>CM044307.1:124371960-129371960 GCA_024291935.2 Okapia johnstoni | reverse complement strand
AAGAATATCCTAAAACCCCAGTCCTAATAGTTAAGATTTCTCATTACAATCTAAACTTAAATACTAAATTTAAAATCAAGAAAAGAAATTTCTCTGGTTTCTACCCCACCCTACCCTCAGGCTTTTATCTTTTTCCTCCAGAAGAAATGCCCTACTAAGAAACTCATTATATTTAGGGGAAGGATAATACTCTTCTCATTATTGAGTCTTCTTTATGAGAGAAAAATTAGCTCCAGGAATAAGCGTGCTTCCAAGAAACTTTTTAAATCTGAGGACAGTGAACAATGTAATGATCCTCTTTCATTCATTGCTGTGGCTTCAAGGAAGCTCAGACACTTCTACTTATTGTAGGAACATTTTTGAGGTTATTATTCACATTGCATAATGTATAGGGAAGGACCCAGTATTTCCTGAACCACTAGCTCACTTTTTTTTTTCTTGTGGATACTATGAATTATGTAACAGACTTTATTTCCCTCTTTACTTTGTCCCTAAGAAATCTCTAGCAAATACAGACCTTGGAGTAAGTATTTTGCTTACTATATTTAATGGCTTTATTTTTTCCCTACTTTTAATTTTTCCTTAATCCAACTACACATTTACCTAAAAAATGTTATGTGTTTCTGTAAGTGACTATAAACCACTCGTGGATTGACATAGGGAATAAAATGGTGAGCAAACCAAAGTAAAGAATCTGTTTCCTTTGACAGGTCAGCTTCCCCCACCCCTTTCTTCTAAAATATCAAGAAGTGATATTTAAAATAGCAAAACTTCCAAAAAGAAAGTTACAGGTAAATGACTATTTTTTAAAATTGGAGTATGGTCGCTTTCCAGTGTTGTTAGTTTCTGCCCTACAGCAAAGTGAATCAGCTATATGTATACATATATCCTCTCTTTTTTGGATTCCCTTTCCATCTGGGTCACCACAGAGCACTGGGTAGAGTTCCCTGTGCTACACAGCAGGTTCTAATTAGTCATCTATTTTATACATAGCAATGTGTATATGTCAATCCCAATCTCCCAATTCATCACACCCCTCTGTTAAATGACTCTTACAGATTAAAATACTGTCAATCTTACAATGATAGAAATAAAACCGCATAAAATCACAAAAAAATAACAAGAAGTGATAAAAGTCATTCAAAGAATATTTACCCAAATATACAGAACACACACACATATGAAAATTGTTATCGGATGCTGTATATATATGTAATCTGATGTTGTATACATAAAATATGTAAGCTGATGTTATGGAACAGTTTCTATGGTTTCTTTCTCCTTACTCATACCAGATTTCCAAATAAAATATGAATATTCAGTTACAAAGCACATTTGAAAACAATTAACAATTATACAAAGATAAAAATATGCTATTAATCTAGAAGAGATTTTTTACTACATCTCAAAAATGACTTTGGCATCTTCTTTTGGATTATATTGGCTATAATTCTTGTCACATACACTTTAAAAATAATTCCTGCAACTGTCCCGATGGATAGAGACTTAAGGATAACTTCACACCACTTCTGTCCTAGAAGAAAATCCTGCAGGACAGCCTCTGACTCAGTGTAACATGAGACAGGCTATAAATGACCACGGTTCTACCCTGACAGCTGACACTCCTCTCCTTCAGACCTCCTGTCTGCACCAAGGTTGCTCCAAGGAATGAACTTGGCAAAACTCATTCATACTATAAATACCAGAGCACAATATGGATAAAATGGCATCCACTAAAAAAAAATCTTATGCTTGTATGCTGGATTTGTACATAGATGAGTCTGTAGTTTTTTTTTTTTACATGAAGATGAAACCCATTTTATTTGCAATCACTCCACTTTTTTTCTTTACCACAAATCTAAAGAACTGCATGTGTTTAACATTCATTTTCAAATTGCTTCATCATAGCTCTTTGGGGGTCTAATTACTGTGTCACCTTGGCTGGAGGGAGTTGATTTTTGAAACCTCCACACTACCCAGATTCATAAGGTTTTCAACAGGAATAACTCTGTTGTACGTGAACTTAACAAAGTAAATCAGCTCAGTGACACTTGAAGGGGACAAAAAGTTTTACTTCACTTTATGGGCAGCAGGTTGTCCCTGCTCCTGGCAATTCAGCCCCTACGCAAGGGCTTCAGTCAATGCAAACACAAACAGCAAGAAACCATAGGTCATAAGAAATCAGACAAGCCGTGTATCATATTCAGGAGGACTCCTGAGTGCTTTGGGTCTGATGGTAGAATCCAAGAGAGTGTCTTGTCTCTCTGCATCGCTCTTCTGGGATGTGTCAGAACACAGGACAAAGAAAGGGCATGCCGGAGTCCCAGCCCTAGGGCCTCCCAGGCTGTGTGACCTTGGCAAGCCCTCAGTCTTCCAGGCCCTCTACTTATTCATCTATAAAATGAAAACCAGAGCTCCATCCACCAAATATGTACAGACTGTCTGCTCTGTGCCAGGCTCTGTGCTAAATGATGAATAAGACACTCAGTCCCTGCACGGAACCCCTTTGAGCTTAGAGTCTAGTAGAGGAAATCAATGCAAAACTGCTTGAAGCACAGACATATTTTAAAATGACAATAACCAACATGTATGGGAACTATGTGCCAAGACTTTTTCCAAAGATCATCTCTTGCAATCCTTTAACAACTGTATGAGACAGGACTATTAATAGTTCTATCTTGCACGTGGGAATACTGAGGTTGAATGAAGTTAACTAGATCAGGGTCACACAGATAAAAGCAAAAAGATTCCAAGGGCAAGTCTTGCCAACTCCAAAACTCCACTGTTCTGTACTGACTTCCTTCTGAACTGACCACAGATCTGGGGACGGTGTTTAGAACGGTTTTCTTTCCCAAGGGCCATTTCTACAGTTTCACTGCAAATGAGAAATTTACCCACAAGTTCACAGTGGGACGTTTACTGAAAACCTCATCTTGTTTGGAAAGCACTGCTCCTTTTGGAACCCTCAGAAGGTGGAAAGGCAGCAAGGGCCATGGGCAGCAGGTGGCCAAGATGGGACCAGTCATTCTGTCCTCTGCTGCTGGCTGGATCACTGCATTAAGTCCAGTCTGCTCTCGCTGCCACAAAGCAAGCCAAACCAATCAGTGAGCCAGTGGCAAATCAACTCAAATAATAATAATAATAATAAGTAAAAACAGAAATAAATAGGCACACTGCTGCATGTTCCTTGTTCTTTAATTTGATTACAGTCCTGATTGTCTTCTAGTTTTGAGATGAAAGGAACCAGCAGTTGTACAGAGATGAGCCTGTCAAACAGTTACAGCTCAAGCTACTTCTTAACAAGGAACACTAAGAACATCAATGTGATGAGCCCCTGCTCTGCACCAGGCTCTGTATGGTGGACTCATACAAGGCTCAGAACTCCACCCATCTGTCCATTCATTCACAATCATAATAATCATCCAAAGAACTCTCAGATTCACCACTGTTTATACTTGATCATTTTCTATGTGTATGTATATGTGTGCATGTGTGTTATTATTTTTTCTGGATCATTGGAGTTTAAGTTGCATAAAACCTTCAGCATGCATCTTAAGAATAGGCTTCTGGGACTTTCCTTGTGGCCCAGTGGTTCAGCTCAGTAGCTCAGTCATGTCCAACTCTTTGTGACCCCATGGACTGCAGCATGCCAGGCTTCCCTGTCCATCACCAACTTCCGGAGCTTGTGCAAACTCAAGTCCATCAAGTCGGTGATGCCATCCAACCATCTCATCCTCTTTCATCTTCTTCTCCTCCTCCTTCAATCTTTCCCAGCATCAGGGTCTTTTCCAATGAGTCAGTTCTTTGCATCAGGTGGCCAAAATGTTGGTGTTTCAGCTTCAGCATCAGTCCTTCCAATGAATATTCAAGACTGATTTCCTTTAGGATGGACTGGTTGTATCTCCTTGTAGTCCAAGGACTCTCAAGAGTCTTTTCCAACGCCACAGTTCAAAAGTATCAATTCTTCAGAGCTCAGCTTTCTTTATAGTCCAACTCTCATAGCCATACATAACTGGAAAAACCACAGCTTTGACTAGATGGACTTTTGTTGGCAAAGTAATGTCTTCGCTTTTTAATATGCTATCTAGGTTGGTCACAGCTTTTCTTCCAAGGAGCAAGCGTCATTTAATTTCATGGCTGCAGTCACCACCTGCAGTGATTTTGGAGCCCCCCAAAATAAAGTCTCTCACTGTTTCCATTGTTTCCCCATCTACTTGCCATGAAATAGCATGGCAAATAGATGGTCCAGTGGTTAAGTGGTTAAGACATGGTCCCGTGGTTAAGACTTCACTTTCCAACACAGTGGGTGTGGATTTGATTCCTGGTTGGGCAGCTAAGATCCCACATCCTTCACAGCAAAAAAACAAATCAAAATATAAAACAGAAGCAATACTGTAACAAATGCAATAAAGACTCAGAAAAAAAAATGATCCACATCCAAAAAAAAACCAAAAACACCCAAAGAGAATAGGAGGTTTCTGATATTGGCCAAGAACATTGATCAACATCAGGAAACTTAATAATACTATGTACCATTATCTAATATAAAGCCCATACTCAAAGTTTGCTGTTTCAGTCATGTCTTTTATAGAATTCTCCCCCATCCAAGATCCAACCTAAGATCATGCACAGCATTCAGCTGTCATATCTCTTTGGGATCCTTTAATCTTTGTCTTTCTTAACATCGGCATTTTTGAAGAGTCCAAATCAGTTATTTTGAAGCATGTCCTCAGTTTGGGTTGATCTGACATTCCCTCGCAATTAGACAGGTTTAAGTTATGCATTTTGACAGGAGTTGTGTATAAGAATGTGTGATGTATGTCTTCCTCAGTACATCACATCAGGAGGCACATGATGTCAGTTTGTCCCAATATTGGTAACATTAATCTTCATCACTTGGTTAAGGTGGGTCTGCCAGGTTTATCTAGTACAAAGTTATTATTTTCTTAGATATTTTAAAAAACTTTTTATTTTGAATTGAGGCATAGCCAATTAACAATGTTGTGATATTTTCGGGTAAACAGCAAAGGGACTCAGCCATATATATATACATGTATCCATTCTCCCCCAAACTCCCCTCCTATCTAGGCTGCCAAATAATGTTGAGCAGAGTAGCATGTGCTGTACAGTAGGTCTTTGTTGGTTATCCATTTCAAATATAGCAGCGTGTACATGTCTATCCTAAACTCCCTAACTATTCCTTCCCCCCATCCTTCCACTTGGCAACCAAAAGTTTGTTCTTGAAGTCTGTGAGTCTCTTTTTGTTTCACAAGTTCATTTGTATCATTTGCTTTCAGATTCTACATACAAGGGATGTCATATGATATTTCTCTTTCTCTGACTTACTTCACTTAGTATGGCAATCTTTAGGTCCATCCATGTTGCTGCAAATGCATTATTTCATTCTTTTTAGTGGCTGAGTAATATTCCATTGTATATATGCACCAAACCCTCTTTATCCCTTCCTCTGTCAATGGGCATTTAGGCTGCTTCCATGGCTTGACTATTGCAAACAGTGCTGCAGTGAACACTGGGGTGCACGTATCCTTTCAGATCATGTTTTTCTCCAGATATATGCCCAGGAGTGGGATTTCATGGACATATGGCAGCTCTGTTTTTATTTTTTTAAGGAACCTCCATACTGTTCTCCATAAAGGCTGTACCAGTTTGCATTCCCACCAACGTGTAGGAGGTTCGCTTCTCTTGTGGAGAGATATTTTAAGACTATGACTATCATGTCCCTCAACAAACTTTCACTCAGTGTGTTAGCATCCACTGATGATTCTTGCTTTAGTCAATTTATTTATTAATATGGTTACAAAATGGTGTCTTTTAAATTCTATTATACCTTCTAAACGTATTAGTTGTCATTCAAAAGTGGGAGAAAGCCTCCTCTTCTCCCACATTTATTTATTTGGTTATTTTGTATCCCTATGGACATTTGGATGTTTATTTTAGTCAATGAGTTCATTACTGTCAGTTAATTTTGATGCTTAAATTAAAAACTCAAGAGACTAGAAAATACCAGAGGCGCTTACTCCTTGGAAGGAAAGTTATGACCAACCTAGATGGCATATTAAAAAGCAGACATTACTTTGCCAACAAAGGTCCATCTAGTCAAGGCTATGGTTTTTCCAGTAGTCATGTATGGATGTGAGAGTTGGACTATAAAGAAAGCTGAGCACCAAAGAATTGATGCTTTTGAACTGTGGTGTTGGAGAAGACTCTTGAGAGTCCCTTGGACTACAAGGAGATCCAACCAGTCCACCCTAAAGGAGATCAGTCCTGGGTGTTCATTGGAAGGACTGATGTTGAAGCTGAAACTCCAATACTTTGGCCACCTCACACGAAGAGTTGACTCATTGGAAAAGACCCTGATGCTGGGAAGGATTGGGGGCAGGAGGAGAAGGGGACGACAGAGGATGAGATGGTTGGATGGCATCACCAACTCGATGGACATGAGTTTGGGTAAACTCCGGGAGTTGGTGATGGACAGGGAGGCCTGGCGTGCTGCAATTCATGGGGTTGCAAAGAGTCAGACACAGCTGAGCGACTGAACTGAACTGAAATTACATATAATAGGTATGTATGTGAAAGTCACTCAGTCATGTTGAACTCTTTGGGACTCCATGGGCTATACAGTCCATGGAATTCTCCAGGCCACAATACTAGAATGGGTAGCTGTTCCCTTCTCCAGGGGATCTTTTCAACCCAGGGATTGAACGCAGGCCTCCCACATTGCAGGCAGATTCTTTACCAGCTGAGCCATCTGGGAAGCTCAAGTATATTGGAGTGGGTAGTCTATCTATCTCCAGGGGATCTTCCCAACCAAGAGTCGAACTGAGGTCTCCTGCATTGCAGGCAGACTCTTTACCAACTGAGTTACCAGGGAAGCCCATATAATAAGGTCATTTTTCATAAAACTTTTGTTTTAGCTATGTATATATGAAACCATCAGTATATTCATATGTCATAGATTGTGACATAAAACTATTTCTTTCTGGTTCACAATCCAAAAATGTTGAGACTTGCTGGCCTAAAGGAGAATGCTGTGTTTTTCTATCCTCTCTTAGACAGACATGGGTGCTTCCCCCATCCAAGCCTAAGGCAGGGGAGGGAAGATCCAAGAGAACAACTCAGAAAGATTAGGCGCCCCTCATTATCTGACTGGTCGTCTCCTTTAAGGGTAGATTTACACACACTTCAATCTACTGTGCCTATGAGAGCAAGTTCAGTGTGAACTGGGGAGACGTGAGGTGGAGAAAAGGGGGCAGTATAGAAATCCGTGTGTCCACTACTGGTTTCCTCTGTGTCAAGTGAACACTGTTCCATTGGGTTCAAGAGGGCTGGCCACTGGATAAGGAGATCCCAGGAGCAAAAGGCTGGGAGAGCACTGGCAGAAGTGGGGTCTGACCAGAAGTAGAAGAGGGAGAACCAGAACCATATCCCCCGAGGATCCTGCCACATGAGCTCTGAGGAAGCGCTCATATGGAACGTAGGAGTCAGAGAGCCAGCATGGGGATGCCTGCCCACAGGACACGGATGGCCACACGGTCTCAGCCAGAGAAGCAACAGCAGCCAAGAGAGGACCACACAGGGAGTGAGGGGACGAGGCTCCCTGGGTCTCCCTCCCTCCCACTCCCAACCCCACTGAGTCAGAGCATTAAATCGGATCTGAGATTTTTAAGTAGGCTGGGCTTCACGAAATCAGAACATACTTCAAAGACATGAAATCCATGTCATGAAGGAACTGGAAAGAAAGATTTGAGAGAACAGGATTGAAGACAGTTTCTGGGCAAGAAAAGAAAACTTTTTCTAGATCCCATCATATTGAGATTGCTCCATGTTGTTCCTGGTCCCCTCAGGTAAGGCAAGTGGGGGCGGCCCCTCTGAGGCATTAATGCCCCTAGGCCGAAGGGTCAGGAGCAGCGGCCACAGAGGGGCCTGGAGAGGACGATTTGGCAGAAAAGGGATTGAAAGTGCAGTCCCCGAGGGGAGGAAGGTGTTGGCGTACAGCAGAACAAGAGAGACTGGAGGGACTGTAGTCTAGTGAGAAGGGACAAGGAACGGGGAGGACAGGGAGGTCAGAGCATGGACGGTGAGAGAACAGTGGCCTGTAGCCTGCCGAGGGAGGTATGATCATTTTTACCCATTGGTTTTCATAATTTAAAAAATTCCAAAAGTGCAAGATTTTCCCTAGTCCTGATTCCTAAAGGAACCTACCACTAATGTATTCTCCAGGCTTTTTAGACATCTCTCTGTTTCTAAGCATATATTTTAGTTAGTGAGGGATAGTCAGTCACTCGTGTCCGACTCTGCGACCCCATGGACTGTAGACCACCAGGCTCCTCTGTCCATAGGATTTTCCAGGCAAACAAACTGGAGTGAGTAGCCATTCCCTTCTCCAGCGGATCTTCCCAACCCAGGGATGGAACCCTGGTCTCCTGCTTTGCAAGGGGATTCTTAACATTGATGAAAATTTACTGTCCTGCAGGTTTTTTCCACTTGATCACCCATCATGAATCTCATTCCATGTTGTTGGTTAGATAAATGATGCTAAATCAATGTCACACAGCGATTAAACATCACAATACCACTCTATAGTCCTGACCAGAATGACATTCTGAGTATGTTCAGTGACAGGGTAGATGACATAATAGAATGAACAGATATATGGGTCAGTTCATGCGACCCCATGAATCGCAGCACGCCAGGCCTCTCTGTCCATCACCAACTCCCGGAATCTACCCAAACCCATGTCCATCGAGTCGGTGATGCCTTCCAACCATCTCATCCTCTGTTGTCCCCTTCTCCTCCCCCCCCCAGTCCTACCCAGCATTAGGGTCTTTTCCAATGAGTCAACACTTCACATGAGGTGGCCAAAGTATTGGAGTTTCAGCTTCAACATCAGTCCTTCCCATGAACACCCAGGATTGATCTCTTTTAGGATGGATTGATTGGATCTCCTTGCAGTCCAAGGGACTCTCAAGAGTCTTCTCCAACACCACAGTTCAAAAGCATCAATTCTTCGGCGCTCAGCTTTCTTCATCGTCCAACTCTCACATCCATACATGACCACTGGAAAAACCATAGCCTTGACTAGACGGACTTTTGTGGGCAAACTAATGTCTCTGCTTTTAAATATGCTATCTAGGCTGGCCATAACCTTCCTTCCAAGGAGTAAGCGTCTTTTAATTTCATGGCTGCAATCACCATCAGCAGTGATTCTGGAGCCCCAAAAAATAAAGTCTGACACTGCTTCCACTGTTTCCCCATCTATTTCCCATGAAGTGATGGGACCAGATGCCATGATCTTAGTTTTCTGAACGTTAAGCTTTAAGCCAACTTTTTCACTCTCCTCTTTCACCTTCATCAGTGGAAGTGACAAATAGATTTAAGGGACTAGACCTGATAGACAGAGTGCCTGATGAACTATGGACAGAGGTTCGTGACATTGTACAGGAGACAGGGATCAAGACAATCCCCATGGAAAAGAAATGCAAAAAAGCAAAATGGCTGTCTGAGGAGGCCTTACAGATAGCTGGGAAGAGAAGAGAAGCGAAAAGCAAAGGAGAAAAGGAAAGATATTCCCATCTGAATGCAGAGTTCCAAAGAACAGCAAGGAGAGACAAGAAAGCCTTCCTCAGTGATCAATGCAAAGAAATAGAGGAAAACAACAGAATGGGAAAGACTAGAGATCTCTTCAAGAAAATTAGAGATACGAAAGGAACATTTCATGCAAAGATAGGCTCAATAAAGGACAGAAATGGTATGGACCTAACAGAAGCAGAAGATATTAAGAAGAGGTGGCAAGAATACACAGAAGAACTGTACAAAAAAGATCTTCACGACCCAGATAATCACGATGGTGTGATCACTCACCTAGAGCCAGACATCCTGGAATGTGAAGTCGAGTGGGCCTTAGAAAGCATCACTACAAACAAAGCTAGTGGAGGTGATGGAATTCCAGTTGAGCTATTTCAAATCCTCAAAGGTGATGCTGTGAAAGTGCTGCACTCGATATGCCAGCAAATTTGGAAAACTGAGCAGTGGCCACAGGACTGGAAAAGGTCAGTTTTCGTTCCAATCCCAAAGAAAGGCAATGCCAAAGAATGCTCAAACTACCGCACAATTGCACTCATCTCACATGCTAGTAAGTAATGCTCAAAATTCTCCAAGCCAGGCTTCAGCAATATGTGAACCGTGAACTTCCAGATGTTCAAGCTGGTTTTAGAAAAGGCAGAGGAACCAGAGATCAAATTGCCAATATCCGCTGGATCATCGAAAAAGCAAGAGAGTTCCAGAAAAACATCTATTTCTGCTTTATTGACTACGCCAAAGCCTTTGACTGTGTGGATCACAATAAACTGTGGAAAATTCTGAAAGAGATGGGAATACCAGACCATCTGACCTGTCTCTTGAGAAACCTGTATGCAGGTCAGGAGGCAACAGTTAGAACTGGACATGGAACAACAGACTGGTTCCAAATAGGATATATGGGTAGTAGAATGTAAAAGCCCATATTTAATGATATACAAATGGATATTTATTTGCATCATTTTGTACTGGAAAAAGTATACCAGGATGTGCACCAAAATTTTAACAGTGGTGACATTTCTGACTTTTCTCCTTTTTTGGTTATTCTTTTCTAATTTTTCTACCACGAATGTGTAGTAACAAAGTTTAAAAATAAAAAAAAAGAGGGGAAGCAAATAGGACAAAATTGTGACAGGTACAAGACAGGTGAAGGGTGCTTGCTCTGTTATTCTTAGCGCTTCACTCTGCACAAGTGTTTCATTTCTCAGAAAGGGGGAGAGGATGGCATAAAACAGCACTTAAATTCAGACACACAGTCAACAGCTTAGAAGAATAACTACCCATCACACTGATGGGCACTGTGTTTCCAAAATGATGGGTTATTCTTTTTGTTTGTAGCTCAAAAAGAGAGAGCTGCAAACACGGGATGACACTGACGTGTCCCTGAGTGAGGGGAACGGCTGGGTCAGTCACATCACGCACCACGGTCATTCCGGAGCCAACTCTTAACAAGCCGCCACCTCCCTTACCCCAGTGGAGTTCCGTGCAGAACAAGGACCCTAGGAAACTGTACAGCGCTTCCTTCTTGAGCCTGGAGTAAGACTCAGGCTTTTACTGAACAAACCAAGGGTTGTGAATCAAACAACTGACCTTTGTGTTCTTGTTTGGCCCAGAAGATTTTGACTCGCTGGCGAATGTGCTTGTCCTCCCGCAGCTTCTTCTGCCACTGACGCAATTCTTGAATCTCAGGATCGCAGCGAACCTGGAAAATTCCCGCAAAGCTTTAGTTCCCTTTCTACATACTTCTACACATTAACTTGCTAACCCGGCAAGGAAAATCCTTTACAAATCACCTGGGTTACTTTTGATTCCAAATGAATCATTGTTCTAAATGAATTAACTATACTCCTAAAGCTTACGTAATATTCAAGAGTAAATGAGGCTGGGTGAAGGTTTGCTATACTAATGGCAGGCTGAGAACTTTCTAGATCTGTGCTGTTAAACAGAAATATAATGAAACTACATGTGTAACTATAAATTTCCTTGCAGTCTCTTCTTATTTTTAAAAAATATTTCTTTATTTATTGAAGTATGATTGATATACGATATGTTAGTTCCAGGTGATTTGACATTTAAATACATTATGAAATGATCACCATGATAAGTCTAGTAAACATCTGTCACATACAAAATTGTTATAGTATTATTGGCTATATTCCTTATGCTGTAAGTTACATCCCCATGACATTTATTTTATAAGTGGAAGTTTTGTACCTCTCAGTCACCTTCACCTATTTGCACATTCCCCTACTCACCTCCCCTCTGGCACCCACCAGTTTCTTCTCCCTATCTGTGAGTCTGTTTTATTTGTTAATTTGTTTTTTTAGATTCTACATATAAGTGAAATTTTATAGTATTTGTCTTTTTTTGACTTATTTCACTTAGCCTAATACCCTTTAGAACTACCCATGTTGTCACAAATAGCAAGATTTCATTCTTTTTATGACTCAGTAATATTCCATTGTATTGACATACCTTGGAGATATTTCTGATTCAGTTCTAAACTACCACAATACAGGAAATATTGAAATAAAATGAACAGCACAATTTTTTTGGCTTCCTAGTACATATAAACATCTATTTCTGCTTTATTGACTATGCCAAAGCCTTTGACTGTGTGGATCACAATAAACTGTGGAAAATTCTGAAAGAGATGGGAATACCAGACCATCTGACCTGTCTCTTGAGAAACCTGTATGCAGGTCAGGAAGCAACAGTTAGAACTGGACATGGAACAAGACTGATTCCAAATAGGAAAAGGAGTACGTCAAGGCTGTATATTGTCACCCTGCTTATTTAACTTATATGCAGAGTACATCATGAGAAACACTGGGCTGGATGAAGCACAAGCTGGAATCAAGGTTGCCGGGAGAAATATCCATAACCTCAGATATGCGGATGACACCACCCTTATGGCAGAAAGCAAGAACTAAAGATAAAAGTGAAAGAGGAGAATGAAAAAGTTGGCTTAAAGCTCAACATTCAGAAAACAAAGACCAGGGCATCCGGTCCTATCACTTCATGGCAAATAGATGGAGAAACAGTGGAAATAGTGGCAGACTTTATTTTTGGGGGCTCCAAAATCACTGCAGAAGGTGATTGCAGCCATGAAATTAAAAGACACTTGCTCCTTGGAAGAAAAGTTATGACCAACCTAGACAGCATATTAAAAAGCAGAGACATTACTTTGCCAACAAAGGTTCATCTAGTCAAGGCTATGGTTTTTCCAGTAGTCATGTATGGATGTGAGAGCTGGACTATAAATAAAGCTGAGTGCCAAAGAATTGATGCTTTTGAAATGTGGTGTTGGAGAAGACTCTTGAGAGTCCCTTGGACTGCAAGGAGATACAACCAGTTCATCCTAAAGGAGATCAGTCCTGAGTGTTCATGGAAGGATTGATGTTGAAGATGAAACTTCAATACTTTGGTCACATGATGCGAAGAGCTGACTCATTTGAAAAGACCCTGATGCTGGGAAAGATTGAAGAAAGGAGGAAAAGGGGACAACAGAGGATGAGATGGTTGGATGGCATCACTGACTTGATGGACATGAGTTTGGGTAAACTCCAGGAGCTGGTGATGGACAAGGAGGCCTGGTGTGCTGCAGTCCATGGGGTCACAAAGAATCAGACACGACTGAGCGACTGAACTTAACTGAACTAAAGTGCATGTAAAAGTTATGTTTACACTATATTATAGCCCATTAAGTGTGCAAGATTATGTCTAAAAAAATGTACATCCCTTAGTTTAAAAAATGAAACAAGAAACAATAATAATAATAATGTCAAAGATCACTGATCATGGATCACCATTATAAAAAATAATGAAAAAGTTGAAATGTTCCAAGAATTACCAAAATGTGACACTGAGACACAAAGTGAGCAAATGCTATTGGGGAAATGAAACTGATACACTTGCTTGATGCAGGGTTGTCACAAACCTTCAGTTTGTAAAAGAAAAAAATCTGTGAAGTGCAATAAAGCAAGGTGTACCTTTCTGTGTGTGTGTATATATAGATATACACATATACATATTATATATATATATATATGTATATATATAAATAAAACACATCTTTATTCATTAAGCCAGCTTCCATAATCTTAGCTATTGTAAGTAATGCTGCAGTGAACATAGTTCCCCAACCAGGGATCAAACCCAGGCCCTTGGCAGTGAAAACACAAGTCCCAACCATTGGAGCACCAGGAATTCCTGTATCTTTTTGAATTAGTGTTTTTGTTTTCTTAGGGTAAATACCCAGAAGTGAAATTGCTGGATTACATGGTAGTTCTATTGCAATCTCATTTCAAAAAGTGAAAATAAACTGGCAAGATTATTTTTAAGAATACATTTTATTGGACTTCCCTCGTGGTCCAGTGGCTAAAACTCTATGTTCCCAATGCAAGGGGCCTGGGTTTTATTCCTGATCAGGGAACTAGATCCCACATGGCTCAACTAAATATCCCACATGCTGCAATGAAGATCAAAGATCCTGAGTGCTGCAACTTAGACCTGGTGCAGCCAAATAAATAAATATATTTTAAAAAGAATACATGTTATCTAACTTGAAAGATCCAAAATAATATCATTTCAACACATAATGAATATAAAATATTATTTATGAAATATTTTGCTGTTTTCTATACTAAGTCTTCAACCTCTGATATGTATTTTACTTACAGAACATTTAAATTTGGACATTTTTAAGTGCTCAATAGCTGCATGTAGCTGGTGGCTATTGTACAGGACAGCAGAGTTCTAGACGAATCATAGTTAATGTATTAACCACAGTTCTATTTGATTGAGTGCCTACTGCATACTGGGCTTTGTACAAGACATTGGGAATAAAGAAATAATTAGTGGTAATTGTAATAATAATAATTATTATTAAACCATTAATATAACTCCTATTTATTAAACATTTATGTCTCAGTCATTATTTAAGTTTTTATACATTTTAACCATCCAAAGCAGATTATCCCCATCTTACAGATAAGGAAACCAAGTTTAAGTGGCTTGTGTAGTCTTAGAGCTAGGAAATGGTGGATTCAAACATAGGCAGGCTGTTCCAGTTTCCCCTGAGAGACACAGGATTCTCAGGAGCAAGATCAATAAGGCGTGGTAAGAGTAAGGATATCGGTGAGTACAAGGGGACACAGAGTGGGAAGCAAACTCAGCCTGGAGAGGTCGGGAAACCCTCCGTGGAGGAGATGGCCTCTGGGCTGAGTGTGGAAGGGTGAGCTGGAGTTGGCCGTGGAGAGGAGGAGAGTGGAGCGTCACGGTGTCCTGGGGACCCAGCGTTCAAGGAAAAGAAGTAAAGAAAGCCCAGGAAGGGGGCAAGTGGGAGAGCACAGGCTCCTCTACAGGGGCAGCTGCCCCCAGCTCTGCTGATCCAGGCGACGCCTCCAAGCCAGGGCCCAACCTCCTCATTTTCCCGGACACCACTGGGTCTTCGGACTTCCTACTCTGATCATTGGAACCCAAGCTTCCTACTGTGATCACTGCAATCCTTTGATTTGAACTGTTCAAAGTCACTCACACATCCACATTCCCAGGGCAAAAACACAGTCCTTGAAAGAGCTACACTGAGTCCCAGCTCACAGTATCAGCCACTTCACTGTCCCAGAATCACTGCCATTCCTCTTTGTTTCTCCCCCATCAGGAGAGTCTACCTCTTACTTCTCTCATAGTAACTTGACTCTGGGAGCCTGTTGCCCTTCCATCCCACTAGATTTTCAGTTGAGTCACCACTAACTCCAGTACTTATAAATTATGGTAAAATGCACATAACATAAAATCTATCATTTTAACCTAAGAATAAAATTCAGTGGCATGACTGTATTTACAATATTGTACAAACATCACCACTATCTAACTCCAGAAGATCTTCATCATCCAAAAAAGAAATCACAAATGCATTAAGCAGCCACTAAGTCGTGTCCAACTCTTTGCAGTCCCATGAACTGCAGCACGCCAGGCTCTTCTGTCCTCCACTATCTCCCAGAGTTTGCTCAAATTCATGTCCTTTGAGTTGGTGATGCCATCTAACCATCTCACCCTCTGCTTGCCCCCTTCAAAGGCTCTAGCATGGTCAATGAAGCTGAACTAGATGTTTTTCTGGAACTCCTTTGCTTTCTCCATGATCCAATGAATGCTGGCAATTTGATCTCTGGTTCCTCTGTCTCTTTGAAACCCAGCTTTTACACCCGTAAGCTCTCGGTTCATGTACTGCTGAAGCATAGCTTGAAGGATTTTGAGCATTACCTTGCTTGCATGTGAAATGAGTGCAACTGTGCAGTAGTTTGAACATTCTTTGGCATTGCCTGTCTTTGGGATTGCAATGAAAACTGACCTTTTCCAGTCCTGGGGCTAACGCTGAGTTTTCCAAATTTGCTGGCATATTAACTGTAGCACTTTGACAGCATCATCTTTTAGGACTTGAAATAGCTCAGCTGAAATTTCATCACCTCCACTAGCTTTGTTCATACTAATGCTTCTTAAGGCCCACTTCACTTCACATCCAGGATGTCTGACTCTAGGTGAGTGACCACTGACCACACCATTGTGGTTATCCGGGTCATTAAGACCATTTTTGTATAGTTCTTCTGCATATTCTTGCCACCTCTTCTTAATCTCTTCTGCTTCTGTTAGGTCCTTATCTTTTTTGTCCTTTATTGTTCCATCCATGCATGAAATGTTCCATTGATATCTCCAATTTTCTTGAAGAGATCTCTAGTCTTTCCCATTCTATTGTTTTCTTTTACTTTTTTGCATTGTTCATTTAAGAAGGCCTTCTTATCCTTCCTCGCTGTTCTCTGGAATTCTGCATTCAGTTGGATATATCTTTCCCTTTCTCCCTTGCCTTTCTTCTCTTCTTTCCTCAGCTATTTGTAAAGCCTCCTCAGACAACCACTTTGCCTTCTTGCATTTATTTTTCTTTGGGATGATTTTGGTCACTGCCTCCTGCACAATGTTATGAACCTCTTTTCATTGTTCTTCAGGCTCTCTGTCTACCAGATTTACTTCCTTGAAGTTATTTATTATCTTCACTGTATAATTATAAGAGATTTGATTTAGGCCATACCTGAATGGCCTAGTGCTTTCCCTACTTTCTTCAGTTTAAACCCGAATTTTGCAATAAGGAGGCTGTGATCTGAGCCACAGTCAGCTCCAGGTCTTGTGTTTATTGACTGTACAGAGCTTCTCTATCTTTGGCTGCAAAGAACATAATCAGTCTGATTTTGGTGTAGACCATCTGGTGATGTACATGTGTAGATCCATCTCCTGTGCTGTTGGAAGAGGGTGTTTGTTATGATGAGTGTGTTCTTTTGACAAAATTTTGTTAACCTTTGACCTGCTTCATTTTATACTCTAAGACCAAACTTGCCTGTTATTCCTAGTATCTCTTCATTTCCTACTTTTGCATTCCAATCCCCTACAGTGAAAAGGACACATTTTTTTTTTTTTGGTGTTAGTTCTAGAAGGTCTTGTCAGTCTTCACAGAACCATTAAACTTCATTTCCTTTGGCATCAGTGGTTGGGGCATAGACTTGGATTACTGTGATGTTGAATGGGTTGCCTTGGAAATGAACCAAGATCATTCTGTTGTTTTTGAGAGTGTACCAAAATGCTGTATTTTGGACTCTTTTGTTGACTTTGAGGGCTACTGCATTTCTTCTAAGGGATTCTTGCCCACAGTAGTAGATATAATGGTCATATGAATTAAATTAATCCATTTTAATTCACTGATTCCTAAGATGTCAATGTTCAGTCTCACCATCTCCTGCTTTACCACATCCAATTTACCTTGATTCATGGACCTAACATTCCATGTTCCTATGCAATACTGTTCTTTATAGCATCAGATTTACTTTCACCAGCAGACACATCCACAGCTGAGCATCATTTTCACTTTGGTCCAGCCACTCCTTCCTTTCTGGAGCTATTAGTAATTGCTCTCCACTCTTCCCCAGTAGCATACTGCACACCTTCCAACCCGGGGAGGCTCCACTTCCAGTGTCATATCTTTTTTGCCTTTTCATTCTGTCCATGGGGTTCTCCAGGCAAGAATACTGGAGTGGTTTGCCATTTCCTCCTCCAGGGGACCACATTTTGCCAGAACTCTTCACTATGACCCATCTGTCTTGTGTGGCCCTGCCCAGCTTGGCTCATAGCTTATTTGAGTTACATAAGCCCCTTTGCCTTGACAAGGCTGTGATCCATGAAGGGGATTCTTTCACTTAGTATTTAATATTTTCAAGGTTCATCCACTTTGTAACATGTTCAGTACTTCTTTCCTGAATAATATTCCATGGCATACTCATGCCACATTTTGTTTATGCATTCATTAGCTGATGAACATCTGAGTTGTTTCTACCTTTTGGCTATTCTTAATAGAGCTGCTACAAACATATGTTTATGAGTTTTTGCTTGAGCATCTATTTTCAGTTTTTTTTTAGTATATACCTAGGAGTGGAATTGCTGGGTCATATGGTAGGTTTATGATGAATTTATTTAGAAGCCATCAATTGTTTTTCACAGTAGCTACATCATTTTATATTCTCATCAGCAATGTATGAGGGTTCTAATTTCTTAACATCCTTACCAACACTTATTTTCCATTTAAAAAATTTTTATTTTCATACCCATACTAGTGGATGTAAAATGGTATCTCACTTTGGTTTTGATTTGCTTTTCCTAATGACTATGACATTGAGCATCTTTTCATGTGTTTGTTGGCCAATGGTATGTCTTCTTCAGAGAAATATCTATTGAAGTTCTTTGCTCTTTATAAAATGGAGTTGTCTTTTTATTGTTGAATTATAAATACTTTTTATATATTCTGGATATTAGACTCTTACTTGATACATGCTTGTTAATATTTTCTCCCATTCTGTAAAATGTCTTTTCACTCTCTTGATAGTGTCCTTTGATGCACAATGTTTTTAATTTTGATGAAGTCCAATTTAATATTTTTCCTTTGTTGCTAGTGCTTTGGGTGTCACATCTAAGAAATTACTATTGAATTCAAGGCCTTGAAGATTTACTTCTGTTTTCTTACAAGAGTTGTATAGCTTTAGACCTTGTATTTAGCTCTATGATCCATTCTGAGTTAATTTTTTACACAGTATAATATTAGGAAGTGAAAGAAAGTGAAGTCGTTCAGTTGTGTCCAACTCTTTGCAACCCCATGGACTGTAGCCTGCCAGGATCCTCCATCCATGGGATTTTCCAGGCAAGAATACTGGAGTAGGTTGCCATTTCCTTCTCCAGGGATCAAAGCTGGGTCTCTTGCATTGCAGGCAAATTCTTGAGCGTCTCAGCCACCAGGGAAGCCCATAAAATTAGAGTCCAACTTAATTCTTCTCCATGTAGATGTTCAGTTTTCCCAGCATCATTTGTTAAAGAGACAATTCTTTCCCCCATTGAACAGTCTTGGTATCCTTGTTAGAAATCCTCTGACCACAGTTGTATGGGTTCATTTCTGACCTCACAATTCTATTCCTCTAATGCTTTTTTCTTTAAGTTAGTTTATTCACCTCCTAAATAAGGTACAGAGATTGTGAATAAAGCTTAGTATACACTTATTAAACCCTTATGTATTTAATGCTGCTTACAGTTTAGCATATGAATTTCTTCCCAAAATGCTCATCACAGCTGGACTGAAAGAGTATTTTTTTAAATGTGGCAATGTGGTTTAGTTGAGTATAGCACGTTATAATTCTCCTAGATATCCAAAGAGATTTGCATACCTCTTACAAATTGGGGGATTATGTTCTATGACATAAATACAGGGTGATTTTTATTCTCTGAAATTTGCATAACTTTACAATTTTTAGGTAGATACATATATAGTACTTTGCATATATATATAATATTTAAAATATATATTTATAGACAAATTGTATTTTTTTAAGCAAGAGTAGTTTTCATTTATAAATTCAACTGGCAATGGTCAGTCTTCTTTATTTTGGAAAAATAAAAGTTGAAGAAGTTGAAACAAAAGAACAAGTAGCAAAATCTATTCAGATCCAGATCCACCACTAAAATATGGAAGTACAGTTCACCCATGAGCAACATGGGTTTGAACTGCATGTATCCACTTACATGGTTCAGTACTACACAATCCACAGTAGGTTGAATCCATAGATCTGGAACTTCAGATACCAAGCAGCATCCATGGGACTTGAGTTTCCTCCCATTTTGGTATCTATGCAGGTTCTGGAGCCAATCCTCTGTAGGTACTAAGGGATGATTATACTTTTTTTTTTTTTCAGTTTCAAAGCAAGAACAACCACTTTAAAGTGGCAGCGAGCCCAGTCATGGCAAACTTGCAGTCATGAACATCCTTTAACCTTTTAGCTTCCTGGATTGGTTTCCCAACAGTCCTGCTGTCTTCCAGAAGAATTCTCCCATGGATTTTTATAACTAGGAATCTTGAGAAATGTTGGGGCCAGGATGATCTCTATCCCTTCCCTTCCAGAAAGTTTCTAGTTTCTTTACACAGATCAATCCAATGCACCCCATAGCTCTACTCACCAGGAGGAATTTGGAGAACTGCCCTGATCAAATTCAAGAAAAATAAAATTCTTCCTGTTACTTCCTCTCCCAGGGCATGGGGTATAGCATGCCTTACTTGTTTTAAGACAACTACTCAAGTAATTTTCTTTTTCCAAAATAAAGAAGAGTGAGTATTTTCAGTTGAATTTATAAATGAAAACTATTCTTGCTTAAACAAATACAATTTATCTATAAATATATATTTAAAAATTATGTATACATATAAAGTACTATATATGTATCTACCTATAAATTATAAAGTGATGCAAATTTCAGAGAATAAAAATGACCCAATATTTATGTCATAGAAATAATCCCCCAAATCTTTTAAGTTATAAGCCAACACTTTTATAGTGTTTCCTAAAGTCTTATTTCATAAAGTTAGGTACCTTCAGCATCTTCGTTCTGGATAGGAAGGTTATCAGCTGTGGTCTGAGCAAGCCCAAATTCTTCCAGAAGGCCAAAAAAGAGGGTTATCCACAACTTTCCCACAAGCTTCTGTTTATCAGGATCCAAGAACACAGATATCCTCACATTTCTTCCCTGTGACAACTGATACCCTAAACGAGAATAAACTCGGAGAATCTTCTAAATCACTAAAGAAGGATTAGTACTAATTACAATCAGCAAGTTGCTTTACTATAGTCAAATTATTTCTTTACAATTGGTTTATTCTTAAAATTTGGAAGGAGTTGTGGGTTCCTCTAGGGAGAAAGTGAAATTGGTGGGGAGAAGGACTTTCATTTTTCACTACATGCTTTTCTGGATTGAATTGTTTGAGATGTTTACAATGACCATATATTGTTTCAGGAATATATGTGTTTTAATTTTAAATAACAGGCTGCTGAGAGGCAAACAAGAGTTCTTTAACTTAAAAATCACTGATGGATTTTTGCTATGATCCCTTCAATTCTCAATCACTTAAGTACTCAACAAACAGAAACACCCATTTGCCCATCACTCAGGAAGCCAGCAGTTGTTCTCAGGGTTCTGCTGACCAGGTTAGGGTGATTTTCCTCTGTTTGGCTCGAGACCTCATCTTTTCTCTGATTTCTATCATTTTCAGTCAAGGACTGCTGTTTACCAACGCAGAACACAGCAGCCTTGTAGTTAACTTATTACCAGGAAAGCCTGGATCCCTAGAGAAGGCTTTTGTAAGCCCTGGGGAAAGTATGCACCCATTGAACTGGGCTAATCCTGGTCATTATTGTCACGATTAGGGAATCAATTTAAATGGCAGTGGTTGCACCAATCAGCAAATACCACAAAGTGCAGAGTGATGTTTAACACAGAAACAATTTCACTGCAAACAAAGGCTCCCTTTCCAGTGGCTTTCTACTTTTACTTCTTCAAATTACCATGTGGAGTCTGTCTGCTCTTCCAGGATAGGCACACTGAGTTTTATACACATTATTGTGTACTTGACTTTGGGGTAAGACTAGGAAGCAAACACCATTATGTGGAATGTGAATTTTCTTCAAATGTCCATTAAAAGAGCAAATCCTGAGTTCTCATCACAAGGAAAAAAATTTTTTCTATTTAATTTTGTATCTATATGTTCACTAAACTTATTGTGGTCATCATTCCACAATGTAAGTCAAATCATTATACTATACACCTTCAACTTATTCAATGTTTTATGTCAATGATACCTCAATAAAACTGGAAGAAAAAAAGAAAAGAAACAGAAATAAAATCCCCCCTCCCAAATGCCCATGAAGCAATCAAATTCTCTTAATTATATATTATTCCAATGAAAGCCAATATAGGGTGAAGACAGCCAATTCTGGACCAGAAAGCCTGAAGTTGAATCTCAGCTCTGCAAATTATAAATTGAAACATCTTTGAATATGTTGTTTAAACTCTCTGAGCCTCCATTTCCTCATTTATAAAACAGAGTAATGCAAATATTTCCCTCATCGGGTCAGTATGAAAACAAGAATGTCTGGCACATAGTAAGCTCTCAAGGTATTAGCAATTTCTTAAATCAATTAATAAAGTAATGAGAATAATCTGAATTCAACTCTGAGGATGCATCATAGAATTGCTGTTTAGGAGCCAAGAGACTGAAGAGCCCAATGATTCATAAAATTGAAAGTGAGACCTTCTCCCAAGGGTTTACAACATATTGAGTACATAAAGGATTGCATAATTGCATCACTTTAGGCATTGGTCAGCTGGTAGACGGGTAGTAGGACTGTGAGGTGGTGACTGCGGGCAGAGAGAGAGAGGCTGTGTGAGACGGACACTACCCTTCATAACTATACTTCTTAATTCCTCTTAGCTCAGTTGTTTTCCTTGCTTCTTGGCAAAAACATGGCAATAACGATCTTCTCTGGATGATTCCCTGGAGATTTTCTAATTACTTTGGAGGAAGATAATGCATTACAGTTGCTGCTAAGATGCCATAGAAGTAGTACGGTGGACAACACTTCCATAGTGCTCATAAGTTCTCACTACATCTTTGCCATGACGTGACATACTAATGACTATATTGAAAGGTTTTATGCTCTAGAAAGACAGGTTTCAACATAAAGGAAACATACATTTTTGAAATCGCTTTCAATTACCTACTGAAATATTCAGAGTTCCCAACTCTCTCATGTAGGTAAGTTTTGTGATTTCTTCTCAGATATTTGGCAAAACAAAACAGATTTGGTTTCATTCTGGTGGTTATGAGTGTTACTTATTGTCTTTAGGAACTAGCTATAAAAACCCGCAGATTTCACATATTTTCTAGTAGAGTCGGACACGACTGAAGTGACTTAGCAGCAGCAGCAGAAATACAGATATTCATTTGTGGTGTGACAATATGCTTCTTAGGAGTTAATCGGGCTTTCAGGGAGAATTAGAAGTGTGTTTAAAGCAGCATTTTTATTTAAAAATTGTTCTCTTTCAGTTTTGTTGAAATATAATTGACCTATAGTACTGTATAAGTTTAAGGTGTATAGCACAATGGTTTGACTTATGTACATCATGAACTGATTGCCATGATAAGTTCAGTGAGCATCCATCATCTCATATAGACACAAAATAAAAGAAACAGAAAAAAAGTTTTTTCCTTATGATGAGAACTCAGGATTTACTCTCTTCACTTTCATACAGGATATACAGCAGTGTTATTTATATTGATCGTGTCGTACATGCCATCCCTAGTGCTTATTTAATCTTATATCCGGAGTTTGAACCTTTTGACAGCCTTCATCCAACTCCCTCTCCCCCCACCCCCGCCTCTGGTAACCACAAATCTGATCTCCTTTTCTATGAGTTAGTTTTTGAAGTATAATTGATCTACAACACTATGTTAGTTCCTGTTACATAGTGACTCAATATTTCTATACATTTCAGACTAATCATGATAAGTTTATATTATGATCTGTCATCACAGATATTACATAATTATTGATTACATATCAATAACCTCAGATATGCAGATGACACCACCCTTATGGCAGAAAGCAAAGAGGAACTAAGAAAGTGAAAGAGGACAGTGAAAAAGCTGGCTTAAAATTCAACATTCAGAAAACTAAAATCACGGCATCCAGTTCCATTACTTCATGGCAAATAGATGGGGAAACAATGGAAACAATGACAGACTTGACTTTCTTAGCTCCAAAATTACTGCAGATGGTGACTGCAGCCATGAAATTAAAAGACACTTGCTCCTTGGAAGAAAAGCTATGACCAACCTAGGCAGGCATATTGAAAAGCAGAGACATTACTACTTTACTGACAAAGGTCCATATTGTCAAAGTTAACGGTTTTTCCAGTAGTCACATACTGATGTGAGAGTTGGACCATAAAGCTGAGCACCAAAGAACTGATGCTTTTGAACTGTGGTGTTGAAGAAGACTCTTGAGAGTCCCTTGGACTGCAAGGAGATCAAACCAGTCAATCCTACAGGAAATCAGTCCTGAATATTCATTGGAAGGACTGATGCTGAAGCTGAAACTCCAATACTTTGGCCACCTGATGCGAAGAACTGACTCATTGGAAAAGACCCTGATGCTGGGAAAGATTGAAGGTGGGAGGAGAAGGGGACGACAGAGGATGAAATGGTTGGATGGCATCACCAACTCAATGGACGTGAGTTTGAGCAAACTCCGGGAGTTGGTGATGGACAGGGAGGCCTGGTGTGCTGCAGTCCGTGGGATTCTGTACCTATGACTCTCTTTCCATTTTGTTTATTCATGTATTTTGTTTTCTTAGATTCTATATATAAGTGAAATTATATGGTATTTGTCTTTCCCTGACTTATTTCACTTAATATTCTCTAGGTCCATCCATGTTGTTGCACATGGAAAGATTCCATTCTTTTTCATGGCTGAGTAATATTCCATTGTATATATGTATATACACGTTTTCTTCATCCATTCATCTTTTGAAGGGCCCTTAGATTGCTTCCATTAAAGAATTATTTTTTAAATGGTGGGTGAGTAGCACATTAGTGAGTAGTAAATTCAATTTAATGGGTTGAATAGCAATTTTACATATCAGTCTAATCTGATAGAAAACTAATTTTCCTTTATCATTAAGGATACTCTTTAGAACTTTAGAACACTTTAACTCCAATCTTTCTACTCTCAACTTTCCTATGATTGTTGTCTAGAATTTCATTGAAGAACATTTGGGGGGGGGGGGGGGTGGGGTGTGTGTGTATGTGGGGGTGTATAAATGTTGTGTGCATATATAATAGTCAGTGCCTATTTAGATTTAACAGCTTTTTCATTCACCATTGTTTCTTGCATCCCGTTGGGGCTCAGAAATCAGTGTTTTAACAAACACTCCAGGTGATTCTGACGCTCACTGAAGTTCACTAAACTATTTTCATTTCTACAGTAGGTACTTAGTTCTTTTTCCAACCTGATCTATTTTTTTTTCCCCTTATAGCCCTGTTCTTTCAGCAAAGTTCACATTCTTTTAAAAATAATTTTGTAGCTCTCTATAATCATCTTAAACATATTATTTCATGTTTCAAATTGCCACTCGTGGGGGCGTGGATTCTCCAGTTGGTTTTATTTACTATCTCCTTCCTTGTTGGTTTATTTTTTTATATGAGTTCATAATCACTGAGGTCCGTAGTTTCAGTTCCAAGTTTGCTCAGGTCTGAGGTCATGTCTTTTATCTAGAGATCAGTAAACTTTTTTTGGTTAAAGGTCAGATAGTAAATATTTTTTGGCTTTATGGACAATATAGTCTCTGTCCTAGTGACTCAACTCTGCCATTATACACAAAAGCAGCTGTAGCCAATTTGTTTCAAAAACATGGGCATGACTGTTTCAATAAAACTTTATAAAAATAGAAAATGGGCCAGATTTGGTCCATAGGCTATGGTTTGCCCATCGCTGCTCTTATCCTTGAGTAGGCAGGTTTTAATGTAGCCCCCTAATTACTTCTTCTGTGTAGTTCATAAATATTATTGTTTTAAGATCATTTCTTTAACTACCCAGATTGTTGCCCTGTAGGTTCTGATTCAGTCCGTGTGAGGTGGAAAAAACATGAATATATTTAGTAAGAACCCCAGGTGATCTAATGATTCAAAAAGTTTGCGAAACCCACTCTAATGGAAGAGAACATGAAGAATGAACTTAATGTTACAAGACTGTACAACTTAGTCTCAGTTCTTACTCACATAATGCCACGTTGATTACTGCAAGTCCTTAAACTCAGAGTCAGGAAGGACAGTTCAGACTCTCAGTGTGTGGTCAGGAGGCAGGATCTGTGTGACTCATGATCAGCAGCTGCTTTTTGCAGGATAATCCTTTCAGTGCAATTCTAGAAAGTCCTTCTCTCGGGAAGCCACACCTGTATCTTTTTAAATCAAGTTCCTTTAATAATAAAGCCATATCACAGTACATACTTGGAAAAATGGAATTTCCCCCAACAGCTCGTTGATGACAGTTGAGATAAAGTTCATCCAACTTTTCTTGGTACTTGTTTACTCAAATAATCAGGGAATGAGTAAGTTGCAAAAGCATTTAAGGTATTTGATGAACCTTCCAATGATTTATAGGGTAAAATTACAGCATAGTTTGCTATGCTGTGGACCACATTATTACACAAAGCTTTGATCTCTTTCCTTCCATCAACACCCAGATCTGACATTTATGCTGCCCAGATGCCTCTAACGTGCAGTCAAAGTTGAGGACCACTGCTCCCCTCCACAAGTGGCTCTCAAAGTGCCGTCCCCAACCAGCAGCATCAGCATCATTTGAGGACTCGTTTGAAATGTCTCACTCCAATCTTACTGACCCAGGTACTCTGGGCTTGGGGCCCAGCACGCCATGTGTTAACAAGCCTTCCAGGTAATTCTGATGCAGGCTAATGATTGAGAATTGTTGCACTGTGCCCTCAGTGGGTCCCTGCCCCTTTGAAAACTTGGCCACTCTCCTTATTAAGTGGGGAGTTTATTCCCCCCCGCTCTTGAATCTGGGTGAGCCTTGTGACTTGTTTTGACCAATAGCAGGGAACTGAAGTGCTGCTCTGCCAATTCCAGAGTCTAGGTCTCAAGAAGGCCTGAAGCTCCCATTTTCTGCCCTCTTAGAATGTTCCATGATGCAAGGAAGCTGGTCTGGCTGACATAGGCCACGTGAAGGAAAACTAAAGTGCCCTAGCCAAGAGTGGCACCGACATCCCAAACACATGCATGAGACCACCCTGGACCTTCTAGGGCAGCCAGGAGACCTTCCAGGGAAGAATATCATCCTGCTAAAGGGGGTGCAGAGGAAGCTGAACCCACAGCCCAGCATGGATACCCTGCAGCTGAGGCTCCTGAATGTGATATCCATCATCAAACACACTGACTGAATGCAGTCACATGAGTGAGCCAAGGAGAAACCAGCAGAGGAACCACACGGCTGACCCACAGAATCATGAAAGATAATCAACTGCTGGATTTTAAGTCACTGGGACTAAGTTGCTGCTGTGCAATTTACCCCTAAACCTTGCCTTGAAAGGAATTCAGTCAGCCGTTTAGAACAAAAGTCTCTAGGAAAGTGGGGAATGTGGCCGGTCCTGATTGCCCAGCAGGGTACTGGGTGCCTCAGCACAGAGCTGGCTCCTGGGCACTTCCCTGCACGGTTGTCACATCGTGCTTCGAAGGGCTTCACACTTGTTCTAAGACTCCGCTGTTGCCATCTGGAAATTCATAATAACTTTGAACAAAGGGCCCTGCAGATTATGTAACCAGTCCTGCTAAATGCAGCCTTTTCATCTATTCCTCACAAAAATCCTAGGAATTGGGTTTATCAGCTTTCATCACATATTTAGGATACGCTGTGAGCAAATAAAAGAGGGGCTTTGCAGATAGTCTGGCAAGTTGGCAAAGCATTTACGGGGCATATTAAGGAGAACCCCCTTGCTGATAAAATCCAGAGTATACTTAAACAACTACAGGGCCAGGCAGGGGGAAGGGGAAGGGTCTGGCCTGGGAAGCTAGGCTCTGAGCAGCCCAGACTCCCTATTTATAGTGCTGTGGCCTATTTTGGCCTGCTGGGTGGCCCTGCAAATTGCCCTGAGAACTGGGCCTGGAACTGATGCTGGAAACCAGGCGCCTTCATTCTGGGATGTGGCTGGAATCACACTGGGCACAGACAAAGGCCTTTCTGATGAGCTCAAGGACTTTTGAAAAACAGGATTTTCGTTGAAAGAGAATTTTTTAAAAATTAAGGAAAGGCGTCAGGCCATGACCAGGAACATAATCTTAGGGAAGAAAATGCATGGATCTCATCAAGTCAATAAAGACCTAACAGTTCATCAGGCATTGTGCAAAGTGGCTGACATGTACCGTCTCATTTACATCCTCACATACAATCTTATGAGGGCAGCACTATTATTATCCCCATTTTACAGGAAAGGAAATTGAGGCTTGGGAAAATTAAGCAATTGGCTGAAGGTCACAGGGTTGGTAAGCCAGGATTCAAACCCACATCACAGCATTCCATATGCCCAGGCTATCACCTACTGCACTGCTTCGCCAACGCTGATGTGTAAGACTCACCTGGGAGTCTTATAAAGATACAGATGCTGATTCAGGAGGTCTGGGGTGGGGCCTAAATTCTGCGTTTCCAACCAGTTGCCGTGTGAAGATGATACCACAGGTCCAAGGACCACACTTTGAGTAGCAAGGATGAGTGTTCCTGCTTCTACTTTCAACCTCTTACAATCTGCTTTCTCTACAGCAACCTGAATTATTGGGTTAGTTTCCATTGTGCATAATAAATGAAAATGAACCCCAAAACTGAGTGGTTTAAAACAACAACAAGCACACACACACACGTGTGTATATATATAGATAGACAGATACATATACATATATTTCTGTTGATAGTCAATGGCACCAGTGCAACCTCCAGGAGGATAGGGTCTTGGTCTTATTCCCTGCAACATGTCCAGCATCTAGAACAGTGCCCGCCTTCTACATAGTAGGTACTCAGTAAACAAGAGTGAACAAATATCAGTGAGTGAATTGACCTCATTGTAGAGCCTGCTTGCTTAACCTTTATGCTACATTGCTTTCAGAGTAGTCCAAAAATTTGCCAATTATTTTTTTTTAATTGTCTTGAATAGGAGCTCTAAGCAACATATTCGTCATGAGGAGAATGTGGCTCACCCTGAGGTGTCAGCCTTGTCTCTGTGCCACATGCCATCCCTCTTCACCTGGGCCACATCTGAAGCCATCCAGAAATGACAACCCGCCCCTGCCTGAGAACGGAAGTGCTGCTTTAAACAACACTCGCTCACCTGGTTGGGCCGCTGTCCCCAGAGGCAGGCCAGGGAGACAGCTAGCAGCACACACAAAGGGAGGAAATGCCCCCCACCCCCAGAACAGCTGCACCAGGAGACACCCCTTTCTGGAGAGGAGGAAGAGGAAGTCACCAAAGCTACAAAGCTGACGGACAATCTGGGAAAGCCAACACTCACAAGAAAGCAGAAGGAAAAAAGAAGCTGGTCCTTAGATCACTCATTGTTGGGACTTGCTGAGGAAATAAAAACCAACACTAACCCAAAAGTTTTCTTCAGTCCCGCCATCTCAGAACACTTTGAATCGGGAGTATTTTGAATGAGAAAGTGTTTGGCCAAATTCCTACCTGCCAACTACATCAGAAATGTGTTTTCCTTAAAACACAGATGCTCTGCATAGATCTATGCGTGCTCTTGCGGAAAGCTAGCCTCGACGCAAAATGAAAGGTCAAGATGCAGGCTGTGGAGTGTGAGCCCATATTTATAAAAATATCCCATATTTGTAAAAAGTGCAATAAATATACAGAAATGTTCACATACACAGTGGAAAAACACTGAAAATACACACACGAAACTGTAAACAATGGTTTCATCTGGGAAACAGGTTTAGAGTAGGACAGGACAGGAGATTTCACATTTTATTTTAAATTATTTGTTATAGACTGAATATTTATGTCCCTCCAAAATTCCTCTGTTGAAGTCCTAGTTTCCAACATGATGGTATTAAGGGATGGCGCCTTTGGGAGGTGATTAAGGTTAGATGAGCTCACAAGGGTGGTGTTCTCATGGTGTGATTAGTGACCTTATAAGAAGAAATCAAGTGCTGGTTTTTCCTCTCTGCCATGCGGGGACACAGTGAGAAGACAGCCATCTGCAAGCCTAGAAGAGGGCTCTTAGACTCCGCATCTGCCAGCAGCTAGATCACGGACCTCTCAGCCTCCAGAACTGTGGGCAATAAATGCTTGTTGTTAGAGCAGCCTGAACTAAGACATTATTTCTATATGGCTTCAATTTTTCTTGCAAGGAGTATTGGCCCTTTTACAATAAAAATACCAATAAAAGAATTTTTCATCCAAAGATGGCCGTTTTTTTCCTGTACCAGCGGTGACATGCCACTCCTTGCAATATTTTCAAAGGTGGTCAGATGTGGTTGTAAAAGGATTCTTGCTTCTTATGATGTTTGCCAGTGACAAGGGGCCCTTCTCTAAGAAGGAGACCTCTCAATTGCCTTGAGGTAAGGACTGGATCATGAGCTGCTCTGTAATTGTATCCTTGGCAACACATATCTGCTTGCCTGTCCTTCCAGTCACATCAGTGTTTACTTTCTGCAAACACACTGACTTGACCTACCTAGCCAAGGATTCGTGGTCTACAGTGGTACCCAGTTCTGCCAACATCACCACAGTCTCAAGAAGGAGTGTATTTATCCCACTCTTCTCTCCATCTGTGTGTTGGCATTACACTTACTGTCATACATCAAGCAATCATCTAAGACACACACGGAAGTGACAGAGAAAGACTTCTCTTTCCCTTTGGTCTTTAAAACCTCTCATTTGTTTCAGAACTAGAACTTCTGGTATTTTCCAAGAGGAAAGACACTGATATGTAATTACATCCATATTTACGCATCTACAGTTCACAGAACACTTTCTTAAGCGTTGCCACTAAAAATCATTTTGATCTTTCTGATAACCTAGTGAAATAGACTGGGCAGATACTATTATTCTCAACTTAAAGAGAAAGAAATTGAGATTCTGAGTTCAGTGACTTGTCCTGGACCATTCAACTAGTAGGTAGCAAAGATGATTCCAGTTCATCATGGGTCTAAACCCTGGGTGCTTTAAACAAATGCCCATCTCCTGTTCTCACCATGGCCAACTGAACAAGAATCTCAGAGAATGAGGCCTTGAGTATTAGAATTTTAAAACAAAATCTTTCCACAGATGACTCTGATGCATAGGGAGCTTGAGACCACTGCAATCCATAGGTATAAATAAGCCAGTCTCACGTTACTCACACGTGTTTATTCATCACCAGGTGAAGGCCTCCCTCATGATGGAATACTGCACAGTAATAAAAAGGAAGGGGCTGCTGATACATGCAACCATGTGAAAGACCTTCAAGTGAATCAGGCCAAGTGACAGAAGTCAGACTCAAGGGCTATACTTTATGGTTCCATTTGTATGCAATTCTGGAAAGGCAGAACCATAGGGGTAGAAAATACAATAGCTAATGCCAGCCCTGGGAATGGAAGCAGAGGTTAACTACAAAGGGGCAGCATGCAGGAATGTGGGGGATGACATTTCTATATCTTGATTATGGGAGCAATTAGGCTGTATGGGTGTGGCGAAATTGAGAGACTGTACACAACCAGTAAATCTTAAAGGAAATCAACCCTGAATACTCATTGGAAGGACTGTTGCTAAAGCTGAAGCTCCAGTACTTTGGCCACCTGATGCGAAGAGCTGACTCACTGGAAAAGACCCTGTTGCTGGGAAAGATTGAGGTGGCAGAAGATGAGATGGTTAGATAGCATCACTGACTCAGTGGACATGAATATGGGCAAACTCTGGGAGATAGCAGGGAACAGAGGAGCCCAGTGTGCTCCAATCCATGGGGTCACAAAGAGGTGGACATGACTTAGTAACTGAACAACACTGAAAAGGGTAAATTTTATTGTATGTAATTTATATATGTATCTCAGTAAGCTTGACTGAAACACACACACACACACACACACAATGCAATACCACTATACATGCACTAAAATGGCTAAAATTAAAAAGACTGACCATACCAAGATCAATAGATAAGGACATTGAGCAATGAAAACTCTCAGACATTGCTGGTAGGAATAGTTTTTTTTTTTTTTTAAAAAAAAAAAAAGAAAAGAAAAGGAGAGATAGGGTTCTGAGGACAGTCAGACTCTGTCACTTATCACTGTATGATGTTGGCCAAATCACTACAGGATTTTAGGCCTTGGTTGGTTCATCTACATATGGGATAATAGAAGTACATTCCTACCTATTTTATAGAATCAGCATAAGGCATAAAGGAGATGTTGTTTGTGAAATGTTTAGCGCAGTGCCTGGCATATAGCAAGTGACCAAAAATATTAGATTTGGCTACTCTTAATATTATTATCATTCTCCTTGGTATAGCTGTCTCTGAGTTCCTCCAGGAATGGATGAACTCTGTGTCTCCAGTTCTTGGCAAGTAGAAAGCCCTCAACATGTTTGTCAAATGAAAGAATGAACAAATGAAGTTGCATGCAATGGAAGACGTAAGGTCTCTATCTGAGTGGAATGGCAGGAGAGTTGGCACAGCTGTCCTTGGGAGCACTCCACTTCAAGTGTTCCAGGTCTAGTGTCTGAAGCCCCAGCCAAAACCAGGACCTCTACATCACTGAGAAGATCAGGAGTTTTATTCTACCTGTTCAGTGGGACTTGTATAGCTGGTCTCAGCTTCCCTAATAGCTTATAAATACTTTCCACATGTTAGGAAATGCTCAAAATCAATTTCAAATATGGGGGTTTCACAAATCACTCTAGGATGGCCTAACAAAAAGACTCTTGGGGGGTTAAATCTTTTGCTTGGTAATGTGGAAGTAAAAAGTGGACTAAACCTGGATTCATGAGCCAACAAACAAGAAGAAGATTCCAAAGAGAAGACAAACCTTTCCACATGGAAGCTCCCATTAGGAGAGCCCTGGGAGCTCTCATCAAATCACAAGGGGCACAGCCAACCCCTCTGAGGATAACTGGAAGTGACTGTGCACCGTCAAGAGGGGGAACTGGTGATAATCTGATGCAATGCTCCATTTCTAGCTTTCCTTTTGTACAAAACAATGTCTGACTTTTCCTGGCAAAGTCTGCTCACCTGCCATCAGATATCAGCAATTGGAAGAGAAATTCCAAATGAAGAAAATCTTTTCTGTCAATTCTCAGATGAATTAGATATGCCCAGTATGCCTTTGGGCTTCCTGATGGCTCAGTTGGTAAAGAATCTTCCTGCAGTGTAGGCAATGTGGGAGACCTGGGTTCAATCCCTGGGTTGGGAAGATCCTCTGGAGAAGGGAATGGTTACCTACTCCAGTATTCTGGCCTGAAGAATTCCATGGACTGTGTAGTCCATGGGGTGGCAAAGAGTCGGACACGACTGAGCAACTTTTACTGTCAGTATGCCTTCAGCTGGGCTTCCCTGGGGCTCATTGGTAAAGAGTCTGCCTGCCAATGCAGGAAAATCCCATGGACTGAAGAATCTGGTGGGCTACAGTCCATGGGGTCACAAAGAGTCAGTCACATCTTAGCAACTAAGCACAGAACATAACTTCAGCTGATGCTCTCCTTTAAAAACCCTGCTTGGGGGACTTCCCTGGTGGTCCAGTGGTTAAGAATCTGCCTGCTAATGCAAGGTACACGGGTTCGATCCCTGCTCCAGGAAGATTCCACTTGCCATGGGGAAGCTAAGCTTGTGTGCTACAACTACTGAGCCAGTGTGTCTTAGAGCCTGTGCTCCACAACAAAGAAGCCACTGCAATGAGAAGCTCGCACACCACAGCTAGAGAGTACCCCTCACTCACTGAAGCTAAAGAAAGCCCATGAGCAGCAACAAAGACCCAGAGCAGCCAGAAAAAAATTGTTAAATAAATAAATAAATAAAATAAAAAGCCTGCTTTGGGATCATAATTTCTCATTGTTGTATCCAACTCTTGGCGACCCCATGGACTGCAGCACACAGGCTTCTCTGTCCTTCCCTATCTCAAGAAGTTTACTCAAACTCATGTCCATTGAGTCAATGATGCCATCCAACCATCTCTTTCTCTGTTGCCCCCTTCTCTTTCAGCCCTCAATCTTTTCCAGCATCAAGGTCTTGATTTCAGCTTGTGATTCATCCAGCCCAGCATCTCACATGATATACTCTGCATATAAGTTAAATAAGCAGGATGACAATATACAGCCTGACGTACTCCTTGAACACAGTTGTGTGTTAGTTTGAACATTATTTGGCATTGCTTGTCTTTGGGATTGGAATGAAAACTGATCTTTTCCAGACTTGTGCCCACTGCTAAGTTTTCCAAATTTGCTGGTATATTGAGTGTAGCATTTTAACAACATCATCTTTTAGGATTTGAAATAGCTCAGCTGAAATTCCATCACCTCCACTAGCTTTGTTCATAGTAATGCTTCCTAAGGCCTACTTGACTTCACATTCCAGGGTGTCTGGTTCTAGGTAAGTGACCACACAATTGTGGTTATTCGGGCCACTAAGACCTTTTGTGTATAGTTCTTCTGTGTATTCTTGCCACCTCTTCTTAATCTCTTCTGCTTCTGTTAGGTCCTTGCCATTTCTGTCATTTATTGTGCCCATCTTTGCATGAAATGTTCCCTTAGTATCTCTAATTTTCTTGAAGAGATCTCTAGTCTTTCCCATTCTATTGTTTTCCTCTATTTTTTTTTTTTGCATTGTTCACTTAAGAAAGCTTTCTTATATCTCCTTGCTATCCTCTGGAACTCTGCATTCAGTTGGGTGTATCTTTCTCTTTCTCCTTTGCCTTTTGCCTCTCTTCTTTTCTCAGCTATTTGGAGAAGCTGAGAAGCCCTCCTTAGACAACCACTTTTCCTTCTTGCATATCTTTTGCTTGGGGATGGTTTTGGTCATCGCCTCCTATACAATGTTACAAGCCTCTGTCCATAGTCCTGCAGGCACTCTGTCTACCAGATCTAATTCCTTAAATCTATTCATCACTTCGACTGTATAATCATAAGAGATTTGATTTAGGTCATACCTGAATGGTCTAGTGGTCTACTTTCTTCAATTTAAGCCTGAATTTTGTAATAAGAAGCTCATGATCTGAACCACAGTCAGCTCCAGGTCTTGTTTTTGCTGACTATGGCTAACAGGGAGAGATCAAAGCTCCACCCATCAGCAGAAAATTGAATTAAAGATTTACTAAGCAGTGAAAAAGTTGGCTTAAAGCTCAACGTTCAGAAAACTAAGATCATGGCATCTGGTCCTATCACTTCATGGGAAATAGATGGGGAAACAGTGGAAACAGTGTCAGACTTTATTTTTGGGGGCTCCAAAATCACTGCTGATGGTGGTTGCAGCCATGAAATTAAAAGACGCTTACTCCTTGGAAGGAAGGTTACGACCAACCTAGATAGCATATTTAAAAGCAGAGACATTACTTTGCCAACAAAGGTCCGTCTAGTCAAGGCTATGGTTTTTCCAGTGGTCATGTATGGATGTGAGAGTTGGACGGTGAAGAAGGCTGAGCATCGAAGAATTGATGCTTTTGAACTGTGGTGCTGGAGAAGACTCTTGAGAGTCCCTTGGACTGCAAGGAGATCCAACCAGTCCATCCTAAAGGAGATCAGTCCTGGGTGTTCATTGGAAGGACTGATGTTGAAGCTGAAACTCCAATACTTTGGCCACCTCATGCGAAGAGTTGACTCATTGGAAAAGACCCTAATGCTGGGAGGGATTGCGGGCAGGAGGAGAAGGGGACGACAGAAGATGAGATGGTTGGATGGCATCACCAACTCGATGGGCATGGGTTTGGGTAGACTCCGGGAGTTGGTGATGGACAGGGAGGCCTGGCATGCTGCGATCCATGGGGTCGCAAAGAGTCGGACATGACTGAGCGACTGAACTGAACTGAAGCATGGTCCTGCCCACCAGAGCAAGACCCAGTTTTTCCCACAGCCAGTCCTTCCCATCAGGAAGCTTGCACAAGCCTCTTATCCTCACCCATCAGAAAGCAGACAGAAGAAGCAAGAACTACAATCCTACAGACTCCAGAATGAAAACCATAATCACCGAAAGCTAACCAAAATGATCACATAGATCACAGCCTTGTGTAACGCAATGAAGCTATGAGCCATGCCTTGCAGGGCCACTGAAGACAGATGGGTCATAGAGGAGTTCTGACAAAACATAGTCCACTGGAGAAGGAAATGGCAAACCACTCCAGTATTCTTGCCTTGAGAACCTCATGGACAGTATGAAAAGGCAAAAAGGTATGACACCGGAAGATGAGCCCCCCAGGTCAGGAGGTGCCCAATATGCTCCAGAAAGAACGAAGAGGCTGGGCCAAAATGGAAACAGTATTTGCTTGTGGATGTTCTTGATAGTGAACGTAAATCTGATGCTGCAAAGAACAATATTGCATAGGAACATAGAATGTTAGGTCCATGAATCAAGGTAAATTGGACATGGTCAAGCAAGAGACGGCAAGAATGAATATCGATATTTTAGGAATCAGTGAATTAAAATGGACTGGAATGGGCAAATTTAATTCAGATGATCTTTTTATCTACTACTGTGGGCAAGAATTCCTTAGAAGAAATTCAATAGCCCTCATACCCAACAAAAGAGTCCAAAATGCAGTACTTGGGTGCAATCTCAAAAATGACTGAAAGATCTCTATTCATTTCCAAGGCAAACCACTCAGTTTCACAGTAATCCGAGTCTATTCCCCAACCTCTAATGCTGAAGAAGCTGAAGTTGACTGGTTCTATGAAGACCTACAAGACCTTTTAGAACTAACACCAAAAACATGATGTTCTCTTCATCACAGGGGATTAGAATGCAAAAGTAGGAAGTCAAGAGATACCTGGAGTACTAGGCAAGTTTGTTCTTGGGGTACAAAATGATTCACGGCAAAGGCTAACAGTTTTGCCAAGAGAACATACTGGTCATAGCAAACACCCTCTTCCAACAACACAAGAGACGACTCCGCACATAGACATCACCAGATAGTCAATACCAAAATCAGATTGATTATATTCTTTGCAGCCGAAGATGGAGAAGCCCTATACAATTAGCAAAAACAAGACCTGGAGCTGACTGTGCTTAGATCATGAGCTCTTTACTGCAATAATTTCTCATAGCAAACTTCATTTCTTCACATTACAAGGCTTGGTGAAGGGGTAATTCATGAAGGTCAATGATAAAATGAATGCATTTTTCTCAAGCATAACCTCTGGGAAATTATTGATAAGAAGCAAGCTTTGAGTTCCAGGATTCTGATACGTAAGCAACTCCCCCAAAAGTCCACATTTAAGTGCCTGCTTAAGCCCCCGAGAAGGGCTTATAAAATAGAACAATCCAGTTTGCTCCCCTTTGTTTTCAGATATCCTGGTTAGAGAGATCATTTAAGGGATTCAGTTAGTCACTAAAATATTTATGAAGTGCCTAATGTATGTTCTAGACAGTGTTCTAGGGGCTTGGGATACAAGATGAATAAGTCAAGCAACTTCTACCCTCCTGGAACTCACATTCTAGTCAAGGTGACAGGCAGTAGATAAGTGAATATCCAACACATTGTCATAACTGGTAAGTGATCAGCAGGAAATAAAGAATAGAGGCTGCGAAGTGATGATGGGGTGCTATCTGGGAAATGGTGATGGGGAGAGACATCCAAGAAGAACCCGGAATGAGGCAGGGAGGGTACTGTGATTGACAGCTATTGATGCAATGAATATGCAGCAAGTGCAAAGGCCCTGAGCCAGGAGCATGTAGCTCCCAGAGGAGCTACAGGGAGGCCACTAGCTGGCTTTCCTGAATGACTCTCTAATAAGGAAAACAGAACCACCACCACCACCACCAGCAGCAGCTAATATTGGTTGTGTATTTATTATGTACCTGGCACAACGTGAACCTCTCCCATGTGGAGAAATCATCTGATTCAATCTTCATAAACAGGAGCTGCTATTAGTATTATCATTTGGCAGACAGGAAACTGTGGCCCAGAAGTTAAATAACCTACATTATTAATTAATAATCTGACAAGACATACCAGGAGAGCCCACATTTTTAACAAGTTGCCATAGGGCATGTTTTACACTGAAAGATAAATCAAGTCCTTCCATTCAGGCATTATATCCAAGAATAAAAAAGTTGAGGTTAATAATGAGAACTTTAGGTGATCTTTCAAAAACTGTTTGTCATGCCTAAAAGCCCAGCCAGCTGTCTGGAGTGACTTTCTCTTCCTTCAAGTACAAAGACTCAAGTTGGAATTTCTGCAGAAAAATATAGGAGGAACTACAAAACCATTTCTTTGAAGTCTTTGAAAAGCCTTTTCATAGTTGTTTGGTTTTTATCTTGGGCTGTTTTCATCATTCATTTTCTATCTAACTCTATAGGTCATCTCTAAACAGAAAGAAGTGTTTCCTTAGGGGAAAAAGTCAAGGTAAATCAAATTAAAACACCCTGGAACAGCCATATCTTTTGTTTGTTTGTTTCCTTTTCTTTACTATGGTAAAATATACATTACATAACATTTACCATCTTAACCATTTTTATTAAGTGTACAGTGCAGTGATATTAAATACCATATAATATTGTGCAACCACCACCGCCATCACCCTCATAATCCTTTCATCTTGTAAAAATTAAACTCTATACTCACTAAGCAGTAACTCTCCATTCACCCCTCCTTCTAGACCTTGGCAATTACCATCATATTTTTCTGTCTTTGGGATTTTGACTATTCTAAGCACCTCTTATAAATGGAATCATACAGTATTTGTCCTTTTGTGACTGGCTTATTTCACTCAGCATAACGTCCTCAAGGCTCACCCGTGTTGTAGCATATATCAGAACTTCCTTCCTTTTTAAGTCTGAGTAACATTCCATTGTAAGTATAGTACCACATTTTGCTTATTCATTTATCCACCAATGGGCACTTGCATTGCTTCCACATTTTAGCAACTGTGAATAATACTACAAACAGGGGTGTACAAATGTGACTTCAAGACTTTGCTTTCAACACTGAAACATATACATTACCATATGTATAACAGATAGCCAGTGGGAATTTTCTGTAGGATGCAGGGAGCTCAAACACAGTGCTCTGTGACAGCCTAGAAGGGTGGGATGGGATGGGAGGTGGGAGAGAGGCTCCAGAGGGAGGGGACATATGTATACTTACGGCTCATTCATGTTGATATATGGCAGAAACCAACATAATATTATAAGGCAATTATCCTCCAATTAAAAATTAATTAATTAATAAAAAAGATCTCACTTCCAATTCTTTTGGATACATACCTGGAAATGGAATTGCTGGGTTATATGGTAATTCTATTTTTAATTTTTTAAGGACCCTCCATACTCTTTTTCCTTAGTGACTGTACCATCTTGAATTCCCACCAATAGTGCACAGGATTCCAATTTCTCTATATCCTTGCCAACATTTATTGTTTTCCATATTTCTAATAATGGCCATCCTAATGAGTGTGAGATTGCTTTTCACTGTGGTTTTGAATTGCATTTCTCTAATGATTAGTGATGTTGAGAATCTTTTCATGTACCTGTTGGCCATTCACATATCTTCTTTGGAGAAAAGTCCATTCAAGTTGTTTGCCCATTTTTGAATCAGGTTGTTCTTTTGGTTGTTGCTATTGTTGAGTTTTGTGAGTTCTCTATATATTCTAAATATTAATTCCTTATCAGATATATGATTTTAAAGTATTTTCTTCCAGCACAGTAGCCATGCAATGCTATCCATCTCAGGAGTGCTTCATGCTCCCAATATCCTTCTTCTTCCTCTCTCTACTCTATCATCAAAACCTATGCTCAGGACATATTTGTATACATTGTTGCTGCATGAAAGCAGGTCTAGAGGCTAATAAAACTCTAGCCTCTCTAGAGAATAATTTAGCAATAATTTTCAAAGCTCCTTAAAAAGGTGCTTACTTTTGGAGCCACCTAATCCACTTCAAGTAATTATTCGTACAGAGAAAATCAGATATGTATGCAAAGACATATGAGCAAGGATGTTTTTCATAACATATTTAATAAATGAGAGAAAACTAGAATGTCCAAACAACTATGGTTAAATGATGGTTTGGCGCATTCATAGAAAGGACTATCACAGAGTCATTTAAATGTGTGCAATAGAACTTGGTGCAATGACAAATATATTCCCAATATGTTTTTAAAGGAAGAAAGCAGGCACAAAACAGTGTTTATCAGCACAGTTTTTTTTTTTTTTTAAAAAAAAACTTTTTATATGGATAGGAAAAATTCTAAAAGGATGAATGAGTAATAATTTTTAAAAGTTTAAGTATTACCTTTTTCCATAATAGCAAAGTGTTACTTACACAGTAAAAAAATAGACAGGTTTTCCTTGGGGTAAGTGTTCCCTCTCCAGTGGAGCCTCCCGTTGATATAGGCCACAAATTGGGACAAATTGGGATGGTTGCTCTGCACAAGTGAACCCAGATTTTTTATTTTCTGCTAATAACCTCTTTTATGTGCAAGTAATCAAGAGTCTACAAATTTTATATTGAAATTGTAACTGTGAGGACTTGAGCTGTGACAGAAATCCATCTGGGAGAGGATTCAGTGGCACAGCTGAATCTAGGTGCTCCAGCCACATCCTCCAGACTCAACCCCCTTCCTTGGTCTCTCAGCTCTGCTCGCCTCTGCAGTCACACTTCTGCAGGCTCTTCACACAGTGGTGAGATGGTTGTTGATAGCCTAGCCTCTTAGCAGGCTATCAAGCTGCTCTGCCCCAACAACTCCTAGTAGAATCCCAGAATGGAGTTTCACTCAGTGTGACTGGCATTCCCCTGCTTATCATGAACTAACCCCTGTAGCCAGGGGAATGCAATACTTGAGTGTCCATGTTCCTGAATGAATTGCATCCAAGCTGGCTCAGGCCAGAGGGGAAGGGGGACCCTGTACAACTCTAAATTTTGTATGCTTTGTTTACACCAAGATGTTTCTCTTTTGGGGCACCTCATTTGCCCCAAGTCAGTTCACTATTGACAAAGGAATAACTGCACAGATTCTCATTGTTCTCTGAAGGATCTCTGATTTTTTTTAACTTTGCAAAGCCACAAAGGCAGCTGCTGGAGCAACTTTGCATTGTATTGTTCACCAAATAATGTTAATGATTGATGACCTCTGTGATTCTCAGTTGTCACAATGGAGGGGGAATTGATGTTGGGAGGAAGGGAAGACTACCAGCCATGCTGGTGTCTAGGCTGAGTTAGACAGAATAAAATAAAACAAATGGGCAGAAGGCATGACACCAAGAGCTTATTTAGGCAGAATAAATACTCAGTGGGTTTATCTGGTCTCTGCCTCCTAAATCATTATAGAAATTTCAGTCATTATGGCCCATGAGAACCTCATATGAACATCTCAAAAGAGCAGTTTTCTCTATCAGTTGGTACCTACTGTATCCAATATTTCATAAGCAGAAGGGCACCATTGATGTGGTAGTTTGGCTTATCACTGAACACACTTCAGAAAGAAGACTATGAGAGGACCAGATTTCATTCACAATATCCAAATGGATTTTTAAAAACTCCAGTTTTGCATGTTGAAACAATCTGGCTTTCTAACCATTAATGTAATATTTTGAAAGAAGAAGAAGAAAATGTCTGCTTCTACAGAAGTGCCTAATTTCAAGAAGTTCAACTATCAGAATCTATTTCTAATGCTAATTATATCATCACAACTTTCAAGAATGGTTTACTACAAATAGCTCTTCATACCAGGTGACATTTCTGTTCATGTGGTCAGTTTAAAAATATTTCATGAATGTCTGGATGGTTTTATGACAACAAGTGAGGGTGTCAGATTTCTGGATTTTAAAACTTCCCAGCAAGAATATTATTCAGATTTTTAAAAGGGAGGAGGTTCTGACACATGCTACAATATCGATGAAACTTGAGGACATTTTGCCAAGTGAAATAAGCCAAAAGGGTAAATTCTGTATGATTCCACTTTTACATGAGGTTCTTAGAGTAGTCACAGAGACAGAAAGTAGAAAGGTGGTTGCCAGAGGCTGGGAGAGGGAAGAATAGGAAGTTAATGGATACAGAGTTTCAGTTTAGAAATATGAATGGTAGTGATGGTTGCAAAATAATGCAACTGTACTTAATGCCTGAACTGTACACAAAATTGGTTAAAATGGTAAATCTTATGTATACTGTACTACACACAAAGGTTTTTTTACTTCCTATAGTGGAAGACTATATTTTTCCTTCAGAGTGTTTAAGGAAGTAAAAGTTTTTGTTAATTTTAAGAAAAAATTAATATTAAATGTAGTAAAAACTAGACCCCCACCAGGTTAAAACCACTGGCCCTATACCCATAGACCCTAGACCAGTTGGAGTTGGAAAACTGATGATGGAGCTTCCTAAAATACCACCCTATCACCACACTGTCTACTAATCAGAAATTGTCTATGAGCTGATTAGGTTCCCTGCGACTTTCACCTCTAACATTGTCTCTATAAATCTTTCCCAGGGAGTTTGGGTCTTTTGAGCATTAGCTGCCCATTCCCCTTGCTTGGAACCCTGCAATAAATACTGTACCTTCCTTCACCACAACCCAGTGCCAGTAGATTGGTTTCACTGTGTGTCTGGTGAGCAGACCTGAGTTTGGATTAGTAACACTCCCCCTCTAAGATCAAGAATGAGACAAGGATGCCCACTCTAACCACTTTTATTCAACACAGTATTAGAAGTCCTAACCCAAGCAACTAGGCAAGAAAAAGAAATAAGACATTCAAATTGGAAAGAATGAAGCAAAACTGTCACAATATGAGGATGGCATAATTTTATATATAGAAAATTCTTAAGATTCTACCAAAAAAGTCATTAAAAATAATAAATGAATACAGTAAAGTTACAGGGTACAAAATCAATATACAAAAATCTATTGCATTTCTACATGCTAACAATTAGCTACCAGGAAGAGAAATTAAGAAAACAATCCCATTTATGATCACAACAAAAAGGATAAAATATCTTGGAATAAATTTAACTAAAGAGGCAAAAGACTTGTACACTAAAAACTATAAGATGCTGTTGAAAGAAATTGAATAATACACAAATAAATGGACAGATATTTCATGCTCATGGATTGGAAGCATTAACATTGTTAAAATGTCAATATTACCTACGCAGACAGATTCAATATGATCCTTATCAAAATTCCAAGGACATTTTTCACAGAAATACAATTTAAAATTCTAAAATTTATATGGACTCACAAAAGACTCCAAATAACCAAAGCAATTCTGAGAAAAATGAATAAAGCTGATTTCAAGCTATATTACAAAGTTATAGTGATCAAAACAGCATGGTGTTGGCAAAAGACAGTTAAACAGATCAGTGGAACATAAATGAGAGCACAGAAATAAAACCACACATATATGGATAACTAATTTGCAACAAAGGAGCAAAGAACATTCAGCAGAGGAAGGATAGTCTTTTCAATAAATGTTGTTGGGAAAACTGAACGGCCACATGCAAAAAAATGAAAGTAGTCCAATATTCACCACACACAAAAATCAACTCAAAATGAACTAAATACTTGAATGAATGCAAGACTTGAAACGATAAAACTCCTAGGAAAAAAACGTAGGAAGTATGATCTTTGACTTTGGTCTTAGCAATGTATTTTTGGGTATGTCTCCTTAGGCAAGGGAGACAAAAGAAAAAAAAAATGGTACTACATCAAACTAAAAAGCTTTTTCTCAGAGAAGGAAACCATCAACAAAACAAAAAGACAATCTACTGAATGAGATGGTATTTGCAAATCATATATCTGATAAGGGGTTAATATCTAACATATACAAAGAACTTACACAATTCAACAACAACAGCAAAACTCTTTTTTAAAAAGATGGAAGAGATGAATAGATATTTTACAAAGAAGACACAAATATGGCCAATAGGCTCATGAAAAGATGTTCAGCATCCTTATTGTAATGGCTATCATCAAAAAGTCAAGAAATAATGAATGTTGATAAGGATGTGGAGAAAAGGGAAACCTTGTGCAATGTCAGTGGGAATGTAAACTGGTGAAACCACTATGGAAAACATGGAGATCCCTCAGAAAAATAAAAGCAGAACTGCCATATAATCCAGCTATTCCACTTCTGGGTAATTATCCAAAGAATATGAAAACACTAATTTGAGAAATAAATAAATAAATAAATATATATATATACACCTCTATTTTCACCACAGTGTTGTTCACAATAGCCAAGATAGGGAAACAAAATAAGTGCCCATCAGTGGATGAATGGGTAAAGATGTATTACACACACACAATAAAATATTACTCAGTCACACAAAAAAGAAATCCTGCCACTTGCAACAACATGGTTAGACCTTAAGGGTATTACGCTAATAAGATGGAGAAAGACAAATTCTGTATAATTTCACTTATATGGGGAATATTAAAAAAAAAAAAAAAGACAAACCAAAACACAAAATAAATGAACCAAATCAAACCAATATGAAGATCCAGATTACCAGAGAGGAAGAGACTGGGGGAGGGTGAAATGGGTAAAAGAGATCAACTGTAGGGTGATGGACGGAAACAAAATTTCTGTTGGTGAGCATGCTATAGTGCATACAGGGCAGAAATATGTCGCACACACAAAACCTAGAAAGTGTTATAAACTAAAATTACCTCAATAAAAAGTAAATTTTAAAAAGGTTGCAGGGTAGTTTCAACGACAATTGTGAAATAAGTTTTGGGAGAAATTCTAAATCACTCTTTAAGACCTGTCTTACAGAGAATCCTGTTTCCAAGGTCTGGATGTTAGCTGTCCTAACCTGTGTTTCAAATTCATCTACAGGTTTTCCCTTGAGTCCTTCACAGTACACAAATTCCCCATCAGACGAAATGCCGAAATTGCACATGACGCTTACCAGATAGGCTCTCCAGAAGGACTGAATACAGAGTGCCGCTTCCGATGCTGTCAGCAGAAGGGAGAGTGGGATTGCTGGCCGTGGGCTGAAAGGCAATAAAATGGTCATAAGCCCATGAGAATCCGTCTTACAGCCTCAGCAGAGCCTTTGACAATATAATGGCCTCTCTGATTAAGTGCCTCATCCAGTCCCATTCTTAGAAAGCAACGTCATCTTTCATAGAAAAGTTTAGGCTTGAGTTAGCATTTCTTTGTTTTAAAATCTTGGATGGAATTTTTTTTTTTTTAACCAGCATACTCTTAAATCACTATTAGCCTGCTCTGTTTTGAAGGCCTCAGGTTGGAAAGCTGCATATGTGACCATAAAGCAAAAGAAAAAGCAGAAGCCACCTTTAGATACAGCATTATGACTGAGACATAACAAAGGGCTCTTTTTTGGAGGGAAATTAAGTAGCTCATTTCTTTCCTGAAATATTGCAATTTTCTCTGTTTGGTGTACATTCCAGTTTAATGTGGTTTAAAGTCAAGCACATTTTAAAGTTAAGTTCTTCTATTACATCTTAAGGAGCAATAAAATATCTCAAGTGCTGGGTAAATTGACAGTGTCTGCTCTTGTGGGATTCTTAGATTATGATGGGATTTCTGATCATGGTTACCACATTTAAAATTACTAAATGCTCTTTTTTTGTTGTTTATTTCCTAAAAGCTGTTTAGAGATTACTAACTGCTGACAAGATTTTACAAGTCTGACTTAATTCTGATTCCTTATGTTTCCTCAAAGCACTGCTATCTCTGTAAGACCAAAAGTCAAGACTTTTCAGATATAATGCAAAGAAATAAATCCCTGAAAGAATGTGGGTCACATGGAGGCTGCTCTCTGGACAGGATCCCCAGAAATAACTTTGCATGTGGGGGATCCCCGAGAGTCTTGGCTGCAAGGCTCTCCCTAATGACAGCCATCACTTGAGTTTACAGCCACTCTCACTGTGAACAGAGAGAGGTTGACTAATCTGCCCAGGGTCACAGTTTGTAAGTGGCCTCATCAGCATCTGGATCCAGACTGATCCAATTCCCCAAGCCCAGACTTCCCTCACAATTTGTGCTGACACCAGCCCTTCGCTGGGCCACCGCTTGCAGATGTCCAGCCCGACAGACTCCAGAGCTAACCGGGAACAATGCACAACTCTCTAGGATCTGGGGTTATACTTCCCACTACACTCAGACTTAAAAACAACAACAACCACAAAAAAATTCCACCCTTGATACAGAATATTTGTGTGAATCAATGAATACTCTTTTGGATTACTCCAAAATCAAAGAAATCAAAGCTGGAAAGAACCTGAGGGGTGATCAGGACCATTTCTAGCAAGTGCAGTGTTGCCAGGTCCTGGGTCTCAAGCTGGGCAGGTCTTTTTTAAGAGACCAAGGAGAGTCTACTTCTTCAGAAAGAAAATTACAACCTCCAAGTGATAGTGTTGTTAGAAACCTTTCCCTAATGTTGTGCTTTTATTTTTATTTGCTTTTTTGTTTGTTTGTTCTGTTCTTTGTTCCCACTTCTTTTTGCCTAATATCTAATTTTCTGGGCTTTAAGAGAGCATTTGTGTTTTTCTGGAGCCACATGGTCTCTCTCCTTTCCCATTAAACGTCTCTCCTCGTACATTGCCCTTATTCTATAAATCTCAGTTGTGTGACACCAGCAAATCACATCCCTGAAGGAATTTTCCTGCACTAGTTAAAAATCAACAGTGTCTGGAGAAACCTTGGTGTTTCTGGGGAGACCTTGGTGTGCTGGCAATGACTTCATGAGAATAATGCTATCACGCATTGATACCAGCTGACATGTGCTCAAAGCACCCACTCCCCTCCCACCCGCCTTGCTCCTTGGCTCTAACCAGAGGGGCCCTTTTCATCTCCTCCAGTGTGCCCTTCCACCTCAGGGCCTTGGCAGAGGGGCTTTCTTCTGTCTCCAGTATCCTCTTACTTCCAGCCGGATGACTGCATACAGTTGTACAAGTTGTTTTCTGCTCAAGGGCTCCTGGCAGATGGGCCAGAGGGCACTGAAACCCCAGCACATGCTCTGCCACTTCTGCTCCAGGGCAGAGGCCCTTTTTTCTAACTTGCTCAAAGGTGCGTTGGGGCCGAAACCTCTTTCTCCCAGTTTACTCGTATTCTTTCTTCTGATCTCCACTCAAACGTTATGAAACGGTGTGCTTTGATTAGATCAGGGCCACTGTATAATTTTCCTTCCTAGTCCTTGGCCCAATGTGGAGATATAAATCTGTGAGATAATCTAATTAACACCCAAATCTTCAACTGAAAGCTCCGTGAGAGCAGAAACTGGGCCTGCGTTTGCTCCTCTGGCATTTCCAGCAGTTGGGAGCACGTCTGGCACATAGAAGACACTCAATAAATCTTCGTGGGATGAGCCTATGCTTGGCCCAGTGCGCTAAGCTCTTTCCACGCATTGTTTCATTAAAGCCTCGCAACGTTAGTAATGAGCTGCTGTTGTCCTTCTTTTAGAGTGAAGACACTCAGGCATAGAGGGGTGACACAGGTTGTTCAAGGTCACTGACCCTTTCCTGCTGAGAATGCAAACTGCCCAGGAAAGTGACCACAGGAAGTGTCCCACAGAGAAGAGGAGGGCAACTCAAAAGTTCATTCACAAGGAATTCAGGGTCTAGCAGCTGTGAGTGTTCAACATAGGAAAGCACAGCCATTTGCCTGGAAGGAAAAAATGAGCAGGGAGAAGTCTTAATCATTGAAAATGCACTCTTGATTAATCCCTACAGCAATAACTTGGCAGGTGTTCATTTGCCTGATGCTCCACAGAGAAACCCAGTGTCAGGACAGCAGAACAAAGTAGAGTGTGTCATGAGTATCCGAGGGGAGGCTTGCTGGGGCCTTTTTGTGGAGCTGCAATTTTCCTGTCTTCAGTATGTTTCTCTGTACTGATATCATGAAATCCTCAAAGTATCAGTATCCCCGTTTTGGAATAGCCGTAGAATAGGAGAGGAGATGGCGAATCTGGGGACATGACAGGCCCGGTCAGCCCAACAAGGGCTTCCGGTAGTAATGAGACCCCAAATCACTTTGCATCACAATGCCATCTCCAAAAAGCAAAATGAGATTTCTACTAGGCCTCTAAGCAGTAATGTGAGGCCACCTTTAACGACACCCCAGCTTTCATAGTGAAATAATGGGGCTCTGTCTAGTTCTTGATGAAAGTGAAAGAGAGTGAAAAAGTTGGCTTACAACTCAACATTCAGAAAACTGAGATCATGGCATCCGGTCCCATCACTTCATGGCAAATAGATGGGGAAACAATGGAAACAGTGAGAGACTTTATTTTTTGGGCTCCAAAATCACTGCAGATGGTAACCACAGCCATGAAATTAAAAAACGCTTGATCCTTGGAAGAAAAACTATGACCAACCTAGACAGATATTAAAAAGCAGAAACATTTCTTTGCCAACAAAGGTCTGTCTAGTCAAAGCTGTGGTTTTTCCAGCAGTCATGTATGGATGTGAGAGTTGGACTATAAAGAAAGCTGAGCGCCGAAGAATTGATGCTTTTGAACTGTGGTGTTGGAGAAGACTCCTGAGAGTCCCTTGGACTGCAAGGAGATCCAACCAGTCCATCCTAAAGGAAATCAGTCCTGAATATTCATTGGAAGGATTGATGCTGAAGCTGAAACTCCAATATTTTGGCCACCTGATGTGAAGAACTGACTCATTAGAAAAGACCCTGATGCTGGGAAAGATTGAAGGCAGGAGAAGGGGATGACAGAGCATGAGATGGTTGGATGGTATCACCAACACGATGGACATGATTTTGAGTAGGCTCCAGGAGTTGGTGAAGGATAGGGAAGCCTGGTGTGCTGCAGTCCATGGGGTCGCAAAGACTCAGACACAACTGAGTGACTGAACTGAACTGTCTAGTTCCCAAACCAAGAATAAGTGTGAATCAGGGCAGATGAAGAGAACTTAATCTTTGGAGAGGAGTCCCTGGGAATTATCAATCATTTCGGCAGCCCAGCTCAAAAGGATAGAAGCCATGCCAAGCCCTTTTCTCTCTCTTGGAATCAGTGCAACTGGCTTCAGGTCAAATAAAAATTGAGATTGAGTAGAGGCAACTGTTCATCTTTGGGGAACTGGGGAGGGGAGGGGAAACAAGAGTGTCAATTGTAGGAGAAGGCAGCTGAGGCTCCCAGGGGCTTAAACTGGACCCCCCACCTCCACCCCCAAGCAAATAGGTTTGAGCATTCCAACAGCACAACAGTACTGCTGAGTGTTTCCAAGAATTGTCTTGGTGCAGATTTGTCAGGTCCTCTTTTTTTTTTCTCAAACCTGAATTAAATCTATTTGAATCACAACAATTGATCCTGTAATTTTGAGAAGGAACAAGAATTTATTCTTCTAACTGCTTACACGTGTATGTATAAATACGCATATGTGCATATGCACACACACACAATTCTTCCCCCGCTCCCCACAATTTTTGGAGGATCAGTAAAATATTTCAGGGCCTAGAGAAGTTATAGCATACTCACAAAATACATAAGAGAATCTGAGAAGTTAGTCTTTATTAATTCCTCAAACCAGTTGCAAGACGAAAGTTACCATCTGAAATGGCATTTATGGTCTATGGCCATACCACTCTAAACACGCCCCATCTCGTCTGAAATGGAATTTATGAAGAAGAAAGGAGAATGGCTTGCTTTATATTGAAAACTGAATCTTGAAATCCAAATTTGTTCCACTTTTCATTAGTAAAAGATTAAGTTGTTTTCTTGTATCATGAAAGAACAAGCTAGATGCAAAGCCATTTACAAAATGACACAGGCCTTAAATCAACCATCATTCATAAAACCTTTCACCAGTTCATAGGGCTGGCATTTGAAAACCTCTACGCATAGTATTCAGCAAAAGAGATTACCCAGCCCCTGCCCTCGGCCTTAATTGGTTTCCCAAATATTCTATGTTGGAGGCATCACCGTCTTGAGCTCAGTTCAGTCGCTCAGTCGTGTCCGACTCTTTGCGACCCCATGAACTGCAGCACGCCAGGCCTCCCTGTCCATCACCAACTCCAGGAGTCTACCCAAACCCATGTCCATCGAGTCGGTGATGCCATCCAACCATCTCATCCTCTGTCGTCCCCTTCTCCTCCCACCCCCAATCCTACCCAGCATTAGGGTCTTTTCCAATGAGTCAACCCTTCGCATGAGGTGGCCAAAGTATTGGAGTTTCAGCTTCAGCATCAGACCTTCCAATGAACACCCAGGATTGATCTCTTTTAGGATGGATTGACTGGATCTCCTTGAAGTCCAAGGGACTCTCAAGAGTCTTCTCCAACACCACAGTTCAAAAGCATCAATTCTTCTGCGTTCAGCCTTCTTCACTGTCCAACTCTCACATCCATACATGACCACTGGAAAAACCATAGCCTTGACTAGACGGACTTTTGTGGGCAAAGTAATGTCTCTGCTTTTAAATATGCTATCTAGGTTGGCCATAACCTTCCTTCCAAGGAGTAAGCGTCTTTTAATTTCATGGCTGCAGTCACCATCAGCAGTGATTCTGGAGCCCAAAAAAATAAAGTCTGACACTGTTTCCACTGTTTCCCCATCTATTTCCCATGAAGTGATGGGACCAGATGCCATGATCTTAGTTTTTTTCTGAACGTTGAGCTTTAAGCCAACTTTTTTCACTCTCCTCTTTCACCTTCATCAAGAGGCTCTTTAGTTCTTCTTCACTTTCTGCCATAAGGGTGGTGTCATCTGCATATCTGAGGTTATTGATATTTCTCCCAGCAATCTTGATTCCAGCTTGTGTTTCTTCCAGCCCAGCGTTTCTCATGATATACTCTGCATATAAGTTAAATAAGCAGGGTGACAATATACAGCCTTGACGTACTCCTTTTCCTATTTGGAACCAGTCTGTTGTTCCATGTCCAGTTCTAACTGTTGCTTCCTGACCTGCATACAGGTTTCTCAAGAGACAGGTCAGGTGGTCTGGTATTCCCATTTCTTTCAGAATTTTCCACAGTTTATTGTGATCCACACAGTCAAAGGCTTTGGCATAGTCAATAAAGCAGAAATAGATGTTTTTCTGGAGCTCTCTTGCTTTTTCGACGATCCAGCGGATATTGGCAATTTGATCTCTGGTTCCTCTGCCTTTTCTAAAACCAGCTTGAACATCTGGAAGTTCACGGTTCACGTATTGCTGAAGCCTGGCTTGGAGAATTTTGAGCATTACTTTACTAGCATGTGAGATGAGTGCAATTGTGCGGTAGTTTGAGCATTCTTTGTAACCGTCTTGTACCGTCTTGAGTAACAAACCTCAACTATTTGGAAGAAGTACAATAGAGTAGTGGTCCCCAACTTTTTTGTATTCTTTGTAACCGTCTTTGTATTCTTTGTAACCGTCTTTGTACCGTCTTGAGTAACGAACCTCAAATATTTGGAAGAAGTACAATAGAGTAGTGGTCCCCAACTTTTTTGTCACCAGAGACTGATTTCGTGGATGACAATATTTCCATGGGCCAGAGGGAGTGGTTTGATTCAAGTGCATTACATTTATTGTGCACTTTATTTTTATTATTATTACATCAGCTCCACTTCAGATTAGTGATTAGTAATGCGTCCAGGTATTAGATCCTGGAGGTTGGGGACCCCTGCAGTAGAAGTTATCTGGAATGGGACTTCCAGACTAGTCATTAGGTCAGAATCTCCTAGGATTATTTTAATCCAGCCTTCCATGACATGAGGAACGGCTCCAAGAAACCTCTTGCTTACCCGCCCACCAACTCCACTCTGAGAGACCAACAAAACAGTTATTACCCAGCATCGAGCTGAATCATTCTCCTACATAAACACCGGGTCAAGTCCCATTTTACCAACCCCGTCATCGGAAGCCACATAAGGGTCCAGTCAACAGTGCTCCCTAAACAATACACTGCAAGACCTTGTGCTCACCCTTGGGCTGCAGGTTTAACCATCTTCAAAACTAGGGCTGGTTATTTTATGCTGTTTGATAAATATGCCCAGATTGCTGTGTTACTTAGTCTCTTTGTATCTGAGTACATGTCTTCTCTAAACTGGTTTAAGGAGAACCTTAAGGAGACCTGCCTCTTCCCCAGTGTCCTTCTCCCTGCTCCAGGGTATCTGGGAAGAGCAGACCGCTCCTTCCTCACCTCTTCCAAACTTCTCACATGGATCTTAACTTGTTTTGTGCCATAATCCTTTTACATTTTGGAAATCTGGATTTCTTCTCTGAATAATATTTTTAAAAATACAATAGTAAATACATAAGATTTTTAAGGAAACCAATTATATTAAACTACAGTTATCAAAATGGGATTCCCAGACGGTGCAGTGGTAAAGAATCAGCCCACCAATGCAGGAGACACAGAGGACACAGTTTCAATCTCTGGGTTGGGAAGATCACCTGGAGGAGGAAATGGCAACCCACTCCAGTATTCTTGTCTGGAAAATCCCATGGACAGAGAGGAGCCTGGTGGGCTACACTTCATGGGGTTGCAGAGAGTCGAACACGACTGAGTGACTGAACACAACAAGAACAACAGTTATCAAAATATTTTTTAAAACTGTTGGTAAAATACTAATGTACTTGCTTCTAAATCATACTGCAAATAAAAGAGCTACTGGCAGTTCCATTAACTAACATAATTTGAAAAAAGAGACAAGTGTAAATGATATTTTAAGATCACTGTAGCCACCATAGTGGGATGTGAGAACATCTGACTGTTGCTATCAGAGACAAAGTTACAGTTACTGTGGATACTATTGAAGTTTGTGTACCACATTCATAAGTAAAAGAGAGGCTAAATTTCAGTTAGAGACCAGTGAAAATAAAGAGGTAATTTCCCTATCTTCCAAGGTCAGGGACCCCTGAATTATAGACAATTGTGGCTGGAGCTGGGAACCGGGGAAGATGAGTTTTGCATCCAGGATGAGACTAAAGACTCAGGATTTAAAAATAAACAAGATGAACCCAAACAGTGAAATTAGACTATCTAAAAACAGTGACTAGGAAGTTATGGAGTTTGGCCAAAAGGTTATTAAAGGGCTACTTCCTAGATGGAAGAGAGAGTCAGTGTAATATGGTGAGGTAGTTACTGGGAAAAAAAAGGAAAAAAAGTTTCATGTTTTTATTCCCAGTAAGTTGTGATTCTTCAGTAAACCCATTAACCTTTAAAATCTAACTCTAATTTTCCCCAAAGCATTTCAGTAAATGGCTCCCCATTCAGCTACTTGCTTTGGCCTGAAATCTCCAAGTCACTCTTGCCTTAGCTCTCTGTCTCCCCACATCCAACATCAAAATAGATCCCAAATCCGACCTCTTCTCACCTTCTCCACTGCAAGCCACAATCATCTCCTGCCTGCAAGCGCCTGCTCACTGGCCTCCCTGTTTGCACTAGTAGTGCAGACCTTTGGTGAACTCCCCCATCCAGCTGCCAGAGTGACCTTTTTAAAAGATAAATTGGATTACCTCACTCTTCTTCTGCTCAGAACCCTCCAATGGTTTCCTATCATGCTCAAAAGGAAAAAAGAAAAATCCAAACTCTTCATCATGGCATCCAAGGCCCCACCAAAGAGGCAGCCTTGCCCGCCTCTTTGTCCTCATTTCCCGCCACTCTCTCGGCCTCCCTCGTCTCTTCGTGCCTCACTGGCCATGTTCCTGTCTCTGGGACTTCGCAGTGTCTGTTCCCTCTGCCTGGAACACCCTTCCTTCCAGTCTTCAAAAAGTTGGCTTCCTCCGTGTGTCATTCAGGTGCCAGTGTCACCTCCTTGGAGAAGTGAGCTTCCCTGCCGTCCCTAAAAACACCAGTACCTCTTACCCCAGGCCTGTGACTCTCAGTCCACTTACTCGGCTTCATTTTTCTTCAAAGCTCTTCGGTCTTCTTCACATTATACAATATGTTTATTTGTGAGTTTGGTTATTGTCTGTCTTTACAAGGTAAATTCCACAGGAGCCAAGACTTTCTATCTCTTGTACCTGTGGTACCTTGTATCTATGGTACCGAGAAAAAGTGCCTGGAAAAAGGTAGGCATTCAATAAGCATTTTTTGAGTGAATAAGTATTATTATAGATAAGAAAACAGAGGACTTCCCTTAATGTCAGAATGTATCAGTGGCAGAGCTGAGGTTAAATGCAGATACTCTGTCTTTCTCTTGCCTGGTCATGCTGCTCCCCGTGTTTCATCTTGCCAAAGCAACAGTTACTATTCTCTTAAGATTAAGGATAAGACAAAAGCTATCATTCTTTGAATACCTACCACAAGCCCTCTGCAGTGAGAATATCTTTCATTTTTATCTGCCTTTCATACCCTCCCCCTTCTTGTGGTATCAGCCCTCAGATTTTGTTCTGACTGCGCCCCACCCCGTGTCAGGGTAATGTGGGTTATGGTGCCTTGCCCTCCCCAGGCCGAGGTGTGCATCTGAAACCCAAGCTTAGCCAAGCAGATGCCCTTTCCCTGGAGCAGCAGTCTTGAGTGGAATGTCAAAGACTAGCAGGGTCTATGCACCCTGGGTCCCTAAACCTGCTTCGTAGGCCAGATCTTTACATTTCCTTTTATGTCTGTGAGATACCTTTTTACCTTCAATACATACCCTTTTTCTCAAGTAGCCTTTAACTTTCTGTTGCTTGCAACAAAAAAACTCTGATGCCATCTTTAACTGTCACAGCAACCCTATGATGTAGGTTTTATTACCATCCCCACAGTACAGAAGAAAGGAGTAAGGTCCAGAGATGTGACGGGATAGCTCCAGGTCACCTAACGTCATACATTGTGTTGGCTGCATAAAGGCCCCAAGATGTCCACCTCCAATACCCAGACTCTGTGAATATATATACATATATGTATGTATAGGAGAAGGCAATGGCACCCTACCCCAGTACTCTTGCCTGGAAAATCCCATGGACGGAGGAGCCTGGTAGGCTGCAGTCCATGGGGTCGCTAAGAGTCGGACACCACTGAGCAACTTCACTTTCACTTTTCCCTTTCATGCACTGGAGAAGGAAATGGCAACCCACTCCAGTATACTTGCCTGGAGAATCCCAGGGACAGCGGACCTTGGTGGGCTGCCGTCTATGGGGTCGCACAGAGCTGGACACGACTAAAGTGACTTGCAAGCAGCAGCAGCAGCAGCATATGTATGTATATAGATATTCCCTTATATGGCAAAAAAGGATTTGTAGCTGTGATTAAATGAATGGTCTTCATATTATCCTGGATTATCTAGGTAGGCCTAATGATACAATCACAAGGGTACTTATGAGAGGAAAGCAGATGGAGATACTACTGCAGAAGCAGGCCCTGTGACAACAGGAACAAGAGGTCAGAGTGATCCGAGGAAAGGGTCAAGAGCCTTCCAGGATACAGGCAGCCTCCAGATACCAGAAAAGACAAGAAAAGAATTCTCCCCGAGAGTCTCGAGAAGGGACCAGCCTTGTCAACACAGACCTGAGCCCTGTGAAACTGATTTTGGGCTTCTAGCCTCCAGAACTGTAAGAAAATAAATCTGTATTGCTTTAAGCCACCAAAGTTGTGGTAATTTACTTAACAGTCATAGGAAACTAATACTCCAACTACTAAACGTCAGAGCTTAGACGGGAACCCAGAGGTATCTGCCATGCTACCTCAAGCAGGCTCCCCGAGCTTGTCCCCAAAGAGCCACATAGAAACAACAGGAAGAAGGAGAGGAAGCAGACTGTGTGCCCCAGGGAAAGGGCCACCCACATGACACATGACACACCTCCAGTGAGAGGGAGGCACTCAGCATGTCCGGAATTCAGGAAACAGCTCTCTTTCCTTCCTGTTTGAAGACGAAAGTTAACATAAAGAGCAAAAAAAAAAAAAAAAAAAAAAAGATTAATTATCAGGATACTCTGGCCTTTGGAATTACTGAGACAGAAATCTTCTATAAGACAAAATGAATCTAACAGATTTTTTCTTTTCAATAGGGCATGACAACAAATTTTCCACCAGGCTACCATCTAACTATGACCTTTACTGCAGAATGGGGGCCATTTCCTGTGCGTTTTGGGTCTCACAAAATGCTTAAGCTCAGCACAGACCATCATACAGATGCTGGCACTTGTCCTCAAACGGCACAGCGCCTCTTCTGTTTGCATCTCGGGTTTTGGTCATAAGATACCTTTCACCGACCTGAAAGCACTGAGGATTTTTCTTTTCTTTTATCCAACGGTAGAACTTAGCTGAGAAGACATTTCGCCCAAAGCAAACTTTTCTTTTCTCTCCTATAACATAATCTTTGTTTCATTGAAGGTCTCAGTTTTAATGATGTTTTTCATGAGCCTTTTCCCCCGGGACATAGGGCCAGAGAGGCAGCAGTGTGCTTTTTGTTCCTTGTATTTATTTAGTGATTTATTTGTGCAAGCCAACTGGACTAATACTTTTTGGTCAAAATAAAAAGCTAAATGTTTCCTATTTTTAGTATGATAGCAAATAATTTCACTGTTTCTTATGGGTTGGTTAAGTCAGGACTACATTCAACAAAAGAGGACAGCACTGGATTCACAAACAGGAGCAAGGAAAAGAGGAGAAATGATGAAAAGGTGGGGATGAAGACCCCCTTCCTCAGGCTGATTGGAACATGCGCAGATTGTTTTATTTGTCCAAACTATCACTCCTTTCCCTATAAGAGAATCGTGCATCCCTGCTCTTCCATTCACCTGTGGTTTTTCCCGAAGTGGGTGATGTCAACTCCCTATAACACCGATACTGAGCTTGCTCACGGGCCCTGTACTGAACAGTGAAGTGTGAGCAGAAGTAATATTGCCCTGGGTTGTTCCTTGCCCTTCTCCCTCTGCCGTGGGACTGAGGAAGGTGTTGTTCCTCCTTCCTGAGCCCCAGAATGAAAAGAGACTTGGAGCAGGGCCAAAGGGGACACATAGCTGACAAAGCAGGGTGAAGAATAAATCTTTGTTGTCATAAGGTATTGAGATGTAAGGGTTGTTTGTTACGCAGCAAAACCTAGAGAGAGCTGACTAATACGGAATACAAGAGGGTTGCTGGGTAAATATCATGTAGGAGAACATATCAGGGCTCTTTCACTTGCTAGTATTCATAACTCTTACTCAGAATGGCTTGAGCAAAAACAGAAAAAAAAGGGCAGCATTTATCTTTAAAAAGGAAAAGAAAAAAAGGTATTTATTAATTCACTTTACTAATAGGGGTAGAGTTGGCTTTAGATGAGGTCAGAGAGGTTCCAAACAGTGCCGTAGGGACTCAGACTCTAGCCGCCTCGCAGTTGTGCTGTTACCCCAGGGACAATCTCTTTAGATAATCGCCCTCAGCTGCTCAAGGCTTATAACCTCAAAGTTCTAAGTCTAGAGGAAAAGACAGAAAAGTTTTCCTGGTTGCTTCTTGAAAAACTTTGGGTTTTTCTCTGGGGTTGTCTCTCATTTAACCACGGCGGTCAGGGGAATTCACTGCTCTGGTCACATACTGAGTCACAAACTCAGCCCAGAGCCAGAGACGGAGTCAGTTCACTTTGTGCTCGAACTGAGAAGAGGAGAGGGATGATCCTTCCAAAAACACAGGGGGTACTGTAACCAAAAGAAGGGGCAATTCAGTGCAGGGCTGGAAAAAACATAAATGTCCAAAACAACAGCAAGAAAATGGAATGAAATCAGATAGAATAAATACCCTTTCATTTTGCGATTCTTTTTAGTTCTTAATGTAACTCTGCAGACAATATGAAAACTACAAAATAATGTAGAGGGGAAAACAAAGCCATAGTCTTGCCATTTGGAGTGAAATATCCTTTTGAAAGAACTTAGGTCTAGAGTTATTTAATTCTATGATGATCCTTGACTTAAAATGTTTCCTTTCACTGTACAGTTTAACAGATATGTATAGCTTATATATTGTAAAACTTCATTATTTGTATAAACCTAAGAATTTTTAAAGGGTGGTCAATGTTTCTATAAAACAGCTACGTAAAAGTGCAGTTCTTAAGGCAAAGAGTCATGGAAAAGAAGTGAGTAGCTAAAAAGGGATGGGCAGAGTGAAAAGTGTGTTAAATTATTGGGACCTATGGGGCAAGGACCCATCATTTATGTGATAAGCAATAGGCAGCCGCCGGTCCGCCAGTGACAAATGATCGTGACCTCCCAGCTGTGATCTGACAATATGATGATGTCGAGCCTCAAAGACAGCTGGACTTGGTAGAATTTAAGAAGAACATTAAAATAAATCCAAACTCATATTTTAGATGGCTCCCTCAGCTGGTAGTTAAGATTATTTGAGGCAATAAATGCTAGTGAGTGAGTGAATGAAGTCGCTCAGTCGTGTCCGACTCTTTGGGACCCCATGGACTGTAACTCACCAGGCTCCTCTGTCCATGGGATTTTCCAGGCAAGGGTACTGGAGTGGGTTGCCATTTCCTTCTCCAGAGGATCTTCCCGACACAGGGATCAAACCCGGGTCTCCCATATGGCAGGCAGACGCTTTACCGTCTGAGCCACCAGGGAAGCCTTAATAAATGCTAGTAATAAATAAATGCTATAATGATAAATGCTAGTACACATAATACATACAAAGGAGCGGCATCTGACACAGAAGCAGACTCTAAAATGAGCACATAAGATGAAAATCACACTGAGCCAAAATTTTCCCTTGGCACACCTTAAATTACCCATATAAAGACATTGCATCTTTCCAGTCATCTCAGGTAGCCTGTGTTTTCCATCTTAGTACTGATCTCTAAGTACCAGAGTCGTGCTCCAACAAGCACTGACTCTGGAGCCAGGCAGCCTGGATCCGAATCCTATCCCTGCTATTTCCTAGCTTGTAACCTTGGGAAGTAACTTACATCGCTGTGCCTCAGCTCTTTGTCGGACATATGGCTGCTGCCTGCACAGCTAGAACCCATGGGCTGTTGAGTGTTTCCTTACATATCTCACCCTCCCTTACAGCTGTTTTGAGGCCTTGTTCTATGAGGAGAGGTGAGAAGATTAAGAACGAGGGTGGTTCCTCCATTCTTTTCTTCTTTTTGTTTTAGTGACTTCAAAAATGAGATGCTCCAGATAGCTATAATTGATAAAAGGCTGTCCAACCTGTATCAGTCTTTGCATGAGTATGAAATAAACTGTTATTTCTGCTATTGTTTGTAACTGCAACCTAGTCTAGGCTAACTTGATTAACACAATGGGTGAATAATAGTTCCCACTTTGTAGGGTTGTCATGGAAGTTAAATTGGGTAATATTTATAAACTGATCAGACGGTAAAGAAACTGTCTGCAATGCAAGAGACTCAGGTTTGACCTTTGGGGGAGGAAGATCCCCTGGAGAAGGGAATGGCTACCCACTCCAGTATTCTTGCCTGGAAAATTCCATGGACATTGGAGCCTGGTGGGCTACAGTCCATGGGATTGCAACGAATTGGACGTGACTGAGCGACTAACACTTTCACTTCATTTCAAACACTATATATATACTGGCAACCCACTCCAGAATTCTTGACTGGAAAATTCCATGGACAGAGGAGCCTGACAGGCTACAGTCCGTGGGGCCACAAAGAGTCTGACATGACCAAACACACACATAAACACTATATAAATGCTTGGTTGGTAGGTAGGTAGGCAGGTAGGTTATGTAGGCAGATAGACAGACACAGAAGGATGCAGTTGCCTTACAGGCTGCTCATATGGTAAGTGTCACATAAAACTGAAGACAACTAAGGACAGAGCTAAGTCCTGTGTCCCATTTTATGCTTCACCTCCAGAGTATAATGCAGGGGAAATTGCCTGCATTTTTAAAAAATCTTGTTTCTCTCTTTTTCTCTCCCTCTCCCTCTCTCTCCTTCCCCCAAGAGCACACTGAATTAGCATAAATAAGTCCATATACATTGCAGTTACAACTGTGCATAAAATCTGCCTGTCCATGAAGACAAAGGACCACGTTTGTCTGTGTCATGGTTCCATGACACATAGTAGGCATCCAGTAAATGGTAGCCAGCCAATTTATGAGTACGCCTGCTTCATGATTTTAGAGCACAATTAAGCATATAATAAATATTAGCTGAATAGATAAATAAATTAAAAATAACTCCCTTTAAATAACTGAAACATACCCATTCATATATGTGTCATTAGTGAGGAAAGATGTGTTTCCTTAATAGCTGGCACCATAATTTCTCTTAGGTAAGGAACTAGCTTTTAGAGGAAAGAACATTTTACAGATGGAAAAACTGAGGCTCTGAAAGCTTAAGTCATGCGTGCTGAGTCACAGGGCTGGAAATGGTAGAGCATGGTTTAGTATGCAGAACTGTGATTCCAGAGCCCAGGGTCCCAACCCTTACACTGAACTATCTCCATTTTGACTTCCAGAACATTATTACTCCACCCTTGACAGTTCCTGGATTTCACATGCATCATCTTCAACCCACCCCACAAGCCTCTCAGATATTTCATTATTCATACTGATGACACCTCCGACACCACAGCCTCCAGGCCATGTGATTCCATGACCCCCATCTTCCTTTGTGACAGTCACCCAATAGAACAGTCATATCTTAGAATGGGTCGTCCCTGAAGACCGTCACATCTCAACTTCCCAAATTCCTGATCTGCTCCTAACCTTCTCTGTCCTTTCATCTTTCCCACCCCCTCACTTCTATTTATATTGTTTGTCGCCCCTGCATGAGACTATGACTTGGGTTTATTGGTGTCCATCTAGAACAGGGCTCAGCAAACTAGAGCCCAGGGGCCAAAAGTGGCCCAGCACCTACTTTTGCAAATAAAGCTGTGTTGGAACACAGCCATGCCCCTGTGTCACATATTGCCTACGGCTGCTTTCATGCTACGACTCTGGAGTTGAGTTGTTGCAACAGGGACCCTATGAGTGGCCTGCAAAGCCTAAAAGATTTACTATGCTGACCTGACCTAGAAAGTCATTTCCTTGTTCCCCAGGAGCCATGTTTTTAGGGCAAGCCCACAGCTCTGATTATATTAATCCTCCTCCTTGTCACTGGGAAAATTGGATTTGGCACTGGAGGGCCGCAGGGAGGGAGAATGAGGCTGATGTAAGGGAACCGGCTGGTGAGCTGTGTCTGTTCGGAGCTAGGTCTCAACCTGGGTAACCGGGGCCTCCTCACACAGTGAGGCTTCTCACTTGGGCTCACACTTGTCACTCTCCCCCTCCCCCACCCCAGGGCCATTTTCCTCCCACGTAACTTGAGCCTCTTGTCGTAATCATGTGAAAACTCAGTCTCCTCTGCCATCACTCCAGCCATCTCCAGTGGAGAAAAGCCCACAGCCCTCCCGGTTCACCGCCAGTCAATAGATGCCTCCTTGATACAGCCCATCCGCTATTCAATCAGCTGCTCACGAGGAGCTTTGAAGCATCTTGTTATTTCTCTTCCTTTTAGTGTGTTATTATCAAACATTTCAGATGTAAAAAGTAGGCAGAAGGACTTCCTTGGTGGTCCAGTGGTTGGGACTGCCCTGCTCTCAGTGTGGGTTCGATCCCTGGTTGAGGAACTATGATCCCACATACCACATGGTGAGGCCAAATAAATAAATATATTTAAAGTAGGCAGAAAAAAAATGAACCCAGGTCACCATCCATACTTAATTATATTCTTCTCCATTTCAGTCACTCAGTGTAACTTCCCCCAGCTGTATCCATTGACATCATAAGGTTACATATTTCATTCATAAGTTCGTAAGTATTTCAGCATGTTTCTCTAAAAAGTAAACTTTTTAATCATGACTATGAAATCATCGTGTGTAACCATTCTCTATATCATCAATTATTTATTAAGTGTTCAAATTTCCAATTGCCTCCTAATTTTTCTTTCTAATTTGTTTCTTTGAATCAGGGTTCAAATAAGATCCACTGAAATTTCTAAAACTGTATGGACCCCACCATTCCCATTTTAGTGCTTCCAACTAGTTACTTCCAATGTGAACACATCATGTAGTGTTCTTTCTCTTTCTGAAAATTGATTGTTAAACATTAACATAATTCAAAAAATACAGTACCTCATGAGAAAACTGTAAGACGTTATTCTTAGAAAAGTTAACAATATTTTCCCATCCCTAAGATCCTGTAGGCAAACAAGATTTGCAGCCCCAAAATGTCTGTTTGCCGTGTGCCTTGAGGATTATTCTGAGCTGAAAACAACCAAGGCCCAGAAACCTCAGGAAAAAACTTCAGCCTTCCTCCTAACTGCTGAAAGAATTTAGATAGAGGGCCTGTGCCTGGAATAGAGTTATCCCCAGAGAAGTCTGCAGAGAACGTGGGTGAGGTGTGGTAGGGAAACGTAGAGATCAGAGGTCACTCTCTGTCCCATTATCTCTGCAGGGCCCCTGCAACATTTATTTACCAAACATTTGCTTTTCCAGCTTCGTGTCAATTGCCTTCCTCCCCTTTGAAGTCCCAGATCCCTACCCTTAACATCTTCTTTTGTCTTTAGCTAAAGATGGTATTTAAGATGACAGTCTCAGCCATTTCAGTAAGTTACTCAGTTCTCCTAGGTCTCTCCCATGAACATGTTATGAAACTTTTGTCTGATTTTCTCCTGATAATCTGTCTCCTGTCAATTTAATTCTTACACCAGTGAGAAGAACCTAGAAGGGTAGGGGGAAATTTCTCCCTCCCCGACGATCCTCTGGGCCTAGTCTAGACCTTTTGCTATATTAGCTCTGCCAGTATTCAACCCTGATTCTTCCCAACCATCTGTTTCCTCACTCGCTTTCCAGGGTTGCTGGAAATAATCTCCTAAACAGGCTGTTATATGCATCACAAATTCAGGCCATCAGCTGGGCCATCCCTATTTATCCTAGTTGGTTCCCTATCAGTTTCACCCTAGCAGCTGCTGCCGTCTCCTCCCCAACCCCACAAGCCTCGGAACCTGCCTGGGCCTCCCTCTCAGCAGATGCCTTCATATCCACACACGACCAGGACAGCACCGACTATGAACTTTCTTAGCTTTTCTCTCTTCCCCCCTCAGATTTCCTCTCACTTTTCCCTCTGGATTCAATCACAAGTTCTCAGCCAGGGACCCTTCTGTCTCCCCCCATCCCACATTTGGCAGCATATGGAGACAGGTGTGATGGTGATGACTGCAGGGGGTGCTGCTAGGATGTGGTGGGGGTGCTGGAGATGCTGTGAAACATGCTACTGTGTACAGGCCACCCCCCCCGCCCCCCGCCCAAAGAAGAATTACCCAGTGCTAAATGTCAACAGGGCTGCCCAGGTGGCTCAGTGGTAAAGAATCTGCCTGGCAATGCAGGAGATGCAGGTTCCATCCCTGGGTTGGGAAGATCCCTTGGAGTAGTAAATGGCAACCCACTCCAGTATTCTTGCCTGGAGAATCCCACAGACAGAGGGGCCTGGTGGCCCATAGAGTCGCAAAGAGTCCAACAGGACTGAGCGATTGAGTGCACACACACACACACACACACACACACATGCAAATGTCAACAACAACAACAAATGTCAGTAGGGCCAAGGCTGGGGAAACCTGGATTAGAGATCATCTCCTACCTTACCTGCCTCTCTGCTCTCCCTGCTCATGAGCATTCTCAAGAAGGATGTAGCCCCTGAGGTCTGGCCTCTTCAAGACCAAATCTGGGCACCAACCAGCTTGACCACTGGCCCCACCTGACTGGTGCCAGGCCTGCTGGGGGATGGAGTGGGTGGAGCATAGATGGTCTTAAACATCCGCATTTCCCTTTAATGCTTTGTTAACATCTGTTTTACAACACTCACTTACAGAATCTATAGCTAGTTGTAAACCCATCTCTCTCACCCCAAGGGTCAGAGCCATATTTTATTCATCTCTGTTTCTCCACAGCACCAAGCTCTGCATTGCATTTGGGAGGTGTTCAATAAATATTTATTGCACCAAATTAGATTAGTATCATTTAAATTTTTATCATGCTCTAGGCATCCTTTTGTAAAGCAAAAAACAAACACCATTTAAATCAAGAGCTCTTATGTTTTTGTTCCTGTGGAGTCCAGTTGATATGCTTGCAATTGCTACTTTGCAGTATATTTATATGAGCTGCCAGCAGAAGTTAGCAACAATTTTAAATTTAGGTATTTGTACAGTAAATGACTAGAGATTTGAGAGAACTCATTTGGAGAAATTCTCTTATTTTTCAGATTCTTTTTCATTGGTTATTGCAAGTGAAAAAATGTTTCATTTTCAACTTGGAGAATGGTATCAAAAAATCTTGTCTTAGAAAAACATATGCAAATCCTTCACTTACTGATCATTCATAGTCAACAAAGGCTTTTCATTTTCAAGTGGACTAAATTAGGTACAAGCTTAGAAGCTTAATAGGAAACAAAATCTTCTAGAATCATCCTCCTTTCAATGTATAGTCTCAGATTTTTAAAAAATTAGTAATACCTGGAGTCTTTCAAACTCTCAAAATTGAGAAAGGCAGCCAAGAATCTATTCAATTTAGCATTCCCCAGAAGAGCAGATTTAAGCAAAACATGTGATATTTGAGGGCTAAGTGTCTAATTTTGTGTTTCATACTCTGTTAAATATGGGATTTTACAAGCCTTGCTTAATTTCCTGGTGCCTCAGTTTCCTGACATTATTCTTGCAAAGGGCTGATGTGAAAACATTTCCAAAGAATAGGTTAAATATTATTCTCTCTAAACTGAGTAGTCATTCTTCCACTTTGCACTTAAAATTTTGGATCACTATTTAAACATCATCTTCCAAGTAAGGTCTTTCCTGACCACATGATATAAAATTAGGTCCCCTTCAATACTTTATACTCCCCCCTCTCTGCTTTATTTTTCCCTATAAGCAAATATTTACAGTGCACTTATTTATTTGCTTATTTTCTATTATCCTCCACCAGAATATAAGCTCCATTAAAGCAGGAGTTTTAGCTGCTTTGTTCACCACTCTATCTCCAGCACCTAGAATGATGTTTGGCACACAGTCGTACTCAATAAACATGCACTGTATGAATGAACAAATAATGCAGATCTAGAAATGACATATACTATAAAGATATCAAAGGCATGAATCAGATGTAATTAAATAAACATGGCTAGATCTCAAAATATTTTAGTCAAATAAAAGCAAGTTGCAGGATAATGCATAAATTTCCTCATCTGCAAAATAGGGCTGGTAATAGCATTGTTATAAGGGTCAAGCTAGTTCATTGGCATTAAATGCTGAGACCAGTGATATAGCACTCAATAAATGTTAGTTGTCATCATTATTAGGGCTTCCCTGGTGGTTCAGATAGCAAAAAATCTGCCTGCAATGCAAGAGACCTGGGTTCGATCCCTGGGTTGGGAATATCCCCTGGATAAGGGAATGGCAACTCACTGCAGTATTTTTGCCTGGAGAATTCCATGGACAGAGCAAGTTTGCAGGTTAGAATCCATGGGGTCACAGAGTCGGACATAACTGAGCAACTAACACTTTCACTTCACACTTTTGTCATTATTGCTTTATCATTGATGATAAACGGGTCCCATAAAATATTACTACTAATTTTGTATGATATAATCTGTTTATATAGTTAAATAACTAATTTTAAGAACTATGGAGGGATGAAATATAGACCAAACATTAATTCTGTGATAAGACTCAGATTAGAATGATGGTCAAAGAGAGTGTTAACTTTAACTGTCATGTTCTAATATTTTAAATGTAGAATTGATGCATATAACTAAAAGTTAAAATTTAGAGAAGTTTGGTTATAAGACATAATGACCTTTGGGGCTAGGTGGAGAGCAAGAGAAAATGGAAAGATTAATTACTTAGGATAAGAAATGTTTTAGGTTTTCTATTTTATTTCTTAAGTGCTTCTTGAATAATCACTGCCTGGATAGGATGCCCTTAGCTAAAAGTAACCAGAGAAAAGACCCACATGCATAACTGACCCCAGGGTCCTGGATGGATTATATAAGTTAGTTCTCTTAGGAGAACTATCATTAAGGAGGAAACAATCATTAACACAATCTTAAAGTTAGAAATAAATTATTCAAAGCCTTGTGCCATTACTTACTGCAGTTTTAGCCACTCTTCCACAAATGGGATGGAGAAGAATTCTGTGAACGGCTCCCCTGTCCTCTTTGGATTTTGACTGGTCACGACACCATATGTTTGATTGACAAGAAAACAATAAGCAAGAACTCAAGTCAATTGTTGCTATTCTGCTGGCAAATTAACACTATTGAATTCTTAGGGTCATTGAATCTTCAAAGACTGAAAAACTTACTTGTATAACCATTCAGTCAGAAAATCGCAGGCAATGAATTTGGTTCTTTTCCTCTAAAGAGAGAAGAGAGAATTAAGTTATATTCTTTGCCTACATATTTAAGTAGGACAAAGGAGTAGGGGTTAATTTATTGCTTGTGTTAGATGAAATATGCACAAGTCCTTGATGAGACTTATATCAAGAAACTCAGGCAAACTAAAGAATACTGATGACATTTCTCCAGTCATCTTGGGGTTAGCATCTTTTCTGACTATATTAGCAGGAACTAATAAAATACAAGGCACATAGTAGGAGCCTTATTAGATGTATTTTGGACTTGCCTCGGAAGGATTTATTTAAGTCTAGACATTGTCTTGGAGTAAATATATTTATTGCTTTCCCCCATTCCACTCAAATCCTCAGAAGTCAGTACATCAGGTCCGGGTGCCACTGGCCAGTGCATTGACCCTGCCTTGCTGCCCACCCAGTAGCCCCTCTCCACTTCATCCCTATTACCAAAAGCCTAATAACAATCAGTCCAGGGGGAAAACTACATTTCCCAGCCTCCCATGAAGCTCCAATACTTTGGCCACCTGATGTGAAGAGCTGACTCATTGGAAAAGACCCTGATGCTGGAAAGATTGAGGGCAGGAGGAGAAAGGGGCGACAGAGGATGAGAGGACGGGATGGCATCACTGACTCAATGAACATGAGTTTCAGCAAACTCAGGGAGATAGTGAAGGACAGGGACGTCTGGCGTGCTGCAGTTCATGGGGTCACAGAGTCAGATAACAGAACAACAACAGCATGTAGCAAGGGACAACCATAAGACATAGTTCTGCTACTTGAGATAGAAATTGACATGCCCCATAGATTTCTGAGACAATGCTACTTTCCCAGTTTCTACTGCTCCCTTCCTTAAAGTTTCCTTCTGCTTCTTTCCATCTGGAACACAGATGTGGGGCTGGAAGCAAAGCAGCACTTACAAGCCAAGAGGCCAAAAACAGGAGATTAGAAAGAACCTGGGCCTCTGATGACTTCCTTAAGTCAATGTACCAGCTTGCAGCTGACCTACTCTGGATATCTTGATATGTAAAGAAAAATCAACTTCATTTGGATTATTGCCACTGTTCTTGATTTTTCATAACATGCAGCTCAATGTGGTTCCTAGGTGATAGGTACCTAACAAGCCACAAGGGAAAAAATGTCCTGGAGTAACAGGGCTGAAGGCTCATAGGACAGATATGGGGTAGAGCATGGCTTGCCCTGCCTCCTAGTCCCACTTAAAATGTCCTATAACCCAAAGAGAATTATTTAATCCCTTTTAGAAGATTATTATGGAAACTGGGAGATAGAAGGCCCATTTGCTTCTCTTTAAATAGCATGGGCTAAGACCCAATTGTTAGTTACCATGTGAAAAGATCCTTCCCAAGAGTGAAGGCAAGACAGGCTCTGATGGAAATTCTCTCCTTTCCCTTCCCAGGTATACCCTTCTCCACCTTACTCTGTGCCTTATGAGGCTGATTTTATGGTTCATATCAACCAGGCTTGTTTACTTTTTTGTTGGGTCCAGTTATTGGAGATACCAGCAAGAAATCCCAGAGGGGAAAGAGAGAAGGGCAGAGGGTAATGAGTTGAACTGTGTCTCCTCCCCCGCCCTCTGCCCTATGTTCATATATTGAAGTCCTAACCTCCAACACTTCAGAACGTGACCTTGTTTCAAAATTGGATCAGTACAAATAAAATTAGTTAAGCCCTGCCACTCCTGAAGGGCATAACAAATCTAATGAGAGTGAACAAATTTGGGGTTTTATTAGTAAGGAAGAATAGACCACCAATGGCAGATTCCTAATGACATTGTACCAGACCCTTGATCCAACTATGCCTGAAGCCTTTCATAAGCCAATATATTCCCCCTTTCTTACTCAGCCAGTTTGTTTTGTTTATAGCTTCCAACAGAAGGAGTTTTAACTAATTTCTTAACTAATTCCTTTCTTCTCCCATTGGCTAACTCCATTTGTCTTTTAAGATGCCTCCTGGAAGTCTTTCTGAGCATTCTTACCCTATTCAACTTAGAGTAAGCTCTCCTCTCCCCGCCACCACTGGTTCTATGTGCCGCTCTGTTATAGCACCTCAGATGTAACTGTAACATAACTGCTAGCCCACATGCCCAACTCCTGTACCAAACTATAAACTCTCTGAGGACAGGGCATGTGTCTTCTTTATCTTCCCAGTGCTTAACTGAGTGTCTGGCACAGAGCAGGTGATCAATGACTGGTGAGTAAGTGAATGAATACATTCCCCATTCAACTCAAGCCACAAAGCAAGAAAAAACTGTACAACAATTCTGACATTTATAAGTAGGCATTGCTAATAAATTCTGAACAGTTCCTCTTCACTTTCTTCTTCTAATAGTTTATTTATTAGGAGAAATATTTTTTTTCTGTTTTTCTCCGCCCCCCTCCCTTTACTTTGAAATAGCCAAATTAGCTTTATAAGCTTAGATGAGGTTTAAAAGATTGCTGTGTAATTGATTCTCACCAAAAAGGAAAGTGCTACTTAAAATTTTTCATTGAAATCTTTACTACAGCTGTTAGTAAATAAAATATAGAGGTGCCTGAGTTACTGGAGATTGTCTGCAGTCTTTTACCTCACTGCTGATAGACTTTTATTAAAAAATTGAAACACTGCTGGCCACAACAATAAAATTAAATGCACTAGACCATGTAATGAGGTCTTCTAAGTTTGTACTGCAAGAGTAGGATTCCCTTTGAAAAGCCATCTTTCACCAAAATAAGAAAATACTTGTACAACAATGCAAATATGTATCTAGCATGAATTGCCATCTAACAACTGAAACAATCCAGCAATTGTAGGATGGCAGCGTCCCTCCCTCTCTCCCTACAAAAGATACATTGTTCCCTTGGCATTTAGTATACCATTTGGTGGTAAAGATTCTTTCTATGAAGGGAAGGCAGCTTGACTTACTCAATTAAAAAGACTTTTAAAATAGCCAAATGGTCTGATGTATGAAGGTCATGCAGACAGATTTAATCATTTTGATGCAAAGAAATAAAATGGAAGAAATTGTGTTTTCCTTCTGTTCTGGGCAAGTGTGGACGTGCTGTGCATACTCAGACACATGGAACAGTGGGGATATTGTTCAGCTGTTGTTTAGTTTAAAAATTATCTTCGGGGAGCTGAAAGGGAGAAGGGAAAGCAAATGAAAAGTTGTGGTGAGTGAAGAGATAAGAGAGGACGTAATAGAGAGAAAAATTAAAGAGTGAGATTAAGAAAGTATGGGCACTCAGGGTTATTGTAATGTAGACAAATACACGGAGTTCATGATTGTTAAAGGGTAAAAAATGTTCAGGTTTGGGCAAAGCAGGGTGATCAGTTAAGGGAACCTTATACAAAGTTAAAAAACAATTTTTTAAAAAAGTCTAGAATTAAAAGGAAAAAGACTAAGTGTCAAGGGATAAGACATCATCATGCCATCATGAACCTGCGAGTTACTTTGTTGTACATCCAAGAAAATAAGATGGATGGAAAATGGGATGAGTTGATGGACTGGTGTACAGATAGTGACGAAACACAAAGCAAAGTGGTTACCATGAAATCTAGGTGGTAAACACCTGGGTGTTTACTCTGAAATTCTTCCAATTCTTCTACATGCTGGAAAAATGTTTGTAACAAAATTGAGGGGAGGGGCAATGGGGGAGGAGAACAAATCATAAAAGACTCAAACCCCAAAGAGAAAAAGGCAGAAATCAGACAGGATTTTGTACCAGTTTTTACTAGAGAACTGAAGACAGGGATGAGGAACAACTCACATTAGAAAGTCACTGACTCTCTTCCAGTAATGAATGCAACTTCACTCCACCAATGTCAAAAGAATAGGCTGTGAGGTTAGTGAAGCATAGCTGGCTGTAGCATTGTGTTGAGGCTCTTTGGGTTTGCAAGAGAGAGAAAGATGCTTGGGTTACTTTGGTTACTGGGCTTGGTTAAAAAAAAAAAGAAAAGAAAGCCTATTTTATTTATTTATTTTAGATACTGATATTTCTTCTGTAATTTTTATTTATTTATTTATTTTTGGCTTGCTGAGTTTTCATTGCTCTGGGAGGGCTTTCCCTAGTTGCTGTGAGTGGGGGCTACTCTTCGTTGGGGTGCACGGGCTTCTCATTATGGTGGATTCTCTTGTTGCAGCTCGTGGGCCCTAGAGTGTGGGCTCAGTAGCTGTGGCGCATGAGCTTAGCTGCTCCTCTGTATGTGGAACCTTGCCAGACCAAGGATAGAACCCAAGTCCTCTGCATTGGCAGGTGGATTCTTATCTACTGTGCCACCAGGGAAGTCTTAGGCTTAAAAAAAAAAAAAGTCAGTTTAGGCTGTAAAAAACACCCCTCAAGTCTGAGAAGCTTGTAACATTGATGGTTTCTCATTTGTGTTACATGAACAAGGAACATTTCCACCAGCTGTGGCTCTCTGCTCCATGTGGTCTTTGCTCCCGGCTTCAGGCTGACAGCAGCCTTTCTCTAAGATGTTGCTGATTGTCATGGAAAATGGAACAAATATGATGAACTATGTTTTGACTCTTAAAGCAAGTTTGAAATGACATATGCATTCATTCCACTGACCAAAGCAGTGATGTCAAGATCCCCTAAGGGAGTTGTTCAGTCACTCGGTCTTGTCTGACTCTTTTCGACCCCATGGACTGCAGCACACCAGGCTTCCCTGTCCTTCATTATCTCCCAGAGTTTGATCAAACTCATGTCTTTTGAGTTGATGATGCCATCCAACCATCTCATCCTCTGTTGTCCCCTTCTCCTCCTGCCTTCAATCTTTCCCAGCATCTGGGTCTTTTCCAATGAGCTGGCTCTACGCATCAGGTGGCCCAAGTATTGGAGCTTCAGTTTCAGCATCAGTCCTTCCAGTGAATATTCAGGGTTGATTTCCTTTAGGATTGACAGTTTGAACTTCTTACTGTCCAAGGGACTCTCAAGAGTTCCTTTTTGACTGTGGCTTCTTTTTCAACTTGCTGCTGCTTTTTCTGCTGCTCTCTCCTAACTGGGTCTTTATCCTTTCTCTGCTTCAGGGTCTGCTGACTTATGGATTTTCAAGCTTTCTCCTCTTCTCTGGTATCTCTCCCCTTCTACCCACACTGTGAGCTGCCCTTTCTCTCTTTGTCTGACATCCTCACTCCCCAGACTGGAGAATCTGATTGGACCGGTTAGATACTACCCAGAATGGACCATCCCTGTTGGGCAGTGCAACGCCAGGCCATTTCAACGCCACTTGCCATCCCTGAGTGGCTTCCCAGAGGGCCTGACACTTGTTCCTGGCTCATTCATTTGTGGCCAGAGTGATGGGGATGTGGACAAAGTAGGGGCAAGGGGCTGCAGTTAAGGCTGTGGGCATGGTACCCACTTAGAATGTCTCACATAGATATTCTCCACAGGAAACTTCCAGATATCTGAGACCCTCTCCAAATACAACAAAACTGAACAATAACTATAATCCTAGAAATGCACACAAATGAACTATAACCAGCTGCCAAAATGCTTATCACAGCAAACTTCAAACAGGGGTTCGTTATTTCTCCCATCGCATTAGAATTTCATTAGCAAAAATTAATACTTCTAAAAAGAAGTTAAAATTATGTACTTGTAACACAAAATATTAACCAAGACTTCCAGCACAGGCCACATGATCATTTCTAAAAGTGTTTTAGATTTTAAAATTTAGTAACACGAAAATAATTCTACCACACCTTTCCTGCAAGAATCTATTTTTTCCACTGCTTAGAAATTTGTTTTCAAACAAAAGCTGATGGTATGTCTAATTTCCCTTATTAGTCAAGGCCAGGAAATGGAGTTTCTTCCTTCAGTGACCAGCGTCCTTGCACTTTTAAAAAGATATTCAGGTATTTTATTTTTAAAAAATACTAGAATAAATGACTATTACATAAGCAAGGAATATAAAAAGAAAAAAAAAAGGTTTTGTTTTACTGAATTATTCATAGTAACAAATTTTAATGTCATGAGATCATCAGAGGACTTATCAGGAGTTAGAAATAGTTTCCTGATACCAACGATTGTTTACAATTCTCTTCACCGTAATGGAATTTGATGAGCAACCAAAAGCCAAAAGGGAAAATCTTACGTTGTGTGGGATAGGATGGGGAAAGAGGCGGAAAGTCTTATCACCTCTATCCAGACTCTGCATGTAATCTGTATTTAAAGGTGAGATAAGATTTATTTTCAGCCATCATTTTATTCATGTATAAAAGTCCCGATTTCTTTCCAAATTAAGCAAGGTATGCTGTTCCAGTTTGGCCCTGTTCAGTAAACATTTAGTGAGGTCCTACTATGTGCTTCCCTGGTGGCTCAGATGGTAAAAAATCTGCCTGCAATGTGGGAGACCAGGGTTCAATCCCTGGGTCAGGAAGATCCCCTGGAGAAGGGAATGGCAACCCACTCCAATATTCTTGCCTGAAGAATTCCACAGACATAGGAGCCTGGTGAGCTACAACCCAAGGGTCACAAAGAGTCAGACACGACTGAGCTACTAACACTAACAATATGTTCTAGGCCCCACGCTAAATCCTAGAGATGAAGAAATGAGGAGGCCACAGCCCCACTGTGGTTATGAATTCAGTGTCCAGCAACCCACCCTCCCTGCCCAAGGTGAGCGGTGACTGCAGTGAGTATACAGGATGAACCCCTCTCCAGCTCCAGGTATGAACCCTGATAAAGCGGTACAGGTAATTCCTGCACCTGCCACCTACACCTAAACCAATGACGTCCACATTTATCCTGTCCAAGGGATTCACTGACTCAGGATGGGCATGTAATCAATTCCATAGTGATAAGAGATGTGTTGGGGCTCCTGGGAAACCATTTTGTTTGCTTTTCTGAAAGAATTTGAGCATTCTCTCCTTCTGGCTGAGGCAAAACCTAGGCCAGTGGCCATTGCTATGCTACTATTTTCAGAGAAGCCAACTTATGGATAAAACTGACTCTATAAGACCAAGCAGAGAGACAGAGAGGAGAACCAAGAAGAGAACCAAGTTTTCAATTACATCATTGAGCACCTGAATCAATCCAATCCTGAAGCCTTCCTTCATCTCAGAAAGTTCTAGCTTCTAATTTCCTGAGCCAATAAATTCCCTTTATTATTTAAGCCACTTTCCCACTAGTTACAACACAATGAACCATAGCTAAGATAGCTGCCCACTATCCCTTCTGCCTTCTTTGTCTAACAGGGCCCCGAGTTCCTACTGGGGTCCACGCTTCTCAACTCTAAAGCTGTGTGCCTTGGATAAGTCTCCTTCCATTTGCCCAATATCCCACTGAATCCCCCTAGTTCCAAGGGCTGATTCCAAACTAGGTCATTGACCTGAGCCAGTGTGTTGAGAGAAACTCTGGGAGAGACTTTTTCTTCTCCTGCTACCCTCTAGCCTTATGAAACGTGGGCTGGCGCCACAAGGAGAGGAAAGGTTTGAGGGTGGAGCGAAGCCAGAGGAAACAGAATCAAGAGATGGAGGGGGAACTGAGTCATGAAGACCTCACTGGGACCCCAGATCAAGTTGTAAAGGAAGGTCTCCCCATGGGCTTCTTGTCTATAAAAATGAACAACAAAAGAAATCCTTTTCTACCTAAGTCAGTTTGGATGGGGGCTTTGTTTCACTTGCATGAGCTGCCTCAAGGAGCTTTTGTTGTTCTTGCTCAGCCTCAGCAAATATGGAAATATTAGCTTTGCATTCTTCACACGTCCAGCTGAAATAAACTCTTGAGTTCACACTACTTTTTACTGCTAACAGAAAACCTCATATCAAAAATTGCTTACAGTAAAAATCATTATGCTTTTTCCACCATGGTTTTTCCAGTAGTTATGTATGGATGTGAGAGTTGGACCATAAAGAGAGCTGGGTGCCAAACAATTGATGCTTTTGAACTGTGGTGTTGGAGAAGATTCTTGAGAGTCCCTTGGACAGCAAGGAGATCAAACCAGTCAATCCTGGAGGAGATCAGTCCTGAATGTTCACTGGAAGAACTGGTGCTGAAGCTGAAACTCCAATACTTTGGCCACCTGATGCAAAGAACTTACTCATTGGAAAAGACCCTGATGCTGGGAAAGATCGAAGGCAGGAGGAGAAGGGGACAGAGGATGAGATGGTTGGATGGCATCACTGACTCGATGGACATGAGTTTGAACGAGCTCTGGGAGTTGGTGAAGGACAGGGATGCCTGGCGTGCTGCAGTCCATGGGGCTGTAAAGAGTCGGACACGACTGAGCGACTGAACTGAACTGAACTGAAAAAAAAATTAAATTTACTCTGAGTACCCAAAATATACTTAGAGAAGCATTGGAAAGAATTTCCAAGTGTAGTTTACAACACAGCCACTAAGCCAGTTATGTTTAATATAGCAGTCCAGTTAAGCTCTAATTAAGTTCTGACCTCTCATGTTCCAATTATGCTAATCCAAAGGCATGGCTGAATGTCAGGGGATCAGTTAAGAACATCATCAACAGTAATGTCCAATCTTTATAATGATATTTACATGTCTCAAACTTAATTTGCTCCAGCAGAATACAACCCACTTCAGGAGAGAACAGGACTGGTATTATAGCCTATTAATCAACCATCTGTCTAAATAGACTGCTGAAGATCTATCTTAACAATTGCCCAGTTGATCTGCCTTAAAACCTTTCTCCTTCTTACTCACAGAGACTGTGGCAGCCCATAGGAACCAGGGAAGGCAGTTATCACTGTAAGTGGAGGATCAGGAAGTTCAAGGTCAACAGAGACTCCATGAGGAACAGGCAGGTCTTCATGAAAACTCTGCTCCCATGAAAACTCCTGTCTTAGTACCAAAATTATTTGCAAACCTAGCTTCACAGTCATATCTCCAAGAGACCAAAGGGTCTGGAATAGTCTCTTCAAGATATGCCCTCTGCTCAGAGAAGATGGAGAAGGTGTGTCAGGGCCTGTGCAAAAGGAAGCTTCCGGCAGAGGCTCTGATGGTATGTCTGTCCTGGTCTCACTATTCCTGCCTGAAACTGGATTTATTTTTTCTTTCACCATCCACCTGGACCCAACTCTCCTCTCTCTGGCTTTTCACTTGCTGACATCTGCCTCTCTTCTGAATTCCTCCTTCAAGCACAATTCTTAGTAACAACAGCTACCCCTTTATGAGCTAAATGCGGTACCTACAGTATCTCATGCAATCCTCCAACAGCCATGGGGAGGTGGGTACTATGATCGTCACCCTCCCATTTAACAGATAAGAAAACTGAGGCTCACAGAATAAGGAGTCTCTCTAGGGGTCCAGAGGGCGATTCAGCACCCCATCCTGCCAGAGCATCCACCTTTCTCAGCCTAATCTTCCACCATGCAAGCCCCACGTGGCCTGATTTGGCCCACCTCTTCCTTACACACTGCACTCAGTCTTCCATTACAGGTCTAGGAACTTTTCCTCAATTTAATTTTGTTCTTAATTTTATTGCTACTTTTCACTATAGCTATACCAGTTACTGGGCTAAATGCTTAAATGCATTATCTTTATAATTCTCATAAATTCCCTAAATGAAGCAATTACTGTTATCATTATTTCCACTTTACAAGGGGAGAAACTGAGGCTTGGGAAGGTTGAGGTTACAAGGCTGCAATGCTAGCAAAGTCCAAGGCCACATATCTGGGAGGAGGTAGAGTTGGGTCCTAAATTCAGGTGAGCACGGCCCTAAACTCTATGCTAAGCTTCCTGTAGACTGCCTTCCATGTGACAACAGCAGCTATTACATAAAAAAAAAAAATCTGATTAGTTCCAGGATTTCGGAACAGAGGTCAGCAAACTTTTTCTGAAAGAGTCAGATAGTAAACATTTTAGCCTTGTGTTACACTCTTCAGCTTTGCCACCATAGTACAAATTTGGCCATAGAGTATGGAAAGCAATAGGTGAGACTGTGTTCCAATCAAACTTCACTTACACAAACAGAGGGTGGACCCCAAAGGCTGTAGTTTTCAGCCCTGTGCTTCAGAACATTATCAGTTACAGGTATTCACATGGATGCATGGAAAAATCCATCGTACTTGGTTTCTGACACAGATGTTTGACTTCAGGAGAGCTCTGTTTTGGGACTTGCCTGGTTGTCCAGTGGTTAAGACTCTGTGCTTCCACTCCAGGGGGCATGGCTTCAATCCCTGGTCTGGGAATTAAGATCTCACATGCTGTGTGATTCGTTAATTATGCTGACTAACTCATTTGTCCTCACAACAAGTACATATTATTAAGTACTTATTATTACAACTAAAACAAACAAACATAAAAGCTCTGTTCCACCTCTTCTATTTCCTGAATAACCCTTTATTCTAAGGGACTAACAGTTTAAACATCTTTTAAGTCTAAGACTAGTTTATGACTTGGGTTTTCTGTTCCTAAAAAGTGGCAGCAAAAATGCAGCTCTCTATAAAATCAAGAGAGTCAATGACTTATTTTAAGATATGTTCTTGTGAAAAACCAAGCAACTGAATCCTATTTTCCCTTGTTTTAAAAAATGGCTTCAGTTCTTTAAGACATAAGTTCTCAAGAGAAGTCTGGGATACTCGATGGTTGTCTTCCTTCCTTCCTTTCCCTTCCCTTCTTTCCTTCCTTTCTCTCTCTCTTTCTTTCTTTCTCACTAACTGTGATTCTAGCACCTCTTTAATCCTTGGAAGTCTCTTTATATTGCACTGTCAGGTTCTGAGCCCACCATAATTTCTAAGAGTTATGTTTCGATTTTTACATATAAATATCATTTCTTTAAGGTACTAGTATTTTAAGGATGAGGAAGTCCATCCTTTGCCATGTGTAATATCCAGAAAGTAGTAACAAGGGTACTACTCCATTCATTCAAAAGCAACAGTTGGTGATCCTGAAGGGGCCATGGAGAATGACATTCCTTTTATAGACTTGCTATTTTCCAAGATAATGTTAATAGTGTCAACAACAGTTAACACATAATGAATGCCTTCTAAGTGCCAGACACCCTTTTAAATTTTACTTAATTCATTTATCCTCACACAAGTACATATTATTAAGGTTTTTTTTTTATTATTATTCCCACTTTACAGATTAGGAAATGGAGGCACAGAAAGGCTAAATACTGTACTCAAAATCATTTAAGAGTAAACGGAACAGGGACTTCCCTGGTGGTGCAGTGGATGAGAATCTGCCTCCCAGTGTAGGGGACATGGGTTCGATCCCCAGTCCAGGAAGATACCACATGCCAAGGAGAACTAAGCCCATGCCCCACAGTTACTAAGCCCACATGCTGCAACTACCAAAGCCCACGTGCCTAGAGGCTGTGCTCCACAACGAGAAGCCACTGCAATGAGAAGCTCGAGCACCAAAATGAAGAGTATCCTCTGCTCACTGCAACTCGAGAAAACTCACATAGCAATGAAGGCTACTGCAACCAACAATAATAAATAAAAAATAAATAAAGTATTGCATTCTAAAAATATATTTTAAAAAAGAGTAAATGGAAGTATAAGAATTTGAACCCAGCTAGACTCTAGAGCTAACTTCTTCACCTATTACCTCATGTCATCCCCTCAGTCATCCTGCCCGTGGTTTACAGAGGAGGAGAGGAGGAAGTTTAATAAGACACTAGGCTAGAGTCGGAAGTCAAATCTGCCATCGGCTGCCAAATGCATTTTATTTCTAATATAGTGTAAAAGGTAAAATGCAAAAAAGGCCACCATTCCCACGTCTCCCTGTATATATATGTCTTCCCACCAAGAGATGGACTCAATGTTCTCACTCCTGAATCTGGGCTGCTTTTCATGCCTTGCTTTGGCCAATGCAACACAGCAAGAGTGACACTGTGCCAAATCCAGGCCTCAGATTCAAGATCATGAGGACTGCGACTCAAATTCTTGCAACCCTGCCAGGCTGCCATGTGAGCAATCCAGGGTTAATCTGATGCAGGATGAGAAACCAAGTGGGACAGAGATGATCCATCCCAGCTGAGGCCATTCTAGACCAGCCAACATCCAGCCTGCCTGGTAGCTGAGCACAGACAAATGAACAAACCCAGCCAAAGACAGAAGAACCTCCCAGCTGAGCCCAGTCCAAATCGCTGACTTGCAAAACAATGAGCTAAATAAACTGCTGTTTCAAGACACTAGCTTTTGAGGTAGTTTGTTATGTAGCAAAAAGTTAACTGATGCCAGAGTATAAAAAATGATATACAATTTATGGTCAAGTGATAATGTTCTCCCTATCAAGCAACCAGTCAAGACTGCTACCACAGCCGCCTGGCACAGAACCATGCTTTCAGGCAAGAGGACAAAGTTTTAGAGCAAAGAAGGAAAATTCTGTCACAAAGCCACAGCCTTTATTTTGACAACCATGGGGTCACCCTCAGGTCAGAGTCTGTTGACTTTGTTTTTAAAGTCTTGTCTTTTGAGGGTAACTTTGATCTTTAGAAACAAAAGCAACTCCTAGCCAAGCTTGAAGAATGAAGAGATCAATGCCGCTTTTGTTAAAAAGAAGGAAGAAAAGAAGCATGACTATAAAGCTATAAGATTTTCTTGCATGGTTTACAAACTGGATCTGACAGCAATTCCAAGAGTCGCAAAGGGAAGTCTTTTCAGAACCAGCAGCCTTACTGACATAGTAGAACTGGGTGCCAAGCTCCGAAGCCCAACTCCTTGTTCAAACTCGGGCTCTTCCTTTTAGGAGTCATATGAGCTTCTCAGTCTCAAGTTTCCTCAGCAACAAGATGGAACAATAAAAGCATCTGCTCAAAGTGTTACTGTGATGATTAAGTGAGATCTCAAGGTAAAGTAATGTCTGGCATTTAAGAAGTATTCTATCAGTGACTGGGGGCTTCCTAGGTGGCTCAGTGGTGAAGAATACACCTGCCAATGTTGGAGACAGACTCGGGTTTGGTCCCTGGATTGGAAGATCCCCTGGAGAAAGAAATGGCAACCCACTCCAGTATTCTTGTTTGGGAAATCACATGGACAGAGTAGCCTGTTAGGCTATAGTCCACGGGGTCACAAAGAGTCGGACACGACTGAGCACACACATGAGCATGCTCTCTATCAGTAATTGCCATCAATCACTATTGATTAATCACATAGATGGGCACTGTTTGGTAACAATAGGTCATTATGAAACAGCCCTTAACTTAGAGCCAAATTTCCTATTTAGGTTCTAAATTCCAAAATGTGAAATTGAGATCTGCTGTCTGAACCTATTAAATGTCATGACATTCAATCAAATGTAATAAGATCAGGCTTAAAACTCAGTTTTCTCCACTCCTAGGTACCTATCAAAGAGAAATGAAAACATATGTCCACACAAAGATTTGTATGCACACGTTCATAGCAGCTTTATTTGTAATAGCCAAAAAAGTAAAAACAACAAAACAAAATCCATGCAATAAAAAAGTATTCAACAACAACAAAGAAATGAATGGCATGCTATTATCTGCGATAACAAAAATGGACCTCAAAAAAAAAACTACTGAATAGCACTGAAACATGTATATTACCATATGTGAAACAGATCACCAGTCCAGGTTCGATGCATGAGACAGGTGCTCAGGGCTGGTGCACTGGGATGACCCTGAGGGATGGGATGGGGAGGGAGGTGGGAGGGGGGTTCAGGATGGGGAACACATGTACACCCATGGGTGATTCATGTCAATGTATGGCAAAAACCACTACAATATTGCAAAGTAATTAGTCTCCAATTAAAATAAATTAATTAAAAAAAAAACCACTACTAAATGAAATAGACCAGATGCAAAAGACTTTATTGTGTGTGATTCTTTTTACGTGAAACCTCCAAAAAGGTAAATCTATAGCGATAAAGAACAGAGTAGTAGTTGCCTGAGGGCAGGAGTAGGAATGAGAAATGACGGCAAATGATCACTTAGAGGTCTTTTTGTGACAATGAGAATGTTCTAAAATTAGGTGGTGGAGTTGGCTGCACAGCTCTTTAAATTTGCTCCACTTAAAATAAGTGGACTTTTTCAAAGGTATGGTGAAACACACAACATAAAATTTGTCATCCGAACCATTTTTTAGTGTATAATTCACTAGTGTTGAGTACATTCACATCATTGTGTAACCAGTCTCCAGAATTCCTTTCATTTTGCATCCTAGGTGTCTCATATAAGCAGAATCATACTATGTTTGTCTTTTCCTGTGACTGGCTTACTTCACTCAGGACTTTGCAGGTGGTACAGTGGTAAAGAATCCACCAGCCAATGCAGGAGATGCAAGGGATGTGAGTTTGATTCCTGGGTCAGGACGACCCTCTGGAGTAGGAAATGGCAACCCGTTCCAATATTCTTGCCTGGAAAATTCCAAGGACTGAGGAGCCGGGTGGGCTACAGTCCTTGGGGTTGAAAAGGGTTGGACATGACTGAGCATTCATTACATTGCACTATTTCACTCAGCATAATATCCTCAAGTTTCATCTATATAGTAGCATGTGACAGAATTTCCTTTTCATTAAAGACTGAATTATATTACATTGTATGGATAAATATTTTGTTTATCCATTCATCTATGATGGATACCTATGGAAATAGTGGATTTTATGGTATGTAAATTGTACTTCAATAAAGCTGTTCCAAAAAGTTTTATTTATATCACTTAAGTTCAGTTCAGTTGCTCAGTCGTGTCCGACTCTTTGCGACCCCGTGGACTGCAGCACACCGGGCTTTCCTGTCTATCACCAACTCCTGGAGCTTCCTCAAACTCATGTCTATCGAATCAGTGATGCCATCCAACCATCTCATCTTCTTTCATCCCCTTCTCTGCCTACCTTCAAGCTTTCCCAGCATCAGGGTATTTTCTAATGAGTCAATTTTTCACATCAGATGGCCAAAGTATTGGAGTTTCAGCTTCAGCATCAGTCCCTCCAATGAATATTCAGGACTGATTTCCTTTAGGATTGACTGGATCTCCTTGCAATCCAAGGGACTTCTTGAGTCTTCAAGACTTCAAGAGCCTTCTCCAACACCACAGTTCAAAGGCATCAATTCTTCGGCGCTCAGTTTTCTTTATTTATATATTATCCTGTTAAAGCATCTTAAGGTCAATTTCATTTCTTTATATTTCAAACAATGCTGCATTTAATATCCTTCCTCAGAGCTCTTTGTATACAATTGCTGAGAGTTTCTGTAACAGCATACAACCTTAGAAGAGAAGTGTCTAGGCCAAAGAGTACATTTATTTTCTGTTTTATTAGGTTCTGCCGGCTTTCTCTCCAGAAGCGGGGGATACCAGTTATGCATTGGTACATGAAAATTCTCTCTGCTCCAGGTTCATCCATTTCTTATATTGCCAAACATTTATATTTTTGCTAATCTATGAGACATGATGAGCTCCCCTAGTAACTCAGTGGCAAAAAGAATCCACCTGCCAATGCAGGAGACTCAGGTCTACTAGACCCCTGCATCAGGAAGATCTCCTGGAGTAGAAGATGGCAACCCACTCCAGTATTCTTGCCTGGGAAATCCCATAGACAGAGGAGCCTGGCAGGCTCCAGTCCATGGGGTCACAAAGAGTCAGATGAGACTAAACAACAATGAGACATGATATCGCTGTGGTTTTACTTTTATTTCCTTCAACATTAGTGAGACTGAGCATCTTTTGATTTGCTGTTGGCTCTCTGGGCCTCCTTTTTTGTGAACTTCCTGATCTTATCCTTGTTTATTTTTCTATTTCATAGTTGCAGTGTGCTGTTCTCTTTTTTCTTATTGATTTGTAGGAATTCCTGTTGTCTATGTTGCAAGTAGGTAGCAAACATTAAGAGGTAAGAGTCAAGTCACTAAGAGCAGAGATCAATATGAGATGGGAAGTGGATAGATAGCCTGACATCAGAGCCACTTCGATATCCATTGCTGTTATTCTCCATGTGCTTCCCCTAGGGCCCAAGAGTAATCATGACAATATTAAGTTATTTACTGAGCACTTGCTATGTGCCAGGTATTGCTGCTAAGTCGCTTCAGTCGTGTCCGACTCTGTGCGACCCCATAGACAGCAGCCCACCAGGCTCCCTTGTCCTTGGGATTATCCAGGCAAGAACACTGGAGTGGGTTGCCATTTCCTTCTCTAATGCATGAAAGTGAAAAGTGAAAGTGAAGTTGCTCAGTCCTGTCTGACTCTTTGCGACCCCATGGACTGCAGCCTACCAGGCTCCTCCATCCATGGGATTTTCCAGGCAAGAGTACTAGCTACGTTAATATGTACTAAATATGTAAGTATGAGTTTATATGAATTTTTAAAAGCCCACAAAGATATTTAACACTAACAGGGCTAGAATTATGACTGATGCAATGTTTCTGTTTGTTTGCTTTTCTTATTGGTAGCTTCTAATTTTTCTACACAGAGCAAGTATCGCTTGCACAATAACCATTCCCTTCTTATTTCTTTTTTTAAAAAGGCAAAGGCTTAGAGTCCTTTAAAGGAGTTAGGTTTCAAAGCAAGAGATCTCAAGAACAAATTCCAAATCCAAAGGGCAGGTGAGGCAAGCTCAGGGCCTGAATCCAGACCAAGTTGATGCAGTCCAGTCCGGTGGGAGGGCAGGAACCCCAGGGGCACTGCAAACAGCCTGGGGGTGGGGGAGGGTGTACTTGAGCCTCCATCATTTGGGTCAAGAGTTGACTTCCTGGAGTGGTTAAGGGCTAAGCCTTAGAGTCAGAAGGACAGATTGGCATCCTGGCTCTGCCTCTAACTAGCTCAGCGACCTTGTGTGTGTAAGTGAATTTTCTTCTTTCTAGTCTGCAGTTTCCACATTTATAAAATGATAAAGACCACTACCTACAGCAGAAGACTGTTCTTAAAAATCAGTGAGACGTTGTAAACAAATGTTGAGCATTACAGAGCCTGGCATAAAGGGGACATCCTAAAGGGATGTATATATATTCCTATGGGTGTAGTCTGGTCAGAGGGTGGGGTTCAGTACGTCCTGATGGGCCCAAGGCAGGGTGATAGTAAATAGGGAAGAAATGCAGACCAGGAACTCATAGGAGAAGTTCAGGGTACAAACCAGAGGTCACCAGTTGTTGAGATCCAGCTCACAAATGTGCTCTGTTTGGCATGCTGTGTCTAATCTTTTTGAAAATTGTCAACAGTTTTATTAAAAATTGATCAGGACAGTTCATGGCAAAGTCTGAATTGGGGGCTTCTGTTGAAAACTCAGGAGATATGGCCACACTGAGCCCACAGTCAGCATGGAGACAATCAGTGGACAATGAGAAATGGAGCAGCCACCCCTGTAGTGGGTGAGCTTCTGTGGTGGCCACAGTCCCGACCACTCCCTGGTGTCCCCTTATTGTTATTCTATACCTGTTTCAATATCTATCTGGCCCCGCAGCCCTTTGAATGTTTTTCCCTTAAGATAAACTGTGTTGATGCGCTGGGTACAGTAGGTTGAGTAATTACCCCACAAAGATGTCCATGTCCTAATCCCTCAAAGCCTTACATGGCAAAAGAACTTTGCAGATGTGATTAAATTAAGGCTCTTGAGATGGGGAGCTTATCCAGGTGGGATCAATGTAATCACAAGAGTTTTTGTAAGGGAGGAGAGAGGGTGAGTCAGACCAGGAGATGTGAAGATGGGAGCAGAGGTAAGAATGATACTATTGCAGGCTTTGAAGACAGACGAAGGCCACAAGCCCAGGAATGCGGCGGCCTCTAGAAGCTGAAAAAGGCACAGAAACAGATCCTCCCAGAGGCCCTCTAGAAGGAACATAGTCCTGCAGATCCAGTTTAGATTTCTCAACCAGAGACACTCTATACCCTGTGATTATGAGTCCTATATAAAACAACAACAACCAAAAAAACCTGTCCTAAAGCCTAAATATTTTCAGATATCTCACTGCTGCTGCTGCTGCTAAGTCGCTTCAGTCGTGTCCGACTCTGTGCAACCCCATAGATGGCAGCCCACCAGGCTCCGCCGTCCCTGGGATTATCCAGGCAAGAAAACTGGAGTGGGTTGCCATTTCCTTCTCCAATGCATGAAAGTGAAAAGTGAAAGTGAAGTCACTCAGTCGTGTCCGACTCTGTGCGACCCCATGGACTGCAGCCTACCAGGATCCTCCGTCCATCGGATTTTCCAGGCAAGAGTACTGGAGATATCTCACTGGATGCTTATTAAATAAAAAACTGTTTACAGTGATCTGAATCTGGAACTTAGCTCCACTTAGTATGTAAACACCAAGACTTTCTGCATGGTTTTAATAAAAAAACATCGATTTTTTTCCAGAAGAGCAGCTACTATGTATATTGAGAGAAAATTGTACTTTTTTTTTTTAAATGGTGAGTTTCTCAACATTTCAGAAAATTGTATCACCAGGGAAAACATCACTTACATTATTTGAGTGACTGATAGAACACACGTGACTGCTTTCTGTAGCTGTTGTGTTCATAGTGATTCTCTGAACAGGTACAAGCAATTACCATCTCACAGTATCTTCTGGTGTTCAGTTCAGTTCAGTTGCTCAGTCATGTCAGACTCTTTGCAACCCCATGAATCGCAGCATGCCGGGCTTCCCTGTCCATCACCAACTCCTGGAGTTTACTCAAACTCATGTCCATTGAGTCGGTGATGCCATCCAACCATCTCATCCTCTGTCGTCCCCTTCTTCTCCTGCCCTCAATCTTTCCCAGCATCAGGGTCTTTTTCAATGTGTCGGTTCTTCCCATCAGGTGGCCAAAATATTGGAGTTTCAGCTTCAACATCAGTCCTTCCAATGAACACCCATGGCTGATCTCCTTTAGGATGGACTGGTTGGATCTCCTTGCAGTCCAAGGGACTCTCAAGAGTCTTCTCCAACACCACAGTTCAAAAGCATCAATTCTTCAGCATTCAGCTTTCTTTATAGTCCAACTCTCACATCCATACGTGACTGCTGGAAAAACCATAGCTTTGACTAGATGGACCTTTGTTGGCAGTGTAGTTTATTATAATTTTTATTTATTTGTTTGGGCTTCTCTGGTGACTCCGTGGTAAAGAATCCCCCTGCCAATGCAAGAGAACCAGGTTCAATCCCTGCATGGCGAAAATCCCTTGGAGAAGAAAATGGCAACCCACTTGAGTATTCTTGCCTGGGAAATCCCATGGACATGGAGCTACAATCCACAGGGTCGCAAAAGAGTTGGTCACGACTTAGCAACTAAACAAAAGCAAACTTATTTATTTGGCTGTGCCAGGTCTTAGTTGTGGCATGCGGGACCTTTGATCTTCATTATAGTGTGCAGGATCTTTTATTGTGGCATGTGGGATCTAGTTCCCTGATATAGGGATCAAACCCAGACCTCCTGCATTGGAAGCACAATCTTAGCCACTGGACCGCAAGGGAAGTCCCTTTTCTAGTGTAGTTTTATTTGAGCTTTAAAAAAGGAAATACATATTACCTACATTATAAATAATTTTTTAAATTTCTCCTTTATATTATAGTCCACGATAATTAAATGACCACTATATATACATGTTTGAATTTATTGTATGAATAGATCATGATGACAATGGCCCTAACGGATCATGCCTCCTGGGACCATGCCCCTTAGCAATGTGACTTTGCTACTTCTACATGGAGTCCATTTCTCACCCACTTCTGAGCTGCTTTGTGAATTGCTGGCCTTGTGAGCTGTTTTGACCAACAGAATGCTGTGGAAGTGATATTGTTGGAGTTTCGGAGCCTAGGCCTTAGGCTTTAGCCTTTGTCCTCTTGGAAGGTGGCCCTGAAACCAGCAGGCTGGTCTGGCCTCCTCGAGGATGAGAGCCATGTGGAGGGGAGCTGAAAAGCCGCAGCCCAAGGCCCAGAAGAGAGGCCCCGGATGGGTGAGTGAGGGCAGCCTGGACCTCCCAGCACAGCCCCAACACCAGCTGAGAGCAGCCACATTTGAGGTGAGACCAACAGAGGAACGGCCCAGTCAGCCCACAGAAATAATAAATCATTGTTTGTTTGTTTTTTAACCTATGGGGTTTTCAGGTAGTTTACTGTCAGTAATACATCAATCAGGTAATTGATAAATAAGCAGTATTACTAACCATTTCATTTCAGAATAGTAAGGAGGGCACCATGAAATATGATGACAAGGGGACAGGGGCCCCAACAAGGTTGATTTCCCATGAGGATTTCCCATGTTCTTAAAGTAAAACTCACACTCTTCACTGGCCATATGATACGGCTGCTGCAGAGCAATCTTGCCATGGCAATACTGGAATATAATATAGGGGAGCAAAGGCTCCAAAGGTGTCATCTCTCCCCCAACTTACATGTGATTTTTCACTTACTGGCTAACAGATTTGGATACTATTATCTAAATTCAGAAAGTGCCTGTACAATATCTATTGTTGGCCCACAGATATGCTTCCACCAGCTATTTGTACAAACTAATCATTTCCAGTCATTATCTTTCACAGAGTATAGTTGTTTAACAACATATAAAGCACCATTTATACAGAGGATGAAATGGTTGGATGGCATCACCGACTCAATGGACACGAGTTTGAGCAAACTCTGAGAGATAGTGAAGGACAGGGAAGCCTGGCGTGCTGTAGTCTATGGGGTCACAAAGAGTCAGACACCACTGAGTGACTGAAGAACAAAACCACTGCTAGTCCCCAGCCAATTTCACAGAAAAACTAAAAGACTCATTGACTTTACTTACAGATGCCACTTAAATTTTCTCTATGATCTTTTTAAGCTGTATATTTTCACCAGGTTTATTTAACTTATACGCAGAGTACATCATGCGAAATGCCGGGCTGGATGAATCACAAGCTAGTATCAAGACTGCCAGGAAAAATACAAAGTCTCAGATATGCAGATGATAACACTCTAATGTCAGAAAGTGAAGAGGAACTAAAGAGCCTCTTGATGAAGGTGAAAGAGGAGAGTGAAAAAGTTGGCTTAAAACTCAACATTCAGAAAACTAAGATCATGGCATCTGGTCTCATCTCTTCATGGCAAATAGATAGGGAAACAATGGAAAGAATGACAGGCTTTATTTTCTTGCGCTCCAAAATCACTGCAGATGGTGACTGCAGCCATGAAATTAAAAGATGCTTGCTCATTGGAAGGAAAGTTATGAGAAACCTAGAGAGCATATTAAAAAGCAGAGACATCACTTTTCTGACAAAGGTCCAGCTAGTCAAAGGTATGCTTTTCCCAGTAGTCGTGTACAGATGTGAGAGTAGGATCATATTTAAGGATGAGCACCAAAGAACTGATGCTATTGAATTGTGGTGCTGGAGAAGACTCTTGAGAGTCTCTTGGACTGCAGGGAGATCAAACCAGTTCTTTTTTTTTTTTTTTACAAAATCATAACAACATAAACATTTTATTGACTTTAAACTTTTAGAATGACCTTTTGGCAAAGTGTGGATGATTTAACTTTAAATGAGTCAATTCTAAAGGAAACCAACACTGAATATTCACTGGAAGGACTGATGCTGAAGCTCTAATACTTTGGCCACATGATGTGAAGAGCTGACTCATTGGAAAAGACCCTGATGCTGGGAAAGATTGAAGGCAAAAGGAGAAGAGGGCAGCAGAGGGTGAGATGGTTAGATAGCATCATCGACTCAGTGGGCATGAATTTTAGCAAACTTTGGGAGACAGTGAAGGGCAGAGGAGCCTGGCATGTTGCAGTCCATGAGGTCACAACAGGTGGGACATGACTTAACGACTGAACAACAAAAACAACAACGATAGCATGATCTTTTTAGACATAGTTGAAAACAACTATCTGGGAAAGGATTAAAGAAATCTATTTCACTTGCTAAATTCATATCATGAAATGAGCAGGGTCTTCATCTAATTCTAAAGCTGAGATAATTGATGGAAATCATAAATTTATGGTTTAGCCCCCCCCCAGCTATGTTCTCCAAAAGTTAAAGAATAGAGAAATATCTGCTTATTAAATAATCTGGATCTTATTCTGAGCATTTGAAAGATTTAAACATCTAATGATGAGCAAACTATTTGGTTATGAAATCCATCAGCCTAACTGATGATATCTAAAATGCTGTAGAGACTTCCTGGAGGTCCATTGGCTAAGACTCTGCACTCCCAGTGCAGGGGGGGCTGGGTTGATTAGGAAATTAGATCACACAAGCCACAACTAAGAGTTTGCATGCCATAACTAAAAGTTTCCACATGCCACAGTTAAGACCTGATGCAGCCAAATAAAAATAAGTACATATTTTTAAAAATTAAAATTTTAAATGACATATATAAAAGAATTTGGGTTATTATGAATCAAAATCAAAATTATAATGCTTACACACTCTGTCCCAGGCAGAGTCTGTTTGATTCCATCGGCCAGGTCCTGAACTGCTCAACCATGTACCACAGACCTCATTACTCACGTAGACACACACACAAGCACCAGGCATGTGTGTAATTGGCCAAATGCTCTGTGGCCTAGTCTTTGGGTGCGCCTCTTGCTGTCTCTTTCTCGCCCCATATCCCTTTCTCTGCTTTACTCTGGTTTCCGTCGAAGTGTCCTGGTGCTCACAGGACAATCTAGTCAAGGGCTCTGCCCCACGAGGTGCCTGCTCCAGGCCTGTCTATTGCCTCAGTCTCCTTCTCCAGAGCCTCCAGGTCATCTTTCCTATTTGAACCTGGCCTCTGCTTTTGGAAGCCGTTAAGAGTGGCTAGCAGTGTGGTGCAGGGTCAAACTCCTAGACCCAGGACACAGGCTGCTCAGTTTGAACCTTGGCTCTGCCACTGACTTGGTTTGTTGATTAACCCTGGTGCTGCATGGCCCTCATCTGTAAGACAGTGAGAATAGCACCCACATCAGCAGACTATTGGGAGGATTAAATGAACTTCTGTGGCTAAAGTGCTTAGAACCATGTCTGGCACAAAGTACTGGCTCTCAATGTGCTAGAAACTACTGTTATTGAATTCCAGCCTCTTTTTCAACTCTGGCTCTCTACTGGCTATGAGGCTTCTTCAATTTTAGAGGATTTGCTCCTTACTCAGCTCTAGCTCCAGGGCACTGGACAGATCAGAGCAGCCTCCCCATGGTCTGCCTCCCTCCAGAGGTGGCAAATCCAGACAGAGCAGGTACAATTAGTAAACAACCTCTTGCATGTAACAGCTATGTGCTCCTATAACTTAATTATGATCTGAAAAGTAGACTCTGACTTTTGCAGAATCAGTGGTGCAGTGGCAAAGAACACTCCTGCCAAAGCAGGAGACATAAGAGATATGGGTTTGATCTCCAGGTTGGGAAGATCCTCTGGAGGAATGCCTGGCAACCCACTCCAGTAGTCTTGCTCAGAGAATTCCATGGACAGAGGAGCCTGCTGGGCTACAGTCCAAAGAGTTGCAGAGACAGACATGACTGAAGTGAGTTAGCATGCTCGCATATTCATATGTTCATCTAACAAATATTTAGTGACTCCCTACCTTTCTGGGTTCCAAAATCACTGCAGATGGTGACTGCAGCCATGAAATTAAAAGATGTTTGCTCCTTGGAAGAAAAGCTATGACAAACCTAGATAGCATATTAAAAAGCAGAAACATCACTTTGCTGACAAAGGTCTGTATAGTCAAAGCTATGGTTTTTCCAGTAGATGTGTACAGATATGAGAACTGGACCATAAAGAAGGCTGAGCACTGGAGAATTGATGCTTTCAAACTGTGGTGCTGAAGAAGACTGAGAGTCCCTTTGACAGCAAGGAAACCAAACCAGTCAATCCTAAAGGAAATCAACCCTGAATATTCATTGGAAGGACAGATGCTGAAGCTGAAGCTCTAATACTTCGGCCTGATGCAAAGAGCTGACTCATTGGTAAAGACCCTGATGCTGGGAAAGACTAAGGAGAGGAGAAGAGGGCGACAGAGAATGAGATGGTTGGATGGCATCACTGACTCAATGGACATGAGTTTGAGCAAACTCCGGGAGATAGTGAAGGACGGGGGAAGCCTGGCATGCTTCAGTCCATGGGGACGCAAAGAGTCGGACATGACTTAGCGACTGAACAACTATGTTCCAGGCACTGCTGAAACAATATCATAGAACAAAACAGAGAATAAGGAAAGCAAGAAGAAATAACTAGAACTCAGCATTTTAAGGGCAAAACACAAATCAGCAATTTCTTATAAGCTGCTGTTTCAAGATATAATTTGAATGGCCGTAATAAACAATGAATTATGCTGCTGTTTGAGAGTCATTTGGAGGCAAGTTCAACTGTAGGTGACAGATAAGAATGCTCCAGTTATGTAATTCTGGCTGGAGGCTGGTTATCATTCAGTTTAAGCATCTATTCCCAACGACAGGATGTAAGGAACAGCTGAATGGAGAAAATGCAAATCTGTTGTGCATATCTGGATAAGAGGAGCTCCACTAGGATCTGGCAAATGTTGAGATGGCAATAATGTAATTTTTAAGCCTGTAAAAATAACCCACAAAAGACTATGTGACACAAGGGTGGGGAGGGAAGGGAATTAAATTTAATTAAGAAATTCTAAAATCTTGAATCAAGAAATGAAAGAAGTAATACCAATTCATCCATCTTGCCTATTTGAGATACCAAGCTTCCAGGTAAAGACTGCAGGAAGGTGAGGTAGGAAGTTGACATTCAATACTGCCATGACCTGGATGAATACGGATAGTCAGTACTGAATTGCCGACATTCGTTTTACCAGCTTTTTCTGTTTATAGACCCTTCAGCAGAGCAGCTTCTCAAGTTAATTAAAATAGGGATCTGATCATTGCAGTTTTTTCTGGTTCAGTCAGGGCAACTGGTCTGTACCAGCATATCAGAAGAATGAGGCAGGATCAAAGTTTCCCAGATTGGAATTCACTAGGCCTGTGTTTCACAACTAAGCATTTCTGCCAGAGCAATATGAAGAAAACCTTACATTTCTGTCTTTGTTTGGGTGAGAGGTGAGAAGCCCCCTTCCACTACCCCACCCACCAAAGGCTCCAAGTATTGGTTTAATTGCATTTCGAGGAAGGAAGGGTAAGCCAGATGCTGGACTTTTTTTTGCTGAGTGAGTCAAGCAGGCTGACATGACATGGTGACGCAGCCAAATCTGAATTGTTCAGGATCCAAGGGGTCTGGAGAGGCTTGTGTGGGAGGAGGTGACTGGAGATAACAGACATGGCTTTAGAGAGGATTAAAGAAGAATTGCTTAATAGATGCCAACAAAGCCCTCTTCCCACCTCCCTATGAAATTACCAGCAAAATAAACCTTTTTCTTGAAGTCCTTGTGCAATTAGATGTTTGGGGGAAGCTAGGACCAAGTACTAAATAAGGCCTCAGGGTACCCAAGGAATAAAAGCAAGCCCACTCAGGTAACAGGTAACGTGTATAACACATCCTACCTGGGGAGCACCTGTAGCCCAGTAATACCAATGATCAGTCAGTTAACATTTACTGAGTTCTTCCCACATTCCTGGGACTGCTCTAAGCACTTTGTATGGGCTACCTCATTTCATCAGCATGATATCCCATTGAAACCATGCTCCATAGGGTTAACAGAAACTGGTGACTAACAGAAATTCTTGAGCTTGTCTTGAGCAGATAAGGGAACTACTTGTTAAAAGCTCCTCTGCTTAGAACCTGCTTTCACTGATCAAGCTTGACTTAATTTTTGCAGATTGCATACCCTCCAAGCTTCATGTAGCCTAGATAATATATCAGAAGACTCCATCACCACTCCCTGTTGATAACACCTCTGATGTACGAGTTGCTATAATAACAATGGATTAAGCTGTTTTTCAGAAATTTGGAGTCAAGTTTTTGTCCAGTTCAAGCCGACCCTAAAACTGCACCTACACAGGTGTCCAATGAACGACCTTTTGATGTCAGAGAGCCAAAAACTCTACCTTCAGATCAGCCTAGCACCTCTATTTTTTGAATATGTGTCCCATAAAGAAGAATATAACTCAGATATACCTGTGTAGAACAGTGATTGTCTTTTGTCTTGTTCTTGTTTAGTCACTAAGTTGTGTCCGACTCTTTTGCAACCCCATGGACATAGCCCACCAGGTTCCTCTGTCCATAGGATTCTCCAGGCAAGAATACTAGAGTAGGTTGCTATTTCCTTCTCCAGTGAATCTTCCTGACCGAGGGATCAAACCCAAGTCTGCTTGGCAGGTGGATTCTTTATCACTGAGCCACCAGGTAAGCCCAGCACGGTCTTACTAAAATTAAAAGTACCATTTAACAAAGTTAGTAGGCCAAAGTATTAAGAGTCTAAACTGGAGTGAGTAGTCTTGTCTGGGTTAAAATTGGCTCCATGATTTACTGGCTATGATTTTAGGCAAGGGACTTAAACTCTCTGAATTTCATTGTCTTATTTGTGAAAGAGAGGTAAATACTCTTAATCCTGTTAGGGAAAATTAAGACTGACATTATGCATGGAAAGCACTTACACTGCCTAGCACATAGTCAGTGCCCAATGTTAGCATTAATATTATTATGGGATGGAAAGTCAAATCCAGTGTTTGCAAAATGTCTACACTGTGTCGAATATCAAAGAAGTAAAAATTCAATTTCCCTTTTCCTGTCTCCAGTCACCTGCCCCTTATCTCTGACCCTATACTCTTCACCAATAAATATCCCAAGCCCCTTGCCTTTGGGAAGGTGAATCTGAGACTTGTTCTCCCATCTCTGTGCTTGGCTGCCTTGTGAAGAAATCCCTTCTCTGCTGCAAACACTGGCATCTTACTGTTTGCCTTGCTGTGCATCAGGCAGGTGGACCTGGTTCAGTGATACCATGAGCTAGTGCTATTCTTCAGTTTACATGTAAGGAAAAGATGGTGACTTGGAAAGATGAAATGACTTGCCCAAATCTGTACAGCCAGCTAAGGTGGAGGTAAATGTCAAAACCAGGTAATCCTGACTCCAGAGACATGTTCTGAGCCATGATGCTATAAACCAAAGCCCAATTTACTTGTTAACTGCATAATTAATATATAATGAGGATTAGGTAGTGCAATTTGTCACCCACTGCTTTCTTATATTGACTAAACTCACAAAGTGGATGGAAGTCTTCTTCTCTCACTCCCACTTCATGGTGGACCCCCAGGGATGTGCCCAAGAGAACAGCCTTCCTAGGTAGAAGAGAGCTGAGTTTTGGTCAAGGACATAGTAGTGGAGGTGCTCCTGTGATGTCCAACCATGCACTCATTTATTGAGGGCCAATTACATGTTCACCAGGGGCTACGTACAGGGTAGAATATACTAGGCACTAAATAGAGATACAAAAATAAATCAGAGTATCTGTCCTCAAGGAACTTAAAATGCTGGGGAAACAGACATTTAAAAAATGAAGTGCATTTATGGATCAAGAATGTCTTAATTAAGGATGTCCTAATTTTCCACAAGAAGAGAAATAGATGAAATACTCTGAAATCTGAGGGCTGGGTTCAATGGCTTCCAGTTTTGGAACAGTAGGCCTGAAAGAGAAGTCACAGTACTGAGTTTGGAAAAACAAGCAGAACTTAAATATGCAGAAAATAAGAACTCAAGGATTTTTTCCTAAAAAAATAAGAAGGAACATATTCACAGAAGTGTGGGACTGGAACAGGGACCTCCAAGTGGTCCTATCTGCGGGAATGGAGGGTATCACCCAGGAAGGAGAAGAGAGAGCGATGAGGCTAGAAGGAAAGAGGGGAAACACTGTGGAGGGTCCTGAAAGACAGGCTGAGGGGTCTTGGCCTCCTTATGTGGATCCATGGTTCTCAAATGGTGTACCATGGCCCAGTTCACTCAGTTCAGGTCAGTTCAGTCGCTCAGTCATGTCCGACTCTTTGCGACCCCATGAATCGCAGCACGCCAGGCCTCCCTGTCCATCACCAATTCCCAGAGTTTACCCAAACCCATGTCCATCGAGTCGGTGATGCCATCCAACCATCTCATCCTCTGTCGTCCCCTTCTCCTCCTGCCCCCAATCCTTCCCAGCATTAGGATCTTTTCCAATGAGTCAACTCTTCACATGAGGTGGCCAAAGTATTGGCGTTTCAGCTTCAACATCAGTCCTTCCAATGAACAACCAGGACTGATCACTTTTAGGATGGATTGATTGGATCTCCTTGCAGTCCAAGGGACTCTCAAGAGTCTTCTCCAGCACCACAGTTCAAAAGCATCAATTCTTCGGTGCTCAGCTTTCTTCACCATCCAACTCTCACATCCATACATGACCACTAGAAAAACCATAGCCTTGACTAGACGGACTTTTGTTGGCAAAGTAATGTCTCTGCTTTTAAATATGCTATCTAGGTTGGCCATAACCTTCCTTCCAAGGAGTAAGTGTCTTTTACTTTCATGGCTACAATCACCATCAGCAGTGATTTTGGAGCCCCCAAAAATAAAGTCTGACACTGTTTCCACTGTTTCCCCATCTATTTCCCATGAAGTGATGGGACCAGATGCCATGATCTTAGTTTTCTGAATGTTGAGCTTTAAGCCAACTTTTTCACTCTCCTCTTTCACTTTCATCAAGAGGCTCTTTAGTTCCTCTCTGCTTTCTGCCATAAGGGTGGTGTCATCTGCATATCTGAAGTTATTGATATTTCTCCCAGAAGGCTTTAGTGTGCCCTAAACTCTCCCTTCACAGGTATGCTGCCTGGTTTCAGTTCAATGCCTCATAATTCATTTCTTCTCCTATTAAAGACACAACTGTCATGGTGAGACCTGTCAGAAGAAATGTTATGCTGAACAGATCAAGTTGTAGTGAATTAGGCTAAGGAATGAAGACAAGGAGGGGCAGTGCTAAAGCAAAATTGAGTGTTTGCTAAAGCATGTGAAAATGTTATCTCTTCAGCATATAAAATCATCAGGACAGTATATCTCCTACTCTCACAGAGGTCCCATGCTGAAGGGCAATCAAGCAGATGATAATATTAACTGTGAATGCTTTAAAGACATCTGTCCAGCAGATTGGGGATTGCATTGTAGTTATAGCCAATACTTTAAAACATCGTTTTGAATCATTTGATCTGGATCTGAATCCTAGCTCTGCTATTCATCCTTGATCACCTTTCTGAATCTCTCCATGCCTCTGTTTTCTCATCTGCAAATATGCAGATGATATGAATTGGAGGAACCTCAAAGGACTGTTGAGAGAAGTAAATGAGGTCATCAATGATCAAGCTCTTAGCAGAGTTCCCAGCATAGAGCAAGCACTTGATCAACGTTAAATGTTGTTGTTTTACTCTCTGCGCGCAGGCCATCCAAAATTCTAGTCCTGTGCAGCAAACACACACACCCAATGTATCCTGTCAACTGCAGAAAAGAGTATTCACTGCAGAAAAGAGTATTCACTTTGGGGTATTCATGTGGGGGTGCGCCAGAATTGGAACTTGATTCATACAGATAGCTAACTACAGTGTGATAAAGACTGGTCACCGAGGACTTGCTGTGTGCCAGGTGGAGCATGGCAAGAAGCAAGTACATTCATGGCATTTGGCATGAAGTGGAGTAGGGAGAGGCCCAAGCTGGGTAGGTCAATCCGGAGCCAGATAAGAGGGAAGGAGAGCTATAATATGGGCTTGTCCTAACAGAAGCAGGTGACTCAAGAAACCTGGCAGATGCCAAATGCCCAGGAGAAGGGCAGGCAGGGAGGCCAAGCAAAGCAGAAAACCTCCCCATAGCCAGGCAGCCAGACAGATGGCAGTGCATGTGTGTGCTTGGCTGGAGCTGGGTCAGTGACCAAAACACAGGCTTTCTCTCTCAAAGGGATTGTTTTGAAAACAACCACCTGATAGTATAATGAGCTACCATCTGATAAAAATGAATTATTATTTAGAAATAAACAAAACAACTAACCTCAAAACATTTTTCTTTCTTTGCTTGGTGAAGCAGGCTAGCCATTCCGGGCAGCAGAATTGGAAAGATGAACATTTCCAAATACTCTTTGGGGGAACCTAAGACAAACAAAACATTCCCATCCCAAATCCCAAATGGCTCAAGTTAATCTGGGAGGAACATTTGCTTCTGAACCAAAAAAAGGTACTCTCCGTTAAACAACATGACCATAAATGTTACATTTGACTCCAGACTGCTGAGTTGGGCTCTATTACTGAAGAAACTTAAAATATCCCCCTGAGTCTGGTGGGGCTGTAGACCGGGTCCCACTCGGGGTTGAGGTCACAGGCACAGCCAGGGGCCCAGCTCAGCTGGAGGGAAATATGCAAGGGGAGTGTGGTGGGAACTGAGGCCACAGGGGAACAGGGCGGAGTACGAGGTTTGGATCCTCAGGGCACGGTGATGGTGGTTGCCAAGGCCCAAAGTACACTGGCTGAGGGAACAGAACAAGCCAGCAGGAGAGGGCCTGGCACCAGGGGGACGAGGAAAGGGAACTCAAGGAGGAAGACGAGGACACCTATGTCTCTGGCTTCTGCACACCAAGCAAGACAGCATGATATTTTCTTTTACTCTGTACGTCTTCCGCCTTTGTATTTAATGTAGAACCTAGGTATGCTTGTTATTGATCATCTTTATTATTAATACCTTTCAACCTTAAAGATACATCGTGGAATAAAGGACACTTTAATTAAAACAAGAACACATTCTTTCTTATTATGTGGTCTCCCTGAGTTCCATCTGTCCACTCGGTCCCCACCCCATGATTTTGCAAAGTTACAAGTCCCAAAGCATAGACCTGTGATCTCACTTCCTTACGTACATGTTTTTGGGTCAACTGTTGTCCGTTTCACTTGAGAACAGGATCCTTGTGAGACCACGGCTAAACGAGGAACTGGATAAAGGTGTTCTGCGTTGAAGCCATGGAAAACCATTTCCTCCAATGGCGACACCTGGGGTGGTGGTGCGAGAGAGGATCAATTCATATTGTTTAAATAACTGTATTTTCTTTTATAATCTAACAAAGAATAAAATTCTGTGTCAGACTTTAGATTCAAGGGGGCATACTGAGCACAAATCTTTCTCTCTCTTCTCTCCCAAGATACCTATAAATGACAATCAAGAAATAAACCCCTAACAAAGAACAAAAAGCAGAAACATCACTTTGCTGACAAAGGTCTCTCTAATCAAAGCTATGGTTTTTCCAGTAGTCATGTATGGATGTGAGAGTTGGACCATAAAGAAGGCTGAGTGCCGAAGAATTGATGCTTTCAAATTGTGGTGCTGGAGAAGACTCCTGAGAGTCCCTTGGACTGCAAGGAGATCAAACCAGTTCACCCTAAAGGAAATCAATCCATATCTTCATTGGAAGGACTGATGCTGAAGCTGAAGCTCCAATACTTTGGCCACCTGATGTGAAGAATTGACTCATTGGGAAAGACCCTGATGCTGGGAAAGATTGAAGGCAGGAGGAGAAAGGGGTGACAGAGAATGAGATGGTTGGATGGCATCACCGACCTGATGGACATGAGTTTGATCAAACTCTGGAAGACGGTGAAGGACAGAGGAGCCTGGTGTGGTGCAGTCCATGGGGTCGCAAAGAGTCGGACATGACTTAGCAACTGAACAATAAGAAAGAATAGGAGGGCTGTCAGTGGGTGAGAGATCTTCAAACATTTCCAAAAGAAGCAGGATAAAGCCTGTTGTCAGATAATAGAGAGGAGTGGCAGCTCAGAATCCACAGGAGGAAACTTGCCCTCAGAAGGCAAGAGTCCATGTTCCCACTAGAATGTTCAAGGGCTTCAGTGCTCAGAGATTCAATTCCACAGAGTATGGAGATGAGAAAGGAAACAATATACAGGCGAGGTTACGTGAAAATTCGGCTGGGGTTCCCTTGGCCTGCTACCCCGTTACCCCTCCTCCTGCCCCCGTCAGCATACATAAAGCTACATTCACAGCAGCCCGTTGTATTTTGGCTCTCCCTCCTTTCCAATGAATTTTTTGTAAACAAATTAAACAAACAGCCTGGGAAAGAGTACAACTACTCAGCGTGCCAGGTTGGCAGTTAAAAGATAAAAAAAAATGCAAACCTCAACACTGATTTGGAGGCTCCCAGCTCAGTTCCCAAATAGGGACTCCCTGCCTGCCAATCCCGAAGAAAAGTCCTCCAGGGGACAATCACCTGCCATGAGCTCCCAGTCAGTGTTTCTATTCACAGAAGTGACCCATCCAGAAAACAAACCTACATGTATGGCAGGAGAAAAAAACCACGCCTGCTTTGTAAAAAAATCCACTAAGGCCTGCATCTTAAATTTTGAGTAAAAAAATCAGAACAGCACAAAAAACAAAGATCAAGATCTATAAAGAATAACTGACCCTGAAGAGGCACAAATAATTCAGGGACAAGAACTGCAATTAATATCTGTGGAGAAACTTGAAAAAGCACTGCATCCATAAAGCAAGAACAGGATGCTAGGAAAAAGGAAAAATCACAGGCCATGGAAGTTCTTAGACACAGAATCTCTAACAGGGGCAGCTGCAGTGAGATACTAGAAGTCTAGAGACTTAGGCTTTGGACCCATTCCAGTGACACTGCTCATCCCTCAGAGCCTTACCTTTTTATTTTAAACTCCATTAAGACCTATTTTATTCCCAAATATATTGCCTTAAGTATGTGTTAGTCGCTCAGTTGTGCCTGACTCTTTGCGACCCCATGGACTGCAGCCCACGAAGCTCCTCTGTACATGAGATTTTCCAGGCAAGGATACTGGAGTGGGTTGCCATTTCCTTCTCCAGGGGATCTTCGCAACCCAGGGATCAAACCCGGGTCTCCTGCACTGCAGGCAGGTTCTTTACCGACTGAGCTACAAGGGAAGCATCAATATTGCCTTAGGGCCTTCCTTTCTGATGCCCTGTCCTTGGCTCTCTCTCTTCCTTAGAACAGTCTTAGCCCAACCAGCTATGCAAAAAGAATTCTGCTCCATCTGCAAAACTGTCCCCAACATGGAAGTGACACTGAATTCATTGGAAAGGTCTTCCTCATCTAGGATCTCATTTGAGCCCTACAGAGCCCCTGTGAGTCACTCAAGGATGACCTGCTCCATTTAATGGATGCAGAAACTGGGACTCAGAGTGGTTGTGTGATGCCCTTTAAGCAGCAGAGGTAGGACTGGCCACTTCTGGTTCTGGTTCCAGGGCCTTTCCTTTCCCCAATTCCCGATTCATGACACTGTCTGATGCTCACCAGTAGTCACTGCTGTTCTTCAGTTAGAACCTTTCAGTTAGGCTGGGGCCCGGGTGATACTCACAGTAACCACAGCGTCTTGTTTGACTTTATATCCCTCAGGAAAGGGAGGAAGCTCAGCTTCATATTCTGCAGGGAGTGGAGGGAAAAAAAAAAAAGGCCCTCAATTCCATATTTCATTAAAGCTTGATGTAATTCCCTTTCCTCTGAATAAAATATTCTTAAATTTTATTTTGGTTAGTGGTTTACAAAAGTGAAAAAACAACAAACAGGGTGTTTATTTAAATGGATGAGAGATCATTCTTCTCTTGCATGAAAGAGTCTAGGCTTTATGTAAGAGTTTGAGACTCTTCCTAAGCAGGTAGATTTAGATTTTGCCCCCCAGATTATGCTAACGACAAGGGATAAAAGAGGAAGAAAATGAAGAGCATGGCTCAGGGAAGACACCAACGGCATACAGGAAGGAGAGGGGAGAAAAGGAAGAAGAGAATGTTGTGTACAGGAGGGCAGAATAAAAGAGACAGAGGCAAGATGAGCCATCTCAGGCAGTCCTGGAGATGGGCATGAAGTTAACTTTGCCAGATCGGGGCACATGGCTAGAAAAGCAATACCATAAACCCTTGCTAGTCAAAGCACTGCCCACAGACCAGCAGCATTGGCATTCTTGGGGAGTTAAAAACACAGCTAAGGGGCTTCCCTGATGGCTCGGTGGTAAAGAATCTGCCTGCCAGGGCAGGAGACAGAGGTTCGATCCCTGATCTGGGGGGATTCCACACACCTTGAGGCAACTAAGCCTGTGTTGCCACAATTATTAAGTTTGTGCCCTAGAGCCTGTGCAACTGCAACTGGGGAGCAGCCCCTGCTCCCTGCAAGTAGAGAAAGCCCTCAGGTAACAATGAAGACCCAGCACAGCCAAAAATAAATAAATAAATATTATATATATGTATACATAAAATATATATATAATGAAACTAAAGTTGGAGAGGTCTTACTGTAAGCTCCATTAAGTTTCCCTCTTTGCTGTACATTAGAATCACCTGGTAGCTCTTTGAAGATGCCAATGTCTTGACCCAACCCCAGAAATTTTTATTCCAATAGGTCTGGGGCAAGAATCAGAAAATCAGTATTTTTAAATTCATCAGCTGATTGTAACATGCAGTGAGATGGAGAACGACTGCCAGGTTTCAAGACTGATCACAGTTAACCTGCTGCGGAGCTCAATGCAAAGAACATTCCGCACAAGTTCTATGACAGCTATTGCTGAGAGAAACAGAAAATGCCCATGGCTATATTAGTCACGCCCCTAAGGGAAAGACTGGTAAAATATTTCTGGAAAGGTCAGCGTTTCAAAGGCAATCACATAGTTGCTCTGTAGTGATGAGGGAAAACAAAATTTCTGGGTAAGATGGAACTGATGCAGTTGTACTGGAGGTAAATTTTATTCCATCATCTAGTTCCTTAACAGGTAGTAGAGAAATGCTTAACTTTTTTTTTTTTAACTCTTAGGTATCAGATTGGGAACAAGTACGGCAGGATGCAGGTTATTAGCAATTTAATAGGTTTCTAGTGCTGTGTAACAAACTACCACAAACTTAGCAACTCAAAATAACACAGATTTATTATCTCACACTTCCCGAGGGTCAGGGTTTCACTAGGTTGAAATCAAGGTGTGAGCCATGGCTGTGATCTCATCTGACAGCTGGAGTCCTCTTCCAAGTTCACTGATGGTTGGTGGGATTCAGTTTCTTGTGGATGTAGGTCTGAAGTCCCCATTTTATTTTGCGTTGTTATGAAAACTGGTCTCAGCTTCTAGAGGCTGGCTACCCTCAGATCCTTGCCACAATAGCTCTCTCATGGGGTTATTTGCTTCCTCAAAGCAAGCAGGAGTTTCTTCTGCTTGAATCTCTCTGACTTCTTTCAAGGACTCACCTGATTAAGCCAGGCCCACCTACAATAATCTCCCCAATTTAGAGTCAATTGAGGGAATTCCCTGGTGGTTCAGTGGTGAGAACTCTGAGCTTCCGGTGCCAGGGCTCTGGGTTCAATCCCTGGCCAGGGGAACTAAGAGTCCAATAAGCTCATGGTGCAGCCAAAAACAAAACTACAGATTCAATTTAGAAAAAAAAGACATCGATAGATTATACACTTAAATTAGATCTAGAAAATCCTTTGACACCAATCCCTGGATTAGTATCTGATTGGACAACAGGGAGGTATATGCACTAGGGGCAGGAATCTTGGGGACCATCTGAGAATTCTGCCCACCATAGTAGCTCTAGTTCTACCACTTTATTTTTTCCTCTCAAGCAAAAAAATGTAAATTCATTGTCGTCCCCCAACATGTTGAGAATCACCATTGTGGTGCCAATGTGGTGTAAAAACTGTTTATTTGGATTTAAGATTTAAGATACATATACATTTATGGGCTTCCCGGTAGCTCAGCTGGTAAAGAATCCGCCTGCAATGTGGGAGACCTGGGTTCAGTCCTTGGGTTGGGAAGATCCCCTGGAGGAGGGCATGGCAACCCAGTCCAGTATTCTTGCCTGGAGAATCCTCATGGACAGAGAAGCCTGGCTGGCTTCAGTCCATGGGGTCACAAAGAGATGGACACAGCTGAGTGACAAAGCACAGCATAGCATACATTTATAGCTTCGATTACAAAAGCAATACATGCTTATTTTAAGAAAAATTCCAAATAACACAGAGATGTCTTATCACACCTAATCCCATTACAACTCATTAACTATTGCTGGAATTGGCATAGATTCCTGCAAGTCTTTTTCAATGCATTTACTAACATTTGTACATATCTCACAAATACATTCATTTACTTTAGATCTCCTAGACTAGGTCAAATCATCCAAGCATAGAACCTGATAAACACCGTCTCCCTATTCTGCAAAGCTCATATCAAGTCTTATTCTTATTTGAAATTTATAAAAATTATTGAGTACCTCTTCTAATAGACTGGTTTTCTCTGGGGGCAGCGGGGATGTACCTGGTCCATTTGTGCTCACCATTATATTCCCAAAGAATATGAAGCTGAATAAATATACCTTTTCTCAAATAAAAACTGTTGGCCACTCTGTACAGCATGTGGGGTCTTAGTTCCCCTACCAGGCATCAAACACACGCCCCTGCATTGGAAGCACCAAGTCTTAACCACTGGACTACCAGGGAATTCTGAAACTGAATGAATGACGCAATCAATGAATGCATGAACAAAGCAAATATTACAGCAAGTTACTTCTGACTCTTTGTCAATTCACTGTATTTATGAGAGCCCCCTGAGTGCCAGGTTCCATTCTAGGCCCTGAATGGTGGAATTCTTTCAGTGCTGCTACCGATGTGCCTCATTTATTCAACCAGTGTACTTAGTGGGCTTTTAGATTGCTTCCAATTTTTCATTATTACAAACAATGCTGCTGTAAGCATCTTTATACATTACATCATTGATCAGAAAGGAGGTACTTTTGTAGGATTAACTCTTAGATGTGAAATTGTTCTTTCAAATGAAAAAGTGATTTAAATTTTGGGCCAAATTGCCCTCCAAAAGGTTTACAATAATTCATACTCCTAAGTCTGTCTATTCCTCTCAGGTATAATCTATCTTACACATATTTAAAATTATATTTTACTTTTATCTATATTTCTTTAATTATTACTTATCTGCCATTTATATTTTTCCCAAGCAGAAATTTGATGGAAAATATACAGACTTTTTCATCATACAACACAAAAGATATAGTTATGATTCTGCATATGATTCTGCAGAAGCATGGGAAAATAATTACCTTCAGGACAATCTTATTTCAAGCCTCTGTAATGTTTAAGAGAATTTGGCATATTTGAGAATTTAACACTGCCATCACCTTGTGATTTCAATTAAAACATATAATTGATTAAAGACTGATGTCTTTTACATTGAAAGCTTGTATGAATTTGATTAACTTTGTAAAGAGAACGGAAGAAAAATTTGCTGGTTTGGCATTAGAAATTCTTAAGAAAATCAGGTGTATTCCATGTATGAATGTTTAAAATCTTTTAGTTACCGAAGCTTGTAAACTGGATTCCAGGTCTCTCCCACTTTTCTAAAGTTTGCTTTATGCACTTCACTTTGACACAAGACCCACCTGTGTTCGCTAACCAAAATTAGTCCAAAGAGCATTGATGCTTTTATGAGAAAAGATGAAAAGTGAAAAAGAACATTCAGTTTGTTGTGCAGTGAACTGTTGTAGAAGAAGTGTGAACCCCAAGCAGTGGAGTGGGTACCGCCAAACTCTGTCCCTGGGACTACACTGAACAACTCAGCATCAAGCCGCCATAGCTTTGAATTCTCTGTGAACACTGTGCTTTTTCTAGATTTATTTAATGCATCCGTTAGCAAGATGTGTCCTAAGGTATAATTGCTTCTTCACTTTATGCCGTTTTGGCTTCTGAAAGGTTGCATAGGAACTCTCTACTTTTGGATAGCAGGGGGAACCTGAAATTGGTTAGGGGAATTAGATGTTACACGTTTGTTAAACAGACAGTAATCCACGAACAAGTAAAAGTAGAAGTTCATTTTACACAACAAAGGCAATATTATGCAAGAGGCAGAGCAGAAACAGCCTGTAACCCTGTTGGTGGAACAGAACCCTTGTGCCCAAACTGGAACCCGCTCCCTATCCCACCATGCTCCAGGGATGTGAGGTAATGAAATGTCTTTATTGCTCAGGCCACTATTGGTGGGGTTTTCTGTGATTTGCAGCTGAACATGTTTCTAACTGAAACAGCCATTAAAATGCAAGTGGCCTACTGCAAAGGGATGAACCAGGAAGGTGGAGGCTGGAAGTGAATCCAGTGAACACTTGGCTAGCATACACTATGGTGAGGGGCTGTGCCAGGTGCTGGAGGGACAGATGAAGAGGGCAGATGAGCCTGTTTGGTGAGGGGATGGATAGGAAGAGCCAGCAGTTGCGAGGTGTGAAAGCAATGTTGTAGAGGGCTGCACTCAGGAAGCACCAAGAAGAGGCTTCAAAATCAGTGTGAAGAATAATAGAAGGCTTTCCAGAAGAGAGGTCACTTGGGCTTGAGTCTTAAAAGATAAAGATAGAAGAAAGCAGAGATTGTCCAGTGAGAGGCAAAGTTTGTGCAAAGGCTCAGAGGACTCGAACAGCATGGTGTGTTGGAAAGCATGGTTTCTTATGGCTCAAGGTACACAGCACAGGACAGTGGTACTGGGGCTTAGTCACTTGCCAAGAGAGCTTATTTAAAATGTAGAGCTTAGGGACTCACCCCCAAGGAATAGAGCAAGTCATCACACCAAAGAAATTTGCACTTTAGCAAGTATCTGGGAGATTGTGACGAAGGTGCCCCAGGTCTACACTTTGAACCACGCTGGCCTGTTGCTTAAGGGCTTGAACTTGCGTGTCGCACGTACCTGAGTTGGAGTCTGATTCTACCACTTATTTGGGGCAAGTTTAAGCTCTCTATGCCTCAATTTCCTTATCTGTTTAAACCACCAAGTTGCTATGAGGTTTAGACAAGAGGAAAATCAAGCACCTAGCACAGTGTCTGGCACATAAAGGGCAGCTCTGTAAGTGTTAATTAACCATTAGGATGATTTGGATAAATGGTAGGTGATGAACCTAAAAAAAAAAAGAGACAGAGACCAAATTATTGGGTTTTTATTTTATTTATTTATTTTTGGCTGGGTCTTTGTTGCTTCAAGGGCTTTTCTCTGGCTGCAGTGAGCAGGGGCTACCCTCTAGTTGCTGTGCACTGGCTTCGCACTGTGGTGGCTTCTCCTGTTGTGGAGCTCAGGCTCTCGGGCACATGTGCTTCAGCAGTCGCAGCACGTGGGCTCAGTAGTTGTGGCTCCCCGGCTCTAGAGCACAGGCTCAATAGTTGTGGCTCATGGGCTTAGTTGCTCCAAGCATGTGGGATCTTCCCAGATCAGGGATTGAACCTGTGCCTCCTGCACTGGCTGGTGGATTCCTTACCACTCTGAGCCACCAGGGAAGTCTGAGACTCAACTATTAAAGGGGCTTAGATGTTAAGTTAAAAAGTTGATATTCACCATGAAAGCTGTGAAAATCATTCTAGGTCATCGGATGATGTGATCAGATTTTAATTTGAGAGAGCTTCTTATGGAAAGATAGTCTGGAAGGAAGCCCTTTCCAATTAGAAAGCTACAGCAGCAATCTAAGCAGGGTAAGGGCCATGAGAACCAGGGGGTGGGGAGTTGGGGCTCACAGGAGATGTGGAGCCAGCAGGATCTATAGGGATTAGAGAATCAATGTAGGGACCATGAAAAGTGAAAGGGACGTGTATAAGATGCTGATTTCTGGACTGGCAGTCTATGATGGAAAATAATTGTCAGTGTCTTGAACAGTGCCTGGGGTCAATGCCTGGCCCAACACGGGCAGATATGATGACTGACGTATGAGAATGATTTCATCAGAGCTGTGAAACAGGAGCTCATGGGTTTATAAAGGAATGGGAATGACAGCGGTGTTGAAATCAAGCAGGACCCTATGGTCCTAGCCCACCATGTCCTCCACATGCCTTCTGTTTGTGGAAAAACTTTAGCCAAAGAATAATCAGAGAAGTGAGAAAATGCAGAAACAGAGGAAAGCAGTACAACAAAACTAAATAATAATACTTTAGTCATTAAGCATAGTCAGGGACCTTTAGTTCCAGCTCAAGAAGGACTACAGATACTATTTTGAGCCATATCCTGTGAGCTGTCTTACAAGTACTGAAATACCCACCAGGTAGGGGAAGAAGTTAACTACATGATGACCAGACTGTAGCCATAACATAAGCTGCCACAATTCCAAGAACTGACCTCAAGCAAATGGGAACCAACCAACCCTGGAACTGAAGATGAACTGTACACTAAACAGTCAAGATGATCCTGGCCCAACCACCGATGACCAATTTCAAGATGACTGTCACAGCTGACTGTGCTATTTCTGCATGTAGCCCTCTCCCTCAGCCTACTGGTTGGGCAGGGGTGGGGGGTAGAGGTAGGGAGTTGGCCTTTGGACAGGAGTCTGCCTCTCCCACCCATCCCACCCCCCACCCACAGGTTGCCAGCATCCAAAATAAAGCATATTTTCCTTTCCACCAAACTTGCCTCTTTATTGGCTTTTGATAGCTTTTGAGTGATGAGTAGCCAGACACCACTTCCGGTTGCAGTGCAAACAAGAGTTCTTTTTGGAAGTTTAGCTGACAGACAAGAGCTAGATGACAGGGGTCAAGGGAAAGGCTTTCCCCAAGCTAGCTGACTACAGGATACTTGGAGGGAAAAGCCAGCAGAGAAGTTAAAGATGTAGGAGAGATGAGCGATAGGCCAGGATCCGAGGATACCATGAGGATGGCACCAAAGCACAGATGCAGGGCTGAGCTGCGTGGGTAGCGAGATAAATACTTCTTCCATGTATGTGGACACAAATATGTTTGCTGGTATTTGCAAGTTGGAGGATTCTCTCCCTACTCCTGAGCACCTGCCTAGTCTCAGTGAATGACTCCTCTATCTGTCAAATGGTTTCACCAAGTCAGAGGAGTGGAGTAAAAACTTGGGACCAGCACACGTAGGCAACGTGAGAAGGCGCTGATGGATGCTGCCTGATAGGCACTGCTGACAAGCCATCTGCTGCCACTTTTCTCCAGCTGCTCAGCTGCTGTGCTGGGAGAACAAGCACTGACTCAGAACTGGTCCATGTTGTTACCTAGCAGATGACATGAAGGGACCTGGTTTCACAACAGCATTGAGAGCTGAGGCCAGAGACTGGCTTTGGAGTGACAAACTAATGGCAATAATGAGGATGCCAATGGCAATGATAATAACAGCAGTATCTGAATATAAGACTGTAAGCTCCAAATAATTTGACTCCATCTTGGTTAAAACCATAGCTAAAAATCATTAAGTCATAAGCAATCACAAGATTTAATTAGAAGCCTTAGGGGGAAAGACGTTTGTTGATACTAATACAGGTGCTTTTGAGAATAAAAAGCCCTGGATTAGCTGTCACTGGAAAGATGAGAAAACTGAAGAATATTCACAAGTAAGTCATCGTACAGACACACACACGCACAGGACTAGCCAGAGAGAATAAAGGTCTTAACACCTATTCTCATTTTCTTGAAACTGAGTTTCTGACAGGTCTGTTAGCTGTGATGATTTGCTTTTTAAATGGAGGTATCCTAATAAAATATAATACTTAACCTCAAACACAGGATCATTATCAAGCCTGTTTTCCATATTTGCTGCGAGAAACTGAATTTACTATGTTTGTTGTAGAAAATCACATTTGTTAGAATGTTTGTTTTAAGAAACTGGATCTATCATCCACATGATAACAATCATTTCAGGGCCTGTGTGTATAAACTCACCATCTTTCACCTCATTAACTTATACTGGTAACTCTACCACTTTGTAAGTGACATCAATTTAGCTGCTTTTCAGAGCAACGAAACACTTCTGTCTTTACCTTCTTGCTACAGGCCTGTTTGACAAAAATAAATTCCATGATTCTAAAACAAATGCAAAGCATGCTTCTTTGTCAACATCAGAATATTTATTGAGCACTTTCTAAATGCCAGGCACTGTGCCAAGCACCTTTGCATATGTCATCTTAAGCCATCCTCACAACAGCCCTGTGAGGTAGGTACAAGGATTATCCCCTCTTTGAGTTGTTGAGCAGCTTCCCCAACAAAACACCACTGCTGCAAAGAGCTGTTTGCCCTGGAGAAGTGCACCCTCCCGGGAAAAGACAGCCGCAATAACAATCTTCTACTGACATGTGTTTTCATAATGGTACTGTGATTAGCAACTTGGATCACAGCACCAGGAGGGTAAGGACCAAGAGGTAGCCGTTACAAGGAAAACATCCAAGATGAAAAAGATTTTTCTAGGTATAATGCAATATGGCAGAAGGAATTCAAGCACTGGGTAGGAGTTGAAATAGATGGTCATTGAGGATATCTATCACCTCTGAGTCCATTATTCTCTTCTTTCTTTCAATTTTCCACTTCTCTCAACTCATTACTCTCTCCTGCTACCTAGTCCAACATACCGACATATTCAGTCTTTTCTCCATTCAACATTTACTGACCTGCACTGTCCAATATAGTGGCCATTAGCCACACGCAGCTTGTTAGCTTATCAGAACTTATTAGAAGCAAAACAAAAAATTCAGTTCCAAGGTAGCACTAATCACATTTCACTTGCTCAATACCCATTTGTGCAAGTTCTATTGGACAGCACTCTTTCACAGTTGAGGTAGTGATGGTAGCCACAAGAATGAAAAATGTGAGTTCCTGACCTTGAGGAGTACACAATCTTAGGGAGGAAAACAAAACATCCAGCATTATTTATTCAGAGTAATACACACTGAGTCCTTGCTGTAAATGGGCACTTTGCTAAGCCCTTTCGGAAGCGACCCTTTAGCTGCATCCTCCTAACACCACGAAATAGGTGCCATTATTATGCTTACTTTACTGACAGGATGAGATGCAAGTACACCTTGTTTTATTGTGCTTCACTTTATTGTACTTAGAAGCTACAGAGTTTTTCTTTTTTACAAGCTGAAGATTTGTGGCAATCCCACCCACGTGAAGCAAGTCATTTCTCAACAGTATTTGCTCACTTTGTGTCTGCGTCACATTTTGGGAATTCTCACAATATTTCTAACTTTTTCTTTATTGTATCTGTCATGGTGATATGTGCTCTTTGACATTAGTATTGCAAAAAGACCATAACTCATGGAATACTCAGATGACGGTGACAGCATTTTTTAGCAATAAAGTATTTTTATTTCTGGCCACCCTGGCTTGTGGGACTTTAGTTTCCCTACCAGGACTGAACCCGGGCCCTCTGCAGTGAAAGCTCAGAGTCCTAACCACTGGACCACCAGGGAATTCCTCAGCAATAAAGTATTTTAAATTAAGGAATACACAGAGTTTTTTAGACACAGTGCTATCACGCACTTAATAGACTACAGGATTGTGTAAACGAACTTTTATGGGTACTAGGAAGCCAAAAAATTCCTGTGAGTTCATTTATTGCTGTGGTCCGGAATCCAGTAACTCAGAAATATGCCAGGTATACCTAACTTGTCCAAGGTGGTGAAGAGTAATACGGGGCAGCAAGACCAAGGGTACATTGCAGGCCAACAAAGGAAGGTGAGCTAAATGCCATTTGTGGATTTTAAGGAAGGTTAGAAGTAGACAGGGCTTCCCTCATAACTCAGTCGGTAAAGAATCTGACTGCAGTGCGGGAGATCTGGGTTCGATTCCTCGGTTGGGAAAATCCCCTAGAGAAGGGAATGGCAATCCACTCCACTATTCTTGCCTGGAAAATCCCATGGACAGAGGAGCCTGGCGGGCTACAGCCCATGGGGTCTCAAGAGTAGGACACGACTTATCGACTAAACCACCACCACCACAGAAGTAGAGAAGGATTAAAGCCAAATCTATCTAGACTGTGGTTGCTCAACACGTGGGCCACAGACTATCAACATCAGAATTACCTGGGGTGTTCCTTCAAAGTGCAAACCCCCTATACCCCATTAGGAGCCCTGTGGGCAGGGCCTGGGAATCTATGTTTTAAACAAGCCTCCCATCTCCATCTCAGTGCTTCTTTCCTGCTCACTAAAGGAGGTTTCATTCTTTCTGGAGTTTTTTCTCCACTCTTCTCCAGGAGCATATTGGGCACCTATCGACCTGGGGAGTTCATCTTTCAGTGTTGTATCTTTTTGCCTTTTCATACTGTTCATGAGGTTCTCAAGCCAAGAATACTGAAGTGGTTTGCCATTCCCTTCTCCAGTGGACCACATTTTGTCAGAACTCTCCACCATGACCCGTCTGTCTTGGGTGGCCCTACATGGCATGGCTCATAGTTTCATTGAGTTAGACAAGGCTGTGGTCCATGTGATCAGTTTGATTAGTTTTCTGTGATTGTGGGTTTCATTCTGTCTGCCCTCTGAGGGATAAGGATACAAGGCTTATGGAAGCTTCCTAATGGGATAGACTGAGGGGGAAACTGGGTCTTGTACTTAAGGGTGGGGCCATGCTCAGTAAATCTTTAATCCACCTTTCTGTTGCTGGGCAGGGCTGTGTTCCCTCCCTGTTGTTTGATCTGAGACCAAACTATGGTGGAGGTAACGAATAATGGCAACTTCCTTCATTGCTGTAAAGAACAATATTCCATAGGAACCTGGAATGCTAGGTCCATGAATCAAGGTAAATTGGAAGTGGTCAAACAGGAGATGGCAAGAGTGAACAGTGAACATTGACATTTTAGGAATCAGTGGTCTGAAATGGGTGAATTTAACTCAGATGACCATTATATCTATTACTGTGGGCAAGAATCCCTTAGAAGAAATGGAGTAGCACTCATAGTCAACAAAAGAGTTAGAAACACAATTCTTGGATGCAGTCTCAAAAACGACGGAATGATCTCTGTTCATTTCCAAGGCAAACCATTCAATATCACAGTAATCCAAGTCTACGCCCCAACCAGTACTGCTGAAGAAGCTGAAGTTGAACAGTTCTGTGAAGACCTACAAGACCTTTTAGAACTGACACTCAAAAAAGATGTTCTTTTCATCATAGGTGACTGGAATGCAAAACCAGGAAGTCAAGAGATACCTGGAGTAACAGACAAATTTGGCCTTGGAGTACAGAAGGAAGCAGGGCAAAGGCTAACAGAGTTTTGCCAACAGAACGCACGAGTCACAGCAAACAACCTCTTCCAACAACACAAGAGACAACTCTACACACAGACGTCACCAGATGGTCAATACTGAAATCAGACTGATTCTATTCTTTACAGCCAAAGATGGAGAAGCTCTATACAGTCAGCAAAAACAAGACTGGGAGCTGACTGTGGCTCCAATCATGAATTCCTTATTGCCAAATTCAGACTTAAATTGAAGTAGGGAAAACCACTAGACCATTCAGGTATGACCTAAATCAAATCCCTTATGATTATACAGTGGACGTGACAAATAGATTCAAGGGATTAGATCTGCAGTGTGCCTGAAGAACTATGGAGGGATGTTCGTGACACTGTACAGGAGGCAGGGATCAAGACTATCCCCAAGAAAAAGAAATGCATAAAGGCAAAATGGTTGTCTGACCTGGACTTACAAATAGCTGAGAAAAGAAGAGAAGTGAAAGGCAAAGGAGAAAAGGAAAGATATTCTCATCTGAATGAAGAGTTCCAAATAATAGCATGGAGAGATAAAAAAGCCTTCCTCAGCGATCAGTGCAAAGAAATAGAGGAAAATAATAGACTGGGAAAGACTAGAGATCTCTTCAAGAAAATTAGAGATACCAAGGGAACATTTCATGCAAAGATGGGCTCAATAAAGGACAGAAATGGTATGGACCTAGCAAAAGCAGAAGATATTAAGAAGAGGTGGCAAGAATACACAGAAAAACTAGACAAAAAATATCTTTACGACCCAGATAATCACGATGGTGTGATCCCTTACCTAGAGCCAGACATTCTGGAATGTGAAGTCAAGTGGGGCTTAGGAAGCATCACTACAAACAAAGCTAGCGGAGGTGATGGAATTCCAGTTGAGCTATTTCAAATCCTCAAAGATGATGCTGTGAAAGTGCTGCACTCAATATGCCAGCAAATTTGGAAAACTCAGCAGTGGCCGCAGGACTGGAAAAGGTCAGTTTTCATTCCAATCCCAAAGAAAGGCAATGCCAAAGAATGCTCCAACTACCGCACAGTTGCACTCATTTCACATGCTGTCAAAGTAATGCTCAAAATTCTCCAAGCGGGGCTTCAAGAGCACTTGAACTGTGAACTTCCAGATGTTCAAGCCAGATTTAGAAAAGGCAGAGGAACCAGAGATCAAATTGCCAACATCCACTGGAACATCAAAAAAGCAAGAGAGTTCCAGAAAAACATCTACTTCTGCTTTATTGACTATGCCAAAGCCTTCAACTGTGTGGATCACAACAAACTGTGGGAAATTCTTAAAGAGATGGGAATACCAGACCATCTGACCTGCCTCCTGAGAAATGTGTATGCAGGTCAAGAACCAACAGTTAGCACTGGACATGGAAAAACAGGCTGGTTCCAAATTGGGAAAGGAGTATTCAAGGCTATATATTGTCGCCCTGCTTATTCAACTTACATGCAGAGTACATCATGCAAAATGCCGGCTAGATGAAGCACAAGCTGGAATCAAGATTGCTGAGAGAAGTATCAATAACCTCAAATACACAGATGACACAACCCTTAGGGCAGAAAGAGAAGAACTAAAGAGCCTCTTGATGAAAGTGAAAGAGGAGAGTGAAAAAGTTGGCTTAAAACTCAACATTCAGAAAACTAAGATCCTGGCGTCTGGTCCCATCACTTCATGGCAAATAGATGGGGAAACAGTGAAACACTTTATTTTCTTGCACTACAAAGTCACTGCAGATAGTGACTGCAGCCATGAAATTAAAAGCTGCTTGCTCCTTGGAAGAAAAGCTATGATCAACCTAGACAGCATATTAAAAAGCAAAGTCAATACTTTGCTGGCAAAGGTCCATCTAGTCAAAGCTATGGTTTTTCCAGTAGTTATGTATGGATGTGAGAGTTGGACTACAAAGAAAGCTGAGAACTGAAGAACTGATGCTTTTGAACTGTGGTGTTGGGGAAGACTCTTGAGAGTCCCCTGGACTACAAGGAGATCAAACCTGTCAATTCTAAAGGAAATCAGTTCTGAATGTTCATTGGAAGGACTGCTGCTGAAGCTGAAGCTCCAACACATTGGCCACCTGATGCGAAGAACTGACTCACTGGAAAAGACCCTGATGCAGGGAATGACTGAAGGCAGGAGAAGAAGGGGACGACAGAGGATGAGATGGTTAGATGGCATCACCGACTGGATGGACATGTGCTTCAGCAAGCTCCAGGAGTTGGTGATGGACAGGGAAGCCTGCCGTGCTGCAGTCCACGGGGTCGCCAAGAGTCGGACACGACTGAGCGACTGAACTGAAAGGAGGTTTCAGCATCCCTGGTTCACTCCAAGGTCCCGTTTATTTCCCTTTCTTTCCCTTGCCTTCGACCTGACTATGGACTTAGGCTGAAGGCTGCACTGAGTAACCTCCGGCAAGCCTCTCAAGAGTCTCCGTTTCCCCACACGTAACATGGGGAGCCCGGCGGGCCCGCGGCGAGGCTGCCTGGAGGCCTCGCACGTCAGCCGCCTGGCGCACAGTTGGCGCCCAGCAAGCGCGGGTCCCGCCGGGCCGCCCGAGTCCCGTCCCTCTCGGCCGGCGCGGGCTGCCTACCCTCGCAGATCTGCTCCCACAGGTTCTTGCTAGGTAGCTCCGAAACCTGCACCGGCGAGACGGTCAGATCGAGGGATTCGGGAGACACTACGGGCACTGGCGTTCTGGCGGTGATGGACGACTCGTTGGAGACTGTCCCTTCCAAGCGCTGGGCGATGCGGCCCACAGGTCCGGACGCCGCCATGGCCGCGGTCATGGCCGCCGTTTCCACGGCAACCGCTTGCCCCAAAAGGCCGCGACCCGGAAGAAACCGTATCTTGCGGGGACGGGACGACGAGTCGAGATTGACTTCCGGGTCACGGCGGCGCGGGCTCTCACGTGGAGGCGGGGAACTTTGGCCTTTGGGTGAGTTCGGGGAGCTAGTCGTAGGTGGGACGGAACCGGGACTGGAGAGTGTGTCTGGGGACTTGCGCGGCGAGCGGAGAGACCGGAGGAGGATGATTTGCACCTTCAGGTCCACGTCCCCCTCGTCGCCGGTCTGAGGCGCCATCTTCAGGAAGTTCTCCCGCCTTGGAGCTGGATCTGGGACCTGCCGTAATCCCTCCCTCTGTGCAGAAGCCTTGGTGCGGTCGGGCATTTGAGGGGGCAGTCTCCCTTCGCGGCTCCCTTGCTTCCTGTTAGTGAGCCTGCGGTGGGAGTTGGGTTTTGGAGCACAGGCTCCGAAGTTCTGCGGGCTGGGTTCGAATCCCTGTTTTACCCCTTGCTGGCTTTGGGACCCAGGGCAAATGAATTAAAGTCTCCAAGTCTTAGTTTGCACGTCTCTGAGATGGGTTATTTACACCGATCTTCACGAGGCTACTGCGAGAATTTAAAAGCGCTTTTGGAGAAAGCATTTTGCGTTCGCAGGAGACGCTGTAAGGTTTATTTCCTCTTCCCTTCTTGAAGAAATGAATACACTTGGGATGTCGGGTTTGAAGGGAAGGCTTTTCTTCACTGCCGAAGAGGAAAGTGGGTGCTGCAGTGTTTAAACGGTGGAGATAGGCAGAGAAGGAGATTAAATTGGCGACAAACTCCCTTTGACTTCGTTGTTATCCGATCTCTAGACCACTCCTCCATTTGAGGCGCCCTTGACTCCGCCCTCTCCGGTTTGGCACCTTCTCCCTCTCCTTTGCAGGCCCCTCTTCTTCTGCCCACCCATTTAAACGTTAGTATTCTCTGAGGTTCTGTCTCATGCTCGTTCTGTTCAAAGCTTACATACCATCCATATATTTTTAAATTTATATCACCCATATAAGCCCTGTCACCCCGAGCCTCAGACCCATACAGCCAGCTGTCCATCAACATCTCCCCATGGTTATCTCAAGGTGTCTATTCCAACCAGCCTGTTGCCTTCAGTCACCCCTCCGCAGTCACCTTACACTTCAGTTTTTTTGTCTTAGGGCTTAGCATTTCCATCCTGTGCTTGCCCAAGCTGGAAACCTCTTCAGAAAGTTTGCCGACAACTGGTAGGCCAGATTTGGTGACCTCTCTTACTCTGACCTTACCACTGTGTTTGCTTTTATCACATGTATCACTGTTAACACAAGTCTTTCCCATCCACACCTACTTGCTTCTTGATGGCAGGGTCATCTTTTGTTCATCTCTGTATCTCTAGCATCCCTTCCTTCGTTCAGTGAGCATTTATTGAGCACCCACTCTGCTAGGTACAAAGCTGGGCCCTGGGAATACAGCAGAGAGCCAGAGAGCCAGGAGGAAGCATGTGATTGATCCCTCAGATCTCCAGGGGCTATAGGAGCCAGTTATGAGTGAACTTGAGCTACAGCTCAGGCCTGGCCTGGCTCTTTGAAACAGCTTACAGTGAGGCACGTCCAGCCTCTGGGCTCTGAGGCTGAGGAAGACTGCCGGATGAAGCAGCTCCTGGCCTTTCCTGCCCACTGTCCAAAGCTCCTGTGAGGAGCCATTTGTTTCTGGATTCCCTGAGTGTCTCCATGTCATCTAGTCCAGGAGGCAGGACCTGGGCTGGTGACTGGAGTGAGAGACTAGTCCAACTGGAAGGTGAAACATACTTGAGGGCCCACCCAGCGCCTTCTCATAGGCGCTTCCATGACCGCCTCCCTCCAAAAAAAAAAAAAAAGCTGAGCATTCAAGGTCATTAAATGTTGCCAATTTGTTTGAAAAATTAAAAACATTGAAACAGGCTCCTAGACTGGATATGGCTCCCACCACCACCTGTGAGCCTATGATCTGATCTGGTACAGTGCCTCTTACTGATGGGGAAACTGAGGCCCAGAGAAGCCACTGCTGGGTGGCAAGACTATATAAGTCACCATTTGAACACAGCCATTCTCAGCCCCAGCTGGGGCTCCTCACCATACCTCACTGTTGCTTTCATTCTTTGGAAGGTAATTAGAGAGTTATCCTAGGTATAGGCTGGGGCAGTTAATTTCCAGATGCAAAGCAACAGAGCTCTTCAGATGCAGCAAGGGTTAATTATATCACAGTTACCACCTCTGGTGAGAATCAGCAAGAAGAGTTAACCTAAGATTTCTGTCCCCTTCATCCAATAAAAGGTAAGCCCCTGGGGGCAGTACCTGGCCTGCAGCTTGAGTGCAGTTGTTTCAGTGGCTGGCACAGGGTACATTTTGGTGGAATGAATGATTAGACTTAAGAGGTTTGAGGAACGGGGTCAGGAAAGCAATCAACAATCTACCAAGCACTTTCCATGGATTATTGTTTATTCTTTCCAACAGTTCTCTGAGAAAGGATGTGTTATCTCCTCCCATTTTCAGATAGGGAAGTTAAGACCCAGGGAGGACTTAAGATGAGGGAGCAACTTGGATTTATTTGAACCTGGGGCTGTCAGGATTTAAACTCTGGGGGCTTCCTAGGTGGCACTAGTGGTAAAGAACCCACCTGCCACTGCAGGAGACGTAAGAGACTCACGTTGATCCCTGGGTTGGGAAGATCCCCTAGAGAAAAGCATGGCAACCCACGCCAGTATTCTTGCCTGGAGAACCACATGGACAGAGGAGCCTGGTGGGCTACAGTTCATGGGGTCACAGAGTCGGACACAACTGAAACCACTTAGCATGCACTACCTCTTCCATATTTCCCTTTGCTCCCCAGGAACCGTGCCCATTTTCCCAGCCCCTACCTTTCAGACCATCCACTCCAAGAAGCGTGACTCTTGGTCATACCTAGTGGAGTTGTACTCAAGGCCACTTCGCATGGGATAATTAGTACCATTTCTTTTTTCAGGAATGATCACTAAGGCTCACAAAGGAGAGGTGGGCCTTGGGCTCCCAGAGAAAAAGAAGAAGAAAAAGAAGGTGGTTAAAGAACCAGAGACTCAATACTCGGTTTTAAACAGTGACAATGATTTCGCAGAGGTTTGTCCAAGAGCCACACCACCCTTGAAGAATGTGATCCAAGAGCAGGCACCCAAAATGCCTCTTGTGAAGAAAAAGAAGAAAAAGAAGGGTCACAGCACCATCTGTGAGGAGCACCTTGACCCTGAGATCACACTACGTGCTGGACGGACTGAGCGGTCACACAGCCCCAGGACGCAGGCACTTGGTCTGTCTGAGTCCCTCAGTGCAGAGAAGAAGAAGAGGAAGTCCATGTCCCCTGGCTCAAGGGCGAAGACCTCTCCAGACCCCAGACAGGAAGAGGAAGTGACCAGAGTTGGCAAGAAGCTCAAAAAACAAAAGAAGGAGAAAAAGGCCAAGGAAGCTACAGCCTTCTCAGGCAGGGATCCTTGGTTCTGTGAGGCCAGGAATGTATTGTATACTCACTCAGATGGGAAGGATGGCCTCCAGGAGCAGGCAGCCCCAGGACAGAAACGGAAGCAAGGGAGTCCCAGGGAACACAGCGTGAAGATGAAGAAGAAGAGGAAAATCCACTGGGAGGGTGATCCCCCACTGGGGCACCCTGAGTGCTCCTGGTCCGCGGCGAGCAGCCCCACAAAAGGAAGTAAAAAGCCAGTCAGAGTTGAAGCTCCAGAATACATCCCCATAGGAGATGGCCCCAGGGCCTCTGTGAAGAAGAAAGTGAAGTCCAAGAAAAGGGTGGAGCAGGCAGACACCGGGGAGCCAGCTCTGAAGAGGAAGAAGAAGAAGAAGAGGCAGGAGAGCGAAGTAGCAGAGGAGCCTTGGGAAGAGGTAGGCTTTCTTTCTGAAGCCCACTGCTTGGGCAGAATAAGGGTGGAAGTTGGGAGTGTGTAATCAGTCAGAAAAGGGGGATTTATTGACACATAACTGGAAAGTTTGATAGCTGTCTGGCTTCAGGTATGGCTGGATCTGGGCACTAGTGTAATATCCTCAGTAGTAGAGGTATATATCCCTTGCTACCGAAACTTTACCCAAGTTTTCACTATTCTGCCTTCAGGGTCTGGATTAATGGGATTAAGTTTTTGAATTATTAACAGGATTTAATATTAATAATTATTAATAAGTTTTAATTGTTAAAAACTTAGGAGTAAGTTTTTCAGATAAATTCCTCTTTCTAAACTCTTACCACTTGCTATCTAAAGCTCGGGACCCAAATAGTTCCTGAGATAATACGATGTCCAGAGCTATCTGAGCTCAAGATACACAGTTTAGGGATCAAATCAAATTTGGATCACAGAAGATGCCTATGTGGCTTTTCCTCTAGCTCTGGGCTTTGTATCTTTCAATGCTATATCTTTCAATGTATCTTTAGTCTCAGGCTCCTCCCCACCCCAACCCCGAGGTGAGATGGTCCCAGCATCTCCAGGCTTTCATCATGGTAGTTAAGCCACCCCCAAAGGGAGAAGGGCAGCCCCTCCAAAACGATTACAGGAAGCGTCCTGGCACTGCTCTCCCAGCTCTCCATTGGGTCACACAAACCAGAAGCCCTGGTCTGAAGCCAGTGGGCAGGGGCTGACAGCGTCCATCCCACTGGCACCCTACTGTCCTAAGCTGGGGGGAGATGGTGGTCCTGTTACCAGGAGGAAGGGAAGGGATGGCCGCCTGGTGGAGACGGCAGAGATGTGCTGTCCATCCAGACCAGCTTCCAGGATGGGGGAGGGGAGGGAGGAGATGGGCTGAGCACGGGGGCCAGAGGGTGATGTGAGTGAACAGAGCCCTCCAGGGCTCAGCACATGGGACTCGGGGTGCCAGGCGGAGCACACCTGAAGCGCAGAAGTGGCAGTCATCACTGCTGAAGACCTCGGGGAAAGTGGCCGCCCTGAGTCTCACTGTCACGGGGTCCTGCAAGGGGCTGAGGTCACTGAGAGAGCGTGGCCCGTGCAGGCCCGGCAAGGACACTGTGTGGGAGCTGAGACCTCCCGGGGAGCAGCAGGTGCAGAGACCTGGGAGGAGCAAAGGGGGGGGGGGTGGCAGGGGCTGGGCCCGCTGGGGGCCTGGCAGAGACTAGCGGCTGCAGGGGTGTGGATTGTCATGTAAATGAGATGGGGGCCCGTGGAGGGTTTGGGGGGATAGGGTGGTGTGGTTCAGGTGTGGTGGTTTTACTATTTTTTAATTGAGATAGAACTGACCTAGGGCATTCTGTAGGTTCAGGATGTCCCCAAGCTGCTGTGTGGCATGGACCGGTGTTGTGGGTGGGAAAGCAGCGGTAGAGCCTGTCCTGGTGGTTCAGGCAGGAGAGAAGGTACTGACCGGAACTCCAGAGTTGGGGGGCGCGGGGCATGGTATGGAAGAGGGAACTAGGGGGGATTCAGGTTCGCTGCAGGGCGGCCAGCCCCCGCCTCTGCCCTCCCTGGCCCCTGCCCACCCCTCCCCCACCATCAGTGGGGCCCTGGCCTTGCTCCTGGCTGGTTTGCCATCACCTGGGAAGTGAGGTGGCATCTGGCAGGGAAGGTTGTGCTCTCGCCCTGAGTCAGGAGATCTGGGTTAGTGTGAGCCCTGTCTCTGAGCTGTGCGGTGACCTCGTGATAGCCCCTTCACTGCTCTAAGCCTTAGATTCTTCATCTGGCAGATAGATCAGTGCCACAGTTCTGAGGACAGAATTGGGGCGCGTGGTGGAAGAGAAGGGCTTCGCAGGTAGCTGAGCGGTAAAGAATCCACCTGCCAATGTAGGAGACGTGGGTTTGATCCCTGGGTTGGGAAGATCCCCTGGAGTAGGAAATGGCAACCCACTGTAGTATTCTTGTCTGGAAAATTCTGTGGACGGGGAGCCTGGTGGGCTACAGCCCATAGGGTCATAAAGAGTCCACTACGACTTAGCACTAGTGCGAGAGGGGTTGGCAGGCGGTCCGTGGCGGGTGGGGTGGGAGAGGGTGGTGCTGCAGTCCTGCGTCTTTTCTGAACTCCGTCACAGTCTCACCTGCTCGGCTGCTCCAGTGGAGGCCATTGTCCATTTGAGCCTTACTCCCCCTGCCTTCTTTGCAGGAGCCCGACACGGACTTGGAGGTGGTGTTGGAAAAGAAGGGCAACATGGACGAGGCGCACATAGACCAGGTATGGCCGGTCCTCATCATCCACCACCTTCCCCAGCCCCCCAAGAAACGTGTTCGCCTCCTAACCGGCCACAGGATCCTGGTCCCAGAGGCGTCGGGAGCTCCACAGGCCCCCAGGCCAGCCTCTGCCCCACCTCCAGGGGCAGGGAGCCTGTGGCCGCCCTCACTTAATGCTGGGAGAGCCCTTCACTGCCACGGCCTTGGGTGAGGGGCCGTCGGGTCCTGCAGCATCCCAGGCTGAGGTTGTCCTACTCCTAACTGCTGCAGCGGGAGGAGGGGACATGTCCCCAGAACCCGCAGGCTGGGCAGGGGAGATGAGCTCCTCCTGACCCATGTGCCTGGCCCATGTGCCACCTCCTGGGCTCCTTGCAGCAGTGTTTTTTTTTTTTTTTTTTTTTTTTTTTTTTTTTGTCTTTTTCAACTTTACTTAAATATAATTGACATACAATAATTACGCATATTTAAGATGTACAGTTTGATGAGTTTAACATATGTATGCATCTAGGAAGCCAGCTAAGCAATTAAGATAACGAACATACCCACCATTTCCAGAAGTTTCCTTGTGCCCCTTTGTAATCCATCCCACCCTTCCCCATCCCCGGGTAACTGCTTCTACTCTGTCACTGTGAATTAATTTATATTTTCTACAATTTGTGTATAATTGGGATTATACAGCAGTGCTCTTTTTTAAACGGGCTTCTTTCACTTAACATAATCTGAGATTTAGCTATACTGTTGCATGTATCAATAATTTATTCGTTGTTATCGGCTGTCCAGTATTCCTAGTATTATTTGTTTTGATGTTAAAAACATTTTCAGTTCTCAACTAGACTGCCTAGATTGCCTTTGGAAAAAATCAGTTGACTCTGTGTGTGTGTGATGTGTGGTGTGGGTCTATTTCTGGGCTCTCTGTTGAGTTTCACTGATCTGTATGTCTTTACACTAGTACCTCATTGTCTAGATTACTGTAACTATATAATAAGTCTTAAATCAGGTAGTGTAAGTCTCTAGCATCAGTCTTTTTTAAGTTACTTTGGCTATTTCACGGCCTTTGTGATTCTATATAAATTTTAAAATTAACTTGTTGATTGCTACCAAAAAAATACTTCTGGGGTTTTGATTAGGATTGCCTTGAATCTCTAGACCAATTTGGGGGGAATTAATATCTAAACAGTGTGAAGCCCTCTGATCCCTAAGCGTGGCATCTCTGTCCATTTATTTAGGTTTTCTTTAATTTCTCTCAGTAATGTTTTATAATTTTCAGTGTACAGGTCCTACACATCTTTTGTCAAATTTTCCTTAATTATTTTATATTTTTATGCTATTGTAAATAGTATTTTAGTTCAATTTTTCATTGTTGCATATATTGCTAGTCTGTAGAAATATAACTGTTGTACAGAAGCCTTAGGAGGAGTGGTTCTATTGTGGACCAGCTTCTGCTTCTGTCATGCCTGGATCCTATGTGGGAGCCAGACTTTTGGAATTGGGATATTTTGTGATCCTGGACCCCAAGGCTTATCAGGACAGCATAGTAAATAACCACATAAATGTGGCCTTGGGCCGTTGCTGATGAGGTGACCCTGGCAGTCACTAGCCTCACGACCCCATGTAAGGGGGCTGTGATGACCAGACGAGGCTGCACTGGGGAGGCGCTCAGCAAGGGCCTGCCCAAGATCTGTGCTTAGTAAGCGGGAGCCATTCACCTGCCTGTGCCCTCAGGCCGTGTCAGGGAGGGACTGCTGGACAGAAGCCGCAGGGTGTGATGTGGGCACGGCCTAGGGGTGGCCCCGCTGCTCCAGGAGAGAGAAATGGGGGAGTGCTTGCAAGTCAGCCGTGTACGAGGAGGGAGGCCTACCAGATGTTTCATGTCTCCATGATTCCCTACCTGATGCCTTTGGGGCCCTTCTCCCTGGAGGAGGGGCTGAGAGGATCAGTAGGATGATGCTGCCAGAGCCCCATCCAAGGCCTGGCACAGAGCACAGGCCTCCCAGAACCGGGAGCTCCCCAGCCTCCTGCGGGGCATCATCGCTGGGGGCGGGTAGGGCTGGGCTGCAGGGGCTGGTGGGCCTCAGAGAAGACAGGTGGGCGCTGACTCATCTAGGCCCAGCCCCTGCCCTCCTCTCTCCCAGTGTCCCAGCCGCTCACATGCCACCTGCCCATGCAAGGCTCACCAGCCACCTCTTTTCTTCCTATGGATTTGTGCCTATTAAGTACTTAACAGTTTCTAAGAAAACCGTTTTGGGTGACAGATAACCTCAATGTAAGTGAAGCTTTCTGCCTCACCTCTCTATTTTTCCTGTAAAAAAGTTCATTATGTTAAAAGGTGGGGGAAGCAACCTGAAATCCTACTACCTAATAATAATCACTGTTAACCCTTTGTTGTTACATTCTTCTAGACTTTTCCTTCGTAACAGTATACCTGTGATTTCAAAGCAGCATGCAGTCATACACTGTATACTGTTCTTTTCACTTTTATCACTTAGCCGGTGAACTGCTTTCCGCTTCACTGAGTGCACATCCACTGAAGTTCCACACGGTTCCCTGCTGGCAGCTTGACTGCCCTGTAGGAATCTGCCATCACTTTCTCTTTCATCCCTGCAGCTGCCACTCGACTTTGTTTTATGTAGTTTTGAAGCATATAAACAGTCACCTCGTCTCAGCCTGTGGCAGATGAGAAGAGAGGAGGAAAGGCCGCAAACTGGGGGCAGCTAAATTACAACTGAACCCTTGGGAGGAAGGGTCAGGCCCTCAAAGCTTCTGTATCCAACTGCAGCGTCATTAGTGCGCTGACTGTGGCCTTGAGCCACTCTGGTCACAGCGTGTGAAGTCTCTGCTGTGCCGGGGGCTGATAGTCTTACATTCCGTACCACAGTTCATTGTGAGAGCAGGGGACTTTCTCACACCAACCAGTGAGTCCCTGACACACTCAGTGTCCTACAGTTCAGCTCAGTCTGCCGCTGTCTGCCTGGAGATACTGTCAGATCCCTCAGCTGAAGGGCTAGTCCCACCAGACTGCTCCCCCCCCCCCCACCCCCCACATTCAGATGTCAGTCTTAAGCCAGGTTGTCAGCTGCGCCTCAGAGCAACCAGCTATAGAAGAGAGGTTCCAAAGACTTCCTCCTCGGGTTCAATTAATGTGCCAGAGCAACTCACAGGACTCAGAGCGGCACTTTACTCGACAGATGACTGGTTTATTCTAAAAGGATATAACTCAAGGGCAGCCCAAAGAATGAGATGCACGGGACAGGGGGCTTGGAGCTGCATGCCCTCCTGGAGAGCTCCAGTCTCGCCAGATACCCAGGGTTCACCAACCCGGAAGCTCTCCAAAACCCTGGCCTTTTGGGTTTTATGGAGACCTCATTACTGGGCTTCCCTGGTGGCTCAGACAGTAAAGCATCTGCCTGCAATGCAGGAGACCCGAGTTCGATCCCTGGGTTGGGAAGATCCCCTGGAGAAGGAAATGGCAACCCACTCTAGTACTCTTGCCTGGAAGATTCCATGGACTGAGGAACCTGGTAGGCTACAGTCCATGGGGTCGCAAAGCGTCGGACACGACTGAGCAACTTCACACTCATTAGTGATACAGTGTGCTAGGAGTCAAACTAGCCAACGCCTGACTCAAGTCTGTTTTCTTTCTAGAAGATGCTGTTAGCAAGAGAGTTAACTACAATATCTTTTGTACAGCCAGAGCTGTGGGCAGTATATTTTGGGAAAATTTCAACCCCAAATGGCTCTTACAGGCAAAAAAGGTTCTAATGCTATAGGCAGACAAGCTTCTTCTAGTCTAGAAAGATTCATCCTTTTTTTTTTTTTGGCCACATCTGTGGCTTCTGGGATCTTAGTTCCTCCATCAGGGATTGAATCCAGGTTCCAGCAGTGGAAGTGCTGAGCCCTAACCACTGGACCACCGGGGGATTCCCTGGAAGATTCATCCTTAAGGAGTGGAAAGCAAGGATGAAGAAGGCCTGCACATTTTAGGCCAAGGGACTGCGCCTTCAGGTGATCAGAGGGTATTTTTGACAAATGCCTCCCACAGTCTGCAGCAGAACAAAGCTGCCTGAGATACCATCAGACCCCTCAGGTGAAGAGCCCTTCAGTCTCCGCCCTACTCCCACCACATCTCTGTCCTGGCTTTGAAGCTCAAAGGAAACTGCCTGTCTCACTGCCCTCTTCCCTTTCCTTTCCCTTGCTCAGGTGAGGCGAAAAGCCTTGCAAGAAGAGATTGATCGTGAGTCGGGTAAAACGGAAGCTTCTGACACCAAGAAGTGGACAGTAAGTTTGCCACTGGGCTCTTTGAGGCGTGCTCCAGCGTCCCACCCCCTTCTCACCTTGAGGAGTGGAGGGGCAGGAGGGCGAGTCCATCTGGCCCAGAGGCAGCCCCAGCCCGCCAGCTGGCTCCCTTCTCCACAGAGTTCGTCCTGAGCTCATTTCCTTCCTTCTGGAAGAGGTACTTGCCTCCCTCCTGGAGAGCTGGCTGCTTGAGATAAGCTGCCTGGACCTTTGTCTCCTCCTCTGGATGGGCAGGGTGTCCTGGGCACCAGTTTCTTGGGGCACATGATGACCAGCCCTTCCCAGCAGTGGGCGGTGCCTTCAGAAGGCTGCTGGCACAGGGAGGGGGCAGAGGTGAGGGCGTGTGTGGCAGGCCTCTGGTCCAGTTGGAATAGGAAATTTCCAAAGCAGGGCCGAGGAGATGGGACAGGAGAGCGTATAGCATGGGGCCCCTTATCTGGCTGAAGGGGGATGGGAGGGTGCGGTGGGCACTGCTGGAGGGTGTGTGTGGGGGGGAGCAGGGAGCTGGGGTAGAAGGCTCAGTCTGCGGGCCTGAGGCCTAGGAGGGGGCAGAGGGGAGAGAAGAGAGCTTGTTAATAGACGTGGATCTGGGGGAAGAGGATCCAGATGACGGGAAGGCGTGTCTGCTTGTGCTGTTCGAAGCTTTCATATGTAACACAGAAAAGAAAAGTTGATTTGAATCTAAAGATCTGAGATCCGTTCTGAGCTCGGCCACTTTCTATAGCTATGAGACTTGAGCAAGTAACTTCCCTCCTGTGAACTTCAGTTTCCACGCCTGTAAAATGGGACTCATGCTCTGGCCCGGTGGAGTATGGAATGCAGCCTGTTGCATGTCGTTCCTCTAGGGTCTCCTTTCTCTCCACCCTCTTGAGCTGGGCAGAGCTGATAAGATTCCATGATTGAGTGAGGAAGGCCAGAAACAGGCCGGCAGCAGCCCAACAGCTTTACTGGTGGACCCGAGAGCGGGTGGCTGCTCGGGGGCTGGGGTCTTCCGGAACTGCTTTAGGTGGCACTGCCCCAGGGCCCAGGACCACTTGACTGCAGAGGCACATGGTGGGCATGTGAGACCGGGTCCCCTCCGGGAGCTGGCTCCCAGGACTGGTCAGCCTCTGGTAGCTCTTTCCTCTAGACCGAGCCCAAGGTTGTCAGATGTGGCCTCTCATTCTAGAAATTGAAGGCCTGGGAAACTGTCTTTGGTCCTGTATTGGGGCCACTGTGAAGCTGGGGGAACTTGTCACCAGTTCACTCAGGGCAGCTGTAGTAATGACTGGTTCCTATTATTCTTCCAAAGCCGACCTAGAATTAAGAGCTCTGCTAGCGTTTGGCTTACAAGCAGAAAGTTCCTGGGCAGCACGGAGGTCAGCAATCCTGGTGGGGTGGGTGGGTAGGAGGTGGGGTAGAACAGCCAGTTCTTGAGGATTTAAAACCAACCAGGCATCGCACTCTGGGTTACTGGGATCAAGTCTGATCTGAGCCTCACTGAAGCCCTGTTGGGGTGGCGGAGGCGCATTACACCCCCTCTTTGCAGATGAGGACATTAAGGCTCAGACAGAGAGGTTAAGTAACTTGATGATGCTAAGACAGGTGTGGTTTGATCCTGAGTCTTCAAAGTCAGTCTTCATGGGGAGCTAGGTTTCTCACCTCTGCCACAGACTTGGGAGGGGAGTCTTCTGTTGGGCCACTTCTCTGAGGGGCTTTTTTGCATTTTCTCGAACATGGGTGATTAGTGCATGGGTGGTACAGTGCTCTGGACAGGAATTGGAACCCTGAGTTCCTAGGCTGACTCTGCCTCCAACTCCTGTGACCCTTTACCTCTTCGGGCCTCCACACCTTTCCTGCTAGACAGTGCAGTGCTCCTGCAAAGAGAAGTGCATTTCAGACTCCCACTTGCGCTCTCCACCTCCACCTCAGGCTGACGGATGAGTAGCCAGCTGGCGAGGTGTGTTGTACTGCCTGCCATGAACCAGGGGAGAAGGAGTTAAGCAGACGGGCAGCTCGGTGTGAAAGGTGGTTCTGGTGAGGGCCAGGCCCGACACGCAGTTCCAGCAGGATTACTGAGGAGGCGTGAGCCCCCTCCAGCTGCAGACCTCCATTTCCTCCTCAGTGGAGTGGGAACCAACAGCACTCCTCACAGGGCTCTGGTGGGAATTAAGAAGTAATTCTAGTAAGCCTTTGATCATCTAGATACTCCCTGGCTGGGGGCTGGGGAAAGGGGGCTGGAAGGGAAAGACCAGGGAACCCAGTTTTGGGAAGCTGGTTTTGAAAATGAGGACCAGAAAATGAAATTTCTCAAACTCATGGGTGGCTTTAAAAATCTGTCCCCTTCCTTCAGTCGCGCCTCTACCACGGCGGCCAGGCCCAACATGGCTCTCAGCAAGAAGGCGGCCGACACCCTGCAGCGGAAACAGGTGCTATTATTATCCTCATCTTAGGAAATGGGGTTCTGGGATGAGGAAACTGGGGTTTTGGGATCAAGTAATAACATTGCTTGGGGTCACTCAACGAGTAAGTGCCAAGTGTACTTTTGTGCCCCAAGGCCTGTGTCAACTATTCACTACACTGAATATCCCCTCTAGGGAATTTCACCCAAAATACTCATTGGGATTAAAATGTCTTTTGATTGAAGAAACAGAGCCTTATTACATGTCTGCATCTCAAACAGGAAGTGGGATCAATGTAAACGGGCAAGAGCAAGCTTGTTTCTCCTCCCCCTTGTTGGAGTAGCCACAGGCAGAGAGGCGTCTGGATTCCCACCAAACAGATGTGGCTGAGCTGCCTCTGCTGCTGGGAAACTGTTTCTAAACCCATCTTGCCTTTTGCAGTCTGTGTTCCTTCCATCCCCAGGGCGGTGCTGGGATTTAATCTTTCTGCTTGAACTGGATTCTGAGCAAGGCATTTAAGAGAGCAATTGGCTAATCCTCCACACGCACGAATGGTACGTTCATTCCCAGGGATGTGTTTATTGGATTCTTTCCAACCACAAGGAAGAGAATCCTAGGTGACTTCTATGGAGGAGGTCAAATGTCAGGTGGCACAGACGTGGGGGTGACAGAGCGCTGCCTCATCGGCCCGGGAACAGTGTTTCCAAAGCCTTCATGCTGCAGCCAGCCTTACAAACTCCCGGTACCGCCCCCCCGAGTGACATGTGACCACCTTCTCTCCATTCACCTAGCATTTTGCTTCCCAGAATATGAGTTCTACGTGGGCCTTTTTCACACCACTTGGCTTGAACTCCCCCTCCAGACATGCTATCTCCGGCAGGCCTGGACAGCCAGGAAATTCAGTCTCATATGGGAGGGAGTCCTGTGTAGGGGGTTGATTCAGCTTCGCATGAAGGAAACAAATGTTTCCTCTCTGCTCCACCATCCTACCTTGGCTTCATCAGCTTGGTGGCAAGATGGCTGTAGCAACTGCATGCAGCAAATCAAGACACTAGACCATTCCAGAGGGAGAAGAGAAAGCTTCTTGTGGTTCAGAGAAACTTTCAGAAGCCCTTTTGTCATAACTCGTTGCCCAGCAGTGTTGCCCACCCATTCTTGAGCCAGCCCCTGGCATGTGGAGGGAAATTCTCAGGCCAGTCAGGAAGGAAGACTGAGGTTCAGATGCTGACAAGGTGAACGTGGGTCCACTACTGCCCCACCAGGCAGAAGTGAGGCAGGTCTGCCTGGGCCCTGACCAACAGCCATTGTCCAGGTCTAGAGTCCTACATACCTGTGTTAGCCGTGATTCTGGTGGGCCACTTCCCTCATAACCTGAATGTGGCCCTCCACGGATTCAATCTTGAGATACATAACCGAAGCGGCCTTCGAGTTAGCTCTGTAGGGCATGTCCTCTTCCGACAGGGGTGGTCTTGATTGCCACTCCAGGAACTTGCCCAGTGTGAAAGGAACCAACCACGTCTCTGATTCCGTGTCTTGCTGAGAGCTCACATCACAGTTTGGGCCTCCTTGGCTGTCAGGGAGGACTGTGCTCACCCATCTACTGTGTGATTCTGGAGAGTGGGTGAGCAGTTGTCCCCCACCTGTCCCATCATGGTCCCTCTCATTAGGGGTGTGACAGTCAGGCCTCTCCCCTCTTGCCGTTCAGTGTATACAGTCTCTCTGTGATAGGATTTGACTTTCTAGCACAATGTGGCTGAAGAGTTCCACTTGGCTTGGGAAGGTTTATTAAAGTCTGTTCCTGAAGCAGGGCCTAAGCAGAGAAGGTTGGACAGCCAAGACGGCAGGACGCCAGGTGTCCTCAGATTGAACTGAGCCTTGCCTCGGCTGCTCACGTAGGTGCAGATGCTGCTCTAGTGACGGCTCCAGCCTGTTAACTGGACCTCTCTGTCCTTTTGTAAATTGAACAACATTGTCTTGCGTCACCCCTCTCCGCTTGGCCCCATGTCCTGGGTCCTCCTCAAGCTGTCTGCAAGGTTTTTTTTGGTGTGATTTCCCATGTTGTTCATTTGTTGATTCTGTGTAGCACACAGCCTGTCTCCACTGGAACAAGGCAGTTTTTGGATTTTTACTCAGAATCTGGGAGAGGTGGGTGGGGGTGTCTGGTATATAAGCACAGCCAAGGTCTCAGTTGAATATATAACAACCCTGCTCTCAAACTCCTTGGGGATTTCTCACAGACTGACCCTCCTTCTATGTATGGCAAGGGCCTTCCCTCCTTACAATTGCCTTTATCCAGCTGTCCCCCAAACCTCATGATTCTTAACCACTTTATTCCCTGAGGTGATTTCCTGCTGTTTCCCACTAAGCTCCTCCCTGAGGCCACCCTTCTGCAACTAGATTGGCCCCATCAAAAGTATTTGCCAGATTAGAGTTCTTCCCTTAAAAATTGTGTGTTTAGCTCTACAAACAGAACTGTTCAGGTTCTGTGCCGCCCCTCAACTCCCCACCCATCCCAGTCCTCATCATTGGGACCTGTTAACATGTTGTGATACAAAACAAACAGGAGTTTAAGGTAGCAGATGGAATTATGGTTGCTAATCAGTAGTAGGATTTGACTGGGCCTACCCAGATAATCCAGGATTAAAAGTATCAATAGAAGACAGAAGAATCCAGAGATTTGTAAGAAACAACAAGCTGTCACTAGTTTGAAGATGAAGAGACCCCATGCCAAGGCATGCAGGCGGCCTCTAGAAGCTGGGAAAGGCAGGAAAACCGATTCTCCACTAGAGACTCCAGAAGATTGCAGCCCGGCCAACACCTTCATTTTGAAGGAAAGCCCACTGGACTTCAGACCAGTAGAGCTGTAAGGTGATAAAACTGTGACATTTTAAACCCCTAAGTGTGGCAATTTAAAGCAGCAATAAAAAATTAATACAGGTCTCATGCAGAAGTTTTCATTTTTACCTTATTTCCTAAAAATTTTCTTTTTCTTCTGGTTCCATCATTCTTCATGATCGTAGACCTCACGCCATGTAGGCCGCAGTCTTTTGGGACTGACATTTAGTTAACAGGCTGGGGAACCCACACGAGAACACTGAAAATCTCAACTTTGACCTGGGACAGGGTGACGTGTGAATCAGAAGCTGCTTTGGTGGAACGTCTACCTGACCTAATGTGAAAGTCCAAGTCCAGGTTAATGGAAGAGCAGTAGGCATTGACTGACTTAGGCTTGGGCAGATGCCGTCTGCTGTATAGACTCAAAGTAGAAGAAATGACTTAAAAGTGCATAATTTGAATTTGCCAATTGATTTTCATTTGAACAGTATCATATAGTAAAAGTGGCATAGGAAATTCTTTTAATGGAATAATCTTGTGTAATAAAGGCCACTTGGGAATATTTGAGCAACGCCACCATGCTTTCTCAATGTTTTGTTCAGTACACGCTGTTCTTCAATGGAGGCCATTTTCTCAGCAGAATTCTTGGGTTGGGGGTGGGGTGGGGTTCACTGTTAAGCTGGCCAGAAAATCCACAGCATATTCTTGGTCCCAAACTATTCAGTTAAAACATCAGTTTACATAAATTTTTAAAAATTATTTTAGCTACTTCTGTGCGAACTGTAATCAGGCTTTTCACAGAGTAGAAGTGAAATGTGGTCTTCTCAGTGGATACCTTCCAAAAATACAATGGTTTGGGGGCACTTTTAATCCACAACTTGGATGCATTTTCCTGCACAAAGGTTCTAGGCTGTGCGTCACCACTATGACCAATATTCATGATCTCACTGATTCAAAATAAAATGTCGGTGGAAGCTCATTAGTGGTAATACAACAATCAAACTCCACCAAACTAGTTAAAGCAGACTGAATCATATGCTGTTTAGGGTCACGGCTGCAAGAAAACCAGGCGGTATGTTTAGACACATACTGAGGATGTTTAGACACATTCTCTTCTGAATGAGTGAGAGTCAGTGGTAATTAAATGAACAGTCTTGAACATAAATATTCCTTCAGGGAGGTTTATTCAGCTACAGTATATTTTCCATCGAAGGCCCAGAGAATCTTAAATCTGACTTGTTTTCTCCTTTAATCTATAAGCATATTTAAAATCCAATCAAGAGCCGGTTTTGACATAAAGCAAAATCAGGGAAAGGGCACAGCAGCTCTTTCAAAGTGGACTGCTTTTCAAGGTTCTTTTTTCAATTAATTTTCAATTAAACCTTCCCGAAAAGAGAGATGTTACTTGCACTCTTCTGTTTTTCTCTGAAGGCCCATCTGAAGGCCAGAAACAGACGCTGTGCTCAGTGAGCAGGACTAGATTCGAATCCTCATGACAGCTCCCACTTCACTCCACTGGCAGAACAGCAGAGAAACCAATCTGTACGTGTGTAAAAATGAAAAGTACAAAACAGGTCTTTCTGACTTGGCATCAGTGACCCTGGAGTCAGGTCCTCGTCTGCAGAGGGAGCCTGAGGGCCAGCTCAGTCAGATGCCCCATGTCTGGCTGCTTGCTTTGCTTCTTGATGTATTCCAGAGTTTTCACCTAGGAGGAAAGAGAAAGACTCATCTCCTTTGTGGTTCATAATTCTCAAGGCTCCGAAAAATCAGCCATATTGTGAACTTAGGCTTTTTTTCTTAGGAGAAGAAGCCAGCAGCTTTTAAATAAAGACTCCTTAGATTACAACTTGCTCTTAAAATCACCAAGAATTACTGATGTTTCCATACGTGCAGCTTTTATTTACAGGGAATTAATACTGCTCAGTGGTCCCTTGGTTCCAGGACCCCCAGCTGATACCAAACCAAGGGTACACAATCCTTTACAGAAATGGGTGTAACCTTCATATACCCTCCTGTATATGAAATCCTCTCCAAATTACTGGTAATACCTACTATAATGTAAACGCTATGTCAGTAGTTGCATATACATGACAAATTCAGGGTTTGGAAACTTCCTGGAGCTTTTTTCCCCCTGAATATTTCTGAGCCATGGTTGTTGAATCTGAGGGTGCTGAACCTGTAGGTATGGAAAGCCATTTGTCCTTTGTAGGGCCTGGCACCTTTCTAGAAGGGGAGATGGGGGCTGTTTGATGTCCAGGCCCTGAGGCTGCACTGAGACCACCTGTGGCTGCCCAGCAGGCTTGCATCACTCGCCAGGACAGCCGTGCTTGCTGGGTCTGTTGAGGGCCGCCTTGCCCCACCCCGTGCCTCACCATGGTCCTGGTGTCCACACAGCCATGCCTCTGTGCCAGGTGCCACAGGTTGACGGACAGCTGGTTGAGCCTGTTGTTGCGCAGGTCCCCGTGGGCCAAGATGCTGTTAAAGAAGGAAAGGCCCAACGAGCTCTGGCGTTTTAAGGCCTGAAATAGAAAAAAGAGGTTACTATCTGGCACTGGGCTCAGACTTGTCCCAGTGTTGACGCTGCCTGGGGTGCCAAGGCCAGCTCTGCCATGGATCTTCTGGAGAGCAAGCTACTTAACCTCCCGGCTTCATCTGTAGGAGAATTAAGGTAATACCAGCTCACAGGGTAAGTGAGACAAAAACGAGATGCTGTGTGTGAAGCCCACCTGGGCATCACTCATGCAGTGGAAGCAGAAGGCAGTGATGTTTTCATGAGACTCAGTGCTCAGCAGGATAGTGGGAGGACATACGCCAGCAGAGACCGGTCTTCTTGCTTTTAATGCCAGTACAGGAGGTAAAATATGTCTCTCACAGATGTGTCCTCAAGCCACCCAAAGTTTCTGTCATTATTCCTACCCTCTGGGTGCCAGGAATAAAGACAAAAGACCTCAGCTCCCCATGAACAATGCTCCCTGATACCCAGCTCTTATAAGAACAGGCAAGAATACTAGAGTGGGTTGCCATTCCCTTCTCCAGGGAATATTCCCAACCCAGGGATCAAACCTGGGTCTCTCGCACTGCAGGCAGATTCTTAACTGTCTGAGCCACCAGGGAAGCCCATAAGAACCACTGAATACGCTTAACACCAGATCTTTCCCCTCTTGCTCAATGATCTGATGTGAGAGGTACTCAAACAAGGAAAGTCTAGCCAAAATGTCAAGAGTAGACCAAGCCTGAACCCCAGCTTTAAATAGTAAAAGGAAAAAGGGAAACTAAATCTCCAAAATGCAGCAGGCCCAGGACTAAGGATGCCAGCTCCCAAAGGTAAACAGAGGCACCTGGGAAGGCCCAAGTCAGCAGGTGGGCCTGAGTAGGGACCAGGTCAGATCACAGGTCTGTGTGGGCCCTGGAGAGCTGATGCCCGGGCCTTTGCTGGGTGCTCTTGGCTGGCACTGCAAACATCAGTGCTGCCAGGAACCTTGAGGGTCTGCAAAGCCTTGAGGGTCTGCTCTGTAGGGTATAGGGCCCTACACTGTGCCAGGTATGAGCTCTGTGCTTTACACAACTTGTTTCATCTTCACAACAATTCTTTGTAGGTAGGTAAGATTCTAGAGCTGTCCTCCAGGATCCCACCCCCTGGTTATTCAAACAGTAATCTAGGTGCTACTGTGAAAAGACTTTGCAGGTGTAATTAAATTTATGGACCTTAGGGAGATAATCCTGGATTATCTGGGTGGGCCCAGTCTAATCATTAGAGCCCTAAAAAGCAGAGAAATTTCTCAGGCTGAAGTCAGAGACAAGTTAGCAGAAGAGGAAAGCAGAGGAAAGGTGCTGCAGAAAGGGAGACTAGAGATTCGAAGCTTGAGAAGGACATGACCACCATTGCTGGTTTTTAGGATGAACTGAGGTGGCCAACTCGAATGAGCTGGGAAGTAGATTCTTCCCGGTGCCTCCTGGTTAGAGCTCAGCCAGTCAACACCTTGATTTTCGGCTTGTGAAACCAGGAGCACAGAAACTGGCCCAGGCAATGCTGACTTCTGACCTCCCAAACTGTGAGATCATAAATGGGGGTTTAAAGTTTGGGGTGACTCAAAGCCATAACAGGAAACCACTACATTCCCATTTTGCTGATGAGGTCAGAAAGCTTCAGGAACTTGTTCAAGGACTGCAGCTAGCAAGTGCAGAGTGAGGCTCTGAGCTCCAGTCGTCCAGTTCTGAGCCTGTGCAATTCACACTGGCCCCAGACTGTAAGATATTCCCAAAGACCCATGGCTAGCATCACATTATGGATGCAAAGAGCTTCCCAGGTAGCACAATGGTAAAGAATCCACCTGTCAATGCAGGAGATGCAAAGATGTGGGCTTGATCCCTGGGGCGGGAAGGAAGATCCCCTGAAGAAGGGAACGGCAACCCACTCCAGTATTCTTGCCTGGAAAATTCCATGGACCGAGGAGCCTGGTGGGCTACAGTCCATAGGGTTGAAAAGAGTCGACATGACTGCGCACAGCACAGATCAGGGTTCAAACTCTGAAGAGGCCAAGAGATTTGCCCAGCGGAGCTACAGATTTATCCAGGGAAGTAGGAATGGTTTGAGGTGGTTTAGAACAATACATATTTTTCCTGCTTTCTTCAACCTATTAACTGTCCATCCTTCCATATGTGGAGGCTACAGAGCAGCAGACTCTATGTTAACTGCTGAGCCAACTTAGTCATCTCCTCCTGCAGCGTTCTCCCAGGTGAGAATTTCAAATCTAGTGGAGAAAAAAATAAGACAGTAGAACTGCCAAGGAGCAGCTAAGAATGCAGTTGGGCGAGGGTGTCTGTATTACAGTGAAGAGACTCAGGCCCCCCAAAATTGAGCCTGCCTTGGCCACAGTCTGGACCAGGTGACCATCACAGAAGCAGCTGAGCCAACTGAACAACACTGCCGTCAAGGGGTGGGGTCGTGCTGTGGGGTCCCAAGCTTGCAGGTGTGGAGGGAAGGCGGCAACCACCTGGCCAGCAGATCACTAACTGGCTGGCCACTGCCTACTTTGGGCTCCTTTGTTTAATCAGACAGTGAGCTTGCCCCAGCCAGGAACTGGGCAGAGATCATCCAGTAGGTTCCAGCCTATCCTGCTCTCCCTTTAAACTGGAGATGCCTGGAAATGAGGGCCCTGATTTCTACTCAGATCCAGAGGACCAACCTCATAGAAAGCTCTCAAATAAGACTCTTCTGAAAGGTGCCTTTTAACTACATTTCCTTGAAGCAGGGCAGAGTTTTAAAAAGTCAAACAAGGAAAACAGTATCTCACTGGCTTTTTCTCTGTGCTGTATCTTCTCAAGCATTTTACCCTAAAAGCCCAGTTTGTGTGTGTTTTAAACGCACCGCCCATTAAAAGTGAAATCATTAGAGAAGGGTCTGGGAATGAGCAGGCATGCCGGCCAACGTGTAGAGAGACCCAAGAAACTGAACACAGGAGAGAACCAAACCCAGGCCTCAAGCCCCTCCTATCTCCACAGAGCTTTTCAATAGAAAGGGGCTGCTTTTGATTCTTTGCCTAGGGGAACTGTCACTTCCAGGAAATTGTAAGGGTCTGGCGTGGTTCCCAGCTTCACCACACCCAAACAAACAGCTTCGTGAAGCTCGTGATTAGAGCAAGGCTGGCTCCCTCACGTGCGGGTAGAGGGCAGTTTGGAGGCAGGGCTGACACCAGTCAGTGCTGAAAGGTGAGACACTCAGCTCGGGCGCCAGTGCGGGGCTTTCATGGCACTGAGCTTGGCTCCCCTGCAGCGGAGAGAGCTCAGAGCACTTCTGCTCCGGGCTCTAGAAGCCTCTGCCCCCAAGGGCCGCCTGTGCCGAATCTCACAGCACATTGTTAAAATGAAGGATGACATGTTTCGTCTTAGCTTGGTCCACTCATGTTTTTCCTAATAAATGCACATATATGGACAGACACTTTCAGTAAGCATCCCTGGTATTTATATGAGTTGAAACATCCTTCGGAAACATTCCAGCCCTGCTATTCCTTCAGAAGTATTTCAGCTGTTATCACCATCAATGCCTCCTCCCCCAAGAGAAAAAGAGACAAACGTGAAAATTGTTCCAGGTTATATGGTTCTGGGCTCATTTTTATTGTGAGTCTGGAGGTCCTAGACTATGGTCGTTTATGCTGTCAGCAGCCACCTCTGGTTAGACCCAGCCTGTGGCATCAGAGTGAAGAAAGGCATTTTCAATCAAATACACAGCCCTGCTCTGGCAGCAAGTAAGAGCCAGAGCCCATGTTTGCAGGGATTGGGGAAGGTGCTAAGGATCCTTCAGAGCAGGGGAGCAGAAGGGATATGATCAGTGTGGTCAGTGCAGACTGAAGGTGAAGAACTCCCCTTTCTTCTGCAGGGTGGTGAGAGCTGTCTCTGAAAGCTGCCAAGTGCAGAGACCAAGTTGACATTCAAAATAAGGCCTTCTGGTTGGAGGAGGGGAGTTCCTCTTCTAACTGGGGTTATAATGCTGCCCCCTCCACTGACAGCCAACACCCTCCGTGCATAAACTTCCCCAGAGCTCTCCAGCCCTGCACCCAGTGGGTCCCGGGTCAGTGGGACCCACCTACAACCCTCCCCTCCCTAGAGAGAGCACTAGGAGGCACTCAGAGACCCCAGGGTGGCAGTGGTTCTGGGTTTTCCATCTGCCCTCTGGACTGCTAACCTTAAGGTTGGCCCTTTATGCTGTGCCCCTGACCTTTGGCAGTGGGTGCGGCAGTGGGCACCTACCTCATCCTTGGCCAGGGTTTTCAGATGCTCCAGGATCTGAGCCATCACCGTCTCGCATAGCTTGTTGTTCTCAGCCAGAAATTTGGAGTCTCCCCCATAGAGGCTGTCATTGGAGTCGACTGATGGAAGAAACGAGAGCTGTGAGACATTCCCAAGGCCAGGGAGAGGCAGCCACGTGGCACCGGTATCAGCACATGGCAGGAACGCATGGCAGGGCAAATGGAAATGGCCAGAATCTCCTGCTGACTTGGGGCCTTGGGAATCACAGAGAAAATACCTGCCCTTCTGGACGACTGAGCCAGACAGCAGGAGCATGGAAGACTGTCCCCTCTGGCCTGGCATTGCAGTGACCATCAGAATGGTTGTCAATACTGAGCACTGTGTGCCAGGCACTGGGCTCAGGACTTCACAAGCATTACTACAGGGTCCTTATAACTAGCACGTGCAAGAGATAACGGATGAGGACATGGAGGCTCAGAGCCCACCCCAGCCAAGATCCCAAAGGGGGAGGCTCCTTTCAAGCTAAGCACCGCCCCCAGCCCCCTGTCCAGTCACTAATCCTCAAAACTCCTGCAGGTGGCATGGAAGGTTCTCTTATGTCTTCCTGTAAACCTGAATCTTCTCACCAAAGTCCTCACTCTCCTTGGGCACCTCCCATCACAGCTGCTGTCTGTAGAAAGAAAGACCAGACGCAAGAACAGCCTGAGTTTGACCTCCCTCTCCCTCTTTCCTGTCGACCTTTACATGAAGCATGACCTCTGGGTCAGGAAGGAGAGAGAGAGACTCTACAGGGTGCTGTTTTGCAGGGTTTTTTTTTCACTTAATGATTCTTGGAGCTATTTCCGTATCAGCACAAATGGATGTCACAACAAACTGTAGAAAATTCTTAAAGAGATGAGAATACCAGACCACCTGACCTGCCTCCTGAGAAATCTGTATGCAGGTCAAGAACCAACAGTTGGAACTGGACATGGAACAGCAGACTGGTTCCAAATCGGGAAAAGAGTATGTCAAGGCTATATACTGTCACCCTGCTTATTTAACTTATATGCAGAGTACATCATGCAAAATGCCAGGCTGGATGAAGCACAAGCTGGAATCAAGATTGCCGGGAGAAATAACAATAACCTCAGATACGCAGATGATACCACCCTTATGGCAGAAAGCGAAGAACTAAAGAGCCTCTTGATGAAAGTGAAAGAGGAGAGTGAAAAAGTTGGTTTAAAACTCAATGTTCAAAAAATTAAGATCATGGCATCCAGTCCCATCACTTCGTGGCAAAAAGATGGGGAAACAATGGAAACAGTGAGAGACATTATTTTTTGGGGGCTCCAAGATCACTGCAGATGGTGACTGCAGCCATGAAATTAGAAGACGCTTGCTCCTTGGAATAAAAGCTATGACCAACCTAGACAGCATATTAAAAAGCAGAGACATTACTTTGCCAACAAAGGTCCGTCCACTCAAAGCTATGGTTTTTCCAGTAGTCATGTATGGATGTGAGAGTTGGACTATAAAGAAAGCTCAGTGCCGAAGAATTGATGCTTCTGAACTGTGGTGTTGGAGAAGACTCTTGAGAATCCCTTGGGCAGCAAGGAGATCCAACCAGTCAATCCTACAGGAAATCAGTCCTGAATATTCATTGGAAGGACTGATGCTGAAGCTGAAACTCCAATACTTTGACCACCTGATGCGAAGAACCAACTCACTGGAAAAGACCCTGATGCAGGGAAAGATTGAAGGTGGGAGGAGAAGGGGACAGAGAATGAGATGGTTGGATGGCATCACGGACGCAATGGACATGAGTTTGAGTAGGCTCTGGGAGTTGGTGATACGACAGGGAAGCCTGGCATGCTGCAGTCTATGGGGCCACAAAGAGTCGGACATGACTGAGCAACTGAACTGAGCTGATAAGTGGATGTGCTGTTTTGCTTGTACCACTTGAGCAGGAGTTCATCATGTGATTGACCAGACATATTTGGCTGGTCTCTCCTATAGACACTTCATTTGTTCTCTTTCCTTTCTTTTTTGGTGGGGGCGGGGGTGGGGCCAGGCTGCTGCAAAGTCTTACCATCTGTAATGAAACCACAACCTCTGCCTTGCAGAGTCATTTCTTCCCCCCCAAGCCTTTTTCTCACCAGATCATTTTTTACCAGATTTCACCCCAATTCCCAAATGTATGTGGCTGAGCAAAGTTATTTCCACCTGGTGTGAATAAGTGGTGGTGCTTAGTACATGGAGCACCCTTGGTGCTAAGTAGTCAAGGAGAGGGAAAGTGCAGTGGCAGCTTTTAGATGTTTCTGATCCATATGCACATGCCTGTTAAGTCGCTTCAGTTGTGCCTGACTCTTTGTAACTGCCCGCAAGGCTCCTCTGTCCATGGGATTTCCCAGGCAATACTGGAGTGGGTTGCCATGCCCTCCTCCAGAGTATCTTCCAGACCCAGGGATCGAACCTGCATCTCCTGCAATTCTTTACCAACTGAACCACGGGGGGAAGCTCCATCCATTCTGATCTGATGGAGGCCTAAAATCTGGGCCACCATGCCAGGTGCAGGGACATCTGATAAAGCAGAGCCATGCAGGTGCCTGGGTGGGGAGGGCTGTGTGTGGCTGTGCTTACACGGCCATGTACACACAGCATTAATCCAGTTCATAGTTGATAGATGTTTTCAATAAACCAGTTCAGCTTAGCTCATCTGGCAGAATGCAATTTGCTGTGCTCTTCTCGGCCTGACTGATCACTGGCCCTATCCAAGGACCCAGTGAGAAGGATCCTGTCTCAGAGGCATATACAAATCCAAAAGGGGTGAAACATATGAGATCACAGTAAAGACCATAAGGTTGTGTGACGCAAACAAGAGGTGACATAGGGCACTCGGCTTAGCTTGCAGATGGGTGAGGCTGAGAATAAGAGCCACAGGGGACAGTCCCATCATGGTCAAAGTCACCAGCTGTCGACAGGACAGGGTCTGCAAAGAACTCTTCCCTGGACTGCTGACAACAGGCTACAGAACCAGGGGATCACATTCAACAGGCACTGGCCATGAAGACAAGAAAAGTCAAGGTACAATGTGCAGGGATGGCTTCTGAACTTTTAAAACAGTGACCCCTACTAGGGTCACTTACAGGAAAATTGGCAATACATCAATAGTCAATGTATCAGAAATACACCTAAATGGTCTATAATTTTATGGAAAAAAGTATGATTTCACTAGAAATCAAAGAAAAGAAAACTAATACCACAGAAGAACTTAAAAAAAAAAATCACCTATCAGATTAACAAAGGTGAGAAAGAATACCTGGCTTTGAGGTAGGTACTGGTGGAAGCTACTTTGGGGAAGCTACTGGTGGGAGTATCATAGTTTGGAAATCAGTAAGAAAAGCCTTAAGAAATGTCTAGTACCACTTCGCACCTATTAGGATCGCTATTATTTAAAAACAACAACCACCACAAAAAGGAAGATACAAAGTGGTGATGAAGGTGTGGAGAAACTAGAAACCTCGTACACTGCTGCTGGGGATGTAAAATGGTACAGCTGCTGTGGAAAAGCTCAGTGGTTCCTCAAAAAGTTAAAGAGAACCGCCCAGGATCCGGCAATTCCAATGCTAGATATGCTCAAAGGAATTGAAAGCACAGACTCAAACAGATACTTGTACATGAATGTTCATAGCAGCATTATTCACAAGAGGCAAAAGGTGGAAGCAACCCAAGTATCCACAGATGGATGAATGGGTAAGCAAAATGTGGTTTATCCATACAATGTAATATTACCCAATCATAAAAAGGAATGAAATTCTAATACATATTACAGCATGGATAAACTTTGAAAGCATTATGGAAAGGGAAATGTACCAGATACAAAAGGACATCTACTGTATGACTCTACTTGTATGAAGTACCTAGAAGAGGCAAATTCATCAAGACAGGAACAGAGGTCACCAGAGGCTGGAGGAAGGGGAGGTGGGCAGTTATTGTTCACTGGGTACAGAGTTGTTTGGGGGGGATGAAAAAATTCTGAAAATGGATAATGGTGATGGTTGCACAACACTGCAAATATGCTTAATAAAATGGAATTGTCCATTTAAAAATAGTCAAAATGGTAAATTTTATGTTATATATATTTTACTCCAAAAAAAAAAAAGGTCTTAGAAAAAGGCCAGATCTTTGACTTGGGAAAACCCACTCTAAGAAAATAATCCCACGGGTGCACAAAGATGCATGTACGTGATAGTCATTGTCACCTTATAGATAACAACGCTCATTATATGTTTAATGTATGTTCACCATAAATGTGTATAAAGGTGAGAAGAAAAGCAATGGAAATGTATACCAAGAGTTTTGATTCAATGCTCTGTGGCATTAGCATTAAATAAAATATCATGAAGACAATAAAAGTATATGATCTACAGTTGTTAACTACCATGTACTACACTACACTATACTATTGCTACTACTACTTACAGATATTTATAATATGTTATCAATAAAGTGACAAAATAGTATACATAGTGGAGCCCCATATATATCACACATAGACATATAAAGCCATGTATCTCCTAATTTATAACTTCTGAAGAACCAATTTCTTCAATTAAAAACAATTATATTTCATTATTTTATATATTTTCTGTAATCTGTCTTGACTCTTTTAGGGATGGGACAGGTGTATAGTGATTAACTAGTTGGTAAAATAACTTCAGAGATGCTTCATGTACATTTCTGGTTGCTACTTCAAGAATTATAACTCCTTTTATCACCAGATTCTTACTTGAATGTCAAGGCTGTAGCATGGGGGTATGACAGGCCTCTCTCACCCAGCATTCCTTGATGCCATCCTGCCCTTCTGTGAAGCTCTCACTTGCTCTCTCCACACTCTCACATACACACAGACATATACGCCATTTTTTTGGCTGAACCTTTTGTAAGCAGGCTGCAGACATATTGCCTGCAAATAAGGAGAACAGCTGGTCTTTTTTCCCCCTGCTTCTCTGTCCGCATGAAACCTCCACTCCAGTTCTGAACTGCCCGTTGGTGGGGAGTGTAGGGTGCTCTCCTAGGCCGGCTGCTGGCTCTGCAGCCGTTAATGTAACACAGGTTGGTAGTGAACTGCCCTGGGCTGCAGACAACCAACCATCCTAGGGTTTCTGAGTCGGCTCTGGCTGCTGTGTCTCAACGGTCCATGATGTGGAAGATGGCAGTTATTCTTGTAAGAAGAGAAAGAATTTGATTCAGCCATTTACCACCATCAGATCTTGTGGGATGGCAAGACTGCAGCTGGTGAAGGAATTTCTCATACCTGCTGCTAAGGACTAGGATAGTTCCTGGCATAAACTCCCCATCTTCACTCCGAGCTGGAACCTCCTCTCATTCAGATTAGCCCAGCAGCAGTGGAGAAGACAGAAGGCCTAGGACCACCTGTGGCCAACCACCCAAGCTGCAGGCACCCTGCCCAGAGGGGCCAGAGGCGTGCTCGGAGCAGGCTGCTCACACACACAGAGACAGACTGGGCAAGAACCCACTCTGTGCCAGGTTCCAGGAGCTGGAGACCTGGTGGGTGGCAGTGGGCCGACCTGGTCCTGCCCTCACAGAGCACACAGCCCATAACGAGATGCAGACGAGCAAACGGACAATCGCCACCATATGCACTACAGGTCAGGAGACAGCAACCCTGGGGTCCCCAGATCTTAAAATCCAGACTTGGGATAGAATTATAGAATCAGTGAAATCTAGGCTGAGCCCTAAAGGTAGAAAATGCACAGAGAAAGTGAAAAAAAAAAAGGGGTCAGGGGTGCTGAGAGTGCCACATCTGAACTCAGACCTGCTCTGCACTCTAGCTAAGTAGCTCCTGACTCTCCACTTCGCCCTCCTCTCCTTCCCTCTGTTTCTGTTCTAACACTTACAGAGTCCAGACATGGTGCTTGCAATGGGAAGAAATGAAATCCCTGGCAAATGGCCACTAAAAATAGCCCAGGATCTATCTCTGCATCTGTCTGGCCTTGGGGTCACAACCCCGAATGCTTCAAGGGCTGGCAGGCGACGTGGAGGAGTGAAAGGGCTGCGATGACCTCCCACGGGCCCCTGGGTTGTACTCTTTCAACTATATGTCTATCCGCATGTTAAATACATAAACATCAGTGTCAGGAGTGTCCTGCCTTTCCACAGCAAGCACGCTCTCTCATTCGCTCGCATGAAAGCACTGGAGTTATGGCTCCAGGTGATTTTAGAACATTCTCTTCTTATTCATCTGGAAAGAAAACAGCCTAGGCATCCTTCATACGCAAAAGAAAAAAAAAATCTGACCGCAGTTTTTCAAAAGTTTGAACGTTTGTTAACCCTGTCTATAAAGGCTGCCTCTAATATGAGAGAGACAGGAAAATGGGGCCCCCTTCTTGTGGGCCTCGTGTGGCTCCCCCAGGACTCACTCTCCTAAGACAACTGTCAGGTCACAACTGTGCATCCAGAGTGAACAGAGCTGGGCCAAGAAGGCAGCAGAGAAAACCCACCCTTGTTTTCCTCTCTAAAAGCTAGAAAAATAGATTCCTCCTGTGTTGGTGCTCCAGCTCCTACAGTCTGCCCTGCTGTATTCTGTAGAGACAGGATTCAGTGAATCTGCTGAAGGAGGCAAAAAGCGAGGAGAGGGCTTGCTCCTCTGATAGGGCCCAGGATTTCCAGACCTACTTCCATGGCAGTGTCTGGTCCTCAAAAGTTTCTCTACTGTTTTGAGTCCTCCATGAACCTTTCACAAGAGAGAAAATAAAAGTGCCAAGAAATACAGGAAAAGCTCAACCTCATTAGCCATGAGAGAAATGCAAATTACACTCATCAGAAGAGCCAAAATGAACAAGACAGACCACATCAAGGAAACAAATGGAAACCTCATTCATGCCTAGTGAGAGTGTAAACTGGTGTAAATATTTTGGAAAACTGTGAGTCAGTACCAACCAGAGCTGAACACAAGGAAATCCCACAGGCCAGCAATTTCACCCCAGGCATATACCCTACAGACATGAACCCCGAGAGTTACATATTCAGGAATGTTCACAGCAGCACTCCTCGTAACAGCCCATGACTCCATCCACAGGGGAAGGAATAAATTCTGATATATTCACACAGTGGAATACTATGAAGCAAAGAAAAAGGACGAACAACAGCTACACACAACACAGAAGAATCTCACAGCCATAACATTGAGTGAAAGAAGCCAGACACTCATTTAGAATGCTTGCTAAATAAGTCCATTTATGGAAAAGTAAAAAAGTATCAAACTAATTTGTAATATTAGTCAGGAGAGCTGTACACCTGTAGAGAGGCAAGTGGTGGTGCTGACTGGACGGGGACATACAGGGAACTTCTGGAGAGTTAGTAATGTTTGATTTCTTGATCCGGGTGGTGGTTACCAGGTGGTATTCATTACATGATAATTCACAGCTTTATGGTTTACTGTATGTGTATGCAACAATTGCTGTTGTTTAGTTGCTAAGTTGGGTCTGCTAAGTGACCTACGGTCTGCCCTCTCTGTAAGAGAGAGGATTCAGTGAATCCACTTAAGGAAGCAAAAAGTGAGGAGAGGGCTTGTTTCTCTGACAACCCCATGAACTGCAGACCACCAGGCTCTTCTGTCCATGGGATTTCCCAGGCGAGAACACTGGAGTGGGTTGCCATTTCCTTCTCCAGGGGATCTTCCTGACCCAGGGGTCAAACCCGTGTCTCCTCAATTGGCAGGCAGATTCTTTACCACTGAGCCACCAGGGAAGCCCCTGTGTATAACCATATGCTTTATTTAAAACACTGTTCTTTTGTAATCAAAAAGGCATCATAAAGCACTGATCACAGTGAATTCCACTCACAGCACCAACTGGCCCTGAGCTCTGGAAACCACATGGTTGGTAAAATCATGTTGTCTTTTGGAGTCTCCCCTTGCTCGAACGTAAAATGAGGACACAAATGCCCATTCTCCTCACAACGCTGTCAGGATCAGAGGAGAAACAGGCCCACCGAGTCTGGGTGCTGTACCTGGCATGCAGTAGGAGCTCAGACCATGGAAACTATCATCTCCAACGTTAACCAGCCTCCCCAAGTTACATCCTTACAAAAACTCAGCCCCTAAATCTCAGCCAGAGGAATCCCCTGAGAGTTATGACAGGAGGCCACCCTCAGCACTACAAACCCATTCCCTAAAATTTCCAAGTGTAGAGAGAGTTGCTTAAACCCTAAAGTATACATGTATTGGCCAAAGCACTTTTAACAATAGGGCTGCTTTTTTGGAAACCAAAAATAGGAACTGAGGCTCTGACAAATAGGAAGATGCTGAGGCTCAGTGGGTAGTAGTCTGGAATTGGGACTGTTTCCCATGTTATCTCAAGGACGTGAAGAGGCTGCCTCCAAACCTGCACCAGCAAGCTCAAAACGGCTGGTTGCACATGGGGGAACAAGGCCACCTCCTTCCTCCAAGCATCTGCTCTAAGGCCAGGACCCATGTGAGACTGGAAAGGAACAGGCCTGGGGTGAAGGTCACACATGTGCGTACGTAACCATCATTCTAGAAATTCTGTGGCACACCCAAGGCATCACCGATCCGAAAGAGTGCTTCTCCAAACTCATCTGTTTGTCAAAATGACCTTGGATGCTCATGAAAGATATAAATTCTCAGATCTCTTCCTGGGCAATCTAATTTAGAAGAGATACACAGGATCCAGGAATCTGCGTTTTTAAGAGTTGCCCCAGGTAATTCTTACATTGGACAAATTTATCAAGACCCTGGACTAGAAGTTCATGGTGGGTAAAACACAAGAGAAAATGAAAACTATGCACTTGCCGCTCAGGAGTTCAAACACAGTGCAGTCTGGCAGGGGGACCCCGCTACCTTTGTCTACGTGATAGAGATAGGTCTCCTGGCTCATGGCGGACAGCAGGTGCAGAACGCAGGTGTAGATGCGGATTTTCTCATCGCTGTTCTCCTCCCAGGTGTAGTCCTGGATCACGTTGAGCAGCTCTCGAACAAGAAACAGGACTCCATGTTCAGGATGGTCCTAGTGGCGGACCAAAACAAAAGAATAAATAATCCTAAATGTGAAGCAGAAGGGGAAAAAAAATCAAGACAGAACCCTAGGTCCCTCACTTTAGCAGCTATAGAGAAATTGAAGTGCCAGCTGTGGTTAAACAATAGAGAGAAAAGCGGCAAAACGCTGTTAACCTCACTAATCAACACACTCTAGTCTGGGGAGACAAGCTTTGAGTGCCTAGGGTCCGAGAAAAGAAAGCAAAGTTACCTGTCAGTTTAATGACCTGTTTCCAAAATTACAACCTTGCTCTTATGTGCGTAACACTAAAAAGCCCTGTTTTTCCAACTACAAAAGCTAGATTGCAGGTCTCGTAGCAGATGGCACAGTAGAAGCCACCTACCTCGGGTAAACCCCCAAATGATCACTGTCACCACCAAAGGCACTGACTTTAAATACAGCCTTGCTCTTTAGGCCATTCAGCAACATTAACAGCTAAATTGAGGATCCTCTCTTGGGAGATCATGCTTGTGCTGAGTTGCTTAACTCTCTGTGTTCAACTCTCTGTGACCCCACGCACTGAAGCCCCCAAGGCTACCCTGTCCACAGGATTTTCCGGGCAAGGATACTGGAGTGGGTTGCCACTTCCTCCTCCTGGGAATCTCCCCAACCCAGGGATCGAACCCATGTCTCCTGAGTCTCCTGCATTTGCAGGTGGATTCTTTTCCACTGAGCTACTGGGGAAGCCCCATCTCTTGGGAGCGGAAAAACCTCAGAGATAGTCACACAGAGCTTATAACAGTGTTTCTCAGAGGCTAAACTGAATTAATGGAGGGATGTAAAAAAAAAAAGTCAGCAGCTTCAATTCAGTTCCAAAAAGGTCTAGGTGATGCTGTGGCTCCCCTGCTGAACACTCTCCAAAGACTCCCCCTCCCCCAGCTCCTGCCACCATCGCCCCACTGACCCAGCTGGTGCACTCTGCCCCTCACTCAGTCCAGCACCACCTTTATTGCTCCTGGGACCAGCTAGACTGCTCAGGGGCCTGGCAGGACACAGAGGGCACATTCACAAGGGTTAAATGAGGATCTTTTAATGAAGGATTCTCAGGATGAAGGCAATCAGTGAGGAAAGTGAGGCACCCGGGGCCTGGCAACAGAGGGAAGCCAGTACCATCCTTGGGTGGGAAGCACACGGTGGGCAGCAAGGAACTGCAACTGGAGCCCGCAGCCTTGGATGGAAGAACAAAGCCCTTGTGCTGAACCATGGCCCAGCAAGCCTCCTCCTGCCTCGCAGTCCATGTGGGTGCCTCCCAAGGACTGAATCAGTTGGAAGCCAGGAGGAAGGAAGCCCCGATGCCTCGGTGCCCAGAGGCCACTTTCCCACACAGACCAGACAGAAGGGCAGAGGATGCTCCAGAGGGCAGGCATAGGCCAAGGGGGTTCTGGCCTCCCAGCTCTGCTGCTCTCCCTGCTGGAATCTTTATCTGTGAGACTTGGCCACACTGCTTCCTTTGACAGCTGCCATTCCTCACCTTACATGTTAGCTCCTCCTGGGATAGTCAATCCAGAGCCCCTGGCACCTTCTCCTAGTCTCTGTGTCAAGTCAACCATCTCATATTTTCAGAGCAGCTCTCAGCATCTGATTTTATCTACTCTTTTAGTGAACTACCCAACAATATCTCTTGATCTTTTTTGCATCTTGGCCTAAAAACCTCTAGGAGGGCAGGTACTTTATCTTGTGTTTGCCAATAATACAGTTCTAGGACGGCCCAGGGGACACACTGTGAATGGTGCCCTTATTCCTGTCTTTGCTTGCTGGGACAGTGCTGGGCACACAGCAGGCACTTGGTAGGTAAATGATGTTGAAAGGATAACATTTTTCGAGCACCTTCCATATACTAGGTACTGAGGTGGCTATAAAAACAATAGCTAACTTTTATGGTAGCTATCATGGCTACCATAGCTTTTCTCTGTTTCAGAAAGATACTTGCATGACCCACCCTCTCACCCCATTTCACAGATGGGAAATGAGCCACCCTGCTGGGACATGGGGGAACCAGGATTTGAGCCCTGGAGTCTGGCCGCAGAGCAGACATTCCTAAGTGTTAATACTCTATAATGCCTCTCTACAGATGACTTAGGCATGAACTAGACTTTAAGGAGCTGGCTAGTTGGGGAAAGGCATGCACGTAGTCAGCTCTCTTAAATTCAGGCCTGGGGTAGAAGTATGATAACCGAAGTGGGCAGGAGTTCACAGATTCATAATACAAAGTGTGTATACATAGCAGAAATACTTCCAGCGGAGGGGCATGAGATGATTTGCACAGCTGATAACAGCTACAGGAATTGCTGTTACAGTATCCGCACGAAAGAAGACATACGATGCTCCAAAATCTGAATACTTCAAACGATACACAGCGAAATTGCCCACGCTGTGGTCTGCCTTCCATTGCCAGAGTCAGGCTCGGCTGGCAGCTTACTACTGCCTTTCTTTGCCAGCAGCTGTTTCTAACTAGGCTATTTTGTTCTGCTATGTGGATGCTCAAAATGTATTTTATTTCAGGATCTGCCCTGGAAAGAAACAACAATGTGAACGGTCCAGTAACTTTCAATACAAACTGCCATAACTATCGTGAGAGAGCATTCGACACACCTTCAAAAAGGTGGAAGATGGGGTAACGGAGACGTGAAGGTTTGTAGGAAACTGTTCCCGCAAGCTTTAAACCAAAGAGACGAAGAGATTATTTCCAACCTTCTCTACAAGGAAAACATTTTCCACACGATAGCCATGCTTCAGTGGTTATAACATTTTCAAAAGAAATTGTACCAGTGCCAGCAACTGAAGCAAGGCAAACACAGATTTTAAAAAGAAAATAAGAAAAGATCTTGGATTCAGTAGGCAATCCGAGCGGGAAAAGGTTTTCCTGGGGTCTCTGCCAAGGCTGCCTCCCTGGCACCAAGCAAATGCCCAAGAGGCGGCTCCCAAGGGGCACCTGGGAGGGACACAGCCCCCTCTCTCTCTGAGCTGGAGGAAAGGGGGCCTGGCTCCCACCATTCGCAGTGTCCCTCTGGGTTCTTGGTCTGTGGGAATCCTTCCATAAACATCACTGTTTGGGAGAAAGAATATCCTGGAAACAACTAACTTCCGAGGAGAGCTGAGAGGCAGTGAAGACAGCGCTGAGCACACACATCCTGGCTTTGAATTCTATCTTGGCTGCTCACTGGCTGGTGACCCTGGGAGAGTCACTTGACCTCTCTGTGCCAGGGTCTGCTTCTGTGAGAGGAGGATAATTACAGGGTTGTTTGGAGTGAATACTGGTGAACTGCTGGCTGGCTCTCTGTGTGTTAAATAAATATTCAAGTCCTTTACAAAAGGAGCCAGAACACAGAGGGGCTGGGAGGAAGTGCAGGAAAGAGAAGAAGAGAAGTGGAGCATTGTTGGGGTGGGGGCAGGGGGACACAGAGCCAGTGGAGGGCAGGAGACAGATCACTGTGGAGACGAGAGGCTGTGGGTGAGTCTGGGGTCTGTGGCGCTCCCTGGTCTTGCTGCTGCCAGCCCCTGCCTGTCTTGAAAGCTCGTGCCCCTCTAGCCTCTCATCACCTCGCTCATCACCGCGGCTCTCTTCCAGTCCCTCCAGTGCTGCTGGGTGACCCTTCCCACCTCAAGGCCTTACCCATGCTCTTCCCTCCACCCCGAATGTCACCCTACCCCCCGCACTTAGAGAACTACTAGTCTTCCTCTGAGCTCAGCTCAAATCACACATTCTCAGGGCACTTCCCTGACCCACTTCCCTTCAAAATTTGAGGCTCTCAGAAGTGCCTGTAGTCTTTATGACACTTCATACAACTGGAGTTAAGTAGTGATTTGCTTGGAGGCTGTCTCCTTGAGTGGGAGCACACATTTCTGTTCACTCCTCCATTCCCAGATCAACAAATATCTGCAGGGTAGATGGAATGAATGAAGCTTAGCATCTGGATACCAAGTTATGCTGACGGCTGGACCTTTTCACTAAGATAAGAAGGAGAAAAGACATTTCCCTGCTGTGTCCTGGTGATCAGTGCCAGAAAACTGAGGGGGAACATTCCCATTGCCTACAAATTTCAACTGAATCAAAATTAGGCATCTGCAGTGGTTAACACCAAACCTGTTCAATTCATTCTAGTTTCTTTGTCCTACCAAATGCTGTTAAAAGAAATATGTTAAAGATTATGGAGAAAACTGTTCTACAGTCCACCAAGAGGCTGACCACTGCTAACACCAGAGCAGAATGCTCCAAAAGTAGTGCTGCTTGCTAAGGAGAGAGGGCTGTCCTGGGGGAATGTTTACCTCTGTATTCATAAGTATGAATAAAGTGGACCAGTTATTTTATTTGGTCTAAAATGGCATCCATTTTTTTCTCTCAACAAATAAAATGAGTCAAAGCTTTTCAAACCCATTCTTTAAAAAAGTCTTGTGCTCTGGAGTGGGAATGCAAAATGGTGTAGCCACTATAGAAAACAGTACACAGGTACCTCAAAGAATTACAAGTGGAACTATGATGTAATCCAGCAATTCCCTCCTCTGGGTACTTACTCAAAACATTTGAAATCACTAATATCTCAAAGAGATACTAGTGCTCTCGTGTTCACTGTAGCACCATCACAACAGCCAAGAGGTAGAAACAAACAAAATGTCCATCGGTAGATAAATAGATAAAGAAAATGTGGCATACACATACAACAGACTGTTATTCAGCTGTATAAAAAAGAAGGAAAAGGCATCATATACGACAACATGGATGAACCTTGAGGATATTATGCTGAGTTAAATAGGCCAGAAAGACAAATACACTATGATTCCACTTATATAAGACATCTAGAACAGTCCTTTCAAAGAGTGGAATTCAAAGGCTGGAAGGGGAGGAAACGGGGAGTCACTGATCAACGAGTTTAAAGGTTCAATTAAGCAAGATGAATAAGCTGTAGGGATCTGCTGTACAGTATTGGGCCTTGAGTCAACAAAGCTGTATCATACACTTAAAAATGTGTTAAGAGGGCAGACAGGGTAAGTGTCCTTACAATGAAAAAATTATATTTTAAAAGTAAAATAGTAAAAGTTATGACAAGAAAGGTAACAACGTGAACCAGGTAAAAGAGGGATATGGGAGTTGTCTCCTGCTGAACCTACTGACCACAGTGGGGCTCACACATGGCCCACCCTCTGGCCTCTGAGCTGGGTGAGCACTCAACCCTGGCTCTTTAGACTAAACATCTCATGGCACCCGGAGAGCCAGCCAGCAGTTACTATGCTGTGTCCCATTGGAGGGATGTAGGGTTGTGAAGTCCTAATTATCTTGAGCAATAAAGCCTCCTGCAAATGTTTCAGGCAGGATAGGCTCTGGGGTAGCACAGACTTACTTCCCAGCTCTGCTTCTCACCAGAGTGCAACCCCAGGCAAGCCTCCCAGGTCCTGCCTTGCAGGGCTTGGGGGTATTTTCCTAGGGACTGGATATTGACAGAGAGAGCTAGTATGGCACGGAGCACCTAGTAAGAAGCCCCAAACGGTGGCTAGAACCATCTTAACATCTTGAGAAATCCTGGCAAAAGCCACAGCACTAACAGGAACAATAGAGTCTGGCAGGGGTGGGGTTACCTGAGTGCCTAAGGGAACAGGTAAGCAACAGAAAAGAATTTAATGGACCCAGAGGCGCCCAGGGACCTGGAGAGAGTACACATGCCCCCCTAGGACAGGCAGCTGCTCTCCAGCTGAGGACAACTGACCAGGTGGGGAATGCGGGCCTCAAAGGGCTGGACCTGATTTTTTCTCAAGGAACTGAAAATCTGGGTTTCTCTGTGATCTACAAATTATAAATGGGAGTAATTCGTTCCAAATGTTTTCCATCATGATGCAGCCAACAAGTGTCTCTCCAGGCTAGATTCTACCCAGCTGGTCATCAGTTTGTGATCCAAGCTTCTGGTTCATGAAGCACTTTCATAGCGATCTTTTCAGTCGACCCTCCCAGCAGCTCTGCTAGATGTGTATCTGGATATTTTAGAAAGGTGACAACGGAGATTCTGAAAGTTACAAAACTTTCTCAAGGCCACAAGGCTGTTGAGTCATTGGGTCAGGACTAACACAAGTTTCTGACTCCAAGCACAAGGCTCCAGTGATATTTAACAGAGAAAACCCCATATGTAGCAGGAAAAGGCAACCCAATTAATCAATAAACAATGACACTGATGCACTTCCTCATTAGAAACCCTGATTTTATCACCTGACAATAACTAGAATATCAAAAAACGAGAGAGAGATTGATTACAAACTACTAAGGATACCAGAACGCAATGAAGTTGAGCATCGAGCCTGCCTCCTGAACATCCCAGGCTCTCTTCAAAGAATTTGGGATTTGAACTTGGAAAGTTGGGAGCAACTCAGGTTTTGTTTTCTCAGCTTCACTGAGATGATTCACACACCCAACAAGTCACCCACTTAAAATGCACAATTCACCGGTTGTTCGTATATTCATAGGGTTCATATATTCACAATCATCATCACAATTTTAGAACATTTTCATCACCCCAAATTAACCCCATACCTGTGGGAGCTAAATGTTTCATGGCCTGAGACCAGAGGGACGTTTCTTGAAGTGTAGTCCTAGGACCACCTATACTTGACTCAAGGAAGCTTTCAAAAATGCTGATTCCAGGGCCAATCTCACCTACTGAGTGAGACTCTCAGTAAGGAAGTGGGGATGGGACAAAGCAAGACTGTATTTTAAAAAGCATCCATGGTTCCTATGCACATTTGGCTTCACCATGAGCCAACCCATTTTGTGCCTGGACTTTGTTAAGACCTGGTGAAGCCTACACACAACTCAGAGTTCTATTTCTAATGCAGAAAATAAAATAACATAAGACCACAAAGGAAACCAATTATGCTAAAATACAGTTGTCAAAATATTTTTTCAATGTATTTGCTATACTGTAATATTACTTCTTGGTGAATACACTTAAATAACAGACCTAGCCAATGGGCCTAATAACTATTGCACTTGTGAAGGAAGGAAACATGTAGATAGTCTTCTGAAATATCTCTCACACCTGAAATGGGATATAAACATACTGCTGATTATTTTGGTGACAAAGTCCTAGTTACTGCAACTGGTACTGTGGCTCATTGCCTGTGGTTCGTAATGAAGCGAAAGGCTAAATTTCACTGAGGTTTGTAAAACAAAAAAAAATGGTGTGTTTTTTTTTTCTCTCATCTGAATTCATGGTTGCCCTGCCAGATCCCCATGGGTTAGGTAGACCCCAAGTTAAGAAGCCCAACTAGGGTGAGGGCCCTAATGCTGGATCCTAGGAGTGGCCATGATTCCTTCCAGCCCAAGCCTGACTACTCATTCCCTATATACCACAAGAAACCCCAGCATCTTCCAGCAATAGCCCTTTGACTTTCACTATCTTGTTGTGGATTCTGTTATTTGCCATCAAAATAACATCACCAGTACCTCTTCAAGTGCTTACTGTTTGGAGAAGGGAGATGGCAACCCATTCCAGCATTCTTGCCTGGAGAATCCCCATGGACAGAGGAGCCCGGCAGGCTACAGTCCATGGTGTCACCAAGAGTTGGACATGACGTAGTGACTAAGCACAGCACAAGGCACTGTTCTAACCACCTACGTATATTTGCTCATTTAATCCTCACCACAACCTAGACATGTAGATACTATTATTATGCCCATTTTGTAAATGAAGAAACTGCAGCCTGGTGATGTTACACAATCACCTAAAACTACGTGCATTAGGGTAGATTCAGACAAACCAGAGCTTGACCCGGGCTCCAGAGCTGAAAGGAGAGGAAGGGATTCACCCCAGGCGTCTTGGTCCAGTGGCCTGAGCCCTGAACAAGTAGTACCTCCTTCGCCATATAGAGAGCCCTGACTATATACCCTGGACACAGATGAATAGAAATGCATTGAGAAATTCAAATATCTGACTACAAAACCAACAAAGATATAGATAGAACATCCCTGAACTTCTAGGGAAAAGAATGTGTATAAAACAGGTCAAAGAAAGATATCACCTACAGGTCTTCTGGGGAAACGTACCGGAACTATTAATAATGTAGAAAAGAAATTGCAGAGGAATTCCAGAAGGAATGATTCTGAGGGCCGCATCTTTCCATCAATATTAATCATCTTGGGAACTTCTGGAACAAGGCTTATGGCGGCTTTGAAAAAGGCATCAGCTGCAAGACAGAAGAGAAATCCACATATGAGAATGTAGAAAAATTCAGGGTCTGCTTTCTTCTTCACACGGCCCAGAAGCCAAGCCTGAGAGGTATGTGGAAGTCAGGCCACACGGAGGGCCCGAGACAGCTGGTGGGTCCTCGAAGAGGGTTTCTGCACTGTGACTGACTCAGTGGAACAGTTGGGTGAGAGGCGCTGCTACCTTCCAGCTCTTCTCTTCTCCTCCTTCTTGGAACAATTTGGCTCCAAGAACCTCAGTCAAACTGGCTTTAGATAGTAAATGAAAAAAGCGCACAGCAAATTATCACAGAGAGCACAGAAGTCAGTTGCCAGGACTGAAGGCTCCATCTGAACTGGCTCAGAGAACCCTCCTGTCCACCCCAGGAAGAAAATGCTGTCCGAGGGCCCACTCCACAGCTGCGGAAAGAAACGTGCCTGGTCCTACAACAGAGCCAGTGAATGCAGGAGGGTCCAGCCGCACTGGTGGAGCCTGGGTCAAGCTCTGGTTTATCTGAATCTACCCTAATGCACGTTGTATTTGTTAAATAACAATGGAAATGTCTGAAGGAAAGTGTGTGTGTGTGCAAGCACACACACACATGCACACACGCACATATGGCTTTAAAGAGTTCTGAGTAGGTGACAGTTCCAGGGAGTCATCTGGAAAATGAAGGCATTTTAAGAAATATGTAACAGTCTGTAAACCAAGAAGACCTTCAAGGGTGAGAGGAAGGAAGGAAGGGGAGGCGGGAAGAGAGGAGGAGGGACGAAGAGGAAGTGGGGTGCTGAGAAAGAGGGAGCGACAGGAGGACACAGAGAGGGAGAAATGGGGTGAAGGGGGAGGACTGGATGTGTGGGGGGGGTGAGAAGGGGGGCTGTGAGATGGAGAGGGAGAGAGAGAGATCCTTCTAGATCTGCTAAAGTATTAACCATGAGAAAGAGCCTCAGGGTCAAAGCAGACAGAATACTGACCCAACAAATGAAATTTTAAACTACCCGACAAGATCAAACGTTTGCATGGTCCAAATACACTTCCACTTTGAAATGGCCTGCAGTGATGCAGAGAGAACAGCTCTGGTCGGCAGCACCCCGAGTTCAAACTGGAGCCCTGCCAGCGCAGCAGAGGGGCAGATACAACGACAGAAGCCCAGGCCGGCCGGGGACAGAGGCCGGCCCTTAACGAGAAGAGTCTGCGTCTGAAGCTGGAGAGTGGGGTTTTGCCTTGTCTTCCTCCTTCCAAAGAAAAAAAACCACGATACGGAAAGACACCAGGTTTACTACGTGAAGTTCCCTCTGCTCCAGAAGCTTGCCTCCCAGGCTGCTTCTGGGACCCCACAGCGGCACCCTTACCACGTTCACCGATACAGAGGAGTAAAGAGTTGACAACATGAAGTGTGATGAGCCCAGCGTGATCACACTCATTAACACCTATCCGTTGGGAACCTGCTCTGTGCTCCACTCTAAGGGGGACACGGAGCAGCTGATCTCATCTTAATATAGGGGTTCTGGTAGATGAACCTCCCAGAAAGAGTCAGAAGCTGCAGGGTCTTCTGTCTTGGCCTCCAGACAGTAGTAAGCGGCACCATGCCTGGAAACCAGCGGAACTCCTAGGCCGTGTCTTAAGGCAACTTACATTCCCAGTCCTCAAGCAGGCCTACGGGCAAGGTGCAATTATTTCCATGCCCAGATGACAAGCCAAGCTCAAACAGTGAGTGGCCAGGTGGAAGTAGCCCATGCATGGTAAGACTGAGCTGTGCAGAATATAAAGGCCGTCACCAGCACTAGCACTGAGTGACACAATCAGATTTGTGCTTTTTAGCAGAAACACAAGTCTGCAAATGATAGCTGTCATAAAGAGTTTATATCCAGAACACAAAAAGAAATTCTACAACAATGAAAAAACAAGTAACTTGACTGAAGGTTACCGTGAATAGACATTTTTTCCAAAGAAAATACACGAATAGTCACCAAGCATATGAAAAGATGCTCAAATCATTCATTATGAGAAGTACAAATCAAAACCACAGTGAGACATCATCTCACACCCATGAGAATGCCCACTATGACAAAAAACAAAAGCGAAAACGAAAGCCAGGAAATAACAAGCGTTGGCAAAGAAACTGGAGTCTCTTGTATACTGCTGGTGGCAATCTAAACTGGTGCAGTTGCTGTGGAAAATAGTCTGGTGGTTCCTCAAAAAGGTAAACATAGAATTACCATCTACTAGCAATGCCACTTCTAGGTGTCTACCCCAAAGAAATGAAAGCAGGGACTCAAACAGATATTTATACATGAATGCTCACAGCAGCAATATTCACAAGAACCAAAAGGTGGAAACAACCCAATGAACACATAAACAAAACACAGTACGTGTGTGTGCGTCCTAAGTCCCATCAGTCATGTCCGACTCTTTGCAACCCTATGTAGCCTGCCAGACTCCTCTGTCCGTGGGATTCTCCAGGCAAGAATACTGGAGTGGGTTGCCATGTCCTCCTCCAGGAGATCTTTCTGATTCAGGTATAGAACCTGAGTCTCTTAATGGCTCCTGCACTGGCTGGCAGGTTCTTTACCACTGGTGCCACCTGGGAAGCCCAACAAAACATGGTACATATACACAAAGGGGTATTACAAGGTCTTAAAAAGGAAGGAAATTCTTACATGTGCTAGAAATATGGACAAAGTTTGAAAATGTTCCAAATTGGGAAAGGAGTTATGTCAAGGCTATATATTGTCACTCTGCTTATTTAACTTATAGGCAGAGTACATCATGAGAAACGCTGGGCTGGAGGAAGCACAAGCTGGAATCAAGATTGCTGGGAGAAATATCAATAACCTCAGATATGCAGATGACACCACCCTTATGGCAGGAAGTGAAGAAGAACTAAAGAGCCTCTTGATGAAAGTGAAAGAGGAGAGTGAAAAAGTTGGCTTAAAGCTCAACATTCAGAAAACTAAGATCATGGCATCATAGTCCCATCACTTCATGGCAAATAGATGGGGAAACAATGGAAACAGTGACAGACTATTTTCTTGGGCTCCAAAATCACTGCAGATGGTGACTGAAGCCATGAAATTAAAAGATGCTTGCTCCTTGGAAGAAAAGCTGTGACCAACCTAGACAGCATATTAAAAAGCAGAGTCATTACTTTGCCGACAAAGGTCTGTCTAATCAAAGCTATGGTTTTTCCAATAGTCATGTATGGATGTGAGAGTTGGACCATAAAGAAAGGTGAGTGTTGAAGAATTGCTGCTTTTGAACTGTGGTGTTGGAGAAGACTCTTGAAAGTCCCTTGGATTGCAAGGAGATCCAACCAGTCAATCCTAAAGAAGTCAGTCCTGAATATTCATTGCAAGGGCTGATGCTGAAGCTGATGCTCCAATACTTTGGCCACCTGATGCGAACAACCAACTCATTAGAAAAGACCGTGATGCTGGGAAAGACTGAGGGCAGGAGGAGAAGGGGACCACAGAGGATGAGATGAGATGGTTGGATGGCATCACCAACTCGATGGACTTGAGTTTGAGCAAGCTCCAGGAGTTGGTGATGGACAGGTGTGCTGTAGCCCATGGGGTCGCCAAGAGTTGGACACAACTGAGTGACTGAACTGAAGTGAAATGAAATAGATCAGGCGAAAGGATGAACAGTATCTGATTTCACTTGTAACAAGTATTCGGAGTGGTCAAATTCAGAGAGGTAAAGTAGAATGGGAAGGAGGGAACAGACTTATCACTGAACGGGTACAGAGTTTCATTTTCTTTGGGATGATGAAATAGTTCTAGAAACGGATAGTGGTGATGGTTGCACAGGGTTGTGAATGTACCTAAAGCCACTGAATTGTACACTCAAAAATAGTTACAATGGTATATTTCATGTTGTGTAAACTTAACCACAATACAAAAATTTTAAAAAAGAGCTGAGCCTACCCTTGACATCACCCCTGAGAGCACAGGCAGGCCTGGACTCCATCACGTCTGGCATTTTCCTCCTGGCTCCACAGACGCCACTTTCCGGTGGGGACATTAAGTCCATTAGAAAACAAGGTGAAGAGCTTCTCTTGGCAGGAACTAAAATTCTGCTCAGAACAACTTGAAAGACTATTTATTCTATTTATGTGCTTGTTACCAAGTGGCCCTGAGAAAAGTGCCCGTTATTACGGCTCATTATGGAGGAAGCCACTATGGGCTGGGCGCTCTGCCCCTCACAGCCGCCCCACTGAAGCCCCATTCCAGAAAAGGGGGCTACAAGAAACAGTTACTTAAGGGCTGAGGCAGGAAATGTTCCAAAGCAGATTTTTAACCTCAGAAGACTTGTCCCATATATAAAGTCTTTTCTCGGATACTTCTTAATTTTGTCTTAGTAATCAGAATTCAAATGCTACTGTGTATGAAAACAGTTTTTTCTCGTAGAGTTCAGAATAATCATAATATAACACTTAAAAAACTGAAGTTTGTTTATAGCATTATGTAAGTTTCATGTATACAACATACCTCTATTTCTATATAACCTACAGCACATAGTAACACTTGACTCATTGTGGCTATTAAAAGTCAGAGAAGACAATTACAGATAAAATGGGTTAAAAAAATTTTTTTAAAGACCTCTAGGAAAAGGAGAAATAGATTCCAATTCATAAAGACTACTACCCTTGTTCCACTGGGGGAAGAAAAAGCATGTATTGGGTTGGCCAAAAGGTTCATTTGTCCACAAGATCTTAACAGAAAAACTCGAACAAACCTTTTGGCCAACCCAATATATGCAATGGCTCCCCCATGTTATGCCTTCCCCCATTTGAATCTTCTGAGGTTTCAAGGGATAGCTAGATTTCTTTTCCATATTTCATCTTCAAAAAGCAATTAAAACAAAGAAAAAAAATAGACTCAGGCCTGGCTGATCTCACCCTAGAGTTCATTCTGTTTGAGATCCTTTTTCTTGGGATGCTGACTGCTCTGCAGACAGGCATTCTGCTGCAGTTCTCTGCACAGTAATTAACATGTCCTTCAAGCACTGCAGGGCACTGGTGGAGGACAAACACAGCCACTGTCCCTGCAGTCACAGTAAGAGGGACCGTGCTACTCTCAGAGACAGTGTTTTCCAAAACTGCTTATCATAAGAATCGTCAAGATCCTTGTAAAAAAAAAAAAAAAAAAATATACAGCTCCCAGGCCCCCAAAAATCCATCCTCAAATTGAGGGGAATGGAACATGGTAAAACCACTTTGCAAGGTAATTTGGCGGCTCCTCCAGTTCTACATGGATGCTGCGTATATACGGACATACATGCTACCATGTGCATGACTCTTGAAAATCATTATGCTAAATGAATGGAGCTAGTCATAAAAGATCTGCATTGTAAGACTCTATTTATGTGAAATGACTGGAATGAGCAAATCCATCAAAACAAAAAGGAGACTGGTGGTTGGCAGAGTGGGGAATGACACTTACTGGATTTGGGGTTTTCTTTTGGGAAGATGAAAGTGTTCTGGAATTAGCGACCATGATCACAAAATTCCAAATATACTAAAAACCACTGAATTGTGCACCTAAAGAGGATGGATTTTATGCTACATGAATCAATTCTCAGTAAAGCTATTATTTAAAATACACATATGGGTTCCCAGGCTCCACTTTAAATGTATGATATTAAACCAGAGTATCCAAGACAGAGACTCAGAAATCTAACTTTAAAAACAATATTTATCTTTGAATAACTAACAGAGTCACGTAATTCTCCTCTCACTCCCATCTCTGGCCATTCAGTTTCCCTTCCCAGAGGCAAAGAGTATTATCTGCTGCTTGGGTATGCTTCCAAGTATACAGAAACAAGTACGTTTTCCTTTTATTTTTTCTTTCTTTCTTCCTCTTTTTACAGAGTTAACATACAGTTGACACCATTTTGCAACTCCTCACCCACTACTTAACAACAGTCTTGGAGATTAATCCTTCATGTATATAAAGTACATCTTTGTTCTCTTTTATAGCCACAAAGTGGAATTTGGTCCATTTCCTTTTTTCCTCCATTATTTTTTTAAAAGAGATAAAAGGCACACAACATCAAATTTACCATCCTGATCATTTGATTCATCTTTTTTTTAAAGAAACAAGTTTCTCCACTGAATTTAATGATTCAACAGGTTTGAAAAAAATTGTTCTAAATCCTTCAGCTAAATGCAGAATATGACTTTCTAACAGCAAATGGCACATTCTGAAAGGTTTAATCTAGAGACATTCTGTCAGAAGCAAATAGAAGTAGTAAGCAACAATGAAATTCAGCCAGGGCAGGCTACCTCCTCATTTCCCAGGGAGGCCTAGCATTGAACTTTTGATAATTTTCTGTTTGAAGTTTCAAGTTCTGTTTCCCAGCCTGGGGAGCTTCAAAGGGTTTGCAGAATACCAAAGGAGGATGATATTCTAGAACCGTCTACCAGGACAAGGAGAAATCAAACACACCCAAACACATAGCCACTGAAACTACAGAATGGTCACCAAAATGTATGCCACTAGCAAACCCTGGGAGAAGCTGAAAATAAGGGCTCAGCTGAAGGTACTAAGTAAACTAGGTATGTCGGGATTACCTGTATTACCCATGCTGACTAGCTACTGAGAATAACTCAGCCAATGGTTCTCCATGCATGAAGGTTTTTTTACATCAATTCAGCTTGACTGGAGAAAAACTGAAAACAATTCAACCATAAGGGACTAGTTAAAGAAATTATTGCACTGCCACACTGTGGAAATGATATCGCTAATAAAGAGAATAGTACATTGGTATGTTCTGAAGTATAATACATTATACCTATGATATATTAAGGACAAAATGTTATACGACTGTATATAGTATGATACATCTTTACAAGAAAAGAAATACATACACATACATATTTTTGTTGTTTTTGTGTTTAGTCACTAAGTCATGTCCAATTCGGAGAAGGCAATGGCACCCCACTCTAGTACTCTTGCCTGGAAAATCCCATGGACGGAGGAGCCTGGTAGGCTGCAGTCCATGGGGTCACAAACAGTCAGACACGACTGAGCGACTTCACTTTCACTTTTCACTTTCATGCATTGGAGAAGGAAATGGCAACCCACTCCAGTGTTCTTGCCTGGAGAATCCCAGGGACAACAGAGCCTGGTGGGCTGCCGTCTATGGGGTCGCACAGAGTCGGACACGACTGAGTGACTTAGCAGCAGCAGTAGCAGCATGTCCAATTCCTTCCAATCCCATGGACTATAGCCCGCCAACCTCCTCTACCCATGGGATTTCCCAGGCAAGAATCCTGGAGTGGATTGTCATTTCCTTCTCCAAGGGATCGTCCCGACCCAGGGATCAAACACAAGTCTCCTGCTTGGCAGGAGGATTCTTTACCACTCAGCTACCTAGGAAGCCCCAAAAATATATTCAGCTGGCTGCATAAAGAAAGGGAGGCAAGATAATGCCAAACTACAAAGTGTTATCCAGGAGTGTTGGCTGAGAGTGAAGAAAACCAGGATCTTTCATGTACTGCTAGGTTACTGTTTTGGAATTTTTATTGATAGCTTTCCAAAAATAATTTTTCTTTAGCAAAGTCAATACAAATTTATTACAAAATTTTCAATCACAGCAATGTACACAACAGAAGGGGTAGTGAGGCAGACAGGCAAGACGGTCAAAGGGCGTTCTGAAGAGTAGCCCCCTTTCTTCTTTACTAGAGCAGGGCATGCTGAGGACAGAGCTGGGGAAGGATCACTGTGGACTCTAGCACTCCGGCCGCACCCTGAGGGTCACCCACCCCCTTCGTCTGCATAAGGCCAGGGACTAAGTTGAGGGTGACACACATGTTCCAGGGCTAGGGGTGCTGCACTGCACTCCACAGTCAATGATTCTCGGCTCTACAAAGGGAGTTAGAGCATGCTCACTAGACAGCTTCATTTCTTCTCAAGGCTTGAAAAGGCTTTGTTCACCCTATGCTTTGAGGCATCTTCTAGCTCCTGCAGAAACTGAGGGGCCAGCAGCCTCCCACACACATGCCCACCTAAGGAGCCCCACTGCTATCTGTTCTGTGCACTGAAGCTCTGCATAGGACTCTGTCTGAACAAGGTTCCAGGTTAGGAGTTCGGGGGTAAAAAATGGAAGCGGGGTTTGGGGAAATAATATATAGCCCACCCTGCCCTGCCAAAAAAAAGAAAGAAAGAAAATAAATAGAATACTGAGTAGTTATTACAAAGAATGGGGTGGATCTACATGTATTAACATGGTGGGCAGGAAGAAGGTGTGAGGATAGAGGCAAAAATTTATTGATCAACAAAAAAAGCAAGTTGAAAAACATTGGGGAAGTCACATTCCCATTTCTAAGGTGGGAGTTGGTGGGACTGCATGTTTATATAAGAATATAGATAGATGAGAAAGCATATAGGGAGAAGAGTGGAGGAGAGAGGCAGAGAGCATATGAGAATAACAGGGCATTTTCAAATGGATATATAGAAGGAAAAAATCAAGACAAATATACAAACTATAAACAGTGGACTTTTCAGAAGTGAGGAGAAAGAGTAAAGTAACAGGTGACTTTTATCTGAGGGCTTTTTACTTTAAGATCTGCAATTCTGTATTGTCAGAATTTTTTTCAAATGAGCACGGAATATTAAAATAAAAATCATTAAGATTTAAAATAAAGTACAGGCTGTCTATTTTTCAACAGGATACAGGACAGTCTCCTCAAACACATGTCATACATGATAAAACTCAAGTTTAACTGCGATCTCTGGCAGTAAGTTCATCCTCTATGTCCTGGGCATTGTCAATACAGAATACGACTCAGTACCTGAGTCATCGGAGAGGATCAGGAAATGATAACGCAGGCCACCTTCAGAGGTGGCGTTTTATTTTTTAAACAATGCAGTAGGTCAGTGGTAATGGAAATCTTTACTACTTATCAGGGTCATAAACTCCTAGGCTAAACAAGACCTCAGAGTAATTCACCCCACTCCATTCCCAGACCTTCAGCTATCACATGCCCTCCTGGACAACTCAGAAGGACAGCTGTCCTAGTTCAGGGAATGCCAAGAAACGAAATATCACATTTCTTAAGGAGAAATGTCAAGAGTGGTTGAAAGACTCCCGTGACTTGAATATACCTTATTAAAGCAGGGCTCAGGCTACAAGAACTGTTCACTCTCTCTCAAGTCCTATCAACTCCACTGCTGAACATCTTCACGAGTCTTCAGCATCTTCCATCTCTGGATAAGTTTAGGTTTGGATTGGACAATATCTATATAGTGGAAACTACTGTATAAAATACAAATATAGGGCATAGTCTATTCTCTCATAATCTGTTATAGGACTAAATGTTTATTCCCCACCAATTCATATGCTGCAATTCTAAACCCGAAGGTGATGGTATCAGAAGGTGGGAACTTTGGGAGATGATTAGGTCATGAGGGTGTTGCCCTCATGAATGGGATTAGTGCCCTTATAAAAGGACCCCAGAGAGCTCCTTCCTCCCTTCTGCCATGTGAGGACACAGTGAGATCACAGTCTTGGAACTAGGAAGTCCTCACCAGACAATGAATCAGTCAGTAGCCTGATCTTGGACTTCCAGTCTCCAGAACTGTGAGAAACAAATTGTTTGTTGATTAAGCCATCTGGTCCCTGGTATTTTTGCTACAGCAGCCCAAACAGACTAAGGCAGTCTGCCATGAAGGTGTGCCATCACCAAGTGACAGGGGTGTCTTTGGGCAAAGCCTCATAGTCCAAATGGCCAAGTTATTATCCATAGGCAAGTTATTTATAGAGATTCAATATCATGTATTACTAAACTAGATCACTCACCTAGAGCCAGACATCCTGGAATGTAAAGTCAAGAGGGCCTTAGAAAGCACCACTATGAACAAAACTAGTGGAGGTGATGGAATTCCAGTTGAGCCGTTTCAAATCCTAAAAGATGATGCTGTGAAAGTGCTGCACTCAATATGCCAGCAAATGTGGAAAACTCAGCAGCGGCCACAGGACTGGAAAAGCTGTTTTCATTCCAATCCCAAAGAAAGGCAATGCCAAAGAATGCTCAAACTACTGCACAATTGCACTCATCTCACACACTAGCAAAGTAATGCTCAAAATTCTCTAAGCCAGGCTTTAACAATACGTGAACGGTGGGAACTTCCAGATGTTGGAGCTGGATTTAGAAAAGGCAGAGGAACCAGAGGTCAAATTGCCAACATCCTCTGGATCATCGAAAAAGTAAGAGAGTTCCAGAAAAACATCTATTTCTGCTTTATTGACTATGCCAAAGCCTTTGACTGTGTGGATCACAATAAACTGTGGAAAATTCTGAAAGAGATGGGAATACCAGACCATCTGACCTGCCTCTTAAGAAACCTGTATGCAGGTCAGGAAGCAACAGTTAGAACTGGACATGGAACAACAGACTGGTTCCAAATAGGAAAAGCAGTATGTCAAGGCTGTATATTGTCACCCTGCTTATTTAACTTCTATGCAGAGTACATCATGAGAAACGCTGGGCTGGAGGAAGCACAAGTTGGAATCAAGATTGCTGGGAGAAATATCAATAACCTCAGATATGCAGATGACACCACCCTTAGGGCAGAAAGTGAAGAAGAACTAAAGAGCCCTTGATGAGGGTGAAAGAGGAGAGTGAAAAAGTTGGCTTGAGGCTCAACATTCAGAAGACTAAGATCATGGAATCTGGTCACATCACTTCACGGCAAATAGATGGGGAAGCAGAGGAAACAGTGCTGACTTTATTTTGGGGGGCTCCAAAATCACTGCAGATGGTGACTGAAGCCATGAAATTAAAAGATGCTTACTCCTTGGAAGTAAAGTTATGACCAACCTAGATAGCATATTAAAAAGCAGAGATGTTACTTTGCCAACAAATGTCTGTCTAGTCAAGGCTATGGTTTTTTCCAATAGTCATGTATGGATGTGATTCGGACAATAAAGAAAGCTGAGTGCCAAAGAATTGATGCTTTTGAACCTGGTGTTGGAGAAGACTCTTGAGAGTCCCTTGAACTGCAAGGAGATCCAACCAATCCATCCTAAAGGAGATCAATCCAGAGTGTTCACTGGAAGGACTGATGTTGAGGCTTAAACTCCAATACTTTAGCCACCTAATGCAAAGAACTGACTCATTGGAAAAGAACCTGATGCTGGGAAAGACTGAAGGCAGGAGGAGAAGGGGACAACAGAGGATGAGATGGTTGGATGGCATCATCGACTCAATGGACATGAGTTTGGGTAAACTCCAGGAATTGGTGATGGACAGGGAAGCCTGGCGTGCTGCAGTCCATAGGGTTGCAAAGAGTTGGACATGACTGAGCAACTGAACTGATGTTTTTATAACAGTACTTGTTATTATGGGAATTAGGTTTGAGGATTTAAGGACCACTGTTTTGATGATATGTGTAAAGAGCAAAATTTAAAGAAATAATGAATGCCGAAGGACAATTAAATATCTTATACATGAAACTGTCAGTGATAACAATTAAGCATTAATTTAATCCTGACTTTGCCACCTGGTTTATGCAGAATGTCAGCTCTTAATGTGAGAAGTCCACTCAGACATACAGATGACTTCTCAGTTTCGGCAGCACCATAGGAGGTGCCTGTATGTTCTCTCTTCTGTCTCTGACAGGCAAGGCCTCTCTCCAAGTCAAGCACACTCAGCCCATGTTTCACCTGACTCACATCTCTGGGTCCTCTAGGGGTAACACACCTTACTGCTGACTCTGCAGGAGCTCACAAGAGGCTGTGAAGGACTTTCTATGGATATTCAGCTTGGGTTTCCCTAAGCAGAAAGGATTAGGCATTCCTTATCTTAATTCTGACTGTCTCCGAAATCAGTTACCTAACGTTCAGTCTAGTCTCTAGTAACCACACACACCAAGGGTTAGAAATAAAACACTGGATTAGGGGGTTATCTGGTGGTCCAGTGGTTGAGAATCTGCCTTGCAATGCAGCAGACAGCAGTTCAGTCCCTGATCTGTGAAGATCCCACATGCTGCCAAGAAACTAAGCCCATGTACCACAACCACTGAGCCTGTGCTCTAGAGCCCAAGAGCCGCAACTACTGAACCCATGTGCTCAACTACTAAAGCCCACGTGCCCTAGAGCCCATGTTCCATGACAAGAGAAACCACTGCGATGAAAAGCCTGCATGCTCTGCAACTAGAGAAAGCCCACGTGCAGCAAAGACCTAGTGCAGCCAAAAATAAATAAATATTTTAAAAAACCAACAGAAAAAACCCCACCAGATTATGTTGAGAGGAACTAACCTAACTATAGAGAAACACAGTGGTGGAAAGAGCACTTGAAGTCACTTATTAGCTAGATGCTCCTGGGCAAGTCATGTCACACCTCTGAGCTCCAGTTTCCTCTTCTGTAAAAAGATCAACCACCCAGCAAATAATACGTACTGGATAAAACTAAACTGCTTTGCTTGGAATTCAGTTCTCTCAAAAATTAGTCCCCAAGCTATTTTCCTAACTTGACCTCCCACTCAGTCCTTCCAGAGGCACCATTTTTCCAGCCTCTAGGCCTCTGCTCTTGCTGTTGCCTAGGCCAGAATGCCCCCCTCCCACCCCTATGCCTCATTTCAGATATATAAAGAAGGCTGAGTGCCAAAGAATTGATGCTTTCAAATCCTGGTGCTGGAGAAGACTCTTGAGAGACCCATGGACAGCAAGGAAATCAATCCAGTCTATCCTAAAGGAAATCAACCTTGAATATTCATTGGAAGGACCGAAGCTGAAGCTCCAATACTATGGCCACCTGATGCGAAGATCTGAATCATTGGAAAAGACCCTGATGCTGGAGAAGACTGAGGGCAGGAGGAGAAGAGAGTGACAGAGGATGAGATGGTTAGATGGCATCACTGACTCAATGGACATGAGTTTGAGCAAACTCAGGGAGATAGTGAAGGACAGAGAAGCCTGATGTGCTACAGTTTATGGGGTCACAGCGAGTCATGACTTGGCGACTGAACAACATGCTGTGTTGTAGGTCAATTATAGTTTAAAAAAAACAAAAACAAAAAAACTCCTAGAAAAGTAGGTCGGATTTGGGGTTACCAGAAGCGAGGGATGGGGGGAGGCGGAACTGGATGAAGGCAGTCAAAAGGAATAAACATCCAGTTATAAGGTAAGTACTACGGATGTAATGTACTACATGATAAATATAATTAACACTGCTGTATGTTATATATGAAAGTTGTTAAGAGAGTAAATTTTAAGAGTTCTCATCACAAAGAAAAAATACTTCAAAAAGTTTCTTTATTTTTGTACTTGTATGAGCTGACAGGTGTTCACTAAACTTACTGTGGTAAGCAGTTCATGCTGTATGTAAGTCAAATCATTATGCTGTACACCTTAAACTTACTCAGTGCTGTATGTCAATCATATCTCAAAAAAAACTAGAAGGAAAAAATGTTTTCAAATAAAGGAGGGGGAGAGAATTCTATAGGAGGGAAAAGTATTATTATTAACAATAAGAACAAAAATCATTCTTTTTACCACTATTTTGCTCTAATTGTTCTCACTACTGTTTCATCTTTGGAGGAACTGCAGATTTGTTATTTTCAGGATAATTCAGCAGGTCAATCTTGAAATGAACAGCTTTCTTGCAGATTTCTCAAGTTCCTGAGTATGAGAGTTGGCTTTCAGAATTCTGAAACTGCAGAGCTGCACTGTACGCAGTTAGCTCCTAAACCCCATGGTGTACTTCCATCTCTTGAGAGACGGTTATACTAAGTTAACATTTACTGAGCCGCTACTACGTGCCAGTGGACCGACTGCCCGAGTACCTTCTCTCATTTAATCTACCACAGGGACTTCCCTGTGGTGCAGTGGTTAGGACTTTGTGCTCCCAATGCAGGAGGTCTGGATTCAAACCCTAGGCAGGGAACGATGAACCACCCCCCCACCGCCACCCCGGCCCCATGCCTCAATTAAAGATCCCAGATGCTGTAATGAAGACAAAAGGTCCTGCATGCCACAACTAAGACCTGGCACAGCCAAATAAATGAAATAAATAAATATTTTTTTTTTAAATTAAGAGTCTGCCTGCTATGTAGGGGACATGGGTTGAATCCCTGGCCCAGGAAGATTCCACATGCCACGGGGCAACTAAACCCATACACCACAACCACTGAAGCCCTCGCACCTAGAGCCTGTGCTCTGCAACAAGAGAAGCCACCACAATGAGACGCATGCACACTGCAGCTAGAGAGTAGCCTCTGAGTGCTGCACTAGAGAAAAGCCCTTGCACAGCAAGGAAAACCCAGTACAGCCAAGAATTTTAAAAAAAAATCCAACACAGGAACCACCGCCATCATCTCCACTTTACAGATGGAGAAACTGAGGCACCATACAGCCAATCAGTCCAACAGCATACTACTCATAATCAGCAGAATCAGGATTGGGACTAGCACACTCAGGAGGTTTGAAACTCACCAGTCATTAGGGCCTCATCCCTAACGTATCATGTGATCCCACACATCCCCTCTTTTGCTCAGGACGGCTCCTCTACCTGGAACGCTAACTATTCCTTCTTCCCTTCCCCACAGCCCTTCCCGATAAACAAATGCTCTTCTTTAAAGACCCACCTTTAACATTTGTTGTTGCTGTTTAGTCTTTTAGTTGTGTCCGACTCTTGCGACCCCATGGACTCTAGCCCACGAGGCTTCTCTGTCCAAGGGATCCTCCAGGCAAGAATACTGGAACGGGTTGCCATTTCCTTCTCCAGGGGATCTTCCCGACCCAGGGATCAAACCCGTGGCTCCTGCATTGGCAGGTGGATCCTTTACCACTGAGCTACCAGGGGAGTCCCCTTTAATAATACTTTCATTATAAAACATCCTCCTTTCTGAGGTGAGGAATTGTTAAGATAAAGGAACCAAGAGAAAAGAGAAAAGAACTCACTCTTGCTGTGGCTTGGTGATAACCTTCCAGAAAGAATCACTGACTAACAAGGACAAGGAGCTATCCCCAGTGACAGTGAACAGGCCTCTCTGGGTGAGAAGATGTGACCGACAACTGATTTGCAAGTCCTTCATTTCTCCTAAAGATCTGGGGGCAATGGGTGACCCTAGACCAACCCCCAGCATGATCCAGCCTACATGCTGAACCAACGTGTCCAAAGGACCAGAAGGGGGCCTCCCTGTAACAAGCCTTCGTCAGCACTCCACGCTGGCCTGGCTCAGGGTTCAAATGGAGTTTACTTGTTAGGCTGAGCCAGCCCTGGCAAAGCTGCAGCTGATAAAGAAGGTACAGCAGAGGCTGGATCAAGGGAGGCCAGAAAATGAATAGGGGGGAGGGGATATTTTATAACCAGCTGAGAGGGGGGATGTTTAAGGAGGCAAACAAACCCAATCAGCCCACTTCCACAAGCTTCATTTAATTTATATTTAGCTTTCCCCTTCTCAGTAATTGAATATATTATTTATTTTGGCCAGCAACTGCCGCATGTGGCTTTCAGAACAACAATAAGCTTTTAAGGTTTATCACCGCAGAATTTAGAGACTTGAGCAAAATCATCAGATAAATTATTAAGCATGAAGTGGACACTGCATTCCTGCCCCCCTGTAGCAGTTTAAAGTGTAGAGGAGGCAGAGGAGGAGGCCGGAGCTCTAACACAGGGGCGCTGAGTTTGTTTGGAATCTGCAACATTCAAGACGTGGCTCTGAGCTTATCAAGCTGGGAGAAGAAAGATCTAGGCTTCTGAGGCCTCTACACGCAGCTCACAGCTCTGCTATGTGCAGCTCACAACCCACTCCTAACGCTACAGGTGACATCAAACTCATGGGTCCCCACACAGGGGTCCCCACACACTATTCCTGATCTTTTTAAGAGGGAACAGTTCATAAGATCAACAACCAGTTCCTAACATCAATTTAATCTAATTAATTTAATCTAACCTTCATTTTGCACATCACTGGGTTTTTGGCAGAGGCTGTTAAATTTTTGCTTTGTTTCCTGCAAACCCATCATCCTTACCAAAGCAGGCATTAGGAGTAAGTTCTGCGTCTGCTGATCAGTAATGAGGACATACCTGCTCTTGTGGGATTTGCAGTCCTCGTGGGGGAAGGGAGTGTTCAAACAATAAGCAAACAAACACACACAGTAAGAAAGCATCAGATGACGGCAAGTGCAATGAAGACATGAGGATGGTACAGGGTATGACTGGGGAGGTGGGGTTACTTTAGCGAGGGTGGACAGGAAACGACCCCCAAAGAGGCAAGGCTTGATTCTCATCTCTGGCCTAGTAATTTTAGAAAATGCAAATATCTGGGGGGAAGATCATTCTGGAAAGAGGGAACAGCAAGGGCAAAGGCTCTGAACTGGTAGATGGCTTAGTATGTTCAAAGGACAGAAAAAAAGCCGGCGTAGCTAAAGCGTGGTGTGAGTTGAGGACAGAAGGCTGCTGCCAGACACCAGATCGTGTGGGGACTTCAGGCCAGGTGCCTGGCGTCTTTGGTGTCTTTGGTTTGATCCCAAAGGCGCTGAGAGGCTACTGGAGCACCCAGGAGTTGAGAACAAAACCAAGCAGAGTCTGAAAAGGTTCTTGGACAGCAATCATGTTTGAAGACTTCGGTGACACCGAGGGTCCGATGGGAAGGACCCAGCTGCCCACAACTGTAACCCTCCACCAGCACACCCTTCACTGGCATCCTTCCCTTCCTCGTCTCACCTCATCTCACCCTCCTGACACTCCCTGGGGTCGCCTCCCAAATCAACCACTTGCACAATTCTGGTTCCCGGACAGCTCTGTGCCTCTTACAGAAACAGGTTTGGGGCCGAGTTTTTATCCCTAACAGCAAACTGAAGAGCGTATTCATTCTATCCTGCTTAGACACTACTCCTGTGTCTCTGGAATTTCAAACCCTGACAACAATAAATAAACTTGAATCTGCTGTGGATGAGCAGTCCTAAGTTTTAAAACTCTCTAGCGATGTCTGAGCCACCTGACCTGACATGCCTGAGACAGATTTAGGAAGGTCCTTACAGGAAATAACCCAGGCTCGGTAATCTGTCTGACTCTATAAATGTGTATGTGTCCGAGGTGCTTCCTACTAAAGAAAAAATTCATCACTTATTGACCCCTTTTTCTTTTCTTTCCTCCTTAAAGGAATCTCTCTACACGCATTCACATACTGCCGAGTCAGCTTTCCTAAGGAGCCAGGGAGAGTCTGAGAGAAGAGAGTGAGTGATGGGCTCACCTTGGGAGAGGCACTGGTTGGCCAGGGCCACCTGCCCAGAATGCAGGTAGAGATTGAGGCGGGTGAAGATCCCCACCAGGGAGGGAATGGTAATGAAGCAGTAGGCAACGCACGCCTAGAAGAAAGGGGAGAAACAGCAGGTTATGCGGCAATGCCATCACAGTGGATTAATAGTTTCATTTTCATCCATCATATATTTTCAAGTAAAAACACTTAAAACAATTAATCTCCCCATTATGAAGCCCAATTTCTCCTCCTTGCCTGTGCTGTATTTGCCTTTTTGGGAGGAACAGGAGGGGCAACCAAGGACAGTAATGGTGTACAAAAATAAATCTTCACCTGTCATCACAGGAAGTGAATAGATAACACCTAATATTGATCATTTAAAGAAGCAGTTGTTAAAACCAATTAGTTAAAAATGAAATAATTGGTAATTTGAAGAAGAAACTGCTAAAGAGAGACTGTGAGGAGAGAGGTATATGGTGAGAAAGGGCAGGGCTGAGAAGTTTATTTTACTATAATCTTTTCAGTATGATTTTATTTTTAAAGCATGGATATGTATTGCTTTGATAAAGTTTTGAGCAGCTTACTCAAGACACAAATTTCTTCCAAAGCTGGGAACTTGACAAGAGGAAAGAAGGTCCTAGGCTTTCCAGTCACTGGCATGAACCAGAGATAATTCAGCTGGCATACAAAAATGCAAATCCATCTCAACCACCTCCCCTAATATGTATCAAAATTCAGACTCCTTTGAGTGTTTCTTTTGAAAACATTAAGAAAATCGGTCAGTCCGTGAATATGTAAGGAAAAATCTGTAAAGTTAATATTAAATCACCCCTAATCTTTTTCTGGGAGTAACAATTCAGAAACTTGTATAAGAAACAGCCCACTGGAGTTCAAAGTAAGTCTTATCTTTAAAACATACCCGGACAAATGCAGCGGTCTTTCTAGAATGATTTCCCTTCATTACTTTCCTTGTTTCCATTGTCAACCGGTTCACACTCTAGATTAAAAAGTAAAACAGAAACGGGAAAGAAATAATGGTTAATTCAGATTGAACATCTTCCAAAGAGATTTGAACATTGACTGTATACAAGTCAATGAGAACAAGCTAACCAGAACCAAGACTGGCTCCAGAACCAAGACTGGTGAGCACCAAACCCTGAAACGGCAAAGGGGTCATCAGGCCAGATTCAATCTCAGCTTGAGCAAACATCTCCAAGGGGCACTCATTGAGTTAAGTCATGCCTATCAACTGGCATGATAAATGACCATTTTCTGGCTTAATGAATAGCCAGGGTTCACTTACTCTATTTCCAGAAATCCCACACACTAACCTTAAGATCTTAGAGATCTCAAGAGAAACGTCCAAACCTGAACACAGACATACAAAATACCTCTGCAACACTAACACTAACCATAAGAACAGTAACAGCAGCCACGTTATCACTTATAGCACACCAGGTGCCCTTGTAGGAGCTGTACATTCTTAAGCTCATTGACTCCTCATGACCTTACAGACTGAGTACCATTAACTCCCCTGACTTATAAGTCTCTACATTTAGGTCTTAAGTTTACTAATGCTACAAAATCTGATAATCAGCAAATAAATATATAAAAAGGTCATTTGCCTTAAATTTACATGAATCAATTCAAGAGCCTTAGGGAATCTTTTCGCAAAAATAAAAAGGTTGGACCTATGGCTCCCAAAATGTGTACCATGACACCCCAGGGTGTTACAGGAAAATCAGAGGGGCATCCCATGTTTTGGACAACCACACAAGGGCTCAACTGCTGAACACTATGCAAAGCTCTTGTGTGAGGTAGCTCACAGACATGGTACCTTCCTTGCAATAATGGCATATTTTTGCAAAACTGGGTTTTTAGCAACGGCCGTGACAAAAAGTACTGTGCAAACGTTAACGTAGGGGAAAAAGAATCTATCTGGAACAGGAAATAGGGTAGTGGTGTCCCATCTGATTCCAAGGTTTGAGAAGTCAAGCAATGCCTAGAGGTACATATACTTCATTAGTAAGTAATTATGATGATTTTAAATGGAATGAAAATATACAATTTTTCTTTCAATTTACATAAATTGTTGGTTCAGAGAGCAAGCTGTTGGGACACAAATTCTTAAGTTGCTTGAGCCTAATTTCTTAATAAATAGCACTGTTATCTCTTCCTTTTTGCCTAAGGGCATCATGAGAAGTTACTGAAAGGCACTGTGAACCAAGAAAGCTGGGACTCTGGTTAGGGAACAAGGAATTCTAACTAGGTTAATAATTTCTATAACTAAATAATCACTACAACTCACTCAACTCTTTGCTGTTGACATGCAGGAGTGAGAATATGCAAATTTCAGAGAAAAAGAGGCCAATTAAACCACGTTAAGGCTCAAGCAAAGTTGTAGATTTTATTAACCTTTGAGAAAACATCTTTCATGCCTTGGGAACAGAAGCAATATGGGGCCAGAAGAATCTCAAATTAAAACTGGTGCGTGGCATATCAATGATCGATAAACAAGTATTGAGAGAATAAATGAATGAGTGAAAATCCTTACGTGAATCAACTGCACGAGAACAGGTTCCAGATTGCAAAACATTGACCTGGCCTCAACATAAAAACTCAGCTGTTGTTCAAAATCACGGCCAAAGGACACCTAGAATCAAGGAGAAAGAAGTGGCAATGTTATCTCTAGGCAGCTGTGAGCACACAATTGGAAAAGTTCCTCCTGAGTTTTGTGGGGACAGGTGAGGTGCTGCGATGACAAGACACCAAAAATTCCACAGATATAGATGGGTGGTATCTCAAGGGCATGTAAGCAAACACACACATCCGTGAACTGGAATACACTTTAACTAGATGTTACATTACTTTACCCAGCATATAGAGGAAATGTTACTATTACCACCTCATCTTCATGACATGGGCACTGGAGTAGAACATAAAAAGACCAAAGGGTATAAAACAGAATCTCAAAATGCAAAGAGGATTTCCTAGGCAAGAAGGAAACCACTGGAAAGGAAATGGTGCCATTTTTGCATGTCAGCTGCGGCCTTTTCACATAGATTTGGTGATCGGGAGTCATTTGTCAGAGGGATTCCCTAATAAGGGCCACACATTTCTGCTTTCTGATGGGAATTCCAGCCTTTAGCAGCTCACTGGTGGCTGCCAGAGCCACCGATGGATGTTATCCCACCATTAAAAACCTCTTCTCCTATTTCTTCAAATTTATGAACAGCTGGTTGGTAGGACAAACTTTACTGCTACAACAATCATTTTTGTCCAGAAGAGGTTTAAAGTCATAATTTCCACTACAGCTATCAAGTTTCACATCTTATTTTCTCATATATTCTTTCCCATTAAAACTTAGTGGTTTTCAGACAAACCCATAAAAGGATAAATATCACGAGAACAGCATAGAAATTGAGGGAACAAGAGAGGCACCTAGTATCAATCATAGGTACATTTCCTAACGTGGGAATTAAAAGGCTTATCCTGAATTTTCATCAAAACTTGTATTTTACCATAGTTAAATCAACCTCTGTTATTGAATGAGTCACATTTTTCAAGGTGATTTTCAAAGTGACCTAGCTATTTTCATCTCAGTCAGCTTTTGTCTTGACATTTCTAACAGCAGATACTGGCTGAAGCGGGTATTCTAGTTTCGTGCACCGAGATTTAAGGCAAAGGTTGTTCTGGCTAGGATGGAAAGGTGGTTGTTCCTGATGAAACCTGCAACAACGCCGCCCACTTCGCTCGTCCCTCCCCAGTGTCCCTGTGGACTCTTCCCAGCTGGGGGTGGGTCTGCTGTCCCTCCCCTCCAGGCGGCTGGCCCTGGGACTTGCTTTGACTAACAGAATGAAGCAGGCGGCAGCACTGGTCACTATGTGATTTCTAAACCTCCAAAGGCCTGGCAGCTTCTGATTCTGCCCTCACCAGGCAAGAGCCCAGACGTGAGCAAATGATGAGAGAATGGTGGAGAGAAAGAGGTCATATGACTGAGAAATGAGCTGCCCCAGTCAACAGCCAGCACCAAGACCCTAAGCACACGCTCAAGATGTCCTGGATCCTCCAGCCCCAGTTCTGCCACACTTCTGACATTACACAGAGCGGCCTGGTTACCCAGTCAACCCACGGACTCGTAAGAAGAAAACACTGTCATGTTAAGCCACCAAGTTTGGGGTGAGCTGTCATGTAGCACTAAGTAACGAGGATGAATGGAGAGTGGACACTTGACATTTCACCCCCACCCACCCCCCAAATCGTTTTCAGCAGCATCTAAAGAGCAGCACATCAGGTGCTTCAGGAAGCCCCTTTTCCACAGGTCCCCCAGTAGCCTAAAGCTTAGAATTCTGGGCTCTCACTGCCACGGCCCAAGTTCAATCCCTGGTCAGGGAACTGAGGATTCTGCAAGCCATATGGCACAGCCAAAAAATGTAACAATAATTTAAAAAATAAAAATGAAAGAATTTAAATTGGCTTCATTGAAAAAAGAAAAAAAGGAAGCCTCTTCTCCCACTCCGGATCCACATGGCTTGGCTGCCCAGGGGTGCCTGTCTCCCTGGCCTGGCCGGTGTGTTCCTTCCTTCTCACAGCAGCAATTTGCTCAGGGACGAGAACGTGACCCAAATTAATCCAAAGACTCAGCCCTAGAACTTCTGCTGGGGCTCTTCCTGCTGGGCTGAAGAGCTGGAAGGAATGGAAACCCAGGGCTCTCATGGAGAGTGAGCCTGCCTGGGAGGGATGCCAGGAGAGAAGAGCCATGAGCCAAAGACACACACAGCAGTTCTTGATGACACTACGGAGACCCCGAGTCCAGCTGCTCCTTCCGAGAGGTCCACCCCTGGACTTTATGTCACATCGGCCAGTAAGTCACTCTCCCACTGTCCCCTTTTTATTTTTTCCTTAAGCCAGTTTGTCTTGGCTCTCTTTGCCCCCAGGGAAGTGCTGGCTAACATAAGTTGTTTTCTAATTTCATCTTATCTCCATAAAAATGAAAAGCCCCAGGGAACATAATGTTAACTGCTTTCACCAGAGGAAGGATAAACAATTACATCACATTTCCAAGTACACTGAAACTTCTTCCCCAATACTTACCATTTTTATAAATCCATTAATCAAATATGCCAGCATTCTTTTCTCATCTTCAAGAGTGAGTGCACTAAAATCAATAATTGTACATAATTGACATTGAGGTAATAAATGAAAGTTTCCAAAGGAAAAAAATAAATGAGAAATAAGTAAGTTAACAGATAAGAACATTTTGCATTTTCTAGCTTTAAAAAACTTCCATATTTGTGCTTCTTTTGATGAAAATATGTAACCTAAATTAACATAATTTAAATGTGTTTCTCATCTCTCTCAGAGACACTGGTCTCAAGACATATTCATTAACAGCAAAAGAGAAGGTAATTCTCCCTTCTTTGGAATTTGGATAGCAAAGTTCAACTTCAAATTTTGTATTCCAGAGAACTTTCCATTCAACATTTTACTATAAAAAGGTTTAAATGTAGCAAAGTTGAAAATTATACAGTCAACACCAGTACACCCTAATATTATCACTTTATAATATTTGCTTTATCACATAACTCTCCATTCCACCCTCCGTTCATCAATCTACCTTATTTTGGAAATACAGCTTAAAATAAACCACAGATCTCAGCTGCTTCTGTTTAATAGCAAAGTTAGTATAAATATAAATGAAAAAATGTCAAGTCCTTATAGTTTTGATAATACATGTGAAGGTTTATAAATGGTTTCCCAATTTATTTATTTTTTTTTAATTTAAGAGTCAAAGACCAAGGTTCTTGTTCTAAGAGAAAACAAGTCTGTATTGGCAAAATCAGCATGCTGCTGCTGCTGCTAAGTCGCTTCAGTCGTGTCCGACTCTGTGCGACCCCATAGACGGCAGCCCACCAGGCTCCCCCATCCCTGGGATTCTCCAGGCAAGAACACTGGAGTGGGTTGCCATTTCCTTCTCCAATGCATGAAAGGTAAAGTGAAAGTGAAGTCGCTCAGTTGTGTCCGACTCTGTGCGACCCCAAGGACTGCAGCCTACCAGGCTTCTCTGTCCAAGGGATTTTCCAGGCGAGAGTACTGGAGTGGGTTGCCATTGCCTTCTCCACAAAATCAGCATACTATCCTCCAATATGCAGTGTCCTCTTCATTCTTTGCGACTACATTTCCCACTTCCCAAAGCTCCTTTGAGGCTAGGAGTAGCCACAGGACACTTCTGGTCATTGGGATGTTAATGCAAGTGATGTACAAAGCCTCCCAAACTGTGTCCCTAAAAGGAAGCTGCTGTCCTCTGATGCCTGCAGGCTGCAACATGAACATGGTTGAGGTAAGCCATCTCTACCAGGAAGACAAGGACCACACCCTAGAGGGACAGGAGAGCTGGAAGACAAGAAACCTGGGCTCCTGGATGATGTTCTACAGCAGAGCTACCCTACCCTGACCTTCTGGCTCCACTTCTCACAAGAGAAATACATCTGCTATTTTATTTAGGCCAAAAACTAATGTCCTACTAATACAAGTACTTTGCTAAATGTCTCTTGGGTCTTTATGTATTTTTGTGCAACAAAAGTCTATCAGTTCTATTTATTATGAAAAGTCTTGATATTTTGATTTTGATAACTAATGAAGTTGAAAGCACAGGTCATGAAAATAAAGATTCTACAATTCAGGGGAAAAAAAACAAAACAAAAGAAACACAATTCATCTAGTTGATGGTTAAGTTCCAAAACAATTTTCTCAGTTTTTGTAACATTTTCCAGCGAATCAAGCTGCTGTGTTTAAAAATTCTTTAGGGATCAAAATTTCAGCCACAGAGAAGCAGGAATTGCCTCAAGCACAGTCAAATGGAAACATGTAATGAAAAAGAAAAAAAAAGATAAATACATCAAACTAGAAAGCAAAGAAGATAATCTGGCTTTTGACCCAAAGGTAAGGCTCAGACCAGGTCTAAGCCTCAAGTATACTGAACAAATAAGGTCCTTCATGTAAGGAATATAGGCAACTTCATTTGAATTTCAAATAAGTGGCTAATAATGAGAAAAAATTTAAAGGCTATGTTACTGGATGAGTGAACTCATTATTATACTATCTGCTGCTCTCAGAAATCTCCAGGAGACATGTAGCATGAGTTCACTTGGATGAAACCAGCCTTTTCCTCCCAACAGAAATCCCTTTGTAAAAACATCTGCCATCTCATTTTCTCAGGAAGATTACCCTCAGCTCAGCCTCCCTCCTCCCCTGGATTGGAATGTCCTTGTTAACAAGAATCTTAATAGACCCCATAAAATAATATTATTCACAGCAGCTGCTTAAAGCAGTAATTCCCTAATGCACTATTATGTGGCATTAAGACTCAATCCAGGCTCGTTTCAGCCTTAAGCGTGGCTTACTTCACAGAGTCGTGCATGGTCTTGCAAACGTGCAAAAGGGCATTCAGAATCACGGGGTCCTTGGTGGGTTCCAGCTGATGCCTAGGAGACATTTGGGGATAAGGGTGAAAGCCATCTACACCGAGCACTAAAAGCATGGATTTAGTTCTCATCTACAGGACATATGTGAGAAGCAGTAAATTATCTGGTTGGCATTTAACATAGCCCGGCTCACCAGCAATGGGCAATGTTCTAGTTTTCTCTGAATTTTTCTTTAGCTAACAAGTTTGCTCTTCTAACATAATTTCTCCCAACTGCAAAATCATGGTAAAACTGCTACATTTCCTATGCCAGGCAAAGGGCAAATCTGTTTTCTTACCATGTTTCTTGAACCCCTGAAGCTGTCTACAACTGTGTTAAGTGCAGACAAAATTATTAATTTAGTTTCTCAAAAGACAAGCTCTTACAACAAATTTTTATGAAAGTAAAGTAGGTATACTCATTTCAAGCATATGGAATTAATCTTTTAGAAAGAAAATATAAGGAAAGCTTAAAACATATACTCAACTAACTTCTAACTCAATTTTCCAAATTCTGCTATTTGAGCTTCATTTTTATACACATATATTTTTTTATCATATCTATATACTTAATGTGTAAAGTCAATTTAACTTTTAACTTAACCCTGTTCTAAAGAAAAATACATTAGAAGTCACTGATTAAACTAGTTATATATTATCTAATATACTTTAAAATAAATATAAATTTTTAAAACAAAAATTTCTCTTCCATGTACTATCAAAGTATTTCACGTACCACCAGCAACTGACAGTTTTGGGAAACAGATTTAATCAATAAAAGGAAAGGAATTAAATTGAAAACCTATCATAAATCTACACATTGAAGATAGAAATCTTTCAAGCTCTGGTATGAGAGAAGATAAGAATGACTATCTTAAAATCTTAAAACTCCCTAAATAAATAGTATATCAATAGATTGCTCCTTCCCAAAACTCATAGGAGTGAGATGTGGGTGATGGTCAACCCATCTAATATTTATATTTATTACTTTGTCTTCTTAAGAGCTAATTATAAACTTTTATCATGACTGCTCCTTTTAATGTGGTTCTCCTCTCAATGTTATTTTAGGTATAAATACATCATTACATCACAGGGCCTCAAAGTGCATAAATTGATTTCTTATCTACAGGTTTCACAAGGGCAGTGGGAATCGAAGCTTCTGATTACTTTGTGTTATACTCACTTGATAAAAACTTCCATGATGCATTTGCAAACCTCCACCCGGACACTCTCTTTTTGGAACATGTCCAGAAATGGCAGAAATTTTTCCTAAAAAAAAAAAAAAAAAAAAAAACAGCATTCTACCTACAATTTACACAAGTTTACTAGAAGAAAATTTTGGGTTACTTTTTTCTTTGAAGGTCAAAACAGAGGAAGAGATTTTTGTCTTTCTGAGGCTGGTCTGATCAAGACTCTTGTGAAAGCAAGGAGAAGACTCTGAGGTGTTTTTGGGTTTTTTTCCTAACATAACATGAGCCTTTAAAAAAAAAAAAATTATTTTTCACTGAAGGATAATTGTTTACAATAGCGTGTTGGTTTCTGCCGTACATCAACATGAGTCAGGCACAGGTGCACCTGTGTCCCCTTCCTCTTACACCTCTCTCTCACCTCCCAGCCCACCCCACCCTTCCAGGTTGTCACATTTTAATCAGTTTTTACTTTTTACATGCACACACTGCTTTATTTATTTATTCATTTTCGGCTACACTGGGTCTTCGTTGCAGCACACGGGCTTTCTCTAGTTGCGGAAAGTGGGGAGCTACTATCTAGCTCTGGTGTGCAGGCTTCTCATTGTGGTGGCTTCTCTTGCTGTGGAACTCTGACTTCAGTAGTTGTGACTTGCTGGCCCTAGGGCTTGGGCGTTCAGCAGTTGCAGCACAGGAGCTCATTAGTTGCTGCTCGAGGGCCCTAGAGAATGCAGGCTTCAGTACCCGTGGCACACAGGCTCAGTAGTTGAAGCTAGAGGGCTCTAGTCAGTAGTTGTGGCACATGGGCTTAGCTGCTCTGTGGCATGTGGGATCTTCCCGGACCAGGGATTGAACCTGTGTTCCCTGCACTGGCAGGTGGAGTCTTAACCACTGTACCACCAGGGAAGTCCCAGACTCTGAGCTTTTTTAAAACGATTACTATTAAAATAAATTACATGTGCCCAGGGATCAGGGCTGGGACCAGTTACTATTTCGGTAATCACCTGGGCAACCCTTTTAAAAAAACTATTTATATCTTCATTTTTGGTTGTGCTGCATTTTCATTGCTGCCATGGGCTTTCTCTAGTTGCAGAGAACAGGAGCTACTCTTCATTGCAGTGTACAGGCTTCTCATTAAAGTGGCATCTCTTGTTGCGGAGAACAGGCTCTATGTGTTCAGGCTTCAGTAGTTACAGCACAAGGGCTCAGTAGTTGTGGCATACAACTCAGGCTTCAGTTGCTCCATGGTATGTGCTGTGGTCTAGGGATCGAACTTGTGTCCCCTGTATTGGTAGGCTGAATTTTATCCACTGTACCACCAGGGAAGTCCTGGAAAACCTTTAGGTAAGTATAAGCTCATACTGTTCACAGGGTTCTCACAGCAAGAATACTTGCAGTGGGTTTGCCATTTCCTCCTCCAGTGGACCACATTTTGTCAGAACTCTTCACTATGACCTGTCCATCTTGGGTGACCCTGCACAGCATGACTCATAGATTCATTGAGTTATGCAAGCCCCTTCACCATGACAAGGCTGTGATCCATGAAAGAGAACTAAAGAGCCTCCTGATGAGGCTGAAAGAGGGTAAAAACTGACTGAAAACTCAACATTCAAAAAACTAAGATCATGGCATCCAGTCCCATCACTTCATGGCAAAAAGAAGGACAAAAAGTGGAGGCAGTGACAGATTTTATTTTCTTTGGGCTCCAAAATCACTGCAGATGGTGACTGTAGCCATGAAATTAAAAGATACTTGCTCTTTGGAAGGAAAGCTATAACAAACCTAGACAGTGTATTAAAAGCAGAGACATAACTTTTTTGACAAAGGTCTGTCTAATCAAAGCTATGGTTTTTCCAGTAGTCATGTATGGATGTAAGAGTTGGATTATAAAGAATGCTGACTGCTGAAGAATTGATGCTTTCAACTGTGGTGCTGGAGAAGACTCTTGAGATCCCTGGACAACAAGGAGATCAAATCAGTCAATCAATCCTAAAGGAAACCAGCCCTGAACATTCATTGGAAGGATTGATGCTGAAGCTGAAGCTCCAATATTTTGGTCACCTGATGTGAAGAGTTGACTCATTGGAAAAGACCCTGATGCTGGGAAAGATTAAGGGCAGGAGAAAAAGGGGGCGACAGAGGATGAAATGGTTGAATGGCATTACCGACTCAATGGACATGAATTTGAGCAAACTCCAACAGACAGTGAAGGACAGAGGAGCCTGGCGTGCTGCAGTCCATGGGGTCGCAAAGAGTTGGACACAACTTAGTGACTAAACAACAACAAAGCTCTTCTTGGTACCCGAAGGCAAGGCAGGCTTCAGTCTTTTTACGATTGTATAGAGGAACAGAGAAAGTAGAGTCAGAGTCATTCAAACAGTGGCTTCTGCATCCCGACTCCACATTCAGTGCCTGCGACCTCAAGCAAGGTTCTCCACCCCTTCTTGCATTAGTCTCCTCATTTGTAAAGGGGGACTCATCACTACTCTTGCTTCCTAGTGCTGTTTTAAAAATGACCTGAGGCAATGCACAAAAGCAAAGAGAAAAGATCAGTGAAACCAAAAGCTGGTTCTTTGAAAAAGATAAACAAAACTGACAAACCTTTAGTTAGACTCATCAAAAAAAAAAAAAAGTGGGAGAGGGTCTAAATAAAATTAGGAATGAAAAAGTGAGGTTACAACCAACACCACAGAAATACAAAGGGCTGTAAGAGACTACTATGAGCAATCATATGCCAACATAATGGACAACCTAGAAGAAATGGAGAAATTCTTAGAAAGGTGCAATCTCCCAAGACCGAACCAGGAAGAAATAGAAATATGAACAGACCAATCACAAGCACTGAAACTGAATCTGTGATTAAGAAACTCCCAAGAAACAAAAGTCCAGGACCAGATGGCTTCACAGGTGAATTCTATCCAACGTTTAGAGAAAAGTTAACACCTATTCTTCTGAAGCTATTCCAAAAAATTGCAAAGGAAGGAACACTTCCAAACTCATTCTATGAGGTCACCATCACCCTGATACCAAAACCAGACAAAGATACAACACACACAAAAAAGTTACAGGCCAGTATCACTGATGAACACAGATGCAGAAATCCTTAACAAAATACTAGCAAACGGAATCCAATAATACATTAAAAGGATCATACACCATGATCAACTGAGATTTATTCCAAGGATGCCAGGATTTTTCAATATCCACAAATCAATCAGTGTGATACACCACATTAACAAATGGAAAAATAAAACCCATATGATCATTTCAACAGATGAAGAAAAATCTTTTGATAAAATTCACCATCTATTTATGATAAAAAAATAAAACCTCTCCAGAAAGTGGGCAGAGGGAACCTACCTCAACCTAATAAAGGCCATGTGTGACAAATGCACAGCTAACGTCATATTCAACAGGGAAAAGCTGAAAGTATTTCCTCTAAGTTCAGGAACAAAACAAGGATGTCCATTCTTATCACTTCTATTCAAGATAGTTTTGCAAGTCCTAACACAGCAATCAGAAAAGGAAAAAGAAAAAAAAAAGAATCCAAACTGGAAAAGAAGTAAAACTGTCACTGTTTGTAGATGACACAATACTACAGAAAGAAAATCCTAAAGACACTGTAGAAAACTACTGGAGCTCATTAACGAATTTGGTAAAGTTGCAGGATAAAAAATTATACACAGAAATCTGTTGTATTTCTATACACAATGAAAGGTCAGAAAGAGAAATTAAGGAAACAATCTCATTTACCACTGCATCAAAAAGAATAAAACACCTAGGAATAAACCTACCTAGGAAGGCAGAAGACTATACTCCAAAAACTATAAGATGCTAATGAAAGAGATAAACGACACAAAAGAAAAGGAAAGGTAGGCCATATTCGTGGACTGAAAGAATCAGTATTGCCAGAGTGACTATTCTACCCAAGGCAACCTACAGACTCAATGCAATTTCTATCAAATTACCAATTGCATTTTTCACAGAACTAGAACCAAAAAAATTTTTAATTTGTATGGAAACACAAAAGGACCCCAAATAGCCAAAGCAAGCTTGAGAAAGAAAAACAGAGCTGGAGGAAACAGGCTCCCTGACTTCAGACTATACACAAAGCTACAGTCATCAAAAAAGTATGGTTCTGGCACAGAGACAGAAATACAGATCAATGGAACAGTACAGAAAGCCCAGAAATAAAGCCAAGCACATATGGTCAATTAATCTACAACAAAGAAGGCAATATACATGGAGGAAAGACAGTCTCAATAAGCGGTGCTGGGAAATTGGACAGCTACATGCAAAAGAATGAAATCAGAACACTCTATTGATGTTTTTGAACTGTGGTGTTGGAGAAGACTCTTGCGAGTCCCTTGGACTGCAGAGATCAAACCAGTCAATCATAAAGGAAGACAATCCTGAATATTCACTGGAAGGACTGATGCTGAAGCTGAAGCTCCAATACTCTGGTCACCTGATACGAAGAACTGACTCATTAGAAAAGACCCTGATGCTGGGAAAGGCAGAAGGAGAGGGGGATGACAGAGGATGAGATGGTTGGATGGCATCACGGATGCAATGGACATGAGTTTGAGCAAGCTCTGGGAGTTGGTGATGGACAGCGAAGCCTGGCGAGCTGCAGTCCGTGGGGTCACAAAGAGTCGGACACCGAGCAACTGAAATGAAATGAAAACACTATACACACAAAAAAGCTCCAAATTGATTAAAGACCAAAATGTAAGACTAAGTACTATAAAATTCCTAGAGGAGAATACAGGCAGAACACTCTTTGACATAAATTGCAGCAGTATCTTTTTGGATCTGTTTCCAGAGTAATGGAAATAAAAGCAAAAATAAACAAATGAGACATAACTAAACTTAAAAGTTTTTGCACAGCAAAGAAAACCATAGACAAAATGAAAAGACAACCTACAGAATGGGAGGAAATATTTGCAAACAATGAGACTGATAAGGGATTAATCTCCAAAACATACAAAACAGCTCATATAGCCCAGCATCAAAAAACAAACAATTCAATTTAAAAATGGGCAGAAAATCTAAAAAGATATTTCTCTAAAGACATACAGATGGCCAAAAAGCACATGAAAAGATGTTTAACACTGCTAATTATTAGAGAAATGCTGATCAAAACTACAATGCGCCATCACCTCACAATGGTCAGAATGGCCATTATCAAAAAGCCTACGAGTAATAAATGCTAGAGAGAGTGTGGAGAAAAAGGAACCCTCCTAAACTGTTGGGAATGTAAACTGGTACAGCCACTATAGAGAACAGTATGGAGGTTCCTTAAAAAACTAAAAATAAAACTACCATATGACCCAGCAATCCCACTGCTGGGCATATAACCTGAGAAAACCATAATTCAGAAAACACATGTACCCCAATATGTTCATTGCAGCATTATTTACAACACCCAAGAAATGGGGTCAACCTAAATGCCCATCAACAGATGAATGGATAAAGAAGAGGTGGTACATATATATAATGGAATATTACTCAGCCATAAAAAGGAATGAAATAATGCCATTTGCAGCAACTTGGATGGACCTAAAGTAAAGTAAGCCAGAAAGAGAAAGACAAATATCACTTGGTATCACTTTTACCTGGAATCTAAAAAAAGATAAAAATGAACTTATTTACAAACAGAAATAGATTCACAGAGAAAACAAACTATAGCTACCAAAGGGAAGGATGTGAGAGGGATAAATTAGGAGGTTGGGATTAAAACACACACATTACTGTACATAAAATAGATAACCAACAAGGATCTACTGTACAGCAATGGAACTCTGCTCAATATTCTATAATAAATGACACGGGAAAAGAAATCTGAAAAAGAATGAATATGTGTATATGTATATCTGAATCACTTTACCATACACCCGAAACAAACACAACACTGTAAACCAACTATATTTCAATTAAAAACAATTTATAAAAGCTCTAGCATAGGGCTTGGAGTGTGGCAAAAATCCAATAAATACCAATTTCTATTATTAAATAAACAAAAGCTTACAGCCCTGTGAGAGAACAGAAGCGGAAACAGGAAGAAGGAAGAGGGAAGCTGAGGGAAGGAGCAGAGAGTGTTACTGCAGAGAAGCACATAACTAGATTGGTCTGTAACTAGATTGGGACATACCCAGGGCAGTGCAGCAAATGAGAAGGGTGTCATTGGGTATTTTAAATTTCTAAGGAAATATAATAAATCTCAACTCTGTCAAGACACTGAGACAACTATAAGCTTGATATATTTCCCAGTTTCAACATTAAACTGTGTGATAAAAAGCAGATACCATGCAAAAAAACAAAAAAAACAATGTCCAGTTTGGTTCCAAGGTTTCAGAAGTTGTATGATACCCAGTAGGCACATACATCCCACAAAAAGGCATGAATGAAATAAAAACAATACTTTTCTATCAGCCTATGCCTATTATTTTCTCAATAATAGAAATATTGTTGCTTAAGCTGCTTAAGTCATTATGACATAAATATTTAAATTGTTTAGACCTACTTTTTTTAAAAATAAAAAAAGGAACTGTTAAGTATTTTTTTTGGTTGAGGACACCATGAAAAATTTACTGAGACATTAAAGGAACCTCTGACTCAGATACAAATTTTCAAAAATAGTTCAAGATAGTTACTTACCACTGAGAAAAGAACTGAGAAATCGTGAAAGTGTGCAATTACTTTCTTAATTATTGACTGAAGCTGCAAAACAAAATGAAAAACACATCTTTAACAAACCTTGGATATTTTTAAAAAGGCAACCCTGTCTCATAACATGCAATGACAATTACAATAAGGGAAATCTGGAGTGCACAAGAGCGGGAAACTACTCGGTTAGGTTAAGTCTTGTCTCAGTCTGAGTTTGCCCATTTTACTCCAGACTTAGAGGAAGAACTCCTCAGCCTCAACCTCCTTTTCTCCAAAGCAGTATCTTGCTCACTGGGAGGATTAAATGGGATGGCTCAGCTACAGTGCTTAGAGCAGTGCCTGCCCTTCCAAGTTCTTTGATCAAGTCAACTATGAATATTCAAGAAGTGGGCAAACTTTTTCTATAAAGGGCCATACAAGTCATCACAACTACTCAATTCTGCTACTATAGCTGGAAAGCAGCCATTGACAATATGTAAACAGATGGGTATGTGTGAGTTCCGATAAAACTATTTGGGATACATGGGCCGTGACTTATAGATCCCTATTCTAGCCAATAAAGAAGGCTGAGTGCCAAAGAATTGATGCTTTTGAACTGTGTTGTTAAAGACTCTCGAGAGTCTCTTGGATACAAGGAGATCAAACCAGTCAATCCTGAAGGAACTCAACCCTGAATATTCATCAGAAAGGCTAGTGCTAAAGCTGAAGCTCCAATACTTTGGCCACCTGATGTGAAGAACTGACTCCTTAGAAAAGACCTTGATGCTGGGAAAGACTGAAGGCAGGAGGAGAAGGGGACAACAGAGGATGAGATGGTTGGACGGCATCACGGATGCAATGGACATGAGTTTGAGCAAACTCGGGGAGATAGTGAAGAACAGGGAAGCCTGGGGTGTTGCAGTTTATAGGGTTGCAGAAAGTTGGATACGACTTAGCAACTGAACAACAACAACAATTCTAGCCCATGGCAGTCCTGGGTTTTTTGACTACTTCAGTGGAAAGACACTGGTCTGAGTCTGACAGCGGGGTCAAAGGCCATGGCACTACCCACGGATAATGGCACAGTCTGTGAGGCCTGTCCTGGCTACCCAGATACTGATGTCCACCACCCCACACCCTGACACGCGCAGAGTCTATTGACACAGCCTTGGCATGGGAGAACCAAGAAGGTACTTTTTCTAAATGAAATACAAACCCCTATCCCTGGTTGCTGTCAAGAAGGGAAAGTTTACTGACAACTACTCTGCTTATACTAAAAACACTGATGTTTAAATCATCTGCAAAGTAAATGGCTCATAGTCAAAAATACAGAATACTAATAGTACACACCCTGTTTCATAATTAAGTACTTGACTAGATCATCAACCAAAAGGACTTCAAAACATCATGACAATGTTCTGACACAGAGCATTCAAAGACAATGCAATATGGTCCGGTTGAAATAGCTCCTGAAACCTTCTCCACAGCAACTAACCCTTTAGAACAAGAAATCTTTTTTTCACTACTTAGGTACACTTACAAATGAGCTTCCCTAGTGGCTCAGATGGTAAAGAATTTGCCTGCAAAGCAGGAAAACCGGGTTCAATTCCTGGGTCTGGAAGATCCCCTGGAGAAGGGAATATCTACCCACTTCAGTATTCTTGACTGTAGAGTTACATGGACAAAGGAGCTTGGCAGGCTATATACCCCATGGGGATCACAGAGTCAGACACAACACTAACACACTTACAAATAATGCTTTAAAAGATTTTTTTTTCCCTTCAACATTTCATTATGAAATACTGAAACATAAAGAAAATTCAATGAAAATACAGAAAACACCCACTTACCACTGAGATCCTACAAGGGCTAACGTTTTGCTCTATTTGCTTTATCTCCTCATCTGTCTATTGATCCAATGGTAGAATTTTTAAAATATGTGTAGATTGTGTATTTATAACTTTTTACCGTGAAATCGTTTCAAACTTACAGAGATGTTGAAAGAACAGTATAAAAAAACTTGCAAATTCTCTAAAGAAATACTACATCATAAAAAAAAAAACCTCCAAACAGGAAACTAACATGTAATATAGTATTATTAACTAAAATACAGATTTTGTTCAAATTTTACAAAATTTTATGCTAGTGTCAAATTATTTGTGTTCATAATACCTTATTCATGATTCTACATTGTATTTAGCTGCATTGAGCAACTTTAGCTGCATGCAACAAATTCTGATAAATTCTCTTTTCACTTTTATTCTGTTACAAATATTTTCTAATTTTCCTTGTTATAGCTTCTTAGATACATCCAATATCTAAAAGTGGACATTTAATTTCCAAATTCGTGGGTTTTTTTTTAAGTATCCTTTGATATTAACTTCTCATTTTGATATATATTTCTCATTTAAGTGCTTTCTTCTCTGCAATCACCTTCTGTATTTTTTCATTCTTTTTTTTTTTTTTGAGGCTTTCAGTGGCTAAGCTAAAGATCTCTCTTGGTAAATGTTACATTATACTTTTTCAAGTATATGTGGGTTATTTTCAAATATTTTTTGATACTGATTTCTAACATAATCCACAGTGATAAGAGAACAGACTCTATGATTTCAATACCTTTAGACTATGAAATTTTTGCACCTTGTTTTACGTTCCTGGATACGTTCCAGTGTCTCCTGATTTACAGTCTATGGGAACTTGAATTTGCATCCCGCTGTTGTGTGAAAATTGTATACATCTTAATTATGTTGAATTGGTTCATAGTGTTTTTCAGGTCTATTATATCCTTCTATTTTTCTGTGTATTCATTCTACTAATTTTTGAGAGTTTGATATTAAAACTCCAACTAAAAATCTTAATTTATCTACTTAAAAAAACAACTGTAATATATAGTGGAACTATATGTAACTTTTTTCTGCATTTTCTAAGTTTCCTGTAAATGTGTTTTTATACTTTAATAATTTTAAAAAATGCTTTAAAAAAACTCCCATGCCCTCTTTATCCAAAGTCACCAATTTTTAGTATTTTGCCAACTTTGTTTTATTATCCTCTCTATGTAGTAAGACATATATTTTCCCTGAACCATGTTGAAGTAGTTTGCATGTATCATGTCCCTCACCCCTGAATACTTCATTTGTATTTCCCAAGAATAAACGTATTCTCTGATATTTCCATTTTGTCATTATCAAATTCAGAAAAGTTAATACTGATAAAACTTTAATACTTTAATCTATCATTTGTATTCCAGTCTTGTCAGTTGTCTCAGTCCATTCTTCACAGCGTTATTTTTTCCACTCTGCACTACAGGATTCGGTTCAGGATCATGCAATGCATTCTGTTTTCATGTCTCTATAGTCCGTGTTGATTTGAAACAGTTCCTTAACCTTTGTAATACTGATGGCAATGATTTGGCTATTACTTTTTAGCATGCAACTCAATTTGGACATGACTAGTGTTACCTCCTGATTAGAGTCAGCCATGCATTCTCGACTGGAATGCTACATGGATGATGCTGTGTCTTTCTCAGGGTACCATATCTGCAGGCACGCGATATCCCACTTGCTGATATGGATTTTGACTGTTAATGGCTGTCCAAATTCTCTACCATAGAGTCACTATTTTTCCCCTTACAATTAACACTCATTCTACGGGAAGAGATACGAAAATATCCTGCTCTTCATCAAACATCCCCTCCAGATTTAGCATTCATTGATGATTCTTGCCTGAGGATGAAGAATGATTCTTGTCCTTACTATGATGGCTGCAAACAGTGATTTTTCAACTCTACCATTTCTTTCACATTTTGCTGATGGCACCCCTATCCGCCTTCAGTCAGTTCAGTTCAGTCGCTCAGTCGTGTCCGACTCTTTGCGACCCCATGAATTGCAGCACTCCAGGCCTCTCTGTCCATCACCAACTCCCGGAGTCTACCCAAACCCATGTCCATCGAGTCGGTGATGCCATCCAGCCATCTCATCCTCTGTCATCCCCTTCTCCTCCTGCCCGCAATCCTTCCCAGTATTAGGATCTTTTCCAATGAGTCAACTCTTCACATGAGGTGGCCAAAGTATTGGAGTTTCAGCTTCAACATCAGTCCTTCCAATGAACACCCAGGATTGATCTCCTTTAGGATGGATTGATTGGATCTCCTTGCAGTCCAAGGGACTCTCAAGAGTCTTCTCCAACACCACAGTTCAAAAGCATCCGCCTTACCCCTTATCTATTTATTTATTTACCTATTCATCATAAAGGCCAACTCCTGGATTCCTATTTTATTCAATGGATTATAATCCGTTATTGTATTTATTTCTTTTGATTTTCAAATCAGGGCCCATGACAGCCCCTTTAAAGCTGCTCCTGTGCTCATTTCACCTGCCTGCAGCAGTTCTTCCTTACTTCCTGGCACAAGAAAATGTTTCAGGCTCACCTTGCACTTTCCCTATCCTAGACCAGGAGGAAGCTAATTCTTCACAGACTCCTGCAGTTTTATTCTCCTGATGTGGACCCCGCTTAAGACAAAGAGCTCACAACCAATATGGGCAGCTGTCTGGAGCACAGGCTGACCCCTGGGCATCTTCTATAAGTTGCTTTTGCATATAACAGAGTCACAGTATAGTATAATTCCCTTGTCTCTTAGGAATGAACAGCATTAAAATTATTATGTTCAAGTTTTCAGTGAATTGGGTCACTGGAAATCAAGGTCTTATCCGAATTCCCCAACTAAAATTCTAACGCACATCCGTCTTCATATGAGCCCAAGACTTGGACCACCCACAAAGGCGTGACCAGTCTTTACACATTTTATTTACTCTACTGTACTGACCAAGAGCATGCTGTGCACAACTATGTCATTTTTATTCCATTAAGAAATAGCTAGTGGCTGCTCAATAAATTATATTAGTGAGCCATTTTAATTAGCAAGTGGTGAACAATTCTTAAATGAGTAAAATGTAAGAATTCTAAAATTTATACAAGAATATGGAACTAATTTTCTTATACTAAGTGAGTCAGAAAACCAACCAATAATAGGCGATAAGTGCCAGAACATCATGTTATCAAATAAAAAATAAAATCTTAATTAGGTTTGAAGTTACTTTACAGTAAGTGATCCTGAGCTGGATTCTGTACTAGAGGGAAAACAAAAGTCTGCTATTAAAGACACTGAACCCACTGACAAAATTGGAATATGGACTGTGGAGAGGCAAAAGTAAGATATTAATGTTAAATTCCCTGAAGTTGATAAACTAAACTGTGGTTATAAAGGAGGATGTCCTTGTTCTTAGGAAATACTCATTGAACTCTTTAGAGGCAAAAATGGCATGACGTATGCAATTTACCCTCAACTGGTTTTTAAAAAATTTACATACACATGTAGGAATATGTGTGCATATGTGTACATACAATGATAATGATAAAGTAATCATGGAAAATATTCACAGTCAGTGAATCTGGGTAAAAAATAATGGGAGCTTTCTGAGCTATTCTTTTAACTTCCCAGTAAAGTTTGAATTTATTTCCAAATAAAAAGTTAGCTTAACTGAAGAACATAGCCATGTTACTTTCTCATGCCAAGCAACTGTACATCCCACATCACACCTCACTCAATTCTCACAACCACTTGGATAGGACTATTATTTTTCCCATTTTACAGGTAAGAAAACTCAGGCACAGAAAGACAAAGTAACTGATTAAAGGGCACACGGCTGGGACATGGCAAAGCTAGGACTCAAACCCAGGATTACCTGACCTGACAGCCTGACCCCCATGCAAAATACTTATTTAATGCAACAGAATAAAATTCCTAACAATGTGGAAATGAGAAATACAAAGCTGTCACCTGAGGATAGGAGTCTTCAAAGGCACGATCTGGAGTCATGTGCTTGATGACATCAGCCAAAACGGTGTTCACCTCTCGTTTCTAAGAGGGGAAAAAATCAGACTTGTATTAGACACTGAATGACAGTTGTTGACCATTTTTCTGGTAGAACAAACTAACATTTTCAGAGTATAGCACACACCTTCCAGGGAACAGTTTCAACTGCTCTGCTACAAGTAATGTCAGAGGGAAAATTCCACGCATACCACAGCCCTAAAGACAGCTATGTCTGCACCAAGTCAGGACTGAAACATCGATCTCAAGGTTCTGGAGTACTGCTGTCCCAGCTTTCCCTGAGTGCTGGTGAAATCCAACATGCCACTTTCTGCCCGCCCATCCTAGGCCCCTCCTGAGGTGTTGCAGAGAGCAGCGAGGCTCTGTGAGAAGAGCACAGACTGGACCCTTACAGGCTGGGTGACCCAATGCCCACTGCACCGCACTTTTGCCAGCTGTATTAGGGGCCAACCAACTACAGCCTAAATCCACCCTGGTGCCTGTTTTCATTCAGCCCAGGAGCAAAGAGTGATTTTTACATTCACACTAAAAGAATAATATTTGGTGACAAGGAAAATTATATGAGCTTCAAATTTCAGTGTGCATAAATAAAACTTACTAGAACACAGTCACGCTCACTTATGTATGGTCTACGTTGCTTTATGTACAGTGGCAATGACGGACACGTGTATCATAACAGAGATCACATGGTCCACAGACCATGTATTTGAATACAGGAATAATGGCCTTCTACAGAAAAAGCAAAGACAGTTCCGGTCTGGATAACTGGATAACTGGAGCAGTGAAGTTTACTGATAAGGTCAATATGAAGCTGTGCAGCGTAGAGGTAAAACGCCTGGCACACATAGCACACCATCTAAATAGCTGCCAGTATGTACTCATTTAATGCTCATTAATCTCCCCAGCATGGACATCATTATCCCCATTTTACAGATGAGGAAGTTAACGCTCAGAGAAGTTAAATGGCTTAGCCAGTGTCATAGCACTAAAAAAAAAATCTGACAGTGGCACTGAAAGGAACCAAAGCTTCTTAGAGAAAGGGCTGATTCCAAATGTGGGATAAGAAAGTACAAGGGAGGCTGGAGCATCTTCTATAGAAAGCAAAGAAGGTATCAAGGGCTACAGAGAATATGTCAGGACTCAGAAGCCAACCTAATAAAGCACTCAATGGATAAAGATGGGACCACTGAGCATCAGTAAGAATAATATAATTGCAAGAATTGATACACAGCAAATATATTTCAACCCATGAATCCCTAAAGATACCAACAGCAACTACTACTCACTGGTCACCTTTGGGGATGCTAGGGGATTGACTCATTCTAAAAACTAGTAATAATAAGGACAAAAATGAGCATCTTGCTTATCTGTACAAACTGTACCTCACGGTAACCAAATATGTGGCGTGAAAACTTTCTCTTCATATCAATACAAGTATTCCAGCTAACAAATACAGGAGAAATGATAATAATTCTGAAAATCACTATTTTGCAACCCATGATAAACCATGAGATGAATGCACTTTGGTCGCTGCTCATGTCATGGAGAAACAACCAGATACCATGAGCCTTCCAGGAGAAGCACCACACCAGCACCCATGGTGTCAGAAAGTCAAAAATAAGGCTGATGAAGTCTCCTGTCTCCAGAACTAACAGCCAATTTACAGGAAACACTGGAGGCAGAAGAACATGTTAACACCACCACAGGGATGCCTTTGGCCAGTCCAGACTGGGAAACTCTACAGGACAAAGGATCTGATTTCTTCAAGAAATAAATAACAGAGGAAAAAAAGAAGGGGAACAGGGAGGGAAGGAAAGAAAGAGGGGAAGAGAGGGGAACTTAGAGGTTAAAAGGACTCAAATTAAAGTGTTTTACAACGTATGTGCTTAGCCGCTCAGTTGTGTCTGACCCTTTGCTACCCCATGGACTGCAGCCTGCCAGGCTCCTCTGTCCATGGCGATTCTTCAGGCAAGAATACTGGAGTGGGTTGCCATGTCCTCCTCCAGAGGATCTTCCCAACCCAGGGATCGAACCCAGGTCTCCCTCATTGCAGGTGGATTCTTTACCAACTGAGCCACCAGGGAAGCCCATTTTAATCCTGACTGAACAAATGAAGTATGAAAAACTTATGAGACAACTGGGGAAATCTGAATATTTATCAAGTTTCAATGGTATTAAAAGATTATTAATTTTCTCAGTTAGGATAATATATTGAGATTTTGTTTCAGAAAATGAAATTCTGTATCAGAGATATACACTGAGATACTGACTGGTGAAACACGATGATTAAGCTGTGCTTCAAAATAATCCAGGGGTGGGGAGAAGGGGTAAGGCACAAAGGAAACAACATTTGCATAAGTTGGTCACTTCTGGGTAATGAGTACAAGGGAGATTATATGCTAGAATTTTCCATAAAACAAAAATTGGATGAAAGAAAGAAAATTAACAGACCAACATTTACAATAATGCTCAAAATGAGACAAAACCCATTTCTGGAGTTAAGAAGCCAGATGGTGTTTATGTTCAACTTCCAAGGCCATGACTGAGAGGGAAGTATGGGAGGCTTCAGGTTGGGGTGGGGATGGGGAGTTATTTCTTTATCTGGACCATGATTCCCTGGGTGTATTTTGTGAAGATTCACTGAACAGAAAACTTACTAAACTTCTGTAAGCTCTCTTCATGTAGGTTAAACTTCAATATTTTTTTAAGTTGATTAAAATAAACACCCGGCAACAGGATTTGAAACCACTTCTACCTGCTTCTAAAGTCTCTGCTCATTGACAAGACCAGTATCTCCCAAACTGGGCTTCTAGTCTGGGCCTAGGGAAAGAAGCATCTTTGTTTGCTTAGAAAAAAATTGAATTACAAGCAAATCAAATATGTTTGGGAAACACTGCTGACTAGACTTCCACAGAAAGTCACAGTGAACTTTAACAATAAGCATCTAGTATTGTGGTGAAAATGGCACCCCACTCCAGTACTCTTGCCTGGAAAATCCCATGGATGGAGGAGCCTCGTAGGCTATAGTCCATGGGGTTGCTAAGAGTCAGACACGACTGAGCGACTTCACTTTCACTTTTCCCTTTCATGCACTGGAGAAGGAAATGGCAACCCACTCCAGTATTCTTGCCTGGAGAATCCCAGGGACGGCGGAGCCTGGTGGGCTGCCGTCTATGGGGTCACACAGAGTCGGACACGACTGAAGCGACTTAGCAGTAGCAGCAGTATTGTGGTAAAAAAAAAAAAATCTGCTTAACTTTGTAAAATGCAGTATTTCCCAAACTTACATGTAAGTGTGAACCCTTTTGTTATAACTCACATATTAATGCTTCATTACATTATACTATAAAAGGTGCAATTTTCATAAATTAAGGATAATTAGCATCACAAAATGCATAAAGGTCTATGCTAGACTTATTCACAATTATGAACATGAAAAAAATATACAACACATAATACCACAAAAACAATACCACAGCACACATACCGTGAAATGCTTGCATGTGTACTCCACCCACACTTCAGCACAATTAATGTAGTCCTACAAAGAAAAAGCAAAGACGGCTTTACACTTGACTGTATGGCAAAAACTCATATAATGTACCAATAGGGCTCTGAAACTATTGATAGGGATTTCAAGAGTCATCTACAGAAAACTCTGGCCCGTTGATAGATTCTACCCCCGAGAGGTGAGATGAGAAAATATAAGTTGCCTGAAACTAATTAGACTTTCATTCCAGAATCGCTACTTGGGCCAAAACAGAAATCTGGGAAGCTCTGCCCCGCCGGAGAATGGGAAGAACCTCAGGGCAGCAGAAACAGTGGGGAATCCTCATCACACCTCAAGGACCATGGATCTGGATGAAAATTCAAGCATTGTTTAAGATGTGACACTTGGATGTCCTGAGAAAAAACAGGCCTCCTGCCTTTAAAAACAAACTATTTGTCCTAGAGAGGGGTGATGTATATATGTTGCGAAAGGATTAAGAAAGCACCAAGGTTTTAGGTAAGAAAGGATGTGTTAGATTCAAGTAGGAAAGATGATGAGATGGCTACGGAAATGGCGATGACCAATTTAGTAAAGCTGTCTGCTCCAGAAAACATGCAAATGGGAAAAAATGGCCAAGGGAAAATAGAATCTGGGACTTCCCTGGTGGTCCAGTGGTTAAGACTCCATGTTCCCAATGCAGGGGCCATGCGTTCGAACCCTGGTCAGGGAACTAAGATCCCATGTATCCCAAGGCACAGCCAAGAAAAAACAAAGGAAAAATAGAATCTGCAAGGATACCTCTTCTGTTCTGACACTCCACAGAAAAGAAAAAAGAAAGGGGAGGGGAAAAAACACTCTCCTTCACACAAGAAAAGACAAACATTCTAAGGTCTAACAGGAATGCTAAAAAGGACTTACTGAGCAGAGTATGAAGTTAAAGATTGGAGAAAATTGTTATTATGAGCTTTTGATGCAAGGTTGTTTTGAAGTCCTGAAGTACAGGAACCAGAGGCCCAGAGGTTTTTGACTTAAATATCCTAAATAAGCTGTTTTCATTAGCCAATCAGTTAGGTTAAACAGCTATTTCAATAGCTGGAGTTTTGCAAGGATTTTGCTGAACATAGGTATAGGAAATGGCAACCCACTCCAGTATTCTTGCCTGGAAAATTCCATGAACAGAAGAGTCTGGCAGGCTATACTCCATGGGGCAGAGTCAGACATGACTGAGTGACTGAGCACAATATAGGTACACAATTTTGTAAATAAGCTCCTAATTTTTCTAAATTATACCACTTTTCTTAATACACTTTCATAAATGTGGTGATGAACAAGGGCTTATTTTAAAATTTATTTATTTGACCAGGTCCTAGTTGCAGCATGTGGATCTTTTAATTGGGGAATGTGGGATTTAGTTCCCTGACCAAAGATCAAACCCAGGCCCCCCACATTGGGAGCACATAGTCTTAGCCACTGGACCACCAGGGAAGTCCCCAGCAAGGGGTTTATAACTGGGTTCATTTTATATTTCCTTCTCAATAAATGATCCGATCAAATGCTACATCCATATTCACTTACTCGTTGTGTTATGGTCTGAATGTTTGTATCCCCCTTGAATGTATATGTTGAAATCTTAAGCCCTTGATGTGATGATATTAGGAGGTAAGGCTTTTGGGCAGTGGTTAGGTCATAAGGGTGGAGACCGTGTGAATGGAATTAGTGCCCTTGTAAAAGAGACCCTAGAGAGGTCTTCCTCCCTCTTTCTGCCATGTGAGAAGAAGCTGGCAGTCTGCATCCTGGAAGAGGATCGTCATCAGAGCTCAATCATGCATTGTTGTTGTTGTTGATTCACTACGTCATGTCTGACTCTTTGCAACTCCATAGACTATAGCCCGCCAGGCTCCTCTGTCCACAGAATTTCCCAGGCAAGAATCCTGGAGTGGGCTGCCATTTCCTTCTCCAACCAACCATGCTGGCCCCCTGATTTTGTACTTCTAGCCTCCAAATCTGTGAGAAATAAATTTCTATTGTATAGAAGCCACATGGTCTATTATATGCTGTTACAACAAACTAAATGAACAAGGATGTAGGAGAGAAGTGCAGAGTATGGTGAAGTTTGGCCACAAAGACAGCCAATACCATTCCTTAGTGGCAGCCACATAAATTGCTGTCATGCTTCCTAAAAGGAAGTGAGGCATAAAACCCAAACCTACAAAATGATGACCAGCACTACATGCATTATAGCAACTAAAATCAGTTGGTTCATCTTCCTAAGACTTCCCATGTCAGAAGTATGGGAAGAAAGATGCTTCAGCTGTCCATTCAAGGAATGGAAACTGGAATTCCCTTTTGCTAATTACTGATTTAACTGTTGATCTTCAATTTAGAATTATCTCAATAAACTGTTTTTTTCAAATCCAAATACAACTTGACCTTTAAACAGCGCAGGGTTTAGGGACACTGATCCTCTATGCAGTCAAAAATTATGTATAACTTATAGTCAGCCCTCTGTATCCATGATTCCTCTGTATTTGCAATTTCGCTTCTGTGGATTTAACCAACCAAAGGTTATATAGTATCATGGTATTTACCATTGAAAAAAAAAATCCACATATAAGTGCATCTGTGCAGTCCAAACCAATGTTGTTCAAGGGTCAACTATGCTATAGACTGCTGCACTTAGAATGCTCTTTGCAGAGCTATGGGTCTTTTCAAGTTTCAGGTATTCATAATTTTACACTTCTCACTCATCTAAGGCTACAAGAATAAGACAAAATAGGGACACAAAAATCAAGAAATACATCTTTAAAGTTGTAAGTTCTCCATTATAGGCTGACAAACAATACAATTAAAAGAAGCAGATTTCTTCTTAAAAAAACATACGGATGATTAGTTGAAAGAGAAATTTTTTAAAAGAAAGAGCATACTACATGACTTGGGCACAAAGCAGTCAAAACAAGGTCTAAATTGTCACCCACCTGTGGATTCTTCAATTTAGTGATAACTTTCCAAGCTTCATTGAGAATCTGAAGTCGATCACTCTCAGGAGGATCAGCCAAGGCCAAGTTTAACCCCAGGGAGCGAAAAAGGAGATGCTAAGAAATATATCAAACATCATGATCCCAGAAATTCAAAATCAGAGTAACTTACGAAAATAAAGGAAAAGGCTGTCATAGTCAGCCTATCTCAAGGTTAATCTTCCAACGACCATTTTCTGAAGTTCTACCACAAACTTATGCAAGTCGGACTGAGAAGGTTGGAAAAAAGAGCTGGCTCTGTGTACTGGTCCAATCTGTGGGCCATACTATTCTCCTGAACAAAGTGATTCATAATTAATGGATGAAGATATAGTTTCAAAGATGTAAGACCAAAGTTTTTCATATTTCATAAATATTTCATAGTGAGCTAACTGGATAGATTTAGGACTCACAGAGGCCTGACTCTCGGCAATTACACGTGTCTCACAATCCCAGTCGCTAACTCGTCTTCCTCTGCACTCTTCAGAAACTCAGCCTTCACCTGTCTTCCTGTTGGCCTGAGCTGCCCCCGACACCAGACTCCCTCTCCCTGGAGGTCAGGCAAACACCGCCTCTCTGTTCCCCACCAAGCATTTAGTCAAGAGCCTACCTTGGGGAAACCAGACTCGTCGCACTCCTTAATCATGCCAATGAAATCCATGGACCTTGCAGCAATGAACTCGGCCCGGAAAGCCGACATCACAGAGTTCAACAGCAAGGCACTGCAAGACATATATGCCCCACGTCAGCAGAGCTTCCCTTTAAGAAAGTCGCTTTCATTTTAGGATGTATGCTGTTAGAAAAGATGATTGACAGCCCTTTAATGGTAGCGTTGGGGGAAAAAAAAAGACTGCAGTAAAAGGCAACCTCTAGAGACTAACACAGTGTTTTGTGCATATTCAGAGCTTGATAAATATTCAATTGGCTGGAAGAATGGAAGATGGGTGGATGGATGAGTGAATGGGTGCACAGATCAATGGATGGATAGTAAATAAGAAAGTAATCAAATCCATTTAAACAGAAGAAAGGGAGGAAGCCTTCAGTGCACTAATAAAACTAAACATTAAGTAACAATACTGATCCAAGCTGCAAATATATATCCACATCTCCTATGAAAAGCACAGTTCTAGGACCTAGGGACACAGTGGTGAACAAAACCCACTCCAGGCTCCTCATCTACCACTGCAAGGAGAGGAGAGGAGAAACCTCTTATGCCTAGAAGATAAGAATTCAAGTTTATTCTGACTTTATCACTTATCACAGCCCCACAGGGAAAGCACTGCTATTATACCCATTTTACAGATGAAGAGATGGAGACACAGAAAGGTCAAAGCAAGTGCCCCAAGGTCATAAAGCCAAGAGTGGAGCCAGTATCAGAAGCCAGGCAACTGGACTCCAGCATTCTTGAGGTCAGGTGCTATCCTGCTGCTCTGTAGGCCTCTTGCCCATGCAAGCACGCCACGCTCAAAAAAAAGCAACTGACTCTATTTTCAAACACAGGCTTCATGAATTTCAAAATACTTACTTGTTTCCTAGCTTCTTACATCTCTCCATCATCTCTGTTAGCAGAGTCTAATTAAAAAAATAATAATAAACACCATCAAGTTGGGGGATCTAAAGCAACACTTCTCATGAGCAGATTTGCAAAGTAATACTCTAAAATAAATGTAGTCATTTACATACCCATTTCTATAATTCTCAGTGCTTGGTAGGATGGGGAGGATGGAGGAGAAAACAAGTTCACTCTTGTGGCATTTAGTATAATGGGTAAGAGCTAGGGCTCTGGTCACATGCACCGCTGGGTTCAAATCCAATCTCACCAACTACTTTTCTTCATCTGTAGGCAGATGACACAGCTGGTACCATGCCACCTGCAGATTACTACAGGACAATGAGAGTGGTACCACCTGTGCTCTAGGGTACCAATGACAATGAAATTTGCTTTACTCCCTACCTCTCCTAAGACCCCCTGGAAAAGGGAACAGCTTATCCACTCCACTCTTCTGGCCTGGAGAATTCCATGGACTGTACAGTCCATGGGGTTGCACAGAGTCGGACACGACTGAGAAACTTTCACTTTCACTTTTCACCTCTTCTAGACCCCCAGTGTTCCTCCTATTTCACAAGGTGTCTGTGGAATTCTAAGTAAACTGAAGAACCAACACTGGGCCAGTACTTGGTGCTGGCCAGTCACAGGGAGAAGCACTTGACAGTCATGCTGCCACTTCTCACAACCCCTATGAGGCAGGCTCTCAATTCTCCCATTTCACAGATGAGAAACCAAGCTACTGAACAGTGACATGGCTGGGCCAAGATGACATGGCTAGTTATAGTGGGCTGGACGTGACCTGGGAAGCCTGGCATCAAAGGCCATGCTCTTCACTACACTTCCTCTCAAGTACATTTTGAAGCATTTTTTTCCCCAAAAGAAAATAAATGTTTTACTCATTGGAATACTATTAATGGCTTTAGAGCTATCTTAAGACAATTATGCATCTTTAAAAGAGCTTTTGTTGTTAAGAAAATCAATAGAAAGAAGTATCCCATAGTGCAGTGGTTTGGGGAAAGTTTCAAACGGTACAGACAAGGTCAATCCCAAGACAAAAGAGTTGATAACAACAGCCTTGACACTGAGCACTCCACACACTCAGCACTAGGCACTGGGCTTCCCTGGTAGCTCAACAGGTAAGGAATCCGCCTGCAGGAGACTCCGGTTCAATTCCTGGGTCGGGAAGATCCCATGGAGAAGGGATACGCTTCCCAATCCAACATTCTGGCCTGGAGAATTCTATGGACTGTATAGTCCATGGGGTCACGAAGAGTCGGACACATCCGAGCGACTTTCACTTTCACTTGAGCGCTTTATATACCTTTTCCCCAGTCACTCTTCACCATGGCCTTTGAGACCATGTCTGTTATCCCTACTTTACAGATGAGGAAGCCAAAACTCAGCTGGGTTGAGCCACTTCCCACCAAGTGGCAGAAATGAGATTTATACCTAAGTCTGGCCTGGACATCAAAAAATAAAATGAGTCTTTTTTAGTGCAATTCCACTCTTTTCAGCTGTGTCCTTCTGTGTCCTGGGTGTCCCTGAATAATTAAGGTGATTGTTGATTGTGCTGATACTATCAATAATACCCTAGAACCCCTATTTTATTCAGATTTCTGTCTTTGTCCAACAAATTTCAGGTTGGGTCCTGTTCTGGAGTGAATTATGTTCCCTCCATTCATATGTTGAAGCCCCAACCCCCAATGTGACTGTGTTTGGAGATAGGGCTTTTAAAGGAGTTAATTAATACTAGGTGAGGTCATAAGGGTGCAGCCCTAATTCAACAGGACTGTTGTCCTTATGAGAAGAGGAAGACAGGCTAGGGACACACATGCACAGATGAGAAGACCAGGCAAGGACACAGTGAGAAGACTGGTCTGCAAGCCAAGGAGAAAAGTCTCGCCACAAACCAACCCTGCTGGCACCTTGATCTTGGACTTCCCAGCCTCCAAAACTGTAAGAAGATAAATTTCTGTTGTTTAAAGCCACTCAGTCTATCACGTAAACCTGCTAATATCTGAATCACCAGTTAATGGTGGCGATCTTGGGATCTTGGGATCGATCAAGAAATCTTCAGATCACGTGGGATCTGAATCCCAAGTTAATGGTGTTAGAAGGTGGAGCCTTTGGAGGTGATTAGGTCTTAAGGGTGGAGTCCTCATAAATGGAATCAGTGCCCTTATAAAAGCGGCCCAAGAAAGTTCTCTTGTCCCTTCTGCCATGTGAACACACAGCCAGAAGATAAATCTATGAACCAGGAAGTAGGCCCTCACCAGATACTGTATCTGCCAGCATCTTGATCTTGGACTTCCTAGCCTCCAGAACCATTAGAAATAAATTTCTGTTATTTATAATCTACCCACTATGTGGTGTTTTGTGACAGCTGCCTGAATATACTAAGCAAACTAACACAGGCCCAAGTCAATCACAGTGGTCTCATTCCCCTTGCAAGTGGTGAGTTTAGACAGGGCACGTGACCAATTTCTTGCTACTGAGATGGGGGCTTAGAGGAAAGTTTTCTTGTTCTTAAATAGGAACTGGAGGAACTGAAGACTCCCCATCTTCCTGCCTTTGGATTCTGCCATGTCTGGGTGTGATGCCTGAAACAGCTACAGCAACCTTGCTGCCATTTGGTGATGGCAGAGCAGAGAGGACAGAACCTGCCTGGCCCAGGGCCCTCATTTGTTATTCAAGAGAACACACTGAGTTATCTTTGTAGGGCCAGTTAAGTGTTCCTTGCAGCCAGAGCATCCCAACTGATGATAAAATTGACAATGTCACAAAAGGCCTCCCTAACCCATTCATAGGGGATTCAATATTTGAAAAGTCATTCATGAAGAACAGTATCAGAGTGGTTCCTGGGAAGGCTGAAAAAGAGATGTTCTTATAACGATCACATTGACACTCCTCAACACACACAAATAATCACTCATTCAACACCTGCCTGCGAAGCAACAGCAATGTTATTGCTGCTGTTCAGTCACTAAGTTGTGTCCGACTCTTTGCAACCCCATGGACTGCAACACACCAGGCTTCCCTGTCCTTCACCATCTCCCAGAGTTTGCTCAAACTCATGTTCATCACATCAGTGATGCCATCCAACCATCTCATCCTCTGTTGTCCCCTTCTCCTTCTGCCCTCAATCTTTTCCAGCATCAGGGTCTCTGACAATAAGCCACTATTCTAGGCACTGGGAATAGGGCAGTGAGGAAATCAAGACGGAAATCCATGCCCTTGGACGGCTTATTCTCTCATATACACACAGGCATACACACATATACACACACACACATGAATGATAAAACTTTGGTCCAGCACTTCTGAAAAGACAAAATAGGACAAATGCTAACATATGGACAAAATGTTCTGGCCATTAAGACAAAAGCCTTAAAAGCTCTCTTTTTACAGGGGATGAACACATTAAAAATGCATCCAAGAATATAACTTAAAAAAGGCTCCACTGTCATTACCCTAAGTGTCCAAACAGCCAAATGGTTATAGACCCCAGGAAGATCTATTAGTGGTTATTAATTTTTTGTTTTTCTTTTCCAGGGAAGTGACAGGATTGACTACTTTTGGCAAGAACAAGAGGAACAACAGTTCAAACCAGCCTGTTGTTGGCTGAGATAAAACACTGAAAAGCTTGCAGCTCAGAATATATATTTACAGACACATCAGAACTTGAAGTTTCATTAGGCCCCTACACTTATTTGGTTATATATTTGCTTTTTATAAAAATTATAAAAATAAGAAGTGCCACTGGACAGAAGTTCAAACAACACCTTCATGTATCAAATTAAATATGCATGCCCTCGCTTCCAACTCCCTCTTCCTAGGGATGATCAGTGTCAACATTTGGTGTCTGATCTTTCAAGGCCTTTGTCTATGTTCTATGAATATATAGTTTGTGTTGTAGAAGACTTTTGTTTTACAAAAATGGATACTCGCTATATGGACTATCAATATGGAGAGACAACTTGCCTTCTTTGCTCAAGAATCTGGCATGGGCCTCCCTCCTCCCACGTTAGTACTCATAAATCCATCTCTTTAATGCCTGAGAAATCCACACCATGTTTATAACATTATTTTTCAAACTGCTCCAAATTGACGAAGTTTTTGAAATGTTTTATTTGTAATCAACTATAGACTCATGGGAGAAGGAAATGGCAACCCACTCCAGTACTCCTGCCTGGAAAATTCCATGGATGGAGGAGCCTGGTAGGCTAGAGTCCATGGGGTTGCAGAGTCAGACACGACTGAGCGACTTCACTTTCTTTGTTTCTATAGTTCCTTTTGGAGAAGGAAATGGCAACCCACTCCAGTGTTCTTGCCTGGAGAATCCCATGGACGGAGGGGCCTGGTGGGCTACAGTCAATCGGGTTGCAAAGAGTCACACACGACTAAGCAACTAACACATACACACACACAGACTCATGAGAAACTGCAAAAATAGTACGGGTGCTGGTTACCCATCAATAAGCTTCCTCCAATGGTGACATCTTACATAACTACAGTGTACTGTCAAAGTTGAGAAACTGACATTGGTATAATATTAATATAATTAACTAGACTGTTTCACCAGATTCTTCATGTACCTTTTTTTGTGGGGGAAAGGATACATCTTTGTGATATTCATTAACATATTTCACTTTGCATAGCCACAATATCTAAGGTTGTCTCCATATTAGGGTTATTCACCCACTCCAGAAGTACAGGAAAAGAAAAAAGAAGTTGGGTCAATAACACATTTCTGTTTTCTAACAGGGAAGGAACTTGTGGTTAGAACTCTGCACTTCCAACTGCAGGGGCTACGGGTTTGATCCCTGATCTGGGAACTAGGATCCCACATGCCACAACAAAGCAAAAAAGAAAATAATAATAAATAATTAAAATAATCTTGAAAAAACAACATATTTCTGATTTCTAAGCTAAGATTAGCTCATATGCAGCCCAGACTGCTCTAGAGATGCGTAATTCTACTTTTAATAAGTAAATATGCTTACAATCAGTCTTTACAATTACTGCTCCATTAAAAAGTAAACTAAATAATACATATATCATATTTTCGTTGTTTCTCTAGATGAAACAAACATGTAAACAATAGGGAAAATCATAAACTAATCTTAAAAGATAAAACCTTTCCTCTAATCCAGAGTTAATGTGGCTTAAGTCTCAAAGGAATAAAATACGTCAATGTGAATAAAAAGAATTTTTATACCACAGGCATTAAAAGGAGAATTTTTTGTTCTTTTTCCTATTATTTATCTTTCTCTGGGGTTTCTGCCCTAATTCAAAAGAATGAAAATGACACACATGTATGCTTGAGAGGGATTTATCAATGACCAACACTTGTCTTAGATTTGCAATGCTAGTTGAATTGTATTTTACAATGTTTAAAGAGCAGTTTATATTAATAGTTAAAAAAACAGTCCGAAATGCAGTACTTGGGTGCAATCTCAAAAATGACTTAATGATCTCTGTTCATTTCCAAGGCAAACCACTCAATATCACAGTAATCCAACTCTATGCCCCAACCAGTATGAAGAAGCTAAAGTTGAACGGTTCTATGAACACCTACAAGACCTTCTAGAACTAACACCCAAAAAAGATGCCCTTTTCATCATAGGGGACAGGAATACAAAAGTAGGAAGTCAAGAGATACCTGGAGTAACAGGCAAATTTGGCCTTGGAGTACAAAATGAAGCAGGGCAAAGGCAGAGTTTTGCCAAGAGAACGCACTGGTCACGGCAAACAGCCTCTTCCAACAACACAAGAGAAGACTCTACACATGGACGTCACCAGATGGTCAACACCGAAATCAGACTGATTATATGCTTTGCAGCCAAAGATGGAGAAGCTCTATCCAGTCAGCAAAAACAAGATCGGGAGCTGACTATGGCTCAGATCATGAACTCCTTATTGCAAAATTCAGACTTAAATTGAAGAAAGTAGGGAAAACTACTAGACCATTCAGGTATGACCTAAATCAAATCCCTTATGATTATACAGCGGAAGTGACAAACAGATTCAAAAGATTAGATCTGATAGACAGAGTGCCTGAAGAACGATGGATAGAGGTTTATGACATTGTACAGGAGGCAGTGATAAAGACCATCCCCAAGAAAAAGAAATGCAAAAAGGCAAAATGGTTGTCTGAGGAGGCCTTACAAATAGTTGAGAAAAGAAGAGAAGCAAAAGGAAATGGAGAAAAGGAAAGATATACCCATCTGAATGCAGAATTGCAAAGAATAGCAAGAAGAGATAAGACTTCCTCAGTGATCAATGCAAAGAAATAGAGGAAAACAATAGAATGGGCAAGACTAGAGATCTCTTCAAGAAAATTAGAGATACCAAGGGAACATTTCATGCAATAATGGGCACAATAAACGACAGAAATGGTAGAGATCTAACAGAAGCAGAAGATACTAAGAAGAGGTGGCAAGAATACACAGAAGAACTGTACAAAAAAGATCTTCACAACCCAGATAACCATGATAGTATGATCACTCATCTAGAGCCAGACATCCTGGAGTGCAAAGTCAAGTGGGCCTTAGGAAGCATCACTACGAACAAAGTTAGCAGAGGTGATGGAATTCTAGTTGAGCTATTTCAAATCCTAAAAGATGATGCTGTGAAAGTGCTGCACTCAATATGCCAGCAAATGTGGAAAACTCAGCAGTGGCCACAGGACTGAAAAAGGTCAGTTTTCATTCCAATTCCAAACAAAGGCAATGCCAAAGAATGTTCAAACTACCACACAATTGCACTCATCTCACATGCTAGCAAAGTAATGTTCAAAATTCTCCAAGTCAGGCTTCAACAGTATGTGAACCCTGAACTTCCAGATGTTCAAGCTGGATTTGGAAAAAGCAGAGGAACCAGAGATCAAATTGCCAACATCCTCTGGATCAAAGACAAAGCACGAGAGTTTCAGAAAAACATCTACTTCTGCTTTACTGATTAGGCCAAAGCCTTTGACTTGTAGATCACAACAAATTGTGGAAAATTCTTCAAGAGATGGGAATATCAGACCACCTTACCTGCCTCCTGAGAAATCTGTATTCAGGTCAAGGAACAACAATTAGAACCAGGCAGGGAACAACAGACTGGTTCCAAATCAGGAAAGGAGTACATCAAGGCTGTTTACTGTCACCCTGCTTATTTAACTTATATGCAGAGTACATCATGAGAAATGCTGGGCTGGATGAAGCACAAGCTGCAATCAAGATTGCTGGGAGAAATATCAATAACCTCAGATATGCAGATGACACCATCTTTGTGACAGAAAGTGAAGAGGAACTAAAGAGCCTCTTGATGAAAGTGAAATAGGAGAGTCAAAAAGTTGGCTTAAAACTCAACATTCAAAAAACTAAGATCCTGGCATCCGGTCCCATCACTTCATGGCAAATAGATGGGAAAACAACGCAAACAGTGATGGACTTTATTTTCTTGGGCTCCAAAATCACTGCAGATGGTGACTGCAGCCATGAAATTAAAAGATGCTTGCTCCTTGGAAGAAAAGCTATGATCAACCTAGACAACATATTAAAAAGCAGAGTCATTACTTTGCCGACCAAGGTCCATATAGTCAAGGCTATGGTTTTTCCAGTAGCCATGTATGGTTGTGTGAGTTGGACCATAAAGAAAGCTGAATGCTGAAGAACTGATGCTTTTGAACTGTGGTGTTGGAGAAGATTCTTGACAGCCCCTTGGACTGCAAGGAGATCAAAACAGTCAATCCTAAGGAAAATCAGTCCTGAATATTCATTGGAAGGACTGAGCTGATATTGAACCTCCAATACTTGGGCCACCTGATGTGAAGAACTGACTCACTACAAAAGACCCTGATACTGGGAAAGATCGAAGGCAGGAGAAGGGGATGACAGAGGATGAGATAGCTGGATGGCATTACTGACTCGATGGACATGAGTTTAAGCAAGCTCTGGGAGTTGATGAAGGACAGGGAAGCCTGGAGTGCTACAGTCCATGGAGTCACAAAGAGTCGGACACGACTGAGCCACTGAACTGAACTGAACTTATATTAATGGTAAGACCACTGGAGGAGCAGTCCCATGGGTCAATTTGTTTAAGTCTCACGTTAACAGGAGAGACCTAGAAAGAAAGTCTAAAGCAAAGTAGTCAAGGGAACAAATCTGCTGGTTTCAGAGTCACTCTCAAAACGGCTACAAAACTTCTTTCTAACTGTGACTTGTAACAAGTTTCTAAGCCTCAGGTGCCTCATCTATAAATGGGGATAACAGCAACACCTAGCTTGGGGAAGCTCTGACAGTGAATTAACATAGCCCAAGCAAAGGAACTGGGTTTCCCCAATGGCTCAACAGTAAAGAATCCACCTGCTCTGCAAGAGACGCAGGAGACTCACGTTCAATCCCTGGGTCAGGACAATTACCTAGAGGTGGAAATGGCAGCCCACTCCAGTATTCCTGCCTGAAAAATCCCATGGACAGAGGAGCCTGGAGGGCTACAGTCCATGGGGTCACAAAGACTCAGACACGACTGAACAACTGAGCACGGACACAAGTAAAGTAACTAACACAGGCAGACATCAGAGATATCGCAGGTTCTGTGCCAGAGCACTGCAATGAAGTAAATATCTCAATAAAGCAAGTCACACAAGTTTTTTGGTTTCTCAGTACATATGAAAATTATGCTTTATACTATTCTGTACACTATTAAATGTGCAATGGCATTATGTCTAAAAATAAGTGTGTATATATATATACACACACACACACCATAATTAAAAAACACTTTATTGCTAAAAAATGATAACCATCATTGGAACCTTCAGTGAGCCGTAATTTTTTTTTTGCAACAGTAACATCAAAGATCACTGATCACTGGTCACCCTAACAAATAAAACAAAAAAGTATGAAATGTTGTGAGAACTACCACAATGACACAGAGACATGACGTGAGCAAATGCTGTTGGAAAAATGACACCAACAGACTTGCTGAACACAGAGTTGGAAAAAATGAACCATCTGCAAAGTGCAACACAGCACAGTGCTACAAAACTAGGGCTGCCTGTGGGGCACAGCGCAGAGGGAGCCTCAGAAAGAGGCAGTTGTGTTAAGGGCTCCAAGCTCAGCAGCATCTCTGACCCAACTCCATGCTCCATTTCTCCACAGCCAACCAACACTGCCTGCTACTCTTTTCCTGAAAGGTGACAAAACTCTCCTAACAACGGGCATTTGCTATAATGTTAAGTGAGGGAAAAGCATCTAAAGGCATACGGGAAAAATTTCTCATGTGCAAAACACAATTGTAGTAACAGAGCAAGAGTGGAAGTGGAGAGAGAAGTATTAAAAAGAAGATGCACCAGAATGTTAACAACGACCAGTTTACTCCTGACAGAATTTTAGGTGGCTCTCTTTCTCCTTTTAACCTATCTTTTCCAAAGTCTTTCCAATGAATATGTACTTATTAAAGACTGTTTTCTGATTATGAAAATTCTCTCCTATCCAGTCTGCCTCTTGGTTTTTCCATGGCTGCCAACTGGTACTCTTCTAATCCATCTGGTATGCTTCTGCCAGTCTGATCTTCAAGCACCACTTTTTTCAAATAATCTCCCATCAAAAATCTTCAAGAGCTGCCTGGTCTCCACGACACAATGATCAACAACCTCTGAAGCCTGGGCCACTCCCAGGCAGCCTAGTTGCTAACTCTTCTCCAGTAATGCTCGTCTCCTTACTAGGCCTCTTACCTGTTGGTCTATACAGGTCCCTTCCCTCAACCCCTCCTTACTGCCCCCTGACTCATCTCCGGGCCTTCAAATCAGTCCAGGCCCCATCTACTGTTAAGATCAAAGACAACGATGATAACCACCCCATCTGCCTGGTGCCTTTCACACCAATCTTGGTCATGTGCTGACGTGCACTATTACAGTCATCTCATGAGAGCCCTTTGAGGAAGGCTGCATTTATTAGCCCCATTTTACAGCTGATAAAACTGAGGCAAAAAGAGGTCAAGCAGCCCAAGGCAACACAGTCACAATCTGAACTCAGTTCTACCTCACTACCTGCCCCAACCTCGACCACCTTCCTCTTCTTTCCTTCAACAGTAACAACCTGCCTCACACCGCTGAGCACGGCATTACAGGATTCCATACCAGACCAGACAACAAGCTGCTGAAAATGCTAAGTTTACCAAGGGGTTTGTTTTCATTGCCCAAAGCACATTTTATGAAACAGTTGCTTTCTCTGCAAAGTGTTCCTAAAACTGGGGGCATAAAAATTTTTTTACTTATTTTAATTTTAATGGTATTAGTGGTGTGTGGGGGGGGGCGAATCTTATCTTTAAACAACAACAACAAAAAGTCTTTTTGAATAATCATTCCCTGATTTTGGGAGGGAGGGAACTGGGGATTTCAATATGAAATTTCTTATGTCAGGTATTTGCAGCTCAAGGCATTTCTCCCTTCTCTCGTCTAGATGATTCTCCCATCCCCCTCTCACTTACCTGTTCTGTGTGTTGCTAACTGCTGCAGACAAATGCCTACATTCTGGAGGTGTGACCCCTTAAAGACACACACAGCTCCAACTCCCTGGGGGACACATCCCAGCCATCGTCAAAGAGCTTTTTAGGTATCACTTTCTCACACACATTTTCAACACCACCATCCACACTGACATTAATTCTTTCACATTTTGAAACTGATTTCTTTTTTTATGAGACACTGCAAGTTCCTTATTTAAATGCCCCAAGAATCAGAGTTTGTTATTATTCAGGTGACCTAATTTTTTTAATCACTTCTTCTGGTACAATAATGATTTCCTAGAGTTTTACTCCCCAGGAAAGCTCTATTCCCAGCTTCTGCCATCCTCTGAGATTATTGCCACTTAAAATAAAAGGAAGAACGCCTTATGACATGTACTTTTTGTTTTTAATCCAATTTTGCTGTTCTTTAAGGAGAAAAAGAATAAGTGTTCTTATTTTCAAATGCATCAGTTTTGCTCATAGGTTTCAGTCATTCAGCTGAATAAGTCATGTTCATGGTTCTTCTTCCTGGGAGCCTGGGAGAGCATATGGTGGCTGAGACTACCCTTACGATCAGACAGAATGGCCACAAGTTTTCAAAGAATCTTCTATCAAACAGATTTGATTTAAAATCAATTTAGACAATAAAAAATTCACCTATTTTTTAGGTGAATACAAGATGTTCCTCTTTTTCTCCTCATACTTCAGGATTTGAAAAAATTAAAATATAAGCAAGGCATTATACTTGCTGAAAAGTTAAAAAACAGATTGGGCAATAAAAATAAGTTAAAACAATCCAAACTCTGCCCTCCAGAGACATTTTGTCGTATCTCTTTCCCAGTTCTCTTGTGCAGATATAAAAACCACATTTGCAATCCCAATGACACAACAAACATTTAAGCACCGCGTGTGGGGCCCTCCTCCACCAAGCACTGTACGTGGACCGTCTTGTTTGATCCACACAATAGACTAGAAAACGGGAATTACTACTGCTCCCATTTCACCGATAAAGAAAAAAAGCTGAGCGGTTAAGGACAAGTGACTCGAGCTCTGCTTTAGTAACAACAGCTGCAAGCAACAGAGCTGAGGTTCAGACTCAGGCACCCTGAGTCCAGGGCTCACACGTGAACAGCAGGCCACACGACCACTTAGGATACACACAATGCAGGACAAGTGCTGAGCACAGAACCAGACCCAACAGTGAATCACTGTGAAAGGGCCCGGATTATGACATTACTGGGCACTCAGGTGTTAGGGTCCTCACGACACAGAAGAGAAGAGTGAACTTCACATTGAAGCCACTGGGCAGTTACCTCGGGGGCATGGTAGGAAACACACTGGAAGACCCAGTCCATGGCAGGGGAGTACAAGGGGAGGTAGGATGGAAGCTCCACGCCCTGGAGCACCAGCTGGTTCTGGACCGTATCCCCGTGAATCTATAGGAGACCAAATAAACACTCAGAAAAGGAGGGGAAGTCACATAACAAACAAAGAACATGTGAGCATATCTGCAAGCATCTGAATGGCCCCAAGAGAAACTGCCTGGTTGCTCAGGTTTTTTAAACTAGAAAAAAACACACACAGTTTCCCATGTCACCAGGCTGAGCTGTTCTGGGAATGTGTGCTGTGTGCTGTGAAGAGAAGTAACCTGATAAAAATGGACCCAGCAGACGCAAGAAGAAAGTCTGATCAACCGGAGACGTTTCTTATTAACACATGCATATTAATCCTCTGTGCTTGTTCAGTACAATCAACACATTTTAATTGTAACAGACGCGAGTGCAATTTTCTAGGGTTTACACATCTAAAGAGCTTTAAGGCAATCTCGACTTGGAAAACCAACTGGGTTTTATAAATCTGTGATCATGTAGCTATTACATCAATTGGCTGTTCTGATAGTGTTCTCTTACCTGTTTGAATGTGAGGAGGAAGTCAAAAAAGTTCTTATTTAGGCTTTCTTTGAGATGTGGAGCCACTTCCATGCCCACCTGGAGCAAAACAAAATGAAATAACCTTGACAGTGGAAAACCAGGTTGCAAATAACATATACAATGTGATGTATTTTTGTAAATTAAAAATATACATATAGGAAGATATAGGCATAGATAGGTCCAGAAAGTTAACTTTCATTCTTCTTGTTTATTTATTTTCTTATTCAACAAGCATATCTTGCTTTTATAAGAAAAACCACAGGAGCTATTTTTAATGAAAAAAAGGGCAACATTTGCAGTAATCATCTTCACAATTTCCCAAAGGTAATGAAAGTATTTCTGAACAGATGACCAAGGGAACAAATCAATACAGCACTAAGGAGAAATGTACTCTCAAGACAGCGTATATGACATTCTTTTCCTCTCTAAAAAATGATAAACACACATGTGGCTGTACTTATTAAATGAAGCAAAAAGATTCTGGTATGTAAGAGAGTCAGCTGGGACTTCACTGTTGCATTGTTAAAATATACAGATTCATTCTTTGCTGGGCAGTCAGGGAAGCAGACATAAATTTTGATATATTTTAAGCAAATTTTTTTTTACACAAGCATGAAGCCTAACAAAGCTATAATCCATCGACTCCTTCATTCATTGTTTTAAAAAGATATGTTAACATTTTCAGTTGAAAAAAATTTGCTAATCACAGAGAAGGTGGCCAGGGCTCTAGAGTCAGATGGAAAAGTAAAGGTTGCAAATATGGCTGGGACTACACGGATTTGAAACAAAGCATAAGGTTCCTTAAACTGAGTTTCTCAAATATACCTCAATTCCACACAGTTGCTTTAGCACCAAAACAACTTTGTAAGAGGAGTTGCTTTCTGGGACCTGGTTTCTTCCAGGGAAGACAGATTTCTACCACTCACCTCCCCCGACAGCTACTCAGAGGTCATGAAGATTAACGATAACGGTGTTTTTTAGATGTCTGTAAGGAATTCCTTTGAGGAAAATTATGTAAGATCCACTGGGACAGTAAATTCCAGGGGCAGCTCTCTATAGCTGTTGGAGATGCTTCCAAGGACAAGTACAGGGATTTAAAAAAAATACTAACAACAAATGTCAGATCCACTTTTACTGTGTTCTGATTCTATTGTTTCCTTCTACTAATCATTTCGTACAAAAAGCAATAATTACCTGTTAGGCGACAGCAAAGAAAGGCTCAGTGGACAAGCAGTGGAGATGAACTGAAGGGGTTGTGACTTAGAAGAGGAGTTAATCATACATTCTTTTAATAAACAGCTCTGAGCACCCCCTACGCCCTGCCTACTCACTGCCTTTGTGTTTTGTTTATCTCTTTCCATAAAACCAAATGAGCAGCCTAGAAATCTGCTCAGGTCAAAAGAATTTCTACCTAGAGTAGCAAGGGTAGTTACTCACGATATCCATCTGTTGTTTCTGCCTGCCTGGCACTCATTCTCTCTGTTTCTGGAATCAGCAAGTGGATTTGTCTTTGGGGACTCATACTTACCTCTCAGATAAAGAGGTTTGTGGCAGCTGGACCCAGCCAACCCTGGGTTGCAGGGGTGGGTGCATGACCCAGGCTCAGTCAGCACGCATATCCCACCCCACGGTCACAGTGACTGGTGTATCTATGGACTAAGGACCCAAGGTGGTTCTGTGAGATTCTGCCCGGAAACTCTGGCTAGAACCACTGAGGAAAAGATAATCTTGTCACTGGGGTTCCTAAGTCGAGAGGATGGAAGCCTTTCCACCATATGGAAAGAGAAAGCTGCAGACTGAAGTCACCCAGAGGAGAGCAGAGCTGAGCCACGAGGGAGGAGACAACTCCTGACACAGTTCAGGGTCCCTGGGTCTGCCATGCCAGGACTACCCTAGGCTCTTCAGATGCTAAGCACCAACAAATCCCCACCTTTGCTTCAGAGTACTATGAGTTGGGGTTTTGCCACTTGGAACTGAAAGAGTCCATACTAATGCACACTGTCCCTTACTCTTTTTATATCAAAAGATTTTCAGTAACTACCCAACCAGAGGAAAGGGTGCTCTGCCTGAATTGGCACAAATGATTTCAGATACAGGGCATCTCATCCAGCTTTCCTGGGGTGTGTCTGTAATCTCTCTTCATTGCCACTGAGTTTTAGAGCTGCATCTGCCATGCAAAGGCACTTTGAAAGTGAAAGTGAATGAAAGTGTTAGTAGCTCAGCCGTGTCCAATTCTCTTGCGATCCCATGGACTGCAGCCTGCCAGGCTCCTCTGTCCATGGGATTCTCCAGGCAAGAATACTGGAGTGGGTTGCCATCCCCTTCTCCCGGGGATCTTCTCAACCCAGGGATCAAACCCAGTTTCTCCTGCATTGCAGGCTGATTCTTTACCATCTGAGCCACCAGGGGAGGCACTTTATATGCAACAAGGATCATCTTTCACTAGCTTGTGTACCTGCCTTCAAACTTTAAAACTGAGCAGGTTTGCAGGGAATGAATATTCCCCTCACTTTCTGATTTCTATATAATAATTGTGTGTCATTAGACACACTAAGATTCTAGATCTTTATTACTGCTGTGAAGGTAAATTCAAAGAATGTGATGTATGCTACAAGGGGAAAGGCAGCAGAGCACAAATACACAAACAAGGCTATCTTTACATCCCCCCTACCCCACCCGACAGGATCCAGTTGAATTTTGCACATACTAGGCCCTCAGCAAACTTTGACAATGGAGGAGCATTCAAACTTCATGATACTACAGAGTTAAAGCTGGAGAAAATATATCTGATATTCTTGTATGAAAAATCTATGTCAGTCTCAAGCAGATGGCAATGCATAAATACTTTGGCCTCAGTTACTACAAGGGAGCAGGTGCCCTTAATTGGAAAGCTTTTTCATTTTCTCCCTCATTAGGGAATGGACCTATAAAAAGTATTCTTCCCAAGGATGTCTGCTTCTCACTCTGAGGGAAATGACTGATTTCTTTGAGACAATGGAGACCACAGGGCTTCTATCATATGCTAGATGTCACGTAAAAGAAGCTGATCAAAGGCCACAGTCCTCACCTTCTAATTTCATAGTACTGATGTTCACTAGTAGCTCAGCTGGTAAAGAATCCACCTGCAATGCAGGAGACCCTGGTTCAATTCCTGGGTCAGGAAGATCCCCTGGAGAAGGGATAAGCTACCCACTGCAGCATTCTTGGGCTTCCCTGGTGGCTCAGCTGGTAAAGAATCCACCTGCAATGCGGGAGACCTAGGTTTGATCCCTGGATTAGGAAGATCTCCTGGAGAAAGGAATGGCACCCCACTCCAGTATTCTGGCCTGGAGAACTCCATGGACTGTATGGGGTCACAAAGAGCTGGACACGACTGAACGACTTTCATTTTCACAGTAGGGGAGGGGTAGGTCTCTAAGAGTAGCTTTGTCTTCAAGAAGTCTGGGGTTCACCAGGACCCTACAGAATAGGGGAAATAACCCCTCTGAAGGTCAACGATGCCAAAGGAACCAGTGAGGGGGCACTCCCATGAAAGCTGACAGAGGCAACGGCCCCATGTGAGTTGAAGAAAAATGATTGTAAACTCTCCACAGGGTGCATTTTTCACAAATGAAAACTTACTAGTTTTAAGCAGGAGCTTCACGGTGCTTTGAGGTGAGAAAGGCTGAGTGACCTACAATCTGAACCCATCAGAGCAGCCCTCCAAGGCCAGATGACACAGACCCTGATGACTGCCCTCACCAGGAGTGCCTCTCCCTGCCAGACAGCCCTCACCAACTCACGCTCTGAGCCAGCTCTTTAATACACAGACCACAAATCTGATAAAACAACCAAATTCAAAGACAAAGGGAAAGCACATTTTGAGTCAATGAGAAGTAACCTATCAGCCGAAAGGCCTTGTGAGCCTCCTTCCCAGCAAGAAAGGAGAAACAATTAGTTCTGAAACCCAGTTCATTTGTGAGATGATGACCCTAATTAAGAGTTACGGGTAAGTGGGTCTACTTCAAAATTAATTTTAAACAGGAATCCTACAGCCCTGCTTTCTCTGGACAAGCTGTGCTCTAAAATTAGCAGCTAATAAAGTCCTGCGTCCAGTGACTCCTGAGGTGGCGGGGAGAGAGAAGCATGAACGTTAGAGGAGACAGGACGCATTCGGCTCACCCTGCACAGGTAGGCCCTGGCGTACACCGACACCAGCGGGTCCCCAATCCCCCGGACCATGCACGTCAGCCGGGGCAGACACTCTGAAATTCCCCTGCAAGAGACAAAGAGACAGCAGCATTTACACCCCACAGGAGAACTCTCTGTTCTCTTATTTTTTGAGTAAAAATAAAAGTCTCCGTTTAGACTTCCTAAATGTAGGGGGGCAAAATCAGGTTTCAGAAACGAACCAAGGTCAAAGTTGACGTTTTCTAAGGCCATGTACCAAGTCTTTCTCTCTTGCCATAATTCATTTTTCGAATGTTTTCATCTCTACTATCTGCTCAGTGTTGGAATCTAATCTTCACTTTTTTCCTGTTTGAGGTCACTTTTACTAATTTAACAATTTTTGTCCCCGCCCCCGCCAAGTTATGGTCCACTGACAGGTCACTAGGTCACTCCTCACCCTTCTCGATATTTTGGCTGTTATCTATATCCCTTTGACACAGATTTACTGTCCTGTGCTCCGCCCACTCTTAACACCTGACACCAGCATCTCCCTCAAAGTGAACTGTGACTTACTTATTCCTCCGGCCACATGGGACTTCCCTCTGCCTCAAGCCTTATTCTCCCCCAACTGGTGAATGAAAAGAACTATTTCTTCAGCACCACATGACACCCCCTCCCCCGCCGGAACTTCCCCAGGCATCCCCAGATCTCAAACACACTTGGTACATATTCTAAATCCAATTCGGAGCACGAGTCAGCCCGTGACTCTGAGGAGTTGATTATCTCGATGGTGTCTAACACCACTCAGAAAACGGATCTGGTTTCTCCTGGCTCTGCAAAACTGCTCTCAAAACAACGTCCGAGGTGACCCAGAGTAGCAGGGGGCTCGGGGGCAAGGGCTTTTCCTTCTGACACCTCTGTCCTCTTCATCATCTTGGACAGCAGCCACAAAGACACCGAGCAAGGGCCCGTGGGTGCCGCTCCCAGTGAGGTGTGTGCAGCTCGGTGAACGCTCACAGACCCCTTCGTGGGGCTTGTTCACCGAGGAGACCGGGGGTCGGAGACGCTAAGTAACTTTCTTGGGACCACACAGCCAGTAACAGGAGAGCTAGGCTGTCAAATCCAGTTGATCCTCCACGAGTTAGTTGACCAAGCTCTCCCAGCTTGAGTTTTCTCCGTAAAACGGAGATTAAAAAGTGATCTCTACTTCATCTGGATTAAATGAGAAAATGGATGGAAGGTGCTTAACACCAGATCTGCTACACACTAAGCAGTCAAAGAATGATAGCTACTATTGCAGCGCCATCCGCAAGGGCGTGTGTGAGAGAGAAATTTTTTGGAAATGTATCGCTCTGGACATTTAAGAAGAGCCTTACGTTTTGGAGAGGAACTTGTTACACTTCAGGATGGAAGCTTCCACGTAGCTACAAAAATATTCCGTTAAGGAAGACATTTTCCAGATGGCCTGTTCCCTACGGGGAAAAGCCTAACTGTTCACGCAGAGAATTAGGTGTGTCTTCAGGAGAGGGGCCACGACAGCTCTCGACAATCCAAAGAATTAAATCAGCGAGTGCCTTGTGGTTTCTACATTTGGTTTGCAAGGTTTTATTCTTATTTAAAGTAAAATTTGGAGAACATTATATGCTGACTTATGATTACGTGCTGAAATTTAAACTGGGTTTTGAGCACTTCCCACTGAGGCTTTATGGGGAAAGGATGAAACTCAGAGAACTAAGATTCCCTTTGTGTGTAAGTCGGACTGTCTCTCCTTCAACACTGGTGTTTGTGCAGAGAAGCTGGACCCTGTTACTTTCAAGGTCTTGGGACCAGAGAAAACATACACAAAAAAACAAAGCTTCTTAATTAAGAAAATTAATGTGGGAATGTTCCTCAGGGAAACAAAAGCCTGGTACACAGCACCATAGTCAAAGTTTAAAAACAAGAGAATTGGAGAGAGCCAGAGGCCAAGGGCTTCTTGGACAATGTGGCTGGCGCTGGGCTTCCAGGCAAGCGACCCTAACAGGACCCCATTTTCAACAGGAATTTCAGGGCAGCCCATCACATGGCCTCTATTAACAGTTCAACTCTTGCAGCCTATCTTTAAAATCATCAGACAGAAAAAAAGGATACAATCTTGGAATGAGTTCCCTGATGGAAGCAATCTTGAAAAACCAATTTAGGCATGTTTCTTTGGCTGTGTCATTTACATTCTCTGGAGAGAAGTGATCTGTAAAACAAAAATAATACCCATCAGCCTTCCTAATTCTTAGGATCTGTTACAGCTGCTCTGAGTCCTGGGACAGAAAACAGTTACAGTGCAGCAGAAGGGGTGGGGCGCCCAGTCCTCCCATGGCTTTCCTTTCAAACATCACTATTACTAGGAAACAACTAGTGATGATGATAGCTGACACAGAGGCTTTCTAAGGGCCAGGCGCCATTCAGAGCACTTTAGAGAGATCAGCTCACTCAGGCCCCACAAGAGCCCTCCAAGTCATGTACTCTTATGGTCCTCTTTCACAGACACAGAGAGTGAGGCACTGCAAAGTTCAGGGAGTCGCCCAGGGCACACAGCAAGCAGACATAAGAGCTAGAATTCAACTCGGGCAGTCTGGCTCCACAGCCTATATTCTTAGCCACTGCCTCTAATTTAATCCAGAGGCCCTTGGTGTACCCACCAGTAACTACGGTGATACTGCTGAGAATTCCAGATGCTTGGGGAACCTGCATCTGTAACATGAAATGCGATGGAAGTTTGTGCTCTAAACATCACATGGACCTGACATGTATGGTAAGTCAAGACCCTGAGGTGAGAAATCAGTCAGTTAGGCTGCCAGGTCAATAATATCACTTGAAGATTGTGACAAAAATGCCACTTTCCCCTACTATCTGCTCTCTTCCCCTTTAATAACAGGACTCTCATTTTCTGCTGGGCATACGGCCATCCTTGCAGTTCAATGTGGCCTTGTGACCAAGTTCAGGTCCCAGGATATACACAGGACTGCAAGGAATTAGCTCCAAGGGAAGGGGAGCTTCACTTCTTCTTCCTTCCTGCTGGCAAGAATGCAGATACAAAGGCTGGAACCTCCATAACCAAGGCAAGACAAAAGTCAGGATGGCTGGTACCACAGGCTGGCTGCCAGCTGTGATTCTCTTTACTGTGATTTTGAGTTTTCTGGCACTGATGGGCAAGCCCAATCAATGACATACATCTTAGTAAGAAATGGAAAAGAGTATGGAAAAATGAAAACAAAAACAAACAAAAAACTACTCAACACCAAGAAGGCTACTGTTGAACTCTCACATTTGAATGATTTCTGCACAAACTGGAGCCCAATCCCACCCCGGGTGTGCTTTACACTTTTAGGATTCAACCAGAATGGGAGAAACTGATTACTACAGAACATAAGAAATGAATGGTAGCCTGTCGCCCTCATCATGCTGCTCAGTGAGTCATTTTTCATCCCTGGTTCTACTTTCTGCTACTTGGTGGTACACCATTAAAGTGATCAAAATATCTATGGAACCAGTAAAAAATAAAATTCTAGATACTTCACTAGCAGAGAATAGTCAGTAATCACAACTGTAGATATTTCAGAACTGCAATCTCAAGCATTTATCTATTTTTGGATGTTCTAGCATGCTTCATTCATTGGAGAATTATTCAGTTGCCATTTTCTAAGAGAAGGGAAATTACCATTTTTCTTTTCCTGGCCTGAATCCATGTACTTAAAAGTAACTTTTTTTCAAGTTCCAAGAGACCTAGATAGGAAAAGATAAGGGCTATTCTTAAATTCATTTGTCAATCTTGCCTTTTGGAAAACAGAGGAGGGGTGGGGTTAATTTCCCTTAATGTGACTGAATCATGTGACTTGAGACCCAAAAGCAAAAATAAGTCCCTGAGGTTATCTAATAAAAACTCTTGCTTTCCAGTTGAGGGAATGGAGGCGCAGCAAAGGGTGGGATGACATGGAATCGGGCTGCCAGGGAGAGTGGGACATCACACCAAGGCAAGTTGCCCTGTGTGTACACACCAACAGCCAGCTATGCAATAATCCACATAAGCAATACAAAGACTTTAGATTTTCCTTCCAGTTCAAGAGATCATTTAGGAAAAGGATTATGTTATGCAGGACTTTAAAATCTTACAGAGAAAAGTAAATAAAATGGGAAGAAAAAAATGTTATAGCAAGCTCAATAGTACATTTCATTACTTCATCTGCTCACGACGAACGTCTCAGGAACCAGCTAGAAGTGGTATTCTAAGCTCCAGGGAGATAAGAGAGCACAGCACAGAAAAGAGACCCTCGTGACGAACGTCTCAGGAACCAGCTAGAAGTGGTATTCTAAGCTCCAGGGAGATAAGAGAGCACAGCACAGAAGAGAGACCCTGCCCTCATGAAGCTGACATTCCAGTGGGTCTGGTCAAAGAACCAGAAAGTGAGTCAAAGAGATGCGAGAGGAAGGGGAGAAGCAGCCAGGTCATGAGGGGCTGCAGCCTTGGCGAGGAGTCTGGGAGTTCTTCTAAGTGTGATGGAAGCTTCCTGAAGAGCTCTAAGCAAAGGAATGACATGACATCAATTATACTTCAGCGCCTGGGCTGCTACAGGGAGAATGAATTTAGAATCTGGAAATTAATTCAGAAGAGGCTTCAATGTAAAGAAGAGCTGAGATACTTTCTTCTAGTTCCCATTTATTTTTTCTTTATGGGCTCCTTTTTTCAAACCCTGAACTTCTGTGGATATTTTAGGAGAAAGGAAGAGACTGGTTCTCTTCCATTTGCCAAGACTCGACCCTGGCAGTGAGAGGTCTTTTTACATAACAGGACTCATAGAGGTGCCATGTCATCTTAATATGATGACCTGAAAGGCCAGGTCAGCTAAGGACACCACTTATCCAGAGGCGGCTGTATCAGCCACAGGGAAAACCAAAGACAGGAATGCCCACGGCTAATGAGGAGAACCACAACACAAAAAACCCAAGTTACTCATCCCAAGATGGAAATGAAACTGTTTTATCACTTACTCTCTTCATTCATATACTAGATGAAGAAATGTTGGGGAAAAATTACCATATCTAGCAGCATGTACTACCTGTGAACCCAAAGGACATCAGGATCTTTCTGAACTGGTAAGAGCTATGCTTTAGTTAAAGCTCCTGAAGGTAAAGGGCTCACATACTAAGAGCACAGTCTGAACTTGATTCAAATGGAAAGAATCAGTACACAGGCCACCAGACTTCTCTCTACACATAATTTCTTTAGGCAGAATTCTGCATAGTAGATTTCAAAAGTTTTGTTTATAATTTTTGTTAAGAGTCATCCCCAAGATTAAAGACATTTTTGAGACAAGTTTGCCTCTCTCCTTTTCAGGTTCTAGGAAACAGAAGATACATGCAGATAAAGATTTTAACTGAAAGGGGAAAAATGAAATTATTTTCAAGAAAACAAAAGCCCAATTCAAGGTTAAAAAACAACAAGTATTTGGGGAGGCAAGAATTTAGTAATAAACATGCTAATTCGCACATTTAGACAAGAACCAAAAGTGAGTATGAAAATAGCCTTTTATTTTGAACTTTTATAGTTTTATAGTTCAAGTAGGGAGAAAGCTATTAGTAATTTTTCCTTGGGTGAATTCGTACTAAGTTGTTTTAGTTGTGTTGGACTCTTTGGGACCCTATGGACCCACCAAGCCCTCTGTCCATGAGATTTTCCAGGCAAGAATACTGGAGTGGGTTGCCATGCCCTCCTCCAGAGGATCTTCCCAACCCAGGGATCGAACCTGCATTTCTTACATCCCCTGTATTGGCAGGCGGGCTTTTACCACTAGAGCCACCTGGAAAGCCCAGTTTTTCCTTAAGTAGCCCTAAAATGTTGTTTGTATAGTTAGTGAAAACTGACAGGAAGGAAAATTATTGCAGCAGGTATGAACATAAATGCCCCTTAGGGGCCATGCAGGTGATAAAAATATTTCTAATCAGTTAGGTATACAACAACAGGAAGAAGTAGAAACTATACCAAATAGCATTTTAAAACATACTCTTGTAGCCAAAGAAAACACCTCACTGGATTTAATTCTGCCTGCGGGCTGACAGTTTACTGCTGCTGATATAGCACATGGAAGAAACACTGGCAACTGTAAAATAAATGCACCAGATTTGCCAAATTCTTAAGCTGACAGAGAAGGCCTTTCCATCAGGCTGCCCCTGCCTCCCAATCCTGAGAAGCCTAGAATGTGTGAGGAGCTGTTAAAAAGCATTGCAGGTGGGAATGTGGTGGAGGGGAGGGTGTAGTGCAGTGCTGTCCAATGGAAATGCCATGTGAGCCCCATTCAAAGAGCTAAAACAAAATGGTGGAATTTTAAAATATACTTCATTTAATCTCATTCATCTAAATATCATTTCAACATGTAAACACATAAACTTAAAAATTAGTGAGATACTTCATGGTCTTGTATTTGCATTAAGCCTCTGAAACCCAGCATTTTTTTTTTATACTCACAGCATATCTCAGTGTGGACTGGTCAATCTCTAGTGCACAAGAGCCTCACGTGACCAAGTGGCCACCATACTGGATGGCGCAGGTCCAGCACTTAGAGCCAGACTCTCACTGGCTGGTGGCAGGGCTGTGCCAAGTTCCTGGCTCTTTCCCACTGGGTCGGCACCCCCAAAGTGAGACGAGGTGATTCCAAAGAGCTTTTCTAGCCCTAAAGGTCTGTAGAGTTCTGTCTTGCTTTCTGAGAAATGTGTGTATTAACTAGTTTTAACAACACAGATGATGGAACAAAGGAAACGAAGGAGACAGAAAGAGAAAAAAAAGAGAGTGAAAGAAACAGCAAAAGAGAAAGAGACACAGAGAGAGAAAGACAAAAAAAGAAAAAGAAAACTAGAAAGACAAGACAAGACAGATTAACAGACAAAAAGAAAAGTCAAATTACAGGTCTGTCTGATGCCATCTCTTCATCCTCCAGGGAAGCAGGAGCAGGAAGAGGTGGGATGAAAGTAAAGACAGCCTGTTGTTCTAACTTGAAGAGATGAGCACGCTTCCTCCCAGCAGTGCTAGGAACTCAGAAGGAGGAGTAAGAGAGAATGGATGCTGTTGCTGAAAGTTCCATACTGCTAGCCTCATTGTCATCTTTCATTTATGTGACAAAATAAACTTGTGATCTCACTGTCCCATTATAACCTCCTGAGAGTTTAAAATTGAGCAGCAATAAATTTAATGCAAACATCACTTGGGCATATACTGTAGATTCAAAGCATCTGTTATTATTGATTTATTTGACATTGTTCTTTAATATAAAATTAGCTCTATAAAGCAATTTGCTTCTTAGGAAAGATATATAGGAAAAATATTAAAATATCAAGCAGCTGAGAAATTTAAGTTGGTATAAAAGCTCAGTTGAATCTAATCATAGGATCTTTTCATTCTTGCAGATTCAAATTACTTGCTCAAATTCCTAGCTGGGCTGTTGGAAAAGTCTGCTTTTCAAAGACTGAGATAATCAGAAAACTATAACAGTGTTTCTTTAACTTTTAACACACAAAAAATTTCAGGTCTCAATAAATCCTGACTTGAAGGCAGAATGAAACTGGTTGGAACAGCTATGACATTACCTGGCAAGATGCTGCGGTTATCCACACACATGGAAAAGATGCGTTCATACACCAGCTTCCCTGGGAAGAAAAGGACATATGGTGTCAGCATCATGCCCTTCAGGTGCAAACACTAAATTAACATTTCTTAATCAGGGACAGAGATGGTGACATCGCCAGGATGAGCTTCAACTTGTGATAGTATGCTGCCACCTAGTGGGCCAAAGTTTTAAGCCATGATTCTTTTAATTAAAACAGGGAACTTTGATCCTTCACTTATGCCAGGCAAAATAAGTCAGACAGAGAAAGAGAAATACTGTCCTTCACTTATATGATTTCACTTATATGTGAAATCTAGAAACAAACAAACAAAAAAAACATAACAGAGAGTAATAGATGCAAAGAACAAACAGGTAGTTGCCAGGGAGGAGGGGAAGGAGAGAAACAGTGAGAGATAAACGACTCATGGGTATGAAATGTAGTTATGGGGAATGTAGTCAATAACTACGTATTATCTGTATATCATGACAAATACTAATGACTTATTGTGGTGATCATTTTGAAATCACTATGTCATATAACAGGAACTAACACAGGTCAGTCATATTTCAAAAAGAAACAAGCAAAGTCTGGGATCTACGGGCTTTATGGTGGGGTCAATGGCGATCTCCAAGAGGGCTTATGCCAAGGGGCACCTTCCAGGTGCTGCTGCGGCCAGTACCCATCCCGGAGGCGAGCCACCTTCTCCAAGGTCTCCACAGGAGACTCTCCAACACTAGCAAGCACATCTGATAGGCTGAAAGTGAAAGCGTTAGTCACTTAGTTGTGTCCAACTCTTTGCAACCCCATGGACTGTAGCCCACCAGGCTCCTCTGTCCATGCAATTCTCCAGATAAGAATACTGGAGTGGGTTGCCATTTCCTTCTCCAAGGCATCTTCCCAACCCAGGGATCGAACCCGAGTCTCCCGAATCTTCTGCACTGCAGGCGGATTCTTTACCACTGAGCCACCAGGGAAGCCCCTGAAGCACTTGAAAATATGCTCATGCGGAGTCTATCCTCAGAGGTTACAATGTAAATGGTCTGGGGCACAGCTTGACCATTGGAAGTGTTCTTAAAGCTCTCCAGGTATGTAACTGAAGATGAGAACCACAGCCCCAAACCATGCATTCAATTTAGAAGTTCCCAGGAAGCCTTAGGGATCGAGCCCCAGTTCTCAAAGCTACCTGCCTTTGACCTCCTGGCAGGAAGCGTTTGGTTACCTGCAGTCACAGGCTCTCCAAGGCAGCCACACCTGATGCCGAGAGAGGCCTCCTGAGATGAGCACAGAACTCCGAGCACTGGGACTGCATGCGCACAGCGCAGTAGGCCAGACTGGGCAGCTGTGCGACTTCTCACACCTCCTCAGGTGTGGACCCAACTTCAAAGAACCCAATGCCTTTACTCCTCCACAAAAAGCTTACCATCTCTCCAAAACCAGCCTTCTTTAAAAAAAAAAAGACATTTTTGTATTTCACCATCATATTCTAAGGGGCCTTTAACTACTAAATCATTTTTGGCCAAAAGAACTTGGTGAATATTTGTTTTCTTTGTTAAAGTTTAGTTCAGTCGCTCAGTCATATCCAACTCTTTGCAACCCCATGAACCACAGCAAGCCAGGCCTCCCTGTCCATCACCAACTCCTGGAGTTTACCCAAACTCATGTCCATTGAGTCGGTGATGCCATCCAACCATCTTATCCTCTGTCGTCCCCTTCTCCTCCTGCCCTCAATCTTTCCCAGCATCAGGGTCTTTTCAAATGCGTCAACTCTTTGCATTAGGTGCCCAAAGAATTGAAGTTTCAGCTTCAACATCATTGTTAAGTTAGTGGACAACTATTTGGAGAAATAACACCTGATCCTAGATTCCTTTCCTTTCTTGATTCACTTTCTTATAAATCAAGGACACTGAAATACAAGAGATCAGTAACAACAGTGACCAACAGTTAACATTTTCTGAGCACCTTACTTTGACACTGACCCTGCCAGCTCCTAGAGGGGGAGAGACATCATGTCTCTCAATTAAAATTCTCCCCAGAAGTTCCCAGAGGCACGGTCTACGTTCCACAGGTGAAGTTGTGGGAACTTCACAATGGGAAGTTCCACTTCCCATTCCACAAGTGAAGACACCAAGGCTCAGGTTCACACCACCCTGGAGGAGATGCAAGGAATGCAGGCAGAGCCCATGTCCAAGCTCGGCGCTCACTGCCTCCAGGGAAGTCCCAGCGAAAGCACCGCTGCACCTGCGCACTGCAGACGCCCAGGGCAGTGTCCCGCATCCCTGCCCAGCGACATGCTCCCGCGCTTCAGCCTCATCCATCACCACAAACCACCTGCCCCCCCAACAGTAGCACGTGTTCCTGTGGAGCCGAGGGTAACAGTGACACAAGCACAATAGACCTCAGCACTCCGAGCTGCCACTCAAACAAGGCCAGTCTTGCCCCCTTTGTAAAAGGTGGGAGAGGCTCTCTAGCCCCGAAGTGTAACACAGTGTCCTCCGGCCCCTGCTCACGCAGGCTGCCTCACAGGCCTGAGGAAAGCTCTTCACAACAGATCTGGACAAGGGTGCCTCCAGGAACCCTTTGAATAGGTGAAACATGCCCACTCTTCCAAATTCAAAAAGGCTACAGGAGGTACCGAATGAGGCTTCTGTCTCAGCCCCTCCCGTCCAGCTCACTGCCAGGACCATCCTCGTTTCGGCGAGGGGGGGGCGGGGCACACTTTTACTAGTTTTTTGAGTATACTTCTAATGTTTATTTAGGCAAACACAAGTGACAACAAGCAAGTGTTCTAACTTTTCCTGCTTTCTTACACAAAAAGGAACAGACTCTCATAGCTGTTCTGCATCTGGAGTTTTTCACCCAGTGACATAACCTGGGTACTTTCCACACCAGAACACAGCACGGCTTCACTCCTCCTCAGAGGCTCCTAGTGCTGCAGTGCAGATGTGTCATCTTCTGTTTAACTGGTCCCCTCTGGACGGTCACTTGGGTTGCTGGGATGAATTCTCAGAGGTGAGCTGCTGGGTCAAAGCTACACGCACTTGTAGTTTTCATAGAGAGAATTTCCCCCATAAACCAAGTGTAAGAGAAATGAAGCAGGTGGTCTGACTGCTCAGAGAGAACTCAATTTGAGCCCCAGCTCTGCCACTCATTACCTTGGAGAAGTGGACGAGTTGCTTTACTTCCTTATGCCTCAACCTTCTCATCTGTGAAGTGGGGATAATCACAGACCCTACCTCATAGAGCTGTTACAAAGACGGCATGACTGACTATCACTAAAGAACCTAAAACAGTCAGGCCCAAAGAAAACCCTTATTTGCTGAGGATTTCTCACCGTTATTCTCAACCCCCATCCCAGCTAATTCCTAGGACACAGCAAGGACAGCAGGCATCTACACCATACCTCAGTCCTGCTGGCTGAGGTATGGGCTTGGGCCGCCACCACAGAGGCTGACAGAATGACTGCCCCAAATTCTCACAGAGTTAATATCTGGATCTGGCCAGGCTTGCGGGCTCATCAGCCTCTTGGAACTTGTCTCGCCCAGGGATGCTGACTCAGGCAAAAGAGACCTGCAGGAGGCTGGTGAGGGAAACCAGAAGGTCAATGTGTCAATTCGTCATGAGAACAGAACCATCAGGAGAAATAGACATAGCCACCAGCCTCTCTGGCTGACTGACACCCTCGCTCCCTGAAGGCAAGCTGGGCATGAGGACAAGCGGAGGCCCAAGGGATGTGTAATTGATGTCTATTCTGAGAGCCTAAAGCTCCCGTCTGTTCTGGATCACTTCCCGCCCCCATCCCCACTGCCTCCCCAGGTCCCTGCCACCCTCATTTTTCACCTGAAAAGTTGCATTGGACTTACAACTGGGCCCCTTGCTCCACTCTTACCCAACAATCTAGTCTCAACACAGTAGTCAGAGGAAGCACATTAAAACCTAAATCAGAACTTGCACTTCCTCTACGTAACACCCCAGTGGCTCCTCGTGTCCTCCAGGTCAAAGCCCAAGTCGTCTCAGTGGCCTACATGGCCCACCAGGTTTCTGGCCATGTCCCCATCCCCACTCAGCACGATTCCACACTGCCTGCAGCCACCCTGGCCTCAGTTCTGCAAACCTGCCAGGACTGCTCCTACCCCAGGGCCTTTGCACTGGCTGTTCCTTGGTCCTAACTGGCCCCACATTGCCAGCATGTGGTTCATCTCTCACATCCTTCAAATACTTGCTCACACATCAACTTCTCAGTGAGACCTCCTCCAACCACCCTATTTAAAAGTGCAGCCCACCCCCAACCACTGCTCTGGTTTGGGGTTTTTTTCCCTCCATAGCACCAGTCCTCATCTAGTATACAACCGGGTTTACTTATGTGTTCTGTGAGTCTCCTCTTCGTGGCACAGCCCACAAATGCATGGATTTTTGTTTCCTATTTGCTGACATCCTCAGCGCCCAGCAGAGTGCCCGACACCACCTCCCCAGATCATCTGAACCCAAAGACCCTAGATGTCTCTTCCTAGCTCAGTTAGCTCCCATTCCCTTTTCTCCTGGAAAGAGCATCACCCTTTCTTCTTTGGGCTACCCCAGCTCTGGATTATCTGCATATTCCCTCCTCCAGATTCCATAACTGGCTCAGGGACTGACGAGTGATCCTAGCCAGACCAATGAGGTGAATTCTAAGACTTCTGCTGGAAAGTGTGGATAGAATTTCCTTGCTTCTCCTGGAACAACTAGCAGCAAAGCTGATTGATGCTGGAGACACCTTGTGGAGCTTGAAAATGAAGTCAACCTGAGAAAAAGTACTAGAAAAAGCCACGGTCCTGAAGATATTGTTTGAGTTCTTAAATCCAGCTGTACCTGAAGCCAGAAATGACCCCTGGACATTTCAACATAAGCCAATAAATACCCTCCCTTCTCTAAGACTAGTATGAGTTAGTTTCTCTATCACTTGTTCTTAATACACTCAGGTCCTCGGTCTCCTACACAGAACTATATTGTCTCTTTGAATGATATTTTGTTTTCTAACACATTTGACCTTTCAATGGGTTACAGGCTAGACTTGCCAGGTTGGGAGCCCACTGGCAAGACAGCCAAGGTTATGTGCCAACCTCCTCTGCATTCAGTTCTCAGAAGGAGACTGTCTCCTAGTTCTTGCAGGGCACCTCACTGCTGAACGTCACGTATGGCCCACAGGCTGCATGGTCTGGGCAAACTGTTAATGGCATGATGTTTTGGCCATTGATCATCACAAGCAGCATGGAGACGACCTGTTTCTCCACGGGACTCCTGGTTAATCTCTTCCGTCTAGATCTCTCTGCTAGGCTCGCCAAGATCATTTGCCTTGAGGGGTGAAACATGCGACAAGGGGCTGCCACAATGATGCAGGAAGACCTTACAGGAGCTGCAGCCATCATCCACAGGGCAGAGAATGGAGGCTTAGGCTAAGGTTTTAACAGAGAAGACAGAAAAATGGAGTAATGGGGAGAAACTGAGGAGGCTGAAGTGAAGAACTTGGTGATGGACTGTACGTGGGGCATGGGCAGAAGACGTTCAGATTTCCAGAGTGGGCAACAAGGTGCATGGTGCCGCCGCTCCCTAGGAGAGAAACCCAGCATGGGTGGGGAAGGGCTGGGAAGAGATTCCGGGCTCAGTTCTGAACAAAGTGGGTTCTAGATGCCATGAGCTGGCTGGCAATAGATCAGGGCCGGGATAGGACGTGTGCTCCCCAGCCTGCCCCACTTCGCTCGCTCACCTTACTAGCCTATCAGCAGGTTAGAAACAAGAAATCTGAAATTCTTTCTGGAGGAGGAAATGGCAACCCACTCCAGTATTCTTGCCTGGGAAATGACCTGGGCAGAGAAGCCGGGCGGGCCACAGTCCACCCACAGGGTCACAAGGAGTCAGACACAACTGAGCAAATGAGTGCATGAGCACCCACGTGTGCACGCGCGCACACACACATGCCTATGTATAAAACAGACAGCTAATGAGAATCTGCTGTGTAGCACAGGGCCTCTGCTCACTGCTCTGTGGTGATTTAAATCGGAAGGAAATCTGGGAAAGAGTGGATATTTGTATATGTGTAGCTGATTTGCTTTGCCACACAGCAGAAACAAGCAAAACATGGTGAAACAGCGATACTCCAATAAAAATTACCTTAAAAAATAAAATTATTTCAAAAACAGCACTTATTAATGAGCAAGGGAGCAAGGGTAAGGGTGGGGGCTGTGATTTCCCTCATGACTTACCTCATAACCGAAACCACAGCAGAACCTATTTTAAAGCCACTCGACCGTCCAACTGCTGGCAAAACAAACCACTTCTTACATTTAAGATGAATAAGACTAGTACTTACCAAATGTGTCGAGTATGTCAGTGATAAGGACAAATTTGCTTGGGTAGAACTGAATAACACTTGTGTCTGAAAGAAGCTTTGAGCACTAGAAAAAGAGAAAAGTCACTCTGTCATGTCTGACTGGGTTGAAACACTCCAAGCCTGGAAAGTAAAGGACTTCTACAGACAAGTGTAGGTTTTTACCATGGGCCAGGTCTGGTGCTAGTCTCTGGAGGTATAGTGACAAGAAATACCACTGTGCTTTTGACAAAGGCAGTCGACTCTGCTCATAACAGAGCCTCTAAAGGAAAGGCACCATCATCTCCCTCCAGAAAAGCCACAACTCAGGAATCTTATCCAGAGGGTCTGAACTAGGATCAGTATGCAGTCACCAGGAAAGTCAACCAGCATCCTTGTAGGTGACTCCCATCTTTTCAGTATGGCTTCCTCTGGTTTATTTCGGAATAGTCTTGATTCTTAAATGTTCTTTTCTATGAAATGACCCCATAGGTAAATCTCCAGGGCTTCTTAAACTAGCATCTATTATTCATACTCACTCTTAAATTTCCTTCTAAAAAGAAACTTGACAAGTTTCAAAGAGTAACATGTTTCTCTGGAACTGTGTTCTGTAACACCAGGAACATTTTGGGTTTGCAGGAAATTGCTCAATCCCTCCACCATCACCTACACCAGAAGGTCACTCACATGTTCAGCACTCAAAACAGAAGACTACAGCCACACAACGTGGCCCTGAACACCCCAGATGAAGTCATCTCATATAACCAAAAACAAAAGTATATCTCTACTTTGAAGAATTCAAAGTAATACCCTGAAGTCTTTACAGATTCAAAAGTCTGGATAAGGAACTAGATGACCTTGCCATAGTTTATCAGAGATAAAAAATGTCATGTAAAAACCAAAACTATTTGGACATTTAGAAAGAGTCCTTTCTTATGTATGCACCTTCAGTGTGCAGTGAATGGCTAGAAAGTTCATCTTATCAAGATGTACACTGACATGTGTTTTCAGTTTGGCTTTGTTACCCAATATCTAAATTATTAGATTTATCAAGTTTCTCTTTAGCATTATATAATTCAAAGTACACAATGTGTCCAATTCGTGAAGCAACCTCTCATAGCCCAAATGTTATTTGGGGGTTGGAGGTGAGGGGAACGTAAGCTGTGAAAACAATGGCATTGACACCAAGTGTGGCATTTGGATATATACAGAACTCCATTTCTTGACACCTTGCTTTATGTTTTTCACATGCCCTTTATGAGAGCTCCAACTTAAACAATTACCCCATGAGACTTCAGGGCTTGGAAAAAACAAACAGCTCTGAATCTTAGAGACTGTTTACAGTACACAGCGCTTAGTTCCTAGGGATGTGACATCTCCTGAGTTTCTACCAGAGCCCGTAAGAGATGAGTTACTGCCCATGGTGAGGAGGGAGGGAGAGGGAATTCAAACAGAAGATTTCAAATTAAACACAGCTGGCGATTCCCAACACTGCTTTGATTTTGTCTCCCAAGCTGGTGTCACAGAATATAAGGTTTTTTTAATCCAAAGTTAAAGTCATAATAATGCTATAAACTGAAGTTACTCTTTTGAAGATTCCACAGTTATTTTTTTTTAAAGCTTTGCTGCAGTTTCCTAAACTAATAAAAATCAGGCACCCCATGGTATGTATTAAAAACAGAGTCCCTGCTCCTCTCCATACCTACTTGTCAAAACCACTCGTGGAGGCACCAGGGAATCAGCATTTTAAACAAGGGCTCCAGGTGCTGTACTGACACACCGGGGACACACTGGGCTCATGAAATCCACAATATGGACCATCCTCCGAATGGAATAAGCATTCTACAAACCAGGGGTTCTCAGCTTCAGAATAATCTGGGGAACTCTATGAAATAACAGTGCCTGGGATTCTGATCAAGCAGCTCCAGTGTTCAGCTTGGAAAACAGGATTTCTTAAAGCTCCCAAGTGATTCTAATATGCAGCCAAGGTTGAGAACCATTGTTACCAACATTTCCTGAGCAACTGACTGGTCAATTACCTGCCTGAAATATTTGCTATCGAATTTATCAACACCACAGAAAAAGTACTAAAGGAATGTTTTCCATTTGTTGCCAATTAGTGATATTCAAGAAGGAAACTAACAATTTCAAAAACTAAGTTGGAATTAAAAAATAAAAATTTGAACCAAAGCAAATGAATAAACTAAAAGATAACCTATGATTGAGTACTAAAAAAGTATGACTATATGGATGGATGGATAGGAGGAAAGAAGGAAGGAAGCAGACTAATCAGAGGACAATTATTGCCTAGAACATATATGTTTTAAATCCTAAAAATCAGTAAGAAAGATGCAAATAACAATGGAAAAATGAGCAAAAGGAATCAGCAAAAGGCATCTTACAGAAAAAGATGGCCACCCCAGTGGCCAATAAACATTTGAAGAGATGTTCAATCTTATTATAATCAGGGAATTGCAAATTAAAATCACAATAAAATATGATTTTATTACCTCCTAAATTGGAAAAATTAAAATAGGAAGTCTGCTCATACCAAATGTTGGTAGGCTGCTGAACAGCACAGACTCTCACACTTTGCCACTACAGTGCAGGCTGGCACAGCTACTGCAGAACATAACTTGGCATCATCTGGAAAAGTGGATGAGGCACACACCATACACCTGAGCTATTCGACTTTTCGGTATGGGCTTTCATTAGAGAAACACTTTATATGGTCACCAGCAGACATGACCAGTGTTCACATGGTTCACAATAATGAAAAAGGAAAAAGAAAAGGAAAGAACTGGAAACTCACCAACAGAATGAATGATACATAATTTATGCATCAGTAGATTAATTCTCCTGGAGAAGGAAATGGTAAATCTCTCCATCTAATCTATAGGGTCAGCACAATCCCTATCAAAATCTCAGAAGGTTTTGTTTTTGTTTTCTTTTTTTGTAGAAATTGATCCTAAAATTCATATGGATACACAAAAGACCCAGAAGAGCCAAAATAATTTTGAAAAAGACGAAAAAATTAAAAGACTTACACTACCTAGTTCCAAAACTTACCATAAAGCTAGCTATAGATCAAGACAGGTGGTACTGACCTAAGCACATACTTAGAGATCTATGGAATAGAATTGAGAGTTCAGAAATAAACCCTTACATTTATGGCCAACTGACTTGACAATGATGCCAAGATAAGTCAACAGGAAAAAGTCTTTTCAGCAAACGCTGCTGAGACAACTGGCTATCCATAAGCAAAAAAATAATAATAATAAATTTAGACACTCACACTATACATACAAAATAGTAATTCAAAATGGACCGGAAACCTAGATGTAAGAGCTAAAACTATAAAACTTTGTAGAAGAAAATAGGAAGAAATTCTCATGACCCTGGGTTATGCAAACAGTTCTTGGATACAACTCCAAAAGCATGAAAACTGATAAACTGAGCTTCATTAAAATTAAAAACTTCCACATTTCAAAAGATACCATTATGAACTGGAATCCTCATACACTGCTGCTGGAAATGCAAATGGTGCCACTATTTTGGAAAGGAAACTGGCTATTCCTCAAAAAGGTAAACATAAACTTACCATGTTATTTAGCAATTCCATTGCTAGGAATCCATCCAAGAAAAATGAAAATATATGTCCATATGAAGACTTGTATTCAACTGTGAACAGCAGCATTATTCATAATGGCCAGAGTGGAAACAACCTAAATGGCCACCAACTTACTAGTAGATAAGAAAAATGTAGTTATGCCTGCAGTGGACTACTATTCTGCAGTAAAAAAAAAAAAAAGTGCTGATATAACAACACGGATGAACATAAAAAATATGGTAAGGGAAAGAAGCCAGAGGCAAAAAGATTACATCCTGAATGACCCCACGTACATGACATGTCCAGGAAAGGTAAATTCACAGAATCAGAAAGCAGATCAGTGGTTTTTCTGGAGCTGAAAGTGGAAGTAGCTATGAAAATGCTCTAAAACTGGATTGTGGAATAGCTGTGCAACTCTATAAACTTACTAAAAATTACTGAATTGTACATTTACAATGGTGAATTTTAGGACATGTAAATTATCTCAATAAAGTTGAAAAAACAAAACAAAGTAAAATCTTACTACAGAGCAAATAAGGGCAACTGTGCTCATTCCTCGATACTCTGTGCCTTCGCTAGCTTTTTTGGATAAAGAAGCTAGTCTTTAAAGTACTGAAAGTCAAATAATTACTATTAACCAGATGTGGAGTTAATTAAACACTTTTATGGTTCTTTTCTTTGGGAAGACATGAATCAAATCTCCTCCAGATGTAAAACTCTTAGAAGTCACAGTTCTGTACTACAAAACTCTATGGAGAGATGTTGCCAACGAAAATATTTTGAAGAAACTCTTGTTAGTGTAGATATTTTCTCACTTGAGCCACTCAGCAAGCAACCTCCACCATGTGCCTCCAGGATGAGAGAAACCTTCAGATATTTACTTTGTCAGCTAACAACTGTGATAGAAGGGAAATGGGCTTGGCTTTGCCTCTATCATGAACACCAAAATAAATAGTACCTGCCATACAAAGTGTTATCCTAAACGCTTTCAAGTACCCAGTGTAAAGATTCTCAGACTCTCCTAACCCTGCTCCAGAAAAAAAGGTAAGAAAACAAATGTCACATTCCCAGGACAATAAACAAGAATGAGAGCTTGTACTTCTGAACTAAAATGGCTCTTCGGCAATTCTGTTACCTCTGCATATCATAATGCATACATCATTCCTTGTATAGTGTACTTCTGGACATGTTTTGCCAAGACAGGATGTTCTTATGATTCAAGAGACAGGATAAGCTGTTTTCCCTGCAGAACTTGCTTTTGTGATCCAAAAGTTGTCATGGATCAACAAAGAGGATTCAACAAATGTACCTCTGACGCTATAAACAGATTGTCTGTGCCACATCATTATACAGAACATGACCCCAAAATGCATACATCAGGAACATACAACCATTGGTCCCAAAGATACAAAGAAAATCTGGTCAAGAAAACCCAAAACACAGTTGCTCAGTCTTTAGTCTATACAGATCATAAATGTGTCAGGGGCTGTAACAGGGCCAACGAACTGCACAACCCTGGGGGGACATCAGTAATTCTGTAATCTAGGGTGGAGTTTCCTGGAATTGCACGGTGCATAATCTATACAGCTGCACGTGGTGGCCCTGGGATTAGCCAGCTCATAAAAAACACTGATTCATAATCATGGACTTTCACAGGAGGTAGGTGAAAATGGAACAGGTGAAAAAATTAGGGTAAGACCCTGAAGGCAGGCCTCTGAAAACCCTAATTATCCACAAAGGAGTTCTACAAAGGAAATTCTGGGAAAAAAAAAAAAAAATCACTCAACCTGACCTGGATGACTATTTTTAGAGCCTTCACTTTCTGGTCTGAGGCCCAGGCATCCTTCAGCGACTGGTTGAGCTCCTCTATGCGGTTCACATAATCCTGTTGAGTCAAATTCAACAGCTCCTTTTGGGATCCCTGTGGGCAGAAAGTAGAAAGATACAAGCACAGAAGAAAAACATTTTGGACTCCCCACCCCCATGAATATTAGCTGAGTTTTGATCTGTAGGTTGTCCTCATATCCCAAGCAAGATCGATAGCTCTGTCTTATGATCAAAGAAGTTCTTTGAGTTTTCTGCAAAGGGCAGAGGGCAATGATTGGGAGACTGGCCTGGAACATAAGTCAGACCTGAGCCCACTCCCAGCTTAGTCACATTCTAGCCATATGACTCGAGATCAGCTGTTTTCCTCTTGGAGTCTCCTCTGTGAACAATGGTAAGAGGACTCACCTTTATTCAACACATAGTTAATGGGACATGGTGTGCACTAGGCAAGTACAGTATACTAGATGTCCCAGATGCAATGTTGTGCAAAAAGACATTACTTTAAGACTAATGGAGTTTAAGGTACAGGCGACAAGATGGACCCTAATACAGAGACAAATATTCAGGGAAACCAATTCTATGAAGATACATATCACAGTGTATCTAAATCTGAGGTGTCCATTCTAAGAAGCATAACTGCTTCATGTATCACTAAGGAAGACAAAATGCTGATGGTAGACATCCACCAATTGAGAGACACAGCTCAATTTCAGGGATACGCAAATGCTGGGGAAAAGGTTCACCTTAGTCTAGACTGGTGGTCAAGAATGGTTTCCTGGAGCAAGTGATGCTTGAAACAAATTCTCAGTGGGGTGCAGGTATTAACTAGGCAATGGACGGGTATCAACTAGACCAAGAAGAGTGCATTCAGGACAGATAGCAGACTCAGCAAAAACCCACGGCAGAAGCAGGTGAGGTCATCACATGGATGAAATAACAACGTATGTAAAGCCCAGTACCAGTGGCACATAGTACATGCTTATCAATCCTTGGCTTATTGTTAAGATGCTGATTACACACCTCACAGGAGTGAAGGTCATGCTAACACCCCACACAAGGAGACCGGAAACCAAATCCTTTTTATATTAATGTTCCCTGGAATCCAAAGTGAAGAACTCTTTTTTTTTTTAATTGAAGTATAGTTAATTTACAACATGGAGTTCATTTCTGGCAAGGGGTCCGTAGTGTAGTGGTTATCACGTCTGCTTTACAACACGGAGTTCATTTCTGGTGTACAGTAAAGTGATTCAGTTATATCACATATGTATATATATTCTTTTCCATTATAGTTTATTATAAGATGCTGAGTATAGTTGCTTACTGTGCTGTACAGTAAGTCCTTGTTGTTTCTCTATGTTACATATAGTAGTTTGTATCTGCTAATCCTAAACTCCTAATTTATCCCCCAACCCTTTTCCCTTTCGTAACCATAAGGGGGAAAAAAAAGTTTTCTAAGTCTAGAGCTTGTTTTTGTTTTGCAAATAAGTTCATTTGTATCAGATTTTAGATTCCACATATAGGTGGTATCATATGATATTTATCTTTTCCTGCCTGACTTACTTCACTTAGTATGATCATCTTTCTGTCCATCCACGTTGCTGCAAATGGTATTGTTTCATTCTTTTTATGGCTGAATAGTATGCCATTGCGGACAAGGCAATGGCACCCCACTCCAGTACTCTTGCCTGGAAAATCCCATGGATGGAGGAGCCTGGTAGGCTAGAGTCCATGGGGTCGCTAAGAGTCGGACACGACTGAGCGACTTCACTTTCACTTTTCCCTTTCATGCACTGGAGAAGGAAATGGCAACCCGTTCCAGTATTCTTACCTGGAGAATCCCAGGGACGGCGGAGCCTGGTGGGCTGCCGTCTATGGGGTCGCACAGGGTCGGACACGACTGAAGTGACTTAGTAGCAGCAGCAGCAGTATGCCATTGTGTATATGTACCTCATTTTCTTTATCCATTCATCTGCTGGTGGATATTTACATTGCTTGCATGTATTGGATATTGTAAATAAAATTCTGGGATGTATGTATCTTTTCAAATTAAGAGTTTTCCCCAGATACATGCCCAGGAGTGGGATTGCTGGAACAACTCTTTATTAAAGAAATACAAGTAGGAGGTTCAGGAAATGTGAACTGATCCCAACTGGTCACTTGAACAGTGAGATAGGATTCTCCCTGCCGCCCAGCAACAGGAGGAGCCACAGGACTAGTTTGGACAAACGGGTGGTGAACCGAGTTGCATGTGTCCCTTCTGGGCTAGGCAGTGAGAAGTGACCCCATCTCCAGCTCTGCTGTTGACAACCCTGGAACCATCTGTTGAGATGGCAGCACCATGAGATGGTGGTATGCCTGTCACCTACACTGGATGAGTAATGCGAGAAGAAATAAACCTTTGTTATATTAAGCCACTGAGATATTGGGGTTCATTTGTTTACAACCTTGCCTTGTCCTGACAAATATGCTATGTTAACCTGGAAGCCACGGGGCAGCCATCTGCTGCTGTGAGCAGGGAGAAGCAAGGTAAGCAGTCTGCAGGAAAAAAAACAAAAACAAAAAAAAGGAGAACTAGGAAGAGCCTGGAGGCTACACAGAACCAAGAGAGATAGAAGACAGCTGCTGGGGTTCCGGGTGGTTTCTCAGTTCCTGGTTCCAGGGCTGTGTGCCCTTGGCTCAGTGTATCCTTCAATACAGTCCTTATTTTCCACATAAACCAGGTCAAGTGAGTTTCAGATACTCAACAGACAACAGAGCTTTGATAAAACCCTTGGCATTTCCCCACCAGCCAAGGTTGGCTGGTGACATGCAGACTGGGGCTCTCAGGTACCCTAATTCAAAATGTCATTACTAAATTGAGAAATAAAATACTGGCTATTAGACTCTGCTGAGCAGCTAACAGTTCTGGTCTCAGGGCTAGAAGGACCCGGAAACCAGAGGGAAAACGTAGAACAGAGCAATGGCAACTGCTATTACATGGAAAGGAAAAAGTGAAAGCAAAGTTGCTCAGTCATGTCCGCCTCTTTGCGACCCCATGAACTGTAACCTATCAGGTTCCTCTGTCCAAGGGATTTTCCAAGCAAGAGTACTGGAGTGGGTTTCTATTTCCTTCTCCAGGGGATCTTCCCAACCCAGGGATTGAGCCCGGGTCTCTCGCATTGCAGGCAGACGCTTTACCATCTGAGCCACCAGGGAAGCCACTATTACATGGAGCTTTGTGATTTCAAGGCATTCCCATTTGGCCCACACAACTGTATTATCTCCATTTTACAGATGAGGAAATGAGAATAGTAAGATGAATGCCCAAGGCTACCCTGTTAATAAGCAGTCAAGCTAAGGCCTCTAGACTCAGAATGGTGGTGACATCAGCTAACACTTGCAAAGCAGGTACAATGTGCTAGGTGCTGGTCTAAGCACTTCACATGCATTAACTCATGTAATCCTCTGTATTCACCCTAAGAGGCAGATACTAGGTAGCACCTCCACTTTACAGATTAGTGAACTGAGGCACAGAGCTCAAGTTCTTAAGCGCCTTGTCCCAAATTACAGAATCACCAAATAGTAGAGCCAGGACTCAAACCCAAGGTCGGCCTCCAGAGTTTGCCCTCTTACCTACCAGTCTCACCCCTCCCCAGGAACCAGGCTAGTAATGTTTATGAGTGAACTGTGCCAGGGAGAACTACACAATCGGGATGGTGCACATCCACATTAAACATGAGACTGTGAGCCCAGAGTTGGGTGGAATTTAAGAGAATCCATAAATCTAGATTCATAAGTTAAATTTACTAATTTTTATGAGTTGGCAAAGGAGTCGTGTTGTTTAAAAGCACGTGCAGGCTAATGAAAGATTCCAGCAGCAGAGCAGTTGCGAGCAGCCTCTGCAGCAGGCATGACCATGTCACACTACGCAAAGCGGCTTCCCGGGAGATGGTTCTAGTTGGCTTCCACAGTTAACCTCTGTCCCCAGACGCCCTGGGTTTGCTCAAGGATCACAGTGAGAAGGACGCCTTCGGAAAACCAACCCGAGGCAGGCTGCTGCAAGCTCAGCCAACCACACCGCTGGCATCTTTCCCCAGATCGGTCGGTGCCTCAGGAGGACTGAACACAATGCGCAGCTCGAGGATTAATCAGAGAGCAGCCACCAAGATTGACTTCGCTTGGCAGAAGCACCGAAAGCATCATTGCTCCCGGGATTCAGCAAATGACTCGCTCACCTCCTCAAAGTCATCCAGCTCCTCCAGCCTGGTCCGAACCTTCTCCGACATTGCAGATGTGGCAGTCCCAGCTTTGCCTAGACAGAACAGATTTATGTCACATGGGTGGCTTTTCCCTGTCACCAATACCCCCAAAGGAAAGCATCGGTCACTCTACGCTTCATCATGAATAAAGAGACTGGGGAACAATTTTATTACAGACAACTCCCTGAGATTTTGAAAGCAACATCCTTACGTAACCCAAGTTTCATTGCTGTTCATGGGAGCGCAGCGGGCCAGCCTCAAAAGGGTTCCATGACATTTGATATTTACAAACTTTTCACTAAATCATTTGTTTATTCCTAAAGAAAGGCAGTCCAGATAAGGATGCCAAGAATCCATCATTTAGTTGTTTTCCTCAAACAAAAGGCCCTCTCAGGCTTTACTCACAGTGTAGAATTGTACTAACAACTAACAGAACAACAATCCCACTGTCCAGAAGTGGAAACACTAGAGCTTCAAAGGCCTCTCTTCAAGCAAACAGGACTTGTGAGCCGCCTTCCCTCGTCCATCAGCACAACAATTCTCATCAGCAGGGACTGAAGGGAAGAGAAGGAAAGGACCCCAGGCCGTGGGCTAGTCACAGGGCAGGGTGCTCTGTCCAGCTGCCTGTTGTCCTCCAGAGCCTTCTATTTCAGAACTCTTTCTCCATCTTAAAGGGGTTTCTGTTCTAGACCAGGGGCCTGCTTGCTCCTGCCTACTGAACTCACTCTCAGGAACTAAATTTTATTCTTTTAAGGCACTGGTTTCACAGCTCTGGTGTTAATGCACAGATTTGCTGGGATCAGCTGAGAGCATGGCAAAATTATTCAATTACTAACAACTACTAAGATTCCAAATAATTTGATTTTTTTGACCTGGTTTCTACTTTCCCCTTCATTTTGGAATATATCACAGAAAGTGCATATATGTACATTTTAGCAGACCATCATAAAACCTTTGTTGAGAGTCCCTTCGACAGCAAGCAGATCAAACCAGTCAATCCTAAAGGAAATCAACCCTTCACTGGGAGGACTGATGCTGAAGTTGAAGCTCCAATACTTTGGTCACCTCATGTGAAGAACTGACTCATTGGAAAAGATCCTGATACTGGGAAAGATTGAGGGTAAGAGGAGAAAGGGGCGACAGAGGATGAGACGGTTGCATGGCATCACTGACTCAGTGGACATGAGTTTGAGCAAACTCCAGGAGATAGTGAAGGACAGGTTAAGCCTAGCGTGCTGCAGTTCATAGGGTCGCAAAGCGTTGGACACAACCTAGCTACTGAACAATAACAACATAAAACCCTTGCAGCCACCACCCAGATAGTTTATTTTCTTGCTTCTTTCACTCACCACTAACTTGAGTTCATAAAGTTTACCCATGTCGTTGCACAGAACTGCAGCTCACTCATTTTCATTGCTGTTTAGTATATTCCATGGTGTGAATACATCACAAATTATTTCTTATTTTACCATCAACGGATGTTTGAATTGTATCCTGTTTGGGGCTACTGTGAACAACACTGCTATGAACATTTCTGTGCATGTCTCCTGGTTCCTATATGCATGCGTTTCCTCAGGGCAGTACTGCTCAAACTCTTACAATAATCACTTAAGAATGTGTTAACATACAGGTTCTGATTTTCAGTAGGTCCAGCAGGGCCTGTGACTCTGAATATCTAATGAGCTCCCAGGTGATGTCACTGACCACACTTTAAGAAACATGGACTTGGGCAGAGTTGAAAAAAAGCATTCTCTAGAAGGCCATATGTAAGTATTTTAGGTTTTGTGAACCATACAGTCTCTGCCACAACTACTTAACTATGACATTAGCGTACAAAAGCAGCCATAGACAATATGTACACAAACTGGCATGGCTTTGTTCCAATAAAACATAATTTACAAAATTAAACCAGATTTGGGCCAGATTTGGCCTTGAGAACACAGTTTGCCAATTTCTGATCTAGGGTATATTCTAATAGTGGAATTGCTAAGGAAAAAGATTGGGCCATCTTCAATTTTAACAGATAATACAAAAGTGCTTTACACAGTGGTTGTGTCATTTTATACTCCCATCAGCATCACATGACAGTTCCTGTTGCTCTACACTCTCATCAGCTAGTGATATGGTCACTTTCCAATCTCTCCAAACTGGTAGACATGCAATGCTATGATTTACTTTTTTAATGGTTTGGGGTCAAAGTTACGCCTATAACAAAGGTGCTCCCACTCTCTTGATTTCTAATGCGCTGCCTCAATCTGCAGAGAACACAGAGAGTTGCAGCCGCCATACCAGCAGTTTGCAATACAGCACGCCTGTGCTCCTCTGCACCCCAGTGATACAGGAGATAAGTCAGTGGCTTCAGAATCACCCAGGAGCTTCAAAATTGGAATTCCTGGGATCCATTCCACAAGATTACTTTGATAAGCAGAGTAGGATCCAGTGGTCTATATTTTATGAAATATATATATTCTCCAGATGACCCTGATGCAAAGCTAGTATGAGATGCTCTGGTCTAGACCATGTCTCCTGGCAGAAAAAATTGAGAACTGCTGTGTTCAGGGACCAGTGGCTGATAAAACTGAATGTGTGATTCCCCTTATTGGCGGATCTGTGTTTTCACAAGGGATAAAGATGTAAAACAAAGGAAAGAATCTCTAAAAAAGGAGAAATTCAACCATTCCCCAGCCAGTGACGAGGCATACAAGAGGGGTGACTACTGCTCTGTAACCCCAAAATCAAGGTTTCTGTTTTACTCCTAACAGTAGACTCTTTGGTCTTTTTTTCTTTCATTCATCATCTAAGTATGTATTTCAATTCTACTAAGTCTATATATAATCTAGGAAATAATAGCTTCAACTGAATTAAACATCAGGGTTGGATACTACAAACTTTTTTTCTTTGGAAAGCTATTTTAAAGGTAATGGGAGAATTCTCCACCAAAACAGTAACAGCAACAAAAACTCACCTTTTTCAGATCCCATAAAAAGATTCTGCAGAGTCAAAAAAAAAAAAAAAAAAGTATTAATATTTTTTAAAACTTACTGAATTCTATGTTAAAAACTTATCTTTAAATTATTATCCAAGTAGCAATAAGACCACATAAGCCATCATTTTGCCACAAAGCCATTTACTTATCCAAATGAAAAACAGAAATATTTATTCAAAGGAAGAAAATACAGCTCACTAGAAACTAGCAGAGATTCAAATTTCTACTCAATTCAAGACTTTCAAAGTGAGCCAACAAATAGCAAGATTTTGAGAACAATGGTGGCATGTGAAAGCCTTCAGCGTACTCTAGTAAATCAAGGTTTCATAACCTTGGCAATACTGATGCTATGGGGTGAAAAACTGTTGTGAGGGGCTGTCCTGTGCACTGCAGGATGTCTAGCATGTTCTCTGGTCTCTCCACATTAGATACAGTAGCACTCCCATGGCTGTGACAACCAAAATGTCTCCAGACATTGCCACATGTCGCCTGGGGAGTAAAATCACTCCTGGTTGAGAATCACGGCTCTATATTAACTCAATGCAATCAGAAAACAGTAAGAAAAAATTTTAAATAGACCAGCAATTCTGCCACCATTCTTTTTAACAAGTACAGACTCTGGAAGAAGGGACTAGAACCTTCCTAGCTGCTACTGAGCTCACCCCTTCCTCCCTGCTCTCAGACCCAATTTCTGATGGATGCACTGTGAACACCCCATGACAACCTTCAAGACAAATGTAACTGGACATGTTGAGTGAACTCTAGGAAGTGTTCTTGAATGTGACAGGGTGCATCCCACTTCTCCCCTCCCACCGTCTAACTATCTGGACATGAGGTGACACTGAACAAGACAGAGCAAGACAGAAATGATGACTTCAGAGGTGCCACACAGCCCTGGACCACCAGCCTCTAGGCATCTTTCCAGTGTGAAGAGAAATGAAGCCTTAGGGAAGGCTTCAGTTACAAGCTAGTCCTCAAGTACATAAGCATTAACCTGTTGAGCAACTTGCAGAGTATGGGGTAAGCCCCAGTCATGAGCCAACAACTTGATCTAGTGGCCATCATTTAAGAAACAGTGAACTTCTGACCCTGGCAGAAAATCCACCAGTGGGACTCTCTGAACAACAGTAAGAAGTTAACCTTCTTCAGGATGGCTCTCCCCTCCCCTCATAACTCTCACCTCCTCCAGAGATGGGACTGTGTGACTCCAATTCTTTTTCTGAACTGTGCCTGATACCTGATTCTTGACACATTTTTTGAGCAACCGATCAACATGTCTTATCCCAACTAATACTGACACACCAACTGAAAAAGAAACTAGGCAACATAATTGTGATACTGTGATTTTTAATAAGAAATACATGCTTAGTCTTTGTCTAGATACCTGGCACAAAACTCCTAATACTTGGAATTTCCTAGATAAGAACAATCCAGGAGTCTTTTGTTATGTTAATGAGGTGAATTTTTCCCAGCACCAAGGATGAGGGCTGTTTGTCAGGGGAACCAACCTTTCAGTCCCACCTCCCTGATTTCCCAAGAGGAGAGAGGGGCTGGGGCAATTACCAGTGGCCCACAACTTAACAAATCCTCCTATGTAATGATGCCTCCATAGAAACCCAGAAAGATGGGGTTCAGAGAGCTTCCAGGTTGGTGAACCAGAACACATCCACATGCTGCCATGCTGCACCCCGAACTCCATGTGAACAGACGCTCCTTCGTTCAGGACCTCACTCTAGGTATCTCCTCGTCTGGTTATTGGTTCACATCCTTTAATATCCTTAGTAATAAACCAGTAACCTAGTGAGTCAACTGATTTCTCAGTTCTATGAGCCATCCTAACAAATTATTGTGTGCTTAGTTGTTCAGTTGTGTCTGGGTCTTTGCGACCCTTTGGACCCTTTGGACGGTAGCCCAACAGGCTCTTCTTGTCCATGGGATTTTTCAGGCAAGAATACAAGAAAGGGTTGGCATTTCCCTCCTCCAAGGGATCTTCCCAACCAAGGGATCAAACCCACCACTCCCGTATCTTCTGCACTGAGGGTAAATTCTTTACCCACTGAGCCATCAGGGAAGCCCAAAATGTTACTTGCTCAGTTGTGTCCAACTCTTTGCAACTCCATGGACTTTAGCCCAACCAGGCTCCTCTGTCCATGGAATTCTCCAGGCAAGAAAACGGGAGTGGGTTGCCATTCTCTTCTCCAGTGGATCTTCCCAACCCAGGAATTGAACCTGGCTCTCCTGCACTGCAGGCAGATTCTTTACCATCTGAGTCACTAGGGAATTAATAATAAGTGAACCTAAAGAAGTGGTCATGGGAACCTCTGACTTATAGCTAGTTGGTCAGAAGCAGAGTAACAACATGGACTTTTGACTGGCATCTGATGTGGGGCTGAGCCCTTAACCTGTGGGATCTGATGCTTTCTCCAGTATCACAACTGAGTTGATTTACAGGACATTGAGCTGCTGTTGAAGAATTGCTGGGGGGTGGGCAGCAGGCCAGGAACCTATATGCTGGAATCAGGCGCAGAATCGTAATAACAAAAAGAAATGACTACTATATCTGAAGTAGACACTGGGATAAAAGTGTACTGGTACTCACAATAGAAAGCTTCTCTGTGGTAGTGTAACGGGCAAGGATTTCTCCTCGTTTGCTGGCCCAAGGCTCAAAATCTGATCCTACAATGGAGTTATCATCCCTGTCACGTTTCTTTCTGGAGTTGTCCTAAGGAAAGGCAAGATAATCTCTTCAGCAGCAATTGTTTTAAAAAGTATAAGTAACCATGGTGATGATAGTTGATAACAGTATTGGATAACTGAAATTTGCTAAGACAGTAGAACTTAAATGTTCTCATAAAAAAAAAAAAAAAGGTAAATATGTGAGGTGATAGACAAGTTAACTCAACGTGTGGAATATTTTCACAATGTATATTTGTATCAAACCATCACATTGGACATTTTAAATACATTTCAATTTTATTAGTCAATTATACCTCAACAAGGTTAAAATAAAAAAAAAGGCATGAGCAGAAGGCAGATAGTCCTTTACTGTATAATATAATATATCCTTACAAGGAGGAGACCTTGTAAGGTCTCCTTATTTGTGAGGAGGCCTTACAAATAGCTGAGAAAAGAAGAGAAGCGAAAGGTAAAGGAGAAAAGGAAAGATATACCCATTTGAATACAGAGTTCCAAAGAGTAGCAAGGAGAAAGAAGAAAGCCTTCCTCAGTGATCAATGCAAAGAAATAGAGGAAAACAACAGAATGGGAAAGACTAGAGATCTCTTCAAGAAAATCAGAGATACCAAGGGAATATTTCATGCAAAGATGGGCACAATAAAGGACAGAAACGGTATGGACCTAACAGAAGCAGAAGATATTAAGAAGCGGTGGCAAGAATACACAGAAGAACTAGACAAAAAAGACCTTCATGGCCCAGATAATCAGAATAGTGTGATCACCCACCTAGAGCCAGACATCCTGGGATGCAAAGGCAAGTGGGCCTTGGGAAGCATCACAATGAACAAAGCTAGTGGAGGTGATGGAATTCCAGTTGAGCTATTTCAAATCCTAAAAGATGATGCTGTGAAAGTGCTGCACTCAAAATGCCAGCAAATTTGGAAAACTCAGAGGTGGCCACAGGACTGAAAAAGGTCAGTTTTCATTCCAATCCCAAAGAAAGGCAATGCCAAACAATGTTCAAACTACCACACAATTGCACTCATCTCACACACTAGCAAAGTAATGCTCAAAATTCTTCAAGTCAGGCTTCAAAAGTACATGAACAGTGAATTTCCAAATGCTCAAGCTAGATTTAGAAAAGGCAGAGGAACCAGAGATCAAATTGCCAACATCTGTTGGATCACCAAAAAAGCAAGAGAGTTCCAAAAAAACATCTACTTCTGCTTTACTGACTACACCAAAGCCTTTGACTGTGGATCACAACAAATTGTGGAAAATTCTTCAAGAGATGGGAATACCAGACCACCTGACCTGTGTCTTGAGAAATCTGTATGCAGGTCAAGAAGAAATCATTAGAACCGGACACGGAACAACGGACTGGTTCCAAATTGGGAAAGGAGTACATCAAGGCTGTATACTGACACCCTGCTTATTTAACTTATATGCAGAGTACATCACGTGAAATGCCAGGCTGGATGAAGCACAAGCTGGAATCAAGATTGCTGGGAGAAATATCAATAACCTCAGACACGCAGATGACACCACCTTAATGGCAGAAAGTGAAGAAGAACTAAACAGTCTCTTGATGAAAGTGAAATAGGAGAGTCAAAAAGTTGGCTTAAAACTAGGTTCAGAAAACTAAGATCATGGCATCTGGTCCCATCACTTCATGGCACAGATGCGGAAACAATGGAAACAGTGACAGACTTTATTTTTGGGGGGCTCCAAAATCACTACAGATGGTGACTGCAGTCATGAAATTAAAAGACACTTGCTCCTTGGAAGAAAAGCTATGACCAACCTAGACAGCATATTAAAAAGCAGAGACATTACTTTGTCAACAAAGGTCCCTATAGTCAAAGCTATGGCTTTTTCAGTAGTTATGTATGGATATGAGAGTTGGACTATAAAGAAAGCTGTGCCCCGAAGAATTGATGCTTTTGAACTGTGGTGTTGGAGAAGACTCTTGAGAATCCCCTGGACTGCATGGAGATCCAACCAGTCCATCCTAAAGGAAATCAGTCCTGAATATTCATTGGAAGGACTGATGCTGAAGTTGAAGCTCCAATCCTTTGACCACCTGATGGGAAGAACTGACTCATTGGAAAAGACCCTGATGCTGGGAAAGATCGAAGGCAGGAGGAGAAGGGGACCACAGAGGATGAGATGATTGGATGGCATCACTGACTCGATGGACATGAGTTTGAGCAAGCTCCAGGAGTTGGCGAAGGACAGGGAGGCCTGGCGTGCTGCAGTCCATGGGGTCGCAAAGAGTCGGAGACGACTGAGCAACTGAACTGAACGGATAATAGGTATGTCTAAAGGGTTACTATGATAAAAAATTTTCAAGCCAATTCACCTCAAAAGGCCAACAAACCTATCAAAAGATGCTCAAACTCATTAAGAATCAAGGAAAGGCAAAGTAAAAGAGATTATTTTTCAACAATCAGAATGGCAAGATTTAGGACTTCGCAGGTGGTCCAGGGGTTAAGACTGCACATTTCCATGGCAGTAGGTACAGGTTTGATCCCTGGTCAGGGAAGTTCCACACGCCACAAGGTGTGGCCTAAGATAAAGAAAAAAAAAGGTTTTCAATGACTCATAATTGTCCTAGTTGGCAAGGATGCAGGGGACAGGCACTCCAAAATACTGCTATGCTGATGCAAGTGTAAACTGGTAAGCCGTTTCTGGAGAACAATCTGGCAGAAGCCATCAAAATCTTACACACACATTGCTTTAACCCAGTAATCAACTCCTAAGAAGTTACCCTATAGAAACCCTTGTGCATAGGCACCAAGATCTATGTATGTTCAAGGACCAATGCACCACTGCCAATACCACCAAACCCCACATGCACAGTTTATGTGTCCATCGTGGCAAATGAGAGCATGTCCTGTTCCTTATGATACAATGCAGGATTCAAAATAAGAAAGCTGTTCTATAAGTACTAATATAGAATGTTCTCCAAGACATATGGTCAAGTTAAAAAAAAATGTGTATACGTTAAAGAAGAAAAAGAAAGTAAACAGATGTATGCAATGCCAGCAAAGAATGATGGTGAAGTCAGGCCAGGACATGAATTCTAGCTTGGAAGTGACTTAACATATTTGTTCCTCCATGTGGTCCTCTTTAAATGAGGCTTATAATATCTCTTGCACGAGGCAGCATGGGAACTAAACTTAGAATTTACTGTAAAATACCTGCCATGCTGTTAGCTGATACTGTTATTACTGTTGTTGCTATTATTTATATATGAGTATGTATGTAAATCTTCAGAAATTGTTGTCATAAATATCTATGAAAATATAAACAAAAAGTTAAATGATATGCATTTACACTGATAATACTGCTGACCTCCAGAGTGGAGAACAGAGTGAGGATGGGTTGACTTCATTGATAACATTTGATTTTTCAAATGAAAAATTAGCAAATTACTTATGTAATTACATAAAATCCAAAGGAAAGAACATAAAAAGAGTGAAATGAAAAATTTTTAAACGCTTAAAAAAAAAAAGCAGCTGTAGTAGTTTCCAGGATCTACTCCAGCCTCTCAGCAGCAGTGCCATCAGACTGCACTGCACATTACTTGTTCAATGAAAACTCCCATCCCTGCACCCACAGGACCGATCCAGCTGACAGTGTTACCATGGCAGCCGCCAGGGTTGCAGGGTCAGCAGAGGCTGCGAACATGGAGAGGGGGTCGGTCCCATCCAGGACGCTGCTCAGCGGGTCCACCACGGAGCTGGAGGATGAAGAGGATGTGGAAGAGGTGCTTCCCTTCCGGCTCACTTTCTTTGTCTTTGACTCTGTGACCTGTGGGGAAACATTGTGGAGGTAAAATGGAAGTCTCCTATGACTTCTCCCAGTGAGACACTCAAATGGGTTTTCCCTCGTTTCATTATGAACTGACCATTCCTTTGCAGCTGGGACCCTTATTTTTTGTGAAAAGCTGACATGACTCAGAATCCCAGCTGCTGAGGAAGAGAAGCTGAGAAACTAGGATTAGGAAGGGAGAGACGGGGCCTCTGTGGATTAGGAGGTGATGATACAACTGATTTTTCATGGGGCCTTCTTACTCAAAGTGTGGTCTCTGGACAAGCAGCATCCATTGCACCTGGTGGCTTATAAATACGTAGACTCCCAAGCCCCACCCCAGACCCACTGCATCAGTTTACATTTACAGCAATGGTCCCGGTAGGGTAATGAACCAGAATATGAGAGATCCCAGTGTCAGTGGCTCTGCATGGCCATCTCACCATCACAAAGTAGTGAGTGCCCGGGTCCTCCCTTTTAGGAGAACTGTGTATGTGCTGAAGGACATGTTTTTGCTCCACTAGCCCCCCATCCCTCCCCAACTTCAGAGGACTGACCAGAGTCCGAGCCAAGAGGATCCAACCAGAGTCTGTCTGCTGAAAATTGAGAGTCAACCTTCAGGAGGGCTAATTAGGTTCTGCTCCTTTTCAAAAGGAAGCTATGAAAACCCAGAACCAATCTTCAGAAAGAGGGAACAGGATGCAACAGAATGAAGAAGAGAGGGTGTTGGATAAACAAGAATTTGACTGGCCTCTGTTCCCGGTTCCTGAAAACGAGATTCCTTGTCCTTGGAGCATCATTCACTCATGAGCCTCTTGATCACAGCTGAGTTTATGCTAATGAGAAGATGCTACATGGGGGCATGAGAAAGATTAAACATGTGCTAAGAGGGTCAAGACTTTCAGCCAAGTGATAACAGACTCACTTCAGTGGAGGCTGGGGGAAGCTGGAGACAAAGTTTGATCATGTGGCCAAGGAATCAATCATGCCTATGTAAACAAAACCCCAACAGAAAGTTTGCACACCAAAGCTCAGTGGAGCTTCCCAGTCAAACAGATGATGTGCTGGGAGGTGATGCACCCTGATTCCACAGGCAGAAGGCACAGAAGCTCTGTGTTTGGGACCCTCCCAGATCTTGCCCTATTTGGCTGGTCCTCATGTGCATCCTTTATAACAAAACTAGAAGCATAAGTACTGCACTTGTCTCAGTTCTGTGAGTTGTTCTATCAAACCTGAGGGACACAGGGCTCACCGAGCTGATTCTCCAATGGGCATCCAGTTTGAGTCTAGGCTGGAGTTGGAATTGTGGAGATGAGGAAGGAAACCTCACCCCCCAACCCCCAGACGGAGGCCAGGGTGACTGACCTCACTTGGGTACAGGACAGAGGTATCTAGTGGCTTCCGATTCAGGCACTGTTGAACTGGAGGAGCTGGATGAGAAGGAGACACTTATTGTCAGCAAGCTCTGCAAGTGTGAGCATGATGACATTGTGTCTACAGTCAGTGCCCTGAGTTCTAGCACACAAGCTGTCCGAAGTAGAAAAGATTTCTGCATCAAGGTTTCGAACTCATTCTGAGCTCACTCTGGGCAGTCACCTGTGCTGTTGCCTCTCCCCACAAGGATTCTTCCATGTGGTGAGGACAATGGAATTTTACTGCAGGACACCTGCTGTCTCAAGCCAGCATCACAGAAGGACTGCAGTGCCTCCGGCTACCTTCCTACCTCGCTGGCTGGGCCTCCTCAGCAGAATGAAGTTGTCTTCGGTGCTGAGAATGGAACTGTCTCCCTTGTGGACACCAAGAGTGCGGGCTGTGCCCTCAGCTGGCTGCGTACTCCCAGCGTGTCACTGGGCTGGTGTTCTCCCCACTCAGAGCTCCCTTCCTAGCCTTTGTCAGTGAGGATTGCTCACTCACTGTGGACTGAGGCCTTTCCAGAGTGTTTAGAAGCCAAGTCTACAGAGATTTTGTGAGAGATGCTACTTGGTCCCCACTCAATCACCAACTTCTTTCCACAGTGGGCTGGGACCATCAGGTCATCCACCATCTCACGCCCACAGAACCTCTCCCAGAGCCTGGAGTGTTGCTGAGCAGATTGGATTTCAGACCAAAAGCAAATCCCCCAGAAGTATCCACTCTCTTTGCCCCTGCCCTCTCAGTTGTGAGGAGCCATATACAGTATGTCAGTTTATCGGATCTGTGCAGTTAATAGGCAGTGTCTCTCAGCCTGGGGGAGGCAGGATTCTGGAGTCCTGAACTCATGGAAGAAAACCTTCCTTGAACATGGAAATGTATGTGTCTGAGTGTATGTGTGGATGCCTAATTTCTGTTGGCGGGGGGAATAAAAAAATCCTTCCTGCAGGGACTTCCCTGGTGGTCCAGTGGCGAGGACTCCATGCTTCCAATGCAGAGGGCCTGGGGTTCAATCCCTGGTCAGGGAACTAGATTCCACATGCTGCAACTAAAGATAAAAGATCCCATATGCCGAAACTAAGACCCAGTACAGCTAACTAAATAAGTAAATTAAAAAAAAAAAATCTATATCCTTCAAAAGTTAACAAAAGGTTTTTATGCTTCCCATATAGCTTTGCCTGAGGAACTGGCCACGTCTGGATGAGGAATGAGATATGACATCCCTGGATTCTTAGAAGCAGCTCACAGAGACAGCAGCAACTTTATTTGTTTATTTTTTTTATAGAGCCTAATTCACCTTTATCATGGGTAGTGCTTGCATTCACACTGAGCTCTAGCTCGAGGAAGAGCCAGGACACTCACCACAGTTTTGCACATCTTCTTATTAATAAATTGAACCAGAAGTCCAGTTTCCGGCTGAATAAGAACTTTGGCCAGTACTGATGTAATGCCCCCACCTCACCCCCACCCCCACGGAGCTGTGCATATGCGGATGAGTGTACGTCTGTTATAGATGCCATAGAAGACTTCTGGGATGGAGAACTTAAAGGCATTTCAGTTAAAAGCTGACACAGACTTACACAGGAATGTCTGCCACTGTCCCACCTGAAAACAGCCTGGAGCCCGACCATTTTTGCCTCTGGGTCCCTGTCTCTGGATACAGGAAGCCTGAATGCTGTTTTGGGGGACTCTGAAGATTTTAAATATACCATCAGAGACACAACTGGAAGTACTGGTCAGGGAAATAAAAAGTTGACTCATTAAAAAAATGGAGATCTCCAGAAACCATGGATTTGGAGCCAGTTGATCAGAAGTGCGGGTGGCCTCAGTTCAGTTCAGTCGCTCAGTCGTGTCCGACTCTTTGTGACCCCATGAACTGCAGCACGCCAGGCCTTCCTGTCCATCACCAACTCCCGGAGTCTACCCAAACCCATGTCCATCGAGTCGGTGATGCCATCCAACCATCTCATCCTCTGTCGTCCCCTAGGGACCCCCAAATTTGCTGCTGGAGTCTGAAGCTAGTGCTGCTTTATGGAAGGCCCTGCCCTAAACCTGTAGGGTTTGACACTAACTGCAGGGAGCTAGGTGAAGTGCCTCCCCTGGTGCATGCTTGTTGTTCCTGCCTGCCTGGCATCCATTCCTCCATCTCCCAGGCTCAACAGTCACGAGTTTCTTTGGGAATGAAAGGAGCCCTACCTGACTTTCAGCTCTTACAGGCCTGGTGGAGTGGACTCTGCTCCCGGTTCCCATGGTGGGCATGAGCCCCAACCCAATCAATCAGCATATTCTACACCCCAGTCACCAGGGTTGATCCAGGGAAGGACAGGTAACCCAAGTGAGCACACGGAAACTGCAGAGAAGAGACTCTCCTTGCTGCTGGGTTTGAGTTCCTGAGATTGGAACCAACTCACTGGTGGGTCAGCCGCAGCCACATAAGCCCATGGGGATTTGAGGGGCCCTGTGAGGTTGAAGCTCGGTCTTGTGATTGCCTGCTTTACGGGATCCCCTCTACATTTTCAGGTTCTCTGTCATTCAAAAACATCACATCCTCGGTATCCACTGGCATCTGTCAACTTTATCCCACCCAAGATGACAACCACACAGCATCTATTACTTGCTAATAAAAAAAGTGCTAACCCAAGAGGGACCATCTATATCTCTTGCCTGCTTTTTGTTTTGTTTTTTAAATAAACTCACAGATAGACTAAGATGCTATTTAGCACAGCACCCCATATTAGTAATTAGTGTTTGTGCTAAGTCACTTCAGTCATGTCCCACTCTTTGTGACCCTATGGACTGTAGCCTGCCAGGGGATTCTCCAGGCAAGAACACTGGAGTGGGTTGCCATGCCCTCTTCCAGGGATCTTCCCAATCCAGGGTTTGACCTACACCTCTAACGTCTCCTGCATTGACAGGCAGGTTCTTTACCACTAGCGTCACCTGGGAAGTCATTATATAATGAATTAATTCATCAAGTATTACACCAAACCTAAATGCCAAGTACTGCAAGGAAGGGCTGAAACTCAGTACTGTACAACCCCTTAAAAATTTAAAAATTTTCACCTTTGAGGCTTGGCCACCATAAATCAAATGTTCTTTCTCTTCATGTTCATGCATAAATGAAACCACCTCATTTTCTCCAACACTTAATTACTTTGTAGTCCTCAGATCCTGAAGCTCCCCATTTTTGCTTACTTGATTTATGTTTCTGCTTTTTTTTATTCTTCCACTTTCATGCAAAAACCTTTGAGGCTCATGCCATTCTCCTATACTGTTCTCCATCATTTTTATGCGGCAGTTATCAATTTATCGTATATCAGTTCCAAATGCACCCTTTGCTATACGTTGTGATACTAGAACTAGACCTTATAAACATTCCTCCTTGCCAGCTAGCACAATGGTAGATTCTGTGAACAGAGGTCACTCAAAGGCAACAGCAGCAGGAAGATATTCTCATCAGGGTTCCAGTCCTCCATTTTAAAATTCAGTATAGAAGCCCAGTGGTCCTCAGAGACCAGTTGCAGCTGTACCCTCAGGCCATGCTCTTCCCATCTGACGGCTCTATCAAGTTTCTTTGCCATAGGCAACCTGTGTTCCTGAGATAGCCATACCCTCTTCAACGATGCTGAATTTCAGCCTGGGGTTGGGGGAGAGGCTCTATCATAAGTCTTCAAAGTTCCTTCACTTGCCACTGTTCCTCAACCTGGAGTTGATGTCTGCATCTTTGTACCTGGTACTTTTGGACCTCTTAGAGCAAGGTTGGCACTGTTATAAGGCCTAACAGCAAATATTTTAGGCTTTGTGGGCAAAACCGTCTGTCCCAATTCAACTCTGCATGAAAACAGACATAGATAATATATAAACGAATGAGTATGGTTGTGTTCCAATAAAACTTTATTTACAAAACTGGGCTACTGGCCATAATAATGCCAACTCCTGCTTTAGCCCTGTTTCATCCTTTATAGTAATCAACTACCTTTTATTAATTAACAATTCTTTAAATTTCCCTCTTCAAAAATCTTCCATAGTTTCTGCTGCCTGACTTGGCCCCTGAATGACTGATCTGCCTTGCCAATGACATGTGGTTATTTCCTCTACTACCTGCCTTATTTTCGCTTTGGACATTTATCTAACTTTCCTACTCTTTGCGACTCTTTGCAAAAGGAAGCCTCAGTTAAATGTCCATATGACAAATTCACAACATTTCCAACCCCAAAACTGTACCCTATCAGAATCTTAACAACAATATATTCTTATCACAATCTCCTTTGCTTCCAGCCCTCACACTCTCACTCTGACCAAATCTGTTCTCTGAGCTCAGAGACTTCCCTGCTTCTTCCACCAGACAGCTAGTACATCTAAGAATATCTCACAACCATAAAGATCCAATGGTCTCCAATTTCAGCAGGCATCTGTATGCCACTTAACATTCCTTTTACAAGCCCTTGGTCTGCTCTCTTCCCATTTCCCTTAGAATATGAAGCCTAACCATATTCCTTGCCTCAAAACCCCTACTGCCACCCTAGGTTCATTTAGTGAAATAAATTAACAACTTATCCCTCGAAAACTAAGACCAGGAGGAATCAAAACTTTTACAACTTTCTGACCTCTCCCATAAACCTACCTGAGAGAAATTAAGACATACATCTACAGAAAAACTTATACATGATGTTTACAGCAGCATTATTCATAATAATGAAAAATTATAAAGACGAACTTCCCTGGTAGCACAGGTAGTATAGAATTCACCTGCCAATGCAGGGGACGTGGGTTCAATCCCTGGTCTGGGAAGATTCCACATGCCGCAGAACACCAAAGCCTGTCACCAAAACTACTGAGACCATGTGCTGCAACTTCTGAAGCCTGTGCACCAACAGCCTGTGCCCCACAACAAGAGAATCCACTGCAATAAGAGGCCCATGCACCAAAACTAGAGAGTAGCCCCCACTCACCACAACTAGGGAAAGCTGGCACAGAGCAACGAAGACACAGTGCAACCAAAAATTAAATAAACATTTCTAAAAAAAGCAAAAAGTACAAATAGTCAAAAACGTCAGTTATTGAGTGACTGGATAAACAAAATATGGTACAGCCATACAATGGAGGTAACAGTAATTAGAGTGACCTCAATACTTCAAATAGGCAAATTAAGAAGTATTTTCTTTACATCTCCAAATCAGGAACAAAGGCATCCCACACTTATGACTACCTCACTAATATGACAAAGGGAATCAAAATGATGGCAGATGAAGTCAACATCACAAAAAATGGAGTAGAGAACAAACTGGTTGATTTAAAAACCCAAAATCAGCTACTGCTGACAAAATGAGAAAGACTCAGGAATACTGTCTATAATTTTGTGGAATAGGAATGTCATAGAGGGACCCTTGACAAAACTTACAGTTATTGGTTTCAGTGGGTGATAGTCCCCAAACTCCAGTGGTACAGCCTCCAATCGGCATGACGCAAACTCAGCCTTGTAGTTCCTATTCCTGGAATGCCTGGTAAACAGCAAAACCCAGAAACCAATTTAGTTGGAGATGCATACACATTAAAAACTTTTTGCTAAAAAAAAAAAAAAAAAATTGTTTTTGATGAGACAGTTGACAGTGGAACAGTATTTCTACCAAGACCAGTAAGTAATGGTAAATTTTTAAAAAAATTTTTTAATGGTTTGAAGGTATAAAGAGCTGCCAAGGCAAACAGAACCTGTGAGGCCAGACACCAGAACAAAGGGAAGCTCACTGAGGTGAAGCCAACTTCTTGCTATCTCTGGCTGGGCACGTTGATTCTTGACATGGGACAAGAGGCTGAAGCCAGGCAGAGGATGGCTTCTAGAAGGCAGAGCAGCCAAAGGAGCTTTAAGGAAAACGCACAAGGCTGGAGAGAGAAACTAGGATTCAGGGCTACGGAGACAGCCAGGGCTTGACGGAAGAACTTCTGAAGAAAAGGGAATGCTGAAAAGCGAGAGATTTGGTCCTGGTTTCCCTTCAAAGTATTCACCAATTAGCTGTATAGAGCAAGAGGAAGAAGCCAAATAGATGAAGAGCAGACAGTTTCATCAGTCTTGTGGAGAAATAACAAGTGAGGGAATTAGTGAAAAGAAAAATAAAAGGGGAGAGATTCTTCACATTGAGGCATTGAAAGGAGAAAACATGAAAAGCACAGAAGAGTGGAAAAGACAAAAAGGACACGAAGAAACGCCTAACACACATATCTGAATCTTGAAGAAGAGAGAAAGAACAGGCAGAAGCAGTATTCAAAGAGATAACAACCTAAAAAATTTCCCAAACTAAAGAAAGACATCAATTCACAGATTCAAGAAACACTTGTGCCCCAAGCAAGACGAGTATAAAAACAAAACAAAAAACAACCATACTTAGGGCCTTCATAGTAAAACGGCTAAAAACTAAAACGAGAATTTCTTAAAAGAAACAAAGATATATTATTACCAAAGGACAACACTAAGATTATTATCTCAGCATAAAATGAGATTCAGAAGACAAAGGAATACTGGAGTATTAGAGTACTGAAAGAAAAATAATTGCTAACCAAGAATTTTAGACCCAGTTAAACTATCCTGCAAACATTATAGCAAAACAAAGAAGTTTCCAGTCAAAGAAAAGGGAGAACAGCAGCAGTAGCAGAACCACACATTAAATTTTTTTAAATGCTGAAAGTAGAAGGAAAACAATCCCAGCTGAAAGCAAAAAATATGTACGTATATATGTAACTACTGGAAAAACCATAGCTTTGACTAGATGGACCTTTGTTGGCAAAGTAATCTCTCTGCTTTTTAATGTGCTGTCTAGGTTGGTCATAGCTTTTCTTCCAAGGAGCGTGCATCTTTTAATTTCATAGCTGCAATCACCATCTGCAGTGATTTTGCAGCCCAAGAAAATAGTCTGTCATTGTTTCCATTGTTTCCCCATTTATTTGCCATGAAGTGATGGGACTGGATGCCATTATCTTAGTTTACTGAATGGTGAGTTTTAAGCCAGCTTTTTCTCTCTCGTCTTTCACCTTCAAGAAACTCTTTAGTTTCTCTTCGCTTTCTGCCATAAGGGTGGTGTTATCTGCATATTGATATACATGCCTATGTGTTTATATATATATATATATACATATATTTTATATCAGTCCTAAATATTCATTGGAAGGACTGATGTTTAAGTGGAAACTCCAATACTTTGGCCACCTGATGCGAAGAACCGACTCACTGGAAAAGACCCTGATGCTGGGAAAGATTGAAGGCAGGAGGAGAAAGGGGACAACAGAGGACGAGATGGTTGGATGGCATCACTGACTTGATGGACATGAGTTTAAGCGAGCTCCAGGAGATGGTGAAGGACAGGGAGGCCTGGTGTGCTGCAGTCCATGGGGTCGCAAAGAGTTGGACACAACTGAGTGACTGAACAACAACAACAATGCATATATAGCAATATGTACAGTAAAGAGCACAAAAGATAAAGGTGTAGATAAAACTAAATCAACTACAAAAAATAACTTCTTATGGTGTTTAAAATACACACAGAGTAAGAATGCATGACAACTTGAACATAAAAGGCAGGGGAGGTACTACTTAAAAACTCAAAATTCTCACAGCACAGGAAGCTGGCCCCTTTGTTTCCTTGGCCTCCAAATGCCTGGAATTCATCCCTCCCTCCTCACACCCACCCCCATTCACAGCTTCTTAACTTTATTAATATTTGTATGAACCCCAAATCTAGTCAGCAGTTAATTGGCTTTACTCAGTAAGCCCCACCAACCCAGAAATCTAACACAGTACCAAAGAACTGAAATCCCATGTAATTTCACTTCCATCCCTTTCCAAATAAATTTCACTTTGGGTGTAGGAAAGGAGAAAAACTAGTGAACAATTTGGACCAGCCTCTGCTTGTTTTTGTTTTTAAATGAAAACTCCTACCACAATATACTGCCTAGTTCCTTTGGGTCACATTTACTTAAATATACAGTGCCTTCATCTTCCAAAAATATTGCAGCTGAATTCACTGCTGAAATATTCTTCCAAGCTCCTTTTAATATGTCACCAATCAACTCTTGACTAATAAAACAAACAAAACCCTGAAGAATAAATTGGAAGATTAGTCATCAACAGCCCTAATGGAGTTTTAAAAATCAAATTATACTTTTCCTTCTTTCAGATCATTCTTAACTTTATCAATAGAATTCTGAAAGGCTAATTGAATGAGTAGAAATACAATCTGACCTGAAATTTAACTGCAAATGTGTTTTTCACCTCTATAATAATTACTAGCAAATCAACAGCTGTGAAAAGCATAAAAGTCAAAACAACAAGATGATTTGATACGCAACCAAGTATCTGGTCTCGTTTATTATATGCTTATTAATGTTGGGGCCCACAGTAGGCCACCCCCAAATATGGCATATTGATTATTTTGAGTAAGTTACTTAAGAAAAAGCTGATGTAAAAAGGGACACTTTGACCTTCCTCTCTGTCTTCCTGAAAGCAGGAAATAAGTCTCCCATGTGAGAAGTGCTCTCCCTGAATCTGAAGGTAGAAGGACATCCTTGTCACCAGAGACAGGGAATTCAGGGCCAAGAAGTGTATAAAAACGAACCTCGTTATCTCTTTACTACCACAAGTCTGCTGTTTAGATTATTCACTAAGCACCCAAAGCCTAACTTGGAAAGACTAGAGAACTAATCCTTCTTCCTTCCTAACTAGGAAAGAACAATAAAGGAGAGAAATGGTATGGACCTAACAGAAGCAGAAGATATTAAGAAGTGGCAACAATACACAGAAGAACTGTACAAAAAAGATCTTCATGATTCAGATAATCACGATGGTGTGATCACTCACCTAGAGCCAGACATCCCGGAATGTGAAGTCAAGTGGGCCTTAGAAAGCATCACTACGAACAAAGCTAGTGGAGGTGAAGGAATTCCAGTTGAACTATTTCAAATCCTGAAAGATGATGCTGTGAAAGTGCTGCATTCAATATGTTAGCAAATTTGCAAAACTCAAAGAGGGGGCCACAGGACTGGAAAAGGTTAGTTTCCATTCTAATCCCAAAGAAAGGCAATGCCAAAGAATGCTCCAACTACAGGAACAAAGGCACTCATCCTGCATGCTAACAAAGTGATGCTCAAAATTCTCCAAGCCAGGCTTCAACAGTACCTGAACCATGAACTTCCAGATGTTCAAGCTGGATTTAGAAAAGCAGAGGAACCAGAGGTCAAATTGCCAACATCCGCTGGATCATCGAAAAAGCACGAGAGTTCCAGAAAAACATCTACTTCTGCTTTACTGACTATGCCAAGCCTTTGACTGTGTGGATCACAACAAACTGTGGAAAATTCTTAAAGAGATGGGAATACCAGACCACCTGACCTGCCTCTTGAGAATCTGTATTCAAGTCAAGAAGCAACAGTTAGAACTGGACATGGAACAACAGGCTGGTTCCAAATCGGGAAAGGAGTACGTCAAGGCTGTATATTGTTACCCTACTTATTTAACTTCTATGCAGTGTACATCATGTGAAATGCAGGGCTGGATGAAGCACAAGCTGGAATCAAGATTGCCGGGAGAAATATCAATAACCTTAGATGTGCAGATGACATCATCCTTATGGCAGAAAGTGAAGGAGAACTGAAGAGCCTCTTGATGAAAGTGAAAGAAGAGAGTGAAAAAGTTGGCTTAAAACTCAACATTCAATAAACTAAGATTGTAACATCTGGTCCCATCACTTCATGGCAAATAGATGGGAAAACAATGGAAACAGTGACAGACTTTATTTTCTTGGGCTCCAAAATCACTGCAGATGGTAACTGCAGCCATGAAATTAAAAGATGCTTGCTCCTTGGAAGAAAAGCTGTGACCAACCTAGACAGCATATTAAAAAACAGAGACATTATGTTGCCAACAAAGGTCCGTCTAGTCAAGGCTATGGTTTTTCTAGTAGTCATGTATGGATGTCAGAGTTGGACTATAAAGAAAGCTGAGTGCTGAAGAATTGATGCTTTTGAACTGTGGTGTTGGAGAAGACCATTTAGAGTCGCTTGAAATGCAAGGATATCCAATCAGTCAATCCTAAAGGAAATCAGTACTGAATATTCATTGGAAGGACTGATGCTGAAGCTTAAACTCCAATACTTTGGCCACCTGATGAGAAGAACCAACTCATTGGAAAAGACCCTGATGCTGGTAAAGACTGAAGGCGGGAAGAGAAGGGGACAACAGAGGATGAGATGGATGGATGGCCTCACCAACGCAATGGAAATGAGTTTGAGTAGGCTCCAGGAGTTGGTGATGGACAGGGATGCCTGGCATGCTGCAGTTCATGGGGTCGCAAACAGTCTGACAAGACTGAGCAACTGAACTGAACTGAACTGACTAAAAGCCTAACTTTCTTTGTTCTGTCTGTTCCTCACAAGTTTATAGCTTGTCTAAAAAAGTATAAGAGCTGCCTATTGTGACCACTTCTTAGGTCTCATTTCTATGAGACCTCCAAGACACATAAATTAAAACTTGTTTCTTTTCTCCCATTGATTTATCTTGTGTCAGTTTTATTATTAGACCAGCCACAAGAAATCAAGAGAGTGGGAGCAGAGGGGGATCTCCCCTCCCTGACACTATATATCAGGTTGCAGGCCAAGGCCTTTAACCTCTATTACCACAGTTACTCAACTTTATGAGGTAGGCACTATGATTATGCCCATTTCTCAGATGGAGAAGCTGATGCTGCTGGTTAACTTGAGACAGGTGAGCATGTGACAGAGACAGATGCACATTGAGGCAGCTTGCCTCTAGGATTCAGCAGTTCTATAGATCATCCACAGGTCACCTTGAGAATTTGAAAAAGCAACTGTCATTTTAAGGATTGAGCTTTGAAATGATTTTTTTTTAAAGTTTGAGGGCAGGATTCTTTCAGGAAAAAATACTGTTTCTGATAAAAACAAAACCTTTAAAAAAAAAAAAAAAAGGAAAAGAAACACGCTTTCTGAAAGTCCATGTCAAGTTGCTATTTTGATTTTTCAATCACATCTTCTATTATTTACATTACTTCCTCAACTTTGCTCAGTTCCTTGTATGTGTGTGTGCACGTGCACGTGTGCATGTGCACTTAGTCGTGTGTGACTCTTTGCTGCCCCATGGACTGCAGCCCATCAGGCGCCTCTGTTCACAGAATTTTCCAGGCAAGAGTACTGGAGTGGGTTGCCATTTCCTATAAAAGCATTTTCTTCAAAGCCTGGGCCTTTGATAAGGCTAACAGTGACCTCTAGTGGGCATTTTCTCAAAAAGCCTTATTTTTTCTTCTTCCTGTGAATGCACCTGATAAACTGGTAAAAATCCCCCCAAATCCCAGCTCCCAGCAATGCAAAAGGTTGGTCAGGTTCCTTGGCAGTTGCCACAGAAAAAAGGCCAACATTTCATACCTCCACTCTGAGCTTGGTCTGACCTCTGGCTACTCCAAGTATGGCCCACAGATCATCAGCACGGGCTTCCCTGGGGAGTGTTGAAATATCCCGACCTACAGAATCAGGGTCTGTATTTCACCAAAATCCCCAAGTGACTGAAATGCACATAAAAGATTAACGCTGCCCTATTTTTAAGTTATTTACAATGGATAATATGAATGCATATAAATCCTATTACTAGTTACTAAATGAATACTCCTTATACTGGAAATACTAAAATCCACTAACTGCTTTTTTTTAAATAATTTTATTTAATTATTTATTTTTGGCTGTGCTGGGTCTTTGCTGCTGCTTGGGCTTTTCTCTAGTTGCAGCATGCAGGAGCTACACTCTGGTTTTGGTGCTCAGGCTTCTCAATGTGGTGGCTTCTCTTTTTGCAGGCTTGGGTAGTTGCAGCACATGGGCTCAGCAGTTGCAGCTCCTGGGCTCTAGAGCACAGGCTCAACTGCTGTGACGCAGAGGCTTAGTTGCTCCAATCTATGTGGGATCTTCCCGGATCTTGGATTGAACCCGTGTCTCCTGCACTGGCAGGTGGATTCTTCAACACTGAGAGACCACAGAAGCTCCAACTAACTGCTTTTTAATTCTCAAGTGATTTTTTAATTGCTAATGACATAACTCTGGCCACACAGCTTTTTATCCCCCAATCACAATGTACTCCCCTTCCCTAATAGTCTTAAAGTGATGTAGAAATTCTGACTCCAAGGAACAGTATTTTTGACAGTGCTATGACCACAGGATTGAACAGGAAATGCCATCCATAGTGCACTGGACATCTCACAAGTGAAGTCAGTGATAACAAAAAGTGTGGGTGAAAAGAGGTATTTTGGGGAGATCCAGGACAACACAGCAGGACTCAGGAGCCGCACAACCCAAGAACCTCAGCCCACGACCTAGGCTGAAGGACCAGCTGACGATAATGATTAAGATCACAGGATTGATAAACCTACTATATGACGCAGTAATCCCACTGCTGGGCATACACCCTGAGGAAACCAAAATTGAAAAAGACACATGTACCCCAACGTTCACTGCAGCACTATTTACAGTAGCTAGTACATGGAAGCAACCTAGATGTCCACTGGCAGATGAATGGAAAAGGAAGTTGTGGTACATATACACAATGGAATAATACTCAGGTAAAAAAAGAAAAGTATTTGAGTCTAATGAAGTGGATGAACCTACAGCCTATTATACAGAATAAAGTAAGTCAGAAAAAGAAAGACAAATATCATATACTAACACATATATATGGAGTCTAGAAAGATGGTACCAATGATCCTATGTGCAGGGCAGCAAAGGAGACACAGACATAAAGAACAGACTTTTGGACTCAGTGGGAGAAGGAGACGGTGGGATGATTTGAGAGAATTACATTGAAATATAAACATTAGCATATGTCTATGTAAAATAGATAGCCAGGGGGAGCTTGATATATGACTCAGAGCACCCAAACTCACTGCTCTGTGACAACCTGAAGGGATGGGTAGGGAGGGAGGTGGAAGGGGGGTTCAGGAGGGAGGGGACACATGTATGCCTGTGGCCGATTCATGTTGATGTATGACAAAAACCATCACAATATTGTAAAGTAATTATCCTCCAATTGAAATTTTTAAAAAATCACAGGCTTGAGCTCCAAACCTCAGTGCTCCTTGCAGGCTGTAAAACTAACTGAACTGCTTCATCTTTCTGTCTCCATTTTTTCATCTGAAAAACGGGATTTTTAGGAGATAAGATGTTGCACGTTCAGCTCTAAGCACAGCATCCAGAACAAAATAAAAGCTCAATGAATTTCTCAGTTAATATCACAAACACTTTTCTCCTCTGAGGGCCTCCTGAGTTTCCTCATTTATTCCATAATATTATTCAACACCTACTATCTGCCAAGCTCCATGCCAACCACTGTAAATACAATGATGGTTAAAACTCAGTCCCTTTAACTTGAAGAGCATCAAGTCTCATGAGCAAACTGAAAGATGAACACATGCTACCACAGACAGAAATGTTTAGAGTACAGTCAGACTAGGAACCCACTCCAGTACTCTTGCCTGGAAAATCCCATGGACGGAAGAGCCTGGTAGGCAGCAGTCCATGGGGTCGCCAAGAGTCGGACACGACTGAGGGACTTCACTTTCACTTTTCACTTTCATGCATTGAAGAAGGAAATGGTAACCCACTCCAGTGTTCTTGCCTGGAGAATCCCAGGGACGGGGGAGCATGGTGGGCTGCCGTCTATGGGGTCGCACAGAGTCAGACGCGACTGAAGCAACTTAGCAGCAGCAGCAGACTAGGAACTGTGGAAACCCTTGATGCTAAAAGCCTTATGGCTCCTCTCTCTGTAAAGTAAAATATATATATATAGTCGTCGTTTGGTCACTAAGTCTAAACAATTCTTCGCGTCCTTCTGTCCATGGCATTTCCCAGGCAAGATATACTGGAACGGGCTGCTATTTCCCTCTCCAAGGGATCTTCCTGATCCAGGGATCAAACCCTAGTCTCTTGCATTGGCAGGCGGATTCTTCACCACTGAGCCACCTGGGAAGCCCCAAAGTAAAATATACCAAAGGTAAAAATGCTCTGAAATTTAACAGCATCTTCCTGGATCTTCTCATTACAAAATTCCAGCCAGCTAAGTTCACTGAAGCCATGTGTTTTGGCATTGAAGCCTTAGTAATTTCCTAACAGGACTTTTGCGTGACCAGATCAAAGAAAAAAACTCAGGGCAGGACATATAAGAACTCACTGTTATCTAACCCTAATTTAGTGTACCGAGGCTTTGAAGGAAGACTCTTTAAAGCGTTAGCCAGGTGAAGGAAATACAAACCAGAAGCATGTATCTGACTATTTCTAAGGTCCAGGGCTGTATATTTTTTCATGTGTTCACTTACTCGCTCATTTAACGTAAACCACTTCACATCACCTGCAGAAAAAGATTAGAAAATAATCTCACTTTCTGAGATGTAGAGGAGAGCTCACGTGCCCAAATGATTCCACTATTATCACAACTTGCTCCGGTTCTTCACACAACTGTTCTGAGAAATCCCACGGACAGAGGCACGCAAAGAGTTGTTCAGACTTAGTGACTAAACAACAACTATATATATATATATATTTAACTTCACAGAGAGAGGAGCCGTAAGTCTTCAGCAGCAGCTGAAGCCTGAAGCGCCAATCTCTCCTAGCTACTCCAGCAGGAGCAACCCTAACACACCCATTAGCCTCGGCACACGCCCGCAGCTCCTTCTCCATGAACTCCTATTCATCCTCCAAAACTCAATTTAAGACTCTTCCTCTCTCAAGTCTTCCCCAAGCCGTCAGGTGTGCCTCATCCCAAAGCCTTCTTTGATCATTCTTCTCTTCTGCGTATCTGCTGCGCTCAACAACAGCTCCTTGAATCCAAGGAGTATGTCTAAGGGTTCTGTATCCTCAAGTTCTGCACCCGCCCGGTGGAGGGAGGGCCCTGCACAGAGTAGGATGAATGGCAAGTCTCCTCTACAAGAAGCCAGTCATTCAGGATACAGCCAGGTCCTCCGAGTTGTCCAGACCAGAGCTGAGTCCACCATTCTCTGCATCCGCGCCCCCAGAACCCACGCCAACTTCTGGGAAAGCGGAAGCCGGGGAACTTGAACTTTTTTGGAGAAAACGAATGGCTAAAAGAGCGTGAAAGGCGCGAGGAGGGCGACAGGAGGAGAGGACCAAGATCCCACCGCTCCGGCATCAGGAATATCCTCTGAATCCGGTTAGCGGCCCCACCCGGAGACTGGGTGGAGACTTCACCAAACCCAACGGAGAACAGTTCATACACTCCCTCGCAGAGACACACACCCAGAAACAAGAGTCCCAAAGACAACTAAGGACACTACCTCCCTAAAGCCCACTCGCCGCTTCTTCCTTACCAGGGAAAGGCGGCCATCTTCCCAGTCACATGACCGCTAGATCTGGGACCGCCCTCCCAAGTCACCCTCAAACACCCCGCCCCGCCCGGCCGCCATGTTTGCGAGGGGCGGGCTCACTCCTGCCGCGCCGGGGCCGACGTGGTTGTCAGTGGCGCCGTAGGCGGCCGCCGCAGTAGCGCTGACGTCAGTGGGGACTTTTGTGGCAGGTGAACGTCTGGTCCGCAGCGCCCTCTGGAGGCAGTGAAGAATCCAGACGCCTACTGAGGGAAAAGGACATCTTTTTTGGGTGTTAGTTCTAAAAGGCATTGTAGGTCTTCATAGAACCGTTCAAGTTCAGCTTCTTCAGCGTTACTGGTCGGGGCATAGACTTGGATTACTGTGATATTGAATGGTTTGCCTTGGAAACAAACAGAGATCATTCTGTCGTTTTTGAGATTGCATCCAAGTACTGGATTTGGACCCTTTTGTTGACCATGATGGCTACTCCATTTCTCCTAAGGGATTCCTGCCCACAGTAGTAGATATAATGGTCGTCTGAGTTAAATTCATCCATTCCAAATGTCCATCTTAGTTCGCTGATTCCTAGAATGTCGACGTTCACTCTTGCCATCTCGTTTGACCACTTCCAATTTGCCTTGATTCATGGACCTAACATTCCAGGTTCCTATGCAATATTGCTCTTTACAGTATCGGACTTTGCTTCTATCACCAGTCACATCCACAGCTGGGTATTGTTTTTGCTTTGGCTCCATCCCATCATTCTTTCTGGAGTTATTTTTCCACTGATCTCCAGTAGCATATTGGGTACCTACTGACCTGAGGAGTTCATCTTTCAGTGTCCTATCTTTTTGCCTTTTCATACTGTTCATGGGGTTCTCAAGGCAAGAGTACTGAAGTGGTTTGCCATGCCCTTCTCCAATGGACCACATTCTGTCAGACCTCTCCACCATTACCCATCCGTCTTGGGTGGCCCCACACAGCATGGCTTAGTTTCATTGAGACAGACAAGGCTGTGGTCCGTGTAATCAGATTGGCTAGTTTTCTGTGATTATAGTTTCAGTGTGTCTGCCCTCTGATGCCCTCTCGTAACACCTACTGTCTTACTTGGGTTTCTCTTACCTTGGACGTGGGGTATCTCTTCACGGCTGCTCCAGCAAAGTGCAGCCGCTGCTCCTTACCTTGTACAAGGGGTATCTACTCACGACAGCCCCTCCTGACCTTGAATATGAAGTAACTCATCTCAGCCCTCCTGTGCCCATGCAGCCGCTGCTCCTTGGACCTGGATATTAAGAAGAGGTGGCAAGAATACACAGAAGAACTGTACAAAAAAAGATCTTCACGACCCAGATAATCATGGTGGTGTGATCACTCACCTAGAGCCAGACATCCTGGAATGTGAAGTCAAGTGGGCTTTAGAAAGCATCACTATGAACAAAGCTAGTGGAGGTGATGGAATTCCAGTTGAGCTATTTCAAATCCTCAAAGATGATGCTGTGAAAGTGCTGCACTCAATATGCCAGCAAATATGGAAAACTCAGCAGTGGCCACAGGACTGGAAAAGGTGAGCTTTCATTCCAATCCCAAAGAAAGGCAATGCCAAAGAATGCTCAAACTACCGCACAATTGCACTCATATCACACGCTAGAAAAGTAATGCTCAAAATTCTCCAAGCCAGGCTTCAGCAATACACGAACCGTGAACTTCCAGATGTTCAAGCTGGTTTTAGAAAAGGCAGAGGAAACAGAGATCAAACTGCCAACATCCGCTGGATCATCGAAAAAGCAAGAGTTCCAGAAAAACATCTACTTCTGCTTTACTGACTATACCAAGCCTTTGACTGTGTGGATCACAACAAACTGTGGAAAATTCTGAAAGAGATGGGAATACCAGACCACCTGACCTGTCTCTTGAGAAACCTGTATGCAGGTCAGGAAGCAACATTTAGAACTGGACATGGAACAACAGACTGGTTCCAAATAGGAAAAGGAGTACGTCAAGGCTGTATATTGTCACCCTGCTTATTTAACTTATATGCAGAGTACATCATGAGAAACGCTGGGCTGGAAGAAACACAAGCTGGAATCAAGATTGCCAGGAGAAATATCAATAACCTCAGATATGCGGATGACACCACCCTTATGGCAGAAAGTGAAGAAGAACTAAAGAGCCTCTTGATGAAGGTGAAAGAGGAGAGTGAAAAAGTTGGCTTAAAGCTCAACGTTCAGAAAACTAAGATCATGACATCTGGTCCCATCACTTCATGGGAAGTAGATTGGGAAACAGTGGAAACAGTGTCAGACTTTATTTTGGGGGGCTCCAGAATCACTGCTGATGGTGATTGCAGCCATGAAATTAAAAGACGCTTACTCCTTGGAAGGAAGGTTATGGCCAACCTAGATAGCATATTTAAAAGCAGAGACATTACTTTGCCAACAAAACTCCATCTAGTCAAGGCTATGGTTTTTCCAGTGGTCATGTATGGATGTGAGAGTTGGACGGTGAAGAAAGCTGAGCGCTGAAGAATTGATGCTTTTGAACTGTGGTGTTGGAGAAGACTCTTGAGAGTCCCTTGGACTGCAAGGAGATCCAGTCAATCCATCCTAAAGGAGATCAATCCTGGGTGTTCATTGGAAGGTCTGATGTTGAAGCTGAAACTCCAATACTTTGGCCACCTCATGCAAAGAGTTGACTCATTGGAAAAGACCCTGATGCTGGGTAGGATTGGGGGCGGGAGGAGAAGGGGACGACAGGATGAGATGGTTGGATGGCATCACCAACTCGATGGACATGGGTTTGGGTGGACTCCGGGAGTTGGTGATGGACAGAGAGGCCTGGCATGCTGCAATTCATGGGGTCGCAAAGAGTCGGACACGACTGAGCGACTGAACTGAACTGAGCATTTCACCCCACTTAACAGAGCCGTACGTTTCTATGAAGGTGGTTGTTCGTTTCCACTACAGAACTTCCCATGCTCTGGTGTTTTCTCTGATTTAAAAAAAAAAAAAAAGATTTCAGGATACTTTAACAAATGCTTACCATTGTAGCTTCCCTTGTGTCTCAGCTGGTAATGAATCCGTCTGCAATGCAGGAGACTTGGGTTCGATCCCTGGGTTGGGAAGATCCCCTAGAGAAGGGGACTGACAGTATCTCCAGTATTTTGGCCTGAAGAATTCCATGGACTGTATAGTCCATGGGGTCGCAAATATTCGGACAGGACTAAGCGACTTTCACTTTCACACCATTATAAGTAAACATGTGTCATGCTGAGGAGTTTGCATTCAAATTTTATTTACTCCTCGGCAAACCTCTGAAATAAATGCCATTATCACCTGGTCCCATCATTTCATGGCAAATAGATGGGGAAAAAAATGAAACAGAGACTTTCTTTTCTTGGTTTCCAAAATAGTGGAATCTTGATTTCCAGATAGTGACTGCAGTCATGAAAGTAAAAGACGTTTGCTCCTTGGAAGAAAAGCTATGACAAACCTAGACAGCATATTATAGAGACATTACTTTGCCCGCAAACGTTCACAGAGGCAAAGTTATGGTTTTTCCAGTAGCCATGTATGGATGTGAGAGTTGGACCATAAAGCTAAGTGCCGAAGAATTGATGCTTTTGAACTGTGGTGTTGGAGAAGACTCTTGAGAATCGGTCCCTTGGACAGCAAGATCAAACCTGTCAATCCTAAAGGAAATCAACCCTGAATATTCATTGGAAAGACTGATGCTGAAGCTGAAACTCTTAATCCTTGGCCACCTGATGAGAAGAACTGACTCATTGCAAAAGACCCTGATGCTGGGAAAGATTAAAGGCAGGACAAGGGGATGACAGAGATGGATAGATGGCATCACCGACTTGACAGACATGAGTTTGAGCAAGATCCAGGAGTTGGTGATGGACAGGGAATCCTGGAGTGTGGCAGTCCATGCGGTTGCAAAGAGTAGAACCCGACTGAGTGACTGAACTGAATTTTTTCACAGCTAGTATGGCTAGTAAGTGCCCCAACTGGGATTTGACCTGACTCCAAACCTGACTACTAGTTTAATCTAGCGGAGATCTAATGGGGGAGACTGTTGGTTAACAGTTGGTTAATCACAAGGCAGCAACCGATCCTCACTTCCCCTTTTCAAGAGTTTTTGTCTTTTTCTGACATAAAAAGGTAAGAAAACTACATTCTCAAAAACCTCCTCAGGAAAAGGCAATAGAACATACCCCTAACCCTCTAATGGAATATGTTGTTTACCACGCTGAGTCCTAGTTTCTTCATCTTTGAAATTAGGATAATTCTGACGCAGGTGAAGGGAAATGATTATAAAATGCCCAGCAAATAAATGATCAGCACTCAGTTAAGCAGTACATCACTCACTTGGAGGCTAAAAAATCTTATTGTACCTTCTGTGACCTTCCTGTCTTCAGAGCTTTACTTTTCGTGGCAACCGACTATGCAGTATATCATAAAGCAGGGCTTCTCCCATTTGAATTGCAGATTCACCTGGGCATCTTGTTAAGTGCAGGTTCTGATTCAGGTCTGGGGCAGTGCCTGGGCTTCTATATTTCTAACAAGTCCCCACATGGCACTCCCGCTGGTCTCTGGATACAGAAGGGACTGTAAGTTGCAGGGTAGGGAGGCTGTGGGCAGCATATAACTCAGGAGGGCAGAGAAGACCAACATCATTCGCTCCTTAGCATATTCAATCACTGAATCTGAACCCTGATTTATCAAGCGTATTACACAAATAATGGAAGTAATCCTGAAACAGGCTGTTATGTAAAATGTGAATGAGGGGTTTTTCCCACTGTAGGCTGAGAAAAACCATAATTCTGGCGGCAACGCTGTCAACCACCTCAAGAAACTGACCAAAAACAAATCCAGATTAAACAAATGAAAAGGTATTCTTTTACTGGCAAGTATAATTTTGGTTAGATGTGTTTGTTCTCAGACCTATTTTTAAAACCTAACAAATGTGACACCACTGTACCATATCCCAATCTGATTTGCCATATTCCATGACTGAAAGTCTCCTTTGTTTTTCAAAATTATTTTTAAATCTATATGTATGCTCACTATGGTCTGTTAGGGATAGCTTTCCAACTTCACTTTTTTTTTAACTACTACTCTTCATTTCAGGGAAAGAAGGGGAGTTGTGTGTGGTTGTTCATGGGACAGTGACACCTAACAAAAAAAAAGATCTTCATCTCCAAAACGGATCCTTGTTTTCAGCTCAATATGAATAATAAAGAGTTCCCAGTCATACTCATTATTCCCAACATATGAAATAAACAAGAATAAAGGGTAGCCATAGGAAAAGGGAAGGGCTCTTCTCACACTGCCTTGCAGATTATCAAATACAGTATCTCAATAAGAGGTAAAAACGAGGACCATTGGGCTATCCTCACATTAGACAGTCGGGCGGCATCAAGAGTTGGATTCTTAACACTGCAAAATTAGCAGCTTGATGTGAGCTTCAACCTTAGCATTCTCTCCCATTCGCTCAGCTCCAGCTGAAGACATCTCCAGCTCCAGTGAACTTCTGCCCTCTGAGAAGTCCAGTTCATGTAAAATCAGATGCTGAGCCAAGCACTGGTACAGGTTACATATTAAACAGTGGGACATATTTTTCACAGGCCTTGTAAAAAATAATCATATTAAAGTATTAATGTCTTGGTCACATACTTTTCAAAAGTCCTTTCTTTGGTAAATAAAAAAAAAAAAAAAATCACACTAAATTTCTTTTACAATGAAAAATTTATTTTGCCTTTTGCCTAGAAGCAAAACTAGTGAAAATTAAAGTATAAAAATAAATATAATTTACATTAATGGACATTCCACTCAAAGTAAAAATAATAAAAATAATATATATAAATAAAAAGCACATTAAAATCACAAAACAATGTCTGACACTTTTATGAGAAAAAGCTGTGAACATTAAAAAATTTGTAAAACATGCAAGCTTTACCCTTAAAAAAAAACTCAAGCTCTGCATCCTTAATCCAAAACTAGTTTTAACTTTCTCTGAAACATACTATTTGTTATAGCCAATTTGCATTACTGTACACAAAACATTTAGCATCTATCTTTCACACTGGAAAGGCCCACAATGGTAATAAGTAATCTGTATCCTGAGTTTTCAGAATGATAAAGCACAATTTATCATATTAAGATCATTTTGATATACTTTGCCCAAAAATATAAATTGGTAATTCAGACATTTTTGACTGTGTTCTATTTCTAATTTTCTGATTCACTCCTTAAATAAATGATACATCTCAATAAAGAAAATCAAGTTTACACCCAGAGTAGATACAATTTTCTGTCTACAGTTGGATGGAAAAGTTAAATTTTAAAAGGAGTGGAAAATCGAAGAAAACCATCCTTATCTCAACATCCTTAAGAGAATATTAAGAATATATACAGTCTGCATTTTCAAAATACCAATATCTTTTTAATATTCAAGTTAGAAAGATTAAATGCACACATAAATGTTCCCAATTTTATGTGAGAAGCACAAAGCCCTTTTGGAAATGGATTGATAAATTAACATGACATTCTTTTTTATAAAGTCATGTTCCCTTGGTAACTTTTGGTTTATATTTTAAATGAACACGTTAGTGATGAAAAACCTTAAATATTAGTGTCTCATGTAATGCAGCCTTTCAACTAGAGTATTATCATCCCATTTGAAAATTTGAATTTATCATATTAGATAGCCCTTTATCCTCTCCTAAATCAAGCATGCTAAAAAAAAAAAGCAGAGTATGAAGAAATAAACAGACTAAATAGAAAATGTAACTGCATGCAACATGTTATTCTATTTTACAGAAATAGATTTAATAATGCATTCATTCCTAAGCACTACTACATTCAAGATTGTGCTATCTTCCCCAAATTTATTACCCTCGACCGATTTCATAATTTAGTAGAAATGTTGTTGATATTACTGGGGTAACGTACATTAAGCCTAACATTTCTGTGAGACAACTAGTTTTTGAGAAGAATGTACACTTGTGACCAAAATGATGACACTCAGCTACTTCTGTGGTACATTTTAGGTAGACCACAATAGGCAGGCAAGTGTTTTATCCTATGAGATAACATCATAAATCCAAGAATATGAGAGATTAATCAGAGTTTTTGCAGTAATAAAACAAAAGAAAAACATTCTTCTGCAATAATTTCCTCTCAAACAGAACAGTATCTAATTTATCAAATAGTGTGCTAAGATGAGTGAACTTTATATTTCAGAACTTATTTATAATTTATCACACATTTTCAATATTTTATAGAAATAAACCCAAATGTCAAGTTTACAAAAAGGTTCTCAATAGACACCTGAGTAATAAAACAAACTTATACCGGTTAAGGACAAAAATGAGTCTAAGCACTAATTTGTCTTCACCCAAAACTGAACAGCGACTCATTGGAAAAGACCCTGATGCTGGAAAAGACTGAGGGCAGGAGGAGGAGACAGAGGGTAAGATGGTTGGATGGCATCACTGACTCAATGGACATGAATTTGAGCAAACTCCAGGAGACAGTGAAGGACAGGGAAGCCTGAGGGCTATATTCCATAGGGTCTCAAAGAGCCAGACACAACTTTGTCCCTGAACAACAACAAAAAACTGATACTAAGAGGAGTATCTGAGGCGGGGGAAGGTGGTTAGAAAGAGACCAAAATATCCAGATGATTTCTCAGCCCTCTGACATCACTTTGCCTGTGTAAACAAAGTCCAGAGTTAAATAAAAAGTCATGAGCAGGGAAACTAATATGGATCCTAACCTTTCCCCCTGCTTTTATCCTAATGAATGTTGTCTTCTTAAATTGTCGCAACATTTGGCCGCTTTCTTTGGATTTTTCCTGCATATACTCCTAGAAAGAAAGCAAAACTAATATTATTTCTCAATGTCTGTTTTTCTATAATGATAACATTTAATGATTGCTCACTATGTACCAGGCACTGAACTAAGCAAAACACATTAACATATTCAATCCTTATGTAAAATAACCACGAGGTCAAAATTGTCATACTATTTAAGGGTAACAGTCACTTGTATAAATAACAGAGTAAGAAGTAGAAACTCTGAGAACCCAGTTCCACTTGATTCATTATTTTACTTAACCATTTTGCATTCCTGTCTCCTACTCTAATCAGTAGTGTCTGAATTTCACTATAAACTCTTAAGCACAAGACATAAAACAAATGTTTTAAAATATGTGAGATCAGAGATTGTAATTTAGTTTGTAAAAACTATAAACAACTTTAACTGCTTTGCAGCAAACTTTGCAGTTCAAACACCTTAGAACTCTACTTCACGCTGAGAGATTGATATTCTGTTATAACAAAACTGAACTTTCTATAAAATGCTTAATAAAAGGTATGTTCTTTTATTAGAACATGTAATGTAGGTAAAATCAATGCATAATTTCAAATTTGTGTGAAACATAATCCAGGCCATTACAAATTTAAGGAAGACAGAATAATCTTATCAAAAGCAACTATGGATCCCTGTGTCGAGATTCATAGTCAGAATTTTAGTCAGTCATAACCGCAATTTTCAATTTATGTAACAGGATAAAATTCTTTACAGTCTTTTTCAATTGTCTAAATACGCACTCACGTATAAATAAATCTTTAGCAAAAAATAGGAAAGAATTTTTCTACTTGTTAGATATATATTAATTATACATGTTTGAATGAACATATATAATTAAGGGTTAGTATATTTTTATTAATAATTATGTTGCAATGCATTTAAACCGCAATAGTTCTAAGTACTGAACTTGACTGTACACATTAACTGCAATGACTTTCCCTTATACTGTTGCGTATTACTGAAAAGAAAACAGTAGTTGCTATTTTTCTTATAGGTTCACAAGTGACAAAGAGTGGAGATGAAATGCATGAGAAAAGAATATGGAAAGTAGTCACTGTGGGAATAGATAATATTAAGCAAAACAAAAACTTATTCTTCAATAACTTGCCAACTAGCTAGGATTTATCACATTATATAACACTAACATGATAAAAAACTGAAAATGTCTTAAAATTTCACATAACTTCACAAGCAACAGATCTGGTGTTTGGTCCAAATGGTTATCTTTCAAACAAGCTGATCCAACCTCTGGAATAAGCAGGATTTTCAGCTCTCTAATCCCTTTACAACAACTCCATTGACTGTCACTCACAGTGAACTCCAAAAGATGACCTTTCAAATTATCTACATAGTCAACATTATGAATTAAACTATGTATACATGCAAAAGGTGAGCAATCAATTCAAAGTTGTGATCAATATCTTATTCCTTCTTTGAACTTATATGAATAACATGAAAAAATTTGTTGCTTGTTCCCTCCTAATTTGGAGGAAATCACTTAGTAATAAAAGCTCCAAAATATATTAATAGGAAGATTAGAACTGTTAAAGATTTAATTTTCATTGCCTGGTGATTAGGTTTCTTTTAAAAGTTTAGAAAGCAATCTAGTTAAAGCAAAACAGTTTCAAAGTATTTTTAATGGATCACATAATTTTTGGTGAGCTTATCATAGTGTCTTAACAAAGGTATCTAAAAACATTAAAACATTAGCTGAAAGGTTTTGCATTAGCTCAACAATGAATTTGTCTTTCTGCCACCATAAATAGGACTTCAAAATACATTGTTTGGTTTAATCCTTAAATAATTCTCAAATAATGAATATAAAGACATTTAGCTCAAGCTTCTTATTGAGCAAAAGATTAAGCCCTTACCCCCTCGCACTTGGCATATTCACATGTGACCCTGTAGTCAAAGGGAAAAATTCTTCCCCTTATGTGTAGATACAAATATTCCTGAGGGATGCACTGCCCCAAAACTGCACAGATTTAGACAGATCATTGTATTTTACTCATTTATAAAAACTCTTCTGAATTAAGTGTGTATAATTCTACAAATTTTTGAAATTAAAAAATACATAGTATCTCCATAGAATTTACACCGAACCACAATTTTACTAACATCTCATGACTGCCATAAGATACTAATACAAATGATCACCAGTAGGAATGGCTGTGAATATGCCAAAATTATGGTGGCAAGGAAAGACACCGTATCCCCCTGGTATGGCCTGCGTTATGGGGTAGCTTGTGCACGTCTTTCTATCGAACAGGTTTCAGGAATTTGTTACACACCTGAAACAGGCGCTCTGCTAGGCACTCTGCTCTGTGAAGACTTCTGTCTATTTTGCACAACCCCCTTCACTGATGTCTTAGGGGTTCTAATTGAATATAAAAAAATTAATAAGTCACTTGCATTAAGTTCTAAATGTTCAACATTCAAAAAAAGCAACCATACTGCATCAACCGTTCAAAGCACAAATAAGCTTGAAGAGAATTTAAGTCTCATGCATGTGCACAGTAAGAAAACTATACTTTTGCTTCAGCAGGAGACTATAACCACTAAACTATAGCTTATGCTTTGTTGGAGAATCACTTTGGTGATGCTGAACGTACTATATGGATGTTTACAATATTTAATGAGCAAAATGGTATGAAATGAAAAGTAAAAACACACCAACAAAAGACGATAATTAAAATATAATACACAACAGTACACCAAAGGGTTATCTTTGAAGAAAACATTAAAAGCTCTTCCTAATGCTATAAAAAGATCACATTTTAAAATAATTATCTTTTACATAAAAAGCACTAAATTATTTTTCCCTCTCAAAGCTAATCTTGACTTGAGTATTTTTAAATACTCATGTGTGTTGAATTCTTACCCTTGTCTACTCAGTAGCCTATGAACAGGTGCATTCTGTCCTTGATTTGGCTGAAGGACTCTGTTGACAAAGTAAATAAAAAATTAATTCAACAGGATAAATTCAGTTTTTCCCCTTTGTCTTTCAATAGATGAAAGAAACAGTGAGGGGGAAGTCAACTATGCATTGATTTGGCCTATACGTTACCACAGAGGAAAACGAAGTGATTAAAGCATATGAGTATGGTGCTTAAATCGCTTCGCTTTCCTCTGTGGAAACGAGGAAGGTCTTGGCTCACCAAGAGGCCAAACCTTGGTTTTTTCATCAGGAGATATCTAACATAAGTATTAACCCTTGTGCTTTTAGATAATTTATTTATATACTTTACAAAAGCCAATTTTTCCTTTCAAACATCTGAGAAACAAAGCATTCTTGTAAGAGCACAAAACAGGTCAGAAACATTAAGTTTCACCTTCTAAGGTTTTTAAGTAAATATCCAAGACCCCTGAGACTGCAAACTGAACTCAAAGACATATGGGGCTCAAATTTCTGTGTCCTACAGAAAGCTCCAGAAACATCTGGTCTGACACATGACCTTGTACATGACCAGGTATTACTGTGGATTCTGACCCTCTCAGCCTCCAACTCAACAGGGAGAGATTTACTGATGTAAAGGAGAACAAAGCTAATAAAAAGCTTGGGATTTATAAAATTTTCTTTTCCTTAAAAGTTAAAAAATAGTCTCTCAGTGAGACTGTGATTTTTCTCACCTTGTTTCAGAAGGATTTTGCTTAACCAGAAATTTCTTTCTTGGCATTCCCATTTCTGCAGCCCTAACACAATAAAAAATAAGCACATACAAATAATGTTTTTAGAAAGGGAGAAAACACATGATTACAAATGTGATACAGGATGACAGAAACAAATCATTTCAAAGTTGGTACACTACTGGAAGACCTGTAGTAAGCATACTAAAGACAAATTTCAAGAAGAGTTTTAATAGGATAGTTACAGAATATTCTTTGCATTAAGTTTTTCCCACTATGAAGTCTTTAGAATATTTGAAAAAGAATATATTTAAAAGACAAAATTAACATTGAACGTAAGGATTAAGTATTTTTAAGATTATTAGCTACCAATTACACAAGCTGACGTTGACATACTTATTAGTAAATTCATCTACAGGTAAAACCAGATTTTATCACCTGATTTTAATAAAACTCTTTGTATAAGGGAACTTCTATCACCCTAGTTGAAGAAGAGTTAACTGTTCTGTATTTCTAATTTGAAAATACAAACCAACAGATGCTTAATATCAATTGGCTTGATAACTAAATTAGAATGTGACAAGGTATGAACAACTTACTTCATGTACTTCTTCCTATCAAGAGACTTCTGTGTTGCAGCTGAAAGAGCCACTCGTGGACTTTTCATTTTATCCTTTAAGACAAAAGTAACACGAAGCTCTAGTGGTATCAGTAACACCACTATATTATAGTATAGGATGATCTCAAATTGTATGGAAAGACTTCTCTTAACTAACATTTTGAACTTTAACCTAGTCTTTACAATTGAAACAGTCTGATTTTTAAAAATTAATTAAAATTATTTTTCCCAATAATATAAATTTGGCTTGTTTTTCTTTTGCCAACCACACTAAGATCACTGATTCAAACCACAGATTTCCAACACTCTGATATACAGTTGACCCTTGAACAACACAGGTTTAAACTACCCGGGTGACATATATGCAAATTTTTTTCAACAAATATATTGGAAATTTTTTTTGAGAACAGACGAACTGTATAACCTAGAAATATCCAAAAAAAATTATGTCATGAATGCTAAAATACATGTATCTCTGGTCTACCCTTATAAGCATAAGGTGTGAATATTTCACATAAAATTAATGTTTATTTTCTTACTGTTTTATAATTTTGCTTACCATATAATATGGCAGCCTCTCTCTTTCTCCCTCCCTCCTACTCTCTTCTCTTTCAACTGCAGCCTATCATAACAGGTAAATGGTGTTAAAAAAAAAAAAAGCTAAGTTTCCAATACTGTATTATGAATATAACCGTAACACTGTAGGTCATAATTATAATGATTTATTCTTTAGTGTGGGCTTCCCAGGTGGCGCTAGTCGCAAAGAACCCGCCTGCCATTGCAGGAGACATAAGAGACACAGGTTTGATCCCTGGGTTGAGAAGATCCCCTGGAGGACAGCAAAGGCAACCCACTCTAGTATTCTTGCCTGGAGAATCCCAGGGACAGAGGAGCCTGGTGGATTATAGTCCATGGGGTCGCAGAGTCGGACACATCTGAAGCGACTTAGCACAGCACAGCAGCACATTATTTAGTGTACAGGCTAGTCTACTATGAAGTAATCATAGTAATTATACTAGGCTCCCATAAATCAAACATATTGCTGTCTCTTCATTATCAATGCATGAATCATTATACCTGTAAATAAGCATGAATTTCTTCTTCATGTTATCTTTTCATTGTTTATGTCTGGTGTTAGTAATACACATAGCATCTTCAGTGTTTTCTATCATGAAAGACAATACTGCTGTAGGTACTGTTAAGACAGGATTCATCTTGTAAACAAACAACATAAATTTATGGTATTGACACAGTACAGTACCGTAAATATATTTTCTCTTTATTTTCTTTAGCTTATTTTATTGTAAGGATACAGTATATAAGACATATAATATACAAAATATGTGTTAATTGTTCATGCTATTGGTGAGGCTTCTGGTCAACAGTAGGCTATTAGTAGTCAAGCTGTTGGGAAGTCAAAAGTTATACTCAGACTTTTGACAGTGGGCCACCCCTAATCCCCCACATTGTTCAAGGAGCAACTGTATTTCAAATTAATTTAGAGCCTGTTTTCTAATTCTCATTTATAAAAGAGGAATTATGCACATGATAGTTTCAAAGATATTTAATCAGGAACAGTCAATAGTTTTTTAATGAGTCATCCAAGCAGCATTCAATGCTTAATTCAAAAGCTAATCACAAAACATTATGTAATCCTTCTACCAGTGTCTTTTCAATTTGTCTACAGATTTAAATATTTTTGGTAATCCTGATTTTATTTTTCTGGGCTCCAAAATCACTGCAGATGGTGACTGCAGCCATGAAATTAAAAGACACTTACTCCTTGGAAGGAAAGTTATGACCACCCTAGACAGCATATTAAAAAGCAAACACATTACTTTGCTAACAAAGGTCCGTCTAGTCAAGGTTATGGTTTTTCCAGTGGTCATGTATGGATATGAGAGTTGGACTATAAAGAAAGCTGAGCGCCAAAGAATGGATGCTTTTGAACTGTGGTGTTGGAGAAGACTCTTGAGAGTCCCTTGGACTGCAAGGAGATCCAACCAGTCCATCCTAAAGGAGATCAGTCCTGGGTGCTCATTGGAAGGACTGATGAAGCTAAAACTCCAGTACCTTGGCCACCTGATGCGAAGAGCTGACTCATTGGAAAAGACCCTGATGCTGGGAGAGATTGAGGGCAGGAGGAGAAAGGGACAACAGAGGATGAGATGGCTGGATGGCATCATCGACTTGATGGACATGGGTTTGGGTGGACTCCGGGAGTTGGTGATGGACAGGCCTGGCGTGCTGCGGTTCATGGGGTCGCAAAGAGTCAGACACGACTGAGCGACTGAACTGACTGACCGACTGACTGAGAACTATGTTTTAAGAATTGTAGGGAGGGTGCTAAAATCAATAAAGAATGATATTTAGTATCAATTACTCCAAACCCAGAAGAACCTCATTGTGAATTATAGATAAATAATCTGGCCCTGTTTCCTATTAATATTTGGTCTTTGAACCCAGTTCCTGACACAAAGCTCCTAAAACTCTTGTAATCAAACCTCCTGAGGGACAGGATCATCTTTTTTTCCTAATGTTTGATCTTGGACCTCAGTTCTTGACACAGAGCTCCTAAATCTTTTGGAATTTCCTGGGTGACAGAAGCATCCTCTTTTTTTTTTTTTGAAACCTGGGCTCTGACAGTAAAAGCACCGAGCCCTAACCGCTGGATTGCCAGGGAATTTCCCAAAGCACCTTTTATTCTAATAAAACAAACCTGGGGGTCTCTGGATAAGGGCTAGTCACTAGAAAGACCAAGCATGATTAGAGCCTTAGAACTTTCAGTCTCACCCCCTATCATCTGGGGCAGGACTGAGGCTCAAAATTGAGTCAAAAATCAATCATACAATCATGCCTACATGATGAACCCACTATAAAAACCCCAAATACACATCCCTATGCTGAGAAGATGGTGCACACCCTCCACAGGACAGAAGCTCCTGCTCTCAAGACCCTTCCACACCACACCCTGTGCATCTCTCCTTCTGGCTCTTCATCTGTATCTGTTACTGTATTCTTTATTAATATAATAAACCATTAAACGTAAGCAAAAGTTTCTCTGCATTCAAGCCATTCTTGAAAAATTTTCAAACCAGAGTAGAGTGTCATGGGAACCCCAATTTATAGCCAGTTGGTCAGAAATACAACATGGAACCTGAGATTGGCATCTCAAGTGGGGCGCAGTCTTATATGAATGCCTCCCTATTTGTAGCATCTGACACTGACTCCAAGTAGATGGTATCAGAACTGAACTGAATCGTAGGATACCCAGCTGGTGTCAGAGATCTGGTGTGGGAGGAAAACCCACACATTTGCTATGAGAAGTATTTTGTGACTGAAAAAAAAATAAATGTGTTTTTCATCATTCACTAAGTTAAAACTCATGTAACATACCATTTGCCTGAGCATTTTCTCTTTGCGAACTTCTCGATCGTGATGTAGAATAGACATTCTTTCAGCTGCATCCATTACAAAGAATATGTCATGAATGCCATACAGGGCAGCTCGCAACTAAGTTCAAAAGAAAAAAATATTATACCCATTTAAAAAGATGAGGTTAGAGGTCAGTAATATTATGTACTCTTATTTAAAGAAAAAGGTTCAAGTTTTAATTGAAACCTGCTTTCAGTGGTTCAATCAAGGGAGAGAAATAAAACATTTCCATTTCCTAAGAGCCTTGAGGACACATGCATTACCTGAGCTAACACTCTTTCCTGAAGAGAAGCATCTTGTGCTGAAACAACTCCTCTCTTTAAAGGTGCTTCTGACTGAAAACTTCTTATAAATTCCATAGTATCCTGAAAAAAGAAATGCTCCTTCATTTTTCTTTTTCTAGAAAGATTTCATGATCACTGGAGTTTCCTTGTGTTCTTTTTCTTAGTCAAAACAAATGTTAAGTATACAAATAAAACTACTACATTAAAAGTCAAACAGCACTCACCTTAAAGTGAGACAAAAAAATGCACAACCTACTTCATTTACCTATTTTTAAAAATTATCTGAATGAGATTAATCAATTTATAAAATTTAAGCCTTTAAAGGGACTAAAAGTATTTGATCTGCCTAAGTACTGAACTAATTTGTCAACTATGTCAGAACACTGATAGAAACTGAGATGGAAATGCAATACAATTTACACAATCCTCTTACTTTTACAGTTTGTTGAAGTTGTTTCAGCTTATCTGTCTGCATAAGCCTACGAGTAAGGAATCCTTTTGCCACTGCAGTTACTTTGTTAAATTTTGCTTGTACTTCTGGACTGAAAACCTAGAAGAAATAGTACAGACACAACATTTTAAGAGCCTGAACATTATACTCAAGATTGTTTTCTTATCTATTACAATGAATAGTCTGCACATATGAAATTCTTAAGTGTTTGCTCTGTGTTGTTTAATATCTAATAAAAGCTAAGCTTTTAATGTATCACAAAATATCTATGGTTCATTTGTAGAACCTAAGATAATGTAGCTCTTTAAAAAAGACAGATTAGGGACTTCCCCAGCAGTCCACTTAACATTCTGTGCCTCCACTGCAGGGGGCCTGGGTTCAGTCCCTGGTCAGGGAAACAAGATCCTGCATGCCAGATCCCACATGCCATATGGTACAGCGAAAAATAAAACAAAATTAAAGACAGAAAGAGAGACATGCATGCATATATCATTAAGTTTGCCCACCTGAGGCCACTTAGTTTTGGACCTTCCAAAAGGCCTTGTTACTGCGAGTTTGGTCAAGCTACTAGTTGATGATCCCCAGAGGTAGAATGGTACTTCATTTGCAGAACCAAAGCTATGTTGTAGGGCAGAACTTGTGAAACCTTGAGAAACATACACGTAGTATTGTATTTGATGTCAAAATAGTTAGAATACACAGAACATCCAAATAAACATGACACTCGTTAAGAATAAAAACTCCTCTGAAACTGATCCACATGCAGACTTAAAATATTTATGGACTTTAAGCTTATACACCAGATGGATCTTTTCAACACAAACAGCATCTCAGGATAATTGAAGATAAGCTCTTATTGGGGCTGGGGAATTAGATGTAATTCAACATCACCCAGGAGATAGCAAACTTGAGTTTTCCCTTGAAGAATATCACCTGCTGCATGAGTGAACAAAGACTGGGCTCTGAGTCAAATTTCCTGATATTTTCCTTGCTAAGGTGGCTTTCTTCATGAACACCTGCTCACTGGTCTTTGCTGCTATCATTTCATTTTTCATCAGTTAGTAAGCAGCTGGCAAATAGCAGCGGGTTGGACATGCAATGACTAATAGAAAAGAGGTACGATTTTAAAGTGTGCCAAACAAAATATCTTAATAAAGGATAATTTTTTTAAATTTTAAGTGATTTTTTAATACTTACCAGAACTATTTGAATTCGAAGTATGGAGTGAGTCCACTTGAGACAGCATTGTTTCTAGTAAAGCAGAGTCACTTATCTTTCTCCATTCTAAGTCCACAGCATTGCTAATGTCCAATTCAGAGGCTTCTGCTGTAATTACCTTCTTCTCTTTTAACATTTTCTCCTGTTCTTCTATGTCCTGCAGATTAAGTTTATTACAATGTAGTAGGCTCTTTTGTTTATTTATATCTCCAAATAGTATCATTTTAGGCTCAGCTAAAAGTATGTATGATTATTAGCAAATTATTATTTCAGGTTTTCCTCCCTCAAATAAAATTGACAGTTTGTTTAACTGATTCTAAAATGTGATCATCTTAAAACAAGTGTCCTTCCTCTTCTAATATACTCTTACAGAAAGCATATTTCAGCATCTACTTATAAGATACCTTTTAAAATATTAAAAATTTTGAATCAAGGATTCAATTAAGTATCCTTTTGATAAATTATGCATTTACTTTTAGATAAGGATCTAAATATTGTAACTCACACTTTGGCAATAAAAACACCATTCATGTAACAAAATCTTACCCCTTTAGAGTAAGATACACATAAGTAACAATTACAGGTATCCTCTAAATGACCAAAATTCCACTCACCAGCCCTATATCCCTACATTTTAATTCCTCACCTTCTGCAGTCTTTCCTGTTCCCTTTCCTGCTCAGCTATGAGTAGTGATAACTGCTGGGCATGCTGTTCCTCTAGTCTCTTCCGCATTTCTTCAAAAGCTAACATCTTGCTTTTTAGTATCTCCTCGCCTTCTGAAAAAAAAAAACATGTCCCCTCAAATTTAGAAAATTTAGTAATACCTGATGATTTATAACATCAATTTAAATTATGCTTCTGACCAGAGAATATTCCTGGATCCAATATAGTACAATCAAGATACAGCCAGATCGCCATTCTGAACCACATTTTCTTTTGCTCTCCTTCCATCTCAGGCTACTAAAGGTCTGTATCTTATCACCCTCACCCAGTTATTCAACAGATCCCTTCATGATCTGAACTGATGGAGACAAGACTATATGTTCCATCCAGACTCTCCTTACTCCAATTAACTTCAAGATGTGGTTCTCGTGTGCATCTCACCTCCATTTATTCTCTTCACTCTTGTCCTTTTCCAGGGTCTCTAGTATTATAACTTAGCCTGTGCTTTTGTCTTATTTTTCTTTTAAATAAATGCTTTGATGGTGTAAAGCTACTCAGTATAAAGTTCCAAAAAAGATTAAATACTATAATTCCAGATATTTTAATTACTAAAAAATGTATTAAATCAGTATGACTATGCAACTTACTGAACAGAAAGTGGTGAGATACTTTGAAATGTTGAAATACCAAGTATTACACAAACGTAGCACAGATATTCAGGGATCCACTGTAATTCCCCTAAATTCAAAGAATCCTTCTTTCCAAATACACAATGATTTTCACTGAAAATAACTGTATTTGTCATACGTCCTATAATATTCCGAGAATTTGTTCCTAAATCCATTTTATTCAGCTACAACAATTTGCATTTGTACATGGGCAATTTTTTACAGACTGGGGGGGGGGGGTAGCTGGAAAAGCAGTAGAATAGTAACACTCAGCAAGAAAGAAAAAAGGCTCTCCACTTAACCACTCAGCCAATAGCAGGAGTCCATTCAGCTCTACCTTAAAAACTTATAAATGAGTGCCTGTGGAGGGGCTCTCTCTTTGGGAGGTGTGCCCACGGTAGGCAGCCAAGCTATGGGCAGCTCTCAGCACTGTGCTGCCTCCCATGCCCACCATGACAGCAACCTGGCTGCCTCCATGACCGGCCTCATCTCCCACACATGGCGTTCCTCTTGGGGAAGCACTGCCAGAATTGCCACTTAGTTAGTTCCTGTACTTTCTGTATTCACCAAGACAGCCTTAGCCTGTTGTGTCATCTATTTGGAGAAGCCAAGCCAGCTCCTCAGGTATCAACTGTTTTCTTTATTAGAGTTCTGACAAAGCTGCACATGCATTAAACGTCTGCCCCAACCCAACCCTATTTTTCCAATAAACTTTGTTATTTTTAGTGTGCAATTTTATAGAATATAGTTTTTTTTTCAGGAGGCTATATATCACATTAGAGTTAAAATGTCTGTGTCTAAAAACTTAATTTACTTGATTTGTATGTCTTTACTATCAGTAATGAAGAATTATGAACCACAACAACAAAGTAAGGAGTAATAAAGACTTGTTTTAACAAGTTGCTGTTAATATAACACTAGATGCAACAGAAATTTTGAAATAATTTTCACTAATAAAAATCCTGAAACACTACTCACAGAGCCTTATCAGTGCTATTTTCTCTAATAATTTGATGTTAAAGTGTTTACTAAAGGGCCAACTTGTGGCTCAGACAGTAAAGAATCTGCCTGCAAGGCGGGAGACCCAGGTTCAATCCCTGGGTCAGGAAGATCCCCTGGAGAAGGAAATGACAATCCACTCCAGTATTCTTGCCTACAGAATTCCATGAACAGAGGAGCCTGGTGGGATACAGTCCATATGGGGTCGCCAAGAGTCAGAGATGACTGAGCAACTACACTTTCACTTTTCAAAGGGCCAACTGCATAAGCACCTCATTACAAATCAAAGGGCAAACTGGTGAAAATACTGGAAGGAATATTGGTGAAAATAAAGGAAGATATAACAGCAATTCAGTGGATTAAAACTATGAATGATGCTTCACGCAAGAACTTTTTCCTCCAGTCATTAACAATATTCTCTATTAATACCAAATGGACTGTGAAAGATTCATAATTTAAATAAGAAAATCCTTTAAGAAAGCCTATCAAGTGGCAATACACTGTACCTAATTATGCTCTCTGATAAATCAAAGTAACCTGAACAGGTGAAGACAATTATTATTATTCTGCAAATTGTCAATTAGAAGTATTAAATACAGATGCCATCTGTTTGGCAGACATTACACACTTCAAAGCTTTCTTACCTTTGTAATTACTTTCTAACATCTTATTCTTGATGTAGACAGATCCTTTAGAATATCTTTTTTCTGGCAAATGCTGCCTTTCCTGTTCAGCTATTCCAGTTGTTACAACATAAGGGTAGTTTTCTTTTTGCAAATTATCAATATCTAAATCAAGTCTCCGTTTAACTTTCTCAAAACTGTTATCCAAAAATTGTTCTTTTCCACAGGACACTGTAGGGGTATCCATCTGCTGTCTGGTATTCTGGTTCTGCATCAGTAAAGGAGATGGGTTTTTTACATCATAAGACTTGTTCAGTTCCATCTGTAAGTTGCAAGAGTTTTTCCCTAACACATTGGTTGACTTGACTCCACTCACAGTACCAAAGTTTTGACTCAGAACACACTCTCTGGTGGCATATGGCTCATGCAATCTTTCCCCTGCAGTACATGTACTGTCCATCCTGTGCGGTCCTCTCGCATCAGATATTAACTGACCTTCCATGATAGAAAGTCCATGAATAACTTTATTTTCTAATTGATTTCCTGAAGGTTGACATACCTGATTTGATTTACCTAAAACCATTTCCTGTATGGCTTCTGTATTTTTGCTGACATAAACCTTGCTTGAACAAACTCCTGCTAAATCAACTGGTACCTTTGGCACAGTTTCAGGTACATTTGTTTTTTCATCAGTTTCTTGAACAACTAACTCTACTGCCTGTTCTTTCCCTTTAGGACTTAATTCTGAAGCATTTACTGGGTTATTTATAAGAATATGACATGCTGATGATGGCCTAGAACGCCTTCGATGCATTTTAGGACTTAGGCTTGGCTCTGGGCTAGGTATTTTGGCATATGAACCAGTAAGACTTTTGATAACATTATTTTCAGTAATAAAAGTGGGAATGCCTTTAAAATTAGAATCAGGCTCTAAAACAGTGGAATGGCCAGTTCGTATAGATATGTCCACTTTAGAAAAGTTACCTAAAACAGGTGTATTCATGCTGCTTGCTTGAGTGAAAGCACCTTGGAGAAGAACATTTGATTTATTAAGGCTTGGTTTGTCAGGAATAACTGAACCACAGTGTTTGCCTATCAACTGGGCCTTCTCCTTTCCATAGTCAGTCACTTTAACAGCATCATTTTCTTTGTCTGAATGACTCTCATTAACACTCCTCTTTACACTACTTCTCAGACTGCGTCTAGACTGCTCCCTTTCTATATATTCCTTTGACTTTTTCATCAGGTTCTGCAGACTCATTATGTAAGGATCCAGAGTAACTTCCTCCAAAAGTGATGGATCTTGTTCTTCATTTGTTGGGAAGAGAATATCAGAAGTAAGTGTCTCCTGTGCAGCTGTGGAGGAAGTCTTTAAAGAAGCTTCATTTTCTGCATGGCTAATATTTGAACTATCACATTGCTTCAGATAACTGAATTCTTCTGAGTCCCTAGCTAAGTCTATCCCATTAGATTTAAATAGATCCTCATTATTCAATGGCAAATTTCCAGTCATCTTTTCAAACTCTGCTAAAGTAGAGTGTTCAGTAGGGCTTGGCAAGATATTTGGAAGTGCAGCAGGAACATTCAAGTTTCTGACTTCTGAATTAGAGTAAACTGTTTCAGTCTCCCACTGATGAAAATCACTGGCATTAGGCGCTTTTCTAACCTGAAAAAGGAAATCTAAAAATTAACATTTCATCACTACACAAAAAGCCTTTGATTTCATTGTTTTCTAAAGCAAAACTGAAATTGTTTTCATTTATGTAAGAAATAAAATAAAAGGGATACATATTCAGGACACGTGTTCACAGGTTTAAGAACTTTCAAAAACTGAAGATTCAGAATTGTAATATTTAAAAACACAAAAACTCAGATGACCTTTTCCATGGTATTCTGTATCATATGGAGCACAAATTACTATAAAAAGCATCTATTGGTCATGCTGGACTATTTATTATTAAAAGAAAAAAAGTAACTTATCTAAATAATTTGATACAGTTATAAACATATGTACATGTCTATACACACACACATATATATTCATATACCAATGTGCAATTTAATCTTAGAAGTATTTTCCATAACTTTCTTCTGGTTATATGTTATTAACATCACCAACTGCTCCTCCTATGAGAACTATCATCTAAGGGTAACAATGTGTAAGATAAATACCAAGCAATTAAATTTCTTACATAAATGATTCCTCTTTAAGAAAGACTAACTTGCCCAGGATATTGATTAAGCAACAGTAATCCAGTACCAAGACTCTTGCCTCCCACATGCTTGCTCCAAATTTTAACTAAAACCCTCTGTATGATGAGACAAATTTGTGGTAAATGACAGCTCAGCTATGTAGCTTAATACTTGAAAAATAAAAACTTTAACTTAAAACCCAATACATTAAAGCAAATTTCAGTTTGATTAACTGATGACTACTTAAAACAGCTGCCTGCTAATGAGTTTTTGAACAAGCAAAGTTAAAAACTTACTAAAAAAGAAACTTAAAGAGAACAATTGTATACACAAAAGATTCAACAGAAAAAAAAATAAAATTACATTTTGGATCTATTATTTTTAAATAAAAAGTCAACTAGAATGTTTTCTAAAGATTCAGTTCAGTTCAGTCACTCAGTTGTGTCCAACTCTTTGCGACCCCATGGACTGCAACACATCAGGCTTCTCTGTCCATCACCAACTCCCAGAGCACAATTCTAAAGATTATACAAGCATACATGAAACTGGCAAAAATCATCACCATATTATCTTACGAATACAGACTCCAGAATCCTGAATTTTAAAAGATTTTGAAGTTGTTTTGTGGTTTTTTTTCTTAGACAAAATGGCACTCCTATTTTAGCTTACAAATCCCAAGATATGCAATTGTTTCCAGGTACTCTGCAATAAACAATACAATGACATATACTTACAACTTCACAACTGAAATAAAATAAAAGGGATACATACTCAGGACACGTGTTCACAGGTTTAAGTAAAATTATTTCCTCAAAATAGCTAAACGCTACACATCTGTGATATTCAGCACCCATCTTTTTATACATCACTAAAATAAGCCTTTGATTATACAATTTAAATAACAACAACAAAAACAATCTACCACAAAATCACAGATTTTACAGGTAAAACAGACCTTAGAAAGCTACTTGTGTAAGATAAAATTTCTCTAACTGCATAATTAATTCATTACTCTATATTGTACATGCAGAGAAAGTTTTTAAACTCAACGATAATCCCATTAGCAATATACATGAATTATTCCCTCAGTGGACCAAGAATAATATGCCAGTTTTGTTCCAAAAATAGGAAATATGTAATAAATCAAAAACCCACCCTTGTGCTACTCATTATAGTTTTTAAATTCAATATGAGAAGTAATTATACTTTACAAATTAAGATCAACTACCTACAGAAAAAGGAAGGTAGCAGTTAGTGGGAAATATCATCTAGCATGAATTACATGAACCACAAACCTCTAAGATTATAAAAGAATTAAAAGATGTAAACAGCAAAACAGTGCTACATATGGCAGAAACTATTTAACTTACTCACTGTTTTTCTTTTTAGTATGAAATGATCCAGAACTTCAATTGTTTATACAAATCTAAAGTAACTGCAAAAGGTAAAGATGTGTGGTTTAAACAGTTTCAATTTATATCTAAACTGCATCAAGAAAATTCTGTTATGTAATCTAAATTGCATTTGTATATCTAAGATCAGAATTTTCACCAAAAAATATTGGAAGCAGTAATTTACTTTAGCAGAGAATGAGAATAAGGTCACTGAGTCAATAGACTGATTAGTTCAGAGGTAAACTACAATAGCCAATTCTGTCATTTTGTCACTGAGAATTCAATGTTTTTAGAGTCATAAGACACAGACAATAAGCAGTTATACTCAGTGTATGGGTCCACTGTCTAAATACCCTCTGATTCAAGTACTGAGCATTACTAACAAGCAAGTGAATTTTCTTTGGAGTAACTGAAATGGAATATCACAAATCACGGAGCTTCTCAAACACAACTGCATATTGGTAATTAACTACTAAAGCAACTATATTTCTGAAAAATTATCATCAATGCTTACCTCATGATTTCTTAATTATAATTTAAAAGAGCTTATATTACACACCTGAACATTTTCAAGAATCTCCTGGACACGAGTCAGTAAAGCTTTCTTCCTATTAACCTGCCTTCTTGCTTCGACATCAAGTGCTTTCTGCTTTTCTTGTTGCATTTCCTTTCTTTTCTCAATATTAAGCTGAAAAACATCATAAATATGTAATTACTTCTCATAAATGTAAAAATATCACAAAATCAGGAAGTTCTGAACCAGAATGATTCAAGATGTGTGCAACAGGTAAAACTATCTATAGTGAAAGAAATCTGAACAGTGGTTGGGGTTGATAACTGGGATGAAGGATGTGAGATCTTTCTGTGGTGATGAAAATGTTCTGTATTGGTGTGAGTTCTAAATGGAAGCCATATAGGGTTAAGCATCTTTTAGGTATTTATAAGCCTTTCTTTTATTTTTTTGTGAACATGTCTCTCCTTTTGAAAGGTTTAGGCATCTTTTAGATATTTATAAGCCTTTATTTTATTTTTCTGTGAACAACCTTACTGATTCACTATAAAAAAAAAAAAAGATTATTTAAAATCAAAGAACATTTACCAGTGGAGAAAGCACAGCCACTCCATGGAAGCGAATAAGTGAGATGCTTTCAGACTGGACAGGTAGAAAGCTCTCTGTGGATAATGATGCTTCTTGGATTCTGGAGAGACTTTTCTCACAAAACTTCTCATACTCCTCCATCTTCCCACAATCACACTGCAGCAGGGGGAAAAAGCCATTTTCAATGTGCTGATCTTAGTTTATTTGGCAAATCTGTAGGGCACTGAAATATTCCTAGAATTCACAATTTCTAGAACTGGCCCCCCCAGAATTGTTTTCCTGATCAGGAGCTAATTAAGATTAGCTCAGGAAAAACCTCAAGACCCTGCCCAATTAAGCCTGGCTTCACATACTAAATACTTCTGAAGATTTGTATATAGTCAATCTTTAAATGTGATTAATTTAGAAAGGCACAAAGAATTCAGCAATGAAACCTTCTGAGAAGAAACGAAGTTCTACACAACTTAACTAACTTCAGATTGTAAAACAATATTATCTTTTCTTCAGCAGGACTTATCTATACATCGCAGGAAAATCTATATAATACAAAGGTAGGAATCCTTCTCAGCAAAACAAAAAAGGGGGGGTGGGGGCTAAATAAATAAGAAAGATATTTACTTTCAAAAATTCTTCTTCCACAAAGTCCAGTCTATCACTTGCATATCTTAAAGAATATAATTTGACTCCATGATAACTGGCCAAATCAGAATCTATTGGCCCTCATATTAATTCTACTTTGTAGTTGAAAAATGGAACCATCACCAAACTACTTACAATAATCAGTCCAGTAATTTCACAATTTCTGGAAAACTGTGATGGTGGCTAAGAAAATACAAGGTAACCAGGAAGGATTAGCTACGAATTCATTCATCCAGCATGTGTTAAATATTTGATTGCCTGTTTTCACAGTATTATGTCTGGCATTGTTTCCTTTAAATAAGCAAGGGAAAGGGAAAGAGAGCTATCACTGGACTCATAACCAACAAGGATATGAACTGTGAAAACAGAAAAACTAATACGATAATATTCCTTTAAGTGTTCATTTTAAAACAATTAATTAACAAAAAAAAGAGAGAGGGAAGTGAAATTCAATTCATGACGTGGGATATGCAAAGATGAAATAAGATACAATATGATACTGCCCTAAGCCTCAAGGTACTTAAAAATTTAGTACTCTAATGTATCAGGGACAAACAATACCACAACTGAAAATGAAGGAAAATCATATATGAAATTATGATTACGTTATGAGAAAATAAGACCTATTGCTACTTTTGACAAACTGGTAGTCTTATTATTATTTTTTTTTAAATACTTATTTATTTGACTTCTCTGGGTCTTAGTTGTGGCACACAGGATCTTTAGTTGTGGCATGTGGGATCTAGTTCCCTGACCAGGGATCGAACCCAGGCCCCCTGCATTGGGAGCACAGAGTCTCAGCCACTGGACCACCAGGGAAGACCCTGGTAGTCTTATTAATAAGAAAACTTCTTCCTACCATCCCATCAATTCTAATTATTTCTATATTCATTTATGCAAATTGAGAGCTTAATTTCAAAGAAATGTTCCCTAGCATATAAATGAGATTATCTTGCAAACTTACATTCATAAAACAAGAAAATAAAGTGCAAAACAGCTTACTGCATGATAACCAAAGCAGGCCTCATTTAAGTCTAGGCTTCAACCCACATTATATATTAAAAATTAGAATAGGCAGATGCTAAGATATAAGAGAAAGTCAAATGATCTCCTCTCTACTAAAATACTTCAAAAGAATTTTTAACACAACCCACGCATCCAGCATTACAAGAAACAAAAATAGTTTACTCATACAATTAATGTAATATACTTCCAATGGATACACATGCAAAGCATGGAAGGTCTGGGAAATTGAAGGAAATAAAATATCTTTATGGTAATAGCTTTATATTTCTTTCAACATCATATAAATATGCCTCATTGCTTCAGAAAGTTAAATTCACATCCCTTAAACAGTATATGTTTGCCATACACACATACAGCAATATATTATTACCGCATAACTTATGGCCTATGATAATGCATTAAACATCCAAATACAAGTCTAATATGATTATGAAAATAACCAAGGGACCCTATAGCATGAACCCTGCGTCATTCACTATCACACTTTCCTGCTGTTTCCCAACTTTCATAGCACTTACCCCTATCTGAAATTATCTTGCTTATTTCCTTGGGTTTTGTCTGTGTTCCTCCACCAAAATGTAATCTGCATAAGCACAGGTACCTTCTCAGTCTTGCTCACCACTGAATCCCCATTGCTGCTACTGCTGCTGCTAAGTCGCTTCAGTCGTGTCCGACCCTGTGCGACCCCATAGACGGAAGCCCACCAGGCTCCCCCGTCCCTGGGATTCTCCAGGCAAGAACACTGGAGTGGGTTGCCATTTCCTTCTCCAATGCATGAAAGGGAAAAGTGAAAGTGAAGTCGCTCAGTCGTGTCCAACTCGCAGCAACCCCATGGACTACAGCCTACCAGGCTCCTCCGTCCATGGGATTTTCCAGGCAAGAGTACTGGAGTGGGATGCCATTGCCTTCTCCGGAATCCCCATTACATAGGGCAATGACTGTACACAGGAGGCACTTTATAAAAATACTGAATAAACAAATTAGAATAGTTAGCTCAAACAATAAAGTAAATCAGAAAAAGTCCAGTGGACTACATTGCAAAGAAGCTAGCAAGGAAGAATGGAATTTAGAGAACAGCAGTTTCATAGATGACCCTATTCCCAGAGAAAATGGTACCTCTAAACTGCAAAGGCAACCATTTAAAAATCAAGAGCCAGTATCCTATATAATTAAGAAACAGGGAACTCCATTTCTCATGCCACAATTACCTCTGTCAACAGGGTTTTATTTTAAGGGAGCACTGACTACATGGCCACTGCAACCACAAATCTACTGCCCCATACTTTACCATTAGGCATTACTGGTCCACTTGAATTAATAATTTGTTGGCTGCATCAAGTTCAGACATGGCTTGTCTCCTCCATTTAAACTAGGATCCTTTTCCAAATGAGCCTCTTGGCAAACTCCATAGACTCACAACTCTGCTACCTGCTCCTCATCAGTGCTCTATCAGAAATGTCACTGAAGGGAATGTTAAAAGAACACAGAACATGTCCTGTTTACATACCCTAGCTACTTGTTTACCCATCAGTCTTTTCAAAGTGGCAAAAAAAGGGGGAAGCTTTCTTTTTCAGGCACACACTAGTTGTATGCTCTTGGCAATTCACTTACCATCTCTATGCCTCAGTTTCCTGTAAAATAAGTATAATCATAGTGTCTGCCTTGAAGAGATTCTGTGAGGATTCATTAGTATACTGCAAGACATGCACAAAGCAACGAATGGGAGGAGCAATTTTCATTAGGAAGAGAATGATGACTATTTTTTTCCACTAGTTTATGAATTCCTGGAGGGCAGTGACAGTGCTTGGTTTCTGGTAAGATTCAAATTTAACTTAAAAACGTGGAGGTTCAAGAGGGAGGGGACATATATATACCTATGACTAATTCATGCTGAGTTTGACAGAAAACAACAAAATTCTGTAAAGCAATTATCCTTCAATTAAAAACTAAATAAATTTTTAAAAAAACGTGGAAAGGGGGACCATAGTTTCCTCATTTTGCTGCGTTAATACCCCTCCCCATTAAGCCAAACTCTAGGCGCCTGCCATTTGCTTAAATTGGGGGTAGGGAGCTGGGGTTATAACCAGGTAGGAGCAAAGGGTGGAAACCACCTAGTAGCATGACGGCCAATAAAGAGAATTTGCTTTTTTATCCTTCTCCTTATGCCCCCAGAGAGTCACAAACGCAGAGTGAAGAACGCGCCTAGGGCCTTTAGCTGGTGATAACTGGTATTCAGAAATGGCCAGTGCACACCCTGGGACGCTCCCCTTGCCACGAAAAAAAAAAAAAAAAAAGGCCCAACCAATTCTATCAACAGGAGATGGTTCCCTAGTTCTGGTCCGAGTTTATTTACTGGGGACCCTCTACCGTCTCCCCAGCGCCCCAAGCCCACCTTCCCCAGCTCCTCTGATAAAGCTCCATCCCGAGGACCCACCAGGCGGTGCCAGCATCTGAACATCACCTCCGCGACCGAAGCCGCCGGCCCCCGGGGCACCCGCCTCCACACAGCCTGAGCCTTTCCAGGGGCTCGAGGTCCGGAAGCCCCCGCGCTCGGGTTCCTTTCAGCTCCTCAGCGCGCCAATTCCGCCCGCCCTGTGGCCTCCCAGCCGAGACCCGCTGAGTCAAGCCCACTCTCTGGCACACACCTGTTCTCCCACGGCCCCGGCAGGTTTCCTCCGCTAGCTCCTGGCCTCGGTAGGAAGCAAACTGCTCAATTGGTACCGCCTGAAAACAGCTCCGCTCGCCGCCGCCTTCTCCTCCTCCTCCCCGCCATATTACGGTACTCTGGCGGCAACGCGGGTTCCTGGCAACCGCCGCCGCCGCCGCCGCCGCCGCCGCCGCACCCCCACCTCCGGACTCCACCTCCTAGGGCGGGACCTTCCGGTGGTTGCTTCCGGGTCCGTTGGCCGCCCTCCACCCACCCCACCGGTTGGGCCTCCAGAAAACTACAATCCCCGAGTTGCTGTGCGCGCCTGGTTACGCTTCCCGGCCCAGCGATGGAAGGCGTTGTTCTTATGGGAGGCGCGGTGCACGCCGGGAAGCGTAGTCTTCACTGACAACTTTCAAATTTTATTTCGTTAGGAACTGAAACCTTGAGAAATGTTCTCTGAAGCTGCTATTTTTCACTTACCAGTATAGAGATATCTTCTTTCTGTACAATCGTTGGAATACATACAGTAGACACCAAATTTTTTTTCTCTCTGAATAAAAAAATAATTGAATCCTAGATGCCACGACTTTAAGCTTCAATACTTCTCTGCTCTTTTGCAAATCACAGGGAAAATATCTCCAAGAAAGGAAGGCAGCAGGTTCAGAATGGCAGGAAAAGCTCAGAATGTTTTGCCAAAGTTCTCTGTCCAAACATATTGCCAGTTTTCTGTCAACTTAAAAAAAAAAATCCAAGAGAGTTGTAGTTAAGTTTTATTTGGGACAAAAATGAGGACTATTACTCAGGAGACAGCAGTTCAGATAGTTCTGAGAAACTGCCCCCAGAGAGGCATGGAGAGAGGTCAGTATTACATTCAATTTTAGCGAAGAGGGATATGTGAAGTCAAGCACACGTTTTCCCAGAGGCTTCCAGCTGGCCACGAGGAGCCGATGTCACCGTTAATGATTTTAGTGCTTTTCTATATAGGAGGAGATGTAAGAATTGGGCTTATAAAATCTTCTGAAAATACCCAGTTTTTCCCAGAGCACAAAGCGCCTCATTCCTGATCTCCACCCTGAACTCCTTTCAGGATGTGTTGAAGGTCAGTGGCTGCAGTGGCTAATAATTTAATTCTTACAGAGGCAAATGGCAACTGCCAATTTTTTGCTGGCATTTTCAAAATATGATTTAGCAGCTAGCCCCTTTCCTAAATTGGCCTTACTGTCTGTCTCTCTTACCCTCTTTGCCATGCCAATTTTCTCATGTATAAAATAAGAGATTTAAACGTGCCTATTACAAGAGTAGTTGTAAGGAATATTCGAGATAATTCTTGCAGTTCCTTGTACAGAAGCCCCATCATTAGACCTTAGCAGGAGGAGAAGTAAGGTTAGGAGGAGTAGCGGTAGAAATTTCATGGCATAAAACTGGGCAGCATGATGTTAGTCCTGACTCTGCCATTATCAGCTCATTTCATTTCAGTTCTCCTGGCCTCAGTTTCCTTGTCTATCTAATAAGGGCATTATTGAAATCCCTTCCAGCTTTACAATCTGATTATACCTGCTTTACTGTTTTGTTGTTGTTCAGTCCTTGAATCATGCCCAACTCTTTGCAGCCCCATGCACTGCAGCACACCAGGATCCTCTGTCCGTCACCATCTCCCAGAGTTTGCTCAAATTCATGTTCATTGAATTGGTGATGCATATCTAACCATCTCATCTGCTGCCCCCTTCTCCTTTTGCCTAGTCTTTCCCAGCAACAGAGACTTTTCCAATGAGTCGGCTCTTTGCATCAGGTGGCCAAAAATTGGAGTTTCAGCTTTAGCATCAGTCCTTCCAATGAATATTCAGGGTTGATTTCCTTTTGGATTGACTGGTTTGATCTCCTTGCTGTCCAAGACACTGTCAAGAGTCTTTGCCAGCACCACAGTTTGAAAGCATCAACTCTTCGGGGCTCAACCTTCTTTGTGAGAAGAAACTTGCACTTCTGTACAGGACTATGGAAAAACCATAGCTTTGACTATTCAGACCTTTGTCAGCAAAGTGATGCCTCTGCTTTTTAATATACTGTCCAGGTTTGTCATAGTTTTCCTTCCAAGGAGCAAGAATCTTTTAATTTCATGGCTGCAGTCACCATCTGCAGTGATTTTGGAGCCCAAGAAAACAAAAATCTGTCACCGTTTCTACTTTTTCCCCTTCTATTTGACTTCAAATAATGGGACCAGATGCCGTGATCTTAGTTTTTTGAATGTTGAGTTTTAAGCCAACTTTTTCACTCTCTGCTTTTACCCTCATTAGGAGGCTCTTTAGTTCTTCTTCACTTTCTGCCATTAGAGTGTCATCTGCATATCTAAGGTTGTTGATGTTTCTCCTGGTAATCTTGATTCCAGCTTGTGCTTCATCCAGCCTGGAATTTTTTATGATATACTTTTCATATAAGTTAAATAAGGGTGACAATATACAGCCTTGATGTACTCCTTTCCCAATTTGGAACCAGTCCATTGTCCTATATCCAGTTTTAACTGTTGCTTCTTGTCCTGCATACAGGTTTCTCAAGGGACAGGTAAGATTTTCTGGTATACCCACCTCTTTAAGAATTTTCCACAGCTTGTTGTGATCCACATAGTCAAAGGCTTTAACATAGTCAATGAAGCAGAAGTACATGGTTTTCTGGAATTACCTTGCTTTCTCTATGATCCAACAGATGTTGACAATGTGCTCTCTGGTTCCTCTACATTTTCTAAGCCCAGTTTGTATATCTGGAAGTTCTCAGTTCACATACTGCTGAAGCCTAGCTTGAAGGATTTTTAGCATAACCTTATGAGCATATGCAATGAGTGCAACTTTACAGTAGTTTGCTTTGCTATGTTCTTTTATTCCCTCTGAATCTGAAACACCCTTCTAAAGTCGACTGAATTCAGTCTCCAGAGAAAATACGCAACTGAAGCTGTAGTGAGAATAAATAATACATAAAGCACTTGCAGGAATGGAACCTGTAACATGGTTACGTGCTCTATAAATGTTAGCTGTACACTCTAACACTATTCTTTTCCCCCACGAGAATGTAAGCACCATGAGAGCAAGGACCCTGTTGGTCCTGTTCACTTGCTGTTGCCCTGAGCGTCTGGACTGGTGTTTGTATGAAGTGAAGTGAAAGTCATTCAGTCGTGTCTGGCTCTTTGCGACCCCATGGACTATGCTGCTGCTGCTGCTGCTAAGTCGCTTCAGTCGTGTCCTACTCTGTGCGACTCCATAGACGGCAGCCCACCAGGCTCCTCCATCCCTGGCAGTCCATGGAATTCTCCAAGGGCAAAGTGGGTACCCTTTCCCTTCTCCAGGGGATCTTACCAACTCAGGGATGGAACCCAGGTCTCCCGCATTGCAGGCGGATTCTTTACCAGCTAAGTCACAAGTGAAGCCCCGGTGTTTGCACACCTGAAACTAATAAATAGTCTAAGCGTCGTGCCCCTTCAAAGGAACCCTGGGCAGGTCCCTTGATGGCAAAATGGAGTCATTAAGGTCTTTTCTAGTCTTACGACCTTAAGATTGCTCTTCTTTCCCTCCCCTTCTTTCTAGAGTTTGAAAGCCCTGGTAAAACTCCAGACTGCAGATTAACCCAAAGCTACTTTGGAATGCCAGCCGGGAGCCTGAGCCCGCCTCCGTTGCCTTGGCAGCGGCTCCGCCCCTAGCTCTGAAGATCCTCGGCCCTGATTGGCTGGGCCTCGGTCTCCTTCTCCGGAAGTAGCGGCCGCCGCCATTGTGCGGCGCTGGTCCACTCAAAGGGTGCTAGCTGCCGCCGGTGTTTTGGGTTCTCCTCCTAGCTTCTCAATCTCCTGTCCTGGGAGCCCGGCGGGTCCGGGCCTCCCGTCCGTGCCGGTGCGGGCGCCGGCATGTGGCTGTGGGAGGAACAGGGGGGCCTCATGGGCCCCTTCTCCTTCCTATTGCTGGTGCTGCTGCTGCTGACGCGCAGTCCCTTCAATGCCTGCCTCTTCACTGGCAGCCTCTACCTCCTGTTGCGCCTCTTCAGCTTTGAGCCGGTGCCCTCCCGCAGGGCTATGCAGGTGCTCAAGCCCCGGGACCGCGTTTCCGCTATCGCCCACCGCGGAGGCAGCCACGACGCTCCCGAGAACACGCTGGCGGCCATTCGGCAGGTGAGTCCCCTACGCCTCCCGCCCTTGCGCCCCTCCTGGGAGATTGGACTTTTGCCTGCCTTTCCGAAGGCACCCCAGCCTTTTCATGATGGCCTTACCATTCCCCACTCGTCCACAAAGAATACATTCAAGTGGCCATCAATCCGTCTGATTTCCGGAAAATCTCCGAACTTCCAAGTATTTATGGAACACTGCAAATACCTATGTATTTGCCATGTGCCAGGCACTGAGGATAGTCATGAACAGAAAGGGTCCCTGCTTTCACAGAACTTGCGTTGGAGTAGGGGAGACAGGCCTTAAACAAGTAAGCACATAAGTGAGATACTTTAAAGAGAGCAATGAGTGCAATGAAGAAATAGGCTAACGCAATAAGGAATGACTAGAGGGAGAAGTCATGCTACTGTAGACAGAAATCCTGTTGGAAAGTGACCTTTGAACCGAAACTGTAATTATTAAGAGCCACCCATGAATCTGGGGGAAAAGTGCGCCAGGAAATGGAAACAGCAAGTGCAAAGGTACTGAGGTGGGAATGATGTTGGGATCCTCAGGTAACAGAATAGACAGTATATGGCCTGACTTCAAGGGGCTAAACAAAGGCTGGTGTGTGAATGAAGCAGGAGATCTGCCCTGGTTAAGGAGAGTCTTGCTCAGTGGTTAGCTTACATATTCTAAGTGGATCACTTTCACAGGGGCTGTCTTTATTTGTCCTCCAAACTATCCAGGTCATCTCCTTATCAGGATCCCCATGGTCAGACAACCCTGGCAGTAGGACTCCTGATGATTTCTGCCTCCCCTTTTCACAAGGCTCTCTTGGCAGTCTCCAGACTTCATCATAATGATCACTTGCTTAGTAAGAGAGCTTTGCAGTTGTCTAGGCACTATTGCATCTGTGAAAATATATCTGATCCTCTCATTTCTCTGAAAAATTATTTTAACATTGAGTCAGTAAGAAAACTGGCTCAAACACACACCGCTCCTTCTCGAATTCAGCCTTTGATTCTGTAAGCTCAGCTTCTCTGTACACCGGTGCCAAGTCAAATCTCAGAGTTTTGGGTGAAGTAGAAAAAGATAGCTTTATTAAGCTTTGCCAGGGAAAGGGGGCCACAGTAGGCTAATGCCCTCAAAATCATGTGTCCCCACTTTGGGAAGATAGAAGTTTTATAGTAATTGTTCAAAGAGGGCATGATCAGCTCATAGACATTCTTCTGATGGATTGGTGGTGAGGTAAGTTGGGAGTCAACATCTTCAACCCTCAGGTCCAACTGGTCTGGGGTCTACATGCTTCTGGACAGCATACCATCCTTAATCATAAATTCTCCCACCTGGAGGGGGTTTCAGTACCTGTAAAATAGCTCAAAGATATTGCTGTGTTTATCTGTTGATAGGGAAACAGGACCTTGCCCCAAGACTGCTCTTGACTGTTTCTCCCTGGTCTCATATCCACTCCCTTCCCTGATTAACAACTGCTTGAATCTGCCCTTTGGAACTCAGGGAAGGTCATGGAGGCTGACTGAAAGCTGTTTCCTATAATATAAGAAGTGGGGGGACACAGATAAGTCTTTGTGCCCACGAGCTCCACAGGGCCCTGCACGGTAGCACCTTCTGATTCCAAGCCCCAGTGCTCTTTGTTGTAGATTAGAATATTCATGTTCCAGGATGTTGAATTTGGACTGACCTCAGGGAACCCAAAGCCAGAAGAAAACCTGGAAGAATGAGGTAGGGAGTGAGGTGGGAGGGGCGTTCAGCAGGAAGGGGACACGTGTATACCTGTGGCCAATTCATGCTGATGTATGGCAAAAACCATCACAGTATTGTAAAGTAATTGTTCTCCAATTGAAATAAATCTTAAAAATAAGTCTAAAGATAGTGAAGAATGTAGTTCTCATTCTAAACAAACTGAAAGATTGGATGAAGTAACATAACTACACAGGAGATAAAATTGTCATGAAAAAGAATAATTACTAGAGAAAAATACATTGTTATTGGCTTTCATTTCAACTTACCTTTATATAAATTGCCTTAAAGTATGTTGTTCTTCAGTTGCCAAGTCATAGCTGACTCTTCACAACCCCATGGACTACAGCACACCAGGTTTCTCTGTCCCTCACCATCTGGAATTTGCCCAAGTTGATGTCCATTGAATCAGTGATGCCATCCAACCATCTCATCCTCTGTTGCCTTCTTTTCCTTCTGCCTTCAATCTTTGCCAGCATCAGGGTCTTTTTCAGTGAGTCAGCTGTTCGTGTCAGATGACCAAAATACTGGAGTTTCAGCTTCAGTATCTCCTTCCAATGAGCATTCAGGGTTGATTTCCTTTAAGATCAACTGGTTTGATCTTCTTGCTGTCCAAGGGACTCTCAAATGTCTCCCAGCACCACAGTTCGAAAGCATCAATTCTTCGGTGCTGTGCCTTCTTTATGACCCAGCTCTCGCATCCGTACATGACTACTGGAAAGACCATAGCCTTGACTATATCGACCTTTGTTGGCAAAGTGATGTCTGCTTTTTAACACACTGTCTGAGTCTGTCATAGATTTCTTGCCAAGAAGCAGTCGTCTTCTATTTCATGTCTGCAGTCACCATCTGCAGTGATTTTAGAGCTCAAGAAGAGGAAATGTGTCACTGCTTCCACCTTTTCCCCTTCTGTTTGTCATGAAGTAGTGGGACCAGATGCCATGATCTTAGTTTTTCTAATACTGAGTTTTAAGCCATATTTTTCACTCTCCCCTTTCACTTTCATCAAGAGGCTCTTTAGTTCCTCTTTGCTTTCTGCCATTAGGGTGGTATCATCTGCATATACAAGGTTATTGATACTTCTCCCTGCAATCTTGATTCCAGCTTGTGCTTCATCTAGCCCAGCATTTCACATGATGTACTTTGTATATAAGTTAAATAAGCAAGGTGACAATATACTGCCTTGACATACTCCTTTCCCAGTGTGGAGTCAGTCCATTGTTCCATGTCCGGTTCTAACTGTTGCTTCTTGACCTGCATGCAGATTTCTCAGGAGGCAGGTAAGGTGGTCTGGTATTCCTGTCTCTTCAAGAATTTTCCATAGTTTGTTGTGATCCACACAGTCAAAGGCTTGAGTATAGTCAGTGAAGCAGAAGTAGATGTTTTTTTGGAATTCCCTTGCTTTTTCTATGACCCGGCAGATGTCGGCAACTTTACCTCTGGTTCCTCTGCCTTTTCTAAATACAGAGTGTATATCTGGAAGTTCTCTGTTCATATACTGCTGAAGCCTAGCTTGAAGGATTTTGAGCATAATCTTGCTAGCATGTGAAATGAGTGCAGTTGTAGGGTAATTTGAATATTCTTTGGCATTGCCTTTCTTTGCAGTTGGATTGAAAACTGACCTTTTCCAGTCCTGTGGCCACTACTGGGTTTTCCAAATTTGCTGACAGGTTGAGTGCAGCACTTTAATAGCATCATCTTTTAGGATTTTTACTTTATTTATTTATTTGCTTTGCAAACTCTAATTTTTTTTAATCTTCCCTGGTGGCTCAGATGGTAAAAGCGTCTCCCTGCAATGCGGGAGACCTGGGTTCGATCCCTGGGTTGGGAAGATCCCCTGGAGAAGGAAATGGCATCATCTTTTAGGATTTTTATTTTATTTATTTATTTATCTATTTGCTTTGCAAACTTCTAATTTTTAGTAGCAGAATTATGTATTCCACAGAAGCCAATATTACAAAACAGCCCTCCTGGCTTAACCTTCCCCATCCTGCCTTGCTATGAACCACAGCTTGAAAACCAGAGGCAGGTTCACCCCCTAGGTCCTTCCAACTCTAACTTTCTACAGTATTGTTTTCCCCTTGAGAAGTTATCGTGGATCCTTCAAAACAAGTAAACCGAAGGCAAGGTATTATCTAAAAAGAGTCAGTTCAGACACCATTGTTTTAAGAAGGCAAATGGAAAATTGGCAGGAGGTCCCACTGGAATCTTTCAGCAACCAAGAGTTTTGTTTCTGATAAAAAATATAGAAATAGTGGGTGTTCTCAGAGACCTGTGGTTTGGTTCTGGACCTCCCCATGGAGCCAGTTGTTGTCCCTGAGGGTGAGGAGGGCAGAGGACTCTGCTCAGAGCCTCTGTGAGCTCATCCACAAGTTTCTGATCTCCAGTTCCAACTGTTTGGCCTGGACCTTGTCCTGTGTCACCAGCTTCCAGAGCCTTTGAATCTCATCTTGAAGCCAATAGAACATCTGCAGCAGCTCGTTCTCTGTCTTTGGTGGGGGGCATTCGAAGATGTCAAAGCTATCTGTGAGCCAGGTTTTCTTCTCCAGTCTGTGTTCTGCCGCCCACCTTGGCACCTTCTCTAGCAGGGAGAAGGGCCTCCGGCCATCCTCTGCAGCCAGCCTTTTTGCCTGGTTGAAGAGGTGAGGTGGAGGCCGTGGGGACAGAGGGGTCTCTCTGAGGGCAGAGGCTGCAGGCTCAGTGGCTCGGCACCAGGCCTAAGGGACATCAGGATGGGCTCTATTCATCCCACTGAGCCACTCCTGGGCTGTCAGAGAGGGCTGGGCACTGGCCGTGGGCAGGTAGATGTCCTCTTGGTAGGATTCTGACTGCTGGGATACAGTCATGGATAGGGATGCGATGAGGCTTTTGGTTGTGATCAGCTTGTAGAAATGGAAGATCTCACAGGACACGTAGAGACCTCTCTTTGGCATAACCCCGACCCCCTCCTGTTGGTTATAAGAGCGGTATTCCGTCAGGTAGTTCAGGTGAGGTTTGTTGGCACTGATCTCATAGTAGCGGATGTTCCTATCTCCCTTCACCACCACGTAGAGCATGTTAGTGTCCACATCATTGAAGGGAAATAGCACGCCCAAGGAGCTATCGAGGTCCACCTCTGTGACAGGCACAGAGAGGTCGTCCTAGTCCCATAGGGCCATCTGCCGGCTGTTCCATGGGGATGTGCCTATGGACAGCAGCTTCTTCAGGTTCCCCAGAAACAGCACTTTGTTGGCCCGGTGCCCTTTATATTTGGCTTCCTGGAGGATGGCCCCTGCTCGGGGGTCCAGAACCCGAATCTTGCGGTCTTTACAGGCAGTGGCCAGCAGGCTGCCATTAGTGTTGAAGGACATGGAGAGGATCACGTCTTGGTGGCAGTTAATTGTCTTCACGGGGCTCATGATTACAGACTCCTTTGAATCCAAGTTCCAGACCATCACCTTGTAGTCATAGCCGGAGCTGAAGAGGATGTTGGCAGCCGTAGGGTGCCACTCCACCAGGCCCACTCTGCGAGCGTGGCCCACCAGCTCCTTCCTGAAGGCTGTGAGGTTCTTAGTCAGCAGCTGCTTGAAGATGTCCCAGATTTTAATCGTGGCATCTTCAGAGCAGGAGGCGATCTCAGAATCATTGAAAGGGTTCCATTTGACATCTAAGACATCCCCTCTGTGCCCGCAGGCCTTCGGGTAGTGGGGGTCCAACTTTCCTGTCTGGTGCAAGGGGATGACAAGGAAGGCACCCCCACCAGTACACTCAGTCACGGCTGCAATGAAGTGGAGGTTCAGAGCGCAGAAATGATTGTCAGGGACGCTGTGGGTGATGGGCACAGAGTCGTAGCAGTTCTTGCTGGCTGGTTTGCCAAAGATGTGGTGGGACTTGGAGCTCCAGTACTGGGGGTGCTATGACATCTTACAGTCGCTCCAGGGCCACGCAGCCGCTGCTCCCATCTTTTAGGATTTTAAATAGCTCTGCTGGAATCCCATCACCTCCACTAGCTTTATTGGCAGCAGTGCTTCCTCAAGCCCACTTGACATCGCACTCCAGGATGTCTGGCTCTGGGTGAGTGACCACACCATCGTGGTTATCTGGGTCATTACAATCTTTTTTGTACAGTTCTTCTGTGTATTCTTTCCATTTCTTGATTTTTTCTGCCTCTGTTAGGTCTTTACCGTTTCTGTCCTCTATTGTGCCCATCTTTGGATGAAATTTTCCTTTGATTTTTCCAGTTTTCTTGAAGAAATCTCTGGTCTTTTCCCTTTTGTTCTTTTCCTCTATTTCTTTGCATTGCTCGTGGAAATATCCGCACAATGGAATATTATTTAGCAGGGAAGAGGAATGAAGTCCTCATACCTGTATTCCATGAATGAACCTTGAAAACAGTATGCTGAGTAAAAGAACCTAGTCACAGAAGATTGCATATTATGTAATTGAATTTTTAGAAAATGTCTAGAATAGGCAAAGCCACAGAGAGAGAAGTAGATTAGTAGTTGCCAGGGACTGGGAGGGTTGGAGGGGGAAGTGGGGACTGACTACTAATGGGTATGGGGTTTTTTTGGTGGGGGGCGGGGGATGATCAGAAATTCATTGTGGTGATGGTTGCACAACTGCAAATATGCTTTAAAAAATTGAATTGTATACTTTAAATGGATTAATTTTATGGTATGTGAATAGTATCTCAAAAGCCATATGAATATAATAACTTTGGAACTTCCCTGGCAGTCCAGTGGTTAAGACTCCAGGCTTCCAATGCAGGAAGTTGGGGAACTAAGATCCCACAAGCCACACAGCATGGTCAATAAATAAATACAATGACTTTGTTAAAGCAGGTACTTTATAAAGCCGGTTTTGTCAAAGTATAATTTATATACCGTTAAAGGTATATTATGTATACACTGTGATGAGTTTTGATAAACATAAACCTGGATAGCCACCACTTCAGTTCATTTCTGTCACCCTAGAATGTTCATATGTGTTCTCTCTGGAGTCAACCTCTACTCCTGCCTCTGCGCTAAGGCAATCATTGATCTGATTTCTATTACTATACTGTGCTGTACTATTCTATTACTAATTGTTTTTGCTAAAATACAAGAATTTGTATTATATGGTTATTTATCAGTTATTATACTACACTGTACTGTTTTCTCACCATTGTTATTTTTTGTGTGGTAGCCAAATAAAGATGACCATAATGAATAAAAGTATAATTGAACCTAATTACTAGCCTCAAAGAATGAGTTAACATTTGTGTTACAGTGAGAGAGATGCATTGTGAATACTGGAAATGTGATCTTGTTTTATGTTATGAAATATATAACCAGTGTTGATTACCAGTGCATAATTAATATCTTTAACTTAGAAAAGGTAACAGTTTTACTCTTATCAAAAGATGCACCTTTAATTAGTGTAGATGTAAGCATTACATCTTATATAATGACTTTTTCACTGAGGCATAAGTGTTTTTCTAGTCATAATAGCTTATATTGAGTACTGTCTATGAGCCAGGCACCAAGCTTGGTTATTTACATGCATTATTTCTAAATTCTTGCAACAGCTCTTAAGATCCTTAGAAAAGCATCAGCTTAAAAATGATGAAATGGGCCAGAGTAATATAAGTAATTAGATGACATAGCCGATTAGTGTTGGGATTGGAATTTTTAGAGTGGGAAATCTTAGTAATATATGTGAAAATCAACCTTTGAAGCCTAGAAAAAACTACAGTTGTTTATCTTGATAAGTGAGGTTAAGAAAGGATTTAAGTAAAATAGACAAATCTCCACCTATAAAGGATATAATAAATTTGATTATTACAATTAAAGTCATTAAAAGGAGCATAATAACAATTGCTAATATTTATTGAATGTCTACTATACACTGCAGTGTCGTATATTTTTATTGATACTTAAGTGTGTAGTAAATATATAAAGACCTAGCTGTATGTGTAGTGTGATAGTAAGGTCATGTGGTTAAGAGTGTAGCCTCGGGACTTCGCTGGTAGTCCAGTGGTTAAGACTACATGCTCCCAATTCAAGGGGCTCAGGTTCGATCACTGGTCAGGAAACTAGATCCCACATGCCTCACAGCTAAGAGTTAACATTGCCACAATGAGGACGAAGATTCCACATGCCACACCTAAGACCTGGTGGAGTCAAATAAATAAATACTTTTTTTAAAAGAAAAAAAGTGCATCCTCTACCACATCCTTGTTTGCGTAACCCAGAGCAAGTTTCTTAATCTCTCTCAGTTTTCCTCATCTGAAAATGAGCCTATTGATCAGTTCAGTTGCTCAGTCATATCCAACTTGTAGCAACCCCATGGACCACAGCACGCCAGGCTTCCTTGTCCATCAGCAATTCTCAGAGCTTGCACAAACTCATGTCCACCAAGTCGGTGATGCTCTCCAACCATCTCATCCTCTGTCATCCCCTTCTCCTCCCACCTTCGGTCTTTCCCAGCATCAGGGTCTTTTCCAATGAGTCAGTTCTTTGCAACAGGTGGCTAAAGTATTGGAGTTGCAGCTTCAGCATCAATCCTTCCAGTGAATATTCAGGGTTGATTTCCTTTAGGATTGACTGGTTGGATCTCCTTGCAGTCCAAGGGACTCTCAAGAGTCTTCTCCAACAACACAGTTCAAAAGCATCAATTCCGCAGCACTCAGCTTTCTTTATAGTCCAACTCTCACATCCATACGTGACTATTGGAAAAATCATAGCTTTGACTATATGGACCTTTGTCAGGATAGTAATGTCTCTGCTTTTTAATATGCTGTCTAGGTTTGTCATAGCTTTTCTTCCAAGGAGCAAGCATCTTTTAATTTCATGGCTGCAGCCACCATCTGCAGTGATTTTGAAGCCCAAGAAAATAAAGTCTGTCACTGTTTCCATTTTTCCCCATCTATTTGCCATGAAGTGATGGGACCAGATGCCATGATCTTAGTTTCTTGAATGTTGAGTTTTCAGCCAGCTTTTTCACTCTCCTCTTTGACTTTCATCAAGAGGTTCTTTAGTTCCTCTTCAGTTAATGCCTTAAGGGTGGTGTCATCTGCATGTCTGAGGTTATTGATTTTTCTCCTGGCTATCTTGATTCCAGCTTGTGCTTCATCCAGCCCAGCACTGCACATGAAGTACTCTGCATATAAGTTAAATAACATATTAATAGTACCTCCTAAAGGGTTGTGATGATCAAATGAGTTAATACATTTAAAGCAGTTAGAATAGTGACTGAAAATAGTACATATTGTTTTAGGGCAGCAAGAGGTTGAAGCAAATATGGCAAAATGTTAATATCCAGTAAGTCTTTGCCTAATTAAAAAAAAAACATTTCATGTTTTTGCATAATTACAAAAATTTATTTTTTTTAAGGTCTTTATCATAATGAGCATTTCATATCTTCATTGTCTCAAAAAAGCCAAGGAAGCAAATGTTGGACAGTGTGTCTCAGAGGAGCGTGGCCCCTCAAACTTGATGTTCATGTTCTATTTTTAGATAAATCCTTCTGTGCCTTATTGGGCTCACCAACTTGTTGGCCAACAGCCAATGCTGCTCACATTAACAAATGTAGTGTCTCCTAGAAGCAGGCTTGGTGTTTCTGCTCTAGAGGATGGAGTTAAACCAACAAAAACCTGACTCATCCAGTTTATGCCCAAGTATTGCAGTGGCCAGCTAATCAACAAACACAGAGGAATCATCAGAGATTGTGTACCAGAGAGTGTGGGTAAACAGTGAAATTTGACCAAACGTTTGCAATTGTAAGCCTTTAATGGCCCATATAGTTAAAGCAACCAGAGAAAACAAATTCCAAAAGTCTCCGCATTTGCCAGTCTTGAGTATGAGAAAAGTGGGGAAGTCAGAGTTTTTATGGAATTACTTACATTGACGTTTTTAACCTTGTGCTGTGCCGTACTAAGTCATTTAGTTGTGTCTGTGTCTGACTCGTTGTGACCCTATGGACTGTAGCCCGCCAGGCTCCTCTGTCCTTGAGAGCCTTCAGGCAACAATACTGGAGTGGGTTGCCATGCCCTCCTGCTGCGGATCTTCCTGACCCAGAGATCGAACCCCTGTCTTGTAAGTCTCCTGCCTTGGCAGGCAGGTTCTTTACCACTAGCACCACCTAACCTTACTTGTATTGAAGTAAGGTTCACATCCATGACAAAAAGAAACAGGTTGGGTTGCTATTTTGTATAGGAAGGGAATAGAATCAGTAAAAGAAACAGTCTGCTTAGCCAGCCCTGATGGTCATCTTGAGTGCTAGGATTGCAAAATGACATCTGTGGCCACTTGACAGTAAAATCATCGGTGTTTTTGTTAAGGCAGCTAAGAACGGAGCAGCAGGCGTGGAACTGGACCTTGAGTTTACTTCTGACGGGATTCCTGTCTTAATGCACGACAGCACAGTAGATAGGACGACTGATGGCACCGGTCGATTGTGTGATTTGACATTTGAACAAATTAGGAAGCTTAATCCTGCAGCAAATCACAGATTAAGGTAAGTGGTGTACTATCGCCTAAACATATCTTTCAGCTTGTGTTGGAGATCACAGAAAGACACTGGCAGCTTCTAATTCTCTCCAGGAGAGTTGTTTTGTTATGTTTTGTTTTCTACTATATACAGGTTTCCCAAGTAACAAGCACGTGCCCAGAACAACAGAAATAAGATGTTTTTTATCTTTTCCCACTGAGGCCAAATTTGATTCAGAATTGTTCTCAAGACAATACTCTAACATGGCAATTACTTTGTACTGTCATAAATTTGTATGTGTGTGTGTGTGTGTGTGTGTGTATGTATATCAGAGCTAGTTCTATAAGATGTTCCAGAAAAAAAGAGTTCTATGATCAAATAAGATCAAACACTGTGTACTTTAGATGTTTCCCTTAGGGATACATCTGTCAGTGTATCCCTGTCAATCAATTCTTACCTTTAGTTTAGTGTTTCTCAAACGTGTATGACCACAGAACCCATGCCCATCCCACCATTAACAGCTATAAAAACCTTGGAATTGGTATACGGGATAATACACTTTGTAATGTGACTATTTAAATCCTTCCCCTCTTGTCTTTGTAATACTGAAAAATGTGTTCTTACTGTAATTCATGTTCTATCAGTTCTCTGGGCAATTTATTTGACCCAGTGATTAAGTTATAGTCCTCCCCACAAGATGACTTGGACTTTCTTTTCTTTGGAACTGAAAGAAAAAGTCAGCCAAAGGAGGTCATAGTTTAGAAAGGGTAGTGATAACATTTGAAAGTTCTGAGTCAAGGCTGCTGAAATCGCTCTCTACTATTACAGTCACTTCATTGCACTGCTATAGAGGAGGGAAAGGCTGGTTTTCATATTACAGCGATGTAGCTATTAAGATGTAAAGTTCAAAGTCAACACTTAAAGCAAAAATGCTTAGAGTCAGCATCACCCTTAAAATACTTTAAGAAGGCATCTATTGGAGCCAGTATACCATCTTAATGTCTTTAACCCAACCAGTCTTTGTTCCATAACTGAAAGGCTGCATTTTCTTTTCTTGAATACCAAATAATTGACTTGTGTTTAGAAACCATGTTGTAGGAAATACAATATTAATAGAGTGGCTGGCAAAATTTACTGTACTATTTAAGTTATCTATCTTTTTTAAAACCAAGATCTTAATGCTGGAATAATGTGGTTGAATTAGTATACGTTAAATCATGTAGACTGAAATTTCATTATGTGAGAAAAGCTGGTTTCTTGTGTTAAAGGCATTTAACTTTCCTTTTCTTTTCAAAAAATTTATGTATTAGAAAATTATTTTTAAAAGTTGCACTTAAATGTACAACAATACAGTTAACAGATGTATATGTATTGCTAGGAAGTTCTCTTGCATAAGACTCTTATTAGGGAAGTCACAATCTTAAAATTAAGTCTCTTGAGTTCTCCAAAGATGGTGTATACTCTGCCCTTTAAAGTTGCTAATTATAAAGCCAGTGAATGCCTGAAAAGTAAATGATTTTTATTGTTGCTGTTCTTTGGCCTAGAATATCTTTAATTTGGTTTAAAAGAAGATATAGTAAATTGTCCTTGGACTTTGGGATGGTTGGAGAAAGGAAGTTGGTGAAAACACTCTTCCTTTGGTTGGGAGACATTTGTCAGATGTCTGTTTCTTATCTTTTCTTTTTTCCTACATTGTACTATTCCTTTTCCCTCTCTTGTAGGAATGATTTCCCTAATGAAAAGATCCCTACCCTGAGAGAAGCCGTTGCAGAGTGCCTAAACCATAACCTCACAATCTTCTTTGATGTCAAGGGCCATGCGTATAAGGTACGGTTTATTCCATAGGCTTCTCTTTTGAGAATACCTCTTTATTTGCTAGTCTCTTTCAAAATTAATCGTCTATTTTCTTATTAAATTATTTTTACAAATTATATTTGCATAATGGAAGTTGACAAAGCAAAAATCCACATCTTCAAGGAAGCAGTAAAGTATGGAATCTTTTAACCATTTAAACTTTGATGGAACTGTTTAATTCCTAATTTTCAACAACTAGCATGAAATAGAAGAGTCAGGTTTCTCTTACTTGGATAAAACATTCACAAAAGATATTAAATAAACAGTAAAGAGGCACTTCTTGAATAGACCACTCTAGTGACCTCATAAAAAGGACTTCAGAAGTTGAACACAAGACTAGTTGGATCTGGCTGATAAGAGTCTTAGATAGAGAGCTGTGGACTGAATTTAAAGAAAGCTGTATTTAAAGCTCCTGATAGCTAAGAGGATATTTATCTTCTACAAAGATTTGCCCCTTTTGTATGATTTCTGTCCCTTATTGTATAGGTTTTATTTATTTTTTTTTTTAATTGGCTGTACTGGTCTTCATTACTGTGTACAGGCTTTCTCTAGTTTCAGTGAGCGGGGGCTACTCTTCATTGCAGTACTCGGACTTCTCATTGCAGTGGCTTCTCTTGTTGCAGAGCACAGGTTCTGGGTGCACAGGCTTAGTTGCTCAGTGGCATGTGGGATCTTCCTGGACCAGGGAAGATGGTGGACTATGTCCTCTGCATTGACAGGCGGTCTTAACCTCTGGACCACCAGGGAAGTCCCCCTTACATACAGTTTTTTATTCTATGACTTGAATACTTATACCTTTATTTACTATAATTTTTTTAAAATATGTATTGAATTTCAAATAAGATTTTGCATAACTTTTAAAACATATACTTTTATACATAAAAACACATTATTGCAGTGGAAATCAATGGGAAAATATGGTTCATATTATGTTTTTTCTCTTAACTTTTCAAGTACAAATACATTTTTCTGCATTTATACAACTGGGGTATTTTCCCCCAGTGATAATTATGATCAATTATGACCAGCTAGGGGCTTCCCATGTGGCTCAGTGGTAAAGAATCCACCTGCCAAAGCAGGAGACACAGATTCGATCACTGGGTCAGGAAGATCCCCTGGAGAAGGAAATGGCAACCCACTCCATTATCCTTGCCTGTGAAATCCTGGAGCATTCTAATGATACCAACTTTTAGTAAAAATAAAAAATGTTGAAATAAATTTTTTTATTTAAAATTGAAAACAATTGTTAAAACCTGAAATATGAACCTCTAATTTAAGTACAATAAACTCCCATTTTTGAAGAAAGAGGAGAAGGGTGCTCTGGCTAATTTATTATTCTGGTAAACTGATGGTTCTCTATATCTAGGTTTTTCAGTCAGTCTGCATCAGAATCACCAGGAATACATATTGAAAATACAAATTCCTAGGCCACCCCACTCAGAGATTAAATCCTAAAAATGGCTCAGGTCATGGGCTCAAGGAACGTGTATTTTTAATGGGCACCTTAGGTTTTATTGATGATATGGCCCATGTTTGGAAACCCTTATAAGGCCCTACATTTCACCCACAGTGTCCTGACCTTGCTTATTTTCTTAGAATAAGGAGGGGTGAGGGAGGAGAAGAAATTTTGTTTTTTAATCCAGGTATTGCTATTTGAGCTTCCTGGTTGGGTGTTCATAGATGGTTTGGGCAGCTTTGGATAGAACATAGTGATCTAATTCACCAAGACGGGAATATAAAGAAACAGGTGTCAGCAGAAAATTGGAGATGCAGTACAGGAGCGAGATCACAGGCATTGGAGATCATGACTAAACTGTCACTTACTACAGTGTAATGTTAACCTTGATCAGGTTCAGTGTCCTTGTGGGCAAAGAGGGAACAACATAAGAAATGACCATGTAAGGTCACTGTGAGAATTAGATAAAGAATCCAGATGAAATATCACATACAATGCGTGTCAGTTGAAAATGACTTCAACTCTCTAGCGCATACTTTGTGATATTAGTGAAGGGGAGCATGACATGAATAATTCCTTTCTTATTTTTTGGATTGCATTTCATTGCTTCTATTTGGTTATAGGTTAAATGTGATTTTCCAAAAATTAGGGGTATTTCAAGAATTATGATGTAACAACATCATAGTCCACTTAACATCTGGACACCTCTGTTGTTAGCTGCTACTGTGGTTCGATGGCCAGATCTCTTAATTCAGTAAAGGTTACACAGTGCCAGTATTTTAATTGTGTCATTTCTTCTCATTTAGTAGCTGGACTGCTACAAAAAGAAACCTCTGCTCATCCTGGGACGAGTTGGGAGACTTCCAGCTCTCCCCACTTTCTCCCTGTCCCGTTGCTTCTCCCGCCATGCTGGTGTTGGTTGGCCTTTCCTCTCAGACATTTCCTCTCTCTCTGGACTGAGAAAAATCTGTTCTTTCTAGTTCCCAGACCGATTGACTCCTGCTTCAGCTAGGAAAGGCAGAGAGTGATAGAGTTGTAGGAATAAAAGGACCTTTCCTAGTGGCTAAACTGGGATATAAGGAAAAGACTTTAAAATTTTGCTTGCAGCCTCCACTGGCCTGTAGTCTGCCATACTTTTCCAAAGTATGACAGAAGGAGGGGAGCTTCTCAGCAAAATAGTAAAGCAGCAGTACCCCAGCTGCTTACATACCTGCTGGTATGAGTTTAAAAGGCATCCTAGTGGATAATGCAACCTACCAATACTCCTTTGAACATCCCCATATATTAGTAAACTTCTGATGTATTTAATAGAGTTGTATACTTTTGAACTGTGGTGTTGGAGAAGACTCTTGAGAGTCCCTTGGACTGCAAGAAGATCCAACCAGTCCATCCTAAAGGAGATCAGTCCTGGGTGTTCATTGGAAGGACTGATGTTGAAGCTGAAACTCCAATACTTTGGCTACCTCGTGCGAAGAGTTGACTCATTGGAAAAGACCCTGATGCTAGGAAGGATTGGGGGCAGGAGGAGAAGGGGACGACAGAGGATGAATGGCTGGATGGCATCACCAACTTGATGAACATGGGTTTGGGTAGACTCTGGGAGTTGGTGATGGATAGGGAGGCCTGGCGGAGAAGGCAATGGCACCCCACTCCAGTGCTCTTGCCTGGAAAATCCCATGGATGGAGGAGCCTGGTAGGCTGCAGTCCATGGGGTTGCTAAGAGTCGGACACTACTGAGCGACTTCACTTTCACTTTTCACTTTCATGCATTGGAGAAGGAAATGGCAACCCACTCCAGTGTTCTTGCCTGGAGAATCCCAGGGACGGCGGAGCCTGCTGGGCTGCCATCTATGGGGTCGCACAGAGTCGGACACGACTGAGGTGACTTAGCAGCAGGGAGGCCTGGCGTGCTGTGGTTCCTGGGGTCGCAAAGTCGGACATGACTGAGCAACTGAACTGAACTGAACTGAACTTAATAATACAGTAGTTACTGGCTGGGACTACATTTTAATAGATTTTAAATACATGAATCTCTCTGTTTTACAGGCTACTGATGCTCTAAAAAAAGTATATATGGAGTTTCCTCAACTATACAATAATAGTATTGTCTGCTCTTTCTTGCCAGAAGTTATCTATAAGGTAAAATTCTGGGGTGTTGTTGTATGTAATATTATGTTAGTTGGTGATGATAATAGCAGTGGACTAAATAAACATAAGATAGATGCCTATTAAACTGAACTGAATCAATTAAAGAGACCCCCTCTTTTAAATTAACAAAAATTTGGGAAGGGAAGGGTACTTGGACCCTGTTTTAAAGTACCTTGATTCTTTTTTAGCTCCTCCTTTTATGTTTATAGCTCATTCAGATTACTTTGGTAAGCATTCTCAGAAAGAATTATATATCTCTACATCTTACTAAGTAACAGCAGAATAGACCTTTTTTTTAAAATTTTTTTAATTTTTTTATTTTTTATTTATTTTTTTTAGAATAGACCTTTTTAAAAAATAAGTCTTATAACAGACAATTTAAAATATGCCTTAATTTGAAATATGTAGATAGTAGAGCAAGCCCGCCTTTAACAATAATCCTTGTTTCATCTATAATCCCATTTATCCCCAGTGTTATTTTGAAGCACATTCCAGACATTTCATCCATAAAAATTGCATTAAGTATCTTTAAAAAACATAATCACAATATCATTATCCCATCTAAAACCATTAACGGGAAGTCCTTAAGATCATAAAATATCCAATGTATAAATTTTCATTTGTCTCACAAATATCATAGTTTTTGGTTTTTGATTTTTACAAATTATTCATTTGAATCAGGACCCAAATAAGAACTTCATGTTAGAATTTAAATCTTAAAACCTGTAAATTTTGTCCGCCCCCCCCCACCCTTGTGATATATTTATTGAAGAAACCAGACTGTTTGGTAGAGTTTATTTACCAAAGTCTGGATTTTGCTAATTATACAATTGAACACATTGTCTCCTCTGTATATTTCCTATAAGTTGGTAGTGACAGCTATAAATCAGATTAGGTTTAATTATTCTTGGCAAGGTAATTTCTTAAGTGAGGGTCTTTTTCCATCAGGAGGTACATAATGTCATACTGACTTGAGTTTTCAGCAGTTGCTATTGATGCCAGTGGCCAGTTCTGGCAATTTACTAGCAGTTGTAAAATATCAATATTTTAAGTCGAGCATTTATTCTTCATGTATTAGCTAGATTAGGGGCTTCCCTGTTAGCTCAGCTGGTAAAGAATTCGCCTGCAATGCAGGAGACCTCGGTTCGATTCCTGTGGTGGGAAGATCCCCTGGAGAATGGATAGACTACTCACTCCAGTATTCATGGGCTTCCCTGGTGGCGCCTGCAATGCAGAAGACCTGGGTTCGATCCCTGGATTGTGAAGATCCCCTGGAGGAGGGCATGGCAACCCACCTCAGTATTCTTGCCTGGAGAACCCCCATGGACAGAGGAGCCTGGCGGGCCACATACAGTCCATAGCATTGCAACGAGTCAGACACGGCTGAGCAACTAAGCACATTAGCTAGGTAGAATTCTTCTACAGAAAGGAACTCTCATCTATGATATAGCTACTCAGTAGCAAATAAATGCTTAATTTAAAAACTTCACCAGTTTCACCAGTTTCCAAAGCAATGAGTTGGTTCCTCAACAATGGCCACCATAGCATATATTTAAAATTTTACAATAAAAGTAGAGCCTACTGAGATATAAAGTGTCATAGAGATGAATAGTGTAATGGGGCTTTCAGACATTTGAATCAGCATTTCCCAAACTTCCTTGACCACAGACCTTTAAAATGTGTGATACATTTTCCAGAGCAGCATAGAGCACAGACTGAAAGAATTCCATCCACATCCCTCATCTCTCCATTGCTTTGTCTTCATCCCTGCCCCCACTTCTCTCTTCTCACTTCTCTCAGCACATTTCCCCACCCCCACACCTTTTTTTAGCCATTTTCTCTAAAAAGGATCAAAAGCTAACCAGACCATCTTGAAATGGTCATGGTTTCATCCTAATTGCATTCTAATTATCTCTAGCCATAATTTAAATCCATATCAAATTAAAAGTTACCCTTTGTGACATTGTTAAAATTTGACCCTGAAATTATAATGTTCTCATTTTAAAGATAGGATTGCAATTCTTTTAGGATTTTGGAGGAAGTGTTCTTGTTTATACTATATATTTACATCTTTACATCTGACACGTTATTTTCTCAAAGGATTTATGATAGAGTATTTAGTAGACATGGGGCAGCATACCACCTATGACCTCCTCATTCAGAATGAGTACATTGGCTAAATCTAAAGAGCAAATGAGAGGTATTGGAGTTAAGTGATTATGGCTTTCTTTCCCCAAATTTCTTTTCAGATGAGACAAACAGATCAGAATGTAGTAACAGCTTTAATTCATAGACCTTGGAGCCTTAGCCACACAGGAGATGGGAAACCACGCTTTGATACTGTCTGGAAACAGTCCATGTTTGTGGCATTGGACATTTTGCTCGATTGGAGTATGCATAATATCTTGTGGTACCTGTGTGGAATTTCAGCTTTCCTCGCACAAAAGGATTTTATATCCCCGTAAGTTGGAAGATTTTATCTTCTCCTGACACATTTCCTGAATGTTCTTCTTGGAAAAGGAGGATTAACTGTGGACACCTGCATTGGTTCCCACCCACAGAGCCGGCCATGCCTTTATTAATTTGTAATGCCATTAGCTGCTTAGGTGGGAAGAGTTCAGGCCTATTTCACTGTCTCCAAAAGATACTGATCAATTATTCTCGTTTTTTAGTGCATTTTAAAGAAATAGTGTCAAACTTTGACAACAGAAACAGAGAAATTGTATTTCCTTGTGATTGGCTCCCTTTAAAAACCAACACAGGATCCAGCGAAGATGTCTTGTGGGCGCCTGCCTAATCTCTCCTAGCTTTCCTACAGGCTCCACTCCATTGCTTCTGAGAAACTTTCCATTTCTTAAACTGTTAGCATTCTCTGAATCTGTTTTAGCAATTTTATAGGGGTGTATTTCAGGTGGTTTATAGTTTTTAAGTTTTATATTATTTCAGGCATGCATGCATTGAGTTCAGTAGATATTTGACATATGCTTATGGTATTACAAGGTTCTGTATTAAGAAGTTGATGATGGCCATGGTGAAAAACAGGAAGCCATGGCCTGCCCTCATGGAGTTTATAGTCAAGAGGAAGAGAGAGATGCTAATCAAAAAGTGATCCAATAAATATTAAATTACAGCTAAGATAAATGCTTTATAGGAGAGAAGACTGCATGTATACTGTTTAATTTCTCCTAGTAAAGAAGTCGGGGAAAACATCCCTATGGAAGTAACAGCTAAACAACTAAGCTAAGATCTGAAGGGAATTGAGGACGGTAGGGATCAAGATCCAAGTCAGAGGGGAAAACACATGCCAAAGTGTTGTGGCAGGAAGGAGCCTATGTCTTGCAAGGAATTGCACGAAAAATTGGTTCACACACAGAAAAGAATACAGCACAGAAATAAAAGGGAATGTGGTGTAAGATGAGGCCAAAGAAACAGTTGGGGTTAGGCCACTGCTTACAGCCTCCAGTAGGGGCACGTGGCAGCAAGGGATTGTTTTTAGGAGGTAGCTGTTTAAAGTGTTTAAAGGTGCAGCAGTGGAGGGGAGGCGCTCATGCTGGGCTTGGAACAGTCTGGCTACAGTGCAGAGGCCGGTTAAGAGGCTCCTCCTGGGTGCTGTTAGTCTTCAGTAAATATACTTAGTGACCATTAGATATTTCTGGGACAGTTGGCGTTATTCTAATGGTTGATTTTTCCTCTTTCTCCAGGGACTACTTGAAGAAGTGGTCAGCTAAAGGCATTCAGGTTGTTGCTTGGACTGTTAATACTTTTGATGAAAAAAGTTACTATGAATCTCATCTTGGTTCCAGCTATATCACTGACAGCATGTTGGAAGACTGCACACCTCAATTCTAGACACACACCCCCTCCCCGGGAGGAAACACAGCTACAGAAACTGTCTGTGGGCCTCACGCAGGGACATCAATAAGCCCAAGCCCTTGAGGGATCAGGTGGCTCACATAAGCAATAGTCGTACCTGGGTTTTCACCTGAACCAAAGCAAAACCCAGTGTAGCCACCGTGCTCCATGGAATGCCTGAGTTCAAAATCGATGCTCTTCAAAGTCTGGATCTGCAAAAAGGCACAACACTCCTGCCCTGACTTAGAGGAGGCACACTTCAAGGCCCAGTGAAGATAAGCACAGATTGTATTGTGCAATTTGGGGGTGCAGATGCAAATGCATGGGAAATGCATGATCACTCGGAGTAGACCTTTTAAAACTTGACACACGTAATTTACTTATTTAAGATGTTTGTATCTAGCTACATTATCAATGTACTGTAGATATCAAACCTGTGACCATACTAATAAAATCATTAAAAGGAGCACTAAGGGAAAACCGTGTACCAAGCATCATATCCTGACCTTGAAAATTTAGGGGAGCTGCTGTTGTCAGTCCAGTGACCAGGGCTGCTGATGAGACATTATTGTTCGGTTGCTGAGTTGTGTCTAACTGTGACATGAGACATTGATGTGAAGCAAAGAAATGGTGGTGGTGGTTTAGTCATATCAAACTCTTGAGACCCCGTTGACTGTAGCCTGCCAGCCTCTTTTGTCCATGGGATTCTCCAGGCAAGAATACTAGAGTGGGTTGCCATTTCCTTCTCTAGGGAATCTTCCCAACTCAGGAATCGAGCCCAGGTCTCCTGCATTGCAGGCAGATTCTTTACCGCCTGAGCTACAAGGGAAGCTAAATGATAGGGAAGAAAATGAAAATGGTGGGGAAGTCTTGACACCAGTCTGAGGGATTGTTGATGGTATCTAGAAATAAGAGCTTCAAGCCACTAGGGGGCAGAGTTGTACCCTTTCGAGCTACTCGACAGCAATTGTTCAGACAGAACTGGAAGAGACTTCAGGAACATCTAGGCCTAGCCGCATTTTACAGATGAGGAAAGTAAAATCTGTGGAAGGGAAGGGTCCCAGAAATGACAGCTGGTGATGTACAGCCTGATCTCATGATAAAATTTCTTGTTTACTATTTATGAGTAATTTTAGTGGTTTAATGTGCATTATTTTAATTAGCCTTCACAAAAATCTTAAGAGATATTTAACCTCTTTTTACTGATAAGGAAATTGAGGCACTGCGAAGTCAAAAAGCTGAGGCACTTACCCAGGATCTCACATTCCTTGGTGTAACCGGTATTCAAATCCAGGTCAGTCAGTTCAGAGAACCACTCACTCTGTCTACCTTTATAACATAGAGCCCTGATTCCCAGGCCGCACTTTGCCACCTGAGCTCCCAGGCATCACATTGTGAACTTAAGTAGCAATATTTAAAATGAAGTTAAGTAAAAATTGCAAAGTTCTCTCTCCTCTGCCTCCCTCCCCCACCCCACCCCCAGCTCCATCAGCCTTGATCACAGGCCCACAGCTTCTCATGACTTCCTCCTGAATCCTAATGGTCACACATGCAGCAGCAAGGCCATCAGCCCACACAGCTAGATGCTGGTGAGCAGCAGACTGATTATTGCTAGAGCTGGTGTTGGCAGGAGGGCAATAAATCACACTTGGGATGTTTACAAATGAGTTTTCTTGAATTTTAAAATAACAAAGATCCAATGACTGGAACATACCTAAGCTGCATGACCTGCATGCCATGTTATGACTGGACTGACAAGGGGAAGAGAAAGGGGCCAAAGAAGACATCTGTGGGCTGAATTTCCCCTTTAGCCTACCTGCAGAGACTACACAGCAACTGACAGGGAAGGAATATCTTGGGGCAGTACAGAGTTCACAGCACCCCTTCTGTGGTGTGAAGACCCTTTGAGAGCCAGAGTTTCCTGTCTTGACCTTTGTCCCAAATCCATATTGCACTTGACTCAGCCAGGCCCAATTAAGGTGCTCATGGGCCTTGAAGAATGGAGAATTCAGATGAAGAAAGAAGGTGTTAAGTTTGGCTTAGTAAAGGGGTTAACAACAGGATTTGGCATCAGATAAAGTTAAATCTGAATTTCTGGTCACTGGTTATATGACCTCTGCAAGTTATATAGCTAGTGTCTTAATTCACCTCTAAAATAGGGGCAATATTAGTACCGTGCCAGGGACTAGGTGTGATTAAAGAGTGCAAGTAAAGTGCTGATGACTAGGATTTATTGACTTACCATCTACTAGACACTGTTTCAGATCCTTTCTTGTGTCTACTAGAAGACCATGAGGTCAGTACCATTATAATCCCGTTTTGCAGTGAAGAAACCCAGGGAAGTTAAATAACTTGCTTAAAGTCATGCAACAGTACTAGGAAAAGGATTCAGGCTCAGATTATGTAATTCCAGAGCCCACACTCTAAACCCAGGCTTATCATTCTGTCTGAGAAACATTCCCAGCACTCTGACAGTACCTATTGTAGTAGACAATAACAGTTGAAAGGTTTGTAAAATGTCCCAAGTGGAAACTTCCTTGAGGAAACTGGATACAGACCTAGAGTTAGGTAAAGATTTGGGAGTGTAATGATTCATCACGGTCGACAATGAGCCATCAAAAGATAGCATTCTTTCCAAGAAAATCAATAGGGATAAAAATCACATCCTCTGCTGTTCACTGGACTGCCTTGGATGCTGGAGACAGATAACATAGAAGGGTTACTTCAAAAGACTTGAGAAACACACTGCTTATTTCATTAAACTACTCATTTTCTTATTTGGAAATTAGTGTCTTCAGTCATTTTGACAAGAATTTCACTAAGTCAAATACTCTTTATTAGACATGAGTTTCTAAATAACATTGTTTCCTAAAGTGGGACTAATGCTTCAATAGGACAATCAACCACAGCTTTGAGTACAAAGAAGAGTGGGAGTTAATGAAGTTCACTCAAGCTTTTAGCATGGAGTGATGTATTATTGAGTCACTAAGTTGTCATGTCTGGTTCTTTTGCCATCCCATGGGCTGTAGCCCTCCAGGCTCCTCTGTCCGTGGGTTTTCCCAGGCAAGAATACTGGAGTGGGCTGCTATGACCCTCTCCAGGGGATCTTCCTGACCCACAGATAGAACCTGCATCTCCTGCATTGGCAGGTGGATTCTTTAACACTGACCCACTTGTGGGTCAAAGTTATTTGATTTATTTGATCAAAAATACTGAAGATTAATGACCCTGTGTGTTCCTTTATCTTAACTTCATTCTCAAAATCTTAACAGCAGAAACCAGGTGTTAAGAGGATGGTTATCAGCTGGACAGAGGGTTCTCAAAGAATGCTGTCCTCTGAGACTGAAAAGTGTTCCTGGACCCAAATCCAATGTGTTATATGTGTGGAGAGTTTCCCACATCAGCAACAGTTTTCAGTCATAGGCAGGATCCTCCAGAATTCAACTCAGTTCTGACACTGTCTACCCAGAGACAGAATCAGATTCCACAGGTAAAGGGCTCAGTCCCAGAAGACCACCCTCCACTTCAGACACCAGTTGCAAGCATAGATTGTTACCTGCACTTCTGACTGACTGGCTATAAGTGAGGCATTCCCAGGACCCCCTCCTTGGGTTTGATTAATTTGCTAGAATGGTTCACATGACTCAAGAAAACCTGCTTACTCATTAGATCACTGATTTATTATGGAAGGATATTAAAGGATGCAGATGAAGAGCTACATCGGGCAAGGTCTTCCACAAAAGAGCTTCTGTCCTCACAGAGCTTGGGGCCAGGCACAGGGGCACACAGAAGTGTTCTGTTTCCCTCACATGGAAGCTCTCCAAAAAGAAGGGTAAAAAGCTGTCCTTTTGGGTTTCTAAGACAAGCTCATTACATAGTTGCACATGCGTGTGTGGTCAGTTGCTTTAGTCATGTTTGACTCTTTGCAACCCTATGGACTGTAGCCCGCCAGGCCTCTCTGTCCATGGGAATCTCCAGACAAGGATACTGGAGTAGGTTGCCATGACCTCATCCAGGGGCTCTTCCCAGCCCAGGATCAAACCCGAGTCTCCTACACTGCAGGCAGATTCTTTACCGCTGAGCCACCTGGGAAGCCCAATGTTTGACTAAATCACTGGCCAATACAATTGATTCAACCTTAAGCTCCATAGATGAGACCTCTGGTTGTCTTTCACTTTGGGGTAACATAGGGTTATCTTTAGTTCTAAGTCATGAAAAAATGCAGGTTCCACAATTCAGAGGCTTCACATCCTTGACTGAGGATCACATTTTTATTCAGGCTGGACCACTTGTCTTAGCATCAGTTTCCAAACCAGGTCTGAGAGTACCAGAAGGGGAGATTTCTAAGGACCAATAATTCATTACATAGCTCTTAAAGATAAACTATAACTCTTCCCAGGTTTTTGTGAACTAGTTCAAATACTACAACCATCTTTATTGGAAAATCTCCAATATTCTGTCTGGAAAAATCAGCAATTCAGGTATAAAAAACCCAACAGGGAATGCCCAATTTTATTTCAGTATTTACATTGTAGTCAGTTTCCCCTTCTGGCTAAAGGTTTGAATTTCCCATCTGGGAAGCTCCTAAAAGCCCAGGTGGCATGGAGGAAGATGCTCCATCTTTATCTTCTTTCCTTCTTTGGTTGGCATCTGGGTGCCACGATAATGATCAGGCCTTTGGATTATCTTCTTGAAATGATCGCCTGAATCGCAGGTCTGGGTTTGATATAAGAGAAGAGATGTTAGCACAGATGCACACTGCCCCATATCTCCAAGGGAAAGACCAAAGTGGCTTTCAAGATCCCACAGCTTCTCAGGCTTTCCCTGCCTCCACCTTCTAAGTTTCTTCAACTTTCCCCCTTGAATTCCCACCATTGGAGGTATCAGAAATGCTATTCCAAAAAGATGAGTGGGCTTATTTGTTTTTCTGTTTCCTCCCCAGTATTCATTCCCCTTCTGGCATCAGTCACAGGTTTTCTTTGGAAAACTACCTTTCTCCAGTCTCTCAGTCCCTGTGGTTTCTATGTTGTACCCCCTATATCTAAAGATGAGGCCAATGAAGTCATCACAGCCTCTTGGTCACAGCAACTGATTCATGGATGAGCACATCACCCAATCAGATCAAATGAAACATAAAGAGAATTCTGAGTCTCCTGACCACTAAACTTGAATCTGAGAAGATACAAGAAGCTAATAAAGTCGTCTTGTAATTATCAAGAGATCATTTGAGAAAGGAGATAACATGGAGAAGAATTGAACAGAAAGAAACCAGGTCTTGTGACGTCCTGTGAGTCCGTGCTTCTGGGCATGCCTAAGGCAAGAAGTATTCTCGAGTTTTTGCTGAAGCCAGCTTGGGCCAGTTCTTACAGCTGAATGACTGAATCTAGCAGCAGTTTTGACCCTCTGTCTTGGGATCTATCATCTGGATGAATCAGACCTTCTTCGGTGCCGGTCAGGTACTCACCTCGAGCAGTATCATGTTGCCTGATGCGCAGAGGGCCCCATTGCTAAAAAAGAAGAAAACAAGAAATCTCATCACTAGAAAATTGTGTAGACCTCAGATCCTGTTGCATAGATGGTAAGACTTGCAAGCCCCACCATTTTAAAATTAAGAGGTGACAGATTAAGGTCAAGATTCAGTCACAGAAATATCACACATGTTCTATTTTTATGGGCAGTGATTCCATTCATTTAATCTTTCACTTCGCAGATATTTACTGAACATTTACAACACGCCAGGTAATATATTAGGACCTGTGGCTGCAAAGGTACAGTCATGGTCCCTGCCTTGATAGGATTTTGAGCTGGGCCTCTAAGTCCCTTACCCATATCATGCTGATGGTATTAATTTGTACAGACAATAAACAACATGGCAGTCTCTTCGGACAAGATCATAGCTTCTGAAAGTAGTAGCATTTGAATTAACATGGGTTTACTGTTTGTCCACATTTTCTAGGATACCAGTGAAGTCAGTGCAGGCTTTGATACTGGAGCAGGGTTCTAGAGATCTCTCAAACCCTTTTGGTAAGAATAAAATTCGCAAAACCTTTTTAAGAACATGATGTGGCAATATATGTTAACATTATCGTGCATATGCCTGAGGCAGATAAAACACTCACATACAAAAACTATAACAAAAATGTTTCATTACACATTGTCTTTAGTATTAAAAAAAAACTGGGAACAACCCAAATGTCCAAGTATGTACAAACCAAAAGAATGTCTGAGATACAGTATTAAGTAGGGAGAGAGGAAGTTGTGTGTAAAATATAGCCCATTTTTATAATAAATAAATAAACAAGAACGTTATTAGATGTGTGGATGTGTACAGATGCCTGGGGGAAAGATCTGGAAGACTATACACTGAAGCATTAACCTAGTGGGGTGAGATTTCAAGGCATTTTTCATCCCAGTGGGACACACTTCTGTATGGTTAGGTAGTGGAAGGATGCATGCAAGGTCCAGGCGGGAAGGGCCTTATTGTGTTACCATGCTATTACCATGATATCACATTACCTAGAGCATGGCCAGGCGTAGAATATGGTGAATGCATGCTATCTTTTAAAATAAAAATAAAGAAATGCTAAGACACAGAAACTGAAGGGCCCAGATGTGGCTCTAGCTCCTGATGCACTTTTCACAGGGGGGCACACCCATGTCACAGGGATCCCAAGGCAGCCTGAAACCTCACCTCCAAATCCCTCCTTTCCAGCGTAAATAAAGTGGGGTTTGTTCTCTTCTCCATACCTTGCAGCTTGATCAACTTATCTATCAGGAACATTTTGTCTTTGCCCTCCTGCCAAGAAGGAAAACAAAACCAAAAATATGGCGAGTGAATGATGGTGTGGGGTTGAGAAGCAAATGCTAGAAAGGTTGATTTGTAGGCAGGTAGGGTCCTGGACGGGCTTCCCTGGTAGCTCAGCTGGTAAAGAATCCACCTGCAATGCAGGAGACCCCAGTTTGGTTCCTGGACTGGGAAGATTCCCCTGGAGAAGGGATAGGCTACCCACTCTGGTATTCTTGGGCTTCCCTGGTGGCTCAGACGGTAAAGAATCCACCTGCAATGTGGGAGGCCTGGGTTTGATCCCTGAGTTGGGAAGATCCCCTGGAGGAGACATGGCAACCCACTCCAGTATTCTTGCCTGGAGAATTCCCATGGACAGAGGAGCCTGGCAAGCTATAGTCAATGGGGTCGCAAAGAGTCAGATGCAACTGAGCGACTAAGCACAGCACAGCACAGGATCCTGGACCCTGTGGAGGCTGGAGACCGCTGTCATGTTTACTACTGATGAGAGAAAAGTAACATCTCACAGCAAAACCAAATTAACCCCCATAGCCTTCCTAAACTGTAATAGTCTCCTCTAAAGCAATTATCCTAGCAGGCTGAGTAGTAGCTTTCTCTAGTCTGCTGAGAGAAGCAACCTACACATCATTGTCAGAGGGCCCAGGACAAATGGTTTATAGTATCCCTCCTCTTGGCATGCCCTTTGCCCTGGAGCACCCTCTGGGCACACAGCATTGCCTGGATCTGCCCTGTCCTTCCGCTGAGAATGTCAAAGCTTATAGCTCTGCATTGAACATCAAATATATTTCATTTGTCAAAGTTATCTGTGTTAGGGTGTCCCTGGTGGCTCAGTGATAAAGAATTCACCTGCCAATGCAGGAGATGCAAGTTCAGTCCTCGATCTGGGAATATCCCACATGCCATGGAGTAACTAAGCCCACGCACCACAACTATTGAGCCTGTGCTCTAGAGCCTGGTGAGAGAGTCAATTCCTAGGCAGGTTGATAAGAAGTCCAGGGGTCCCCAAGGAGAGAGGGGTCTGGAATTCTCGAGGAGGAAGAAAGGACAAACTTCTTTTCCTCTACATTCCTTCAGTTCAGTTCAGTTCAGTCGCTCAGTCGTGTCCGACTCTTTGCGACCCCATGAACTGCAGCACACCAGGCCTCCCTGTCCATCACCAACTCCCGGAGTTTACCCAAACTCATGTCCATCAAGTCGGTGATGCCATCTAACCATCTCATCCTCTGTCGTCCCCTTCTCCTCCTACCCTCAATCTTTCTCAGCATCATGGTCTTTTCCAATGAGTCAACTCTTCGCATGAGGTGGCCAAAGTATTGGAGTTTCAGCTTCAACATCAGTCCTTCCAATGAACACCCAGGACTGATCTCCTTTAGGATGGACTGGTTGAATCTCCTTGCAGTCCAAGGGACTCTCAAGAGTCTTCTCCAACACCACAGTTCAAAAGCATCCATTCTTCAGCATTCAGCTTTCTTTATAGTCCAACTCTCACATCCATACATGACTACTGGAAAAACCATAGCCTTGACTAGATGGACCTTTGTTGACAAAGTAATGTCTCTGCTTTTTAATATGCTATCTAGGTTGGTCATAACTTTCCTTCCAAGGAGTAAGCGTCTTTTAATTTCATGGCTGCAATCACCATCTGCAGTTGATTTTGGAGCCCCCCCAAAATAAAGTCAGCCACTGTTTCCACTGTTTCCCCATCTATTTGCCATATAACAATAATGTATCCTGCTTGAAGGCAGTCCCTGGAAAAAACCTTCTGGCTAATCCTGTTTTCTTAAAATGTAAATTATGGGAGTAGGTCTAGTAAGGTCTTTACAACCTCCAGACATTCTTTTGATTCACTGTAATAAGTAATTAAAAAGTATATAACTCCATTGCTAACACTAGCAGGGGAGCACTCTTTCTGCCCCCTTCTGATGTCTATGTCAAAAGCTTTATCTATTCCTTTTATGCTTTAATAAAACTCTATTACACAAAAGCTCTGAGTGATCAAGCCTTATCTCTGCCCTAGATTGAATTCTCCTCTGGAGGCAAAGAATCCCAGCATCTTTCATGGTTCAGCAACAGCCTTTCACTGGGAGTCACAAAAAGAGAACCCACCGCAATGAGAAGCCCGTACACAAGAGGGTAGCCCCTGCTTGCTGCAACCAGAGAAAACCCCACACATCAATGAAGACCCAGAACAGCCAGAAATAAATAAATATATAAATTTTTTTCAAGTTGTCTGTGTTAATGAAGTGGACCCTGACAAATAATTCCTGAATTGGGAAAGAGAACAAAGGAATGGGGTATATCTTCCCCAGGAGGGGGAATCACTTTCCTGGAGTCTATTACAGATAAGAGAGTGCTGAGGTGAGCTAGCAAGCACCACTCATGGTCTGTCCAGTCTAGGTCAATCCTATTTTCCATGCCCTTGTTTCTTCCTAAACTTTCACCCACTAATTTTAGCATCCACCAGTGGATCTTGCTTGCAACAATTATTACTGTGGTATTTGGTTCATAATAACCTTCTAGTTCCCTCATTCCTTCTACATTTAGTAACTGAAATTCTTCCATAAGAAAGAGCTGTCCATGGTAATTGGCATTTTTAACAAGTTCCCCAGCTGTCTTGTATGTGGCCAACTTGTTTGAAAATCTCTGGTCTGTAGCAACTGTTTTCATATACCAGTGTGAATTAGAATTACCTGGAGAGATTGCAAGACTACAAACTCATAGGCTTTGCCCAACAGAATTTTGACTCAGGAGTCAATGCTGCACTGTAGCTGAGAGCATAAACTTTGGAGCTGCCTGATTCAAATGCCACAATTACTAGCCCTGTGACTTTGGGCAGGTTGCTTCACTCTATAAGCATCCATTTCCTTAATTTTAAAATAGAGGTAAAAGAAATGAATGTGCTATAGAGTGAGTAGTAAAAATTAAATAGGAATCTTTGTTCATCACTTAGCACAATGGCAGGCATCAATAAGTGCTCAACAAAATGTTATCTGTTGCCACTATTGCTTGGAGGAGGGAAGGGTAATAAGAATTTGCATTTTTAACAAGGAACCAGGGGGTTTTGACATAGAATATCATACTTTGAGAAGGACTGTTCCTGAGCCTATTCCAAGTCTCTTTGAGTTCTTTTAGAGACAGCAACCACATCTTTGTGGCCCACATTCCAGGCAAGACTCCCAAGCAGGCAGGTCTGCATGATGCTTATGGTGCCTTCCTGAAATGATATCATCCCAGTAACTCCTGAGTTTACCTGACACTACTCTTACAACAGAAACCTTTAACATCAAATCCCTCCCACGTTGAAATCTTGATAAGACTTGCCCCAAATATTCAATGTTGCATCAGAAAACTATGGTTAATGCTTCTGGGGATAGGTGGGATAGCTAACTAACCCATCAAAAATACTAAGATCATGGCATTTGGTCCCATCACTTCATAGCAAATAGAAGGTGAAAAAGTGGAAACAGTGACAGATTTCATTTTCTTGGGCTTCAAAATGACTGTGGATGTTGGCTGCAGCCATGAAATTAAAAGATGCTTGCTCCTTGGAAGGAAAACTATGACAAATCTAGCATGTGTGCAGGCTCAATTGTGACTGACTCTATGTAATCCTATGGACCATAGCCCACCAGTCTCCTTTGTCCATGAGATTCTCCAGGCAAGACTACTGGAGTAGGTTGCCATTCCCTCTTCGAGGGGATCTTCCTGACCCAGGGGTCGAACCGCGATCTCTTATGTCTCTCCTGCACTGGCAGGCAGGTTCTTTACCACTAGAGCCACCTGAGAAGCCCCATGACAAACTTAGACAGCATATTAAAAAGCAGAGACGTCATTTTGCCAACAAAGGTCCATATAGTCAAAGTTATGGTTTTTCCAGTAATCGTGTATGGATATGAGAATTGGACCATGAAGAATGCTGAGCCCCTAAGAATTGGTGCTTTCAAATTGTGGTGCTGGAGAAGATTCTTGAGAGTCCCTTGGATCACAAGTCTTCTTGCAAACCATCCAGTCCTAAAGGAAAATCAACCCTGAATATTCATTGGAAGGATTGATGCTGAAGTTTAAGCTCCAATACTTTGGCCACCTGATATGAAGAGCCAACACATTGGAAAAGACCCTGATGCTGGGAAAGACTGAAGACAAAGGAGAAGAGAGCAGCAGAGGATGAGATGGTGAGATAGCATCAGTGAGTCAATAGACAAGAATTTGAGCAAACTCCAGGAGATAGTGAAGACAGGGAAGCCTACTGTGCTGCAGTTCATGGGGTTGCAAGGAGTAGGACACAACTTAGTGACTGGCCAACATCAACAACTAACCAATGCTCTTTCTTTACGATACGAAATGTGCCAACTCAAGTGAGCTGAAGCCCCAAAGATTCAAGCAGATAGACTCCTATAGCGTCCTGCTTCTTCCTCATGTTTTCAGACATAAGTGCTCATGTCACAGTTATGTTGGTATTTAGAAGAAAAGGGAACTAGCCCAGTAGCAACGACCATCTCTCTGTGTCTAGACTTTGATCTCTAAATACCATTTGATCAGGACTCCTTGAAGAAATGCCTAATTCCTATTCTGAGACAGGAAATGAACAATATGAGTCCAGACCATCTTATCTTTCCAGAGAACAAGGAAGCAACCAAAGACTCCTGGGATCATGTCAAAAGAACCGAGGAGCTAATTCCAAAGGATTTCCTCTAGCAAAGGATGAGACTATTTTAAGCATAAACAAATGATTACAGTTGAAAGATGCCAACATGTACTTAAATCTATGAACACATAGTGATAAATTCTCATTGGCCACATTTGGAGGTTCTAGGTTTAGTGAGTTGAAGAATGTCTCCCTTTTTAAAAGATATGTTTAAGTTATTTGATTCTAACCCCACCACCTGTGAATATAGCTTTATTGGAAATAGAGTCTTTGCAGATATAATTAAATTAAAGGTTTTATTTTTTTCAAATGAGATCATCATGGATGAGGATGAACCCTAAATTCAATGAGAAGTCCTTAGACAAGAAAGAGAAACAGACAAAGAGAGAAAAAGACTCTGTGAAGATGAACACAGAGATGGGAGTTATGAAGTTCCAAGCCAAGAAAAACAAAGGTTCGTCAGCAGCCACCAGAAAAAACGAGAGAGGTAGGGAGGAGACTCTTGCTCTGAGCTTCGGAAGGAAGAAACCCTGCTGACCACTTGGCTTTGGACTTCCGGCCTCCAGAACTGTGAGGCAATACATCTCTGTCATTTTAAGCTGCCACATTTGTGGTACTTTGCTTTGCAGCCCTAGCAAACGAATACACTGGAGGACCAAATCATCATTTTGAAAACAGGTGAATAAAGGGAGTCATGTATTTAATCTCATCTTTCCTCTCCTGAAGGTATTTGAAAGTGCTCTAACAGTTGATGAGTAAAAATTCTTCTTTTATAGAAGAATTCCAGCTAATAAATTGCAGAAGAAATTCTAGAATTAGAGTACCACTATTTTGCAATCCCTAATGAAATAAATGGACAATGAATAAAAAGGCGTGCGAGCATGCTGAGTCACTCCGGTCGTGTCTGACTCTTTGCGACCCTATGGACTATACTCATCATAGGCTGCTAAATCCATTAGGTGAAAGACTGCTGGGAAGCTTTATGATATGGATGGGTTAGCTGACCAAGCATGAACCCACTGATCATTCTTAACATAACAAAAAAGGAGACAATCAGACATTTTATGTTATGAGCTAATGCTATGAGAAATATTGACTTAAAGCATCACCTATGAATTATTCTGGCTAAAAAGTTTAATCTGGACTTAATCAGGTCTTTAAATTTCACCATTAGTTTACAGGAAATACAAAAAATAAAAATAAAAAACTATTAAACAGCACTGCAGGGTTGAAAATCAGATATATCCACAGTGAGGGAACTACTGCATGACAAATGACCTGGTTTCTTCAACAATAAGTGGCAAGAGAAGAGGGAGGTGAGAACAGTTAGAGATTGAAAGAAACATTAAAGACACATCAACCAAATGCAACATGTGACACTTTTCCAGATTTTTTACGTGAGTAATCCTGCTGCAAAAAGACATTAACTGGACAACTGGGGAAATTTGGCCTTTGGCTGACTATAAGATGATAGTAAGGAATTATTAATTTTTTTAGGTGTGATGATTGGTGCTGTGGTTATGTTTTTTTTTTAAGTATATGGAAGAGTCTATAGATAAAATGATATAAAGGCCAGGATTTGCTTGAAAATAATCCAGAGATTTACAGCAAAGGGACAGTGTAGAGGACATAAGAGTACACAAATGTTGATGGTGGTCAGGGCTGGGTGGTAGGAAGGTTCATTCTAATATCCTCTAGATTGGATGATGTTTGAAAATTTTCATTACAGAATGTTAAAGGTGGGGAGGGTAACAAAGGGGTCCAATGGGACTTACATTAATGATCTGTTCATGGAGCAGTCTTACCATAATCTTCCTTCCCTCTGTGATCTGCCAGTAAAGGTAAGTGATGATTCTGGAAGAGAAGAAAAGAAAAAAATGGCAGATGCTATCTCCAATGCTTTGCAGGCTCCTAATTTCAACTGGGTACATAGGAACTCATATATTTGCTTACAGATGGATGTTGGCCCAGATAGCGTTCCTGCAAAGTTATATCTGGGTGACTTGGAGATTAACTTCACTATAGCAATAGTTCTCAGGATTCTACACACAAATCACCTGGGTGGTGGAGAAAAGACTCCTGCTGTGGGCCCTCCTCAGATCAATTAATTGAGCTTTTTTGACCACAAGGGCAGGCATCAGTATCTTTTCTTTTTATATCTTTATTGAGGCATGGTTGACATACTACAAAATGTACTCATTTTGAGTGTAATTCAATGAGTTTTAGTTAATTCATATAGTTATGCAAACTTTACCCCAATCTAGTTTTACTTTAACTTTTTTAATTGAGATAGAAATGCATATAACATTGAGTAAGCTTAAGGTGTTGATTTGACACGTTTATATATTGCAATATGATTACCACCATAGTGTTAGCTAACACTCCCTCATGTCACTTGATTATTATTTCTTTTTCTGTGGTGAAAACATTTAACAGTATTTTTATTATTATTTATTTGGGGGCTTCCCTGGTGGCTCAGTGGTAAAGAATCCGCTGGTTAAGCAGGAGACCTGGGTTCAATCCCTGGATCCAGACAATCCCCTGGGGAAGGAAATTGCAACCCACTCCAGTATTCTTGCCTGGGAAATCCCATGGACAGAGAAGCCTGATGGGCTACCATCCCTGGGTCACAAAAGAGTCAAAAGAGTCAGACACAACTTAGAGACTAAACAACAACAAATTTATTTATTTTTGGCTGTGTTAGGTCTTAGTTGCTGCACAAAGGCTTTCTCTCTAGTTACGATGCACGAGCTTCTCATTGCAATGGCTTCTCATTGCAGAGTACGGATTTCAGTAGTTGTGGTGCATAGGCTTAGTTGCCCCAAGGCGTTTGGAATCTTCTCAGACCAGGGATCAAACCTGTGTCCCCTGAATTGGCAGGCAGATTCCCAACCACTGCACCACCAGGGAAGTCTTTAACAGTATTTGTAACTTATTTTATTTATTCATTTTTTGGCCGCATCGTTTGGCTTGTAGGATTTCAGTTCTCAGACCAGGGATTGAACCTGGGCATAGCATTGAAAGCCCAGAATTCATACCACTAGGCCACCAGGGAACTCCCAAGCAGTATTTTTTCAGTGTATATGATTCTAATGTGTAGCCAGAGTTTGTGAATCTGGACAGTGCTACTCAAATTTCCCTGTGATACAGACTTCCTGGGATTTTGTTAAAATGCAGATGCTATAGGTCAGGTCAGGGTCTGAGAGTCTGCATTTCTCACAAGCTCCCCAGGTAATTAGAAGTTTGGAAGAGCAAGACAGAACTTCCGATTTTGAGTAAGGAGACCAAAGCCAAACCAGTGTTGGGAGGGAGAGCATGACCAAGAGCTAGGAGACCCAGGTTCCAGCCTCCTCTACAATAAATAGACTCTACAGCCTCAGAATTATCCCTGTCTCTGCAAGTCTTATCACTTCCACCTGTAAAATCCAGGGGTCACTCAACAATTGGCATCAGCTGGCTCCACTAGTCTGTGCTATTGAGTTGTGTCTCTCTATGAAGACAGACAAGCTCAGCCATCAGAATTTGGCTTCCAAAGAGGAGCAGCCGTCAGCAGACCAACTGTTCCTGCAGGAAAATGAGTCCAGTCTTGGCAGATCTTCCGCTTTTCCACAAGAAGTTAGAAATCATTTTAAAATTTGAAAATGAAAGTACACTAACCCATATATCAATAACGCCCAACCCACTTTAAGATAGTCACAACCTCAGAAAGAATCACGTAGTAATTTCCCTAAGCATTCTCACACCCAGTTTTTTCATTTTGTTTTCATGTTAAATCTTAAGAGGGAGCCAGAGCAGCTGTTCCTTTCTTCATAAAACAGACCTCAAAAAAGGACAAGACATTAAATAACTTCCAGAAAAATTCAAGGGCAGAGTTGGGACGACACAGAACACTGAGCCACGCTGCAGTCTTCGCCTTCCCACCAAACACCTGCCCTTCCCAAGCCTAGCTGCCCACATGCTGAGTTGATAGGGTGTTTCTCCCTCAAGTTTTCCAAAGAACCCCACTTACAAGACAATGAGGGTGAGGATGAAGAAGAAGTGTACGCTCCCGATGAGGTTCCGGTAGATCCAAACAACCCACAGGTAGCCGGACCTTTTACTCAGGGTGTCGATCCAGCTGTAGATGGACTCAATGAATAAGGACAGACCTCGAAATGGACCGCAATCAGCTGAAGGTTTCAACCTGATAAAACAAGGGACAGGGAAACATATCTAGAGCCAGACTCAGGTATAGCTTTTCTAGAATAGCCCAGTCCTTTCTGGGCTCTTAACCTGGAACCAGTGATCCTTACCTGCTCTATCCACATCCCCTTCCAAAGGAAACCCTCTCGCTCACAGGCCCGGCCGCAGTGTTTTGTACCCATGACCTGTATTCTGAGGACCAGCTTTTGGACAACACTGTCACTTGATCCAACTGTCACCAATCCAAAGAGAAGGCTGTGACCTCAGCCATGTCCTGGCACAAAGACATGAACTGGGGCAATAGGACTCTCTTTCTTAGGAACTTGAACTGAGAGATACGAAGAGGGGAGGCTGTAATCTAGGGCAGCTAGAGCTGTAATAATGGCCGCATGAAGTCAGTTGTGAACAAGCAGAGACTAGAAGGCACCAAGAACTGGTTAGGAAGAGAGAAAAGAGAGCCAACATGGTGAGACAACTGAGAACATCACGTAACAGAGGGGCCTGCCCTGAAGCTGCCAAGTTCCCGTTCTACAAGTATTCTAAAAAATCAACTCCCTTGTGCATTCATTTGCTCATTCATTTGACAAAGGCCCACTGCACTTGTAACTGAGGCAGGAGATAGATGGGCTCCAGGCTAGACATTTACAACTAGCCTCCTGTTTATATTTCTCGAGGCAAGACATAGAGGGACTATACTCAGCCTTCTGTTTACACATCCAGATAGAAATAACAACAGGAACAGGATAAATAGCTGGACTTTGTCTCCAGTGGACACTTTCAGAGAACAATAATGGTAAGGGCTGGAAAAGAAAATGGCAACCCAACTCCAGTACTCTCACCTGGAGAATCCCCATGGATGGAGGAGCCTGGCAGGCTACAGTCCATGGGATCCCAAAAGAGTCGGACACGACTGAAGCGACTTAGACTCATGCAATGGAAAAGGCAGAGAGGAGCTGAGTCTTGCCCAGATGAAAGATAAAGAGACCATATTTTCTCATTCTTGAGGTCAAGGAGACCTCCCCAACTACACATCTGCAGAAGGCTCCATGGGGTTACAAAGGAGGGGGCACTACCCCATAAGAGGTGATGCCAAGCCTCCCACAGGCCTCTGTGCTGGAATCCATCTTGGCTAAAAGGTGAGCACACATGTTTAGGAAAGTCCCAGGGCAGGTGAGGTATGGAAAAAGAAACAAGATAATTGGCCAAAGGTAGACAAAGACCCAGAAAAAATGCCCTAGATAAATGATTTAACCTCCTCTTTACCGGAGGAAGCTCACACCCTTTCTCTCCATGTGTGTATCTCTGCCTTGCCTTTGTCTTAAATTAAAAAAAAAAATGTTTCTCTGCATGCTCTCCCACTTACTGTACTGCATCTCTTATAATAAACTTTGTACAGTTTGTTTTTGTAGAAAAAAAACTGTATTTTTACAGTTTTTGCCTCCTTAAAACATTCTTGCTTTCAAGCATGGCAAGAGTCAGGGGAACTTTGCTTCTAGCCTCTAGCCCTTGCAAGAGGGCAGCTAGGATTCCTGCTTTTCACCCAGGCTGAGTGAAGTTGCTCAGTCGTGTCTGACTCTTTGCGACCCCGTGGACCGTAGCCCACCAGGCTCCTCTGTCCATGGGATTCTCCAGGCAAGAATACTGGAGTGGGTCACCGTTCCCTTCTCCAGGGGATCTTCCTGACCCAGGGATTGAACCCAGGTCTCCCGCATTGCAGGCAGACGATTTAACCTCTGAGCCACCAGGGAAGCCTTCACCCAGGCTACCCAGGTTCAATTCCTGGGCAGGGAACTACGATCCTGCTTCAAGCCACCACTCACTGCTGTCTCCTCGAGATCAGTAGCAGGCACTGTGCTAGATACTAAGCCCTGGCGAGCCCACAGTAAACAGGACAGACATGATACCTGCCTTCCCAGGTTCTAATGGGAAAGATGGTAAAGCAGTTAGGGTACAATTAAACAGAGATTCAAAGGCATTTCTGGTGTGAACTAGGAAATGAAGAAAGGAAACCGCCTTGAGAGAGAAAGGGAGGAGGAGGGAACGCACAGAAGATGGGGATGGTCATGAAGGTCAGATCTTCAACAGGACTTTTGAGCTGAGAGAGGAAAGAAGGTCAAGCAAAGAGAGCAGGGAGAGTGCTTCAAAGAGATGACCCTGAACAGACTGAGAGGCCGGGGAAGGATGGAGCCATGGGAAGTGAGGTTGGAGGGGTAAGAGGGGCCTGACCAGATGGGGCCTTTCAGTTCATTAGAGGATGTTCTGTTCTCTGTGTGGAGACCAGGCTTCTCCCCAGCTGGGAACCTGCAGGACTTGGAGGAAGCGAGGAGTCTGTGCCAGTCAAGACGGGGCACCTGACAGGTGGTGACCAAACTAGGATGTATTCTTCCCTTGGTCATAGCATCTGTTGGTTACCAAGGGAACTTGGGCTAAACACTGAATGAAGCATGTCTTTTTATTCTGATCTGTAACATCTGGGGCCTTACTAATGCTAGAGAGACTGCCTTTCCCAGGGCTAGCCTACAAAGCACGTCTTTCATATGCAAACGAATGAGCCCAGAGCCCACATCCCACCCCACCTCCTCTCTCAAGCTCTCACACTCTGGGCCATTGTTCCTCTGCCCCCACTACCCCAGCGCCAGGTACCAGACAACCCCAGATGGCCCCTACACCCCAGAGCCCGATGAGATTATTCACATATGCCCCTCCCAAGCCTGCTGACCCTGCCTTGCCCTCTCCTCCCACTGAAACCACAGTAAAGACTTCTGCCCACATTTACTAATCTCTCTGCCTCTGACAGATGCCGGTGCCTCCTCCCCACATGGCCCCCATGGTGGGACAGGTGCCCTCCTTTTGGGGTCTGTATTTATTGTTGCTGTTGTTCAGTGACTCGGCCACATCCGATTCTTTGCAACCCCGTGGACTGCAGCACGCCAGGCTTCCCTGTCCTTCATTATCTCCTGGAGTTTGCTCAAACTCATGTCCATTGAGTCAGTGATGCCATCCAACCGTCTCATCCTCTGTCTCCCCCTTCTCCTACTGCTGTCAATCTTTCTCAGCATCAGGGTCTTTTCCAGTGAGTCGGCTCTTCACATCAGGTGGCCAAATTATTGGAGCTTCTGCTTAAGCATCAGTCCTTCCAATGAATATTCAGAGTTGATTTCCTTTAGGATTGACTGGTTTGACTCTTTGCTGTCCAGTCAGTTCAGTCACTAACACCCCCTCCTCCAAGGCTGCCATCTCCTACCTCCAGATGGTGATGGCCAGGGTGCACAGGACCCCAGTGAAGGATGGGAAGAAGAGCAGAAAGATGAAGAAAGTCATCATCTGTGAGGCCCGCCATGCTTTGCTCGGAGGCTGGAAATTCATCATCAGGCTGATCTGAAGAAAGAGATGCAGTCACCTCCCTTGTGTGGTCAGAGGAGCAGGCCAAGGGGACTCCAGCTAGACACCAGTTCCCTGATACCCTTCCCAGCACCCCCCACCCAATTCCAACCACCACTGGGTCATATGGGACTGCAAAGCCAATTGGCTCCAGCTTCAGATTGACTCACATTTTTGACGTAAAACATGATGAAAAGAGTAATCATTTGGATAAAGGGCAGCAGAGGACAGAAGAAGGTTCCAATCCTATGAGACAGTGGGGATGAACATCAGAGATCAGGGAAGGCGCAGGGAATGGGTTAATGACGGGTGTGGGGGAAAGGGCGAGGGTGTTACAGGCTGCATTTTGTCCCCTCCAAACCCATATGTTGAAGTCGTAACCCCAATACCTGAGAATGTGTTTGGAGATAGGGCCTTGAAAGAGATAATTAAGGTAAAATGAGGTCACTAGCCTCATGTGGGCCCTAACAGACACACAGAGGGAAGAAGACCATGTGAGGGTACAGAGAGAAGGCGCCATCTACAGGCCAAGGATGGAGGCCTCAGGCGAAGTCAATGCTGTCAACACCTTGATCTTGGATTTCAAGCCTCCGGAATTGTGATAAAATAAATTTGTGTGGTTTATTATTCAATAGATAGCCACCATGTAAAGTATATGTGGTACTTTATTATCAAAGCCCTAGAAAACTCATACAGAGGGGGGCTGCTTCCAACACGGCAAACCCAGCAAATCCCCACCATATCCAGAATCCACAGTTCTAGGAAAGAGATTCTGCAGAGAACGTTACCCTACCCACACGGTCGTTAGTTAAACCACCAGGTGGCCTTCGGGCAGCCCTCGCCCAGGTGTCCCAAATGCGGGACATGAACTCTGCCTCCTCCTATGGCATTCAAGAAGGCCTGAAGTCCTGCCAGGACAGGTGTTAAACTGCATTGTTGCAAATGAGAAGGGCCCTCCCTCTTTAACTCTCCCCAATGCTGCTGAGGCCAAAGGAAGAAAATCTCAGCTTGGGTGCTAGTGCTTTAAGTCCTAACACTTGCCAACCTCCTTAAAAAAAAAAAAAAGAGGCAGTCTTTAGATTGAGAGCCTTGACAGAAGCATCTAGCTAGAATTTTCCTTTTTATGATGGGTCTGATTTTATTTTTCAAATTACTTGCAATTTAAATCAAATGATATGATTTTCCATTGATGATGATAAAGACTCTTTAAAATGTATTTAAGTTTATAAAAAGCGAATAACATAGAAGAGAATATGAAGTCAAAAACAGTCCAGTGATAGACAAGCCAAACAAAATAGGAAGGCTGGTTAAGATGGTAAATTTTAGGTTACGTGTTTTGTACCACAAATTTTAAAATAGAGCCCTTAAAAGGATAACAGCAGTCATATAATATCCCTACTTATAAACTTTTCCGAGTCAGTTACTCATCAAGCACTTAATGCACACATTTTCTCCTTTAATCCTCACCAAAATTCTATAAAGTAGGTGCTACTATTTCCCCCATTAACGGATTAGAAAACTAAAGTTTAGAGAGAGTTTATATATAACTTGCCCAGTGGCATCCTGTCTGGGTAAAAGGACTTTATAAACTGTCCAGTTGCCAGTGGTGTCCTGGCAGTAAGCAAATGCACCACCTAAACTACATAAAGAGAAAGTCCTCACCACCTCCGAAAATAAATTCCTTGTCAATAAATTCAATGTCAATAAATCCATTGACATTACTGAGTCATTTGCAGATAGCCAAATCACCCAGGGCAACTTTGAAGAGTTGGGAAATAAAGCGCTTTACAGTTGAATGGCCTATTTGAGATTGCAGAGCAGATTACTTATATCATCTGACTTAACCGTCAACTAAAGGCAGCTCTTATTATCTGCATTTGACAGATGAGATTGAGGCTCAGAGAAGTTCAGTGACCTCAATGAGTAGAAGAGCCCCACAGTCCAAGTTTATCCAGGTTGCCTTTCAGCTTGGGGTCCCTACTCCATGCCAATTCCTGGCTGAAGTCCTCATAAAGGAAGAGAATAATCTGGGACATGAATGCACGGTTCTCAGACTGGCTGGATTTGGTATCACCTGCGCAACTTTGAAAAACAACAGATTCTGGGCATTGCCACCAAAACTCCAAGTTCACAGTCAGGTGGGAACCACGGAGCAAACCAAAGGTTTCAAAACTTACCACACCAGAGTTTGTGCGTAAATGAGTTCTAGCACATTTCTGGCAATGTCAAACTCCTGTAAGCCGAGACTTGTGATAAGCCGCATCCCAATGATTCTGTGAAAATATGATAAGGTTAGTACACAAACCATCAATTCCCTCCTTCAAAAGATTCCCCACAATCAACAAAGGAGGACAAACTTTCACCAGTTTGGAATAAAGTAATGACTACCCTTGCAAGTTTTCGAAAAGTTCCAAGTATAAGCATGTTTTAGAAGAAATAATTGAGGCAATCAAGGGAAAATGGAATTAACACAAAGGACTCAAATGGAGATACTGCTAAATGGTTAAAAAATTTCTAGAGAACATTATTTAAAATATCCCACCTGCTACTTAAACAGATAACTAATTATTAATAGGTTTACTAAAATAGGTATTATTTAAATGAGATTATTTAAATTATCCCACCTATTATCTTCTTTATACCACTTTTTGCTTTTAAATCTTTATTTCTTTTAAACCTCTATTTTAATATAGTTTAAATCTATATTTAAACTCAGCACCACTCAACCCAAATAAACTGAAAAATTCTCAGCTTTCAGTTACTGCTTTTGAGTTAATGGTGTTTCCCTGTTTTATAAATCCACAAGGAGGAAACCTAGCTCCCCATTTATTCTGAAGAAAGTTGAGACCATTTTGATTTTTTTTCATACAGAAGAATTGCCAAAAAAAAATTCTATAAAAGACAAACAAACAAAATAACAACACCAAAAACTTTCTCACCTTTATGTCCAGACTCTGGACAGAGGCTGAACTAAAAGTGAGTTCGGGTGGACTGAGTGAGGAAATTTTGCATTCAACCCACTGAGGAAAGAATCAGCATTACGTCATGCCATCTTATTACTAAGGCAGCTTGTGAAATAAGTAGATGTCTATTAGGAATGAGATGCTCATAATATTATTATAAAATAAATGAGTAAACAAATCAAAGAGGACCATACATGGGCCAATGATGATATTACCCCAATCCTGCACACTTGGGGTCTAAATTAAAAACTAATGCATTGATTAAATTCAATGAAAACAATGAGATAAATCTATAGGTACAAGCGTGGAAAGATGACAAGGCATTCTCACTCTGCAAACTCCATAGCAGTTTTGCAACTTAGCATGCACACATGCACACACACACGCACAAAGCAGGATTGCACAGAAAATCTAGAAGAATATACATACACTAGAAGATTAAAATGATCTATGGTGGATACGATTTCAGACGACTCAGTTTCTGTGTTTCATTTATAGAGCTTGCCTTCTCAGGAGGTTATAAAGGGCCAACTGAACTAAATGAACTTTGACAACAGAACTGTCAAGGTGAATTTCATTTAATTCAGAAGAAAACAATATTCCTAAGGACAATAGGCAGACTTAGGACAATGTAGACTTAAGAGTACAGAAGGGACCCATACTTCCTGCTCAGCCAATGCTATGGCTCCAGTTACAACAGCAGGTACTAATTACTCAAGACAGACAAATATTTACCTCCTCAGGAACTCCCCCAGGAAGGAATCAGCTAAAGAGAACACAAAATCCATCAGAAGGAGCCGGTATATTTCTTGGCCAATGAGGGTTTCCCAACACTGGAAGACAAAGAAGAGTTAGGATGTGGGAGGAAGATGTTGCCATCTGTTCCTGCCTCCCTGGTCTCATAAGAATGGAGTTGGCAGGTTAGTTTGATTGAGCCTTGAAGTGCCCAGAAAAGCAGACCCACTCTCATCAGAAATGCATCTCTAGGCCGAGTTTACTTTTTAGTGTTTATTCTCTTTCTGTGCGCCTTTTTCCTCCATTAAGGCTTGCCCTCCTCATGTACCCAGACTTTCCCATCTCACTACCTCTCCTCTTTAACACTTTTCATCTTTGTCGTGTGCTCTCAGGATCCTGTTTTTTTTAGCCAGGAAGAGCAGGAGGTGTCAACCGTTAATAATGCCTCCATTCCTTTTGCTTATTAACCTTGTGAAAAATCAATATCTTTTAAATTTTTTTTTTAATTTAATTTTACTTTTATTTATACTTTCTCTGACATGTTTCTTTTCTTTATTTATAATGAAGCTTCTGATTTATAACATTTTTTCTCTGTCTAAAGGACTTCTTTAAACCTTTCTTTTATGGAAGTTCTGCTGGAAATGATTTCCCACAGTATTTGTTTTTTCTGAGAAAGTCTTTATTTCTCTTTCACTTTTGAGGGATAATTTAACCAGATATGGAAATCTTGGCTGGTGTATTTTTTATTTCAACACTTAAGAATTGTCCTTGACTCTCAAAAAATAATTTTTGAGTACTATGAAAAGTAACCCCCTGCATTTTCCCATTCTTTATCCTCTATAGGTAAAGTTTTAAAAAATATTCTAGTTTTTTTAAGGTTTACTCTTTGTTTTTAGTTTTCTGTAATGATATATGACATGCCAAGTTGGAGTTTTTAAAACTTTTTAATTTAATTTCTTTCTTTCTTTGGGTGTTTTCTTGCTCAGTGTTCTTTGAGCTTCCTGTTTCTATGGTTTGGTGTCTTTCAATAATTTTAAAATAATTTATATCTTCTTGATTAAGAAAGTGGCCTAGAGGTTTAGCAGACTGGTACAAACAGAAAGGTCGAAATGGTTAGTGTTTGAAATTAGTGTCTTCTGTAGGTAGTCCAAGGATGGACGGAAGGATGGAAGTGTGAATGGATGGATGGATGGATAGACGAATCGATGGATAAGTAGATGGACAGATGGATGGGAAAAATAACAAGGTATCTACTCTAATATCATTGGCAGAAACCATTGAGAAACTCACTTCTTCCCTGATGGTCAAAGCCAAGCTTAACGCAAAACGGCATAGAAATCTTACCTCTTCACTATCCAGGGCCACACTGTTGAGCCAATAGTAACACAGAATTCCAATGATTGATATTTTCAGAAAGATATTTCTAAAAAATGAAGAGAAAACAACTATCATTACTTCCATGGCAGTCATGGGAGATGTTTGCTAATATTTCATTTGGGGCACATGGTAGGATGAAAATTCCTGCCCCCTGTGGTTATGTGCTTTTAGTTGCTTGGTTGTGCCCAACTCTTTGTGACCCCATGAACTGCAGCCCACCAGGCTCCTCTGTCCATGGGGATTCTCCAGGCAAGAATACTGGAATGGGTTGCCATTTTCTCCTCCAGGGGATCTTACCAACCCAGGGATTGAACCCAGGTCTCCCACGTTGCAGGCAGATTCTTTACTCTCTGAGCCACCAGGGAAGCCCCCTGTGGCTGAGCGGGGCACATATGGCTAGTTCTGGCAAATGAGCTGTGAGCGTAAACAATGTGTGTCACCTTGTGTCATTTCTAGATTAGAGTATTTAAATGCCCGTGAGATTCACCATCTTCCCTCTGGAATGACAATCAGCCTGAATCCCTGAGGAACTAACATAAGCAGAATTTCCCTGACAATCCACAAGGGCATGCAACATAAACAAGAAATAAATACTTGTGTTCTAAACCACTGTGAGCTTGGAGTGGGGGCGGGGGGTTGGAGGGATATTTGTTAGCAGAGTTTAACCTCATTTATTCTGACTGATACACTCTCTTTTGGGCATATCCAAACTATCTGATTTCACTTTTCACTGTAATAGTAGTACACATACATACTATTCATCAGGTGCCACCAGGGACAGTAAACATGCTACACACTTTATCGAATCATCCCTCTTAATCATTCCAGCTCTATCATCAGGTAGATAGTATTTTATGCCTATCTTATTGATGAGGAAACTGAAGCACAGAGAGACTAAATAACTTGTCCAAGATCACACAGATTGCTTAGGGGCATGACAAAGGTTGAAAACAAGCACCGCCTGATTTAACAGCGAGTTCTTAAACCTAGTCGCTTTGCCTAAATCAATAACTGCTGGTTTTAAGAGGTCTTCAGCATCGATGTGTCAAGAACCATGTACCACTACACCAGTCGTTTTCAAAGTACGGTCCGCAGACCAGCAGAAGCATCTGTAATCTTCTTAGAAAGGCAAATTTTCTGGCCCTATCCCAGATCTTCTGAATCAGACACTCTGGTATAGGGCCCAGAAATCCCTCCAGGTAATTCTGGTGCAGGTTAAAGGTTGAGAACCATTAGACAAAACAACACAGTGAAGGAAGGGACAGGATTTGCATTTTTCAACACTAGATCCCAAATCTCTTACCCAGTGCCTAGCCTGTAGTAGACTCTTAATAACTACTGGATTAATGCCTTACTGTACAGTGACATTGTCATTTATGATAAGAAATATGCATTTTGTCTTCTTGTCCTTTTCTGGCACTGAGCTCCTAAAACCTTTGGAATTTCCTAAGTGAGGAGAGCTATCAAGGTGTCTTTTGTTATGTTAATGTGACTGTTGGGAAGCCCCTAGGTCTACTAAGGTTAGGGGGTGGTTGCGTGACAACCAATCCTGTGATTTAGAGGATCTGAACTCAGCGTACCTATTGCAGACTCCAGGGAGGAGAGAGGGGCTGGAGATTGAATTTATTGGGTTTCTCTGACAGCTCAGTGGGTAAAGAATCTGCCTGCAATGCAGGAGACCTGGGTTCAATCCCTGGGTTGGGAAGATGCCCTGGAGGAGGGCAGGGCAACCCACTCCAGTATTCTTGCCTGGAGAATCCCCATAGACAGAGAAGCCTGGCAGGCTACAGTCCATGGGGTTGCAAAGAGTCAGACACGACTGAGCTACTACGCACAGAACAGAACCAGTGGCCATTTAATCAGCCACGCATACGTGATGAAGCCTCCACAAAAACTCAAAAGGAGGGGGGTTTGGTGAGCTTCTGGCTTGGTGACAGGATGGTATTTGGGAGACTGAAAAATCTCAGAAAGGGCAAGGAAGCTCCACATTCCACAGACTTTGCCCTACACATCTCTTCTACCTGACTGTTCTTGAATTATAGCTTTTTATAATAAAGCAGTAATCTCGTAAGTAAAGTGTTTCTCTGAGTCATGTAAGTTGTTCTAGCAAATTCTCAAACCTGAGGAGGGGGTCACTGGAACCTCCAATCTATAGTTCGTCGGTCAGAAGCCCCGATGACAATGTGGATTTGTGACTGGTATCAGAAGCGGGGGTGGGGGCAGTCCTGCGGGGCTAAGCCCTTACCCTGTGGGATTCTGACACTATCTTCAGGTACATAGTGTCAGAGTTGAATTAAATTGTAGGACACCCATCTGTGTGTATTGGAGAATGGCTTGGTGGTGTGGGAAAGCCCCACATGTCAGAACTGGTGTCAGAACTTAAATGGATTAACTACAGTGTAACTCCAGGTTAAACCTATTTCTGAGCTTTCTTATTTTCTCTGCATATAGAGAAGATTTTGAATATTTTGTGGAGCAATACATAGGGCTAATATATATTAAAAGATAATGAATCCCTCTTGGGATCAGAAAAATGCAAATTAAATAAAGTGATTAGATCAAAATGACATACTGAGCATTGGAGCCTATTACCTATCATACTGAACCTATCACCTCTACATCCAAATTATATTGAAATGATAAAAAAAAAAGTCAAAAGCTAAAAGATCCATAAAGCTGCTGCTGCTGCTAAGTCGCTTCGGTCGTGTCCGACTCTGTGCGACCCCATAGATGGCAGCCCACCAGGCTCCTCTGTCCATGGGATTTTCCAGGCAAGAGTACTGGAGTGGGGTGCCATTGCCTTCTCCAAAAAGCAGTGGGAAACAAAAAAGTCATCATGAACAGACCAGAAATATAGAGGAATTTATGGAAAATAGAAAGCAGAAATAAAGGACACAAAGATTAAAATATGAAAAGGGGTCAGTGAAGAAGACTGGAGAAAACTCAACTTAAAACATATTTGGGAGAAGATTGCCTCAGAGGTGGTGGTAGCTCTGAAGATGCCTGGAGCTTACAGACAGCAGATACAAAGGGTCTGAAAAGAACAACGGGGTGATTGTTTGGTGATGCCAGATGTCAGAAACCCTCAAAACCATACCTGTAGACCTCAGAAGAGGTAGTTAGAATACAGAGTCCTTGGCCCATGCAAATCCACATTCAAATAGAAAGGCAAAATAAAAAATATGTGGGAACCTGGAAGTACTTAAAAAGTTGACCATCCCAAGATCTACTCTAAAATAACGTCTTATCTTCTCTCACAAAAGGAGGACATTGTAAGTAGGATACGTTTAACAGACACTGGTGAGCAAAGGAGCCAGTGTGCTTCTGAACTGTACACTGAAAATGGTTTAAATGTTTTTTTTAAACCAGAATTTAAAAAATCCCAATTGTTTCTAACCATTGACAGGAGGCACCTAGAGGTGTAGTGTGGGTAGAAAGGAAGGCTTTCTAAAATTTTTTTCTTCAAGAAAATAATATTTGTATCTATATATGCTCAGTGGCCCTATCATGTTTGACTCTGCAACCCTAAGGGCTGTAGCCCATCAGGCTCCTCCATCCATGGAATTTTACTGGAGTGGAGTGCCATTTCCTACATGCCCTTGAGGAACTCCAGTATTCTTGCCTGGAGAATCTCATGGACAGAGAAGCCTGATGGGCTACAGCCCATAGGGTTGCAAAGAGTCAGACATGAATATGGTGACTTAGCACACACACATCATCTTCTATTACTATGAAGATGCTATGTTTAATAGCTCTTCAAATAAAAGTGAACTCTGGACCTCTATCTATCTAATACATATATAGATAACTCTAAACATTAACCTGAAGTCAGTCAACATTTTCTGTGAAGGGCCAGGCAGTAAATATTTTTGGCCTTGCAAACCATACAGTTTGTGTCCCAACTCTGCAGTTATAGCAGGAAAGGAGTCATAGATGATATGTCACCAGTGGACATGGTTGCATTCCAGTGAGACTTTATTTATGAAAATGGGAGGCAGGCTGGGCCTGCAGGCTGTTGTTTGCTGACTCCTGATCTGAAATAAGAAGTATATATCTGTGTGTGTGTGTGTGTTTGAAAATATGGTTGTTACAAATTTAAGGGTAACAGAAATGTTTAAGATTTGTATGAGGAAACTATAAACATAAACATAAGTATAAATTTGCTACTCCAGGAAGAAGAAATGGCCAGTGCCAAAGTGCAGAGGTGAGCATACACTTTGTGAACAATGAGAAGGCGAGTGAGGCTGGGGTCACTGAGGAAGGGGAAAAAGTAGAAAATACAACTGAAGAACTGACCAGGAGCCAGATCTCAGAGGCAATAGTAAAGTAAGGACTCTGAAATTGATCAGTAAAAAAAAGTCAATCTGGTAGTTCAGCCTCATCACTATAAACACCACCATAACCAGGAAATGGTCAGGGTACTAGCCAGGAAGAAGCAATAAAGAAAACAATTTGGGTAGCTTTATACTTTATCAAGACTGTGGGGTCACGTCTAGCACATACAATGCCTTTCTGGGAATCACAAAAAGGGATCCTTTCCCAGCCAATGAATTGCCAAAAGCATCCCCTCAACTTCAACCTCCCCCTCCAACCAACCATTTGGATGGTTAAATGACAGAAATGAACCTGTTCCTCCTGGCTAATTCAGTGGGTACTCAGCCTCACAGTCGGACTCATGGAAACTTTGGATGACCAGTTCCCACATGACTTCTTAGCCAAGAACATTTGTGCAGTGCACAACCTACCCACCCATACATCTCATAACTGAGAACCATGCTCCTCAAGCTGACAGCAACTGGCAAAGATAAGCCATTAGTTTAAGCAAAAGGAAGATGTACCCCAATACTGTATTTCTTCAGGGCTCTTTAGATTTTATGGCTAGTAACTCATACCATTAAAACATAATCTACTCTTGAAATTTTTTCTGGAAAACAGAACTTTGATACTTGTGTGTGACCCTTTCTAGTTTCCATCCCATTTCCCTCCATGAAAATGGAGGCTGGAGTAAGGAGTGACAGCCACACCTACCGGATCAGGAGGGTATAGACTTCGTGCCTTGGTATCTCGTAGCGCTCCACCAGCCTGAACATGGAGTAGAAGCGAGGCACGACCAGATTGATGCAGGACACAACAAAAGGCAGTAAAAGCACTGCCCCAGGATTACTGTGGTTCTCCAGGAACTGCAGGGGATGGAGGGAGAGAATCAAGTTGCTGACCGTACACTGGACCCCTCTCTGCCTGACTCAGAAGATCCCCCAAAGTGGGAAAATCTCAGAAGTAGCTCCTCTGAGATAAGCTATTAAAGTACCACTTACCAAACACTTGCCCTCGGCCAAGAATTACTCACACGATGCTTTAATTCCCACTATAGCCCAACAGGTGGGTGTTAATAGACTTAACTGATGGACAACCTGAGGCTCAGAGAGGCAAAGATGCTTGCCCAGGGTTTCCCAGCTAGGAATTGGCAGATTTGAACCCAGGTCTATCAGACTCAGTGACCTATGGCCCAACAGCCATTCTGTGACTTTACTTTCCTTACCAAGAGGTTTGGAAAAATGAGAATGTGCTCCGGGCTGCTGGAAGAAAAGCTTGACATACCTTGTTGTACCAAAGCTACGATACAAGGGAATTTCTCCTCTGCCCTCCTGCGTGCCCTTGCTCATTTCACCAGGCTTGGCCTGTCCTCAGGGGCTGAATTAGGGCAAGGGGAGCCTCTGCTAGCCCATGCTGTTCTTTTCTATGAGGGTCACAGGGGCACCCCTGCCTTTGTGTGGACACCACCCTGGCATTTGGCTGGAGTGAAGCCTTTGCTGCCCCCTCTGCCAGGCACCCTAGAATCCCACTAAGAGATTCTAGTGGATTTATCTGATGTCTGAAATTTCCCCCATTTCCCACCCTGCAGCCTGACTCTGCCAGTATTTACCTCCAGATAGCTTTGAAAACACCACTTGCACTTTCACAGTATCTTTGGAGCCAGAGTAACTTAGGGTCAAATGCTGCACCCCTTCCTGTGCTTATAAGCTGAAGCTTTGGAACCACAAGCATAGCGTCTCTGAGCCTCTTTCCTAGTCTGCCTGATGGGGAGATTATCATATAACCCACAGAAACACTGTAAGAATTAAGTGAGACCACATAAGGGGCTTCCCTGGTAGCTCAGTTGGAAAAGAATCCTCTTGCAATGCAGGAGACCCCAGTTCGATTCCTGGGTTGGGAAGATTCGCTGGAGAAGGGATAGGCTACCCACTCCAGTATTCTTGGTTTCTCTGGTGGCTCAGCTGATAAAGAATCTGCCTGCAATGCGGGAGACCTGGGTTCAGTCCCTGGGTTGGGAAGATCCCCTGGAGAAGGGAAAGGCTACCCACTCCAATATTCTGGCCTAGAGAATTCCACGGACTGCATAGTCCATGGGGTTGCAAAGAGTCGGGTAGACATGACTGAGCCATTTTCACTTTACTTTCACTTTCGAATAAGGAAAGGTCCAGCTGCAGAGCTGCTAAATGAAACAGCTGGGGGCATCATTCATGTGAAATTGTAGCTGCCGATGAATGTGCCTCCTCGAGTTGTCCGGAGTGTTGATCCCACCTGGCACAGATGTTCAAACAATGGAAATGATTCTTCTTCTCCTCCTTCACTACCTCCTTCACTTCACATGAGTGTGAAGAAAACTTTTGGAGTCAAGGAGAAACTCAGAAATCTTCTTTATACTTACAGCTGCCCTGCCACAGCTTCCAACTCAGGGAGGCAGTGCCAGACCCTGGAGGACTGGGACTCAGTTTCATCTCTTTCAGGGCAAGCCTTAATATGAACCCTTAGGTTTGTATCATTTCACACCCATTTCTTGCTGGCTCCTTCTCCATTGGGTTGAGCACAGCTATGTATGAGGTGTTGGGCCAGGTGCCTGGCTATTCTTTTGAAGAAATAAATGAGTAAACAAGCATCTTCAGTGCTGCATGTGACAAGCACACGGGAAAGACTGCAGAGTCAGGCACACCTAACTCAATCTAGTAAGGGAGGTGATGGGGAGAAAAGATTTCCTGGAGGATGTGTCACTCTTGCTGAAGTCTAGAGGGAGAAAAGGAGGGGTTTGCCAGATGAAGGGGAAGGGTAGCAGTGTAGAACGAACTGCATGTTTCCCATCTAGAGATAAGGGAAAACATGGTGTGTTCAGTGAACTAGGGGCGCATCATTTAGTGTTGCTGGTGTGATATATAAGTGATTGTGGGGTATTGAGACTAAAGATGTGGGCAGGGGCCACATCACAAAAAATCTATCAATTGTGCCATGGAGGATATGTTTTATATTTAGAGTACTGGGAAGACAATAAAGAAAGAGACACAATCAGACAGACCATCCTGTACCACAATTCTAGGGGTCTGCAAAATCAGCTACAATTAGCCCCATTTCCAGAAGAGAAGCTGAAACGCACAGAGAAACTACTTTGTCCACCCAGCTAATTAGTCTCAGAGTTCATATCATTAAAAAAAAAAAAAGTTAGCATTCCTTTATCACCCACAGTACCAGGTACTAAGTAGACTCTTCACATAACTTTTCTCTAGTCCAGACCACACATCTACAAAGCAGGTATTGCAGTTTATAGGTAAGGAATTAGGGGCTTAGCAAGTGAAAGTGTTAGTTACTCAGTCGTGTCCAACTCTTTGCAATCCTGTGGACTGTAGCCCGCCAGGCTCCTCTGTCCATGGGATTCTCCAGGCAAGAATACTGGAGTGGGCTGCCATTCCCTTCTCCAGGGGATCTTTCAGACCCTCGGATCGAACCTCAGTCTCCTGCGTTGCCGGCAGATTCTTCACCATCTGAGCCACCAGGGAAGCCCATGGGAAGAGTAAATCACTAGCCAAATTCCATTGGTTCATAATACTTATTAAGTGTCTACTTGGTGCCCGAGAGGCATTAGGAATATAATAAATAATAAAGGAGGACACCAAAACCTGATCCCAGGTCTGTGGCCAAAGTTCCCATCTCTCTACTAGCCCAGAGCTTCCACCCTGAGGTGTGTGCACACATCCTCTGGGGATGTTCTTATGATGCAGATTCTGGGTCCATGAGCCAAGAGAGGGACCCAGGATTTTGCACTTTTAAACAAACTTCCTCCTGGTGTCAATGCTCCTGGCCACAACCTCGTTTTGAGTGGTGACCAGGACCCCACCCTCCCCCTCCTGCATCCTGTCCCTTCACCTGCTTCTCTGTGCTCTGGACCCTGGATCTCCTGCCTCTCTGGTTACCTGTAAATTGTTCTCAGCCAGGTAATAAACGGCTATACAGCAGATGATGGCCACTCCGGAAGATACAACCCAGGCTGCCACATGGGCAGAGAAGCGGATAAACTGCTGATTGAATGTTAACTTGACATTCTCCTGACGGATTTCTGACAGGTTCTCCTGTAAACATAAGGAAGTCAAGTTCACTCGCAGAACCCCTACACTGTCAGAAAAGATCCCCACCCCCCAGGGTTTGGTGCTCTCAGAGACACAGACCCACCAGCGAGAGAGTGGGAAAATGTACCATGAACTTGGATTAGGAGACCTGTGAGGAAATCTTTAATGGGCAAGAACCCCCCATCTCTTCATTGAATACCTTTTCCATCTCAGAGGGAAAGAGATTGGGACCATGATCTTGGGAGAATACACTGAGGCCATAGGGCCTTCTTGAAGAATAAGGCTGAGGAACCCTCTGCAACCCTCTTGTCAAAGGCCCTTGGTTTACAAATTCCGCTTGCTCTTTTTTGCTCTTAAATATTTTTCTATAGATCATGGTTTGTCAACCTTAGCTCTATTGTCATTCAGAGTGGATAAATCTGTGTTGAGGGCTTGTTCTGTGCATTGTGGGATGTTGAGCAGCATCTTGGCCTCTACCCACTAGATGCTGGTAATACACACTCCTCTGCTGCAACAATCAAAAAAGCCTCCAGACATTGCCCTGTGTCTCCGGGGCAAATCTGCTCCAAGTCAAAAACCACTGGATAAAATTTTAAACCTGAAACTGTGAGGTTGAGAAGCATTTAACATCTTTTTATAAATTGTGAAACTGCCCTCCAGCAAGCTTATATCAATAACAAAGTCACCACGTTGTGTGAAAATGTTCATTTCCCTACACCATCACCAGCACTGGGCATTTAAAATAGTTTTAGGGTTTTTTTTTTTCCTGCCAGTATCATGGAGAATAAAAAATAATACGTTATTACTTTAAGAAAAGTCACAGGCATGTTGAAGGAGGAAAGAGGACTGGCCATGGGAAAGGGTGTAAAGCTAGCTCTCCTTACCCTTATCTCAGTGCTCAGATTCTTCTGTTTCAGCTTTACGGCACTTTCATGAGTGACAGTGAAGTCCCAGCAAAAAATAAGCTTAGCGATCCCTCTGGAGTAGACGTGGGGATTAATGAAGTTGTTCCGGAAATACCTGGCCATACTAGGAAAGGCATAAAGCAAAATACCCAAGCATTACTAGGACAGACATTGAGGGTGCAAGGATTACAACAAAGAACAGTTACATCATTAGTGGTGAAAGGCAACATGAAAGAGTTAGCTTGAAGTTCTGGAACAGGGCAACAGCAAACATAATAGTCAGGAGCACTGGCTTTGGAATCTGACTTTGTAATCTTTGATTGCCAGCTGGGGGATTTTGTCATTTTAAGGGTCCTAACCCTCAGTTTCCACATCTGTATAATGGGGATAATACTAGTTCACTATGAGAGTTGTATTAGTTTCCTCTTGCTGCTATAACAAATTGCCCTAAATTTCTTACTGGCTTAAAACAACCTGTATTCTTACTAGAGGTCAGAAATCAGAAAATGGGTCAACAATCAAGGTATTGGCAGAGTTGTATTCCTTCTGGAAGCCTTAGAGGAGAATCTGTTTCCCTGCCTTTTCCAGATTCTAGACCTTGCCTGCATTCCCTGGCTTGTGGTCCCTTCATCTTCAAAGCCGGAAGAGTAGCATCTTCCGCTCTTTCCCTGACTTTGACTCTCCTGCCTCCCTCTTTAAAGAACACTTGTGATTGCATCGGCCCATTTTAAGATATTTAAGTTAATCACTTCTGGAAAATCCCTTTTGACAGATAAGGTACCATAGTCACAGTTTCTGGGGATTAAGTCATGGACATCTTTGAAGAGGGGGGCATTATTCAGCCCATAGCAAGAGTCAATGTAGCCCTTAGCGGAGTAAGCACTCAATAAAGGCAGCTGTAATTATCATGGAGATGTCTAGGATTCATTGAAATTGGGTCCAGGAAGCACTTAGCGCTAAGCCTGGCATATGAAAAAGTGCGGAGCAAAATGGACGCTACCTTTCTAAAGTTTGCCACCATCAAGTAATAACAGCTTAAGAAACAGAAACATTTCCTAGTTCAATAGGACAAAACAAAACCTTGTTTTATTTTGTATTATCATGCTGGCAGTGAGGTTGTTATGGGCTGAACTGTACTCCTTAAAAAGTAATATTTTGAAGTCCTATGACTACAATGCTAGAGACCCAGGTTTGATCCTTGGGTCATGAAGATCCCCTGGAGAAGGGAATGGCTACCCACTACAATATTCTTGCCTGGAGAATCCCATGGACAGAGGAGCCTGGCGGGCTAAAGTCCATGGGTTCACAAAGAATCAGACATGACTGAGAGACTAACACACACATACATACAACCCCTAGTACCTGAGAAATTGACTGTGTTTGAGATAGGGTCTGTACAGAGGTAATTAAATTAAAGTGAGATCATTTAAGTGGGCCCAATCCAACTTGGCTGGTGTCCTTATAAGAAGGGGATATTAGGATTCAGATATGCATGCAGGGTAGATCATATGAGGACAGAATGGGAAGGTGGCTGTCAGCAAGCTGACGAGAGAAGCCTCAGGAGAAGCCAACCCTGCTGAAACATCTTGAACTTGGACTTCTGGCATCCCGAATTTGAGAAAAAAAAATGTTGTTGATTAAGCCCCCCAGTCTGTGTTACTTTGTTACAAAGACCTAGCAAACTAACAGGTTTAACAGACTGAACATTTGACAACTGTCAACTGGCAACAGTTCATCAAAACTACCTGAGTGATTGCATCCTTATTTTCAGACTGACCAATTTCTTTAAAAGCACATGAAAACTTCTCTTCCTCTGTTCAAACTTATACTTTATGTTATAGGACAAGAAAGGATTAGACAGGAGTAGAAATTTGAAATTGCAGAGAAACTGTTTCCCCGGTAACTTTTGAGCCTTTAAAATTTTTCCTAAAACCATAAAGAGCTTAGAATCCGAAAATGCAAACATTCCATACCTGAAGAGCAAACTGAAAAAGCAGACAACCAAACACCCTCCGACTGTGAAGATGTAGGCCAGCTGCATGTTGTAGGAGGCCCCGCCGTTGCCATGCCAGATGGTAGAATTGGTGTAAAAGCCATAGTACATCACTGTGTCAGTAAAATAACCCTGAAAAGGACAGTAAACCCCAGGTCAGGTGGATCTCTCGAGAAAACAATGAATGACTATCGTCAGCAGAGTTGACTTCTTCCATATACAAGAAGCCTGCACTGGTCAGTTTAGACATTTTGTTTGCCAGGAAAGAGGCAAAACAAGGACACTGAGAACCTACACATCTTATCACTAGGCGCTTAGAGGTGGAAAGGATCGCAAAGCAACACAACTTTACAATGGAGGGACCCAGTAATCAGCACCTGGACCTGGTGACCAAGCCAAGCATGACTCAAAGCAGGACAGCCAGCTGTTACGTGCCTCTGTCATCAATTAAGTATTACGGTCAAACATGCTTAAAATGAAACAAACCAAGTCTTTAGGTCTAAACTTCAGTTTATAGGAAATAAGGGGCCTGTATAAATCAGAGGAACAAATTAGAGAGACCCGGAGGAAACAAGTCAACAATTACATGTACATTCCAATGTTCTACTTTCCACAATAGTCTAATTGTTTCCTCTGGGTCTCTCTAATTTGTTCCTCCAATTTACACAGGCCCCTTATTTCCTTAAAAAACTGAAAATAGAACTACCATATGACCCAGCAATCCCACTACTGGGCACATAACCTAAGAAAACAATAATTCAAAAAGATACATGTACCCCATTGTTCAGTGCAGCACTGTTTACAATAACCAGAACTTGGAAATAACCTGAATGTCCATCAACAGATGAATGATAAAGATGTGGTACATATATACAATGGTATATTACTCAGCCAGAAAAAGGAACAAAATTGGGTCACTTGTACAGATGTGGATCAGTATAGTCTGGCATACAGAGTGAAGTACGTCAGAAAGAGAAAAACAAATATTGTATACTAATGCATATGTGTGGAATCTAGAAAAAAATGGTACAAATGAACTTATTAGCAGCACAGGAATACAGATGCAGATATAGAGAACAGACATGTGGACATGAGGGTAGAGGAGAGGAAGGTGAGATGAATTGGGAGAGTACAATTGACAGGTATACACTACGACATATAAAACAGATCGCTAGTGGGGACCTGCTATATAGCCCAGGGAGCTCACCTCAGTGCTCTGTGATAACCTAGATGAGGAGGATGGATGGGGGTGAGCAGGAAGTCCACGGGGGAGGGGATATATGTACACATATAACTGAGTCACTTCATTGTACAGCAGAAACTAACACATTGTAAAGCAACTATATTCCAATTAAAAATGTTATCCTTTGACTAGCATCGCCCCTGTGCAGATGACACGCAAATTCGTGAAGCGTTCCATTTTTTTGCTGAACTGAGTTGCTGTGCAAGATTCTTTTTTCATGCTGTCATTTGTAATATGTTTTGTGAGACTCCTTGGGATTAAAGTTTTGGTTACAAAAAAAAATGTTATCATTTTTATTTTTTTTCCAACCATTAAAAAATGTGGAAACCAATCTTATTTTGCAGGCTAGATAGAAACAGGTGGTGAGCCAGATTTGGCTCTTGAGTTATTTGTCTATCCATAGAACCTCAGTGGCAGAAACCTCTTGTTGAAGGTAAACTCACAAGGTGGGAGCTATGTGCTCCAATAGAGAGCTGGGTATATACATTGTAGTTGTTAATAAAGAGAATAACATGGACGTATATCCATGCTCAACATATGCAGTAAAGCAAAAAAAGTTGCAAAGCAAAACTTGGATTATCTCACCCTCTTTTTGTTTAAAAAAATATTTTAGTATTATCGACTTGTGTATCTATGTATCTATGACTGTATAGGAAGAAAAATGGTGGATAAAGATACACTCCAAACTAGAGAGGCAGACAAAAGAGCGAGGGTAAAATAGACTTTTTCTTAATTTGTTCTCTTCTATACTGGGAATTTTTTTTTTTTAAAGAAGCACTGTATTTTGTAGAAAGAAAAAAAAAAAAAGAAAAGGTAGATCTCTGAACACCAATATGAGATGGTGGAAGGAAGCAAGTCACAGGAAGTTTATATGAATAATTCATCTTTTGTTTAAAAAGAAAGATGTGTATGTCCCTGCATAACATGCCCATAGGTGTACAGAGAAGAGGATTCCGGACAACAGAAACTGTTAACATGGTCACCTCGGGAGACAGAAATTCTCCCGAAATTGTGTGCGTGTTACTTTGGAGAAAAAGAGAAAACATTTTAAACACCCACTTTCACATCAGTTGACTCTCAGGCAAATGAGAGGCCTGGAAGGGCGCCAGCAGGCATGTCCTGGGTTTCCGAGTATGAACTCCAGGTGTAGGGGGAGCACTTACCGCCCCGGTTAAAAATTCCAGTCCAGTGAACTGGAGGCGGTTCTTCTCCATCACAGTTAGCTGAGGGATTATGATGAAACTGAAGGTCACAATGAACGAGAAAATGTTGAACTTCAAAAGCCACCTCAGAAAGTTGAAATAGGAGAGCACGCTGGTGCCGAACTTGCCTCCGATGACCTTGAGCGTCTTCTGCCACAAGCTGATGGAACTGAGCATTTCCGACAGGTTGTTCTTGAATCTCCGGTATGCCTGGGGGTAGACACAAAGTGCACGGCTGGATGGCCCCTCAACAAATACCTACTGAGCGGGCCTGACAATAGCAACAGGCCACTGCTTCTAAGTCCCTTGGACATCAAGCCCATCAATCCTAAAGGAAATCAACCCTGAATATTCATTGGAAGGACAGATACTGATGCTGAAGCTCCAGTTCTTTGACCACCTGATGGGAAGAGCCAGCTCATTGGAAAAGACCCTGATGCTGGGAAAGACTGAGGGCAGGAGGAGAAGAGGGGGCGACAGGATGAGATGATTGGATGGCATCACCATCACCGTCTTTCCCCTGGACATATCCCTAATCTCATCCCATATTAGGAACCAGCCTGTCCCTACCTTGGGGAGCAAGAAAGAGAAACTGCTACTTGTTTTTGCAGGGGCCCTAGTAAAGACTTGCCTGAATTTCTTGTCTGGCCTCTTAATCAGTTTCTATTGATTAAGGAAGACCAAGAACCCGGGTCCGTATCACTATTATTTATTACCTTCCTGGGTTTGCTGTTGAAGGTGACACTCACAGTAGCTAGGATGCCCAAATAATAACTAAATAACTCTGCAGCTCCTTAGACCTTCCTATGCCCACATGTTTTCCCCACACCTAAACTGACCCAATTTCTACGTCTTTCAAGGAAACAGCTGTGAATTTTGGTTTTTCCTTCCTGTGGGTCCTCCCTCCTCCCTGCTCTCCCTGCTCCCTGGTTTCACCCTACTTTGTGCCCATTTACTGACCTCAGTAGAGACCAACTTACCAGTGAAATGGAGTTCAGACACTGAGCACAGCAGTTGAGCTCCAGGATACGACGGGACTGCTTACTTTTCTCTTTGTCAACCATTTTCCTGTGGGAAAGGGCAGGAGAAAGTGAGACACCCCTGCGGTAACGCATTCATCCCCTTGACATTTCCTGAGTGCCTGCCACGTGCCAGGCACAGTCCCAGGTGGTGGGACACAGACAGATCTCCCCAGCTCATGGAGCAGACACCTTAGCTGGAAGAGAAAGAAAATAAATAAGAAATGTAATCATCAAGTAGGTAAACAATATAAGATGATAGAAGGTGAGTGGTACTATGGGAAAAAGAAGGGGAACCAGAGCAGAGGAAGGAGGTGGGAAACACTGGGCTGAAGACCCTGTTACGATTTGAATAGCTCCTTATTTGCACAAAGTCTGGAAGGAGAAGAGGGGGTTAGTCTGTAGATAAGGGACTATCCGAGCACAGGAAACAGCCAACTCGAAGCCCCAGGGAGGCCAGGATGGGCAGGAATGAGCAGCGGAAGGGTGGAGAGTGTGAGTGATAACCGTGGGTAGGTTGCTGGGGTCTTAGAAGACAGTGGTTCTCAACCAGGAAGATTTTTGGCCTCAAGGGATATTTGGGTATGTCTGGAGACTTTTTTTGGTTGTCAGACTGGGGGTTGGGAGGGCCGCTGACATCTAGAGACCAGGGATGATGCTTGAATACCCTACAGTGAACAGGACAGCCCCCCAAACATAGAATAATCCAGACTCAAATGTCAGATTGAAAACCCTGCTGTAAAGTCTTTTGGGTCACCACAAGGCCCTCACTGTGTGACAGATAGAGCCAAGCAGAGTTTGAAACGGGAGAGTGTTTTCAAGAAGATCCAGCTGCAGTTGTTCTCTTTACTTTTGCATGAACTCCTTACATCTCCTTTGCTCTGGGCTCTTTCCTTTGGCCCAGCCAAAGGCCCACCCCCACAACACCATCTTCCAAAGCTCAGTTCACAGACGTCCTCTACTTTGCCCAAGTGGACTGTTATCTCTAGTCCTGTTATCTTCTAGTCCTCCCCCGCAATCTCCTTCTACCTTGATTTGGCCTGATATTCTATCATTTATAAGTTACTTGTTGACCAATCTACTTTTACTGCCAGACTCTGAACCTCAGAACAATTACATCATTTATTTACATACATACAATTATTTATTAGCAATTGCATCTACTCGACTACCAGTTCCTTGCGCTTGTGATCAGTCATGTCCAACTCTTTGCGACCCCATAGACTGTAGCCCGCCAGCCTCCTCTATCCATGAAATTTTCCAGGCAAGAATACTGGAGTGGGTTGCCATTTCCTTCTCCAAAGGATCTTCCCAATCCAGGGAATGAAGTTTTTATCTCGTGTGTGTCTTGCATTGGCAGGCGAATTCTTTTCTACTGTGCCACCTGGAAAGCCCTGTCAACTCCTACAAATTACAAAAAGAAAAATGCTGAGGAATGATCAATGCAAGAAGGGCTGAAGGCTTAAACAGCCCTCACTCTTGTTTTTGAATTCCTGGGCTTAGAAAGCCTCTGAGGTTTTGTTTGTTTTGGTTTTGTGTCCCTGCACCCTCCACCGCCCCTGCCTGGTACAGCATGGCTTGCAGAATCTTAGTTCCCCCACCAGGCATTGAACCCAGGTCACAGCAGTGAAAGTGCCAAGTCCTAACTACTGATCACCAGGGAATTCTCCCCTTACACACACCTTTTTTCTAAGGGGAGTTTAAAATTTACAGAGAAGTTACAAAAACAATACAGAAAATCCCCATCTCCCACTCACCATTTCCTCTACTAACATCTTACATTTCCATGGTAGGTTAGTTGCAACTAAGGAACCAACATCGGTGTGTAACTTTTACCTAAACTCCAGACTATCCTGACTTGACCAGTTTTTCCATAGATGCTCATTTTCTATTCCAGGACCCATCCAGGACACCACATTGCATTAGTAGTCATGTCTCTTTAGAACCCCATGTCCCAAACTTTCCTTCTTTTTGATGATCTTGACAGTTTTGAAGAATACTGCTCGGTTATGATGAAAACCGTCCCTTGATTATGGTTTCTCTGCTTTTTTTCTCTGGTTAGACTAGGGTTGTGGGTTTTAGGAGAGAGTACACAGGGGTGAGGGGCTTCCCAGATGGCTCAGCTGGTAAAGAACATGCATGCCAATTCAGGAGATGCAAGAGACACAGGTTCAGTCCCTGGGTTGGAAAGATCCTCTGGAGAAGGAAATGGCAACCCACTCCAGTATTCTTGTCTGGAGAATTTCATGGACAGAGGAGCCTGGTGGGCTACAGTCCATGGGGTTGCAAAGAGTCAGACATGACTAAGCATGCGTGCACACACACACACAGAGGGGACTCTTTGATCACACAACTTATCTCTGGAGATATTAGCCTTGAGCACCTGGCCCAGGCAGGATTAGCCAGACTTCACCCCAGGAAGCGATGTCCCTCTCTTTCCATGCTCTACTCTCTGGAAGCAGGTCACTAAGCACAGCCCACAGTCCTGGTGACCAACACATATTATGTGGAATTCTTCAGTAGAAAGATTGCTTCTTCCCTTGCATTTATTTCTTATCTTTCTGACACGAGACAAAAGTAGAAGACTGAGGTTTCTAGATAATGTGTGCAAGAAAAAAACCTTTCAGTCCATACCTAAGGTTCCTTTTCTCTTCCATATTCCTTGGCTGATTCCTGATGGCTTTAATTCTGTCTCTAGATGTCATGGGTATCAGAGACTCGATTAACTTTTGTCCTGCAGAAAAAATAAAAAGGAGATTAATTTTTTTATTTTATCAGAATAATAGCATTTGACAGTATGGTGCTAAAGATCTAGAGCATGTTTTTATGAGTGCACAGGAAAGAATATGCAGACTCAGTGAGCCGAAAAGTCACAAATAAAAACAAGAAGATGGTGCATACACATGTAACATCTCAAAGCCAAAGCATGTGACAGTTTGTATGCAATTCCAACTCCATGTTTTCCTTTTTCTATGACACGGCACATTCAACAAAGCCAGAACATGTGGTCAGCCTGGTTCTTTTCTCTCTGTAATTTTCTGCATGGCTTTCTCTCGACCCTCTGAGCTCCAGGCCCAAGCATCTTCTTTACTTTTCTTGACTGTTGTCTTCTGCTCTTCCACCCCTGGAATGACTCCCCCTCCCTTCTCCCGAGAACTCAGATTCACACTTCGGGTCTGCGTGGCAGATGCTGTGATCACCTACCCCACAGTCATCTCTCCTTTTTAATAGGATCCCAGTTCAGTTTAGGCATCTACCCGCCTCCCTCCCAAGGTCCTGGGCTTCTGCAGGGTGGCGTCCATCTCCAGGTTCTCATCTCCAGGGCCCATCTCCAGCAGGCAGGTCCCTGTGAGTCTGAGCCTATCTCGATGGCCCCACACCCAGCAGGTGACCTCTCTAGCTCCAGGCATGTGATACACTGGCTAACGTGAGAGGTGGTCTGCTGAGGGGTTGCATGAAAAAGATTTCTTCCTTCTCAAAAAAGCAGGACTCAAAAAAGAAAACAAGGAAAAGGCAGTGCCTTCTCCCTCTGGGTGGGTTGCGTCTGCATGGCACTGTGGCCCCATCCATAACGGGGGGAGCAGTGGGGACCACTGGGCCCATGGCAGGAGTGGCTGGCTCCCAGCCCTGTTGTCGAGCTGCATGGAACCCCTCCTCTCAGCGACACAGCTGAAGCGGAGCGAGAATTTCCAGAACAGGGCCTCCAAATCACTTGGCTGAAGATGAGGAATTTGAGCATCTCCTAAGAGAGAAGTGGGGACAGACAGAGGAATAAAGGTGAAGGAGGAAAAAAAGCCCAGAAATTCGAGGAGACAGCAATGTGACAAGAGATGCCCCATCTTTCAACAAAGGAGCTAAACTCATAAAATGCTTTGGTGTGAATAGATCCCCCTCCCACCCACCTCTTAGAAGTCACTGAGAATGGCTGGACTTCATGCCTGGAGTATTAAGGGGTGAAAGAGAAACAACAATGGAGAAATCAGTGTTTGATGACAGGAGCTGCGAGGCAAGGGAGGGTCTCAGTTAAGACCTGGTTTCATGGAGGACTTGACAAATAGAGGCATCCCATGATACTCGAACCTAGGGATTGGGTCCAAAGCACTTCGGGACGGTGGTTAAGGTGTCAGGCTTGGGAATCAGGCAGATCTGCATTTGATCCCAGAACTGCTATGTCATTTAATTTCCTTGAGCCTCAGTCTCTCAGCAAATGGAAATGACAGGGGTGCCTGTATTACACGTGCAGAGAGTGGCAGGTAAATAAAACTAAATTCGATGGATAACATAAAGGCAGAACACCAGGCATGTGAAATGAGCTTGATCGAGGTAAAACTCCTTATTAGGTGTCAGATCCTCTCAAAGGGACCCCTTCCAAGTCCCAAGCATCCTCAAGCCTTCACCTTATTCAATGTTTTAAAACCACAGCCCTGTGGGCAACTCGGAAGGGGTTGCTCCCATTCTAACTCCTCTGCCCCAGGGTCTCACCTTGGATGTTCTCGTGTGAAGTATGAGGGGTGTTTAAGCCTGTGTTTTCTGAGTTATGAAGGGTCAGAGAAAACAATTCCTCCAAAGGTGTTGCAAACCGTAATAACTGCTTGCCCTTTTTGTCATTCTGATTGCTGGAAATCTGAGAGTCTGTCACATCGCTCTCAGAAATGGAGGAGACCAGGATGGAGTTTGAGTTCACCGGTGTCTTTTCTGGAACAATCTGACTTGAAGATGGACGGCTTTGGACCCCAGATGGGTCATGCTCAACCTCGACAATGATTTCATTCACTTGACCACCAGAAAGCATCTCTCGTTCCCCCAAGCCTTAGGTCCCACCAAGGTGAGCTTCCCAAGACCTCATATAGCAGTCACACTGGCATTGTTGGGAACTGCCCAGAAAAGTGATGAGTCACAGAGACCTGCCCCGTTCACAGTTTTTAATGCCAGGATGAGATGGACAAAACCAGTCCCCCACAAATCACAGTACAGCTCCTCACATCTACACCAGAGGGGGATCCCTGAGAAGAGGAGTGTTTTCCTGTGGAGATTCTGTCCCAGTAGCTAGGTAAAAGGCCAGAAACAGAATTCTTTATTAAAGCAATAGGATTCTAGAAATAGAAGGCAGAGATTCTTCTAAATGACTCATCATCAAAGGGCAGGGTCTTCTTTTTAATTGGTGCCTCTGGTCTAAGACTTACGTTTTATTTATAGTTTTATGTGCCTGTATAAGTCCAGATGGGTTTACAGTGAAACAGTTGCCATCTCCTGACCGCCTGGGTGGCCCCACTGCTGTCTGTCTGCTTCCCACACCCATTCTCTCTTTCTCTCACACCAGCAGATGCCTCCTTTCCTGTGCAGCCACGGTGCTCAGTTAAAACTCTCCCAGCTTCCTTCGTGGCAAAGGGTGGCTCCTTTTGCAGCCTAGGATGGACTTGTGACCCCATTCTAGCCAACAAGATTGTGGCTTCCATTAATGCTCTTCACTGGGTGAAAGTTTGCCTGATTTAACCTTTTGCATTTCACCATTTCACATTCTTCCTGACCAGATACAGCCATTTGGAAAACACGAGGGTAAAATGTTCACCAGCCGAGGGTGGTGGGAAAAGACGCTTCAGAAGGAGCCTCGGGTGTTGAGAGTATCATGGGCAGAGGTGCCATAAAAGCTCTGGACTCACTCCTGGCCTACTTCTTGTCACAAGAGGAAAATAAATCCCTTTATCGCAAAACCACTGTCCTATGTCAGTGCTGGGCACCTGGACACAGTCCCTACCCAGCAGACCTGATCCGGAAATCACCTTGGTCTTGCTGTTTATGTAATAGTTGGAGACACTGAGGTGCAGAGGAATGAACTAAACACCCTCTGAATCATACTCTCGTTAAATGGCAGGACTGTACTAATAATAGAACTCTTTCCTTCTCCCCACACCAATGATAATTACTAGTATTGGGAATCTGCCTGCTGATGCAGGGGACGTGGGTTCAATCCCTAGTCAAGGAAAATTCCACAAGCCGTAGAGCAACTAAGCCTGTGCACCACAACTAGAGAGTCGTGCCCCGCTGGCTGCAACTAGAGAAAGCCTGCACACAGCAACAAAGACCCAGCCCAGCCGAAAAAAAAAGGTTCATGTAAAAAACAATAAATGATAACTATCAGTAACGCCAACTACTTTAAATAAAATATATTGTTTGATTTTCACAACCACCCTATGAAGTAAGTACTGTAAGAAACCCCATTTTGTAACTAAGAAAACTGAGGCCCAAAAAGGTAATTTGCTTAAGGCCACAAAACCAGCAAGTAGAAGAGCTCAGGATCAAACCGAAGTCTGTCTGGTCCCAAAGCACGGTGCCTTAATTACTTTACCCTGATCCTTTCCTGTAAGCAGATGCTGATGTATCATTCACTACTTCCTTCATTCATAAATGAATATTTATGAGTACCTGCTATGTGCCAGGCACTTCCTAGCTGCTAGCATGATCCAGCAAAGTGACACTCTATCAGAAGACTGTCCATCAGTTAATTGTAAATGATTTGAGAATCAGAACTAGTAAAGCAAAATGGTAGAGAAAGCCAGGTTCATCTCTGGGTCCTCTATTTCTTTACTTCTCTCTGCCTTCTGGGGACTCCTCTTCCACCTAGAGGCCCTAATCTTCATATTGGCCACAGAGCATCTTCAGAGGTTTGAAGGCGTTTCTTTTCCCCAGTAGTTAAAGCCATTCCCTGCTCTTGTGGAAGACAGACAGAGAGCATGATTGTTTACATCCCCACGGTTTTCTCTCCCAAGTGGCAACACTTATTTCTTGAAAGATACAAGCCTCTAAGAAAGCTCTTAAAGAGTGAAGCTACAGGGTCGGGTGTTGGAAGGTGAGAGATAGTTTCAAGTCACGGGGCCCCACAATATGTGCTGTTGCACAGAGGATGTCTTCGATTTATTCCTTGGTATTCACAGGTTTGCCTCTAGCTTCCAGCATTCCCTGGCCTCTCTCCTCTGATGCTTTTTTATTTCCTCGGCCTCTGCTTCTGATCAGACCTTCCTCACAGCACACACCGATCCTTACAGAGCTTCCTAACTGATTTCAAAGCCTTCTTCAAACTGATTGCTCGTATCCTCCACTATCATCATAATTCTATGATTATTCAGAAAAATTTTGATCAAGGCAATGCCACCTCACCAACACATGTAATAGCCATGGGATGGACATGTGACCCAGCCTTCTTTCCTATGTAAAAATGACTGGTTCATGTGTAGGCATGTGTCCCACATGGGGCTGGAGAGAGGTTCCTCAGTAATGACCGACAGGCCTAGAAAGAAAGGAAGATTTGCCATGAGACTGCTGAGCTGTGTGTGCGTCTGCTGTCAAGCTCCCTGGCCTGCAGAGAAGGCCTGACTAGTTGAGATGAATGAGGTGAAGCTTAAAGAAAAGCTTCCTGTGGAATAGATGGAGAAAAAGAGTCTGAGCTCTGGGCTTCAGACCCAGAGGCCCTGGTTCCTGTAACTCATCCAACAAATACCTCTGAGCACCTACCATGTGCCATGTCAGGCTCTGTACCAAAGTTCTGGAAGGTAATTCTATCTTCTGTTCTTTGTTTACCCACATCCTTCCCACAGCGCAGGCCTTGGGCCTGGGTGAGCTGGGTTTCTGTCATTTGCAACCAGAAGAGTCCTAGTGAAGACACTTGGATATCCAAAGGAGAAAAAAAACTCTCCGTGTTTAGAATAAAACCTATTGTGATAAATTAAGGAAGTGCTGCATCAGTTACTGCACCAGAGGCCAAGAGGCAGTGGCAACATCTGCATTGCCTTGAACAGGCTCCTTCTGCAGGACGGATGCTTTCGGTCACTGTCCATTGAAGCCTTACCTTGGGGTGACCTGAGCCAATCATGTCCAGACAAGGGTGGGTCTCCATAAGCTGGGCCAGGACCATCATCACCCACATAAGCAGGATTCACTGGAATGAAGAGACAAAACAATTAATCTCACACTTGTTACTACTGAGCACACAGTGGTCAGCAGGACCTTGTTAATGGGCCATGACTCAGAGTTTGAAAAATACTTGTCTGGAGGGAAAGGGATGAATAGATGGAGCTCAGAGGGGTTTGTGTGCTAAGCTGCTTCAGTCGTGTCCCACTCTTTTTGACCCCATGGACTGTAGCCCACTAGGCTCCTCTGTCCATGGGATTCTCCAGGCAAAGATACTGGAGTGGGTTGCCATTTCCTCCTCCAGAGAATCTTCCTGACCCAGGGATCAAACCCATGTCTTATATCTCCAGCATTGGTAGACAAGTTCTTTACCACTAGCGCCACCTGGGAAGCTTCAGCAAGGTTTAGGACAGTAAAAATACTCTGTAGGATACCATTATGATGGATACAAGCCATTATATAGAATGTACCACCCAAGGTGAAACTTAATGTAAACTAAGGACTTTGGGTGATAATGACATGTCAACGTAGGTTCGGTTGTAATAAATGTCCCACTGTAGGGGGGGACCCTGATAACCAGAGAGGCCATGCACGTGTTCCCTGGAGTAGGAAATGGCAACCCATTCCAGTGTTCTTGCCTGGAGGGTTCCATGGACGGAGGGGCCTGGCAGGCTATGATCCAAGGAGTCTCAGGGAGTCAGACACAACTGAGTGGCTGAGCACACACATATGCATCTGTGGGGCACAGGGTTTTGGAGAAATCTGTCACCTTTCCCTCGATTTTACTGTGAACCTAAAACTAATGTTAAAAAAAATGTCCTACTTTTAAAAATTAAACAAAAGAAAGTTCGTTGAGATGATTACAAAGCTTCCTTCTAGTTGTAGCGTTTTATGATGACATGTGAATAAATTTGAAATTTGGTATGATTTTCTTAGGGATAGAATCCACTTTCAACATCTACATGACAAGCGTCACATTTTGATATATTTTTATTCAACTCATGATAAACAATGAAGTCTAAACACCTCAATAGAAAAAAATGGAGCACATTTTGATGGAGATGTACAAAATTATACTGCGGGAAGTTCTGGAACTTCTTGCCAAGGATCAGTTCCCAACTTTGCTGCTTTATTAACTGTGTGCTCTCTGGTATATGTTACTTAATAGTCTGAGTTTCAATATCTTAGTCTGTAAATCAGGAATAATAATAGGCCTTCACATAGGATTGTTGTGGAAATTGAAACAGTTAATTTTTGTTGGAGAAACTGAATCAGTTAATATGTGTAACTGATGTAACTATGTATAAAAGTGCTTGAAAAAAATCCCAGAACACCACAAATTCTTCATATATACTATTGTGGTAAATCAGTTGTTTTTCAGCAAATATTATACTTCTTCCACTTTGGACATTTCCATTGAGGTTGGATTTCCATTGAGGTTGGACTTGGTCATGTGACTTGCCTTTACCAGTGGAACATAGCAGAAATGACAGTTTGCTAGTTCCAAACCGAGGACTCAGAGACATCATATGTTTCTGCTCGCCACTTTGTGTGCTTCCAGTTTATGCCATGGGATGAAAATGGCCCAGGTTGGTTCACTGGGTCAAGAAAGACACTATACCTAAACAGAATCTGTGAACTCAAATCAGACACAACCAAACCCAATCTAGTTCAGTCAAACTCCAAGCAAACCCACAGATGTGTGGGTGAGAAATAAACGATTGTTATTGTGCAACACTGGGTTTTAGAGTTGTTACGCAGCATTCCTGTGGCAACAGCTAACTGGTACATCCCTTACAGCTGTTGCTTTTAATTCAGTTAGCATTGCTCAAGCACCTACTGTGTGCCAACTATTAGGAAAACCACAGGAGCCTTGGAAGATATATGGATGAAATGGGTTCTCCTTAAGAAGTGCATAGTCTAACAAGATGGTATAGCACTGGACAAGAGAATGCTGGGCTACAACTTTGGGCCTAAAAGGAGCCCAGAGAAGGAAGCCACACTTTATGTGGCCACTTTTTAAAATAGCTTTTTAATTCCAGTGTTCTGTGGAGCTTGGTGGTCAGCATTCCGTATTTTCCCTGCTTCTACCCAGCAGTAAAGTGGAGTCAGGGAGACTGGCTGATACAGGTTCTTTTGATTTATTAGCTAGGTGACCTTGAGCACGTTTCTCTCTGAACCTCAGTTTTCCCCTCTGTAAACAGGGAGAACAGTAGTGTCTGCTGCAGAGGAAACAAGACTGTAAAAGTAAAGTGCTTAGCAGAGTCTCCAGGGCATGGGAAACACTCCAAAACAGTTATTAGCTCTGTTTGCATTGGAGTGGGGCAGTGTTTCTCAATCTAATATATTTTTTTCATTACCGGCCACCTAAGGAGTCTTTTAAGATATTTCCTCCTCATTGCCCTCCCTCACGACATTATTTATTTATTTCTGGCTGCACTGGGTCTTCATTACTGCTATAGTTGGCTTTCTATAGCTGTGGCAAGTGGGGGCTACTCTAGTTGCAATATATAGGCTTCTCATTGCAGTGGCTTCTTTTGCAGCAGAGCATGGGCTCTCGGTGCACATGTTTCAGTATCGTGGCACCTGGGCTTAGCTGCCCAGTGGAATGTGGGATCTTCACGGACCAGAGATTGAACCCATGTCTAATGTACTGGCAGGTGGATTCTTAAACACTGGACCAACAAGAAAGTCCCCCCATGACATTTTAATATCACAGTTATACTGTATAACTACGTGTTTGTGTATCTTATTTATACATAAAAAGAGGAAATTTTTTTCCAGTCCTTTTCAATAAATTTTCACCCCTTGAGATACATATGCCCCACCAAGAATGCCTGGCATAAAAGTTTGGAATAGCCCAACTCAATATTTTCTCTGCAAATGTGTAACAGTCCGCATTTTTCCTGAGTGTGTGGCAATGCACCCCATCTCCTCCTCCCTGTCTTCTTCAATCTCTTCCCTTCCAGTCTCCTCAGGGCTGAGCAGTCTTTCATCTGCACCAACCAGCACTTCAGCCCCTTGCTCCGTTCAAGGCTGAACACTCCCTTCTCCAGCTCTGAATTCCTATAACATCAACTTGTGCCACGAGCTGGCTTTCTCTATCAGAAAAGTCCCCCTTTTTCTTTCTCAGAAGATGAGAACTGGTAGACTCTTCTTCACCTCCCAGAGTTAAACCTTTACATACAGCAGATTCTGAGAATGATATGATTTTTCACATATTATTCATCTGTTTGCTCATTTTCTTTAGTCTTCATGTGCTCCTGTCACCTCCTCACCTAGGCTCTAAGTACCACGAGGACAGAGCTGCTTCTAACTCCCTGCGTCCTCAGTAGGTTCCAAATATACAAATGCCGACCGTCTGAACACCTTTAGGAGGTGCTTAACTAAAGCTGGCCACTGGCAGCCGTGCGAACTTAATCTAGTCTACCAGTTGTTTTGTTTGCCCAGCACAGGGATTTTATTTATTTTAAAAATTATTCTGGAACATGTAAAAACCCAGATTTCTGGCTTCTCTAGAAAAATCTGAGGATCTGGCCACACTAAGACCCTCTTTCTCACATAACCACCATGGGCTTGAACCTGACCATCAGCCTCCACACACAGGCAGCACTCCTGCCCAATTTGCTCAGATAAATGATGACACAACTTCTCTTCTCTACACCCTCAGGGTTCAACCCTTGTAAAGTGGGTATTTGAAGGAGGAGGGGTAAATCACTTCTCTTGCTGATCTTTAATGACTGGTCGCAAGCCCACTGAATTTTATTTTCTTCCCAGGAAATGATCCTCTTCTTAACAAATGCTTACCATAGCCATTTCCAGGAGCACCTGGATGTGGATTCGCCATCCCCACAGATTTCATTTCAATACTTTCAGGATAATCGACATCCTCTCTCCCAAGGATGCCCAAGGGGCTGACACCCTCAGGGTGAAGCGAGGGCTGGACTGAAGATGTTCTGCCGAGTATTCTGCAATCCCAAAATGATGAATCAGTATTCATCTGGTAGCACAGTAAGGACAGTCATCCCTCCATCCATCCACTCATCCATTCATTCATGCCACTGAATGCCAATCATGCGTGGGCAAGGGGAAGCGAACACAAAGACACAGACATGGGTTGTTGACCCTCAAGGAACTTTCCATACAGTCTGGTCGAGCTTCTTAAACACAACCATAAGCAAGTATAACACAAGTAGTAACTGGTGAATATAAGAAGACAGGTCCAATGAGTTCACAGGAAAGAGAAAATTGGGGCTCGGAGTTTGAAGAGAAATCTACATGGAAAAGAGACATATGAGCTGGGATTGGAAGGATAAATCCATCCATTAAGAGTTAGGAGTAGGGCATCCAAGGATGAAGAACAGAACAAGTAAACCTGTGGGACCAGAAAGTGCTGAATATATAAAAGGAATGCTATGAAAGTCAATTAACTTGGAGCAAAGATTCTCAATTTTATTTACATATCAATTCCCAGGCCTCACTCTAAACAACTAAATAGAAGCTCTGAAAGTTGGGCCCAGGTATTTGTATGATTTTTAAGGCCCCCCAGGTATTTAGGTAATTATAAGCATCGGCCAAGGTTAAGAACCACTGACCTACAGTATAGGGTTGGGGTAGGAAGAAGATGGGCTTCCCAGGTGGCTCAGTGGTAAAGAACCCACCTACCAATGCAGGAGATGTGGGTTCGATCCCTGGGTTGGGGAGATTCCCTGGACAAGATATGGCACCCCACTCCAGTATTCTTGCCCGGGAAATCCCATGGACAGAGCAGCCTGGCAGGCTAGAGTCCATGGGGTCGCAAAAGAGTCAGACATGACTTAGCAACTAAACAACAACAGGGAAGGGAAAGCAGAAGTGGGAGGAGGTCAGTCAGTCTGGGCTTCGGCTGGCACCTTACATTAGCCCAGCACATCCTCATTCTTAAGGTAAGTGAAGTGGTGGAGACTTTCTCCCAAAGGTTATGGAGAACCATGGAAGATAATAAACAAGGGAGTGACAAGGTCAAAGGTATATTTTCAATGATGAATCAGGCAGTGAGGGATAAGACCAAGGAGGACATTTTGACCTGGTCCTTTTAATCCTCCTATTTAGGTTCTGAAGACATTTGATCCCACTACACACCCAAATCCCATATATTTTTTTTCTTGTTGTTCAGTCACTAAGTTGTGTCCAGCTGTTTGCAACCCTATGTAGTGCAGCATGCCAGGCTTTCCTATCCTTTATTATCTCCCAGAGTTTGCTCAAATTCATGTCCATTGAGATAGTCATGCCATCCAACCATCTCATCCTCTGTCACCCCTTCTCCTCCTGTCCTCAATCTATCCCAGCATAAGGGTCTTTTCCAGTGAGTCGGCTCTTCACATCAGGTGGCCAAAGTATTAGAGCTTCAGCTTCAGCATCAGTTCTTCCAATGAATATTTAGGGTTGATTTTCTTTAGGATTGACTGGTTGGATCTCCCTGCAGTCCAAGGGACTCTCATGAGTCATCTCCAACAACACAGTTCAAAAGCATCAATTCTTTGGCGCTCATCCTTCTTTATGACCCAACTCTCACATCTATACATGACTACTGAAAAAACCATAGCTTTGACTAGATGGACCTTTGTCAGCAAAGTAATGTCTTTGCTTTTTAATACTCTGTCTAGATTTGTCATAGCTTTCCTTCCAAGGAGCAAGTGTCTTTTAATCTTGTAGCTGCAGCCACCATCTGCAGTGATTTTGGAGTCCAAGAAAATAAAATTTGTCACTATTTTCACTTTTTCCCCTTCTATTTGCCAGGAAGTGATGGGACCAGATGCCATGACCTTAGTTTCTTGAATGTTGAATATCTTTTTAAAGTATTTATTGAATTTGTTACAATATTGCTTCTGTTTTTTTTTTTTTTTTTTATGTTTTGGTTTTTGGGCCTCTTCATCAAGAAGCTCATTAGTTCCTCTTTGCTTTCCGCCATAAGGGTGGTGTCATCTGCATATCTGAGGTTATTGATATTTTTCCCGGCAATCTTGATTCCAGCTTGTGCTTCATCCAGCCCAGCATTTCGCATGATGTACTCTTCATATAAGTTAAATAAGCAGGGTGACAATATACAGCCTTGACGTACTCCTTTCCTGATTTGGAACCAGTCCCTTGTTCCATGTCCGGTTCTACTGTTACTTCTTGACCTGCATACAGGTTTCTCAGGAGAAGGTGGTCTGGTATTCCATCTGTTTAAGAATTTTCCACAGTGTGCTGTGATCCACACAGTCAAAGGCTTTAGCACAGTCAATGAAGCAGAAGGAGATGTTTTTCTGGTATTCCCTTGCTTTTTCTATGATTCAACGGATGTTGGCAATTTGATCTCTGGCTCTTCTGCCTTTTCTAAATCCAGCTTGTATATCTGGAAGCTCTCAGTTCACATACTGTTGAAGCCTACCCTGAAGGATTTATGCTGAATTCATAAATGTTACTGGTAGAAATAGTACACACAAAATAAAGCTCACATTGGTTAGAATTTCACATAGTAAATTTGTTACAGGTTAAAAATAGCCTGAAAAATAAATAAATAATCACATGCTGTTGGCAACGTGAACACTGAGAAACTTAACACAGGAAAAATTAGTTGGTAGGACTGTCACCCAAGGTTAACACTGTCAGTGAGCCAAACCGTACCTGATAAAATTTGTCATTGACTAAGACTGATGGAAGATTAAAAATCTTCTTGGCAAAATTTACATCTACAGAATCTGAATCAGGAAAAAGTAGACTTAAAAAAACTTCTTTAGAGGAATCCTAACAATGGTAAAAACTATAACCAATAAAACTTCATGAAAACAACAACAACGGAGAAGATCAATGAGTCTGATCTGCTCTAAACATGAAAAGTGGTCAATTCTGGCAGTACTTTCAGCAAAATAAAGATGAAAGTGGAAAAAGTCAGAAGTGGCTCAATCACCCTGTACAAAAATAATTGAGGAATTAAATGGATTCCGTGGTATTAGGTCTTCAAAAGATTTTCTTGATTAAAGTGCATTCCTGTTGATATAGTTCTGGTTAAAAGGTTTGGGTTCATAATTATCATCTTAACCTTAATCTCATTGGTGACGTAGCAGGGTCAAAACAGTGCGATCTAAATGTCTTGCAGGGACTAGGCAGGAAGAGATAAGAGACTGGGAAGGATGTTATTCAAGCAAGAAGTGATGAAAGATTATGATCAGTTAAGAGCATGAAGCCTCAGGCTGAGAATCCAAGGCCCAGGTGAGGTATACAGGTAGGCGTGAAAGTTTCACCATAAATCCAGGTCATGGAAATCATCATATGTGTTCTTATCCCAATTAAGTTAAACATTAATTGACTTAATGATCTAACCTTCATTTCCCATCCCCACTGGAGGGAGATTCCAGCACTTACTGCCTGGCCATTTCCGGGTCCTCTGAAGAGCGATAATAATGACCATTCTCAGCACCTGGGTAATCAGGCTCTCCCCAAAAGTTTGTAGAGTTCCGATTGTCCTCAGCGTCCGGATAGTCTGGTTCTCCAAAAAAGTGTGTACGGTTAGATTGACTCTCAGCACCTGGATAATCAGGCTCTCCCAGAGAGTCTATGTATGCCTTGACTCTGGGGCTAGCATGCTCTGGATTCCTTCTGGACCCTGGATGGTTTGAACTGGCTCTGGGGCCAGAAGAGTTCAAGTTTTCCTGAGCTCTAGGGTAGTCTGGTTCTCCCAAGGAGTCAAGATAATCTGGATTTGTTCTGGAGCCTGTGTAATTCCCACTGCCTTGGGAACCAGGAAAATCAGGATTTCGTTGAGACTGAGAGTAGTCTGGCTCTCCAGATGAGCCTGGTTGGTATGGATTCCTCTGAGATCCAATATTCTCTGGTTCTGCCAAAGGTTTGGGATAGTCTGTCCCTGCAGAGTATGGATGACTCCTGGCGCCAGGGTAGTCTGGATTACTCCAAGATCCAGGATAATCTGGTTCTGCTAGAGACCCAAGATAGTCTGGACTTGTTCTGGACTCTGCTGGATATGGGTTACTCCTGGTGCTGGGGTCATCTGAGTTGTTCAGAGGACCTGGAGTTTTCAAATACCCCTGAGCATGGTTCCGAGACCCAGAATAGTCAGGGTAATCTGGGTCCTCCTCATAAGCACCATTCCTGTAGGCAGACATGTTTAATCTGGAGCATTAAAATGCATCTGCAGTTATTCAGTGATCTCTTTCTTTATCTGAAAAACAAAAGGAAGGAAACATCAGATTTTTTTCCCTTTCTTCCCTGCAATAATTGATAGTTACCTTGCAGTATCTGTTCTTTTATTCCTTCCTAGTTATGTACTGCTGCTGCTGCTAAGTCACCTCAGTCGTGTCTGACTCTGTGCGACCCCATAGATGGCAGCCCAGCAGGCTCCACCGTCCCTGGGATTCTCCAGGCAAGAACACTGGAGTGGGTTTCACAACTGTCCAAAATAGAGACTATATCTCCCAGCCTCCTGTGCCTCTAGGTGCAGCCATGAGAGTGGGCAATGAGATGTGGGCAGAATCGGTATATACTACTTCTAGGCTGTGCTGTTAAAGGGAAGAGGTACTCCTCCCTTTCTCAGCCTTCTCACATCCGTGGACTGGAATGTGGAAATGATGGGGTGCCATCTGGGCCATCTGTGGATGGTGACTGCAGCCATGAAATTAAAAGATGCTTGCTCCTTGGAAGGAAAGCTATGACAAACCTAGACAGCATATTAAAAACAGAGACATCACTTTGCCAACAAAGGTCCGTCTAGTCAAAGCTGTGGTTTTTTTTCCAGTAGTCATGTATGGATGTGAAGCCTGAGTGCCAAAGAATTGATGCTTTCAAATAGTGGTGTTGGAGAAGACTCCTGAGAGTCCCCTGGACTGCAAGGAGGTCAAGTAAGTCAATCCTAAAGGAAATCAACCCTGAATATTCATTGGAAGGACTGATGCTGAAGCTGAAGCTCCAATATTTTGGCCGCCTGATGAGAAGAAATGACTCATTGGAAAAGACCCTGATGTTGGGAAAGAGTGAAGGTAAAAGGAGAAGAGGGCAACAGAAGATGAGATGGTTAGATACCATCACTGTCTCAGTGGACATGCTGCTGCTGCTGCTGCTGCTGCTGCTAAGTCGCTTCAGTCGTGTCCGACTCTGTGCAACCCCATAGACGGCAGCCACCAGGCTCTGCCGTCCCTGGGATTCTCCAGGCAAGAGTACTGGAGTGGGTTGCCATTTCCTTCTCCAGTGCATGAAAGGGAAAAGTGAAAGTGAAGTCGCTCAGTCATGTCTGACTCTTAGCGACCCCATGGACTGTAGCCCACCAGGCCCCTCCGTCCATGGGATTTTCCAGGCAAGAGTACTGGAGTGGGTTGCCATTGCCTTCTCCCTCTAAGTGAGCTATCTATTGCTTTTACTTGCCTTTAACTTGTTTCTCCTTCTTTTGGCATCAAGGCCCTGATTTTCCTCTGAGCACCTGCCCCTGCCACACTCATGGTCTAAGGAAAGGCTAATTGCATTTTTGACTGCAAAGATGGTCACATGACCAACTCTGGCCAATCAGTGTCCACCATACCCTTTGCCACAGGGTTTGGTTCAGGAATGGGCACATAACCCAGGTCAGTCTTCCAGGACCTTGACTAAGTGGGAAAGGTATGCTCTTGTTTCATTCGTTTGCTATGGTGATAGGCTAGTTCCAGGCTTATGTCTGGAACTTCTGGTGTAGTATCAGTCAGAACAGAGAAAAATATAAGGAGGGGAGAAAATTTAAAGAAAGAATTAACAGGATTTGTGGATTGACATGATATGGGAAGGGTGAGAGCTAAAGAAAAGAAAAGTCAGAAATAGCTCCACAGTTCGAGCCAGCATTATTAGATAAATGATGGTGCCTTTGAAAGAACCAAGTAGACCACTTTTAAAGTTGAGCCAATGTTTACAGATGATGGGGAAACAGTGGAAACAGTGTCAGACTTTATTTTTTTGGGCTCCATAATCACTGCTGATAGTGATTGCAGCCATGAAATTAAAAGATGCTTACTCCTTGGAAGGAAGGTTATGGCTAACCTAGATAGCTTATTTAAAAGCAAAGACATTACTTTGCTAACAAAAGTCCATCTAGTCAAGGCTATGGTTTTTCCAGTGGTCATGTATGGATGTGAGAGTTGGACGGTGAGGAAAGCTGAGCGCATAAGAATTGATGCTTTTGAACTGTGGTGTTGGAGAAGACTCTTGAGAGTCCCTTGGACTGCAAGGACATCCAACCAGTCCATCCTAATGGAGATCAGTCCTGGGTGTTCATTGGAAGGACTGATGTTGAAGCTGAAACTCTAATACTTTGGCCACCTCATGCGAAGAGTTGACTCATTGGAAAAGACCCTAATGCTGGGTAGGATTGGGGGCAGGAGGAGGAGGGGACGACAGAGGATGAGATGGTTGGATGGCATCACTGACTCGATGGACATGGGTTTGGGTAGACTCCGGGAGTTCGTGATGGACAGAGAGGCCTGGCGTGCTGCAATTCATGGGGTCACAAAGAGTCGGACACGACTGAGCGACTGAACTGAACTGAACTGAAACAAAAAGGGTTAGGCTTTTTGTTGAGTAATCAGAGCTAAAGAATTAACCTTCTGCCGCTGTCATCTACAACCTTTTCAGCATAGCAGAAAGTTTTTCATTATTTGTGTCCCTGTCCAGCATCCACTTCTCTCTTTTGTAGTAACATTTTTCCTCTCAATTCATGTCAGCCAGGTGTAAATATGTGACCCAATTAGAATTATTTACTTCCTGGCCACAGTGATTGAGTCAGAGCCAGTGAGACTCAATTCTGGGAGTTTTATCAGAAATGTTGAAAAAGAGAAGCTCTCTCTTTTGGTTGGACTTGGGACTTAGGAAGTTATAAGCCTGGAGATGCCAGAGGTCACCAGGGAAGGAGGCCTGCCTGAGAGTAGTGCCAACAGCAAAGAGAACGGAACCAAGAGATAAACAGAAAGAAGGATCAAATGCTTTGACGTTGTTTAAGCACCTGAATCCAGCCATGCCTGAAGGCAGCCAGCCACTGGATGCTTGAGTCATTACGTTCCCCTTTTGACTTACAGTTGTTTGAGTTGAGTTTTTGTCATACACAAATTAAAGAGAATTTCAACTAATATGCTAAGTTTTACAAACAGAAACATCCACACAAACTGAGTGCTAGAAAGACTAGATGCTGGGCTTTATGGCAACTTATTTTTCATAACATGGAAAATGAACTCATTCATTTACTTATATTGTAAGACTAGAAATTAATGTATATTTAAGGTTTAGGATTTCCACGGCCTACTAAAACCTTAGCTATTACTCTTACATCTAACAAACTAAATGATGCCTACTAAATCTAAGAGAATAAAACCTGGTACAATACCAGCCTAAGAGATAAAAGTATGTCCACCAAAAGGCAATGAGAGTGCTCATAGATGCTTTTCTTACATAAGAGCCAGAAATTGGAAACAAGCTAACAGTAGAATAAGCAAATAAATTGTGGCATATTCAAACAATGAAATACTACACAGCAGTAACCAAGACCGAACTTCTGTGACATGCAATGACATGGATTCATCTCACAGAGGCAGTGGTGATTGAAATTCAGATACAAAAGACTACAGACTGTATAATATTTATACAAAGTTCAAGAACAGGCAAATTAAATAATGGAGCTAGAAGTCAGAATAAGGATTACCTTGGGGAAGGGAGGAGATGGGAACCAATATGAGCAAGCAAGCCTCTGGGATTCTAGAAATGTTCTCCTCTTGATCTGGGTGGTGGTTACGTGGTGGCATGTGTGTACACATCAAGTACACTTAAGAATTGTGTGGGTACGTGCATGCTCAGTTGCTCAGTTGTGCCCTACCCTACTACATCATGGACTGTAGTAAGAACTGTGTACCTCTCTATAAAGGCTCAATACTTGAGCCACCTGAAGCGAAGAACTGACTTATTTGAAAAGACCCTGATGCTGGAAAAATTGAAGGTGGGAGGAGAAGGGGACGACAGAGGATGAGATGGTTGGGTTGCATCACTAACTCAATGGACAATGGAGTTTGAGTCAACTCTGGGAGTTGGTGATGGACAGGGAGGCCTGGCGTGCTGCAGTCCACGGGGTTGCGAAGAGTTGGACATGACTGAGCAACTGAACTGAACTGAACTGAACTGATGTGTGTGTGTGAATTCATATATAGAAACTAATACAATATTGTAAAGCAACTTATACATCAATTTTTAAAAAATCAGGCACTCAACTAGGACATAATTTTAAACAATAGAAATCCTTAATAATAAAGTAGAAGGAAAAGAAACTCTACCAAATTCCTCAGCTGACATAGTGATTGTAAATGAGAAGTAAATTTTGCTGTGAGCTTCTTCTTAGTCCAGACTGAAAGAGAATCATACAAGTTACGTGATACTCATTTCTTGTGAAAAAAAGGAAGTGTATCAGTTTTTCAAGAAGTCCATGCTTCTCCCCAGGATGAATTTCTGAAAAAAAAAAATGTGTCACGAGAACCTTCTAAAGGGATCAAATGACCACATAATACAGCTCAGGGTCACCAGCAAAGAGCTCAGACCCTCCAGCAACTCCAGGACGAGCTGTTGGGGCTGGGGGTGGGGAGTGTTTGGGGGAGCTCTGGAGTCCCTACAGGTCATTGTGAGATGAGCAACCCCCTTCCATAAAGGCAGTGGCACTGGGCTATTTTTGGCCAGTGGGCTGTGAGCATGAGTTACTTCCAAGCAAAAGAATTTAAGAGTCAAAAACACAACCTTCTAGTGCCTTTCCCCTGCCACGGCAGCCAGTGACATTTCAGATGGAGACCCATTCTTCACCCGTAGACCGCATGACTCAATGGAGCACAACCCACTCCCAATAACCCATAATAGCATTTCATGAGCAAGAAATTAGCTTTCAGGTGTTAAGCCATTGAGATTTTGAGTTTGTTTCTTAATGCAGCAGAATCTAGCCTAGCCTGACAATACAAGATCATTTAGAATTTTTGACAAATATATCTTTGTGTATTATGTGAATATATATATTTGTGAATATATTCATGAATGAATGAACTGTTGGCTGATCACATATAACATCTGTCTACTTATCTATCGATCATCTACTTATTTACCTGTTTATCTATGTGTGTGTATTGTATGAACATACCTATTCATAGAACACACACATATAATATACGTATTCATGAACATATTTATGAACATATATGTTCATGAATATATTCATATAACACAAATATGGATAGATAGATACTATATGTGATCAGCCAACAATGAGTTTCAATCTGCTGGTACAATTCTCTGTTCTACTGATGTCATTTGACAGGAGTTTGTACAGTGCACTTATCTTTTTCACAGACCAAGCACAAATGTGCTCCAATCACTACCATCTAGTGGGACAAATTCCTAAGTAACCAAAGAGATAAACCCACAGAAAATGACTGAAAGAGGAGGAAACAGCTACAAGGAAATAGTCTTGAGCTGACAGGGAAATTAAGTGGGAGTGGTCTTCTGAGAAATTTACTCATAGTTTCCTACTAACTATTAGAGGTACAAACATCCTGTCCTTTCCAAGGAAAAATTTCCCTTTGTGCCTTGGAAGAACCTCAAATACATATGTATTTTTCTTTTTATTGAAACATAGTTGATGTACAATATTATATAAGTTACAGGTGTACAATATAGTGATTAACAATTTTTTAAAGTTATACTGCATTTATAGTTATTGTAAAACATGGGTTTTATATTTTATAGAGTATATTATATATTTTTTTGCCTCTAAATTTTGTTGCTCTAGTATCTTCCCAATAAGGGCCATTGAATCATCTATTCTGAGTCCTCCTTTTGACATCCATTTAGGGTTTCCTACTTCACTGTTTCATTGGTTTTCAGTCACATTCCTACACAATTATGTCTTTTGAATCTGTTAATTGCAGGCTCCCTATTTGATCTTGCAAGTCTCCTGGTTTGAATGGGTGATCATAACAACCTTGCATTTAGCTAGTCCAATAATATTCAAGGGATAAATTACATCCTAGAATCTTGATAAGGTCACAGTCAGGCTATTTATCTGGATCCCTACTGCCTCTTAGGTTTCCTAGACTTAAGCCAGCATAAGCCAAAGCAAGCCACCCACGATCTTTGTTCTGCAGTCACCAAAATGACCTCACAAAATAGTGACATGGAGTCATCAAAGCCAAGCTTTACGTGTAATGAGAAAAAACGGAAACAATCCAAAAACCCATCAACAAGGGATGGATCAAATCAGTGACAGCACACCCGCATAATGGAACATCGTGGAGCTAAAAAAGAGCGCTCTAGATCTCCATGTTCCAGCAGAAGACGGCCGGCTTTGTATGGCTCTTCTTTCTAATCTCCTTTTCCTGTCTCCTGCCCAATCCCACGCTAGAATCATGAGGCAGTCGTAAACGGCACAAAGGTTAATTTTGCTAATCAGGCCAGTTATTACCTGAAAGACATGGAAAGAGAAGCCAGAGCCTTGTAAAAGCTAACCTGACCACCGCCAAATGCAGGACACCCCATAAGAGCCAAAATGAGGCCACAGATTCTAATTTCAGCTGTTATATTTTATCTTCTAATGGGGTGAGCTTTGTTGTTTCAACACAAGACAACCTTTCAACCTAAATGAAACCAACGTGTTTATAAATGGTATACAGTCCATACATATTTAAGATCCACAGTCAAAATTATCAAAGTGAGTCTATAGAAATTTTTGATTAGTTCCAAAGAGCCACCATCATTTTGATTTAGACCAACCAAATTTTTTCGGTTTTTTTTTTGGGGGGGGGGTGCTACATTTTATTTTGCTAAGTAAATACATTAAAAGCAACAACAGCTACCATGACCTACTATCACTGTTATTTCATAAAACATTTTATAGACATTTTTTAAAAGGAAAAATTCCCAATCTAAAGAGGAAGAACAGTCCATTTAATTGAAGAAAAACTTACATCTCTATCCTTGTTTTTCTCACTTTGTCCCAAACGAATGCAAACTTCACACAAACTGACTTGGCTGGCAGATGCTGTTGGAACTACAGAGTCGGATGGATATGTGTTTTCTCTCCCACTGGCTGTTGATAGAAGCTGGATCAGGGACGATTTCCAGAAAGTTATAGTCCTTAACGTGGATCTGAAGTCTGAAAATTCCCAGCTGCTGACTGTGGGCCACACATCCTGAAAATCAGATGACAGAGGACTTTGATTTCTATAAGAGATGGTGTCACAACACACCCCTTACCGGTGACTATGAAGGAGGGACACACTAGTTCAATGCCTTCTTATTTTCTTTCCTCTTAAGACTTTTAAAAAATGGACAACAATCAAGTACAGAGGGTAAAAAGAATAAATATTACCAAATACTAATCTTTTTGATGTTAGTTCCAGATTTGTGCTTATTTTCTCAAGGAAATAAAACATGACTGGTAAAATGGAAACTCTCAAGCTTCCCCTCAACCCAGTTTTCCACCACTGCCTGCCCCCCTTCTCTGTCCAGAAGCCAGCACGATTCTGAATTTGGTTGGTGATTTTCCACTGCATATTGTTCATATGTTGACCACTGTTAAGGGTTGAATTATGTCCCCAGTTAAAAGATATACGGAAGTACTTAACCTCTGGTATCCCAGTTTGTGACCTTATTAGGACATAGGATCTTCCGACAGGTAATCAAGTTAGAATGAGGTCATTAAAGTCCAGTATGACTGTTGTCCTTGTTAGCAGGGGAACTTTGGACACAGCCATGCACACAGGGAGGAGTGTGTGAAGAGACATTGGGAGAATACCATGAAGACTGACGTTCTCCTGCCTCGGGCCAAGGATCACTAGAAGTTGGAAGAAGCAAGCAAGGATCCTTCCACTACAAGCATTGGAGGGACCATTACCCTCCCACCACCTTGATTTCAGACTTCCAGCCCGCAGAGCTGTGAGACAATACATTTCTTGTAAGCCACTCAGTCTGTGGTACCTTGTCAGGCATTGTCAAAGTCCACTGGGAAATAAATCAGCCATTCCCCCGCCCCTCCTTACCCCTGCCTTTGAGACTGGCTGAGTTAAACTGAGATTAATACAGGAGATCTAAAAAAGGGCTTTTCCAGCTTTCTAAGTTCATGATAAAAAGAAAAATTTGCAAGAAAAAAAGGAAATGAAAGGGAAACAGGTGAAATCTTTTCATTAAAGAGAAAGAAGTGGACATTTTGTATGATTAGGAAATGAAAGGGATGTATCAATACTTCTGAGGCATAACGCCGCCTGCCTACTCGGAACCAGGCAGCAGGGGCACACGCTCGCTCAGTCTCCACTCGTTTTGGCGGGGGTACGCTTCATGCCCTCATTTTGCCGTTGTTCACACTAAGTCGCGTCCGACTCTTTGCGACCCCATGAACTACAGCACACCAGGCTTCCCTGTCCTTCACTATCTCCCCGAGTTTGCTCAAACTCATGTCCGTTAGTCAGCGAAGCCATCCAACCATCTCATCCTCTCTTTCCCCCTTTTCCCTCTTGCCCTCAGTCTTGCCCAGCTTGAGTCTTTTCCAGTGAGTCAGCTCTTCACATCAGGTGGCCAAAGTACTGGAGCTTCAGCTTCAGCGTCAGTCCTTCCCGTGAACACTCAGGGTGATTTCCTTTAGGATGGACTGGTTTGATCTCCTTGCTGTCCAAGGGACTCTCGAGAGTCTTCTCCAGCACCACAGTTCAAAAGCATCAATTCTTCAGTGCTCAAACTTCCTTTTTTTCAATAATTTAAAACCATCCTCAGTTACAAGAGCTGCATTTATGAGGGGTAGTTGGCCAAACCTTGTATAAACACGCTGGCCTGTTTCCCTGGGTCATGACCTTTGTACATGCTGTTCCTTCCACCTAGAATGCTTTTCCCTCTACTCCTGGTCTGGTTAACTCCTCATCCTTAAGGAGTCGGCTTCAACTCCGCCTTCACAGAGAGGCCTCCCTTATTCCTCCACATCCAAACAATTCTCCTTGCGTTTCTCTCATAGCATCCTGCCCCCTTTTCCACAGGACTTACCAATTTGTAATTATATATCAATTTTGTGCACTTATTGTTCAAAATGTGTCTTCCATTGACTGAGAGCTCTGTGAGGGTAGGAGTTGTTCTATTTTGCTCAGTATCTCCCCAGGATCTGGCACCATGCTTGGCACATAGGAAACAAAGGAGACACTCAATACTTGTTGAAGGAATGAAGGAATGTTGTCTCACAAAGTTCTCATTCATCACATGCATCGCCTGGAGCCTATCTTGTTGGCAGACAGTGGGAGGGCAAACCAATCTAACTGGGGTCTGCTGGACCATCCTGGGCGAGTGGGGAATGGAGAAAGGTTCACTCAGACCTTCTCAGGCCTGGGTCCACTGTGGCCATAAACACATCCCATTTATAAACTGAGGGTTTCAGATCATCACAGGGATCCTTGAAAGGAGAAATTTCCTCATGGAAAATAATAAGAAATCTCCCAGCAATAGCTCCTTCCTTTTTATTTCTTGTTCAATGATTCAAGTTAAGTAACTACATCATCTCCATTAGTGCTAATGGTTCTTCAACAACTCTCTCAAAGGGCCACTGTCTCTTTTTCAATGAGGAGAGAGCAAAACTCAAGTTTAGAACCTTCATGAGGCCTCAACTCATGACTAGACTCTAACAATTTCACTTTTAAATTAACATGCAACAAAATATTTGGGATATATAGTTCTGTGAGCACATGCACAACCACTACCACAGTCAGGACACAGACAGTTTCATCACCTTAAACTCCCCTCTGCCATTCCCTGAAATCACCCCCCTCACATCCTTAGCCCAAGAAGGATCTGTTCTCCATCCCAACAGTTTTGCATTTTTCAAAATGTCATATAAGTGAAATCATACAGAATGTAGCCCTTGAGATGCTTCTTTCACAATCTAGCTAGAATTTAATAACATGGTTTGGTTTTCCCTGTAGGTATGTATGTCTATGGGCTTCCCTGGTGGCTCAGACAGTAAAGAATCTGCTTGTAATGCAGGAGACCCGGGTTTGATCCCTGTGTCAGAAAGATTCACTGGAGAAGGGAATGACTTCCCCCTCTAGTACTCTTGCCTGGAGAATTCCATGGACAAAGGAGACTGGCAGGCTACAGTCCATGGGGTTGCAAAGAGTCGGACACGACTGAGTGACTAACACTTTTCACTTTTTTCGTATATGTCTATAAATATATATAAAGATAAGTAAATATAAAAATAATAATGTTTATAAAACAAATATGACTATATAGTCACCTATATCTATAAGCAACCGATAACAAATTTTCCATTTACAATAATGACATGTTTCCTTTTAAAATAAATCTCTAGTACTTTTGTACTGGATTAGTGGGAGGTGCGCACATGTGCTAGAGTAGGAAAAGTCTCGACAGTCCCTGGTAGGGGGTTTTTCCAGCCCCCTGACTATTTTTGGAGTACTGGTGGGGGTCTGGGAGGGCTGGGCTCGTACACTGCTTGGTGGGATTGGGTGGCTATTGGGCGTTTAGCTGAAGGGGTGGCCTCTCATTGCTTTCAGCCAGCTTCCTTGCTGTCACTTAGGTTTATCATTTTTCCCTGCTCTGGGCAAGATTCCGAGCACATTGACTGTGGGGGAGGGGAAGAGGCGGGGTCTCCAAGAAGTGGGGTCCCTCCTTGGGCAGCAGAATCACCCACTCCTCCCAGCGAGTCTCTGCAGGTATAGGAGCCGTGGTGGCTCCTTGTGTTGGGTCCAGCTCTCCCAGAAAGGGATCCTTGTTCTTCTGGGAGGGTCTGGGGCCGTCAGCCAGGCAGGGAGGCATGCACATCTCTTCCCCTTCCACCTCTCTGCCTGCTCCTTGCTGATCCATTCCCTGGCTAATTCGCAGTGATTCTCAAACCTTCGTGCACAGAACCTGGTAAAAAGTCAGCTTCTCAGGTCCCACGCCAGACCCACTGAATCAAAACTTCTGGGGATGGGACTTGAACTAGGGTGGTTTTCCTGGGACTGGCAGGTTTCCAGGACATGGAACTTTCAGTGCTAAAACTGAGAATGTCCTGGGGAAACTGGGACAAGTTGGTCACCTGATGATCCACGGGTCCCCATCTCCCTTAGGCTCCTGGGTGACTCTCCTGGGCATATCCAGCTTGATGGTCCCCAAAACACACAGATCAGTGATGCTTTAAATGTTGAAGTTCCTTTAGGCTCTATGCTTCACTCTCTTTTCCTTCCCTAGACTTGCACTGGTAGTCCCATAATCACTCATATTTATCCACATTAAAGTTAATGAAGTGTTAGTCGCTCAGTCATGTCTCTTTTCGACCCCATGGATGGTAGCCTGCCAGGCTCCTCGGTCCATGGAATTCTCCAGGCAAGAATACTGGAGTGGGTTGCCATTCCTTTCTCCAGAGGATCTTCCTGACCCAGGGACTGAACCCAGGTCTCCTGCATTGCAGGCATATTCTTTACCGTCTGAATAAAATTCAAAATTCAGTTCCTCAGTTGCACAGTTGCACTAGCCACATTTTAACTACTTGCTAGATACATGTGGTCAGCGGTTGCTGTATTTGACGGTGTGATATAGAACTATTCCATCATCATAAAAAGTTCTACAGGCACACCTCAATTTATATTGTGTTTTTTTACAGATTGAAGGTTTGTGACCACGCAGTACCAAGCAAGTCTACTGGTGCTGTTTTTCCAACAGCATTTGCTGACTTTGTGTCTCTGTGTCACATTTTGGTAATTCTTGCATATTTTAAACTTTTTCTCTGTTATTTTGTTATGGTGATCTGTGAACGGTGATCTTTGATGTTACTATTGCAAAAGGATTGACTCGTTGGAGGCTCAGATAACAGTTCCCATTTTTAGCAATTGAATATTTTTAAATTAAGGTATATCTATTGTTTTTTAAAGACATAATACTATTGCATACTTCAGTTCAGTTCAGTTCAACCGCTCAGTCGTGTCCAACTCTTTGCGACCCCATGAATCACAGCATGCCAGGCCTCCCTGTCCATCACCAACTCCCGGAATTTACCCAAACCCATGTCCATCGAGTCAGTGATGCCATCCAACCATCTCCTCCTCTGTCGTCCCCTTCTCCTCCTGCCCCCAATCCTTCCCAGCATTAGGGTCTTTTCCAATGAGTCAACTCTTCGCATGAGGTGGCCAAAGTATTAGAGTTTCAGCTTCAACATCAGTCCTTCCAATGAACACCCAGGACTGATCTCCATTAGGATGGACTGGTTGGATCTCCTTGCAGTCCAAGGGGCTCTCAAGAGTCTTCTCCAACACCACAATTCAAAAGCATCAATTCCTTGGCACTCATCTTTCTTCACCGTCCAACTCTCACATCCATACATGACCACTGGAAAAACAATAGCCTTGACTAGACGGACCTTTGTTGGCAAAGTTATGTCTCTGCTTTTAAACATGCTATCTAGGTTGGTCATAATCTTCCTTCCAAGGAGTAAGCGTCTTTTAATTTCATGGCTGCAATCACCATCAGCAGTGATTTTGGAGCCCAAAAAAATAAACTTTGACACTGTTTCCACTGTTTCCCCATCTATTTCCCATGAAGTGATGGGACCAGATGCCATGAGATTAGTTTTCTGAATGTTGAGCTTTAAGCCAGCTTTTTCACTCTCCTCTTTCACTTTCATTAAGAGGCTCTTTAGTTCTTCACTTTCTGCCATAAGGGTGGTGTCATCTGCATATCTGAGGTTATTGATGTTTCTCCCGGCAATCTTGATTCCAGCTTGTGTTTCTTCCAGTCCAGCATTTCTCATGATGTACTCTGCATATAAGTTGAATAAGCAGGGTGACAATATACAGCCTTGACCTACTCCTTTTCCTATTTGGAACCAGTCTGTTGTTCCATGTCCAGTTCTAACTGTTGCTTCCTGACCTGCATACAGGTTTCTCAAGAGACAGGTCAGATGGTCTGGTATTCCCATCTCTTTCAGAATTTTCCACAGTTTATTGTGATTCACACAGTCAAAGGCTTTGGCATAGTCAATAAAGCAGAAATAGATGTTCTTCTGGAACTCTCTTGCTTTTTTGATGATCTATTGGATGTTGGCAATTTGATCTTTGGTACCTCTGCCTTTTCTAAAACCAGCTTGAACATCTGGAAGTTCATGGCTCGCGTATTGCTGAAGCCTGGCTTGGAGAATTTTGAGCATTACTTTACTAGCGTGTGAGATGAGTGCAATTGTGCAGTAGTTTGAGCATTCTTTGGCATTGTCTTTCTTTGGGATTGGACTGAAAATGGACCTTTTCCAGTCCTGTGGCCACTGCTGAGTTTTCTACATTTGCTGGCATATTGAGTGCAGCACTTTCACAGCATCATCTTTGAGGATTTGAAATAGCTCAACTGGAATTCCATCACCTCCACTAGCTTTGTTTGTAGTGATGCTTTCTAAGGCCCACTTGACTTCACATTCCAGGATGTCTGGCTCTAGGTGAGTGATCACACGATCGTGATTATCTGGGTCGTGAAGATCTTTTTTGTACAGTTCTTCTGTGTATTCTTGCCACCTCTTCTTAATATCTTCTGCTTCTGTTAGGTCCATACCATTTCTGTCCTTTATCGAGCCCATCTTTGCATGAAATGTTCCCTTGGTATCTCTAATTTTCTTGAAGAGATCTCTAGTCTTTCCCATTCTGTTGTTTTCCTCTATTTCTTTGCATTGATCGCTGAGGAAGGCTTTCTTATCTCTCCTTGCTATTTTTTGGAACTCTGCATTCAGATGGGAATCTCTTTCCTTTTCTCCTTTGCTTTTCGCTTCTCTTCTTTTCACAGCTATTTGTAAGGCCTCCTCAGACAGCCATTTTGCTTTTTTGCATTTGTTTTCCATGGGATGGTCTTGATCCCTGTCTCCTGTACAATGTCACGAACCTCTGTCCATAGTCCATCAAGCACTCTGACTATCAGATCTAGTCCCTTAAATCTATTTGTCACTTCCACTGTATAATCATAAGGGATTTGATTTAGGTCATACCTGAATGGTCTAGTGGTTTTCCCTACTTTCTTCAATTTCAGTCTGAATTTGACAATAAGGAGTTCATGATCTGAGCCACAGTCTGCTCCCGGTCTTGTTTTTGCTGACTGTATAGAGCTTCTCCAGCTTTGGCTGCAAAGAATATAATCAATCTGATTTCAGTGTTGACCATCTGGTGATGTCCACGTGTAGAGTCTTCTCTTGTGTTGTTGATTAGGTTAAAAAAAGATAAATAATAGCATTCATAGTACAAAAGGGGGGTAACAAGTATGAAGGTGGAAAGCAAATGACAATATTTGGGGAAGCAATGGACATTATACAATAATATAATTACATACTCTCCCCTTCCCCTCCACACACATTCAAAATACCAGCTGTAATTCTAAGAATTCCTGAAAGGGAAAGAAAAGGAATTTAAAAAGACGACATTGCCCATTCCTACGCATCTCATTTGAGCCAAACCCTCATAATCACAGTTCTAGAAGCTTCGATTCCTTTCAGGCACCTGATCTTGGAAAGTCAATTCCCACACAAAGAACAAAGACCACCACATGCCTGAGAGCGGTTGCCCAGGCATGAGGCCACACGCTCAAACACATCCACGTATCAGCGGAGACGTAGATTTTATTTGGTCACAAGTGCCTTGTTGTTCTTCTGGGCTGGTTATGTTAGCTTAATGATTACTTTGGCTGTCATCATTGAAGCCACTGTAAACAAATACCTTAGAATCCTTTATCTGGGGGGAAAGTGCAGAACAAGGAAATAAAACCAAGGAAATCGATCTCTTTAAAGCATGTGAGAGAAAATCCTTCAATCACCCATTTAACTAATTCATCCCGGAACTAAACATTTGTTAGCTCGCACTCCATGAGAGTCTTCTCCGGGAACTAAACTGTTTTAGAAACTGTTTCTGCCTTTGCCTCAGGTACATTCAAGACCACACATTGGAGCCCTCAGAAAATAAGGTTTAGTTTGCTATGAATAGAAGGGGAAAAAATAACAAAACATAACAAAACATCTTGTCTTTTTTCAAGTTTTCAACAAGGAATTTACTAAATTTTAAGAGAGTTACTTAATTCCCAAGGAACAGTAGTTGTATTTTATGAATGCCAAAAGAATGTAAGATTTTTAGCTTGTTAAGCACATAAGACTAGAAAATGAATATGAATTTTCATCCTATGAAGGACATCACCTTGACATGGCAAAAATATATCCAAAGAATTTAGTACTGAGGTAGCCCTGGAGAAGGGAATAGCAATCCACTCCAGTATTCTTGCCTGGAGAATCCCATGGACAGAGGAGCCTGGTGGGCTACAGTCCATAGGGTTGCAAACAGTCCAACACGACCGAGAGACTAACACTTTCTGAGTTCAGTTCCAGACCATTGCAACCAAGTGAATATTACAGCAAAGTGAGTCATGTGAATTTTTTTGTTTTCCAGTGCATATAAAATTTATGTTTATATACATTGTGGTCTATTAAGTATGCAATAGTATTACATCTTTAAAAAACAATGGATATACCTTAATTTAAAAATATTTATTTGCTAAAAGTGGGAACTGTTATCTGAGCCTCTGAGTCAATCTTTTTGCAATAGTAACATCAAAGATCACCATTCATAGAACTGAGCGACTAACACTTCATTAACTTTAATGTGGATAAATATGAGTGATTATGGGACTACCAGTGCAAGTCTAGGGAAGGAAAAGAGAGTGAAGCATAGAGCCTAAAGGAACTTCAACATTTAAAGCATCACTGATCTGTGTGTTTTGGGGACCATCAAGCTGGATATGCCCAGGAGAGTCACCCAGGAGCCTAAGGGAGATGGGGACCCGTGGATCATCAGGTGACCAACTTGTCCCAGTTTCCCCAGGACATTCTCAGTTTTAGCACTGAAAGTTCCATGTCCTGGAAACCTGCCAGTCCCAGGAAAACCACCCTAGTTCAAGTCCCATCCCCAGAAGTTTTGATTCAGTGGGTCTGGCGTGGGACCTGAGAAGCTGACTTTTTACCAGGTTCTGTGCACGAAGGTTTGAGAATCACTGCGAATTAGCCAGGGAATGGATCAGCAAGGAGCAGGCAGAGAGGTGGAAGGAGAAGAGATGTGCATGCCTCCCTGCCTGGCTGACGGCCCCAGACCCTCCCAGAAGAACAAGGATCCCTTTCTGGGAGAGCTGGACCCAACACAAGGAGCCACCATGGCTCCTATACCTGCAGAGACTCGCTGGGAGGAGTGGGTGATTCTGCTGCCCAAGGAGGGACCCCACTTCTTGGAGACCCCGCCTCTTCCCCTCCCCCACAGTCAATGTGCTCGGAATCCTGCCCAGAGCAGGGAAAAATGATAAACCTAAGTGACAGCAAGGAAGCTGGCTGAAAGCAATGAGAGGCCACCCCTTCAGCTAAACGCCCAATAGCCACCCAATCCCACCAAGCAGTGTACGAGCCCAGCCCTCCCAGGCCCCCACCAGTACTCCAAAAATAGTCAGGGGGCTGGAAAAACCCCCTACCAGGGACTGTCGAGACTTTTCCTACTCTAGCACATGCGTGCACCCCCCACTAATCCAGTACAAAAGCAACATTTGGTGGCTATTGGACTCACTAACTGCTCATAAATATCCCATGAATACATACATCTAATTATAACAGACAGAACTATGGCAAGGCCAGGCACCATAGAGGATCTTGTTACATAACCTGCAGCCGTCAGTCAAGGCTGTCAATCAATGACCCTTCTGGATTATGCAAACGACCCTGCCTTAAAAACTAGGTACCCCAATCCTCCAGGGCCATTTGCCTCCCTTGACCTAGCCCACCTCTCTTGAGGTGTTCTCTCTGTTCTTTCTTTGTGTGCAGCTCAGTCGTTCAGTTGTGTCTGATCCTTTCTGACCTGTTCTTTTTTTGGTCATTATTAATAAACCTTCTTGCAGTGGGTAAGACCTTATATTCTGCTGTGCCCCTTACCATGAACTGAGGCCCACAGCAGGAAGGGTCTCCAGACTCTCCTTCAACTAACACTTGATGCCTCTCCCCTACCCTGGGGCTGGAGATCTTCCTCTTCTCTACCACTGGATGTCAGAAAGGCAGGAAGGGCCAGTAAAGGTTGAGCTTCATCCACACTGTGCTTCTGGGTCTGTGTCAAGCCTCCCTCGTTCAGAGAAAAACAACTTTCTAAATCCACCTTTGGGACTAGAAGCTTAGTTCTTAGACTAATTCAGATTTGTATAATATAGCGGTTCTATTATAAGGCCTATTTAAACAAACGTTATATAACACAATCTAAGTATTATTCCAGATTTGCAGACAGGAAAAGAGAAACTGAAACCAATGATAACAAAACAACAAATACATATATGCCAGACATGCTATGAGAGCTTCACAGGTGTTAACCCATTAAATCCCCTAGTAATAGATCCTATTATTATCCTTATTCTACTGAGAAGGACACAAAAGCACAGAGAGGCTAAGTAACTTGGCCAAGAAACACAGCCAATACAGAGTGAAGTGCAGTATCATAAATGGCCCTTTCTCCTAGGGAAGAGAATGCTCTCTTTTTCAACTTGCTTGTCCAGCATTCACATTTTGAATATGGTCATCTTTTTGCCCATGCTGAGTAAATATGAAGTTAGGCATGGGAAGTTTCTAGATTCAATGCTGTTTGCAGCAGGGCCAGGAGCAGGGTGAGGAAGTAAGATCCTGGCTTGGGGTACACATTCAAGGGGTGCCAAAAATTTCAGTAATCAGGATCAATAACATTTTAATGCAATATTTTTTAAAGTAGGAAAAATGCAAAAATCCATGATGAACTAAATATCAACATTTTCAATAAAGACAGGTCAGGATTACTAAATTGTCCTCTGGCTCCCGTTTGGCTGAGTATGGACTGCCCGGCAGGCAGGAACCCACAATCCCTGAGTCACACTCCCACATACCATCATCTCACCCCAGGAATGGAGGTTCTGGGGGCAAAGAAAGTCAACTTACTGGGGATCACCACCTAGTTCCTCTCTTTTTAAGGTCTTTCCCCTGATCAGACAATTCTAAGTCAGTTCAGTTCAGTTCAGTCGCTTAGTCATGTCCGACTCTTTGCCCCATGAATCGCAGCATGCCAGGCCTCCCTGTCCATCACCAACTCCTGGAGTTTACCCAAACCCATGTCCATCGAGTTGGTGATGCCATTCAGCCATCTCATCCTCTGTCGTCCCCTTCTCCTCCTGCCCCTCAATCCTTCCCAGCATTAGGGTCTTTTCCAGTGAGTCAACTCTTTGCATGAGGTGGCCAAAGTATTGTCAAGCTTCCACCAAAGGAGAAAAGTCTGCCTGTCACTATTTTGCATTTATTGGGAATGCAAATACAGGAAGTATTGGAAGCAGTAACTATGGTTCCCAGTTCTTCTGCTGAATTATAGAAATAGGACGTTCTTTCCTTCTTTTAAAAACCACCCACCCTGATTCAAACACTGGAGAAAGCAGAACTTGTTTGTTTGGGCTTGTAAAAATCCAGAAAACTTACCCAGTCTCTTCTTTCCCGACGAATAAAGAGTGTGTTTCCTAGAAATGACCTTGCCTAATAATTAGCATTCCATCAGGGTGTAGGTTTGTCTCTGGGAACATTGAACCTTCGGCGGCTGGAAATAACTTGAGCAGTAATACAGTCCAGTCTCATTTTACTCCATTCTGAAACCTCTTGTCAAATGTGATCTATTATATGATTCACTGAACTTTCAGAAAGTTCAACCTGGCCCTGCCTCTGAGAAGAGAACCCTTCCTGGCAAAACAGGACTCTAAACCCCACCCTTGACATCCAACTCCATTGGAGGTCTGTTTCCTGATCTGTGCAGAAGGAATCTAGTAAAATAGCAATAATAACTAATAATAAGCATCAAGACAGCACCATTTGTTGAGAGCTTAACTCAGTGCCAGGCACCATGCTATGTCCTTCACCAGGCACCATGCTATGCATTAGTAACTGAATTCTCAAGCAACCTTATGGAGAGGTACTATTATCTCTATTTTATGATGATTACACTGAGGCCCAGAGAGGTTAAGTAATTCGCTCAAGGTCACACGTTTACAGATAGAATGAAATTCAAATTATTTCCTTTCTGCCTGAACTTTAATCATCATCATCATTGTTGTTATCAGAGGAAGAAGGGAAGGATGAGAAGGAAGAGTCAGAGGTAACATTTACTGAATGCCAACAGTGCATCATATGTTCCGATTAGCCCCGACAGCCCCACATAGGAGTGGGAGCTCTTAACACACTACTCATCCTACAGACAAGCAACCTGAAGCCAGAAAGGTCCACCTGCACCAGTGTCTCCTAGCGAGGACCCGGGAAGCCGAGATTCCAGTGCAGGCAGACAGCTCTAGAGCTTTCTCTTTAGCCAGCACACTGCTTTGCCTCCCACTTCCCCATAGTCATTCTTTCCTCTAACAAATATTTATTGTGCATTTATTCTGTACATAGCATCTGGTGCTAAGCAACAGAACAGTCCCAGTGTTGGCCCCTCCCAAGACTCGTTCCCAAGCATTCCACATCATTTCTGTGACCCACCCCCAACCCTTCTTCTAAGTGCCCTCTCTTACCTGTGCCCCATCTTTCAGGAATACGCAAGCATTTCCTCTCTAATCTGCAGAGACAGTGAGGGTCCTCTTTTCTTACTAACTCATAAGACCCATCTTTTCTGCCTTAAACACAGCCCTGCTTGCTCTCTTGGTCATGCCTCTGAGCTCTCAGGGAGAGGATGTCCTACCAGCTTATGGGAGTTTTATGCCACCCTGGTTATTTCCTCCCTCCTTGTCAGCCAATGGATAACTGGGTCTCTCTCATTATACACAGATCAGTCCTTGACTTCCAACTTCATGGCTGCACCACGGCCTCTGTGTGCTGAGTTTGAGGAGAAGGTGGGGAAAGCCCTAACTCGGGGCCTTTGTGTATTTATTTCTTCCTGAATGCCAGCCCCACCCTCTCATTAATGTTCTTTCAGCATCAGGGCAATGAAAGGTCAAAGTTCTTCCTACAGGTTATTTGATTTCTTGGACACTATAAGGAAGTTCGTTTTTTTTTCTTTTTGTTTTTTTTCCCAGAAAGCTTAGCTTTTCATTTTTACAAGAAGGTCATTCTGGAACAGACTGCTCCACTAGGCACCCTCAGGCACTGGCCACTCTGTCCTGCAGATTCAGCCCCTGGGGCAACATATTCAGACCTTACAGGTTTAACTTCGTAATTATGATGGCCTGACTTTCAGGGACATAGGGTAGTGTGGAACCAGCTCACACTCAAGGCTGACTTGAATCAAATCTTGACTCTAGCACTTTATGAGTCTACCCCCTCTGAACCAAGTGTATCCTTCTGAAACTCAATTTCCCCCGTTTTATCTGCAGAATGGGGACAATATAATCTACCCCCTGAAAGTGTGGTAAGACCTAAAGGGTTAAGAGCTTCCCTGGTGGCTCAGATAGTAAAGAATCCGCCTGCAATGCAGGACACCCAGGTTCAATCCCTGAGTCAGGAAGATTCCTTGGAGAAAGAAATGGCTACCCACTCCAGTATTCTTGCCTGGAGCCTGGTGGGCTACAATCCATGAAAGAGTCGGACACAACTGAGTGACAAACTTTCACAAACGGGTTAATCTCTGAGAAAGGCCAGACCATTTTAATGGTCAAGTTATCAACAGCCACTGAAGGTTCAAGTTCCCACAAAGAAACCCCCACCACAGGAATGCTAATCCTCCAGAAACAGTCAGGTCTAGAAAGTGAAAGTGAAAGTCGCTCAGTCGTGTCCGACTCTTTGGGACCCCATGGACTATACAGTCCATGGAATTTTCCAGGCCAGAATACTGGAGTGGGTAGCCTTTTTCTTCTCCAGGGGATCTTCCCAACCCAGGGATTGAACCCAGATCTCCCGCATTTCGGGCAGGTTCTTTACCAGCTGAGCCACAAGGGAAGCCCCGGGTCTAGAAGGGAGACTCTTTATTCACATGGAAAGCAAGAAAGAAGTAAATGATCCAGGGCTGGGTAAGATCTCCATATTTTTACAAATGCCATAACAAATTTCCTATGGCATCTGAATCTGAATCACTTAAAAGAAAAAAAAAAAAAAAGAAAGAAAGTTCTGTTTTTATAATTCACAAAGAGAAGCGGGGGACCATAGCTACTGGTTCAAACTTTTGATATGTTATTAACAAACCCCCCCTCCAAAAAAATACAAAATAATGGCTCTCCAAAGACAAGGAGAATTTTCTCCTGTTTAGACAGAGACAGGTTTTACAAATTGTCTGATCGAGGAAAGGACTAAAAATGAGAGGCGTTAGGTGGTGATCTCCAGGAAGAGGGCTTTATTTGTTCCAGAACTCTCATTCCTAGGGTAAATGACAATACCTGGCAGCATGTGACTCAAGGAAGAACTGAACTGCAGGCTCCTGCCAGGAGCTGAAGAGCTGAAGCAAACTGGAATCCGGGGCAAAAGTATTGCAGAGAAGAGCCTCTTTTGACTTCATTATGGAACTGTTTCTTTGACTCACTTTTCCCTGCTGTTGTTATTATAATCATACATTAATGGCCTGCCTCTGAGGACCATGCCACTCTTCTTGACTGTTGGACTAAAGTGCCTTTGTTCGGCTCACAGGCTGAAATAAAGAAGAGATTAACACGTGCCTTCCAAATGCTGGCCGTTCCTGGAGATGCTCTGCGAGACTGATGGCCCTTTTTACTTCCTCGCTATCTCTTCCTCTCTATTCTGCCTTTTGACTTCTGTTCTTCACTACTTCTCTCTCTGCTTCTACAAAAGAACTTGGTATCCAGACCCCAACAAGATGGCTATTATGAGACATTAGTCTGCCATCTTCTCTGTCAGCTGGCTTTCTGAATAAAGTCGTATTCCTTGCCTCAACATCTCATCTCTCGGATTCATTGGCCTGTTGTGTGGCAAGCAGAGAGGGTTTGGACTAGGTAACAGAAGGACAAATCAGTAATTCTTTTTGTAAGTTCATGCTCAGTCCCTTCAGTCTTGTCTGACTCTTTGTGACCCTATGGACTGTAGCCCACCAGGCTCCTCTGTCCATGAGATCTCCTGACAAGAATACTGGAGTGGGTTGCCATGCCCTCCTCCAGGGGATCTTCCTGACCCAGAGATCAAACCCTCTTCTGTTAGGTTTCCTGCATTGGCAGGCGGGTGGGTTCTTTACCACTAGCGCCACCTGGGAAGCCCAGAGAAACATACATGAAACTAAATAATGGATTATCACCAGGGGATGAAATCACAGAGAGTTTCTCACCTCCCATGCAAATACTTCTAGGAGGCACATATTTTAAAAATAACTTGTATTACAAATTACTTTTATAATAAAGTAAAACAACAGGAAGAGTAAAAGAAAAAGAACTATTTCCAAAGCTTCTGGGAAACACCTAGAGTTTTGGAAGAGAGAGAGGGAGAATGTTCTGGAAGGAGCAGATACTGGGACCCCAGACACAGGAAGCAGGGATTCCAGAAAGGGGCAGATGAGGGAACTGGACATGGAAAGAAGGAGGCATGAATTAAGATGATAACAGTGGAAATGGAAAAAATCGTTTTGAAAGGAAAGGATAGCTCTGTGCTATTGTTTATTAGTTGTTTATTAATTTCCCTCAGTTTCTTTCACTATAAAATGAGATAATTATAACTATATAAGGGACTAACATTTATTATCACATTGGTCTTATCCTACATATGTTAATTATACTTAATCGTCATGGCAGCCCTGTGATTTATGTATGTTAAAGTCATCCCATTTTACAGATGAACTCATTTGAAGTTGTTGTTGTTCAGTCATGTCCAACTCTTTGCAACTCCATGGACACACAGGTTTTCCTGTCCTTCACTATCTCCCAGAGTTTGTTTGTACTCATGTCCATTGAGTCGATGATACCATCCAAACATCTCATCCTCTGTCTCCCCCTTCTCCCCCTGCCCTCAACTTTTCCCAGCATCAAGGTCTTTTCCAATGAGTTGGCTCTTCGTAACAGGTGGCCAAAGTAGAGTTTTAAGGAGCTTGGCCAGAGGTCACAGAGCTAGAAAATGTCAGAGGCAGGATTGGAACCCAGACAGGTTGGCTTTGGAGCCCAGGTTCCATCGATGACTAGAGCTGGGGTTTAGCACAGTGTCTAGCACAGAACAAATGAATGACTCAGATTATAAACTGATGACTGATTAAAACAAAAGGCTAGGATCCTGACCCCCACCAAGTGCCCACATCAAAGGATGGAGTTCCCCAAGCAGAGAGCACAGTGGTCTTCCCATCAGATGCCAACTTTCCTGTCCCCAGAAACTGCCCTGGAACACTTAAGGGAAGCACCTGATCTATCAGAATAAAAAGCTCTTCAAGGATTTGATGGGTGAAGATCCTAGGAGACTCTCAAGATGAGAAGGGGTCAAGGAAAGGGCACTTTATTTAGTCCTCCTTGAAGAGTTTTACCTGCACATCAACAGATCCTAAAGTTAGGAATAGAAAAGAGTACCACACATCCAGTAATAGGAGCAACAGCTGCCATTATCATGTGCCAGACGCTGCGCAAAATGCTTTTGAGACAGTTCAGAGTATCCTTTCAACAACCCTATGAGGTCCTATTATTGTGTCCATTCTACAGATGATGGAACCGAGGCCCACAAAGCGACTTGCCAAAGTTCCAGAGCTGGGAATCACTTCGAGATGATATTTGAAAGCGGCTCTAGCTAGAACAACCACCACATAACTGTTCTTGCTATCTGAAATCCTCCTCCCCAAAGCCCATCTGCTGCCATGGGAACCAACTGAAGCGGAGAGGACTCAGCACCCCCTTCGTGTAACAAAAATGGTAACAGATCCTGCCTTTGTCTCTTTGTGTACTAGATGGGGAGCGGGATGCCAGGTGACACCTTTCCCTCTGCACTGAGCATGGGAGCTTCTCAGGAATATTCCAGAGGGCAAACAGGAGCCTAGCTCTGTGGATCACACAGAAGGGGGGAAAGATCCTTGGTAAGCTCCTTCCCCCAAGCCCCCTTCCCCTCTCCTTAAACGCCGGCGCTGTGCCATCCCCTCCACTCTCTAGTGGGCAAACATAGCATGTACTGTGGCAGATGTTTATTGAGTCCCTGCTAAGTGCCAAGCATTATTCTGAAGAGTTTTATCTTTATTTAATCCAGACAAAAACGATATGGAAAAGGTACCATCATTGTCCCTATTTTGTGAATAAGGAAACTAAGGCACAGAAGAATTAAATAACTTGCCACACTCACCCTATTAGAAAGTGATGGAACCTGGACTGGGCATCAGAACTACACAGACTTTATGATCAAACAGACCTGGGTTCAAATGTTGACTCCTCTACCGGCCACCCGCATGACATCCCCTAAGTTGCCTAACCTCTCTGAACCTCGGTCTCCTCATCAGGAATATGGGGACAGCAAGGATTATGGTAAAGGATAAAATGCAATATGTGTTCCTTACTCATTGGACAAATATTTATTTAGCATCTACTGTGTGCCAGGCACTAGGGATGTACCTGCAAACAAAACAGGGGGAGAAAGTCCTATCCCTGACACGCACACTTTAGCAGGGAGGCACTTACATGTTAGCTCACAATAACCCCATAGGTTAGGTACTATTATACCCATTTCACAGATAGCGAGAAGGGGTCTCGGAAGCAGTTTATCCCCACCTCCACTTCATCCTTCTAGGAAATACTGGGACCTGGATTAGACCTTAAAGTCCAGCCTCTGGAGTTTGATTTCCTGGCTTCAAATTCTGCTATTTCCATCTAATGGCTGTGGGCAAGCTTCTAAATCTGTCAGAGCCCAAATCTTCTGGGAAAAATGGGACCAGGAGACACTAACTTGCGAGATTATCCGAGGGGAAATAATGAAGTCTATCTAGGAAGCCTTTTCATAACTGTTCATGGGGTTCTCAACACTCAGAAGGCCGTCCTTTTTTTTTTTTTAAACTGAGGTGGAAATATGTGCGCAGAGACAGTAAGTGATTTAACTAAAGGCACACAGCGCATAAACAGTGTGATCCCCGGGAAACTTTCCTACCGCAGAGGTCCGCGCGCGGCTGCCTGGAGCTAGAGCCACTGTCCTGAGCCCCTACCGCCCAGTTTCCGCCCCCGGATGGTTTTTCCCCCATTTCTCGTATCCGACCCCGCTCTCTCCCCTCTCCCAGCCGCGGCTGCACTGGCGGGCGCAGCCGCTGCAGCCCCGCGTTAGGCACACGCCCCACTGGGGCGCCTGCTTCTTCCCATCTACCCCCTCTCGGAGCCGGGGAGAGGGCTCCTCCACGCCCACCGACTCTGCGGATACCTGGGAAGGCAGCCCCAGCGTCTGTCCCGGGTCCTGGAGAGCTGGCCTCACTTCCACCGGCGCTCGCGTCCTCTGGCCCGGCTCTGCCGCCGCGGCCGGGTTAGCTTAGCCGCGAGGAGCGTGGGTGACCCGCGGGCAGCGGATAGGGTGTGAGTCCCTGCACCCGCGCCGAACTTCCTCCTGGAGGGCCGACTACTTTTTTTCCTGGAATCGAGCCAGGTTCTTCTGAAAGCTGGGTTAGCACACCTGTTGGCATCTGAAACCTCTATTCACTGCCCTGAGTCTGCATTTATTCTTTGCTTCCATTGAGCAAACCTTACCGAGCGCCCACCAGATGCCGCGCGCCGGCTTGGGTGCTTCGGGCACCCAGGGGACACGGAGGGTGTGCTGGCTAGGGCTGCGCTCTCCAGAACGTTGCCATTCGCCACATGTGGTTATAGAGCACTTGAAATTGTGGCTCCAAAGACTGAGACGTGTTTAAGACGTAGGACAGAAAAAAAAGTGTTTTAAAAAAACTCATTAACAAGTATTAAATTCAATGTTAAAATGATAAAGTTTTGGATATAGTTTTTTTAAGTGAAATTATTACTAATCTCACCTGTTCACCCCTTTTCTAAACTACAGCTGCTTGAACATTTAGAATTCTGTGTCTCCTATTATACTTCTATTGGATAAGGCTGATCTGGGGCAAGAATCCACAGCATGTTCACAAATAACCTGTCACAATTCTCCCTTCTAGAATTTATTCAGCCCTTCTTTATTTCCTCCAGGAAACACCTGGGGGAAAATCTAGTGTGTACCAAGCATGAAGCTTGTGTTGATTTGCAAACTCAGGAGTGTCCAGGGTGAAATCTGAAACTGGTCCTGATACACAGAGGCAAGAGAAGGCCAGAGAAACAGGCAGGTCACTCCAGACTGTCAGGTGGCAGGTCTAACAAGCAGGAGAACCTACCTATGGAGGTGAGAAATGGAGTATTTCCTGCTATGCCAATAAATAAGGCTGTCACAGTCATCAGTGATTCCAGCCCTCCAGGGCTGGAGAAGAATACCTGTAATCCAGAGGTCATTGGGCTGCAGCCACTCCCTGTGGTGAGCACTGAGGAAAAATGCAGGCTAAGCAGGGTACTGGCCCCAGATAGCTGAGATACATGTGAAAGGAGTGATTTCAGTAACCCCAGACACTTGCATCTTCCCAAACACAGAAAAGTGCTAAATTCCTTAACTTGGGATATCTGGTTTTAATACACAAAAACACTTTTGACGTTCAGACTACCTGCCCTTTGTTGCAAACTTCTGCATGAACTCACCCCTTTCCCCCATCCCCAGCCTCCTCAGAACACTTCTTTCAGGGTCACTTGAGATGTTGTCCCCAAGCTTGAAGTCCTAAAATTTCCCACCAAATAGAACATAACTCTCAACTTTTAGGTTGTGACTATCTTTTTAGTCGACAGAGGATTGTCTTGGCTTCTGCAAGCTCTCCACAGGTACCTGCCAGAATCTTAATGGTTTATAGAAAGACGTCAACCAGCTTTAGTCAGGTACACTGTCCAGATGGTCTCAACAGCACCTTACTCTGTCAATGCTGCCTTCTTGAAACTGGCTCCCACCATGGGAAGGGCAGGCAGAATGTTCATTCCAAGGATGGCAGTGAGGGTGGTAGGGGCTGGGGAAGTGAAAAGCTTCCAATTGTCCAGTCCAGCTCTCTGATCATCTAGTCATCACGTCCTCTCCGTGGCCTCCTCCAACAGCCAGACACTGGAGGAACAGAGTAATGAACAAAACAGATGCTACCAATGGCCTCATAGAGCTGACTGCCAGGTCAGATGAGAGAGGGCTGGTAAATAAAACCCACAGTGACTGGAAAGGACAAGCTAAGTAGTGGGGGAAATATTTGCAAATCATCTCTCTGATAAAGAGTTAACATTAAGAACATATAAAGAAGTCCTACAACTCAACCACCACTACCACTACCACAACAAAAAACAAATAACCAGATTTAAAAATGGACAGAAGCTTGAATAGAAATTTGTTCAAAGAAGATATACAAATGGCCAATAGTCATATGTTCAACATCACTAATCATTAAGAAATGCAAATCAAAACCACAATGAGATATCACCTCGTATCTATTAGGACAGCCACTGTAAAAAAAAAAATGAATGAAAATTAAAAGTGTTGGTGAGTATGTTGTTGTTCAGTTGCTCCGTCATGTCCGACTCATGCACATACAACTGCAGCATGCCAGGCTTCCCTTTCCTTCACCATCTCCCGGAGCTTGCTCAAACTTACGTCCATTGAGTCAGATATGGAGAAATCAAAGCCCTTGTGCACTGTTATGAGAATGTAAAATGGTGCAGCCATTTGGAAACCTGTATGGAAGCTCCTTGGCTTCCCAGGTGGTGCTAGTGGTAAAGAACCCGCCTTCCAATGCAGGAGACGTAAGCGATGTGGGTTCAATCCCTGGGTCGAGAAGATCCCCTGAAGGAGGGCATGGCAACCCACTCCAGTATTCTTGCCTGAATAATCCTAAGGACAGAGGAGCCTGGGGTGCTATAGTCCTTAGGGTCGCAAAGAGTCAGAGATGACTGAAGCGACTTAGCACACAGCACGCATGCATGGAAGTTCCTTAAAAAATTAAAAGTAGAACTACCATATGATCCAGCAATCTCACTTCAGGGTACACATCTAAAAGAATTCAAGGCAGGATTTCAAAGAGGTATTTGCACACCCGTGTTCACTTATTCATAATAACCAAGAGGTAGAAGCAAACCAAATGTCCACCAACAGATGAATGGATAAAGAAAATGTATTATATACTCGCAATGAAGTATTATGCAACCTTAAAAAGGAGGAAATGATATTCAATATCTTTAATAATCTATAATGGAAAAAGAATCTGAAAAAGAATACATGTGCACACACACATACATATAAATGAATCATTTTGCTCTATATCTGGAGCATTGTAAATCAGTTATCCCTAGATTTAAAAAAAATATGAGAAAAAAAAAAGGAAAGTCTAGTACATGCTACAACATTGATTAACCTCAAGGACATTATTCTGATTGAAATAAACCAGTTATAAAAGGCCAAATAGTGTATCATTTCACTCACATGAAGTATCTAAAGTACTCCAAATCATAGAAACAAAGTAGAAAGTGCTGGGAAGACAGAAGAGGGGAGAGGGAAAATTATAGAGTTTGGCAGGTATAGACTTTCAGTTTCACAAGATGAAAAAGTTCCAGAGATCTATTGCTAAACAATATGAATATACTTAACTCTGCTGAACTATACACTTTTAAATGGTTAAGATGGCTAATTTAGTAAGTTTTTTGTTCTTGTTTTAGCTGCTAAGTCATGTCCAACTCTTTTGCCACCCCATGACTGTAGCTCACCAGGCTCCTTCTGTCCATGGGATTTCCCAGGCAAGAATACTAAAGTGGTTTGCCATTTCCTTCTCCAGGGTATCTTCCCAACCCAGGGATTGAACCCGAGTCTCCTGCATTGGCAGGTGAGTTCTTTATCACTAGCCAGCAGGGAAGATCAGTAAGTATTTTACCACAATTTAAAAAGCTATGTGATGATGTAAATGCAACTGTGATTATTACAAAAGAAGTAGGTGATGTAAGAATTTGTATTTGGAGGGATTTAGTGGGTGTCAGGGAAGACTTCCGTAAGAAAGTGATGGTTTGGAGTCAGCTAAACGGGGCAGGAGAGCATGTGCAGAGGGAGTAGTGCATGTAAAACCCAAGGTGACAGGTCACATAATGAGTCTGAATTTATTTTACATAGTGCAGTTCTGTTGAACTTTCCTGCTCAAAGAAAGACTCTATGATAATGAAAACAGTAACAGTCAAGATGTGTTGAAAATTAATTCACTTAGTAATAATTAATTAAAGTAAATGTAAAGTGCAGAGATTCTGAACCCGACTACTTGGGTTCAAATTCCAGTTCTGCTGTGTACTTACTAGCTTCATAATCTTGAGCAAGTTACTAAATCCCTGTGTCTCAGTTTTGCTGCTGTTGCTGTGCCATGCTCAATCATGTCTGACTCTTTGCAACCCCATGGACTGACTGTAGCCTACCGGACTCCTCTGTCCATGGAATTTTCCAGGCAAGAATACTGGATTGTGTTGCCATTTCCTACTCTGGAGGATCATCCCAACTCAGGGATCAAATCCACATCTCCTGCATCTCCTGCATTGGCAGGCAGATTCTTTACCACTGATCCACCTGGGTATCCAAGTGCCTCAGTTTCCTCATCTGTAAAATGGGGATAATATCAGGACCTACTACCTAGGGCTGGTGTGAGAATCTAATGAGGGAGCATATATAATAAGTTATGGTATATATACAGTGCCCACTGTATCCTAAGTAAGAGTTATATAAGTGCTTGTTAAATAAAATTTATTTACATGCTGTGATACATTGCAAAAAAGTGGTCACTAATTCCTCCCATCCCTATAAGCATAGTCTTTTGCAATGTGGCCTTTCAGAATCAGAATCAAAAGTAGGGTGCATTGAACTTGGACTGATGATCTATTTCACATATGGTATTGTACATGTTTCAATGCTATTCTCTCAAATCATCCCACTCTTGCTTTCTCCCACAGAGTCCAATATTCTGTTCTTTACATCTGTGTCTCTTTTGCTGTCTCGAATGTAGGGTCATCGTTACCATCTTCCTAAATTCCATACATATGCATTAATATGCTGTATTGGTGTTTTTCTTTCTGACTTCCTTCACTCTGTATAATAGGCTCCAGTTTCATCCACGTCATTAGAACCGATTCAAATGAGTGGGAGAGGGGTTCAGGATGGGGGACACATGTACATCTGTGGCTGGTTCATGTCAATGTATGGCAAAAACCACCATAATATTGTAAAGTAATTTGCCTCCAATTAAATTAATTAATTTTAAAAATTAGAAAAGTAGGGTGCATCCCAAGCTTAACAAAGCAAACATTGATCCCTGTAGTTCTCTCCTCTAGCCTGTTCTTTCCTCAATCACCCCTGCATCTATGTCTTCCCAATTTTTTCTCCCCACATCTGCTCTGTTTGGAGAAGGAAATGGCAACCCACTCCAGTATTCTTGCCCAGGAAATCCCATGGACAGAGGAGCCTGGTGGGCTATAGTCCATGGGGTTGCAAGACGGACACGACTGAGCAAATAAAACACCAAAACCATCTGCTCTGTCACTTCCCACTGTTTCCATACTGCTGCCTCCTTGGTCCACTCCCCATCATCTCTTGATCACCGCACCGGCCTCTCCACGGTCTCCCTGTGACCGTCCTCGTCCTCCACAGTCTGTTCTCAAGCCAGCAGTCAGAGTGATGCTGTGAAGGCACAGTTAGATCCTGCCCTTCCTCTGCTCACTCCCGTAGTGGCTCCCACCTGACCCAGAGCAAAAGCCAAAGTCCCTACAATGGCCTGTGAGGCCCTCGGTGCTCTGACCCATCACCCTTCTCACCTCATCCCCCACTGTCCCCCACCTGGCTCATCAACTCCATCACACTGGCCTTTCCCGTTGGAGAGTGCTGTCCGGCAACCTCCTTGCTCTCCATCATTGCAGCACCAGACTGCCACGGGGCTGTTGCTCTCATCGTTTCCTTGCCTGGAGCAACATTTCCGCAGAGATCTACATAACCAGCACCCTCAACTCTCACGACAGACTCAAAAATCTGTCTTCTTCGTTCCTCTAGTTATATCTGCATCTTGCAGATGGAAATAAACCAGCCCCCAAATGCAATAAGGACCCTGCTGCTGCTGCTGCTGAGTCGCGTCAGTCGTGTCCGACTCTGTGCGACTCCATAGACGGCAGCCCAACAGGCTCCCCCATCCCTGGGATTCTCCAGGCAAGAACACTGGAGTGGGTTGCCCCTTCCTTCTCCAATGCAAGAAAGTGAAAAGTGAAAGCGAAGTCGCTCAGTTGTGTTCGACTCTTCTCGACCCCATGGGCTGCAGCCTACCAGGCTCCTCCGTCCATGGGATTTTCCAGGCAAGAGTACTGGAGTGGGGTGCCATTGCCTTCTCCACCATGATTAATTGTTTCCTCACCATCATCATCTTTGTCAGCATGCCCCTTACATATGTGTACATTGCTTTACAGTCTGCAAAGCACTTTCACACCCTTTATCACGTTTGATACCTACACAATCCCGTGAGAGGGATATTAGTGGACTGAAGAGTCACACGACCCCCAGGCCCCGATTTCCTTTTGTTTTTCTTTATATTTTTAATTGAAGTATAGTTGCTGTACAATACAGTGATTCACAATTTTTAAAGGTCATACTTCATTTGTATTATAAAATTTTGGCTATATTCCCCATGCCATACAACAGAGCCTTGTAGCTTGTTTTATACCTAATAGTTTGCACCTCTTACTCCTTTGCCCCTATCTTGCTCCTCCCCTTTCCTGCTCCCCACTGATAACCATTAGTTTGTTCTCTATATCTGTGAGTCTGTTTCTTTCATTTTGTAGTCACTGGTTTGTTGTGCTTTTTAGGTTCCACATATAAGTGATATCGTACAGTATTTGTCTTTCTCTGTCTGACTTATTTCACTTAGCATAATGCCCTCTAGGTCCATCCATGTTGCTACAAATGGCAAAATTTCATCCTTTTTTATGGCTAAGTAGTATTCCATTGTGTGTGGTATGTGTATGTGTGTGTATTTCACATCTTCTTTACCCATTCATCTATTGATGGACAGTTAGTTTGCTTCTGTATCTTGGCAATTATAAATAATGCTGCTATAACACTGGAGCGCATGTATCTTTTCAAATTAGTGTTTTTGTTTTTCAGATATATATCCAGGAGTGCAAATTGTCCCCACCCCAATTTCTGATGGAGAAATAGATAAAACCAGGGGATTTGCTCAGGACCAATTTACTCACTAGAAAAGAACTGTGATTCGGCTATGTCTTCTAACTCTGATAAAGGCATCTTCATCTCAAGCAGAAAGGCTATGTGTGCAGGAGTTAGACCTGCAAGCTGTGGAGTTTGGACAGAAAAGACTTTGAAACTTGCCTCCAAAACTCTCTAGCTGTATGACATCGGGAAAGTCTCTAACCCTCTCTGTGTCTCCATTTTCTCAATCATCAAATGGGCTAATAAGACTATCTGCCTCATAGGGTTGTTCTGTGGGTTGAATAGGATGAGATCTGGAGTGTTATGATTAACTGCTGCTGCTGCTGCTAAGTTGCTTCAGTCGTGTCCGACTCTGTGCGACCCCATAGACGGCAGCCCACCAGGCTCCCCATCCCTGGGATTCTCCAGGCAAGAATACTGGAGTGGGTTGCCATTTCCTTCTCCAGTGCATGAAAGGGAAAAGTGAAAGTGAAGTTGCTCAGTCGTGTCCGACTCTTAGTGACCCCATAGACTGTAGCCTACCAAGCTCCTCCGTCCATGGGATTTTCCAGGCTAGAGTACTGGAGTGATTAGCTAGTGTTTTTTTAATGTAAGCATGTTACTTTGTGTCCCTTCAAGTACTTTTTTGAGTTGCCCCCAACTGTGCCCAGGTTTCTTCAGCTAATCTGATAGAGAGGGACTGGAATGTATGACACCATCTATTTTAAAAGTGGTGAAACTAAGCCTCCTGGTCACAAAAGGGATTTGATTCAGTGCTTTGGGAAGAGTGGCTGTGAAACTCCCATAGGAACCAGAAGGCAGGCTCCCAGGGGTCAAAGCAGAGCTGTTGCCTGCCAACCCTTCCCCCCACCCCCAGAACACTCATTATGTCCAAGACATGATTTTATTCTGCCGTCTCCAGAGAGGAAGGTGTTTACACACTGCAGGGATGTTTGCAATGAATACACAGGTAGCAGGGGAGCCTCCAGAAGCAGGTCTGTGCTCAGTCCAAAGGCTGCAATCCGCTCCCTCTCGCTCACCTGTGCCCCCTTGTGGGCAGTCCCGGCAGTCTGTCCAGAAGGTGCTGCAGCGGAAAGGGAACCAACCTAGACTGCTTTTCTCAGGCTGAGAGCCCATTAGGCACTTGAGGTCATGTGTGACTTCATCTGGGCTTCCCAGGTGGCGCTAGTGGTAAAGCGTCTGCCTGCCAGTGCAGGAGACCCAAGTTCGATCCCTGGGTAGGGAAGATTCCCTGGAGGAGGAGCTGAAAACCCACTCCAGTATTCTTGCCTGGAGAATCCCATGGACCGGGAAGCCTGGCAAGCTACAGTTCATAGCGTTACAAGGAGTCGGATATGACTGAAGTGACTTAGCACTCATGACCTCATTTAACATCTTCATGAGGCAGCTTTAAATAGATGGAAATTGAGGGATAGAAAAGGAATACAAACAAAGAAAAATGAAACTTGCCCAAAGACACATCACTAGGAAACATCAGAGCTAGTGTTCAAATCCAGGCTTGTCTTGAGCTTGGAACTTGCAGATTTCCCCCAATATCACATCGATGCCTTGAAATGGAGTCAAGCCAAGTGATCTGTTTGGACATCAAACTTTGTCACAGTTCCATTATTCCATCCCACACGGAATCACAAATTAAGAAAACATCCCCACAATCCCTAGAAATAAAGAATCCCCTAGTGGTCAGACACTGGGGAATAGAATGATACAGAAGGCTGACAGATATCTAAATGCACTAACATAACCTGAATGATTTCTAAGATAAACTGCTCCACCAATTTCTAAACCACTGACTTATATACACTAGAATCCCATCTATTCTAAACCAGCTTGGTGGCTCAGTGGTAAAGAATCTGCCTGCCAAGCGGGAGACGAGAGTTCAGTCCCTGGGTCTGGAAGATCCCCTGGAGAAGGAAATGGCAACCCACTCCAGTATTCTTGCCTGGAAAATCTCATAGACAGAGGAGCCCGGCAGGCTACAGTCCATGGGGTTGCAAAAGAGTTGGACAGGACTTAGCAACTAAACAACAGCAACACAGTAACATGGCTATAAGTTAAGATGATACAGTGGTCAGAAGAACATAAGCTTCAAAGTGGTTACTTCTGGAGAGGGAAACAGGATAGAGTATGAACAGGGATGTTAGTTTTTATTCTTGTTTCTGTGTCATTGGAAACAAGTATGTTTATACGTATTTCGGAAAAGTTGAACAAGCATTATTTTTTTTTTTTTTTTTTTTTGGCTGCTCCACACTGCATGTGGGATCTTAGTTCCCCAACCAGAGATTGAACCCATGTCCTCCGCATTGAAAGTACAGAGTCTTAACCACTGGACCACCAGGGTAGTCCATGAACAAGCATTATTATTTTTATAAATTCAAAAGACAGTTTTATTTTGAAAGGCAATATTAAGCTGAAAATCCAGATGATTCTGAGGGGCATCCTAGGTTAAAGATTGAAAGATTATTATCTTACAAATGGCAATGAGAAGGAACAGGACCTTACGGTTCTTGCCCCTATGTTCTCAGCCCACATTTTGTCTATGGAAACACTTTAACCAAAGAATAAGTTTAATCAGAGAAGTAAGAAATGCAGAAACAAAGAAAAGCTGTCAAACAGGACAAAACAATAATAATTTAGTCAGTATGGGGCTTCCCTGGTAGCTCAGCTGGCAAAGAATCTGTCTGCAATGCAGGAGACAACAGTTCATTCCCGGGGTAGGGAAGCTCCCCTGGAGAAGGGAAAGGCTACCCACTCCAGTATTCTTGGGCTTCCCTTGTGGCTCAGCTGGTAAAGAATCTGCCCGCAATGCAGGAGACCTGGGTTCCATTCCTGGGTTGGGAAGATCCCCTGGAGAAGGGAAAGGCTACCTACTCCAGTATTCTTGCCTGGAGAATCCCATGGACAGAGGAATCTGGCTGGCTAAAGTCCATAGGGTCACAGAGTCTGACACGACAGAAGCGACTTAGCAAGCACACAAGTACATACCATAAATGCAAGTCGTTAAGAGAGTAAGTTCCAAGTGGTCTCATCAGAAGGAAAATTTTTTGTCCTGTTTTTAAAATTTTGTATCTATATGAGATGATGGATGTGCCTTAAACCTATTGTAATCATTGTATGAAGTATATAAGTCAAACCTTTATGTTGTACACTTTGAACTTATACAGTGCTGTATGTCAATTTATCTCAATAAAACTGGGAGGAAAAAAATGATAAATTCAGTATTTTCATGTTTTTCTATTACGAGTTTGACCCAAGATGAAACACAGGGCTAAAGCACAGGTGTTCAATAATATGTTTCAAAATAACTTTCATTTCTTGACTGTGAATGCAATTTGGTAGGAAAGTTAGAAAATACAGAAAAACAATAAGAAAAAAATGACTTTTACTAAAAATAACTGCCAATGTATTGGCGCGGTTGTTCTAATTTATATACAAGCATGTGCACACACACATTTTTACTAAAACAGGATTATATCTTTTATATTCTTTATTTTTTTATATTTGGTTTCCCTTTTTTTCACTTAAATACTGTGAAAATTTTTTCACCTCATTATGTGAATTCTTTTAAAATATCATTTGTCAAAGATTTGTTAGTATCCCTTTCAAAGGATAATTGATCCAACTGATCTCTTACTGTTGGACATTCTTTTTTGTTATACATGTATGTATGTGCATGTGTGCATACTAAGTTGCTTCAGTCCTGTCTGACTCTTTGTGACACTATGTACAGTAACCTGCCAGGCTCCTCTGTCCATGGGATTCTCCAGGCATGAATACTGGAGTGGGTTGCCATGCCCTCTTCCAAGGGTTCTTCCCGACCCAGGGATTGAACCCCTGTCTCTTACGTCTCTTGCATTGGCAGGCAGGTTCTAACACCATGCATTGGCAGGCAGGTTCTAACACCACCTGGGAAGCCTTAGATGGGGAAACAATGGAAACCATGACAGACTTTATTTTCTTGGGCTCCAAAATCACTGCAGATGGTGACTGCAGCCATGAAGTCAAAAGACACTTGCTCCTTGGAAGAAAAGCTGTGATCAACCTAGACAGCATATTAAAAAGCAGAGACGTAACTTTGCTGACAAAGGTCTGTCTAGTGAAAGCTATGGTTTTCCCAGTAGTCATGTATGGACATGAGAGTTAGACCATAAAGACAGCTGAGTGCCGAAGAATTGATGCTTTTGAACTGTGGTGTTGGAAAAGACTCTTGAGGGTCCCCTGGATAGCAAGGAGATCCAACCAGTCAATTCTAAAGGAAATCGGTCCTGAATATTCATTGGAAGGACTGATGCTGAAGCTCCAACACTTTGGCCACCTGATGCAAAGAATTGACTCCCTGGAAAAGACCCTGATGCTGTGAAAGACTGAAGGCAGGAGGAGAAGGCGACAACAGAGGATGAGATGGTTGGATAGTATCACCGACTCGATGGACATGAGTTTGAACAAGCTCTGGGAGCTGGTGATGGACAGGGAAGCCTGGTGTCCTGCAGTCGTGGGGTTGCAAAGAGTCAGATACGAATGAGTGACTGAACTGAACTGATATTGGCTGAATCTTGTGGCTTTGGGATCTTAGTTCTCCAACAAAGGATTGAACCTGGACCCTCAGCAGTGAAAGCACAGAGTCCTAACCACTGGACTGCCAGAGAATTCTCTGTTTTAAATAGGATCATCATAAAAACACAGTGGTTGACTATGTGAACTCTGGGTTCAGACTTCTTGGGATCCATGCTCAATTCTATCACTTTCTTACAGAAATTTGGAGAGGATATTTAACTTACAGGAGCTCCTTTCTCTCATCTGGAAATGGGATTATGGAAGTCCCTACCTCACTGGACTATTTTAAGGATTAAAAGGATTAGTCGCACAAAGTACATACAATGATGTCTAGCCTTCAGAATGGAGTCACTCAGTGTGGCCAACATCCTCCTCCTTGTAACTCTTTGTGAACATGCATTATGTTTTCCTAAGGTAAATTTCTAAAAATAAAGTGAACAGGCTAACAGGACTTTTTATATTCTCTGGTAATCTGATCAGCATTTGAGATTTATTGTAATTATTACAAGCAGGAGAGTTGATTTTTCCTGCCAGGACCCCTGTGAGTGATCTGTGTTTCTGGAGATGTATTTTTGAGCTCATGTTCTTCCAAATTAGCCTGACTTCTGTTCTACTAGACACGAATGTTCATGAACAGTACCAAGGTTGTTTCACTCTTGTAGAATGTAGAATGGAGTTCTACATTCACCACCCTAGAACATCTTCAAGATCCCACAGGAAGGAAAAGAAGGAGCAATGCAAGTGGCAGTGGTATTGTGGAAGTGCTATTCCTAGCACGTCCCAGAAAGAGTGACCTCAGAGAAAGCACAGTCAGTGTGAGAGGGCCTGCAGCCCAGGCAACCTTTTAAACTGCTTCATGCCAAGATCTCCCATCTCCTCTAGGAGCAGGAAGTGAGGGGATTGAAAAGAGGAGTCAGGGCAGAGCTGGGTTAATGCAATCACCCCTCTTACGAACATTTGTAGTACTTGCTATTGAAGAAGAGCTAGAGAAGATAATGTTGGCTGGACCACCCAATAGCCATTCCTAACCCCATTCTAGAAGCTAAAAAACCAGATCCTCACTTCCCCAACCCTCCTAGCAACTAAGGGTGGTCATAATGCCAAACTATGCTGGCTTTGTCTTTTATCCCTCTTTACCACCTTCAACATTGATGTGATGTTTGGAGTTGCGGCAGCCATCTTGCAACCATGAAGACAAAAGCAAACATGCTATGGATGGCAAAGCAGAAAAATAGAATCTAAGTTCTGATGGCATTGATGATCTACCAAACTCATCTTGAGATACCTTATTAAATAAGTAAAAATGCCCTTAAAGGTTAAGATGGGCATTCTGTTACTTGCAAATGAAAGCATTCTTAATACAGTCTCCTGAGAACAATGTATACGTATTTTTGTTATTTTTATTTTTACATGTTTTGCAATTACTGAACACTCTTCTTACAAAGAAGAAAAAACAAATCCTGAACTCAAATCTATGCCACAACACTTCAACATTTACTCCTCTGTTCCAGCCTCTCTCAGAGGAAGATCCCTGGCAGCGCCAAGGCTTAGCAACAACAGCAAGCTTGTAGGCTTAGCAAGCTCTACAGGCTCACACCAAACGCCTCCCTCTTCTGCCACGGTCACGGACACCTGTACCCACAGCTGACTTCTCCTCATGAGGTGATACACGTGGGAAAATTCTACAGTCCTCCGTGAAAGTACCTCCCAAACTTGATTTAAAATGAGGCTGGTGTCACATTTAATTCCTGATTTGGAAATTAATCAGAAAAGTAAAGAGCCAGAGACAGAGCAATGACAAAGATCTGCTGGCTCCAACAGCTTCTGCCACCTCTGCTGGTGGACTTCCCTGGTGGCTCAGACGGTAAAGCGTCTGCCTACAATGTGGGAGACCCGGGTTTGATCCCTGGGTTGGGAAGATCCCCTGGAGAAGGAAATAGCAACCCACTCCAGTACTCTTGCCTGGAGAATTCCATGGGCGGAGGAGTCTAGTAGGCTCTCCTACCATGGTAGGCAGTCCATGAGGTCGCAAAGAGTCGGACATGACTGAGTGACTTCACTCACTCACTCCCTCATTCTACCGGTGGAAAGCTGGGACATAGTGTGAGAGGGAACAAGCAGTCTCAGAGAGGAGCCGAAATGAGAAAAGAGGAGAGAGAATTGTCTTTCTGGGCCCCCTTCAGTTCTTGGTTCCTATCCTCTTCTGAGGTTCAATCACATCCTGCCCAGTATTCTTCTAATAAATTCTCATTATCCCTTAACAGAACAGACTGGGTTATCATCACTGGCAAATACAGGAGCTGTGATCCTTACAATAACCTTTCATTAATCAGCAGGTGCCATAACTTTGGTGCAAGACAAGGAACATATTAGAAGCTGAGGAAAATATTTTGCTAAAGGCTTTGTTTAGACAAATCATCCAAATGAGTAAAAAAAAAAAAAAAGCAAACAAACCAATAGCAAACTCAAATTCTCCATGAAAATTCAGAGTAGCAAAGGTATTGGCTGATTCTTTTGCTATAAATGAACTAAAAAGCTTTATTTGCATGCATCTATGATATACAAAATGCCCTCCTTTTGGTCCCACTTTGCAACTCCACAGTTAGGTCTTACATAGCCACAGTACCATAGTAACATTTATTTAGAGATTTGCAGTTTACAAAGCATTTCTGTTGTATTAATAGATCATTTGTGGAAAGACAGTCGTTGGGGATGGAAAGAAGGGGAAAGGCAATAGGATGCACCAAGACAACCTACACTAAGAACATGATCAGCGAGGCTAGGAATTTACTCTTTATTCAAGTCAAATACATCAGACTGTCCTTGCCAGAATTTGGTGACTCAGAGACCTCTAACCAATCTTTTCCGTGTTTATGTCAACCTGGGGCTGCGATGTGGCCATCTTTTGCCATGTGAAGGCAGAAGCAGACAAAATCAGGGGCAAGTGTGAGATGCAGGCTCCTGGAAGAGGGAAACAGCAAATAAACTTGAAGGCAGGAACAGACAGTAGAACACAAGTCAGCCACAGTAGTGATGGTAGGAGGTGAGGCTGGACAGGTCCTGCAAAGCCTGCTCCACACATGATAAGGAGAGTGTGGGTTCTAAAACGCAAGAGGAAACCAGAGGAGGAGGGGATGTTTACGCAGGAGAATGACAAGATCAAGTTCCTTTCTGAGAAGCTGACTCTGACTGCTGTGTGGCCAAGGCTTGGACAAGGCAGGGAGACAGTCGGGAGGTGGTCCTTGACTTGGTGGGGGTGGCGGTGCTTTGGGTTAGGTGATCACTGGGTCAGGAGGAGGGCGGGGGCCGATTCCACGCTGCCTCTCTACCCCATGTTTCTTTTTCCTAAAAAGGGAGACTGAAGATTCCTCCTGTCTTCTTAAGGAAGATGAAAGTTAAATGAGGTAATGCATGATAAGAATTTGATACAGAGCAAGTCCCCAATAAGCAACACTTATTACTATTATTCTAATAATTAAAGAGAGACCTCACCATAGTTTTCCTCACATAGTATTCTAGTGTGGGAAACACAACAAGTAGTAAAAATAAGACTTCCCTAGTGGCTCAGATGGTAAAGCACCTGCCTACAATGCGGGAGGACCCAGGTTCAATTCCTGGATCAGGAAGATCCTCTGGAGAAGGAAATGGCAACCCACTCCAGTACTCGTGCCTGGAGAATTCCATGGACAGAGGAGTGTAGTAGGCTACAGTCCATGGGGCCGCAGAGTCGGAAACGACTGAGCGGCTTCACTCACTCACTCACTCACTCAGTAAAAATGAAGTGCTAGGATGGCTAAAGCCCATAGGGGGCGCTGTGGAAAAATGTGTGCCTCCCCTTGAAATGAAGCAAGAGGTAAAGTCAAGTAACTCAGTCGTGTCTCTTTGAGACCCCATAGACTGTAGCCTACCGGGCTTCTCCGTCCATGGTATTTTCCAGGCAAGAGTACCAGAGTGGGTTGCCATTTCCTCCTCCAAGAGGTAAAGGGGAATTAAAAGATGCTTTCTCCTTGGAAGAAAAGTTATGACCAACCTAGACAGCATATTAAAAAGCAGACATGTTACTTTGCCGACAAAGGTCCATCTAGTCAAAGCTATGGTTTTTCCAGTAGTCATGTATGGATGTGAGATTTGGACTTGATGGACATGAGTTTGAGCAAGCTCTGGTAGTTGGTGATAGACAGGGAAGCCTGGCGTGCTGTAGTCCATGGGATCGCAGAGTTGGACACAACTGAGTGACTGAACTGAACTGAAAGGGAATCAAGAATTCCATGTTTGATTCTCCTTTCTGTCCTGCTTGCCATCTTTCTGTCGAGTTTCTGTTTTTCCAGCTACCAACCAGCCTTTCTCCCCCTTCTACTTCCTTCCAACAGGAGATTTCTGTGACCTTTTCCCAATGAACTACCCTAATTCTGTTCCTGTAAAATCAGTGATCTCCTGAAAGGAATAAGTCTCCTTCAGGATTGTTGTTGTTGTTCAGTCGCTCAGTTGTGTCTGACTCTTTGCGACCCCATGGACTGTAGCACACCAGGCTTCTCTGTCCTTCACCATCTCCCCGAGCTTGCTCAAACTCATGTCCATCACGTTGGTGATGTCATCCAACCATCTCATCCTCTGTCGTCCCCTTCTCCTCCCGCCTTCAATCTTTCCCAGCATCAGGGGCTTTTCCAAGGAGTCAATTCTTCACATCAGGTGGCCAAAGTATTGAAGTTTCAGCTTCAGCATTAGTCTTTCCAATGAATATTCAGGACTGATTTCTTTTAGGATGGACTGATTGGATCTCCTTCCAGTCCAAGGGACTCTCAAGAGTCTTCTCCAACACCACACTTCAAAAGCATCAATTGTTCGGTGCTCAGCTTTCTTTATAGTCCAACTCTCACATCCATACATGACTACTGGAAAAACCATAGCTTTGACTAGACAGACCTTTGTCAGCAAAGTACATCTCTGCTTTTTAATATGCTGTCTAGGTTGGTCACAGCTTTTCTCCTAAGGAGCAAGTGTCTTTTAATTTCATGGCTGCCATCACCATCTGCAGTGATTTTGGAGCCCAAGAAAATAAAGTCTGTCACTGTTTCCGTTGTTTCCCCATCTATTTGCCATGAAGTGATGGTATTGTATGCCATGATCTTAGTTGTCTGAATGTTGAGTTTTAAGTTAACTTTTTCACTTTCTTCTTTCACTTTCATCAAGAGGCTCTTTATTTAGTTCTTTTTCTACCATAAGGGTGGTGTCATTTGCGTATCTGAGGTTATTGATATTTCTCCTGGCAATCTTAATTCCAGCTTATGCTCCATCCAGCTCAGCATTTCACATGATATACTCTGTATATAAGTTAAATAAGCAAGGTGACAATATACAGTCTTGATGTACTCCTTTCCGGATTTGGAACCAGTCTGTTGTTCCATGTCCAGTTCTAATTGTTGCTTCTTGACCTGCATACAGATTTCTCAGGAGGCAGGTCAGGTGATCTGGTATTCCCATCTCTTGAAGAATTTTCCACAGTTTGTTCTGATCCACAGCCAAAGGCTTTGGCGTAGTCAATAAAGCAGATGTAGATGTTTTTCTGGAACTCTCTTGCTTTTTCTATGATCCAGCAGATGTTGGCAATTTGATCTCTGGTTCCTCTGCCTTTTCCAAATCCAGCTTGGACATCTGGAAGTTCATGGTTCACGTACTGTTGAAGACTGGCTTGGAGAATTTTGAGCATTACTTTGCTAGCGTGTGAGATGACTGAAATTGTGCGGTAGTTTTTTTTTTTTTTAATAAATTTATTTATTTTAGTTGGGGGCTAATTACTTTACAATATTGTAGTGGTTTTTGCCATACATTGACATGAATCAGCCATGGGTTTACATGTGTTCCCCATCCTGAACCCCCCTCCCACCTCCCTCCCCATCCCATCCCTCTGGGTCATCCCATTGCCCCAGCCCTGAGCATTTGTCTCATGCATAGAACCTGGACTGGTGATCTGTTTCACATATGATAATATACATGTTTCAATGCTATTCTCTCAGAATGTCCCACCCTCACCTTCTCCCTCAGAATCCATAAGACTTTCTATGCATCTGTGTCTCTTATTCTGTCTCGCATATAGGGTTATCGTTGCCATCTTTCAAATTCCATATATATGCATTAGTATACTGTATTGGTGTTTTTCTTTCTAGCTCACTTCACTCTGTATAATGGTAGTTCAAACATTCTTTGGAATTGGAATGAAAACTGAGTTTTCCAGTCCTGTGGCCACTGCTGAGTTTTCTACATTTGCTGGCATATTGAGGTGCAGCACTTTCGCAGCCTCATCTTTCAGGATTTGAAATAGCTCAACTGGAATTCCATCACCTCCACTAGCTTTGTTCCTAGTGATGCTTCCTAAGGCCTACTTGACTTTGCATTCCAGGATGTCTGGCTCTAGATGAGTGATCACACCATCATGATTATCAGGGTCGTGAAGATATTTTTTGTCTAGTTCCTCTGCGTAGTCTTGCCACCTCTTCTTAATATCTTCTGCTTCTGTTAGGTCCATACCACTTCTTTCCTTTATTGTGCCTATCTTTGCGTGAAATGTTTCCTTGGTATCTCTAATTATCTTGAAGCGATCTCTAGTCTTTCCCATTCTATTGTTTTCCTCTATTTCTTTGCATTGATCACTGAGGAAGGCTTCTTATCTCTCCTTGCTATTCTTTGGAACTCTGCATATACGATTACATTTCTTTATTTGGCATTTATATTTGGTAATTCCTTTTCATTCTATCTTTTAAACTGTACATGGATAGAGGCAGAGAGGAAACGTGGATAAGGTACAAAGATAAACGCGACAAACTGAAAAATCCTTCCTTGAACCTTTCTCACCCAGCCTCCCAGCTCCCCACTAGATAGTTATCTTATGTGTTTACAAATATGTACAAATATATTCCTTCCTTTTTTTTTGTCTTGTACCCAAACAGTAACTTACTAGATACACTTGTTCTGCGTCCTGGTTATTTTTATTACACTTTAAAAAATCCAGGAGGTGGCCCCTTATTGCGGCCGCTGGATGGAGCCTGTCCCCCGGTCCCTCTGGCTCTCCACCCGCGTCTCCCATCCCAGGGCCCGGACGCCGTGGGGCTGCACGCCCCCTCGCATCCCGGCCGCTACCTCGCGTCCCGGCTCGGCGCGGCTCGGGGGGTCCCGCGCAGCGGGCGTGGGAAGGGCGCCGGCGCCCCGCCCCCGCCTCTGTGACGTCGGCGCCGGAACCTGGAATCCCGGCTCCGAGAGGGAAGGCCGGGAGGCGGCGGCGGCGGCCTCTCGGGGGCGCGGGGCGCAGTCATGAGCGAGTCCAGTATCAGCGCGCTCCCGCCCGGCAGGCCCAGCAGGCAGCCCTTCATCCACCAAGGTAGGGCAGCGGGGACCGGGCTTCGGGCGGCCGGCGGGCACGCGGGCCCCCGGGCGCGCGATTCCGGAGAGCTCGGCGCTGGCCGGGCCCCCTCCCCACCTCCCGGCTTACGGGAGAGCGGATCTTTCTTATTCCTGCTCTCGCTCCTCCAGCCCATTCTCAGCCCATTTAGAGACCTCTCTACCAAAAGGAGCACTGGAGTGGGGGTCCCGATCGCGGTGAGTTTGTCTTCCCAGAGCTGGTCGAGGAGTCCCCGGCTAGTCTCAAAATCATCCTATAAATTATATGAAAAGATTATGAGAGCCCAGCTAGTCCTCACATTCTAATACGAGGTGACTGCCTCCCAAACACATGAGGTTTTACAATTAGATGGACTTAGAACCGAATTCTGCCTGGGCTGTTGGTCGCTGTGTGATTTTCGGTAAGTGACTTACCTTCTCTGAACCTCAGCTGCTTCAGTAAAATGGGAATAAGCTGTTGATAGGATTAATTGAGAGAAAAATGTGTGACGTGCCTAGCGCAGTGCTTAACACAAGAAGGACACTATCAGTGGTAGCCAGCCAAGTATTGTATGCTTTTCCCTTTTCCCTTAAGGAAAAGTTAAGAAAGTGTATAGCTTTGTGAATTTTTACATAAATGTGTAGAACTGCTACTCAGCTAAGACAGTGAAGTTTTCAGCACCCAGCAGGCTTCCTTCCAGCATTTGTATTTTATATTTGCCCTTAACAAAATGCAAGACCCCACTGTGAAGTTTTATCTGCAGCGTTTTTTCTCTTTTAGTTTGAGAACAGAGATTTTGTTACAAGGATTTACAGTAAAATATACGTGTAGATTTGGGCATTGGACCCTTCTAATTGGATTGATCTCAACATTTAGAAGAAAAAAAAGAGAAAAACACCTCGAGAGACCCAAACTCTGGGAACTTGCTCAGGAATCAGAATAAAGAAGTCAGCCTGGGATTGATGTTAATAATTTTCTAATGCATTATAAGGACTTCCCTGTAGCTCAAATGGTTAAGAATCTGCCTGAAATGAAGGAGATCAGTGTTTGATCCCTGGGTCGGGAAGATCCTTTGGAGAAGGGAACAGCAATCTACTCCGGTATTCTTGCCTGGAGAATCCCATGGACAGAGAAGCCTGATGGGCTACAGTCCATGGGGTCGCAAAGAGTCGGACACGACTGAGGCATATATGTGTAACATAATGCATTATTAATAGTGTTATCAGCTCAATTTCAGCCTTTCAGTAACAGCTATTCAAGTACTTTCCACTTGATTTTTTATTGCTCCTGTTTTGTCACAATTCATCACGTTTAAGATGCCAACACTGGTTTCCCATACAGAAGGCGTGAGATTCATCTTTTTTAGATCTTTGCTGGGTGTTCACGGGGATCTATAAGCATCTTTTCATGAGTATTATTACTAGCACCTCTAATTAAAAGGTTCCTCCCTCTGCCTGCAATGCAGGAGACCGCGGTTCGATTCCTGGGTCAGAAAGATCCCCTGGAGAAGGGAACGGCTTACCCACTCCAGTGTTCTGGCCTGAACAATTCCGTGGACTGTGTAGTCCAAGATTCCCCTGGAGAAGGGAACTGCTTACCCACTCCAGTGTTCTGGCCTGAACAATTCCATGGACTGTGTAGTCCAAGATTCGCCTGGAGAAGGGAACGGCTTACCCACTCCAGTATTCTGGCCTAGAGAATTCCATGGACTGTATAGTCCAAGGGGTCGCAAAGAGTCAGACATGACTGAGCAACTTTTACTTTCCCTTTCCTTGGACAGATGATATTTTATGACCTTGTACCCACCAGCATGAGTGGGAGACTCAGAAGGGACTGTGTTTATAACTTTGTTGCACTCTGTAAACCATGACGCACTGTATGAGCATCATGGGAGGACATCTGGAGGGAGACAGGAGACAAAGGGGCATCTGGTTTATAGAAATGGGAGGTGTGTATCCTTCTTAATGATAAAACAGATCACAATGCTTGCCTTATTTTTTTCTCACGGTTTATTACATTGAATATAGTTTCCTGAACATACAGTGGGATCCTGTTGTTCATCCATTCTGTATATAATAGTTTGCATCTGCTAATCCCAAACTCCCAATCTATCCTTCCCCCAACCTCTTTCGCTTTGGAGCCCCAAGTCTGTTCTCAATGTCTGTGAATCTGTTTCTGTTTCGTAGGTAAGTTCATTTGTGTCGTATTTTAGATTCTACATATAAGTTATATCGTATGGTATTTGTCTTTCTTTTTCTGACTTACCTCACTTAGTATGACAATCTCTAGGTCCATATGTGTTGCTGCAAATGGCATTATATCTTTCTTTCTTATAGTTGAATAAACAATATACTTGGTCGGCTCAGTGGTAAAGAATTCGCCTGCCAATGCACGAGACCAGGGTTTGATCCCTGGTTCTTGAAGACACCCTGGAGAAGGGAATGGCAACTCACTCCAGTATTCCTGCCTGGGAAATCCCAGATGGAGGCGCCTGTTGGGCTATAGTCCATGGGGTTGCAAAAAGAGCTGGATATGACTTGGTGGCTAAACAGGGCTTCCCTAGTGGCTCGGATAGTAAAGAATCTGCCTGCAATGCAGGAGGCCTGGTTTTGATTCCCGGGTCTGGAAGATCCCCTGGAGAAGGCAATGGCTCCCCACTCCAGTATTCTTATCTGGAGAATTCCATCAGCAGAGGAGCCTAATGGGGCCGAAGAGTCAGACATGACTGAGCAATTAACACTTTCACTTAACTTTGACTTAGTGACTAAACAACAACACTTCCTTTCTTAATTAAAACTTTACAGTGGCTTCCCACTGCTCTGAGAATAAACTTACAGCCTCCAACAAGGACCCCAGCCCACCTCTGCAGGCTCTCATCACCTCCAGCCTTACCTTAGCCCATCTTGCTCCAGTTACACTGACTGCCTTGTCATTCCTCCAGCATATCAATGTCATTTCTGCCTCAGGACATTTACTTCTGCTGCTCTTTGCCTGGAGTACATTTCTCTTTCATCTTCATGTGGCGCCTCTTTCTGCTCCTGTCAGGTCTCTGCTCACTTGTCACATCAGAGAGACAGATCTCTGGAGTCTTGTTGTCTGCAGAAGTGGCCCCATCTCTCTTACCCTGACCAGTTACCTTGCTTATTCCTTCAAAAGCACTTAGCACCATCTGAAGTCGTCTGGTTTGAACATTTCCTCATTTATTTAGCTCTTTCCCCTTCTAGACTGTGGGTGCCATGAAAAGCAGAGGCTTTTTCTTGTTCCTCTGGGATGTAAAACAGTGTCTGGCACATGGTGGCTGCTAAACATTCATTGAATAAATGAATGATGGACTGTACCTGATTTCACTGAGGCAGCAGTGAGTGGTAGCATGAAGCAAGATCTTAATTCTCTGCCCAGGAATTAAACCTGGGTAGCCTGGATGAACCAGGAATCCTAGCCACCACCAGACCTGCAAGGGCGAGAGGCTAAAAGCTGTTTTTCCCTGGTTCTTTGCCCTCAGGGGAAATTCTTTTCTCACAGAGGCCAAAACTGTAAATGCAGGTACAATGTTTAATATTAGAGATACAGCACAACCACAAGAGGGAGAGAACCGAGAGAAATGGTTTAGTTAAGATGGAAGAAAAGCAGAGATGCACAGCCATAGAGAGAGGGTTTGGACATCCCCCCTAGTGAGGAGGAATGCAGAAAAGAGGTGGTTAAGTCATTTATATAGACCTCCCCTGCAAAGGTGTGCAACTTTTTGCCAAGATGAATTTCAGCCCAGAGGCCTATGTGACACCCTTAGCATCACATATTATGGGGTGATGCCTCCTCCTTTTTGACTCCCAATGTCTCCCTTGCCCCAGCGATGGGAAATATATGACCCTTTAAAGGGTTTAGTCCCACTCTGTCCCTGCCATAAAAATGACTAATGTCCGGTTATTAACACTATTTCTGTTGTTGCTTTCTATATCAAGGTGCAGATCTTGAAATACAGACAGGAGTCCGGTCATAAATAGGTAGTCCTGGAGCCTGATTGTCTCTTCCTTCGGGAGATATAAACAGGGGGCTGGAGCTCATCTTCTCATGCCAGGAGGTTGAACAGGAGACCAGTTGTAAATGCCTAGCCTAGGGCCCATCTCCTGCCTCATACCCACAGCCACAGTGGGAGCTGTAGAGGAGTTGGTTTCGAGTCTAGACTCTAGACTCCCCGATGTCCATCCTCTTTTTCCCATTTACTGGTTTTGTTCTTGAGAAAGGCACCCAAGTGCTTGGTGCCTCAGTTTCCTTATGGATTAAATAATGATAAAACCTACTTCAGGGGTCATTTCAAGAATTCAGATAATTTACATAAATAAGTACTTATATCAGTTATCTACGCTGTGTAACAAATTATACCCACGTTTAGAAGCTTAGAACAATAATAATCACGTATCTCCCAGTTTCTGTGGGTCGGGAATTGGGAAATGACCTGTCTCCACTTTCCTGGCCCAGAGTCTCTTGTGAAGTTGCAGTTGTGGGGTCAGCCAGCGTAGCCATGCAGTCATCCGAACACTTCCCTGGGGCTGGTGGATCCCTTCCTAGATGACTTGCTCACATGGATGGGCTGACACTGGCTGTTGACAGGAGGCCTCAGTTCCTCTCCATGTGGACCTCACAGAGGGCTGTCTAAGTGTCCTCGAGACACAGTGGCCGGCTTCTTCTAGAGCAGATGATCCAAGAGAGAGCAAGGCGGAAGCTGTGGTGTCTTATGTGAGCTGGTCTTAGAAATCACTCTGTTACTTGTTTTGTTCCCATGGGTCAGCTCTGTTCAGTGTGAGTGGGGCCTGTTTAAAGGCATGAATATTGGGAGGAGAACCTCCTGGGAGGAGGGAATGCATCCTGGGGACTGACTGCTGTGGACCATGTAAGCGTTAATGGTTGTTATGATGTCTCTGTTACCCTGTGTTCAGTTGCTCAGTTGTGTCTGCCTCTTTGCAACCCCATGGACAGTAACCTGCCAGGCTCTTCTGTCCATGGGATTTCCCAGGCAAGACTAGTGGACTGGGTTGCCATTTCCTCCTCCAGGGGATCTTCCCGACGCAGGGACCAAACCCACATCTCCTGCATTGCAGATGGATTCTTTACCACTAGGGTCACCTGGGAAGTCCCTTTGTGTTCCTACAAGATGACAAACGTCCACAGGGTCTTCACATTTTGCATCCCTGTTGGTAGTCAGTTTTATGTATAGTGGTTTACTTGGGTGTCCCTTATTTTAGTGGACACTATGATTTTGGGAAAATCGAAACGAAAAAGGATGGTTGGCCTGGAGAGCCTTAGGCAACGTTATGAAATTCCCTCTGTTCCGTGAAGTTTAGACTGTGTCCCATAAAGTCTATCTCAAAAGCTTTTCCCACATATTTTAGACCCTCTAAAATTATAATAACCCATAAAGGCTCCTTCCGCTTTCCTCTCTCATGACTCAGAATTACTCAAACTACATGTGCCCAGAGAGACTGTTCCAGTCCCTCCGTACTGCATACCAGTCAGTAAATGATGTGTAGTATGTGTAGTGTAACTACGTGCTTGTTCCAGTCGGGAGTCCTTCAGCTAGCATGCACGCAGTGCCCTTTTTAGGGGAGGATGGCGGTATAATTCACGTAACAAAATCACCCATTTTGAAGTGTGCAATTCAGCACCTTGTAGTGGGTTTAAAATATGAAACAACCATCACCTCTAATTCCAAAATATCTTCATTCCCTGGTCTGCTAGTGTCACTGAAAGGATTTAATGAGATAAGCATGTCAAATGGGGTTGAATGGTAGCTCTTGGTTTGATTATTAGCATATTATCATTATGCTTATTAGGGCCTTTTCTAGCCCAGTATTATAAGGTTTGATGACCACATGTGCTCTGAGCGTTACCTGATAGACACTTATGTAGTTAAACAGCTATTTTATGGGCTATTTTAGTCTGACAGATTGTTTGAAATTTGAAGACAAGTAACCATTTGACCTGTAGTGGTTTTTCTGGTTTTATGTTTTTACTTTATCTGCTAGGTCTGTTCATCCAGGTTACTCCTCAAAGGTGTCCTGGGTGGGAGGACTGTTGTTCAGGTCTGGACACAGAGGGCAGTGGTTCTATGGTGAGCCAGCCATCTGACCTCAGTGATTTTTTTCCCCTTCTGTCTAGAAGAGGCCAAGCTCTGTCTCCCAGCAGTTCAGGCCCAGATTAGGCCCAAAGGCCCTCAGTGGCTTTTTTTTGGTTTGTTTTTTTCAGGAAGTAAAGAATTTAAGGGATAAAGAGGGGAAATGACTTTTCTGTGCTGTAAATTTTGTTGCAGTCTGACTGCTTTTAAAAGGAGCATTGTTTGGCTGTGGGACCACCCAGTCCTTCTGTGGGGCTGCCCCCACCCTCCTCCCAGGAGGAGGCCCAAAACTGACTCTGAGCCAAAAGCGTGTTCCAGGCGTGGGCCCAGTGATGAAAGAGGCCGGCAAGACGTGCTTTCACGAAGCTTGTAATCCAACAGGGGAGACCCTAAACAGAGGGAAATAGGGCCAGAGAGAGCTAAGCATAGCTGCTGAGAAGGAGATAAGCAGGTGATGGTATAGAGAGGAGAGCGGCTGCCTGCTGGCTCTCCAGGAGGGACCACTGAGCCGAGGCCCAGGGGTGCAGAGGAGCCAGTGCAGGTGAGTGGGAAGAACAGGTGGGAAGAGCGTTCAGAGGGGCGGTGAGAGGAGCAGAGGGCAGAGGTGGGGAAGACCTGCATGCATCTGAGGAGGCCTTGGGCTGGAGCTTGGAGAGGAAATGGGATGGGGGCAGCAAGGCCAAGCCAGTTCCTGAAGGTCTGGCAGACTCCCTTAGCAGTTGGATTTGGGACTTGCATGTGTAACTTTCTGGAATTCCTTACAGCCGCTCAACTAGGTGGTATTCAGTTTCAGTTGAGTCGCCCAGGTGTGTCCGACTCTTTACAACCCCATGGACTGCAGCACGCCAGGCTTCCCTGTCCATCACCAACTCCCAGAGCTTCCTCAAACTCATGTCCATCGAGTTGGTGATGCCATCGAGTAGTTGATGCCATTGAGTAGTTGGTATTACTTGCCCATTTTACCTCCCTGGAAACTGAGGCCCTGAGAAGTTACTTGGCAAGGTACTGAAGCAGAAGGATGTTAATGTTGTGAATCTAGAGCTACTGTATCTGCGCGTGTGTATCTGTGACATGTTATGTGCCAACCCCAGGCTAATCACCAGGGATATAAGGGTGAGTAAGACATGCTGAAGTCTTTGCCCTCATGGTTCAGACCTTAAGTCGGCCTTGGACAAAGCTCCTGTCTTCTCTGAACTTTCTGTATTGCACAATGGGAGTAAAATATAAGAAAGGCCCATCCTGAGGGTCACAGGAGATAACTATGTAAAGGGTTTGACATAATCACGGCACACGGTAAATGCTCAGTAAAGGCGAATGGATATTGTCACTTCCAGGAATATTGGAAATCATTTTTGGACAGGTCCTAGCCAAGGAAGATAAATTCCACATAGGGAATCCTTAGGAAGAAGACCTCCTCCCCCCACTGCAGATTACATTAAGTTCATCAGTAAATTGGTTATTTACTGAGTTCTGGCTTTGAGTACATAGAACAGTGTGCTGGGCACTGCTTGCAGCTAGGTGTCTGCAAACTACCGTTGTTGTGTTTAGTCGCTAAGTCATTTCTGACTCTTTGTGACCCCATGGACTGTAGCCCGTCGAGGTCCTCTGTCCATGGGATTTCCCAGACAAGAAGACTGGAGTGGGTTGCTATTTCCATCTCTAGAGGATCTTCCTAACCCAGGAATTGAACCTGAGTCTGCTACAACTCATGGTAGTCTGAACTACCACTTGTTTTTATGAAGTTTCATTAGAAAATAGTCATGCACATTCATTTATGGATTATGGGTGCTTTGCTGCTGCAGTGGCAGGTTGAATAGTTGTGACAGAGACTGTGTAGTAAATAGTATTTACTATCTGGTTCTTTACAGAAGAGGTTTGCTGTCCTCTTTTCTAAGCACTTGACATACAATAGCCATCTAATCCTTAAGATGGCTATGTGAGGTGGGAACTGCTGCCCCTATTTTACAGGTGGGAAAACTGAGGCACGGAATGGTCAAGAAACTTGCCAGGTCACACAAGTGGCAAGTGGAGCTAGAGTTAGAATCCAGGCAGCAGGCTGTGGAGCCAGTGCACTTAACCACTGGGTGGTCTTGCCACTTCCTTAGACAGACAGGATCACAGTAACTGCTCTGTGGACAGCCCACTGGATGCTCTACTGGCTTAGAAACCAGGAGACCTGGGTTCTGGGGCCTGCGTGACTCTGATTGCCCTGAGAAGTTAGTCACTGCTCCTGAAGGCTGTTTGCTTGTCTGGTCATAAAGCCTTGAACCCAGTCATTCCCCAGGTGCCCCACCCAGGTGCCCAGTGGTGTGACTCATGCAGCTCCTCCCTGCCCCGCAGTTCTCAAGTCTGGCAGATGGAGGAAGCTCTCAAGGCCCTGGCTCCTCCCCTCTCAGACTAGACTCTAGGCTTCTATGAACGAGGCCCCTCTGTGTTGTCCAATACGGTAGCTACTAGCTATGAAGTGAAGTGAAGTGAAAGTCTCTCAGTCGTGTCTGACTCTTTGCAACCCCATGGACTATACAGTCCATGAAATTCTCCAGGCCAGAATACGAGAGTGGGTAGCCGTTCCCTTCTCCAGGAGATCTTCCCAACCCAGGGATTGAACCCAGGTCTCCCGCATTGAGGGCGGATTCTTTACCAGCTGAGCCACAAGGGAAGCCCAGATACTAGCTATATGTGGCTGTAAAGTGTAAATTGAATGAAGTCTGATAAAATTAAAAATTCATTTCCTTAGTCTCACCAGCCACATTTCAGTTACGCAGTGGCCACTCATGGTTACCATATCAAACAGTACAATTATAGAACATTTCCATCACTGCAGGACAATGTGACCTGATACGTGATGTTCTGCCATGGGATCTAGCCAGACTGACCTGTGTAGCTCAAGGACAAAAATAGCCACAGGGCTTCCCAGAGAGATCCTGTTAAATCTGAGTCAGATGATGTCATTCTTCTGCTCAGAATCCCCCTCAGTTCCCACCTTAACCCAAATATGGTAACACCATTCCCCCCACCGGCCCCGTGTGGCCAAGCTTGTTTTTCCCCAACCTCCTACCCCATTCCTCTCTTCCTTGCTGACTCTCCTTCAGCTACCTTGGCCTCCTTTCTTGTTCCTTGAAATTACTAGCCACAGTCCTGCCCCAGGGCCTTTGTAAACTCTTTTTTTTTTTTTAAACGTTTATGTATGTATTTGGCTGCGCTGGCAGCATGCGGGATCTTCATTGCATCATGCAAGATCTTTCACTGCAGCACACAGACTTGGTTACCCGATGGCATGTGGGATCTTAGTTCTCTGACCAGGATCAAACTTGTGTCCACTTGCATTGAAAGGCGGATTCTTAACCACTGGACCACCCAGGGAGTCCCAGGGCCTTAGTGCTTGCTCTTCTCTGTCTAGCTCTACCTTGTTCATCTTTATTTTTCTCCATGCATCTATCACCATTTGAAATGGACTTAATAAATTTTATTGTCTGTTTCCTCCAGAGGCATGGAGAGTTTTTAAAGTCATCTTCAAGCCTGCATCCTAGTTCTTGAACAGCGCATGGCACATAGCAATTGCCAAGTAAATCTTTTTGAGTGAGGGAGTGAATGGATGGATGGATGGGTGCATGGGTGGCCTTTCCAGAAGTAGGCCCATGATGAGTCCCTGGCCTCGGGGGTTTTTGAGCAATTCGTGGAGATGTCATAGCAGCTTTGTCCAGACCCCCTGGATTGTGAGCCCCTGCATTAAGAACCTTTGACAGCTGGCCAGTTATTGAGCAGATTATCCAGATGCCTAGCTCCAGTTAGCATCCAAAATAAAAACAATGTCACACACATAGACATGAGTGGAAATAAGTCTAAGAAACCCTGAAATTGTTGTCTGCATTGTCTTATTGGTAACGTCAAACTGAGTGTATATGCACGTGTCTAAGATGAGGTGGCAAGAATACACAGTTGTACAGAAGAACTGTACAAAAAACATCTTCACAACCCAGATAATCACGATGGTGTGATCACTCACCTAGAGCCAGACATCCTGGAATGTGAAGTCAAGTGGGCCTTAGAAAGCATCACTACGAACAAAGCTAGTGGAGGTGATGGAATTCCAGTTGAGCTATTTCAAATCCTCAAAGATGATGCTGTGAAAGTGCTGCACTCGATATGCCAGCAAATCTGGAAAACTCAGCAGTGGCCACAGGACTGGAAAAGGTCAGTTTTCATCCCAATCCCAAAGAAAGGCAATGCCAAAGAATGCTCAAACTACCACACAATTGCACTCATCTCACATGCTAGTAAAGTAATTCTCAAAATTCTCCAAGCCAGGCTTCAGCAATACGTGAACCGTGAACTTCCAAATGTTCAAGCTGGTTTTAGAAAAGGCAGAGGAACCAGAGAGCAAATTGCCAACATCCGCTGGATCATCAAAAAAGCAAGAGAGTTCCAGAAAAACATCTATTTCTATTTTATTGACTATGCCAAGGCCTTTGACTGTGTGAATCACAATAAACTGTGGAAAATTCTGAAAGAGATGGGAATCCAGACCATCTGACCTGTCTCTTGAGAAACCTGTATGCAGGTCAGGAAGCAACAGAACTGGACATGGAACAACAGACTGGTTCCAAATAGGAAAAGGAGCACGTCAAGGCTGTATATTGTCACCCTGCTTATTTAACTTATATGCAGGATACATCATGAGAAACGCTGGGCTGGAAGAAACACAAGCTGGAATCAAGATTGCCAGGAGAAATATCAATAACCTCAGATACGCAGATGACAGCACCCTTATGGCAGAAAGTGAAGAAGAACTAAAGAGCCTCTTGATGAAAGTGAAAGAGGAGAGTGAAAAAGTTGACTTAAAGTTCAATGTTTGGAAAACTAAGATCATGGCATCTGGTCCCATCACTTCATGGGAAATAGATGGGGAAACAGTGGAAACAGTGTCAGACTTTATTTTTTTGGGCTCCAAAATCACTGCTGATGGTGATGGCAGCCATGAAATTAAAAGACGCTTACTCCTTGGAAGGAAGGTTATGACCAACCTAGATAGCATATTTAAAAGCAGAGACATTACTTTGCCAACAAAAGTCCGTCTAGTCAAGGCTATGGTTTTTCCAGTGGTCATGTATGGATGTGAGAGTTGGACGGTGAAGAAAGCTGAGCGCCGCAGAACTGATGCTTTTGAACTGTGGTGTTGGAGAAGACTCTTGAGAGTCCCTTGGACTGCAAGGAGATCCAACCAGTCCATCCTAAAGGAGTTCAGTCCCGGGTGTTCATTGGAAGGACTGATGTTGAAGCTGAAACTCCAATACTTTGGCCACCTCATGCGAAGAGTTGACTCATTGGAAAAGTCCCTAATGCTGGGAAGGATTGGGGGCAGGAGGAGAAGGGGACGACAGAGGATGAGATGGTTGGATGGCATCACCGACTCGATGGGCATGGGTTTGGGTGGACTCCGGGAGTTGGTGATGGACAGGGAGGCCTGGCGTGCTGCAACTCATGGGGTCGCAAAGAGTCGGACACGACTGAGCGACTGAACTTATGTAAAGTACCTGAAATAGAAAAAGATGTAATATATGGTCAGGGGCTCCCCAGGTGGCTCAGTGGTAAAGAATCTGCCTGCTAATGCAGGAGACGCAGGTTCGATCACTGGGTAACCCACTCCAGTATTCTTGCCTGGGAAATCTCATGGACAGAGGAGCCGGGCGGGTTACAATCCACGGGGTTGCAAAGAGTCAGACATGACTTAGTGACTAAACAACAGCAGCCAGCGGTGTGTGGTCAACAGCTCAATACTTTTTGCTAGCTTTTTCAGTTGTGAAAAAAAATCATCTCTAAAGAGAATAATATTAAATGCTTGAATTCCTTAGATCTTTTTCTCAATTTTGGTGCCCCTGTGTTGCTGGTATGCTAAATATTTACTTTGATCTGCCTGGTGGGTGAGCCAGTGTTGCCTGTATCCTCAGCACCAAATTCGTTTATTCACAATTGATGCTTGCATGCTTGCGTTCATTAATTTAACAGATTTTTATTAAGCATCCACTATGAGTCAGGCTCTGTGCTAGAACCTGGGGACTCAGTGGTGAAGGAGAGAGATGAGATCCCTTTGCTCATGGAGTTCACAGTCTAACGGTGGAGGGAAAGGGTCAGAGACTATGCAAGTAAACCCTTAGGTAGGAGGATGGGAAAATGACAGGAATGTAGTAGGCTGGGCACTTAGGAGACACACGTGCTGGTTGGAGGAGGGAGGGAAAGCTCTTCGAGGCAGGAAGCAAGTCTGCAAACCTTCATTGTCTCCGGAGCCCCAGGCCCCAGCCCAGGGTCCCACCCAGAGAGGGACCCCACGCAAGGTATCAAACAGAACTGATTCTCACAGCGACTGGCAGGTTGCCTGGACCAGATGACCCAGAAGGTCCCTTCATCCCCAGAGTTCCCATGATTCTATGAGAGGGAAGAAAAACCCTGAAGGGAAGCTGGCATCCTTACAGTCAGGCTAGGTTTTTGGCAAGCTCATGAGGAGGTGGTGGTGGTTTTAGTGCCATTTGACCTGTGCCCACATTCTGGGAACGTTTGTGCCCTTTGGTAGGAGTTGGTTTCCTGTGGAAAGAGCTGCCAGGGAAGTTGGGACCTTAAGATGCTCTCTAGATGTGCCTGCCTCTGCCCATTCATTCATTCTTCAGATGGAGGGCTTTCTGTGAGCACGACACTGCTCTAAGCTTCAAAGAGACTAACTTTGTTCTTAACCTGAAAGGACAGCATTGTTATACCTGCTCCTGCCTCCATATCTCCTGTAATTATCTGGCCGTCCTCCCACCTAAGTAACCACCTACTTGCTGAAATCTGGCTCCAGTGGCCAACAGATTCTAGACCTTCCTAGATGGGGGCACCTCAGTATCTGAGACATGCCCCCTCCTCCCAGGCAAATTATCATCAAGGAGCCCACACACCACAGGCTTAAACGATCAACTCAAGAGAACATCTGACATTAATGAGACATTCTTGTCCTCTCAGGATAAGAAAGCCAAGGCTAGGAGAAGTGATGCCACCTGCCTTTCTAAAAGCGGTAGAACCAGAAGTCTGTCTTGGCATCAAAGCCTTGGGCAAGCTGCCATCTCTCTGGGCCTCAGGTTCCCTGTTGAAAGCCAGGGCCGCGAAGCCCTCCCCCAGGTTGGCATGAGAAATTCTGTGACATCATGCTGTAGAAAGTGTGTGGTTCTAGATGCATACATAGGATTGGAGGTAGATCAGCTATAAAAATAATGCCTGTGTCCAAAGGTGGTGAAATTTTTTTTTTTTAACTTGAAGATGGAGAACTTCCAGGGATGTCTGAAAAGAAAATAGCATTCCTCTTCAATGATGGCCATTTTGGATTCTTTTTGGAGGGGAAGGGTCACATTTTGGCATGTGGGATCTTAGTTCCCTATCCAGGGATCAAACCTGTGCCCCCTGCAGTAGAAGCTCGGAGTCCTACTCCGAGGACCACCAGGGAAACCACTGGCCATTTTGAAAATATAATTTTCCACAAGAGACTGTTGTTGGGAAGTGTGGACAGGATGTATCTTTCCTGCAGTGTGGATGCAAGAATAATCCAATAGTTAATTTGTATGGCATTGTAGTATCTATGAAGTATTTTCAAATTATAGTAAAGCCTATAGCTGTGCCACGTGATAGGTTCCTAGTTTCAGCACTTCCTAGCTGTGTGAGTGGCAAAACACCTAGCCTTCTGAGCCTCAGTTTCTTCATCTGTAAAATAGGACAATTCTGTTCAAAGAGTAGCTCAGAGAATTGAGTGTGGTGATGCATATTGTATACTTCAAATAGTTCAGATATTCCGAACCAGTATTATTTATGCTGTTGGTAAATGTGTCCTCATGATCATGTTGATGAGATCATGGTATTCCCCGTTCCTGAGACGAGAAACAAGTAACTCAGAGATGGTCTTTGTCTCCACTGGGGTGCCAGCTTCCAGCTCCGACCCTGGGTCCCTGACCTCGTGGTCGCTGAATAGTCAGTGAATATGCCCCTCCATATGCAAAGGCCTTTGTTCTGGTTAATAACAGCCCTTTGTTGCTGGCCAGAGGGAGAAGCAGCCTCCAGCTGGGTTTGGACTCCTTAGCCTTCAGCCCACTCCCACCCCACCCCTCATGTTTGCTTAGGGACCACATTACCAATGGAAGTTTATGGAAGTCTGTCATATCCTCAGGGAGTACGGGGGCCTGGGAGTGAAAGGTTGAGTGGGATTCGCAGGCTTATACTTGGGGACTGGCAGGGCTCCAGACGCGTGTCTGTGTGTCATCATCAATGGGACAGCTGTTCTACCGTGTGAACATGCCCATCAGAGAGGTGATGATTACAGCTCTGCCCCATCAGACTCCAGCTTGGATCAAGGCCTTGGCCAGACCCCTCCTCCCAGAGTCCTGTTATAAGTACATATACAGAGTCCGCTGCATGCTGGGCTGTGCTCAGTGTTTCTATCTGCATGATCACCTTTGATTCTCGTAAGCTGGCACTTCTGTGATGGGTCTCGTCCTTAGCCCCAAAGCCTACAGAGTGACCCTTTGAAATGTGGTCAGATCACAACATGCTTTGGCCCAGAACCCTGGGTGACTGCCCATCTGCCACATCGAAAGGTCATAGCCCAGCCCACAGAGTCTGACCTGGTCTGGCCCGGCCACCTCTGACCCCTGCTTTCTCCTCTTTCTGTCCCAGCTCCCTATTGTTGCTTAATAGATTGCTCCACACGTGATAGCTTAAGCCATTGTAATGTTTCTGCTGATCCTGTGCATCCGGAACTGAACAGCCTAGACAGTTGGCTCAGCTGTGTGTCATGTCTGCTGGGTCTGAGCATCCAGTGTCCTTTTCATGCCCATTGCGGGGATGACCTGGAGGGGTGGGGACCCCAGCTCACTGGGTTCATAAGCAGGACCTTGGTTCTTGCTGTCATCCAATTCTTTGGTCGTCCTGCTTGGAGGCTTGCGGCTTCTTTTCCTCCACGTGGTTGTGCCCGCAGCACAGGTGAACTTCTTACACAGCAGCCCCAGGCTCCCAACAGCACGACTGAAAATGTTAGCCGCTCAGTCATGTCCAATCTTGTGACCCCATGGTCTATAGCCCACCAGGCTCCTCTGTCCTTGGGATTCTCCAGGCAAGAGTACTGGAGTGGGTAGCCATTCCCTTCTCCAGGGGATCTTTCTGACCCAAGGATCGAACAGAGTCTCCTGCATTGCATGCAGATTCTTTACCATCTGAGCCAGCAGGGAAAGGTAGAAGCTTCCAGGCCTATTAAGGCTTGAGTCTGGAACTGACAGAGTGTCACCTCTGTTTCAGCTTTTGGTGAAAGCAAGTCACAGATCCAGCCCAGATTCAAGGGGAGAGGACCCAAGAGGGCTGGTGTGACTCTTCGGGGGCCACCAACAAAAGACCCTATGAGGCTCCCATTCATTCATTCACTCTTCCCCAGCCACCCAGGCCTCTGTCCTCTTCTTCAAACACCCCATGCACGCCCCTGCCTCAGGGCCTTTGCACTTGTTTCCCTCTCCCAGAATGCCCTTCACCCAATATCCACAGGGTACACATACCACCCCTCCATTTAGCCTCAGCTTAAATGCTACCTTAGTCGAGAAACCATACCTGACTCCATCTTATTAAAAACAATGTACCCTGCCTGTTACCTCTGTGCCCTTACCCGACTCTTTTTTTTTTTTTTTTGCCCTCTTTATTTCCTGGCATGGGCTTCCCAGCTGGCACTAGTGGTAAAGAACCTGCCTGCCAATGTAGGAAGCACAAGAGACATGGGTTCTATCCCTGGGTCAGGAAGGCCCCCCTGGAGGAGGAAATGACCACCCACTCCAGTTATTCTTGCCTGGGAAATCCCACGGACAGAGGAACCTGGCGGGCTACAGTCCATGGGGTTGCAAAGAGTCAGATGCAACTGAGTGACTGAGCACGCACACACTTCCTGGCATATTTATTGCATGTGTATTGTCTGATCTTGCTATGCCCCCTCCTTAGAAAATAAGTGTCGTGTGAGTCAGATGTTTACTTTGTTCACTTCAGTATCCCCTGCTCCACATCTGACACACGATATGTATACTTGGTGAATGAATTCATTTTTGAGGTGAGGCAACTGAAGCTCAGAGAGTTTTAAGGAACTTTCCCAGAGACGCAGCTAGTAACTGACAGAGCCTGGATTCAGATCCAAGGAAGCTTTGCTGCCTGTCGGGGGAGTTGCTTATTATTACAGCTGCCTCCTACCTCCTCCTTCCAAGTCCTGTCTCCACTCAGGACGGTCTTCCCCAATTAGGATCAGATCAGGCATAAAATCCACCCTGATGGTGGCATTCATTCCTCACCTCCAAAAGGAAAGCTCTCCCTCCATGGACTGCTGTACAGGGCGCAGCGAAACTTGGCCTCTAGCCGTGGCCTGATGGAGCAGCGTGAATAGAGATTCTTGAGTAGGCAGACCTGGTTCTGTTCCCAGCCCCGCTCCCCACCAACAGGCTTTCTAAGCACAGGCAAAGTACAGATGTCATCCTCTCATCTGTCCATTAGTGAGTGTTTGTTGAACTACTCTGAGCCAAGTATTTTATTGAACTACTATGCTGGGTCCCGGGTCTCATTGGTGAGGAAATCCTCACAGCCCCTGCCCTCCAAGAACTTAGAGTCCATGGGGCAAGATGGACGTGCTCACATAGCCATACAAATATAAGGTTATAGATTGTGGTAAGTGCTGTCAAGGGCTTACTGTGTATGGGAAAATATGTAACAGTAGTAGTACAGTGAGGCAGGGATGGTTTCCTCAAGGAAGAGCTAGGAGCTAAGTAGGAGCTAAGAGGTAGAACAGATTCTGTCCAGGCAGAGGGAACAGCATGTGCAAAGGCCCTGAAGAGGAGGCATCAGACCCATTTTAGTGTATGAAGGATCCTAAGTAATGTAGTTTGGAGGGCAGAGGGCCTGAGGAGCTGGACAGGCAGGCATGAGTCAGATCGTGCAGGGCATTGAGGGCTTGGCAGGGGTTGGGGAACCATGCTGCTGCTGCTGCTGCTAAGTCGCTTCAGTCGTGTCCGACTCTGTGCGACCCCATAGACGGCAGCCCACCAGGCTCCCTCGTCCCTGGGATTCTCCAGGCAAGAACACTGGAGTGGGTTGCCATTTCCTTCTCCAATGCATGAAAATGAAAAGTGAAAGTGAAGTTGCTCAGTCGTGTCCGACTCTTAGCGACCCCATGGACTGCGGCCCACCAGGCTCCTCCGTCCATGGGATTTTCCAGGCAAGAGTACTGGAGTGGGGTGCCATTGCCTTCTCCGGGGAACCATGAGTGACTTTATTTTCTCGTCTGTAAAATGGGGATGATAATACTACCTGCCTTCCTACGTGTGAGGGATCGGTGGTCAGTTGAGCAACTGTAGACTGTAGGCTGGCCTGGGGCAATCATCCTCTCTCCGCCTGGTCTCCTCCTTCAGCAGGTTAGCTCTGGCTTGTTCACAAAGCAGCAGCTGGTCCAGAGAGCACCTGACGCCAGCAAGGCCTCCTAAGGCTGGACTTAGAACTGGCACAGCGTCACTTCTGTTGCATTCTGTTGGTCCAGGCAGATCATAAGGCCAGCCCACATCCCAGGAGTGCACGTGAATCTCTTAACACAGTGCCTGTTGCATAGGAAATGCTCCATAAACACTGATACTATTATTGTTGTTGTTGACGATGTTGTTATCACTATGCATCCCATTTGACAAATGAAAAGCAGGTTGGATTACTCCAAACCTCACACTTAGCCAAACACTAGAATGCAAGCATCATGTAACGTAAAGCATGTTTGCAAACACATCTGCTTAAAGTGAACCCTTTTGCATATGATTTTATTGTCCTGAGCTTGAGTTTCATCCTGGTAAATAAAATAATTATGATGTCCTTTGATCAGCACCCCAGGCTCCTGACTATCTGTGAGGTTTAGTTAGGATCTCTGAGATCCGAGTGTCCTGTGTAAGTTTTGATTTTTGGCTCCCAGGTTCACTGGGGTGAATGATGGTTTTCTTCTTTCTTACCCAGAGAGCCTCTCTTTGGGCTCCAGTTGCTTTTCTTCTCCACCTGTGAATTTCCTTCAAGAATTGCCAAGTTACCGGTCCATTGCTCGTAAGAGAACAACCATCCTTTCCCGGGACAAGCAAAGTGGTACTTTGCTGAAGCCAACAGACTCTTGCAATTTCCAACTGGAGAGAGAAATCACTGAAGACCTCGATAACCAATCCATTCGAAAATATGCATTGAACATTTCTGAGAAGCGGAGACTAAGGTTTGTCCAGTAGCAATCTGGAGGGCATATGATATATGTTTTGGCAAAAGGGGCTTTTTATTTTTAGGCATGGAATGCATTTCCTGACAAGTTCACATAATTAACTTTATTACTTGGGGTAAGCTAAGCTGCTGTGACAAAGATACCCACACACATAAAATCTCAATGTATTAGAAGTTTATTTCTTGCTCACATAAAAGTCCTGGGTTGAGGTCAAGGGGGGACTTTGCAGTCACTCAGGGACCCAGGCTCCTTCTGTCTTGTGGCTCTGTAACCTCCAAAGCCACAGTGCTTTCTGCAGTCACTCTGTTCCCCCTAACCACCGGCCCCACCAACCATTATTCTACTCTCTATCTCTGTAGATTTGCCATTCTGGATATTTCATGTAAATGGAATCATATAATACATGACCATTTGTGTCTGACTTCTTTCACTTAGCTGCATGTTTTTAAGGTTCATCGAAGTTGTAGCATGTATCAGTACTTCCTTTTTACGGCTGAATAATATTCTATTGTGTGGCTATGTCAGTTTGTTTATTCATTTATCCTTTGATAGAGATTTGGGTTGTTAGCATCTTTTGGCTACTGTGATTAGTGCTGCACTGAATATTTGTGTACAAGTTTTTGTTTGAGACCTGTTTTCAGTTCTTCTGGAGTATCTACCTAGAAGTGGAATTGCTGGGTCATATGGCAGTTCTTTGTTTAACTTTTTGAGGAACTGCCAAACTTTTGCCTTGTGGTTGTACTGCTTTGCATTCCCACCAGTAGTGTATGAGGGCTCCAGATTTTCCACATCCTCTCGGTTGGGGCTTTATCTGGTGGTGAGGTTGGGGACCCTGCCATTGTCATGCTTGTTTATTAATGCAGGGACATTCAGGAGACCCAAATGAAGTACCTATCTGAGTGGGACCAGTGGAAACGATATAGCAGCAAGTCTTGGAAGAGGTTCATAGAGAAGGCTCGCGAGATGACGACCCACCTGGAGCTGTGGCGGGAGGACATTCGCAGCATAGAAGGTACCACACCCCACTCTGCCCACGTTCCCCCACGCTGCACGTCCTCCTCTGCAGAAGTCTCCTGGAGAAGAGACTGCAGAAGTCTCCTTGGAGAAAGTATGGCTATGTTCTCACCCACCTCCGGCTGAAATGTCGTCTTTCCTTACATGGTGAATGCGAGCAGCATACCACAGTTAGGGTTAATAGAGCTTGTGTCTTCGTCACCGGGAAAATCACAAATTGTCTTCCGGTCCCTTCCACGTGTTGTAGTTGTCCAGGAATAGCACGTGTGCTCATCATGACTTTGAAATTATAGCAGTGATTAGGTCTGCCGCTAGGTCTTATTTTTGAACGCTGATGAAGATGTTAATGTATTAATCTATTGCCAATTTAGTTTGTAATATTGCGATGTCATATGGACAAATAACCATTTGTATTTTGGGCATTTAAATGTATTATTGCAAGATGGGGTTCCATACGCTTTATCAGATTGCAGAGGCAGCCGTGGCCCTGAACACACTTAAGAATCTTACTTTCCCATAATGGTGAGAATTGGGATGAAGTACAGATAGACCAGGCTTCCCTGGTAGCTCAGCTGGTAAAGAATCTGTGTGTAGTGCAGGAGACTGAGGTTTGATCTCTAGGTCAGGAAGATCCCTGGAGAAGGAAATGGCAACACACTCCAGTATTCTTGCCTGGAGAATCCCATGGACAGAGGAACCTGGCAGGCTACAGTCCATGAAGTCAGAAAGAATCAGACATGACTGAGGGACTAAGCACAGCACAGCACAGGCAGACCTAGGAGATATTGTGGGTTTGGTTCCAGACTACCTCAGTAAAGTGAATGTGATAATAAAGTGAGTCACACAATTTGTCAGTTTCCTAGTGCATATAAAAGTTGTGTTTATACTATACTGTAGTCTGTTATGGTACAATAGCACTACATCTAAAAAATATTGTATATATCTTAATTAAAAAGTACTCTCGGCATTTATCATTTGTATGTCTCAGGTTAAAATACTTGCCCGAGTTCATTCACTAAGATAAAGCAAACCCAGAATTTGAGCCTAGGCAATGAAGCTCAGAGCCCAAGGTTTTAGCCACCATACTCGGCTTCCTTTCCTGTTATGAGGCCACCTTTCTGGAGATTTTCGTTCGTAAAGTGGTTTGTGTGTGGGAGGGTAGTTTCTCCCTGTGGAACTGGCGCCTTGATTTTCTCTTCAGTGACTCCACTCCCGTGATTTCTTGGCTGACTCTGTATTCATTTGACAGGAAATGAAGATTTGATAGTCAAGCTCCTTACCTTTGGCAAGGAGAGAAGCAAAGCAGGACTTGTATCTTCAGTCTCCGAATATAAGTTCTTTGCACACCAAGAACAAGCAGACTCCCTTACTCTAAGTGTTTTCTGCCTGTCTTTGGTAATTTAATCATTATTTGGTAGGAGGTTTGTTTTCTATTTGAAAATCAATGAATGTAATTCGTCATCTTAGAATAAAGGAGAAAAATTATATGGTAAACCCAACAGATGCAGGAAAAGGATTGATAAAATTCAAAATAGATTGGAGGTTTCTTTTTTCTTTTTTTCCCCTGCCATGCCACATGGGTTTCAGGGTCTTAGTTCCCTGACTAGAGATTGAACCCAGGCCATCGCAGTTAAAAGGGCAAAATCCTAACCACTGGGACTACCAAGGAATTCCTGGGAGCTTTCTTACTCTGGCAAAAAAAAAAAAATCTGTAAAAATTCTGCAGCACACATACATCATACTTAATGGTGAAATATTGAAAGCTTTTCTCTTAAGATTGAGAATGAGGAACAGGTTGCTAATTATCACAGATTCTATTCATCATCATCCAAGAAGTCCTAGCCAATGTATAATGATGGGGAAAAAAGAAAAAAGGCACAATGACCGGAAAGGAAGAAATAACTTGTCTCTTTTTTTTTTTTCAGATGACATGATTTATTTGTAGAAAACAAAAAAGACAAATTATTAGAACTGATGTGAACCTAGCAATGTTGCTGGTTGTAAGAGCTGTACATAAAACTAATTGTATTTCTATATACCAGCGTGTGTGCTTGGTCACTAGGTCGTGTTGGACTCTTTGTGACTCCATGGATTGTAGCCCATCAGGCTCTTCTGTCCATGAGATTCTCCAGGCAAGAATACTGGACTGGGTTTCCATTTCCTCCTCCAGAGGATCTTCCCAACCTAGGGATAGAACGTGCATCTCCTGCATCAGCGGGTGGATTCTTTACCACTGATCCACCAGGGCAACAAACCAGCAACAAACATTTAAAAAATAAGTTACACAATAGTATCATTATACCTAGGAATACATCTAAAGAACTGTGTGAAATAATTCTGCACAGAAAACTATAAAATGTTGTTGAGAGAAATTGACCTCTATTTATACCATGTTCATGGCTCAAAGCCTCAATATTGTAAAGATGTCACTTGTTCTCAAACTGACCTATATATTCTATGTAATCTCAGAATCTCAGCACATTTTGCACACATATGTATGTGTGTTTGTGTGAAAATTAATATGCTTATTTTAATATTTATATGGAAATGCAGAGAACCAGGGATGCCTGAGGAAGAAGAAAGCTTTAAGACTTATAGCACCATATATCAAGTAGTATTATAAGTCTGCAGTGATGAGACAGCCTGGTATGGTGCAAGGATAGACAAACAGACCAATTGAACAGAAGAGAGAATTCAGAAACAGGTCCATGAATATATTTGTTGTTGTTTAGTCACTAATTCTTGTCTGACTCTTTTGCGACCCTGTTACTGGCAATGGCACCCCACTCCAGTACTCTTGCCTGGAAAATCCCATGGACTGAGGAGCCTGGTAGGCTGCAGTCCATGGGGTCGCTAAGAGTCGGACACAACTGAGCAACTTCACTTTCACTTTTCACTTCATGCATTGGAGAAGGAAATGGCAACCCACTCCAGTGTTCTCGCCTGGAGAATCCCAGGGACGGAGGAGCCTGGTGGGCTGCTGTCTATGGGGTCGCACAGAGTCGGAGACGACTGCAGCGACTTAGCAGTACTGTAGCCCACCAGGCCCCTCTGTCCATGGATTTCCCAGGCAAGAATACTAGAGTGGGTTGCCATTTCTTTTTCCAGGGGATCTTCCCAACCCAGGGATCGAACCCATGTCGTCTGCTTCACAGGTGGACTCTTTATCACTGAGCCACTTGGGAAGCCTTCGTAAGTATATAGTCAATTACAAAAGTACTACTGCAGTTCACTAGGGAAAAGATCACCTTTTCAATAAATGGTACTGAGTTAATTAGATATTCCTATGAGAAAATGTAAATATTGACCCCTCCCTCACACCATTTCAAATTATTAATTTATGATTGATTGTAGGTTTACATGTGAAAGTTTAAATCACTAGGAAATAGAGCCTTGAAGCCAACAGGGGAGAATATAAAATGATTCTTCCTTCCCCCACCAAGATCCTCCAGTTTCAGTTCAGTCCTCCATGGCTGACTGAAGCTGCAGTGGGTGCTGGGTCAATACTCCTGGTCAGTGATGTCTGAATTTCTTTTTTCCAGGGAAATTTGGCACTGGGATTCAGTCCTACTTCTCCTTCTTACGATTTCTGGTGTTGCTGAATTTGGTGATATTTCTGATCATCTTTATGGTGGTTTTGCTCCCAGTCTTGCTCGCCAGATACAAGATCACCAACAGCAGCTTTATTCTCATTCCATCTGAAGACGTGGGTGAGTGTAAGGCCTGGCTTGCCATGAAGCGTGTTCTTTTCATTGCGTACCCGGTTACAGTGCTTCTTTCTCTGGCGGTCTTTATAATCTAAGTCTCGGGTGACTGCATTAGGATAGGCTAGGCTGTTTGCAGAAACAAATGACCCCATAGCACAGTGCCTAATAACCACAAAGTTTCTTTCTTATTCACACTATATGTCCATCAGTGTCGGTGGTGCCTTTGTTCCATGTTGTCTTCTCTCTGGAGCCCAAGCTCAGGGAGCAGCCTCTCTTCGGACCACTGCCAGTCACGCGTCCAGAGAAAAGAGTCGTGGCAAACATGTGCTGGCTCCTGATGCTTCTGCCTGGAGATGACGCACATCCTTTTTACCGCATCGTATTAGCCAGTGCAAGTCACTCGCCACTCCTGGGTTCGGCAAGGCATTTGGGAGAAGCAGTGAAGGGTAGAAAGTGGAATATTTAGTAAACACGATACAATCTACTCCAGTGGCTTTGTTTCAGGCTTTTATTTCAAGGCTTTTATCTCCCGTAATGGTGATGCTCAGGATGCCATTCATTAAACATCAGTAATTTGCCGGACTCTCTGGCAGTAATGGGCCTGTGTTTTCTTACTGAATGCTCAACATTTTTTGCTTCTATCACATGACTCCTTCCGCAGAAGAACTCCCTCTATAGTCACTTCTGTGACCCTCAGCATTCCTTTTCATCACATTTGTTTTTGTTTTAATTCTGCTGCACTTAAAATCAAATGAGAATAACGTGGAAATCCTGACTTTTTGAGTGCCTACTGTATGCCTGATGCCGAATTCTTGTTTCCTAATATGTCCATTTCACAGATAAATATCACCTGCTGCTGTGCGAAAACCCTGGGTTCAGTTACAAGGCCCACCTCCGCTAGTTGGTTAGACTGTCTGAGCCTCATTTTCCTTATTTGTAGAAAGTGATGATATAAATAATGAGACAGTTGTTTCATTATTCAGATAATACTACACTATTTAATACTTGGTCATTAAAAAATGTTTACTGTTTAATATAAATAATTAAAAACAATAGTATAAAGTATATTATTTAATATGGAAAATTTTTAAAGTATAAGTAATGATTATTTAAGCAATACTCAATTTTTAAATGAGTATTAAATAAGATAATACAGTTCTTTGTCCATGAAAAGTGCTCAATAAATGGCATTTTTTAATTTTTTAGTATTATTCCTTTCTATAAGAACTGAATACCATTCTGTCTCACTGGGCACCACTGCCTGTTCAGTGGTCCCTTTAGCTGTGAGCAGGGCCTTGGGCAGAGGGAGGCCATCCTCTTGGAGGAAATGGAGCTGGACTCTGAGCGTGGACACCACGAGTCTCTGCTTTCTCATTATTTCCTTTGACTACATCCTTCTCCCACACATGCTTTTTTTTTTTAACTTACCTAGCAGACTTTGTCCCTTCAGGAAAGGATCAGAAGTCCTTCTCTTCCTTTCCTTACCTTCCTTCCCTTTTTCATTCTTTCAGTAAGTGTTTATTGAGTACTTGCTGTGTGCCAGCCCCTGAGTCAGGTCCTGGGTCTATGACAGGGACCACCACACCTGAGTCCATGGTAGTGCCCTCTAACAAAGGATGGGAGTTAGGAAGGGATCACATGAAGAGGTGTACAAAGGATGAATTTGCCTGTGGGGAGGGGAAAGGATAAGGTGCTGAGAGGTCGGACATCAGGACACTAGAGGGGTCCCCTGAGCCCTCTGTGAAGACAGGTGAGCCAAACAGGATAAGGAGAAGGCAGCCATTGGAGAACTTGGGGAAGCACCTTCATGCAGACGAACAGCATCTGCAAAGGTTCAGAGATGAGAATAACTCAGTGTGTTGGAGACATGAGAAGCCTAATATTTTAGGCTTGGTAGGCCATACGGTCTCTGTTGCAACTATTCAGTGCTGCCACGATGGCACAAAAGTGACACAGATGTCCTGAATGAGCTTGGCTGTGTTCTGATAACACGATACTGACAAAAAGAGGCAGCTGGCCAGATTTGGCCCTAGGGCCATAGTTTGCTGATGTCTAGGTTTGAGGACAGGGTGACGAGCAGAGAAGCAGCCATCTCATCCCATCTTCCTGACTCTGCTCCCAAACAGAGTGGCTGTCTCCCTCCTCTTTACCTTTAGTACTGTGTTCATAAACCATTTGAGCACCTTACACATACCTGACTCCTACTTGTCTTTTTTACCACTAGATGGTAAGCTTTTCAAAGGCAGTAGCTACTACTTACTCATCATTTTATCTCCAACATCTACCTGATGCATAGTAACTAAGAAATGTCTGTTGAAGGAATAAGCAAGCACTCACATTAGAATTATAAAATAGAAAAGCTGGGATTGGCCTTGGAGAAACTGGTTCAACTCTCTTATTTTAACAAAGGGGGAACTAAGGCCCAGAGAAGGGGTAGTAGATTGGATATTTTCCCCAGTTTGTCATTCGCCTGTAACTGTGACTTGCAGAGCCTCCCACTGTGGACCGAGAATACTTTCTGACCCCATTGATATTGCATTTGGCTATGTGACTTGTTTTGTCCAGTGGAATTTTAGCTTGAAATGGCTTTGTATGGTTGGCCTGCCTTATGAGAGTCATGAGGAGAGCACCCCCCAGATAGCCATTGTATCTCCAGTCTGTGCCCTGAATGAAGTCATACAGAGAAGACCTCCGCCTAACTGGGAGCCTGGTATCCATCCTGGCTTATCCTGAATGAGCTTCATGTTCTCAAACTGCAGACCATGAAGGAGAAAATAAATATTTGGAGGTTAAGTCACTGAGACTTGGGCTATTTATTACACAGCAATAGCTGACTGATACAAAGGAAGTGAATTAGTTGTTCAAGCATAACGTAGTATCACTAAAATTGGTGTTCAGAAATTTTTTTGATCAATTTTACATAGGTAAATATGTGTTTTTTAGAGTGAAACTGCTTGTTAATTTACACACATGTAGAGATCTTTTGACATTGGATATGCTTAAAATGCAATAATTATTATATCAGCCATATCTTCTAAAACACATGCAAACATGAACTCCAAAACATAAAATACCAATACAGTCAGAAAACTTGTACTGTAGTAGACCCTTATACAAAATGTATAGAAAAACTTATATCCCTGGATACTTAGAATAGTGAAAAGGGAAAATGGTACTGTACTTGGTGCGCTGGGGTTTGGGTTGCAAATAGATTCATAAACACATCCATGCATAACTGTATATGACTACATATACATGCATATATATACAAATTATGATGAAGTTCTAGAGACCGAAGCTGTTTCCACTGATGTTCTTGTTTTTGTTTTTTACAGATATTCAATGCACAGTGTATCCAATAAGTAGTTCTGGACTCATTTACTTTTACAGTTATGTGATAGACTTGCTTTCTGGCACCGTAAGTATTTAACATAATTCTGGATTTGGATCCTCAATACTGAAATAGGTTCCTGAATGTCTGCAGTGAGAGTCAAACATGAGTGTTGACACAAGTACTAGTAGAAAAACCAGTATTTGCCGTGACCTTATGGGAAGGGATAATATTCATCCACCCCTGCTTAGATATACAGGAAATGTGCTTTGTCGCTTTCCGCCCTTGGCTTTTCCCTGATGCCTGTCAACTTCTTACTGATCTGTGACAAAATCTGAGATACCCTGTAGACAGAAGCTTCAGTGAATATAAACCCAGGTAGAATGTATTTAACTTCTCTGACATTGAAAAACCATAACATTTTGTAGTCCTAGACCACCTATGACTCTTCTCCCCAGAAATTATACACACAAGCATGTGTGGTGCACATGTGCACACCACACCTGTGCACACACATACACATTCCAGGAAATCTCTTAAAAGACGATTGTGTTGTGTGCTTAGTCGCTCAATTGTGTCCGACTCTTTGTGACCCCATGAACTGTAGCCCGCCAGGCTTGTCTGCCCATGGGGATTCTCCAGGCAAGAATACTGGAGTGGGTTGCCATGCCCTCCTCCCAATCCAGGGATTGAACCCAGGTCTCCTGCATTGCAGGCAGATTCTTTACCATTTGAACTACTAGGGAAGCCCTGAAAGACTATTAATCCCTTGTTAACTCTGATGCTCTGAAATGGAATTAATGTCATCCTTCCTATGATAGTTCCAAAGGTTTTCTTTTTTTTTTTATTCTTTACTCTAAAAAATGATTTTTTGTGTGTGCTTTCATTTTTTTTAATCCCACTTTTTTTCAGCAAATAAGAGTGCCCATGAAAAGTGGCTGTCTCTGCCTTCTATACTAGAGATTCTCAACCTTGGAACGATACTCCTGTATTAAGGCCTGTCCTGTGCCCTTTGGGGCATTTATAGCCTCCTGCCTTTCATCCACGCAGTGCCAGTAGCAGCCCCACAGTTATGACAACGAAACACGTCTCCACACATTGCCAGATGTTTCCTGGGGGACAGAATTGCCCCCTGTTGAGAACCACTCCTTTACATGTTTTTAAAAATTGTTGTTTAGTCACCAGGTGGACAGTATATAAGTGTCGTGTCTTTTGTGACCCCATGGAAAACACATCTATATTAAAATATTTTTCTGAAGGTTACTGGTATTAAAATGCCATGTCATCAAACATTTCTAAATTAACAAGTAGAAAGCTTCGAATTTGCCCACTGCATTCAATTTTGAAAAAGTGGTTCTTACATCTCTGCTTTCATGTTCTCCTTAAAACAACTGAGAGGAATTGTCAGGTGGGTGTTAAAACGTCTACTATGCAAACTGGAAAACTGAAACTTGCAAACTATACAAGGAGAGAGGCAAGTCAGTGACTCACCCAAGGTAAATGCTGGTGACATCACATCCCAGAACTGCGGTTAGCCCCGTTTCGTTTGGTCATATCCCACAAGAGAAGTTTCTTCTTGTGGAGCTCCACCCACCATGATCATCTTCATTATAGAAAAGATTTTATGGGAGACTTAGATGTACTCGATCATAAATGTTCAGTAAATTACACATGATAAAAAATAGCCCTGCCCCAAAGAATGAAGTTTCTATAGTGATGAGAATGTTCTGAATCTATGCTCTGAGATTCGACAGCCACTAACTCTTAAGCACTTGAGTTATGTGGCTAATGTGACCAAGAAATTGAATTTTAATTTAATTTTATTGTTCAATTTCAATTTCAATTTATTTGTTTTCACTAGGTGTTTTAAAAACCATTCTACACACATTACAGAATGGCCATCATGTACATTCCCTGTAATGTCACTGTTCTCACCTAAGCAAGCAAGTAGCAGACTTACACATAGTTTTCATGTGTTTTTAAACACTTCTGTTCATGTTTATGGAATGAGCAGAGCCATCCACTCACGCTCTTAAGATTTTCTTATGTAGTAAGCAAATGCTACTTTACCATATTTCTTACAAGTGTTAACATTTCTATATGTATAACAAAATGCCTGTCACGTCCATTCATGGAAATACCAGGATTCTTTTCTCCATGTGTGTTTGCAAGGTTGTAGCAGTCTTACAAACTTCTCTCAACTGACTTTTAAAAACTTTTCTACACACATTACAGAATTGACATCCCATGCATTGACTAAAATAAAAGTATTCTGAACATATTGAGCATGAAGCACTTTGACAACCATCTTTTGTCCCGTGTTTTTAAAATCTTCACTAGTGTATTACAGTATGCCTGTCACATTTAGTCACTAAAAAACACAGTTTTCAACATAGCAAATAAGTACCATTCTTACATCCTTTGCATGTGTTTTTTTTTAAATTGAGATCTGATTGACATATAGTGTTATATGCATTAGAGGATGTACCTCTTGATACATTTATATATTATAATATGATGACTACAGTAGTTTTAGCTAATAACCTTTATCATGTCACATGTAAATTTAAATTTAAATAGGCCCAGGAGGGAGCTGGCCACAGAGATTAAGCAGTGGCTTGTCTTTGCTGAAAACAGTTGAGCCAAGCTCATGATCACACCAAAGAAGTTATTTTCCGGGCTCAGTGGACCTTTGTCCTGTTACGCTACTTGATTGATGACAGTCCTGATACCAACCCAGGGCAATAAAGACAGGTTTTGTGTGGGCCTTTGTTTTTATGGCCTTTGTGCCCCAGAGTTGAAAAAGAAAAGACGGAGTCTTGTGTTTCTACATCTTTTATTATCCTATTAAAAATTTACTTAACTATTCAATACAAGAATACATGGTTTTCATAAAAAATATAAGACTTAATGAGTGAAAAATAAAATTACTTCTTTCCAGAGACCACCAATCCTTTCACACCATGGTTCATCGCTTTCTTGACCTTTCTCATGTACTTATGTGGGCTTCTTAATGTTTTACAATATGGATTTTTCATGATCTAGCCAGTCCCTGGTTGATGAACATTCAGATTGTTTCCATTTTCCCCTTTCTAAACAATACTGTAGTGAATATCTAGATACTACTTATATTATTTCTGTTCTCTGTATATTTCCTTCCTCACTCCCCTAGAATGTTCTATCCTTGCTATTTAAGGCGGAGTCTGAGGTGAACGCAGTTTTTCCCACCATAAGAGTCATGGACTTTTCTCTGCTGTATTTTCACACAGGGCTTGGGGCGGGAGGGGGGTGTGGGTTGTTTTGTTTTATTTTTTCTGATAATGGTTTATTGAGGTACAATTCACATATCATACAATTCACCCATTTAAAGTGTACAATTCAGTGGTTTTTAGTATATTCATAGGGTTATGCAGCCATTGCCACAATAAATTTTAGAATATTTTTATCACCTCAAAAAGAAACCTATACCTGTTATCACCTACCAATTCCGCTAATCAGTGCTAAGCAACCGTTAACCTACTTTCTGTCTTTATGAAATGCTTATTCATGACATTTCTTATAAGTGTAATCATGTAATACAAGATCTTTTGTCTCTAGCTTCTTAGCATATTTTTAAGGTTCATGCATGTTGGAGCATCTGTCAGGCTTTGTTCCTTGTTGTAGCTAAGTAAGATTACATTGTGTGGAAATACTACATTTTGTTTGTACAGTCACGATGGACATTTGGATGGTCTTCACCTTTTGTCTATTATGAATAACGATGATAAAAATATTCATGTTCGAGATTTTGTGTGCACGTATCTTTTCACTTCTTTGAGGAGTGGAAATCACCAGGTCAGATGTTTAACTTTTTGAGGGACTGCCAAACTTTTCCACAGTGGCTGTAAGCTTTACATCCTCACTAGCACTGAATAAGTCTTCTGATGTGTCTACTGCATCCTTGCCAGCACTCGCTGTTACCTGGCCTTTTGATTATAGTCACCCTAGTTTGTGTGCGGTGGAATTTCTTTGTGGTTTGATTTGCATTTCTCTAATGAATAATGTTGATCATCTTTTCATGTGCTTATTGGTCTTCTGTGTGTCTTTTTAGAATAAATGTCTGTTTGAATTCTCTTTTTAGTTTTAATTGGATTATCTATGTTTTTATTGTTGAGTTATGAGTTTTTTTAAAATATTCTAGATGTGCTGCGCTCAGTCACTCAGTCATGGCTAACTCTTTGCGACCCCATGGACTGTAGCCCTCCAGGCTCCTCTGTCCATAGAATTTTCCAGGCAAGAATACTGGAATGGGTTGCCGTTTCCTTCTCCAAATGTTATAGATACAAATACTTTATCATGTGTATGATTTATAAATATTTTCTCCCCTTCCCTGGATTGTCTTCTTTCTTGGTAGTATCTTTAGAAGCACAAAAGTTTTTATTTTTTTATGAAGCCCAGTTTCTTTTTTCTGTTACTGCTTGTGCTTTTGGTGTCGTATGTAATAATCCCTTGCTAAATTCAAAATCATGCGGATTTAGCTCTCTATCCTCTTCTAAGAGTTTTATAGCTTTAGCTTTCACATTTAGGCCTTTGGTTTGTTTTTTTTTTTTTTTTAAGTTAAATTTTATTTAACTTAAAACTTCATAAAAAGTTAACTTTTTATTTTAAGTTAAAATTTATGTATGGGATAAGGTAGGGGCTCAGCTTTATTTTATTTTTTGCATGGCTATCCAGAGAGGAACCTGGCAGATTGCAAAGAGCTGGACACAACTGAGCGACCGAGCGCGCATGCGCATCTAGTTGTCTCAGCACTATTTCTTTTTCCCCTTATCAAAAATCAGTTGACCATGGATGTATAGGTTTCAATTCTATTCCATTTACCTATACATCTGTTCTTACCCTAGTATCACACCGTTTTGATCAGTGCTGTTTTGTTGTTAAGTTTTGAAATTGGGATATGTTAGTCTCACAACTTTGTTTCTCTTATTCAAGATTATTTTGGTTAATAATAAGAGACCCTTGCAATTCTATATGAATTTTAGGATTATTTTAGCAGTTTCTCATAGAAGCCAGCTGGAATTCTGATAGGGATGTGTTGATTCTGTAGACAGTTTGGGGAGTGTTGCCGTAGATCTCACGATCCATGAACAGGGGATGTTTTCCCATTTACTTAGTTCTTGTTTAATTTTTAAAACAATATTTTATGGTTTTAAGAATATAAGATTTATACTTGTTAAATCTGTTCCTAAGTATTTTATTATTTTTGCTGTTATTGCATATGGGATTGTTTCCTTAATTTCATTTTTGGATTGTACCCCTATGTATTTTTAATAGTGAAAGTCACTCAGTCATGTCTGACTCTTTGTGACCCCATGGACCATATAGTCGATGGAATTCTCCAGGCCAGAATACTGGAGTGGGTAGCCTTTCTCTTCTCCAGGGGATCTTCCCAACCAGGGATCAAACCCAGGTCTCCCGCATTGTGGGCAGATTCTTTACCAGCTGAGCCACAAGTATAATTCAGCAAAAATCAGACTTTCTTATAATTCAGTTAAACTATAATCATATATACTCATTCCACTGGGTTCTATTTTGTGAAACTCAAGTTTTATTAAAACTAAATGTGAGAAAACAATGTTATTAAAATTTTCTTATTAGAATATTTATTTTCAGCATGAATCAATTTTAAAATATAAAGTGGAAATTCACATTTTAAGTGGTCATTTTAATTGAATTTTGATGAAATGGTTTTACCTTAGTAATAGCTTTGAAGTATCTCTGAACTATAAACGGCAAACAATTCTTGACACCTTGAACACAGCACACTTAATATCAATACCCACAAATAAAACCTATTGCCTCTCTTGAAAATAAAAACTTGAATCCCACAAGGCTGGCAGTGGAAGTCTATCTCATGGTGAAGTTTGGCTGAACCACATACCTTAAATCCACAGTCCACCTTTTGCTGGCCATACACACACACACACAATATTCATACATATCCAATCCCACAAGCTCTTACAATGTAACTGACCCTCCTCCTAGTATTTTTAATGCTCAGACTTTATCTGTGCTTTATTTCCCAAACCCTAATTGAGCATCTATATACCTCTGGAATTTTTTTTTAATTGGCCTAAATTTTTTAATTAATTTTTAAAAATTGAAGTATTAGTTGATTTACAACGTTGTTAATTACTGCTGTGCAGCAAAGTGATTCAGTTATATGTATATTTGTATATGTGTATACATATATATCTTTTTTTATTGCATTATATGGCATGTGAGATCTTAGTTCCCTGACCAGGGTTTGAACACGTGCCTCCTGTGTTGAAAGTGCAGAATCTTAAGAACTGCACCACCAGGGAAGTCCAGTACATTATTTTTTTTATAATATACTCCTACTGTACAGCACAGAGCTTGTTTATCCATTCTTTATATCAAGGCTTATATATGCTAGCCCCACCGTCCTCCCCTTTGACTACCAGTTTGTTCTCTATATTCATGATTCTGTTTTTATTTGTGTCATATTTTAGACTCCCACATATAAGTGATATCATATGGTATTTGACTTTTTGACTTCACTTAGTTTGATAATCTCTAGTTGTATCCATGTTGCTGCAGATCTGGAATTTTTCCAGTCTCTGGAAATTCAGGGATGAACAATGGCACTGGAATGTGAGTTCCTTGAGGTCGAGACTGGTTTCCTGCAGTCAGTTCACCAATCTGACCTCATGCCCTTGGCTTTATTTCAGGGTTTCCTGGAAGATACCTACCTCTTTTATGGACATTACACCATTGATGGGGTGAAATTTCAGAATTTCATCTATGATCTGCCTCTGGCTTATTTGTTAAGCACAATTGCCTACCTGGCTCTGAGCCTTGTTTGGATAGTGAAAAGGTACAGTTTATCTTGTCATTGTGTTCTCTTTGAATTACTCTTGATGGTTGGAGTCTCTTGGAGATCTGTGGACTCTGGGAGCCATTGCCCAAAGGATGAGAAGAATCCAAGGGTGGGCTTTATGGCAAAAAGATTTGTGAATGTGCTGGAGGCTGTGGAGACCTGGAGGAAATGGAGGCAGCATTTGGGAGCTGGAGTAGCAGCAGCCTGGAGTTTTCAGTCAATCACTATTAAACACATTCTCCCAGCATTATCTGTGATCTGGTGTGTATGCTAACAGGTCTCTATTGGGTTGCAAGTGGCAGAATGCCAATTCTGACTAACTGGGGATAAAGGGGAATTAAGTGGCTGAGAGAACCAAGGAAGAGAGGAAATTCCAGATTACAGGAAGGACAAGGATGTAAGAATGGATTCAAAACAACACAAAGCATGGGCTCCTGCATCTCTGATTCTGCTGGTGGCAGCTTCCTTGTGTGGAGTCTCAGGGTCACAAGCTCAGAAATCCTTTGAAGGGACTTGTTGGCTCTGCTTCATTCAGCCACCCAATCCTGACCCTTCAGTTGTGGCCAGTGGGTTAGGGTCATATGAGAATGTGGCATTTCCCATGGTGGACAGACATTTTAGTGAGAGATGTCAATTCCAAGAAAAATGAAGAATATTGATTACTTTAAGTTACTTTAACAAACAAATGTCCCCAAAAGTACAGTGGCCCAACATGATGAAAGTTGTACGTGAACTTCCTTACATGAAGTTCTTAGTGGGCACAGGTTAGTGTAGAAGACTCCTCCTCAGTCCTGCCAGAGCTCAGGCTTACTGGAGCTTAGCCATCATCTGCATGTGTGGCTTTGCTGTTCCTCTTGAGGACTGGAAGGGAAAATGACCTTGGAGGAGAATCACATGGAAGGTGTTTCTGGGCTCAGCCTGGGAGTGATGGACTTCACTCACATTCCATCAGTATAGCTGAGTCACATGACCACAGCTCACTGCAGGGGAGGCTGAGAAATGTTGTCCTTGGTTGGCAGCCACTTCCCAGCACTTGTGCTACACTATGGAAGGAGAACCACACATTCCTGATGGACGGCTTACTGTCTCCAACTCCAAGTGGAAAGCTTGGATGAACACCTCTCTTACCCACTTCACTGTCCCTATAAGAGCCAGGCAGTGCTATAAGCCATGTAAAAGAGACCAGGGTGTTAGAGCCTGAGTTTGTCCTCCATGGAGACCAGGGTTCACCACCACAGGAAAATCCCAGAGCCCAGTAGGCATTTGTATCCTGAGTCAGAATCTATGAGATGAAAATGAACCGATATGTGTCTGTCCCTCACCAGACAGCATACTGACGAGAAGGAGCAGTCATTCTGCTCATCTTGAGGGCAGAAAGATGCTTGGTAAAGAAATGTTGGTTGATTTGGGGCTCTGGCTTTGCTGTTTGTGCTCGTGGTAGGGGCAGATCCAAGTTTTATGGACCTTCTGTGTAGACAGTATGGAGGGGACCTCTGTAAGACAAAGAGCATGGAAATACCTTTTGCATATTATAAAAAATAAAAACAAGACCTCATGAACACGTTGCTAGAGGCTCTTCCAGGGCCTTGGAAAGGGCCCTGAAGAAGAAGCTTTATTAGCTGAACAGTGAATGCACCTGCGGGTCTTGCTTGAGCTCTTTCACCTAATGACCTTGATTGTTTCATGGTAAAGCCTGCAGGAGGGTGGCTGTGATGTAATGGGGAGCGGCCTCCCTGGGGAGGAGGAAGTGCTACATGGTAGCAAAGAGGGTGGACTTGGGGTCCAGAGACCAAGGTTTGAATGTCACTCCACCTCTTTGGACCTCATTTTCTTCATCTGTGAAATGCACACATCTAGAAGGGTTGTTGGGAGGGTTAACTGAACCAAGGCAGGTAAAGGACTTAGCACTGGGCCTGGCACCCTGTAGACATTTATTAAATTAAAATCATTATCACCATCATCATCACCACTGAACTAGACCCAGTTTTGCCTCTAGCTCTCTGGACCTAGGAAATAATTTTTTCCTTCTCTAGATCTTAGTTTTCTCATCTGTAAAATGTAGGTTTGGTCTAAATCAGACCATTCAACTGGAGTGGGACCTCAGAATCACCATGGAGCTTTATAAATAGCATATTTCTCGATGCACCCCCCCCCCCATGAGAGTCTACATTTTGGAAAAAGCAGCCCAGCTGGTTCTGACATAAATGCCTTGCTATGAACCTTTGGCAAAATGACTGATGGCTATAATTCCTTCCACTTCTATTTGTGTTCACAACTCAGTAGCAAATCCTAAAAATACCCTGGTTTGTCTACAGAGTGTGTGGCATTTGATGCTTTTATAGCTATGTCAAGTGCCAGAGTATGTTTTCCAGAAAAGCATTTGAATGAGTATTGATTATGAACTTGTGCAGCAGAATTGTGTCTGACTTAAGCAGGTGCTCACTAAATATTTGGTTATTTTACTGTTTAATTCATTTATTCATGCATTTATTCATCAGATGGATAGTGGCTATATTTATATCCAGGCACTCTGGATACAAAGGTAGCAAGACAGCCAGGGTACTTGTCATCAAGGAATTGAAAATTTAGTCAGGATAAAGACTTAAAAATAGTGAACACATTAAATAACATGATTGTAGGTTAGGTAATTGCCATCAAGGAAAGTAAAGAGACTGACTTGAAGTAGGAAACCACAACTTTCGATGGGATAGTGGGGGAATCTATGGAAGGAAGAGATATTTGAGGGAAACCTCAGGGGATAAGAAGAAGGCAGCCATGGGAAAAGGGGAGGACAGAAAGAACTGCAAGTGCAAAGGCCCTGAGGCTGCAGGAGAAGTTTGGGTGTTGATGGAAAGGAAAAAAAGCTATTGTCATTATAGCAAAGTGGCTCTATGGGAGGAAAGATGGTGCCATGCAGGATCATGTGGGACTCTAGGATGTGTTGAGTTCGGATTATATTCCAGCTGTGGGAAAAGGTCACTGAATGGATAAAGGGACCGATTTTCAACAGTGAGATGCCTGGTTGTCTGCCACATATTTAGAATGGTCCAAAGCTGGGCCATGCATGTCAAAATCAGTGGAAGGTGCAGTCAAGTGTATATCCTTTTAATTTTAGACGAAGCCAATCCACAGGCCTGTGTTTTGTTGTTCTTATAAAATGGATAATCGTGTTTTGGGGTCAGGTCGGTGGAAGGGTTCAAAATCAACCTGATCCGGAGTGAGGAGCACTTCCAGAGTTACTGCAACAAGATCTTTGCAGGCTGGGACTTCTGCATCACCAACCGCAGCATGGCGGACCTGAAGCACAGCAGCCTGCGTTATGAGCTCCGGGTGAGTGCTGCTTGGTTTTCTCTTGGTGGGAGCTGGGGTTGCAGCCTTCAGAGAAGCTAGTTGGGGCCGGGCTGTCCTGCTTAGGTACCTTCCCCTGTGTAGTTTTCAAGAGCTTTTTGAAGAACCACTTCCTGAGGTTGATCACTTGAGCTCCAAGCATAAAGCTGGTGAACTGGAGCTGAGGAAAGAGATGGTATCTTCCCTTCTCACCTACCACCTTGAACTTTTTAATTTAGGAAACTTATTTTAATCCTAGTTGAAGAAAACTGATTCTTTTTTTTAAAAAATGTTGTTGGAGTATAGTTGATTTACAAAGTTGTGTTAGTTTCAGATGTACAGCAATGTGAGTCAGTTATTACATATACATATGTTCGTTTTCTTTTAGAATCCTTTCTAATATAGATTATCACAGAGTACTGAGTAGAGTTCTGTGTGTTTTCCAGTAGGTCCTTGTTGGTTTGTACTGTTATTTTTCTGCTTGATGAGAATCTGTCATAAACCAGGAGAAATAGAATGTAAAACAGGACAAATAGAACTAAGAATGCTATGATGATAAGGTGGATGTGGAGAATATGAAAATGCAGAATTTCCAAATTAATCAGGATAAAAGGAGTAACAAATATTATCTTTATCAAACCTGCCCAAAAAGGAGGAGAGACAAGTGATATCAAAAGATTAACAACATGAGATGGAAGGAATCAAATCAGGTGTATTATTTGTTTAAAGAAATAACGCCTGCTGTGCTGTTCAGTCGCTCAGTTGTGTCCGACTCTTTGTGACTCCATGACCTGTAGCCCACCAGGCTTCTCTGTCCATGGGGATATTCCAGGCAAGAATACTGGAGTGGGTTGCCATGCCCTCCTCTAGGGGATCCTCCTGACCCAGGAATAGAACCGAGGTCTCCTGCATTGCAGGTGAATTCTTTACCAGCTGAGCTACCAGGGAAGCCCCACAATGCCTATTACATAATTACTACATTAGGTAATGTCCTGAATGGGTTGTAGTTCAGTTTTCACACATATTGCAAAGTTTAATTGCAGTCTTAAATAGGAGGTTCTGCCTTTACTTAGGCTTTTAGTAGACTTGGAAACTGGCTGGGCTTGGTCTGAGAGGGTATCCTGGGGGAGATGAGTATTTAAGGAAACTGTAAAGATCGAGAGGGAGGGTATGACAATGAGTCACAGTTTCCACCCCTAAATATCCCTTCATCGCAGTGCTCACAAATGAGTTTTCTTTGGTTCTCAGGCAGATCTGGAGGAGGAAAGAATACGGCAAAAAATAGCAGAAAGGACCTCGGAAGAAACGATACGAATTTACTCTTTGAGACTATTTTTGAACTGTATTGTGCTGGCCGTTTTAGCAGCATGCTTTTATGCAATCTACAAAGCGACTATATTCTCTCAAGAACACATGAAAAAAGTAAGTGCTCCATGAAAGTCAATTTAACTTTTACTCCAGTTGGGCATTATGTATGCTAAGTGTGTTGCAAACCTGTAAGGGAGATACTAGCATCATTCTGTTTTACATAGGGGAAGATACATTTGGCTGATATGACAAAAAAACGTAAAATCAGACTGACCAATTTTTTATTTTCAGTAGGGAAAAAAGCATCCAAAATAGAGTGTTTGGGGTACCTACTCCTCCTGGAATTTACAGTATTCAAGTCTAGGCTGGACTGCCTGGATTTAAGCCCCAACTGTACTACTGTAGTAAGTAGGTAAAGGGGCCTCAGTTTACCTAAAATAACAGTGGTTTTAAAAATCCTAGTTGGCCTAGTGGCTCTGCTCCATGAAATCAGCCATCAGGGGCCCAGGTTCCTTCCATCTTCTAGCTCTGCCTTCCTTAGGATGTGGCCTTCTCCCGTATGGCACAGGGTAGCCCACCATGTTCACATTCCAGCCAGTGGGGAGGAAGTGAAGGAGATGGGGGGCCGCACATGGAGGTTGCACTTAAAACTTCTACTTGTATCCCTTTGGCCAAATTTAGTCAGATAGCTAGCCATTTACCTAGGGAGATAGATTCCATCAATGGGTAATTTACAGCATTTTCAAGGCTGTAGTACTAATTGACCTGGAATAGCCATTCTCTCCTTTCATAATAATAGAATTTTGGTGACATAGATGGTTATCTGGGATAAAAATAAAATTACAGCCTTGAAAATGCTGTAAATTAGCTTTTGATCCAGAATTTATTTCACCTTAATAAACCCAGTAGAGCTTGTTTTTTCTTTCAGTATGGTACTAGATCATGGTTCCTCTGTTTGAACACCCAAGGAAGAAGATTGCTTAGTTTTAGGTGCCATGTTGAATGAAAAAATGTTTTGTTTTATTTGCTAAATGTGTTTGGGTGTTTTTCCTCCTTACAGTTTAATGAGATATAATTAACATTCAACACTGTAAGTTTAAGGTGTTGAGCATAATGATTTGACATATGTATAGTTGTGTTCTCTTAAGGTCAGTTCATTTGTGATGCAATTTATTATACTCCTGACCGGTTTTATCTTCATAGGAAATTGACAAGATGGTTTTTGGAGAGAACCTCTTGATTCTGTACCTGCCTTCTATTGTGATCACGCTGGCCAATTTTATCACCCCGATAATCTTTGCCAAGATCATCCACTATGAGGATTATTCCCCAGGCTTTGAGATCCGGCTGACAATCCTTAGGTAATGCCTAGGCATGCCAAACAGATAACCACTTGTCGCCTCCCCTGCCCACAGCAGACATTGCTAATCAATTGTGGTACCTTTCCTTGCTGGGTCAAAAATCCTCTTCAGCCTTCAGATAGTCTCCACAAATGAATCTGAGTTTTCACATGCAGAGAAATCTCTGACTTAAGCGTCTACTCAGCTGCAGTGTGTTTTTGATTCATATATTAGCACACTGACAGCTGAGGGCATAGGGTGTGTCCTTGGAGGAATGTTGCTCTGAAGATGTTAGAACAAGTGTATACCAGCAGTAGAGTGAGAAGTGAGAGATAGAAGGGAAGGCAGCTGATAAAGGGTATGCTGTTTGGGAAGTTGTAACTGGGGCTCCATTCTGCGGGACAACTCAGGGAGTTTGCATGGAAAATATCTTAGGGTTTTCCTACTCAGTAGAGTGTTTGTCCTTGAACAAATGTTCACCCTCCCCTGCCTAAGGGTGGTTGAGTTCCAAGGGCATTAACTCCCCAACAAGTTCCATCCCATGGCCCCAGTGCGTGGGCCTTGGGAAGAGAGTTACGCTGGAAACTTGGAGTAGGAACCTGAGACTTTTGCTGGAGTGAATGCTGAGAAAACTGTGGCCCAGACACCGACTGTGTGTGCTACTGTTGCCTTTTTATAATTTGTTGTAATATCTCTTCTCATACTAAAAAATACTCAAGTTTCATTAAAAAAATAAATCAATAAATGCCAAGTGTAAAGCTAGGCCCAGGGAGTTAACACATGAGTTAAGGAAGGTGGAGACTGTGTGAAACTGGCATGTTTTCTTTCTGCTTCTCAAATGCCTCACATGGTATTTGCATTTTAAAAGAAAACTTGTTATCTTGGAGATTTTCAAATAGGACAGTATGATGACCCCCTATGTTTGTCCATCACTTAGTTTCAACTATTTACCAACATTTTGCTAGTCTTCTTTCATGCGGTTCCCCCACTCAGCTGGAATATTTTAAGCTAATCTCAGGCAACATGTTTCACCTATAAAAGCTTTATCTCTAAAGCTTTTCTAAAATGACAAGGGTATCTCTAAAATGACAAGGACTTTTCTTTTCTTTTTTTTTTTTAGGTTTATTTATTTTTTCTTTAATTAGTTTATTTTCTATTTTTAACTTTACAATACTGTATTTGTTTTGCCATACACTGACATGAATCCACCATGCGTATACATGTTTTCCCCTTCCAGAACCTCCAGGACTTTTCTTTTTAAACATAGCCATCATCATACCTCATAGAATTGTCAGGTCCCTGATGGAGTTGCAGAGGGCTTTCTGTGACTGGTTGGTCTCGGTTTGTTCAAATCAAGATCCAGAGAAAGGCCACCTGCTGTGTTGGGTTGTTAATGTTCCTTAAATCCCTTTTGTCCTTTCAAAAATCTCCCTCCCCTTGTGTTAGGCCATTGGTTTGTGAGAGAAGCCGGGGCATTTGTCTTATATAATGTTCTTTATTTGGGGTTTAGATCATTGTTGCTGTGTGTGTCTTTTGTTTTTCTATATCCCCTCGTCACCAATAATGACTGTGGATTCAGACTTTTTAATTAGATTCCAATTCAGTTTTGAGTTATGGAAGCCTCCTTGGCAGTGCTGGGTACTCACATCTCCCAGGAGGACAGAATATTAGGTGGATGGTATAGGTTTGCTCCCCAACTCACATACTTTTTAATGTTTCTATTTCATTTAATTTTTTTAAAATTATAAACCAAACAATAAATGAATTATTTTTAAAGAAAACGAGCCCTCTGCCCTCCTGTCTTGAATCCACTTCCCCCCCAGCAGCCCTTACCTACATGGTTCCTATTGTTCATGCCGACATTGACACGTTTTGTTCTCTTTTAAAAATAGGATTGTTTCTACCTGAGACTCTACAATGTATTTTTTTCCCCCCACTTCTCAATATATCCTAAGCCATGTCTCAAAACTGGTACTTAGCAAATGCAATTAGTTCTTTTCAGGAGTTGTTGTGAGCATGGCTACATTATCATGGACTCAGGACTTCCCAGCTTTCTGATATATTTTTTTTTCTTTTGCATTTAAAAAAATGTGTTAAAATATATATAACATGAAATTTACCATCTTAGCCACTTTGAAGTGTGTAATTCAGTGGCACAAAGCACATACTCAATGTTGTGCCACCATCACTACAGTCATTTCCAGAACTTGCTCATCATCCGAAACTGAAACTCGGTGCCCTTTTGTGGGTTTGCTGTTAAGAAAGGCAACTTCTCTGCACCCAGCCCTGTTCCGGGGGGCCAGCTTGCCCCGAGCCCTTCTCATCACACGTTCCCTGCCTCCCCTCTTCCCCGCAGGTGTGTCTTCATGCGGCTGGCCACCATCTGTGTGCTGGTGTTCACCCTGGGCTCCAAGATTACATCCTGTGACAACTACTTGTGTGAGCTCTGTGGCTACAACCAGAAACTCTATCCGGTGAGGCTGGGGGGAAAGGGTGTCCTATGAGGTGGCTCATTTAGGGGGGCAGTAGCATTAAGGTCGGGAGAACAGCCCATGGAGCCAAGGGTGTGAATCCCAGGTGATCCTCTTTCTTGCTCTGTAGCTGAGTCCGTCACACCAGGAACTCCTAAGGGCTTGAAAACCCAAGTCTGTGCTGGAGCTCAGAGGAGTGTTGGCTGGTGGCCTCCGGGGGCATAGGATTGGGGCTGGAAATGACCTTGGTAGAACTTGGCTTTTTCTGCTCCAAGCAAGTCAGGCTCGTTTCTTTCTTGGTTTCAGTGCTGGGAGACCCAAGTTGGGCAGGAAATGTACAAGCTGATGATCTTTGACCTCATCATCATCCTGGCTGTGACACTTTTTGTGGATTTTCCTAGAAAGTAAGTGTGAGGGGTACCCCTCTTACCTCCCCCCGCCCCCTCATTCCCCCACAGGCTCCCATCACAGCTGCTCTTCACAAAGTGCTGGATGATTCCACATCCTGGCAACCACATCCTGGAAACCACTTGACAACCACTGGTGCCTTTCAGACAGCTCCAGGCCATCACCCTCAGTCCATTATGTGCCCCATTGAAAGGCAGCAGAAAGAGCAGAAATGATGTGGCTCTCCGGGGGCATGCCCTCGGGGTGACTTCTTGCCATGTCCCAGCCACGGGCCCTGCTAGTGGAGGCCCTCCAGGCTGCAGTGGACACTGCATTTCCTAATCTGTGTTTAAGCCCAGCACTGCCATTTCCTCATCATGTGACCTTGGGCGAGTTATTTAAGCTCTGTGCCCGTTTTCCTACCTGTGAAATGGGAATACTGGCAGTACCCACCTCATACTCCTTTGGTGAAGATTAAATGACAAAACGCAGATGAAAGTACTAAGAACACTCCATGCCACAAAACTCAACAAAACATTAACTATCACCATCAGGATTATCATTACTATGCCTTCATTAAAAAATTTTTTTTCTCAGCATCTTCTTGAACCTTAAGTGAAACTGTTCATTTAACCGCTTGTACAAATTCTTTTTTACTCACATGTACAAATTCTCCTGGCATATGCCAGAAGTTCAATAAACCTGTAAAAGTAAACATTAAAAAAGAAACTCTCCTTTTAAAAAAATTACACAAATATGATGTGAATTTTTATATTAAAAATTTTTAATATTTAAATAATAGAAATTCTGAGAGTAGTGAAAGCCCTCTTGTTATCTTACCCCTAGTTCCCCAGACCCACCCCACTCCTCGGAGGTGGCCGTTAACCCCTGGGGGTAGATCCAGCCATCCTTAAAAGAAAAGCATATTTGCATAAATACATATGTAAGTAAACACACAGTCTTGCTGGAAGTGTCCTTTTCTCGTCCACAAATGGGATCATGGTACATCTACATGGGTCCACGCTTGCTTTTTCCCGCACACAAGCAAAATAGCATGACTTTACATGTCAAGACACACTGATTTTCCTCATATGTTTTAAAGACTGTGTAACAGTCCACTGTACGCATGACTTCTAATTTGTTGATGAAGCCCCTACTGATGGGCACTTAGGTTGTTGCCAGTATTTTTGCTAATATGTGGTAATGCTACAGTGAGTAGCTGTGTGTATTTATCTCAGGCCCCTGATCCTAGGATTTCTGTAGAAAGCTTCTAGGATTCCAGGAGTGGCATACAGGGTGCTAGGTTCCTCATAAGCCATTATCTGTGTGGATGCACAGTAGCTCTGTACTTTTTGGATTGAGTGGCGCACCAGCACACACAGACTTCCCAGGTCATTTGCTGTCAATACAGTGCTGTGCAGTAGGCTGTGTTACAATCCCCCTGCATTTCAGATGAGAAAAATGAGCCTTGTCTAATGTTATTTGGCTGGTAAACTATAGATCTGAGACTTGGACCCTAGTCTTAATGACTCCAGAGTTTACTGTACTTTGCATCTTCTAGACATATGACTAACAGTTTGCATGAGAGCTATGCATGGGAACAGCCCTAATTGTGTGGATGGGGTTCTGTGCCTTGGCTGACGCTGTAGTCCAGGTGGTAAACTATCCTGTTTGTTTGCAGGATCCTGGTGACCTACTGTTCCTCCTGGAAGCTTTTTCAGTGCTGGGGAGAGCAGGAGTTTGCCATCCCTGATAATGTTCTGGGGATCGTTTACGGGCAAACCATTTGCTGGATTGGAGCCTTTTTCTCACCTCTTCTTCCTGCAATTGCAACCTTGAAGTTCATTATCATCTTTTACGTGAAAGAGGTAAGGAGAGGTGGGGTTGAGGGGACGATAACCCGGACCATTCTTGATCTTGCACACACTTACAGCACACACATGCCTGGAGCTCACCCAGATCCCATCAGATGTATCAGAATTGCATCCCTCATTTGATATTATTTTTTTTTATTCTGAAAAAAACTTTGAATGGATTTTCACATTTTTATCATTTTGAGAGTTGAAGAATGGTCTTGCTCCTGTGGTTTAAATGTTTTTGTATGTAGCTAAGAGTTGAGTTGCAATTGATCAATCAGTTGACAGTGGTTCGTTTTGGTGATATTTAAGAAAAGGTTTATTATTTAAAATTATTTAGTTTTCTGCTTGGCTTTTGGAGCTGGTGCATTTATTTTCAGTTCTCAATTATTTATATAGCTCCTCAAACAGCTCACAGACTGTAGGCATTGTACCTGAGCTAAGGGCTCAATGGGTGAAGTAGCCCTACAGATGACTAATTTATCTTGGCTTGTTAATCAAAATTTTTAAAATTGTAGATGTAATATATGCTCACTGTTACACATTCAAACAGTGCAGATATGTATTCCATCCCTTCTTCTAGAGGTACCCTCTGTTAATAAGCCCAACATAATTGAGCACCTAATATACCAGGCCCTGGGGATTAAAAAAATGGAAGTAATAATAGTATTATTAATAAGTACAACAGTACTAACAGGTGATAATAATACTGTGTCCTCCCAATCTGCTGAACACTATATAGATGATCATGTAATACTTTCAAGTAAGTACTGCTAGTAACCATATTTTATAAATTAGGAAGCTGAAGTTCAGAGAGGTTAAGTAACCGATCCAAGATCACACAGCTTCTCAGTGACTCCTGAGATGAGAACCCAAGTTCACCTCACTCCAGAGCCTGTACTCTTAATCCAGTAGGCAGGGCCTTTCATTGGGTCATACTTTCTACCCGGCTGTTGTGGTCTCGAAGAATGTTCCAGTGCTTTCCTTTGAAAACGTCAGTCAGCTGAAGTCACCACAGGAGAAATGGATGCCAGAAAGCTCGTAGGAACTTTTTCTTCTTCCAGAAAATATCAGTTAGGCAGTGGCTTCCCGCGTGTAGCTCAGTAAGGACAGCGTGGGGGTAATAGAATGGGTCACAGGGACTGGACTGAGTTCTGACACCCCAGCTTGACCGGCCAGCTGCCCCCAGACACCCTGACAAGATGTCCGCCAGGGTCCCTCGGCTTACAAGATGTTCTGACTGCTGCAGTCACAGGAGCTTGAGGCTCCTGAGACTGTAGCTTTCTGCAATACTCAGGAGGAGGTATATGCCTCTTTCTCTCCCCCACCACACCTGATCTCCCCTTCAAGTCTTTCCCTCATTGGAAATATTTATTTTTAATATATAGGAAAGGAACTTAAGCACTGGGAGTCCAGTGCAGTGTTTCATTCCCTGGTCAAAGAGCCTGAAATCCCACATACCTCATGGCCAAAAAAACCAAAAACATAAAAACAGGAACAGTATTGGAACAAATTCAGTAAAGACTTAATATATAGGAAAAACCCATGTGCCTGTAAAAATGCAAGCAAAGTATCTCCTGTTCTGGTATGTGTATATTTAATACATATTTAAACCCCTAAGGAGAATACTTTTTGAATCCTTTCAAATCTTCATGTTGTATACTGTAAATATATCACGTTGTATACTCTGCCTTACAATTTTATTTGTCAGTTATACCTCAGTAAAGCTGAAAAAAGAAATTTACAGTAAAATGTTTGAAAATACATTTTTTAAAAAAAATGAGATTATACAGTACAAAGTTTTGACATCCCGGCTTTTCATTTGACAGTGCCGTATACGATGTAAAGCTCTCTTGTTTTTTCGAAGGGCTAGGTGGTTTTGCATCGTATGGCTCACTTTAACCTGTAAGGAACTACGTTGATAGCTGCTTTGGTTGCTTTCAGTTATTCCCTGTTATCAACAACTGTAGCAATAAATACCATATACATGTGTTTTGGCCATTTTTTTCATTTTGGTCTATATTGCTGACTGTTCTCTAGAAAGGTTATAGCCAATTTATATTCCCACTGTATACATGACTGTGCTCTTTTATCCTCAAAGAAGCAGTGCCCTTCATTTTTCCTCTTTCTTCCTTTCTCTCCTTAGATAAGTCTTCTTTATACCTGCAGACCCTCTCCGAGGCAGTTCAGAGCATCCAATTCTAATTTCTTCTTCCTGTTGGTGTTGCTGATTGGACTGTGCTTGGCAATTATACCTCTGACAATCAGCATGGCACGGTAAATATGACTTTCTTTCTAGAACATTCCCTTCTTGACTTGTCCCTCTTTTGTGTTGAAGCCTTCTTTGCATTCTTTATTGGCACCAGCAGAGGTCAGTAAGTCACTCCTGGCTGTCAGGTCCACCTTGGTTTTGGAATCACCCTCTGGATGCTGAAATATCTCAGTTCACTTCTGAACTTGGACTTGCAGGTTTCCCATTGGTTTTGAGAGTGTTGTTTGGGTCTGTTCCACCTGATCCATTTTCCTGGGACCTCTCTTCTGGTCGTCTTTGGGACTGTTTGTTTCTGATTGTAAAGATAATGCATGGTCACTGGGAAGACTTGGAGTGTCTTCTATGTACCAGGCACTGTGCTAGGTGCTGGGGGCATAAAGACAACTCAGACATGGCACAGGGAGTGTATCATCTAGTGTGGAATTTTGAAAGAGGGGAAATGCTCAGTCCTGAGGATGAGAAATTGAGGGTTCCAGACCCAGTGATGCCACTTCTTCTGTTACAACCATTTATACCAGGCGCTGGAAAGAGAGTGAACGACTTAGCCTTTGCAAGCTATATGGTTTCTGTAGTACTTGTTTCGCTCAACTGATTATATATCATCTATGTTGCAACTTATGCAACCCATGTTTCATCTATGTATATAAGCCAGCGGGTAAGACTATGTTCCAACAAAACTTTATAAAAAATAGACTGTGGACCAGATTTGGTCTGTGGGCTATAGTTTGCCATCCCTCGACTTAGTCTCATGGAATTCCGTTTCTTTATTTTATTTATCTTATCCATTTCTTCATTGTTTTTGTCTTATACTGGAGTGGGTTGCCATTTCCTACTCCAGGGGATCTTCCCAACCCAGGGATTGAACCCACGTCTCTTGCACCTCCTGCGTTGGCAGGTGGTTTCTTTACCACTGTGCCACATTTCTTCATCTTTAATTGAAGAGCCTAGAACTTTGAATTCCTCTCTCAGGTTTTACTATTTTTTAAACTAATTTGAGTCTGTGTCAGTTCAGTTCAGTTCAGTCGCTCAGTCATGTCTGACTCTTTGCGACCTCATGGACTGCAGCACAGCTTCCCTGTCTGTCACCAACTCCCGGAGCTTACTCAAACTCATGTCCATCAAGTTGGTGATGGCATCCAACCATCTCATCCTCTGTCGTCCCCTTCTCCTCCTGCTTTCCATCTTTCCCAGCATCAGGGTCTTTTCCAGTGAGTCAGTTCTTTGCATCAGGTGGCCAAAGTCTATGTATGTTTATTGTAATGGTAGTATGTTGTATATTGAAAAATTCAAGTAGTACAGAAAATAGTATAAATTAAAGAGATTTGTTATGAAAAATGTACTTTTTAATACATATGGAATAATACTGTTTTGGCAACTTGATTTTTTTCACTTTTATATTATGTCCTTTGCCAGGCCATCACATACAAAACTCTTGTTCTTTTAAAATATTTTTTAACTCTGAATTTTTAAATAAGAAATGCATTCACATGGCATAGAATTGGAAAAGTATAGAAGAGTATGTGGTGGAAATTCATCCTCCAATTCTGTTTCCTGCTACTTAGTTTCTGTCTAAGACAGTCATATCTCCATATTTGTGTGTCCCTCTCAGTGGTTCTTTATTCCATTGCATGAATGGATCATAAATTGCTCATCCATTTTCTTAAACAACATTTAGGTTGTTTCCGGGAATCTATTTTTATCCCTAAAATAAGGCTGCAGTGGAAAATTTCCTACACAGAACTTTGTGCTGTGACTGTAGGCAATTCTTGTAAGCCTTAATTTTTCCCATTGTAATTTTATTTTTCCCTTTTTATTCAAAAAATTTTCAAATCTATAGAAAAGTTGAAAAAAATGGCAACAATGACAACTTATATACCCTTTATCTAGATTTCCCAGTTGTTGCATTCTGCTACATTTGTCTTCTCTCTCTCTACGCATACCTTTTGTGTGTGTGCTGATGAACCACGCCATGGTTGTAGGCATCATAACATTTCATTCCTAAATACCTAAACCTTCACTTCCTAAAAGCAAGGACATTATTCCTATATATCCACAATAACATTATCACACCTAAGAAAATTAATGCCAGTATCATATTCCTGCCATTGCCAAGTTTCTCCATTTATCCCCAAATAGTCTTTTAGAGCTTTATGTTTTAAATAAGGATCTTTCAGGTTTTACTCATTACTTTTGGTTACCATGTTTCCTTAGTCTTTTTTAACCTTTAATTCTTCAAAAGGTCGAGGCCAGTTTCCCCACCTCCAAATTAATAGGCTGAAGAGTGGTCTCCCCACATTCTAGAGCTGTCTATTTTCTCACAGTGTCATTTAATTTGATTTTTTTTTTGAATTTCTGGTGCTCAATTTATTGCTGTTCTAGATTATCACCAGAATATCTATCTTCGAGTAACAGGTTCTTTTTTTTTTTTTAACTGAAGTATAGTTGATTTTCAGTGTTGTGTTAGTTTCAGGTGTACAGCAAAATGATTTAGTTATATAAATATATTTTCAGATTCTTTTCCTTTATAGGTTATTATAAAATACTGAATATAGTTCTCTGTGCTGTACAGTAGGTCCTTGTTGATAATCTGTTTTATATCTAGCAGTGTGTATTATATGTTAATCCCAAACTTCTAATTTATCCCTATGTGCTCATCACCTTCTCCTTTGGTAACCATAAGTTTGTTTTCTATGTCTGTGGGTTTATTTCTGTTTTGTAAAAAAGTTCATTTGATTCTTTTTTTTTTTTAGATTACACATACCATTTCTCTGTCTGGCTTACTATAATCTTTAGGTCCATCCATTTGCAGCAAATGGTATTATTTCATTCTTTTTTCTGGCTGAGTAATATTCCATTGTGTGTGTGTGTGTGTGTGTGTGTGTGTGTGTGTGTGTGTGTGTGTGTGTGTGTACCACATCTTCCTATTCATTCATCTATAGATGAATACTTAGGTTGCTTCCATGCAGTGAACATTGGGCTGCATGTATCTATTCAAATTAGAGTTTTCTCTGGATATATGCCCAGGAGTAAGAGTGCAGGATCATATATGGTAATCCTGGTTTTTAACTCGACCTTCTGTCCTCAATTTCTTGTAAACTGGAAATCAAGTCTAGGGACTTGAGATTTCAGGGTAAGCATTTTTGACTGGAATATTCCAGAAGGCCCATGAGGTCAGGCAGTTCCTTGTGGGTCACTGTTAATGAAGCTTTGTGGGTGTGCAGAGGAGGGGTGCTCAGCCTGTGCTGCAGGCCTGGCCCTGAGCCCTGTGCTTTGTGTCCTGGCAGCATCACTTCCTCTAAAGCCTGTGGGCCGTTCACCAACTTCAACACCACCTGGGAGGTGGTCCCCAAGACAGTGAGCACCTTCCCCAGCTCGCTGCAGACGCTGGTTTATGGCATCACTTCGGAAGCCTTTGCAGTGCCTTTTTTCATGATCATCTGGTAAGTGAGAACCACCTGGGCTCTGCAAGTATTTTCCATTGAGACTGGTGGGCCACTCTCCACAGGGAAATGGAGCTCACCTGAGACACTTGGTATGATCCTGAACCTCTCTGAGCTGTACTTTATCTAATCTCTAAAATATTATAATAATAGTAATTCTTTCAGAATATCATTGAACAGGTTCAGGGAGATCCCAAATGTAAGGCACTTAGCCAAATGGCTGACTTATAAAATATAACCCAATAAATACTGCATTTTATTAGTATTACTGATTATTCACAAAAATTAGTTGCTCTTCAGAAAAGGAATTGGTAACTGGGCTGAGAGAAGAGTACCAGCGTAGGAGCATGCAGTTGAACCCTGGCTCTACCATTTACAAGCTGTGTGACCTCAGGTCATCACATATCCTCTCTGAGTCTTGATTTCCTCACCTAGGAAATGGAAATAAAAATGGCATATACCTTGTAGGGCTGTGAGAAGAAGGACATGTGGTGACACGTATGAAGTGTTTAGCAGAGGACCTGGCCCTTAGTGAAGGCTCAGTAAATGACAAGGGTTGGGTGCAGAGGCGATGAGGGCTTTTGTGCAGTGATTCATTTTGCGTGTTAAAGTAATTCTAATCATAAATGTGTGTTGAGGGCTTAGTTTGTACTAGGCATTGTTCTAATTACTGTGCGTTCTCATTACTCATAAATTCCATATTTTTTCTGTATTGTAAATATGCTTACTAGCTAAAATATTTTTGTAACCAAGAAATCAATACTAGTGATGCTTTTATGTGGTTGTTTATGGACATGTGTTGAGTAACAAAAAATGAGTTGCTTTGAGATACAGTGTCTCAGTGCATTTATTGTTTCACTGCTGTAGTGGAATATCACAGACTGGGTCACTAAATATTACTTCTCATGGTTCTGGAGCCTGGAAGTCTGGGATCAAGATGTCAACACGGTCAGGTGAAGATCTTCTTTCAGCTTACAGACTTCTTGTATTCTGTAATGGGAGAAGGGGCTAGGGAATTCTCTGATGTCTCTTTAATAGGGGCACTAATCCCATTTGTGAGGGCTTCATCCTCATGACCTAATCACCTCCCACAGGCCTACCTTCTAATACCATCACCTTGGGAGTAGGACTTATATGAAGTTTGGGAGAGCACAGTATTCAAACCATAGCTCAGACTGTAACTAAGTATCCTAAATTTTTATGAACTGTTTATAGTGCCATGTTCCTTGCATTTCCTGCTTTTGGTGGTGGGTGATTTCGCTGTTCATGCAGAGACATGAAGTGTTGTCTAGGGTTTTCTAAGTGCCCAAAGGCTGGGATGTGTTTTATGCAGAGACTGTGCTTGTTAGATAAGCTTCATTCGGGCACACATCATGGTGCTGTTGGCTGTGAGTTCAGTGATATTAAATAAAGTGTCTTTAAATAGAAACAGGGTTATGTATTAATGACTTTCTTTCTCAAGAAACAAAAGAAAGTATTGATCAACTGACAAAATGTTGTGACCAGAGGCACAAAGGAACCTACTCTATGTTTCCTTTGGGACCATTGTTTCAGAATTCACTGGTTCAGTGTGCCTGAAAACTATAGAACTACCACAAATCACTGAGTTGATTGTAGCTTACCTGTACTAACTCCTGCAGTCATCAATTATCCTATGATGTAGATACTACTACAGTAAAATCCCACCATGATGCAAGAAAAGAGTTAAAAAATTTATTTGTTAAAGGTAAGATACCTTTGATACTAATAAAATGATGTGGGAGTTGTAGCCAAATAGCCCGGAATCCGGCAGCTCCTGGAATCCAGCGGCTCCATCGTTGTTGGTTCACTCCAGCTGTGGTTTGGCTGCCACCATCTGGCAGTGGTTACCGATCTGGCTTCCACATCTTTCGGGGTCATTCTTGACCTTGGCCATGGGGACTTCCAGAAGAGAAGACTGACATCCCTGATTCCGGTGGCCCTCATTTCCTTAGCCTTCTCTGGGGAGATTGAACAGGCAGCCACCTCCCCTTCGTGGATGACGTTGCTTGCTGTTTTCCTGGGCACTTGTCCTTCACTTCACTTGTCCATCTTCTCAAAGATAATAACTTCAACCACCCACAGTTAATGTCTGGGGCTGCACAGAAAACAGGAGCAATTGCCAGTTTCTTTTATTCAGAATTGTATTATGTTAGGCTTGTTATTACTAGGTTTTACTCTGTTATCCCCATTTTACAGGTGAGGGGGCTGAGGCCAGAGAGGCTCCACAGTGAGCATCCACAGTCACTTTATTCTGTGTTGAACTGAGCTTCTGGCCCATTTCCTCCTCTCTCCTCTCTCATGTGTGTGCCAGCGGAGATTCAAGAGCTTTAGTATTAACTTGGAAAGCAAGGCAGGAACCAGTCTCTGCTGCCACTGCCCAATAAAACCTTTGTGGCTGTTTCTGATGCTCTCTGCTTGGGAGAGATGAGGGTTTTCTTTTTTTCTTCTGTTTGAACAAAAGTAAAACTGCTCCAGGCCAAGTGGGTCGGGTTGTTTTCCAGTGGCCTTCAGATGGTATAAACTCCCTAGTGACCTCTCGCCTTATGTTGCAGCCTCATTATGTTTTACTTCATCGCCCTAGCCGGAGCTCACAAGCGGGTGGTCGTCCAGCTCCGAGAGCAGCTGAACCTGGTAAGAATGCTCCGGTCCTGGGGGTCAGGGCCAGGGACATTTAGGCAGGACACAGAAAGGAATGGGGAGCTTCTCCCGAGGAGAGAGAGTGGGACACTTCCATCACCACTTCCCCAGAACTCTGCCTTCAGGCTCAGCCTCCTGCAGCTCCATTCAGGTCCTTGAGTCATCTGTGCCTTCAACATGTGCATCCTTATATTGTGCTGGGATGCAGAGGGGAAGAAGGGAGACAGGACTGCTCAGTGGCTAAAGGAAAAAGATGCATTCCGATTGCAAGAACTGCTGTAAAGATGGTATAGATGAGCTAGTTAGAGGGTGCCTGGTGGACCATCTGCTGCTGAGATAGTGGCCATCTCAGCAGGAAGTGACAATGGAGCCAAGACTTGAATGATGAGAAGGAGCCAGTTATGGGAGGTCTTGGGTAGAGTAACAGGCAGAGACAACAGCGAGGTCTGGGCCCAGGAGGAAGGGCAGTCTGCACGGAGGATGCAAGATGATGGGAAAGGCAAGGCGAGCTTGAGTCACAGCACTGCCTGAGGGCGCTGGTGAGAAGGCTGGGTTTAATTGAGTGTGATAAGAAGCCACTGGAGGGTGTTGTCCAAGTCTGATGTTCATTTTTAAAAGAACATTTTTACAAGGCTGCTTTGTGGACCAGGGGCTGCTGGGGGTCCAGGGGACAAGAGTGAAAGAGACAGTCTGGAGGTCATTGGAAGTCCAGTAGTTTGGATCCTTGGTCTCGAATCTGATAGGTAATTTCTTGGGTTGAAATAATATTTGTTTCCAAATATATTGACTGTGCTGTTGAACCTATTTCTGTTTTTAGGAAAGTCGTGACAAGCGTTATCTAATCCAGAAACTCACAGAAGCCCAGAGGGATCTGAGGAACCGGCTAGACTGACGGGGAGATGCTGCTGCCTGTGGCTTACAGGCTGGCCTGGTGACCTTCCAGCCTACGATACCCGTTGGGGATTTTAGCAGAAATTTTAAAATATATTTTTCTGGAGTTTGGGCCTTTCCTGAAAGTGGCTCCATACATGCAGCTCCAGTGGCCATGTTTACATTACCAGGTCCCTGTTTAGGGCATTAATAACTTAGAAAAGCAGGTTCAAAACCACATCTTTGCCTGTAACCCAGCAGCTCAGGGGCGACTTGACCAAAACACTGACTTTGAAGCTTTTCATCCAAAATTGAGGAGAGCCACTGAAACTTTTCAACTGAAATTGAGGAGAGACTACTCATGTTTTTACAAGCTTACTTGTATCATCTTTTAAAGTTAACTGTGCAGGTCATCAGTCCATGAGCCTGGGTTCGTTCTTTTGAACCAGGTTCTGGGGGTTTAGGCTGAGAGGTATTCCCTTAAGAAGCAGTGACTCTTGTGAATGGTTCTGTAGACTTAAAATGCAGAAACCCTGGAATCATGATGTTTGAAACAGATGGTGAAGCATGGAGAGGATGGTTATGTAATTTCAGCTATGTGGTAATATGTAATATGAGAGTAACACTGTATGACAGAGAAAAGCCCTTCCTGTCGTGTGAATAAGGAAGGCCCCGAGGGCCTTGGATTGAGCCTGTGATGGGGGGAGCAGCTGCAGCTTGGCAGCCTGGATTTCATTGCTTCCTGGGCATGTTGCTACAGCCTTGTTACTCAGGGGAAGCTGCTTTAAGGGCCTGGATATTCACAACTTTCCATTCCCTTCTAGTCCTGGGTTTGGAGACTTGGTAGAGGGCCCTGTGCCATCAAGATTAAGAGGCAGAGTGTGTCTCGCTCTTCCAAAGGCTGTGTCCCTTCCTGCACTGAGGTCTCTGATTGGCACTTCATGGTTCAGAGCCAGGCTGGAAGGAGCTGTTGAGTGTGTGTTGGGGGCACATGGGCTGCAGCATCAGGCCAGCCTATGGCGGTGTACCCAACTAGACGGAATGCTGGAGCTTTTAAATGTACGTATTCATAGTTTTAAGGGCTCTTGTTTTTCTTGTACTTAAAATTTTTAATTTCATTTTACAAAACATGTAGATATCTCTTAAGACTTCTGTTACCATAAAAACCTTATGCAATAAATACCTCAGCATAAGCTTACCTGAAATTGATAGCTTTAAACCTTTTCACATAAGCCTTGATTATAGTTTAATCAGTTTTCATTCTAATACCTTCAGAATCTTTTCCAAAGTACTGTAGTTTTGTAGTGGACGGTCTGTGCCCTCCTTCTGTTTTCCTTCCTTTCACCAGCTCTAAACCTATCCTTGGGATAACCTGGCATTTAATGGTGGGTGCAGGTTTTAGAAAGCTGCTGCTATGAAGACTATTTCCCACCCCCAGCACTCCCCCATTACTCATAAATGATTGACTCCCTGCCCTTAGAAACAAAGCAAGCTCACCATAGTTAACACAAGTCTATCTACTTGTCCCTTTGCCAGACTCTTTTTTTTTTGCTCTTCTACAGTTAGTATTAACACAGGGTATTTTTAAAAACTATGAAACTGATGAGCTTTTCAAGCTTTTCTTACCTTTTTAAGGTTTATGAATATATAAGTCTTAATAACTAGTATGGAATTTTGAACAAATGAAAGTTCATTCCATCCTCACTTAAAAAATTCTAAATTGTTGGCATTTTTGCCTAAAAAACTTATATGTAGCGCATTCTTGCCTTCACCATGCTTCTGAGAACAGTCAAGTGTTCTGTGCAGTGTGTGTGTGTGTGTGTGTGTGTGTGTGTGTGTGTGTGTGTGCGTGTGTTGGTAGCTCTGTTTTCTTTCCCTGTTATTATACTGAAATATGCTAATATATTCATTTTAGGTAAATGCTGCTAATTTGCATACTTCTTACTTGAATATTTTTATGTATTTTGATAATTTTAATAACTGCAGGTGATGTCTATATAATTGTTAAAGTGCAGCTCTAACAAATGTGCATTAAAACTACTGATTAAACTGTATCTTGAAGGTTTTAAAATGTGATTGTGTGTATTTGAATTCTTGGAGGGGTCTTGTCAGCAATCTAGTGACCATAGAAAACTATTAACAGTTTGTAAGGTTGCTCTTTGCCTTTTTCTAGAATCAGAGAGAAGAAAGAAATATTTAATTTTAGAAAGTCATCAAATGAATGCTTTTAAGACTCTTTTAAGCGAAGGAGGGATGTGTGTGTGTGTGTGTGTGTTTTAAACTTAAAAGACATAGTTATTTCAAGCATTCGCTATCCCACCTCCCAGAGGGATTTTATTCTCCCAGAAAATTACAATATATATTCAAGTAGATATGTATCTGTAGTTGTATGGATGATATTTATTTCTGAGCTTCTCCTTTTTTCCTCCTTAATAATATCTTGAAGATCTTGAGTAGTAGCTATCCATTCTTTTTTATGAGTATATGGCATTCTTCCATTATGTCAGTGTATACTTTCATGATCATTTACCAGTGCTGGATACTTAGTTCTCATTCACTGCCCCCTCCTTGACCCCACAACACCTCATTATAAACACTGGGAGTTGGAATTCTGAAAGTCCATGCAAACATTTCTCTTTTCTCTGTTCTACCCCATTTGGCTTCAGGTTCTTTTTTTTTTTTTTCTTTTCTTTTTACATATAATGTATTTATTTATTAAGAGTTCAATATTATTATTTTCTTTTTTTAATTTTTAATTGGAGGATAGTTGCTTTACACTGCTGTGTAAGTTTCTGCCATAAAACAACGTGAATCAGCCATAAGTATACATATATCCCCCACCTTAAAACCTCTCTTCCAACCCCCCACCCCGGCTTCGGGTTCTCGTTCTTTATCAAGACAGCCTTTCACTTCCTTGCAATCACAAAATATTCTCATCCCAACAGAGAAGGATCCAGTTACACAGGTCTTTAATTTGTATTAACTCTTTAAGTTAGCAAAGTAAATTTCTGCAGCTACATGTCTCATTGCAGATACTCACTTGAGTAAGTATTGGAGAGGGCTTCCCTGGTGGCTCAGTCAGTAAAGAATCTGCCTGCAATGTGGGAGACCTGGGTTGGATACCTGGGTTGGGAAGATCCCCTGGAGGAGGGCATGGCAATCCACTCCAGTAGTCTTGCCTGGAGAATCCCCATAGACAGAGGAGCCTGGCGGGCTACAGTTCATGGGGTTGCAAAGAGTTGGATATGACTGAGACTCTAAGCAGAGCAGAGCAGAAGAAAGGAATTAAAGGGATGGCACAGCAAGGTCTGATCCCTAGGAAGACAGAACTTCTTAATGTATCTTCTTTGTATAGGATGTTGCTTTATTAATAAATTCCATTTGGTATATTTTCTTTCCAATATATGGGATGCGCTTGGGACACAAGAGTGGCTTTGTAACTTGCTTAGTTGCGTAATTTTTTACAGGTTTCTTTACCTTTCTGAGATAGAGTACCCTCATTTTTAAAATGAAAAAATACTGAATTCACTTTTATTTTTGAGGATTGAGTTAGGGAATAATAAGCCTTTTCATTATGAAATTTTGTTTATTCATTATAAAAATACTTGTTTATTATAGAAAATATAGAGAACACTTAAAGCTATAGAGAAAAAGGAAGTGAATCGTGTATAAGCAACATATATGGACATCCACTGTTAATCTTGGCAAAATTCCTCTTACGGTAGAAAGAACAGAGGGAGGGAGGGAGGATGACAAGAACAAAAAGAAGAAAAATAAAAATTCTCATTTCTTTTTCATAAGTGTTTTTTCATTTTATCTGAAGTTCTTTATAAGCATTTCAGTGGGCTATGTAGCATCATACAGATGGATCACGACTTTTTTTTTTTTTTTAACATTCCCTTGCAGCTCAACATTCATTTTATTTCCAAATGTCCCTGATAACAAATAATGAAGACACAAAAATCTTTGTCAACATTTTTTCCTTTTTTTCTGCAACAGAGACCTGGAAATGGGATTACAGCGAAGGTTCAGAACATGTCAAGGCTTTTGAGAGCAAGATTTACATTCAGGAGCTTTACATGAGAATGTTACACACTTTCACTTTCACCAAGTATTAGGAATTAAAAAGTTGGACTATCCTGGTGGTCCGGTGGTTAAGAGTCTGCCTGCCAATGCAGGGGATTCAGGTTCAATCCCTAGTCTAGGAAGATCCCACATGCCACGCTCAGAGCAACTAAGCCCATGCACCGCAATTACTGAGCCTATGCTCCACAACAAGAAGCCACTGCAGCTGGAGAATAGCCCCCTCTTGCTGCAACTAGAGAAAGCACATGAGCAGCAACGAAGACCCAGTGCAGTCAAAAATAGAAATAGTTATGTAACAGTCAATTATAATTTTAAATCATTGCAGTGTTGTTAGGTAAATTAAAATGGAGGAAGTTTTGTTCAGGCTTCAGAAGCAGGAGAGCAGGCCTCTGACCTGCTTCTGACCTACCTGGACACTGCCCAGATTCTGTGCCTGCCTGCAAGCACAGCGGGTCACGCAGCCCTTTAGATTAGAAAAGGAGTGGGTCTTAGAATTCTTGAGCCCCCAGAGGTCTGGCCAACCCTTCAGGGTCTAAGAAAATCCTATGGCTCACAAGGTGAAACAAACACAATTGTAAAAAGGTGAAAGTAAAACCAGAGCTGCATTTTTGCATGCAAACAGATAATGATACCAATTTGCAGCCTGGAATTATAAGCAGGAGCCCCTGAAACTGCAATCTGAAGTCTCACCCTTGGGATGGATGCACAGCCTGGTATCTTTTCCCAATCGAGACTCCAGAGTGCTGTTAACAAGAAACTTCCCCGCACTGTTTAAGTCTGGATGTAGGCCGGCCCAATTTGATGATGTGTGTGCTGTTACTTCTCTCTATTGTTTCTATTTTTTTTCTTTTAATGACTGTATATTGAAATTAAGTCAAATAATCTATTAAAAGTTGAAATTGTTTATGTGTATAACAAGTGGTTTCTTGTGTAAATGAATCCTTCAAAACTAAGATGAAAGTAAAACTTTCAGCAAAACAAATTGGTGCTGTGAGCAGGATTCGTGAGACAAAATGCCACTCTTAAGAAGAAAGAGGTTAAAACTAATCAAGTTTTTATTGCTGGATGGGAAGATTTGCCTTAATACTCGTTAGCTACTGAATGGAGCATATGCACTGGATTGTGTGAAAAATGGGACCTCAAAGCGAGCTGAACCTTTAGTAGTTACTGAACATTTGTGGCTCGTGCTGAGAAAGGACAAGAATATACCACACTGGTAGGAGAAGCTGAATCCTTCCCTCTGCCTACCATAAGGTGCATGAAACTAAATTAAAATCAATGAAGAGAAATTAAAATTGGAGAAAGTTATGCAATTTGCAAGGACGATTATCCATGTTACAATGTCAAAATTACAGTTTAGCTGACCAAGTCTCCACTTTCCAGTCAGTAGCCAAAAAAGCCGCTGTAAAGTTTGCACAAGCTAAGCATTGAAAGTGGTACACCCAGGTTAACAAAAAGAAAGTTTATCTGGCAATAGCTAAAACAGCAGTAGTCTGAGACCTCAATGCTTGAGATGGAAGATTAATGCCTCCAAAATTCAGGGACCTGCCCAGACTCTCAACTTTTGGGGAATACAATGGGCTAAAGGACATAAAGAGATTTTACCTAAGGCTAAACAAAAGATAATGGAATTTCAAACTTCTAAGACAAAAAGAAGGCACAAGAAGGTATAAGGTTATTTGGCTTCTGGTGACAGCATATTCCACATTTGGGCCAGATACTGAGTCCACTTTACAGAGTAACTCGATGTGAAGAAACCTTTAAGGAAAGAAAACGTAAATGAAGTAAGAGCTTTTAGATAAACTATTAGGAATAATTATGCTTGGGCAGTGTGTACCCAAAATAGTCTCTCCAGATTTGGTACCTTGAATGTCTAGGGTTGTGCTAAATCACGTTGAATGATGGAAGTTTATTAAATAATTAGGCCATTTCCAAATAAAATAAGATGCTAAAATAATTACTAAACACTGGCTTCCATTTATAGAGAAACAAAAAGTTTAGAACTACTAGTGAATATGTTTGGTACCATCCTGAGATGCTCTCTATAAGAAAGCAAGGATTTTTAGAAATTATCACTGGTATTTAGTGATAATATTCTTTTGTACGGAATGCTAATGTAACGGAGTGTTCATGGTTGCTTAAGGCAAGTAGGATGTGTGTTTTCAGTCAAGTATGAGGAATGGAATTGCAGTTTGTTAAGAGAAAGGAAAGTAGGTCTGACTTATAGGTGTCTTGTTTCTGAATGGGCAAATAAAGTTATGGATACAGAAAGTATTCAAAGGTAAATACAGAACAGATCACTTAAGGGGTAAATAAACTTAAAAGTCTATTATCAAAGGCACTTCAGCATCCCAGGGAAACTTCTACCATGCATAAAATTCTTTTCTTGGGGTCCGCTTTCCACAAACCTTTCTTATCATAAAAATCTGTATGTCTGGGTAAAATTTTATCAGTCATAATTCTAGTTATTGTGTTAAAGTGTTACATATCACAGCAGTGAGCAAGTTACTTTGTCAATTGCAATATAATCAGATTTTAAAGTTTCCTTCTTAAGCCATTTTGTCATAAGGATAGCTCATGCTTCCACTCTGATGCCTTTGTGAAAAAAGATACTACCACCTGGTCAAGATTTACAGAAAGGACCTAAGAGTACATTAAAATTAACTAGATAAACCAATTTTGTTATTTACAGGAAGCTATTATCTGACTAGAGGTTGGCTTTCTCGCTCTGTTAAGATAACCAAGTTTTCTTGGAATGTGCCTTCTGATAACAGACTATGTGAATTTCTTTGCCTTTAAGTGATTTATATTTGTTTATAAAAGCTTTTGTTACTTTGGTAAAGTAAATAAATATTATTTCACAGTCATCTGTGAAGATTGTGGCACACATAAATAAAACTCATTCTGCTTCTACAAAAAATTAACCCCTCATTGTCAGACTTTTGCTATCCTGATATCCTTAGGACAAGGCACAGTCTACTTCTCAATCAAGGAATGTAAAACAGCTATTTAAAATAGCTATAAATCAAACAGTCTGGGCTATGGGACATTCAAGATGGCTACTTGGCTTTTCCCAGTTCCCTTACAAACCTCACTTCTTATTTGATGGGATAAAGTCTTCCCTGGCTGCAGGGTTAATATCCTTACACACACATACACACACAAATTTTATGTTTCACTGAATGTTAAATTCTGGTTTTGTTAATTGACATGTTGACCAAGACTAACTTATATGCAGAGTACATCATGAGAAACGCTGGGATGGATGAAGCACAAGCTGGAATCAAGATTGCCGGGAGAAATATCAATAACCTCAGATATGCAGATGACACCACTCTTATGGCAGAAAGTGAAGAACTAAAGAGCCTCTTGATGAAAGTGAAAGAGGAGAGTGAAAAAGTTGGCTTAAAGCTCAACATTCAGAAAACAAAAATCATGGCATCTGGTCCCATCACTTCATGGCAAACAGATGGGGAAACAGTGGAAACAGTGGCAGATTTTATTTCGGGGGGCTCCAAAATCACTGCAGATGGCGACTGCAGCCATGGAATTAAAAGATGCTTACTCCTTGGAAGAAAAGTTATGACCAACCTAGACAGCATATTAAAAAGCAGAGATGTTACTTTGCCAACAAAGGTTCATCTAGTCAAGGCTATGGTTTTTCCAGTAGTCATGTATAGATGTGAGAGTTGGACTATAAAGAAAGCTGAGCGCCAAAGAATTGATGCTTTTGAACTGTGGTACTGGAGAAGACTCTTGAGAGTCCCTCGGACTTCAAGGAGATCCAACCCATCCATCCTAAAGGAAATCAGTCCTGAATATTCATTGGAAGGACTGATGCTGAAGTTGAAACTCCAATACCTCGGCCACCTGATGGGAAGAGCTGACTCATTTGAAAAGACCCTGATTCTGGGAAAGACTGAAGGCAGGAGGAGAAGGGGACGACAGATGGTGGATGGCATCACTGACTCAATGGGCATGAGTTGGAGTAAACTCTGAGAGTTGGTGATAGACAGGGAGGCCTGGCATGCTGCAGTCCATGGGGTCACAAAGAGTAGGACACGACTGAGTGACTGAACTGAACAAGTTACAAAATTTCATAGATACAGGTAATCAGACCTTGATAGAACATTCTGTTGTTACTACTATTGCTGCCAATAAGTTAATGGATGTAGGAGTTGATGTACCAAAATATACTTCTCATTCATGGTGGGACTTTTTCTTTACTAAGTCCCCTACTGCTCAAAAAGTGTTTTCTGCATTGCTTAACCCATTACTTGTTTCTTTGATCACTTGATTTCTATTGATTATCTGGAATTGTTATGTTACTTACAGAATGAAGAAACCTACTTGTGTTATCTTGCCTTATTCCTATGCACGTTAGCCTAAACAATCTCGAGCCTGACTTTTAGGGAAAGTAAAATGGAGGAAGTCTTGTTCAGGCTTCAGAAGCAGGAAGCAGGCCTCTGATCTGCTTTGGACCAGCCTTGACACTACCCAGACTCTGTGTGTGCAAGCACAGCAGGTCAGGCAGCACTTTAGATAAGAAAAGGAGTGGGTCTTAGAGTTCTTGAGCCCCTGGAGATCTAGCCAACCCCACAGGGTCTAACGAAATCCTATGGCTCACAAAGTGAAACAAACAGCATTGTAAAAAGGTTAAAGTCAAAACAGAGCTGCATTTCTGCATGCAAACTGTTGATGATACCAGTCTGAAGTCTAGGATTATAAGCAAGAGCCTCTGAAACTGCAATATGGAGTCTCACCCTTGGGGTGGATGCACAGCCCAGGACCCTTTCCCAGTAGAGATTCCAGATTGCTATTAATAAGGGATTTCCAGCCTGTTCAAGTCTAGATGAGGGTGGCCCAATTTGGTGATGTATGTGTTGTTAATTCTCTCTATTGTTTCTATCTCTCTTCTTTTAATTACTGTATGTTGAAATTAAGTCAAATAATCTTTCATAAAAATAGTTTATGTATATAACACCATGTGGTTTCTTGTGTTAATGAGTCCTTCGAACCTGAAAGGAAAGTAAAACTTCAAGCAAAAAAAGTGTGTTAATTTTTAAAACAATTAGCAACATTATTTTACAACAGCAGTCTATCTTAAATATTTTATAGTGATGGATAAAAGATAAATAATCCAAGAATGTAAAGTAGAAAATGAAAGTCACCCTCTCACAATTTCAGTTCTGAAGTTACCATTATTAAACATGCCTCCACACATGCACAGCCTCCCCGACAAGTGATTTGTTACAATTAATGAGTCTACCTTGACAGATTGGATACAGACTCAAAAGTACGAAATATGTTGCTAAATCTACTCATCTCAACCTTCCCCTCAAGAAACCAATTTGCACCAATTTCCTGGTGACTCTCATGGTAAAGAATCTACCTGCAGTGCAGGAGACCCAAGTTGGATCCCTGGGTGGGGAGGATCCCCTGGAGAAGTGAATCGATACCCACTCCAATATTCTTGCCTGGAGAATTCTATGGACAGAGCAGCTGGCAGACTACAGCCCATGGGGGTCACAAAGTGTCCCGCACGACTGAGGGACTAACACACGCTCTCACTAACAGTAAAGGGGAAATAAGGATAGCAACAATAAATGTTCCTTGCAGAAAATCTAAAAATAGAGAAAAGGAGTAGGAAGAAATTTAGTCTGTCAACCCCAATACCTAGAGTCAACACGATTTGCACGTAGTGAATTGAATTTCAGACTGTAATTTCTACTATGTTAAAGAGCCTACAGATAGAAATTTCCCGTATTGGCAAAGCACAAAATACAATGGCTATGCCGGTAAACAATTCCCTCATGGTCCTTTTCGGAGGAGCCTGGTGGGCTGCTGTCCATAGTGTCGCACAGAGTCGGACACGACTGAAGCGATTTAGCAGCAGCAGCAGCATGGTCCTTTTTCTCAGGAATTGAGGTGAGTAATCTTTTACCTGTTACGATTTTTGAAAGAGCAATTTAGCATTCTCATCTCCATGGCAACTCTTTACGTATTGATTGATAGCAACCGCATCCACTAGAGTCTTTTCATTTGACGTTTCCAACCAATCGAGTGGAAGAGGGGGATTAGGGGCGTTTCCACTGGTGCGAGAGCCAACTGCATCTGACTTACGTCGGCCGTGCGTCATCAGTCTGCGCCAAGAGCACGGTAGGCCCCCCCTCTGTTCAAGAAGTAGTAGCGCTGTTGCCGCGGCAATGAGTTGCGCCCGGGCGGCGGCGGCTTGCTGCCTGTGGCGGCTGCGCACAGGCGCCCTGCAGCCCCTCTCAGGTAAAGGAGAAGCCTGAGCGCGGTCGCGCGCGGGCCTGAGGAGCCCAGGAATTTTCTCCTTAGGCATAGGTCGGGGAGGTCACGGGGGGGGGGTAGACGTTCATACGTCACAGGGCTGCGACGGAGGGCGACTGCGCGGCTGGAAAAGCGGCGCGGGGCCTGTAGTCGGTCGCTGGGGCCCGCCGGATGGAAAGGGGGTGGGTTTTCCGCATTGACGTTCTGGCGTGCCCATTCGGCGTCCGTGCGTTTGGGGGAATGACGTGATTTCGCGCCTGTTTTGTGACGTCACGGAAGGTGTGGAAGGCGTTCAGGACTGAGGAGAGTTGGCCACCTTGAAATTGTAGTGTCCTGGGGCTGTCCTCGGCGCTTGCTTATGGCCTTGTAGGTGGCCCTACGACCAGCAGCGTGGGCTTCCTCCCATCCGCCCGCCCCACTCCGGAGCCTGTTAGAAACGCAGATTCTCAGATCCCTCCCCTAACCTTCTGGATCTTAACAAGCCCTTGGAATCACTCCTGTGCATTTGCAAGTTAGAGAAGCACCGGAATGTTGGAAGGGGCGTCGAACTGGGAGTAGGGAGATTTGGGCTTGGATTCTGACTCGTCTTTTCTTCATTTATCTGAGCTGCCTCAGAAAATTTTGAGGTCATTTTCTCAAAGTTAAACCATTCGTGTACCACCTTCACGATTTTTGCTTTATAACAATACCACAGATACTTTGCCACTGATATTTCTAGAGTTTCTTTTTTTTTTTTTAATTTCCCTAAACCGTGTTCCTGTTTAAAATTAGAACATTGGGAAACTAGATCCTTAGGTAAAGGGAAAACCAGTATCTCTTGTCCCAAGAAAAACAATCATTAAAGTACGCTGAAAACAAGAAATTATTATATTAGATACTGTTGCCTACCAAGGTTTGAACTCAAGACCATCTTTTTTCCTCAAGAAAGGAAAATTAACAAGTGTTCAGTTGCTCAGTTGTGTCCAACTCTTTGTGACCCCATGGACTGCAGCATGCCAGTCCTTGTCCATCACCAACTCCCGGAGTTTACTCAGACTCATGCCCATTCAGTTGGTGATGCCATCCAACCTTCTCATCCTCTGTCGTCCCCTTCTCCTCCCATCTTCAATCTTTCCCAGCATCAGGGTCTTTTCACATGAGTCAGCTCTTCCCATCAGGTGGCCAAAGTATTGGAGTTTCAGCTTCAACATCAGTCCTTCCAATGAACACCTAGGACTGATCTTTAGGATGGACTGGTTGGATCTCCTTACAGTCCAAGGGACTCTCAAGAGTCTTCTCCAAAACCACAGTTCAAAAGCATCAATTCTTCGGTGCTCAGCTTTCTTTATAGTCCAACTCACATCCATACAAGACTACTGAAAAAACCATAGCTTTGACTAGACAGACCTTTGTTGGCAGAGTAATGTCTGTGCTTTTTAATACGCTGTCTAGGTTAGTCATAACTTTTCTTCCAAGGAGCAAGTGTCTTTTAATTTCATGGCTGCAGTCACCATCTGCAATGATTTTGGAGCCCCCCCCAAAATAAAGTCTGTCACTGTTTGCATTGTTTCCCCATCTATTTGCCATGAAGTAATGGAACAAGATGCCATGAGCTTAGTTTTCTGAGTGTTGAGTTTTAAGCCTGCTTTTTCACTCCTCTCTTTCACTTTGATCAAGAGGCTCTTGAGTTCTTCACTTTCTGCCATAAGGGTGGTGTCATCTGCATATCTGAGTTTCATTGATATTTCTGGCAATCTTGATTCCAGCTTGTGCTTCATCCAGCCCAGCATTTCGCATGGTGTACTCTGTGTTTAAGTTAAATGATCAGGGTGACAGTATATAGCCTTGATGTACTCCTTTCCTGATTTGGAAGCAGTCTGTTGTTCCATGTCCAGTTCTAACTGTTGCTTTTTGACCTGCATACAGGTATCTGTATGTGTGTATGGACAAGAATAACTGTTACTAAAAAACATCATAGCCACTTAAGATCTTTTCATATACGACTTGAAATCTCCTAGGTGCCATCACTGGTATGTGTTTCCCACTTGAGGAAATCATGAATATAAAATGGTGCGCTTGAGAGCTTTTAGCACTGGGCCTCAGTTTTATTATTTCTCAGTTTTAAAGTGTGTGACAGTGCGGGCAAAACTCAAGGTTGTTGAAGATGAATTTTAATGCTCCTTCATTCTTGTTCATTTATTGTTACTTTGTGTCCTGTATCTCATTTTATCTTCATGATTAACTCAGTAAGAAAGATTTTATTATTGTGTTTCCCCAAAAAAGGAAATAACCAGATCTTTCCCACTTTTATATGTAAGAAATGGCAATTAGGAATTGTCAAAAGTCTGTGTTAGAGACAAGATAGGTATTTTCTGATTCTAGTTCTGTGCCCTGTCTATGGTCCATCTCATACTTTTTTTTCTTTTCCAATATAGTTTATTACTAGATATTGAATATAGTTTCCTGTGCTATAATGGTAGGACCTTGTTTATCTATTCTTTGTAAAAACATTTTTGATGTGGACCATTTTTTATGTCTATTGAATTTGTTGCAATATTGTTTCTGTTTTATGTTTTGGTTTTTGGCTGCGAGGAGTATTCTTGCCTGGAGAATCCTAGGGACGGCGGAGCCTGGTGAGCTACCGTCTATGGGGTCACACAGAGTCGGACACGACTGAAGCAACTTAGCAATGTGAGATCTTAGCTCCCTGACCAGAGTTCAAATCCACACCACCTGCATCGGAAGGCAGAGTTTCAACCACTGGACCGCCAAGGAAGTCCTGTATCTATTTTATATATAGTAGTTTGTATCTGTTAATTCCAAATTCCCAATTTATCCCTTCCCCCACCCCATTTCCCCTTTGGTAACCAAAAGTTTGTTTCCTATGTCTGTGAGTCTGTTTCTTAAATAAGTTCTTTTGTAAACTTCTTAGCTCTCATTTTAGAGTCCACACATAAGTGGCATCGCCTAGAGTTTGTGTTTCTCTGCCTTCGTTTAGTATGATAATCTCTAGACCCATGCATGTTGCTGCAAATAGCATTATTTCACTCCTTATGGGTGAGCAGTATTCCATTGTGGGTGTGTGTGTAGATAGACTACATCTTCTCTGTGCATTCATCTGTCAGTGGATGTTTAGGTTGCTTCCGTCTCCTGGCTGTTGTGAATAGTCTGCTATGAACATTGGGGTGCACATGTCTTTTCCAATTATAGTTTCGTCCAGGGATATGCCCAGGGCTGGTATTACTGGATCATATGGCAACTCTGTTTTTAGTTTTTTGAGGAACCTGCATACTGCTCTCCATGGTGGCTGCACCAGTTTACATTCTCACCAACAGTGTACAAGGGTTCCGTTTTCTCCACACCCTCTCCAGCATTTGTTATTTGCAGACTCTTTAATGATGGCCATTGTGACTGACTGGTGTGACGTAGTACCTCATTGTAGTTTTGATTTGCATTTTTCTAATTAGAAGTGTTGAGCATCTTTTCATGTGTCTATCAGCCATTTGTATATCTTCTTCGGAGAAATGTCTATTTAGATCTTCTGCCTGTTTTTTTTAGTGAAATGTTTGGGTTTTGTTTTTTGTTTTTTTTTGAGTTGTATGAGTTGTTGGTATAATTTGGAAATTAAGCCCTTGTTGGCTGCATTGTTTGCAAGTATTTTCTGTCTGCAGGTTGTCTTTGCATTTTCCTTTGGTGTGCAAAAGCTTGTAAGTTTGATTAGGTCCTATTTATTTTTGCTTTTATTTCTATTGCCTGGGGAGACTGACCTAAGAAAACATTGGTACTGTTTATGTCAGAGAACGTTTTGCCTATTTTCTCTTTTAGGAGTTTTGTGGTGTCATGTCTTATTTATTTATGTCATAACTTACATTTTGAGTTATTTTTGCGTGTAGTATGAGGACATGTTGTAACTTCATTGATTCATATGTGGCTGTCCAGCTTTCCCAGCACCTCTTGCTGAAGAGACTGTTTTTTTCTCATTGTATAGTCTTGCCTCTTTTATCAGAGATTAACTTGCTAGGTGTGTGGATTTATTTCTGGGCTCTCTGTTCTGTTCAGTTGATCCATTTGTCTGTTTTTGTGCCAGTGCTACACTGTTTTGATTACTGTAGCTTTGGAGTATTGTCTGAAATCAGGGAGGGTTCTTCCAGCTTTGTTCTTTTTTCTCAGGCTTGCTTTGGCAATTGTGAGTCTTCATGGTTCCATACAAATTTCAGGATTATTTGTTCTAGTTCTGTGAAAAATGTTGTGTGTAATTTGATAGGGGTTACATTAAGTCTGAAGATTACTCTGGATAGTATGACTGTTTAAACAATATTTTTGCAATCTAAAAATCATCCATCTGATACTTTTTAAAGCCACCTTGCAGAGATTGTGACAAGACAGAGATGGCAAATATTAGGATACCTCACCCTCCACACATACCTCAAAAAAGCGTTTATTAGGTGCCTGAATCTGGAAACGTGTTGCAGTGTTAGGGAAAAGTCAGATATGTTTTTAATAGAATTACAACTCTACCCATCAAAAGTCAGCTGTGTGTTTGAACTCAGGCTCATCTTAAGCACTCAACCCCTTGCTGTTTCTCAGCAAATGATTTCTTAAAAAAATTAATATTGAGGAATTTCCCAATGGTTCAATGGTTAGAACTTTGCACTTTCAGTACTGAGGGCCCAGTTCAATGGTTCAGTCCCTGGTCCGGGAATTAAAATCCCACAAGCCACTCAGCTTGGCCAAAAAAAAAGAAAGGAGTATTGCATTGTTTTTAAAAGTTCTTTCTTAGTAACACATTTTGTGGTGGGAGTGACAAAATGAAAGAACAAGCAAACAAGATTATTTTAAGAAATAGAGTCATCTCATTATTTATTTATTTATGGCTGCACTGGGTCTCTGTTGCTTTGCACAGGCTTCCTCTAACTGCAGCGAGGGGGGCTACTCTTCATTGCAGTTCGAGGGCTTCTCATTGCAGTGGCTTCTCTTGTAGAACACAAGCTGTAGGCGGGTGGGCTTCAGTAGTTGTGACTTGTAGGCTCTAGAGCATGGGCTCAGTAGTTGTGACGCACAGGCTTAGTTGCCCTGTGGTGTGTGAGATTTTCTAGAACCAGAGAGCAAACCCATGTCCCCTGCATTGGCAGACGGATTCTTAACCACTGGACCACCAGGGAAAGTCCCATCTCATCATTTTTAATTTTAACTTTTGGACCACATCTTTCTACAAGGAGGCCAGGCCTTGGACTTGGAGGAAAAACTTGGGACAGGTTACCTTGACTTTGTCAAATGTCTTAAATTGTTCTCCACATGGAAACACGGTCATGGAGGGACTTCCGTGGCAGTCCTGCAGTTAAGACTCTGCACTTCCACTGCAGGGGGCGCATGTTCGATGCCCAGTAGGGGAACTAAGATCCTGCATGCAGCGTGGCCAAAACAAAAGGCCATGGACCACAATGACCTGCTGTCTGACAGCACAGATATGAGTGGTACCTTACACCTGGCAGAACTTGGAATCCATCCAGTTAAGTCAGGCATGCTTAGTGAGATGGAGCAAGTTCTGTGGAAGAATGGCTCAAAGCTGGGACACCATGCTTCAGACCGCCATATCCACTGCTCCTTTGTCTAGAGTGAGGCATTTAAAATCCTCAGCCTGAAAAGTTCAAACGCAGAACTGTCTCAGATTTTATCAGGCCTACTCCATGACTTTGTATCCAAAGCACTCAAGCCTTTTTTAATGGGGAAAAAAAAAAGGCTATAGGTGTATCAGAATGAAACTTTTCATCGCATTTTGTGGGTGTTCCTTAGCCTAAATGAAAGGTATCTATTAAACTAGTGGTAGTCATACATAAGAGCCTTGAAACACATCTCAAGATGATATCAATACAATCAGAGCTCACATTACCAACTAAATCGTCTGAGTCTTTACTTCCATATCTGCCAAATGAATTAACACCTTATACATCTAAACATGTTATAAAACTCTTCTCTTAGGGGAGAGAACTTTGGGAATGCTCTAATACAAGCCTCAGAGATTATAGCCAAGGTGTTAACTATTTGGAGATTTTTTTAAAAGACAAAATCTAATCTATCCTAAAGGATTTACATTTTGAAAGCAAGAAGAGTTCAGTTGAATTAAATACAAGAATGAGATGAAACGTAAGCTCTAGGCTAAATTCTCAAAGTCAGATGCTCACTGGCACAGATACTTTTAATAAGAGAAATTAAATCTACAGTTTTTAACCTTGGCTGCAAAGAACATTTGTGCACAGAACTTTTTAAAAGCATCATCTCCCAGGGATCAACTAGGGAGGAGCATCCATGATTCTGAGAGCTCCCTAGGGGTTGTGTGCAGCCAGAGTTGGAAAAGAAGCAGGTGTGTGAACTGGGGAACCATGCCCATCCAGAGGCAGCTGCCATGTTAGCTGCCTGGTGAGAAGATGCCATCAGTATTTCTAGATTGTCATACACTTCAAGTGAAGCCAGGCTCCAGATCTTTAGTTAAATCTTCTATGTTTTAAATACTGGTAATTAATTTACTTAAAAAAAAAACTACACACTGCTGTATTTAAAATGGATAACTCACAAGGATCTACTGTATAGCACATGGAATTCTGCTCAATGTTATGTGGCAGCCTGGATGGGAGGGCCATTTGGGGGAGAATGAGTACATGTATCTATATGGCTCAGTCCCTTCCCTGTTCACCTGAAACTATCACATGTTTTGATAACCAGCTATACCCCAATATAAAATAAGAAGTTTAAAAAACAAAGCCACAAATCACTGCAAGTTAAAGAGAGTACACTTGTAGGCATCCCCAACCTCTGGGAAGCTTATTTGTGACCTTTGCTGTAAGATGCCTCTTTCTTCTATGAAAGGAATCATCTCAATTTTACCTGAGAGTAATGGAGAATAAACACTTGCATTGCAGCTTATGGAAGAAGAATCAGTGTCAGATTTTGCAGTTCGGGAATGACCTTAGACAATATCAATAGGGAAGCTGTGGATCGAATAATCCGGGTGGATCATGCAGGTGAATATGGAGCGAACCGCATCTATGCAGGGCAGATGGCCGTCCTGGGTCGGACGAGCGTCGGGCCGGTCATTCAGGTGGGCACCTCTTGATCTCTCAGTAATGAATCATGTTGGGTCATGCATTGTCAAGGGAGGTACTGTTGTCCCCAAGAGAGGAAAAATTGGTTGTGGGTTGGGGGTGGAGGAGTAAAAAGCATATTATTCTTTTTTATAAAGTGCAGACAGACATAAACAAATTTATAGTACATAAACAAATACAGTCTAGCTGTAGTATTAAAATTTCATGGCGGGGAGCAATAAAAAAGGATTAAGAGTCATTGCATTAACTCAAAACACCAGTTGTAAGACCTTGTAGTCCCACCCCTAGTGGAGCCCAGTGGAGATACTTTATATTTTATACCGAGAGGCAGATTGGACAGGCCTGGGCTTCATAGTCACACAGACTGAAGTTCACATTCCAGCTCTCTCCCCACTCCTACCTGTGTGAGCTTGAGGAATTCACATGACCTGGTCCGTGTCTGCAAAATGAGCCAACAAAACGTCATTCAGTTTTGGTGAAGAATAAATGAACTGGTGTAGAGCAGCTAATACCATGCCTGGCATGTAGTAGACACTTAGCACAAGTTCAATTGCCTGCTCTGAGTACTTGGGCAAGTTACTTAACCCCTCTGTGCCTCACTTCCTTCATCTGTATAGTGAGGGTAATAATAGTTTGTCCTTCACAAAGCTATTTAACAGTACCTGGCTATGGGACATACTCTTTTAAGTGTTAGCTCTTATGATCATTCTTCCTTTTTCCTTTGATGTAAATGATATATTTTTGGCTGTCTGAAAGGAAATCATATAAAAGGTAATATTCTGCCCTCCTAAGTTTGAAATGGGCTACACATCTCATGTCTTTGCGGGTGTGGACCCTTGTCCTTGAATAGGTGCTCTGTGGATCTGAGCAACTTCTGCCGGCTCTGCAGTTCGGAGTCTGCTTGTCTGGAATGGAGATAACAGACGCTTCTCTTGGTTTGCTGTCTCTCTTCCCCATAATTTGATGTTTAGGGCTTTTCCTTTGATGATTCAAGGGAACTGGGGGAAGTACCAGTTCTCATCATTCTCCCCATTGTGCTTCCTTTACCCACATGAACAGAGCATGTTTCCTTATTATGTAGGAGGTGGTCTCTGAAATGTCTTTGTTTTTATGTTTCTTACAGAAAATGTGGGATCAAGAAAAGGACCACTTGAAAAAGTTCAATGAGTTGATGGTTGCATTCAGGGTGCGGCCGACCATTCTGATGCCCTTTTGGAACGTGGTGGGCTTTGCACTGGGTACGTGTCTATCTCGGAGAGCCCGTGTGAGCTTAGGGATCTGGGATGATTGAATCATTAAATAACCCCTCTACAATTCTTGCTGTGTCCTCTTACAACCTTTTCATTTACTTAATATTTTTCTAAAGTTAAATTGATTATTTTTTTGCTTAAATGTATTTAAGATAGAACCTTAAAATCAGTACTTTTATAAATAGAAGATACATTGAAAATAACTACAACAGAGAGGGAAAAGGCTAGAGTAATTTGACTGTGGCCAGATGAAGTTCCCTGATGAAGGTTCTAAACTTGGGATCTGCTCACTCTTAAAAAGAGAGTCAGGGAATTCCCTGGAAATTCAGCGGTTAGGACTCAGCGCTTTCATTGCTGAGAGCCCAGGTTCTATCCCTAGTTGGGGAACGAAGATCCCACAAGCCCTGAGGCACAGCCAAAAGAAAGAAAAAGCCAAAAAAAGAGAGAGACAGTGATACAGAAGAACCAAAGAACCCCAGTGAAGACTCGCTCCTGCCATAATCAGAAGGTTAGAAAAGGCACTGAAAGAAGAACATTCTTACTGTGTGATTCAGGGTTTGAATCACCACACTGTCATCTGGTACCATGGTTTTCAAGGATGGCAGGTTGCTCCTGAGGACACATGGCAACATCTAGAGACAGTTTTTTTTTTTTTAATAAATTTATTTATTTTAGTTGGGGGCTAATTACTTTACATAGAGACAGTTTTGGTTGTTGCAGCTGGGGATGCCACGGGCCCCTAGTGGGTAAAGGCCAGGGATCCTGCTAAACCGCCTACCACGTTCAGGACACTCCCCCACAACAAGCAATTACCCAGCCCCAGGGTGCCAGGAAACCCTGACCTGGTCTCCATCTCCAGTGGTGTCAGCCCCATCCTTTACCTTCTGGATCTGACCATTCCAGGCGCTGGAACTGCCCTGCTTGGGAAGGAGGGCGCCATGGCCTGCACCGTGGCCGTGGAAGAGTCCATCGCACACCACTACAACAACCAGATCAGGACGCTGATGGAGAAGGAGCCCGAAAAATACGAGGAGCTTCTGCAGGTATCTGACCCCGCTCTGGAAGGGACTGCCGGGGGGAAGGGACAGATACGCCGTTTGGTAAGAGGAACAAAATAGAGTGTTAGGGACTAGCACTGCCTTCAAAACCTAGGGCAGCACCTCATTTGAAAGGCTTGCAGTCTGAGGCAGCTGAAGCTGTGGGCCATGTCACGTGCTCGGGCGGCGCTAGGACTGAAGCCCATGTTTTCTGAGCCCACAACCTGTATTCTCTCTGCCTCTGGGTCATTGTTAGATCCTGAGCAAAGGCCATGAGCCCACGTCCTTCAGATTAAATAAATGAATATCCTCAGAATAATAAATAAATAGCCTCAGAAATTTTCTTCAGAAAATAAGGGAACTGTTTAATTTTTGTTTTTCAAGTCTAAGTCAGTGGCCGCCCACCTGTCTCTGTAAATAAGTTTGTCTGGAACACCCACTGCACTCATTTGTCTGCGTGTCCATGGCTGTTGTCCCCCTAGGGTGGCAGAGTTGAGTCATCGTGACAGGGACCTTACAGCCCCAGAAACCTGAAGTACTGCCTTTGCAGGAAAAGTCTGCCTACCTGTGTCTTAGACGGTAATATGAGGCTTTGGCCACCAAAGTCAGTCAGAACAGTGGGGAGCTGGAAGGCTGACTTGTTTCACTTTCTTTTTATTTAACCAGGTGATAAGGAAATTTCGGGATGAAGAGCTTGAGCACCATGACATAGGCCTCGAACATGACGCAGAACTGGTGGGGACCCATCTTTACTGTTTGATTGTGGTGGTACTTTATTTGGAAGGTTGAGGGACAGGAACGTTTCTGTTTCCAAAAAGTTATAAAACGACCATCAGAGAAAGAGAACCCATATCAGTCAGTTCAGTTCAGTTGCCCAGTTGTGTCCCACTCTTTACGACCCCTTGAACTGCAGCACGCCAGGCTTCCCTGTCCATCACCAACTCCTGGAGCTTGCTCAAACTCTTGTCCATCGAGTCGGTGATGCCATCCAACCATCTCATCCTCTGTCACCCACTTCTCTTCCCACCTTCAATCTTTCCCAGCATCAGGGTCTTTTCAAATGAGTCAGCTCTTCCCATCAGGTGGCCAAAGTATTGGAGTTTCAGCTTCAACATCAGTCCTTCCAATGAACACCCAGGACTGATCTCCTTTAGGATGGACTGGTTGGATCTCCTTGCAGTCCAAGGGACTCTCAAGAGTCTTCTCCAACACCACAGTTGAAAAGCATCAATTCTTTGGTGCTCAGCTTTCTTTATAGTCCAACTCTCACATCCATACATGACTACTGGAAAAAACCGTAGCTTTGACTAGACGGACCTTTGTTGGCAAAGTAATGTCTCTGCTTTTTAATATGCTGTCTAGGTTGATCATAGCTTTTCTTCCAAGGAGCAAGCATCTTTTGATTTCATGGCTGCACTCGCCATCTGCAGTGATTTTGGAGCCCCCCAAAAATAAAGTCAGCCACTGTTTCCACTGTTTCCCCATCTGTTTGCCATGAAGTGATGGGACCAGATGCTATGATCTTAGTTTTCTGAATGTTGAATTTTAAGCCAACTTTTTCACTCTTCTCTTTCACTTTCATCAAGAGGCTCTTTAGTTCTTCACTTTCTGCCATATGGATGGTGTCATCTTTGTATCTGAGGTTTTTGATGTTTCTCCCTGCAATCTTGATTTCAGCTTGTGCTTCATCCAGCCGGTCATTTCTCATGATGTACTCTGCATATAAGTTAAATAATCAAGGTGACAGTATACAGCCTTGATGTACTCCTTTCCCATATTGGAACCAGTCCATGTTCCATGTCTGGTTCTAACTGTTGCTTCCTGACCTGCATACAGATTTCTTAGGAGGCAGGTAAAGTGGTCTGGTATTCCTATCTCTTGAAGAATCTTCCACAGTTTGTTGTGATCCACCTAGCCAAAGGCTTTGGCGTAAGTCGGTAAAGCAGAAGTAGATTTTTTCTGGAACTTTCTTGCTTTTTCTATGATCCAAAGGATGTTGGCAATTTGATTTCTGGTTCCTCTGCCTTTTCTTAATCCAGGTTGAATATCTGGAAGTTCTCAGTTCATGTACTGTTGAAGCCTGGCTTGGTGAATTTTGAGCATTACTTTGCTAGTGTGTGATATAAGTGCAATTGTGTGGTAGTTTGAGCACTCTTTGGCATTGCTTTTCTTTGGGATTGGAATGAAAACTGACCTTTTCCAGTCCTGCGGCCACTGCTGAGTTTTCCAAATTTGCTGGCATATTGAGTGCAGCACTTTAGCCACATCATCTTTTAGGATTTGAAATAGCTCAACTGGAATTCAATCACCTCCACTAGCTTTGTTCATAGTGATGCTTCCTAAGGCCCACTTGACTTCATGTTCCAGGATGTCTGGCTCTAGGTGAGTGATCCCACCATCGTGATTATCTGGGTTGTGAAGATCTTTTTTGTATAGTTCTTGTGTGTATTCTTGCCACCTCTTCTTGACCTCTTCTGCTTCTGTATTCTGCTTCTGTTAGGTCCATACCATTTCTGTCCTTTATTGTGCCCATCTTTGCATGAAATGTTCCCTTGGTATCTCTAATTTTCTTGAAGAGATCTCTCGACTTTCCTGTTCTATTGTTTTCCTCTGTTTCTTTGCACTGATCACTGATTTAGGTCATACATGAATGGTCTAGTAGTTTTCCCTACTTTCTTCAATTTAAGTCTGAATTCTGCAATAAGGAGTTCATGATCTGAGCCACAGTCAGCTACTGGTCTTGTTTTTGCTGACTGTGTAGAGCTTCTCCATCCTCAGCGGCAAAAAATATAATCAGTCTGATTTTATTATTGACCATCTGGTGATGTCCATGTGTAGAGTCTTCTCTTGTGTTGTTGGAAGAGAGTGTTTGCTATGACCAGTGCATTTTCTTGGCAAAACTCTGTTAGCCTTTGCCTTGCTTCATTTTGTACTCCAAGGCCAAATTTGCCTGTTACTGTAGGTATCTCTTGACTTCCTACTTTTGCATTCCAGTCTCCAATGATGAAAAGGACATCTTTTTTTGGTTTAGTTCTACAAGGTCTTGTAGGTCTTCATAGAACCATTCAACTTCAGCTTCTTCAGCATTAGTGATTGGGGCATAGGCTTTATTACTGTGATATTGAATGGTTTGCCTTGGAAATGAACAGAGATCATTCTGTCGTTTTTGAGATTGCACCCAGGTACTACATTTCAGACTCTTTTGTTGACTATGAGAGCTACTCCATTTCTTCTAAGGGATTCTTGCCCACAGTAGTAGATATAATGGTCATCTGAGTTAAATTCACCCATTTCAGTCCATTTTAGTTCACTGATTCCTAAAATGTCGATGTTCACTCTTGCCATCTCCTGTTTGACCACTTCCAATTTACCTTGATTCGTGGACCCAACATTCCAGGTTCCTATACAATATTGTTCTTTATAGCATTGGACATTAGTTCCATCACCAGTCGCATCCACAACTGGGCATTAACAGAACTGCTTGACAGAAAGCAAGCAAATGCCTTGCTCCCAACTGGGAAACATTTCTTGCTTCCTTATCCTTTTCCCCAGCACATTCCCTCTTTCCAGTGAGAAGCTGGTTGGGTCAGATGTTTTGGCTGTAGCAAAGGCATTCCAATCTTTTGAAAAGGATTCTTTTCCCCCCAGTTAAAATAAATCATTTCTTAGATCTTATTACTTACCCAGAGAAGTCCCAACCCTGCCATGCTAGACTTGTACCTTACAATGGAAGGTGAACATAGAACGGATTTCTTTGGTTTGCTTACTGTTGTTTTTTTTAACAGGCTCCAGCATATGTCGTTCTGAAGAGCGTTATCCAGGCTGGATGCAGAGTGGCAATATATTTATCAGAAAGGCTTTAAAATATGTCCACTTTTCCTTGTGTATAGGGATAATAGTAATTTAACAGGTGACAGTGGCAGAAAAGGAAATGTACAGTTATTGTTCTGTGAATTTGTTAATAAATTATGAGAGGTTTTTTCGTTAATAGAACTCTCCAGTGTTGATTGTTCTCTGTGCTGCTTTGTGGCCGTAAGGCTGACAGCTTACCAGATGTGTTCAGATTACAGCAAATGAAGCTGGTTCTCATTTGGTCTATAAGTTTTTTTCTAAAGCAACAAGTATGAATCATTAAGAAAGCAACATATCTTCGAGAGAAAAAAAAAATGAGTTTACTGGTATCACGAAGTAATTTAAAACAGTGATGTTTAAGATTGACAAAGCAAGACTGTCTAGCCCATCAGGTAAGCAGAAGACTGACATCGTTTTTATTGTGAAATGTGGGTTGAGGGCAGGTTACTCCCATCAGAGAATATACTAAATTGTGGATTATTTGTGAGGTTGAATTATAATCATTTCCTTTAGGTCTGTTCCCTAAATAATGGACCAAAATGAACTATAATTTTCATACTTTGTTGAAATCCTTTATGATTTGCAAATTTCAAAATAATTTGTGGGAAAAAACCTAGATCAGTGGTTCTCTTCTCTGGCTGCACATTAGGGTTCCTGAAGAGCCTTTTAGAATTTTTCAGATTGTGAACCCAAAATTCTGACTTAATTAGGGGGGAGCCCAGGATCACAAAGGTTTCAAAAGCTCCCAGGTGATTCTAGGCTGAGTCAGGGCTGGGAACCCCTGGGCTAGATTTTCAGCTTCTTGTTGTGAAGAATCATATCCTTGCGTCTTTGCCTCCTGCCTAGCACCCTGTGTTTAATCACCACCTTGCCTCAGGGCGTCCTGTTTTGAAGGACAGCAGCACTGTCCCAAACATAATTTGAATTAGTCCTCTATAACCTCTCTCTTTTCCTGAACCAAACATGCATTTAATCTTATGTGAGCAAGTGAATCAGTCTTCTGGTAATAATTGCAATAAATTAAACATGGGAGAGAAGGGTTAAAGACAAGTGAATTCTAAATTCTTGTATTAGGTTACAAACAGATGTCTGTTGAAAGGCCAAGTTTCTACTCAGTTGTTGCCTGTCTCCATTATTTTATAAATATGCATTTTATGTCTTTCCTGTAAAGACAGTGAGTTTATTGAGGGCTAAACATCTTTTCTAGTTCCTAGTACACAGTAGGTGCCCATTAAAAGGGAGGGGAGGAAAGGAGGGGGAAAAAAGGAAGGGAGGGGCAAAATGTGCTAAAGTGAAGTGAAAGTCGCTCAGTCATGTGCGACTCTTTGCGACCCCATGGACTACACAGCCCATGGAATTCTCCAGGCCAGAACACTGGAGTGGGTAGCCTTTCCCTTCTCCAGGGGATCTTCCCAACCCAGGGATGGAACCCAGGTCTCCCACACTGCAGGCAGATTCTTTACCAGCTGAGCAACGAGGGAAGCCCAAGAATACTGGAGTGGGTAGCCTATCCCTTCTCCAGCAGATCTTCCCAACCCAGGAATCAAACTGGGGTCTCCTGCACTGCAGGCGGATTCTTTACCAACTGAGCCAGGAGGAAAGCCCTCAAATGTACTTAAGTAGCTACCAAACTGCTAGGAAAACGGCCTCGGTGGGTGTTCTTCATCTCCTCTGGATCTCAGTGCCAGAGGCGCCCAGGGTGCCGTCCCTGGCCCTGTTCTGTCCGTGGTTTTCTTCTTGGTATCTCATCCTGCCTTGAGGCTGACTCCTTCACATATCTCCAGCCCAGATTTCTCATTTTCAAATAGCCATCTGCCTACAAGATCCTCCACTTGGAAGTCAAGAAAGTCCCAAGTTCCACACACCCCAAGCTGAGCTCCCTGCCCTCCCACCCCTAGTCTTGCTTCCCCAGTGGCCTCCCCATCACAGGGAATGGCAACTCCTACTTTCTGGTCCTCAGGCCAAAAGCTCTGTGGTCCCCTTTGACACCTGCCTCTGTTACACTCCCATCAACCAGGACATCCTTTGGGCTCTACCAGATCCTCTTTGCTGTCTCAACTGCCATCACTCAAGTCTCTTGCCCCTTCCCCCCATCTCTCACCTAGGCTATTTTAGAAACCTTCTAACTGTTCTTCCTGCCTTACCCTTGTCCTCCCACGATCCATTCCCAACCCAGCAGCCAGAAGGTACTTTGAACTGTTAGTCAGATCACATTACTGCTCAGCTCAGAACCTCGCTGTGGCTTTTCCCAGTTATCACAGGTTAAAGGTCACGGTCCCTAAGCTGGCTTATGAGACCTACATAATCTGGCCTCTGTGACAGCTTCCCTTTCCTCACTCTGTTTCTAGTCACACTGGCCCCTTCCTATTCCTTGAAATGCTGAGGCATATTTCTGCTTTGTGGCCTTTGCAATGGCCATTCCCTCTGCCCGGAATCCTTTCCCCCGGGTATCTCCATGGTCAAATCCCACACCGACTCCTAAGGTTTTGTTCAAATGTCAGTTTTGAAAGGACACCCACTCTGAACACCTTTTCCAAAAAGATTGCAAAGCTCACCCCACCATATAAGCCCATGCCCCTTGCTCTGTTCTGCACTGTTCCCCCATAGCACTACTACCTTCTAGCATATTATATAAGGTACTTACTTGTGTTTCTTGTCTGTTTTCTGCCTGCAAGAATATAAGCTCTATAGGGTAGAAATCTTTGTTTCAATCACTGACACGTAACTAGTTGATGGGATTGGATGAAGAAATTGTTCTCCCTTATTAGAAGTCATTTTCAGATAACTGGTAAATCAGAGCTACTCCTGTTTGCGTCCCAGGAAGATTCAGTGGAGATTTATTGAAAAGATACTACCAAGCTGAGCTGGGCCCCTGGCCCTGGTCTGTACAAATTGTTTTGCTGTAAAACTCAAAATCTTTTAGCCAGCGGATGGGGAGAGGGTGGGGGTAGGGAGATGGTACCAGGAAACCAAAGGAAGGCCCTTCTGTGTGTTTCTTGTGATGATTTAAAAAAATACAGACTGGAATTTTGCATATGAATCCACATGCAAAAGAATGAATTTAGATCTGTACTTAACAGCACATAAAAAAATTAACTCAAAACACACTGCTAAATTTCTAAAGCTCTTAGAAGAAAACATAAGAGTAAATCTGTGTGACCTTGGATTAGGCAACAGTTGTCTAGATATGACACCAAAAGCACAAACACTGAAAGAAAAAAATAGATAAACTGAACTTGATCAAAATAAAAACTTTTGTTCTTGGAAGAACACTATCATGAAAGTGAGTAGACAACCAACAGAACAGGAGAAAATATTTGTAAATCGTGTATCTGATAAGGGATTTGTATCTAGAATATGAAGAACTCTTAAAACTCAACAGTAAGACAAATTAATTAAAAATAGGCAAACATGTCTCCAAAGAAGATATACAAATTGCCAATAAGCATTTGGGAAAAAGAAATGCCCCACATCATTTGTCATTACAGAAAACCACAATGAGATACCCCTTCACACCCACTAGGATGGCTACAATCAAAAAGATGGAGAATAACAAGTGTTGGTGAGGATATGGAGAAATTGTAACCCTCTTACACTGCTGGTGGGACTGTAAAATGGTGCAGGCCATTTGGAAAACAGTCTGACACTTCCTCAGATAGTTATACATAGAATTACCGTGCTGCAGGAACTCCTCTCCTAGGTATAAACTTAAAAGAAGGGAAAATGTATTCAAATAAGTAATTGGATGTGAATATTCATAGTATTAATAATATTGTACTCATAGTATTAATAACATTGTTTGTGATAACCAGAAAGGAGAAACAACCCAAATGTCTATCACCCAATGAATGGATAAACTAAATGTGGTATATCTATACAATGGGATGTTATTCACCTGTAAAAAGGAAGGAAGTACTGATGCATGTTGTAACACTGAGGAACCTTAAAACCATGATGTTTGGTTGCAGAGTTTCAGTATGGGAAGATAAAAATAGATCTGGAGAGGGATGGTGGCAATAGTTGCACAACAATATGAAAGTGCTTAATACCACTGAACTCTGCACGTGGAAATGGTTACATATATTTTACAGCAATAATTTTTGAGTCTATTTATATGAAATGTGCAGAACAGGCAAATCCAGAGACAAAGAATAGACTGCTAGTTGCCTAGGACTGCAAGAGACAGAGGGAATGGGGAGTTACTGCTAATGGATTTAGGCTTTCTTTTTGGCTTGATGAATGTTCTAGAATTAGATGGTGGTGATGGTTGCATAACCTATGAATATACTAAAAACCACTGAAATGTAGGCTTTAGAAAGGTGAATTTTGTATGAATCATAGCAATTTAAAAAAACACAAGATTTGTAGTTTTATGCTGTAAGTGTGTGTTAGTTGCTCAGTTGTGTCCTATTTATGACCCCATGGACTGTAGCCCACCAGGCTCCTCTGTCCATGGAATTCTCCAGGCAAAAATACTGGAGTGGGTAGCCATTCCCTTCTCCAGGGGATCTTCCTGACCCAGGGATCGAACCCAGGTCTTCTGTTTTGCAAGCAGATTCTTTATGTCTGAGTCACATAGCAATTTTATGCTATATTTGAAAGCAAATTTTACTCCAGGCAATTGAATGGGAAACGATTTATTTAACGTACAAGCCTTCAAGCCAGCAGAGCATGTGGAATTCTTGATCTTCTGAGATGCTGGTGCTGTTTCTTGCCTTCGTGTATCAAAATGAATTTTGTAAGTATTGCAGTCAATAGTCTTAGTCCTATGAAGGCATTTTGTACGATCCTTATTGGAAACCCAGATTTGCTACTGTTTGCTTAGCATCCCCTTCAGAATTGATGGCTGATGTTCTGTGCTTTCTGAGAGCTTCTTGAATATAAGGCTAGAGAGATTTTCTGAATCCCCCTTTGATTGTTTTAATTCCATTACAGCTTGTCGTCTGTATTAACAAGGTAATCTTGTCTTTCTCTTACTTTACTGCTCTGACCTTTCAGGGGAAATGTGATTTTAGATTTGGACACCATCCAAAGATGATGCCAGGATGACGAAGGATATTATTCTTGCAAGCAGTCCAGTTCCGAAGATGTGATCTGAGCTATAGTTATTTGCATGTTTTTGATTCCTTCTCTACTTAGAAGTGGTCCACAGACCAGTAGCAGTGGTATCACCTGGGAACATGTTAGAAATGCAGAATTTGGGGATCTTCCCCAGACCTACCTAATCAGAATCTGCATTTTAACAAGGCTTGGTGGTTTTTTTGTGGTTTTTTTTTGGCTTGGTGGTTTTAAAGTATGTCTGCAGATTCCTTGATATTCCTGTTTTGTTGTTTGTTGTTCTAGTCACTAAGATGTGTCCAACTCTTTGCCACCCCTTGGACTGTAGCCCATCAGGCTCCTCTGTCTATGGGATTTTTAGGCAAGAATACTGGAGTGGGTTGCCATTTCCCTCTCCAGGGGATCTTCCTGACTCAGGGATCAAACCCTTGGCTCCTATATTGGCAGGCAGATTCTTTACCACTGAGCCACCTGGGAAGTCCAAGTGTTCATTTGAAAAGTGAGAGTGAAAGTCAGTCGGTCCTGTCCACTCTTTGTGACCCCATGGACTATATACAGTCCATGGAATTCTCCAGGCCAGAATACTAGAGTGGGTAGCCGTTCCTTTCTTCAGGGGATCTTCCCAACCCAGAGATCACACCCAGGTCTCCCGCATTGCAAGCGGATTCTTTACCAGCTGAGCCACAAGGGAAGCCCAAGAATACTGGAGTGGGTTAGCCTATCCCTTCTCTAGCAGATCATCCTGACCCAGGAATCAAATCAGGGTCTCCTGCATTGCAGGTGGGTTCTTTACCAGCTGAACTACCAGGAAAGCCCATTTCTCTGTTCGGTGGAGCCTAATTCCCCATATCTTGAGAATGGGCTGTCCTTAGTGACATGTTTATAACAAACAACATGGCAGAAATGGTGGCGTGTGACCTGCAAGGCTGCTAAGTCATAAAAGACCTTGCAGTCTCCATGTTTCTCTCCAGGATCTCCCGCCCCTTCTCCAGGAAGCCAGCTGCCTTGTGGTGAGAACAGTTAACAAGTGGAGTGGGTCACATGGCCAAGAACTGAGACGACCCCCCCCCCCCCCCCCGCCGCCACCCTGGCCAACAGTCATGTTGTGAAACATCTCTAAAGGGAATCATCAGCCTCAGTCAAGCCAACATCCTGACTGCAACCTCATGAGAGGCTGAAAGCCAGAACCACTGGGCTGAGTCACTCCTGACTCTCAGCAACTATAAAGGATAACAGGTGCTCAGTCATGTCCGAATCTCTGCAACCCCATGGACTATGTAGCCCACCAGTCTCATCTGTCGATGGAGTTCTCCAGGCAAGAATCCTGGAGTGGGTAGCCATTTCCTTCTCCAGGTGATTTTCCTGACCCAGGGATCGAACCCACATGTCCTGCATTGCAGGCAGATTCTTCACCGTCTGAGCCACCTGGGAAGTGCTCCATTACCTAAAAGGAATCACTGTTAGTAGTTCACTGCCTTCATTGCCAGACTCAAAACATCTTCTATCCATATTTGTACAGCTTGGGGTTTGTGTTGCTCCTCAAACGGAATAATAAAACTGTGCATGCTGATCTGATGTGCACATTTTTGACTTCGTGAGGAATATTGGCCACCTTTCCAATCTGTGGATCCAGCCTATGGGTCCACCTCATCCCTCCAGCTGGCTGCTAGTTCCCAGCAGGGCCACCGCCACCACGAGCCCAGCAGCCTGCACTATGCTCCGCATCCCCGCTCAGCAGAGGAGAAAATGCAGGGGAGGCTGGAACTTAACCACTTGGCTCTCTTCTGTCGTCTTCTTTCCCCAGGTCTCTTAGGTCCTCCTCTTCCGCCAGCGGGGGGCATCTGGGTTATTAATTAACAGAATCGGGGGACTTCTCATGCTTCGGAGACCACCCTTGAACACAAGTCTCTATGGAATTTCCGGAGGAGGGACCCCCGTGGGGTCCTTAACCCTTCTGGAGACCCCAGACTTCTTTGCCAATATGATAAACGCTCTGGACCCTCACCCCTGTGCCTCCTTTAGGCCTGTCGATCCGGTGATTTGAGAAGAAAACGACGCGACCTTTCCCCACCGCGAGGAACAAAAGAAACCTTCCCTAAAAAAAAAATCGTTCTTTCTGGCTCTACGGAAACACAAAGCACTTTTATACCGAATATGTTTCCAAAGGTTTAAAAGGCTCCTTTTGCCTTCGAAGACGTGCTCCCTCCCACTCTGGTTCCCGAAATGGCAGCCGCGGGTGCTTTGATCCGGATCGCGGAGGACGATCCGCTGGGCGCGCCAAGGGCGAGCAAGGGCGCGCGCAGCCCGCCGCCGCCAGAGGGCGCCCTCGCCCCGGCGATCCGGCCCTGCCTGAAATCTCCAGGACACGCCCGGCGAGCAAGGCCAGGTCATTGCTACAGTTCAGTCGCTCAGTCGTGTCCGACTCGGCGACCCCATGGACTGCAGCACGCCAGGCCTCCCTGTCCATCACCATCTCCCGGAGCTTGCTCAAACCCATGTCCATCCAGTCGGTGATGCCATCCAACCATCTCATCCTTTGTCCTCCCCTTCTCCTGCCTTCAGTCTTTCCCAGGTCATTGCTATGGGTGGTGATAATCCCGCCTCCTGAACTCCGCTGTCGGACGGGAGTGGCAGGTCTCTTTCACACTCTGCGAGGTGCGGGCTGATGCACCTGGCCGCTGCGGTCTGCTCGGGCCCACTGACGAGCGTTCTTAACCAGGAGGATGCAACTTCTTTTTCAGAAAAGAGAGAGAGGAAAACAGGGGAGGTCGATTATCCTCTCTCTACGGGAAACCCATGATGAAACCGGCTTCAGGCGTCAAGCAGTGTCCGAGGGGTCTCAGGACTGTTGATTCGTGCTGCTCCCTGGACACAAGCCTCCCTCGCGTCCACACGCTCAGCGCTTTCCCTGATGAAGGCTGGTTGCCCTTCTAAACCCGCATCTCGTAGGTGAAATCGTCCCTCAGGGCTTCTCCCATCCCAGTCCCTCAGCTTCTTGCATCCCAGCGTTAATGCTTCCCTGCCATCTCTCCTAGCTGGCACGAGCTCCCCAAAGTCAAGGGCTACCCCAACACCTGGAGTTTAGCTTGCCCTCAGTCAATGTTTTCGATAACCTAATCTAAACTTTAAAAAGCATATGGAATGGAACAAAAGTAATTACAAGTAATGACAAATGAGCCTCCTGATCTCAAGATGCACACACCTAGAAACCTCTGGATGAAAATGTGAAACCGGGAGAGAGGGCCAACCTTGTGAGTGAGTGCCCTTCAGTCAGTATTCTTGTCCATCTGCATCCCAAAACCTGGCAAACATTTAATGTGTGACCATGTCTCTACTCTTTTGAAATGTTTTTTACTCATTCTGGCTATTTGGCTTTTTTTTTTTTTTTTTTTTTTTAGGATTCCTTTTCATGATACATTTTTTTTTTTTTTTTTTTTTTTTTTGGTTCAACTTCAATATTTCCAAGGTTGTACAGAATTTCCTACTTCTTAAACCTGGAATATTTAACTGAGCATGTGCATCAGAATAAACTCTTGAGATTAAAAAAAAAATCTACAGATGTTCCTGCTCTGCTCAGTACTACTGAAGTAGAAACTTCTGGGCTGGGCCTAAGTGTGTGTGTGCTCACTCATGTCTGACTGTTTGTGACCCCATGGACTAGAGTCGACCAGGCTCCTCTGTCCATGGGATTTTCTAGGCAATAATACCAGAGTGGGTTGCCACTTTCTACTCCAAGGGCCTAAGGGATAAGTATAATTTAAAAACTCATACAGGGGCTCTGATAATGCAGCCATGGTTAAGGATCAGTGGTTTGATTCCACAAGGACTTTATTCTAAACCTGCCTCCGAAGGCTTTCCCTCTGTTTACCATCCTACTTCTCTGGGCTGCTTCAGGATTTCCACTCTGTCCCACTTCTCCTGCACTGCCCTCTGTGAAGATGTGACTTGTAATTGCAGTATTCTCCAGCCCATTCAGTGCCGTGACAGTTGGAAACATATTCCAGATCAAGTTGTCTTCATCAGGTGGGAACAATGCTGAATAGCCGTGCTCCCTGTTCTGCTGGGTGAGTGGCCTTTGTGTGCAATTTTCCATGCCTAACTTACAGCTGGCTTTATTGAAACAGCTTGAAAAAATTGCATGGAGATGCCACCTGTTACATAAGCTTCCTGATGCTCTTTCTATGTGTGTTTAAATAAGACAACATAGGCATTAAAAAGAATAATTATCTCAGTTATCTGGATGCTTTAAGGTAGCATATTATTCTAAGTGCTGTGAAATAAAGGAATTTTAGGATATGAAATTCATACTCCTTTTTTATGTTATTTAGAAGAGACGCAAAACATCTCACCTTTGCTTTAATAGGAAGTTGTTAGTTCTGCTGAATGAAAAATCCATAGGGTGTTGTTTTCAGGTATGGTTTGATCCAGGAGCTCAGACCAAGTACTTGTCTTCTCTCTCCCCTCTCTCTGCTTCCACAGTGCTGACATTAGGCTCCAAGTGGCCCCCGGGGTCCTCTTCAAGTATGAGAACACTGTTATTATGCAGCACTTTCATACATCACCTCCTAACACTCTTCGATCCAAAAGAAGGATGAGGGTCTCTTCCTCTAGCTTCTGCAGAAGAGGGAGAAATGTTTGTTTTCCTGGAATCCAAAACACAGCCCTCCCCTACCTCTAGCTTCATTTCTCTCCAATCAGATCACATTATTGGCCCTCAACCTGGCCTGAGGTATTGTGGCTAATCTCATTGGCCATGCCTGGTTACATGGTTGCTCCTGAAGTAAGTGGAGTGGGGACAATTCCACCCAAGCCATGTGGGTCAAGAATGGGTAAGGTGGCTCCCTCAAAGGAAGCTAGAGTCCCCTCACCAGAAGGGAGAACAGATACTGGGCAGATAAAAAGGCCTGATATCTCCTGAGCCCAGGAAGTTGTGATGGAGACAGGACTTGAGTGGATGCAAGTGAGGCAGAGGGTTCCAGATGTGGTGGGAGGCTGAGACCCAGGGGACATTACTGTAGCCTCCCCATAATGGTGAACGAGGATCTGGGTCAGGGCTCTGGGGTGCCAGGCGGCCTAGAAAGATGGTCTACACCACCTGGGTCTGAATTCTGGCTCTGCCACTTACCAGGTGTTACCTAACCTCTCCGGGCCTTAATTTCCCCCTTGTAAAAGATAGCATTGGGGGTGTCATGGATAAACACGAAAATAATATGCCAAGTGGAAGGAACCAATCGCAAAGGCCACATAATATGTGATCCACTTACGTAAAATGTCCAGAATAGGCGTATCTATAGAGACAGAAAGTAGATTTGTGATTGCTTGGGGCTGAGGGGAGTGGGGATAATGAAAATATTCTAAAATTGATCGTGGTGATGGTTGTACAACTGTGAATATACCAAAAGTCAGTAAGTTGTACATCTTTTATCTGTGAGTTGTATGGTATGTGAATAAAAGCAACCATGGAGATTTTTAAAGATAATACGTGTCACATGTTTTGAGCAGTGCCGGTCACACCCATCTACCAGCACGCTCAGACCCAGAGGTCATGGCAACTCTGACCCTCTCAGGTCCCTGGTGCATCATCATTTTGAATTCCCTTCATCTGGTCCTCACTTTCCTGAACAGTCCCATCATTCAGTCCCTTCCGTTACTCCACTGATGTGCATGCCTCTCTTTCCTGGCAGGATACTGATGGCATAGAAAGGAGGGCAGGACTTGTTGGCTAATCAGAAAGGATTTGTGATGGTCAATTTTATGTGCCCACTTGACTGGGTCTCGGGGTGCCCAGACATTTGGTCAGACGTGATTCTGGGTGTGTCTATGAGGGGGCTTTTGGTTGAGATTAACACTTGATTGAGTGAAGCAGGTGCCCCTCTCCTGTGTGTGGGCCTCATCCAATCAGCTGAAGGCCTGATTAGAACAACAGGCTGACCCTCCCGAATGAAGGAGGAAACTCCTCCTGCCTGGCTGCCGAGCTGGGACAGCAACCTTCTCCTGCCTTCGGACTCAGATGGAAACACCGGCCCTTCTAGGGTCTGGAGTCACCAGACTTAACAGAGAACCACGCCGTTGGCTCTCTCCCAGGTCTCTGACTTGCTATCTGCAGATTCTGGTCCTTGTCAGCCTCCCCGATCGCATGAGTCTCTTCCTTTCTCTCTCTGTGTCCTCTTGGTTCTGCTTCTCTGGAGAACCCTGACTAATACAGAACCGAAAAGAAAGATGAGTCAGTGGGGAGTTTCAGGCTGGATGACTAGGAAAACAATCAGAATATAGGACAAAAATAAGGAAACCAAATCAAGAAAGTGACTGGTTTGTGGAGTTTTCTTTCATTCACAAATACTAATTCAGCATCTGCCCTGTGCCAGATAAAGTGCCAGTTGTTGGAGATTAAAATCTTCACCAGTTGCCAAAACCAGAGGCCATATCTGTCCTTGCCTCTGTCTTCAGTCTCAGCCTCAAGGTAAAATGAATCTCAAGATCTATAATTTAACCTCCTCGAGTTGCTCTCAGCTCTGTTTCCTTAGCAGGTGGAGAGGCCTCTCATTGGAATCACCATCACCTGGTGGCTCAGATGGTAAAGAACATGCCTGCCAATGTGGGAACCACAGGAGACACAGGTTCGATCCCTGGATCAGGGAGGTTCCCTGGAGAAGGGCATGGCACCCTGCTCCAGTATTCTTGCCTGGAAGATTATATGGACAGAGGAGCCTGGCATGCTACAGTCTATGGGGTCACAAAGAGCTGGACACAGCTGAGCAACTGACACTTTCAACTTCACTTTCACCCACTTTTTTAAAATCCACGACATTTAATAACAATTTCATTTAAGGTTCAGGAGGACCATGGAAATATTTGAGGTATTTGAAGAGTTACTGTATATGTAATTAAAAAATAAAACGTTATTGGTATTGATCAAAGTCTACCAACATAAAGTATTTTTGCAGTCCCAAGCAACTCACAGTGATAAGGATGTTATGTGATAAGTGTTACGTGTTTGTTGGGGAGGATGAGAGTGTTCAAGGCAAAATTACCTGCATTTTACAATATAATGCCATTAAGCAAAGCAGGACCTATAGTATAGAAAAGATGGGAAGGGGAGAGAGAGCCTGTTCAGACAGGGAGAAAAAAGACCCCCATCCTGGGAGCAGCTAAGGTCGAGTCCTGCCTCCTAAGGGTCACTCCCTATCTCATGCTTTATTCCCACCTGAGGGAAGGTGATCGTAAGAAAGCCACACGAACAAGGGACAGCATGGGCCACAGTCGCCTGCTTGCAGTTCCATAGAGCATCATGTTTACCCACGCCTAGGAGCCCAGGGAGGCACTCAGACTGTTAAATCACCTTGGGTCAGGGGGTGGGGGTCATCCATTCTCCAATGGCAGGAAGTCTTGTCTTCCTCTTCTCCATTTCCTTCTTTATGTTCTAAACAGAGATAAGGGAGGGAGTTCATCACTCTAAAAAGGAGACTCTGCCATTGGTATTGATTCCTAAGTAGACTTGAGCAAAGCTGGAGATTATCTGGAAGTTTTATCAGGTTTTAAAAAATGCAAAACCATTCCATTTTCTCTGCACTGCCATCACCTCTTCTCGAGGAGTAGTCACCATCATCTCTTATCTGATGTCACTGTCTCTACGTTGGGCTCAATGCAAAGGATGTTGTCTCCCTCTACAGTGCAACTGGATATGCCCAGGGACTATGCTGAGGTCAGTGAAATATAAACACAAGCACTTAGGTGAGACTTTCAGAAAGCTCCTTAGGAATGGAGCACACAGCTGGACCTGGTCCTTTTTACCTGCTCCTAACTCTTGCTTCCAGCCTGGAATATGGATGATGGCTAACTCCAGCAGTTATTGTGAACTTTGAGGCATTGTTGAGGATGAAAGCCCTGGCTAAGGATGACAACCCAAAAAGATAGAAGACTTCTAGATCCCTGGTGACCACAATACTGCCACCACCATCTCTGGACTGCCCACCTTCTGACCTGAAACTCTTACCATGTTTGCTGCTGCTGCTGCTGCTAAGTCGTGTCCGACTCGGTGCGACCCCATAGACGGCAGCCCAGCAGGCTCCCCCGTCCCTGGAATTCTCCAGGCAAGAACACTGGAGTGGGTTGCCATTTCCTTCTCCAATGCATGAAAGTGAAAAGTGAAAGTGAAGTCGCTCAGTCATGTCCAACCCTTAGCGATCCCACTGACTGCAGCCCACCAGGCGTCTCCGTCCACGGGATTTTCCAGGCAAGAGTACTGGGGTGGGTTGCCATTTCCTTCTCTGCTTACCATGTTTAAGCCATTGTTATTTTGGGTGTCTGCTAATAGCAGCCAAAAGTTATCAACCCTAACTAACACTTTTAGTGAATGACTTCAAATCTTAGGGTTAGACCCCCTTTTTCCAGGAGGCTTTCTCTGATTGCCCACCCTCCATCTGAATTCCCTTCTATGGGTTCCTGTAATGCTCTATCTGTCCTATGCCAAAGTCCTTATCACAGCCTTGTCTCCAAGTCCCACCAGGCTTTAGCCTCCCAAGACCAGGGACCTTTTCTCTCCTGTTATCACTGTAGTCCCAGCTCTAGCACAGCATAGGACCCATTGTGGGAACTTGATACATTTCTGTGAATGAATGGATGAATCAGGCAATCACTGTGAACTAAGACAGTCTCTTTTCTCAGGAAGATCACAGTTTAGATTTCTGCTTTAGATGGAATAGATGTGAAGAAATTAGTTCAAGATCAAGAAGGCAGAGTTGATAAAAGTTCACCTGTCCCAATATAGCAATTTAGTCATTCATTAACTCCTGGAGTTACCTTTATCTGGAGGCTAACCACGGTGTTCGGTGCTTGCTGGCATGGGAGATCAGCAAGCTAAGCACGGGATGAAGGAAGTTTCTACAGTTCTTGGATCACCTGTCTTCACATGGCTTCTTCACAAAAGTCTAGTTTCCTGCAACATGTCTTAGATGCTGGAAGCCCCAATACCCCTCCTAGAAATCTACTCTGAAGATACAGTTCCCCTGGAGCGAAATGACTTTGTGAAAGATTTGTGTCATCATATTTGTGTTAGCAAAAGAATGTAACCTACCTCCAGACCAGAAGAGAGAACTTCATCCATTGTTCAGTTGATCAGAAGAGGATCGAGGATCAACTAAACAAACCATGATTTAACTGCCAAGGTTTGCTCTGCAGCAATTAAAAAGAATGAGATGGCTGTTTATTGTAATATGGAAACATCTACAAAGAAACACGGTAGTGAAGCAAAACCAAGACGCAAAACAGTGTGTATCAGTGTTGCTCATCCTTCACCAGCCTGACGAGCTTGAGCTGGAATTCACATCTGTAGGTCAAAGGTCCGCAAACTATGGCCAAAAAGCCAGATCTAGCTGTTTTTTTTTTTTTAATATATGTATTTTATTGAATGTTTCAAGTGCACAGCAAGGTAATTCGGTTGTACAAATACACATATATTATTTTTGAAATTATTTTCCATCATAAGTTATTACAAGATATTGAATATAGTTCCCTATGCTATACAGCAAACCACTGTTGCTTGTTGCATATCTATTTTTAATTAGAAATCTAGCATTCTATTCATATTGTCAAAAAAATAGAATCAAAATGTCATAATTTTTTTAGTTAGGCAAAAATTCATGTTTTCTAAAATATATTTTACATATTTATATAAATGTATACAAAAGCTTTTCTACCACACTTGATAAAGCCTTGAGAAAGAACATCAAAAAAAAAAAGAAGAGATGGAGAAATTGGAGAACATAAACTAAATGAAATGGGAACATTGAATATGAAATAGAAAAAGTGAAACAAACTAGATAAAAGTAAAAGATCATCATACAGTTCAGCTGTTTTTCAACATGACTGTTCATTAGAAACATACCTGGAGCTCTGGAGAAAAAAAACAATACCTGGGCATTTGTATTTTTCAAAAGATTCCGGGATAATTATGATATACATCTGGATTTTTAAAAATGATTACAGGTTTTTCTGTCAGATCCTAGTTTTGGTGACATAGAATTCTATTATTTTTCTGTTGACCAATCATGATACAATGGTATTAAGTGAGTAATAGCTATATAATCACAATAGTAAAAGATGTTTATCAGTTTTCACAATCAAAAGTATAAAATATAAAAATAAAAATAAAATATAAATATATAAATATAAACTAAAAAAAGCTAATTACAATTGCAAACCATAATGGGAACATGATTAACTTAATGATGTAAAATAATTACATACAGTTTGGGGGGTTCAGGCAGAGTGATGTGGTAAGCGGAAGCACATACATGCACAAATTTTCACCTACCCAGGCAGTCTGTGTATTTTGATTGGTGCATTTAATCCATTACATTTAAAGTGATGATTGATATGATTCTATTATCCTTTGTTTTCATAATTCTTTTGGGTTTATTTTCTGTAGGTCTTTTCCTTCTCTTGTGTTCCCACCTAGAGAAGTCCTTTTAGCATTTTCTGTAAAGCTAGTTTGGTGGTGCTGAGTTCTCTTAACTTTTGCTTGTCTGGAAAGCTTTTGATTTCTCTATCACATCTGAAGGAGAGTCTTGCTGGGTAGAGTATTCTTGGTTGTAGGTTCTTCCCTTTCATCACTTTAAATATTTCATGCCATTCCCTCCTGCCTTGTAGAGCTTCTGTTGAGAAATCCTCTGAATAGCCTAATTGGAGTTCCCTTGTGTTATTTGTCCTTCTTCCCTTGATGCTTTTCATATTTTATCTTTGTCTTTAATTTTTGTCAGTTTGATTACTATGTGTATTGGTATGTTTCTCCTTGGCTTTATCCTGCCTGGGACTCTCTGTGCTTCCTGGACTTGGTTGACTATTTCCTTTCACATGTTAGGGAAGTTTTTGGCTATTAGCTCTTTGAATATTTTCTCAGGTTCTCTCTCCCACTTCTCCTTCTGGGACCCCTATAATGCAAATGTTGGTGCATTTAATGTTGTCCCAGAGGTCTCTTAGGCCGTCTTCATTTCTTTTCATTCTTTGTTTCTATATTCTGTTCTGCAGCTGTGATTCCCACCATTCTGTCCTCCAGGTCATTTAGCTGCTCTGCCTCAGTTATTCTGCTATTGATATCTTTTGGTGTATTATTCATCTCTCTTTGTTTGTTCTTTAGTTCTTGTAGGTCTTTGGTAAACATTTCTTGCATCTTCTCAATCTTTGCCTCCATTCTTTTCCTGAGATCCTGTATCATCTTCACTATCATTATTCTGAATTCCTTTTCTGGAAGTTTGCCTATCACCACTTCATTTAGTTATTTTTCTGGGGTTTTATCTTGTCCTTTCATCTAGGATAGAACTTTCTGCTTTTCATTGTGATTAACTTTCTATAATATGGTTTTTGTTTTAGCCTCTGTGAAACTTTACTTCTCCTTGCTCCCTCTGTCTGCCCTCTGATGGCTGAGGCTAAGAGGCTTGTGTAAGCTTCTTAATGGGAGTGACTGCATGTGTGCATGCTAAGTCACTTCAGTTGTGTCCGACTCTTCACCACCCTATGGACTCTAGCCTACCAGGCTCTTCTGTCCATGGGATTCTCCAGGTAAGAATACTGGAGTGGGTTGCCATTCCCTTCTCTAGGGATTTTCCCAACCCAGGGATCGAACCTGAGTCAACTGCATCTCCTACACTGCAGGCGGGTTCTTTACCACTGAGCCGCTGGGGAAGCCCAGTGGGAGTGACTGGGGAAAACTGGGTCTTGCTCTGGTGGGCAGGTCCTTGCTCAGTAAAGCTTTAACCCAATTATCTGCTGATGAGTGGGGTTGCTCTCCCTCCCTGGTAGTTAATTGGCCTGAGGCAACCCAGCCCTAGGGTCTACAGGCTCTATGGTAGAGTTAATGGTGAACTTCAAGAGAGATTATGCAAGTGCCTGTCTCTGTGATGAGCCCCTGCCAACCTATGCCTCAGCAGGAAGACTTCCAACACTAGCAGGTAGTTTTGATTCAGTCTTCTGTGAGGTCACTGCTCTTCTCCTCTGGGTCTTGGTGTGTGCAAAATTTTGTGTGTGCCTTCCAAGACAGGAGTCTCTGTTTCCCCCAGTCCTCTGGAAGTCCTACAATCAAATCCCCCTGGCACTCAAGGCCAGATTCCCTGGAGATTCTCAGTCCCTTTGTTGGATCCCTAGGCTGGGAAGCCTGACGTGGGGTTCAGAACCTTCACAACAGTGTGAGAACTTCTTTGGAATTATTGTTCTCCAGTCTGCAGTTCACCCACCTGGCGGGTATAGGATTTGATTTTATCATGACTGTGCCCCTCTACAGTCTTGCTGCAGCTTCCCCTTTGTCTTTGGACGTGGGGTATCTTTTTCTGGTGGGTTCCAGCATCCTCCTATTGATGGTTGTTCAATCGGAAGCTGCAATTTTTGTGCTCTTGCAGGAGATGAGCCCACATCCTTCTATGCCACCATCTTGAACCAGAGTAGCTGTTGTTATAAATGGATCACAGTCAGGCCACAGCTTTTGCTTCAGTTCAGTCAATCAGTCATGTCTGACTCTTTGTGACCTCATGGACTGCAGCACTCCAGGCTTCCCTGTCCCTCATCAACTCCCGGAGTTTACTCAAGCTCATGTCCATTGAGTCGGTGATGCCATCCAACCATCTCATCCTCTGTTGTCCCCTTCTCCTCCCGCCTTCAATCTTTTCCAGCATCAGGGTCTTTTCAAATGAGTCAGCTCTTCGCATCAAGTGGTCAAAGTATTGGAGTTTCAGCTTCAGCATCAATCCTTCCAATGAATATTCAGGACTGATTTCCTTTAGGATGGACTGGTTGGATCTCCTTGCAGTCAAGGGACTCTCAAGAGTCTGCTCCAACACCACAGTTCAAAAACATCAATTCTTCGGTACTCAGCTTTCTTTATAGTCCAACTCTCACATCCATACATGACCACTGGAAAAACCATAGCCTTGACTAGATGGACCATTGTTGGCAAAGTAATGTCTCTGCTTTTAAATATGCTATCTAGGTTGGTCATAGCTTTCCTTCCAAAGAGTAAGCGTCTTTTAATTTCATGGCTGCAATCACCATCAGCCGTGATTTTGGAGCCCCCAAAATAAAGTCAGGCACTATTTCCACTGTTTCCCCATCTATTTGCCATGAAGTGATGGGACCAGATGCCATGATCTTAGTTTTCTGAATGTTGAGTTTTAAGCCAACATTTTCACTCTCCTCTTTCACTATCATCAAGAGGCTCTTTAGTTCTTCTTCACTTTCTGCCATAAGGGTGGTGTCATCTGCATATCTGGTTATTGATATTTCTCTCGGCAATCTTGATTCCAGTTTATGCTTCATCCAGCCCAGTGTTTCTCATGATGTATTCTGCTTATAAGTTAAACGTGACTGCTTTCTTGGTACCATGCAAAATGAATTCTTGGACCCTCAAAACCCCAAATATTTAATTCTCTGGCTGGCCCTTTACAGAAAACATTTGCTGACACCTGATGTAGACCTTACTCTCCTTATCTTAAAATGGGTCAACAAAACCATGACTTGCTTCATGTAAGGAGCACAGAGATTGTAAGGATTATGGAACATGTAGAGATTGAAAGGATTATGGAACACAATGAACATAAAAATGACTTAGAATTTATAGAAAACTTTCAATAAATATAGTGATTATTATGATTTTCTCACTGATCTTATCCTCCTTTTCCTCTAGCAGAAACAAAGTTTCATGCAAATCCAAGTCAACTACTTTAGATACTCAAGAGTAACTTATTAGACTTATAAATGTGTGTAGGTGTGTTGTTTGTGTGTTTGGGGGGTGGATGGCATTGAGTTGAGTTATGGGAAACCAACAGTTGCTAAACCCCAACCCATGTGCCAAGTGCCCTCCATGTGTTTCTTCACTTAATCCCACTACCCAGGGAACCTGCAGACCAGAACACAAGAGACACATTGTTGACGAGACCCGGTGAGTAAGTCGCTGAGCTGGGACTGAAACCCAGCAAGACTTACCTCCAGAATGCCTGTTCTTCCTGCTATAGGAACACGTGACTGTGTCTACTACAAGCAAGCGTATCTCCCCTGTGGTTTGCCAGAATTCCCTGGTCAGTGCCTGTTGCCCTGCCTACTTGTCTGTGGCAACATTTTCCCTCAAGAGTGTCTGAGTCAATAAATTCTAGGATCTTCTCTCTAATGTCAGCCCAGGATGGCTGAGATCTGTGTTTTGTCCACTGAGTGCATCTGAGGCACTTACAGAAGAGCATGGCACATAGTAGGTGGTCAACAAGTCTGTTCTGAGTCAATGGATGTTAAGTGCATCATCAATAATCCACCTGCAAGTGAACAAAAACCCCACAGCAATGCGAGGATTGTCCTGTAAAATGACTTTGGACACGCATGGATGCCAGGCTCTCGGTCCCTCTCTGTGTTGTGACAAGCTGGACCCAGTTTGGGTTTGGGACATTATTCATGGGACTGAAACATCCACTTCGCATCTGGCATGGTCCAGATGGCTCGCCCCAGAGGAAGGGGGTGAGAATTGTTCAAGGCCTCCTACAGGCTGCGGATGTTGGTGGGCTGTGTCACGCAGGAGCAGAAATGAAACACACCAAATCGAGCCCTGGGTGGCTTTGTCGAAGAAAAGCCCTGAGTGTCGAAGAAAACGTAGAGTATGTGTTCAGCACGGCCCTGACATGAAGGCCGGGCTGATAATCCATCCCTTTGATGCCCGCAGTGCGTCATGGGCCACTTTCAGCCACAGAAGAAAGCCTGACCTTTGGAGAGGCTATAAAAAGACGGCCCAATTCACTGCTGCTTTCCTCTCCAGGCGCCTTTTAAAAAAGAGGAAAATGAAGGGCCTCTGTTTCTGTGAAAGGAGCCCAAAAGCAGCTTCGCATTTTGTGAAGCTGATGGCCAGAGAGCCCTGCCACAAACAAGCTGCTGCCCAGGCTCAGGGCAGCCCTGTGTGGTCAGGAGAAGGCCTGACAGCAGGAGGTGAGGGGGGCATCCTTTCAGGCCCACCCCCAGCACTGGCAGAATGAGCCAAGGAGGTGTTTGGGAAGGCTGCTCCCAAGGTCATTGGCAATGCCAGCTTTCAAAGACTCAGAAATCACACGTACGCCTATGGTGGGTTCACAGGGTGAGACGAAGACCACCAGACCCTCCAACAAGAGCATCCTAAGCTGCATTGACCAAAGGATGAGAGTTGCTGCAGGTTTCACAGAAAGTAGGCAGCATGTTCATTCTCTCCATCCTCTTCTGTGTGGGGTTGCGACAGGGCAGGTTCCAGCGTCAGCAGGGATGATGAAACCCATGTACTGACAAAGATACCCTTGAACTAGTTTCTTAAACTCCTGGAATATACAGCACTGTATTGTCTCCATGTGCTCAGTCAGTAAGTTGTGTCCAACTCTTTGGGACCCCATGGACTGTAGCCTTCCGGGGTTCCTCTGTCCATGGGATTCTCCAGGCAAGGATTCTGGAGTGGGTTGCCATTTCCTCCTCAAGGGGATCTTCCCACCCAGGGATCGAACCAGCATCTCCTGTGTCTCCTGCATTGCAGGTGGATTCTTTACCACTGAGCCACCTGGGAAGCCTGTATGCTTTCTGTACACCTAGCTTATTTTTTCCAAGGCTGGATCCCACCACTGTGTTCTCTGGTAGAGCACTGTAAGGAGTTGTTTCTTGGGACCATGTTGAAGGGGACAGCAGATTTACGGCTTCCATCTCATATGCACCAAGACGGGGGCGTGTGCTCCAGACTCAAGTGTAGATGGGCAGGTTACCTGCAAAATTCACATAAATTAAAAGCGCTCCAACTGTATTCCAGACCTGAACAGTTTCCACCTATTTCCATATATCCTAACTTCATTTCCAAGTACATTCTCCTGAACCATCTTAGAGGTACAAATGGCCAAATTCTAAGCCTTGTGGGGTTCAGTTTAGGGATGGGGCTTTGCTGTTCAACTCTTATAAGAAAACTAAATAGTAGGGATTTGGATGCCCATGGAGGGGTTAAGATACCACCAAAAGGTGACCAGTATTCAAAACCAGGCATTTTTCCAGGTCAGAGGGTTCCACCAGACTGGCTCATCATTAAGTTAGTATTTACAACACCCTTGGTGTATTTTCTGAAAGTCCCTGTACCCTTGGCAGTTCTGGGCTCCTCTCTGTCTTATTTCTTTTTGGTGTCTCTTTTTTTCCTCATCCAACAGAGATGCAAATCCACAGTGACCCTCCCTTTGGGTTCAAAACACTCAGGTCCTCTTGGCTTTCGAGGTGCATCACAGAGCCATGCTTTCCCTCCTTGTGGGAAAGATGGCCCAAGTGAAGTTTACGGAGCGGGAGTTACCCTAGGGCATCCCGGCCAGGTTGCCATCTGCTCCTGTGGGTTGGAATGCCTTGACAACCGTGTCCTGAGCAGATGATCACAGGACTTCTGTCCAGGGCCGGGTACCAAGCAGTCCATGGGCTCAGTAATGACTTCTTGTATCTTGCTGCAGGCTCTTATTCTCCCCAGCCCTTCAGATTTCACAGGCCTATAAAATCAATTCAACAAATATTTATTCAGTGAGTGATTTTTGTGCCAGGCACTGGGGAGATAACGGGGCATGAAGCAGATAAAAGCCCTGCCCACATTTGAGAGGCCTGGGATCGCCGAGTTTTCATTTTGCTGTTAGCACTTCAAGAAAGAATCTCCCTCCGGTGAATACCATTGCTATCCATTTCTCCTCAGAAGGAAATGGCTACTTAAACCTGCAACAGAGTGAAAGGACATACTCGTAAAGGACAAACTTTTGAAAAGACTATATTGGAGCCATATCATAAGCAAATTTAAGTTGTTGGGATTCAGCTATGACAAAAAAATCAATCGGTTGTTGTAAGAAAGAAATGGAAAATTTTATTTGAGCCAAATTGAGGATTATAACCTGGGAACAGCCTCTCAGAAAGCTCCAAGAATTGTTCTCTTGGTTAGAGGTCAAGCATGGTTATAAAAGTTTTTGAGACACAGGGATGTACCTTCAATGGTAACAACAGTTTCTCGATTTAGCAGCACAGTAGTGGGTCTTGGGTCATCATGGCGCCTTACAGGATCAAGAAGGGAAGTTATCTCCTAGGAGTTGCCCTGTTGATGCTGGGAGAATACTGCTCTTTAGAACTGAGTAGGTGTTTCTGCCAATGGGAAGGTTTGGTCGATGAATAGCGCAGATATACAACGCACAGTGCAGGCAGAGAGGAGGACAAAGGGCAGAGAAAACTTGTTTATGTTTAAATTTTTCTTGTCTTGCAGTACAATATGAATTTTAGTTCACAGCTACATAAAAATGCATTGGGATGTGGGAGAAAGATCTTTAAATGGCATGGACTATCTTGTTCATCACTTTACTTCAAGCTGAGTGCCCAAAGATACATATTATTGCCACAACTTGGCCCATAAACTCAAACCAACTCTTTCATCAGGTGCTCAACCACTGAAATTTGGTTTTAACGCTGGATAAAACTCTGACTGTGATGGCCCATATGGGACAGAATATCAGTTTCCGCAATAGCAACCTCCTAACAGATTTTCCAATATTCCTTTTCTCTCTCAACATTATATTAAAAACATCTTCAAATGCACAGAGAAATTGAAAGAACTGTACAAAGAACACTGATATACCCACTTCTTAAGTTCTACCATTACTGTTTAGCTTGACGGCTTTCTCACATTTGCATATTCATCCATCCCTCTCTCCATGTATCTTATTTATATGTCCATCTTATTTTTTTCAGCATTTTCAAAAAAAAATTTTGGCTGTACCGCACAGCATGTGGGACCTTAGTCCCCCAATCAGGAGTCAAAGGCGTGCCCCCTGCATTGGAGGCTCGGAGTCTCAACCTCTGGACTGCCAGGGAGGTCCCTATCTTATTTTTGTTACATTTCAAAGGCAGTTTCTGAGGCAGGACACTTCAGCATGTGTAACACTTACTAGAATCTGACGTGTGTGTGTGATTTCTTTAAGGCAAAATTTAGATACAGTGAAATGCCCAAACTTGAAGAGGATCACTCAGTGAATTTTGATGCAAGTGTGATCCGAGCCCCTATGCCAATCTACTTTGAACTAAATTTGACTTTCATTTGCCATGTGCTGATTTTCAAATGTCCCTACCCTGTGAGTCGAGACTCCACTGTGAATTGAGCTTAATGAAAAATTTCCTTCATATGTCTTATTTTCCTCTGTTGCCCCAGACCCTGGAAAACATGCCCACTGGAAAAAAACAACAAGAGGCAGTTTGTGTATGAGGGGTGGGAGGGTGGGCAAAAATATCAGCCCAGGAAGCATGGGTTTGAATCCCATCTCTACCACTTTCTAGCTCTATGACCTTGGGCAAAGTATGTCTAGGCCTCAGTTTCCCCAGGGACTGTGGGTAAAAATAGACCATCTCTCATCAGGTTGTTCTGTGTGGTGGGGGCTGAATGGGGTTAAATCATGCAGAGTCCTAATGAGAACGTCTCCTGCAGAAGGGTGAACTCTCAGGACAGGCTGACCCTCATCAATGCCCTGAGAGCAGGCGGCAGGGATGAGAGGCCTGCAGCCAACTCATTAACTTCATAGACATTGACTTTGTGCCTTCTGAACCCAGTCATTTTATGTTCCACTCAGCTCCAAGTCTCCTTGGCCTCGTTGGCCCTCCTGCCAGAAATGTAATGACTGTCAAAATTCTCTCTATGACATCACCAGGCAATGTCCGTGGGAAGTCTGTGTCCATAAAATAACTCAAACTAGAGGAACTGGAGCAGGTGGGGATCGGTTGCTTACTCTCTAATTGGGTTGGATTTATAGTGTAAATCCCACCACCTAGAATTTAATATTGCACCATTTTATTGGCACCAAATTGTATTACAGACTCAGTTGCTCTCTCCTGGCCCTTCATCTCTGCAAGACGGAAGCTTCCCTTTGACGGATGTTGGTTTCACTATTCATGACTCTTATATCAACAGAGGCTTTGAAAATGGAGATCAGGAAAAAACATTTTCTGGTGAAAAGCTCTTTTATCAGTATGGAATTATTTTGCTGCACTTCTGAAACAGATTGACTTTTTTTCAGTGGCAGTACTGAGCACTGCCCTGGACAGATGTAGTACCTGCTCACAAAAAAACCTCAGGATATATTTAGAAATATAAACATTTAATGAGTAATCACACAAATAATGAATCACAATTAGGATGGAGCCCATTGATCAGATACTGTTGCTTGCCTACTATGGCAAAGTCTGATGATTGTCTCGGAGCATTTATTCTCTTTCTTTTCCATAGTAATGAAACGTTTATTTTTAGCAAGATGCTTGTTATCTATGATAACAACAACATTTCCCAGCCTCCTCAGCTGCTATATGTGGCCATGTACAATTCTGGGACTAATTTATTTTTTAAAAAATATTTATTTGTTTGGCTGCCCCAGGTCTTAGTTACGGCATGCAGGATCTAGTTCCCTGATCAGGGATCGAACCTGGGTCCCCTGCATTGGGAGCTCGGAGTCTTAGCCACTGGACCACCAGTGAATTTCCTGGGACCAATTTCAATGTGTGGAGGGAATTTCTGCCCCCTACACTTGCAAGAAATTTTCAGACACCAGTTGGATGTCCTACAATTCAACTCAGTTCTGACATCTGCCTGGAGATAGTGTTGGATCCCACAGGTTAAGGACTCAGTTTCCCCCTGCCTCTCCCCTTTTCAGATGCCAGTTGCAAGTCCAGGTTATCACCTGTGCTTCTGACTGACTGGCTATAGATCAGATGTTCCAACAACTCCCATCCCCGTTTTGGATTTGGTCAGCTTCCTAGAGCAATTCATAGAACTCAGAGAAAGCTTTTACTCACTAGAAGCGCCTTATTTAAAAGGCTGTAACTCTGGGACAGCCAGATGGAAGGGAAGCACAGGGCAGAGGATGTGGGCCGGAGCTCCCATGCCCTCTCCCAGCACACCACGCTCTCTGCACCTCCGTGTGTCCCTCACCTGGAAACTCTAAACTCCATCCTTTTGAGTTTTTATGGAGACCTTATTACATAGGCCCTGATGCTGGGAAAGATTGAAGGGAAAGATTGAAGGAAAAGATTGAAGGCGGGAAAAGAAGGGGACGACAGAGGATGAGATGGTTGGATGACATCACCAACTCAATGGACATGAGTTTGAGTAAACTCCAGGAGTTGGTGATGGACAGGGAAGCCTGGTGTGCTGCAGTCCCATGGGGTTGCAAAGAGTCAGACACGACTGAGCAACTGAACTGAACTGAACTATTACATAGGCACAATTGATTGAATCATTGACCACTAGTGGTTGAGCTCAGTCTCTGGCCCCCTCCTCTCTGTGGAGGTCAGGGGGGTAGGACTGAACATTCCAAGGCTCTAATCAGGTGGCTGGTTCTGGCAACCAGCCCCCACACTCAGGTGCTTCTAAAAGTCACCTCGCTAACAACACAGGACATCTTTGCCTCTTTCATCACTTAGGAAATTCCAAGAGTTTTAGGAGCTCTGTGCCAGGAACAGAGATGAAGCCCAAATATATATTTCTTATTCTAAGTCACAATATCACACATGTGGCTAAGTCCTGGCCAAGGTAATGTGCAGAAGCAGCACGTGCAATTTTATGTCATGCTCTTAAAAGGAAGAGCATGCCCTCTCTTTGTTCTTCTGCTGCTTCCCATGGGCTGGAACGCAGGCGGTGGTGTACAGAGCAGTCAGGGTACCACCTGGTGTGGTGGGTCAGTGAGACGGAGGTCGTCTGGCTCCCAACCCCATGACTGTTTCAGGAGAGAGAAACTGCTATTTTGCTTCAGGCACTGTCATTTCAGGTTTTCTGTAACAACAGCATAACTTCCATCCTAATACATCGATCTATCACCCAGTCACCTTCTTCCTTATTAAGAGAGCCCCAGATTTATTCAAGCATCAACTCTTAACACAGGTGACTGTACCCCTAACTCAGAGGTAAGTCCTTGTTAATATAAACTAATCAGGGCAATGGGCCTGGACAAGATGTAATTCTTGGCCTGGACAAGATGCCATTCTAGGCCATGAAAATTGCCAGAAGTTCTGCTGGGGGATTTCTGTGAAAATTTCCTTGTTCTAAAATAGAGATCCAAGGGAGACGGGCACCTCTATATAAAGTACCAAGCAGGGTGTTAGGTCCGTCTTTTGATGGATGCTATTGCATCTGGGTGTGATGCTTGAATCTATAGCAGTTACTTTGTAACCAGGAGGACAGCTAGTCTGTAGATGGAAGGAATCTAATGTCATGATTGAGTCAGTAAATTAAGCAAGCCTAGAGCCATTCCACCTCCAGACTTCCAGTTTGTGAGGTTGTAACATGTCCTTGTCATCCAGTGGGGACCCTGGCCGCTCTATCAGCCAGTGGGGAAGTGTGGCCAGTTAGTGCCCCGTGGGCACACTCTCACAGATGAGGGGCAGGAGACGGGAAGGAGCCATCCCTGCAATTGTCTGCCCCCTCTTCTCCCTAGCTATTTATGAATAAATCAACTGAATTGGGGTCTTCTGTTACCAGTAACCAAGGACATTTTAACCGAATAGCCTGGTACACAAGGCTGTGACCAGCTCTCCAGTCTCGTCTCTCAACATTTCTCTTCTCAGCCCCAAACTTCAGACTTGATGGGGTCAAAATCCTGCTTTCATCTCTGCAGGATTCCATACATGAAGGGACTTCTGCACCATTGGCTTCCTCCATCCCTTTATCAGGCAATGATCAATTCATCCTCCAGAATCAGCTTAGGAGACGCTTCCCCCAGGGAGACTTCTCACTAGATCCAGTTTCCCCAGATTCATTCAGCCCTGTCTGCACACCTGGGCCTCAGCCTCGCTTCTTGCCCAGAACAGCCCTTGCCATGACTCACTCCATCCTCACTGTTGGAAAGAACTGGTTCCTGTCACTGCCACCGACCAGGGGCTTCCTTTGCATGGTGCCGACTGAGGAGAGACTGCCCACCTGTCCTCAGACTGGGCAAGACCCACAGAGACCGTGGCTGCTCTAACAGGCCCATGACACAGCAGGGAAGTGTGGCTAGTGCCCCGCGGGCACACTCTCACAGATGAGGGGCAGGTGAAGGGAAGGAGCCATCCCTTCAATTGTATGCCTTTTTCCTCCCAAGGAGATCCAACCAGTCCATCCTAAAGGAAATCAGTCCTGAATATTCATTGGAAGGACTGATGCTGAAGCTGAAACTCCAATACTTTGGCCACCTGATGCGAAGAACTGACTCATTTAAAGACCCTGATGCTGGGAAAGATTGAAGGCAGGAGGAGAAAGGGGACAACAGAGGATAAGATGGTTAGATGGCATCACCAACTCAATGGACATGAGTTTGAGTGAACTCCGGGAGTTGGTGATGGACAGGGAGGCCTGGCGTGCTGCAGTCCATGAGGTCACAAAGAGTCAGACATGACTGATTGACTGAACTGAAGATATTGTGAAGATATTGTGCAGCCTAGTTGGTGGCTGAGGAGCCTGTTGTGTTTGCAGCAATGCTGTGGGCAGCTCTGTATGCCTCATCCTGTGTGTTCCCCTTCCTTCCATGCTTCACTCCCCCTCTGCCCTCACTCTTGCTTCCTAGGTTTTGCACTCCCAGTAACACATTCATATGCAAGCTATACTCTTAGATTCTGTTTTTCAGGGAACCAGGCTAAAACTCCGCTCCACCCCTGAGTCTGGGTTGCAGGGGAGAGACATACTCATATGATCTCAGAGCCCAGGGGGAAAGGCAAGTATTTCACAAGTAGGGAGTATTATCAGACTCATGGGAACTGAGGTAGCTGCTCCTAAAACAGGAAGGGGGCCTGGAATTTTAACTGGGCAGCTCTAATGCCCCAGTATCAACTCTGACACCCACCATCCTTGGGTCAGCTGCTTGCTCTCCTGACTTCTTCTTACCCTCCCCTGAACTGCAGTGGTTTCTGTTTCCTCAAGGCCTCTGCCTGTTCCATCCTTCTGCTTACACATGAAGTGAAGTGAAGTGAATGTCACTCAGTCGTGTCCGACTTTTTGCTACCCCATGGACTATACAGTCCATGGAATTCTCCAGACCAGAATACTAGAGTGGGTAGCCTTTGCCTTCTCCAGGGGATCTTCCCAACCCAGGGATCGAACCCAGGTCTCCCATATTGCAGGCGGATTCTTTACCAGCTGAGCCACAAAGGGAAGCCCACTTATACATGGCTTCAGCTTAATTCTGAACTCTGCTTCCTCGTGGCTCCTGTGTCCCATTCAGACTCCCCAAGAGAGAAGATAGGTTTGGGTCCCTGGGTCACCATCAAGTACTGGGTGGCACTGTTGGCAAAGCTGGGTGTCAGGCCCCCATGTTATAGGCTGCCCTGGCCCAGTCACTTGAGAGTAAGTGTTCAGACACATTTGCATCAACTTGACTTTGCTGTGATGCTCACCAAAGTGATTGATGGGTGTGTCTCTCTGAAGAGAGGACAGACTCATGTGGATATTCTGAGCTGCGTGCCATGAGCTGTGTAGTAGTACACAGGAGGACCCACAGGAGAGCTTTAGAAAAACAACAACGGATCATTTATCACAGATACTCTGAGAATCACTGGAAAAGTTGCAGGAAAGGGCTCTGAGCTCAACTTTCAGAAAAGGTTTCTAAGCCACACAGCAGAACCTGGTCACCAAGGAAGCTGCAGCCTCTGACCCCACTGCTGCCTGTAGAAGAAGGCTTGTTGGAAGAAGGTTGGCATGGCCGGACAGGGAGTGTCCAAGCGTCCATTAACAAACTCCAGACTTCGTGACAACATCTGACGTCCTGTTCCCCCAGCTGCCACACGCTCCTTGAGCATTTGCGCATTGTGTTTCCACTACCTGGAATGGCGTCCTGAATTCCTGCTGGTCAAAATCTCCTTCCTTCCCTCCTTCTTCTCTCTCCTTATTTCTTTCCTCCCATCATTCCTTCCCTCTTCCTTCTATAAAGCTCTAGAAAGTAGCAGGCATGATGTTGGTTGATGGGATACCAGATGAATATGGCAAAGTCCCTGCCCCCAAGAATCTCATCACTTGGCAGCTGAAGACAAACATAAATTAACCTGCCTTCCCAGAATGTGCCCTTGCTGTTCTATACAGACACACCCAGGAGATATTGCAGGTTCAGTTCCAGCCCACTGCAATAAAGCAAATATCGCAATAAAGTGAGTCACACAAACTATTTTTGCTTTCCCAGTGCACATAAAAGTTATGTTCACACTATATTGTAGCCTATTAAGTATGTGATGACATTATGTCTAAATAAACAATGTACGCACCGTAACTTAAAAATACTTTATTGCTAAGAAATGCTAATCATCATCCTAGCCTTCACTGAGTCAGAGGAGTAACATCACAGTTAACAGATCACAGATCACCATAACAAATATAACAGTAATAATACAGTTTGAGATATTATGATAATTACCAACATGTGACAGAGATACCAAGTGAGAAAATGCTGTTGAAAAAAATGGCGCCAATAAACTTGCTCACAGGGTAACCACAAACATTCAATTTGTTAAAAAAAAAAAAAAACAACCCAATATCCATGAGGCAGAGTAAAGCAAAGTGCCATAAAACGTGTGCCTGTAAAACCTTTTACAATGTAAAAGGTAGTGAAGCAGAGGGGTTCAGAGTCCAGCTCCAGAGTCAGCCTTGACAGTGGTGTGACTTTCTCATCCTGTCTCTGCCTCGCTTTGCCCATATGTGAAATGGCATTGATAGTTGGGCTGGTTCTGAGCTTCTCTGGAGAAACCACAGGGCAAGAGTCAAGTCCAGGAGGCACATGGTGTTTATCAAAGGGCTCTGGGCACTCGTACCTCAAGCATCTATGCATAGACATCCTTTCCACAAGCATTTTCACTGCAAAATTAATCGGTCATGAGGCAATTTTGCTGTAAAAGATAAAACAGCTGGTTGACAGTTGGGTTTGACAGTTGGCTTTCAACTGGTTGACAGTTTGGTTTCATTTCTCCATTGACATAGGACTTTCATTCTTCCATCCCATCAATATCAGCCCTCAGGATGATCTGTACCGTGATGAGCAGGCGTGGTGGTCTTAAAATAGAGGATGATGACAACCATGTATATGGACTTGATAGAAAATATGGTGATAAAATTTACTGCAAGTGTGAAGTAAGAGAGTAAGTCAGAGCACATACTGCATGGCTCAGCTGGTAAAGACTTGGCCTGCAGTGTAGGAGACCCAGGTTCGATCCCTGGATTGGGAAGATCCCTTCGAGAAGGAAATGGCAACCCACTCTAATAATCTTGTCTGGAAAATCTCATGGACAGAGGAGCCTGGCAGGCTACAGTCCATGGGGTCTCAAGAGTTGGACACAACTTAGCAACTAAACCACCATACTATACTAGAACATGGTAACATGTCAGTCTGCAAATCCTTTGGTGATTTGAAGGCACAGACTCGAACCCATGCCTTCCACAGAACTTTGGAACGTCTATCAGGGGACATGTGACAACCTGCCAAGAACAAACAGCTTTCCCAACACGATACAAAGCTCAGGTACAAATATGCATTCTAGTATTTGGAAGCTGATGCCTCTCTTAAAGACAGAAGAAATTTTAGAGAAAAAGAAAAAGTGCAAAGCTGAACAGGCAGATGAGACAAAAGCAAAAGAAACCTTTAAAATACTAAGAACAAAAGACTTGGAGGAAAAGTGCTTCAGTTCAGTTCAATCACTCAGTCGTGTCCGACTCTTTGAGACCCCATGGACTGCAGCACGCCAGGCTTCCCTGTCCATCACCAGCTCCCAGAGTTTATTCAAACTTATGTCCATTGAATCGATGATGCCATCCAACCATCTCATCCTCTGTTGTCCCCTTCTCCTCCTGCCTTCAATCTTTCCCAGCATCAGGTCTTTTCCAGTGAGTCAGTTCTTCGCATCAGGTAGCCAAAGTATTAGAGTTTCAGCTTCAACATCAGTCCTTCCAAATGAATATTCAGGACTGATTTCCTTTAGGATGAACTGGTTGGATCTCCTTGCAGTCCAAGGGACTCTCAAGACTCTTCTCCAACACCACACTTTAAAAGCATCAGTTCTTCGGTGCTCAGCTTTCTTTATAGTCCAACTCTCACATCCATACATGACTACTGGAAAAACCATAGCTTTGACTAGATGGACCTTTGTTGGCAAAGTAATATCTCTGCTTTTTAATAAGCTGTCTAGGTTGGTCATAACTTTTCTTCTAAGGAGTAAGACTTTAAAAGTTGGACTTTTAATCTCATGGCTGCAGCCATCAACTGCAGAGATTTTAGGTAAAATCTACAAAATACAATCAATTATCTGTGAAGTATTGCCATAAATTGACACACATTTTAAACGCATCCAAATACGTTTGTATTTTGCGATAAAGTCTCTTTAATTTTCTTATTTATTTCTCATGTTTCGTTGTTTCCTTTTTAATGCCCCTTTTTTACTTTTCACTATTTTATCTTTTACAGCAACATTGCCTGAAGGCCAATTAGTTATGCAATGAAAATGTCTGCAGCAGAAACACCAGACACACTATCAAACACCCTGTCCTTTCCCATCCACCAAAGCCTGATCGGGTGTCACCCTCCTCCCCACTCCAGGCGCCTTCCCAGGGCCCTCCCTGGGAAGTGAGTCACTGCCATTCTTCCTTCACAGGACACACCTCTGGGGAATCAGAAATGTTGGGAGGGCTGTGTATATATATATTTGCTGAGCATTAAAAAAAAAAAAAAACCGAAGAGTGGCCTTTGTCAAATATTAAACATTAAAGATTTTTAATGAAATAATGGTCAAAAGTTGATGAACCAGTGGCAGTTTTCTGAATTCACCCACACTATGTGGCATTTTAGTCCATAAGTAGAGAGCCTCTACTCTTTTACTGCACATCCCCCTCTGCCTGGCACATTGTATGTTGGGTAATAAATTAAGGAAAAAATGAATTTGTACTTGATCTGAAACATACGGTAGATTTTTCCAAGGGCAAAGTTCTGAAATCTGGAGGAAATGAGCTATGGAAACTGATTATAGGCAGAGAAGATGATAGTAATGGTAATATCCTACAATGCAGGTGATGAGGGAAACATTCTCTGTATGTGGGAAGATCCCCTGGAGGAGGAAATGGCAACCCACTCCAGTATTCTTGCCAGTTAAATTCCATGGACCGAGGAGCCTGGCAGGCTACAGTCTATAGGGTCACAAGGAGTCAGACACAACCAAGTGACTTAACACACACACACACAACGGTAATACAGTACATCATTTACTGAGGGTGGCTCCTCCAAAAGACTTGTCTACATCCTAACCCTGAAACCTGTGAATGTGAACTTAATCTAGGGAAAAAGGGGCTTCAACATGTGAATTTTGAGGGACACATTTCAGTGCATGGCCCCACCCCAGTCCAGGTTAATCATTGCATTCTCTTCTGTGTGTGCAGTCACTCAGTGGTGTCTGACTCAAGCAACCTCATGGGCTGTAGCCCGCCAGGCTCTTCTGTCCATGGAAGTTTCCAGGCAAGAATACTGGAGTGGGTTGCCATTTCCTCCTCCAGGGGATCTTCCCATCCAAGTGATGGAACCTGTATCTCTGGCCTCTCCTTGGCAGGCGGATTCTTTACCACTGCATTCTCTTACTTGGTCACTTCTAGCATAGGACTCAGGGTTATCCCTAGGCATGACATTTGCTGCAACTTTCAGGCAGTCAAAACCTTCTTTTCCTTTGCATTGAGGAAAAGGTCAGGCTAGAGCAGCCAGGGGCCTCTCGAGACAGATTGGCAGAGAGTGCAGCCCACTTAGAAGAAAGCAGAGCTAAGAAATGGTTTCAGCAAACCTAGATCCAGCCATACTGAAGTATTCTAGGATCTTAAAGGATGTCTCAATTAACCCGACAATAACTTGACAATAAATGCTTTTAAAGCTGCATGTCTGTCACTTGCAACTCAAAGACTCCTGACTTAATAGACTTTGATCTCTTGGTTAATGTTAATAGGAGGTGGAGACAGGTATCTGAGTACAGTTCTGCTTAGCTCTGAAAGGCTTCCCTGGGAGTAATCTTGGAGCTGAAGTCAGGAGCTGTCCTCTGAGTCCAGATTCCCAGATGACATTTGAGTTCTGACATTTTTAATATATTTACCCTTGCTCTCCTTTACTGGTGGTGGGAACAAGGAAGGTGCAATGAGTGTAAATAAGTTAATTGTTTAAAAATTATAAATTCAGATAATTAAATAAACGCTGATAACTTCAGGGAGTGCTCCCTGTTATGAAACAAAACAAGGATTCCTGGGCTGGGGGCCCAGTGTAGGCCCTGACAAAGGACCCTTCTCAGCCGCTGAGGAAGGGATGGACTCCCGGGTCCTGCTTCGCTGGAACCAGACGCTGATATTCAAAGCACAGCTCTGCTAAAAGCTGTGTGACCCTGGGCAAAGGCTGAACCTTGGCTGTGCCCTAGTTTCCTCATCTGAAAAATGAGGAAAACAATACTGCCCCTTTCATAGGAGGACGTGAGGAGCCAGTGTGTGTGACCTATGTAAAGGCTGTGATTGTCACTCCAAGGCTGGTTCCTCCTCAATTCCGGGTCTCGGGAACCCACCGTCACCCCCACAGAGAGCCTCCAACTTCCGCGGGCCAGCCCTCACCTTCTCACTCTCTCACACAGTTTTATTCCTTTTCAGAGCATTTTTCTGCTGTGGGACTCCTCCTTTTTTTTTTTTTTTTTTGCTTTCCTCTTTTTAAAAGGCCGTCAAGCTTTAGGAAGGGCATCATTAGCCTGGTCTATCTCGCCAACTGCTGTTTCACCAGCCCCTGGTCTGCCGGGCACACAGTAGGTGCTCAGTAGGTATCGGTTTGAATAAAGGACGGCGGCAGACTGGCAGGGGCCGCTTCCGCTCCAGGACGTGCCACGCCACCAACACCCCGCCGCCGCGGCTTGCTGGCGTGAGGGGGGCGGTTTCGGGGGGGGGCGAGGGGTGGACGGGCTCCTCCGCGCCCTCGCGCCCTCCTTCCTTTCAACGTCTGAGTGCAACTCCGCGTGAACACAACTCCAGAAAGCTCCCTGGACAGGCCACCGCCCCACAATCAGAGCCTTCCTATCTGCCTTCGGGGAGGGAGGACCGGGGAGGCCAGTTGCCAGCGCGTCCTGAAGTCCCTCCCGCCGCCCCGCGTCGCTTGAAGGCGGAGGCCCGGGAGGGGGCCGACCCCGCCCGCCGGCTGGGCGCGCGGCTTCTAGACTCCGGCATTTCCTCCCCGCTAGCTGGCGCGGTCTCGCCTCCCCTCGGAAGAGGAAACTCCTGGGGCCGTGTAACGGGAACGGGCGCGGAGGGGAGCGGCGAGGGACCTCCGGGGGGGTGCTCCGCAGCTCCGGGAGGGCAGCCCCGGGTAGGCGGCGAGCGCGGCGGGACCAGAAGCTGGCCGCGGGCGGCGCGCCGGAGCGCGGGGCGGGGAGGGCCGCCGGGCCGTACGCCGCGCGCAGTCGGCACAGGGCGCGGCCGGGAGCCGGGGCGGGAGGGGCCGGCCGCTGCTGGAAGGAGCGCTTGAGCTGGGAAAGGAGGCCGAGCTGGAGGGCGGCTTTCCCCGGCCCGGCGACGGGGGAGCCGCCGCGGAGGCGAAGGAGACCGGGACAGTGGGTCTGCCCCGGCGCTGCGCGCATGCTGGGCCGGGGGCGCCGCCGGGGCTCGCGCCCTGGGCTGCTCAGCCGCCGCTGCCCCCGGCGCCCGGCATGTCGGTGCACTACACTCTCAATCTGCGCGTCTTCTGGCCCCTGGTGACCGGCCTGTGCACCGCCCTCGTGTGCCTCTACCATGTCCTGCGGGGAAACGGAGGCGCCCGAATCGAGCCCCCCGACGGCGCGGACGGCGGCTTCCCGCTGCTCAAGGTGGCGGTCCTCCTCCTCCTCGGCTACATCCTCCTGCGCTGTCGCCACGCTGTCCGGCAGCGCTTTCTGCCCGGGCCTCCCCGCCTGGGGGGCCACTCCGCCTGCTCGTCTAAACACTTCCCCGAGCCCAGCCTAGACATCTTGCTGGAGAGTTACTACGAGCACGAGGTGCGCCTGTCGCCGCACGTGCTGGGCCACAGCAAGGCACACGTGAGCCGCATCGTGGGCGAGCTGGTGCGGGCTGGCCGTGCCCGAGGGTCCCCAGGCCCCATCCCCGGGGGAGCGCTGGCCTTGGCCTTCCGCGGAGACTTCATCCAGGTAGGGAGCGCCTACGAGCAGCATAAAATCCGCCGGCCCGACAGCTTCGACGTGCTTGTGCCGCTGCGCCTTCCTCCCCTGTTGGCGCTGGAGCCGCGGAGCCTGGGCTCGGAGCCCGAGCTGGCTCCAGCCTTCCACGGCTGCTTCGTGTGTGCACTCAAGGCGCCGCCAGGGGCTTCCGGCGGCCACTGGCTCCGGGACTGCAAACCCTTCTCCGACGGCTTCTGCGTGGATGTCCGCGGGCGGCGCCTCCTCTCGGCCACGCTGGTACTGCGCTGGTTCCAGGCGCACCTGCAGCGCTCCCTGGCCACCGTGCGCTACAGCCTGGAGGGGCGTTGTCGGGTCAGCCTGACCCCGGGCGGTCTGGAGCAGCCGCCCACCCTACACATCTTGCCCTGCCGCACCGATTACGGCTGCTGCCGCCTTTCCATGGCCGTGCGACTCATCCCTGCCGTCCATTTGGGCGACAGCGTCTTCCTGGTGGCGCCACCACCGCCGCCCTCACCTGCCGGGCCCCTGTCGGAGCTCCCGGGAGGCCTGCGTGCCGATGCCCTGTGGGGGGTGAACACAGCGCGCCAGGAGCAGAAGCTGCTGAGCTGGCTGCAGGAAAGGGCCCCTCCAGGTGCCTGCTACCTCAAGTGCCTGCAGTTGCTTAAAGCTCTGCGAGACCTGGGCGCCCGCGGGCTGGACCCGACGGCCGCCGCGCAGTGGGGAAGCATCCTCTCTTCGTACGTGCTCAAGTCGGCGCTGCTGGCGGTGCTGCAGCGCGAGGGGGCTCCGGCACCAGGCTGGGACGAGGCGCACCTGGGCGACCGCCTGGAGGAGCTAGTGCAGTTCCTCAGGGACTGCCTGCTACGACGCCGGACGCTCTTCCACTGCGTCCTGGGCCCTGGAGGGGCGGCCACCGAGGTGGGCCCGCTACCCAAGGTACTGCGTGAAGCTGCCCCAGTTGACCTCCTGGCGGCTTTCGACCGGCAGGTTCGGGAACTCGCGGCGGCGCGGTTGCTGTCCACTTGGCGAAGGCTGCCCCAGCTTCTCCGCGCCTATGGCGGTCCCCGCTACCTTGTCAGGTGTCCCCCACCCCGGAGTCAGCGCACCCAAGGGTTCCCTGAAGATGAACCATAAACCCTTTTAGAGCCCCCACCTGGCCCAGTGCTCCTGCAGCCTCACTCCACAGGTGCGGCGGGGATGTCAATGAAGCCTGTTTAAGGCAAGGAAGATGACCTGCAGAAGGGGTTGGAATATTCAGAGCGTGGCATCTGGCGGCTTAAACATCACCCCGGCTGCACCGTCCAGATAATTATGGCATCTTCACACCCACGAGAGTGTCCTGGACGAGCTATGGAAAGACAGCCACCATCGGCAACTGAGAGCTGGTCCAAATGTTGGTTTGTGTGGAATGATTCTGTAGAAGGATTTAGCTTTTAGGGAGGTTCAGTAAAGCAAGAACTAGCTGCAGAAAAAGTTCCCTCTGCCAGTTGTTTAGAAGATCTCTCTTGCCCACCCCCCTCCCCACCCATTTAAAGAACCTAATGTTTTTTGACATAACTACTTGGTAGGTCTTGGTTTCCTGATTGTCTTTTTAAAAATCTGAACCTTTCTCTACAACTGGAACTGTAATTCTATTGCAGGGGCTCATGTTCTGAGGTGCAGAGTTTTCACTGTTCAAATAAATATTAATGTATTTTTAAAGGGTCCCATCAAGGGTGTTTGACAGGATTGTGAAGAATTAAGTCACAGCTGTTGAGCGGCAGTCAAGAGTTGGTTAGCGAAACTTCCAGAGCAAACAGCACTTTATTGATCAGTTCTTTCATTTTGTGGTAATTGCTAGTGCCACGTGTGGCATCTGAAAGGGAGGCCAGTTACATTTGCTAGGAAGAGAGGTGCAGTCTTGAAGAGCAGGCTTGCTCAACACCCCTCCAGGCAGGCACCGGGCTGAGCACTCATCAGCACCTGCTGTGAGCCACGCTCAGTGCAGAGTGACAATGCTTCAGACAACACTGGTGAGGGCGGAAAACATGTTGAGTCTCGAAAAAGATGAATCTCACTCTTTGCCTAGCAAGGTGTCTCGCCAGGGCTTGCTGCTGGCTAGAGAGAGAAACCTTTTTTGTTTGTTCGTTTTGTTTTAGTCTTTGGCAAATTCCTTTTCTTTATGAGTTTAATGAGATAGTGAAGAGGCAATGCCTGCTCTCGGCCAATCAGTGATCCTTCGTGGTTGGGACGTTTTGCTCTGATTGCCCAAGCAGCCTTTTAGCAGCCCGAAGGCCACGTTTGAGAAGCAGTTGGTTCAGCACAGGTCTTGCGATGCATTTTGCTTAGAGTTCAGCATCTCGAGGCTCTGTGCTTAAAGATCAGTTATTTCCCAGTCTGTAGACAGGAGAAAGACAGCAGAGGAGGGCGAGTTAAGGGGAGATGGAAGGAGATAGCCCTTGTCAGCTGTATGCTCTTTCTTCTCTTTGGGCATAAACATCACCAGGCTGAGTATTTTGCAGCTCGTTCATTCTGAAATCCCTGTGTTCTCCCGATTTTCTAATAGCTCTCAATTGCATCAGTCAACATAAAATTCACTTGAAGTTTAGAATGGGCCGTCATCTGCTGAATAGAAAATACAGCCAGTCCCAGTGATATACTTTAGGGTTTTTTTTTTAACAGAGACTTTTAAAGGTAAAACTTGGAAGACAGAAGTAGTCACATGAATTGGGCCATTGTTTAATTTCTGAGCTATTTGGAGGGAACTTTTAAAACTTTTTAGGGGCCCTACTTGGCCACTGTGGGGAAATCGTTGTGAATAAGTGATTTATAAGGAATCCTCATTCTTAGTCCTTTGCAACCTTGGACTGCAAGAGAAACAGTTGCAGATGTTGTGCTGTCTCTTTGGGGTTGCACTGGGGACATTTCCCCTCAATACCACAAAGTCATTCCTAGTTTTTGAGGTCAGTGTTAGGTCATAAGGTACTGCATTTAGCAAAGGAATCAGTCTACCAACTTCCTGTAAAGATATAAACTGCACAGTGTTTTTTTTAAATTACTTTTTAAATAAATTTCAAGAGTAAGTAGATCTTTATATAAATATATATTTATAATGTTTCCATACTCAGCTACAATTTCCCCTGTAGTTGGAATAGGGGAAAGCGAGGCTATTGGGGGGGATTATAAAGCTTTAAAAGGTGAATTTTCCAAATATTTCTAGTTAAGTTGATAGGTTCCTTTTTTGAATAGCATTTTGATGTTTGAATCTAGTAACATACTTACTGTTCTTGTAGTTTCTTTGTTATTTTTTTTTTCAGGTTAATTACCCAAAGCCTCATCCATCCTCAAGATTTTTAAATTTTATTTTTTTTAATTAATGGGGCATTGTGTTTGTGAATTTTTAAACTATTAATGTTTTATTTAAATGCCATGCTGAGCAATTGTTCTCTGTACATGGTAACCAAAAACTTTGAGATTTCGATCAGTTTTGATCAATGTTTAGTAATCCAAAACATGTACTGTGTACAAACGAAATAATATGGCATATTAGCCAGGTGTGATGGTTGCCCATGGCACTTAAATTAAGCTCAGTTCTGTATTTTATTAGGGCTCCATCATGTCCTTGATCTTAAATATATACATTTTTGGTGTGTGCTTGGTACTGGAGATACATATATGCAAATATTCTCATTCCAGAAGGCTCAAAATTGTTCATGCTCTGAAAAAAAAAAGATTAACTGTCCAGCCAGTGTCTGAAGAAAATGTTTTGGGGAGATGACTCAGCCTTTTTGCCGTAAGACACACTTCAGTAACTCCCACTGACCAGTCTTGGGAGCCATCTCTAAATGCTTGTGGGCTGAGAGACAGAGATGGTTTTTTTTTTTTTGCAAAATGAAACTGAAGCTGAAAGAAGGGACAATGTGAGCGAACGAAGAGAAATCGGAAGATTTCAGGAAAGAGGACTTAAGATGGATGTGAAAGGAAGAGCTGGGCAGAAGATTTCACTCCATGGGGTGAAATCATATAAGGGTGTGAGAGAGGTTTGGGTTAGGAAACACGTTGTTTAGATATGTGCTATTTCAAACTAGGGGTCGCAAACTCAGCAGCCTGCAGAAGCAAGATAGGTAGGTAAATAGAGGAGGGGTGGGGGGGGTACTCTGCCCATCTTCAGGGGGCACACTGCTCAGTTCCATGCAGGGAAGAGGGTAGGGTGGGGCTGGAAATCAAAAAAGTCAGGATTGTTTTTCAAAAAAGGAAACTTTCTGATTTTTAAACAACATAATTAAAAAATATCCAAAACACACGTGGGCCAAAAATACATTTGGATGAGCCTGGGGGCTACCAGTTTGCGACCCCTGCCTTACACAGTTAACCCCTCAAGTATAAATAAGGTTATATTTATTGTTATGGGTATGATGTTGTAATACGTGGTTGGGGGTGTTACATTTCAAGTCTACTTTCTCTCTGAAAACTAAGCTTTATTGTAGAAACAAACCCCCCAAGTTAACACGGCCACGGTTAACACTTAACTTACAATTCCCAGGAGGATTCTCCATCCTGGAGCCGAAAGAGTCAGACTGGACATCAGGCCCCTGGGGGCCAGCTCTTAGCATTTCCTTCCTGGTGAACTGGGCCTGAATTCCTTGGCTCTATCAGAGTCTGCAGATGAGTAATCAGGAAGGATTGTAGAATAACTTGTTTCTTTATTTGTATGCTATTCTTATTTTTAAATTAAGTTTTGTTTTTTAGTAGTTTCCTAGCCTTTGGGATGATAGTTGGTGTCCATGAACACCAGAAAAACATGCCAGGGCCTCCCTGCCAAGCTTCTTAGGCTTGTTACCAGCCCCACTGTTAAGAGCACTGTTCTGATCAGATGTTTCTATCCATTTCTGACTCAATGGCTCCCACCAAAACTGACATCCTAGCTGGAGGAATTAAACTAATAGCCTTCCAAAGTGTTTCCTTTAACCTCAAGAAGTAAGTCACTTTTTCTATAAAATGTGGTTTTTGACCTTGATGATTTAAATTATCATATACACGGGGAGGAAGATTATTATTATCCCTCCCCAGTGGTGGGAAAAATAAACCTCATGGACGTTTCCAGTATCCCTTGGGAGGGAAAAAAGTTCAGTGTTACCATTGTGGCATTTGTTAAGTTTTTTGAAAAAATTGCTTGTCTGTTTCTTAGACAGTACTGTTTATTTTTTTTTTTATACTTTCATAGCACATGATTTGGTGGGAATAAAGCAAGTATAAGTTGGGAGAGGATGAAGATATATGTGATCATCTGTACAGAGAAAATGGACGAAAACGTGCAGCTAAATTACATGTAATCTCATTTTTTAAGTATCAGATATTCAGGAATATTTTTGAGCACCGTTTACTTTTTTTTTTTTAAGTGCCTTGATTCAGTCACTTGACTTTGAAACATTCCTCTTATTTTGCTGTCATTTTTAGTGTGGATTTTGACCCTAAACTGTGTATTATGATGCTGTCTATCGGCTTCGGTCATAGCATCTTTTGTTCCAATAACAGAGACCAAAGAGGTGATCAAATATGGTTCAGCTGCTACAGTTGTGTGATTAAAAGGTGCTTTAATCACACCAAATTTTTGTGGCCCAAACAGTCGAGGCCAGCCATTTGTTTTCTATTTCAGGTTGAAGTAAATTTGCACTTTTAATCATATGGGTCATTGGGGACCTTGTTCTTTCATACTTTGCTTTATTAATAAAGGAACTTATAGAAACCTTTGGACTGAACATCAGATTTCGAGAGAGTTCTCATATTCCTAGAGGGCAGCGTGTGGCTATACAGGCTTGTGATTCCTTACACAGGCCACCTGCTTTCAGCGAGTGGGTGTATGGGATGCTTTTCCACACAGCAAAGCTGGGATCATTGTACAGAATTGACACTGTGCATGGGTGGGGAAGGATGCCAGTTCATGGCCCTGTGGGCAGCCTGGGGTCCTGCCTTCAAGTCTTTTCTTAGCAAGAAGCTTCTGGCCCTGCCCCTCCTCTCTGCCTCCCACCTCCACCCCTCTCTACCCTCAGTTCAGCTCTCACACACCAAACACAGCTCAAGTCTTGGCCTGTGGCTAATTTGTAGCTTAAGAATTTTGCCCAGAAATTTCTTAGGCCCCCCCCAGGCCCTCTCCAAATGGTAAACATGAGCTAATAAGAAAAAACAGGAGGCTTCATGAGAGATGGAATCTCAGAGGCTGCTAGAACGCTTCAAAGTTTTCAGAGCCAGGTGGAAGTTGGCTAGTTAAACAGGGGTTGTGTAGAACACTTGCCTAAGGGAAAGGGGTGTGTTTTGATTAGTTTTCAGCAGTTAGTTCTTGGGTGGCTCCTAACCCCAGGGCGTGAGGACCCACAGAGGTAATAGATGTGGTCTCTCTCATGAATTCACAAGACGCTGTGAGAGGCAGTCAGTTAAAGAAGTCATTTCTGTGCGGTGTGGTGGGTACTAGGTGGGAGGAGGGCCTGGACGCACAGAAGTAGTTTCAGGGAGGGCTGCTTGAGAGGAGCGATTTGCAGTTGAGATCCAAAGATAGACAGGAATTCGCTGATTATGGGGAGCTGAGCTGGAGAGGAAAGCTTCCGACACAGAGGTGACGGGAGCAGCCAGTTTGGCTGGAAAGTGAAGGTGGGTGGGAGCAAGGGGGCTCCAGTAGCAAAGGATGAGGTGGAGAGGTAGGAAGGCACCAGGGCACAGGGGTTCTGGAAGCCTGAGCTTCTCAAACTGCAGTGTGCAAACCACCTGGGCATCTTGTTTGAATGTAAGTTCTTAATTCCACAAGTCTGGGTGCAACCCGAAAGCCCACCTTCCTAACAGATGATGGCTATGCTGCTGATGCAGGCACTGCGCTTTGATTGCAAGGTTGGAAACCACGCTGAAAGTCTGGACTGACCCCCAAGACACTGGCAATCCACCTTAGGAACGAATGGCAGGGTCACATTTGAGTTTGACCCACTCTGAATTTCAAGGTGGAGAATGAAGGGGGTGGCAATTCATCTATTTTTATAAATAAAGCTTTATGGGAACACGGCCATGCCCATTCATGTACATACTGTCTCTGGCTGCTTCCATTCTCCATAAGCAGGGTTGAGTAATTTCAACATAGCACTGAAAAGAATTACTCTCTGGCCTCTTACAAAAAATGCTGGCTGGAAGTCATCCGATGCTACAGTGGTCCAGATCAGGCAGAAGGGTGGGGACAGAGACACAAGGTACTCTGAAGACAGACCAGTGTCATGTTCGGGCCAGTGCTTTATCTTCAAGAGGCCTGTCTTCAAGTCTTGCATCCTGTTCTCATCTGTGTGTCTGCAAGTTACCAAATCCTGTCTGAACCTCAATTCCCTCATCTGTAAAATGGGATTAATAATAGAACCTCCCTCATAGGAGTGAGTGAGGTTAACTTGATTGTGTCTGTAAAGGACTCGCCACATATTCAGCACCCAGTGTGTGTCAGTGTGGAACTAATTATTGAATGGAATTTCCATTTAGTCTGTCTCCAACCTCTTCCTCTGCTCCCTTTGGGTTCATTCTTCCTCCTCAACAGGGTCCACCTGACCTTATTTCTGCTACCCAGATTTTGTTCCTCCTGCTCCTTGATGCCCATGGTGTTCCTCTCTAGGGAAAGCTCTTACTCTGGCTACCATGGTAGCCTGCTTACAAAAGTCGCCCCTGTTCTCCATACCTCCCTATCCCTCTGCCCCTGGTGAAGTGACTTTGCATTCTCTGCCATCAAAAAGGAAGCCTTTTCACCCACCCCTTGAAACTGAAACAGCTTTGTGACTTTAGTCAGTAGAATGTGGTAGAAGGGGCATTTTGCTAATTCCCAGCCTAGGCCTGTCTGGTTCCAATTGTTCTCTTGGAACATGTGAACGACTGGCCTGCTGGGGAATGAGCGACCATGTGGCCCTGTCACCAGAGGTGACCGCCACCTTCAAGATGTGACGGAGGCCATTCCAGATGAGCTTTCCCTTACCCCCCACAACCAAGCAGACAGCAGAATGACTGAAGCACTTGTCTAGCCGAGCCCAGCCAAGGCCAGCCCAGATCAGCAAGACCACCCAGCTGGCCTATAGCCACCAAGCAAAACTGAACACATTGTTTTAAGCTGCTGAGTTAGTGGTAGTTTGTAGCTTAGCAATAGCTGAATGATTTGGAAGCTCAAAAAAAAAGGGGGGGGAGGAGCTGCCAGTGGAGTAAACAGGCAGCCTTGACTGCTATGCATTTGACCTTAAGGCAGCCAGACTTGGATAGAAACCACCTTCCCACAGTGAATCCAGGTTTCCCTCATCTGCTGAAGCCCAGTGAGGGTGGGCTGAGTTGTGGTAGTGTTACCATCTTTTGGGGGGGCATGTTTACACAGTTGTTAGTGTTCCTGCATTTGCCCTCAACTCGTAAAAGCAAATGGGAGCTGGAAAAGGAAAATGACGACATGCCATGGGTCTCAAAAGTAATGCAACTGAGACACTCACTCAGTGTCCCCTCATAATTAAGCTTCAGCTTCAGCCAGTTCAACACTGGCTGGTTTTGAACTTTTGGGTGGTATGTTCAATTGTAAAGGAAAAAACAGCAACAGTGATAAACAGGAAACTATCACTTAGGAAGACATTTGGCCACCACCTATAAAAACTTAACCTATAGTGACTTAAATTATTTTTTCTCATCATCTAGAAGCATGGAGGTAGGCAGCCAGGAGTTCAGGGCTGAATCAGGGACCCAGGCATCTCTTTGCTCTGCCATTCTGGATATTTTCACTTTTATCCTCATTCCTGTTCTGTCAGGCTGCCACAATGGCTACTTCGGCCATGGAGAAGAGAGCCTGGATTAAGGAATGCAGTAGACTTCCCTGACATCTCATTGGCCAGAATGGTGTCACATGACCACTCCTGGCTGCAACGGAAGCTGGAAAGAGAACCTGGCGTTTAGCAGCCCTGAGCAAAATATGAAAGAAGGATGGATATTAGTGAGTAAACAAGATTCTGACACAGAAATGCTAGAAACAAATAGCAGGTTGTGTCAATGAAATGAGAAGTAGTTGGGGAACTTATAATTCCATAATTATATAATCTATACCCATCTAGAGGTCTAGCATATAATAAATGTCACAGATATTAGAATTGAGTGAGTGTGTGCGAGTTGCTCAGTCGTGTCTGACTCTTTGCGACCTTATGGACTGTAGCCTGGCAGGCTCCTTTGTCCATGGAATTCTCCAGGCAAGAGTACTGGAGTGGGTTGCCATTTCCTTCTCCAATTAGGATAGAAGTCCCAGCTCTACCATCCCCTGACTATAATCTTTTAGGCAAGTCCATCAACTTGTCTGACCATCAATTTCCTCATTTGCAAAATGAGGTTGATAATCCCTCCTTTTATTGGCTTTTTGGAAGAATCAAAGGGTAACACATGTGGGATTGAGAAGCACTACCAAGTGTTAGCTACTGTATCTTAGGAGTGGTACCCCAACATCTTTGGAACAACAGGAAGGTTAATCCATATCTTAAGGGAGGGGGCCACCATGAAGCAATCTGCCCAGAGCCTCCCCAATTTCAAACTTCTGCACTGGTGGTTCGGTAGTAGAATTCTTGCCTCCCCATCATCAAGCTTCCTCTCACACAGGACTGTGAGTGAGTGTACTTGTGAATATTTGTTGCACATGTTCCTAGAAAGAAGGACATCCCGTGAGAGATCCGTACATACCTATATCTCTTTCTTCTGAATTGCGTCATCTTCTAAGCCTTCTCCCCACTTCATTCCTTAAATGAAATTTGAGTCCTGGTGTAAAGCTCTGGCTAGTAGTTCTCAGGTCTGGCCCTGGCTACACAAGGGGCTTTGTAAAATTATCCATGCTCAGGACTCCATCCTGGCCCAGTTGATGTCAGAAACTCCCCAGGTGCAGCCCAGGCATGGATACAGCTCTGCAGATGATTCTAGAATGCAGCCAGGGTTGTGAACCACTGACTTAGGTCAGATGGCTCCTCTGAAACCTTTCAGTAGAGAAACTGGGATCTCCCCACCAGCTACTGTGGAGCCACCAGCTGGTATCTGTGAGGTTTGCTTTGTAACAGAGATAGGCAGCTGAGAGGGTGGAGGTGGTGGTGTGGGAATAAAACCCAAGGACAGAACTCTATGACTGGAATGTACAAGGCAGAATATCACTAAACAGGCACAGGATTTAATGCCACTAGCAGTTCCCTTTATCTACAACCCCAGGGATATGGAAACATTTTTTAAAAAGGCATCAGAGTCACCCTGAAACTTCTCACGAAGAAAAGCCTCTTTAATAGAAGGGATAGTTCCCTCATCCTCTTTGTCTTCTAGCCTGGAGAGAACGTACATCATACACAGCCTGTGTTCACAAAATGCTGGCTCTTTTCCTGAATAGTCAGTGGTTTTGCCTGCACTTTGTCTCCGTGTCTCCCCTCCCCCACTGCCATCTTGGATGCAGTGACTTTGAGCCAGCACTTAAGAAAAATTGCAGTCTATCAAATCATCTTCCAATGAAGTGAGGGGGAAAAAATATATTAGGAGTCCTCCTGTGTGCCAGATTCAAACTAAAAGATTTTAAAGGCTTTATCAAAAGATGTTTATCTTTATGGTTGATTTAATTATTGTTCTCCTCTAATTTGGAGCTAAGCCTCTGATGGGTGGCTGTTGATCCTTATCAAAGTGAAACCATTAAAACGTATTTCAGTATAGCACAGGGAACTGTACTCAGTGCTCTGTGGTGACCTAAATGGGAAGGGAATCCAAAAAAGAGGGGATATATGTATACGGACAGAGGATTCACTTTGCTGTACAGTAGAAATTAACACAACAATCTAAAACAACTATACTCCAATGAAAATGTTTTTAAAAATTATTTCAACCATGGAGAAAAATGGTTGTGACATTTGAAGACGGGGGCCTTCAGGGTTTTGTTCGGCAAGAAACTGCACTGAAGGCACTGCGCCATATTTTAAGCCAAGGCTTTGTGATGACTGCTTACTTTTTTCCTCTGATAAATACCTGATTTTCAAAAGCAGTCTAATCAGTAGGAATCTCCACTTTCCAAGCCTTCAAAATGCATTCAGACATCCTCACAGGAAACCCAGACCTGTGAGAACGGCCAGGAAGCCCGAGCCTTTCCTATGTGTGGCGGAGACTCTTCTGCTGCTGGCTGAGCATCCCTGAGCAGCCCAGTATCTCCCAGTGCCCCCGGCAGGTTGACTGGGCTGAGTGGCTGGTTCTGACCATTGGGCAGGGAGCAGAAGGGACTGGTTGTGATTCTGCAGAGGCAGTGAAGGCCACACGTGAAGATGCCAGCAGCACAGGCACAAGACGGAACTGAGAGCAACTGCTCTTGCCAGACACCTGATTCATGCTTTGAGTGAGAAATCCACCTTTGTGATGTTGGGCCTCTGAAAGGAAACATCAGGGTTCATTGTTTTATTAGCATAGCCCAGCCTGACTTAACTAATACAACAGGCTGTCCTGTCCTAACCTTGTTTTAGGAGACCCCGTTGAAAGCCTCTCAAATTCATGTGTTGATTAAAAATGAGGAGCTGTTCTTCCCTAGGGCCCCAGATAATTTCAAATTGTGAAGTTTTCCATCTCCATTCACTCATTCAGTAACTAATTATCGAGTCCCAACTGTGTGCCAGGCCCCATACTGGCCCTCGGGACAGAGTGGCTAGCAAAGCGGACACCATCTCATTTGGCTGCAGCTTTCAGTCTGCTGGAGGAGACAGACGCTTATCATAGAAGCCTGCCAGTGAGTGCTGCATAACTAATAGAGGTAGGAATTTTGAAGGAAAGAAACAGGTTTCTATGACTCTGTAAATCAGGAGTTTAAGGCAGCCCTGGTGGGGATTAGGGAAGACAAACTGGAAATCTTGGAGCCCAGCACTGGAACCTATGGGGTCTGTGTCAGAGTGTCACCTTACCGAGTGTTTACTGTGTGGGAAGCTCCTTGTCAAAGGCTAGATGCACAGTATCCTCATTTGATTGTTGCAACAGTCCTAGGAGGTGGTGCTAATAGCATCCCCATTATACAGGTAACGAAGGCTGAATGCCCCGATGCCACTTAGTAAGTAAATGCAGACAGGGATTTGAACCCACATCTCCTGGCTCTCAAGCTAACACTTGATGCATTTCTGGCCACCGGCAAACTGAGCAGGAAGTAGCCCCTCTGGAATCCCACAGTGGGGGATCAAAACAAAACCAGCAGGCAGATGTTTACGAGTTGCCTGGAAAAGCCACCCGCTGCAGGAGGGGGATAGCTTTCTCCCCACAGCCACCCTCAAGCCCCTCCTTAAAGCTCTAGAGTTCCTTTTTCGTTTTTACGGCACCTCCTCCTCCGCCCCGCCCCCCCAGAGGACTGACTTCATTTTCCTTTCCGCCAACAGGAAGCCGTGGACTCCGCCCTACAGTAGCCCAGGCACCAAGGCTTCCCTCCAAACTCAGCCCAGATGCAAATGATGGGACCGGCCAGCTCTCTCTGTTCTCTTGATTTTCTCCCATGCTCCCCTTTCTCCTCAGAATAGAAGCAGGAAGGAGGGGTGGGGAGCAGTCGTTGAAACATCAGCTGTTACAGCTCGTTGATGTGTTTTTACAGAAGGACTAAACAGATTCCACACACGTTTCCACTCATCCAGATGCATGCTTCACATGAAGATACATGGGTACACAGACATACAAAGTATACCTTTATATCATATACTTTAATATCATGCTTCACATGTACACACAGACATGCACACTTGACCTTACACACATGTACTCATAGCTGACACTTCTATATCATATACTGTGTCTAGGCAGTTTTCTGGGTCTGGGCCAACAACTGCCTGTGGGCCAAATCCAGCTTGTTTGTATAAATAAAGTTTTATCAGAACACAGCCACCCTGGTCATTAATGCACTGTCTTGGTTGCTTTTGCACCACAGCAGCAGTGCTGAGTAGCTTTGACAGTGACTGTATGGCCCCCAAATCTAAAATATTTAATACCTGGATCTTCACAGGAACAGTTTACTGATCCCATGTTCTAAGTGTTTGAAAACTCGATGAAGTATCATTTATATACTGCTGCATAACTAACCACCCTAAAACTAAGTGGTTTAAAAATAGCCACCACCATTATTATCTCTCAGGAGTCTGTTGTTAACTGAGTTCTGCTGGCAGTTCTGTTATGGAACTGAACTCGGGTCCACAGCACAGCAAAGCCACACCAGGCTATGGTGAAGGAAAGTGCAACGTTTATTGCAAGACATCAAGCAAAGAGAATGGGCAGTTTGTTCTCAAAGACCAAAGCTCCTCAACAGCTTTCAGGTGAAGGTTTTTAAAGACAGTATTAGGAGTGAAGTTTTCAGGGTGTGTGATCAGCTGGTGGACTTTCTTCTGATTGATTAGTAGTGAGGTAACAGGGAAGTGTTTTAGGAACCTCAAACATGGACCCTCTGGCTCCAACCAGTCTGGGGTCTGCATGCTTGTAGTCAGCATGCAGTCACCATCCTCCTTCAGGCTGTGAGAGGTATCTTAGTTTCTGTAAAACAAGTCAAAGGTATGCAACAGACTGTTATCTACACCCCTTCAGGAGGAACAAGGAATCCTGTGAACATATCGTCCTCCTTTCTCTGATCATTAACTGTTCCAGCCCTCTCTTTGGAACCCAGGGAAAGCCTAAGAGACTAAAGCTTTTTCTACAAACAAGAAGTGGAAGGGGTTGTACCTAGGAGGTCCCCGCAGAGTCCTTCTGAGGTAGGAGATAGACTGGGCTCCAGGTTGGACATTTACAATCAGTCGGCTTCCTCTTTGCATTTCCTGAGGCAAGTGATAGGTGGACTCTAGTTGAAGAATTCACAACCAGCCCCCTGTTGGAAGTAATAACAGAAACAGGGTAAATAGCCAGTCTTTGTCTCTTATAACCATCTCAAGAGAATAATCATGGCAAGGACAAAGAGAGGCAAAAGCCCTGTCTGAGTAAAGGATAAGGGAGACACTACACAGGCGCAGAAAGGCTTCTCGGAGTCAAGTCAGAGGGATAACTCCAGGCCATAATGAGTCTTGCTCTTCCCAGAAGCCTTCACTTCGAGATCCATCTTGGCTGAGAGGTGTGTGCGCACCCTAGGAGAGGGCCCTAGGGTAGGTCAGGTGTGGAAAAAGAAACCAGATAATTGACCTGAAAGGAGACAAAGACGGGGAAGGACTGACCTATATAAATGACTTAACCCCTCTTTACTGCGCTCCTCCTCACTAGGAGGGACACCCACACCTTTTCTCAATGGGTGTGCATCCCTGCCTTGCTTCTATCTCAACTAAACTGTTTCTCTATTTGCTCTCCCACTTGTTGTACTCCCATTATTGTACTGTGTCTTAATAATAAACTTTGTACCTGCACCTACAGTTTCTGCCTCTGTGATAGATGCATTTTTCACAGGGGCAAAGACCAGGGAAAATTAGTTTCTGAAGCCTCTAGCCCTTGCTGGTCTGGAGGTAGGATTCCTGGTTTTCATCCAGGCCACCCAGGTTCAATTCCTGGGCAGGGAATTAAGATCTTGCTTCAGGCCACTGCTCACTGCTGCCTCACCGAGATCACTTCTCAGGTTCAGTTCTGCTCCTTGTAACGTCAACTGGGACCACTGGGCCATTCAGGCCCATCCACTGGACAGGCATGCCTCAGTTTCCTTCCAAGTGGCTTGACCGTTTGGCTCTAGCTTCTCATGACCAGGCCACTGGACTCCGAGCGGAAGAGTTCTGTGTGTGCAAATGCAGAATGGCAGGTCCCGTACAGTCCTGATTCTATTGGTCAGAACAAACCACAGGTCCAGCCCAGTTCAACGGAAGTGACGTGGACTCCACCTGTCAGTGGCAGGGGTGGTAAAGAGTTTGTGGCCGCCTTCTATCCACCACAGTAATTACCTATCTTCATTTTAGACATAGGGAAACTGAAGCACAGATAGATTAATAACTTGCCCAGCAACACCCAGTTCATAACACACCCTCATACGTGCCCACTCACACAAATATGGAGGTGCATACATAGTCACACATCATACATATATCCACCACATATATCCACAGTTCACGTACATGCACACAATTACATCCTCACATAGACACTGTCGACTTGAAAAATAGTCACAACCTATAAGTTGAGAGTTACGTTTTATTCGGTGGGAATTGTTAGAACTTCAAGCTGGGGAGACAGTATCTCAAGTAACCCTGAGAGAACTGCTCTAAGGAGGCAAGGGGAGGAGCCAGGTCATATGGAATTTTTGTAACAAAGGGCAGGTAGTCTGAACATCAAAAGATTATTGTTAATTAAGAAAACCAGACATCACAAGTTAAGGAATTTAGTGATTTTCTATGTATGGAAAGAGGTATGAGTCTGGGCTCACGGAAATCATTCCTTTCATACACATCTCAGCTATCCTGGGCCAGTATCCTGTGTTTTTCACTTCCTGAGCTCCCTTGGGGCTCACTGTAGGGAGTGGATCAAAGGTGTTCTTCCCCTTCCTGAGTGCCCTTAGGATTTCGAAACTCACATCAGAGGGCTGGAATCACTGATTCCACTGTGACAACTGTGACATCCATGTTTATTGATATGGCAGGAAACATTCTAATTCTCAACACCAAATTCTTGTGCAAATTCATATATACACACATTCATATTTGCACACAAACATTCATATACACATGCTCCTGGCACACACACCCCCTCACAGATTCCATCCCCCACTCTTACATAATCATGCCTATCCACATGCATGTACACACACACGCACACAGTTTCCTCCCTCTCCACTGACCATAGCAACTTCCTTCAGTGATTCAGAGGACCTTTTCCTCACTGCTTCTGCTCAGAGTATTGTCCAAATGCCAGAAAGCCCCGCTGCCTTCCCACCATTGTGCAAAATCTCTCTCTACCACAGCAAGGCCTATGGGCCTGGGACCTTTGGTCCCCAGCCCCACTTGCAATGGTCATAGGACTTGAGACCCAGGTGCCTCAAGCTGATGTTTGATGTGGAGGAAATGGCTGAGAAACAGGAGAACAAAGTACAAAGCCCAGGGTCACACAGCAGAAGCCATACCCCCTTCCCCCTGCAGCACACCCTGACCTCCCAGCATGCAGCTGGGTCAGACACTGGGGTTCAGTGGTGCGTGATGAGTGAATGCATTGGAAGCACTTGTTCAGTGTTGATGTTTTTTGTTTTTTTTAATACTTTTTTCTTTTAGAACACAACACAATTGACTGGATGGTATAGAAGATTCCCATGTACCCACTGCCCCCTCATCATCAACATCCCTCACCAGATGGTACATTTGTTACAATTGATGGACTTTGTCAATTTCAAAAATAGTCACAACCTAGAGATTGAGAGTTATGTTTTATTTGGTGGGAATTTTCAGGACTTCAAGCCCGGGAGACAGCATCTCAATTGACCCTGAGAGAAATGTTCTGAGGAGGTGGGGGGAAGAGTCAGGTTATGCAGAAGTTGCAGCAAGGGACAGATAGTCTGAACTTCGGAAGATTATTGTTAAGGAAAACCAGATATCTCAAAGAATTTGGCACTTGTCTATGCATGGGAAGATGCAAGGGTCTGGGCTTACTGAAATCATTCCTTTTATATGCATCTCAGCTACTCATTTGAAAAGACGCTGATGCTGGGAAAGATTGAAGGTGGGAAGAGAAGGGGACAACAGAGGATGAGATGGTTGGATGGCATCACCGACTCAATGGACATGAGTTTGAGTAAACTCCAGGAGTTGGTGATGGACAGGGAGGCCTGGCGTGCTGCAGTCCATGGGGTCGCAAAAGTCAGACACGACTGAACGACTGAACTGAACTGAACAGCTACCTGGGGCCAGCATCTGCGGTTTGATTATTCACATCCTTAGTTCCTTGTTCATCGTAGGGAGTGACTCAGCTTGTGGTGGCATCTCCATGGCTGCCAGAGAGCAGCTATTGTTCTTCCTGGGCTCAGAAATTCACATTTGGAGGGCCAGAATCAAGGATGGCTGACATCCTTGTTTATCTATATGGCAGAGAATACTCCATTTCATAACCTACATTGACACATCATTATCACCCAAAGTCTACATCAGGGTTCACTCTTGGGTTGTACATTCTTTGGATCTGGACAAATGCCTAGTGACATGTCCTCACCATTCTATAGCATACAGAGTATGTCCATTGCCCTGAAGTTCCTCTGTGGTCCACCTGTTCATCACTCTCCCCTCCCTCACACCTGATCTTTTTACTGTCTCCATATTTTGCCTTTTCCAGAATGTCATATAGTTGGGATCATACGGTATGTAGCCTTTTCTGATTGGCTTTTCCCACATTATATTAATAATACGCACCTAAGTTTCCTCCAAGTCTTTTCATGACTTGATAGCTCATTTCCTTTTAGTGTGGAAAAATATTTCACCTGGATGTACCGCAGCTGATTCACCTACTGCAGGACATCTTTGTTGCCTCAGAGTTGATTTTTATTAGTGGTTGTCCAGAGAAGGTAGAACAGAAGTGCTCTTCAAAGCTTATGAATCAGACACAAAGGATGTTTTAGAGATACATCAGGTGTAAAGAAGAAATGTTCTACTTTCCACCTTCATCCGGTCCCCACTGCATCCATCTTTAGCCCAAGCCAGACACTACAGTGACCTGGGGAGATTCAAAAATATACCAAGGCCTGGGTCCCACCCATTGAGACTATAAATCAGTTATTCTGGGGTGGTATCTGAGCATCAGGATTTTGTTAAAGCCCCCCCGCCCCACCCCAGGTTAGTGCAATGTAAGCTTGAGACCTACAGGTCCACCTGAGGTAGGAGATAGATGGGCCCCAGGCTGAGCAGCTGGAGTGTATCCCCTGTGGACGGATGCTCCAAAATAGCAGGAGGGAGGGGAAGCTCAGTCCTGCCAAGATAAGAGATAAAAGACTGCATATTCCTTCTTCGAAAACTCAAGGAGAGCTTCCTAACTACACATGCACACAAAGGCTCCTTCAAGGTAAAAAAGGGAGGGGGCACCACCCCATAGTAAGTGGTGTCAGCTACCAATAAGCTTCTTCGCTAGAATCCATCTTGGCTAAGAGATGCATGTGCACACAGGGGAGGACCCTGAAATAAACCAAATACAGACTCAGAACCAAGCAAAGCAAGATGATTGGCCAAAGGAAACCCGGAAGAGATGCCCCATATAAGCGATTCAAGCTACCACAAGGGCATGACTCTCTCTGAGCCTGCCAGTGTGTCTATCCACACATACTCTTTTTCTTTCTAATAAACTTCCCTGTAGCTCAGATGGTAAAGAATCTGCCTGCAGTTTGGGAGACCTGGGTTCCATTCTTGGGTTGGGAAAATCCCCTGGAGAAGGGAATGGCAAGCCATTCCTGTATTCTTGCCTGGGAATTCCCATGGACAGAGGAGCCTGGCGGGCTACAGTCCATGGGGTTGCAAAGAGTCGGACACAACTGAGCAACTAACACTTTCTTCTTTCTTTTCTACTTTCCATCCCTATGTAGAAAATCATTTCTACATAGTTGACAGGCCAGGGCCTTGTCACTGGCCACTGTCCCTGGTGGTCTAGTGGCTGGGATTCAGCCCTCTCACTGCGGCCTAGACTTCAATGCTTGGCCAAGAACCAAAACCCTGCTTCAAGCCACTGAGGGCCAAGGCCACCCGAGATCACACTAGACTCTATTGTAGATACACGATGGTTCTGGTGACTCCAGAGTAGAAGTTGAAGGTTGCTTGTTGAAAGTTTAAAACAAATGGGTCTGGTCTGATAGTGCAGCATTGCTTGGTATGTGTTAGGGTCTGGGCCGGACACACTCTCTTCATTTGTCTGCTCTCAAGTAACCATCTCCTACTGCCCATCACAGGCAACTTCATGCATTTAGGTGGCTTGATACCTGGAGACATTTGGTTTTACCACCAGTGGGAACTGGCTTTGGCCAAAGTAATCAACACATCTCAGTTTGCCCAGGGCTTTCAAAGTTTTAGCTCTGAAAGTCCCATGTCCCTGGAACATCCTTGGTCCCAGGCAAACAGAACAGTTTTTCAACCTACTTTGGTCCTCTTTATAAGAAAGTTAAGACAGGTGAATGAATCCCTCTAAAATGCCCGTTCTCAATCTTGTTAGTTGCTCAGTCATGTCCAACTCTGTGACCCCATGGACTGTAGCCTGCTGGCTCCTCTGTCCTGGATTCTCCAGGCCAGAATACTGGAGTGGGTTGCCATTCCCTTCTCCAGGGGATCTTCCCGACCCCGGGATTGAACCCAGGTCTCTTGCATTGTAGGCAGATTCTTTACCACCTGAGGGACCAGGGAAGTCATTTTATCTGTATGTTGAAACCATCTAAAGTGAAAGTGAAAGTTGCTCAGTCGTGTGTGACTCTTCGTGACCCCATAGACTATACAGTCCATGGAATCCTCCAGGCCAGAATACTGGAGTGGGTGGGGTGTTAATATTATTGCCAGGCCTCCAGTATTATACCCCCAAAGTTACTTTTACACCCTCGAAGATTCTGATGTCATTGATACAGAAACAGCTAGGAAACAGGATTTTTAAAAAGCTTCCCAGATGATTCAAATGTGAAGCCAGGGGAAAAGAGCCCTCTGCCAGGTAATTGAGACTCAGTTCTTCATAGAGAGACCCTCAGGGAAGTGACACTGGGCTGAGTTCAGACTTGACGGAAAAACGTGCCAGGCAGAAGGTGCAATGTGCTTTGATTTCAGTACTTTGGGAATGTCCCTTTGTCTCTCTGAACCTCAGTTTCCTCATCTGTGAAATGAGGACCTGTCTCTCAACCAAGTATGCAAGCAAGGTATTTGGCACGGAACATAGTTAAGACTCATGAATAATAATGGAGGGGCCATTTATTGAGTGCTCATTAGGTACTTGGCTCTGTGCTAGATAGTCCTTGGTCTGTGACTCACTCGTTCGAGTCTCCGAAGCAGCTAGTGTTCTCACTTCAGAGCAGTCTGCAGTTGAAGGAAGCAGAGAGCGGCTCCCAGTCTGTTAGATTATTTTCACAGAGAGCCAGGCCAAGGAGCAAGTGACCCACATAGGTCGGAAACTGACCCTGGGGATCTAAAAAAGTGCTCTGGCGCTGGGTTGTTTTTTTCAAAATGAAAATAGAATTCTTGTTTACTTTTGATCATAGAAATAATATATGCTCACTGTAAAAAGTTCAAATAACACAGAAGCATGTGAGGAAGATCTTTGAACACTCCCATGAGGCATCAGGAGGGGAGAGAAGGGCTGCCCTAGGGGGCCCTTCCCCCAGCCTTGCCTGTCCCTTTCCACCAAAACAGCAGTTCCCATGACATCATCTCCTGCCTCGAGGTCAAAGTGTCAGAGACAATGGCGGGAAGCGGACTTCCAACTTAGAATTCTGACATCAGCTGAGTTGGCAATAGTTTGGCCTGGAGCCGGGACTTGCCTCTGATCAAGGCCTTAAGTTTCCTCAGTAGCATATCTGGGCTAACAACTGAACCTCCATCTTAGACTTTTGGGAAGTGGGAGGATTGGACGAACCACTAGATGTAAAGCACTTAACATTCATGAGTTACCGGCTTCTTCACCATCAGTATGGGAAAGAATTTGACTTTCTGGTTGTGTGTATGTACCTAGTTGTGTCTGACTCTTTGTGACCCTGTGGGCTGTAGCCCACCAGGCTCCTCTGTCCATGGGATTCTCCAGGCAAGAATATTGGAGTGGGTTGCTATGCCCTCCTCCAGAGATTCTTCCCGACCCAGGGATCAATCCCATGTCTCCTGCATCTCCTGCGTCTCCTGCATTGGGAGGCGGATTATTTACCAACTACACCACCTGGGAAGCCTATTGTTTTTATGGATGATCCCATATCAGCAGAAGAGAAAGCAGGAGAATACCTCAGATTTTAGCAAAAGTTTCTCCAATGTGACTACTTTTCCACCCAGGGGTATTTTCCCATGTTTACTTATGCTCTCTCTTTAAAAGTGTTAGCAGCTCATTTCAGCTGAAAAGAATGGAGCCACCTTTGATCTCTTGAGTCAGCTCACAGCTTCTCCCTTCCCAAAGGCAAGAGCCACCTTTGGCTTCCTGCCACCAGGCGGTGGGGTCTGCCAGCCCGGGGCCATCCGCCATCACTCCAGGGTTGGCTGGGTCTGCGGGCAGGGCTGCCAGGCCGCTTGAGGGAGGGCCATTCCAGGTTCACCCACAGCATGGAGGAGAGAGGGGCTTTTCCTTTCTGTCCTCTTTTCCCGGAGGCTGGCACCTCCAAGGAGGAGGCGATAAAAGGGGGGCATTTTGTGGTGGAACCCCATCTTGGGAAGGAAACAGACTTCTGGGGCGTGGGGATGGGCTGGCAGCCTGCGTAGTGATGCTGCCCTCACCTCCTCACTGTGAAGCCTGCTTCCTATGAATACCTGCAGCTCTGCCCGAGGACGCTGGGTGGCAGGACCCTTCATCCATGCGCAGGACCAGCGGAAGTGCTGGAGAGTTTGAGAGCCAAGCGGCCCTCAACCACCTGGGATCAGATCCTGGCTTTCTGATTCGCAAGCGGTGTGATCTTCAGCAAGTTCCTTAACCGTCTGAGGCTCAGTCATCACACGGTGAACATTCCCTGTCTGAAGTCTCCTTGGACAACAGGCAGAAGTTTCCCTAGAGCACACCCTGAGGTCTAGAGGTGCTGAGTCGTGGAGTGGGGGCAGCTTCAGCGTTTTTAGTGAGGGCGCTCTGCAGTGGTTAACAACTTACACTCCCATCAGTAGTGTGTGTGCTTTCCTGAGCTTCTGGAAATACTTTATAAATGTAATTACAATATTCGTAGTCAACTTTTTCCCCCCATTTACCATGTATATTGGAGATTTTTCCATATCAAGACGTGTAGATGTGCCTCATGTTTTAAAAACCATTTTTATTGAATTATAATAATGAAAAAGTGCACATGATGACTTTTCAGAGTTTAAAACACCCGAGTAGTCAGTTCTTCAATCCAAAAACAGACTGTTAGCCTCATCCCAGAAGCCCCTTGCCTGCGTCTTCCTTCTCCCAACCAAAATAGGTTTATAATAGTATGTTCTCTCTCTCTCTCTTTTTTTTTTTTTTGGCTCCACCACCCAGCTTGCAGGATTTTAGATCCCGGACCAGAGATTAAACTCGTGACCCTGCAATGGAACCGTGAAGTCCTAATCACTGAATCGCCAGGGAATTCCCCATATGTACTCTTTGTGTGTGTGTGTGTGTGTGTGTGTGTGTGTGTGTGTGTGTTTGTGAGATTTATCCATGCAATATTTTGGCAATGTCTGGAGATATTTTTGGTTGTCACGACTTTTGGGGCGGGGGGTGATGCTGGCATTTCTGGGTGGGGCCCAGGAATGCCCATAAATATCCTAGCACTCACCAGACAGCTCCTCCACCACCACACACATAGCATATTTAGCCGAAAGGGCCAACAGCACCCACGGTGAGAAAACCTGTTGTAGGCCAGGCTGAGGACTTTGAATTGTATTCTGATAGTGACTGAAGTTGAGGAAATCCTGAGTTGCTGTGACTTCATCTTAATTGGACATTGCCAAACTAGTTCTCAAAGTGGCTGTGTCTTCATTCCTCATTAAACATGCATCTTCCTCTTCCATCCCATGGGCAGGTCATTTTACCAGGTCCCACTGATTAACTTTACATTGTTTCCAATCTTTTGGCCAATATACCACCAGCGCCAGAAATGACAACCCTTTGTCAATTTGAGAGAACATCATGTTTGAATGCAAATACCCACTTTTTCTCACACACATATTTCTCACGCACATATTTACTTTTTCTGGAGACTGTACAATGGGAACACAACCAAAATTTAATTTAAATATAAATTTCCTTCCTCCCATCTAAATATAAATTTCCTTCCTCCCAGCATGTTTGACATTGAACTCACAGAAATGAAAGTCATCTTGGCTTCTGCCACTGGTCCACATTTTGTGCAAGTAGACCCACGATCTGGGAAGATCAACAGGAAACCCCTGATGGTGTGGGAACCAGGGCAGGCCTCTGCTCTTAGAAGTGGGACCTCGAAAAGCTGAGTGCCAGCCCGGGTGGCCCAGGGGACTGAGAACTGACCCTCTTCTCTGCCTGCAAATAACATTGACCTACTCTGGGAATTGTTTACCAATTGTTTTCCCATAAATGCTTAATCTGAACTAATTCCACTTCTAAATTAATCTCTAGCTTCTCAGTGTCTTTTCAGTTCAGTTCAGTTGCTTAGTCAGGTCCAACTATTTGCGACCCCATGAACCGCAGCACGCCGAAAGGCCTCCCTGTCCATCACCAACTCCCTGAGTCCACCCAAACCCATGTCCATCGAGTCGGTGATGCCATCCAGCCATCTCATCCTCTGTCATCCCCTTCTCCTCCTGCCCCCAATCCTTCCTAGCATTAGGGTCTTTTCCAATGATTCAATTCTTCACATCAGGTGGCCAAAGTATTGGAGTTTCAGCTTCAACATCAATCCTTCCAATGAACACCCAGGACTGATCTCCTTTAGGATGGACTGGTTGGATCTCCTTGCAGTCCAAGGAACTCTCAAGACTCTTCTCCAACACCACAGTTCAAAAGCATCAATTCTGCAGCGCTCAGCTTTCTTCACCATCCAACTCTCACATCCATACATGACCACTGGAAAAACCATACCCTTGACTAGATGGACCTTTGTTGGCAAAGTAATGTCTCTGCTTTTAAATATGCTATCTAGGTTGGTCATAACTTTCCTTCCAAGGAGTAAGCGTCTTTTAATTTCATTGCTGCAATCACCATCTGCAGTGATCTTAGAGCCTAGAAAAATAAAATCAGCCACTGTTTCCACTGTTTTCCCATCTATCTGCCATGAAGTGATGGGACTGGATGCCATGATCTTAGTTTTCTGAAAGTTGAGCTTTAAGCCAACTTTTTCACTCTCCTCTTTCACTTTCATCAAGAGGCTCTTTAGTTCTGCCATAAGGGTGGTGTCATTTGCATATCTGAAGTTATTGATATTTCTCCTGGCAATCTTGATTCCAGCTTGTGCTTCCTCCAGCCCAGCGTTTCTCATGATGTACTCTGCATATAAGTTGAATAAGCAGGGTGACAATATACAGCCTTGACGTACTCCTTTTCCTATTTGGAACCAGTCTGTTGTTCCATGTCCAGTTCTAACTGTTGCTTTTATCTTTGTCTAAAATTCAAGTAACAGATAATGCTTTGAGTTCAAAAGCACTGCCTTAACCTGTAACTATACTCAGTTCAGTTCAGTTGCTCAATCGTGTCCAACTCTTTGCAATCCCAAGGACTGCAGCATGCCAAACTTCCCTGTCCATCACCAACTCCTGAAGCTTGCTCAAACTCTTGTCCATCGAGTCGGTGATGCCATTCAACTATCTCATCCCCTGTTGCCCCCTTCTTCTCCTGCCCTTTATCTTTCCCAGCATCAGGGTCTTTTCCATTGAGTCAGTTCTTCGAATCATGTGGCCAAAGTATTGGAGTTTCAGCTTCAGCATCAGTCCTTCCAATGAATATTCGGACTGATTTCATTTATAATATGAATTTCATTTTCATGATAACTATATTAAATGCCTTGATTGTTTTTACTACTTTTTAAGCAGCTGGATTAACAATTTTTTGACATTAAATGTTATAGGACAATTAAGTTAATAGAACAAAAATTTTTAAATGCATATAGCATAAAGGAAGTTAAGCCTAGATTCTATTCTATCTGGTTACTGTTAATAAGAATGGAATTTAGCTCTGAATTTTCTGGTAGCCAAAGCAAAAAGGTAAACAAACACATCACACAATTTCTTGTTTTCTTATCAAGGGAATTTTGCAATAAGGAGTTCATGATCTGAGCTATAGTCAGATTCCAGTCTTGTTTTTGCTGACTGTGTAGAGCTTCTCCATCTTCAGCTGCAAAGAATATAATCAATCTGATTTTGGTATTGACCATCTGGTGATCTCCATGTGTAGAGTCGTCTCTTGTGTTGTTGGAAGAGGATGTTTGCTATAACCAGTGAGTTCTCTTGGCAAAACTCTGTTAGCCTTTGCCCTGCTTCGTTTTGTACTCCAAGGCCAAACTTGCCTGTTACTCCAGGTATTGACTTTCTACTTGACTTCTTACTTTTGCATTCCAGTCCCCTATGATGAAAAGGACATCTTTTTTTTCGTGCTAATTCTACAAGGTCTTGTAGGTCATCATAGAACTGTTCAACTTCAGTTTCTTTGGCATTAGTGGTTGGAGCATAGACTTGGATTACTGTGATACTGAATGGTTTGCCTTGGAAACAAACAGAGATTTTCTGTTGTTTTAAGACTGCACCCAGATACTGTATTTCCACTCTTTTATTGAATATGAGGTCTGCTCCATTTCTTCTAAGGGATTCTTGCCCACAGTAGCAGATATAATGGTCATCTGAGTTAAATTCACCCATTCCAGTCCATTTTAGTTTACTGATTTCTAAAATGTCAGTGTTCACTCTTGCCATCTCCTGTTTGACCACTTCCAATTGACCTTGATTCATGGACCTAACATTCAAGGTTCCTCTGCAATGTTGTTCTTTACAGGATCGGACTTTACTTCCATCACTAGTCACACCCACAGTAGAATGGGAAAGACTAGTGATCTCTTCAGGAGAATTAGAGGTACCTTGGGAACATTTCATGCAAAGATGGGCACAATAAAGGAAAGATATGGTATGGACCTAACAGAAGCAGAAGATATTAAGAAGAGGTGGCAAGAATACACAAAAGAACTATACAAAAAAGATCTTAATGACCCAGATAACCATGATGGTGCGATCACTCACCTAGAGCCAGACATCCTGGAATGCAAAATCAAGTGGCCCTTAGGAAGCAGCACTACAAACAAAGCTAGTGGAGGTGATGGAATTCCAGTTGAACTATTTCAAATCCTAAAAGATGATGTTGTCAAAGTGCTACACTCAATATGCCAACAAATTTGGAAAACTCAGCAGTGGTCCCAGGACTGGAAAAGGTCAGTTTGCATTCCAATCCCCCAAAAAGGCAATGCCAAATAATGTTCAAACTACCACACAATTGCACTCATCTTATATGCTAACAAAGTAATGCTCAAAATTCTCCAAGCCAGGCTTCAACAGTACGTGAACCATGAAGTTCCAGATGTTCAAGCTGGATTTATAAAAAGCAGAGGAACCAAGATCAAATTGCCAATATCCGCTGGATCATCGAAAAAGCAAGAGAGTTCCAGAAAAGCATCTACTTCTGTTTTATTGACTACGCCAAAGCCTTTGACTGTGTGGATCACTACAAACTATAGAAAATTCTTCAAGGGATGGGAATACCAGACCACCTGGCCTGCCTCCTGAGAAATCTGTATGCAGGTCAAGAAGAAACAATTAGAACCAGACATGGAACAATGGACTGGTTCCAAATTGAGAAAGGAGTATGTCAAATCTATATATTGTCACCCTGCTAATTTAACTTATATGCAGAGTATATCATGCGAAATGCCAGGTTGGATGAAGCACAAGCTGGAATCAAGATTACTGGGAGAAATATCAGTCACCTCAGATATGCAGATGACACCACCCTTAATGGCAGAAAGCAAGAGGAACTAAAGAGCCTCTTGATGAAAGTGAAAGAGGAGAGTGAAAAAGCTGGCTTAAAACTCAACATTCAAAAAACTAAGATCATGGCATCTGGTCCCATCACTTCATGGCAAATAGATGGGGAGACAATGGAAACAGTGACAGATCTTATTTTCTTGGGCTCCAAAATCACTGCAGATGGTGACTGCAGCCATGAAATTAAAAGATACTTGCTCCTTGGAAGAAAAGCTATGACAAACCTACACAGCAAAATAAAAAGCAGAGACATTTCTTTGTCAACAAAGGTCCATCTCGTCAGTTATGGTTTTTCCAGTAGTCATGTATGAACATGAGAGCTGGACCATAAAGAACGCTGAGCTCTGAAGAATTGATGCTTTTCAACTGTGGTGTTGGAGAAGACTCTTGAGAGTCCCTTGACTGCAAGGAGATCCAACCAGTCCATCCTAAAGGAATTCAGTCCTGAATATTCATTGAAAGGACTGATGCTGAAGCTGAAACTACAATACTTTGGCCACCTGATGCAAAGAACTGACTCATTTGAAAAGACTCTGATGCTGGAAAAGGTTTAAGGCAGGAGGAGAAGGGGACGACAGAGAATGAGATGGTTGAATGACATCACCGACTTGATGCAGGTGAGTTTGAGCAAGCTCTGGGATTGGTGACAGGGAAGCCTGGGGTGCTGCAGTCCCTGGGGTTGCAAAGAGTTATTATTATCAACTTTTGATACCAAGAGTCCTTGATGATAAAGAAAATGTGGTATACACATATGATGGACTACTTTTTAGCCTTATAAAAAAGAAGGAAAGGTTATCATATATAACAACATGGGTGAAACTTGAGGATATTATGCTGAATGAAATAAGCCAGACCACAGAAAGTCAAATACAGCATGATCTCATTCATAAGTGGACTTAGACGTAGTCAAATTCATTGAAACAGAGAGTAGAATGGTGGTTGCCAGGGCCTGGGGTGGGGGGGTGGTTGGTGGGCCAAGGGTTTCAGTTATGCAAAATAAAGTTCCAGAGATCTACTGTACAACATAGGGCTGATGACTAACAGTGTTGTATTATAGACTTCAAAATTCACTGAGAGGATAGATCTTATGTTAAATGCTCTTAACCATAAAAGAGAAAAAAACAAAGGGGGCAGGAGGAACTTTTGTAGGTGATGAATACATTTATGGGATTGACAGTGATGATGGTTTCACAGGTATATACTTGTCTCCAAACACATCACGTTGTATACATTAAACATCTACAGCTTTATACATGTGTATAAAGAACCCTTGGTGAGGCAGAAATGGCCAGTTCCGGGCCTGAGATGGGATCAACCTCTCTTTTCAACTTTATAAGCCTTCCTTTTCCCTGGCCTGCACTCTCCCAGCTATCTAATTGCCCTGGGGACTGAGGTGCAAGCAACCAGGACAAGCACTACAGTTTAATAAACTCCCTTTGAAATGACTAGGAGGCCCCAGCTCTGAGCTGTCTGCAGTGGTTTTCACTGCAAGCCTCACAGTAATACCTCTGCTTTTATTTATATTACATTTCCGTGTTTACTAAGCGTTATTGCTACACGCCCTCATCTGCCCTCCAACTGTCTCACTTCCTTCTATGGCAGTTCTGTGAAGGGGCCAGGTTCTCATCTCCATTGCATAGATGAAGTAAAGGAGAGGTTAAGTGGCTTCTTCAAGGTCACTCAGTAGAGTGGATACAGAACCCAGTTCTTCTGGTTCCAAGGTCGGGGGTTTCCTCAACCACTTCCTGCTGCAGGCCAGCAGTTAATAAAAACCACTTCTGGAAATAGTTAGGAGCCAGAGCCAGAAAAAAGCACATTTTGAATTGGCCAAGAGGGATTTGAAAAACAACACATGTCAAATCCTCGGCTCTCCTCCTCATGTGGATGCTTGTTCCTTGTCCCCCGTTCTTACAGTCTTTATGTGTCTTCATTCTCCTACCCAGAAGCAAAACAGTAGACTGGTTCATTGGTTCATTCATTCATTCACTCAGTGTTATGACTGAACTGTGTTCCCCTCAAAACTCCTGAGTTGAAGTCCTAACGCCCAGTACATCAGGATGTGTCTGCCATTTGGAGAGAAGATCTTTAAAGAGAGAATGAAGGTGTAGTGAGATCAGATGCGGGGCAGGGGGGCCTAATACAGTGTGACTGGTGTCCTTACAGGGAAAGAAGAGGAGGACACAGACAACACACGGATGGAGGGGGGCCACACAAGGACACAAGGGGAAGGTGGCCATCTGCAAACTAAAGAGAGAGGCCTTAGGAGGAACCTGCTGACACTATGATCTTGGACTTCCAGAACTTTCAGAACAAAACGTTTGTTGCTTAAGACCCACAGTCTCTGGGATTTTGTTGCAGTGGCCTCAGCAGAGTAATGCATTCACAGATTCCCTCATCATATTTTCCTATACACCTTGCCCTTTGCAAGTCTCTGCTTAGCTGTCATTCAGCGAAGTTTCCTGACTACCCTCTTTAAAACAGCAGCTCCACATCCCTTTGCTTCACACCCATCAGTTCCCTTTTCTGGTTCATTGTTCTCTGCAACACTTACCACTATCTGGAAACCCATGTATCTGCTTGTTTCTATTGCCACCATCCGCCCCCTACACACTTAGATATAAACATAATGAAGGCAGGGATTTTTTTGATCTGTTTGGTTCACTGCTGCATTCACAGTGCCTTATTCACAGAAGATGTTCTATAAGTTGCACCCCTTATCCTCCTGGCTTGCCATCCATGGTTTGCAGCACTTTGAGCTGCTCTTCTAGAATTATATGCATTTGCCTTTAATTTGACCCATTTAGATATTTTTACAAAGGTGGAAGTTCAGCATGGATGAGAAAAGCAGGCACATAAAGGGACTTTCTAGGGTGGTAGAGATGTTCTGTATCTCAATAGGGTTTGGGGCTGCACAGCTGTGTGCCTTTGTCAAAACCCATTAAGGGCTGTACTTAAGATCTGTGCAAACTACCATTTGGAATTTTACACAAATACTGAATTCTGGGGAATGACAATCTTGCTGAAAAGTCTTTAGGAAGAAGTGAACTGATATCTGCAACTTCCTCTGAAATTTATCGATAGCACTCATGATGGATTAAGAGATGGAAAGTGAGATGGACAGATTCAAGATGAAGCACATGGAATAAAATACTAAAGGTTGAGTTTATGCGATCACTGTAAAATTCTTTAGGCTTCTTGGTATGTTCAGAAATTTTTATTTTAAATTTTGGAGAATAAAAATCATAAGCAAGGCACTCTCTCCTTTTCTGAGGAAAAGGGTACACAGGTTCCTTGAAGTACCATTTTCAGAGACGTTTTCACCAAGCTCCTGATTTATTTTCCTTTCGTATTTTTAATTATTTCTCTTTTTTTGACTGTGCTGGGTCTTGGTTGTTGCATGGGGGCTTTCTCTAGTTTCGGTGTGCAGTCTTCTCATTGCAGTGGCTTCTCTTTTTGCAAAGCATGGACTCTAGGGTGCAGGGGCTTCAGTAGTTGTGGCACATGGGCTTAGTTGTTCTGTGACCTCTGGAACTTCCTGGACCAGGAATCGAACCTTTGTCCCCTGCATTGGCAGGTGGATTCTAAACCACTGGATCACCAGGGAAGCCCTTCTTTTTCCTTCTTGAGTAAACTGTTGGAACATTGGTGCCATTGTAAATAGAACTGTGACTCCTGATTCATCCCAATATCTTCCAATTTATAAAGTGGATTGCAGGTATTAAATATTTTAGAAAGCCCACCATATTTTTAATATCTATAAACTTTTTTCTTTTGGAATTTGGGGACACATACTACCCATTCAATCCACTCACTCACTCATTTACTTATTTATTCACCCATTCTTGTCTCCTTCTTGCCTCTTTCCTTCCTTCCTCCTTCCAGCCTTTCTTTCACTAACTCCTTTGATCACCAGTTCACATAGAATGCCTCACTGTTATAATTAATATCAGACAGTGAAACAAGGAATAATGATTTTTCATATTAATAATCATGTGTTAGAATCTAGTTTATGTGCTATCATTTTAAATAATTGGAGAAGGAAATGGCAACCCACTCCAGTGTTCTTGCCTGGAGAAGCCCATGGACAGAGGAGCCTGGTGGGCTATAGTCCATGGATGGGGTCACAAAGAGTCGGACCCAACTGAGCATGCACGCACATTTTAATAATAAGGTTTATTTCTACGTCTTTATCAATGTTACATCTAGATATAGTTGCCAGATTTAGCAAATAAAAATTCAGGTGAATTTGAATTTCAGATGAACAATGAATACTTTAAAAAATGTATTTATTGCCCCATGCAATGTTTGGGGCTTATTTATACTAAAAATCAGTGTTTTTCTGAAATTAAAGTTTAGCTGAGCTTCCTGCATTTTTTTTTCTGGCTACCCTACACACAGACTCACCTTGCTTTTATCACCTGTAAAATACAAACCTGGGGGAACATCACTTGTTTTAAAAAATCTTTTGTAATAATTTTATATTTATGGAAAGTTGCAAAGACAGCATAGAAAGTTCCAGTATACCCTTCACCTAGTTCCCTAGTATTAAATTTTCTAAAACCATAGTGCATTTGTCAAAATTGAAAAATTAACATTGGCACAGTGGTATTCACTAACCTCCAGACTTTATTCAGATTTTACCGAGTTTTCCACTGATGTTCCTTTTCTGTTCCAGGAGCCAATCGAGTGTAACACATCGTATTTAATAACTCTGATTTTCTTTTAAAGTTGCATGTTTTTGGAAGTGAGGTTGAGTGTGTTTATCTACCTTTTCTTATATAAGGGCAACTTTCTATGATTTTAAAAAAATGATTAAGTTTTCACAGGCTGACAAAATGTGTATAGGAGAAGCACAGCAAAGAGAAGGATAGGGGACTTCCCTGGTGGTCCAGTGGCTAAGACTCCCCACTCCCAATGCTTGGGGTCCAGGTTTGATCCTCGGTCAGGAAACTAGATCCAACATACCGCAACTAAAGATCCTTCATGCCGCAGCTAAGACCTGGCTCAGCCAAATAAATAAATATTTTTTTCTTTAAAGGAAGAACATAATCAAAGGCGCAGATTACTTCCTCATACATCTTCATTTGGTTACAATCTGGGCATGCTGGTGGGAGTACAGTGCATGAGTGAATCTCTTTATATCTGAGCTTCAATTATATTAATAGTAATAATATTATTTACTGAGCAATTACTATGTGCTCCTTGGAAGAAAAGCTATGACAAACCTAGACAGCATATTAAAAAGCAGAAACATTACTATGCCAACAAAGATCCGTCTAGTCCAAGCTATGGTTTTTCCAGTAGTCATGTACGGATGTGAGAGTTGGACCATTAAGAAGGCTGAGTGCTGAAGAGTTGAAACTTTTCAACTGTGGTGTTGGAGAAGACTCTTGAGCGTTCCTTGGACAACAAGGAGATCAAACCAGTCCATCCTAAAGGAAATCAATCCGAATATTCATTGGAAGGACTGATGCTGAAGCTGAAGCTTCAATACTTTGGCCACCTGATGCGAAGAACTGACTCATTGGAAAAGACCCTGACGCTGGGAAAGATTGAAGGCAGGAGGAGCAGGGGAGGACAGAGGATGAGATGGTTGGATGGCATCACTGTCTCAATGGACATGAGTTTGGACAAGCTCCAGGAGTTGGTGATGGACAGGGAGGCCTGGAATGCTGCAGTCCATGGAATCGCAGAGTCGGACATGACTGAGCAACTGAACAACTGTGATGTTATGATTATGATCAAATCATGAGCCCCATGAGGACAAAGACAATCCTTTACTCGTTTTTGGAACCATGACATGGTATTTGGCATACAGTCTGTGCTCCGTAAACATTTACCGAATAAAGGAGATATATCATTGTTCTCCCCAAGTCCCTCACCACCAGTTTAACTGGTTTTAAAGTACAGATTTTAAATTAGTCAAGTGAAGCTAAGTTATGTAGTGGTAATAAGTGAATCCCTGAATCTCAGTAGCTTAAGAAAATGAATGTTTCTTTCTCATTCCTGCTTCGTGTCTGAATTAGGGTAGAGGAAGCAGGGGTGTAGCTCTGCTCCATTTTGTCACTCATAGAGGCTCAGGCTGACCGATGTTCAGACACCTCCATCTCTGCATTCTTGGTCCCCAGGCCAGAGAATGAGAGAAAGGAAGGTTGCACCCTGCTTCTTAAAGACACTGGTGATTTCTGTTATGTGTTTTGGCTAGAAAGAATTATATTGCCTCTCTTAGCTGCAGAGAGGCTGTGAAATGTTAACTTCCTTTATCCGTCCAAGAAGAGGGAACAAAAAGACAACTTGGATCCGTGTCATTATGTGCCATGTGTTTAAATTAGTTTCCTTTAAGCAGAGTATACTTGTCACACGTGGCTAAACAGTGCTGAGGTGGAGACAAATTATTCACTTTTATCCACTTGCCTGAATTCCCAGCAGAGGCTGGCACAATGAAAGGTGCATTGTCAGGGCTTGTGGACTGAATAAATATATGAATAAATCAAAGGAATGATCATCTAACTTTTCACCTGGCTTTGGAAAGCATACACTCTGAGTCATACTTGAGTCCCTCACACCCAGGCTGAACCTTTTAAAAAGATTCCAGCTAGATTTTTAGAAGAAACAATACCCATCAGACAAACAAATCACAAGAGATTGCCTGTGGAGCTAAACTCCCGGCTGAGAAAATGTAATAAGAGGGCCTGTCCCTCCGGGGACTAGACAGAAATGAAGGGGAAAGCTCATGCCAATTCATAGTGGGCACCATACCTGGGAATACAGAAATGAGGGGGAAAGGTCATGCCAATTCATGGTGGGCACCGTACCTTCAGGAATCAGCATCCTACTCATTGCTGGTCTGACGAGGAAGAGGCATCACTCTAATGTGACTGTAGGGACTTACTTTTCTTCTGATGAATTAAACTCCAGAGAGTTCTGGGTTGTTGATGAGGGGGGTTTACAACCAAAAGGGCTGTATTATGGCCAATATGGGGAAGTCAGAAGCATCTCTGCACTACCATTTGGCAAAGCACCAGGAAGGCCTCCCGGGAAAGCATACGACCCCTTGCTGTATTGGTCTATCTGTTATTCCCCCATGTGACTGTACATGGTTTGTCACAGTATCGTAAGGTCTCACAAGGGGCCTCAGAGTCATTCTAGAATGACCAGCTTAATTTACAGATGAGGAAATTGGAGCCCAGATTGAACTTAGCCACATTTACTATCTGTGGCTGGGCAGGCTGTGCACTGCACAACTTAGAGCGGTAATAACGCAGGCCCCATGAGTAGCGCCTCCTGGAGGTGTGTGGTTCCATCGTCCTACATCCTTCCATCGTGAGGAAAAATATGGTCTCCTGTTGCTTTGAAAGAAAAACGTGTATGAATTTCAGGTATCTTTGAACTGACATGATTTAAAGGTGATTAGGATCTCAAATTTTTAAAGAGTCTCATTATTTTTGTTTTCTTTCTGAAAGTCAGTATCCCATTGCAACTAAGAGCTTAGACTCGGGAATCAAGGGAGAAATGTAATTTGACCATTAATTAGCTGTGACCTTAGGCAAATCAGTTTATGAATACTTCTTCTAATATTCATTAGGCTATGCGTTTGTAATATGGACAAGGTTACATACAAGTTATCCATCCCTCTACTTTTTTGCCTAGTCTGAGTTTGTTCCAGGTAGGAGTGGACTCACCTTATACTATGGATCAGTAAATCAGTCAGGAAATGCTACTTCCTACTGTCCCAGACTCCTTTGCACCCAGGGGTATCTGTGTGATCCTGTTTTGGCCGAGGAGAGGGCAGCGTTCATTTCCAAGGGATTTGATGACACTTGAGCCCCTTTCATTCTTTCACAGACTTGATAGGTCTCGGAGGCTGGGGCCAGCTGGGAAGAGAATCCATCTGCCAAGCTCTGAATCAGAAATCAGAAACCCAAGTTCTCACTCCAGCTGTGCCAGGGGTCCTGTTGTGTGACCCTGGGCTAGCCACTTTTCCTTTGGGGATCTCGGTTTTCTCATGCAAAGTGAAGGGGGTTGGTGCCTAAGAGGTTATGGATTTATTTAAGTCTTCGGAGAACAAGCTTCTCTTGTGGCTCAGCTGGTCAAGAATCCGCCTGCAATGAAAGAGCCCTGGGTTTGATCCCTGGGATGGGAAAACCTCCTGGAGAAGGGAAAGGCTACCCACTCCAGTATTCTGGCCTGGAGAATTCCATGGACTGTATAGCCCATGGGGTCGCAAAGAGTTGGACATGACTGAGCAACTTTCACTTCACTTCATTTCAGAGAGCAGTCTCCAGACTTCATGCCTGGCACTACTGCCCATCACCCTTTAGCCCCTCTATGAGGGGAAGATGCTAGTCGGCTCCCTGAGAATCCAGGACTCCCTGGGCCATGTGTCACTGGTGGGAGAGGTCACTGTGGGGCACTGGCTGCTGTTCTGCTCTACCCCTGCTCCCTGAGGCTGAGCCAGCTCCAAGATTTATATTCATGAAGAGGGGTAGGCTCGTTTTATGCTAGAGCTTAAACTGTGTGCTCTAATCTAAATTTTAGTAGGAAATTTTTTATTCCTTTTTTAAAAATAGAAGTACATAGTTCATTTATAACGTTGTGCTAATTTCTGCTGTACAGCAAGGTGTTATACATATATATACATTCTTTTAAATATTCTTTATCCCAAGTGATTGGATATAATTCCCTATGCTACACGGTAGGACCTTGTTACTTATCCATTGGAAATGTAATAGTTTGCATCTACCAACCCCAAACTCTCAGTCTACCCCTCTCCCTCTCCACTGTCCCCCACCTTGGCCATCACAAGTCTATTCTCTATGTCTGTGAGTCTGTTTCTTTTGTAGATAGGTTCATTTGTGCCATATTTAAAGGAAATTTTACATTGATGATTATTAGGTCTACATTCAACTATTAATAAAGAAGTGCTTGTGGCTCTTTATATTAAAGAAGTGCTGGGTTTCCCTGGAAGCTCAAACACTAAAGAATCTACCTGCAATGTGGGAGACCCGGGTTCAGTCCCTGGGATGGGAAGATCCCGTGGAGAAGGGAACGGCTACCCACTCCAGTATTCTTGGCTGGAGAATTCCAAGGACAGAGGGGCCTGGTGGGCTACAGTTCATGGGGTCGCAGAGTCAAACATGACTGAGCGACTAACACTTTCACTGTGGCTCCCTAAGTAAGTTTGAGAGGGAGGGGGAGGAGAAGAGGGGTGGTAAAAGGAGATTGACAGGGGGAAGATTTAGGCTTTCCTGGATCCCTGGGCTCTGTAGCATCTAAAAGATGAGCAAAATCTCAACTCAGGCTGATTCTTACTGTGACCAAGTAGGACCCTATGAAGCCTTCCCAGGATATACCTCCACCCATGTCCACTGCCTGTGTTTTGTCTGTAGGAAAACTTGAGTCAAAGAAAAACTTTAATCAGAGGAGAGAGAAAATGCAGAAAGAAAGGAAAACTGTCAAGCAAGACAAAATAATAATACTTTAGCATTAAACCAAGTCAAGGACCTTTAGTTCTCCCTCAAGAGCAACAGATAATATTCTGAGCCATGTCCTTTGAGCTGTTTTGTAGATACTGAGACCCCCACCAGATGCAATAAGTTAACTGTATGTTGCCCACAACCATGTAGACTCCAGACCGGTTGGAAGAAGAAGGTTGATAATGCTGACTCCTGATGAACTCACCACTAACCAATCAGAAGAATATCCATGAACTGATCATACCCTGCCCCTTGAGCACGGTAACACTCTTCACTATTCCCTCCAGGAGGGGACACACAGTTTTGAGGGCATTAGCCCACGGTGGCCCCCTTTGCCTGGCAAAGCAATAAAGTTGTTCTTTTCTACTTCATCCAAAACCCTGTCTCTGCCTTACTATTCAGCATTGGTAAACAGAGGCCGAGTTTCACAAACACTGTTGAACTTATAAGAAATATTTCTGAAACACTTATCTTGTGCCATGTCACAGCCAGCTCTGATGTTTTAAGATCCTAAAATTCTACTAGATTGATTTGAGATCAGCCCTGAGCCCCAAATAGCTATCCTTCCAACGGTTTGTGGTTTCCATTCCTAAGACCCAAATACCATTGGTGGTTCCCAGGGGACAGCATTATATGTGTGTGCATGTGTGTGTTTAGTGGGGGGAGTTTAGTTTTCCCCATCCTTCAGTTTCCATCAGTCCGCCCCTCTTTAACATGGGCATTTGACATGTTCTTAATCTGATGTGCTATTCAACATCCTCATCTTCAAAGCTCCTTTCCACCAGAGTCCCAGCTCCTCTCCTTACATAAAAATTCTGGGGCTACCTCTGCTGAGTAGTCTCCAAAGATTTTCACTTCCAAAAATAGCAGAATGGGTTCCATTCTGAAAAGCTACTTTCCTCAAAAGCAAACATCCAAGTGACACAGCTGAGTCTTTCTTTCCAACAACTTTGGTGGGGGTGTCGAGTGGGGTGGGATAGCTCTGCGACCAGGGACCCCAGGGTATCATCATGCTTTTTAAAGTGGAACAGGCTATTGTTGAGGACACAAGTAGATGTTATAAATTGGCTGTGTGATGTGGATTCTTGTTCTTTTTCTCTGGGCAGGATTTAAAGCAAAAAAAGAAAAAGGAAGTAGCCACCCCAGGTGGCTCAAGTGTAAAGAAGCCACCTGTAAGGCAGAAGATGTGGGTTCAATCCCTGGGTGGGAAAGATCTCCTGGAGAAGGAAATGGCAACCCACTCCCAGTATTCTTGCCTGAAAAATTCCATGGACAGAGGGGCCTGGCAGGCTAATCTATGGGGTCAAAAAGAGTTGGACATGACTGAGCATGAACTATCTACTTTATAGAAACTCCAGTAGGTGGTCCCAGCAGTTTATTGTGCCAACTTCTGTAACAGGTGTTCAGCAACCCGAGCAGTGGAAGAGGTGCAGTTTTGTCCTTGCAGGGCTGGTGGCATAGGGATGAAACAGACATAAAAACAAGTCACTAAAATACTGACTAGCTTTGGCCAGTACCTCTCATAATTTAACATTCACTTGAACTACCTAGGTTCTTCAGAAAATTCAGACTCTGAGAAGTAGATTTGGGAAAGAGCCTGAGATCTGCATTTCTCACAAGCTCCCAGGTGATGCTACTGCTGCTGCCAATCTAAAGAACACACTTTGATTAACAAGGGGCCAGGCACTTGAAGCATGGTGTCTGGAGCCTGAGTCAAATGGATTCAAATCCTGACTCCTCCACTTACCAGCTGAATGAGTTTGGGGAATTTCCTTTAGCTCTCTGAGCCTCAGTTTCCTCTTCTGTATGAAGATGATAATACCTACTCAGGGTGTTGTGTCAGCATCAAATGATATAATTCAGGTTAAGTGCTCAGCCCAGTATCTGATACACAGTAAGCACAGAAAGCAAAAAGGAACTAAAAGAGCCTCTTGATGAAGGTGAAAGAGGAGAGTGAAAAAGTTGGCTTAAAACTCAACACTCAAAAAATTAAGGTCATGGCATCCAATCCCATCACTTCATGGCAAATAGATGGGGAAAACTAGAAACAGTGACAGATTCCAAAATCACTGCGGACAGTGACTGCAGCCATGAAATTAAACGACACTTGCTCCTTGGAAGAAAAGCTGTGACAAACTTAGCATATCACAAAGCAGAGACATTACTTTGGCAACAAAGGCCCGTCTAGTCAAAGCTATGGTTTTTCCAGCAGTATGTATGGGTGTGAGAGTTGGGCCATAAAGAAAGCTGAGCACTGAAGAATTGATGCTTTTGAACTGTGGTGCTAGAGAAGACTCTTGAGAGTCCCTTGGACAGCAAGGAGATCAAGCTAGTCAATCCTAAAGGAAATCAGTCCTGAATATTCATTGGAAGGACTGATGTTGAAGCTCCAATATTTTGGCCACCTGATGCAAAGAGCTGACTCACTGGAAAACACCCTGATGCTGGGGAAGATTGAGGGCTGGAGGAGAAGGGAATGACAGAGGATGAGATGGTTGAATGGCATCATTGACTCAATGGACATGAGTTTGGGCCAACTCCGGGTGATAGTGAAGGACAGGGAAGCCTGGCATGCTGCAGTCTATGGGGTCGCAAAGAGTCAGACATGACTGAGCAACTGAACAACAGCAATAAAGCACTCGATAAATTGTAGCTGTTACTGGGAAAGGCAATTAGGAATTTTTAATTAATTAATTAATTTTCTGTGCATTTTGTAGAATTCTTAATTTTTAAGTCATTTTATTGAAATACAGTTGATTTATTATGTTGTATTAATTTCTGCTGTAGAGCAAAGTGACTCAGTTATACATATATATATATATATATATAAATCTTTTTCATTATGGTTTAGGACAGAATAGTGAGTATAGTTCCCTGTATTATACAGTAGGACCTTGTCATTTATCCATTTTATATATAACAGTTTGCATCTGCTAATCCCAAACTCCCAGTCCATCCCTCTACTACCACTCTTCCCCTTGGCAACCACAAGTCTGTTTTCTCTGTCTGTGAGTCTGTTTCTGTTTCATAGATAAGTTAATTTGTGTCATATTTTAGATTCCACCTATAACATTGTATGGTATTTGTCTTTGTCTGGCTTATTTCACTTAGTGTGATAATGTCTAGGTCCATACATGTTGCTGCAAATAGCATTATTTCATTCTTTTTTATGGCTGAGTAATATTCTATTATATATTTGTACCACATCTTCTTTATCTACTCATCTGTTGATGGATGTTTAGGTTGTTTCCAGGTCTTGGCTATTGTGAATAGTGCTACTATGAACAAATGGGTGCATGTATCTTTTTAAATTATAGTTTTGAGTGGATATATGCCCAGGAATGGGATTGCTGGATCATATGGCAACTCTATTTTCAGTTTTTTGAGGAGCCTCCATACTGTTCTCCATAGTGGCTACACCAATTTGCATTCCCACCAACAGTATAGGAGGGCTCTGCTCCAGCTCCAGACTTTTTAATGATAACCATTCTGACCAGTGTGAGGTTGTACCTTATTGTAGTTTTGATTTGCATTTCGCTAATAATTACCAATGTTGAGTGTATTTTCATGGGCCTGTTGGCCATTTGTATGTCTTTAAGAACTGTTTTAGAATTCTGAAGTTAGAGCTACGGGCATTGAAGGAAGGCTTCACAGAGATGGGGACCTTTGAGCTGTTGGGCAGAATGGGAAGAAGTATAGGGCAGGGGGTTAGCATGAGCAGATGTCTTACACGTGGTAACGTGCTGGGCACAATTGTTCTTTGGTCAAGATTCAGAGTGATGTGGGATTGGTGGAGGCTCTGCTCTTTCTGCTCCCTCTGCTTCCTACTCATTCCTGCTGTCACAGTTGCTCTGGAAGGGACATGTGTAGAGGTCAGGATGGAGCTGCTCTGTCCAAAACACTAGCTGTATGTGGCTAGTCAACATTTGCAATGTGCCTAGTGCCACATGTTGAAATGACAACATTTTGGATATCCTAGGTTAAAAGAACTACATAAGAAAATATGTAACAAGATACATTATTAACATTAATTTCACTGTTTCTTTTTACCATCTTAGAAAATGTGGCTAGGGACTTCCCTGGTGGTCCAGTGGGAAGAATCTGCCTTCCAATCCAACGGACACAGGTTCAGTTTCTGGTTGGGGAACTGAGATCCTACTTGCAACTAAGCCTGAGTGCCACAATGAAAAAGCCTGTGCACCATGATGAAGAGCCCACAGGCCACAACAAAGACCCAGCACAGCCAAAAAAAGAAAAACTAAAAGTAGGAAAGTGGCTAGTAGGAAATATAAAATTAAATGTGTCTTATGTTATATTTTTATTGGTTTGGAGCCTCCATCTGGTCCTGATTGATTGTCTTGTTGAGACTGGGGCAGGGTCAGTGGGGAGGTCTGACTTGGGGTCTAGGATAGGGTATCATCCCAGTGACTGGGGCAGCTAGGAAAATAGATGTGGAACAGAAATGAGGGCTGGATTAGGGGAAGTAAGGAGATCAATTGCTTTTCCACCAGAAGTTCACAATGTTCTGTGTGTCAGTTAGCTATTGCTGCGTAACAAACTACTCCCAAACCTTGTTGCCTAAAACAAGACCCATTATTAATGCTGACACCTGTTATTGTTGTTTGTGGGTCAGTTGTGCAGTTCTGTTGATTTACACCTGGGTGGGCTGATTTTGATCTGGTCTTTTTTTGGGCCTGGGATTTAGTTGGCCTGCAGATGGGGCTTAGAGATCCTAATGCAACCAGAATGGAGAACTATTGATTTAGACCCTAAAGTAGTAGTTCTCAGACTTGAGCATGCAGCAGAATTCCCTGGAGGGCTTATTAAAATATAGATTGCTGGGTCCCACTCTCAGAGTTTATGATTCAGCAGGTTTGGATTGGGTCCTAATCATTTGCTTTTTTGTTTGTTTGTTTTTTACAAGTTCCTAAATGCTGCTGCTGCTGGTCTGGGGCCACAGGAAGAAAACAACTATGAGGTAATGATGAAAGAAGATTCCTACCAGACATAAAGGGGAAGTAGAATCGGCTGGGAGGAGGAAGGGACAGAGAGAGAGGAAGTGAGATAAGAGATTAAAGAGTCCTCACTCCTCACTTCCTGGAGGAAGTGGCAAAGGCCAGTGAGTTGTTGAGGTCTCCAGAAAGGTTGTGGGGGATCTGAGAGAAACCAGCTTTCCGTGACATAGCCTACAGAGATCATAAGTCTCCAAAGAGAAACCTGCTTTGGCACGGGGCATCGAATTCAAGGTGACTCGGGAATGGTAGATTGACAAAGATTGAAGAGGACCTGGGGTGAAGGTGAACTTGAGGGTGGCCACCCAGGATCTTGACCACTGCAGAAACTCCCTCCATTCCAAAGGTTTACAACACCCTCCCCCGCCCCCCAGCCTTGGGGTTACAAAGGTCACTGTGGTTGACAAAGCTTGGGATTGTAAAGATGCAATCACAGGGACAGGATGATGGAAACAGAAGCAGAACTCGCAGTCATTGGTTCCAGCACAAAACCTAGGAAACAACACAGTCCAGGCCAGTGTAGATGGGCTACTCCCCAGTGGACAGCAGCAAGAAGAGAGGCTGATGAGCAAAGCAGGGCTAAGAGTAGAGTCAAGCAAGGGAGGCACTTTAGCATCCAAAGTTCAAGGGTAGTTCAAGTGCAGGGTCAGCGTTCACTGTAACCCCAGTCCCCACACAAAGACAAGGCGGGGTGAGACCCCTTCTAAACTGAGGTCCCACAGCTGCAGCATTGTAAGTCAATTATGTGTGCGTGCGTGCTTAGTTGCTTTAGTCGTGTCCAATTCTTTGAGATGGTATGGACTGTAGCCCGCCAGCCTCCTCTGTCCATGGGATTCTCCAGGCAAGAATACTGGAGTGGGTTGCCATGCCCTCTTCCAGGAGATTTTCCCGACCCAGGGATTGAACCTGAGTCTCTTACGTTCTCCTGCATTGGCAGGCAGGTTCTTTACCACTAGTGCCAGCTGAGAAGCCCAAGTCAACAACACTTCAATTAAAAAAATGTTTTGTAATTGCAAAAAAGGCTTTGACAAATGAAAATTTGTCTGAGCCAAGAAAGCGTTTGATTCTCAGAAGACTTGGGTGAGGGGTTTGCTGGGAGGCTCAGACATGCCTGAGCAAGGTGGGGTGATAGGTGGGTGAATGCGCCTCTCTGAGAAACTGGCTGAACCAACAGTGTGAGAGCAAGTTTGGGATTAAGCAGACCAGCCCTCTCAGGAACTACTTGATTACTCACTCAGTCAGCAGCATTTTCTTTGGAGAGGGAGGGGCCCTCAGTGGCAGGGACAATCTCTGGTTCTTGCCAGATCCAGGGAAAAGCCTAGGGTTATGGACTTAACATTACTGTTCTTGCCCAGCCTCAAGACTGAAGAAAGAGCCCAGAGTCAGTGACAGAGACCTCAGTGGTTTAACGGATGGGGGATCATACAGGTCTGAAGCAAGGGCCTGGAGTGACACCCCACCATGTGTGGTGCACAGTGGGGGGCAGTGGAGGGGAGGGAGGTGGTTACCACTATAGAGGGAATTGGAATCAGCTTGGCTCATCAGTTGCCAGGGAAACCAGCAGAGGGGCACACCTCTTTGACGAACTATCATAGTGGAGACAGCTCTCATCTGAAGATCAGAACAATTACAAGCTGGGGTCAGAGCAAGGATGCTGGCATCTTCTGATTAGGCTCCATGGTTAAGAGGGAAAGTCAGTTGTGTGAGTGGGGTGTAGGTGAAGCAGGGACTGATCGAGCAGGGGATGTATGGAGAACAGGAGAGTGGCCATCTTGGGTGGCCTGATCATATATCCCCAGACAAGGGGTACATAGGCTTGTGTGTCAGACATCAACCACTCTGAGACTGTGATGGGGCATCTGATTTCATCAGGGAGGTCTGTGGCTCTGGTGGTCAGGAATGCAAAAGGTGGTCCCCCTGACAGTGTACAGTTGTGGTGCATGGGCTTAATTGCTCTGCTACCTGTGGGATCTTCCTGGCTCAGGGATCAAACCCGTGTCTCTTGCATTGGCAAGCGGATTCTTTACCATTGAGCCACCAGGGAAGCCCGGAAGTAGTTATTAAACATCACCAAGTGGTGACGGCCCTGCTGATTGGGATTCCATTCAGGCGGCAACTCATCTTCAACCTGAGGCCCACAAAAAATGCTAGGGCCGTTTCTGGGCAAGGATGAAGAAAAACACTGTAAGACACACACACTTAGAGGTACTCAACATGCAAAACTCTTTCTCTTGGCAGAGCTCTCGAGCCTCAGAGATACTTGGATTTAAACTTGCTGGGGAGGTGGGTTTTTGGTTCTGTTTTTATTGTTTTTTTAATATGTTTTCAATACTAGATAACAGTGAGGCTGGGGTAAGGGAGGAGGAGGGTCACAAATGAGTAGGAGGAGTGGGACTGGCAGGGTGGGGCAGTACTGGAGTCTTCTAAGCAGGACAAGGAAGAAGACATTTATGCCTTAAGGACAGGGCCAGCTTTAGTGGCAGTGGCACAGATCCCATGCTCAGAAAGACCCTGTGCTTGCGTTTATGTTCTGCTGGTCATTGTCTTAAAATTGTTAATATTTTTGGTCAAAGGACCCCTCATTTTCATTTTGCACTGAGCCCTGGAAAGTATGCACAGCCAGTCCTACGTAACTGTAAAGGTGGAAGGGACTCAGTAGACACTAAGCTGCCTGCTGTGGACCTTAAAAATCTTTGAGATTAAATTATTAAAACAGCAAGTTATTTTACCAGCAAAGTGACTTTATCTAGGAACAGCAAAGAATTGTGACTGGGGACGTGCAATCTTCAGTAAATCATAAGCATGCCCCAAAATCAAAACAAGGGGAAAGGGGCCAGGGGGAGTTGGAAGGGGCTGTTCTAAGTAAAATCCACTGGAGGAAAAGTAGGAGTTCAGGCAACCCACTCTAGTACTCTTGCCAGGAGAATCCATGGACAGAGGAGCCTGGCAGGCCACAGTCCATGGGGTTGCAAAGAGTTGGACACGACTAACACTTTCACTTTCAGGACTTCAGGGCGGCGATGGCTTTTCATTAGCTGAGCCTCAACACTTGTCACTGGCTGGGCTGTTGCTGAGCAAGGAGAAATTCTTCCTTGACGTCTCCTGTTGCAGGGAGCCAGGTGCCTTCTTCCTGTGGGGCAAGCAATTGACAGGGAGCAGCAGGGCATGAGAGCGCCCCCTTCTGGCCTCTCGATTTCATTCTTTTTGTTTTTTACATTTTTAATCGGAGGATAATCGCTTTACAATGTTGTGCTGGTTTCTGCCCTATAATATCATGAATCAGTCATAACTAGGTCCGGGCTCCCCGTGTTCTGTAGCTGTCTATTTTACACACGGTAGTGCATATACGTCAGGGCTACTTTCTCAGCTTGTCCCACCCTATTCTGTTTTTTCTAGGTTCCATATATATGCTTTAATGTGGGCTTCTGTTTTCACACTGCCCGCGTGCATCATCCAGTGACCACCACCTCTGGACCACAGGTTATCCCAGAATCCTCAACACTTGTAAGTCCCTTGAATGGAGAGAGAGGACCTGGACACATATGGGGCTGGCTCTAAGAAAGGAGAATCTAGCTGCCCCTGATCGAGGTGGATCTGAATATAACCAGGAGGGCATCTCCCAGTGAGCAGCTGTGAGACCTGTGCTCTCTGAAGTCAGCACTGGCTTCCCCTGCCCAGAGGACACCTTGCTCTATTACAGTTTTTCTCCACAGGAGAGGAATACAATGGCTATGTGGTGTTTCTACCTTCTCACCATCTTTATTTCCTTTGTGGGAACGTCCCTTCATTTTTCCTTGTGTTTCCAGTGGGCTGCATTCATGGTGAGCTGTCCTCAGGGCAGGCATGGGCACTGGACCCAGGCTGGGCCAGACCTAAGGCTACATCTCCCTTGTATCTGCACTTGCTGCCAAAGTCGAAGGTACCTCTGTCCTCTGATTGCATTGAGATGGAAATTGCAGGTCACCGAGACAGACTAATCAGAGCATTTCATTCTTTCTCATCAATCTCCTGTAATCACAATGCAAGACTTTACTGTGCTGTTCCTGTTCCTACATGAATGTGGATTCTTCAGTTGCTCGATGGGCACAGATCCCCGGAGCTGGCACAGGTCACCCAGTGACAGGGTCAGCTGACAAAGGGTCTGCAACATGACCAGGAAACCACTTCAAAGGGTCTGAATGTTATGACCTTTTTATTGCCTTAGGGCAGAAACAAGGCCTGATTATTTATTATTTTCACTTATATGACTTAGGACCCTAGTGGGGGATTTTCACTGACCTTTCATAGAAACAGTCATCTAAAAAGTAAGGGAAGTGTAACTCTCAAAGAGAATTTGAGAGGAGGTCCTTTAGAGATCGAACCAAAAAAATATTTTTCTCGAGGGCTTTTCATTTTATTTTCTCTTTAAAGATAGCTTTGTTGAGACTTCCCTGGTGGTCCAGAGGTTGAGAATCCACCTTTCAATACAGGGCACGTGAGTTCCATCCCCACTCAGGGAACGAAGATCCCACATGCCAAGGAGCAGCTAAGACCACGTGCCATAGCAAAGATGCAATTCAGCCAAAAAAAAAAAAAAAAAAAGCTTTGTTGATGGACATGCCATAAAATCCTTTTTTAAAAAATTTATCTATTTATTTTTTACTTTACAATATTGTATTAGTTTTGCCATACATTGACATGAATCCACCATGGGTGTACATGTGTTCCCCTTCCAAAACCCCCCTCCCACCTCCCTCCCCATCCCATCCCTCCGGGTCATCCTGGTGCACCAGCCCCGAGCACCCTGTAATCATGCATCGAACCTGGACTGGTGATTCATTTCACATATGTTAATTTACATGCTTCAGTGGCATTCTCCCATATCATCCCTCCCTCACCCTTTCCCATAGAGTCTGAAATACAGTTCCATACATCTGTGTCTCTTTTGCTGTCTCGCATACAGGGTTATCTTTACCAATTTACTAAATTCCATATATATGCATTAGTATACTGTATTGGTGTTTTTCTTTCTGGCTTACTTCACTCTGTATAATAGGCTCCAGTTTCATCCACTTCATTAGAACTGATTCGAATGTATTCTTTTTAATGGCTGAGTAATATTCCGTTGTGTATATGTATCACAGCTTCCTTATCCATTAGTCTGCTGATGGACATCTACGTTGCTTCCATGTCCTGGCTACTATAAACAGTGCTGTGATGAACATTGGGGTACATGTGTCTCTTTCAAATCCATTTATTTTTAAGGATAAATTCAATGATTTCTAGGAATTCACTGAGTCATGTAACTATCACCACAATTTGGTTTGAGGACATTTCCATCACTGCTGCCCCGCACGCCCCCCTCATCTGCATTCATTCTCCATCCCCACCACCAGCCCCAGGCAGCCTCTAATCTCCCTCCTGTCTCTGGAGGTGTGGCCTTTCTGGACATCTCATATAAATGGAGTCAGGCAGTACATGGTCGTTTTTGTCTGGCCTCTTTCCCTTAGTAAAACGCTTTTGAGGTGATCTGTGTTGTAGTTTGCTCTTTCTTTTTATTGCCGTAAGGTTAGCCGTCGTATGGCTAACCCTCACTTTGCTTCTCCATTCAGGCGCTAAGGGACATTCTGATTGTTCCCACTTTGGGGCAATTATGAAGAGTGCTGCTCTGCATGTTCACCTACAAGTCTTCATGCAGGACAAGGGCTCTGTAGACAATGTGAGCTCTCCTTCCTCACCTCAGAGACGCAAGCTCTTTTTTGGAAGAGAACATACACAGGCCTCTGGGTGAACCTGGCTCGACAATGATGGGCAGAGTGTTATTATTCCCTGCTTCTGAGAGGGCAGACTGATACACGGTACGTGAGATGTCACAGGTCTTAGGCACTGTATAGGAGATTTTGCCATGTTTCCCTCAAAAAGGTGGGACAAAAGCCAGGTGGGTCCAATTAGTCCTTTCCTGGATCAATACACAGTAGTCCCCTCTTGTCAGCAGGATGGGGGTACATTCCAAGACCCCGAGTGGATGCCTGAAACCACAGATAGCACCAAACCCTTTGTGTATTGTTTTTCCTATATGTACATATGATAAATAATTTATGAATTAGGCACAGTAAGAGATTAATAACAGTCATAATGAAACAAAAGAGTTTAACAATACAGTATAATGAGTCATATGAATGTGGTTACTCTCTCTCAGAATATCTTTTGTGCAAATATAATGTCTTTTCCACCTTAATTAAGCACTTATTATGCATTGTGGCATAACTTTTTAGTTTGGGGTGCAACAGCAAAACTAGCAGATTTCTGTTTCCTTCTTTACAATTTCATGGAGAGAAGATTCATTCTTACTGTGAATCTTAGCAATCTAGCCATACAATTTTTTTTTCTTCTCTTGTTAAGTAAAGGAATTCCACCTTTCCTCTTAAAAGAAGCACTTACAGCTAATCTTTGGCATAACCCAGTCACCAACATCATGAATTGTTCTTTGGGGATTTGTGGTTGTGGTCCACTTGCTAAGTCATGTCCAACTCTTTGCGACCCTGGCTCCACTCCAGGCAGCACTCCAGGCTCGCCTGTCCTTCAAATCTCCCAGAGTTTGCACATATTCATTTAGTTTGAGTCAGTGATGCTATCTAACCATCTCATCCTCTGCCTTCTCTTTTTGCCCTCAATCTTTCCCAGCAACAGGGTCTTTTCCAATGAGTTGGCACTTTGCACCAGATGGCCAAAGTGTTGAAGCTTCACCTTCAGCACAGTCCTCCCAGTGAATAATCAGGGTTGATTTTCTTTAGGATTGACTAATTTGATCTCTCAAAATCGAGGGACTCGCAAGAGTCTTCTCAGCACCACAGTTCAAAAGCATCAATTCTTCAACACTCAGCCTTCTTTATGGTCCAACTCTCACATCCATACATGACTACTAGAAAAACAGCTCTGATTATATAGATCTTTGTCAGCAATGTGATGTCTCTGCTTTTTAATATGCTCTCTAGGTTTGTCATATCTTTCCTTCCAAGGAGCAAGTGTCTTTGAATTTCATGCCTGCAGTCACTGTCCGCAGTGATTCGGGAGCCCAACCAAAGAAAATCTGTCACTGCTTCCACTTCTATTTGCCATGAAGTGATGGGACCAGATCAGTTCAGTTCAGTTGCTCAGTGGTGTCCGACTCTTTGCGACCCCATGGACTGCAACACACCAGGCTTCCCTGTCCATCACCAACTCCCGAAACTTGCTCAAACTCACGTCCATTGAGTCAGTGATGCCATCCAACCATCTCATCCTCTGTCATCCTGTTTTTCTCCTGCCTTCAATCTTTCCCAGCATCAGGGTCTTTTCCAATGAGTCAGCTCTTCGCATTAGGTGGCCAAAGTACTGGAGTTTCAGCTTCAGCAACAGTCCTTCCAACATGGACCTAAAATTCAAGGTGCCTATGCAATATTGTTCTTTATAGCATCAGGCTTTACTTTCACCACCAGACATATCCACAGCTGAGCTTTGTTTCTGCTTTAGCTCAGCTACTTCATTCTTTCTGGAGTTATTAGTACTTACCCTCCACTCTTCCCCAGTAGCATACTGGACACCTTCCAACCTGGGGGGCTCATCTTCTGGCGTCATATCTTTTTGCCTTTTCCTACTGTTCTTGGGGTTCTCCAGGCAAGAATACTGGAGCGGGTTGCCACTTCCTCCTCCAGTGGACCACATTTTGTCAGAACTCTTCACTATGATCTGTCTATTTTGGCTGACGCTGCACAGCATGGCTCATAGCTTCACTGAGTTACGCAAGCCTCTTCACCACGACAGGGCTTTGGGGGCTTGAGGGGGGCTTTGGGGATTATTATTCAGTAAAAGAAGAATTACTGGAACACAAGCACTGATATACAGCGACAGTCCACCTGATAACTGAGCTGCCACTAAGTGACCTGTGGGAGGGAGATGCTGGACAAAGGGATGGCTCTTGGCCCAGGAGGACAGAGTGTGACGGCACAAGATTTCATCACGCTTCTCGGAAGACCATGCAATGGAAAACAGATGGGTTGTTTATTTCTGGAATTTTTCATTTAATATTTTTGAAGCACAGTTGACCCCTGTAACTGAAACCGCAGATAAGGGAGGACTACTATGTACAGATGTCTGGAAAAACCTCCTTCTTCACCGGGTTGCTATAGTGAAAAACTGTAAGGCTTGTGCCCATTAGGGCCACTTACCCACTGTGTGGAAGGAGACGGTCAGCTGAACTCATTCATCCGTTCAACAATATGAGATGCTTTCTACATGCTCAGCACTACTCTAGGTACTAGGGATACAGGGATACAGGTATGGGAGAAAAAGACAAAAAACAAACAAAAAAACAACACTAAGATCAGAACACTTACTTCCAATGGGAGAGACAGGCCATAAAAATATGAAAAATATAAGCTCTATCAGATGGTGATATGTATTATGGGGGAAAATTAAGTGGAGAAAAGGAATAGGGTGTTCTTGGTAGAAGGTGGAGGTTGCTATTTTAAAGAGGAAAGTCAGGAAGATTCAACTGAGATGGAGACATCTGAGCCAAACCTGAAGGTATCTAATGCTGTCTAACAAATTACCACAGCCTTAAGCTGCTTTCAAACAACATTTATTTTTAATCTCACAGTTTCTCTGTGTCAGGGGACTGAGCATGGCTTAGCTGGACCCTCCGCTTCAGGGTCTCTTACAAGTCTTTAATCAAAATGTCTAACGGGGTTGGGGGTCTCACCTGAAAGCTCGCTGGGGAAGGATCTGCTTCAACGTTCACATGGTTGTTGTCAGAATTTCAGTTCCTCTTGGGAATTGGACTGAGGGTCTTAATTCCTACCTAATCACCCCTTATTTCCTTGTCACGTGGGTCTCTCTGACATAGGTTGTTGTCGTTGTTCAGTTGCTCAATTTTGTCTGACACTTTGCAACCCCATGGACTGCAGTCCACCAGGCTTCCCTGTCCTTCACTACCTTCTGGAGTTTGCTCAAACTCATGTCCACTGAGTCAATGAAGCCACATCCAACCATCTCATCCTCTGTTTCCCCCTTCTCCTGCCCTCAGTCTTTGCCAGCATCAGGGTCTTTTCCAATGAGTCAGCTCTTCGTATCAGGTGGGCAAATTGTTGGAGCTTCAGCGTCAGTCCTCACATGGGAACTTTTGACATCAAAGCCAGCAAGGAAAAGCATCTGCTACCAAGGTAGAAAGTATGTATTATGTAACCTAATCACAGAATTGACATCTCCAGGCCTATGATAGATCCCACTCACACTCAATGGTTAGGAGATGAGGAGAAGGTGTCAATAGCAGGAGGCAGAGTAACAATGGACCATCCGAGAAGCTCCCTGTCATAGAGGTGAAGAGTGAGCCACAGCGGAGCCAAGGTGGAGGAGTGTTACAGGCTGAAGGAATAAATGCAAAAGTCCTGGATGGGAGCTTGCTGGGGTGTTCAAGGAACAGCAAGAGACTAGTGTGGCTGAAGTATAGTGAGAAAAGGGTGGGGGAACAGAGATGGGCACAGCAGGGTAGACAATGGGGGCCAGGTTACGTGGGACCTCTTGACTCTTACTTTAAATGAGAAGGGAGTCACTGGAGGATTTGAAGCAGAGCAATGACATGAGCTGGCATTGTTCTGGATCCTCAGTACTCAAAACTTTGGTCCAGGGACTAGTAGCATCAACATCACTTAAAGCTCATTGCATTGTTGTTGTTCAGTCATTCAGTCGTGTCTGACTCTCACAACCCCGTGGACTGTAGCCCACCAGGCTCCTCTGCCCATGGGATTTCCCAGGCAGGAATACTGGATCAGGTTGCCATTTCCTTCTTCAGGGGATCTTCCCAACCCAGGGATCGAACCTGGGTCTCTGGCATTAGCAGGCAGGGTCCTTACCATTGAGCCACCAGGGAAGCCCACTAAAGCTCACTAGCAGTGCAGAATCTCAGGCCCCACCCCAGACCAACTGCACCAGAAACTGTATTTAGCAAGAGCCCCAGGTGAGTGGAAAGCATAGTAGTGGCGTCAGAATCACCTGGAGTGGTTGTTGAACTACAGCTTGCTGCTGCTGCTGCTGCTGCTAAGTCACTTCAGTCGTGTCCGACTCTCTGCAACCCCACAGGCGGCAGTCCACCAGGCTCCTCTGTCCCTGGGATTCTCCAGGCAAGAGTACTGGAGTGGGTTGCCATTTCCTTCTTCAATGCATGCATGCATGCTAAGTCGCTTCAGTCGTGTCCGACAGCTTGCTGGTTCCCGCTAACTCCTGAGTTTCTGATTTAGTAGATGGCGGTGGGGTCTGTGATTCTGCACTTGTAGCAAGAGCCCAGATGATGCTGATGCTGCCGGGCCAGGGGCCTTTCTTTAGAACCGCTGGTCTGTGTGTGCCCCGTGCCAGGGCCCAGGGCCAAGTAAGATAAAATCCCTGTCTTGACGCCGCTCACAGCCTCAGGCCTTTCTCCAGCCTCTGGGGTGGGGGGGGAGATGACACATCAGATCCAAAGCTCCTTCCCTGCCATAAATTCCAGGAAGGTAGATTTTATATGCTGCCCCTTGAAATCACATCAGTGATGTAGGCTCATGCTTACCCTGGCGTCCTGTTTCATTTCTGTAGTGAAATCCCCTCTCTGTGTCTCCTAGTCACAGCAGAGAGAGGGAACAGGTGGTCACCAGCTCCCTGCTAATAACTCTTCATATGTTTGCAGCCCATTATTAAGTCGCCCTCAGATTTTCCTTCTTGAAGGCTAAATAATTAGCCACCCTTCTCTGAATCACGGGGCAGAGAGGGTTGGGCTGACTATACCTACAAGCCTCAGTCACGAGCATGTGTGGCAGAAATTCTTGAACCAGTGTGGGGGCTGGAGGTGATACGGGGCGGAGACTTCAGCGGGGTTTCAAAGGCTAGACCTTCATACTCCTTCATCTGAGCAAGAGCCTGAGAAGTGATGCCAGCAGACAGCAGGCAAGATAAGGAGATGGTCAATGGGATGCAGGGATCGGCTGGAGGTCAAGCATCACTGGTGAGTCAAACATCTTCAGGGCTTATAGGCACCATAAGCCTCCATGCAACCTCCCACCTGATCCTTTGAAGCTAATGTAACGATGCTCCCGGGGTACCATGGCTGGTGGTGATCATCTTCCTCAGTGGAAGTGTGTGACCTTCATAAAGATGATGTACTAGTGTGCAGAGGTCAAGGTCAATCTTCGGACCACCTGCATCAGCATACCCTAGGAGGCTTGTTAGGAAATGCACATTCCCCAGACCCCACTGCACTAGAATTTCTGGTGAGGAGTCTAAGAATGGGGAAATTAACAAGACAGCCCCTCCCCTACTCTTCTGTGCAGTCAGGTTTGAGAACGAATGTCCTAGTGTGTGATCTGGCTCTCTTCCCTTTCTTGGCCGTGAACAAAAAGGGACAATGGTTCAGGGTAAACGAAACATCTAGTATAGCAACTAGTAATAACAGAGTGACTTGTTTGTGTGGTGTGTATATATTTTGAAAGTAAAAAGTAGTAATAGCATTTCTTGAGACCTTGCTCAGTGGCAGGCACTGTACTAAGGAATGAATAGAAGGTGGCCTATAGAGTCCTCATCTCCAGGAAACAGTGGCTCTTAGCATCCCTTTCACCAAGGAGGGAGTAGAGGTGCTCAGAAGGTGTGAAATCACACAGCTGCTAAGTGGCAGGTGGCATGACTTAGACCCAGGTCCAACTGCCCCCAGAGGTGAGGACTTTAACCTCCAAGTTATCCCTTCCTCCTCCCTAACACACTCTTCCCTTCCAACTGTAAGACAGGAAGAGGCACCATGGTTACAGATTAAGCATATGCTATGGGGGAAAGAAGCCACTAGTTTTGAATTACATGCTAGTGTTTCATATGCATTTTTCTCATTAGCCTCATCTCATATCTGCCCTGGGACAGAAGCATTATACCCATTCTGCAGGTGAGGAAAACTAAGGTTCCCCCAGGGATTAAATGGCTTGTTTGAGGCCACACAGTTATTTTGTGGGTGAGTTTGGGCTCAAAGCTTTCAGACCATACTGTCCCTGGTGAGGATGGGAATGAAAGAGGTCTGACTCCTACGCAGGGTCCCTCAGAGTGTTACTCTGGGATGTCAGCCCTGGGGCCGCCCTTCCTATTTCCAGACCAGCTGTTTAATTAGCCCAGAGACTTCTTATTTCCACGGTGTTCAGAAACACTGCCCAGGGTTGGCACTAAATGGCATGTTCTGGAAGCTGTATAATTAAAACTGACTTGGGAGATGATGCCGTCAGCCCGTAGGGCAGAAATAGAAAGTCACCTAACCAGAATGTGTGTTGCCCATATGGATGCCACCGACTGCTTTTGTTCTGGTGCTTTTGATTATAATAGGTATCCTGAGGTCTGTGGTTTGCAGTGCCACCTCTCACTACCTTCTTAGGGATCGTAAAGAGAAAATCATTATTATGTGCCTGCCTTTGCCATCCAGGGCTGGGTCTCTGAGGGAAGAAGGTGAGAGGCCAGGTTCCTTTTAGACCCTGTAGATGGAGATGAGCCCAGAAGTGCCACCAGGAAATGACTGAAGCCTCATCTCCTGATCTTCACCTCTGTCCTTCTGTGTTAGGAAGGGCTAAACATGAACCATTGACATCTCCTGTCCATTGGCATCACCATCTAAATGTTCCACTGCCATATCATTATGGGCATTTTTTGTTGTTGTTTTGTCTCCCAGAATCTTTCTTGGAGAACTGCTTCTCCTCCTCTCTGGGTCCTTGTGAGGTCATGCTGGCTCATGATACCCACACTTATCTGGTCACCTGGTCCAGGCTGACTCAGACACAGTGCTGGATCCTCTGGACACGGTGCTTGGTCCAGAGGTAGGCACGTGACCTAAGCAGGACCAATTAGAGTTTTTCCCTAAGATTGCATGCAAAGTCTCTCTTCCCTTTGGAGCATAAAATGTTAAAATATAAGCTCAAGGCACTAGTGGCCATTTTTCTGCCATGTGAATCAAACCTACTTCAGGGGGCAAAAAATTCAGTGTTCCGAGAGAAGCTGTGAAGAGGTGAGATATGGAGAGAAAATGATTTCATTGCAGCCCTAAATCCAGCCGTGACTGGGATTTGCCCTTGGCCTTCCAAGTTAATGAGCCCATAAGTTCTTTTTAGCTCAAGTTGAATTGAACTGGGTTTCTTTCAGGAACCCTAGACAATACATATCTGAGGTTCAACATATTCAAACACAAAACCTGAATTCCTCTCCCTGCAAACCTGCCCTCCTCCAGCCTCTCCTGCCTTCCACGCCCTTATCATTGCTTATTCACTTTCAGCCATTGATACATTGCCATGACCTTGGTTTAGACTCACACTGCTTCTTACTTGGTTTGCTGCATCAGTCTCTGCCTTCAGGCTTGTCTACTCTGTGTCCACACACACACACACACACACACACACACACACACACACACACACACGCCAAAATCTTTCTCAAGCTCACCCTACTGATCTTCTACTGGGTAACTTACAAGGCTATCAGACATCTGGCCCCTCCTACTTGTTAAATCTCACCTGGCACCTCCCTCTCCTCACTTTAGCTAAAGAGCTACTTGGAGTTGCCCTCTGACCTCTAAGCAACCTCCAGGGCTTCTTAATCCTTTCTCTGCCTCGGACATCCTGCCAGTCTTTTGAAGCCTATAGACCCCACCTTGGAATAATGTCTTTCCAACATAGAGTAGGATATATAGGATTATAGTGAAATTATACTGATATACATTTATCAAAATATTAAAACCAAATTTAAATTTAAATATGGTAATGTATGTGCTTCTTCAGGCTTCCCTGGTAGCTCAGCTGATAAAGAAACCACCTGCAATGCAGGAGACCCTGGTTCGATCCCCTGGAAAAGGGACAGGCTACCCACTCCAGTATTCTTGGGCTTCCCTGGTGGCTCAGATGGTAAAGAATCCGCTTGCATTGCAGGAGACCTGGGTTTGATCCCCGGGTTGGGAAGATTCCCTGGAGGAGGGCATGGCAAACCACTCCAGTTTTCTTGCCTGGAGAATCCCCACGGACAGAGGTGCCTGGCGGGCTATAGTCCATGGGGTCGCAAAGAGTCAGATACAACTGAGCAACAAAGCACAGCACATGTGCTTCTTCATTAATGCATTAAACGGAAAGACCTAGTGTGGAGGCCCAATAATGGGTATAATTTTCAAACGGTAACGAGTGTCAATGAAATGTCAAGTTATTTGCAACAACTGTATTGTGATAGGAATATACGTGATTTCTGTTGGTGACAAAGTCCCAGGCAGGGCTTCCCTGGTAGCTTAGCTGGTAAAGAATCTGCCTGCAATTCAGGAAACCCCAATTCAATTCCTGGGTCAGGAAGATCCACTGAAGAAGGGATAGGCTACCCACTCCAGTATTCTTGGGTTTCCCTTATGGCTCAGCTGGTAAAGAATCCACCTGCAATGTGAGAGACCTGAGTTTGATCCCTGGGTTGGGAAGATCCCCTAGATTAGGGAACAGCTACCCGCTCCAGTATTCTGGCCTGGAGAATTCCATGGACTGTATAGTCCATGGGGTCACAAAGAGTCGGACACGACTGAGTGACTTTCACTTTAAAGTGACCGTGCAAATGTAACTTTATGCCTTTCTATAAGTTTATGGACTCCCCCACCCCGATTAAGCACCTCTGAGGTCTAGAATAATCTCTTCATTTTCAGTTCTTTGGGATTCAGCTTAAGATCACCCTCAGATGGTAAAGAGTCTGCCTGCAACGCAGGATACCCAGGTCCGATCCCTGGGTCAGAAAGATTCCCTGGAGAAGGAAATGGCACCCACTCCAGTATTCTTGCCTGGAGAATTCCATGGACAGAGGAGCCTGGCGGGCTATAGTCCATGGGGTCGCAAAGAGTCGGACAAGATTGAGCAACTAACATTTCACACTTAGGGTCACACCTCAAGAAGCATTCTCTGACTCTCACTACACTAGTTGGGGCGACTACTACTTGATATCCTGAGAGTCCCTTGGACCTCCCTTTATTACACCACAGGTCACACGCAATTCCACACATTTGTCCTGGCCTGGGGCTTCTCTACTGAGATCCGTGAGGGTACCAGCTGCCTTGTCCAAACAGGCACAGCCTTGGTCTGAGTCCAGGCTACACTGCAAAGCTGGACTGTGTGTCCCTTGTAGGTCAGGGAGAGACTCGCAGAGCTGGGGAGCCTGAAGTGACTTCTGACACTCCCCTGATGAATGACGCAGGACTCATTTCTTGTTCCCTCTTTCACTGGAAGCAGGATGGTGCAGCCCTAAAGAGTTGGACCTTTCCAGTCAACCAGATCTGCACTTTTCTCCTGTCTCTGTCACTTTCTCCCTGTTTACTTTGGTTGACTCCCTTCCCCTCTAGGAACTTCAACTTCTTCACTTGTAAAATGGGGTGATGACAGTATCCACTTGGTAGGGCTCTGGTGAGGATTATACAAGAACATATGTGAATGAGTCGGAGGCACCCACATTAGCTAAAAATACCATCCATGTATTTATTCAACAAGCATTTATTACGCACCCATTGCCTGCCAGGTGCTTGACTTACATGAAAGTGTTTTATTGATGTAATTCCAGGGGTATGTTCTCTTATCCCCATTTCAAATAACCTTCTTCATTGGAGGAGGGGTGTTTGATATTCTGAGACAGCTTTAAATTTTTACAGATTAAAGTATCAAACTAACGCTAAGGATTTCACCCTCCTCTCCCCAATATCCAGCAGTGGCTAGGCAAGGATTTGGGTTTAGGGAGTCTAGGCTTGAATTCCAGCCCCTTTGCGCTGTATGTACAGCCCCTGGGCAACTTCATTGCTTTGTGCCTCCTTTTTTTCTCATCTAAAAGAGTGGAACAGTAACAGTACCCACCTCAAGCCTATCAGAGAATTAAAAGATTGAATTTGTTGTGAAAGGTTTCAAAAGGTTTAAAGCCCTGCCTGGCACACAGTCTCAAAAAGCTTAGCTATTCCTCATGGGAACACCTGGGAAACTCCTCCACTTTTCTCAAGAACCCGGGGGAGCACCCATCCCAGGAGGAACCCCTCCTCTCTGAAGCCCTCTCCCCACCAAGCATCACTTTCCATGACTGCAAAAGAAACATCGTGGATACACACTAAGTTTTAGGAGTGCAGACCACATGGGTTCAAATGCCAGTGCCACCAGCTGCCAGCTGTCCTGCCTTGGTAGTGACTTTCCCTCTGTGCATCTCAATTTCCCCATCTGTAAACTGGGGAGAGCTGCAGTGCCCCCCTCAGAAAGTTAAGAGGAGTCAAGCACTCTGCTGGGCTTCCTAGGTGGGTTCAGTGGTAAAGAATCCACTTGCCAGTGCAGGCGACACAAGAGAGCTGGTTCAATCCCTAGGTCTGGAAGATCCCCTGGAAGAGGAAACCGCAGCCCATTCCAGTATTCTTGCTTGGAGAATCCCATGGACAGAGGACTTGACTGAGCATCCACACACACTAGCACTCTGCCAGACATACAGGAGTGAGCAAGGCAGTGGAGGAAAAGAGGAAATGCTTGAGCGAGATGCCTGCGAAATTATAAGCACTCGACATATGTTACATGCCATGTGCTACAAATGAAATATTATCATACTTAGAAATGTATATGTATGCTAGATATTTACACGAAATATTTACACATATGTGTATTACACCTTTTGTTCATAACTTCCGCGTTCATTTCCTCATTTACTCCCACAAAACAGTCCTGGAGGATAGGCAGGGCAGAGATTTTATGCTGTTTTTATTGATGAAAAGACAGAGGCGCTGGAAGGTTAAATGGTTGGTAAACTGGTAACCGAAGACGTCTGGACATTTAAAAAAGAGAACCTGCGGAGGGCTATGTTCCACCTCAGATACTGCAGTGGAGAGCCAGCCCAAGCTCTGAGGCCCTGGGGTGGGAGGACCGGTTTGGGGGAAGCCTCCAGGCCCAGGGCGCCCCAGCCACGTGGGCAGGCAGGCTGGCGGGTGGACACGCCCGGGGGGCGCAAGCTTGCTGGCGCGGAGCTTCCAGCGGGCGGAGACGCGCAGGACGCTGGGCGCGACGCTGGGTGGCGCTGCTGGGCCGCCCCGCGCCAGACCTGTTGCGCCCAGGGCGCAAGTCGAGCAGGTTTAGGGTAAAGGGACGCTCCGGTGTCTCCGCGCGCCCCGGCCGCCCTCGCCAGTGCATCTCCCTCGGGGCGCCCAAGGCCCCATCTTAACTTGAGGCTTCCATTCGCTTGGCCTCTGCGTTCCTCACCGCAACAGTTCTAGGCGCGTCGGGTGGGGCGGGAATAAAGTTTTTCCATCCCGGTCTAGGAAAGGGCTGGATGGGGAGGACCCTCCCAGCTCCAGACTCTGCGGCAGGCTGGGCCGTGCCCTTTCAGCTTCACGGCCGCCCCGGGGGCCCTGCTCTCGGTAGGTGCCAGCCCCGGTGTCGACCGGATGGGCTGCCCGGCGCACCGCCCCCTCCCACCTCCTTGCCCGTCCCGGTCCCCTCCCCCGCCTCTGGCGCGCCCGGGCCCCAGCGTCTCCGGCCCCGCCTGCGCTGGGGTCGCTGCAGTCCCCGCGGCTGCCCCGGGCTCCCTCCCCAGGCGCCCCGGCCTTAATCCCGCCTGGGGAGCGCCTCGGGGGGAGCGCGGGACAGCGAGGGAGGCCGAGGCGGGGGCCCTGGGCGCCCGAGCTCTCCCACCCTGGGAGGCGGCCCCGACTCCCGGAGCCGGAACGCAGGGGAAGGCAAGGACGGGGCGGCCGGCGGAGGGGCGGGCGCCGCTCATCAGCCACGCCAGTCACGTCTGGGGGCCACCCGGCTGCCTTTTTTCTTCCTTTCCCCCTTTGCTTTCTCCCCTCTCTCCGGTTGGCGAGGGCAAAGTGGCCGTGGCGGCGCCATGCCCGGGCCGGAGTGAGTGCGTGCGGGCGAAAATGGCGTACATCCAGGTAGGGCTGAGGCCGGGGGGCCAGGTCCGCGATGTGGGGTGGGGGGGTGCCGCGCCCCCTCCGACTGTGAGCGCGCGGAAGGGAGGGCACACGGCTGGGCTGCCACAAACTTGCCTCGAGAAAAAGGGTGCCTGAGCGCAAGGCAACCTGTGCAGCAGCGGGGGTGCGCCCCAGGAGAAGAGGCTGGGGGATCCCCCACACCCCGGGATGAAGGGCCCCAAGTGGACTCTCTGCACGCGCGCCCTCGCCTCCTGGGGACGGAATGGGGGTGGGGCGGACTTTTCTTCCCCCCCTTCCCCCACCCCGTCCCTCGGGCACCCCACCCCAGGGGAGGGGCCGCGGGGAGGGCGGCCCGGGGCGCGCCAGCCGCGCGGCCCGCCAGCTGCCGTTGCCTTGGTGACGGCTCTGGCTAATTGGCCGGCGGAGCGAGCCGGAGGCAGCTGTTCCGGCCGGGAGGGACAAGGACATCGTCTCTCCCGGGCACTGGGTGCTGAGGGGTGGGGAACACCCCGGAGGCGCGCTGGTGGTGTTGGGGGGCAGCCGATTACTTTGGGCCATTGCCTTGGGAGTTGTGGGCCCCCCTCTTCATCCTGGGGACACCCCACAAGAATCCTTAGGCTGAAATAATTTCCAGGCACATTTTCTTGAGGAGGGCATGCTTGACTAAGAGACCTGTCTCCTCAGTACGAGGAGGGAAGCGGCGACGGGTCAGCGCCAAGGTCATGCGGTCAGACCCGTTGAGCTGCTTGCTTCTGGGACTGGCTCCTTTGCCCCTGGCAGTGATACCGACGGGCTCCTACATTCAGGGTGCCTCTGGACTCGCTTCTGCCCTCGCCCACCACTGGAGGGGCGTCTGGTCCCTCCTCCCGCTTTGGCTCACACATCCCCTCATCATGTCCTTAGACTTTTCCACCTGCCAGGAACTGTGCGCTGCCATCCGCCCACAGCCGCCCCATCCCTCTCCTGGCTTAGATTCGCTCCACTGACTTCCCTTTCATGGAATCCTTAGGTCATCTTTTCAAGTTCAATGAAGGTCACATTTACTGTTCACCTACTGTGGGGATGTTGTTGGGGGTAGTGGCTACTAAACACGTTCAACAAACACTTGGGTGACATGTAATATGTGTGGGCACTGGGAACACAGCTGAGAAAGCGGCATGGTCCCTGCCGGTCAGGGACCACGCACTGAGACATGAACAAGGTTAGAACGGGCTCCTACGGTTCTTAATGACTCGGTTCTTTGGCACCGAGTAATGAAGTGACTTGCCCAAGGCCACTCAGGTGCTTAGTGGTTGTGGTGAGGCCTAGAGGGGGGTGGGATGGGGATTTGTTAAGCATCTGGTATGAGGATGGCCCGGTGATATAGACTTTTCTTCTAGAACAAGATGTCTAACTTTTTCTGTAAAGGCCTACATAGTAAATATTTGTTTTTCTTTGAGGGCTGAGTGATCTGTGTCACAACACTTCACCTCTCGATTATGGCGCTACACAGAGACACTAGTAAATGAATGGGCATGGCTATGTTTAAATAAAACTTTATTTGTGGACACTGAAACTGAATTTCATATACTTTGTACAAGTCAAGAAGTATTCATCTTTAAAGTTTTTCCAACCAATTAAAAATATACAAACCCTTCTTAGCTGGAGGGCCATAGAAAAACAAGCTGCAGGCTGAATTTGGTCTTTGAGTCATAGCTTGCACCCCCTGTTCTAAAATATCTGGGCTTTCCTTCCTCCTTTTTTTTTTCTGGCTCGAATCAGTTCTCCTCCATTGGGTCAAACAAATAAGCCTGAGTCCCAAAGACTCAGCAGCACACTTGGGAGCCTCAGCGCATCTCCCCTTTCCTCTTCATCTTCCTTAGTTTCTCTGCCCCCTAACACTCACCTTGCACCTGGGCTTTGAGAAAGCTGCATGGTTGTTCCTAGGCGGGACCCCAGAGGTAGCCTTGCCTCTGCTCATCATGGTTTTAGAAATGGCTCTCTTTTGATCACTATATACCCAGGAAATGCCTTCCTGTGAGCCTGGATCGTTGTGAAAAAGCATCCCTTTATCCCTGCACTTTACCGTAAGCATGTTAAAGTACTTTCTCATGTAAGCCCCATGAGGGCATAGCTGTTTGCTGCTTTCTTCGCCTCACCACTCTGTCGGCCAGGACAGTCCCCGGTGCCTGGCAGGATCCAACTGGACTTGACAAACCATCTGGTTCTCATAAGCCACAGAAAGCATGCAGATACTAGCCAGCACAGAGCCTTTTCATAGTGTCCTAGCTTAGCCCTTCCCTTAAAGGAAAGAGGTGACTGAGACTCAGACTCCCAACTTGCCTGAGTCACATGACTGGCCACTGATGAGGCCAGGACTAGTGGCTCTTTTCTCAGTTTTGTACCTCCCCCAGCCTCTTGTGATTGGTGTCCAAGACTTTTTTCCCCCAAACTGCAGTAAATCCCTTATCACTTCAAGGATTTTGAGTTTTTCACGAGCTATGTACCACCTGTGATGTTATTTACTTAATTTCTTTTCTATAAATGGACTTGTGCTTTATTTTAACTTTAATATGAAAAGGAAACATCATGTCACTACCATAATAGAAAACCAGGGTCACCTGATAGGAACTGAAGGCAATAGGAAGAATACAATGAGAATAATGCCACATTCTTGGGTTCTAGCTAGCTACAGTCTGTCTGCAAGGCTCTGAGCTGGGGTCTGCTGTCTGTTTAAAAAGGAAGGCAGGGTGGGATTTGCAACTGTTAAGAAAGATGTTACATACAGTGGTACCAAATTAAGACCTTCTTCACCTTGCAAAAGAATTGAGAAAGATGATTAGCTTTCTCCCTCTTGATTCAAAGTTCTGAGTTCCATGGGAGACTCCTCCTAACCTGTCTGGTTTACTTGGCCTTTTGGAAAACTGGGAAGACCCTTCCCAGAGAGGGGGTGGAGGGAGCCTGTGCCTTGGGAACCGGTGAGAAGAGGCTGGGGTGGGGTGGGGCTGAAGATGGAAGGGAGCCCCTCCCTTCTTCCCGGCGACCAGACTATGGCTTTCTTTTCCGCTCCCTCTATTTGTGGGTGGTCATATGAAGCTCCCCACCATTGGACCAGAATTGGAAGGTAGGGCCTCTGGGAGGGCGGGGGAGCCAAGTGACATCCATGCTGTGCCTGCCTGCAAGTTAGCTAATCATGTCCTTCTGGGTTGGCTTCATGGCTATTTCTGTGTAGGAAGGTTTGCTCCTCTCCTGAAGTGTGGCTGCATTGGATAGCATGACTATCTATCCACCCGCTCTGATTCATAACAGCATACGGTGCAAATCAAATCGAAATGCTCAAGTTTCCCATTTATTCGGTGTTGGTTAGCCAGGAGGCTACCAGCAGCCCTGAAGGTAGCAGCACCTTGTTAGGAGGTCAGCTCCCTTCCCAGGATGGTAAGTGGAAAGAAGCAGGGCATTTTTTTTTTCCTCTCTTTTTGAGTTGCAGGAATATTGCTAAACTGGTCTTGTCTCTCTCTCTGTGTCATCCCTCACCCCCTGTGCCCCTTGGCTTCACGTGGATCTCTAAAAGGGCAGTTGGAACCTTTAAACGAGGTGAGTAAATTCGGTGATTTGTTTGGTCTGGCTTCTAATCAAGAAAAGCTTGCTTTTCATTTTGGAGCCTTTTGTGGGGCTGTGGGGATGCTGAATATTAAACAACAACTGGATGTTGATAATAGCTCGGTTTCGATGCCATTCTAGGGAAGGGAGATCCCGGTGAAAAGATACTAGTTAATGAGACTAGGTTTCCCTTCCCATCCTCTACTTATTCCATTTGATTATCTCTGTTTACTTTAATGTCATGAAATTATTTTAAAAAAATATTTGTGCTTTGCTTTCAAGAAGACAGAGTAATAATCATTGTGTTTTGAGAACATATTGCATAGCCCTCAGGATGTTGAATAAACCACCCACATGTCAAGAAAGACGTTCATATACAAAAGAAAATACCTGCAAACGTTTTGCTTGCTATTAATGGCTCGAGCTGGTTGGTGTTTGCCATCTTTATACCTGCGGTTGGTAAATAGGAATGGAAAACATTTTGTTCTAACAGATCAGCCGTGGAGACAGACCTGAATGTCGTTATTTCTCATCAGGGATCGGCTGCTTGTAATTGTGGGTGTTTTTCCTCTTCTTCCTCCCCTTCCCATCGCTCCTCTGCCCACCTCCCCCCATGGCCTCAGGGTTTTCTTTCTAGAATCTCCGACCTACTGCTCTGCAGATGGACTTGCCGGCATTGCTGTCAGAAGTGCTATGAGTCCAGCTGTTGCCAGTCGAGTGAGGATGAAGTTGAGATTCTGGGACCTTTCCCTGCCCAGACTCCTCCTTGGCTGTAAGTAAAACTGCTCCGAACTTCCTGGAAAGCCACCTTAAGACCTTTCTTTTCTCTGTTTCTGCGAGGGGTCTGGGACAACTTAGGGGTATGGAGGGGGAAAGGCTGAGTTTCCATTGACCTCTTAGTTGCTGATGGGATGTACTCTGTGCCTCATTGCGTTTGGCAGGCTGGTGAGACCAGCTGAAGGTGGGGCTTCAGTTCAGCTGGTTTTCACAACCGGACTTCTGAGATATGAACTGTGAAATGCTAAGCATGTGGGTGCTTTTAATCATGTTGAGTGTCGTTCCAAGTGGAAAAAGAGATCTGTGAGCGTCTCTATTCTTCAAGGGATGTCCAGATCCTAAAGGTTTTCCATCCAAGTCAGTATGACGAACCATCCTAGCGCCTGGCCCATGCTAAACACTTAGTGAGTATTTAGTGTGGATGACAGGAACAAACAAGTACCTCTTTGCTGATCTGAGCAAGAACTTCAGAAACAGGGAAGCAGAACACACCTCCAGGCTCCATCGTGTCCTCCTCCAACGCTGTTTATGCTCTCTCTGGCATCTTTCGTTTTATTTCCAATTCGTTCTCCTCCCGCGCCTGCATACAACATCTCCATCTGCCAGTCGCTCAGATATTTTGGGAATGCAGTTTTGAATTTTCAGCCACGTGTCTGGGCCACCTCTCTGTGGCTGGGAGAGGAGTGTGGCCAGAGAATCTGGGGTGAATCTAGAGGGCCAGGGCCTGGGAATCGTCCAGTGCAGCTTCCCATGATGTAGAGAAGGACGCCCAGGGAGGTAGGAAGATGGTGTGAGGGCCCACAGCTGGAGCCTCAGTGGGAATCCTGTGCTGTCTCAGGTAAACCCTTGGGGTAAGATTCCAGAAGCCTCAGGCACCCCATCTTTTCCTTGGGGGTCATGCCTCAATCCTCTAATTTTTTTTTGAGAAGCAAGTATCAAACATTTTCATAGCAGAATGGCTCTGGGTCACAATCTGTGAGTTCAAATCCTACTTGTAATTTTTTCCAGTTCTGTGACCTCAGGCAAGTTGCTTGATCTCTCTGTGCCTTGATTTCCCACCTGTCAAATGGGGATGATAAAAAAAAATTATTTATCTTATAGAGCTGTTGTGATGATTGCATGAATTAGTTTATGGAAAAATACCTGTTTGGCAATCATAAAAATAAGTGATTCTTTTTACCCTATTTTGGCCTGGGTTTCCTCATCTGTAAAGTCGGGAAAGTAATAGAACTTATTTTATAGGGTTGCTATTAATAATAGTGACATATGCATGTAACATGCTTAGCACAGTTGTAAGTATTCATCTCTATCATTATTAGTTTTGAGAGATTCTTTAAGTTGATGTAAAGACTATGTGAAGGAACCTTCCCTGACTCACAGGTTGTAGCCTGAATCTTGCAGTTGTGCACAGAGTTGAGATGTTTGGTGAAACCAGCTCATTAATGAAGGGATTGTTCCCATTTTCTAGAGATGGAGGTTGGCTCAGCCCATCTGGTGTCTTTAAAGCCACGCTCAGAAGAATTCCAGCTCTGTGATGGCATGGCTACTATCTGTCTTTTTTCATTCCAAAAAAATACTTTTTGACCAGCTGATTAACCTGCAGGCAGAAATTGAGTCCTGAAAGTGTCAATTATGCTGTTGAAAAGTTAAGCTCAGTTTTTTTGGTAGTTATTTCTTGAGGTTGCCCTATGTACCAGGCACTATGGGAGGCACAAGACTAGATAGAATCCTGTTCCCATGCTCAGGGAATTTAATATCTGATATAGAAAATAAGGGCTTCCCTGATAGCTCAGCTGGTAAAGAATCCACCTGCAATGCAGGAGATCCCAGTTCGATTCCTGGGTTGGGAAGATCCGCTGGAGAAGGGATAGGTTACCCACTCCAGTATTCTTGGACTTCCCTTGTGGCTCAGCTGGTAAAAAATCCACCTGCAATGTGGGAGACCTGGGTTTGATCCCTGGGTTGGAAAGATCCCCTGGAGAAGGGAATGGCTACCCACTCTAGTATTCTGGCCTGGAGAATTCCACGGATTGTACAGTCCATGGGATCGCAAAGAGTCAGACACAACAGAGTGACTTTCACTTTCTTTCACTTCACTATAGGAGATAAAGCAGGTAAATTAGTTGTGTATTCACATCCTGCACACACATGTGACATTTCTGCACAGAATTTTGTTATGGAAGAATTCTAGGAAAATGGCTTCAGGCATAACTGGATCCAGGGGCTCAAATGATGTCATGGGTGTGCGTGTATGTGCTCTCTCTGTCTTTCTTTCTATTTCTTCTGTATTGGCCTTGTTCTTAAGCCTTCTTTTTTCTTTGTGTTGTGTTTGACAGCAGCAAAATATCAGGAAAGGCTCTCATTGTTCTCGTTTGGGCCACATGCCAATCGCTTGATCCAGTCACTTTTGCTTGGAGGAAAAAGTGCTGGGATAATGTCTGGGTTTCCTGACCTGAAACCAGGGAAGGGTTATTTCACCTGAAACACATGAACTAAGCTAGTCAAACAGGAGTTGGCAGACTTTTCCTATAAAGGGCCAGAGAGTAAATGTTTTAGCCTCATGGACTAGTTTTTATTGCAGCCACTCACTCCCATCCTTGTAGTGTGAAAGCAACCATAGGCAATTCACTAGTGAATGGGCGTGGCTATGCTCCAATAACACTTCTACAAAATCAGGCAGTGGGCCCCAAGTTTGCTGACCTGGGTAATAAACAATTTGGATGCTGTGGCTGGATCCGGGATAGACAAACACCACAGATGGGACACTGCATCTCAGAAGAGTTGGGGGAGTCAGAGAAAATGAGCTTGCAAGTTCAGGTTGTGTGGGGTCTCAAATGCCAAATTAACGAATTTGGATTTTCTTCTGAACCAGAGGACACCCCTGATAGATGCTGAAAATCACAGCGTGTTTGCCTCAGATGTTGAGTGTTACAGATGTATGGCCACTAAGCTGGAGGACAGTTGCATTTTGCTCAGATCGCTGACCCTCTGTGCAAGCAGGGGGTTCCTTCTGGGATGGCATCCTCAGGGAAGACAGTTGTTTTGGTTATGCTACAAGCAGAGAAGAGAGCTGGAAACTTCCAGCAGCCAACTCACCACATAGCTTCAGGGGGCTCCCTTCACATGGTGATCATTATGGATGAGACCACCTAGACTTGTGCAGGGTACCGTCTGAACAGCTGTACATGACCTGTGTGCTTCCCAAGATGACCCAGGTCTTCCCTGAATCCTGGATAGCACTGAGGACATTTTTGATAGTCAACATCATACCGAATGTTAAGAGAAATCTGTCAAGAGGAGGCAGGTTAAATCCTCCAGAAAGAGAATTTACAGCTTGTGCTTTCCGCAGATTTATTTACCAAGCGGGCAGTTGCATGTTATCAAACAGGCAGGGAGCAGAAATGTCATGCATACAGGCTTTGCAGTACAATTCCTACTGTGCCATTTGAGCCAGGAACCACAGAAGGTGCCTTTCTGTGGGGTAGCATATGGCAGACGAGCTGGGTCTTTGCCTGTGTGATCGGAGGGGACACACCATTAACTGTCACATATGCTTTTGTCATGTGGGTCCCGCAGCTTTCCTGGGCTGGACTGGGCTGATGAGAGTCAGGAAAATCAACTCACCACATAGTACCATCCGACTGGCTCCTTCTGTGGCAGTGCCAGAAAGACCCCCACTGAAGAGTGAATTAGGTTCTTTCTTTTTCCAAGAAGCATGTGTTGAGTACCTACTATGTGCAAGGTTCTTCCAGGCCTCCTAGGAGATGCCCAGCACAGTAGCGTGGGGCATGTAGTCTGGAGTCTGGTACTGCTGGACTCCACTGGGGTTCTGCCATTTAGTGGTGCAGATCTATTCTCCTTCTGTCCCACCACCTGACCATGGCTCCATTTTTTCCCTGTCTGTAAAAGGGGTAGGCGCGGTTCATAACAACTAACTCCTGGATTGCTTCAAGCCTGAAATGATGGTTCATACAGAGCATTTAGTGCAGTGCCTGGCACATAGTAGGTGCTCAGTAGCTGCTACCTTTGGTCCTAATAAATCAGATGCCAACATTAAGATTTGCACCCTGTTATGGGAGGGGTGACAAATCGTGCCCTCAGGTGATTGTGACACAAGATAAGTTAGATAAAAGCCACCAGAAATGTGTATTCATTCATTCACTGAAAAAATAAATCAGAGCACCCCATGCGTGCCAGGTGCCGTGCAAGGAGGGCAGTGGTGAATGAAGAAGACACTGCCTCCCTCTGCCCACATGGGCCTCTGGCTTAGCGTCAGATGCAGAGGAGAAGCAGGCAGGTTACACTGAAAAAGAGGTATGTGCTGAAAGGGATTTAAAAAAAGGTGCAGGGGTAAGGGCTGACGGGCTGGGAGGAGGCGACTGGACTGGTGGGTCCTCTCTGAGGAGGTGCGGTTGCAGCTGAGATCCGAGTGATAAGGAGGAATGGACAGGTGATGGAGCAGGGCAAGCATTCCAGGTAGAAGGGACAAAGGGCATGGAGGCTTGGTGGTGGCAGAGGAGGCAGGGGTGGCCCAGGTGTACACTGGTACTATGTCTGAGAGGACTCAGCCAAGGCTTCAGGAAGCGATGGCATTGAAGCTGACCCTTAAAGACTGATGGGAGTTTGCAGCTGGAGACAGCGGCCGCCATGAGGTGTGACAGCCGGGAAACAGGCCGTGCAGTGGCCGTCACATGTTTTTGCCGCCTTCCTGGGGAGATGCAGCTGCTTTCCTTTATGGGAGAGAAAGATTGATCTAGTGTGATCCCATCTCCCTTCAATCCCCCTGCCAGCCCCACGTTTCATCTGCTACGTTCTCCTATTCTTGACCAGGAGTGGGAGGCACTGGGCATTGCCCCTGTAACATGCCTGCTTGTCCCAGCTGTGACCCTAGCTTCGGAAGAACGTCAGATCCATTTCATGTCATGCACAGGATGCATCTGACCTCCCAGAACTTGAAAGTTGCATTTTTTGAGATTGGTTTCTCTGCAGGTTTAAATGTCCACTTGGGGGATGCAGTCTTGGAAGGTATTGGTCTATGGCTGTGATGGCTGAGGGCTTGTTATCAGCAGCATCAATCTCATGGCCACTTTGCCAGCTCTCTCCCCTCCCCTTACCCCTACTCCCAGCATCCTCACTAGCTGTGTGAGTATTGGGGGATCTTAAAGCCACCTCTGCTATAATATTGCTAACATCAGCTAAAATGTATTGAGCACCTACCTACAACATACCAAACACTGTTCTAATCATTTTATATATGTTAGCTCAGTCTTCAAAGTAACCATGTAAGGCGAGTACTATTATTAGTCCCATTTTACGGACAGGGAGATGGAGGGAGAGAGAGGGACTTGCCTTGAGCCAGCCCTCAAGTACTACCTTGTACCCCAACCCACAAAGAATGTACTTTCTATTTTTTCAGCATTTCTAATCTTTATTGGGAGAACATTGAGTTGTGGTTGCTGCTATTTACTGGTGTTTCTACGCATTGAACTGTGTTCTTAAATCATTGATTCTGAGAGCCATTTTGTAACGCAGAGTCTTAGCTGCTGAACCGCCAGGGAAGTCCCAAGAACCTTTGAGTGACATTGTTGCAAAATATTTTTTCAGAATATTATAGATACAGTGACTGTTGAAATAGCAGGGAAATTCTTACCAAAAACTACTTGCAGAAGTTCTAATGCGTTTAAACAGCCATGTGGTTCCTTCCAGACTGAAGGTTGACAGGTCCCATCTTGATGACATCACCGACTCGATGGACGGACGTGAGTTTGAGTAAACTCCGGGAGTTGGTGATGGATAGGGAGGCCTGGCGTGATACAGTCCATGGGGTCACAAAGAGTCGGACCCGACTGAGCGACTGAACTGAACTGATCTTGATTTAGTCAAGTGGTGCCCGTGCAGCAATATCCTGAATAAGTTTACATATCCCTTCCCCACCCCAGCTTCAGCTTTGAGATTATGCAAATTCTTGGCAGATTGTTGTAAACTGGGAAATATTCATTTATTTCATGTCACATTTTGTGCAAAAAGCAAGACATTATTGAGAATTAAGGGCTATTGAGAATTTATTTCAAATTCGCATTATTCCAAGTTGCATGAACTGGGTCATCCTTGGTCTGTCCCCCACGGGACAGAGGTGCCAGTCCCTGGGGATTCTCTGACAGTCACTGAGATCTCTTCCCTCCTACAGGTTGGCCAGCCGGAGCAGTGACAAGGATGGGGACTCTGTGCACACAGCCAGTGACGTCGCGCTGACCCCACGGACCAACTCCCCAGATCGGAGATGCTCGTCCTCAGACACGTCTAAGTCTACATACAGCCTGACCCGGAGGATTTCAAGTAAGCCTCTCTACTCTGCCTGTTGGGGGTCCCGGCTCAAGTCAGCTGCCACTCGGGGTCCATGAAGTACAACCCCGTTATCTGGGTCCCCAGGATAAAGGGAAAGAGCTGGCATTCCCAGATGCTCAACAGCACCCCCAGGGAGAGACAGGAAGGACAGGGTCACCGCTGGTGAGGGAGTGGAGTGTGGTGTGACAGTCCAGGAGACAAGATGACAGAGAGGGAAGCGTGACAGAGGAGGGCATCATACCTGATTTCTGCCAAGTTCAGGCAGAAGCAATCATTTTGACTGATTTTGGTTTATACTGATCACAAGTTTCATTGAATTGGCTCAGTTGATGACATTGTCAGCATATATCATTTCAGACCCCGAAAGGCAAGTGTTAGTTACCATGTTACACAGCAGGGCCTGCAAATTGAAGTGACTTGAGGGGCCAGGTGGATTGTGTCAGTGGCTGAGTGCCAAGGGCTGGAGGGAGATAAATATCACCCTAGTGAGTGACAAGTGGCAGCCGACTCTTGGCCTTGCACTAGGGCAGGGTGGGGACTGGGGCCAGTTGGGAAGCCAGTGTCTTATTGAAGGGGGGCAGCTGCTACTCAGCTGCAGCCATGTGGGATTGTATTGCCTGACCTTTCTAAAGAGAAACTGGCAGTCTGGGTTTTTATATGAAACTTCCTTACTTTTAAACCCAAACAGAATGTATCTCTGGGTTGAATCTGGCCCTTGGCCCACTCTAGAGTGGGCCACTCTACACACACACACACACACACACACACTGTAGCCTGGGTGTAGACCAGAGGGTGTGATTTGGGTGGGGAAGAGAAAGGGGGATAAAGCCTAGAGTCTCCCAGCCTCTTGTCACTAGCCAAGTGTATCTTCTCTGTCTCATGCAGCTGATGTCTGAAATTCACTTAACAGAGGGAAAAGGCTTAAATTCATGAAACTAATCCACTCAGCTGGAAATGATTGAGATCTCTGATCTTTTCTGGGAGTGGATGGGGAAGAAGTAAATTTCAAGAGTTTGAAATAGTGAAACAGAACAGGTGTCTGGCTTCTGTGGCCTCTGTCTTTTCATCTGTAGAATAAGAGGGCCTGTCTGCCCTGTGCAGACCGCTGTCTAGTACAGCGGCCATCACAGGCATGTAGCTGAATTGAGATGCACTGTACGTGTTACATACCCACTGGATTTTGAAGATGGTATGAAAAAAGAGAGAATTTAGAATGTCTCACTAAAATGTTTTTATATTGATTACATGTTGAAATGATTATATTTTGGATATATTTGTTTAAATAAAATATAAAAATTAATTTCACCAGCTTCTTTGTACTTTTACATAATTGTGGCTACAAGAAAATTTTAAGTTACCTTTGTGGGCTTCAATGGACGTGAGTTTGAGCACGCTTCGGGAGTTGGTGATGGACAGGGAAGCCTGGCATCCTGCAGGCCATGGGGTCGATCACAAAGAGTCAGACATGACTGAGCGACTGAACTAAACTGTGGGCTTGTATGTCTGTATCTGGTTCACATTTTATTTTCTCTTGGATAGCGCTGGTCTAGATGATTCCTAAATCTTACTGCCAGCTCTATACAGAGATGACCGAATTTAGCACACAATTATCAGGGTGCAGCTGTGCACTGACGAAGGCTCATGGTTTTAGCCAACAGGCAGGTATTTGGGCAGTCAACAAGATGCCATGAAAGAACAAATACTATGTAATTTTCCCAACATGAGGAATCTCATAGTCAGACTCCTAAGCATCTGCAGAGTAGGACATGGTTGCTGGGGGAGCTCGAACCAGGCAGGTGTTGGTTTCACTTATGCCAGATGAGTAAGTTCTAGAAATCCACTCCAGCAGAGTGTATAAAATTAACAGTACTATGTGGAGTACTTAAGCATTTGCTAAGAGAGTAGATCTTATGTTCTTAACAAACACACAAAAGTAAGTAAATAAAGAGGGCAGGAGGAAGCTTTTGAAAGTGATGGATAGTTTATGGCATAGATTGTGGCAATGGTTTCATGGGTGCATACTTATCTCCGAAGTTATTGAGTTGTGTAGATTAATTATGGACAACTTTCTGTATGTCAGTCATACCTCAATTAAGTACTTTAAAAGAGAAAAGAATGCCATGAGGTTATTGCTAGAACAGAGAGATGAGCAACGATGGCAACAATGAACCTGGGAGTGGTGAACTCTTCTGCTTAATGGGGAGGGGAAAGGCACCCCGAAAGTGATGAGCTGTGAATGTGATCCTTGGAGACGTACAATAGTTACCATTCAGTGCCTCTCACCACGTGCACTTTTGTGCTGAGCCCTCTCCACGCACCGCTCAGTGAGTCTTCGCCACAATCTTTGATGTGGTTTCTCTGATTGGCTCCATGTTACAGATGGGAAAACCAAGTGTGTAAAATGTGCCTGGAGTCACTTGGCTCGTTACTTAGGGAGTCACATGGTTCACAAGGAAGTAGGTGGGTTGGAATTTGACCCAGACACTGACCCCAGAGCCCACTCTTTGAAAGTGGAGGCAGTATGGGGGAATGGTTAGACTCTGGGGCCAGATAGGTGGGGCTGGAATCCTGGCTCCTCCTACTAGTTGTGTGCCCTTTGGTGAGTTACTTTGAGTTTCTGTTTCCTCATCTGTAAAGTGAAGGTAATGGTCACTGGCTAATACCTTGTGAAGGTTGTGAGTGTGAAAGTGCTAGTCGCTCAGTCATGTCCAACTCTTGGCGACCCCATGGACTGTAGCCCACCAGGCTTCTCTGTCCGTGGAATTCTCCAGGCAAGAATACTGGAGTGGGTAGCCATTCCCTTCTCCAGGGGATCTTCCCGACCCAGGGATCAAACCTGGGTCTCCTGCATTGCAGGCGGATTCTTTACCCTCTGGGCTACCAGGGAAGCCCCCAAAAATGTCCAACTGTTTGCAAGCCCATGAACTGTAGCCTGCCAGGCTTCTCTGTCCATGGAATTCTCCAGGCAAGAATACTGGAGTGGGTAGCCATTCCATTCTCCATGCATGCAGGGCATTTAGAGCAGTGCCTGGCAGTTAGCTGCGGTGGAGACGCAGATGTTTGTGCCACTGCCCTTCCTCTCATAGAGTAAATAACAGGATTTCCAGGAGTGAAGAGCACATGGAAAGAGCGTTATGAAGCAGAGCAAACAATGTGAGAATCCTCGAAAGGTCCTTGATCTCACACATGGGCCCAGATCCAGTCCAGTACTTGGTGGTGTTAATTGTTATTTCTGCTGGGTGTGTAGGTCTCGAGTCCAGACGGCCCAGCTCCCCACTGATTGATATTAAGCCCATCGAGTTTGGCGTTCTCAGTGCCAAGAAAGAGCCCATCCAGCCCTCGGTGCTCAGACGGACCTATACGCCGGATGACTACTTCAGAAAGTTCGAGCCCCGCCTGTACTCCCTCGATTCCAACAGTGATGACGTGGACTTCCTGACGGACGCAGAGATCCTGTCCAAGTACCAGCTGGGCATGCTGCACTTCAGCACGCAGTACGACCTGCTGCACAACCATCTGACGGTGCGTGTGATCGAGGCCCGGGACTTGCCGCCCCCCATCTCCCACGACGGCGCGCGCCAGGACATGGCGCACTCCAACCCCTACGTCAAGATCTGCCTCCTGCCGGACCAGAAGAACTCCAAGCAGACCGGAGTCAAACGCAAGACCCAGAAGCCCGTGTTCGAGGAGCGCTACACCTTCGAGATCCCCTTCCTGGAGGCTCAGAGGAGGACCCTGCTCCTGACCGTGCTGGACTTTGATAAGTTCTCACGCCACTGCGTCATCGGCAAGGTGGCTGTGCCTTTGTGCGAGGTCGACCTGGTGAAGGGCGGACACTGGTGGAAGGCGCTGATTCCCAGTTCTCAGGTAAGGAATGGGTTGGCAGTGTCTCCTGCTGGGAGCTTTGTAAAAAACGAGTATTATTATTATTTTTTTAATCTCAGTATTTAAGTATTGGATTTTTTTTTTTTTTTAAACTTTTGAATTTGCAATAATTTTTTGACTCCCAAGAAGTTGCAAGAACAGTACAGGGAGTCCTGTGTGTTCTTCATCCAGCTTCCTGGATGGTAAATCTCACAGGATCTGTGTACATTAGGATTTCAAGAAACTGCTGTTGGTAGCTAAACTAGACCTTATGCAATTTTCACTAGTTCTTTTTTTTTAATGTCTATTTATTTGGCTGCACTGGGTGTTAGTTGTGGCACACAAGATCTTGAATCTTTGTTGCATCATGCAGGATCTTTAGTTGTGGCATGTGGGATCTAGTTCCCTGGCCAGGGATCAAACCCAGGTCCCCTGCATTGGGAGTGCAGAGTCCTAGCCACTGGACCACCAGCGAAGTCCCTTCAGCAGCATCCTCTGTGTGCATACGCATGCCTCTGTGTGTGTGTGTGTGTGTGTGTGTGTGTGTGTGTGTGTAGTTCCGTGAAATTATATCACTTGTATGGATTCAGGTAACCAGCACTGCCCTGGGAGCTTTTTCTCATTGATGCTGGGTTATTTACTAAGAATTATTGTCCAGAGTATGAAGCTATGTGTCATTTTGACTTTCAGAAATTGATCTGGGAAAATAAGATGAGGGCTGAAGACCGGGATGATGGATGGTTGTTTTTCAGGTGAATTGTAAGATTAGCTTCCTTCCCTCTTCCAGCCCAGTGACAAGCAGTGGGCTGCCTGGGGAGCTACCCATGGACCAAGCCCTCTCCCCAGTGGGCTTCTAGGGATCCTTCCTGGGGCATTCTGTGGGCTGGAGGACAGCAGTGCACCCACTGTGGATGGAAAGATGTGGGGGGGGTCCAGGGGAAAAAGACCCAGTTGGAGGCTGGTCAAGACCATCGATGACAGATAGTGATCCTTGTAATGCAAATGGGATTACTTTGCATCAAATACACCAAGCTGCTTCTAAAGCTGAGCTCTGCTGGCCAGGGATTTGATGATCCAGCATCACATTTGGGATGCACGTGTTAAACATGAGGACTGGAGGGGCTGCTACATTGTATGTGTGTGTATACACATCTTAAAAGCTATCGCTCTCTTAGTTTGGATTCCCCAAGAAAAAGAAGACTCTCAGGCAAGGGAGTCATTTAATAGATGACACCAGAGGAAATACCAGGAGCAGTTAGGAATGTCACATAAAGGATGCAGATATCAGGCCAGCCACCACTGTGGTAACTGGAGCGGAAACCTGCTAGGGGAACCAGAAGCCAGTGTCAGACATGCCTAAGAGCCTTTCCTTCCAAGAGGCGAGGGAGCTGGGGTGTTAATACACCACCTCCTGTCAGTCACCGAATGAGGGCTGGGGTATGGGAAGGTTTATTTCCTGGTATTTATGGCTTGTGACACTGGCGGGTGCAGAGACCCTTGACATCCACAGACACAAAAAGAGCTGGCAGGAATGATCATGGTCAGAAGGGAGTTAGTGTCTGCTGTAATCCTAAGTTTGCCTTCCCATCACACAATCAGAATATATTGGATCATGTCATGTAGCCTCCTCGATATTTGTTTTTTTTAAAATCAAATTAGTTTATTTATCAATTTTTAACTTTACAATATTGTCTTGGTTTTGCCATACATTGACATGAATCCACCATGGGTGTACATGTGTTCCCCTTCCAGAACCCCCCTCCCACCTCCCTCCCCATCCCATCCCTCCGGGTCATCCTGGTGCACCAGCCCCAAGCACCCTGTATCATGCATTGAACCTGGACTGGCGATTTGTTTCACATAAGATAATTTACATGCTTCAATGTCATTCTCCCATATCCTCCTCGATATTTGATATCGAGGTTTTCAACTGTCAAGAAAATTATGCGGACAGAGGGAGACCCACTAAGCACGACAAATTCCAGATTCCACTGTTTGTGTCGGGGCAGAGCCCTGGAGGTGGAGGATCTGGACCTGCCCACAGGTTGGCTCCTCTACATCTTGGCTGAGGTGTTATCTTGGCTGAAATGGAAAGTTCCTGGTGCACCTGCCCTGCTGCAGTTCTCTTGAAAGCCAGGGCCAGGGTCGGGGTGTTGGTGCCAGTCATTAATTTAGGAAGTGATCCCAGGAAGCAAGAGTAAGGGTTGAGGAGGAGACAGAGGAGGAGGGACGTCAAAGCCAGTGGTGGTTCTGAAGGTCGCCATTCTGGCACTAAGGGTGGGCGTGGACTCCATCCTTGCCCAGTGGCCAGGTGGGCTTCCCAAACCTCACAGAAGGGCTAGGGCAGAAAAGAGAAGGAGCCCAGGTGTGCTGCTCTCTGCCTGAACTGAGACTGGACTGTGGGAGCATCTGTTGCTTCACCCCCGCCCTGGGCATTCCCTGTCCCCTTCTCCTGCTTTGTTTTTCTCCATGGCACTTACCATCCCATAGACTGTGTATTTTATAGTCTGTCTCCCCTGCTGGTATGTGAACCCCATGAGGGCAGTGACTTTTGTCTGTTTTGTTCACTTCTTTCTCTCCGCTCCTGGAACAGTGCCCAGCAGGTGAGGTGCTCAGTAATATTTACTGAATGAGTGGAGGTTGGAAGGATCCCCAAAGTGAATTCCCTTCTTCCCTCCCTCCCTCTTTCCTCCCTTCCTTCTTCTCCTTCCTTCTCATGTAATGGAGGCTCGACTCCCATCTCAAGCTTGCTCTGGAGTATGTGCTCTTTGAGTGGGCATGTCAGCTGTCTGTTGAGGTGTCTAGAAGCAGAGCTTGAGATAGTATTTCAAGGTGGCTTAGTTTCCTTAGGATTGCTATGACAAAGCCCCACAAATTGGGTGGGCTAGAGCTGTAGTTTATTGTCTTACAATTTGGAGGTTTTGAGTCCAAGATCAAGCTGCTGGCGGGGCCATGCTTCCTCTGAAGCCTGGAGGGGATCCTTCCTTGCCTATTCCAGCTTCTAGTGGTTGTTAGATTACAGATGCATCACTCTGATCTCTGCCTCCCTCCTCCCATGGCCTTCTCTCTGTGTTTTGCTGTGTCTTTTCTCATAAGGACATCAGCCATGCTGGATTAGGGGCCACCCTGCTCCAGGATGACCTCATCTAATCACATCTGCAGCGACCCTGTTTCGAAAAAAGGTCACATTCTGAGGTCCTGGGGGCTGGGATGTCAGGTCACCTTTGGGGGACACGATTCAGCCCACAAGGGGATGCAAGAGAAAACCCTGCAAGGCAGGCTGTGAAGTGGTCTAAATGAGGGTAACAGCCAAGTGAGGCTGAGCCTCTGCCTGTGTGTGGTTGGGAGGGAACTCTGGATCCTGGACTTCACTGCAGCGTTTCTTCCTTTAGACAAGGGAGCCAGCCAGCCCTGATCACAGGTCTTTGGCAGGGACCAGACTGGGAAATCTGATTTTTAGCTGGGCAGCCCTGGGCCTCCCTGAAGCCTCTGTTTCTTTGAAACAGTGGTTCTAAATAGGGATGGTTTTGGTCCCAGGACATTTGGCAGTGCTGGAAGAAATTTGGGGTTTGGTGGATGGGATAGTTCTGGTGGGTAGAGATTAGGAATGCTGCTAAACAGCCTGCAATGCACAAGACAGACCCCACAACACTGAAGATCTAGCCCCAGACGGTCCATAGTGCTGAGGGTGAGAAAGCCTGCTGTGTGGTGAAGGGGAGGGTGGAGGGTGGGGTTCAGAACAGAGTCTGCCATGAAAAGGTGAGATGGGAGCTGGACTGTTCCCTGTTGGGGAAGGAAGGTTTTCCAAGGAGAGACAGTGGTCAGGGTCGGGCCACAAGGCAGAGCTCCAGGGAGCTGCTTTGCTTTTCATTCCAAATGTGGAAAAGGAGATACTGGTTTTGAACAAAAATCCACATCAGGCAAAACAGGCCTGCATTGGAGACAGAAAATAAAATCCATACATAGTGCGCCCAGGCGGTCACATGGCTGTCACCGCTGATTTCCACTGGAGGCAGACATCTGTCTTCAATGAAGCGCTCCGAGGATGCAGCTGTGTGTGGGGTGGAAGCAGTTTCTCGATTTCAACCTGACTTCACAGTTTGTGGGTCAGAGTGACTCCTAGAATCTGTTAGCCCTACAGTCTCCCCCATGGAGACCCCGTGCGAACATAGGTTGCTGGTTGTAGGACCAGCATGTAGGCATCCTCTGGCTCATGGCAGAATGTCTCAGCTGTTTTGTGCCTTTGAACACAAGACATGAGTGTGTCTTTGATCTTGGCATTCAGGAAATCAGCAGCTAATGGGCCTCATTGAGAAGGTTGGCTCAAAAGATAGTGGAAATGAAGACATAGGAATATGAAGTATGTGAGATGATTGATGTGGCATGAAGTTATACTGGATGCCGAGAGAAATTCTCTCATCTGAGTGGATTGAAGTGAATTGATGCTTTGGCCATTTAGAGGTGAAATCCATGTAGTCTCAACTCTTTTTAAAAAAATTATTAATAACTGTGACAAAACACACATAACATAAAATTAACCATCTTATCCATTTTTAAGTGTACAGTTAAGTGGTATTGAGTACTTACACATACATCGTCATCCCCATTCATATCCAGACTCTCATCTCACAAAATAAAGCTGTGTCTTCATTAAACAGTAGTTCTCCACACCCCACTGGCCCCAGCCCCTGGCAGCCACCACTCAACTTTCTGCTTTCTGTTTGACTACTCTGGGTACTTCTTGTAAATGGAATGACCCGATATTTTCTATTTGAGGCTGGTTTATTTCACTTAGCATAATGTTCGCAAGGTTCATCCATGTTGTCGCCTGTGGCAGGATTTCCTTCGTTTTGAAGGCTGAGTAGTATTCCATTGTGTGGGTAGATCACATATTGCTTGTTCATACATCCACTGATGGAAGCTTGGTTGTTTCCACCTTTTGGTTACTGTGATTAATGCTCCTGTGAACATGGAGGTACAGTTATTTCTTTAATTTTTTTTAAGTCAGAAAAAAATTCAGGATGAAGGATATTCATTTCTCTAAAGATCGTGTTGTTTGGGGAAGGAAGGAGGAGGGAGGTGAAGAGAACAAAGGCCCTGTGGACATGCTGGAAACTCACAGAGCATTAGGAGGAACCAGAGTTCTTGTTCCAGCCCCTTCACTAGTTCCATTGGGACTGGCGTCATGTAACTTCATGGATCTTGGTTTGCTTGTGTCAAGTGGAGACATGTTACCTACTCCCCCCTCCCTTGCCATGCATCCCTCGGGAGGTAAAGTCTTCTCAAGAGAAATTGACTTCTGACTGTGAAAGCCCCTCAAATTAAGGAAAATTATAAATAGACTGTACATTATAAATATGCAGTAAAAATATTGTACATACATAAACCATCTGTATATTTAGTCAATGAGTATTTGTTGGGTGCTTGTCATTTTCTAGGGGCTGGGGCTACTAATTTCACTCTACACTCGTGTCTACTATGAGCTAAGCAATGTTCCACACATGCTCACTTGTTTGTCTCGCAAGTGTTCATTTTACAAAAGGGGAAAATGAGCTGTGGGTCTCCCAGACCTCAGTAAGTTCTCTCAGCCCCTTAAGGCAGAGAAACGTTAAGTGATTTTTCCATGCTTAGTAGTAGAACTGAGGCCCTTTGGCTTAAAAAATGATGTGTCATAACCAAGACATTAGACTGGTTCTCTACAGCAAAGCCACTGACCTCAGGGAGCTTATGTTCTAGTGGACAGAGGTGGGCAGTGAGCAAATGAGTTAACACATCATGCCTCTTGGCATTGTCTCTGCCAAGAGGAAAAATAAAGAAGGGTTAGGGGCTGGAGAGGGGTGGCCAGGTAGGAGAGTCAGGAATCTGTTCCAGGTGGGTGAGGAGATGGCATTTAAGTAGAGAGCAGGGAGGATTGAGGAAGTGAGCCTGGGTGATGTTCAGGGAAGAGCATTTAAACAGTGAGTACAGAAAGTGCAAAGGCCCTGAGGCAGGGTGTGAGGCTGGAGAGTGAGGGGAGAGCAGCAGAAGGTGAGGTTGAACTGGGAAAAAAGGCCACATCACATCAACCTTATAGGCTGAGGTAAAGACTTGGATTTTATTCCTAAGGGTGTGGGAAGCCCTGAAGTGTTTTGAGGAGGGGTGACCCAGCCAGGCTGCCTGGAGAGAACTGGGGGAGATGCCATACTTATTTCCAAAATATATAAAGTACTCCAATGACTCATAAATAAAAGACAAAATTCAGTTTTTAAATGGGCAATAGTTTTGAACAGATGTTTCACAGAAGACACGTGCAAATGATCTAAAAGCACAAGGAAAAGTGCTCAACTTCATTATCCATTAGAGAAATGCAGGTTAAAACCTCAGTGAGACCACACCTATCAGAATTACTAAAATCACAAAGACTGACAACACCCAATGTTGATGAGCACGTGGAGCCACTGGAACTCTCAGTGTTGTGGGAGCATCATGTGATGTAACCCCTTAGGAAGAAATTCTAGTAGTTGCTTATAAAACTAAACAGAAATCTACCCTATGAACCAGCAGTGCCACTCTGAAGAGAAATGAAAATGTTACGTCTACACAAAAACTTGTACATGTGTATTCAGAAAAACTCTACATGTGGTAGCCCCAAACTAGAAATTTCCCAGGTGCTCATCAACAGATTAAGGGATAACAGATTTATTGTTTATTCATGTAATGGAACATTATTCAGCAATAAATGAAAAAGGATACACACAGGTATTGATACACACAGCATGGATGAATGTCACAAACGTGCTAAGTAGAACATCCTACTGACAACCATTATGCAAAATAGAAGCCAGACCCAAGAGAGCATGACTTGCCTATATATAAAGTTTAAGAATTGCATATATATAAAGTTGCATATATATAAAGTTCAAGAATCACAAAATTCTGGCTTAGTTCACTCTGTATAATGGGCTCCAGTCTCATCCATCTCAATAGAACTGATTCAAATGTATTCTTTTTAATGGCTGAGTAATATTCCACTGTGTATATGTACCACAGCTTCCTTATCCATTCGTCTGCTGATGGACATCTAGGTTGCTTCCATGTCCTGGCTATTGTAAACAGTGCTGCGATGAACATTGGGGTATATGCGTCTCTTTCAATTCTGGTTTCCTCGGTGTATATGCCCAGCAGTGGGATTGCTGGGTCATATGGCAGTTCTATTCCCAGTTTTTTAAGGAATCTCCACACTATTCTCCATAGTGGCTGTACTAGTTTGCATTCCCACCAACAGTGTAAGAGGGTTCCCTTTTCTCCACACCCTCTCCAGCATTTATTGCTTGTAGACTTTTGGATAGCAGCCATTCTGACTGGTGTGAAATGGTACCTCATTGTACAGAGTGAAGTAAGCCAGAAAGAAAAACACCAATACAGTATACTAATGCATATATATGGAATTTGAAAGATGGTAACGATAACCCTATATGCAAGACAGAATAAGAGACACAGATTCATAGAACAGTCTTATGGACTCTGAGGGAGAAGGTGAGGGTGGGATGTTCTGGGAGAATAGCATTGAAACATGTATATTATCATATGTGAAACAGAACACCATTCCAGGTTCGATGCATGAGACAAATGCTCAGGGCTGGGGCAATGGGATGACCCAGAGGTATGGGATGGGGAGGGAGGTGGGAGGGGAGTTCAGGATGGGGAACACATGTAAACCCATGGCTGATTCATGTCAATGTATGGCAAAAAACCACTACAATATTGTAAAGTAATTAGCTCCCAACTAAAATAAATAAATTTATTAAAAAAAAAAAGAATCACAAAATTAATCTATGGTGAAAAATTGAAACGGTGGTTGTGACTGGAGAAGGGGATTGACTGGAAAGGAGCCAAAGGGAAATTTCTGGACTCATAGTGACAGGGCATTGGATACAGAGGTGTATGCACTTTCGAACTCGTCACTTAAGGTTTTCACACTTCGTTGCATATAAATTTTATCTGGAAAATGAAAGAGCCATAAACGTTGCATTTTGGTTAATGATATGCCTGCTGAAGTGTTCAGGGCACTAGTGCCTGCAACTTACTTTAAAATGCACTCAAAAAAGATCAATAGATATGCAGTAAAGCAATTACAGCATGCTTTTAAAATATCAGTTGCAGAATTAACATTAATAACTGTTCATTTTAGGGTCTTGGTGATGTATTTAAACAGGTCCATTGTATAGTTATTTCAGCCTCTCTGTATTTGATAAAGTTCATAAGAAAATGTTGGGGAACACCAGTTAGGAGTAATATGCTGTGGGCTTCCAGGCGGGAGGTGGTGCTGGCTGGACCCAGGTGGAGGGAGGAGTAAACAAGTGGCCAGTTTGGGAGACAATTTGAAGGCAAAGTCTTTGATGCCCAGAACCAGCCCTTAGACTTTACACTCCAGCTTCAGGGGTGCTGTTAATGAGGCCAAGCAGAGGGGGGATTTTCAAACAGGGGATGCCACTGTTGTCTTCACAAGCTATCAGAATCAGTCAGGAACTGTGGCTGTGGGGCTCCCAGATCTCAGCCTCCCAGATTCCAGTTTCCTAAGACTTGAGTGAACCTGCTCTTGAGTGAATGTGCTGGGAGATTCTGATGCAGGTGAACTGCAGACCTCATCTGGGAAGCACTTGGGCGGCCGGTGGAAGGCAGAAAGGGCTTGGCTATTGGAGCTGGACAGACTGAGGTGCAGTCTCGCTGGTCAGCTGCTATGATAGTTTAATGAGCCACTCTGGCTGCTGTTACCATTGTATTTTATGGAGCCATTCAAACAGGCTCAGAGTGGCGTGCTCTTAGACATTCTTGGGAGATAGTTCTGACTCGTGTGGGGTGTGGTATCTTTTATTAGAAAGCCAGATTGCCTGCTGAGGAAGAATGTTTGCTTTGAGTGCAGAAGAAAATGTGCTTAGTGAAAAGTGATATTTGCACACCTGGCTGCTGGATATTTGTTTTGAAAACTACTTTAATGTGAAACTTGTTTTATCCAAAGGAACGCCTCTTAGATCTTTGATCCTTATAACTTAGAGCCCCGTAGCCTTGGAAGTGAAATCTGTGTGTGTTTCCTTTGCTGCGGAAAAGTCAGTTCAGTTCAGTCGCTCAGTCATGTCTCATTCTTTGCGACCCCATGAACTGCAGCATGCCAGGCTTCCCTGTCCATCACCAACTCCCAGAGCTTGCTCAAATTCACGTCCATCGAGTCGGTGATGCCATCCAACCATCTCATCCTTTGTCGTCCCTTTCTCCTCCTGCCTTCAGTCTTTCCCAGCATCAGGGTCTTTTCCAATAAATCAGTTTCATTAGGTGGCCAAAGTATTGGAGCTTAGAAAAGTCAGAGGTGATAGCAATAAGTGTGTTCTGGTTCTCTCCACGTGCCAGATCCTGGGCTCAGTATGACTCTTATGATACCCCTCCAGGTAGATGCCATTGGCACCTGCATGTTATAGATGGGAGCCCTGAGCCCCAGGAGAGCTTCCCTTATGGCTCAGCTGGAAAAGAATCCATCTGCAATGTGGGAGGCCTGGGTTCGTTCCCTGGGTTGGGAAGATCCCCTTGAGAAGGGAAAGGCTACCCACTCCAGTATTCTGGCCTGGAAAATTCCATGAACTGTGTAGTCCATGGGGTCGCCAAGAGTCGGACACGACTGAGCAACTTTCACTTTCATTTTTCTGAGCCTCAGGGAGATTGAGAAACTTAGCCCAAATTGCACAGCTGTAGTAGGGACTTGAACCTGAGACTGACTCCAAGCCCACATGCATGACCCCTACAAATTAATCTATTTAAGGGGAAAATCCTGGCTGAGGACTTTCAAAACTAACTTAACTTGGTAAGTGTAACTTGAATGTGATAAGACTGTATTCCTCATAAGTATACCCAGATTTTTATCTCAGTATGTATCTTCCTTCTTTCTTAAAGAAATTCTGTGTTTGCTCGGAACCTCTTAAGTGCCTTCAAAGTCTAAGGAGTAAGCTGGTGGCCGTCCTTAGGGGCACCAAACTGACTGGATCTTTGGAAATGGCCAAAGGACAGTCTGATTTGGTAACCAAGAAAAATATCAGTGTGGCGACTTCTGTTTCGGTTGAGCAATAGAAGCAAAATTGCATGACTCTGAAGCAAATAAATTTACTTTCTTATGTGGCCCCGAATCTTGGTTACAGATAACAGAACCCCATCTCAAACTTCCTTCCGCCAAAGACAAAAGTCTGGTTGTGTGAGCTCCAGCTACCACTGAGTCTGAGGGGTCTGGTTGTCCTGGGAGCCCTCAGCTAGAATGTTCCTCAGCCTGCCACCCTCTTGTCTTTCTTCTCAGGAAGGCGCTTCCCCTGGGGAAGCAAAAGTGGCTGTGAGTTGTTCCGGGCTTACCTCCTGCCAGTTGGACAGTACTTATGTAAAGTTCCAGAAGTCCCAGGGCCTGGCTCCCCTTACCCCACCCTCCCCATGCACAGTGGAGGGTGGCTCATCACAGCCCTTGGAGGCCTTGAAGTGAGAAGGACTGTGATTTCAGAGAAGGAGCATGACTGTCTCCTTATTTTGCAACCATGGTCACAGTTTTCTCTTTGTTATTGTTGCCTCTTCTCTGACCGATGTCCCCACTGAAGGACCTTGGTAGGCTGGGGTTCAGGAGCTGGCCCTGGTGGCAGGCACTTGTCAGCTGTTTGAAAGGTCCTGGCAGTGGGTAGACTCCTAGCCCTGGGAGTGTCTCCCATGGCCTCTTACTGTTGGGGTCCCTTCTCTAGAAGGGCAGCCCTGGAGGGTGGGTGCTGGTCAGATGGTCCAATCCCAGCTACCTTCTCTGTGGCTCACTACCCACTACGAGAGTCATCTATTGGCTAGGTTGGGTTCCCTAGAAGTAGACCCTGAGACCAAGATTTTAAGTGCAAGTATTTTATTTGAGGGGTCTTGTCAAGAAAAACCAGTGTTATCAAGCAAGTTACCACTGTGGGCATCTGGATCATGATCCTCCTGGGCTCTTGGTATAGGTTGCCCCTGGGGTGAGGGTGATGTAGCATATGTTCACCAGTGCCCAACAGACACAGGTTGAAGGATGCTTCCAGGAACCCATATACCCAAGAAGACTGTGTTATTGAACCAAACTAGGGTCCACTTGCCCTCAAGCAGTAAAGCCAGTCTACTAACATCTGGTTGTGGTGAAGGAAAGTACAACCTTTATTTCAGGACACCAAACAAGGAGAATGGGCAGCTCATGCTCAATAGACCCAAACTTCCCAATGACTTTCAGGGAAAAAGTTTTAAAGGCATTGTGAAGGAGGGGGCTTCAGGGTACATAATCAGCTTGTGCACAATTCTCAGATAGGTTGGCATCAAGGGGAAGTTTCAAGCATCATCAGGCCTTCTGGTTTCAACCAGTCTAGGATCTATGTTCTTGCAGTCTGCTTTTTCCATCTATTGAGGGGAGAGGTCTACTTCCCATAAAAACAACTTAGGAATGTGTGTCAGGTCTTTATCTGTTACATATCTTTCAGGGAATTGGGAGTTTTTTGATCTGTGGATTTATAGTCTAAATTGTTACCAGTTTCCAAGTCCAGTAGCTATTCTTTGTTTTTACATCTTCCGTTTCCTTATCTTCAACTTCTGAGCCAGTCTTTAGAGATTCAGGGGAGGCCTGGTAGACTTTGACTTCAAAGGACAAGGACACAGGGTCTTTTGTGTGGTTTCAGTCCTCCCTTTTCTTTGATACTCCACAATCTTGAGGGGAGCAGGTTCAGGAAAAGAAAGGAAGTAAAGTTTTAGATAGAGAGGTTAATCATTAACTCAGCAGAGGAACTCAGTTTTAGGGGGCACTCAGTCTCAAGAGGACCCTGGCATCCAGAGACTCCATGGGCAGAGAGTCTGAGGGCTGGCCAGGGCTGGGGGCTGTGGTGCACCCACAGTATCACCACACTTGACCTTGTCATGTTGAGGGCTCCGAGTGTAGGGTCTTTCGTGTTCCTCCTTCCCTCTCCATTCTCCTTTGCCCTGGGCAGGAAGGTGCGAAGCAGGTGAGCAAGACCGCTGGCTAAGCAGATGCCTGTGGAGAAAAAGGCTCTGGTCTCCCCTCCTTGAGGAGTCACCTGACCTTTGCAAGTGACCCTCCAGGCAGCCATCTCTCTCTGTTTTGAGTGGGTGGGCAGGGATAGTCACCAGCCCTCCCCACTTAGCCAGTGTCTCCCCTCTGCTCATAGAGGTGGGGAAGGGGGATGGTTTTGGAAACTGCTGGACCGAGTCTCTGCCTCTTACAAATCCCAAAGGGAGGCACGGGGTCCAGCTGATGCTGGCCCATTATTGCCTCTCTCTGGTCCCCAACTTTGGGCCCAGGCAGCCAGCTCTGTGGTCAACAGGCAAAGACACACACCCACTCCACCCCCCACTCCTGCCCACTGCATTCTATCCATGTACAGCTAAAGGCTTGGCCAGACCCTCCGTAACATCAGCTTTTGTGATTTATTCTTTGTATCTTTGTCACTTTTTAGAAGGAACTTGATAGGTGTTTTTTGAACTGAACGAATATCATTTTGTAAAGAGTATTAGCTTTTGAGTTAGACTGACCTGGTTATAGTCCTGGCTTCACCATTTACCAGCTGCGTAAACTTGGGTCCTGCTCCTCACTGGTAAATTAGGGATGATAATTCTACTGCGAGGGGAGTTGGGGGAGTATTGTGAAGATAAGAGTAATTTGAGCTGACTTATACAGCACTCACCATGTGCTAGGCACAGTGCTAAAGCTTCTGTTGTAGTCACTATTATCATCATCCCATTTTATGGATGTGGAAACTGAGGCATGCATTAAGTAACATGACCAAGGCCACAGAAATGGGATTTGAGCCCTTGCTGGTTCAGCTTCAGAGGCTGTGCTCCTAGCTACTTTACTACGTTGCCTCTTAATAAACCAAGATCTGGCTGGCAAAGCACCTGGCATATATTATTGCACTGAATAGTGGTGACCAGGAACTCAGGCACCAGAAGGTTGGGAGAGGGAACTGAGGAGGGAGGAGGCCAAAAAAGAGGGGGAAGAGGTTGGGAAGCAATTGAGATTGAGCTGTGAGGAACTGGCTGTAGAATCCAATTGGTGTTTCAGTATATAATTTACTTTGGTCTTAACCACGCTTCAGCCAAATGAAGACAGAAGGAATTTAGGACATCTTTTAATAGCAGAAATGGTGATAATTTGAAGCACCCAGAGTCATGTGTTGACTGGGCCTAGTACCTGGAATCTGCTTGGGGGCCATGCAGCCTCCCCTGGCTGCATACTGCATTTGGTGATCACTCACCCCCTGATGGGGCTTCCCAGATGGTGCTAGTGGTGAAGAACCCGTCTGCCAATGCGGGAGACATAGAAGATGCGAGTTTGATCCCTGGGTTGGAAAGATTCCCCTGGAGGAGAGCATGGTAACCCACTCCAGTATTCTTGCCTGGAGAACCCCATGGACAGAGAAGCTTTGCGGGCTACAGTCCATGGGGTCAGAAAGAGTCAGACACGACCGAGCATACACACACACATACCGCCTGATACCTTAACAGGCAAGGCCCTCAACAAAGCAGATGTCAGGTTTTTAATGAGAATCCGTCTTTAACTTGTCTGGAGCTGTTGTCAGTCTTGATTCTCTTGGCATAATCCTGGCCTCTGTGGGTTTATTAAAAGGGTTTCCTGCCCAGGTTTGGTGAACAGCTGTGTTTTAGCAACACTGTGCAGCCAGGGCTGGGCCCAGTCCAGAGCCTTACAAGGTAGCATTAACTACAAGTTTCTATCTATGTGGTCCTTCTTGTTTCTTCCTCCTAAAAGAGAAATGTAGGTTACATTTCAGGCCTTAACACAAGCTTTTGATTCCTAGTTATAATGTGACCTAGAAGGGGAGCCAGAGATGATTTGAACCAATCCTAGTTTACAGATGAGAAAACTGAGGCACAGAGAGGTGAAGTGACTTGTCCAAGGTCACACAGCCCTCAGTGACAGAAAGGAGACTATAGTTAGGTCACCTGACCACCAGGCGGGAGGTCTTACCACCGGCACATACTGCTTTACCCCACAAGAGAAGGGATGCTGGCTAAGAGCACAGGCCCTAAAGTCATACAGACCTGGGTTGAAGTCCTAGCTTTGCCACCTTCCACAGATAGGGACCTGGGAAAGTTAACTTTATCATCTCTAAGCCTCAGTTTCTTTGTCTGTAAAATGGGGATTGTGTGGTGTGCTGGAACTAGTTTACACGGGCTTGTAGAGGAGTTTTCAGGAATTTCACAAGCCAGCTGACTTCATGTTGGTAGATTGAAAATCAGCTATTGTGCATGAAATTGACAAATGCTGTGTAGTGTTTTAACCAGAACCTCCCCCCTCATGCTCCCCTCCCCAAAGAATTAAACATTTACCAGCATACCACTAATCATAGTAATACTTCTATGTTTTAATGGGCAGCCATAAAGCTAGTTCATGTGAGATTCAAACCAAAGAGCCTGACACATGTATACAGTGGTGCTGTGTTGTGGTCAAGAGCACGACCCTGCAGTCCCAAAAATCTTCAGGCTGGAGTCAGTCCCGCCACTTCCAGTGGGGTTACCTTGGGCAGTTACTCAGGGTCACTGGTAATGAAATTGTTGACTCTTCCTGAATGCTTCTCATAGACCAGATACCATTCTAGGGCTTTCCATGGAAGTTTGAAAACCACCACCAGAGACTATCAGTATCCCCGTTTAACAGTTAAAGACAGTAAGACATAGAAAATTTGAGTAACTTGCCCAAGGCCATGCAGTTAGTGGAGAAAGGAGGCTCCATTCTGATGCCAGCATCTGCTCTTGGCCACCACCCTGTCTCATCGAGGTTCACCTTCCTTTTTGGGAAAATGGCAGGAACAGCAACCCCGAGCTCAGAGATTGTGGCATGTGATACCGCCTGTGCTGTCTACACAGGCCCACACATGGCAGGGCCTCGGTTAATTGGCACTTCCTGCTGGTTAACACTGAGTGAATGTCGCTGTCCATTGTTACCGTGAAGATTGTCCTAAAACCTTCCTAGCCAAACGACTGCAACTTAGATTGATCAAGGAAATTAAAGCAACCATTGCCAGCCAAGCAATCCATCCACTCCAGCTGGCGTTGAGACACGAGGCTCTCGCTCTGAGTGGCCAGCCGGGTTGGGTGGTCCAGGCATCTGGCGGTGAGCTCCAGAGAGGATGAGTGAGGATGCTGGGGCTCTGTTCAAAGAGGGAGAGGCTGAAAATTTCCATGACTGTCCCAGTTGGTTGAATACATCCAGATTTCAGGTTCTAGGGCTACCAATGTGAGTGAGACCTTGTCCCTGCCTTTAAGACTCCATCGTCATACAGTGAACTCTGTATACATGAATTCCGAATCTAGATCCACTTGGTTGAATCTGTGGATGAGAAGCCATGGATACAGAAAGCAGCTGTACTGCACCATTTGATATAAGGGGATGCTCAGCCGCCCCAGAAGGCATGGTCCCATTTGATCTGGAAAGTTACTCCTGGTATTGGCCTCAAGATGTGTGTCATCCCAGTGCTGGAGGGAAGGGGAAAACGGGAGATGGGACACACGATTCACTTCCTGAAGCATTTCTGCCTGTGCTGGTAACTCCAGCTCCTTTGGCTCTGTACTGGCCTAGGAGTTAAACCAGGCAGACGGGTCGGTTTGTGGAGGCTGAAGGTCAGATCAGCTTGCAAACACATCTGGAAGAAAGGCTGCACGTCCCAGTGGGGGGAACCCACTGGAGAGTAGCTCTGACTCCCACCATCCAGGGCTCTCTCATTGGCCCCTCCCATGTTCTCAAGGCCCATGGCAGAGGTCCCCTTCCGCACCAGGCCCACTGTGGCCCTGACCACCCCAGGATGGTCCGGGTGACCATGCAACCTGCACTTCAAGCTTGTGTGATACAGGAAATTGGTTTCTGGTTGGCAGCACAACGCTAACGGAGGCTGCTTATCTGCAGCACAGGGAGACCAGCCACCCCTCATCTTCTGGCAGGAATGTGGGCTGGGACTTGCCTGCTGTGACATTAGTGAAGCATGTTGAGACCCTTTGGACCACCAGGGACACAGTCCCAACTCAGGTGTCCTTTCTAGGAGATGAGAGGAGATATTCTGGCTCAGGGAACTAAGAACCCCAGGAGTTTCCTGAGCTTCAGACACAACTGGATCCCAGGACTCCAGCCTTGTCATCCAGGCCCGCTTTCTCACTTTCTGCGTCACTCAGATAGACTCTTCCTATTGTTAGACAACCACTCACCAGCTCATAGCCTGGTACCCGGTATTCGTTTTCTGTTACTCCATTGTTGTCGTTGTTCAGCCACTTGGTCCTGTCCAGCTCTTTGTGACCCCGTGGACTGCAGCATGCCAGGCTTCCTTGTCCTTCACTGTCTCCTGGAGTTTGTTCAACCTCATGTGCATTGAGTCAGTGATGCCATCCATCTCATCCTCTGTCACTCCCTTCTCCTCCTGCCCTCAATCTTTCCCAGCATCAGAGTTTTTTCCAGTGAATTGGCTCCTAGCATCAGGTGGCCAAAGTATTGGAGCTTCAGCTTTAGTACCAGTCCTTCCATTGAATACTCAGCTTTGATTTCCTTTAGGATTGACTGGTTTAATCTTGCTGTCCAAGGGACTCTCAAAAGTCTTTTCCAGCACCACAATTCAAAAATATGAATTCTTCTGTGTTCAGCCTTCTTTAATATGCAACTGTCACATCCATACATGACTACTGGAAAAACCATAGCTTAGACTATACAGATCTTTGTCGGCAAAGTAATGCCTCTGCTTTTTAATATTCTGTCTAGGTTTGTCATAGCTTTTCTTCCAAGGAGCAAGCGTGTCTTTTAATTTCATGGCTGCAGGCACCATCTGCAGTGATTTTGAAGCACAAGAGAAGAAAATCTGTCACTGCTTCCAATTTTCCTCATCTATTTGCCACAAAGTGATGGGACCAGGTGCCATAATCTTAGTTTTTTGAATGCTGAGTTTTAAGCCAGCTTTTTCACTCTCCTCTTTCATCCACATCAGGAGGCTCTTTAGTTCCTCTTCACTTTCTGCCTTTAGGGTGGTATTATCTGCATATCTGAGGTTATTGATATTTTTCCTGGTGATCTTGATTCCAGCCTGTGATTCATCCAGCCTGGCATTTCTCATGATGTACTCTGCATATAAGTTAAATAAACAGGGTGATAATTTACAGCCATGACATATTCCTTTCCCAATTTTGAACCAGTCTGCTGTTCCATGTCCGGTTCTAACTGTTGCTTCTTGACCTGCATACAGGTTTCTCAGGAGACAGATAAGGTGGTCTGGTATTCCCATCTCTTTCAGAATTTTCCAGTTTGTTTTGATCCACACAGTCAAAGGCTTTAGCATAGTCAGTGAAGCAGAAGTATATGTTTTTTTGGAATTCCCTTGCTTTCTCTATGATCCAGCGAGTGTTGGCAATTTGATTTCTGGTTCCTCTGCCTTTTCTAAACCCAGCTTGTACACCTAGAAGTTCTCAGTTCACATACTACTAAAGCCTGTCTTGAAGAATTTTGAGCATAACCTCAGTAACGTGAAATAAGTGCGATTGTATGGTAGATTGAACATTCTTTGGCATTGCCCTTCTTTGGAATTGGAATGAAAACTGACCTTTTCCAGTTCTGTGGCTACTGCTGAGTTTTCCAAATTTGCTGACATATTAAGCTCAGCACTTTAACAGAATCATCTTTTAGGATTTGAAATAGCTCAGCTGGAATTCCATCACATCCACTAGCTAAGAGTTGACTCGTTGGAAAAGACCCTGATGCTGGGAAGGATTGGGGGCAGGAGGAGAAGGGGACGACAGAGGATGAGTTGGCTAGATGGCATCACCGACTCGATGGACATGAGTTTGGGTAGACTCCGGGAGTTGGTGATGGACAGGGAGGCCTGGCTTGCTGCAATTCATGGGGTCGCAAAGAGTCGGACACGACTGAGCGACTGAACTGAACCGAACTGAACTGAATACTTCCTAAGACCCACTTGACTTCACACTCCAGGAATTCTGACTCTAGATGAGTGACCACGCCTTCGTGCTTATCCTGGTCATTAGGGCCTTTTTTTGTGAAGTTCTCTGTATATTCTTGCTACCTCTTTTTAATCTCTTCTGCTTCTGTTAGGTCCTTAATGTTTCTGTCCTTTACTGTGCCCATCCTTGCATGTAATATTCCCTTGATACTCCGATTTTCTTGAAGAGATCTCTAGCCTTTCCCTTTCTATCATTTTCCTCTATTTCTTTGCATTGTTATTTTAAAAGCCTTCTTATCTCTCCTTGCTGTTCTCTGAAACTCTGCATTCAGTTGGGTATATCTTTTCCTTTCTCCCTTGCTTTTCACTTCTCTTCTTTCCTCAGCTATTCGTAAAGCCTCAAGAGACAACCGCTTTGCCTTCTTGCATTTCTTTTCCTTTGGGATGGTTTTGGTCACCGCCTCCTATACAATGTTATGAGCCTCTGTCCATATTTCTTCAGGTACTCTGTCTACCAGATCTAATCCCTTGAATCGATTTGTCGCCTCCACTGTATAATCATAGAGATTTGATTTAGGTCTGATCCCATCACTAGAAATACCCATGTTAGCAGCTTTTCTTGGGCCACTTGTTTAAAATATGAATTCCCAGTCTCCTTCTCTGAAGAATCTGGTCAAGTAGGTTTGAGGAGGCCCCACAAACCTGTGTTTTATAAGCACCCTCAGTGATGCTTCTGAGGAGGGAGGCTATGGAAACATGGAACTTTATAAGCCTAGGCCTGTCCCCTGCCTGGATGGTGGCTGCTGCCTCACTCAGAACACATTCAAGATTGAACTGTTGATTTCTTTCCAAATTGTTCTGCCTACATGTTCTCCATATCCATCAGTGATATCACCATTTACCGTCAAACCTAGAAGTCTTATGTTATACCCATCAGCAAACCATGCCAGCCCTACCCACCACTCCAGTCCCCTCCACTCTGACCGCCTGGTCCAAGCCACCATCGCCTCTCACCCGGGTTATCTTAACTCTCCTTATGGGTTTGTCTGCTTCATCCCTTTGCCTCACTTAATATATTCTCAACACAGCAGCCAGGAGAAGCTGGTAACATGAGTATCAGCTTAAGTCTTTCTCCTGCTTCTAACTTTCCAGTGGTTTCCCATCTCATTAAAGATAAAAATATAAGCAAGACCCAACCCCTTCTCCCTCCAGCCTTTTTACCCTGTTGGTGGCCTCCTTCACTCTGCTCCAGCCATACCAACTTCGTTGGGTTTCTCAAGCACACCAAGCATGATCCTGCCTCAGGGCCTTTGCACTTGCTGTCTCTGCCTGGAGTGCTCTCCCTCCAGATACCTGCACGGCTCCCTCCTTTCTTCATTCAGTTCTGGCCTCAGTGTCACCATCTCAGAGAGGCCATCCTTGACTTCCCTCTTTAGGAGCAGCCCTGTCACTTTCTATTCCCTTAGGCAGCTTTATTTTTCTTCACAGTACCTACCACTCGCAGACATTACAAATTGGTTTCTTTACTGTCTCTTTCTTCTGCTACAATGTGAAGATCAAGAGGATGGGGATTTCTGTTTCAGACTCGTTCACTGCTGGTTCTCCAGTGCCTGGTATATAATAAATGTTCAATAAAAGCATTTATGGAAGAGAATCAAGTAAGGGAGAAAGAAAAGGAGAAGGAGAAAAGAAAACATATAAGGCTTAGGCAGGACTAGAGCTCAAAAGAAATCCGCATGTTTGGGACACACAGCAAGTATGATAGTTGATACCCTAGGGATCAGCAGTATTTACCAAGAAACACTGTATATATAAATGTGAGAAGAAAAAGGGACCACAAGTTGAATTCTGCAGAAAACTGCATTTGCAGGCAGGGGAGAAGGATTAGGAATGATGAAGACCAGGAGACAGAAGCTAGACTGGGAGGGAAGGTAGGCGAGAACCCTGCCATGCATGGCAACAGAAGTGCAAGAAGAACTGGTCTCTATACTCCAATAGAAACTTTAAAAAATAAAAACAAAAGATGTGAGTCATCCATGTTAAAAATATAAGGACAATTTGTAAAAACTTAAACAGCCAAAAAAAAACTAGATTGAAATTTAATGGTCACAAGCTTATCTTAGTTACTCAAAATACATTTCAAATGAGAATTTATTGGAGTGACTGATTAACTCCATCAGGTTGATTTCTCTAAAAAAGAAAGAAAGAAAGAAAGTTTATAAGAAAAGGGAAAAAAAGAAGAGCCGGTCTCCCCTAGAACTTCATGGTTTGTCCCCCATTTTCCCCAGGAGGAAAGGAAATGAGGCTCAGAGGGGTTCAGTAGTGTGTCCAAGGTCACACAGTGAGTCCATGATGGAGTTGGCACTGGGATGTAGGGCTGTGACTCAGTCCTGCTTAACGCACCATGGCGTCAGTTTCCTGTGGCTGCCGTGACAAATGACAACAAATCATGTGGCTTAAAACAAGAGGAATGTGTTCTGTCCCAGTTCTGGAGGCTGGAAGTCCAAAGTCAAGGTGTCGGCAGAGTCAGATTGCTTCTGGAGGCCTGAGGGAGATTTGGTTCCATGATCTTTTTGAGGGATACAGTTCAATGTGTAACCACCCTCCTACTTCCAAATACTGGAGTAGAAAAGAGAAGTAACTGAGAACATAGAAGGTGTAGTGTTGCACTGGAGAAACGATAGCAGATGAAAAGTAAAATAGGCTCATAAGAGAGTTCGTAACCGAGATGCAGAGAAGTACCTAATTACAACATGAGTGGAAAGGGGAGTCAGAAGGGGAGACAGCTTCTATTGGAAGAGAAAGGAAGTGCAGCCAGAGAGAACTTGTATTTTATTTTATTTTTTGACTGCACCATGGGGCATGTGAACCCATGCCCTGCAGTGAAAGTATGGAGTCTTAACCGCTGGGATCACCAGGGAAGCTCCCCAGAGAGATCTTTTTAAAATGCATGTCTAATTAGGTGACTCTCTAAAGCCTTCGGTGGCTCTCTATTTCTTGGAATAAGTCCAGACTTGTTACCTGGCTGCAAGGCATGAGCTGACCTGTTTTTGCCCCAGCCCCGGCCCTCCCCTGGACCCCCTTTACTTGTCCACGCTGGCCTTCTCCACTATTCAGGGAGCCTGCCCCTTGGCCCTCTATCTGCTTCTGCCAGACGGTTTTAGGAAGGTTGGTTTCCACAGCACCTTGTTATTCTTCATGGCACACACCACACTGCTAATTAAATCATCTTATAATGAATTAGTTCTACATAATAATTCATTGAAGAATGTTTACTATCAGGAACTACATTACAGTGACCTTGATGTCTTGCTTACTGCTGTGTCCTTTGTATCTAGCATGACTGCCCAATCAACAGATAATTACTGAGCACCTACTGTATGCTCGCCCTGTGCCCGACGTGTAGTAGATACTATAAATGTCTATGGACTGGATGGTTGGGTAAGGGGTGGTCTAATCAGGTGACTAAGATGCAAAGAAGCCGAAGAGGGGCTTTCTATGCAGAAGTGGGAGGAGCACACGGAAGAAAGGTCTAGGGGCTGGACCCTGCTGACTTGAAGGCCCTCCCCTAGCTGGCAGAGCCACTTCCTTGTAAGTGTCCTGGCCTCTCCTGGCTGCTGCTGCTGCTGCTTCTACAAGAGGGGGTTCTCCCTAACTGTCTGTTGTTGGTCCTTCATTAGAGACACTGGGTAGCCTCATGACTGCCATTCAGGTTTGGGTTGATAATGTTACTTATTCTGGAACCATCTCTGCTAGAACAGCTGTCCCTGCTACAAGATGCTCACTGGGGGCCCCGTTTAGAAGAGAGTCAGTATCTCATTCTTTCGAGATGCTTGAATGGATCTGAAGTAGGTTGATCTAATTTGGATGGCCATGGAGCCTTAAATTCTTCAGACCTTAAGCCTCTCTCCCATCTTCCCTGAAAGGTTTAGCTTCACACACAGGATATAAACAGATGTCTCTCTTGGCTGGCGTTCATCCAGGATCTGTTCTGTACCTGGGGAGATGGCTGGAGGTAACATAAAATCACTACCTTCGAGGAACTTACAGCCTCATGGGAAGAGAGATAGGAGAAAAGAGGGGCACTCCCTTGGAAATGAAAACAGAGCCTTACCTCACACCACACACCAAAGCCAAGTCCAGGTGGTCCAAGCACTTACTTTCGAAAAGCCAAACTTCAAGTTTTAGAAGGAAAAAAATGAGAGTATCTTTATGACCTCAGTAGAGCAAAGCATGTCTGAAAAGGTTCTAGAGTGTAAACCATACAGGAAAAGGGTGACTGCATTCTGCCACTTTAAAGCTATGAACTTCTACTCATCAGAAAACATGATAGAAAAAAATGTAAAAACAGACCACAAACTGGGAGAACTATACATGTGTGTTAGTTGGCTAAGGCTGTTTTAACAAAGTACCACACACTGGCTTAAACAATAAAAATTTACCATAGCATAGTTCTCAAGATCCAGAGGTCAACAGGGTCACTCCCACTGAAGGTTCTAGGAAGGATCTACTCCAGATCTCTCTCCTGGCACATGGTGGTTCTTTGAGAATCCTGGCATTCTTCCTGTGTGCATATCAGTGTCCAGACTTTCCCCTCATAAGAACACCAGTCATATTGGGTTAAAGGCCCACCCTACTCCTGTATGACCTCATCTTAACTAATTACATCTGCAGTGACCCTGGTCTCCCCTTGTGATTCAGATGGTAAAGCATCTGCCTGCAACGCAAGAGACCTGGGTTCGATTTCTGGGTTGGGAGGATCATCTGAAGTACTACCCACTCCAGTATTCTTGCATGGAAAATTCCATGGACAGAGGAGCATGGTGGGGTACAGTTCATTGGGTTTCAAAGAGTTGGACATGGCTGAGAGACAAACACTTTCACACTTTATTCTCCAATAAAGTCACATTCTCAGGCTCTCGGAAGTGGAACTTAAGTATATGAATTTTGGAAGGGACGCAGTTCAACCCATAACTGGTGAATAATTTTGTAGTCATAATATTTGAAGTTTAGTTCAGTCGCTCAGTCATGTCTGACTCTTTGCGACCCCATGGACTGCAGCACGCCAGGCTTCCCTGTCCATCACCAACTCCCAGAGCTTATTCAAACTCATGTCCATTGAGTCGGTGATGCCATCCAACCATCTCATCCTCTGTTGTCCCCTTCTCCTCCTGCCTTCAATCTTTCTCAGCATCAGGGTCTTTTCAAATGTGTCAGTTCTTCGCATCAGGTGGCCAAAGTATTGGAGTTTCAGTTTCAGCATCAGTCCTCCCAATGAATATTCAGGACTGATTTCCTTTAGGAACTGGTTGGATCTCCTTGCAGTCCAAGGGACTCTCAAGAGTCTTCTCCACACCACAGTTCAAAAGCATCAATTCTTCAGTGCTCTGCTTTCTTTATAGTCCAACTTTCACATCCATACATGACTAATGGAAAAACCATAGCTTTGACTAAGATGGACCTTTGTTGGCAAAATAATGTCTCTGCTTTTTAATATGCTGTCTAGGTTGGTCGTAGCTTTTCTTCCAAGGAGCAAGCGTCTTTTAATTTCATGGCTGCAGTCACCATCTGCAGTGATTTTGGAGCCCAAGAAAATAAAATCTCTCACTGTTTCCATTGTTTCCCTATATATTTTCCATGAAGTGATGGGACCAGATGCCATGATCTTAGTTTTATGAATGTTGAGTTTTAAGCCAGCTTTTTCACTCTCCTCTTTCACCTTCATCAAGAGGCTCTTTAGTTCCTCTTGCTTTCTGCCATAAGGGTGGTATCATTTGCTTATCTGAGGTTATTGATATTTCTCCCGGCAATCTTGATTCCAGCTTTTGCTTCATCCAGCCCGGCATTTCACGTGATGTACTCTGCATAGAAGTTAAATAAGCAGGGTGACAAGATACAGACTTGACATACTCCTTTCCCAGTTTGGAACCAGTCCACTGTTTCATGTCTGGTTCTAATAGTTGCTTCTTGACCTGCATACAGATTTCTCAGGAGGCAGGCCAGATGGTCTGGTATTCCCATCTCTTTCAGAATTTTCCAGTTTGTTGTGATCCACACAGTCAAAGGCTTTGGCATAGTCAATAAAGCAGAAGTAGATGTTCTTTGGAACTCTCTTTTTTGCTTTTTCTATGATCGAATGGATGTTGGCAATTTGGTCTCTGGTTCCTCTGTCTTTTCTAAATCCAGCTGGAACACCTGGAAGTTCACGGTTCACGTACTGTTGAATCCTGGCTTGGAAAATTTTGAGCATTACTTTGCTAGCGTGTGAGATGAGTGTAATTGTGCAGTAGTTTGAACATTCTTTGGCATTGCCTTTCTTAGGGATTGGAATGAAAGCTGACCAGTCCTATGGCCACTGCTGAGTTTTCCAAATATTTGAAGGCCTTCTTATAAATCAGTAGGTGGCCAATAGCAAAATGGGCCAAAAGAAACAAACAGAGTCTTCATAGAGAAAAAAAGATGAATAGCTGATGAACATGGAAAGATGCTCAGTCCTTTTAGCAGGCAGAGAAATACAAACTGAATCCATCATAAGATATCCCGTGGACAGTAATAATTAGAAAGCCTGACAGTAACAGATACAATCCAGTGTAAAATGTGTGTTGTCAATCATCCTATGAGCACAACAAGGAGGAGCATTGAACTCACACAGAAAGAAAGTCAGGGTTTCCACACAGAGGAGGGAATGTAATTCAGTATGTGGCTAGATAGTCAATCAAAGAAATGCAACCAAAAAATGTTTTAGCAGCCACACTGATCCCACACCCTACTGTTACATGTTAATACCCAGTGCTGGTGATGCTGTGGGGACACTTCTGTCCTCTCCCTTTCCTGGTGGCTGTGAAGTTAGTTCAGCCCTTTTGACAAATGGTCTGGTGGTTCCTACTGAACAGCAGACAAATATCTGGATGTTTTTCATGTTTTAATATATTTTTTGACCCAGTGATATCACCCTGGGATTTTATTAGAGGAATGTAATCTAAAAGAGGAAAAGTGCCAAAGTGCCCTACTTTAGGTGGTTAAAAATAACCTAAGTACCTAGCAATAGAAAATGGTTAAAGTAAATTACAGTGTTTCAGCCTAATGGAATATTCTAAGTAGACATTACAAAAGATATTTGTGATGTCTGGGTAGTAACTTGGAAAACGTGTGTGTCTATTTAAGTTTTTAAAAGGCCAGGAACGATATTTCAGAATTCACCTGTGTTGTCAATGCAGCTATGCAAATATTGTTTTGATTATTGACAGGGACTGGAAGAAGAATCTGAAAGGGTGGCGGTGGAGAAAAGAAAGCATTTGATGAAATGTGTAATGTGCTGGGATTGTGGCTGAATTTTGCTTTTTAAAAAATATCCATTCCTAATTTAATATTGTTTGTGCAGTAAGTTAAGAGACAAAAGGTTTCTCCTGACTCATGGGAACAAAGGTATGAGCACACAGCAGCTGTGTTTGGGCATCATTAAAAGCGTGTGCACACATCTGAAGCCCTCTGCTAGGTGAGTGAGAGCAAGGGTGCCCTTAAAGCACTTCAAAGGAAGTCTGTCAGGAAGAGAGCCAGCTGTTTTTTCCCAGAAAGTGTCTTTTGTCCCGAATGGTTTTCTTTGATTTCCCTTTTATTGAAGAAGATGTAGCTGTGTTCAGGGGTTGAAGGCAGGCAGAGTTTTTCTCAGGGCTGCTGGGGAGCTGACAGGGTGGCTTCTGGATTCATTTGAGTAATTTACAGATGAACTATTTCCGTTTTCCTAAGCCCACCCCGCCTGGTTCAACCAAATGAAGTTCATCAGGCCCCTTAAAAAGGAAATGAGACCTATTTGCGACATTGCCTTGAAACGGGAGAAGGCAGGTGTGGTGCCAGTCACCCAGGTCCTTCTCCCACCTCAGCTTCAGTTCTCTTGGGTAGAGCCGGTGACAGATGTTGTGACGATGACCCCTCTTGTCCGGGATGTGGTGCAGGGGGCCTCCACGTTGGGGCCACATAGCTTGTTCTCGTGGTCTCTGGCCTGAAGTTCTTCCTGGTGCTCTGTAGATAGTGGAGGAGAGACGGTCATGGGCGAGCGCCACGAAGGAAAGAAGACAAGGTGATGTGATGGAAAGTGATGGAGACAGGGGGCTCTTGTCTACTGGGTGGTCATGGAAAGCCTAGAGGAGGAGGTGACATTTGAGTTGAGATTCCCAGGCTGAGGGAACAGCAAGCCTTGGGGTAGGAATGGCCTTGTGTTTTCAAGAAATAGAGCAGAGGCAGTTGTGGCAGCCGGATAAGGTCTGAGATGGAAGCAGAGGTCTGAGATGGAAGCAGGGGTCGGATTATTTAGATCCTGGTAGACAAGTGGTTCTCAACTGGGCTATTTTGCCCCGAGGGAACCTTTGGCAATGTCTAGAGACATTCCAGATTGTCACAGTTAGGGGTGGTGCTGCTGGCATTAGTGGGCGGGGACCAGGAATGGTGATAAACATCCTACAGTGGCCAGGACAGCCCCACAACACAGAATGTTGTTGTTGTTGAATCGCTAAGTTGTGTCCAACTCTTTGTGACCCCATGGATGTGGCATGCCAGATGTCCCTGTCCTTCACCTTCTCCCAGTTTGCTCAAACTCATGTCCATTGAGTCGATGATGCCATCCAACCTTCTCATCCTCTGTTGCCCTCTTCTCCTCCTCTCGATCTTTCCCAGCATCAGAGTCTTTTCCAATGAGTCAGCTTTTTGCATGCGGTGGCCGAAGTATTGGAGATCAACAGAGAATGATCAGCCCCCAACTGGCAGTAGTGCCAAGGCTGACAAATCATGTTGAAGACTAGGCTAAGGATTTTGAATTTCATTCTAGGCGTGAGGGAGGGTATTAAGCAGGGAAGTGAGAAAACGGCCTGGCTCTGTTTTCTTTTATAAACCTAGAGTACTGAATCCAGTTCTTCCAGCTCTGACATGCCAACCTTATCAGATGAAATTTGGGTTGGAGAAAGAAGACTCCATAGCATTGGAGATCCCCTCAAAGTAAGCAATCCATTCTGCTTGGGCTGGTTGAACACATCTCCCAGAAGGAGTTTGTATCTGGTGCTTGGGTTTCTGCTTGCAGTGAAGAAAAGGTTGGGAATCATAGCTTGATCTTTGACTTACAGCCGGTGCTGTGGCGTCTTCCAGTCTGGAGAGACTACCCAAGACAAGTTCAGCGGAGGCAGTGAATGGACTTTCCTCAGAGCCGTTGGAGTAAAATCCAAAGTCTTTAGTTGTTGTTGACATTTGTTCAGGCTAGAATCACGTATAAGAGAGGAATCTGAACCAGTAGAAGGTTCATAGGTTTTATTATGATTTCTCAGCCTCAGCACTATTGGTATTTTGGGCCAGATCTTTCTGTGTTGTGTGTGTGTGTGTGTGTGTGTTGGGGTGGGGCAGGGGGGAGGTGTCCTGTGTTTTGCAGGATATTTAGCTGCATCCCTGGCCTCCACCCACTAGGGGTCAGTAGCAACCCCTTCCCCAATTGTGATAACCAAAAATGTCTGCAGGCACTGCCAGTGTCTCGGGAGGTGGTGGGGACGGCAGAATTAGGTTGCAAGGAAGGCATAATTGCCCAAGATTGATGAAAGTTTAATGAGTCAGTATGTCATGGGTGTCCACAAAGATCACTATAAATTCCATGACCTTTCGGGGCAGGGGTCAGGTTGGGGATCTACTGAAGTAGGTGGTCCTACTTTTTCTGTGGCCATGTTGTAAGCTCCTTACCAGCTGTGCTGGTCAGCTTTTAAACTTAGCACCAGGTAAATTCTTCTTCTAGGGAAGAGGGACTAAGGGGACACTGGCTCCAGGAACCTTCCAAGAACATTCCACCCTTGGGCTTGATGTCCAGTACGTGTTGTCCATCTGTGGGCACATTCACGGGCAGAGGCCCCCAGGGTAGCAAAGACCCTCCACTTTCAGAGCTCGGTTAAGGCTTGACTTTGAGATAATGATAGAGCTTCTCATCATTTCTTGTTCAAGATGGTTATTCTCAACTGTTTGTCCCAGCAGTGGTCTAAATTCCCCACAAGGGGCACTTCAGGATAACTTCTGAAATATCAAATTCTTGCCAAAAAATATATATTTCTGTCTTTTTTATTTGGAGTGGAGATGGGGGGCATCCCCTACTTGTAGGGGCTCAGAGCACACCTCTTCTGCCAGCATTGCCTTTCCCGCTTAAAAAACAGACAAACAAAAACCAAGAACGCATATGAGTGAAGACAATATTACCTGGAGTGAGCACTAATGGATGCTCGTTTGCTTCAGTCATGTCCGACTCTTTGTGACCCCATGGGCTGGAGCCCGCCAAGCTCCTCAGTCCATGAGGTTTCCCAGGCAAGAATACTGGAGTGGGTTGCTATTTCCCTCTCCAGGGATCTCCCCAACCCAGGGATGAAACCTGCATCTTCTGTGTCTCCTGCATTGCAAGTGGATTCTTCACCCACTGAGCCACCTTGGAAGCCATTATTTGTAAAGAGAGAGAATCCTCACTAATTTATTTGAGAAATATAAATTATTAATCCTCTTTGGCTACTTTGTTATTAATAGCAAGTTACTTGGAAATCCAAGGACAGAGGAGCCTGGTGGGCCACAGTCCACGGGGTCGCAAAAGAGTTGGACATGACTTATCAACTAAACAACAGCGACAACTCTGGACTTTATGTTAGTAACATCAAGATCGTTGAGGAGCAGAACAGCAAAGGGTGCCAGGGCTGCAGTGAAGGATTCCTTCATTCTGTTTTATCTGCAAGGGATGCCCCTTCCTGCAACATTTGCTGGACATAATTCTACTTCTCTTTCTTTTTTCTAACTTTATTGAGATATAACTGACATATAACACTGTGTAAGTTTAAGGTATACAGTGTGATGACATATATAGAATTTTGTATGTATTTTGTAAGTATTTTGATGTGACCGGCATGATCAGCTGAGTCAACACATCCTACCTGTCTGTTAGGGATTAACTCAAATGCATCCTGAGTGAAGAAGTCTTCCCTGATCACACCCCTTCCCAGAGTGGATTGTGCTCCAGTCTTGTACTCGGTCTGGTTCATATGGCTTAGTAACACCTAGGACTTATTATACTTTTTTAATTGAGGTGAAATTCATATAACATCAGTTTAACCATCTGAAAGTGTACATTTCAGTGGCACTTAGTACATTCTCGATGTTGTAAGACCATCACCTTTCATTCCAAGACATTTCTATCTCCAGGGGAGACCCTGTACCCACTAAGCAGTCACTCCCATCTTCCCCTCCTCCCAGATCCTGGAAACTACTAATCTGATTTTTGTCTCTATGGATTTACTGACTCTGGATATCTTACACATGGAACCACACAATATGTGATTTTGTGTCTGGCTTCTTTCACCTAGCATCATGTTTCTGAGGCTCATCTACACAATACTGCAGCATGTGTCACCACTTCATTCATTTTCATGACTGAATCACAGCATTGTATGAATATATCATATTTTGTTAATCCATTCATCCATTGGTGGACATTTGAGCTGTTTCCCCCTTTGGCTACTATAAATAGTGCAACTGTGAAATTCATGTGTACATTTTTCTGTTCTCTTGGGTATATACCTAGGAGTGAAATTGCTGAGTCTTGCCATATCTGTATGTTTCGTAGAATGGCCAAACTGTTTAGTAGAAGAGGGGCTATAGCATTTTACGTGCCCAGCAGCAGTGTACAGGGTTCCAATTTCTCCACATCTGTGCCAACACTTACTCTTTTCTTTTCTTTTTTTTCATATTTTTCCTGGTCTTCCGCAGCTGACTGACTTGTTAATGGCTAGGATCATGCTTTAATTAGCAGCAACACGATGTGAGAGTTAATACAGGGACTGAGCTTGCCTCCTGTCCTTCCTCATGATATCTTGAGTCACTTGGTGTCCCTGAGCTAGAATTGCTTCATCTGCAAAATGGAAATCTCTAGGCTATTAGGGGAAGAAATGAGATTGAGCTTTAGCTTACCAGGATCAATGCCTGGTCCAGGGTGCTTTCCTCGTAAAGGTTTGCTGTAATTACCATGTTCATGACTTCCCAGGCCCAGGCCCCAGTAACTGCTGAATAAATGTTTGTTAAATAAATCAAGCCTTCGATATTGCTCAGTTAGTCTCCTTTTTTATTTCTACCAACTGTTCCCTGAATTCCAGACAACTGTCTTGCAAGTTGCTCACTCCTGAGACAGAGAGAAAGAACGGCTTGATCAATGGACCTGCTTCTCTGGAAAAACACGTGAAAACCTTGATGTGCTTGTGTAGGGTGGGGGTGGGGGCCACCAGGAGAGGGCTGCAAGTTTGTATCCTACTAATGGAGTGAAGGCTAAAAGAGCTTCACTTTTTTTTCTTTAGATGAAAAACAACCTTCTCAAAAAGGTGAGGGTTCAGTCAATGGCCCCGGGGAGGAGGCAAGCAGCCCTCTCCAGGAAGCACTCTACTTAGAGAGTGCTTGAGGGCCTCTTAGGCGCTGAGGGCTGGGGAACTGGCCTCAGGCCCCTCTCTCTTCATCCATCGCTTGCGCTGGTAGCTGGGGCATGAGCAGGCTCCCACTGGGTCAGCCTCCGGGCAGAGTTCTCTGGCTCCTTGAACCCTTCCAGAATCCACCTCCTCTCACCCTCCCTGGCCTTCCCTCTGTTCTCAAACCCACTGGCTTTGTACCTCCCTCTTTTCACTTGTTCTTCTCTCTGCCTGGCGTGTCTCCCTCTGTACTTAACATGCCTCCAGTGTCCCCTCAGTGGAAACAGTGGCTGACTTTAATTTTGGGGGGCTCCAAAATCACTGCAGATGGTGATTGCAGCAATGAAATTTAAAGACGCTTACTCCTTGGAAGGAAGGTTATGACACCTAGACAGCATATTAAAAAGTAGAGACATTACTTTGTCAACAAAGGTCCATACGGTCAAGGCTATGGTTTTTCCAGTGGTCATGTATGGATGTGAGAGTTGGACTATAAAGAAAGCTGAGCGCCGAAGAATTGATGCTTTTGAACTGTGGTGTTGGAGAAGACTCTTGAGAGTCCCTTGGACTGCAAGGAGATCCAACCGGTCCATCCTAAAGGAAATCAGTCCTGAATATTCATTGGAAGGACGGATGCTGAAGCTGAAACTCCAGTGCTTTGGCCACCTGATGCGAAGAGCTGACTCATTTGAAACGACCCTGATTCTGGGAAAGATTGAGGGCAGGAGGAGAAGGGGACGACAGAGGATGAGATGGTTGGATGGCATCACCAACTCAATGGACATGAGTTTGGGTAAACTCCGGGAGTTGGTGATGGACAAGGAGGCCTAAGAGTCGGATACGACTGAATGACTGAACTGAACTGAACAATCTCCCCTCGCAGAGAGGCCTTGCCCACCAACCACCCTGGCTGATGTGGCAGCCCCCATGTGCACCCCGTCAGTTACCACTCTCTGCCTGATTTTCTTGCTTTCTTTTTTACTGTTTATTTTTATTTTAAATGAAGTATTTCTAACAGAAAACAATACAAAAATACCCACCTGCCCATCTCCCAGACTTGACAAGGGCTAATATTCTGCTCTGCGTGCTTACTTTAGATTTCCCCCTACTTTACTGAGTTATAATTTATATGCAGTAAATGAAAAGTGGAAGTGTTACTCACTCAGTTGTGTCCAATTCTTTGTGGCCCCATTGACTGTAGCCCACCGGCTCCTCCGTCCCTGCAATTCTCCAGGCTACAATATTAGAATGGGTTGCCGTTTCCTTCTCCAGGGAATCTTCCTAACCCAGGGACTGAACCTCGGCCTCTTGCATTGCAGGCAGATTCTTTACCATCTGAGCCACCAGGGAAGCCCATATGCCATAAACACATACATTTTAAATATATAGTTTATTGATTTGGGGGCAACTGCACCTGTGAAACAACTACCACAATCAAGATATAGAACATCTCTATCTTCCCCAGAAAGGCCCCACATCTCCCTTGCCCTGCTGGAGTTTTCTTCCTAGTACTCGGCATTATCTGAAATCACCTCATTCATGACTTTTTTTTTAGTCTGTTTACTGTCTCTGCTTCTAGAATGTATATTCCGTGACACAGGCATCATATCTCATTCTAGTCCAGACACATAGTAGGCCCACAGGCAATCAATGGAAGCTGTGATAAGTACTCATTACCCTTGTGTGCTCACATCCTGACACATTTTGTGTGACGATGTCTGTAGGGTAGGTTGCTGGAAATGGAACTGATGGGTTAAAGAATATTTACTCTCTTTTTGTTTTCACGAAGGAGACGACTGTCTCCCTCTCTCTTGTCTGTCCAGTGTTTCTCAACCTCAGCACTGCTGCCGTTTGAGGTTGGGTCATTCTTTGTTTGGGGTGGTGGCTGTCCGCTCGATATGGGTATTCTACAAAGGGAAGGGTACCAGGAGCATCACCCTCCATAGCGGTGACCACCCAAGATGTCTTCAGACATTGGCAAATGTGCCCTGGGGACAAAAGTGTCCCCAGTTGAGAACCACTGGTCTGTGTATATAGGCTAATTTCTTGCCATCCTAAATTGTTCCTCAGTTGAGCCCATCTCTAAACAAACTGCCCTCGATGACTAGATTGGTTGAATCTGTTGTTTTTTTTTTTGTCATGTTTATGCAGCTCAGCTGACTGAATTACAAATCCTGATCCCTGTGCATACAGTTGCATTATGAGATGAGATGCTGGTTCATTTTAGAAGCAGGGAAGGCATCACTCTGACTTACAAACCTGGGAGAAACAAAGCCCACAGGGCTTTCGAATGGCTTCTCCCTGGCCTGGCCACCAGCATAATACACAGCATTCCTTGCCTGAGGACAAACATGTATTCCAGGCCTTTGAGAACAAGAAGGAAACCCTTAGCAAATGTGCCAAGGGCTCTGAACTTCTTTGATTACTCAAGGCACTGAGTTGGCCATTTCTTTCTTGAAAAATCTGCAAGCTTGTGTGCCCAGAGCTGGACAGCAAGAATGTAAAGGGTGAAAGAGGTCAAGTGGGAACCCCGTGACATGAAGACACAGATCCCGTCTGGAGGGCACTGCATTGTGGCCAGATGTTGCCAGGTGGGGATGTGGGCTCAGCCTTGCCAGACCTTTCTGTTTTTCAAGAAAGACAAGAAATCTAGGCTTTTTGTGTGTGTGGAAAATCTTGATTCTTGAATTTTATAAATATTAGCAAGTAATTATCTGTTTAAACATGATGTGAACCAAATAAAACGTATCTACAGGCTGCCAGTCAGCAACCTCTGAGTTGATTTCCAAGGTTGTTGCATGTTTGGTGACTAACTCAGTGGGTTCAGAAATATTTTGGTTTGACTCTTCATCCAGTCAACAAATGTTTATTGAGTATCTGCTTGTAGCAAGCATTGTTCTTTAGAGCTGCCACTTGGTATTGACTTGTTCAAATGACTGACACCAAAAGAGATGGAGATTATGGGTGGGCAAGTGTGTGGGTGGACAAAGGATGGATGGATGGATAGACGGATAGATCAATCTCATCATTCAGAGATACATGCTAGAATATTACAGATACAATAATATGATGTTTGGGAATTACTTCAGAATAAGATGAGGAGTTGGATGAGGGTTTGGGTGAATCAAGATTGGCCATGTGATGGTAATTACGGAGGTTGAGTGATGGTGCTACGAGGAAGCCCCTTATATGCTTCTGCTTTCTTTTGAATATGATCAGAAATTTCCCATACTAAAAATACTTGGGTTTTTATTTATTTATTTCTGGCTGTGCTGGGTCCTCGTTGCTGCTCGTGGGCCTTCTCTAGTTTAGACCAACGGGGGCCACTCTTCACTGCAGTGCCTGGACATTTCATTGCAATGTCTTTTGTTGTGGAGCCCAGGCTCTAGGGTGCAGGCTTCAGCAGTTGTGGTGCTCGGGCTTAGTTGCTTTGCGGCATGTGGAATCTTCCTGGACTAGGGATCGAACCCATGTCCCCTGCATGAGCAGGCAGATTCTCAACCACTGAATCACGATGGAAGTCCAAAATATTTGTTTTAATGTCCTTATCAGAAAGACACTCTAAAAGATACACAGGTAAAATACCATCATGTCTGGAACTTGGTTTAAAATATGCAGGAAATTCTTTATAAGTCAGGATATAGATGTGCTATGATCTGAATGTTTGTGGTCCACTCCCCCCACCCCCTGGGAAGTTCACATGCTGGAATCCTAACATGCAATGTAACGGTGTTAGAATGCTTAGCCTTTGGGAAGTGATTAGGTCATGAAGGTGGAGCCCCTCATGAATGGGATTAGTGCCCTTATTAAAACTCCAGAGAGCTTCCCAGCCCTCTGCTAAGGAGTCTGAGACCCTGAAGAGGGCCCTCACCCAACCATGCAGGCACCCTGATCTTCCAGTGTCCAGAACTGTGAGAGAGAAATTTCTGTTGTTTATAAGCTCCCCAGTCTGTGGTATTTTGTTATTATAGCAGCCTGTATGGACTCAGACAAGATGAAACATGTTGCAACATGTTGATAATTGGTATAATTGGGTGATGGGTATACGGAGATTAATGAAACTGGACTATTTAATTTGTATTTGAAATTTTCTACAATTAAAAAAATGTTCCCAGGGATAAAGAAGTGGGGGCCTCCTGTTTCTAGGTACTGTTGGAAGGATGGAGTCATGCACTGGCTGCGTATGTGAACTTCCCACAACTTCCCACAATTTGGTTGTATTAACAGCAAAGGAATGGATACTCTTCAACAAGGGACGTCACAGTCCGAGCTTGCTGTGGTGAGGCTAGAAGCCAGGCTTTTTGTGGGTTCAGCCTGCAGCTTGAGAACAGATTTCTCAACCTGCTAAAATATTACAGATAAAATAATACAATGTCTGGGAATTACTTCAGAACAATATGAGAACCTGCAGGATGGCTTCCCTGCAGGGTGTTCTGCCTCCCCAGTATCCTGCTGGGAGGCAGAATAGCACCGTGGGCAGAGAATCTGGAATCAGCCTCCTTGAGTCCAAGTGTCAGCACTACCACGTGCTAGCTGTGTGGCCTTGGACATGTTTCTGAGCCTCTGTCTCCTCCAAGCCTCAGTTTCCTCTTCTGTTAAATGTGAAGATTGAACTAATCATTTCATGTAAAGTACTCAGCACAGTACTTGGCATGTGGCATTTATTTATTATCATTGTTGATGCTTTTGTTCTTACTATGTTGTTGCTGCTCTTAAACATTCTAAAAGCAGAACAAATTTTCTGAGATGGATGGAGGAAAATAATTGGGGAAAGAGGCTAAAACAAGTCAGAAAAAGGGTACCCTCTGTCAGCTGATCCACCCATAGAAGTCCATTTGTGAGCTGCTGGAATCAATTTCCTGCATGATAGGTGCAAAAGAAATACAATAAAAATGCAACTTCCTGATTATATCCTTTCTCCACAGAATGAGGTAGAACTTGGGGAGCTGCTTCTGTCACTGAATTATCTCCCGAGTGCTGGGAGGCTGAACGTTGATGTCATTCGAGCCAAGCAACTTCTTCAGACAGATGTGAGCCAAGGTTCAGGTACAGTGTGGCCCCTCCTTCTGCCATTGCTTTAACAAGGCTGATTTTCTTTTTCTGCATCCTGGATGCTATTAATTAATAGGACCTTCTGAGTATAAAATAGTATCCAGATCTAGTCTGTTAGTTCAAGAGATAAAATAAATGATCAGATGTCTCTTAGGATGAGGTAGGTAAATGATACCACTCCATTTGAAGTGGGGGTTTGACCAAGACCAGGTGTGATAGCTACTGAAATCTAGATCCTCTTTCTACACATGCGGCCTGGAGGAAGTTACTTGCCTGTCCAGATGCTATGCTTCCCTGGTAGCTCAGTTGGTAAAGAATCCACCTGCAATGCAGGAGACCCTGGTTCAATTCCTGGGTTGGGAAGATCCTCTGGAAAAGGGATAGGCTACCCACTCCAGTATTCATGGGCTTCCCTGGTGGCTCAGCTGGTAAAGAATCTGCCTGCAATGCGGGAGACCTGGGTTCGATCCCTGGGTTGGGAAGATCCCCTGGAGAAGGGAATGGCTACCCACTCCAGTATTCTGGCCTGGAGAATTCCGTGGACTATGTAGTCCATGGGGTCACAAAGGCTCGTACAAGAGTGAGCGACTTTCACTTTCACTTTCTAGATGCTATGCCTGCAATGGAGACACCATGCCCCAGGTGGCGGTAGTGTGCACTGACGATGCATTCTAGTCCGTGAGTCCAGTGGACACCCTCTGAGGTTCTTTTTCTAGCTCATTTCAAGTGTAGCATACATCTTTATAAATCCCAGCTCTGAAAACACTGCTGTATTTCAAGTGTCTGTAACACACCAATTTGAACGTGACTTTTAATGAAATAGAACAGATTACATTCCCTCCTTATGTAGCTTTCCCATGACAGCAAAGGATATTATCATGAAAGTAGACATGGTTGCTGGGATCTCTTCAGCTCAGTGGTGGAAATATAGTCTTTTCTAAGTGCAATAGCTAAAATAAATTACTTTTGCTATAAAGTGACAGCTGAATTTAGAAGACAACTTGTATTTTCAAAAACCACGTATTAAAAACAGATTTTGAAGGGGCCAGTGGAGGGAATGGTATTAAAGCTGGAGAGTTTCAGATTCACCACAGTGGGAGAGTCAATATGATAGGATGATTAAGGGCTCCTGAGTAAACTGCCTGGAACCAAATCCTAGTTTTACTTCTTATAAATGATGTGGCCTTGGGGAAGTTACTTAACCTCTATAAACCTCAATTCTCTGTCTGAAAAATTGAGATAGCAGTATTTATCTCATTGGATTGTTTAGACGAACATAAAATTAGATAATGTACATGAATTTCTTTGTAAGCTGTAAAGTGATCTAAGAATAATAGTTATAATTCTGCCATCTCTATTTTCCCCTGTATGGGCTTTGGGCTCACTGACATGATGGGCCTCTAAGGGCAGAAAAACTAGGACAGGCTCTGGGTCTAGCTATTCTTGCACTAGCCTTATCTTAATGCAAATCATTTCCTATTTGAGTTCTTAGTTTCTTCATCTGTAAAATGAACACAATGCCTGACACATGTGGGGAGCTCAGTAAATCTTGCATGGCTAGAGAAAGAGAGAAAAGGGTGAGCAGATAAGAAGCTGGATGGAAAAAAGAAAAAAATATGTAGATAGATGGGGAAATGGATGAATGAAAGAAGGAGTGGAAATCTGGAATGGATGGACTGATGAAAGATGAAAGAATGGGTAGGTCTTTGGGTCAAATGGTTAGAAAGTTAGATAAATGGATGGATTGGGTTTCATGATCTCCAACACTCTATTCTCAGACCCATTTGTGAAAATTCAGCTGGTACATGGACTCAAGCTTGTGAAAACAAAGAAGACATCCTTCTTAAGAGGCACAATCGATCCCTTTTACAATGAATCCTTCAGCTTCAAAGTTCCCCAAGAAGAATTGGAAAATGCCAGCCTAGTGTTTACAGGTAGGTAGTGTTCCAGACACTGAGAACTACAGGTGAGACATATTCAACGTATTGCCCTAGGGATAGAAGGTGATCTCGAGAGGGTGATTTTTAAGAACTTCATGTCTGGTGTTTAGGTACCTAGGTTTGAACTCACCATTTGTAAATTTGGAAAAGATTTATAGAACCACAAAGTATAATCATTACAAATGTGAATTTTGAAGCCAGATTTCCTGGCACTTCTACATAATTACTAAAGTCTTAGGCAAATTACTTAGCCTCTCTGAGCTTCAGTTTCTGTCATCTACAAAACGTGGGCAATAATAATACTTGTTTCATAGGTTTGTTGTGAAGATTAAGTGACTTATGACTTTGAGATAATCCTAAGTACTATGTGAGCTTTGATGATATGATGATTCAAGTAGCTTATGGTCTAATAGGGAAACATAAGAAAATACGATCACCTAACTCAGAGAGGAGGGTTTTGAAAGGCTTCCCAGAGGACATGGTATTTAAGTAAAGACTTCAGGTGCCACACTGGCTGAATCTATTGTTTCCAAAGTATAATTTAATCTACTGTTTCCAGGATGTATTGGTTATCTATGGCTGCAAAATCACCCCAAACTTTAGTGGTTCAAAACAATCAATATTTATTATCTCATATTTGCTGTGGGTCAAGAATCCAGGCATAACTTTGCTAGGAGCTTCTGGCTGAGGTTCTCTGACAGGGATGCAGTTAAGGTATTGGCTGGGGCTGCAGTCTCATCTGAAGGCTCATCTGAAGGTCAGGTGGGGATCTGTTTTCAATCTTCTTCACATAGTTGTTGGCAGGATTCAGTTCCTTGCAGAATGTTGGCTTGGGGCCTCAGGTCCTTCCTGGATGTTGGCCAGTGACCTTGCCCAATTACTTACCACATGGACTGCTTCATAGGGCAACATACGATATGGCAACTGGCTTAAAGTGGGCAAATGAGGGGGTAAGAGAGGATGAGCAAGAGGGAAGCTATAGTCCTTTTGTAACCTAGTCTTGGAAGTGAAACCTATCACTTTTGCCATCTTCCACTCATCAGAAGCAACTCACTAGGTCCAGCTCACATTCAAGTGGAGGGGATTATACAAGGGTGTGGATACTGGGAGGTAGGGATCACTGAAGCCATTTCTGAAGCTGCCCTCATCCACCACCACAACATAGAGTTAATAGAAGTAATGGTTACTATTTCCTGTGTCCTTTTCACAGACTTCACCTGTATTATTGCTAATACTCATCATAGTCCTCCCTGTCACGTTAACATCATCCTCATCAATTTACAGGGCAAGGGGCTGAGGCCTAAAACATGAGCAATCAACCCACGGGCTCCAGCTGGTAGACCGGATTCAAGCTCTGGTCTTGCTAGCTCCTAAGATCAAGGGATCTGCATTTCAGGCACCAAGGTCATGATGGCATTAGGGATCTGACCTCACACTTTGAGGAGTCTTGGTCCAGTGTAATTGGAAACCATCATCTGTTTAGATCCAGTCTAGAGTCCTTGGCTTACAGGTCTCCTAAATAAGCAGGCCATAACTGAAAAAATCCTTGCAGGCAGCCCTTCTACTGCACAACCTTATTGCCTCTCATCCACAAATTGAAGACATTCCATGCTCCAAGACCCCTCCAGGCAGGCTGGTCTGGGGTTTCTCAAGACCTGTCACCCTGAGAGTCTGCATCCAATCAGGGCTGCCCGTCCTAGCAGAGGTAATGATTTCTGATAGAACATGTGATGGCTTCTGTCCAGATTGAGTTACCAACAGACAGGGACCCTGCTCTCCACAGTTTTTCAGGTCAAGACAGAAGACAGGGGTTCCGCTGACTCCTTAAAGGTGGCCAGCAGGTAGTGGGAGCCATACTGAACCCAGACTGGATCCCAGCATGGAATACGATTCCTATCTCCCTCCTGAGAATAAAGGACTTATTGCATGTTTAGATTAGGAAGGGATTGGGGGAGGGAGGCATTGAGAGAGCCCATGTGGAAAGTCCTGACACTTTTGTATTTTACTTAAAATTCTATGACCAAACTATCACATGCTTGTGAGTGATACAACTGAAGGAAGTGTATGAATGGAGAATCAGAAGAACAGAGGGGTTCACTGCATAGCCTGCATCCTAACTTTGTGGCCTTGGGCAAGATCTGCGTGTTTCAGTTCTCTCGTCTGTAAAACAGGGAAACCATGCAAGGAAACCTCAAAGGACTCTTACCTAGATTAAGAGAGATCCATTCATAATCAGTGCTGAGCACTGTGTCAAGCACAGAGCAAGCCCTCGGCCCTCAGGAAATTATACTCTCTTCCTTGCCTCCTTCCAGGCCCTTCTCCCTGAAGTCACCACCTTTAATGCCCTTAATGCCCTGGTGTGTCCCACTCCACACTTTTCTCCTTGTTCACACAAATGTCATCCACATATGGAAGAGTCAGTTCTTTTAAAGAGTTATTCATTCATTCCAAAACTGTGTATTTAGCAATCCTTGCTCTCTTGTGGAGGTTTCTGGACCATTCTGTGGATGTCATTCTGAAACTTGCTCCTGTATCAGGAACAATGAATGTGTTCAGTCCCTCCAGGTCAGTGCAGATATGGATGGATCTAAGTCCCTATTTTTAATAACTGTATCATATACCATCACATGGCAGACTATGATAACAAAGCCAAGGAGCAGGGATGGAAGTGTGTGACAGAGCCTCAGAGCCCATGATAGGAACTCTGGAGGACCCTCCCCAGAAAAATACACAGAAGGACAGAAAATATTACATATAGTTCTGAGTTTGTTTATTTATTTATTTTTTGAACCACCTTGGATCCCATATGTGAAGCCCATATAGCTGAAGTCTCAAACATAGCGGCATTCCCACTGACACCCTACATCCCTCTTTTGACACCCCCCACCCCAAGCTCCAGGGGGCAGTTGTCAGCTGTGGCCATCAGACAAGGCCTGTGCTGTCCATTTGTGGAAGACCTGCTTCTCTTCTTTAAAGGCCTTAGCTTAGATTTTTCAGGTTAAAAGCCCATTGAAAATATTCTTTGTAGAGTAGGAAGGATTGCAGACTTCTGCTGCTGCTGCTGCTGCTGCTAAGTCGCTTCAGTCGTGTCTGACTCTGTGCTACCCCATAGACGGCAGCCCACCAGGGTCCCCCATCCCTGGGATTCTCCAGGCAAGAACACTGGAGTGGGTTGCCATTTCCTTCTCCAATGCATGAAAGTGAAAAGTGAAAGTGAAGTCTCTCAGTCATGTCCGACTCTTGGCGACCCCATGGACTGCAGCCTACCAGGCTCCTCCGTCCATGGGATTTTCCAGGCAAGAGCACTGGAGTGGGGTGCCATCGCCTTCTCTGTGCAGACTTCTGTGTCCCCCTAAGCAAGGGAGTCTCAAGCCTGGCTGCACGTTGGAATCAGCTGGGAGTTTTCACCTGCTGCCAGTGGCCAGATCCCGCCACAGAGACTCTGGTTCAGCTAGGTTAGCTGGGGTCCTGGGCTCTTTAGAAATATCTGTATTTTAAAGCACCCCAGATATTTCTAATGCTCAGTCAGGGTTCCGAACCACAGCTTTGAGTGAAAATCCCCTCTGGGGTGGCATTTGCAGAAGGACCACTGGCTGAATTAATAGAAAAATGTGGATTGAGCTGGGAGCTATCTCAGCAAAATTGTGACTCTCCTGAATTCAAATCCGTGAGGTTCTAACTTGCTTTATTTATCAGCTGGGGGAAAGAGCTGTCACCTCCAGGCTAAGGATCTGAAACCCAGCCCATCAGCATGTTTCCAAACACTTCCTAACAAAGGAAAGGTTGATCTGCAATTTAAGCGTTTGCCGAGAATCCTGGTAAAAGCCTGTAATTAGCCAGTGGGCTGGGCTTTCTGAGCAGTTTGTTCCTGTGTGGGATGAGCGTTCTTCAGCAGTTTTCACTCAGGTAGTTTTTGCAGCTGAAGTTAAAAGAGGGGGAAAATGGCTTTTTGACTCCTGAGACAGCAGCGTGCGGTCCAGAGACCTTCTAGAAAGTAAAGTGGAGTTGGCCACTGAGGTTATTGGGCTGTTACTGGAAGTAGGAGCTAAAAAGAAAGGAAAGAAAAAAAGAAATGTAGCTTGATAACAGCTCTTTGAAAAATTAAAAATAGAATTGCCATATGATCCAGCATTTCTGCTTCTGGGTATATGCCCAAAAGAATTGAAAGCAGAATTCAAGACATTTGCACACTCTTGTTCCTAGCAGCCTTATTCACAACAGCTAAAAAGAGCAGAGGAGAAGGGGTGGGGGTTGCGGAGTGTGCAACCTAAGTGTCCACTGATAGATGCATAAATGGATAAACAAAACGTGGTGTATACATACAATGGCATGTTGCTCAGTCTTAAAGGAAACTGATACATGCTCCAGCATGGATGAACCTAGAGGACATTATGCTAAGTAATAAGCCAGATACTAAAGTACAAATACTGTATCATCCCCCTTATATGAGGTACTTAGAGTAATCAAACTGATAGAGACAGCAGAATAGAGTTATCGGGGGGGAGAGGAGGGGAGAATGGGGAGTTAGTGTTTAATGGGTAGAGAATTTTAGTTTGGGAGCATGAAAAGATTCTGGAGATGGATGGTGGTGATGGCTGCACCATGTGGATTGTCTTAATGCCACTGTATACCTTGGGGCTTCCTGGCTGGCTCAGCAGTGAAAAGTCCGCCCGCAGTGCAGGAGATGGAGGAGACGCGAGTTCGATCCCTGGGTCGGGAAGAGCCCCTGGAGGAGGCATGGCCACCCACTCCAGTATTCTTGCCTAGAGAATCCCATAGACAGAGGAGGCTGCGGAGCTGCAGTCCATAGGGTTGCAAAGAGTCAGACTTGACTGAAACAACTGTGCATGCACGCATACCTTAAAATGGTAAATTTTACGTTACATGCATTTTACCACAATTTTAAAAAGCAAGAGAAAGAGAAGAAATGCAGCTTAAGCTCCATAGAACCCCAGGGTTTCTGAGTAGTTCCCAGAGGCTGAGGCCGGACCTCGTAGACTGTCCTCTCTGAGGGGTTAAGAACAGTGGTTAGGAGCCAGATCCTTGAGCAAGATGCCCAGGGTTCACTCTGTGATCTTGGCACTTTTTTCAGCTTCCTCATCTGTAAAATGGGAACAGTGGTCCTGACTTCAGTAGATTGTGGTCAAGCCGAAATGAATTAATATATATGAAGGCTTAGAATAGTTCTTGGCTCAGAGAAAGTGCTCCTTAAGTATTGGCTACTATTATTACTACTAGACAGATACCAAATATATGCAGCTAGATGCCATCTTAAAGCTTCTGAAAGAAGATGGGTTATTATATATAAATAAATACTTTGTTCTAGCCACTTTGTCAATTTAGAGTCTGAGATTCTGTGGAAAGCACAAAAAGGGAAGGAAGCACTTATTTTGTAGACCTACCTGAGTGGGGTATTTTCTCCTCTTCCAGTCACTCTTCTTCCTGGTGTCAGAAGAAGACCCTCTGTCTGCTTGGAGGTGAAGTTTTAGGCGCTTGCTAGATTAGAAGGAACTGAAGTTCATGTCCTGATCCTCTGACCTGAGGATCCTGGGCGTCCTGGCCTTCTGGAAAGCATTCAAAGCTCGACCTCATCTGGTAGCCAAAGTCAAGAGGCAGTTAGCTTAGGAAAGTTTCCCTGGGAACCCCGGCACCTGGGGCAGCAGCAGTGGGGACCACTGCCTACAGGTGGCCTCTGGTGGCAGAGCTGGGGGCGGGCAGGGTCCAGCTCCCCAGGCCAGGAGCTAACTAGGCGTCAGTCCCCACTGAATGCCTTTTTTTGAGCAAATACTATGTGCCGTTGTTGTTCAGTCGGTGCGTCACGTCCTACTCTTTGTGACCCCATGGACTGCAGCATGCCAGGCTTCCCTGCCTTTCACTGTCTCCCGGAGTGTGCTCACGTTCATGTCCACTGAGTCGGTGATGCCATCCGACCATCTCATCCTCTGCCGCTGGATGCTCCTTACTCAGTAGATCATCAGACGTTCATGACACGTGTTCTCACGGAGCTTACTTCTAGCAGGGAGACATCAATCAAATGCCATGGCAGTAACAAACTAACTGTGAATTGGTCTGAAGGTTATGAAACAGGGAGCAGGGCCTGTTGCAGACTGCCCAAGCCAGTCTGGGGAGTGAGAGGAGGCCACGTGGGAGCTGGGAACTGAAGAGTGTAGGGAGGGAGGCCAGGTCAGGCAGGGCTGGAGATGAAATCGAACCTGACTTCACACTTCAGCCTGGTGCTCACGGGCTGCCAGGGGTCAGCAGAGAAGACCCATGCCCTGCTGATCCCTCAAGCTTGCTAGAGTTTCTCAAGTCAGCTGCTGCAGGAGTTGACCCGTGCATAGTCTTAGAAGGGGGGCCTTCAGTGATAACCAGCGCTGAGCAGCTGGACAGCACCCGGGAAGGGAAACCAGGCAATGACTGACACTCCTAGCTTTTTACCAACTCTCAGCATCTCTAGTTAGAACTAGAGAACTTGGTGCCTCAAACTTTCACATGCACAGGTATCCCTCAGTGGTTTGTTAAAATGCAAATTCTGACTTGGTCTGGGGTGGGGCCTGGGATTCTGCATTTCTGACAGCACCCAAGTGACGCAGATGCTGAGGTCTGCAGACCACGCTTTGGGGAGTGGATACATAGAGACCCAGGAAGTGCTTTAGGGTGAGTGACAGTCTTTCTGCCTGTGTTAGAAAGAATCAAACTCTCCAGCAGTGATCCTAACCTCTGCACATCATTAGATTTCCTAACCCCATCTGTACATTAGTATTACATGGGGTCTTAAAAATATCCTGATGCCCAGGCCTGGAGCATCTACATCAGCCGGAGCACCTGTATTTTGGAGGGGGTGGGTGTATCTTTCAAAGCTCCCCAAGTGGATCTCTTGTGCAGTCTGGACTGGCAAGCATTTGCCTTCCTGTTCTGCCTCCCTCCCCATCCCGCTGTCTGCTTGGAGGCCTCCCAGACCCCTCTCTGAGAGTGAGTTCCAAGGCACCTGGTCTGTTTTCCATAATTGCTTGGCTTTCTGCAGCTGTAGCATCAAATTGGTTAATTGAATCTGCTGGTGAGATGAGAGGGGTAGAGAGGCATGGAGGAGAATGAGAAGGGAGGTCTGGAGCACAGTGTGCCGCCCTCTTGCCTGGGAAGACCTCAGAGTTGAATGGGCACCAGAGGACATGCTGGAAAAGTGTCAGGGTTTGTGACGTGGAGGAGGGGCATAACCAGTCTGTGAGAGCCAGAAACTCCCTTGAGATCAAGATGCTGTGGATTTGTTCCAGGGTACAGATGTTCCCCAGCATCTTGCCTTGGCCCACCTATGCTCTGCCTCCTCTCTGCAGCCTCTTGCATGCTCTGACTTCTCCCCTCCCAGACCTACTCACTGGGCAGCAGACCCATCTCTGTCTCCTAGAGAGATGGTCACTTAGAGTATGGATTGAAGTGTGCAATTTGATTCAGATGTCACCTTTACCACTCAGCAAGCGTGTGTGACCTTGGGTGACTGAGATCTCTCTTCTGAGCCTCAGGTTCCTCCTCTGTTTCTTCCAGTGTCAACAATTCAGGTAAAAAGCTTTGGGCAGTGCCTTGTACATAGTTGGTGCTCAGTAAATACTGGATGATGATGATGATGATGAGATGGATGGACCAGCCGTAGAGGAGCAGACCCTGGAATGACCCAGACTTGGGTTTGAACCTTGGCCCCACTGTGAACCAGCTGTGTGACTTCAAGAAAATTACTCCACCTCTTTGAATCCCAGCTTTCTCTTGTGTAAAATCTGGCACATCATTCCTATTATGGGAATTAAACACAGGTCAGCATGTGGACCTTTCCATCCAGAAATGACCACTTGGAAATTCATACCTGCTGTTCTAATCATTGCAAAGTGCATGAGAATCAAAACACTGATACTTTTGAGGTTAGCTGCTCAGCCCAGCTGCCTGTGATTGTCCCCCAGCATCTGACTCCTCATCTACATACCATCATCCCACATCTGCCAGCTGCAGCAGTGTCCAGGAGCCAGGGCTGGACACTAAGCTGTGTGGACTCAGCGCCAGAACCAGGCCAGCTTGTGCTGCCTGCAGTGCCCTGGGGGTGGAAACGTGTGAGGAGCTGGCAATGGGCACTTGGCTCCATCCAGACCCGGTCATGGGCAGTGAGCAGCAGAGTGGGGAAACTAGAGCCTCGGCTTTCTAGCCAGAGGGCCTTGAAAGTGGATCCCTGGGAGCCAGAGTGGGAAAGATGCAGAGAGGACACAGCTCCAGAAGGGATCCAGTGAGCTTGTGTTTAAACTCCTAAACTCATCCTCAGGCTGTGCAGGAGTGGAAATGACCCCACACAGTGCATCAGAGACTGAGACCAGAACCGCAGGGTAGACCACCACCCAGGTCCTGAGCTGGTCCCTGGGGGACGCACGTGATGGGCAGGTAGTAATAACACCGCAAAGGCTTTGAAAACTGACCTGTCATTGGAGTAACAGCACATGAAGGCAGGTTAGAACTTGTGCTCTGAGCCTAACCTGTGATCAGTTGCCTGCTACAAGTAAAAAAGATCAACATATTCAGTAGAATTGGGACAACACCTATATTGTCATAAGATTTGAAATACCCAGGTTGCAATCCCCAATTACCTGATGTATGAAAACCGAGCAAAATTTGACAAATTCCTAGAGTTAATATAATCAACAAACATTAACCACAAGATGACCCAGATATTGAAATTATCAGACAAAGACATTAAAACAGCTATTATAACCATGCTTCGGAAAGTAAGGGTGAACCATCTTGAAAAGAACAATAAGAGAGAGAAGATCAGCAGACCAGCAGATACAGGAATTGAAGATATAAAAAAGAACCAAATGGAAATTTTAGAGCTAAAAAGTACAATAACTGAAATAAAATATTCATTAGATGGACTCAATAGCAGAATGGAAATAACAGAGGGAAGACTTTGTGAACTTGAAGCGAGATGAGGAGAAATCAGGCAATCTGAGCAACAGAGAATAAAAAATTCTGAGTGGTGGCAGGGGAGAGGGAAAGAATAGAAAAAAGACCTATGGAGAAGTATGAAAAAGTCTAATATTCATGTCACATGTATCTCAGGAGAGAGGAGAAACTAGGGAGCATTGGGATGGGGGTGAAGGACTCCAGCTCAACAGAACCAGTACCGTCCTTCACTTCCCAGAAAGCATCAACACGTCATGAGTAGACAGCATTGCATGTGGACAAGGTCAGCTAGATCTAGCTTCACACTCTGTGTGACTGCAGGCAAGTCGCTTTACCTCTCCGAGCCGCAGTTTTCTTGTCTGAACAATGGAAACAGTAACGTTTGTAGTTTTCGTGAGCCTCCTATGTACTCATTATCTCACTTATCTTTCAACACCGTATAAGGTATAATCTCTTTGCTGGCTATTTTTCAGTTGGGGAAACTGAAGCTCAGAGAAGGGAAATGCGATGAGTTGAATCAACTGCAAAGACTGAGAGAGCATCCCCACAAGGCTGTCCTCAATTCAGACACCCAGCTCAGGGATCCCCAGAACCACCTTCACTTCAGGCCAGTTGACTGCAAATTCACAAGCCCTGTGACCACACTCAGGTTTAATAACTTACCAGAACGACACACAGGACTCAGGAAAGCACTGCTTATGACTACAGTTTTATGATAGCGAAAGGATACAAATTAAAATCCATCCAGGAAAGAGATGCTCAGGGCAGAGTCCAGAGGGTCCAGTCATCCTCTTCCTGTGGAGTCATGGGTGGCAGTACCTCCTCCTGGTCACAAGGGGGTGACAGTGTGCATAGAGTATTGCCAACCAGAGAGACTTTGATATCTAGAGTTTTGACTGGGGCCTGATCACGCTCTGTCCAGTGGCCGACCTTCCATCTCCAGCACCGCCTGGAGGTCCAACTTGTGCCTCAGTCATCAGAACTGAGTGACTGAAAGCTCCCATCATAAATCACATTGTTAGTCCCACGGCCAGAGCCCCCAGGGACACAAAGGCATGCCTGCCAGAGATCCCAGGGTATTGGAGATCACCTCCCAGGATCCAAGGGCATAGACCAGACCTTGCTTTGGGTAAGTGAATTCTTCATTGCACAGCAAGTAACTAGTCACTTGTGCCAAGTCACCCAGCTGGTGAGTGGCTGAACCAAGCTTCCCACTCAGTCTGTTTGGTTCCAACTGACTCTTCAGCATACACTTATGTGTGTATGAATCACCTAGGGGAATCTTTTTAAAATGCAGATTCCTAATCAGTCTGAGATAGGACTTGAGCATCTATATTTCTAATACACTGGATGGCACCAGTGCTGGTGTGAGGACCACAGTTTGAATAGCAAGAAGACCCTCCTCTGTTCTCCTCTGTTACTCCGATACATGGAGAAGCAGCAGGGGGCAAATCAAATAGAACCTGTAGGGCCAGAAGCTTGCAACTTTTTCCAGGTGCTTTGAGACACATTTGGGGGTTTTGACCGGGAAGTGGTAGGATTTGGATAATGATCTAAAGTTTCATTACAGCTGCTGAGTGGAGAATGGGCTGTCAGAGAGCAGGTGGGGGAGTGAGAAGTCCCTGTGTGAGGCTGTGGTGCTGATGACCCAGGGGAGGGGTGAAGGTGGCTTGGGCCAGGGAGGTGGCAGAAGGGTTTCAGAGAAATGACACGATGGGATATAATTACGTTGGCAGAGACAACAAAACATGCCAGTGGATTAGATGTAAAGGACAATTCCCTATCTTGGCAAGTTACTTGACTCTGAACTCAGTTCAGTTCAGTTCAGTTCAGTCGCTCAGTCGTGTCTGACTCTTTGCAACCCCATGAACCGCAGCACGCCAGGCCTCCCTGTCCATCACCAACTCCCGGAGTTTACCCAAACCCATGTCCATCCAGTCAGTGATGCCATCCAACCATCTCATCCTCTGTCATCCCCTTCTCCTCCTGCCCCCAGTCCTTCCCAGCATTAGGGTCTTTTCCAATGAGTCAACTCTTCGCATGAGGTGGCCAAAGTATTGGAGTTTCAGCTTCAACATCAGTCCTTCCAATGAACACCCAGGACTTATCTCCTTTAGGATGGACTGGTTGGATCTCCTTGCAGTCCAAGGAACTCTCAAGGGTCTTCTCCAACACCACAATTCAGAAGCATCAGTTCTGCGGTGCTCAGCTTTCTTCACCATCCAACTCTCACATCCATACATGACCACTGGAAAAACCATAGCCTTGACTAGACAGACTTTTGTTGGCAAAGTAATGTCTCTGCTTTTAAATATGCTATCTAGGTTGGCCATAACCTTCCTTCCAAGGAGTAAGCATCTTTTAATTTCATGGCTGCAATCACCATCAGCAGTGATTTGGGAGCCCAAAAAAATAAAGTCTGACACTGTTTCCCCATCTATTTCCCATGAAGTGATGGGACCAGATGCCATGATCTTAGTTTTCTGAACGTTGAGCTTTAAGCCAACTTTTTCACTCTCCTCTTTCACTTTCATCAAGAGGCTCTTTAGCTCTTCTTCACTTTCTGCCATAAGGGTGGTGTCATCCGCATATCTGAGGTTATTGATATTTCTCCCGGCAATCTTGATTCCAGCTTGTATTTCTTCCAGCCCAGCGTTTCTCATGATGTACTCTGCATGTAAGTTGAATAAGCAGGGTGACAATATACAGCCTTGATGTACTCCTTTTCCTATTTGGAACCAGTCTGTTGTTCCATGTCCAGTTCTAACTGTTGCTTCCTGACCTGCATACAGGTTTCTCAAGAGACAGGTCAGATGGTCTGGTGTTCCCATCTCTTTCAGAATTTTCCACAGTTTATTGTGATCCATACAGTCAAAGGCTTTGGCATAGTCAATAAAGCAGAAGTAGATGTTTTTCTGGAACTCTCTTGCTTTTTCGATGATCCAGCGGATATTGGCAATTTGATCTCTGGTTCCTCTGCCTTTTCTAAAACCAGCTTGAACATCTGGAAGTTCACGGTTCATGTATTGCTGAAGCCTAGCTTGGAGAATTTTGAGCATTACTTTACTAGCGTGTGAGATGACTGCAATTGTGCAGTAGTTTGAGCATTCTTTGGCATTGCCTTTCTTTGGGATTGGGATGAAAACTGACCTTTTCCAGTCCTGTGGCCACTGCTGAGTTTTCCATATTTGCTGGCATATCAAGTGCAGCACTTTCACAGCATCATCTTTCAGGATTTGAAATAGCTCAACTGGAATTCCATCACCTCCACTACCTTTGTTCATAGTGATGCTTTCTAAGGCCCACTTGACTTCACATTCCAGGATGTCTGGCTCTAGGTGAGTGATCACACGATCGTGATTATCTGGGTCATGAAGAACTTTTTTGTACAATTCTTCTGTGTATTCTTGCCACCTCTTCCTAATATCTTCTGCTTCTGTTAGGTCCATACCATTTCTGTCCTTTATCGAGCCTATCTTTGCATGAAATGTTCCCTTGGTATCTCTAATTTTCTTGAAGAGATCTCTAGTTTTTCCCAATCTGTTGTTTTCCTCTATTTCTTTGCTTTGATCGCTGAGGAAGGCTTTCTTATCTCTGCTTGCTATTCTTTGGAACTCTGCATTCAGATGGGAATATCTTTCCCTTTATCCTTTGCTTTTCGCTTCTCTTCTCTTCCCAGCTATCTGTAAGGCCTCCTTAGACAGCCATTTTGCTTTTTTGCATTTCTTTCCCATGGGGATGATCTTGATCCCTGTCTCCTGTACAATGTCACGAACCTCTGTCCATAGTTCATCAGGCACTCTGTCTATCAGATCTAGTCCCTTAAATCTATTTGTCACTTCTACTGTATACTCATAAGGGATTTGATCTAGGTCATACCTGAATGGACTAGTGGTTTTCCCTACTTTCTTCAATTTAAGTCTGAATTTGGCAATAAGGACTCTGAACTAGGATTTCCTTATTTGTAGATCTCAGCTGCCACCTCACAGGGTGTTGCAGGGACAAAAGGAAATCGTGTTTGCAACATGCTTGGCACAGTGCTTGGTGGGGGTTCTGTGGATTATGGCTTTGACCTTGCGCACAAGCAGAGGCCAAATCATCAGGAGGTGGAGGCGGAGACCTGTCATAGTGGGGCTCCCCTGGCAGAACATGGATCCCCCAGCAGCACCCCCACCTCACCTCTTCTCTGGAGAGCTCCTTGAGGCTGCCAGAGTCCACTCAGGGGGTAAAACTTGGCTGGATCTTAAACATTCATTTTGGGTTGCAGTGGCAGCCTTTGAAGACCAGGCCAGCTGCCCGAGTTCCTGGGGACCTTTATTCCACTTGCATGGCTGTTTAATGATTTTGGTGCCTTTGGATGAAGCCTCATTCCCGGCGAGTCCCCATGAGGGCCACCATTAGGGGGCTGGGGATTTATCCAGCCGTGTGTGTCCCTCAGAGCCTGAGCTACGTGGAGTGAGAAAAGGGAGCCAGTGGAGGCCAGGTTCGGCCTCGCCTGTACCTCCGTGCTGGCTGCAGGCAGTCAGGCTCAGCAGCCAAGGCCGGCAGCTGGGAGAGGGGGCGGGCTTGTGTGTGGAAGAAAGGCAGAAATCGAGAGTATCCTTTCCAGACATCCCTTCTGTCCATTGCCTCGTCTTGGCCCTGCCAACCCAGAGCTGCCAGTCAGCTGGAGAAGGCTTAACCTTTAAAATGCCAGGGCCTGCAGGGCACAAGCTGGAGTGTTACCTGTCTCTCTATATTTCAAGGAAAGCCTTTGCTGTAGTGGAAATAGCTGTCCTCAAAATCAGAAAACCAGATTCCAGAGTTTGGTCGCTGTATCACTTTTAATATCTTTGAGCCTCCATTCTTCACTTTCCAGATGCATATAGAAACTATCTTGGAGCTGTTCGTTTTTCCCCCCTGGTTTCTTATTTTAAATTTCTTTTTCTTCCCAGTTTTATTGGGAAGTAATTGACATACATCAGTGCAAATGTTTAAGACGTACAGCAGGAGGGTTTGACTTACATATAAATTGTGAAACGGTCACCACAATAGGCTTCTAACGTCTATCATCTCCTATAGATACAATTTTACAAAAGAAAAAAAATTTCCCCCTGTGATGAGAACTCTTAACTTTCCTGTGTATCATACTGTGTTAACTATAGTCATCATGTTGTACGTCACATGCCCAGTACTTATTTATCTTACAACTGGAAGTTTGTACCTTTTAACTGCCTTCTTCCTTGCCACCCCCCCTTCCCCACCCTGTTCATTCAGTTTTTAACAAGGATAATGGCATATATAGCATCTCCTATATGCCAGGAACTTCTCCAGCTGTTTTCACATGAAACTTATTTGATCCTCATAGAAACACTGTGATGTGGGTGTCATCATCATGTTAATGAGGAGACTGAGTGCTAGGAAGTGCACCGGGTTCAAGACCTGGGAGCCAGCATTCAGACTCGGGTTGTCTGGATCCAGAATCTGGGCCCTCCACTGCCAGGTTAGACAGCCTCAAATATTTACCAAGCCCCTACTGTGCTGAGGTGCTGTGCTTAGTTGATGGAGAAATAACAGAAAGATAGAAATAATCCATCCTTTCATGGCTGGCATTCTAGTTGGGGTGGGATAAGCAAGAAACAAACACACACCTGAAAAAGAGTAAAGGAAGGCAACAGAGGGGACCTGGAGCATTACTTTATTATTATTGTTTTAATATTTATTTTTATTTAGTTGGCTGAACTGGGTCTTAGTTGCAGCACGCGGGATCTTTAGTTGTGACATGTGGGATCTAGTTCCCTGACCAGGAATTGAACCTGGACCCCCTGTTTTGGGAGCTACAGAGTCTTAGCCACTAGACCACCAGGGAAGCTGAGACAGGACCAGCCCTGCAGAGATGGGAGAGAGGGACATGTTAGGCAGAAGAAATGGCATATGCAAAGGCCCTGAGATAAGAATGACCTTGTTCCAAGAAAAGAAGGAAGGTAAAGTGACCAGAGCACATTAATGAGGGGAGTAACTCGTGCAGTGAGGTCAGTGATAAGTAGGGGTCATGGGAGGGGGCTTAGGGGATAAGTACTTACTGACCACCTCCTGCATGCCCAAGGCTGTGTAGCACTGGAGACAGAGAGGTGAGCAAGGCAGATACGGCTCCTGCCTTCACGAAGGATGAGTGAGCTGACATGAGTGCAGGACACTTAGCACACAGCAGATGCACAGTGAGTGTCATTTTCTTTCCCTGTTTGTAAGTTAACATGAAAACTGCCTCCCTGGGTGTCTGCCTGACCACCCCCCACCCTGCATTAAATCAGGGCAGAATGTAGTTGACTTATAATGGCCATTATTTCTAGAGATGGCCTTAGGCAAGGACATTATTTACCAGGAGAAAAAAAAGCACACAAGTGGTTGAAGAGTAAGCAGAGTGGGCGGAAGGGCTCAGCCTTCCCTCCGTCTCCAGGAGCTGGTGTCTACAATGGCCGGAGAGGGGTAGGAGCAGGGTGGGGAGGGGTGGCTTTGGGGCTTAACTCTCAGCCACTCCCCTTAGGATCCCGAGTTACAGACATCCAGGAAGGGTGTCCATTGGCTTGGTGCCAAAGATCCCATTATGTGTCTGCTTTCAGATTTTATTCTGCCTTATTTTATTGGGGCTGGAGAAGCAGAGGAGAGACATCCTGTGGATGATTCATGGGTGGGGTCCTCTTCCATCCTTGTTCGGGGTCACATTGGCTTCTCAGTGGCCCCTTTGATACAGAGGGGCCAAGATGCTTAAGAAATGTCTGGACAACCATGTTATAAAATGAGGGTCCCTAGCCTCATTATTGAAGCGACTTAGCAGTAGCAACCTCATTACAAGAAAAGTGAAAGTGAAAGTCGCTCGGTCGTGTCCAACTCTTTGTGACCCCATGGACTATACAGTCCATGGAATTCTCCAGGCCAGGATACTGGAGTGGGTAGCCTTTCCCTTGTCCCTGGGATCTTCCCAAACCAGGGATTGAACCCAGGTCTCCTGCATTACAGGCGGATTCTTTACCAGCTGAGCCACAAGGGAAGCCCAAGAAGTGTCCCTAAAATCTCAAAGTGTCCCTAAGGCATTTGAAGATGGGGCAGATCATTCTCCAGGTTACTGAGTGTGACTTAGAAAAGAATTTATGGAACGGATAATGCAAGGGTCAGGAGTTCAGTTGTGGCTCTTCTCCGCACTAATCATTAGCCAGTCTTTATCAAGGCTTGGGCTTCCCAGATGGCTCAGTGGTAAAGAATCCACCTGCCAATGCAGGAGCCACAGGAGACATGGGCTTGATCCCTGGATCGGGAATATCCCCTGGAGGAGGGCATGGCAACCCACTGCAGTATTCTTGCCTGGGAAATCCCCATGAACAGAGGAGCCTGGTGGGCTAGTCCATGGGGTCTCGAGGAATCGGACATGACTGAGCACGCACGCATCAAGGCTTACTGTGCTCCAGGCACTGTCCCAAGTGCTCTTTCAGTTGATCCTCACAACGACCAAATGAGAAAGGTACTGGTATTATCCAGGTTTTACAGAGGAGGAAACTGAAGCTTCGAGAGCTCAAGTGACCTGCTCAAAAGGCGCCGTTGTTAGTTAAGGGTAGCAGCTGCAATAGATCAGCCACCAAGATTTTGTGGTCCTTATTTCTTGCTTGCAAGTCCTTTTTGGGTCTTCTCCCACATGGCCTTCTATGCAGTGATTCAGCAACCCAGACCCCTTCCATCTTGTGGCTCTGCCATCTTCTCAGGCCTCGGAGGGTTTCATCTCCAGCTGGTGGTTGTGGGGAGAGAGAGTTGAGGATTGCACTTTGTGTGGGAAGTTTTTATAAGGCGGACCTGGAAGTTATGACTATCACTTCCGCTTCCACTCAGACTCTTTTGGCTGCAGCTCCCTGCAGAGGAGGCTGGGAAATGTAGTCCAGCTGCTTGTCCAGGAAGAAAAGGCTTTGGAGACTATACGACTATCTCTGCCACAGGCACCCAAGAGGCAAACAACAGACCCTGAACCAGCTTGCTCCTCTGCCTCCCTAAACATGTGTTACTTTTGGGTTCATGGTCAGTGTCAGCGGGAGATCCCACACCACCAAGTTCCAGGCTTGGGTAATTCAGCCTAACAAGAGCAGCAATTCTTGCTCTGAATTCACCAAATACATTTTAGCTGGCAAGCCCTGGGCACCTGCTGACATAGAAAAGCAGTTAGACTGGTGGTTCTCAGCTGAGCTAATTTTTGTCACTGAGGCAACGTCTGGCACTGTCCAGAGGCAGTTTTGGTGGTCACATCTTCGGGGAAACTATTGGCATCTAGAGGGCAGAGGCCATGGATTCTGCTCAACATCCTGCAGTGCACAGAACAGAGGAGGACATCAGGGGTGCTGAAGTTGGGATGCCCTGAGCCGGGGGCAGTGACTCTGCTGGTCTCCTTGGGGTTTGTGGGTGGGGTCGTGGCCTCCAGGACCTGTGAAGGGCAGGTTGGCACGGACTCAGAGCCGGTCCACTCCTGTAATTCACCTGTATGGGGTGTGTTTATTCTCCTTATGGCATTGTGGCCTCTCATCATTCTTAGAGGTTTTGCTTTAGCTATCTGAGTGTGAAGAGTTCCAGGGCAGAGCATGTTGGCTGAATTCATGCTCATCTGTGCAGTTGCAAACAGCTTTCCTCTTTCTGCCCATCAACACTGGGTCAGACAGAAATATCTCGCTCTGCATGTCACAGGTGGTGAGGCCTGACTCAGTGGGGGACAGGGCCGGGTGACGCTCCTCAGAAGATGAGCGCAGTACTTTTCACTCTGGTCTCCACTCCACCCCACATTGTGGCCTATGGGTCCCTGTCACCTGCTTGTGGTGATGTGACAGGGTCACATGGGATATGGACTGTTGTTGGTTGTTGTTCAGTCGCTGAGTTGAGTACAACTTGTTGCGACCCCATGGACTGCAGTATGCCAGGCTCCTTTATTTCCTGGAGTTTGCTCATATTCATATCTATTGAGTCGGTGATGCTATCTAACTGTCTCATCTTCTGCTGCCCCCTTCTCCTTTTTCTTCAGTCTTTCCCAACATCAGGGTCTTTTCCAGTGAATTAGCTCTTCGTATCAGGTGGCCAAAGTATTAGAGCTTCAGCTTCAGCATCAGTCCTTCCAATGAATATTCAGGGTTGATTTCCTTTAGGATTGACTGATTTGATCTCTGTGCAGTCCAAGGAACTCTTCAGAGTCTTCTCCATCACCACAGTTCAAAAGCATCAATTCTTCAGCACTCAGCCTTCTTTATGGTCCAACTCTCACATTCATACATGACTACTGGAAAAACCATAGCTTTGACTACACAGACCTTTGTCGGTAAGGTGATGTCTCTGCTTTTTAATACGCTGTTTAGGTTTGTCATAGCTTTCTTTCCAAGTACCAAGCCTCTTTTAATTTCATGGCTGCAGTCACCATCTGCAGTGATTTTGGAAACCAAGAAAAGAAACTCTGTCACTGCTTCTACTTTTTCCCCTTCTATTTGCCATGAAGTGATGGGACCAGAGGCCATGATCTTAGTTTTTTGAATGTTGGGTTTCAAGCCAGCTTTTTCACTCTCTTCTTTCACCCTCATCAAGAAGCTGTTCAGTTCTTCTTCACTTTCTGCCATTAGAGTGGTTTTATTTGCATATCTGAGGTTGTTGATATGTCTCCTGGCAATCTTGATTCCAGCTTGTAATTCATCCAATCCAGCATTTCTTATGATGTACTCTGAATATAAGTTAAATAAGCAGGGTTAACAATATACAATGTCTTAACTCCTTTCCCAATTCTGAACCAGTCACTTGTTCCATGTCTGGTTCTAACTGTTGCTTCTTGTCCTACATACAGGTTTCTCAGGAGGCAGGTAAGGTGTCTGGTATTCCCATCTCTAAGAATTTTCCGCAGTTTGTTATGATCCACACAGTCAAAGGCTTTAGTGTGGTCGATGAAGCAGAAGTAGCTCTTTTTCTGGAAATCCCTTGCTTTCTCCATGATCCAATGAATGTTGGCAATTTGATCTCTGGTTCTCCTGCCTTTTCTAAACCCAGCTTGTACATCTGGAAGTTCTCTATTCATATACCATTTTAGCCCAGCTTGAAGGATTTTGAGCAAACCTTGCTAGCATGTGAAATGAGCACAGTTGTATGGTAGTCTGGACCTTCTTTGGGATTGGAATGAAAACTGACTTTTTCCAGTTCTGTGACCATTGCTGAGTTTTCCAAATTTGCTGACATATTAACTACAGCACTTTAACAGCATCACCTTTTAGTATTTGAAATAGTTCAGCTGGAATTCTGTCACCTCCAATGGCTTTGTTCGTCATAATGCTTCCTAAGGCCCACTTTACTTCGCACTCCAGGATGTCTGGCGCTAGGTGAGTGACCACACCATTGTGATTATCTGGGTCTTTAAGACCTTTATTGCATAGTTCTGTGTATTCTTGTCACCTCTTCTTAATCTCTTCTGCTTCTGCTAGGTCCCTATCATTTCTGTCCTTTATCATGCCCATCCTTACATGAAAGCTCCAATTTTCTTGAAGAGATCTCTGCTGCTGCTGCTGCTGCTAAGTCGTTTCAGTCATGTCCAACTCTGTGCGACCCCATAGACGGCAGCCCACCAGGCTCCCCCGTCCCTGGGATTCTCCAGGCAAGAACACTGGAGTGGGTTGCCATTGCCTTCTCTGTGAAGAGATTCTATTGTTTTCCTGTATTTCTTTGCATCCTTTATTTAAGAAGGCCTTCTTATCTCTTCGTTCTAGTCTCTGGAACTCTCCATTCATTTGGGTATATCTTTCCCTTTCTCCCTTGACAATACAGGAGGTTTTTTTATATTGTTATTATATGTATGTATAAATGTATATACATATATGTGTGTATAATACATTTGTGTATATAATACAAACATACAGGAGAGAGTAGAATAAAAAATAAAAATCCCTCACTCCCCCTACTTAAAGGTCACAACTCTTAACAACTTACTGTAGCCTTCTTTCTAGGAATGTGTGCACCTATGTGTGTGTGTATGTGATATGTGTGCACGTGTGTGTGTATAGATCTCCATTCTCTGTTGTTAACATCCAGAATACATAAATATATTTTTCTTCAACTTGCTCTTTTTGCATAATATATCTTGGACATTTTCCATATTAATGTATATATTCACTCAGCAAATATTCATAGGGTATCTCTTGTGAGCCAGCTGCTATACTTGCAACAATGAACAAATTGGACAAAAATCCAAGTTTCACCAGGTGAATGCTTGAACGTTGTAAACAAAACAGGCAGTAAACAAAATGGCTGAATCATGCCAAGTAGAAATGATGTTAAGTGCTAGGGAGAAAACTTGATATACTTAAAATTCTAGTAGGTAATTTTTTTTAATGAAACAAGTGCCTGTGATTTCAATTTGCAGTTCCCCAGTGACTCATGGTGTGGCTCAGCTTTTCATGTGGAAGGAGGAAGACCCTGAAGGCAGGGGTGTGCTCTGTGGTCAGTGGTCCAAAGTCGACCTGAGTTTTGTCTGGTGGTGTTAGTGGACAGATCCTCAGTGGGGAGACCCCTCAGTTCAGGTGCAGGACAGTGTTTCTGGCAGAGTGTGGTCGGTTACTGTGGTCTTTGGGACAAGCTGGCAGGCCCCCCCGGGGGCTCTTCACCACCTCCCCGGGGAGTCTTGTCCTGCTCCCCTCTGTGTTCCCAGTGAGTCCCCACGCTGCCTTCCTGCTGCAGGATCCAGAGGCCCTGTGACCAGCCTACGAACCACATGGTCACACAGACCTGGAAGTTAATATTTCTATGCTATAAAGAAGCAAGTAAAGGCTGTGAAATATAAAAGTAGGACAATTGAGCTGTTTGTGTGTTAGGCTTTTTTTTTTTTATTCTTTTGAAATTTTTGAATTTATTTGGCTGTATCAGGTCTTAGTTGTAGCATATGGGATCTTAGTTCCATAACAAGGGATCAAACCCAGGCTCCCTGCATTGGGAGCATGGAGTCTTAGCCACCAGACCACCAGAAAAGTCCCTGGGTTGTGTTTTTTTTTTTTTAATTCAACATTTTATTAAGAAACTTTAAAATTTTTGAAAGAATGTTTCAGTCAACATCCATATTCCCACCACCTAGATTTCTGCTTGCTTTATCATCACATATCTCCATCTCTCTGTCTCTTAATTCATTTTCTTTCATGTGTTTCAAGGTCATTTGTAGACGTTAGTCCCATTTCTTGTTTTTTAAAATTGACTTTTTGTTGCAGTGTAATATACATATAGAAAAGTGCATCAGTCTTAAGCATACAATTCGTGAATTTTTATAAAATGAACACACCCATGTGACTGACACTCAGATCAAGAAAGAGAACGGGCCCCTTTCAGTTACTGCTTCCTCCCCCAGCGGAACCACTGTGTTGACCTCTCTTATCATACATTCATTTTGCTTCTGTTTGACCTTTATGGAAATGGAATCATACCACTTCTTTTACTCGACGTTATCCTTATGAAATTTATTCATATAATTGTGTGTACTTGTAGTGTTTCATCACATTTTTAATATAGTATTTCAGTGTGTGACTATACAACAATTTATGTATCTATTCTAAAAATAGACTGATATTTAAACATACTAGAATGTGCCATTAGGACTTACCTGGCAGTCCAGTGGTTAAGATTCTGCTTCCAATGTAGGGGGAGCGTGTTCAATACCTAGTCAGAAAACTTAAGATCCCACATGCCAGGGTGTGGCAAAAAAAGGAATGTGCCCATTCAGATTAGTGCCATGGCTTTCAAAGCATAATTTGGGATGTTATAAGTGCCAGGAGAAGTTAAGAGTAGAGACCCAGGAGGTCATCAGGACCTGAGTTCACCTCCAGCTCTACCACTGTCATGCTGGCTGGATCCCAGCTGGGCCTCCACCTGTCAGTAAGATTTGATACCTTGTCTTGCTCTAGGATTCAAGACACGTACTGCGTTGACCCACATTGCAGGTTAAGGAAGAGTGCCTATTGGGAAATAAGAAAAATTGTATAGGACAAGGGTCTGATTCAGTAGATCCGTGATGGGGCCTGAGAACTTGCATTTTTAACAGGCTCCGGGTGATAATGAAGCTGCTGGTCTGGGGACCATACTTTGAGCATCACTGCTTCATATAGATCAAGGATGGGCAAATCACAGCCCATGGGCCAAACCTGGCCCACTCCCTGTTTTTATAAATAAAGTTTTATTGGAACACAGTGAAAACAAAAATCTGTCTTTCCCTACTCACAACATTTCTGACACCAAACTTGGGATTTTTTTTTCCCAGTTCAGCTACCAATCTAATGGATATTTTGATCTGCTTATAATGCAGAGTGTCTAATCTGACCACACATGAGAATCCCCTGGGGAGCAGTTCTAGAACACTGGCATCCAGTCTCCCACCCCTGAACCAGTCAACAGAATTTCTTGGGGTGAGGCCCAGGCACTGGTCTCTTTAAAAGTCTTCCAAGTGATTATCATGTTCATGATATTTCTCCTTTATTTCCTTAATTATTTAGAAGACAAGGGGCATCTTCTAAAGCTTTAACAGGTGTCTCGTAATGAGCTTGGAAGACAGGTTGCCATGAACATTTTCTCCCAAAGCAGGGCCAACATCTCTGAGGCAAATGTACAAAGATAATCCTCATTCAGATGTGTAAGTTTTGGTTGTTCACGTAAAAACAAGCACATTACATTATAATCACACTTTTAAATGCTTCCTCCTTGACGGTGTGATTCACACACAGATCTGAATGTGGTTCTTCAACCCATATGTTGTCCCTGTAAACGCAGGCTCCACGTGGCTCAGTTTCCTCATAGGCACAAAGAAGTGGTCCGGCCGTGGTCTGAAGGAATTGTAAAACAAATCTCAATCTTGACTTCTTTCTCTTGGGAAAGGAGGACGATCTGATTCATAAGCCACAGCGACATTCTCAGCAGCACCTTCCCCGTCACCCCAGTTTCCTCTTTCCCTGAATTTACTCTGAAATTTCTTCTCTGCTGAGCTCCCAAACCCTCTTGAGCTCAATGGGGTGGCTTCTCTCCCTCCCTCGCCCCTCCCAGCTCTTTTTCCCTGCAGAACTTTGTGGCTTGTTGGGTCTCAGTGACTTTCCTTTGATGTCGATGGATTCAGTCTTAAAGAAAGGAAACCCAAAACACATGCTTTTCCCTTAAGGCAGAGTTTCTTAACCCCTGCGCTTGTTGACATTTTGGGCCAGCTTCTGGCCCAAAATTCTTTGCTCGGGGGGTTGTCCTGTGCATTGTAGGATGGTTAGGAGCATCCCTGGCTTCTACCCTCTAGATGCCAGTGGCTACCACTCACCCCTACTTGTGACAACCGGATGTCTCTTGACAGTGCTAAATTTGGGGAACAGAATTTGCCTCAGCTGAGAACCGCTGCATTAAAGGAATCCAACACTTTAAGCCAGCATTGCCTGCAGACCTGGACAAAAGGAGACTCTCTCCTAGGCCTTGTACTTTAAATGGGGTGACAGGTCTGAAGGCAAGGGGTCTAGGGAGTCCAGGAGATGTCCCCACCTGGTGCTCCCTTTCTAGATCACTTCAGAGTACTGGTATCCCAGAATTTTTCACCCAGATGACCCAAGCCTGCTTAAGGCTTTCTCCAGGTCCATCTTCCTGGAGGCAAGCCATGATGCCAGTGTGTGACCTCTAGACCCGAGCAGATAATAATAGTCCACTCCTTGTAACTAGAGTTGTGTGGACAAAATAATTTAGTGTATCGATAGTCTATAGAACAGGGTTGGCACATGATAAGCTCTATATAAGCGTTAACTGCTATTATTATACTTTTCAATGGTCCCTAAACATGAGACAACTTCCTTGGCTGCTGCACCCCCTGAAGAAGCAGCCATCCATTCAGATGTTGGAGGTGAACCAGGCCCTGCTGGGCCTCAGAACGGTGGTGTGAAGGTCACTAACCAGGCACCACCGTGAGGGGATTTAGGGCCATTCTGACTCTCAGCATCTCTGGCCTTGACATGCTGACTTGAGGACCTGTTGTGAATATTTGTACTCCTCATCTTGTGTTTGTCTTGTGTCAGGGTCCATGGAAGGGAGGAATGGGTGAGACGTCTCTTTTTTCTGAGGTGGGAGGAGAAGAAATGAGCTTTGAGTTTCACTTGCCTCTGTGCCCATGCTGGCTGTGTGACCTTGGACACTCAACCTCCTAAGCCCTCTGAGCCTCTAATTCCCCATCTCTAAGATGAGGGTATAAATAGCACCTTCCCTAACAGGATGGTGGTGTTAAGTCAGAAATGTTAGTAAGGTATTGATATTTACTCAGTGCCTAGTAAAAAGAAGTCAGGATTCAGCGTTGCTGATTTTAAGTTATTGTAATACTGTTATCTAGATTGTCATGATGACTGTTAGAAAGGAAAACATGGAGAAAAAGTTCTGTCTGAGCAGCTGCTGTGAATCACAGAATGAGCCAAGAACATCATCCTTAAGTCATGGATGAAACATCTTTGAACCAAAGACATCTCAAAGCTGAAAGGGACCTTAACCCCCACTTATTGTGTAAATGGAGAAACTAAGGCCCCAGAAAAGAATATAATCTACCTGGTTTTAAAGAAAAACCTGAAACAGCTTCTAGGTCTCAGGGAGAAGAAAAAAGATATTTGCAGGCTGTTGGTTCCAGGCTTACTTCCAATCCCAAACCCTGTGGATGCTCAGGCCCCTTATACCAAATGGTGGGGTACGCTTAACCTCTATGTCCGCAAACGCAGGGGACCAACTGAAATTTGAGGAGGTTTTGCAGAAGTTGAATGGGTACCACATTTGGGGCATGTCAGTGCTGACCCGTGGGGAGGGGGAAGGAGAGGAATCAGGGACATGTAGACTGCTTTGGGTTCCCCCAAGAGCTAAGTCACATCAGCTTGATGAAGCATGGGGATCCCTCTCCAGTGAAGAGTTTGGGAGGACTGTGGAACAGTGAGGATGGGTTTTGGTCGCTTAGTGCAGTTTTTTCAGAAACGGGGAAGCAGCTCCATTCAGCACCCAAGGGGTGGCTTTCAGGGAACAGTGACGAGGTGGGGTTCCATGAGTGGGGCCCTCCCTGCTTATGGGGACATCACCTTGTGAACCAAGCATGCAAAGTGGGGAGCAGCCAAGTCTGCTCCTGCTGGTAAAAGATCAAGATTTTTTTTTTTTTCCATTTGCAGTGTTTATCACACCCACACTCTTAAGTCATCCAGCTTCCCTTCCAGAACAGTCTGCCTTGGCAAACTAAATTAGCAACCAAGAGTTGAGCTCTTTCAGGAAAGAACAAAATCGTTTTTACAGCAAATATCAACATGTGCAAGCCTCATCTTGCCCCTGACTCACTCGGGGCACCTAGATGTTGACTGGAGCAGGAATCTCCCTGCACCTCTGGGCCTTGGTCTCCCCAACTGTAAAATGGGCCGATGACAGCAGCTGCTTTAGAGCAGTGGTTCTCATTGGAAGGGGAGGGGGTGGATTACGTTTGGCCGTGTCTGGAGTTGCTTTGGGTTGTCACAGCTGGGAGAGGACTGCGAGTGGCGTCCAGTGGGCAGAGGCCGGGGTGCTACAGGGCATCCTGCAGTGCTCAGAACAGCCCCCCATCACAGAGAGTGATCTGGCTCCACATGTCAGCAGTGCAAAGGGTGGGAAATGCCACACTAGAGGCTTGGTGTGAAGATCAAGTGAGTTAATCCAGGTGAAGTGCTTAGTCCTGGGCCATATACATAGTAGGTGCTTCGTAAAGGAGTGGTACTCTCCTTGCTCCTTCAAAGCCTTGAGCCTCTCATCCTGCTTTGGTTTTGCCTGTTGGGTTTTCCTCACCTGCATGGCCGTGGTGACTGGCACTGCAGAGGCAGATATGTTGGTGATTCTGTAGAGAGAAATTCCAGAAAGTGTAATGTGCTGGTTGTGTCCACTCCCCATCTGAGGATAGAGATGGACTTCGGTGACTCACTGGTCCACACAGAGGGCAATGCTCAGAGGCTGTGGCTGTCAGGGTGTTCGAGGTCTGTCGAGACTGGAGGGAGAGCAGTGTGACAGCTCAGAGCGTGTTCCTGGCACAGCTGGTTCTCTCCTGTAATCAGGCAGGGAGGAGAAGTAAAGGGGTTTGAGTAAATTTTCTACTTCCCAAACGCTTGCCACTTACACTTTAAAAAAGGCTTTAAAGTTTTAACTGTTTGATAGAAAACTGTACTTCATTTGACCCATTAACCTGGACACTGAGCCTTCTTACAGATTCAGAATCTTAAATTATAAAAATAAATGATCACATGATGCTTAACATCATTAAAACAAATAACCCACTCAGAAAGTGGGCAGAAGACCTAAACAGATATTTCTCTAAAGAAGACATACAGATGACCAATAGGCAAATGAAAAAAATGTTAACATTGCTAATTATTAGAGAAATGCAAATCAGAACTACAAGGAGATATCACCTCACACAAGCGAGAGGGGCTAACATTAAAAAAGCCACAAATTATACATGCTGGAGAGGGTGTGGAGAGAAGGGAACCCTCCTTCACTGTTGGTAGGAGTGTAAATTGGTACAGCCACTATGGAGAACAGTATGAAGGTTTCTTAAAAAACTAAAAACAGAGCTACCATACTCCTGGGCATATGTCAGAGAAAAACATGATCTGAAAGGATACATGCATCCCAATGTTCACTGCAGCACTATTTAAAACAGCCAAGACATGGAAGCAATCTAAATGTCCATCAACAGAGGAACGGGTAAAGAAGATGTAGCACATATATACAGTGGAATATTTGTTGTTGTTTAGTTGCTCAGTTGTGTCCAACTGTTTGTGACCCCATGGACTGCAGCACGCCAGGCTTCCCTGTCTTTCACCATGTCCCGGAGCTTGCTCAAACTCATGTCCATTGAGTTGATGATGCCATCCAACCATCTCGTCCTCTGTCATCCCTTTCTCCTCCTGCTTCTAGTTTTCCCAGCATCAGGGTCTTTTCTAATGAGTCAGCTCTTCGCATCAGGTGGCCAAAGTATTGGAGCTTCAGCTTCAGCGTCAGTCCTTCCAATGAATATTCAGGATTGATTTCCTTTAGGATTGACAGGTTGGATCTCCTTGCCAACACTGCAGTTCAAAAGCATCAGTTCTTCAGTACTGAGCTTCTTTATGGTCCATACATGACTACTGGAAAAACCATAGCTTGGACTATATGGACCTTTATCGGCAAAGTAATCTCTCTGCCTTTTAATGTTCTGTCTAGGATTGTCATAGCTTTTCTTTCAAGGAGCAAGTGTCTTTTAATTTCATGGCTGCAGTCACCATCTGCAGTGATTTGGGAGTCCAAGAAAATAAAGTCTGCAACTGTTTCCATTGTTTCCTTATCTATTTGCCATGAAGTGATGGGATCAGATGCCATGATCTTAGTTTTTTCAATGTGGAGTTTTTCAATGTCGAGCTTTTTCACTCTCCTCTTTCATCTTCATTAAGAGGCTCTTTAGTTCCTCTTGCTTCTGCCATAAGGGTGGTGTCATCTGCATATTTGAAGTTATTGATATTTCTCCCGTCAATCTTGATTCCAGCTTGTGCTTTATCCAGCCCAGCATTTTGCATGATGTACTATGCATGTAAGTTAAATAAACAGGGTGACAATATACAGCCTTGACGTACTCCTTTCCCAGTTTTGAACTAGTCCGCTGTTCTATGTTGGATTCTAACTGTTGCTTCTTGACCTACATACAGGTTTCTCAAGAGACAGATAAAGTGGTCTAGTACTCCCACCTCTCTAAGAATTTTCCACAGTTTGTTGTGATTCACACCATCAAAGGCTTTAACGCAGTCAATGAAGCAGAAGTAGATGTTTTTCTGGAATCTCTTACTTTTTCTGTGATCCAACAGATGTTGGCAGTTTGATCTCTGGTTCCTTTGCCTTTCTAAATCCAGCTTGTACATCTGGAATTTCTCCATTCACGTACTGTTGAAGGCTGGCTTGGAGGATTTTGAGCATGACCTTGCTAGCATGTGAAATGAGTACAGTTGTGCAGCAGTTTGAACATTCTTTGGCATTGCCTTTCTTTGGGATTGGAATGAAAACTGACCTTTTCCAGTCCTGTGGCTACTGATGAATTTTCCAAATTTGCTGACGTGTTAACTACAGCACTTTAACAGAATCATCTTTTAGAATTCCGGAATAGCTCAGCTGGAATTCCATCACCTCCATTGTTAGTGTTGAAGTGTTAGTTGCTCAGTTGTGTCCAACTCTTTGCGACCCCAGGGACTGCAGCCCGCCAGGCTCCTCTGTCTATGGGATTTTCCAAGCAAGGATACTGGAGTGGGTTGCCATTTCCTTCTCCAGGGGATCTTCCCCACCCAGGGATCAAACCTGGGTCTCCTGCATTGCAGGCAGATTCTTGACCAACTGAGCTACAGGGGAAGCCCCATCACCTCCATTAGCTTTGTTCATAGTGATGCTTCCTAAGGCCTAATGTGACTTCACACTCCAGGATGTCTGGCTCTAGGTGAGTGATCACACCATCATGGTTATCTGGGTCATTAAGATCTTTTTTGTATAGTTCTTCTGGGTATTCTTGCCACCTTTTCTTAATATCTTTTGCTTCTGTTAGGTCCATACCATTTTTTTTTCCTTTATTGAGCCCATCTTTGTGTGAAATATTCCCTTTATATCTCTAATTTTCTTGAAGAGATCTCTAGTCTTTCCCATTCTATTGTTTTCCTCTATTTCTTTGCATTGTTCTCTTAGGAAGGCTTTCAATGGAATATTACTCAGCCATTAAAAGGAATCAAATAATGCCATTTGCAGCAACATGGATGGACCTAGGGGCTCAGAGAAGTCCCCCATAACAGCGAACCATCAGAGTGTCATACCGAGTGACATAAGTCAAACAGAGAAGGAGAAATATCATAGGACATCCCTTATAAAGGGAATCTAAAAAATGATACAAGTGAACTTACATACAACACAGAAATAGACTCACAAACTTAGAAAATGAACTTATAGTTTCCAGGCGGAAGGGATCTTTAGAAGGGATGGTTAGAGTTGGGGATGGACACCTACACACAGCTTTATTTAAAATGGATAACCAACAAGGACATATTGTATTAATATAGCACATGGAACTCTGCTCTGTGTTATGTGGCAGCCTGGATGGGAGGCGGGTTTGGGGGAGAATGGATACATGTATATGTATCACTGAGTCTATTCCTTATTCACCTGAAACTGTTACAACATTGTTAATCGGCTATACCCCAGTACAAAATAAAAAGTTCGGATAAATAAATAAATGATCACACAGTGATTATCCCTGGGCTCTATGAAGGAGGAAAGGATTGTTTACCCCTTCACCAAATGGCCCTGTTCTGTACTTTTTTAAGTTCTGGTATCTGTCTGGTAGTCACGGTCCACTAAATTGATTAAAATTACTCCAGATGGGGAAAGCAGATGACCAAGTATATTTGAATTATGTCTAAATTTATGAAGAGTAAATAAGATCTAAGAGAAAACGTGAGGCTCCCTCTGCACAGGTTTTGTGCATGGACTTTGTAACATCTATGCCTCTTTAAAAATTGAAGTATAGTTAATTTGCAATGTTATGCTAATTTCAAGTGTACAGCAAAGTGATTTAGTTATACACAGACACACACATTCTTTTTGATTATTTTCCGCTATAGGTTATTACAAGATATTGAGTATAGTTCCCTGTGCTATACAATAGGTCCTTGTTGACATCTGTGCCTTTTTGTCACTCTCTGGATTATTCAGGTTGTTCAGAAAATCCCTCCAGATGATGAGGATAAATTAGAGCATATACATTGTGCAGATATATACTAATGATGGCAATAAAAATGAGTCCCCCATAACAGTGGGGATATTTGGGGTGCCTCACAATAAAATTTCTAGATATTATTGTTTTTGAAAAGGAGAAATATAGGGACCTAGTTATGAGGAATTCACTTCATGTACAGGGGGGTTTTTTTTGCTGCAAATACTGTCTGTTACCACCAGCTCGCTCAGTGACTTGGCTTCCTTATGTACAGGGTGGAGGGGGGCAAGGATATCTAGCCTCCCGTCTCTGAGCCGCTCTCTGGATTCAGTCAATATCCAGTATAATTCACTATGCTCTCCACCAACACAATCCCTGGAATTGGCAGAGATGGCAAACTTGATGTTCTCCCAGGCAACATTTATGATAGAAGTCATTAGTTTTATTCAGGGTATTATAATTTGCATTTTAAATGTTTGGTTTTTAAAAGACTGTTAAGATTGCCATAACTTTTCCAAGTGATTTGCAAGTCCCGAAGTCTGCCAGTTAGCTCAGATGGCTGTAGCAACAACTGCTTCCCGTCAGAAAGGCTGAATCACTGAAGAGCGACCACCCTTCAAGAGCTGAATGATTCACCAAGCCAAGTTACTTTGCAAATTGGGATAAGAAGCGTAGGCTATCAGAGATTTCCGTTCATACTTCTGCCCCTTCTGCTGATTTCGATGTAGATTCTCTAATATAGGCTTATTTTTTTCCTTTGTTTTTTTTCCCCCAAATTATATATTCTTGTTAGAAGCTCAAATTGTACATACTTATATAATAAGTACAGAAAGTAGAAAGTTCTGTTTCCCCTCCCTAGAGAGAGCTACTCTTAACAATTTTGTGCCTAGTCTTCCAGATACTGTTTTCTAGTCTATATTTTGGGTTGACCAAAATGTTCATTTGGGTTTTTCCGTACAATCGTATGGAAAAAGCTGAACGAACTTTTTGGCCAACTCAATATCACTTTTTTTTTAAAGCAAAAAGAGATTGTGTTTACATATACTGTTTTGCAACTAGATTTTGTCTCCTAGCAATATGTCTTGGGACCATCTTGTATATATAGGTCTGTCTCATTTTTAACCATGATGCTGGTTTCCATGGTATTGTCACATCAGAAATTATTAGTCCTCTCCAGTCTTCGTCTTGGTGCTCCCAAAGCTGATCCTAAGACAAGACTTGGGTGCAAGCAGGCTACTAGGAAGGTGATCCCAGGAAACACTGATAAGAGATTGGGCAAGTGAGACCAGAAAGGGAGGCAGGCCAGTGAAGGATGATCCATGAGTGGGTAACTGGAGCTTGGGAGGCAAGACCACTGTCAGGTTCATTGATTCTCCAGGACTCACAGAACTCGGAAAAGCTGTTATACTCATGGTTACAGTTCATTGCAGTGAAAGGATACAGACTCAAATCAGCAAAAGGCAGAGTCCAGGAGAGACCAGGCATGAGTTACAAATGTCACGTGGACAGCATTTCATTCTCCCAGTAACAACGTGTGGCAACATGCTCAGAGGATCACCAACCAGGGAAGGTCACTGAAGCCTCCATGTCTAGAATTTGGATTAGGGGTCAGTCATGCAAGCATGGCTGACAGTCTGGGTGGCTGACCCTAGTCCCCAGCCTTTTCTGAGGTCAAGTTGCTGTTGTGTGGCCCAGGGCCCCTACGAAAGTCACATGGTCAGCATACACTGGCATGTCCCGGGCAGAGAGCAGTTGGCGCTTATGGTAGGATGCCAGCAACAAAGGCTAGGGGTAGCCTCCAGGGTGGGCAGGATATCAACAGCCTCGGTCACATTTCCTCATAAAGTGTTTTTGTTGTTTCCGTTTTTCGTGCTCACAAATGATGGTCTAGAGGAGGGGTTGGCAAACGTCTTTGTAAAGGACCAGATAGTAAATATTTTCAGCTTTGAAGGCCACACAGTCCCTCTTGCAGCTACTCAACTCTGCTGCTGTAGCACAAAAGCAGCTGCAGGCATTGTGTGAACAAACGGATTTGACTGGGTTCCAGTAAAACTGTATTTACAAGAAACAGGTACAGACCAGGTTTGGCTTGAGGGCCCCAGTTTGTCAGTCCCTGCTACGATGGATAATTCTTTTATGTGTATCTTTGTCCCTTCAAGCGGGTAATTCTATGGGACAGCCCTCTGGAGGTAGAATTGCTGGGTCTTAAGCAATGACATTCTTATTTTGAGCAGATACTCTGCCCAAAAGTTGAAACTGCTTCCTCTTTCACCAAGAGTACCTGAGAACATTTGAGATTTCTTTTCTTAAAATCACTTCCCAAAGAAGCAAAACCAACACTCACTTACTAGGCTGTTTCTGCATTTTTGTTCTTGAGTTTTGGAGAGGCAGAGCAAGATAGAGCATTTTATCCCCAGGGAAAAATCCAAATGGGGCCTGAAATGGTCTCCTGATATCTTGCTTTATTTAGATGTGAGGCCTACAGGGAAAGGGACTCTGGTAACTTGTTTTCATTTGGTGAAAAGTTAACCTTCCACTCCCCACGAGGTGTGGTTCAAGAGTCCTGCATGTTGCCTATTCAAAAAAGTTGTGCTTCTTTGTTTTTTCGGATGCATCAGAGAGCTCTCAGCAATTTTCTTTATCAAGCAAAGATTCTATTCCTAACTTCTCTTCTGTAAGGGGTTTCCCTATAAAGAAGGTCTACCTATGCATGGTGACCATTTTATCAGATGTATGAAAAGTGAACATGGTCCAGTTTTTGTTCATGGAGCTGATGGGTACAGGACACTGTTGATGAAGATGTCACTTAGCCCAGTTCACTCTTGGTCTTTTGGGGCTTAAAACAATGGATAGAGTTTTTGTTTTTCCACTTTTCTATTTTTCCCCTTATTTTTATCATTTGGAATTCTTGATGTGAATCCCACAGAGGAGAACAGAGATTTGTTAGCATTCAGTCTCTGTTTTGGGTTGCATATTTTAGCTGGTTTGTTTGATAATGGGCACCCCTTCTGGGATCCAGCTCGCCTGCACTCTGCTCATGCTGGGTGAATCTTTGATAGTCCCCATTCTGTAGTCCTTCATTTATAACACAGACAAACACAGCCTGCTTTTCCGTCAGCGAGATGGCATGCCCTGACTCCCCACATGCAGATAAGGAATTAGGCAGAACTCGGCTGGGAAGATAAATCAAGCTATCTCATTAGGCTTGAAAGACACGAATTAAGCTTGCATGGGAATTAACAGCCTTCCGAAGGAACATGCAGTGCAACAAAGGGAGAAGAAATTGCCAGAGCCCTTTCTCTCGGGAACCTTGCCTCTGCAGCCTGTCTCTTTCATAAAGGTCAACAGGTAGAAATTGAGGATTGAAAGAGCAGTGTAGTGTTTGTTGAGCACTTAGTAAGTGCCAAGGCTGCACTTACTAAGAAGAGGGTGGCAGAGGATGAGATGGTTAGAAAGCATCACCTACTCAATGAACATGAATTTGAGCAAACTCTGGGAGACAGTGAAGGACAGGGAAGTCAGGCGTGCTACAGTCCATGGGGCTGTAAAGAGTTGGACACAACTTAGCAACCAAACAACATTAAGTGCCAGACACTGTTAAGTGTGCATTATCTCACTGCAGGCTCCTAAGGTAGCTAAGATTCCCGTGTAACCAAGGAGGAAACTGAGTGTCAGAGGGGCTCCTTTGCTTGTCTCAGGGGTCCCAGAGCTGTCGAATGACAGAGCCAGGATTCACTCTTTGCGACCCCATGGACTGTATAGTCCATGGAATTCTCCAGGCCAGAATACCGGAGTGGGTAGCCTTTCCAAACTTCGCCAGGGCATCTTCCCAACCCAGGGATTGAACCCAGGTCTCCCACATTGCAGGCAGATTCTTTACCAGCTAAGCCAAAAGGGAAGCCCAAGAATAATGGAGTGGGTAGCCTATCCCTTCTCCAGGGGATTTTCCCAACCCAGGAATCGAACCAGGGTCTCTTGCATTGCAGGCGGACTCTTTACCAACTGAGCCAGGAAGGAAGCCCTAGGATTCACCTAGGATGTCTGTTCTCATGGCCTACAGCTTAACCAGGTGGTTCTTATCTGGGGTGACTTGACCCCCCAGAGATACTGGACCATGTGTGGGGATTTGGGGATTGTGACCTGCTGGGCTGGGGGTGCAAATGGCAGCTGGTGGGTGGAGGCCTGAGGTGCTGCTGGACAGCCTACAGTGCACAGGCTGCCACCACAGAGAATTATCCAGCCCCCCCGTGTCAGCAGCGCAGGCTTCAGAACCTGGTTCAGGCACTCAGCTGGACTCCAGTGGTGGCTGGCGGTACCCGGCTGTCAAGCCCTGAGGGCAGCGTGGTGAGGCTGCAGGGTCAGAGGTTAAAAGCTGCAGCCAGGGGACTCATGGGAGGATGAGGAGGGAATCAGGGACTTCTCAGGGGTTAAAAGAAACAGTGTCCTGAAAACAAGGGCTAGTGCCTGCCGTCGAAACATACAGAGACTAACGCCTCTGTCCTGCCCCCCGCCCCTCTGGTTAGTGTTCGGCCACAACATGAAGAGCAGCAATGACTTCATCGGGAGGATCGTCATCGGCCAGTACTCCTCGGGCCCCTCGGAATCGAACCACTGGCGGCGGATGCTCAGCGCCCACCGCACGGCCGTGGAGCAGTGGCACAGCCTGCGGTCCCGGGCCGAGTGCGACCGCGTGTCCCCTGCCTCGCTGGAGGTGACCTGAGGGCTGCGGGGACGGCAGCTGTCATCTGTGGAAAAAAGGAAGAAAACTTAGGACAAAAAAAACATGCCATATGTGTATACTGTCCCATCCACACACACACACACACACCCATATACACCCAACTCCTCTCAGAACTGAGAGGATGCTGACTGTTGATCACATAATGGCCGCCCTTGAGGAGCGAGGCCTGAGAACTTTCCAGAAGCCCCATCCATCCATCAGCCGTGAGCTGAGCGGGCACTGCCGTGAGACTTATGGGCAGTGCTTGCTCTCGTGGATCCTTCTGCCCCCAAATGCACTTTCAACCCTCAGGCCAGAGAAAACACCTCCCCAAGGGTGCCAACCTCCACTGAGGTGAAGTTTTCCAAGAGTCTGGCCAGTGTCTCAGAGTCGGACACGACTGAGTGACTGACACTTTCACTTCACTTTCACTTTGGCCAGTGTTGGGAGGCCTGACCCCCAAACCCAAAATGCGCACCCACTGGGTGACTCCCGAACAGTCTGCTGTTCCCAGAGGTTCAGAGTCTCCCTCCTTGTCACACTCTGAGGGTCTCGCTGTGTTTTGTGTGTGAACCAAAGTCACTTCTCTCGTGCTAAGAAATTAATGTATTTAGAATAGATCTCTCTCTCTCTCTCTCTCTCTCTGTTGGATGCTTCTGTATCTTTTCCCACAGCGTATTGTCTGGTATAATGGGGAGCTATTTATTGAAATTAAAGATTATTTATTTGTGCCATGCATTTGAGTTATCTTTTTCTTCATGAACGTGGGCGTGGAGGGTAGGAGGGTATTTCAGTTACTATCTCTGTGTAAAAACTCAAAGCACTGGTGTTTATTGTACTCACAGATCTCATGGGTCCAGAATTCAGACCAGGCACAAGGATGGCTTGTCCCTACCTCATGATACTTAGGGTCTCAGCTGGAACACTCGGGGGCCACAGTAGGTATAACCAGACAGCCAGTCATGCTGGACATTGTTGGTAAGACTCGTGTGTGGTCCAGGCAGGAAGAACAGTTAAAACATTAAGGTAAATTCATCTGACAACTGACAGGAGAACTTGTGTAAAAGAAGATAAGGATTTATGTTAGGTCCCTCCTGTTGCAAGCAACAGGAAATTAACACCAAATTGTTTAAGCAACAAAGGAAGTCCTGGCTTTAGGCATAGCTGGATCCAGGGGCTCAAATGAAGTAATCAGGGCTTTGTTTATCACTCTGTCTCCTGGACAGGCTTTCCCCATTCAGGGAGCATCAGGGTTACCAGCAGCTTAATAATTTCAACTCATACTCATCATTAAGACCCAGCTTCAATTGCCAAGACAGAAATGACAGCTCCTTCCTGTCCTCTCCACAAGAAGCTTTTATTTCTGTTTAACTTTTGTAACAACAACTACCTCTGATTGAGGCCTTACTGGATGCTAAGCCCAGTGCTGGCACATCCTTATTTAATTTTCACAACAACCTCTTGACAAAGGAGCTATTATTATCCCCATTTTCCAGGTGAGGAAAATAAGAGGTTTTTTTTTCTATAAAACTGTTCACTTGTTCAGGACAAGATCCATGGCTACTTAGCTTTCTATTGACCATGCCCAGTAAAAGGGGCTTGACCTAGGTACACCTCGTGGGCTGAGATGGCTCCACTCCTGGCTGCATTGGGCTTTCCAGAGTCCCCTTGTGGGTCCCCTGGTACCTCCCACTCTGGAGTGGAGGTGGCGTGAAGGTCAAGGAGGAAAGACAGGGAGGTTGCCTTAGGTTATGTTTCTAAGGAGAGAAAAGGAGAAGCTTTTCCTTCTTTATAAAACAGCTTCCTTCCCATGGTCACACAGAAGAGGAGAGAAATATGAGAGAACAAACAGAATGAGGGAAGACAAGACTAGAGATGAGGTTACACGGTGACTGTCTTTGGAGCCAGAGAAGCCATGGTTCAGAGCTCAGGCCCAGCACTCCCTGCCCGCACCCTCATCAAGTCTCAGAGCTGCTATGGGCCCCAGTTTCCTCATTATCTTATGTGGGGCACTTCAGAAGCTGATGTCGAGGCAAGGACGTGGGTTCAGTTCAGTTCAGTTTCGTTGCTCAGCCACGTCTGACTCTTTGGACCCTACGGACTGCAGCACACCAGGCATCCCTGTCCATCACCAACTCCCGGAGCTTGCTCAAACTCATGTCCATCGAGTCGGTGATGCCATCCAACCATCTCATCCTGTCGTCCCCTTCTCCTCCCGCCTTTAGTCTTCCCCAGCATCAGGGTCTTTTCAAATGAGGCAGCTCTTCGCATCAGGTGGCCAAAGTATTGGAGTTTCAGCTTCAGCATCAGTCCTTCCAATGAATATTCAGGATTGATTTCCTTTAGGATTGACTTGGGTGCAAGGACTTGGGTGTGAGGGCTTATTTGGGAGGTGACCCCAGAAATCAAACAGAAGGATAAGTCGAGGGAAGGAGGAACACCATCAAAGCCTGCTTTAACTGGCATTGTGGGCAGCTAGGACTCAAGTCATGCTGGGGACCCATATATTAATAAAATACACTTGAGAGTGACCGCTACAGGGAAGCTGGACTTTTTAACTACTGCATCTTATTGCTCAGGGCTTGAGGGGTGTCTCTGTTGGCATTCAATGTTTGGCACTTTAGCACTGTCTTGTCGGGCTGAGCCAACTTGGGTAGCATAGAGAACTCCCCGGGCAGAGAATGAGAGTGTACTCGAGCATGTGAGCTGTCCCTGTGTGTGGTCCAGCCCACCGCAGCCTCGTGGGCACTCAGGTGACTGAGGGTTGCAAGCAGGGCATCCCCAGCACCTGCTGCCCTCGTTTCCAACAACCAGAGGGCTGACTAAGCACCATGCCAAGTGCTAAATGTCTCATTTCATCCTCCTGCATCAACCCACGTGGGAGATGTTGTTACTTCCCTCTTATAAATGAGGAAGCTGAGGCTTCATGAGATTAAGTGGTGAGTAAGCAGTGGAGCTAGAATGCCAGCCCAGGCCTGGCTGACTCTAGAGCCTTGTGTGAGCTAAACTGTATCTCCCCCAAGCTCGTGTACTGAAGCCTTAACCCCCACAACCTCAGCGTGTGACTGTGTTGAGAGATGGGGCTCCTTAAAGGTGATTCAGGTTAAATGAAGTCATCAGGGTGGGCCCTGATCCGATACAACTGGTGTCCTTACATTAAGGGGAGATGAAGACACAGAGACAGACATGCACTGAGGGAAGACGATGTGCGGAGACATGGGCAGAAGATGACATCTACAAGTCCAGGAGAGAGGCCTGGAGACCCAGGCCTAGGACAGCACCTTCCCAGGAACCACTTCTGCCAACACCTGGACTTGGGCCTTCTGGCCTCCGGAACTGTGAGGCAGTGAAGCTGTGCTATTTGAGCCACCCCATCTCTGGAACTTTGTTGCAGCAGCCCCAACACTTATTCAGGGCTGGTGTGGATGACCACTGTGCTGGACTGTCTCATCTGAAAATAGGATGACAGTTTCTATCCCGCAAGGCTGCGGGTGGTGTGAGAATGAGCCAGGATAATGCCGGCAAGGTCTTAACACACTGCACTTGTTGGCTGTTCCTACTGGACACGCATGGGGCAGTATTTGCTGATTATAGACAGAACAGCAGAAGCACAGGTGTCACAGCTGTCCACGTCTCCTGATTCCTTTCCTTTCTGGGTGGTCTGTCTTCTGCTGCCAATGGGATCGCTTTCCTTTTTTCAGGGTCAAAAATACCATTTAAAATAATTAGGAATGAGCAAAAATTTTAAACTTATGCCTAGAACAAAGACTGGAAGACATTGTCCTGAATGTCACAGGGGTTATCTTTTGGGAAGTCGTTTTGCTACTCAATTTTATACCTTCCAATTCAGTGTTTCTGAGGGTCCTATAGTGATCTCATGGTAGTTTAACGTATATTGAGCACTTAAGTGTCAGGCATTGTTCTAAGCACTTGTATGAGGGAAGGTATTGATTTGTTCCCATTTTCCAGATGAGGAAACTGAAGCTAAGAGGGATTAAATAATCAGTGTGTGGTCACACAGAAGCAGGCCTGAAATTTGAACACAGATACAGATATGCCTGAATTGGAAAGTATGAAATAAACTAGCCTCTACTGTCTCTTTTATACTGGTGGTGAGGAGCAGGGAACTTTATTTTACTTACTAGTAAATAAATGACAATTTTAAAAAGGTAAGAAACTAAAGGAGATGATAGATAGATGATAGGAAGAAAGAAATAGATCTTTGCTGAACCCGCAGGCCACCATGAGTACAGTGGTTGTATGTGGATGTATAGGGTCGAGGGGAGAGTAAAGTCTTTAAGAAACCAGAAAATATATATTGTGTTACAAAAAGACCTCTACAACCTCTAAATGGGAGCAAAGATCCTATATGTTAAGTGAATAAACTGTCTATGTTCTAGACAGTAAACTTGAAGTCTGGAGCAAGGGTTGCAAACTATGGCCTGTGGGCCAAATCCAGCCCACCGCTCTTTTTTGTAAATTAAGTACTACTGGAACCCAGTCAGGCTCATTCCTAAGATTCAGAGTTGTGGCCTGCAAAGCCACTACTATCTGGCTCTTTACAGAAAAAAATTAAGTTGCAGTTATGTAGGATGAATAAGTCTAGAGATCAAAGGTACAGCGTGATGGTTATAATTAATAACAGTACTGAATGCTGGAAATTTGCAAAGAGTAGATTTCAGGTGCACTCAGCACACACAAAAGGAGATGATATGTTAATTAGTTTGCCATATCATTTCGATGTATATATATATATACATATATATCACATCATCATGTTGTACATCTTAAATATATTCTTCTTAAAAGAATTCTTAATTGTTCTTAAAAAATAGAATTTTTAAGAAAGTTTACTTACCCCTGTCTAGGTAACATGAATGTCCATATGACTCCCCGGGGATCTAGTCAAAATACAGATTCCAATTCAGCAGGTCAGGGCTGGGACCTAAGATTATGCACTTTTAATGAGCTCCCGGGAGAAGCCACCACTGCTCGTCCATGAACCACACGCTGGACTGAGCATGTCACAAATACTTGTCGTGTTTCCATCAGAGCAGGGTCATGATCCAATTTACCAAAATCTCAAGCCATCACATATTATCAACACGGATCATTTAGGAGGTTTATTTGCCAAATCAAAGGATCCTCCACTTTTCAAAAGCATTTCCAGTGGCCTGTGTCTGATGACCCTCCTTCTCCACCTGGTCCATTCACACAGAGGGTGTTTGACACGACAGCAGGGGCCCCTGAAGGACAGTCAGCACACCAGATGATGGAGAGTGGGGAGAAAGGATCCCAACTGTCTTCCATTTTTATATTTTTGTATCAACTTTTTAAATAAGTCAATTTGGGGGAGGGCTATTTTATAACAGATAAGGTATATTAGTACAGTAAGTTGTATGTGCACATCACTTATATAATAAACATGTCATTTCTAAATGAATAAATGTGCATGCTCCGGAGCACACCCCCACAAAGCTTTGAGGCAAGGGGTAAACAAGAGTTCTGCTGTGGCTGAAAACGGGCCTGGGCTGTGCTCCTAGCATGAGTCAGGCCTTGGCAGGCTTTCAGCCCTGCGTGGGCTGGCAAAGCACGCTATGTGGGCACGAGTTAAGTTATTCCTCACAGGCACAGCCGGGTGTTGCAGAGAGAAAGTGAGCGATTGGGACACGTTTGTGCCCTGTGAATGCCAACCACACGAAGTGTCAGGGCACCTGGCCGAGCATTTCGAGAGAGAAAGTGGAGAGTGTTCAAAGAAGGCCAGGTAAAGACCTGCACAGGATCAATGACAATCACAGCAAAATTTGCTATCATGCATTCAACACCTGCTACTTGCCAGCTTCTATGCTGAATATTACAGACTAATGATCACATTTAAACTTGGTGAGGTAGGGAGTGTTATTGGGGGCTTTCCTGGTGGCTCAGACGGTCAAGATTATCTGCCTGCAGTGCAGACCTGGTTTCGATCCCTGGGTCTGGAAGATCCCCTGGAGAAGAAAATGGCAACCCACTCCAGTATTCTTGCCTGGAGAACCCCATGGACAGAGGAGCCTGGGGGCTACAGTCCATAGGGTGGCAAAGAGTCGGACACGACTGAGCAACTAACACTTTCAGGTATTGTTATTATCCCCTATTTTATAAAGGAGGAAAGAGAGGCTCAGAGAGGCAGAGTGACTTGCCTGAGAATACAGGAAGACTCCGATTTTTAGAGGTATCAATTCATAAATGCAACGAGATTCCAATGAAACCCCATCATTTCAGTTTGAACACACTAGAACCGTACACTAACGATAATATTTGCTTCTCTTTGTTGAACACTTCCTCTACATCAAGAACCTTCCACCAGTGCCTTCTTTAACCTCTACAAGACCTGGGAGGAGGTGCCACCCGAACTTCCTCCTCGCTGCGGGGAATCCAGGGCTCAGAGCCGTGCAGACGAGGTGGGGACCGGCTGAGCCCAAGTGCTGAGGCCCTACCTGAATGGGGTACCCTCTGTCAGTTCAGTCGCTGAGTCGTGTCCGACTCTTTGTGACCCCATGGACTGCAGCACGCCTGGCCTCCCTGTCCATCACCAACTCCCAGAGTTTACTCAAACTCATGTCCATTGAGCTCCGCGAAATTGTTCCCATGAGCAAATGAGGCTTAAGTCTTGTCAGATCTTCAGATTCTCAACAGAGGACAGAAATCTGGGCATACACTTAAAATCTCCTGATTGTATACCCTGACAACAAATTTTTAGAAATTTTAAAACACCACACGTGCGTGCGTGCTAAGTCGCTTCAGTCATGTCCCACCTTTTGCAACCCCGTGGACTATAGCCCACCAGGCTCCTCTGTCCATGGGATTCTCCAGGCAAGAATACTGGAAGGGATTGCCATGCCCTCCTCCAGGGGATCTTCCTTTCCCGACCCAGGGATCAAACCTCATCTCTTACCTCTCCTGCATTGGCAGGCGGGTTCTTTACCACTAGCGCTGCCCACGCAGCACGGACCCAACAAATCACATCCACGGGTGAGTTGCCCCGGGAGACCTCGGCTCTAGATACTGGCTTATATTTTCACTTTGTCCGAGGACACCAAGATGCTTTGTCTCCTGCACCAGGCTGGGATGTGCATGTTGCTATTGTCCCACCTTACATCCCCAAGGATGCAAACCCACGCCCCAGGTCACTTGTGGCTTGGAAGCAGGACTGGGCTTCCTCTTAGTTCTCCGAAGCGGGCTGGCCAGGGGCAGCCTTCGGGCAGTCACTCTGAGCTGACCGCGGTGTGCGGGGAGGAGGGAGGTGGGAGAAGGAGGGGAGGGGAGAGGGCGGAGACTGGGGTCTCTCTACCCAGTCCTCCTGAGTTCCGGTCAGGAGAGCATTGGACCCGGCAGGGCCTCTTTCCCCTGCTCAGGCCGGGAGGTGGCTTTCTAGGGACCCAGGATGCAGAAGTGGGGGCTGTGGACTGCGGCCGTCCTGACCCTTCTCTCCGCACAGGCCTTTCCGCAAACAGACATCAACATCAGCCCAGGTGAGCACTGGGGCCAGGGCCGGGAGCAGGTGGAGAGGAGGACATCTGCAAATACTTGAGTTGTCACTGAGGTCTCACTGACTAGGCTGCAGGCCTGCCTGACCCAAGGAATGTTGGGGGGCCAAGCCGAGCTTCCTGACAGCCCCCCTCCAGCTCCTCTCCCTCCAGCTGATGGACATTGTCCTAGGGCCAGACCCAAAGAGACCTGGTGATAAAGCCCAGCATTACATCTTGAAAGCTGTGTGACCTGGCACAAGTTTCTTGACCTCTCTGAGCCTCGGTTGTCTTTAGAAAACAGTGGTCACAACGGCCCCCTCTGGGGCTATTGTGCAAGGGAGATGAGATAATGTGAGGAAAATGCCTGGCACCATAAGATCTGAAAATGATGTTTTTGTTAGGGATTTGGCATCTGGGCTCCTCACCTTCACCTTGGCTGTGATAGCTGTTCCCAGGGAGCTTTCAGACTTCCTGCTGTGCCATAGCGTTGGGCACGCAGGAGGACATAGGAGTCCCTCTAGTGACCTCCCTGGCACCTGGCCTAGTGACACTCAGCTCTGCAAATTTTCTGTATCCCCTGGGATTGGGACCCATCAGACATACGTATGTGGCCTCCCAGTGTCCCACTTGAAGGACGTGGGGCTTCAACTCAATAGGGAGGTCGGGGTGCTGACTCTGGGGTGGGAAGAGTCCTGAGTCCTTAATCCCTTCAAGGCAGAGGATCTTGCCTGTCACCTCTACCAGGAAGGTGCTTTCCAAACACTGTTTTAAAACTGTTAATAATACCAATAACAACAACTGATGGTTGTGTAGCCTTCACTATATGCCAGGCACTGTTTTAAGCACTTTTTATATATGGATTTATTTAATCCTCACAATAACTCTATGACATAGATACTATTTCTGTCCCTATTAAAATAGAACTAATACTGTAATAAAAACATCTGTAAGATCCCCATAAGACCATATTATTGAGCTGTTACAGTGTTGGGGTGAATTTAAATAGAAGGGTGATAGGATTACCAGATAGATACCTGATGTCCAGGTAAACTTGAATTTCAGGTAAACAATAAATCATTTTTTAGTGTGTCTCAAATATTGCATGGGACATAACCTTATGCTAAAAATTACTTGTTTATCTGAAATTCAAATTTTACTGGGCATTCTTTTTTTAATCTAGCAACCCTAATGATGGGAATGTAAAAGGTGGTCAGTTCATTTGGGCAAGCATCAGGGGCTCTGGTCTGCCATAAACTCTCTGAGTGTTTGTATTAGCTCAGGTTGCCATAACAAAATACCACAGACTGGGTGGCTTCAACTACAAGAAGCATTCTGGAGGCTTCATGTACAAGATCAAGATGCCGCCTGATCTGTTACCTCGAGAGGGCCTTCTTCCTGGCTTGCAAGTGGCCACGTGCGGTTGGGGGGTGGGTAGAGAGAGAATATTTGGGTCTCTCTTCCTCTTCTTATAAGGCCACTAATCCCATCATGGGGACCCCTCATGACTCCATCTAACCTTTATTATCTTCCAAAGGCTCCACCTGCAAACACCATCACACTTGGGGGTTGGGGCTTTGACATGGGAATTTGGGAGGGCATGCAGACATTCAGTCCATAATGGTGTCTTTGCATCCTTGTTCTTGTGCCTCAATTTTCTCATCTGTGCAATGGGTGAACAGGAGAGAAATTGGACAGAATATCTTCAAAGGATATTTGTATGTTTCAAGATCTTGCCTTTCTTGGAAAGTGGAAAGGCCTGAGGCTGAGTTTGAGGGTGGGAGCAACTAGGGAAGTCCTCCTCTCTCACTAGTTTGTGCCCATGGGACCTTTCTCAGATCTTCAAGTTTCCTCCTCTGGAAAGTGGGGATAATAATGGTTTTGGAGAATCTTCAATGAGATCATGAAAGTGAAGAGTTTAGCACATAATAAGCACTTGAAAAATGGCTTATTACCTTACCACTTCTGCCACTGTGGTTGTTGATGTTATGTGAGAATTGGCCAGAAGACACAGTTTTCTGCTGTGACAAAAATACCTTCGAAAAGGCACTTCCAGACATCTAGCCCCATGCCTCAGCCCCACTCTATAGATGGGAAGACTGAGATCCCTGCCAACCCATCAACTTTAGAGACCTCAGAGTTGGAGTTGGAAGGAGGGGTCCCAGAAGTCCACTCAGCCTGATCCTTCCACATTACGGTTGTACACACTTAGGCCTATGAAAGCCAAATAATCTGGCCAAGGTATTCATCTATCCAGCCCAGCGGAAAGTCCAATTCAAGCCTGAGTGGACAAATTTATTAGAGCAAATTGATTTCAGAAGAGAATGTGTGAGCTAAGTGTTTGAGTGTGTAAGTGTGAGTGTGTGTGTGTTGATGTGGGACTAGAGAGCGCTTAGCTGGGGTCTTGGTGAGCCCGTGCAGACCATGAAGGTGGGCGCACAGCCAAAACCCGACCTTATTGGGAGTGGGCCTGGTTCATCTTCTTCTCACGCACCCTCAGCCTTTAGGTGTAAAATTCCCCCTTAATCCCACTGCTCTGGATCTTTCACGAACACACAAATACTTGCAAATTGTACAGCTCAGCCATACCCCTAGATCTGCTTTAGAAACAAACCTTTAGACCAGCAGTCCCAATCTTTTGGGCACCAGGGACCGGTTTCCTGGAAGACAGTTTTCCCATGGACTAGTGGTGAGGCAGCACTGGGGAGAGGTAGGATGGTTTTCATAAGGGGTATGCAAACCTAGATCCTTCACAGGCAGAGTTCACACTAGGGTTCAAGCTTCTATAAGGATCTAATGTCGCCGCTGATCCGACAGGAGGTGGAGCTCAAGTGGTGCGAGTGATGGGGAGAGGCTGTAAATACAGATGAAGCTTTGCTCACTCACCCACCGCTCACCTCCTGCTGTGCAGCCTGATTCCTAACAAGCCACAGGCTGGTTCTGGTCCATGGCCTAGGGGTTAGGAACCCCTGCCCCCTGCTTTAGACAATTCTGAGAGACTTGGGAGGATTTAGCCAGACTAGATCCTTTTCCTAAAACCTTTCTCAGAACCTGGCTTTGATCACCTTGTTTATGTGGATTCACAAATATTTAGTGCTCAAAAGAGGGCCTGGCACCTGGTAAAGTCTACCAAAACATTTGCTATTATGATTCTTCAACCATAACCATCAAAAAGCTTCCTTTCCTTGGCTCATGAGCCCAAGAACTTTTCACAGCAAAGGAAATTCTAACAAAGTGTTTCGATCCTCAGAGCCTGCTTCTATGGGGCTTCAGGGTTGTGGAGGGAAAATCAGTTAAGTTCCTTAACCTCTTCCTCTCCTCTCCAAAGAGCTGGCACTGTGCACCCAGCTCCAGGAATATTCCAGGGCCAAGGCTGTTTCTGCTGTAATAATATCTCATGTTTACTAGAACGCCTACTATGAGTCAGGCACTGGCTTACCTATGAAGTACGCACTATCATCATGCCCATTTTACAGAGAAGAAAACTGAGGCACAAAGAGCTGAGTTTCTACCTAGAGTAATCTAACTCCAGAGTCTAAGCTCTGAGGTGGGAGCACAGGGGCTTGGGCAACGGAGAGTTCCTGCTTCCTAGAGTACATCCCTCCGCACCCTCTAGTCTGGGTCATAGAGTTGGATCCTAGAGTACCCACCCCCAATCTGGACACTCTAGCCTATTCCCTACCCCTCCTGTGTGGTCACAGAGCCCTCTACACACTTCTAGAATGTCCCTTAGCATGTAAGGACTCATGGCCAGGTGTGCTGTGTGTTCCTCCCTCCAGACTGTGACTTGAGGGCACAGACCTCAAGCCAAATAAGCACCCAGGAAACATTGAATTATTTTTTTAATTATAATGCTCTTAGTCAGCTCAGGTTGCTATCACAAAATATTGGGCTGGCCAAAAAGTTCATTCATATTTTTCCATAAGACATTTTGGAAAAACTCAAAGGAACTTTTTGGCAACCTAGTACCATAGACTGGGAGGCTTAAGCCCCTGGAATTTATTTCTCACAGTTCCAAAGCCTGGGAACTCCGAGACTGAGGTGTTGGCCAATTCACTTCCTGGTGAGAGCTCTTTTCCTGTCTTGCAAATGGCCCACAGAGAAGAGAGCTCTGTCTCTTCTCTTCTCATTAGGGCACTAACCCCATCACGGGGGTCACCCTTATGACAGAGCCCTAATTTCTTCCTGGAGGCCTCCATCTCCAAATACCATCACACTGGGGGGCAGGATTTCAACATATGAACCTGAGGGTAGGGTGCAAATGTTCAGTCCATTACACTGTTAAATTTGGTGTTTAATATGTTTGTCTTACAAATGAGAAAACAAGACCAAAAAAAGATATTTTCTGGAGACACTGGAGTGCTTCAGACCTGAGTCTCATCCTGACACTGCCACTTTTTAGCTGTGGGAGCTTAACCTCTTTGAGCCTCAGTTTCTGCATCTGTAAAGGGGGGATGACACAGATACCCACCCCCAGTTTGAGCCTCAGTTTTTGCATCTGTAAAGGGGGCATGATACAGATATCCACCCCCAGTTTGGTCTCAACAGGCATACTTAGCATGTAATGAATGGCCACTGTTATGAGCAAAATAAAAAACCACCCAGTGCTGTCCCTTTTGTATTATATGGCCACAAGAGCAGCCCTGGGGAAGGGAAAGCAATGCTCAGGCATGAGAGGCCTGGGACTAGTAGTTCTGCACACCACAGCCGGGGCTCAGTGGGAAAGCCCCCTGGGGGTGGGATGTATGGACCAGGGAGGTACTGAAGGTGACTGAGCTCTCCCAGGGGCCACCTTCCCAAACACTGGGAGACACTTCTGACCCCCTGGGATATCTGGGGCCCAGTAGTGATGTGGAGGGGGGCAAATGTAGCCCCCAGGGCCCCCTTCTCTCCAGGCTGGCTCCCAAGGCTGATCTGGGTAGCAAGCAGCAGGGTAGTGTGTTTGTGGGAGGCTGGATTGGGGCCAGGGGAGTGAACAGCCAGATCGTGTGGGAAGGTGACAATTTATTCGTTTAAAAAGAAAGAGATTTAAAACATGAGCCCCAAACTCTGCTGGTGTGTCCTCTTTCCTTAACAAGCTCAAAGCTTCCAAAAGCTTTGACTCCCGCCCCAGCTGGGAGACCTTGGGGGCCTTTGGTGCTGCTAATTGAGGTAAAATACCACGTAGTTTGTCCTCTTGGTTTCCAGAGCAACAAGCTTCTTTGTGCATCCCTCCCCCACATCCCACCCCTCCTCTCCATCACCTCCAGCTTCATCCCTCTCTCAAATTCCCAGACAGGCTGAACCATTTGCAATTCTCCAAATGCTCCCTTCTCTCATATACCTCTGGGCCTTTGCACATGCTATGCCCTCCACTTGGAACATTCTTCTGCTGACTCTTCCTCATCCCTCAGGTCTCAGTAGGGGTCTCACATCACCCCCTCCAGGAAGCTCTCTGGGTCTCTGAATCTGGGTTATGGACCACTTTCAGGTGCTCCTGTATCCTGTATAACAGGTGTTATACAACACCCTGCATTTTCCCCATCCGGGAAGGGGACTCACTCTGGTGTCATCGTAATCACCAGTGGGCACCCTGCAGGCAGGGTGGGGATGGCCCCCAGTTCAACTAGGGAAAGAAAAGGGGCAAACAAATGACAAATTTCTGAAATAATTTGGAGCTGCTCCCTTGAGTTTTTGCCTGCATGACACAAAGCCGTATTAACTGTGTGTTAATGATATTTTATTTATGTGCTCATTTTTCTTAATGTCAGTCTCCATGGAGTGTAAGATCCAAGAGGCCAGAGGTCACCTCTGTATAATGTGCCACAGTATCTCCAGTACATACCAACTACTGAGACGAAACAGGTGCTCAAATAAGACTTTCTGAACAAATAAGGGAATGTGTGAATGACCAGACCATCAAGTTTGAGACAGGGAAATAGGCTTCAATATAGCAGGAATCTCTAAATTAGGTCTGGAGCCATACAGGTCTGCCACTTGGGTGCTGCGTGACCTCAGGCAAGTTATTCAAACTCTCTGTGCTTTGGTTTCTTCATCTATAAAGGCAGGGGGGTGGTGGGGAATCATAATACCTACCTTATAAGATGTGTGAAGACTGAATTGTTATGTACAAAACACCTGACACATAGCGTGGCTCAGAGGGAAGCTCAGTAGGGTGGGTCCTGGTCATTATGTTGCCATCACTACCTGTCAAGCTGTAAAGCTATAGACATCTCTTCACAAAAGAGACACAGCTTAGCTAAGGCTACTTTGAGCTCCAGGTTGATAAAAGTCCTCTGAGATCCTTCTAACGCTTGTTTCTAAAATCCCAGAGGTAAAGGAAGTTGGCGGGGGGGTGATGCCAGGCAGGGTGGAGTTCATTACCAACCCAGTGCAGGCAAGCAGCTCCTTTTTGCCTCCCAGGTCCTCCCAATTAAAGGCCTTTGCCTGCCCAGGTGGAAAGGGGATTAATTGAGCAGTGACCTGTCACAGCCCCATTTTCTGGTATGTTTCACCCCAGGCATCCATAACCACCACTTGCTCAGTGGAGAAAATCAAAGCGACCAGGAGTGGGGATGAGGGCGGGAAGGTAGGGGCTGAGGCTCTCCATTGCTAACGAGCTCCCTGGTGATGCTGGTACCGCTTCTCACAGCAGCCATTGTGCTAAACAATATGGAAAACCACGGTCAGTCAATGCCCTCAGTGCTCAGCTAGAAAAGTCCAGGCACGCCATCCTAGAGTCAAGATAGATCAGTTTGGAGGCATCAGGACACATGGGTGGTGCCCACACCCTTCTCACCACTGTCCTGTCCCCCCTCAAGGGGCAGTTGACCCAAAGGAGCAGTGTCTGACTCCCTGGCATGCATTTAGTCATTCAAAACTAGTTACCTCCTATGTGCCAGGCACCGGGGAGAAGGATGATCACAGAAGACCTTGAGCAGGGGGAGGCCAGACTGAACAAGAATTCATGGGGACATGTGGACGGTGGGTGTGGGGGTCCTAGGGGCTCTCAGAGAGGCTCCTACCTCGTCTTCCCTAAAGAAGCCACCGAAAAGCCAAGACTCAAGGAAGAAACTCAAATCGGCTGAAGACAGGCCAAGGCAGGTATCTGCAGAGCTGAACACACAAGAGCTGAAGCAAATCTGGAGTATGTTGTGAGCAATGGGATAAGCTGCAGGGGCAGGAGGGAGAGCTGTTCCTCGGGGTGACGGGCATTCCTGGAGGGCTTCTATGAGGACCAGCTCAGGGTGTTGGAAGGATCTCTCTGGATCTGTGAGAGACTATGGGGGAAGGAAGAATGTGGAAGGGAGAGACAGAGACAGAGAGAAGGAGGGAAGGAGAAGGAGGGAGGAAGACAGGAAAGAAGGAAGGAAGGGAAGAAGGAAGAAAAAGGAGAGAGAGAGAAAGGAATTGGAGAGGTACTGGGAGGCGGAATAAACAAGACTTAAAAATTGATTGGATACGAGGCGAGGGAAAGAGAAGAGGTAAAGATGATTTGGGGAAAATATCCAACAATGCCAGGCAATTTTGGCCAGTTCCAGCCAATTCTTGTCAGTTTTGTCCAAATAAAAGTGTGTGTGTATGGGACTTCCCTGGGAGTCCAGTGGTTAAGACTCCTTGCTTCCACTGAGGAGGCAAGGGTTCAATGCCTGGTCAGGAACTAAGATCCCGCATGCCACACAGCGAGGCCAAAAATAATGGGGGGAGAGTGTGTGTGTGTGTGTGTGTGTGTGTGTGTGTGTGTACACATCACTGTGCATTTTTCTAGGGAAAGGAAGGAACAGTTGCTTTAATCATGACGGTGATAGTATTTGATATCAAAGATATCTGGGATATCAAAGATATTTGATATCAAATAAAATACAAAGGTAGAGTGAATATAATGGGGTTTCCTAGGCTGGATCTGGGAACAGGTAAAGAAAAAACTGGTGAAATCGGAATAAAACCCGTAGTTTAGCGAAGAGTACATGCGTGCTAAGTGGCTTCAATCACATCTGACTCTTTGTCACCCCGTGGACTGTAACCCGCCAAGTTCCTCTGTCCATGGAATTCTCCAGGCAAGAATCCTGGAGCCGGTTGCCAGTGCCCTCCTTCACGGGATCCTCTCCACCCGGGATCGAACCCTAGTCTCTTATGTTTCCTGTGTTGACAGACAGGTTCTTTACCACTAGCACCACCTGGGAAGCCCCGAAGATACTGATTTCTTAGTTGTGACAAATGTACCATGGAAATGTTAAGACTGGGGAAACTGAGTGAAGTATATTCAAGGGCTCTGTATACCATTTTTGCAACTTATCTGTAAAGCTAAATTTATTCCAAAATTAAAGTTGTGGGTTTTTTTAAATGAAGGAAAAGAAGAGAGGACAACGAGGGTGGAAACTTCCAGATCAGGCCTTCTGGTAAATTGGAGAGCAGAAAACGGCTCCACAATAGACATCTAGAAATGTAGATAAACTTTTACAAGCATCCACTGAAAAGTAAGCTGGGCTTCCAGGAAAGTGTTGGGGGCGCCCAGGGGTAGGAAACCAGAGAAAGAGACCGAAGCAGTGGGCGCATGCGCAGCAGCGCTCTGGGTGCGGTGTCAGCCTTCCTAACACCCAGGCTCGAGTTTTACATCCACCCGGGGAGGAGGGGAATGACAGCTGAGCCATTTGAAGCAGAGCATTGAGAGCGGGATCCTCTCAAAGAGCAGAGAGAGGTAAAAAGTTCCACCTTCTGGGGAAGATTAAACCGGATGAGGAGCGGGGAGTCCTCCCTCCGTGGGAGAGACGACAAAGAAGTTTGTCTGCTCTATCTCAGACTCGGGATGAAAAGCAAGACTTGCCCTCTGCACCATCCTTCCATGAAGTCTGTACGGTTAAATTTAACCACAGTGTTCTAGCCCCGGGGCTTTTAAGCCACGGTTTGTGACAGTTTTACATTTTAACTCTAAAATTAGAGAAAGAACCCAAACTCTACTTCTAATCAGTTTTCTGGCAATTTTTGTTGAAGAAACTACAGATGCGCTGAGAAATGTGGACATTTGCTCTACGGTAGTTTTTTTTTTTTTTTTTTTTTTTATTTTAGTTTTATTTATTTAGCCACAGAGGTCTTCACTCTTGCTTGCGTCATGCAGGATATTTAGTTGCGGCATGTGGGGATTGAAAAGGCTTCCTGTGGACCAAACCAGACAGTGACATTTTGGTCCTGGGTATTGCTTCCTGTCCCCTGGGAATCGAAATCACCCCTGGTTGAGAACCACCGCTCCAGGAGATCAACTAAGGGGTGGGGGTTGGGGGCTGGGATGTGCCACTTTCAGATTTAGAACTGGGACAGTCCTGGGCAAACTGGGATGGTTATATCCATTACTCCCATCTCTAGTATGAATACTTAGGATGTAAAATAATTGTAGGATGGGTGAGAGGGGGAAAGTCATTTCGCACCAGCAAATATCATCGTCTTGGGTCAGTTGTTCCAGCCAACTCCTGCACAGACACGGCCAAGTTCTCACCAATGTGTGTCCTTGGTTATAAGTGATGGGTGGAAAGCAGATGGAAATGACTTGCTGCTTCTCATTCATGCAAAGGGGGATGTGCTCCAAAAGGAGACCCCTGGGAGTGATTCAGCTGCCTCTCTCTGTGAGGAAGGCACTGGCAAAGTCACACAGGGAGCTCAGCAACACCCAGCCTCACGAGGGGTCCTTCAGCCCTCTCAGCATCGAGGCAATGTCCTCCTAGACCAGTGCTCTCAACTGAGAAAGGAGGAGACCGAGGTCCAGAGAGGAGCAGGGAAGGGCCCAAAATACTGAGCCCACTAACTCCATAACTCCCTTTGCATATAAGGGAGGGTTAAGAGAGCATATTTTGGATCAGCTGACCTAGTTTGGATGCTGGCACTCTTTGAAAGACGATTGGCCAGGACTGGTGGGGAGGGGTGGGACAAGCCAGGATTGACAAGTACAGCAGCCTGGGGTGGGGGGAGGGCTGGTTCTGGTCAAATAGAAAAGCCCAGTAGCTTTCATCAGGGACAGATAGCCCAGTTGGAAGCTGCCTGCTTACATGTGTGTGTGTTAGCTGCTCAGTCATGTCCAACTCTTTGCGACCCCATGGACTATAGCCCACCAGGCTCCTCCATCTATGGGATTTTCCAGGCAAGAATACTGGAGTGGGTTGCCATTTCCTTCTCCAGGGGATCTTCCTTACCCAGGGATTGAACCTGCATCTCCTACCTTGGCAGGCAGGTTCTTTACCACTGAGCCACCAGGGAAGCCCCAGCAAGTCTTTGGCACATCATAAATGCTCAGTACACCTGGTCCACTACTTCCTTATTCATGAGCCCAGCCAGCTGATAGAATGGTTTTGAAGGCAAAGATCCACACCCCAGGCACCACAAGAGATGCCAGCCTGACCACTAGAAGGAAAGGAAGGTGCCAGCATTATATAGCATGTGAGACACAGATCTGGGGCTGGGACCCAGGCTTCTGGGCTCCAGTCTAACAATCTCACCACTGCCTGGTACCTGCTCTCACAGATGAGCCACACAACCAAGTTCCAGGCAGGTTCTCAACACGCCTTTCTCCCGCCTTGGTCATCTTCAATCGTGGTTTTCCAAACCACACTAAGAGGCCCCCCAGACTGGCTGAGACTTTGGAGAACTTTACTGCCTCAAACATGGGCCTATCATTTGTCCCTTTTCAGAATTAAGAACACATCCTGAACCCCAGTAGTCATGGGCTAAAGATATAAATAGTCTTGGCTGCAGTTTGTCATTAAACATGTAGGGAAATATCTGCTTTCACCAAAGAGCCCAGAGTTGCAGATTGAAATAAGATACCATTTTTTTGCCTATAAAATTTGCAAAGATTGCCATTAAAGTGGTAACAGTGCCGGCAAGGGCACTATGAGATGCGCATTCTCAGACATCACCGTGGGAGTAGAAATTGCTTTCAGAAGGCAATTTAGCAAATTGTATCAAAGCCTTAAAAATGTCTCCCCAGAAAATCAGAAATGCTGCAAAAGCTTTGTGCACAAGGCTGTTCATCTCAGCATTTTTTCTAATTGCTTCTTTTAAAAAGAGGAAACAATCTAATTAGACCAAAATAGGGGAATGATTAAATAAACTCTGGGGGGCGGGGGCGGTTGGGCCACTCAGGAGTATTCAATAGCTGTTTGAAACAATGTTTACAAAAATTTATAATGATATGAGGGAAAATGCTTATACTCTAATTTTTAGAAATCAGAATACCAATAGGGGTTTATGGATAATATAATCACAACGGCATTTTAAAAAATCATTGCCTTCAACCTGACAAGAAGAAAAACACTCCAAGGCAGTAATGTTTTCCAAGGATTCTATAATGAGTACATATTACTTTTACTATTTTGTAAATTTTAGGCATGCGTTAATCATACTGGGATCACTGTTTACTTTTATACTTTAAAAGATATCATAAGCCATAGCATCGATGTTTGCATGGCCAGCCTTCTTCCCAGTCCGTTTTCTCTCTGTCCCCAGCCATGCCAGAGCTGCCCCAGGCTTCCCTGTGCCCACTGTTCTGGATGGAGTTCAAAGGCCACTGCTACAGATTTTTCCCTCTCAATAAGACCTGGGCTGAGGCTGACTTCTACTGCTCGGAGTTCTCCATCGGCAGGAAGTCCGCCAAACTGGCCTCCATCCACAGGTGAGTGGACTCCTCTGTCCTTTGTAGCCCCAGTCAAGCACCCCCTTGGAAAGGGATGTAGGGAATGGTGTCTTCCACTGGTGTTTCTCTTTGGTAATTTCAGCTTTTGTTGTCACTGAAACTGGCTTTGGCAGTAGAGGACAAAGCATTTAGCAAGGGTTGCAAACAGCAGGCTGGAAGGTCCATTTTTATAAGTGCCAAACTTATGCCATGCCTTATTCAGTATCACAGGGGGTTTGAACCAATGAAACAACTTATACAACATACATGTAAATAGCGTAACATAAGGCATAATAACTGACATTTATTTGCTAACAGTTGGGCTTCCCAGGTGGCACTAGTGGTAAAGAATCTGCCTGCCAATGCAGGAGACACAAGAGATATGGATTCGATCCCTGGGTCGAGAAGATCCCCTGGAGGAGGGCATGGCAACCCAATCCAGTGTTCTTACCTGGAGAATCCCATGGACAGAAAAGCCTGGCAGGCTATACAGTCCATGGGGTTGCAAAGAGTCATATGCAACTGAAGTGACTTAGCATGCATGCATGTATAAGCATCAAGTTCCTACAAACCATATTAGGTTGGTATCCTCATGTCACAGATAGGAACCTAAGGCTCCAAGAAGCTATCTTGCTATGAAGTGGTGGAACTAGGATTTGAGCCTGAGCAGCTGGCTTCTTTGAAGCCCCATGCCCCACCAAATTTACCTCCTGATTTTTCAAGGAACATTCCTCCATGCCTCCCAAGGGGTTCCCTTAGTTTCAAAAAACAACGCTTGAATCTTCACATTGATCATCTAGCAATATATCCACTGTACATATGACTGGCATGTGATACAGAGCTCAAGATGACTGGCGGATAAAGACGGATAAAATAAGTTCTCAAAAATTCCTGGCCTATAGAGTAAAATTAAATATATGTAATAAAGAGGAAATTTTAAAATGATTCCAAATGAAGATTTCCCTTTGGCAGTCCATGGGAAGGACAGCCCAGCCTGCCCCATGGAGCCCTTGATTTACTAGGCACTAGGAAGGATTCCAGGTAGATTTGGGGGTTTTCCAACAGCCCTTGACTCAAATTCTGTTCTTTTCTGCCTCAACCTACCTTCTTTCTCTCTTCTCAACTCCTGACATCCCTCTTTTTTCTCTCTTATACAAATGTTCCCCAAATGTTATACTAGCATCTCCTCTCTTATACAGGTAGTTTTCCACTCTGGCATATGATACTTTCCCAAAAACATGTAGAAAAGTTGAATTTGCACAACACATTCATGTTATAAACCAAGTGCAGTTCCCATAAGGCTAGACAATATTATAAAATCTCTAATTACATCTTGTCTCTGAGACACAATCCAATTCTCTAATTCTGGCATTTTTTTCGCATCTTTTTCATGCTTTGTAATTTTGTTCTTTCCCTTCATAATTAAACGCACAATCAACTTATGTTCATGGAGCATCTAATTAAAGTTTAAGTTTCTCATCCTTTCAGCTTATCTAATAATTTCCATCTTTGCTTCAAGTGACAGTTGAATTGAATTAAATTCATTTGATTTTCACTCCTTATTACAGTAGCACCTCGGGCATTTCTATCTCCCAGTTATTTTGACCACATAGGGGGAAAACACAATAAAATATTGAAATAGTTTTCCAAGCAGGTACCACTGAAGAAAGGTGGCTCTAGTGCCATTTTAATGGCAGGGCAGCCACTCCCCTAGATGACTGCTCACCATGCATGTTCAGCAGTTAATCTAGGGCACTCCGAATGGTGCTGAGAGGGGTACATGGGAATGCCAGTACTTCACTGGATAGGACCAACAGCAAAGACACATTGGACTGGAGAATACTTTGTCCACCCCCACCCCCCCAAATCATACCACTCTAATGTTAGACAAAACACATAGTCTTGGAGCATCAGCACTGAATAGAGCCTGGTGACGGTGTGAGATAAGATGCCATATAGAAATAAGGCGTGAGGTTGGTCCATGTGGTCCTTGTAGCCCATTTGGGGAGAAGAGACCTTGAGAAATGGCTTCCCAGGTGGCACTAGTGGTAAAGAACCCGCCTGCCAATGCAGGAGACATAAGAGGCACAGGTTTGATCCCTGCTTTGGGAAGATCCCCTGGAGGAAGGCATAGCAACCCACTCCAGTATTCTTGCCTGGAGAATCCTATGGACTGAGGAGCCTGGCAGGCTAAAGTCTATGGGGCTGCAAAGAGTCAGACAGGACTGAAGTGACTTAGGATGCACACACAACCTTGAGAAGCAGAAAACTAAGCCAACCAGTGCACCCTGGGGAGCATGGAAACTTTCTGCTACAGGTGTTCAAGGATTATATAGAGGGTGCTCACAGAATGTTTCCTAGAAGAACTAGTCCTGGATCAGGATCTTGAAGGTTTGGGAAGCTTAGGAAATGGGGACAGCAGATGTTATAAAGGAGGAAATTATGAGGGCTTTAGAGTTAGGCAGCCCTAGGCCAGTCCCCACTCCACCACTTCCTACTTGGTGATCTTACCCAAGTCACATAAACTCTCCAAGTCAGAGTCCTCACCTGGGAAACATCAATAGTTACACTGAGCTTTTAAGATTGAGGATTTTAGAGGAGATAATGGATCTGAAGTTCTTACACAACACTCAGGTAACACAATGATTCATAGTGAGAGTTGTTAATTATTTTTATTAATTATAATCATGTGTGTCTGAAGAGGTCCACACTTACTTAGCGTGCCCACGTCAGATCATCTTTCTGAGGGCAAGTAAGCCTTGCCCCACCTGCCATCTTTCCCCTCCACTGCTTCTAATAATATCTATCTTGGTCCATTTAGGCTGTTATTACAAAAATATCACAGACTGGGCAGCTGATAAACAACAGAAATGTGTTTCTCACAGTTATGGAGCCCAAGATCAGAGCGCCTTGTGTTGTCAAGTTCTGGTGAGGGCTCACTCCCCGGTTTGCAGATAGTCATCTTCACGCTGTATCCTCAGAAGGCAGAAGGGGCAAGGGTGCTCTCTAGGGCCTCTTTTATAAGGGCACTAATCCCATTCATGAGGGCTTCACCCTCATGAACTAATCACCTCCCAAGGTCCCCACCTTTTAATACAATGACATCAGGAGTTAGCATTTCAATATATGAATTTGAGGGAGGGGCACAAAATTCAGTTTATAACAATTTTGATTAGCAACTCCTAGTATGTGGCTGCCTAGAGCACTGTGTTGAGGAAGATTCTGAGAACCAGAATTCTGAGTGGTTCTGGGATGGATTAGTAATGTCTTCCACAAACACATAGTTAAGGAGAGTTATTATATGTGCTTAGGGCTTTCTTTATAGCTCAGTCAGTAAAGAGTCTGCCTGCAATGCAGGAGACCAGGGTTCAATCCCTGGGTCAGGAAGATCCCCTGGAGGAGGAAATGGCAACCCACTCCAGTATTCTTGCCTGGAGAATCCCGTGGAGAGAGGAGCCTGACTGGCTACAGTCTATGGGGTTGCAAGAGTCGGACATGACTAAGCACACACAGCACAGCACAGCATTATATGTGCTTTGACTTGCTACCAACACCTTAAGCAAAATGAAATTGATGGGCAGGTGTTCTAGACAAGGTGGCAGCCTATAGAGAGTGGCCATTTAGAAGAAGCCATCAGGAGCAGATGTAATCTGTTGCAACGTAAAGGATACCGCAACATAATCCTGTTTTGAAAGGAGTTATGGATTAAGTGTTCTTTTAGGCAGCAGACTACTTCCAGGGTCCTCCACCAATTTCTTTTGTTAGGTAAATTACTTTATAAGCTCTTTGAAATAGGAGGTAAGAATCCCACCAATGCTTTCCGCTGTGTTTTAAATGTTTTGGTCCCCACAAGATTCATATTTTGAAATTCTAATGCTCCATGTGATGGTGTTACGAAGTGGGGCCTTTGGGGGATGCTTAAGTTCTGAGGGTGATGCCCTCATGAATAGGATTAGTGCCTTTATAAAAGAAGCTCCACAGAGCTCCCCTGTCCCCTGCTGCCATGTGAGGGCACAGCAAGAAGTATGCACCCAGAAGGTGCACTCACCTGGCCATGGTGGCATCCTGATCTTGCATTTCCCAGCCTCCAGAACTGTGAGAAATAAATTCCTATAGTTCATAAACCACCCAGACTGTGGTAGTTTGTTGTAGCAGCCTGAATGGCCAAAGACACCTGTTGAAGAGGGTGGATAGCTAATTGCAGGATTTGGTTTTGCTGAGTTGACTATGCAAGTTCAAGCCTCTAGCCAAATTTTCCAGAAAAGCCAAAGATATTGAAGACATTCTGTGAGAAAAAAAAAAAATTAGGAGAGAGGAGGCTATGTAAGGACTGGCACTGTATGGGGAGATTTTTGTTATTTGGTGTGTACAACACAATGTCAATTCCTTTTTTTGTCTCTTCAATATAATCCATCATGTTTGCTAGTGTTTTTGAGATGGACTTAAATTTATAGGATGAATAGCAGTGCTGAGTCCTGCTTGGCACTGGCATGGAAAAATGCAGAAATGCCCCTGACAGGACAGCCTATGTGGGTGCCCTACTTAAAAAAGATAAAGGAGAAAGCCAGATTGCATCACATCTTCTATTTACTTTGATCCAGGAGGGTTAACAAAGGCTGCTGTCGATTTGCAACTCAATCTTGCGTCAAGAGGCAACGAGTAACGTGCACCTGGGTTTCTTGCCTTTGCAGCTGGGAGGAGAATGTCTTTGTGTACGACCTTGTGAACAGCTGTGTTCCTGGGATCCCAGCTGACATCTGGACAGGGCTTCACGATCACAGGCAGGTGAGGAAGTGCTGGCCATCAGGCCCTCTTGGAAGCTCCAGCCAAGATTCCACTTTGATTTAACCAGCTTTTCACGTGGAACCTATGTGCCAGGTCCCTGCCACATGCCCAGCATACAGAGAAATCAGACACAAAAACATCCCAGTTAGAATATGATAAACGTTGTGAAAGAGAGGAGGATGGAAACATATCAGATAGCCAGTGATGGGCTCCGTTTAGGTTTGGATTCTCAAAAAAAAAAAACAGACACAAAAACTTGATTAGATGGGTAAGAGGCTCTTGAGGGAAAATATCTGCAAAGGAAAAAAATAAGGCAACTATGTGGCAGGAGGGAAGACGTTCAGCCCATGATGAGCCCTGTGAAAGGAGATGGGGGAGGGCGGGATGGGGAGAGCCTCAGATTGCAGAACACTCTGAAAAGTCTTGGTTAAGCCAATGGGACGTCCCCTGGCAGAGGGTGCCCATTCCAGGACTCCCACTTGGGCAGGAGTGAGCCAGCACTGATACCCCTGATGTGCCAAGTAACTAACTGGGAACATCTTGGAAGAAGCATGTTCTCCCTGTGAATGCAGTGCTGGGTCCAAGGAGCTGTCAGTCAGCCGTGCTCCCCCAGCAGCCTCTCAAAGGAGCTCTGAGCAGGGCACATCTACAGCTGCCGCAGCCTCCCTGAATAAAAGACATTTAAGCTAATGTCCAGTGGACAAATAGGAGTCAAAGGAAGAACATTCCAGGCAGAGAGCACAGCATGGACAAAGGTCTTGAGGCGGGGGTCACGGCACACTCAAGGACACTAAAGACTGGTGTGTGGGGGAGGCAGGGGGGAAGGAGTAGGTAGAATGATGGTGGGAGAACAAGGCCAAAGAGGGCTGGCTTGGGCCAGATCTCATACCTGGCAATATCCCAGCAGACTCCACCTGGAGATTTTGTCTGCTGACTCACCCCGGGCAAGCCGCGTCCTGAGCATCTCTCCTATATGTACACCTCCAACCCTGCCTCAGAGCTCCGCAGGGAATAGGATTCTACCATTTAGTTTATGGTAGCTGACTCTGGGGCCTTTCCAGGTGGCGCTAGTGGTAAAGAACCCACCTGCCAATGCAGGAGGTGTAAGAGACAGGGGCTCAGTGCCTGGATTGGGATGATCCTCTGGAGGAGGGCATGGCCACTCACTCTAGTATTATTGCCTGGAGAATCCCATGGGCAGAAGAGCCTGGCGAATTCTAGTCCATAGCGTCACAAAGAGTCAGACACGACTGAAGCAACTTAGCACACACACAGAGGTGACTTTGAGACAATTGTTTTTTTTTTTTTTACATCTCTGGGCTTCAGTTTTCTCAGCTGTGAAGTGGAGTGATAATAATAGCACCTTGTTGTACAAAATAAATGGGCCAATACATGTAAAGGATTTAGCCTGTGCTTGGCACACGGTAAGAGCTCATTCAGGGGGGTCGAACTTGCTATCAGTGAAGCAAAAGTAATAGTGGCCAGGCTCAGTAAAGATGGTTTAACAATTGGTAGAATTCATCTGGCAAGAACGTGTATAGAAGCTATAACTTAAAAAAAGAACCAAAATGTCCCATTATAATAGTAATTTTAAAATTGGCTTATGAATACACTTAGAGTTAAGGAACTTGTATTACAAGACTTAAGAATAATAATAACAAATGATACAGTAAAAGGACTTGCTTTTATATTTTTCTTTTCAGTCCTAGGCACCACATGCCAGGCACTAAGTCTCTTAGTGCTTTTAACTCATTCAGTTTTCACAATAATTCTCTGAGGGAGATATACACTCCATTTTACAGGTATGGAAACTGAGGCTCAGAGAAGTTAAGTCAGTTGTCTAGATTACAGAGCTATGAAGTGAGAGGAGCTGGAATTCCAGGCTCTAGTCTCTCTCCCAGAAGGTGCGTGCAATTTCCATTATACAACGTGGCTTCCATAATCATCGATGCTTCTGGAGAGACTCTTCTAAAAACTTGAATAAATGGAGAAATGACTTTTGTTCCAGGGCATTGCAAAGAAGTAGTTCTTTCCACAGTTAATTTGCACATTTATTGCAACACAAATCAGATTCCCAACAGGACTTTTCTTGTAATTGGTCAGAGTAGTTCCACAGCAGACAAGAAAAATACACACTATTTGGACAGATAGAAAAAAGATGAAGGGTGATTTCCACTCACTGGTAGAAAAAAATTTTTTAATGTAATAGTTAGGGTCTTGAGTACTGGAGTCAGGTAGACCTGGGTTTAAATCCTGGCACTAATGCTTTATTAACTGTGTGAATTTGGGTAGAGTAATCTAAGTCTCAGTTTTTTCATCTATAAATTGGAGATGACAATTTCTGCTTTGCAGGATGGTGAGGACAAAATGCCCACCTGGCATGATTTATAATAAGCCCTCAACAAACAACAGCTAGTAATATTACCAGCCAGGGCTGGAACCAAACTCAAGCTTGGCTGCTCGTTGCTCAAAACACGGTGTTTGAGAGACAGGGTTGGTGGGATAAGAAAGATGGTGTATTTTGAAAACCTGGGAGATGGCAGATGGGTCCCCAAAACTGTCTCCCAGTTGATGATTAGGTGGCAAAGGTTTTAAAGGGGAGTTTCAGGAGTGCACAGGCAGGGGGCTACATGCAGAGCAGCATAGCCAGCTCCCACAATCACCATGAAACTCGTCACACAGTGGTCAGATCAGCATCAGCTTGATCCTTCAATTCCAGGATCAGTTTGTCCTCATTTCCTTGAAGCCATTCTGGGTACTGTGCTAGCCACAGATCCAGTACTGCACAAGATGGAGCAGCTTATGTCAGGGTTGCAGTCTGGTGATCATGTAGTCAGCTTTTGCCTTCTTGTGCCAATCACAGTAGTCACAAAACAACTCAAGAATGTGCATTGGACACTGTCATCTATACCTTCAGGGAGGAACTAAAGATTCTGTGATTCCAGTGTCCTAATCATTAACTGTTTGAACCTGCTCTTTTATGACTCACGGGAGGCCTGGGAGACTACAGCTTTTCTACAAGCAAGAGGCAGGGGACATGGAGGGGCTTTTGTGCCCACAGGGTTTCACCATTACCTGTTATGGTGGTAATAATAGTATATCAGATAGAAGTGAGGGCTTCTGCACTGTTAGGTATGAAGGCATTAGATGTTACTGCAAGCTGGAGATGGCTTGAATGCCTGATCTCTCTCTCCTTGGCTTGCTTCCTTGCCTCTGGATGCAACCCCCCAGGAAGGGAAGTTTGAATGGACAGATGGCTCACCCTATGACTACAGCTACTGGGATGGGAGCCAGCCGGACGACGGCGTCCATGCAGACCCGGAAGAGGAGGACTGCGTGCAGATATGGTACCGGCCCGCCAGCGGTGGGTGCCCCTGAGACCAGGGCTCTTGCAGGGGTGCTGGGAGGCACCAGGGATAGTCGAGGCTCTGTGAGTTATTCAACACCTTGGAGAGTGGCCAGAGGCCCCCTGGGGGTGTTAGGGACGTGGCCATTCTCTATGGTGGATGCATTTTAAATAATATTTAATGGTGTGTTGTTGACATGCAAATTTTGATTTGGATGAAAAGACATTAGAGACAGAAGCATGAAAAGAAAGAAAGAAACTTGTATAGAGACCAAAGGATGGTGCTTTTATGTCAGCTCACCAACGCACTAAATGTGGCTGGCGCTCGTGGACATTAGAACAAACGGAAGCCAGGAAGAGTGGGCAGGCACAGTAGTGAAATGAGCACCCAGCCAGGCTGAAGTCCCGGCCCTGTTGCTTTCTAACTCTGTGTCCTTGAGGCAATCGCTTCTTCTCTCTGAGATTCGCTTTCCTCATCTATGAAATGAGTTTAATCATCGGTCCTACCCACAGGGCTCTTCTGAGCACTGAAGGAGATACAGCTGATATGCCCAGTGGCAAGTGCATGGACTCTGGAGTTGAATGTCCTTGTCTGAACTCCAGCTCCACCGCTTATAAGTTGGGTAGCCAACTTCTTGGTACCTCAGATTCTTCATCCATAAAATGGGGCTAGTGACACTGAAATCATAGGGTTGAGGGGAAGGAAAAAGAAGATAAGGGACATAAAGTGACTACAATGGTTTGCATGTGCTATCAGCAGTCATCACCATCATCATGAACATCACCACTGCTCACACCAACCTTGAGAAATAAAAATTATTAATATTTCCACTTTACAGATGAAGAAACTGAGGCTCAGAGAAGTTAAGTGATTTGTTTGAGTTTGCACAGCAAGCAACTATGAAGCTGGGTTTCAATATCTACTCCAGATCCAAACACTGAACTACTCCTTTTTCTTCTTCTGATTAAAGGAGGGAGGCATGGGACAGCAAATTGCTATTCTGGGAGCCATCTGGGAGCCTGGGAGTCAGAGCTGGGTCAAGCCTCTGAGTGAGGCTTGTCTTGCCTCTCCACAATAGCAAGTCGACACTAGCCTTAGGAGAGAGTAAGGCTGGACAGCAGCCGCATCAAGCATCAGCAAGAAAGGGATGCCAGTGTAGACACCAGGCTTATGGAAGAGGACTTTTACTTTGGTGGGATGGTGGGGTGACTTTTACTGTGGTAGGTGTACCTTCACACAGAGTCTTTGCTTTTTCCCACCACAGCTCTGAGGTCATGGAATGATAACACCTGCAGCCGGAAGTTCCCTTTTGTCTGCAAGATCGCAGCTCTGACCATTCACTGATCCATTCTCGCCCTCACCACACAAACCCAACTCCAGCATCGACTTGTAGCTGTACCTGATGTAAAGTCGACGCTCAATAAATGTCAAACACACAGTGGAGACAAATATCCCCGACAGAGATTTTATACAAGCAAATCTTAAGATACAATGTAATCAGTTGGTCACTGAGTGACAGGAAACCCAACTCAGACTGGTCTGATACATGAAGGATGGTCGATCTATTGGTGCAAGTAATAAAAGCCCAGGGGCTTTTCTAGATTTAGAGTTGAATCTAGCTGTTCTAGATTCAGAGTTGAATCTCACTGGCCTGGCTTGGGGCAAACGCCCATTCTTGAAGCAGTCTCTTTGGCACATGCTGGTTGGCTAGACTCTGCTTGGATGCACATGGCTGAGGCAGAGGAGTCAACATTGTCTAATCCACATGAGCTCAAAGAGGAAGGTGATTCCCCAAGGAAAATGAAAATATCACCAGACTCATACATTGCAGCTGGGAATGTAAAGGAGAAACCGTTCTGGAAAACAGCTCGGCACTTCCTTTAAAAGTTAAACACAGGATTACCACATGGGACCAGCAATTCCAATGCTCAGCATGTACCCAACAAAATTGAAAACAGATTTTCAAATATGAATGGCCATAGTAATACTCACAGCAATACTCACAGTAATACACACATTACGCACAGTAGCCCCCAAAGTGGAAACATCACTGAGGGGAGCACCCAGATGACCCCATCCCCACTGTCAAGGTCGCAACCAGCTATAGCATAACAGCTGGCAGCTGAGGACTGTAGCTTAACACGCTCCCTTGGTTGGGAGCTCAGGATCTTCCCAACCCAGGAATCGAACCCACATCTCCTGCATTGCAGGTGGATTCTTTACTGTCTGAACCACCAGGGAAGCCCCCGCCTTTGAAGTTCAGACACTTTGAGCCCCAGGCTTCATCTGTCTCCTGTCACAAGAAATGAGAACTTCTTTGTCTGCAACCAAAGAGGCTCTTGACTTTCATTCCTGACCAAGTGCCTGATACTTGTCCTCAGCTGTTTACTTTCTGTAGAAAATCGGTCTTGTAGCAATAGCCACAATCTAGTGATGCTTATAAGTACTCTTCTCTGTTCATCGCTACCTGATACTTTGCTCCTGCTAGTGTGTCCCTTCCCCACATACCCTCCAAGTTCACTCCATGGAAGTCTGAACAGTTGGACACCACCTCACACCAGGGACTGTCATTCTGCCCATGGAGGTAAGCCTGGAGGTAAGTCATGGGGCAAATAGTGGCCATCAGAGTGGACCACATAGGGCTGAAGTAGCCAGACCTTTAGCCCCATATTCCACTCAGTCACTGATGTGGTGGTGGTGGTGGTGGTTTAATCACTAAGTCGTGTCCGACTCTTTGCGACCCCATAGGCTGTAGCCTGCCAGGCTCCTTTGTCCATGGGATTTCTGAGGCAAGAATCACTGATGTGGGCTCCCTGGAAAGGATATGACTTCAATTAAGGCAGGTCTTTGCAGCTGAGGCTGACCTTGTGGGAGCTGACAGCTGGAGGCCCCTCCACCCACTTCCTTGAAGCAGGGGAACTGGGTGGTACCTCTCTGTGTTACCAGATCTGGAATCAAAAAGACATGGGTTCACAATCAAAAAATGGGCAGAAGACCTAAATAGATATTTCTCCAAAGAAGTCATATAGATGGCCAATAGGCACATGAAAAGATGCTCAATATTGCTAATTATCAGAGCAATGCAATCAAAATCACAATGGGTATCACCTCATGCCAGTCAGAATGGTCATCATTAAAAATCTACAAATAATAAATGCTAGATAGGGAATGGAGAAAAGGGAACCCTCCTACACTGTTGATGGGAATGTAAATTGGTGTAGCCAGTATGGAAAACACTATGACGTTTCCTCAAAAAAACTAAAAATAAGAGTTGCGTATGATTCAGCAATCCCACTCCTGAGCATATATCCAAACAAAACTATAATTCAAAAGGATACATGCATCCCAATATTCATAGTAGCTCTATTTACAATAGTCAACACACAGAAATAATCTAAATGGGCATCGATAGATGAATGGATAAAGAAGATATGTTATATATATATATATATATTATGGAATACTACTCAGCTGTAAAAGAGAATGAAATAATGTCATTTGCAGCAACATGGATGGACCTAGAGATTATTACAATAAGTGAAGTAAAGTAGACAGAAAAAAATAAGTATCATATGATATTACTTATATCTGGACTCTAAAATGTGGTACAAATGAACTTATTTACAATACAGAAGCAGACTCATAGACATAGAAAACAAATTAATGGCTACCAACGAGGAAAGGTGGAGGGAAGGATAAATTAGGAGTTTTGGATTAGCAGATACAAGCTAGTATACATTAAACAAATAAACAACAAGGTCCTACTGTATTGCACAGGGAACTGTATTCAATATCCTATAAGAAACTATAATGGAAAAGAATTATGAAAAAGAATATATATTCTTATATATACATGTAACTGAATCAGTTTGCTATATGCTAGAAACTGACACAACATTGTAAATCAACTACAACTGAATAAAAACAAATTTTCAAAAAGAGATTGGTTCAAGGATTTCCCTGGTAGTCCAGTGGCTGAGACTCTGTGCTCCCTGCCCTGGTCAGGGAACTAGATCCCACATGCCACAACTAAGACCTGGCACAACCAAAGAAGCAAATTAATTAAAATAAATTAAAAAATAATAATCAGGGGGTTTTCTAAAAAAAAAAAAAAAAGACATTGGTCATTGGTTCAAATCTCACCACTGCCACTTACTGTGTGACCTCTTGAAAGTGGCTTAACCTCTCTGTTTCAGTTTTCTCCTTTGTGATATGGAGACACAAACCCTTCTAGCTCTGACTAATTCATCAAGCAGCTTTGGGAAATGAGGCTTCCCTGGTGGCTCAGAGGTTAAAGCGTCTACCTCCACTGAGGGAGACCTGGGTTCAATCCCTGGGTCTGGAAGATCTCCTGGAGAAGGAAATGGCAACCCACTCCAGTATTCTTGCCTGGAGAATCCCATGGATGGAGGAGCCTGGTGGGCTACAATCCATGGGGTCTCAAAGAGTCGGACACGACTGAGCGACTTCACTTTTGGGAAATGAAGAGTTCTCCATAGGTGACTTTTCCAGAAAACTAAATCTCATTCTTAAAACAACTGTATCTACTTATTCCACTTTGGGTAGAAATCTTTCTAAACCATGTTATACATTTTCCTGCTTCCTTTAAGCAGAAGATACTCAAGAAGATTAGTCTTTTCTTGATGACTCTGGGTCATGTGGGCTGCATCAACTTCAGATATTTTTGTCTCCTGTCATCCTATCTGGGTGTTACTGTGCTAGTCTCTGACAGCTCACAGAGTCCCTCATCTTTTCTAGGTTGTTGCTGCTGAGATGCTGTGGGCTGGGAAGCCAGGCAACTGAGCCTGAGAATAAATTGAAGGAGGAGAGAGAGAGAACTTGCCTTAGACTGCGAGACTGTCTAGGACGCCTCCACCTTCTCTCCTTCACTGGTGGGTCAGACTTGCATCCAAGTCTGATGACTTTACCAGCCTTGGCTTTCTTCCTGCTTTTTTTTTTTTCCACACAGGCATTTCCTCTAAGAAAACCCTTGTGCCCTTAATTTATCTTGGCACCTGCTTCTCAAAGGGCCCAGAGTAATACATATAGTTTGGTCAGACGGCCCTCCCAAAAGTCTGCACTAAGTTATACTCCACCCATGGTGTACAAGAGCCCCTCTTCCCTTGCACTTTTGTCAACACATTGGTCCCACCTTCAAACTGAACCACCAGTGAGCAGATGGACACTCCTTCAATTCCCTCGACAGCCCTCAGGGGCATGCTGTTGGCAAGGGCATCACTGAGACTTTTAATGGCTGGTGACAGAAAACTCAACCCAAACTGTCTTAAACACAAAAGAACTTTTATTTACTCATACTCTTGAAAAGTCCAGAGTCGGCTGCCTTCAAGCTCAGCATGATCCGGAGTTTAAATGATATGGCCAAAGGCGATGTCTCCCTGCTCTGCCTCCATGCTGTTGGCTTGATCCTGAAGCTTCACTCTCTCCCCTTGGGGAAGCAAAAATGGCCAGTGTAACTCTAGATCTTACACCCTTCAAGAGAAGGAGGGGTGTTTATTTCCTGGAAGCCCTAGCAGTTACCTCTTCTTGTCTCATTGGCTGGACCAGGTTACTTGGCCAACTTTTAACCAGTCACTCTGGCCAGGAGATTGACTCATTGGAAAAGACCTTGATGCTGGGAAAGAACGAAGGCAAAAGGAGGAGGTGGCAATGGATGAGATGGTTAGATAGCATCACTGACTCAATGGATATGAATTTGAGCAGACTCCAGGAGATAGTGAAGAACAGGGAAGCCTAGCATGTTTGCTGCAGTCCATTGGGTCACAATGAGTTGGAGGTGATTTAGCAACTGAACAACAACAACAAACAGCTGGCCAGTAAAAGAGCCTGATTGCTTTAGCCAATCAGATTCCATGCAATCAAGTTGAAGGAAGATGACTTCCCAAAAGGAACTGGAGGTGTTGTTTTACTAAAAGAGAGTTAATACTGAAAGTCATTTTGAAAATAAAAAAACTATTACAAAAAGGCAACGAGGAACCAGCTCTAAATTTCACACTGGAGGGAATGCTGAAAGCATGGAAGGCTAACCACCACCTCAGGGCAGTTTTCTCAGAGAAGGGCAGGACCAGCCTCTTGCTGCCATCAGGAGTCCTTGGAGGGAGTATTTTTCTCCTGTTCTCAGTGTATAAGTTGTTTATCTGTACAGCTACAAAAGAATCAGGAGATGTATCAACTGTCAAAATAAACACATGGGAGCATAGTTAAGTGGTTTGGCTCATTTGAAAGATAATAATAATAATAATAAAAATTTTAAAAACCAGGGAAGTCAGCCTTCTGTTATTTGGAAGAAAATTTCAGAGCCAACAGCCCAACATCCATCTTTTTAGAAGGCTCCGACCAGCTGGGGGTTTTCTGGAGGAAGCCATATCTTCCCGCCCCCATCCTCACAAATATGACACGTTAACAGAAGATTCCAGCACTTTCCCTTCCAACCCAGGTTTAGCCAAACAGCACTTCCTCCTAGCATTTCCTGAGTGTCAGGTACCTTGGCCATGGAAACTCATTTATTTCTTTCAACAGCTTCACCACAGGGGCTGTCTGCCTGTCATGGAAAGTGAGAGAGTAAGCTCAGAGTCAGACTCTTGGTTCAAATCCCACCGGCACCACGTGTAAGGTGTAACCTTGGACAGGCTTCTCCAGCCTTCCACACTCCTGGTAGGGAATGCTGATGCTCCCCATTGGGTTGTAAGAATGAAGTGAGAGATTCCATGTTTGCACGTGGTAGACATTCAAAAAGTGTTCACTCTCATTATTACAGTAATTGAAGTGTCCTGCTTCATCAGTGAGGACAAGGAAAGAGCATTTAGCTTTCAAGCTGGATGACTTTGACCCAGCATCTTGAGAATGTCTTTGTTGCCACAGCCCCTTCCTTCTGTAATACTCTGATCTCTAAGGGATGTTCATCGAATTTATTGTCTCTTCAAAGAAAGAAATCTGTCCACCCCCGTGAGCAGCCCGGGAATCCTGGTCCTCTTGACACTTGTCGATATCACTGCTGTAACACAGGGGTCCTGAGCTGTCCACCTTCCCCTCTGCCACCTGTGGGGGCCTGGGCACATGACTCTGCTGACACCTGGTGTCAAGACAGCTGCCTGCTCGTCTCAACAGAACCCTCTGGGCAGGCACTTTACATAACGAGCGAGACTGTGAGCACTCAGACCCCGTGGGTCCCACTCAGTCCGGCTCTCTTCTCCCTGAACCTCAACCACAAGTGGCATGGACTCAGCTCCACATTTCAGTGACGGACCCCTGCGGTGGCAGCTGGATCCTCAGCATTGACCACCCCCTGTGCCTGGGTGCACCTCCTCTCCATCAGTTTGCAGGCCCCACCAGCTGAATTGCCTTCTCACTCTCTCATTCCTAAGACTCACCCTCATAGACCTCCGTAAGCTGGGGTGGGCAACTTGGGAAACTTTTTTCTTTACAGAGGGAGACTGAAGTCCCAAATTAGAATGGCCAGATAGCCTAGCATGTAAGGAAGCATTCTGTTTCATAATGGGAGGGGAAGTTTTTCTCTTTCTCCTATTGGATGGGATAAAACAAGCATATAGAGACCAGCTACAAGCTAAGTTCCAAGATACTTAACAATAATAGTAATTAAACTGGAAGGTCTGTCAGTAACTTACTTTTTCTTTTCAAGTCTTTTCAAGACTTTTTCTTTTTCTTTTCAAATTTACCCCAATAATAGCAACAGTCACTCCTTGCTTACCTTCCGACGTGCATTCCCAAGAAGAAAAGGAAGGGACAGAGTGAGGGCAGAGTGAGTGAAAGTCGCTCATTCGTGTCCGACTTTTTGCGACCCCACAGACTATACAGTCCATGGAATTCTCCAGGCCAGAATACTGGAGTGGGTAGCCTTTCTCTTCTCCAGGGGATCTTCCCAACCCAGGGATCAAACCCAGGTCTCCCACACTGCAGGTGGATTCTTTACCAGCTAAGCCACCAGGGAAGCCCAGTGAGGGCAGAGGGTCCTGGCTATTACGTGTAACTCTGCATGTCTAGAGAATGTGTGATGAAATGTGAACACCTTCCATCATTGATGGCATAGTAGTATGGTGGATAAACAAAGCTGAAAACCATTGCCCTAAATAAAGTAAGGATCAGTTAAATAAGCTATGATATGTGCTCAGTGGAATGCTAAGCAGCCTCTAGGTACAGATATGAAATATGTTTTAGGCGTATTATTGAGTGCTAAAAATTGCAAGAAAAAGCATAAAATATTGTCATTTATATACCCAGATTATCCCCCATAGAATTATACTTCATATTTCTGCAGACACATATATCAGCAAATACATAATTAAAAGTCTGGAAAGACACAAAACTGACAAAATTGGGGACTTCAGAGATAGGAATGATGGTCCCAAGGGAGAGTTCTAGTTTTTATCCATAATGTTTTCTTTTTTACAATGATCACATATTTGTGTATTACTTATGAGTTTAAAATATGTAACTACTTTTAATATAAAATAAATTTCAACCCATTCTCTCTGAAACCTTTAGGACTAGATTGGACTTGGCGGCAGTGATTGGGACAAACACGGGTATGTTCAATACACTTATTGCCAAGATGCTTTCAAGAAGGTAAAACCAATTTCCACCCCAATCAGTGGAAAGATGACAAAAATAATAATATTCATTGCTGTTACTGGTTTCAATCAATAGTTCTTTGACAACCGCTGAGGGTGAGCATTTTCTCACAGTGCTCTTGGGCATCTTAAACTAAGGGAAGGGGTGCCTTTTTTCCACCTCCTCCTCCCTGGGAAATGCCCAGCTCCCACAGCCCAGGGATTATTTAATTAACACCTGCTCCCAGGGAACCAAACAACAACCAGGCACTCAGTGAACTTTCCCTCTGCAGGAACCTATGCTTTTCCCCGCACCCACTGGAGTCATTGCTATTCCTCTTACAATAGAATAACTCCAACAGTAACATTGCCCTGTCAGAGCCAAGTCTTCTAGGGAGCACTGGTCCATATTAATGATACCATACATCCGCAGGGGCGAGTCTCCAGCTGCACTGAAATCATGGATGCAGGAGAGAGATGGTGAGAAACTCTGCAGGAGTTCTTGGAGGCTCCAGGTGCGCAGCTTTCCTCCACGTGGGCCCTGGCAACTTGACGTTTGCTGGTACCCAAGCCCCGCTGTGCATCAACACCACCAGTGTCATTAACTCGTTATCTTTCATCCATGCAGGACTGCCCACTGCCAGCCCCAGCCATGGGCCTCGTGAAGGAGGATGTTGTTGCAAAAAGAGCCTCATAATGATAGAGTGGGGAAAACTGTAGGCATGAGAATTTCTCTTAGGAACAGACCTGTCTTTATTTAGGACAACATCTTGATAAATCACTTGGGATGGGATCCAAGGCAACAAAAGAGATGCTCGAACTCCTCCACATTCCAAGTGAATTGGAAATGCATGGTGAGCATCTGTCAAACGCATTTAACTCATTAATGAAGGGATCTGCAGGATGGAAAAATGGGTTCCAAGAGGATAAAAGAAACTAACACACACACACACCACCATATATACACCGACATCCACACACACATCTAGTGCAAAAAGAGAATGCTGGAATCAGGGTCCAAGTTAAATATGAAACTAGTTAATGACAGGCCAATAAAATCTTTAGGCCAAGAATCAGCAAACTATAACCTGCTGATCAAATCAGACCAACCACTTGTTTTTGTACGCCCACAAGCTAAGAATTTTTTCTTTTTTTACGTTTTCCAACAGTTGGAAAAAGAAAGAACAATATTTCATAACATGTGAAAATGACATGAAATTTAAATTTCAATGTCTGTAAATATAGTTTTATTGGGACTCAGGCAAGCTTGTTCATGGCACAGTTCAGTAGTTGGGACAGAGACTATATAGCCCACAAAGCCTAGAATATTTATCCTCTGAGCCTTTACAAGAAAAGCTTACCGACAGGATAATAACATGTCAATACTTGGGGATTATGTTCTCTGTGGGACAAAAGCCATTTGCACCTTCACAGGACAAAAATTATTTGTACCTTAATCAATTTTCTACATGTTAACATCTAACCTTATCAAATCTGAACCTAATCAATAGCAAAGTCAAACAAAACGACATCCCCTGGAGAGTCGTGTGCAACCATCATGTTCAGTCACTTTAGTCATGTCCAACTCTCTGCAACCCCATGGACTGTAGCTCACCAGGCTCCTCTGTCCATGGAGTTCTCCAGGCAAGAATATTGGAGTGGGTTGCCATTTCCTACTTCAGGGAATTTTCCCAACCCAGGGATCGAACCTGCATCTTCTGCATTGGCAGGCAGGTTCTTTACCACTGAGCCACCTGGGAAGCCCTAAAACATGTGCCCAATGTGGGGCTCAAACCCATGACCCTGAGATTAAGAGTCTCATTCTCTACCAACTGAGTTATCTGGGTTGAGTCACCTGGGAAACCTCCTAGAGAGTCAGATAACCTTTAATCAGACTGTTTAATTTGATTCTGAAATGTTATACAGTCATCTCTTTACTTTATTTCAAGCTTTTGGGTATTTGTTCTTAATACTTAAAAAACAAAGATCATTAAGTAATACAAACTCAGTGATCTTTAATGATCAACAATGCATGGTCTAGAAGGTCACTTCCTTCTAGAGAGTTTTCAGAACTGAAGATCTGAAAGCCACTCATGAAATGAGGTGATTTCTCACTCTGAGCAGACAGAGGACAATTGGACCTGCTGGAAATATGACAGACTGGGGGGAAAGCTGGCATGCCGAGCTACTTTGAAGGTTGATATATGTCAGCCTAGAAGAACGGGGAGCAGAGGAGGGGACAGAGAGGGGCAAAGCCCCAAATAATACCAAGATGGCTTTGGAGTATGTTGGGGATTGGGTGTGTGCTCGGTCATTCAGTCATATTTGACTCTGTGACCCTATGGACTGTAGCCCGCCTGGCTCCTCTGTTCATGGGATTCTCCAGGCAAGAGTACTAGAGTAGGTTGCCATTTCCTTCTACAGGGGATCTTCCCAATCCAGAGACTGAACCCATGTCTCCTGCAGCTCCTGCATTGGCAGGCAGGTTCTTTACCACTGAGCCACCTGGGAAGCCCAGGGATAGGTTGGCATTTCATTATTGTTGGTTAGGTATTATAGAGACTGTCCCAGACTTAGTAGCTGCTCTCCAGTAGATCGGGGACAGTTCACTCTCCCCACTATTTATTCCCAGCCACAGACTGCATGCATTTAGTGGCCCACCCTCCACACCAGTGCTGCCAGCACCACTGGAGTGTGCCAGAAATAAATCCGAGTGGGTTTCTTTTTTAGAAAGATTTATGTGTATTTGAGATATAATTGATACACTGTCTTAATTCAGGCTACTGTAACAGAACACCATAGACTGGGTGGCTTATAAACAAAATAAATTTATTTCCCAATGTTCTGGAGGCTGTAAAGATCAAGGCACTGGCAGATTTAGTGTCGTGAGGGCCCACATCCTAGGTGGATGACTGACTTTTCTTGATGTGTCCTCAAGTGGTAGAGAAGGCAAGGAACCTCTCTGTGGCCTCTTTTATAAGGATGCTAATCCCATTCATGAGGGCTTCATCCTCAAGACCTAATCACCTGCTGAAGTCTCTACCTCCAAATACCATTATGAGATATTGGTGGATTAGGTTTCAACATATGAATCTGAGGAGGACACACAAACATTTGGGCTTCCCTGGTGGCTCAGTGATAATGAATCTGCCTGCCAATGCAGAAGACGTGGGTTCAATCTTCGGGTGGGAAAGATTCCCTGGAAAAGGAATAACCCACTCCAGTAATATTGCCCGGGAAATCCCATGGACAGAGGAGCCTGGTGGGCTACAGTCCATGGGGTCACAAAAGAGCTGGACACAACTTAGCCACTAAACAACAGCAAGAAACATTCAGTATATAGAACACATCAGACTATTGTTTAAAGTGTATAATTCAACGGCTTTTAGAGCATTCACAGAATTGTGCGACTATCACCACAATCACTTTTAGAATACTTTACCCTCGAAATGAAACCCCTTAGCCATCACCCTCCAACACCCCAGCTCTAAGCCAGGTGTTGTTTTTTTTTTAACTGTACATGAGTCAGAAGCTTAAACATGTCAAAATATCACGGAGACACTGCCCACGCACGGATCACACAATTTGCTTCCAACGTTGAAATCTTATCCCACTGGAATGTTCATGCAAACCCAGGATATTTCTCCTGCTTCCAGCTTCCACTCCCCCAACCACCCCCAGTCTTGCTCCTGGTTTCTGAGATGAGTGGCAGGAGGATGAAGTCACTGTATGGTGCCATCGTCCTCCCCACTTTTCTCACTTTTTCCCCCCTGTATCCTATTAGCATAGAAACATCTAAGGGGCATGAAGATTTGGGGGATTTATGACATGCACATAGACCTGCTGACAAATATGTCAGAATTTGGCACTTGAGCAACATCAACACCTGTTCACAGAGGGATGGGTAAGAGTCGTCATCCTCTACCACCGACTCAAGACCGCAGACCATCACCAAGGAGGTACAATTTCTGAGCATCCAAGAATTCGTGCTTTCTTAGGTCACATTCCTAAAAGCAGGGCCTAAAACAAGGATGTTTGTGAGAGTGATTTATGGACTCAGTGCTTGCAGGAAGACTTGTATGGGAGGAAGAGAAGCAGGGTAGGGTTGGGGAGAAATTAACCAAGAGGTTGAAGCCTTGCCCCAGCCTGACCCCATGGATAGCTCCAGACAAAAACTTCTTTGATGTAAGGAACTGGGCCTCCATAACCCCACACCAGCCAGCCATTGGCTATAGCCTCTTGGTGAGGGAGAGCCTAACTCCCAGGCACCTCCAGGGAGCTAAGGCAACTCCAGCTACCCACAACAATCTTTGAAGAAGGTTTTCCATGTGAGCCATTAGCAACAAAAGTCATTAGCAGCAAAAATATAATAGCAAAAGCTATTAGCAGCTAAAGTCCCTTGAACTGTAAGGAGATCAAACCAGTCAATCCTAAAAGAAATCAACCATGAATAGTCACCAGAAGGACTAACATTGAAGCTGAAGCCCTAACACTTTGGCCACCTGATGCGAAGAGCCAACTTATTGGAAAAGACCCTGATGCTGGGGAAAATTGAAGGCAGGAGGAGAAGGGGATGACAGAGGAGGAGATGGTTGGATGGCATCACCGACTTGATGGACATGAGTTTGAGCAAACTCCGGGAGATAGTGAAGGACAGGAAAGCCTGGAGAGCTGTAGTCCGTGGGGTTTACGACTGAGCGACTGAACTACATTAGCAGCAACACCCGAGGCGGCTGGATAATGGGTCTACTGAACAGGTGGAAAGGCTCCTAGGGGATGCGGTGGGGCCCAAGGAGCATCTATGCCCTGCATCTGCCCCACCAGTTTTCTAGTTATCCCATACACACGCAGCTCCTAAGGGAGCTGAATACAGAAAGAACAAGAGCAGAACGGAAGTCCAAGTACCCCTTGATTATGAGGTGGACCAATAACCCCTGGCAGATCTCTAATGGAACTGGCCTGGGAGACTTTCTTCTCTCCTGAGGTCCAAAGCTGGCCTTCCTAGGCATTCCTGTTACTACTGCTGCATAACAAAACACTCCAAAACTTAATATTTAAAAAGCAATGATCATTTATTTTCTAGGTGGGCATAGTTCGTTTCTGCCCCATGAGGCATCAGCAGGAGTGGCTTGACTGGGGGCTGGAGGATCTTTAAGGTGGCTCACTCACCTGGCTGGAAAGCTAGTACTGGCTCTCCGCTGGGCTCGCAGCCAGTACTAAGAGACTATATATATGTCAGTTCCACTCGGTGGGAGGGTCTCCACTGGCCGTTTGGACTTTCTCACAGCATGATGGCTGGATTCCAAGAACAAACCTCCTAAAAGACAGGAAGTAAAAGCTTCAGGTTTCTCAAGGCTTAGACCTGGAAACTGGTACTCTTTCTGTCACATTCTTTGCATCAAGTAGTCACAAAACCTAGAGTCAAGGGAAGATGACATCCATCCATCCCATCTGCTGATGAGAAAAGTGCCAAGCAATCTTGGGACCATATGTTAAATTGCCACGTGAGGCGAGCATGCATAAGGAGTGATGTGTGTCAGTGTTACTTGCTCAGTCATGTCCGACTCTTTGCGACCCCATAGACTGTAGCCTGCCAAGTTCCTCTGTCCATGGAATTCTCCAGGCAAGAATACTGGAGTGGTTAGCCATTCCCTCCTCCAGGGGATATTCCCTACCCAAGGCTCTAAGCCAGGTCTCCTGCACTGCAGGCAGACTCTTTACCATCTGAGCCACCAAGAAGATGGCTGGGCCCTAAGAGAAGCCTGGCTCTGTTTACCAATCCCACGTGGACTAGAGAGAAGGCATATTCACATCACTGTCAGTGATGGTTAACTTTATGTGTCGATTTGATACCCAGACATTTGGTCAAACATTAGTCTGGGTGTCTCTGGATGAGATTAACGTTTGAATCAATAGACTGAGTAAAGCAGGTATCCCTCCCTCATGTGGGAGGGCCTCAGCCAACTCCTTGAGGGCCTGAATACAGCAAAAAGACTACTTCTCCCTGAAGTAAGAGAGAATTTTTCCTATCTGACTGTCTTTGAGCTGGGACATTGGATTTTTATCTGCCTTTCGACTCAGACTGAAACATCAGCTCTTCCTGGATCTGCAGCGTGCAACTCACCCTGCAAATCTTGGGGCCTCTGTAATCATGTGAGCCAATTCCTTATAATAAATAGACAGGTAGAGAGACAGATAGTTACATACATGCCTACACACATACATACAAATTGGTTCTCTTTCTCTAGAGAAGCCTGAATAGCATACCTCTACTATGTGGGTGGGCCTCATTCAATCAGTTGGCGATTTCCTCCAAAGAAGAGAGAACAGGCTGCCTTTGGACTTGAACTGCAACATCAACTCCTTTCCCCAGGGTCTCCAGTCTGCCAGCCTTAACTGCAGGTTTTGGACTTGCCAGCCTCCACAATCAGATAAGCCAGTTCCTTAAAAACAACAAGAAAAAACTTCTTCATTCGTCCATTCATTCCACTCATATCCTGTGGTTCTATCCTCTGGAGAAAGAACCCTGATCACACCTTTCAATGAACAGTGACTGTGGCCACTAGAAATGGATGCCTTGTTCTCTGTGTCAGTGAAGCAGTTCGTCTTTAAGGAGTAGAAACAGGAAGGAAGTCAGCAAAGAACCAGCCAAAGGGGTTAAATGTCCACCCTCTTCAAAGGAGAGGGCCACAGTGGGTCAGGGGGCATGTCAGGCCCTTCAGAGGTCCTCCAGAGCCCCCATTGGCCAGCAGGGCTGCTCACCATCGCTGAGTGTGGGTCTCTCTTATTCTCCCATACAGAAGCCCATCTGGCCATTACAGAGCACCACACAGACGCACAGAAAGAAGTAGATCGACTGGGTTTCCATATACTCACCTTTGGGACTGTGGGCCTGTCAAGGTGAGAGGAAGCCCCAGAGCATAGCAGAAGGAGCCTGGGCTGGGAGTCAGAAAGAACCTGTTCTCACCGGGTTCCACCGCTTAACTAGTTCTGTATATTTTGCCTATTGCTCAAGCTTCTATCGGTTCTCCAATAATGAGATAATGACACTTCCCCTGCCTACATCCTGCCTACATCCGGACTTGAGTGTAAATACTAAATGAGTGAACAGAGGTCTGGGAATCCACACACCAGTCGGGGCTTTAGAGAAGTAAAGCCACCAAAGATGTGTATCGTAAGGGATTAACACAGGGATCTGAGAGCTGGGCACACAGTCCGGCTATGGGAGGCTGCTGTTTGTGTGTCTTGTCCTGGAGCCTGATGTCCACAGGGCGAGCAGGCAGGAAAGAACCGTGGATGTGAAGGGGAGGAGGGCAAGCACCGACGGGAACCTGTGAGGCTGGAGCCCCGAGGACAGGAGGGATCATGGAGGTCTCTCTTGGCCTTGACGTTTGTGGTGGAGGGGCGCGGTCCTGCAGGAGCGGCCGGCACTCTTCATCACACAGTTTAACACACGTGAGTCAGGAGGAGGAGATTTCAAAAAGGAAACAGCAAATGAGTGACAGCTGTGCAGACTCCAACCCCCGCCCCCCCCCCCACACACACAGCTCCACCCCCGCCGCATAGCGAGAAGACACCCCACATCCTGCCGAATCTTCCACACATGTCTCCATGGCTCAGCCAACCAGGGTCTCCTCCAGAAAGGGAGTTCTGAGAAAGGCCATCTCGCTACAGATAACTTGACACAGTACAAATCCACCACGATTTGTCAGCTCCAAATTACTGGCCCAGTGAAAGCGGAAAAAACCAAATCACATCTTCCCAGCAGAGCTAATTCAGCCAGAAGCATATTAGAGCCACCAAACAGCTTTGTACGGTGGAGGTGATAGCACCATCTTGAAAATTAGACACACGTGACTTTTACTTATTCTCTAAGCTAAGCTTCAACAGTACCTGAACCAAGAACTTACAGATGTTCAAGATGGTTTTAGAAAAGGCAGAGGAACCAAAGATCAAGTTATCAATCTCTGTTGCATCATAGAAAAAGCAAGAGAATTCCAGAAAAACATCTACTTCTGTCTCATTGACTATGCTAAAGCCTTTGACTGTGTGATCACAACACACTGTGGAAAATCTATAAAGAATGGGAGTACCAGACCACCTTACCTGCCTCCTGAGAAATCTGTATGCAGGTCAGGAAGCAACAGTTAGAACCGGACATGGAACAACAGACTGGCTCCAACTTCAGAAAGGAGTTTGTCAAGGCTGTATATTGTCACCCTGCTTTTTTAACTTATGTGCAGAGTACATCATGAGAAATGCCGGGCTGGATGGAGCACAATCTGGAATCAAGATTGCCAGGAGAAATATCAATCACCTCAGATACACAGATGACACCACCCTTATGGCAGAAAGCAAAGAGAAACTAAAGAGCCTCTTGATGAAAGTGAAAGAGGAGAGTGAAAAAGCTGGCTTAAAACTCAACTTCAAAAAATGAAGATCATAGCATCTGGTCCCATCACTTCATGGCAAATAGATGGGGAAACAATGGAAACAGTGACAGACTTTATATTCTCGGGTTTCAAAAATCACTGCAGATGGTGACTGCAGCCATGAAATTAAAAGACGCTTGTTCCTTGGAAGAAATGCTATGAGCAACCTAGACAGCATATTAAAAAACAGAGACATTACTTTGCCGACAAAGGTCCATCTAGTCAAAGCTGTGGTTTTTCCAGTGGTCATGTATGGATGTGAGAGTTGGACCATAAAGAAGGCTGAGCACCAAAGAATTGATGCTTTTGAGCTGTGGTGTTGGAGAAGACTCTTGAGAGTCCCTTGGACAGCAAGGAGATCAAACCAGTCAGTCCTAAAGGAAATCAGTCCTAAATATTCATTGAAAGGACTGATGCTGAAGCTGAAACTTTAATACTTTGGCCACCTGATGTGAAGAGCTGACTCACTGGAAAAGACCCTGATGCTGGGAAAGATTGAAGGCAGGAGGAGAAGGGGATGACAGAGGATGAGATGGTTGGGTGGCATCACCAACTCAATGGACATGAGTTTGAGTGAGAGTTGGTGATGCAGCACTTTCACAGCATCATCTTTTAGTATTTGAAATAGCTCAGCTGGAATTCCATCACCTCCGCTAGCTTTGTTCATAGTGATGCTTCCTAAGGCCCACTTGACTTCGTCCTCCAGGATGTCTGGCTCTAGGTGAGTGATCACATCATCCTGGTAACCTAGGTCATTAAGATCTTTTTTGTATAGTTCTTTTGTATGTTCTTGGCAGTTCTTCTTAATCTCTTCTGCTTCTATTAGATCCATACCATTTCTGTCCTTTATTTTGCTTGTTTTTTGCATGAAATTTTCCCTTGGTATCTCTAATTTTTTAAGAGATCTCTAGTCTTTCCCCAGAGAAGGCAATGGCAATCCACTCCAGTACTCTTGCCTGGAAAATGCCATGGACAGAGGAGCCTGGTAGGCTGCAGTCCATGGGGTCGTGAAGAGTCAGACACAACTGAGCAACTTCACTTTCACTCTTCACTTTCATGCATTGGAGAAGGAAATGGCAACCCACTCCAGTGTTCTTGCCTGGAGAATCCCAGGGACAGGGGAGCCTGGTGGGCTGCCATCTACAGGGTCGCTCAGAGTCAGACACGACTGAAGCGACTAAGAAGCAGCAGCAGTCTTTCCCACTCTATTGTTTTCTTCTATTTATTTCCATTGATCACTGAGGAAGGCTTTCTTATCTCTCCTTGCTATTTTTTGGCACTCTGCATTCAGATGGGTACATCTTTCCTTTTCTCCTTTGCCTTTTGCCTATCTTCTTTTCTCAGATATTTGTAAGGCCTCCTCAGACAGCCAGTTTGCCTTTTTTTCACTTCTTTTTCTTGAGGGTGGTTTTGATCACCACCTCCTGTGCACTGTCACAAACCTCAGTTCATAGTTCTTCAGGCACTCTGTCTATCACATCTAATCCCTTGAATCTATTTGTTACTTCCATTGTATAAGCATATGGGATTTGATTTAGGAAATACTTGAATGGCCTAGTGTTTTTCCCTACTGTCTTCAATTTAAGTCTGAATTCTGCAATAAGGTGTTCATGATATGGGCCACTGTCAGCTCCTGGTGTTATTTTTGCTGACTGTCTAGAGCTTCTGTGTCTTTGACTGTAGGAAATGTAATCGATCTGATTTCAGTATTGACCATCTGGTGAAGTCCATGTGTAGAATTGTCTCTTGTGTTGTTGGAAGAGGGTGTTTGCTATGACCAGTGCATTCTCTTGGCAAAACTCTGTTAGCCTTTGCCCTACTTTATTTTGTACACCAAGGCCAAACTTGCCTGTTACTCCAAGTATCTCTTGACTTCCTACTTTTGCATTCCAGTCCCCTATAAGGAAAAGGAAATCTTGTGTTAGTGTTAGTTCTAGAAGATCTTGTGGGTCTTCATAGAACCATAGAACTTCAGCTTCTTCAGCATTAGTGGTTGGGGCATAGATTGGATTACTGTGATACAGAGTGGGTTGCCTTGGAAACGAACAGAGATCATTCTGTCATTTTTGAGATTGCATCCAAGTACTGCATTTCAGATTCTTTTGTTGACTATGAGAGCTATTCCATTTTTTCTAAGGGATTCTTGACCACAGTAGTAGATATAATGGTCATCTGAATTAAATTCGCCCATTCCAGTCCTTTTTAGTTCACTGTTTCCTAAAACGTTAATGTTCACTCTTGCCATACTTAATAGAATGGCCAAAATCCAGAGTCCTGATAACACTAACTGCTGGTGAGGGCGTGGAGCAACAGGAACTCTCATTCCCTGCTGGTGGGAATGCAAAACATTGCAGGCACTTTGGAAAATGGTTTGGCAGGTTCTTACAAAACTAAACTTACTCTTACCGAGTAATTCAGCAATTGCGCTCCTTGGCATTTGCCCAGCAGAGCTGAAAACTTATGTCCACACAAAAACCTGCTCATGTATGTTTATAGCAACTTTATTTATAATTGTCCAAATTTGGAGACAACCAAGATGACCTTCAATAGGTAAATGGAAAAATCAACTGTGGTCCTTCAAGACAATGGAATATAGTTCAACATTGAAAATAAATGAGTCAGGACTTCCCAGTGGTCCAGTGGTTAAGAATCCACCTTACAATGCAGGGCACGAAGGTTACACCCCTGATTTGGGAAAATGCCACATGCCATGAGGCAACTAATCTCAAAACTACTGAGCCCGAGAGCTCTGGAGCCCATATTCCACAAGTAAATAGTCCACAGTTCAGTTCTGTCACTCAGTCGTGTCTGACTCTTTGCAACCCCATGGACTGCAGCACGCCAGGCTTCCCTGTCCATCACCAACTCCCGAAGCTTGCTCAAACTCATGTCCATCGAGTCACTGATGCCATCCAACCATCTCATCCCCTCTATTGTCCCCTTCTCCTGCCTTCAATTTTTCCCAGCATCGGGATCTTTTCAAATGAGTCAGCTCTTCGCATCAAGTGGCCAAAGTATTGGAGTTTTAGTTTCAGCATCAGTCCTTCCAATGAATATTCAGGACTCACTTCTTTTAGGATTGACTGGTTTGATCTCCTTGCAGTCCAAGGGAATCTCAAGAGTCTTCTCCAACACCACAGTTCAAAAGCATCAGTTCTTTGGCACTCAGCTTTCTTTATCATCCAACTCTCACATCCATACATGACTACTGGAAAAACCATAGCTTTGACTAGACGGACCTTTGTCAGCAAAGTAATGTCTCTGCTTTTAATATGCTGTCTAGGTTGGTCATAGCTTTCCTTCCAAGGAGCAAGCGTCTTTTAATTTCATGGCTGCAGTCACCATCTGCAGTGATTTTGGAGCCAAGAAAATAAAGTCTGCCACTATTTCCATTGTTTCCCCATCTATTTGCCATGGAATGATGGAACTGGATGCCATGATCTTCGTTTTTTGAAGTTGAGTTTTAAGCCAGCTTTTTCACTGTCCTCTTTCACTTTCATCAAGAGGCTCTTTAGCTCCTCTTCACCTAAAACTTCTCCCCAAAAAAAGAAGTCTTCGGAAAAAAAGAACAATAGAGAATAGTTAACCAGAGAATCAATAAATATTCCTGAGCTTGAGTGAGATGTGGGATTCATTGTATTAGTGTTTGAAGTTGTAGAGTAAAATTAATTTTGTTAAAAAAAAAGTATAGACTTCAAAATTTTTGAAGAACATTATGCTAAGTGAAATCATGACATAGAAGGACAAGTATTATATGATTCTTCTTCTATGAGGTACCTAGAACAGGCAAATTCATAGGGGCAGAAAGTGAATTAGAGAGCATCACAGACTGAGGGGTGGGGGGTGGGGGATGGGGAGTTCTGTTGGGGATGATGACAAAGATCTGGAAATGGATAGTGGTGACGGTGGCACAGCATTGCTAATGTACTCCGTACCACTGAACTGCACCCATAAACACCGTTAACGTTACATAGTATGTTATATATATTTTGCCACAATTTTAGAAGTACATGATTGGTACCTGCTTGTTTTGGGGAAAGCACCTTTCCCTCCCATGGTGTCTGACTTGAACTGGAGCCCGAATCCAGAGGATTTGCACAGAGAAAAAAGAACTAGTTGCTAGGCATCCAGGCTGGGTTTCCCAACCCTGCCTCCTACACGCGAATGCCAATGATCCAGCTGGGCAGATGGAGGGCCATTTTTACCCTGGTCCCAACAGAACCTTCTCACCAAATAAAAATATCCCTGCCTGGAGAACCTCCTGTCAACTGGGCAGGTTAATTCCAACCCCAAAGAAAGGGATATCCCTGCTGGTTGTGATACTTACTACCATCGATTCCAGGGAGCCGAGAAGGCATCACCCTCTGAGCCCCGTGTACATGCTCAGTCATGCGCGACTCTTTGCAACCCCATGGACTGTAGCCTGCAGGACTCCTCTGTCCCTGGGATTCTCCAGGCAAGAATACTGAAGCAGGTTGCCATTTCCTTCTCCAGGGGATCTTCCCAATCCAGGGATCAAACCCATGTCTCTTATGTCCCCAGCATTGGCAGGCAGGTTCTTCACCGCTAGCGCCATCTGGGAAGTCCTTTGAGCCCCACACCGCAGGCCTTTGCTCACAGCCCCACGGGCTTTCAGAAAGATCCTGCACAATCCCATCCACCCACCTACATCTTATCCATCTTCACTGTTGCTGTTTAGTCACTCAGTCGTATCCGACTCCTTTGTGACCCCATGGTCTGTAGCATACCAGGCTCCTCTGTCTTTGGGATTTCCCACACAAGAATATTGGAGTTGGTTGCCATTTCCTTCTCCAGGGAATCTTCCTGACTCACATCTCCTGCAATGACGAACAGATTATATACTGTTGAGCCACCTGGAAAGGTGAAAGATTATAACCCACTAAATTATTTCTCACTCCCACCCACTAGTGAGTGGCAAACTGCAGTTTGAAAGTTGCTGTACTAAGCTATAGTACATCTTTAGCATTTAACAACCTACTGAGGGAGGGACTTCCCTGATAGTCCAGTGGTTAAGACTCCGTGCTTCCAATGCAGGGGTCATGGGTTCAATCCCTGATCAGGGAACTAAGATCTCACAGGCCATAAACTAAAAATTAAAAAAAAAAAACCAGGTGCTAAACTTACCTGGAGATCTTAAGAGAAATGAGACAGGCTCAAGACTTGAAAGAGTTTACATTCTAGGACAGAAGGGACATGTAGGAAATGATTCATATTATTTCAGCATTTGTAATGAACCAAGCTCTTTGCCAGGCATGTATACACCTGATGTCACTGATTTTCAGAACAAATCTGTCAATGAGACCAGTGCTTCTCAGACTCAGAGGTGCCTCTGAATTACCAGGGGATCTTGTTACAATGCACATCCCACTGCAGGAGGTCTGGTGAGGGCCTGAGACTCTGCATTTCCAGCAAGATCCCAGGGATGCCTATGCCTCTGGCCCAGGGACCATACTTTGAGCAGCAAGAAGTCCTTTGCTTTTAAACTATGGATTGAGTTCTCCTGACATGCCTGGCACCATGCTCCGCACTTGGCATGTGGTAAAGAAGCCACTCCTTGAATGCAGAGCTCTCTGGTTCCAAATCTCACACTCAAAGCTGAGGAAGGATGGGGTGTGGGGTGGATCATGCTCAAGACGCAGGAATGGAAACAACAGTAGGTGGGGCTGGGAGGGAAGGCAGGAGCCAGGATGAAGGACTCCTGGGGAATGTTATGGCAGCCTAGCAATCATGGAGGGTGTGGTTGGTGCAGACTGGCTGGTGGTCAGGATAGGTTTCTGTTGGTCCCTCTGGATTCCTAGCAGCTAAGAAGCCTCTGACTCACACAGCAGGCTGCCTCCAACACACACCCTGAGAGGCAGCACATCCCCCAGTAACGGCGGACTATTCGCTCTACAGCAAATGAGTCCTTAGGGGCAGTCTTGCCAAACAGCACAGCGGGTCTAGCCCACAAAGGGCTTCATAGCCTGTGAGCTGTCAGTCTTGATACTGGCCCCTCAGCGGGACACTCTGCTTGACAATCCAAGCCACTGTGGCTCTGAGATACTCAAATATTTATTCCACTCACAGCCATTTGTTTTGTATGATTTCTAGAGCTGGAGGGTTTCCAACCCCAGGGAGAAGCTTAGTTAGCTTCTGACCGCAAAGAGATTCAATGCCCTCCAATAGACACAAATGAATGCCAGCCTTGCCCCATGCCCTGCGGTTGGCACTGGGAGCACAGGGATTTGAAACCTGAAAAAGATGTCCCAAGGTGGTCCTCCAAGCTGCAAGGACCCTCGCTGGTCAAAAGTGTCTTAGAGAAAAATGCATGGCTAGTAACCACAGGAAACAATGCCCAGATTCCATGAAGGAAGCAAACTATCAGCAAAATGCAGTGTTTCATCTTTCACACAAGCAAAAAGGTAAACCATGGGGAAGATTAGGTGCTGGAGATGCTGTGTGAAGTGGACATCCCCATATACTATCGGGTGGGTTCATCCGTAAGCTTTTGTGGAGGCAATTTGTCAGTTTCAATTAAGAGTTGTGATGTGTTGGATGGTCTTGACTCAGCCATTTGCTTCCAAGAGCCCAGCACTAAGGAAAGAGGCAAACAGAGGAACTGACATAAAAGTGAGAGGTCTGGGTTCTGAGTATATGTATCCCGGGACTTGGGTTATAAGTCATGCAGGAACTGTTAGCCTCTCTAGTTGTGGCATGTCAGCTGCAGAGCTGACGGGCTCACTAGTTTTGAGATTAGCGGCCCCACGGCACACGGCATATTCCTGAACCAGAGATCACACTGCACTGTAAGGTAGCCTAGAGTTCTACGGCGGGGCATGGGACAGAACTAGAGAACTGTCGTTCACTGGTTTTTCAACCTGCTCTGGTGCCTGACAGGCTGCTGCGGCTCTAAAAACCCGGGATTCGTTACAACCAGCCTCCACTCTCGAGGAGCTTACAAACCAGTTAACGTGCAGACAATAGATTGAGTGCTGCAGGGGAGAGACCATCCCAGGAGCTGGTGCTCATTGAGGCCCCTGTGTGCCAGGCACTTGATTTGCATTATCTCAGCAGCCTTCCAAGTACTCAGTGGGCTGAGTGTTATCACCCCCATTTTACAGATTTAAAAACTGAGTCCTGGACAACTTACATAGCTAGCCCAAAGTCTCACGACTAGTAAATTGGCAGAGTGAAGACTCTCGCTCGAGCCTGGCTGACTCCACAACCAAAGCTTTCCACGTCATAACATCACTGTCTTCCTGGGCCATTTCATCAAGGCGCCCAAATTTTTTTGTTTTAATTTCATTTATTTGCCTTGGCCGGGCTGGGTCTTCATTGCTGTGTAAAAGCTTCCTCTAGCTACGGCAAGCGGGGGCTACTCTTCCTTGCGGCGCTTGGGCTTCTCATTGGGGTGGCTTCTCTTGTCACAAAGCGCGGGTTCCAGAGCGTGGGCTCAGTAGTCGTGGCGCACAGGCTTTGTTGCCCCACGACATGTGGATGGAATCCTGCATTGGCAGGCAGATTCTTTACCACTGGACCACCAGGGAAGCCTTGGTACCCAAATTCTGATAAGTCCCTGGGAGTGGCCGTGAGGAGCCACTGCCCAGGGACAGGACTGTCTCAATTTTATGTTTAACAGGCACCTCTAATTGGATTCCTGACTTAATTTGTACATCCCTCAAAATGCAAAGCCATCTGAAGAGAGAGCAAGCCTGTGTGTAGAGGAGACACCGATGGAACAGTTTAGGTGTCAATCCTCTTTGTTTTTCGTATTTAGGTATTTATTTGGCTGTGTCGAGTCTTAGTTGCAGCACGCGGAATGGTCGCTGCATCTTGCGAGATCTTTTAGTGTGACACGTGGGCTCTCTAGTTGTGGCACTCGGGCTCTAGAGCTTGCGGGCTCAGTAGTTTTGAGATTAGTTGCCCTGTGGCATGTGGCATCTTCCCGAACCAGGGATCAAACCCTCGTCCCTTGCATTGTGAGGTGGTTTCTTAACCACTGGACCACTAGAGAAGTCCCCAGTCATCTCTTTAGATGATGAGAAGATGATTTTAGACTCTGGCGCTGGACTGCCCGGGTCTGAATCTCAGCTCTCACATTTGCTAGCTGGGTGACCGTGGGCCAGTTACTTAATGTCTCCAGGCCTCAGTCACCTACAAATAGGATGTTTTGATAAATTAAATGAGTTAATATTTGTGAACAGCATCTGGCATGTGGGGAGCGCTATTTGTTAAAGTCTCAGTAGCCAGTTGGGAAATTCATCTTTATTTTCTTATGTTTACATAGGAAATATATCTATTTAGAAAAAAAAACTGTATTTCTTTAGATAAAATGCTGTGATGTTTTGGAATGAGATCACACCATGCCCTTCCCCCAGAAAGTGAAAAAGTGAAAGTGTTAGTTGCTCAGTTGTGTCCGTCTCTTTGCGATCCCATGGACTGTAGCCTGCCAGGCTCCTCTGTCCCTGGGGTTCTCCAGGCAAGAATACTGGAGTGGGTAGCCATTCCCTTCTCCAGGGGATCTTCCCAACCCAGGGGCTGAACCCGGGTCTCCTGCACTTCAGGCAGATTCTTTACCATCTGAGCCACCAGAGACAGGCTCAGATAACAAAGCCTGTCTCTCTAAGGTACCTTCCAAGGTGAAGGATCTTATCCATGGAGGAGGCTCTGTTTTGTTTCGTATCATCATATATGTTTGGATGTGCAATTAGATGGAGAAATGAAATGCTCTCCATACAAAAGGGATGGTGAGTTTGAACAGAAATCCAAGAGGAGCAGACAATAAGGCCAGGAGCAGGGTGTGGAAAGTGGAGGGAAAGAGTGTGTTTGCAGGTTTTCCCCATGAAGAACTCAGGATGTAGCACCCACTATGGACATTTAGGGGGATGCAACGTAGTTGACTTAAATGACCCCTCTTCCCTGTGACCCCAAAACTCCTCAGTGAAGTCCATCCATCATCTCCATATTCTTGGTGTGATCAGATCTCTGTGGAACCCCGGTGTAGGGCTCGGGTTCTGACTCAGAGCCTGGGTGGAGGAACCCCAGTAGAGCTGGGGGAAGCTAACACCTGGGTCCTCACCAGGTAAGGTGCTTACTCTGTGTCATGCCCCTGTGAAAAGGCTGCAGAAGCAGGGAGATGACGTGGCTTCTGCACTCAGGGAGTGGACAGTCCTGCAGACACACCCGCAGCTGTTCTTGGTGTGTCCCATCCTCCCCATCACTGAGGTTGGTTCAAGGGAAGGCTAATCAGTTGGTTCTCCAAGATTTTACCAGGAGAGAGAAGCTCTGTCTTGCCTCTGTAATACAAAGCTGAGGGAGTGGCAGCCTGGCATGATCTGTGACCCCTGCCTCACTGAACGGGAGCTACCCTCTCCTCTCACATCCATTCTTTTGGGCCCTGTTGATGGGCTGGTGGCATCACCTAAACCAATCAGGGGACTTCTCTGGATATTTCAACTTAGGACAGGAGGGATCAAGGCTCCGTATCCCACAGAGGGGGTGGAGGGAGGTAACAGGAGCTGCACTGAGGAGCTCATCCATGTGAGGAAGATCTGGGAAAATGAAGCCAACAAGAGAGAAGTGGTGAGGACGAAAGGAGGGATGGACGGAAAGAGAGAGGCCTGGTAGCATTCAAGGCCCTGAAATCCAGTGTCCAAGACCCAGAGAGACCCTTGCCTTTCCCCACACATATGTGACAATTTAGACCAGTCTTTGTAGCCTGGGTCAGACCTAATGGCTCTACCCTATTATACAAAACCTCTCAGTAGCGCCCTACGAGTCAGGACAAAAACATGCATGCCTCAGCCTGATATTCCAAGATCTCTAGAATCTAGCCTCACCCACCCCACTAAGCTTACCTCTTCTTCTTGCTCGTCCAACTGGCCAGCTGGATGTTCCTTAAGAATGTCTCCTGGACTTCCCTGGTAGCACACTGGATAAGAATCCACCTGCCAATGCAGGGGGCATGGGTTCGATCCCTGGTCCAGGAAGAAACCACATGCCTTGGAGCAACCAAGCCTGTGTATCACAGTTACTGAAGCCCGCACGCCTCAGAGCCCATGCTCCACCACAAAAGAAGCCACTGCAAAGAGAAACCCATGCGCCGCAACTAGTGAGTAGCCCCGACTTGCCAAAACTAAAGAAAGCCCAAGCACAGCAGTGAAGACTCAACCAACAAAAATACCTCCTGCCTCCAGCTCTTGTGCTTTTATTCCTAGCCTTGCTTATCTGGAATAGTCTCTCTTCCCATCACTTCCGCCAGTGGACACCGGTGGTGCTAGCCCTGGAACCATTTGGTACAGCACCTCCACTTCCTCTCGGGAAGTCCTTTCCCCCATTTCTGCTGCTGCCTCTCAGTCACGTGATACAAATAAGCCAATCGGAGGCTCTCTCCTGAGGCTTAGGATCTTCAGAAGAGAAACATACCGCCACCAACAGCAAGATGGTTTGAACTGACGAGTCTCTTGGTTGCTCCACCTAAGGGTCTACACGCATCCTCTCCCCTTTTAAAAAATAATTCTTTAGACACCCTTCTATCTTTCTAACAAATCGTTTTTTTCTAATGTCAGCTGAAATCCTACAAAGAACCCTAATTGACATGGTACTTGTCTAAATTCTACCCAGTCTCCAAAACCCAGTTCAAACAGCCTGTAGAACAGATCCCTCCCTTCAGGATTGGACTCGGCAATTATTTTCTCTCTCCTCTTTTTCTCTCTTTCTCTCATTCCCCGTTTCCATTACCCTCTCCTCCAGTCACTCACAGACTCCCATCTTGGAAGCTGCAGCAGAAAGTTCTGGTTGCCTACCCAATATCATTTCACCCCCTGTTCCTTCTAAAGAAAAAACTGATTGTGTTGGGAGAGGGGACACGCCTGGCTAAATTACATTTCCTGGACTCCCTTTTAGAGAGGATGCTGGCCACTGAGAAGTTGTTAGATAGCATTTCTGGTAAAACTCCCTAAAAGGGAGTCTGACTCAGATGAAGCTCATGTTTTTGCCCTAATCTCTTTCTTCCTTTCTGCTAATTGGCACATGGAGAGGAGAGGAGCAATCACTTGTGATCATGAGACAACCTTGAGATTGAGAGGCACACGCTAACCCTGGTGGGGCAGAAAGCCAAAGGAACCTGAATCTCTGCTGACATTGCCAAGGTGTCATACCGACCCCGGACACCTGCCTCCAGAATTTTTTCATGTGAGAGACAATGCTTTATCCTTTTTGAAATTAATTAATTAATTTGACTGTGTTGAGTCTAGTTGTAGCATTCAGGATCTTTCGTTGCAGCCCACAGGCTTCTCTCTGATTATGGTGCATGGGCCTTAGAGTACAAGGGCTCTGTGGTTTGTGGCACGAGGGCTCAGTAGTTGCAGCGCCTCGGCTCAGTTGCCCCACAGCATGTGGGATCCCCAACAGGGGATCGAACCCATGTCCCCTGCATTGAAAGATGAATTCTCAACTACTGGACTACCAGGGAAGTCCCCAGGGCTTTATCTTTGTGGTGGTGGTTTAGTTGCTAAGTCGCATCTGACTCTTGGGACCCCGTGGACTGTAGCCCACTGGGCTTCTCTGTCCATGAGATTTCCCAGGCAAGAATACTGGAGTGGGCTGCCATTTCCTTTTCCAGGGGATCTTCTCGACCCAGGGATCCAACCCAGTTCTCCTACGTTGCAGACAGGTTCTTTACCAGCTGAGCCATCAGGGAAGCTTTATCTTTGTAAGCCACCATTAACTGGATTTCCTGTTTTGTGCAGCTGAACCTCACCCTGATACAGAAGGTCAGTCAAGGCTACATGCAGGAGACTAAGCAGCCTAGAACCAGTATCTGCACCATCGTTACCCAGAGTCACATTGAAAAGGCAGAGAAGAAAACACTACTGTGGAACTCAGGGACCTAGTCCCAGTTCTGTCTTTTATATAAGAAAGTGGTTATGACTTTGCTGTCCCCATCCTGACCATCACTGGGTTCTTCACTATCCTTTCGTTCCCCATCAAGGAATGATCACCATCAGCATCCTTCATCTTTTACAACTTCCTACAACCCTCACATCTTTTCCCAGCAGAAAAGTTCACCTGGCCTCCTCCACCATCACCCAAACAAAACCAGCCTGTACATTATCAGTCAGTATTTTTGAGTATATATTATGCGCCAGGCATCATGCTGAGAATTTGCTATTTATCATCTTATTTTGATGCATCCAGCCCCCAGCCAATGTCTCCTCATGAGAACACTGAGGTCCATCGTCTCACAGATAGAACTTGAATTCAGGTTCACTTGCCTCTCAACTATCACTGTCTGCAAGGAGGAAATAAATGGAAACTATTGACTAGTATATGGCAGAGATGACTAACTTCCCCCCAGCATGCGCTGTCTCTTTTCTCTATAGCTGTGGCTCTCCAGCAGGGACCATTTTGTCTCCAAGGGGACACTAGGCAATGACTGAGGTTTTGGGTCATCACGACTTGGAGGAGGGGTACTCCTGGCTTCTAGTGGGTAGAGTTCAGAGACATTGCTGACCATCCTATAATGCACAGGACAGCCCCCACAACACAGAATTATTTGCCTCGAAACGTAAGTTGTGCTGAGATTGAGACACCCAATTCTATAGGAATAGAGCCCTGATTTTTAGCTGAGCACAGGGCTGCCAGGATAATGACCACATGGGACTAAGTTCTGGCCAATGAGATGGGAACAACTTCTGTCCCGGGCCCTTAAAAAGGAGGCAATGCACCCTCCCCTTCCTCTTCTCCCGCCTGCTGATGTCTGGACTTCAGACGTGGCCATCTTGGAACTTACAGATGGGGACGGCATCCCTGGGTGGCAGACCAAGATGGGAGAACTCTGCACCCCTGGTGACTTCGCAGAATGAGCCAACACACCAGCGGGGACTTTTGCCTGAGAGAGAAAGACAAACCATCATCAAGTTAGAGCCACAGTTATTACGAGTCTTGGTTACAGTTGTCAGACCTTTGTGCAACCAGCTCTGTGTGTTATGCCCCGCCCCTTTCTGCGATCAGAGAACTACTGGACCTCGAAAATACCCTCTGGAGAGGCCAAGCATCTGCTCTGTTTTGGTAGCAGACCCTGAAGGACGGGAAAGCACTTTTAAATGCAATGTCATCACAGCCTCATGTCATTTACTCTGTCAATCCACGCCTGCAGACCCTCTCTATCTGAGGACGTTCATTCATCAAATTCCCAGGCTTTGACTCAGCTGCACTAGTCTTTGCTTCCAGGGCCTCAAGTGGTCTCTTCATGCACAAAAACAATCTTCTGAATGCAGAACAGGTGCGTATTTCTGAAGTTCAACAGTCATCTTGGGGAAAAGGGGTGAAGACTGTAGGTTCCGAGGTTCTGCCCATGGGCTGGCTGAGCACATAGCCACTCCTCTGTTCTCCCATCAGGCGGTCGTGGGAGCCGTGATTGATCACGCAGATGCCGTTATGATCTCCACTGAGTTATGTCATCCACTGTTTCTTGCAGCCCAGAGGACACGTGGCATGTATTTCAGACACAGTTGAGCACTCTCAGAAATGCTGGAAGAAACACTGGCCTGAAATATTAAGACATCTGATTTCTTAGTCCTGAACCAGCCTTTAAGCTGTGTGATTCTCTTTTGCTTGTCACTGACAACACGAAAATTAGCTTCAGCAAAAGAGCAGGGGATTTATCGGCTCATGTAACTGACGAAGTCCAAAATCAAGACATGGCTGGATCCAGGAACCATACTCACCATGCTTCCAGCTGCTGCAACTTGATGCTTTAACATCTGCCCTGCACTCCTGTGCTGGACACACCTTGTTCCAGATGACTCAATATTCAGCCCGAGTCCTGGGTCTCCTTGCCTTGGCCTCCTGCCTTCCTCATCACCCACCCTCCTGAGGAAGAGTCCTTCTCCTCGGACACATTTTTCCAATACGAACCAACCCATCCAGAGTCTACATGTCTAACCACCTCCGTTATTGAGCTTTCACACCCTGGGCCACTATACACCTGCCCTAATGACCCCAGAGCCAGGTGTCAAAAAACTGAGGACACCCCCATGCTCCAGAGCTCACTGAAATTATTCATACTAGCCAATCAAAAGTCTGTTTACCCAGCCTCTCCCTTCCTTCCTGCCGCAACCACAATACAGGCCCTCCCCCACAGCTCCCTGCTCCTCCTGCCTAGCGATCGACTCTGGTGCTTTCCCTGTGTCCCCCCATCACGTGACATGTACTTCTTCTCTCAGGATGTGTGAATATAATAAACTTTTTTTTTTTGGCTGCACTAGGTCTTCATTGCAGCATGTGGTCTTTCTCCAGTTGCAGAGCATGGGCTCTAGAGCATGTGGGCTCAGTAGTTGTGGCACAGACCACCTCTTTAATGGCAGTCATCTCCTGGTCTGTGGGCCTTTCCATACCTAAATAATAATGAAGCCCATTAAAGCATAGACTCAGGCAGTGTCATGGGCAGTGTCTCTAAGCCCTGCTGTCCATGGTGCTGGTGTCATTCCCAGACAAGTTTTCCCTATGGGGTGGGGGGTGGGGGCAGAGGTCTGCCTGCAGCCCCACTGCCTATCTTGGAGTTTAGTAATCCCCATGGAAGGATGGCTTACACTTGATTTCTATCACCCTGGTTTGAGTGACATGCCCATCCTTGAACATCACTGTTACCAGAAAGACAGGGTACTTTGATTAGGTGATATAGGAGGCTTCCAACCCAGGGAGCCCGAGAGTGAGATCTATCCCACCCAATCACATGGACTGAGAGTGTGGGAAGGTTGACTCCCAGAAGAAAATGAAGATGCTGGGCAGAAAAAAAAAAAGCATGGATGGATGGATGGTCACTACTCAGTTTGGGTTCCCTAGAAGCAGACCCTGGAGGTGAGAACTTAGTTTAAGTAATTTATGTGGGGGGTGATCCTAGACAGCAGAGGCGGGAGACACAGGGAAGACCATGTCAGGTACATTCAAGAATGAGTTACTGCTGAGGGCAACTGGGACCCAGTCCAGCTGGACACACCTGGGAGACTGCAGAGAGCTTGTCTAAGGGGTGAGGGAGTTGGGGCATTTATCCACCAGCCCCCCACCTGTCACTGGTTGAGGCTGCTTCTAGAACACAAATTCTCAGGCATTCCCAGCCTGGCCTGGGTGTTAGTTGAGCAGGCTTCTGGGGCCAGAGAACACCCCAGGCAGAAAATCACACGTGCTTTGTCCAAGCGACAGAAAGGTGAAAACTTGGGATATGGCCCAGGGCAGGACCAGCATCGCCTTGCTCTGCACCTCCTAGAGAGTTCTCATTTGTGAAAGCAGACCGTCAGACTAGAGACTCTCTCATCTCCCCCTCCAAGGGAGATCCGGAAGCTTCCCATCTGGGTAGAAGCAACGTGAGGAGGTGGCAGAGCTGGAGGTGCTGAGGTTGGATTGTTGTTGTTTAGTTGCTGAGTCATGTCTGACTCTTTCACGACCCCATGGACTCTAGGCCGCCAGGCTCCTCTGTCCATGGGATTCTCCAGGCAAGAACACTGGAACGGGTTGCCATTTCCTCCTCCAGGGGAATCTTCCTGACCCAGGGATCAAACCCTCATCTCCTGCTTCTCTTGCACTAGCAGGTGGATTCTTTGCTGCTGAGGCTCTTGGGAAGCGAGGTTGGTTAACCTGATGTCTTAGTCAGGGTCCCAGCAGAAAACATCTGGCACATGCTAAAGTGTTTATTTGAAAAGAATTTACTCATGGGGTGATGGAGCATGCAGGATTAGCAGAAGCATCCTGAATGGGATGAGGGGGTGACTGCATCTCCATGGCCCTGGGGAAGCCCAGGTGGAGAAAGAGAGGCCACTGGACATGGCCGTCTGTGGCTGCAGAGGGACACAGCATGGCCAGAACCGCAGCCCAGAGGGCAGGGGTGGGAGAGGTGAGATACAGCCATGTCTCTCTCCTCCTGCCTCCAAACCCTCCCACTGGCTGAATCCAATGGAGACCAGAGGGGAGGAAACCAGGTGGTGGAGGTCAACCTCTGGGAGCACAGAGCTGAGCGGAGATGGACAGCAACTGGAGGCAGGGGACAAAGGAGACAAACCTGCCTGCCTGCCTGCCTGGGTTTTCTCCTCCTGCTTCCTCTGCTCACCAGCTGTGCAACTCCCAGCCAGTTGCTTAACCCGTCTGTGCCTCCATTTCCCCATCTGTAAGTTGGCAACAGTATTGGTATCTACCTCTCAGGGTTGGTGTGAAGATTAAATATGGCAAAAGCACTTAAAATGGTACTGCACATTTTGTAAACAATCAACAAATATTAGCGATTATTATTATCATATCATTGTATTAAGTATCATAAATATTATCCCGTCATCTGTCACCACGTGACAGCCCCTGCTAAGCGCTAAATTGCTATGAAGTTGAAACTTGATGTGTTGAAGGGATGTGAAATTTTGAGCATATTCTTAGATGCTAAAGAGTGTTATTATTTGACCAAAGACATTTCAGTGAAGAAAGGGACCACAGAGAAAGGGGGGGTGGGGGGGCAGAGAGAGAGAGTGAGCAGGGGTTGAGGGGGAGAGATCCAATTTTCCTCACTCTGGGACATTCCTTCTACCTCCTGCCAGAAATCATCTCTTGCCTATGCTATTTTACAAAGGAATAATATTCTCTTCATTGTAGATAAGTCAAGATAGGTCTTTTCAGATGAATAGATAGTTATCGCTGGGAAGTGGCTGAGAGGAGCCTGGCTCTCATGACTTTCTGCAGAAAGACTTTTAAGACCATGGAAGCCCTTCCACGTTATTACAGAGACAGCACAGTGTATGACGAGCACCCCAGACTTGAGGGGCTGGGGATCAGAACCCCTTCCTTGGGGGCTGGCTAAGGGCACTGCCCTGAGCACCTACAAGCATTATCTCATTAATCCTTCCTGGAAGGTGTTACTATAGCTCCCATTTTACAGATGAACAAACTGAGCCTTAGAGGGTTTTGAGGAATTTTCCCCAGATCATGCAGCTAGAGCCATTGTCCTCCTAACTCCAAAGGTCATCCTCTTTTTAGGACACCTGGATCTAGTTCCAGCTTAACCATTAACTTAGTAAATTTATTACTCTGTTATCTCAGGGACGTCCCCTCTCTGAATAGAGTAGAAAGATGGGACTGGTCTATGCAATCTCTCCTTCCACCTCCACATTCCTAGGGGCCACCTTCTGGATCCAGTTGAAGCTCTTACACAAATACAGCCCAGCCATAAAATGAATGTTGTGTGTCAGAATTTGTTTCAGTCAGCAGGATTTATTTTTTTTTCCAGAAGGGTTTATATTCATCATTTTTAAAAAAAGCTTGCGGAGCAAATTAAAAGGGTCAACTGGAACTGAAAAAAGTCCAAATTTCTATCAACTGTTGAATGGGTAAATGAATTTCACAATCACACAGCGGAATTACGATAGAGCAGTGCTGCTCAAACTAGCTGTGGTGCAGAAGGAGTTTTGATTCCCCTTGACGTATCACCAAGTTGTAGTCCTATTGTGTATGACTAGTCCTCAGCTCGTGACAAAGCTGGGAGTTCAGCGATGCACAGGCAGGTCTGTACCCCACTCAATAAACTGAGTCCACCAGCCGCACACTTAAATGTCATAGGAGGTCAAATCACAGTAGAAGTTTTAAAATACTTACTCCTGACTTCTGACCTTGTCCTTGACCAGAAAACGTTTGTGGATCGGTACTAGTTAGATCACATCTTGAGTGGCTCTGCCCTACAGCAAGCATCCAGAAACATCTTCTGTAAAGAGCCAGAATAAACAGTTGAGGCCTTCTGGGCCACGTGGTCTCTGCTGCAATGACTCAACTCTGCCGCTACAGCAACAACAGCCACAGACAATGTGAAAATGAATGGGAAAGGCTGTGTGCTAATAAAACTGTATTTATAAAAATAGACAGAGGGCCAGACTTGGCCCTTGTGCCATACATAGTTTGCTAGCTCCTGTTATACAGCAATAAGAATGAACAAATTGAAACTGCGCTCAACAACGTGAGTGAATCTTGAAAACATAAATGAAGAAAAGTCAGACACAGAAAAGAATATTCTGTAGGGTTCTGTTTGCATAAAGTTCAAAACCAAGCAAGACCTATGGTGGTCAAGGTCAGGACAGTGGTGTCCTTGGAGTGGGAAGCGGACTGGAAGGGCCACCAGGGACTTCTGGGGTGTTGGTCAAAGGCTGCTTCTTGATCCGGTGTGAGTTAGACGGGGGTGTTCAGTTTGTGAACATCAAGCCACATACATGTAACTTGCCTGTCTTTCTCAGATAAGTTACACTTATATGGTCAATGAAATTTACATCACAGGGGAAGAAAAGGTGAAAAGGTGTTGGTTGGAATTCTTCAAAGGGGTTTTGGGCACTGAAGTCTCATATTGAGGAGTCCAGCTCCAGGCCAAAATCCTATGTGTAAATAATCCTTCAGGCCAACCATAGGCACGTGCAAGGCTTTGGCTGGCAGGCATGTGGGGGAAGTTTCCTTCTGCCCACCAGATTTTATGCTGATCAGCTCATTACAGTCTCTGGAGGGAGCTGCGTGTCACCTGACCACTTGCCTGCTGCGAAAAGCAACACCTTGTGAGCCGGCTCTCCTCTTTTTCTTTGCCTCTTGCTTTCACTGTTGCACTAAGTGAATAAAGCCTTAATTGTCACTTTCTGTTTGGCTTATTGTCCCAGTTGATCACCTCGACACCTGCCAGTTCCATATACCTGTCCCTGAAGAATGGGGGGGGGCCCTAAATATGCACCCCCACTTCCCTGGGGAAATGCACCCTGCGCAGTGGTGGGGTCCTGCAGCACTCAGAGCAAAATGCAGATGTCAATCTAGCTCCTGCCAACCTCTTCCCACCCCCTCACCCCAGAGCCTTTCATTTCCTCCAATGCACCAAGCCTTTCCCACCCCCAGAGTCTTCTCATATGCTGTTGCCTCTCCTCATATGCTGTTCCCTCTTCTCATATGCTGTTCTCTCTTCTCATATGCTGTTCCCTCTTCTCATATGCTGTTGCCTCTTCTCATATGCTGGTCCTATTCTTCACACCGCTGGCTCCTTTGCAAACTTCAGGGTCAACTTAAATGTCACTTCTTCAAGAAGGTTTTCCTTCACCCCTGCCTCATCTAAAGCTCATCCATTCTGTGGGTCTCTCTCCTTGCACACTAGTGGTAAAGAATCTGCCTGCCAATGCAGGAGATGTAAGAGATGTCGGTTTGATCCCTGTGTCAGAAAGATCCCCTGGAGGAGGGCATGGCAAACCACTCCAGTACTCTTGCCTGGAGAATCCCATGGACAGAGGAGCCTGGCAGGCTATGGTCCATAGGGTCGCAAAGAGTCAGACATGACTGAAGCCACTTAGCATGCACGCATACGCACTCTCCTAGCATCCTTTTCTTTTTCTTTGCAGCATTTGTCACAATTTGTACTTAATCTGCTTGTTTGTGCGTTACTTTCCCTACTAGAGTGTAAGTTCCATAAGGGCAGGGTCTATGCTTTATTTTGCTCACCACCAGGTCCACACCTTTCACAGTGCCTGGCACACGGTAGACACTGACTATATACTGACTGGATAGATGAGTGCACATTAATGTGCTAAAGACTCTGAGAAGTCCTGCAATAAAAAACCTTGATAAACTCTCCTTAACCTGCTGTTTCCCTAATCTATTTGATCCTGGACCCCTTTTGTGTATGTTATGATGAATATGAAAAGTGAAAGTGAAAGTCACTTGGTCATGTCCTACTCTTTGGAACCCCATGGACTATATAGTCCATGGAATTCTCCAGGCCAGAATACTGGAGTGGGTAGCCATTCCCTTCTCTAGGGGATCTTCCCCACCCAGGGATCAAACCCAAGTCTCCCGCTTTGCAGGTAGATTCTTTACCAGCTGAGTCACCAGGGAAGCTCTCTGATAAATATAATCTCTATGAATATTCTAAGAAGTGTATTCTCTGGATAATACTCTATAGGTGCCTATTTACATACTAGCAAGAAATGCATTCACTATCAGTTAGCTTTCCTTTGTGTAGCAAACCTTTGTGTAAATAGCTACCTGGAACCAGAAACACTAAAGCAAAGTAGTTTTTAGGGACTTCAAATGCCTAACTTGAAAGTGTTAGGGAAATTAAATAAATAGTCTTGTTTAGGCTTCAGAGACAAAGCAAAGCAGGCCTCTGACCTTGCTCCTAACCTACCTGGACACTGCCCTGACTGGGAGCGACTATGAGTGACTGTCTGCTGTGAGTGCGAGACTTGTAGCACCATAGATAAGATGATCGAGGAATCTTGAGATTGTTGAGCCCCTGGAGGGGGCCTGGCCAAGCAAGCCCCAGGCTTAGCAACACTCTAACTTTTATAAGACAAAACAAACAGCATTAACATGAAACTAGGCTTGCAATTTGGTCACAGATTGATGATGAAATCAGTTTGCCTCCTGGGATTATAATCAGGAACCCCCAAACCGCAACCTTTAAAGTCTCACCCACAGAGCGGACACACTGCCTGGGACCTTTTCCCAGTTGGGACTCCAGATGTGCTGTGTCACGGGACTTCCCAGTGCTGTTTGAGTGTGGATGTTGGTCAAAACCCAATTTGGTGATGTATCCTCTGCTCTTTCTATCTCTCTTTTCTTTTAATGCTAGTATATTGAAAGTAAGCCAGATAATTCTGTAATAAATATTTGTGTAATTTATTTGTATAGAACAAGTGGCTTATTTTGTTAACAAATCCTTTGAACCTGAGACGAAAGTAAAAACTTTCGGCAAAACAGAAGAAACCACTGGCTTTGCAGCATACTGAAAAACAACATTATAACCAGTATTTCTCCACCCTGCTTATGCGTTACAATCACTGGGGAAATCCCAATGTTACAAGAAAAAAAAAAAAGAAATAAAATCCCAGTGCTGCACCCAGACCAAGTAAACTAGAATCCTTGGTGTGAGGTTCGGGCATCAGTGTTGTTGTTTTTTTTTTCCAACTTCTCAGAGGATTTCTAGGGGCAACCAGGTTGAGAACCATTAAAAGGCAATCTAGAAAGAACCCAGGAAGGGTGAACACTTTGTGAGTCTGCAGACTAGCTTCCACTTCTTCCTTAATCTTCTTCCTCCTCTCAAGATGCAAGTTATAGTGAATTTTCTTGTGCTCTGAGTCATCAGTTAATACAAGTTATTTTATTATAACACTATTAAGATTGCTATTATTTCAGAGAGGAGAATTTTAGGACTGAAAAGGTTTTAAAATGTCACTGACTCCATCCCCTGTCTCATGATCCAGTGCAAGGAGCAAACTATGAGCCACAGGCCAAATCTGGCCCACCACTTGGTTTTGTAAATAAAGTTTTATTGGTACATGGCCATGCCCATTTGTTTACATGCTGTCTATGGCTGTGTCCCCACCACAGAGACTGTGGCGGAGACCACCCTCCCCACAAAGCCTATTTTATAGTGGCTTATCTGGACTTTGACAGAGAAAGTTGGCTGAGCCTGCTCTAGTGTAACCCAGAAATGGTCATCACTCCCTCTAAATCACAAGAAAAGGTTGCTCAAACTTCCAATGCCATCTGTTTGATGGAATCCACACTAGCAACTAGTTTAATAAGCCACTTCACGCCTCAGGATCCCCATCTGAAAAATGTGTATAAGTGTCTTTCTTTGAAGTGCTGCCATGGGGCTTCAAGATGACACTCTTGCACGTAAGACACCTAAGGAAGAAGCTGTCACTCAGCAAAGACCTGCTGCTTGGGGAAGTAAGACGATATCAGTTTGCATTCTAGGACTGTAAGTGAGAACCCCAGAACTGCAATTTTTGAAGTCTCACCCATGAACGCGCAGCCTGGGACCTTTTTCCAACTGGGACTCCAGATGTGCTGTGTCACGGGACTTCCCAGCTCTGTTTGAGATTGGATGTTGGCCAAAACCCAGTTTGGTGATGTATCCTCTACTGTTTCTATTGCTCTTTTCTTTTACTGTTGGTATATTGAAAGTAAGGCAGATAATTCTGTAATAAATATTCGTGTTATTTATTTGTATAGAGCAAGTGGCTTATTTTGTTAACAAATCCTTTGAGCCTGAGATGAAAGTGAAAACTTTCTGCAAAACACACATCTAAGTCCAGATGAATGGACATAGAGGGTTCTGAGGTCATAAGACTCAAGGCATCGCCTCGGACTTACTATGTGTGCACATGGAAATCTTGGCAAATGGAGATGGATTAGTTAGGGTTTGGGGCCAACAATCGCTGCCTGAAAGAAGCAAAAACTTATGGGAAGTATACAGAATATCCCACAGGAAGGAATGAAAAATGGGAGAGCCAGGACTTGAAAAAGACAGGAACAGGCTCAGTGAGGTAGACAGGATTCTAAGGACGACCTTCAGTGATCCTCATCCTTGTATAATCTCCCACCGACCCTTTAAATGTGGGTGGGACCTGTGAATTTGGTGAGATAGCACATCAATGCTGACATTAGTTATTGGGCAAAATTGATATTTGCAGATGTAATTAAGGCTACTAATCAGTGTACTCTGGGTTCATAAAAAGGGAGATTTTCCAGGTGGGCCTAATCTAATCACATGAGCTCTTTGAAAGCAGAGTTTTCTCTGGCTGGTAGCGGGAGAAGAAATCAGAGAGACTCTCTCCCAGTGCAAGAAATATTTGGAGCACCATTGCTGGCTTCAGAGAAGGAGGGGTGCTCGGAGGTGAGTGTGGCCCCAGCTAATGGCCAGCAGGAGGCCAGGGTACAGGGTACAGACACAGGGCACTGGATTATGTCACCCACCTGAATGCGCTTCACCAAGGCCTCCAGAAAAAATCCAGCCCAGCCGGCACGTTGAGTTCAACGTTGTGAGACTCTAAGCAGTGAATCCAGCCAAGCCTGCCTGACTCCTCTGACCTGCAGAAACATGAGATAATAAATGTTGATTTGTCTTTGTTTTTTGTTCATAGATAATGATTTTCATGCTATCTTTGATGTAACTTAAAATTTATATCATTATTACATATTTATCACAGTATTTTAAAACACAGTTTGAAAAAACAGAGTACCAATTTTCTATGCTGCATGACAAATGACCACAAATGTAGTGGCCTAAGTCAAAACAAACGTGTTATCTCACAGCTCCTGTGGTTCAGAAATCCACACGTGGCTCTGAGTCTCACCTGAGGCTCGGGTCTTCTTCCAAGCTTTATTGGTTGTTGACAGAGCTTGTAGCTGTAGGTCTGAGGCCCTCAGCTCCTGGGGGCTCCCACTGCTCCCTAACACATGCCCTCTCCACACGTGGCAGCGGGATTCTTCAAGGTCAACTGGATAACACCAGTGAGGTTTGAATTTCTTGACCTGTCTCTGACCACTAGACCCAGATTCTAAGGGTTCCTGTAATTAAATCATACCCACTCAGGATAATCTCCTTTTTGATTAACTGAAAGTCAACAGATTTAGGGACCTCAATTGTTGATACATTGGCAAAATCCTTCCATTACAATGTAACCGCATCAGTGATGGCCCAAGAACTCACAAGATACACCCACCCTCAAGGGGTGGGGATTATACCAGGAGTGTACACCAGGGGGCGCCAGTGCAAAATTTATTGAGCCTTTAGTATACGCCGGGAGCTTCCCTGGTGGCTCAGACGGTAAAAGCGTCTGCTTGCAATGAGGGACACCGGGGTTCGATACCTGGGTGGGGAAGATCCCCTGGAGAAGGAAATGACAACCCACTTCAGTACTCTTGCCTGGAAAATCCCATGGATGGAGGAGCCTCGTAGGCTACAGTCCATGGGGTCGCAAAGAGTCGGACACGACTGAGTGACTTCAATTTCGCTTTACTATATACTGCTGCTGCTGCTGCTAAGTCGCTTCAGTCGTGTTCGACTCTGTGCGACCCCATAGACGGCAGCCCACCAGGCTCCCCCGTCCCTGGGATTCTCCAGGCAAGAACACTGGAGTGGGTTGCCATTTCCTTCTCCGTAGTAGTCTCTCTAACAAACTGCTTTATCGTAGTCATTTAATCCACACATCAATCCCGTGAAGGAGGGGCTATTTCTGTCCCCATTGTATACATGAGCAAGACGGGGCACCAAGTGGTTAAGAGACTGTGGTCACACAGATAGTGACGGGCGGAGCAAGGGTTTAGGCCTTGATATCTGCCTCTCCTATTTCTCTCTGTGTCTCTGTGTCTCTGTCTCTCTATGCTAATGTGCATGTGTGTGTGTGTGTGTGTGTGTGTGTGTGTGTGTGTGTCTCCCTTTCTTTGTGTGTGTCTCTCCCCCTCATCTCTTTCTTACACACACACACACACACACACACACACACACACACACACTCAACACCTCTCCTCAGTCCTTTCCTTCCCCCACCTTTTGGTGAATGTTTGCTTTCAGAGAGTAGTTTGGAAGGATGTGAAGGGCTGAGGATGTTTAGAAAAAGGCCTAGAGAGTTTGTAAAGCCAGATCTTATTAATTGCTCACAATTACTGAGCATACACAGTGTTCCAGGTGCTGTGTAAGCTAAGCACGTTACGTGCATCATCGCAGTCACCCTCCCAGCAAGCCCAGTTGCTAGTATATCCATCCGACTGACAAGGAAAGGGAGGCTCAGAGAGCTTCAGCTGTTTGCCCAGGGTTACACGGTAAGTGACCAGATCAGGATGCCCGCCTCACATCAGCCCAACCAGCTGCTAGCTTTCCCCCGCTCCCTACCTCCCTTCCACCGCCTGAAATCTCTGCTCACCTAGAAGGGGACTAAGAGACAACAGAAGGCCCTGCCTCTCCCTCTCTCTCCCTGCTTCCCAGTCCCATAGTCCTCTTGCTCTGTTTTGCATTCATGACAACATCAATCTTGTTCCAACTCCAGAGCCCATGAGCCCCCCCTGGGCTGGCAGTCTCTGAGTCACTGCACACTGGCAGACGATGCTAAACTAATTTCCCTGCATCTTTGGGAGGATTTGGTTTCTGTCTCCCCAGCTAAGAGCCACGCAGACGGTGACAGCAGGCTGGCAGGACCCAGGGGCTCCCTGCCTGGTCTGGGAGAGCCCAGACTGAGATGTGATAAAATCCTGATTAGCAAAGTGGCTGGGACTGAAAAGGGTTAGCCTGAACTGGATTAAGAGATGGGACATTCCGTGCCAAACCACAGGGATGGTGCTAAAATATCCCTAGAAATCTAACCAGGTAGAGAAAATTGTCATTTTTTTACACTGATTTACAGGGTTCTTACTATACAGACAGATGATCTAATCTTCATTACAACTTTACAAAGTAGGCATTATTTATTATAGCATTTCACACATGAGGAAACTGAGACATGGAGTTCTAGTCACTTGCTCAAAGCCACAAACCTGGTAGGTGACGGAGCCAGATTTTTAATCCTGACCAACTGCCTCAATAGATATCGTTAGCCTGAGCAGGTGTCCACATGTCTTGGTCCAACCCTGACGATAGCACCTGTAGAAGGAAAATGAGTAAGTGGAGAAAAAAGCCACGCTGGTATTTCCCAAAGCCTTTAAGAGCTACCCAACAAAAAGACTTTCTATTTCAGACAGTGACTAGGGTTAAAAAGGCTTCAGAATCACAGCAGTTTCCTAAATAGAGATGACAGCTAAAATGTATCTCTCTGGTGAGTCAAGAGGAACTGAGCAACCGCCTGAAGAGTGAATTCATTCTTAGTGGCAGCTCTTTTTCTTCCTCATTTGCTTTCACTCTCTCTGCATCACAAATGGGATACAGATTTTAGGGGCAAGTTCTCTAGGAAAGAAAGCTGGTTAAAATGGAAAGGTTTCCCAAAAAAAGAAATCCCTGATTTAAAGATCCTTTTTCCCTAAGAAAAATAAATGAGTAAATCACTCCAAAAAAAAAAAAAAAGGCCAGTGACTGTCAACATCTTTCTCTCTCTGGAACTGGTTTTGAACTGATCCCCAAGTAGGTGGTGATGCTGGGTTTCAAACCAAGCCCAGCCATCTTCCTGCTCCCCCTGCAGGGCTCAAGGTCCTACTTTCCATTAGTTAATTCCATCAACAGAGGCAGTATGGGGTGAGGAGGCAGAGCAGGGGAACAAGTTCAAATCCCTACTTCCCCACTGCCTCTGGCCTTGAGCACTTAGCTCCATGAACTTCAGTTGCCTTGCCTGAAAAAAGGGCAGTAATGATGACTACCTTGTTGACCGTTTGACTGTACAGAACAGATAGATATACATAATATAGATATAAATGTCCCTCACCTGAGCTTCGCAGGCGGCTCTGTGTAAAGAATCCTCCTGCAGTGCAGGGTCACAGGTTCGACCCCTGGGTCAGGAAGATCTCCTGGAGAAGGAAATGACAACCCACTCCAGTATTCTTGCCTGGAGAGTCCCATAGACAGAGGAGCCCAGTGGGGTCACACAGAGTCAGACACAAATTAGTGACTAAGACAAACAAACAACATGTAGATAAAGGCACACTGTCAGCCCTCAATCCATGAGTGGCAGAAGTGACACAGCAGTAATCATTGCAGTTATCCTGTTGGAGTGGGTTGCCATTTCCTACTCCAGATGTGTATTTTATCACAACTTTAAAAAGTATTCTACCCATTCATTTGTTCATCCTAGCAATGTCACAAAGTCTGGACTAGTTTGAACAAATGTTGAGTGATCTCTGAGTTATGTGGTGGTTTAGTCTCTAAGTCGTGTCCGATTCTTGCAACCCCCATGAACTTCACCTTGCCAGGCTCCTCTGTCCATGCGTTTCTCCAGGCAAGAATACTGGAATGGGTTGCCATTTCCTTCTCCAGGGGATCTTCCCGACCCAGGAATTGAACTCGGGTCTTCTGCATTGCAGGTAGATTCTTTACCGACTGAGCTATAAGGGAAGCACCACTCTCTGCGTTATAGTACTATTTTATTCAAAGAACACTGCTGACCGTACAGTGATATCTGAACAAGCGGAACTGTTCCCTGTGCTATGAGAGCAGTTGTCCCAGCCTGAGGTCTTGTGAACGTGCCTTACTGACTGACAGTGGGATCATAAGTAAGGGCGGCCCGGGAGAGCTTGGCTCTGTTCAGATCTAGGGCCAGCCACAAAAGGCATGACTGTTCACAGAACCCTCCAAGCATCGTTGCAACCACGTTTCACAGCCATAGGAGTAGCCCTTTAGAAGCCACTTGAGTCCATTTTTAAGGCACTTCTTTGTGGTTCACATTGTACCATAAATTTGTGAAGTTAAACATGACTCCCCCAAAATATCAGACTGGAAAAGATATGATAGGCACCAGTTTGAAGTCCAGTTTATTTAAAGCCCAGTTATCCAGAATGGCTGAAACAACAACTTTGGAAGAATGCGGCTTGTCCCATGTGCCTTCTCTTCCGGTTAAGAACCACCCCGTGGCTTTTAGAGCCGAGGACCCTAAACCTCAGGTGTCTGAAAGTTGACCACTGCGGGCAAAAGCCAGGCGCCCTCTGTTCATCTTCCTTGGCATTACATTTTGGCAAGGTTTCTGCTCAGGGAAGCACTAGTGGTCCACAAGCCTGGAGGACTCATGTGGTAGAACAGGGGTCCCCAACCTCTGGGATCTCATTCCTGATGAACTGAGGTGGAGCTGATATAACAATAATAGAAATAAAGCACACAAAAAATGTAATGCGTTTGAATCAGCCTGAAACCAGCCTCCCAAATCTGGTCTGTGGAAAAATTGTCTTCCACGACATCAGTTCCTGGTGCTAAAAAGGCTGGAGACCACTGCAGTAGCAGGTGGGGACTGAACACATCCAGCGGCCCTGCTGACATTCCCAAAGCCCTGCTGCAGCGCATATGGCCTGCAGCTGCTTTGAATCCGATGGTAGCTTTCGGTGCAAAAGCTGGACTCTGAGGTGCACACAGGCAAATCTTAACATCATTTAAATTTTTTAAAGCTTATAGACAGCAAAGAACTGTGTCTGTGATTTTGTTTAGTTTTTATTTTCAGAGCTAATCACAAGATGTATTCCTTCCATGTAGAGAAGGCCAAATCCCAGCTGAGCTGTATTGATCCTTCTCATGCTTCTGGATCACATCCTCTTTGGATAATTGGCATCAGCAAGCTCAATAAATTCCAGCCTCTTTTCCTGGGAGATGGGGGAGCCTGTCTCAGAAATACATGGCAGTAAAAATACTTTCTTGATTCTGTAGGGAATGTAGCCAGGCTTCTGGTTCTCCGTGAGATATAAATGTTAGGCCTCATCAGGCCACCTCACTTCAAACTCTAGTTCTCAGCATCTCTGAGAACAGCAGGGGCCTCCCACGAGCAAAGAAGCTATATTCTCACTTGGAACCCAACATGTCTACAAGTAGAAGTAGCTTGAGATATTAATATTTTAACTGCATCGCTGATAATTCTAACCTGAATATAACCAAGTCTTCCTGGATCAAACTTCTCTTTAATACCAGCGTCAGCTACAATGCTTTTATCTGGTAGCATATAAGCTTGCAGAAAACCCATTTCCACTGACCTAAACAATGTTAAGTGTATAATCTAACATACAAATATGAAATCATAAACAAGGCAGGAATGCTTATTCTCACTATTTTTATTCAACATTGTACTGGCAGTCTCAGCCATTGCAACAAAACAAGAAAAAGAAATAAAAGCATACAAATTATAAAGTAAGAAGTAAAACTGTCTCTATTTGGAGATGACATGATTATTTACATAGAAAAGCCTAAAGAATCTACAAAACAACTGCTAGAACTAATAAGTGAGTTTATCAAGGCTGCAGAATCCAAGATACATAAAACAATCACATAACAAGATGCCTCAAGAGGGGAGGGGTGCCAGTGGCTCTACAATATCATCAAAGACTCAAGTTCTTTTTAGCATTCCACATTGTCAAATATAACATGGATCTTCATGGTCGCAAGATGACTGACACAGCTCCCAGCATCAGTTCAGTTCAGTCGCTCAGTCGTGTCCAACTCTCTGCAACCCCATGGACCGCAGCACGCCAGGCCTCCCTGTCCATCACGAACTCCTGGAGTTTACCCAAACCCGTGTCCATCGAGTCGATGATACCATCCAACCATCTCATCCTCTGTCATCCCCTTCTCCTCCTGTCCCCAATCCTTCCCAGCATTAGGGTCTTTTCCAATGAGTCAACTCTTCGCATGAGGTGGCCAAAGTATTGGAGTTTCAGTTTCAACATCAGTCCTTCCAATGAACACCCAGGATTGATCTCCTTTGGGATGGACTGGTTGGATTTTCTTGCAGTCCAAGGGACTCTCAAGAGTCTTCTCCAACACCACAGTTCAAAAGTATCAATTCTTCGGCGCTCAGCTTTCTTCACCGTCCAACTCTCACATCCATATATGACCACTGGAAAAACCATAGCCTTGACTAGACGGACCTTTGTTGGCAAAGTAATGTCTCTGCTTTTAAATATGCTATCTAGGTTGGTCATAATCTTCCTTCAAGGAGTAAGCGTCTTTTAATTTCATGGCTGCAGTCACCATCAGCAGTGATTACATCACATCCCCCCAAAGCAATATCCAAAGACCAGAGCAAGAAAAAAACATGGTTCTTCCTTGTGTCTATTTATGAGATGAGAAAATTTTCACAGAGCCCTGCTGTCCCCATGCTTTCCTTCATTAGCCAGAATGATGTCACATGCCCATTTATGAACCAGTTGCTGGCCATGGAAGCAGAATTACCATGAATGGCTTGAAATATTCAGAGTTCATGCTCCCTATTCAGTGAGGTTGAGGAGAGGGACTGTATTCCTTATGGGTCAAGGCTGCAGGATATCCAACAAAACCAGAATTTGACTGATGAATAAAAAAAGAAAAGTAGTTATCAGGTAAGGGACCAACAGTATGTGCCATGATATCCCACACAACTTCCAGGAATGAAATTGCTGGGCAGCTCCAAGCTGGTCATGTATGAAATTTTAGCTTCTGAGGGCATTGATGTCTGTTTCTTGGGGTGGCCTCCACACTCTTTCTGAATTTCAATTCAACCAGCAAAATCTTTCAGCTATATATTCCTAACTGATAAAAAAAATTCTTCCATTCAAAAGTACATTTTTAACTTTTCAAGGCAATTTCCTATCCTTTGTATTATTCTTTCCATACAATCAACCCCAAGAAGCATCAGTAGATTAAATAATGTCCCGAGACATCACTTTGCAGACAAAGGTATAATCTGTATAGTCAAAGCTATGGTTTTTCCGGTAGTCATGTACGGATGTGAGAGATGGATCATAAAGAAGGATGAGCGTTGAAGAATTCATGCTTTTGAACTCTGGTGCTGGAGAAGACTCTTGAGAGTCCCTTGGATAGCAAGGAGATCAAACAGTCAATCCAAAAGGAAACGAACTCTGAATATTCATTGGAAGAACCGATGCTGAAGCTGAAGCTCCAATACTCTGACCACCTGATGTGAAGAGCCAACTCACTGGAAAAGACCTTGATGCTGGGAAAGATTGCAGGCAGGAAGAAAAGGGGGCGACAGAGGATGAGATGGTTGGATGGCATCACCAACTCAATGGACACGAGTTTTAGCGAGCTCTGGCAAATGGTGAAGGACAGGGGAGACTGGTGCACTGCAGTCCAGGTGGTCACAAAGAGTTGGACATGACTGAGCGACTGAACAACAACAAAAAGTCACCGGAAACAAAAAACACCATGTATTGATGAGCTCCAATCCCAGGATCTGCTAGGCACTTTACATGTGTTGTCTCATCTTTGTTAGCCTCCCTGTCCCTCACCATCTCCTAGAGTTTGTCCAAGTTCATCTAATTTTCACTGGAAAACAATGAGTATGTTTTATTACTATTCCCATTTTATAAAGGAGGACTGAGGCACAGAGAAGTTAGGTAACTTGTCTACAGTCACACAGCTAGTAAATGGCAGAGCCAGGACAGGCGTCTACCTGAGCCCCTAATCTCATCTTCTTTACTTATAAATTAGATTTCTTTTTTTCTTTTTTAAATCATCTGGTCCCAAATGCCTATGCTCAGCTTGACTTTTTTAGAGAGTAACTCATCCAATAATCCCCTTGAAGTGTCTACCTACGTCATCATCACAGATAAGAATAGTGTTGAAAGGTAGAAACCCCAGCTCTCACTCCACCCCACCAACCTCACAACCTGCAACTCATCCACAGGCCTCCAGCATTCACACATCCTACACAATCTTCGTCCTATACTATTTGCTTCAACTTGCCTTTCACTCACAAAGAATAAATTCTGGACCTTCTTGACTTCCAACTCTGAGACTAATTTTTCTTCTTTCCAGCTGCATGTCACTCCTTGAATCTGATTCTTTTTTTTTTTCCTATTGAAGTATAGTTGACTTATTGTTGTTCAGTCATCCAGTTGTGTCTGACTCTTTGCGACCCAATGGACAGCAATACACCAGGCCTCCCCATCCCTCACCATCTCCCAGAATTTGCCCAAGTTCATGTTCATTGCATCAATGATGCCGTCCAGCCATCTCATCCTCTGATGCCCTCTTTTGCTTGTGCCCTCAATCTTTCCCAGCATCAGGGACTTTTCTAATGAGTCATCTGTTGGCATCAGATGACCAAAATACTGGAGCTTCAGCTTCAGTATCAGTCCTTCCAGTGAATATTCAGAGTTGATCTCCCTTAAGATTGACTGGTTTGATCTCCTTGCTGTCCAAGAGACTCTCAGGAGTCACCTCCAGCATCACAGCTCAAAGGCATCAATTCTTTGGCAGCTCTCAAAACTGTATATGACCACTGGGAAGACCATAGCCTTGACTATACAGACCTTTGTTGGCAGGGTAATGTCTCTGCTTTTCAACACACTGTTTAGGTTTGTCATTGCTTTCCTGCCAAGAAGCAATCGCCTTCTGAGTTCATGGCTGCAGTCACGGTCTGCAGTGATTTTGGAATCCAAGAAGAGGAAGTCTGTCACTACTTCCATCTTTTCCCCCTCTGTTTGCCATGCTGTAATGGGGCCGGATGCCATGATCTTAGTTTTTTTAACAGTTAGTCTTAAGCCAGCTCTTTCACTCTCCTTGACCCTCATCAAGAGGGTTGACTTACGATGTGTTAATTTCTGCTATACAGAAAAGTGATTCAGTTATACATCCTTTTTTTATATTCTTCTCCATTATGGTTTATCATAGGATATTGAATATACATCCCTCTGCTAAACAGTAGGACCTTGTTGTTTATCCATTCTGTATATAATGGCTTACATCTGCTAACCCCAACCTCTCATTCTATCTGTCCCCAAACCATCTCCCCCTCGGCAACCACAAGTCTGTTTTCTATGCCTGTGAGTCTGCTTCTGTTTTGTAGATAGGTTCATTTGTGTCATATTCTGGATTTCACAAATAAGTGATATCATACAGTATTTGTCTTTCTCTTTCTGACTTACTTCACTTAGTATGATATTTTCTGGGTCCATCTATATGACACCAAATGGTACTACTTCCTTCTGTTTATGGCTGAGTAGTATTCCATTGTCTGTATGTACCATCTTCTTTATCCATTCATCTGTCAGTGCACATTTAGGTTGTCTGCATGTCTTGGCTATTATGAAAAGCACTGCTATGAATTTAGGGGTGTATATATCTTTTCAAATTGGAGTTTTGTCTAAATATATGCCCAGAAATGGGATTGCTGATCATGGGGAAATTCTACTTTTAGTTTTCTGAGGAACCACCATATTACTTTCCATCACAGCTGCCCCAACCTGCACTTCACACCTTCTCTATCCTTCTTATTTGCAGACTTTTTAATGATGGCCATCCTGACCAGTGTGAGGTGGTACCTCATTACAGTTTTGATTGCATTTCTCTATTAGTGATGTTGAGCATCTTTTCGTGTGCCTGTTGGACATCTGTATTTCTTCTTTGGAAAAAAATGTGTATTTAGTTCTTCCGCCCACTTTCTAATTGGGTTGTTTGTTCTTTGGTTGTTGAGTTATATGAGCTGTTTTATATTTTGGAAATTAAGCCTTTGTCATGCATCCAATTCTGGATGTACTTTTTCTGGCCAGCACCTAGGAAGCTGGCTGTGGTGCCTACCCACCTGTGGGCAAAGAGCCTGCTTAGGACTGCCAAACCTCTGAGACCCCACTTCTAATAAGGTCTGCCTCCCTGTCAGAGTGAAGAAACCAATTGTACTCATTCCATTCTTTCCTATTCCATGCTTAAACATTCAGCCCAGAGTTCAGAAGCTCTGGAGTATCCATGAAAACAATGGCAGGAGGGGCAGCAGTTTTAGGTGAACAAGGGGCTGCATGTGGTCAAAATGTTTGTCTTTCTCCCCATCAGAAAATTCACTGCCAGCCCGGCTCACTCCTTCTTCACTGCTCGCCCATCCCTCATTCTCCCATCAGCAAGTAAAACATAACTTTTCCCACACCCTTAAACAGACCAGAGGCCATGCCCTCGTCTCATCCACTTTTTAAATAACACTTTCTATCTTCCATTTCACTAAAAAGAGATAATATAAAAAATACTACTCCATGTGTCCTGCCTCCTATCTCTCCAGCACAACTTGAATTTAATTTTGCTGGCAGAAAAGGAAGAACTCTCAATATCCCTCTTGTATCCTCTGATTTCATTATAAATTGTGAGAATTAAAGCAATGTAATTATATAACTCAGGGACATTTTCAGGAAATTGACATTAAAAGTCAATGGAAGGAAAAAAAACTGTCCATTTTTTACCTATTTTGGTAAAATTTGGAGAGAATAATACCCTTTAACCAGACTTATCTGTTATCTCCAATGGATTCTAACACCATTCAGAGAGTAAATAAGATCAACATGAAAAGTAGAAACGTATACTGTATAAATTTTCTCAGTATTCTAATTAAAACAAAGATAGTTCAGCAAGAAGTTTAAAGTGGTTAAGGCAAATTAGTGACTTTCACACTGGCTAGATTTAGTTCATAGACTGTTTGTTTTGTATCAGTTTAATTCAGTTCAGTCACTCAGTCATGTCCGACTCTTTGTGATCCCATGGACTGCAGCATGCCAGCCTTCCCTGTCCATCATCAACTCCCAGTGATTACTCAAACTCATGTCCATCGAGTTGGTGATGCCATCCAACCATCTCCTCCTCTGTTGTCCCCTTCTCCTCCTGCTCTCAATCTTTCCCAGCATCAGGGTCTTTTCCAATGAGTCAGTTCTTCGCATTGGGTGACCAAACTATTGGAGCTTCAGCTTCAGCATCAGTCCTTCCAATGAATATTCAGGACTGATTTCCTTTAGGATGGACTGGTTGGATCTCCTTGACTGATTGGATCTCCTTGTTTTGTATAGTGGAAACTTTTTTTCATCTGTGCTGCATGGCTTGTGGGGATCTTAGTTCCTCCCAAGAGGGATTAAACCCAGGCCCATGGCAGTGAAATCACCAAGTCCTAACCACTGCACCACCAGGGAAGTCCCAGTGAAAACTTTTTAAAAATTAGTTGCTATGGTTGGAACCCTAACAGCTATTCCCAGTCCCTTTCTCTCTGCCCATATCCACTATAGAGACTGAAAAAATCCAGGTACTTTTGTCATTTCCCGATTTGGGTTATTCTACTGTGGTTTTATATAAGAATAAACTTGCACTTGCAAAATATACTCTGAAATATGTAGAGATAAAGAGCAGTCTGTTTGCACCTTATTTTTATATAATTCAGAAGAACAGAGAATTATACAGCAAATGTAGCAAAAAGTTAATTGGAGAATGTGGGTGAAGGGTGTATGGATGTTTTTATATTATTCTTGCAATTTTTCTTGAAATTATTTCAAACTAAAGTTATCAAAAATAAGAAAAAAGTTTGAAGAAAAAGAAAGGGAAAAAGTGAGATACTCACTGTCCTAGCCCACCTTGAAGCTAAATGTGGTCATGTGGCCAAACTTTGGCCCAGTAATTATAAGTCAAGACCTGCTGGGCTTTTCTGACCCTCATGAAGAGCACTGAGGGGTTCCATCCCGTCCTCTTCTTTGCAGTTGGAATGCAGACCTGATGGTAGCACTGCGGTAGCCACTTAATGATCATGAGACAACAAGACTAAGTGTAAAAAAAGCCAGAATCTACATAAAGGGAACATATTTCAACATAATAAAAGCCATTTATGACAAACCTACAGCTAACATTATACTCAATGTTGAAAAGCTGAAAGCATTTCCACTAAGATCAGGAATAAGACAAAGATGTCCACTCTCACCACTTTTATTCAAATAGTTTTAGAAATCCTAGCTATGGCAATCAGAGAAGAAAAAGAAGCAACGGGAATCCAAATTGGAAAAGAAGAAATTAAACTGTCACTGTTTGCAGATGACATGATACTATACACAGAAGATCCTAAAGATGCTACCAGAAAATTACTAGAAATTCATCAAAGAATTCGATGAAGTTGCAGGTTATAAAATTAACACACAGAAATCTGTTGCATTTCTATACACTAACAATGAAAGATCAGAAAGAGAAATTAAAGAAACCATTTCATTAACTATTACAACAAGAAGTATAAAATACCTAGAAATAAATCTACCTAAGGAGACAAAGTATCTGTACTCAGAAAACTATAAGATACTGAGAAAAGAAACCAAGGAAGGCACAAATAGAAGGCAAGATATACCATGATCTTGGACTGGGAGAATCAACATTGTGAAGATGACTATACTACCCAGGCAATCTACAGATTCAATGCAATCCCTGTCAAATTACCAATGGCATTTTTCACATAACTAAACCAAAAAACTCTCAAAATTTGTATAGAAACACAAAAGACCCCAAATAGCCAAAGCAATCTTGAGAAAGAAAAATGGACCTGGAGGAATCAGGCTTCCTGGCTTCATCCAGGCTATTCTACCAAGCTACAGTCATCAAAACAGTACTGGCACAAAAATAGAAATACAGATCAAAGGAACAGAATAGAAAACCCAGAAATAAACCATACACCTTTGGCCAATTTATCTATGACAAAGGAGGCAAGACTACCCAGTGTTGGAAAGACAGTCTCTTCAACAATGATGCTGGAAAAACTGGACAGCTACATGTAAAAAATATGAAATTAGATCATTCCTTAATACCATATACAAAAATAAGCTCAAAATGGATTAAAGACCTAAATGGGAGACCAGACACTATAAAACTCCTAGAGGAAAACAGACAGAACTCTCTCTGACATAAATCACAATATCTTTCTTGATCTATCTCCCAGAATAATGGAAATAAAACCAAAAATAAACAAAGGGCATCCACTTTAAGTTTTGCAAGCAAAAGAAACAATAAACAAAATGAAAAAACAACTCACAGACTGAGAGAAAATATTTGCAAATGATGTGACCAAGAAGGGATTAGTCTCCAAAATCTACACACAGCTTGTGACCCTCACAGTATCAAAACAAACAACCCAATCAGAAAATGGGCAGAAGACCTAAATAGACACTTCTCCAAAAAGACATACAGATGGCCAAGAGGCACATGAAAAGATATTCAACATCACTAATTATTAGAGATATATAAATCAAAACTACAATGAGCTATCACCTCACACCAGTCAAAATGGCTATCATTCAAAAATCCACAAACACTAAATGCTGGAGAGGGTGTGGAGAGAAGGGAACCCTCCTACCCGGTTGGTGGGAATGTAAATTGATACAGCCACTATGAAGAACAGTATGGAGGTTTCTTTAAAAAGTAAAAATAGAGCTAACATATGATCCTGCAATCCCACTCCTGGGCATATATCTGGAGAAAGATATGACCCAAAAGGATCCCTGCAACCCTGTGTTCATTGTAGCACTGTTTACAATAACCAAGACATGAAAGCAGCCTAAATGTCCATCAACAGAGGAAGGGATAAAGATGTGGTGTGTGTGTATATATATACACAATGGACTATAACTCAACCATGAAAAAGAATAAAATAATGCCATTTGCAGCGATATGGATGGACCTAGGGATCGCCATACCGAATGAAGTCAGAGAAGGAGAAATATCATATGACATCCCTTATTTGTGGAATCTAAAAAGAAATGATACAAATGAACTTACTTACGAAATAGAAACAGACTTAGAGAGTGAATTTATGGTTGCCAGGGGGAAAGGAAAAGGGGAAGGGGTGGTTAGAGAGTCTGAGATGGACATGTACGCACTGCTGTATTTAAAATGGATAACCAACAAGGACCTGCTGTATAGCACATGGAACTCTGCTCAGTGTTATGTGGCAGCCTGGACGGGAGGAGAATTTGGGGGAGAATGGATACATGTATATGTACGATTGAGTCCCTTGGCTGTTCACCTGAAACTATCACAACATTGTTAATCAGCTATACCCCAATAGAAAATAAAAAGTCAAAAAAAAAAAAAGTCAGTATCTGAAGGATGTGTGTATAAAGAGAAAGAGCTGATTACACTGAGGAAATACTGAGTTAGGTCAGGATAAATACTCCGTCTCTGGTTTCTTGTGTGCTTGTGTTTTAAGCTATTTATAGCAACCTGCAGCCAAAAGCATTCCTAATACAGTTGCTGTGCTCAACTCTTTTTATTTAAACTTCTCAAATAAGTCCTTGTGCTGTGCTGTGCTTAATCACTCAGTTGTGTCCGACTCTTTGTGACACCATGGATTGTAGCCCTCCAGGCTCCTCTGTCCATGGGGATTCTCCAGGCAAGAATACTGGAATGGGTTACCATGCCCTCCTCCAGGGGATTTTCCCAACCCAAGGATCGAACCCAGGTCTCCCACGTTGCAGGCGGATTCTTTAGCGTCTGAGCCACCAGGGAGGCCCAAGAATACTGGAGTGGGTAGCCTATCCTTTCTCCAGGGTTATTTCCTGACCCAGAAATCAAACCAGGGTCTCCTGCATTGCAGGCAGATTCCTTACCAGCTAAGCTATCAGGGAAGCCCCTAAATAACTCTTTACCCCCTTTCCAAAGTATTAGAAAAGGGCAGATATTCTCTCTCCGTTCCCTGAAAGCCAGGGTTGGTGGGACATGCAAACCACGTTGTGCCAGTTGAAGTTCACACCCAGCATTCTGAACATAGGGGCAACTGGAAGATACCAAAGGCAATGGGATTGATTAGGGGGGCATTGTTCAGTGTCCTGTGGCACTGGTGCCAATGTTAGCTTTTTACCAGCCTGCTCTCTTGACATGATCTGGCTGAGTTCTTAGCTGCTGGACCTCTTGTGGATGTTGCCCATCTTCTGAGTCCAGTTCCCCACCTCGCAGTTAATTTTCTGAGCCTCCTAATAAACCTTTTCCATAAACCCTTTTTCTAATAATCCATCCTTAAAAGACTCAGTTAGCAGTTGGTAACCCTGATGTTATAATTGCACACATCTAAAAATCAGAAAATTAACATCAAAATCCACATTTCTGATTTGTCTTGAAAAATTAGAAGATTGTATGGTAACAGAGCTGAATAGCAGCAAACAAGCCTTCTTTAAATGGTATATTGTGGTTACCTAAGTAGCACTTGGGCTTGTTCTTCCAGTTGTAGCTATCCATATTAACTGTCCCCTTTAAAACTTTTCTTCATTTATATCTTATCAGAAATACTCGGCACTTTAACATCCAGCTAATCCACTTTAACTCTGTAAAAAATTTTCTGAAGTAAGTCAGATCTGGTAACTGCATGTAGAAGGTACCAATAAAAATATCTTAAGTGGATGAATAAATGAATATAAAGAATGATCACAGCATCTGGAGGTGGCTCATCCAGAGAAAATAACATGAAGTCTGTAAATAGCCAAAGAGATATTAGATGAAAGAAGAATATGTGTGTTTTGGATTGACCCAAAAGTCAGAACTCGGATGACAGTGTGGAATTTACACAAAAGCAAATTTCCATTTAGACTAAGAAAAACTGCAAATAATTTGATCTGCTCATCATGGAACGGGCTGACTGCTGAAGCACAAACTAAAAGCTTGTGACTGAGGATATTCATGTAAAGGGATGTAGGAATGTCTGCACTCTATGAATGATGCAGAGGAGTTACCTGGGAATCTTGTTACTGTATAGACTGTGACTCAGTTCTGGAGAGGGGCCTGAGGGTCTGTAATTTTTAACAAGTTCTCAGGGAAGGTTGGTGTTCCTGGAGCATAGATCACACTTTGAGTATCTAGCGATTCCATCATCTCTGAGCCCCCTTAGGACTCTGACATTCTGTGAATCCACTGTGGATGTCTCTAAGCTCTAAACCTATAGGATCCATATCTACCCCATCTTTGGTTTTTGTCCCCAATACCGACGGCATCTGGCACATAGTTGGTGCTCAAAATACAATGTTATTGAAGAATCAGTCAGTTCAGTCACTCAGTTGTGTGTGACTCTTTGCGACCCCATGGACTGCAGTACACCTGGCTTCCCTGTCCATCACCAACTCCCGGAGCTTGCTCAGACTCATGTCCATAGTCAGTGAGGCCGTCCAATGAATACTATTCAGTAACAAAAAACTGAGTGACAGAGGCAAGTCTCCAATGATCATCTACAAAATGCAAGTGAAAATCACTCAGTTGTGTCTGACTCTTTATGACCCCACAGACTGCAGCCTGCCAGGCTCCTCTGTCCATGGAATTCTCCAGGCAAGAATACTGGAGTGCATAGCTATTTCCTTCTCCAGGGGATCTTCCCAACCCAAGTGTTGAACCCAGGTCTCCATACAGACGATCACACCTATATGACATTTTTGAGAAGATAAATCTGTATCTGACACAGAGCATGTCAGTGTTTACCAAGAGGTGGGGTGGGAAAGTACATAATTATAAAAGAAAAACACAGTGGAGTTTTTGGGGTGATGAAACAGTTCTGTATTTTGATTGTGATGATGGTTACAGAAATCTATACATGGGTTAAAATTTATAGATCTGCACACCAAAAAGTCAATTTTAATGTATGATGATTTTTAATAAAATAAATATTTGTAAAATAACATTTATTATTGAAAACAGATATTTTCTGAGTCACATTAATTGAATACCTATTCTGGGCCAACCCAGAGCCAGATACTGAGGATTTAAAGATGAATAAGACCAGTCCCTCACCCCTATCCTGTCTCCTTATTAAAACTACTCGGTGAAAATAATTATCCAAGAATCATAAGTGACAAATGGAGGTGCAGAAACCATCTAAGTCTTCATCAGCTTGTAATCACCATTGTTTACGCTGGGAATTAAGATGAGTACTAATTACATTCTGTGCTTTTGATGGGCTTGGAAAAAATTTCAGGAATGAAGCTCAAATTGCCTTACTTATTAGCCTGTCCGCACTTAACAAGTCCACGTGTTTGCCTCCAGACTTAACCTTGTAGACTGTCAAATCCATCCAAGAAGAAAGCCAATTTGCATAATCTAGTAGCTGCCAAATGACAGATGAAACAGATGCATCCCAGAGCAGAGGGAATCTCGACTCAGGACTTGTAAAAAATTCAAACAATACAGAAATCTAAAATGTACAGAGAGCTGCTGCTGACAGTTTGGTGTATATTCCTCCAGTGGTTTTTCCTTGTGCACATAGTAACATAAGTCTATAAATTATTTCTTTGACAACAATGTGATCATACTGAATAAACTGTTATACATATTTTTTTTCACTTAATAATATGGATGTTTCCCACCTCAGTAATAACCTTTTTTTTTTTTTTGACAAGGGCTGCACTAATAGACTATTGTTGAAATGCATCATAATGTATTAACTTAGTCCCTTATTGATAGATATTTGCATTACTTCCAGTTTCAGTGTTACAAACTCAGTCAGGATGGACTAGTTTAGGTAAACTATAATGAATATTTCAAGCCTCAGTAGCTGAGAAAGTTTTATTTCCTGCATCTAGTCCCATCACTTCATGGCTAGTAGACGGGAAAAAATGGAAACAGTAAGAGACTTTATTTTCTTGGGCTCCAAAATCACTGCAGATGGTAACTGCAGCCATGAAATTAAAAGACGCTTGCTCCTTGGAAGAAAAGCTATGACAAACCTGGACAGCATATTAAAAAGCAGAGACATCACTTTGCCAACAAAGAGCCATATAGTCAAAGCTATGGTTTTTACAATAGTCATGTACGGATGTGAGAGCTGGACCACAAGGAAGGCTGAGCACCAAAGAATTCATACTTTTGAACTGTGGTGCTAGAGAAGACTCTTGAAAGTCCCTTGGACAGCAAGATCAAACCAGTCAGTCCTAAAGAAAATCAACCCTGAATGTTCCCTGGAATGGGTTGTTGCTGAAGCTGAAGCTCTAATAGTCTGGCCACCTAATGCAAAGAACTGACTCATTAGAAAAGACTGATCCTGGGAAAGATTGAGGGCTGGAGGAGAAAGGGGTGACAGAGGATGAGATGGTTGGATGGCATCACTGAAACTCAGTGGACATGAGTTTGAGCAAACTCTGGGAGATAGTGAAGGACAGGGAAACCTGGTGTGCCACAGTCCGTGGGGTCACAAAGAGTTAGACACAACTTAGCAGCTGAACAACACCAACATGATACGTTTCCACCCTTGGTCAGCTGGGGCTCCGCCCTCTGTCATCCTCACTCCCAGAACCAGGCTGCTGGAGTTGCCATCACCTGCAATTAGCAGAACAGTGTGGCATAAAGGAAAGAGAGGATGACAAGACACACAAAGGCTTAAACGTTCTTCCTGAAAGTGACACGTGTAACCTGTTCACATTTTTGACTCAAACAAGTCACCTGTTCTTGCCTGAGTTCAGATGACAGAGAAGTATAATCCTCCCACAGAAGAAGGGGGACTAAATTTTGGCAAAGAGTCATTCTACCAATGAACTTCCTCTCAGATGCATCTTTATCTTCTTGGGGTAATTTCTCAATAGGATAAATTTCCATGAGTAGAATCACTGGTCATAACAAAGACACCCCACAATATGTCAACCTGAACTGAACAATGAAGTAAATGGGTGGCCGTGGTGAAAGTCAAGGCTCCCATTGTTGGAGTGAGAGAGTACAGATCAGCAGAGAAGGCTGGAGTGATCCATGTGGTGATGTATTCACCTTGGAGACCTCAGCAGGAACACGTGTTTAGCTTAATATACATTCAGATGGTTCCATATAGAAATATCTACTGTCATGTGCAAATACACAAGTCAGTATACAGATACTTTTCTTTGCACTGTCCGCTGAGAGGGATGAGAAGCAAGGACACATAAGTAGCAATAAGTACTTAGAGCTCTCAGATCCAGATGTTTAAATACCATTATCCAATATAAGGAAATAGGGCTCCTTAGAGAGATGGCTGATTCTAGGACAGGAACAAGAAATATGCAAGATGAGCCCAGAGCATCTTGTAATGCAGGAAGTGAGGAAGCGCTCCAATGAAAAACCACAAAGCAGGATGTCAACGGGACACAGGAGCCAACTGAAAGAGCACCAGAGGCCAAAGCTGGAATAATTTGAGTACCAAAATAAAGTATTGGATTATAACCTTAAGCAAAAAAAATTTTAAACTCATGGGAGTCTATATTGATATAAATAAATGATTAAGTAAATAAGGACAAGAGATTCTCTCAAGCAAGCAAATTCTGAATAATTTACAGAGATGCTCTGACCTCCATGAGGTAGAGTGTAAGGTACACTTTTTAAGTGTGGGCTACACATAGTGACTTCCTTCCAAAGAGCACCCCCACAGTGGAGAAGCCGCACACACACTGCCCCGCCAGGTGATGAAGGCCATCAGCACAGTGAGAAGCTACACACCGATGGTGTGCTGTGATGAGAAAAACCCACCCACGTGGCCTTCCTCCTGAAACCCATAACCCACAGTATAATTACGAAAAAACAAGACAAACAAGTTCAGTGACCTTCTCTAACATACCTGTCTAGTACTCCTCAAAACTATTAACGTCATCAAACACAAGGAAAATCTGAGAAATTGTCACTGCCAAGAGAAGCCTATATGGTATTTCTGGATGACATCCAGAAATATAGCATCGTATTTCTGGATGAGCTCCTGGAACAGAAATATGACCTTAGGTTAAAAGCTAAAAACACTTGAATAAAGTATGAACTCCAGTTAATCATAATTTATCAATATTGGTTTATTAGTTGTGACAAACATACAGCATGAAGGTAAGGTGTTAATAATAGGGGGATTTGGGTGTGGGATATATGAGAACTCTCTGTACCATCTTTGCAATTTGTCTATAAATCTAAAACTATTCTATAAAAAATGTTTATATTTTTAAAAAGAAAAAAATGGAAAGAGGTGTTACTCAGGGGCCCAAACAAGTTAAGCTGGCATTCAGAGAAAATATCCAGTTTTAAATGGAGACAGGACGATGGGTAATATAATTAGGTAGTCAATTGAGTAAGGATGAATCCAAGTCTTAAAGACAGTACCAACACCAGGACTATCGATTCCGCAACTCATTGAGAAACCAGCTGCCCAGATGTGTTTTTTCTATGTTCCAGGATCCTAGCCTGATTGGCTGCCTGGTAGGGTTGCCAGATTAAGCAAATAAACCCCAAGACACCCAGGTGAGCTTGAATTTCAAATATATAATGAATAGTTTTGTAGTATACCCCATAGATGATTTGGGACGTAGTTGTGCTAGAAGATTGCTGTCTATCTGAAATTTGGGTTAAACAAGCATCTGTATTTCATCTGGCAACCCTGTGTCTGGGCTTCATTCAAAAACCCACTGGACAGTAGCATTTCCATGAGTGTTTCTTGGAAATTTCATACACTTTTTTGAATCACTAGAAAAATCAGTCAAGAAATTGTGGGAGAGGGAGAAAGCATTGTAATTCTCCATGACAATTAAAGTTTAACAAGCAATCTGGTGACATAAGTGGTTTGAAGGCATTCTCTGATGTCAAAAGTTTGCTTGATCATGATTCACTAAGCTAGTCCTCTGTGTGTGGCTTCCAGTGTCTATTTCATTTATAATAAAAATTTACAACCAAAAAATGTTTAAAGAGAAAGAAGAAAAAAGAGGGATTTAAGAGGCATAATAATTGAATGCAACGTGTCACCCTTGTTTAGACCCAGATTTGAACAAACCAACTGTAAAATATAAGAACCATTGAATTATTCAGCCTAAACAAGGGAACTTCATGGTATACAGATCTTTCTTTTACAGTTTTAAAGGTTACATTCCATTTACAGTTATTACAAAATATTGGCTCTTTTCCATGTTGTAAACTATATCCCTGTAGCCTCTCTTACACCCAGTAGTTTGTAACTCCCACTCCCCCACCCCTATATTGCCCCCCATAGATTATATCTTGATAACAGTAGGTTTAGAAATCCAAAGCAAAAGAAAAAAAAATCAGTGTTCTAGTAATCAATCTATTTATTTCGGAATTTACTCTTAATATCTGAAAAAAAACAGATTTTTAAATAAGTAACACATTTGTGTGGGGAAAATACCTCACAGAACAGAAGAGGAAACGTTATCTCCCACCAACTGCCCAGCACCTACTGTTTTTTTCATGGAAAGTCCTTATCTTGTCTCTTCTCTTGCTTCCCTATTTCTTCTCAGACCAATACCTTGGGCATGGCTTTGGTTCAAACAATCTTTCATTCCCAAGAAAAGAAATACAAGAAACTGATGAGTGGTTGCCTCTGGGGAATTGTAGGACTGCTTTCTTTTAAATATCTATTAACCTGGAAAAAAAATTGGTTTTGTTATGCTGTTGTTTGTTTTTAATTAATGACCGCCTCCAACTCCCCAGATCAAGATTTTCTCAACAGTTGCTAGTTCCTTTCTGTCAATTAGCTTATGAGGAGGGAGTCTTAAATGCTAACTCTGCCAAGTTATTAAGTGCATTGTGCCTCAGTTTTCCTATCTGTAAAATGGAGATGTTAAGAAGATCACTACCACACACACATTTTCTGTGACTTAATGGGATAGTCAATGCTAAAGGAAATCCACCCTGAATATTCACTGGAAGGACTGATGCTGATGCTGAAGCTCCAATACTTTGGCCACCTGATGCTAAGAGCCAACTCACTGGGAAAGACCCTGATGCTGGGAAAGATTGAAGGCAGGAGGAGAAGGGGACAACAGAGGATGAGATGGCATCATCGACTCAATGAACATGAATTTGCGCAAACTCTAGGAGAGAGTGAAGGACAGGGAAGCCTGATGTGCTGCAGTTCATGGGGTCTCAAAGAGTTTGACATGACTTAGCAACCAAAAAACAACACTGGGGTGGAGCTGAGAACTGTGTCTGGCACAGGGTAAGCCATTCTCATCATTGTCTTTACTAAACGGACTCCTTCCTGCATTGGGAAAGATGAGGCAGCTTCCCTGGGGCCAAAACAAAAGTGTTGTGCAGTTCAGATATTTACTAGCTTTTTGACCCTGAGCGAACATTTCATTTCTCTGAGTCTAAAAATGTATGTGCAGTGCTGGACATGAAGTGGATATTTAACAAGTGTGGCACCAGAAACGTCCTGGAGCATCGCATGGTGAGAATCAGAGGGCTCAGTAAGCTATTGATGCCATCCAACAGAGCTATTGCTGTTGGTCTTGAGACAAACTATAAATGATGGGGGAAAGAGAGACTAAATAGGCACATGTGAGCCACTTGGAATGGTCCATCTGCAAGTATGCAGAAAGCCAGCTGCCAGTGGCTTAAACAGAGGACATCAGGGGGCAGAGAGCATCCAAAACCAGTTAGTTTAGGGCTCGACAAGGTCATCAAGTCCTTCCATCTTCCTGTTCTGCCATCCCTAGGTCCCCTCCTCTGGCTGACCTCAGTTTCAAGTCTCACGAGCAGGCAGGACAATGTTCAGAGCAGGAGGAAGAGGACCTCTTCTTCTTACACATCTCTTTTGAAGAAGAACAGAGAATCTTTCCCAGGAGCCCCCAGCAGACTCCCCTCATGTCCCATGGGCCAGATCAGGACCAAACGCCCATTGCTAAGCCCAGGCTATCACTGTGGGCTTAGACCAGTCAGGATTTATTCTGGAGTCACATGGGGAGGGCTAGACACAGGGTAAAAATCAGGACTCTGGTTGCAGGAGGGCAACTATGGTCTCCTGAACACAAGCAAGAGTTGAAAGAATGTTTCCTTTTGCATGCGATTAGAAAATCAAGTTAATAATTATGCTCCCATCACCACACATACACCCTCAAAGTTGGATTTTCTCTGTACGCTGGCTGTACAAGGTCCTACCCAAATGAAAAAGATTACCAGTTCAAGACCCTTCTAGTCTGAAGAGACTAATATTCTAACATCTCAACTGGCTAAGAACTTCCTCAGCTGGGAACTTGGACAAGTAACTGCCTTCCCTATTAGCCCGATGTCTTTGATTATAAAGTAAATGTGATACTGTCTAATTCCCCACTTTTTAAAACTCACTTCTTACTCATATTTCTTTTAAATGCACAAGTAGAGTCATCTTTTAAATTAATATTGTGCCATCAACAATATTATACTTATTAAAAAGGCAGTAAAGCCAATTGATTAAGCATCCAGACTGTATGAATGTAAGTCCCAAATTTACAGCAAATTCATTATTAGTGTCACTGTGACATTAAACAGGTTAATTAACTGCTCTAAGCCTCTGTTTCGTTGGCTGTAAAATAATGACATTTACCCCGAGAAGACTTAATATGAGGCCTCTGATATGCTTCAAATGTGTCTGGCATATAATAGAGTCTCAATAAAGACAGACCCTCATATTCATATGAGGACATCCATTCTCATATGATTATCTTCTCTCTCACCATCACGTGCAGGTAAATGAGAATGATGAGGTGAGAGCTGGAAGGGGCCTGTAGTGGGAAGAATAAAGGACACCCCAAAGATGCCCAAAGTCCTAATTCTCCAGAAACGGTGAATAAGTTACCCAACATGACACAAGGGACTTTGCAGATTTAAGTTACAGATCTTGAAATGGGGAGATTATGGAGATGGGCCCAATCTAATCATGTGCGTGCATGTAAAGGCACTTCAGTCCTGTTCGACTCTATATGACCCCATGGGCTGTAGCCCTCCAGGCTCCTCTGTCATTGGGATTGTCCAGGCAAGAATACTGGAGTGGGTTGCCATGCCTTCCTGCAGGGGATCTTCCTGACCCAGGGATCAAACTCTCATCTCCTGTGTATCCTGCACTGGAAGGCGGGTTCTTTACTGCTAGGGCCACTTGGGAAGCCCAATTTAATCACACAAGTCCTTAAAAATGGAAGAGGGAGGTTGAAGAGTGGGTCTGAGAGATTCCACATGAGAAAGACTCTACTCACCATTGCTGGCTTTGTAGACAGAGGAAGGGAGTCAAGAAATGTGCCAGCTCTAGAAGCCAAGAGTAACCCTCAGCTTACTGCCAGCCGGAAAACTGGGACTCCCGCTCTGGAACTTCAAGGAACCAAATTCTGCCAAAACTCACATGAGCAGAAAGCTGAATCTCCCTCAGGACTTCCAGAAACGGATGTCCTGCAGACACCTTGATTTGAGCTCAGGAAGATCCATTTCAGACTTCTGCCCTATCTACCTGTAAGACAGTAAATCTGTGGGGTTGTTCTTATTACTATTATTATTGCAGTAAAAAACACATACAAACTATACCATGTTAGTCATTTTTAGGTACACAGTGAACCTATGTTAAACCTATGCACTCTCTTTTCATAGAGTAAAACTTCATGCCCATTAACAAGTCTCCATGCCCTCCCCCTAGGCCTGTCAATCACCGTTCTAATTTCTGTTCTGTAAGAACTGGACTCCTTTCAATACTTCATATAAATGGAAGCATGTGCTTTTGTCCTTCTGCGATGGGTTCATCTCATTAATGTCCCCAAGGTTCACCCATGCTGTAGGATTTCTCCCTCCCTTTTTAAGGCTGAATGATATTCCATTGCATGTAAAGACCATATTTTGTTTATCCATTCATCAGTTTATGCACATTCAAGTTGTTTCTACCTCTTGGCTGTTGTGAATAATGCTGTGATGAATATGAATGTGCAAAGATTTCTTAAAGATACTGTTTTCAATTATTTTAAATATATACCCAGAAATGGGATTGCTGGATCATACGGTAATTCTATATTTAATTTTTTTAGGAACCTACATACAGTTTTCCATAGCAACTGCACCATAAATCTGTGTTGTTTTAAGCCACTAAATTTGTGATAATTTGTTAAGGCAGTAATAGGAAACTCATAGGGGACCTTTATTGGTTTTGCTTTTTTAAAAAACTTTTCTAAAGTATAACATACACACATAAAAGTACACCTATTATGACTCACAGACATAGAAAACAAACTTATGATTATCAAAGGGGAAAGAGGGGAGAGGGTCAAAGTAGGAGTTTGGGGCTAATAAGTACATACTACTGTGTATAAATTAGATAAACAACAAGGACCTACTGCATAGCACGTCCAATATATAATTACCTATAATGGAAAAAGAATATGGAAAAGAACAGATATATTATAAAAATATACATAACATCTGCATACAGCTTTATACATTTTTCACTATCTGAGCATACCTGTATAACCAGCATTCAGATAAAAACTAAAATTTTTAAGCCCCTTCAGCCCACCCAAGATTCCTGCATATGCTCAGAAAGCGATTTTGGAAACCATCTTTTCTCCTCCACTTTACAGAAGGAAGCAAAGAGGCCTAAAAAGGTGCAAGCAGTACCATCATATTTTTATTTTTTAAATATACCATGTACTTTTCTAAAGTACTTAGAGGAGATTGTCAGAGAACAGAAATTCACTCCTCTTCTAGGGATATTGATCTGACTGAGCACAACAACACAATGTGTGGACAGTCTCATGTTTATAAGGCTCAGGATCTTGCAGCGGAGACAGTGTAATAAATTCAGTAGTGACAAGTGATTTCCCAAACTAGCTATTCATTAAATCCCCTCTGAAAATTTTGTTAGAATTTGTTGTTGTTGTTCAGTCACTAAGTCATGTGAGTCTTTGCAACACCATGGACTGCGGGACATCAGACTCCATTATCTCCCAGTGTTTGCTCAAATTCATGTCCACTGAGTTGGTGATGATATCTAACCATCTCATCCTCTGTCACCCCCTTATCCTTTTTCCTTCAACCTTTCCCAGCATCAGGATCTTTTCCAATGTCAGCTCTTCACATCAGGTGGCCAAAGTATTGGAGATTCAGCTTCAGCATCAGTCCTTTCAATGAATATTCAGGACTGATTTCCTTTGGAATGGACTGGTTTGATCTTCCTACAGTCCAAGGGACTCTCAAGAGTCTTCTCCAGCACCACAATTTGAAAGCATCAATTCTTTAGCACTCAGCCTTCTTTGTGGTTTAACTCTCACATCTGTACATGACTACTGGAAAACAAAACTTTAGCTTTGACTATATGGACCTTTGTTCGCAAAGTGATTTCCCTGCTTTTTTAATATACTGTCTAGGTTTGTCATAGCTTTCCTTCCAAGGAGCAAGCATCTTTTAATTTCATGGCTGCAGTCACCATCCACAGTGATTTTGGAGCCCAAGAAAAGAAAATCTGTCACTGCTTCCACTTTTGACCCTTCTATTTGCCATGAAGTGATGGGACTGGATGCCACCAAAAAACTCACTCTCAGAGATGTGAGTTCATAGGCCTACGGCAGGACCCAAGGAGTATCTATATTTTCTACTAACATCCAATAAGATTTCTGATGCACGAATGAATAGGGACACCTTAGATTAATCTTGCAAGTGTTAAGTGTAAAGGGAGCTTTGAAAATTGAATTTGATTTTAAATGTGCAAAGAGTGAAAATCTGAGTTAAGCAAAGATGTCAGGTGGAAATCATCAGTAGGAGGGCAGTTATAACTGGAGAAAGCTGTAGAACATTTTGGAAAGACAAAGACAGAGAAGTAAAACAGTACAAAGCAGAGAATGGAGTTTTGTGTGGAGGGAGAGGGGAAGAAAAAGCAAGAGAATAATTAAAACTTCAAAAACACAGTCCTTCACTTGAAAACCACACCAGGTTACTCAGCCCCTACTACCGTAAATCACCACACCATATATACATTATAAGAGTCCAAAGAATCAAAACAGTAACCATAACTTCAGTACCTGCTGGAACATATGGCCATAATAGGAAGTGAGCTCCAGAATACATAACTTGGAAATTTCTCTACCCCATTATACACCAAAGTCTAGCAAGTTCCCCAAGACCACACTAGCCTGTAAGCTTCAGCATGACAGAGACTCACCTGCCACTTTCTCTACAATCTGCCACTCATGGGTGCTCTGAGCAATGACCCATTGCATCCAGGTTGCTCTTCCATGCTCCCTGCTAAGGCGCAGGCAGGTGAGCAAGTCTGAACCAATGGGCAGCACTTTGAGTTTCTGACACACTGATTGGTCCAAGATGTTGACAAGTGACTCAAAATGAGCCAATCACAGTCCATCTCTAGCCTTGTGGAAACTGAGTCTGGGAAATGTTTATTGAGCACCTCCTTTGAGAGGCTAGCCCCTCAGATGTTTCCTCCCAGCTTCGCAAACCATGAAGTTATAAAAATAAATCCATTTTGAAATTACCCACTTGCAAACAATTACCTGCTAAGCACTTATGCACTGAGCAATATTAACAGTAAACTCAGTCAACAGTCAACAAGTTAACAGTCAACTAAGTAACAGTCAACAGTAAATTAATAAGCTCTCAACAATCTTCCAGGATATGTAATAACTTGTCTCCATTTTTCAAATGAAAAAAACTAAGATTTACCAGAAATTAAGTGATTTGCCCAGGGCAAATTGGACATAAGTGTCCAATTTGGAGTCAAGCTTAGATTTCTTTGACTCCAGAGGTTGTGCTTTTAATTAAAGGCTAATCTGATTCTCATCTACATGATTATCTCTAAACATATCCTCAGTTCACTACAATTTCTTTGAAAACACCATGTTTAATAGCTACATCATTTCCATCTTATGGATGTAGTATAACTTAAGTAATTCCCAATTGTTGAATATTCAGAATATCCTCAATATATGCCATTATAAATGACATTTTCTTCTAAATCTATATCAACAAATTATGGCCTTATGAGTCAAATCCAGCCCTTGGCCTATGTTTGTAAATAAAGTTTTATTTGCACACAGCCATACACATTCATTGTCTACACTAGCAGAGTTTCCTAGTTCCAAGAGAGATTCTATGTCCCACAAAGCATCGAGTATTTATGATCTGCCTCTTTACAGAAAAGATTTTCCAATCTCTGTTCTAAATATTTGTCTATACTGCTGATGGTATCCTTAAGATAAACACAGAGAATCAAGCCAAATTGTTTTCTAGAAAATTGGTTTTGGATAACATTGCCACCAGGAATTTGCAAGAGTCCATTTCTCATGCCTTGCATTTTTGCTGGCAATGGCCATTATGCAAATAAATGTCAAGATTTTTCATATTCAAATAAATGTCAAGATTTTTCACTGATCTAGGCCCTGGAGACACAGCAGTGACCAGCAGGCATATGCTGCTACCCTCATGGAGCCTGTAATCTGTTAAAGGGGCAAGAAGATACAATAAACTACTTGACAAATAAACACACCATTTGTCAGATGGTGCTAGGCGTTCTAATGAAGTCTAGAGTGGTAAAGGGGGTGGTAATTCTGAGCACAATGGAGTGAGTGGGTGCTCATTTATGTCGTGGTCACCACCTGTCACTGATAAGGTGGCATTTGAGCAGAGAGTTTAAAGGAAGAGCATCCCAGGTGGAGGAAAAAAAGCAAATCTAATGAAGATGGTATTTTCAGAATTCAGTGGGGAAGTGGTTATTTTTATCTCCATAGTAGGGTTGTGCTATGATGTAGATGAGTGCAAACAGCTTGTAAGTCAGAAGTCATTTCTATTTGACTCTGAAGTCTCTTATACTTATTCAATGGCAGCAGCTGATTCTCTTCGAGATTAGGTTGTGCTAAAGCTAACACTAAAATTAGTTTTCATTTCCTAAGTAAACAGCAGCTGGCAGTACATTTGGGGGTGGAGAGCAGCCCAAGTGAGCTGGGGGAAGAGAAGAATCATCAGAGGGCTCCCATTTTCCAAGGAAGGAGAGGCAGCATCAGTGGCTGAGGGGGGTGGGGGTGGGGTGGTGCATGTTCCAGACCTCCAGGCAAGGTCATTGTTATCTGAGGTGCTTCCCTTTCCCTCACCCTCCTCATTCATTCAATCACTGAATCCCATTATATCTCCCTTGGAAAGAGCACTTGATTCTGGTGCCTCATATCCCTCACCATGGTCGTCCTGAATAGAGGGGGCTAGTTGTCCCGCATGGCTAATCTCACCTTCTTCCTCCTGGAACACATGGCCGATCAAGATACAGACTACATTTCCCAGCCTCCTCTGCTGCTGGTGTGGTCATGTGACTCAGTTCTGATCTAGAAGTGTGGAGCAGAAGTGAGGCAAGCAGTTTCTGGGTTGTGCTCCTACAGGTAAAGAGCTTGTCCTCCACTGTCACTTTTCCCTCTTCACTCTGACTGGAAGGTAGGCATGCTGGCAGAATCTTGGATCATAAGGTGGAAGCATGTATTGAGGATATAAAACAAAGGATGGAAGAAGCCTGGGTCCCCAACCCTCTCATACCACAATTCCAGCCCTAGACCTCCAACATGGACTGCAAGGTGTGAGAGAAACAAACCATCTTATTCAAAGGTTTCTTTGTTATAGCAGCCTACCTGTTCCCCAATCATCTTACTCTCTCTCCATTTACGTTATTACAATAGCTCCCAAATGAATCTGCAGCCTCTGAAGGTCCTCTCCATCTTCTGAAGCTACTCCCAGCAGCACCAGCATCCTAAATGCAAAGTGATCATGTCACAACCCTATAATAGTTACAGTTATTGGTTCCTAGTTAAAACTCTTAGACTTGGCTATGATGGGCCTCAGAACCCTAGCCCCAAGCTGCTTTTCCACCCACGATTCCTGCCACACCTGCCCTAGAGACTCAGCTTCTCCCCCAGAATGTGACTCTGGTGGCCAGCCTCCAAGAGGACTCCAGTGAGTGTCATCTCCTGGTGTCACGCTGAGTAGAGAGAGGTTTGAGGAACCCAAAGGATGATGGTGAAATGGCAGCATGTGACTTCCAAGTCTAGATGCCCTCTTCCTTCCTGTCTTGAATCTCACTGGAGGAAAGTTAGCCCTCACATTGTGAGGGCACTGAAAGAGCCCCGTGGAAATGTCACTGTGGTGAGAAACCAAGGCCTCCAGTCCACAGCCATGTGAGTGAGCCTCCCTGGGAGGCTGACTCCCCTCAGCCATGTGACAAACTCTGATAAGTCTGCTGAAGCACTAGGCTGTTCACCAATGTCTGTGTTTGGGATATAGTCATTCACTTGCATCCTCAGTTCAGTTCAGTTCAGTCGCTCAGTCGTGTCCAACTCTTTGCGACCCCATGGACTGCAGCACGCCAGGCCTCCCTATCCATCACCACCTCCCAGAGTTTACCCAAACTCATGTCCATCGAGTCGGTAATGCCACCCAGTCATCCCATCTCATGCCCCCTCCTCCCAGTCAGGTCCCAATAAGTCAACTCTTTACGTGAGGTAGCCAAAGTATTGGAGTTTCAGCTTCAACATCAGTCCTTCCAATGAACACCCGGGACTGATCTCCTTTGGGATGGACTGGTTGGATTTTCTTGCAGTCCAAGGGACTCTCAAGAGTCTTGTGTTTCTTCCAGCCCAGCGTTTCTCATGATGTACTCTGCATATAAGTTAAATAAGCAGGGTGACAATATACAGCCTTGATGTACTCCTTTTCCTATTTGGAACCAGTCTGTTGTTCCATGTCCAGTTCTAACTTGCATCCTAGGTCCCTAGAATTCAGGCCAGGGGAGGATCTCCAATCTTAACGAATTATTCAGGGTTCTGGTTGATACAACTGTCATCAGCAAGGAATTCCTTAAATGCAAATGCCCAAAACTCCAGTTGACCTGAGGTTTCTGCCATGCCTGTAGTTCTGATTGTAAAATGCAAGCCTAATCAGTCCAGAATTTATTCCCACGTAATTTGCAATCATCTGCTACAAAGAACTATTCTACGTAGTTTGACATCTTCTGATGAGGACAGAAGTTTCTTGAATAGCAAAGAGTGCTTGGTGCTTACTCTTAAAACTGGCACTCTCACCTGAAATTTTCATAACAGCTCCAGAAGTATGCACTTGAGGCAGTTCACGAAGTGGTTGTGGGCAGAGTTTCTAGAGTTGAAGTACTAGCAGAGGTTAACAGGCCAAATATGGCCTGCTACCTGTTTTTGTAAATAAAGTTTTACTGGGACACAGCCATGTCCATTCACATATTACCTATGACTGCATTCCTACAAAGGACAGAGTTGGGTAATCAAACAGATATTTGACTCAGAAAGCTTAAATTACTCACCATCTGACCCTTTACATGGAGAAGGCAATGGCACCCCACTCCAGTACTCTTGCCTGGAAACTCCCATGGACGGAGGAGCCTGGTAGGCTGCAGTTCATGGGGTCGCGAAGAATCGGACACGACTGAGAGACTTCACTTTCACTTTTCACTTTCATGCATTGGAGAAGGAAATGACAACCTACTCCAGTGTTCTTGCCTGGAGAATCCCAGGGACAGCGGAGCCTGGTGGGCTGCCGTCTATGGGGTCACACAGAGTCGGACACGACTGAAGTGACTTAGCAGCAGCAGACCCTTTACAGAAAAGATGTGATGATCCTTGAGTTAGAGCATTTACTAATTAAATAGCTTGTCCCTCATCTGACCCTTTGAAAAATATAGCTTTCTTTGTCACAGGATTTTGATGAACAATGCACAACTGATCAAATGCAATTCTTGTATTCTCCCGTAAGAGTATGATGTATGATTAGCTATAATTTTATAGCTCAGAAACAGAGTCAACCCCAAACATGATTTTTAGTTTTTGCCTTTTAGAAAACTAGCTAGTCTTGTAACTACCTTAGCAATCTTATTTCCTGCATTTTTCCCCTGAATGATACATAGACTTTGCCCCTCGAATACTCTTTAAATTAACTTTTTTGACTTTCTGACTGGTAGTGATTTAAATAAACATTGACACCTGCTAATGAACAATTATGTATTTACAACTGCCAACAGCAAGGTTTTCGGACTTTGGTAAATCTAAAAATGGACCAGAAAGTTGATTTTAAAAAAAACAGATTGCAAAGATTTGTCTCCACAGAGCATACGTCAACAGATCCAGGCGGGTCCTGGGAATCTTCATTTTTAAATAAAGACATCCTTCTCTCACAGAGAGTTCTGAAACTGGTGGTCTCCAAAGTCCACTTTGAGAAACTTTGTCCTACCCCATGAGACCCAGGCTCCCTGGAGTGATTGACAAAGCCCCTGATTACCTGGCCCCTCCCCTTTTCCTAACTAGTTCCTCCATCACTCTGTCATACTGATGCAGAACTCCAGGGGCAGCTCACCTCTGCTCATGAGCAAAGAAATTTTTTCCTCTTTCTCTCTTCCCCTCCATCCCTCAGGCTCTTCGTGCCCCATCATAGAAACTTATTCTGACACCTAAGTCTTACCACCTTCTCTGGGATGCCTTCCTGACTTTCCCCAGGCTTCAACACAGCTTTTTTGTGTGTCCCACAGTACACTCCATTCTACCTCTTACATAGCCTGGAGACCATAGGCCATATTATATTACAGGTGTTTGTTTGCTGACTAGTCCAACTGCACAAATACTGTGGGCACCTTAGGGTGAGGAGTATGCCTTATGGATCGTATCCTCAGCTCCCAGTCCTGCAGTCAGGAGGTCTTCAGTGAATGCTTGTGAAAGGAAGTCCGGAGAGAGGCAGCAGAGAGGGACCAACACTGTCCTTGATGGCCATTTCAGCTTTATCATTTCAGCAGAAATGTGCCCACTTCCAGGAATATGTGCACAGATACACAAAAATATTCAGTGCTGGTCTGTTGTAATTAAAAAGAAGTAGCTGCAATATTACAGAAGCCAGGACATGGAAGCAACCTCGATGTCTATCTACAGACAAGGAAGTTGTGGTACATTTATACAATGGAATATTACTCAGCCATAAAAAGGAATGAATCTGAGTCAGTTGTAGTGAGGTGTGTGAATCTAGAACCTCTTATTCAGAGTGAAGTAAGTCAGAAAGAGAAAAACAAGTATCATATATTAACACATATATTAATATATGGAATCTAGAAAAATGTTTCTGATGAACTTAGTAGAGAATGGACTTGTGGACAGAGTAGGGGAAGATGCTGCTAAAGTTGCTTCAGTCGTGTCCGACTCTGTGTGACCCCATAGACAGCAGCCCACCAGGCTCCCCTGTCCCTGGGATTCTCCAGGCAAAAACACTGGAGTGGGTTGCCATTTCCTTCTCCAATGCATGAAAGTGAAAAGTGAAAGTGAAGTCGCTCAGTCGTGTCCGACTCTTAGCAACCCCATGGACTGCAGCCTACCAGGCTCCTCCGTCCATGGGATTTTCCAGGCAAGAGCACTGGAGTGGGGGAAGGTGACGGTGGGACAAATTGAGAAAGTAGTATTGACATATATACACTATCATGTATAAGATAGGTAGTGGGAAGTTGCTATATAACGTAGGGAACCCAGCCTGGTGCTCTGTGATGACCTAAAGGGGTGGATGGGGGGAAAAGAGAGAAGCTCAGGAGGGAAGGATTATATATAATTATGACTGATTTGAGTTATCATACAGCAGAAACCAACAGAAAGTTGTAAAGCAATTTTCCACCAATTAAAAAAGAAATAGCTGCAACAAGCTATATGTTCATCAACAGGGGACTGGTTAAAAAATTATGGTACTTCCATGAAATGCAAGATGATAAAAAAAGCAGATCTGTATGTGCTCACAGTATACGTTGTGACTCTCTCCAACGTATACTGTTAAGAGAAGAGCTTGAAGAGAAGCAAAGTGCCAAACAGTATGTATAATATGATCCCATTTATAGGGGAAAAGGTAGACATGCGTGTTTATGCAGAAGAAAATTATAGAGGTTTCTGAAATACACAAGTGATACCATTTGGGATGTGAGAAAACTGTCCAGGGAAACCGATCTTTTACTTTGAAAGTATTTGAAATTATAATCATAATTAACCTTATAATTACAATTCTTTAAAGTTTGTTGATCTAGACAGTCCTTTCTGCCCCCTCCCCACAAAGTGGCACATGCTGAGACAGATATTCCCCTCCCTTTGTTTTTTTGCAATAGCCTCCGGATAATTTCAGTCCTTTGTGGCGAAACCATTGGATTTCGATACGCCTAGTTCCCCTGGTGTGATCTGCCTTCTACGCCTACTGTGATTTACTGTGAACCTGCCAACATCATAATGCATCATTTTGCCTTTGCTGTGTGATGATAAATAATCTCCTTCCTCAGAACTGGGCATATTAAGATGTCTCTCTGTGGCCATCATGATGCACTTTTTCACGTTCAGAAGGGAGAAAACAGAAAGCTTTCTCCAGTTGGGCCCCTCCCTTCCTCCCTCACAGTGGCTTCCACTGTTACTGCCTCTCTGATTATTTATTCTTTTGAGCTCAGATCTACAAACCTTCCAGTAATGCCCATTGTCAACTGGAGAGAATAAAATGAATAACACCTGACCCCTCCTTAATTTCTCAGTTCTCGCATTAGGGGAAAGCAGTGGACCAAAAAAAAACCCGAAAAAACCCTACGTGTTCGCAGTCCCAGAAAGCTGTTAACAAATGAATGAATAAACAAAATGCAATCTATCCATACAATGGAATATTACTCAGCCATAAAAAGAAATGAAATACTGCTGCATGCTATATCTTGGATAAATCTCAAAAACATCATGCTAAGTGAAAGAGGTCAGACACATATTGTATGACTTCATTTATTTGAAATGTTCAGAACAGGCAAACCCTTAAAGAGAGAAAGTATTAATAGATTAGTGGTTGCCAGGGGCTGGCCAGAGGAATTGATAGGGGAGGGACTGCTTAATGGGTACAGAGTCTCCTTTAAGATGATTACAATGTTTTGAAACTAGCGAGAGGTGAGGGTTCCACAACACTGTGAATGTATTTCATGCTACAGAATTGTATACACTTTGTAAGAGTTAACTTTGCTATGTGGATTTCATATCAATTAAAAAGAAAAGAAAAAAGCCCAGCTCTTATAAAATTTACATCCTAATGGGCGTTGATTGAACATAAATCAATAGGTAAAGAAACAATGTGTTGGAGTCATGTGGGAGAGACAGACAACAAATCCTTTCTTTCTAGTGTGAGCAACGCCCTGGCAGACACATGCTAAGGGAAAGACAAAATTCCAGGTGACAATACTGTTCTGCAGAAGTTTCCAGCAGCCTCAGCCAGTGCCCTGGGATTGAGTCCCAGCCCTGGCTAACTGGCTGTGTGACCTTGGGCACATCATACATGTTTATTCATTTATTCACTCATATGAGATAGCTTGAATCTAGAGATACTGGAAGCTCCCAACTCATTCTGTTCTTTCTGGAGGCATCCATCTTCTCTATCCACCTCCCAAGTCTTAAGTCCTAGTTTAACCAGTCTCAATTTGATACCTCTGTTGAGTGATGCTACTTTGGGAGTCAGAGGACTCTGGGGTTTGTGAAAAAGTTGTTGTTGTCGTTCAGTTGCTCTGTCGTGTCCGACTCTTTGCAACCCCATGGACTGTAGCCCACCGGGTTCCTCTGTCCTCCACTATCTCCTGAAGTTTACCCAAACAGTAGAGCCCTTTTCTCTGCAGGATGCAGAGAGAGAAAACAGAAAGTCACTTGGATGTTCCCTGAGAATTCTCACCTTCCTGGATTTTGCTTCTTTACAGGCCTTGGAGGCTTTGTGTTGAGTGACTTGACTGTGAATCTCAAGCCACAGCAGGTGCTCAGAAGCCAATAAAGGACCCTGGCAGGACCCTCTGGAGAGCAACCTCCTAGTCGGTAGCAACACAGAAGATGCGCAAGTCCTATCCTGCTGCAGCTTTCATCCTGGTTTACTCCAGGGGGTGGGGTGACACAGTAAAGAGTTGCTGCTCCTGCCAAAATTCTGTAGCTGTTGTGGCACAAGGGTAGTCTATATGTAGACATACAACCCACTCCAGTATTCTTGCCTGGAGAATCCCTTGGACGGAGGAACCTGGTGGGCTACAGTCCATGGGGTTGCAAAGAGTTGGACAAGACTGAAGCAACTTAACACACACACATAAATATATATTATATATAAATTGAATTAGGGCTCACCCTTGTGACTGCATTTTACCATAATTACCTCTTTAAAGGCCCTATCTCCAAATGCTGTCACATTGTGAATGAGGTAGTAGGACTTCGACATATGAATTTTGGAGAGATGCAATTCAGTCCATAACCCTCCCTACCATCCATAAGCACCTGGTGGTATTAAGTTCTAACAAACCAACTCAGAGAGGTTTCTGACTCTCCCTCTCTCCCCTCCTTCTGGTCCCAGCACCTTACTTAGGCTGTCTGGCCACTGAATACAGATGTCCCTGGAAAGGGATCATCTGCTCATGGCCGCTTCTTGAATAATGCTCAAAATGAAAGGGTTAGGGAGTGATTTGTTTTTTTAAAAAAATCAGGATTTCATCTTAACCATTTCTGGGCTCATTGCAACCATTTTCTCCTGGAATATATTAGTGGGGCTTTTCCAGAGAAACGGAAACAGCAGGAGATAAGTACATACAGACATAGATAGAGACGTATGATATATATGAGAGATTGAGATAAGGAATCAACTCACGTTATGATGAAGGCTGAAGTCCAAGATCTGCAGTCATGAGGCTGGTGATGCAAGAGAGCCGCCGGTGATGGTGTAGTTCTTGTCTGAGTCCAAAGGCCTGAGGACCAGGAGGGATAATGATATGAGCTCCAATCTGGGTTCAAGTCCAAAGACACAAGACTGATGTCCCACAGGGAAGACAGACAGGCGGTCTAATCCAGACACATCAGCACAGACACACCCAGAATAATATTTGTCTGGGTCCCCCAGTGGCTCAGTCAAGCTGACATATGAAATTAATCATTGCAAGGTAGAACCTGACTGAAGGGGACTAGGAGATTCAAACTTAACTCTGCTTCAGCCGTCTGGGCTCACCTGTTGGATTAATATGGCCCTAGATCATAAAAATAATGAACACTTCTTTGAGTACCCTGCTAGTAGCCCCCTAAAGCAGGGTCATGATCGTTCTCTATAAGCTTTATGAAAGCATCTTTGTCCTTGCACTGGGCTCTCGGATGGAGGCCTGGGTGCAGACAGGGGCTGATTGGAAAGGTGAGGTTGTATCAACTAGGAGGTGCACAGTGATTCAGGGAGAGTGGAGGAACAGCATGGGCACAGGCACCGTGGAGGAGGCGCCTTGGACCCCAGAAGGTGGGGAGAAGGAAAGGACGTTAGCAATCTTTTGTCTTTCAGAGCCACCTCTAGAGCTTTCCTTAAGAAGGAAAACTCCCTAATCTCAAACGGCTGCAAATGTCTGAAATCTGTCAGCTGGCCCGCCATTCCCCACTAGGTGATTCTAACGGTAATTTGATCACGGGTCTCCTTAACCTTGAGCTTCCCAAGTGGCACTCATTGTAAAGAAACCAGCCTGCCAATGCAGGAGACATAAGAGACACAGGTAGGTTCAATCACTGGGTCCGGAAGATCCCCTGGAGGAGGAAATGGCAATCCACTCCAGTGTTCTGGAGAATCCCATGGACAGAGGAGACTAGGGGCTATAGTCCATGGGATCGCAGAGTCAGACACTACTGAAGCGACTTTGCACACTCCTTAACCTGACAGAAAAGTCTTCGGGGAACAGCAGGAGTTGGCCCCAGCTCTTATACCTCCCATGCAAAGCACCTGTCCACCTCCATTCCCATAGCCATTGCACAATCATTTGGGCAAATGCCCCAATTGGCGGCATCGATGCACAAGACAGGTTGCCCTTAGGCAGTTTCTTAATTACTTAAACCGAACTGACACCTTTAGACCTACCAGTTCATCACTTTGTACTCTCTGACTGATATACATCCCACTTAGAGGCCCCAACAATTGTAAACAACCCTCTTTTCAGGAGCACCGTTAGCAACCCTGGGACTGTACTTTTGTACAAGTAAGGCATTGACTTGCCTCCCTCCTGTAAACACCATGACTTGAACCATCGGGGTAGTCAGAAGAGATCTTCAAGTATTTGAGAAAATGCCACAATATCTGGCATAGCTGCAGGGATCCCTCCAAAACGAGGCTATGATCCGTTGTTTTTCATACTCATTATTTTTCAGTTATCCACAAAAAGGAGGTCATCCAGTTGGGATAGATGGTATGGAACCAATCCCTGATTTTAGCCAAAGTGATCAGTGATACCACCTCACCCCTAGAAGACATTCAGGTCAACCTCATCTCACTGGTCAGGGTGGTTATGGATGATGTGATTGCCGCAGTTTCTTTTCTGCAGGTCACAGTGGAATCTGTGCAACCTCTTGAACCTCCTGCTGTATCTGGACCAATGCCCTAGGCCAAGAGGAAAGGTCAACACAACCATTTAAGGAGAAAGCCACCTGGATTTCTAAGGATGACCCATATGGTTTATGGGACTTGTTCATCTGGCTGAGTCCAGGACCACGGGAATTGCCAAGGACAATACTGTTGGTTGGAGTCCTATTGACAGTAGACTTAATTAAGTGCTGTATGAGACAAAGTGAATGGATTTGGTTCTAGCTTCTGTTGATCAGATGAACTGACATGGCCAGTGGAGTGGAATATTCATGGAAGAACTTGCCAAAAGCCACAACAGTATAGAAATGAAGGATGGATGTTGTTGGGAGACAGTTCTCCACGGGTCTAGTTTTCCTGAATGTTTTTTGAATAGAACTTTTCCAGAGCTAGGGATGTGGGAGTGAGCCTGGAAGATCCCCTGAGAAGAATGGGGCACATAGAGTTAGACATGACTGAGTGACTAAGCACACATACATAGTACTAAGAAGGTAGTATCTCAAAAAAGAAGGAGAGGAAGAGAAGGAGGATAAGGAGGAGATGAAGAAGGCAAAGGTGAAGAGGAAGAGGAGGAAGAAGGAAGAGGGTGAGGGGAGAAAGAGAGGAAGGAAATTAACATCTCCATCTGGGCAAAGGTCAGGCAGGCTTATTGTCCATTATGAATAATAAGCAGTCTCTAAGCTCAAGATTTCTTTTCTGCAACACATCCTATTGTGTGTGCAGGCACCCTGTCTCCCTTTTGCATCACCCTTGGGGAGTTGGGGCTTGGGGAACCAGCATAAATACTGTACACCAACCACTGCTATTGCAGTGAGTGATAAGGTCTTTTGTCTCAGAGCTGAGAATCTTGTTTCCTCTGCCAGCATCAGATACCAAGCAGGGCCCAGTAGGGCTTCCGGGTACAAAGATTATCTGTGTCCTCCATTTCTTGCATTACAGGAAGCAGCCTTCCTTCAGCCTCCATGACCTTCCCCGAGTTCCAGTGGGCAGATTCAAGCAGTTGTTAATTAGGGAAGGCAGCAGGTGTGAGACAAGGGAGAAACAAACCGTCATGAGCAGCCTTGGGGCAAGGTCCTATTTCCCCTTCAATGGATACACACGGCAATATCTTTGAGATATTTTGCAGAGACTGAAACCCCCTCCATGTGGGAGAATTTAACCATTAATGATGGCATGCTGCCCACAAGCCTGCAGACCCCAGACCAGCTGGGCTTGAAGGTTGATGATGTTGACTCTCACTTACCTCAATATCAATCCATCAGAAGAATGTCTACGAGCTGATCATGCCTTCCTTGGACAATTATTATGAAACTTCTCACTATCTTCCCCAAGTTGGGACACATGGTTTTGAGGGCATCTGCCCACTGTGGCCCCCTTCCCCTGGCAAATAATAAAGCCACTCTTTTCAACTTCACCAGAAACTCTGTCGCCAAAATTTGACTTGGCACCAGTGTACAGAGAAGCTAAGCTTTCCGCACCACATCCACGAAGCTGTGGCAGGCCAACTTGTTCGATTACAAGTAGAATAAGATCTCAGGCTCTTCAAAGTTCTTGACAAATCCACCTAGGGTATTTTTTTAAATTGAGAACCTCTTATTTTCTAAATATCAGGTCTACAGAACTGAACAAAGTGTCTACCTTCCTGAAGCGTCTATCAATGGAGTGGAATGTGGGAGGGTAAGTTGGGGCATCCTTTATGCAGAAAAGTTTGGCAGAACACATTTAAAACCTTAAACATGTGCCTACTTTTTGAGCCATTCTAAAAATTCATCCTAAGGAAAGCATCAGACAAGTACACAGAGACAGGTGCCCAGGGACATTTATCGTAGCATTGTGCGTGGAAGTCTTTTCTAAACTTGGCTCACTCAAGCTCTGTGTTTGTGGCCTGTGTAATATCTACATACCAGCATACTATTTTCTAAATGACCCAGGACACTTAGTTAAATTCATTTTATTTTAAAATCAAACATTATATGACTATCGAAAGTCTGGTTATGGTGTTTATAATAAATATATAATATACACACAAATGTATATAACATTCAAATAAATATATAACTATTTAAATGTTTAAGAATTCATCAATGTGCTATTTGACGTCACATTGCATTACTCCAGTTACTTGTATCACATTGTGGGAAATTACTACTTTTTAACATCAAAAACTTGAAAACAACAGCAACAGTTAAACAAATTGTAGTAGCATAGTTGTATAAATTAAAGGCATGTTAATAGGCATTGCAAGTGATGATATAATGTATATTAATTGTCATGGAAATATGCTTATGAATTGAAAACAAAGCAGATCCAAAATAATGTTATCCCATTTACATATATAGATGTGTATAACATATAATCATGCATATTCAGTTTCTCAGTCGTGTCTGACTTTTTGTGACCCTAGGGACTGTAGTCCATCAGGCTCCTCTGTACATGTATAGAAATAAATTATTTCTATACATGTATAGAAAATATTCTAGACATATCCATTATCTTTGAGTGATTGGAACTATGGGTAAATTTTAATTTCTTTTGGTGTAGCTAACAAGACCCTAAATTTGGGGGGTGTTTTTAAGACTTAAAAAGGCTTCCCTCATGGTCTGGTGGTTAAGAATCCATCTTGCAATGCAGGGGATGCTGGTTCAATCACTGTTCTGGGAAGATCCCACATGCTGTGAAACAACTAAGTCCATGTGCCACAGCTACTGAAGCCCGAGTGCCTAGAGCCTGTGCTCTGCAGCAAGAGAAGCCTCCAGAATGAAAAACCCACCCCCGCAACTCGAGAGTAGCCCCCACTCACCACAACTAGAGAAAGCCCTCATGCATTCACTGCAGCCGTAACTAAATAAACAAATAATTCTTAAGAAAGCAAAACACTAGTGAGAAAGTAATTTACTAGATACGTATGTTCTGGGGGAAAATATGATGTCTATATTGATCTAAACATCAATTTTTCTGTAGTATTAGTTTTCAATAGATTGCCAAGTAATTGAATTGAGCTGGAAGAAAAACTTGAACATTTAAAAACTTGAAATATGAAATAGGCCACAATGGATCAACTTGCTCTTCAATCTCAATGTATAAAAAATGACTGAAAACACTGCAGGAAGGAAGGGTCTATATCTTCATTGTTTGTTTTAGAGGTAACACCTAAGGGACTTCTCTGGTGATCCAGTGGCTAAGACTCCACATTCCCAATGCAGGGGGCCCAGGTTCGAACTAGATCCCACATGCTGCAACTAACCTGGAGCAGTCAAATAAATAAATATTTTTTTAAAAGAAGTAGCACAGAATACTCAAGCTTGAAAAAGAACTCATAAAGTTCTTCTACTGCCACCTGGACTTGGGGAAGATGCAGAAATTGAGACTCACTCATATTGGCTGATACATCCAAAGTCACACGTTTGCATTAGTGGCAGACAGAAAGACAAGAACCTAAGTGTATTGGGCCCCAGCTTAGTGGAAAGGAGTGATTTGCTGTGAAATAAATGTATTATGTCCAAATCTCAACCCTATTATATCCTTATATCCTGGCTGAGGCAACTTGGATGAGTTAATGTTTCTGAGCCAGGATTTCTTCATCTTTGGAATGGCAATAATGCTTATTTCATAGAGTTTTCATGAGACTTCCTCAGCATGGCAGACACTGCAACTGCCTACCCAATGTCTGCTACCTCTTATTCCTGAAAGGACCCCGATTTTGTTTGGGGCAGCAATGTGCCTTTGTAAGCAGGCTCATCTTCGTGATGGAAGTGAGACAATTTCTGTCAATGGCTTATAAGCTGAGGGTTTCTGGGAAAGCTTTTGTCTTATGGAATCAGGCTCTGTCCCTTCCTGCTTCCTCCTTGCTCTTGCAGAAGTAGGGCTGCAGGTGGAGCAGCCATATCCCAAGCCAGGAAATGTATGCATCAAGGCAGACTCCAACATGCTGAAGATGGCAAAGAGGAAAGAGAAAAGCCCTGGGAGGGCATCATCATTGAACAGCCTCATCAGCCATGGGCTGCCTGCTGCCTGCTTCTAGACTTCCTATGGGAGAGAAAAAGTCCCTATTTGGCTATGCCATGGTGATATATAGACCCTATCTATCTATCTATGTATACATATATATATATATACACACACACACACACACACACACACACACACACACATATATATATATATATATAAAGAGAGAGAGAGAGAGAGAGAGAGAGAGAGAGAGAGAGAGAGAGAGAGAGAGATGCAGAAATATAAAGACCCTGATGCTGGGAAAGATTGAGGGCAGGAGGAGAAGGGGGTCAACAGAGGATGAGATGGTTGGATGGCATCACTGATTCAATAGACATGAGTTTGAGCAAACTCCAAGAGATGGTGTAAAACAGGGAAGTCTGGCATGCTGCAGTCCATGGGGTTGCAAAGAGTTGGACACAACTTAGTGACTGAACAACAACAACAACAAAGATATATTGGCAGGTTGGTCCCAATTATTTCTTGTTCTGTGGTGGAATTATCCGTCTACACTCTTGGCCTCATGAAGGTTAGGGTGTCCTTCACCATGTCTTAACTTTGGACTTGGTCAGGTGACTTGAACAGGCCATTGGGATATTGGCCGATGAAATGTACGCTTATGCGGCTGGGCTTGCCCTCTTGAACCTCTGTGGTCTCCATGGAAGAATGTGCCTCAAGAAACCTGCTGATCTCAGAAGAGATGTGGGAAGCAGGATTTAACCAAACTCATGACCTGGTGCTAAGCCCAACCTAGAACAATCAATTCCAGCCAATCCACAGACGTATGAGCAAGGGGAAAAAAGAGTTTGCTATAACAAGCCACTGAAATTCAGGGATTGTTTGTTATCCAGCAATAACTGATGACTACATCCTAGTCAAGTATTCTCTTGCTCATACCTGAAAGCTTTAACAAATATAAATAAGGCAATACATGAATACATGAGGTACATGAGGTACAGTACCTGGTACCTGTTGGATTAAATAAATATCAGATGATTAAATAAACATCAGATGTCCACACAGTATCATTTCTGGAAAAGGAAGAAATTTATTTGAGTGTTAGTTGACCTTTGGTGGGTCTTTCAATGGGTTTACATCTGGAACAGTCTATTGTGTCTATTTTTCCAATATAACATTATTCCAGGCTTTGAAAAAGAAATTAAAACAAGCCCTCAGCAACAAGGGCTGTGGATTGAAATTGAAAGAACTGAGATTTCTGGCATGAGATTAATAACTGTAGCCAGCAGATTTATGGAAAGTATCAAAATATTGACTTTTTATTCAGTCGTGAGAAGCAATAACTTAAATAAAGCCTGTGAATTTTCTCTTTTGTTTATACTTTTTATGTGTGTACTGGGACCATAATACAAGGCCAGTGCGATGTAATGGTCTCTTGCTGCTTATAAATGCCCAGGCCAAGCTGCAGAGATTGTTCTCACAGCAGGAGACATTGACCTTATGACACTGTGCAATTACAGTGACTGTGTGTATTATACTAGGTGACAGAGGGGGCTGAAGTGTGCTTGACCTCAGGGTCCTGTTCCTGAAGTTGCCCTTTCAGGAGCTCCGGAGATAGAGCTCTTTGTGTAAGCTGAACTGCTAAGTCAAGAGCAGGCTAGAGCCTCGATTTGCTGCTTAGTATGATCCAAGGCCCCTTGACGGGGAAGCGGCAACCCACCCCAGTATTCTTGCCTGGAAAATTCCATGGACAGAGGAGCCTGGCAGGCTGCAGTCCATGCAGTTGCAAAGAGTCGGAAGGGTTAGATGAGGGGTTAGTAGGGTTAGATGAACATTTTCAAAGTTCATCCATGTTGTAGCATAAATCAATACTTTATTTTTTTAACAGATGAATAATATTCCTTGGCATGGATATATCACATTTTTTTGTCCACTTATCAGTTGATGGACATTGGGGTTGTTCCAGCATGCTGGCTATTATGAATAATGTTGTGTGCAAGTTTTTATGTAGACGTATGTTTCCACTTTCTTGGAGCATGTATCTAGCAGTGGATTTTCTGGGTCACATGGTAACTCTACATTTAACCTTTATTAGAATTACCAGACTGTAACTAAACTAGCTGCACTAAATTGGAATCCCAAAGCAGTGTTTGACTATTACAGTTTCTCCATATCCTCACCAATATTTGTTGTTGTCTTTTTTTTAATTGTGGTAAATTTATATTGTTGTGCAGCCACCACCATCTATCCATCCTTGTATGTTCTCATCTTGCAAAACTGAAATTCCATACCTGTTAATCACAGCTCCTCATTTCCCTTCGCCCAACCCCTGACAACCATCAATCTACATTTTGTCTCTATGATTTTGACTACTCTTAGTACCTCATTAGTGGAATCATACAGAATGTGTTTTAGTGTGCGTGTGTCTGACGTTTCCTTTAGCATACTGAATTCAAGGTCCAACCATGTTGCAGTATGTGTCAGAATCTGCTTCCTTTTTAAGGATGAATGATATTCCATTGCATCCATTTACCATGTTGTGTTTATCCATTCATCCATGGATAGACACTTGGAATGAGTCCATGTCTTAACTATTGTGAATAGCTAAACCATGGGTATACAAATGTCACTTAGAGACCTTGCTTTCCATTCTTTGAAAGAATTGAAATTCAGAAGTGGAATTTCTGGCTCTTATGGTAATTCTATGTTTAATTTTTTTTGAGGACTCACCATACTCTGTTCCATAATGACTGCACCATTTTACATTCCCACCATCAGTGCACAAGGATAACACTTTCTCTACATCCCCACCAACACTTTTTTTTTTCAGTTTTTGTTTGTTTTCTGGTAATAACCATTGCAATGAGGTGGTATCTCATTGAGATTTGAGTTGCATTTCCCTAGTAGTTAGTAATGTTGAACATCTTTTCATGTGCTTATTTGCCATGTGTATATCATCTTTGGAAAAATACCTGATCAGGTCCTTTGTCCATTTTTTAATTGAGATATTTTGTTGTTGTTAAGTTTTACGAGTTCTCTGTATATTCTGGATATGAAACCCTTATCAGATATATGTTTGCAAATATTTCCTGCCATTCTGTGAATTATCTTTTCACTCTGTTGACAGTGCCTTTTGACACACACAAATTTTTAATTTTCAGCATGTCCAATTTGTCTCTGTTTTCTTTTTTCACCTGTGGCTTCTTTGTGTCATATCTAAGAAACCAATCTGATGTCATGAAACTTTTGTTCTATGTTTCCTTCTAAGAGTTTTATAATTTTAGTTCTTACATTTAGATCTTTAATCCTTCTTGTGTTAACTTTTATATGGTATTAAATAAGGGTCCACCTTCATTCTTCTGCATGTGAAATTATCATAGGCAGAATAAGATCCATCTCAGAGGGCAAGAGTAGCCCCAGGGTGCTAGGGTGATTAGCTTTTATGGGCTGGGTAATTTCAGAGAGGGAGAATTATTCCAACTATTTTCAAAAACTGGGCCACAGCCCACTTTTTAGTTTCTTATGGTCAATCTTGAAACTGTCACGGCGCCTGTTTATTCCATGCTAATGTAGCACAGTGAGCATATAATGAGGCTCAAGGTCTACTGGAAGTCGAATCTTCTGCCATTTTGGGCCTTGTAGGTTCTAACTGGTTTTTGTTGTATCTTTAATGGCTGTGTCATTCTTTGAATGGTTGTGCCTTGCCCTCTTTCCTGCTGTCTCAATAGCACTTATAAAGTTGAATTGTAATTGCCTATTTAGTTATCTGTTTCCTGAACTAAACATCAAGGTCAGTGAAAACAGGAACCATGCCTTTCTTGCTCCCTGTGCCCCACTGCCAGTGTCCACTGTACCTCCAGCCTTTTACCCAGTCTCTGGCATAGAACAGATAATCAGAAAATATGTACTAGTATGACATAATAATAAGAAATATATTGGATCTTTGTCCAGGGTTCTTAATATCCTTGTAATCTCTTGAGTGGTAGGAGTCTTTTCTTCATATCTTAGGGTATGCTAATGAGATGATTTAGGATGGGGCCTTATATAGCCTCAAGGTGGGGCTGGTTACCCAAAACATCAAACACAGTCAGCCCACAATATCCACAGGGAATGGTTCCAGGACCCCTTCAGATACCAAAATCCACAGATGCTCAAGTCCCCCATATAAAATTGTGTAGTATTTGCATGTAACCTATACACATCCTCTCATACTTTAAATTGTCTCTAGATTACTTATAATACCGAATAAAATGTAAATGGTATATAAATACCTGTAAATACAATATAAATTATATGTAAATGGTTGCCAGAACCCAGCGAATTCAAGTTTTGCTTCCTGGATCTTTCCAGATGTTTTAGAAAAATAATTTTGATCTTTAGTTGGTTGAATTCAAGTGTTCTAAAGAATCCTGTGGACAGAGGAGACTGGTGGGCTGCTGTCCATAGGGTCACACAGAGTCAGACACAACTGAAGCGACTTAGCAGCAGCAACAGCAAACCTAAAGATACTGTATGAGGGCTGACTATCTTTGATTAGAGAGTAAGAACTTTCAGACCCACCTACTGACCTCCAGACATCATATTAAAAAGCAGAGACATCACTTTGCTGACAAAGTTCCATGTAGTTAAAGTTATGTTCTTTCCAGTAGTCATATACGGATGTGAGGATTGGACCAAAAAGAAGGCTGAACACTAAAGAATTGATGCTTTTGTACTGTGGTGCTGGAGAATACTCTTGAGAGTCTCTTGGACTGCAAGGAGATCAAACCAGTCAATCCTAAAGGAAATCAGTCTGGAAAATTCATTGGAAGGACTGATGGTGAAGCTGAAACTCCAATACTTTGGCCGCCTAATGAGAAGAACTGACTCATTGGAAAAGACCCTGTTGCTGGGAAAGATTGAAGGCAGGAGGAGAAGGGGGTGACAGAGGATGAGATGGTTGGATGGCGTCACCAACTTGATGTAGATGAGTTTGAACAAGCTCCGGGAGCTGGTGATGGACAGGGAAGCCTGGCATGCTGCAGTCCATGGGGACACAGAGTCAGACATGACTTAGTGACTGAACAAAAACTGACCTCCAGGGAGGGGAGGAGGAGCTGGGGGTGAGCTGTATAAAAACTTTTTCAATGAGATTGAGTTCCGAGAGTTCCTGGGTTGGTGCTGGAAGGGCGACTTTCCCAGAGAGGGTGTGGAAGCTCTGTGCTGCCCCCTGTCACACCTTGCCTGGGCTTCTCTGCCATGCATCCCCCCATGTAAAAGATAAATCTTTTACAATAAATTGGTAAATATAATGAAGTGTATTCCTGAGATCGAAACAGGAGGGAAGAGGTCAGGGAACAAGCTTTAAAAGAATGACAGAGCCATACGACACGACAAGAACTGGTCAGATTTAACTAGATCCAAGATGGTGGAAGATTTCCAGTGGACTTTGAACCTTATTATATGCTTTTTGTAACACATTATCATAAGCTAAGTGACACACTCACCAGTACCATGACAGTTCTGAGGTCGACCATCAAAGTTCAAAAAGTGGGTGATGGCCCAATTTTTGGAAATCTCCACCCCCTTCCCCAAAATAGTTGGAACAATCCTCCCCCTCAACAGCCTATGAAATTACCCACCCCCGTAAAAACTGACAACCCCACGCCCTGGTACCACTCTTGCCTTCTGAGATGGCCCTCACGTCTCTGTGGAGTGTGTTTCTCTCTAAATAAATCCATTTCTTACCTATTACTTTGTCGCTTACTGAATACTTTCTACGATGAGACATCTAGAACCTGAGCTTCATTAAGTCCTGAAACCAGGTGTGTGATCTCAGTTAAAAGACTGTGGGTTCAAGTCCAATCTGAGTTACACAGTTTCAAGTTCTGTGAGCTGTTCTAGCAAATTACTGAACTTGAGGAGGCAGTTGTGAGAACCCCCAAATTTGTAGCCATTGGTCAGAAGCATGGGTGGCCCTAGTCTTGAGGCTGCTATTTGAAGTGGGAGCAGTCTTGTGGGACCAAGCTTGTGGGATCAGACACTAACTCCAGGAAGGGAAATGAATTGTTGGACACCCAACTGGTGTCAGAGAATCAGAAAACATGTTGGACAAGAACCATAGGCAGCCAGGCATGTGGCAGGTGTTGGGCAAATAGCAGCTATTTTTGTAATCTTTATTAACAGCCGCCTACTCCAACCTTTGCAAAAATCTTCAGAAGTATCTGAGTGTTTTCCGTTTGTCTTTCCTTCTGCAATTTTTAATCAATTTAGACTACTACATTTTTGGTTAATGAATCAGAGATAATGAGTGAAACTGGGGCCAGATCTTGAGATGGCTCTTTGGACTCTTCTGAAATTGCCTACTTCGACACCTTTGGAAGGAAAATGCACCAAAATACTAAAATCAAAGCAAAAAGTCATATCCATTTAGTAATCAAAAAGTAAAGGATAAAAATGCATCTTGAGATTAAAGCAGTCCTCTGAATATGGAAGAGCAGAGTAGGGTAGAGGAGAGCATTTACAGCTCATTTCCTTTCCAACCTTGGCTGCTAAAGATGAAAGTTATTTTTAAAGGCAGGACACAGTGGCTGAGAGAAAATTCAGCATGAAGTTTGCTGGAGACAGCCATAGAGAGTGTAGAGACATAAATTTAAAGACCCTTAGGTGAGATCAGAGAAGCAGACATTTCATTCAACTCAAGGCTGGATTGAGTCCTTCCTATGTTACAGCATGGGCTTCCCTGGTGACTCAGACGGTAAAGAATCCACCTGCAATGCAGGAGACACGGGTTTGATCCTTGGGTCAGGAAGATCTCCTGGAGAAGGGAATGGCGACGCTCTCCAGTATTTCTTACCTGGAAAATCCCATGAACACAGGAACCTGGCATGGGATCACAAAGAGTTGGACATGATTGAGCAACTAACACACACACATAAGACAGCATGTAAAGCCGTGTATCCTCCTGAGGTGATGCACTCTGATGGACATACTATCTCTGAAGTGTTCTTGTCCCAAAACAATTAGCCTGAATTCAATCAAGCCTCTAGAACTAACTTCCAGTTTGCCAGAAAGATGATGGAGGAAGTTACCATTAGGAAGAAGCAAGAAATTCAGAAGGTGGGATATATTTGAAGACAACTGGCCTGCGGCTTTTAAAAGTCACTGTTATTTGTTTCAGAAAGTTCATTGTTAGTGTGAAGAAATGCTACTGACTTTTTCATGGTCTATCCTGAAACTTCACTGAATTTGTCTATTACTTCTAATAGTTTTTTTGGTGAAGTCTTTAGGGTTTTCTTCATATAGGATCAAGAATAGTACAATTAGAAATGGTTAAGGCAGTTCCCTGGCAGTCCAGTGATTAAGACTCCACCCTTCCACTACAAGAAGCACGTGATGGATCTCAGGTCAGGGAACAAAGATCCTGCATGCTGTAAGACACGGCCAAAAAAAATAAAATAAAATAATGATTAAGATGGAAAATTTTATGCTATGTATACTCTACATAAATCTTTCCATAGTGAATGTCCAAAAAAAAAAAAAGATGGAAGGAGATGAATTGACAGTTCTGAATAAAAAATGAAAGACAGAACATTAGAGGCCAAACATGAAATTTAATGGCATCCTGGTTTGAGAAAGCAAAGCAGTCATAAAAGGCATTCTGAAGACACCTGGGGGAATTTGAATGTGAAGTGACTATTAGATGACAATGTAGAATTATAGTTAATTTCCTTGGCTATGATAACGGCATTAAGGTTGCATAGGAGAACATCTTTGTTACTGTAGAAGCATGCTGAAGTGTTTAGAGTCCAACAGTCCACACTGTCTGCAACTTACTTGCAAATGGTTCAGAAAAAGTGTGTGAAATAAAATAAATAAATAATGAAGAATGATAATAAAGACTGATAATGACAAAATGTTAATGATTGTTGAATCCAGGTGGAAGGTATACTGATGTTCATTTATTCCACATTTAGGGATGTTTGAACATTTCTATAATGAGAAGGTAGGATAAAGTGATCATGACTCCCCTCTGCCCTCTTTCTTACATAATTCAAAACAGAAACAAAAGTAACAGCAAAGTGCAGAGGTGGGTGTGAGGGGCAGGGGGAAACACCAGGGATTTTTAGAGCAGTGAAACCCTTCTCTGTGATTCTGAAATGACAGATTCATGATGTTATACATTTGTCAGAATGGATAGAACTATATACTTCAAAGAGTGAACTCTAATATAAGTTATGAGGGCTTCTCTGGTGGTTCATAGGTAAAGAATCTGCCTGCCAATGCAGGATAAGCAGATTCGATCACTGGGTCAGGAAGATCTCCTGGAGAAGGCAATGGCAACCCACTCCAGTATTCTTGCCTGGGAAATCCCATGGACAGAGGAGCCTGGAAGGCTACAGTCCATGGGGTCACAAAAGTCAGACACAACTTAGCAACTAAAGCAAAAAGAAACATGCTATGAGCTTAGTTAATATGTTAAAAAACATATCAATATGGGGTCATCCTGGAAAGTGAAGTCAATTGGGCCTTAGGAAACATCACTAGGAGCAAAGCTACTGGAGGTAATGGAATTCCAGCTGAGCTATTTCAAATCCTAAAAGATGATGTTGTGAAAGTGCTGTACTCAATATGCCAGCAAATTTGGAAAACTCAGCAGTGGCCACAGGGCTGGAAAAGGTTAGTTTTCATTCCAATCCCAAAGAAGGGCAATGCCAAAGAATGTTCAAACTACTATGCAATTCCACTCATTTTACAGGCTAGGAATGTAATTCTAAAAATTGTTCAAGCTAGGCTTCAACAGTGTGTGAACCAAGAACTTCCAGTTGTACAAGCTAGATTTAGATAAGACAGAGGAACCAGACATCAAACTGCCAACATCTGTTGGATCATAGAAAAACAAGGGAATTCCAGAAAAACATCTACTTCTGCTTCATTGACTACGCTAAAACATTTGACTATGTGGATCATAACAAACTGTGGAAAATTCTGAAAGAGATGGAAATACCAGACCACCTTACCTACCTCCTGAGAAACCTGTATGCAGGTCAAGAAGCAGCAGTTAAAACTGGACATAGAACAATGGACTGGTTCAAAATTAGGAAAGGAGTATGTCAAGGCTGTATATCGTCACTCTGCTTATTCACATGGTGCAGAGTACATCATGTGAAATGCCAGGCTGGATGAAGTACAAGCTGGAACCAAGATTGCCAGGAGAAATATTAATAACCTCAGATACACAGATGACACCACCCTTATGGCAGAAAGCAAAGAGGAACTAAAGAACCTCTTGATAAAGGTGAAAGAGCAAAGAGAAAAAGCTGCCTTAAAACTCAAAATGCAGAAAACTAAGATCATGGCATCTGGTCCCGTCACTTCATGGCAAATAGATGAGGAGAAAAAATGGAAAGAGTGATGGGCTTTATTTTCTTGGGCTCCAAAATTATTGCGGAAGATGACTGCAGCCATGAAATTAAAAGATACTTGTTGCTTGGAAGAAAAGCTATGACAAACCTAGACAGCATATTAAACAGCAGAGACATCACTTTGCCAATAAAGGTCTGTATAGTCAAAGCTATGGTTTTTCCAGTAGTCATGTACAGATGTGAGAGTTGGACCATAAAGAAGGCTGAGCACCTAAGAATTGATGCTTTGAAACTGTGGGGCTGGAGAAGACTGTTGAGAGTCCCTCGGACTGCAAGGACATCAAACCAGTCAATCCTAAGGGAAATCAGTCCTGAATATTCATTGGAAGGCCTGATGATGAAGCTGAAGGTCCAATACTTTGGCCACCTGTTGCAAAGAGCCAACTCACTGGAAAAGACCCTGATGCTGGGAAAGATTGAAAGCAGGAGGAGAAGGGGACAACAGAGGATGAGATGGTTAGATGGCATCACTGACTCAATGGAGATGAGTTTGAGCAAACTCTGGGAGATAGTGAAGGACAGGGAAGCCTGGTGTCCTGCAGTCCATGAGGTCGAAAAGAGTTGGATGTGACCGAGCAACTGCACAACACAAAACGGGGTCATCAATCAAAACAAATGTATATACCGGCGCCAGTTGTTAATAATAAGTGAAACTTACGGAGAGAGAATATATAGGAACTCTGTGTTCTCTCTGTTCAATTCTTCTAAAGCTGCGATTTTAAAAAATTAGTCTGTTAACTAAAAAACCAGGAACAACGACGTTAATAGGTAAGCTTGAAAAATAACGGTACAGCCTTCCGTGGTGGTCCAGTGGTGGAGAATCCACCTTCCAATGCAGGGAGATCAAGTTCGAACCCTGATTGGGAACTAAGATCCCACATGCCGAGGGGCAGCTAAGCCAGCACATTGCATCTACTGAGCCTGCGCCCTCTAGAACTCACCCATAGTCTGCAACTAGAGAAAGCCCAAGGGCTGCAATGAAGACCCAGTGCAGCCAAAAGAAAAAAACAAAAAAAGAAGATAAAAAAAGAAGACGAAAGGTTAAATAATAGTCTGAGAAGTTAGTAGTTAGAAAGTGAAAGTGAAGTCGCTCCATTGTGTCCGACTCTTTGTGACCCCATGGACTGCAGCCTCCCAGGCTCCTCCGTCAATGGGACTTCCCAGGCGAGAATACTGGAGTGGGTTGCCATTTCCTTCTCCAGGGGAGGATCTTCCTGACTCAGGGATCGAACCTGGGTCTTCCGCATTGCAGGCAGACGCTTTACCCTCTAAGCCACCAGGGAAGTAGTTAGAAAAGTATTGCATAATTATAAAATATGGCCGACAGATACAGTGTGGAGCTTCATGGAAGCTAAACAAAGAGGGAGACATGAGATTGAAAAACATACAGCTGAGTCTTCCCTGGTGGTACAGTGGATAGGACTCTGCATGCCAATGCAGGGGACACAGTTTCAACCTCTGCTCTGGGAAGATTCCACATGCCTCGGAGCAACTTAGCCCGTGCACCACAGCTACTGAGCCTTCACGCCCCAGAGCCTGTGCTCTGCAACAAGAGAAGTCACCACGAGAAGACCACACACTACACCAAAGAGTAGCCCCCGCTTGCCACAACTAGAGAAAGCCCCTGAGCGACGACAAAGACTCAGTGCAACCCAAAATTAATTGATTTAAAAAAATACATCTGTTCAGTAGGGGTTAAGATTGTATTTGGAAGGAAGGGAAGAACTATGAAGAAATCTTTCCTGTGACTCCTAATTTTAAAAAAGGTAACAATGAATTCTGTAATTGTTCATATTCTCAGTATTCCTAAAACTTATTCAAAAGCAAGTTTCATATGTCAAGTATTACAAATACAATTGAGAACCTAATAATAATAAATACAAGCCATGGACACAGGAGCCGTGTCCATGGAATTCTCCAGGCAAGAATACTGGAGTGGATTGCCATTCGCTTCTCCACGGGATCTTCCCAACCCAGGGATCGAAACCAGGTCGCCTGCTTTGCATGTAAATTCTTTACCATCTAAGCCACCAGGTAAGCCTAATAATAATAGAAACCTAAATAAATAAATAAAAACCTAGACAGTTGTAAGATAAGTGAATATTAGGGGAATAATGGACAACATGGTAAATATAATTAATGCTGCTATGTTATATATGAAGGTTAAGAGAGTAAATCCTGAGTTCTCATCACAAGGAAAAGATACTTTTTTTTTCTATTCCTTTAATTTTGTCTCTATATGGAGTGATGGATGTTCATTAAGCTTATTGGGATAATCATTTCATGATGCTGTATACCTTAAACTTGTGCAGTGCTGTATATGTCAATTATGTCTCAACAAAACTGGAAGAAAATGAAATAAAATAAAGTTGGAAAAAAAGAAAAACCTAGACAGCAAGAGGATATAAGGAAGTCCAACAAAATTCTCATTTCCTCTATTTTCTCAGAATAATGACTTCATTGTTTTTGTTCAACTATCACACATCAAAATCTTTCCAAATAATTTTGGGAGTTCCCCCTCTTTCACTACTAGCTCTAAAGTCAGTTGGGTAATCCAGCTTTGATACAGTTCTTGCACAAACATTTATTTGCGCAATATTGACATTCTGATATCTGCCAAGTGCCAGGCGTTGTATTTGGTTTTGAGATGACAAAGGTTAAAACTACAGTTTGTGCCCTCAAGGAATTTACACATGGAGGTGGGGAAGGGGACTGACCAGAAAATCTCGTCCTAGTGTAATGAGCCCAGAATAATCTATCAGATAACAGGAGGGCATCAGGGCAGTCAGGACAAGGCTTCACCATTGAGGCAGTGACTCACCGAGACTTGAAGAAGAGAAGCCACCTGCCAAGTAAGTGAGGGGAGAGAGGGGGCCAGGGAGGGCAGAGAATGCCATCACCTGGCATGCCTATGGTTAGAATATAGGCTAGACCAGAGTTAAAACTGGGGAGGTGGGCAGGGACCAGGTCTGGGAGGCTCCAGAAAAACTCTTCTCTTAGGTTTATTTATTTATTTTGGCTATGCCATGCCACAGGGCATGCAGGATCTTAGTTCCCTGACGGGATCGAACCTGTGCCACCTGCATTGAGAGCGCAGAGCCTTAACTATTGGACGGCCAGGGAATTCCCTTCTGTTATGTTTAGACTCTAACCTGAGGGTGATTTTGTGGGGGCATCTCCTGATCAGAAATAGGTTGTTCAAGGGAGTGTCACCTGGCTGTTTTGGAGAAGACCAGAATGAGGGCAGCTAGACCAGTTTTGGGCTCTTGCCTCAATGAGGGCCTGACCCAGTAATAGAGCTGGGAGAATATGTGGATTCACCAGGCATTCTGGAGTAGAACCAGTAGGACTTATTGACGGGTTATAACCTGTCAATCCTAAAGGAAATCAACGCTGAGTATTCATTGGAAGGACTGATGCTGAAGCTTAAGCTCCAATACTTTGGCCACCTGATGTGAAGAACTGACTCCTTAGAAAAGACCCTGATTCTGGGGAAGATTAAAGGCAGGAGGAGAAGGGGATGACAGAGGATGAGATGGTTGGATGGCATCACCGACTCATTGGATATGAGTCTGAGCAAGTTCCCAGAGTTGCTGATGGACAGGGAAGCCTGGCGTGCTTCAGTCCATGGGATCACAAAGAGTCAGACATGACCAAGCGACTGATCTGAAATGAATACGTCGGGGAGAATGAGAAGGATGGGGTAGGCTGACTCCCAGTTTCCAGGTAGGGGACTGGGGGGGACCTGGGTGATGACCCCAGGTGAAGAGCTGTAGAAGGGAGAAAGGAGGGGCCAGCAGATGTGGGACACGCTGAGTCCCAGGACCTGTGGATATCTAGGCAGAGACAGCCTGTCAGCTGGTATGCATGCAGGTCTGGAGTTCTAAAGAGAGAAGGGGGCTGGGATGAGACCACAGAGTGTGCTGTGGGCTTGAGGACCCTGGCAGGGGACTATGAAAGGACAGGCCTGTCCTCAGCAACGTGTGTTCACGCCATCCACAGTCACTGACCAGGCCCCTCTCTGTGCCAGGGCCTGTCCAGAGGATGGAGGCTGTGGAAACAGATAAAGACCATCCGAAGGAAACATGAAGAAGCCATGGATTCAGAGCCTGCTAGAGCAAGGGAGTCAGCCCCCATCTTTTGCCTTTTGGCAGAGACTCAAAGGCAGGCAGAGGAGTTGAAAAAAGCAGCAGAGGGGATGGGAGAAGGATCCAGGTGTGTCCCATCAGAGGCTGTTGGCATAGGAAAGTTGGGGCGGGCTAACTAGAAGTACGTCGTTGTGTAACTGGTTAGGCTTGCATGGTTAACTTTCCCTAGTTGGTCCCTCTAGTTAGAAGTGGGGACAAAAATTAGGGAAGCTGTCAGTTACGAATCAAGTCCTGGTTTTGGGGGGCTGATGGTTGCAGGGGTTATTATTTGGCTTCTAGGCTGGTTGCTGAAGAGAGTGGTCTGACTTCCTCCAAGTCTGACTTAGAGACGGCAGAATGGTTTCCTGGGCTGGTTACTGGCAATAATGGGTTGGCTTCTTGGCTGGTTGCTGCAGACTGTGAGTCTGAGTTCTATTTTTATATGTGGGCTGGGCACAGTCTGTATATTCACTCTCTCAAGGTGTAGCAGTGAACACACCTACAGTCCCGGCCCTCATGGCCTTTGCATTCGAGTAGGTGAGACAGCATTATGCAAGCAAACAAATGCATTATCAAGAAACTTTTTAATCCAGATCTCAGTCCTTTTACTGTTCATCTAGCTCATTTTCTTGCAGAGAGTGAGCACTGTCTGAAAGGATCTTGATACTAGAACTCTGACAGGTTTTCCAACAAAAATATGTACATGAATGTTTATCACAGCACTATTCACACTAGCCCTGAAGTGGAAACAGCCCAAATATCTATCAGTGGATGAATGAATAAACAAAACATGTGATATCCAAACAATGAAATAGTTTTAAAAATCCTATTGTTGCTGTTCAGTCTCTAAGTCGTGTCCGACTCTTTGTACCCTCATGAACCGCAGCATTCTAGGCTCTTCTGTCCTCTACTATCTCCCAGAGTTTGTTCAAATTCATGTCCATTGAATTCGTGAAGCTATCTAACAATTATTCTCTGCTGCCCTCTTCTCCTTTTGCCTTCAATCTTTCTCAGCATCAGGGTTTTTTGTTTTATTTTTTTCCCAATGAGTCAGCTTTTCCCATCAGGTGACCAAAATATTGGAACCTCAACTTCAGCAACAGTCCTTCCAATGAATATTCAAGGTTGATTTCCTTTAGGACTGACTAGCTTGATCTCCTTGCTTTCCAAGGGACTCTCAAGAGTCTTCTCCAGCAACATGATTCAAAAGCACCAATTCTTAGGCGCTCAGCCTTCTCTCACATCTGTACATGACTACTGGAAAAAACCACAGCTTTGACTAGACGGACATTTGTAGGCAAAGTAACGTCTCTGCTTTTTAATATGCTGTTTATGTTGGTCATAGCTTTTCTTCGAAGTAGCAAATGTCTTTTAATTTCATGGCAGTCACCATCTGCAGTGATTTTGGAGCCCAAGAAAATAAAGTCCGTTACTGTTTCCATTGTTTCCTCATCTATTTGCCATGAAGTGATTGGACTGGATGCCATGATCTTAGTTTTTTGAATGTTGAGTTTTAAGCAAGCTTTTTCATTCTCCTCTTTCACTTTCATCAAGAGGCTCTTTAGCTCCTCTTTGCTTTCTGCTATAAAGGTGGTATCATCTGCATATCTGAAGTTACTGATATTTCTTCTGGCAATCTAGATTCCAGCTTGTGATTCATCCAACCCAGCATTTAGCATGACGTACTCTGCACAGAAGTTAAATAAGCAGGGTGACAATACACAGCTTGTCATATTCCTTTCCCAATTTGAAACTAGTCAGTTGTAGCATGTCCAGTTCTAACTGTTGCTTCCTAGCCCACATACAGTTTTCTCAGGAGGCAGGTAAGATTGGTCTGGTATTCCCATCTCTTTAAGAGTTTTCCACAGCTTGTTGTGATCCACAGTCAAAGGCTTCAGCTTGCTGTGTCCCAGTTAAAGGCTTTAGTGTAGTCAATGAAGCAGAAGTAGATATTTTTCTGGAACTGCCTTGCTTTCTCCATGATCCAGTGAATGCTAGCAATCTGATCTCTGGTTCCTCTGCCTTTTCTAAACTCAGGTTGTACAACTGGAAGTTCTTGGTTCACATACTGGTGAAGCCTAGCTTGAAGGATTTTCAACATAACCTTAATAGCATGTGAAATGATCACAATTGTATGGTAGTCTGAACATTCTTTGGCATTACCCTTCTTTGTGATTTGAGTGAAAATTGACCTTTTCCAGTCCTTTGGCCACTGCTGAGTTTTCCAAATTTCCTGGCATGTTGAGTGCAGCACTTTCACAGCATCATCTTTTAGGATTTGAAATAGCTCAGCTGGAATTCATCACCTCCACTAGCTTTGTTTGTAGTGATGTTTCCTAAGGTCCACTTAATGTCACACTCCATGATGTTTGGCTCTAGGTGAGTGACCACAGCATCATGGTTATGTGAGTCATTAAGACCTTTTTGTATAGTTCTTCTGTATATTCTTGCCACCTCTTCTTAATCTCTTCTGCTTCTGTCAGATCCTTACTGTTTCTGTCCTTTATTGTGCCCATCCTTGCATGAAATGTTCCCTTTATAATATCTGTAATTTTCTTGAAGAGATCTCTAGTATTTCCCATTCTATTCTTTTCCTCTATCTCTTTGCATTGTTCATTTGAGAAAGCCTTCTTATCTCTCCTTGCTGTTCTCTGGAACTCTGCTTTCAGTTGAGTATATCTCTCCCTTTCTCCCGTGTCTTTCACTTCTCTTCTTTCCTCAGCTATTTGTAAAGCCTCCTCAGACAGTCACTTTGGCTTCATGCATTTCTTTTTCTTTGGGATGTTTTAGGTCACTGCCTCCGTACAATTTTTAAATTTAAATAAATTTTTTTAAGTTTTATTTATTTTTTAATTTTTGGCTGCGCTGGGTCTTCATTGCTATGCACAGGCTTTTCTAGTTGCAGGGAGCAGGGGCTACTCTCTAGCTGAGGTGCGTGGGCTTCTCACTGCAGTGGCTTCTCTTGCTGCAGAGCTCGGGTTCTAGGGCATGTGAGCTCAGTAGCTACAGCGTGTGGACCTAGTTGTCCCACAGCAAGGGGATCTTCCGGGACCAGGGATCGAATCTGTGTCTCCTGCATTGGCAGGGGAATTCTTAACCACTGGACCACCAGGGAAGTCCCATACAATAAAATTTTATTCAGCCACAAAAAGAAACAAAGTACTGGTACAAGCTATGAAAAGTGAAAGTGAAAGTCGCTCAGTCATGTCTGACTCTTTGTGACCCCGTGGACTATACAGTCCATGGAATTCTCCAGGCCAGAATACTGGAGTGGGTAGCCTTTCCCTTCTCCAGCAGATCTTCCCGACCCAGGAATCCTACCAGGGTCTCCTGCATTGCAGGTGGATTCCTTACCAACTAACTGAGCTATCAGGGAAGCCCTGGTACATGCTATAGTGCAGCACAGATAAACCTTGAAAACGCTATGCTAAGTGAAAGAAGCTAGGCACACCAGGTCACATACCATAGGATGCCACTTGAATGAAATATCCAGAATAGGCAAATTCATTGAGAGAGGAAGATAGTGGTTGCTAGGAATTGGGGTGAGGTGGAGAACTGGGAGTGATTGCTTAGTGGGTATGAAGTTTCTTTGTGGGAGTGATGAAGAAGTTCTGGAACTTGATAGTGGTTACAGCTGTACAACATTGCGAATGTTACTTGATGCCATAAGATTGTATACTTTAAAATGGTAAATGTTAAGTTGTGAGTATTTTAAATGCATGAGCAGTTCTGATGATTTAATTAAATTATAAATATTTATAACCAAGTCTTTTATTTGGTCAACTTTCATCAGACAGAAGAAGATTCTGCTTCTTTTTTCTTTTTGGAAATCAACAATATCAGCTTCTGGATAATTAACAAACTTCCAATGTAAGACATAAAGTGATATCACAGAAAAGACAGTTTTCACTCAGTATGGACAGTTCAGTTTCTGAAAAAACTGAATTATTATTCATGCTAAATGGGTAATTATTTCCAAGGTTTTCATATGGTAACAAAGTCAATAATCAATAGTGTCAAGTAAAAAGGTGATTTTGCATTTGATAAACATTGCAGGTTTTACACTTAAAAGATATCTAATGTAGAACAATAGCTTTATTTGAATTGCAAAGTGACTTTAATGACATAGTAATGTAATCTCTTTAGGAGAAGAGCAATGAGCTTTTTTTTTTTTTAATAGTTAAGGACCCCTGGATCTTTTTCTGTTATTCAATGAAAAACACTCTCACTCTCAAAAGAGGGCGATTTTCAGTCTTCCTCTTCTGTTGGATACAATGTATTGTGCACTTTCTCAGCACTAGGCTGGGAGCTGAACATAGTCATCTAATCAACATCATCACAGTAGCCCACAGGGTAAGATTTCTTCTCTGCATTTTACCAAGAGGTGATGGAATTTGCCTAAATAGCTGATAATAGAAACAGAGTCCAAATTTAGCTTTCTTTGATTCTAAATCTTACTCTCTTAATCAGCAAACTGGTTCTGTAACAACTAGATAGAGGTCACAGGCTTTGTGACCACACAATCTGCTATTGGGGCACAAAAGTAGCCACATACAACACGTGAACAAATAAGCATGGCCATGGTCCATGTTCTAATATGGCACTGACATTTGAATTTTATTTAATTTTTCATGTGTCATGAAATATTCCTCTTTCACTTACCCGCCACCCCCCCCCAGCAATTTCAAAACATAGAAACCATTCTTAGCTTACAGGCCACACAAAAACAGGCAGCAAGCCAGATTTAGCCCAAGGGCTATAGTTTACTGACACCTGCTCTTAATCCCTGTGAGGTCCCCAAACTCAGTGTGTACAGCGGACAGGGAAGATAATAGAATGAGTGAAACAGGCTGGGCAAGACACTAGGGGTTAGTAGGGACTATGGCTCCAATTCCGGGATCTCAAAGGAAAGAAGCTGGAAATTTATGTTTGTATTTGCAATTTCCCTGTTTCAATATTAGCAGCAAATCCAAATTTCTGAAAGATAATACTATCTTCAATCAGATATGGCCCACAGGTCCCCTTTTGCAACCTCTTCACTATGGTTGAGTGGATTCTCAATCCTGGCTACTCTTAGGAATCACTTTAGACTAAAAAAAAAAAAAAAAAAAAAAAAACCTCCACCAAGATGTCTGGGCCTCACCCCCAGAAACTGGATTTAAATGGTCTGCTGTGGAGATCCTGGATATTTTTAAAGCCCCCCAGTGGATTCTGAAATGTAACCACTAATACCTCTTTTGGCCAATTACACGTGCTCCTTCCCAGAGTGCTGTATATATATCCTGCTGGAAGGCAGATTTCCTGCTGTTCTTGTTTTAAAAGCCACCTCATTTAACCTATTTCTGTGCCTGCCACAAAGCAGCTGCATATAAACACCACCACCATAAAGAACCAGAATCTTCTCCCTTGCACGTCAGTCCTTCTATTTGTTGGATGCAAACCCCAACTCTTCTTTTCAAGTGAAGTGAGAATAAAGAAAGTGAAGTTGCTCAGTCATGTCCGATTCTTTGTGACCCCATGAACTGTAGCCTACCAGGCTCCTCTGTCCATGGGATTTTCCAGGCAAGAGTACTGGAGTGGGTTGCTATTTCCTTCTCCAGGGGATCTTCCTGACCGAGGAATCCAACTCGGGTCTCCCACATTGCAGACAGATACTTTACCTTCTGAGCCACCAGGGAAGCCCCGAAGTGAAAATATTTATATATTTAAACAAGTGAAAGTCACTCAGTCATATCTGACTGTTTGCGAACTTGTGGACTATATACAGCCCATGGAATTATCCAGGCCAGAATACTGGAGCGTAGCCTTTCCTTTCTCCAGGGGATCTTCCCAACCCAGGGATCAAACCCAGGTCTCCTGCATTGCAGGTGGATTCTTTACCAGCTAAGCCACAAGGGAAGCCAAGACAAGCCAAGACTTCTTGACAAGAAGTCAAGACTGAGGGGCAAAGTCATAGGGACCCCTGGTCAGTGAAGCAGGAGGGCACAGGGCACCAGCTGTGGAGCAGACTTGGGAAATAGTCTGAAGGCAATTTTTTCTGCACAGCACCCTGCTCCGTGGAGAAGCCCAAGGGCCTTGAACCCTAGCTGCAGTCAAAAGAGCCCCACTCACAGATATAGGCCACCCTCTGGCTCAGGGGCCTTCAGTAAATTCCTTCATTCTTCACCTTGGCCTTTGTGGTCTGGTCCAAGGTTCAACACAGAACACTATGGGTGATGGGATGAGAGGTTTATCTCAGGAATCAGCTCTTACAGGGCTCTAGAAGGAGTGGGGAAAGGACAGTCCAGGAGGGAAGTCACAGGATCAGAGGAGGCATCAGCCAGTCCATCTGGGCAGCCAGGCACCAAAATAGGACAGCTGAGGGAAAGCCCTCTGGCAGGCTGTGCCTCTGTGTGGTGCCCCTACTGAGCATCTGGGGGTACAGGGCTGGCGGCAGAGCAGAGGAGAGCAAGGTCAAGTGGAACATCCAGGCATTTCTGCATCTTATCGTCCACTGCCTCTGACCACAGCACTTTCAGCGATGGCGATTGCTGCACTGTCACGTTCAAGGTCAGGGTTTAATATAGTATTTTGGAGAGGAAAAAAATATCCTTTGCCTAATACATGGCTTCATTTTGCTATATAATTTATGGTCAGCGTATAGCAGAGTAACAAAAAATATATATACAATACAGTAAGTCCCCTACATACAAACAAGTTTCATTCCAAGAGCACATTCGTAAGCCTAATTTGTTCATTAAGTCCAACAAAGTTAGCCTAGGTACCCAAGTAACACAATAGGCTATGAAGTACTGTAAAGTGAAAGAAAGTGAAGTCGCTCAGTCATGTCCGACTCTTTGCAATCCCATGGATTGTAGCCCACAGAATTTTCCAGGCAAGAGTCCTGGAGTGGGTTGCCATTTCCTTCTCCAGGGGATCTTCCTGTCCCAGGGATCAAACCCGGGTCTCCCACATTGGAGGCAGAGGCCTTACCTCTGAGCCACCAGGAAAGCCCATATAGTACTATACTTTGGTGCTTATAATAGGTTTATAATACTTTACATGCAAGTAATACATAAAAAACCAAACACAAAAAATAAATAAAACATTTTTAATCTTACAGTACAGTACCGTGAAAAGTACAGTAGTACAAGACAACAGCTGACTTACAGGGGCTGGCATCAAGAGAACAGGCAGGAAGTTACTGACTGGAGGAGGGAGAGGAGGAGGGAGATGGTAGAGCTGAAGAATTTTCAGCAATAAGAGACGGAGGGCAAGCTGCAGTTTCACTCACACTATGGCACAGGTTCTTGTTCCTTGCTGGATTCAATTCTATCTACCCTCTTGAAAAAAAAAAAAAAGTACAGTGACTCACGTTTACATCTTCGAAAGCTTCCAACTTGAAGGTTCATATGTAGGGAACTTACCATACTTAAAGTTTCTGCCAGCAGGCAAAAATAAGCCATACCACCCACTAATTCTGGGGGGCCCCATAGGCTTGGAAAACCATTGGAAGCGATTGCTGAAACGCTGTTTGTGATATGATTAAACAAGTAGCTCTCAGGACTTCCCTAGTCCAATGGTTAAGACTCCATGTTTCCACTGCAGGGGGCACAGGTTCCATCCCTGATGGGGGAACTAAGATCTCGCAGGAAAAAAAAACAAACAAAAACGAGCTTTCAGCAGGAATTTTAATGGTCACCATACAAGGTCCAGAAAGTTTTTGTGGCTTAATGAGCCACATAGATTCAGAGTTCTACATGCTTCTTTAATGTCTATGCCATTTTCTCTGTGATAAAGAATGCTTTATCTTTAGTTTACCCCACTCCAGTACTCTTGCCTGGAGAATCCCATGGACGGAGGAGCCTGGTAGTCTGCAGTCCATGGGGTCGCGAAGAGTCGGACATGACTGAGCGACTTCACTTTCACTTTTCACTTTCATGCCTTGGAGAAGGAAATGGCAACCCACTCGTGTTCTTGCCTGGAGAATCCCAGGGACGGCGGAGCTTGGTGGGCTGCCGTCTACGGGGTCGCACAGAGTCGGACACGACTGAAGCGACTTAGCAGCAGCAGCAGCAGCAGCAGCAGCAGCAGCAGCAGCATCTTTAGTTTGCTTAAAATTTTTTCTTCCAAAAAATTCCAGACGATTATAATCCCAGTGATAGCAGATCTTTCTACTACAATACATGAGTTAATGAACACCAAAAGGTTTGTGGAATCCCTAAAACATAGTAGATGCTTAATAAATGATACTTTCCTTCCCATATCTCTAGGGCTATTTTCTTCTAAGGATTAAACAAACTTGCAATTAAGTAGTAAATAAAGCCAAGAGAGCTAATACATACTATAGTAAATATATACAACATTGTATCATAATCACCAGACTAGCTGAGACTAGATCTTAAAAGGAAATGATAATTATGTGATGTGAAAGAGGTGCTACAATAGCAATCTTGTTACAATATATCAATATCAACATGTTGTACAATGTATCAAATCAATGTACACAATGTTATATATCATATATATTTGTGTTTTTTTTTAACTGCTAAGAATCTGCCTGCCAATGAAGGAGTGTGAATTCAATTCCTAGGTTGGAAAGATCCCCTAGAGAAGGAAATGGCAACCCACTCCGGTATTCTTGCCTGGGAAATCCCATGGACAGAGGAGCCTGGGGGGCTTACTCCATGGGGTCACGAAGAGTCGTACACAACTTAGCAACTCAACACACACAGCTAACTCAGACTGCTGACTATGAAAACATCCTTGAAAGAAATACATAGGTAAGTAAAGGAATTTTCTTTGGGGAAGATAAAAGTGAATATTTCACAAGAGCGGCTTAGTCTTACCTCTGCTCTATCTTGAAGCTTGTTATAAATCTATAGCATGCTTCTTTCTTCCCTCTTTTTTAATTTAAAAAGCTGGAGAAAACATTAAATATGGAAAATAACTCTTTGGATTTAGGAGCTCAGTGTTTTGGGGAGACAGTCCTGGTCATTGAACATTCTTATCTGCTACCCATAAGAGAATTCTCTCTTGTTCCACCACATCTCAGCATTCCTGTGGTTATAACTGAGGTCTTCCACTGTTTGCATAAGAACCAGGGTCGCTAAACCATCTCTGTGAAATGGAATCATGGGCTTTTCCTGAGGTAAGGGTGGATGTTCTACCTCTGTCCAGACTCAGTGGGCAATCTACAGCTTGTCCAAGTGCAGCATTCATCTTCCCCAAGAGCATCACCTCTCTGAGGACGAGGCCACCACCCTCTATTCTAGAGGGGCTACAACTGGTCTGAACTATGGCAAAAGGGGTCATCAGCATGGAGTGGGAGAGCTGGCAAGTCTTGTGCCATAAAGTAGGGGCCATAGGCTGGCTGTAATCGGTGGTCAGTCCTCTCCAGGTGGTGAGTCAAGGCAACTTCCAAGCACTGATAATTTATGCTTCCCTAGGTGCTTGCTTGCTAAGTGAAGATTAATGCGTCCCCTTAGTGACATCGCTCTGTGCTCCTTCTCCTCCTCCCTAGCCCACAGATGGTGCCTCTCAAAGTGAAATCTTCAGACCAACTGCATCAATAGCACTTCGTTAGATGGAATATTACTCAGCCATTAAAAAGAATGAAATAATGCCATTTGTAGCAACATAGATGGACCTAGTGACCATCATACTGAATGAAGTAAGTCAGAGAAAGGAGGAGACATATTGTATGACATCCTTTATATGTGGAATCTAAAAATAAATGATACAAATGAACTTACAAAACAGACTCACAGACTTTGAGAACAAGCCTATAGTTGCTGGGGGGGGAGGGGTGGTGGGGGAGGGAGAGTTAGGGAGTTTGGGATGGATATGTACACACTGCTGTATTTAAAATGAATAACCAACAAGGACCTACTGTATAGCCCATGGAACTCTGTTCAATGTTATGTGGCAGCCTGTATGGGAGGAGAATTTGGGGGAGAATGGATACATGGATATGTATGACTGAGTCCTTTCTCTGTTCACCTGAAACTATCACCACATTGTTTGTTAATCTGCTATACCCCAATACAAAATAAAAAGTTAAAAAAAATTAAAAAGCACTCCGTTAGAAAAGCAGATTCTCTGTTGGGCCCCACCCAGACCCACTGAAACCATGCAGGGTGGGGTCCAGCAACCTGTATGACCTAACAAACCCTCCAGAGACCCTGATGTGCTCTAAAGGGTGAGAACTACGGCTCTAGTCTAGGGCAGTAAGTCCCCAAATGTGCTTCATACTAGTACCTCTTGGGAAGCTTTGAAAACCCCAATCATGCCCAGGCTTCCCCCACTCTAATTCAGTCAGAAGCTGACCATGAGACTCAGGCATCAGGAGTTCTTAAAGATCCTCCAGGTAATTCAGATGGGCAGGTGCATTTGAAAACCACTGCTCTATCTGGGGCCTCTCTGCTCAAGAGCGAGGTCTCCAGACTAGCAACTTCCATTGCCATCACAGGGTGGGGGGCTAGGGGGAGAGGCTTGTTAGAAATGCAGGGTCTCAAGCCTCAGTCCAGACCTGCTGAATCAGTCTGCGCTTTAACATGATCCCAAGTGAATCATAAGCACATTAAAATGTGACAAGTACTGGCCTGGGGTACAAGAAACACAATCTGAAATGTGTGTCTGAAACTTTCTGACTTCTAGATCAATGATTTACTGAACCGGGTCCAGAGGTTGCTGATTTTGTTTTCTGGTTCTTGGGCGACACTCCCCCCACCCCCCCACCCCCCCGCCCCCGGCCTCGCCCATTTCAATTAGGGAAGGGATAGTGACTGGAGGAAAGGAAAGAAATTCAAAGAGCACCTCAAGGGGGCCCTACAGAGTGAGTAAGGGAGGAAGAAACATTTTAATTACCATTTGGATGTATTCTGGACATATTCTGTTCATCCTGTTACTAGTTACCAGGTTGTCTAATAGCTACTCCCAGGAGGCCTCTCCATACCAGCTGTTTCTTTCTCCCTCGCCACCCCACCCTCTAGTTTCTTACTTCTGAAGATCTCACCAGACCCACTACTGAACGATTTAGAAAGTGAAACCAAGGATAACTCAGAATTGGAATAAATATTAACCTGGAATTACTATTTTCTTAAAGTGAAAGAGGTCCAGATTAAAATAGGCTGATTTTGTGACCAAAGGCAATAGAACTTTTATGCCTTGCAAATTTTTTAACCTATAAGATCTTTTTTTAGTAACCCAATCCACTTATTTAGCCTTTTCCCTCATCTCAAAAGGGAAGTGTGGTTGTATACTCATCTCTGTATACATGTGTTTGTGTGTAGTCATGAAAAATATGGGGGACTTCCTTGGTGGTCCGGTGGTTAAGACTCTGTTCTTCCAAAGCAGGGGGCATGGGTTCGATCCCTGGTTGGGGAACTAAGATCACAGGCAACATAGCCAAAAAAGAAAAAAAACTGGCTATAGCTATATGACCAAGTTCTGTCCAATGCAGTATAAGCAGAAATATTATGTATGTGGCAATATCCAAGAACCATCCTTAAAAAATAATTGGTACATACTTTTAGCTTCTGTTTCTTCCCATTTATTCATTCTCCTGACTGGAACATGACCTGATGGCTGGAGCTGAAGCAGCCACCTCAGACCAGGAGGTAACCTTGGAAATGGAGGCCAAGCACAGCAGAGGAATAGGATAGATGGAGTCTGGATCACTGAGGACTTCATGGAGCAGAACTGCCATAAGAGTTCTGGATTACTTGCCTCTGGACTTCTGCTTGAGAGAGAAATAAACTTTTATTTTGTTGAAGGCACAGTTATTTTGGATTCTGTTACCAGTTTAATGCCAACTGATAGACTACTCTGGTTTAAGGCAGCCTTCTTTCATGTTTATCTGCTTTGTTTCTTCAAAGCCCTTAGTGACTAAAATTACTTAGTATATTTATTTATACTTTAAGTTGTGTTTTTATTATCTATCTTGCCCCCTCTGAAATATAAACTCTTTGAGGCCAGGGATTACCTGATGTTCAGTGCTGTATTCTTATCTCCTATAAGAGTGCCTAGCACATGATAGGTGCTTAATAAATATTTGTGCAGTGAATTGGTGAGTGAATACCTACTAGGTGCCAGGGAGAGAGATAAAAAATTATTAACATATATTTCCTGAGTCTTTGCCTGAAAAACTCACCATCTAGTGGAAACTGACTCTCTGTTGAAAATGTTCATCATCCTCACTGGATCCATCTAACCATGGTTCTCATCCAGGGGCAATTTTGTTCCCCAAGGGGCTTTTGTTGGACATATTTTTGATACAAGTTAGGGGATATCAGTGGTATCTAGTGAATAGAGGCCAGGAAAGTTGCTAAACATCCTACAGTGCCCAGGACAGCCCCCACAACAGATAATTATCTGGCCCCAAATGCTAACAGTGCAAAACTTGAGAAAACCCAACAAGCCAAGGTCAGTGCCAACGATATTTTCCAGAGGCAAAGATGTTTGGGCTATGCAAGAGTAGAAGCCATTGAGTGTGGGGGACACATACCATGTGGTCTCTTTGATCTTATTAGTGAGTCTTGAGATTAAGACCCAAGTAGAGGTCAACTGAGTTGTCAGATTCTGTAAAGGTCCCCACTGAGAGGCCAACTCCCACCATTAACCTTTACTTGTCACAGGGCCCACGTTTCGAGGACCCTATGTATTCAGAACACTAAACTTATGTCCAGAACTCTAGAAATCAAGTCAGAGAAGTTCATTGACAGGTATCATCATTAGTGTTAAGAACTCTAAGCTCACTTTGCTGGGTTTCCTCAGGAAGGCTAAGAGAGCTCAAGAAGCTCTCCTGCTCTTTGCTGTAATAAATGTCTTCCCTATTTCTGTTGGGTGAATGGAGTATATCTACCTTCATGACCCCCCCTACAAAATATAATTTTCTCTTGCAGGTAAACAAATGAAGGATGAGGGTAGTCTAAGCCACAGGAGATTAGGGAGGTGATAGTTCTGGGCGACTTCATATTTTGCCCTTTTTTTAAGCTTCCTAATTTGTTAGACACTGATGTGCTTGGTGACCTTGGCTATTGACACCTAATCTCTCTGAGCCTTAGTTTTCTCATCAGCAAACTCAAGGGGTTGAATCAGGCTTACTGATCTTCCACCCTAAATAAACATAATGATTTATCTATCACCTGTTAACCAGATAAATGATGGCAACAAATGCTTGGGTTTGAAGAAATAAATTTGAAAATAAAGGAGAGACTACAGTATTATGTATGTGGCAATATCCAAGAACCATCCTTAAAAAATAATTGGTACATACTTTTAGCTTCTGTTTCTTCCCATTTATTCATTCTCCTGACTGACCATCAGTATTCCTCCTTCCCACCCACCACTGCCATTTTCAGAAACAAAGCATCAACACTAAACTTTGGGATAGTATTTCCTAAAAATATGTGTCTTAGAACATAGTTCTCAAGATATGAAAATGGGACTCTATATCAAAAACATTGGGAAGCGTACTAGATTCCCCTTTTGGAGAGTCACAATAAATCACTTTAACATTTTCTAAACCCAATGCATCTTACCTATTTGACTAGAGAATTAATTCTTCATTGAATATTTATTAGCATCCTACAGAATTACAGAACTAGTGTTCCATGAAACTCACTTTTGGAGACCCTGACTTGTTATATAATGCCAATACCTTTTGCTCTGTATGTACTTGGAGAGGGAATGATGGAACCTGCTAAAAACTATCTCAAAGAAAATAGACAATGTGCTTTATAACTTCCCCCGGCTTCAGTAGACACATAGGAATTACCCAAACACCTGGTATCAGGCAACAATAACATGCTTGGACACACTATTTATAAAATCCTCTTATTGTCCTCAGTTTGTTGTTATATAGCCTATGATGCAAAGAGAGAAAAGTTTTAAACATATGCTACTTTGCTGAATTTACTCTGACAATTCAGTTCATTAAGTGACAGGGATGGCAAATAGGTTTTTTTCTCTCATGATAGCTTTGATTGGTGGGTAGAAGCTGCCTAGAGTTCTGTATTAAAAAATAAGAAGCCCTTGAAGGGGCTTGGAGAGAAAATATGCTATGATTGATTCTTAATGTTTGGCTATAGTGCCGTGATTGATTGCTAATGTCTGTTGTGATGTCTACTAGGATGTCTACATCCTAGGAGAAGGCACAGGATGCTTGTTGAGTGTTTCCTCACCAAAAATGGGAGGTTTCTTACAAACTGCCCACACTGGCTTGGTTGGGGAGTTAAGACTTAATACGCTTAGGGGAGGGAGGTGGGAGGAGGGTTCGGGAGGGGGAGCACAGGTGAACCCATGGCTGATTCATGTCAATGTACGGCAAAAACTACTACAATATTGTAAAGTAATTAGCCCCCAACTAAAATAAATAAATTTATTTAAAAAAAAAAAAGACTTAATACGCTTAAGTGACAACAGGAGTGGTGAAGATAATCCTATAGGGTCAGAAAAAGAAGAGTTCCTTTAGGCCTTAGTTCAGTTCAGTTCAGTCGCTCAGTTGTGTCCGACTCTCTGCGACCCCATGAATCGCAGCACACCAGGCCTCCCTGTCCATCACCAACTCCCGGAGTTCACCCAAACTCATGACCATCAAGTCGGTGATGCCATCCAGCCATCTCATCCTCTGTCGTCCCCTTCTCCTCCTGCCCCCAATCCTTCCCAGCATCAGGGCCTTTTCCAATGAGTCAACTCTTCGCATGAGGTGGCCAAAGTATTGCAGTTTCAGCTTCAACATCAGGTCTTAAGGTAAAGATAAATTGCATTCAAGAGTTGATTTGGACCTTGGAAATTAAAAAGATTAGGTCCAGTGAGGAGACCCTGGGAGGTAGTTCTCAGCAGAGACTGCAACTGAGCTGCCAAGGCCCCAGGGATAGCTTGTACCTCTAGAGCTGCCCAGATACAGTATCAGCATCCCTTAGACAATGCTCAATAAAAATATATTCTTATCCTTTGTCTAGCACAGTTCTGTCCAATAGAAATATAATTTGAGCCACATATATAATTTCAAATCTTCTAGTAGCCACATTTAAAAAGTAAAAAAAGAATTCTAGTGGTTGCTGCTGCTGCTGCTAAGTCCCTTCAGTCGTGTCTGACTCTGTGCGACCCCATAGAAGGCAGCCCACCAGGCTCCGCCATCCCTGGTATTCTCCAGGCAAGAATACTGGAGTGGGTTGTAGGACCCCACAATTTCACTGCTCAGGGCCCAGGTTTGATCCCTGCTCCCCAGGCGATAAACAATTTGCATGCACAAGAGACATGGGTTCTATCTTTGGGTTGGAAAGATCCCCTGGAGAAGGAAATGGCAACACACTCCAGTATTCTTGCCTGGAAAATCTCATGGACAGAGGAACCTGGTGGGCTACAGTCCATGGGATCACAAAGAGTCAGAGGCAACTGAGTATGTACACACGCAGAGAACTAAGATCCCCACCAGCTGCACAGCACATCCAAAACAAACAAACAAAAAGCAAAACAAAACCAAAGAAAGAAGGTAAAGAGAAATAAGTGAAATTAATTTTAATAATAAACTTTATTTATCCCAATATATCCAAATTACAATCACTTCTTATAATCAATGTAAAAATTATTAATGAGATAGTTTACACTCTATTTTTGGTAATAAGCCTTTGAAAACTGGTGTATATTTTATTTACATCATATATCAATGGGAATAAGACACATTTCAAGTGCTCAATAGCCCTGAGTGGCTAACGGCTACCATGCTGGACAATGTCAGTACAAACTACCACTATTATTCATGTGTTCTGTCTTCCAAAACGTCTGAAATTCTGATCTTATACAACTGGTGCTAACAATATTTTTTAATACTTTAAAAATAATTTATTTCTTTTTTAAAGTGAGAGATTGTTACTTTTGCTTCCTGTTAATGTTAGGAAGACAGAATTATTAAGTACAGAAGAGTAATAGTTCCTATGTCTTGTTTTTTTTCTATTTTTTTTTTTTTTTACCATTTTTAGATTGAGATAAAATACACATAACATAAAATTCCCCATTTATGTGTAGAGTTCTGTGGCATGAACTACATTCACACTGTTGTTCCACCATTACCACCATCGATCTCCAGAAACTTGTCATCCTCCCAAACTGAAACTCTACATCTTTTACACAGTAACTCCCTATTCTCCCCTCCTCCCAGGCCCTGGCAACCACCATTCTACTTTCTGTCCGTACGAATTTGATTACTCAAAGTTCCTCATATAAGTAGAATCATACAGTATTTGTTTTTTTGTGTGTTAGTTTATTTCACCTAGTATAAAGTCTGCAAACATCTATATTGTAGCATATATCAGACTTTCTTTTTAAGGGTGAATAATATTCCATTGTATGGATATACCACATTTTATTTATCCATTGATCCATCAATGGAAACTTGGATTGCTTCTATTTTGGCTATGTGAGTAATGCTGCTATGAGCATGGGTGTGGAAAAACCTGTTTGAGTCCCTGCTTTCAATTCTTTGGGGCATGCACCCAGAAGTGGAATGAATGAATCATATGGTAATTTTATTTTTTAATTTTCTAAGGAATTTCCATGCTGTTTTTCACAGTGATTGCACTATTTTACATGCCCACCAGCAACACACAAAGCTTCTATTTTCTCCACATCGTTACCAACACTTGCTGGTTTCTGCTTGTTCATTTATAATGACTGTCTTAATGGGTATAAAGTGGTATCTTATTGTGGTTTTGTTCTGAACTTTCGCAATGATTAGTGATGTTGAGCATCTTTTCATCCGTTTATTGGCCGTTTGTACATCTTTGGAGAAATGTCTATTCAAGTCCTTTGCTCATTTAAAAAAAATGTTTATCTATTTTTGGCCACGCTGGGTCTTCATTGCTGCACAGACTTTTCTCTAGTTGTGGCGAGCAGGAGCAACTCTCTAGCTGCAGTGCATGAGCTTCTTGTTGTGGTGGCTTCTCTTGTTGCAGATCCTGGCCTCTAGGGTACATAGGCTTCAGCAGTTGTGGTTCTCAGGCTCTAGAGCACAGGCTCAATAGTTGTGGCACACGGGCTTAGCTGCACCACGGCACTTAGGATCTTCCTGGACCAGGGATCAAACCCATGTCTCCTGCATTGGCAGGCAGATTCTTTACCACTGAGCCACCAGGGAAGCCCCCTTTGCCCATTTTTTAATTGACTTGTTTGTGTTGTTGTCGTGCTGTAGGAGGTCTTTATATATTCTGGATTTTAACTCCATTTCAGATACATGATTTGCAAATATTTTCTCCCTTTCAGGCACATCATTTTCGTACTTTATGGAATGGTCAGAAAAACATTCCTCCATTATATACCCCTCAAGTGGTTTTCAGGTACGGGTTATCTTTGACAGCAGATAGCCCAAGATTCAAAACCAGGTTCTGCTATTTACCAGCTGAGTGGCATGGGGCAAGTTATTCACTAAGCTTTCTGAGTACAGTTTCCTCCTATGTAAAAATCAGGATTTAATAATATTTATCTCCCAGTGTTTGAGGAATGGTGGCAGTTTGAAATAAATATAATTAAAATTCTCTGCAAGTAATCATTATTATTTTAACAAAATAGTGGAAAAGGTGGTTTCTGAGTTTCAGTTGGGGAGCTCAGGGCCAAACCTAGTCTTTTATTAACTCGCTTCCACCCCTGATATTTCCTAGCAATAAACACTTCCAAAACACTAGCTGATAATTTTAAGATTAGGCTATTATTTTCCTGCAATCCTACTATTTTCATGTTTCTGTTTCCCTTACCAGAGGTGATGTCATATTCAGCCATCTGCTTCCCCTGCATCCAAAAACCACCTCAAGTCATGCTTTTACTGAGAAGCTTATTCCGGGGCCCAGCAGGAGGGTACTCTGAGAGGTGGTATGCCTGGGGGATGGTCCAAACACCTAGGCCAAGCCGAGTGACCTTCAAATCATTGGAACACAAAAGACCTTCCAGAATAAGCCTTCATTTGCCTCCTTGGCATGGAACAAAGGGATAGTTTCAGTTTCAGTTACGACACATATAGCAGTCCACTAAAGAGGTCAAAGAGTTCTATTTCAGCAAGAAGCTCTGCAGGGAAATATTTATCCCTCCCTTACTTGGTAGGCTCAACTCTTTAACTATAGTGAATTAAATGTGCAATATCTGTTTGCTTTTTGAAAGATGGGTACTCATACAAACTGATACATTAAGTTGACTGTTGGCTAAAGTAAATTATAGGGGGAGCATGAGGACGGGCAACTGCATGTGGATTTAAGCTTCAGCTCTACTGTATACTACCTGTGTCACTTTGGGCAAGTCACGTCCTCTGTAAGCCTCTGCTTCATCATCTGTAAAATGAGAATAAGAAGAGCAACCAACCTTATGTGGTCATCTTGAGGATTCCACGGACAATGAATTAGTTATTGTACAGCCTTAGGAATGGGCTTGGAGAAAAGCTAGAGACCAATAAATGTCAGCTATTGTTATTACCAATTGTATCATTTTCATCACCACCATCATCATCAGACTTGGGTGACTTTCAGGCAGTGATAACAAATACTAAAGGTACCACTCTTCTTTGCCCTGAGTTAGCTTCCATCTGTATACTTCCTCTTCCAACCCCCACCACGTGTTAACATCCTTTCTCTTCAACCCAATCCTGGTGGGCCCTGACCTTAGGCAAAATGTTTGTAAGGCTGCAGGTTGGTAAGAGACCAGGAAATTACAGGAGAAGCCATGGATTTAAAAATGAGGGAAGGCCGGTCTACATTGGTAGGAGCTTCTACTAAAGGCCCGAGAGAAAGGAAGATAAACCATCTCTAGCCAGACATTACTTGTCAATTAGCATTTGAAGTAAAAAGTTTTGTTCCCTTACAATCCAGTTCTTCCAAAAGGCATATATTAGATACAGGAGGGGCTTCCCAGCTGGTGCAGTGGTAAAGAATCCGCCTGCTGGGACTTCCCTGGTGGTCCAGTGGCTAAGACTCCACGCTCCCAATGCAGAGGGCTGGGGTTCGATGCCTGTTCAGGGACCTAGATCCCACGTGCTACAAGTAAGAGTCACATGCCACAACTAGAGATCCCCCGCATGCCACAATGCAGATGGAATATCCCACATGCCACAACTAAGATCTGGCACAGGCAAAATAAATAAATAAAATTAAAAAAAAAAAAAAGGAATCCACCTGCAATGCAGGAGTTGCAGGAAACTCAGGTTTGATCCCTGGGTTAGGAAGATCCCCTGGAGGAGGAAATGGCAACCCTTTCCATTATTCTTGCGTGGGAAATCTCATGGAAAAAGTAGCCCGGCCGACTATATATAGTCCATGTGGTTGCAAAGAGTCAGACATGATTGAGAATGTACACAATGAGGAATGAGGTACAGGAAGGAAATATACACAGGATATATTTAAAATGTTAAAAGATAACTGTCCAGGGCTTCCCTGGTGGCTCAGTGGTCAAGAATCCACCTGCTAGTGCAGGAGATACAGGGTTTCATCCTTGGGCTGGGAAAATCTCACCTGTCACAGAGTAGCTAAGCCTGTGCACTGCAACTATTGAGCCCAGCGTGTTCTAGAACCCAGAAATCACAACTACTGAATCCCACTCACTCTAGAGCCTGTGTGCTGCAACAGGAAAAGCCACTGCAATGCAAAGCAGCCCGCACACTGCAGCTAGAGAAAAGCTCGCACAGCAACAAAGACCCAGCAGAGTCAAAAAAAAAGATAACTGTCCAAAAAATTGATGGAAATGACTTGCTGGGGATATTTCATTTTCATATCTGCATTTTATTTACATTATGTGCCTGCGTGCGTGTGTGCATGCTAACTCGCTTTCGTCATGTCCAACTCTTTGTGACCCTATGGACTGTAGCCCACCAGGCTCTTCTGTCCATGGAATTTCCCAGGCAAGACTACTGGAGAAGGTTGCCATCTCTTCCTCCAGGGGAATCTTCCCAACCCAGGGATTGAAATTCCTCTGTGTATGAGATTCTCCAGGCAAGAATACTGGGGTGGGTTGCCATGCCCTCCTCCAGGGGATCTTTCCAACCCAAGGATTGAACTTGCCTCTCCTGCAACTCTTGCATTGCAGGTGGATTCTTTACTGCTGAGCGACCGGGGAAGCCCACATATGTGCCTATTATTGTTCAAATTTTAATAAGCAAAGGAGCTGGCTCCTTCAGAATCATCACATAAATTCCTGGGCACCTCAGAGCCAAGCATGCAGGAACCTCACCCTCATGTTTTCCGCACTTTACAAGTCACAAACAGCTTTAGATGGGCATCATTTTATTGTTTGGAGTGTGCGCAAGTCACTGGGCAGCATGTCTTGTGCCCTGGTTCATAGAAGCTTGGCTTTGCCTCAAGCTGAGGCAGCTTGAGTGGAGATTTCAAATGTGTCAAGAGGTTTTCCAGCCAAATTCCTTCAGCACCAACTTGAAAACTGGCTACAAAAATAGACCTTACTGAGGGAGCCTGACCTGTGACAAAGCTTTCCTAGCTGGGAGCAGGAATAAGAGGGTTGCTGCTTTTCTTTTTAAAAAAACCTGCTTTAATGTTCTTATGATGTGGATTTGCTTTAAGGCCGTGTTTTAAAAATCACTCTTGTACTCCTGTCTCCTATTTGAGTATGAGGTCCCTTGATTTTTGGAGACAAATTGGAGTCAATCCTGCACCAGCTCTGGGGATTATAGGAAACAAAACAGAGTGCTTTATCTTTTGTTTACTCAGGATATAAATTTTAGTATCTGTCTAGGAAATTTTGAAGATCTGTCTAGGAAAATCCTAGTGCCTGTTCAAATTCTTATACCACTGTATTTCAGAAATTAAAGGTTTGTGTCAACTTACAGCTTTGGAGTTTCTGGGTGTATAAAAAAAACAAGAAATAGTGAACAGGACACAAAATTTGTGGTACATTTTAAGAGCTTTCTTTTTACAAATGACTGTTTTTAATATTAGGGAAGAAACTACAATGCAATAGAATTTACCTATTTGTCAGTGAATAATGTAAAGCAATTATTAAGGGGTACCTCTAGGTCTGTGGCTGGTAAGGGGACACAATTTTTAAAATCCAGGCTTCTTTCTCATCAGTGTGTTTCTGGGACTCTGTGTATAACCTCACTAGGCAATAGCGTCAAGGGCCTAAATTTGAGGGCTTGACGAAAGTGAAGTCGGGACCAAATGTCCCTTCTGTCCCTCTTACGACAGTCCCCTGTCTGTTACCAGCTGGGTGATTTTGGGCAGGCTGCTCAGTTACTCTTGGCATCAGAGATGATTACTGCAGAGCATGGTTTTGGAGAATTCCATGAAGTAAATTAGTAAATTAGACATTAATAAAGGCTCAATAGATGTTAGCTAGAGTTGGTCACTGTTATTAGAGCTAAGACTCTATGCTTTGGCCAAAGTGTATTTAATTAGTCTGTGTGGGTCACTGCCACAGTAGAGTATTCTTTCTTTGTTCTTTCACTTAACACGTATTTATCAAATGCTTTAGTTTTTTTAAATTGTGCTTTCAAATGCTACTTCTGTATTTTAATTAGAAACTAGCATTTAGCAAGGGGAAAATCACCTATGATTCCACTTATCCCAGGACATCAATATTAAATAAATTTAATACATTTTCTTCTAATTGTTTTTTCTATAAAACTGTCACCTCTGTTTTTAAACAGACTTGAGGTCATAGCACATGTTCACATTTGTATCTCATGCTCTTTTAAATTTATTTTTATTTTTAATTTGATCTTTATTTTACATTATAGTTGATTTACAATGTTGTGTTAGTTTCAGGTGTACAGCAAAGTGGTTCAGCTATACATATACATATATTCAATGTTTTTTTCAGATTATTTTCCTGTATGGGTTATTATAGAATATTGAATAGAGTTCTCTGTGCTACACAGTAGGTCCTTGTTGATTACCTATTTTATATATGTGCTGTGCTTAGTTGCTCAGCCATGTCTGGCTCTTTGTGACACCATGGACTGTAGCCCACCAGGCTCCTCCGTTCATGGGGTTCTCCAGGCAAGAATACTGGAGTGGGTTGCCATGCCCTCCTCCAGGGGATCTTTTCAACCCAGAGATTGAATCCAGGTCTCCTGCATTGCAAGTGGATTCTTTACTGTCTGAGACACTAGGGAAGCCCAGGAATACTGGAGTTTGTAGCCTATCCCTTCTCCAGTGGATCTTCCCAGCTCAGGAATTGAACCGGGGTCTCCTGCATTGCACGTGGATTCTTTACTAGCTGAGCTACCAGGGACACCCATTATATATATAGTAGTGTGGATATGTTAATCCCAAAGTCCTAATTTATCCTTCCTCCTCACCTTTCACTTCTGGTGATCATAAGTTTGTCTTCAAAGTCTACAAGTCTGTTTCTGTTTTGTACATAAGTTCATTTGTATCACTTTTTAAAAGATTCCACATAAAAATGATATCATATGATATTTTCTCTGTCTGACTTACTTCACTTACCATGATAATCTCTACATCCATTCATGTTTCTGCAAATGATATTATTTCATTTGTTTTTATGACTGAGTAGTATTGCATCATGTATATGTATCACTTCTCGTTCTTCCTCTTCTTTTTGGTTCTGCCACTTTATTTATTTTACTTATACATTTATCTATTATTTTTCAAATTCTTTTCCCATTTAGGTTGTTACATAGTATTGAGGAGGGTTCCCTGTGCTATACAGTAGGTCCTTGTTGGTCATCAATTTTAAATATAGCAGTGTGTACATGTCAACCCCAAACTGCTAATTTATCCTTTCTCCTTTGGCAACCGTAAATTTGTTCTCCAAGTCTGTGAATCTGTTTCTGTTTTGTAGATAAGTTCATTTGTATCCCTCCTTTTTTTAGATTCCACATATAAGTGATAGCATATCACTTGTCTATCTCTGGTCTGACTTGTTGCACTCAGCATGAAAATCTCTAGGTCCACCCATGTTGCTGCAAATGGCATTAGTTAATTCTTTTTAAAGGCTGAGTAACATTCTATGGTATACATGTACCACATTTTCTTTATCCACTCTTCTGTTGACTGACATTGGGTTGCTTTCATGTCTTATTGTAAACAGTGCCCCGTGAACATTGAGGTGCGTGTATCTTTTGAATTATGGTTTTCCCCAGATACATGCCCAGCACTAGGACTGCTGGATCGCTAGTTTTAGCTTTTTAAGGAAACTCCATACTCTTTTCCGTAATGGTTATACCAACTCACATTCCCACCAACAGTGTAGGTGGGTTCCCGCTTCTCCACACACACCCTTTCCAGCACATATTGTTTATAGACTTTTTTTGGCTGTGCCATGGGACATGTGGGACTACAGTTTCCCTACCATGGATTGATTTAGTGCCTGTTGTGGTGGAAGCATAGATTCTTAATCACTGGACCATCAGGGAACCCCATGTTTGTAGACTTTTTGATGATGGCCATTCTGACTGGTATGAGATGATACCTCATTGTAGTTTTGATTTGCATTTCTCAAATTCACGATCTTTTTTAAACATGTAAACATAATATCTTCCCAATTCATTAAAATGTTTCATAATTATAACTTTTAATAAACTGCACAAAATTACAAGTATGAATGGGCTATCTCCTAATGTTTCCTATTGTTGAACACTGAGATAATGCCTCAATTTTTTTTCACTATTTATAAGTAAAACTGAGACCAATACTTTTTAAAATCAATTTTGGTCCATATCTTTACTTACATTACCAGTCACATCCACAACTGGGTATTATTTTTGCTTTGGCTCCGTCTCTTCATTCTTTCTGGAGCTATTTCTCCACTCTTCTCCAGGAGCATATTGGGCACCTAACAACCTGGGGAGTTCATCTTCCAGAGTCCTATCTTTTTGCTTTTTCATACTGTTCATGGGGTTCTCAAGGCAGGAATACTAAAGTGGTTTGCCATTCCCTTCTCCAGTGGACCACATTTTGTCAGAACTCTCCACCATGACCCGTCCATCCTGGGTGGCCCTACACGGCATGGCTCATAGTTTCACTGAGTTAGACAAGGCTATGATCCATGTGATCAGTTTGGTCATTTTCTGATTGTGGTTTTCATTCTGTTCGCCCTCTGACAGATAAGGGTAAGAATTATCATTCTTACTTAAGCTTAAAAAAAAGGATAAAAAAAAGAAATGATATATACTAAAGACTGGCTGGCTGCACATGTACTTTCATTCATGTACAAAAGTTACTGTATACAAATTAGCCACATATATACAAGTCATCACTTGACTTGGATGGCATCACTGACTCGATGGACATGGGTTTGGGTAAATTCCAGGAGTTGGTGATGGACACGCCTCCCTAGGCCTGGCGTGCTGCGATTCATGGGGTCGCAAAGAGTAGGACACGACTGAGCGACTGAACTGAACTGATACAAGTCTTTACCAGTTAGCATGATAGATGGTAATTTGGGGGATCTCTCCTCACTGATACTGATCTACTTGGTTATTTTAACTTCCTGATAAAGTGTCAACATGGTCACCAGCCACCAGACAAAAACTATTTAAATACCCCTTAGTCAGTATGTTTGCTAATTTATGCAAGTCCCTGAGAATCTGACTGATACTAAATGAGAGACCGAGAGAAGAAAAGAGGAGGCAAAATGAGTCTTTTTCCCATATATCAAGGGGAAGTTATCACAGGACTGAAAGGGAGAATTGCAACTTATAACTGAATTTTAAGATTAAATATCCAAATGAAAATGTAGGGGGGAAAAATTAACCTGATATTACTACAGTAAAAGCACAGATACTATGTCACTTGGTTTCAGAAGGTAAAAATCACATCTTGATTTTTTTTAATCTGCATAATGAAATATATTTAATAAAGCTTCAATTTGAAAAGTTGGCAAGAATTTGTATTTCTCTACTAGCCTCAAAGGAAAAAAATAAAAGCATCTATGCTACCCATAATTAAATAATTAACCACAATGGTGTGATCACTCATACCACTCACATAGACATCCTGGAATGTGAAGTCAAGTGGACCTTAGGAAGCATCACTACTAACAAAGCTAGTGAAAGTGATGGAATTCCAGCTGAGCTATTTCAAATCCTAAAAGATGATGCTGTGAAAGTGCTGCACTCAATATGCCAGCAAATTTGGAAAACTCAGCAGTGGCCACAGGACCGGAAAAGGCCAGTTTTCATTCCAATCCCAAAGAAAGGCAGTGCCAAAGAATGTTCAAACTACCACACAATTGTACTCATCTCATATACTAGCAAAGTAATGCTAAAAATTCTCCAAGCTAGGCTTCAACACTATGTGAACTGAGAAGTTCCAGATGTTCAAGCTGGATTTAGAAAAGGCAGAGGAACCAGAGATCAAATTGCCAACATCTGTTGGATCATAGAAAAAGCAAGAGAATTCCAGAAAAACATCTACTACTGCTTTATTGACTATGCCAAAGCCTTTGACTATGTGGATCACAACAAACTGTGGAAAATTCTTAAAGAGATGGGAATATCAGACTACCTTACCTGCCTCCTCAGAAATCTGTATGCAGGTCGAGAAGCAACAGTTAGAACTGGACATGGAACGATGGACTGGTTCCAAACTGGGAAAGGAGTATGTCAAGGCTGTATATTGTCACCCTGTTTATTTAACTTCTATGCAGAGTACATCATACAAAATGCCGGGCTGGATGAAGCACAAGATGGAATCAAGATTGCCGGGAGAAATATCAATAACTTCAGATATGGAAATTACACCACCCTTATGGCAGAAAGCTAAGAGGAACTAAAGAGCCTCTTGATGAAAGTAAAGAGGACAGTGAAACAGTTGGCTTAAAACTCAACCTTCAAAAAACTAAGATCATAGCATCAGTCCCAAAGCATCATGGCAAATAGTTGGGGAAACAACACAAACAGTGAGAGACTTTATTTTTGGGGGCTCCCAAATCACTGCAGATGGTGACTGCACCCATGAAATTAAAAGATGCTTGCTCCTTGGAAGAAATAGCAAATCTAGACAGCATATTAAAAAGCAGAGACGTTACTTCGCTGACAAAGGTCTGTCTAGTCAAAGCTATGGTTTTTCCAGTAGTCATGTATGGACATGAGAATTGGACCATAAAGAAAGCTGAGTGCTGAAGAATTGATGCTTTTGAACTGTGGTGTTGGAGAAGACTCTTGAGAGTCCCTTGGGCTGCAAGGAGATCCAACCAGTCCATCCTCAAGGAGATCAGTCCTGGGTGTTCATTGGAAGGACTGATTGTTGAAGCTGAAACTCCAATACTTTGGCCACCTCATGCAAAGAGTTGACTCATTGGAAAAGACCCTGATGCTGGGAAATGTCAACCTTTAAGCAGGAGGAGAAGTGGATGACAGAGGATGAGATGGTTGGATGGCATCACTAACTCGATGGACATGAGTTTGAGGAAGCTCCAGAAGTTGGTGATGGGCAGGGAAGCCTGGCGAGCTGCAGTCCATGGGTTGCATGACTGAAGACATGCAGAGTCAGACATGACTGTGAGACTGAACTGAACTTGGTCCATATCTTAGTTGATTTCCATTCCATTCCTTCCACTAACAACTATTTTTTGAGTCTTTACTCTAAGTCAGGTGCTGTGCTGTCTGCTGGGAATGCAGGAGGTAAAGGTGAGACAGGTATGGGCTTGAATCTCACAGAGTTTGTACCTGAAGGGTGAGACAGATAGTAAATATGCAAAGAAACCCAATACTTGCAGATGCTGATGGGTGTTACCAAGGAAAGAAATTGGGTGTGTGATAGAGCACACCTGGATAGGGTACTGGCCAGCTTCTTTGAGGAGGGAGGTCAGGGAAAACCTCTCAGAAGAATTGAGATGGCCCAAGGAAAACAGTCAGGACTAGGGTGAGACAAATGAGGTGCCTAGCTGCCCTGATTTAAGGAGGTACTCACTTGCAGGCCCGTGCCAAGTGCAGGGTTGCATTTGGACAGTCTCAAGAGTGAGTACCTCCTTAAATTCAGCCCCAGAGGCACTCCACTCTTTACTCTGCTGGGAACTCTAATGGGAACAAAGTTAAGAAAGGCATTCCAGGCAGAGGCAACATCAAGTACAAAAAAAAAAAAAACCTCTGGAACTAGAGAGGCTCAGTGTGTTTCAGGAACAGAAATTGTCTCTGTGTTTGGAGTGGAATTTAAAAGTGCTAATGGAACCAGAGAAGCCAAACCACCAAAAGAATTGAGAAACAATTTTGGAAAACTTCAAACATTGATCATATTTGATGTATATGCATTTTTAAGTATCCAAGTAGTCACCATGGGAAAACTGAGCTTTTAAGTCTTTCTTTCCCAGTGGTTTAGAATTTTTATAACCCACATATATTGGGAGGTAAGGGTGGAGGGTGGAGTCCCAAATAGTGTTTTCAGTTCTTAGGTGCTCAAAAATGGTGTTTCTCAATCTTGTGTGCATATTAGAATCCTCTGGGGAAGTCTTAAAAATATTAATGCCTGAGTCTACATTTAGAGATTCTGATTTTTTTAAACTGGGGTGCAGCCTAGATGAGAGGATTTTACTATGAAGAAGAAATTTAGAACCATTATTAGGATCCTGTTCACGGGTATGAGCAGCCCTGGGATGTTTGCTATGCAGGAGAAGCCAGTTTTTACAGGCTCTTAGTAACGATGAGTCTGGATTTTATCTAGAGAATGGGAAGCCATTGATGTGTTTTAACCAGGATGGTTACATGATCTGATCTTTATTTGAAGAAAATAACTTTGCAGTGTCGCATATTTTCTTAGGATAGAGTCCTAGGAGAGGAATCTCCTAGGAGGAAAGGGAATTCATTTTAAGTCTTTGGATACACACTCTTAAATTGCTTTCCAGGAAGTTGCTGCTAAATGACACTCACCTTCTGGTTTCTTACACCTCCTCTGCATCAACACTGTTTTTGAGGGTTAATCATTTCTATGTAAATAGTAGGGGAAAAATGATAAATAAAAAGCTATTGTTTGAGCAACTGGGCACAACCCCTGCCAGCTACTTTTTTTTCCTTTCTCATTCTTCACTGGTCATATATTATCCAAATAGCCACGTGCTTCAGAGAAGTGGAGGATCTGATTTTTAGCTAACATTTTTTGATTTTTTACCAAGCGGCAGGCACTGTGAAAAGCACTTTACATGCAAGATCACTATTAACCCGCTCAACATCCTGAAGAGGTCAGTGCTACTATTATTATCTATATTTTACAGATGAGAACCTGGGGCACTCAGCCACCCCCCACCCCCCGCCCCCGAGCTTTTACACAGAGTTGGAATTTGATCCCAGAGCCCTTCCTTGAATTACTCTGCTGGTGTTCTGTAATTTGAAAAGGTTAGAGGAACTCTTGAAATTTTTCTCAGGGTTCTAAGGTATACTGATTAGTCTTTTGGAAATCATTTTGGAATTTGAACAACTGACATAATTTGGTCACTGCACCACTGTTGCAATCAACTGTTGAAGGAAATCAACATGATTAATTTGCTACATCAGCCATTTGCCCAGGGGTCTGAGAGTCCCAGAGAGAAGGAGAGCGGGAACTCATTTGGAGCACAAAAAGAAAACAATCTGAGGAAAACAGGTACAAGGAATCCTCAAAATTTAGAATTAAGAAAAGGCATTGGGCGAGGGGTTTTTTTTTAGTCAGGCTGTGAGACAGGCTTGCAGGATGGTGAAGAGAGGGAAGACTGAGGAAACATAGCAATTTTAGCTATTTCTAAAATATTGAATAGATTATCTCTCTGGCCCCTACTTCCAGAATTCCTTGAGGACAGGGGTTGAGTAGGGCCCCTTTTACAACGGTAGGATCCTTCCTCAAGCAAGTATGGGGGAACCCAGGGCAAATTTCCAGATGTATTCCTCTTCACACAGGTATTTTATTAAAAAAAATTTTTTTTTTTTTTTTTTTTACGCATGTGGGTGACCATATTTAGGTCTGACCTAGTGGGAATTTCTGGGTTGAGTCAAACAGCTCCAGTTCAGAGGAGTTTCTTTTTTCCTGGATGGGTGGAGTGGGGGCGGGGGCAGGGGTGAGAAAGTTCGTTTCAAAATCTAACTTTCCATCCTCTGCAACTGGCAGGACCATACCTTTATGAGGGGTTGGTGGGCATAAGGAAGGAGCAGAAGGTTGAAAGAGGATGAGTAACATCTCATAATCTCAAGTATGTTTGGTAACCATTTTTAATCACACAAGCAATATATAGACTTTCCTCTTGCAACATAAAACAGGTTAAGACCCTCTGTGCAGACAGAGGTAAGATCCATTTGAATAACCTCCCCAAATGTAACTCCTGTTATCTGTCTGATATGCACCTTGCTGAAATTTTATTGTACATGGCATTCGCATTATGTATCAAATGATTTACTGAAGACTTTCGGAGGACTGTCGCGATGGGGTTAGGTTGTTTAGGTTGTCTCCCCCCCCACTCTCCAGTCTCTTTTTGGTGGGGAAAGTGGGCAAGTGTTACCGTGAGAAGATAGAGCATACTTCACGTTTCAGGGGATCGAGGTTGGTGCTCGTCAGTACTAAGCTTTTCCTACTTTTTATTTTGCAATGAGAAGAAACGGTCAAAGTGCCAGGACGCTATGGGCACATTTCAGGTAGAGGCAGGGTAGATGGAGATCAAGCAGCTTTTTAAAAATTTCCACTTTTTACCGTAGAAGGTGAGGAACGTGGACACACGTGAACCCTCATGGCACGTGTGCGTGTGTGTGCACGCGCGCCCCGTCGCCCCCCCCCCCCCCCTTAAGGGCACCGCAGGTTCTTGACTGGTTGCCGGTTTACACCTGACTGCCTGGCCCTCAGGGGGGTCAGGTGCTTTCCCGGGCGTTAGTGGGAGAGTGTGCCTGTGAGGGTGGTGGAGGAGATCCCCTCTCCCGTGATCCCCCGCGGCGGGGCTGGACTCCGGCGCGGTCCGCGGAGAGCGGCGACTAGCGCAGGGAGCCGGAGGACAGTCGGCTCGCCGCGCCGGCCCCGCCCCAGGCCCCGCCCTTCTGATCTGGCCCCGCCCCTCTACCCTGGCCCGGCGGGCGCCGGCACCGCCCCTCTCTCCCAGCATGCCGTGCGGCAGCGGCGGCGCGGCGGGCGGAGCCGGGAGGCGGGGAAGCTGTGGCCGTGTGAGCGTGGGGCGCCGTCGCCACCGCCTCCTCCTCGCTGTCCTCCTCCTCCTCCTGGGCCCGGGCGTCGCGGCCCGCGGACGGCCCTGGAAGAGAAGTCGCCTCCCCTTCCTCCGCCTCCCTCGCGCCGCGGCACTCCCGCCTCCTCGTCCTGCGCTGCGGGCTCAGGCGGAACCCGGAACGGCCGTCCGCCTCCCCCGCCCTCCGCCGCCTCCTCCTGCTGCTGCTGCTCGCCTTCCTCCTCAGCCCCGGGCCGGAGCGGAGTGTCGGCGGCGGCCGGTTCGGGCGGCGACTCGCGCTTCTTCGGGCGGCGGCGCTTGGCCATGTCGTGTCGGGGAAGGTAATGAGCCGCAGAGCCCCGGGGTCTCGGCTGAGCAGCGGCGGCGGCGGCACCAAGTACCCGCGGAGCTGGAATGACTGGCAACCCAGGTAGGTGAGCCGGCGCCCAGCCCGCCGCCGCGACCCCGGGCCCCGCCTCGGGCGGGCCGAGGCCTAGGACCGCCGGGGTGGGAGGCGCGGCCTAGGCTCTCCACACCCCCCCCGCCCCCCCACCGAAAACCGGGCGCGGCTTCCTGGGTCCCCTCCCGCCCCGGCCGGGGGAGGAAGGCCGCTGAGAGGCGAGGCCTAAATGCCTCCCCTTTCCCTGCGCTTCAGTTCGGGGGCTGGAGTCGAGAACCCGGGGCCCTGGGAGACGGCACTGGCCTAGGAATTGGCTTCAGCAGGGTGAAGGAAGGGGGACCTAGTTGAGGGGGGTTGACTTACCACCTTCCCCTGAAGTTGGGCGTTGAGTTTGAGGGATCCTGAGAGTATTGGACCCTCTCTGTTTATCCATTAACTTCCCTGATCCCTCACCTGCTCAGCCCCCACGTGAAAGATTTTTCCTTAACAGCGATCTCTATTGTGACCCCCCCCCACGTGTTAATCTTAAAAAAAAAAAAAAAAAACCAACACACTCGAGTCTTTACTCTGACAACAGGGTAGTTGTGGAGCGTGAGACGAGATTGTGACTGTGTTAATGGGGTCCGACCGACCCTGGTACTGAAGAGTCAAGTGCAGGGGCAGTTGCTTGGGCGGAGAGCAGTTCATACCTGGACACTTGAGCGGACACTCGTTTAGAGGAGTAAAGAATTTGTTTTGATTTCAGAAAGGTTTGGGGCCTAGTTGGAAGTGAATATTTGGAAAATCGATGTTTTTTGTTTTTTCCCTGTTTTTTTTTTTTTTTTTTTTTTGGCCTCCCCAGGCTGGTTGCAGGATCCCAGCTGCCGTACTAGGCATCGAACCTGGGCCCGGGTAGTGAAAGCCGGGGATCCTCACCACTAGGCCACCAGGGAACTCCTTGAGGAACATTGACTTAAAAAAAACGTCTTTCTGATTAATCATGGGGCAGTTGTACCTTATTTAGGACTGATTTATTCTTACCTCTCTTACTGAATAGTGCTTGTAATAGACTTGGAACTTTGCCCAGTGCCTAGAAGAACTCCCTAAACGTATGTAATATTTTAGGGTTAGTTGATTCATTGTGCTGTCATACTTTGAAGCACACGTGTATTATGATTACCCAGGAACTAGGCAGGTAAATGTTAGACACACACGTTGTTGGGATGACTTTTGCTTCTTAATGGTACGTGTAATTCCAGCAGTGTTTGGAAATTAGCAAGATGTTAGAATGTAACACTTAAGACTTGATAGAAAAATAAAAGTAATCTTTTGGCTAATGAGTGGTACACATTTTATTCTGTTTAATATGCCTTTCCAAATCCTGTGTCTCTTGAGAACAGGTGACTTTAAAAGTTAATACTTGAGCCTAGAATTGAGATCTTAAGTAGTTAAAAAAGTTTGGAAAGCATAGTTTTACTCTTCCTTTGCCACTTAGGGTTTGTGCATGCTTCACATAAAATCAGTTAAGTAGTCGAGTATTTTTTTTAAAAAATCTGTAATTGACATTTTTAGTTGTTTGTTGTATGCTTGTTGTAATGTGTAAATTTAATTTTTTTTCACCTATTGACTACATGATGAATGAGCATGATTTGACATTTGAGAGGTCTTTGACAGATTTTCCATTATTTTTCAGTACTGTGGTCAGCATATGTAAAAGAATGTACATAGTATCCCTTTAAAGGACTAAATCAAGTGCCCTTCACAAATAGTCCTAGAGTTTCTGGAAAAGAATAAATTGTAGCTGGTGGCTCTGAATAAATGCAGTGGCATAGTTGCAGCTATGGATTGAGATCACCTGGCTTCATTTGACTGGTATGAAGCAGGGTGGCTTATATAGTTATGGAATATATACATGGGTTATTAATTTTATTCATATTTTCTTCTTTTAAATACCTTATTTCTTGGCTGTATGTCGGGTAGGCTGTGTATTCTTTGAAGCTGTGCTCGGTTACAAAGTCTCAGAACTTACTACGTAGGTAACAGTTGATTCTTGTTTAGTCCCCACTCATTTGCGACCCCAGGGACTGTATCCACGCCAGGCTATTCTGTCCATTGGATTTTCCAGACAAGAATACTGGGGTGGGTTGCCATTTCTTTCTCCAAGGGATCTTCCTGACCCAGGGAACAAACCCATGTCTCTCCTGTATTGGTGGGCGATTTTTTTTTTTTTTTTTTTTTTTTTTTACCACTGTGACACCTTGACAGCCCATGAGTTGATTAGGATGTTGGAAATACCTGACTTTTTTAGAGGAGAGAACAGAAAAGTACTGACAATATACCATAGCAAAACTTGATTTCTTTGCACGGTTGCCTAGTTGTTTTGTTAAATAACCAATTAAAAAAAAGCAAAACTCAGGTATTTGCCAAGTCATAAATTTTCATGAGTTAAATTTGAGGTTGTTGTTATTCTGTTCCCTCTTCACTTTAGAAAGGTGACAGACTCCAGTTAACTGAGAGAATGGAGCTCAGTTTTCCCCCTTGCTTAAATGGGGGTTTGTTTCTCTCATCACCTTCAAATGCAAGCAGATTCCTTATGGTTCATCAGAGTCATTTTGGTTAAAAAAAATTGTTTGCCTTTCTGTGCCAGCCCTCCTCTGATTTTTGGTTCTCTTTCCCTTAATTTTTTGAAAAAGCAGGATTTTAAAAAGGCGACTTTTGGTTGGTTTCTTTCAGTGTTTGTCAGTCTGGAAACTGACTGTTGAGTCAGTGATGGCCACATATGATACTTCATACATGTTGACAGGAAGTGTTCCAGGTGGCTGAGTAGACAGACTTGTGTCATGTGGCAACAGAGCAAGCCCACCTTTGCTAAAAGCATACATCTTAGCAGAAAGCATTTTTATAGCTGTGGGTTATAGGGTTCATTCACTGTACTCTTCTTTAACATTTAAGAATGATTAGGCAAATGAGTGGTCTTATTATTGCCACTGACCAGTCTCTCCTTTTCTTGACTTTATTTTGGAAAGTAATCTTCTAAGTATACTAGTCAAGATAGACATCAGAATGATTTGTTTAAAAATTAAGTGTATATGGAACTTTTCTCGTGGTTCAGTGGTTAAGACTCTGGGCTTCCACTGCAGGGAGCATGGGTTCCATCTCTGGTTAGGGAACTAAGATCCTGCATACCTCTTGGTACAGCCAGGAAAAAAAAATTCAGTGTATAATTACATTGTTCACTTTAATACTCCAAATGACAAGATTAATTTGACATTGGAGTCAAATATAGATTAGTTCAACAAACAAGGGGAAGCGTTCAGGTCAACCCAAAACACATAACTTTACTTCCACACTTGGGAGTCTTAAGACTTTATTTAACACATATATATTGGTGTTTTACTGTGCTCAAACTTAAGATCTTTCTACAGTTCTAAAAAGATGAAACTGTGTATTAAAAACAGCTTCCACTTTTGGTAAAATGTAGACAGATTGAAGTTCTCACAGTACAAATACCTTCATTCTCTGTTGTCGCAGACCAGAAGATAGAAAGAGGCCTGTGAATATGGAAAAGCCAGAAACCAGTATGTCTGACATTGTGAGAAGCTGGATTTTTGAAACTAGAGTTGTCTGTTTCAGCCTTTTATGAACCTGTACTGTTGGATATCCATAGATGCATAATATAATGAAGTACATTTTACAACTATAAATAGAGCTTTAGTTGGACAGAATTTAAAGATTGCCAGTTCTGTACCACATTTTTTCAAGGACATTAAGGAGCTTCAGAGAATTATATATGGGTGTTTAATTTAGGGGAAAAGTTTATTTTTTCATTATAGAATAAGCTATATTCCTTATGAAATAATTGTATCTTTAAACTGAACCCTCCCCCCTCTTCTTTTTTTGGTTCTTTTTTAAGATGGGAGTATAACTGAAGGGTTTTTAAATATTAAGAGAGAGAGACTGTGAAATATTCTAATTCAGTGAAAATATTCTGCTTCAGAAAATAGAGATGCTGTAGGAATTTTTATAACAAATAGAGCCACTGTCATTAAGGAGGTTGTTGGTTGGTATGGGAGATGATGAAGGGCTTTGTTAAAGGTAGAGCATTATATGGATATTAATTGTGATATAATTCTTGGTATAATTCTTTTTATATGTGATTTACAGTTCAAAACCTAGAGAGTCAGAGGAGGGAAAGCTATACAGTTGAGTGGGGGATGGCGGGGCCATAAAATTCATCTGTTTTATTTTGACAGTAAATTTGGAGGGGATCTCAAAAACATAAGAAGATAGGTAATGGCAAAATGCAGGCTGTCCTTGGTAAAAAAAAAAAAAAAAATTCCCAGATTGGTTAGAAGGATGGGGTATTTGTGAAATACGATACAAATGAGAAATGAAGCTTAAGAGCTGGAGTGGGGCTGTATTATGGCTCTTGAATCATATTGGAAATGTGTTTGGGAAGACTTTAGGGAGCCGTTGAAGTTTTACCAGCATGGAAGTGGCATAATTAAGGATTGCTGGTGTGTGTGTGTGTAAGTGTAACCACGGTAGGAGGCAGTTGAACACTAGACAAGAGACTGTTAAGGACCTGAATACTCTTTTTATAATTCATGGTTTAAATTCAGACAAAAGTATTCAGCTCAATACATGGAATTTCCAAAAACAAAAGCCCCTCATTTGTTATTTGGTGTTGATTGAGGGTGATCACTAAAGTGGTGCTTACCTGCTGACAATTCAGTTCAGGTTAGGGCACTTATGTTATATGAAATGATTGTATACATAAAATGGAGTGTGGTTGATGTTTTTTGTGAACGTTGAGTTCTCACAACTTTTAAATTTAGGCTTTCCTGCCTTCATTGCTTGGCACTTGATTATTTGCATTTCTTTGCCAATCCTAATAATGAAACCTAAAATAAATCCCTGAGACAGTTTTCAGTGGACCTCCCTTTATGGATTCACACAAGCTGTCATTTGTTTGGTATCTCTTCATATTGTTTTTTGGTTACCTGTCTTTGGTTGTCTTAAGTTTTCTTAAAATCCATTTTATGTTGGGGACTACAAAGTAAAACGTATTCCCTCTTGTATAGAGGTCTAACAGTGAAGATTGCAGACATTTTGTGATTTAACTCCTGTATGAAATTCTCCAGCTTATTAATTTTTTTGATGTAGAGTATAACCTCTTAAATTTTTATGGAGATATTTGTGTTTTTCTTGGTTTTTCAAAAATTGAGGTATGATTGACGTACAACATATTAGTTTCAGGTGTGTGTACATTTAAAAAATGTATTTATTTATTTGGCTGCATTGGGTCTTAGTTGTGGCATGCAGAATCTTCCTTGCATCATACGTAATCTTTCATTGTGGCACATGGCTTGTCTACTTGTAGCTCGTGGGCTCAGTAGTTGCAGGGTATGGGGTCTCTAGTTGTGGCGTGTTGGCTTGGTTGCTCTGTGGCACCTGGGGTCTTAGTCACCTGTATTGTAAGGCAGTCTTAACCACTGGACCATGTATGTTTTTATTATGGAAAGTCCCATGTATGTTTTTATTATGTTAGTTCTACTCCATCTTGTATTAGTTGATTGTACTTGTCCTCTCTTAGTTGAATTCTTTTTTGAGCTCTTTTTTTGAACTTGTTACTTTTTTAAGAAAAAATTTGTCCTTGTGTAGATTTGGTGAATTTCACAAATGCATACACCTGTGTAACCATGACCCTGATCAAGATACAGATGCACAATGACTTTGCAGCTGGATAACTTCCTTTCCCACTGCACGTTGTCCCACCCTCACCACTAGACCAAACCAAAACAGAACCTTGGCAGACTATACACGTGGATCTTGCCTTAAAGTTGTTATAGAAAGGAAATCTTTGAATATAATCTTGTAATTGATTACTAACTTATGGCTTCTGCAGATTGATAACCTTATCATCTTCAACATATTTCTGTTATTCCTCTTTTGCTATAAACAGACTTGGGATCCCTGAAGAGCTTTGTGAAAGTAGTTTCAGATGGATCTACTGTTAACCTTTTCAGGCATTTGAGTCCTGGGACACAGAGGAGCTCTTCTAAGTTTGTTGGCTAAACTTATTCCTGTGAGGTACAGGTTCACAAACCTTTCTGTGGCCTCTTGCACCTACTATTGGTAGCTTTGCTTTTCGTGTTCTCTCTAATGTAGGCATTGTGCTTCCCTTAAGATCCTTACCCTGCCTCTGCCCTCTGTACTCCTTTCCAAATCTTGCTACAGATTTACAGTGAAAGCTAACTGTCCTAGGCATTTCAATCTTTTTTTTGTTCCCCCAACTAGTTTAAATCCCCAAGGGCTGAGTGTGAGTTATTTTCTCTGTTGCTTCTGTGTACTTGCCCCAAAGCACTCCCCAGACTAATTTCTGGCTTATTTAGGGCCTTTGAATGTCCCGTTCTTGCATGTAGCTACCGCAGATTGCTCTTCTCAGAGTGCCTGACCTGGGTGTTTTCATGCTGTTTCAGCCTAATTGTCACCTCCTCAGTGAGACGCAGCAGCCTTCTCTAATAACTTCTCTAATAATACTTACTATGTGAGTTTTTTGTGTATCTTCTCCATAATGGTTTTCCCTCTGTATCCCCCCTTCCCTACTAGTGCATCAATAAATAGTAAATGCTCTAAATCTGAGTGTTCTTTCTCATCTAAATATGTGAAAATGGAATTCTGCAAGTTTATTTTTGTGTTCAGAGTTAACTTCAGGGCTTAGAACACTGTTACTATAGGAGACATTTTGAGGGAGACTGTTCCTTATACAGTAGCCTTGTTAGCCTGAGGCAGCAGCTTCATTAAGTTGATGGAACAAGTTCAAAGGGACAGTGTGCTAGTGGGCTGAGGTGGCCAGATCAAACTAGGGTCGTGGAGTTTTATCCATCTTGAAGAAATAGTTTGCTCACATATTTATTTATTGAAAACATATGTTTATTTTTCCGGCTGTCCTGGATCTTAGTTGTTGCATGTGGAATCTAGTGCCCCAATCAGGGATTGAACACTGGGCTCCTGCATTGGGAGTGTGTAGTCTTAGCCACTGGACCACCAGGGAAGTCTCTGCTCACGTATTTAAAGTTAGTTTACACACTGACAGTTTATCCCGTATCTGTTGTATCTGTTTGTACACTATTTAGATAGTCTAATCACTAAAAAGTTAAGCACTGGGTTGAGCCTCTTTTGGCCTTCCATTAGAATGCCTGAGAAAACAAACCTTGCCAGTTGTATGCCTACTGATTGGGGAAAGACTGAAACCCCAAATTTCCAAGATCAACAAGTTTCTTTCATAGTAATCTTCATACCCTTGGAAAAAAGGAGATTGTATCCCTGTTAGAAATCATTCCTTCGGAAGTTAATGTTGCTATTCATAGTATGTCTGGAATCTCATGTTTATTATGTAAAAACCTTTTACACACTTTCTGTGTTTATTAAAATCTTTTTCAGAGGAGGAGTTTCCAGGAAATTTCCTGGCAGTTCAGTGATTAGGGCTCAGCTCTTTCACAGTTGGGGCTTGGGTTCTATCACTGGTAGGGGAACTAAGATCCCACAAGCCTGGAGGCCAAAAAAAAAAAAAAAAAAAAGAGGAGTTTCTGATACCAGAATTGTAATTTGCTTTTTGGTATGGAGTTTCCTAAATTATGCTATATCTTTTGGTATGGAGTTTCCTAAATTATGCTATATCTTTTTTTTTTGAATTAGGAAAGGCATTACTTTTTTTTCCTTTACCTTTTTTAATCAATAAAGAACCTTGACAGTGCTCTTACAGGTCCACAAGAAAGTTAGTTCAGGCTCTGCAGTGGCTGAATTATATGTATATTTATGCAGATTTTTTTAAAAAAAATATTAAGCTTAGTATTTACTAGATATTTCTTTTTGGTTGGTATCTGTATTGATACCTTCCTGCCGATTAGTTAAGAGGCTTCAATAGTAAGCATGTCTTGGACTGTATAGTGATATATTTTAGTTTTTCCTCCATATTTGACAGCAATGATGACAATTTTATTTTTTACTGCTGAAGTTCTTTGAATTAAAAAACTTCTCTCATTTTAATTTAATTGAAAAATTTTCTTTTTAGTATTTTAATCGGATTTAAAAAAATGTGTGTATATTGTGTGTGTGTGATTGGAATTTTAACTTTCAACTTGGAATATTTAGTTATTTGAAGCAACTCATGACTCTTGCTATTTCCGTTTCTTGAAGGTCTTTGTAGTTTATATTCCTGATAACAGGGCCCCTGGAATCCTTGTCTGAATTATATCACTTTATTTCTATTCTCTTTTCTTTGATTCTAATGCTGAAAATTCAGACTCATTGCTCTAATGACAGAGTATATGTTGACTTCCTGTGATTTGTCAGAAATTAAGCAGAAAAATCTGTTAATTTGAGGAAAGATGTCAGACTTTTTTCTGTCCTCTGTATAAAGGGACTCTTTTCTGATTAGATGACTAAAAAGATTCAAAGATGATAACCAGTATCACACAGTATGGTAAAGATGAATTAATATGTATTTAATCGGAAAGAAAGCACATTCTAGATTTTCTTTTCTAAAAAGATTGATTTTCTTGCTGTCCTTATATTCTTTTGATAAATGTAAAGAAAAATGAAAATGGTTGCCCAAAAGTAAGGTAATGAAACTTGGGATTTAGTGTCTTCATTCGTCTGGTTTGTAGAGACATCTGCCTTGAGGCACTGTTTGTATTGTTTGTGTAGGACTTGAGTTAGACTTTTGACCGTTAGAGATGATTAATTGCCCTTACTTGAAATATTGAGATCATTTTAATATGTGGTATCTTGTTTCTTTTTTAACAAATACTGGAATTAAAGATAAATTTGTGCTTAATAAAGATTGTTCTTTTATTTAGTTAAAGTGGCCCATCTTGCGTAGCTTCTATAATGCTAGTATTCCCTGTGTTTTTATTGTAATCTTATTGAAGATATAAAACTTATACCGCAGTGCTCTTCTCCCCCCTCTTTTAGTCTATTTAAAAATCCACTTGTTGTGTTAGTACAGTTACACTGGAGGAGGTAAAAATAGAACAAGAGTGTTTTAGATTCTTCTCTAAGATATATTTGTTTTTAAGAATGTGTGCATTTTTAGTTTTTTTTCTTTACAAATATTTGTCTTGAGAGGCTGGTGTCATGAAAACAGCAGTGTACTAAGCATGAGAAGATAGAAGTCTTTTGTACTGACATTACCAGCTGTCCCTCAGGAGGTAATTCTTGCTTTTCCTAAGATAATAGGGTTGTGTGGGTTAAAGATTAAGTTTGGGAAATTACTTTCAAAACTATCAAGTGCTATACAAATAATACTTAATGTTGCCACATCTGAATCAAATTAGGAATTTTAAAGAACATCCCTCTTTTAGTTCTTCCTCAAAGAGTTTTAGAATTGACTAACCTAGATAGCATATTAAAAAGCAGAGACATTACTTTGCCAACAAAGGTCCGTCTAGTCAAGGCTATGGTTTTTCCAGTGGTCATGTATGGATGTGAGAGTTGGACTGTGAAGAAAGCTGAGCGCCGAAGAATTGATGCTTTTGAACTGTGGTGTTGGAGAAGACTCTTGCAAGTCCCTTGGACTGCAAGGAGATCCAACCAGTCCATCCTAAAGGAGATCAATCCTGGGTGTTCATTGGAAGGACTGATGTTGAAGCTGAAACTCCAATACCTTGGCCACCTCATGCGAAGGGTTGACTCATTGGAAAAGACCCTGATGCTGGGAAGGATTGTGGGCGGGAGGAGAAGGGGACGACAGAGGATGAGATAGCCGGATGGCATCACCGACTTGATGGACCTGAGTTTGGGTAAACTCCGGGAGTTGGTGATGGATAGGGAAGCCTGGTGTGCTGCAGTCCATGGGTTGCAAAGAGTCGGACATGACTGAGCGACTGAACTGAACTATGTTTTCTTAATGTGTTATGAGTGATTTTTGGCAACCACATCATTTTTCTTGACCTGTAAAAAAAAAAAAAGTGATGATTTGTTTATACTTTGCTTACCCCTCCCCCAACCTTAGTTTTCAGGACTTTTTAAAGATGGTTTCACACATTTCTTATAAAACACTCTGCCTTTTCTTTGATTAGAGTCCCAATCTGGTTTCAAGACTTTTCCTTTTAGGATTCCTTTAGTGTTTAACTCTTGGTGGTGGTGTAGTCGCTAAGTCCTGTCCGACTCTTGGGACCCCATGGACTAGAGCCTGCCAGGCTCCTCTGTCCGTAGGAATTCTCCAGGCAAGAATATTGGAGTGGGCTGCCATTTCCTTCTCCAGTGATCCTTAATCTTCTCTATCCTCAGGGTCTATGTTTGGCATTAGTTGGAGAGGTTGGGTGGGGATGAGGGGGCGGGACATGTTTCTTTGTAGACTTTCAGTCTTTTTGTCCTATTCTACTAGGAGGTAATGGAGTAAGAGATTTCTTTTCTATCTTGGCAATTTCCCAGGCTGAATGGGATGTTTCTAAAGTACTTCCAGGACTTGCTGACAAAAGAGGAAGATAAGCAATGCAAAAATGGTAGCTGAAGCAGTTTTATTTAAGGCTGTAAACCAACTTGGGTTAAAAATAAACTTCAGAGGAAAGTAAGTCAAATTAATGTGCTTTAGATTTGGGAGCCTTCAGGTGAACAATTATTTAGCATTAACAGAATTTTTTTGTTAAATACTGAGAATTGAATTCATATTTGTATTGAAGATTAAAAGCATACCAGATTTTATAGCTATCAATATTGTTAATGCCTAGTAGGATACGAGTTTATGCCAGATGAAGTACATGATACTTAACATACATAAAATAGCTTAGAAGTGGATCGCCTGCCTCTCTCAAGCAATGATTTTTCTGATTTTGCTCACCATAGTGCTTTGACGCTTGTGTCAAAAATTGATGCTTTTGTACTGTGGTGCTGGAGAAGACTCTTGAGAGTCTCTTGGACTGCAAGGAGATCAAACCAGTCAATCCTAAAGGAAATCAGTCCTGAAAATTCATTGGAAGGACTGATGGTGAAGCTGAAACTCCAATACTTTGGCCACCTAATGAGAAGAACTGACTCATTGGAAAAGACCCTGATGCTGGGAAAGATTGAAGGCAGGAGGAGAAGGGGGTGACAGAGGATGAGATGGTTGGATGGCATCACCAACTTGATGGAGATGAGTTTGAACAAGCTCCGGGAGTTGGTGATGGACAGGGAAGCCTGGTGTGCTGCAGTCCATGGGGTTGCAAAGAGTCGGACACGACTGAGCGACTGAACTGAGCTGAGTGCTTTGACTCTTTAAAATTTTTTGAAAATGAGTAGGCAATGTGAGTAGGTTTGTTTCTGTACCCTGCCTAGGTTAATCCTTCCCAAGCTTAAAGTTCAGAGACTAACTGAAGTTGCGTTAGTGCTAAATAGTATCTGCATTCCTCAAAACTCAAAAGAACTCTAGGGCATGTAAATTATATCTCAATAAGTCAAACATAAAGGAAATATTGTATTTCTTTACAGTAAAGGTATAAAAATAAGTAAAAGACCATTGGGCTTCCCAGGTGACACAGTGGTAAACAATCTGGTAAGTTCTTTACCCTTTGGTAAATTCAGACACTAACAGACTTTGATTTCACTGGAGAGTATCCAGTGCTACATTTTTGCTTTTCCATTGAAAATGACTACTAAATTTGGTAGGCAATGTAAAACATGAAATATCAAATTATTAAAAATCAGTGGCCTTTTGTGTGCTCAGTTGCTCAGTGGTGTCTGACTCTGTGTGGCCCCATGGACTGGAACCTGCCAGGCTCCTCTGTCCATGGAATTTTCCAGGCAAGAATACTGGAGTGGGTTACCATTTTCTCCTCATCTTCCCGATGCAGGGATCAAACCCACATCTCTTTCATCTCCTGCATTGGAAGGTGAGTTCTTTACCACTGTGCCACCTGGAAAGCCTGATGGTCTTTTACTTATTTTTATGTCTTTACTGTAAAGAAACATGTAAAGAAAATAGTGTAAAGAAAAAAAAATGACCACCACAGTCAAGCTATCAATAATTCCATCATCCCCTCCACCCTGCACCTCCAAGTTTCCTTGTTCCCTTTTACGGTCAACTTCTCCTAGTCGTTGATAACGACTGGTCTTTTTTTTCCCGCCTGTAATTTTGTCTTTTCAAGAATGTTATAAATAAGTTTTGAAAGAATTGTGGTAAAATACACATAAAATTTACCATTTTACAATTCAGTGATATTAAGTACATTCACAGTGTGTGCAGCCGTGACCAACATCTAGTTCCAGAGCTTCTTGTCATCCCAGATCAAAACCCAGTACCGATTAAGCAGTCAATCCAAATTTTCCCATCTTCCTGGCGCCTTGCAACCACAGACCTACTTTCTTTATGGATTTGTCTATTCTGGATATGTCATATAAATGGAATCATGTAATATGTAGCCTTTTATGTCAGACCTCTTTGACTTAGTATAACATTTTCAAGGGTCATCCATGTTGTAGTAGGTACGGCAGAGTAACCTTCCATTGTATAGATTTACACATTTTGTTTATCCATTCATTGTTTGATGTGCATTTGAGTTTCTGCCTTTTTGCTACTGTAACTAGTGTTGTGGTGGACATTAATGTGTAAGTTTTTGTTTGAACACTTGTTTTCAGTTCTTTGGGGCATATACTTGGGAGTTGATTGGAGTCGATTTGCTGAATCATGTGGTAATTCTCTGTTTAACTTTTTGAGGAAATGCCAAACTGTTTCTGAAGTGGTTTCTAGCATTTTACATTCTCATAAGCAATGTATGAGGGCTCTAAATTGTCCATCTCTCACAGCATTAGTTATTTATCATTAACAAATTTTTTGACTCTTCTAATGGGTGCTTTCTCTTTGTGGTTTTGATTTGCATTTTCCTCCAGGTGGTGCTAGTGTTAAAGAACCCACTTGCCAATGCAGGAGACATAAGAGGCTTGGTTTCAATCCCTGGGTCAGGAAGATCCCCTGGAGAAGGGAATGGCAGCCCACTCCAGTCTTCGGAGAAGGCAATGGCACCCCACTCCAGTACTCTTGCCTGGAAAATCCCATGGATGGAGGAGCCTGGTAGGCTACAGTCCATGGGGTCGCTAAGAGTCGGACACGACTGAAGCGACTTAGCAGCAGCAGCCAGTGTTCTTGCCTGGGAAATCTCAAGGACAGAGAAGCCTGGTGGTCTACCATCCGTAGGGTCACAAAGAGTCAGACATGACTGAAGTGACTTAGCACGCATTTGCCAGTGAAGTTGAGCAACTTTTCATGTGCTAATTGGCCATATGTGTATCTTTGGAGAAATGTATCTATTCAGGTCTTTTGCCCATTTTTAAATTTGATTGTTTTCTTGCTTAGTTATAGGCGTTCTTTATATACTAGACTCTTAAGAGATACATGATTTGCAAGTATTTTCTCTGGTTTTGTGAGTAGTCTTTTAACTTAGTATCCTTTGCACAAAAATGAGACTTGTAATATGCATATTAAGTAGATTTTTAAAAATTCAGAATTCATTTAAATGTATTACTGAATCCATCCCTTTCTATTACTGGGTTCTTTTTTGTGTTACAAGACGAAGTTTTTACTTAAATAATCATAATGGATTTTGATCCAAGGTCATCTTCTAGTTTCCCTCCACTCTCCCTGCAGCATCATGCTGTTCTCTTTTACCTATGAAAGGTGTGTGGTGTTAGATAATATAATACGTCTGCCTTCAGTGCTGACATCTCAAACTAGTGAACAAATTGAAGCTAGTATAGAACTACTAAAGTGCAAGCTAGTGTGGTACTTGTGCTGTAAGAGTTTAAAGAAGGTACTGAATCATAGGATTTTTTTTAATCCTGAAATCACAGAACAGTTTATATTCCTAATCGGAATTTATACTAACAGTTCTTTTCTTTCTAGATTGTAAATTCTTAGAGGGTTGGAACTATCTTATTTAGTTCATCTTTTGGAGTTATTACTCTTAATTAGTGCTCTTGTAGAAAATAACCAAAAAAACATTGTTGATTTTTAATAGAACATATGGGACAGGGAGTATGGGTTCTAGGTTGAATCTTGAAGAAAAATTAGTGTTGGGTTAAGTTAGGGGACTGCATTCTAGAGTAAAGAGAAAGGCCTCGATTGTGAGAAGAGGCAGTCATAGGAAATAATTTTTTGCTCTCTAGGCAATGGGAATACAGTGATAAGCAACACTGACAGGTTCCTGCCCTTCTGGACTTTACAGTCTCCTGGCAGAACACAGTTAAATAAACTTCTCCAATGGTGTAAGAGTTAAGGAACTGTCAGGTTGTCTGGTAGTACTTATGTAACAGGGATTCCTAGTCTGTTTCAGGGGAATCAGAAACTTTGCAAAGGAAAGCTAAAGCTTAAAGGACATTGAAAGATTAATGAGGGCCAAGGACAAGGCTGTTCCATGCAGACAAGCTTATTAGCAAGGTGCCTGGGGCACTGAAAGAATGGGATGGATGGGGCACAGAATGTAAAAGGATGACAAGAGTGTGGAGAGTTAGCTGAAAAGGGAAGTAAGGTCCTTAGGATGAAAATGGCAGTGGGAGGACATCACATTTGTGTTTTATTAGAACTGTTTTTGTTGCAGTCTGGGGAGAAATGGAATAGAGGTGAGAACTAGGGGTGGAGAACATACTATTAGGTAGGTGTAAACGTAATTGCAGTTGCAGACTGTGAATTTTAAATCATTATAAACTAGGCTCAAACACATCTTTATTTACCAAAATAGGAACTATTGCAATCAACACATTTTTGCCAATGAGAAATAAGTTTGTTTATTCCTGTAGTGTAAAAATTTGGGATTTGATCAACTCTTGGAAAGCATTTTCTGCCTCCTGCTGGTTGTGGAAACATTTTCCCTGCAAAAAGTTGTTGAGTTGCTTGAAGAAAGTGGTAGTTGGATGGTGAGAGGTCGGGTGAAGATGGCAGATGAGGCAAAACTTCATAGCCTAATTCGTTCAACTTTTGAAGCATTGGTTGTGCAACATGTGGTCAGGTGTTGTGGAGAAGAAGTGGATCCTTTCTGTTGACTGATGCTGGCTGCAGGTGTTGAAGTATTTGGTGCATCTCTTTGGTTTGCTGAGCATACTCTCAGATGTAATGGTTTTGCCAGGATTCAGAAAACTGCAGTGGATCATACTGGCAGCAGACCACCAAGCAGTGACCACGACATTTTTTGGTGCATGTTTGACTTTGGAAAGTGCTTTGGAGCTTTTTCTTGGTTCAACCACTAAGCTGGTCATTGCTGGTTGTCATATAAAATCCACTTTGCATCACATGTCCCAGTCCGATCAAGAAATGGCTCGTTGTTGTGTAGAATAAAAGATGACACTTCAAAATGACAGCTTTTTTTTTATTTTTGGTCAGCTCATGCGACACCCACTTATCGAGTTTTTTCACCTTTCCAATTTGCTTCAAATGGCAAATGACCGTAGAATGGTCGATGTTGAATTCTTTGGCAACTTCTTGTGTAGCTGTAAGAGGATCAGGTTTGATGATCTTCTCAGTGGGTCATTGTCAACTTCTGGTGGCTGGCCACTGCACTTCTCATTTTCAAGGCTCTGGTCTCCTCTGTAAAACTTCTTGAACCACTGCTGCACTGTATGTTCGTCAGCAGTTCCTGGGCCAAATGTGTTGTTGATGTTGGGATGCCAACGCTGCTTTATGGCACATTTTGAACTCGAATAAGAAAATCACTTGGATTTGCTTTTTGTCTAACATTATTTCCCTAGTCTAAAATAAATATAAAATAAACAGCTAGTTTGTGTCTACTTTGGCTGCCTGATACAAAGTATAAACTTTGGCCACCTGATGTGAAGTACTGACTCATTGGAAAAGACCCTGATGCTGGGAAAGATTGAAGGCAGGAGGAGAAGGGGACAGAGGAAGAGATGTTGGATGGCATCACTGACTTAATGGACATGAGTTTGAGCAAGCTCCGGGAGTTGTTGATGAACTGGGAAGCCTGGTGTGCTGCATTCCATGGAGTCGCGAAGAGTTGGACACGACTGAACAACTGAACTTTACTGAAACAGCTAGTGATAAGTCATTAGCAAAAAAACATAAAGCGAGAAATGTGCATTAAAATGATGTATAACATAACCATATTTAAGAATGTGTTCCAATATCAAATGGCCAAGTTCAGCAATGTAAAACTGCAATTTCTTTTGCACCAATGTAATAGGTCTGTCTGACCAAGTAGTGCCATTTGTTGGAAAATGCCCACATTTATTAAAGTGGGTGTTCTGGGAAGAAAGGAGCCAGTTGTTGTGCTTGAGGCATTAGAACATTAAGACTGCTATTTTTTGGTTTGGGTACATAGGTCTGGATTTGAGAGTGCACATCTTTGATGGAGGCCTAGATTTGGGAATTGATGTCATACAGGTGATAAGTATTGCCATCAGCATAGTTTGCGGGAGAGATGAATAGAAGGCCTATGGTTAAGCTTTGAGAAACTCCAAGGCTTAGTGGTGTGGTAGAAGAGGCTGAGTAAGCCTTCATAGGTGCCTGAAAAAGCAGAAGTGGAGAGGTAGGAAGAAATACAGAGTATAACATCCTATAAGCCAAAGGAAGGAAAGAATCTAGTTATTTTGAATTATCAGGATCTGAGCCCAGATTATTGTAAGGGTTCTAAAAAGAAGTTTTCATTCAGCCCACTTCATTCCCCTGTAAGGCACCTTTGTGCAGACCATAGCCTGATCAGCCCTGCTCAGCAGCCTTGTGAAAGCCTGCTGTGAGAGGATGAGTAAGGAGCAACCTGAAATATATCTTGCTTTTAGCAACCTGGAGGTCTTAGTTGGTTTTGCCAAAAGTGATAGAACAGAAGTTGGCTTGCTGTAAACAGAGGAGCTAGTAGAGGTAAAGAAACAATACCGGGAGGAGAGACAATTCTGTTCGACTGCAAAGAGCAAAGGCAGATTGGTTGATTGGAGGGATGTGGGATTGATGGAGTTTTTCTGGTTGTGTGTGTGAGTGTGTGTGCTTTTAATTTGTTTTTGTATTTTTAAGTGGGAGATACTAGAAAATTTTACATGTTTAAGAAGAAGATTCAGTTTGGTGGAAAAGGTAGAGTCCACAGGAGAAAGACTATTTGAAAAGTTCTGTAGATAGGAGGTTTACTTGTTCCATTGTGTGAGTGTGATGGGAAGAAAGGTTCTGTGTGAGACACAGATAAACTTGTGGATTGTTGGAAGGAGGTTGGCAGGCAGTGGTGGAGTGTTGAAAAGTTATGAGAAGGTAGAAATAGATGGAATCCCATAAAGTTCTAGAGTTGGGTGCGTGTGTGTTATCGTATCTTTATTTTTCCTCTTGGTCAAGTAGAGAGAGTGTTAGAGAAGGAAGGAGAGAAGGAGGAGGGAATTTAGAAGAGTGTTTTGGAATCTGAAGAGAATGGGGAACAGATAGTGCATGTGGAAGATGAACTTTGGAAGAACCTGGGAACGTGGTACTTGCTGATGGATGATGGGTAATTGATAATTGGATTTATGCAGGATTAGGATTTTGCCAGGTTGGTGTAAGGGAAATATTAAGGGAAGTTAAGGGAAGAGTTGAAATGATAGACCATGAAATCTAAACTGATTGAAGAAGGAAGTTAAGAAGAAGGTGCTTGGATTGGGAAAAGCAGAGAAAGTCACAGGAATTCAAGTTACTAAAAACCTTTATAGTGGTACAGAGACAATGTGAATAGAGAGTTGTCAAAAGCAAAACAAGTCATCAGGGGACATTGAGCAAGATGAACTGAAAAACTTACGGGATTTGAAAGACAAGTAACCACCAGTGGTAGTTGCTACTCTGGCAGGAATGGTTTCTGTGGAGCACTTTGGAGTGCTCAGTGTGTGACCCTGGTTTCAGCAAGTTGAAAAGTGAGTGAAGGCAAGGATGATAAATTTTTTCCCAGAGGTTTGGCTGTGAAAAGTCTATCTATACAGTTAGCTTTAGAAGGAGAAAGAGAGCTAGGTTATGTTTTTTTTTTTTAATAGGAAAGACCTGAGTGTGTTCATTTGTTGATGATGTGATGAGGGTTCTGTAGATAGGAGGTTTACTTGTTCCATTGTGTGAGTGTGATGGGAAGAAAGGCTCTGGGTGAGACACAGGTAAACTTGTGGATTGTTGGAAGGGGGTTGGCAGGCAGTGGTGGAGTGTTGAAGAACCTGTAAGTTAGAACTGAGTTTGCATTTTTACTCTGCCTTTAATTAGCTAAATAGCTATGCTGCTTTAGATCACTTGTGGAATCTTTATCAGCGGTAGTACCGGGGGAAAGAGAAAGGTGCAGAAAGTTTGACAGCTGTTTTGGAAAAGCAGAGAACCCTAGCTAGGGTGTCATGGGCAGCATTGAAGACTCAGTTATAGGTAGAGAGCTACACGGGAGTGGTGTGTTCAACAACGTTTACACTGAAGACAAAGTGTAGAGGCACATGAAGCAAAGGTTGAGATCTAATGGAGTACCCACGTAGTTACTTACTTGGTCCTTTTTGGTTAATATGGTTTAGAGGTCTGTCAAATAGATGGTGTTTGAGATTCCTTGGGAGGGATATAAACTATATTGAAGTTGAATACTATGTTTTGCTAAAGATATTACATAAAAACAAAATTTACAACCTTTTAAATTTTGCATTAGAGTATATTCAGTGATTTTAAGTATAGGTGCAGAGTTAGAAGGAACATGTCCAGAAGATCACCCTTACTTCTGATAGCAGTTGCAAGTTTGGGGGTCCTCTGGACCACTTTTGGGTTGGATAATTCACTAGAAGGACTTAAAGACTCATCGAAAGCTGTTATACTCATGGTTGCGGCTAAAGGATACAGATTAAAATCAACCAAGGGTAAAGGTACATAGAGCAGAGTCTCAGATACTTCCCAACTCTGAGCTTCTCCCTGTTTCCTGGTATTGACTTGTGATAACATGTATGAATGTTACCAAACATGGAAGCCCAGCCCAACCTTGGTGTCCAGAGTTCTCATGGGGTCCATGCTCAATTGCCCACATGCATGAACTTAGGCTTCCAGCCCTACTAAAGGTTTGAGTTGATCTATGTGATTCAAAGGCCTTACATAGATCCCATAGTTTTACTTTCTGGTGTGATGCAACGTTTCCAGGTGGACAGGGACTCTCTTATTAGGCATTATATTCTAAAAGTTTAAATACTATCTTCCAGAAGTTGAGGGGTAAGCTCAGGTCTCTCTTTGGGCAAGGTGAAATTCTTTACACTTTTACAACAGTAGTTAAATATATTTTTGTATTTTGAGGCTGCAAAAACTAATTAGTTGAGGTTTGATTGATATTAAAAGTTGATTACTAAAGAACCTATAAATAGGTAATTAAAAATTTGGTATTTAATACTTAATTCTTATTAAGTACCTAAGGAAGTTTCATCAAGAAATATTAACTGTTAATATTTCATTATAGTAAAACTGAGGCAAACTCATTTATAATTTTTAATTTTGGCATGATGGTTCAATTCTGTTTTATTAAATTTGAACTTACTATTTTCTCCTGTGGCATTTCATATAATGAAGTCCCTGGGCCTCCCAACTTAATTTTTTAGCCACAGATTCATATTTTAGAGCAGTGTCTCTCATGTGAAAGTGTGATGTACTCAAGTCTCAGAATTATGCGTAATTTCACCTTTTCTCCTACACTTTTTTGAAAGTATGTCTGAATCCAGGTGAGTAAGAGATATCACAAGAATAACATTGAATTTATTTTTAAAAGGTAAATTTGTAGTGGTATGAACTGTTAGTATGAAAAACAGCGCATCCTGCAACTTTGTGACAGTGATGCTCTCTTTGAGTGCCACTGCTTCAGAGAATTAACACAGTCCCACCTCATTGGCTTTAGTGCAGATCTCATTTCCTACTTGGTCCCCATTACAAATTAGATCTCACCATGCAAGTGAAATCCCTTAATAAGCCTAGGTAAAAACAACTTGAAGCAATAGCATGCTTTTTCTGGTGGCACCGCTAGGTGTGGTGTTTGCATCAAGTCATTTTGGGGTGCTTTATGGAACTATTTTCTGGTAGAGATTTCCCTGATTTCACCCCTCCAGGCTGATTTTTCTCCCCTCCTTAGTTGCTTTTCATGATGCTTACAAGAACTGGACTATAAAACCACATTTAGGGGTGACATACTATCCCTAACACTCGGTAGGTTGTTGATGTGAGATCTCAAGGCTTGGGTCAGTGAAAATGAATAATCTCTCTGATTTATTACATTTTCTGTATATTGATAATAGGTAACTAAAATGAGTGGTAACTGTATTTGCATGTGATTTGTATGTTATAGTTAACATTTAAGTTCTCTTTGGTTCTAAAAATTTTTTCGCTGCCACCTCAAGCCTCTGTCCTCTACGGCAGAGAGTGGCGTTCCATCTCAGTTTTTGCTTCAGCATATGAACCCTAGAAGGCCATAGTGCAACTGAAAGCACCTAACCCATGAATGATATTTGCTTCATGTTTGGAAAACAAATGTTTTAACCCACTGTCCTCACTAATATTGTAACTACTGTCTTACAGATTGACTTGATGCAAAAACATCACAAAGGCTCCATATTATACAGTATGCGATTTTTGAGGTATGAGCTTTAGAAACTTACCTCTCATGTGGCATGTACATCAGGCTTTAACTTCAGTTTAATCATTTTGGGGAATTTATGCATTTCTTTTTTTTTTCCCTCTCTCTCCATAATATTTTTAGAGTATTAAAGGGGCTGTGGAGGTAGTTTTGGGTCCTAGCTAGGATACTTAGTCTTAACAAATACATTTTCTTTTATCACTAAATTGAGATACTAATTCGGGCAGATGATAGTTTTTTCAGCCCTTACAACTAGCTTAACATTTATGCCTGCCTCTTTGAGTTCAGTCTGCATTTTCTTTTTAGTGCCCTTTGATTGCCTCATTTTAAGTGCTTATTTCCATTCTTAACAGTTTTCTATTTATTGGACTGGGATGATCTTGATGCTAACTGCCTGATATTGACTTTTTGAGAACTAAGTTGTCTAGATCTTATAAAAAGAAAGATTTTGTATAAATGCTGAACCATTTTGTGTCTTTGGGTTCAGAATATCTATAACTTGAATTCTGGTTAGAAGTGGTTTGATTGGTTTGTATTAAAAGAACCTGGCAACCAGGGAGTTTTTAGACATTTCTGAGACAGTAGTTCTACTCTGGTGAGTTTTTCATTGTATTTCTGAAAACTCAAATTCTGGGGAGAAAAGTCTCTGTGTTTATAACTAATGAGATTTTATTTGTAACAAATTGGGTGATTTGTTCTGTTTTTTTGGTTGTTTAGTTTTGTATGATTCCTAAGTAGAAATGGATTTCTTTTCTTGGTAGCAGTAGATTGCTCAATTTTTTCAATGAAGGAGTTAAAATCAGTTTATTGTATACTGAGTATAAAAACTTGTTTTGATTGTATTCATATGTTCATTAATGATTTATATTTATCTGTTAGACTGGAAACCTTGAGTATATTTAGTATTATGGACCTACGGACTTTGATTGTACCTTGTAAGCTAAGTATTTCTTAAGAACTTGTTATCTTTCATAAGCCTTATAAAAACATCACATAATCTATAGATATTATCCCCATTTTATGCAACAGACATCAGAGGCTTGGAAGTTAAGTTGCTTGTGCCAAGTCACACGTACCTTTCCAGTGCTGGAGCTGAGATCTGAGCCTAGGTCTTTTTTTTAACCCATATTCTCTATTGCCTTGTGTTTACTGCTATGTCACCAGAAAAAGATACAAATATTTAATATTTAACTCTTCATAGTAAGAGTAGTATATGTAATCTATATGAAGCATAATGGACATTAGAAATCCAGACTATTGTAATATTTATTTAAATACTGATAAGACTTTAATTATCTTGATGTTTCAGAATTGTTTTATTAATTCATTTGCTAACAGTTTCCTTTTCCAGGTTGTGTTAGGTGCCATACATACAGACAAGTTTAAAGTCTGCCCAAATCATTAAAGCTCATAGATTCTCTTATTTTTCGATTCCCTTTTAGAAATTAATGGTCTGTTATGGTTTATTATAGGTGCTCATTGAGTATGCTACTTTTAGGTACATGGGGCAGGTCATTATATAAGTTTTAAAGAGTTCTTATGCTTCATTTAGTGGTAAAGGCATTTAAATGCTTGTAAACTTACTACACTAAGAAAATATCCTCATACATTTTTAAAAAATCCCATAGATTTTATTTTTTCATATGTTGGAAGTTCTGAGCTTTGTTGAGTGAACTCTGAATGTTTGAAGAATATACTCCATTATGGAACTTTAGTTATATGTTTAGTTAGTGTGCTAGCGTTATGAATTTTTATTGTTTCAGATTCAGAGCCTTTAGGAATAATTTAGACTTGTGTGCCATGGAGGTGTCCAAGTTTAATTGAACCTATTTGTCTACATTCTATATTAACAAAAGTTGCAGTAGGTTCTGATCAGGATGTCTGAGCCTATGCAACTTTTTCATATTTAGTATTCTTGTGGGTGGGGACAAGGAAAGGATGATAAACTCTAAATAAAATACACAGACACTGGGTCCTTTTTTATACATGGGGAGGGGAATGGGGTTGAGAAACAGCTAAGTTTCTGCTCTTGCCAGTGTCCTTAATGTCCCCAGATAATGTCCCCAGAAAATTATGGTGTAGAAGGTGTTTTAATAAGCATCATAAGAATGACTTTTTTTTTTCCCTAAGAAAGTTGTTCCTCTCCGAAGAAATATGAATATTAGAGGAACATTTTTCTTCATATTTTTCATGTGTTGCCACAGAATAGTTAGTGTTGTCTTACATATCTTGATACCTTATTTTTTGAGGGTTGATTGAAGAAAGAATAAGGTCCATGAGAAATTATAGAGTTAGCTTTGTATTTTACTGATAGGGCCATTGGGGCATAGAGATGATCCTTAGATAAGGATACTGATTTTACCTTGGGACTGTGCCACTTGTTGATTAATATTCACATATCTGGGATGATTCTAGGTAGCATTTGAATTTTAAATGGATTATGGACTGCAACCTTCAGCTTTATTGGATTCCTTGGATACCTTGCTTTTATTTTCCTCACTTTTTATAATTTTAATAGATATTATTTTTCTAATTGACTCAGTATTATTAATAGATATTCTTTATATTGCTTATATAAAGAATATCTATTAATAATGAAGTCCTCAGTATTACCATACATTAAAATAATCTTATTTTCAGCTGTGTTCTTTCCTAATATCCTTTTGAGCATGCTTTCAAATTTCATTCTGTAATCTATTTTCCCACCAAATAATCAAGTTACGAATTTAGGTGAGAGAGAGAGAGTGCCACATTGCTGTTAGGCAGTAGTTTAAAAATAATTTGGTAACACTTTGCTCCTGCCTGATACGTTGCCAGTGTTTTTTATTTTTATGACTGAGAAGAGTAATTTTTCCACTGGTTAACCTTCTTATGAGAGAAGGCGATTTAGAAACAACTATTGCTTTTATCAAGTCACGTGAAAAGAACCCTGGACCATGGTGACCAGCTATCTCAGTTTGCGTGGGCCTGAGGGAGTTAATAGGACATGGAACTTTCAGTGTTAAAACCAGTTTAGGTGTTGAGTTGGCCACCCTATTCCTGGAAGCTATTCATATTTCTGAATGAACCTTTAGATGGTAGAAGGGACTGAAAAGCTGGTGTTTCACCCATTGACAATCTCTTCCTGGTTGAAAGACTTCTTATTAGATGTTGGAGTCCTTTTGTATAATAACAATGAGAAGATAGAGGCTTGTATAAAAGAGAGATTTACGATTTGGGTTATCAAAATGTTTTCTTAAAGTTGTAACTTTATACCCTTCTCTCTTTGCAGAACTGATAGTGCATCAGCCGACCCAGATAATTTAAAATACTCTTCATCCAGAGATAGGGGTGGGTCTTCCTCTTATGGACTGCAACCTTCAAATTCAGCTGTGGTGTCTCGGCAAAGGCATGATGATACCAGAATCCATGCTGACATACAGAATGACGAAAAGGGTATATATTATATATTTCCTTATTGCCAGAGGCATGCTTTTGTGTTTTATTTAACCTACCTACTTCTCCTTTTCCTCCTCTTTCCCTTTCTTTCCCTCCCTCCCCTTCTTTTCTTCTAATATGTTTAAAATATAATTATTAAACACAGTGCTGTTCTTGAAACATTTTTTTGAAAGTTTACCCCTTAATTATAAATTTAAATATACTTTTTACACATGCAGTAAAATACATAAGGGCAATGTTCTTGCCCTCCAAATACAGTATTATCACTGAGGCTGAAGTCTTTCCTGACTACTGTCTCTCCTCTGGACTTCTAAAAAGTTTTAAAGTGCAAAATCTGATCTTCTACTGAAGATAACAAAATGAAATCAAGGCATGCATCACAGGGATAGAGTAGAAGCAAAGGCTGGTTGAGCTGCAGATTGAGTCAGAAGGACCTGAACTGTCAGGAATTGATGGAGTGAAACAGAGTCCATTGAAATATGTAAATGTTGCTGTTTTCAGGTGTCTACAGTGTCAATGGAGGATCTGGGGAAAATACTTATGGTCGGAAGTCGTTGGGGCAAGAGCTGAGGGTTAACAATGTGACCAGCCCTGAGTTTACCAGTATTCAGCATGGCAGTCGTGCGTTAGCCATCAAAGACATGAGGAAATCACAGGGTAAGACTGGGTGACCTGGGACCATCACACATGCCTCCACTGAGACATCTCCTAAATGCCCTGTTTCATACCAGTGCCTTGCGTATCTGTGACTTGGTTAGCTTACTGAGTTGACAAACGTGTTGGTGATAATTGTTTGCATTTTTTTTCCTCTCAACTGTTCCCTAACATAAATTTCTACCAGAAAAGTTTTTAATACTTTTAAAAAGAATTCTCTTAAAATAAGATTAGGAGACTGGATAAGATTTTTAAGAAAGGATTTTCCTGGTTACATTAGATATTGAACATATAGTGTATAATAGACTCTTCTGCAGCAAGTCCTTCAATTCTTGGGTGAGGGTAGGCCCCTAGAGTTCTAGAGTTCTGTTTAACTCTAGTTAAGGGACTGGGCCCTTTTCTAAAGTTAAACACACAGTTACTGCTTCTTGCTTTATAACACCAGCCTCACTGAATGGGTAAAGTGTCTTGAACGTTCATAGGATTAGAGGTAATGGTCTTTTGTTCTGAAAGAGAAATTTATTTTATTGGTAAGGTGGATGAAGAAGTCAAGATTTCTGATTTATACACTTTGTTGGATATAATTACTGTTTGGACCTTTACTTCATAACCATTTTTTCCCAGTGAGGAGTGTGTGTGTGTGTGTGTGTGTGTTGTGTATCTTGGTGAACATTTTTGTATAGAGCTTTTTTCTTTTGCATGCAGCTTAAAAAAATTGATTTCTTTTAGATAAATTTTTCTAAAGTGAAATGACTAAGTCATAGGCTGAAATATCTCTTAAAAGTATTTGAAGTCTTAAGCGTTAGGTATGGTAGAGTTAGGAAGTGACTCTAAAGCTAATTTAGTCTACCTCCCCCTTGCAGGCTCAGAGTTATACAGTTTACTAGTAGTAGCATTGTAAATACAGCCTAGATTTCTTGACTAATAACCTAAAGACGTTTTTAGCAGTCATCATTGCTGACTCTATAGGCTAAGGCTTTTTAAAAAATCTCATTCCTTCTCTCCGATGTTATAATTTATTATTATCACTTTTCCTTTCATTCCTTAGAAATGGAACTGTCAGACCGTTTAATGTAGTTTGTGTTAACGTACATTCATTAATTATGACTTGCACAGTTGAAAATTTAAAAAAAAATTAACACTTTATTTAAAGCCATCTTGGTTAGTAGTGTTCAACAATGTTTGAGCATTCCTGCTTGTTCTTACCATTTAAAAAGGGAAGAAAAGTTTGTATTTGCCACTTTCCTTGTGGTGGCATGCCTTGCGCATGGTAGGTGGTAATTAGACATTTGTTGAACTGAATGTGTGATTGCAGTTCACCAAAACTTCGTCCTAGGAAACTGATGATGTAACAAGAGGCTCCCCTCCAGTGGGAGACCTAGGTGAGAAAGAGATGCATGTGACCTCTTTCTGCCTGATAGAAACTTTATCTCTAAACCTGTTGAAGTTTCTTACTTGTGCTCTTTACCTGGATGTTGAAAACAGTTTGGAACAGATCTGAAGGGAATAATTTCTAAGCCTTTCTTTTTTCCTCTTGTCAATTGGTTCTCTGGAATGAGATGTCTGTGTAGGTTTATCTTTTTTGAGGGTCTGCCGTGTGCCTGGCAGTCTGCTGGGGCTGGGTTTACAGTGATGAAGTGTTATGGCTGGGCTTCCCTGGTGGCTCAGTGGTAAAGAATCCACCTGGCAATGCAGGAGACATGGATTTGATCCTTGGTCTGGGAAGATTCCATGTGCTGCGGAGCAACTAAGCCCTTCTGCCACACAACTGCTGAGCCTGTGCTCTAGAGCCCGGGAGCCACAAGTACTGAGCCCATGTGGAACCCACATGCCCCAACAACTGAAACTCGTGCCCCTAGAGCCCATACTCCACAACGAGAGGCCACCGTAATGAAAAGCCCACACACCACAGCTCGAGAGTCACCTCTGCTTTCCAGAACTAGAGAGAAAGCTCCTGTGGTAGCAAAGACCCAGCACAGCCCAAAATAAATAAAGTTATAAAAAAATGTTATAGAACTTGCAGTCATTGAGCTTTTCTTTTTAATTGGCTGGCGGACTGTGATTTTTAACATACTTTAAAATATTTGGGCTATTACATTTCTGTGCTGATTCATCCTCAATGTTTATATTCACAGAGAGATCGATGTCTTATTCTGATGAGTCTCGACTGTCGAATCTTCTTCGGAGGATCACCCGGGAAGACGACAGAGACCGAAGACTGGCTACTGTAAAGCAGTTGAAAGAATTTATTCAGCAACCAGAAAATAAGCTGGTCAGTATAGTATGTTTGGAAATATTGATCAGTTTTGGATATCCATAGTACACTAGATAACCTTATCTAAAGTAGTTTAAGAAGGGAAGAGATGTGCTTCTAAGGAAAAATAATAGGGAATTCCAGATTATTTGGCCTATATTACGATCATCTAGAACTTTATTCCCCTAATGTGTAATTTAGCCACAAATGTTGGATCCGTGTTGGTTCCTTCTGCGATAAAGTACTTTTGACCTTTTACATATTTATTCTGTTGTCCTTGGAACTTTTTTATCCTGTGTTCTGGGACAGAATATCTCTCTGTTTTCATAAGTGAAACTGGAGTAGGAGGTACATAATTTGCTCATGGGTAAGTTTGGTCTGGTGGCCAGGGCTAAATAAATGGAAAAACTCTTTAAAGTACAGGAGGGAGTTCCCTGGTGGCCTAATGGTTAGGATTCTGGGCTTTCATTGCCTTGACCTGGGTTTAGTCCCTGGTTAGGGAGCTGAGATTCTGCAAGCTACTTGGCCTGGCCAGAAAAAAAAGAATAAAGTACAGGAGCAGTTACAGATTTCTTTGCCCTACAACTAAGTTTCCTACTGTTAAGAACATGATGCAGAACAGGAGAAAGTTAATGAAAATGGTATAGTGAGTCAGATGACATTTGGTTCAAAGCGGGTTTCCTCCAGGTCCCCCTGCCCAACTTTATTATGAAAAATTTCAAATACACAGTAAATTGAAAGAATTTTACAGTGAGTATCATAGCATCTAAATTCTGTCATTAACACTTTAACACTTTATGACTTTATCATATATGTCTCTACCTCTTCTTCTATCCATCAATCCACCTTTTGTTTTAAAAATGCATTTCAGAGTAAATAAAAGAATTGTTGTTTTTTTCCCCCATTGATGATCATGGCTGTATATTTCCTGTGGGTAAATTTCTTTAAGAATCTGAAAGGAAACTTATGACCCTCCTGATATAATTGGGACCTGAGAATAATAAGGAAAGTAAGGTGTGGTCCAGTTACAATTTGGAGGGAACCAGAAGTAAGAAAAAGTACATAATGTTGTTCTTAAAAGTATAGAAATCTGAAGTTTTTATTAATGTGTTTTTTTTAAGGTGCTAGTTAAGCAATTGGATAATATCTTGGCTGCTGTACATGATGTGCTTAATGAAAGGTAAGTAATTTAAGAGAAACTTTTAAAAAGTATACAGGAAGATAAACTTATTGACTTCCTTTATAACATATTTAATATTTCACTGGGTTCTCTTGCCATCTTTTTTTGTGTTCAAGTCTTTAAACCTTAATTACCACTGAAATAGAATCCAGGTGGGTTACAGTCCGTGGGGGTGCAAAGAGTCAGACATCAGATAGGACTTAGCAAATGAGCACACACACACAGATGGAACCCACTTGAAAGGGAGAGCCATTCTTTTTTTAAATTTGTCAACATGACTAAATAATTGAGCACTGACTTGTAGAATGACATAAACTCTGAATGCAAGTGTGAATGAATACAATTAACTTTTGTAAACGAGAGCATTTTGAAACTGCTTAGAGAGTAGAAGTGACAGGGAGTGTCCTTTGGGCAACAGTGGATTCAAGCCATCCAGGCTCCAGGGCTGTTGGGACTCTCCAGAGGCGTGCAGTCATTTCTGCATATGGTGGTTCCCAGAGAGCTACAGCGCTGGAAAACATCCAGGCTCCTCTCAGTAGGCCATGAACCGCACTGCTTTCTGATGGCTGTATCTTGTATACTCACTCATTAATATAATACTTAAATCAATGTTAATCTTTTAAGTTTATTATATTTAGCTATTACTGTTTCCTATTTTATAGTTCTCAGATACTGAATATTACAAGGTATATAATTATTTGTATAGTAGTTTTATCTGATCCTTGGGTTGGGAAGATCCCCTGGAGAAGGAAATGGCAACCCACTCCAGTATTCTTGCCTGGAAAATCCATGGACGGAGGAGCCTGGCAAGCTACAGTCCACGGGGTCACAAAGAGTCGGACAGGACTGAGGGACTTCACTTTGATCGCTTGTTGCCGCCTTTTTCTGTGAATCAGTTAGTGTAGTTTGAGGTGGAATTCGAAGTCTGAATTTTGGTATATTTAAACCTTTCTTTACTGTTTGTAAATAATTGATTCTAAAATAAAAGAAAATTTAAAGTTTTAACAAAGGTACTTTGGGCACTACAGGAGAGAGAAGATAGAATACTTAGAATGGAGAAAACTGAAACCATTAGTCTGGATAAAAATTAAATCATTGAAGACATTCTGTTGTAAGATATGTTATTCTTGTTATCTTTGAAAGCTAAAGTCTCTTGTGTATTTTGTTTGTTTTGTTTTGTTTGCATTAAAATAAACACAGTAGCAAATTGCTTCAGGAGTTGAGACAGGAGGGAGCTTGTTGTCTTGGCCTTCTTTGTGCATCTCTGAGCTATGAGGCTGAGAAGATCTTCAAATGGATTTTTAGCAAATTTAGCTCATCTGCAAAAGATGAAGTTAAACTCCTCTACTTATGTGCCACCTACAAAGCACTAGAGACTGTAGGAGAAAAGAAAGCCTTTTCATCTGTAATGCAGGTAAGACTATGGAGGATAGGGGAGTGATGATGTGCTTGGGAAGAACGTTGTCTTTAACACATCCTTGGCAGAGTGCTTGAAGAAAGGAATCTTAAGGTAGGGGTTATCTACTGATAGTACATGTGATGTAAATAAAATTCCTCTTTCTGAATTTGAGTAACGAATAGAAAGAATACACTTTATAGGTAGATTTAAAATAAGTTACTTAGAATTTCTGTCTTCACTTTTTAGAAGCTTTGTTTTGAATTTGCTTAGTACTAGAATCATTTACAGATTTGGACATTGGAGCTGCGTGAGGAAAGCCAGGTCGAAGGGGGCTTCACATTTTTTGAGGGAGATAAACATCACAACTTACTTTGGGGTTTTTTTAGGTTTGACAACATGTTAAAAATTATTATTCCAAGTTGTATAAAATAATCGTGTATCTGAATTATTAAAAGATGATTCCCAATTTAATTTTGAGCCAAGTTATAAGTAATTAAATTTTTGTTGCTTAAAAATTTAGAATTTGATGGTTTTGGAATATTTGACATCTTTATTTTTACTTTTCTTAAAAAGTTGATTTTATGTTTTATTTTGGCCAATTATTAAAAAAAACACAAATGTGAGAAATCTATTCTCTCTTAAAATTTTTATTTTTCCTTAATTGTAGAGGTTATGAAAAGAATTTGGGGAAAGATTTAGAAAATTATTTGTAGCTAACCAGCATAACACCAAATTTGGCTTATTCTGCATACAGTTTATATAGTGGATGTTTCCCCAATTATTTATTTTGAAAAACTTTAAATCCACAGGAAAGCAGATAGGCTAGTACAGTAAACACCCATATATCTTTTACCTAGATTTGTCACTTATTAGTATTTTGCTCCAGTTTTTTTTTTTTTTTTTACACACACAGACATAATTTTTTGTTGAAGCATTTGAAAATAAATTACATCATGATGGTTTACCCTGTGATACTTGAGCATACATCTCCAGAGATTAAGGCTAATCTTCTATATAGCAACAATATTATAATCATACCTAAGAAAATTAGTTCTGTCGCATAATAAAATCCATGTTCAAATCGTGCTGTTGCCACAGAGATGTCTTTTATAGCTTTTGTCTTACTCAGGATTCCATCAAGATTCATGTTTTTGATGAATCTTTAATCTCTTGAAGATGGTGGTGTGCCTCTTTAATCTCAAGTGTAACAACTTGCTGCACCTTTTTTGTCCCCCTTTTTTTGAAGAATGTTCTACGTCTTGGGCTTGTCTGATTATTCCTTTCTGATTAGATTCAATTCAAACAGTTTGGTCATGAATACTTCATGGGTTCATACTTAGCTTTGTGTCAAGCTAGCAGGTACATAAAACTTCAGGGTCACATACCTCTTAGATGAAGAGTTTCATTGCTTAGTTAAGGTGAAGACCAACCAGATTTTTCCATTGTGAAGGCTTGTTTTTCTCCCTTTGTAATTAGTCAGTAATCTGTACATAATATCATCAGACCTTCTGAATATCCTATTTTTCATAATATTTCACTTGATTTTAGCATTCATTCATATGCTGTGCATTGTATAGATTATAGCACTAGCTGTTGCAAAATCGTGGTTTTCTCATTTTAGCATTTTTTCTATATAACATCATTCTTTCGTAGAGAAGAGTTTTCGTTTTGGGGAAAAAATGGGTTTTAACAAAAAATTCATCTACAAAATATTCTATAAGTAGTATGCCATATGTTTATTTAATATATATACACTTATATAGTGGTAACATGAACCTGCATGTCACTCTTGTGTTGGAGCCATGCTAATCTTTAAATCATTCCAGTTTGAAGCAAGTGTTTATATCTTAAAGTATAAACTGTACAACATTTGCTCTATCTTTTGAATTTCAAAATCATACATCTTAGTTTTTGTTCTTGAAATTTTAATCACACCCATAATATTGAAGAGAGTTATTTTTCAGCTTGTAATGACCAGCCTGCAGTCCATTCTTGAAAATGTGGATACACCAGAATTACTTTGCAAGTGTGTTAAGTGCATTCTTTTGGTAGCTCGATGTTACCCTCATATTTTCAGCACCAATTTTAGGGTGAGTTCCCTGACCCCCCCTTTTCAGATGATGGGGTGAGGGATTGTCTGTGTGTGTGAGGACTTGAGAAATTAGATAGAAAACAAAGTTTCTGCTCCTTTGAGTATAATCAGTTTTAAGGGCCAGGATTGAATGATATAATAATGCAGTTTTATAAAAAATACCATCTGTACTTGCCAACACTAGTGCCTTAAGATACTTAAATATTTCATCAATGTCATGAATAAAGGTCCATTATTCTCCTGCCCTGTCCCTCCCACCCCCCTTTTAAGTTAGTATGATGTCAAGTAGGTAGGACATAAGATGTTCTAGAATCTCTTACTCTTATATGGTCCATAGAGGGAATAGCAGTAAGACCTTAAAATGATTAGTCCCCTTTTCTTTGTCTCCATCCAGGATACAGTTGATATATTAGTTGGATGGCATATAGATCATACTCAGAAACCGTCGCTTACGCAGCAGGTGTCTGGTGAGTCATTCAGAATATACCCATCATTTAAATATTGTGGGAAGGAGTGTTGGTTCCTCAAAGACCAGCTGTTAATACTAGTTTTTTGATAATAGAAGAAAAATAATTACTTCAGAGAATATTTTGGTGAAGATTACTTGTTAGCTACCTTTATCTTTTCAAAGGAAAAATGTGTGCTTTTGTAGTAAGTAGGGAGAGTAAATGCAGCTTGTAGTGTTGTACCTGTGACTTGTCTCAAGTCATTTGTTGCATGAGTTGGTTGGAAGAGATACCATAGTGGCAGGACTCTGAAGGGTAGAATGGAAGGAACATCCTGAATATTTGTGATTTTTTTTTTTTTTCTAGTGATTAAACAGTCAAACAAATGGATTAATTTGGACGATTGTCATAAATTGTGGGGAAAAGCCACTTTTTTTTTTTTCAAGTTAAATGAGTAACTAGTAGGACTCAGTTGAACTTGTTCCAGGTGCTGTAGTTTTTCATAGCTTGTTTGGTACAATAAAGTTCTGAAGTTAAGATACACAGATGAGAATAGTTTTCTCAGTTCCACTGGCCCGTGGTCCCATTTCTCCCCTGGAGAGGAAGGTACACTTTGCGTGGCCAGGTGTGGCCCTGGAGGAGAAAACCAGTGTGGTCTTAGATCGGGGCAGTATACTGTCAGCCATGTGTGTAGTGACAGTATGGATATTAAATCTACTTTAAAAAAAAAAAAGGACATTAGATTTTAATTTCTGTAGAATTTTTATTTCTGCAGCATTAAAAGAGGTAGCTGTTAATCATTAGTATATTTAACAGTTCATGGGGATGTCCCTGGTGGTCCAGTGGTTAGAACTCTGCACTTCCACAGGGCAAAGGGGGATGGGAGAGTGGTTTGATCCTTGATGTGGGAACTAAGATCCCACAAGCCATGCAGCACAGCGAAAAACAAACAAAAAACAGTTTATAGTGCTAATTTTATGATATAGGGCTTGTTTCAAGAGTGAGCAACTTGAAAGCCTTTTAAAAGTCTCTTATTAAATATTTTTTAATTTGGACCTAGATTTTTTTTCCTACTCTTTCAAAATTTCTTATGTGCTTCCTAGGGTGGCTGCAGAGTTTGGAGCCATTCTGGGTAGCTGATCTTGCATTTTCTACTACTCTTCTTGGTCAGTTTCTAGAGGACATGGAGGCGTATGCTGAGGTGAGTATATAAAAAACTAAATTATTTCCTAAAATTTCAGTTAAGAAAAAAAGCAAAAACAAAAATCGAAAGCAGTGCTAGATTTATTTTAAAATAATTCTGATCACCTGACATTTAAGCAAAAATTATGAGACCATTGCAGTTTTTAAATTGTTTTTCAGATGCTTTTAGGTTGCCAGCAGAATTACTGGAAAGACACTGCAGGCCTAATTTCCCAAAGCTTGAAATAATTTTGGTGGCTGCTAGTATTCCAAAAACATTTTCTTCAGTTGTAGTTTACTCTTGTTTTTTGTTATGAAAAAGGTGAATTGATATTGTGAATTGATTATGAAAAAGGCTTTCCTCTTACTTGTATTGGCATTCTTGGCTTGTGCTTCAGAGGACAAGGCTTGGTTTCAGTCACCTTTTGAGTATGACACTTTTAAGTGAAGTGTCCATTACTGGTTCTTGGATTTCCTGGCCACTGTCACGATTTAAACCTGCCATCTTTGAATCTATCTCTTAGTGTTTCTTTCCTACTCAGTTGGTAATTACCATGATTCTTATTTGGTGGTCAAAGCTTCATAAAGATGTAGCTTCATCTTTTCTTTGTACCTTTGCTCTTTCTGGCAAATGGTTAATTCACTACTTGTAACTGTACTGATACGTTTTCTCCCTTTCAGAGAAAAATGAGAGAATATTTTGCTTCCATATGTTTCTTTACCCCCACACCTAGGATGTCTTGCTTCCTAGCACAGCTTTAAAGCTGATCTGCTTCTCATAAGCCACCCTTTCTTTTTTGTAGAGACTTCCCATTGCTATCCCTAGAGATCTAGTTTTCTTCAATTATTTTGGTGCTTAATTATATGTAGGTATAATGGTTGTAATACTCCATTTTTTGCTGATCTTTTCCTCTGAGTATATCTAATTTCCTTAACTGACTTTTAAATCTGTAGACTAGGTATTACAAGGTCTTATAATTTTTTGAACCAGCCTCCTTTAAACTCCCCCATCCCCCTTCCTCTTCATGTGCATGATATCGGTTCATCTTACTATTGGAGTTCCTCAAAGAATCTATTGAGGTTAATATTTGCTTTTTAAATAGTTGGAGAAGTAAAGTCTACTTTTATATTTAGATTCATGTTTCCTTTTCTCTCGTAGGCCAAAATTCCTTTTCATTTGTAAAGATCTATTATAAAGTTAACTGATTTAAAAATTGGGAGTTGCTTTTTGTTTGTTTCTTAAAACAATGTCCTTCTTAAATAAGAATGCTGTGAATTCACATCCAGGACCTCAGCCACGTAGCCTCTGGGGAGTCAGTGGATGAAGACGTTCCTCCTCCATCAGTGTCCTTACCAAAGCTGGCAGCACTTCTTCGGGTATTCAGTACTGTGGTGAGGAGCATTGGGGAACGTTTCAGCCCAATTCGAGGTCCTCCCATTACTGAGGCATATGTAACAGATGTAAGTTTTAGTAGTCTTAAGTATCATTCAATAGTAATTGCTTTTTGTTTTAAATGGTTCTCTTTACCTAGTGAAATATGTTATTAACCTCTCATTTGTTTAGCGTGTATGTATGTGTCTGACGGCTTTCTTAAATAGGCAGAAAGGTAGCGAATTCTATATTCCACTCCCCCCCACCCCATGATAAGAGCTCCACTCTGTATTTTTAAATGTTTGTGAACTTTTAGGAGATTCTCTGTAGGTCCATTTATTCTTGTTTTTAATATATAACTTTAAAAACTTACTCTGTAGTTTTTTAGTAATTTTAAGTTTTGCTTTAAAATTATTGTGTCTCCTTTTTTACAACATACTAAGAAGTTTTTCAACATACTTCTCACTTATAAATAAGGCTTCAAAAAGTAATTTTCTCTAAGCATGACAGGATGAAACAATCTGATAGCTTGACATCAAAGGATATAAAGACATAGAATCTAAAATATGTGATAGCCTGAGACCAATTATGAAAGGTAGCTAGATTGCCACATTTCAGCCCCAGACATCAGTTGCACTGTGTTACAGTCCAGTGAGTGGTTCAATGTAATGGATGTGAAAAGTGCACTCTTATCATTACACTCTGCTTGAACAAGAAGGGAGAAACTTGTGTGATAAAGTCATAAAAGATCTAACCTAAATGATTAAAACTTTACTGTTAGTATAAAATTCTGGCTTTTATTAGCATTTACTTTTGTTGAGCTCATTGCTAGATAAAATAGGACATTAATTACATATTTAATTCTTAGTAAGTTAATTGTGTATTTGAGCAGACATGTCAGCTCCTGAAGATAATTACCACCAGCATGTTAATATTTTAAAACTGAGGAAAGTAGTTTACTATTTCTTTAACTGTCTAAAAGGAGGGTGGTTGATGACTTTGTCAGTGTTGAAATAAAAGCAGTAAACTCAGATATAAAACAAAGGACAAGCACGTATCATTTTCCAGGATAGTCCTGTATTAATGTACTCTTTAATGAAAGTCTTTTAGGTCTTTGCCAAAAATGGTGTTGTAGGCCTTTTAAACCTATTGTTGGTTTAAAGAAAGAAAAAACCCTGTGTGTAGTGGTTGTTGAATATTACAGAAAAGTTTGAGAAATATTTTTCCGTATCAATTTTCTCTGTATCTGTTTTTTCCTAAGTTATTTTTATTAGAAATTTAGTACATTAATATTGACTACTATAGTTTAGTGGAATTTTTTGTTTGGAAATGATATGATTTTCATAATACTTAAATAGGTATTATATGTTATGAATGAGAATATCTTTACAAAGAGGCTGTCAATACGTGAACTTTCATAAGCTAAACTATCTTGGATATTTAGTTTTATAAGATTCATTAAAAGTCCAAGTGCTAGATTATGGAAAGTTATTCTCATGGTAGGTTATTCCCGTGTTATTAATACTGTTCCTAAGTTCTGGTGTGTTTTATGATTATTAAAAAGATTCTGAACTTCAGCTATTTAGTGACTTTGGCTGTGGGGTAGGAATTGGGTATAAGGGAAATAGCGGATTCCATTTCCTTTCACAATAGTACTTTAGATACTTAGGCAGGATCCTTCTGTGTATTGTACCAGAGATACCCTTATTATTATTCAACCATTGAAACTGGAATATTGAGACTACTGACAAAGCAGGCAGTTAATTTTCCATTGAAACTGCATTAGAAAGAAAATATTTTCTTGCTCTGTGGAAGAACATGAATTTTTTTAAAAAGCTGCTTGTTTTCCCCATTTGCAGGTTCTGTACAGAGTAATGAGATGTGTGACGGCTGCAAACCAAGTGTTTTTTTCTGAGGCTGTGTTGACAGCTGCTAATGAGTGTGTTGGTGTTTTGCTCGGCAGCTTGGATCCTAGCATGACTATACATTGTGACATGGTTATTACATATGGATTAGATCAACTGGAGAATTGCCAGACTTGTGGTACAGATTATATCATCTCAGTCTTGAATTTACTCACATTGGTATGTGAATTCTTTTTTGTTGCTTTTTAATATGTTTATTCATGTTGTTAAGTGTAAATTGATGTAGAAGAAATTAAGCCCTTGTTTGCGTGTGGGACTTTTTAAAATTTTTTTGCATTAGTCTTTTAAAACCTAGTTTGCTTTTGCTCTTGTATCTGTTTACTTTTAGTGTTTGAGATCTTATCTTCGTGTAGCTTCACTCTTTTTTCTTGTTTTTTTGATGAAATAGCATTCTTCACATGAGACTTATCTAGCACTCCTGATAAATTCTGTGTAGAGGAGGTACTTGATACTTATTGTGAAAGACCCTTCTATGTTTTGTTTCTGAAACATGTGAAAGCTTCTTTGATAGTTTTTCTTTTCTTAATCATAAATATTCCCCCTCTCTTCACCTTTTATTATGGAATTTTGAAGCATATTTTTAAAAAGTAGAATGGTATAATGAATCTCTGTATACTTAATACTCAGTTTCTGTAATTAGAAACACATGGCCCATCTGGTTTCATCTAGGCCTCCTACTCTCTGCCTCCTCCTTGCCATCCCTCCATCCCTCCATCCCCAACTGGATTATTTCAGAACAAATTCTAGATGACATTATGCTGAACATTGCTGCCATAGTTGTACTTCCCTTTGCCAATGTAAAAATTTGCCCTTAAGTGTAAATACGTGTATCCTGTTTAGATAGCTAAACATTTAATGTCACAATGTTAAGGCCTAAAAATATAGCTTAGATATATTACTTTTTTCTTTTATAGATTACTTTTCACAGCAGTTTTTAGGTTAACAGAAAAGTTAAGCAGAATGTACAGAGTTCTACAGCTTGTTTCCCCAATAGTTCTCTCTTGTTATTATTAATACCTTCTTTTAGTGTGGTACTTTTATTACAACTGATGAGCCAGACTGACTCATTATGATTAACTAAGGTCGATAGAGTTCAGTCTCTGTATTGTCCATTCTGTGGTTTTTGCCAATGTGTGATGCCATGTGTTCACCATTATAGTGTCATACACGAGGGTTTTACTGCCCTAAAAATCCCTCCTGTTCCACCTATTTTCTCCCCTCTACTACGTGGCAACCACTGATCCTTTTACTGTCTCCATAGTTTTGCCTTTTCCAGAGTGTCAGGATTATATAATATGTAGCCTTTTCATACTGATTTTTCTCCCTTAGGAGTATGTATTTAAGGTTCCTCCATGTTCTTTTGTGAATTGATAGCTCATTTCTTACTTTATTCTTTTAGATTGTTGAACAGATAAATACAAAACTGCCATCATCATTTGTAGAAAAACTATTTATACCATCATCTAAACTACTATTTTTGCGTTATCATAAAGAAAAAGAGGTAAGTGATTCACTGATCAGGCTTTTGATAACTTAGGTCATTGAAAAGTTTGACTCATGTTCATTACTTAATGGGTACATAAATGAAATTAAAATGATAAATATTTGATTTAGAATATTAGAGATTATAATGATTCCCTTAATATTTGTTGATTTTAGTACTGTATACCTTGATGAATGGTAGTTTTCTCAGATTTCCATCATTTGTTTCTATTAAATTTGTTTTACTAAAATTTCATGTATATGTCATAAATAAAACTTTATTGTTAATTTCCTAACTAACTCCCAGTCAAAGCCAATATAGGCTTTCCAAGTAGATGTAGGAAAACCTGTCTCTATAAATTGCTGCTTTTATTTGTTTTGATGCTGGCTTAAAAAACAGAAGGCCTTTTAAGAAATTTCACATTGTCATTTTTAGAGAATACTTTTTTGATAGTAAAGCTTTATAGATTTTTAAATAGCTTACTGATACTGTGTAGGTTTCCTAAATTTCTTTGTGAAAAATTAAAGTCTTCGGTGTTTCAGACAGTGAATTTATCAATCTTAGACTGATTTGTATCATCATTTTGTAGATAGTAATATACTTTCCATTTAATTATTAGTTTCCTGAATTCTCTTTTTAAGGTTGTTGCTGTAGCCCATGCTGTTTATCAAGCAGTGCTCAGTCTGAAGAATATTCCTGTTTTAGAGACTGCCTATAAATTAATTTTGGGAGAAATGACTTGTGCCCTAAACAATCTACTACATAGTCTACAACTTCCTGATGCCTGTTCTGAAATAAAACATGAGGCTTTTAAGAATCATGTTTTCAATGTAGACAATGCAAAATTTGTGGTTATATTTGACCTTAGTGCTCTGACTACAATTGGAAATGCTAAAAACTCACTGATTGGGGTGAGTATGTATTTGTAATGGCTTTGTTTTATCCACATTTGAGCCTCTCCTCATTGCATGTTAACATGTTTCATTTACTATCAAGGCAGTGTGTCTACAGCATCACACAGAACAAACGGCCATATTTTGGACATGCTTGGATAATTAAAATTGACAGGAATATTTTCATGCTATTATGTTTAGCTCTTGCCTTCCTTGATAAGTTTTTTATATCCTTTTTACTTTTTAAAATTGTATTGTAATGATCTCTCCCATTTACTCTAGCGTGCTTTTAGTAAACTTGTCAACATTTTCCACAGGACAAGTTTGTGTAGTTCTAAAATGCAACCCTTTCTTCCGCTGGTACCCTTTTCCTTTTTCCCACTAGAGTTAGTGCTTCCATATGTCCCTTATTTTTTGACTACCCACTTTTCTTTAGGAACATTCACATATTATTTTGGAAGAAGAAGAAAGATTTCATTCCTTTCAAGAAATCTGAAATGATTGCTTTTGATTTATAATTATTGCTGTGCATGAGTGAAGTGAAAGTCGCTCAGTGGTGTCCAACTCTTTGTGACCCCATGGACTATATTGTCCATAGAATCTCCAGGCCAGAATACTGGGGTGGGTAGACTTTCCCTTCTCCAGGGGACCTTCCCAACCCAGGGATCGAACCCAGGTCTCCCGCATTGCAGGCAGATTCTTTACCAGCTGAGCCACAAGGGAAGACGAAGAAGACTGGAGTGGGTAGCCTATCCCTTCTCCAGCAAATCTTCCCAACCCAGGAATCGAACTGGGGTCTCCTGCATTGCAGGTGGATTCTTTACCAACTGAACTATCAGGGTATATTTCTCCCTCCTATGGTACTTTGAAGAATTGAAAAGCATTATTTACAATGAAAATGGAATATAATTAAGGGGTTAATGTTTCTAAGAGAAGGGAGGGAAAACTCAAGATTTGATGTTTGTATTTGCATGCTGTCCATATTAGATCAGGCGCCCTGTGTCCCCCCCAGTGACTGCTCTTTCCCTCACTGCTGGACTGCAGCTGACTCCTCTTTCACATTCTAAAATTTGATTGTTGAGAAATTCACATTGTGTTCAGATTTGAGGTTTATATTCTACACTGTGAAAGCGAGAGGAAATGGGGACAGGGTGGTCAGGTGAAAGGAGTATCTTAGCAATGGAAAGAAAGGGAGAATGTAAAGGCTTAGAGTGGCAGGATTTGCCCTTTTTTTCCACTGGACAGGGCAACTTGCCATTTATGGTATATGGAAAACTGAGACAATACGATCCACTATCTGAAAGAGTGCAGGGGCTTTTGTTTAGACCAGGGATCAGCAAATTACAGTTCATGGACCAAATCTAGCTGCCCACTGCTTTTTTTTTCTTTCTTTTTTTTTCTTTTAATTATTGAGATATAATTCACATACTGTACAGTACCCATTTAAAGTGTACAATTCAGTGATTTTTAGTATATTCACAGAATTGTGCAACCATCACCAAACATCACCTCTTTTTGTAAAGACTTTTTATTGGAACATAGCCACTTTGATTCCTATTTTTTGTCTGTAACTTTTCTCACTGCAGTGGCAAAGTTGAGGAGTTGGACATTGTAACAGAGGTGTCACATAACCTGCAGAGGCTGAGGTATTTACTCTCTTATCTTCTCAAGAAGTATTTGCTGATCCCAGGTTTAGTGTACTAGCTTGTTTCCAAATTTAAATCTGTCATTTTAATTTTTAAAAATGTGCAGACATATTTTGAAGGATAAACATTTTGTATGGTCATGTATGTCTTGGAGGAGCCAAACATTTACTTTCTTTGGTACATCATCAGATGTGGGCCCTGTCTCCAACTGTGTTTGCACTTCTGAGTAAGAATCTGATGATTGTGCATGGCGACCTGGCTGTTCATTTCCCTGCCATTCAGTATGCAGTGCTCTACACATTGTATTCTCATTGTACCAGGTAATGTATTTACATATACTTCTTAAGAATTGTTTGTTAAAAAAGAAAGTTTTTTTTTTAAAGGGAAGATTGGGCCCTTTAGAATATACAATGTAAAAAAAATATGTGTTGATTTAACTTGGAAATTTCTTTTTTTTTTTTAATGAAAGATGACAAGATGATCCAAATTTTGTCTTCCAGGCATGACCACTTTATATCTAGTAGTCTTAGCTCATCATCTCCGTCCTTGTTTGATGGTGCAGTTATTAGTACTGTAACTACAGCTACAAAAAAACATTTCTCGATTATATTAAATCTCCTGGGAATATTGCTTAAGAAAGATAATCTTAACCAGGACACAAGGTAACTAATATTTTATAATGTTGTTTCTAACTTTTGGTTAATTTGAGAAAAAGAAGACTTATCATTTGGGATAGAGCAGCTTCTTCTTCATTACGAAACACTTTAAATTTTGTTTTATTATTTAGTCTAGAATTTCTTGGTTCTTGAAAGAATTACATGAAACCTTTCCCTCCTGCAATATTTTATAGATGAATGTATTTATAGAGATTTTAGAACTTTTTGGCTACAATTTATGCTAGTTTGGGGAGATTTTCTTAAAAGACAGTTTTGTCAAAGGAATTTCTATGGTTTTAATATTTGTTTCTTATTGAGGTATTTAAAAAAAACCAAAAGAAAATTAATGTAAAATAGATTTTTCCAGTTTTTCTATTTTTATTTTTTTAATGTGAAATCAACTGTATATTTTGTTTCAGGAAACTGTTAATGACCTGGGCTTTGGAAGTGGCTATTTTAATGAAGAAGTCTGAAACATACGCACCTTTATTCTCTCTTCCATCTTTCCATAAATTTTGCAAAGGCCTTTTAGCCAACAGTAAGATTCTGTGATTATTTAATTTTTGTTAACCAGTGCTTAAAAGAGATCTTTGATAATGAGAGAAAGATAGTCACTTGAGTGCCTTTCATGAGTGGAAATGTGTCATACCCATTTTAATGACAAATGTGTAATCTGTCTTAATTTTTTGCCATTCTTAATATGTGAAGGAAAGTTGTTTTAAAGTGATTGTTACATTTTTAAGCTTATGTGATTGTTAAAACATTCCATGTACTTTTCAGATTTCCTTCAGAGAAAGGTTTGGGTGAGGACTAGTCACCCTAAGTAGATTTTGTTGAGTATATCATTTTCCCCAATGTTACTACTGCCAGTGAGGGAGGGTTCCAGGCAGGAACAACCCCTCATCCATAGTAGGAGCTCACTGTTTATTGAATTGAATGTGTTTAGAAATTGATGATGTACTGGCACATAATTTCTTCTGGTAAGCTGAAAGTGTCTTTAAATTTTTAATAGCTCTTGTTGAAGATGTGAATATCTGTCTGCAAGCATGCAGCAGTCTACATGCACTGTCCTCTTCCTTACCAGATGATCTTTTACAGAGGTATGGATTAAATTAGATCCACTCTTTTGACCCTGACCCTAATAACTTAGAAATATTGCCACACTTGTATTATCTTACTTGTATCATATTATTTTTTGTAGGTGTGTTGATGTTTGCCGTGTTCAACTAGTCCATAGTGGAACTCGTATTCGACAAGCATTTGGAAAGCTATTGAAGTCAATCCCTTTAGATGTTGTCTTGAGGTATAACAATTGTGTCAATACAAAGACATCCCACAATGTTTAGTTTAGGAAAAGACAGATTGTCTCTTAGTGAATTAATATCACATCTTTTGTGGTACTTCTCAGTGATTGAAAAGATGGCAAAGGATCAAATCATGCAGGTCTAGAAGAAAATAACAAAAATTGTAATTTTTATAAAGCTTATGGTGATTGCTACATAATAATACTTAAAGTGCCAAAATGTGCTTCTTAGTAGTTATTATTTGTAAAGCTAAATTGCATTCTTTTATAGTTTTTAATTGGGTTAATTTTGTGATTTAAGAACTTTAAATTTCAAAGTTGTAGTAACATTTCTTTATTTTTAATGTCTAAATTTTATCCATTTTTACTGTCAGATTTAGTTAATAAGGAAATGTTTCATTTATAGCAGGAGCTAACCTTTTAACTAAAAGATTTTGTATAACAGTTACTTTATTTTCTGTCTACAGCAATAATAATCACACAGAAATTCAAGAAATTTCTTTAGCATTAAGAAGTCACATGAGTAAAGCACCAAGTAACACATTCCATCCACAAGATTTCTCTGATGTTATTAGTTTTATTTTGTATGGAAACTCACACAGAACTGGGTAAGACCTTTCTTTGACTCTTTCATCTGGGAAAAGTAATTTAAATATATTTGAATATCTTAACCCTGTGCCCAGTTTTGAGGAGAAAATACATCAGGGTTGACAGAAAAGAAAGTAATATTCTTCTCAAATGGGTTGTTTTAAGTTTTCAATAGTAGGAGGAAGTGCTTTGAAGATGGCACCTGAAGAGAGAAAAATGAGCTTTGCAATTGATAGTAAAGGTGAAACGTGGTTGACATATAACTGATCTGACCTAGTCATCAGTGCTTTGGGGAGGGGCCTGAGGGTGTAGGCTTTCTGGAGACTTTTAGTTGCAGTGAATGTTTTACCCTGATAGCCAAACTGTCATGAGCCTTTTACCCTAATAATCTGTCCACACTATACCCTACTCTATTTCACCCGTAAAAGACCTTAAAATGAGAGGTGGGGGATATAATGCTTCCCAGTTTTATAGGTTTGCCTTTTTGAAGTAGGGGAAAAGTCCCATATTCCCATTTCCCTTGAAATTTGTTTTTTGTTATTGTCTTTTTTTTCTTCAAATGAAGTTGTTAGTCGTTAAATATGAAACTACTTTTTCCAGGAAGGACAATTGGTTAGAAAGATTGTTCTATAGCTGCCAGAGACTGGATAAACGTGACCAATCAACGATTCCCCGCAATCTTCTAAAGACAGATGCTGTTCTCTGGCAGTGGGCTATTTGGGAAGCAGCACAGTTCACTGTCCTTTCTAAGCTGAGGACTCCACTCGGCAGAGCTCAGGATACCTTCCAAACAATTGAAGGTAATTGACTATGCACTATTTCAGACTTTTCAATGTAAATACTTTCAAGCTTGTGTTAAGAAATAATGGATTTTTTTATCTTCATTAAAACAGAACTTTGAGAGTATACAATTTTTTCCTTCAGTACTCCATCAGTTAATCTCGATATGTTTGTCAGAATAAGCTTTTACTAAATAATTGTGTCGTGTGTATTCACAAATTTGCTAGCAAATTTGGAAAACTCAGCAGTGGCCACGGGACTGGAAAAGGTCAGTTTTTATTCCAGTTCCAAAGAAGGGCAATGCCAAAGAATGCTCAAACTACTGCACAATTGCACTCATCTCACATGCTAGCAAAGTGATGCTCAAAATTCTCCAAGCCAGGCTTTAACAGTACGTGAACCGTGAACTTCCAGATGTTCAAGCTGGTTTTAGAAAAGACAGAGGAACCAGAGATCAAATTGCCAACATCCGTTGGATTATTGAAAAAGCAAGAGAGTTCCAGAAAAACATCTACTTCTGCTTTATTGACTATGCCAAAGCCTTTGACTGTGTGGATCACAACAAACTGTGGAAAATTCTTAAAGAGATGGGAATAACAGACCACCTGACCTGCTTCTTGAGAAATCTGTATGCAGTCAAGAAGCAACAGTTAGAACTGGACATGGAACAACAGACTGGTTCCAAATCGGGAAAGGAGTATGTCAAGGCGTATATTGTCACCCTGCTTATTTAACTTACATGCAGAGTACATCATGAGAAACGCTGGGCTGGAAGAAACACAAGCTGGAATCAAGATTGCCGGGAGAAATATCAATAACCTCAGATATGCAGATGACACCACCCTTATGGCAGAAAGCAAAGAAGAACTAAAGAGCCTCTTGATGAAAGTGAAAGAGGAGAGTGAAAAAGTTGGCTTAAAACTCAACATTCAGAAAACTAAGATCATGACATCTGGTCCCATCACTTTGTGGCAAATAGATGGGGAAACAGTGGAAACAGTGACAGACTTTATTTTTCTGGGCTCCAAAATCCCTGCAGATGGTGACTGCATCCATGAAATTAAAAGACGCTTGCTCCTTGGAAGAAAAGTTATGACCAACCTAGACAGCACATTAAAAAGCAGAGACATTACTTTGCCAACAAAAGTTCATCTAGTCAAGGCTATGGTTTTTCCAGTAGTCATGTATGGATGTGAGAGTTGGACTATAAAGAAAGCTGAGCGCCGAAGAATTGTTGCTTTTGAACTGTGGTGTTGGAGAAGACTCTTGAGAGTCCCTTGGACTGCAAGGAGATCCGACCAGTCCATCCTAAAGGAAATCAGTCCTGAACATTCATTGGAAGGACTGATGCTGAAGCTGAAACTCCATTACTTTGGCCACCTGATGCAAAGAACTTTCTTATTTGAAAAGACCCTGATGCTGGGAAAGATTGAAGGCAGGAGGAGAAGGGGACGACAGAGGATGAGATGGTTGGATGGCATCACCGCCTCAATGGACATGAGTTTGAGTAAACTCCGAGAATTGGTTATGGACAGGGAGGCCTCGCGTGCTGCAGTCCATGGGGTCACAAAGAGTCGGACACAGCTGAGCAACTGAAGTGAAATAATTGTGTCATATGTGTTTGTTCACAAACTTAGGGGATTTGTGTGGAGAAGACATTTTTTTTTCTTCTGAAAATGAAAAGGTCTTGTTGGGAGTTTTGTTTTTAAGTAATGGGTATGCAGAGGATACTTGATAAATGTAAATTTATGAAATTATCTCCAAGAACTTCTAGAATTTTGAAGACTCCTTTTAAATTTGGAATGTTGTCTTTGGTTGTAGGTATCATTAGAAGTCTTGCAGCTCATACATTAAACCCCGATCAAGATGTTAGTCAGTGGACAACTGCAGACAATGACGAAGGCCACAGTAGCAACCAGCTTAGACTTGTGCTTCTTCTGCAGTATCTGGAAAACCTGGAGAAGTTAATGTATAATGCATATGAAGGATGCGCCAATGCATTAACATCGCCTCCCAAGGTTGGTTTCAGTGGGCTGGATGTTGATTCACAGCAGTTTTGTGGTCAAACCTGGCTGTGTGCAGAGCTGAAATCACAGTAGACTTGTATATATGCTTTATGTGTATTTCAGACGTCTCTGCCTGTAATTTGAACCAGTCTTGAGCTCTTCTTTCTCTTCTAAAGGTCATTAGGACTTTTTTCTATACCAATCGCCAAACTTGTCAAGACTGGCTGACTCGGATCCGACTCTCCATCATGAGGGTTGGATTGTTGGCAGGCCAGCCTGCTGTGACAGTGAGACATGGCTTCGATTTGCTTACAGAAATGAAGACAAATCCGTCTCAGGTAAAGTGGTGTGTGTGGAGTTAGTTAAATTTGTTAATTAGAAAAACTCGGGGGTAATTCTTTTGCTATGATCTAATCTATGGATAGGGGCTTCCCAGGTGGTACTGGTGGTAAAGAATCTGCCTGCCAGTGCAGGAGATGCAAGAGACTGAGGTTCGATCCCTGGGTCGGGAAGATCACCTAGAGTAGGAAGTGGCAACCCACTCCAGTATTCTTGCCTGGGAAATACCATGGACAGAGGAGTCTGGTGGGCTCCAATCCATGGGGCTGCAAAGAGCCAGATGCGACTGAGCACACACAGTCTGTGGATAAAATAAGTTAAAGGTTCTTTTGATTTTTAAAGCTTTTGATCCAATATTTTTATACAAGCAGTAACTTCCAAAGTTGCCTATGTATATTTTTTACTTAGAACATGTGAAAATATTCATTACTTATGCTTAAAAGGTTGGAACTTTAAAAGTTACTCTAAGAAATTCATATATATAAGAAAACTTTTATAATCATTTGTAGTGATTACATAGTGTATAGGAAAGTATAATATATGTAAAAATATAATATTGATAACATTATAATATATGGGAAAAGTGCTGGCTTGTAGGTGGGGTTACTAAATAAATAGAATCCAAAAATTGCAAATGTTTACTAGTTAATGTCAATAGGCAATATACAAAGACATAAAATTAGGCATTCTTTGATTCATGGTTATTTAATTTTTGCTTTGTATTTACTTCATGTGTTACTCCTAAAGATGCCAAAGCTGAAATGGTAAACATTTTTTTTATTTTGTAAAGATTAACACCCAAGTGCTATTTATTACAGTCCATCAGTGCCTCCTCCCCCTCATATCTACAGTATACAGAACATTGTAGGAAATTCTAATAATGTAATTTCATCATTGTAAAAGTAATTGTTAAATAAATTTGACTTTAAATAGGCTTTAGATTGTGATCAGTAGTTGTAAATTTAGTAGAGATGTGAATTTTGAAGGTATTGAGGTCTGTGATTGATTTTTTTCTGAATGCCACTTTCAGGGGAATGAATTGGAAGTAACTATCATGATGGTGGTAGAAGCACTGTGTGAACTTCATTGTCCTGAAGCTATACAGGGAATTGCTGTCTGGTCATCTTCGGTTGTTGGAAAAAATCTTCTCTGGATCAGTTCAGTGGCCCAACAGGCTGAAGGGAGGTAAGTTAGAAGGAAGGAAATGGGTGATAGGAGTTCTTTATGTTAAGTTTTTTTGTATTACTGGCTGACTCTGTAATTAAATGTTATTTGCATTTAAATGTTGATTCTTTTTTTTTTAAATATTTATTTATTACGTTGTATGAGGTCTTAGTTGTGGCATGTGGGATCTAGTTCCGTGATCGGGGATCAAACCCAGGACCCCTGCATTGGGAGCAAGGAGTCTTAACCACTTGGACCACCAGGGGAGTCCCAAATGTTGATTCTTTTTTTAAAAAATATTTAATTATTTATTTGTCTACACTAGATCTTAGTTGCGGCATGTGGGATCTAGTTCCCTGACCAGGGATTGAACCCTGGGCCCCCCCGCTTTGGGAGCACAGAGTCTTAGCCCCTGGGCCACCAGGGAAGTCCCCCAAATGTTGATTCTTAATTGATAACTTTTCACGTCAGAGTCTGATGCAAATTCCCCTGCATGGCCGTGGTTCTCACTCATTAGCTCTAAACTTATTCGATTCCCTTAGGCATACTCTTTGCATATCATAGATTCCTCTATATATGTTTATGTGAGTTTTATCAAATATGGAAAATGTAGGGAAAATAGAAGAAGGGCTCATAATTCCATCTCTTAGTGGTAACTTTTGTTGTACATGCCTTGCTAGTTCTTTTATATCTAGTTTTCTATCCTCTTTTCGCAGAAACAGCAGTGTTTCTGCTGGTCACATGATTTTGCTTTTTCTACTCAGCAGTATTTAAAAAAAGTATTTTGCCCTGTTAAATTTTCTACAGTGTGATTTTTAACAACACTTTTTTTTTTTTTTTTTTTTTTTGAGTGCACCAAAATTTAACATTCCTTATTGTTGGACAGCAAAATTATTTGGATTTTTTTTTTTTTTTCCCACTAATCTTAATGCACCACGGCACTTAGTTCTTTGCTCATGTTTGTGATTGTTTTCTTTGAATGCATTCCTGCAGGTTGATTTACTGTTAATAGAAGAAAGGCTCTAGACCATTAGGCTTATACATACTATTGCTAATTTACCCTACATAAAAGATGGTTCCACCTTGTATCCCTAACAATAAAAATAACCCTTTCCTTTCTCCTTTGTGAATATAGAGGGCCACTGAGAAATAAGAACTCTGCCATCATATTAATGAAAATGCTTGTTTTAATTTAAATTTCTTTATTAATAATTAATAATAGAGCTTTCCCCATATGGTACTGACCATTTGTGATTCTGAAAAACATAGATTATGTCTTTGTGGCCTGTCGGTTTTTTGGTTATTGATCTGTGAGATTTTATTGTACACCAAGATTATTGATGCTATCTAACTGCTTGGTCAGTAATTTTTTTTAATATTCATGGTGGGTTTTTTTTTTTATGCCCCAAAGTTTCAAATTATGGTGTCATTAGATCTGTTAACTTTTATGTATTTTTGTGTTTACTTTTCTATTGAGTCTATGCATAAATTAAGATCAGGTACTTACCGATGTTTTCTGTTAGTTTATACCGTCTCTTTTCTTAAACATATGATCTTTGGATTTATTTTCATTTTTTTGTGAGGAAGAGGTCTAGTTTTGTGCCTGCTCAGGCCCACACAAAATAATCAACTCATTGTCTCTGCTTAATTTATTGAATAATGCATTCTTTCCAGTGTCTTTAGAAATTAAATATGTGGATAATTAAAAAGTAAGACTGTTTGAACTGTGTTGAAGGTTTGAAAAGGCCTCTGTGGAGTACCAGGAGCACCTGTGTGCCATGACAGGTGTTGATTGCTGCATCTCCAGCTTCGACAAATCTGTTCTCACATTGGCTAATACCGGGCGTAATAGTGCCAGCCCCAAGCATTCTTTGAATGGTGAGCATTCCAAGTTTAAACAAAAAGTTGTAGTCAAATAATTTGTACTCATGATCTTACTATACATTTTTAGCTATCTCTGCTGTTTGAAATATTTATAACTGCTATGAGTCTCTCTTGCTGTCTCTCTATTTTATGAAATGCTTTCACTTAGGTGAATCCAGAAAAACTGTGCTGTCCAAACCGACTGATTCTTCTCCTGAGGTTATAAATTATTTGGGAAATAAAGCATGTGAGTGCTACATTTCAATTGCTGATTGGGCTGCTGTACAGGAGTGGCAGAATGCCATCCATGACTTGAAAAAGAGTACCAGTAGTACTTCTCTCAACCTAAAAGCTGATTTCAACTACATAAAGTAAGGATTTCTTTTCAGTTATGAATGATACTTAACCCCATTAAAAAATTTTCAGTAACTTTATTTAAAGTCTTATTTTACAGCAGAAGAATATTAAAATTGCTTATATTTATTATGACAAGATGCTTGTAGTTCTAATAATAGTGCTTGTAGTTCTAGTAATACTGCCATTCTTAAAATGACTACAATGAGAAACCAACATTAGAGGTGAGGAGGGTATTCATGGAATGGGAAAACATATTTGTATGTTGAAGCAGTCATTTGGTATTGATTCTCAGAACCTGTTTTAAGACCTTAATGATATAAAGAAATTTGTCACTGCTTGAGAAAGGATAATATTTGATGGCATTGTTTCTAAATTAGGTGTGAATATATCAAAAACATTTTTTATAAAGAGGACAGAGTTTATGACATTTGTAAATTAAACTCTATTTCTTGTTTTCTTCTTCCTTTTATTCCTTTCAGCATTTATTAATGTCTTAATTTGAAATTTGAGCACAAGCTGTGTCCCAGACCCTTGGCTGGGATGATAAGGGTCATTAGCTGTCCTTGCCATCAGGGAGCTCAGCTTCTAGTGAGTAAATGAGTTAGTGGGTAATTTCTCATTGAACATGTACTGAGTGCCAGCCAGTGGGGTGTAACACTGTGTACAACAGACACACATTCTAACCCTTGAGGAGCTGACCTTCTCGTGAGGAGGAGACACAGGCAGACTAGGTTGGGAAAAACCATCAGGATGTCATTTGAGCACAGACATGAGGAAGCAGACCTCTTGCAAAGATGATAGACTTGGAGTGTTCTGGAAATGCCTGGGAGGCCACTATGGTTGGAGCTGAGTGAATAATAGGCAGTAAGAGTAGAGAAGTAAGATTTTGACTCCTAGTAAGATAGAAAATCTTAGGTGGGATTTGAACAAGAATCTGACTTACTGGCTCACTCTGATAGGTTTTCAGCAGGCTGTAAGTGAAGGGCTAGGGCGGGAGCATTTGGCCATTGAACTGTGGGGTGAAGGTACAGAGAGGAAAAAGATGCTATTAGTTAAAGTAAGAACACACAGAGGACAAGGAAATTTTTTCTGAGGTGTCAGTTATTAGCTGAAAGTCAAGGGCATGATAGAGCATAGTGGGGACACAGTAAACCTGCCTTTGGAGAGGACTCAGACCCTTGGTGGCAGAAATAATAAGTGTGTTGATCAGTACACCAAGACAGTTCATTAATGCCAGGTGATTGCAGCTCACCTGAGAAGCTGGGATTCGTTAAGGTAGAAGCAGGCACAATCATTTCCAGTGCTGTATTCACGCTGAGTTGTGAGGGAAGTGATACAGTGAGAGGGACAGGAAAGATGAGAGGTCAGTGGAGAAGAGGGAACTGAGAAACTGTAAGCCCTCTCGCTGGTTAGATAGCAGCTGTAATAGGAATGGGAATAGAGTGAAAATAGATCTGAAAGTGGCAGTGGATTGCCAGGATGATAAGGCCCTCATCCTGTCCTTGAGGCTACGGACAGACGATCAGAAGGAGTTCCAGGGGTATACCATGTTCAGGTCAGGTGAGGAAAAGGGAAGGAAAAATTCTCTGAAAGAAGAGGAACAGGTTCTGTAAAGCAGTGTAAAAGTGAGAAACGGAGGGAGGCCAGCAATGAAGGAAGGTAGAACTAGGATATCAGATTGAGGTAGTAAGATAGGAGGCCTACTGGGGCTTATGCTTTAGATGAGCAGTGAGGTCAGGCAGGGGATTTAGTGGTAGCTTGGGAAGAACGCAGAGCTCTGTTGTTACTGATTTGGTTGGGCCCCCAAAGATAAGCATGCTGCAAAAAAAGGAAGGAAATGTGGAGGGTTGAGTATGCTAAACTGAGTATTTGGAGATGTGAGTTTGTGGTTTGCATTGTAATTAAGATGGTAGTTGCATCTTCAAAATAAAAATAAAATGGTGGCCTACGTGGAAGGAACTTCATCACAGGAATTCTGTATAACTGCTCTCTTTCCCTATAATTTGTTCTATTTTTTTGAATGGCTCCACACCCTGGAGAGAGTGTAATACAAGCTAACCAGTATTTTAATTACAGATCACTAAGCAGTTTTGAATCTGGAGAATTTGTTGAATGCACTGAACAACTAGAATTGTTACCAGGAGAAAATATCAGTCTACTTGCTGGAGGATCAAAAGAAAAAATAGGTATTTGAGATATTTTTAAAATTAAGTATTTTAATGAACAAATTCTTTAAAATGTTTGACTTAGTATACTTTAGTGGAAAATCTGCAAGTTTTTGTACATTTTTTGGGGCAGAGTGTGATGCAATAAATTAGGGCTGTTCTCCTTACATCTGGCAAATATAAAACAGTTTAATTCAAATTAAGCAAACTAAAAAAGGCTATTGTAATACTTAGAGATCTATCTAGCCGTTTTCTTTGAAAAAGTTCAAGTAGTGTTTAAATATTTTTCTTGCTTCACATCTTAATATGGTCGGCTAATTAAATTCTTTATTAAAACTAGAACATTTTAAAAAATGTAGTACTGAAGTTAAATATTGTGAATATTTTATGTGTTAACATTGATCTGCTGAATTCAGTGTTTGCCCCATTAAGTAGTAAGTTGACTTACTGATTTTTGAGTCTTTGAAGATGAACTCATTTTGGGAGGTCTGAGGTATTATTTTATGTGAAGTATTTTTATACTTTTTAAAATACTTATTTTATGCTTTTTTTATACTGCACATAAAGTAATACCTCAGACCTCCCAAATTGCTATCAGAAGTGCTTGATCATAGTGTCTGAACTTAAACATGAAAAGAGGTATTCATTGGTGATTATTTTTTTAATACTATCAAAGTATCTTGTCATTCTTCCACATTAAAAATGAGTTAACTGAGTGGAACCGGTTTGATTTCTGTAGATATGAAAAAACTGCTTCCTAACATGTTAAGTCCAGATCCAAGAGAACTTCAGAAATCCATTGAAGTTCAGTTGTTAAGAAGTTCTGTTTGTTTGGCAACTGCTTTAAACCACATAGAGCAAGATCAGAAGTGGCAGTCTATTACTGAGTAAGTTTGATCCTAAGGAGGTAAATGTGTATTACGTGTACCATATGGTAAATGTGTGTAGTTTGGTGGGGGTGAGGCAGTCACCAGATCACTGCAGTGGTAGTCATGATAGCTTCATTTTAGTTGTAGAAGTTGTAGGTTGTGTAAATGCTGCTTGCAAATATAGAGGTAAAAATTTCATATCCCTAAACATGAATATCTTGACTTGCTTATGTCATTTTACTTAAAAGCAAGCAGTTCCTTTTTCTTTCCCCACTTTGGATGGCACTGTAGTAGCATCTCATCACACTGCTTTATCCCTTCAGTGGTTACAAGTTGGAAAATCTTCTTTATTAATTAGCAGCAAGTATTTTGTTTTAGAAATGTGGTGAAGTACTTGAAGCAAACCTCCCGCATAGCTGTTGGACCCCTGAGACTTTCTACTTTAACGGTTTCCCAGTCTCTGCCAGTCCTAAGTACTTTACAGCTGTATTGCTCATCTGCTTTGGAGAACACAGTTTCCAACAGACTTTCCACAGAGGTGCGTATGTGTACATTTTTAACCAGGATATTCTTCTGACCATTAATAGGCATTAGTGTGGACAGAAGCTGTTTTTAGTTTTAAAAATAACATTTTGTAGCATTTTTGGACAAGCTATTAATATTAAATCCAGAAATCTAAAATGCCATTTTCAGGCAGATTTTCATTGGAGAAATATGTAAGGAAGATGGAACATAAGAATGGCTAGTTAGTTGCTTAATTTTGTTTCTTCCTTCCTTTCCTCCTTCCCTCCTTTCTTTTTTTGCAAGAGCAGTTGATTATGAAAATATATACCAGATTGTATAAATTTCAGATTTGACTGAAAAGAAGACACAGTGCATCCTCCTTCAAACAAGATAAAGTTTAACCAAAAGTGAACCCTTCCCAAGGGAAATAATCCTTGAGAATCTTTTTATGAAGCGGTAGTTTCATGTTTTTCTGTAACTTAGCTTTTGCTTTATAGAAGATAACCTTTTTTTTAATTAAAATATGACCACTTTATTGTAAATGCATTGATAAATTGGACTTAATATTCTGAAAAAAATATTTTTGCTTTTGGAAAAACAAAGGTTGTTGTCTTTTTCCCTTGTGATTAGAAGATACAGTGAAGGTAGAGGAAAGTTTAATAGATAAATCTAGAACAGATCTGAAGTAGCTGACCTGTGGGGTCATATAAAGAGTCTTTTTACATTAAGTGGTTTTGACTTTTCTCTGGCAGGATTGTCTTATTCCACTCTTCAGTGAAGCTTTGCGTTCATGTAAACAGCATGATGTCAGGCCATGGATGCAGGCATTAAGATACACGATGTACCAAAGTCAGTTGTTGGAGAAAATAAAAGGTAACTAGGTTGTTTTTATTTTTTTAAATAGCTTTTTTGAGATACAGTTACACATTTTGAATGTATAGTTCATTAGTTTTGACATTTCTTCACGTGTGCAGCTATCAATACAATCAAGATATAGAACATTTCTGTTACCCCCCAAAGGTTTCCTTATGCTTCCTCCCAGGTATTTCTCCTGTCTGTCCTGTCTTGGGCAACTGCTTATTTGTTTCCCACCACTGTAGATTAGACTTCTCTTTACTAAATTTTTTTTTTTATAAACTGTACAGTATGTCCTGGGTCTGGCTTCTCTTGCTCAGCATTTTATTTTTTAAGGTTCCCTGTGTTGCATGTGTTAGTTTTGCCATCCTTCCTACAATTGAGTATATCCATTGTATGAATACACCATAGTTTATCTGTTGATCCTTTGACAGATATTTGAGTTGTTTTCAAATTCAGGCTATTATGTATAAAGTTGCTATGATATTCATGTATAGGTCTTTGGGTGAGTATACATTTGCCTTTCTCTTAAATAAATACCTAGGATTGGAGTTGTTGGGTCATATGGTTTAACTTTTGAAATAGTTCAGCAGTTTCTTATAAAGTGGTTGTATATTTTACATTCCTTCTGACATCTTTGTACTTGTCATAGTGGGTCTTTAGTTTTTAGTCAGTGGAGTGAATGTACAATAGTATCTCATTGTGGTTTTATTTGCATTTTCCTGATGATTAATGATATTGAGCATCTTTTCATTTGTATAGTGGCCATTGTATATCTTATTTTAAAAGTATTCAATTCTTGCCTATTTTTAATGAAGACTTGTATGTTCTGGATATTCAAATTCTTTGTCAGCTATACTATACTGTGAATGCTTTGAATAATTCAAGTGAATACAGAATTAGTATTTGTATAAATATTTATGTCTCATTTTTAAGAAAGAAATGTCATGTTGAATGGATATTAGAAATTTCCTTTTGCTGTAAAACAGAAAAGTTGCCAGAATTCTGTAAAATTTGTCAAAAATGTGGTCGTCAGAGTTCCTGAGTAAATTTGCTATTAAATTTTAAGTCAGCTAATGCTGGGATATGGACTTGTACTGCAAAGCGATTACTGGCAACTCTGATTCACCAGGACCCTCAGTGCCAGATAGACCTAGTTTTGGATCATTTGCCCAACACTTGCAAATCGAGGAACCTTATGGCAAGTCATAAACGTCTGAGTGACTTTGCTTTTCAGTTATGGGGATTGCCCTGCTCAGATTCTTGAAAGGGTTGATAAGGTATATAAAAGCTTTAGCACAGAGCATGACATATAGTAGGACTACAAGTATCATCTCCTTTCTCATCCTTCCTATATTGAATAAGTTTTAAAATTGAGAAGGAAATGTCAGTAACCTAACAGTTACTTTTGGAGTCAGAACTTCACTCTTCCTCACATTTCTTTTTTTATTCAGCAAACCCTTATCAAAATAATGTGCTTTGTGCCAGGTACTATGCTATAAATTGGAATGTAATGGTGAACAAGACAGGCATGTTTTCTGCATTCCTAGGACCAAAGGGGTTCTGAAGTCTAGCAGGAAAAATTGTCATCAAGCTAGGAACAGCAGCATGGTGTACTGACTGGAGGTGCATGTACATGGTGCTTAAAATAATGCAACAGGGCCACTAATTTAATCCTAGGAATCAGAGAAGGACTTGGGGAGGAAGTAACATTTAAGCTGAGAAAGACGGCAGACTGATTTAGTTAGAGAAAACACCATGTGTGAAGGCCACCAGCAGTAATAAAAGATTCTTAGAGGACTCAATTCTCATCTAAGGGAGAATGGGAAGAGATGAAGCTGGATGAGATTGAGATTAGAGTGAAATGGAAGCTTCATTGCTGTACAAGCCAAATTTAGGAGTTAGGGAAGGGGTGAAAGGGAAATTAAGTATTCAGATTTACCTTTGTATAAGATCTGTTCAGTTGCAGGTTGAAGAATGAATTAGAGGCTAAGGTAGAGCAACAAAAGTTTCTGTGAAGGGTAACCAAAGTAGTGACAGTAGGGACAGAAAAAAGCTGATGTGACGTGAGGGTTGACGGTAAAGTCTAAGATGACTGCCAGACTCCTTTTCAGGTAGCCAGGTTGATCATGTGCCTTTACCCGAGAAGGAAAACGCAGAAGGAAGTAGGAGATTTGTTGGAGGGTAGTGGGAAATAGATTCCGTATGACACAGGTTAAAGTGCCTTTGAAATACCCGAGTATAGGTGTCTAGACTGGTAGGCAGGTGGAACTCAGATGTTAGGTCTGAGCTAGAGATAAGATTCAAGAGTCATCAGCATTTGTATGGTAATTGAAGCCACAGGAGCAGATGATATTGTCCAGGGAGAGTATGCAGAGTGAGAAGAGTAGAGAGCCTAGGATCAACCCCAGGAACCCCAGTTATAATGGATGGGTAGTGGACGAGAAGGAGACTGAGAAGCTGATTCTTCATAAAGGTAGGAGTAAACCAGGAGAAAGTGGCATGGTAGAAGGGCAGAGGGTACTTACTCAAGAAGAGGGGATGGTCTAGCCTTACCCTCATCCCCCACCTGTTGGCCTAGGCTCTTCACTAGGTGCAGAAACTAAAAAGTTAATTACTTAGACTGGAAGATTTTTACTTTCACTTACTCCATTGTATACATTCATTTTAACAAACATTTATTGTTCATTGTATGCCAAGCACTATGCTAACTCCTAGGGATTTGAAGATAATGAAAAATGAGTTATCTAGGGAGGCAGTGGGAAAGGGAGTAATTAGGGAAGGAATTTTTGGCCATGTTTTTGTGCTATCTGGGATTAGACCAATCTGGGACTAATAAAACATTTTCTTCTCTCCAGAACAAACAGTTCCAATTAGAAGCCATCTCATGGAATTAGGTCTAACAGCAGCAAAATTTGCTAGAAAACGGGGGAATGTGTCACTTGCAACAAGATTGCTGGCACAGTGTAGTGAGGTTCAGCTGGGAAAGACCACCACTGCACAGGATTTAGTCCAGCACTTTAAAAAACTATCAACTCAAGGTCAAGTGGATGAAAAATGGGGACCTGAACTTGACATTGAAAAAACGAAACTGCTATATACAGCAGGTTAGTAAAATAATACGTGACTATACTAAAAATCATGTGTATGAATGTTACTGTGTCTGGTGTAAGGCAGTAATAGAAAAGTTGATTTTTTTTCGACTTTTGCAGAACATCTGTGTCCTGAATAAGTTTTGTGTAATTGAGTTATCTATATAGTTTGGTGTTTTTGATTTTGTTATTGTTTATTATAGTAAGAAATGTTTCCAGAAATCATTGATTATCACTGAGTTTACAATATTACTTTATGCTGAAAGAATATCATTTGTTTACTTCTAAGAGCTGGAGTTTTGATCTTTTTATAGGCCAGTCAACACATGCAATGGAGATGTTGAGTTCCTGCGCCATCTCTTTCTGCAAGTCTGCCAAAGCCGAGCATGCTGTTGCCAAGTCAATTTTGACATTGGCTAAATGGATCCAAGCAGAATGGAAAGAAATCTCAGGGCAGCTGAAACAGGTTTACAGAGCTCAGCAGCAACAGAACTTCACGGGTCTTTCTACTTTGTCTAAAAACATACTCACTCTAATTGAACTACCATCTGTTAATACGATGGAGGAAGAGTATCCTCGGATAGAGAGTGAATCTACAGGTAGAATTTGTTTAAATAGCTTTACAGTGTTAATTTTAGAAGTTGTTTCCCGTGTTTTAGAGCTTACAGTGTTGGGTGTGTGCTCAGCTGTGTCTGACTCTTTGTGACCCTGTGGACTATAACCCACCTGGCTTCTCTGTCCATGGGATTTCTCATGCGTGAATACTGGAGTGGGTTGCCATTTCTTACTCCAGGGGATAGTCCCAAACCAGGGATTGAACCTACATCTCTTGTGTCTCCTGCATTGGCAGATGGGTTATAGGCTGACTGTAATTTGCCACAAAAACCGTCTCTGTGGAAATTTAAGTATATTATATTGCACAGAGTGACTCAAGCACATTTCTTTAGCATCTGACACCACTATGGAAGTCACTGAACTCAGCCTCCCAGGCCATACTTCCCAACTCCCCAGTTCATGGTGCTTTTATGGACTTAGATGTTTTTGCTGGCAGAAAGGTCCTAGTTGTGATACTTAAAATTCTTCCTCATACTGGGAAGAACTTAACACAGATATAGAATAGTGGCCTCTGACCCTGTTGACTGGTGAAGCACAAAAACTACAGAAAGGTTCAAGTTTCACATCCTGACACTAGTGTTACTTACAGAAAGGTACTCGACAAATAGAGTAGTTAATTCATTCATGTTTGAGTGCCTGGTATGGTAGGCTCCATTGTCCAGGTTTTAGAGATTGAGAGATAACTAAACGTTTTGCTAAAACATTAGAATTTTGTTCATGTTGTTCATTTTGTTGTTGTGGATCCTAGAACTGTACTTAGATTAGTCTTACTAAGTAATTCTAATCTGTGTACCATAGGGGTCTTTATTCGTAAGGCATATGGCTTGTTATCATTATAAATCTTCATATTGGCAAGTGGCACTATAGCAGGAGATTTCTTCGTTTCTAAATTGAGGATAAAGATATTACTTTGTGAATCTCTCATTGAATGAAATTGTCTCCTTATCACATATTATTTTTCCAGAATTTTTAAGCTGAATTTAATTGTGAGGAAATGACCAATCATATCCGAAATACAAGACACTCTACAGCACATCTGACACCCGAACTGTTGGTAAAGTTCAGTGTCATGAAAAACATTGATGTGTTTTACAGGCAGCTTACGTGAGAAGCTGAGTGATTCATTTCAACATATTAGCCTTTCAGAAAAGCATAATACAAATGTGTGCTTTATCAAATTATGTACCATTATAATGTTATAGGACTTATTGGCTAATAGCAAATTCCTAAAATGTAAATGGGAATGCTGTTAGAAATTGATGAAAGTGACGTTGTCATTTTTTTTCCCATTATGGCAGTACATATTGGAGTTGGGGAACCTGACTTCATCTTGGGACAGCTGTATCACCTATCTTCAGTACAGGCACCTGAAGTAGCCAAATCTTGGGCCGCATTGGCTAGTTGGGCTTACAGGTGGGGCAGAAAGGTGGTTGACAATGCCAGGTATGTATGTTAAAATGTGTAATTTATTTAATGCGTTGCAAAATAGAGATTTAAAATGTCTGCTGACATGGCAAAGCTTTGGTAGCTGAAATACTGATGATTTGTTTTATTTTTGTAGTCAGGGAGAAGGTGTTCGTCTGTTGCCTAGAGAAAAATCTGAAGTTCAGAATCTGCTCCCAGACACCATAACCGAAGAAGAAAAAGAGAGAATATATGGTATTCTTGGTCAGGCTGTGTGTCGCCCAGCGGGGATTCAGGCAAGAAAAACATAATACAGTATTTTGGGGGAAATAGTGTCCTAAATAGCATATACCTGATTAAATATTTCAGATGAAACTTTGATAAGATGAAAGTGAGTTAAAATATTTTTCTAAGAAGAATGTGATTTCTTGAGAAATCAAGTCATTTCCTTAGGGTTCTGTTAAAAAAGGTGAAGTTCTTTTTATGTAAAATAGATTTCTCTTTTCATTGCTCTTCTGATCAGATATTAGGTTCTTATCACTAGCTTAGAAGCTTTGAAAATATGCCCGTGTCTAAGCACTCGATCGGAGAAGGCAATGGCACCCCACTCCAGTACTTTTGCCTGGAAAATCCCATGGACGGAGGGGCCTGGTAGGCTACAGTCCATGGGGTCGCTAAGAGTCGGACACGACTGAGCGACTTCACTTTCACTTTTCACTTTCATGCATTGGAGAAGGAAATGGCAACCCACTCCAGTGTTCTTGCCTGGAGAATCCCAGGGATGGGGGAGCCTGGTGGGCTGCTGTCTATGGGGTCGCACAGAGTTGGACACGACTGAAGCGACTTAGCAGCAGCAGCAGCAGCAGCAGCAAGCACTTGATGGACATGGGTTTGGGTAAACTCCGAGAGTTGGTGATGGACAGCGAGGCCTGGCCTGCTGCTATTCATGGAGTCGCAAAGAGTCGGACACAACTGAGTGACTGAACTGAACTGAAGCACTACCCCACATATTCTGAATGGAATGTTTGTGTATGTGTTGGGCATAGGAGGGTTTATTTACGTTTACTAGGTGATACTTAAATATACAGCCATAGCTGAAAACCAGCCGACTCGATGATATACTCTGTATGATTTATTCTCTTCTCTCTCAAAATTCTATCAGTTCTAGAATGTTATAAGTCTAGCTTAGTTGTAGACTTTAGATGTGTGAATTTTATTTGTTGAGCTAAAACTGTTGGTTAGTTCTTGTTCTAGACTTTGGCATATATCAGTGTCTGCCAAAGCTGGTGTTAGGTACATGTGCAGTACTGTAGAGAGGGTAAGGTAATTCTCTGCAGGCAGAATATTATATTGTAACTGAAGCGTTTAAATTCCCCAAATCAAAATCTTTAATCTTTGCCAAATGTCTATATCCTTCTTCATTAGCTACATTAGTAAATATATCTTAAAGAGAAGCATAGTAACATTGATTTAGCATGTATAGCACTAAATGTGGATATTTAGATCTTTCATAAATGAGAAAATGCTTGCATATATTAGGAAAATCATGTACCTTTCTCCTTGTTAAAATTTGTGTCCCCAAATAGCATTTTTTGCCCTGTTTTTCTTTAGGATGAAGATATAACGCTTCAGATCACAGAAAGTGAAGATAATGAGGAAGACGACATGGTTGATGTTATCTGGCGTCAGTTAATATCAAGTTGCCCATGGCTTTCAGAACTTGATGAAAGTGCAACAGAAGGAGTTATTAAAGTGTGGAGGAAAGTTGTGGATAGAATCTTCAGCCTGTATAAACTGTCTTGCAGTGCATATTTTACTTTCCTTAAACTCAATGCTGGGCATGTAGGTAGCACAGTATTCTGTTATGAAAGTGTATTTATAATTTCTTTTCTAGTAGATGAAAACAGTATTCGGAATTATTTTATTTTTTCCTCTTGTCTCTCTTCCTTAGATTCCTTTAGATGAAGATGACCCTCGGCTCCATTTAAGTCACAGAGTGGAACAGAGCACAGATGACGTGATTGTAATGGCCACGTTGCGGTTGCTCAGATTGCTTGTGAAGCATGCTGGGGAGCTTCGGCAGTATCTGGAACATGGCTTGGAAACAACACCTACTGCCCCATGGAGAGGTGATGGTCTAAATAAAATGTTTCAGGGAAAAGTACTTCTGGGTAGAATGTAATATGACAGTTGAAACATAAGAGTTCCTTGGATTTCCCCGGCAGTCCAGTGGTTGAGACTCTGCACATTCACTGCAGGGGGTGTGGGTTCGATTCCTGGTTGGGGAACTAAGATCCCACATGCTTCATGGTGTGGCCAAAAAAAAAGTTCCTATATGTTTACTGTTTGAATGTGTTATGAAATAGCTAAATTAGTTCAGAGGACACTGTGGACTGCTTGTTCTACCACTTCCACCTTTCAGAGAAATGGAAGGCTGAGAGGCAAAAAGCTTTAATATACAAAAGGAATTTTGGAGAGAGTGATAAGAATCTTTCAAAAAATTTCATATCCCTTTGAAAAAATTGTCTGTGTCTGCCTTGTTTTACAGGCATTCACAGAAAATATATTTCTGTATAAGGTTTTGAATCAGGATTTTGATTACAGCTCTGTACCCTTACTAAACCTGCAAATCAAGAGTTATTGTGTATATAGGTCTTTGTTATCCCAGGGAGAAATTTGAGGCTCCTAGAATTAATGGCTGACATATATAAAGTTTTATCCTTTTGCCTCCACCATGTTGACTGTTTTTTAATAACTTTAAAGTATTTTTCTTCTTATCCTGAAGGAATTATTCCACAACTTTTCTCACGCTTAAACCACCCTGAAGTGTATGTGCGCCAGAGTATTTGTAACCTTCTCTGCCGTGTGGCTCAGGATTCCCCGCATCTCATACTGTATCCTGCAATAGTGGGCACCATCTCGCTTAGTAGTGAGTCACAGGCTTCAGGTAAGGAAGGTTAAAATACTGCTACTTTAAATTAGGTTGCAAACACTGTTTATTAGGTAAAATTTTTTGAGCTTTATGTTCCATAGTTGATAAGAGTGTGATTTTTTTTCCCCAATAATAATAGCAGTGCCAATAGTAATACCATTTATTGAGTGAGTAGCTACCATGTCTGGCAGTAGCGTGTGTGCTTCACACTATATCTTCAGTCTCAAAGTAACTCACCAAGGTTTGGAGAAACTGAGTCACTCTCAGTTCACTGAGCTGAATTAACTGGCATATAAGGATTGAAACCAAGTTCAGAACTCTGGCTAGGCAAAAACTTGATTTGTTGAGACTCATCTGTTATCATTTCCCCTGTTTATCTTTTCTTAGCTTATAATATTAATAAGTAAAGAAGCCTAGCTTGTAACAAGGCATAATATCCATGATCCTTGGTCAACTTAGTGTACATGTGCAAGATGAGTTAAATGAGTGCTCTGGAATCAAATACATTATTGTAGATGTTTTCCCTAACTCAACATATGCACATGAGAGAAACAGCCAATGTATACCTTATTCTCCCATTTCATTATAGGAAATAAATTTTCCTCTGCAATTCCAACTTTACTTGGTAATATTCAAGGAGAAGAACTGCTGGTTTCTGAATGTGAGGGAGGAAGTCCTCCTGCTTCTCAAGATAGCAATAAGGATGAACCTAAAAGTGGACTGAATGAAGACCAAGCCATGATGCAGGACTGCTACAGCAAAATTGTAGATAAACTGTCCTCAGCAAACCCAACTATGGTGTTACAGGTACAGAACAGCTCATATGTTTTAAAATAAATTTTTATTGTAACCACTCCCCTCTCCTCCCAAAAAACCCACCTAAAAACAAAACCCCTAAAGCTTTTATGGAAATTATAGTTAAGGAGCAAAGCTTTTAAAATAATCAAAATTAGTTTTATAAATCTATACTGGTAGTCACTGATTGAGGTTCTGTAATTGGATAATGAACAAAAGATGCACCCATTTCACTTGAAATTTGCAGTGTTAGCAGAACTGTGCTATGTGTAGACTTACAGATGAGCGTGTTTGGATGTGCCATGTGTGCAGGTTCAGATGCTTGTGGCTGAGCTGCGCCGAGTCACTGTTCTCTGGGATGAGCTCTGGTTGGGAGTTCTGTTACAGCAGCACATGTATGTCCTGAGACGAATTCAGCAGTTGGAAGATGAGGTGAAGAGAGTCCAGAACAACAACACCTTACGCAAGTATGTTTTTATCAACTTATACTTCAAAAACATAGCTGCCCCTTTTTATTAATGTAAAGTGCATATAAAGTTTGCCATTTTAACCAGTTTTAAGTGTACAATTCAGTTGCAGCAAGTACATTTACAGTGTTGTGTCCAGTTCCAGAACTTACCCATCCTCCCAAACAGCAGCTCTGTACTCATTTAATAGTACTTCCCCATCCTCCCCTAACCTCAGCCCCTGCTCGCTACTTGTCTACTTTCTGTCTGTATGATTTTGACTATTCTGAGTACCTTGTGTGACTGGAAACATACAGTATTTGTCGTTTTTTGTCTGGTTTGTTTCACTTACCATGTTTTGAAGGTTTATTCCATGTTGTAGCATGTATCAGAATCTCCTTTTTATTGCCGAATCACATTCCGTTGTATGGATGTGTGCGCGTGTGCGTGTGCGTGTGCTAAGTCGTTTCGGTCCTGATGAACTTTTTGCGATCCTGTGGACTGTAGCCCATCAGGCTCTTCTGTCCATGGGATTCTTCAGGCAAAAATACTGGAATGGGTTGCCATGCCCTCCTTCAGGGGATCTTCACGAGCCAAGGATCAAACCTGTGTCTCTTATGTCTCCTGCATTGGCAGGGGGCTTCTTTATCACATTTTATTCATGCACTCTTCTGTCAGTGGACACTTGAGTTGCTCCTATCTTTTAACTCTTGTAACCAGTGCTTCTATCAGCATTGGTTTACAAGTATCTGAGTCCCTGCTTATAATTATTTTGTGTGTGAGCCAGTGAATTTGCTGTGTCTTATGGTAATTCTGTGTTTAACTTGTAGAGGAACTGGTAAACTGTGCACCAGGATTCCAGTTTCTCCATATCCTTGCCAACATTTATTGTTTTCTGTCTTACTGATAGTGACAGCCTAATGGGTGTGAAATGGTATCTTTTCATGTGCTTATTGACCATTTGTATATCTCCTTTGTTTGAATCTTTTGCCCATTTTTGAATTGGGTGGTTTTATTGTTGTTAGAATTTTAGGAGCTCTAAATATTCTGGATATTAATCCCTTTATCAGATACATTGATTTGCAAATATTTTTTCCTATTTTGTGTATTTTTCACTCTCTTGAATGAAGAAAAATTTTGATGCACAAAATTTTTTAGTTTTGATGTAGCCCAGTTTATCTGTTTTTTCATTTTTTTTCTTCTAAGAGTTTTAAATGAAGTCTTAGTTTTTATGTTAAGGTCTTTGATCCATTTTGACTTCTATTTTGCATATTAGTATCAGGTAACACTCCAGCTTCATTCTCTTGTAAGCAGGTATCCAGTTTTCATAGCACCATTTGTTAAAAGGAGAAGCTGCCTCTTTTATATGCTGGATTTTTTTACAGTGCTGTTGTGGTCAGTTACTTTGCAAATATTTTAGTAATTTATTTTGATTATTCTTTTATGCTGTTTACTTACACTTGACAATTTAAATTGTTCCTTGTTTATATTGAACTCTATGTCTTTCTGGTCAGAGAAGAGAAAATTGCAATCATGCGGGAGAAGCACACAGCTTTGATGAAGCCCATCGTGTTTGCTTTGGAGCATGTGAGGAGCATTACAGCAGCCCCTGCAGAAACACCTCATGAAAAGTGGTTTCAGGATAACTATGGTGATGCAATTGAAAATGCTCTAGAAAAACTGAAAACACCGTCAAACCCTGCAAAGCCTGGAAGCAGCTGGATTCCGTTTAAAGAGGTATAGAAAAGTCTCAAGAATGCTACTGAAATGGGAAATTCCGTGAGATAAAAAACTTAAGTAAGGGGTCTCTTTTTACTTAGAACACAGAGAAGACTTTCTAAGCCCATGGAATGCAGCCAGTGTCCAGTTGCTATTTTCTTCATTTTTGAGAATTTGAGGTTGAGTGGTCCTAGGGTGGCAAACTGCGTCTACTAAGGGTTCCCACCAGGGAAGAATATACTGTAAGATGTTAGACAGGGAAGGGGCTTGACTGCCTGCTATATTCTCCTTGTAAAAGATAAGCAAATTTAGTCTTGTACCTATGTAGTTTTTCTTAGTGGAGGGGTATTCAGTATTTCTAACAGATAAAATATTTGTGTATAATAGCATCAATTTTTAAAAGTAATTTTTTTGACAGCAGTTCTGCATAGGCTGTTTGAAGGATGATTAGTATGTTTAAATATTTGAGAATCCTTATCTTTCTTGATTTGATCCACTTAATTCTGTATTTGGTTTGCATCTGTTTTAGTTGGGGGATCCCATTTATTACCTTGTATCTTTTTCTTATCCCTTCTTTCTCTGTCCCTTTCCTATACTGATCTTAACTAATTTCCTTACTTTAGTAATGAAAAAACTGTTAAAAGCTATAGTGTAGAGACAAAAACTACACCTGACTTTAAGTAGAAAACGTGAAGCAGAGGAAATGCTAAATTCAGAGGAAATGCCTTAGGAGCTCAAGACAAGAGCACTAACATGAAGGATGAAGTTTATTTGTGTTGCCTAGCCAAAACTTGTTTTCCTCATGTTCCAGCAGTAATTTCTTGCCTTGTGTTTGTCTCAGTAAATCAACCAAGAAACCCGGAAGAGATAGGAAGAATACTTTTTTTTATTTGGCCACACTGCTTGGCTTGTGGGATCTCAGTTCCCCAATCAGGGGTCCCGCCTGTGTCCCCTGCAGTGGTGTCTTAACCATTGGACCACCTAGGAAGTCCCGCTTTTTAAAAATTGATGTATAGTTGATTTACAATGTTGTATTAACTTCAACTGTACAGCAAAGTGACTTTTTTTATATACATTTATTTTTCATATTCTTTTCCATTGTGGTTTATCACAGGATATTGAGTATAATTCCCTGTGCTATACAGTAGTTCCTTGTTTATCCATCCTATGTATGCTAGTTTGCATCTGCTAATCCTGATCCTTCCCTCTCCTGCAATCCTCCCATAGGGAATATTTTTTAAAAAACCCTCTGTGTGTGTGTGAAATAAGTCATAGAGAAAAATTTTAGAAGTACTGTGTCCCTCCATAATTACATTTTCCTCTCCACAACCACTGCTCTGAATTTTGAATTAATCCTTATTTACTTAAAGAAAATAGTTTTTATTGATACATTTCTAAATGGTATAGTTTAGCCTCTCCTGTTTTTGAAATTCTTATAAATGAGATTATATTTTATGTGCATGTATATGTTTTACCACTTCCATAAATGATTCATCAGCATTAGGTTTTTGCTTTTGTTTTTTAAAATAATTCATCCATAATTTGTATATAGCTGAACATGAATAGATTATTGAACAGTACTACAGTTTATCTTTTGTCCTGTCAGTGAATACTTGAGGTGTTTCCAGTTACCTTTTTCCTTTTACGAACAAGTGTTGCTAAGGATTGGTTAAAACTTTTCATGTGAAAGCAGAGCCCAGAGTTCATTAATTCAGGTGTAGATTATTGAGTTAGCTAAGTAGGTATACAGCTATACATGATCCTCTCCCTGTGAGTTATTAGAAAGATTGTATGTTTTCTGCATACTTCAAATCGTCCATGCTCTATAAATTATTACTAAATTTTCAGATGGGTTTCTTAAAGGTGTGTGCCACCTTTAAGTTACCTGCCAATAACTGGCTATATCTTTTGTTCTGTTGCTAGGACTGAAGTGATCTGTTTGGGTGTTGATTGGGGAATTAGTTTGCTACAAGCTTTGAATTTTGTGATCACAGCAGTGATTGTTTTCCATCTGCTGTGATTTCATTGCTTATTTGGGAGAGGTCGGAACAAAGTAGAAATCACCGAGATCATATCAACACATCGGTGTTTCCCCTCCCAGGAAGGCCCAAATCCGTAACAGCAAATTAAATGAACTAGACAAGAGGTGTTTGTATTTTAAATTTATCTTTAAGCCAGATTAGATGTAGAGGAAAATAAGTGTGGTAATGATTATGTAAACTTTTCCTATCTTACATATAGATAATGCTGAGTTTGCAACAGAGAGCACAGAAACGTGCAAGTTACATTTTGCGTCTTGAAGAAATCAGCCCGTGGTTGGCTGCCATGACTAACACTGAAATTGCTCTTCCCGGAGAAGTCTCAGCCAGAGATACCGTCACAATCCACAGTGTTGGTGGAACCATTACAATCTTACCTACTAAAACCAAGCCAAAGAAACTTCTCTTTCTAGGATCAGATGGGAAGAGCTATCCTTATCTTTTCAAAGGTGGGATTTAAAAGAGCATTAATCAGATTATTAATGTTTTAATGCTGTGTGTATGTGTGTGTGTGTGTTGTTTAGGTGAATTTCTGTATGTCATGAATAGCCTGGAGTATCATGTATTTTGATGGATGTTGTTGGAAGCTGTGTAGTGTGATTTTCTGTTTCCTCTGTTCTTGCTTATGAATGTATACAAGCTGGGCAACTGACATACAGTTAATAATGCTGTGTCTAATACCTTATGACTGAATAGAATGTTCTTTAATGCTGTCATTATGCCCTTTTAACTGTCAGTTTTTGACTGCTGTTGCTAATTGAGAGGGACATGAAAAAGTGGTATGTTTCCAGTCTCATTCCATTACACTTCCCCCTATTTGGTTATCTGTCCTAACTACTATCATTTTGTTTCCACAGGATTGGAGGATTTACATCTGGATGAGAGAATAATGCAATTTCTGTCTATTGTAAATACCATGTTTGCAACAATCAATCGCCAGGAAACACCTCGTTTCCATGCTCGCCACTATTCTGTAACACCACTGGGAACTCGGTCAGGCCTAATCCAGTGGGTGGATGGAGCCACACCCTTATTTGGTCTTTACAAACGATGGCAACAACGGGAAGCTGCCTTGCAAGCACAAAAGGTTGATTCAAATTAAAATATGTACTTTTATTTGAATGCTGATAAACAAGTATATGTATTAGTTTGTTCTCTGTTACATGTGAAATATGTCTAGGCCTACTGCCCTTGAGCATTTTTTCAAGTTTATGAGAGTTAAGGAATAAACACAGCTTTAAATTTGGAGTTAATCACTATGGCATCCTGTTTTGTACCTGTGAAATTTATACTTTGATTTAGAACAGTTTTTTAGAATTCATTTTAGCTGAGTATCTGAGTGCTTAGTATATGAAAGAAATAGTACTAAGTACTTCACATAAAAAAGGTAAATTTTTAAACAGCCACAACTTCAGGTTCCAACATCTAGACAAATAAAATGATTCTAAGTAGGATAGGTATGGGAAGGAGCAAGAGTTTGAACATAGGACACAGTAGAACAATTACTGAAGGGTAGATTAGAGATGGAATTAGGAAACGGTCATCTAAATTTTTGTCTAAGGTGTTTCTGAATATGTGTTGTTAATTTTATATTATGATTAAGTCATATTGGTGAAGAATGAAATACGTGCATAAATGAATGATAAATTTTAAACAGAATTATATGTTACAAAGAAAAGTGGAACTTGGCTGTTGAGCTTGAATTGAACCTCAAGAAAATATAACAGTAAACCAAGTTTTCAATAAAGTGATAATACCTAATTAAGAGAAAGACAACGTAGATTCCAGTCCAGAAGAATTGGCTATTTGATATGTGAGATTTAGCTAGCTAAGTGGAGAATGCTGCTGAAAAAACAGTTTTTAAAATACTACTTTATATTCAAGGTAATCTTTATCCTTATTTAAACAAAGTTAATCTTTTCTTAAAAATTTTTTAAAGGCCCAAGATTCCTACCAAACTCCTCAGAATCCTGGAATTGTACCCCGTCCTAGTGAACTTTATTATAGTAAAATTGGTCCTGCTTTGAAAGCAGTTGGACTTAGTCTGGATGTGTCCCGACGGGATTGGCCCCTTCATGTAATGAAGGCAGTGTTAGAAGAGTTAATGGAGGCCACACCTCCAAATCTCCTTGCTAAAGAGCTTTGGTCATCATGTACCACCCCTGATGAGTGGTGGAGAGTCACACAGGTATGTGTTTTGTTTTGAGCTGTCATCAGTATTATTCTTTGCCTGCTTCTTGTCTTGTTCACCCTCCTCCTGCTGCCCTCTAGAATTGGTAGTTTGAGACCTGCATTTGAATCTTATATTACATTTATTTTTATGAGGCATGGCCATGACTGTATGAAGGCAGAATGAAGGGGATTATGGATGAAATGAAAAGTGGAATAAAAACTTTAGAAAGGGAAAAACTAGAGAGACTGAAGAATAGTTGTTTTTTTAAGTCCTCATTCTGTTGATGATTAAATAGAACCAACAAGGACCTCAGTGTTGTATGCTGCTGCTCACTGCAGTCTGTGATCTCATGCAGTATCCCTGAAGAGTGCCCGCTATTTATTTAGAAATAAGGGAGTAGGATTGGGTTGTGGAGGCTTATAAATTTTAGAGAATCAAGACCATGTTGGAATGAAATTTGCTAATAATGCTTAACTTGCTTCCCCCACCCCCTCTTCTTTAGTCTTATGCCAGATCTACTGCAGTCATGTCTATGGTCGGATACATAATTGGCCTTGGAGATAGACATCTGGATAATGTTCTCATAGATATGACGACCGGAGAGGTTGTTCACATAGATTACAATGTTTGCTTTGAAAAAGGTAAAATTAAAGTGGACTTTTTATGTAAGGGTCGAATATATTTTGGTGAAAGGACAAAAATACAATGATCTGTCTTTTCAAGGTAAAAGCCTTAGAGTTCCTGAGAAAGTACCTTTCCGAATGACACAGAACATTGAAACAGCACTGGGTGTAACTGGAGTGGAAGGTGTTTTTAGGCTTTCGTGTGAGCAGGTATGTGGTTTTCTCTTACACCTCTTAAGTGTACCTGTTAAATTAACAAGTCCTTTGGAATGAAAAACTACATTTTAATGAGGAAGCTTGTGGCAAAACTTAATTAGAAGTTTTCTGAAAACAGGTTCTACACATTATGCGGCGTGGCAGGGAGACTCTGCTGACGCTGCTAGAGGCCTTTGTATATGACCCCCTGGTGGACTGGACAGCTGGGGGTGAGGCTGGGTTTGCTGGTGCTGTCTATGGTGGAGGGGGCCAGCAGGCTGAGAGCAAGCAGAGCAAGAGAGAGATGGAACGAGAGATCACTCGCAGCCTTTTTTCTTCGAGAGTAGCTGAAATTAAGGTGAGGCCAGTAATAATAAGTCATTGTCCCTTTTTTGTTAATAGTTAACAAGACCAGGGGATTCCTTGGTGGTCCAGTGGTTAGGACCTGGTGCTTTCGCTGCCAGATCCTGAAAGCTGTGTAGTGCCACCAAAAAAAAAAATGTTAACAGGTCCATAAAAAAAAGTAAGACCTGTAGTGTTTAATATTGAAATGGCCGTGAAGTAAGGCAGTTTGCTGTGATCATTTGCTAAGAAATGCTCACGTGAAAAGACACAGAGTCACACTCCCACATGGGAGGTGGGTTAATGATTTGAAAAATGTTATACCTTTTTTACTAGACTGAATGTGTTTGCCAGTGACTATTTTAAGTGTTCTTTAACTGGATAGTTTCCTTGATTTTAATTGGGTAGTCTCCTTCTCCTACATGGTAGCTAGCGATGCTGATCTTGCTTTGTGTGGCATGGTGGTAACTGCATGTTATTGTACAATTGAGTCTTCATTTATGGCCATGTGAATTGATTGCATTAGTTATCTTTATAAAAATATGGGTGATCCACACTGACATTGTTGAGATTTAAGTATAATAGCATGTGCAGAACATCCTTCTAAATGATCATTTTGGCATACATCCTCATACCTCACAGTCAGTCCTGTAAGAATCTTCCTAATTATGTCTTTTTACAGGTGAACTGGTTTAAAAACAGGGATGAGATGCTGGTTGTACTTCCCAAGTTGGACAGCAGCTTAGATGAGTACCTGAGCTTGCAAGAGCAACTAACAGATGTGGAGAAACTTCAGGGCAAACTGCTGGAAGAAATTGAGTTTCTAGAAGGAGCTGAAGGAGTGGATCATCCTTCTCATACTCTGCAACACAGGTTTAAAACAAGTGGTGAACTCTTAATTTATAAATATATTCCATTAAGGAGAACTTTTGTATTTGTGTGAGCATTAGCAACTTGAATTAGAATTGTTGCAGCAACTCACGTGAATAATGAAAGCTCTCCCAAGAACTGCAGTTTCGAAGTATTTATAGAATTCACTTAAATTTTCAGCATCATTGTATTTACTTTAGATGTTTGAGTTACTATGGGAGATGGTGGACATAGTGCTTAGAACCATGAACTTGGATTCAGAAAACCTGAGGTTTGGTTTTTTCTTTGCAGTTTATGTCTGAATCCTTATTCATTTGTATGGTGGATTTTGTCCACATGGCGGAGTTTTTTTGAACTTTGATCTAAGTGCGTGAACCTTGCACAGAGCGGGTACCTAGCTTAGTGAAGAGAGCTCAGGAGACGCTGAGATCCTGAGATTACAGAGATCTATCTTCCAATCTCAGTCTTCCACACTTCAAATAACTCTGGTAAATGTGGTAGAATTTTGTTTAAAATGTTGTGAGTTTAGATAGGGGACTATAGCATCAAGGAGAAAACCAGAGGAGGAAAGGACATTTGAGTGGTGGTGTCCTCAAGATTGAAAAGGAGCTTACCAGGCAGTCCAAGTATGAGCAAAATATACTTTTAGAGTGATGAAAATTCCCAGCAGTCAATTAAAATTTTTTCCTTCCATTAGGTATTCTGAACATACTCAACTACAGACTCAGCAGAGAGCTGTTCAGGAAGCAATCCAGGTGAAGCTGAATGAATTTGAACAGTGGATAACACACTATCAGGCTGCATTCAGTAATTTGGAAGCGACACAGCTGGCCAGTTTGCTTCAGGAGATAAGCACACAGATGGACCTTGGTATGTTAGATGTACATGTGAGCATGTGAGTTTTGTTGTTATGTGTTTATGTGTGGAGTTCTGGTTTGTTCTCCTTTTCAATGACTGCTGATTTGAAATGGCTTCACTCTGATAATTACCTTTTACCAAAAGGTCCTCCCAGCTACGTGCCGGCAACAGCCTTTCTGCAGAATGCTGGCCAGGCCCACTTGATTAGCCAGTGTGAGCAGCTAGAGGGGGAGGTCGGCGCCCTCCTGCAGCAGAGGCGCTCGGTGCTGCGAGGCTGTCTGGAGCAGCTGCATCACTACGCAACCGTTGCTCTGCAGTATCCAAAGGCCATATTTCGGAAACATCGAATTGAGCAGTGGAAGACCTGGATGGAAGAGCTCATCTGTAACACCACAGTAGAACGCTGTCAGGACCTCTACAGGAAGTAAGTTGATCATTTTTTTTTTTTTTTAGAAGTTGATCACTCTTGATTTTCTTTACTTCTCATCGGGACTGGAAGCAAAGTTGTGTTCACATTTTCAATTGCATAGCATTTCATTTTCTGAAAGAAATGATTGATAGATGGAATTTGAATGGAGTCACTTTCTTGTGGTTTTAAGAGGGTTTAAACTCTTGTTTTCCTTTATAAGACAGTGTTTTCTGTAATTAGTTAAAATGTATCTCACTCTTAGATAAAATGTATATAAGAGTGGTGGGATCAGGGAAAGAGAGCTGAATTCACATATTGATTCTGTCACTCAAGTCATCTTTAGAAGTTACTTTTGTTCTTGAGACCTTCTCTGTAAAATGGAAATAATGGTTTCTGCTCTTCAAAGTTTGAGTATCAAATACAGTATTCCATCTTGTCTTTTTTAGTGTTTTGTAAGGTGTGAACTTTCTTTTCAAGCAACTCTTTACATTTTTTAAAGATATGAAATGCAGTATGCGCCCCAGCCACCCCCAACGGTGTGTCAGTTCATCACGGCCACTGAGATGACCCTGCAGCGGTACGCAGCAGACATCAACAGCCGACTAATTAGACAGGTGGAACGCTTGAAACAGGAAGCTGTCACTGTACCTGTTTGTGAAGATCAGTTGAAAGAAATTGAACGTTGTATCAAAGTTTTCCTTCAAGAGAATGGAGAGGAAGGATCTTTGAGTCTAGCAAGTGTTATTATTTCTGCCCTTTGTACTCTCACAAGGTGAGTTAGCTGACATATCATTGAGACTGTTTCATTGTCCTGCAAACATTGGTGCTTATTGAGAGTTCATGTGTTTTTTGGTTGATGCCAAACTTAAGGTATCCTTGTAGTTTCATTAGTCTTGCCCAGTGTACGACTGCTTTATTATTATTTTTTTCTCCCAGATTTTGAGGTATCCTATTTGTGTGTGTTTCAGTAAGTCAGTTTCGCTGTACAAATATTTATCTCATTCAGGCGTAACCTAATGATGGAAGGTGCAGCGTCGAGTGCTGGAGAACAGCTGGTTGATCTGACTTCTCGTGATGGAGCCTGGTTCTTGGAGGAGCTCTGCAGTATGAGCGGAAATGTCACATGCCTGGTTCAGTTACTGAAGCAGTGTCACTTAGTGCCACAAGACTTAGATATTCCTAACCCCATGGAAGCATCTGAGGCAGTTCATTTGGCTAATGGTGTATACACATCACTTCAGGTGAACAATTCTAAATTAGCTTAAATTTTCTAAGTTTGTTTTAAATGTTGAGCGTTGTATTTTTCGTCTCTGGTTCTGAGAAGAAGTTTGACTTCCTCAACCTTTAATGTTGCTTTATCTAAACTCAGGAAGCATTAAAATAAGTTTCTCACATATTTACAGGAATTAAATTCAAATTTCCGGCAAATCATATTTCCAGAAGCACTGAGATGTTTAATGAAAGGAGAATACACATTAGAAAGTATGCTTCATGAGCTGGACAGTCTTATTGAGCAGACAACTGATGGTGTTCCTCTGCAGACTCTAGTTGAATCTCTTCAAGCCTATTTAAGAAATGCAGCTATGGGACTTGAGGAAGAAACACATGCTCATTACATTGATGTTGCCAGGCAAGTGAATGCTAAGCTGTGCTCTGTTTTCTTGTGAAAGAGTTGGGAAGCCAGATATATTTTGTTAGCTCTTATTTTACTGTAAGCTTACTTTTAATTTTTAGAGCAGATATGTATATAAACACTTATAAGTTTTATCTATCTTTGGCTGTGCTGGGTCTTCATTGCTGCTCAGGCTTTTCTCTAGTTGTGGCAAGCAGGGGCTATTCTGTAGCTGCAGTGGGTCCAACTTTTCATTGCGGTGGGGCTTCTCTTCTTGTGGAGCTTGGGCTCTAGGGTGCATGGGCTTCAGTAGTTGTGGCTTGTGGGTTCAGTAGTTGCAGTTCCTGGGCTCTGGAGCACAGGCTCAATAGTTGTGGTGCATGGGCGTAGTTGCTCCAAGGCATGTGGAATCTTCCCAGATTAGGCATGCAACCCGTATCGCCTGTATTAGCAGGTGGATTCCTTACCACTGAGCCACTAGGGAAGCCTCAGTAATATCTTTTTAGAAAAACTTTTATTTGGGGGAATTCCTTGGTGGTTCAGTGGTTAGGATTCTGCACTTGCGAAGGGTGCAGGTTCAGTCGCTGGTTGGGAACTAAGATTCTGCAAGCTGTACTGCATGGCTAAAACAAACAAAACCAAAACAACATTCCCATCCCACCCCCTCCCCCCAAAAAAAAAGCAAAAAAAAAAAAAACGCTTTTATTTGGAAATAATTACAGATTCATAGGAAGTTGTATTTTTAAAAAAACATTGTTCAGGGATGTCTTATGTAGCCTTCATCCCTCCTTCAGTGTAGCATCTTGCATACCTGTGGTACAGTAGCAACACCATGAAATTGACTTTGGTACAGTCCACAGAGCTTGCTCAGGTTTCACCAGTTACATGTGTACTTGTGTGTGTGTGTGTGTGTGGTTTTATTACATACACATACATATTCTTTAAGGGCTGTAGTTTTTACCATACTTGTGCTCATACACAAAGTGGAATGTGGTGTTTTTTAAGCCAGCACTTGAAGTTCAATGGGAGCATCTGAGCCAGTTTAGTTAGCTAATGGAGTATACATGTCACTTAAGGTGAACACTTGTTAGCTTAAGTTTTTTAAGTTTGTTTTAGGTATTGAACTTTATTTCTCAACTCTTAAATCTAGGAAAACAATTTGGCTTTGAAACATGTAGAGGTTGAACAGTTTCTTCAGCCATACAGTGTACCCAAAGCTAAACCCTAAGCCCCTTTGTCCCTTGTGATTCAGGGCCTCTTTCTTTGGCATTCTGTCCAGCTGCTGTCAGAAAATATAACTGAGAGAGTAGCAGTGAATTGACCCACCATACTTCACAAGATATAAGAAAGCAGAGAGAACAGTATAATGAACCCCCACTTCACCACCTTCAGTAATTATCTGCACTGTGATTAATCCTGCCCCCCTGCCTTTTTTATTTTTCTTCTGGTTAATCTTGTTTAAATTGTATTGCTCTGGTTACTTTGAAGCAAATACCTTTTCATTCTTAAACTGCAGGAGAAATGTATATCTAAAATGTAGACTTATTTTCTTAAGAGGCCCTTATTTCATAAGAAAAGGTAACAACTCCTTAATGTTTTCTTTTATCCTGCATGCCAAATTTTCCTATTTTCTCATGTTTCTTTTAGTTGTTTTATCATAAAATTTAAAAAACGAGTGTAATTAGTATAACATAAACATTTGTCAGCTGAATAATGAGATTGTTTCCACAAGAGCGTTATCATAAAGTTCCTAGCATTATTTTAAAAGGTAGATGCTAAGTCTGTACACTTTTCTTTCTCACAAAATTTCAGCCCTTACTTTGCTTTGATGTCTAATCTAGATTCCCTTTACTCTCAAATGAAGAATGTTTACTTCCATGTATGTGCTGGGTGACAGACTTCATGTTTGATTCTGCTACAGCCTGTATGTATCTTGTGTTAGAGAAACTTTTTGGTAATCTAAATGAAAATTTTGTACCATCCTATAGCTCTTTTTCCAACATAAGTTTCTCTGATAGCCTAAACTTATATAAGATGTTTAACATGGTGCTTGGATACATAAACACTATGCAAGTCTTAAGTTAATTATAATGTGACAGCAAATTTCTCAAGACCTACCTTCAAACTATGCATTATTCAAAACTCAGCATGCCAAAAAAGATAGCTATTTCCATTCACTGTCTGTAGCTGACTCTGTCATGTGACAGTAGTGTGAAGATACTTGACAACTTTTGCTAGGTCCACCAGCTTTAGAATTGTGTGCCTCCTGATTTCTTTTTTTTTTAATAATGACAGTGTAGATTATTTTATGTTCTGTATATAGAGATACTGCAATATTTTATATATTTCTTTTAAAACTGTCATAACTTCAGTCTGCATAAAATTTAATCACATGCTGCTGCTGCTGCTGCTGCTGCTAAGTCGCTTCAGTCGTGTCTGATTCTGTGCGACCCCATAGACGGTAGCCCACCAGGCTCCCCCGTCCCTGGGATTCTCCAGGCAAGAACGCTGGAGTGGGTTGCCATTTCCTTCTCCAAAGCATGAAAGTGAAAAGTGAAAGTGAAGTTGCTCAGTCATGTATGACTCTTCTCACCCCCATGGACTGCAGCCTACCAGGCTTCTCCGTCCGTGGGATTTTCCAGGCAAGAGGACTGGAGTGGGGTGCCATTGCCTTCTCCATTAATCACATGAACAATGGCTAATAACACTCCTTCCTTCATAAAAAGACTTTTTTCCTAGACTCTGCATGCTAGCTGTAAGACTTGTTGATCTTAATGTCTCCTCCCCAATATATTACTGTTTAGGAACGGTTTTAACTCCCTTTTTTTTCCCTCTAGAATACTTCATGCTCAGTATGGTGAATTAATCCAACCAAGAAATGGTTCAGTTGATGAAACACCAAAAATGTCAGCTGGCCAGATGCTTTTGGTAGCATTTGATGGCATGTTTGCCCAAGTTGAGACTGCTTTTGGCTTATTAGTTGAAAAGGTAAATGATTGACCTGCTTTGATGAATGATGCAAGTGTAGTAAAGTAGTTGTTCTGTGTTTGAAGAGTGGAGAAATGAACTTTCTTTTCTTTCATTTACATAGCTAAATAAGATGGAAATTCCTATAGCTTGGCGAAAGATTGACATTATACGGGAAGCCAGGAGCACTCAGGTCAATTTTTTTGATGATGATAATCACCGGCAGGTGCTGGAGGAGATCTTCTTTCTAAAACGACTACAGACAATTAAGGAGTTCTTCCGGCTGTGTGGTACCTTTTCTAAAACTTTGTCAGGTAATATTTCACACTTAAGCCGGATTTAGTTGTACTTTGGAGGGAAATGGGATAGAGTAGGTTTAATTTAACTGTAAATTAAAATCGTAAGTTCATGCAAGTCTTCAAATTCTTAAGTTATTAGCATTATCACCTTATTTTAGTATTGTATGAAATACTTAAAGAAAAATTTCCTTTTTTAGGATCAAGTTCACTTGAAGATCAGAATACTGTAAATGGGCCTGTACAGATTGTCAATGTGAAAACCCTTTTTAGAAACTCTTGTTTCAGTGAAGACCAGATGGCCAAACCAATAAAGGCATTCACAGCTGACTTTGTGCGGCAGCTTCTGATTGGACTCCCGAACCAAGCCCTGGGCCTCACACTGTGCAGCTTCATCAGTGCTCTAGGGGTAGACATCATTGCGCAGGTGGAGGCAAAGGATTTTGGTGCTGAAAGCAAAGTTTCTGTTGATGATCTGTGTAAGAAAGCAGTGGAGCACAACATCCAGATCGGGAAGTTCTCTCAGCTGGTCATGAACAGGGCGACTGTGCTGGCGAGCTCCTATGACACTGCCTGGAAGAAGCACGACTTGGTGCGTAGGCTGGAGACCAGCATCTCTTCCTGCAAGACAAGCCTGCAGCGCGTTCAGCTGCATATCGCCATGTTTCAAGTAAGTATTTCTCTTCATAAAGGAGTTTTTCCTCAATGTAGGAATTTGAAAAGCTGGGAGATTAATATAGAACAATATAAAGAAGAGAAAATTTTAAATTGCCCAAATTGTGCCAACCCAGAACAAACACAGCTTTAACATTTCTGTAACATTTCTAGTTTACGTAGTTGTGATCATTTTATGTTTATAGTTTGTGTCCTTTTAATTAGTTTCCATCAGTATTTTATGGTTAGTGTTATTGTTAAATATTACTTGTAAATGTAATTTCTTTTTCTTTCAGTTGGAGTATAATTGCTTTACAATTTTGTGTTCATTTCTGCTGTACAACAGAGTGAATTAGCTGTGCATATGCATATATCCCCTCCCTATTGAGCCTCCCTGTCCCCCATCCTGTAAATGTAATTTCTAACAATTGAATTTATTCGTTAGGTGTATATATTCCTTGTGTACTGTCTAACGTAATTATTTCCAAAGTGACATCTGTTTCCCTGAATGTCTAAGTACATCCTGTCATCATTTGGGAACTATTTTTTAGAAGTCTGTTTTTGTCCTTGTTTGTTTCGGGGCAGTACAGGCTTTGGGAGTGAGATAGATTTGGATTCGGTATATGAACTTATGTTTAACCTCCCTTAAGATCTGATTTCCTTACCTGAAGAATGAGGACAGTACTCTCCAAAAGGTTGATGACTGAAGTTGTGACTCATGGACTAGCATTGGGGCTGTAGTATGGGGGGGGCGGGGTTCTGGTTTGGCCCAAACATTGGTTACTTTGTATCATTTATATTGACGCCACTTCCCAAGAGTGGAATTGGTGGAGCATGGAACCAGTGTATTTTTCTTTTTGCAGTTTTATCAGTTAGCTGGTTTCTTAGCTTATAAGTTAAGAAAAGTAATTTATTCAGATGCTGAAGTTGCATTTATTATAGGTTAACAGTCCGTCTAGCACATTGTTTTTTTTTTTTTTTTTTATAACATCTATTTTTAAAAATCTTTATTTATTTATTAACTGGCTGTTTTGGGTCTTTGTTGGCTGTGTGCTAGTTGTGAAGAGCAGGGACTGCCCTCCTTTTGTGGTGCACAGGCTTCTCATTGCTGTGGCTTCCCTTGTTGCAGAGCGCAGGCTCTAGGCACGCAGGCTTCAGTAACTGGGGCACTGGCTCAGTAGTTGTGGCGCACAGCCTTAGTTGCTCCACAGCATGTGGGGTCTTCCCAGACCAGGGATCAGACCAGTGTCCCTTGCATTGCAGAGTGGATTCTTAGCCACTAGACCACCAGTGAAGCCCCACATTGGGATTTTCTTGGCATTTATTTTACTTCAAAAAAATAATGTTGAAAAGGTTTATTTAATACATTTTAGAGTTTATTCATTGAAAAAGTTGACAACTATATGGAAAATACTATAAAAATCCTTTCAGTTTTGTTCATCTGAACACATTTTAAGCTAGCACAATATATAACTTTAAAATTTCAGCTCAGATGTCCCTTGGCCTTCTGGGGCCACCTTACAGCATACAAGATGCATGCATAAGATGGCTTGATCCTCTGTCAGCAGTTGCCTGCACCTTTCTGTCATTCTGTCACTTGTAGGTTCACTGGAGAATTCTTTCGTCTCTGACTGCTGCTGCTGTTTCTCTCAGTTACTTGGTTAGCTCCCATGCTGGGCAACTCTTCTACCTACTGTGCTTGTTCCAACTTCTGAACTGGAGATTATATTTTCGGGGGATTGTGTAGGAAACTTTTACTTAGACTAGGAAATGCCTTCAGAATTGCTGTTTAAATTCTGCATATCAGTGATCCAAGAAATTTATCAGCTGTTCTCTACCTCAGGAAATTTTTCTTCTGGTTAATTCTTTTACTGTGTTTCTGTGACTCTTCCCTGCCCACCCTGCCCTGCTGCAGCTGGACTTTTTACCTCCTCGCCCAGTCCTTCTCCCAGTCCTACCATCAGTCCTTCCCCAGTTCTCCCCCCAGTCCTTCCCCTAGTGTCACGTCCCCTCTCTTGTTTATCTAAAGGCTTTTCCCCCTGCTTACTTCATTACATTTCTTGTTCTTTGAACAGTGGCAGCATGAAGATCTCCTTATCAATAGACCACAAGCCATGTCCGTCACACCTCCCCCTCGTTCTGCCATATTAACCAGCATGAAAAAGAAACTCCATACTTTGAGCCAGATTGAAACTTCAATTGCAACAGTTCAGGTGCGTTTTGTCATCTCCTCCTGGCACATCGCACTCTTAGAAATGACCTCCAGTGTGGTCAAGTGCCCTGTTCAGTCTGTCCTTGGCTTTTAAGCCACAGGAACTTTAATACCTTTTTCACTTTTATTTTTAGTTTGTGTCTTTTTTTTTTTTCTCATCTTCCAAAGTAACTGAATCTTAGAAGTATATTTTGAACCAAGAATAGAGACATACTAAATATTTCAAATTTTTAATAAACTAATGAATTTTTAATGGCCATTACTGTGCCATTATACATTAACCTTGGTAATGGTAAAAACTTGAATACTAAATTTGTTTCTGAAAGTTTGGCTTATTATTAATATCCATGACGCTTAGGCCTATCTTCCTTCTATGGTGTAGTTAATGGAATTTTGTGATATCAAAGGCAGCAGAACATTTTTCTAAACCATTATTTTTGACTTTTTTGGGTCCCATCAGCAAAATATTTAATCTTGCCTTCCTTTTTTAAATAAAGAGAAACTGGTCTTGATGATGGTTTTATATACATCTCTGGTATTGTTACATCTCATATTCAGTAGTAACTAACATTTTTCTGTTTTTATAGTTTAATAGTATAATTATAATCACTTTAGTAATATTTTTAAAATTTTTAATAGAACTTTTCTTGAGCCCACTTTGAAGATTGAAATACCTTTTCTCTACAGCATATTAGTCCTAGTTTTCACTTTAGAGACTGAACTCATGCCCTTTCTGATTCTAGAGGTGTGTGTGTGTGAGCGGGTGGGAGGGGGGAGTATGAATGGGAATTCCGCCACTTGAAATGAGTACATAATGAAGCAACTTTGTTAGGTAAAACCTTTGTACTGTGATAATCTGGCTGGATTTTTACCATTATTCATAAACGTTTACATTTGTGGGAATCTGATTTTCATCTTTTACAATCAAAGATATAAATGGACTTTTTCATAGATAGCACATTTAGTGCAGTGGGAATTTGGTGTGACGCACCTGTACTACAGGATTTTGAAGCAACAATAGCTGAAAGAAGAAATCTTGTCCTTAAGGAGAGCCAAAGAGCAAGTCAGGTATGGGTACCTGTGTGTGCCATCTTGTTTTCAGTTACAAGATTATATAACTGATTATATAATCAGGCACAACATTGAACTAATATGATTCCCATATCCCATATATCCATTACCAAAATTTAATAATTATCAACTCAAGTCCTACTTTATTTTCTCTAAACTGCTTACTCCCTATCCTAAATTTAATGGTAATCTCAAATATTATATCGTTTTATCTGTAAATATTTCAATATGTATATATAAAGATGAGAACTAGTTAGTAATATAATCACGATACTATTACTGTACCTTGAAAGATGTCCTTAATATTTTCAAATAACCAGTGAGTGTTTTCTGATCTAAATGGTAAAATTATGTAGGAGTAGAAGGGGGAAGCATTTCAGATTGGAATTTGGATATAGCACAAACAGATTTAAGCTGAATATGATAACAGTTTTTTTATGGAGTAAAATTTCTGTATTAAAAAAGAGTCATGCGGAAGATGTGTTTACCTAACTCTGCTTAGGTGCTTTTTGGCCTTCTAAGACTTGACAACATCAACCCAAAAGTGTTAATTTGTTTACAGCTTTTATAAGAAGTGGGTCTGTTTCCCATGAGAGGCATACATTCATACATTTTCAGGACCTGGTCCTGAATTCTGGAAATGAATAGGTATTATTATTTTTTTTTCATTAATTGCAGATTTTTTCCTCATTGTGATGGTTCCACTCTTTTTCCTCTTCACAGGTCACTTTCCTCTGCAGCAATATCATTCATTTTGAAAGTTTACGAACTAGAACTGCAGAAGCCTTAAACCTGGATGCTGCTTTATTTGAACTAATCAAACGGTGTCAGCAAATGTGTTCATTTGCATCACAGTTTAACAGTTCAGTCTCTGAATTAGAGCTTCGTTTATTACAGAGGGTGGTAAGTCTTGATTCTTGGAGTGAAGAGATTGGGTAATTTAAATAAGACCAACTATATGCTCTCAAAATCAATTTAATATAGTCACTAGTCTACATTTACTGAGCATGTACTGTATATGAGATGTTATGAAGAATTCAAGAATGATTAAATCTTTCATTTATCCCCAAAGGAACTTATTTATACAAATAATACAGTGAATGAAAAAGTGAAAAGAACTCTCGGAGCTACAAGTAGAATCACGGTAGGGGTTCCTGGGGAAGGAGAGAGACAGTGTGTAGCAAATGACTCAGATGCACTTTTGAAAGTAGGATAGCAGACAGAGGGCTAGTGGAGGATGAATGCTGGAATATCCAGTTAATAAATTCAGCATTTCTACTTTGTGGGAAGGCTTTAGACTATATATTAGGAGGCTCTGTTTTAAAGAGTTATTTACAGTGTCTTTAGGGTCCTAGCTGTGTGTCATCTTTGTTACTCCAAATATATTTTCTTAGGTTTTAAACTTTAAGCATTTGTTCCCTGTATAATTATGAAGAAAAGTAAAAATCTTAGTTTGAATTTCGTAGATTGTTTAAATTATTATCAAGTATTTTTTAAAATTTATTTAAATTCTTAAGAAATATATTTTTAAGAAAATACTGTTTTCTAGTGAATTAATCCATGACTCAGCAACTGAGTTTCTTTGTATCATCTTGAGTTATGAGTGTCTTTTGATGTGATGATGACGAAAAGAATCTTATATTTTTCTGGCTGATTCTTAAAATCAAATCCTTATTCTGTTTAGGACACGACTCTTGAACATCCTATTGGCAGCTCTGAATGGCTTTTGTCAGCACACAAACAACTGACCCAGGATATGTCTACTCAGAGAGCAATTCAGACAGAGAAAGAGCAACAAATAGAAACAGTCTGTGAAACAATTCAGAATCTGGTTGATAATATAAAGACTGTGCTCACTGGCCATAACCGGCAGCTTGGAGATGTCAAACATCTTCTGAAAGCAATGGCCAAGGTAAGATTAATACCATTGACACATAATTACTCCTCCCTTTTATAACATTACAAAGAGTTTTATTCATGAGAAAAAAACCCTAATTTCTCTCAGGTCATATTTCCGGTTTGTCAGAGTTTATTTGTGTTTTCATCAACTGTCAACTTTTTTTTTTTAAGCAGGTAGTAAATAGTATTCTGATTGTGTACACAGACAAACTGGGGCTTAGAGAAATTGATTTATACAAAGTCACATAACTTCCAGAAGAGTTGGAACTTGAACGTGGTCTCACAGAGTACTTAGATCTCTCACTTCTCTTCTGCCTCCCAACCCAAATCATATAGTTTGCCTGCAAAATAAATGAAATATTTCCTCTTCTCTCCAGTATTGTATAGAATCTAGATAGTAAGGGAACAGTCCTCAGAAAAGGCTTTATTATCACAAAACAGTAGATCATTTACTTTTTGAATTTTTTTTTTTTTTGGTTGCATCATGTGGCTTGTGGGATCTCAACCAGGGATCGAACCCGTGCCCCCCTGCACCCCTGCAGTGGAAGTGTGGAGTGTTAACCACTGGACTGCCAGGGAAGTTCCTGGATTTCTTTTTAGTTGGAGTTTTTATTTGTGCTGAAAACAAGATTCCTATTGAAAAGGAGTTATTAATAAATTGTAATAAGCAGATCAAACACATTGATATTAAAAAACCACTTATTACCTGTTATCCAAAAGGTGACTGTCTGAAGAGTAATACTGAAACAAATACCATTTTTCTTAATCATTCGGTTCAGTCGCTCAGTCGTGTCCGACTCTTTGCAACCCCATGAATCGCAGCATGCCAGGCCTCCCTGTCCATTCATCAACTCCTGGAATTTATCCAAACTCATGTCCATCGAGTCGGTGATGCCATCCAGCCATCTCATCCTCTGTCGTCCCCTTCTCTTCCTGCCCCCAATCGTTCCCAGCATCAGGATCTTTTCCAATGAGTCAGCTCTTCGGATGGGGTGGCCCAAAGTATTGGAGTTTCAGCTTCAACATTAGTCCTTCCAATGAACACCCAGGACTGATCTCCTTTAGGATGGACTGGTTGATCTCCTTGCATTCATTCCAAGGGACTCGCAAGCGTCTTCTCCAACACCACCGTTCAAAAGCATCAATTCTGCGGCGCTCAGCTTTCTTCACTGTCCAACTCTCACATCCATACATGACCACTGGAAAAACCATAGCCTTGACTAGATGGACTTTTGTTGGCAAAGTAGTATCTCTGCTTTTTAATACACTGTCCAGGTTGGTCATAACTTTCCTTCCAAAGGAGTAAGCGTGTTTTAATTTCATGGCTGCAGTCACCATCTGCAGTGGTTTTGGAGCCCAAAAAAATAAAGTCTGACACTGTTTCCCTATCTATTTCCCATGAAGTGATGGGACCAGATGCCATGATGTTAGTTTTCTGAATGCTGAGCTTTAAGCCAACTTTTTCACTCTCCTCTTTCACTTTCATCAGGAGGCTCTTTAGTTCTTCACTTTCTGCCATAAGGGTGGTGTCATCTCATATCTGAGGTTATTGATATTTCTCCTGGCAATCTTGATTCCAGCTTGTGGTTCTTCCAGCCTAACGTTTCTCATGATGTACTCTGCATATAAGTTAAATAAGCAGAGTGACAATATACAGCCTTGACCTACTCCTTTGCCTATTTGGAACCAGTCTGTTGTTCCACGTCCAGTTCTAACTGTTGCTTCCTGACCTGCATACAGGTTTCTCAAGAGGCAGGTCAGATGGTCTGGTATCCCATCTCTTTCAGAATTTTCCACAGTTTCTTGTGATCCACACAGTCAAAGGCTTTGGCATAGTCAATAAAGCAGAAATAGATGTTTTTCTGGAACTTTCTTTTTCGATGATCCAGCAGATGTTGGCAATTTGATCTCTGGTTCCTCTGCCTTTTCTAAACCATCTTGAACATCTGGAATGTCACGGTTCACGCATTGCTGAAGCCTGGCTTGGAGAATTTTGAGCATTACTTTACTAGTGTGTGAGATGAGTGCAATTGTGTGGTAGTTTGAGCATTTTTTGGCATTGCCTTTGTTTGGGATTGGGATGAAAACTGACCTTTTCCAGTCCTGTGGCCACTGCTGAGTTTTCCAAATTTGCTGGCATATCGAGTGCAGCACTTTAACAGCGTCATTGTTCAGGATTTGAAATAGCTCAACTGGAATTCCATCACCTCCACTAGCTTTGTTCGTAGTGATGCTTTCTAAGGCCCACTTGACTTCACATTCTAGGTGTCTGGCTCTAGGTGAGTGATCACACCATCATGATTATCTGGGTTGTGAAGATCTTTTTTGTACAGTTCTTCTGTGTATTCTTGCCACCTCTTCTTAATATCTTCTGCTTCTGTTAGGTCCATACCATTTCTGTCCTTTATAGAGCCCATCTTTGCATGAAATGTTCCCTTGGTATCTCTAATTTTCTTGAAGAGATCTCTAGTCTTTCCCAATCTGTTGTTTTCCTCTATTTCTTTGCATTGATTGCCGAGGAAGGCTTTCTTACCTCTCCTCGCTATTCTTTGAAACTCTGCATTCAAATGGGAGTATTTTTCCTTTTCTCCTTTGCTTTTCACTTCTCTTCTTTTCGCAGCTATATGTAAGGCCCCCTAAGATAGCCATTTTGCTTTTTTGCATTTCTTTTCCATGGGAATGGTCTTGATCCCTGTCTCCTCTACAATGTCACGAACCTCCGTCCGTAGTTCATCAGGCACTCTGTCTATCAGATCTAGTCCCTTAAATCTATTTATCACTTCAACTGTATAATCATAAGGTATTTGATTTAGGTTATACCTGAATGGTCTAGTGGCTTTCCCTACTTTCTTCAATTTAAGTCTGAATTTGGCAATAAGGACTACAGAGTCGGACACGACTGAAGCGACTTAGCAGCAGCAGCAGTTCATGATCTGAGCCACAGTCAGCTCCTGGTCTTGTTTTTGCTGACTGTATAGAGCTTCTCCATCTTTGGCTGCAAAGAATATAATCAGTCTGATTTTGGTGTCTACCATCTGGTGATGTCCATGTGTAGAGTCTTCTCTTGTGTCTTTGGAAGAGGGTGTTTGCTATGACCAGTGCGTTCTCTTGGCAAAACTCTATTAGCCTTTGCCCTGCTTCATTCTGTACTCCAAGGCCAAATTTGCCTGTTACGCCAGGTGTTTCCTGACTTCCTGCTTTTGCATTCCAGTCCCGTATAATGAAAAGGACATCTTTTTTGGTTGTTAGTTCTAAAAGGTCTTGTAGGTCTTCATAGAACCGTTCAACTTCAGCTTCTCCAGCGTTACTGGTTGGGGCATAGGCTTGGATTACCGTGATATTGAATGGTTTGCCTTGGAAACAAACAAAGAGATCATTGTTAATCATTAACATTGATTCTAGGATGAAGAAGCTGCTCTGGCAGATGGTGAAGATGTTCCCTATGAGAACAGTGTTAGGCAGTTCTTAGGTGAATATAAATCATGGCAAGACAACATTCAGACAGTGCTGTTTACATTAGTCCAAGCCATGGGTCAGGTTCGAAGTCAAGAACACGTTGAAATGCTCCAGGAAATAACTCCCACCTTGAAAGAACTGAAAATGCAAAGTCAGAGGTAAGAATGCCTTCGGGCCTGAATTTAAAATGTAAGCAAAACATCTGGTAAAGTAAGTTTTGTTTATTTAATATTTTTTTCAGTTTTGTTCATACTTACGAGTAGCTATTTGTTGAAGCATTTCATAAATGAGTCGTTTTATTTTATATTTCAGTGTCTATAATAATTTAGTGAGCTTTGCATCACCCTTAGTCACCGATGCAACAAATGAATGTTCGAGTCCAACATCGTCTGCTACGTATCAACCATCCTTTGCTGCAGGTAAGACTCCTCTATTCAGAAAAATCTGTATCTTCACCTGTTGATAATCTACATGTAGATGCTAAGACGTTAAAGAGTGTTTAATATGTTTATTGGGCTTCCCTGGTGGCTCAGGTGGTAAAGAATCTACCTGCCAGTGCAAGAGAAGCAGGAGACATGGGTTCTATTCCTGGGTCAGGAAGATCCGTTGGAGAAGGGAATGGCAGCACACTCCAATATTCTTGCCTGGGAAATCCCATGGACAGAGGACCCTGACAGGCTTTAGACTATGGAGTTGCAAAAGAGTCAGACATGACTTAGTAAATAAATAACAACAAACATGTTTATAGTCATCACCTTTTTAAAGGTTTTCCCTAATAAACCTATTTACAAAAACAGAAATTGTGTCACAGATGTAAAAAACAAACTTATAGTTACCAAGGAGGGGGTAAATTGGAAAATTGGGGTTGACATATACACACTACTATATATAAAACAGATAAGAACCTACTGTATAACACAGGGACCTCTATTCAGTACTGTGTAATGACCTGTATGGGAATAGAATCTAAAAAAGAGTGGGTATAACTGATTCACTTTGCTGTACAGCAGAAACTAACACAACATTGTAAATCAACTATACTCCCATAAAAAATTAATTATTTAAGTAAATAAAGGGTTTCCCTAAATTCCTGTCATATTTCAAACTGAACAAATTTTGGCTTAATTTTAAAAGTATTTATGTTAGTAAAAATACTGTGTGTTTAAATAGTGTCTATGATTATAAAATATATGTCTGTTAGGGAAATACAGAAAATTAATTAATAGAAAAATCTGTAGTTCCATTCCAATTAGAGATAAAAAGCACTGTGTATGTGTTGACTTCTCTGTGTGCATGCACACATGTATACAAATTGTATCATTCTATGAATGTAACTTTCCTTGCCTTTTACCACATCTAGCTGTTTAAACTAAACTGTGTTTTTAGGTGAAGAGCTTTTATTTTAAGGGAAGAGGACTTTAAGGTTGTAATATCACATCTAGTATCAGGGTTGTCCATTTGCATTGATGATTGGAACAGAACTGCCCTGCTCCCCGGTTTTCTGTTTACGTGTACATTGAGCTACCAACTTTCTCTCTGTAGCAGTCCGAAGCAACACTGGCCAGAAGACTCAGCCTGATGTCATGTCACAGAATGCTAGAAAGCTGATTCAGAAAAATCTAGCTACATCAGCAGATACTCCACCAAGCACCGTTCCGGGAGCTGGCAAGAGTGTTGCTTGTAGTCCTAAAAAGGCCGTCAGAGACCCTAAGACTGGAAAAGGTAATTAATTGAAATAAGGACACCTTAAATATTAAATACTAATACAAAGTGGTGGCTTGACTTATACATGTCTCCATTACTTCATAGCTGTGCAGGAGAGAAACTCATATGCAGTGAGCGTGTGGAAGAGAGTGAAAGCCAAGCTAGAAGGCCGAGATGTTGATCCGAATAGGAGGATGTCAGTTGCTGAACAGGTGACCATCTTCTAAACTTGAGCTACACATTTTAATGCTGCTGAAGTAGTATAGGTTTAAAGATTCCCTCACCCCCATCTTTGGTGGCATATCGAGAAATAAGGAACTTAAATCTATTTTCAGGCTTCAGAAGATTTTGAATAACACAGCTCCTAGATTGTCAACTCTGACTCTAGCCTGTTAACACTTTCCTTTCTCCCCAGTCCTCTTTTAACCAAAATTTGAGGTGTTGCTTGACTCTTTCTCTTCCAACAGAAGACTGTTAGTTTGTGTGTTAGAGCTATGTGAAGGTTTCTAATGAAATGAGGATGACACTTTGGGTCTCAATAGTATATATGAATAAGTAATCTGTAAAGTGTTCCTGGGTGTCAGTTGGTCTGAAGTTATTACTCTTGAAATTTTATCATTAATATTATTAAAATTGTATATATAAATTCAAGAATGAATTCTTTTGCCCACAGCTGTTTATTTTGAAAAGTTTCAAACCTTCAGAAATGTTATAGGAATGCTCATGTATTGTATATTCCTTGCCTAGAATTGGCAGATCAGTTCTTAATATTTTCTTAATTTGCCTAATCTTTCTGTGTAACACTTCATGCCTAAATACTTTGTCTCCCAAACAAAACATTGTAATAATATATAGCTATGATATAATTATAAAACTATCAACTCAGAAAACTTAACACTGGTGTTAACATTGACTGCTCTCCACCATTGAGTCCATATGTAGGTTTCTCCAGTTATCTTCAGATATCCTTTTTCACTTAGCCACCCATCTCTTTAATCCCCACCCCCACCCATACAGGATTTAGTCAAAGCTTATCCTGAAGTTCCAGTTTTAACTTCCTTGTAATGTCGAGAACAGTTCCTGAGCCTCTTCTTTTAGGACATTTATATTTTTGATACGTCCAGACCACTTGGTTTGCAGAATGTGCCTCAGTTTATATGTCTGATATTTTCTTTATATCATAGCATTTTTGGCAAGACTACTTTGCCAGTGATGTGTTCTTAGAATTTTACCTCATTGAATGTGTGTCTGTTTGTGCCATCTTTGTTATTAAGTTAGAGCACTTGGTCAAGGGTAATGTTCTCCTGAATTCTCCATTACACATTTGCCTTTTTTTTCTGTGGGGTAGAAATCTGAGACTTGTGAATATCCTATTTTCTAATGGTTTGGCATCCACAATTCACGTTAGCAAGAAAGTTTTTTTTTTATTTTAAACACTGTTAGATCTCTATATTGGATCTGAGCTTAAGCTCTTCTTGGTTAAGAGTCATTCTTTAGAGAGGGTGTGTCAAATTGGTCAAAAACCCTGGACAGTGTTCTGGGTCTAGGGGTATCTTTGCTTCAGAAACTTTCTGGTAGGTTAATGGGTTGTGTGCTTTCATGACTGCATCTTAGGTCTCTGTCCATTTTTTCTGAAGGATGCTTAGCTATTGTGCTTTTTATTCTGATAGTTAAGTTTTATATAAAAAAATGTTAAGTGGCTCACAGGAGTAAGGTAAGTATAGAGTTCTTTGCACACAACTGTTGTAGGTTATAATTCAGCAGCCATATAGTGAGCATATACTATATAATTGGACCCTGATAGATGCTCTGGATAAGAGAAATCGTATCTCTTACTATAAAAGAATATTTAGCTGAGTCAGAATCAGCAGATGTTTGCTGAGTGTCAAACTGTGTTCCCGAATCTGCTGGGCACTTTTCAATTTACCTAAGCATTTGTCCAGTGAATTCACATGTTTAAACCCAAGAACACCTCTGGGGTCAGTGGCACTCTCTTCCATCTAAGGATTTTTAAGGCTCAAAGGGGATTGTGACTTTCCCAAGACACACATTTATAAGTTACAGCATTAGGAGGGAAGCTCAGATTATTTAACTTCTTCCCACCATGACAACTGCACATCTTTGGGTAATTAATTTGGGTGATTAGAAACTTAAACGGTTCATGTAACTCAGATATGAATCATGCTCTTTCAAGTTTTAAATGGCTTTAAATTCTATCCTGCCCATTTCTACAGGTTGACTATGTCATTAAGGAAGCAACTAATCTAGATAACTTGGCTCAGCTGTATGAAGGTTGGACAGCCTGGGTATGAATGGCAAGACAGTAGATGAGTCTGGTTAAGCGAGGTCAGACATCCACCAGAATCAACTCAGCCTCAGGCATCCAAAGCCACACCACAGTCGGTGGTGATGCAACTGGGGGCTTACTCTGAGGAAACCTAGGAAATCTCGGTGCGCTAGGGAAGTGAATCCTGCAGGACAGCTGCACTCAGGGATACGCCCAACACCATGGCCTGCAACCCCAGGGTCAAGGGTGAAAGAAAGCAAGCAAGCTCACCGCCTGAACACGGAGATTGTCTTTCTGCCACAGAACAGCTGCAGACGTGTCAGGAGGTTAGCTGCAGAAAGAGATCGGGATGCCGCGGAGCACAGTGATTTGGAACTCCATTCCACCTGACCCCGTGTGTACAATCCAGGAAAAAAACCCCGCTCAGAAACAGAGGAAACTGGGGCCGCGAAGAAATCACAGCCAAGGAAGATTTGATGCATTCAGATTCTTGCATAACACTTGTTGCTTAGCAACAGTACTGGTCAGGTTGACCATAAGTACAAAAAAAGGCTATGCGATATGAATTTCAGAAATGGACTGAAGGAGAGCTATGTAACAGATACACTACATTGGAAGAACTTACTTCTGAAATGAAGGGAAAAAAACCCACCCCATCGTCGTCCTCCCCATCCCCCACCATCTGCCCATTTCCCCCTTTACCTGATCTAGTAGATTAGCCATTTTTCACATTCACTTTTATTTCAATCCTTATATTTCATATACTTCATCTTGATGCTGTTAACAACTTATATTTGGAGTGATAAACAAAATTTTCCAAAACCATTGGTAACGTGGAAAATGCAAGGATTGTTTAAAGGTGTGATGATCACATACAAAATGTTATTCTGGTTATTTAAGTCATTTCTGTGATTCTATCATGTACAGTTTCCAGAGTTGTCACTGTGCATTCAAAAGGAATGAATCTAACAGACATTTGATTTAATGTACACTCCCCTTTGCTTATAGTGTACATTTTTGGGAGGTCATTCAAATTTTCCCTCTTCTGTGATTGCTGTAGTTTCTTCATAGAAAGTAGCTAATCCAATGTAATCTTTTACCTTTTTAAAAACCAGGATAGAGTACCTATTAGAGTTTTACATTGTTGATGACAGATTAACAATAAAGTGATGTTCTGGTGGAGGTAGAGTGAAATGTTTTTTTAATTCAGTTTTCTCATTTGAAAACTTTAGTTTTACCTGGCCTTTTAGGACATATACATGAAACATCAGCAAAAAGTAAGAACCACCAACATCTTTCATTAAGTTCCATTATTAGTGTGTGAAGTACTTTAATTTTTGCACAGTTTTAATAGTTCAGTAGTGCATTCATGATCAAGGTTTCCTTAAATTTAGCATTGCATCTCAGTACTGACTGTTTAAGCTCATTTGTTGATCCAAAATAAAAATCCAGACTAGAATAGATTCCTAAAATCATGTATCAATACAGAGTAGAAGAGGATTAAAATCTTGGTTGAGTACATTTTTCCTGCAGTTTAGAGATTAGGGCTATGATCACTTTCTAGTTGCCGGTCTTCACAGACAAACTTGAAAGGAATTAAGGAAAAATTTCACATAGTTCTGGCCTTTCCTGTATTGTGATTGCCACATTAATCTGTAATCTTTAAATACTCATGGGAGAATGCATTTCAGTATCAGTGCTCTTTTAATACTTCGACAGGTATTATAAGAAAGGTGATATTTTTGAATACCCATGTGTCTAATAGCAAGTTAAGGAACCTAGTGCATCAAATTTTATTTTCTTCATTTATTTTGAACTTTATTTTCACAATCAAAACAACCTACTGGAATAATAATGCCATATTGTGTTTTGCACACTGCTTTATTTCCTAGAGGCTGTTGCACTCATCACTTGATTACCTCTACTGTTTCAAGATTTAGTCTTTCAGCAACATTCTTTGTCACAAGGAAAAACTTTTATTACAGTGATAAAACCAGTTCACACTAGTTTGTCCCTATAGACAGTAATCAGAAATTGCTTCTTCTTTGGTAAAGAAGAAAAATGAAATAGGTGAATTTTACTGCCTGTGAATTTCAGGCTTCAGAGGTACCTGGCACCTTATCCTAGCGAAAACAAAACAGCTTTACATAAAAAAACATGTGCCTCTGCTAAATTATCCATCACTTTTATTTTAAAATGATCCCTCAGAGAATAGTGTGACATATACATGTTTGGTTGTAGGGCAGATATGAGTGATTGATGACTTCAAAGTTTGCTCTTTGCTGCATTCTGGACAAGACCTCAGTCTGTACTCTTTGGCTGCTTCTGGGGAAGTCATTTGACAAGTAGCCTTGTCATTTTGAACTGTTATAAGAGAACTCTACAGTTAAGAGATTTAATCAGCAGTAAAAGGCTTTGGTCATACAGCAGATTCTGAAGACAGGTCTATATTTTGGTGATTATCTTGTAAAATGTGAAGTTCAGAGTGCTATGATTATGAAGTCATACAGTTTTGATAATACAGAAATACCTGTGGAAAACCAGGGGTCTGCTCCTCCCTCCCTTCTCCTGTCCCCCATCCCCTCTCCCACCTTCCTCACCCCTACTTCTGCACTCTCTCTTGTGCCCCCCACTTTCTTAAGATTCTGGGGGTACAGAATAACTTACAACTTCTACAGTTTGAAGTACCCTTGGAAATTGAAGTTTATCAGAAGTGTTTTGCTGTCTTTAATTTTCTAGAATTGCCTGAATTTTTGTTGATTTCTCTATAAAGCTGTGGAGGCTTAGTAGTCTATGGAGCTGTCTGTATTTCTCTTTTACTCTGTTTCTTTGGTGTGTCTTGCAGTATCTCATTATTTCTGGTCATGAGTTCTTCACGTAGTTTGCTAGATGATTCTTTTGTGTCTGACACTTGTGAGTTGTTTGAGATATGTGAGGTTTCTGTGTGAGAACTGATAATCAAGCTCTTGATCTGCTCCCCTGAATTGCTCTTTTGGAGCCCAAACCCCAGGTTCAGGGTTGAGGGTTTGTAATACAAAGAAAAACTTCCATCACTTCTGCCCTTAACACTTGCCTCTATTATCTAAGTGTCATATGTAGTGTTCTTAATGTCCAGTGTTTGGTGTTATCTGCATTGTTTTTGTTTTTAATTGTGGTTGTTCTGATGTGTGAAATTTAAGGAAAGAGCCATTAAAAAAATTCCAAGCAGGGCAATGCAAGTACAGCCAAATATTAGAGTTGATGTGCAATCTTAGGTCCTTTTAAATCTGTTGTGATATAGGCAGTACTTTGAATTGAAAAGTCTTCCTGGCCTATTTTCCTCTACATATTTGTAATTACTCTGGGGGCTTACTTGTTTTGGCAGTACTAAAATCAAAGGAGCTGGTTCTTCTTTTCTCCCAGTTCTTTTCATATTAAAGAAGGCGCCTACAATTAGCTTGTTAGCTTCTGTTCATATACATAAAAAAAATCAGTGAATGTTTTTCTGTTAGCACATTGAAGTACCTTTGTTTTACCTAAAACCAGATATATATGAAAACCAATGACCTTCCATTCTGTATCTTGAGCTTGTAAAATGCCAGTAATTTAGAGCTAGGACTTTTCCCCTCTTAACTCTAGGAGGTAGACTATGTTAATATAAGGGTCGCTTAAAGAAGGCAGATTTTTTTCACTATTTGGGTTGTGTTAGAAAGATTCCTCCTATGGGGAAAAACTAGCATCATAAATTTTCCAAACACTGAGGAAGGAAATACACTGTATTATGAACCCAGAAGGGTTTGTTGCACTTTTCCTGCTTTTTTTAAGGCCTGGGTAACAATATCACCATCTCTTTTTTACAAAAGGGCAAATGAACTGCAATTGAGAGAAGCTTTATAGGTTCAGTGGTTAGTTGTACAACATGAACCATTTAGCCTCTTGCTTTCCATGGGAATTTGGGCTTACTAGGGAAAAAGCTGTTTGTTGTGCTATTGTAAAAGTGTCATAAAATTAGCTTGACTTTGGAAGATGATAAACTTAACTGAATGTTCTGAAATGCAGACTTGCAGAATGTATGTCTTTCAAAACAGGCTTTTTTTTTCCTCAACAGTCCAAGTTTCAGCTCCTGTTTAAAGTTCTTTTATTTTCTGGTTTAAATTTTCCTTGTATTTCCACCTGTAATGTCAATGGCAACATCATACTTCACTTGTTAATTTACTTTACCCTTATTATATAAGAGCAAATTGAGTTGAACTGAATCTTCCTTGTTCTAGTAACATTGTATAAATAAAGTGGCTTCTCTGTACAAAAGGATCCATGCCTCCTGATGGATATAATTTTGTGATTGTATTTAAGATTAAAAGTTGAATAAATCACACCAGCTTCCTGAAAATGCTCATAATGCATCTTTTGGAAAACAAAAGTACATGGCCTACTTTGTGCATATTTGCATTAACATGGCAAAGATTGTATGAAATACCTGTTTTTCAGAAAATAAAGTCTTAAAAGACGTAGCATGTAAGCTCTGAATTTGTTGAAGCAGTTTCCAGAAAACTTAATTTTGGAGTATGGATAGCTTTTTTAAAGCATTAATATCTCCAAAAGTTTAAAAACCTGATTCTAAAAAAAATGTATTTTACATGTTCTAATATTTTTTAATAGAAGTGGAAATTTTACTTCAAAGGAAAAGTTCTTAGTATTAAGGCACAATTTATTAAGCTTCATTTTGTATATCTTTAAAAACTTCTGTAGATTATTACTGACACATATTCCCTGGTGTGTGGTGTGTAAAAGCTCTGAAGGAAAACAATATCCAGCTTGTTTGAATATCTGGAAATCAGATTGCATTTGTTGCTGCCAGATTCTGTAGGAGGATCTGTTCAGTGATCTGATACATTTCAAAAGCTCACATCCTGCCTTTGTAGTACCAAAAAAAACCCAACCCAACCAACCAAAACTCCAAAGGAAGCTATACCAAGTGTGGGGTGGGATTTTTAGTAATTAGGGCAATTGGAAATTTAGGTAAGGACCTTATTTCAGTGACTTAGGCTGTTAAGTTGTAAATAAGTCTGGGAACATGTTCCTTGAATAACAAGGAACTGTGGAGAACTTGTTCTGTTTTAAATCAGTTTCTTTAGTTTTTTTCACCTACTTCAATTTCACAAGCTGATGTGTGAAGTCTTTCTTCTGAAGTTGTACTTAAGAGAACTTGGGTGAAAATCAGGTACATTCTGTAACAAAAACTGATTTCCCAAAGAGAAGATTTTAAAGTCTAATGACCCCACACCTCTCCTTTGGAAGAGGATATTACTGGGCCTGTAGCAAGATTGTGCACTCAGTGCTCTATATATTCACTAATTATGTGGCTGCTGATTAAGACCTTTTTATTTTCTTTTGACTCGGTTGAGGAGGGCCTGCTCCTCACAGTTCATAACTTTATAAAGTCTCCCAAAATGGGGTATACCAATTGGCTGCATTTTCCCTACATAAACTTTTTTCCTCCAACGTCTCCCAAAGCGGCACTTGATTGAAAAGTCTCCTTCCCTTACAAAGCCCCCCACCCTGCTCTGCCCCACAGCGTTTATACCTGATCTGATGCTTTATTTTTTTCGAAGTTCAATGGCAAATTGCATACCTTTTTATGATACTCAACAATGCTTCTGCCTCCCAAGTTTTCTTAGGGGCAGCGTGTGGTCTGTAGCAGTGTTGGCTCACATTTCTTTTATGCCTTCCTTGAACTCTATGAACCTGGTAGTTATTTAAGGAACGTTTTTAAAATAAACTTGATGGCATAATATAGATGACTATAAAAGGATAAACGACTGGAAGTTGAAAGCTATGGCATGTTTTTCTGAGTCATCTGACCAGGTCAACATTTGGCATTATTTTGTTTGTGTTGAGTAATGAAAACGTTAATGCATTTTTAAATCCTGGAGAGGAAACGTGTCTCACATCTATCATCTAGTTCTTAAATTGCAATGAATTCCACTCATAAGAGGGTTTCATCTTTCCTTATATGAAAGGATCTGTCAAAACGAGCCCCTTTTTGGAGGGGGATCATGAAGTTTAAGTGAAGTGTTCTACAAAGAACTTCCCCAAAAAACCCATTAAAATAAACCAGTTTTATAAAGTGGTGCATTTTTCACAAGCTGTCAAACTATGCCCAGATGTCCACACCCTCTCTGCCGCCCCCCGCCCCTCCATCTAAGGCCTTATTCCTGATGAGTAGGCAAGGAAAAATTGCAAAAAATCTACTTATGCCCTTTTCCCTTGTCTGCAATGCTCATGAGCTGGGCACGAGTCTCCGAGTCACATATCTAGGCTAAACTGCTCAGTAAGCCTGACGAGGGCTGCCAGAGCAGAGATTAGAAGAAATGCGCGGCCAACTAGGGGCACAGCCAGGCCCAGGGCCACCCGCTGGATCTGGTAGAAGAGCCCAGCCCGACCCCTTAAGGATGTTACTGTCACAGGCCCATCTCTGCCTTGCGCCTGATACTGCGTGGCATATTTCCTTACAGACTCAATTCCAGAGAGGGTGCTTAGCTGGGTGCTTAGCTGCTTTGAAGTCCCCTGGAAGATCGTCCGAGAGCCACCTGGCGGCCCGCCTTGGGAATACTGAAGCCAGGCCAGGCCCCCGGCAGCGGCAGTTGAACCGCTTCGGCGAGGCCTGGGCGGGGCGTCGCCCACCTACTGGGCGCTGATTGGCCGTCCTGTGGCCACGCCCCCTGGGACCCGTCCTGGTCTCACTCTCCTTTGACCTCGGTTTCAAGTCATGCGCTGGGCAGCGGTTGGTCCGGCCTGCTCAAGCTTGATCTCGATTTGCCCAATGAGGAGCGAGCTTCGCAGGGTCTGTCGGGAAAGGCAGCCGGCCTATATAAGCGGGCTGCGGGGCGTACCCTCGCGTTAGGGGGTGCGGTGAGGGAGTCGGCGGAGGAGCTTGTTTCGTTGCGTCCCGTGCTCGCTGAGGCGGTACCTGGAGAACTATGGCGGAAGGAGATAATCGCAGCACCAATCTGTTGGTGAGTCCCAGCGCCTAGCTGCCAGAGGGCCGAGCGGAGCCTCCGGACTTCGGTGTGCTCCGTGGGACTGCGCTGCGGCCTTGTTCTTATCACCCGCGGTGGGCCCGGCCCTCCCCTCCCTTCCCAGGTGTAGGCGACGACGCTTTCTCCTTCGGCTTCTTGGTTAACCTCTCCTTGGCCGTGACTAGTGGCCACTCCTAACACCCCCTCAGGGAAGGTGCGCGATGGAGCTTAGAGGGCGCGTGGTCATTCACTGCGAATAGGGGTTGCGGAGGAAGCTGGAGAAGGGGGCTATGACCAGTCTGGGTTGCAGTCAGTGGCAGAGGGCCGCCAGGGGCCTGTCGAGCGCTTTTGGGGCCCAGACTCCAGCCGCACCTGTGTCTCCCCCTCCTTGATCTTAACGAGAATGTCCCTTCGCCCTTTACCCTAACGCTTGGGGAGCAGTGGAGGGTCAAAGGGCTCTTCCCGAGCGTTTCTGTTAGAGCCTGGCACGGCTTAAAACGGCAGGGAGGCTTCGAGCCCACGTTTGGAGACTGGAGGTGGGATCCAGCTGGAAGGACAGTGGGAGGTTCCTGGCGTCTGTCTAGAACTTGTAAGTCTGGGAGGGGGTGTCGCAGGACGATTTTAGAGTAAGCAGGGGTCGAAGGGAACTGCAGTGAGCTTGTATCAAAGGCAGACAATTATAATCTCAGCCCGAATCTCACCACAGGATCTAGGCAAAAGCGAGAGAAATCTTCTCCGTGGCCTTTCCCCAGGAAAGACAAGCCGCACACCACCACCACAGTGAAAAGAGAAACAATAATTTAATTTTGGCGTTTGATTTTCCAAGAGCCCAGGTTCTAAGGAATCAAGTGATTTTGCTGGGCAGTTTTTATTGTGATTTTCATTTTGTGTTGACTTTTAAATATGCGTGACCTCTACTGTAAAGTAATTAGCCCCCAACTAAAATAAATACATTTATTAAAAAAAATATGCATGACTTCTGCCCCCTTTCTATGGTTAGCCTAGTTAGCCCCAACACACACACACCCAATCGAACAGCTATCGAAACAACTAATCTTGGCCTCGAGATAGTCTGCTATTTGCACACACACACAGACACACCCAAGATCGAACAGCTATTGAAACAACTGATCTTGGCCTCAAGCTGGTCTGCTCTTTGCACAGAGCAGTGGGACTTAATTGAAGGAGAACTAGACCTTTGACTTTGGCTTTTCTGAATTCAGATCTGTAAACCTCTGTGTCTCAGTTACCTCATCTGTAGAAGGAGAATAGTAAGGACACCTTCCTTTCAGCTTGTTGGGAGGAATCATTAAAGTGTAAGTAAAAAAAATACTTAACAGAGTTTCTGTCACATGGTACTCTTTTAAGGAAACATGGATTTCTTCCAGTTTTTTTTCTTTCCCCACTCTACCAAAACTTAGCTTACATGCAAGAAAACAAACAAAAACAAAATCAACTTAAAGGTTTTTTGCCACATTAGCTCATCTGAGAAGTCTACTTGCAGCTGACTTTCAGATTTGCAGAGAAATTTGACTTCTAACCAAAGCATCCTGATAAGTGTAAGGAGCATTTTATTGAGATATATTTGGCTTAATATTAATAAGCCTTTTATAAGTCGGTGAAAGCACAGTAGTTTTCCTTAGTTGTGCAAGTGATGCCAATATATAGATGGTTCCAGTACACAAAGAGCTATTTTGGAAACTGAATGCTGTTCAGGGAGAGGCTTTCCTCATGGATACGGAAGTAGGGGGTTAAATCAATGAAATGACAAAACAACAGATCGATTGTAACAACCTGAAATGAGCAAACTTCAAGTGATCTTATTTTATACACAGGGCAGTGCCACTTAGCAGTGCATGGCTTTGGGAGAACCCTTCTGAACTCACTTCAATTGTAAATGGGTCTGATTATCCCTATCTTAAGGGGTCTTATCAGGATTATGTTACATAACCCCAGTGCTTGGGCTTGGAAAGGAACCGTTACATGATAATTTTCCCCCCATTGATTTCTGACTTTGGTATCTAGGAATCACAGAAATGTTAAGATTAGTAAAATGATTGCTTTAAACGTTGCTCATATGTAGGCTGCAGAGACTGCAAGTCTGGAAGAGCAGCTGCAAGGATGGGGAGAAGTGATGCTGATGGCAGATAAAGTCCTCCGATGGGAAAGAGCCTGGTTTCCACCTGCCATCATGGGTGTGGTTTCTTTGGTTTTTCTGTAAGTGAGCTATTAAATTACAACAGATTTATGTTTGTTACTAATAATGGTTCAGGCTTCATTTATGGAAGTGCCTGAAGTCTTGTAATTTAAAATCTGTAAAAAAATGCCTTTCCTTAGAGCCTTCTGCTTGGTTTTCAGAATCCATAGTACCATGTAAAACTCAGTAACCGATGCAGTGAAATAAATCTGTGGCTCAAACTTAGGACCGTTTACACTCCTAGAAGGTGTTGAGGACCCCAAAGGGCTTTTGCCTCTTGGTGTTTACATTAACCGTTATGGCTGGGATGTCATCGTGACATGAAACTTCCGGAAAACCACTTGTGAGAAAATGAGAATAGGAAGGGCAGATAACATCTTTTGAGAACCGTAGGACTAAGTGAATAAACATCTTCAGCTAGCACTAATAAAGACCATATTTTTCTAACCTTTGTTACTTTTTTTTTTTAAACAGGACTGTCTACTATCTAGATCCATCTGTTCTATCTGGTGTTTCCTGTTTTGTTATGTTTTTGTGCTTGGCTGACTACCTTGTTCCCATTCTAGCGCCTAGAATTTTTGGCTCCAATAAATGGTAGGTGGCATAATAATGTGGCATTCAAATTTCTGAGAAGTTACGAACCTGATAACTGTGACTAGGGTGCTGTAATTACACACAGAGAACTGCCTTAATTAACAGATAGCTAGGGGTTAGACTTATTGTTTGATGTAAAGAATTTCTTAGGTGATTCACATATAAATCATGAATTTCCAGTACTTATATCTCCATAGTTCTTTTATACTCTAGCATTTATTCTGACTTTTTTCTTTCTAGACCTTTTTATTGAAGTGAGGCTTTTTTCGGTAATGATTCTTCAGTGATTGCAGAACTCATAATGAGCTTTCCGTAAAAGTAGTTTGTCTACTTGACATTTTTTACCATTGATATTTAAGATAATACTAAAATTTCATAAATAACTTATGAATAACTGAAAACAGTAAACATAGTTGTTTTTTTTTGCCTGTTCATTTAGCAACTGTTACTGAATGTCCACTTTTATGTTAGGTGCACTCCTCTGGGTGCTGTGAAGTATTTTGATTTTTAAGATTGATCTTGTGTTTCAGGCTAACACATTGAGGCGGTGCAGAAGTGGTTAGCAAAAGTGCTGAAGAATAGGTTCAAGCTTATACAGAAGTGGGTTGTTTATTTCATTTATACCATTCTTTGAACGAGTTACTTATGGGTTCCCAAGATAAGGTTAAGTGGCTTTGGATCCTATTAAAGTATTGCTTAACTTTCCCCTGGAATGTTGGATTTTCACTTTTGATCCAAATGGTGAATAAAACTAGATAGAGGAGTGGGATTTTTTTCCTAGATGTTTTTGTCCCTTGGTTGTTTGCTTAAATTATGGGATTAGTAAGCATGTTTGTATGAACATGTTTCTATCATATCACAATGGTTAGTGTTAGGAAATGTCCTCTGAATTGTTTTTCATGTGCAGTAATGAATTATGCTGCTGTTTGGGAGCCAAGTTTGTTTTTTTTTTAATTAATTTTTAAAGTTTATTTTTAATTTATTTGGCTGTGCCCACTCTTCGTTGTGGCATGTGGGATCTAGTTTGCTGACCGGGGATCAAACCCGGGCCCCCTGCATTTGGGAGCTCAGAGTCTTAACCAATGAACCACGGAGGAAGTCCTTGGGGGCAAGTTTGTGACTATGCAGTGTAACAATTTAACAGACTCAACCTCATATCCTGATTTTATTAGCCAGATAACATTCTAATCTGCTAATTCTTAAGTCCTGGAGAAAAAATTTCAGAAGTAAACGCATGAAGTTTCGTGGTAGTTGGTATGTTATCAATGGCGCAGTTTTGTTTTTTGACCTTTATGAGGGAGGAAGAACACTGTTGCATAGCCACAGTCCAGCCTTGACTGTGGGCAGCGTATGAATGTCTGCTTATAAGAAGTTCCAGGGCTCCGCAGAACGCCTTCTACTGTATCTATCACTGCAGATTTACAAGGACAAGGACTAGTGGAGAGAAACCAACACACCCCAGCATAGGGCTTACTTTTTATATCAGCCATTATGTCTGTGTAGCGAAGACAGTACAAAGACAAAATTAAAAAAAAAAATCAGAACCCAAAATACATTATAAATGAAAATGGACTTTTTTGGAGGATCTTTTTGTATTCTTATTGCTGTTTTGTTTGTGATTTGTGATTGGATTTGAACTGTTTGTGGCTGCCTTGGCATCAAATGTATGAAGCCCAGTTGAGGGTATTGTGTTTTGAATGCCAGCAGTTACTGTTTGGTAGAAATGTCACATCCTCCTCAAAACAGTGGGACTCTGGTGGCCACAACTCAGGATTCACTGGGATCTGCCACATGATACAGGAAGTTTGGGGTGTTTTTTTTTTCATTTCTGTCTTTTGTTTGCTTTTTGGCCATGCTGCACAGCTGTGGGATTTTAGTTCCCTGACCAGGGGTTACACCTGGGCCCTCGGAAGGGAGAGCTTCGAGTCCTAACCACTGGACGGAAAAGGAATTCCCAGAAGAGTCTTAATGGTTCAAGAGCTCTTTTTTTTTTTTTTTTTTTTTTTTAAAGATCATGGTGAATTGTTTTCTTATTTAGATTTTCTTTGTAAAGTAGCTTTTGAAATTTGAGAGGATGGTATACTTCTGTTTAATATTTAGATTTGTCTATAGTAAAGAGGAAAATTCTTTTTCTAGGACGACTGAGCAACAGCAAAGATTCCATGAAATTTGCAGCAATCTAGTAAAAACTCGACGCAGGGCTGTGGGCTGGTGGAAACGCCTCTTTACACTAAAGGAAGAAAAGCCTAAAATGGTACTGTTTTGGTTTTGACTTATTTAAGTAGAGCAACATTTTAAGATTGTGTCAGATTTTACTTCATTGTAGTCTAAAGCCTTTCTTTTTTACTCTAGTTGTAGTTGGATGTTTATCATTAATGTGTTGGTTTAACTCCTCTGAGTACATTCATAAATATTTATCTGTATCAGTTATACTGAAAGTTAAAATTACATTTTGCATTTAATTTTCATTGTAGAGTGAATTTTTTCTGGTTCTTTTTACTTACTGAAATAAATACAAAAGATACATACTTTTCTCTTAGTTTCACTTGAGGTTACTATGTGAAGTTATCAATTGCGAAAGAAGTGTAATTTATATTATAAACTACTTAATGTACATATAGAATTACAGTTATTCTAGAAGAGAATGTATCTAAATTCTGTAAAATAGACCTAGGGAGTTTTCTGTAGGTTTTATATAATATATAGATGCTAAATATTTTTAAAGAAAAGTGAGAATAAAAACTGAAGTTATTTTCCAACCTTTGAAACAACCTCCTAAAGTGTCAGTTCTTAGTCTGTTCCTAGGAGTTGATTAATTCTTGTTATTTTCATTATTAGTACTTCATGACCATGATCATTTCTCTTGCTGCGGTTGCTTGGGTGGGACAGCAAGTCCACAACCTCCTTCTCACCTACCTGATAGGTAAGTCTCTGGGGAAGGACTGCAGGCACGTCCTGGTCAGTTTAACTGGAATTTAGTAATCATATGTTCCTGCCCACTGAATTAGTTCCAGGCAGTGATTAAGGAACTGTGTGAGCATAGAAAGATGACTAAAAGCTGGGTCCTTGTTTTCAGTGTTTGTGGTCTTATCAGAAGAAAGACACAGCACTGATAACCAAGGTAGAAAGTATTGTGCATGAGGTAAAAATATGCAGTGTGTGTTACCTGAGGTTGGGAGGTATGAGAGCAGAAGCTTCTGGGGATAAATACCAACGGGAATAATGGATATCATGTTGCTTCCTCCCATTAGAGTGTGTCTTAGTCTGAGGAACTAGCTTCTGTAAAATGTAGTAGTCTTTTACAAAGTTAATTGCTGCCTCTGTAACTTTTTTTTTTTTTTTAAGTGACTTTCTTTCTTTTGCTTCCTGGACTGAACCAACATGGAATCATTTCGAAGTACATTGGAATGGCCAAAAGAGAGATAAACAAGCTTCTCAAACAAAAAGAAAAGAAAAATGAATAAAGCATTTATTTGCTTTATTCAGTGTGATTAATGGAGTATACATTGTCCTTGGGAACAGTGTCTGTTACGCTCTTTGGATACTAAAATGTTACAGAAGTAGCTCTCTGCTGTCCCTCACTCTGCCCTTAGTAGAAATTCTGACTTGCCAAGTAAGGCTTTATGCCCAGTGTCTTCATGGGTGTGTTCTTATCAGCTGGCCTTTTATGGACAACTCTTTCTTCAGTTCCTCATCTTGGTTTTTTGTCACCCAGGGTTAACTGAACTCTTACTTTTAAAATAACATAGTGGTGAACTTCACCCTTTAGTACAGTTAACAGTGACTTGGCATAACTGTTCAAGTTGATCTTTTTTTTAGCTGGATACAGGATAGTGGTCTGTGGCTTCAGGAAGCTGGTTCTGTGGTCTGCTTAAAAAACTGGCTTCATGAATATAGAGACCAAGTTTACCACTTCTGATGAAGAGACCAATTAAGATTCATTCTTCATTCTGTTTCGATAGTGTGGGAGAAGAACCTCATGGAATAAGATGAAACTAATTCCATGCCTTAGCATGTGTTTTCTCCCTTGTGCAGAATTAAGCAGCTTGTAGGAAACATTGATCCTTCCTCCCAAATAGGAAATCTGACAGAAACTTTTAGAACTCTTGTTCCTTGCACTTGAAGTTAGTACGTCCTTAAAGGCTTTTTAGTAGCAGGCTTACACAAGTTGGTATTTAGGACTTTAAAATTTCAGATTCTCAGTTAATTGGAACTAATGTCCGTAATAGGTTAAGAGTCATGTCTATGATCTTCACTCCAAGACCAGCCAATAAAGGACAAAAGTCTTCCTGTGTTGAGTCAAGATTCATTTCAGTAGAAAATAGCCTTCTCCTACTAATTTTTCAAGACCAGAATAAGCCTTTAAAGATAAGTCTCAAGAGTCTCCTTTCATGGTAACACTGGCTGCTTTTGGTCCCCATAGATGGAGTAGTTGAAATCTGTATAGAATGTGACCTTTGATTTAAAGCTGGAATCCCTCCTTGTGTCCTTTCTTTATAGCTTAACCAATATAGTGTTTCCATGATTGGATTTACGTACCCAGCTAATGAACTACCCTGGGTGATCACTCCACTGCTGTAAGCTGCTCTTTGGATTTCCCAGGAGGCGCAGTGGTAAAGAATCTGCCTGCAAATGCAGGAGATGGTGGAGAAGCGATCCCTGGGTTGGGAAGATCCCTTGGAGGAGGAAATGGCAACCCATTCTTGCCTGGGAAGCCCCATGGACAGAGGAGCCTGGTGGGCTACAGTCCATGGAGTCCCAAAGAGTTGGGAGATGATTTAGCAACTGAGCATATTGCACAAGGTGCTCTTTAAGAACAGAATGAACTAAAAGGTTTAAATTCATTCAGTAAACATACAGGCACCACCCTAGATGGAAAAGGAGATAAAATGAGTAAGTGATGGCCAAAGGTGGTATGCGAGGGTGTGGCTGGGAGGTCAGGCAGCCGAAGGATGCAGGAGAGAGGGCCTCCCATGAACCTCTACCCTAGGACCTAGCTCAGAATTTGGTACCTGACGTGCTCAGTAATTGGTGGGTGACTTGTCTGCACTTAGAATTTTTTAAAAAGAGCCCCAATTGGGTATTTTATCATTGGGTCTCACTATTCTTTGTGGGTCCTGGGAACAGATTCAATGTCAAACCTCTTGCTTTCCCTACCTGCCAAATGTATGGATCCTTCCTTGAAGCCTCCTGGAAGCTTGATGTCCAGAAAAGGGAAGTTTCTGTCCAGTCACCATAGGTCTCTAGGTTACCCAGTGCTCTGGAATGCAGCCACGTGCAGCTGTGATGACTCTCCAGGCCAGCTTGGATACTACTGTGCCAGCTCTGGCCACAGCACAAGTCCCCTTTTAAGTTTCTTTGCACCACCTCTAGCAGACTTATTCCAGAATTCACAGGATGTCAAGAGGTGATTTATACACAGTCTTCTGCTCCATTTCCACTCCTCTCCCCTTCCCCCAGTCCCAACCATTCCAAGATTTCTGTCTATCTTTATATGCCTTATATGCCCTCCTAGCTCTTCAAAGTGAAAGTGAAAGTCGCTCCGTTGTGTCAGACTCTTTGCGACCCCATGGACTATACAGTCCATGGAATTCTCCAGGCCAGAATACTGGCGTGGGTAACCATTCCCTTCTCCAGAGGATCTTCCCAACCCAGGGATCGAACTCAGGTCTCCTGCATTGCAGGTGGATTCTTAACCAGCTGAGCCACAAGGGAAGCCCAAGAAAAATGGAGTGGGTAGCCTATCCCTTCTCCAGTGGATCTTCTGGGCCCAGGAATTGAACTGAGGTCTGCATCCCAGGCAGATTCTTTACCAACTGAGCTATGAGGGAAGTTCCTAGCTCTTGCTGCTGCTAAGTCGCTTCAGTCGTGTCCGACTCTGTGTGATCCCATAGATGGCAGCCCACCAGGCTCCGCCATCCCTAGGATTCTCCAGGCAAGAATACTGGAGTGGATTGCCATTTCTTTCTCCAGTGCATGAAAGGGAAAAGTGAAAGTGAAGTCACTCAGTCGTGTCCGACTCTTAGCGACCCCATGGGCTGTAGCCCACCAGGCTCCTCCGTCCATGGGATTCTCCAGGCAAGTGTACTGGAGTGGGGTGCCATTGCCTTCTCCAAGCTGTTAGAGCCATTCAAAAATCCATAGGCCACACACCTTTCCTAATGTTTGGGAATAAAACCCCAAGTAGTTTATACATGACCACTTTCTTTGACTTTTTAACCTACAGCAAAATTTTAAGACTGAGTTAATTTAAGACTGAATTGAGTTTGCTTCCTCATTTGTGAGGTGCAGATAATACAGATCTCAAAGGGGCATTATGTAACTCCATGTGTTGTTTTGAGGATTCAGAGTTAATTTATAGGAAGCACTTAGTGGCAGTTAGGAATTAGTAGCTGTTAGAAGCCTTCAGACACAGATCAAATGGCACTTCCTCCTGGCAAAGCTTTAGCAACTTCTCAGGCCACCTCTCCATTCCCACAGTGCTTCATATTGGCATGGAAACAGCACATTGCCTGGTATTGTTATTTAGAGATTTGTCTCTGCTAGGACCTGCACCTCCTAAGGCCCGGAACTGATGTTTGTCCTGTCACCTGCTACAACTGGCACATGATAGGCACTCATTAGATGTTTGCTGAATGAAGGGACGAAAGAATGAATGAAGTGAATAAAGAGACAGTGAGTGGCACCCGTTTTCTATTGATGGAGGCTCGAGGGAGAGTGGGTTTATTAACTCCCCACTGTTGCTAAGTCCCTCAAGTTGAGTACCACAGTTTTAGTCAACATCTTGCATTCAGGCAACCAGTTCTTAAAGAAAATGTTTCTTAGAAAAGCCAATGCCTTTTTTGTAAGTTAAAATCAGAGAATTCTATACCCCTGAGATGTTGGGAGCTTGGCTCTCCTCAAGGTTCACTTAAGATTTGAGAAGTGGTGACGGTGGGTGAGGTGGGCTGTGATGCTAATAACAAATGCTGGTTTTTTATCTGGATTATTTCATTTATCTTCACAGCAACTTTGAGTAATTAGTATATCATTCCCTTTTACAGACGGGGAAACTGATCTGCCCATTCATTTGTTCATCACATATGTATCAGGGACCTACTGTGTAGAGTTAACTTATCTAGAAGCTGTGGGTACAGTGGTGAACAAAGCCAACCATATCCCTGCCTGCTTAACGGAGACAGACAGTAAATACACTTACAATATCTCAGGCAGTAAACCCTATGGAGAAAAGTCAAACAGGGCAATGAGATTGGGGGGCGGGGAGGATGAAGAGGAGGCTGTGTGATTGAACAGAGACCTGACAAACTGGGGAGGAAATGTCAAGTTAAAGGGAAAAGCAAACGCAAAGGCCCTGAGGCAGAGTGTGTTTGGAGTATCTGAAGAAAAGCCAGCCAGGAAGATCGCTGGGGGATGGTGTTCCTATGCAAGGAGGCAGATGTTACAAGGAGGACCTTGTAAGCGCCAGAATTCCCTGCCTCCCAGGCTGCCGGACCTCGAGCCAAAGCGGTAACTACTGAGCATTTATTCAATGAGTGCCAGACGTTTTGCGAGCTCTTTGCCACCAGTATCTCATCTGACCCTTGCAACAACCTTTAAGAGGCCGAGCTTTTATTTCAAAACATTTGTGGCTTTCTTTCCAACTGTGTCTGTATTTCAGAACTTGAAAGAAAAGTCTGGAACTCCAGTAAATAATTTCTAATACTTAGGGAGAGTCAAAAAGGAAGCATCAATTAAGAAAAATATTTTTTTACTGTTTTGAAAAAGTATAAACAAATTTCAAAAAACAGAAGTTGTACAGGGAGAAAGCTCTACCCTGGTGGCTCAGCGGTGAAGAATTAGCCAACGCAGGAAACCCGTGTTCGATTCCTGGATGGGGAAGATCCCCTGGAGAAGGAAACGGCAACTCACCCATCTTTGCCTGAGAAACCCCATGAACAGAGGAGCCTTGCCGGCTACAGTCCATAGAGTCACAAATAGTCCGACACGACTTAGCGACCAAGCAACAAAAATAGGGAGAAAAGCATGACTCCCATCCCAGTTTCTAACGCCCTTCCCAGAGGCAATTGCCGATTTCTTGTGGGTCCTTCCAGAGATACTGTAAATACGCACGTATAAAAATTCATTCTAAATAGTCAACAGCTACTGCAACAAAAATTAGTAAATATCTAGGCCCTCGTCAGTTTTTCGTTTTTACCGATTAGCTGCTAGAAAGGAGTTGAAAATTACGCAAATGCCGCAGCTCTTGCCAGCTGACTGTCCCATGCCGCGCCGGGGATGTTCGATTCCACCGACTCTCTACTACCTAACCCGGAGGAGGCTCCGCCCCTTCACCCGCCTCCTTCCGTTAGGCAATCTTTTATTTGTTTTTGGCGGGGCTTTTAAAGTCTCGCGATAGCCCGACCCGTAACCCATAATTCCGTGCGCTCGCCCCTCCCGTCCTCTTTCCGCCATCTTTCCGTGCCGGTGAGTATCTGTCTTAGCTATCCAACATCATCCGTCGGTTATCGGTGCCATCCTGTGATGTGGGAGTCGCGCTCCGTGTCCTGCGAGGATGTCGGAGGCCCCCTGGGCCGGAGATGCTAGCCTTGCGAGGGTCTGGGCAGGCAGAGGGGAGATTCATGCCCGGCTATCCCATGCTTTGCACTCCGGAGAGCCCGGCTTCTGGGGCGCAGGCCGCAGCCCTTGGGAACAGGGAGCTTTGGACCGTTCCGGAGGGGCGGCAGCTCCGAATCCTTCGGCGGCGCCAGTACCTCCCGTTAGTGGTTGAGGCAGCTCGTTGGCTCCGAGAAGCACCGAAGGGCTATGGAGTTGGTGGGCCGTGCAGCTTACCATTACTTTGGTTGCGCCGGGAGCTTGGGAGATGAGGACCCTCAGGAGGGGAAACTGGGTCCTGCCTGTGGTGGCGGTTTGCTGGGAACGAATCCGGTTTCCTCTCGAGACATGAGCTGGAGGAAGTAGGTTGGAGCCCTGCTGTTGTGGTTTGAGACATGCTTCTGTTACTAAGTTTCAAAACTATTAGATGAAGTTTGTGCCCATTGAGGTAAGAGACCAGTCTGGTACATGTGAAATGTTTCAGTTTATTCCTTTGGTACGCTTGCTGTTGGGCATAGCTTTAGATGGCACAGAGCCGGACATTTTATGTTAATTCAGTAGGTTTCGGTGTTAGGTGAAAGTTGAGTAGAATCTTTAGGTTATTGGAAAAAGGCTGACACTGAGTTACTAGGTTTAAAGGACCGTGTTAATAGTACAGATGTTGCCGAATTCCACAAGTTTGCTTATCAGCTCCCATTTTGAATAACCTACCACGACTGGTGTTTTTATTTTAGTAGTTGCCATCCTTCTGGGGTTACTGGGGAATCAGTCTGCTTAGAAATGGGGAAGCTTCCACATGATTGAGGCAGAAAGGAAAGGATGTGTTCGCAGGGAAATGATAAGGTGCCGGTAAAACGCCTGTTTTGTCTTCCCTGAACAGCCAGAATGGTGCGCATGAATGTCCTGGCTGATGCTCTCAAGAGTATCAACAATGCCGAAAAGAGAGGCAAACGCCAGGTCCTTATTCGGCCGTGCTCCAAAGTCATCGTCAGGTTTCTAACAGTGATGATGAAGCATGGTAAGTGTCTTGCTGTTTTATGTTTTGAGATAAACATGCTATGGAATGGGTCCTGTAGAAATTAACTGTGGAGAGAGGCCTGGAAAGGGAAAATGGGGAACAAAGAGGCAGTCAAGACATGGTAACTATATGCAGTTGACTTGGGCTGTGGGCAGGGTAGTCCTGGAGAAGTGATGCTGAGTAGGATAGGACTGTTGAAAGGAGGAGGTTTGTGACTGTTGCTCTGCTAGGTGTTTGGCAGCTAAAATGGCCTTTCTTGATACTAACATCACCCCCACAACATGTCATTGAAAGGACCCTGAGCTCTTCTCAGAGCTCCATGGGATGTAAAGGATTGTTGAACGTCCTGGACACTAGGTAGCCTTTGGGAGTGGGAAGGTATGAAAAGGCAGGGAGGAAACTATCCCCCTTTTAAAATTGCAGGGTGAATTGTTTTGAGTATTGCTGTCTTAATTCTAAAATTATTTTTTAATACAGTCAGTTGTGTTCTACAGGTTACATTGGCGAATTTGAAATCATTGATGATCACAGGGCTGGGAAGATTGTTGTGAACCTCACAGGCAGGCTAAATAAGGTAAGAATTGACTATCTTCTACATTTTAGAATCTTCAGAATGGTCTGAGGTGTTATAATTGCCTTTGTAAAATCAGATAGTGTCTTGCTTGCTTTACCTAGTTAGGTTAAGAAGAATGGAAATTGATTAAAATCATTAAATTTTATGTAACTTCCAGTTAGAATTGTGAATTGACCTAGTGTTTGGAGTACAAGGTATCTGAAGGGAGATGTGGAGGCTTGAGACTGGTGGTACTGGTTTTGAATACTGGAGGGCCCAAGGCCAGTAGCCCTGTTAGTGTAAATAACTTGTGAGGTCTGTTTTTCCTGTCAGTTTGACTTGTAGGCGTAATCTACTGAATCTGTTTGATTTTTTTAAATTTGTGGATTGCATGAATTTGGGGGCTAGGTATTAGTCTATAAGCCAATTGGGGTTCTCAGAGCTGCTGCCTTGCTTTCTGTAAAGTTCAGATTTGTAGCTTTCAGATTTGCAAGGGATCTGAGATCCTGTAATCCAAAGTGTTGGTCGCTCAGTTGTGTCCAACTCCTGGCAACCCCACAGATGACAGCCCACCATGCTCCTCTGTCAATAGGATTCTCCAGGGTATCTTCCCAACCCAGGGATCGAGCCTGGGTCTCCTACATTGCAGGCAGGTTCCTGTAATCCAACACTAGGGCAAATGGGCCAAGAAAGTGGTTAGTGGCAGGGGCCAGGTTGATTAAAAAGGTCATTCCCTAGTCCAACAGTTTTCTGTTCTACAAAGGTGCTTTCTTACATAGTGAATTTGCTTCTTGTGTGGATAGATACTTAATGTCAGATGAAAATTACTGGATATGAAGCCTTTGAAGAGTTTTTGAAGGAAATTTTGGGTCTGTCTGATTTTATTGTAACCATTAGACTCCAGTCCCAAGGAAGGATTTGAATTCACTTTTCTCACTCTGATCCTCACCATCTGTTGAAGTAGAAGAAGGTGTGTTTATTTTCCCCTCTATTTTTAAGAATTAGGAAACATATATCTGAGTCCTGCTCAAGGACAGTGAAAGACTAATTCTGGTGTATAGCTTATAGCACATTTTAAAGCTGTCCCGCAGAAGATTCGGTTGATGTTAAAAAAAAAAAAAAAAAAAAACACAGTTTGAGAAGTGCCCCGTACCAGGTTTCTCTTGAACATTCACTGTACATAATAGCTTGAGAAATAAGTTTGAACAGAGTATTTACCAAATGGAACTCACTTGTGGTATCCTTACTCTGTGATAATCTTAAGTCATTTGGAAAATCCTGGCTAATAGATAGTTGAAATCCAGGCCCTGCCAAATGCCTGAATTATTTTTTGGTTTCTCTTAATTTCAGTTTTCTTCCTTTGTAAGACATTCTTGCCTCAGTTTCCTTCACGCGAGAGATGGATATACCTTATTGTGAAATGTAATGGGGCTGGGAAATAAGGTAGTGTTTAAAGACTAGATTAAGAAAATTCTTGCCTTAATCATACCTTAGATTGATGTGGTTTGAGAGCAGATATGCTGGAATTACGCTAGCTAAATGAAAGGGATTTTTGTTACTGGAATACACAAAGCTTGGATGTGGTAGCGTAGAGGCCTCAGAAAGTTTTGTCTCTCACTGTAGCTTGCTTGGATTTTCCCTTGTTGTATCCCTGTGTTGCTTCTATCCAATGTGGGATTGTCCTTGATAGTCAGGTGACAGTGGTAGCTCCCCGGATGATGTGACAAAAAGAACCTGAGTGGGCTTCCTGCCAGGGGGCACTTGGACCTGATCTGTCCATTTTCAGTTTCGATCTGCCTAGGGAAGTGGGAAGTGTAACTGCTCCAGAGACTTCACGAAGTTCTAATCTTGTAGTCTCATTTAGTTTACTGTTAAGCATTTGGAGTCTTCCCGGCTACACTAGTGGTAAAGAACCTGCCTGCCAATGCAGGAGAGGTAAGAGAGATGCAGGTTCAATCCGTGGGTGGGGAAGAGCCCCTGGAGGAGGGCATGGCAGCCTACTTCAGTATTCTTGCCTGGAGAATATGGTCTATTAGGGTCGCAAAGAGTGGAATACGACTGAAGCGACTGAGCACGCAAGGCATCTTGGTGAGTGTGCTCGTGATTTGTAGAGTAGAGATGTGAGCAGGGGTGTCATATTCAGCTTTGAGACTTGCTCTCTTAGCTTTTTAAAATCTGGCCATTTGTGCCGGGACAGCTCTGCAGGCCATAGGGATGCACACTGCTGACTACTATGTGTTGTCTTATGTTCTGCCTCTTCTGTTGATGTTTCTAGTAGTTTGCTTTTTCTTCCTAAGTAGCCATAGTCTTAATTATTTTTCAAATTGGACTTATATAGAATATTATACAGAATAGGTACCCATTTAATGTTGAGTTGGTTGGTTTCTATGCTCAGTTATAAATGCTTTTTAGTGTCACTGATTTGTTATTAGTGAAGTGTGAACACTGTTTTCTGTTACTTTTTACAGTGTGGAGTGATCAGCCCCAGATTTGATGTGCAACTCAAAGATCTAGAAAAATGGCAGAATAACCTTCTCCCATCCCGTCAGTTTGGGTAAGTTGATTTTCTTCATTTAAAAGTTAATGCTGTGGATGCCTGTGATGCAGTTTGATGAGCTTTTTATTTATTTCTTACTTAACAGTAGTAATAGTCTCCATTCCCAACCAGCTTGACTCATGGGTTAGCTCCTGTGTTGCCACACTTCATGTGTTAGGTTTTAGTTTCTGAGAGGTGTGTGAGAGCTGAAGCTGGCTGGGAGCAGAATTGTGTTCCCTTGAGTGTTTGCTGTTTTGGCTCAGTGCATATAGTTCATACATGTTCTCTATGAGTACCCTCCTGTGGCCAGAATGACTTCTGAACCGTTGCCCTCTGGGCAAACTCAGTTTGAAAATCTTCATCTGTGGTTAAGAGACTGAGTTCAAATTCTGGATTTTCTACTTTAAAGCTGTGAGGCTTTGGACAATTCATGGCCTTGATTTCTTAAAGATGGTAGTAGTTCTCTTATAAGTTATATTATCAATTGATTTACTTCTGGTAAATAGTTTAAAACCTGATCTGACACACCAAGCATTTGGTCTGTGGTTAAGAACTTAAACACCCGGTCACCTTTGGTGATGTTGAATTTACTCCCACTTCATGGTTACTATATAACAAGTATAGTGTTAACGGGCAAGTCCTTTGTGATAGTAATTAGGATGCTGATTTTAATGCCTCCCAGTTGATATACTTTCTGTGTCTTACCTTGACCCCCATAGTAACCCATGAGATGGTCCAGGTGGGATGCCCTTTGTCCAAGTAACTGTACAATAGCTTGCCTGTGATCATACACAGAGTAAATGGCAGAAACAGTTCTGTCAACTTATATCAGTGCTTTAATGCTTTAAACTGCATGTCTACTTGAGAGCAGAAAGTGACATTGTGAAGTTAGAGGAGTTCCCGTCTTGGTTTTTAGGTAGCATTGCCTCATGTTGGCTGCGACCAGGTCTGTGTGTGTATAGCTGGAGTCTCTGGTTCTAGGAGTCATGCCTGTGCACTGCCAGCCTATGGGGGCTGTGTTGGGACCGCATGTTAAACACTGATGAGTTTTGGAATTTTTCTGTACCAGAAGTAGCTCGATGTTGAACAGTTCGTAGGGGAAACTTACCAACTTTTTTTTTTTTAACTTTCCATAGTTTCATTGTACTGACAACCTCAGCTGGCATCATGGACCATGAAGAAGCAAGACGAAAACATACAGGAGGGAAAATCCTTGGATTCTTTTTCTAGGGATGTAATACATACAAATAAAATGCCTCAGAGGACTCTGGTGCTTCCTTAAGTCATTTTGAACTTTGTACAGCAGAGTAGCAAGAGTGTCTTCGGGAGTGTACAGCCTTTGTGTTAACTGGTGAATGCTGTTTCCTTGAAGTAGGAGAAAGTTTTGACTTGGCATAACTTTCACCATCACCCTTGTGGCTCACCAGAGGAAGGTGTGTCTGGCCCTGGATGATTGACTCTGGTTTGGGGTCCAGATGGTGAAGCTGCCTCTTCTGGAGTCCTAAATTAACCCTTGAATGAGTGGTGCCTTTCCTATTTTTAGCTTGATAGAATACATATTTCTTGCCCTAAAAATACAACAGTTATAGTTGATTACATAAGTACTTATAAGGAAGCAGATATTAGAGCCCTACAGCTCACTAAGACTCAAAGTAAATTTGGATGGCATATCAGGGACATGCCAGCAGAATGTGCTTATAAAATGTCATTCTTTTTAAAAAACCAGTACTGTAAACCTATCACCAAGTGTATTTAGGAATTGGGCAGAAATAGTAAGAGCAGTACTGTCCAGTATACATCTCGAGAGCCACGTGTGTATTCAAAACTTCTGGAAGCCACATTAAAACAAGAGAAACTTTTTTATCTTAACATTTTGTGTTCAAAAGTTAAAATTTCACCATATAGATGATGTGAAAAATGAATGGGGTTTTGCTCTTTGCAATGTCTTTGAAATGATGTGTGTGTTCATGCTAGTGACTTCAGTCAGTCTGACTTTTTGCGACCCTATTGACCCTACGTAGCTTGCCACAGGCTCCTCTGTCTTTAAGGATTTTCCAGGCAAGTATACTGGAGTGGGTTCCATGCCTTCTAGTGCTTTTTCCTGACCCAGAGTTAGAACTCAGTGTCTCTTAGAGTGTCCTTCATTGGCTGGCAAGTTATTTACCACTAGCGCCATCTTGTTCAGTCACTCAGTCATGTCTGACTCTGCGACCTCATGGACTGCAGCATGCCAGGCTTCCCTGTCCTTCACCATCTCCTGAAGCTTTTTGAAACGTGTCCGTTAGGTCGATGATGCCTTCCATCCAACCAGCTCATCCTCTGTCACCCCCTTCTGTCCTCAGTCTTTCCCAGCATCAGGGTCTTTTCCAGTGAGTCAGCTCTTTGCATCAGGTGGCCAAAGAATTGGAGCTTCAGCATCAGTCCTTCCGATGAATATTCAGAATTGATTTCCTTTAGGATTGACTGGTTTGAGCTTGCTATCCAAGGGACTCTCAAGAGTCTTCTCCAACACCACAGTTAAAAAGCATCAATTCTTCGGTGCTCAGCTTTCTTTATGGTTCAACTCACATCCGTATGTAACTACTGGAAAAACCATAGCTTTGACTATATGGACTTTTGTTGGTAAAGTGATGTCTGCTTTTTAATACGCTGTCTAGGTTTGTCATAGCTTTTCTCCTTCCAAGGAACAACTGTCTTTATTTTATGGCTGCAGTCACCGTCTGCAGTGAGTTTGGAGCCCAAGAAAAGAGTCTGTCTCCGTTTCCATTGTTTCCCCATCTATTTGCCATGAAGAGATGGGACTGGATGCCATTATCTTCGTATTTTGAATGTTGAATGTTCTCTTTCACTTTGATCAAGAGACTCTTTAGTTCCTCTTCTGTCAAAAGGGTGGTGTCATCTGCATATCTGAGGTTGATATTTGCTCCAGCACCGTCTAGGAAGCCTGAAATGATCAACATGGTACATTTATTCACACTTAAAGCACATCTTAATTGGGACTGGTATTCCTGGGTGGGAATGCAAAATCATTGCTGACTTGGAGTAAGGTGAACTCTGACAAGTGACAACTCTGAACTTCCTCCTTGGGGAAAGAGGATTTAACCTCTTGTGGTTACTCAGTAACTTTCCAAAGGGAGGGCCTAGTGTAAGATGTGGGAAACAGTCCTTGGGTGGGCTGTAGAGATGGGCCTGGTAACCACATATGGTGTGTGTGCTAAGTTGCTTCAGTCATGTCTGACTGTGAGTGGGGACTAGAGCCCTCCAGGCTCCTCTGTCCATGGGATTCTCAAGGCAAGAATACTGGAGTGGGTTGCCATGCTGTCCTCAAGAGGATCCTCCCGACACTGATTGAACCTGGGTCTCTTAACGTCTCTTGCGTTAGCAGGAGTGTTCTTTACCACTAGCACCACTTGGGAAGCCCAACCACATGTGGTAGGCCTCACTAAAAAGCAAGTTGAGAGGCATGTCTAGATTTGGGGCCTGTGATATTTGGAAGGTAGTGAGTAAGTACATGTGTGCTAAGTTGCTTCAGTTGTGTCTGCTTGTGACCCTATGGACTAGCCCACCAGGCACCTCTGTCCCTGGGATACTCTTGTCCCAGGCAAGAATACTGGAGTGGGTTGCTATTTCCTTCTCCAGGGGGTCTTCCCGACCAAGAGATCACACCTAAGTCTCTTAACGTCTCCTGCATTGGCAGGGGGTTTCTGTATCACTAGCACCACCAGAGAAGCCCCTCTGGAAGTACGTGTTGATTGAATATCATACCGGGTGTTGACTTAAATACTAAAATGAGGACAAGAAAATGGCCCCATTTGCCATTAATAGGGATCCTGTATCCTTTAAAATGAACAAGGGTGGGAAAAATTGGGAGACCTGTTAATGAATTGAACAGCACATGTTCTGTATGCTGGTGAGGAAGCAGATGGCCTTAGTCTGTTTCTGAGACCCAGTAAGAGTTGTATCATGACCTGGGACTATGTACTGGAGTTGAGGTTCTGGAGACTGTTTAGGTTCCTGCTGGCAGGATGACTTTCCTGTGATATGAACCCAGCCTGCACTCCTAATGTGCTACTGCTGCCAGAAGGCAGAGACCAGGGGCTTGGAGTGGACAATGCCTGGATTATTTGAACCGACCAGTTGCACTCTGAGTCAGTGTTATACGGGGGCCCCAGCACCTTCGCAGGCCCTGGGTTAACCTGGAATCTGTAGATGTCAGGCAGACAAACTGATACCTATTATCATTATTCTTTTTTGAAAGACATTCCATACAGCACAGAGCCTTTGATCACAGTCTGAAAAAAATTTGTAATTCAAAAAGTCAAAACCATTGCCAAGGAGACCCTCTACAATTTAGCAGCACGTCTGTGTCCATGCTAGTGCATTCTGAGTCTAGAGGCTGTTTTGCCTTGCTTTGGGGTAACTTGGGTAGATAGAAGAGTACTCAGTTTTCTGGGCAAGTCAGAATTATTAACAGTTTAACTTGGTCAGGTCAACATCTGAGATGACTTTTCCTTTACCCCAGACTAGGAAGTTTGCTTTCCACTTCTGACCCAGAAGAAAGCAAGCTCTGGGAAACCCAAAATCTGATTCTTGGCTTTCCAGTCTAATTCACTGCTTCCCAAAATAGCTAATACCAATTGCTTCAGTTTTAATATAGGGACAATCTAATCCTGAGCTCTAAATCTCCCCCATATGTGCGCATCTCTAAGCCCTTGAATATGGCTCATCCTATCTGGAATACCTTTTCCCCAAATGTGTTCCCAGAATCCAGCTTAAATGTCACATCATAAAACTTCCTTCCAAAGAAACATGTTACACTCTTTCTGAAGATTTGTTGTTCAGTTGCTAAGTTGTGTCTAATTCTGCAGCCCCATGGACTGCAGCACGAAAGGCTTCTCTATCCACTCTATACTGGAGTGGGTTGCCATTTCCTACTCCAGAGGATCTTCCTGACCCAGGGATTGAATGTGCATCTCTTGCATCTCCTGCATTGACAGGCGGATTCTTTAGCTTTGCATCACCTGGGTATTAGTAAGGCTAAGAGTAGTTCTTAGTGTTTGTTAGTTACTACCATATGCCAGGCATGGAACTAAGAGCTTTACAGGTATTTCATTTCATCTTAGCAGTTCTGCGTTATGGCCACTATTGTTGGGTCCAGTTTTTCAGGTGAAAAAAAGTAAAGCACAGAGCTGTGCCATTTTATTCAAGATGCTAGGGAGTGAGTGGCAAAGTCAAGATTTAAATGCTTTGTTGTCGTTCAGTCACTCAGTTGTGACTCTGTGATCCCATGGACTGCAGCACACTGAAGACCACACAGAAAATAAGCTAAAGGAGGCAGTACAGAAAGCTAGTTAATAGAATGGACTTAAGAAATGTTAGTCTCAGTCACACACATGCCATGTGATCTTGGGCCAAATGCCATTCCTTGCTGTATCAGTTTCTTCATCTTTAACACAGGAATGATAGTCTGCCCCCTGTGGTGGTCACGAAGATTAAACGTAATGCTTGTTAAGTAATGGGATGGTAATTAGAGCTGTTGGCAAAATATCCAGGTTCTCCCCCTGCCAGGTACATATACTTTCTATGTGATTAATTCTGGCAATGCATGTGCTGTGAGCAGAAGTGATGTGTGTTACTGCCAGGCTGGAGCATCTAGTGGCTGATGGGAGAACTCCCGTGTGCCTCATTTCTTTCTGCCATTGTGCTGGGTGCTGGGCTGTATTAGACCAGTCCCGGGAGTGTGGGTGACAATGCAGAGCTCCAGCTATTCAGCTATGGCAATGTAGAAGAGGAAATCACCCACTGATGATTTTGGTTTATTACTAGCCCATTGATACAAGTGAATTGTGTACAATAAGCATTAGAGCAGTCTCTGAAATTTAGTAAGGGCTTTTTAAGTTACAAAAAGGAAATGGGTGGTAGGCAGAATAAAAGGGATTATCATTCTTTGAGTGGATGTCAGGAGAGTATCTATCTGACCCCCAGTTCTCCATGTGTCTTTTTCTATTGGTCCCCACAACCCTTTCCATGCATGCACATGGCTCTTAAACACCCCCACACCCCAGCCCCCTGACACAGTCCTTAGGTGAGTCACCTGCCTCAAACAGGTAGAAGATACATTAGGATATTTTGAACCTAGAAGATGTGAGGTTTGCCTCTTTGAGAGGGTGGAAATGATAAGAGTGCTGCTGATTGTGATGATTTCTGCTGTGTGGAGAAAGACACTTGGAGCGACAACAGAGGAATGTCCACGAGCTGACGATGCATCAGGTCCTCATGGTGACTGGCTCTCGCTTCCAGCTGTTCCTGAGACAGTGCTGCCCTGCCCTACCCGTGTTTGTATTCTGTGAGCAAGGAGTAACAGTCTCCACTATTACCTTTTTTTTAAGTACTAGTTTGAATTAAATTTAAATTTAGTGTATAAAATACACTAAAATAAATTTATAAAGCTAAAATTTACTGATTGGAACTAAATTCTAGTCACTTGTAGGCAGACTAATATAGCCCTACTTGCAGCTATTTCGTGAATCTACTCTGGAACTTCTTGGGAATTAACCTTGTCATCTGTCAGAGGAGGGCTGGGATAACTGATCTTCCCCGCTTAAAAAATTTTTTTTTTTTAAGAAATTGAAGTATCGTTGACTTACAGTGTTTTGTTAGTTTCTGGGGTACAGCACTATGTGCTTTATTAGTACTTTTAGTTGCCAAAAAACAGAAATCACTCTAGCTAGTTTAAATTATTGCAGGGTATAAGGTAACTCAGAATCTCTGGCAGGGCTGGAGAATTAGTTTGGAGGCTTTCAGTCAGAGATGGTATCTTCATTACACCTCTGGCCCATTCCATTGGAAAACTCAGCTCCTGAGTTCTTTGCCCCTACTCAAGGTTCTAGAAGCTTGAGGTTTCTACCCCTTATTAGCATCAGTTCCAGACTGACTTCCTTCATACTATCCTCTCATGCAGGGCCTCTTAAGCTTGGCACTTTTGGTATTTTGGGCAGGATAATTCTTTGGTATGTGTGTATGGTAGTGGCTATCTTGTGCAATGTAGGGTGTTAGCAGCATTCTTGGCCTCTGCACCCTACATTACCTGCCATTTGAGACAAGCAAAAATGTCTCGAGACTTTACTAAATTCTCCTGCAGGGCAACATCACCTCAGATTGAGAAACGTTCTTCTATTGGATCAGGGCTTCACAGTCTTGCTGCAAGCAGCCTGTGCCAGGGCCAGAGTTCAAAAAGAGGCCTGTATGTCATATGTCTATGTATTTAAAAGGAATAAGTCAAGCTAACAAGATGTTTAGTAAAGTATATTCTCTTGTATCTTGACAGCTTCATAAGAGCGAAACCCCAAGTAAGTTTGGTTTTATATGATGAAGTTGGCAGAATGTCAAAAACTGAACTATTGCATATATCCTTAGCAAGATGATGGGACAGCAATATTTGGATGAGAAAGAAAGACATTCATAGTTTATAAATTGTTATATGTTCCATAAAATTTATTTCCCTTCATTTTTCATAAAATCACTAAATATGTTACAGTAAAAGTTTTTGTATAATTTATATTCTACAGGCTGTAATGATCCAAAAGACAAAAAAGTGTAACTAGTTTCAAAATATAAGAATTTGAGTATGTTTTCATAGAAAATATATAGTAAATAAATATTAAAATAAAAAAGTGTTAAAGCTGTAAAGCCTTAATGAAGTTGCTTTTCTAAAGTATTCAAAAGTATTAAAGTTACAGGGAAAAATACAAATTATATAAGTATTGAATATCAAAGTTTTAAATCAAAGTTGTTTAAATCTGATAAATTTTAGTTTACTGTTTTGAAAACAATTTTATAAACAATCTTACTGGGGACTTCCCAGATGGTCCAGTGGCTGAGACTCTAAGCTCCTAATGTAGCGGGCCTTGGTTCGATACCTGGTCAGGAAACTAGATTCCACAAGCTGCAACTGAGAGTTTGAAAGCCCCAACTCAAAAAAAAAAAAAAAAAGATCCCTAAGACTCATTGCGGCCCAAAAAGCAAAACCAAACACAAAAAGTTTTATTATGTAATATTTCATTATTAATTAGTATTTCTATTACATGACTTTTTGCCTGGTATTCACTGTCAATCTAGTTGCTAATATAAGGAATTGGTATCGCTTTATACTTCTTATGTGAAGAAGAATAGAAATTTCTATCCATTTAGAAATTCTGGATCTCATATATACAAATTAGAAAGTGATGTGATCTACTTAGGCTCAGTAGTAAAGAATCCACCTGCCAGTGCAGGAGACGCAGGTTTGATCGCTGGGTCAGGAAGATCCCCTGGAGGAGGAAATGGCAACCCACTCCAGTATTCTTGCCTGAAAATTCCCATGGACAGAGGAGCCTGGCAGACTACAGTCCATGGGGCTGCAAAAAGCCGATCAACCGAGCACACATGATCTACTTAAACTGCAAAATGTTCCTCAGAAACAAGCAGGAACATGAAGAGCAACAGAAAAATGGATGTTCAGCACTGCTGGAAAGTGACGCTTGTTATGCTAGAATCTATTGCACAGGCACACATGCTACTTGAGAAGAAGTTAATTAAGAAGTTAATTAATTTGTCCTTTCTCTCACATAAGTGTTTCCAGTGCTCAAGTTCTTTGAATCCTCTGAAGAGGTGTTTGTCTGCAATACCCACAGAGGCCACTCCCCGCAAACCTTTGTGAGATTCAGATACTGTTGCCTTTTGTTTAGAGATTTTAGGGCAAGAAGTAAGGAGAGCATTCTTGGGGCCTGAACAGTGTTATGAAATAGGATATTTAGGATTACAGCTCATGCTGAGCCAGTGCTAAGCATATAATCCTGAGTGACGAGAGCACCCTTGTGTTCCTTAATACATTTATTTTTTGATGTATTTCTGAGATACAGGGCCAATCTTGCTAGGATCTAAGTGTATTACTGGCTGCAAGGGAGATGGGGAAAAACAAGATCCTAACCTTGGGGATCTTTAGCTTCACAGTATAGGAATTTCCCCAAACACATAAAGAGTGCTTAAAAGGTGCTGGGCAACCAAAATTGGTGGAATAGGGAAATCCAGGGCAACATAGAAAGTGTTAGTTACTCAGTCGTGTCTGACTCTCTGCGACCCCATGGACTGTAGCCCGCCAGGCTCCTCTGTCCATGGGATTGTCCAGGCAAGAATACTGGAGTGGGTAACCATTCCCTTCAGGGGATCTTCTCAACCCAAGGGATGGAACCCGGGTCTTCTGGATTGTAGGCAGATTCTTTATCATCTGAGCCACCAGGGAAGCCCCAAGGGCATCATCCTATCCCCTAAACAATTAATGATGAAGACTGTCAGAATCAGATTTTTTTTTTTTTAGTTTTGTAAAAAAACTTTTTGTCAGCATTTGGTCTTGGTTGCTGTGAGTGGACTTTCTCTAGTTGCAGAGAGCAGGGGCCACTCTCTTGTTGCGGAGCATGGGCTCTAGGCTTGAGGGCTTCAGTAGTTGCGGCTCGAGGGCTATAGCGCACTGGCTCCATAGTTGTGGTGCACCGGCTTTAGCTGCTCCATAGCATGTGGGATCTTCCTGGACCAGGGATCCGTGTCCCCCCTGCTTTGGCTGGTGGATTGTTAACCAGTAGACTACCAGGGAAGCCTCAGACCAGCTCCTGGGGGACTCTGAAATCTAGTCAAAAACTTAAAACAACCAAGGGAAAGCCTGGTGAAGAGAGAAACTGCTGCTTTATGGTAAGAGGGTGCAATGGCATTTCACATTGCCCACTTACCATCCCCCATGCTCCATGGCCATGAGAATGGGGACCTAGATTTCTCGTGCTGACTGCAAGTGCCAGAAGAGGAACTTATTCTCAAAGAACTGTGATAGTGGTGTCAGCCTGCAGGACAGGTGGAAAGGCTTCCTATTTCTTCACTCAGGGCATTCCTAGGGCTGGGGTGACCTTTCTGTGGCTTTTGCTAAAAGTGTTTAAAAGCAGAGGCAGGTACTGGCCTCAGCAGCCTGGAGCAAGGGACAATACTTGGGACAAGTAATAGAACAAGAAGCCTGGGAAAGGAGAAGCTGGGAAAGAGACATGGGTGGGAACAGAGCTTTTCAAAGCTTCTGTGTGTGCCTGATTCTCGAGAAAGCCGTGTGCAGGCTCAGAGTGAGACACCTACTCAGAAAAGGCCTGAGAAGAATCTGGGCTTTCATCTCATGCTGGCCTCCAGGCCCTGTGCAAGCAGGAAGTGAAGCGAAGACAGAGTTGTTAAGCAGCCTACTAAGTGTTCAAGGAGTGCCCTGACACAGATCCAATTTGTGAAAACTAGGAGTGTATTTTTTCTTTTCTCAAAAAAAATTCATTTCTTTTATTGGCTTCAGACATTTAAGGTAACTCTGCCAAAATAGTAGTTGTCCAGTAAGCTTAAAGAACAGAATTCAGTGGCAAAGACTACAGACCTTACAAAAATTCTCTAGAAAAGTCACTAAACAAGCAAACAACAGCAACCTATAACAGGCAGAGAAAGGAAAATCTGACTTCCAGAGTTGCCACATATTCAAAATATTCAGTATTCAACAACAAAAAAATCACAAACCATGCAAGTAACAAGAGATTATGACCATTCACCAGAAAAATTATTTAATAGAAACTGTCCTCACTAAACATAAAGGCCTCTTTGGGGGTCATGAGGATGGGACGTGTTTAGAATAAATGTATACCTATGTGGTCATGCTGAGGAAGCCTGCTTGCTGTGTTCTCTCTTGCTGCTTGGGTGGAGTTGCATGCCTCTGTTCACTTAGAAAAGTCTACAGTGTGGCAAGGGAGAACGGGGGAGAGCTCCCCAGGAGTGGTGGTGGTTCCAGCCGAGGAGGTGGTCCTATGGGCAGGTGGGTGGGTGTCCGGAGAGAGGTGGTCCATGTCCAGCTGTGTTTCCAGCACCATTGCTCCCAAACCTGCTTCCTGAGTCGTCCAAAGGACAGGAGCTTTATAGAGTGTTACCCAGATGCTTTCTGAATGGGGATGTAAGGGAGGATGGGGCCTTGACAACAAATTTGACAGTAGAATGGACTGTGGGGATATAGCTTAGTCTTCTTACCTTTTGAGCTCCAGTTATCTCATTTGTGAAAACAGATGATGATAATGACAGCACTACTTGTACTGTGCATACTGTGTTCCAGACATTTCATGTAAGAACTCATTTAATTTTCATATCGATATTACAAGGTGGTGCACTTATTATAAGGCTTCCCTGGTGGCTTAGTGGTAAAGAATCCACCTGCAATGCAGGAGACACTGGTTCGACCCCAGGGTTGGGAAGATCCCCTGGAGGGGGAAATGGCAATTCACTCCAATATTCTTGCCTGGAAGATCCCATAGGCAGAAGAGACTGGCAGGCTATAGTCCATAGGGTTGCAAAGAGTTGGACACGACTGAAGTGACTAAGCACACATGCACATACTTACTATATGCATTTTACAGGTGAGGAAGCTGAATTATAGGGAAATTTAGTCACTTGGTTGTACCGCTAGTATTTGGAGAAGGCAGATTCAAACTTGAAGCATTGCCTGGCTTCATGGGCTTATCATGAGATTAAATGGGTGAACACGTTAAGAGCTTAGTCTAGTGTCTGGCACAGGATAAGCATTCAGAAAATCGTTAACAGCTGTTGTCATCAGATCAGGACCCAGACATATAAGCGGGGGCTTTCTCTAGCTCCCTCATGTCAGATGTGCTTGAGCAAACAGCCACTTTTAAGGGGGAGTGGGGAACATTGTTTTGCAACTGTCTGTTGAACTGGTGGATCTTTACTTAGACAAATTATAAACACCTTTGTGCTGCATGGAAGGTAAAATTTGCTCAAGTTTTCCGTCGGTTTACTCCGGCTTGGGCCCATGCAGCTGAGTGAGCTGAGCCCACCATCTGTCCTTCAGCCCCTGGGTTTCTCCCCCACCAGGCACTCAACGTTTGTCTTATTTCCTGGTCATGAGCCAGTCTCTCCTATTAGCTCTCAAAGGATCCGAGAGGTTCGCAGGAGAGCACTCAGGATGTGGCTCGTCCTCTGTGGCTGGTTCTGAGGGCTCCTGGTATAGGGCCTGGGAAAATGTGGGCAGCTCCCTCCCCAGTTCATTCCATCAGTCTGCTTGTTAGTGCAAAATCCAGATGTCAGAGAATTTTATTTTCTTTGTTTCTTTCCCGTGAAATAAAATGTGGTCTGATGCGTGGGGAAGAATCGAGTGATTCATGTTTTCTGCTTATTTGGCTCCCGGCTGAATGGGAATTTGCATTACTTAATGTGTGACTTTTTCTTGGGAAATCAAAAGAAGTTTCCTATTCAATTATTAAATGAATTTCGCAGCCAAATAATCCTCTTATTTTTACGAGTGGGCTATTCCTTGGAGGAGAGTGTCTGGGCTCTCTGAGTGGTCAATCCCTCTCATGTCCTTTGTTTCCATCTGGGCAGGAAGTTCAAGTCCCTTATTCAAGGATTAGTAGCTTCTAAGAGGCAGTTTGGAAGACTTTGACCTTGCAAGCTGGGAGTGAATTCTTTTAGCACATTTAAAAAAAGTATTTATTTTGGCTTTGCTGGGTCTTTGTTGCTGTGCAGGCTTTTTCTCTAGCTGCGGGGAGCAGGGTCTATTTTCTAGTTGTAGTCTGCAGGTTTCTCATTGAAGTGGCTTCTCTTATTGCCAAGCATGGGCTCTAGAGCACAGGCGCAATAGTTGTGGCTCACGGCCGTAGTTGCTCTGTGGCGTGTGGCATCTTCCTGGCCCAGGGATTGAACCCGTGTCTCCTGCATTGACTGGTGGATTCTTAACTGCTGAACCACCAGGGAAGTCCAGGGAGTGATGTCTTAATGTTCACCAGCTGTGGAGTAAGAGTTAGTGCCTCCTCCTTGTTCATCAATCCATCAGCTTCAGCTGCCATCACACAGGCTTGAGCAGGGCTTGGGCCCAGGGTCAGTGGAGACAAAATACAAAGCGAACCGAACTGTGTAGGGTCCATGGTGCTCTGCCCCAGCTCATCTGGGAAAAAACCCAAAAGCCTCTGCTGCCCTTCAGGAGGACCTTAAGCAAGGCTTGCTGTGTGGCCATGTCTGGGACGCCCACAGATTAGGTTCTTCTCAGTTTGTCCTATTTGTCCCATCACAATGTAGACTTCTGGAGGGCAACTCAGTTGCTATTCCTCTGTCCCTTCCTTCAGTGTCGTTATTCCTCTCTCCATTCCTTTCTCCTCCAGTGTCATCGTGTGTGCAATACAATAATTTTTAAAAAATGTATTGAAGTGTAGTTGATTTACAACGTTGTGTTTAATTTCTGCTGTATAGCAAAGTGACTCAGTTGTACATGTATATATATTCTTTTCCATTATGGATTATCACAGGATATTGAATATGCTTCCCTGTGCTATACAGTAGGACCTTGCTATTTATCCAGTGTATGTATAATAATTTGTATCTGCTAATCACAAACTCCCAATCCAATCTGCCCCAACCCGTCTGCCCACTGGTGGCCTCCAGTCTGTTCTCTATATCTGTGAGTCTGTTTTTTTTCGTAGATATGTTCATTTGTGTCATATTTTAGATTCCACACATAAGTGATATCATATCTGTACTATGTACATATGTGTATGTATATAGTATTTGTCTTTCTCTTTATGACTTACTTTGCTTAGTTGGATAATCTTTAGGTCCATCCATGTTATTTCTGTTTTAATGGCTGAGTAATGTTTCACTGTGTGTGTGTGTATATGTCTATCCATGGGATTTTTCAAGGAAGAATACTGGAGTGGGTTGCCATTTCCTTCTCCAGGGGATCTTCCCAACCCAGGGATTGAACCCGCATCTTCTGTACCTCCTGCATTGTAGGCAGATTCTTTAATCCACTGAGTCATCAGGGAAGTCCTATATATATATATTTAAATTCCCTGATGATTGATATTGTTAAGCACCTTTTCACCTTTTCATGTACCTGTTGGCCATTTGTGTATCTTCTTTGGAAAAATGTGTATTTTAGATCCTTTGTCCATTTTTAAAGATTTTATTTATTTTTAATTGGAGAATAATTACTTTACAATATTGTATTGGTTTCTGCCATACAACACAAATCAGCCATAGGTACACATGTCCTCTCCCTCTTGAACCTCCCTCCCACATCCCACCTCATCCCACCCCTCTAGTTTGTTAGCACGGGTTTAAACTCCTTGCATCATACAGCAAATTCTCACTGGCTGTCTGTTTTACATATGGTAATATACACGTTTCCATGCTACTCTCTCAGTTTGTCCCACCCTCTTCTTCCCTCACTGTCCACAAATCTGTTCTCTATGTCTGCATCTCCACTGTTGCCCTGAAAATAGGTTCATCGGTACCATCTTTCTAGATTCCATGTGTATGCATTAATATATGATGTTTGTTTTTCTGACTTACTTCACTCTGTATAATAGGCTCTAGGTTCATCCATCTCATTAGAACTGACTCAAATGCAATTCCTTTTTATGGCTGAATAATATTGCATTTCCTTTCATGGATCATAGCCTTGTCATGGGGAAGGGACTTGGGTAACTCAATGAAGCTGTGAGCCATGCCATGCAGGGCTACCCAAGATGGATAGGTCACAGTAAAGAGTTCTGGCAAGACATAGCCCACTGGAGGAGAGAATGGCAAACCACTCCAGTACTGTTGCCATGAGAACCCCATGAACAGTATGAAAAGGCAAAAAGATATGACACTGGAAGATGAGCCCCCCCAGGTTGGAAAGTGTCCAGTATGCTACTGGGGAAGAGTGGAGGGCAATTACTAATAGCTCCAAAAAGAAAGAAGTGGCTGCACCAAAGGAGCAATGATGCCCAGTTGTGGACATGTCTCGTGGTGAAAGTAAAGTCCAATGCTGTAAAGAACAATGTTGCGTAGGAACCTGGAATGTTAAGTCCGTGAATCATGGTAAATTGAAAGTGATCAAAGGGGAGATGGTAAGAGTGAACATCAACATTCTAGGAATCAGTGAAAATGGATGGGAATGGGTGAATTTAATTCAGATGACCATTATATCTACTACTGTGAGCAAAAACTCCTTAGAAGAAATGGAATAGCCCTCATAGTTAACAAAAGAGCCTGAAATGCAGTCCTTGGGTGCAATCTCAAAAACGACACGATGATCTCATTCGTTTCCAGGGCAGACCATTCAACATCACAGTAATCCAAGTCTACGCTCCAAAGACTGATGATGAAGAAGCACTTCTATGAAGACCTATAAGACCTCCTAGAACTAACACCAAAGAAAGATGTCCTTTTCATCATACGGGACTGGAATGTGAAAGTAGGAAGTCAAGAGATACATGAAGTAACAGGCAAATTTGGCCTTGGAGTACAGAATGAAGCAGGGCAAAGGCTAACAGAGTTTTGTCAAGAGAACACGCTGGTCATAGCAAACACCCTTTCCCAACAACACAAGAGAAGACTCTACATGTGGACAAGACCAGATGGTTAATACCGAAATCAAATTGATTATATTCTTTGCAATCGAAGATGGAGAAGCTCTATACAGTCAACAACAACAAGACCTGGAGCTGACTGTGGCTCAGATCATGAGATCCTTATTGCAAAATTCAGACTTAAATTGAAGAAAGTAGGGAAAACCACTAGGCCATTCAAGTATGACCTAAATCAAATCCTTATATTATTATAGATTATATGGTGGGAATGACAGATGGATTCAAGGGATTAGATCTGATAGAGTGCCTGAAGAACTATGGACGGAAGTTGGTAACACTGCACAGGAGGCAGTGACCAAAACCATCCCAAAGGAAAAAAATTTGAGGAGGCTTTACAAATAGCTGAGGAAAGAAGAGAAGGGAAAGATATATCCAACAGAATGCAGGGTTCCAGAGAATAGCAAGGACAGATAAGTAGGCCTTCTGCTTCACTGATTATGCTAAAGCCTTTGTGTGGATCACAACAAACTGTGGAGAATTCTTAAAGAAATGGGATTAACACACCACCGTACCCATCTCCTGGGAAATCTGTATGTGGGCCAAGAAGCAACAATTAGAACCATACATGGAACAACTGAGTGGTTCAAAATTGGGAAAGGAGTAAGACAAGGCTGTATATTGTCACCTTGTTTATTTAATTTAAATGCAGAGTACATCATGCAAAATGCCAGGCTGGATGAATCACAAGTTGGAATCAAGACTGCTGGGAGAAATATTAACAACCTCAGATATGCAGATGATACCACTCTAATGGCAGAAAGTGAAGAGGAGCTAAAGAGCCTCTTGATGAGGGTGAAAGAGGAGAGTGAAAAAGCTGGCTTGAAACTCAACATTCAGAAAACTAAAATCATGGCATCCAGTCCAATCACTTAGTGGCAAATAGAAGGGAAAAAAGTAGAAGCACTGGCAGATCTTATTTTCTTGGGTTCCAGTATCACTGCAAACAGTGACTATAGCCATGAAATTTAAAGATGTTGCTCCTTGGGGGAGAGCTATGAGAAACCTAGACAGCATATTAAAAAACAGAAACATCAGTTTGCCAACAGAGGTCCATATCCATATAGTCAAAGCTATGGTTGAGATGGTTGGACAGTATCACTGACTCAGTGGACATCAATTTAAGCAAACTCCGGGAGATAGTGAAGGACAGGGAAGTCTGACGTGCTGTAGCCCATGGGGTCGCAAAGAGTCAGACATGACTTAGTAACTGAACAACAACAACAACAAATGTTCCATTGTATATGTGTACCACAGCTTCTTTATCCATTTCATCTGTTGGTGGACATCTAGGTTGCTCCCATGTCCTACCTGTTGTAAATAGTGCTGCAGTGAACATTGTGTTACATGTGTCTTTTTCAATTATGGTTTTCTCAGGGTCTATGCCCAGTAGTGGGATTGCTGGATCATATGGTAGTTTTACCCCTAGTTTTTAAAGGAATCTCTGTACTGTTCTCCATAGTTCCTCGCCAATTTTTAATCTGATTTTTTTTGCTATTGAGTTGTATGAATTCCATATATATTTTAGGAATATATCATATAGATGGTTTTCGAAGATTTCCTCCTGTTCTGTAGATTTCCTTTTCATTTTGTTAATTGTTTCCTTTGCTGTGCAGAAGATTTTTAGTTTGATGTAGACCCAGGTGTTTCTTCTTGCTTTTGTTGCCTGTTCTTTGTTGTCATATCCAAAAAAAAAATCATTGCCAAGACTAACATGAAGGAGTTTTCCACGTATGCTTTCTCCTAGGAATTCTACCATTTCAGGTCTTACATGTATTTGTTTATTTAAAAAAATTTATTACCATGTATTCAGAGCAAGAAATAGTATGCAAGAAATAAATGATATAGAAGATTTAATGACAGAAAAATGCTATTAAAAACGGTAAAGAAGAGGGAATAGGAGAGGTGAAAATTAGGTGGCAAAAGTGTATTTATAAATATATCCCACTTCTAAAAACTCAAAATTTATAATGTAAGAATATGTGTATGTTAATGAGTCTATACACACAAAAATATGATATTCCATCAGATCTTACATTTACATCTTGAATTTATTTCAAGTTAATTTTTGTGAGTATTGTAAAATAGGGACCGAATTTTATTCTTCTGCACATGGCTCTCCAGTTTTCCCAAAACCATTTACTGAGGAGACTGTCTTTTCCTATTGTATGCTCTTGGTACTATTGTCAAAGATTAGTTGATTATATATGTAGACTTTCTATTCTGTTGCAGTAGTCTGTATGTTTGTTTTTTATGCCAGTGCCATATTGTTTTGATTACTATAGCTTTGTAATAGAGTTCAAAATTGAGAAGTGTGATACCTCCAACTTTGATCTTCTGTCTCAAGATTGTTTTGGCTCCTCAGGATGTTTTGTGTTTTGACACAAATTTTGTGATTCTTTTTTACTGTTTCTGTGAAAAATATCTTTGGAATTTTGATACAGATTATGTTGAATCTGTAGATTATTTTGGGTAGTATGGACATTTTGACAATGTTAATCTTTCCATTCCATGAACATGGTATACCTTTTAATTTATTTGTATCTTGTTCAATTTTTTTCTTCAGTGTTTTCTAATTTTCAGCAAACCAGGATTTCAAAGGAATTCCCTGATGGTTCAGTGGTTAGGATTCAATGCTTTCACTGCCGAATGCCCAGGCTCAATTCCTGGTCTGGAAACTAAGATCCTGCAAGCCCTGTGGCATGGCCAAAAAAACAAAAAACCCAGCAACCTCCCTCCCCAAACCCCAAAAAACCAAACCAAAACAAAAACAAACAAAAAACCCAGTCTTTTACCTCCTTGGTTAAATTTATTCCTAAGTATTTTATTGTTTTTGATGGCTCTTGTCAGTGGAATTACTTTCTTAAGTTCTCTTTCAGACAGTTTATTGTTAGTGTATAGAATGTAACTAATTTTTGAATATAGATGTATCCTGCAATTTAACTGCATTTATTAGTTCTAATGATTTTTTGGTGGACTCTTAGGGTTTTCTGTGCATAATATTATGTTATCTGCAAACAGAGACAATTTAACTTCTTCCTTCTGATTTGGATGACTTTTTTCCTGTCTAGTTACTCTGACTGCAACTTCCAGTACTATGTGGAAAATAGGAGTGGTGAGAATAGACATCTTTTTCTTATTCATCATCTCAGAAGAAATGCTGTTAGGTTTCTACCATTGAGTACAATGTTAGCTGTGGACTTGTCATATATGGCCTTTATTATGTTAACATATATTTGTTCAACACCAATCTTTTGAGAGCTTTGAATCATGAAAGGATGTGGAATGTTGTCATATGCTTTTCCCCCATCTGTTGAGATGATCATACAATCCTTCATTCTATTATGATGTGTCTCATTGAGTGGCTTGTGTATGCTGAACCATACTTACAAACTAGGGATGAATCCCACTTGATCATGGCATGTGGTCCTTGTAATGTGCTTTTGAATTTGGTTTGCTTGTGTTTCACTGAGGATTTTTGAGTCTAGGCTCATCAGAGATATTGCTGTGTAACTATATTTTCTTGTAGTGTCCTTTTCTGGCTTTTTTTTTTTTTTATCAGGGAATGCTGGCCTTGTGAAATGAGTTTGGAAGTGTTCCCTCCTCTTCATATTTTCTGGAAAAGTTTGAGTAGGATTAAAGTGAAAGAAAGCGAAAGTCACTCAGTTGTGTCCAACTCTTTGCGACCCCATAGATATACAGTCCATGGAATTCTCCAGGCCAGAATACTGAAGTGGGTAGCCTTTCCCTTCTGCAGGGGATCTTCCAAACCCAGGGATTGAACCCAGGTCTCCTGCATTGCCGGCAGATTCTTTACCAACTGAGCCACCAGGGAAGCCCAAGAATACTGGAGTGGGTAGCCTATTCCTTCTCCAACGGATCTTCCTGATTCAGGAATTGAGCTGGGGTCTCCTGCATTGCAAGTGGATTTTTTACCAACTGAGCTGTCAGGGAAACCCTTGAGGAGGATTGGTGTTAATTATTCTTTAAATGTTTGGTACAATTCACTATTTTTTTAAATTGAAGAATAGGTGATTTAAAATGGTGTGTTAATTACTGCTGTACAGCCAAGCAATTCAGTTTTATATAGAAATATATATATACATATATGTATGTGTGTGTGCATAATTTACATATATTATATATATATGAATATATATATACATTCATTTTTTAAAAATATATTCTTTTTCACTATGGTTTTTTATCATAGGATATTGAAAATAGTTCTCTGTGCTATACAAGAGGACCTTTTGTTTATCCATTATATATATAAAAGTTTACATCAGCTAATCCCAACCTCCATAGCATCCCTCCCCTAACCCCATGACACGTGGTAACCACCAGTCTGTTCTCTATGTCTGTCATTCTGTTTCTGGTTCATTTGTGTGATATTTTAGATTGCACATATAAATGATATCATATGGTATTTGTCTTTCTCTTTTCTAACTTAGTATGATACTCTCTAGTTGCATCCATATTGTTGCATATGGCATTACTTTGTTCTTTTTTATGGCAAAGTAGTATTCCATTGTATATATGAACCATATCATCTTTATCCATTCATCTGTAGATGGACGTTTAGATTATCCTGTCTTAGCTATTGTGAATAGTGCTGCTATAAACATAGGGGTGCATGTAATCTTTTTGAGTTATAGTTTTGTCTGGGTATATGCCCAGGAGTGGGATTGCTGGATCATAGGGTAAAAACTCACTACTTACAGATTATTCTTGGTCTTTTCTTTCTTGGTATATTTTTGATTCCTGATCAGTCTCCTTAGTCGTTGTAGATATGATCAGGTTTTCTGTTTATTCGGGATTCAGTCTTGGTAGCTTGTATGTTTCTTGGAATTTATCCACTTCTTCTCAGTTGTGCAGTTTTTTTGGCACATACATATTCATAAGACTACTTAGATCCTTTAAGTTTCTGTTACATCAGTTGTAATGTCTTCTCTTTCATTTCCGATTTTATGGTTTGAGTCTTTTCTCTCTCACTCCTCTTTTAGTCTAGGTAAATTTTTGTTTAGTTTGTTTATCTTTTTTTTTTTTAAACTTTCATTTTCCTCAGTCTTTTCTGTGGTTTTTATCATCTCTATACCATCGGTCTCTGTTCTTCTCTCTGTCCTTTCCTTCCTTTTGCTAACTGTGGACTTGGTTTGCTCTTTCCCTAGTTTTTTGAGGTGTGGCGTTAGATTGTTTATTTAACATTATTCTTTTTCTTAATGGAGGCATTTAGTTAGAATTGCTTTTACTGAATCCAATAAATTTTGATATATTGTGTTTTCATTTTCATTTAAGTTTTTTTTTTTTTTTAATTTTCTGTTTGGTTTATCTGGCCCAATGATCTTTTAGGAGTGTTTTTTAATTTCCACATATTTGTGGAATTTCCAGCTTTCCCAATTATTGATTTCCACTTTCATTCCATTTCTAGTTAGAAATGATACTTGATTTGATTTCAGCAACTTAACTTTGTGAAGACTTGTTTTGTGACCTAACATTTGAACTACCCTGGAGAATATTTTATGTGCACTTGAGAATAATGTGTATTCTGCTGCTGTTGGATGGACTGTTTTGTTTTTTTTTAATTTATTTAATATATTTTTATTTTTGGCTGTGCTGGGTCTTTGCTGCTGCATGTAGGCTTTCTTTAGTTGCAGTCAGTGGGGGCTACTCTTCATTGTGGTACACAGGCTTCTCACTGTGGTGGCTTCTCCTGTTACAGAGCACAGGCTCTAGGCTCATGGGCTCAGTAGTTGTGGTTCATGGGCTTTAGAGTGTGGGCTCAGTATTGTGGTACATGGGCTTAGTTGCTCTGTGGCATGTGGAATCTTCCTGGACCAGGGATCAAACCCATGTCCCCTGCATTGGCAGGTGGATTCTTATCCACTGTACCAACTGGAAAGTCTGGATGGACTATTATATATATACATATCTGTTAGGTCCATTTGGTATATAAATTGTAGTTCAAGTCCAATATTTCCTTTTAATTTTGTGTCTGAATGATCTATGCATTGTTGAAAGTGGAGTATTGGAGTCCCCTACTATTGTTGCATTGTTATTCTGCCTTCAGATATATTAATATTTGTTTAATATATTTAGGTGAGTCGCTGTTGGTGTTTATATATTTACACTGTTATAACCTCTTGATACAGTTCATGAGGTTCTCAAGGCAAGAATACTGAAGTGGTTTGCCATTCCCTTCTCCAGTGGACCACATTCTGTCAGACCTCTCCACCATGACCCATTCGTCTTGGGTGGCCCCACATGGAATGGCTTAGTTTCATTGAGTTACACAAGGCTGTGGTCTGTGTGATCAGATTGGCTAGTTTTCTGTGATTATGGTTTCAGTGTGTCTGCCCTCTGATGCCCTCTAGCAACACTTACCGTCTTACTTGGGTTTTTCTTAACTTGGATGTGGGGTATCTCTTCACGGCTGCTCCAGCAAAGCACAGCCTCTGTTCCTTACCTTGGACGAGAGGTATCTCCTCACGGTCGCCCCTCCTGACCTTGAACGTGGAGTAGCTCCTCTTAGCCCTCCTGAACCCGCACAGCCTTTGCTCCTTGGATGTGGGGTTGCTCCTCTTGGCCGCTGCCCCTGACCTCGGATGTGGGGTAGCTCCTCTCGGCCGCCGCCCCTGAGGATCACAATAAACTGGAAAATTCTGAAAGAAATGGGAATACCAGACCACCTGATCTGCCTCTTGGGAAACCTGTATGCAGGTCAGGAAGCAACAGTTAGAACTGGGCATGGAACAACAGACTGGTTCCAAATAGGAAAAGGAGTACGTCAAGGCTGTATATTGTCACCCTGCTTATTTAACTTATATGCAGAGTACATCATGAGAAACGCTGGGCTGGAAGAAGCACAAGTTGGAATCAAGATTGACGGGAGAACTATCAATAACCTCAGATATGCAGATGACACCACCCTTATGGCAGAAAGTGAAGAGGAACTAAAAAGCCTCTTGATGAAAGTGAAAGAGAAGAGTGAAAAAGTTGGCTTAAAGCTCAACATTCAGAAAACTAAGATCCTGGCATCTGGTCCCATCACTTCATGGGAAATAGATGGGGAAACAGTGCAAACAGTGTCAGACTTTATTCTTTTGGGCTCCAAAATCACTGCAGATGGTAATTGCAGCCATGAAACTAAAAGACGCTTACTCCTTGGAAGGAAAGTTATGACCAACCTAGGTAGCATATTAAAAAGCAGAGACATTACTTTGCCAACAAAGGTCTGTCTAGTCAAGGCTATGGTTTTTCCAGTGGTCATGTATGGATGTGAGAGTTGGACTGTGAAGAGAGCTGAGCACCAAAGAATTGATGCTTTTGAACTGTGGTGTTGGAGAAGACTCTTGAGAGTCCCTTGGACTGCAAGGAGATCCAACCAGTCCATCCTAAAGGAGATCAATCCTGGGTGTTCATTGGAAGGACTGATGTTGAAGCTGAAGCTCCAATACTTTGGCCACCTCATGCAAAGAGTTGACTCATTGGAAAAGACCCTGATGCTGGGAAATATTGGGGGCAGGAGGAGAAGGGGATGACAGAGGATGAGATGGCTGGATGGCATCACCAACTCGATGGACATGAGTTTGGATAAACTCTAGGAGTTGGTGATGGACAGGGAGGCTTGGCATGCTGGGATTCATGGGGTCACAAAGAGTCAAACACGACTGAGTGACTGAACTGCACTGAACCTCTTGATGGATTGATCTCTTTATCATTATGCAAGGACTTTCTTTGTCTCTTGTTACAGACAAATCTATTTTGTCTGATATAAGTATAGGAACCCCTGCTCTCTTTTAGTTTCTATTTATATAGAATATCTTTTTCCATTTCTTTACTTTCAACTTATGTTTGTCCTTAAGGTTGAAGTAAGTCTCTCGTAGGCTACATATATTGGATCTTGTATTTTTTTTAATTATCCATTAGCCACTTTATTCCTTTTGATTGGATAATCTAATCAATTTGCATTTAAAGTAATTATTGATAGGTAAGGATTTACTGTTGCCATCTTGTTGTTTTCTGGTTGTTTTGTAGTTCTGTTGTTTCTTCCTCTCCTGCTGTCTTCCTTTGCGAATTGATGATTTTAGCATAGTTGTATGTTTTGATTCCTTTCTCTTTTCCTTTTGTGTATCTACTATAGGTTTTTTTCTTTGTGTTTGTCATAAGGCTTACATAACCATCATATACTTTTAACTGTCTATTTAAAGTTGTTAATAACTTTTTGTTTTGTTGTGCTCTGTGGCATGTGGGATCCTATTAGTTTGATGCAAACATAATCGTGGTTTTGGACCATGGATTTTAAATCATTATAACTAGGCTCAAACACATCTTTATTAATCAAAATAGGAACCATTACAATCAACACAATTTTTGCCAATGAGAAATAGGTTTGTTTACTCCTGTATCATAAAAATCCATGCCTCAGGATTCGATGAACTCTTGGAAAGCATTTTCTGCCTCCTGCTGGTTGTGGAAGCATTTTCCTTGCAAGAAGTTGTCAAGATGTTTGAAGAAGTGGTAGGAGGTGGTTGGTTGGCAGGAGGTCAGGTGAATATGGCAGATGAGGCAAAACTTTGTAGCCCAATTCGTTCAACTTTTGAAGCCTTGCTTGTGCGATGTGTGGTTGGGTGTTGTCATGGAGAATTGGGCCCTTTCTATTGACCAATGCCAGCTACAGGTGTTGCAGTTTTCAATGTATCTCATTAATTTGCTTAGCCTACTTCTCAGGTATAATGGTTTTGCTGGGATTCAGGAAACTAGTGGATCAGACTGGCAGCAGACCAGCCAGCAGTGACCGTGACCTTTTTTTAGTGCAAGTTTGACTTTGGGAAGTGCTTTGGAGCTTCTTCTTGATCCAGCCACTGGGCTGGTTATCACTGGTTGTCATATAAAATTCACTTTTTGTTGCACAATCCAACTGAGAAATGTTTCGTTGTTGTTGTGTAGAGTAAGAGAAGAGGACACTTCAAAAGGATGGTTATTTTTTGATTTTGGTCAGCTCATGAGGCACCCACTTGTCGAGGTCTTTCACCTTTCCAATTTGCTTCAAATGCCAAATGACCATATAATGGTTGACGTTGAGTTCTTTGGTAGTTGTAAAAGAATCAACTTCTATGATGCTCTCAGTTGGTCATTGTCAACTTCTGATGGCTGGCCACTGTGCTTCTCAGCTTCAAGGCTCTTGTCTCCTTTACAAAATTCCTTGAACCACTGCTGCACTGTATGTTTGTTAGCAGTTCCTGGGCCAAATGTGTTGTTGATATTGTGAGTTGTCTCTGCTGATTTATGACCCATTTTGAACTCAATTAAGAAAATCACTCAAATTTACTTTTTGTCTAACAGTATTTCCATAGTCTGAAATAAATGTAAAATACATAGCAAGTAATAAGTCGTTAGCAAAAAAACATAAAGTAAGAAATGTGCATTAAGATGATGCATAAGATAACCACATTTAAGAATGTACTCCAGTATCAAACAGCAAATCCAACAGTGCAAAACCACAGTTACTTTTGCACCAACCTAACAGTTCCCAGACCAGGGACTGAACCTGTGCCTACTGCAGGCGGGCATGGAGTCGTAACCACTGGGCCTCCAGGGAAGCCCCTAAAGCTAATAATGACTAACCTTTGATGGAAAAGACAAACTCTATCCTCTTACTCTTTCCCTGTGATGTTCTTGATTTCACAGTTTACCTCTTTTTATATTTTGTGTCTATTAACAAATTGTTGCAGCTGTAGTTATTTTTAAGGGCACCAAAGAATCCAGGCCACCCAGAAATTCAGGCCACCCACTCTTGGTATTTCATGGGGAAACTGGTGCAGATGAAACAGAGACCAATTTTCATAGGTGAAGTCCCTCAGGGTGTATCCTATTTGTTAGACATCCAGCTTTCTGTAGTGGAAAGATGCCCACTTCAAGTGCCTTGTTGCTCACGTTAACCTTGCAAAATTGATGGAATGATTGTTGAATCTCTGGAATTGTTGGAGTTACTTGGCAGGCTTCAGACTGATGAAAACTGTCTCCTAGTTTGCTGGTTCATTGTCAAGCTGGGAACCACTTAGCTCTGAGGGGGCGAGAGGGGATGTCAGAGTTAGCCAATAGTCTCCTGTGGTGTCTGTGTATTTCCTTTTTTTTTAATTGGAGGATAATTGTTTTACAATGTTCTGTTGATTTCTGCTGGAAACAATGCGTATCAGTCATAATTATAATATATCCCCTCCCTCTTGAGCCTCCCCCCTGCCATCCTACCCCTCTAGGTCATCACAGAGTGCCAGGCTGGCCTCCCTGTGTTATATAACAGTGTCCCACCAGTTACCTGTTTTACACATGATAGTGTAGATCTGTCAATGCTACTTTCTCATTTTGTCCTACCCTCTCCTTCCCCTGCTGTGTTCACAAGTATTTTAACAATTTATTTGAACCAGAGTGAAAGATCTAGGCCTGTGCTCTCCAACAGAAATATAATGCCAGCAATGTGTGTGGTTTATAATTATCAGATAATCTTTAGAAAAGTAAAAAGATCCAGAGAAGTGAAAATGCTTGTCTGCACAAAATCTTGCACATGAATGTTCATCACAGCTTTACTCATAATTGCCAAAATGTGGAAACAATTCAAGTGTTCAGTAACTGATGACTAGATAAACAAAATGTGGCATATCCATACAAGGGAATGTTATTTGACAATAAAATTAAATGAAGTACTGATACATGCTATAAAATGGATAAACCTTGAAAACGTGCTGAGTGAAGGGAGCCAGATGGAAAAGACCTTGCACTGTATGTTTCCACTTGTATGCAATGTCCAGAATAGGCAAATTTGTAGAGACCAAAAGTAGAGTAGTGATTGTCAAGGGCTGAGGGAAAATGGAAACGGGGAGAGGGGTGACTGCTAACACGGGTCCAGGATTGCTTTTTGGAGTGGTGAAAATGTCTTAAAATTGATTGTAGTGATGGGGGCAGAGCTTTGTGAACAGACTAAAAACCAACGAGTTGCGTATTTTAAACGAGTGAGTTGTATGGCATGTGAATTACATGTTTTAAAAAGTAAAATGACCATAACCATAAGGTTACAGCGGGGAGGGTGGGGAAGGTACAGGGAGGGAGTTTGGGACTGACATGTATCCGCTGCTGTATTTACAATGGACAACCAGCTAACCAACAAAGGCCTCCACTATAGCACAGGGAACTCTGCTCAATATTATGTAACATCCCAAATGGGAAAAGAATTTGAAAAAGGATACATGTATATGTATGGGCTTCCCAGGTGGCTCAGTGGGTAAAGAATCTGCCTACAAGGCAGGAGACACAGGAGAGGTGGGTTCGATCCCTGGGTTGGGAAGATTCCCTGGAGGAGAGCATAGCAACCCACTCCAGTATTCTTGCCTGGAAAATCCCATGGACAGAGGAGCCTGGCAGGGTATAGTCCATAGGGTCACAAAGAGTCGGACACGACTTGAGTGACTAAGCATAAGCGTGTGCGCGCGTGTGGGCACACACACACACACACACACACACAATGTATAACTGAATCACTTTGCTGTACACCTGAAACTAACACAACATTGTTAATCACCTATACTCCAATATAAAATAAAAAGCTAAAAGAAATAGGTAAAGTTAATTTTACTAATATATTTTATTGGACTCAAAATATCCTAAATAGTATCATTTAAAGCTGCAATCAATGTAAACCATTATTTTTATGGGAGTTTTATTGAAATAAAACAGAAATTAAGTATAGAGTTTGATCAGTATATAATATACAATGTTATTATATAGAAATTACTACCACTTCTTAAGCTGGTATTATTGCTAATGGAGCTGATGCCCACAGAAGTCATTAACTCTCCTAAACGGTAAACATTATTCTCATTCAGTGTTAAAACATTATTAATGAGATATTTCAGTTCTATTTTGGTAACAAATCCTTGAAATCCGCAGTGTATTTTACAGTCACAGCACATCACTTTGGACCAGACACATATCAGGTGCTCAGTAGCACATTTGGTTAGTGGTTCCATATTGGAAAGTTCAAATCTAGGCAATTATAGCTTCCTACCAGCAAAGGGCTCTCTCTGTATTCCTTTTTATTTTCCTTTATAAACTCAAATAGGCTTGGGTTCAGATCACCTTTTGCCACTTACTAGGAGTATAACTTTGAGCCTGTAATTTAGTCTTTATAGATTAGTTTTCTTTTCTGTGAAATGAGCACAATTAAAGAAGGATTGCAGTCAGGACTGAGATAATCAGTGGAAAGCTAGAATGATGCTTGGCATATGGTGCTCAGTCAGTATTAGTTATTATTATTTCTTGATCCCATGGGGCAGGACAGCCTGTGTGCTCAGGTGGGAAAGACTTGGGAGCAGAAAACCTGGGCTCAGATCCTGTCATGTACAAGCTGGCTTGTAGAAGAGCCTGCCTGCCTATGCTGCACCCCCACAGCCCCTTCAGACGGTTTCTTTGCTCTGAGTTACCCACTTTGCACTTAGGACTCAGGATACGGCTGTTTGGAAAGGAATGGAACCCCACCAAGAGCAGGCAACATCTAGGCCGGTCAGAGGATTGTGGGGTAGCTCAGGGTGGGAAAATCCAACCCATAAGGGTCCTGGGGACCAATGGAACAATTGAGGTCCTTTCTTCTGCAGAATTTGAATCTGAGACATGGAGAAAGGATGAGGATCAGCATCAGGGGCAGAAGCAGAGACACGCAGAGGAAAATTCTAAGTTGAAGCCTTGAGTCAACACAAGTGATGGATGAGTAGGAGCCACAAATGAACAAGAACTGTGAGTAATGAGACAGAGAGGAGTGGGGAGAGCAGACGGACAGGCCAAGACCCAGAGGTGCTGAGTCACTGTGACGGTGGATGCGGAGTACCGAGCTGGGGCCCCTGAGTTACAGAGCTGCTCTTGGGTGACTCGAGCTATGGCTGTAACCCAGAGCTGTTCCAGCCTCTGAGAGGCCGGTTGAGACTTGGGTGGCTGAGACTTTGGTTTTCTCAATCATGTAATGACACCTGAGAATGTTTCTCTTTCTTGAAACCTACACAAAGACCCGACCAATGCCAGCCACATCAAAACTGAGACTTGGTTTCCTCACCTGTGAAGTGAGGACACCTGTTGCTTTTAGGTTCGGCATCCCTTTCTTGGGGCAATGACTTTTATCTGACACTTTGCAGTGCTGGGCCTACCAAACCTGGACCCCACTTCTGAGGTGGCCGCATAATCAGGCTTCATTGCAGGGACTTGTCTCATGTAGAGACACCTCTGCGGCAAGGGTTGGAACCCTTGTATGAGCTCCTGGGTCCCTTCTAGCTGGGACCTTCTGAGCTGTCTTGATTCCTGTTTTTTTTTTTTTTTTTTTTTTTGGTGGAAGGGTAGAGTAGACTTCTTTATTCACATAACCTTTGTCTTGTAGTACTTCATCTCAGGGCAACATGACTGCTTCTGTATCAAGCTGTACCATCAAACTGGGAGCTCCCTGTTCATCTTGGCAACCCCAGCACCTGACCCAGTATGGGCACGTGACAGGCTCTCCATTGTTCAAGGTCTGACTTTGCCAGACTCTTCTCTGTTGCTGAGTCCTATGCTAGTCATCATCCACCTTAGGAGGTAGTGATTCTGGTCCTAGTTCTGATCTCAATTGAGTTTACTTGGACAAATCATCCAGGATCTATGAGTCTCTTTCTTATCTTGCGTGAGAATCTGTAGTACTGATTACCCCCAGTTCTGATGTGTCCACCTCCAGTAAACTTAAGATCTGCATCATCTGTCTCACTGGCTCAGCCACATTCTCTTCAACTTCATCTTCCATTTATCATCCTTTGTTGTTGTTCAGCTACTAAGTCGTGCCCGACTCTGTCACCCCATGATCTGCAACACACCAGGTTTCTCTGTCCTTTATTATCTCCCAGGGTTTGCCCAAATTCATGTCCATTGAGTCGGTGATGCTATCTCACCCTCTCATCCTCTGCTGCCCTTTCTCCTTTCTCCTTCAATCTTTCCCAGCATCAGGGCCTTTTCCAATGAGTGGGGTCTTCACATCAGGTGGCCAAAGTATTGGAACTTCAGCATCAGTCCTTCCAATGAACATCATTTAGGGTAGATTCCTTTTAGGATTGACTGGTTTGACTCTTGAGGGACCCTCAAGAGTCTTCTCCAGCATCACAATTTCAAAGCATCACTTCTTCAGCATTCAGCATTTTTAAGGTCCAACTGTCACATCCATATATGACTACTGCTGGTAAAGTGGATCGGAATCCGCCTGCCAATGCAAGGGACACGGGTTCAACCCCTGGTCTGGGAAGATTCCACATGCCAAGGGAGCAACTAAGCCTCTGTTGGTTCCTGTTTTATTGAGCTCTTTTGTTTCAAACTTTACAAATTGCCTTTATAGATCCTCTCTTCTTTTTTTAAAGTAATAATGCTACCTGGACACACGTGTTGCATGGTTGTTTTGAAGTGAAATGAGCGACTCCTAGATATAAACTCCATTCTGTCCTTGGTTGTTCCCTCCCCCTGCCCTCTCCTGCTCTACCTGACCTAACATCCCTGGGCCCGGTGTACCTAAATTAGCCCAATTTTTTCCTCTTTTTAAAGCAGATTATACACCTAGACCATCCCCCAATTAACCGTGGCCTTTACCAAATCCTTGCCAAATGCCTTTTCATGCTGCTTTCTTTTTCTGCATAATGCAAGACCTGAGTCAAACAGGGCTCCTCTCTCTGCAGTACCACAAGACTCCCTGTAGGTGGCAGCACGTGACCGCAAATGTCCTGAACTAGCCCACGACCAGCCTGAAGAGTGGGTGAGACGCTGGGGTAGAGCATTTACCAGCCAAGGGGGAGAGGGGGAGGCAGGAGAAGGGAGGAAGGGAAGTGGGCACCCAGCAGCTTTGAGACAGCTGAGAGTTGGTTCGAGGTTTGGAAGACAGGTTCACTCCATCCATCCATCCAACAGATGGTTTTGAGCACCCATGATAGGCTCTGAAGATGAACAAGAAAAACACAGGGAGTTCCTGTTCTCATTGGCCTTGCACCTAACTTAGAGCCATCCCCCGCCGCCGGCACCCCCCCCCCCCCCCCAGCCATATAGAGCATACCCTTATGGGCTTGTTTTCCCATCTGCAAAACAGAATAATAAACTGGTCAGGCTGAGGTGCTGGCATCCGGTCCGAGCTGCTTCTCTTTCCCTCTGCCCCACCCGCCTTCACGGGAACTGAAAACATTGCTAAGCCCTGTGGTCATCCAACTGGGGAATCAATGTCCTCCCTGTATCAGAGGGAAGCGCTGGCCAGTCCACCCCTTCTGCAAAGTCTGATTAAGCCTTGAACTTGAAGGCATCCCCCAGGCCGGTGAGAAACCTCATTAACCTCAGAAGTTTGAACTGGATGATTTGTATCCATTCTAGGTTTCAGTGAAAAAATGTTTCTAAGGATAGACTCACAGAGGTAGGGAACAAACTTATGGTTGCCAAGGCAGAGGGGAAAGGAGAGGCATGGGGTGGGAGTTTGGGGTTAGTTGCTGCTGCTGCTAAGTCGCTTCAGTCGTGTCCGACTCTGTGCGACCCCATAGACAGCAGCCCACCAGGCTCCCCTGTCCCTGGGATTCTCCAGGCAAGAATACTGGAGTGGGTTGCCATTTCCTTCTCCAATGCATGAAAGTGAAAAGTGAAAGTGAAGTCGCTCAGTCGTGTCTGACTCTTCGCGACCCCATGGACTGCAGCCTACCAGGCTCCTCCGTCCATGGGATTTTCCAGGCAAGAGTACTGGAGTGGGGTGCCATTTCCTTCTCCATTGGGGTTAGCAGTTGTAAACTATTTCATATAGAGTGGATAAACAACAAAGTCCTAGTACAACAGAGGGAACCATAATGGGAAAGAATAGAAAAAGAAAAAAAATATACATATATACACATATATATAAATATAACTGAATCACTTTGCTGCTCCAGCAGAAATTAACACAACTTTGTAAATCAACTATACTTCAATAAAAAAACAGTTTCTGGGAATTTCCTGGTGGTCCAGTGAATTAGGACTCAGCTCTTTCACTTCCAGGGCCTGCGTTCAGTCTCTAGTTGGAGAGCTAAGATCCAGTAAGCTGCACAGTGTGGCCAAAAAATAAGTTCCTAAGGAAACAAGTTGGAGATGCTACTCTACTAATATATATCACATATGCTGACATATGTATAAGTACCGATATATAGCCAGTGATATATATCATATACACACACACTGATGCCTATCATACATGCTGAAGTGTGTATATGTTGATATGCATATACACGTTGCTGTCCGTTATTCAGTTGCTCAGTTGTGTCCGACTCTTAGTGACCCCACGGACTGCAGCACGCCAGGCTTCCCTGTCCTTCACTAGCTCCTGGAGCTTGCTCAAACTCATGTCCATTGAGTCAGTGATGCCATCCAACCATCTCATCCTCTGTTGCCCCCTCCTCCTGCCCTCAATCTTTCCCAGCTTTGGGGTTTTCAGTGAGTCAGCTCTTCACATCTGGTGGCCAGAGTATTGGAGCTTCCGCTTTAGCGTCAGTCCTTCCAATGAATATTCGTGTATGTACATGTATATACACATGAATATACATCATATATACACAATGAGAATAACTGGTAATACCTTTTATTGAGTGTCTAGGTTACTTTTCTCTCTTTGCTGATTGGAAAGCACTTGGCTTGCCTATAGTACCCCTATTACTAGCATTTCTAATATTATTACCCTTTATTATGATTATATTCTGCCCCTTCACTTCCTAATGTACACTAGATGTTATCTGAGACCTCGTGATCATGGTCAAATGTCCCTGAATGTCCCTTCTTCTGCCCCACCTCTACTCCACTCTTGAGGAGCTCCAAGGCCTCTCTAGGATTGCTGCTGACCCCTGGCTTTCCTACCCTGAGGCCTCTGTTTCTTGGATGCCTCTGACCTGTAGCATGTCACATCCTCTGTTTAAAAAAACACTAACAATCACAAAAATTCATTGACACGATGCACACTAGGCCCCTGTGAGTTTAGCTGACTCTAAGGCGGCTTCTGGGGAGTGTCCTGGGAGAGATTGCATTTCATGCCTGGTTCCCTTAGACCTCCTGTTGCTCATGCTTGCCCACCAGCTCCCTCCTCCTCCTGTTGGCTAGTTGACCCCAGGGATACCACACCCTTCTCTGTCTGCTATCCCATCCCTGGAGGACTAGGGATTCATTTGAAGCTGGGGTGCCAGCTGGCACCTTGCGTGGACTCTGAACTCTGATGAAAGTCAGCCTGAGAAAGTGGGAAAACAGGGGAGAAAGAACAGCATGGGGGAGAAAAGCAAGAGTTGGCTTTACTGCTTTGAGTTTGGGCTGCCAAGTACATCCCTGGGCCTGGGCCTGATACCTGGGGGAGAGACTGGGACGGGGTACAGATTCGGGAGCCCGCATCCTGCCCAGTGGGCATCTGCAGCCTTGGGAATGGGTCTATCTCGTAGGAGGTGAGAGCTGTCTGATCTCCTAGGCCCTTGCACCAGCTTGCCTGTCCCTTCTCCCTCTGCTTGGATAACTCTGGGCTGCCTGTGGAAGGCTTCCTATCTCTCCCAGGGCTGGGTTAGGTGCCTTTGTGGAGGAGAGGTCTCACGCCTCAGGCAAAAGTATTTCCTTCTCTGAGAAGCCTCTGAAGCAAGCTGTCTTGTGGACAAAGCATCCTGTTGACAGTTGCTTCTCTTCTAAATTAATTGAGGAGGTCTTGTGTTAAGGGACCCTGTCTTCAGGTGCTAGAACCTTTTAGGAGCCCTCTTTCAACCAGGCAGAGCAAACAGGTAAAGTCCATTTTTCCCCACCTGAAATCTAGGAGATCCAGGAATTTTGTGGTCTGACTTGGGACACTGAGGAGGTCTTTCCTGGCCTCGTGGAATTTCAAATAGGAGACCCAGCTGTGAATGCACAGCAGTGAGTTGAAAAGGCAGGCTCAGAGAGGAGAATCCACCAGCCTGAGGCCACACGGCCAATTGGATCAGAGCTGAGATTGGAACCTGGGTGTGTCTGACCTGGTGCTGGGTTTTTTTCAGTACACAATTCATCCAGCCCCACGCACCTATTCCGGAAGAAAATGGGGGTGGGTGTGGGCACAGGAAAAGGAGTTTGTTGAGTGGGGCTGCCTCTGGTGCTGGATGTCATGGGGTTTAGGGGTCAGGAAGTGGCAGGGGACACCCCTTAATTGGCATGCAGGCCTACAACTGGAGGAGGGAGGAGCTGACAACAAGAGGGCCCAGGTCAGGGCACCCATTGGCTAGGGGGCAGAAGGGGTAGTGGTAGAAGGGAAGTGGTGCTCAGCTGGGGCCACAGGAAGTTCCAGATTTTGGTTAGAGGTTGGAAAGTACCAGCAAATTCTTATTTCAACAGAAAACCAGAGGCAACAAGAATTTTCTTTTAAAAATAGAGGTGAATGCAGAATTTGCAAAGGAAGCAGCCATCTACAGAATGGGGTTGGAAGTCATGAGGTAAGTGTGATATTCTCCAGAAAAAGGTCTTGAAATTTGGTTGAAGCAGGTCAGAGCCCAAAGCTATTCAAAATGGGGCCTTCCCATGGGAGCACCAGGGTACAAGAGGAAGAGATTAGATGCTGGACAAAACATAAGAAAACCAGAACTTTAACATGACAATGAGAAGGTCCATCACATCCATCGTCATTATTGTCATCACCATGATCATCACCATTAGCATCAGCAGCAGCAGCAACTAGAATGATCTTTTAAACTGCCAATGACTTGCCATCTCCTTCAGAGTCAAAGTCATACCTTCCCACTGGCCTGAAAATCTCCCTGTCCTCCAGCTCCCCATCACCTCTCTGCTGTCACCAGTTACTACTGTCCCCTCCCTCCCTCTTCTGCAGCTTCACTGGCCCCGGTGTTGCTCCAGCAGCCCCCGCCTCCTGTCCCAGGACACCCCATGTTTCTCCAGAACCACCCATCTCCTGCTCCAGGGCACCCTGTATTCCTCCAGCACCCTCCACCTCCTGCCCCGGGATACGCTGTTTTGCTCTGGCACCCCACCTCCTGCCCCAGGACACTTATACGTGTTGTGCTCTCTCCTCTCCCTGGATTTCTCTCTTCCACATCCCCATGGCTTCTGCCCTTGCTCCCTCAGTTTTTCTCAAAAGTCACCTTCTCAACAAGACAGTCCCTAAAGACACTTTCAAGTTGCAATGCTCATTCTCTTTCCCCACCTCCTGGGAATTCCTGTCCACTTCTTCATCGAAAATTTTTCCCACAGGACGTCTTACCATCTTCATACTACGTTTGTTTTTTTTTTTTTTTTTTTGCATGCTGTGCAGCTGGCAGGATTTTAGCTCCCTGACCAGGTACTGAACCCAGATCTGGGCAGTGAAAGTGCTGAATCCTAACTATGGGACCACCAGGAATTCCCCCATACTATGTTTTGTTCCTTTTGTATCTCTCTCTGTATGAATTAAGCTCTTTGAGGGTGAGGGGTTCTGGACTAGTGCCTGGAGCATGAAACAGGCCTCCTGCATTTGTTCTTGAATGAGAGCTTTGTGGCTGAGGGTTCATGCCTGGAGCTGTGGCCTGGAGCAATGTGTCCAGTGTGGCTGACACTTGGGAGCTCTGTTCTGAGGATGTCTTGCTTTAGGTCACCAGGACACGGGGCAGGACACTCCACTCCTTGGGCAAAGTCTGGGACCCATACCTGGAGTAGGGGTTGGAACCAGAGTCATCTGTGACTCACCACTAAGGAGATGAGCAGACCTGCTTCTTTAACCACTAATGAAATATCCATGTCCCAGTAGACAAACAGCTCACACTTTATTTAATGGGGAAGAAAGAAGGATGTGTGGAAAGGAGGGGGCGCCTTCACAGAGGGCCGAGTGTCAGGGCATTAAAGTTGATTTATTCAGAGTAATTGATTCACGATGCTCCAGGTCAAGGAAATTAGATCCAATCAGGAGCTGTCTATACAATTTCCCGCTAATTGTCAGCGGATGCCGTGGTAGGATAATGAGTTTTCGGGCATGAGGGACTCAGATGTGGTGATCCAGGAGGATCGTTCTGTTTGTTTGCTTTTGGCCTCACCACTTGCATCATAGTTCTCTGACCAGGCATTGAACCTGGTGCCACAGCAGTAAAAGTGCAGAGTCCTTACGACTGGACCACCAGAGAATTCCCCCAAGCATATAATTTTGGTCTTTGATCTGAGATATACTGAACCTCAGGGTCTTCTCCCTGGAAGGCTCCTTCTTTAGCCAGAATTTTCTTGACCCAAAAGGTGCTGGACCAGGGAAAATGTGAAGGGGTGCAGGCCTGGGATTAGTCCACCAAGCTTGGACCCCACAGAGCTAGAAGTTGCCTCACTGAAGGGACATATTCTTGAATTCTTTACTCCATCACAGAATCTATTAGCAAATTCATCAGTTTTGCCTCCAAAGCATCTGTTGGCTCTGTGCACTTCTCTTACTTGCACTGTCACTGTCACCTGTCACCCAGTGGCTGCCTTGCTGGCCTCTCTGCCTCCTCTCTTATTCCCTCCCTTCATTACCCACCCAAGAGGATACAGTGTGAGGCTCAACACACTTCAGTGGCTCCCCTTGCCTTGAGCATCAAGACCAAAATCCTTGGGACTTCCCTGGCGGCCCAGTGTTCAATATAAGGATCCATCTGTCGACGCAGGGGACACAGGTTCGATCCCTCATCTGGGAACTAAGATCCCACACGCCGTGGGGCAACTAAGCACATGTGCCACAACTGCTGAGCTTAAGCGCTGGAACTACTGAAGCCCGAGTGCCCCAGAGCCTGTGCTCCTCAACAAGAGAGGCCACTACGAGAGAAAGCCCTTGCACAGCAACGAAGACTCAGTGCAGCCAAAGATAATTAATTAATTTTTAAAAAAGACCCCAATCCTTAATGTGGCCTAAGAGATCTCACACCATCTGACCCCTGCCCACGTCTCAGTCTCAACTTGCGCCGCTTCCTCCAGGCCCACTCGTGATAGCTTCCTAAGAATGCTATGTGCGCATGCCCCCATTTTTACACTAGGACGTGGCCTTGTTGTTTCCTTGGCACAGGATGATCTTGTCCTTTTCCAGGTCAACTCCTAGTTGTCCTCTAAGCCTCAGCTTGGATTTCATTTTGTCCAGGAAGTCCAGTTTGACACCACCATCCCTTCCACCCCAAGGGGTAGGTTACTGTGGCAGATTGCATCTTCCAAAGATGGTGGCAACAATGTGTATCATCCCACATGCTCTTCTTACAGGGTGATCTTGACACTCCTCCCATAGAGGGCTGGGACTTATGTCCTGTCCCTTTGAATTTGGACATACCTTTGTGACTGCTTCCATCTAAAGAGTGTAGCAGAAATGATGCTATGTGACTACTACGTGACTCCTGATGCTAGAGCATAAAATCATCACACACGTTTATCTTTTCTTGGGGCCCAATCCCAGGCTTCGAGGAAGCCCAAATTAGCACACATGGAGAGACTTCATGGAGAGGCCCCCGGAGGTGTTCTGGACAGTAACCCAGTGGAGGTCCTGGCAGACAGCCAGCATCAGCCCCAGATGTGAGTGAGGCCACCTCCAGGTGATTCCAATGGCCACCTAGTCACCGCCAACCCTTTAGATTTCTCAGCTGGAGGTCCAGACATCATGGAACATTCCCATTGTTATCCTGTCGGAATTCCTGATCCAAAAAGCCCATGAGCATAATAGAAGAGCTATTTTATGCTACTGACTGTTGGCCTGATTTGCAGGACAGTTAGGAGAGTCTCCTCTGTCCTCCACAGTGCTTCTCCTATCGAAGGATGAAACCACTGTCTTCTAGCTGCTTTGTCTTTCTTCTCTGGACCATCTGCTGTGAAGTTTCCTATTCGGGTTCATTTCTCCCACATCTAGTACAATACATAGAAAGCACTGGAATATTTTAAAATATACTAATTTTTAGAATCAACTAAAATAGCTTGTTTAAAGAATGAGCACCTTCTTCTCCTTAAAAAAGAATACAAAACTAAAGTCTCTTTAGTTCTCATCCTTAATTCCAACCTCTCACTGGTACAAACATGGTGTGTCTCCTTAAGGACCTTAAAATGCTTTCAGATAATCTGTGTGTATCTTATCAGTTCAGTTCAATTCAGTCGCTCCATCGTGTCTGACTCTTTTCAACCTCATGGACTACAGCACACCAGGCTTCCCTGTCCATCATCAACTCTCAGAGCTTATTCAAACTTACGTCCATTGAGTTGGTGATGTCATCCAACCATCTCATCCTCTGTCATCCCCTTCTTCTGCCTTCAATCTTTCCTAGCATTGGGGTCTTTTCCAATGAGTCAGTTCTTCACATCAGGTAGCCAAAGTATTGGAACTTCAGTTTCAACATCAGTCCTCCCAATGAATATCCAGGACTGATTTCCTTTAGGATGGATTTTTTAAGACCCAAAGATACATCATGCTATATTGTATATTTTGTAGCTTGATTTTTTCACCTGTTTTTCTAAGACCAATCCTTGCTGATAAAGTGGATCGAGTTAGTTTCTCTTAACTTCTGTAGAGTATTTCATCATTTTGTCTGTCAAGCTATTCCTGTGTTGATGGATATTTGCATTATGCCTGTTTCCTTTCCACTGTAAAGGGTACTCCAGTGAGCTTACCACATGGATGCTGTCATGCCTACATTCAGAAATTCCTGAGGTCGGTGGTTCTCAGCTTGGCTGCAGAGAAAATCACCTGGAAGTTTTTACAATCACACAGGTGCCCCACCCCCAAAGATCCTTAATTCATTTCTCAGGATTTTAAGATTTTCTGAAATCTTAAAAGATTTCAATAGAATGATCTGGAGGTAAGCAACAGTGATTTTTCCTTCTTTTTAATATTTATTTGGCCATGCCAGTTCCTAGTTGTGGCATGAGGGTTCTAGGTCCCTGACCAGGGATCGAACCCAGATCCTGTGCATTGGGAGCGTGGTGTCCCAACTGGGACTCCAGAGAAGTCCCAACAGTAGTTTTAGAAGCTTCCAGGTGGTTTGAATGTGCATCCAGAGTTGAGATGGATTGAGGGTGGAGGTGGTGGAATCACTGTCAAATGAGATGCCTAGCCTCTTTTTTTACTAGGCACTGCCCAGTTGCTTTTCTCTTTTTTTTTTAAAAAAAATGTTTTAAAAAAGCATTTTGTTTTTGGCTGTGCTGGTTCTTCGTTGCTGTGCCTGGGCTTTCTCTAGATGCGGTGTCCGGGCTTCTCATTGCCGTGGTTTCTCTTGCTGCAGAGAACCAGCTCTAGGCACGTGGGCTTCAGTAGTTGTGGAGCACGGGCTTAGTTGTCCTGCAATATGTGGAATCTTAGTTCCCAGGTCAGGGATCGAGCCCATGTCTCCTGCATTGACAAGTGGATTCTTAACCACTGGACCACCAGGGAAATCCTCCCAGTTGCTTTTCAAGATGACTGACCTTATTTGCCTCCTCACCAGCAGGGCAGTGTGTGAGCGATTAATGACTGTTTTGCATGATCGAGTGAATGCAAGTCACTGCAGCGCCGTGAACTGGAGCCCTCGTCCGTCCACTGACCAGTGGCCTCCGGATTGCCCATCCCTCGGCTACTGCCCAGAGTCGGCTGGGCTGCGGCAGGTTTGAAACGCTTTGTGTCCCTAGGTGGCAGTGTGGTACAGCTGCAAAGCGCTGTGCTGAGAGTGGGAGAACCCAGATTCTAGCTGAGACCCAGACTCTATCTCCCTGTGTGTCCGCCCGGTCACTTCCCCACGCTGGGCTTGGTGTCCCCACTCTTGAAGGGAAGAGAGCTGCAGTACTGGGCAGGGCTTCTCCTACTGCCCACCTCGGAGGTCAGAGCATGGACTGGCCTGGTTCTTAGTCTTTTTTGTGCCTGAACTCCATCTCAGAGTAGTGCTTTTAGATAGAATCCACAGGATTACAAAGGCAACCATATAAGTACATTCCTATAATGTATATTTAGCTTTATTGAGGTTTAATCAGCAAACCGTAAAGTTTACATGTTCAGTGTGATGATTTGATACATGATATACATGTACATGTGAAAGGACTCCCACCATTAAGTTAATTAACACATCCGTCACCTCACATATTTACCTCTTTCTTTTTTTGGTGGCAACATTTAAGTTCTACTTTTTAGCACATTTCGATTTTATAATACCATATTATCAACTATAGTTACCATGCTACATATTAGATCCTCAGAACTTATTCACCCTATAACTGAAAATTTATACCCTCTCCGTAACCTCTCCCTGTTTCCCCCACCCCCATCCCCTGGAAGCCACTTTTCGAACTCTCTATGCTATGAGTTTGACATGTTTAAGATTCCACATATAAGATACAAGTGGACCAGGCAGTATTTGTCTTTGGCTTACTTCAGGCAACCAATTATATTGAAATACAGTTAACACACTATTACAAAGCCAAATTGTGTTTCTTTACTAACACACCACATAAGATCAGGTGGTGGGTCAGCTGCATTATTAGGATTGCAATTTCAAGCAAAGGATGAGTATAAATGATTTTCTAAGATATCTGCAACATACATAACAGGAGATGGAAGTATCTTTGATTTCAACTGGTGACAAAGTCATCAGGGCTGCAGACGCTATTGCAGTTTGCTGCTGACAGTCATCATGGAAGGAAATGTGACATTTCAGTTAGGTGTTCAGAAAATTAAGAGGTAATGTTCTTTTCCCATCCAAGTTCACTGACTCCAGGTTACATGCTCATGGACCCCAGGTTAAGAAGCCTTGCTGGAGTTAGAGAGCCTCAGGTTTCAGCCTGGGCCCTACACCTTCCTGTGCCAGACATTTGTGTGAGTTGCTTATCCTACCTGCACCTCCGTTTCCTCATCTGTAAAATGGGTATAAGGCTAATGTGCTCATAGGGCTGTTGGGAGAAGTGAATGTGATAAACCAAATCCAGCCCATATGTATTTATTTAAAATTATATTTTATTATGGTAAGAACATTTAACATGAGATCTACCCTTTTGACAAGAAGACAGCAAATCTTGACAAGGACGTGCAGATATTGGAAACTTGTACGCTATTGATGAGAATGCACAGCAGTACAGCTGATATGGAAAACAGCTGTGTGGAGATTTTTCAAAAATTTCAAAATAGAAGTTCTATATGATCCAGGAATACTATCTTTGGGTATTTATCCAAAAGAATCAAACATCAAGATTTTGGGGCTTCCCTACATGGCTCAGTGGTAATGTATCCACCTGCCAATGCAGGAGATACAGGTTTGATCCCTGATCCAGGAAGATCCCATATGCTGTGAAGCAAGTAAGCCCATGCACCATAACTACTGAGGCTGTGCTCTAGAGTCCGGGAGCCATAACCACTGAAGCCCACAAGCAGCAGCTACTGAAGCCTGCATGCCCTCCAGGCTGTGCTCTGAAACAGGGGAAAGCGTTGCAATGAGAAGCCCATGTATTGCAACCAGAGAGTAGCCCCTGCTTGCTGCAACTGGGGAAAAGCCCACACAGCAATGAAGACCCAGCCCAGCCAAAAATAAATAAATAAATAAAAATTATTTTAAAAAGTCAGGGTTTTGACTTTGGCACTCCCATGGTCACTGTAGCAGTATCCTCAATAGCCAAGACAGAGAAACAACCTGTGCCTGTCAACTGACAAATGGATAAAGAAATGTGGTATATCATACATACAGTGGGATACTATTCAGCCTTAGAAAAAGGAAAATCTGCGATATGTGACAACATGGATGAACCTTCTCAACATTTATTGAGAACTTCCTGTGTGACAAAACTTTCTCAGGCTGTTTTAGGTGCCGGGGATTCTATTCTGAATGAGAGAGGCAAAATCTCTGCCCTTATGAAATTTACCATCCAGAGGCAGAGACAAGGATCGGGTAGGAAAAGAAATACATATGGTTTCAGATAATAATAAGGGCTGTGGTGAAAATAGAACAGGCGGTATGACAGAGAACAAATGCCCGGTATAGATGACGTGAGATCAGACAATCAGGGAATCATAACCCGCTGAACAATGAGTTACATTAATGTATCCGAAGAGAGCATGCATTTGAAGTAGTATTTGGCACAGTGCCTGGCATGTGGTGCAGGCTCCATACACATTTGCCATGGTGATGCTGACGATGCCGCCAGTTCCCTGGGGCACAGACCTCCCAGCTTGTGTGGCTGATGCTGGTGCTGCCCACCGTGCCCAGGGCAGGCTGAGCACCAGGAGATGCAAGTGGGTGAGAAGAAGGCAGCAGCCCTGTCAGGACTGGATCTGAGGGAAGAAAGTCTGATTAAAGGAAGATAAAGTCTTCTCTCCACTATGTCTTGCGGGGAGAGCTAAGCAATCAATAGGTCTCGCAGATCAGTGGAGGGTACTTTGAATCTGGCAGCACAGGGCTTTTTAATTAAACCTATAACTGCAAGAAAACGTAACTGCTTTATTTCTGCAGCTTGCGTTTCTGCCTGCCTGCCTGCCAGAAACTGAACAAATCAATGTTCTTCGGAGGATCTGAGGATTGTGACCTCTGGTTTCAGGAGGACCGGACCCTGCCGGGATGAACCTCTGGATGGTCAGGGTGTCAGATACCAATTCCAGGAGCTCAGATGTTGCCTTTGGCATTTAAACACCCACAACAGGGTTTTTTATCATAAATGGATGTTGAATTTTGTCAAAGGCTTTTTCTGCATCTATTGAGATAATCACATGGTTTTTATCTTTCAGTTTGTTAATGTGGTGTATTACATTGATCGATTTGTGGATATCAAAGAAATCTTGCATTCCTGGGATAAAGCCCACTTGGTCATGGTATATGATCTTTTTAATATGTTGTTGGATTCTGTTTGCTAGAATTTTATTAAGGATTTTTGCATCTATGTTCATCAGTGATATTGGCCCGTAGTTTTCTTTTTTTGTGGCATCTTTGTCTGGTTTTGGAATTAGTGTGATGGTGGCCTCATAGAGTGAGTTTGGAAGTTTACCTTCTTCTGCAATTTTCTGGAAGAGTTTGAGTAAGGTAGGTGTTAGCTCTTCTCTAAATTTTTGGTAGAATTCAGCTGTGAAGCCGTCTGGTCCTGGGCTTTTGTTTGCTGGAAGATTTCTGATTACAGTTTCGATTCCCGTGCTTGTGATGGGTCTATTAAGATCTTCTATTTCTTCCTGGTTCAGTTTTGGAAAGTTATACTTTTCTAAGGATTTGTCCATTTCTGATCTGAAAAAAAATAAATAAATAAACACCCACAGCAGGCATGATTATCAATTGCACTTCATGAGAAGGTGACAGTCCCTCCCAGCCAGCAGGGCTTTGTCTGCCAAATCCCTGGGTCAGCCCAAAGACATCAACATGACTTTAAAAAATATTTCCTCTTATTATGAAATAGAACTTTGCTACTTAAAGTGTGGTCCTCAGACCTTCAGCACCGGTATCACGTGCTGGGACTGTGTCAGAAATGGAGACTCTCAGGCCATCCTAAACCTACTTGATTAGAATGTATATTTTTACAAGATCCCCAGAAAATTCATGTGCATGTAAAAGTGTGAGAAGTGCTGAGATACAAGACCTGGAAGACAAACCAGCCCATAACAAAAGTGCAGACCTTCTTTAAATCCTGAAAAAAAAGTTTTTTAAAAATGTGTGACACTTATGGAGATAATCTGAACACTTATTGGATATTTGGGGACCTGAGTGGTGGCATAGGAGATGCATTTATGCATTTGTTTACTTAATGTATGCTTTAGTGAAAATGTTAGTTGCTCAATCGTGTCTTACTCTTTGCAACTTCATAGACTGTAGCCTGCCAGGCTCCTCTGTCCTTGGGGATTCTCCAAGCAAGAATACTGGAGTTGGTAGCCATTCCCTCGTCCAGGGAATCCACCCAACCCATGGATCAAACCAGGTCTCCTGCATTGCAGGCAGATTCTTTACCATCTGAGCCACCAGGGAAGCCTTAGTGTATGTTTTAAATTCTCCATAATAAAAAGTAAGACTCTATGAAATATAGCATTTATATAGAAAGTGCATAAAACATGAAGGTATTGTGGGTGAATAATGAGTCTAGTGAACATCCTTGAATCTACTACCAGCTTGTTGTCAGCCACGCCCACTCCCACCAAAACCCCTACCCCCAATTCACCCCTTCCCCCCAGTTTCTTGGTGGTCCTCACCCATGGTTGGGCTTCTGGTAAAGAATCTGCCTGCAGTGCAGGAGACTTGGGTTCAATCCTGGGTTGGGAAGATCCCCTGGAGAAGGGAATGGCTACCCACTCCAGTATTCTGGCCTGGAGAATTCCATGGACAGAGGAGCCTGGCAGGCTACAGTCCATGGGGTTGCAAATACTGGGGCACAACTGAGTGATTTCACTCACGTATGGCTGCTCATGAAGTCTCCTGGAAAGACTTTACAAAGTTATGATGCCAAGAGTCTCCAGACTAAGGTAAGCAGAATCCCTGGGGCTAGAATCAATGAGTTTTTCTGACTTTTCAGGTAACGATGTCTTTGTGCTTTATTTATTTATCTTTTGGCCACATTCCAGCCTGTGGGGTCTTAGTTTCCCATCCAGGGATAGAACCCATGCCCCCTGTAGTGGAAGCGTAGAGTCCTATCTACTGGTCTGCCAAGGAAGTCCCATGATGGCTTTGTGCTTTAGTTTTTCAATGAACTTACCGCTTCATTGCCTCAAACAGGCCATTTAATGATCATTTCTCATCAAGGTCTGAGGTACTGCCTTATTTTGTAAATGTAGGTTACATTTAACAGTTGAATATCGCAACCCAGTTTTGAAAGTAATGATAGTAGTTACCACTTACTGAGTGCTTTCCACAAGCCTGGTACTGTGCTGGATACTTTATGTTCACATTTTGTCCCCACAGCTGTGGGGTTGGCATCACTATCCCTATTTTATTGATGAAGAAACAGACTAAGGACAACGTGCCTTGCCTGTGCTCACCCAGCTTAGAAAGCGCAGAGTCTTGTCTGATTCCACTCCTCTCATCTCATGCCGCTCTAGAAGGATCCTGAGGGGAGAGCTCAGGGCTGTCTGCTAACCCACGAAGAACTCGAAGTGAACACTGAGTGGCCTTTTACCCCTTGAGTTTCGTGTCTTTGGTAAAAATCACTTTGAGCTGAGTCTTATGTGGGTGTCAAACGGGGACATGGCTGCTTTGTATTCTCCAGTCGACAAGCGCTTATTCATCTCTCCAAGGTGCATCAGTTGTTACAGGATGGGAGGCAGGAAACGCCTCTGCATTTCAAGTGACCTCCCAGCTAAAGTCGAGCTAGTCATGCCCTCTCCAGCCTCATGGAGCCCTTGTCCAGGCCTGGAGGAGCAGCTGACAGGAGCCCTGCACTCCTGGTGCCAGGGAACTGCCCTTGTGAGGTTGTTTTTGTGTCTGCGGAACCCAGCCTGCAGACATGGTGCGTGTCTGTGATTCAAATAACAGGACCTGCTCAACCACTGAAGCACATGATCTCATGATATAAGTCCCAGTTTGGGAGGAGGTGGAATTCCCTGTGGTCCAGTGGTTACGAATCTGCCTTGCAGCTCAGAGGACACAGGTTTGATCCTTGGTTGGGGAACTAAGATCCCACCTGCCATGGAGCAGCTAGAGAATCCGTGCTCTGCAATGAAAGATCCCGTGAGCCACAACTAAGACCTGATGCAGACAAAAAGAGAAAAAGAAAATTACCCAGTGGGCAGAGCTGTATCATAGACCCTCCTGAATAGGGTGGGAACTGGGTTTCTCAGGTCAGCACTGCCACTTAGGAGCTGAACCACCTGAGGCAAATTCATCACTTCTCTAGGCCCCCTTTTTCTCATCTAAACACTAGTAGCTACCTCATGGGTTATCATAAGGATTGAATGGTTAGTATTTGAAGTGTGTACTTCATAGGTATAGTATGAGGATGGAATGGGTTAAAATTTGAAAAGTCTTTAGACCATGGCCAGCAGTGCCATGTGGAGCTGGAGACAAAGGAAATATTGGTAATACTGGCCTTGTCTTTATAATTTTTTCTTTAGATTTTAAATTTAATTTTTATTTTATATTGGAATTTACTTGATTTGGGCTTTCCCAGTGGCTCAGCAGTAAAGAATCTGCGTGCAATGCAAGAGCTGCAGGAGACAAGGATTTGATCCCTGGGTCAGGAAGATCCCCTGGAGGAGGGCACGGCAACCCACTCCAGTATTCTTGCCTGGAGAATCCCATGGACAGAGGAGCCTGGTAGGCTCCATAGGGTCCATAGAGTCACAAAGACTTGGACACGACTGATGCAACTTAGCACGCACATACTTTATCTACAATGTTGTGTTAATTTCAGGTGTACAGCAAAGTGATTCAGTTATACATAAACATATATCCATTCTTTTTCAGATTTTTTTCCCACATAGGTTATTACAGAATATTAAGTAGATAGAGTTCCTTGTGCCATAAGTAGGTCCTTGTTGATTATCTATGACCTTGTCTTTTTTTAAAACTTTGATGTTTTTCATTCTTCATGGATATTTTTGCATTCCTTTTGATTTCTTAGAATACTGCACCAACATATTGCATTCCTTTTGATTTCTTAGAATACTGCACCAACATATTATTTATCGTGATGACTGGGTTTCTTGGTGCCCTCTTAAATTTTGCACCCAAGGAGAGTAACTCACTTGCCTCACCCTCATCCTGGCCCTGGCTGTCAGGAAGTAAAATGCATGTTTTCATTGGTCTGTAGGGGACTTAGTGTCATTATATGAAAATACTTATTTTTATACGTGCAATACTTGTGCAGCACATACTGTGCTGCTCTCGTATTGGGGATGGAGCTGTGAATGAGGTGGAGCAAGCCACGGGTCTTGCTGTCAACTCCTTGACAGCCCAGTGATAATAATCACCACTACATGCCAGGACTCCATGTGAGGACTACATGCCAGGCATGGGGCCAATGATTCGACCTCTCAGGAGGGGATCAGTATATTCATTTTACAGATGGAGAATAACCCTGTATGCGAGACAGCAAAAGAGACACAGGTGTATAGAACAGTCTTTTGGACTCTATGGGAGAGGGTGAGGGTGGGATGATATGGGAGAATGGCATTGAAGCATGTAAATTATCATATGTGAAATGAATCGCCAGTCCAGGTTTGATGCATGATGCAGGGTGCTTGGGGCTGGTGCACTGGGATGACCCAGAGGGACGGGATGGGGAGGGAGGTGGGAGGGGGGTTCTGAATGGGGAACACATATACACCCATGGCGGATTCATGTCAATGTATGGCAAAACCAATACAATATTGTAAAGCAAAAAAAAAAAAAAAAAAAAAAAGAAACTGGACTCAGAGCAATTAAACAACTTGTCCAAGCCCATGAGGTTGAGAGGGGGGAACTCAGACTTTCAGACCCCAACACCCAAGCTCTTTTCACCACGGTCTGTGGATGAGGCAGGAGCTCTATCCCCACCTCCTGCAAGAACATCTGGGAAGCTGAAGAAATCAGCTGGATTTTTTCTGGGAGTTCCATGGCTTGGGTTTCTCTAATTATTCATGTCTTGGGAAACTTGAGTCTAGACAGGGAGGGGCTGGGGGAAGGTCCCCACCCTCCCAGCTTTGAGAGTAGGTTTGAGTCAGGATCTGCCATCCCTTGTTCCCTATGGGGAGAAAAACACGCTGTTGAAAAATCACTGAGATAAGGGACAGTCTAAGCAGATGCAGGAGACAGCTTCAGGGCAAAGGGGGAGGGGGAGAGAGGGGAAGGTAGAGAAGGAAAGAGAGGGGAAGGGAGGGAAGAAGGGGAAGAGGGAAAAGGGGCAGGAAGGCCAGCAGACAGCCTCTCAGGCAGGCGACTTTGACGGTAACTGAAATGCTCTGCTGTATTTCCCGGGGTTTCTGTTGGCGGGGGCCCCTCCAGAAGGCAGGAGGCCAGCTTCATTCAGCAGCCTGGGCAAGCACGTGGGGCCGGGTGCATGGAGGTGACAACTCCCATTGTGAATGTTTCCTGGGAAGTTTGAGAGGGGCCATCTGCAGCTCAGGGCAGGCACACAGTACGTGTTCCCTAAATGTCAGTTCAGTCTCCTTTGTAACCAGGGATTCCTCCATTGGAAAGACAAGAAATTGCCCCAGAGTAACAAGAGCTACAATTTTTAAAGCGTTTACTGTGGACCAGTTGACTTCATTTAACCCACAAAATAGCTACTATCATCATCGCCTGTTCTGTACGTGATGGCAGGAGGTTCAGAGAGCTTCAGTAATGTGGGCAAGGTCACATCACCTGCGAGGGTTTGTACTTTGGGACCACACTGCCCAAAACCAGAGCCACTGGTCGCATGTGGCTACTGAGTGCTGCAAATGTCCTCAGTGCCCAGAAGGGAGTAAATTCAAAATTTTATTTAACTTTAACTAATTGACATTTGATTTAAAAACTGAAGTGGTGAAAACAGTTTGATTGTTTCAGTGGGATTCCATTTCACTTTAATGGTTAAAAATTTAATGTCCACACTGAAACTGCTATAAAATACACACTGGTGTGGTTTAAACACTTAATATATAGAAAAGAGAATGTAAAATGTCTCATTAATATTTAAAAAGCTGTTTACATATCAAAATTATAATGTCTTAGATATATTAAGCCAAATACAATGTATCATTAAAATTTCACCTTTTCAAAAAATTGAATTATAGTTGATTTACAATGTTGTTTAGTTTCAGGTTTATAGCAAAGTGATCCAGTTATACATATATATCTCTATTCTTTCAGATTCCTTTCCCTTATAGGTTATTATGAAAGGCTGAATATGTAGTTCCCTGTGTTATACAGTAGGTCCTTGTTGCTGATCTATTTTGTATATAGTCCCTTGGACTGCAAGGAGATCAAACCAGTTAGTCCTAAAGGAAATTGACCCTGAATATTCATTGGAAGGACTGATGCTGAAGCTTCAGCCTCAATACTTTGGCCACTTGATGTGAAGAGCCGATTCATTGGAAAAGACCCTGATGCTGGGAAAGATTGAAGGCAAGAGGAGAAGACAAAAGGATGAGGTGGTTAGATAGTATCACTGACTCAGTGGACATGTATTTGAGCAAACTCCGGGAGATAGTGAAGGCCTGGTGTGCTGCAGTCCATGGGGTCTCAAGGAGTCACACGCAACTTGGTGGCTGAACAACAAGAGCAACAATAGCAAAGTGTGTGTCTGTTAATCCCAAACTCCTCATTTATCCCTCCTCTCCCCCTCACTTCAACTTTTAACAAAACTTTTCCTTTTTTTTAATTAAAAAAATTTTTGACTGTGCCTAAGGTTTGCAGGATCTTAGTTCTTGCACCATTGGCAGTGAAAGTACAGAGTCCTAACCACGGGAGTGCCAGGGAATTCCCTTAACAAAACTTTTAAAATGTGGCTACTAGAAAATTTAAAATGACACAACAGGTTTGAAATGCAGTTCTAATGGGCAGCCCTGAGCTAGACTATGAGCCCAGTCTGAGACTGGAGTGCACATGTTTGTTCTCTGCTTGAGTGCATAGGTGTGCTGTGCACCCCTGTTAATGGATGGAGGAGGGAGTGACCCCAGGAGTTCTCTAGAATATTAGACTTATCTTCTTCCAGTGCCTGGTAGCTTCTTCAAGACCTTGTTCTACCCAGAGTGGCCCTTCAGATGTAGTGACCTTCCAGCAACCTCAGCTGAGCACGAGTTTCTGTTTGACCTGAGAACCAAAGTTTCCTTCCTTCCCACTCCTACTTCCATTCATTCAGCAAAAGTTTATTGATGTGTGCCAGGCACTGTTGTAGGTGCTGGGGATGCAGCAGTGAGCAAAACAGGCACCTGTCCCCATGGAGTTTATATTCTTTTAGGGGAGGCGAAAATAAAAAAGAGGAATCTGTAAAGTTACAGGAACTTGGACAGTGATGAATGTCAAGAAGAAACAGAGAAAGCAGGAGGTAGACGGAAGGCATTGGGGGTGTGTTTGTTTCTTATGGCTGTTTTAACAAGTCCTATAACTGTAGTGGCTTAAAACAATCCATGTTTATTATCTCATAGTTTTGGACGTCAGGAGTTTGAGTGAGTTTGTAGATCTGTGTTTCTTCTGGAGGCTCGAGGGGAGAACTCATTTCCTTGTCTTGTCCAGCTTCTAAACGCTGCCTGAGTTCCTTGGTTCCTGACCCTTCATCGCTTCAATGTCTGCTCTGTTGTCATATCTCCTTCTCTGACTCTGATCCTTCTACCTCCTTCTTATAAGGACCCTTGTGATTCGATTGGGCCCACCTCCTCATCTCAAAATCCATAACTTAAGATTCTCTGGAGGGGAGGGTGGGAGGGAGATTCAAGAGGGAGGGGATATGTATATACTTACGGCTGATTCACACTGTTGTAAGGCAGAAACCAACACAATATTGTAAAACCATTATCCTCCAACTAAAAAATTAAAAAAAAAAAAAAAGCCTGCAACATTGGCAACCTCCCTTTTGGCAGATAAGGTCCCAGGGACTGCAATGTGGACATCTTTGCAGAGGGATGTCTACCACAGGGGCTGGGCTTTTAGATAAGGTGGCCCAGGAAGGACTCACTGAGATGACATTTGAGTAAAGACTGGAAGGAAGGGAGAGAGGGAATCATGAAGATACCCGGGGAAGGAGGCTTTCTGGCTGAGGAAAGAGCTTGTGTAAATGTCCTGAGGTGTGTGGCTGGGATGCTTGAAGATCAGCAGAGAAGCCAGAGAGTATGGAGCAGAGAGATCCAAGGCAGAAGAGTAGGGACTAAGGTTAGAGAGGTAATATAGGAGTGGGTGTGGAGACAGATCATGGAGGGCCTTACAGATGATTTTTAAAAAGGTATTTTATACTCTGAATGAGATGGAAAGCTTTTAGAGGCTTTCTTGAAGTGTGCAATAATTAACTATAAAAAATATATAAAAGCAAATGGAAAGAGAAATGAAAAATGGGGTGTGAACATGTAAAATAGAAATAAGGAAGTAATACAATTGAAGGCTGGGGGGTCAGAGGTCAGAAAATGCCAAAGAATTAAGACTTTAATGTATGAGGGGAAAGGGCTGATATATTTTTCAAAGAACTCAGGCATATCAATGATCCCTGTCCTGAAACTGGGTAGACAAACAAGCAAAGAGGTATGAACAGACAACTCAAAAAAGACGAAATGCAATTAGCCAAAGTAAAGTGGAAGTGAAAGTCGCTCAGTCGTGTTGGACTCTTTGCAACCATGGAATTCTCCAGGCCAGAATACTGAAGAGGATAGCCTTTCCCTTCTTCAGGGGATCTTCCCAACCAAGGTATTGAACTGGGGTCTCCTGCTTTGCAGGTGGATTCTTTACCAACTGAGCCACATGGGAAGTCCAAAAATATTGGAGTGGGTAGTCTATCCCTTCTCCAGGGGATCTTCCCAACCCGGAAATCTCCTGCATTGCAGGCAGATTCTTTACCAACTGACGTATCAGGGAAGCAATTAGCAAAGCATATAGGGAAATGATCAGCCTACCTAGTAATCCAAGGAATGCAAATTAAAACAACAGCTACATTTGTACCTACAAAGGATTTTAACAATGATAATGCTGTCTTTGTCCAGCATGGAGTGAGGTATATAGGGAACCCTTGATGCAGTAGGCATGGGGGGAGGGGTTCTGACCCTTTTGGAAAACAGTTTGATGCTGGGCATCAAAAACTTAAACATGGCATTCCCCTCAGTTCAATAAATCCACTCTTGGTAACCTGTCTCAAGGACAGTATTCTAAATCTGGATAAAGCTTTGTTTATTGCAGCCAAATGGGAGAGACAACTAAACTGTAAGCAATAAATTAAATAAACCATGAGGGTTGTTCTTTTGATATTTTTGCCAAACAATCTGAATTAAATGTCAGTTGTGTGCCAGGCACTGTCCTAGGTGCCAGGAATACAGCTGTGAACAAAACTCCATGTCCTCATGGGACTGACTTAGAAAGGAGAAAGAAAACAAAGAGAAGATAGGGATATGTGATATGATAAGAACAAAGCAGGGTTCTGTGTGAGGAGTGATGGGGACTGGAGGTTGAACAACTGTTCCATTTTGCTGAGAACTGAAGGCGATTCCCAGTACAGGGGATCTTCAGTTTTAAAACTAGGATGGCCTTGGGCAAACTGGGATGAGCTGGTCACCCTAAGAAGGGCAGCCTTTTGGTGAGGCTGCCCTGTTGGTGAGGTGGTCAGGCCTCTCTAAGGAGGCAGCATTTGAGTAACGGCAGAATGAAGCAAGGGTGTGTACTATGGGCATGATGGCAGAGTAGCTTCCCAGGCAGAAAGAACAGAATGTGCAAAGGTCCTGGGGCAGCAGTGTTCCTGGCCACCTTTGAGGACTCAAAAAAGGTAAAGGTGTCTGAAGTGTAGGTTTCAGAGGGGGAGGTAGGGGCTAGTTTTTGAACCCTGCCAGAAGAAGAAAATGGATTTTATTCTAAGCCCAGTGGAAGTCTTTGGAGGTTTAAACAGGGAAAGTGATATTGAAACCATGTAACTCATATTGAAACTTGAGCCCACGTTCCAGGACTTGAACCTGGCCAAAACCCATGGTCTTCCAACTGAGATCACATACCTGGTTTCGGGACTTAATGAAGCTCAGGCTCACAGAAAGAATTCAGTGGGAGACAAAGTGATAGGTAAGAAGTGCATTTATTTAGAGAGAAACACAGAGTGTGTGCCCTCTTAGAAGGTGAGACTGGTTGGAAATACGGTATGGTTAGCTTTTGTGGGCTGGGTAATTTCATAAGCTTCACAGGCTTCCCTGGTGGCTCAGCAGGTAAAGAATCTGCTTGCAATGCAGGAGACTCCGGTTTGATTCTGGGGTTGGGAAGATCCGCTAAAGAAGGGGTGGGCTACCCACTCCAGTATTCTGGCCTGGAGAATCCCATGGATTATATAGTCCATGGGGTCACAAAGAATCGGACTCGACTGAGGGACTTTCACTTTTATAGGCTAATGAGTGGGAGGATTATTTCAACTATTTTAGAAAAGGGGCAGAGATTTCCATGAATTGGGCCACTGCCCATTTTTTGGTCTTTGATGATCAGCTTCAGAACAGTGTGTCAGTCAGTCAGTCATTTCAGTTGCTCAGTCGTGTCCGACTCTTTTCGACCCCATGGACTGCAGCATGCCAGGCTTCCCTGTCCATCACCAACTCCTGGAGCCTACTCAAACTCATGTCCATTGCGTCAGTGATGTCATGCACCCATCTCACACTCTGTCATCCCCTTCTCCTGCCTTCAATCTTTCCCAGCATCAGGGTCTTTTCCAATGACTCAGTTCTTCACATTAGGCGGCCAAAGTATTGGAGCTTCAGCTTCAGCATCTCCAATGAATATTCAGGACTGATTTCCTTTAGGATGGACTGGTTGGATCTCCTTGCAGTCCAAGGGACTCTCAGGAGTCTTCTCCAACACCACAGTTCAAAAGCATCAATTCTTCGGTGCTCAGCTTTCTTAATAGTCCAACTCTCACATCCATACATGACTATTGGAAAAACCCTAGTTTTGACTAGATGGACCTTTGTCAGCAAAGTAATGTCTCTGCTTTTTAATATGCTATCTAGGTTGGTCATAGCTTTTCTTCCAAGGAGCAAGCATCTTTTAATTTCATGGCTGCCGTCACCATCAGCAGTGATTTTGGAGCCCAAGAAAATAAAGTCTATCACCGTTTCCATTGTTTCCCCATCTATTTGCCATGAGGTGATGGGACCAGATGCCATGATCTTCACTTTCTGAATGTTGAGTTTTAAGCCAACTTTTTCACTCTTCTTTTTCACTTTCATCAAGAGGCTCTTTAGTTCCTCTTTACTTTCTACCATAAGGGTGGTGTCATCTGCATATCTGAGGTTATTGATATTTCTTCTGGCAATCTTGATTCCAGCTTGTGCTTCATCCAGTCCGGCATTTTGCATGATGTACTCTGCAAAGAAGTTAAATAAGCAGTGTGACAATATACAGCCCTGACATACTCCTTTCCTGATTTGGAACCAGTCTGTTGTTTCATGTCTGGTTCTAACTGTTGCTTCTTAAGCTGCATACAGATTTCTCAGGAGGCAGGTAAGGTGATCTGGTATTCTCATCTCTTGAAGAATTTTCCAGTTTGTTGTGATCCACACAGTCAAAGGCTTTGGCATAGTCAATAAAGCAGAAGTAGATGTTTTTCTGGAACTCTCTTGCTTTTTCAATGATCCAATGAATGTTGGCAATTTGACCTCTGGTTCCTCTGGCTTTTCTAAATCCAGTTCATGAAAGCTCACAGTTCATGTACTGTTGGAGCCTGGCTTGGAGAATTTTGAGATTACTTTGACAACGTGTAAGATGAGTGCAATTGTGCAGTAGTTTGAGCATTCTTTGGCATTGCCTTTATTTGGGATTGGAGTGAAAACTGACCTTTTCCAGTCCTGTGACCACTGCTGAGTTTTCCAGATTTGCTGGCATATTGAGTACAACACTTTCACAGCATCATCTTTGAGGATTTGAAATAGTTCAACTGAAATTCCATCACCACCACTAGCTTTGTTTGTAGTGATGCGTCCTAAGACTCACTTGACTTTGCATCCCAGGATGTCTGGCTCTAGGTGAGTGAACACACCATCATGGTTATCTGGGTCATGGAGATCTTTATTGTATAGCTCTTCTGTGTATTCTTGTCACCTCTTTTTTAATATCTTCAGCTTCTGCTAGGTCCATACCATTTCTGTCCTTTATTGTGCCCATCTTTGCATGAAATGTTCCCTTGACATTTCTAATTTTCTTGATGGGATCTCTAGTCTTTCCCATTCTATTGTTTTCCTCTATTTGTTTGCATTGATCACTGAGGAAGGCTTTCTTATCTCTACTTGCTATTCTTTAAAACTCTGCATTCAGATGGGTATATCTTTCCTTTTCTCCTTTGCCTCTCACTTCTCTTCTTTTCTCAGCTATTTGTAAGGCCTCCTCAGACAACCATTTTGCATTTTTGCATTTCTTTTTCTTGGGGATCATCTTGATCACTTCCTCCTATACAATGTCACAAACCTCCATCCATAGTTCTTCAGGCATTCTGTCTATCATACCTAATCCCTTGAATCTATTTGTCACTTCTAGTATATAATTGTAAGGGATTTTCTTTAGGTCATACCTGTATGGTCTAGTGGTTTTCCCTACTTTCTTCAATTTAAGCCTGAAGTTTTCAATAAGGAGTTCATGATCTGAGCCACTGTCAGTTCCTGATCTTGTTTTTGCTAACTGTATAGAGCTTCTCCATCTTTGACTGCAAAGAATATAATCAATCTGATTTCAGTATTGACCATCCGGTGATGTCCGTGTGTAGAGTCTTCTCTTGTGTTGTTGGAAGAGGGTGTTTGGTATGACCAGTGCGTTCTCTTGGCAGAACTCTGTTAGCCTTTGCCCTGCTTCATTTTGTACTCCAAGAACAAATTTGCCTGTTACTCCAGGTATCTCTTGACTTCCTACTTCCAGTCCCCTATGATGAAAAGGGCATCTTTTTTGGGTGTCAGTTCTAGAAGGTCTTATAGGTCTTCATAGAACCATTCAGCTTCAGCTTCTTCAGCATTACTGGTGGGGGCATAGACTTGGATTACTGTGATATTGAGTGGTTTTTCTTGGAAACGGACAGAGATCATTCTGTCATTTTTGAGATTGCATCCAAATACTGCATTTCAGACTCTTTTGTTGACTATGATGGCTAACTCCATTTCTTCTAAGGGATTCTTGCCAATGGTAGGAGATATAATGGTCATCTGAATTAAATTCACCTATTCCAGTCCATTTTAGTTCACTGATTCCTAAAATGTCAATGTTCACTCTTGCCATCTCCTGTTTGACCACTTCCAATTTACCTTGATTCATGGACCTAACATTCCAGGTTCCTATGAAATATTATGCTTTACAGCATTGGACTTTACTTCCACCACCAGTTAATCCACAACTGGGCATTGTTTTTGCTTTGATTCCATCCATTCATTCTTTCTGGAGTTATTTCTCTACTCTTCTCCAGTAGCATATTTGGCACCTGTGAACCTGGGGAGTTCATCTTTCAATGTCATATCTTTTTGCCTTTTCATTTTGTTCTCAAGGCAAGAATACTGAAGTAGTTTGCCATTCCCTTCTCCAATGGACCATGTTTTGTCAGAACTCTCCACCATGACCCATCCATCTTGGGTGGCCCTACATGGCATGGCTCATAGTTTCATTGAGTTAGACAGGGTTGTGGTCCATGTGATCAGTTTGATTAGTTTTCTGTGATTGTGGTTTTAATTCTGTCTGCCCTCTGATGGATAAGGATAAGAGGCTTATGAAATCTTTATGGTGGGAGAGACTGACTGTAAGAATAGTCCATGGGTGTGTCATTTAGCTTGCTGATGTCTATGATGGGCATATGCTGAGGTTCATGCATAAGGTTTGGTGAAAGTCAACTTATCTGCCATCTTGGACTCATTTTGTTCTAATCAGTTTATGTCATGTCCTCGGGCTATATCATCCTTTTAAAGTTTGTGCCCAGCACTCTTCCCTCCTGTTTCGATATGATTTATGAATTTAGAAAGAACACTCTGGCTGCTATGAGAAAGGAATATTGGTGGTTGTGGCTGGGAAGCAGAATGGAATCTGGTGGACCTGGTAGAAGGCTGTTGTAATCTAGGGCAACAATCTTGTCAAACTCAAGCCTGCATCAGAATCACCTGACTTCCAGTAGACCTTGAGCCTTATTACATGCTCATTGTAATAACATTATATTACTACATTAGCTAAATGACACACTCACCAGCATTATGACACTTGCTATGACAAAAACCAGAAAAGCCCACACAAGGACTAAAAAGGAGTGTTGCATCAGTTCAAGGTCCAAACCACATACCTCTTCTTAGATAATTCATGAATACTCCTCCCTCTTTTCAATCCTCTCTCTTTTACCTCTACCTTCTTATATGTATAGTGTGTCCACCTGAACTGGGTTGAGAAGTTTATTTGCAAACTGAATTCCTACTTCTCCATCCTTTGGCCAATGGATAAAACTTGTGTTGTTCCAGTCTCAGCATCCATTTCATTTGGCTGTGCAAATCTGAGCAGAAAAAGAACCTCCCTGGTGAGAAAAGAACCTGCCTGGTCCCAGCCAAGGTTAGGACCCCAGCAAGGGTCCAGTTGACCAATTCAGTGATACTTTGAGTAGCAAAGAGCTAGGAGAGAGATGAAGGTGACTTTGCAGGAAGGTGTATCAACATTGAAGTTAAGGAGTATTGTCTGGGATATGTTTTAAAGTAAAACTATCAATCCCATTTTGGTTCCCTTTTAACCTGATTACACCAAGGAGAAGATCTCAATTTGGTACCAGTCTGGCCCTAACACTTCTGTCTCCCTTCTCTTTATTTTAATAAAGAGAAAGCAGGCCTCACAGCATAGAGCTGTCAGCAGAGAATTCTGGTTAAAATTTGATTTTTTGGGAGATCTTCATTGTATTTCTTTTTTATGATTGCCTGTAACTTCTGACAAGTGATATTGGTTTTTCATTTACAGAAGTGTTACAAAGCTTTTATTTTCAATAAATGTATTTATTTTTTTAGAAGTGACAGTTGCTATAAGTCCATGAAGAAAATAATGGCTTCCCTGGTGGCTCAGTGGTAAAGAATCTTCCTGCCAAGAGGAGATCTGGATTCAATCCCTGGGTCAGGAAGATTCCCTGGAGAAGGAAATGGCAACCCACTCCAGTACTCTTGCCTGGGAAATGCCATGGACAGAAGACCTGGTGGGCTACAGTACATGGGATAACAAAGAGCTGGACACAACTTAGTATGACTGAGCACACACATACATGAAATAAATAATAGTATATATATACACATGTATACACACACACACACACACCTATGTAGGTGTATACACACACACACACAAAACTAGAGATGATGGTTCTCAGTGACTGCACTTTGGGAAATACTGTCCTAAGTCTCCATTCCCTTTGGTTCTGCAAAGCCAGCACCTGAAATCACTGGGCCCTTCTTAAACCCAGGAAGTCCCTCCCATCTCTGGCAGCCCAGTATACTTCCTCTTCTCCCTTTACCTGCTGTTCATGCCTTTATTTATTCAACCTCCACTTACTGAGCACCTACTAGGTTCTGGGCTAAAGTCTCAACCTCGATACACAGCATCCCACTGGGAAACATTTCACAAGTGACAATATTTCCTGGAAAGAAGCTCCCCAACAATTTACTTAGTAAATGCAGACGTAGATCTATGGTAGTATCCCTCTCTTGTACTTGTGTATGAATGTGCCTCTTTGAGGGAGAGAGAAAGAAAGGGATGGAATTGGAATGCTGGAAATGACACCCCCTTGTCTCCAAAGAGGATATTGTTTATGTGAGCTGTCATGTGTGTCCAGTTGGGGAAAACAAATATCAGGAGCTGGTGTAAGGTGTGGGGCATCACTGGGGATTTTATTTAATTAATTAATTAAATTTTAAAATTTATTCAGGGTAGGTGGTTAGGAGATCTCTTTGGTCAAGTTGTGTGAGCCTTCGAAGCATAAATATCTGTATTGGTTTAGAAAGGCAGATGATATTTTCTCTTGTAACATATAAGAATTCCTAAGATAAAGTGACACCAAATAACATGAAGCAGGTGAATGGCTTTTCACCAAATACGGAACCTGTGTCTGAGGAAGGTCTGACCGAGGGCACAGACACCAAGACAGAATGGCAGGGACTTGGAGGACCCTGGGGGCCCTCGGGGAGAGAGGCCATTGCTCTTCCCACCTGCTGACCCTTGAGCAGCGAGGGCAGGATATGGGGGTGCTAATATAGAGAGATCTATTCTGGCCAGGGAAGTTAAGGAAGGATGCTCAATATGACCCACACCAAAAGTCCTAAGAACACTTCCAGGAAATAGATGCAGCTTCCAGCTATACTTCTCATGGGGCAAATCTACACAGACTGTGCCGGGGGAGTTGCTGCCAGGATTTGTTTAGTGATGGTGAGTAAGGTGAATTTCACCTCAATTCAAAAGGAAATTAAACATGCAAATACTTTAACTCAGTTAAAAATCCTTATACATGTAATAATTGTATCTGAGGATCAAATGTGATGACGGTAGACATGAAAATGTTTCATGGACCACGGAGCCCTGGATTGCTCATCCTGTTTGCTGATGCATCTCTGTGGGGTAGGCCAGGTGCCCACCCCAGACTCTCAGTTCAGAGCTGACTGTCGTATCGTATGGACTGTTCCCCTGCAGCCCTGGGAAGGGGCTGGTTCTCTCATAGGGCTTTGCAAAAAGAGCATCATAGACATGTCTCCTCTCTCCAGTCACATGTGTTTCCTTTCTTGAGCTTAACATACTTTCCTGGTCACCATGGCAACTGTTAGGCATCCAAGTATGAGCATCATGCCTGGCTTTGAGGTCTGAAACTCTCCCTCCTGCCCCTGGCTCACTCTTGGGTCCAGAGGGTGATATCTGGTTGCTCTGGACCCAGAAGTTTGAGAAAATAAGCGCCCAAAGAAAACAGGTCTGAGTAGTGGTTCAGAGCTCCAACTTGTGGAGCTGAGTGGACTGTCGTTGAAAGAGCACAGGTTCAGATCCTGGCTCTGTCACTTACTAGTTGTGAGAAGCAAACATCACTCTGACAGGCAATGCACAAGGACTTTATTAGGGGAAGTGCTTGCGTAAGTGAAGTCAGACTGTTATGCAAGTCTAACTGTGAGTGAGGGAGAGAAGGAGAGAGAGAAAGTTGCCTGGAAGTGTCCATGCTGTGCAGTCTGAGAAATGTTGGGGCATCCAAATGGGATGTCAGAGAAGCTCCTGATTTCCAGGAATGAGCCTGCCTTGGTTTCCCTGTTGAGCCCAACATTGATGGGGTGTGAAAAGTGAAAAAAGTGAAGTCGCTCAGTCGTGTCCGACTCTCTGCAACCCCATGGACTGTAGCCTACCAGGCTTCTCTGACCATGGGGTGTGATGGATTTCAAATCCACAGGTGCATTCTCAGGGTCACCACACCACTTAACCTCTCACAGGACAGTTGCTGTGATTAGATGAGATAAGACATGTAAAGCACTGCACACGAGATCTGGAATAGAGCAAGCCCTCAACATATACTCTACTATTATTATTACTCAAATTACTTTTTCAGAGTCAAGAAAAAGATATTTCTTTTCCTTTTGTTACCAGGTGTCCCTTGGGCTTGCCTGGTGACTCTGGTAAAGAATCCACCTGCCAATGCGGGAGATGCAGGTTTGATCCCTGGGTCAGGAATGATCCCCTGGAGAAGGAAATGGCAGCCCACTCCAGTATTCTTGCCTTGGAAATCCCACGAACAGAGAAGTCTGGTGGGCTACAGTCCATGGAGTTGCAAGAGTTGGACACAACTTAGTAACTAAAACAACAACGATGATAACGTTGCTTACATCAAGGGCCGCGGGCTCAGATTCCTTCTAAATGAGTGGGCCGGGTTGGTGTAAGTAAGACCTTAGGGAGCAGTGGAGACTATGGTAAACTAGAGAGCCCATGCCGCATTTAAAGTGTTTTGAGCAAGAACCTGATCCAGCCAAAGCATACACACATGTGGGCTGAATTTGGTCTATGGCCTTCCAGTTGGAAACCTCTCCCTGCTGTGCACATTATTTGGAGTAATTCCTGATATTGTGGTTTTGCACAAGCTGGGAAGTCAGTTTAATTAAAATAAAAGAAATGAAAAATAGTTGGATTGATTTTCTTCCCCTTCATGACTAATTCATGATGTGTTTGACCAAACGGAGAGATCTGATAGGTTGATTTTTGGTTTTGTACGTAGATTTGGCGTTAGCTCATACAAGAGGTTTAGGATGTGGACGTGGGGAGCTGAACGACATAGCTGGGAATGTGGTCCTTCCACTTTCCAGCTATGGGAACTTGGGCAAGTTATGTGATCTCTCTGTAACCTAGTCTCCTCTTCTGTGCCATTATTAGTGGGGCTAATAATGGTACTGTGCTCATGTGGTTCTGTGAGGATTTAATACCTGGAAAGAGCTTAGAACAGGGCCAGGCATATGATAAGGCTGAATAAGTATTGATGTTATTCTGAGGTTGGGTGAGGGACAGAAAACATGGCTTTTCTTCCTCCCTTTATTTCACATAAGCCTAAAATTTAATGATTGGTGTAACACCCAAGTAGGAACGAGTTTCTCTTACCCTGGTGATATAATCATATATAATAATGCCACTTACATAAGCTTCCTTACCTCCTTGTTAAATCCACCCACACTCTGCTCCACTTCATGCTGTTAAAGAATTTTCTCTCCCAGGGGGAAAAAGATACCCAACTTTATACTAATTATCACTTTAAAGCAGGGACCCATTGCGGGGTGGTGCTGGGAAAGGTGGATTTGGCAGTGCTCTTGATTTAGGGGAGTAAAGTCTTTAGTCTGGAAGCAGTGAGTCAGGCTTGGAGACCTCAGAGGGACCAGTGGAATCATGGAGTCCGAGGCAAACCATGGCCTTCCCTAAATCAGGCAGGCTCAGCCTATGCCTTAGCAAGAGTGTCCAAGAGTCAGCCTCTGCAGACAAATGTGATCTGTGTTTCCTTTCCTTCTTTCTCTTTCTGAATCTGAAACATGTTCTTCATGTGATGCATGCTCGTTACAGAAAACATAGAAAATGTAGGGGAACAAAATAGAAGTATAGCAGTCAGGACTTGTTCAGCTGTTAGAATCGGACATCGGGATGTTCCAGGCAAGAATCAGGCATGTCCAAAGCTCAAAAACTAATGGGATACCATCTTGCTCTCTCTTTCTCTCTCTCTCCATTTCTCTAATAAGCTTTCCCCAGATGGGGGAAAGGTGGACCTTATTAATCCCACATTAATTCCTATCAATTGAACAACCTACTAGAAAGGAAATGCCTTTTCTCAGCACTCAGGTAAAAAAGTCTCAGAGAGAAACTTGATTGGTTGGGTGTGTATCACATGTACGTTCTTGAGCCAATCCTTGTGGCTATGAATGATGTGTTCTGATTGGTCAGGTTAGTGAGCCAATGGCCAGGGAAGGTGGAATCAAGGCATATATGACTTGAAATATAAGAAACAAGTTTACCAGAGGAAGGAGGAATTCTGTTCCAGAAGAAAGAGAAGAGGATGAACTAGTGAAAAAGACTGGTGTCACTGTAAGAAGCAAATCCTCCCACCAATTTCCAGTACTCCCACCTCCCAGAAATAATGACTGCTGACTTCTTTGTGTGGCTCCTCCCAGAAGTCCCCTGTATCTCCCTATGTGTCTATATTTATAAGCATATATTAGACATATAGATCATTGGAATATCCTACGCAGATTTGGTAAGCTGATTTTGACTACTTTGTTCAAAGATATCAGTTAGAGGGCTTCCCTGATGGCTCAGTGGTAAAGAATCCGCCTGCTAGTGCGGGAGACAGGGGTTTGATTCCTGATCCAGGGAGATCCCACATGCCACAGAGCAACTAAGCCCATGCGCCACAACTATTAAGCCTGTGTTCTAGAGCCGGGGAACCGCAACTCATGAGCCCACAGGCCACAATTACTGAAGCCCGTGTGCTGTAGAATCCCTGCTCTGCAACAAGAGAAGCCACCGCAGTGAGAAGCCCATGCATTGCAAGGAAGAGTAGCCCCTGCTTGCCACAACTGGAGAAAAGCCCACGCAGCAACAAAGACCCAGCACAACCAAAAATAAATAATAAATAAAATTATTTTAAAAATCAATTTGATATCTCAAAACGTGAGTGGTCTATTTCCTTGGTAGGAAAATTACAGAGTACAGATAAACAAAAATGAAATCAAACTTTTTTTTCCCTAATATTTGGCTGTGCCAGATCTTCATTGCCATGTGTGGGACCTTTAGTTATGGTATATGGGCTCTTAGTCGCCACATGTGGGATTGAGTTCCCTGACCAGGGATGGAACCCAGGCCCCCTGCATTGGCAAGCAGATTCTTAACCACTGGATCATAAGGGAAGTCCCCAAAATGAAATAGAACTTAAGACTGGATGGAGCTGACAGTAAGAACTTTTAAGGAGGCAAGTTAAAGACAGGACTGAAATGAAAAAAAATTGTTAGATTTCCTCTTATGACAGTCCATAGTGCTTCTTGCACTTCTGTACACATTTATAATTATTAATTATATTTGCAGTGTCTTCTATAAATTTATTTTATATTGAAATGTTTGAGGTACAAAAATCCTATGTAAAGTCTAATATAGTGAACTACCATTTACCTATCACTCAGCTTAAGAAACAGCATAACAAATACAACCTAATCCCATTGGGACACATCTCAGTTTTGTCCTTCCGCTCTCCCTTCTTTCCAGTGGTGACCTCAATCCTCCAGTTGTATTTTTATTCCATGTATATTTTTATACTTTAATTGGATATTTCTTATCTATCATTAATATGCAGTATTGGGTTGTGTATTTTAAAACCATCAATAGAATCCTGCTGTATTAAATACATGTCATTCCATGACTAGCTTTTTTTGTTAATTATTATGATTTTTCAATTTATCAAAGTTGTGTTTCACTCAGTGTCTCTAGTGTTAATTTTTTACTAATAGCATTCCACCATACAACTCTATCATGCTTTATTTATCCATTCTCCCATAAACAGACATTTAGGTATTTTCTATTTTAGGTTATCTGCGATTACAAACAGTGCTGCAGTAAACATTAATGTACATTTCTCTCTGTGAAAAGTCAATGGAGCTTCTCCAGGCTTAGGGTACAAACCTAGGAATGGAATGAAAAGGGCTATACATCTTCAACTTTACTAGATTTCACCCAATTGCTCTGCAGGGCAGTTGTAACAATTCCCACTCTTCCAGCAGTATACAAGAGTTCCTATTTCTCCAACATTTGGTTTTGTCAGACTTCCCATCTTTCCTGGTTTGATGTGCATGAAATCAGGTCTTCCACATGAAATGTTAAGTCCTTGAGAGCTGGGATCATATGTTGCGTTTGCCATGGTTTCTCTGGCACTTAGCCCAGCTCCTGGAACATAGTAGATCCTCAGTAATTTTTGACTGACTGAGCAACACAGTTTTCTGGTTCCTCTCATGTCAAATCCTTTTGCACTTTGCTGGAGAAGAAGTCCATTCTCCAGAGAGTCTTACTTCTGCCTCATTCTTCTCATTTGAAAATCAGAACTCTCTCAGGAGCTTAATGGAGAAGACAGTTTTTGGCTACCCTATTAGGTCTCATTACAGCAGCAGTTCTCAAAACTTACCTATGCATCACAATCACCCGGAAGATTGTTAAAACTCGATCACTGGGCGCCACCCCCAGAGTTTCTCATTTAAGAGATCTAAGGTGGGTCCAAGAGATTACATTTCTAACAAGTTCCTGGGCGTTACTGATGCTGCTGGTCTGGGATGCACACTTTGAGAACCACTCTATTTGTGAAACATTTGATCCAGACATTTTGGATATGTTCTGTGTAGAATGTTCTTAAAGGGACTAACTGCAAAACTTGAAAAGTCATCCCCAAAGTAGACAGTGGAAGGAAAAAAAAATCACATCTAACTCTATTTGGCTGGAATGGGGAAAGGAGATGCTTGAATTCTGGGTCCCTAGAACATTCAAGACAGATAGTGGCCCATACAGAGACTGATATAGTTCAGTAAGAATGTATTGGTAAGTTTTCATCTACCCAAGAATCTTGCCCAAGATTTCAAGCCAGGATCTTTTTTTATCCACTGATATTCCTGAGACCACCCTGATCTTCTCTTTCCTCTTCTCCATTTTACTTCTCCTTGTCCTCTTTTTCCTCTTCATGGTCTTTCATCATCATCATCAAATATGAATTTAATTCAAGTGTAGGCTTGGCTGCCATGCTACCATAAGAAAGCTGGCATGTACTGAGGGCTTGATTACAAGTACTTAGTTGTGGTATGCAGGATCTTTGATCTTCACTGTGGCCTGTGGGATTTTTTAACTGTGGCATGCGAACTTTTAGTTGTGGCATGTGGGATCTAGTTCCCTGATCAGGGATTGAACCTGGGCTCCATGCGTTGGGACTGTGGAGTCTCAGCTATGGGATCACCAGGGAAGTCCTGATTACAAGTACTTTTGTCAGCACTTGCTCATCTAATCCTCCCCCAAATCTAGGAGATGGGGCCCACTATCAAATCCATTTTCTAGGCAAAGCTTAGAGATTACACAGCCAGTATATGACAGAGGTAGGCTCATACTCAGGTCTCCCCACCTCCAACATCTTGTTCTTTTCTACTTCTACACACTGTATTTCTGTGCTTCTCAGTTCCCTCATTCATTCATTCACCAAATATTTACTGAGCACCTACTGGGTGCCAGGCACTGTGCTGATAATGTGGACACACAAGACAGCCAAACTCCCTGCTATTATGATGCTTACAATATCATATTATTTTAATCTGTAAAATGAGTTGATGCCATCCCTCAGAGATGCTGTCGGGATTAGGTACCTAGAAGGTGCTCAACAAACTGTTGTTTCCTGATCTCCTTTTCCCTGGATAGCCGGTAGTTTTCTAGTCACATATGTAGGGGAGAACTATTGGAGTCTGACTGTGTTCTTCTAGAATGAGGCATAGTGCTGTCGTTAAAATCCATGTCCTATTGACCTGCCTGAGCAAACGCTCATTTTCCTGCATTCCTGGGCAAGACTCAAGCTCTTACTCCCTTCTGCCGCCTTGCTCTTCTGTCTCTCTCCCCATTCTAGCCAGTATCTCAGACTATTTTTGAGCCCCAACAGACCAAAGGCAGTGGGCAATACTTTGAAAACTCTCTGTGCAATTCCCAGAGCGGAAAAATGGAGAAATATGGACTTCAGGCACCTGGTGTGATGGAGAACCGAGATAAAAGATAAGAGAAACGTGTGGCTTAGGAGGATGGGTTTGCTCAGGAAAAACAAGTAGCAAATGTCTATGTAGGGGTATTTTCCTTCAAGTACCTGAAGTTTTTGAAGAAACTGGGTAGGAGAAATCCACACTTTAGGAATCTAGGCTGCTGTTTATGGAATTCCCATCTCTGACAGCTTCACTTTCGATGCCTGTGTCCTGGTCTTTTGATTTTTCAGGCTCAGTTTTAATGATTTCCTCCCCTCCCCCTTCAGGAAGATGCTTTAATCCTGCAACAGTATAACTGCACTTAAGCCAAATTGGAGATCTCTCTCATGACAGACAAGACAGTTTAGAAGGGAAATGTCACAGAAACATTGTACATTTCTTTCCATAGATATAGCAGAAGCAACACCTGGATTCCATAATTGAACAGATGTAACTGGTATTTGGGCTTTTCCATCCTGATGCCCCTGTAGTGGATTAAATCATCCATTTTTGTTCCTCATCAACCTTGTGACCCGGGCAAAGTACCTGACCTATCAGAGCCTCAATTTTCTTATCTATGGAGAGATGACTGTGGAAAATATATATATTCTCTGCGATAGTTTTAGTGGGGAGGATTAAATGAGATACAATTTAGAAATTCTTAGCATGGTATCTAGAGCATATTTACATTCTGTAAATAAGACCAAAAATTTTTCCTATGATCAAAACTGTCTTGTGAAAGGGTCTGGAGCTCCACAGCAGTGTAGGGCACGTGGGATTCCCTAGACTTGGCTCCAGTTCCTTGTCCTGCCATCTCTAAGAGTTTGGGAAAGTTAGGCCCCTCCCTGAGACTCCATTACCTCTGAGTTTAGCAGACGGGGAAAACTAGGGGAGGGGGGCTGAAGGATTTTTAAAGCCCAAAGAGATAGTAAATAATAACCTATATATAATGTTCTATATATATATGTATATATATGGTATGTGACTGTGAAGTGAAAGTCGCTCAGTTGTGTCCGACTCTTTGTGACCCCATGAACTATAGCCCGCCAGGCTCCTCTGTCCATGGCATTCTCCAGGCAAGAATACTGGAATGGGTAGCCATTCCCTTCTCCAGGGGATCTTCCTAACCCAGGGATTAAACCCAAGTCTCCGGCACTGCAGGCAGATTCTTTACTGTCTGAGCCACCAGGGAAGCCCTCATATACTATATAATATGTACTGTTTTATATATATTTATCTGCACTATATAACAGACTAATATACAAGAAACTCTCAACTATACTACACTGTATGTTGCACATCATATAGTTTATGCATACTACATATACATAGTGCCTGTGTGCGTGTTCCGTCACTCAGTTGTGTGCAACTCTCTGTGACCCTATGGACTGTAGCCCTCCAGGCTCCTCTGTCCATGGGGTTCTCCAGGCAAGAAAACTGGAGTGGGTTTCTATGCCCTTCTCCAGGGGATCTTCACACAGGGATTGAACCCATATCTCTTTCATCTCCTGCATTGGCAGATGGGTTCTTTACCATCAATGCCACCTGGGAAGCCCATATATGCACAGTATATTTATATAATTATAATTTATAAAAGTACGTAAATTATATAACTGTATAATTTATAAGTATTGTATATACTGTATATATAAAATATATGCTATAATATGTAGAATTGAGTTTGTCATATAACACATGTAATATATTGTAGTATACTAGGTATTATGTTATATAGTGTATAATTATATAGCATATAAACATTATGTAATACATGAAACATGCTCTGTTTATCACATATACTATATAACATGAATATCACATATATCAAATATATAGTGTTTGTATTGTATAATATATAATATGTACTATATATAATATAATATTATATAATGTATATGATATATATATCATACCATACATACTATTCAATAATATAGAAACTGTATACTATATTGAGTGTAATGTATTATGCTAGTGTAGTATATAATGTGCTGTATATTATATGTAAATAGTATAGATACTATGCTACTGTGACAATATTGTATGCTGTGTATATATGTATATAACCATTTTCATCCATATTATATAATACATATAATATTGTATTATATATTGTATCCACTGTATACAATATATTAAACTGTATCCATTGAAATACATAATATTATATTGTATATTGTATCCACTGTATATACTATATACTATGTCATATATTAGCATATAATAGTATAGTAGAAATGAAAAGTTTCTATAAATAGAAAAGTCATGATTATCAGGAGATGCTGTTATTCACATAGAGATGTAAATGACTGATAAGGTTTAAAATGTGACCCAAACTTATTTTACATTTTTCCATTTTCCCTTGAAATATTTCTATGTGTCTTTACTGCTCCGTGTATAGCACCACCTGTCCCCAGGGCCCTTGAAAAGAGCCAGGAATCCCTGTTGTTCCTCTTCCCCTTCCTGCTACTCCACCTCCTGCCATCCAACCCTTTGGTTCTGTGGGTTCTATTTGGTTCTATTCATCCTCCAAAGCACAGCCCAGATCCATCCAGCACTCGCATCTCCCGTCACTGCCTGCCTGGGCGGCTATCGTAGCTTCTGAGCTGTTCTCCCCACCCCCTCGCCTCTTCATCATCACCCTTCACCCAGTAGCCTGAGTGGTCTTCCAGGGAGTAAATAAACTACTTCTCAGCTGAAAACCCTTCTTTGGCTTTTCTATCATATTTAGGGTAAAATCCAAACTCTTTGCAGTGGCCTAGGAGGCCCTGTAGGGACTGGCTCCTGACATTTGATTTTGTCTGGTGTTACTCCCCTCCCCTGACCTGCTTTGCTCACTCTACTCCTGCACCCTGGGGGCCATTCAACTCTCAGATATACTGTGTTTGATCCCACCTTAGGGCCTTAGCTCTTGCTGTTCCCATTACCTGGAATGCTTCCCCCCTGCAACATGGTCCTCTCCCTTACTTCATTCAGGATTCTGCTCAGATGTCACTTTATCAGGCAGGACTTTACTGACCTCCCTATAGCATGTCACACCTGCCCTCTTACCACGTGCTACGTGAGTGTACATACGATAAGATACTGCATATAAAATCTATGTATATTAGCTAGTGTATATAATCTTGAATCCTACCTTCTCCAAATGAGAGAAAGGACCTAGATCTTTTAGAACAGTATGTAATTAATAGCTATGGTTAATAATGGTCATAATTAATTACTATTAATTTTCTTATTATGACACTGCTGTGTGAATGCTTTTTATGGCTGAATAGCATTCTACTGTAAACATATACCACCTCTTCTTTTTCTTTTTTTTGGCGATGCTGCCTGTGGGATCTTAGTTTCCTGGTGGGATCTTAGTTCCCTGATGAGAGGTTGAACCTGGGCCCTCAGCAGTGAGAGCACAAAATCCTAATCACTGGACCACCAGGGAATTTCCACTGCATAAGATTTTAAAAGGTTTAGATAGTGAGAAATTATACAGCTACAGTTTAAGGAGGATTACTATGTACCAGGTATATACTGAGGTTCATTTATTTATTTTTAATTCCATCTCACTTAACCATTTGTTGTTAAGTTGCTAAGTTGTGTTTGACTTTGTAACCTCATGGACTGCAGCATGCCAGATTCCTCTGTTCTCCACTGTCTCCTGAGTTTGCTCAAACTCATGTCGATTGAGTTGGTGATGCTAGCTAACTACCTCAACCTCTGACGTCACCTTCTCCTTTTGCCTTCTTTCCCAGCATCAGGGTCTTTTCTAGTGAGTTGGCTCTTTGCATCAGGTGACCAAAGTATTGGAGCTTCAGCTACAGCATCAGTCCTTCCAATGAATATTCAGGGTTGATTGCCTTTAGGATTGACTGGTTTGATCTCCTTGCTGTCCAAGGGACTCTCAAGAGTCTTCTCCAGCACCACAATTTGAAAGCATTAATTCTTCAGCACTCAGCCTTCTTTATGATCCAACTCTCACACCAGTACATGACTACTGGAAAAACCATAGCTTTGACTGTATGGACCTTTGTCAGCAAAATTATGTGTCTGCTTTTGAATATGGCTGTCTGGGTTTGTCATAACATTCCTTCAAAGGAGCAAGCATCTTTTAATTTCATGGCTACAGTCACTGTCCTCATTGATTTTGGAGCCCAAGAAAATAAAATCTGTCACTGCTCCCACTTTTTCTCCTTTTATTTGCCATGAAGTGATGGGACCAGATGCCCTGATGTTAGGTTTTTTTTTTTAAAGTTAACTTTCAAACCAACTTTTTCACTGTCCTCTTTCACCCTCATCAAGAGGTTCTTTAGTTTCTCTTCGCTTTCTGCCATCAGAGTCGTATCATCTGCATATCTGAGGTTGTTGATATTTCTCCCAGCAATCTTGATTCCAGCTTGTGATTCATCCAGCCTGGCATTTCAAATGATGTACTCTGCACAGAAGTTAAATAAGCAGGGTGGATGTGTATAGCCTTGATGTACTCCTTTTCCAATTTTGAACCAGTCAGTTGTTCCATGCTCGGTTCTAATTATTGCTTCTTGACCCACATACAGCTTTCTCAGGAAACAGGTCAGGTGGTCTGATATTTCCATCTCTTGAAGAATTTTCCATAGTTTGTTGTGATCCACACAGTTAAAGGCTTTAGCATAGTCAATGAGACAGAAGTAGATGTTTTTCTGGAACTCTCTTGCTTTCTCTATGATCCAATAAATGTTGGCAATTTGATCTCTGGTTCCTCTGCCTTTTCTAAACCCAGCTTGTACATCTGGAAGTTCTGGGTTCACAAAGTGTTGAAGCCTAGCTTGAAGGATTTTGAGCATAACTTTGCTAGCATTTCCTGGAGAAGGAAATGGCAACACACTCCAGTGTTCTTGCCTGGAAAATCCCATGGACGGAGGAACCTGGTAGGCTACAGTCCATGGGGTCGCAAAGAGTCAGACATGACTGAGTGACTTCACTTTCTTTCTTTCTTTTCTTTGCTAGCATTTGAAATAAGTGCAGTAGTGCAGCAGTTTGAACATTCTTTGGTGTTGCCCTTCTTAACCCTTGCCTTTGCCATCACAGCAATACCCTGAAATTTGTGCTATTTCAGGAGGGGGTGTGAGCTCAGAATCAATTTTATTAATATTGGTAATAACAGTAGTAAGAGTTATTAAATGATTGAAGGTACGTGTGGCCTGTTCTGAAGCTGTTTTGCATTATATTAGAAGACAAAGCCTTCAGCTCCAAGAGTTGACTGAATGGTGGAAAGTCAGGTAGTTTGGAAGGGGAGATGGCCAGTTACTCCCAGAGGAATCCTTATCCAGGGTCAACTTTGAAAGCACAAAGATTTATTTTTTAGGGAAGGCACGTTTTCCTCACTGCCACTGCCTATGAATCCATGGCCAAGGAATCTGAGAAATGGTTCCCCTAATCCTATGATGCAATCTGTTTGTGCTGGATGACAAGCATTCCTGGCAAACGGAGTCTGTGCCTTTCACTGAGTCAGTGATAAACCTTGAGCCAAATCGAAGTTACCAGCCTTGTGTTCTGTCATCTGAGACCTTTTGACTCTGTGAGGTGTGCTAACACTCACATGCCCTTTAATTTATGACTTTTATTGAGTCTTTTGTGAAGTCGTAAATTGAACAACCCTCCAGCTGGTTTGAGCCCTCATCAGGAAGCTGTCATCAAAGTGAATCACCTTCTCAGTGGCTGCTCCTTTGCTCAAGTTCATTGCAAAGGCTGGGATGTTTTCTGCAACTTGCTTATAGAATCTGTCAGCTTCAGGCAGCCCAGACCCACCAAGTCAAGATTTTTTTTTATTAAAAAATGTAAAATAAAAAGTGGAGAGAAAATACTTGTATTTGCTCAGAGGCTCTTGCATCTTAGTACAGCATTCTGGAAAAGCCTTAGTTTCTGAAGCTGTGAAGCAGGTGAAGTTAACATATTGTAATTTCTGGCCTAGAAATATTCTGAATAATTCCTGCACCAGGGATCTGGGGACAAGGCAGAGACTGACATATTCCCAAAGGTATCTGTGAACCGGCAACTTAAATACAAACAGGAGTTGGACCTTGGTCTTGATATGGGCTTGTGTGGGAGTTATTTCTCTATAAAAGCATGGGGTTGCTGGAGAATTCATAACTACTCCTCAGACACTTGTCGGGCTGTGTGCTGGAGTACAAGATGCATTATCTCACTGATCCCTCAACAGTCCTCTCTTTGGTCCCCATTTTACAGATAGTGAAGTTGAAACTCACAGAGGTTATGTCACTGTAATTCACTCTAGGTCACATGGATAGTAAGTGCAGCAAAGGTTTGAATCCAGATCTTCTTTCGTTTCATCATAATTCACTCATTTGAATTTATATTGCAATGATTTTTAGTAAATTTAAAACACTGTGCAACCATCTCTGTAATCCATCACCCACTCCTACAATCCTTTGTGCTCATTTGAATTCAATCTCCACTACCATCTTTAGCTCCAGGCAACACACTAATTTACTGTATGTCTCTCTAAATTTATTTTTTTCTGGTCCTTTCATGTAAATGGAATCATAATATATGGTCTTTTTATCTGGCTTCTTTTATTTATCCAGAGGTACGTCTATGTTGTTGTGTGTATTAGTAGTTCATTCATTTTTATTACTGGAGAGTATTCCATTGTATGGGTATACCACATTTTGTTTATTCATTTACCAATTGATAGGCATTTGGACTATTTTCATTTCCTGGGCATTATTCATGTGTCTTTATGTGGAGGTTTTTATTTCTTTTGGGCAGATTCCTAGAATTGGAATTGCTGGGTCTAATGGTGAGTTTACGTCTATCTTTATAAAAAAAAAAACAACAAACTACCTAACTTTTAAAAGTGGCTCTTTCATTTTACATTGAGCTCAGGTCCTTGAGGGTCTAACTCTTGATCACTGTGTTACGTATTATGTCTCACATTGATCCATTTCACTGTTAATCAGTTAATTTCAATAATCACTGCCTGACATCTGTCTTTGCTGGTCCTAGTACTGCTGCTGCTGCTGCTAAGTCGCTTTAGTCGTGTCCGACTCTGTGCGACCCCATAGATGGCAGCCCACCAGGCTCTTCCGTCCCTGGGATTCTCTGGTAGGAAAAGAGAGATATAGTTTGTTACCTGCTTTCTGTGGTCCATTGGATTATTCATCACAGTTTTTCTGCTATATGACCTTGCAGTGTAATAGATGATCAGAGTGGATTCCCCACTCAGGATATTGGGTGTTGGGCAAAGCAGTCTCTAAGCACAGTCTTTTTGACCCTTCCTTGGCCATATAAGAATGGCTTTGAGCTTGGAATAATTCATTACCTGGGAGACAAAGAGCTCTCACAGCCTGTAGTGAGTTTATCGCCTTGGGAAGGACTGTCTCTCTGTTCCTGGCTTGATGTGTAATACTTTGTTTTGCTTAAGTGTGCACATCAGTGGCCCTCATGCATGCCCCAGCTTCCTGTATTTCAGACCCCAGGAGGAAGGGTTGAATCCTTGTGCTGCAGCATGACATAGGCTGTGTGCTACATCAGCTATGGATCCTCTGATCCTGGCCAGCTGGCACGTTGCATGGGGCTGCCTCTTGTGAACACTCCCTCTTTTCTCTTGCTCCAAGTCACTGCTGAGTCACTTGAATCTGATGTGTGTGGTCTGTTTTCAGTGACATTGAATCATTGTCTCTTCCTTGGGTGACCTGCTTCTGCTTTTTAGCTTTGGGTATCATCAGGTTATATAGTCTGTCCTATGGCACAGCCTGACCACCCAGAGAATGGTGAAACATTGGGTGTGCTCCTGAGACCTGCTGTAGCCAATGGGACATTAGCAGATATGATGCAAACTGATGTTGCAAATGTGTTTGTGTGCTTGGTTCACCTCTTTGCACTGTTACTGTCCGTTATAAACAAGCATTTTCTGGGTAGCTGATGCTCCTTCAGCTCCTCCTCCACACAAGCACATGTGGAGTGGATCTGAACACAACTGGCAGCTTTGAGTTAAGTACAGTTTCCCTCCCTTTCCTGCTACTGAAGAGATAGAATCAAGGTGGTGAGTCGTGCTGTTTCCTTTGCTGGCACCAGGTGTCACTGTCAACCTGAGACAGCTTTGTTGCTGTTTGTTAGTCACTCTGTCGTGTCTGACTCTTTGCAGATCCCATAGACTGTAGACCTCCAGGCTCTTCTGTCCATGGAATTCTCCAGGCAAGAACACTGGAGTGGTTAGCTATTCCCTTCTCCAGGGGATCTTCCTAACCCAAGGATTGAACCTGGGTCTCCTGCATTGTAGGCAGATTCTTTACCCTCTGAGCCAGCACCTTCTCTTCTGTAACTTGCTCTATAGTGCTGGTGCTGGGAATTTGCAAACTACATTTCCTATGTTACTCTGCCACCTGGCTTCCTATTAGGGGGCACTGGATGGAGATCAGAAGGTGGGAAAGGAGGGAGATTTCTGTCACTGTAGCAGCAGCACAAGTGGAGTGATTCCAGACTCCAGCACTCCAGGTGGAGGCAGCATCTTCTGTGTGGTGCTAGCCCTGGTGGAGGCAGCCTCTCTTTGATAAATATAGAAGTCACTGCAGTGGCATCACATAGGTGATTAGGTGAATAGCATTAGGTACAGGTTCGTGGGTTCAACCTTGGGGCATTAGCAGCTTCTAATATCAGGTTATCATCCCTTCTTTTTGCTTCTCAGACCCTCTTTTCCAATTGATCTTCCACCTATCTCAAAACACTTATAATCAAGTATTTGTTTTCAATGCCTAGAGTGGTGCCTGCTTTGCCGACATTATTGTTTTCTAAAACATGAACAGAGGAAACCATTGATTGTGGGGGTGGATGGGAGTCTGGGAATGATGAGAAAATTGTCCACTTCTCTGTGTGAGAAAAACATTGGCTAACCCTAATCCTACAGGCCTAGGAAAGCTTCCAAATTATATTATTAATTCTTCTCCTTTTTTTTTCTTTTAGTATTATGCTGCATTGAACATAGCTAGTCAATGATTGGATGTCAGGTAACCAATGCTAAGACTTCTTGGGAGTTTTGATTTCTCATTTATCCTGGAGGTAACCTGAAATGAACCAATGACACATTGAGTAAGTTTAATTGAGTGTTTTTCCAAAAATTCTGCTTTTTGTCCTACACTGGCCCTCTACATGAAGGTAGTGGATCTAGAAGGAAGGCAAGACAAGTGCAACCCTACACTGCCCACAGAATGGTGGGTGACCTTCCTACCCAGTGCCCGTAGCCTTCCAGCTTTGCCCCAGCTTACCTGTTTCTCAGAATCCACAAGGATCCTTTTATTGAAGCTTTTCAGGATCCAGAGCTTTACAGATGATGTCCATAGGAGTGAGAAAAGGCACTCTGGCACAGTTGGGAAGATGTCTCCTGGGGTCTGCATCAGCCCCCACATCTCTGTTGATTACTCTGAGCAAAGCTCTTCAGTTTCTCTGTGGGGCACTTCTTTCTAAGTGAGTACAATCAGGTTAGGCAGGTGGCAGAGGAAACAAGGCTGAACAATGGGTTTTCTGTTCAAGTTAGTTCAGATCAGTAAGAAGCCCTAAATCTGGGTTTTTTCAGCCTCAGTTGGAGAGAAGGAAAGAGTTTGGTTACCCTGCTGAGGAGAAAAATAGGCCATTATTGCCCAAAGAAGGCATCTGTCCTAGATTTGAGAGACACATGGTGTCCTGGCTGGTTTCTGGGTCTCAGTGGGTTGGGCTGTTGGCATCATCTCACCCCTGTGTACCTAAGAAAGATACGAAAGTGTAGCTGGAGTCTTCATGGAACCAGAGCTCAGGATCTGATATCTGAAGCTTCTAGCCTTGTGTCACCTTTCCTACTTTTCCTAACTCCCCACTAGACAAACCCTGTTTCTTTCAAAAATCTTTTAAAAGTAAAAAAAAAAAAGAACCTTTTAATTTCATATTAGAGTATAGCTGATTAACACTGTTTCTTTACATGCCTGTCATACTGATTTCATGTGAGTCTCACAACCTGCCTGGTCCTTATCACAATGGTTGGAAGCAGCTGTAGAAGGACCCCCTTCCTAGAACCAGGTATTCAGTGTGTAAACCCTGAAGTCATGTGCCTTCGGGCAAGTCACTTCACCTCTGAGAACCTCAGTCTCTCTACCTGAATAATGGGTGGCACTGGAGCCTGTGCTACATCCCTGGCAGGGTTGTGGAGACCGTCAAAGAGGATGATATACTGTAAGTGTTGGGCAAACAGCAATTCTCAGCCTGCCTGAGCTTGTGCCTGCTCTTTCACACATCAGAAGCTGTGGTGGCACACAGAACAGGCTGTATTATATTTTATCTGCCACTCTTCTATTTTATCTACTAATCACTTGGTTATTTTTTCCCTCATAGCTCAGTCGGTAAAGAATCCGCCTGTAATATAGGAGACCCAGTTTTGATTCCTGGGTCAGGAAGATCCCCTGGAGAAAGGAATGGCTACCCAATCCAGTATTTTTGCCTGGAGAATTCCATGGACAGAGGAGCCTGGCGGGGTATAGCTCATGGGGTCACAAAGAGTCGGACACGACTGAGCTACTAACACACGACTAACACACACACAATCACCTGGTTGACCCTTGAATGGCCCTTGACCTGCTTAATGCACTAACCAAGGTCTTATATTTATTTTTTGATTTTTTTTTGGTTGCAGTGGTCTTCAGTGCTGCATGTAGTCTTTCTCTAGTTGTGGCAAGATGGGGCTACTCTCTAGTGGTGATACACAGGGCTTCTCATTGAGGTGACCTCCCCTGTTATGGAGCACAGGCTCTAGGGCATGGGCTTCAGTAGTTGTAACACATGGGCTCAGTAGTTGCACCTTGCTGGCTCTAGGGTGCATGGGCTTCAGTAGTTGCAGTACTCAGGCTCCTTAGTTGTGGCTTGTGGGCCCTAGAGTGTTCAGGCTTCAATAGTTGTGATGCACGGGCTTAGTTGCTCTGCAGCATGTGCAACCTTCCCGGACCAGGGATCGAACCCATGTTCCCTGCATTGGTAGGCAGATTCCCATCTACTGTACCACCAAGGGAGTCCACCAAGGTATCTTACAAATTTATATGAGAATTGTCTTCTATTGAGTTGGCCATAAAGTTCATTTGGCTTTTCCCATAAGATATAACAGGAAAATCTGAACGAACTTTGTGGCCAACCCAATATGCTCTAAGCTATGGCTTCTCAAATATTTATCTGCACATGAATCACTGGGGATGTTGATAATATGCAGATTCTGATTCAGTAGGTCTGAGGTGGGGCTGGAGAGTCTGTATTTCTCCTAAACCACCAGGTCATATCCATGCTGCTGGTGTGATGATCACATTTTAAGTAGCAAGAATCTGGTAAATATTGTATCTTTTCTTGGTGCTCTCTTGACATTTTGCTCCACTTGTATCTACTTGTTTCAAGTTTAACTCCACCTCCTAAAATTTTGCATGGCTCATTCAGCTCAACAGAAATCAGACAGAACTCACTGTAACAGCAAGTAGCCCAGCTCTGGAAAAAATGAATGAAGTTTGCACAAGGACCAAAACGTGGCAGTGCACCGTGAAGGGCTTGTAGCACACCATTGGTGTCAGCGTGACACAACAAGAGTGAAAGCTATCACACTGCTCAGGCCAGAGGTGGCCATTTCCCTTTCATGTGCAGAACTGTGAGAACTTGCTCATTTTTGCCTTCTCATATGACACTGACCTCCCCCTGCACCCCCCCGCCATAAACGTTTGATGAGCTAAAAGTGTCTTCAGTGAGTAGGAAATTAATTAATCCCTTCCTCCCCTCCACTGGAAAAATTTTCCAGGTGCAGCTAGTGTTAAAGAACCTGTCTGCCAATGAAGGAGACATAAGAGATGCAGATTTGATCCCTGGGTTGGGAAGATCCCCTGAAGTAGGAAATTGCAACCCACTTCAGTATTCTTGCCTGGAGAATCCCATGGACAGAGGAGCCTGGTGGGCTACAGTCCATTGAGCCTCAAAGAATTGTACATAACTGAAGCCACTCAGCATGCATACACCATTCATTGGAAGGCTGTCTATTGCTCCAAACTTCAAAAAATGGATTATAGCTTCTACAGAAACTTTCCTCCACTTCGTTGTTTTCTTTCCACATATAGCTGAACTTGTCACCCAACAATGAATCTCTGATTCTAAGGGCAGGGCAGGGAAAGGAGCCTCAGTCTCTCTGGCTGTTGGTATCTCCTGGAATAGCCATGACGATAACTTTCAGTCTCGACGCTCATATTGAAATCCAAATCTGTTGTTCATTTAGAGATGATGAGTGGTCCCCATCAGGTTGGCACCCTTGTATCATTTTCTCCCCATTCACCCCAGAGCAATGGTGCTTCATGATGACCAGATCCTTTAGACACGAACGAGTTTAGTGTTCAAGTGTTGGGTGACTCAAAAACTTGTGCATCAAAAGACAGAAAACATTTGGTGCTTTTACATCATGAAGCCCTGGGGAAATAGAAGAACCTTCTTTCCTTTGATCCTTCCCCCTTTTTCCCTCCTCCCTCCCTCCCTTCCATCATTTTTTCCACCCACATCTACCATTTTGCATAACACCCATATGTTGGAGATTAGAAAATAACAAGAAAAAGGAGGGGGAAAGGATTCAAAAAAAGCAAAGTGGGAGGTAAATAGATTTTGTAATTTTGAAGTTGTGACTATCAAGATTTCAGGCTTTAATTTCACTCCCCACAAAACAAGCAAGCAAATAAAGAAACCCTGCAGGGATGGACATAAAATGAGCAAAGTTTTAGAAGCTTTTTCTCAGGGAAAAAAAAACCACACTGATTTACAAGCAGGGTTATCTGTTGTGTGGATTTGGAAGGAGATAAAAATGTATCAGTATCCATCTAGATATTTGTCAAAACAACTGAATTCTATGAAGTAGAAAGGATGAAACTAAGAACCAATATTAGGGAAGGAAGTTCAATATGGGCTCAATTGTGTCAGGGTTTTTCTACAAAGACAGGGTAGCTTTCACCTGTGTGGGATAAAAGTTCTCACAAAGAAAGAAACCAACAGACCTTGGAAAGGGGTGTTTACTTAATCTCCTCTTTTAGAGCACGTGACTCTGTCAGTTATGGATGTGTGGGCAAACCCTCTTATGCTCATACCTGTCTCAATATTCTTTAACATACTTCCTGGGTCCAGGGGCTCCTGTCTGATTTAGGGATTGAGTATGGATATGAGGATAGGAGGATGGGTTTGAGTATGAGGAGGGGTTTAGAACACCTTGACTGTAGTCCCACTGTGACTGTTCACAGAAGGCAGTGATAATTTCTAAAAGGAAAAAGGGTGCTGTTATCAGAATAATGAGGAGTGGATGCTGGTCATCTGGAAACAAATACTTCTTGTTCTTGGAGGATGATACTTGACTCCAGCATTGAATTCAGCATCTGTTGATGTCACACCTGCCAGATAACCTTTGGTCTGACTTTCCATGCCATGTTTGCTGAAAATGCCTTTGCTCTACTGAAGAATGACGTCCCCAGAGGAAAGAGCACTGTTAATACTCAGATCTTGGTTTCTAAATAGTATTGTCCACTAAAAGTTACCAGAGCTCCCTGGAGAAATGGCTGATTCCAGGGTTGGGACAGGAAAATTACAAAGTATGTACCTCACACATCTTTCTTTTTTCTTTTTAATCAGAAAATATGGAGTGCTTCAACAGAATGGAAACATATCTCAATGAAAGAGAAATTAGCCTGAAAGGGCTCCCACTGGCTAAATCCAGGATAATCTGAACATCTAATTTAAAAATGAGAGAGGCTCAGTGGTAAAGAATCTGCCTGCCAAGGAAGGTGACATGGGTAGAAGCTCACATTTTGTAACCACAGCGAAATACTCAGTTCATGAAAGAATCAACAGGCTAGGCTGAAACCATTAGAAGAAATATTGTTGGGAAGAGTGTGGCATAAACCTCAAAATATCTACTTACAGATCATTTATTAATTTATGATAAAGGTACCTTTAGAACAGAGAAATGTGCAGGCACCACCTGAGCTGAATAATCAAACTTGCATCATTCACCTCCTGGGATACAGGCACCGTGCATGTCACAGCCATATTTGTGTGGTATTCTTGCCAAAAATATATACAGAAGAAGAAAATCCAACAAATCCAAATTGAGAGGCATTGTGCAAAACAACTGACCTGGACTTTTAAAAAATATCGATGCCATGAAAACAAACAAACAAACATGTTTGGGAACTGTTCTAGATTAAAGAAGAATGAAAAGAAAAGACGATGAAATGTGATACGTGATCTTTGATAGGATCCTGCACCAAAAAGAAAATAATCCAGTTTCGAAGAACATGATAGAGACAACAGGAAGATGTGGATAGGAACTGATTGTTAGTTCACTGTATTTTACTGATAGTAATTCTCCAGAGTGTGATAACTGTACTATAATTTTATAGCACAGTGATCTTGCTCTTAGGAAACGACAAGTTTTTAGGATTGAAGTATCTGCAACTTGCTCTCAGTTGGTTTAGTGCAATATAGATCTATGCATGTATATTTATTTATCTGTGTGTGAAGACAGTGATTTTTATTTTTTGATTTATTTATGGCTGTGCTGGGTCTTCATTGCTGTGTGCAGACTTTCTCTAGTTGTGGAGATTGGGGGCTACTCTGTTGCAGAGTGTGGGCTTCTCATTGTGGTGGCTGCTTTTGTTCCAGAGCACAGGCTCTAGGTGCTTGAGCTTCAGTAGCTGCAACAGTCAGGCTTCAGTAGTTGTGGCATACTGGCTTTGTTGCTTTGCTCCATGTCGAATCTTCCCCAACCAGCAATCGAACCCATGTTTCCTGCATTGTCAGGCAGATTCTTATCCACTGTACCCGCAGGAAAGCCCAAAACTAATTTTTAAATGACAAAATGTTAACAGTCAAATCTAAATTATGGATGTGTGGTCTTCTGTTGTATCATTCTCACAACTTTTCCGTACATTCGCTATTTAAAAATATTAAAAGTTGAAGGAAAGCTGCACCTGTGGGGTCCCTGTCTTAGTGAGGGCTTTGGGTTCACTTTCAGACTTCCTTGGCACCCATCTCTTCCTCTGCTAACAGCAGCACTGGTGGTTGTCACTTTTTCATATTTTCATGGTAAAAGATGTTGGCATCCTTGGCTAATGAACAAACTGTGTCCAAAGGATATGTCTTCTAGTCCATCTGGAGAGAGAAATGAACAGACCCACTGGGAGGATGTGTTCTGAAATGACTGATGGTGAATTATACGGGCTCATGTCCTCTAGGACTTGCTAAAGGGAACTCCCTGAGAAGGGAAGGCTAGTCTTAGAATTGAAAGTCAATTTCTGTCAGCAAGATGGGAACCTCAGAAACCTCAAAAGAAAAAGCACGGATTTGACCACACTCTAATGAAAAGTCTGCGACATAAGATGGAGTGAACTATAAATAATAACATATTTGAAACGCATGGCAAAGAGTTACTCTCCCTAACACCCATAGTCACTACAGGTTGACTTAATAACATGAACTCAAAATAAAAGCAACCCAATAGGAAATAGAGTCAAAAGAGATCAACAGGCAATTCACAATGCAGGACATGGAAGTGACCAACAAAAAGTCTAAAACTGGTGCAACTGTGTCAGTGTTTTAATATTTTAAATTTTAATTTGATGATGAAATTCATTCATCAAATTGGAAAATATTAAAATTTAAATCATTAACATTTGAAATTTAATAAAATTGAAATTATTGAAATATTGAAGTTGAAATTATTAGAGTGTGGGAAGAAATAAGAAAGCTTTATGCAGTGCTGATATGACAGTAAATCATTACAACATTTTAAGAACGATTTCCTGTTAAAATTTTTAAAAAAGGGGGCATAGCTGTGACACGGGCTTCCCATGTGGCACTAGTGATAAAGAATCTGCCTGCCGATTGAAGATCCCCTGGAGAAGGAAATGGCAACCCGCTCCAGTATTCTTGCCTGGAAAAATTCCATGGAGGGAGGAGCCTGGCAGACTACAATCAATAGGGTCGCAAAGAGTTGGACATGACAGAGTGACTGAGCACATACATACACACTTTAAGCAGTAACAGAGGTTTCACCTTTAGGAATCCATACTATGGAAACAAAGGGATAAGTAGCAAACGACTTGCTTCAGTAGCTAGAAATATGCCGTGTATAATAGCACTGGAAGGCAACTGCAAGAAAACCAGTCTGAGTTGGAGAATATCTGAAAGTCTGTTAATGGGAATGTAGACTAAATTATGGTATTTCCAATTCTGTGGCTCATTTATTCAATCACGATATATATTTTTCAAGGCAGGCATTGTTTTACTGTATACCAGGCATTGTTCTAGATACTGGGGGTAAGGAAGTGAATAATACAGACTCAACCCTTATCCAACTTAGCAATATCCAATAGCACTTCTCCAACTTTTATTTTGGTGCTTCCTGAATGGGTTGGTGGTTAAGAATCTGCCTACCAATGCAGGAGATGTAAGAGACTAACTTTATTTTTATATTTTGTAAGTGAAACTTCAGACCTTACCTGGATCGCCCTCGTTTTTTTCACCAGTGTTCTTTTTCTATTCCAGGATCTCATGCAGGACACCACATGGCATCTGTTTTTACCTTTTTCAGGTTCACTGGGATATAATTGCCATGTAATAATTGTATAAGTTTAAGGTGTACGATGAAATGATTTGATACACATATGTATAGTGAAATGTTGGCCACAATAAGTGAGTTAACGCCTCTGTCACTTCACACAGTCATCATTTCGTTGTTGTTTATTTATGGCTGCTCTGAGTCTTTGTTGCTGCGCATGAGCTTTCTCTAGTTGCAGGGTCTACTCTCTAGCTGTGGTGCACAGTCTTCTTGTTTTGATGGGTTCTCTCTCTCTCTTTTTTAAACTGGAGGATAATTACTTCACAATCTTGTGTTGGTTTCTGCCATATACCAATGAGCCAGCCATAGGCGTACATATGTCCCCTCCTTCTTGAACCTCCTTCCCACCTTCCACCCCTTCCTAACTCTCTAGTGTTTCATAGAGCACTGGATTTGGGATCGCTGCATCACGCAGCAAATTCCTCCTGGCTCTCTCTGTTACATATGGTAGTGTACATGTTTCTATGCTACTCTCTCAAATCATCCCAACCTCACCTTCCCTCACTGTGTTCAAAAGTCTGTTCTTTATGTCTGTGTCTCCTTTGCTGCCCTGCACATAGGGTTGTCAGTACTATCTTTCTAGATTCTATATATATGTGTTAATATATGATATTTTTCTATTTCTGACTTACTTCACTCTGTATATAGGCTCCAGGTTCATCCATCTCAGTAGAACTGACTCAAATATGTTCCTTTTTATAGCTGAGTAATATTCCATTATACATATGTACCGCATCTTCTTTGTCCATTAAACTGTCGATGGACATCTAGGTTGTTTACATGTCTTAGCTATTGTAAATAGTGCTACGATGAATGTTGGGGTTACATATGTCCTTTTCAGTTATGTTTTTATTTGGTAGAATATGCCCAGTAATGGGATTGTTGGGTCATATGGTAGTTTTATTCCTAGTTTTTTTAAAAGGAATCTCTATACTGTTCTCCATTGTGGCTGTATCAATTTGCATTCCCACCAATAGTGCAAGAGGGTTCCCTTTTCTCCACACCCTTTCCAGAATTTATTGCTTATAGATTTTTTGATGATGGCCATTCTGACCAGTGTGAGGTAATACCTCACTGTAATTTTAATTTGCATTTCTCTAATAATGAGCAATGTTGAGCATCTTTTCATGTGTGTATTAGCCATCTGTATGTCTTCTTTGGAGAAATGTCTGTTTAGGTCTTCTGCCCACTTCTTGATTGGGTTGTTTGTTTTTCTGCTATTGAACTGCATGAACTGCTTGTGTATTTTGGAGATTAATTCATTACCAGTTGTTTCATTTGCTATTATTTTCTCCCATTATGAGGGTGGTCTTTTCACCTTAGTATGGTACTGTCACAAAAACAGAAATATAAACCAATGGAACTAGCTAGAAAGCCTGGAAATAAATCCACCCACCTATGGGCACCTTACCTTTGACAAGGGAGGCAAAAATATACAATGGAGAAAAGATGGTCTCTTCAATAAGTGGTGCTGGTAAAACTGGTCAGTATGTGTAAAAGAATGAAATTAGAACACTTACTAACACCAAACACAAAAATAAACTCAAAATGGATTAAAGACCTAAACGTAAGACCAGAAACTATAAAACTCTTAGAGGGAAACATAGGCAGGACACTCTTTGATATAAATCACAGCCAGATCCTCTATGGCCCACCTCCTAGACTAATGGAAACAAAAACAAAAATAAGCAAATGATATCTAATTAAACTTAAAAGCTTTTGCGCAATGAGGAAACTATAATATAAACAAGGCGATGACTTCTCTTGTTGTGGAGCACGGGCTCTAGAGCTTGAGGGCTCAGTAGTTGTGCCCACAGGTTTAGTTGCCTCTTAGCATGTGGAGTCTTTCGGGACCAGGGTTTGAACTTGTGTTCCCTGCATTGGCAGGTGGATTCTTAACCACTGGACCACCAGGGAAGTCCCTAAACTCTACTCTTATAGCAACTTTCAAGTATACAACACAGTACTGTTAAGTATGGTAACATAGATCGCTAGAACTTACTCTTCGTAAAAGTGCCTGGTTGTACCCTTTGACCAACATCTCCTCGTCTCCCCCATCCCAGGGACCTGGTGACCACAATTCTACTGGGTCTAGGGGTTGAATGTTTTTAGATTCCACATATTAGTGAAACCATACAGTATTTGTCTTTCTCTGACTCATTTCATTCAACATAATGCCTTCAAGCTCCATCCGTGTGGTCGAAAATGGCAGGTGGGACCTCCTCCTTTTATGGCTAAATAATATTCCATTGTATAAATGTGCCATGTTTCCTTTATCCATTCATCTGTCCAGGGACACAGGCTGTTTCCACCACATGGTATGTAGCCCTCAAGTCTTCTTAGTTTCTGCTGGTCTTTCCTTTGTTTTTATGAACCTGATGGTTTTTTAAAATTAATTTTTATTGGATTATAGTTGCTTTACAAGGTTGTGTTAGTTTCTACTGTATAGGAAAGTGAATCAGCCATACATATTCATATATCCCCTCTTTTTTGAATTTCCTTCCCATTCAGGCCACCATAGTGCATCCAGTAGAGTTTCCTGGGCTATACAGTATATTCTCTTGTGTTATCTATTTTATACATAGTATGAGTTGTTTGTATGTGTCAATCCCAATCTCTTACTGCCTCCCACCCCGCTTTCCCCCATGATGGTTTTGAGGAGGACTGGTCAGGAGTTTTGTCAAATGCATCTCAGTTGGGTTTGTTAGAAGCTTTTCTTCCCTCCCAGTGCAGGCTGGGGAATTTGGGCTGGTGGGAGGGGGGACGGGGAACAGCACAGAGGTACATGCTATCAACATGACTCATCAATTGTGATGCTGACTTTGATCATGAAGTGAAGGTGGTGTCTGCCAGGCCTTTCTACTGTAGGGTTACTATTTTCCTTTTTATATTCAAGCTGTTTTCCCTATTTGTTAGAAGTCAGTTACTAAGTCACCCCCACCCAAAGGGAGTGGAATTGGTGGTGATGTGGATCTATAGATATTATTTGGAATTTTTCTATACAGAAGGTTTGTTGCTTTTCTTCCATTACATTTATTTATGCAACCGTTTATTCACACAAGTATGAACTCATATATATTTACTTTATACTTTGGATTAGAATCCAATACTGTGCTATTTATTCTTTGCTCAAATTGTTCCAGCTTTGACCACTGGGAGCTCTTTCAGATTCACTCCTGTGTCCCTCTGACATACCCTCTCCTTTTTTTAGGGGGAGCACTTCCTTTCTTTTTTTCTCTTTGAGATACCCCAGGCTTAGTTTGTATTTTCCAGTCCTAGAATCAGCCATTTCTCCTGGGACCCTTGGTTCCTTTCATAGGAGAATGAACAGTATTGAGAAAACAAGCCTGGCAGGTGGTGACAAACTGTTTTTATTGCTCTTTAAACTTTCCTCTGTTCCCCATTAGACATAAGCCTCACCTTCGGCTTGCTGTCTTTCTCACCATTTTATCTCCTGTAACTAGAATATTAGTTATTTGTTGAATGAATGAAGCTTATTGGAACACATTTTAGCTTTTTCCTTTTTCTTTCAACACCACTAAATTTACTTTCATACAGTGCTGTCACATAGCTAGATCGAGAAGGTGTTCAGTGCCTGAGCTTCCTGTTATTATGAAGGGATGGAGATCTCACATAATGCAGACATGGATAATGCATTCATCACGTGTGTACTGCCATGCATGCATTTCACCAGCAGTCACCGGTAGTCAATGCATATTTGCAATTCACTGTTACTTGTTTGTATTCCTGGCCAAGGACTTGGAAAGGAAAGGTGCTTTGTTCCTTGTTCTCCTTAAGTCCTTTTCCTTCCACTGATTTCCAAATACAAAAATTGGACCAGTGCCTCAAGGCTTGACTCCAGTGTCATTTCCTTTGTGTTGCCTTCTGATCTTCCTGTCCCATCTCTGAATCCTATGAGTGCTGTGTTTATACTTACACTGTGGCATTTACATTTTTTAAATTGTATTTATTTGTATATGTCGTGTGTGTGTGTGTGTGTGTGTGTGTGTGTGTGTGTGTGTGCACTCAGTTGCTCAGTTGTGTCTGACTCTTTGCAACTCTGTAGCCCGCCAGTCTCCTCTATCTATGAGATTCTCCAGGCAAGAATACTGGAGTGGGTTGCAATTTCTAACTAACTCCAGGGGAGCTTCCCAACCCAGGGATCAAACCCACAGTGACTCTTTACTACTGCACCACTGATGCTCTTGTAAAACTGTAAGCTAACTGCAGGCAGGAGCTATATCAGATTCAACTTTTTGCCTTCAATAGTAACAAAGAATCAATTGTTCAAAAATAATTGGAAATTTTAAAAAGTTAGTGTAACTTTTAATCTATATTAGCTATCATTTGTATGTAATAATAGTTAAATTGCAAGAGGAAAAAAGACAAATGAATCAGCCAATCAAAAGGACTGGGAAACTATCAAAATTAAATTCTAGTGATAAAACTATGGATGATTTCTATGTTGTTGTTGTTCAGTCACTCAGTGGTGTTCAACTCTTTGTTACCCCATGGACTGCAGCACGCCAGGCTTCCCTGTCCATCACCAACTCCCGGGGCTTGCTCAAACTCATGTCTACTGAGTCGGTGATGCCACCCAACCATCTTGTTCTCTGTCGTCCCCTTCTCCTCCTGCCTTCAATCTTTCCCAGCATCAGGGTCTTTTCAAATGAGTCGGCTCTTCATATCAGGTGGCCAAAGTATTGGAGCTTCAGCTTCAGCATCAGTCCTTCCAATGAATATTCAGGGTTGATTTTCTTAAGGATGGACTGGTTTGATCTCCTTGCAGTCCAAGGGACTCTCAAGTGTCTTTTCCAATACCTCAGTTCAAAAGCATCAATTCTTTAGCACTCAGCCTTCTTTATGGTCCAATTCTCACATCCATACATGACTACTGGAAAAAATTTAGCTTTGACTAGATGGACCTTTGTTGGCAAATTAATGTCTCTGGTTTTTAATACACTGTCTAGGTTTGTCATAGCTTTTCTTCCAAGGAGCAAGCATCTTTTAATTTCATGGCTGCAATCACTGTTCACAGTGATTTTGGAGTCCAAGGAAATAAAGTCTGTCACTGTTTCCATTGTTTCCCCATCTATTTGCCATGAAGTGATGGGACTAGATGCCATGATCTTCATTTTTTGAATGTTGAGTTTTAAGCCAGAGCTAAAGAATGAGACTGCAATGAATTTCTCTTCTCATTCTTAAACCCTCAGATTTTGTCAAACAAACAGCAAAAGCAACAATACTTAATAACATCTGGCACTGGAGCTGGTATGGTGACAAATTTAAATATATGTGTGAAGCCAAGAGGAATCTGACCTAGAATTACAAAAAGACACGCATACAAGAAAATTTATTACAGTGTTGTTTATAACAACGGATATATATATATATATAGTGAAAAAAGTGAAGTAAAACAAAAAAAATAGTAAAGGAAAGCAAATTGGAGGCACCTGAATGTCTATTGCTAACAGATGATTGGTACATCTAAACCATGGGATGTTGCATAGCTATTGAAAACAAATGAGAGACTTTCCTGGTGGCCAGTGGTTTAGAATCCACTTGCCAGTGCAGATGACATGAGTTCGATTCCTGATCTGGAAAGATCCCACATGCCAAGGAGCAACTAAGCCCATGTGCCACAACTACTGAGCCTGTATTCCAGAGCCCCCGAGCTGCAGCTTCTGAGCCCACATGCTCTAGGGCCTGTGCTTTGCAGTAAGAGAGGTCACTGCAATGAAAAGCCTGTGCACCACAACTGGAGAGTAGCCACCTTTTGCTGCAACTAGAGAACGTCCATGCAGAGCAATGAAAACTCAGTGCAATAAAAAGTAAACAAATAATACATAAAACAATTGAGATCCCTGACTGTTTTCCTGGAGAGATGTACATGATGTGCTGTAGAAGTGGAGTGATGAGTAGAGAGCTCTTATAAAAACACTGACCCCTAGTAAGTCAGTACAGGAAAGGAGAAACACGTGGGAAGAGACTAGCCAGATGGGTGGGGATCTGGGAGGGGAGGTTATAACCCTCATACAGGGTGACCAGGTAGCTTTGCATTCAGTAAAGGACACACTTATTTTCTATCTTAATCCATTCAGGCTGCTGTAGGAGAAGACCATAGGCTGGGTAGCTTATAAACAACAGAAATTTATTGCTTGCAGTTCTGGAGGCTGGGACATCTAGGATCAAGTTACCAGCAGATTCTGGTGTCTGTCCAGTAGATTCTGTCTTTCTGGTTCACAGATAGTCATCTGCTTTCTGCGTCCTCATATGGTAGAAGAGGGAGGAACTCTCTGGGGTCTCTTTTATAAGGGCATTAATCCCATTCATGAGGGCTCCACCTTCATGACCTCATCACTTTCCAAAGTGAAGTGAAAGTCACTCAGTCATGTCTGACTCTTTGTGACCCCAAGGACTATACAGTTCATGGAATTCTCCAGGCCAGAATACTGGAATGGGTAGCCCTTTCCCTTCTCCAGGGGATCTTCCTGACTCAGGGATTGAACCTAGGTCTCCTGCGTTGCAGGCGGATTCTTTACCAGCTGAGCCACAAGGGAAGCCCAACAATACCGGAGTGGGTACCCTATACCTTCTCCAGCAGATCTTCCTGACCCAGGAATAGAATGAGGGTCTCTTGCATTGCAGGTAGGTTCTTTACCAACTGAGCTATCAGGGAATCCAAAGACCACACTTAAAATACCATCCAAAGGCCACACTTAAAATACCATCAGCTTGAGAGTTATGATTTCAACATATGAATTGGGGGAGGGAGGGGGGAACATACTCTTTCAGTGCATTGCACCTTGACAATGACCATGATCTGTTAGTCCCATTGATTCCCATATGAAGATTACATTCATGTTTATTATCTCAGAGGTCTTGGGTGTTGTTTGGTGACTTCCCTGTAGGTTGCTCATGTCACCATGGCATCTGGAATTTAGATGAGAGAGCAGCCATTCATGTTGATTAATTTATTTTTGTTTGTGGTGTTTGAAAATTCTGAGCTTTATCTGTCAGAGATTAAAAGGGCTGAGTATCATCCTTCCTCTTTGTACTTAATTAGAAAGGGTTTATAGAGCATTTAAAATGCCATTTTATCCATTCAAACGGATGTCCGTTCAAATGGATGACAAACATCTGAAAAGATGCTCAGACTCACAAGTCAGACAACTGTAACTTAAGGTAACAATGAGATATATCTCTCAGGCTGAAAAAACAATGGAAAAGACTACTTACATCTCCTACCAGTGGGTAGCAGGAAAAGGGTTACTCTTTCATATTGGTGAAGATAAGAGTTCCTTTAGCTGTTTTGGCCACATTCATTCAAATTAAAACATGCAGATTACTTAAAATTGTTATACAATATTTGATACACATCAAATAATGAAGGATGTAAAATATATGCAAATTATAAAGAATAATAATAAAATAAGCATTCATGAGCCCACTTCCAGTCTAAGAATTGGATCATCACCATTACTGTTGAATCCCCTGGCAAACTACTCTCCAGATAACCACAATCACATTTTTTTGCTTTGTCTTATTAAAAACAGTTAAAAAAATACATATACTCTTTGATCCTGCAACTTCTCCTGGGACTCCATCTCAAAGAAAATAGAAAGCCATACTAAATACGGGCATTTGTAGAAAGAATTTATTGCAGCATTGTTGTTAGTTGGAAGAGAAGGGACACAGCAGCATGCTTGTTAATGATTGAATAAATTATAGGACGTCCACACCATGGAATTTCGTGCAGCCATTAAAAAACAATGAACTAGAGTAATACCAGATGCCTTGGAGGGCTTTCATGGCATGTTGTAGAATGAGAAAACAGGAACCAGGAATGTGAGCAAAATGACAAATGCCCATGTATTGTGCAGAGTGTGCATGCTGAGTGCTAAGTGGCTTCAGTCATGTCCATCTCTGTGCAACCCTCTGGACTGTAGCATGCCAGGCTCCTCTGTCCATAGGATTCTCCAGGCAAGAATGCTGGAGTGGGTTTCTATGCCCTCCTCCAGGGGATCTTCCCAACCCAGGGACTGACCACTAGCACCACCTGGAAAGCCAGGTGTAGTGTGTAAAAACATCTAATTGTGTGTGACTATATGAATATCGAGACAAATTTGGAAGAATATACCTTAGGTTGCCCAAAAGGATTATCAGAGAGGGGGACAATGGTGTGAAGGGGAGGGAGGGAGGATTGAATAGGTGAGCCAAAGAAGGGAAAAAAAAAAGCTTATGTGGGCCTCAGTTGCTTCATCAGAGAAACATGGATAAAAATTCTTGGCTTTTTTTGTTGTTGTTGTTGCAGGGCTTATGTGAAGATTTCACAAATGATGCAAAGCTTTTTTGAAAATATTCAAGACTCTGCCTAAATGTGATGGTAGGATTTATTATAATGTGCAATTGATATTTATGATATTGATGTGGTGCCGTGCCATGCTAAGTTGCTCCCATTGTGTCTGACTCTTTGCAACACTATGGACTGAAGCTCACCAGGTTCCTCTGTCCATGGGATTCTCCAGGCAAGAATACTGGAGTAGGTTGCTGTGCCCTCCTCTAGGGCATCTTCCCAACCCAGAGATGGAATGTACATCTCATGTGGTTCCCGCATTGTAGACAGATTCTCTACCACAGAGCCACTGAGGAAGCCCAGTGACGTGGTATTGAGCTAATAGTTTACTATTCTAAGCCTAATATGGTTTAATATATTAGGCAAGGATAGTGATAACTAACCGAACTGATGGCTGGGTGTCCTTCCAGGTGAGCTAATAAACTCACACTGCCTGGATGCCCGTGGGTCTGTATACTCCTGTGCTCAACCATGTTAAAGTTCAAAGTGTGACCTATTCAGCCTGATTGATGAATGATGCCCCTCTTTCTGTGTTTCAGCCAAACCATGTTCAAAACAACACTGCTGGGTCTGACAAAATGGGAGATGTGTTCTCTCACAGGGCCATACCTTCTTGGGTTCTTTTGCTCACAATGAAATGAAAGTTGCCAGACTATGTGGGATATACTACCCGGGCTTCCTTGATGGCTCAGCGGTAAAGAATCTGCCTGCCAATGCAAGAGACACTGGTTCAGTCCCTGGGTTGGGAAGATCCCCTGGAGGAGGAACTAGCAACCCACTCCAGTATTCTTTTTTTTTTAAATAATTTTATTTATTTATTTATGTTTGGCTCCATTGGGCCTTTGTTGCTGCAAGGGCTTTTCTCTAGTTCTGGGCGAATGAGGCTACTCTCTATTAATAGTTACGGTGCATGGGCTTCTCACTGCAGTGGCTTCTATTGTTGTGGAGCACAGGCTCTAGGGCACAAGCTCAGTAGTTGTGGCACATGGGCTCACTGGTTGTGGCAAACGGTTTAATGCTCCATGGCATGTGGGATCTTTCTGGACCAGGAATCTAACTCATGTCCCCTGCCTTGGCAGGTAGATTCTTCACCACTGAGCCACAAGCAAAGCCCCACTCCAGTATTCTTGCCTGGGAAATCCCATGGACAGAGGAGCAGCCTGGAGGACTGAAGTCCACACATAAGGGATGTAATATGATATTTCTCCTCTGTCTTACTTCACTCAGTGTGATGATCTCTAGTGGACAAGCCTATTTTTAAGTTTTTCTCAAATCCCTGCTGGCTCAACAGTAAAGAATCTGTCTGCAATGTAGAATATATGGGTTGGGATGATCCCCTGCAGGAGGAAATGGCTGCCCACTCCTGTATTCTTGCCTGGAAAATCCCATGGGCAGAAGAGACTGGTGGGCTACTCCATGGAGTCGCAAGTCAGACGAGACGTAGCAACTAAACCACCACCACCAAGCAGTGATTAACAAATTTTTATTTGGGAATAACTTCAGATTTACAGAAATTTACAGACAGTACAGACAGTTCTCATAGCATATCCCCTCCCCTGCCTCCAGTTTCCTCCATTGTTAACATCTGACATCACCAAAAGTACATTTGTTAAAACTCAGAAACAGACAGTGGCATTTTGCTATTAAATAAACTCCAGACTTATTTCAATTTCACCAATTTTTCCATTGTTGTTGTTCAGTTGCTAAGTTGTGACCAGCTCTTTGCAATCCCATGGAGTGCAGCATGCCAGGCTTCTTTGTCCTTCACTATCTCCTCGAGTTTGCTCAAATTCATATCCACTGAGTTGATGATGCTATCTAACCATTTCATCCTCTGCCACCCCCTTCTCCTTTTGCCTTCAATCCTTCCCAGCATCAGGGTCTTTTCCGATGAGTCAGCTCTTTGCATCAGGTGGCCAAACTATTGGAGCTTCAGCTTCAGCATTAGTCCTTCCAATGAATATTCAGGGTTGATTTCCTTTAGGATTGACTGGTTTGATCTCTTTGCTGTCCAAGGGACTCTCAAGAGTCTTCTCTAGCGCCACAATTCAAAAGCATTAATTTTTCAGTGCTCAGCCTTCTTTATGGTCCAGCTCTCACATCCATACTGGAAAAACCATCGCTTTGACTGCATGGATCTATTAGGTGGTTAGAATAGGAAGAAGGAGTCCAAAATGGCAGTGGCTAGAAGACAAAGAAGGGAAAAGCCCACAAAAATAGAACAAAGGAAGGTCCAAGAACTGGAGTGAGGACCTCAGGTAAAACAAACAGCCCTCCTGGCTAGTCCAGTTTACATAGGGCAGGCTCAGAACAAAGGATACAAGTTATAAAAGGAGGAAGCCTAGAAGGATTGGGGCTTCTCTTCTGTTCGCATCTTTTGGGTCAGTCTGCCCTCATGCCTCTAGGATGTATTTTCCTTTGCTTGCCAACAAAACTGAGCTATATATAACACTGGTCCTTTTGTTGCTTTAAATTTTTGCTGTGGTGAGACAGAACCAAGGAAATTACACACTTCCCCAACAGATCTTTGTTGGCAAAGTGGTGTCTGTGCTTTTTAATAGCTGTCTAGGTTTGTTGTTGCTTTCTTTCCAAGGAGCAAACATCTTTTAATGTCATGGCTGCAGTCACTGTCCACAGTTTCCATTATTAATTTACTATTAATTTTCCATTAGTGCCCTCTTTTGGTCCAGGATCTGATCCAGGGTACCATATTGCATTTAATTGTCATGAACCCCCAGTCACCTAGAGTCTGTGACACTTTTTCACTCTTTCTTTATTTTTATGACCTGACAGTCTTGAATCTACAGGCCAGGTTTCCTCTAGAAAGTTTCTCAGTCTGAGTTTGCTGGTTGCTTTTTTCTTGATTACACTGGAGGGATTTGTTTTTCATGCAAGTTATCTAGACAAATCTCCAATGGGAATAATTTTGCCTATAAAGATTTGACCCCCTTAGAGGTTTAAAGAGAGCATTAACTTGTCTTTTCGTTCTTACTTTGAGTGATTGCAAATGCTATCTGTTCTACACCCTCCTGCCCCAGGCTCTGCAGGTGGTTAGCCTTGTGAGGGGCAGAATGGAGATTCAGACCCAGACGCCAATGCCATGATCTGTCCATGACTCCATATGCACACCGCTGGTGGGCTGCTAACAAATTGGTTTCTCCAAGGGCATGCTCAGCTGTACCCTCAGTTCCCCTCTGGAAGAGCTTCAATATCATCTAATTAGGTAACATGGTAGCTGGGCAACCATTACTTATAATAGACGTGGAGTTGTAAATTATCCTATTTAATTAAGAACTGCTCCCTTCTATTAAATAAAAGCTTATCATAGGTTAGTAAATTTATTGGGAACACTTAACTTTAGCTAATTAAGCTGTTTGAACTCAAGGCAAGGGCATTCATTAATAATCAAGTCCAAGCAGTTAAGGGCAATTAGTGAAACAGCTGGTCTTTATCTTACGGATAAAGGATGGTTAATAGAGATCTTTACAGCTGTTATAAACTTCCCCAAAGCAATCTCTTCCTCAAAAGTTTTTGTTAGTTAAGAATATAGAAGGAGGAACTAAATTTAAAAGACTGAGTTGGTAGCAATCTCAGTCTCTCAGCCCCAGGATGAAGGCCAGAAGAAGTGGAATCCACCAGCCATGGTCCCATTCCCAGCCATGTCCACTTTTCTGGGCAGAGCCTGATCTTGAAGTCAGCATCATACCTCCAGCTCCCATTGGAATCCTGGCTGCCTGAGCAGCAAAGGGCAAGGACTGGTCATCTATGCCTGCAGAGATCATATTTCCTGAAAGAAAATTGGAGGAATGTGGTCTGACAAAGTTTGTTTTGTTTTTCTGATTCATGGATGCCTTTATATAGAAAGTCTCACAGAGATGCCCTTTTAAAATGACATTGGCTTAAAATTCTTCTTAAACTGAAGTGTAAGGCATAAACTCTTTGAAAAACCATCCTACATCAATATTGTCTCGCGTTTCCTCTTGATGTTGTTTAACTTGTTCCTCTCTTTCCTACATTTCCTGTAAACTGGAAATTTCCTTTAGAGAGTTGATTAGATTAAAGTGAAACATTTTGACCAGAATCCTTCAAGGTGATGTCATGTATTTCACATGCATCATGCCAGGAAGCACATAAATGTGTCTTTGTTCCCCTCTTGGTGATGCCAATCTTGAGTCGTGGGTTATAGAGGTAACCCCAGACCTCTCCATTGCAAAGGTACATTTTACTCTCTGAAATCGGTACACAGTATATGGGCTACTCCTTTTATGGGCTTCCCATGTAGCTCAACTGGTAAAGAATCCACCTGCAATGCAGGAGACCTCAGTTCAATTCCTGGGTCTGGAAGAGCCCCTGAAGAAGGGATAGGCTACCCACTCCAGTATTCTTGGGCTTCCATGGTGGCTCAGTAAAGAATCCACCTGCAATGCGGGAGACCTGGGCTCGATCTCTGGGTTGGGAAGATCCCCTGGAGGAGAGCATGGCAACCCACTCCAGTGTTCTTGCCTGGAGTATCCCCATGAAAAGAAGAGCCTGGCAGATTGCAGTCCATTGTGTCGCAGAGTCAGACACATCTGAGTGACTAAGCACAGGCACAAGCACAATTTACCTGCAGTACCCCTCCCATGGCCTCCCTGTGCTTGACCTGTTCTTATCATTCTGACCTCTACTCAAGTGTCACCTTCTCTTACTGAGAATTAGGCACCTGCTCTCAGGTGGCCTGCAAGGCTGCGTGCTCTGGTCTTGGCTGGCTCCCGGACTCATCTTGAACAAGCCTCCCTTCACTGTTGCAGTCTAGCCACACCAGCCGCCTTTCAGTGCCTGGAGTGCTCCCTTCTGCCAAAGCCTTGCCTGGAACACAAGGCTCTCCTCCTCCTTCAGTCACCCCCTTCTCACCCTACTAGGGTCCTTTCCTGACGGATGTCTTCCTGGACTGTGTACCCCACCCCAGTCTGGGTAAAATGCCACTACTGGATGTTCTCAAGGTGCTGCATAAGGTTCCTGCATGGTGTTCATCAAACCTGGAATATTTCTTTAGTAGGGGAAGCACACGGACTGAAACCACCCACCCTGGCCAGGCACCATTGTAACCATTTGCATGAGTTATTTTATCACAGGAGATCCTGGTAAGGAACACAGAGCTAATAAGCCACCACCAACCGGGAAGAGTTCAGGAAAGGCCAAAAAGAGATGCCACATGTCCTACCACCTCCCAGAATCCTTCTCGCTGGCATCCATCTGGGCTGAGCAATGCATGTGCCACCAGGAAGGACCCTTAGTCAGAATGATTGTCTGAAGACAACCCAGAAATGAATCTCATCACCATGAAACCTGAGACTGCAAGCTACATGGCAGAGCAATTCTCCTGGGTTCCCTTACCCTGCTGCTCTCCACTCAGGCGCCCCTTCCCCATAAAGTCTCTGGCTTTGTCAGTGCTTCTGTCTTCTCGGGCAATTCATTTCTGAATTGTCTAAGCCCACTCTTGGGCCCTGGAAGAGGTTCCCCTTCCTGCAACACTTTTGTTTATGTGATTATTGTACTAATTTCTGTCTTCCCCTCAGAAGCTAAGCTCCGCGGGGCCAGGGCAGCTGCCTAGTTTTGTTCATCCTTATAAACCTCAAACACCTAGCACCGTGCCTTGCACATAGTAGATACTCGAGAAATACTTGCTGAGTGGATGAATGAAAGGTCACTAGCTGAATGGCTCGAGTGAGACCCTATGTTAAGGATTTCCTGAAGGATCCTGGTTCTACTTGGTGCTGGGAAGTTTCTAGACTAAGGTTTGGCAAACTTTTTCTGGAAGGCTGGGCCAGATGGTTGACTGAGTTGGAGGCTGGGGGCTTAGTTTCCCCATCTGTAAACAGGGAAATAGTTCCTAGCTCATATGATCATTATGAAGCTTCCATAAGCTAATACATGTGAAGTGTTTAAAGTGGCTGGTATATAGTCTCACTTGGGTTTTAGCTATTATTGTGGGCTTACATACAGTGGAGACAAATTCTAGAAATGTATTCATCAGTAAGGAAACACAAGTAACTATCAACCAGAAGAAAGAATGGCAAATAGAAACCCTACTGGATTTCCACACGCATGCTAGTGACAGACAGTGTAGATTAAAGATCTGAGAAGTCACAGTAGGAAGAGCCACTTTGTTCCCAGAAGAAAACAATAATCGCAGAAAGAAGCAGCACAAGGCTTAGGGAGGGGGAGCTGGAAAGGGAGGTGCCTGTGGCAGAGGATGCCTGAATCACTGTAGTATTTTCCCTAGGAAAGTCCCAGGGGTCCTTGCGGAGGCCTTAATCGCTATTCCAGGTGGCCGAAGCCTAGCTCCTCGCTCTTTGAGCTGTGCTGCCTCTGGCCTCTGTCTCTGTTAGAGCCTAATAATATTTGAAAGTAGTTTTTATCTGTGGTTATTCATCCGTATGTGAGGAGCTTATGTGTCTAAGCTGCCACTTCCACCAAATCCAAGCACGTGGCCCCCTTAATACACACAGGCCTAGAGTTGGTGAGCAAGGCAATCCCCACCCGCATCCCAGCAAAGAAATTCTAGGGAATTAGAGAGGACCAGCTCTGGGTATGGGGAGGAGGAGGCAGACAGCCCTGGAGCTGGCGTGGAGACCTGAAGCGAAGCAAATATGAGGGCACTAATGCACGGAACTGCAGCCAGGCCCCTAAGTCGGCAGGTGGCCCTGTCCTGAGGCATGGCTTTTCAGACTTTAGTAAGATGGTGTCTGTGAAGATTACACATTAGCTTAGAGAACAATATTTCATTTTCACCGGCTCTTTCTAATCTGTGGGAGATGGTGTGCTGGGCTAAGTTTAATGCTCATGCACGTGTTTCAGGTTAATTAATTCTGTGTTCAATTGTGGTAAGGGTTAGAGCGGAATCTCACCACCTTTCAACGGGTGGTGGGCTGCTGACACAGGGGCAGGGAGTCAGCCGAAGAGGCAAGCCAAGGACAAAATAGCAGGAAATTAGGCTGTAGCAAAGACAAAGTGATTTGATTGCCCTGTTTCTCCTACTGATCTTTTAAATACAGTTTTATGATATAATTCATTACCCATTTAGGGTGTACAATCCATAGTTTTTAGTATATTCACAGGGTTGTGCACCCATCAGAACAATCAATTTTAGAACAGTTTCATGTCAAAAAAGAATCCTCATACCCATTAGCAGTCACTCCTCATTTCTCATCAACCTCCCAGTCCTGGGCAACCACTTATTTACTTTCTGTTTCTATAGATTTGCCTAGTCTGGACATTACATAAAATTGAAATAATGCAATATGTAGTCTTTCATGACTGGTTTATTTCACTTAGGATAATATTTTCAAGGTTCATCTGTGTTGGAGCATGCATCAGTGTTTCATTCCTTTTTATTGCCGAATAATATTCCATTGTACAGACATACCACATTTCATTCACCCGTTCATCTGTTGATAGATGGTTACATTGTTTCCAATTTGGGGCTATTATGACCATTTGTTAGGCGAAGGCAATGGCACCCCACTTCAGTACTCTTGCCTGGAAAATCCCATGGACGGAGGAGCCTGGTAGGCTACAGTCCATGAGGTTGCTAAGAGTCAGACACGACTGAGCAACGTCACTTTCACTTTTCCTGTTCATGCACTGGAGAAGGAAATGGCAACCCACTCCAGTATTCTTGCCTGGAGAATCCCGGGGATGGTGGAGCCTGGTGGGTTGCCGTCTATGGGGTCGCACAGAGTCAGACATGACTGAAGCGACTTAGCAGCAGCAGCAGCAGTACGAACATTTGTTACAAGGTTTTGTGTGGACATGTGTTTTCATTTCTGTTGGATATACACCTAGGAGTGGAATCGCTGGATCATACGGTATCTCTGTGTTTAATCTTTTGAGGAACTGTGCTTAGTCACTCAGTCATGTCCAACTTGAAAAAGAATTATTTTTCAAATTCTTTTCCCACTTAAGTTACTATCGCGTATTGAGTGGAGTTCCCTGTGTTGATTATCTATTTTAAATATAGTGTACATGTTCATCCCAAACTCCCAATCCCTCTGGTAACCATAAGTTCGTTCTCTAAGTCTGTGAGTCTGTTCCTGCTCTGTAAATAAGTTTTCTTGTATCATTTGAAATTTAAACATTTTTAATTAAATCTTATTGCATGTTTTTCTTTTAGAACTATTTATAATTCTAATTCTCTATGTCCATTCAGTTGTCAATGCCAAGGATCAGTATTATGGGTCCTAAGTTATGCCCAGACTTCTACATATACAAAATTGAGAGTAACGTGAATTGTTTAGTATTCCAACATTTTTCTCAGCCACTTTATGCAGCGATTGCAAATGCCATACCGATCCTGCAAAGGTCCAGACCCACAAAATGAAACACAAAGACAGGCAAGAAATAAGCAGTCAGCACCATGGGGAAATGGTGCTATGTTGTGCAAGAATCTATTTGGTGACTCTGTCAGAGAGGGATTATCTTATCCTCTCTTCACACAAGTGCTCCTGCCACTCAGACTACCCCAGCACCCCCAGCAGTGCCCATCTCTGCTTTGGCATTGGCACCTCATCCAAACCTTAGTCTGTTTGACACAACTGTTTTGAGGACAGAGGTCAACACCTAGGAGAAACGTTTCTCTAGGGCTTGAATGGTGCTGCTCATCAGAGTGGATGTTTTGGGTAATAGGTCATTCTTTGACAGTGTTAGGTGCAGATTCCTGGTGACAGACGTGCCACCCTCCCCCCCAACTTCCCATTGCCTCAGGTCTGAGGGTGGTCCTGCAGGTGTGTGTGGGGGAAGAGGGGTTTGAGGAAGAGCTTCAGGGCTTTAACACCTGGACAGCATCAACCATCTTCTTTTGATGTCCATGGGAATTTCTCTCCATATCTCTTACCTGGATGGTTTTTTTCTCACTTCTGATTTGATTGTTTTCTGAACAGTTCTAAGAGCTGAAACTCCTATGGGTCAAAGAGCAGTACGCTTTTCCATTTTACTTATGGATGCAAGTATTATTTTCCTAGTAATGGTTGGTTTTAGTTTTGTGGACCAAAAGCATTGCTACAAATATCTATTCTCAAATATTCTTACCCACTAAGCAAATGCTATGGTATTTGGATAAAAAAGTCAACAACAAACCACACTCCCTCACTTGATCAATTTTACTTGTGCTATTAGCAGGGGATATTTTGCACTAGAGACATATCAAGTAATAACTGAATGTTAAGCAAACAGATAATCAATTATTAAAATACAGCTGCTATTAATGTAATCCTTTACATTTCAGTAACGCCAGCATTTGGAGGGAGGGATGTAAAGCTGGTTAAAAACATCTGATGTACAAAATAAGAATATAACCTTGGTCCTTTTGAAAAAAACTTGGGAGAATTTAGCTCTAAATTTTCCATTTAGGAGTGGGTATTTTGACTGGGGAAGAGAGGTGTAAAATCCAGTCTGATATAGAAATATCTATATTTCTATATAGATATTTATTCTAGATAGATATTTCTAAATATCTATGTTTCTATATAGATATTTATTCTAGATAGATATTTCTAAATATCTATATTTCTATATAGATCAAGATGTCAGCACAAGCAATATGTTGAAGACTTAGAGCTCTTGTAGAGCCAAAATTTACCTTTAATGTAGGCTCTAGATATTTTATTGGCCCAACTCAGGACAATTTCTTTTTGTGAATACATTTCCTTTCACTTATTTTTTGGAACGTAGGTAATACATTTGCATGGTTAAAAAACTAAAAAGTAGGACTTTCCTAGTGGTTAAGGATCTGCCTGCCAATGCAGGGGACCTGGGTTCCATCCCTAGTCTGGGAAGATTCCACAAGCCACAGGGCAACTAAGTGAGTGTGCCACAACTACTGAACCTTTGCTCTAGAGCTTGTGAGCTGAAACTACTGAAGCCCTCAAGCCCTAGAGCCCATGCTCTGCAGCAAGAGAAGCCACTGCAGCGAGAAGCCTGTGCTCTGCAAACAGAGAGTAGCCCTTGCTCCCTGCACCTAGAGAAAGCCTGTGTGCAGCCACAGAATCTCAGCACAGTCAAAAATGAACAAATAATAACAACAACAAAACTAACAAAGTAAAAACATACAGTGAAAATTCTCCCTCCCACTCCTGTCTCTAGCTGCTTACCACCCCCCTCCCCCGCGAGAAATTACCGTCATCATCTTTATGTATCTATCCAGAGTTCCTTTGCATATATCAGCAAATACCAATTTTCACTCATCTCACACAGTTTTGCACCTTGAATTTTTGCTTTTGTTTCTTATTTATTAATATACTCTGGAGATCAGTCCATATCAGCACATAGAGAGCTTCCTCATTCTTTATTTCTAGTTATTATAGAGTGCATTATACTTTATTTAACCAGGCCACTCTACATGGACATTGGGTTGTTTCCAACTATTTCTTAGGCTAGACATACTGCAGTGAATTACCTTATACTTGCATGATGTTACATATTTTTAGGGTAAATTTCCCAGAGTGGAATTAGCTGGGTCAAATTGTATGTGCATTCGTGATTCTGACAGATATTGCCAAATTGTCCCTCCATGGGGATGATGGTCTTTTGAGTTCTCCATAACTATGAATGTGAGTGTCTGCTCCCCCAGGAAAAACAGTTCAAGAGGGGGCTATCTCACTCAGCACCAACTTTTAGGAGAGAATAGTGCTTGCACCTTAGTTTTCTCATCTGTAAAATGGGGCTGTAAGCTAGCCTCTGGTAGCTAGGAAAGTCCTGTGAACTAATACACACAAAGCACTGAGCATAGTTCTGACATAGTAGGTGCTTAAAAATGCCTCAGTTATTATGTGGGTCAAATAAATAACTCCACCTAGAGATTGTCCCATCTCTGGTTAGGAGATGATGTGGTAATGTCTATGTCATAAAGCTACAAAGGTATTGGACATCTTCTTGGAGGAAGAGAAATCTTGGTTCTAGGTAAGCAAACATGAGCCCCTCTGTTGGATTTCATTGGAGATGAAGGAACTGGAGCTGGTGAGTGGAAGTGGGAGGCAATAAGGCATTGGAGCAGGAGCAGAGAGTCTTCAGTGAGCCTTGCAGATGGAAAGCAAATCTGCGCTTCAGGTGCTCTGGCACCAAACCCTGTCTTCAAGAGGAGGTTCTGAACTGTGTGTAAACAGGTGCTGAGTGTCCCAGGGCACTGTCTAGCCTGGAGGATAGCCACAGTTTAGAATCCTGAGTACCAAAGGCTTTGGAGAGGGTGCTACTCTGCTGGGCCGAAGAGAGATGGCAGTATAGCTTTATGGCCAAAATCTCTTTCTCTGCAGTCAGCCAGTTCTGGGTTCAAATTTTGCTTCTACCACTTGCTAGCGAGGCGACCACAGGTGTATTCCCATTTCTGGTCTTCACTCTCTCCAGCTATCATCTGAGGATAGAAGCCACAGTAGAGGCATTTCCGGGCTTGCTTGTATGTTCACAGAGAGGCTGTGAGGATTACATGATGAAATAGTTCTAGGGCAAGGGTCATCATGCCTGGCACATGTAAATATCAGCAACTATTAAGAACATTAAATGCATAGGGCTTTACAAGCTCTGTGTCTCTGTGGCAGAAGAGAGACCCTGAGAGGTTGCAGATTAACAAATTCAACTCATAAAATCAGAAAAAGGCCATTTGGATGGATGTACAGTTAGAGGAAAAAAAAATGCCTTTTAGCATGCATGTTATCTGTAACAAAGCAAAGCGAATTTGTAAGCATCTTATTGCAGATGCAGGGGAGGAAGATCCTGAAAAAATTTCCTGCAGTCTTGAGACAGCAAATAGAAAATGAGTTGTATGGTACTGATTGCTGCTAATTTAAGACATATGAAAATTACTGATAATCTGTTCGGCATTCTCTGCTTTTTTATGTTACTTACTAAAGGTAGAATGGTCATACTTTTTCATTCATTATCTTTCTCCCTTCATCTCATTTTCATGTTAGGGACATATGTTCCTTAAGTACTTCTACTGCTTCTATTTACTTTTTTCAGCCCACCACTCTTTGTAAGAACTTAGTCCTTGTGCTTGGGATTCATCAACTGTGCTATTCTCCTTGCCTGGAATAATCTGTCTGCTCTGCTTTGCAAGCTGTTACTCTTCAACCAACCATCACATTCTTTGTGAAATGTTCGATATCACCAGCCATCAATGGCCCTTTCTTCTTTGATTCCATGGGACACTGACAGTGTTTCCTTTATAGCATCTTATATACTGGGTTCTAGTTCTTTGTGTGTACATCTATCTGTTCCTTTACACCGAGTAATCTTTGTCAAAGACTGTGTCCCTCCTTCCCTTTCTTCGCTCCAAGTTTGTCAAACATGTATTAAGTGTCAGGGCCTGTGACAGGTCTTGAAGGAAGATCACAGCACAGTGTGGAAGCAAGTAAAGAAACCCAGGTACTGAGCTTAACACGACATGATTCCCTCATCCCATCCACTAAATGGCACCTGTTACTGTTCTTATTTTACTGTTGAAAAGCACGAGCCAGAAAAGAAATAGAAGTTGCCAAAGAATATAGTTAACTGCAAATGGCTGCAGATTGGTGTCAGGAGAGGGTCAGGAGACACCCTGGAGGAAGTGTGCCCAGCAAAATGGTGACCCTGAGAAGGATCTGGCCAGGGGAAGGAACACTGGAGAGAGATTCCAAGTGGAGAGAGAAAGTTGTGCAGGAATCTTAATTGTCTCCACCCAGTATTTGCATGGAGTGTGGTGCACAGTACGTGCTTACTACTTGTTGTAAGAATGAATTCCTGTTGCTAAACTCCCTGGGACTGGTAGTTCAACTCTGGGTGTTCAAGTTTATGACATTCCTCAGGGTTCTTTCAGTAAATTTTCATTTTTGCTGAGGTTCCTGGTGATGCAAGGACCACAGTTCCAACTTGGGAGAGCATGTCCCCAAAATTGTTTTCATTCAACCTCCTCGAAACACAGTGCAGAGGCTTATTCCTCTACCTGTACCCTTAGATGTCCAGAGTGCACTCCCACATTCATGTTAGTAGATTGAGCAAAGCTTTGTGCATAGATGTGCAATTTCTGGGTGGACAGTTGGTAGGCTCCCTTAACTGAGGCCATCCACAGGCCACACAATTCTGCAGTATTTGAAGCCTGCCCCTTACAGATGGGGACCACACTCGGGAAACATGAATCTTAGGGGGTCTGCTTATGGTCTGGCCATACTTCCTAACTCTTCCTTCTTATCATCTCTCCTACCCGTGTCCCTGGGGAATATTGTTCTAGTCTAAACAGGGGGTGAAGGAGATGGAGACTCTCTCCTATTCCTGTTGCTTTTGCTCAAGCTACTTTTTCAGGGACAGGAATCTTCTTTCTTTCATAGCATGGAAGTTAATAGCAAGGACTCTGGAGCCAGACTGATAGAGGTTCACATCCTGGCTATGCCTCTTACCAGCTTTATGACTTTGGGGACGCCTTTAGTCTCCATACTTCAATTTTCTCACTGGTAAAATAGGATTAGTAGCAATACTCATTTCATAGGATTTTATAAGGAAATTTTAAGTAATTAAAGCATTAGGATAGGACAGTGTCTGGCACGTTGTCAGTACAGTGTATGTGATACTGCTGCTGCTGACAGTGATGGTGATGAAAATGATACAAACTACCTCTTCATTCTGGTTCTTTTGTACTAAAAGTTAATGGCCCAAGGCCTTAAATAAATGGAAATTAGTTCTTATTTCCCTCTAAAACAAGGCAGGCTTAGACTTTTTTATTGTCTAGTGCAATAAACAAAGGGAAAAAAAAGTATTACATTTCACATCAAAATAAAATAGCATAAATATTATACTCAGAGTTGTTTGAGTTGATGTGTTACTCAAAACTGGTAGAAATCTAATCTAGTCCATGTATGAAAATTATAATGGAGAAACTGAGGCTCAGAAAAAGGAATTGATTAGTGCATGGTCCACAGCCACGGGGCTGGAACTTGAACCCGTGTTTCCTGATCCCTGTTTCATGCTCCCTGTATTGACCTGCAGCCAAGGGAAGAAATACAGCCATTTTTGGAAGCTTCTCTAATTTCTTCTATGGTAGTGGTCAAGGAATATTTTTGTGTGTGATGAGCCTGATGGTAAATGTTTTCTGCTTTGTGAGCCATATGTCTTTGTTGTGCCTGTGTGTGTGCTAAGCTGCTTCAATCTTGTTTGACTCTTTGTGACCCCATGGACTGTAGCCTACCAGGCTCTGTCCATGGGACTCTCCAGGCAAGAATACTGGAGTGGGTTGCTGTGCCCTCCTCCAGGGGATCTTCCCAACCCAGGGATCGAATCTGTGTCTTTTAGGTCTCCTACATTGACAGGCGGGTTCTTTTACCATTAGCGCCACCTGGGAAACCCCATGTGTCTCTGTCACAACTACTCAACTGCCATTGCAGAGTGAAAGCAGCCATAGACAGTATGCAAATGAATGGATGTGGCTGTGCTTCAGTAAAATTTTATTTATAACAAAATCTAATGGCCCAGATTTGAACTGCGGCCCAGATTTGTAGATTCCAGCTCTGTGGCATCCCCAGTTGGAATGTTAGACAGGAATAGCAGGGCAATAGAAGCTTCTTTATGTGAAACAGAAGCTGTCAATCAAATGGTAAACTTGAAGAAATGGGAAGAGGAAAGAGCAATGGGTGTGTAAAGTCAAAGGATAACTAAGCAAAAACCAGTTTTACTTTTCCAACTCACTTACCTCAGTTTCTTTTTATTTATAAATTTTTAAAGAGAAAATTAAGAAGGCAGTTTTTCTACATTAACAAATGAGATTAAGGGAGAGATTCAGTAAAATGGTGTTGATTAACATGGCATTACTGGTACAGTTTGCCAGAAGCTCTAAATAAAAGGGCAAATTTTATCTGTCAATGTGATTCAAGTAATTAACAATTTTTGGATTATTTTTATTGAAGTATAGTTGATCTAACATCTGTTGGATCATAGAAAAAGCAAGAGAATTCCAGAAAAACATCTACTTCTGCTTTATTGATTATGCCAAAGCCTTTGACTGTATAGACCACAACAAACTGTGGAAAATTCTCCAAGAGATGGGAATACCAGACCACCTTACCTGCCTCCTGAGAAATCTGTATGCAGGTCAAGAAGCAGCAGTTAGAACCAGACATGGAACAACAGACTGGTTCCAAATCAGGAAAGGAGTATGTCAAGGCTGTATATCAAAGTTTGTGCCCCAACCACTGATGTCATAGAAGCTGAAGTTTATCGGCTCTATGAAGACCGACAACGCCTTTTAGAACTAACACCAAAAAAAGATGTCCTTTTCATCACAGGGGATTGGAATGCAAAAGTTGGAAGTCAAGAGATACCCAGAATAACAGACAAATTTGGACTTAGAGTACAAAATGAAGCAGGGCAAAGGCTAACAGAGTTTTGCCAAGAGAACGCACTGGTCATAACAAACACTCTCTTCCAACAACACAAGAGACGACTCTACACATGGACATCACCGGATGGTCAATACTGAAATCAGATTGATTATATTCTTTGCAGCCAAAGATGGAGAAGCTCTATACAGTCAGCAAAAACAAGATCAGGAACCGACAGTGGCTCAGATCATGAACTCCTTGTTGAAAACTTCAGGCTTAAATTGAAGAAAGTAGGGAAAACCACTAGACCATTCAGGTATGACCTAAATCAAATCCCTTACAATTATATAGTAGAAGTGACAAATAGATTCAAGGGATTAGGTCTGATAGACAGAATGCCTGAAGAACTATGGATGGAGGTTTGTGACATTGTACAGGACGAAGTGATCAAGACGATCCCCAAGAAAAAGAAATGCAAAAATGCAAAATGGTTGTCTGAGGAGGCCTTACAAATAGCTGAGAAAAGAAGAGAAAAAAGTCTTGCCTGGAAAAGTTCATGGACAGAGGAGCCTGGTGGGCTGCAGTCCATGGGGTTACATGACTGAGCACGCGTGCATGAGGGTGGAGGGAGATGGGTTGGTAGCAATAAACTGGTAGAACTAAAAAAAAAAAAAAAAAAAAAAGAGAAAAAAGGCAAAGGAGAAAAGGAAAGATACACCCATCTGAATGCAGAGTTCCAAAGAATAGCAAGGAGAGATAAGAAAGCCTTCCTCAGCGATCAGTGCAAAGAAATAGAGGAAAACAATAGAATGGGAAAGACTAGAGATACCATCAAGAAAATGAGAGATATCAAGGGAATATTTCATGCAAAGATGAGCACAATAAAGGACAGAAATGGTATGGACCTAGCAGAAGCTGAAGATATTAAGAAGAGGTGGCAAGAATACACAGAAGAGCTATACAATAAAGATCTCCATGACCCAGATAACCATGATGGTGTGTTCACTCACCTAGAGCCAGACATCCTGGGATGCAAAGTCAAGTGGGTCTTAGGAAGCATCACTACGAACAAAGCTAGTGGTGGTGATGGAATTCCAGTTGAACTACTTCAAATCCTCAGAGATGATGCTGTGAAAGTGTTGCACTCAATATGCCAGCAAATCTGGAAAACTCAGCAGTGGTCACAGGACTGGAAAAGGTCAGTTTTCATTCCAATCCCAAAGAAAGGCAATGCCAAAGAATGCTCAAACTATCACACAATTGCACTCATCTCACATGTTGTCAAAGTAATCTCAAAATTCTCCAAGCCAGGCTCCAACAGTACGTGAACTGTGAACTCTCATGAACTGGATTAGAAAAGCCAGAGGAACCAGAGGTCAAATTGCCAACATTCACTGGATCATCGAAAAAGCAAGAGAGTTCCAGAAAAACATCTACTTCTGCTTTATTGACTATGCCAAAGCCTTTGACTGTGTGGATCACAACAAACTGTGGAAAATTCTTCAAGAGATGAGAATACCAGACCACCTTACCTGCCTCCTGAGAAATCTGTATGCAGCTTAAGAAGCAACAGTTAGAACCAGACATGGAAAAACAGACTGGTTCCAAATCAGGAAAGGAGTACGTCAGGGCTGTATATTGTCACCCTGCTTATTTAAATTCTTTGCAGAGTACATCATGTAAAATGCCGGACTGGATGAAGCACAAGCTGGAATTAAGATTGCCGGGAGAAATATCAATAACCTCAGATATGCAGATGACACCACCCGTATGGTAGAAAGTGAAGAGGAACTAAAGAGCCTCTTGATGAAAGTGAAAAAGGAGAGTGAAAAAGTTGGCTTAAAACTCAACATTCAGAAAGTGAAGATCATGGCATCTGGTCCCATCACCTCATGGCAAATAGATGGGGAAACAATGGAAACAGTGATAGACTTTATTTTCTTGGGCTCCAAAATCACTTCTGATGGTGACGGCAGCCATGAAATTAAAAGATGCTTGCTCCTTGGAAGAAAAGCTATGACCAACCTAGATAGCATATTAAAAAGCAGAGACATTACTTTGCTGACGAAGGTCCATCTAGTCAAAACTAGGGTTTTTCCAATAGTCATGTATGGATGTGAGAGTTGGACTATTAAGAAAGCTGAGCACCGAAGAATTGATGCTTTTAAACTGTGGTGTTGGAGAAGACTCCTGAGTGTCCCATGGACTGCAAGGAGATCCAACCAGTCCATCCTCAAGGAGATCAGTCCTGGGTGTTCATTGGAAGGACTGATGCTGAAGCTGAAGCTCTAATACTTTGGCCACCTGATGCGAAGAGCTGACTCATTGGGAAAGACCTGATACTGGGAAAGATTGAAGGCAGGAGGAGAAGAGGACGACAGAGGATGAGATGGTTGGATGGCATCGCCAACTCGATAGACATGAGTTTGAGCAAACTCCGGGAGTTGGTGATGGACAGGGAAGCCTGGTGTGCTGCAATCCATGGGGTTGCAAAGAGTTGGACATGGCTGAGTGACAGAACTGAACTGTCTTTTTTCACTAAGCATAATACCATCCAGGTCCAGCCATGTTTTTGTAATGGCAAATTTCGTTCTTTTTTATGACTATGTATTAGTCCCTGGGGTCACACAGAGTTGGACACGACTGAAGAGACTTGGCATGAATATATGTGTATATATAGGCCAAAGTATTGGAGCTTCAGTATCAGTCCTTCCAATGAATATTCAGGGTTGATTTCCTTTAGGATTGACTGCTTTGATCTTCTTGCAATCAAAGGGATTCTCAGGAGTCTTCTCCAGCACCGCAATTCAAAAGCATCAGTTCTTTGGCACTCAGCCTTCTTTATTGTCCGATTGCCATGAAATTAAAAGACGCTTGCTTCTTGGAAAGGAAACTATGACAAACCTAGACTGTGTATTTAAAAGCAGAGACATTGCTTTGCCAACAAAGGTTTGTACAGTGAAAGCTATGGTTATTCCAGTAGTCATGTATGCATGTGAGAGATGGACTATATATTTATATATATACATCACATCTTTTAAAAACATTCATCAGTTTAAAAAATTTAAAAATTTTTTACTTATTTGACTGTGCCAGGTCTTAGTTGTGGCATACAGGATTGTCCATCTTTGTTGCAGCATATATGATCTTTAGTTGCAGCATGTGGGATCCAGTTCCATGTCCAGGGATCTAACCTCATCCCCGCATTGGAATCCCAGAATCTTAGCCACTGCACCACCAGGTAAGATCCTATCCATTCACCTGTTGATGGACAATTAAGTTGCTTTCCATATCTTGACTATTGTAAACATGCTATTTTGAACATTGGGGTGCATGTGTATTTTTGAATTAGTTTCTATTTTCTTTGGATCTACACCCAGAGGTGGAATTGATGGATCATGTGGTAGTTCTATTTTCATTTTTTTTGAGAAACCTCCATGCTGTTTTCCACAATAGCTGCGCCAATTTACATTCCCACCAACGATGTACAAGGGATTCCCTTTTCTCTACATCTTCATGAATATTTGTTATTCGGGTGTTTTTTTTTTAATGATAGCCATTCTGATAGGTGTTAAGTGGTGTCTCATTGTGGTTTTGATTTGCATCTCTTTGATGTTTAACAGAGTGAAGCTTATTTTCATGTAGCCTGTTGGGTGTCTGCCTGTCTTCCTGGAAAAATATCTACTCAAATCCTTTACCCACTTTTTAATGAAGTTGTTTGTTTTTTTGATATTGAGTTTATGAACTGCTTATGTATGTTGGATATTAACCCCTACTGGTCTTGTTATTTGCAAATATTTTCTTCCATTCTGTAGGTTTTTCTTTACATTTTTTCGATGGCTTGCTTTGCTGTGCAAAAGCTTTTAAGTTAATTAGGTCCATTTTTTGCTTTTGTTTCCTTTGCCTTAGAAGACAGATCAAAAATAATGCTGCGGTTTATGTCAAGAATGTTCTGCCTACATGTTCTTCTGTGAGTTTTTTGCTTTCTAGGTTTATATTTATGTCTTTCATCTATTTTGAACTTATTTTTGTATATGGTGTGGGAAAATGTTCTAATTTCATTCATTTACATGCAAAGATGGGCTCGATAAAGGACAGAAATGGTATGGACCTAACAGAAGCAGAAGATATTAAGAAGAGGTGGCAAGAATACACAAAAGAACTGTACAAAAAAGATCTTCGCGACCCAGATAATCACGATGGTGTGATCACTCACCTAGAGCCAGACATCCTGGAATGTGAAGTCAAGTGGGCCTTAGAAAGCATCACTACGAACAAAGCTAGTGGAGGTGATGGAATTCCAGTTGAGCTATTTCGAATCCTCAAAGGTGATGCTGTGAAAGTGCTGCACTCAATATGCCAGCAAATTTGGAAAACTCAGCAGTGGCCACAGGACTGGAAAAGGTCAATTTTCATCCCAATCCCAAAGAAAGGCAATGCCAGAGAATGCTTAAACTACCACACAATTGCATTCATCTCACACACTGGTAAAGTAATGCTCAAAATTCTCCAAGCCAGGCTTCAGCAATATGTGAACCACGAACTTCCAGATGTTCAAGCTGGTTTTAGAAAAGGCAGAGAAACCAGAGATCAAATCGCCAACATCTGACGGATCATAGAAAAAGCAAGAGAGTTCCAGAAAAACATCTATTTCTGCTTTATTGATTATGCCAAAACCTTTGACTGTGTGGATCACAATAAACTATGGAAAATTCTGAAAGAGATGGGAATACAGACCACCTGACCTGCCTCTTGAGAAACCCGTATGCAGGTCAGGAAACAACAGTTAGAACTGGACATGGAACAACAGACTGGTTCCAAATAGGAAACGGATTACATCAAGGCTGTATATTGTCACCCTGCTTATTTAACTTATATGCAGAGTACATCATGAGAAACACTGGGCTGGAAGACGCACAGGCTGGAATCAAGATTGACGGGAGAAATATCAATAACCTCAGATATGCAGATGACACCACCCTTATGGCAGAAAGTGAAGAGGAACTAAAAAGCCTCTTGAGGAAAGTGAGAGAGGAGAGTGAAAAAGTTGGCTTAAAGCTCAACATTCAGAAAACTAAGATCATGGCATCTGGTCCCATCACTTCATGGGAAATGGATGGGGAAACAGTGCAAACAGTGTCAGACTTTATTTTTGGGGGCTCCAGAATCACTGCAGATGGTGACTGCAGCCATGAAATTAAAAGACGCTTACTCCTTGGAAGGAAAGTTATGACCAACATATATAGCATATTGAAAAGCAGAGACATTACTTTGCCAACAAAGGTCTGTCTAGTCAAGGCTATGGTTTTTCCAGTGGTCATGTGTGGATGTGAGAGTTGGACTGTGAAGAAAGCTGAGCGGCGAAGAATTGATACTTTTGAGCTGTGGTGTTGGAGAAGACTCTTGAGAGTCCCTTGGACTGCAAGGAGATCCAACCAGTCTATCCTAAAGGAGATCAGTCCTGAGTGTTCATTGGAAGAACTGATGTTGAGGCTGAAGCTCCAATACTTTGGCCACCTCATGCAAAGAGTTGACTCATTGGAAAAGACCCTGATGCAGGGAAGGATTGGGGGCAGGAGGTGAAGGGGACGACAGAGGATGAGATGGTTGGATGGCATCACTGACTCGATGGACATGAGTTTGGGTGGACTCCGGGAGTTGGTGATGGACAGAGAGGCCTGGCGAGCTGCGATTCATGGGGTCACAAAGAGTCAGACATGACTGAGCGACTGAACTGAACTGAACTGAACTGAACATGCAGCTGTTCGGTTTTTCCAGTACCACTTAAAAAAGAGATTGTCTTTTCTCCATTGTACATTGTTAATTCCTTTGTGAGACCATAAGTGTGTGGGTGTATTCCTGGGCTCTCTATTCTGTTTCATTAATCTATGTGTCTATTTTGGTGCCAGCACCATGCTGCATTGAGTATTGTAATTTCGTAGTATAATCTTATGGTAGGGATCATAATACCTCCAGATTCATTCTTCTTTTTCAAGATTGTTGTGGCTATTTGTATATCCATACAAATTCCCCATAAAATATTTCAAAATTATTTGTTCTAGTTATCTGACAAATGTTATCAGTATTTTGATAGGGATTGCATTGAATCTGTAGATTGCCTTGGGTATTATGGTTATTTTATTAATATTAATTTTTGCAATCCATGATCATCATATATCTTTTGATGTGTCATCTTTGTATTATCTTCAATTTCTTTCATCAATGTCTTATAAGTTTTCTGAATATAGGTATTTTACCTCCTTAAGCAGGTTGATTCCTAGATATTTTATTGTTTTTGATGTGATGGTAAATGGAGTTGTTTCCTTATTTTCTCTTTCTGATTGTTTTTAGTATATAGAAATGCAACAGATTTCTATATATTAATTGTGTAGTCTGCATCTTTACTGAATTTGTCAATGAGCTCTAGTAGTTTCTTAATGGCATTTTCAGTATCATGTCATCTGCAAACAGTGACAGTTTTACTTCTTCTCCAAATTGGATTCCCTTTATTTATTTTTCTTATCTGATTGCTGTAGCTAGGACTTCCAATACTATGTTAAATAAAAGTGGTGAGAGTAGGCATCCTTGTCTTCTCCCTGATCTTAGAAGAAATACAGTCAGCTTTTCACTATTGAGTATATTAGCTGTAAATTTGTCTTACATAGCCTTTATTATTTTGAGGTATGTTCCCTTTTTGCCCACTTTCTGGAGTGGTTTTTTAATCATAGATGTTGAATTTTGTCAAAAGCTTTTTTTTTTTTTGCATCTTTTGAGGGGGTCGTGTGGTCTTTATTCATGTTTTTAATGTGGTATATCACATTCATTGATTTGCAGTTATTGAGCCATCATCCTTGCATCCCTGGGATAAATGACACTTGATTATGATATATGATCCTTTTAATATATTGTTGGATTCAGTTTGCTAATATTTTGTTGAGGATTTTTGTGTCTATGTTAATCAGTGATACTGTAATTTTCTTTTATAGTGATATCTTTGGTTTTGATGTCAGGATGATTTTGGCCTCATAGAATGAGTTCAGAAGTGTTGTTTCCTCTATAATTTTTTGAAATAGTTTGAGAAACATAGACATTAACCCTTCTCTAAGCATTTGATTTACCTGTGAAGTCATCTGGTCCCGGACTTTTGTTTGTTGGGAGGTTTTAAACATTTTTTTTTTTTTACTGATTCAATTTCAGTACTGGTAATTGGTCTGTTCAAGTTTTGTATTTCTCCCTGGTTCAGTCTTAGGAGATTGTACATTTCTAAGAATTTGTCCATTTCTTCTGGGTTGTCTGTTTTATTGGCATATAGTTAGTTGTTCATGGTAGTCTCTGATGATCCTTTGTATTTCTGTGGAGTTTGTTGTAATTTCTTTTTCATTTCTGATTTTATTGATTTGAGTCCTTCCTCTTTTTTATTGATCATTCTGGCTAATAGTTTATCAATTTTCTTTATCATTTCAAAGAATTAGCACTTAGTTTCATTCATCCTTTCTATTTTTTAGTCTCTATTTCATTATTTCTACTCTTATCTTTATGATTTATTTCCTTCTGCTAATTTTGGGTTTTGTTTTTCTTCTTTTTCTAGTTCCTTTTAGTATAAGTTTAGATTCTTTGAGTTTCTCTTGTTTCCTGAAGTAAGCTTGTATCACTATAAACTTCCCTCTTAGAAGTGCTCTTGCTATGTTCCATAGATTTTGGATCACTTTGTTCCATTTTCATTTGTCTCTAGGTATATTTTTATTTCTTCTTTGATTTCTTCAGTGATCTATTTGCTGTTCAACAGTGTATTGTTTAGTCTCCATGTGTTAGTGTTTTTTGCAGTTGTTGCCTTGTAGTTGATTTCTGGTCTCATAACATGGTGGTCAGAAAAGATGCTTGACATAATTTCAGTTTTCTTAATTTACCAAGGCTTGTTTTGTGGCCTAGAATGTCATCTGTCCTGGAGAAGAGTCCATGTGCACTTGATAAAAGTGTATGTTCTTCAGCTTTTGGGTGGAATGTTATACATATATTAATATATAATATAATATTATAATTATATACAAAATGATAATCATATAGTTATATATTATATATAATTATATTACTATATCTATTAAGCCATTATATTTAATTTGTTATTTAAGGCCAGTGTTTCCTTTCTGATGTTTTGTCTGTATGATCTGTCCATTGATGCAAGTGGGTTGTTAAAGCCCCATACTAACATTGTTTTACTATCAGTTTCTTCCTTTTTGTCTGCTAATGTTTTCTTTATGTATTTAGATGATCCTATGCTGGGTGTGTGTGTGTGTGTGTGTGTGTGTGTGTGTGTGTGTGTGTGTGTATATACTTATATACATCTTCTTCTTGAATTGATCCCTTGATCATTATGTAATGTTCTAATTTGTCTCTTATAATAGTCTTTGTTTTAAAGTCTATTTTATCTGATATAAATATTGGTACTCCAGTTTCTTTTGATTTACATTTGCATGAAATACGTTTTGCACGCTGTCACTTTCAGTCTCTGTGTGTCTTTTGATCTGAAGTGTGTCTCTTGTAGGCAGCATATTTATAGGTCTTGTTTTTGTATCCATTCAGCCTATCTATGTCTTTTGATTGGAGCATTTAGTTCATTTACATTTAAAGTAATTATTGATATGTATGTACTTATTGCCATTTTGTTAATCTTTGTGGTTGCTTTTGTAGTTAATTTTTTGTTCCTTTCTTCATCTTTTCTTTGCCTCACTTGTGATTTGATGACTATCTCTAGTGTTATTAATGTGTTTAGATTCCATTCTTTTGTGTGTGTGTATCTATTATAGATTTTTGGTTTGTGGTTACTATAAGGTTTATATGTAGCAGTCTCTCTATGTATGATTATTTTAATTTGCTGATCTCTTAATTTCAAATATATTTTAACAACCCTGCATTTTCACTCTCTTCCCCTCATGATTACTGTTTTTGGCATCATATTTTACATTTGTTTTATGTACCCCTTAATGGCTTATTGTGGATACACATGATTTTGCTAATTTTGTCCTTTAATCTTCCTACTAGCTTTGTGTGTGGTTGATTTACTACTTTTACTATATGTTTGCCTTTACCAAAGAGATTTTTTCCTTTTGTAATTTTCATGTTTCTAGTTGTGGCCTTTTCTTTTTCACTTAGAGAATTCCCTTCAACATTTGTTTTAAAGCTGGTTTGTTGGTGCTAAACTCTTTTAGCTTTTGTTGTCTATAAATGTTTTGATGCCTCCATCAAATCTGAATGAGAACCTTGTCAGACAGAGTATTCTTGGCTGAAGTTTTCCCCCTACCATTATTCTAAATATATTGTGCTACTCCCTCTGGCCTGCAGAGTTTCTGCTGCAAAGTCAGCTGATGGCCTAATGGGAGTCCATTGTATGTAACTTGTTGCTTTTCCCTTGCTGCTTTAAAATTTCTCTCTTGAGCTCTAATTATTGCCATTTTAATTACAATGTGTCTTGGTGTGGTCCTCTTTGAGTTGATCCTATTTGAGACTCTTTGTGCATCCTGAACTTGCATGTCTTTCTTCCTTCCAGGTTAGGAAAGCTTTCAGCTATTACGTCTTCAAATATGTTTGAGGCCCCTTTATCTCTCTCTGCTCCTTCTGGGAACCCTACTGTGTGAATATTAGTGTGCTTGTTGTCCTAGAAGTCTCTCAATTCTTTTCATTAAGTTGCACTCCATTCTTTTCATACTTTTTTGCCCGTTACTTGTTGGTGATTTCCACCTCTCTGTCTTCCAGCTTGCTGATCTCTCTCTCTGTATCATTTAGTCTGTTGATTCCTTTAGGCTAAATGTATTTTTTTCACCCGAGTTATTGTATTTTTTGTCTCTGTTCGGTTGTTCTTTATATTTTCTAACTCTTTGTTTAAAACTTTTGACTTCTCACTCTGTTTGTCCATTCTCCTGAATTCTTTTTTTTTTTTCTCTTGAATTCTTTGATCATTTTTACAATCATTACCTTGAACTATTTATTGGGTTGATTGGCTATCTCCACTTCACTTAGTTATTGTTCTGTTTTTTTTTTTTTCTTGTTCTTTTTTTTGAGACATAGTCCCCTGTTGTATAATTTTGTTTATCTTCCTGTTTTTATTTCTGTGTATTTGGTAGGTTGGTTATGTTTCCTGACCTTGGAGAAGTGGCCTTTTGTAGTAGACATTCTGTGTCACAGCAGCACACTCCACTAGGGTCACCAGGACTATGTTCCAGGGGTGTCTTCTTTGTGGACTGCGTGGGTCCTTCTCTTGTGGTGGGCTGACAACTATGGGTACTCTGGTAGGTATGGCTGTCTTCAAGTCCAGTTGGTTGCCAGGCCATGCCTTGTGCAGAGGCTTATGGCTGCTGTTTGGCAGGGCTGAGTCGTGAGGCAGCTGGTTGTGGAACTCTGGGGGCCCCAGGGCTGGCACTGGCTCGTTGGTGAATGGAGGTGGGGTCTAGAAGATCCCAGAGCTGATGCCTGCCCAAGTTCTGAGGCTATTGCTGGCTCACCGGCAGGCAGAACCAGGACCTAGGATCTGCCTGCAAGGCCCATGAAGTAACTTTAATCTATCGCATGAGAACTGACCGCTTCGTTCCCAAAGATTGGCTTGCTTTATTAGGAAATAAAATCAGTCCACAAAAGAGGCTACAGGAATGTTAGCAGATGAGGTTTAATCTTTTCAAGAAAGCATGCATTTAAGAAAATACGAGGAAACATTTTTTCTGTGAATTGCATAGTTCCTGCATCTTTTGAAATAGTTTATGAGGGGGGAGTGTATTAATTATCTACAGTTCCATGATATTCACATCCAAAATTTAACAACATTAAACAAGAGACTCTTAGCATCTCACAGCTTCCATGATCAGAAATCCAGGTATGGCTTAGCTGCCTTCCCTGATTCAGGGTCTCTCACAAGCTGCAACCAAGGTGTCAGCCAGGCTGGGGTTTCATCTGAAGATTCAGCTGGGAAAAGACTCACTTCTAAGGTCCTATGGTTGTTGGCAGAACTCATTTCTTTAAGGGTCATTGAACCAAGGGCTTCAGTTCTTAGCTGACTGTTGACTCAGTGCCTTGCTGTGAGACATGCCCAGTATGTCAACTTGCTTCATCAAATCACATAAACCAGGAAGACAGTAGAGTCTCCTAGCAAGGTGGAACTCACAATTTCATGTAATCTAATTATGGAAGTGACCTTTGCAATTTTCTGTTGATTAGAAGTAAGTCACAGGTCTTGCCTATGCCAAAATAGAGGGATTTTACCAAGGACATGAGTTCCAGGAGTTGGGGATGACTGGAAATCATCTCAGAGTCTGCTTGCTACAGGGACGGAGTAGCAGTGATGTCAACCTATAATGAGTGACATGTTGGGATCTCTTAAGCCATACTTACTCTGAAGGATGGGTGATTGTTGATGACTGTCATGGGCAGAAAAGGGGGTTATATGTGCATGATGCACATTTTCCATCTCTAACTCAAAACTCTGTTTTCTTTCTGGGAAATTTGAACTGAAGGTAGACTATTCAGCCTCATTAAATCTAAATGCTGGGTAAGACAGGGACCATGTAACAGTTAGGACTCTTTATGGTAAGCAAGAGAAAGTCCAACACAGGTGGTATAAGAAAAGAGAATGTATAAGAGTAAATCTCAGTTCAGGGCTTAAAGTATACATTTTATTTCTTTGTTTATAATTCTCATTTATTTGGGTTAGGCTTACTGAGGTATAGTTATGTGTGGCAAAATCCACCCTTTTAGTGTACAATTTAGTGGGTTTTGACAAACATCCAATTATGTAACCATCACCACAATCAGAACATATAGAACATTTCATCCCCCCCTTGAAAAATATCCCTTTTTTCTCTTTGTAGTCAAATTTTTCTGCTACTCTCAGCCCCTAGCAACCACTAATATCCTTTTATTTGTTCTTGTTCAGTCACTAAGTCATGCCCGACTCTTTGTGACCCCATGGACTGCAGCACAACAGGCTTCCCTATCCTTCATTATCTCCTGAAATTTGCTCAAACTCATGTCCATTGAGTTGGTGATGTCATTCAAACATCTCGTCCTCTGCCATCCCCTTCTCCTCCTGCCCTCATCTTTCCCAGCATCAGGGTTTTTTCCAATGAGTTGGCTCTTCCCATCAGGTGGCCAAAGTATTGGAGCTTGAGCTTCAATTTCAGTCCTTCCAATGAATATTCAGGACTGATTTCCTTTAGGATTGACTGGTTTGATCTCCTTGCTGTCCAAGAGACTCTTCAGAATCTTCTCCAGGACCAAAATTCAAAAGCATCAGTTCTTTGGTGCTCAGACTTCTTTATGGTTCAACTCTCATGTCCATATATGACTACTGGAAAAACCATAGCTTTGACTATATGGACCTTTGTTGGCAAAGTGATGTCTCTACTGTTTAATATGCTGTCTAGGTTTGTCATAGCTTCCTTCCAAGGAGCAAGTGTGTTTTCATTTCATGGCTAGAGTTACTATCCATAGTAATTTTGGAGCCCAAGAAAATAAAAATCTGTCACTGCTTCCACTTTTCCCTTCTATTTTCTATGAGGTCATGGGACTGGATGCCATGATCTTAGTTTTTGGAATGTTGAGTTTTAAGCCAGCTTTTTCACTCTCCTCTTTCATCCTCATCAAGAAGCTCTTTAGTTCCTCTTCGCTCTCTTCCATTAGAGTAGTATCATCTGCATAGCTGAGGTTGTTGATATTTCTCCTGGCAATCTTGATTCCAGCTTGTGATCCATCCAGCCCGGCATTTCACATGATGTACACTGCATAGAAGTTAATTAAGCAGGGTGACAATATACAGCCTTAATGTGCTCTTTTCCCAATTTTGAGCCAGTCAGTTGTTCCACGGGATTCCCAGGTGGCTCTAGTGGTAAAGTATCCACCTGCCAATGGAGGAGACACAAAAAGGTGCAGATTGGATCCCTGGGTTGGGAAGATATCCTGGAGGAGGGCATGGTAACCCACTTCAGTATTCTTGCCTGGAGAATCCCATGGACAGGGGAGCTTGACTGGCTACCGTCCATAGGGTCACAGACTTGGACATGACTGAAGCAACTTAATACACATGCAGCCACAGTTGTTATGTCCAGTTCTAACTGTTGCTTCTTGATTTGCATACAGGTTTCACAGGAGGCAGGTAAGATGATCTAGTATTCCCATCTTTTAAAGAATTTTCCATAGTTTGTTGTGATCCACACATTCAAAGGCTTAAGTGTACTCAACAAAGCAAAAGTAGACATATTTCTGGAATTCTCTTGCTTTCTCTATGATCCAAAGAATGCTGGCAATTTGGTTTCTGGTTTCTCTGCCTTTTCTAAACCCAGCTTTTACATCTGGAAGTTCTTGGTTCATGTACTGCCAAGGTTGAAGGATGCTGAGAATTACGTTGCTAGCATGTGAAATGAGCACAATTCAAATGAGTAGCTTGAACATTCTTTGGCATTGCCCTTCTTTGAGATTGGAATGAAAACTGATCTTTTCCAGGCCTGTGACAACTGCTGAGTTTTCCAAATTTGCTGGCATACTGAGTCCAGCGCTTTCATAGCACCATATTTTAGAATTTGAAATAGCTCAGCTGGAATTACAGCATCCCCACTAGCTTTGTTTGTAGTAATGCTTCCTAAGGCCCACTTGCCTTCACACTCCAGGACGTCTGGCTCTAGGGGAGTGACCACACCATCTTGGTTTTTCCGCTCACTTTTTTTAGCAAAATAATTCCGGCCATATACTTTTTTGTATAGTTCTTCTGTGTATTCTTGCCACCTCTTCTTAATTTCTTCTGCTTCTGTTATGTCCTTAACATTTCTGGCCTTTATTGTGTCCATCCTTGTGTGAAATATTCTCTTGTTATCTCCAACTTTCTTGAAGAGATCTCTAGTCATTCCCATTCTGGTCTGCCTTTTTCAGTATATTTTTAAAATGGAATCATATAGCATGTTGCCTTTTGAGCCTAGTTTGTTTCATTCAGCATAATGCATGTATCAGATCACTTTTTTTTATTACTGAGTAGTAACTGATCTTATAAGTGTACACATTTTTAAAAATCTACTAACTGATTTAAGGAAATGTATCTTATTACCATTTTTTGCAACTTTAAATCAAGTTACATTTGTGCATAGGCTTTTTTTGAATATAAGTTTTCATTTTTTCGGTTAAAAATAAATTTAATACCTAGTATTAGAGTCAGTGGGTCATATAGTAAATCTAAGTTTAATTCTATAAGAAACTGTCAAGTTATTTTCCAAAATGGCTATACCATTTTGTATTCACATCACCAGTGGATGAAAGTCCCAAGTGCTGCCTAAACTCACCAATACTTGCTATCATCAATTTTAGCCATTCTAATAGGTGTGCAGTGGTATCTCAAGGTGGTTCTAATTTGCATTTTTCAAGTAACTGAGGTTATCTTTTTATGTGTTTATTTGCCATCTGTGTAACCTCTTTGGTGAAGTGACTGCACATATCTTTTGTCCATTAAAAAGTTGTATTCTTACCTATTTTGAGGATAAACACAACTTTTAGATAGAATTCTCATAGGTCAAGTTGGAGTGAATGGAACCAACTGCAATAACTATATAAAGGGGCCTATTTTAAAAAATATAAAATACACAAAAGAACACAGAACTCCAGGGGGCAATAAAATTGCAAAGTATCGTAAAAAATTTTACCATTGTTTTATTATTGAGTTTTCTGAGTTTTTTTTTTTTTTTAGCATATTCTGGATGCGAATCCTTTATCAGAAATGTGTTTTGTTTTATCCAAGCCTGTGGCTTGCATTTTTATTATCTTAACAGCATCCCGTGAAGTTTTAAAAAGTTAATGAGGCCCAATTTATCAGTTCTCTCTTTTATCGATTGTATTTTTGGTGTCATGCATAAATAATCTTTGTTTTACTCATGATGAAAAATATCCTTCTGTTTTCTTCCAAAAGTTTTATAGTCTTAGATCTTACATTTAGGTCTATGATCCATTTTGACTTAGTATTTTACAAAGTGTGTGTCAAATTTCATTTATTGATTTGCAAATGGCTACCTAATTATTACAGCACAATTTTGTTTTAAAAAAGACTACAGTTCCTCAAATTGCCATTGTGTATTTGTAAAACACAATTGACTATGCAGTTGGTTTCTTTCTGGACTCTCTGTCTTGTCCCTTTAAACAAGGCTCTATGTCCTCAGAGTTAGCTGCATTTTCAGGTGGGCATTTTTTTTTCATGGTTTCAGGATGGTTGATAGCTGCTCCTGGAACCCAGTTATTCAGCTTTCAGTGTAGTAAAAGACAAGCATCGTTGGCCCAGTATTCTCCGCAAAAGTCCTAAGTCCTGAGTTAGACTGCATCTGATTAGATCAATTTAGGTCTTGTGATACTAACTTAGGACACTGTTGAGAGCACAGGTCACCTCCTCCACCTGTAGGACTAGGAACAGAGCCCCACCCAGACCACACAGACTAAGACTTGGAGAAGAACGCGTCCTCACAAGAAAAGCCTGTTAGTATTGTTATAATGGGGAAAATATATGCTGGCTGGCTGAAGAACAGCTAAATAAACAATAGCAATCAAACACTCCAACGAACACTCATTACTGCTCCTGATGCGAGGATTTCATAGTGTGACGGGGCGTAAGCATGAAAGAAAACAATGTAATACACTGGGAAAGTATAGCAACCGAAATGAGTCCAAGGTACAGATGAGGGAGTAATTTAATCTGTCTGGGTGTTCCGGGTGGATTTCACAGATAGGATCTATGAAACAGGTTTCTAAAAATGGTTTTAAAATGCTTAAGTCGATGTAATGCTTAAGTAAAATTTAAAGTGCACAAACTATAAGCATACAGCTCAATATATTATAAAAATGTGAACTAAAACATCAACACCCCCAAAGCACCAGTGTCCCCTTCTCTCCAAAAGTAATTTCTGTGCTGAGTTCTAAGCTATAGATCATAAAAATTTACCATTAAAAAAATAATATACATGGGATTTCCAATGTGAGATTCATCCAGGTAGTCGCATATAGCTGTTTTGCATTACCTAATGACTGATGATGCTGAGCATCTTTCCATCTACCACTGGCCATTTAGATTTTTTTTCCCTTTGGGTGAAGAACCAAAAGACTTACGTCTTTTGTCAATTTTTCTATAGAATTATTATCATTAATTGAGTATTGATTTTTAGAAGTTCTTTTATATGCTGAATATGAATATTGTGACTACGTTCTCCCATAGTGAGGCTTGCCATTTCACTCTCTTAATGGTGTCCTTTTTAAGCACAGAGGTTTCTTAATTTTAATAAAGTCCAATTTATCAATATTTTCTTTATGGTTAGTGCCTTCTGTGGCTTGTCCAAGGAGTCTTTTCAACTTGAAAATAAACATAATACCTTCCTATTTTCTTTTAAAAGCTTATTATTTTACTTTTTACATTTAGATCTACAAATTATTTGGGATTTATTTTTATGTATCGTGTGAGGCTAGTCTTAATCCTTAGTATTTACATGTAAATTTTAGAATTAGCTTCTCAAATTCCATAAAAACACTAATGGAGAATTCAGCTGGAATTATATTAACTTTATAGATCAACTGGCAGAGACTTGATATTACTATGGTATGGAGCCCTCCAATCCATAATTGGGATTTGTCTCTGCCTTTATTTAGATGTTTATAATTTTTAATCAATATTTTAGAGTTTTCCATGTACTGGTCTTACATATCTTTTGTTAGATTTATTTCTAGTTATTTGATATGTTAAAATTTTTATTTATTTATTATTCTGGCTGTACTGGGTCTTTGTTGCTGTATGTCAGGTTTCTCTAGTTGCAGCGAACAGGGGCTAGTCTCTAGTTGCAATGCGAGGGCTTCTTATTGCAGTGGCTTCTTGTGAAGCACAGGCCCTAGGGTGTGTGGGCTTCAGTAGTTGCTGCACCTGGGCTCAGTAGTTGTGACACATGGGCTTAGTTGCCTCATGCAACAACATGTGGAATCTTCCCCGACCAGGGATGAAACTCATATACCCTGCATTTACAGGAAGATTTCTTAACCACTGGACCACCAGGGAAATCTGGTATTTCATATTTTAAAATGTTATAAGCAGATTTCTTTTGTCTAAATATTTGCTAGTAAAGATGTTTATCTGGATAGATTGGGCTTTGAAAGCTTGTTTTCTCATGGGAGGTAGATTGGGTTATGTGCCTGTGTTCCCTGAGTTTCCCAGATGCACTGCACCTGGGGCTCAATACTCTGGGGGCAGTGTTCAAATTGCAGTGAAGGAAGGCCACATTCACACAGAGTAGCATGGGGCAGGCACTGTGCAACCTTGACTGCATTATTAGAAGTAAGTGAAAGGTGGCAGATGTTGATAGATTTACCCTTCACTGGATTGGAAAATGCCTCTCTTTAATGACTAGTCTATTTATTTATTTTTTAAAAAGTGATTTAAAGGTAATTTACTGGCATTCAATTTGGAATGAAGCAGCATTACCAAGATCCATTTGTCCAGAACAGTGGTGAGTCTTCATGTTGCTCAGCTCCAAGTCACAGATTCCTATTCTTGGAAGCTGTGCTGCTATTGTTAAAGGGTCTTCTGTGGAGACATGGGCCGGCACTGGTGTGCTGTGGGGACAGGGGCACTGGCAGCAGCAGTCATAGAAGGTGCCCCTTGATGTAAACCCTCTTGGAGGTCGCCATCAACCCTACCATAGAGCCCAAGGGCTCATGACTAGTCTATTTATGACTAAGAGGAAACAATTTTCCTTCCTTCAACCTACAAAGGAGCTCCCTTCACCTCTTCTCCATAGTGTAACTCATATTAAATTGTATTACCAAGGGTGCTTCTCTTTGCTCTGGAGTCCAAGCTCTGATTCTTGACTTAGCAGGGAAGAGTGGAAAACTAATGTTATGAAGGATGGGGAAGTGGTGAGTGATCTGGATAGGGCTGCTGCGTAGAGTGGTACAGTTTGTGTACCGCACAAAGGCCCTTGGCAAGAGAGATAAGATTGGAGAAAGAGGGCTGATATCCAGTTCTTTCCTAGTCCTCAGACTGTGTGCCCTGGTGTGGGGCTGTACAGGGAGCACTTTCTCCTGATTCACCTACCAGGTGGGCACCATTTTCCATTTTACATAAAAGTAGCTTATAGGCTAGAAGGTACCCTGGCTAGGCCTTGAAGGTTGACTCATCTCTACGTTGACCACCAATGGCTTTACTTATCAGCTTCTCTTGGCACAGGTTAGTGGTGTTGCCAGGATGCTGACAAAATGTTTCTGGAAAACTCCTTGCCCTCTTTTACCTTTTTCTGTTTGCCTTTATTGATTCTTCTCTCCTGCCTTTCTGAGCCTGAGCCAGGAACCCTCCTGTTATTAAAAGCAGTCCCAGTTGCCCATACCTTTCATTTCCTTTGAATTACATTAATTGCCTGACAGCTAAAAAGTGAGCTGGTATTTTCAGATTTCAGCTGCTGGTCGGCAAGAAATATTTACCAGCTCCTGCAGATTTATAAAGATGCCACAGAGATGCCTGGAGACTAACAATCAGAAAATACAACAGCAAAACAGCACTATTTTTCAAGGTTAAATGCTCAGAATGCTAAAAAGAAATTGTCCATAAAGCAAAATAGGGATTCAGAAGCAGGCAGCCTGCACCCTGGACAAAAGAAAGGAGCTGGAGGTTTAAAATAAGATTTCACAGCTTCACAATAATTATGAATTTAATAAGGGGAGCTTTTTTTTTAATTTAGTTCCAGTCTAGCAGCCAGTCTCCTCCTTCCCGTCCCCTCTCCACGGCATGGTAATGCTCTTTAATGTGGTCCTAAGGCTGAGGTCACAGGGAGAGCCGGGAAAGGCCCCCAGCCATAAGACTTTTGATGAAGCAGTATTAGACAGATAATGTCCCTGCCTCTCTGCAGGCAGATGGGACTAACTCCCACTGGCTTTACTCCCTCCTGGCAGTCAGAGATGTGTCTTGCTGTGTAGGAAGACAGTAGGCTCTGAAAATTCCAAGACAGAAAGTTTTTTCTTTCCCTCTGATTGGACCCCAGGCTTTGTCTCCTATTCTCCATGGACAGCCAAGGCCACCAACCATGGTCAGAGCCCCCCAGGCCAACATCCACTCCAATGCTCACTTTCCCCCCAAACAGATTAATTTAAATGTGGTTGGCAAAGGACCACAGATTTCCCCAAAATGCTCTTCCATAAAATATATATTAGTGTGAACTGTTTTCAGGGTCATACATATTCATTCATTTGTTGTTCATTCATTCAACAAATATTTGTGGAAGACCTACTTTTTGAGGTACTCTCTTTTATTGAGGTTCAATTGAATGAGTTTAACACAAAATTAATCAATATAAAGTGAATAAACCAGTGGCAGTTAGTACATTCACAGAGTTGTACAACCTCCATCTCCATCTATTTCCAAGATATATTATCACCCAAAATAAAAACACCTACCTGTTAAACAATTAGTTCCCCCAGCCTCTGCTATCTATCAGTATGCTCTCTGTCTCTTTTGATGTGTCTATTCTTGATATTTTATATAAACGAATTCATGTGAGCCCACTTGTGTCTGATTTCTTACACTTAGCACAATGTTTCTGAGATTCATCCACATCATAATGTGCATCAATACATCGTTATTTTTATGGCTGGATAACATTCCATTTTATGGATATACCATAATTTGTTTACCTACTCATCCACGATGGATATTTGAATTGTTTCCATGTTTTGGGCTATTGTGAAATGGGTGCTGTACATTCATATACCATTTGTTTGAATATGTTTTGATCCTTTGGGGAGTAGAATTGTTGGGTCATAGGGTAATTCTATGTTTGATTTGTTGAGAAACTGCCAAAGTGCTTTCTTCAGGGTTGTGCAATTTTACATTCTCATATCAAATACTCTTGTACATGCTTGGACCCATCATGAACAAAAGTGACCCTTACATTCTAACAGAGAGAGGTGGACAATTAAAAGCATACTAGATAAATATGTACGGTATGGAGAGTGATCTGTCCTAGGCCAAAAAGAGAAAGTAAAGCAGGATAAGGAAGACTGGAAATGTCACAGAGTTGTGGATGATGGATTATAATTTTAAGTAGGGTGGTCATGACAGGCCTCATTGAGAAGGAAGATTGGAAGAAAGAATAGAAAGAGATGAAGCAGTGAGTCAAATGAATATTGGAGAAGAGAGTCACAGTCAGAGGGAACAGTAAGTGCAAAAGTCCTGGGGACACCTAGCTTGTTTGAAGATCAGTGAAGAGGCCAGTGTGGTTGAAGCAGAGCAAGCAGGGGCTGGGGAGCAGGGTAAGGGAAGAGATCAGAAAAGTAATGAATGGCAAGATCATGTGGAGCTTTAACAGCTATTTTAAGGACTTTTCTTTTGAACTCAGTAACATGGAAGGCCATGAGAGGGTTTTGATCATAGGACTGATGTTTGAAAAGGAGGCATTGCAATAACCCAGGTGAGACATGATGGTAGGTCATACCAGAGTTAGAGTGGTGGAGATGAAGAGAAGTGGTCAGGTTCTGGATATACTTTGAAGGTAGAGCCAATGGAATTTCTCTATAAATTGGATGGGGATTGAATGTGAGTCTGAAGTGTCTGACATCAGCAACTGGAAGGAAGTACTTACCATCATCTAGTGTGGGTCAAGGTGTGGACTGAATAGAGTCTGGGGTGGAGACGATCAATCAGTTTTGGACATGTGTTTGAGATGCTTTGTCAACACTGCTGCTGCTGCTGCTGCTAAGTCGCTTCAGTTGTGTCTGACTCTGGGCGACCCCATAGACGGCAGACCACCAGGCTCCCGCATCCCTGGGATTCTCCAGGCAAAAACACTGGAGTGGGTTGCCATTTCCTTCTCCAATTCAAGAAAGTGAAAAGTGAAAGTGAAGTCGCTGAGTCGTGTCTGACTCTTTGTGACCCCATGGACTGCAGCCCATCAGGCTCCTCCGTCCATGGGATTTTCCAGGCAACAGTACTGGAGTCGGGTGTCTACTAAACTTTAGTCTCTGGAGCTTGTGTTGAAAGCTGAAAGAGAAGAGTTGGAATGGCTGGAATTTAGCATGGAAGCAACATAGAAGCATATAGTATAAACAGAGGTACTAGCTTGCTCCACTGTGATTTCAGGGGGAGTCCTTTATCAGGGGTCACAGAGAGATTTCTTCAGGAGCCAATTATGCTTGGAGAAAATAATAAATGTTAAAGATGGTGGCAAAATAAAGAACATAGCTCCTAATTGAAGGAATATCAGTTCCAGCTAATTTTCTCACATGAGGATACAGGCTTAGTGTTGTTAGATTTTCAGATTTTTCAAGTCTGGATTCTTATGTGGAGTCTCCAAATTAAAAAAATGAATTAGCCAGTATATATAAGACATTACTTTTATCAGGGTGTGGGGAGGGAAAGCATAGGTCGAAGAAAAATATCTGCAGGCACGAGGTGACCTATAGGGGTTGTCAGTTTTTAAGCTCTCCCCTAATAAAATATTTTTTGGTCTCATTACATTTTTTATGGAAACAACGTTTTGATATATCTGCACATTCCTTAGGACCATTAGTGTCCTCAAAACAGGGAAAGTATCTTCTTCCTTGAATAACTTGGGCCTCCACTAGAATGGAAGAGCTCAAAAGCAAAATGATGGTTCCTAGTGGTGTGTCTACAAATCATGCTGGACAAAGAGGAGAGGAATCCAGTCACTGTGGTTCCTAAAAAATGGTAGGAAGGAAACTAAAATCCTCGCTTGCAAGAAAAACACCATCTTGAAAGGTTAATATGATGAATTTGTTGGCAGACTCATGACAGAGATACAAGACACATGCCTTCCTCTATCTCACTCGCCTTCCTTCTGTCTGCATAACTGACTCCTAAAATCCCTTGTAGATCTATGTTTTAATTACTCATAGTCTGGGATCCACCTAATCTGTAAATTCTCCCTGGTGTGTTTATTTTCAGAACTTGGGACAGTGCGCAGCAAATGGCAGTTGCTCAGGAAGTAACTGTTGAAAGAATGAGCACATGTTCATCTATCTCTGACCATTGCTAGACAAAGGATTGTGCATTTTAAAAATGTTTATTTATTTGGCCATGCTGGATCTTAGAGCATGCAAGATCTAGTTCCCTGACCAGGGATGGAACCCAGGCCCCATGCATTGGGAGCGCAGAGTCTTGGCCACTGGATCACCAGGGAAGTCCTCAGAAATCTGCATTTTACATCATATCTATTATTTGTTGGTGTGGGGCTTGTGTGAGATTTCTTATGTGAGTCTGGGAAATGCCAAGAGGTTTTGTTTTTGGTATTCAGTTTTAGGTTCTTATTCCCACATAGGCACAGGACAGGTCCCTCTTAAGGAGTATAAAGAAACCAAGTTAAGATTTCAGGTTGCTCATAAATCTGTTTCCTGCCTTATCATTTTTTATCTGCTTACTTCTATTTCCCCAGGGTTTGAAGGAAGCACCTTACCTTAGAAATGATTCACTACTCCTGGGCCACCAAGGCCACTGAAAGCCACACAATAGGAGTTCCACTTCAACCTCCCACCCGCCCCCCATGAATTGCAATCATGGGGGAAAGCTGGGTGTTGTCTTGGGGGTTATCAATGATTTCACACAATTCAACCTTTCTTCCTCCTGTGTCCAGTTTTCAAAAACTTACTACTCAAATCTCTGAAAGTCATTGCCGCTGAGGAAACATTTATCTTTGACATCTTTTGCACTATATCCCTTTTCAGTCCTCTTTTCTGACATTGGATAAATGGCTCTGTGGGGTTTTGAATAAGAGTTACATCTTGCAGTAAGATTGTGAGTGTGTAGAAACCCTGCTCCCCACACCCTGTATCCCCAGGTTAGAAGATGAGGGGATAACCAGTGAAGACAAATGGGTTTGGGTGCTGTTATGGGTTGAAATGTGTAAACTCCTGTATCACTGTTGACACTGTCTGCTGAACCCAGCGTAGGCAAGATGCAAACTAAGAGTCTGGAAGAAGATGTGAAGAGCCATAGGAAATGCAGACACTGCTGTGCTGGCTGGCACAGCAGTCATGGCAGCAGACATAGCGTAACCTAACACAACACAACCTGTCTCCTGGCTGACACAGCAGCCGTAGAGGTAGACACACTCTATTCTCTCCTCTCATGGCTGACCCAACAGACACAGCCATGATGCAGCAGAAATGCTGCTGCTTTCTAGGTGGAGCTCACATATGCATATAGCACAAAGTAGCTTGTGATCAAGCAGGTACCTCATCACACATAGGCCCAGTGCTACAAATGATCTTAGCTGTTACACAGTCGTTTACAAAACGTGGGGCTAGAGAGCCTGAACACGCCAAGTTGGCTAATTTGCTCCCTCCCCACAACTCCCCTCCCCACCCAGCGCCCACCATTCATTGTTGAGGTCCAGACCTCCAGGACTTCAGAACGTGATTTTATTTGGAGACAGGGCTATTGCAGATGTAATTAGTTAAGATGAGGTCATCCGGAAGTAGGGTGGGTTCCTAATCCAGTGTAACTGGTGATCCTATAAAAAGGGGAAACTTAGAGATAAACTTGCACGAGAACACCATGTGAAGATGAAGGCAGAGATTTAAGTTAGGGAATGCTAAAGATTGCCAGCAAGCCATCAGATGCTAGGAGAGAGGCATGGAACAGATTTTCCTCACAGCCCTCAGGAGAAACTAACCCTGCCAGTATCTTGACCTCAGACTTCCATCTTCCAGAGCTGTGAGATAATAACTTTCCATTGTGTAAGCCACCCAATTTATGGTCTTTTGTTACAGCAGCCACTGGAAACCAAAGCCCGTGATACATTTATGATATTTGTCTAAAGGTCTGTATTTGCTTGGGAGTCAGTATAGTATAGTGGTCAAGTACTCAGATTTTTAGCACCAGATACCTTGAGTTTGAATTCTAGTTGGGTAATCTGGGAATATTACTTATTATCTCTAGGTTCTAGTTTTCTCAGAACAAATGGGGAATAATAGAGATTTAGACCTTATAGTACATCATCAGGGTTAAGTGAGATAATGTATTTAAAGCGCTAAGTCAAGTATCTGACATGTAGTAAGCCCTTGATGAGTGGTATTATTATTAGTAATAATCAGCAATATTTATTGACTCCAAAAGAGACCTTTACTATGCAGAATATAAAAATTGCTTCTGGGAGCACACATCACCATAAGATGGAACTTCCCCTCTCTCTGATCCCTGCTCTCAAGGTTAATGGTCTGGGGCTCCGTGCCATCTCTATGACTTCAGGGACTTCATCCGTCTGTGAGTCAAGGATTGTTATAACAGATGTACAAGAAGATCAACTTGCTATTTAAGCAAGTGAAAGTCAGGTGGTTCTAGAAACTGGGTGGGAATTAAAAGCAAGCAGACAAGATCATGCACTCACGTGATAAGCACTATTTCAATAGTTTACCAACCTCCTCAGTGCTTATTTGTTTAGGGAGAGAATATTAATTAATGATGCTAAGGAGAGTAAGAGCTGCAAATAAAATTTTGAAATGAAATTCCTTAGGCCATCTTTGCCTCTCAAGGCATCCTCTCCTTAAATAGTCCCATTGAATGTTATTATTAACATAAATAATAATAATGATAATAATAATAATTAGCATTGTTTCCTGCTTGAGTTGTTATTCATGGAAAACTGCAAGCTCCTTTCCATCTATATTGGCCTCAGTAAAAGTGAAAAATAGATTCTCATTTTATATTTTATTTCTCTACTATTTTTGCTTGCTCAACTCATTCTAGGCCTGACTACTAAATCCTTATGATGGTCTTTATTGGACTTTTTGGAAAAATAAAAATGTTTCTCGTTCCTATTTGAAAGAGGAGTCTGATGTGGAAAACCTCCAATAGGCCAACTTTTATTTTTCATGAGAATTTGCCTTGACGCTCTATTTGTGTGCTGTAAGTCGTGCAAAGTCATTTCCTTGCAAAGCCTCTCCTGGTTTCTAGTGTCTCTCTCAGAACCCATCATCTAGACACACTAAGAGTCTTGCTTCCAAAAAAACAAATCTGGTTTCTATCTCCTTTGCTTAAAAACCTAGATAAAATTCCTACTGCCCTCAAGATAAAATCCAAGTTTCTTATCATCCCCTAATGTTGTGACTCTTATTTCTGTGCCTAGTCATATCCCTCCCCACCCCATCCCCCTCTTGAGTCCAGTATTAAATGTCTTTTGGTTTTGTGGAGAGACTAAGCCATCCTACCTCTGGACTAACCATGTGCTTTAAATGGAATACCCTTTCTTCTGTAATTTAAGAATCAACTGACAACAAATCTTCTTAGACTCTTTCCTGCCCTCATAAGTCATGTGTAGTGCCTGATGTCAATTTTAGGGAAGTGTAAGACTGCATAGTCCTTCCCTTCTCCAGAACTGCCTGATGGCTTTGAATGTGCTTCACATGGGCCAATAGTGTGCTTCAGTTTCTCAACTGTCTTATTGGCTTAGAACTAGGGTCAACAACTATGTCAAAATGACTATACTATCCAAGGCAATGTACAGATTCAATGCAATCCCTATCAAATTGCCAATGGCACTTTTTACAGAACTAGAACAAAAAATTCTAAAATTTGTGTAGAAATGCAAAAGAACCCAAATAGACAAAGCAAATCTTGAGAAACAAAAACGGAGCTGGAGGAATCAATCGACTTCAGGAATCCCTGCTTCAGACTATACAACAAAGCTACAGTCATCAAAACAGTATGGTACTGGCACAAAAACAGAAATATAAATCAAAGGAATAGGATTATAAAAGCCAGAGATAAAGCAATTGTCCTCCAATTAAAAATAAAAAAGAAAGCCCAAAGACAAACCCATGCACTTATGGTCAGCTAATTTGTGACAAAAGAGGGAAGAATATACAATGGAGAAAAGGCAGTCTCCTCAATAAGTAGTGCTAGGAAAACTGGACAGCCTCATGTAAAAGAACAAATTTAGAAAATTCCCTAACATCATACAAAAAATAAACTCAAAATTTAATAAAGACCTAAACGAAACATCAGACACTATAAAACTCCTAGGGAAAAATGTAGGCAGAACACTCTTTGACATACATTGCAGCAATATCCTTTTGGATCTGTCGTCTAGAGTAATGGAAATGAAAACAAAAATAAATAGGACCTAGTTAAACTTAAAAACTTTTGCACAGCAAAGGAAACCATAAAAATGAAGAGACAGCCCACAGATTGGGAGAAAATACTTGCAAATAATGTGACTGACAAGGATTAGTCTCCAAAATATACAAACAACTCATATAGCCCAATTAAAAAAAAAAACCAACCCAATCAAAAAATGAGCAGAATATCTAAATAGACATTTCTCCAAAGAAGACATACAGATGACCAAAAGGCACATGAAAAGAGGCTCAACATTCCTTTTTACCAGAGAAATGCAAATCAAAAGTACAGTGAGATATCACCTCACACCAGTCAGAGTAGCCACCATCATCAAAAAGTCTGCAAATAATAGGTGTTGGAGAGGTTGTGGAGAAAAAGGAAACTTCCTACACTGTTGGTGGGAAACTGGTGCAGCCACTATGGAGACCAGTGTAGAAGTTCCTCAAAAACTAAAACAGAGCTGCCATATGATCCTGCAATCCCATTTCTGGTAGCGTATGTGGAGAAGACCATAATTCAAAACGATACAAGCACCTGAATAGTCATAGAAGCACTATTTACAGAAGCCAAGACTTGGAAACAACCTGAATGTCCACTGACAGATGAATGGAAACGAGGATGTGGCATGTATACACAGTGGAATATTATTCACCGATAAAATAATGAAATATTTCCATTTGCAACAACATGGGTGGACCTAGAAATTATCACACTAAGTGAAGTAAGGCAGACACAGAAAGACAAATGTCATGTGATATTGTTTGTATGTGAAATATAAAAATATGATACAAATAAACTCATTTACAAAACAGAAACAGACCCACAGACATAGAAAACAAACTTAAGGTTACTAAAGGGGAAAGGAAAGGGAGGGATAAATTAGGAGCTTAGGATTAATGTAAAAACATTGCTATATATAAAACAGATAACCAACAAGGACCTACACACAGGGAAGTATAGTCAATATTTTGTAATAACCCATAAGGGAAAAGATTCTGAAAAATAAATGTGTGTGTATATATAACTGAACTGCTTTGCTATACACCTGAAACTAACACAACATTGTAAATCAACTATACTTCAATTAACAAACAAACAAAAAACAAAACCAAAAAGGCACCAAAAACTATGGCCTCTATGTATGTGTTTATATATATATATATTTTTTTTAATTGAGGGGAAATTCACACAAAGTCGACTGTTTTAAAGGGTACAATGCCATTTAGCACATTCACAGTGTTGTGCAACTACTACTTCTATCTTGTTCCAAAACATTTGATCAGTCCAAAAGGAAACCCCACAAGAGTGAATCAGACGCTCCCCATCCCATTATCCTTAGCCCCTGTCAGTTACCAATCTATTTTCTTTCTCTATGAATTTTTCTACCCTGGACTTTTCACATTAATGGGAGAATACAATATTAAACCTTTTGTCACTTATTCCTCTTAGAATAATGCTTTTAGCTTCATCCACATTGTAGCATGATTCAATAATTTATTCCTTTTTACGGCTGAATACTATTCCCTCATAGGGATATACTACATTTTGTTTACCCATTCCTTAGCTGACTAATATTATGCTGCCATTATGAATAGGGCTGCTATAAATATTTGTGTGTAAGTTTTTATTTGAACACTTGCTTTTATTCTTCTGGGCATTTATGTAGGGGTAGAAGTTCATAGGTGTGTAATTTTTGAGGAACTGCCAAACGCACCACCTGTTTTGTAAATATTTACTGGAGCACAGCCAAAATCACTCATTTACATATCGTGTATGACTGCTGCTGTGCCACAATGGCAGAGTCTGTGTGACCCATCAAGCCTCAAATATTAACCCTCCAGAACTTTGCAGAAGTTTGATGAACCCTGACTTAGAACATCTGTGTTGAGCAATGTAGCCGGCAGGCTTTGAGGCTAGTCACAGCCCTTCTTTAAAGAAGAATGAGATGAGTATAGAAAAACAAGTTATTTTTCCTAAATTGGCATAGAAACTCTTGGACATTTAGGATGTTTGGGGCTGACCTGTAGTTCTGAGGAATCTATTTTGAATACCAAAAGGTGTATGTATAAAACACAAGGTCTTGTATAAAATGTGGTCCAGAAAATTGGGTAACAAGAATGACATCATCAACACGGCTGAATAAGATGCCTTCACTGTATCTTCCTCAGCAGCAACAATTTGACACCCTCCACGGACACAATTTCTTTCCCGAGAGCTGAGAGACCCAGGACCATATGTAAGGAGAACTGGGAGGACAGTTGACTGTGGTCCCTATAGTGGCTTGTCAACTGGCTCCAGCCTCTCTCAGCCAGGATCCAGGTGCTCCTGGAGAATAATGACAGAGACACTCATTCGTGGATGGGAGAGCCTTTGTGGAAGTCCAGCTTTCCAGTGAAGAAGTGCCAGTAAAAATGATGAGTTTAGACACATTGGAAAGGGTAAGAGGAAGAGCTTGCTTTTAGCTGCATCACCCCTCTTCCAAGGCAACACAGCCCAGGTTCAGGTGAGACCTTCTCGGCTTGTGATTTCTCCTGTGGGGTAAAATGAGAGTGTGTGAGTGAGCATCAGCCATTTGAGACATTGTCAAAGAGACCCAATTCTCTCTTCCCCATCCAAAGTACTGAGCTGTGGGCTGTATGACTTGGAGTGGAAAGAGGCTGGAAGAACAGCAAACAGGACTCTGGGCGGCATTAATGGAATGCAGATCTTACTGTGTTGTGGACTCCATCAAGAAGCCCACCAATGAGCTGTTGGGAATGTCTTGCCCATAGGTTCCCCAAGCTGGCATACAGGTACCACTAAGCCTCTGCTTGCCTCACTGCACCCCCCCCCCCCCACCCCACCCCACAACATCCTGTGGCAGGCTCTCTGTGTGTGCCCCTTCCTGATGATGGCAAGAGCAAGCTTTGACAGATGGTTAGTAAACACGCACAGAAAGGCAGCCAGCATCTGTAGACCGGAGAGGCTAAAAACTTGAGCTTCCATTGCACACTTGGGAAAGCAAAAGAGAGGTTGTTAGCACCCAGCCTGGTGCTTTATAGAATTGAGAGGTAAGAATGCTGCCACAAGAAGGAGCAAGAAGCATGGAGCAGGTGAATCCAGAGGAATCTCAGACAGTCTCAGACTCCCTAGCAGGGGTAATGGAAGGTATTTCTCCCTTGAAGTCAGTTAGTAAAGACTGGAGGAGGTGACTGCTACTGCAGATGTGAAGACAGCAATGTAAGTCTTCAAAGAACATGAAAGATCAGAGGAAGCATGACAACATTGAAGGGTCACAAGAATCTTCCAGTAACTGACCACAAAGACATGGAGATGTGTGACTTACCCAGTAAAAAATTCAGTTTTTTAGTCTGTTTGGTGGCCTCTGTGCTCTACAAACTCGGATATCAAAATGTCTCCCCAGATTTAGGAATTTCTCAGCTATTAATTATCCAAATGAACTTTCTGCCCTATTCTTCTCTTCTCCTTCTGGGACTCCAGTAAGTCACATATTGGTTCTTTTGATGGTATCCATAGGTGGCTCGGTGGTAAAGAATCTGCCTGCCAATGCAGGAGTCACAGGAGATACTGGTTTGATCCCTGTGTTGGGAAGATCCCCTCGAAGAAGAAATGGAAACCCACCCCAGTATTCTTGTCTGGAGAATCCCATGGACAGAGGATCCTAGTAGGCTACAGTCTATAGGGTCACAAAGAGTTGGATACAACTGAGCAACTGAGGACACACACATGCATGCATAGGTCAGTAGGCTTTCTTCACTCTTTTTCATTCTTTTTTTTCATTTGTTTTCCTTGACTGAATAATTTCCAGGTTCCTGTCTTCTAATTTACGGATACTTTCTTATGCTTCATTTATTCTGCTGCTGATGTTCTGTGTTGCGTTTTTCATTCATTTGTTGTATTCTTCAGCTCCAGAGTTTTTGTTGGCTCTTTTTTTATGATTTCTATCTCTTCGTTAAATGTCTCATGTTGTTTAATGGTATTTCTGATTTTTAAAAATTGTCTTTATGTCTTTTCTTATATCTCACTGAGCTACAAGTGCAATTTGCATTTGTCAAATGTGAATTTATCTTAATCAAAAAGAATAGTACAGTTAACTAAAAATAAGAATGATTCTTAATGTTTAAATTTTTTTTCTAATCTTATTCAAAGATTTGTATTAAATTTAATAGGCAATATAGCAATTGTAATTGAGAAAATATTTAAATTATTTATATGAAGTAGAATTTGGTGTAATTGTTAAGATTAAATTAAATATAATTAAATATTTTTAAAAGATCAAAAAAAAGAAAGTCTGAAAGAAGTTCAAGCTGAAATGAGAGGACATAATTAGTGACATGGAAACATGAAAATATACAATACAATGGTAAAAGTAAGTATATAGTTAGATTCAGAATACTCTGAATACAAAATGAAAAGGCAGTCTATAAAATTGGAGAAACTTTTTGCAAACCATCTATTTGATAATGATTTATATTTAAAAATCTATGCAGAACTCATACAACTAAAACAAAACAAAAAATCTGTTCAAAAATGGGCAGAGGATGTGAATAAATGTAGAAGATATATAAATGCCCAAAAAGGCCCAGGAAAAGTTGCTAACATGACTAATTATCAAGTAAAAGCGAATCAAAACCACAATGGGAGATCATCTCACAACTCTTAGAATGTCTGTTACCAAAAACACAAGAGAAATCAAGTGTAAGTGAAGATGTGGAGAAAAGGTGTGGAACCCTTGTGCTTTGTTGGTAGGAATGTAAAATGGTGCTGTCACTATGGAAAACAGTATAGAGATTCCTCAAAAAATAGAAAACAGAACTACCATATGATCCAGCCATCTCACTTCTGGGTATATATCTAGAGTAAATGAAATAAGAATCTTGATGAGATATCTGCACTTCCATATTCATTGCAGCATTATTCACAATAGCCAAGATATGGAAACGATCTAATCTATGGATGAATAGATAAAAAATGTGATATATATGCACAATAGAATATTATTCAGCCATAAAAAGAGGATTGTTATTGTTGTTCAGTAGCTCAGTCATGTCTGACACTTTTCGACCCCATGGACTGCAGCATGACAGGCTTTCCTGTCCTTCACTATCTCCTGGAGTTGCTCACACTCATGTCCATTGAGTTGATGATGCCATCCAACCATCTCATCCTCTGCCACACCCTTCTCCTCATGACCTCAATCTTTCCCAGCATCAGGGTCTTTTCCAATGAGTCAGTTCTTTGCATAAGGTGGCCAAAGTATTGGAGCTTCAGCTTCAGCATCAGTCCTTCCAATGAATATTCAGGACTGATTTTCTTTAGGATTGACTGGTTTGATCTCCTTGTAGTCCAATCGACTCTCAAGAGTTTTCTCCAACACCACAGTTCAAAAGCATCAATTCTTTGGTGCTGAGCCTTCTTTATGGCCCATCTCTCACATCTGTACATGACTACTGGAAAAACAATAGCTTTGACTATATGTACACTTGTCCACAAGGTGATGCCTTTGCTTTTTAATATGCTGCTTAGGTTTGTCGTAGCTTTTCTTCCAAGGAGTAAACGTCTTTTAATTTCAAGGCTGCAGTCACAGACTGCAGTAATTTTGGAGCCCAAGAAAATAAAGTTTCTCACTCTTTCCATTTTTTCCCCATCTCTATTTGCAGCAATGTGGATAAACCTTGATGGCATTATGCCAATTGAAATAAGTCAGAGAAAGACAATTACTGTGTAATGTCACTTGTGTGTAGAATCTAAAAAAGCCAAACTCACAGAGAGAAGAATGGTGGTTGCCAGGGGCTGGGTGGTGGCGAAATTAGGTGAAGGTGGTCAGAAGATACAAACCTCCAGTTACAAGGTGAATGAGTTCTGGGGATTTGACATACAACATGGTGACTATAGTTAACAATACTTTGTTCCATACTTGAAGTTGCTAAGAGAGTAGATCTTAAATGTTCTCACCACAGAAAAGAAATGATAATTATGTGATATAACAGATGTGTTAGCTAGTGCTGTGGTGCTGATCATTTTCAATATGTAAGTGTATCAAATCATTATGTTGTACATATTAAACATGCACAATGCTATAGGTCAATTATATCTTAATAAAGCTGAAAAAAAAGATATTTAAAAAGACTTAAAGCATACAGGGTAGCAGCAGACTCTGGAGTCAGATTTTCATGGGACAGATCACTTAACCACTCTGGGCTTCTGTCTCCTCATCTGTTAAGTAGAGATTATAACATTCCTCTTCTTGTGAGATGTAGTGAGGATTAAAAGAAGAAAATGCTCTTGCAGTGCTTAAAATGGTCCTGGTGTAAATCTTAGATCCTATGATGTGAGTCTCAGAAAACTCGTAGGAAAAGTGATGCGATGGATCATCGATCTAGCTTATCTTACACTTTAGGATAAAATACCCTACATCCTTTCTTGGCACATATAGTTAGAGTTCTGGGTCATGAGAGGGGAAAGGGGAAGGAGACTTTGTGTGTTATTGTAATTTTAGAAGTTTTAAAATATTTGGGAAAAGCTTTTGAGAGGGAGTTTATGGGATATTGTCTAAACTCCATGGAACAGGGAGAATTTCATAATATTGCCTAAGACTCTCCAGGCCAATCATCCTTCTTAGTTTCCATTATTCCAGAATCTTAGCACCCACTAATACAAGGGATGCTGCCCAAACAAACTGCTATACATAAAATAGACAAACAGCAAGGATGCAAATTATGAAGACCCTGTGAACATTTGTCCTCTTAAAAGGACACAGAGGGCCTTCCCTGGTGGCTCAGTGCTAAAGAATCTGCCTGTAATGTAGGTGAGGCGGGTTCGATCCCTGGGTTGGGAAGGTCCCCTGGAGAAGGAAATGGCAACCCACTCCGGTATTCTTGCCTGGGAAATCCCGTGGACAGAGGAGCCTGGTGGGCTACAGTCCATGGAGTTGCGACAGAGTCAGGCAAGACTTAGCAGCAAAACAACACTTACAAAAGCAACACAGAGAAGTGAGCATGGCTGGAGTGGAATGAGTGAGGAGGAGGATGGTCTGAGATAATGTTGGAGAGATCAGCACAGCCAGACTGGTGCTGTTCTGGGAAAGGAATTTGGACTTTATTTCTGGTGTGATGGGAAGCTAGTGGAGGGTTTTCAGCAGAAGAATGACATGGTCATCTCAGCTGGTTGCTATTGGAAAGGGTGGGTCTGGTAGCTGACCTCTGGATTTGTAAAGTGGTTTTCAAGACTCAGCAATAGTTTACATTGTTATATGAAGGGGAATTTGACAACAGTCAACCTGCTAACAGATGTTCAGTTTCAGGTGCCGTAAATGGGGCCACACACCAAAAGCATTGATTTTTTACTTCTGAGACCCCCAAAACAGCCCAACTCTAACCCTCAGAGGCCCCATATTAGGTTGGCAAGACACCGTTTATTGGGGTCCTGGGTGATGGTGATGGAGCAACTAAATTCTGCGCAAAATCGTTTCTACAAGCAGTGAGCCCCCGGGACTTCTTGCTTCTGTGTATATTTGAGATCTAGGAAGGCCTTACTGGGGATGAGAGATGCACTGGACTTCTGAGCACCTACAGCCCATTCTCACTGATTGTCTGAATGATATTTGGAGAAGGGGAAGGGAGGCTGATCTATAGGTGTTCCTCTTTCACTCCCTCCCCTTCCACCCAGAGGATATCTACAGCCATTTATTTTTCTGGCCTTGGAAGGAAAGAAGGAAACTAACATCTACTGGGTAGGAACTCAGGGTTGGCTAGTTGTTGTAAGGAATTACTGCATTTTGGTTATTCATTCATTCCTGTGCTGGCAATGGAGAGGCACACAAGGTTCCTGTCTTCATGGAGAATACATTTCAGAGGGGATAATGGGGTGATGTGAAGAAGGACAAAATGAAGCAAATAGGTGGAGGAACAAGACAGTCTCAGACAGTGAGGGTGCCTTGAGGATTGCACAGGGAACTGTGATGGAGAGGCTGGGCTGTCTCTTTGTATTGGGTGGTGAGTTGAGCCCTGCAGAGCAGGACCCGGGAGAACAGAATGCGGGTGAGGATACATGGGAAGTCTATAGAAAAGCATTTCACGTGGAGAGAACATCTTAGTAATGAACAGAAGACTGCATGACCTTACAAACAGTGATAATTAGGTGCTTACATGAATATTTTGTTGAGACTTGCAAAAATGAAACAAGAGAGAATGCAAGCATGAAAAAAAAAACCCATGAAATTTCATGTATGTAAGTACTTAAAAGTAGCTGGCTCTATAACACTTCTAACACTTTGAAGTTAATGTCAATACAATAATAACAATAATGATGGCAACAACAATCTATTTTTGTTGAGGGTTTAACTGCATGCCAGACCCTGTCCTGGAGCCTAGCTTGACAATCTTTTCTAGAACGTTTGAGAAGTATGGTCCAAGAGAAGAGTTAGCTAACCGAGAAGATTTTTAAAAATTTTAAAGCTTTAAAACGTTTAGAAAATACTTAAAAATTAAAAATTTTAAATACATTAAATGTAATTTTATTAAAGGAAATTCCAAATGTATATGAACAAAGAGAGAAAGGTGTAATGAATCCCCGGGTACCCTTCACCCAGCTTCATCAATGATTAACTCATTGTTCTACTTATATTCTCCCCCATCCACATTATCTTGAAGCCAGTTCTAGCCACTAACATTTCTTGTGTAAATATTACAGTATGCATCTCTGAAAGATAAAGAATCATAAAAACATAAACACAATACCATGAGTACAACTAGAAAATTAATAATAATTCCTTATGTGTATGTGTGAGTGTGTGTCTGTTAGTCGCTCAGTTGTGTTCAACTCTTTGTGACCCCATGGACTGTAGCCCACCAGGCTCCTCTGTCCATGGAATTCTCCAGACAAGAATACTGGAGTGGGTTGCTATTCCCTTCTCCAGGGTTAGTGCATCAAATATCAGTCACTGTTCAAATTTCCTACCATCTAATAAAATTATTTTAGTTTCTGAGAATCAGAATCCAACTAAAGTCCTACACATTGAAATTTCTTGGTATATCTTTTCTTTTTTAAAGGTAGCTCATTTTTAATGGAAATATATTACAGCACAATGATCCCTTACTTACAAAGAGCACAGATGTGTGAAGTCATAAATTTAATTTCAGTTTTCAAATAAAGGAAGCTTTATATAGCTCTAGAATTTTGTCTTCTTCCTCCATACCACAGACATTTTAAATGAAATCTGTTCAAAGCTAAAAATAATTAACGTGTTCCTCTATTGCATTTCCTATTTCTGATAATGACTCCATCCCTCCACCAATTTGTCCGAACGTGAACCCATGTAATAGTTGATGTATCTTTTCATCTCTAGGTTTCTCCTTCAGTTCTTCCATTATGGCAAATGAGTTATTTATCTTGTAGAGTCTTGATTCTCAGAAATATGGTTACAGATCAAGAGCATCAGTATTACCTAGGACCTTGTTAGAAATGTAGCCAGACCTACTGGCTTAGAATCTGTATTTTAACATGATCTCCTGGTATTTTATAGGCACATTAAAGTCTGAGAAACATTACTGTAGTTCTCACAGTCTAGATACTGCTGATTGTATCTCTATAATGTTCCCAGTCTAGGGATTGAATCTGAGTCTTCTGCCTTGCAGGCAGATTCTTTACCATCTGAGCCACCAGGGAAGCCCAATGTTCATTTGACAAGGTCCTCTATCTTCCGTATTTCCTGTACATTGGTAGCTGGCTCTGTAAGTTTCTTCATCACGTTTAGGTCTAATTTTTTTTTTGAGGGGGGGCATGACTGCTTTGTAAGTGATCGTGTGTTTGTCCACCAGGAGGCACCTAATGTCTGGTTTTCTCTTGTTTTGTGATATTGGCTGCTGTATGAATAATGCCTGCATCTATGACTTCATTTTTTGTTGTTGTTTAGTTGCTAAGTTATATCCGACTCTTTTGCGAACCCATGGACTGTAGCCCTGCCAGATTCCTTTGTCCATGGGATTTCCCAGGCAAGAACACTGGAGTGGTTGCCATTTTCTCCTCTAGGAGATCTTCCTGACCCAGAGAGTGCAACCCGCCTGTCCTGCATTGCAGGCAGATTCTTTACCACTGAGCCACCAGGGAAGTACTTGAATTCATTAGGGAACTACAAAACAGAGAAGGATTTCAACTTAAACAGACTTGGTTTGTTTTGTAAGAGGTTAATTTCTCTCTCTCTCTCTCTCTTTTTGGCCATTTCTATACCACTAATAATATATAACACTAATCATGTTAGGCATGGTTCTAAGGACTTTATACAAATTAGCTCATTTGTTAATTTTCACAAAACCCTCTGAAGTAGTGTTTAATTTCCCATTGCTGCTGTAACAGTTTTCTACAAATTTCATGACTTTAAACAACATACGTATATGATGGTACAGTTCTGGAGGCCAGAAGTCCAAAATGGGCCTCACTTGGCTAACATTGGGGTGTTAATGGAGATTTTTCTTTCTGGAGCTTCTAGAAGAGAATCTTACCTTTTCCAAACTTTGGAAACCATATGTATTACTTGACTTGTGGCCCCTTCTTCCATCTTCAAAGTCAGCATCATCACACCTTTAATTTCCTCTCTCTGATGTTCTTCTTCCTCCCTCTTCCACATTTAAATACCTTTATGGTTACATTGAGTCCATCCAGGTACTTCAGAGCAATCTCCCTATTTTAAGGTCAGCTGACCTGAAGCTTAATTCCATCTGTCACCTTAATTCTCCTTTGCCATAGACCTTAACATATACACAGGTCCAGGAATTAGGACCTGGGTGTCATTAAAGGGCCATTTTCCTGCCAACCACAACCAGGTTTGGTGATTTACAGATGAGGAAACTGAGATACACCCAGGTGAAATAACTTACCCAACGTCGCACAGGTCCTAACTATTTGAGCTTGGATTCAATCAGGGAGTCCAGCTCTTAAGTCTCCATTTTGAACCCTACAGATGTAAGGTCTCTTTACTTGTTCTTGTTCAATACCAAATTTCCTAAGACCTTGATCTTGCCCACCAGCCTACATTTTAAGAACTTTAAATCCAATGGTTATCAGAGGATTCCTGTACACAGCTGTTAGCTGGTGAATTCACCGCCCCTGGGATGATGAGTTGGTGTTCGTCTCCCCAGAGTGGCAAAAATGGTCTTGATCTTTGTTCAGTCTGTTACTCTTTAGACCCAGTTGGTTGTCAGTTACATTGGGGAAACTGAGTCAATCCAATAGTGATTCCTAATGTTTCTGTGTGTGTGTGTGTGTGTTCCACAGACACCTGTGGTTTCTGGAGAAGATTTCTTCCTACAGCAATGCAGAAAGTAATAAATGCAGAAAGTAAGGTGTGTGTGTGTTTCCCAGGTGGCACTAGAGATAAAGAACCCACCTGCAGTGCAGGAGACATAAGAGATGCAGGTTCATTCCCTAGGTCAGGAAGATCCCCTGGAGGAGGGCATGGCAACCCACTCCAGTATGCTTGCCTGGAGAATCCCCATGGACAGAGGAATCTGGTGGGCTATAGTCTACAGGGTTGCAAAGAGTCGATACAACTAAAACGACTGAGCAGGCATGCACAAGTTGTGTAGAATTACAGAGAAAACCAATTATACTAAAATATAATAATCAAAATTGAAAAATCCCACCATATTTGTGTCATAATAGTATGTGCTTCTTTATTAACAAGATTTAGCGGTGAGTCTGATAACTATATGTAATTTCGATTAGTGACACACGTCAATAATACTGAGATGTCTCAGCAACTGTAATGAGACATGAAAATGCCTGTGATTTATATTCATGACAAAGTTACAGATACTGTGAGTCCTATTGTTGTTGGTTCCTTCCATTTATAATGGAAGCAAAGGTTCAAGTTCAGTTAGAAGTTAAGAAAAAATGGGGATGAATTATTTTCTCATTCGAGTTCTCAGGACATCTGAAGTCTGTCCACAAAGTCCATGTTAGGAACCTGGGCCTAGCACCTCATTAGCCTGTACTGCTTAGTTGCTGTTTAATTGGCTGGAATCCAACAAGTATCAGTTGAGACTCCATGGTGGACAAGCACATGCTGGACTCTTGGTGTGAAGCATGGAACAAAACCCACCTGGCCTTGCACTGGACCTGTAGATGATTTAAGGCAACACGGCCTTGGCAGAACAGACAGATTTCTTTTAAGCTTTTTGTAAAACCTCCCAGTGATGTGTCAGTTCACTCTGACATAGCAAGCCATTCCTTTTGGTCATTCTCAGATGCTGTGCATGGAAGAAGCGGGAGGTCTAAGGATCAGTATCTCTCAAAGTGTGGTGAGTGTTTCACTGGTTGGACACAAAATAATTTCTTATGGTATATGGGGGAAACATTTTCTTATTCCATCAATTGTGAATTTATTTTAATGTGTATAAGAAAAAAATTCATGCAACTAGCCACTAGCCTCCTCAACATATAATAAGGGTTATTATTGCTTGGGATGAGGGATTTTTTTCTTTTTTTAAAAATTTATTTATTTTAATTGGAGGCTAATTACTTTACAATATTGTATTGATTTAAAAAATATTATGTTAAAAAAGCACATGAAGTTGAAATTTACCATCTTCACCATGTTTTTAAAATTAAAAACATTTCTGGATGTTCTCTGTGGCATGCGAGATCTTAGTTACTTGACTGGGGATTGAACCTGTGCCCCTGCAGTGGAAATGTGGAATTTTAACCACTGGACCTCCAGGCAAGTCTTCATTGTCACTGTTTTAAAGACTACTGTTCAATATATTAAGTATATTCACGTTGCTGTGCAACAGATCTCTAGAACTTTTAAATCTTGCAAAACTGAAACACTATGCCGGGAGAAATATCAATAACCTCAGATTTGCAGATGACATCACACTTTGAGCAGAAAGTGAAGAAGAACTAAAGAGCCTCTTGATGAAAGTGAAAGAGGAGAGTGAAAAAGTTGGCTTAAAACTCAACATTCAGAAAACCAAGATCAGGGCATCCGGTCCCATCACTTCATGGCAAATAGATGGGGAAACAAAGGAAACAGTGACAGACTTTATATTTTTGGGCTCCAAAATCACTGCAGATGGTGATTGCAGCCATGAAATTAAACGATGCTTGCTCCTTGGAAGAAAAGTTATGACCAACCTAGAGAGCATATTAAAAAGCAGAGATATTACTTTGCCGAGAAAGGTCCGTCTAATCAAAGCTACGGTTTTTCCAGTAGTCATGTATGGAGGTGAGAGTTGGACTATAAAGAAAGCTGAGTGCTGAAGAATTGATGCTTTTGAACTGTGGTGTTGGAGAAGACTCTTGAGAGTCCCTTGGACTGCAAGGAGATCAAACCAGTCCCTCCTAAAGGAAATCAGTCTTGAAAATTCATTGGAAGGACTGATGCTGAAGCCGAAACTCCAGTACTTTGGCTACTTGATGCAAAGAACTGACACATTTGAAAAGACCCTGATGCTGGGAAAGCTTGATGGCAGGAAGAGAAGGGGACAACAGAGAATGAGATGGTTGGATGGCATCACTGACTCAATGGATGTGAGTTTGAGTAAACTCCAGGAGTTGGTAGTGTACAGGGAGGCCTGGTGTGCTGCAGTCCATGGGGTCACAAAGAGTCAGACATGACTGAGTGACTGAGCTGAACTTAACTGATACCCATTAGACACCAAATTCCCCCTTTGCCTTTCCTCGGCCCATGGAAACCACTTTTTTCGCTCCTGTTTCTGTGATTTTGACTATTTCATATAAGTGGAATCATACAGTATTTGTCCTTTTAGGACTAACTTTTCATTTGGCATAATGTTCTTGAGGTTAATCTATGTTGTAGCATGTGGCAAGATTCATTTCTTTTTTAGGGGCGCATAATATTCCATTGTATGTATAGACCATATTCTATTTATCTATTCATCTGTTGATGGACATTTGGGTTGTTTCCACCTCTTAGCTATTGTGAATAGCTACCATGAACATGGGTGTGCAAATATCTCTTCGAGGTCCTCTTTCTATTCTTTGGAGTCCATGGGGTTGCAAAAGAGTCGAACATGACTTAGGGACTACACAACGGCAAGAACATATACCCAGAAGTGGGATTGCTGGATTATGCTGTAATTCCACTTCTAGCTTTTTGAGGAAACTTTATATTGTTTTCCACAACTTTATATTGTTGCACCATTTTACACTCCCACAAACAGTGCACAGGATTTCCATTTTCTTCCTACATCCTCCCCAATACTTGTTATTTTCTGCAACTATTAAAGTGGCCAGCCTAATGGGTGTGAGGTGATATAGGGGGAGGATATTTAAAGATAACATTAAGTGACTTATAGGAGAGGTGTAACACAGTTATGGCAAAAATGAAGATGCACTAATGCATGAAATTTGAGAAATTCTCAATCAGATTGTCTCTAAAGCTTTTTAAAGTGTATGATGCAGACAGTGTTGACCTGAGAACTGCTTGCTACTTGTCAGTAGCCAGACAATACAGACACTGAGGGTGAATGTTTAGAAAGCTTGCTAGCAATTTAACATCGATACACTTTTAGATGCATGGTCTTTTTTCTAGTAATTCATCAATATTGTATGATAATGAAACTACTGGCCCACAATGGGTTGGAAAAAGAAAGAAAATGGCTCAGATTGTTTGAGAAGCTCTAAAGTCCCTTTCAGCCTTGACATTTTAACTTTTTGACTTGTTTTGGCTCAGATTTTCCACTGTAAAATGGGCACGGGAAAGGGAGAATGCAGGGCTGACTGCATCAGTTGTAGCTGGCCTGGCGCTAGCGGGTTGGCTGTGGTCTTTCCTACTGAAGTGATTTCACAGGACAGCCACGTGGGAAGACTTCACAATGACTGTGATGAAACGAGACAGAAATAAGGGCACTAGATAAATATGTCTGAGTGCAAAAGTAAGAATGCCATGCAAACCACGGACATGACCAAACATTCTGTCCTTTCAACTAACATGAGCTATGGCTGCTTTTTTTTTTTTTTTTTTTTACCAACAACAGCTTTGGTCCCACTCTGTTCCTCCTGCTTCCTGGATAAAAATGGTTAAGACACTCAATCCAGTTGTTTTTGTTGTTGTTCAGTCAATAAGTTGTGTCTGACTCTTTGTGACACCATGGACTGCAGCACACCAGGCCTCCCTGTCCCTTACCATCTCCCAGAGTTTGCCCAGGTTCATGTCCTTTGAGTCAGTGATGCTATCTAACCATCTCATTTTCTGCTGCCCCCTTCTCCTTTTGCCTTCAGTCTTTTCCAGCATTAGCACTTTTTCCAAATGAGTCAGATCTTTGCATCAGGTGGCCAAAGTATTGGGGCTTCAGTTTCAGGATCAGTCCTTCCAATGAATATTCAGGACTGATTTCCTTTAGGATTGACTGGTTTGATCTCCTTGTAGTCCAAAGGACTCTCAGGAGTCTTCTCCAACTCCACAATTCAAAAGCATCAATTCTTCAGTGGTCAGCCTTCTTTATGATCCAATTCTCACATCTGTACATGACTATTGGAAGAACCATAGCTTTGACTCTATGGATTTTTGCTGGAAAAGTGTTGTTTCTGCTTTTGAAAATGCTCTCTAGGTTTGTCATAGCTTCCCTTCCAAGAAGCAAGCATCTTTTAATTTCATCGCTGCAGTCACTGTCTGCAGTGATTTTGGAGCCCAAGAAAATCAAATCTGTAACTACTGCCACTTTTTCCTCTTCTATTTGCCATGAAGTGATGGGACCGGAAGTTCTTTTGAATATTGATTTTCAAGCCAGCTTTTTCTTTTCTTTTTTTAAATAAGTTTATTTATTTTAGTTGTGGGCTAATTACTTTACAATATTGTAGTGGTTTTTGCCATACATTGACATGAATCAGCCATGGGTTTAAATGTTTTCCCCATCCTGAACTCCCCTCCCACCTCCCTCCCCATCCCATCCCTCTGGGTCATCCCATTGCCCCAGCCCTGAGCATTTGTCTCATGCATTGGACCTGGAATGGTGTTCTGTTTCACATATGATAATATACATGTTTCATTGCTATTCGCCCAGAACGTCCCACCCTCACCTTCTCCCTCAGAGTCCATAAGACTGTTCTATGCATCTGTGTCTCTTATTCTGTCTTGCATATAGGGTTATCATTACCATCTTTCAAATTCCATATATATGCATTAATATACTATATTGGTGTTTTTCTTTCTGGCTTACTTCACTCTGTATAATGGGCTCCAGTTTCATCCATCTCAATAGAACAGATTCAAATGTATTCTTTTTAATGGCTGAATAATATTCCATTGTGTATATGTACCACAGCTTCCTTATCCATTCGTCTGCTGATGGACATCTAGGTTGCTTCCATGTTCTGGCTATTGTAAACAGTGCTGCGATGAACATTGGGGTACACGCGTCTCTTTCAATTCTGGTTTCCTCGGTGTGTATGCCCAGCAGTGGGATTTCTGGGTCATATGGCAGTTCTATTCCCAGTTTTTTAAGGAATCTCCACACTGTTCTCCATAGTAGTCAAGCCAGCCTTTTCATTCTCCTCTTTCACGCTCATCAAGAAACTCTTTAGTTCCTCTTCACTTTCTGCCATTAGACTAGTATCATCTATATATCTGAGCTTGTTGATATTTCTGCCAGCTATCTTGATTCCAGCTTGGGATTCATCTGGCCTGGCTCACTTGTTGTACTCAGCATAGAAGTTAAATAAACAGGGTGACAATATACAGCCTTGTCATACTCTTCCCAATTTTGAACCATTTTTGAGTCTGCTGTTCCACATCTGGTTCTAACTGTTGCTTTTTGACCCACATACAGGTAAAGTGGTCTGGTATTCCCTTTTCTTTAAGAATTTTCCAGTTTGTTGTGATCCGTACAGTCAGAGGCTTTCCCATAGTCAATGAAGCAGAAGTAGCTGTTTTTCTGGAGTTTTCCTGCTTTCTCCATGATACAGTGAATGTTGGCAGTTTGATCTCTGGTTCCTCTGCCTTTTCTAAATCCAGCTTGTACATCTGGAAGTTCTTGGTTCACGTACTTCTGAAACCTAGCTTTAAGGATTTTGAACATAACCTTACTAACGTGTGAAATAAGCATAATTGTAAGGTAGTTGAAACATTCTTTGGCATTGCTCTTCTCTGAAATTGAAATAAAAACTTACCTTTTCCAGTTCTGTGGCCACTGCTGAGTTTTCCAGATTTTCTGACATACTGAGTGAAGGTTATTAACAGCATATCTTTTAGGCTTTTAAGTAACTCAGCTGGAATTCCATCACCTCCACAAACTTTGTTCATAGTGATGCTTCCTAAGGGCCACTTGACTTCACCCTCCGGGATGTCCAGCTCTAGGTGAATGACACACCATCCTGGTTATCCAGGTCATTAAGGCCTTTCTTATATAGTTCTTTTGTTTATTCTTGCCAACTCTTATTAATCTCTTCTACTTCTGTTAGATCCATACCGTTTCTGTCCTTTATTGTGCCTATGCTTGCATGAAATATTCCCTTGATAGCTCCAATTTTCTTAAAGAGATCGCTAGCCTTTCCCATTCTACTTTTTCTTTCTTTTTCTTTGCATTGTTCATTTAAGAAGGCCTTCTTATCTCTCCCTGTTATTCTCTGGAAGTCTGCATTCAGTTGGCTATATCTTTCCCTTTCTCCCTTGCTTTTCACTTCTCTTCTTTCTTCAGCTATTTGTAAAACCTCCTCAGACAACTGCTTTGCCGTCTTGCATTTCTTTCTCTTTGGGATGAACAATGAACTTCCTTCCATAGTTCTTCATGTACTCTATCAGATCTAGTCCCTTGAATCTACTTGGTACCTCCATTGTATAATTGTAAGGGATACAATTTAGATCATACCTGAAGACTTAATGATTTTCCCCTACTTTCTTCAATTTGAGCCCTAATTTGCAATAAAGAGCTCATGATCTGAGCCATAGTCAGCTCCAGGCCTTGTTTTTGTCGACTATACAGTGCTTCTTCATCTTTGGCTGTGCTGTTGTGCTGTGCTGTGCTTAGTTGCTCAATCAAGTCCAACGCTTTGCAACCCCATGGACTGGCTTCTCTGTCCATGGGAATTCTCCAGGCAAGAATAATGGAGTAGGTTGCCATGCCGTCCTTCAGGAGATGTTCCTAACCCAGGGATTGAATGCAGGTCTCCTGCATTGCAGGCAGATTCTTTACCATCAGAACCACCAGGGAAGCCCAATCTGTGGCTACAAAGAACATAATCAATCTGATTTTGGTATTGACCATCTGGTGATGTCCATGTGTAGAGTCGTCTCTCAGGTTGTTGGAAGAGGGTGTTTGCTATGACCAGTGTGTTCTCTTGACAAAACTCGGGCCTTTGCCCTGTTAAATTTTGTACTCCAAATCCAAATTTGTCTGTTATTCTGTGTATCTCTTGATTCCAACTTTTGCATTCCAATCCACTATGATGAAAAGGACATCTTTTTTTGGTGTTAGTTCTAAAAGATGTTGTAGTTCTTCACAGAGCTGATAAACTTCAGCTTCTATGACATCAGTGGTTGGGGCACAGACTTCGATTACTATGATGTTGAATGGTTTGCCTTAGAAAGCAACCAAGGTCATCCTGTTGTTTTTGATATTGCACCCAAGTACTGCATTTAAAATTCTTTTGTTGACTATGAGGTCTACTCCATTTCTTGTAAGGGATTCTTGCCCACAGTAGTAGATATAATGGTCATCTGAATTAAATTCACCCATTCCGTCCATTTTAATTCACTGAGTCCTACAATGTCAATGTTGACTCTTGTCACCTCCTGCTTGACCACGTCCAGTTGCATAGCTCAGTGAAGCTATGAGCTGTGCCGTGCAGGGCCACCCTAGACGGATGTGTCATAGTGAAGAGTTCTGACCAAATATGTAGTCCACTGGAGAAGGAAATGGCAAGCCACTCCAGTATTCTTGCTTGGAGAATTCCATGGACAGAATGAAAAAGCAAAATTTTTAACACTGGAATATGGGCCCCTCAGGTTGGAAGGTGTCCAGTGTGCTACTGGGGGAGAGCAGAGGTCAATTACAAATAGCTCCAGAAAGAGTGAAACAGCTGAGCCAAAGTGGAAATGATACTCAATTGTGGATGTGTCTGGCTGTGAAAATAAAGTCTGATGCTGTGAAGAATAATATTTTGATTGGCTCCACATCTTGCCATAGAAGGAACCCAGGCTATTATTTGTACTTTTGTTGGAGATGGATGCTGTATTAGTCATCTATTGCTCTGTAACAAATCATCCCAAATTTAGCAGCTTACAGTAACACATATTGCTTATCTTACAGCTTCTGTGTGTCAGGAATCTGGGAGCAACTTAGCTGGGTGACTCTGGCCCAGAGCTTCTCACCAGATGCCAGTCAAGCTGTTGGGCAGGGCTGCAGCACTGTCAAGGCTCCATTGGGGCAGAATCTGCTTCCAAGTTCATTTCCGTGGCTGCTGGAGGCCTAAGTTCCTCCCCTCATGGGCCTCTCCCAATGTGGCAACTGGATCCTCTAGAGTGAGTGATTCAAGAGGGAGTGTGGGAATGCACCTGTATTCTATTTATTACACGGACTGATGCTGGGGAGACATTTCACAGGGGTGTGACTACCTGGGGGTGGGAATCCTTGGGGACCATTTTCAAGGTTGGCTACCACTGATGCCTCATTGTTTCTCCAAATGTCCTCCAACTTTTCCTTCATGGCTTCAACTTAATTCAGTTCAAGGAGATGTCTCCACTCACAGACTTAGAGAATGGACTATGGTTGTCGGGGGTGGGGATAGGGGGAAGGGATGGGATGGGCTTGTACACACTGCTGTATTTTAAATGGATAACCGACAAGGACCTACCATATAGCACAGGGCACTTGACTCAGTGTTATGTAGCAGCCTGGATGGAAGGGGAGTTTGGATGGATATGAATCCCTTCACTGTTCACCTAAACTATCACAATGTTAATAGACTATACTCCAATACAAAATAAAAGTTTAAAAAACAGAGATGCTTTCAGAAAGTAGATTTGTAGTTGCTAAGGGATAGGGAAAGGGAGATTGGAGAATGATTGCTTATGGATAGGATTTTTTTTTCTTCTGGAGTGATGAAAAAGTTCTGAAATTAGATGGTGCTTGTTGTTCAGTTGCCCAGTTGTGTCTGACTCTTTGAGACCCCATGGACTGCAGCACATCAGGCCTCTCTGTCCCTCACCATGTACCAAAGTTTACCCAAGTTGATGTCTGTTGCATTGGTGATGCCATCCAGCCATCTCTTCCTCTGACACCCTCTTCTCCTTCTGCCCTCAATCTTTCCCAGCATCAGGGACTTTTCCAATGAGTCAACTGTTCACATCAGATGACCAAAATACTAGAGTTGGTGCTTATGATTGCCTAATTTTGAATATAATAAAACCATGAATTGTACACTGTACAAAAAAAAAAAAAAAAGGAAGACATATTTCCACTTTCTCTGAATGGTGCTTGAGAGAGACAAACAAGAAATGGGTGTGTGTGAAGCAGGACCAGGGCGGGGCCTGCAGGTGTTTGAGAAGGAGCAGGTTTCATTCTGTCTGTTGACATTTGTCTAGGCCTCTCTGGGGCTGCTTCTGAGCGATTCGGCCTCAGCTGCACTTCCCTCCCCCATGCCATCCCTGCAGCAAGAGCCTCAGGTCTTGACAGTGACAGATTATCTTATCAAAACAGGGACCCAGGACTACACCGTGGTTGCGGGGCTGGGGCTGGAGAGTTCTTCTCAGAGAGAAACGATTATGAGGCATTTTAAGAAAAGCGAGCTGAATGCTACTCACAGCTGGCAGTTCTTGTTTATGACAAGTAATAATTGCTTCAGGTGCAAAGGAAAGGGGGGCAGGCTCAGTGAGTTTATTTTGAGAGGATGCTCCATGCACAAGGTTGGGTTATTGACAGAAAGCGCTGAACGGGAATCACTGGGCTTGGGAGGGCCTCAGACTAACTGGATTTGTGGCTGGGGGAGCTTTGTGGGTGGCCCAGAGTGAGAGTCTGCTTCCTTATATGCCCCTTGTAATACCTTCTGCCATCCAGCTGGGCAGAAGTGATGACCTGCAGTTGTGGGCTGGCCCAGATGCTGAACAAATGAACCCGAAGCAGTGGGCATCCTGCATTTGGGCCCAACCCCTGTGAGGGTGATGGACAAGGGTCCCCCATATGAGGTGTTTCTGCAGGGGACACCTTGGGGCTCCCACTGTTTTCACTGTGCTCCCCTAAAGCTTGGTTCTTGGACCAGCAGCCTCTGTGTCATAGGGAGCTTGTGAGAAAGGCAGAGTCTCAGATCCTACCCCAGACCTACTGAATCAGAATCTGCATTTGATGTGACGATTCACAGAGGCACGTTGAAGTTCAAGCGCCTTGTTCTAAAGACGAGGTGAGTATTGAAGGGGTGACCTTTTGGCTCTCTCCTCCCAGATGGAGGTTCTCAACCTTAGCAGTACCTTCGAATCTCCCAAGGCGCTCCAGTCAGTGAAGTCAGGCTCTGGGGTTGGATTCGGGCATGTGGATTTCTGCAGCGGCCCAGGTGACTCCAGCAGAGCTGGAGGTCCTGCTGTAACAGCACTTCCTCCAGAGCCCAGGGACATGCCTGGACTGGTATGCACAGGACACGGTCTACCCAGGGTTAGCATGGACCCCAAAGGTTAACGCCCGTACTTCAGGCACCAGTCCAGGCTACCCACACTTCTGCTGGAGGGATCACAGATTTGGGGGTTCCCAAGATCCCCCCTTTTGGGTTCAATAGTTTGCTAGAAAGACTCAGCAGAACTCAGGAAAGCACTATCCTTACTCTTACAGTTTATTATAGAGGATACAGATAAAGAAGTGTATAGAGCGAGGTCTGAGGGGAGGGGATGCCCAGTGTCAGGAGCTCAGTTTCTGTGAGACAAGTTCACCACCCTCCCCACATTTGGATGTGTTCCCCAACTTGGAAGCCCTTGAACTCCATTATTTGGGGGTTTTAATCAAGATTCTGTTGCAGAGGCATCGCTGATAAATCACCAGCCATTGGGGGTTGAACTCAGCCTCTGGCTCCTCTTCCCTTCCAGGGTCTGAGGTGGGTGTGAAAGTTCCAACTCTTTAATCAGGTCCTTAGTCTTTCCGGGGACCAGCCCTCATCCTGAAGCTATCAAGGACCCCACCCAGAAGCACTTCATAGCATAAGTTCAGTTGTGGTCAAAGGAGATACTTACGAATAGAATAGAAGACACTCCTATCACTCAGGAGATTCCATTGGTTTCAGGAGCTGTGAGCCAGGAAGCAGGAACAAAGATAAAATCGATGTTTTTTTATGCTACTGTGTGAAAGGTGAACAGGACATAGCAGGGCTGGTCAGAGGTTCTAGGTAGGAGGGCTGGGCACCTGCCTCATCTCAGTGCTGGAAAGAGAGAAGCCAATAGTTTCCAGTTTCCACCTCTGCCTGAACTTCAGATCCAGGGGGACACAGGTCCCTCCTTTTGCTTTCCTTTTACTGATGACAGACCCAACAAGTGGGCTCCAATGGGGAGAAGGGGAAATGGGGTCTCCAAAGGGGAAGTATGAGGGAATATTTTAGGGTGGGGAACCTATTTCATCTTAATTATGCAGGTGAACACCCAGAGAACTGTCCAGCCCCAAGAGTGAATTTTCTGGATGCAAACGAAAACATTTTAAAAAGACCTCAAAAAAGAAATGGGTGCTGCTATCAAAAGAAGAGGCTGGAATGGATGCTGTGCAGTAAAAAAAAAAAAACCCAATGAGTGCTGGTTACAGAGGGGAGCTTCTTTACATGAGTTTGTGTACGTTTGGTGATTTTCAACCAAAACCTGGAAGTTCCATTAGACGTTGTATTGTCCTTCACTTTTTAAAAATGTATTTTTTATGGAAGTATAGTTGAATTACAATATTGTTTTAATTGCTGTATAGCAAAGTGACTCAGTTTATATATATATATATATTTATGTATATAAATATATATATGTATCCCTTTGCTATACAGTAGGACCTTGTTGTTTATCCATTTTATATATACCATTTGCTAATCCCAAATTCTCAATCCAACCCTCTCCCCGTGCCTTGGCAATCACTAGTCTGTTCTCTAATGTCCCCAATTCTGTTTCATTGTTTCTGTGTCATTTGTGTCATATTTTAGATTCCACATATAAGTGATATCATATGATATTTGCCTTTGTCTTTCTGATGTACTTAGCACAATAATCTCTAGCTGCATCTATATTGCTGCAAAGTATTGCTCCCTTTTAATTCATAGTTTGATGCTTGTTCTTTTAAGGCGTCTTGGCTCATGAAGACGGAGTGTTGTGAGTGGTGACCTTCTAGATCACTCCCTTGACAGAAGGGATCATTCTGACCCAGACCTGGACTTGTCCCATCAGAGTGATGTGATATGATGGAGAGTCCATTTGAAACCAGGCTCTGAAAGAAGAATCGGGCAGGGATCCTAAATCCCACCCTAATAAGGGTGGTATTAGAAGTCCCAATTCCATTTTAGAAAACTTGTGACCTAGGCCTGAGGAAGCTATGATGTGTTAGTTGCTTAAGAATACCCTCTTGCTCAAGTTCAATGCACGAAGTAGGTCACTCAAAGCCATTGCTCTGGGACAGCCCTGAGGGATGAGGTGGGGAGGGAGGCGGGAGGGGGGTTCAGGATGCGGGGGACACATGTACACCACGGCTGATCCATGTTGATGTATGGCAAAAGCCACCACAATATTGTGAAATAATTAGCCTCCAATTAAAATAAATAAATTAATTAAAAAAAAAGAAATTCCAGAAACTGGCCTGAAGGACTTCAGGACTTTCTGCCCTGCAGTTAAAGATTAACCCTACTTTCTTTGCATAAGAAGATAGTGCTAACCAGACCAAGGCTTGACCAGTTTCATGATGATTGTTGGAGCCAAATGTGCTGTTCTACACAAAGTTCCCACTTCCCACCTGCATATTCCTGAGACTTCCCAGTTTCCGCTATGAAACCCTTTTCTCTCTAACCAGCAACTCAGAGATGGTTTTGGGGATGCTAGTCCTCCATCTTCTCAGGTTGCTGATTTCCTGAATAAGCATCTTCCTGAAAAAACATCTTTCTTTTTCCACCAACACTTGCCTCTTGAACATTGACTTTTGAGCAATAAGCAGCAGAAAATGAATTTGGTTCAGTCTCTGGCCTGTAACACATGGACTTTCGAGGAAGATCAAACCAGGTATAAAATTGGGCTCCTGCACTCTGCGGCTGTGTGGCGTTGGCAACAGAATGATGGCTTCTGCCCAGCCTGCCTTGTAGAACTGTTGCAAAGGAACAAGAGGATTAAGATGTGTAATGTGCTCAGCATGAGGCTTGGCACATTACACCAAGTGCTAAACACGGACTGGCTATCACTGTTATGCTGATCAGTTATTTTATTTTATATTATTTAAAGGATATGCTTGGAGGTGGTGTCATGAGGAAGGATGGGAAATTTGATGATTTGGGGAGTTCAAAAAAGGAATTACCAGAAGAGGTGGTGCTGACAGCCAGATCTGTATGTCCCTGATGAGGTCTCCATATTGTTCTTTAATCAGTTCTACTCTTCCCTGGTCTGCAATCAATCTGGAAGACAGTAATCTCTAGAGCTAAGGTGAGGGTAACACAAGATGTGTGCAAAAGACTTGAATATTTCAGGAGAAAACAGCCAGCACCACTTTGAAAAACCATCCAACCAACAAACCAACCATGGGACCTCAGATAATGTTTCTTCCTGAGCCTCAATCTCCCAATCTCCAAAATAAGAAGGTGGATCCCTTTCCCCTCTGAGCCAAGAATGAAATTGAAAAAGAGGTATAGACATTTGATAGTCATCAAAAGAAGAACTTTCTTTTGGTGCCTCTGCATTTGGAGAATATGAAGTTAGAGCATCAAACTATGATGTGCAATGAAAAAAAAGCACTGTGACAATCCGGAGCAAAATATGGATGAGACAGGGAAGCCAGGGAAAAAACACTTATGCTTTGATCTGAATGAGTAGTTAGACATGAAAGCATTCCAGCAGTGGGATCTGCATGTGCAAAGGCCCTGTGGCAGAGTGGAGAGCTGTGTGTTTTAGGAATTGAAAGAAAGCCAGTGTTGCTGGAAGATAGTGAGTGACCACCTCAATAAGCCCTATTAAAGACTGTTCATTTTGTCCTTGGGTTGAAGGGCTTTAAGTTTTACAGAAGCTCATTCTGGCTACAGTGTGAGAGAATGGATTGGATCTCTCCTTTTTGGAAAGAACTCCATTGTAACCCATCCCTCTGCAATTCTCCCCTCCCACTTAGGCCATTTTTGTTTGTGGGATGGAGAAGAGAAAGAAAAGCCTGGTTGTGGGAGGAGGCAGGGAGCAGCTCTAACTGGAATGGCAGGGTATTTGAGAGCCTAGTGGGAAATGGGTGTAATTAAAAGAAAAAAGGTAGAAAGAGTTGGCGCGGCTCCTCCTGTCTGGAATGATTATACCACACTTTCCTGCTTTGATACTGACTTGGTGTGAAAGGTATATTGGTCCCCAGTTTGAGTTCTCAGCTCAGGGGCAGTAGAGAATGTAAGAAGCAAATACCCTTTTTGGGAAATAAAATTCTAGTTTCTATGGGAGTTTCATAGGACTTTCTGTGTTATGTCTCTGTTCCCTTGACATGAATTGGCTTAATCCAGCTGTCAGACAAAGCCCCAAAGCAACCGTTAATTTGTGGTGGCCTTGGCTGATGGGTGAAGGTCTTATTTCATAGCTTAAAGCCTCAACAGCTATGTCCTTCCTCCTGCAAAGTGGCAAGTCAACCTGGTCCAATGTAACCTTTGCCAGCTGAGTTGTGCTCAATACTGTTGAGTTGTGCTGGGGAAGGTTCTTGAATTAGAGACAATGATTGTGAAATTTTATATGGCAAAAGGTCTGCCTTGTGTATAGAGAAAGCACACAGAGAGAGTAGAATTGTGTTCTAGTTATGAGTCATTCATCCAATAAATATTTATTGAGCATTTTCCCTGGACACTATTGGCTTCCCATCCAGCTCCCACTGAAGAGGCCAAGTCACTCATCCTCCAGCTGCTGTGAGTGTGCTCAGCTGATGATGCTCAGAAATGCCCAGAACGTTATGCCTTGTACCCCTCTCACCCGAGGGTGGCCCACTGCCAATAGAGAGGGCATACAATCCCTTTCCCCTCTGAGCCAAGAATGAAATTGAAAAAGAGGTATAAACATTTGATAGTCATCAAAAGAAGAACTTTCTTTTGGTGCCTCTGCATTTGGAGAATATGAAGTTAGAGCATCAAACTATGATGTGCAATGAAAAAAAAGCACTGTGACAATCCGGAGCAAAATATGGATGAGACAGGGAAGCCAGGGAAAAAACACTTATGCTTTGATCTGAATGAGTAGTTAGACATGAAAGCATTCCTCTATCCCCTGAGGCAGGTTGGAAAACCATGATGTCATTCATGTTCCAGAGCTCCCCGAGGGATCAGAATGAGGCTAGGCTTCCAATGAATCCATATCTTCACCCATCCTCTTTGCTCTCCTCTCTCATCTCCCTCACTCCCTTTTTCTTGAGAGCACTCCATTAATCAAGCGAGGTATGAGAATCTCTGTTTGACGGTTGGCTTTTTGGGAACCTGATTTAGCTCAAGTGCTGGCTTTATGCTTTAGAGATAGGCATTGAACGAGATTGGCAAAGTCTCTGCTCTAATGCAACTCAGTACCTTCTAGTGAGTGATTTTCCATACATAAATCTTGGAATTTTGAGAAATCACTTAAGCTCTGCCAACTTCAAATTTCTCTTCTGTCAAATGATGGTAACAGCACTTGCCTTGTCTGAAAGAACTGAGTAACAGCAGCAGAAGGGTGGTTTTAGATCCCTCCAGAGTCCACCAGCTACCCTTTCCATAACTGTTTCTAGACAGGGGTCCCACCTTTTTCTTCCAGCTCCACTGCAGCTCCCATATATAGAAATTCTGGATCCTCCACCGTGTCTTTAGAACCATAGTTGGATGGAATATTGGATTTCATTTTGCTGTGTTCTACTTAGGTGCTTGTTGAATGAATGAATGCCAATATTAATATGAATAATAACAGTTTTATCATTGAAGTGCTGCATCGCTATCCCTTAGTATATACTAAATACTGGGATACACACTTTGTTGCCTCCTTTTTTATAAAGAAGGAAATGGAGGAATCGAAATACCAAGAAATATTGAAGATGAAAGTAATTTGGAAATGATGTAAAACACATAACAGAAGTAAAATGTTAAAAGAGAAGGCTTTGGGTGGACAGATTAAGTCACAGCACTGACTTTTCCCAAGAAAATTGCTGGGAGGAATTTTTTTGTTTGACTGTTTTTCTATAATTTTCTCCTTTGCTCATTTCATCTGTGGACAATTCTTTTAACCCATTGTTCAAAGTCATGGATGTTGTTTTTGAACCTTTAAACCAAACACTAACAGACAATTCCCCTCAGAATGGAAAAAAGAAAACAGGAAAGAAAAAAGAAAATCATGACCACGTACTATTATAAAAGGAGTCGTAACGGTAGTTTCTTTTTTATCATAGAAACTAGCATTCAGGCTTTAGTGAAGGGAAAATACTGCCCCTAGTTGATAATTTGCTTGGTCATTAAACTTTGAAAGAACTTCAGTATAAGGAATTATATAAATTTACATACACCAGAGTCTCTGATTTTATGGTTTATTTACCATTGTTACAGGAGAGGAATGTGTTAGTTTGGTTTAATGATTTTTCATGCTGGTTCTGGAGTCAAAGACACTTGGTGGGATTCTTGGCTCTACCATTTACTGTGTGAAATTGAACAAGTTGCCTTTTCAAGGTTAGTTTCATCATCTCTAAAATGGAAATAATAATCACTACCACCCACAGTTGCTGTGAAGATTGAGGTAATGCACATAAACACAATGCAACAACTCCGATGGATTAAGTGCTCAGTAAAAGGCAGATTCTAACATTCACGCCATCTTCTCCAGAAAAGGACTTCATGATTGTCAAAACTGAATATTCTTCCCTGTGATGGGGCTGTATGGTGATTCCCCCAATAACTCTGTGTGGTTAGCTATCTGTTTCTTGTCTTCTCTGTTGCCTGGTCTTTGTATAGTGATGGAATTCCTCATTGTGAGCCTTAATTCCACCCCACCCCCCTTTGAAAGGGTAAAGGCGGACTTTTTGTAAACACGTGAATGTAATTTCTGAAAGAGGTCCACTTTAGCTGTATTCCCAATCTCAGATGTCACCATTAAGTCTTGTGTAGCTGGAAATGTGGAATGAGATGATGTTGGTTTCAGTTGGGAAAAACAAAATAGAATGAGGTCAAACTGAAAGTGATTTCACGTGGTGGGCAGGACTTACATGGGATTTTTACTCAAACCGGTGGTACACACTGAATGTGCTCAGTTGCTCAGTCATGTCCAATTCTTTGCAGCCCCATGGACTATAACCCACCAGGCTCCTCTGTCCATGGATTTTCTAGGCAAGAACACTGCACTGGGTTGCCATTTCCTATTGCAGGGGATCTTCCTGACCCAGAAATTGAACCTGTGTCTCTTGTGTCTCCTGCATTGACAGGTGGATTCTTTATCACTAATGCTACCTTCTCTGCTTTATTAACTATGCTAAAGCCTTTGACTGTATGGGTCACAACAAACTGTGGAAAATTCTTAAAGAGTTGGGAATACCAGACCACCTTACCTGCCTCCTAAGAAAACTGTATGCAAGTCAAGAAGCAACAGTTAGAACAGGACATGAAACAACAGATTGACTTCAAATTGGGAAAGGAGTATCAAGGCTGTATATTGTCACCTTGCTTATTTAAGTTATATGCAGAGTACATCATGAGAAATGCTGGACTGGATGAAACACAGCTGGAATCAAGATTGCCAGGAAAAATATCAATAACCTCAGATATGCAGGTTATATTACCCTTATGGCGGCAAGGGAATAAGAAATAAAAAGCCTCTTGACGAAAGTGAAAGAGGATAAACCAAGATCATGGCATCTGGTCCCATCACTTCATGGAAAATAGTTGGGGAAACAATGGAAACAGTGACAGACTTTATTTTCTTGGGCTTCAAAATCACTGCAGATGGTGACTGCAGCCATGAAATTAAAAAACACTTGATGCTTGGGAGAAAGCTATGACCAACCCAGACAGCATATTAAAAAGTAGAGACATTACTTTACCAACAAATTCCATCTAGTCAAAGCTATGGTTTTTTGAGTAGTCATGTATGGATGTGAGAGCTGGACCATAAAGAAAGCTGAGCTCTGAAGAATTGATGCTTTTGAACTCATGAGAGTCCCTTGTATAGCAAGATCAAACCAGTCAATCTTAAAGGAAATCAGTCCTGAATATTCGTTGGAAGGACTGATGCTGAAGCTGAAGCTCCAATACTTTGGCCACCTGATGCGAAGAACTGACTCATTGGAAAAGACCCTGATGCTGGGAAAGACTGAAGGCAGGAGGAGGAGAAGACAGAAGATGAGATGGTTGAGTCCATCACCGACTTGATGGACATGAGTTTGCACAAGCTCTGGGAGTTGGTGATGGACAGGGAAGCTTGGTGTGCTGCAGTCCATGGAGTTGCAGAGAGTTGGACACAACTGAGTGACTGAACTGAACTGAGTGCCATCTGGGAAGCCCCACAGGCTGAATATGTACATATAAATGAAACTAGGTAAGCTAAAAAATGTTAAATTTTTAAAAAGAGTTATGTGAAATTTGAGATTTGATTGGGGACAAATTCCCAGTCTTTTGACTTCATCTTCCAGAGTTGCTTTTTTACAATGTGCTCTTAATTCCTAGGTAAGAGTGTTCTGCCCTAATTAAAACCATCCTTCCTATAACAATGGACATGTTCTATTAGTATATACTCACTTTCGGATTGGTAACCACACAGACACATGTGACTACTGAGCACTTTGAATGTGTCTAGTTCAACTGGCAATTAAAGTTTTATTTTATTTCAACTTAAATAGCTGCATAGGGCCAGTGGCTATTGTACTGAACAGCACAGTTCTAAATCTTTGGTCTACTCTTCTGTAGCTTTTTTGATGTTTGAAGTTTGGACACTACAGCTACTCAGTGAATCTAAAGATATTTTTAAAAGAGCAGGATTAGGCATAATAAAAGTAATGACAATAGCTCTTTTTGCACAGTATTTTGTACCAGGGACTTCCAAATACCTGATCTTATTTGTGAGGCATTATGGCAATCCTGATCTGCAGGTACAAATATGTAACTATTTTTATTGCTATCTTTTCAAGGCTCTGATAGCCTCAAAGTAGCTTAAGAACCAAGGGAAATTTCTATGAAAACATGGCTATCTCATGGAACTCACAGGCACTAGAGCTCAGATTGGCAGGCAGGGGCCACGGCAGCTGCTCATTTCTCTTGCTCTAGGTGAGGTATTTACCATCTCTGCTTCTCTTTGGTATACCTACTGCATTCTCTCTTGGTAACTTTTTGGATGTATGTGGTTAAAGATGCTGAACTGAGTGGTGATTCCAGATTGTCTGGTCTACCTGGCTACACAGCATATTAAAAAGCAGAGACATTACTTTACTGACAAAGGTCCATCTAGTCAAAGCTATGGCTTTTTCAGTAGTCATGCATGGGTGTAAGAGTTGGACCATAAAGAAGACTGAGTGCCAAAGAATTGATGCTTTTGAACTGTGGTGTTGGAGAAGACTCTTGTGAGTCCTTTGGACAGCAAGGAGATCAAACCAGTCAATCCTGAAGGAAATCAGTTCTGAATATTCATTTTAAGGACTGATGCTGAAGCTGAAGTTCTGATACTTTGGCCACCTGATTCGAAGAGCTGACTCATTAGAAAAGGCCCTGATGCTGGGAAAGATTGAAGACAGGAGGAGAAGGGGACAACAGAGGACGAGATGGTTGGGTGGCATCACCAACTCAATGGACATGAGTCTGTACAAGCTCTGGGAGAGAGTGAAGGACAGGGAAGCCTGGCGTGCTGCAGTTCATGGGGTCACAAAGAGTTGGACATGACTGAGTGACTGAACAATAACAAGCTGGCTAGGGGTTAGGATCACCTTGGTTCTGGAAAGCTTTCCTGAGAACAGAGGAGATGGGAGATTGGAAGGCCTTTTCTACTGAGAGAAAAGAGCACTGAGGCTCAGTGAACAGAGAGGCACCCTGTTTTCTCTGAACTCTAGGCTTGCATAGCTGACTGCTCTTGTCTTACAGGCAAACTACGGTGTTGAGAAGAGAATTATTTCCCTCTTTCAAACCTGTTTATCTTTCATTCCTCTCCATCTCAGCAAATGAGGCCACCATTCACAGTTTCTGGAGATAGAATTCTAGTGTTCTCATTGATTCCTCCCTATTTAATTCATCTCTAAAATCCATCATTTCAGCCTCCACAGTATACCTGAGACTTACTCATTTGTCTTCAACTTTACCATCCTTATCCTGGTCTAAATCACTGTATTAGTTTACTATTACAGCATAGCAAATCATCCCCAAATTTAGCAGCTTCAAATGACATAGCTTCTGTGGGCCAAGTTTCCAGGTGCAACTGAGGCTGTGAGAGATGCTTGGACTCAGGTTCTCCCACAGGCCGTAGTCAGGAGCCTGCTAGGGCTACAGCTGTCACCAGGTAGGACTTGGGATGGGGCCACTTTCGAGATCCCGTGATTGTTGGCAGGATTCAGTTCCTTGAGAATTGTTGGGCTGAGGGCTTCGGTCCCTAGTTGGCTGTTGATCAGAGGCTTCTCTCAGCTCCTTGCTGGAGGGCTGTCCCCATGGAGCAGCAGACAATATGGTAGCTGTTTCATCAAACTAAGTTCATGAGTTGGGGAGGTGGTGGTGGTGGTGGAGAGACAAAGAGAATAATGTTGAAACTTAGGTGGGCACCATCCACAGATTTAAAACCAATAATTTCCCTGTTTTCTTTCAGCTGACCTGACTGGATTTATGTGTAGCCAGGTACACCCCCAGCCCAACCCCTGGCAATGGCTCCCCATTTTCCCTAAAGTCTGTTGCTCTCACATTGGTGTGTAAGGACCTACACATCCTAGCCCCTTTACATCAGTGACCTCCCTTCCTATCTTTCCTACCGCCACTCACTATGCTCCCACCACACTGGTCTCCTTGCTTTCCCTCGAACATGCCAGTCCCTGATTAATAGACTTTTTGATTGGTGGCTTTAAGGTTCAGCCAGGGCTGAGAACCACCCCTTCAAGTTAATAAAGACCATTGAAATCCAAACGACTGTTCTATACATCTGTGTCTCTTTTGCTGTCTCGCATACAGGGTTATCATTACCATCTTTCTAAATTCCATATATATGTGTTAGTATACTGTATTGGTGTTTTTCTTTCTGGCTTACTTCACTCTGTATAATAGGCTCCAGTTTCATCCACCTCATTAGAACTGATTCAAATGTATTCTTTTTAATGGCTGAGTAATATTCCATCGTGTGTACGTACCACAGCTTCCTTATCCATTCATCTGCTGATGGACATCTAGGTTGCTTCCATGTCCTGGATATTATAAACAGTGCTGCGATGAACATTGGGGTACACACGTCTCTTTCAATTCTGGTTTCCTTGGTGTGTATGCCCAGCAGTGGGATTGCTGGGTCATATGGCAGTTCTATTCCCAGTTTTTTAAGGAATCTCCACACTGTTCTCCATAGTGGCTGTACTAGTTTGCATTCCCACCAACAGTGTAAGAGGGTTCCCTTTTCTCCACACCCTCTCCAGCATTTATTGCTATGGAAGAGGGTGAGGGTGAGATGGTTTGGGAGAATGGCTTGAAGCAAGTAAATTATCATATGTGAAATGAATCACCAGACCAGGTTTGATGCATGATACAGGGTGCTCAGGGCTGGTGCACCAGGATGACCCAGAGGGATGGGATGGGGAGGGAGGGGGGAGGGACTTCTGGAAGGGGAACACATGTACACCCATGGTGGATTCATGTCAATGTATGGCAAAACCACTACAATATTGTAAAGTAAAAAAAAAAAAGACCATTGAATATTAGGGTAGAGAGAGAATAAAGAATTTAGTAAATCTATATATAATTTTGTCTCTTGTCAACATAAAGTTAAATTCCTTTCTAATTTTTTAAAAATTGAAGTTAGTTGACCAAAACAGTGTTGTGTCAGTTTATGCTGTACAGCAAAGTGACTCAGTTATACACACTGTGATATACATTCATTTTCTTTTTAATTTTATTTATAAAATAAGAAAGTACTTTTCCATAATGATTAAAAATTTGTTCTAAAAGTTCTTAGGTTTGTTAACTGACAACCTTGAGATTTAAGAAAATGTGTTATAAGAAACTATATCTGTTCATTGTGGAAGAGTCCATTTTTCCTCCAAGGTCATAAACTAAATTTGTCACAGGAGGGTGATTTTGTTGCTCCAAGCTTGTGATCCTTAACTATTTTTCAACTCTTCCAGTTAAGATACTGGGCCCTTTCTTATTTGGTATTCAAATTGTCTCCTTTACAAAAGTATTATTTTGCAATAACTAAGTGACTCTAATGGATTACCTTTAAAATATGATGCAAAATCTCAATTTTCTATAAATCAACAATTTTAAGGAAATTCCCCTACTCATTACATATATGCCAGAAAGAATCTCCATGTTGATGTTTGATAGCTTTAAATTTTCTGGTTCAAGCTTCTTATGAGGCCAAGTTCTCCTTCGTGACCTGGGCTCCTATGAGATGTCCTTGATTCCTTTAATAAAATTCTTAGTTTGGTTGATGCTGCTTGAGTGGGTTTCTGTTTCTGTTAGAGTCTTTGACCAGGCATTATTAATCCTGACAACAGTCCTGCAAAGTGAGTCTTCTTTTTCCCATTTTACAGATGCACAATCCCAGCCCCTGAGGGATCAAGAAACCTGTTCAAATCACACAATTAGAGACTGGAAATCCCTGGATGGCAAAGCAGGTTTACTTGACCCCAAAGCTTATAGAATTCCATGGTCTGTATAGCTCACGGGGTTGCCAAGAGTTGGACACGACTGAACGACTTTCACTCACTCACTCACAAGGCTTATTAGCCCACACTCTTGCAGAGGTCCCTAGTGCACTGCTTTTTTTAAAAAATTGAAATATAATTCATAGTCCGTAAAATTCACCATTAAAGAACACAAAATTCAGAGGCTTTAGTGTACTTACAAGATTTTTCAACTCTCACCACTAATTCTAACATATTCAATCACTCCACAAAGAAGCGCTTTACCCATTAAACAGTCACTCCTCACTTGCCCCTCCCCCATCCTCTGGTAACCACTGATCTACTTCCTATCTCTATGGATTTGCCCACTCTGGATGTAAATGGAATTATATAATGTGTGACCTTTTGTGTCTTGCTTCTCTGTCTCTCTTTTGAAAAAATACCCGTTTATTTGACTGCACTGGCTCTTAGTTGCAGCAGAAGGGATCGTCATGGCGACACGCAGGATCTCTAGTTGCAGTATATAGGATCTAGTTCCTCAACCAGGGCTTGAACTCAGGGTCCCTGCCTTGGGAGTGTGAAGTCTTAGCCACTGGACCACCAGGGAAGTCCCTAGCTTCTCTCTTTAACATAATGTTTTCCAGGTTCATTCATGTTATAGCAGGTAACAGAATTTTGTTCCTTTTTATTGCTGAGTGATATTCCATTGTATGGCTCGACCACATTTTGGTTTTCCACTGTGCACTGGCTGATGGATATCTGGATTATTTTCACATTTTGGCTATTATCAGGCACATCGTCTTTTATTAAGTTTTATTTTTAACACAATTTTTAAAGGTTACAAAATATTTACGGTTATTACAAATTATTACCTATACTCCCCATATTGTACAATGCATCCCTGTAGCATATCTTGCACCTAATAGATTGTACTTCTTTCTCCCTGACATCTATACTGTCCCTCTTCCCTTTCCCTACTGGTAACCACTAACTTGTTCTCTATATCTCTGAGTTAGCTTTTTTTTTTATATTCATTAGTTAGTTGTATTTCCTGGATTCCACATGTAAGTGATACCCTACAGTATTTGTCTGTCTCTGTCTGACTTATTTCACTTAGTGTAAGGGCTCACTGTCTGTTGGTTAAACTTCTGTCTGAAGAGTCTTGTTTTTCAAAGTAGACAGGAGGGCAGATGCTGTTTCATATGCTTAAAAAATTACTCATGTGGGGGCTCTTCCAGTCACCATTTCTATGTAACAAATCACACCAAGGTTTAGGGACAATACTGACAATTTCTATTATTCGCCTGGATCCCCTGGGTCGAGAATCCTACTTCATGAGTTCTAGGAACTTGACTGGGAAAAATCAAAAGATGAGGGTGACTTGATGGCCAGGAGTTGGAGCCATCTGGAGGCACCTTTTGTCACACATCTGCGTTTCATGCTGACTATTAGCTGGGACTTCAGCTTCCCAGTTATTAAAAACATCTACATGTGGCCTCTCCATCTGCTGTTCCCTTGTGGGCTGGTTGACTTCCTCACAACATGGTGACTGGGATCCTAGAGTGAGCATCCTAGGAGAGGAAAGAAGATATACATATAGTTTTTGTGCTCTATCTCTAGAAGTCAGATAATATCTTTTCTGCTATATCCTATTGACTGAGGTAGTTGAGGTTCAAGGTTCAAGGGAGAGGGATCATGGACTCTCCATCATTCATACAACACAAAGACTATCAAGTTCATCTTATAAGATCATGTGGCATGGAGGCTATTTTCTTGACCATCTTTGGAAAAAACAATCTACAACAGGAGATTTGCACTGTGTTGGGTCCATGATAGGTATCCAGAGATCTTTATTAAACTGAATGGAATTCATGTACATCCCTCAATGAACTCTATTTTACCCCCATTTCTGGCTGTGTAGTCTTGTCTACCTCTCTGGACTCACTTGTGTTCTTTAACAAGGGAACAATTTATTCCCACTCCACAAAATTATTTCGGGAAATCAGTAGACAAGACAGCTGTCATATTTCAGGCCTGCTGTCTCTTTGCTGAGGTCCAATATTTTCAGTTTGCCAGTGTCTTATAAATAGTATAGAATCTTCATTAACGGTGATCTTGTAACTTCCCAAAGACCAGGCAGCTTGCTGGCCCAGCAAGGCCCCATGCTGGAGGGATGGTCAGATGCTCTACCCCACTGCTGTGAGGGAAACTTCTTCCCTCTTCCTTCTCTCACTCTCTCTGTCCATCCTTCCCTCCAGGGGTTGCGCTCATGGGCTCTGGAACCAGACTGCCTGTGTTTGAATCTTGGCTCTTCCTGGTGACCGTGGGGTGATCACTTTGTCTCTCCCCAGCCTCTCTTTCCTCATCCATAAAATGTTGGTAATAACAGTACCCATTTGTTGTGAGGATTAGATGTGTTAGTATGGGTAAAGCACTTAGACTACTACCTGCCATGATGTTTTTTGTTTAGTATTTCCTTCCCTTTCTTCCCCCCGTCTTAGTCAGATTGCTATAAAAAATACTACAGAATGAGTACAGCGAACAACACACATTTATTTCTCACAGCCCTGGAACCTGGAGGTCTGTCCTCAGGGTGCCAGCATGGCTGGGTCCTGGGGGGCCTCTTCCAGGCTGCAGATGGCCATTTTCTCCTGTGTCCTCACATGGTGGACAGAGAGCAAGCTAGCTCTCTGGAGCCTCACATACATAGGGGCACTAATCCCATTCATGAGCACTGCACCCTCATGACTTGATCATCTTCCAAAGGCCCCATCTCTTTGTATCATCACAGGAGGGTTAGGATTTCAACATATAAATTTTGAGGGGATACAGACATTCAGTTCATAACAACTCCCCCCTCAAAGGAAAAAGCCCTCTGATACACTCATGCCTTATGTGGCATATGTTTAGCTTGGTGCTGGGGACCCGCTGGTGAACTAGCCCCCTGTGGCGCCTCTGGTGAGGGAGACAGGTATTAAACAATGACAAAGGGACATCAATTGTGATAAATGCCACAAGGTTCTGGGAATGGGCACTGGGAATGGGTATAACAAAGAGAGCTCATATTCTGTGGTGGAGGTGGGGCTGGTCAGGAACAACTTCCTGGAAGAAGTGACAGCTGAACACAGTTCTTGAAGAAAAACAAGATATTCCCAGGAGGGTGATTTTGTGGGTGTGTATGAACGTGTATGTAAGTTAAAGGTAAAGCATCTCTTTCTTAAAGCAGAAAGAACACTATTCAGAAAGTTCTGAAGTAGAAAAGAGGCTCCATCAGTTTTTTGAGCAGGTACACAGAAGCATAAATAGTGAAAAGTCTCTCACTCTTCCATTTACCATGCCCCCTGCCCTCAGGGCAACAGACGAACCATTCTAGAAATATGTATACATTACCAAACTGTGTGTGTATATATACATGCATATATGTGTGTACACATGTGTGTACGTATGTTTTCTCTCTCTCTTTTTTTTAACCATAAAAGATGTCCACTTTTGTGCTATTTGCTTCCCTCCCACTTTCTCTTAAATATATATCTTAGAGCTGTTTCCATCCTCAGTATACAGAGAATTTTCCAATTTGTTTTTTTGCAACCGCAGAGTACACTGCATAGGAGGCTATAGTTCAGGTCATTTCCACTCTTTTGCTACTATAAACAAGCTGCAATCAATAATCTGATACTTGTGTAATTTGGTATGTGTGACTACATCGTGGAATAAATTTATGAAAGTGGAATAGGTGGGCATATGATATACTTTTTTTAAATAGAATTTGTCAAAATGTCCTCCACAGAGGCTGTACCAATTTACACCCCATCCCCAGTGATGTCTGAGAGTGTCTATTTCCCTACAGTTGCATCAACCAATGTTGGTTATCAGATTCTTTTTAATTTGGTGAATCTGATAGGTGAAAATTGACATCTCAACATAGTTTTAATTTGAGTTTCTTTTATTATGAATAACATAGAGCATTTTTTCATTTGTATGAGAATCATTTGTATTTCTATTCTTACAAATTATCCTTATCTTGCCCATTTTTCTATTGGTCTGCTTTTTTTCTTACTGATTTTATACATTATACCTACTTTTTTCTATGCTAAGCTTCATAAACATTATTTCCTGGTTCATTATGCATATTTTGATTTTTCATGGTGATTTGCAGCCTGTAGACTTCTTGAAAGTGAAAGTTAATCGCTCAGTTGTGTCCAACTCTTTGCGATCCCACGGACTGTACATGCCCGGCTCCTTTGTCCATGGAATTCTCCAGGCAAGAATACTGGAGGGGGTTGCCATTTCCTCCTCCAGGGGATCTTCCTTACCCAGTGATTGAACCTGGGTCTCCTGCCTTGCAGGCAGATTCTTTACCAACTGAACCACTGGGGAAGCCATAGACTGACTTCTCAGAAAAACTTATCGTAATCAAAAAGTATGCATGTATTTTTTTTTTTTACAGCTCCTGGATTTGTGATATATTAAAGATATGGGAGAATGGCATTGAAGCATGTAAATTATCATATGTGAAACGAATCGCCAGTCCAGGTTCGATGCATGATACAGGGCTCTTGGGGCTGGAGCACCGGGATGACCTGGAGGGATGGGATGGGGAGGGAGGGGGTAGGGGAGTTCTGGAAGGGGAAAACATGTACACCCATGGTGGATTCATGTCAATGTATGGCAAAACAAATACAATATCGTAAAGTTAAAAAATATAAAATAAACTAATTAAAAAAAAAAAAAAAAACAGAAAATCTCACTCATTTCATGATCATAAGATGACTCCACTCTTTAAAAGAATATCTCCAGGAAAGGTGATTCCAGATGCTCTTATAATTATACTTTCCTGTGTTTACTGCCCATTATGGTAGAAATACTTTCCTTATATCCAAATGAAGCCCCTCATGCTGTAGCTTAAACACATAATAGAAATAATTTTTCACCTCCTCAACAAAATATTTTCTGAGCATCTTGTATGCGTTAGTGTAGAATTGAGTGGCATTGGAACTACAAAGATTAATAAAGAAGCCAATTAAAAACAGTTAAAATTCTACTACCCAGAAATAACCACCATAAATACTTGGTATTTATCATTAAAGGTTAAAAAATAAGTCTATTGTATTAGTCAAGGCTTGCTAGAGAAATAGAACCATTAAGATTATAACAGAGGAGATTTATTATAGTTACTGGCTCACGTGGTTATGGAGTCTGAGAAGTCCCATGATCTGCAGTCAGCCAGCTGGAGAAGCAGGAATTATGATTGTGTAATGAATCAGAAGGTCTGAGAATCAGAGGGCCGATGCTGTAAGTTCAAATGCCCAAGAATCAGGCGTGCCAATGTCCAAAGGCAGGAGAAGATGTTTGATCGAACTCAAGCAGAGAGAATCAATTCTCTCTTCCTCTACCTTTTTGTTCTGTTCAGACTTTCAAATATTGGATGATGCCCTCCTGCGCTGGTGAGAGTGATCTTCTTTGTTCAGTCTACTGATTCAAATGCTAATCTCTTCTGGCAACACCTTCACAGACACACCCAGAAATAATATTTTATCAGCAATCTGGGAAATTCTTTACCCACTCAAGTTGACACACAAAATTAACAATCTCATTTATGTACATATATTTTTAAAACAAAAATAAGATTATTATATGCATAATATTTTATGACTTGATTTTCAAATATATCCTAGATTTCTTTCTATGTCACTAGCTATAAATCTACATTGTAACATTTAAAGTCTGTGGCAATGATTCGTGTGTAGTGAGGTTTGTTGAACAACTCCTTATTGATACACTATTTTCCCTGTTTCACCATTGTAAACAATGCTGCAAAGAACACCTTGATATCTTTAGTTTTGCCCTCTTGTCCTAAACACAGAATTTCTGGGTTATATTGCTGACATGCTTTCCAGAATGATTATACTGATTTGTCCTTTCATCAGCAGTGTAAGGGTAAGAGCGAGCGAGCGAGAGTGTGAGAGGAAGAAATCACTAATGAGAAAGAGGAAGGCTGCTGCTGCTTAGTCACTTCAGTCATGTCCAACTCTTTGTGACCCCATGGACTGTAGCCTGCCAGACTCCCCTGTCCATGGGATTCCCTGGGCAAGAATACTGGAGTGGGTTGCCATGTCCTCCTCCAGGGACTCTTCCCAACCCAGGGATCGAAATTGAGTCTCCAGCATTGCAGGTGGATTCTTTACCACCGAACCACCAGCAAAGCCCAAGATGAAGGCTATTATGGGAATTTTAAAGCTTTATTTCAGGGGGCAGCAAGCTATGGCTCCAGGGGCAACTCTGATCACTGCTTGTTATTCTAAATAAAGTTTTATTGGAACACAGCCACACCATAAATTATGTATCAGTTGTGGCTGCTTTTGCCCTATTAAGGCAGAGTTGAGCAGTTGCAACAGGGACCATATAGCCTGCAAAGCCTGCAATATTTACTAACTGACTCTTTTTGGAAAAAGTTTGCTGACCCCTGCTTTATTTCATTACAGAAGTTATTTAACTTTTTGGGGTGTCCTTATTCACTTCACTAAGGCTGTAAAAGGTGCTTTTGATGTGAAATGTGGAAAGAACATCAAACATCTTGTCCCAAAGCCTACAGGCTTTGAAGTGATACAGATCCGAATTTCAATCCATCATTTAATGACTTTGTAACCCTGGTCAAATTCTTAATTTCCCAGACACTCAGTTTGCTCATGTTAGGATGAGAATGATGGCATCAGTCTAGCAGGGTTACACATGCAAGGCTCACAGCACGGTGCTTGGCTTCTGGTGCTTATAAAACTGACATAAGATCACTTTCTGCTTCCCCAGGATTTCTGCTTCTAGGAAGCACAAACAAGACACTGGTGGGGAAGAGGGACTGGGTTTGGTAATGTTACAGCTATTTTATGTTGTTGCTTCCCATTTTCTGTCCCAAAGTTTGGGGAGTACAATCCCTTTGCCACGAGTAACTTTCAAACATTTAAAGCCCCAAACCTCTAAGTTATAGGAATTATGTTAAGGCTAGGAAATGACTATCTTCTTTTGCTTTCTCCAGGCAAGAATACCTGAATGGGTAGCTGTTCCCTTAACCAGGGGATCCTCCCATCCCAGGGTTTGAACCCAGGTCTCCCACATTGCAGGTGGATTCTTTACTGTCTGAGCCATGAGGGAAGCCCTTTAAACTTTTTAGGAAAACAAAATTTCCTGTGTAATTGGACTGTGCAGTCTTCACAACTATTGCAAAATTTACAGTGTTTTGAATTGATGGCATCAAGGAATCGTGAGTCTGTGGCTGTAATTCATATTAAAAATCAATACTAAGTTAAGGCATGTGGGAGACTTACCTCCAGAGATATCAGAACATGCAGGTTTCTCATGTGCTATTTACATTTTAAACCAGATGACTTTTGTGGGGGCTGTAGGATATCTAGCAGGATCTGTGATATAAGAGATAGAATAATACTCCCCAAAGATATTCGTGTCTTATTTCCCAGATTCTGTGTGTATGTTACCTTTACATGGTAAAACAACCACAACAACAAACCAAACCCTTGCAGATATGATATAAACTAAAAATCCTGAATGGGGGTGGGGGAGATTATCCTAGGTGATCCAGGTGGGCCTGATAGAATCATAAGGGTCCTTGTAAGAGAGGAGGTGACATAATAGTGGAAGCAGAGAAGTAAGAGACAATGATACAACTGTTGTCCTTGAAGATGGAGGAAGAGGTCATGAACTAGGAAAGGAGGCAACTTCTCAAGGCTGGAATACACAAGGAAACAAATTCTTCCCTAGAGTTCAGAAGGAGAGCAGCCCCCTGGACTCAGGTTAGTCTTCTGACCTGTAGGACTGTAAGATAATAAATTTGTTGTTTCAAAGGCATAAATAAATTTTTTGCTTTAAGTCATGAATTTTGTTATTATTTTTTAGTTGCTAAGTTGTGTCTGACTTTTTTGTGACTCCATGGACTGTAGCCCCCCAGGCTCCTCTGTCCGTGAGATTTCCCAGGCAAGAATACTGGAGTGGGTTGCCATTTCCTTCTCCAGGGAATCCATCTGCCATTGCAGGAGATGTGAGTTCAATCTCTGGGTAGAGAAGGTCCCCTGGAAAAGGAAATGGCAACCCACTCCAGCATTCTTGCCTGGGAAATCCCATGGACAGTAGAGTCTGGCAGGCTACAGTCCAAGGGGGTCAGGTTCGATGCATGATACAGGGTGCTCGGGGCTGATGCACCGGGATGACCCAGAGGGATGGGATGGGGAGGGAGGTGGGAGGGTGGTTCTGGAAGGGGAACACATATACATCCATGGTGGATTCATGTCAATGTATGGCAAAACCAATACAATATTGTAAAGTAAAAGAGTAAATAAATAAATAAATAAATAAATTGAACACAACTTAGTGACTAAACAAGTAAGTTTGTGGAAACTGTTAAAGCAGCAACAGAAAACAGATAGTTCTGGTATCTCCCCACTAGATGCCAGGAACACCCAACCCCTTCATTTCTGGTTGTGATAACCAAAAATGTCTGCAGACATGATTGCCAAATGTCCCCTGGGGAGCAAAACTGCTCCAATTGAGAACCGCTGTGTTAGGAAGAGTCCAACAGTAGTTGCACAAAGTCACAGAGGAAAGAAGTCAGTGCCCTGGGTGTGGCTGGCACACAGCCAGTCAGGTGTGGGGGGCTGAAAGATGTAGACTACACATCATGTTCATTGTCACTCATTCCTACTCCTTCCCCCTGGGGGTTCATGCCTGGGTACTCAGAGAGTGTGGCTGGGCTCACTGAGAATCTTTATTGAATGTGACAGCTGGCCCTGCTGGGTCCCTGCCTATTAGCACAAGGATGACAGCTGCTCTCTGTGGCAGTCTTTCCCTGTGGGTCAGACTCCTTTGCCTGACTGACCAATTCCCTTCATGCTAGGCTGGAAAGGCTTCTTTCCATCTGAGTCAGAGTAGTGAAGTCTTAGCTGGTTCTAAGCAATGGACTCTAGTTACTACAAGGAAAATCAATCATAGATTGTTAGGATGGTAGGGCTGAAGAATGAAGGAAGAGATTGTTAGGAAGGGAAATACCAGCCAAGTTCTGGAGAACTCAGTCGCAGATGAAATTCATAGTCGGCTTCTTGAGTTCTGCCATTAATGTAGCTCGATTTCCAAGTTTCAAATTCCTGGGGGAAGAAAATCTTAGGGCTTGGGTCCAATAAGTCAGCCAGCTGAGATCTGGGGATGGACTTGCCCAAGGTCACACAGCCCTAACAGCAGAGCTGGGCCACCCCTCCTAACTTTTGGACCTGTTCATTTTCCGTGACTCAGTGCTAGAGTATTTGGGAGATGAAATTTTCCAAAGAGAGCTAGACAAGAGCTCCTACACTAAGGAAAGTTCTTTGCAAGGCTGCTGAAATGACATCTAACTGGAAAATGTGGGCAAACACTGGCTTTTTTTCTACTGGGCATCAGTCATCTAGATGTTTTTAGATATCTACGAGTGACATATGTCTCATTGATGTGTTTGAAATTAGTTATAATAGCGTTTTGGGGGGAATTATTATGACTCAGAGTATACTGGAATTTTAAAAGTTCCTCCACCATTTTTAACAATTCCTGATCCTATCCAAGTTCTCCCGGATCCTTGGGAAGTTGACACAGCTTAGTTGAATATCCAGTTTCAGGTGTCCTTTCTGGGGTCTGCTTTGGGTTATGACTGAATTCTTCTCTTTAGGGGTCTATTTAAATAAACATGATCAAATCAAAAGGTTAAGTTTAGTTTTAGCCCAACAATCAATGCATATTTATTATATAAAAATTAAAAACAGATATGCCAAATAAATATTAAAAATCACTCGCAAGCTCAAGATACATAAAAACCTGTTCACATTTTACTATATGTCCTTCCAGATTCTTTTTCTTAAACTTTATAGTTTATAAAAAACTGGGATTATACTGCATCTGTTTTCTTACTGACTTGATTCATTTAATTATCAAAACATCTTTCAATGGCTTTAAATATATGTTGATCATACTTTTTAATAGCTTCAGAATATTTGAAAAGTAGGATTATATTACATAATCTGTTTTGTTCCTGGCTTTATTAATTTAATTATCAAAATATTTTTCAGTGACTTTAAATACATGTTGATTACACTATTTAATAGTTTCAAAGTATTCCATCATATGGTTAGGCCAGGATTGATTTAACTGATCTGTTATCCACCCTGGAGAGAATATTTGTGTTTCTATCTTGTTGAAAAGTTTGCAATGTTGACATGGCTGCAGAGTAAGTCAAACCATGACTTAGGTCTCATAATTTCATGAATTGTCATGTTTCTGTTTATTTCATTTTGGAATTTTTTTCTGGTATGTTCTGTTTGGAAGATTTGTTATGATATTCCTCTGTAGTGTTGGGGAAAGAATATGCTGTCTTTTGACAGGGTCATTTTTTTTAATTGAAGTGTAGTTTATTTACAATGTTGTGTTAGTTTTAGGTGCCCAGCAAAGTGATCAGTTATACATACATATATATCTATTCAAGATAACTAATTTATGTTTGGCTGCACTGGGTCTTCATTGCTGTGCATGGGCTTTCTCTAGTTGCAGTAAGTGGGGCTACTCTTCTTTGCAGTGCTTGGGCTTTTCATTGCAGTAGCTTCCTTGTTGCAGAGGACAGGCTCTAGTCACATGGGCTTAGTTGCCCCTTGGCATGTGGGATCTTCCTGGGCCAGCGACGGAACCTGTCTTTTCTGCACTGACAGGTAGATTCTTAACCCCTGGGCCACTAGGGAAGTCCCTACATCTATTTTTTTTTTTTCAGATTCTTTTCCCTGGAATACGCTCTTTCCTAAGGTCTTCTCTATGCATTTTAGCCCCCATTCAACCTTCTCTGAAAGGCTCGGCCTGTGAAGAATGCCAGTCATCTCACCCCCACATCCTGATGCTGACTCATCCCGTCTGCCCACCAGCGGAATGGAAAGCAAGTCAGCTTACTCCAACCAAATCACTATGCTTTGTCCATAGGTCATTTTCTGTAACTCTTAAAACAATCTATAAAGGACCCATTTTTCTTCATTCATGGGAAAAAGTTTTATTGAGCACATACTATGTGCTAAACAGTGTGCTAGACTGTGGAAATAAATATAAACAAGCTAGGGGCATGTCAGGGATGAAGTCCTTTTGAAAAATCTCCTGGTGATGGTGTCCAATTCATCTTGCCCTAAAACTAAGGCTTTAGAGTAGGCAGATCTTGGGCAGTCCTGCTGGCTGCATGATATTGGACAACTACACACTCTTTGTGCCTATTTCCATATTATATTAGTAAAATTCAATAGGATCATCTGTGTAAAATACATAGTCTATAGTAAGTGGTTCACTATGCAGTGGTCATTGCTATTATCAGCATTGCTATCATCATATTCTACAGAAAGTCTTACCCATCAAGTAGAAGGGATGCATCACCCAGTCATTTATTTTCCCAAGCAGTTGATGAAGAAAGAACTAATTAGCCCAAGGAATTAGCAGGGTTATAAGAGGGGGCCATTTGCCAACTCTCCGGGTTTAATTTAGCCGTCATTTTGGAATAGAGCTAGTTCATTTTGAGTGTGAAAGGAACCTGCTGCTTGTTGATAATCAGTCTGGTTTTAATGAGTTATCAGGTGTTAATAACAGCTCAAGTGCAATGTCTTTTCACAGCCTTCAGAGGATGCTCAAGCTGTTTGCTGGATTCTCACTTTGTAGGATTTGATATGGGTGTTAGAAGTTCAACCGAGGAGGACCAGATAGGACGCCTCCATCTCCATGAATCCCAGGGAAAGAAGCTTTCAGGGTGGCTGCAGCATGACCATGTCCAGAATGAGTAATACCGATATGATGTTGATTGGGACAGACACTGGCCTTTCCTAATGGGAAGTGGCATCCCTGTACGCGGGAAACATTTCTTCTTGTCTGAAATAACCCGGACAATTAAACAGTTTAGAAGAAAAAAAAAATCCCCAAAGTGGAAATAATGTAAATTTTTACCACCAGAGCACTTGCTAAATGCTCATTAGGCTATTCATGCAACAGAATACTACGTAGCCATTAAAAAGGGTTGCTGCTGCTGCTGCCGCTAAGTCGCTTCAGTCGTGTCCGACTCTGGGCGACCCCATAGACGGCAGCCCACCAGGCTCTGCCGTCCCTGGGATTCTCCAAGCAAGAACACTGGAGTGGGTTGCCATTTCCTTCTCCATTACATGAAAGTGAAAAGTGAAAGTGAAGTCGCTCAGTCATGTCCGACTCTTCGCGACCCCATGAACTGCAGCCTACCAGGCTCCTCCGTCCTTGGGATTTACCAGGCAAGAGTACTGGAGTGGGGTGCCATTGCCTTCTCCGCTAAAAAGTGTTAGGCGGATCTATATAAACTGTTGTCTAAGAGATATAACCTGGGAGAAAACCTATGGAACAGTAACTAGGATCTGATCTGATGTATGGAAATGGAAAGGAAGGAAAGGAAGGGGACGGGGAGAGTTGAATAAAGGGGTAAAGGGAGTGAGAAAGAAGACGGAGTGGGGGAAGGAGAGAGAGAGAAGGAAAGACAAAGGGAAAGAAGAGAAGTATTTCTTTCCTTTGCAAGGCACAGTTTACTTCAGAAACTGTGAGAACTAAGGTAGGTTTTTATCGAAGGTGTAAAAGGGGTGTGTGTACAGTGATTTTACACAGAAACAAGAGGAAGGACTACCCTCAGTCTTTCCCTATGCTCTATCTGGAGAGCAGGTGCCCAGCCTTGCATCATGCTCTGTGCTTCCATGTACACCATCGGCACGGAACTATCCATGGCCCTCTTATTTGTTTACTTATAATAGGATGCACACACATCCTTACTGTGGTCAGAATAGCCCGGTATTTTTCAATTTTACAGTCACTAAAATGTACCTTTTTTTTGGCTGCAGAGTATGGCACGCAGGATATTGGTTCCCCGACCAGGGATCAAACCCATGCTCCCTGCATTGGGAACATGGAGTCTTAACCACTGGACCGCCAGGGAAGTCCCTAAAATGTACCATTTCAAGTGTATTGTTTAATAAGATTCAACAGTGAGGATATAGAACATTTTTATCACCCCAAAGTTTCCCTTGCCCTTCTTGCCAGCTAATCCTTAAACTCCCACTCTTTTAAGAAAAATTTATCTATTTTAATTGGATGCTAATTACTTTACAATATTGTAGTGGTTTTGGCCATACATTGACATGAATCATCCCTGGGTGTTCATGTGTCCCCCATCCTGAACCCCCCTCCCACCTCCCTCCCCATCCCATCCCTCATGGTCATCCCAGTGCACCGGCCCTGAGTGTCCTGTCTCATGCGTCGAACATGGACTGGTGATCTATTCCACATATAAGCCCCCACTCTTTGTCTCAGGCAACCACTGATGGGTTTCTATCATAATACATTACATTTTCTTGCCTGGGGTCTCCTGTAAATTCCACCATACAGAATGTACACTTGTGTTAGGAGTCTTTCATTCAGAATGATGCTCTGGCTCCTCATCTGTGTAGTTAGGTGTATCTGTACTTCTTTTCTGGTTTTAAATTTTGGCTGAGTACTATTTGATTTTATAAGTATAAAACAATATGTTAATCCACTCACCCACTGAAGAAGATTTTATTTGGGGATATGTTTATGTCACCAAAAGTTTGAAAACTACATTTTTACCTTAATTCCATGTTCTTGAGAATGATTGAGAACTCAATTTTCAACATCATTTTCAGTGAGAAAGCAGGTCGTATGTTAAGAGATTAGGTGACAGGATGACTGACGGTTTCATGATCTTACTGAACACACTGTGTGGCAGGCCCCTAGCTATCCCTACATTGTGGTATTCATGTCCTTGTATCATATCCTCTGCTTTAGGATGGGCTGGACTTACTTTCTGCTGATGAATGAAGTATGGCCAAAGTTAGGGGCTGTCACTTCTGTGTGTGTGCTCAGTCACTTCAATCATGTCTGACTTTTTGTGACCCTGTGGACCAGAGCCCTCCAGGCTCCTCTCTCCATGGGGTTTTCCAGGAAAGAATACTACAGTGAGTTGCCATGCCCTCCTCCAGGGGATCTTCCCAACCCAGGGATTGAACCTGTATCTGCTGTATCTCCTGCATTGCAGACAGATTTTTTACCACTGTACCACCAGGGAAGACCGTCACTTCTGAGATTAGGTTATAAAAAAAACTATTACTTCTGTCTTGGGGGCTCTTTCTTGGGTTGCTTGTCTCATGGGAAGTCAGCTACTATATCATGAATTAATCCTGTGGAGAGATCCATGCAGCGAGGGGTCAGTGCCCACCAGCTACCATATAAATGTGCTTGGAAGGAGATCCCGCAGTTGAATCTTCAAATGGAATCACAGTATCTGATGACTAATTGTAATTTCATGAGAGATCTTTTGCCAGAAGCACCCAGATAAACTAAACCCAGATTCCTGATCCACATAAGCTATGAGACAATAACTGTTTATGGTTTTAAGTTGATAAGTTTTGGGGTCATTTGTTATGCAGCAATAGATACCTGGGGCTTCCTTGGTGGCTCAGATGGAAAAGAATCTGCCTGCAATGCAGAAGACTTGGGTTCAATCCTTGGGTTGGGAAGATCCCTTGGAGAAGAGAATGGCTACTCACTGTAGTATCCTTGCCTGGAGGATTCCATGGACAGAGGAGCCTGGTGGGCTACACTCCATGGAGTTACAAAGAGTTGGACACAACTGAGTGACTAACACTTTCACTCCAATAGGTAACTAATAGAATAAGTTATTATTGTTATTATTATTCCTATTACTACCATGGACCTTGCTCTTCCGTTTCTACCCCAGATTTAGCAGAGCTCTGGGGATACATTACAGGAATAATCCGTGTAGCTGAGCATGGAGTCAGGCGCCCTGCCAATCACCTACTTCCATTTTCTCCTTTGATCCCCACAACAGCTCCGAGAGGGAATGGTATTTGTCCCTCTTTTCTGGACCAGGAAAGTGAACCTCAGAGAGGAAAAGGGCTTGAGATAGAGTCGTATGGAAGGGGCTGGGGTTTGCATCAGGCACTCTGAGCCCAGTGTCCCAGATCTTATCATCGTGATACCTCGGAGACCTGTCCTTGTCCCCCCGATCCCCAGCCATGGTCATGGTGCCAACTTTCTCCTCAGTTCCATTCCTGCCTCTTCTTTCCTGTATCCCCCACTTCTGACCCTGTCTCATCCAGCCCATCCCATGCCCAGTTCAGCCATGCCCCAATTGACTTCCTATCAAAGATGTTAGATCTACTGCCTAGGTTGAGACCTTATATACTTCTCACCTTGTCTCCCCGATCCTCTCCCTTCCTGATTTCCTCTCTATCCCAGGAACTATTCTCCTTTAGTCACACAGAAATAGGAAGGTCTTCTTTCTAAAAACCCCGAATACGGTGAATGTGAACTACTATTTGAAGAGCAGATAAAATAGTGACTGACCGAATCACCCACCGATAAAGAGAGGCACCCAGGGACCGGAAATGAGCTTGTTCTTTGGCTTCAAACCTGCATTAGAATTTTAGCGCTGCTGCTCCTTGGCTGTGATATCCTGGCCATGTGACTTCACTTCTCTGTACCACTGGTTTCTCATCTTTAAAATGCAGATGATAATTCTTTTGTCAGAGGATTGAAAAAGAAAGTGAAAAAAGTGAAGTTGCTCAGTCGTATCCGACTCTTTGTGATCCCATGGACTGTAGCCTACCAGGCTCCTCCATCCATGGAATTTTCCAGGCAAGAGTACTGGAGTGGGGTGCCATTTAATTACTCCATTTATTATTGTTGTTGTTGCTTAATTCTTATTAGCAGATTCTCTGATGTCTTTCCCCAAAGTTCAGGAGCTGTTCAGTGAAAAAGATGGTTTCCACCAGCAGTCTCCTTCCCTGGGTACTCTTGAAGATAGAAGATTCTCTGATAAGATCTGGCATACCCCCTCTCTGGGATGGTGCAGAGGTCTGAAAGTATGGCCTATGCAGTGAGAAAAACTTGTTTTTGAACTCTAGTTCTTCTGCTGGTTCACCTAATGACCTTGGGCAAGTTAGGAGCATCACAAGGGCCACAGGTAAAATTGGTAAACGGGGATAATATTAGCTCCAGCCTGATGGCACTCTGGTGAAAATTGTTCAGTCACCTTGTTGCTGTTCAGTCATTAAGTCATGTCTGGTTCTTTGTGGAAGTTGTTCAGTTGTGTCTGACTTTGTGATCCCATGGACTGTAGCCTGCTAGGCTCCTCTTTCCATGGAATTCTCCAGGCAAGAATATTGAAGTGGGTAGCTGTTCCCTTCTCCAGGGAATCTTCCCAACCCAAGGATTGAACCCAGGTCTCCGGCATTGCAGGTGGATTCTTTACCATCTGAGCCACCAGGGAAGCCCCAGAATACTGGAGTGGGTAGCCTATTCCTTCTCTAGGGGATCTTCCTGACCCAGGAATTGAACCAGGGTCTCCTGCATTACAGGCGGATTCTTCACCAACTGAGATACAGGGAAGACCCGGTGAAAGTTAGTTGAGATAATTAATGCATGTAAGATGCTTAACATGGCGCTGCTGGCACACAGTGATAACCCAGCAAATGCAAGCTCTTCTTCTTCTTCCAGGAATTGGAGGAGGGTGCTGAGGCATGAGGTCAGCCCTCCTCCAGATTTCAAAGTCCGGGTATTAAACATTTTGGAAGCACCTGTCCAGATTTCTATCTCATGCTATACCGTGGACAGCTGTGGCCCATTTGAATCAGTGGAAAGCTCCCTTCCCCTTGTTCTTTCTACCCTGGGGGTTTTCTTTTCCACTCGTTGGACTTCTATTCATGGATCATCTGCCAGAAAACATGGACCAAGAATTCTTACTCTTAACAGATTTTCTTCCCTTAATGGTCCTGTTCTGTGCTGTCACCCAGACACCCTCCCTCCCCTTCAGCCCTCAGCAGCTGGCAGGAAATGTTTATAGAAGAAGCTTTTCTTTCTCTTTTTAATAGCCTCCTAGGCTGAAACCTCCCAAATGAGAACCTTGTTAACCAGAAGGACTCTAGGCTACTGATTTATATTCCAGTCATACGGAGAGGAAAAAAAAAATTACAAAGGGAGAAAGAAAATGCCAGCAGATCCATGGACTAGTTCCAACACCCTCTCTGATGAGGAGTGTATTTTTCTATTTATGCCCTGGGTGCTAAGGGATTCCTTCCAGATTTTAGTATTTGACCTGTTATCCTTGGATCACATGGATTCTTTGTACTTCTTGTGGGTTTGCTGAAAACAAGAGTAAAAGTTCCATTCTCCTGCTGTTTAAACTTGAGACTTGTTACTTTCAAATAGCAAAGTCACTCATTTCAACAGAAATGTCAGTACCTTAGTAAAGATGGACCCAAGGCTCCTGGAGACTTCAGAGGATGGCTAAGGGCTCACTTTCTATCATCCTGCACAGAGAGGGATGGACCAGCATCCCTCTAGGTAGTTAGTTATGCAGGGGCCATAAAACATACAAGTAAGTCTTTTGTGGTTAGAATGCTAGTTTGATGATTCAAGGAAGGGCTTCTCGGAGGAGAAAGTACATTTGGAACTGAGCTCGAAAAATTGGTGTCATAGGAAATGTAGGCTGTCTCCCAATATTTATTCCCATCTACCTCTATAGTAATAGAATCTCTAGTTTTTAGCTGGGTCCTCATCCCCTGCCACACACACAGAATAAAGACTACAGAAAATTGCTTGCAGCAATGGTCACAACTATCCCGTCTTCTATAGGCATGTAAGGCATACATCCTTTTGAATGTAATCAAGTTTCATCGAATGACACATAAATGAAATGGTGTGTGTGTGTGTGATACTTGGAGAGCTTCCTCACAAGCAGGAGTCATGCTCTTCTTTCAGGTTCCTTCCTTCCTAATGATTAGAATGAGAATGTAATAGCTGGAGCTTCTGCCGCCATCCTGGACGATGAGGTAAAGTTAGGAATGGAAGAAACCCATGGCAGAACAACAAACTAGGAAGGTCTTATTTCTATGAAGCCATAGATTACCTTTGCAATCTCATTCTGACTACCTCTAAGTGTATTAAGCAAAAGAGTTAAATAAACTTTTATCTTGTTTAGGCCACTGTTGTTTTGAGTTTTACATAGCTGAATGTAATTCAAAATAATACAGATGGTCAGAATTTAGCTGAGCAGAGATGGCAGAGAAGAACACTTATGTCAGAGGGAACATCATGGATAATGTCGCAGAAGAGGGAAAAAGTGGGTAGTGTGTGGGAAACAGTAACAAATTCCATGGTACTGCCGTAGCGGAGCAATGACTGATAGGACTAAGAATGGTTTGGGGCCAGTTTTTGAAAGGCCTTGAAGGGCAAGCTAATAGAATTTGAAGAGTGTGGTAAAACAGACGTCTGAATGTTATGCAAATCAGAGTGAGAAAGTCATATATTCTTTCTCTTTTTTATCTCTTGAGTAATTTCCCCTGGGAAGCTTATATTCTGGTGAGGAAGACAAGATAACAACATAGTAGAACAACTACAGGTTGTGATTAATAGTCTGAAGTAAATAAACTGGGTGATGTGGTAGAGATTCACTGTTGGGTAAAGGTGGCTACTTTAGATAGGGTGGTCAGAAAAGGAGGTTTTGAGTTCTTAAGTTCTGTTCCAGGCATTGTGCCAAAGTCTCAGGACACAGGGATGGATAACACACAGTTCCTGTCATTGAAGAGATCACAGTCCACAGTGGGGTGAAGTTAATCAGGAACAATTTCCTAGAAGAGGTGAGACAGAGGCAAAGGAAGTAATTGAGTTTTCCCATATGTATCAGACAGATACAGCTGCAATAAAACTGCATAACAGGCATCCCTCCAAGTCTTTTTTAGACAAGAATGATTTTTCTCACTTCTCACTCACCGATTTGCTTGTACGATATGGTTCAACTGGGCTCTGTTGGATTAGCTGGGCTTGATTCCAGGCTATGGGTTGGTCCAGTCTGCTTTACGTATCTCCTTGCTCTAGGGCAAGTGGCTAGCCAGGATTTGACCTTTTCATAGTGGATGGCAGATGTGCAAGAGATCGTGCTAAACCCTAGAGGCACAGTTAAAGCCTTTGCTTATGTCGCATCCACTGATGCTACTGGTCAGAGCAAGTCACATGGCCAAGACTAACATCAGTGCCTCAGGAAGAACACTCCACTACCAATGGGAAGATTACAAAGACACAAGGATGTTTCATTCTATTAACAGAGGGAGCAAAGGGTTGGGTACAATAATTCAACCTATCATGCTGCCCAAGGAAGCAGCGTACTTCTTCATAAATGTCTGATAGTTTTACTATTTTTTTCCAAGAAATCTTTTATATTTCTTATTAGATTTCTTGCAAGGCACCATACTTCTTTTTGTTTAAAATTTTACTAAAAAAATTACAAGACTTCCCTGGTGGCTCAGTGGTAAAGAATCCACCTGCCAATGCAGGAGACATGGGTTTGATCCTTGATGTGGGAAGATGCCCCATGCTTCAAAGAAAATAAGCCCCATGCATCACAACTATTGAGAATGGGCCTTAGAGCCCAGGAACTGCAACTATTGAGCCCACATGCTGCAACTGCTGAAGCCCACACACCCTAGAGACTGTGCTCCACAGAGAAGCCAATGCAATGAGAAGTGTGCACACTGCAATGAAGAGTAGCCCTCGCTCTCTGCAAACAGAGAAAAAAGAACTCAGAATTTAAAAGAAAAAGTAGTGCTAAAGAGTAGTACCAGAAGATATAACAGTGAAAACAAGGCTGGTTCCCTACTTCCTTCTATAGAGGCAAATACTACCCACTCCCCACGCTGGAGGCATTCTTTCTATGTGTATAAGCAAATATTTGCATACATTTAAAAAAATACAAAATGGTATTCTACTATACATGTTCTTCTGTGCTTTCTTTTTTTTCTTCCTGTTTAACAGTGTATCTTAAAGGTAGTTCCATTTCAGTTTAACTAAACCCATTTCATTTTGTTAAATGGTTGCATTGTTTTCTACTGTGAGACTGTGACATAATTTATTTAATCAGAGCCATGTTGAAAGACATTTGGATTGTTTCCAAACTTTTGCTACTATAACCAAGGCTGCATTAAATATCTTGGAACATCTAGCTTTATGCACATGTGTGAGTGTATCAGTAGGTTAAATCTCTAAACAGAATATTTGCTAGATCAAGGGATATTCATCTAAAAGTTTGGTGGATATCGACCCTCTGTTTCTAAAAAGAAAAAAGGATTCCTTCCAGCATGGCTACATATCTTTGTTTCTCCCATCTCCTTCTGGCTCTTATCCCATGGTATTATTTTGGGCTGGAGCAATGGAATAAAGTAACTCAAAACATTCCTACAGGTTCCCTGGGAAAACGTTGAGGCATATGCTTTGAATTTTGGCATGTGGTCCCTAATTTGAAGATGAGAAGAACTCAGCACTACTCTTGTAACCCAAACTATCCCATTAACGAGGGCACTGGAGGAACATCAGATGATGGTTTCACAAATATGTTTACTGAAGAGCTCTGTGGTACAAGTGGAGTGATTAACACCCCTGGGAGATCTTGGTAAAAAATGTGCACTATACTCTTTAATTTGATCTGCTTTCCCTGTAGCACCTAAATATTTAGGGCAAATAGAAACTAGTTCTGATTTACAATCTCTATAAAAATTTTAAACAACCTAATAGGACATTTGATCATGAAATTGCCTGAAATAATGTTGGCACTAGTCAGCTATATTTCTTCGAAATGGCCTGTAACTTCAGAGCAAACCCCAAAACATGGATTTTTTTCCCTGCTAATAACAGTCTTATTAATAAAAGAATGATTTTCTTTACTGATCCTTGGCAGCTGTGTTCCAGTGCCTTTGTTCAATAAAGGTAGAGATAATAACTGTCAGTGGAAGGAAAATGTGCAGAGGTTCCCATGAGGAGTGGTAGGAACAAATCTTTTATTAAATCATATCAAATTGTGTTTCTTGTTTCCTTTTTTTTATTTTGTAAGTCACAGTCATATCTGCTAGTCTTTATAAACCTTGCCTCCCATTTGTCAAAAAAGACTTGGAGGCTTGGTGTTCTTGAGGTTAAATGCTGCGTGATCAATCAGGGTGATATATTTCATATAATTAACTCCATAATGACATTCCTGAGTCTGTCTTTCTTTTTACCCCTGCTGCCATCATCTGAGATTGGTTAACTTCTGAATGCATTCTCAGATATTCTATGGATGCCTAGAGAAATGGAAAGGCGTAGTGGATATCTGGGGTTTTTAACCTGTTCACAGATTCATGCCCCTCTTTGAGCAATACCACCTCTATTTCCCTCTGAGGGTAGGTGGCTCAGATGGGCCTATCTATTTCTAGTGCTATAGGTGGGCATATGACCCAGACCTGGCCAATCAAAACATCATCACTCAAGTTTGCCCAATAAGAGCCAGTGCAAACCCTGGGGCTTTTACTACAACTATTGGGAAAGAGAACTTTTTTGATTGGAATTCTTTAAAGAACAAGATACAAACCAAGCCTGATTTTGGTTATCTTTCCTTTCTATGGGAAGAACACTCTTGGAAAAAGACAAAACAGCCAAGAAATGAAGGAAGACAGATTCTTGATGAGGAAGATAGTTGATGCTCTCGCTCTAACACTTGAATCTAACTATGCCTAAAGTCTCATCCATCAATTAGGCAAGCTAATGCATTTTATTTATTTATTTATTCTTGCTTAAATCAATTTGAGTTGGGTTTCTGCCTCTTGCCTCCAACAGAGTTCTAAACACTTGTGTCTTCGAACTTTCGGTAGTGTCTCATGCACAGGAGAGTGTGTTCGGCACCAGCATTGCTCATGTCCATAATAGTAACATGACATCAGCTCTCGTTTTTTCTGTTGTCTGTGGTTACCACTGGATGATGGACTGTCTTCAGGCTCGAGCAACTGTTCCACTTCATCAGAGTGTCTTGGCTTAGTCTATCTCCTGTCTTTCCAAGAATTCTCATTGCTTGAATGAGTGACGATTGTCCTACATCCATGCTCTGAGATATAGTATCAATCTGCGCTATGTCCTATCTTTCCCTACCTTGGCCCAGCAGCTCAGTGGCTCCTTCTGAATACAGTTGTATTTCTTTCTGCCCCAGGGAGCAGTCAACCTGAGAATCCCAGGCAGCCAGCTATTGGGATCTTCTCCAAGCTTGGCACCTCTAAGATCTTCAGTCCATTTCTAGTTCTTCCCTTGCCTTGCTCAAATTAGGTAGTGACCTTATTTGTGGGAGAAGAGGCGAGGTAGACAGGAGTATGGACGAAAATTTATCATGAGCCTTCTGCATATCAAACGCTGTGCTTCACTTATGTGTGCTCATATCAGCTTGTGTTTCCAGTTGTACTTAATGGATGTCATTGTATACTTGATACTTTTTATAGTCTGGACACTGTTCCAAGTGTCACCAAGTAGTACGATTTAATCCTTAGAGAATCAGGAGAGAGGCATTGTTATCTCCGTGGATAAGTTGGCGCTCAGGAAGGTTAAGTAGTTTTCCCAGTGTTCTACAATGAGGACTTGGTGGAAGCAAGATTTAAGTTCAGCCTGAATGACTCTGAATTTAGTTTTCTTCCTTCCTACACTGACACTTGTATTATTAGTGTGAGTCTGTGCATCTCTCTCACTTGTGAACTTCCTGACCTCATCACTCTGTATTTTCTTTCATCTCCAGTACCCACTCCAGAGCCTTTCATGGAATAGGTTCTCAAAAACTGTTTCCTGAATAAAGGAATCTTTACAACTTGTAAGACAACTATTTTCTTTCCATTCACAAAGGAGCAAATTTAAGCTGAGGGTGGGTAAGGAAATTTCCTGAAGCCAGGAACAAGCAGTCATAAAATATAATCCTATAATTCTGAAGTTTCCTCCTTCAATTGAGAATTGAGAAATATATATATGTTAAAGAGAGGAGTCTACAGTCTTTTTGTCCTTGTCAATATAGGTAAATGAAGGCTCTATTCAGCTGAGTTAACATAAAAAACAGCATAGCCATTTTTGTAGAAGAAAGCTGCATCTGTGTTACTGAATCTGTACTTGAACCTCTTATAACTTGTGAGCAGGCAAAACTTTGTTTAATGGTGCTGGATAAAGCTCAAGTGAAAAATGACTCCGGTGGGGAAATCTTTTATAGAAATAGAAGTGATTGTTTCAGGAATCTGAATTGTAATTTTTTACTTCTAAGTCTATTGTCTCTTAAACCCTGATCTACAACCTGGACACATCTGACCTGGAATTCTGGTGACTTCAGCTGTGTAGGGAGCACTGTAAAGAAAGGCGCTCAAGCTCAGAGTGTGGAGGGAAGCACGAGTTTGCGGTACAGCAGCAGAAGCTGGGACTCTTTTTAGATGGAACCAACAGCTCTGGAGGACAGCTCAAGGAAAAGACATCTCCCAGGGCGTTTAAGAACACGAGACCTGAGCCCAGGGTCTGATGCAGCTCTCTCCGAAAGCTCTGCTGTTCTGTTAAGCTAATGATGAGTTTCCTCTTCATCTTCCCCCCCTACGCTAAGACTAGGCAGAAATGCAAGGGAAGAAAAAACAGGAAGCAATTTCCAAAGTCTTCAGGGTCCCTAGGATGGTTTTTGAACTGAGTCACACTGCTGTCATCCTCCAGGCTGCTTGTACTTTTGGAGTAGTCATTGGCAGATTAATGAGTTTTCTGAAAGTTAAGAGAAAATACCAGCTCAAAATAGCACTAAGATTTTCAAGGACATTTTTTTTGTTTGTTTCAGAAGACAGTGAAATACTGTAATCACTGTGATGTACTCATGAATGCATCTAGGTTCTGTCATTAGTTAAAATTTCCAGCCATGGAGTCAAGATGCATATAATTTACTCACTCACTCACCCTCCATCCATTCATCATCCACCCAACCATCCATCTATCCAGCCAGCCAGCCAGCCATCTTCCACCCATCTAGCCACTTGTTTTACCCACTACTCAACATTTATCAAGCATAGACAATGTGACACAAATCATCTAAGGCTATTAATACTTGGTTCTCAGGGAGTTCCAAGATTTTATTTTCTGCTATACTATAATTTTGCAAGGTAAATTTGCTCTCAGGGTTTCCGTTAAAGTGAAGCAAAATGTTGTATTGAGTTCATATAGGCTTTGACTCTTATATAACTGTACACATGGTATTGAAAATCTTACGCAACTTATTTGGGAAATGATGGTCTATGGTACAAGTTGCTGCATCATGCAAAAAGATGGGCCACAGGAACCCATTTTTGTTTAGGCTTTTTAATTAGAAGCTGTGAAGTTGTTGAACTCAAGTTGTTGTTTGGTTTGGTCAGGTGTTGGAATGTCTTAGATTCAGATGTGAGTGAAATAATTTAGTACACTTGCATTTTGTTATGTTCTACTATGCTGAAGTCTAGCAGAGAGCATTTCTGAACACAGGTGGTAGAATGTGATGCTAAGTGTGTGGGATCTGGAGGCTCGCAGCCCTATTTCAGACCCATCTCCTAGCATTTACTTGCTCCCTGGCTTTGGGCAAACTCCTTAACCTCACTGAGACTTAATTTTCTTTCTTCCTTTTTTTTTGAGGCTTATTTTTCAAAACAAAAATGGGACAAATAGTGATACTTACCTCCTAGCATTTTTGGTGAGGGTTAAATGAAATAATACACATGAAGCAATTTCCCCCCCACCTTGGTGAGCAACTGCAGGGGCATGGAGCAGATTTATTCACACTTACTGGTCCAGAGCAAATTCCTCAAGTTTTTATTTCCTTCTATTACATGTTCTCCTCAATCTCCAAGTCTCCTTAAACACCCCTCCCAAGCCACAGGCACTCATTCTGGTATCCAAAATACCTACTTTCCCAGTTCCCCATTTATATGTTACTGTATAATAGATATATGTACCTAACTGATAAAATATATAGAGTTGTCTTTGTTTTGGTTAGTTTACATAAATGGTTTGGGGTTCTAAACTTCACTCTCCTCCACTCAACTCTATATTTTTGACATCTCTTCACTTGTTCTACGTAAAGCTAATTCATTAAATTCTGAGTGTTGCCTGGGAGTCAATGTATGCACAGACCACAGTGCATACACCTAGAGAAGAAGATAAGGGACGTCAAGGTCTTTGCTGTCATAAAGAAATCTACAGTGAACAGCCTTATGCCTGCATCCTTATGGTTTTGTGGGCATTTCTCTGGGGCACTTGCCCAGGCAGGGGATTGTTAGGCAGATGAATAGTTAATTGCACTGCGTACTGAGAGATTGCTATTTGGAATAGTTGCTTAGTTTATACTTCTCCATGGCACTTGATGTTCTCCGACTTTGTAATTTTTGCTGATCTGATTGGATGTAAAGTGATAAATTATTGTTGGTTTAATATGCTTCTCTCTGATTACTAACAAGGTTGAATATCTCTTAATATACTTATTAGCCATTAGTGTTTCCTTTTCTGTTGATATTCTTTTCATAGACATTGCCCATTTTTCTATTGAGTTTCCTAAAATTTTCTTGCCTTTTTTTTTTTGTAATAAGAGTTTCTCTAGATATCAATGTCAGCTCAGTTTTAAATATCCTTTCACAGTCTACAAGCTGTGAAATCTGTGGGTGATGTCCTTTTCTGAGCAGAAATCTTAATTTTAATGTAGGCAAACACTTTATGTTTCCCCTTATGGATGACCCTTTTTAGAAATTGCTTAGCAACCTCCCACTTCTAAAGTCGCAAAGATATTTCCTCCATTTTCTTTGAAAACTTTTATAATTTGTCTTTCACTTTCAGATGTGAAGTTCCAATTTTATTTTTTCCATACAGAGAACCAATTTTCCCATGAAAATCTACCAAATCATTCATTCTTTCCTAATTGGGCTATGAGACCAAATCTCTTACATATGTAGGAATGTTTCTGGAATCTTTACCACACTTAAACAATTACTGTGATTTAGTAATATGTCTTAATATTTAGTAAAATAAATCTTTACTCTCATTTTCTAAAATTACCTTAGATAATCACACCTTTTAAATTTCCACATACACTTTAGAATCAGCTTTTCAGATTCCTGAAAAAATCCTGCTGGAATTTTCATTAGAATGGCATTAAATCCATGGATTAATGTTGGGGGAAAATTAATATCCTTACAATATTAAATTATTATTTGATATCATATTCACAAACATGGGATTCGTCTTACATCATTCAGATTTCTTTTTAGTGGTCTTTATAAGCATTTTCGGAGAAGGCAATGGCACCCCACTCCAGTACTCTTGCCTGGAAAATCCCGTGGATGGAGGAGCCTGGTAGGCTGCAGTCCATGGGGTCGCTAAGAGTCGGACACGACTGGGCAATTTCCCTTTCACTTTTCAGTTTCATGCATTGGAGAAGGAAATGGCAACCCACTCCAGTGTTCTTGCCTGGAGAATCCCAGGGACGGGGGAGCCTGGTGGGCTTCTGTCTATGGGGTCGCACAGAGTTGGACACGACTGAAGTGACTCAGCAGCAGCAGCAGCATAAGCATTTTACTTTTTTCTATGAAGCCCTAGAATGCAAAATGAAGTGCGTTCATTTTGGGGGGCTGGAAGGATTAAATACATGTGTTGACCTAAAACAATAAAATAGCCAGCTGTTTTATTAGAAAAACTGGCTTATTCAAAAATAGCAAAGAACTGTAATTTAATGCATGCAAATTATGGCTACCACAGGCAAGCCCAGGGAACAAAGGGGAGACCATTCTTTTGTACAGTAGAAGGGGTAGCTGGGAGGGGCTGTCAGAAACAAAGTTCATTTAAAGAAACTGGGAGTTTGAGTTATGGGGGCTTTTCTTTCTTTTTTAATATAATCTTATTCATTTATTTTTGGTTGTGCTGGATCTTCGTGGCTGTACAGGTTTTTCTCTAGTTGCGGTGCACGGGCTTCTCATTGTGGTGGCTTCTCTTGCTGTGGAGCATGGGCTCTAGGGCTCGTGGGCTTCAGTAGTTGTAGTGCACAGGCTTCGTTTCCCCAATGGCATGTGGGATCTTCCGCATCAGGGACTGAATCCTTGTCTCCTGTATTGGCAGGCAGATTCTTTATCACTGAGCCACCAGCGAAGCCCTATAAGGGGACTTTTCATTAGCTGCATTGTGACTGTCTCTCATTGGCTGGGCTGTTACTGAGCAAGGAGAAATTCTTCCTTCCCTCTGCTGGGTAGTAAAGTGGAAACCTTTTCATATTGGAGATGTCAGGTTTGTCTCTTCCTATCGGGTTGCCAATTGAGGCTGAGTTGCAGGGTGTGGAAGCTCCCCCTTCTGGTCCCCTGACAACTTTTTAAAATGAGGTTTCTGTTTACTAATATTCACAAATTATATTTTTGGTTGCTATCATGTTTTAAATATTCTGTACAATACCTGGAACATGGCAAGTGCTCAACAAGTTGTATTTATTGCTGAAGCTATTATAAAAGGGGGGGAGTTGAGGAGGGAAGGTCTCCAACTGTCTTTAGGAATCATCATGATGTGATGGAAATAACATGGATGTGGAGTCAGACATACTGGGGCTGTGTGACCTCAAACACGCTTCTTGACCCTCTGGGCCTCTGTCCCTTCTACAGTGGGAATAATGTGCAGCTTACCAGTATCCTTGGTAGAGTGTGAGGATAAAATGAGATTGCAAACTAGAGACACAGCCACTGGAACATGAAAGCCCAGAAAGGGGTTCTCTTTCTTCTCTAGGGAAAAAATAAAAACTCTGTCACAGCGGTGCCATTTTCCCATCAAACCATCTTCTTTCCTTCATCTGAAGTCAACTTTCAGACTCTGTCTTTTCTAACCTACACGATGAAGCAGGGCAAAGGCTAATGGAGCTCTGCCAAGAGAACACACTGGTCATAGCAAACATCCTCTTCCAACAACACAAGAGGAGACTCTACACATGGGCATCACCAGATGGTCAACACCGAAATCAGGTTGATTATACTCTTTGCAGCCAAAGATGGAGAAGCTCTATACAGTCAGCAAAAACAAGACCAGGAGCTGACTGTGGCTCAGATCATGAACTCCTTATTGCCAAATTCAGACTTAAATTGAAGAAAGTAAGGAAAACCACTAGACCATTCAGGTATGACCTAAAACAAATCCCTTACAACTATACAGTGAAAGTGACAAACAGATTCAAAGGATTAGATCTGATAGACAGAGTGCCTGAAGAACTACGGACAGAGGTTTGTGACATTGTACAGGAGACAGGGATCAAGTCCATCCCCAAGAAAAAGAAATGCAAAAAGGCAAAATGGTTGTCTGAGGAGGCCTTACAAATAGCTGGAAAAAGAAGAGAAGCGAAGGCAAAGGAGAAAACGAAAGATATACTCATCTAAATGCAGAGTTCCAAAGAATAGCAAGGAGAGATAAGAAAGCCTTCTTCAATGATCAATGCAAAGAAATAGAGGAAAACAATACAATGGGAAAAAATAGAGGTCTCTGTAAGAAAATTAGAGATACCAAGGGAACATTTCATGCAAAGATGGGCTTGATAAAGGACAGAAATGGTATGGACCTAACAGAAGCAGAAGATATTAAGAAGAGGTGGCCAGAATACACAGAAGGACTGTACAAAAAATATCTTCATGACCCAGATAACCACTATGTTATGATCACTCACATAGAGTCAGACATCCTGGAATGTGAGGTCAAGTGGGCCTTAGGAAGCATCACTATGAACAAAGCTAGTGGTGGTGATGGAATTCCAGTTGAACTATTTCAAATCCTAAAAGATGATGCTGTGAAAGTGCTGCACTCAATATGCCAGCAAATCTGGAAAACTCAGCAGTGGCCACAGGACTGGAAAAGGACAGTTTTCATTCCGATCCCAAAGAAAGACAATGCCAAAGAATGCTCAAATTACCACACAATTGCACTCATCTCACACGCTGTCAAAACCATTCTCAAAATTCTCCAAGCCAGGCTCCAATATTACGTGAACTGTGAACTTTCAGATGTTCAAACTGGATTTAGAAAAGCCAGAGGAACCAGAGATCAAAATGCCAACATCCATTGGATCATTGAAAATGCAAGACAGTTCCAGGAAAACATCTACTTCTGCTTTATTGACTATGCCAAAGCCTTTGACTGTGTGGATCATGATAAGCTGTGGAAAATTCTGAAAGAGATGGGAATACCAGACCACCTGACCTGCTTCCTGAGAAATCTGTATGCAGATCAAGAAGCAACAGTTAGAACCGGACATGGAACAGACTGGTTCCAAATTGGGAAAGGAGTATGTAAAGGCTGTGTACTATCACCTTGCTTATTTAACTTATATGCAGAGTACATGATGTGAAATGCCTTGATGAAGCACAAGCTGGAATCAAGTTTGCTGGGAGAAATATCAATAACCTCAGAGATGCAGATGATACCACCCTTATGGCAGAAAGCAAAGAAGAACTAAAGAGGCTCTTGATGAAAGTGAGAGAGTGAAAAAGTAGACTTAAAAGTCAACATTCAGAAAATGAAGATCATGGTATTTGGTCCCATCACTTCATGGCAAATAGATGGGGAAACAATGGAAACAGTGAGAGACTTTATATATTTTTGGGCTCCAAAATCACTGCAGATGGTGACTGCAGCCATGAAATTAAAAGACACTTTCTCCTTGAAAGAAAAGCTATGGTCAATCTAGACAGTATATTAAAAAGCAGAGACATTACTTTGCCAACAAAGGTCAGTCTAGTCAAAGCTATGGTTTTTCAAGTAGTCATGTGTGGATGTAAGAGCTGGACTATAAAGAAGGCTGAGTTCCAAAGAATTGATGCTTTTGAACTGTGGTGTTAGAGGAGATTCTTCAGAGTCCCTTGGACTGCAAGAAGATCCAACCAGTCCATCCTAAAGGAGATCAGTCCTGGGTGTTCACTGGAAGGACTGATGTTGAAGCTGAAACTCCAATACTTTGGCCACCTGATGTGAAGTCTGACTCATTGGAAAAGACTCTGATGCTGGCCAAGATTGAAGGCAGGAGGAATACGGGACGACAGAGGATGAGATTGTTGGATGGCACCACTGACTCAATGGACATGAATTTGAGCAAGCTCTGGGAATTGTTGATGGACAGGGAAGCCTGGAGTGCTGCAGTCCATGCAAAGAGTTGGACATGACTGAGCAACTGAACTGAATGAAACCAGATGGTTACAAAGAGTATATATACATGAAGAAAAGTGGAAAAATTAAAAAGAAAAACCTACCCTCCCAGCATCCCTTTTTCAAAGGTATCTTTGTCTTTTCATCTTTAGAATACATACTCCTTAAAGACAGGAAACACAGTGAGCATTGTGGTGGACCACACAGTTGGTGATTTATCCAACCACAATGAGTCTATATCTCTTCCCAGGGATTGACTTGGGGATGGGCAGGTCCATGCCAATCTGAGCCAATGAGATGCTAGGAGGGGTTTTCTGAGGGCTTCTGGAAAAGAAAAGTCCATTTTCCTCCTCCAGCTTACTTGAATTATAGAAGCCCAATGCCCAGTTTCCGCAGGCAACCCTGTCAGTGAGGAGAGCCACACTGCAGATGAGCTCATGCTGTGGAGTGGGAAGGGGCACAGTGTGCAGAGATAGTCTGGGTTCCTAATGTAAGTGTTGACCTCCTGCAATCAGCAAACCTTGATGGTCCCTTCCCTTGTCCATTTCCTCTTGCATCATGAAAAGTAACACTCCAATTGATTTAGTCAGTTTGAAGAGTGCTATGCACTGAATTGTGTTCCCTCTCTGTTTTTGGAGATGGGGCCTTTGAAGAGGCAATTAAAGTTGAAAGATCATAAGGTGGTGGTGGTGAGGGGGCTAGCCTAATAGACTGTTGTCCTTGTAATGAGGAAGAGACACCAAGCGTGCTTGCACACAGAGAAAAGGCCATGGGAGGACACAGCAAGAAGATGTCATCTACAAGTCAAGCAGAGCGGTCTCACTCCAACCTGGATCTTGAACTTTCAGCGTCCAGAATGTTAAGAAAATAAATTTCTGTTGTTCAAGCCACCCAGCCTGTGGTATTTTGTTATATGGCCTTAGCAGAGCAAAACAAATGGGAATCTCTTTATTTGAAGTCTAAAACACTATAGTGTATTCAAATCTTAAGTCTTCACCATGAGTCTGTGAATAATTGATGTTTGAGAAATGTATGGTAATCATCATGAACGTGAGAATCATACTGAATTTATGGATTACTGCAAAGTACACAATTGGGCGTGCTTTTGGTAGTTTGAACTTCCTAATGGCCTTTGGTATAGGTGTAAATTTACTATTGTCTGCATCTTTTAGATGAGAAAACTGGGAATCAAAGAGGGTGAGTGATATGGTGATATGGTTGTGTTTGAATAGATAAGTGATCCAGATAGGTGAGAACCTTAGGTCTTTTCACTCCTATTTTAGTACATTTTCTAACATGCTCAATTTCCACTAGTCTGTGAGAAACTTTGAAGGTAGGAGTTACAGCTTTTATGTTTTTGTTACCAAACACAGAAATAAATGGCTTTGTTATATCTTGAAACCAACTCTTAGGGAAAGATGGGGGAAGTGATATCTCTTTCCAAAGTATTTTAACCAAGTCCAGCACTGGCTGTGTCCACTTCACGGGTGTGCTTCTACCTCTGATATAACTTTACATCCAGCTGTCAGCACAGATGTAACAAGCAGTGATGACATTGCAAAGTTTGTACTGCCTAGAGAATTGTTTCAAACACAAACGAAGGAGTCAAGAAGCAAAGACACAAGAGATAGTTTAGACCTGTCATTGTGTGTGCCCCTGGGAGCAATTTGCACTCAACATATAAATCAGGTTCAGGGTCTCTCTAGTTAATACAAAGCCTTTAGTACCATTAGATTCTTCAGAATGTTAAATTATGACACATAGACATTGGGTTTATCAATAACATGCCCCATAAATCCAGTTAGCATTTTCTTCTGGGTGTTGCACCTTGGGAAGCTGCTTAAGTACCTTGAAGGTCCTACCCAGCTCCGGCCTTGAAACTCAAGGAGAGTCTGAGACATGTCAGACTCTTAACTGGTGTAACATTATCTGTGTTATTTTTATTATAGCCCTTTGTGCCTGTCTGGAAGCTCTTCTAATGATAGATCTTAAAGATTAGATGAGGGCCTCCCCTCCGATGAGGTTCTGTCATTTTTAGAAGGAGATTGGTGCTGTGGGAGTGGCTCTATACGTCATTGGTTGTTTCTGTTTGCTTAATGTCACTTTCCTTGCGGAACTCCCCTGTGTGTGTTGCAGGGCTCTGACATGACTGTCAGTCATGGAATTCCCCCATCCTTCCTCTGTTTGGTTAGAGGGCTGGGTCTGTAACCCTCACTGGTCCATCCATGCTCTCTTTTCTGGGAACTTGAGTCTTGAGCCAAGACACACAGGAGTGGAAGATGATAGAAACAAAATTATTTAATTTTGAGGTTGTTGATGAGTTTCTGCTCCCTCTCACGTCTTGAAAAAAATTTCAGCTTTATTGAGATATAATTAACAAGTAAAATTGTAAGATATTTAAAATGTACACCGTGATGATTTGATTCACAAATATGATGTAAAAGGAGTCCTTTATCTGGTTAACACATCCATGAACATCTCTATCTCCATCTATACCTGTACCTGTCTTGGCTAAGTGCTCCGTTGCTTAGCCATATCCGAGTCTTTGCAACCCTCACCGACTGTAGCTGATCGGGCTCCTCTGTCCACGGGATTTTCCAGGCAAGAATACTGCAGTGGTTGCCACTTCCTACTCCAGGGGATCTTCCTGACCCAGGGATCGAACCTGGGTCTCCTGAATTGGCAGGCAGATTCTTTACCACCAAACCACCTGGGAAGCCCAAGCATCTGTCTTACTGACTAATTATTATTGTTTTGTCCTGTTGTTCTTTGCTTCTACATTTTCTCACTTCTCTGATTAAACTTATTCTTTGGCTAAATTTTTTCTGTAGACAAAACACAGGCTGAGGACATAGTTGGTGGGGGGAAGACCATGGGGTCCTGCTCCATTTCATATCTGTATGCTTATATCTCCCCTTCATTTCTGTGGTCTTCCAAATATCTTTTCAATAAATATTAATTCTTTATTGAGTGTGTTTGGGTAAGTGTCTCTTGCTTGCTTTTAAATACATGTAGGTGATACAGATGTAAATAACACAAGGTAATTCATTTTATTATTTTTATTTTCCAAAATGAAAATGTCTTTGTTGAATCTTCTAATAACGATAATGACGATAATTATACCCAGGTGGCACTAGTGGTAAAGAACCCACCTGCCAATACAGGAGATACAAGAGACGCAGATTGGATCCCTGAATTGGGAAGATCCACTGGAGGAGGAAATGGCAACCCACTCTAGTATTCTTATCTGGAGAATCCCATGGACAGAGGAGCCTGGTGGGCTACAGTCCATGAGGTCACAAAGAGTCAGACATGACTGTACGACTTAGCATGGGTACACTATTAGTATCTTCATCGTAACACAGAGAAATAGCAATAACAGCTGATGTGTTTGAAGGCTTCCTGCTTGCTGAACTCAGAGTTAGGAGGCAATATAGGGGCCAAGAGCATGGACTTTGCTTGGGTTCAAATTTAGGCTCTGTCAATTCCTGTCTGTGTGACCTTGTCATTGTTGATCACTCACTAAGTCGTGTCTGACTTTTTGTGACCCCATGGACTGCAGCACGACAAGCTTTCCTGTCCTTCACCATCTCCCAGAGTTTGCTCAAAGTCATGTCCATTGCATTGGTGATGCCATCCAACCACCTCGTTCTCGGTCACCCCCTTCTCCTCATGCCCTCAGTCTTCGCCAGGCATCAGGGTCTTTTCCAGTGAGTTGGCTCTTCTCATCAGGTGGCCAAAGTATTGGAGTTTCAGCTTCAGCATCAGTCCTTTGAATGAATATTCAGGGTTGATTTCCTTTAGGATTGACTACTTTGATCTCCTTGCTGGCCACTTCGTGGCAAATAGGGAAAAAGTGGAAACAGTGTGACCTTGGGCAAGTTAGTTAACCTTTCTGAATCTTAGTAATCTCATTCATAAAATAGAATAATAATAGTACTTCATACAGATATCATTAAGCCTAAATGAGTTAATACATGTTAAAAAATGCTTGGTGTATGGTAAATAATTCACGTTGTCCCCTTAATGTTAAATGTTTTGGCTGAGAAAAAGGGGGTCTCATCAAGCTGCTGTAACATGCCCAAGGCCACACAGGAAGGCACAGTGTGTGAGCTGGGATTAAATAAAGTCTTGCTCCTGAGTGCCTTGCATGGAGCCTGACACAGAGGGAATGCTCTCTCAACTGTAGCTGCTATTATTCTTTTAAATGGTTCATCAGCCCAGATTTGAAAGAGAAGTGTGTGACAACCATGCCCCAGGAAAAACTGAAAGCAGAAATTAGGCACCTTCTCCTCTCTCTGCTGTCACCTGATATTCTTTTCTTTCCTTTCTCCCTCCAGAGTCCCTATCAAACCCCATTTCAGATAATCCCTGCTGCTGTGCTAAGTGACAGCTCAGTACCTATTAGCTGGTGTTTAAGATAAAGCCCTTTCTATTCCATCTGCATTTCAGAGGGGAATTCCTGAGACCTTGGTGGCTTCCACATCCAAAGCATTTAGGGGGCATTGGTCTCTTCCTCTGGGACGAGTCTGGAGATGTGTGTTTGGAAGAGTTACTCATCTCTGCCAGGGTCTCATTAATTAACATCTTGCTTCAGGAGGGCCAGTGTGCCTGAACAATGCTTTCTACTGATGATTTCTTCTGTGGTTTATAGGAGATGTATGATTGCCACACAAGGGGAAAGTAAGGGCAGGGCCTTATGAAATTAGAATATTGGCATATAGATGTGTGTATGCATGCATGTGTGTATTGTAAATATTTAGTAGCACTTGTGCTGTTAGTGCCATGCAGTATTACAGTAATACACATTTAATTCTGTTCTCAGAGAAATCCTGAGAGTTTGGTACATTTTTCCCATTGTGTAGACTAGGAGATCGGGGCTGTGTAGTGGTCATCTGCTGTCTCTTCTTATCCAGCATTTACCCCCTCTTCTGCTCTTCGTCCTCAGCTCAAGTAGAACTGACCCTCTCTTGGCTCTTTGTGCCTGAGAACCGGCCAATCTGAACATCCTACCCTTCTGGCCCCTGTGATTGGTTCAGGGGTGGATGTGTGAGACCAGTGAGAGATGATGTGGGACTTTAGTTGGAGGCTTAGAGAACTTGCTGTTATGTTTCTTGGCTTGAGCGGCTCGGGTTATAGAATGTGAGCCTAGAGGAGATGGGGCATCTTGGTCTACCGGAGGATAAAGCCAACATTGGAAGAATGGCCCTAGTTGTTATCATCTGAACCTCTGAGTCCAGACATGCCTCAAGCCAGAATATCTCAGCACTTATCTATTTGTGAATCAATGAAATCACTTCTGTGCCTAATCCAGTTTTGCTCTGGGTTTTCTGTCACTTGCAGTGGAAGAAATTCTGATGAAGACAGGCTCAGAGTTATGGACTGAATGTTCATGTCCCCATGTTCATGGGTTGAAGCCTCAACCCCCATGGTGTTTGGAGGTAGGGCCATTGGGAGGTGCTCTGGTTTAGGTGAGATCATGAGGGTCGGGACCCCCTGATGGGATTAGTGTCCTTATAAGAAGAGGAAGAGGCCAGAGCTCGCTCTCTCTCTGTTTACCATCTGGGGACACAGAGAGAAGCCAGCTGTCTGCAAACTAGGATAGAGTCTCCTCAGGAGCTAAGTGGGCTGTTGTCTTGATCTTGGACTTCCCAACCTCCAGAACCATGAGGAACAAATGTCTTCCAGTCGGTGGTATTTTGTTATGGCAACCTGAGTCTTGTGCCATGCCACACAGCTAATGAGTGGCAGAGTTTACATTTGAACTCAGGTTTCACTGACTCCAAAGGCCATGATACCTCAGTGGAAATACAAGCTCTGACTGAGGAGAATGGATGGAATAGATCCTGGTTTCAGCCTGGAGAAGAGAAGTTGAGTCCTTGGGAGTTCTATAACGGGACCAGGGGCTGTGAGGAAACATGGGGTCTTCAAAATACATCCAAATTCACTTAATTGCTTCACTAAGTCCACTGTTGCTTGAACTTCAGTTGCCAAACTAAATAAAAATGGTAATTTAAGAAAAATGCTTACTATGTGAAAAGTGCTGTGCTAATCCCTTTACAAGCATCACCTCATTCAATCATCAAAGCCACATTACAAGTTAGTACTCTTATCTCCACTTGACAGAATGAGGAACATGATGCCCAGAGAAGTTGATTCACTTTCCCAGAGTCACACAGTCAGCTGGAGCTGGGATGGAACTTGCTACAAAAAGAACTGTGTCCTCCCACTCTTCCCCAATTCATATGTTAATACCCTAATGCTCAGTGTGACTCAGCTGTGTTTGGAGCCAGAGAGGTAATTAAGGTTGTTGTTGTTCAGTCACTCAGTCCTGTCCGACTCTTTGTGACCCCATGGACTGCAGCACACCAGGCTTCCCTGTCTTTCACCATCTTCCAGAGTTTGCTCAAGCTCATGTCCTTTGAGTCAGTGATGCCATCCAACCATCTAATCCTCTGTCGTCCCCTTCTCCTCCTGCCTTCAATCTTTCCCAGCATCAGGGTCTTTTCCAATGAGTCAGTTCTTCACATCAGGTGGCCAAAGTATTGGAATTTCAGCTTCAGCATCAGTCCTTCAGTGAATATTCAGGACTGATTTTCTTTAGGATTGACTGGTTTGATCTTCTTGCTGTCCAAGGGACTCTCAAGAGTCTTCTCCAGCACCAGTTTGAAGACATCAATTCTTCGGTGCTCAGCCTTTTTTATTTATAGCTGTCACATCTGTACATGACTACTGGAAAAACCATAGCTCTGACTAGATGTTTAAGTGAGGTCCTAAGGGCAGGTACCTAGTTTGATGGGACTGGTGTCCTTACAGGAAAAGAGACATTGGAGGTCTCTCTCTTTCTTTGCCATATGAGAACACAGAGGGAAGGTAGCTCTCTGTAAGCAAGAAAGATAAGTCTCACCAGAAACTGAATTTTTCCAGCACCTTGATCTTGGACTTCTTGCCTTCCAGAACTATGAGGAAAAAAAATGAATTTCTCTTGTTTAAGCCATGTGGGTTGTGGTATTTTATTATGGCAGCAGGAGAAGACTAGTACAGAACCCAAGCTTGCCTGGGTCCAGGTCTCATCTTTTTAACCCCAGTGCCAACTGGCTTCTAACTATACATCCCATCCACCAATGCACACAGATTTAACATTATGAAAAAAATTATCTTTACAGAAAGTGACTTGGGCGTGGGGCTGTCCCCTGTACAAGGGCTGGAGTCCTAACGCTGGAAGGATAGTGTAAAGTCAAGACTACTTGGTAGGATGAATCCAGATCCTTCCAGCAGGTACAGACTAATGTTTTGTGTCCCAGGGGCCAGAATCCCACATAGCTCAGCCTCATCAAGAGAATATAATAAAACTTGTTACTGAGAAAGGGACAGCTTTATTTCTGTCTAAAAGGCCAAATTGAGAACAGCAGTAGCAACTCTCCTTGCAGGAGAAGGGAAAAATAAGGGAGTGATGAATTAGTTCCTTACAGCCCACTGACAGACTGATGGGTAAACACAGTGACAGATCCCAAGTTTTATCTGTCTGCAAGTTTCCCCCAAAGAAAAAGGCTTTGTCCTTTTAGACATTCCCTGAAAATGGGATGAAAATACGGCAGAAAGCCCCACTGTCTGGGTGACACATGTTATTATTATTGCTATTATGTAAGAATCAGGATTAAGGAGTTAAAACCCAAATGTGGACTAATTATGGTGTCTCCGAGGCTCAGATAATATTATCCCTTCATCTTTCCTGTTTTGATGACTGGTTGTATTGGCAAAAGCTCTGCATCACTGGGAACTTAGTAAAGTTTAGGGTTCTACTGTTCTAATGACCTCCCTTTGGGGCTCAAATAAACAATATAATAAAAATCAACTATCTGTTGATAATCTATATGTTTTTTTCTAAAAGTCCCTGCACAGAAGTCTTATTTTTCTCCCTTGAAAATATTTTTAACTGAGATCCCAATTTAATTATAGAATTTCTGGAAATCTGAATTTATAGATTCTGATTCATTCTGTGGAAGATCAAGCATATTTCTCTCTTTGTTGCAGTGCAGGGCAGGGGATGAGGGGGTGCCTCTGGTGAGAAAGACAAATCTAAACCTTGAGACAGGGGTCTCAACCTGGCCATGTGTTGCAATCACTGAGGAGCTCTGAAAATTTACTGACATCTGGGTTCTAACACAGAGATTTTGATTTAGCTGGTCTCGAGATGTGGCCTGGCCAATGGAATTGTTTTGTGTTCCAGGTGATTCTGGTGTGCAGCTACACTGAAGATCACGGCTGTAAATCAACTGTTATTCAGTCATTAAGTTGTGTCCGACTCTTTGCAACCCCATGAACTGCAGCATGCCAAGCTTCCCTGTCCTTCACCATCTACTGGAGTTTGCTCAAACTCATGTCCATTGACTGGGTGATGCCATCCAACCATCTCATTCTCTGTCACCACCACCCCCCCTCCTGCCTTCAATCTTTCCCAGCATCAGGGTCTTTTCCAATGAGTCTGCTCTCGCATTAGGTGACCAAAGTTTTGGAACTTCAGCTTCAGCATCAGTCTATCCAGTGAATATTCAGGGTTGATTTCCTTTAGGATTGACTGGCTCGATCTTCTTGTTTTAGAGTTTAGAGTTTCCCTCTTAAATGATTTAAAGGATAGAAAAATCAATGGTACCAATGCCATATGGATACTCACTATACTCCTGCAACTATTGTGAGACCTTGGATGAATGACTTGATCTCTGAGTTTCCTCAGTTTTCTCCTCTATAAAATTTGGATAAAAGGAGTGCCTAATTCATATATGTGGGGGGAGGACTGAATGTGGTAGGTGGGTAAAATGTGGCTGGCAGAGGGTAGGCAGTTAATCAATGTTGGCTTCATTGTTACTGTTACTATTGGTTTTCAAAACCTTTGGTAGTAGGTGATAGAAACTCTTTTTATTTAAAGAGGGGTAATATTTACTGATTCATGTAACCAAACCTAGGAAAAGGCAGGAGTGGCTTTGGTCTCAGGACAACAGAGTCCATCTGTTGGACGACTCACATCAGACTGATGTGAGTCCTGAACTGACCATCTCAGTTCTGAACATCTTAGGACAACTCATATCAGTTCTCTCTTGTTTCTGCTTCTCCCCTTCATGTCTGTTTCAGGCTCTGGACCAGCTTCTCTGCTGGAAGAAGGCATTGCTTCAGGCTGATCTGACACCTTGTCTACGACCAGAAAGGAAAAGAGCTCCTTTTATCACTAGTCTCAGTTGGGGAAAAAAAGCCCAGAAAAGACTCTGATTGGTCAAATCTTTGTCATATGCTCATGATGGCAGGCCAGATTGTTGAGGCCAGGGAGGTGGCACCAGAGGGGGTGGGGTGTAAGGTGCCGAACAGACAAAAACAACAAAAGCAACAGCCACAGCAGTGATAAAGAGTCAGTTTAATGACAACGACTGAACAAATATTTATTAAGCATATATTATGGACCAGACATGGTTCTAGATACTTTGTTGTTGTTCAGCCGCTAAGTTGTGCCCGACTCTTTGAGACCCCATGGATTTGCACCATTTCCCTGTCCTTCACTATCTCCAGAGTTTGCTAAAACTCATGTCTACTGATGCGATCTCATCCTCTGTCGTCCTCTTCTCCTCCCGCCCTCAGTAAGGTGAGAAATAGACATCACGTTTAAAAACTATCGTGGCATAGTTTGCTGTTGTTTAGTTGATAAGTTATGTCTGACTCTTTGTGATCCCATGGACTCTAGGCTGCCAGGCTCCTCTGTCTATGGAATTTCCCAGGCAAGAATATTGGAGTGGGTTGTCATTTTCTACTCCAGGGGATCTTCCCAAACCAGGGATCGAACCCACATCTCCTGCATTGGCAGGTGGGTTCTTTACTGCTGAGCCACCAGGGAAGCCTGAGGTATAGTTTACATATAGGACATTTCACTCTTTTTTATTGAAATATAATTCACATACAATAAAACTCAACTTTTAAAAGATATGTAACATTTCATGTCTTTTGGTCCTATTGTAAATGGTAGTAAGTTCTGAAATCAGAAAGTGTTGGTCCTATGACTTTTTTCTTTTGTGAATTTTGACAAACATACGTATAGCCACCTCAATCAAGGTGATTTTAATCACCCCCCCAAATCATCTTCTGTGCCTCTGTAGTCAGCCCTCCTTCTACCCCCTGCCTCTGGCAACCACCGATCTGTTTTCTGCCTCTATAGTTTTGTCTCTTCAAGAACGTCATTTTAATGGAATTGTGGCCTCCTTTCACTTAGCATATTAGATTCATAAAGCTGTTATATGTATCAATAGTTCATTCATTTTCATTATTGAGTTCATTGTATACATAGCACAGTTTATCCATTCACCAGCTGCAGGATGTTTAGATTGTTTCCAAGTTTGAATGACTAAGAAAAAGTTGCCAGAATATTTACATACAGGATTTTGTGTAAATATACATTTTTATTGCATTTGCTAAATTCTAAGAGTGGGGTTGCTGAATCATATGGCAAATAAATGCTGAACTCTACAAGAAACTTCCAGAATACTTTCCAAATTGTCTGTACCACTTTGCATTCCCACTTGATGTACAAGTGCTCTAGTTGCTTCACATCCTTGCCAACATATGATATTCTCAGTTAAAAAAAAAAAGGCCTCTCTAATTGGTGGGTAGTAGTATATCCCAGTGGTTTTAGTTAATGGCTAATGATGTTGATCTTCTTTGGGGATTCCAATTTGTCATTCACATATTCTCATTGGTGGAGGGTCTGCTTCTATCTTTTGCCCATGTTTTGTTGCTTGTTTATTGTTGAATTTTTTTTTTTTTCATTGTTGAGTTTTAAGTGTTTTTAATATATTCTGGGTAAGTATAGATATCAGATATGTATTTTGTATGCCCCAGTTTGTGACTTGCCTTTTCATTCTCTTAGCAGTGGCTATTGGAGAGACATTTTAATCTTTGGTCATGTCAAATGTGTCTTTTTTTTTTTTACACGGATTATGCTTTTCAGTTAGTTCAGTCGCTCAGTCATGTCCAACTCTTTGTGACTGCATGGACTGCAGCACCCCAGACTTCCCTGTCCATCACCAACTCCCTGAGCTTGCTCAAACTCATGTCCATTGAGTCAGTGATGCCATCCAACCATCTCATCCTTGTTGTCCCCTTCTCCTCCTGCCTTCAATCTTTCCCAGCATCAGGGTCTTTTCAAACTAGTCAGTTCTTTTATGCTTTTGGTATCATATAAAATATCTTTGCTTAACCCAAGACTACTGAGATTTTCTGCCATGTTTTCCTCCAGATGTTTTAGGTTTTATATATAAGTCTATAATCTATGGAGAAGGAAATTCCTATGGAGAAGGAAATGGCAACCCACTCTAGTATTCTTGCCTGGAGAATCCCAGGGACAGAGGAGTTTTGTACATATTTTTTTCTAAGTGTTTCATGTGTTTTAATGTTCTTGTAAATATTCATATAAGTTTTGAAATTGGAACATGCAAGTCATTAAACACTACTCTTTTTCAAAATTACTTGGAGACTCTAGATCCTTTGCTTTTATATACACATTTTAGTAACAACTTTTGGGAAACAGCACCCAGGATTTTGATAGGGATGACGTTACCCATGTGTCCCTGCAATTGGAAGGAGGATTCTTATCCACTGTGCCACAAAGGGAGTCCTTTAAATCTTGATATTGATAAATTGTGTCTACTCTCTTTTTTTCTTCTTGATCAATATGTCTAGGGTTTATTAAATTTACTGATTTTTTTTTAGAAGAATCAACTTTTGGTTCCACTGATTTTTCCCTACTGCTTTTCTCTTTTCAGTTTTATTGTTTTGCATTCATCTCTGTTGTTTCCTTCCTTCTGCTTGTATTTGGTCTAACTTATTTTCCTTTTTTTTCTAGTTTCTTAAGGTGCAAGCATAGGCCATGATTTGAAACTTTTCTTATTTTCTGACGTAAGTGTTTAATGGTTTAGTGCGTGCATGCTTAGTTGCTCAGTAGTATCTGACTCTTTACAACCCCTTAGACTGTAGCCCACCAAGCTCCTCTTTCCATGGAATTTCCCAGGTAAGGATACTGGAATGGGTTGTGATTTCCTACTCTAGGGGATCTTCCTGACCTAGGACTTGAACTTGCATCTCCTGCATTGGTAGGTGGATTCAATACCACTGTGCCACCTGGGAAGCCAATTTAATGGTATAGATTTCCCTCTAAAAATTATTGTCTATGTCTCACACGTTTTAATGTGATTACACCCCTTCTACTGTCTCGTTGCTGCTTCCCCTTTGTCTTTGGATGTGGGGTATCTTTTTTTTTTGTGGGTTCCAACATCATCCTGTCGATGGTTGTTCAGCAGCTAGTTGCGATTTTGGTATTCTTGCAGGAGAAGATGAGCACACGTCCATCTAATCTCCCATGTACAACTATACTTACTCGATCAGTCCTCCTTTATGTAGCTATTGCCACTCAACCTCTTTCCACTCACGATGCCCTCCTCACCCTCCTTGGCTCCCCATACCTTACTTAGACTCTGGCTGCTCTGGCCAGGCCACCCTTCTCAGTGGACACTCTTTTCTCCTTGCCTAGGTTCCCACATCCAGGCCAGGCTGCTGTTCCTGTGGACACTTCCCCTCCCTACTGAGTCTCCAACTTGAAGTCTCTGAGCTCTAAGCTTCAGATTGACTATATTCTTTGTAGCCAAAGATGGAGAAGCTCTTTACAGTCAGCAAAAACAAGACCTGGAGCTGACTGTGGCTCAGATCATGAGCTTCTTATTGCCAAGTTCAGACTTAAATTGAAGAAAGTAGGGAAAACCACTGGGCAATTCAGGTATGACCTAAATCAAATCCCTTATGATTCCCCCTTGAAAGTGACAAATACATTCAAGGGATTATATCTGATAGATTTAGCAAATGAACAACAACAACATACATTTTGATGTGTTGGCTTTTTTTTTTATATTAAATTTGATATATTTCCCAATTTCCATTATACATGTTTTTTGATACCTGGGTTATTTAGAATGGTGCTGTTTAATTTCCAAGTATTTGGAGAAATTTCAGATATATTTATGTTATGGATTTCTAATTTAATTCCACCATACTGAAAGAATGTACTTCATATCATTTCAACTTGATAAAGTTAGTTTTATGGTCCAGAATGTCTTGTTAAATGATGCATGTGAACTTGAAAAATATGTGTATTCTGTTGTTGTTGAGTCGAATATTCTGTGTCAATTAGGCCAACTTGGTTGATAGTCTTACACGTCTTTACTGATTTTCCACTTGTTCTGTCAACTGTTCTGTTACTGTTGTTTAGTTGCTAAGTCATGCCCAACTCTTTGTGACCCCGTGGACGGTAGCCCTCCAGGCTCCTCTGTCCAGGCGATTTCCCAAGCAAGAATACTGGAGTGGGTTGTCATTTCCTTTTCCAGGAGATCTTCCTGACCCAGGGATCGAATCCCCATCTCCTGCGCTGGCAGGCCGATTCTTTACCACTGGGGCCACCAGGGAAGCCCTTTGTTCTACCATTTACTGGGAGAAAAACCAAAGTCTCCAGATGAGCTTGTGGATTTGTCTATTTCTCCTTTCAGTTTGACGGGTTTTGCCTCATTTGTTTGGAAGCTGTTCTGTTAATCACATACACGTAAACAGATACCCAATGAGAATTTGCTGTATGTCTCAGGAAACTCAAACGGGGGCTCTGCATGAACCTAGAGGGGTGGGATGGGGAGGGAGATGGGAGAGAGGTTCAAAAGGGAGGGGATATATGCATACCTACGACTGATTCATGTTGAGGTTTGACAGAAAACAACAAAATTCTGCAAAGCAATTATCCTTCAATTAAAAAATAAATTTTAAAAAAGATGGAAAAAATATATAGTTTTGAATAGTGTTTTCATAGTATACATTTTTTCATTTACCTTACCTAAGTGTTTATATTTAAAGTGAATTCCTTGTAAATAGCATATAGTAGGGTCTTGCTTTTTTAAATCCAGCCTGTCAATTTCTTTCCCTTAAGGTGTATATTTAGACCATTTACATTTAATATAATTATTGATGTGGTTGGATTAAAATAGAACATCTTGCTGGTTTATTCTTGGTGTTGTGCTTTCTTTCCATCACATTTAAATCTGCAAATTCTCAGAATGGTCTCTGCTGAGCTGTAGTGAACAAAAAAAAGGCCTATTCCATTCTGGACAGTGGGGTCTTCAGCAGAGGCCAGTTGTATCCCACTCATTACACTGTTATCTGGGCCCCAAAAGCAACAGAAGCAGCAATATGGCAGAATGACAAGGTGACAGGTTCAACTATCCTTGGGGAATATTATCTCAAAGTGGCAGATGTAATTGTTACAGCTCTACAGTACAGATGAGAAAACTGTAGGTTAGAAAGACTTACATGTGACCTGACCAAGACTGTGCAGTGGCAAAGGGCCAAGGTTTGAGCCCAGGTTTATCTGAATCCAGAGTTTAAAATCTTAATCACTATGTGAGAAGGTTGTACATAAATAATTTGAAGGCATACACTATTGATCTCAATTAATTGATGACAATAAATTGTTACCAATATATAGGTTGAAGGATGTACTTAAAATTTCATCCTTGTGAGTGTCTATCCCTTCAAGACGAGACAATAAAAATTCGATATTATTTTGTTTGCCTTCTTTAGAAATCCAGCAATTAGCGGGAGACAAAGAAATGCTATAGAGCTGAATGTTACCAACCTGTACTGATGAATTGGCCAAGGGACACACCTGCTAATTTGCCCATTTCTTAGGTTTGTATTGAAGCAGGATACAGATGAGTGCTTCAGTGGAGAAAGAAATCTATAAATGAAGATAGCTAGTGGTAAAGCAGAGTGATTTTGACATTTGCTAACTGGATAAGTACACCAACTCCACCAGCTCATCACTGTGTTCTCGTTCTACCCTGTGAAATCCCCTTTTAGCCAATTCTTGGTCAAATAATGAACCCATTGCAGAAATAATTTATGGGGAAGTACGTCCGTTGCTACCTCCCTAACTCAAAAAATCAGGCTTTTCTTTTCTGTTCTATGCTGTTTCCTGTCATGCATAATATAGCAAATTAATTAGTGAATCTGGCGGCATTTTGCTAATACAATTTCTCTCTCTTGCTTGAGGTGAATTACGTTCATGCTTCAGTCACTTGAATATTACTCTTCCATGTTTGACGGAATTATGTTATCAGGTGATGATTATATTGCACACTATCTGATTCTAATTAAATCAGAAAATAGCGACATTGTAAAAGAGGAGAATGGTTCACAGTCTACACTCTCCACCCCCTTTCTGCTACATCACATTTTAAAGCTTTCTGGGCTGCGCTTGGGCTGTTTTCTGCTGCTTTCACCGTCTTTCTCTTCTCCAGACATGATGCCTTTCTTCGGCCTGCTTCATCTCATATGTAATTTGTGTAAATTGAGTCTTGGAAAGACATAATGTTTACGCTTGCCTTTTTTTATTGGAAGCAAGATGCACAGTAGCGACTGTGATTATTTCAGATGATATCAAAGAAGCAAATGTGTTGTTTTGTCAAAACCATCCACATAACTTGAAAAAAAAAGATTCCTTGTTTGAGAAAAGAGAAACTAAAGTTTTAGGGGGAGAGAACTGGATTGTCAAGGTGGATGAGGGAGGTGATACAACGTAGAAGTTAAGCTCACAGGCTTTGAGAACTGGGTTTGAATTCTGGCTCTGCCTTCAACTAACATTACTTCCTTTTTGCATAATAAGTGCTCAGTGAAACTGTGGTCCAGAGAGGTTAACTGACTCACCAAAGGTCTAAAGATGAAGTGAAAAGGCAGTGCTGGGACTCCCACTTCTCCTTTTTTCCCACCAAATGGGCCTCTGCGCCCTGATTCCGCCAGGATGGAGGGTGAAGGAGGGTACCTGGAGACTCCAATTAGAGTAGGTCACTGGATGGCAGTCTCTTTTCTCATGAAGATAAAGATGTCCCTTTGAGTTAGACTGTTTTCACCCTCCATGAACCTTGGAGACATTGATGGCGAGGAGAGGTTTCTAAAGCCTTAGACAACTCCGAGGTGAAATAGGCACCATGCTGCAAATGAAAGGCACTTTAATGGTTGATGGGAAAAGATATATAGCACACTGCTTTCAACTTAGAAAGCCTGAGTGCAAGGTACAGTGCAGTGTGGTCTGCAGGCTTTGGTCTTTTGTCCTGTTCAACAGGTGGTGAAGCAGGGAGAGTTCACTGCTGAATGGGACTTATTCCTGTTGGGATAATGCTCCTAGGACCACAGGTCTGCTCATTTTCCAGACTGTGTTACTTTTGGAGAAACAGACTCATACTTTGCAGTAACAAATTGTGTAATTCAGGTTGAGCTTGGCTGGTTTTCTCACTGATTTTTATCCTCCTCAGTGAAGGCCACTTGGCCTCAACTGCCTTATTAGACATTATTCCTGGCCTGTATGCACAGCTGAAAGCTTGACTTTGCCCAGTGGGGGAAGATGGACTTCTCAGTAACTTCTGGGCTGGTGGAAGAAAACAACTGCTCCTTAGGGCTGCTTGTAAGACCCAGAAAGTGGAAGTGAAGCTCTGTTTCTTTGCAGAGTTTCTACTGTGGGAGGAAGCAAGGCCAAGCAGGAAGCAGGGATAATTAAAATATATTTTAAAACACCTGTTATATTCCAAGTCATATTCTGAATGCTTAGGAGATAGCAGCCAACAGAACTGGCAGAAATCTCTGTTCTGGGGATATCAGAAATAGGAATTTAATATGATGTCATAGATAGAACACTAGGGTTTGGGTCCCAGTCTTTTTTTTTTTTAAACTAGTTTATATTCTAGTGGGGAGAAATAGGTGTTCAACAAAACAAAAAAGGAAAGTGTACAGTCTATTGGAAGGTTCCATGGAGAAAATTAAGCAAGGCAGTGAGCTAGAGAAAGCAGAGATGGAGTGAAGGAAGTTACAATTTAATTTTTAAAAATTTAAAATATAATTTACAAAATTGTAAAATATTTGAAATTTACAACATGATTTGATGTATGTATACTTTGTGAAAGGATTCCCCCACTGAGTTAATTAACACCATCCTTCACCTCACATATTTATCCCCTCCCTTTTCAAAAATGAAAGCCTTTAAGTCCTACTTTTTGCAAATTTCAATTATGTAATACAGTGTTGTCAACTACAGTCCCCCTGTTTCACTGGATTCTCAGACTTTATAACCAAAAGATTGCACCCTTTTTACTAAACTCTCTTTATTTTCCCCACCTCCAGTTGCTGGCAACCACTTTTCAGCTCTCTGTTTTGATGAGTTTGACTTATTTGTTTAGGTTCCGCGTATAAGTGAAACCATGCAGTATTTTCTTTCTTTGTCTGGCTTTTCTCACTTAGCATAATGCCTTTCAGATTCATTCATATTGCTGCAAATGGCCAGATTTCCTTCTTTTTAGAAACCGAATAATACTTCACTGTAAGTATATGCCATTTTTTCTTTATCCACTCATCCATCAACAAATACCTGGGTTGTTGCTATACCTTGGCTGTTGTGAATAATGCTGCAATGAACATGGAAATACAGACATGTCTTCAAGATAATGGTTTCATTAGGAGATTGGGATTGACATATACACACTACTATATATATATAAAATGCTATATATAAAATGCATAACTAATAAGGACCTACTGTATAGCACAGGTAATTCTACTCAATACTCCCCAACAACTGGACCGCCAGGGTATTCCCAGTAAGTTGTCATTTTCATTGCTAATGACTCCAGGTAATCAGCTATGGCCATTTTCCCTCGCTGCCATTGGAACATCTCCACACTGACACATTTATCACATTTTCTCTCTTACAGTGAAGGCCACCCTCCCCCTAATAACTTACTAACTCCAAGGTTGTAAAACCTTTCTCTAAACACTCCAAATAATAATAACGACAGCTAATATTTACTGAGGGCCTACTCTGCATGGAGCATTTGCCAAGCATGTTGTATGTGCTACCTTAAGTACTTATATAATCTTGCAATGTAGATTTCATTGTGAACTTCATTTTCTAAAAGTGCAAACTGAACCTCGGAGAATGAAGGGGCATTCCCAGGATCACCCAACTAATAAGTGATGAAGCTATGATTCATATTCAAGTAGTCTGTATCCAGAATTTCATTCAATACTCTCTCCCCTTTCAGAAACCCATAGGTAGCCCACCTGGGTTTCCCTGTCCTCTAACTTTCCATTCACCAACGTCATCAACTGTAGTCATTTTCCTTTCAAAATTTTAATGTCAACTACATTTTTTTGCTCTCGAAATGAGTATGTCCACTTTATACATGTATTTGTAAATGAAAATATCTTTGTTTGGATAAATTATTCCTTTATGGAAAAAATTAGTGACATCATTTATTTTAGACATGATTAGACATATACTAGACATTAGACATTATCAGGCATTATTACATATATCAGACATTATTACATAGTGTCTCTGTTGACATTGGTTGATTGAAATTCTTTTCTTGGTTGCTGGTTGTTTAGCACACTGTTGGTTATCAAACTCATAATGCCTTTTTTCCAAATTCACATAGTTGTTATTACATTATTTATGTTGTCGGTAACAACAACTTTCTCTTTATCCTTGGTTAGAAAGACTAAAAGTGAATTTCCAAAGAGTAATTTTGATTTTCAGGGCTGCTGGGAATCCTAAGTTTGAATCCAGATCTTGCATGTGACTGCTTGTATGAGCTTCAGAGAACTACTTAATATGATCCTCAGTTTCTTCATCTGTAAGTTGGGAATTATAATAAAATACAACTCAGACATTGTTTGCAGAATTAGCTGAAATAACACATATAAAGTACTTAGATTATTGCCTAGAAATGTATTATTAATTAATAAATGTTATATATTTTTGTCTCACTAGACAAAGATAATAAAAATTCCCCTGCATTGGAAATCTATTTCACAACAAACATAATGATGATAGTGATAATTAAAATGATAAGTCATTCTATTTACTGTAATCAGTAGTATTGCTCTAGTGATATTCAAATTTTAGCATGCATCAAAATTAGTTGGAGGGCTCGTTAAAATGGAGATTACTGGGCTCCATCCCCAGAGTAGTTGTCTAGGGAAGGACCTGAGGATTGCCTTTTTCACATTTCTGAGTGATTTTGAGGCCCGTAGTCCAAGGACCACACTTAGAGAACCACTATTCCAAGCATCTTACGAGCATCCAACATCATCTCATTTGGTCCTTATCACAAATTCTTGAGACTGTGACTGATTTCTCCAAAAGGAAAAAGCTCTGCCCCTGCCTCCACATTCCCCACTCCCAGTCCCTAGCAACCACCATTTTAATTTCTGACTCCATGAGTTTGACTAGTTTAGATGACTCATGTGAGTTGAATTGTGCAGTATTTGTTCTTTTTAAATTAATTAATGTATTTTAATTGCAGGATAATTACTTTACGATATTGTGATGGCTTTTGCCATTCATTGGCGTGAATCAGCCACTAGTGTATATGTATTCTTTTATAATTGACTTATTTCACTGGGTTTCCCTTGTGACTCAGCTGGTAAAGAATCTGCCTGCAGTGTGGGAGACCTGGGTTCGATCCTTGGGTTGGGAAGATCCCCTGGAGAAGGGAAAGGCTACCCACTCCAGTATTCTGGCCTGGAGAATTCCATGGACTGTGTAGTCCATGAGTTGGACACAACTGAGTGACTTTCACTTCCACTTTATTTCACTCAGCGCGGTGTCCTGAAAGTTCATCCATGTTATAGCACATCATGGGATTTACTTCTTCTTTGAAGGCTGAATAATATTTCATTGTATGTATATACTGTGTGCTCACTCAGTCGTGTCTGACTCTTTGCAGCCCTATGGACTGTAGCCCACCAGACTCCTCTGTCAGTGGAATTTTCCAGGCAAGAATACTGGAGCAGGCTGCCACTTCATACTCCAGGGGACCTTCCTAATCCAGGGATTGAAACCACGTCTCTTCCATCTCCTGCATTGGTAGGCAGATTCTTTACCACTAGCACCACTTGGGAAGATCAGATGTATGTACTATATTTTCTTTATCCACTCATCCACTGATGACTGTTTAGGTTGTTTCTATGTCTTAGTTATGGTGCTGCAAGGAATATAGGAAGGCCAATATACTTCAAGATACCAATTTCAATTTCTTTTGCCCTAGCAGTGAGATTTTAGGGTCATATGGTAGTTCTACTTATAACCATTTTGAGAAATATCCATGCTGCTCTCCATAGTATCTATCTATCTATCACTTTTTTAAACAACTATTTTATATCTCTTCTCTCTTCTTAAACCCCATCCACTCCCCATTCTCAGCTGATGATCATGTTTCTTATTTCATTGGTAAAAATGAATCAACCAGAAGTGAGCTGACACTGACCAACAACCTCATCTCCCACATCCTGGCATTGGCATTCACCAACCCTGACTTCCCACATGTGCCCACCCTCCTACATCTTTACTTTTTTCTCTTTTCTGAATAATTTTCATTATTTGTAAACACACTATTCTTTCTTCCATCTTAAAAAACACCCCTTTGAACCAGGCTCCTTAGAGATACAGATTTTAGGGCTTGGTCGGGAAATATACAAGATAAGCCTGGAGCATCTTGAAGTGGCAGTGAAAAATATCAAAGAAAGAAAGAGCTTCATAATGATGGGAGTATAGGGGTAAGATGTAAATATGATGTGATGAGAATGGCACTTTACCTCTGTGTTCTTCCTCCTCCAAATACATTGTCTCCATCTAACATGAGAAAATTTCAGGTGAATTCAAATGAAGTGACAGTCTACAATATATCCAACTAATAATAATAATCCTAAAAACTGTCAAGGTCATAAGGAAAGTCTGAGAAACTGTCCAACAGAGAGGAGCCTAAGGAACATGACTACTGAATGTCATGTGGTGTCCTGGATGGGATCCTGGAATAGAGAAAGAGTATTAGGGAAAAATCGAGGAAATCCGAATACATGGATTTTAGTTAATAATAATATATCAATATTGGTTCATGAATTGTGACAAATATTAAAATACAAATAAAAATACTAAAATACATGTAAGATACTAATAGTAGAGAACTGGATATGGGGTAACTGTGAACTTGTACTATTTTGATAATAACTCTGTAAATTTAAAACTGTTCTAAAATGAAAAAAATGTTCACTTTTCTTGATCCCACTTTGTCTACCAGATACCGCTTCATTTATTTTCTTTCCTTTGCATTGAAACTCAAAAGATCTTTATATACTGCCTAGTTTCACTTCTTTCCCTTCCATTAAAAGAATCGTGCTCCAGTTTGCTACAGCCTCCAGCACTACACTAAAAATGCTTTTGTGAAAAAAAAAGGTCATCAGTGACCTCCACATTGACCCTCATGTTGCTAAAACCAGTGGTTGTTTGACCAGCAGCCGTACTTGACATAGTTGATCTCACCCTTCTCTCCTGACCTCCAGGCTGTATGCTCCTCTGGTTTCCTCATTCACTGCACTTCCTCAGAACCCTTGGCTGGTTCCCAAACTCTTACTGTTGGAGTAGAGTGAACTCGTTTCTTAGTCCTTTTCTGTCCTTCATATTTTTTGCCTTGATGATCTCATCAAGCCTCATGGCTTTGGGTATCATGTTTATGGTGACAACTCTAACTTTTTTCTCTAGTTTGGACTTCTCTCCAATAGATGCTTCGAATTCAACACATTCAAAACCAAACTTCTGATCTTTCTCCCTACTCAAATCTGTTCTAGCCTTCCTCACGTTAGTTGATGTCAGTCCATCCTTGCAAATGATGAGGTCAAATGTCTTTTTCCTTTGCATCCCATGCCCAACCCTGCAGGAAACCCTCATTGCTCTTCCATCAGTATATATCTACAGTTCAGTACATATCTATAGTTCAGCCACTTCCCCACCTCCATTGCCCTTGGCCACTATCATCTCGCACTCGGATTACTGCAAAAACCTCCTAATTGATTTTCTTGTTTCGACCTTGCTCCTATTCAGTCTATTCCCAGCACAGCAGGCAGTGACTGTCCAAATGTGAGATCGTGTCATTTATTTGCTCTGCAACTTCCTCATTTTGACCTCTGTGGGAGCCCAAGTCCTTATCATGGCCCAGGAGGCCTCCCAGGATCTGTCTATACCACTTTCCTGACCTCAACTCCTGTTACTCTCTCCCCACTCACTCTGCTCCACACCCTCGCCTGCTCCGCTCCCATCTCAGGATCTCTGGGTTGATGGTTCCCTCTGACTGTCACACATCGCTTCGCCTTTTCACTCACTCACCTCCTTCAATTCTTTGCTCAAACGTTGCTCTTTAAACACTGTGACCTGCCCCAACTCCAAATTCTTAGCACTCTAGGTCCTCCTCTCCCATTCTGCTTTTTCTTTCTTTCTTTTGTCATCTAACAGGTTACAGATTTACTTATTTTCTATGTTGGCTTTACCCACTGCAGAAATGCAAACTCTGTGAACGAAAAATTGTTTTTTCTGTGTTCTTCGCTGTTGTATCCCAAGTGCCTAGAACGAAGTTTAGCACATGGTAGGTGATTAGTAAGTGGTTGGTAAATAGTGAGTCAATTAATTGTGCCATTGTGACAATATGGATGAATGTAGAGGGCATTATGCTCAGGGAGATAAGTCAGACAGAGAAAAATAAATACCATATGATCTCCCTTATATGTAGAATCTAAAAATATCAAATTCATAGAAACAGACAATAGAACTGTGGTTACCAGCAGTTGGGGTGTGTGGGAATTGAGGAGATGTTGTTTAAGGGCACAAACTTACAACTAAGTTTGGATATTTAGTGGATACATAATTCCTGAAGGTCTAATGTAGAGCATAGTGGTTATAATCAACAAAACTGCGTTATAGACTTCAAAGTTGCTAAGAGAGTAGATCTTAGTTATTCTCACCGCAAAAGGAAATAGCAACTATGTGACATGATATTGCAATATATAAATGTATCAACATGTCTGTACATGTTGTACAGCTTAAACCTACATAATGTCATATATCAATTATAGCTAAATTTAGAAAATGCTGGAAGGATAAAAAAGTCCAAAAGAAAAATTATCTCCCCAAATTTAAGATTAAGCAGGGACAGATGACTTTGTCTTTAAGACAGTGGTTCTTGACCAAGCGAGATCTGATCTTCCTTCCTCTCACCACTTCTCCACCCCCTGGAACATTTTGCAATGTCTCCAGACATTTTTGGTTGTCACATCTTGGGGGATGCTACTGGCCTCTAGGGATACTGCTAAACATCCTACAATGCACACATAGCCCCCACAATAAAATTATCCAGCCCCAAATATCAACAGTTCTGAAGCCAAGAAACTTTGCTTTAAACAACCTATCTGAGAAATTTCAGGATCACTTGAACATTAATTTCATCCACCACAGCCTTTGCTGACACAAAGGACCTTATTTACTTGATTCGGACGGTGTTTCCTTTCCCAGGGGGCCAGGTCTGAGAGCAGGAGTGAATTTCATTTGCTCCCTCGTAAATCTCTGAAATGGAAAACGGGTCTCAGTATTTCCCTCTCTCTCCCGGTCTTTGAAGCCTTCCGAAGTGGGCCATGGCAGTTAGCTCATAACAAATTCCCCAGGCAAACTATAAATGTCATTTCAGGGCTGGGACTAGGGCATGAATATTTAAAATGTAAATTGTTTGGATCGTACCTAAATCTTTTATGGATTTTATTCGATGAGAAAAATGAGTCACTACTTTTTGATAAAGTTTGCTTCTCCTCCATATTATTAACAAACCCAGCCAAGTGAACCAGACTGCATCTGCCAGCGAGAATAGGGCTGCTTGTTTAGGGGACAATATTAGATTCTGTTCCACTCCCAGCATGCTGTATTTATGGTTCAAAACCCAAAGAACAGGTAGGATATTTGTCCTAGGACAGAGCGTCCTAGCTAGCAAAAGCATTTGACATGCCAAATGCATCTAGGTGGAGGGTGGGGGGTGGAAGTTAAATTAAATAATCTAAGCCTAGGTAGAAAATTAGGTACTTTGACAGTTGATCATATAGCAATGTTGAAATTATGAGACTCTAACACAGGAGAGTAATCCTTTCCCATTCTGCAGTTTCCGTCCCAAAGGTTAGGTATATATCTGTGTATCGTAGGCAAAGAAAAAGGCACAAAAGAGGGGGGGGGGAAGGGAGAGAGGCATACACAGAGGGAGGCAGGGAGGGAAGGAGAGAGAAATATTTAACACTTTTAAACTCCATGGACTCCAAGTAAGAGTATCTATTTTAATCTTTTTGGAAGAAATTATGCCTCCTACGTCTCACTTCCAGCCCCTACCCAGAAATTAATTTTGAATGTTAATATGAAAGCAACCTCTCTCTTCTTTGAATGCTGCTTTTGATTTTGACAGGGTATCTAAAAGGCTGCTATTAGACAAATTTTCATTAAGTAATAAGCTAGTTCATGGGCAAAACATAAATTTTTTGTCATCTCATGTGAAAATTGAAAAAAGCCATAATTAGGAAGAAAATCACTAAATGTAAGGCACAAAATTTGTTTGCTAAGAATAGTCATTAAGAGGCAACAAAAGCATTAGCAACTTCAATATTGGAAAACAACTATTAAAATACAAGTGGAATTGAGGTATTTGCCCAGACATAATAATGGCTTTACATTTACAGGTCTATAATTGTGGCTTGATTTGAGGTATTGTTGGTACATTTTAAGGAACAATGTGCAGTGGGCCTAAATACTTGAAGTACCATGGCTTTGGGGTTCCAAATTGCAGATTCAAGTTTTAATTTCTAGAGAACATTACCATAGATAGAGTTACTTGACTATACTGTCAATGCTGCTATTGCTTTATTGTGATGAATTGGGCAAAATCAGGACAAAGAGTAGTGTTTTCTGTAGCTTAGACAGTTCATGATACCAGCTTTGCATGTAAAGTGCCCCACGTCTGACATCAGTGTGAAGTTTGCACATCACTGCCTGATATATTTCCCTTCTTAAGAATAACTCTTGTTGTTTTTGCTTTTTGACAAGTACACTCTTCAGAGAAAATTGAAGAAATGCAAAAACTTATAATGAAGGGATTAAAAATTCTTCATAATCCAATCAAACAGAGATAGCCAGTGTCAACATTTTGATGGACTCTCTCATCTTTTTGTTGTATTTGAAACATTTTATTGAATCATAGCAATCATATGATAAAGTATGCAAATTTTAAGTGTCCAAATTATAGTGAATTTTTACTTATACAATAAGGTATCCACTACCCTGATCAAGAAAAACAATATTTCCAACAACACTCCACACACCCTCAATTCCCTTTTCTATCAATGTTCACCTCTCTATCTCCCAGGGTACCCTTAGTTTGGTCCTTCTTGCAATAGTCCCCATGATTTTTAACTTAATATATATGGACTCATATGGAATATCCCTTGTTGGTATCACTTCTTTTATTCAACACAGTATTCATGAGATTCATCTATTTTGTTATAGCATGTAATTATACTCTTCGTTGGGATTCCCCAGTGGCTCAGTGGTAAAGAATCTGTCTACAATGCAGGAGACATAAGATATATGGGCTTCATCCCTGGGTCAGGAAGATCCCCTGGAGGAGGGCGTGGCAACCCACTCCAGTATTCTTGCCTGGAGAATCCCATGGACAGTGGATCCTGGCAGGCTACAGTCCATGGGGTCACAAAGAGTTGGACACAACTGAAGTGACTGGGCATGCATGCATACATTTCCTTTGTTATTGTTATCCTACTCTTATATTGTGATTCTGTTGTATCCTATATCACAGTCTATTCATCCATTGATAAACATTTGAGTTGTTTCCAGTTTTTATGTTTTATGAATAAAGCCCAAACATTCTTGAAAGTATCTTTTGGTGGATAGGCACTCCTTTCTCTTGGATTCTTCTCCTTTTTTTGTGTGTGCCTGTAAGTGTAGACTATATTTTATAAGAAATTGAACTCATATCTATTTCTCTTATTTTCACATCTATTTCTGTGTTCTTGTTGACCACAGGAGTCCAGTGCCTCCCAAGAAACAGGACTGTCTCAGCAACCCTGACAGGCACAGGCATTGTCTGGGGGCAGCCTGGGGCAAGCAGCATGGAGGTACATGCTGGATAATTCTTTCAGTTCATTAGGAATGTAGTCTCTATCCTCCCTTAACAAGCCCAGCACATCATCAGCCAGCTTATCCTAGGATTTAGCCCTAGTTACTGGCCTGGCATCCATGGAAGGATCAAAGGGCAGCTCCTGAGGGGGAGCACCTGTTGCCTTCTCAGGTAGAACTTCTGCAGAATCTTCCAGCACAGTGGAGCTCTTACTGGGGAAGAGTGGGCCACCTGTGCAAACCCAGAGACTCCAGGGGGCGGTTTGCAGAATCCATGTCCTTCATATCCTGGTTGGTCTCCAACTAGATATCTCTATCCCATGATTCAGGATCCCACTTTTCCCAACCAGGACCCTGACCTTTGCATAACACACCTATCTTGGCTAAGCACACAAACGTCTCTGGAGTTCTGTAAGTTCTAACAAGTAAGTTATCAGCCTGCTATTCAGCTGTGTCTGCTCTTCCTTTATAGAAAGTAAAGTCTCTCTGGGTCTCACACTTTGCCATTAATTCTTTGTTAACAGCCTCCAATCTCTCCATAGTCTTCTGTAGGACATCAATACAATTTGGTAGTAACCAGCCAGCTCTGCTTTGCTGGCCCCCTAGTTTTAAACCACTTACATCACTCAGTTCAGTTTGGTTGCTCAGTCGTGTCTGACTCTTTGCGACCCCATGGACTGCAGCACGCCAGGCTTCCCTGTCCTTCACCAACTTCCAGAATCTGCTCAAACTCCCGTCCATTGAGTTGGTGGTTCCATCCAACCACCTCATCCTCTATCATCCTTGCTATAGCATTTCCTTTCATGGGGACATTTTCCCATGTAATTTTTAGTAGTTTGGAGGGTCTCTTGTGACAGAGACTATCCATATTCACCTACCAACCAGGAGACCATCTCCTTCACCTTGCCCTGCAGGGGGTGAGTTAGTCTCAACTCCCCATCTTACTGCCCATTTTCTCAGTCCACATCTGCCGTCACCTGTGTTAGTTCCAGTGAGTTAGTTCCAGTTAATTCCTACTTTCTGAGAAGTAGATACCAAGACAGGATTAACGATTTTATTAGGGCACATGCTTGTGAAAGGAAAAAGTGAGGGAGCTAGAGAAGTCTTTATAGTTCAGTTGCTCTGTCATGTCTGACTATTTGTGACCCCCTGGACTGCAGAACACCAGGCTTCTCTGTCTTTCACTATCTCCCAGAGCTTGCTCAAACTTATGTCTATTGAGTCAGTGATGCCATCCAGTGATCTCATTCTCTGTCATCCCCTTCTCCTCCTGCCTTCAATCTTTCCCAGCATCAGGGTCTTTTCCAGTGAGTCAACTCTTCACGTTAGTTGGCCAAAGTATTGGAGCTTCAGCATCAGTCCTTTCAATGAATATTCAGGACTGATTTCCTTTAGGATTGACTGGTTTGATCTCTTTGCTGTCCAAGGGACTCTTAGGAGTCTTCTCCAGCTCCACAATTCAAAAGCATCAATTCTTTGGCATTCAGCCATCTTTATGGTCCAACCCTCACATTTGTACAAGACTATTGAAAAAAAAACCATAGCTTTGACTATATGGACCTTTGCTGGCAAAGTGATGTCTCTGCTTTTTAATACACTGTCTAGGTTTGTCATAACTATTCTTCCAAGGAGCATGCACCTTTTAATTTAATGGCTACAGTCACCGTCTTCATTGATTTTGGAGCCCAAGAAAATGGAATCTGACACTGTTTCAACATTTTCCCCACCTATTTGCCATGAAGTGATAGGATCGGATGCCATGATCTTAGTTTTCTGAATGTTGAGTTTTAAGCCAGCTTTTTCACTCTCCTCTTTCACCTTCAACAAGAGGCTTTTTAATTACTCTTCACCTTCTGCCATTGAAGTGATATATCATCTGCATATCTGAGGCTGCTGATATTTCTCCCAGCAATCTTTATTCCAGCTTGTGATTCATCCAGCCGGGCATTTCTCATGATGTACTCTGTATATAAGTAAGCAGGGTGACAATATACAGCCTTGATGTACTCCTTTTCCAATTTTGAACCAATCTATTGTTCCATGTTCAGTTCTAACTGTTGCTTCCTTTCCAGCATACAGGTTTCTCAGGAGGCAGATAAGGTGGTCTGGTATTTCCATCTCTTTAAGAATATTCCACAATTTGTTGTGATCCACACAGTCAAAGGTGTTAGCACAGTCAAAGAAACAGAAATCAATTTAAGTAGATTTTTAAAAAAATTCCATTGCTTTTTCTATGATCCAGCAAGTGTGATTTAATCTTTGGTTCCTCTGCCTTTTCTAAATCCAGCTTGTACATCTGGAAGTTCTCAGTTCTTGTACTACTGATGTCTAACTTGAAGGATTTTGAGCATAATCTTTCTGACATGTGAAATAAGTGCAACTGTATGGTAATTTGAACATTCTTTGGCACTGTGTTTCTTTGGGACTGGAATGAAAACTGACCAGCTGACCTTTTCCAGTCCTGTGGCCACTGCTGAGTTTTCCAAATTTCCTGGCATAATGAGTGCAGCACTTTAACAGCATCATCTTTTAGGATTTTAAATAGCTCTTGTTGGAATTCCATCACCTCCACTAGCTTTGCTTGTAGCAATGCTTTCTAAGCCCTTGATTTCACACTCCAGGATGTCTGACTCTAGGTGAGTGACCACAGCATCATGGTTATCTGGGTCATTAAGAGTTTTTTTGTACAGTGCTTTTGTGTATTCTGGCCACCTTTTCTTAATCTCTTCTGCTTCTGTTAGGTCCTTGCCATTTTTGTCCTTTATTGTGCCTGTCGTTTCATGAAAGTTTCCCTTGATATTTCCAATTTTCTTAAAGAGATCTCTAGTCTTTCCCAGTCTACTGTTTTCCTCTATTTCTTTGCATTGTTCACTTAAGAAGGGTTTCTTAACTCTCTTTGCTATTCTCTGGAACTCTGCATTCAATTGGGAATACCTTTCCTTTCTCCTTTGCCTTTCACTTCTTTTCTTTTCTCAACTATTTGTAATGCCTCCTCAGACAACCACTTTGCCTTCTTGCATTTCTTTTTCTTGGGGATGGTTTTGGTCACCACCTCTTGTACAATGTTATGAACCTCTGTCCATAGTTTTTCAAGATTCTAGCTTGAGCTTTATCCAGCCCGGCATTTCACACAATGTACTCTGCATTTAAGTTAAATAAACAGAGTGACAATATACATCCTTGACATACTCCTTTCCCAATTTTGAACGAGTCCATTTTTCCATGTCTGGTTCTAACTGTTGCTTCTTGACCTGCATACAGATTTCTCAGGAGGCAGGTAAGGTGTCTGGTATTCCTACCTGTTTAACAATTTCCAACAGTTTGTTATGATCCACACAGTCAAAGGCTTTAGTGTAATCAATGAAGGAGAATTACATTTTTTTCTGGAATTCTGTTGCTTTTTCTATGATTCAGTGTATGTTGGCAATTTGATCTCTGGTTCTTCTGCCTTTTCTAAATCCCACTTGTACATCTGGAAGTGTTGGTTCATGTAATATTGAGGCCTAGCTTCAAGGATTTTGAGCATTACCTTGCTATCATGTGAAATGAGAAGGCTAGAGGAGCCATAGTGCCACAAGGCAAGTCTGACCCTGAGTGAAGGAGAGAGGGACAGGAGATTGGGTGGAAGTATTCTAGACTATCATGCAGCTTAGGAGAATTCACAAGCCATCAGGGAGACCTTGAGACAATGTTGGGTGTCAGAGGAGTCTCAAGTCTCCCAGGATAACTTGTCTTGATATCCTGCTGCTCTCAGACATTGGTTGGGAGCACCCCATGGGATGCATGGCCACCATGCAAATATAGTGATAGCTTTCCAGCGGTAGCACTTGGGTTCTTGGTCAGTTACTCTTCCTTTAGCCAGAGATCTATGAGGTACATTCTCTTGGTCACCAAAAATGGGATTAGCACAATATCCAGAATAAAGTGTCCACAGTTCAGTTCAGTTCAGTTCAGTCGCTCAGTTGTGTCCGACTCTTTGCAACCCCATGAACCACAGCACACCAAGCCTCCCTCGTCATCACCAACTCCCAGAGTCCACCCAAGCCCATGTCTGTTGAGTCAGTGATGCCATCCAACCATCTCATCCTCTGTCATCCCCTTATCCTCCTGCCCTCAATCTTTACCAGCATCAGAGTCTTTTCAAATGAGTCAGCTCTTCACATCAGATGGCCAAAGTATTGGAGTTCCAGCTTCAATATCAGTCCTTCCAATGAACACCCAGGACTGATCTCCTTTAGGATGGACTGGTTGGATCTCCTTGAAGTCAAAGGGACTCTCAAGAGTCTTCTCCAACACCACAGTTCAAAAGCATCAATTCTTCAGCACTCAGCTTTCTTTATAGTCCAACTCTCACATCCATACATGACCAATGGAAAAACCATATCCTTGACTAGACGGACCTTTGTTGACAGAGTAATGTCTCTGCTTTTTAATATGCTGTCTAGGTTGGTCATAACTTTTCTTCCAAAGAGTAAGCATCTTTTAATTTCATGGCTGCAATCACCATCTGCAGTGACTTTGGAGCCCAGAAAAATAAAGTCAGCCACTGTTTCCACTGTTTCCCCATCTATTTGCCATGAAGTGATTGAACTGTGGTGTTGGAGAAGACTCTTGAGAGTCCCTTGGACTGCATGGAGGTCCAACCAGCCCATCCTAAAGGATATCAGTCCTGGGTGCTCATTGGAAGGACTGATGTTGAAGCTGAAACGCCAATATTTTGGCCACCTCATGCAAAGTGTTGACTCATTGGAAAAGACCCTGATGCTGGGAAGGATCAGGGGCAGGAGGAGAAGGGGATGACAGAGTATGAGATGGCTGGATGGCATCACTGACTCGATGGACATGAGTTTGGGTAAACTCCGGGAGTTGGTGATAGACAGGGAGGCCTGGTGTGCTGCGATTCATGGGGTCACAAAGAGTAAGACACGACTGAGCGACTGAACTGAACTGAACTGATGGGACCAGATGCCATGATCTTAGTTTTCTGAATGATGAGCTTTAAGCCAAGTTTTTCACTCTCCTCTTTCACTTTGATCAAGAGGCTCTTTAGTTCTTCTTCACTTTCTACCATAAGAGTGGTGTCATCTGCATATCTGAGGTTAAAGTTTTCATAATTACTAAACATTTTCTTATATCCCTAACACTTAGAGTGGTTTTCACTTTCAGTTTCGTAAGCAATGCTGCTTTGAACATTGATGTTTTCCATTGTTTCTTAGAATAGATTCTTGGAAGTGGAATGGTCAGATGAAAGAGTGAACATTTCACTCTCTTTTAAAATCTTTTAATTGAAGTATAGTTGCTTTACAATATTTCAGGTGTGCAGCAAAATGACATGAATACAGATGTACACACACATATATGCAAATATATTCTTTTTTAGAATATTTTCTATTAAAGGTCATTATAAGATATTGAATATAGTTCCCTGTGCTACATAGTAGATACTTGTTGGTTATCTATTTTATATATAGCAGGGTGTATCTGTCATAAATAAATCCCCAAATTATCCCTGTTATAAATAAATATCCCTGTTATAAATAAATTCCAAATTTGTCCCTCCCCACCCTTTTCCCTTTGGTAATCATACATTTATTTTCTATGTCTGCGAGTCCATTTCTGTTTTGTGAATAAGTTCATTAGCATCATTATTTTGTGATTCCACATATAAGTGGTACCATATTTATCTTTGTCTGATTTATTTCACTTAATCTCTAGTTCTACCCATGTTGCTACAAATGGCATTATTTCGTTCTTTTCTATGGTTAGGTAGTATTCCATTGTGTGTGTGTGTATGTGTGTGTGTGTGTACCACACCTTTATCCATTCATCTGCTGATGGACATTTAGTTTGTCTCCGTGTCTTGACTATTGTAAATAGTGCTTGTATGAACACTGTGGTACATGTGTATTTTTAAATTAGAGTTTTCTCTGAATATAGCCTAGGAGTGGGATTGCTGGATCATACAGTAACTCTATTTTCAGTTTTTTAAAGAACCTCCATACTGTTCTCCATAGTGCTTGTATCAATTTACATTCCCAACAATGCATAGGAGAGTTCCTTTTTCTCCTCGCTCTCTCTAGCATTTACTATCTGTAGACATTTGATCATGGCCATTCTGACCATTATGAAGTGACACCTCATTGCAGTTTTGATTTCTGTTTCTCTAACAATTAGTAATGCTGAGCATCTTTTCATGTGCCTGTTGGCCATCTCTATGCCTTCTCTGAAGAAATATCTATTTAGGTCTGCCCATTTTTGATTGGGTATTTTTAAAAAAAATATTTTGCTGTATGAACTGTTTGTATATTTTGAAGATTAACTCCTTATTGGTTGCATTGTTTGCAAATACTTTTTCTCATTCCATAGGTTGTCTTTTCATTTTATTTATGGTTTCCTTTGATATACAACATTTTTAAAGTTTAATTAGGTCCCACTTGCTTATTTTTGCTTTTGTTTTCATTGGTTTAGGATATGGATCGAAAAAGACATTGCACGATTTATGTCAAAGAGTGTCCTTACGTTTTCCACTAGGAGTTTTACAGTATCCAGTCTTACATTTAGGTCTTTAAGCCAATTTGAGCTTATTTTTGTGTATGGTGTTAGAGAATTTCTAATTTTATTCTTATTATTGTAGCTGTCCAATTTTCTCAGAACAACTTATTAAAGAATTTGCATGATTACTAGCCATTTTTTTACATTCCTAACACTTAGAGTGGTTTTCACTTTCAGTTTCATAAGCAATGCTGCTTTGAACACTGATGTTATTCATTGTTTCTTAGAATAGATTCTTGGAAGTGGAATGGTCAGGTGAAAGAGTGGAAATTTCACTCTCTTTTAAAAATTTTAAAAAATTCTAATTGAAGTATAGTTGATTTACAATATTTCAGGTGTGCAGCAAAATGACTCTTATGAATACATATGTACACACACATATATGCAAATATATTCTTTTTCAGATTCTTTTCTGTTATAGGGTATTACAAGATATTAAAGATATTATGTTCTATATACTCTTGCCTCCTTTGTTATAGATTAACTGACATAAGAATGTAGGTTGTAGAGTTTCAATCATGTTCCATTGATTTATGTGTCTGTTTTTGTGCCAATACCATACTGATTTGATTATTGTAACTTTGTAGTATAATCTGAAATCAGAGACTGTGAATTCTCCAGATTCATTCTGCTTTCTCAAGATTGTTTTGACTATGTGGGGTCTTTTGTGTTCCTGTAAAAATTTTTTAAAAATTTAAATTCAGTTCTGTGAAAAGTGCCATTGATAATTTGATAAGTTTTGTGTTGAATCGATAGATTGCCCTGAGTAGTATGGCCATTTTAACAATACTGATTCTTTCGATTCAAGAACATGGTATAGCTTTCCATCTATTTGTGCCATCTTCAGTTTCTTTCATCAGTGTCTTATAGTTTTTGGAGTACAGGTCTTTTGCCTCTTTAGGAAGGTTTAGTCTTAGGTATTTTATTCTTTTTGATGTGATTGGTAAATGAGATTGTTATAGAAATGCAACAGATTTCTGTGTATTCTTTTTGTATCCTGTAACTTTATTGAGTTCATTGATGAGCTCTATTAGTTTCCTGGTGGTGCATTTAGGATTTTCTACTTTTGCCACCTGATGTGAACAGCTGATTATCAGTTGAGGAATCTTTGGTTGCAAGCAACAGAAGGAACTTAACTAAAAGTTTCATCAGTGGGAAGACTGAAGAACTAGGATTTAAAGAGAGATGCTCCTGGTAGAAGAGATTGTTCATCATTCTCACCTTAGTGTCTTCTCCAAACTGGACTGAATTGGCATCCATACGAATCTTGTCACTGCATCCCTCTGCTCAGAATTCCATATCCTAGGTCACAGATCTCCTCCTTATATACCCCAGATGGTTGAAAGAGAGCATCCCCAGAAGGGCTTTCCAAAGGGAAAAGGTCTTGTTTATTGCAGCCCCACAATGACCACATTATAATAGAGAGATGATAATTCCCCAAAAGGAAGACTGGGTTTTGTGTGTGTGTGTGTGTGTGTGTGTGTGTGTGTGTGTGTGTGTGTGTGTGTGTGTGTGTGTTCAGATGAGAATTAAATGAGAGTACATATTAGCTCAATCAGAGTCTACAAAGAGTGAAGTTAGAGTGGGGGAAATCTTGATACCCGGTTTTCTACCATCCTTCAACTTCTGCCTCTTTATTTTTGCTAGCAACTATCCTGTTCCTTCAACAGCAATTTTTACTTACAAAATGCTTTATAAGCATGATATAATTAACCATACTGATACGCTGTGCTGTAGAATTCCTTTGGAGAACAGACAATATGAATTGCAAAGAGCCGGGAATTAACTTATCATCTGTTTTGAAGAGATGTGGCAGGGAATGGGGTGGGGCTTTTTGATTGTGGCTCAAAAATTGATTTCTAATTGCTCTTTTTATTGCTGGTTTAGCTGATTCTGCCTTTAGTTTTTTATCTTTGGTTCTATTTCTTTTCTAAGTGAGTTAGGAAATGGCATACTTGACTCCACCCCAGGTATATTTGCTTAAACATTTAAAATATGTCTCCATACTCATGCAGCTGGATGATTTGGGAAACATCATAATCTGATCGAAATTCTAGTTTTACTTCGAATATTGCGACCAAAGTTGAAAATCTGAATAATTCTCTTAAATACTGACTACTCATTTTATTCTGAATACAAAGATATGTCTATAGTACAGTTAGTGGTTACAGTGGTTAAGGTTAACTTTGGAGTTAGAGCTTGGTTTAAATCTTAGTTCTGACATTTACAAGCCATCCTGTGAAAACACTAGTTTTCTCAGCAGTAAAATGGAATAATAATGCTATTAGCTTAGGCTCATCTTACTTCACCTTGAGAAAGTCCTGGGAAGCTTTCCCCAACACGACACTCCCACCCTCAGTCTAGAGTAGACTCCCTCATGATCCACATTCACAGCACAAATTCTCTCAGAGACACAATTGCAGTTTGAGTTTCTACTCTTCTGTTAGATTATTTAATTACATCTGCCTCAACATCCTTCCCTGCACAGACTAAACTCCATGAGGTTAGGGTCAACTATGTCTGTCTTCTTCACCTTGCTCCTGGTTGGCACTCCATAAATATTTATTGAATGAATGAATAAAAGAAGGAATGATTTCCCATAGAGGATTACTGAGATTGTGCATAAAAACCTCAGTGTCTGGTATGTAGTAAGAACTGAGTAAATGTAACCTCCCACAAAGAAAAACACCAAAAAATAACCTTCAAAACAAAGCAAATCTCCCAACAACCAAATCATATATCATGCAAGAAATAAAATATTAATATGTTGTTGTCATCATTAAATGCTGATTTTTCAAGTTGAGTTATGCTCCTGGAACAAACAACCCTTGATTTCAGTTATTTAAAACAACAAATTTTTATTTTTTGCTCATGTGACATTTTCTTCTTTAAATATTTATATTTATTTATTGGGGTATGGCAGGTCTTAGTTGTGGCACTAACTTAGGAACTTAGTTATGTCACTATTAAAAAGCAGACATTACTTTGCCAACAAAGGTCCATCTAGTCAAAGCTATAGTTTTTACAGTAGGCATATATGGATGTGAGAGTCAGACTATAATGAAAGCTGAGCACCAAAGAATTGATGCTTTAGAACTGTAGTGTTGGAGAAGACTCTGGAGAGTCCCTTGGACAGCAAGGAGATCAAACTAGTCAATCCTACAGGAAATCAGTTCTGAATATTCATTGGAAGAACTGATGCTGAAGCTGAAACTCCAACACTTTGGCCACCTGATGCAAAGAACAGACTCATTGGAAAAGACCCTGATGCAGGGGAAGATTGAAGGTAGGAGAAGGGGACGGCAGAGGATGAGATGGTTGGACGGCATCATTGACTTGATGACAGGAGTTTGAGCAAGGCCTAGAAGTTGGTAATGGACAGGGAAGCCTGGTGTGCTGCAGTCCATGAGGGTTGCAAAGAGCCAGATATGACTGAGTGACTGAACTGACTGAGCCGCGGCAAACAGGATCTTTGATCTTTGTTGTAGCATGCAGAATCTTTAGTCGCAGTGTATGAGATCTTTAATTGTGGCATGTGAACTCTTAGTTGAAGCATGTGGGATATAGTTCCCTGACCAGGGATCAAACCTGGACCTCCTGCCTTGGGAGCTTGGAGCCTGGCTAAGGCTGGACCACCAGGGAAGTCCCTCATGTCACATTTTCAATGAGAGTCAGTCTCATGGTGGCTGCCTGACTCCCACAACAGAGTAAGGGGCCTCACACCAGCAATTATACACACAAATGGGGAAATGATAAGTAACATTTCTACTCAAAGCCCATTGGTGGGAATCTTATCTGGCTCAGGCTGCTAAAACAAAATACCATAGACTGAATGGCTTAAACAACAGGATTATCGTTTAAAAACAAACAGAAGAAAGCATCCAATCAGAATGAGAAGTGGTGGACACTCCTGGCTGTGCCAGGTTTGGGTACTTTCCTTTGTAATTCATAGGAATTAGAAGCAGGTGTGGGCTTCCCAGGTGGGACTGGTAGCAAAGAACCTGCCTGTCAATGCAGAAGATGCCAAGAGACACAGGTTCGATTCCTGGGTCGGGAAGATCCCCTGGAGTCGGAAATGGCAACCTACTCCAGTATTCTTGCCTGGAGAATTCCATGGGCAGAGGATCCTGGTGGACTACAGTCTGTGGGGCTGCAAAGAGTGGTACATGACTGAGCACACATCACAGCCTACAGAAGCAGGAGGAGCCAGAATGATAGGGGGTGATCTTAGGAGCTCAGGCAAAGAACTCTCACCAGTAGGATGATTATTTAAATATTTTAACAGCTCGTGTGGTTGTATAGAGAGGTGTTGGTTGACCTTCAGTCCAAGGTGAAGCTAGGCCTTGACTGGGCGTGACTGTCCCAGAGCCTTAAAACCTTTGCTAAAGAGCCTCATTTTACAGAGAAGAGATTAAGAGCCATGGAGGGCAAAGGAGTTCCATCAGGTCACACAGCAGATTGGTGAGAGGGAAATAGAAAGACCAGGAAATGCAGAGACACAGGGCTACAGAAGGACCTGGGCAACAGGGCTAGAGGTGAGACAGAGGGGTACAGAGCTAGGGGAACACCCAGAGAGAAGCAGAGTTCAGGAGGGAAGAAGAGAGGAACAGGAGAGGTGGAGGAGAGAGCAAGCGTGACATGGAGATAGAGAAGCAGAAGGAATGGGAGAAAGGCTGAGAGAGACAGGGAGGTGGTGGATACAGGACGGATTCTGTAAGGTGCCATCAAACTCACGATGTTGGGGTGATGGGCCAGTGACATGCTTCTCCATGTTTATGGATTGAGCTGCAAAGGGCCAGTGGAGTAGAAAGAACAATTAGGGGAAAAGCTGTTGGGACGGAGTGGGGTGGGCCGGGCTAGTGAGGGGAGGCAGAAGGACTAAGCACAGCCGAGTCTTTTCATGGCCTGTGTGTATCTGTTTGTTACCACGGGAGCAGACATGCAGACTGGGACCCCCCACTGCAACCCATTCGTTCCCACCAGCCTGCTGCTCTGCCAGACGGCTGCCCCTCCAGGTCATTGCCTCTGAGCCTTATTTATTGCTCCAAAATCTGGGGCCAGGAGGAGTCCCTGCTGGCAAGCTCAGGCGGAAGCTTCCATCTAAATCCCGGACTTGGCCTCAGCCACTGCCGCTGAACAGGAGGAACGGTGGGAGGGCCGACCTTGATTTGTACCAGGGCGGCTTTTGAACACGTGGAAGATAGTGTTTTCTGTGGCATGGAGAGTTCTTCCTGCTATCTGGAGATTTAAGTCTTGGCTTTATTCTTTCCCATTAGAGAAACAGTTTTTAAAACCCACACACATTTCCTAATTCAGTTCTGGCTGTTTTAACCAGAGTTAAAGAGTTCAGTGAAGAAGTAGCTCCCAATAATCAAGAATTTACAATGTCAGTCTACATCAGCTATACTTCAGTAATAATAAAAAGAAATACAAGAAGAAATAAAAACTGATCAATCTATTAAAAAAAAAAAGAATTTACAGTAGGAGGAATCCTGAGAGGGTAATGTCATTGGATCCTTGTACAAAGTTATGAGGGAGGCACTATAATTTCTCACTTTACAGGTGAGATCACTGAGGCTCAGGGAGAGAAGAAACTTGCCCAGGATCCCATTTCTGTTGGTGCCAGAGCCGATCTGTCTACCTGCGTTTCCCCATCACTGTGCCTTCCTGTCTGCTCTTTGCCCATGATACAGATGAAGACGTCAAGGCTTATCAGGTCTACCAACTTGCCCAAAGGCCCATTAATAGAAAGTTGCAGAATGAGGATCTGCACTGGGGTCTGTTTATCTTCAAGCCTCTGCTCTCACCTCCTGTGCGTTAGATTGGGGTCTTTCAGAAACAGAGACTCCCTCCTTCCAAATGTTTTTGTGCTTCATGAAGAAAGTAAGGAAACTGAAAGCTCTAATAGAACTGTGAGTACACTTAAAAATGGGCAGGATGATAAAGTTCGTATTATGTGTATCTTACTGCAATTAAAACTTTTTAAAGGGAAATAAAAAAGCTCCTATAGCCACCCTCTTGGCTGTGGATAATGGGCTATTTGTTTAAATCAGAGGATAATTGCTTAACAATGTTGTATTGGCTTCTGCTGTACAGCAACGTGAATCAGCCCTAAGCATACACATGTCCCCTCCCTCTTGAGCTTCCTTCCCACCCCTCTAGGTTGTCCACTAACCTTGCTTTTCCTCTAACTCGTGGAGTCTGCATATTCTTGGCTTCAGTTGCCTTGTGTCTTCTGCAGCCTCACTGCCTTGTGCTTCTCGAGTTCTCTGTGTGCCTCTGGTCTTCTACCCCCTCCCTATCTATCTGTCTTGTTCTTGTGTAGTTGCTAAGTCATGTCTGACTTTTTGTGACCCCATGGACTGTAGCCAACCAAGCTCCTTCTGTCCATGGGATTTCCCAGGCAAGAATACTGGAGTGGGTTGCCATTTCCTTCTCCAGGGGAATCTTCCTGACCCAGATTGCATCTCCTGCTTGGCAGGCAGATTCTTTACCACTGAGCCACCTGGGAAGCCCCAGCTCTCTATTAATTTATCTATTTTTCAAGTCAACCTTCCTAAAACAGAAGATCAGATTGGATGGCATCTTAGATCTGGTTCCCTGGAAAACGGGCTCTCAGATGATTTGCCTGATGGAACTTTCAGGGAGAACATTTAAGATTAGCACCATGGAGGATCTAAGAAAAGAGGAAAGGACAGAGGAGAAGTTGAACTGTAATACAGTCTTAATATAATGGAGCAGGACCCTATGGGACCTTCCTGGGACAGACCCCTCCCCCATACCACCTGCTTTAGCTCCTCTCTGATGTCCCTAGATAACAGTATCTGCTGCACATCGTGAGTTGTTTTACAGATATGAAACAAATGGATGATGTTAACTACTTGATGAACATGGGTGCATAGCCCCAGGTCTACTGGAGACTAAGGATTGATAGTGCTAACCACTGTGACACTCCTTGTGACCTCACCATCAACCAGTCAGAGGCTTGGGCTTGAGCTGATCACACACGTGTGACCCTCTCTCCCTCACTTAGCCTTTAAAAATGCTTTATAATTGACAACTAGGATAGAATAGCAAGGAGAGATAAGAAAGCCATCATCAGTGATCAATGCAAAGAAATAGAGGAAAAAACAATAGAATGGGAAAGACTAGAGATCTCTTCAAGAAAATTAGAGATACCAAGAGAATATTTCATGCAAAGATGGGCACAGTAAAGGACAGAAATGGTAGGGACCTAACAAGCAGAAGATGTTAAGAAGAGGTGGCAAGAATACACAGAAGAACTGTACAAAAAAGATCTTCATGATCTAGATAACCACGATGGTGTGATCACTCACCTAGAGCCAGACATCCTGGAATGCAAAGTCAAGTGGGTCTTAGGAAGCATCATGACGAACAAAGCTAGTGGAGGTGATGGAATTCCAATTGAACGATTTCAAATCCTAAAAGATGATGCTGTGAAAGTGCTGCACTCAATACACCAGCAAATTTGGAAAACTCAGCAGTGGCCACAGGACTGGAAGAGGTCAGTTTTCATTCCAATCCCAAAGAAACGCATTGACAAAGAATGTTCAAATTACTGCACAATTGCATTCATCTCACATGTCAGCAAAGTAATTCTCAAAATTCTCCAAGCCAGGCTTCAATAGTATGTGAACTGTGAACTTCCAGATGTTCAAGCTGGATTTAGAAAAGCCAGAGGAACCAGAGGTCAAATTGCCAACATTCATTGGATCATCGAAAAAGCAAGAGAGTTCCAGAAAAACATCTACTTCTGCTTTATTGACTATGCCAAAGCCTTTGACTGTGTGGATCACAACAAACTGTGGAAAATTCTTAAACAGATGGGAATACCAGACCAGCTGACCTGCCTCCTGAGAAATCTGTATGCAGGTCAAGAAGCAACAGTTAGAACTGGACATGGAACAACAGACTGGTTCCAAATAGAGAAAGGAGTATGCCAAGGCTGTATGTTGTTACTCTTCTTATTTAACTTATATGCAGAATACATCATGCAAAATGCTTGGCTGGATGAAGCACAAGCTGGAATCAGGATTGCTGGGAGAACTATCAATAACCTCAGATACACGGATGACACCATCCTTATGGCAGAAAGCAAAGAAGAACTAAAGAGCCTCTTGATGAAAGTGAAAGAGAGTGAAAAAGTTGGCTTAAAACTCAACATTCAAAAAACAAAGATCATGGCATCCAGTCCCATCACTTCATGGCAAATAGATGGGGAAACAATGGCAGCAGTGAGAGACTTTATTTTCTTGGGCTCCAAAATTACTGCAGATGGTGACTGCAGCCATGAAATTAAAAGACACTTCCTCCTTGGAAGAAGAGCTATGGCCAATCTAGACAACATATTAAAAAGCAGAGACATAATTTTGCCAACAAAGGTCTGTCTAATCAAAGCTATGGTTTTTCCAGTGGTCATGTATGGATGTGCAAGCTGGTCTATAAAGAAAGCTGAGCTCCAAAGAATTGATGCTTTTGAACTGTTGTGTTGGGGAAGATTCTTCAGAGTCCCTTGGACTGCAAGAAGATCAAACCCGTCAATCCTAAAGGAAATCAATCCCAAGTATTCATTGGAAGAACGGATGCTGAAGCTTAAACTCCAATGCTTGGACCCCCTGACGCAAAGATCTGACTCACTGGAAAAGACCCTGATGCTGGGAAAGATTGAAGGCTGACTGAAGGGGATGACAGAGGATGAGATGGTTGGATGGCATCACTGACTCGATGGACATGAGTTTGAGCAAGCTCTGGGAGTTGGTGATGGACAGGGGAGCCTGACGTGCTGCAGTCCATGGGGGTCACAAAGAGTTGGACATGGCTGAGCAAATGAACTGAACTGAAGGGATAACTAATAAGGACCTACAATTAGGCTTTCCAGGTGGTACTAGTGGTAAAGAACCTGCCTGCCAATGCTGGAGAGGTAAGAGATGTGGGTTCGATCCCTAGGTCGGAAAGGTCCTCTAGAGGAGGGCACGGCAACCCACTCCAGTCTTCTTGCCTGGAGAATCCCCATGGACAGAGGATCCTAGTGGGCTTCAGCCCATTGGATCGCAAAGTGTCGGACACTACTGAAATGATTTAACACGCATGCAGGGATGTACTATATATTAATAGTTCAGTTCAGTTCAGTTCAGTTCAGTTCAGCCGCTCAATTGTGTCTGACTCTTTGCAACCCCATGGACTGCAGCACGCCAGGCCTCCCTGTCCATCACCAACTCCTGGAGTTTACCCAAACTCATGTCCATTGAGTCGGTGATGCCATCCAACCATCTCATCCTCTGTTGTGGCCTTCTCCTCCTGCCTTCAATCCTTCCCAGCATCAGGGTCTTTTCCAGTGAGTCACCACTTCACATAAGGTGGCCAATGTTTTGGAGTTTCAGCTTCAACATCAGTCCTTCCAGTGGACACTCAGGACTGATCTCCTTTAGGATGGACTGTTTGGACCTTCTTGCAGTCCAAGGGACTCTCAAGAGTCTTCTCCAACACCACAGTTCAAAAGCATCAATTCTTCAGTGCTCAGCTTTCTTCATAGTCCAACTCTCACATCCATACATGACCACTGGAAAAACCATAGCCTTGACCAGACAGACTTTTGTTGGCAAAGTAATGTCTCAGCTTTTTAATATGCTGTCTAGGTTAATAGTACAGGGAACTCAATACTCTGTAATGACCTATATGGGAAAAGAATCTTAAGAAAAGGGTTGATACATGTATATGTATAACTGATTCACTCTGCTCTACAGCAGAAACTAACATGACACTGTAAATTAAATATACTCTGATAAAAAAATGCTTTCTTGAAACCCATCTAGAAGTTTGGGCTTTTTCAGCACTGGTGTCCCAGAGTCCTTGTTTGGTGCCTTACACTAAATGCTGCACTTTTTTCCCACTGCAACCCAGCATCAATAGATTGGCTTTCATGTTCATGGGCAACTGGACCCAAGTTTGGTTTAGTAACATTAACAAAAACCTCAGCAGATCCCATGGTGCTTTGGGCTGGGTTGGGCATTCAGAGTTGTTCCCTTCAGGAAAGCAGGTTAAGTCTCTATTCCTTGACACTGACCCATGATTGGATGGGGTTGCCTTTGGGGTAAGGGGGACATGACCTTGGGCAAGGTGGTTCTCTTCCATTGAGATCCATTAGGTCTCAGCACCCAGAGTGGTGGGGGTGGGGAAGGCGAGAGCCTGAGAGGGGAGTCTGGGTGGTGCCCCACAGCAGCCTCCCCTGATTAACTGCTTTCCAGGACATAGCAGCCCCTGCTGGCCACCTCCACTGCCTTGTCTCCCCTCTTCCATCCTATATATATGTGCTGTGTGCTCAGTCATGTCTGACTCTTTGCAACCCCAGGGACTGTAGGAGGAGCCACTAGGCTCCTTTGCCCATGGAATTTTCCAGGTAAGAATACTGGAGTGGGTAGCCATTTCCTACTTCAGGGGATCTTCCTAACCCAGGGATTCGAACTGGCGTCTCTTGCATCTCTTCACTGGCAGGTGGATTCTTTACCATTCATACCACCTTGCCTCCTGTGCTAGTTGTAGTCCAATCAGCTGTGACTAGGCCTCAAGTCATGTGTCCTGGAGCATGGCAACCAAGTGCAGAACCGGTCTGAGGTTTTGGCCCATAGGGGCCTGGAGCACAGTGGGTCATCGAGTGCCCTGGATTGTTCAGCACAGCTACAATGCCTTTCCAGCTTCCCAGAGTCCAGGAGAATTCCCGTTTAAAGTTATTTGTACTATTTAAGGTAGGTTGATTCAGCTAATAAGAGCACAAAGTGAAAGAGACACTGGAGCTGATCTCCAAATAGCACGATTTCCTCTTTGCCCCACAAGCAATTCCCTTTGACATCACCAGAGCCCAAAGCCGAGGCAATTGGACATCAAGGAGGTGTTCTGAGAGGGCAGGTCAGTCGCTACAGGGCCACAGTCTCCCCTGAAGAGGAGCTCTCCTTCTGCCATCAGCCAGACTGCCCTTTGCAATTCCCTGATACCTCTGAAGTTTGCATGTGGACAATAATTTTTCTCCTGCTTAGTCTAGGTCTCTCTTTCCTCTCTATTGATTTTTCCCCATGAAGTTAAAGCAGAGGTGGAGACACATATGCCGCAGGATACCAATATAAGCCTGCCAGTCAAGCTGCACTGCCCCCCCTGCTGCAGCTGAGATGTGCCAGGGCCTCCATCCTCTCCTTCTCCCTAATTGATTTCCAAACCCAGCCTCCTGGGATGGTGCCTTGGCTGGCTTTCCAACTTCAGCCTCTCAACCTTCATTTAATGCTTCTCGGGTGGTGAGAACTTATGTTTCCCACCTACTAGTTGGCATCTGGCTGATTTTCTCATCCTGAGGAATTTAGTTTGATTAATGTCGAGCCTTTGTGCATCGCATTGGAGTTGTCAAAAGTGATGCGTAATCTTCCCGTTTCCAGTCGTCCTGAAGAGGAAAGCTTCACCTACTCCAGGACAGTGTTGGCATTTGGCAGGGTCTAGTTAGTGGCCCACACCAAGATCAGCAGCCACAGATTTGGTCCAATAAGCCCAGGAATCAGAGGACCCTGACTGGGAATAGTGGATAGATGCTACAAGCAATTTGGGTGATTCAGAATCTGCTTAGCGTTGCCCAGTCCGCCTGGTGTGAGGTCTTGGAATGAAACTTTCCCATCTTCTCCTTCCAAGATTGAGCCAAAAAATCTATTCTTGGAGCAGATAACTTTCCAGCACTGAGTTGGCAAGTGTTTATGATTGGCTTTTCACACATCCTTCTGGACAGGAGACAATTTTTGTTATAATTAAAATTTAAATATAGGGTTATGATAACCGAAGGCGCCTTAGAAGGGCAGGCTCTTGCCAGGATAGTGAGTGACATGTGAGACATGTTTCTTTGCTATATCTTGTTTTCATGACTCTATTCTTATTGATTATTCACTAGGGAGTAATCCAAATTACTTCAGATAAGACAAATATCCCAGGCCTCACCAGCTTGTTGGTACAAATAAAGTCACTTTGAGATATACATCCATGTGACAGAGGCTCACAGCTCTTTCTTTCTCCTGTTGGAACCCCACTGGCTTCCAGGAGCCCTCCAGGGATGTGTCACAGGTTTGAGAAACAATCCCACTCGGGTTCTTCCATCCAAGTCTTTCCTTGAATTGTATCCCGCAGACCTTTTGAGGGTACCAACTCTCTGCTGTACTGCTGCTGGGTCCTCCAGGACAGGCTGAATCCCTGCCACTCTGCTGGGTGCAACAGGCACCGTGGGCTCCTCACGAATGTGCCACAGTCTCTGCAGGGCACTGGTGTCGTGTCCCTCTGCTGCAGTGGATGGGACCTGGCCTTCAGGCTCCCAAAGTGGTTCTGCTGGTGCTCAGAGCCTCTCAGCTCAGACAAATGTCAGTTTCTCTTCTCCCATCAGGGCTCAGACCATCGCGACATAGATCAGTATTGCTACTTAGGTCTCAAAGCTCATGAGAACTTTACTAAAAGCATAATCCACCTCTGGATTTTTCTCCCTTGTGTTCAAGGCTGAGAAGACCATGCGATACTATTAGAAATGGCGGAGGGGACACAAAGGGGAAGATGTGCCATGAAACAGCTGCTAAAAAGCAGATTTAGTGATTCATACTCAGTAACACCCATCAATCAAGCTCTCCAAGTTGTTTTTCTGGTGATGTTGTATAAGCCACACGTGGTAGAGGGAAAGGACTGAGTTCATGCCAAATGAGCCACAGCAAAAATAGTGACATCATGGACAAAATAAAATAATTAAGCAGCAACAGATGGAAACGAAAAATTCCAGTTATGCTGGAAAACAACACAAATTGCTTTGGGTCCTAGCTGATCAAACCAAACTCAATCCCACTAGCCAAAGAGTAGCAAGAGATTATCCTTTAGCCAGAAACACTAGCCAGTCAGTCCCACCATCCAGCAAAATAGTCCTTCTTGGTGCGTAGGGGGCAGAGCAGCAATTTCAAAGCCTTGTCCTCCACTTGGCATCAAAGAGCCCTGTTTGCTCACTGACACCTGATAAATCAGAATCAGGGAATCAGATGAATTTTTCTTTTGCCTTTTAGTTTCCTTTATTAATGAAACCTTTTAGAAATCTGTTTATACTTTTTACTTGTACAAAATCACAATCCTTCACACAAAGGGAGCAGATGGTACTGAAAGCTGGAGATTGGGCCGGAATGCATCTCCTGTAACAGGCGCTAACGGAGCCTTGTCTTGGATATAAAAGAACTGGAGTCTAATTGCGGGGTTGGTTTTTCCAATTCTGTATAACTATGTGTTTCTTTGTCTGTGTTTCTTCCCCTCAAATTTAATGCTTCTCCTTGAGCTCCTGTCAAATAGAAATCTGAGTAGAGTAACTGAGACTGAGTTTTAAGACTATGGTTTTCCTGGAAGAGTGTCGCTAAGACTCCAAGGAGCTTTACATCCCCATCTCTCTTTGGAGCCCTCTTTTGAGGTGCCGTATATAGTATCATGTGAACCTTCCACTTGACCGTAGGTAGCTGGGTAGGAATTGGCACTTGAGCCAAAAGCAGTCTATGGAGGTGGCCTTTGTGAGCATCCTGCCTCCATATAGGATTATGATTAATTAGCCCAATTAGATTCTCTTTCTGAAAGATTTGATATGAGACATTCTCAGAGAGGGTGGAGTGTAAGTTCATGTGGATAGGAATATTGTCTCTTTATTGATTTATCACCATTGTCTTCCATAGTATATGGTATGGCTACTCAATGAATAAGTAAATGATAAATAAATCAAATGTATAGGCATATATATATATATATATATATATATATATATTTATTCTGAGAAATGAATCTGCATCCATTTCCCTATACTTCACTTTTTTCTTCTGCCTCCAGGGAGCTAGGTTCCCCCAGTCCCCACCACAACATTTTTAATTATTATTTTGTTTTTTAAATTATTATTTTAAGTAGACTTAATTTTTTTCAGAGCAACTTAGCGTTAAAGCAAAATTAAGCAGAAGATACAGAAGTTTCCCCTATACCCCCTGCCTTCCCCCTCCAGCCTCTCCTTTATCAGCATTCTGCACCAGAATGGAACATTTATTACAACTGATGAACCTACACTGACAACGCTGTTATCACCTGAAGTCCACGGTCTGCATCAGAGTTCACTCTTGGTGCTATACATTCTCTGGGTTTTGACAAATGTATAATGACTTGTATGGCATTATAGTGTCCTACAAGATGGTTTCACCGCACTGAAAGTCCTCTGGGCTCCACCAATGCATCCTTCCCTCCCTCCTAACTTCTGGAAATCATTTTTACTGTCTTTTACTTTTCTTTTACTGCCTCTCTAGTTTTCTCTTTTCCAGAATGTCATGTAATCGGAATCATACAGAATATAGCCTTTTCAGAACTGGCTTTTTTCACTTAGTATGGGTATAGGTACTTCAGATTCCTCCATGTGCTTTCATTGCTTGATAGCTCATTTCCTTTTAGTTTTGAATAATATTCCATTGGGCTTCCCTGGTGGTTCAGTGGTAAATAATCTGCCTGCTAATGCAGGAGATGCGGGTTTGATTCCTGGGTCAGGAAGATCTCCTGGGGAAGGAAATGGCAACCCACTCCAGTGTTCTTGTTTGGGAAATCTCATGGACAGAGGAGCCTGGCACACTTTAGTCCATAGGGTCGCAAAAGAATCAGGCATGACTTGTCACTAAACAACAGTGTTCCAGTATCTGCATGGACCACAGTCTCTTTGTCCATTCATATACTGAAGGACATTTTGGTTGCTCTCAGGTTTTGACAATTGTGAATAAAGCTTCTATAAATATCTGTGTGCAGGTTTTTGTGTGAACATAATATTTTAACTCCTTTGAGTAAACACCAAGTACGGGATCCTACATTAAGAGTAAGTTTAGTTTTGTAAGAAAATGCCAAGCTGTCCTATGAAAGCAACATAAATGTCCACTGACAGATGAATAGATGAAAAAGAAGTGGTACGTATATACAAAGGAATATTACTCAGTCCAAAATAGAAGGGGAAGAGGGATAAATTGGGAGACTGGGACTGACACATACAGACTACCATATATAAAGTAAATAACCAATAAGGACCTACTGTATAGCACTCTACTCAATACTTTGTAATGACCTATATGGGAAAAGAGTCTGAAAAAGAGATGGATATATGCATATGTATAACTAATTCACTGTGCTGTACAGAAGAAACTTTTGCCACCTGTATGTTTTCTTTGGTAAGGTATCTGTTCAGATCATAAGGGTTTTTATATGCTTTGAATAACAGTCAGATGTGTCTTTTGCAAATATTTTCTCCAGCCTGTGGCTTGTCTTCTCATTCTCCTGGCTCTTCTTTTTTACGACTCTTTGCTTCGATGGATGGTCCCATGTAGTGTTTAAGCATTAGGATTCTGGAGGATATGACCAAGTTTGAGTCCTAGTTTCTTTGCACTTGCTCAGGCAATTGATCATTCCATTCTGACTCTCAGTTTCCTCATCTGTGAAATGGAAATAATAATAGTGCCACCTTGTAAGGTTGTTAGGAGTTAGGACTGTCCTGGCTTGTAGTTAGTAAGCACTGTATCATTATGTATGTATCATGTGGTCATTGTTACTGAAATTTTTCTTTTTTTTGGATAGTTTGGACTCATCACTAATTTGGTCTCATCCTTCACTTACTTGCTTCCTCCTTCACTCCCTTGGAGCCATGCTGGTCTCTACAACCATCTTATGTGTCTTTTTCCTTCTGTTGCCTCCTTATGAGGCACTTTCTTCTCATCTTTGCTCCTCCAAAGGTTTGCTCTTTCATCTCATGATTCAGGAGTTTTGTCAGTCGTAAGCAGAAGCAGTCTAAAGGCAATGGGGTTTCCTATTGGTTTAGAAGTTGATCCTATTGATGCCAGGTGCCTCTGAGGGAGGGGGATATTGAAGTACCGATGAGCCTCGGAGGAGAATTCCTGAGACTGAGAGGGAGAGGGGGTGTCTGGTTCAGAGAGCGGTGGGAACTGCACCCTCCTCTCTCAGAATGTTCCTCGGAGGTATCAGGACCCCCAGGGAAGGCTGGTGGTGCTCCCAGGGATGCCCTTAGCCTTCCAGGGATCCTCAGTCCCCAGTGGTGTGTGAATGACATAACCCTTAGACCTGAAGGCACCATGGAGACTGGAGCAGATGGCACCCTGGTGGTACCCACGTGGCCTGAAGTTCGGGCAGACACTCTCAAATGCCCACAGCAACATGAAACTAGTTCCTCTGTATCAGCCTTGAGTAAGAGGCTAAACTTCCCACCAGTTGACAGGGATAGGGGTTCAGAGCCTAAGGGACACGGACCACATAATATCAACTTATAACTAAAAATACAGAAATTCATGTTTCCTTCATCTCTAAGTTTGGGCTTAAAACTTATATATATATAATAAATCTATTCCCAAATTCATCCCCGCCCTTTGTTAACCTGAGAGACGGGTTACTGGCAAAGTTACCTTTTCAGTTCAGTCGCTCAGTTGTGTCCAACTCTTTGCGACCCCGTGAACCGCAGCATGCCAGGCCTCCCTGTCCATCACCAACTCCCGGAGTCTACCCAAACCCATGTCCATCGAGTCTGTGATGCCATCCCACCATCTCATCCTCTGTCGTCCCCTTCTTATCCTGCCCTCAATCTTTCCCGGCATCAGGGTCTTTTCAAATGAGTCAGCTCTTTGCATCAGGTAGCCAAAGTATTGGAGTTTCAGCTTCAACATCAGTCCTTCTAATGAACACCCAGGACTGATCTCCTTTAGGATGGACTGGTTGGATCTCCTTGCAGTCCAAGGGACTCTCAAGAGTCTTCTCCAACACCACAGTTCAAAAGCATCAATTCTTTGGCGCTCAGCTTTATTCACCGTCCAACTCTCACATCCATACGTGACCACTGGAAAAACCATAGCCTTGACTAAATGGACCTTTGTTGACTAAGTAATGTCTCTGTTTTTAAATATGCTATCTAGGTTGGTCATAACTTTCCTTCCAGGGAGTAAGCGTCTTTTAATTTCATGGCTGCAATCACCATCTGCAGTGATTTTGGAGCCCCCCAAAATAAAGTCTGACACTGTTTCCACTGTTTCCCCATCTATTTGCCATGAAGTGATGGGACTGGATGCCATGATCTTAGTTTTCTGAATGTTGAGCTTTAAGCCAACGTTTTCACTCTCCTCTTTCACTTTCATCAAGAGGCTCTTTAGTTCTTCTTCACTTTCTGCCATAAAATTGCTTTTTAGACATCTGTTACATCTGCTCTTCACTTTATCTTTCCTTCTTTCCTAGCCCCCTCCTGTAATCCTTCCGGTATCAGAAGTAAGTTCTCTTCTCAGGCCACACTTGTTTTCCCCCCTAAAGACAAGCTCTTAAAGGAAAAAAAAAAAAAGTGATACAAAGGCAGGAAAGACAGGGCGGGGCTCAAGAACAGTCTGTCTCCTCAGGTATTTTCACTTAAGGAGGCATGACCAGTGGAGGAATGGCATCTAACACAGAAACTTTGTAGCATCCAAACAAAAAAGCGACCAGGAAGACTGTGGAGCATGCACAGTAAAAATGCACAGGTTGATGACCCTATGAGACCTTTCACGTGTGGTGCTCTACTAGTACAGTTTAAGCGAAAACAACTCTTAGCACACTTGTACGGTGGCTTCAGGAGACAAATGCTCAAGACTAGGGACTGATGCAACCGGGTGCAATCCAGGCCACACTTCAACCTTCCTCTCAATGAATATTCCACCCCCAACCCAAAAGACCCACATATTCAAAGGGCTAAAAATAAGATAAAAGAGGGATCAACTTGCGAGGACACGACACTTTTCTTTGAGTGTGTAACTCTTGCTTCTGCCCTAAATAAACTGCTTCTTTGCTCCCTTTGCTCCTCAGTCTCAGTGCTTTTTTTTTTGTCTTTTTCCTTTGTGTTCATCACCCAAATTCTTTTTTTGGGTGAGCTGAACAGAGCCTGGAAGTTTAAAGGTTTTTTGTTATCAAGATCAAGAAACAAATTTAAAAAAAATTAGTATTTTCTATATTTGCCTAAAATTATTTTGCAGAAAAAAGTTACATTTTTTCTTTCCTTTTTGCTGGGAAAAAGTGAAGAACAATGCTATGCAATTTATTTTGGAATACTATCCTTATCTTAGGTATGGTGTGAATTAAAAATTATATCTCCAAGTACAGTGAAGTTAGAAAAAGTGCATTGGAAACACTGTAGCTTGGTTTTTGTTTCTGTTTTTTGTTTTGTTGTTCATTTTTTTTTTTGGAATCACATTCTTGAATTGCTGATTGGCCTGGAACAGAGCTTATTAATATAGCATCAGGCACATTGTTTCAGAGGGAGGTAGTCCGTAACTCTGATCAATGTGGATTTCTGTGTCTACTCTTTATTGGATACGTTATTGGCACACTTTTTCTGGCCTCTTGTGGTTGGGTGAGACCTGCTAAGGCATTCTGACCAATGACCAGTGACTGGATGTAATTTTCCCTGATTCTAGCAAGGAGCCTTTAGTCCACCACTCTCTGGCCTCCTTTCTTCTTCACTACCATGGCAACTGGTTCTGTTTGAGATGGTAGCTGCTCTGTCAGCTTGTGCTTAATGAGCACAGCCTCCCCCAGCAAACTATGGGTCAAACTTCAAGCAAGCAATCTTTTGCTGTTTTAAGTGAGTGAGAGTTGGGCATATTTGTTATCTCAGCCTCAACTAGCTTATCCTACCTGAGACCCATATCAAGCTCTCCAAAGACACTGTTGTCAAACTGTTGAAACCAAAAACAAAAAGATCAAAACATTGGAACTGGCAGTATATCTTTACACACTAAATATTTTGGCTTGGCAAACAAGTCCGGAAGGAAGTGGATGTTGCTATATCTAGAGCATGAAGCAAAGGCACTGTTTTGAACTATTTAGACAAACATGCTCAAAATCATGTCCAAAATGTTCCACCTATAGTTGATTGGAAACATTAAAAAGTATAAAAGTTGACAGTGTTTTCCTTTGCATATCACACACCCCATGCCCACGTGCACGGTTATTTGGTTGCAAGAAACAGATGTTTGATCAAACTCAGAGAAGTTGAATTAATTGTTCAAGATCAAACTCAGAGGAGCTTTACAAAATTAGAACTTTTTTTATCAATTTTGAGCCTTACAAATTTTTGTAAAACCATAATGAGTGTGAAATAGTCTCTCCTATCATCACACTGTCCGTGGGGATTCTCCAGGCAAGAATACTGGAGTGGGTTGCCATGCCCTCCTCCAGGGGATCTTCCCAACCCACAGATTGAACTCAGGTCTCCTGTACTGCAAGCAGATTCTTTACTATCTTAGACACCAGGAAAGCCCAAGAATACTGGAGTGGGTAGCCTATCCCTTCTCCAGGGGAACTTCCTGATCCAGGAATCAAACCAGGGTCTTCTGCATTACAGGAGGCTTCTTTACCAGCTGAATGACCAGGGAAGCCCTGCTTATGTATGTTGTGGGGGAACAAAACCTCCTTACTCCTTACTCTGTGCCACCACTACTACTAACACCCTGAAGAATCTTTATTCTAGAGCAGAGTTTCCCCACCTTTCTTCTGCCTGTTCTTTTGAACAAGGCTCTTAGAAGCTCGTTTTCAGTATTGCAACAATCATTGGAGAGAATGATGGATTTGGTATCTGGTCAGTTAACTGTGAGACTTTGAACAAGTTGTTTGGTTCCTCAGATGGGGAATGATGATATGGCTTTATGGAGTTATCATAAAACTTACGCAAGATCACGTCTGGGAATGGCTTTTATAGTGAGGGCCTAAGAAATACTTAATTCCATTCTTTTCCTACGGTTAAGGAGAGAAGCAGCATAGTCTTGTGGTTAAGTGTGCAAGCTTGGAAGTGGCACAGCTGGGTTCCAATCCCAAATTCTGTCTTTTGCCAGCTCTGCAGAGACTGGTGACAAGTCACTTCTGTAAGCCTCCGCTGCCATGCCTACAAGGACCTGATATATTGTGGTGATTAAATTAGACAGTGAATAAACAGTGTTTAGGATGTTGTAAACACTCAAGAAATGGCAGTTTTCAATAGCTTTATTATTAGAAACAAGTCTCTCATATCCAGTCTCTGTCTTCCAATACAAGCTCACAAACCCTGACCTGGAACCCTTGAGTTCAAAGTTCAGAGTTCAGACTGTTTCAGAGTTTCAGAATGCTGTGGGAACTAGAAAGATAACCTGGTGCATATACCAGGCATTCCAAACATCTTGCCTCCAAGAGGCCTGTGGCAGCCCTTTATGATCAGCTCACAACTGCAACAAACACGTTCATGCTGAGTGGGTGTGGGATAAGAATATAAATAATCTCACGTCAGCTCGAGTTCAGTTTGCTGCCAAATGAGCTTGTGCCAAAGTTAATGAAAATATATTTGGCTTCCCGAGCTTTTTTGGAATTCAGGGACCTGTGCAATCATTGTAATTTCTCCTGTTCTGTGTTTATAAGCTATTTCTGTCACCTATTTCTACTTTAAACTGTGCTCCTCCTACATTTCTATGTTTTATTTAATCCTTTATGGTTTCCTCTGAACGCTTAGCTCTCCTCGCTTGAAACCCTGTATTTTACTTCTCCTTCTCATCCGTGTCCCTATTTTTTTTTTTTATCTCTTCTTGGATTTCTCTTCTCTTTCTGGGGATCACCGACATAGAGTCCAATTTCATTTTCTTTGTTTTCTTTCCTTCCTTTGTTCCAGTCTCGCTAGGTTCTCATCTTCATTTCCTCTCCTCTTCTGTGGATTTCAGACAGAGCACCATCTCTGAATTGAAGACTTCTTGCTTATTCTTGTGTAAGGTCATCTTCTATCTGCCATTTCCTTCCTGCACCTTCTTTTTATTGCTAGTAGCCCTTGGTTCCCTCCCCAACTACCATTATCATCATCTTTCTCCGTTAATTCCTTCATCTCCTCCAGATATCCCTCTTTGTCCACTATTTTACAGTGCCAGTAATATCATTATGATAATTTATTGAGCTCTTACTGTGTACTAAGCACTTTACATGGATCATTTAATTTCATCCTTACAACACACCATGGGGTAGGGACTCTCTTAATCTTCATATTTCAGATGAGAAAATTCGGGCTGAGAGATAAAATGACTTGTTCAACTAGTCAAGGGCCAGAAATGGAGTTCAAACACTGTTCCATTAACTCTTTGCATTTAATCCTTGTCGCATTAAAGTAATTCCAAAGCTCATGATTTCAATCACTGTGCTCCACTGCAGAGGATATTACCAATTAAGATATTAAGAATCTTGTAGATTCGTGATTGGCCTCACCTCTGTCTGCCTCCTTTTCAGTAAGTCAGTTACATACTGGCTTGTCCAGATTTGCCCCTTCCCATGGTTGGATTCTTGGTCCTTATCTTTTCTTGGTGATGCGTTGAGATTATTTCATAATCCCCACACACTTAGAGTGAATCACAGGAACAGTCCCAATTTCAAATATTCTCATTCTCACAAACCATTGAGATGGCCTGGAAATAGATGCTGAGCAGAAGAAATAGCATCCCTTTCCTTTGTTACCATATGCCTGCCTCAGAACACATCATTCAAAGTCACAGCTTGGCAAAATGGCTTCATATCATGGACGTGCCAGGTATCTGTGAGTATCTGAGTGCATGATTATTATATTAATCAGGCTAGGCTCTACTAGGCTGCAGTGAGATAAGCCCCACATTTCTGGTCTAATAAACCAAAGATATTGATCTTTTCCCCATAACAGTTGGAGGTATTTCTGGTGACTCTCCTTGGCTTTTTTCTTGCATGGTGACTCAGAGATCTGGGATGCTTTCACCATCTCAGAGTTCTTTACTTCTAGCCACTTGGATGGGAGAAGGAGTGTGGTATATTCATAGACTATCAGGCAGGAGAATACTCATTTCATTTCCACTTTTCAGATAGGAGGCATTTATGGAGGTGACTTGCCCAGGGTTTTCCAAGTTAGTGGCAGAGTCTAGATCACAGTTCTGACTCTTCTTTCCACTTTATTTTTTGTAATTAGAGATATTTTATCTATTTTAATGTTTCCTGTCTTGATTCATTTAGTCACAGTAAGATATTAGAATTTCTCCTCCTTTCTTTTGATAATTCCAGTGAAAGTTTCAGGGGGATACTCATTGGTTAAACCTGGGCCATATGTTTATCCTCAAACCAATTGCCATGGGTCAGACATTGCCATGTTCTCATTGGTCAGATCTGTGTAATGTGTGTAACTCTTTGTTGTTCTGTCACTCAGTCGGACATGACTCTTTGTGACCCTATGGACTGCAGCATGCCAGGATCCCTGTCCTTTACCATCTCCTGGAGCTTTCTCAAGCTCATGTCCATTGAGTAGGTGTTGCCATCCAACCATCTCATCCTCGGTTGTCCCCTTCTCCTCCTGCCTTCAATCTTTCCTAGCATCAGGGTCTTTTCCAATGAGTCAGCTTTTTGCATCAGGTGGCCAAAGTATTGGAACTTCAGCTTCAGCATCATTCCTTCCAATGAATAGTCAGAATTGATTTCCTTTAGGATGGACTGGTTTGATCTCCTTGCTGTTCAAGGGACTCTCAAGAGTCTGCTCCAACACCACAATTCAAAAGCATCAATTCTTCAGCACTCAGCCTTCTTTATGGTCCAACTCTCACATCTGTTCATGACTACTAGAAAAACCATAGCTTTGACTATGGGGACCTTTGTCGGCAAAGTAATGTCTCTGGTTTTTAGTATTCTGTAGAGGAAATGGAGTAGAGGGTGTGAGTACATTCATGTCTACCCTGCATGGATGGGAACAGTGGGGAACTATCCCCCTAAAGAAATCCAGAGTGCTGTTACTAAAAGAAAAGGCAAGCAAACCAAGATAAGATCCACTGAGTTGAACAACTGAATGAAGAAGAATGAAGAAGAAAATATAAGATAGAATGAGTGACTAGGGGAATAAACTAATGGAAGCATGACCTGACCAATCAGAGGCTTGAGGATAATCATGTAGCCTAAGTCTAACCAATGAGAGCCCTTGGTGGAGTAAGTGAATGAACAGATGATGCTTCTTTGGTGGAGGACGAGAGAATCCTTCCAGATGATGAAAAGTGAATTAAAGACAAAATGACAGCATCATGAAGGTAAATTTTGCCCACTGTATAGTTTTTGGTAGGCCTCATCTTGTCTCAGGTGAATTTTCAAAGACCTAGAAGCTTTCAGGTGCGGAAATAATCACGGTCTCTCTGTCCCGCTTTGCTTTCTTTCAATCCCATGAAGGGGGAACAGCTTTAGTCGTGAACCTGTTTAACCCCAACAAAAGGAATTTTGTGCAAAGAAGGTGGTCCCTTACTCCCCAGCCTGCCAGGCTTACCCCTCCTTTTCAATTTCCATGGGCCTCCCCCTCCTCCTTAGAGAATTATTTTTTCTCATCGGCGAGGCGGAAAAGCAGCCGGGAGGCCCATCAGTGTTCACTTCCCTGGGCAAAGTGACTTCTGCAGTGCCAGGCCTGGAGTTCGTTTATCTCTCCCTGAGTCAATGAGATTTTGTCTATAGGCCTTTCTGCTATGTTCCTCCAGAGAGAGGTAAACTGCCTTTAAGTAATTGCTGAAGAAGGCATAAACCAGGGAAATTTGATTTGAGCATGCAATTTGAATCAGGAAATGCTCGTATAAATAACCAGGGAAGCTGAATGCGGCAGGTTTGTGCTCTATAGATTTTTCTTTTTTTTAATCTCAGGGTCTTCAAAATAGAAGTTCTGCCTCAGCAGCTTAAACCATCCCAGGCCTTTGCACTCTGGTCTTGTGCTAGCTAGTTCAGCATCAGTAACTGACTATCTGTGGAGTTTTGTAAGCTGAAGTTGCCTAGTTAACTTGTGTAGATGGAAAGAGAAAAAAAGATTGAACTACCAATCAATACTGTAATCTAAAGAATTGACACAATCTTAACCAAAACCCCACAGTTTTTGAGTAGGAAGGAGTTGGGAATCATCTAGTGCTTTCACCAATGAGAAAATTAGGGATCAGAGAGAGTAAGTCACTTACAGGAGGTCACTGAGAGTTTGGAAATGTCATATCTTTTCTTGCAGCAACAAACAACCCCCAATCCCAGAAGTGTAAGTTTTTAACTTATTTTCCATTAGAGCTGCAGGTGGCCCATGGCTCTCCTGGGCTGAGCTGGGCTGGGCTGGCCCTGTTCCACATGTCTTCTCAAGGAACTACCATTCTTGGGGGCATGCTGCTCTCATGCTGAGTGATGGAAGCTCAAGAGGGGCTGAACCAAACCATAGGAGTGTCCTTATAGCCTGCCTGGATGTGGTGTGTGTTATATCGGATCAGGGTTTCCCCGATTGCTCAGTGGTAATGAAACCACCTGCAATGCAAGAGATTCAGGAGACCCTGGGTTGATCCCTGAGTCAGGAAGATGCCCTGAAAGAGGAAAGAGCAACCCACTCTAGTATCTGGAAAACTCCTGTGAACAGAGGAGCCTGGCAGGCTACAGTCCATAGGGTTGCAAAGGGCAGGACATGACTGAGCTACTGAGAACATAAACACATATTTGCTCACCTTCCATTGGTCTCAACTGTCTATCTATGAATAAGATAGACAAAGGCCCTCTCATCAGAGTACCCATCGACTAGTGGGAAAATGATATCCAGTGAACCAACAAATGCAGCAGATGGTTATCAACGGAGTGAATGCTGTGCAAGAAACAAACAAGATGATGAGCTAGGGAGTATCTGGGAGAAGTCACTTAGATGATTAAGTCAGGAGAAACCTCTTTGAGAAAGTACTGTTTCAACTGAAAGTTGGGAAGGGACTAAGTTTGTGAACAGATGGAAAGAGCAATGCAAAGGGAACATCAGGGCAAGGACTTGGAGGCAAGACAGGGCTTGATGGGCCCAGAGCTTAGTCAGCAATCAGGGGTGAAGTCTGGATTGAGGTCACAGGAGTGGGTGGGGATGGAGTGTATGGAAACCTGTAGGCCATCTCAGAGATTCTAAGGGCAGTGGCTAGACTGTGAAGGGTTGTAAGCAGAGCAGTGGCATGGCATGCTTCATCATTTTAAAAGATCACCCCAGATGTCATATGAATTGCAATGGGAAGCAGGTATAGACATAGAAAACAAATCACTTTTTTTCCTAAGAGAGGGTTTTGCTGAGCTGGTGTCTTGAACCAGGAGGGCTGGCCATGTGCCTACAGAGGAGGAGATGGAAGCAGAACTATTTTGGCAAGAGAACCAACAGGACCTGTTGGTATCTTGGAGGTTAGATCTCATAGAGAGAGTTCAAGGATGACTCCATGGTTGTTGACGTGAACAACTGGACAGAGTCAGAGGCCTTTTGCTGAAAGGTGGATGATGGGGGAGAGGCATGGGGTTGCATAAAACTGGAGCTTTGTTGGAATCAGTTTGATATGCCCATTAGTGGGCTAAACCATCTGTCTTCCATTAGACTGTGCTATATCCCCAGTGCTGAGCCCAGGGCCTTGGCGTGCATTGAGTGCTCAGAAAGTATTTGTTGAATGAGAGAATCTAAATGATATGCTTAAAAGCTACAGATGACTAATGGCTTCTAGAACGACAGATGATCCAAAGTCCGTAGCAATGGCTAATTAAACCATTGCAATCCAATGTCCAAAATATTGTATGCTGGAGACCCCCCCCTTCACTCCCCATTAATTGAACAGGCCCTGTCTTTTTTGCTCTTGTAGTCCATTGTTCTTCAAATGTAATTAGCCTTTGTGTTTTGACAGTAAAGGAGACGCTGGTACTTTGATAAATAGCTTGTTTCTGGGAAAGGAGTATTTGTGAATACAAAACCCCGTCTTCTCCCCTCTTTCTCATACCTTTTCCTCCTACACTGGGAGGCCCTTAGGCTTCCCAGGTGGTGCAGTGGTAAAGAATCTGCCTGCCAATGCAGGAGACACAGGAGACGTGGGCCTGATCCCTGGGTTGGGGAGATCCCCTGGAGAAGGAAATGGCAACCCTCTCCAGTAATCTTGCCTGGAGAATCCCATGGACAGAGGAGCCTGGTGGGCTACAGTCCATGGGGTCGCAAGGAGTCAGACACGACTGACTGACTGAGCATGCACGTGCTGCATAGCATGGGCTACACTAGTACCTTCAGGAGGGCCAGATTTCTTAGGAAGGGATAGCAACACAGAAATAATAGTTCTCACTTATTGAACATCTATTATGTGGCAGGCAGATATATTACATGTGATACAACAATCTTGAAAAGTCATTTTCAAAAAATCCTTGTGTTCCAGCTGAGTAAACCAAACAAAACTCAGAGAGAGTTAAAAATCTCACAATAACTAGGAGGCTAAGCTGAGATTCAGATATATCCAGGTTTGTCTGACCCCGAAGCTTGTGTCTTTTCTGGGGTTCTGTATCTCCCTTAATACTAAGTAGGCTCACCTTATTGAAGGGCCTCTATGTGCCCCATTTTAAAAAATAGTTTATGGAGATTTAAGTCATAGGCTGTATAATCAAACCATTTAAAAGGGTAAGATTCTATGCGCCTCAATTTTTAATGAAACAAATAGTTTCGGTTCTCACTCTTAGCCAGGAACAGCATCCTTCTGATCACTCAAGCCTGTTATCTCCTGTGATTTGTGCTGGTCTTTCATTCCACTCTCTGACAGGCAGTGTGGGGCTGGGGGTTATCCCCTGTGTCTTACTGGTAAAGAAACTGATAATGTCACACACGGCTTGTAATCAGCATATCTGAGTATTGACCTGGGGTAGTCTGACTGTCAAGTCCACTCTTTCCGAGACTTTACATGATCTGACCTTGGACAGCTGTATAGCCCTTCTCAATGGACAGAGATTATTTTTTCATGTCCATGATCTCATCTGATCCCCACCCCAAGACTTATCTGCTAACTGAGATTTTCAGAGCCGAGATCAATCTGAAAGATCTAAACCAATTCCGCTGGTTTTCCTTGTCCTGACCTAGAGAGAGGCACTGAATTTCTCCCAACACTCAGTAGTGACCCCCGCCCCCCTCAACACATGACGATGGCCACTTTCAAAAGAAAAAACCTAGCAAATGTGGTCAAGGATGCAGAGAAATTGGAGACTTTGTGCACTGTTGGTGGGAATGTAAAATAGTGCAGCCACTGTTGGAAACAGTATAGAATTGCCTCAAAAAATTAAAAATAGGATCATTACTTCTGAATTCATACCACCCCACATTCAAAGCAGGATCTTGGCTTTTCTAGCTTCCGTGTGATAAATGAGATCATACAGTATTTGTTTTTCAGTGTCTGGGTTATTTCACTTAATATAATGTCCTCCAGTATTATCTGTGTTGTCACAAACAGCAGGATTTCCTTCTTTTTTATTCCATTGTATATATATTTATTACATTTTGGGGGGATCTAAAAAAGACTCATAGAACCAAAGAGTACATATGGTTAAAGTGTACATATAGTGTACTTTAAATTTGCTAAGAGAGTAGATCTTAAGTGCTCATAAAAAGTGGTAACTATGTGAGGTGATGGATATGTTAATTAATGACTGTGGTTATCATCTTACAATGTGTATATATATATATTAAATCACCACGTTGTACACCCTAAATATATACAATTTTTATTTGTTAATTGTACCTCAATAAAGCTGGAAAAATAAATAAATAGAATAACATAGTATGAAAAGCAAACTTACAATAAATAAAACACCAAAATGAAAAAAAGCACAGGATCTTGAGATATTTGTACACCCATATTCTTTGCAGCATTAATGGCGATAACAAAGAAGTGGATCCAACTCAAATGTCCATCAGTAAATGAATGGATAAAGAAATGTGGTACATAGCATGCAAAAAAAGATATTATTCAGCCTTAAAAAAGAAGGCAATTCTGATACTTGCTATAACATAGATAAAGCTGGAGGACCTTATGCTCAATGAAATAAGCCAGCCACAAAAGGACAAAGACTGTACGATCCCACTCATGACGTATCTAAAGTAGTCAAACTTATAGGAACAGGAAACAGAAAGACAGGGACAAGAACTGTAGGGGAAGAGGAATTAGTGTTTAGTGGGCACAGAGTTTCAATTTTGTAAGATGTATAAGTTCTAGTGATCTATTGCATAACAATATGACTATGCTTGCTGCTATTGAACTGGACATGTTAAAATGGTAAATCTAATGCTGTTTTTGCCAGAATAATTAAAAAAAACTGCCCATGGTGGACTTAGGACTTGAACCCATGTCACTATGGAATCTCAGTGGAGTTAACCCTGAGGGAGAATGTTGTCCACATTATTTGGGGGCAAGGGCTGTGAATTTGTCTCAGGTTGGGTATTTCTTTTTTTTTGACCTAGCCCCCTTGAGAACTAAAAAGGTGCTCTTGCCAGACCTCAGGGGGAACCAGGTGAGCAGGGAGGGCCTGCCAGAGAGTGTGTGCTGTGCTTAGTTGCTCAGTCATGTCCAACTCTTGGTGACCGCGTAGACGGTAGCCCGCCAGGCTCCTCTGTCCATGGGATTCTCCAGGCAAGAATACTGGAGTGGTTTGCCATGCCCTCCTCCAGGGGACATTCCCAACCCAGGGATTAAACCCAGGTCTCCTGAATTGCAGATGAGTTCTTTCCCATCTGAGCCAACAGGGAAGCCAGAGAGTACCTATTGCAAAATGCTTTCAGTTCCCCTGGGATGGAGGCTGAAAATGGCCCTGTGAGGTAAACAGGGGTGGCAGTGTTAATCCCACATGGAGAAACCAAACTCAGCCAAGATTAACAGAACATCCAGATCACTTGGGGCGTCAGTGGTGGAGAGGAGACTAGAGTTGAGAAATTTCAGTTGCTGGGTGCAGTGTTAGTGAAGTGAGCAGTGTAGCTCTTTTTTTTGTTTTTTTTTTTACCATACTGGGTCTTCATTGTGGGGCATGGGTTTTCTCTTCTTATGATGCAGGGGTTTCTAGTTGCAGCTCACTGGCTTAGTTGCCCCACAGCATGTTGAGATGCTAGTTCCATGACCCAGATCTAACCCACGTTCCCTGCATTGGAAGGAGAATTCTTAACCACTGGATCACCAAGGAAGTCCTGGTGTAGCTCATTTTTAAGATTAGAACTCAAGAAAGAAGTGGAAAACTTGGATGCGTTTCTTATTTTTACTATTTCATCTAAAGAAATTTCCAGAACACCAAAGTGCACAATTCCATTGAGTGTCCAGCTCTGACCCAGTGTGGATTAATGACCTCAGCCCTGGGCTCCCTTGCAGGCTGCTGGACCACAGGACCAGTGTAGGAAGGCACTATCTCCAGGCCAGGGGCCTCCGAACCCTCTCCTTTCAGCAGTAGATTTTCCTTTTTCATGCTTGAACTCCAGAGGCCCCCAAGGGCTTCTGCCTTAATTAAAATTTAAATTCACAAATCATTTCTTAAACTGTCTCATAGGCAGCCACATAATCACAATCATTAGCGGGTGGTCGGAGTCACTTTTGCTTTAATGATTTTGGAGACATCGGCTTAGTCCCAGCAGTCAGACTATCTTCTATCACCTCTCTCACCACAGGCCCTGCCCGGAGAACTCTGCCCAGATGTTGTAATAGACGTCCGTGATACAGTTCGGTTGCAGTGATGTGTCCTCGTCTGTCCCCATAACTGTTGCCACTCCTGTCTCCTGAAGCTTATTGGATCCTCACTTCTTGTTGTTCAGCTGCTAACTCGTGTCTGACTCTTTGCGACCCCATGGACTGCAGCACACCAGGTTCCCTGTCCTCCACTATCTCCTGGAGTTTGCTTAAACTCATCATCCTCTCTGGGGACCAGCCGGTTTAGAGGAGAAAAATCTCAAAGCTCAGGCAGAGTGAAGACCCACCATGAACTTGAGCAGCTGTCCCTGGGCCCTGGCCTCTGCTCCTGGGAACCCGCAGGCACCACCTCACGGCTGTCCTTTCCTCAGCCCAGAGCTTCCCAGCCTTGGCATTATTGATGTTTTGGACTGGATAGTTCTTTTCTTTTTTAAAAATTAATTAGTTTATTTTTGATTGCACGGGATCTTCCTTGTTGCACACTAGCTTTCTCCAGTTGCAGCAAGTGGGGGCTACTGTCTAGCTGCAATTCACGGGCTTCTATTGCAGCTGTTTCTGTTGTTGTGGAACACAGCTCTTGAACTTGCAGGCTCAGTAGTTGTGGCCCACAGGCTTGGTTGCTCCGTGGCATGTGGAATCTTCCTGAACGAGGGATCAAACCATGTCCCCTAGGTTGGGAGGTGGAAACTTAACTACTGGACCACCAGGGAAGTCCTAGATAGTTCTTTATCATGGGGCTCTCCTGTGCGTTGCAGGATGTATGGCATAATCTCTGGCCTCTACCTGCTAGATATCACTTGCAACCCCCACTTGTGGCAGCCAAATGTGTCTTGAGACAAGGTTAGATGTCCTCTGGGGGCACAGGCCCCATGCTGAGAACAACTGAGCTGTCTATTGACCTCTCTAAGGTCAATCCCCTGGATTCAGATTCCTTTTCTCCTTTCCCTACAGTTCTCTCCCCACATCTCCAAACCCTGGTGTTGTTTAAAGCCATTCAACACAAAAGAGCTTATTGTACCACTTTCCCCCAACAACAGGGGTTTAGATCCTAAAAGGAAGGATTCAGACCTTGGAAACCCAGAAGATCCTGTTTTTTCTTTTTCTTAAAAATTTATTTATTTATTTATTTTTGTCTGTGCTGCGTCTTCGTTGCTGTGTGTGGGCTTTTCTCTCGTGGTGTGTGGGCCTCCCATTGCGGTGACTTCTCTTGTCACGGAGCACATGCTCTACAGTGCATGGGCTTCAGGAGTTGTGGCAAACAGCTTTAGTTGCCCTGCGGCATGTAGGATCTTCCCCAACCAGGGATCAAACCCTTGTCCCCTGCATTGGCAGGCGAGTTCTTGTCCACTGAACCACCAGGGAAGCTGGAGCGTGTTTATTCTTCATGGAGGGTTGGGGCTGGTGGGATGTGAAAAATCAAACCCTTCTCTTCTTCTGGAGAAGCTACCAGTACACACCAACAGGGGGTGGCCAGTCAGGATCTTGGATAAGGGCTGTCTGCGTCTGGAGCTCATGCTTCTAACCACCCTGCTACCTGCCTCCTCTGAGGACTCACCTCAGCGGTGGTGTGGGAAAGGATGGCAGCGGGCACCGGGCACAGTTAACTAACCAGCTGTGTTCTCCTAGGATGGTCATGCCTTCTCTCAGTGTGCGATAAAGTGGAGGGGTGAGTCCGACAAACTCTGCCATTATTTTCAGCTCTGATGATTAGTAAGTCCTGTCTTCCGGGTCCCATAGAAGACAGTCCTTGCTGTGCAAAGGCAGAAATCCTTCCAACCAACAGGTCATGAGCTCCTCTTGGGGTCCAGGCACTGCACTGGGTTACAGGACTCTGAAGATGAAGAAGAGAGAGCTCTGTGTCTGAAAATATCTTAGTCTCAAGGTGGAAGCAGATAGGCCAGTAGAAATAGCAATGGGTTATTGTTCCTAAAGTAAAGGTACAAGCAGAGTAAGGTGTGGCTCAGTTGAGGAGGTAAGAAATCATCTCAGCCTGGGAGTCAAAACTAGTGTCTGAAGTAACTCTTTTCTTTAGGGCCACAGGAATTAAGCAATTTTATTGTCACAGCATCTATCTGCTCTGGTTACCTATTGCTATATCTACATTGATAACAAACCACCACAAATTTAGTGGCTTAAAACAATTGTTTTATGACATTCATAGTCTCTGAGGGTCAGGACTTTGGGCAGGAAATACTGGGGCTTCCTTGCCTGGGCCATCAGTTGGGAAGGTTTGAAGAGCTGGTGATGACTTGAATGGGTGGCCCTGGAATCATCTGGAGGCTCCTTACTCATAGGTCTACCACTTGGGTTTGGCTGGAACTGTCCCCTGGGTGCCTCTATGAGGTCTCTCCCAGTGGCTTGGGTTTCCTTTCAACATGGCGTCCTCAGGGTGGTCAGACTTCTTTCACAGTGACTCATAGCTCCCAAAGCAAGTAGAAGCTGCCAGATGGAAGCTGCATGGCTGTGGATGACCTGGTCTTGGAAGTCACATGGCATCCCTTCTGCCATACTTTATAAGTTGAGGCAGTCATGAGCTCACTCAGATTCAAAGGGAGGGGACATAGACCTCACCTCTTATGGCAGGAACATAGAAATATTTGCAGCCAGGTTTTAAAACCACCACACAATTCTTATTTCCACTTTCAGAGGTCTGAATTTCTCCAAATCTTTAGCAGAGAATCCCACCTCGCAAAATCTCTCCAGGTGTATTTACACCAAAAGCCTACTTCAATTAATCGATTCTGATGCTCCAATTGCTCAGCTTATATTTTCAGACACTCGAATAACCACCGCAAATGAATAGGAATTAAACTGGCAGTGCATCACCTGTACAGTCAGAAAGACCACGCTCGGTTTCCCAAGCAGCCTTCTCCCTTGTGAGATGAACTTTCTTCGCTCACGTTGGTTTAGCACAGGGAAACGTTTTCCTGGGGCTGGGGTGGGGCTGGAGCAGATGGGAAGACTTCCAAGAATATGTAACAGTTGGGATAAAGAATGAAATGAAGACTGGAGCCTTTTTGGTGGATGCCTTTGTCATGTTGGGGAAGACCTGGGTTTCTGTCCAGACTTTGGTGTTCAACAACCTGGGCTTCAGTTCACTCACCTGTAAAGTGAGAGGGTTGGGCTTGATAATTTCTAAGAACTCTTTCAGTTTCAAAATGTCTGTGATTATACGAATATTTACCAAGGGCAATTTTCTAACATTAATACCCAGAGGGAGCACCCGTGTCATCATCATATTCATTTGAATAACTTGTTTTCAAGAAATACCGTCACACTCCTGGTAACCCGACCTTTTTCCTCTGTATTTGCATAAATATACACATGCATCTTTACCTAAGTGGTATCATACTGTAGATTTTCTTCTGCGATTTCATTTTTACCTCCACCACTATAATATGTACTGAAAAGCTTCCATATCAGTACATAAAATTAAACTTCACTCTTTTCCACTGTTACATAATAGTCCATCATATAGATACACCATAAATTATTTAAATAGAACCCTTTTGATGTAAATGCAGATCCCTTCCATTCTTTCATTTTTATTAACAGTGCTTAAATGAATAACCATGTGTAAACACCATTTTGTTTCTATCCAGCTTTATCTATGAAGCAAATTTCCAGAAGCAAATTTGCTGCGCCAAGGCTACAGGCTTTTGTAACTTCGGTAGATACTGACACATTTCTCTTCATACAGATTATGCCAATTTATCCTCCTATCAATAATATATGAAAGAGCTTTTTTCCCTCACACAATATATGATCAAACTTTATAACTCTTGCCACTCTGATAAGGTGAAAATGGCATCTCACTGTAGTTTTAAGTGGCATTTCTCCTTGGTGAGAAAGTCAGCACCTTTTCTTACATGTAGCAGTCCTTTGTATTTCTTTTGTTCAGAAATGTCTCCTTGTAGACTTTTGGAAGGAGATGCACTTAAATCATTTTTAACAGCTGTTGTTGGATTTGTCTGATGGACCCACTAAATGCATCGCTTTGGTTCTCTTTATATCAGTTTGTGGTGTCACTTATAATCCCTTAAGCAGGTGGGGACATCCTCAGCCCAGCAATCCACCCCTGTAAAAGAAGCTTTGCCTTTGGGTGGACTGCAGCAGGGGAAGTGCCAGAGTGGCCTCCTCTAGCTGAGAACTGGTTTGTATTTGCTAGGACAACACTGGGGAGGTGACTGTGCTCATGATTAGTTGCTCAGTCGTGTCCAGCTCTTGGTGACCTCAGGGACTGTAGCCCTCCAGCCTCCTCTGTCCATGGGATTTTTCAGGCAAGAACACTCGAGTGGTTGCCATTTCATTCTCCAGGAGATCTTTGCCACCCAGGGATTGAATCTGCATCTCCTGCTTGGCAGGTGGATTCTTTACCACTGAGCCACCTGGGGTGATGATAAAGCACCAAAGCTTCACTCTGACTTCCCCATGTAATCTTGTCTACCAGACTCTGGAAACGACCACTTTCCTCTTTTGATGAAGCCTGTTTCTTCATAGTACATTTTGTTATCGTTATGGGTTTTGTTATTTTTTCAGTTACCCATGTGTATATATTCTTTTTTTGGTATTCTCTTCCATTATGATTTATCATAGGATATTGCATATAGTTCCCTGTGTAATACAGCAAGACCTTGTTGCTTATCCATTCTCTATATGAAAACTTTTATCTGTTAACCTCAATCTCTTAGTTCATCCCTCCTCCAACTCCCTGCTCCCTTGGCAACCACCAGTATGTTGTCTGTGTCTGTGATTCTGTTTCATAGGTGGGTTGATTTGTATCATATTTTATATTCCACATATAAGTGATATCATGTGATATTTGTCTTTATCTTTCTGACTTATTTCAAGTAGTATAATATCTAGTTGCATCCATGTGGCTGCAAATGACATTACTTTATTCTTTTTTATGGCTGAGTAGTATTCCATTATGTCACATCTTTATCCATTGATCCATTGATGGATATTTAGGTTGTTGTGAATGTGGCTAATTGGCTATCGTGAATAGTGCTGCTATGAACATGCCTTTTTCAATTATAGTTTTGTCCAGACATATGCCCAGGAGTAGCACTGCTGGATGATATGATAATTCCATTTTTAGTTTTCTGAGGAACCGCCATACTGTCTTCCATAGCGACTGCACCAACTTATATTCCTATCAACAGTGTAGGAGGGTTCTGTGAGTTTTGTCATTTAAAAAAATAAACTTGCTGTCTTTCTAGAAAAAGTCAAACACTGACCACTTTTATCATTTATTGATCAATTTTTCTATTGGTGGTGATGGTGACAAATCTTTTCTTATCACCTCCTTTGTCCTTGCTTTTCAAGGTTTATACATAGCGATAGAAGGAAAGCCAGATTTGGCTCTGAGCCTAAGACCACACTCAACAGCACAGTTAATCAGAACTTGAGGTCAATAGTCCCCTGCTCAGCCAGTGGTAAAGAAGATACTCTACTTAGATTACCATGTGGCCTTAGTATCTGGTACAGATAGGGTAGGGGGTCCCTGGAGAAAGAGAAATCAGACATGGCTTTCTTGACATAAAGGAAGCCATTTTAGGCCAAAGCCATTTTATATCTGTGCCTAGGCATGGGGCTTGCTCTTGCAGAAGGACAGACCTCAATACGATTTTAAGGGAAGAAGAAGAGTGGAAGAACAAATAGTTATTACCAGGCCAGGGAGATAACGTAACTGTGTGTGTGGGGGGGGGGCAATATTTCAGCTGTAAAGGCTCCCGGTTCTGTTTCAAAGGTAAAGATGAGCCTGAAATACATTCTTGAGCTGTTTTGCAGGACCCTGATTCCCTTGAGCACTCAATCACCAGACTAACTGGAACCTAAGGAGGGATAATGCTAACCTTGGCTGATGCTTGTGACTTCTGTCAACTAGAGCTTGAACTCTGTGGAGCTTTGCCCCAGTTCTATGCTGGATTGTCCTCTGCTCAAGTACCACATAAATATGCCTGCACTCTTAGGTGAAAACTCCCCCAATTTTGTTGTTGGGGAGACACTGCTTTGGGAAATATTCCCAGTGTTCTCCTTACTTGCTGCAAGTAATAATCCTTCCTCCTCCTGCTCTTTGACTTGCTTGTGTATTTTGGCTCCACATCCACCAAGAGGTGAATCCAGTTTTGGGGTAATGGAACCAACTAACTAAAATCCTAGGGGGAGGAAAATTTGAACTTATCCAAGTTCCAGCCTTTTTCATGCTCCAGGTTCTGTGTTATGGATGCAAAAATGAATTGCCCTTGGTCTCAAGTAGCTGCAATGTCAGAGCAGGTCAATCCGGAAGCAGATATTATATGCTAACATAGTGTGGTGAGTTCCATGGTAGGAAGAAACTCTTCCCAATCTAACCCAAAGAAGGATTCTTGGAGGCGGGCCCCCTTGGTCATAATGTTAGTGTAAATCACTATTAGGAAGACAAGCCCATAGGATGAAATAAGTGGAGAAGATAAATAAAAAGATGTGTGTTTGTGTGTAATAGAAAGTGGTTTGTTGTTTCTGGAGGAGAAAGTATGTCATGGGTAGTGGCTGAAGAAGTAGAGCATGGTGAGGCCTGTTTGCTCTCCAGAAGACTTATAATTTACCCACAGGTTAACAGCAATTCACCCTAGGCTTATCCAGAATTACTAACTCAATGGCTATATGGGTACCCCTTTCTCTAGCCAACAAGTGTGTGAAAAGATCAGGTTTCCTTAAAAAATGTGGACTCATCAGGCTTGGAGCTTGAAGAGGAGTAGAGGGCAAAGAAAAACAGTCCAGCAACAGATTTAATATCCGAATAGCTCAAACCCTTTACTGTGGAGTTGAATCATCTGTGTATTTTGACTTAATCTAATTCAACTCTTCATGCTCAGCAAAGAACATGAGAAAGCGAGATGGAGACATGCAAGGGAGTTTGTGGGCACAATGCAAATGGTCCAGCAACTTCATTCTCCACTCTCGGGCACCAAAGGGCATGAGATGAGAGGACTGACCTTCATGTCCCATCACCAGGCTTAACTTCTCACGTAACTCCCATGAATTTTGGCACTAAACACAAGATAAAGGGCTCACCAATGAACTAGTGAATGACACAACCATCACTGGAAGGAAGGCTGGCCAGGTTGGACACGCACAAAACCCAGCATATATGTGACTTTTAAGAAGTAGTTACTGTTTTTCAGTTGCTAAGTCGTGTCTGACTCTTTGCGATCCCATGAATTGCACATGCCAGCCTTCCCTGTCCTTTACTACCTCCCGGAGTTTGCTCAAACTCATGTCCGTTGATACGATGATGCCATCCAACCGTTAAAATGAGGTCATTACAGCTCTAATCTAAGAAAATTGATGATTTTATAAGAAAAGAACATTTGGAAACAGACACACACTGCGGGAAGCTGATATGAAAGATGCAGACAGAAAAACCGTCTATAAGCCAAAGAGAGAGAGAGAGAGACTGCAGAAGAAATCAACCCTACAGAAATCTTGATCTCAGACTTCTAGCCTCTAAAACCATGAGAAAACAAATTTCTGTTGTTTAAGCCACCCAGCCTGTGATACTTTTTTATGGTAGAGCTAAGAAACTAATATATTTTAGAAAGGGGCTTGTCATGTTAATTATGGCTATCCCATCTCTCTCCAAACTGTTCAAATCCTTCTACGGAAAGGGAAGCCACTTACAAACATTGGTGCATTAGTTGCTTTGGTCAAAAATTACTTCAGATGCCACTCACTGTTTATCAGAGGAGTGTGAAAACTGTTGTGGGAGACAGGGGCCATGGGAGAATTGAAAGCAGAAATGAACAAGATGGATCTGAATTCGGGCTAGATCTCAGCAGCATCGATATTGAAGATGTGTTGAAAGAGGGCAAGACTGGAAGTGGAGAGCTGTTAACAAGTTTTTTTGTGCAGTAACAGCAGGGTGGAGAGTTTGGGGCAGGTTTGATAAATATTTAGGAATGATAATAGTACTGTAGTATTGGCAATAGGATGGGGAATGAAAAGAGGGAAGCGAGGTGGATGACTCCTGTATTTCTAGCTTGGGCATCCAGTATATGGCAGCACCATCAGTGGAAAAGGACTCTAGGAGAGTTTATTTTCACACAACCTCATTTCAGAGAGAACTAAAGTTTGTTTGCCCAGATACTAACCATGACATCATGAAGCTAAGCAAATAAGGAGAGTGAATCAAGGACCAGGTGAAAGTAGGGAAGAGAAGATGAAGACAAGAGTGAGGCTAATATACAAATACTCACCCAAATGTTTTAAACACTTGCCAGAGATGGACTGTATGATTTGTGTTAGCCAAGTGAATGACATTATTCACAGTTGTAGGTTTGGTCAATGCTGTCCACCTCTTCTAAGAATCTGGAGTCTGAAAATTCTACCTTGGTGTGAAAATCTGGCTTTTGGTTTCTGGGTGTTTAGAGGCACCAGGAATATGGAGGGAAGCACAGCTTGAATCTTTGGAGAGTCCATAGAGAGAGGGTTCAAAACCCATAAGGCATCCTCAGACTCACCCTGGGGCACGGTGGCATTGGGGTACTGAGTCCAGAGACTGTCTGTGAAGACAGGGTATCTGTACTTTGATGTAACCGTGGAAAATCTTCTTATTTGGGAAATATGACATGGGTATGTCACATGCCTTCCATGATGCCACTTGACTGATTTGCATAGCATCACTGTTTCTGCTATGTGGATATGCAGGTTATATAAGCAATCTGGCAGCTTAAGACTCACTACTGTCATTTCCAAGGTGGCAGATGGTTCAGAACTAAGGGGACCTTTTCTGCAACACAATCGAGCGTGAATGCATTGCCATCCAGGCACATTTCTATCATCCCTTCACAGTCGCACCTTTGAAATACACCCAAACCACCAGTCTGAAAGCTCTTGGGTTGGAAAAGGGAATGGCTGTCCCTGTGCTCTGTTTCCTAGAGAGTCTGTCTTCTGTCAAATGTTAAGAGGGTGCGTGAGCAAGGTGTTCAACAGGTTCATGTTCCTGCTGCCTGTGGGTCCCTTTCTCTGCTGCGGAAGGGACAGGAGGGACTTTTGAGAGTGGGTTGTACAGAGTGGCTCTTGGCACTCATATTACTTGATCTCATTGGGTCCAGAACTGGTTGAAGCCTGATTTGTTGATCTTTGCAGCTCATGAGTGCATGTGTATGTGTGTGTGTTCGTGCATACGTGCACATATGTGGGTACATTTGGGGTTGACTTGCTTTGTTCCCTGCCATGAATATCTGTTGCTGCTGCCTGCCCACATTTGTACCCCCATCTCCAGTGAAATCACCTTCTCCTACTTTCAGTCCAGAGGTGAGTCAGATCATTGTCTTCCACCTTCCTGCCTTCCATGACCTGATTCAGGGATGGACACAGGGCTTCATCCACAGAGCATATTGGCACTTTCAATGGAACTATTGAATAAGAGCTGTGTTCATTGCTTCTGGGCCTGCTGATCTAGTACAATGTAAGTCTGGAGTTGCTTGCCACCATCTTTCCACCACATGGAGATGGCCCATCTAAGGATCAAACCAATGCAGGGGAAACGAGACCTGAGGTTTGGGGAAAGAAAGCCTGTATTGAGCCAAAAATGAAGCCCAATGACATGCGGACGCCCTAGAATTCTAAACCAACAAATTTATCATATCATTGTTATTTTGCTTATTTCAGTTTTATTTCTGTCTCTTGCAATTATACATCTTACCTGAGACAATCTCTCTACCATTTATGCTTAACAGTTTCTAGATAAGATCCTAGCTAGAGTATTGACACATTTAATCATAGGCATGTTTGGGGGCATTTCCTGCCAATCCCCACAGATATACAAAGTTTAGGAAACTTATGTTGGGACTTAAAAATAAGGGAGGGGCTTGGACCTCAGAATTATTGATACTCTTTCTGCTCCATGATATCACTGTGCTTATCCTGCTTGGTCCCTCAGCCTTTGCCACCTTAAAGGAGGATGCTCTTTGTTACTACTGTATCTTTTTCTGCCTGGTTTGACCAGACTTTTTTTTTTGCTAGTGCTGTTGAAGTCTCAGCATCTTGTTCAGCCTCCCTGGTATCGCACAGGGATCTGTGTTCAAATAGGATACCAGTTCTATCACTTGTTGAAACCTTAAACCTTTGTACCCTTCCTGTTATGGAGACGGCAGTGCTTAATCTGCCTCCTCACCACCAATCCAACCCCATCAGCCTATTTTCCCTCCTATCGATGAGCTTTCACCTCCTAAAACAAAACTAGGGTGAAGGTTGCCTTCTGGGTGTCTCATAATTTATGCTTTTGGACCTTTGGCCAAGATGCTACTTGTTTCCACTGTCAAGTTTCTCCTTCTCTCATGCCAGTGGAATTTTTAGCTGTACAGGTAGATGCTCAGAAAAAGGCTGACATTTACCAGCCTGCCTAACGGCTGGGGGTAGCTGTACAGCTTAGTTCTGGCCAATGGGATCTAAGGAGAAAGGGAGGGTAGAAACTTCTGGGAATCTTCTTCAGGAGACAGTGCATGCCTGTCATTTGTCCCATCTTTGTTTCCCTCTCCCTGTCCTGCTGCTTGGGATGTAGGTGGTGCCATCTTGAACCAAGAGCATGATGTTCATATTTTAAAAGATATTAGAGCAGTGAGTGGGGAGGGGACTGAGGCTTCAATAATAAAAGATTCACAGAGGAGGAGAGCACCTCTTCTTCAGCTTCGTGTCATGATAATGGATAGAAGCTCCCATCTTGTGATCATTAAGGGGTGAGTTCAAGGACCAAGGTAACCACTGGGCATGGCAGAGCGAGCCTCCCACCTCCAGAGTTCTTGTCAGATGAAGTGAGATCTTTTGCCCTTTGTTTAAGCCACTTTTGGGGGCTTTTATTACATAAAGTCACCCTAATTGATGACTGCAGGAGTGGATATGAGGGAGCATCATCCTGGAACAACAAGGCTTGGTGACTTGTTCTTAAGATGAGGCAAGGAAACCCCCTCTTGATCTTCTGAGCATGCTTCAGCAGCCAGAACAGAACACAAACAGATATCACAGTAAATTATCCCCCATATGTAAAAAGCACAGCATGGAACCTGACATATTTAAGCAGCCAGTAAAAGGTAGCTATTTTTCTTTTTCTTATTAGCATAATGCCTCAATAAATGTTAGTTTCTGATCCTATCTTCTTGAATGTCTCTCCCTCTGCTGCTAAATTCCCCGGTAGCTTTACATTTATCTCCCTTCTCCCCTATTAAACCTGACTCTTGCAAAGACTGTCAACCCACTCTCATTGAGGTGTCAGTGATAGATAACGCTTAATGTATGACCTCATTCCCCAAACGCTACTGGCTTGCCAGTGAGATTTACATTTAACAGAGGATTAAAGCCTTAAGCCAAAGGAATGAATCTTTAATGGTAAAATTTGAGACATCGGAAAGCTTATGAAAAACTAATACTGCAGGGGAGGGATCTCCCCCTCTACAATCCTAATTTTCTCAGGGGTTCTTATAATGTTCTTCAAAGTCCCAGGTTCAAAAACATCATGCCATGGAGCAGTTTACAATTAGTGGTTGTCAGACAGCAGATTCCTGATGAAGCTCTGGGGACTTGTGAAATCAAATGCACAAGAAGAGAGGGCGTCAGGTCCAGAGGGAGCTGTCTGTCGAGTGAGTCAGGCTGCCTGGCCTCGTGGATGGAGCTTCCCTCAGGGCTGGTGCTGTGCTGAGCCACATTTGCTTTCTGATGCAGCAGTTTCTTGCTTCCTCTTGACATCAGCGCTTCAGGGGCTGTATCGTGCTCTCCTCCTCCCTAGCCCCATCCTCACCCTGCTCTAATTTTGCACTTGAGTTTCTCTCATCCTCATCTCGAGTCCTCTCTCTGCTTGTCCTGACCTCTTGGGCCAGGCTTCTTCAGCTCTGTGAGCCCGACTTGAGGTCTCTCCTCTCCTTGGATCCCCTCTGAGTCTCTGGGTGGCTTGGTTGGAGCTCCAGCAGTGGGGATGTGACAGGCTGCCTTCCTGGTCTCCGGGATTCCTCTCTGAGCTCCAATCTGCACTTAGTTTCCTGCTCAAATCTCCTCTTGGATATCTCTCTGATACTTTAAACTCAACATGTGCATCCAAGTATCTTCCATCTGTCCCCCAGATCCGCTGTCTCTGGGAGATGGAGCTATTTCAACCTCATCAACTCTGCCTGGGTTAGATCTCTTCGGAGGAGGGAAGATGGAGGCTGCAGGGTTTCTGCCCAGCCCCCTTCCTGAAAGGAGTCTCTGCCCCTTTCAAGGCAGCCTTCTCTCTAAGACTCCCTCTTTCCAAGCACTGGCATCTTTCCTTCTCCTTATCGCTGCAGGTTGGGGGCTCCTCCACACTGCCCTCCCCAAATAGATGCTCCCCCCTCACGGTTGTTCCCCTGTACCAGCTGTGTCAGCGTTATCTGGGAAATTACTCAAAATGCAAATTTGGGGGCCATGTCCCGAATCCTTATGAAATAGAAACAAGGTGTGGGGCCCAGCTAACTGCATTTTAAACCAGTACTCTGAAAAAGCATGATTCTGATGCATGCTGAATTTTGAGAGTCACTTCATTTCATCTTTCCGCAGTTTTGTGATTCATAGCAAACTCTTCATTGCTGTTGTTGCTTAGGCGCTAAGTCACGTCTAACTCTTTCATGACCCCATGGACTGTAGCTTGCCAGGGTCCTCTGTCCATGAGATTTCCCAGGCAAGAATACTGGAGTGGCTTGTCATTTCCTTCTCCAGGGGTTCTTCCCGACCCAGGAGTCGAACCTGTGTCTTCTGCACTGCAGGCAAATTCTTTAGCACTGAGCCACCAGGGAAGCCCAACAAACTCTTCAAAGTATGCCAAATCCAGTGTTATTTCTGTTTCTGATTGAGATTCTAACTGATTAATCATAATGATGGTGATAATGATAAAAATAGAATTCTGATCCTCTGCACAAAAGTGGCCCTTTTCCAGGGACTCTATTTCACTGAATGGAGCACAGAGGGATTTGGTCTTACACATTTTAGACATTTTTACACTCTCAGCACTTACCAGCCTGTCTAGTGCACTGTAGGTGCTCAATAAAGTCTATTTCAATGGGAGTTTTTTTCTTCCTAGATTTGTACTTTTCCCAATACACCATCCATCGATTCAGCCATCAACTCACCCAGGCACCACCACATAGGTATTGGGTATGCAAACAAGAAAAAAGAAAGTGTTTCTCAGTCATGTCCAACTCTTTGTGACCCAATAGACTGTAGCCCACCAGGCTCCTCTGTCCATGGAATTCTCTAGGCAAGAATACTGGAGTGGGTAGTCATTCCCTTCTCCAGGGGATCTTCCCCACTCAGGGATTGAACCCAGGACTTCTGCATTGCAGACAGGCTCTTAACCATCTGAGCCACCAAGGAAGCCCCACTGGGGATGTAAAACCAAGTACAATATACCGTTTTGTGTCATGGGTCTCATGAGTGAGTGGGTGACAGTTCAGTTCCCTGAGCTTCAGTTACGTCATCTCTTCACTAAGGATCATGACGTTGTACACTTCATGGGGTTGTTGTGAGAATGAAATGTAGTAATGTATGTAGGATGCTTGGCACGGTGCCTGACAACAAAATGTTCAAGCAGTTTTAGTGTTATTTTTTAAGATCACCATAGATAAATTATAATGCAGCTTAGGCAAAGACCAAACAGAGATAAAAACAGATTTTGGAGCCTCTTTAGGCCATGAAGCTAGGTGAGCACTTTGCATGCTAGAGAATCATTGCTTTGTAGGTTACTTGGAGTTACATAAATATAAAGGGTTTACTTACCGGTCTGGCTCTTACCCTTGTCCATGTGTGACATCTCTTCACTACTTTCCCACTTCAAGGCTATTTGTTTGTTTCCATTTGACCTGGTTTTGTGCCTGTTGAAAGGTTAACCAGCACACAGGACTAAACCAGTTCTGGGTCGAGACACTTTAAATCTCTGAACCTATTTCTCCCCTCCAAAATAAATACAGTTTTATCATTTTCATTGTCTAAGAAATATCTGTGTTCATTGTTTTAAAAAATCTTGATAAGAAGTACATAGAACACAATACAAATCACTAAGGTACTACTTTAAGCGTATCACTCTTTGATGAGCTTCCTTCTGGCTGTATCATTATATATTTATCTGCACCTCTATCATACTTTAAATTTTTACTTAAATTTTTACTTTACTCATTTCATACTGGCAAGCCGCTTTTTTGACTGAAGCCATCGCAGAAGCTCTTGGAAAATTTCATGGGGAGATGCTCCCTGCCTCTCTTTAATGTGACCACCAGATGGTGCTGGTTCTGAATTTATCAGAACTTCCTGTCCTGGCTGCTGGCTGTCCAAAACGAACGATCAAAGTCACAGGTCTCCAGCCCTAGTCCTTCTATCATTCTGGCTCCAGGTTGAAGATGGATCGATTTTGTCTTCAGTGATACCTGCAGAGGGCAAAAGCCATGCCCGCATTCTGACATGGGACGAATCTCACCTGTGCCCCTCACCACATCTCCACAGCTCTCTTGGACTGAACAAGTTCTGACTGTGTGTTAGTTTGTTGGTGCTGTCCTCTCTTTCGCCCCTAACCTCTTATCCCCAATCAGATTTTGTCATCCCTGCAGGAAGAGAAGAGACTGCATCCTCTAACCCAAACCTTTGTGCGTAGAAGACTTTCGGTACCTGTTGAGTTTAAGTTTCAGTGAAGAATAACGTGGTTTGGAAAACAGAGGTCAGAAAGGAAAGAAGAAAGCATGTGTTTCAAGGCAAAAAAAAAAAAAGCATAAAAAAGAATATTGGACTGGTCATCAGAAAAATTGACTTTTTGGCTTGGATTTGGTATTAAGGGGATGGCTGACCTTGGACAAGCCAACTGACCTCTGTGAGGTCAAGCTGGCTTATGTATATGGGGAGGAGGGTGGAAGAATGACCCCTAGGTCCCCTTCAGCCCTGACATGTTTAGATGCAAAGGTCTTTCTAGTTTTTTGTTTTTTTTTTTTTCACCTTGGGTCAAACTGTAGATAGACATGAATCACTCTGGGTGCTGTCAGGAGCCCCGAGAATCAGGTCCAGTGGCGTCCAGAGCCAGGCCAGCCTGAGCTTCACTCTCCACCCACCCTCCTTGCAGATCCATCAGTGCCAGCCACCCCAGCACAGCCCATACATCATTATTAGATTCCCTTCATCGTGCTAATTGACACAGGATGAAAAATACCCAGCGAAGGAAACAGCCAATGCTTTCGCATTCAGCTGGAGTGGCCGGCAAATGGGAGAAATGGCTGTAAAAGTTAACTGAGATTGAAAACAGGCCTGCTCTCATCTTGTAGGGCCAATGTCTCCTGTTACAGGGAACTGGGTCCGACTGGCGGTGTGAGTGGTGGGGGTGGGGGAGGGCGGCCCTGTGGTCCCACGTCTGAAGCCTCTCCGGCAGCTGGGATCCAGATCCACGGACAGCCAGGACAGAACACGTGCAGAGGGAGCGAGAGGAGAGAGAAGGGGCTGCTTTGGTTGCTCCCAAACTGTCCTGGTCATCACAGCGCCTGCTTGGCTTGAAGTCTGTTGAGAATTACTCTGGCGTCAAAGTCTGGTGCCTGGCAGAGGGGAGTGAGGGCATCCTAGTCTTGGCTTTAGAGCTGTGCTTCTCAACTCGGGGGTGGCGATGTGCCCTCCAGGGACACTGGACTATGTGTTTCTGCTTGTCAAAATTGAGGTGGGAGTGACACTAGCTTCTAGTGAGTAGAGGCCAGGGGGGTGTGACAAACATCAATATACACAAGATAGCCCCCTCAGCAGAGAATGATCCAGTCTCAAACGTCAGGGGTGCCGACGATGAGAAACCCTGTTCTAAAACAGTTTATGACTCCGGGTCACTGTTTGCTAAGTTATGTCCCTAATTTTAGATGATGTGAAAGATGGCTGGCAAAAATTCTCTGGTTCTCTAGCCTCCTCATCCTGCCCATTGCTGCATGGGTTCCCTGCTCCTGCTATCAAGACTTGGAGCCAGTGTCTGCAGCCCTTGGGTTTGAGCTGGCCTTGGGACTTGCCTTGTGATAGCTCCAAGTCTGGGCCTCAGGGACTTTGCACAGTTCTGCTGGTTCTTATGGGGCCTGGCTCTGTTATGTGGGCAAGTCTGGACTAGTTTGCTGGAGGATGAGGGACCTCATGGAGAACAGCCAAGGTGCCTGAGCTTGGGGCCAGCTAATCCCATGAATGTGAGATGGAACCCAGCCTACAGCAGAACCACCTACCTGACTCACAACTGACCAGACTATGGACCACAGCTGACCAGATGATGGACCACAGCTGAGATAAGAAGAACCAGTCAACTGACACACTGTCTCATGGTCAAAAAGAAATTCTTACTGTTTTAACCCACTGAATTGTAGGTTGGTTGGTTATGCAGCAAGAGATAACTGATACACATGGGCTTGAACATCAGATGCAATTAATAGTGAAATCTGAGGACAGTGGAGGAACCTCTTAAGATTTGCTTTCTTTCCTAATACTTGATATGTTTTCAAGCTGGATAGCTTTCTTTGGCCCAGGATGCACACAACTACATCTTTGATATCCAGTTTATGGAGCTGAGCAAGCTCTATCTGGAGACAGGTTTACTTAAAGCTAGTTTTGTCCACTTGTATCATGAAATCAACTCCAACATGAATAGTAGGTAAAGGTTACTTACGAGGACTCAGGGAAGCAGATTAATCAACAGATCTTAGAGACATCAGGAGTCAGGGTCCCTCTAGGAACCTTGACAACAGAGATTTGTGATTTGTCTTTTGGAATGCATCAGGGATGACCACACTGTCCTGATCACCTCCATCAAGATTGAAAACTAAGACAGGAGACTCTGATGGACTTTCTTGTGCAGCTGCCCAGCTGATAGAGGTGGTATCATTTGATTGGCAGCTCTGCCAGTCCCACACCGAGAGGGAAAGGAGCTTCAAACAGAAGCAAAAGATGCCTTCCACTTTGGTCCTCCCCTTCTCCTGCCCCTCCATCCACAATGGAACAGATTGGGACACGTTAACAGAGTATGAGTAGGATTTTTGGTGTAATGTCTGCACATTCAGAACATCTCATCATGGCCCAGTTGGAAAATGAAAAAGCTTAGTGAGAAAATTGAAAATCAGACTTAGCAATGCCGTTGTAACCTTCCCCGGTCACTCTCGCCTTGTCATATGGATGTCAGAATCCAGGGTGATGTGTTGGAAGTCGATAGGGAGTGAGAAGGGAGCTGGTCTCACTCTGTTAAGATCTCATTTGTTGAGTCATACTTGGACTAGAACATTCACTGCCCTTTATGCCACAGCAGATGCCATGTATTAGCAGGACCTCCCAAGATTCTCTTGCCCAGACATCAAGGTCTGCAGTCCATAGGTCAGTCCAAGATCCTCAGGGGGTCCTGGCTATAGAGATGGATGAGAGTTCCCTATTTCCTATCTGGAAATTAGGAAGGCAGTAGTTTCCAACTTTGCCTTTAACCTTCTTGAATCCCAACAGGTAAATGTGGAGCCCTCCATGGGGGCAGGTGTGTGTTTGGGGAGCAGGAGGAGGGGGGCAGACTTGGACAGGCACTTGGCTTCCTCTCTACTTCACTGTGGCTCCAGAGACATCTCTATGCCTTCCCCCCAGGGTCTGGGGACCACTTTGGGAAGATAACCAAGCTCCAAGTAGAGTTCTCTGTGAGCAGGTGTGGGGACTGACCTTGGATGCCAAGGAGAGAAGATGAGTGTGATGAGGGGGCTGTGGAGATGGCAGGCCCTGGACCAAGTTCTGGAGATGAACCTAAGGCAAGCCAGTGTTTTCCCCAGCGATGAGTGTGGGCTCTCTGGAGAGCTTGAGAGTCTGGGATGTGAAATAGGAACAGTCTTGGGTTCGAGTACCCCCAGTACCAAGAGAAAGAAGTAGATTTGAATGCAATAATGAGCTGCTTGGCAGAGTGTTAAATAAGCATTAGTGCTTAGTGCTATAAATGTTACCGTGCCAGCTCACAAGTTGATAGATAGTGGGATCAGCCATGAAGCCTTTGCTCTTTTCCTCTCACCACATCACCTCCTGCAAAAAAAAGATGAAAAAAGAGGGAAGCCTCTGCCCACACGAGGGGTTTGCTCTGAGTGCTCTCTCCACCAGGCTGAGATCCAGTCTTCTTTCTCGCTCTTCCAGGGACCATTTTTCTTCCCTTTTGTCCCCTATAGGAACACCAAGAGAGAAATTAAAGCAAAAAAGGGCTAAACTGTCTGCACTAGAAGGACGGAGCATGTGATAATGATATATAAAGCTAAAAGCACTAAGTGGGCAAAGCTGGTGCTCCAGGAGTGAGTAAAACCAAGATAAATCTGTCCCTGGAGAGCTGTAACACATAACTCAAATAACGGGAGCAGTAGGGGTCTGCAATCCCCTGGAAGAACAGTCCACACTCGTGTGAAATAGCCTCTGCCCAGCATCCATAATGCCCCGTGTGCTCGGAGCTGACCACTGCTCCCAGAAACTGGGGTTCCAGCTGGCTGGAACAGGACTTCTGCTGGGACCCGCATGCCTGCAGACCACCCTGTCTGGCAGCAAAGATTCGAGGTCTAACGCCAGCCCCACTATGGAAGGATGGAGAACTGGATGGATCCCTGGAAGACCTGGATTTCAGTTCTGCCTCCACCTCTGTTGTGCTGTGTGACCTTGATCAACTTACTTCACCTCTCTGAACTCCAGTTTTTCTCTCATGGAAGCTGGAGGTAGAAAGGTCTGCTCTTGTGGGGAAGGGCAGAAGCCCACTTAGCGGGGTGGCTTCACAGATGAGTTTTTTTTTAAACGGTCTATTTAGAGGAGTGGATCTCTAAGAGGAGTCCCTAGGAGGAACAGCATCAGCAGCCCTTGGAAACTTGCTAGAAATGCAATGCTTGGGCCACACTCCAGACATACTGAGTCAGAAATTCTGGAAGTGGCTCCCAGCAATCTGTGTGAACAGGTCTTCCGATGCCTGGTAAAGTTTGAGAACCATCCCTTTGCAGGAAAGCATCCCTAACTTGTTTTTTGGTTCCCAAGCATCCTCGGTGCTAACTTAACTCACTGAAAAGGATAGCAGAGACTCAATGCTCAGGGGTGACCCAGCGGGGCTCCCAGGCAGTTCCCAGGATTGGTAATGAGAGTCCTTGTTCCAGGAGACATTTGAGGGGGTAGCGGGGGTCTCCCACTCCCGGTGCACAGTTCTCTGCAGGTGTGTGTGGTCTCTTCATCCCAGATCCCAAACGACTTTCCTCTCTTTCCATGCCCTTGGCTTTTTAACCTTCTCCTTTCCCCAGCCTCAATAAATGCTTCCCATGGGGGAGGTGGTGGTGGGAACTTTTCTCTGCCCCAGCTTAATTTTTCTACGCCCTGATTTTCTTTCGAGGTGCACTTTTAAAGCTCAGAAGCCCAAGTTTTGAGCTTCAAAATATGATCCATTTAAAGTTTAGATTTCTCTCTGCTTTTCTGCAACCCCTTCCTTAAATAAATGTTATAAAGTCTAGTTGCCATTAGAGCGTGGGAAGAGTTAGGAGTGACAAGAACACGTGGAGGGGAGAGCCAAGTGGTGATTTCAATGATGGCGTCTCACCCACATGCTTGTGAGACAGAGGGGAGACCACTCCACTGAGCATCGCTGGGCAACCCTATCCTTTATGGAGGAAACTCCGCACACATCCCTTTGCTGGGAGGACAGGGACCCATGGTGAGAGCGCCACTCATGTGCAGCTTCTTATCCCACATCCCACGACCATTGTAGTACTTTCCATTCTGTGCGTAACCTGGGTCTCGCTTCCGCTGACCCTACAGAACTCAGCTGGCTGGAGTGATCCATTCCCATCTTTCATGACCCCCATTTGAGCCCTCCTTTAGTAAGAGCTAGAAGGAGAAACTGCTTCGTGTCTATTTTAAAAACCTTATGATGCTGGTTTCAATGTAGTGTTCAGTGGTAACATTCTGAGAAGCGTGGATCTTGTGATGCCATATTTTTAAGTGTGATCTCACTGTTGTGTATCTAGTTCGGTGGGGATTTAAAGGCATCACAAGGAGCCCAGCTTCCATGTGATAAGAGATGCAAATATTTGAGGAAGCCCCTCCTGGAAAATTCCATGTGCAGCAGGACTGAGGGAGGGGTCAGGTGGATATTTTAATTTTACATCTGTATAATGTGTTAGCACTTGTAAAATGTGTTGCTATATTAAACATTAAGATGTATTTTTGACACGTGACTAGTATGAGCTGGCTTAGAACAAGAGGGGTTGATAAGATTTAAGGACCAGTCAGAAAATTACCAAATAGAATGTGTTTCTTTGCATATTGCCTTCAATTGCATATGATCTGTAGTTAAGAAAATTTGTGGAGGATTATATTTAACTTTAAAATAAAATATTCTGCTTTATGTTATATAGAAAAGACATAATAGTGCAAAATACTCTTAAAAATGGTAAGCTGTGGTCAGCCCTGACTAATACCACCTTCTAACTACTCTACAGGAAAAGCTTTCTAGACGGTTTCCTTATAAAGATTCAGCAATGCTACAAGGCTGAAGCCAGAACAGTTGCATGAAGTACAATGAGATCACCAAGATGATACTTAAGATGGCCTTGGTTCCAGTTTTCCCATGGCCCTCTGTCCATCTTGACCAATGGTCAGACAGCACAGTTCTGGTTCTAGGTGTAGTTAAAGGTCTAGGTTAAGTTCTAGGTCAAGGACAAGGACTAGGTCACAGTCAAGGTCTAGATGTAGGTTTAGTTCTAGTCTCTGCACTGACTTGCTCTTCTTGCTCAGCTGAGAAACAATAGTTACTCCTTTACCTGGGCGATCATGAAGGAGCAGTTACTCCTTCACCTCCTATTTACCAGAAAGAGATGAAGACGTACAGCAGGTGACAGCCTGGAGCCATTGCACTTTCTCTGGATGTCAGAAATGCCAAGTCAGGTCCCAGACTGGCTTTAGTTCCTCAGACCTGTGTCCCTGGAGGCACATAGTCCCGTGTCCTATGGATGCACTCGACTGCCTTGTTTCGTGGAGGGAAATTAGAGCTTGGCTTGGCTGTCATTTCTGAAGGTGATGAAAGGTTTCCCCCTCGTTCTCCATGCTCTGCTATAACACACCAGCCAAAACGACCTGCAGTTTGCAGCCAAAATCAGACACCAAATAGTCAGTTACTTTCCTCTTGTCAGATAATGAACAGCCTAGATGCCACTGTGGAGGGTGATTAGAATTCAGCGATCATGGGAAATTCTACCTTAAGTGCTGTGTGTGATGACAGCCAGGAAGCCAGATAGCAGGGTGCATGGCAGATTCCATTCTTTCCTGGCTCCGCAGGTGTGTGGGTGGAGCCTGGTTCAGGACTTGCTAGGAAATCCAGTTAAATAGAGACTGAAGAAGATGAGAAAAGATTATTGACCGGGAGAGGTGCCTTTGTCATGGTGAAGAAGGAGAGAGGGAACGTTACTGCTTTGGAATCTTTCTTGTGAGGAACGCATTTCCACTTTGGACCTACAAAGATGCCTTTGAAGTGGGGGATGGGAGAACAAGTAAGGGACTGGGAGTTGGGCAGTCTCTGCTCTGCCGTTCATATCTATCTGATTCTAGGACCACAGAGCCAACCCCTGAAATGACTGTGTCCTGGAATAACACCAATCATTGGTGTGGGATGTGTGTTACTGGTGAGTGTTTAGACTGCCCCCTCTGATTACTGGTTAACAGCTTCTTTGCCTTCCTGATTTATGGGTATCAGAACTGTCAGGAGCAAGAAATAGAAAGCTCAGCTCAAACTGGCTCAAGCAAAACAGGGTATTTGTTGGCTTATGTAACTGAGCGAGTTTTAGGCACTGCTGGATCTAGGGACTCCAGTGGTTTCATCAGGGCTCAGTGCCCTTGCTAGTTCTGCTTTCTTCTATGTTAACTCCATTTCCACAGCCTTGCTCCTCCTAATGGTGAAATGGCTGCAGAAATGCTCAGCTTATATCCTCAAAGTTTCAACTTTAGCACGGTAGAGAGCCTAACTCTGTCCCAGCATTCTCAGCAAAAGTCTTCCTGAGTTTCACTGACTTTGGAGAACTCACATGATGCTCCTGATTTGGAACTATGTCAAGTGTTTCCCTACCACCACAAGAGGTGAAGCTCTGCTTGGATTACTTGGGCTAAAAGTCAAGGGAAGGTTGATCTTAAATGAAAAATGGGAAATGTTGCAAGAAGAGGGACTGGACCACCTGAAACTATCACAACATTGTTAATCGGCCATACTCTAGTACAACATAACAAGTTTAATAAGGAAAAAAAGAGGGACTAGATAGATGCAGCAGTACCCATACTATTTCACCTTCCAAAACATGGCCTGAACTTGACAAAGACTCTCTATGTGACCAAACTTCAGTCAGGCTCCTCTGAACCTTCTTCTCAACTAAGCCCTGACCTTGGGCTTCAGCTTTCACCTTTTCATTGCCCTATTTTATCAAGAATCCTACCTACTTAGACTGGTTTAGATGGAAGCCTCCCACCCCCGTTACCTGATCACCATTGATATATGATCAAATTTCTCATTCTTTACCCCAACCTCCAGGTGATGTCTGATCACCCCGACCTGTCTTTGGCAAGGATTCTGTCAAATTGGTTTAGCCAGAAATTCATCCTTATCCTAGTGTTTTCTCTTAGTAACTTTCCATCCACTGATGCCCACCCTGCTCCTTGGCTACAAATCCCCACCTGCTTATGCTGGATTCAGAATTGAGCTCAGATCGACACTGAGATCTCTTTCTCTCTGTTGCACTAGTCCTGAATGAAATCTATGTTTCCTGCTGTAATTCTTTGCCAGCTCTGATTTTTCCTTGATGCGGTTCCCCAATGGCAGGGATTTTATAAGACGTGGATGTGGATTCTGGAAAGTGGTACGTTGTGAGTTTCTAAAATTAGCTAGAATTTGTAAGAGGTTTTTATTTTTATTTTTTTATTAAGTTAGTGTTATCACTCTAACTTATTTTAAAAAATAAGTTATCCTTAGAGTGTTTAGTTAGTTTTCACTCTTAAAAGTTATCCTTTGAGTGTTCAGTTATCCTTGGAGTGTTTCTCAGTGATGGGTTATATTGACATTCATTATACTGTTGTTTCTCTTTTTGTAAAATTTGAAACTTTTTAAAACAAAAAAGATATATCCCCCAAATCATGTCAATTTCACACATGTGTTTCTCAAGACACTTCCTTGGATGCTGGTGGGGGAAGCCAGGGTCCCTGAGCCTGCCCTGAAGACCTGCAAAGGCTTTCTGGTCAAGTGACACCTAGATTGGGTCTTGACTGATGAAGCGAGAGGGAACATCCAGGTGAGTGCACATTTCAAATACAAGATAGAAAGGGTTTTGCAAAGTGCAAAGGGGTATACAAGTATTGTAATTGTGGGGAGAAGAATGTTTTTGAAACAGAAACATGTTTTTCCCTCACTTGCTTCCCCACTCTCTTTGCCTTTGTTTTTTACCCCCCTCAGCCATGCCCTTCCTTTAAAAAAAAAATTAATTAATTTGGCTGTGCTGGATCTTGGTTGGGGTATGCAGGATGTTTTAGCTGGACTCAGCTGGAGCACGTGGGATCTAGTTTCCTAACCAGAGATGGAACCTGGCTGTATGCAGTGTGAGTAGGGAATCTTGGCCACTGGACCACCAAGGAAGTCCTAGCCAGCCCTTCTATATTCACTCTGTCAGGAGAAAGAATAGGACAGCAAAAAGAACAATGAGAGTCTTTTGAATGTCAGAAGCACAGACTTGAGGGGGACAGAAAAGAAAGAGTTGCCCAGTCTTGCTCTTCTCCATCTCCAGATTAACCTGGGGATGGCAGACACCCACAAGTTCTGAGCCTGATGCTTTCTAACGGTAAAATGTCGGGCTGGGGAAAAGGCAATATGTGAAAATGTCCCAAACTATGGACCATTATGCAACCATTAAAATGAATGTGGCAGTAAATCTATTAATTTATTAGAATGCAAGCACTGAAATGTGTTTTCTAGTTTATAATGCAAGCAAGATATAGAGAATATGCCACAAAAATTTCTTTTGATAAATCAAATGTTTGCATATATTTAGAAGAACATGGACAAATGTAGGAAAAGATACACCTTGTTTCCTGACATTGTTTACCTGGGGAGAAAATAAAAGATGAAAGGGGAAGAAAGGAAAAAGAAAAGAAGTGTTCATTATAACTGCTGAAACTATTCCTCTCTGGCTGGCTAATTTGTCCTAATGATGATGAAAAAGCCTGCCTGAAGCCAGGAGCTCTTACCAAACTAGTGGTGGTTTCTTGGAAGGGTGGGAAGGATTTCAAGAGAACTTTCATGTCCTACTTACACATTTCTATATTGCTTAATGGGCTTCCCTGGTGGCTCAGATGGTAAAGAATTAGCCTTCAACCCTGCAGGAGACCAGGGTTCGATCCCTGGGTGGAGAAGACCCCCCTGGAAAAGGGAATAGCTAACCACTCCAGTACTCTTGCCTGGAGAATCTCATGAACAAAGGAGTCTGGTGGGCTAAGAAGTCATGGGGTTGCAAAGAGTTGGACATGACTCAGTGACTGAGTGGGCGCACACACACACACACACACACACACACACACTGCTTAATGCTCTACAAACATTAAGGCATATTATGTATCTCTAATTATAAGAAGCAATACATATTATACATAGAGAAATGTTAAAAAGTGTGCACAATAAAAAACATTTGTGATAATTCATTTATGTTAAATTATATATATTATATACATAAATTATATGAGAGAGTGAGCTGTAAAAACATTATCACCAACTCAAATAGAACAGATACATATAAGAAAACTCAAGATAAATAAAACTAACATTTTCAGTTATTGAGTTTTCTTATACTTATCTAAATTGTTTAAATTGTTTTTTACAAAGCTCATGGGTTTCTTCACTTTTAAGCAGGGAATAACAGCACCTATCTTAAAGATAACACATGTAGATTTATCAACACGCAGTAAGCACATGAAGAATGATTGAAAGGAAAGTAATATAACTCTCAGAATCCAATCAAGCTGTTGTCATTGTGGGGACAAAAAGATCTTTGCTCGGAGAAGCCAAGGCTAGCCAGGAAGAAGATCACACACCATCCTCTTGTTAGAAAGGAAGGCAAATGCAGATTTGATTCATGAGGTCCAAAAATGATGGGGAGGAGAAGACGGATTTTCAGCCTGCTATCTTACAACCAGAACTTTGGAGCAAGGGCTGTGGACCTCATGCATCAGGTATGCTGAGAATTGACCTTCCAACCAGGAGCAAAGTCAAAGACACGAAATGGGCCTTCCATTTCTTGCATCTGCTTTGAGTTTGCAGGGCTTAAAGGATGCAGAAATTAATAGCTAATAGTGCTGTTTTCCTTATGCCCTGGCTAAGCTGGAAGCCACTTTTTCATCAGTCCTCTGTCCATCTGGGTGAGGAGAGATGAGACTGTGTGCATCATTATATTCCTAAGGGCCAAGCAGGCCATCTGGCCCAATGCAGCTTCTCAGTAACTGTTGGGAGAGTGCACAAATAAGTGAGAAAATGAGGGAAGAGAGGGTTGAATAAGTGAGTGGGCGAATAGGTGAGACAATGGATGAATGAATAAATTTGTACCTAAGAAGAAACCCAGACACAGCTTTGAGTTATTTCTCCAATTGCAGGTGGATTTGTGGAAAGCCATCCATCATCCTTGCCCAGTCTCTCCTGGCACAAAGATCCAATGGAGAATAATGATCTCTTGGCTCTCAGCATGCAGATGGCAGCAGTGGAAGGAGAAAAATTAACTAGCCTCCATTGGCTTCCTTGTCAAATACTCCTGAAACCTTATCATGGGCAAAGCATTAACCAGAAACATTGTGAGAGAAGGGAGGAATCCTAGAAGCTCTTGACTCTCAAGGAGTTATCAGACTTACAAAGTAGCTATTAGAAAAAGACATAAAATTATCCCCTCCTGAAATGCAAGGCTATACCCAAATAGATGTGTAGATAGTCATCTCTACAGAAACTCTGGGGAAAATGACACCATGGATCACAAATGGCTCCCCAAAGAAAAGAAAGAACCACGCAACACAGCAGTAAAGAGCATGGACCCTGAGGCCAGGTCACTGGCCTTGAATTCCTGCTCCCACCACTGTCTGACATGGGCAAGCTATTTAATTTTCCCTGGATGGTGGGATGGCATCTCTGACTCAATGGACATGAGTTTGAGCAAACTCTGGGAGATGGTGAAGGACAGGGAAACCTGGAATCCTGTAGTCTGTGAGGTCAGAAAGAGTCAGACACGAATGAGTGACTGAACAACAAGAATCTGTAAAACTGTGAAAGCATTAGAAAGCATTACTACAAACAAAGCTAGTGGAGGTGATGGAATTCCAGCTGAGCTACTTAAAATCTTAGAAAATGATACTGTTAAAGTGCTGAACTCAATAAGCCAGCAAATTTGGAAAACTCAGCAGTGGCCACAGGACTGGAAAAGGTCAGTTTTCATTCCAATCCCAAAGAAGAGCAATGCCAAAGAATGTTCAAACTACTGTACAATTGTGCTCATTTTATATAGCAAGGTTATGCTCAAAATCCTTCAAGCTAGGCTTCAATAGTAGTGAACCAAGAACTTTAAGAGTATAAGCTGGATTTAGAAGCAGAGATCAAATTGCCAACATTTGCTGGATCATAGAGAAAGCAAGGGAATTCCAGAAAAACATATACTTCTGCTCCATTGGCTATGCTAAAGCATTTAACTGTGTGGATCACAACAAACTGTGGAAAACTCTTATAGAGAAGGGAATACCAGACCATCTTACCTGTCTCCTGAGAAACCTGTTTGTAGATCAAGAAGCAACAGTTAGAATCTTACTTGGAAAAACTGACTGGTTCCAAACTGGGAAAGGATTCCGTCAAGGCTGTGTATTGTTACCCTACTTATTTAACTTATACATAGAGACCATCGAGCAAAATGTTGGGCTGAATGAATCACAAGCTGAAATCAACATTGCTGGGAGAAATATCAACAACTTCCGATATGCAGATGATACTGAAGGAAGAAACAGACAGAACAGGCTCCATCTTGAAAGCAGGACTCCATCTTGGGCCGGACTGTGGACTTTGAGCTCTATGCCCAGTATCTATGGAAACAACACACCAACTGGAAAACCAGGCCCCCGGAAGGAAGAGCCCCGGGGCTCAAACCTAGACTCTCCATCGCCTAAAAGAATACCCTAATTGTCTGTGTAACCGAATAGAATCATAAATTCTATTATGCTTATTGGGATATGACCACAGGCCTATTGATAACTGTCCACTGTTAACTACCCAGGCTTAAGGCATATGAATCACGGGTTAACTTTGACTGTATCTTTCTTTTCCTTTGTTCAGACTAGTTTCAGGGAACTTGGGGAGGTGGGTTTGGGCACGTACACTTAGGGTGTATAAAGTTTTCACAAAGACTGGTCAGGGTCTTTGGCTAAGAGGAGACTCTGCCTTGGGCCCTCCAGTATAATAAACTGCACTCACTATCTGCATTGTCCTTCTGAGTGAGTTTGTTTCCCGGAATGTGTGGCTACAACAATACCACTCTAATAGCAGAAAGTGAAAAGGAACTAAAGAGCTTCTTGATGAAGGTGAAAGAGGAGAGTGAAAAAGCTGGCTTAAAACTCAGCATTCAAAAGATGAAGATCATGACATCTGGTCCCCTCACTTCATGGGAAATCAGATTATTTTCTTGGGCTCCAAAATCACTGTGGATGGTGACTGCAGCCAGGAAATTAAAAGACACTTGCTCCTTGGAAGAAAAGCTATCACAAACCTAGGTAGTGTATTCAAAAGCAGAGACATCATTTTGCTGATAAAAGTCTGTCTAGTCCAAGCTATGGTTTCTCCAGAAGTCAGGTATGGATGTGAGAGCTGGACCGTAAAGAAGGCTGAGCAGCAGAGAGTTGCTGCTTTCGAAATGTGGTGCTGAAGAAGACTCTTGAGAGTCCCTTGGGCACTAAGGAGATCAAACCAGTCAATTGTAAAAGAAATCAACTCTAAATATTCATTGGAAGGACTGAAGCTGAAGCTCCAATACTTGAGCCACCTGATAAAAAAGCCAACTCATTGGAAAAGACCTCGATGCTGGGAAAGACTGAGGGCAGGAGGAAAAGGAGGTGACAGAGGGTGAGATGGTTAGATAGCATCATTGACTCAATGAACATGAATTTGAGCAAATTCCGGGAGATAATGAAGGACCGGGAAGCGTGGTGTGGTGCAGTCCATGGGATTGCAAGGAATTGGACCCGACTTAAACAGTAATATCAATCTGTAAATGGGGCTAATGAAAGTAATGATCTCTCAATATTGTTGTGACTATTAAATAAGCCAATACATTAGAACAGTGCCTGTGCTTAGTCGCTCAATTGTATCTGACTCTTTGTGACCCCATGGAGAGTACCTGCCAGGCTGCCCTGTCCATGGAATTCAATTCTCCAGGCAAGAATTCTGAAGAGGGTTTCAATTCCTTTCTCCAGGGATCTTCCCATCCCAGGGATTGAACCCAGGTCTCCCACATTGCTGGCGGATTCTTTACTATCTGAGCCACCAGGGAAGACCTACCACATCATAAATGTGACCTGTGTGAGCTATTAGCTTTATTTGTACTCTACTCTGAAGAGAGGAGAAGGCATTGGCAGCCCACTCCAGTACTCTTGCCTGGAAAATCCCATGGATGGAGGAGCCTGGTGGGCTACAGTCCATGGGGTCGCTAAGAGTTGGACACGACTGAGCGACTTCACTTTCACTTCTCCCTTTCATGCACTGGAGAAGGAAATGGCAACCCACTCCAGTATTCTTGCCTGGAGAATCCCAGGGACGGCGGAGCCTGGTGGGCTGCTGTCTATGGGGTTGCACAGAGTCGGACACAACTGAAGTGACTTAGCAGCAGCAGCAGCAGCAGCACTCTGAAGAGATGAGCTAGTTAGGTGATATGGGGGACTCTCAAAGAGGAGAGCATGGGTACAGTCAGGTAGCATAGAGATCTGGGAAGTGTTTGGGAAGTTAAGTTAACCTGGTTCAAAGCCTGGTTCTGCCATTTTATACCTGTGTGACCTTGACTTAAACTCTCTAAAGCTCAGATTCCCCACTTAGAAACTGGTAATAACAACACCACTTTCATTGAAAACATATGTTAACCATACCATGATAAATGGTGATTATTAATAAAGAGAAGCACAGTAAAGAGAATCCCAGAGGGAGGTGAATAAATTAAGCCTGATGACATGCCTTGCTCCTTCCCCATCTTTCTTTTCCTCCCCCAGATCTCTTGCAGGCCTCATCATTACCAGTTTGCATTTCTATTTTAATCATGTTATAGGTTTACAGTATTTTTCCCCCTGCATCTTTATATGCTATAATTTGGGTACTATTTTTACCCAAAGAGGACATTTTTAACCGAGAACAGATTCAATTGTCTTTCAGCATATATCATTGTTTATCTTAATTAATGCTAAAATATTCTTAGGGGGAAAAACACATCCCACAGAGTATTATGCAAGGAAACTTAGCATTCATTTTTGCCTCCCTCTTGTCTGGCATATCAATTTATAAAGATTTTAGCATCCTGTTATTTCAATGACAATAAGGCGTGCTCTTAAACACAGACACCCATCTGTGGGAATTAAGTCACAAGGTATCAACAGTAGGTTGGAGGATTAGCATCAGCAAGGTGTGTGTTGCGGGGGTGAGAGACTGACAGCTGAAGGAAGAAGGGAACTGTGCTGGTGAGGAAAATAATGCCAAGTGAAGTCTGAAGTCATAGGTTTCATCTCGGATTGATCCACAGGACCATTCCTTGAGTGGAGTTGAGCCAAATCTGACTCTGGGCTTGGAGTGTCTTATCAGGTTGTTATGACTCCCAGCCAGCTTGTGCATCTTTGTTTTTGCTCAGCAATCTCCTTTCTTCTAATCAGAGCCTGAGCTTGACCCTTGGGGAATTGCCCATTCTTCACTCAGTCCGGGTGTTTTGAGGGGGCCTGATTCTCCCCTCAGTGCCCCGGTGGACATACAATGTAGATCTGATCAATCAAAACATACTATCTCCCTGGCCACAGTGATTGGGTACGGGGTGACCATGTTGTAACTGAGCAGGATACTAGGGGGCCTTCCCTGGACAGAGCCTCTCCCCACACACGTCCTCAACTTGTCTCTTGTTTGTAAAACTTCAGCTTCCTAGACCTTCCGCAAATGAAAATTTAATCAGAGAAGTGAGAGAATGCAGCAACAGAGGAAAACAGCCAAGCAAGACTAAATAATAATAGGTTAGCCATTAAACAAAGTCAAAGACCTTCAGCCTCTCCTCAAGGGCTATAGATAATATTCTGAGCCATATCCCTGGGCTGTTTTGCAAATACTGAAACCCCAACCAGGTGGAAGAAGTTAACTGCTTGCTGCCCAAAGCCTGTAGACCCCAGACTGGTTGGAACATGAGATTGATGATGTTGGCTCCCTATTACCTTATCATCAACAGATCAAAAGACTATCCATAAGCTGATCATGCACCCTTGTCTTCAGAAAACTTTCCCTGAAATATATTGGAAAGTTTGTATCTTTTGAGCATTAGCTTTGCTTGGTCTTGTGATAAATGCTACACTTTCCTTCACCACAACCCAGTGTAGACTGGCTTTGCTGTGTCCAGACAAAAGGGGTTCTCTTTCCACTGGGATGCTAAGCTGGTAGGGGTGTCGCCTGGAGCTGCCATCTTTACTATGAAAAGGGAAGGGCTTGTCTCAAAATAAAGCCAATAAGAAAGAAAGAGTTGAGAGATAGAGGCAGATTTTTGATGCTCTGTCCTGGACTCTGGATCAAGTCTTGCTCAAAGCCAGACTGTCCTCTGGTCCTTTGTGCACATGCTAAGTCACTTCAGTTGTGGCCAACTCTTTGTGGTCCTATGGACTGTAGCCCACCAGGCTCCTCTGTCCGTGGGGATTCTCCAGGCAAGAATACTGAAGTGGGTTGCCATTTCCTTCTCCAGGGGATCTTCCCAACCCAGGGATTGAACCCTCGTCTCCTGCATTGGCAAGCGGGTTCTTTACCACTAGTGCCACCTGGGAAGCCCCCTGGATCTTTAATGTAAGTCAATTAATTTACTTTTTTACTTAAGCTATATTGAGTCAGGTTTCTGTCACTTGCCACCCAAAGGGTTCTGAGGAGTCAGAGTCTCACTAGAGAACCATTGATTTGAGGGGAATGATGTGATGGTGACTTGGTCTGAGGGCATCTTTCACCCCAGGCCTGCCTGTCTTCCTAATAATATTGGGCAATGGTTTGGTACCTGGAAAGTACCAAGCAGTCTTTAAAGCACACAGTCTGAAACCTCAAGAGGCTGAGTGACATTGAGATGTAAAATGTGAAAGCTTTATTAGGGTATACAAGAACCTCTGAGGGGGATTGAAAGAAAGGAAGAACGTCAGGAGTATAAAGGTCCCAGGCTGGGGAGTTAACCTGGCATGAAAGGGATTTGGTCAGCTTGGGCTGTATCTGCTGCAGATGACATTGAAGGGGCTTGATCTGAGTGGGGATGTGAGGGTTGAGATTATTAAAAGTGTCCCCAGGAAGTGATTAATTTTTATTGACAGTTTACCATGAACCAGATACCATCCTAAATGCTCTGTATACAGTGTATGTTTAATCCTCTCAACAGCCCCATACATTATAAGGCTTGTTGTTTTCATTTCACAAGTAAGGAAACTGAGACTTGGAGAGGTGGAGTGATTTGATTAGTCACAGCCAGAATTTAAACTCATATCTATTTGACTCTGAAGCATCTGGTGGTGTTGACTTGCATTCTGGACTCCATGTAGGACTTTGGCTAACAGCTCAGGAACATGGAAGAGTGGGCAGGGTCTAGCCTCCCATGATCAGAGGGCTGTTAAGACCAAGCTTGGTCATAGACTCGACAATACAGGGAGACTCTGATTCCCCTGGGGGAATGGAGTATGACAGAAAACAGGACTGCTGTGGGAGGTCAACAGGCATCTGGGGGGCTGTGGCAAAGGACAGACCCAGGACTCCAAGCTGAATTCCAGGCTCCTACCAGAGGTTGTCCAGAGTAGGTTCAGGGCTGGGAGAGGCTGAGGGATGACAGAGATTGACAGAGAAAGGAAAGGAGAATCTTGCAGTTTTGAAATAAAAAGAAAGATGTTGTAATAAACTGTAATGGAAAAAATATGAATAAGAATATACATGTCTATATATATTATAACTGCATCACTTTTTTATATACTAGAAGCTAACACAACATTGTAAATTATACTTCAGTTTAAAAAAAGAAAGATGCCTTTTATTCACTAAACAATGAATATAAATTACACATGGCCACCACTGGACTAGACTCTATTTCACACACCAGTATCTGAGGTTCAGAGAGATCAATTTAGTTGCCCTGGGTCACACAGGAGCTGAGCAGGCATTAGAAGTTAGATCTGCTTAAACGTAAAGATCTTTCCATGGGGCCAGACTGAGTCTACATCTGCTTGGGAATTAAAATAATGAATTCACCATCAATTCTGAAATATGAATCATGAAGAGTTCATATTTATTGACAGGTACTTTTTGTGAGGCAGGATGCTAAGTACTTTACTTTGATTATCTCATTTCATCCTTAAAACTATCCAATTGACAATTAAATAGATACCATCATCATCACCACTGACTCGATGAACATGAGTTTGAGCAAGCTCTGGGAGTTGGTGATGGATAAGGAAGCCTGGTGAGCTGCAGTCCATGGGGTCGCAAAGAGTCGGGCACGACTGAGTGACTGAACTGAATTGGTCATCACCACCACCATCATCCTATCGTCACCATCATCATCATCACCACTACTACCACCATCATCATCTCTATTTTACTAATGAGGAAACTAGACACAGGAAGGTAACTTGACCCTCTGTTTGGTCAAGATCACAAAGCTAGCAAATGCAGAATCAGAATCTGAACTGAGCCAGCCTGCACTTATAAAAGCCTGCAGCTTTTAACCACTTCACTTCAACCTACAGTTGTGCCTCAATTTCTCCATCTGTAAAATGAAAATAGTGGTAACGCCCACTTCCTAAAGGCTGTTAGAATGAACTGATACAAAGAACTTGAAACAGTGTCTGGCACGCAAAGCTCAATCAACTTCGGCTTTCGCTATGGTTATTTTTATTTTTGCATCACCCTCTCTAAAAGGGACTTCTCCCTTTCCCACGGCTAATCCGCAGTGCTCATGCATGCTAGGGGAAAGGCGAGGCGTATGCATGTGCACAGGCCTCTGGGTAATCCTGAGGCAAGAGATGCTCATTCGATGTAACTCATAAACCCACTTTAATCCAAATATTGCTTTTCCTTTGGAATAATCCCTATCCAGTTCACACATATCGTCTCTCTATGCCTCTAATACAGACAAAGATATCAATAATGTTATTGAGATAAAACAGTCACCTCTTCCTTATTCCCTTTATTCATCAGTCACCCTGGGCCTATCTTTGTCTTTTTTCATCCTCTGCTACCCAGTATCATTCACGGGAGTGCCTTCCTGTCCCTCACGAGCTGTAACTCATAGTGAAGATTTCAAATAATGACAAGGAGTAAAATATAACAGATTTAAGCAAATTCAACTGGAAATAATGTGAAAAAATATTATTCGCTTCAGACCCATGCCTCTCTTTTGATCTTCCCTGTCCAGGATACATTAAAAAAAAATGTTCCTTTGATAGCAAAAGCTAGCAGATGCAAAAAGAAATCTCATGTCTTTGTTGGGAAATAATTAGTCTGATCCAGTGGCTTGCTTTCTGATGGACAAAAGAGTCTTTAAAGAAAATCATTTGTGTTTCCTGAGCCCCTTTTGGCAGTACAGCTTTCTTAGATTTGTGCTTTTTGATGAGAGTTTGGGAGTGGAAAATTTCCCTGAATAAGAAATCAGAAAGTTTGACCTACACAGTTACCTCTCTCTTAACATGACAACAATTGGCAATTATTTTCGATCTGAAGTGTGAGGGTGAATATGGCAAGTTAGAGCAAATCATTCTCCTTCTTCTAAAACCCCTCTTTCTTTAGCTTGGCACCTAAAGCTGATTTCCCCTTTTTTTTTCAGTCCCAAAGATTCTATATAATCTATAGCTGGAAATACCTATATTAGCTGCAGCTGGGGAGAAAAACAGTTGAGAAATTCATGAATCAGTTTCTTTTGTGAAGAATATCTGTTCTGAGAGTTCAGAGATGACTTGAAATCAAATGTGAGCTGGTTCCTAGTGTTAGTACACTGCAGAGTTGTTTCAGTCAGCCTGTCTACAGCAATGGGTGATGTCCACCCGTGGTCCCATAGTCTTAGAAACAACAATGGCTTGAATGAAGACAGAATGTTATGTTGATGCATTTATTGTTGTTGTTGTCCAGTCGTTCAGTCGTGTCTGACTTTTTGTGACCCCATGGACTGGACTGCAGCACACCAGGCTTCCCTGTCCTTTACTAGCTTCTGGTGTTTGCTCAAATTTATGTCCATTGAACTGGTCATGCTATCCAACCATCTCATCCTCTGCCACCCTATTCTCCTCTTGCCTTCAATCTTTCCTAGCATTGAGGTCTTTTCCAATGAGTCAGTTCTTCAAATCAAGTGGCCAAAGTATTGCAGCTTTAGCTTCAGTCCTTCCAATGAATATTCAGAGTTGATTTCCTTTACGATTAACTGGTTTGATCTCCTTGTTGTCCAAGGGACTCTCAAGAGTCTTCCCAGCACAATTCAAAAGCATCAGTTCTTCAGTGCTCAGCCTTCTTTATGGTCCAGCTCTCACATCTGCTCATGACTACTGGAAAAACCATAGCTTTGACTATGTGGACTTTTATTGGCAAGGAAATGTCTTTGCTTTTTAATATACTATATAGGTTTGTCATAGCTTTTGTTTCAAGGAGCAAGGTGTTTGATGCATATGCATGATTGTTTATAGGACTTGGTGGAGAGAGAGGCTCTGAAATCCGTAAGACTTGGGTTCAGACCCTGCCTCCTCTGTGATTTGAGCTGATTGTTTCATTCCTCTGGTAATCAGTGTCCTTGTTTGTAAAGAAGAAACAATGAGTAGCTATGTTAGGGCTTCCCTGATGGCTTAGTGGTAAAGAATCCACCTGCCAGTGCAGGAGTCACGGGTTCAATCCCTGATCCGGGAATAAGATCCCACATGCCATGGAGGAACTAAGCCCATGCTCCACAACAACTGAGCCCATGTGCTGCAGCTGTAGATGCATGTGCACCTTAGAGACCCTGCTCAGAAACAAGAGAAGCCACTGCAATGAGAAGCCCAAGCAAGCACTGCAGCTCAAAAGTAGCCCTTGCTCCCTTCAACTAGAGAAAAGCCCACACAGTAATGAAGATCCAGCATAACCATTAATAAACAAAATTATTTTAAAAAGAGTAGCTATTTTACAGAGCAGAGTTCTCAGCCTTGGCACTATTGACATTTGGGGTCAGACATTTGGGCTGTCTTGTGTGTTGTAGGATGTTAAACAGCATTCCTGACCTCTACCTGCTAGATCCCAGTAATGCATTCTCCCCACCCCCCAACCCCAGTTTTGAAAACTAAAAATGACTCCGGACATTGCCTAAAGTCTCCTGGGGGCACAGTACCTCCTCCCCCCAGAGATTCACTGCCATGGACCTATTAAGAAGGTTGAATGAAGTGACCCATGTAAAGCTCTCAGATACTTCTTAGCAGATACTACATGGTAGATGTTACTATACTAGTAAAACCATAAAACAGAAAACTAACACAATCCTTTTTTATTTTCTCTCTTGAGGATTCTCATGGAATTCCTGGATCTCTGAGGTCTCCAAATCCCCTGGTATTAGATGGAAATCCCCAGTTGCCCCATCTGCTGCTGGTTAAATATCTTGCCCGCTAGCAAAGCCACCAGCTGCTAAGTGTAGCAAAACCGATTTCCAGGTAGTTCTGTGGATGAGTGGTGTTACCTCTCATTGGTGCCAGGAAGGAGAAAAGAAGGTTAGAAAACATTCAAGTAAGGAGAAAGGAGATTCCACATCAATAGTGACTGAAGCCTCCATACCTGGGGGAGGACATGGCTTGTCCAGAAGCGGTGACCACAGCTGTTTTTTGGTTGCTGGAGGGGAAATGCACAGGGCAGGAGAAACATGGAATCAGCATTCTACTTTTGCATTAATATTTTATTTCCAGCTACTTCCCTGAGTGGACTGCTCAAAATAGTTAATGTTGTTTGAACACGTTTATGGGCTGAACTATGTCCCACTAAAATTCATATGTGAAAGTTCTAGCTCCAGTGCAACTACTTGGAGAGAAGGTCTTCAGGGAGATAAATAGGGTTAAATGAGGTCATAAGGATGGGGCCCTAATCCCATAGGCCTTGCGCCCTATAAGAAGAGGAAGAGACACCAGAGTGCTCCCTCCCTCCCTCTCTCTCTCTTCCCCACCTCTCCCCGACCAAGTGCCAGGAGGAAAGGCCACATGAGCACAGGAGAGAAGGCAAGACTGGAATGGAGCTCTAACCAGGAACTGAACTCAGCAGCATTTTGATCATGGGCTTCTAGTTTCCAAAACTCTGAAGAAAAGAATGTTTTTTATGCTGCTCAACCTGTGGCATTTTGTTATAGCTGCCCTAGTGGACGACTGTACACACCACATGCCTAGCACAGTCAGTCACTTCATCCTCACAGCAGCCCTTTGAGGCAGTCACCGTATTCTCCCCTTCCTCCAGTCTACCTACATTTTACAGGAGAGGAAACAGCCTCAGGTTACAAACTTGCCCAGTGTCAAGCAACTCAAAAATGGACCGCTGGGATTTGAACCAGGCCCGTCCACCCCTAGCCCAGGTCCTTAACCCTAAGCCATCTGAATGAGGGTGTGTCAGCCCCTCACTGCCACTTACAGAATATTTACAACACGTTGTTGTTGTCGTTCGGTTGTTCAGTCGTGTCTGACTCTGTGACCCCAGGGACTGCAGCACATCAGACTACCGTGTCCATCACCAACTCCCAGAGCTTGCTCAAACTCATGTCCATCAAGTCAGTGATGCCATCCAACCATCTCATCCTCTGCCGTCCCCTTCTCCTCCTGCCCTCAATCTTTCCCAGCATCAGAATCTTTTCCAATGAGTCAGTTCTTCACATCAGGTGGCCAAAGTATTGGAGCTTCAGCTTCAGCATCAGTCCTTCCAATGAATATTAGTCTATTGTAAAGGTTTCTAAAATGAATCTGCTCTTCGAATGCCCATCACAATCTCATGAGGAGGCCTCCATTCTTGTCCCCCTTTTACGGATGATGAAACTGAGGGAGGCTTACAGCAGTTAACTTTAAGGGCCGTGGTTTAACTGTCTGGCTCCCAAGCCTGGTTTGTAGGTACTGAGGAAATTCTAACCAGCTCAATCTCTTGCTTTGGAATCTCTGGGCAGGACACTGCTGCTGGGAGAAAAAAGCTGATATTTAATCTTTAGATGTCACAGGAACAGTTGCTGAATTTTACCATCTTTGTAATTTTAATTCTACCAAGGACTCTGGGGGTGAGCAGTGGGGGAGAAGCTCGGGGATGAAGGATGCAGGGAGACTTGAGTGGTGGTGAGCTCACTCCAGAGTGAGAGGCAGCAAATGCTGTTAGTGGCTGTAGGTTTATGTCTCAGGAATCTGCATTGGTTCAAATGAAAGGAAGGATAGTGACCCCCTTGCCCAGTCAATTTTATCCTAAGTCATGTCTTTCTCCAGCTGCAGACTTAGCAATAAATTGCTTCTCCTGCCTTCATTTCTCTCCAAGGACAATGAATAATAATAATTCAAAGCAGAGCAAGAGAGTCTACATTTGCATGGTGCAGAACTCCAATGTGTTTCGAGATTGCCTGATTCACCCTCAGATCCCCACTGGAGGCAGGTTCTTTCTGACAGATGAAATCAAAACACAGAAGTCAGGACACTGGAGCTCAAGCCAGGTGCAACCTTGTGTTGGTGTTTGAGCTGTGGCAACTTGGCATCCCATGGTGGTGAAGGGCAGATCTGGGCTTGAATCCTACCCCTAACCACCACCCTGGCTTTGTTCCCATTACCTGACATCTTTGAAGGTACTTTAGCTAAAACAAAAATGGAAATTTTAATGATCTCTCAAGGTCAGCCTCACACAGATTGAAGTTACCTATGGGAATCACGTAGTAGATGCTTAATAGTTGTTTTCATTGTTCTCAATGGATTGAGAACTTCCTAGAATGCATCAGGTCAGTACTTTTTCTAGTTCTCATGATCCTTAGGCATTTCCAGGGCTACGCCCCCTTAGGGCTTCCCTGAGGGACCTTGGACGTCATTCTTATTTTGTCTGGGCCTCCCCTAGAATAGGGAAGATGACACAGTTCTAAACTGGGCAGCATTTGATCAGTGGGCATCCAGTCACTATTAGCCAACAGTTCTGTTGTCTGAGAGTCAATGTCACACATGGTCTGTGAAACTCAGGCTTAACGTCAGAATCAAGACCCATCTCAGTACCTACTAGTTGTACAATTATGGGCATATGTCCCATTGGGTTGCTAGAATTGAATGGGACAAGGCATGTGATGTTCTTAGCATGCCTGGCACACAGTAAATTGACAGATTTAGTCTGCCCACAAGTCCCTACCTCTCCATTTCCTCCCAGTGGAGATGAGCGTAAGTAGCCCCACAAGTAGGTCAGATTTCCTTTCTGTTTCTGTTTTCCCTGCTGGTGGATGACTAAGAGAAAAGTCACTTGATTGGGGAATTCCCTGGGGGTCCAGCGTTTAAAACTCTGCACTTCCACTGCAGAGGGCACAGGTTCCATGGCTGGTCAGGGAATTAAGATCCCACATGCTGCATGGTGCAGCCACAAAACAAACAGATGAAAAGAACAATGAAAAAAAAAAGAGGAAATAATATAGGTAAGCACTATGTAAAAAAAAAAACACTTAGTTTTCTTGAAATGGTCCACAGTGGTTCCTATACTAACCCCAGTGGTGTCAGTATTCACCTTTCCTTCTTACAAAGGAATTTTCCATCAAGAAGTAAACATCCCCAGTCATAGCTCTGAGCATAGGAGCAAATTTAGAAATTTTTGGATTTTTGACCCACTTCATAATGACTCAGCACTTACACTTTAGTTATGCTCATGATACAAGCATGGTGTCTGGTGTCAGGAAACCTGGAGTTCCAGGCCAAAACTTGACTCTTACTTTGTATAAGTCGAAGGAGTGCATCCTCCCCACCCTGGACCTCAATTTTTATGGGTCTGAAAGACAAGGCAATGTCTCAAGTTCATCCTCTTTTGGATATTCTGTGTTTCTGCCATTCCCTTGATAACCAGGAAGAAGCTTAATCATTCTAAAGACCTAAGGTCATGAAATGGACTTCCCTGGTGGCTTGGATGGTAAAGAATCTGCCTGTACTCGGGGAGACCTGGGTTCGATCCCTGGGTCAAGAAGATCCCCTGGAGAAGGGAATGGCAACCCACTCCAATATGCTTACCTGGAGAATTCCATGGACAGAGGAGCCTGGCAAGCTACAGTCCATGGCGGTTGCAAAGAGTCGGACACGACTGAGAAACTAACACTACTACTATTACTACTACTACTAAGGTGATGAAAGACTGATGCTGTGTCTTGTGTGTCATCATCTTCCCTGTCTTCTTAGCCTGTGTGCATGCTAAGTCATGTCAGTCGTGTTCACCTCTTTGTGACCCCATGGACTGTAGCCCACCAGGCTCCTCTGTCCATGGGATTCTCAGGCAAGAATACTGGAGTGGATTGCCATTCCCTCCTCCAGGGGATCTTCCCGACCCGGGGATTGAACTCGCATCTCATGTCTCCTACATTGGCAGATGGGTTCTTTACCACTAGCGCCACCTGGGAAACCCCTCCTTAGCCTGAGTCTCTGCTTTTGCTTGGGAAGATTTATGACAGTGCTGGTGTGTTCTGATCAAGTCCTTCACCATACGTTACAGTGGTTGAGAGAAGGGGTTTGAAGTTCAAACCCCATTACTGCCACTTACTGCCTATGAAACGGAGACCTGGCACTTCTTTAATATGCATTCATTCCACAGACAAATACTGAGGGCTGCCTTTGGTTTGTGGATTCAATGATGAGCAGGGAAGATGCTATCCCTGTCTTCAGAGGTACAGTCTAGTGACAAAGACTGCTCTAATAACGTGTGACCGTGCTGGGATGTGGGAAGACTGCTGCTATGAGGTCACAGAGCAGAAGCTGCAGTGTAACCTGGGCAGGGCAGAAGGTCAGGGGAGGCAACCGTAGAAGTGTGGTGTCCAGGCTGAAATTGAGGAATGAATGGGATGTAAAGGAGGCAAACCTTGTTCCAGGCACAGAAACCTCCACGTGTGGAAGCCAGGGGACTGGGAAGAGTACGGGACCCTAGATTCTGAAATACACTCAGAAAAGTTAATATGAAGGGAAGTAGAACATGGAATGAGAGGTGGAGAGTTGGGATGGGGAGATGGCAAGGGCCAGGTCATAAAAGGTATTTATAAATCACACTGAGGAGGATAGACCTCAGTCTTTACATTAACTGTACAAGGGAATGACCTGATCACATTTTGATTTGGGGAAAGTGAGCTGCACTGTAGATAGTGGTTTGTGTGGGAGGAGAGGAGATCCAGGCAAGAGATCTAGGTAACAAAGCCTCCTCAAGGGCTGGGATCTTTGCCCAGTTTGGTTTCTTCATGTATCCCCAGTGTTTGGAACAGGGCTGGGTAAACACTGAACAATGATTGCTTGTTGGGCGATAGTGACCCAGACGAGGATGAGGACAGTGGGGATGGAGGGAAGCATGTGGATTTGAAACCTAATTTGGAGACAAAAGGAAAAGCATTAGTAATTGATGATTTTGGAATTAGGAAGAATGCCCAGGCTTCGGCAACTGGGGTCGAGGAAGGGAGAGTGACATTCTCTGAGACAGAAAATCCTTAACCTCTTTGAGCTCCAGCTTCCTCATCTGTAAGATGGGATCAATAGCCCACATGTGACAAGTCTGTAAAGGGAGTATTCTGGTGTCTGGTACAACACACAAAAGGAAATCAGTGTGTCAACCATGTGTCCTCCATGCTCAGACCTCACCTCTGCAGAATGCAAGTTCCCTCAACAGGTTAAGAACCAAGACCCACATGTTTCCCCAGGGTCTGAAATCCCCACAGAGATGTTGGCAGCAGCAGCAGCAGCACAAGTGAAAAATGAACAGCCAGGAAATGAAACAAGCAGCTGAGATTGCTAATTGGAGTTTATTTTCTAAAAATGAACTGCGATGCTCAGTACAGCTCAGTCACCTGCAAACCTGGTCCTTGATGAGCTATTTTGCTCTGTATCAACGTAAAGAATTTTATTGGACAGAGGAGTGGGTTGGTGGCGAGGCTTTCTGTAGCTAAAGAGTTTGGGGGTTGGGGGGGAGAGGGGAAATAGCTAAAAGGCAGCATGTTTGTTTTTCAAATTCACAGTCCTCCTTGGGACGCAATTACTAAGGGTCACTTCTCCAGTTCAGTTACTGCAGAGGAGGAATCTGCCCGGTTACAGGCCCCAGGCAGGGGTGGTGCTGTTGGGCTGGTTTCCCAGGAGAACCAGTGAAATGAGAGAGGCTGAGAGGGTCCCGTGGAGCCAGCGCCAGCCCGTCCCTCCTGTCCACTCAGGGAGTAGAGACCAAACAACAGCTCTGTCAGGCACCACTCTGTCCTCATCCTGGGGTTGCTGAGATGCACAAGTCATGCCTTCACCTTTTGCAGGGGAAATAGACCAGCAAACAGGCAATTATGAACCTTGTGATTGGTGTGTCTCAGCTTCCTGGGGATGCCATAACATGTAATCACAAACTTGGTGCCTTAAAACAACAGAAATTTATTCTTGCACAGTTCTGGGAGCTAGAAGCTCCACACCTAGGTGTCAGTAGGGCTGTGCTCTCTCCAACGGCTCTGGAGAGTCCCTCCTGACCTCTTCCTAGCCTCCAGTGTTGCTGGCAATCCCTGGTGTTGCTTGGTTTGTAGATACCTACCTTGGTTTGTAGATACTCAGGTCTCTCCCTGAGTGTGTCTGTGTCTCATCTCTTCTTATCACGACCCCAGTCATATAGAATTCAGACTCCAACCGACCCCTGGATGACCACATCTTTACTTGCAAAGACCCTATTTCCCAATAAAGTGTTCACAAGTACCAGGGTTTAGGGTTGAACATGTCTTTTGCAAGAAGAGAGCCACAGTACAAAATATAAGAGCATAAGTAAAGGAGTGTCTGATGTTCTATTTCATCAGATTTCCCCTTCTTACAAGTATTATGAGAGGAAGCCCAACAATGTGCTCTGGTCTGCCTTCCTTCCATGCTCCCTCCTTCCCTTCTTTCCTCCCCCCCCCCTTAATTGCTTACTTCTTTCTTCCCCTTCAGTGACCAGGTCAACACATACTTGTGATGTGCCTTTTGTGTATTAGGCTGTATACTAAGCATGGAGGTTGGGGTGGGGAGCCGGAACAGACCAGTTCCACCCTCTGAAGCCTGCTGTGCTGTGGGGGAAAGAGACAGGAACTGACCAGCCACACTAATACATGTAGAATGACAATGGAGATGATTGGAAAGAGACCCCTTCTGAATACTCAAGCCAACATCTTGAACTGACTTCCTCTGTTCACAGGACTTCTAAGGTCGTAAAAGACAGTCTCCAGCCATGGACTGTCCATGTGTTTCTGCTCCATAAGCTTCAACATCTCCTTATTGATAAGCCACAGGACAAGAAGAGATAGAAGTTCTTTTATTTGGGAGTGACCATCTGCTTCCCTGGTGGCTCAGATGGTAAAGAATCTGTCTGAAATGTGGGAGACGTGGCTTCAGTCCCTGGGTTGGGAAGATCCCCTGGGGGAGGGCATGGCAGCCCACTCCAGTGTTCTTGCCTGGAGAATCCCCATGGACAGAGGATCCTGGTGGGGTTACAGTCCATGGGGTCCCAAAGAGTCAGACACGACTGAGCAACTAAGCACAGCACATCTGCATGGAACCTTCAGACTGGAGAATGAGTGTGAGAAAGGGATCTTCCATTTAGCAGCCTAAGTGCAGATTTGGAATGCAGTAACCATAAGAGTCCCTCTGCAAGGAGCCACTAGGACATAATGATAAACCGACCATCAGATTAAAACCAGGGGCCAGGACCTTAGAAATGGTGCAGCAGCATCCTGGGTAGTGGGAACACCCACAAACCTGGGATTTCCTCAGGGCACCCTTGGGAAGCCTTTGGGAAAACCACTGTTAGTGGTGAGGGCTACAGTGGTGGGGTATATGGTGTGTGGGAGCAAATCCTAGGGTTGGCCTGGTCAGGGGAGGACTTTCCTAGGAAGAGATACTTGCTTTCTTCTTGTCAGGCCCATGATAACAAGGCTGGCAATAGAAGAAAGGCATTATGCCTGCGTGGCACCACATGGATGAATCCTAGGTATTACACACAAAGGAGCTCATGTTGGTTGATTTCAGCACATGAAATTCTAGAAAAGACAAAAGTAATCTATAGGGATAGAAAACACTGAGGGCAGATCGTCAGGGAGTGAGACAGGGAACTCTTTGGAGAGCTAGAAATACTCCATAGTTTGATCATTGTGGTGAGGACAAAAGTTGTGTTTGTCAAAACTCACCAAAATGCACACAAAATGGGAACATTGGATCATATGTAAATTTAGTTCAAATGAAATTCACTTCAGTTCAGTCACTCAGTTGTGTCCGACTCTTTGTGACCCCATGGACTGCTGCACACCAGGCTTCCCTGTCCATCACCAACTCCTGGAGCTTGCTCAAACTCATGTCCATCGAGTTGGTGATGCCATCCAACCATCTCATCCTCTGTCATCCCCTTCTTCTCCTACCTTCAATCTTTCCAGCATCAGGGTCTTTTCCAATAAGTCAGTTCTTCGAATCAGGTGGCCAAAGTATTGGAGCTTCAGCATCAGTCCTTCCAATGAATATTTAGGACTGATTTCCTTTAGGATTGACTGGTTGGATCTCCTTGCAGTCCAAGGGACTCTCAAGAGTCTTCTCCAACACCACAATTCAAAAGCATCAATTCTTCAGCGCTCAGCTTCCTTTTTGGTCCAACTCTCACATCCACACATATGTAAATTAGACATCATTAAAATGGATCTTGAAAAATACTGGCCATATCCTTTCTTGTCTTAATTCTGGGTCAAAATCATGATAGACATCTTTCTAATCTTCCCCTTAAGTCATCTGATCCTGTGATGACGTAAAGTCAGCAGATAACCTGTAGATAGTTAGGATCAAATGCAACATTTCACATATGAAAGATTGAGTCTTAGGAAGGAGAATTGATGAGGCCAAACCATAGAGGTCAGAAGGATGCACTGCAGATTGGAAAAATCCAGATGGTGGGAAAAGGGTAGTCTGTCATGTTCTTGGGTGATGCCACCCACCACCGAGATTCTAGGAATTAAACTTGAGGTCATCCAGCTAATCATATTTGGGACTGGAATCCTAAATCTGGACAATCCCAAATCTTAAATCCTTTACTTTCTGGTCACACACTTCTTCCTGTCCTGAGCATGCTCTGTGAGGCCTTCCAGTGGCCCATTCAGACTCAGTCAACCTCTCACACCTTATCTATTACAGTCACACACACAGTTTACATGTATTTTCATATGTCTTTGCAAAAGTTCTTCCACACTAAGCTTTTGTCTTGATGCTGTTCCATTGCCTCAGTGATCCAGGTGACTATTTACAATTAGCCCGGCCACAGAAATCAGTTGGGAGCCATCATCATGCAATGGAGGAAATTATAAGCTGGGAATCATAGTAGAGAGCAGAGGTCTTCAAATTTTGGTGCATATCCAAATTAAAGTCCAGATTCTTGGGATTTATGTCTCAAGATTTTGATTCACTGGGTCTGGGTCGTGCTCAGGAATCTGCGTTTATAACCCATCCTCCAGGGGATTCTGATGGACTCAGTTGGTAGACCAGGCTTTGAGATGCACTGTCCTCTAGGTAACCTCTGAACAGAGGAGACAAAAAATTTGACCGGATTGTTGACTGACCAACTGGCTCTCAAGGTAATTCAAGTTCAAAAGTAGATTTTCCCTTTGTCCAAAATGGAATCATGGGAAAACAACAGTGACAATAAAAGCTGATTCTGAACACATATTTACTTTTGGCAGTTTCCCAGGAGTATATTATTTTCTAATGATCGAGTTATTTGTTTTTCTTCTTCTCTGTTAAGCTTTTTTTTTTTTCAAAATGAGTTTTATTGAGCCATAATTCACATACCATACAATTCATCCATTTAAAGTGTACAATTCAATGTTTTTTAGTATTTCACAGAGTTGTGCAACCATCACCACAATCGATTTTCAAACATTTTCTTAACCTCCTCCCTGCAAAGCCCATACCCATTAGCAGTCTCTACTGATTTCCTCCCGAAACCCCGCTACCCCTAGGCAACCACTGATCTACTTTCTGTCCCTATATATTTGCCTGTTCCGGGTATTTCATATACATGCAGTCAAACACTATATGGTCTTTTCTGACTGGCTGCACTTACCTGGCATCGTGTTTTCAAGGTTTATCTATGTTGGTGCCTGTATTGGTAGTTTATTTCCCTTTATTTCCAGGTTATATTCTTAATGATAGATTTAAAAATATTGGCAACTCTCTTTTTTTAATTAACATTTCTAAAAATTAAACAATGTTATTCAAGGCCCATGTGTCTTTTCCATACCTTTCCTGGTGGTTCTTTTTATGTTATTTATTGATTTACTTTTGGCTGCATGGGTCTTTGTTGCTTTGCATGGGCTTTCTGTAGCTGCAGTGAGCGGGAGCTACTCCTCATTGTGGTGCATGGGTTTCTCATAGTGGTGGCTTCTCTTGCTGCAGAGAAGTCTCTAGATTGTGTGGGCTTCATAGTTGTGACTCACAGGCCCTAGAGTGTGGGCTCAGTAGCTGTGGTGCAGGGGGTTAGTTTCTTGAGGCATGTGGAGTCTCCCTGGGTCAGGGATTGAACTCGTGACCCCTGCATTGACAGGTGGATTCTTAACCACTGAGCCACCAGGGAAGCCCCCTTCCTTGCTCTTCTAACCAGACAAAAGGCCTCCAGGTTCCCTCCTATGGGCCTCTGCTTGGGATGACTTGCCCCCTGTTCTCTATAGTCGATGCATCGTCTAATCCTGAACACAAGCATCTCTTAGCATGGGCCTTCTCCTCGTTTTCAGTCTTCATCTTGATATACATTATACCTCTTTCCATTTTGTGTTATAATGGGTGATGGGCATTCTTTCTGTGCTGGTGACTCCTCCAAGTCAGAGTCTGAGTCTTATTTTTGTATTCTAAGTACCGGACTAGTTCTTGGCAACTATGAGGTTCTTAGAGCTTCCCTGGCAGCTCAGCTGGTAAAGAATCCACCTGAGATGCAGGAGACCCTTGACTTGATTCCTGGGTCAGAAAGTCCCTGTGGAGAAGGGATAGGCTACCCACTCCAGTATTCTTGGGCTTTCCTGGTGGTTCAGGCAGTAAAGAATCCACCTGCAATGCAGGAGACCTCTCTTCGAGACATGGGTTAGGAAGTCCCCTGGAGGAGGGCATGGCAACCCAAGCCAGTATTCTTGCCTAGAGAATTCCCATGGACAGAGGAGCTTGGCGGGCTACAGCCCATGGGGTCACAGAGAGTCAGATACAACTGAGAGACTAAGCACAGCACACATATGAGGTTCTTGGTTCATATTTGTTGAATGAATGAATGAATGAATGAATGAATGGAAGATACCCACAGAAGCCGGCATATACATTGTGGAAGCCATTACTCCCAGCAGGTTTTAACACAGTGGTTTTAGCTCCTCCTGTTTGAAATGATTTGTTTCAAAGAGAGTGAGAATGACAATTTATAGAATATTAAGCTGCATGAGCATGAAGTGGTTATTTCTGGGGGTGGGATGGCTTTTACTTTTTCTTTTATTATAGACTTCAAAAGAAGAAAGTGGTGTGATAATGGGTGATTTTTACTCTTATGGTTTTTTTTTGGGGGGGGGTTCACATAAAGCAATATAAAGGGAGCAAATGAATAAATAAAAAGTACTGTTTTATATTGGATCTGAATACTAGGCTGGCTCTGGGTGATTTGGGGTAAATCACCTTTTCCCTCTGAACACACACTCCTCACCTGTGGAAGAAGAATGAGAAAATTTCCCTTGTGGGAATATTGTGCGGCTTTAAAAGCATGGTGCCTGGCACAGAGGAGGCATCAGACACATGACAGCTGTTGCTACTGTTATTAGCAATTGTGACAACAGCAACACACAGGAAAATGATAAACCAGGGTGTACCGAGGTCTGTTCCATCTGGGCCATTTCTTGAATCCTATTTTATTTATAGCATCTCTCTGTATATTGGGTGACTTATATTGATTCTCTGAAAACCCCGTGTCACCCCTGGAATGGAGGCTCTGTTAATAAACTCCACGTATTGGGTGATTATGTAGAAGGCAGCGGCAATGACCTCAGTGACCAAAAGAAGCATTGTGGTGACATTCGCTGCCATTTACTGAGCCCTGACCGTGAGCCACTCAGTCTTCAGTGCACTTCCACGAGATCTTGTAATCCCCATTTTGCAGATGAGAAAATGAGACAGAGACGGGTTAAATGCTGTGAGGCCATACATCCTACAAGGGACTTAGCAAGATTCAAATCCAGGTCTTCTGGACCAGTGAGTGATCTTTCCATTAGACATGATGTCTCTCAAGTTGCAAAAATAGTAAATATAGTGTAAGAAAATGGAGGGGGAGATGATGCAAAGGGGCAACAGGGCTTTGAGGAAAGGCTTACAATTTTCCCATCTGATGGCTCATGTTATGCCCCAGTGGGTCCTAAAAGTCTTGGGATGAAGCATGGGCACTTCTTGCTGCTATCTCTCATGTCAGGGAGTTCTGTGAACCCTGACAGAGAATGCAGACTGCCTAGGTAGGAGGGGTTGCAGTGGATGCCTGAGGATGCAGAGCCAAGGACTACCAGTTTTCCCTCCATATTCAGGCTCCCTTTCTTCCAGAGTTAAACGGCTTTTCTAGGTTGCCTAGAATAAAGACTACATTTCCCAGTCTTCTTTGCACCAACGTGTGGCCACACATCTGAGTTTTGGACAAGGGGATATGAGTGGCAACACTCAATTTTTACTTTTGAACAGAGCCTTTTGGTTTGCAGAAACAATTTCCTAGGAGTACCTTGGTTAAACCTGAGCTTTTTTTCCCATCCAAAAGACTATCCTTCACTGAATTTCGTTGATAGATTTTGGAAACTCAGAGTGGAAAAGGATGATATCAGGTAAGTCCTGTCTCCTACCTAGAGGCCAGAGTGAGGTAACAATGAACTCTTCTGGAGGCAGGGTTCTAGTTCCTCTGTCTGATAGTTGATTTAAGGCCAACTTCTACTTGACTTAAAGTCAAGATGTATTTTTTTAAAAACATTTCTCTTTCTGGAGCCTACCCATGGAAATGTCTGGATGTGAGAAAAGGATGATACCTTGTTCTCCTGCCCCCTCCCCTCACAGCCATATACTGACTTCTATTCAACATTCATTTAAACCAATATTTAATAGGCATCTACTATGTGCCATGCACTGTACTCAGCCTGGAGGTAGAGTATATTTTTATTTATTTTTATCTGCTTATTTGACTGTGCTGGGTCCCAGCTATGACAGCAGGATCTTCCATCTTCATTGGCATGCAGAATCTTTAGTTGTGGCACGTGGTATCTATTAATAGCTCCCTGATGAGGGAATGGAACCCAGGCCACCTGCACTGGGATACCAGAATACAGCAAGTGGACCACCAGGGAAGTCCTATCCCAGGATTTCTGAGAGAATGGAAATGTCATGCGGTCAAAGTCTTTCCAGGTCAGTATGGATCAAGCCCAAAGAGCTGCTTCTGCCCCATCTTTTTTCATTTCCTCCAGACTTCAGTCCCCAGCACGTGAGGCATCCCTGAGGGCTGCACACAGACAATGCACTCGGAAGGGCATGCAGATGTCAAGAAAGACAAGCATTATGTAGATTCCATTCAGATTCAAAGTTAAAACTAGGGTGGGGAATTGGGCTTTACACCCAACTCTGAAATTTAGACATTACAAAATTGGCTGGAGACTACCAGGCATTAAGTAGGAATCCATCTGGCCTGGGACACCTTTGAATGGTCAGTTCCACTGATTGGTGACTAAATTTGTGCTCTTTGTCTTGAGGAGCCTGTGAATATTCTAGGGCTTCTATAACAAGGCAGCACAGACTGAGTGGTTTAACCAATGGAAATGTATTGCTTATAGTTCCAGATGAGGGAAGTCCAAGATCAGGGTTGGTTTCTGCTGAGACTTCTGTCCTTGGCTTGTAGATACTCCTTCTCCCCGTGTGGTCTTTATTCTGTGTTCCAATTTCCTCTTCTTCTAAGGATACCAGTCATATTTGATAAGGGCCCACCCTAATGATTTCATTTCACCTTCATTGTTATTTAGTCACTAAGTCATGTCTGACTCTTTGCAACCCCATGTTTTACAGCACACAGGCTTCCCTGTCCTTCACTATCTCCCAGAGTTTGCGCAAACTCATCTCCATTGGGTTTGTGATGTTATCCAACATCTCATCCTCTGCCACTCCATTCTCCTCCTGCCTCCCAGCATCAGGGTCTTTTCCAATGAGTCAGCTCTTTGCATCAGGTGGCCAAAGTGCTGGGGCTTCAGCTTCTGCTTCAGCCCTTCCAGTGAACATTCAGGGTTGATTTCACCTTAATCACCTCTTTAAAGACCCTGTTTCCAAAGACAGTCACATTCTGAGGTCCTGGGGATCAGAACGTCAACATATGAATTGGGGAGGGGATACAATTCAGGGTGTTTTGTTGTCCAGTCACTCAGTGGCATAGTGCCCAAATGGCTTTTTTATATAGTGAGTATAGACAAACTGCCAGGGATCCCCAAAGCTGTGAAAATTCTTGCTGAAGTTTATTGCCAGACTAAGAGTCCCCGACTGAAATAGATTTGCTGCCACCTTGATTGTGGCACCATGCACATTTTCCTGTTCTTTGTCTCAGCTGCAATGCGCTGCTATGGAAAAGAGGTGATCTACGCCCAGGTCTCTCTTTCTTCACCACTTGGCTGAGCAAGTTTTGCTATGGCAACCGCTGTACGGGAGGAGATAACCCAGGGCTGGCAGGTCAGCCCACACTCTTCTACTCTTCTCAATTTTGGATGGTAGACAGCCCCAGCTGTACTCTACCTGCTGCATAAACCTCCAGAGTGGAATTCATTGCTAACTGTTTCAAGTGTGTATGTGAACAAAGTGAGACCTTTAAGAAAGCAGTCTCACAGTTAAGTGAAAAAGTGAAAGTTAAAGTTGCTCAGTCATGTCTGACTCTTTGTGACCCCATGGACACACCTGTCCTCTGTCCATGGAATTCTCCAGACAAGAACACTGGGGTGGGTAGCCATTCTCTTCTCCAGGTAATTTTCCTGACCCAGGGATTGAATCTGGGTCTCTTGCACTGCAGGCAGATTCTTTACCATCTGAGCCACCAGGGAAGCCCAATAGGGTTCCCCAAAGAGGGAAGCCAGTCTTTCATTGACTGATGGGCACCCTGGATTTCCTGCCTTGTGCTGACCTGCACTCTGGGTATCTTATAGCCATTCCTTCAGTGAATACCTGGGAGTTTTGATGAGACTCCTCCTGCCTCTCCTGCAGCTAGAGATAATGATCTTCAGACTTCACAGCCTCACTCTCCTCTAGTCCTTTGAAGGTGGGTTTCATCCATGGTGCCCCTTGAGATCTGGAGTCAAGATCATTCACAGCAACCCCTGTGATGTGTCAGGAGTAGCAGTTCAGCTGTGGGAGGCCTTAATTCAAAAGGATTTGACATTCAAAGGGGCAGGTCACTCAGTGGCTCACCTTCCTTAGAGCTGTCCTTAGTCTCCCCAGGGCCTTTGGAGACTTTACAAGGCAAGTCTGTGCATATGGGGGTGGATGTGCAGAGCTGGTGGAGTTTGCTCAAGACTGCCAGCATAACCCAGATCCATGCTGTATAGTCCCAGGAGTCCTGAAGCCTCTGGAATCAGCTCTGGGTGCCAGGATCTCTTTTGAGGGTCTTCCACTTGCCTGGTGATGTTAGCTGCCAGCTTTGTGCAAAGTTTTCCTGCCCAGCTCAGCTCTTCTGCTGCAGTTTAGGAAACTTGTTAGTTGACGGGCGTAGCCTTAAGCAGTCCCTGTGGCTCCTTGGGCATCTGTCAAAAGCAAACCGTGTGCACAGAAGCCAGCGGAGGTCTTGAATCTTCTCCCTCTTATCCTCAGGGAACCATGATGGACACTTAATATCTTCAGCCTGTTTCTCCCCCTTCCTCCTGGCCCCATTTGGATATTTCCAGCATTTGTTACTCATTCATTTACTCCACAAGTATTTATTGAGTACCTGTGGTATGGTAAGTACAGCTTAGACTTACTGTGGTTCATTTTACATGTCAACTTGACTGGGACACAGGGTGCCCAGACACTGATTAAAACCTTATTTTGGGGTATCTGTGAAGGTGTTTCTATATGAGATTAGCATTTGAATCTGTAGCTGAGTAAAGCAGGTTTCTCTACCTGATGTGGGTGGGCCTCATCCAATCAGTTGAAGGCCTGAATAGAACAAAAAGGCTAACTTTCCAGTAAGAGGGGATTCCTCCTTCCTGTCTGCCTTTTAGCTATGATATTAGCCTTCTGCTTTTAGCTTCTGACTCAGACTAGAAATTATTCCAGGCTCTCCTGGGTGTCCAGCTTGCCAGCAGAAGATCTTGGGACTTCTCAGTGTCCATAACCTTATGGGCCAATTCCTTATAATAAATCAGTCTCTCTCCTTGACATACTCTCTCTCTCTCCATAACCTGTTGGTTCTGTTTTTCTGGAGAACCCAGACTAATACATCTGGGAACACAGAATTAAACAAAGCTTCTACTATTGGGTGCTTACATTTTGTTATGTGGGAATGGGGTGGGGGAAGGCCTTACACTTGATTTGTCATGAATAATGACAAATTTGCACATCATACTTTCTAACTAGAAAAACAATTCCCTTCCCTGAACATACACCTGCTCACATATCCGTCACACTGGTCCCAGAACTCTGTCTGTGATGAGGGAGGGATTATAAGGTGTGGGTATATATCTTTATACTGTTTCTCTTCTGCTTAAAGCAGGGTTCTTAACATGTTTTTTTACTAGGAACTCCTTTGGCAATTCTATGAACCCTTTCTCAGAATAATGTTTTAAGACATGTAACATAAAATATCTCTGATGGTAAATAATCTGCCTGCAATGCAGGAGACCTGGATTTGATCCCTGGGTTGGGAAGATCCTCTGGAGGAGGGCATGGCAACCCACTCCAGTATTCTTGCCCGGGAGAATTCCCAAGAACAGAGGAGTCTGGCAGGCTACAGTCCATGGGGTCGCAAAGAGTCGGACACAACTGAGCAACCAGACACAGCACAGCACAACATAAAATACAGATGGTTATGAAGAAAAGATTTCAAAATTTTGAAATGCAGTTCTCAAAGTATTTAAAAAATTGTGACATAGTAACTTGTTTTTTTTTTTTAAAGTGTTAGTCACTTCAGTCGTGTATGACTCTTTGTGATACCATGGACTGGCTCAGACCCTTCTGTCCATGGAATTCTCCAGGCAGGAATACTGGAGTGAGTAGCCTTTCCCTTCTCCAGGGGATCTTCCCGACCTAGGGATTGAACCCAGATCTCCTGCATTGCAGGCAGATTCTTTACCATCTATTCCACCCAGAGAAGCCCCATATCTGCTTCTTTATTAACATGTTTGGCAGCAGGTTTAATAACAATTGCGTTTCAAAATACTGGTGAGCATAAATGATATTCTGGAATATCTGTAATATTCAAACATGATATGAAGATATCTGTGATTCGTTCTGGTGACAATGTCTCTGATACTACAAATAGTATGGTGATTTGTTGCTCACTGTTTCGGTTTGCTAAAGCTGCCATAACAAAGTATGACAAATTAGGTGGCTTGAACAACAGAAATTTACTCTCTGTCAGTTTTAGAGGCTGGAAACCTGAGGCCAAGGTGTCGGTAGGTTCACACTTTCACTGAAAGTCCTAGAAAGTGACAAAGATGGTACAATGATCTATACATATGCCCCACATACAGGAAAGAGAGGTGGGAATTGTGTTTCTAAGAAAAAAAGTACAGACAAAAAGAATCATCTTCAACTAGCCCACAATCTGTCCCTAGGGTCATGCTTTTTCCTTGATAGCCTATTAAGCATCTGTTTCACTCCCATTTCTCCAAAAAGCAATAAGCAACTCAAGTGATCCAATTTTCTAGCACTGAAACCACCATTCTCAGGAATATCTGATGAAGAGGAACTACTTTTGTTTTTAATCTACAAATCAAATGTTATCATATCAGCCCCAGCACTACTTATTTTATGATCTTCTGTTTTCAAAATGTTTAAAATGGCATTCAAGACCTCCCCATAGACTGGCCCCTGCCCACCTTCCTGGCCTCATGTCACTTCCCATTAACCCTGCAGCACTATGGCCGCCAACCTTCTCTTATGTCATTGAACACACCCATCTCTGTTCCACCTCCAGCCTTAGCTCATGCCATTTGTCCCACTGTGGCTCCAAGGATCTAAGATGTTGGGGGGATATTCTTTCTTGCTTCTGTGGTTGCACAAGAAGAAATGTGTGAAATTCCAAGAATTTAGAGTCCTGAGGAAAACGTTGTGTATGAGTGAGAATTCCATTCAACTAAAGCACTGCATTTTTTTTTTAATGAAACTACCAGTTTCCTTTCTTTCAGCCTTCAACTGGGCTTAAACTTATGTTATAGTGTGTGTATTTGTGTGTGTGTGAAATGCTTGTACTCCTTGGTAAAAATAATTTCTAACAGACTCGAAATAATGAACTCCCAGATGTGCAAGCTGCTGGAATAATAACCCACCTGTGCTATGTAAACTGGAGTCTGAAATGTTACCTGCTGAGACAAGAACATTCTGAGAGGTGGAATTTGACTCATTGTTGTGTGTGTGTGTGTGTGTGTGTGAAAGAGGGAGAGAGAAACACTTTAGCCTAAAGAAGTGTTTCCTGAATTTCTTCACTTGTGTACTGCCTTTGAAATTTATTTTCTGCTATCACCTGTAGTTTCTTATAGGGATTTCCTATATTTTCATAACACTTTTTAAAATTGATCTATTGTTTGTAAACTTAGATTTGAACTAAAATGAATATCCAAAAAACCATAGACTGGGAGAAAATAGTTGCAAAATGCAATGATAAAGGTCTGCATCCAAAATATGCAAAGAAGCTTTAAAACTCAGAAGCAAGAAAACAATTAAAAACTGGACAAAAGACATCTAAATAAAGAAGGTATATAGATTAAAAATACGCATAGGGAAAGATGCTCAACATCATCCATCATTAGAGAAATGAAAATTAACAAGGAGACACCACTACATACCTTGCTATAGACAAGATTCATTTCCCTCCAAATTCATATATTGAACTCTTAACCCCCAATATGATGGAATTTGTAGATGGAGCCTTTGGGAGGTGATTGATTAGGTCACAAAGGCAGAACTCTCATAAATAGGACTAGTGCCCTCATAAAAAAGATACCAGTGATTTCCCTCACTACCTCTGCCATGTGAGGACATAGTGAGAAGGTGGCTGTCTATGAATCAGGAAGTTGGTCCTCACCAGACACTGAATATGCTGGTGCCTTGATCTTGGGTGTCCCTGTCTCCAGAACTGTGAGAAATTTCTGTTGTTTATAAACCTAGTCTGTGGTATTCTAAATGGTAGCCTGAATGGACTAAGACTGCCTAATAGAATGGCTAAAATCCAGAACACCAAATGAGGTGTTGTCACCTCTCCTCCACCTGGTGAGAAGGTGGAGCAATAGGAACTCTCATTCATTGCTGAGGGGAATGCAAAATGATACAGTTCTTTGGAATACAGCTTAGCATTTTCTTACAAACAAAATACACTCTTAACATACAAATCAGCAATCATGCTCCTTGGTATCTACCCAACTGATCTGAAAAGTTATGTCCACAGGAAAACCTGCACACTGATGTTTATAGCAGCTTTATTCATAACTGTCAAAACTTGGCAGCATGCAAGATATCCTTCAGTAGATGAGTGGGTAAACAAACTGGTGCCTCCAGATGATGGAATATTATTCAGCTAAAAAAGAAATGATCTATCAAGCCATGAAATGACATGGAAGAAACTTAAATGCATATGATTAAATGAAAAAAAAACAATTTAAAAAAGCCATATACTGTATGATTCCAATTATTTGACACTCTGGGAAAGGCAAAACTATGGAGACAGTAAAAAAACCAATGGTTGCCAGGGGGTTGATAGAAAGGATAAATAAGTGAAGCACAGGAGAATTTTAGGGCAATGAAAGCTATTCTGTGTGATACTGTAATGATGGATACATGTCATCATACATTTGTCAAAACTCATAGAATGTACAACACAAGGAGTGAGCCCTAATGTAAATTACTAACTTCAATTAATAATAATTTGTCAATATTGACTCATCAGATACAGGATATGTGCTGCATCAAAACAAAATATTAATAATAGGGGAAATAGGACTTTCAGTTTCTAGTTCCACATGTAAGGAGCTTGAGAATTACCTCTCTGTACTAGCAATAAGCAAAAAAGATGAACAGTCTGAAAAATTAACAGCTCTACTTGGATCTGTAAGAGAAGGGAAGATACCGGGAAACTGCTGCCTTCAAGACTGTAGAGACAGACAGGCAAACAAAGGGAGTCATGGCTTTACTGGAGCAGAGACTCTGGAGTGGAAACCACCACAGGAACCGGGGCTGAGTCAGGAAAGCCAGAACTGCAACGGATGAATTACTGGAGGCTCAGTGTAGACAACTCTGAGAGTAAAAACTTGAGAAGGACACAGTCAGGGTGGGCCCCCCACAGTTTCGTGAGGTTTACCTCCAAGAGCTTAACAGGTTCCTATAGTAAATACTGGAGAAATATCCCCTATGCTTCCAGCAGTGGGGAAGGGAAAAGAAACGGTTCTGAAATATGCCAGAATATTCTCTCCTTCTTTAAAAAGCTACCATATGACCTAGAAATCCCACTCCTGGGCATATCTCTGAGAAAACCATAATTCAAAATCACATATGTACCCCAATGTTCATTGCAGCACTATTTACAGTAGCCAGGACAAGGAAACAACCTAAATGTCCAACAACAGATGAATAAAGAAGATGTGGTATGTACATACAATGAAATATTACTCAGCAATAAAAGGAACAAAATTGAGATGTGGATGGACCCTGAGTCTGTCATACAGAGTGAAGTCCGAAGTGAAAAACAAATGTCATGTATTAATGCAAATACATGGAAACTAGAAAAATGGTACAGAGGAACCTATTTCCAGGGCAGGAGTAGAGACACAGATGTAGAGAATAGATGTGTGGACATGGGATTGGGGGGAGGGGAGGGTGGGACAAACTGGGAGATTAAGATTGACATATATACACACGTGTAAAATAGAGAGCTAGTAAGAACCTGCTGTAAAGCACATGGAACTCAGGTTGGTGCTCTGTAATGACCTAGATGGGTGAGACAGGGGGTGGGGTGGGAGGAAAGTTCAAGAGGGAAGGGATATATGTGGTGTGTGTATGTGTGTAGCTGACTCATTTCTTTGTACAGCAGAAGCTAACACAACTTTGTAAAGCAATTATACTCCAGTTCAGTTCAGTTCAGTCGCTCAGTTATGTCTGACTCTTTGCAACCCCATGGACTGCAGCAGGTCAGGCCTCCCTGTCCATCTCCAACTCCTGGAGTTTACCCAACCTCATGTCCATTGAGTCGGTGATGCCATCCAACCATCTTATCCTCTGTCGTCCCCTTCTCCTCCCGCCTTCAATCTTTCCCAACATATATAAAATAAAATTAAAATTCAAACAAAAGCTTGCCTTCAGGAGAAATTAGTTAACCAGAGCCCAGGCTTTTGGGGTTTCTTAAGAGCCTAACTGACCTGGGGAAGGGAAAATAACCCCAGTCAACTCTAGCCTTTCATGTGGGAGTAGGGAAATAACTACTCTTTAGGTGGAAAGGATGTCTTGATTACTGTAGCCTTATAGTAAGTTTTGAAGTCAATTGCTGACAATCCTCCAACTTTTTTTCCTTCAACATTATGTTGGCTATTCTAGATCTTTTGTCTCCATGTAAACTTCAGAATCAGTTCATCAATATCCACAAAATTACTTTCTCAGCTTTTGATTTGGATCTCATTAAATCTATAAATCAAACTGAGAACTGACATCTTGACAGTGTTGAGTCCACTTATCCATCAACATGGAATATTTCTCCATTTATTTAGTTCTTTGATTTTTTTCATCAGAGTTTCATAGTTTTCCTCATATAGATCTTGTACATATTTTGTTAGATATATTATTAAGTATTTCATTTTTAGGGGTACTAATTGTAAATGATATTGTGCTTTTAATTTCAAATTCTACTTATTCATTGCTGATACAGGAAAACAGTTGAGTTTTGCATATTAGCCTTGTATTCTGCAGCCTTGCTCTAATCACTTATCAGTTTCAGGAGTTTTTTTTTTTAGTACTTTCAGATTTTCTGCATAGACAGTTATGTCATCTGCAAACAAATAAAGCTTTAATTTTTGCTTTCCACCTGTATTACTTTTATCTCCTTTTCTTGTCTTATTGCATTAAATAGAACTTCTAGTACAATGTTGAAAAGTGGTGGTATTAGGGGAAATCCTTGCCTTATTTCTGATTTTAGTGGGAAAGCTTCAAGTTTCTCACCATAAAGTATGGGGTTAGCTGCAGGGATTTTGTAGATATTCTTTATCAAGTTGAGGAAATTTTCGTCTATTCCTAGTTTATGGAAGGTTTTTTTTTTTATCAGGAATTCATAATGTATTCTGTCAAATTATATTTCTGCATCTATTGATGTGATCAGGTGATTTTTCTTTTTTGACCTGTTGGTGTGATAGATTACATTAATTTGATTACATCACATAATTTATTTCCAAATGTTGAACCATTATTGCATACTTGGGACAAATTCCCCCTTGACTGTGATGGGATCTGTATTCTTTTCATGCATTGTTGGATTTGATTTGGTAATGAATTGTTGATGATTTTTGCATAAGAGATATCAGTCTATAGTTTTCTGACAATATCTTTATTTGGTTTTAGTGTTAGGATAGTGCTGGTCCCATAGAATGAGTTAGGCGCATCCTCTCTCTGCTTCTATCTTCTGAAAGAGATTATATAATTGGTATAATTTCATCCTTAAACTTTTGGTAGAATTTATTAATGAATTTATCTGGGCCTGATGCTTTCTGTTTTGGAAGGTTATTAATTATTCATTTTTAAAAAAAAGTTTAGCTCCCCCCTTTTTTATTATAGGTTAGAACAAAGATCACGGCATCCAGTCCCATCACTTCATGGCAAATAGATGGGGAAAGAATGGAAACAGTGACAGACTTTATTTTCTTGGGCTCCATAATCACTGCAGATGGTGACTGCAGCCGTGAAATTAAAAGATGCTTGCTTCTTGGAAGAAAAGCTGTGACCAACCTAGACAGCATATTAAAAAGCAGAGACTTTACTTTGCCGACAATGGTCCATCTAGCCAAAGCTATGGTTTTTCCAGTAGTCATGTACAGATGTGAGGATTGGACCATAAAGAAAGCTGAGCGCTGAAGAACTAACTCCTTTCAACTATGATGTTGGAGAAGACTCTTGAGAGTCCCTTGGATTGCAAGGAGATTTAACCAGTCAATCCTAAAGGAAATAGGTCCTGAATGTTCATTGGAAGGACTGACGTTGACGCTGAAACGCCAATACTTTGGCCATCTGAAGAAGAGCTGACTCTTTGGGAAAGACCCTGATGCTGGGAAAGATTGAAGGCAAAAGGAGAAGGAGATGACAGAGGATGAGATGGTTGGATGGCATCACCGATTTGAGGGACATGGGTTTGAGGAAGCTCTGGGAGTTGGTTTTGGACAGGAAAGCCTGGAATATTGCAATCCATGGGGCTGCAAAGAGTCGGACACACCTGAGTGAACTGAATGGAACTGATGTTATACAGTAGGTCCCTGTTGTTTACCCATTTTTTATATAGTAGTGTGTATATGCCAAACTCCTAATTTATCTCTCTCCCACCCTCTGCTATGTTCCCTTTGGTAACCATAAGTGAGTCTCCTTCTGTTTTGTAAATAAGTTTATTTGTGTCATTTTTTTTTTTAGATTCCACATATAAGTGATATTCCAGTTGAGCTATTTCAAATCCTAAAAGATAGATATCATGACTGAGTGACTGAACTGAACTGATAAGTGATATCATATGGTATTTCTCTTCCTGTGTCTAACTTACTTCACTTAGTATGATAAACTTTAGGTTCATCCATGTTGCTGCAAATGGCACTATTTCATTCCTTTTTTATGGCTGAGTAATATTCCACTGTCCTTTATCCATTCATTTGTCAATGACACTGAGGTCGCTTCAATGTCTTGGCTGCTGCAAATAGTGCTGCTACAAACATTGGGGTGCATGCATCTTTTTAAGTTGGAGTTTTCTCCAGAGCCCTCCTCTTTTTTTAAGCAGTGGATCATTCTTCTTTTTTCTTCCAGATATTTCACAGCCTGAAGACAAGCTAGAGAAGAACTTCTTGGGTTGAGATGAGGAGTAATGGTAGCCTAGTACTGTCATCCATGTTCTCGAGTACCTGCCACGTGTTATCTGAGGCTTGTAGTCTCTCAGCAGTGTCCCCTAGGTGCCCTTCTCACACCGCCTAGATACCTGTCTTTCTCTACTTTGTTTTAAGCTTTGTAGAAGGTGGGTTCCTAACTTTTTCACTGTTCCTCTCAAGCTCCTAGCCCACCATAAGTAGACAGCAAATGTTGATTAAGTGGATAGATGAACTAAGGTTTCTGGAAGCCTCTCTTTGCAAATGTCTTGCTCAGGGTCCTTGCCTTTGAGGACTCCACTATATTTGATGTCATAAGACTGCTGGCACTGAATAGATGTGAAATCAGTTCAATTGGTAGGAAAGTTAAAAAAAAAAGATTCAATAAATGTGAAATATTTCTTTCCTAAGGGCTGTGCTACTCCCTCTGTGCGTGGATGGATTATTCAGTGAAAGTTGTAATGTTTTAGGTAAATACCTGGCCCTCTTCACAAATCCATTCCTTTTTTAAAAACAATGAACTAGTTGATTTTGTTTTTTATTTATGGCCACACTGGGTCTTCGTTGCTCTGCACAGGCTTTCTCTAGTTGTGGCAACCAAGGGCTACTCTTCATTGCCATGTGTGGGCTTCTCTTTGCAGTGGCCTCTCTTGTTGTGAAACATGGGCTCTAGGCATGTATGGGCTTCAGTTGTGCAGCTCATGGGCTCTAGAGCACTGGCTCAGTAGCTGTGGGGCGTGGGCTTAGCTGTCTGGTAGCATGTGGGATCTTCCTAGATCAGAGATCAAATCCATGTCCCCTGCATTGGCAGGTGGATACTTAACCACTGAACCAATAGGGAAGCCCACAAATACATTTCTTTTGCCAGTTAATTCCAAGTCCACTTCTGGGTTCAATTTAAGTGTCACTTCTGAGAAGCCTACTCAGTCCAACCCAACCCTCCCTGCTGATTTTCTGCTTCATGTCACCATTTTCTATATTTTTAAAGTTTTAAATTTATTTTTTAATTGAAGGATAATTGCTTAGAATTTTGTTGGCTTCTGCCAAACATCACCATGAATCAGCCATAGGTATACATATATTCCCTCCCTCTTGAACCCCCCTCCCATCTCTCTCTCCATCCCATCCCTCTAGGTTGTTACAGAGCCCCAGTTTGAGTTCCCTGAGTCATACAGCAAATTCCCATTGGCTGTGTATTTTACATATGGTAATGTAAATTTCCATGTTACTCTCTTGATACATCCCCCTTCTCCTCTTCCCCACCTCTCATGTCCATAAGTCTGTTCACTATGGGTGTGTCTCCATTGTTGCCCTGAAAATAACTTCTTTGGTACCATCTAGGATAATTTCTAGATTCCATATATATGTGTTAATATATGATATTTGTTTTTCTCTTTCTGACTTACTTCACTCTGTATAATAGGCTCTAGATTCATCCACCTCATTAAAACTGACTCAAAGGTGTTCTGTTTTATGGCTGAATAATATTCCATTGTGTATATGAATCACAGCTTCCTTATCCATTCATCTGTCAATGAACATCTAGGTTGCTTCCATGTCCTAGCTATTGTAAATAGTGCTGCAATGAACATTGGGGTACATGTGTCTTTTTAAATGTTGTTTTTTTCTATATTTTGGTTTCTTCTAAATTTTGGTATTTTCTATGTTGAACTTATCACAACTTATAATCATATATTTATTTGTGAATTCATTCTTTCCATTGTCTCACTGCCCCAGGAGACTGTAAATGCCAAGACATTGAGAATCATCCTTGCTTTGTTCACACCTTGTCTCTAGGACCTGGCACAGAGCCTGCAACATAGTAAGAGCTCATTTGTCACCATGGGATGAATCTTGTGGCTTAGCTGAAAGATGTGCTACTGGGGTTTCCAAAAAAGGGGGTTTTGACATCAGAACTCCTTTCATTAAATGATGTTGTTTAGACTTCTTTATATAAACCAACTCATTTCTGTTGTTAAATTGGAGGGGGGAGTAACTGGGGGATATCTGCTTGCTTTGTCCTTCCTGCTCCAACAGGATCTCTGAGGCATCTTGCAGACTGCCCCTTGGCAAGCTTTTCTGAGCTGTCCCTTCCAAAATGCCAGAAGGCTCTCTTAACCAAGGAGGCTCGTCTTTGTAGGATAAAAGGCTTAATGATGCTGCCTCTTCTCCTAGCTCCCTGCCTCAGCCCCATGGAGCACTTTTTTAATAGAGCCGTAAATACCCCTCTAAATAAGCATCCTGATTTGATTTGCTCTTCAGATGACCTTTTCCTGGGGAAAATGCTATGCCTTCCTTGAGTTACATCAAAGACTCCAGTGTTCTGTCCTACCTCTGCCATCTAATAGTCTCATTCCTCTCCAATTTATGTCTTGTCAGGTCTTCAGGCAGCTCCCACCTTGGCATAGCTGAACCAGTAGCAATATTTACCTGTAGCATCTTGCTGAGACACACACAGGCTTCCTTGCTGAGGAGGCAGCCATCTCAGCCCTGTCATCTCCATCAACATCATTGGGGCAGGAAGGACAAAGCATCATAAGGTATAACAGGTGTGGCTCACACAGCTAATGATGCTCTCCTTCTTGGCCTGAGTATGACTGTTTCCTTGCTGAGAAGTCTCAGGATGATTCCAGATGCCTGTCCTTGGCCACTTCTTCCTGCAGGGTCTCTGATGTCCCTAAACTCTCCTTCCGGAATGCTGGCTTGTTCATTCCATGGCAGGTCAGTTGTAATCCCCTTTCTTTGAATTTGACTCCAAGAGTGGCAAAAATGGAACTGGGTGTACTTTTCCTATGCCTCCACTCCTGGCCTCTGTAATGGACACAGTTGTATATCTCACACCACATTCTGTCTTATTACGTTGGGCAGAAAGAGAAAAAACACACACACACACACACACATTTTGCCTGTCATGTCAAGGAACTGACGGAAGCTGTGAAGCCCACCCTCTAGCCCTAGGTTAAAATGTGATGGGCTAGACAAAACTTGGAAACAACCTTAAAGTCCATCAACTGGCAAATAGATAGACAGATGTGCTAAATCCTTATAATGGAATACTATTCAGCAATAAAAAAGAACCATCTATAGATAATGCTATGACATAGATGAACCTCATAAATATTATGCTCAGGAAAAGAAACCATAAGCAAAAGACCACATATTGTACGGTCTATTTGTAGGAAATATTCAGAAAAGGCAAAACTATGAAGATAGATAGTAGGTAAGTGGGTGCATGGGGTGGGACAGGAACTAACAGTAAGTGTGCGTGGGGGATCATGTTGGAGTGATGAAGTGTTATAAAACTGATTTATGGTGATGGCTGTGTAACTTGGTAAAAATACAGGCATATCTTGGAGATACTTTGCATTGGGTTCCTGGAGATATTTTGTGTTGGGTTCCAGACTGCCACAATAAAGTGAATATCACAATAAAGTGAGTCATACGAATTTTTTGGATTCTCAGTGTGTATAAAATTTGTGTTTATACTCTACTGTGGTCTATTAAGTGTGCCACAGCATTATATCTAAAAAAGTAATGTACATTACATACCTTAATTTAAAAGGACTTTATTGCTTTTGTTATTCAGTGGGGATTGTATGATTGTCCTAGGGGTTGGAGGCATAATGGGCTTTCAGATGGTGTGGGTGGTGGGGTTAGAAGTCCCAAAACTTGCAAGGAGATGCAAAACTGTAAGTATTTCAGGTTAATGGGTCACTGTTCTCTCTCGTGCATACTTCATGCTGCTAATGCTGTGCAGAAACATTGAAGGGTGTTACTGCCTCCCACATCTTTATTTTAAAAGAAATAATGTCATTGTTAAAACATGCTAACCATCAATGGAGCCTGCAGGCAATTCTCAGCAGTAACATCAAAGATCACTGATCATAGATCACCATCATACAATAACAATGAGAAAGTTTGAAATATTATGAGAATCACCAAAATGTGACACAGAGACATGAAGTCGGCAAATGCTTTGGAAAAAATGGCTCTAACAGACTTGCTCAGCACAGAGTTGCCACAAAACTTCAGTTTATAAAAAACGCAGTATCTGTGAAGTGCAGTAAAGCAAAGTGCAGTAAAACAAGATGTGCCTATATGTACATGCCTTTCATGGGCTCTGAGAAGGCAGCATGAGATGCAGGCAAGAAAGATTGAGGAGTGAAGGGTCATGAAGGCTGTAAGCACTTTCAAATGGTTCAGCCTATGCTGACAGCTCCGTCAATGTCTGTGTGTTTGTGTGCACGCACACGCCAAGTTGCTTTCATTCTGTCCCACTCTGTGAAACTCTATGGACTGTAGCCCACCAGGCTCCTCTGCCTATGAGATTCTCCAGGCAAGAATACTGGAGTGGGTTACCATTCCCTTCTCCAGGGGATCTTCCCCATCCAGGGATCAAACCCAGGTCTCTTATGTCTCTGGTATCAGCAGGCAGGTTCTTTACCACAAGGGTCACCTGGGAAGCTCTGTCAATATCTATATCTATGTTTAAATCTGTGTTAGTTTCCTGTCATGGCTGCAATAAATTGCCACAAACTGGAGTTTAAAAGCAGCAGAAATCTACTCTCTCATGGTGCTGGGGACCAGAATTCTGAAATCAAGATGTTGACTTCAGATGTTGGCAGAACCTTGATCCATCCAGGGGCCCTAGAGGAGACTCCTTCCTTGCTTTTTCCAGTTCTGACGTCCCTTGCTTTCCTTGGCTTGTGGCCACATCACCCTAATCTCTGCCTTCATTTTCCCCTAATAGCTCAGTTGGTAAAGACTTTGCCTGCAATGCAGGAGACCCCGGTTTGTTTCCTGGGTCAGGAAGATCCACTGGAGAAGGGATAAGCTACCCACTCCAATATTCTTGGGCTTCCCTTTGGCTCAGCTGGTAAAGAATCTGCCTGCAATGCAGAGACCTGGGTTCTATCCCTGGGTTGGGAAGATCCCCTGGAGAAGGGAAAGGCTATCTACTCCAGTATTCTGGCCTGGAGAATTCCAAGGACTGTATAGTCCATGGGGTTGCAAAGAGTCGAACACGAATGAATGACTTTCACTACTACTACTTTCACAATGCATCCTCTCTTCTGTCTCTGTGTCTCTTTTAAGGACACTTCTCATTGGATTTAGGGCCCTCTGGATAATTCAGAATGATCTCCTTACCTTAAGATACTTAAGTAAATCTGCAAAGAGCTCTTCCAAATAAGGTAATATTCACAGCTTCTAGGGATTTGATGTGGTTATATTTAGGGGGAAGTGTTAACAGTGGGCTTTCCTGGTGGCTCAGAAGGTAAAGAATCTGCCTGCAATACAGGAGATGTGGGCTCCATGTGGGCAGGGAATGGCTTCCACTCCAGTATTCTTGCCTGGAGAAGTCCATGGACAGAGGAACCTGGCAGGCTACAGTCCACGGCATCTCGAAGAGTCAACACGACTGAGTGACTAACAGAGGGCTAAAACAGTATCTATACCTATAATTGATATTATCTATATCTGTATAATTTATGTCTTTATCATCTACATCTATAGACTGATGGAAAAGCAAAGATATCAAAATGCTAACAGTTTATAAATCTAAGTTGCAGGTATATAAGGTACTCATTGTAGAGGTATAGAATTCCTTATCCAAATCTTGTTTTTGAAGTCTGATGTTTCTAGATTTTAGAAAGGCATTCAGGTACATACACTGTATATTATTACATCACACCCTTAATGGGGACCTAGACAGTACCTTATAGTGAAATATATTAATATGTCTGCAGTGATGTTTTTGAATAGTCACACAAAGTGAATTAAATAAAGACATGGGTAATTTCATTCTTATTTGGGTCAGGTTTTTGCTACCAGATGAGTTTTGGCACCAACTGTATGATAAACTTCTGGATTTCAGAGCTTTTTGAATTTTAAAATCAGGTAGAGTGGGGGGCCTGTGTTATTCTCTCTCCTTTTTCACATGTTTGAAATTTTTCATAATAAAACCTTTTGGAAAATGCAACTGTGCATGTAGCATGCTCAGCCCAGTGCCTGACACATAGCAAAAACTCAAAAATGTATAACCATTAAAATTAATTGTATTCTTAATGGCAGTGTTATAAGTCAGGCGGTTAGGAGCTGTTGAAGATTTTTATGCAGGGGATTGACATGCTCAGGGAAAAGAGAGTCGAGAAGGATCCATAGACTGGTGGCACAGGAATAGATTGGATGGGGCAGGGATGGGAGGGAGACTTGTTAGGAAGCTCTTGTATGGTCCAGACAGGAGATGATGAATAGAAGAGAGGAAAAAAGCTTGAATCAACTTGATAGAGCTTGGTGAACCTTCTGCAAGAGCAGGATGGATTCTTGTCAGCATCCCTGATAGGTTCTGAGTGACAGCAGAAGAGAGACATACAGGGTGTTCTGTGCATTTAGGAGGGAAAATACACATCAGTCAATTGAAGAACAAGTCAAGCTGGGACTTCAGAGCTGACTCAGCCTCCCCTTCTGGATGATAACTTTAGAAAATAAGAGCAACATTTTCAATTATAAGGGTTAATTTGAGGGAGTGGACTTGATTATCAGGTCCACCTGGGCACAAAGCATAGGCCAGTGGTTTTCTGCAGAGGAAATTTTACCTTAGACTTTCCTTCTAGCCCTGTGGATGCCGCGTGGATTATAGGGGCTAAGGCAGGGCTTCACAATGCACACTATGCATTAGAATCACTGGAAAGACTTTAAAACACTCTCCACTATAGACAAAATATATCAGAGTCTCTGGGAAGGGGGTCTTGGTATCATATTTTTAAGAAGCTCTTCCATGTGATTCCAAGATGTAGCAAGGATGGAGACCACCAGGTTTCAGTATCAGAAGGAATGACGCTGCCACCCTCAGTGTCTTTGGTCAGTATGGAAACAGTGACCATCTGGGAAATGATTTGAAAAGTCACGAGAGGGGAGGGAGGGAAGACTAGCTGCAATTGGATGATCCATTAAACAAGCAGGAAAGCAACACGGTCAATGGTTTCTATGGTGAGCACGATGAACTATCTCAAAGACACAGCTGTAACTTTGGGGGTGACGGAGAACAGAGGAGGAGGGAAAGGACAAAGGGTGAGATGGTCTGCATGGTAAGGGCAACTCTTCCTCAGCATACATGGAGTGTATTCTGGAGCTGGGATTAAGATGTTGGGTATGTGACATGGGGCGGGAAATGTGCTGCTGTTGTAAGAACTATGGTTCCTGGGAAATCACTCTGCAGCCTCTACATCTCCGGAGCATCCCTGAGGGCTCCCGTGTGGAGAGCTGTGAAAAAGCAGGTTCTGTGTCTTCACACTTTTAACAAAACTCAAAAATAGCTTCCAATTATTTTCTTTAAAATGGTTTGGTTATTTAAGAAAGCCATATTTTTCCTAGAAGAACTTGAGACATAGAGATAAGCAAAACAAGACCAACGCTACATTCAGTGGTCACTCAGGAGACCATCACAGCAGTTTCTTTCCTGTCATCTTTCTTCTCCTTTGAACATACATTTGTTTCTTTTTAGACAAAAAGATCATACTAGATCTAGTGTGATAATTTTTGAAATTTAACAACATCTTGGCAGCATTTTTCCTATGTTTAAAAAAATCCACACTGTCCTTTTTAAGGGTAATGTTTCATTGTATGCATGTTTCAACACTACTCTGTTCTCTCTTAGTAAGCATATAGGCAATTTCCAGTTTTTCACTTATAATCATCATTGCAGTAAGATCCTAGAATGTCCATATTTATGCTGATTTTTTGCTTTAGGGATAAATTGCTCCAAGTGGAATTGCTGAATGTATGTACATTTTAAAGTCTTTTGATATATAGCACTTAAACCACCTGCGATGGGCCCTTCCTTTGACCAGCCAGTTCAAACTACTTTATATATCTTAACCTCTTACTGCCCTCAGACATATTGTCCAAGCAGCAAATTCACAAAAGCAGCTATCCCATCAGCTCAAAGAAAATAAGACTCCTTTCAAGTGAATATTATTCCCTGCCAATGCACTGTTTAAGTCATCAATTCCAGACAATTTGTTTTATAAACATGAGGCCTAATAAAAGAAATTTCGTAGAAATTAGTCAACTGAGGGAAAACTGCAAAGGTTTGATTTGGTTTTGGATGCCCCGTGGTGTGCAGACTCTTAGTTCTCTGACCAGGAATTGAACCTGCGCTCCCTGAAGTGGAAGCATGGAGTCTTAACCACTGGACCACCAGGGAGGTTCTTAAAAATGTACCCTTTTTAAGTGTATAGTTTAATAAGATTCAACAGTGAGGATATAGAACATTTCTATCACCCCAAAGATTCCCTTGCACTTCTTTCCAGCTAATCCTTAACCCCCTCTTTGTTTTTTAAAAATTAAATTTCCAGAACTTTCACAAGCCCTAGTGAATTTCACATCTTTTGACCCTTGTTTTATACCAACCAGAGGTTGAGCTCAGGGCTGCAATCTACCTAACAAACCTCACTCACCTGCCCTCTAAGCTTTGCTCACAAGGGGCCTTTCCTCACCTGCGATTTCCTTCAGGTAGGGTTGCCAGATTTAGCAAATAAAAATACAGAACACCAGTTCAATTTGAGTTTCAGGTAAACAGCAAGTGTTTCTAGGGATTCTGCCAATGAGTATTCTATTCCAATTATGTACTCAGCACTGGGGAGATAACCACAGCATGGATTCAGGGACTTGCTGGACCCACTGTGAAATGGACCTGAGCTAAACATTTTGATTGAGAGACTGACCTCCATAAGGCCCTGCTCTGACTGATGGCCCAGAGTTGTGCCTTGGAACTAGTTTCAGTTCAGAACCAGTGTCCAGTAACCCCCAAAGGTCTAATTGTTTCCTTTTTTCTGATGCACAGTCACTTTGATAAAAGGCTGTAAGTCCCTTTGGGGAAGGCTGGGAGAAAGGTTACCCATATAACTTTTTGGCAGTGTAGCATGGTCCTTCCTCAAGGAGACCCAGCCTCAAGGGTTCTGGATCTATTAACTGACTCAAATCTGGAAGTTGCAATTGCTTAGTGGCCCATGACTCTCTGTTTCAGTAATTCAACTTAGGCTCCTGTTCACTTGACCTACAAGACTTCTGCTTGTACAGGTCAAGTAAGAATTTAGTAGATTGCCCATCTGTTTATTATTTTCTAGTTACCCTGTGATCAACTGGTCAATACCATACATCTCTGTGAGCCAGACTATTCTGAGTACAGTTTTGACTTTTTTGTCCATTACTGTAACCATGCCCACCTTGCCTTTGGTGATTAAGTGCTGCCACATGGCCCTGATATCCAAGATCCAATTATCCCCATTGCATTTAGGGATCACAGCTTAATAGCTGTAGTTCCCACTGTGATTTCTGACACACAGAGAAGAGTGACTGCAGAACTCAAGGATACTTGGGGTCTTCCTCACAAATTTATGTCTCACAGTTGCGGTGACCCTCCCAGGGAGGATGAGAAAGCCTTACATGATCAGTCAATCTGTCTGATGTTTCAATCTCCTGAAGCCTTTGAATGCCTCCCTTTACCATCCTCTGCAGTATACCAAAGCAGATTGGGCATTTCAACTTCACTTACTGCAGGCCACCTTTTGCTCTGTGTTTCAACCAAACAACCAACCAACCAACCAACCAACCCAACCAGACAACCAGACAACCAGCCAACCAGACAACCAGCCATCTAACCAACCAGAGAACAAGCCAACCTGCCAACCAACAACCAACCAATCAAAGAACTAGAACCCTTTCTAACCAAGCACCCCAAGCTGTAACATTAAATTCAGATTCTCTACTTAGTAGATTCCTATAAATAAATTTGGTCTGATCCCCAACTTCATATTCCTTCCACCATTATCCCACCCCTCAATATCCTTTCCTACACACATCCCCCAGATTTCTGTCTATTCATTGTAAAAGGCATAATTCCTCATAGGTCACATTTTGTACCTTACTCTCTGGAACCTGCTGGGACTTGAGTCTACTTACAGGTCTAGAAGCAAAGATGAAGGCTGGTCTTGAGGAGAATCAACAGTACTTTGCAAAGTGACTACCTCAGGGGGGATGGTTACAGGTTCTTCTAGCAAAGAAGGGTTAATCGGCTCAGACAAGATGCTGTGTGGCAGGTGGTTGTGGGAGGGGGGAGTGGATAGGAAAAGGAGAAAGGACTGTATTACTGGCAAAGAAGACTTTTCCCATGTCACCAGATGCATTGGGATCTGCTCACATGTCCCCATTCCTATTTCCGGGATTCCCTTCCTTGCTAATCAACGCCTCACTCTGACCACAAATGCCCATCAGGCTGTGAATTCAATTTGTGTTGCACTTTAACAACTCTCCAGACAAGACTCTGCTTGGTTTTCAGCAACCTCAGCCCTACAGGAGAGACAGATAAGGGTTCCTTTTAGGGCAGAAGCAGAAGCTTGCAGGTTGTTTATGCAGAGACTGAGCTGGGACCTTGAAGTCCTGAGCTCATCCTTTTCTTTCCCCACTTTCTCCAGCTCAGTTGGGAGAAACCAATCTCATTTTACTTATCAGTTTGACTAAAGTGTTCTAAAGTATCAAATACATGGTCCCAAGACCTTGTCTTTTGTAAGTATTTGATTAGGCATGTCCAATATTTGGGACATCAGTTCAGTTCAGTTCAGTTCATTCGCTCAGTCGTGTCCGACTCTTTGCGACCCCATGAATCGCAGCACACCAGGCCTCCCTGTCCATCACCAACTCCCGGAGTCTACCCAAACTCAGGTCCATCAAGTCAGTGATGCTATCCAGCTATCTCATCCTCTGTCATCCCCTTCTCCTCCTGCCCCCAATCCTTCCCAGCATCAGGGTCTTTTCCAATGAGTCAACTCTTCGCATGAGGTGGCCAAAGTATTGGAGTTTCAGCTTCAACATCAGTCCTTCCAATGAACACCCAGGACTGATCTCCTTTAGAATGGACGGGTTGGATCTCCTTGCAGTTCAAGGGACTCTCAAGAGTCTTCTCGAACACCACAGTTCAAAAGCATCAATTCTGCGGCACTCAGCTTTCTTCACCGTCCAACTCTCACATCCATACATGACCACTGGAAAAACCATAGCCTTACCAAACAACTATTAGTTGTTTATTTGAAATCTAGATTGAACAAGGCATCCTGTATTTGATCTGGCAACCCTACCTAAGGAAACCATCTTGTGCTCCAAAATGGAAATAAAATGCCCTATTCTCCACAGATTGCCCTGGACAGCAGTTATTTGGTTTCACTTATTTATTCTTACCATTTATTGATGCACCACGCACTGCTCGAAGTGCTTTAGATGGACTGTTTCATTTAAAGGTGATTATAACTCAGAGGTAGATACTATTATTCTTCCCACTTTACAGATGAAAGCACTGAGCCTCAGAGAGGAAGGGTAACTTGTGCAGTAGCTCACAGCTAAAAGGCAGTGGAGTTTGGGATTATGCTCCAGACAGTCAGGGCTCACAAGGATGATCACAGATAACACGAGGCAACTCTGTGATCTCTTCTGCTGGAAGCTTCCATGGGGCTGTGTGTGGGCACCTTCTGGGACCCTTACCTCATTGTGGTCTGTCGGTACCACGAGGCTGTATAGACTGTTGGCTGGCAACAGAAATTGTGTTTTATTTATCATCACACTCCCAGTGTCAGTGACACTTTAATTTATAAAGTTATTCTTATTATTCAGCCTTAAAAAGAAATGAAATTCTGAAACATGCTACAACATGGATGAACCTTGAAGAAAATTAATGCAGACCAGAAAGAATACTGTATGATTCCACTAATATGAGATTCTTGTAGTAGTCAAATTCATAGAGACAGAAAGTTAAGTGGTGATTGCCAGGAGCTGAAGGGAGAGAGGAATGAGAAATTATTGTTCAAAGGATATACAGAGTTTTAGTCTGGCATGATTAAAGTTCTAGAGATGGTTGGTGGTGAGAGGTGCACAATAATGTAGAAGGACTGAATGCCACAGGACTTAATGAACTGTATGTTTAAAATGGTCAATTTTATTCTATGTATGCCTGTGTGCTAAGCTGCTTTAGTTGTGTTTGACTCTTTATGATCCAATGGACTGTAGCCCACCAGGCTCCTCTGTCCATGGGATTCTCCAGGCAAGAACCCACTGGAATGAATTGCCATGCCCTCCTCCAGGGGATCTTCCTGACCCAGGGATGGAACCCAAATCTCATTATGTTTCCTGCGTTAGCAGGTGGTTTCTTTACCACTAGTGCCACCTGGGAAGCCCATGCTATGTAAATTTTACCACAAAAAAGTTTCAAATATTATGGAAAACAGCATCCTCAAAAAACTAGATACAGAATGACCATATGATCCAGCAATCCCACTTCTGGGATATATCCAAAGGAAATGGTGGAATCAGGATCTCGATGAGATGTCTGCATCCCCTAGTTCTTTGCAGCAGTATTCACAGTAACCAAGCTATGGAAACAGCTCAAGTGTCTGTTGATGAACAAATGTATGAAGAAAATATATTACTTGCATACAATGGAATGTTTCTCAACCATAAAAAAGAAAGAAATCCTGCCATTTTCGACAATGTGGATGAACCTAGAGAGCATTAAGCTAAGTGAACAAAGCTAGACACAGAAGGACAAATACTGCATCATCTCAGTTATATGTGAAATCCACTAAAGTCAAACTGATAGAAACAGAGAGTAGAATGGTTGTTACAAAACTGGGAGGTGGATGAAGTGGGGTCAAGAGTATAAAGTTTCAATTACACAAGATGAATAACATGGTTAATGATACCTAACCATATACTTTAAATATGCTAAGAGAGTAGATTGTAATTATAACTATGTGGGGTGGTGGATGTATCCATTAGCTGGACTGTGGTGAAGGTTTCACAATGCATATGTATGCCAAACATCATATTGCACACCCTAAATGTATACAATTTTTATTTTCAATTATATTCCAAGGCTAAAAAGTTTATATTTAACCCAACACCAGAGGCTAAGGGCCCAGGCTTAGAGTTCAGGTCAACCTGGGTTAAAATGTGGCTCAACCAAATGTGGTACTTTTTGTCACTTCAGTTCAGTTTCATCAATAAGATAAGGATGGGTATTAGGTTAGCTGTGAGGACTGAATGAGATAAATTCTGCAGAGCCTCCACCCAGTGGTTCACATACCTGATTGCACAGTACGATCACCTGGGGAAGATTCCTCTGTCTATTGATGCCTAGATTCTCACAGGCCAATTAAATCAGAATATCTGTCATTGTAACTTAAAACTTTCTATTATGAAATATTTCAAATGTGCACCAAAGTAGTATAGTTCCATATATCCATCATACAGATTCAATATTTATCAGTATTTTATCACTTGGATATATCTTTTTTAAAAGGTCAAAGAATATTGGGATCACATGATGCTTGGCACATGGTTCTTGTTCAACAAATTTAGCTATTACTATTACTTTTATCGTCCTTCTAATTATTGAATTTTGTTTCTTAAGTACCTTGATTTTGTAAAGGGTGCTCTGAATGGGAGAAGTGTCTACTGATTTCACTGGCAGTGTATGGCCTCTACTTAAATTTTACTGAGTTTTCTTCTGTGCATCACCCTTGAAGCTTTATTCTTTTCAAATGGAAAGAAATCAACTGAAGTAACAGTTGATTTTATTTTTGAGCTACTATGCAGCAGGGGATCAGACAGGAAAGTAAAATGGAGAGAAACAAATAGCATGTGGAATATGGAGAGGAGGTAGAGATTTCCAGCCTCTGGAAAAAGTGTTTTTCCTCCAGAGACATTCAGTTCTGACCCTCCCCACCCACACACCCAGGGCAGACATTACTAATCAATCAACACTCTCTTTCCACCAAACAAAAAGCTGCATCAGAATCCTTCTTAAGTTGATGCTCCAGGCACCCACCAACAATCAATAAGAGGTGACATAAGAGAAGAGACCTATTTATTATTCCTTTTATACCCTCTTAATGTGCCTCAGGTAAGCAATACTATAAACTGAGAAAGAAGAAAGAAACTTCTGAGATAGAGAAAAAACAACTGTCTCTAACTTCCTCAAAATCTACCATAAAAGACAAAGAATTTCCCAGGAGATTATCTCAGGGCCACAGGTCATTCTAAGATGTGAATTCTTAGAATCCATCCACACACAGCAAAAGGCAAACTGTGAAACTCCAGGTCTGGCCTGGCTTGCTGCTCTACCTTGGCAGTTGGTTTGAAATAAAGTGTTCCAACACTCTTCTGGTTACAAAAAATTAGTTTTGCCTCATGCTGCCAAGTAGCTCTTAGTCTCAAATGTGTGTTTTTCCAACTTCGAGTTGAAATAATAAAAAAAAAAAAAAAGAGAGCCAGCTCATAGAAGAGAGTAAGGACCAATAGGGTACATGGACTTAGGTCAGTGAGGGTCTGAAGATGGTAATAGTAACACCAGTGAAAATTTACTACATGTTTTCTAGTTGTCACACCTTTGTGCCAAGGTGAAATGTGTGTGTTTCCTCATTTCCTCATTGCAACCTTTCAGGTGGTACTATTATTATCTGCCTTTTACAAGTAAAAAAGCTGGAAGCTCAGAGAAGTTAAGTAACTTGTTTACAGTCACAGAGTTTGCAAGTTGTGAGGCTGTGGGATTTGAACCCAAGTACGTCCAATTCAATAAACCGTACTTTTGAATGAATTCATTTGCATTTCAGATCAGCAAAGTCTTTTCTCTCAGAGTGAAAAGAGGATCATTTCAAGTTTTAATGATCTCTCCTACCACCTCATTTTTAATAGCTTCTTTTTTTGAATCTCAGTGAAATATAAGAAACCATGGACACAGTGAAATAAGAGATAAGACACAAATGAAAATTGAACTGGCAGAGGGCTTATTCATCTTTGTATTTCCTATTGCAGAGCACAATGCCTGGCACATGGTCTGTTCACATTTGGTTGAGTTAATATTTGGTTCAATTTGAGGCTCTCCTGTTCAGCAGCAAACTCTGTAGTGCAATCACGGGTTCTTCCAAATCTTCTATTGCTTGTTCCAGAGCTGGGATGGGTTTTGTTTTAGTGGCCGTGCCACTTGTACCCTTAATGCATGCATGCAACACATTGTTTTTGAGCACCTACTATGTGGTAGGCAGTATGATAGCAGGACAGCCGTGAGCAAGACAGACTCCTTCTCAGCCTTTAGACCTGTAGACTGCAGGGAGAGACAGTCTTAAGCTGAGAAAATTCAAACCCAGAAATATTAGGCAACTTCCTCAAGTAATTGGCAGAGCTGGACTCAAAGCCAGCCTGTGACTATAATTCAGCCTCTCTCTTGATCTACTGCTTGGTCTTTTTTTCCATTGAGAGCTAAAAAATGAGGTGGAGTTAGCTGGAAAAATAAGGAGAGAGGACTATTCAAGCAAGAGGGAGTGGCAGCTGTGAAACCCAGACTGGACGGGAAGGAAGGAGAGAGAGGTGAGCAGAAGTCAGAGCTGAAGGCTTTGTAAAGTCCTGCCAGGGAGTCTAGCTTTTATCTTGAGGGGGTGGTGAACTGTCAGAAGACTGGCAGGAGAATAACGATGCTGGCTATTGAGGAGGCTAGTGAGAAGAGAGGTTGGAAAGATGCTGGAGATGGAGGTAGGAGACCATTTGGGCTGGGACTGCAATGAGCGAGTGGGGTGCCCAGGGCAACCACACAACCCCAAGAGTCAGGGTGCCCTTAGATTTTTGTGTCCCAGGTCCCTCCTTGTCTCACCCTAATTCCAGTCCCTGATACTTAGGCAGCTGCTATAAGAATTGAGGCCAAGGTTGCATAAACCAGACATACAAAGGACATCAGGGAAGTTGGAAACTCATAAAAATGGAAAAATCTCTATTCCCTCTTGGGTATTTATGTTCACTTTTAACTACTAGCTCTTATCATTGCCCAGTTTGTTTTTGCTTTGACATCAGAAAGGGTGGAAAGCTGTATAGGGTAGAAATCTTTTCCAGTTTCAATAGTTCTTTTTTTAAAAAAAAAAAATTGACAGTGGAGTAAGGGGAGGCAGGGGAGAGAGGGGAGAACAGTGGACAGGGAGGGGGTGGAAAGTATGACATAGGATTAGATTTTAAAAAAACAAAACAAAATACCTTCTTTGTAAGAGTGGAACCAAAGGATAAATAATAAAAGCAAATTCCAGCAGAGTGGAAAGAAAGCAAAAACGCTACCTTGAAATGAATGACCTGTTCTAAATGTGTTAACTGCACTTTCTCAACATTATTACAGGTGTGTTTGAGGTCCTTTTGTGAAAGACACAGTTCACTAACTAGGCTTTAATCTTTAGCCACATTTAATCCAAAGGCTGTAGGAGCCTGTGGGGTTTGGTGGGACTCAACCAACTTCGATGCACTTTTAACAGAAAGGACGATTGACGTGGCATGCTGTAAGCCCCAGGAAGTCCCTAAAAATCATAAAGATTAAAGTGCTTTTGAAGCTGATTTTAAATACACACATCAGGAGAGGAAGGAGCACGTACAACAGAATTTAAATAAACTACTCTTTGGAGATGCTGAAGTGTGTGTGTCTATAATCTGGGATTCTGAACTGTGGAAGCTTCCAGACCATGAGTTTCTTAGAAAAATCTATACACTATGTGTGTGTGTGTGTCTATATATATATATATATATATATATATATATATATATATATATATACATATATATATACACACACATATATATATATGTATATATATAGTATTATGTGTAAAATAGTTCATGGGAAGCTGCTGCATAGCAAAAGGGAGCTCAGCTTGGTGCTCTGTGATGACCTACAGGGATGGGCTGAGGGGGTGGGAGGGAGGCTCGAGAGGGAGGAGATGTATGCATATATGTAACTGATTCACAGGCTTCCCTGGTGGCTCAGACAGTAAAGAATCTCCAGCGATGCGTGAGATCTGGGTTTGATCCCTGGGTTGGGAAGATCCCCTGGAGGAGAGCATGGCAACCCACTCCAGTATTCTTGCCTGAAGAATCCCCATGGACAGAGGAGCCTGGCAGGCTACAGTCCATTGGGTCACAAAGAGTCAGACACGACTCAGCGACTCAGCACACAGCTGATTCACTTTGTTGTCCAGCAGAAACTAACACAACATTGTAAAGCAATTTTATCTTTAAAAGAAGGCAGGGGGTTGATCTTGCCTCTAGTTTACTTTTGTTCTTCTGAGCTGGGTCCTGAGGTTGACCACATACCTGACTGAACTAAGGCTCAGTCGACTATCTCAACACACACCTGTGCTTTCAAAAGCAGCTCTTGGCTGGGTCTGCAGTAACACTGATCTGGGTTTGAATCCAGCTCCATCCACCACATTGCATCTCTGTGAACCTGAACAAGTTTCTCAATTTCATTAGTGTGAAAGGGGGATAATCTGATAATGAGTTCCTGGGCTGTAAGAATTAATTTATCCATGAGATAGTGCATGCTGAATGCTTAGAACCTGTCCTGGCATGTGCTAAAGGCTCAGTGAATGTCAGGTTTTAGTGTCATTAACTATTGGCAATATTAAAAAAAAAATACAACTCTGAGGTTTCGGTTTTATAAATTAAATGATTAAATATTATGAGGTACAAAATAGTAACTTTTATTAATGCATAATAAATGAATGATATTAATAGATTAATGTTTATCAGTTTATGGTAAACAATTAGATTCATTGCCATAAATTTATCATTATAAATTTATCTCTGATGTTCAAGAATTAGACACTAAATGATTAAATGGGTTAAAAGAAATTAAATGAGAAAATACATATAAAGCAGTTAGTGCTCAACACATGGTGAATACTCCATATGCTAGTTATTAGTTTTGAGGTTTTGAAGCATTTGACTTACTTGGGGTGACTCCTTTAAGATCAAACCATTTTAGCATGATTTGCATTTCTTTATCTTAACAATTAGTCCTCAATCCGTATTCTGTCTATATTCTCAATCCAGTTTTTCTGTTTTTCTCTACTCTTCCTCCATTGTTGTTGGTCCTAAAGAGGGAGAAAGAACCCAGAGGTAAGCCGAGGTTACACTTGACAGTGTAAGTGCTTATCATGCCTTATTTTTTGTATAACTTTTAATTCAGCTGTAATTGCAAATTTACAAAACAGTTGCAAGAGTAACATAAAGAACTTTGATTATAGCCTGTACCCTGACTCATCTATTGTTTGTATTTCACTTCATTTGCTTCATCATTCTCTCCATGCATATGTACACGTGTGTATTTTTGAAGTGGTTGAGAGTGTCTTTTTATCCCTTGAATACCTAAGAACAAGGTCATTCTTTTTTCATAGCCTTTGTTCAAGTTATCAAGTTCAGGAACATTGATTATAATACTACTGTCTATAGCACAGATTGTATTCAAATTTCACCGAATATCAAACTCTTTCCTCACTTTACTCTCAGTCCAATATTCAACCTACAATCACAGATTCTATTTACATGTCTTATCTCTTTAATCTCCAATAATCTGGAAAAGTTCCTGGTTCTTTGTGTTTCTTGGCCTCGACATTCTTAAATAGGACAACCAGTTATCTTGTTGGGTAATTCTAATTTTGAGTTTGTCTAATGTTTCTTCCTGATTAGATACAGGCCATCCATTTTGGGCAGAATTACCACTGAAACCTTGTCTATTGCTTTTATAAAGCATCTCGGAGCTTGTATCAGTAGGGATTGCATTTGGCTGCAGGTCCAAGTAAAGGTGCAAGTCACTTAGTCGTGTCCAACTCTTTGCGATCCAATGGACTATTCAGTCCATGGAATTCTCCAGGCAAGAATACTGGAGTGAGTAGCCTTTCCCTTCTTCAGGGGATCTTCCCAACTCAGGGATCGAACCCAGGTCTCCCGCGTTGAAGGCAGATTCTTTACCAGCTGAGCTACAAGGAATATATAACATAATATTATATAATTAATTATATATACAATATTAAAAATATATAATAATATAATGTATATAAGGTAATAATATATACTACATATAATATATAATATATCATTATAAATGTAATATATAATATACATGTAATATACAACATAATATATAATCATATATTATATTATTATAATATATAATATATTGTACTAATATAATATTATATTGTTATATAATTATAGTATATTATATATATAAATATAATATATTATATATTTATAAATATATATTATATATACAATGTATAATATATAATATAATATATAATATATTGTAATGATATGATATTATTATATAATTATAATATATCATATATATCAATATAATATATTATATGTTTAAAAATATATATTATATATAAATATATATAGTATAATACATATAAATATATAATATATATAATAATAATATAATATAATATAATATTATTTATATATAATTTTATAATATTTATAACATAGAATATGTAATAATATATAATAATATAATCATAGCTATTATATTATTATAATTATAATTATTAATAATAATATTTGTAATATAATATTATATATTCTAATATATATAATAACATATATAATATATAATATGTATAATATACATTATATATGTTATAGTAAATGTATTAAATATATTATATATAATTATATGATATATATAATTATATAATTAAATATATCATATAATTATATAATTATATATGATATATTATAATATATAATTATATAATATTAATTATTTTATAATATCAACAATATATTATAATATAATATAATTATATATGTAATAATAATATATAATATATTATTATAGAATATTAATATATGTTATATATATTATTATAGAATATTATTATGTATATAATATATATTAATTAAATATATATATTTATAAATATATAGAATATATTTAATATATATTTTAATATATCAGTTCAGTTCAGTTCAGTCACTCAGTCGTGTCCGCCTCTTTGCCACCCCATGAATCGCAGCACGCCAGGCCTCCTTGTCCATCACCAACTCCCGGAGTTTACCCAAACCAATGTCCATCAAGTCAATGATGCCATCCAACCATCTCATCCTCTGTTGTCCCCTCCTCCTGCACTCAACCCTTCCCAGCATTAGGGTCTTTTCCATTGAGTCAACTCTTTGCATCAGGTGGCCAAAGTATTGGAGTTTCAGCTTCAACATCAGTCCTTCCAATGAACACCCAGGACTGATCTCCTTTAGGATGGACTGGTTGGATCTCCTTGCCGTCCAAGGGACTCTCAAGAGTCTTCTCCAACACCACAGTTCAAAAGCATCAATTCTTCGGCGCTCAACTTTCTTCACTGTCCAACTCTCACATCCATACATGACCACTGGAAAAACCATAGCTTTGACTAGACGGACTTTGTTGGCAAAGTAATGTCTCTGCTTTTAAATATGCTATCTAGGTTGGCCATAACCTTCCTTCCAAGGAGTAAGCATCTTTTAATTTCATGGCTGCAATCACCATCAGCAGTGATTTTGGAGCCCCCCAAAATAAAGTCTGACACTGTTTCCTCTGTTTCCCCATCTATTTCCCATGAACTGATGGGACCAGATGCCATGATCTTAGTTTTCTGAACGTTGAGCTTTAAGCCAACTTTTTCACTCTCCTCTTTCACTTTCATCAAGAGGCTCTTTAGTTCTTCTTCACTTTCTGCCATAAGGGTGGTGTCATCTGCATATCTGAGGTTATTGATATTTCTCCCAGCAATCTTGATTCCAGCTTGTGTTCTTCCAGCCCAGCGTTTCTCATGATGTACTCTGCATATAAGTTAAATAAGCAGGGTGACAATATACAGCCTTGACGTACTCCTTTTCCTATTTGGAACCAGTCTGTTGTGCCATGTCCAGTTCTAACTGTTGCTTCCTGACCTGAATACAGGTTTCTCAAGAGACAGGTCAGGTGGTCTGGTATTCCCATCTCTTTCAGAATTTTCCACAGTTTATTGTGATCCATACAGTCAAAGGCTTTGGCATAGTCAATAAAGCAGAAATAGATGTTTTTCTAGAACTCTCTTGCTTTTTCGATGATCCAGCGGATGTTGGCAATTTGGTCTCTGATTTTTCTGCCTTTTCTAAAACCAGCTTGGACATCTGGAAGTTCATGGTTCACGTATTGCTGAAGCCTGGATTGGAGAATTTTGAGCATTACTTTACTAGCGTGTGAGATGAGTGCAATTGTGGGGTAGTTTGAGCATTCTTTGGCATTGCCTTTCTTTGGGATTGGAATGAAAACTGACCTTTTCCAGTCCTGTGGCCACTGCTGAGTTTTCCAGATTTGCTGGCATATTGAGTGCAACACTTTCACAGTATCATCTTTGAGGATTTGAAATAGCTCAACTGGAATTCCATCACCTCCACTAGCTTTTTTCATAGTGATGCTTTCTAAAGCCCACTTGACTTCACATTCCAGGATGTCTGGCTCTAGGTGAGTGATCACACCATCGTGATTATCTGGGTCGTGAAGATCTTTTTTGTACAGTTCTTCTGTGTATTCTTGCCACCTCTTCTTAATATCTTCTGCTTCCTTTAGGTCCATACCATTTCTGTCCTTTATAGAACCCATCTTTGCATGAAATATTCCCTTGGTATCTCTAATTTTCTTGAAGATATCTCTAGTCTTTCCCATTCTGTTGTTTTCCTCTATTTCTTTGCATTGATCGCTGAGGAAGGCTTTCTTATCTCTCCTTGCTATTCTTTGGAACTCTGCATTCAGATGGGAATATCTTTCCTTTTCTCCTTTGATTTTCACTTCTCTTCTTTCCCCAGCTATTTGTAAGGCCTCCTCAGGCAGCCATTTTGCTTTTTTGCATTTCTTTTCCATGGGGATTGTCTTGATCCCTGTCTCCTGTACAATGTCACGAACCTCTGTCCATAGTTCATCAGGCACTCTGTCTATCAGATCTAGTCCCTTAAATCTATTTGTCACTTCCACTGTATAATCATAAGGGATTTGATTTAGGTCATACCTGAATGGTCTAGTGGTTTTCCCTACTTTCTTCAATTTAAGTCTGAATTTGGCAATAAGGAGTTCATGATCTGAGCCACAGTCCGCTCCCGGTCTTGTTTTTGCTGACTGTATAGAGCTTCTCCATCTTTGGCTGGAAAGAATATAATCAATATGATTTCGGTGTTGACCATCTGGTGATGTCCATATGTAGAGTCTTCTCTTGTGTTGTTGGAAAAGGGTGTTTGCTATGACCAAGTGTGTTCTCTTGGCAAAACTCTATTAGCCTTTGCCCTGCTTCATTCTGTACTCCAAGGCCAAATTTGCCTGTTACGCCAGGTGTTTCCTGACTTCCTACTTTTGCATTCCAGTCCCCTATAATGAAAAGGACATCTTTTTTGGGTGTTAGTTCTAAAAGGTCTTGTAGGTCTTCATAGAACCGTTCAAGTTCAGCTTCTTCAGCGTTACTGGTCGGGGCATAGACTTGGATTACCATGATATTGAATGGTTTGCCTTGGAAACGAACAGAGATCATTCTGTCATTTTTGAGATTGCATCCAAGTACTGCATTTTGGACTCTTTTGTTGATCATGATGGCTACTTCATTTCTTCTAAGGGATTCCTGCCCACAGTAGTAGATATAATGGTCATCTGAGTTAAATTCACCCATTCCAGTCCATCTTAGTTCGCTGATTCCTAGAATGTCGACGTTCACTCTTGCCATTTCCTGTTTGACCACTTCCAATTTGCCTTGATTCATGGACCTAACATTCCAGGTTTCTATGCAATATTGCTGTTTACAACATCGGACTTTGCTTCTATCACCAGTCACATCCACAGCTGGGTATTGTTTTTGCTTTGGCTCCATCCCATCATTCTTTCTGGAGTTATTTCCCCACTGATCTCCAGTAGCATATTGGGCACCTACCGACCTGGGGAGTTCATCTTTCAATGTCCTATCTTTTTGCCTTTTCATACTGTTCATGGGGTTCTTAAGGCAAGAATACTGAAGTGGTTTGCCATGCCCTTCTCCAGTGGACCACATTCTGTCAGACCTCTCCACCATGACACATTCATCTTGGGTGGCCCCACATGGCAGGATGGCTGAGAGGAGTTACTCCACATTTAAGGTCAGGAGCAATGGCTGCACTTTGCTGGAGCAGCCATGAAGAGATACCCCACGTCCAAGGTAAGAGAAACCCAAGTAAGAAGGTAGGTGTTGTGAGAGGGCATCAGAGGGCAGACACACTGAAACTATAATCACAGGAAACTAGCTAATCTGATCACATGGACCACAGCCTTGTCTATCTCAATGAATTTTAATATATATTATATATAATTATATATATAATAATTATATATTATAATATATCATATATAATTATACATAATATATTATAATAATATATAATGATATATTATATATATATATTTATATAGTCAAAGCTGTGGTTTTCCAGTATCATATATGTATGTGAGAGCTGGACCATAAAGAAGGCTGAGCACTGAAGGATTGATGCTTTGAACTGTGGTGCTGGAGAAGACTCTTGAGAGTACCTGGGACAGCAAGAAGATTTAGATTTCCTAAAGGAAATCAGTCCTGAATATTCATTGGAAGGACTGATGTTGAAACTCCAATACTTTGGCCACCTGATGTGAAGAGCCAACTCATTGGAAAAGACCCTGATGCTGGGAAAGATTGAGGGCAGGATGAGAAGGGGGTGTCACAGGATGAGGTGGTTGGATGACATCATTGACACAATGGACACAAGTTTGAGCAAACTCAGAGAGACAGGGAAGGACAGGGAAGCCTAGCGTGCTGCAGTCCGTGTGGTCACAGAGAGTTGGACACGGCTTAGTAAGTGAACAACAACAGCAACAAAAGACTCAGTAAATAGTGGTTAAAGAACAAGTCTGAGCCAAGCAGATCCAGGTTGAACCTGGGTTTTTTTTATTTTCTACTCTGCTATCCTCTGCCTATTGCTGTCTATGACAATATGCTAACTGAAAATGCAAAGCGGCTTAAAGAAAAATGGAAGAATAAAATTATTCTCTATGTTCATCTTAACAAGGTCAACTTGCTTATTAGAATGAGAACGAAGCTGTAATTAATATGCCAATATATTATACTGCCACACATAACTGATAGCTGATGATTTTGAGCTTGCCCCCGACCCCCAGAAGCAGAACCTGAGACAAGGATTTGGGTGCAAGAAGATTATTTGGGAAGGAATCCAAAGCAGCACTAGTAAGGAAGGGGGCAGTGAAGCAAGGAAGCTTCAGGAGCCAGTACATGATGTGTGGCTAAACTGATTACTCATGAGACCAAGGAGGGCCCAGTCCCACTGGGATCCTTGAGGAGCCACTTAGAGATGTGGCTCGGCATCGCACCACCAGAAGGTCAGAATCCAGTCTCTGCCATCCATTGGCCTAGGCTGCTCTGGACACAAGCTCAGGTTGAGCACAGCTGGGAAGCCTTCAGATCCAGACTCAGCGCTGTAACTCCAGCTTCTGGCTGCCTGTGGGAAAAGGAAATGATGCAGGCAATGGCTGGAGACATGTCTACTCTTCCTCCGGCTCAGATGGACACTCTTTAATAAAAAAAAAAAAACTTTTTAAATTGAAGTATAGCTGATTTACAATGTTGTGTTAGTTTCTGCTACACAGCAAAATGATTGTTATATACATACGCATATATCTAATATACAGTCTTTTAAAAGTTATTTTTCATTATGGTTTACAGGATATTGAGTATAGTTCCCTGTGCTATACAGTAGGTCCTTGCTGTCTATCCATTCTATATACAATGTTTTGCATCTGTGAATCCTGAACTTCTACTCCATCCCTCCCCTATCTCCCCTTCCCCTTGGTAACCACAAGTCTGTTCTCTGTTAGGCCTCTCTTGAAAAGTGGGAACACATGGCTACCCTTTGGAAATTAGCTGGTTTACCCCAAGGGCTGCCCCTTCTGTGCCCACAAGTCTGAACCACAAGTCTGTTCTCTTTGTCTGTGGGTCTGTTTCGGTTTTGTAGATAAGTTCATTTGTGTCATGTTTTAGGTACCACCTCTAAGTGATATCATATGGTACTTGTCTTTCTCTTTCTGACTTACTTAATATATAATCTCTGGGTCCATCCATGTTGCTTCAAATAATATTATTCCATTCCTTTTTATTGTTGAGTAGTATCCCATTGTATATATTTACCACATTTTCTTTACCAAATGGACACTCTTTACATGAGCACAGAGCTCCATCTCTTGCTTCCTTGTTCACGCCCAGCTTCCACGTGGTGACCGTTTATCACTGTACATGTTGAACCCTTGTTTTTTTTCTCTTCATGACTTCATTCAGACTCTGTTTCAACACTTAATGCCATAGCCTTTCATTTAAAAGATGTTTGTTCACACACACCTGCCTTTTTAGTGTTTTTGCTGTGAAGGCAGCACTGCATAGTGGACAGCATGTGGCCTGTGTGAACATGGTCAGGCTACCACCACCTTTCTAAGCCTGTTTCCTCATACACGTGTTTATAAATGACCATGAAAATGCCACTTTTATTTTGGAGTTCCAAATATATTTTAGTGAGTAGGAAAATTCACAAATACAGAATCTATGAATAATGAGGGTTGACTGCACAACCTTGACTCAGATGAGTAAGTCAAATATTTATGGAGCATTTGCAGTGGAGTGTGGAAATAGAAGGCTCATCTCTTGTGGGCTTTGCTTGAAATATTAGTCTTTGTTTCATCTTACTTTTCCACATTTTTAACTTTTAATGTAATTAGTCAAGTAATTTCATGAATATATGTTCAGTGCAAAAACATTAAAATGACACACAGCTCCAAAGAATTAAAAAATAATAAAATGTATTTTTCAATTTATTTTTTCATTAGATTCTATTTCTTTCTCCAGAGGTAACCATGATTAAGAGTTGATATGATACTTTTGAGATTTAAACACACATGTGTGCATGCACAAAAGCACACTATTTTCAAAAGTAAGTGAGCCATGTGAGAAACAGGATGTTTGTAGCAGCTTTATTCACAATTGCTAAAAATTGGAAGCAACCAAGATATCCTTCAGTAGATGAATGGATAAGTAAATTGTTATATATCCAGATATTGGAATATTATTTAACACTAAAAAGAAAAAACTAACAAGCCATGAAAAGACTATGGAGAAAATTTACATGCATATTATTAAGTGAAAGAAGCCAATATAAAAAAGCTACATGCTGAATGGTTCCAACTACATGACATCCTAGAAAAGGCAAAACCATGGAGACAGTAAAAAGGTCAGTGGTTGCCAGGGGTTAGAGAGGAGGAAAGGATAAATGGGCAGAGTATGGAGGATTTTTAGGGCAATGACACTACTCTATGTGACACCATAACAGTGGATACATGTCATTATACATTTGTCCAAGCCCAAAGGATATACACCTAAGAGTAAATCTAATATAAATTTTGGACTCAGGTGACAGTGATGTGTCAATGTGGGTTCATCATTTGCAATACATGTACCACTCTGGTAGGGGATGTTGATAACTGGGGAGGCTGTGCACATATGGGGTGGGCCTATATGAGATATCTCTATGTCTTCTGCTCAGTTTTGCTGTGAACCTAAATCTACTCAAAAATAAAGCCTATTTTAAAAAAGTAAATGGGATTACAGTATACATATAACTTGCTTGTTTTCCTTAACATGTCTTGAAGTTCATTCCATTTCAGAACATAAAGACCTATATTGTTCTTTACTACAGCTGCAAAGCATTTCACAGCATGGCCGAACGTGATCTTCTGTTGATGGATTTTTAGGTGGTCCCCTGTGTAACAGGGGGACTTCTTGCTAAGCCATTCAGTGATGACAACTTTGTGTTCACACATTTGTGGCACTCTGGTGAAAGATAGAACTGGGCGAGGGTGGAGAACGGACCTTCGGTCATCCCGCAGTCTGGGGTGGAGTTCTAGCTCACCTACGTGCTGAGTCAGTCATCTTGTGTCAATTAGTTATCCTCTCTACATGTCCTCTTTCTCATCTGCAAAATGGGGAAGTTAATAGTCTTTATCCCTGGAGGAGGGCATGGCAACCCATTCCAGTCTTCTTGCCTGGAAATCCCACGGACAGAGGAGCTTGACGGGGTACAGTCTATGGGGCGGCAAAGAGTCAGACACAACTGAAGCGACTTAGCATGCAATAGTCCTAATAGGATTATAAGGTTTGAGCAAGCTTTGGGAGTTGGTGATGGACAGGGAAGCCTGGCGTGCTGCAGTGCATGGGGTTGCAAAGAGTTGGACACGACTGAGCGACTGAACTGAACTGAGTCCTTATAGGGGAATTCCCTGGTGGTTCAGTGGCTAAGACTCCACACTCCCAAAGCAGGGAGCCCAGGTTCTGTCCCTAGTCAGGGAACTAGATCCCACATGCCACCACTAAGACCCAGTATAACCAAATAATTTAAAGATGTAGTCTTTCCAGCGATGTAAGCATTTGTGAGAAAATCCACCCTTTAGCACTGTGCCTATGCATAGAATGTCCTCAGTGTTGGATAACATGCATAATTTTCAGGGTATGGTCCAAGGGACAGGACAATATAATAATGAGAATATAGACTCTATAAAGTGCTTAGAACAGTGCCTTGCCACATCCTAATCACTATGTAAGAATTTTCTATTATTACTAGTATCATAGGGGTAGAATTGCTAGGTCAAAGCATATGTGCATTGAATATGTTAGTACCTACTGCCAAGTCACAAACCCCTCATCCCACCCTCCAAAACTCTCCAGAGGAAAGGCTCTACCAATTTCCATTCCCACCAACACATGGAGACTGTTTCCCCACAACCTTGCCAGTACTGAGTACTACAGATTAGTTTACTTTTTGCCAAGCTGATGGCCTCATTTTCCTTTGCTGAAATGCTGATAACTGGATCCTGTCATAAAAGCAGGGTATACGGGCCTCTGAGAAGGCTGTTGGTGAATGCAAGCAAGAGGAAGCCTCGCTCTAACTTGCCACGAGCTCATTTAGGCTCTTTGGAGTATTCACAAATGGTTATCAGGGTAATTCTGCAAAGAAGTGGGGGTGGAGATCTTCCAACAGAACCTCATGGTTTCTAGGGGGGCTTTGATTTGGTTGGCTGCAGGACCCCTTTTGCCAGATGTCAGCAAATCACAGACATTCATCGAGCTGAAAGCCAACTCATTCAGCCTTTCTGGGCAACATATTCAGACTGAATCCAGCAAGTTTGACTCAGGGCGGTGAAATAAATAGGACTTAATTTATATTTTAAAGTCTTTTATCTCTCTTTAAGCCCCTGTGCCTTGCTGAAATAAAATTTGATCGAGATGGAGAGAGGGAAGAATGCAGCTTTAATAATGCATGATCTGCAATCTTGGCCCTTTCTTTTCTTCACCTTAACATTTTGTTGGAGGCTTGCCATTTCCCTGCGCTTTCCCTGCATGATTCTGGAATGACAGTCTTGTCCCCCTTCTAAACCACATTGCCTCAGTGTTCAGATGGTTTCAGGTGGGACTGGCAGGTTTGATATCCGCTTTGCCCAACGAGAAACACTGGGGGCAAACTGGGGTGCTTACCCTTCTCTCCACGAGCCACTATCTGCCAGTCAGCCGCCATATTGATAAGATTAGCTGGTAATTAACAGCCCAGCCTAGCCAAGCAGAGGAGATGACTCAATTAGCAGAATGTCACTGCATCTAATTTACTTTGCTTATCAGAGATTTATTCTCTAATGACTACAGGAAGAAGAGCAGGGCACCTTCAGTAGAGGGATCTGAGGGGTTTAAAAGCTTAAATGTTGTCTAACCTCTCTCTGTCTGCTGGTTTGCCTGGCAGTAAGGAGGCTTCTAATGCCAGTGCAGAAAAGTGACTGCAGTGATATATGTGCCTGGAGCTTGAGATAAAAAAGACTGAATGACTCTCAGCATGGAAGTTGGTGCTTAGTTTACAAAGTCTTTCTTCCTTGTTTGTTGTTTAAATCCCTTCTCTGTTTTTAAAGTTAAATTTGTTTATCATGTTTATTTTACTAAAAAACCTCCTTCCATGGCTAGTTAGCTCTGGTTGTAGTAAATATTAGATAGCAGTAGCAAAATAATTACGATAATAATAAAAAAGATATTTATCAAATTCTTCAGATACACCAGGCATTGTACTCAACCCGCCATATTGAATGGATTGTATCTTGCCCTCTGAACCAGGGTTTGGCAAATCTTTTCTTAAAGGGCCAGAGAGTAACTATTTTAGCTTTGCAGATGAAGATCTCTGTGATGACTACTCAACTTTCCCATCGTATTAATATCAAGAAAGCAGTCACAGAATATATGTAAATAAACGAGCACAGCTGTATTCCATTAAAGCTTTCTTTACAAAAAAAAAACAGGCCCAATTTGAACCATTGGCCACAGTTTGCCAACACTTCCTCCAAAGCAGTGTTTCTCAGACTTCAGGTTGTGATCCGTTAGTGAATCAATCTAGTGTGCTGCAAAAATAATTGTTTAAAAACATGAAACAAACCAAAATAGAACAAAAACTATGTGAATGTATCATATCAAATATGGATAAGCCTCTATTTGGAAATTTAAATTTCATATATGTGCATATATATACACCCATGTGTGCATATGTGGAGCTTCCCTGGTGGTGCTAGTGGTAAAGAACCTGCCTACAGGAGACATAAGAGATGTAGGTTTGATCCCTGGGTCAGGAAGATCCCTTGGAGAAGGAGATGGCATTCCAATATTCTTGCCTGGAGAATCTCATGGATAGAAGAGCCCGGCAGGCTACAGTCTACAGGGTTACAAAGAGTCAGACATGACTGAAGCGACTCAGCAAGCACACATGTATGCATATATGTATATATGTGTGTGTGTGTACTTAATTACACCTGAGTTCTGGGCTTTGATGTAAAATGTGTAATCTTATGGATTATGAGGGCTGCCATGGTGGTTCAGACATTAAAGAATTCGCCTGCAATGTGGGAGACCTGAGTTCAATCCCTGAGTTGGGAAGATTCCCCTGGAGAAGGGAACAGCTACCCTCTCCATTATTCTGGCCTGGAGAATTCCATGGTCAGAGGAGCCTGGCAGGCTACAGTCCATGGGTCATAAAAGTTCGAAAAATACTGTTCTTAACACTGTCCTGATGTAAGTCTTGATACAGTATGCATTTTACAGCTGAGGAAAGTGGCTTGCCCAAAGGCACACAGCCAGAGGGGCTGGGATTCAGATGACACCAAAGAACATCATCACTCCTACAATAAGAGGTTCCTGGTGATGAAGGGCAGAGTATTAGGGGAAGAGCAAAATGCACAGGCTAGTCTAACAGGTATTTTATTCTAAGGTAACAGCCTTTGAGATAAGCTTTTTCTCTTGTTCATTTTGGAAATGTTAGTAAACAGTCAAATGGTTAAAATTCTTTCCAGTGGAAGGATAATAAAAGAAAACAAGGGACGGGCATATTCCACATATAGAACAGTTTCCCGCTGAAACAAACTGAACGCCTTTTTTTCCTTCCTGGTATTTGCACTGCAATTGCTCTTTATCACAATGTATTTTTTCCCCTAACATATTTCAGAAAGTCAGTTGGAACTGATTTGAGACTCTAAACAGTCTTGTGGATGAAAAAAGCAAAATGTAACCCATTCAAACAACCCCTCTTCCTTAATCTAGTAACTTGTGAGATGCAATTTAAATGATAATGTTAACCAAAATGGGAGAAAGGCAAGGCTACAGTAGAAGAGTTTTTTTTTTTTTAACCCCCACTGAAAAGACAAATGGCTGAGACATTTATATCTACAGCACTTATTAGGTAGAAAATGCTCAACCCATTAATTTTATTGCTGTGGTGCCGAATATGGAGTGAAAATGAAGTTCAGAGCTGTTACAAGACTCCAGTGGCTCATGCAAGATGGAGGCGGGCAGAGAGGGAAGCTCCAGCAGAATCCAAGGATTTTTCAGAACGTTCTCCCCCGGCTTCCATTCTCATGTTGCAAAACGAGTATTTCTCTAAGTGTGACTCCTTGGAAAATTTTCTCTTAAATTGAGACTTTAGAGTCACTTCGTAAGTTTTTGTTTTTAAGGCAACCTTCCATAAGATGTTTGCTGATTAATTTAAAGATAGGTCTCCCTAGCAACCATGTTTTACTCGGGTGGATTATGCAAGAAGAAAATAGAACTCACAGTTATCAGAAATAATGTAAGTAAAAGCTAGTTTCAGCAAGGAAAAAAGAAGCAAAGGAAAGCAAACATACTAGGATTTTGTTTTTAAAAAAAGTATTCCTAAGTTTGAAGACATATGTAGGAAATAAGGAGGAAAATAAATTAGGTGCTGCAATGCTACCTTACAAGGCTGCCATTACTATTTTGTAATGGCTTTTTCCCCCCAGACTTTTATTTCTACATAACTTGGTTAAGAAACTTCACAACTCCCCATAGTTACCATCTTACTAAGTAAAACGAAAATATAAGATGAAAAATGTAGCTATTTGCACTCAATTTTACCTTGTGCCCTCGTGCTCCAGAGTCTGCTATTTGTGTTGAACAGCTAGGGATCCCTAGAAGAGGGTGTCCTAACTACCTCCACCCCAAAGCTTCCTCCAGAGCTTCTGGGGTGTTGATACCACACTGTCAGCCTCCTACATGTGCTTTGTAGGCTTTTGCATACCAAGGTTTTCTTGGCAATAACTCCCAAACTAAGAGACCCCCACTTAGTCTATTACTCCCAGGCTATCCCTTCAAGTGTCAAGCTTTGCTATCAACAACTTCTCATTATCCAACAAACTCAGTTTCTCCTATGGTCTTATATGGCTCAGGGAAATTTAAAACTCCCTATACTATGTATGCCTGTTGATTGATTTTTATATATACATATATGCATGCACATGGATATTCACATACACCTATTAACTTGTATATGTATATATCATCATATGTATAAACATACGCACATATATGATGAAAGTTTTATGTGTTTTCATTTAAGGAATTGATAGGCAGAAAGTTAGCTGAGAGCACTAAGCAGTGGCCTGTTCAGTTAAAGGTCCAACAGCAGCCTAATCCCACCAAGCAATTTACCAGCCCGCCCCTAATACACGCCGACCAGGACTCCAAAAATAGTCAGGGGACTGGAAAAACCTACCACCAGGTGGGTGGGACTTTCCCTACTCTAGCACATGCACACACCTCATACTAACTTTTGGGAGCCATTGAATGCATTAACTACTCATAAATATTCCATGAATGCATACATTTAATTATAACAGACTGAATTATGGGAAGGACATGCCCGGTAGAGCATATTGTTATATAACCTGCAGCTATCAATCAAGGCTTTCAATCAATGATCCCTCCCCTGGATTATGCAAATGACCCTGCCTTAAAAACTCTGTACCCTAGTCCTCCAGGGCCATTTGCCTCCCTCGGCATGGCCCACCTCTCTCTTGAGATATTCTCTCTTTTCTTTCTTTGTGTGTGCTCAGTTGCTTAGTCATGTCCAACTCTTTGCAACATATTCTTTCCTTCCTTATTGTTCATAAACTTTCTTGCAATGGGTAAGACTTTAGATTCTTCTTTGCATCCTTACCAAGAACTGAGGCCCATAGAAAGAAAAGTCTCCAGACTCTTCTTCCACTAACAGAAACGTTGGTGTTGTTCAGTTGCTAAATCACGTCCGACTCTTTGTAATCCCATGGACTGCAGCATGCTAGGCTTCTCTGTCCTTCACTACTTCTCTGAGTTTGTGCAAACTCATGTCCATTAAGTCAATGATGCCATCCAACCATCTTATCCCCTGTCGTCCCCTTCTCCTCTTGCCCTCAGTCTTTCCCAGCATCAGGGTCTTTTCCAGTGAGTCGGTTCTTTGCATCAGGTGGCCAAAGTATTGGAGCTTTAGCGTCAGCACCAATCCTTCCAATGAATATTCAGGGTTGAGTTCCTTTAGGATTGATTGGTTTGATCTCCTTGATGTTCAAGGGACTCTCAAGTGCCTTCTCCAACACCACAACTCAAAAGCATCAGTTCTTTGGTGTTCGGCCTTCTTTATGGTCCAATTTATAAACAAAGAGAAGCTCACACTAGTCAGAATGGTTATTACTAAACAGTCTACAAATAATAAATGCTGAAGAGGGTGTGGCAAAAAAGGAACTCTACCACATTGTTGGTGGGAATGTAAATTGGTACAGTCACTACGGAGAACAATATGGAGGTTCCTTAAAAACTAAAAATAGAGTTTCCATATAACCCAGCAATCCTACTTTTGGCTTTGTATCCAGACAGAACTATAATTTGAAAAGATATCTTCACTCCAATGTTCATAGCAGTACTATTTACAATAGCCAGGCACATGGAAGCAACTAATCTAAGTGTTCACTGACAGATGAATGGATAAAGGAAATGTGGTACACATATACAATGGAATATTATTCAGCCACAAAAGAATGAAATAGTGACACTCGCAACAACATGGATGGACCTAGAGATTGTCATATTAAGTGAAGTAAGACAGAGAAAGACGAATATTATGATATCACTGATATGTGGAATCTAAAAAAATGATACAAATGAACATATTTATAAAACACAAACTGACTCACAGACATAAAAAACAAATTTATGGTTATCAGAGGGGATAGCAGGGGTAGGGGGTGGAGATAAATCAGAAGTTTTGGATTAGCATAAATACACTGCTATATAAAAATATGTAAGCAACAAGGACCTGCTGTATAGAGCAGGGAACTGTATTCAGTGTCTTATAATAATCTATAAAGGAAAAGAGTCTGAAAAAGAATATATATATCATTATGCTCAGTCGTGCCTGACTCTTTATGATCCCATGGACTATAGCCTGCCAGGTTCCTCTGTCCATTGGGTTTCTTAGGCAGAATACTGAAGTGGGTTGCTATTTCTTACTCCAAGGGATCTTCTTGACTCAAGGATCAAACCACATCTCCGGCATTGGCAGGCTGATTCTTTACTATTGAGTTGCCTGGGAAGCTTCCCTGGTGGCTCAGCACTAAAGGATCCTCCTGCAATGCAGGAGACACAGAAGATGCAGGTTCAGTCCCTGGGTCTGAAAGATTTCCTGGAGGAAGGCATGGTAACCCACTCCAGTATTCTAGCCTGGAGGATCCCATGGACAGAGGAGCCTGGCAGGCTGTGGTCCATAGGGTCACAATGTCGGACATGACTGAAACAACATAGCACACACACGTGCACACCTGGGAAGCTGTTGTTGTTTAATCACTAAATCATACCTGACTGTTTTGCGGCCCCATGGACTGTAGCCCCCCAGGCTCCTCTGTCCATGGGATTTCTTAGGCAAGAATACTGGAGTGGGTTGCCATTTCCTTCTCGAGGGGATCTTCCTAATACAGGGGTTGAACTCCAGTTTCTTGCACTGCAGGTGGCTTCTTTACCACTGAGCCACCAGGAAGCCCACATATATATATGTACACACACAGACACACACACACACACAGACATACACACACACATACATATAATTGAATCACTTTGCTGTACACCCAAAGCTAACACAACATTGTAAATTTACTGTATTTCAGTAAACAAACAAACAAAAAAAGGTATTTTGCTGCTAGTAAAACAAAAGGCAAAAACTTGCTTCCCTTCATTCATTCTTCCCATTTCCTTCCTTCCAGAGGCAACCTCTGTTGACTCTTCTTGTTGATTGTTTTGGGACCTCCAGATATCTATATAATCTCCTTATATTGTTACATACTGATTTGTCATATTTAGGCATATTAGTTATTTCCTTCAAGCAAAATGAAAATTAAGCTCTCTGGTCACTCCTCCCTGCTTTCACCACCACACACACTATACACACTTCCTGTCTCTGAATTTCTCAATGATTTTTGATAGTTCAATTTTTGCTTTTTTTTCAGTGTCATGACCATGTCAATTAGCTTCCACAGTTGAACTATGTAATATGTATTCTATGGTTTTTTCCTTTACTGCACAACTTCTTGTTTATCATGAAGTTAATACTTTTTTTTTAAAAGCTTGCTCAGTCTGGATCCCTTTTATTTCTTTTTCTTCTCTGATTGCTGTGGGACCTCCAAAACTATATTGAATAGTAGTGGTGAGAGTGGGCACCCTGTCTTGTTCCTGATTTTAGAGTAAGTGCTTTCAATTTTTCACCATTGAGGATAATGTTGGTTATGGGGGGAGGGGCAGGATGGGGGGAGGGATAGTTAGGGAGTTTGGGATTAACATGTACACACTGCTATATTAAAAATGGATAACCACCAAGGGCCTACTGTGTAGGACATGGAACTCTGCTCAGTGTTCAGTGGCAGCCTGGATTGGAGGGGAGTTTGGGGGAGAATGGGTACATATATATATATATGTATATATGACTGAGTCCCTTTACTCTCCATGTGAAACTAACACAACATTGCCAATCAGCTATACTCCAATATAAAATCAGTTAAAAAATAACCAAAATAGCTGATTATTATCTAAAGTTAGATATATGCTTTCATGTTTTATGAAACTTCTAAAAGATGACTATCAATTGACCATTTACTATTTTAATAAATGTCAATTCATTTCAAAGCTATGAAATTTCCAAAACATGCAGTTCTATAGTGTAATTTTTCATGATAGTGTATATATTTTGCTCTCTACAGTATAACTGGACTGACAGAATCATGCTTCTGAGAGAATTTCAATATCAGAGGACCAAAACCTGTTCATTGGTTACTTGCTGGGTTCTACACAAGTGTTTTTTTTTTTTTTTCTATATTCCATTTTGGATTTGTTTTTATTTCCTTAAAAGAACAACTTTTCTGTGTGTTTGTTCTTGCCCATTTTGTTGTTACTTTTGATGCCAAGGGGTTTCCTTTTTTACCAGTTTACAGAAAATAATTACTTACATTTTTATAGAGTTCGCTTTATTCCATTAAAAAAAAAAGCTTGCTCAACTTTCCACTTTTCTTCTCACTAATTCAACCTCCAATTTTTGGCTGGTAATATTCTCATCAGATATGCCATCAGTTTTACCTTCCAGGAGTTCAAAGTCTTCAAACCTGCGCCTCTGTTCCTGATGGCAGGGTCACCAGCTCTCATTCTGCCTCTCCCCAGCCCTACCCCTACCCCTACCACCCACCGCCACCCCCTCTGTCATCCCCTTTGTCCTCTGAAGTGGCTGTTCTATTTCTCATAGCCCAGGTATTCAACATTCCTTATTCATTCTTTCAGTTTAGTTGAGCACTTCTTTCACTAGGTTTCCAAGAAAGGAATTATTGTTGTTACGATTTTGGAGATGTTACACATAAATGTAGGATATAGAATCCGAGATTGGAAATCACTTCCCTGAGAATTTTAAAAACATTACCATCTTCTGGATTTTAGAGTTGCTACTGAAAAGCCACTCTATTCTGACTCTTTTTATAGAACCCACACTTTTTCCTGGCAATCTTGTGAAACTTCACTGAGTCAGCCTTTTCAAATTCAATGACAATGTTTCTTGGCCATTGTTCAGGGCCTTTACAGCTGGAAACACAAACTCTTTTGTCCTGGAGAATTTTCTTGAATTATTTAATGAGTTATTTCTTCCTCTCCATTTTTTTTTTTCTGTTTTTTTTTCCCCCTTTCTTTCTAAAACTCATGTTAGTTACATGTAGATTCTCTATTCAAAAACTAGTACAGCCACTCTGGAGAACAGTGTGGAGATTCCTGAAAAAACTGGAAATAGAACTGCCATATGACCCAGCAATCCCACTGCTGGGCATACACACCGAGGAAACCAGAATTGAAAGAGACATGTGTACCCCAATGTTCATTGCAGCACCGTTTACAATAGCCAGGACATGGAAGCAGCCTAGATGTCCATCAACAGACGAATGGGTAAGAAAGTTGTGGTACATATACACGATGAAGTATTACTCAGCTATTAAAAAGAACACATTTGAGTCAGTTCTAATGAGGTGGATGAAACTGGAGCCTATTAGACAGAGTGAAGTAAGTCAGAAAGAAAAACACCAATACAGTATATTAATGCATATATATGGAATTTAGAAAGATGGTAATGATGACCCTATATGTGAGACTGAAAAAGGGACACAAATATAAAGAATAGACTTTTGGACTCTGTGAGAGAAGGTGAGGGTGGGGTGATTTCAGAGAATAGCATTGAAACATGTATATTACCATATGTGAAATAGATGACTAGTCCAAGTTAGATGCATGAAACAGGGCACTCAAAGCCAGTGAACTGGGACAACCCACAGGGATGGGATGGGGAGGGAGGTGGGAGGGAGGTTTGGGATGGGGGGACACATGTGCACCCATGGCTGATCCATGTCAATGTATGGCAAAACCCACCACAATATTGTAAAGTAATTAGCCTCCAATTATAATAAATAAATTAATTTTAAAAAGAATGTAATTGGTAATAATGCCTCTTCATTATGAAGTCTTCCAAGGAAATGACGGTTGTGTCAAAGAAATACCAAAAAACATGGATTATGGCAAACTGCCTGAGGTCCAACCCTACCTTTGTTGTGGTCTCAAGGTGTGAACCTTTTAATAAATCTCTCAATGCTGTGTACATCGGTTTCCTCATCTAATAAAAATGGAGATCAATTTTAAAAAGTTTCTTTCTTCTCTCCTATTTTACATTTCTTTGTCTTTTTACTCTGTTCTGGAAATATTTGTCAATCTAATCTACTAACCCTTTCATACTTTCCTAAGTATTTCTTTGTGCTATTGCATCTTTTACTTCTGAGGGATCCTTTTTGCTCTCTGAAGGCTCATGTTTTAATAGCAGGTGAAATAGTGCAGCACCCTAAACATGTTAGTGTAACAGCAAACAGGGTGTGCTGCCTAGAATACAGTGAACAAGGGTGAGTTCAGAAAAGTCATGGAGATAAAAGAAACTCTTTTGCCTCTTTCCTGTTTGCCCATGTCTATTTCCCTCTAAACTTGAAAGGAGTAATCTCATTGGAATGAGATCACAAGGCAATTTAAGCCCCTGGCTTATGTGCTTCTGAATGCACGCCATGCCTTGCCTAACCTGTTGATTCCTTCCTTAGATTAACAGAAGTAAAAGTGAAGAATTAAGTAGTTGAAGAATGCCTAGCTCTCTACCCCAACAGCCCACTTAGCAATCCTGAAGGCGGATTATAGGGCCAAGATAACATCTGAAGAGAGTGTCAGTCAGTCTTCATGCAGTGGAGAAGGCTGTAGAACCCAACCTCATGCCTCCATGATCCACTGAGATTCTTCCCTCACACCTCTTTCCCTTTAAAAATTGTCATGACTGAGCAGAGTCTTTGTAGTTGGTCTCAGGACCCCAGTCTACCTTCTCCCCGGATTGCTGGCTTTTCTGGTTAAGGCGACATTCCTTTCTACTGACACTTGCCTCTCAAATTTTGGCTTTTGAGCAAAGAGCAGCCTCTGAGTTAGGTAACAGAGAGGCTAGTGCTTGTGTTAGTCACTCAGTTGTGTCTGCTTTTTGGGACCTCATGGACTGGAGCCCACCAGGCCTCTGTGTCCATAGGAGTTTCTAGGCACGAATACTGGAGTGGGTTGCCATTTCCTTCTCCAGGGGATCTTTCTGACTCAGGGATCAAACCTGTGTCTCCCACATTGCAGGCAGATTCTTTACTGTCTGAGCCACTCAGGAAGCCTCAACAGAGAGAAGGGGGGCACATCACACAGGAGCTCATGGAACCCTGACTCAAAGTCATAAAAGCTGGCATCTAAGGCTAGCTTTGTTCTTTATTTGTAAAACTCCTCTAGTCTCTTTGAGCCTTCATTTCACCGTCTCTAAACTGAAAGGTTTAAATCTCTGAGGAGCCTTATAACTCTAGTATTCTCATGGGTCTTTAACGACATCAATATTTTTTCCCCAAGGGAGAACAATCATAGTAGTTACATTTGTGTATATACACTTTATGCTTTTCTAAATGCCCATGTATATCTGATCTTCATCTCACCCAAGAATAGAACTTTGACCCCTGAGGCAACTATGGATTTATATTTAAGTTACTTACTTGGATTTCAGTTCAGTAGCTCAATCGTGTCCGACTCTTTGTGACACCATGGACTGCAGCACTCCAGGCTTCCCTGTCCTCACCAACTCCCGGAGCTTGCTCAAACTCATGATGCCATCCAACCGTCTCTTCCTCTGTCGTATCCTCCTCCCACCTTCAATCTTTCCCGGCATCAGGGTCTTTTCTAATGAACCAGTTCTTTGCATCAGGTGGCCAAAGTATTGGAGCTTCAGCTTCAACATCAGTCCTTCCAATGAATATTCAGGACTGATTTCCTTTAGAATTGACTGTTTTGATCTCCTTGCAGGTCAAGGGATTCTCAAAAGTCTTTTCCAACACCACAGTTCAAAAGCGTCAATTATTCAGTGCTCAGTTTTCTTTATGGTCCAAATCTCCATCCATACATGACTACTGGAAAAACCATAGTTTTGACTAGATGGACCTTTGTCGGCAAAGTAATGTTTCTGCTTTTAAATATGCTGTCTAGGTTTGTCATAGCTTTTCTTTCAAGAAGCAAGTGTCTTTTAATTTCAAGGCTGCAGTCACCATCTGCACTGATTTTTGAGTCCAAGAAAATAAAGTCTTTCATTGTTTCCTCACCTATTTGCCATGATGTGATGGGACCAGATGCCATGATCTTAGTTTTTTGAATGTTGAGTTTTAAGCCAGCTTTTTCATTCTCCTTGTTCACTTTCATCAAAAGGCTCTTTAGTTCCTCTTTGCTTTCTGCCATAAAGGAGGTGTCATCTGCATATCTGAGGTTATTGATATTTCTCTCAGCAATCTTGATTGCACAAGCTGGATTGCACAAGTTCACATGTCTGGTGTACATTGTCGTGTGCATACATCTTCTACAAGTGATTGTGCTTTTGTGTACTTTACTGTAGAGTACTGCACAGGGTACAGAGTGCAGGATGTCTGGAAGCAAGTGTAAAGGCAGTGGTGATGTAGCTGACATAGGACCCAGACATCACTGGACCACTTTTTCAAGAGGGTAGATAGAACTGAATCCATGAAGAAGCCAGAACCTGTGCCATCAATATCAGGCAGAAGTGAAATGGCAGCTTGTCCTCAGTCTCCCATTGCTGACGATCCTTCAGTTCTACCATTTCCCACGTCCTCTCCCTCCTCCAGTCAGTAACTCCTCTTGCCTGTTCACTTGATGCCAGCCCCTACATGCTAGCTGTTGTACTACGGTTGTTGTTCAGTCACTAAGTTGTGTACGACTCTTTGCGACCCCATGAGCTATAACATGCCAGGCTCCTCTGTCCTCCACTATCTCCTGGAGTTTGCTCAAATTCATATCCACTGAGTCAGTGATGCTATCTAACTATCTCATCTTCTGCCACCCCCTTCTCCTTTTTGCCTTCAGTCTTTCCCAGCATCAGGGTCTTTTCCAATAAGTCAGCTCTTTGCATCAGGTGGCCAAAGTATTAGAGCTTCAGCTTCAGCAACAGTCTTTCCAATGAATGTTCAGGGTTGATTTCTTTTACAATTGACTGGTTTGATCACCCTGCAGTCGTTATTGTACTGTACTACTATACTTTCCAATGTACTGTACTATAAGATTAAAAGTTTCTTTATTTTTTGTGTTTATTTTTATTTATTATTTATGTGAAAATATTATAAGCCTACTACAGAGCAGCACGACATAGCCAATTGTGCTAGTTGGGTACCTAGGCTAACTTTTTTGGATTTACGAATAAATATTACATGCAAATGTGCTCTCAGAACAGAACTCATTCGTATGTAGGGGACTTACTATATTCAGTGACAAAAGACTCTTTCCAGTGCCCACACTGCACTACCTGTTCTGGCAATATTTTAATTAAGTTTAAGTCTTTAAAATCCTCATTCCAGGGAGAAAATATTTGCAAACCATATGTTTGATAAAGGGTTAATATTTAGAAAATACAAGGAACTTGTGTAACTCAATAGCAAAAACTCAAATAATCTGATTTTTAAATGGGCAGAGGACCTGGATAGATATCCCCCCCCCAAAAAAGACATATTAATGTAACTGGCCACATCTACATGAAAAGGTACTCAATATTACTAACCATCATGGAAATGCAAATCAAAACTACAACGAAATATCACCTCATATCTGTCAGAATGGTCATCATTAAAAACACAAGAAAAAACTCATATTTAAGATGATATGGAGGAAAGGAACACCTGTACACTGTTAGTGGAAATGTAAGTTGGTGCAGCCACTATGGAAAACAGCAAGGTGTTTTCTCAGAAAATTGAAAATAGAACTACTATATGATCCAGCAATCCCACTTCTGGGTATATATCTAAAGGAAATGAAATCACTAACTCAAAGAGCTATCTGCACTCCCATGTTCATTGAAGCATTATTCACAAAAGCCAAGATGTGTAAACATGTGTCCATCAACAGATGACAGATAAAGGAGATGTGGTAAATACACACACACACACACACACACACACACACACACACACACACAGGCCCTGGTAGCTCAGGTGGTAAAGAATCTGTCTGCAATGCAGAAGATCCTGGTTCTATTCCTGGGTCGGGAAGATCCTCTGGAGAATGGATAGGCTACCCACTCCAGTATCCTTGGGGTTCTCTGGTGGCTCAGACAGTAAAGAACCCCCTGCAATGCAGGAGACCTGGGTTCGATCCCTAGGTTGGGAAGATCCCCTGGAGGGAGGGCATGGCAACCCACTCCAGTTTTCTTGTCTGAAGAAGCCCCGTGGACAGAGGAGCCTGGCAGTCTACAATCCTGATATTTGGGGCGACAGAGATGGACCTTGAGGACATTATGCCAAGTGATATAAATCAGACAAAGACAAATGCTGAATGAGTTCACTGATATGTGGAATCTAAAAAAAAGCTGAAGTCATAGAAAGAAAGAATAGATTAGTGGTGGTTGAGGGAAATGTTAGGTGTTGGTCAAAAGGCAGGAAGTTGCAGTTATAAGATGAATAAGATTTGAGTTGTAATGTACAGCATGGTGACCATATGTCACAATACTGTTTTGTATTCTTGAAAGCTGCTCTGTGAGCAGATCTTTAATGTTCTTGCCACCACCACCACAACAAAGTGATTATTATGTGAGGTGAAGGATGTGTTAACTAAATTTATCTTGGTAAATATTTTGTAATATATACACATATCAAATCATGTTGTACATCTTGCACTTATACAGTGTTGTAAATATGTCTCAATAAAACTGGGGGGAAATCCTCAATTCAGGGACCAACTTATATCATTAATAGCAATGAAGATAATGATAACAATGGAAATGACTTTTGGAACCATCCTGTACGTTAATGTTAGTGATAATATCGAAGCTCACTGTGGGCTGGGTCCTGATGAAATATTTCATTCATTAGCTCATTGATTCTTCATAATGATCCTATGGGTTATGTACAAATTGTTATCCCTATTTCCCAAATGGGAAAACTAAGGCCAAGAGAGGTTGAAGAGATCTCTTCACAAAACAAGTAAAAGACAGAGCCTGGACTCAACCCAGGTTGGTCTGGTGCCAAAATTCACATTTAGAATCATTGCAATGTGCTAAATCCATGTATTTTTCCTCATATTTTAAGAAACATGTCTTGAATTCTGATTATGGGCCAGTTCTTCTGCTGTTATATTGTGTTCCTTTTAATGTACAATCCTGAGAATATTTCTCTGTTGGTTTTCCCAGCCTCTTTGGACAAGCCATTTTAGCTTCTTTCTGTTCATAATCTCTTGGGAGAAGGGCTGATGTATTTGTAAAATTATGAGCAAACCCATCATTATCCATGAAAAATACCTGCCCCAGTGCATGCTGGGTTGAGCATTTTATAATATTCAAACTTCAATCATTGCATTCACTAAATGATAGCTTTCTCTGATCTAAGGGGAAACCTTACCTTTTTTTCTGCTGCAAATATACATGGTAAAAATGGATAGAGGCCAAGAGGCATATTATAACGTAAGAAAAGCATTTTTCTAGGACAGTAGAAAAAGAGTGATAATTTTAGAAATTGCCAAATAGGATAAGTGGGTGGCTTCCTTCTTTTCCATAACAGTTTTCCTTTCATCATCAGCTTAAGTCTAAATTCTGGCATAAACTCTACATGACACAGGCTGAAAGAAACAGGTTAAAAGAAAGTTACATTTCTAAACAAAGATAATTCAACTCATAAAATGGAGAGGATTTCGCTGACTCTTAGAGAGAAGGAGGAAATTTCTATCCAAAGCTCAGCTTGCTTGAATCTAGCAATTCATAATCACAAATGGAAATAGACATGCAAACTCTAGTATCCATTGAGCCAGTCGCCATGATCGCATTCCCAAACGTGTGTTGATTCAAAATCTAGGCTAAAGAGATTTAACTGCATTCTGGATGGGAAACATTTATCCTTTGAGCTTGCTGTTTGGGGACATGCAAACAATAGGAGAGGAGGAAGGGAAGTGGAGGGGCCCCGGGGGATCAGGAAAGCTTCATGCCCTGCTGACAGGTGCAGAGAACAGACCCAACATCTGTGGAAGGAAAGCTGAGGACTTAGAAACAAAGTGGTAGGAAATTAAAGCACTAGAGATGGTTAAGATGCTCAGGGAAAGAGGCTGGGAAACTGATTGTATTGGTCCCAGTCGGGAGCTGGCTGCCTCTCAAAATAAAGTCAGGAGCCCACCAGTCTTCACTTTCTCCCTCTTCTCTGAGTCCATTGGTGCTGGTTTGGTCTTAAAGCATGGAAGGAGTCCTCACAGAGCCCAGCTACACATCGTGTGGTGAAAATGAGCACTTAAAATGTAAACAGTTCTCCCAACCGCATGTGCTTCAGGCAAATGGGTTTGAAAAAATTACACCCACTGTTCTCATGGGGCGCCTGCTCTGTAGGGTACCTCTGGGACCAACTAGCCTGGCGTTTTCACTTTGTTTTTTCTTTCTTTTTTTTTTTCAGAGAAGCAAACTGAGGTTTAGAGAGGACAAAGAATTTGGGTGACAGTCTAGTATTATCAAGCAATTGGGTTCAAAACCTGGATCTGCCACTTGGTCTATCACTGGGTGATTTGAGCCAGTTTACATCTCTGTAAGCCCCTGCTTGTTTTTCTGTAAATTAGGGATGAAGACAGGAATATCGATGTGATCGCATTTACTATTAGGACTTACTGGGAGAATGCATGTAGAATGCATTCTGTTTATTCCATGTAGATTTATTGAGCACCTTCTATGTCCCAGATACTGTTCTAGGTGCAATATAACCTTGCTTTCTGCCCTTGGGTAACAAACATAGCTAATAGGGGTAGAGGGTGACTTTTCTCCAAAATCTACTGGGTGCCAAGGTCCTATGCTTATCTCCTAAACACGTTTCATTTGATCGGACAGCAACCCTGAGAGACAGGTACTATTTTTATCTACATTTTGTAGATGAGGAAACTGAGGTTTAATGAAAGGAATCATATAATATGCCCAAGGTCACACATATAGTGGGGGGAGGGGCTGAATTGGGATTCATTCAACTGACCCTTTCAATAAATATTTGTTGAGGACCTACCATTGTGTTAGAGACAGGGAACACAACAATGAACAAACAGAACAAGTCCTAATGGTGCTTATATTCTAGTTGAGAGGCAGCTAGCAGCTAATTGCTCAATGATTTAGTTATGACTGATGGCTTTTAGGAAGGAGATGTGGGAGGGCAAAGAGTGGGATCTGACCTGGTTTTAGGGGGTGACATTTAAGCTGAGATCTGAAGGGAGAGCAGGATCCCTGAGCAAAACGGGGAAATGTAAAGAACATTGTAAGCTGGAGACGATTTTCATGGTATAGTTGCTTCTCATGCTTAACCTCAGTCTATTAAAAAAACAGTACTATATATAAAGTATTAGATAACCAATAAGAACCTACTGTAGAGCCCAGGAAACTATACTCAGTATCTTGTAATAATCTATAATGGAAGAGAATATAAAAAAGAATATATGTACAACTGAATCATTCTGCTGTATACCTAAAAGTAACACAACATTGTAAGTAACTATATTTCTGTAAAATTAAAAAAAAAATAGTGTTAGCTCCAACTGCAGTTGTGGGAGAATCCTGTTCCATGTTTTCCCAGCTCAGTTGACAGCCCTGAGTCCTGGCAGATGTGTTGTCTCTGTAAGAGGGGTTGACATCTTTTCCCAGAATGAATCTTTTCCCTGAGTGAAGGTTTGCAATTGGCCCTTGGCAAATTGCAAGACTAAAGCCAGTGTACGTGCATGTGTCGTATAGCTATAAAAATGCCGTCTTCAATTGTATCTCTTAACCATCCCAATTCTAGCCCTTTTTCAGTGGGCAAGAAGTAAAGATGGCTGTTTTGAGTGACAGAGAGTTTGAATAGCTCTTGGCAGTGAAACCTGAATGACCCCTCTACCTTCTTGACCACAAACAGAGGAACCCACTTGGCATCAGGCCTGAGGAACACCAAGTTGTCAAACCTGCCTGGGAGAGTGACAGGCGGCTTTCATGATTTCTCTTTGAGGAGGAGGAGAGGACAGGCAGTAAACTCAGACCCAGAGGACTCTGAATTAAAAACGAGGAGGATGTGAGAATTCTTCTCACATTTCCCCCCATTTAGTTCTATTTAAACATTTTGTGACTCTTGGCTCAGAACTAGAGACTCAGTAATTTAAAAGGTTTCTCCTCCCCATCCTCCCAGCCCTCTAGGAGCTCTTAATCTAACGCAGGAATCAGCTGTGTTTAAACAAGCAACTTTATTGTGAAGTAAACCTGTGCTCAGTGTCCACCGTAGTGCCTGCCCCACCATGGTACCTAAAAAGGTTTTGTTGAATGACTGAGTGTCTGCCTCCGTGAATGAATGAACGAATGAATGAATGTCTGTGAAAAAGCACAGTGTGCGAAAGCAAAGCAAGAAATTTGCACTGAGAATGGGGGTTGATGTCTGTAGGATTTGACTGGATGAAGAACAAGAGGAAAAGGAAAGATATATGGAGTCGTGGGAAAACCTTGATGCTCAGGGACCTGATGTTAAGTTTGACCGTGTCTCTACCTGCCTTAGAATATTGTGGTGGTCGTATTGTATTCTGCAGTGCTGCTCAAACTTGAGTGTGGATTGGACCCGCCTGGAAAGTTTGTTGAAACCCAGATTTGGGGACCCATCCACAGTTTCTGACATAGTAGGTCTGGGATGGAACCTGTTTACTGAAAAAAATACCCCTCTACCTAAATGCCATGTTTTCTTTGGGGAACTTAGTGAGAACTTAGAACCTGGGAGGCACCCTCTTAGAAAGCTCTGGGGAGCTGTTCCGAAGAGGTAAGGGAGGAGCCAAGACATACAGGGGGTTTTGCTGAAAAAAAAAATATACTAAAACAGCAAAAGATCACTGCTAATCACAAAAAAAATAGACATCTCAAGTTAATGATTTTAGCATTTTTATATGTGTGGGAAGATGTAAGAATCTTAGCTCATTGAAATTATTTCTTAGCTATGCATTTTATCTAGAGCCAGTATCCAAAGCATGTGCATGCATACGTGCAAGCTCAGTCGTGTCCAACTTTTTGTGACCCCGTGGACAATAGCTTGCCAGACTCCTCTGTCCATGAGATTATCCAGCCAAGAATACTGGAATGGGTTGCCATTTCCTCCTCCAGGGAATTTTCTCGACCCAAGGATCAAACCCATGTCTCCTGAATCTCCTGCATTGGCAGGCAGATTCTTTACCACTGAGCCACCTAGGAAGCTGCCATCCAAAGCATATGTTTCTACATTTTGGAATGGGGGGTTGGGAGGGCAGAAAGGGAGCAGCTGCAGTGGCTGATGGCTTGATGGCATTCCTTGTTTATTGGAATGGTGGGAGACATACTTTGTTTACTGGACTAGCAGGCATTTTTTTGTCCACAGCACCTCTTCTTTGTCATAAATTTGACCAAGACTTGGGAGGCATCTCTCGCCCAATTTGTCCCACAGCACTGTGAATTCTCTTTTTTAGATAAAGCCAAGAAATTGCCATTTCCAGGCATTTCCCACGTGATAATGATGATGCTGGTCCTGGGACCACACTTTGATAACCACAGGCAGAAGCCTTAGAATAAGAGCTCTGGATTCAAACCAGCCAAGTTTAGGATTGCCAGATGAAAAACAAGATGCTCAATTAAATTTGAATTTCACATAAACAACAAATGGTTTTTGAATATATGCATGTCTCATGCAAGAGACATTCTGTATTTTTATAGGCTATATCTGCAACCCTATTGGGTTTAACTCCCAGCATTGCAGCTCTGGAGCCTTGTTATTTAGAGAAAGTCATTATGGGATTTGTGCTTCAGTATCTCCTTCTACAAAATGGGGATGGTAAGGATGCCACCTGTCTCCTAGAACACTTCAGATGATGAAATGATCATGTAAGGACTTACTGCAGAGCCATGCCTGTAGCAAGCCCTCAGCAAATGTCAGCTGTTATTATTTACCATTAACCTCAGGTGAGTAACTTTTTAAGGAAAAAAAAAACATTGTGCACAGAGTGCTTTGTGAAAAGATTCTATGATTCAGCCTTTTAAATTTTAAATGAGAAAATATTTCTGTTTTTAGAAAAGGTCCTTTTAGCTGCCCCCTCCCAGTTCTGTAATAGTAGATTATAAAAAAAATGGATTGGCTGATTACATCTAGAAGCTCTCCTTCCAACAACTACTCTGGCTCAGGGCAGGATTTGGCTGTCCTTTCTGTTGTGCATGAGTGGTAAATGTCTCAGGAGCTGGCAAAAGAGGGCTTCAGGGGCAGGGTTAATTCCTGCCTCTGGGGGATAGACCCAGTGCCTGGCAATGTGCTGCTTGCTAGGGAGAGAGGGAAAGAGAGTGAGAGGAGAAATATGAAGATGCGTTAAATATAGATTCGAGTGTGACTCAATCCCCTGGAATTAAACTTTTCCCCTCAATTATTCCAAATTTATATCTATCTGGTTAAGAACAATGGTCTTAGCATCAACCAAAAGCAAAACTGGAAGTGGTCTTAGCTGTTACCCACTCCTGTGGCTTCCATGAAAAAGTGTGTATATTTATTATGCATATACATGTTAATCAAAAGCTATGAAAAGCCTGAGATACCGATACTGATTGCCCCTGTGCTGCGTGGAATCCTGGTCCATTCTGGAAGCAGGAAAGTTGGTGAGCCTGGAAAGCCTGAAATGCTCATGGGTAGAATGAGTGATGCGGGGGGCCCAGTATGGGATTAAAACATCTGGAAATTTCATTGGTCTTTGGTAAAATAAAGTCAACTAGATCAGAATTAGTATTTTCCAACCTGCGGGTTATAACCTGTAAGTTTGTTAGCTACTCAGTTATGTCTTGGAGAAGGAAATGGCAACCCGCTCGAGTACTCTTGCCTGGAAAATTCCATGAACTGAGGAGCCTGGTGGGCTACAGTCCATGGGGTCACAAAGAGTCAGACACAACTGAGCACTTTCTTTCTTTTCAGTCTCCAAGGGATCTTCCTGATCTAGGGATCAAACCCACATCTCTAATGTCTCCTACATTGGCAGGCAGGGTTCTTTACCACTAGCGCCCCCTGGGAAACCCCTTGTTATATATACTTGCTAGCATTTACTGAGCATTTAATATAGGCAGGCATGCTTCAAAGTACTTCCATTAATGGGCTCTTTTAACTCCTACAACATGTGGGAGATAAAATTATGTTCTCATCCCCATTTTCAGATAGGGAAATGGAACAGAACAAGGTGAAGGGCTTCTCGAGTTTACACGGCTTGCAGAATTAGGATTCAAATCCAGAAATTCTGGTTCCAGATTCCTTGAGTCAGCACATCACAGTTTCTAAAGTCTGTTTTTGATGGTAAAGTATACACAACATAAAACTTGCCCTTTCAGCTGCTGGTAAGTGTAGAACTCGGTGGCATTAGAGATATTCACGTATGCACAAGTGTCACTACTGTCACTTTCCACAGGCTTGACTCCGTGTTTCCTCCTCTCCTCCACCCGCCATTCATTTCTTTCCTGTCTCTATGAATTTACCTCTTGTATATAGATATTTCATATAAATGGAATGATATAAGATGTGGTCTTTTGTGTCTGGCTTCTTTTAATTGCCTTTGTGCTCAGTCGCTTCAGTCGTGTCTGGCTCTGCGTGACCCCATGGACTGTAGCCCACCAGGTTCCTCTGTCCAGGGATCATCCAGGCAAGAAAACTGGAGTGGGTTGCTGTGCCCTCCTCCAGGGGATCTTCCTGACCCAGAGATTGAACTCGTGGCTCTTACATCTCCTGCATTGGCAGGCAGGTTCTTTACCACTAGTGTTACCTGGGAAGAAGTCTCTTCTTTTACCTAGTATATCTTTACGCTTGTCTATGTTGTAGCATGTACTAGTGTTTCATTGATTTCATGGCGGATTAAATTTCAGTGTATGATTGTACCACGTTCTGTTTATCCACTTCTGTTGAGGGACACTTAGGTGGTTTCCACATTTTGACTTTTGTGAACTATATGGCTAGGGATTCCAAGTTTCTTCACACAGATGGTGGAGATGGTCACTGTGAACAGAAAACTAAGATTGTTTTGGTTTCAGATATTGAGTCTTGTCATTTCATGGATTATTATCTCATTTGATCTTCATGAAAACCTCTGATGCTCACCCATTTTTACACGTATGAGGAAGAGAGAAAGTGAGTCACCTGCACGGGGTCATGCAACCAATCAAAGCACGTCATTCTCTGTCCCAGAGGAGAAAGTTAGGTTTATCTGATGCAGCAGAACTCTGAACACCGGCTGCCTGCTGGAGTGGGAGCTGAACTTCACTCCCATTTGCACAAAATTTGCACTAAATTGTGGTGGGGAAAATTCCCTCACTACTCATATTGCACTGTTTCTAGGTGCTATATTTAAGCATTTGTGAAGAAGAATATGGGAATAAAGAGTTTTCATTGTGAAAGAAGAAAGCTACTTTTATATCCCTAAGCCTCAGTGTCATAATTTCCATTCTTTCTCTGTTTGGTGAGGCTTCCTTCAGTTTATTCATTCCTTCAGTGTGGTTGAGGGCCTACTATGTGCCAGACACTGCTCCAGGCATGGGACATGGCAGTGAATAGGACAGATGGAGTTACTACCCCCAGGAACCAGTGGGAGAGTCCAGGTAATGAACAAATGAGCCAACACAGGAGCATATCAGACACTGATAAGAGCAGGGAGTTACACTTTGCTCTTTATTTATTTTGATTTTACTTTACTTTTTAAATTGAAGTATAGTTACTGTGCAACATTATATCTTATAGATATACAATAGAGTGATTCACAATTTTAAAAGGGTATCCTCCATTTATAATTATTATTGGGCTTCCTTGGTGGCTCAGATGGTGAAGAATCTGCCCGTAATTCAGGAGACCTGGGTTTGATCCCTGGGCTGGGGAGATCCCCTGGAGAAGGGAATGGCAACCCACTCCAGTATTCTTGCCTGGAGAATTCCATGGACAGAGGAGCCTGGCGGGTTACAGTCCATGGGGCTGCAAAGAGTTGGACAAGATTGAGGGACTAACTTATTGACTATGCCAAAGCCTTTGACCGTGTGGATCACAATAAACTCTGAAGAATTCTGGAAGAGATGGGAATGCCAGACCACCTGACCTGCCTCTTGAGAAATCTGTATGCAGATCAGGAAGCAGCAGTTAGAACTGGACATGGAACAACAGACTGGTTCCAAATAGGAAAAGGAGTACGTCAAGGCTGTATATTGTCACCCTTCTTATTTAACTTATATGCAGAGTACATCATGAGAAATGCTGGGCTGGAAGAAACACAAGCTGGAATCAAGATTGCTGGGAGAAATATCAATAACCTCAGATATGCAGATGACACCACCCTTATGGCTGAAAGTGAAGAAGAACTAAAGAGCCTCTTGATGAAAGTGAAAGAGGAGAGTGAAAAAGTTGGCTTAAAGCTCAACATTCAGGAAACAAAGATCATGGCATCCGGTCCCATCAATTTATGGCAAATAGATGGAGAAGCAGTGGAAACAGTGTCAGACTTTATTTTTTGGGGCTCCAAAATCACTGCAGATGGTGACTGCAGCCATGAAATTAAAAGACACTTACTTCTTGAAAGGAAAGTTATGACCAACCTAGACAGCGTATTAAAAAGCAGAGACATTACTTGCCAACCAAGGTCCATCTAGTCAAAGCTATGGTTTTTCCAGTAGTCATACATGGATGTGAGAACTGGACTATAAAGAAAGCTGAGCGCTGGAGAATTGATGCTTTTGAACTGTGATGTTGGACAAGACTCTTGTGAGTCCCTTGGACTGCAAGTCCCATCCATCCTAAAGGAAATCAGTCCCGAATATTCATTGGAAGGACTGATGTTGAAGCTGAAACTTCAATACTTTGGCCAGCTGATGCGAAGAGCTGACTCATTTGAAAAGACCCTGATGCTAGGAAAGATTGAAGGCAGGAGGAGAAGGGGATGACAGAGGATGAGATGATTGGCTGGCATCACTGACTCAATGGACATGAGGTTGAGTAAACTCCGGGAGTTGGTGATGGACAGGGAGGCCTGGCATGCTGCAGTCGATGGGGTTGCAAAGAGTCAGACATGACCGAGTGACTGAACTGAACTGAACTGAGGGACTAATACTTTCACTTTTCATAGTTATTATAAAATATTGGCCATGTTACCTGCATATACATTGTACAATATATCCTTGTACCTGATTTTATACCTAGTCCTTTGTACCTGTTAATCCTCTACCCTGCTATTACCCCCCGCTTCCTTCACCCCACCTGTAACCACTAGTTTGTACTCTATTTCTGTGTTTGTTCTTTATGTTACAGTCACGAGTTTGTTATATTTTTTAGATTCCACATGTAAGTAATATCATAGAGCATTTGTCTTTCTCTGTCTGACTTATTTCACTTAGCATAATGTCCTCCAAGTCCAACCATGTTGCTGCAAATGGCAAAATTTTATTCATTTTTTAATGGCTGAGAAGTGTCCCATGGTATATATACTGCATCTTCTTTATCCACTCATCTTCTGCTGGACACTTAGGTTGCTTCCATATCTTGACAGTTGTAAATAATGCTGTGAACTGTAGGCCTCATGTGTCTGTTTGAATTAGTGTTTTTGTTTTTCTCAGATATATACCCAGGAGTGGAGTTGCTAGGTCACATGTACACCTTGCTCTTTAAACTTCTCTATAGAATTTAATGATAAAAATCTATCCATAAAAGTGGGTGCTGAGCTCTATGGCTGGTGAGAAAGCCTAACCCCCTCAACTTTAAAACTCACATGTTTCCAGAAATGACAATGAATTTACTGAAAGGAATTGAAAGTAGCATCTTCCTTGATCTTTGGGGTCCCTTCGGTGGGAGGAACAGAGCCTAAAGTGGACCCGTTCATGCCCTGCTTTTTCGACTCACTTTTTTGGAGTGCTTCTGGTTTAGGAAAACACTTTCAGAGTTCAAGGTTATCTTCTAAATCAAGAATTAGCAGACTTTCTTTCTAAAGGGTCGGATAGTGAGTAGATTAGTCTTTGCAGGTCATACAGTCCCCGCTGCCATTATAACATGAAAGCAGCCAGCGGCAATACACAAATGCATGGACATGGCTGTGTTGTAATGAAATTTTATTTATAGGCCTTAAAATTAAATTTCACATAATTTTCATGTGTCAGAAAAATTGTTAAAAAAGCTTTTCCAATCATGTAAAAATGTAAAAACCATTCTTAGCTGGTGGGTGGAGGTCTGGCTTTGGCCCAGGGACCATAGACCACTGACCCCTGCTCTGTAGCATCCCTCATAAAGGATCCGCTAACCTATGAACATCCCATGTTCTACTCCAGTCAACTGACTACATCTTAAGGGAAATTAGTCCATTTTCAGGAAGGTATTGTTTTTAGAAAATATCAGTCTTGTACCGAGTAGAAATATGCCTTCTTGTATCATTCATTCAACAAAAATTAAAAAAAAAAAAGTAGAGAATTCCCTGGCGGTCAGTAGTTAGGACTCCAGGCTTTCACTGCCAAGGGCTCAGGTTTGATCCCTGATGGGGAAGTATGTTCCCACAAGCTGCACTGCACGGCCCAAAAAAAAAAAAAAAGACTCAGTCTGATGGAAGTTTTAGAATATACATGAAGCTAGAGAGAATAGTAGAATAAATCTCCTCACACCCACCCCCATCTCCCAGCTGTGCAATTATTAACATGTGTCCAGTCTTCTTGCATCTTCCAGCCTCACTTGCTCCACTGCCTTCCATGATCCTTCTAAAGAAAATCCCTGAAATCACACCACTCCATCAGCTAATCATTCAGTATACACCACTGAGAGAAAAGGACTGAAAAGTCTTACGAAGTTGCCATGACAAGAATTCAAAAATTAACCCTTGTTTCTTAATATCATTTATATCCAGTCAGTGCCCAAGTTTCTCCTACTTGTTTTCCTTCTAGTTGATTTGTTTAAATCCAGATAAAAATAAAGTCCATGTGTGACATTTGGTAAATCTCTTAAGTCTCCTTTGTAAAAAGCAGGCTTATTGAAGCATAATTGGCACACAATAAACTGCACATACTTAAGTGTACAGTTTGATGAGCTTTGACATATGAATATAACCATGAAACCATCACCACAGTCTAGACAGTGAACACTCCTCTCACCTTCTAAATTTCTTTGTTCCTCTTTCTAATCTCCCCTTGGCTTGTCCCCACCCCAGCCACCACCCTCCATTGAAGTGCAACTGCTAATTTGGTGTCTGTCATTATAGATTAGTTTATATTATCTAGAATAGATTAGTTTATATTATCTAGAACTTTATATAAATGGAATCATACAGCATGTACACTTTTTGTGTAGTTTCTTTCACACTCATGATTAGCTTGAGATTAATCCATGTTGTTGGGAGTATCAATAGTTTATTCCTCTGTTGTTGTTGACTAGCAGTCTATTGGCTGAGAGGCACCGTGATTTATTTACTCACTCACCTATTGATGAACATTTGAATTGCTTCCAGTATTTGTCTCTTTCAAGTAAAGTCGTGGAAAGAATGAAAGATGAGCCATAGAGAGGGTGAGAAAATATTTGCAAAGCATGTATTCAGCAAAGGACTTGTACCACGGAAGTGAAAGGGAAAGTATTAGCCACTCCGTCGTGTCCCACTCTTTGCAACCCCATGAACTATAACTCACCAGGCTTCTCTGACCATGGAATTCTCCAGACAAGAATACTGGAGTGGTATGCCATTCCCTTCCCCAGGGGATCTTCCTGTCCCAGGGACTGAACGCACATCTCCTGCATTGCAGTCAGATTCTTTACCATCTGAGCCACCGGGGAAGTCCAAGACTGGCACTTTCTGGGCCCACAGAAAAGACCCTCACATTTGAATAATAAGAAAACAACCCAAGTAAAAAAGAAAATAAATTTACACAGCCATTTCATCAAAGATGATTTACAAATGACAAATGAGTGCATGAAAAGATATTCAGTATCGTTATTTGGAGAAAATGCAAATTAAAACCAGAAATGAGGTATCTTTGCATACATATTAGAATGGCTAAAATATGGACAAGAATGAGGAAGAATTAGAACCCTCATATACTATCTGTGGGGCTATCAAATAGTGCAGCTGCATTGGAAAACACTGGGCTGTTTCTTAAAAAGTTAAATATATGCCGTTGTAGGCAGCGTAGTTCCCTCCCCACACTCCACCAGATGACCTCATGCTAATTCCTAGAACCTGTCAGTGTGTTACCTTATGTAGGAAAAGGAACTTTGCAGATATGCTTAAGAATCTTGAGATGGGAAAAATTATCCTGGATTATCTGGGAAGCCCAAGGGTCCTTATAAGAGAGAGGACAGTGGGTCAGAGAGAGAAATGTAAAGATGCTGCAGTGTTGGCTTTGAAGAGGAGACAGGAATACAAGTAGCTTCTAGAAGCTGGAAAAAGCAAGAGAGTGGATACTTTCCTAGGACCTACAAACTCAGATCTGCTGACACTTCAATGTTAGCCCAGGAAAATTTATTCCATACTTCTGAATAAACTTTTATCTTCAGAACTGTAAGATAAAAACTTCAGGCTGTTTTAAGCCACTAAGTGTGTGGTAATTTGTTACAACAGACATGGCAAACTAATTCATACAAACCTACATATAATCCAGCCATTCCATTTCAGGTTATTTACCCAAGAGAAAAGAAAACATATGTACATTTGTATACACACATTCTTAAGTTTTTTTTAAATATGTGAGAGTTGCCTCTCCCTCTTTGGCTTCTGCCATTTATAACAAACATTCAGGACCTACCACTTCCCTGATCCTACTCTTTAGGAATACAAAGTAAATAACACTTTTATCTTTCTGTATGGGGTACCTGATAGGTGCTTCCAGGCCTTGGAGTTCTCTCACTGGCTTCTGGTTTAAACAAATTCTGTTCTCTCTCTCTCTTTTTCTCTCCCACTTTTTAGAAATTAAGGTATAGTTGATTTACTATATTAATTTCAGGCATACAACATAGTAATTTAGTAATTTATAGATTATACTCTATTAAAAGTTATTACAAAATAGTGCCTATGTTTCCCTGTGTGTGCTAAGTTGCTTCAGTCATATCTGACTTTTTGCAACACTATGGGCTGTAGTCCACCAGGCTCCTCTGTCCGTGGGATTCTCCAGGCAAGAATACTGGAATGGGTTGCCATGCCCTCCTCCAGGGGATCTTCCCGATCCAGGGACTGCACCAACGCCTCTTTCATCTCCTGCATTGGCAGGCAGGTTCTTTACCACTAGTGCCACCTGGGAAGCCCATGTATTAAAATCGATGAGCAGTGTTTCCCTGTTGCTTATCTATTTTATACATAGTAGTTTGTAACTCGTAATCCCATACACCTACTCTTCCCGCCACCTCCTTCTCCCCACTGGTAACCACTAGTTTGTTTTCTACATCTGTGGGTCTGTTTCTATTTTGCTATATACATTTGTTTGTTTTATTTTACAGCTTCCACGTGTAAGTAATATCATACAGTATTTGTCTTTCTCTGACTTATTTCACTGAGCATAATAATCTCTAGGTCTGTCCATGTTACTGCAGATAGCATTCTTTTTTATGGCTGAGTAGTAGTCCATTGCACATACATCACATCTTCTTTATCCATTCATCTGTTGATGGGCACTTTGGGCTGCTTCCAGACCTTGACTCTTGTAATCAGTGCTGCTATGGACATTGGGGTCTATTATCTTTAGATCTGTTTTTCCACACAGTCTTCATTTGATTGTGTGGAAGCCTCTCATGAAGTGCTGTGATCCTGAGACTCGTACTCAGAACCCTGGGGTGGTTTCTTGGGGTGCTCAGGGTAATTCAGGATAGGATGTGTAGTGAACATCTGTTGTTTTCCCTTCTCAGGATCTTTCAACTTCTTCGGGTAAACACACCTCAGTTTTCATTTGGGGCACCATCCCCTCTCTTTTCCTAGATCACGTGGCTTTGTTGTGACTTGACTGACCTTACTCTTTGGAAGCAGGGAAGCATGTGTCCCAGGCTTGTCCCTCACCTGGACAGAGGGACTGTTCAGGAATGGGCACTTGGCCTAAGCTGGTCCTAAGCTGGGTCACCGTGGAAATCAGTGGCTTCGTTCATGTATTTGATCAGTGCACAGAGACAATCGACCTCAGCGTATCACTTAGCTGGGCCACTGGCGAGGTTGGAATTGGCTTTCAGCTCTGCTTAGATTTCCAAGCTGTTTGATCCTGATCCTACTTGACCTATCCTTCTGTCTTTTTCCCCCCTTGAAAGGAGGTCTTCCTGCCTAAGTCAGACCACTGTCCAGCCCTGCTCAGTTTCTCCTTTTCTGCTGAGAGTCCTCTGAGTCTTCCACCTTCTGTGGCTTCCTCAGGCTTCTAGCCAAACTACAGCTAAAGACAATATTATGGCAAATGCTTATTTCTGACCATTCTTGATCTTTCTAACCACATTTCAGGAACTTTAAGGTCAGATGTACCTCTTGCTTGTGTAGAAATCCTGGCAGTCCTTTCATAAATATTTACCATGTACTGAAGTTTACAGATAGACAAAGTCCCTGTCTTCATGGAGGTTGTGATACAGTGGCTGGAAAAAAAAAATCAATAGGCAAATAAATAAGAATATGTCATATAATGATGAAAATCAAACAAAGTAGTGGAATAATGAGTGATGGGAGGAGGGACCACACTAATATATTGTGAAGATGGCTGCTTTGAAAATGTGTCATTTGAATGGACACTTAGCCAATAGATTTACTTCTCTCCCTTTTTTTTGGGTTTTAGCTTGGTGGTTTGTGGCAAAAACAGTGGCTATAAGAATCTCTAACTTCCTTTCTTCTTGTGCTTTTGCCAAATTCCTTCTAAATATCCTGAAATGATCCAACAGAGTTTGGCAGACAGCCTGGAAGGGGGCCCCTCAAGACCACCGCATCTTGGTCTTCATGCCCGGGTGTAGTTCGCACCCCTTGAGTGTTGGCTGGACATACTGATTTTATTCTGACAAATTGAGTATGGCAGAAATGGTAGAATGCCATTTTCAAGTTTGGTTTATAAAATGACTGTAGCTTCCATCTTGGTCTCTCTCTCTCATCACTCATTCCAGGTGAAGCCATTTTCCCTATTAGGGGTCAGCTCTACGTAGAGATCCACACAGCAAGCACTGTGGGCTGTGATCTGCTAAAATTCACCTGAATGACCTTGGACGTGGATCCCCCAGAAGCTGAGTCTTCAGGTGAAACTGCTGCCCTGGCAGACAGCTTGAGTCAGAAGTGTTCAGCCAGGATACTATTCAGGTTTCTGAGAAACAGAAACCATGAGGCGATAGATATGTTGTTTTAAGCCATTAAGTTTTAGGTAGTTTGTGATGCAGTGATAGATAATAAATAGTCAAACAGGTGTGATCATCTATGGGTCAGTCTGAATTTGCCTCTCTCTACTGATGAGTGGGGCAGATACCATTGTATCCAGGCAAATATTCTTCATTAGACTGAGAAGCCATTCTAAGGAACCCCTACTATGGCCTTTCAATCCTTTTCACACCGCATTTGTAATTGTTTACTTAAGGTACTGTGACTTCTCTGGTGGCTCAGATAGTAAAGCGTCTGACTGCAATGCGGGAGACCCAGGTTCGATCCCTGGGTTGGGAAGATCCTCTGGAGAAAGAAATGGCAACCCACTCCAGTACTCTTGCTTGGAAAATCCCATGGACAAAGGAGCATGGTAGGCTACAGTCCATGGGGTCACAAAGAGTCGGACACGACTGAGTGACTTCACTTCACTTCACTTAGGGTACTAATTATATTACTAGAATATAAGCTTCACAATAAACTTGAATGTTTTATTTCTTTTCTTACTCTCAGTACTTCATGATCATAGTTAACATGCTGAGAATTGAGACTGCTAACTTTTTTTTACTTTTATGACAACTGTATGAGAAAAAGTATTATATCATCATTTTGTAGATGCAAAACCAAGACAGAAAATAGTTAAGCTGTCTAAAGTGATGCTACATGTAATTGGAGGAGGCAGGATTTGAACCCAGGCAGTGGGCTTCAGTGCATGCATGCTCAGTTGCTTCAGTCGTGTCCGACTCTTTGAGATGCTATGGATTGTAGCCCACCAGGCTCCTCTCTTCATGGGGATTCTCCAGGGATGAATACTGGAATGGGTTGCCATGCCCTCCTTCAGGGGATCTTCTTGACCCAGGGATCTAACTTGAGTCTCTTACTTCTCCTGCATTGACTGGAGGGTTCTTTATCACTGGCGCCACCTGGGAAGCCCCCATGGCTTCAGAGTTCTTAACAAGCATTTAAGTTTAAGTAAGGAAAGGAAACTGACCTGTAACTTCTGAATACTGTCCCTGTGAGCTAGATACCTTTATTTATTTTTTCGCTGGTGTCTATAGCCCCTTGAATATTATTGATTGTCAACATGCATATGTGCTAAGTCTTTTCAGTTGTGTCCAACTCTGTGAACCTATGGACTGTAGCCCACCAGGCTTCTCTCCTCATGGGATTCTCCAGGGAAGAATACTGGAGTGGGTTGCCATTTCCTCCTACAGGGGATCTTCCTGACCCAGGCATTGAACCCACGTCTCTTACGTCTCCAGCATTGGAAGGCAGGTTCTTTACTACTAGCACCATTTGGGAAGCCCTGTTGTCAACATTGTACAGTCCAATTTTGTTGGGCCATTAGTACTTATTCTAGAAGCATCCTATGCCCCTTTTCATCTTTCTGTTCATTTTGCTAAGCTCTTCACAGAAGGCTAGGCTTTCCTCTATCTTTCAGAGTTGTTTATATTTTAAGATACTCTCTTCACCAGGCACGTCAGTATGTGAATCGCAAGCAAAGCCGCTTAGAGGCAAATTTTTGAACAATTATCACTTCAGGGTATCAGGTAACAGCAAACTTCTCTGTAAGCAAGTCAGAAGGTCCCAGAGCAAAAATCTTTAAGCTCATCATTTTATTGAAGACTCTCAAGGGGTCTCTCTGGCTCTGGGTTGCCACACTGAGATATTTCAAACACAGACTCTCATCACTTTGGTTGCTGAGGCCCAGACTTCAGAACAGATAATGTGGCTTCATGCCAGTTCTGTAGGAATGTGCCTGGAAAAGGATGATTACATTTTTTTTAAAAAAAGAAATGGCATCCCCCACCCCCTACTGTGGCTTAATTTGAGAGAAGTATGGAAGAAAACTTTCAATAAAAAAAAATTTGACTCACTCTCTATAATGTCATCTGGGCTTGGTTTGGCCTTGATGAATTCAGCACTCTAAAGGGTATGTCAACACAGTAAATTTTATGCCCTCAATAAAACTTGTGAGTGAGCTCAGTGAGAAATTCCAAGGTCTGGGAAGGCAATTAACGTTTGAAATGTATATTGAGTTGTTTACAGCAACATTTTATGTGGCCACAGAGCTGTACCCCAGGATGTCATGAGGGAAGAATTTCCCTAGGAAATGCAAGGTTTGCTTTTCAAATAACATTGACATGTTAGGTTGCTCCCTGAATATAGAGGAATGTAACCACATCATGCCATTCTCCTTGTTTTTCATCCCAACTGGCCATAATCTCCTGGAGGGTGCTTGTTAATGTCTTAGCAACTTAATTTCATCGGACCTTTTGTATCACTGTTGTAGTTCTATATGTGTGGGGAGTGTTTTCTTAACTGACTTGAGTTCAAGCCCCAGCCCTATCTGTTAGTCAATGTGTAACCTTATATGAGTCATATTACCTCTCAACTTCACTTTCTGCTATGAGGATTAAATAAAACAGTATAATATACTCTGTCAGCTCTAAGATACCCTGTTAATTATAATGTGATTTATGATTTAGGAAATTACTATTCTTTGTTTGGGATCAACAAGCTCTTTCTGAGGATGGCACGCAGAATGAGGGAAGTTCTAAAAATAGCAGTTGTATGGATTAGTTGTAGCAATGCTGTGTGACAAACACCCTCAGAATCTCATTGGTTTACAAGAGTATTTTTAAATTATATATTATTTTATTTTATACATTTATATATTTTCTTCATTTGGCCCATTGGTCTGTGGCTTGGCTGAGACAGCTCTCCTTTAGAATGCAAACTGAGTTTAGGTCTACTCTACATGGATGATGATGATAGCAGTGCAAGAAGGGTGATCAGAAACACAGGACGCCTCTAAGTCCCAGGTCCTAAACTTGTAAATATTTGCCCACATTCCACTGGCCAAAGCTAGTCATATTACCTGTCTACCTTCAATGCAGCTGGGAAATATACTCTACTGACAGTGACCCATTTCAAGAGAGAAGGGAGACTTGGGCAAATATAATATCATCTACCAATGGAGAAGAAGTGGAAACAGTGAAAGATTTTTATTTTCTTGGTATCCAAAATCACTGCTGATGGTGACTGCAGCCATGAAATTAAAAGACACTTGCTCTTTGGAAGAAAAGCTATGGCCAATCTAGACAGCATATTAAAAAGCAGAGACATCACTTTGATGACAAATGTCCATAGGCAAAGCTATGGTTTTTCCAGTAGTCATGTATGGATGTGAGAGATGGACCATAAAGAAGGCTGGGCACTGAAGAATGGATGCTTTCGAATTGTGGTGCTGGAGAAGATTCTTGAGAGTCCCTTGGACAGCAAGGAGATTAAACCAGTCAATCCTAAAGGAAATCAACCCTGAATATTCACTGGAAGGACTGATGCTGAAGCTGAAGCTACAATACTTTGGCCAGCTGATGTAAAGAGCCAACTCACTGGGAAAGACCCTGATACTGGGAAATATTGAGAACAGGAGGAGAAGGGGGTGACAGAGGATGAGATGGTTGGATGGCATCTCTGACTCAATGGACATGAGTTTGAGCAATCTCCAGGAGACAGTGAAAGACGGGGAAGCCTGGCTTGATACCGTCTATGGGGTCGCAATGAGTCAGACAGGACTTAGTGACTGAACAACCTCAACAAAGAAGTAAGAATCTGAGGTCATTAATATAAACAAAGACACCTAAGAAACGTTTCGTTTTCTTTCTTGTATGCTAAAGCCTCAAATAATTTGAATTGACCTTCTATTCTACAATCTAAATAAGGATTGGTTTCCTTCTTTCCTTGTATTTGATGAAATTATAAATTTTGTTTCCATCAATGACTTATTTTTTCTTTCAGGAAGTCATGTACTTATTATTCAAGTTTTTGGAAAACTCTTTGGCTAACTGTGAAACGTCGATTTCATCAGTTCATCTTTAAATGTCAATGACCAGTCAAGAGAGTAAAAGAGTTAAGTGTTCACTCAGCTTTTTGAATCAAGTGACGCTACACAGTGCATGAGACCAGGCATCAGGACAAAATCCAAGGTTCAGGTTCCAGCTCTGCCACTAAATCTGGACAGGTCTGTGATGTTCTCGAAGCATAAGCTAGGAGAAGAGAAGCGGGAAAGCTCCAGGGCAGATCATTTTATGATGCTGCCTCTTCTTAGTAATCTCTCCATGCAGAAGTCATTGTCTAAATAAGCATTCCTTTCCAACTGCAATCTAACCAACCATTTTGCCTAAAAGTTGGCAGATGTGACTTGCCCCAGGGTGTGAACATTTTAAGGAGGATCTTTTAAATGTAGTGTTTAAAAAACCTATAACAATTATGCAGGGGTTTTTTAAAGTTCATATAACAATTTTGCTGCTTTTTGCTCATTAAATATTTCTGTTTTTCTCATTGTTGATCCAGTAATTTCACTTCTGAGCAAACAATCAGAGATAAGGAAAGAGGTTTATGTACCAAAATGTTCATTGGGACACTTAAAAAAAAATTAAAGTGAAAAATTGGGCAGAACCTAAATGTGTAATAATAAGGGACTGATTGGGTAAATTATTGTAAATCTACTTAATGGACTATAATGCAGATGTTAAAGTAATGTTTTAAACAATTTTAATGACTTGAGAACATTCTCATGATATAATATTAGATGAAATATGTAAAACAAGAAAACCATAATATTGTATAACCATCAATTCTTTAAAAATGCACACAATAAGGTTATAAGGAAATTCAGAAAAATGTAAATAGTGATTTCTCAACATGGTGAGATTGTTAGCACTCTTCATTCCCTTCATTATATTTTCCCATGTTTTCTGGTTTCAGCAACACACATTACATCTTAATTTTTTTCATTTTTATCAAAGTAATACATGTACATGGTTAAAAAGCAAAAAATCTTAAAAGGCCAGGAGTGAAATAGATCAAGTCTAGCTTCCCAGAAATTACTGTTCATTCTTTCTCAGCTATTTCTTTGGGTATTTCTTTCCATATGTTTATTTAATATGCTTCTCCCTCTATTACTGGAATAATGCATTTTAGAAATTCCCTTTTGGCTTCTGATTGTTGGTTGAAAGTTTAGCTCTTTTCAGTCAACTTCACCACTTTCTCTTCCCACCCTTCATTGTCTCCATTTACTACGTTTCAGTTTAATTATGTCAAAATACTTGGTTAAATCCATAATAATATTTTTGTCATTATGTTGGTGTTTTTCAGTTGCTCAGTCGTGTCCAATTCTCTGTGACCCCATGGATGGCAGCACGTCAAGTTTCCCTGTCCTTCACAATCTACTGGAGTTTGCCCTAACTCATGTCCATTGAGTCAATGATGCCATCCAACCATCTCATCCTCTGTCTTCCCCTTCTCCTGCCTTCAATCTTTCCCAGCATCAGGGTCTTTTCCAGTGAGTCAGTTCTTTGTATCAGGTGGCCAAAGTATTGCAGCTTCAGCTTCAGCACCAGTCCTTTCAATGAATATTTAGGATTCCTTTAGGATTGACTAGTTTGATCTCCTTAGTGCCCAACGGACTCTCAAGAATCTTCTCCAGCACCATAATTCGAATGCATAAATTCTTGAGTGCTCAGCCTTCTTTATGGTCCAACTCTCACATCTGTACATGACTACTGGAAAAACCATTTATAGGACATTTGTCGGCAAAGTGATGTCTCTGCTTTTTAATACACAGTCTAGGTTTGTCATAGGCTTTCTTTCAGAGAGCAAGTGTCTTTTAATTTCATGGCTGCAGTCATTGTCCAGAGTGAATGAAATCTGACACTGTTTCCACTTTTTTCCCCCATCTATTTGCCAGAAGTAATGGGACCAGATGCCATGATCTTTGTTTTGTGAACGTTGAGTTTTAAGCCAGCTTTTCCCCTCTCCTCTTTCACCTTCATCAAGAGGCTCTTTAGTTCCTTTTCACTTTCTGCCATTAAGGTGTTGTCATCTGCATAACTGAAGTTATTGATATTCCTCCTGGCAATCTTGATTCCAGCTTGAGCTTCACGCAGCCCATTTGTCATTATGACTATGTGAATTTTGTTTGTGACATATAAATTTAGTTTCCTCTGTATGTATTTCTCTTTTATTCTGAATTTCCCCACTACTCGGTTAATAGCAGTCAATGATTTTCCAAATATACAGACACAGTTGTCCATATTCTATAGGTTCTGTCTTTTTTCTGCATGTCCCTGATCACTCTCATTGGATGACTCACTTCTTAAGTCCACAGCTCAAGGTTCCGGGTCTTACTATCCCTGGTCTTCTATGTTGGATTCATCAGATCCTGTTTCTTCCTCTTCCTTTATTTACTCTCTCTTTTTGGTGGAGTACATCCATTCAGTAGCTTCCCAAGAAAGAGTGCATTTTGGGTTCATCTATGTCTAAAAAGGTCTCTTGCAGGATTTTCTCTCAGACATTTGAAGAACTTTCCATCTCCTAGCACTCACTGTTTCTGTTTAGAAGTGATGTGTTTATAGGTCCTGAGCCATCAGGATGCAGGCTCAGTGGGACAGAGAGGAACAGAAGGACCCTGGAACAAGAGTCTAGCTGGAAGGAAGATGATAACTAGACACAGAAGAACCATAGAAAGTCAGTGAATGACAGAGGTCCGACTCCAGTGTTAAGGATGAAAGAAACAGTCAGGGACTGCTATGAAGCAGGCAAGGAATGTAGCTCAGAGAAGCCAGCTCAGGGATGCTTCACAGTTCCTGCAGTCTGGGTTCAGAGCTCAAACTGTCACAGAAGCAGAAACTTCCAGGTGGACGGACAGCTGAGGTGAACTCTGATCTGAAGAGCAGCTCTGGGCTCAGGTTTTTAGTCTTTGCTGGACACAGGCCTGTCTTCTGCTGGTCACTCCCAGAGGGAATTCAGAAGACTTTGGTGAAACTACTTCCGATGGAGACAGAGACAGGTACAGCTCCTGGGAGCCAGGCAGAGGCTCAGAACTCGATCTTGATATTACAAAAGTACTCTACATCCCTCACTCTTTCCAGCAACCTTTCCTTGAATTCCATTTGGAGAAAAAAAATACCACTGGCTTTAGACACAAGGCTTCCTGCAACTTTCATATCAGAGCCATCAATGTCTGTAGGGAATAGTCAGCTCTGCAGGGTTGCTGATGGCAAGGGTTATACACACCCAGAAATCACCATTGTGATGTCCATTTAAACAGCAGTGCCCCCAGAACCTGTCCATCTGGCCTAATTCTCACAGTGACATACGGGAGAGACAGATTTATAAATAGGTTTGGGTCTGAGGTCACATGTGGTTTTCATGCTGAAAGTGATTTTGGTGGAAAGGAAACAGCTTAAAACCTCCTGATGTTCTTTATTGTCTTCAAACAGCCTAAATCAGACATGCAGGAAATACAAGCCTCCTTTTTAAAGCACTGACCTTCTTTCAAATTCGTTTCCCCGGAAGTTTAAACAAGGAATCAATGGGAAAAGAAAATGATTTGGGATCACCATTGAATGGTGGGCAGTTTTTCAAAGTGTTTTATTGTCTTGCAAGAGTGGATACGCTTGACTGGAGCTGGCGGCTGTCTGCCGGGGAGGATTTCAAGCTCAAGAACTAAGCACTCCTCTCTTTCTAGGGTTTCATCCACACTAATGCGTTTTTTTTTTTTTTTTTTTGCAACAGTCATTGCCACCCTTTATAAGATGACGTGATGATATAGTGTTTAAAGCAGACTTGCAAATAAGTTATTGGCCCACAGAAGAGATTTTTTGTTAACCAGTCCCAGCTTCTTTTTAGGATAAACCCAGGTACCAAGATAAAATAAAGGTAAAGGAAACAGCATTTCTTTGTTTCCTTAGCGTGCTGCTCAGTTTTAATGAGAGACTTTAGGAATACATTTTAACTTTATTGAGTCCTTGTTATGTGCTAAATTATTGAGAAGATTATCAAAGATTCCTAAGATGGTCTTAGATGCTACAAACTTATGAGAGAGAGAATATAGCTAGAAGAAGAGTGTAGAAAATATTACCATTAGTACTACTACCACCACCATTATTACTACTACTTTACCGCTAGGAGTACCATTACCATTACTGAGTTTTTGCTGCTGCTATTACTATTTTACTACTCTTACTACTGTTGCTGCTGCTATTACTGTTACTACTATTGATACTATTATCACTACTGCTTTATTATTATGACCGCCACCACCATGATTACCACTATTACTATTATGATTACTATTTTACCACTCTTACTATTGCTGCTATTACTGTTACTACTACCACTACTATTCATACCACTATTACTACTGCTAGCATTACTACTTTGCTACTATGAGTACTATAAGCACCACCACCCTCATGACTACTATTATTGTTGCTATTACTATTGTGTTACTTATTCCTGCAGCTATTATTGCTATTACTACCACTACTGTTGATACTATCACTACTGTTACCCCTACTATTCTTATTCCTCCTCTTTCTCCTACTACTACTACAGCTACTGTTGCTAATACTACCATGACTACTAGCAATTGCCTTTTTATTTTCAGCACCTTCTATGTGCATGCCACTGGATAGATCTGATGTAACTTAATACTCACAAAAACCTACCAAGGTAAGGAATATTAACTCTACCTTACATAGGAAGATCCTGAGGCACAAAGAGATTAAGGTAAATTGCTCAAGATCACCCAGAGTGAGTGGCAAAACTGGGGTTTGAAGCCAGATCTCTTTGACTCTATTTATTAACCACGATGCTGTACTGAACACACACACACACACACACACACACACACACACACACACAAGCAGTAACAGAAGAGTTTTCTGCCTGTTATTTGTAATTCTCATGAGAGAAGACAAGAACAGTATGAAATCCCACAAGGAGGTTCTTGGTTTAAAGTCCTGGTGCAGAGAAACCTGTCCCTTCAGAGCTCCCTAGCTGAGTCTGTCTCTTTCTTTCTCTTACACATACTCACACTCAGAAACGTGCATAGAGCATCCTTGATTGAGAACACAATTTCACTTAGCCGACCTATTTTATTTTAAAAAGAAAATGAGCTAATGCCCTAGATTTCGGAGAAGACTGACAAGTCTCCATTTATCTTTCCAGTCACTGTTCTCATGCTAAACCTCTAACTCAAGTGGACAATTTTTCTTCTTAATAGGCTTGGGGAAGGGAAACCTGGGGGCCCCCATCTGCTGTCCCCCTCCTCTTTCCACATCCCACCTCAACATTTACACATAGTGCATTTACTGCCAAGCAGAGTCCATAAAGGGAGATCTGTTAATGATTGCATTTGATAAACATGCTGATTGAGCACCTAGTAACGATAGATACTACCTACTGTGCTCTTGCTGTGAACCCTTTACACACCTGACCTGTCCTTACCACAGTCTTAGAAGATCAGCACTCTAACAAAGGGAAGACAGTGAAAGCTCAGATGAACTTCTCCAAGGTCACTCAGCTCTAAGCAGTAGAATGATGACTTCACCATATTGTGTGTGTGTGATTGTGTGCCCGCATTCATTCAGTCATGTCTGACTCTTTGTGACCCCATGGACTGTAGCCTGCCAGGTTCCTCTGTCCATGGAATTTTCCAGGCAAGATACTGGAGTGGATGGCCATTTCCTTCTTCAGGGGATCTTCCAGACCCAGGGGTCAAACTCATGTCTCTTTCGGCTACTGCATTGGCAGGCAGGTTCTTTACCAGCTGAGTCATCAGGGAAGCCCTCGCCATATTATGCAAAGTAATAATTATATTTTGGTGGGAATAGTTTTGTGAATGTATGGGAGAGGATATACAGATAAATGAGGTTCAACTCCTCACTTTAAAGTTTCTTAAAACCTGATTTAGGTAAAAGATGGGGACCTAGGTAAATAAAAGCTTGATCGGAGGACAAGAGTGGGCTAGAAGTGGGGGAAGAGTATGAAACCAGGCCACGGAGTCTGGGCTCAATATGAAACTAACCAACTTCTAGGCCCCGACACGTGGGTCTAGGACCCAATAGTGGGTCATAGTGTTGAGAGACCACTGGGTTGAATCTGACCTGGGGGGTAGAAGCAGGCAGGCTAGAGGGTTAACTGACTGACTGAATGGAAGCTGCTGCAGACAGAGCCGAAGGAGTCCATCTCTACAACTCACCCTAGGAACTGTTTCTCTTCTGTATCAAAGAAGTGTTTCCCATGCTCCACTAGTAAAGAAGTTGTGGGCGACACTCTTTGTCCCAGTGCCAAGACCTTGGGGTCTCAGCCCTTGGAAGAGGCAGTCCTTGGGAAGAAGGCATTCACAGGGGTCCAAAGTGACCTGTTCTGTGCTTGCCTTTTTCTAAAAAAAAACAAAAACAAAACACTTATAAGATGGTTCGGCAGATTTACTGTATAACGTAAGGCTGACACATAACAATCTTTTTTAAAGTAAGTTATTATTATTTTACTGACATATAGTTGATTTGCTGGGGCTTCCCAGGTAGTATGTATATATATATGTATATATATATATATGTGTGTGTGTGTGTGTGTGTGTGTATATATATATATATATATATATATATATATATATATATATATGTTCTATTTTGCATTCTTTTCCCTTATAGGTTATTATGAAGTGTTGAGTGTAGTCCCCCATGCTATATAGTAGGTCCTTGTTGGTTAACTGTTTCTATATGATAATGTGTATGTGTTAATCCCAAACTCGTAACTTATCCCTACTCCTTTCCCCTTTCCCCTTTGGTAACCGTAAGTTTGTTTTCTATGTCTGTGGGTCTATTTCTGTTTTGTATTAAAAGTTCGTTTGTAAGACTTGACAATCTTGTTGCTGTTTTTCAGTCACTAAGTCATGTCTGACTCCTTGTGACTCCGTGGACTGCAGCATGATGGACTTTCCTGTCCTTCACTTCTCCCAGAGTTTGCACAAATTCATGTCCATTGAGTCGGTGATGTTGTACTGTTCACTTAAAAATTTGCTAAGAAGGTAGATGTTATGTTCCATGGTTGTACTACAAAAGAAAAAAAAAAGTTTAATTGAATAGATAACTAGAAATAAGAGATAGGAGGAAACTTTTGGAGGTGGTAGATGTCTGTGCTCTTTTGAGGTTTGAGTAAGAGTTAATCCAGTCAAAGGGGAGACTTGCATCTGGCCAAATAAACAGAAAGGATAACTCTCATCTCCCGTTATTTTCCCTATTTAGGGAATGGCACCTTCCCCTTCCTCTCTTTTTTCACCTACCTCCAGTCCCCCCACACCTACCTGCCCTGCCTTCTCCTCTCTGCTTCAGGGCTCTTTGTGGGCATGGAATGCTGATTGCATCCATCAAAGTAGGAGATCCTGTTTACTCAGGGGAGTGGACACTGTCTTTAAAACTCACACCTAAACTAAGTCAAATCAAGCTCTTTCTTGCAGCCTGATCACAAAAGGGCTGAGAGTTTAGGTCATTAAGTGTGAAGGCACCTTACAGCCATGGAGAAGGGCTGAAAATCTGTGTGCTAGCTTCAGGCTTAGCAGGGAGGTGGGGGCTCCCAGCGTATGTGTCATCGGACTCAGCCTCATGGGAGCCCTGCATGCAGGTCACCTGGCTGAGCCATTGATAACGTGGGGCTGGTGCTTTGACACTTATCTGCAAAGCTTCCCTCTCTGGCTCCTCTGGGAACGTTCTGGGGGTGGTGGAACTCGACGCTTGGCTGGCAGGGATTACTGTCCAGAGCACTTTAAAGTCTCACTTTGATTTTCAGCCGTCTGCCTGTTCTCAGCCCTGTACCTTTACTTAGTGTTTCTTCCTCTGAATTGTCATTCTTTGTGAACTGTGAGTCTAAATTCAATGTAACCTTCAAGGTTTAGCTCCTCTGCCATTTCCTATTATCCTGACTAAAAAAAAGTTAGCAAGTCCCCTCTTTAATGGTACTCTTTTGTAACTTCCTATGTTCTTGTCAGCTCCTTGACTGGTTTGTGGGTTTTTTGAGAATAGATTGTGTGCATCTGATTCATCTATTTGTGTCCAGTGCTTAGTGAACTGCCAAGTAATAATTAATTATGTAAGTAAATAAAGATTTCAGAGTGCCTCCTGTGTACCAGAGGCTGTGTTAGATTCTAGGCCTACATTGCCATAATCCCTGTCATAAGAAATGTGTAGTCTAGTGGGAAAGACAGAATCAGACCAAGTGGAACTAACACTGGAAGTACTCAAGCCTTTGAAGCTGTTAATTAGGGGAGATGAATAAAGCTGGTGTAAAGGAACAGGACCCTTCCCAGAATAGACCCCTACTGATGTCCTCTCCCTGTTTTGTCTGTATAAAAGCTTAACTCAAAGAATAAATTTAATGAGGAAAGCGAGAAAATGTGGAAAGAGAGGAAAACAGTCAAGCAAGACAAAATAATTATAGTTTAACTATTAAACAAAGCCAAGGACATTTTAGTTTATTCTCAAGGGCTATAGATAATATTTTAAGCCATGTCTCTGAACTGTTTTGCAGATACTGAAATCCACACAGGTGGAAAAAGTTAATTGCATGCTTCCCACAAGCACATAGACCCCAAACCAGTTAGAGCCAGAAGGTTGATGATGCTGACTCCTGGTTACCTCACCATCAACCAATCAGAAGAACATCCATGAGCTGACCATGCCCTGCTCCTTGAACACTGTAAGACCCCTCACTACCCCCTCCAGGGTGGACAAACAGTCTTAAGGGTATTTGCCCACTGTGGCCCCCTTTGCCTGGCAAAGCAATCAAGTTATTTACTTCTATTTCACTCAAAACTCTTTCTTTGAGGTTTAATCTGGCTCTGGTTTACAGAGGCTGAATTTCAGCAACATTGGGAGGGTTGGTGAATGCTGAAGATGATGTGATGTTAGAGCTGAGGTCTGCGGGCAGAGTGGACCTGACCAGGTGGCCACGACCAGGTGGCCACAGAAGGTAGAGGAGAGAGTGTGCAAAGGTTCAGAGCAGTGGGATGTTAGTACAGCATGTTGAAGGAAATGAAAATAAATAAAGATCAGTGTGGCCAGAACAGAGTGTGTTAGAGCCAGAGAGAGATACGGGAGGCTGCAGTAGACAGGGGCTGGAATTTGTGGGCCAGGGTCAAGAGGTTGGTCTATATCCCATGTGTTGGGAAAGACATTAGGAGCTCTTCCATTCAGGCAGGATGGAGAATTTGGTCCTCCACACAGGAAACCTGGCCCTTTTAATCTGACAAGAGTGTGTGCTGATGATGTGGGTGTCCTTCACAAGTAAGGGATCCCTCTGTGATATGAGGATGATATGATATAAACATAAAATTCAGTGATGATGTCTTTCATCTATAGCCTGCCTTGAGGGAGGGAAAGGAAATGCAGTCCAGAATTGGAATGTCTTCATTTCCATAAGCAAATGTAGAGGAAATTCACTGGGTCAGGACATCTTCAATGCTGTGCCCATTTTTATGATAATAAAGGCTGTCTCAGCTGACTGGATCCTTGCCAATGAGCACAAGGTGTTCTGTCTGGCAGAGAAAGGAACTCACCTGTGGGACCCTCTCACGGACTAACATCTCCAGACCAGCCATCCAGACATTTTATGAAGAATTTCTTGGTCTCACTTCTGATCTCATATCAATGGGACAAGAGGAGGCTGAGAGAAAGGGCGGAACCAAGGATGACCTTCCTGATTGGTGTTAGGTGACTATTAGTGTCACAGACACAGGAAAAAGAGATGTGGAAACTAAATGGGTAAATTCAATTTCTGACTTATTTGGTTTGTCTGAAGGACACTTGGTTGGACAACAGAAGGTAGTTGGAAATATGGCCCTGAGCTTAAGAAAGCAGAAGATCAAGAAATGTGGAAGCAATGTCTTCTATGAAGCCTTCTTGTGTAAACTGTGCCCTTTCCCCTCTCTTCCAAACTCTCCCAGCTCCACCTCTCAGACAGCTCCAAGCGACACTCGCAGGCATTGTTTCCCTATGATCCTGAAGAGAAAGTCGAGCAATCTAAACAAGAGTAATCCAAGCTGCTTCCACACAATGCTTTCCCCTCTTCCCTGACTATGTCATCAAGTGAAGCAGTGAATGATTTTTTTCTGCCAATAGGGTTCTGGTCTTCAGTTCCAGTGTGTGTGTGTGTGTGTGCACACGTGCACGCCTCACATTGATAAGCAATTCTCAGACACCAGCTGGGTGTCCTACAATTTAAATCAATTCTGACACTATCTGTATCAGATCCTATAAAACTACTCCCCCCCACCCAGTCCGTGTCCCTCCTTCAGATGGCAGGCAGAAGCCCCAGACTGTCACCTGTGCTTCTGATCAACTGGCTAGAGATTGGGGCTTCCAATTACTTCCTCGTTGGGTTTGTTTCATTTGCTGGAGTGACTCACAGAACTCAGGAAAATATTTTACTTATTAGACCACCAACTAATTATGAAGGGTTATAACTCAGAAACAGCCAGATGGAAGAGATGCACAGGGCAAGGCGTGGAGAGAGGGCACAGAATCTCCCTCCCCTCCTCAGGAGTATCACCCTCTGTGTTCACCAACACGGAAGCTCTTTGAACCTGGTCTTTTTCACTTCTCACAGAGGCTTAATTACTTAGGCTCTGCTGAGTCACTGAAAACCTGGCTCCACAGGAAACCAGCCTCCATCTTTAGGTAGTTTCCACAAGTCACCTAATTAATATAATAAAAGACACCTTGATTACTCTATGTACGTATGTATGTGAAAGTTGCTCAGTTGTGTCCGACTCTTTGCAACCTCATGGACTGTACAGTTCATGGAATTCTCCAGGCCAGAATACTGGAGTGGGTAGCCTTTCCCTTCTCCAGGGGATCTTCTCAACCCAGGGATCGAACCCAGGGGTCTTCCGCATTGCAGGTGGATTCTTTACCAGTTGAACCACAAGGGAAGCCCTTGATTACTCTGCTCTACCACATTTAGGATTTCAGGAGCTCTATGCCTGAAACGGGCTTCCCAGGTGGTGCTAATAGTAAAGAACTTTCCTGCCAGTGCAGGAGATGTAAGAGATGCAGGTTCGATCCCTGGGTCAGGAAGATCCCCTGGAAAAGGGCCTGGCAACCCATTCCAGTATTCTTGTCTGGGGAATCCCATGGACAGAAGAGCCTGGCAGGCTACAGTTCATGGGGTTACTAAGAGTCTGACACAACTGAAGTTACTTAGCACTCACGCACCTGTCTGGAACAGGGATGAAGACCAAATATATGTATTTCTTAGTAGAAATCACAATATCATTCTCCCTGATTCATTGTTGATTTCAGTTTTCACAACTTCTTAAAAGTTTCTGGTTATTAACAATTCATGAGACCTCCAACTGTTTCATTCATTCAATATTGTGTGCAAGTCACTGATGAACAAGACACACAAAATCTTAACTTAGATCTTAAGGAGAGGGAGACACACCATTAAGCTAATAATAATAGACAAATAACCATTCACATTTGTATTTTTCATAAATATTATAACAAAGAAGTATGTCTCCCAGTCTGGAGGACCTAGCCATCTTTTATTGATCTCCAGTGGCCTTGGCCTGCAGCGGCTTGAAGCAGGGTTTCAGTTCCCAGCCAGACATTGAGAGGGCTGAATCCTAGCCACTAGACCACCAGGGACTCATGATCAGTGACAAGGCCCTTGCCTGTCAGCTGTGTAGAAGTGAATTCCCACATAGAGATGGAGAGCAAAGTGTTTATTAGGAGGAAAAAGAGTACATGTAGATTGACACCTGGGCACACCCAGAGAGGAGCACCCTTGCGGCAGTTTGAATCCTACAGTTTGAAACGCCCTCCAGGTTTCCTCTTGCCAATCAATGTGCTTTGGCTGGTTCTGAGTCCATATATGGTTTTATCTTGGGATCCTTCCTTGTGCACGTGTGCCTCTAGGTGAATTCTAGCAGAGAGGCCTATGGGTAGTCGACATCACTTACTGTGGGGTGGCATTCCTCCCATTTTGACCTCCAAGGAGCTCTTCTGTGCATGTGTAGTTGGGGAGGTCTCCTTCACTTAAAGAAGGAGGAATATGTGGTCTTTTACCTCTTATGTGGGCAGGGCTCAGCCTCCTCCATTATCCTGCTATTATGGAGTTTTTGTCCACAGAGCAGAAACTGTTCAGCCTGGGGTCCATTTACCTCCTGCCTCAGTCTCAGTGTCTGGGTGGAGAGTGAAGCCATTCCCTGAGAAGGGAAACTCAGGAGGAAGATCAAGTTTGGGTAGGGCTTTGGGGAGGCGAATAAAACTCAGAGGCATGTGAAGCTCACCATGGACTGAGCACCGTTCTAAGCAGATTACAAACATTCACTTCCAGCAACCTCTGAAGGAAGGGCCATCATTATCCCCACCTTACAGATGGAAGCCCAAGGCAAGGAGGGTTGAGTGACTTTTCTAAGGCCACACAACTTGTGAATGGCGCAGCCAGAATTTCAAATCCAGACTGGCTGGCTCCAGAATCCACACTCTACCATTTCAGACAATGCGGACTTGCATCAAATTTTATTTAGATATGTTCAGTTGAAGATTCTGGTAGGACAAGCGAGTGGCAATTTGTTAAATAATTTCTTTATCATGTAAACCAATCCGAGTTGGAATTTCTGTTACTGTTGGCAAAAGCATCCTAACATATGGAGACGTGAATGATGGTCTGAAATTGTAAAATTCAGGAGAGAGGGCTAGGCTGGATGTTCAGTCTGGTGATATCTTGAAGTTCTACTTTCGGCAGTGCATTTTGGACTCTCCCCTCCTCTCTAGCATGCACGCTCAGTCGCTGGTCGTGTCCGACTCTGCAACCCCATGGACCATAGCCCTCCAGGCTCTTCTGTCCATGGGATTTTCCCAGGCAAGAATATTGGAGTGGGTTGCTGTGCCCTCTACCAGGGGATCTTCCCAACCCAGGGATGGAACACACATCTGCATCTCCTGCATTGCAGGTGGATTCTTTACTACTGAGCCACCAGGTAAGCCCCCCTGCTTTCTCAGGGGTCTCTAATCCTTATAGGATTTGCATGGCCTATAATGTCTTCAGGAGATAAGGACACATAACAGATACTTTTTCTTTTTAAAGTTAAATCCAGAAAGAGTGTCTGCCTGCCATGAGGATAACAGTATCCACTCACAGGTTCTGACTTCATGTTCCCACCTGCACAGATACACATAAGCCCTAAGACCCTCAGAAAAGACCTTATTGCATTGAAGCCAAGTTGGACATGGTGATGGCTTGAAAACTGGCAAGTCTGAAGGGCTGAAAAAGCAAGTAGAGCGGAAACAGCTCTCCCTGAATCGGAGGCAGAGCGCTCAGGCTGCCTGCCTTGGGCATCTCACATCCCACTTGTCTTGTTGCAAACATTGTGCCTCTACCTTGCTTGAGAATGACGAAGCCTGATTAAAACCCTCTAAATGGCTCTTGTTGACAAGATTTGCTGAAGAACATTTTAATGACTAAACAAAATTATGGTGCAGTTTCACTTGATTAAAGACAAAACCCAAACCTGTGCAATTTCCAGTGCATGATGTTAAGACAGCAACTGAAAAACATCTTTAAAGAATTCAGAGCCTGGATTCTACAGGAGAGAAGCATGGCAGGGGTGTGGAAGCATTGTGTGTGGATTTGCTTCTCTTTACCATGGCCTCCTGGGTGGTTTTTATTTCCTTTGTCCTACTGGCTTTGCCTGTTCACAGTTGTTCGAGATAGCTTGAAGGTGACCAAGAAAACCAGATTCTATTTGCAAGTAGCGTGCTATTTTGAGATGTTTTCTGAACTTCACTCAATGCCAGACTTGTGACATGTGTTTGTCACTTTCTTGTTGAAATTCCTTCCATGGCTCCAGTCTGAAACTTCCTCCTCATATTGTTACCGAATCAGGTCTGGCTGCTCTTCACTCAAAAATTAGTACTTGAGTGAGACAGATGTTGGTAGAAAGGAAAATTACTTTTAATCAGAATGCCGACAATCTGGGGAGATGGATTCAGTGTCACCCCAAAACCATCTCTGAAGATTCTACTCAGCCAGAAAAGTTTTTAAAGGGAAAAAGGGAAGTAATTACAGTTAATCATTGAGATGGAAGGGGTCGGAGTCATCACATTTGTTGACATCTCCCACTGTGTGCAGGCTTATGGAAAGGCTTGTTGACTTCTGTCATTTTTCTTTAGATGCTATCTTTTATTTTTAACTTTTTATTTTGTATTGGGGTATAGCTGATTAACACTGTTGTGATAGTTTCAGATGAACAGGGAAGGGACTCAGCCATATATATACATGTACTCATTCTTCCCCAAACTCCACTTCCCTCCAGGCTGCCACATAACACTGAGCAGAGTGGCCTGTGCTATACAGTAGGTCCTTGTTGGTTACCCATTTTAAATATAGCAGTGTGTACATGTCCATTCCAAAGTCCCTAATTTTCCTTCCCCCAAACCTCCCCCTCACTCCACAACCATAGGTTTGTTCTCTAAGTTTCTGAGTCTCTTTCTGTTTTATAAGTTCATTTGTATAATTTCTTTTCAGATTCCCCTTATAAGAGATGTCATATGATATTTTTCCTTCTCTATCTGACTTCATTTTCTCAGTGTGGCAATCTCTAAGTCCATACATAGTGCAGATGGCATTATTTCATTCTTTTTAATGGCTGAGTAATATTCCATTGTATGTATGTATCACATTTAGATGCTATTTTGTTCACAGTTTGTTTGGGAAACTTCTGAAGGGGAAGTTAGGAAAGAGATCTGGTCATCTGTTCTTTAAATGATTCTCCATTTCTCTTCCTTTTTTTTGTGGAAAGAACCAACAGATTAAGCAAAGTATTGTGAGGTTGATATTTCTCCTGGCAGTCTTCATCCAGCTTGTGATTCATCCAAACCAGCATTTCACAAATAAGCAGGGTGACAATATACAGCCTTGACATACTCCTTTCCCAATTTGGAAGCAGTCCATTTTTCCGTGTCCAGTTCTAACTGTTGCTTCTTGTCCTACATACAGGTTTCTCAGGAAGCAGGTAATATGGTCTGGTATTCCCAGCTCATTAAGAATATCCAAAAATTTGTTGTGATCCACACAAAGTCTTTAGCATAGTCAATGAAGCAGAAGTAGATTTTTGGGGGGGATTCTCTTGCTTTTTCTATGATCCAGCATATCTCAGCAATTTGATCTCTGGTTCTTCTGCCTTTTCTAAATCCAGCTTGTACATCTGGAAGTTATTGGTTAGCATATTGCTAAAGCCTGAATTGAAGAATTTTGAGCACAATCTTACCGGCATGTGAAATGAGGGCAATTGTATGGTAATCTGAACATTCTTTGGCATTGTCTTTCTTTGGGATCGGAGTGAAAACTGACATTTTCCAGTCTTGTGGCCTCTGCTAAGTTTTCTACATTTGCTGGCATAATGAGTGCAGCACTTTTATAGCATCATCTTGAAATAGCTCATCTGGAATTCCATTACTTTTACCAGCTTTGTTCGTAGTAATGCTTCCTAAGGCCCACTTGACTTCTCATTCCAGGATGTCTGGCTCTAGGTGACTGAATGCATCATCATGGTTTTCTGGGTCATTAAGAACTTTTTTGTAGATTTCTTCTGTGTATTCCTGCCACCTTTTCTTAATCTCTTCTTTTTCTGTTAGGTTCTTGTTGTTTTTGTCCTTTACTGTGTCTATCTTTGCATGAAATGTTCCCTTGGTATCTCCAGTTTTCTTTAAGTGATCTCTAGTCTTTCCCATTCTGTTGTTTTCCTCTATTTCTTTGCATTGTCCACTAAAGAAGTCTTTCTTATCTCTCCTTGCTGTTCTCTGGAACTCTGCTTTCAGTTTCTTTCCCTTTCTCCTTTGCCTTTTGCTTGTTTTCTTTTCTCAGCTATTTGTAAGTCCTCCTCAGACAACCACTTGGCCTTTTTGCATTGCTTTTTCTTGGGGATGGTTTTGATCACCACCTCCTATACAATGTTACAAACCTCTGCCCACAGTTCTTCAGGCACACTGTCTACCAAATTTAGTCCCTTGAATCTCTTTGTTACCTGCACTGTATAATCATAAGGACTTTGATTTAGGTCATACCTGAATGGCTTAGTGGTTTTCCCTACTGTTTTCAATTTGAGTCTGAATTTTTCAGTAAAATGCTAATGATCTGAGCCACCGTCAGCTCCTAATCTTGTTTTTGCTGACTGTATAGAGCTTCTCAGGGTCCCATGTTACCCACCCTTTTCTTACCTTTTCAATTTCCATCACATCTCATTCTCGGCTTGCACTATGCAGTTCAGCTCTACTGGCCTGCTATTAGTTCCTTGTTCTTCCTCACCTCAGGGCCTTTGCACATACTGTATTCTCTGCCTGCAACACCCCTTTCCCTTCTATATTTGGTCAGCTTCTCCTTATGGGGCTAAAATGTCCCCTCTTCAGGGGAGCTCTGTCAATTCTGAGTCCAAGTTATGCTCCTTCTGTCCCCCATTTCCAACTTTTTTGACATTCCTTACAATTTGGAAGTTGAAAATACATTTAATACACCTAACATACCGAACATTATAGCTGAGCCTAGACTACCTGAAACGTATTCAGAACACTTACTACATTAGCCTGCAGTTGGGCAAAGTCATCTAACACAAAGGTTATTTTAAAACAAAGTGCTGATATCTCGTATAATTTTTTGAATACTGTTGCTGTTGTTTAGTTGTTAAGTCATGTCTGACCCTTTTGCAACTCTAGGGACTGTAGCCTGCCAGGCTCCTCTGTCTGTGGGATTCTCCAGTAAAGAATACTGGAGTGGGTTGCCATGCCTTCCTCCAGGGGATCTTCCCAACCCAGGGATCAAACCTGTGTCTCCTGCATTGGCAGATGGATTCTTTACCATCTGAGCTATCTGGAAAGTCCACCGAACACTGTTCAAAAGCAAAAATACCAGAGTCACTGTCTGGGTGCAGAATGGCTTTAGGATTCTGAAATGGATGGTGAACAATGGATTGTTCACCCTTGGGATCTTGCAACTGACAGGAGCATATCCACAATTCATCTTCATAAGAGAGGATTGTATCATAATTGGTGGCCTGGGAAAAGGTCAGAGTTCAAAATTTGAAGTAGTTTCTACTGAAGGTGTACCATCACTTTTACACCATCATAATACTGAAAACTCCTAAGTTGAAGCATCACAACTTGGGGACCATCTGTACGGAGGAGGAGTTGATGAGGTCAGGAGTACAGGAGGTGGATTAGAGGGGTACCAAGGCCAAGACAGGGCTTCGCAAGTGGCTCAGTGGTAAAGAATCCACCTGGCAGTGTAGGAGATGCCAGAGACTTCGGCTCTATCCTTGGGTCAGGAAGATCCCCTGGAGAAGGAAATGGCAACCCACTCAACTATGCTTGCCTGGAAAATTCCATGGACAGAGGAGCCTGGCAGGCCATAGTCCATGGGGTCACAAAGAGTTGGGCATGACTGAGTGATTGAATACGAGCATGAGAGGCCAAGACAGAGAGAGAATAGGCACAGAGAAACCAGAAATCAGGATTTAAAGTGAGATTCCTTGATTTTTAAAGATAACCTAGTAATTTAAAGAGATATTAATAAATACTGCACAACTAAAAGCAGTGGTTCACTACTGGCAGTGATTTTGCATCCCAGGGGATGATGGCAATGTCTTGATCATTTGTGCTTTCACATCTGGGGAGAGGGGTGCTAAGGGCATCTAGTAGATAGAAGCCAAGGATGCTGCTAAAATCCTTCAATGCATGGGACAGGCCCCTAAAGAGAGCATCATCCAGTCCCAAATGTCAGTGATGCCCAGGTTGGGAAACCCGAACCAAGGAGATGGAGATTCATGCCCATGGATGGGGTCTGTTGATGTGGTCAGCAAATTTCTAAACAGGAACAGATGGGCCAGAAGCTCAAGGATGGCCCTCTTCCCTTCAGGTCTCCCCAAATGCCTGCCTGTTTCCTTTGTGCTTCAGCAGAAGTGATTTTCCACCACTTGGTTAACACTCTTCATTAAGTAATCACCACCCACAGGCCCTCATTTCCACATCTATAATCACCCCAAGTACAAAAGATGCCCTGTTCACCAGAGGCAGATGGAGATCAGTCATTACAAGGCTATTAGACTAAACTCAGGTGTCTTCCTTAGCTCATCTCCGTGGGCCGCATACTTCAGCTTGGTATGCACTGAAGCTACTTGTTTAGCCCTTTAGTCCAGTGACTTCCCAGCCTGGTTCTCTATTGCTGGTGGAGCACAATTTCCAATTCTAAGCCTAAATGTTTCCACTGATATTTTTTAAGCAGCAGCAGCAAAATCCACTCTTTTTCATACTGTATTCATAGACAGGAACACTCAAAATTTGAAGTAGTTTCTACTGAAGGTGTACCATCACTTTTACACCATCATAATACTGAAAACTCCTAAGTTGAAGCATCACAACTTGGGGACCATCTGTACGGAGGAGGAGTTGATGAGGTCAGGAGTACAGGAGGTGGATTAGAGGGGTACCAAGGATTAGAGTTAGGATTAGGATAGGAGTACAGGATTAGGTTAGGAGTACAGGAGGTGGATTAGAGGGGTACCAATATGAATCACATTGCAATGAAATGAGAGGAAAGATAAGTAATTTTGGATAGACCTTTGTTGTTAGGCAAGAGTATGTCTAGAGCAACTGGTTTTGGTTAGATGAACCAGACATTGAAAACTCAAAGATGCCCAGGCAGGTAATGAGAAGGCAGGAAACAAGTCATTAAAACAGAGACTGGTGGAACTGGAGGGGCTCATCCAGGCTAGAAGGGGCACTTGTCCCTCATATCCAGCCAATGCTGCAGAATGGCAGTTGGGTCCAGTGTGGCAAGATCTTTTGACGCTTCAAAAGAACTAGAAATCAGAGTTTTTAAATGACTTTGTCTTAAGAGACTCTGTAGGATTTCTCTGAAACCATTTATGTTGCCTAGATGTGGCTTGTGAGTTATCAGACAGTGATTGCTGCTAAGATTCTTAGGAGCCATTTGCTTTCTGCATATAAGAGTAAACCTGTTCAGAAAGTTATATATGGGCCAGGTTAAGAAGGAGGGGATGGTGGATTCTAGACTTGGAGGAAGAAATGGTTTTCCTACCCCTAAAGCAAAGCCTCATCAACCTCATCAGCATCATAATGGTCACTTGTGTGCTGGGCGTCCTACTAAGATAGGACCTTATCAGGATGACCTCATTTATTTTTCAGCCTTTAATTTTATATTGCAGTATAGCCAGTTAACAATGTCGTGATGGTTTCAGGTGAGCAAAAAAGGGACTCAGCCATACATGTACATGTGTCCATTCTCCCCCAAACTCACCTCACAACCAGGCTGCCATATAACATCAAGAAGAGTATCATGTGTATATAGTAGGTCCCTGCTGGTTATACACTTTAAATATAGCAGTATGTACATCTCAATCTTCTCAGTTGCTTTTTACCACACCCTGAAAATATTACCTCTGATTTGAAGGTGAGAAGCCCAGGTCTCAAGAGAAGTAACTGCTCATGATCATGCAATAATAATGACTGCTCACCTGACAGTATTTGAGCCTGGGTCTATGTGAGCTTTTTATCCATTACTGTCTATTCGACCATAGATGTTTGGAATTGAGAATGAGGGTTTTTGAACTTCAGAGGGCATTTTTGTGGTTTTTGACCATATCCACTACAGTCCATGGGGTCGCAAAGAGTCGGACATGACTGAGCGACTTTCATGTCCATTCATTTCTGCAGGTAGAATGGAAAAAATTTAATTGGATGAACAAGTGAGAATTCTAGGTTCCTGAAATACAAGATGACAATAAAGACAAAGTTGACCAATTCATCATTTTCCTGTGTGTGGTGTGTTACTTGCTCAGTCGTGTCCAACTCTTGCGACCCCATGACTGCAGCCTGCCAGGCTCCTCTGTTCATGGAATTCTCCAGGGAAGAATACTGGGGTGGGTAGCCATTCCCTTCTCGAGGGGATCATCCCAACCCAGGGGTCAGACCAGATCTCCTGCACTGCAGGCAGATTCTTTACCATCTGAGCCACCAAGGAAGACTTATCATTTTCCTCAGCAGCACTCAATATATGCCTGAAGGAAAGTGGTGTATAAATACCTCAGTTCCCTCATCATTCTCAGGTGCCTATTTCTGCACCATCACCCAGGCTTCCCCAGCAGGACTGGGCTTTGGGTGTCAGTAGGAGTAACTTGTTTTATACCTTGTGTTGGCTTATTTCCATTTCTAGTCTCACTACTTTCCTTGCTTTCATCTCTCAAATCAGCTATGCATGTATGGATTTTTGTCTTGAGATCTGCTTCTGGGAGCACCCAAACTAAGACTCAGGAGCACCTCAAGTTCCTTTGTTTTTGCAAAACTCAGATTATATTTCCTTCTGTTGGAACTAGGCATGTCACCAAGCATTAGCTATTTGTATTTATTATATGAAGACTTATGTGATCATAGGGCGGAAGATAACAGAATTTAGCATTAGTTTTAACTCAAACTTATTAGTAGAACAATCAAAGAAATGGGAGGGGAGGGAATATATAAATCAAAAAGATTTGGCCATAAAGAAGATTTTTGATTGCTGTGATCTCTGCCATGTTTCCATGGGTTTAAATGTGATTGATTGTCTACAGTGCAGCATTTCCAGTGATAAGAGGCCCTTTTCTTGATCTTTCTGTTTAATTTTCTTTCTAATGACTTTAAAGGAAGAACTCTTTGGCACTGAAAATTACTTTGGATTGTAACAAGAAAGATGCAGAACTCTTTTTCTATTTCTTTTAATGGTCATTCAGGGACACAGTGTAATTGAATTAAGACACTTCCAGGAAGTGAATTATAGGATAATAATTCAGACCTTTCCATTTAATAGCAGCTGGCCTGTGGCCTTGAGTCCACTAGATCTGAAGGGGTGAATTACTGCTCCATAACTCACAAGGTCCCATTTAAAGAGACCCTGGTTAAAGAGAATTAACATCAAGAATCAAATCTGGCAAAGGCAACACAAGATCTAAGAGTAAGGAATGTGAGGAACACAGAAATGAATTTGGAAACTTGGCTTCTCACTTCAAAGAAGTCAGACATCAGAGAATAACATCAGGCCCTCAATAAAAATGAATGGCCTCTCAGCCCAGCAGAGCTCTGGCTATTTTTCGCCAAAGCCCTGACACACACGTGTGAAAGTTTTGATCACCCCAACTTTTCAGAACCGATAAAGTAACTAGCTTTATAACGGGCTTCCCAGGAGGCGCTAGTGGTAAAGAATCTGCCTGCCAGTGCAGGAGACATAGGAGATGCGGATTTGATCTCTGGGTGAAGAGCCCCTGGAGTAGGAAATGGCAACCCACTCTAGTATTCTAGCCTGGTAAATTCCATGGGCAGGGTAGCCTGGCGGGCTCCGTGAGGTCTCAAAGAGTCAGACCTGACTGAGTGGCTAAGCACACACATTCAGTCTACAGGAGCGTGAGGAGAAAGTAACTAACTGGGCTTTAAACCTAGCCAGGGCACAGCCAGGTGTCCAGCAGGTTTGTGCATCCTGAAGGCAGAGTGGACAGCTACATCCTAGGCTACCCGATGTATCTCTTCCAGGAGTCACCACAAGCGTTTTTCTCGCTGATGCCTGAAATTTCTTCATTCACAATTCGTTTGGGCTAAACGTTTGTACCTTTCTGTTTTGTCTTTTTTAAAAGCAGTCGGCATTGTTCATAAATAAATGTGTGGCACTTAACTCACAGACAGACGTGAGCTCATATCTAAACGCCACAACTTACAATCTGTCAACTCTTGGGGAAACTGCTCGCCCTCGCTCTGTTTCAAGTTCCTCATCTGTAAAATGAGGCTTGTAACAATACCACCTTCTTAGGGCTGCCAGGAAGATTAGATAAAAGAATGAACATAACAATGCTTAGCAAAATGTCTGACATAGACATTTTGATAAAGAATAAACATTATTGAAAAATATCCTTCACAGAACAATGTGCATGCCAAGAATCACTTAAGTGACTGTGCTCTCCTTTTAAAGTCTGGAATGTGAATATTGTCTCATATAAGAAAGAAAAAGGATCACTAATTCAGTAAAGTTCATAAATACTTTTTTCTGATATGGTACTAATTGGTAGTTAGCCACCTCTAAGGTAAATCTAAGTTTTGGAAATTTCTAGAAACCTGGAGAAAACCATCTCAACTCCAAAATTCCCATCCAGTTTAGGAGGTCAGTACCAGATGACAGAGCCCGTACCACCTTCACTCCCTCCAAGACCTCTTGCCTATCATTGGCCAACCGTCTGCTATCTGTCCCAAACTTTTACCTAAAGATAAGAAGAAAAAGCTTATAATTGACTACAGTTCATTAAAATGAAAATAAAAATTTATTTTGCATCAAAATGAAAAAGGACTCATTTATTATTAGCATATAAATGGCATTTTTTAATGTCACTCTGCCTCAAAATCACTTACATTTTCAGTGATCATAGCACACAAAATTAATTTTTGATAGCCTTTTGTGATATGGCTGAAAATTCTTATTTCTTTTTGTGCTTTAAACAGCAAACTGTATCCACTGCTATTCATAGCAAATTTTAGATAATGAAGCAATTAAAAATACATGGATTTAAGATCTTATCTCATTTTTCCTTTGGCCTATTTCTGCTTCATTATTCATGAAGGGATATGTTTAATTCAGAGTTAGTAATTGCAGATATATCTGGTATAAATTGTGCCTCATATTCTTTACCAATTTCAATTTATTTTAGCAAATAGATCTCTATTTGAAAAAAAGTAGTTGAGAGCAGGGAGAGTATGATAAAAAGCAGGAAGCTATACGTGTGTGTGTGTGTGTGTGTGTGTGTGTGTGTGTGTTGATTGGCATGTCCAAACAAGATTTCAGAAATGTTAATAATCACATTACCTGAGGATTTACCAAGAGCCAAGAATAGTGCTGAACAATTACAGATGGCATTTCATTCAATCCTAAGAGTAATCTTATCAGGGAGGTACCGTTAGTGCTTCCATTTCTTAGATGTGGAAACTGAGGCTCAGAGAGGTTATAAAACTGACTAGGAGGTCATTAAAAATGACAGAGAAGCAAGATTAGGACCTGGCTTATCTGCTTCCAGAGTTTATATGTCCAACCATCCATTACACAGTTTCCTGCGTCCTGGGGCTACACAGTTCTGAACCACAGAGAATTTGTTAGAAGCTTGAAATCATCCTGCTGCTCCATGTAGGAGCATCCTTACTCCATAAAGTTGCTGGTCTTAGGAGCTTGTCACTTAGTTTGTTTTCATGAACCCTAAGTATGTTCCAGGAATTTATCCTAGGGAAGTAATAGAAATGGTACGTGTAGTTCTTGCAGTGTAACTTGTCCCATGGTTTTATGTACCAATAAAAAAGAGAAGAAGAAAAAAAGAAAAGAAATGAAGAGAAGAGAGCAGAGGAGAAAATGAAACAAAATAAGAAAATAGTCTTCAAATGTTCGATTACAGTGTAAATAAACCCCAATGCACTTACTCAGTATTTTTTATTATTACTCTGGAGCCATTGACAATGATGATGAAAGTCTCAGGTTACTGAAATCCAAAAATGTCCATGGTATAAAAATAATAGGTTTATAAAACAATATGTATAATGCACTCTTTTTAATGAAAACAATACATATGTATATACAAATGTGTGTGTGCATAAGAGGAGAGAATCTAGACAGTACCGTCCAGTAGAAATATAATGTGTCACGGATGTAATTAAAAATTTTCTAACAGGCACATTAAAAACTAAAGCAAAAGGGTAGCATCAATTTTAATAATACTTTATTTATCTCCCAATACTCAAAATATCATTGTTTCATTCTGTAACCAATCTAAAATCATTAATGTGATAGTTTCCTTTTTTTTGTTAAGTGTTTGTAATCAGGTATGCCTCTCACATTTATGTGCGTGTGTGCTAAGCTGCTTCACTCGTGTCCAGCTCTTTGCGACCCTATGGACTATAGTCCACCAGACTCCTCTGTCCATGGGAGTCTTCAGGCAAGATACAGGAGTGGGTTGCCGTGCCCTCCTCCAGGGTATCTTCCTGACCCAGGGATCAAACCCGCGTCTCTTGCGTCTCCTGAATTGCAGGCAGATTCTTTACACACTGAATCACCTGGGAAGCCCACAGGCAAACTCACATTGGCCGGGAATCGAACCTGAGTCAACTGCTTGGAAGGCAGCTATCCTCACCACCATACCACCAATGCAAAAAGTGAAAGCTGCGTCATTTGGTTGTGTCCAACTCTTTGTGACCCCATGGACTGTAGCCTGCTGGGCTTCTCTGTCTAGGCAGAATGCTGGAATGGGTTACTATTCTCTTCTCCAGGGGAACCTTCCCAACCCAGGGATTGAATCCAGGTGTCCTGCATGGCAGGCAGATTTTTTAACATCTGAGCCACCAGGGAAACCCAATTGTAATGTGCTTTTAGGGAAACTGAATTGAAATGTGCTTATACTTATAGCATATTTCAATTCAGACTTGCTCCATTTCCACCACAGTGACTGCCATATAGCCCAGGACAAGTCTAGAAGGATATACACAAACTTATATACAACTGCTGGATCTTGGGATGGTATGATTATGAAGTATTTTTCCTCTGTTCAGTATGCTTCTCTGAACTAGTTTTTTAAAAGACAAAACAGATTGTTAATAAAGCGATGAAGTTATTTTCAATTTGGGGGAGAAGGGTCTCTCTGGAACAGGTAAATAATTTGTCCAATGTCAGCTAAGATGTTGTGGCATAAAGATCCCAGTCTGCAGTCCAGTTTCAGAGGCCAAGTTCTTTGCCACCATCTATGCTATTTTCCAAGAGGAGCATGTGTCTTGGGAATGTTCCCGGATTTGGCCTTTCTTGCTGATTCAGGTCCCTCACACTTTCACACTGCATCTTCTGCTCTAACTGCTGAATCGCAGCATCCTGGTCCCTCCCTCCACAGGACTGATCCCAGTTAATTCTCAATTCACTGTGGATTCCTGCCCACATCATGAGTTCTCCTCTGCTGTAATGTGGTCCATGCCTTGCCTTCTCTGTAATGGCAAAATATCATCCTAAATACTGAATTACATTGTAAAGTGGCCATGTTGCCATTGATCCTGGAAAGAAAACTTGAATTAAATGGAAAACGTCTTCAAGGATTTTTTTTCACTCTAACACGTTGCATTGATCCCTGCTACGTATTCCTCCATTCCAGATGCTAGGGCTACATGAGAGAACAATTAGGCAAGATCGCCACCAACTTCACGGAGTTTGAGTTTCCAGCACGAGAGACAGAAAAAAAACATGCAAGCAAGTAATTATGCAACATGGCAGGTGTTGTTGAGAGCTTTGGAGGCAAATAAAGGAGGAAAGGGGAGACTGAGGTGTTATTATGTTGAATGATTGGAAAGTTGTGTTTGACAAGGTAACACTAAGCAGAGATATGGCAGAAGTGACTGAGTGATTCATGAAGCTATGTGAGAGAAAACCATCTAGCAAGTGCAAAGGCCCTGAGGCAGGAGCAAACTCGGCCTGCCTGAGCATACACGAGGGGCTACAGTGGCTGGCACTGAAGTTTATCTTGCCAGGTTCGAAGTATGAAGTAGAGGCTGAGAGTCCAATATACTTGAGCTATTTAACATACAGTTTTCAGATGATGGTGTTACTGTGAAAGAAACCCTCTTAATCACCCCAAGTGAGGACAAGGACAAATATTTTGGACAGTTTGAGGAACATCAGCAAAAGAGGCTGTTACTCTCTGGGTCCACGCTGTACAGAGAGAATAGCCTTGAGAGAGAAAATGTGAACCACGGGAGGGGAAGAGGGGAGCAAGGACTTGGAGGCACAAGTAATCAAGAGGAACATAGACCCTGGAGAATTCACAAAAGTTTGGGGAGAATGTTAGGCTCACAGGACTTGAGATTGGAGCTCAGGTCAAATTTATTCAAAACTCAAGGAAGGGGTCAGGACCCTGCTCACATCTAGGTTGAATATAATTAGGACACAAAATATCTGGAGAATCATATAATCTTAACTTGGTTTGTTCTTAGGGATATACCCAATGATTTAAACCTGATTTTCAAATTGTTTTAAATTTTTTACTTATTTATGAATGCTCTGGGTCTTTATTGCTGTGCATGGACTTTCTCTAGTTGCGGTGAGTGGGGTATACTCTCTAGTTAGGGTGCACAGGCTTCTCATTGGGGTGGTCTCTCTTGCTGCAGAGCACAGGCTCCAGGCACACGGACTTCAGTAGTTGTGACGTGAGAGTTTAGTTGCCCCTAAGCATGTGAAACCTTCCTGAACCAAGGGTCAAACCCATGTCCCCTACACTGGCAGGCAGTATCTTAACCACTGAGCCACCAGGGAAGTCCTCAAAAATTTTTAATGTCTACATTTAATATTAAATAGATTAACAGGTGAAACACAAAAAGATTTCTCATGAGTGGGCTTTTTCAAAGAGTATGTTTTCTTGACACACAGAAAGTGTTATGTGGGGTGGAAAAAAGTTCCATTTATGAAAATCCTGTTTATGCCACAGTGATGCAGAATGAAGGGCTGTTGGCGCTGCCACCCTGGCATACAAATGACCATTTCTAGTAATTCTTTAGACTGCATGTTTCTCGGCTACAAAGAGCATCGTGTCCAAAAAATAGGTAGGATTCACTCTGCATGCCAACTGTTACACTGCCAGAAAGCCATGCCATCTGGATGTCACTCTAATATACTCCCTCCTTCACCCAGAGTAAATCTCTGTCATGATGAGTAAGCATTATAACATAATCTCTGGGCTCCTGTCTCGTCTGGTCACTGACTAGCTTGGGACAGTAGCCATAAATCCTGAGTCTCAGTTTCCCTGAATGGAAAGGGAAAATAATTATTAAAGTGAGGATAAATTTGGTTGAGGATCAAGAAAGAAAAGGCTTAGCAGAAAACCTGACCAGTGACAAACTCTGAATAAGGTCAGTATGAAATAAGTGAAAACATCTAGACAATCAGCAGAGAGCTACCTGTATTTTGTTCTTTTTTTTTTTTTCCTTTTGGAGAAAAATGACAAGGACTCACTTTCCAAGAAATTACACTATGTTCGATGCCTTCCCATCAAGAGCAGGCAATGTTCCGTATCTGGCCATTGGTAAGTATCAAATGGGCTCATGTCAAACAAGGCATGGCTTTTAATCTCCCTTTATTTGCCATGTCACCTGTCAGTGACCTTGACTGTTGCAGAACTGCCTCGCATTCTGCAGTTTACTGATAACTGTGTTTACCGCTTTTGAAGTCATGTCTGCCGAAAACCACATCTGGTTCACCGCCGCCTCAACAGACACACAATAAAGTAGAAAGGCTAATTCTGTGGTGTACATAGTCCGTGTCTGTTTTCCCAGAGGATTCCTGATAGAAAACTCAGCAGAGGCAATTCCTTGAGGGCTGGCGATCCCGGGGAGAGGCGAGGACAGGGTGGGACTTGAAATCCTCAATGAACTACCAGCGGACTGTGACCTCAGACACAGGGATGAGAGAGGGTGCTCTTGCCCCAGGGATGGTTGCAGTGCTTTGCAGAGTCCTTTCCCTGTTAGTCTGGCAGCTACCTTTGGTGTAGAGCAGGTTGAGATTTCTCAAATGAAGGAATATTTCCCAGCCTAGTTGTCTCACTTTGAAAACATTAACATGAATATTGATGTTGGGAGAAAGTCTAGTGCCATAAGTGGGAGAGATGTTTTATACTTTATTAAGGGGCTTTCCTGGTGGCTCAGACCGTAAAGAATCTGCCTGCAAAGCAGGACACCTGGGTTCAATCCCTGGTTCGAGAAGATTCCCTGGAGAAGGAAATGGCAACCCACTCCAATACTTTTGCCTGGGAAATCCTATGGATAGAGGAGCCTGGACAGTTACAGTCCATGCAGTCGCAAAGAGTCATACACATCTGAATGACCATTACCTTCACTCAGGGTATGAAAAGCTATGGTTTTTCCAATAGTCATGTACAGATGTGAGAGTTGGACCATAAAGAAAGCTTAGCACCAAAGAATTGATGCTTTCAAACCTTGGTGCTGGAGACGACTCTGGAGAGTCCCTTGGACAGCTAGAAGATCAAACTAGTCAGCCTGAAAGAAAATCAACCCTGAATATTCATTGGAAGGACTGACACTGAAGCAGAAGCTCCAATACTTTGGCCACCTGATGTGAATAGCCAACTCAATAGAAAAGACCCTGATGCTGGGAAAGATTGAGGGCAGGAGGAGAAGGGGACGACACAGGACGAGATGGTCGGATGGCATTGCCAACTCAGTAGACGTGAGTTTGAACAAACTCCAGGAGATAGTGAAGGACAGAGAAACCTGGCGTGCTGCAGTCCATGGGGTCGCAAAGAGTTGGACATGACTTAGCGACCGAACAACAACAAGGATATTAATGATGGCATCTTTATTTAAAAGCCTAGTAAAAATATCAGCCACTGTTTACTGAATGTCTGCGACATGCCAGACGCTAGACTTAGGTACTTTCCTTGCCTGGACAGAGTTCTGTGAAGTAGCTATAGGCGTTTTCATGTCCATTTTACAGATGTGGAAATTAAAATCCAAATTAAAATCCAATTTACCCAACGATGGTCAGTCTTTTAGCACTTGAGTTGTTTTGTGTTTTTGATCACTTGCCTGTATCTCACTGATGTTGAGTATATGCCTAGTAGTTTAATTGCTGTCACAGGCTATACATATGTTCACTTCTAGACCATTTTACAAAGTCATTACATCAACCCAAGCAGCAGAGCCAAATCTGAAAGTGAGCCTGGCTGATTTCTGCCCTAATATTTTTAGATACAATGATCTATCCCATCAAAATGCCAGGTGTAAATAAATAATAGGAACTTTCCATGAAAGTTTGCTCCTGGCAAGTAGAGAGGCTTTACTGTGGTGGTGCTTTGCTTTGTAAACATTTTTATTAACATGTAACCATAACATACAAACAATGTGGATAAGTCTCAAGCGAAGAGCATGTTGAATTTTTTAAAAATTTATTTATTTTTTATTGGAGGATAATTGCTTTACAATGTTGTGTTCGTTTCTGCTGTACAACAAAGTGAACCAGCTATTTGTTGTTCAGTCATTCAGTCATGTCCGTCTCTTTGCGACTCCATTGACGGCAGCACGCCAGGCTTCCCTGTCCTTCACTATCTCCTGGAGCTTGTTCAAACTCGTAAATCAGCTATATGTATACATGTATCTCCTTCCTCTAGAGCCTCCCTCCCCTACCTTCATCCCACCCTTCTAGATCATCACAGAGCACCAGGCTGGGCTCCCTGTGTTATAAAGCAGCTTCTCACTAACTGTCTATTTTACACATGATAGTGTAATGAACAGACTTGTGGTTCATTGAATTTTTACAAAGTTATGATGCCTATGAGATGACCCCCTGAACAAGGTACAGGATACACTAACCATCCAGCCAGCTTGCCTACAACTTTATTCTTGTTCAAGATGGTCTTTATCACCCCTTTGCACTTCCGTGTACATTTTGGAGTCATTGTCCACAGCACAAACTCCAGCTGGAATTTTGAATGAGATTGTATTAAGTTGAAACATTAATTGAGAATTTTGTAGATTGGTGTCTTTTCTATCCTTAATACTCAGGAGAATTCACTGGTAAAGTTATTTGAGCCAGGAGTTGGGCTCTGTGTGGGGGGTGGGGGGCAGGAGAGATGGATTGTAACTGCAAATGCAATTCATTTGTTAGCTGCGGAAGTATTCAGATTTTCTGATGTTTCTTGTGTCCATTTTGCTAAACTGTTTTTAAAGAAAAATTCCCATTTCATCTAAATTTTCAAATCTGTTGGCTTATTACCTTTCTACAACACATGAAGGGATTATTTTGTGTGATAGAAATGTTATATGTCTTGATTATGACGTGTCAAATATTTACTTGGGGGTATACACTTCTCAAGATGTATTTAACTGTGGACCTAAGGTGAATACATTTTATTGTTTCACTTACAATTTTGGAAAAATTTTAAAGTCCATTAAAATAAAGTGTTGGTGGTAAAACAGAATACACTACAGAAAAACATGTACATTGATACAGCTACTCTTCCTCTTCTACCCCTCGGCTCTCTGTGTTGCCTTCCTACCACCGTTATAACAAAGCAACATAACCTAAGTAACTTTAAATGACAGAAGTCTATTCTCTCCTGACTCTGGAGACCAGCATGTCTGTGCTCTCTTGGTGGTTCTAGGGGAGAATCTGTTCTGTGTCTTCTTCCAGCATCTAGTGTTGCTGGAAATCCTTGGCATTCCTTGACCTGCAGACACATCATTCCAATATCCGCCTCTGTCTTCACATGTGTGTTCCAGTTTGTGTCTCCCCTTTTTCTTTAACAGGGACACTAGTCAGATTAGGGCCCATACTGATTCAGTATCAACCTCATCTTGACTTGATTGCATTTGCAAAACTCCATTTCCAAATAAGCTCATATTCTCTCTCAGATAGTGAGGCTTAAGACCTCAGCATATCTTCTGGGGGACACAATCCAAACCATGGCACCTTCTCTTCTTCCTTCTCATTAGAATGTGGATATGACGGCAGGGGCTTGAACAGCCCTCTTGGACCAAGAAGTAAGTTTTAGAATTGAATTCGTACATAGAGGTGCTATAAGATTAAAAAAAAAAAAAAAAAAAAACCCACAAACTGGGTTCTTGAAATCTAAAGAAGCCACAACAGATCTCTTGCACTTTTACATGCAAGAGAAGTAAAAGTTTATCTCTTAAAACTGTTCTTCCATTTACTTGGGGAGTTTCTTTTACTTGCAGCCAAACCTAATCTTATACCCATTCATAGGATAATTTATTGGAACAAAAGTGGGAACATTTCAAGCACATGAACACAAGACGAGCGAGAGGAATGGGGTATGCTGATCAGAGGGAACCTTGTTTTCCTTCATATGTTTTATTTCTTTTATTAAAAGACGATAAAGCAAATATAGCAAACGTGTAATAGTTACAATAGAAGGGGGGCACTTTGTCACAAGTCAGGATGAGGCTCATCTTTGAATTTTGAAGTTTTAACATGTATCCCTCCCCCAAATCCTCTCAGAATTTGAGAGGAATCTCTCCACCCCTTGTCCTCTCATCTCCTGGACTGACCTGGAATTCCCTGAACGCACTGGCTGTTCTCTTCCCTCCTTGAACAGAAGGCTTCCCCTCACTGAAAACGTGCTTTTCACCTTCCTCGCCCGGTTAACTCCTTCTGGGAATCTGTGGAACCTTTTAGAAAACCAACAAAAATTATATTTCTACATATCAGATTTCAAAAGAAAAGCCCAATGGAGATACATTTTTCATAATTGGAAGAGTCTTTTTATTTTTTAGCTGTACCATGTGGCTTGTGGGGTTTTAGTTCCCCAACCAGGGATCGAACCAGAGACCACAGCAGTGAGAGCTTGGAGTCCTGACCACCGGACCGCCAGGGAACTCCTTCATTTTTATAATTGTTTAAACTATGAAAGTAGTGCTTGCTCATTATTTAAAAAAAAACCCTAAGACCAGTATGACTAAAGTACACAAAAGTGAAAAATTGAAACCTGCCCTTTATCATCTCTATGGTATCCCAGAGGCAAATCACCCGAGTCAAGATTTAAACACTTCAAAACCAAGCTTTTAAGCATTAGGATAAACAATTTGAGACTATTTTAAGAATCTTATGGTAAGGAAGGAATTTCTTATGTGGAACAGAAGATGGAAACTTTAAATAACCAGACTAATTTTTCTGTGAGGAAAACAATTTAAAAAATCTTACAGGAATGAAGACCTGGGAAGATATTTGTAACATAACAGGCCATAATGTCAATGTCCTTAATATATAAAGAGATTTTTCAAATTAATGTGAAAGGAAAGCACAAATAGGCTGTTTCGAAAGGCTAAAGTTAGTATAACTGATAACATAAAATTAAATAATAATCTACTGATGGAGAGAATGTGAGAGAAATTGGCACATTCATGCAGTTCTGGTGATATTGAAAATTAACAAAATCTTCAGAGAGAAACTGGCTGCATGTATCCAAAGCCTTAAAAAGATATGTGGTTTTGACTCAATAATTTCATGGAGAGGAATTTATTCTGAGAAAATAAATGAAGATGTGTGCAAAAATTAGCTGCAAACATATTCATCACAAAGTTGCTTATAGTAGAAGAGAAAATTGTAAATAACCTAAGTGTCCAAATATAGAGTCTTCATTAAACAAATTATGTTACATTCACTTAATAGGATAATATGAAATTATTAAAATGAATTCAGGTTTTAGGAAGATGCTCATAATATATTAATTGAAAAATGAGCAAACTTAAAAATAGCATGTTTTGCATGATCCAGCCTTTTAAAAAGGAGTTTGCGTGTATGTATATCACACAGACAAAAGACTGGAAGGATATGCATCAGTGTGGATGTGTGTAGTTGTGTGTTTGTTTGTGGGGGTTACTTAAGAGTAGTGGAATTAGAGGTGAGATTTATTTTCTTTTCACTGACCTATATGTTCACAAAGAAGAACAGTTAAAGCAGGTCTCAGTTGAAGCATCCTGTCCTTAGGGAAGTTCCCCTGCCCCCAGTCTTTGTAAATCCCTGTCTGCCCCTGCCTGCTGTCATGCTTTCTCATCTCACCAGATGAGTGGGCTGAACTGAGACCACGGTATAGTCTGTGGTTCCACCCTAGGCTCTAATTTCCCTGGGGAAAAAATGGCAAGTCTTGCTCCATCATTGTAAACTCAACTTTTAGTTCTAAAATTGTTTAGTGAGTGGTGAATTAAGAATATCCTCTAATTTTTCTTCTAAGTAACTTCCATGTGCCAGGTTTTCACTTCTTCATTAATAATTTCTAAAATTGAAAATAACAAAATTAAAATTATCTGATTAATTTCTTTACACTTTGATTATACAGATGCAGAAACTGGTGTCAAGAGACTTGAAGTGACTTAATAGCATCATATGACAGGAAAGGAACAGGCCAGGACAGGACCCAGACCCATGACTTCCTCCTCTCCCTTTCTACCATACCAGTTTACTCAGTATGCCTCTTGATTCTCTTTTGTTATCTGAAGAAATCTAACCCACAGGGATTTTCAGGAGAGCATGAATGTCTCTGGGTTGGGCTGGACCGGGGCAATGAGAAAGGAAGAGATTTGGGTGGCAATGAGAAACAAGGTTCAAACTACATTTTATGATGTCCCATTCTGTCTCTGAGTCCTGAATCCAATGTGTGTGTGTGTGTGTGTGTGTGTGTGTGTGTGTGTGTGTGTGTGTGTACTTTGTGGGGAAGAAGATGTAAGAAAACATTGTTTCAGGCAGCATGACGAATTCAGCCTCCAAGACCACCATCCTCTGAAATGAGCACCAGCCTATTGATTTCTCTTCTCTTACAGGCTTTGATGCTCACCTTCCCAGCTCTAGAATTTGTTGGGTCATCACACCTCTATTTCCACACCACCTCATCTGAATAGCCCCTGTTGTCAATGAGTGATTCAGGCTCCCAGCTGGGGATCCTGGCGAGTCCATTTCTGAAAAAGGAACTGTCTTCACATTGAATGTCTCCTCCACACAGCCTCTGAGCAAAAAGCTGGCAAGGGAGTTGACTCAATCAAGTGGCTGATGTGTGAGGGCTTCCTATATGACACATATCTTCTCATTTCATCATAACAATTCTGAGGGAGGAGGAGGAGCTGCCATCCCCATTTTACAGATGAGAACACTGAGTCTCAGAGAGGTGCACTGAGAAGCCCAGGGTTATACAGCAGCAAGCAGCTGAAACTGATTTAGAGTTGAGTGTTCTGGTTCCGAGGAAGTGACATTTGGTTCCTCTTTCTGGCAGGTGCCATTCATTGCAAATTTCAGGGTGGCTGACTTTGAAAAATGTGACTCTAGTGTTTCCATGATACTTTAGAATGAGTAACTAGAGTTGACTCTGGCTCTCAGCCTTAGTCCACAAGTTTCGATGAGAAATTGGATAGTCATTCTTAGGGGACTCCTGCCCCCTCTTGGGGTTATACAAGTATCTTGGGACTTGTGAGGTGTTAGAAAAGTGAAATAAAGCTTGGTTTTTAGTTTCCTGGGGATGTAGTTGTTAGTGGTGCTTCTTCAGCTGTGCCACGATGCCTTGGAGGGCTAGCCCTGGGCCATTTGTTCTTAGTGATGCAGAGATGCTCCTCAGAGCATCATGTCCGTGGACCACAGACTCAGCCGCAGATATTCACTCTATACTCTTGAGTCTTTCATTACATTCATGAGCAGTCACCACCAGGCCTTCCATCCCTTATAGAATCCTCATTCCTAGTCTCACGTTCAAGCCATCCCAGCAGTGGTTCACTTCTGCTCTGTTCAAATTCCACAGCCATTCTCTGGTGCTGAGTGAGGGCGCTCAAACCTCCAGGACCCAAAAGCCCCACTTTCCCTCTTAAGAGGCAGATACAATTTTTATCATCCTCTCGTAATCTGTATTATTTTGTTTATGTTGAGGCGTAGCATACATACAGTATACAGCTCAGAGGATTTATGCACGGGTGTGTGCCTTCTGTATCCACCGTCCAGATCTGGTTGTAGAACATTTTCATCATCTCAGTAAAATCCCTCATGACCTTTTCCAGCCAGTGCCCCTACCTTGGCTGTCACCCCTGTCTGACCTTAATCATTATAGATTAGATTTCCCTGTTTTTGCTACTCATACATTGGATCATTCAGTAGACAGTTTTGTACCTAGCTTCTTTTGCTGAACATAATGTTTTTGAAAATCATCCATGTTATTATGTTTTTCTATATTCATACTTTTAAACTGGTGATTAGTGTTATATGAACATGGGCTTCCCAGGTGGCACGGTGGTAAAGACTCCACCTGATCCCTGGGTCAATGCAGGAAAGACAACCCACTCTAGTATACACGAGAGAATGCGGGTAGGCTCGATCGCAGAGAGTCTGACACGACTGAGTACAGCCCACGTATACATACACCCCAAATGTTACAGTAACACATTTTCATTTCTACTTGGAATTTCTCTAAACTGTCATCTATCATTCCTAGTACCCAATCCCAAACATTACTTACTTTAGGACTGCTTGGAGAAGTGGAAAGGAATACTTATCAAATAGCTATCTCACTAAAATTCAAAGTAAAAGGCATAGTTAAAAAGTAGGTACAAAAAGGGGTTAATTTGGGGGCAGTCTGGTATAATGGAAAATCCTAGGATTCTGGACTTTACTAACTGTGTGGTCTTAAAGAAATCATTTAATGTAATTGACTTTCATATTAGTTGACTATAAAATACAGATAGTAAAAACTAAATTCATAAAAGAAGTAAAAGGGCATGTCACAAACTAGGTACTTCCTCTTGAATACATTTCACATTTTAGTTTGTATCTGTCAGGATGAGCTGAGTTGTGCTGTAACAAGCAACCCCCAAACTCAGTAGCTCAGCACAGCGGAAGTTTAATTCTCACTCATGCTGTATGCCTAACACCGGTTGTTGGAGTTTTCTCATCAGTCACTCAGGAAACTGCACAGTGGAGGTGCTACCTGGACACTGGGTTTTACAAATGATAGCTTTGAGTGCTCATTAGGGTAAATTCAAGTTTTGAGTCATTTAGTCAACCAGTGTGTACTGAAGAAATTCTGTAATGACCCTTGCAGACACAGAAGCAGAAGATACTATGCTTGCTTCCAGGAGTTCACAGTACAACAACAGTAACAGTAACAGTAACAGTAGTCACAATAGCCAAGAGTTATTAAGCCTGACACTGTATTAGGAGCTTATTTTATGCAGCAGCTGTTTTCCTAGTAACAAAACTCAGATCGGTGAAAGTGGAACTTTATTTTCCTCTAACTGAATTTAATTTCACTCTCAAGCACTCTTTTCCACTATGCACTGGAAAATTGAATTAGAGGAAATGAAATCACTTGTGGCTTATAAGTCAGTCTGTTTTGGGTACTACTCAGTCGACCCAAGTTTCTCTCTCAAATTCCCTTCTGTCCTTCTCACCGGGGATGCTTGTAGATCCTGATGTGAAGTGAAGACTTGGTTTGGGGGCATGCGGAACCATGGGGAGAAGTATCAACCTCTGCTCTCTCCACCTCATGTAGCTGTGCATGCCCTTTTCTTGTACTTCTGCTGACCATGGTTCGATGTTAGCCTCTGGTGTTGAAGTCAAAGCTTCCACACCCCCAACCCCCAACCATGAGGACATTGTTTGGTCTCCTCATTCTCACAGCCACTTCTGTGCCTTTCTCAGGAGACTAAGAGCTCTCAACTGCTTCCCCCACACCACACTCATGTGGTCATGGTTTACAGGGCTTCCCCAATCCTAATCACCCTGATAGTCCCCTCAGCCTCTCCTACTCTATGACTTGGGCGCCATGTTGGATAAGGATCTTCCATATAATCTTACGGACTCCTGGAGAATGAGATAGTGGCTCCTCTGCTCTAGGATTCCTCGAAACTCATCTGTGGTTCCATTCATCATCCTAGATCATATTTATTATGTTTATCAGCATATACAATCCTAGCAGTTTCAAATGACCTTCCAAAAAGTCTCCTCAAAAGATTTGTGCTTCAGCTGAAGATAGAAAACAATCAATACTGCTTTGTAATATGGATAATAACCATGTAAGTACAGGACTGAAATAAGAGCAAAGGCCTGAAGCTAGAATCAATATGAATTAGGATTCTGTGTCCATTCATCTTTAAGGCTAATCAGTTGTTGTGTTTGAACAGAAGACTTAGACCTTGATTAGAGCTGTCAGTGGTAAGGAGTCAATTAAAATATGTTTGGCTCCACTAGTGTGTTTGAATTTCAAATCATCTGAAATTCTGGTGTGGCCAAAATGGCAAGTTTTCTCATGTGCAAAAGGAGGGAGTTGGAAAAGATAGGCAGTCTCAAAGTTCCCTTCCAGCTATGAAGGATTCTCTTTGACAAAAGGAAGATACACAAAATCTTAACTCATTCCTTTTTGGCTTGTTATTTATTTTGTATCTGGGAGGAAAAACAGCCTGCATTTGATACTTAAGGAAAACATACATTTATAATTCACCTATCTGCAGTCATATACATTATAACTGTGAGGCCAAAAGACACGTCCCTTAACAAGCAAGTGAGAATTTATAAGCTTGCTCTCACTCACCTTACTACCATTATTTATCTTATATTAATGGCCTCTCTACCCAGTAGGCTGCTCTAAGTCTATTACCTTTTTGTTTTAATGGCATTTTTGAATTTGGGGCAAGTTATTGGGCTCTCAGCTTGTTTGCAATTTTTCTGTTGTTAAAGAGTGCCCTGATTTATGTCAAGAGATGTGGTGGTTTATTTTGAGCCTAATTTTGGCTTTTGCCTGGATTCAAGTTATCTAAGGATGTCTTATGGGCTCATCAAACATCTATTTGAATGAGCTAATTTTATGGTGGCGATAGAAGTATAAGGGGAAATTGAGAAGGTGATTTGTACATGGAAGACCTCAGGAGAACAAAGTCATGATGACTGTGGCTTTGGGGACAGACATTCTTGGTCCCAGTTCTTATATCTATGATACTGGTCCAGTTGCTTAAACTTTTGGGCTTTGTTTGCATATCCACAAAATGAGGACAATTACTACTAACCTCCTATGGTCATTTTAAAGGTTTGGCAGTGCATGCTTTTTGAAGTGCATCATTTTGAAGTATGGCAGTGCATGCTTGGGGCTCAGCTTGCTGTCCTGCATAGAGTTAAGTGTTCAGTAAACCTTAGCTTCTATTTTAATGTCTGCCCCTTACCTGGTCCCATTAGCTTATTTCTGCATCTTCCATCATGGTCGGACTGGGGAGGTGCTATAGGGAGAAGCCAAAAGAACTGTTTTCACAAGGGACTATGTGAAATGTGAATGTGGGTACAGAAGTCCTGGATTTTACATTTGAAGTCAAAAGTCAGGGAAATATGGATTGTTATTCATGACCTCATTTGTCCCTCAAGCTGTTGAGGCACAGGGAACTCTGAGTACATTTATATTTGTATTCCTCTACCCATATGGGCTTCCCGGATGACTCAGTAGTAAAGTATCTGCCTACTGATGCAGGAGACGTGAGTTTGATCCTTGGGCTGGGAAGATCTCCTGGAGGAGGAAATGGCAACTCACTCCAGTATTCTTGCCTGGAAAATCCCATGGACAGAGGAGCCTGGCGGGCTACAGTCCAAGGGGTCACAAAGAGTTGGACATGACTGAGCACAGCACCCATATACCCATACATTTGTCTTGGTGCTTTTCATATCAACAGAGCCACAAACTGCCTGGAAGACACCCTTAAAAAAATTATATCTCTACTCACAGGACACTTCTGACATCTGTGTGTCAGGATTTTCCCCACAGCCACCAACTCTCCAATTTTCCAAACACCAGCTGAGTCTTATTACTCGTTTCTGACACTAGCTCCCCAGAATTTGCATGGATCCTACAGACTGGCTCAGTCTGTAGATGCCAACTGCAACTTAGATGCCAATTGCAAGTCCCAGGTTGTCAACTATACTTCTGACCAACTGGCCATAAATCGGAGGTTCTCATACCCCACTCACAAACCTCAGAAAAGCACCTCATTTACGTTTACTGGCTTATTATAAAGAATATTACAGAGGATACAAAATGTATAGCCAGATGAAAAGGTACTTAGGGTGGGGGTCTAGAAAGGTCTGGAGCACAGGAGCTTGTTCCTGTGGAGCTGGGGTGTATCACCTTCCTAACACGTGGCTGTGTTCACCAACTTGGAAGCTCTTCAAAACCCATTGTTTACGGATTTTCACAGAGGCTTCCTCACCTGAGCATGACCCATCATTGACTCATCCTCCCTGGAGGACAGGAGAATGGGACAGAGACCTTGGTCTTTCTGGTGACCCACCTCCATTCTGAAGGTATCCAGGATCCCATTGAGAGTCACCTCATTAGAACAAAAGATGTTTCCTTCACCCAGGAAGTTCTGAGGGATTCAGGAGCTCCGGGTCAGGAACTGGGGGGCGAGACCAAATATACGTTTCTCACAGTGTCCTTCTCCTCTACACTTTCCTCAGTGAGGACAACAGCTAACATTTGTGAGCAAGCACTGTATGTGGGGCGCAGAGCCATGTGCTTTGACATGAATATCTCACTGAACCCTCACAATAATCTTTTGAGAGTCCATGCGCATGCTCGGTTGTGTCTGACTCTTTGTGACCCCATGGATTGTAGCCCACCAGTCTCCTCTGTCTGTGGGATTTTTCAGGCAAGAATACTGGAGGGGGTTGCTATTTCCACCTGCAGAGGATCTTCCTGACCAGAGATAGAGCCTGCATCTCTTGTGTCTCCTGCATCGACAGGCAGATTCTTTACCACTGAGCCACCTGGAAAACCAATCTTTTGAGAGAGGCCATCACTTTATAGATGAAGAAATGGGAGGTTCAAGGAAGTGATACCATTTACCCAAAGTCATGGAGCCAATACATGAGGGATCAGGGATTCAAATCTTCCCTGCCTAGGGCACTCAAACTTAACCTCCCCTTTGTCAACATAGTCCCACAGCCCTCAGAGCCCTCAGTCAGCAACCAGTACTGTTCGATGAGTTGAAGCCCTACGTGGGTGACTCTGCAATGTCAGTACTCCACACGTCGTCTCTCCAAAGACTGGAGCTGTTTACATCACCCACACAAATGCATCCAGCCAAAAACACCAGAGAAATGCTGCCCTGTGGCTCCAAGTCCCTTCATTTCTCCCACTCTGCACAAAGTCTTCACGTGAGAAAGGATTTGCAAATCATGTCCATATACACCTGCTAATACTTGCCATTTTTAATCAAGACATCTTCTCCTGCTACCCACCTTTGACACTCTGCTTACGCAGTCCTGTCTGGTATCCAGATGATAGCCATTTTCTCTGTTAACCAATTACCCTTCACTGAATAGTCCAGTATCCTCGTGCCTGCAAAAAATGTTTCTGGGGAAGGAGGCACTTTTCCCAGGGCCCAGACAGTGATGAATGGCCAGCATGATGCTGTGCGTTCACCTACACTGGGTAGATTTTCCTCTCCTGCTGAAAGAAGGGATCTCATTCTGCAAATGCACTAATGATGTGTAATTATCATCACCACAAGACTTCTACACATCTGGGCCAATGACTCCAGCTTCCATCATGATTCTCGTATTTTTTTCCCAATTCTGTACTTGAATAGTTCTGTGCTGCTTCTGGTAGTGGAAACAGTTGGTTTCCAGGTAAATTTAAATATCCTGGCCTGATACACCTGGTTTATAACATCTGATGATAATAGCATCACCACAAAAGTTTCAATCGTATCTTTACCCACAGGAGGGAGATCCTCTTGGTTGAATATTTAATTCAGTTTTGTTAAGACTCAAAGTCATCTTAAAGCAGCCCTGCCTGACAGAAATACTAACGTCAGGAATTCATGAGCAATTGGACCACGAGGTCAAGAGAGAGGAATGTGCAGTCAAATCCAGGCTTGCTTGTCACAGCAGAGTGGGGCTCGGGGAATTATTAAGCAGCTGCCAGAAAAAGCTGAGGAGATAACCTTCTTCCCATGCAAGTGATTTTTCTTCTCAACGCAAAATACTCTTTAGAGTCTACATGGAGTAGTTTTCACTCATTTCATATGGAGGAGATATGCATCTAAGTCTTTAGACTCAAGTGTAAAAGAATACCACTCTTATATATTCCTTACTTTAATTCAGTTTCATCCCAAACCCTCAAACTTTAAGGTTGGTAAAAAAAAATAAATAAATTCATTTCAGTCAATACTGAGCTTCCTCATTCTTAGACTTAATTTAGTATTTGTTTAGTTGAATACTTATTTTTGGGCTTCCCAGATGGCACTAGTGGTAAAGAACCCAACCGCCAATGCAAGAGACAAAAGAGATGCAGGTTCGATCCCTGGGTTGGGAAGATCCCCTGGAGGAGGGCATGGCAACTCACACCAGTATGCTTGCCTGAAGAATCCCAGGGACAGAGAAGCCTGGTAGGCTACAGTCCATAGGGTCACACAGAGTTGGACATGACTGAAGTGACTTAGCATGCTCGCACTCACCTATTTGTAGGAGACCCACTGCCTGAGAAGCATGTGGTCTGTGGACCTTTTGCTTCTATTTTAAGCCTGAAACCCAAGACCCTTGGGTAAGGCTGAGGGTCCCTGAGCCTGGGGTCCAGCGTCTACAGGGACTCCTTATAGCCTGTCCTGATTTTCCAGGCACCGCTCCTACACAGGCCAAAACTTCTGCTTTTCAAGGGACCCTTTTTCTCCATCTTCACCCTCTTCCTATCCCTGACACCCTCTGGCCGTTTGCTACTCCCCTGAATCTGGTAAAGCTACCTCATCCCTTTCTTCACGTGAAACTTTAACAGAATATAGTAAACTTTACTGACTGTTAAGACTCTGCAGTCTGCTCAGCAAAGATCCCTGAGCTCAACTTGGGATGGAAAACCAAATATACGCAGTGAAAAAGCTGCAGATTAATAATTCAAACAATGTATCTTCACAGGTAGAAGAAAACAAACTCAAAACATCAGTATCCTCCTGCACTTTCTCTTGTAGCAGTGAACACGCAGAGCTCAGATTCTGTGGTAATTGGAACAAGGATCACAGAACTGCATTCCGTTTTTTAATTGGGTCATTAGCACTTCTTCAACCATCTTATCTCATGGGTATCCACCCTGCCTTTTATGGTTGGGGTGTTTTTTTTCCCTCCTCCTCTTAGATCTTAATTTTGCAAATAAGGGCTGAGAAGTGGCATTAAGATCAGTCTCATTATCACATTTCAGTTTGGCACTGTGTTCCTCTCTCCATCTTTATTAGCAGAGTCTGATTCTTTAAGTTCATTTGCATAATGCCTAACATCCTGGGTTTATTCAGTAGGTCCTTTGATGAAGGAATGAAGAAGATCCTCTCTACACCAAAGGGCCCTTCATTAAAATGCAGTGGAATGTAGCATCTAGGAACTGCAGACTCTGTAGGTAGCTGAACCCCCTGAATTGAGTTCTGATAGCCACGTCCTGGCTGTGTGACCCTCAGAAAGTTGCTTAATGACTCTGGGCCTCAGTTTCTCCATTTACAAAAATGACAGATGCATGGCAATAACTGCCCCCTAATAGCACACAGTTCATGACTTGCGAATTTGAAGAAACAAGAACTTTTCCAGAAATCCATGGGAAACAGTTAAGCAGTGCCTGGTATGTACTCTAAGGCATTTTTATCATCTTTAAAAAAAGATAACGTAAACATTTTGTTGAGGAGTGACATACATACAGAAAAGTGCCCAATCGTTAAGGTAAAACTCAGTGAGCTTCCAAGAGAGACACACCGAAGTAAGCAGCACCCAGATCATTAAACAAAGCATTAGGAGAATGCTTTACCCATAAGGGGTAATCACTATCCTGGCTTCTAAAAATTGCAAGTTTGTTTTTGATGTTTTTGAATTCGATATAAATGTAGTCATAGAAGATGCACTACTTTGATTTATTTTGCTTAGTATTTTTACGAGTTTCTCTCTCTTAGTTGTTAGAAATAATTCATTTTGCATTGCTGTGTAGGTTCCGTTTAGGGGATATGCAATGAAGTGTTTATCTATGTAGTGTGCATTTGAGTTGTTTCTATTTTTTAGCTATGAAGTATAGCCAAGCTATAGTTTATTCTAATGCATATTTTTTGCAGAATTTACTTATAGGTGCATTTTAAAATATTTATTTATTTTATTTATTTGGCTGTGCTGGGTCTTTGTTGTTGAGCAGACTTAAAAACAACATTTTATTTTGTATTGGGATATAGCCAGTTGATAAATAATGTTGTGATAGTTTCAGGTGAACAGCCAAGGGACTCAGCCATACATATACATATATCTATTCTCCTTCAAACTCCCCTCCCATCCAAGCTGCCATACAACATTGAGCAGAGTTCCATGTGCTATACAGTAGGTTCTTGTTGGTTATCCATTTTAAATATAGCCATGGATACATGTCCATCCCAAACTCCCTAACTATCCCGTCCCGCAGTCCTTCCCCCGGCAACCATAAATTCATTCTCTAAATCTGTCAGTCTGTTTCAGATTTGTAAATTCATTTGTATCATTTCTTTTTAGATTCAACACATAAAGGATATCATATGATATTTCTTCTTCTCTGTCTGACTTTACTTCACTCAATATGACAATCTCTAGGTCCACCCATGTTGCTGTAAATGGCATTATTTCATTCTTTTTAACAGCTGAGTAATATTCCATTGTATATATGTACCACATCTTTATCCATTCTTCTGTTGATGGACATTTAGGCTGCTTCCATGTCTTAGTTATTGTAAACAGTGCTGCAATGAACACTGGGATGCATGTATCTTTTTGGATCATGTTTTTCTTTGGATATTTGCCCAGGAGTAGGATTGCAGGGTCATATGATAGCTTGATTTTTAGTTTTTAAGGAACCTCTATATTGTCCTGCATAGTGGCTATACCAACTTACATTCCCACCAACAATGTAGGAGGGTTCCCTTGTCTCCACACCCTCTCCAGCATTTATTGTTTGTGGAATTTTTGATGATAGCCATTCTGACTAGTGTGAGGTGATATCTCATTGTAGTTTTGATTTGCATTTATCTAATAATTAGTGATGTTGAATATCTTTTATGTGCCTATTGGCCATCTGTGTGTCTTCTTTGGAGAAATGTCTATTTACATCTTCTGAGCAGGCTCTTCTTTAGTTGCAGTGAGCAAGGGGCTACTCTCTAGTTGCAGTACATGGGCTTTTCATTGTGGTGGCTTCTCTTGTGGATTCTTTACCACTGAGCCACCAGGGAAGCCCTATGTGCATTGTTACAGACCTATATTTCAACATAAATTGTTGAGTCATGGTATGGCTATTTTAAATTTCAGCTGCTGCTACTAAGTTGCTTCATTCGTGTCCAATTCTGTGCGACCCCATAGAAGGCAGCCCACCAGGCTCCGCCATCCCTGGGATTCTCCAGGCAAGAACACTGGAGTGGGTTGCCATTTCCTTCTCCAAAATTTCAGCAGATGCAATCAAATAGTTTTCTGAAGTGGTTGTAACAATTTATATTCCATTCCAATAACATAAGCAAGTTCCAGTTGCTCAACATCCTTATCAACTCTTAATATTGTCCATCTTTTTCACTGTAGCCAATTTGGTGGCCGTGTAGCTGTATGATATTTTATTTTATCCATCAAATATCTGATATTATATTTTATTTTTCCAATGCTTCTGTTTGAAATAATTTTAAACTTACAGATAAGTTACAAGATTAGTACAAACTATGTATACTCTTTAGTTGTTTTTATCAACTGTTAATTTTCCACATTTGGTTTATTTTTTTCTCTCTACATGTGCATATATATGTAGTGTTTTTTAAACATTTTGTTTAATATATCATGCCCCATTTACCATGAAATGCTTTTTTTTTTTTGTCAAAAACCATCTTTTAAGTCACAGCACAATAATCAAAATAAGGAAAAATTCAATATTTACACAATATAATTATATAATCTATAGACTTTATTACAATTTCACCAAATGTTCCTATAGTGCCCTTTATAGCATATTGTTTCAGGGTCAGGAGTCAATTCAGGATCATGCATTGCAGTTAGTTTCCATGACTCTGTCTTTACTCTGGAATGTTGCCTCAGCCTTTCTTTGTCTTTAGAATATTAGTATGTTTTGAAAAGTGTTAAGAATGTCCATAAAGTTTGGTCTGTCAGCTGTCTCCTGATTAGATTCAGGTTATATATTTTTGCCAGATTACTACACAAGGGATATTGTGTCCTTCTCAGTAATCGTTCAGTACGTGTATGACACTGGTTTGTTCCATCACAGTTGGTATTAACTTTGATCACTTGATTAAAGGTTTCTCCATTATAAAATTACTTTTATGCCTTTGTAATTAATAAAGAATTTTAGGGTATAAGGCTATGCAAGTATCCTGTACCTTATCTAACTTATACCCACTCCTTCTAGCATCTATTGGTGATTTGTGTCTGAATCAGTTATTACAGTGATGGATGCAAATAATAATTTTCTAATTCTTTTATTCCTTCCTCATCAATTAGTTTGCATTCTACAGCAAACACTTTCCCTTCCCTCAATTAATTAATGACCTTGTGAAAAAATAAGGTCATTAGTCTAACAAGATGATACATGTTGGACTTGTGGACACAGCAAAAGAAGGCTAACCTAAAGAAACAACACTTGAGGCCTAAAAGGGGGCTGAAAAAGGAATAGAAATAGTGAAGCAGCGGGAAGAGCAGGTCCAAAGTCTGGGAGTGGAAAGCAAGCCTGAGGGGCATTCAGCCTGCTTGGAGAGTCACAGATGGGAAGCTGTGGGTTGAGAAGCTGAAACATAAGCCTGGATTAGTCATTGCTATGTGCTGGGCTTCGTTGCTCAGTTGTGTTCAACTCTCTGCCATGCCATGAACTGTAGCTCACCAGGTTCCTCCGTCCATGAAATTTCCCAGGCAAGAATACTGGAGAAGGTTGCCATTTTCTACTCCAGGAGCTCTTCCTGACTCAGGGATCGAACCCACTTCTCTTGCATCTCCTGCATTGGCAGATGGATGCTTTACCACTAGTGCCACCAGGAAAACCTGGAGCAGTCATTAGATTAGTCCAAACCTTACACTGAATTTCCCTATTGGGAAGGCCTTTCTCACTATGCCCACCCCTTCATGTCAGGTCTACGTACATTCAAATTCCTACCTTCCTCTTTTATCTATTGCTTTTCAACAAACAGTCCCCAAATTTAGTGGTTTAAATCAATAATAGCTTATTATTTTTCATGCCTCTACGAATTTGGAATTGAGACAAGGGTCAGCAGGGTGGTTCTTATGCTCTATGTGGCATTGACTGATGTCTTTCACTCAGATACCCTCTTGACTGCTTCGGCCAGGATCAAAGGTTCAAGAAACTTCCCTCACGTTTCTGGGTACTTCAGCTCTCCTTCACATGAATCTCTCTGTCTGTGTTATTTCTCATCATTCAGTGGTCCTGGTCAAGAGCCTTGTATCATGGTGGCTGATTCCAAGACAAAAGTGAAAGCTGCCAGGCCTCATAAGAGCTAGTTCCATTTTCATTCTGTTGTTAAGTCACTAGGGAACCCAGATTTCACTGGGAGTAGAGATGGTTTCATGTCTTGGTGCATAAAGCAGCATGTAAAAACAAGCAGGGAAGGAACTGGTGGTGGCCAACTTTGAAGGTTATTTATCATAGGAAGGCCACCTCTTCCAGGAAGTATTTCCTGACTTTTCTAGACCACCTTCCTACCACTATGTAACAACTATTGTTTTGGGCCTTAGTGAGGCTTATATTATGCAATTTCCATACTTTTTTGGAAAGTACAAAATTTAAACTCTTTAAAAGTACAAAGTTTATACTATTTCCAAGTTGTTTCAAGTATCGATATTTTAGCTTCCTTAATTCCCTAGAATATTAGTATACTCTAATTTACATGAATACAGTAATTAGCAAATAATTTTGGTAGGAATAATATCATACCATTATTGAATGATAACCATGTGCAGGCCTATGCTAGATATTTTATGTTAATTATCTACTATATCCTCTAAGGAATTTTTTAACAATCTCTATTTTTTAAGAGAGAAAAAAAGACAGGGTTCAGAAAGAAATCATAAATTCCTTAAGATTATCCAACAAATTTGAGGCAGTGTTAGCATTGATTTCCAGGTCTGTGTGATTCTAGAATTGTGTTGCAATCTTCCTATATGTAAAGTATTGAGTAGTCACTATGTACTTGGCCCATTAGTTAGTGCTAAGCATCCAGAAATGCAGATTCATGGCCCATTAGTTAGTGCTAAGCATCCAGAAATGCAGATTCATGCCCTTGGTCTAATGAAGAAGGAAGATGTGGAGACAAATAATGATGACTCAGTGTTTAAAGGACACCCTGTCAAATGCTACAGTAGAGATCTGAGCCTCCAGACCTGGGATCATCAGCTCTGCCAGAGACAGTGGGGGAGATGTGACAGTGTCAGAGACATTTGAACTGTGAAAGTTCTTTCAGTCACGTCTGACTCTTTGCGACACCATTGACTATACAGTCCATGGAATTCTCCAGGCCTGAATACTGGAGTGGGTGGCCATTCCCTTCTTCAGAGGATCTTCCCCACCCAGGAATCGAACCAGGGTCTCCTGCATTGCAGGTAAATTCTTTACCAACTGAGCTATCAGGGAAGCCCACTTTGAACCGTGAGTTTTTTGAACTGTGAACTTTTGAACACGTTTTTTGAACTGTGACTTGAAGGACAAACAGGAACTCACTAGGTAGAGGAGAATAAGTGGGGAGACTGACTGGAGATAAAGCTGAAGAAGTAGATTGGGTTCAGATTACATCTGAATAATGAAGAAAGGAAAGGAAATCAACATTATTGAGTATCCGTTATAAGTGATCACCTGTTTTGCCCCACTGAATCTTAAAATATTTCTGAAAAGGTTATTTTCTTTTCCCCATTCTTATAGATGGGAAATTGAAGTTCAGAGGGATCAATAAATTACCCAAGGTCACATTAAATAGTTTGGACTTTGTCTTCTAGGTACCAGGGAGCCAACACACATTTTCAAAGCCAGAGCATGACCTGAGCTGATGGAGATGTGAACGCTGGTGCCCTATAGAAGTGATAAAGAGTGGGTAGAGGCTGGCATTGTAGAGGCCAGATTTAGGAGGCTCTTCCCAGTACCAGCTGTGAATTGTTGAGGACCCTATTGAATTTGATGGCAACAGGAAGGAGAGGAGGGGCTGAGTATAAGCAGCATTATGAGGTCTAATTAATCAGATTGAAGGGTTGATAGGACCCAGAAAGAAAGGAAGAGTCAAGAATGTAGCTTCCAGTTCAAGAAACAGAGTCACAGATGTAGAAAACAAAGTTATGGTTACCAGCGGGGAAAGGGTGGGGGGAGGAATAAATTGGGAGATTGGGACTGACATATACACACTACTATATATAAAATAGATAACCACTAAGGACTTACTATATAGTACAGGGGACTCTTCTCAATACTCTGTAATGACCTATATGGGAACAGAATCTAAAATAGAGTGGGTATATGTATATGTATAATTGATTCACTTTGCTGTACAGAAGAAATTAACACAGCATTGTGAATCAACTATATTCCAATAAAAATTAAAAAACAAAACAAAAAATCTTCCAGTTTGGAAGACTGTATGGTTGATATTTTCATCAATGGAGACAGGAAGGCAATAGAGCCCAGCAGTTAAGCAAACTCAGGGGTTTGTATTCTGGTTCTGATCCTTATTTGCTTCATGACTTGATCTCTCTGAACCCCTCTTTTCCACACCTGAAAGTGGGAATAACAATATTACCGATCTCGTTAGCTGCATTAAAATAAGCTAACACACGAGCAGTACTTAGCACAGAGCTCAGCTCACAGTAGGCATGAGAGAAGGTCTTTCTGAGGAGAGTATATTTGATCTTCGAGCTGAGGGATGAGGAAGAGGAACCAGTCTTGAAAATAGCTGACTTTCACTTTCAGAGCATTTTAGGCAGAGGAAACAACATCTGCATATCCCATAGGAGGGAAAGGACTTTGTGCATCAAAGGATCTGAAAAGAAGCCAGGTGGCTGGTAAACTGTGATAAATGGGACATAATCTCTGTGTTAGCAGAGATTAGAGAATAAGTTAGCTGCCAGATCACACAAGATCTTAAAGAGTTTGTCTTTATTCTAAGAATAATGGGAAGCTACTGAACACGCTGAAAAACCTGTTCAGGCTTACATATATGTTGTAAAAAGCTAACGCTGGCTCCTTGTGGATTGGAGGGGGGCAGGGCTAGGAGGCTGTGGCAAAAATTCATGCTCAAGATGGTGACACCAAGAATATTATCAGTGGGGTGGAAAGAATGGAACAGAGTAGAGGCATATTCTGCAAGCGGAACAGCAGGTGCTTAAGAGACATTGGATCTTAGAGGTGAGGAGGAGGGAGAGAGAGAAGTCAAGACTCCTGCTCAGTTTTTGCTTGAGGCACTAGGTGGGTGGGGGTATGCTAACTGACTTGGAAAGATCAGAAGGAGCAGGTTGGGTGGTGGGAGCTGCGGGGTCGTTTGGGGCTTACAGGTTTGAAATGCTGATTCTCTATCCAAGTGGAGAGTCAGGTCCACAGGTCAATATATGAGTTTAGAGCTCCAGGGGGAGGTCAGGGCTGGAGCAGTACATTTCACCACCTTTATACATAATAACACATTGCATGGTAAGGTTCTGTCTTGCTGAAGTCTCCCTCCTAATCATCCTGTGTGCAGATGTCTGAAGTCTTGGGGAGGCATTTCTCAGAATCACTGCCAAACCCAACACTGTGATATTTTTAAACTGTCACATCCTCCGTGCCCCTCTGAATCAAGTCACACTTTTAATTAAGTTTCCACTTACAACCTCAAGTAAAGGGGAAAAAGTACCCTAAGGAATTGATCCCTGCCGGCAAAGCATTGGAATTTTCAGTGGCTACCCTCTCTGCTTCTCTCTTTTTTTTTTTGGTTTTGGATCTGCCAAGAATATTTTCAATTCTCAATTCCTGATTGGCTCTAGAATTGAGGGCCTGGTGGTGGGGAACATTTAGAAAGCACTGTTTTAAAGAAGTGGATTCTTTACAGACAATACAATTTATTGACTGAAATGCAGCAGGAGAATTACTGGATTGAGGGAAATACTCTAAAGAATTGACTTGAGACCTGTGTCCTCACTTTAGTCTGACCATGTTTCAGGTGTGTGATCTTGGTCAGGTGCTCAGCTTCTTGTTCTTTGTTTGTAAAAATGGGCAGTGATCATCACTAACTCATTCAAGTTTTGTGAAAATTGGATGAGATGGTGTGTCTAAGGTCTGAAAAGTGTTATGCACATTTTACAAAATCTATCACTTCTCACCACCTCCATGGACATCACCCTAGCCCACGCCCCCGTCATAGGTCACCCCCATCACCGCAGTGGCCTCCTGACTCTCTCCCTGTTTCTGCCCCTGCCCCCTCAGCCTATTCTTAACACACAGCCAGAGTTCAGTTCAGTCAGTTCAGTCACTCAGTCATGGCCAACTCTGCGACACCACTGACTGCAGCACGCCAGGCTTCCCTGTCCGTCACCAGCTCCCAGGGCTTGCTCAAAATCATGTCCATCAAGTCAGTGATGCCATCCAACCATCTCATCCTCTGCCATCCCCTTCTTCTCCTGTCTTTAATCTTTCCCAGCATCAGGGTCTTTTCCAATGAGTCAGTTCTTTGCATCAGATGGCCAACGTATTGGAGCTTCAACTTCAGCATCAGTCCTTCCAATGAATATTCAGGACTGATTTTCTTTAGGATTGACTTGTTTGACCTCCTTGCAGTCTAAGGGACTCTTAAGAATCTTCTCCAACACCACAGTTCAAAAGCATCACTTCTTCAGCACTCGGCTTTCTTTATGGTCCAACTCTTACATCCATACATGACTAGTGGAAAAACCATAGCTTTGACTAATGGACCTTTGATGGCAAAGCAGTGTCTCTGCTTTCTAATATGCTGTCTAGGTTTATTATAGCTTTTCTTCCAAGGAAAAAGCATGTTTTAATTTCACCATCTGCAGTGATCTTGGAGCCCAAGAAAATAAATTCTGTCACTGTTTCCATTGTTTCCCCATCTATTTGCCATGAAGTGATGGGACTGGATGCCATGATCTTTGTTTTTTGAATGCTGAGTTTCAAGCCAGCTTTTTCACTCTCCTCTTTCACCTTCATCAATAGGCTCTTCTGTTCCTCTTCACTTTCTGCCATAAGGGTGGTGTCATCTGCATCTGAGGTGTCATCTGAGGTTATTGATATTTCACACAGCCAGAGTGATGGTACAAAAATATGTCACACCACATCACTTCTCTGCTCCCAACTCTCCTATGGCTTCACATCCCATTCACAGTGAAATCCCGAGTCCTCAGGGTTCCACACCCCACCTCTCCTGCCTGATTTCATCACCTAGTCACATCCCCCCCCCCCCCCCCGACACTCAATCCACTTCATCACACAGCCCTGCTGATATTCCTGGACACACTGGCGGGATTCCACTCTGGGGCCTTTGCACTTGCTGTCTCCTCTGGCTGGAAAGCCCTTCTGTCAGGTAGCCACACGCTTCCTCCTCCATCCCTGTCAGATCTTGATGCAAACACCTCCTTCTCAGGAAGGCTCTAACTGATAATCGTCCCGATGCTGAATGCCCCTCCTCACTCCCCTCACCCCACATATCCATATCTCCCTTTCATCCTTTAATCCACAGTATCTTACACTGTCTTCATTTCTTATGTGTATTGTCTGTCTTCACCCTGTGGCAAGTAAGGTGAGTGAGAGTGGAGATTTGGGGGCGGACGGGTTCTGTTTTGTTCACTACAGTATTCCTCATACCTAGAATGAGACCTGACACATAGAGATAGTTATTGCACAGCAGATATGTCTTGTTGGAAGAATGGACAGATGAGGAAATAGAAATGTAGACTGTTAAAATAATTTCCCCAAAGTTATAGAGCAAGTGTTTGTGGCAGAGCAGAATTAGGAGCCTGGTAGTTTAACATGAGAGAAGATTGTGTTTTCATTTGTATGTGTGCTTAGTTGCTCAGTTGTGTCCAATTCTTTGCAATCCCATGGACTGTAGCCTGCCAGGCTCCTCTGTCCATGAGGCTTCTCCAGGGAAGAATAGTGGAGTGGGTTGCCATGCCCTCCTCCAGGGGATCTTCCCAACCCAGGGATTGTACCCAGGTCTCCCTCATTGCAGATGGATTCTTTACCATCTGAGCCACCAGGGAAGTGCACATATTCATCTAGCTTCCTTCATTTCGGCAGCTGAAAAGTATAGGTGATAACATCTTGCTTGTCTTCCTCCCAGGTCAGGTGAGAAGCAATAGGAATGCGTGTACCCATCTTATCCTTTTGAGTGAGTGAGTGAAAGTCGCTCAGTCATGTCCAACTCTTAGCGACCCCATGGACTATACAGTCCATGGAATTCTCCAGGCCAGAATGCTGGAGTGGGTAGCCTTTCCCTTCTCCAGGGGATCTTCCCAACCCAGGGATCGAATCAAGTCTTCCGCATTGCAGGTGAATTCTTTACCAATTGAGCCACAAGGGAAGTCCGAGAATACTGGAGTCGGTAGCCTATCCCTTCTCCAGGGTATCTTCCTGACCCAGGAATCGAACCGTGGTCTCCTGCATTGCAGGCGGATTCTTTACCAACTGAGCTATAAGGAAGCCATTTTGGGTCCTTTTGAGTCAGTGTAACAAGGCTACAGATTGGGGTCTTAAAAATGACAGGAATTCATATTTCACTGTTCTGGAGACTGGGAAGTGAAAACTGGGCTCAGTATCAAGGCACCTGGGCTTCCTAGGTGGCGCTAGTGGTAAAGAAGCTGCCTGCCAATGCAGGAGACATAAGAGACCTGAGTTCAATTCCTGGGTCAGGAAGATCCTCTGGAGAAGGAAATGACAATCCACTCCAGTATTCTTGTCTGGAGAATCCCATGGACAGAGGAACCTGGTGGGCTGCAGTCCCTGGGGTTGCAAAGAGTCATACACAACTAAAGCGACTTGGCATGCATGCATCAAGGCACCTGGCAGATTCACTGTCTGCTGAGAGCTCACTTTCTGGTTCAAGAACAGCTGTTTTCTCTCTGTGTCCTCACGTGGCAAGGGAGTTCTCTGGGGTCCCTTTTATAAGGACACTAATCCCATTCATGAGGGCTCCACCCTCATGACCTCATTACCACCCATAGGGCCCCATCTCCTAATATGACACTGGAAATTAGACTTCAATATATGAATTTTGAGTGTATACATCCAACCTGTAGTAGCCCCTTTCCCTCAAAAAGTGCAAACTCCCATCTAGACATATCCAAGAGTCTAATGAGGCTGTGTGAGGCGGTACTGTTTATGGACACCTTTGGTGCCTGGAGAGACACCCCTTTGGCTCACCTGATTTCACATGTGGCCAGCTGTGTGCATGCTCCAGGTTTCTCACCTCAGGTACAAACTGCAGGTTATCTCTCCCCGCTCCCAGCCTCTGGCTTTTTATGGCCAGGGAGCTCAGTGCATATGCAGAAGTTAACTGGCTGCATGCAGCTGGTAGTGTCCCTGGACACCTGCCCTCAACCAATGGGCACTGGGGGAGAAATGCCCCAGGTCCACACTTGCTGGAGTGAGGCTGAGCAACAGTCTCCACGGGTTCTCGGAAGGTCCTTGCAGGATTGTGCGCTGATTGCTCACCATGGTAGCAGCTCCATGGACACTCGGCTGCCCCTCCCTCCTTCTCCATCACACTCTTTCCTCTCTCTTCTCCTGGCTCCTAAGTCACCTCCCAAGCATATTTCCTGCATCCGCGTCCATGTCTTAGGCTCTGCTTTCAGAGGCTGCCTGCTAAGGGGAGCTCAGGAGCTGAAATCAGACAGAAAGTGTGTTGGTCGCTCAGTCGTGTCTGACTCTTTGCAATCCCATGGACTGTAGAACCACGTTCAAATTCCAGCTCCACCCCTGTGTCCCTGTGTATCATTCTTAACTTCCTTGTGCCTCTCCAGTGAGTGGAGATACTAATGTGCACCCTGCCTGCTTGTCAGGAGGAGGAAGGCATGCATGTAATTGTCTATCTGAATGCTTGGCACAGCATAGGCTATTAAAAAATGGAAACTGTTATTATGATGTGACTGACATATTTTTATTGCCCATCTTTGTCGTTCAAGGCAAGAGATGAGAACAAGGAAAGGGCAGGAAGCGGGTATGTCCTGAGTGGGGAGGATGAAGGACCCTTGAGTCCTCCCGTTCTGAAGCTGCTGTGGCAGAGGGGAGTGCCCTGTTTCTTCCCCTGGAGACATAAGTTCTCATCAATCCTTCAATATCTACATGTCAGACATATTCCACCAACCCGGTGCGTTAATGTGCCTCATATTTATAATGACTATTCATACAGCAGAAACTTACTCAACATTGTAGTAAGTTCTTTATCCCTATATTACAGATGAGGAACGTGAAACCCAGAGAGGTTGATCAACCTTTCCAAGGTTATACAGCTAGGAGCAAAGAGCAAAGCTGGATTCGGATCTAGCTGGTTTGCTATTAATATATTGTCTCTTTGCACAAGATCAGCAGAGCCTAAGAAGCAATTGGCTGCCATCCCAGCACACCAGGTAAAAAGAGACATCATCATTTCCTTATTTGGTGACCTAATAAAGGATGCATTTAGAATGAAGCAGTGGTCCAAAAGCTCCAACCTCTTCTCTTTGCAAATTCTCACCCAAGACTTCTGCTCCTCCTCAAGACACTTCAACCTCCAACTTCTTCCCCTGGCCAGCTGAGTCTCCCTGCAAATAATAAAGCTATGATATTTTGGTTGAGAAGATGGTAGTTTTGCAGATACTGAATGACAGGAACCATGGAGCTTAAATGATCAGGCTGTGATGGCTCCCACTGTCAGGCAGGTGGAGAAAGAGTGCCAGATGGAAGAGATCCGCTTCTAGGAGCTCCTGTGCTCACTTTTTGTCAACATCGACTTACATGATAGATTTGAAGTGGAAAACGGGAATCTGAAAATTATAGACAAAGAATGGCAGTTAGTTTAACGAAAGCAAAAAGATGGGATTAAAAAGAAAAACCCTAATGTTTTGCTAAGTAAGTCAGCACTGGGAACAATTTTACTAGGAAGTAAAAATAAACTCTAGTTTATAGGCATCATGAAATTTGTTATGTCTTTTTCTTTTCCCTATGTGTTTATGGCTGTGTTAGGGCAAGAGCTGTACTGAGACCTGCTGGAGCCTCTGTGTGGGGATGAGGGATGTAGGATGTGGAGTCAGATGGCCTGAGTTCAAATCTTGACTCTTACCAGCTGTGCAGTCATAAGCACATTTGGAATCCTCCCTAAACCTCAGTTTCTGCATTTTATAATTAGCCTTTTGCAGAGGACTATACTGAGGGGTGGGCTTCCCTGGTGGCTCAGATGGTAAAGAATCTGCCTGCAATGAGGGAGACCAGGGTTTGATCCCTGGGTTGGGAAGATCCTCCGGAGAAGGAAATGGCAACCCACTGCAGTATTCTTGCCTGGGAAATCACACAGACAGAGGAGCCTGGTGGGCTACAGTCCATAGCGTTGCGCAGAGTCAGACACGACTGAAGCAACTTCGCATGCACACATGAATACTGAGGGATAGATGAGGCGATTATCTAATTAGCATTGTACCAGGCACATAGCTAATTCTCAGTAAGTTGTAACCATTATGATGACCGATTTATAAAATGGGTGAAATCTTATACCTGGTTTCAAAGATGTAGACACACAGAAGGAATGACTAGATCTGGTTCTCTGACGCAACTTTTAAAAATTGATGGCAAAATGAAGAAGCAATTAACAACAATGATAAGAACCAGCTCTGAAATAAGTTGAATAGGAGATTATTGAATTTACTAATTGTTTCTCCTACTGAAGACTTCCATCCACTGTAGCATAATTGTTCACTGCATTTATCCTGACTTCAGACAAACAAGACTTTAATTTCCACTTTATTTACTAACCTGGCAGCTACTTAATCACGAAACTTAGTTTTCTTATCTGTAAATCGGGGGTAATTGTAGTACCAAACTCATGAGTTTTTTTCTTTTTAATTAATGTATTTATTTTAATTGGAGGATAATTGCTTTACAATATTGTGATGGTTTTTGCCATACATCAACATGAATCAGCCATGGGTACACATGTGTGCCCCCATCTTGAACCACCCCCCAAACTCATGAGGTTTTTCTGAGAATTAACTGAGATAATGTATGGAAAACACTTTGCATAAAAACCAATGACTTTTATCAGTAATTATTATAAACATGTATATTGCATATGTTCATAAATGCCTACTGCATACAATTTTTTTTTTTACTCAACAGAATCAATTTTACTAGTTCTTTTGAATGTGTGGATGACAGCAATCAAGAAGCTAACTCCAGTCAATTGTCAGTGTCTGTTTGGGTTACAATTATGTTGGGAAAGATTATGAGGTTACATCTGGGCTCAGTGGGAGAGTGCCCTGATTGATTAGAGATGTCTGCCACTGGCATGGAGATGGAGAGTGGTAATGCTTATTTAAATCACACATTGGTCTTATGGAATCTAGATTGTGGCCTTCTACTCATTTGCACTAAGGAAAATTCTACTATCTTTGAGGCTGTGATATTATTTTCTTTCAATATCTCTCAGAAAGAATAAAATTATTCTACCAACACTTTTTTGTTGTTGTTCAGTCACTCAGTCATGTCCAACTCTCTGTGACCCCATGGACTGCTGCACACCAGGCTTCCCTGTTCTTCACTATCTCCCAGAGTTTTCTCATACTCATGTCCATTGAGTAGGTGATGTCATCCAGCCATCTCATCCTCAGTCGTCCCCTTCTCCTCCTTCCTTCCATCTTTCCCAGCATCAGGGTCTTTTCTAAGGAGTCAGTTTTTTGCATCAGGTGGCTTCAGCTGTATTGGAGCTTCAGCTGTATTGGAGCTTCAGCTTCAGCATCAGTTCTTCCAATGAATATTCAAGATTGATTTCCAACACTTATTGAGTACCAATTCTGACAAAGCATATGGTAGGTGACGGGGTTATAGGACTGAATAAGACATCGTCCCTTGTACTTGAGGAGCTCAAGGTCTGATAGAGGAGACACACATGCAGATAAGAACATTTGCTGGGGTGAGACGTGGTCCCATAAACGAACTGATGAATGGAATCACTGTGATGAGTAAAGGATGGAACAGTTCATTCTGTGTGAAGCCACTGGGCCAGGAACAGGTGCTGGGGTTGGGACTGAAATTAGGTCTTGAAGAGCGCATGAGAGTTGCCCTGGGATCAGGCAGGAGTGCATGGGAGTATGAGTGCGCAAAGCGTATTTGGGAAAGATGCCTGCTGGTTGGGGTGGTGGCTGTGGCTGGAAAGGGGGTGAAGACCTCTTGGAAAGGGAGTTAGGGCCCCTTACAGAGCACCCCAGGCTCTGGACAGGGGCAGCTTCTCCACGTGTCATTACTTGATTGACTACAGCAAGTGGAATGAATCCAACAAGTTCTTCGGGTGATTTTTTTCTTCCTCTCCACCTCTGATTTCCAATTTTGCTTGAACCCTCTCTCTCCTCTATTTTTTTCTCCTCTTTCTCCAGCCTAACATCTCTGTCTTTCTTTCTTCCTCTCTCCTTTCTCTTCTCTCACTCCCATCTCTTTCCCTCTTTCATCTCCTCCCGATCACGTCTCTCTCCCAAGCACATCCAACTCTTCTCCATCTTCCTCCTCCCTCCCTCATCTCTGCTTCTCAACTCTCTCTACCCCCTCAGCTCTCTCCGTCCATTTTTTCCCCAACCCTCTTTTTCCACCCCACTCTCCGGTCTTTTTCTCTCCCTCCATCACCTCCTCCTTTCCCATTTCTCTCCCTCTCTGTTCCTCCTTTCCGATAGCTGCTTCTCACATGCCTCATGCGCTCTCTCTCTCTCTTTGTCTTGAGACGTGTGTTTGGATCTCTTTCTCCCTCTGACAAATTCTTCTTTGGCTCCGTGTTGTATCATTTTCCTTAGCAGGTGGGATTCTCTGGCATTTCTAACTCTATTTTAAACACTTTGTAAGGCTTGATTTAAAGGAAAATCTGATTTCCACAGTCTGTGCACTGGTGCCTCGGGGGACTCTCAGTTTGATTATGTCCTGGAAAGTTTGTGACACAGCTCAGGCTCTGGGAACCCAGAGAGGGGTGGGTGTGTGGGCTGTCAGCTGCTTCCTGCCAGACCATGGAGGGCTTTAGGGGTCCAAAAGCCTACAGGCTCCTCACAATAGAGTGCCAATCTTGTGTTTTCCCCAGCTTTAACGTGCATGTGAATCCCCGGGATATTGTTAAAACACAGTCTTTCTTTTTTAAAAAAATTTATTTATTCTTAATTGGAGGATAATTGCTTTACAATATTGTGTTGGCTTCTGCCATATGCCGTCATGAATTGGCCCTAGGTATATGTATGTCCCCTCCCTCTTGAACCTCCCCCCCCCCCCACCTCCCACCCCATCCCACCCTTCTACATTGTCACAGAGCACTGGATGCAGATTCTGAATTAGCAGGATTGGGGCAGGACCTGGGGTCTGCCTTTCTCCCTAGCTCCCAGTGGGTGCTGATGGTGGACCACACTTGGAGTAGCCAGGATGTAATGCATGTGTCATTAAGAATGTTCCTTCTGCCACAAAATGCTCAAATTTTCACTCGGCAGCAAGAATTTCCCCTCCTCTGTGCTCCCACAGAGCCCACAGAGCTTTCTGTCATATTTCAGATGGGCTACTTCCCATGTTAGAGCCTAGCAATCTTTGTCCTTGTCACTCTTTCATTAGACCAAATGCCACTCCAGGGCTTGCCTTGGAGAAATGAGTAAACAAAAAGAACTTTCTAGGCCATCAAGTACAGTAAGAGGATTGCAGGACATACACACTCGAATACTCCCTTCCCCAGCTGGGCATTGCCTGCTGCTGTAAAAAGCAGTGGCTTTGCATCAGTGGCTCATGATTCTGGCCTTGCCCATCAGGTGCTGCTCTGAGATACCCTGGGACCCTGGACCAGCCTCGCATGCAGGAGATTTAACATTTTCTCACTAGACTTCAGATGACCGAGGGATCTGTTTAGATTCCTCCATTTATTTTTTTGTAATTGATCTCATCATGCTCAACATTTCCACCCCTGGGATGCCTGGCACAGGAGTTCAAGAGATACTGGTTTTACATCCATTTCCCCGTGAACTCAGTCTTGACTAACCATTAGTCAACAGTCAAAGCCCTCAGGGGGTGGTTTTCTCCTCTCTCCAGGGCACTTTCTCCTCTACTTCTTGAAGGTGGTGTCTGACCTCATGGAGAAGGTCAGGTGTTTCAAAGCCAAGGAGAAGTGGTCTCTGTCCATGTGCTGTCCACTTTCCTTTCTGGCCACCACTGTGGGATTCTGGATCTTGTCTTGGCTCTGCATGTCCTGTGCTGGTGTCCACTGCAGAGTGACCATTGTGGTGGTTAACTTGATGTGTCAACTTGACCGAGCTAAGTGATGCTCAGATAGCTAGTCAAAGATTATGTCTCGGTGTGTCTATGAGGCTCTTTCTAGAAGTTAGCATTTAAAAAAAATTTTATTGAAGTATACTTGATTTAAAATGTATTAATTCTCTTTTGCTGCCCATGGACTATGGTCAGCCAGGCTCCTCTGTCCATTGGATTGATTTTCCAGGCAAGAATATTGAGTAGGTTGCCATTTCACTCTCCAGGGGCTCTTCCTGACCCAGGGATCAAACCTACATCTTATGCATTGGCAGGCAGATTCTTAACCACTGAGCCACCAGGGAAGCCCGTATATATATAAAAATAATATACATATGTATATTTTCATATCTTTTCCATATATTTCATATTCTTTTCCATTATGGTTGTCACAGGATATTGAATATAGTTCCTTGTGCTATAACAGTAGGACTTGTTGTATATCCATACCATATATAATAGTTTGCTTTGTTAATCCCAGACTCCTGATCCTTCCCTCCCCTACTGCTCCTACCCCCTTGGAAATTACAAGCCTATTCTCTGTATCTGTGAGTCTGTTTTTGCTTTGTAGATATGTTGATTTGTATTATATTTTAGATTCCACGTATAAATGATATGGTATTTGTCTCTTTCTGATTTTGCTTAGTGTGATAATCTCTAGGTCCCTCCATGTTCCTGTGAGAAGCTAGCATTTGAATTGGTACACTGAATAAAAAGATCTACCCTCACCAATACAAATGAATGTCACTCAATCTATTGAGAGCCTGAATAGGGAAAAAAAAAAAAGCAGAGGAAGAAGAGATACACGCTCTCTGTTCAAGCTGGGCCGTCCAACTTCTACCCTTGGACCTTGGTGCTCCTGGTTCTTGAGCCTTCAGACTTGGACCAAGACTTTCACCATCAATGTTCCTGGTTCTCAAGCCTTTGGACTCAGACTGAAATACACCACCAGCTTTCTTGGGCTTCAGATTGCAAACAGCAGACTATGGGACTTCTCAGCCTCCATCATCACATGGGCCAATTCCTTTAATAAATCTATCTGTCAGTCTTTCTCCGTACTGAAAGAGAGACTATTGGCTCATGATGGGCAATGAGAGCCTCTTTAGGGAGTCAAAAGCTGGACATTGCTCCTTTCTTCTTGTGTTTCTGCCATAACTATCCCAGTCCTTCCTTTCCAGGGCAGTGGGTGCTCTGATGGAAGAAAGAGGACATTGATATACCCAATTTCAAAAATGATTGTAGTTCTATCTGGGGCAGTGCCTAGAACAGAGAAACTGATCCATAAACATGATTCCTTCCGATCAAGCTGAAGGATATGAGAGAGAGCTTCAGCATAAAGAAATTTCGATCGGATAAGAAATCCATAGAAATGGCAGGAGGTGTTCTGAAGAATCGCCTCTTTGTGGCAGCAAATGAGCTCTGTCTTAGAGACTGAAGCCTAGATCTTGAGAAAAGGACCTGAAACCATGACATCATGCAGATGTGGCCAAGCTGCTATGCGGCTCCCAGGCAGCTGTTTCTCACCGATGCATCCCCCTCTCTCGCCTTTGTTTGACATTCAGCTGCTCATTTGGGAAGAGCCTCCTTTTTCTCATCATGGCTGTAGCCAGCAGACAACATTTGTCTGTCGTTGATAATCCCTCTTTAGACTCCTGTTTCTAATTCCTGCTTCCTAGGAGCAGAGCCAGAAGGCATCCCTCATGGTTTCTCGATTCTCCAGCTGGCATTTCTGAAGGACACTCTGAGCCCACTTCCACTTCTGCTGCCTTCTAACCCTCCGCTAAGTTCATGGCTCATGAATGAATGAGCAGCCGCGTTTTCCTGACCATGTGGGCTCCCCACTGTCACCGGGCACTCACCATCACCAGAGAGCAGGTGTTTTGAGAAGCCTGAACGAGCTGTGGGTGGTGAGACAGACGCTGGGCTTGGCTCTGGAAGCTTCAGCTCAGAACATTGAGCTGAACCATCTGAGGCTCCTCCAGGAAACAGGTTGTGCAAATCTCACAGCCCCCCTCTCTGGGCTCATGCATATTCATTAGTAGAACAACTCCAGGCCGAAGATAATGATTCATGCAGGCAGCACCATTCCGAGCATTATTATCTGGGAGTGACAACTGAATTTCTAATTCAACGTGTGTATTGGACAAATAGATCACAAGAACTTTAAAGTCAGAAACATCCTTTGGAGTCATGCAACTTCCGTTGTAATGTGGCGTAAAATGATAGAGGAAGAGATCACCTCTCTGGTGGGCTCTGCGTAGCTGTTCCCTTCAAAGCAGAGGAGAAATGAAAGGGGCTGAGATTTCAGACACTGCTTGAGTCTCCAACAGAAGCTAATAATAATGGCCGAGAAGGAGACAACCATGGCGGCAACAGAGAGCCAGCCACTGGCACGAGCTCACCATTGTTTCGAGTTACTCCATGGGCATGAACAGAATCCTCCTTTTTTTCCCTGGCTGGCGATAAGAATGGAGCAGAGACTGGTGGGGCTCATTGGCTGCTCAATAAGAACCAGAGGGCAATAAATGCAAGGCAAGACTGAAGAGGGAGTGGTGGAATCGATTTGAGCAGCATTTCAACACCCAGCAGGACACCGTGAGAGCTACACTATCTGCCCGTCTGCAGAGATCGGCCACTTCCCGCTTGTCACAGCTGACAGTCAAGCATAAAATGGCTTCTGTCAAAGAGTGACAGCTCTTTGAAGACTAAGTCTTAAACCGTTCCTTAAAGTTTGATATTCCAGTCCTCACGGCCACCCCACCCCCGAAGTCTCTTCTTTCTAAGTGAGAGAATAAACTGACTGCCTATTCCCCTACCTACTGGGGAGACCATGGAAAACGCAAAGTCTTCTAGAGCCTGAATAGCCACTCTTATTTTTTTCCCCTTTTGAGCTAATAACGACATTTTAGAATATTTACTAAGAACCAGGTACTGTGATAAAGTACACACCTCTATGACTTACATTCTCACAACAGTCAATGACAAAAGTGCCAGTATCCCTAATTTACTGATGAGGAAACTGAGTCTTTGAGAGGCCGAGTGACTTGGCCCCTGATTCACACAGCCCATGACTGGTGGGAGCAGGAGTAGAGACCAGGTCTCTGTTACTTTGGAGACCACTCCCTTTACTATTAAACGACGTTGATCTAATGATGGGGAGGGGTGTCTTTTTAAGGATGAGCACACAAATCTTGAGCAAGTGGAACCCTGGTGAAGGATGTACTTGAGATCTGGATATTCTGGTCCCCTGGCCACTTCCAGCTGCCTCTTATCTGTGGGATGAGGTGTGTATGGAGGCCAAAAAGCTGTGCTCATCTGAGACCTATATTCCCTCTATATCACACTCTGGCGCCAATCAGGCTTGTAGTCTCACAGCTCAAGCTCAGTAGAAAAACTTTTGCTTCTCTAAGTTCTGATTAGGCCACCTACTTCCAATAAACCAATCACCAAGGCTCGAGGATGTGGTGGGCTCTGATTGGCCAGCTTGAGTCACGTACTTCCGGTTGGAGTCAAGAATGCAATCACCATCCCCTGAGTGATGTGGTCTGAGAGCAGGAGGAAGGTGTGATCCCTCTCAGGACAATGGGGGTGTCGTACCCAGACAAAGGAGAAAGAAACACTGATCAGATAAAACCAAAAAATGCCCACCACACTTGTCAAGCCTCATTGCCTCCTGTCTTCCCTGGGTTCTGAAGGTTATGGGGGAGGTGGATATTTGAGGAGAGACAGAGGGAATGAACATAAGAGGGAAAGATAGAACGACCTTACAGAGAGGTTTGCTCAGAAATGGAAACAGAACTAGAGAAGAACCAGAACGATTTCCCTCAACTCCTCAAGAGAGAGAACACACAGGAAAACATGTTTTAAAAGTCAAGCCCTGATTCCCGTATGCATCCTACATAGGTCAGTGCTCTTCAGTTTTTGTTCTAAAAGTTTCTAGAGCTCTGGGAGGATTCCTTATGATCCTTTAGAATGAATTAGGAAGTAAGATTCAATAGGAAGGTTAGTGGGTTGAGCTCAGACCCCTCCTGGCTTCAGTTATAGCTTCCTCACTTTGATTTCTCTTTTCAGTGCCTTGTGCATAAGATCTTGTTTGGAAAAAAAAAAAAAAAGGTGTTCCTCTCTGCTAAACACTGCTCTGCACTGAGATATTCTCAAAAAGAAAGACCTTTGGTTTACATCTATCTCTCACGTGGTTAGTGAAGTGCCAGGCATACAGTAGGCACCCAGTCATTACTAAGCTGTCAAATGGATGGTTGAATGGCCAAAAGGGAAATTATGAGTGGAAAACCTTAAATTGTGGAAAGGAATCTCAGACTTCTGGGAGCACACATAGAACTGATGATCCCTTCATGAGGGTGTGACCACAGACAGGGCCTTGTGTGGAAAGACAGCTGACTGCTCCCCTTTTGACTTAGACACAGCTCTAACCAAACAGGTGAAACATTTGTGATGGGCCACTGCTTACTAAGCCTTTGACTGTGTGGATCACAATAAACTGTGGAAAATTCTGAAAGAGATGGGTATACCAGACCACCTGACCTGCCTCTTGAGAAACCTGTATGCAGGTCAGGAAGCAACAGTTAGAACTGGACATGGAACAACAGACTGGTTCCAAATAGGAAAAGGAGTACGTCAAGGCTGTATATTGTCACCCTGCTTATTTAACTTATATGCAGAGTACATCATGAGAAACGCTGGGCTGGAGGAAGCACAAGCTGGAATCAAGATTGCCGGGAGAAATATCAATAACCTCAGATATGCAGATGACACCACACTTCTGGCAGAAAGTGAAGAACTAAAGAGCCTCTTGATGAAAGTGAAAGAGGAGAGTGAAAAAGTTGGCTTAAAGCTCAACATTCAGAAAATTAAGACCATGGCATCCGGTCCCATCACTTCATGGCAAATAGATGGGGAAACAGTGGCTGACTTTATTTTTCTGGGCTCTTAAATCACTGCAGAAGGTGGTTGCAGCAATGAAATTAAAAGACCCTTACTCCTTGGAAGGAAGGTTATGACCAACCTAGACAGCATATTAAAAAGCAGAGACATTACTCTGCCAACAAAGGTCTGTCTAGTCAAGGCTATGGTTTTTCCAGTGGTCATGTGTGGATGTGAGAGTTGGACTGTGAAGAAAGCTGAGCACCGAAGAATTGATGCTTTTGAACTGTGGTGTTGGAAAAGACTCTTGAGAGTCCCTTGGACTGCAAGGAGATCCAACCAGTCCATCCTAAAGGAGATCAGTCCTGGGTGTTCATTGAAAGGACTGATGTTGAAGCTGAAACTCCAATACTTTGGCCACCTGATGCGAAGAGCTGACTCATTTGAAAAGACCCTGATGCTGGGAAAGATTGAGGGCAGGAGGAGAAGGTGATGACAGAGGGTGAGATGGTTAGATGGCATCACCGACTCGATGGACATGGGTTTGGGTGGACTCAGGGAGTTGGTGATGGACAGGGAGGCCTGGTGTGCTGTGGCTCATGAGGTCGCAAACAGTCAGACACGACTGAGAGACTGAACTGAACTGCTTAATAATAATATCACTCTTTCAACAGTTTATCAAGAGCCAGATATTTGTCAGTTACTTCTTACTTCTCAAACTCAGGACCAAACTCCAGTTCCCTGGATGCCAGAAAAGTCTTATCTCTAAGAAGCGAGACATTACCCAATCTGACTTAAGTATTAGTTTGGGATCACAGTGGCTCTGTAGGTTACGGTGTCAGATAATCCCAGATGTGATCTCCTGGATAAGAACAGGGGAGTGTTTCAAAGATTCCTTGGACCAGCCTCATTCTACTTCGAAGCCCCAGTCCAACACATGTACACACACACATGCACAGAGATCTTTTATTAAAGACTATCTGTCATGCACACTCACAAAATCTCTAGAGAACCTGGCTTAGAAGCCATGGATTCAGAAGCGCAGCTGAAACTGCACTATAGCCTTGTGCAAGGGGCTTACCCATCCAGACATTCAGGTCCAACTGTTGGCACCTGGCAAGTGATGCTATTGCAAGAATCTCTGTCTTTCTTGTCTCTGGAAGCTGAGCATTCCTGCTGCCCTTCTTCCCAGAGTAGAGCTCTGGTGGCAACCAGCTTCCCCTCAAAATCTTGCACAGATTTGGCTGATTAGAGGAGTTTATTCCATATGCCTATGTCCTTGCTGCAAGAGCTCCTGGGAAAGAAAGTTTTAAGCTCCTACCACAAAGTGGAGAAGTCTCCCAACAAAAAGAAAGGTATGCAAAGGAACAGAGTGGTCAGAATCACAAAGACTTGGCCACAACTGAGACTGAACAACAACAAGACTTCCTGAGACAGCTGTTGGGCATTAGGTTCACTGCACGAGGGGTTCAATCCAAGGTTTTTTCTACTTCTTCCCTCTTCCCAGATTAACATCACTTTCCAGCCATATTATTCCACTCTATATTATTTAGCCCTCAAAGCATGTGCTATATGATCAACTCTAAGCCCCTAGCCCCTCAGGAAGAGTTTATTTCTCCTAAGAATGGAACCCATGTTCTTAGCAGTGCGACATTTATTTTCCCCTTTCCTGAAGTGGAGAGTGTTTCCATTTTTGAAAAACACATGGCAGTAAGCAGAAAGAAAAATCACGAGAGTATGAGTTAAGCAATTCACATTACAACAGGTCAAGTCCAGCTCGTCAAAGAATCTAAATTGAAAGCAAATTGGTTTAAATTGAGACAAGACAGTTTTCTGACGTTCAGACTTGTGGCAACATGGAATTCCGTTTCTGGAGGTCTCTGAGGAATTGACCAGCTCCACCAAGTTGGCTGACATAATTGGGACATAGTTGGGTGTGGAGATAGAGAAATAGATGAACAGATTTCACATGTCCCTGCTAGTCTTGCTTGCATGCTGTTACTGTGCAGTACCAACCTTATATGGGATGACGGTGCAAAGCTAGACCTTCTAGTGAGGCCAGGCATATGAATGTATGAGTGCCTGGTGGGGCAAGCTAGGTGCGGGGAGTGGGGGCCAAGTCAGCTGGAGCTGGGAACAAAAGCTTGATTCTTTATGTGGGTTAATTGCTGCCGATTATCCCCTCTCCAACCCAAATAAGTTTTGTGGCCGCTAGAGAAATTGAAATTGCCAAAGAGCGAAGTTGGAGGTGCTTGAATATTTTCTCTGACTCTTACTTAAACATTGGCAACTTTCCTGAGACTATAAATATGACTGGGACTCAGCCATTTCTCTATTTGTAGTCTATGAAAATTAACTTGGTCCACAGGGGCTGCAATCACTGCCAAACCCCCCAAGTGTGAGCTCTTCCTCCACACTGACAAAAATAACAGTTAATTAGGCTGCAACATCCATAGGAAAGTGAGCTTGCACCACCAGTCATGGGGGGGGGGGCATGCAAAATGTTGCCATGACAACAGGCATTTACTGGCTCTTCATTTTAATGTATCAAAGGCTAGGGATAATTTCCCAGTGAGAATACACGAAGGTAGATTTTTTTTCCCTCCTCATTCTCTCTGCCAGTCTTTTGCCAGTATGGGAGTAGTATTCCTGTGGCAACAGGTTTAAAAGGTAGAGAAGCCTTATGAGAGCATTAAACACCAGGCAAGCTACTGCTGGAGATGCTGTCTATCTTGGGAGGCCCAGGGAGGGTGGTGCAGCATCCTTCTCAGTATCTAGACTGGATAGAAAGAATTTGGAGGCAGGTGAAATGTGAGCTGTGAATCTTTGCCCTCATTTCCAGGTGAACTTTCTGTTTTCACGAACTTTCCTTCCTTATTCCTCTCTCCTTCCTTCTCCTTTCCTTTCTTCCCGCCCTCCCTTCCTTCCCTCTCTTTCTTCTTGTTTTGTTGTGTGCTTACTCTGTACCAGGCACTTACTAGGCATCATCTGATTTATTCCCCATGACTACACAGTAAGCAAAATATGATTCTTATTTTACAGATGAGGACACTGAGATTAAGAGGGGTTGAAGGCTCTAATCACATAGTAACTTGCAGAACCTGGATTTGAATCAGGTCAGGTCTCAAAACCCAGGCCCTCATCCACTCTATAAATAGAAGCAAATTTGTTTATTAGTTTTAATTTATTTGTTAACTGGAGGAAAATTCTTTTGAATTTGTTTATTATTATCATCATTGCCCCTCACCACCATGTATTAGTCAGCTATTGCTGCATAATCTACAACATCTACAAAATCTCAATGGCACATGATTATAAGTATCTATTTCACTTCAGCATAGGGTGGCTCTGACCCTCGTGTTTTTTCTGGGGCTTGAGCTGAAAGTGAGGCAACTACCCAGGGAAAGCTCTTCTCATGGTGATGGTAGAGGCATAAAGAGTCTGTTCAACCACACAAGTATATTTCAGATCCCTCCTTTGTCATGTCTGCTAATATCTCATTTACCAAAGCAAGGCACGTGGTTGAGCCCAAAGTCAGAGTAGGAAATACACCCCCACCATTTGTGAAAGGAATAACAAAGTTTTATGGCAAGGATGTGGATACAGAGAAGGATGACGAACTGGGGCCCAAAAGGTTGTACAGTTATCCTCATCGTCATACTCATCATCCTCATCATCATCACCTCTATGGACCAGGCCTCTCTTTGATCTGCTCAGTGGTAAAGAGTTTTCCTGCAATGAAGGTGATCCAAGTTCCATCCCCGGGTTGGAAATATCCCCTGGAGAAGGAAATGGAAACCCACTCCAGTATTCTTGCCTGGAAAATCCCATGGATGGGAGTGCCTGGCAGGCTATAGTCCATGGGGTCTAAAAGAGTTGAACGTGACTGAGCAACTGACACTTTCATGTTTAAGGAATAAATGATTTCTTTACAAAGCTCTTTAAGAGCACCAGTCATTACTGGAGCAGCTAGTCATTTAACTGGATTAAGTTTTCCATTAAAAATCTTTATGTAGTCACAAACCTGGCATTTTGTGACTACCTGGAATCATGGGATGGAGTAGCAGGTGGGAGGGAGGTTCAAGAAGAAGGGGACATTTTTATACCTATGGCTGATTCATGTTGATATATGGCAGAAACCAACACAATATTGTGAAGCAATTATCCTCCAATTAAAAAAAAATTTAAAAATAACCTCATATATTGGTTTATCACAATTTAGAAAAGTATTGTGGTGATTACAGTTCAATATAATGTTTCTTTTGAATTACTATGTAATTTACTTTATATATCTAAAAACCTAAATTTTCTGAGATGGAGTTCATAGACCTCACCAGGCAGCTAAAGATTTCTTTTGCAAAAGAGTGTTTCTTAAATACTTGAATTAAGAGTATTTCTAAATACTCTTAACTCTTGGTCTTCATCATGTTTTCCCCTAGCACAACACATCAACTTGATTTGTAATCATAGCTCTACACATTTGTAGCAAGTTCTACAGTTGACATAGTCTCTTCCCCCCATATTTACATTTTATCTGCATCGCCTCTGGCACCTGCAGGTGATATACCCACGTCAGGGTTCTAACAGCCACTTCTCTGGTAAATGAGCCATTAACTAGAAATCGCAAGAATTTCAGTATCTGGACCTGATGAGTGAGGTGTGGTCAATTTTTCTTTGAGAAAAACTGAAAATATAAGAAAGCAGATTCATTTTTTAGAGAAATAAAATCTATTTAAATTTTGTGTGTATGTTCCAAATTTCTACATTTGTAAAGCTCAGAGTACTCAAAACACCCTACTTTGTCAGAAACAAATCAAGACAATCTTGAACTATGAAATATAATGAAAACACAGGATTATTTCTAATAGCTTCAGCCAGGCACAAGATGCTCTTAAAAAGTCTGCTTAAATATATCCTTGCGATTTGTTTCTATATCACTGTAACCTGAGGAAAATATTTGGTTGTCTTTTGTCCAAAGAGTCTTACTAGTCATTCCTTCTCCAGTGTTTAGCATAATACCTGGTACACATATAAGCTCAATAAATATTAACTGAATGCATGAATGATTGGGTGGGAATTTTTGGAAGTGCAAATCCCAATTCTGAAACAGCTCACGTGGCTCATAGAGTCTAAATTCGTGAGCTTTCTCTGTTTGTAGGTAATTCTGCAGGGAGGTGGGGCAGATCTGCAGTAAACAGCAGATGAACAAGGCCATTCTTGTTGCAGTGACACGTTGGTACCAAGCGATTATTTGTTTTCTCTAACACAATGTAAAGAGTGCTAATGGGATTAGCCTTTTGTGATGAATACTAATATGATATGAAAACAAATGCTGATATGCAACGTGAAATTGCTAACAAAGGAGAAAAATGCTAATAAAATTCAATGGACCTCAGTGACAAATGCTTCACATATCCCTCTGGTCGGGCCAAGACTGTCCTCTTAGCATGGGAATGGCATAGACTGGGGGAGATCATGGCATACGAGCTGCTTGCTGATGGCTGGATTTCAGTTGGTTCCTCTGTGTGGGTAGGGCTGTGAGAGAAGGCACACATGGGATACTCACAAACATCCCCACTTGGGGCTCCAAGGATCCAGCAGGGAGGCCCCCACAGGAAGCTAGAGCAAGGCCCTTTCCACTTCAGTGTCAGACCTTTAAACTTTTCCAGCATTCTCTCTCATCTGTTGTGCTGGTTGGCCTTTCTGCTGCTGCTGCTAAGTCTCTTCAGTTGTGTCCGACTCTGTGCGACCCCATAGACGGCAGCCCACCAGGCTCCCCCGTCCCTGGGATTTTCCAGGCAAGAATACTGGAGTGGGATGCCATTGCCTTCTCCAGGCCTTTCTGCAACCTTGTGCAATTACAAGGCAGACCTGCAAATGGAAAAGTAGACACAGAAAGAAGTGACTGGCCTGTAGTCACACAGATAGCAGAGCTTGATGCTACTTCAGGGTCTTCTACTAGCTCCTTCATCTTTCCACTCCCACCTCTCCACTCTCCATCTCTTCTTCCTCCCTGGCTACTCCCCTCGCCTCGAGATCCTCTCTTCTGCATCTCCTTTCCCCATCTCCTTCCCTTCCTATCAGAATCTGATCTTCTCTCTCTTTGCTTATGGCAGCAGATGGCTTAAATAAACAACTTAGATTGGTGTAAATAAATCAGTCTGTGCTAACACAGGAAGTGACCAGGTTCTGAGGCCAGTGATGGCAGCACAGGGTATTTCACTCAAATGAGTGATGCAAAGTTCTCTTGGAAAGTGAAAACCTGAGATGAAAGCCTTCAGGCAAAGGTACCATGGAAGGAACCAGAGGAGAAAGCAGAGATAAAATCCTCAAAAAAATTCTGATGACTCGGGTACAAAATGTGATTCCCTTGAGGAGGGGAAGCTGAGGGACCACTCGTGGACAGAGCGATCAGAGAAGGGAGGGATACTTTGGAAGAGAGGATCCTGTGGAAGATAGAGGAGAAGACCATGATTCTTTGGCTATCAAATCCCCTTTGGAAAGAAAAAGTTCATCATAGGAAAGACGAAAAGAGAAATGTCGGCATCACAGCTATTCAGCAGAAGGTGGGATGCTTGCTGGGGTGAAAGAAAACTGAGAACAAGATAAACTCCACTGAGAAAGACAAAGCGGAGGGAGATGGCAAGAGGACACTTCAGGAGAGATGGGGCCACCTTGAGCATTTAGAAAGGAAGCAAGATGAAGGAGCAGCAGGAGTAGGCAGAGCTCAGGGAGCATGAGGCTGGAGGGAAGCTGCACATCCGTTACTGGATCTTGAGACAGGAGCATGGCATTAAATGAATTTGCCACTGGACACAGCTGCACACTCTGGGATCCTGTGAGAAGCCAGTAAATGAGGAGAAAGTGAAAGAGAGAGACCTGCTGTCTGACTCACAGGAGATCAGGGACATTGAAAGGAAAACCGGCTGAGTCCTTGTCAGTGGAATCCAGCCCAAGTTCATCAAAGGAAGATGAGGGGGTGAAGGAGGAAAGGAGAAGGAGGGGAGGAGAGGAGACTGAGCAGGGGGGCCGCCAGGGGGTGGGGAGCAACTCCAAGAACCCTCTGGACAGTTAGCTGAAGAAATGAATGAAGATGAAGAGTGGGAGAGTGAAGTCATATGACAGTTGTTCCAGAGTATGATTTGACTAAGTTCTGGGGAAAGTGAAGAAGGGGAGGGAGGCGTTTGGTGGGTGAGGGCTCCCCTCAGAGCAGTGCTGGGTCTAAGGAGATCTGTGAAGCCCAACCTGGGTGCCCACTGAGCTCAAACAGGAGCCACCCAGCAGCCATGTGCCTGCAAGGCTGTCAGAGCGCAGAGGATGGAAGGAGGCACTGAGGGGCGGAGCAGAGAGCAAGGGACAGGAAACAGATGGATTGTGGCTATGAAGGGGCTGCAAGCAGAGAAGAGGGCTTCTGATCATGCTCCTAGGGGAAGTCACCCTCATTCTCACAGCCCAGCATCCCAACATCATCACCATCAGAGGAACGGTTGTAGGGGGAATGAGGACAAATCTACAGTGTAAAGATCATGGACGTGCACGGATGGTCTCAAGAGCCTAATGGAGACTGTGAAGCAGTCTTTTTTGTTGAGGAGGTGAAGACCCTGATGCTCCCTCCAGCTGCTGCATTGTGTGAAGCTTCTGCAGGAAAAACTGGATCCAGAACAGCTGGCCAAACTGCTGCTGAGCCTTACTGAAGGTCACACCATGATTGGCGTGACCCCATGGTCTTCTACCCCAGAGCAGTTGCTTTGTGTTGAGGAACAGGACACCTGTGGACATGTAATTGGTGGGTTGCATCTTCGGGGGTGATGCTGACTCAGAAGCCACAGTTCCCTGGGAAGGTGGAAACTGATCAGATCAATTAGGTGTTTATGGACCTGAAGATGCCCAGTGAGAAAATCGAGGCTGTCTGCAAAAAGACCTCCTTGCAGTCCAGAAGATGACCTCCACCAAGCACCCCTGTGACATCCTCCACTCTGACCTGGGCTTCCACCTCTGACCTGCTTCCCAGGGTGCAGGGTCAACTTGGAAGACTGCTTCAAGCCGAGTATTTCCATGAGATGCTCCCACCCTGTCCCTTTGGCCCCCCGATGTTCCCATACGGCCCGCCAACAGCAAGCAGCAGAGCGAAGGTTGGCACCAGCCTGAAGTCCCCCTGAGGAAGGCTGGGGCTACACATGGCTGGGCGACAGCCACCACAAAGCAGGGGGCCTCAGCTGCAGGTCTCAGCTTCACCCTGAAGTTCTGAAGTTCAGAGTGGACCCCAGAGAGACCCCAGGAGTACCAGCTGACGAGGCCCAGATAAGACCAGAGGCTGGTGCTGAAAACAGACCCAGATCCTGTCCTGGATGAACACACCTGATGCCTGTCAGTGCTGGCACGGGTTGGGATTCCAGAGCCTTGGACTGCTGGCCTTGTTTGATTTTCCACCTTTCATTTTTATTTTATCTTGGCTTGTGAATCTGTCAATTAAATCCTGTTTTCCTTCTTGTGGATAAAACAACTCAGTAGATGAATACTTCTGTATCCTCCTCTTGCTCCCTCTCTTCCTTTCTGTCCATACCATTTCCATCCACCTTATCCATCAGCCTCCCTACCACCTTTTCTTCCTCCGCTTTCCAACCCTCCATTGTCTCTTTCTTTTCCATCTCCTTCCAGTCTTCTTCTCCTACATCCTTGGCCTCTACTACTTGTATCCAAGAATCACTTGCACCAGCAAAAGTGAAGGTGTAAATCACTTAGTAGTGTCTGACTCTTTGCGACCCCATGAACTGTAGCCTACCAGGCTCCTCTGTCCCTGGGATTCTCCAGGCAAGAATACTGGAGTGGGTTGCCATTTCCCTCCTCCAGGGGATCTTCCCGACCAAGGGATCGAGCCCAGGTCTCCTGCATTGCAGGCAGATTCTTTACCGTCTGAGCCACAAATGGCACCAGCAAAAGCTAGCATTTATCATGAAAACAGACTTTGGTTTGGGAGCCGCCCATTCTGAAGTCAAAGCTGGAGTGAAAACTTGGCTCAGGTGTTCATAAATGCTGTGAATATACAGAAATTCTCTGAGCCTCAGATTTCAGATCCATCATGTGGATTTCCTCAAAGGGTGGCTGTGAACAGCCAAATTTTAATTGCAAGTATAACTGCAACTTGGACTGTATAGTTATGTGAACTGTAATTGCAACTCTTCAAAAGGGGACAAGTGTGAGGAAGAGGACTGGGAAGGAATGGCTGACAATTGCCGACCAGGGTGATTTTCTTCTTCAAAATTTTCTTTGATAATGTTATTTCATTGTGTTTCTATGGTTCTCTACCCTGTCAGATCCAATGCCACTTTTTTTATAACTAATATTTTGTGACATCCCCTTAACTATCCTGAAATGAAATTCATAGGTTATATAACTCACACATAATTTCATAAAATTTAATAGAATGTCCTACCTGTATTATACAGGAGAGTAACAGAAAGTAGTTTGTATAAAATAATTTGTATTTTAATATGTAACTGCTTGGCTGTGATGATAGAAGAGATGATGAAGACAGATTCTTGCATCTCTATCTAGATTCATCATGAATGGCATGCTGACAGAAGACAGTTGATACAGATGTGTTTTATTGGGGACACTCCTATTTTGAATGGCTTTGCCACCAGTAATGGGGGTTCCTGAAATAGTGAACAAATTTCTGGTAAAGTTCTGAATAAAACAAAGCAAGATTTACAATTTAGTCCACAGACATTTCAGTGTAAATTAAGACTATGAAAAAATAACTTTGTATTTCTAGGGAAAGTAGACTTTGTAAATAAGTTTTTCAGCAATTGAGTGTCCAGAGGGACATTAGAAAGTCACTTGGGATGTGGGGCAATTCTGCAGGGCCTGAAGTGCTCCTTTCTGTCGCATGGACTTCACCCTCTCAATACTCATGGTGCCCCACCCCCACAATTAGGGCAACTCAAAGCTTCCACTGGTAGCTTAGCTGGTAAAGAATCCACCTGCAGTGCAGGAGACCCCAGTTTGAATCCTGGACTGGGAAGATCCACTGGAGAAGGGATGGGCTATCCACTCCAATATTCTTGGGCTTCCCTGGTGGCTCAGCTGGTAAAGAATCTGCCTGCAATGAGGAAGACTAGGTCTGATCCCTGGGTTGGGAAGATCCCCTGGAGAAGGGAACAGCTACCCACTTCAGTATTTGGCCTGGAGAATTTTACGGACTGTATAGTATATGGGGTCACAAAGAGTCGTACATGACTGAGCGACTTTCACTTCAAAGCTTCCACACTTTTCCAAAACGCATCCTGGGAGGTGGAATCTCCCATTCTTAGGGCACAGCTATGTTTTCATTAAAATAAACCAAAAATCAAATAATCTTGCTCTGTGAGGGCTTTGACAGCCCCTGGGCTGAACATCACTCTCTCACTGAGGCTAAAACAACAATAGCGGCACAGATCCTGCATCTAGAAAATTGAAAATGAATTGACTTTTTATCATTTAACCTGACAAGTTCAGCACATTTATACTGTCACATTTCTGTTGTCCTCAGAGTTGTTGAGTAGAATCTTTCCATGGATCCATGTTATTGCTAATAGGATTTGTCTCAAACTAAGTGTTCAACCTCGTCTTGTTTCCTGAGACCATGGTGGATTCTCTCCTCTCCTCCCTGAGCCCAGCCTTCATTGTATTTCAGCAAAATAATTCCCTGCCAGATGGTGGGGGAAAAGTAGCCCTTGAGAGGAATGATGATACTGTCACCAAAGGCTAGACTGGTCAGGACCAGTTTGGATTAAAGCCAGACCCTCCCAAGGTGAGACTAACAGTGGGATTTGCAACAAACAGCCCCATCTGGACAAAGCAGACTTCCAGGATGCTGGGACTCTCAAACCAGCATTGGTCTGTGCAGTGGGCCTCTGGAAATCTCCTCTGACATCAGTGCTCTGTCTGCTTCAGAGCTGGGGAAATCTTACTAGGGCTTGGGATTTCAAAAGGCGTAACTTTAGCTCACGTGGAGAATTGAAGATTTCTGAAAAAAATAAAAATAAAAACTCTATTTATCCTGGAGGCTGAATCCTTCATTCTAAGAAATTTTCCTGGACTGTATTATTGTTAAAAACAAAACACAATCCCCAAATGGAGTCACTTATGCTAAGCCCCCCATCACCAAACTGAGACTCAATTTAACCACTGTTTCAGCCCTCTCAGAAACGGAATCTTGACACAGTCAGGAAGCACCTGCTCAGCACCGCTGAGGTCATCTGCTGACAGACCCCCACCAGTCCCTGAAGGAAAGTGACTTTGCCATGACCCATCCTAGATCATCTAGCATAACTTCCTTATTCTGTTTCCTTCTGCCTTTAAAATCTTTCATCCTGTACAGCCTCTCAGAGCTCATTTCTAGGTATTAGATGCTGCATAACTCAGGAATCATTGAATAAAGCCAAGAAAATGTTTAGAACTTACTCTATGGGATTTTTTTTTTAACTTTATCTTAGGAGGTTCTTTCAATTGCTTGTTCAAGACTTTGGACTAAGTTTCCTATTCTTTAGAGTCTGAAAAGAAGGTACAGCCCTGCCCTGGACATTTCCCCCCTCCTCACCTCCCTCCAGAGTATTGCCTTGTAACATTTCCTTAGGATAAGTTCCATCCAATCCAATCCAATCTTTATTATCTAAAGATTACGTCAAAGTAAAAATCCTAGATCTGGTAAAATGGGGATCAGTCTCTGTGCGTGTATGTGAAATTCTTCCTGATTTCCTGTAGGGTGTGATATTGCATGAATTCGGGTTCGCATCTTTGAAGCACAGCTTAGTTACTTGTGCAAATCATGTATCATCTCCGAGGAAGTTTTCCTTCATCTATGTTGTAGGGGTGGAAAAGTAATTTTCTTTATGCCCTTCTAGGTTCTTGACTGAGACCGTCTCAGTCAGAGAGTGATAGTTACTCAGTTGTGTCTGACTGTTTGTGACCCCATAGAGTGTAGCCTGCTAGGCTCCTCTGTCCGTGGAATTCTCCAGGCAAGAATATGGAGTGGGTTATCATTTCCTTCTCCAACCCCATAATTAAAGATAGATTAGCAGGAGAAAAACAAACAGAAGTTTAATAAAATGAATACCTTCTGGTGTCTCAGCTGGTGAAGAATCCACCTGCAATGTAGGAGACCTAGGTTTAATCTCTGGGTTGGGAAGACTCCCTGGAGAAGGGAATGGCTACCCACTCCAGTATTCTTGCCTGAAGAATTCCATGGACAGAGGATCCTGGCAGGGTATATAGTCCATAGGATCTCAGAGTCGGACACGACTGAGTGACTAAGTACGCACACATAACCTTCTGCATACATGCACGATACCCAGGAAAACTGAGTAACGCCCCAAATGGCCGAAGACACTACCTTTAGTTCCACATCCAGCTAAAGACAAAAGAAAGATATTGGGGTGTCAGTTATGGGAGGTTATCAGACAGAGCATAGTAAACAAGTGTGTGGTTGATACACAGATTTAAGTCAAGACTTCTCCATAGATAAGAGTTTTCTGTGATTTAGAACCATCCTGCTCTTCCTGGTACTGAGAAAAAGACACCCTTGCAGATGAATATTTCCCTCATAAATATAAATGTCTCTTACAAAAGGATAATTTCTACTCTGTTTTCAGAACTTCTGTTTCTTAAAAATAATCAGCCTAATGTAATCTTTATGCTAAAGAGACATATTTGGGGGCAGTGAATCCTGCTCCCATTCATAATCTACCCTTATGGGGCTGTTGTGAGGCTTGGCAAGATTCAGCTGTGCAGCAGTCATTCCAGTGCCTGGACCATGGGAGTCCCTCCTTAGGTCTTCCCACTAGCTTAGTGCTCAGTCTATCCATGGGGTCTCATCCCCACTCAACTCTTGGGCCCCACTGCATCCTAGTCCCAAAGTCACTCCCATCAAAACTGAGGATTCTTCCCCTTCTCTGATGCCCTGTGCATTTTAACCCGTTGGTAAGTCCAGTGAGGTCTCCCTCAAAAACACACCTGAGTCCATTCCTCTTTCTTCAACTCTACCACCTCTGTCTTCTTACGGGCTTCCAACCTCCATCCCCTTGGCTGTGGCAGTGCCATCCTAAGTGATCCTTCAGTCTGACCCATCATCTTTTATTTGCTTGTTTATTTTTAATTTATTTTTATTTTTATAATGTTGTATTGGTTTCTGCTGTACAACAAGGTAAATTAGACACACCTATCCCCTCCCTCTTATGTCTCCCTCCCACCCCACAGCGGGGGAAGGAGAGGGTGAGAAAAACTGAACAAGTAGCATTGACATATTATACACCACCATGTGTAAAACAGGCAGCTGGTGGGAAGCTGCTATATAACACAGGGAGCCCAGCCTGTCACTCTGTGATGACCCACGGTCTTCTAAAATCCATTCTCCTGGTGGCAGTTAGAATCGTCTTTCAAAGTCTTGACTCACATCACCCCTTTGCTTAAAACTGCCAATGGGCCCCCATACTACTTAGAATTAAAGATCTGGACACAGCTGTTCATGGCTCCCTGTGATCAGACCCCTGCTCATCTCTCCAGCCTCATCTTGTACCCTCCCTTCTGTTCATCATGGTTCTGCTGCACTGTCCTCTGTTTCTCCAGTAAGTCAGACTCATTCCTCCCTTCGGGCTTTGTATTTCTGGTTCTTTCAGCCCAGGATGCCCTTCCCAGGATGACTGATTTTCATTATTCAGGTCACAGAAGAATTGTCACCTCCTCAGAGAGGCTTTCCCTGAGGCTACATTGTCTAATGTAGCGTATTACTGTAGGTTCACTAATAAGGTGATCATATAATTTATGGTCAAATCTACATCACTTATTTGACTAGTGAAAGGGGCTCTATAACAATTAAGCCAGGACAATAGTTCTGGTTTAGTCAAGTTGTGTTATTACCCTTCTCCTTATGTATGCCTTCTCTATTGTATCACTGTGCTTTAAGATCTTCATTGTTGTTCAGTCACTAAGTCATGTCTGACTCTTAGCAGCCCAATGGACAGCAGCATGCCAGACTCCCTTGTCCTTCACTATCTCCTGGAATTGGCTGAAATTCATGTCCACTGAGACCGTGATGGTTTCTAACCACCTCATCCTCTGCCACCCTCTTCTCCTTGTGCCTACAGTCTTTCCCAGCATCAGGGTCTTTTCCAATGAGTTGACTCTTCACATGCACTAAAGCTTCAGCTTTTGCATCAGTCCTTCCAATGAACATTCAGGGTTGATTCACTTTAGGATTGACTGGTTTGATCTCCTTGCTGTCCATAGTACTTGTCAATAACTGATACTCTTTATTTACATATGTATTACCTCTCTGCTCTATTACAATGTAAACTCCAAGAGGATGGGGCTGCTCTCTGGTTCACTGTGGTACTCTCATCCCCTTGAAAACTAAACTATGTGTTTAGAACATAGTAGATAGATGTTCTGTGAATATGTGTGGACTAAAGTGTATTGAATGTAAGACACTGTAATCGCCATGGGTTATGTAGTTGTGGATGAGTTATCCTGGCTACACATTTCTTATCATTTAAAACAATGAATCACAAAACCTGCCTTCCTATGCTGACCAGGAATCATATTCATCTCCATATCAGGAGATCCCAAGGAAAGCCAACTTTGGGTACACAGGCCCACCCAGAGATTACCTGGTTATTCTTTGTCACATCTTGTTTGAATTAGGTTTGATAAGTATGGATCAGGAAACAGTTTCAAGAGTGAGAAATACTTATACTTGATGAGAAAATGTCATTTTTGCAACATTTGGGATCATAAAATGACTTTCCCTGCTTGCTGATAGGAAACGCCAGAAAAGCAATGCTAGGAATAACACAACAGGATCATTGAATTAATTAATGTGGATACCAATTGTATAAACTCTGGTTATTGTGGAATGGGGATTGGATCTCATGTTAATTAATATTTAAGTCCTCTGGAAGTGGAACTGAAGAAACACCCCTCCCAGATCCTTTGGTTCCTCCATAGCCCATCCCCCTTGAAAGGGGGTTTCTTTGGGGCCCCAAACAGAAATCCCCTTATCACAGGCAGCACAGATTGCAGGCTGGTCTTGGACTTGTATTATTTGCATTTCTATAAAGGGAGGGCCTGGTATTATGTAACTGTGTGTGGGTTCTGAGGGCTTCTAATGGGCCTCCCTTTGTACAGTCTCTTAGCAACCAATTGAAGTTTGTAAGCTGAAACAAAGAGACTTGAGTCCAGCACTCCCTGAGCACATTCCTCTGAGTCTGGCCTGCCTCTGGGAGTGCTAGGTTGGGGGATATGCCCCTTGTCTTCTCAGCAATCCTCGTTCAATCATGGCTCCTCCTGGGAAGGAAAAAGATTGTTTAGGGACCAGCTGTGTTCTGTTATCAGAACTTCAGCTGAAGCCAGGAAAGTCTTCAGAAGAGTTGACCTGCATTCATTCATTCTAAAATGCGGTAGTACTGCTTGATAGTGTTCAAGCAAAATTCAACTGAGTAAATCCTGAAGGTCTAATTGGCTTTATTGAGCAATTCATGAACTGGGCAGCATCCCATCCAGCAAGTAGAAAGGAACTCTGCGGAGGTGTACAGAATGGAAGGCTTTTATGGGCAGAAGTGGGAAGGGACAAGGAGAGGGCTAATGAACCTCATCTTTCTCTCGGGGATGGGAAGGGTCTGTGTGGCAGATTACGTCACTGAAGCTATCCAGAAAGTTCCAAACTGACTGGCTAAGACTACATTCCTGGGAGAGGTTGAAAGAGTAATTAGGTTAGGTATCAAGCCTTGGTTTGGTGATGTGAGCTTAGCACAAGTGATTCCATTTGGGTCTGCTGTTCCTTTTTGACAAAAGTCAAGAGTGCTCTTTAGGGTTAGTGGGAATCTGTGCTCTGTCACTTATTAGCTGCATGTCCTTGGACAAATTACATTTTTGGGCTTCAGTGTTTTCAGTAGTCACACAAGAAGAAAAATTGCACCTTCCTCATTGGGTGGCTGAAAGCATTAAGGTACATCATACCTTTAACAAATATTTATCCAGGCTTGCATGCATGTGTGCTAAATCACTTCAGTCATGTCTAACTCTTCATGACCCCATGGACTGTAGTCCACCAGGCTCCTCTGTCCATGGGATTCTCCAAGCAAGAATACTGGAGTGGGTTGCCATTTCCTTTTCCAAATCCAGGGTTAGGTTTTCCTATTTGTTAGGCACTATGCTTGGTGATGAAGGCACAAAAGTAAATAAAATAGACAAAAATCCCTGCCCTCATGGAGATTACATTCTAGTAGGAGGAGACAGACAATAAAAATATAAAAGTCATATATGTATATGACATAAAAATATCATGGAAAATATCAGGAATGTGACAATTGAGCAAACCTGAAATATAATCCAAGTAAAGGCCTTCATATGGTACACAGAGGTTGTATATTCCTTAATTCATTAGTTTTGTTAGCCACTCATCCATTTGCCTCCTCATTCGTTCAGTAATTCAATGACTGATTCTCAATCATCCATCCACCTATTCACCCTTCAGAGAATGTCAGATGAAGGTTTGTATGCATCATGGATTTAATGCCCAATCTTATTATCTGAGCTGAGGTTCATTCAGGAGGAATTAGGGAAGTGAAGGCTTGGGATGATTATTGATCAGAACATGGTATACTGAAGTTTTTCACAAAACATAGGATAGAAAGAGCCTGCATGGTTTCTTTTTAAGCTAACATCTACTGAGAATATACTTTTTGTGGGCTCTGTGATAAATGTTTTATATGTGTTATCTTATTTAGCACCGGGAAGTCAATTTGTAGTTGCTACTTAATTTGTAGATGAGAGAACTGAGGCTTAGAGATCAATAGACAGCCTAAGGTCAGAGAGAAATTGGCAAAGTTAGTACTCAAACTTGGGGGTGACTTCAAAATTCATGGGCTTAGCTATTTTACTGCAAGAACTCCTTTACTGACTCTGGGTCCATAAATGAGTCATAAGCTGATCCCCTTTGCCTTCACATTCTCACTCATCAGATGGAAGATTCCATTCTTCCTCAAATCTCAAGGTTGAATGAGAGGACGTATACGTATGGACAGGCGCCAGGAATTACCAGCCAGAAAGGGTGCTGTGATTGATTCACTATGCTCCAGTTCCAACAAGACTGAAAGGGCTTCTATTACAAGACCTTTCATTTCTCAAGCCTCTGATGATGATAAGGCAGCAATCTGCATACAAGATGACCTTGAACTGTACCTGCTTTCCAATTCCCACTGGAAGGGCCCTTTACATCTTAGCAGGCTACTAAGCCAGAAGAGGTATTTCACTCTGGTTTCCAGTAATTTGTTCTGCAGTGTGAACTTTTGGGTCTGCTTGTCCAATTTCATGAAAATTGGATTAATGAGTGTTAATTGGTGCTGACTTGGCTGATTTAAAAGGGATGGTGTCAAGTGGAGGAGGAGCATCCTGGTGTGATGATTGGATCTGGGGGCTCCTGGGAATCAGGGTTCTGCATGATGCCAATGTCACAGGTTACTGGGGCAACCTCCTCCAGTTACTCTGATGGAAGACAGTGTCACCCCAGAGACCTTTGAAAGGAGGAAGGACACTTATTCCATTAGAACAAGGAGCAGATTTGCTTCTGAGACTGGTAGTCTTGGTCAAGATGTTTATTCATTCATTCATTTATCATATCTTTTCCAAGCATCTGCTATATGTGTCAGGCTCTGTTTAGGACTCTGGAGAACCACTGGTGAATGAAACAAAGCTTCTGTTCTCATGAAGCTTATGTTCTGAGGTCATTAAACAATAATCAAATGAATACATGATTTAACGTCAAGCAGCATTTCCATCTGATGCTTCTATATTCTCCATTGTTGTTGTTGCTTAGTTGTGAAGTCGTGTCCAACTCTTTTGTAACCCCATGTACTGTAGCCTGCCAGGCTCCTCTGTCCATGGGATTTCCTAGGCAATAATACTCGAGTGGATGGCCATTTCCTTCTTCAGGGGATCTTCCTGACCCAGGGGTCAAAGCTGTGTCTCCTGCATTGCACGTGGATTCTTTACTGCTGAACTACCTGGGAAGCACCCCACCCCGCCGCCGTATTCTCTACTAATAGGAAAAAAAGTTCATCTTTAAAAAAAAGAAACAGCTTGAGATATAAGTGATAGTGAAAGCTGCTCAGTGGTGTCTGAATCTTTGCGATCCCAAGAACTATACAGTCCATGGAATTCTCCAGGGCAGAATACTGGAGTGGGTAACTGTTCCCTTTTCTAGGGGATCTTCCCGACCCAAGGATCGAACCCAGGTCTTCCACATTGAAGGCAGATTCTTTAGCAGCTAAACTAGATATAAGTCACATACTACAGAACGCAACCATTCGGTGGTTTTAGGGTATTCACTCTTGCATAAAAATCATCACCACAGTCCATTTTAGAGCATTTCCATCACCTCAAAAAGAAATGGTGACCTTTAGCTATCACCATCCTCTATCCCAGACCATGTGTCCAACCCTAGGCAGCCACCAGTATACTTCCTGTCTCCCTAGATGTGAGTATTCTGGACAGGAAAAAAGTCATCTTTTGAGAGTGAGGGGGACATGGAAGGGTCTCTTATTATCTCCACCTCCTAAAACGAGGCCACTTGGACCTTTTCCTCTTGGAAAGTTTCCCTTGCAACTTTCTCCAGGATCCAAATTTCCATTGCTTTCATTCTGGGAGATGGTATGGGGTGCTGGCCTGACAGAGGCATGCCTCAGAGATATTGCAGGTTCAGTTCCAAACTATTGCAATAAAGTGAATATCGTGATAAATTGAGTCATACAAACTTTTGGTTTCTCAGTGCATAAAAGGTTATGTTTATACTATCCTGTAGTCTATTCAGTGTGCAATAATAGCGTTAGGCTTAAAAAATAATGTGCATACCCTAATTAGAATATATTTTATTGCTAAAAAAGCCTAATATCATCTGAGCCTTCAGTGAGTTGTACTAGTAACATCAAAGATCACTGATCACAGGTCATCATCACAAATATAATAATAATGAAAAATCTTGAAATACCATGAGAATTACCAAGATGTGACACAGAGACATGAAGTGAGCAAATGCTATTGGAAAAATGATTCGGTAGCCTTGTTTGATGGAGAGTTGCTTCAAACCTTCAATTTAAAAAAATATTCAATATCTGTGAAGTGCAATAAAGCGAAGCAGAATAAAATAAGTATGCCTGTACATAATTACTCTTTTATGATCTTAAGTTCCACCTCTACCCCAACCTGAGGTTACACGCTCCCAGCCATCAAAAGCTGAGCATGAATATGCATGAGTGGACAAGGAAGACTCCCATCCCCTGTGTGGTCACATCACCAAGCAGTAACAAGTATGTCATGTTTATAGAAACCCCACCTTATGGCAACCCCTCCAGTTGCCATAGTTCCCCACCTGGACTCTGCAGTAGCCTGTTCTCTGGTCTCCTCATTTCCCATCTGGCCTCACTTTCAACCTGGTTTTCCCAAGATATCAGGATACAGGTTATAAAGCATGAATCTGACCTCATCCCTTTGTGCTGATGAAAATCCTACATAGGTCCTCATGATAATCAAGGCCCTCTTCACGGCCCTGTATAACCTGGTCCCTGCCAACCTCTCCAGGGTCATCCATCACCGTTTCCTCTTCACCGTCTAAATCACTTGTGGTCCTTGCAAAGTACCACACACTCCCTAGCAGAACTTTGTGTAGGTTGTGGGTCTCTCTGGAACACACTCTCCTGCCTATATTGCCTAACTCCCACTATCCTTCAGGTCTTACCTTAGAGATTACTTCCTTTGGGGAAGGAATGTTTCTTCAGAATGTGGTTAGGTACCTGTATTAGTTCTCTATTGTTGCTTTAAAGATTACCCCAACACTTAGCAGTTTTAAACAACAAATATTTATTATTTCCCATTTTCTGTGGGTCAGGAATTCGGGAGTAGCCTAGCTAAGTGGTTCTGAATCAGGGTTACTTATGAGTTGTAGTCTTGACATTGGCTGGGGCTGAAGTCATCTGATACCTGATGACAGCTAGAGGATCTCCTTTGAAAATAGCTCCCTCACATGGCTGTTGGGAGGAGGCCTCAGTTCCTCACCCCATGGGTTGCTTCATAGGATTGTTGAATGTCCTTACAACTTAGTAGCTGGCTTCCCTAGAGTGAGTGGTCCAAGAGAGAGTTGAGAGGAAGCTACGATGCTTTTTATGTCTGCAGTGAAATTTTTGTGTCTCCCCCCACCAACTTCATATATTGAAATTCTAACCCCTATTGTGATGGTACCAGTGGCTCAGCTGTAAGGAATCTGCCTGCAAAGCAGGAGACTTGCAGGAGATATGGGTTCAGTCCCTGGGTCAGGAAGATACCCTGGAGGAGGAACTGGCAACCTGCGTCAGTATTCTTGCCTGAAAATCCCCATGGACGGAGGAGCCTGGTGGGCTGCAGTCCAGGGGAGTCACAAAAGAGTAGAATACAACTGAGTGAGTAAACAACAATGTGGTGGTATTAGGAGGTGGGGACTTTGGAACGTGGTTAGGTCAGGAGGGTGCATCCCCCATGAATGGGATTAGTGCCATTAAAAATAGGACCCCAAGAGCTCCCTCCCCTTCCTTCTGCCATATGAGAATAGGACAAGAGAGTCTCATTCTGTAATCTTAAAAAGGGTCCTCACTAGAACCTGACTGTGCTTGCAGCCTGATTTCAGTTCAGTCTCCATAACTGTAAGTAATAAATCTTTGTTGTTTATAAGACACCCACTGGTATTCTGTTATAGCAGCTTGATCAAGGTAAGGCAATATCCCAGAGGCTGAAGTTACATCCTGTGGCTGCTATCATATTCTGTTGGTTAGAAATGATGCATTAGATATGGTTTACACTTAAGGGGAAGAGAAGCAAGTTCTACCTCTTGAAAGGAGGAGAGTTTGTGGACACATTTTGAAACCATCATCGAGCCCCTTACAGCATCCTGCACTTGTCCCTACATTAGCACTTAGCAGACTGTGTTGTCACAGGCTGTCTCCCTCATTACTTCTCCGTGGGTTCCCTGAGCATCAGAACTGGTTTCCATTTACAGTTATATTCTTAGATCCTACCACAGATCCTCAAACAGTGTTTGGTAGCCATCTATTTGTTCAAATGACTCAACGACCTGTTTTAGACACACAAAATGTATGTGTGTATGCGTGCTCAGTTGCTTCAGACTCTTTGTGACCCTATGAACTGCAGCCCACTAGGCTCCTCTGCCGGGATTCCCCAGGCAAGAATTCTGGAGTGGGTTGCCATGCTCTCCTCCAAGAAATCTTCCGAACCCAGGGATCAAACCCTCATCTCCTGCATCTCCTACATTGCTGGCAGATTCTTTACTCCTGAGTCACCAGGGGAGCCCTCATAAAGGGTATAGATCAGAGCTTTTCAAACTTTCCTTGCATGTACAACACATGGGGGGAGTGCTGTTAAAATGAGGATTCTGGTTCAGCAGATCTGGGGTGGAGCCCAAGATGCCGTTTCCCTAACAAGCTCCCAGGTGATGTTGATGCTGTATTTCATGCAGGGAGGGTCTAGAGATCCTATTCCCAGGCAAGCTTAATAACCTAGCTGGGAAGACACTTCATCCAGCAGGACAGCCTGAAACTACCCACAAAACAGTGTCAGCCCAGTTGTGGGCACATCTCCTGTGTGCTGGGCTCCTCTTCCTTCATCAGCCTAGGATGAAGGAGGAGGTATCAGTAAAAGACTGTTAAGGAAGCGTCTGCAGTGCACAGCTGGGAAGGGGTCACTTGTGTGCGGGGCAGAGGGGTTGTGAGACATGAGCAAGGGCCAAAGGGAGCCTGGCTAAAGTGTCAGTAGGCAATGGTGATGGAGTCCCCACCCTCACCTCAGAGAACTCAGAAACCCAGTCTGTCCTGTGTGATGGAAACACAAGCTTTGGCTGGAGGCAGGGTGATTAACAAGATGATGTATGTATACTATTCTTCCTAGTTCTTGGGATATGCAATTCTCAGGGTTACATCTTAAGGAAAACTGAGCAGATCCAGAACATTGAGATGTTTTCTGTTAATACCTTAAACCTCACTTTTATCCTTATGGCTCTGATCTGAACAACGTGGGACATTGGTGTGTATGTGTAAAGTCTCAAAACGGGAGATTTCTTCTTTCTACATGAAGGGCTGACATAAGCATAGGGTGATAATAATAATTCCCAACATTTAGGGGAAAGTTTCACAGATTTAATCTAGAGGTTCTCAACCTTGACTGCACATTAGAATCACCAGGGAGATTTACTGATTACTGATGCATGGGTCCCACTTCCTGATTTAATTGGTCTAGAGTGTGGCCTGAGTAGCATTTAAAAACCCTCCCCAGGTAATTCCATTGTGTGGTCATTGTTGAGAGGCACTGAACGAACCTTACTTGAAACCTTGACTTTCCTCTCTCTCACTTTCCATCTCTCTCTCTGATTTCATCTTTCTATCTCTCTCTCTCTGCCTCTCTTTTCTTTTCTTCCTCCCCTTCTTTTCCTTCCTTTCTTCCTTTCTTTGGGTTGGGAAGATCCCCTAGAAAAAGGAAAGGCTACCCACTCCAGTATTCTGGCCTGGAGAATTCAAGGGACTGTATAACCCATGGGGTAGCAAAGAGTCGGACACGACTGAGTGACTTTCACTTTCACTTCAGTTTTCCTTTCTTTCCTCAAATTAAAAAGCTCTATCACAAAGTCAAGTGACTAGTTCAAAGTCACACAACCGATAAGCAGGAGGGTCAGAACTCAAACCCATGTTAGCTGTTTGTGCTTTTTCAATTTGCATCAGTGTTGCTTCCAAGTGGCCAGTATTATGCCCATTACAAAGAAAGAAGCTGAGTGTGATGGTTGATTTTATGTTTCCATTTGACAGGGCCAAGGGGTCTTGGTTACGTGGTTAAACATTGTTCTGGGTATATCTTGAACAAGGTAAATATTTCAATTGAGTGAATAAAGCACTCACCTAAAGAGCCTCTTGATGAAAGTGAAAGAGGAGAGTGAAAAAGTTGGCTTAAAGCTCAACATTCAGAAAACTAAGATCATGGCATCTGGTCACTTCATGACACTTCATGACAAATAGATGGGGAAACAGTGGAAACAGTGGCTGACTTTATTTTTGGGGGCTCCAAAATCACTGCAGATGGTGACTGTAGCCATGAATTAAAAGACGCTTACTCCTTGGAAGGAAAGTTATGACCGACCCAGACAGCATATTAAAAAGGAGAGACATTACTTTGCCAGCAAAGATCCATCTAGTCAAGGCTATGGTTTTTCCAGCAGTCATGTATGGATGTGAGAGCTGGACTATAAAGAAAGCTGAGTGCTGAAGAATTGATGCTTTTGAACTGTGGTGTTGGAGAAGACTCTGGAGAGTCCCTTGGACTGCAAGGAGATCCAACCAGTCCATCCTAAAGGAGATCAGTCCTGAGTGTTCATTGGAAGGATTGATGTTGAAGCTGAAACTCCAATACTTTGGCCACCTGATGCAAAGAGCTGACTCATTGGAAAAGACCCTGATGCTGGGAAAGATTGAAGGAAGGAGGAGAAGGGGATGACAGAGGATGAGATGATTGGATGGCATCACTGACTCAATGGACATGAGTTTGGGTAAACTCCAGGAGTTGGTGGTGGACAGGGAAGCCTGGCGTGCTGTGGTCCATGGGGTCACAAAGAGTTGGACATGACTGAGCTGAACTGAACTGAATGTGGGTGGACCTCACTCAATCAGTTGAAGGTCTGAGTAGAATAAAAAGACAGACCCTCTTGCCCGTATGGGGGAAAGCCTCCTGCCTGAATGCTTTGCACTGGGACATTGGTCTCTTCCTTTCTTCAGTCCAGTACTGAGACATCAGCTCTTCTTGGGTTTCGAGTCACCAGCCTTTGGACCTGCAGCTACACCATTGACTCTCCTGCTTCTCAGGCCTTTGGTCTTGGACTGCAACTTACATTATTAGTTCTCCTGGTCTTCGGCTGGCTGACTGCTGATCTGCGGACTTAGCCTCTATAATCATGTGAGCCAATTCCTTATAGTAATAAATCTTATTTCTAATAGTAAATCTTATATTCTAATAATATCTCCTATTGGAGAATGTGGACACTGAGGGACGGAAAAATTAGGTTTCTGGATAAAGATCAGACTTTGAGTTAGGGGACAGTTAGTGAGGGTTCCATGTCCCTTACATCCCTGATGTTCCTTCCTCTTATGTTTCCCGTCTTTGAAGCTAAGTTTGGGCCAATGCCCATATTAGATGCACAAAACCCTAGAGTCCTTGATGACAAGCTCAATGTCAGAGTCTTTGGATGCAGGCCATGAATAGTCTAGATTGGAAAATAAAAGTTTGTAGGAAGGACTATACCTTACTGGAACCAAACCAAGAACATCAGTGTTCTTAGTTTTGAGTGATTCTTGATCCTGGAGTTCATCCAAGTTCTCCTTTGGACCCTTGCATCCTACCTGCCCACCACCCAACCCCAGTGAAATCAGCAGACAGTCATGATGTGATCTAGGGATGCTGAAAAGATTACCATGGTGGTGAGGGAGATACCAAAGGTTTTACAAAAAAAGAAAAAGAAAAGGCATTAGCTAAAGAATGGAACCAAAGTGCTCAGACAGCACTTGGCAGCCAGGGAGTGTGTTAAATCAGAACAACCAGGAGAGAAATGTACTTTGGAGTAATTGTTGTTGAAGCTGCTTCCAGAGCTCACCCCTCTTAGGAAAAAACTGTAGAATTGAGGAGAGTCTTACCTTTAGGGTTTTGTGTAGATGTGGACTGTGAGGCCCTGAGAGACTGGTCTGCAAAGAGGCAGCAGGACAAGAGATAATAGAGCATTTATGGGAGGGTTGCCTGAAGACGGAGGAAGAGAAGGAGGCCCGCACATGCCTGGATGCTGGAGGTTGTGTGGGCAGGTGGCTGATCAGGGATTTGGGGCTTTTGTGAATGGGAGCATCTGATATTAAATTCTAAATCATTTGAAATACTCTCAGACAATTTCTTACCTGAAAGCTTTGGCAAAATCTTCTGTTTACGTAGCCTAGTGGTAGTATTTTAGGAGAGTGATGGCTTGGGGTGTTTATTAGGGGGTGATATAGTGCAGAGAGAAGAAAATGTATGTTTGGTATTTTTGCTGTAAGCTTTTTAGCCACAAACATTTTTTTCTGTGTAACTAATTGACCATAAGGCAATTTTGTTTTAAAAGAGAAAATAAGGAAAAATAAAAGAAGGGCATTAAAAAGGACATAATGAAACATGAATGTGTTTAGATTCATGGCAATACTGTGCAAATAACTGATTTTATTTTGCCTGTTATATCTAAACACTTGTCTTCCAAGTTCATAGCATTTTATACTTTTTTGGGGGCTTGTTGATGTGTCTCCTCATTTGGCATCACACTTTTCTATTTTGATAAATTCTTCATTAAGAGAGGCATCAGCTTCCAAATTCTAGGAATCTTGTTGAGAAAGCTCTTTGTTCTTGGCAGATTGTCACATGTCCACTGATAGACGTTCCAAAGTTCTATGGAAGGTGTGGATTCAACTCTGCACCTTCAAATCACTGGAGGATTTGCAAAAGACATGATCATTTTCTAGTATAGCCTTTGCCATGACTTCACATTCTCTCATTCACACTTCCAGTAAGTTTTATCATAGTATTTTCTATCAAGTCCATATACACAGTTATGGTCCACTATTTTAAGAGCGCCACACCTACTCATCACTATACAGACTCTTATGAGGGTTAAGATTGATGGAATGCAAAAATGGGAGCCCTATGTCAATGGAGAAATGGAACCAAAACTGTCAACCACTTAAAACCAAATTGTCAACCAGTTATCTTTCACAGCAAGATTGCCTTATGGCCAATTAGGTATGAGGCAAAAATGTTTTGCAGCAAAGATGTTTACGGCAAAGATGCTTACAGGAGAAGTACCTAGAACTGAAAAAAGAATCTACAGAATAGAGAAATGATTTGTCAAATGAACCAATTTAGTGGATTAGAACCTGGGTGGTAGCTGAACTTGAGGCTCCCTGAGAATCTCCAAAGACATTGGAGGTAATGCTGGGTTTCCCTTGTTCCGGGCATTTGAAAAATATCACTTGAATCTTAGAAGTCAAGGTGATACCATCTTATCATGAATAGAAGACATCAAGTCTCAAATAGAGAACAATTGTTGTGACAGACAAAATGAAATGCCCCTAAAGAGATTATGGAAGTAGTAGCAGTCCTGTTCATTTATTCTTTCATCAAACACTGGGACATCATTTTAAATGTCAAGCACCTCAATGTGTGCTGAACATATACACATCATGCTTGCCCTCAAAGAGCTTTACCTTTAGGTTGTGAAGGCAAGAGGAGTTCACATTTTTTGAACTCCTCCTATGTGTAGACAGTGGGCTTTGTATTTCACATGCACTGTCTTTCTAAAATTCTCCCAACAGCTTTATGAGTAAGTAACTATTATTCTCATATAGATAGGTAAACTGAAGCTCAGAGATGTTAGGGAACTTGACCCAAATCTGACTCAGCTAATCCATAACGAAACCTGTGTTTGGACACAGGATTATCTGACTCCAAATTTGGAGGAAGGGTCCTTATTTTGGTCAGGGTCATGGGAAAATTGGTAGGCATTCAGGCTCGATAGCATGATTTGAAAAGTACTCCCCATATTTGTCCTGAGTCCTACCCAGTCTGCCATGATGCCCATCAGTCTATCTGCTTTAGTGCTTTTCAACTGGGTTAACCATTGCTCTCCACCTCATCCCCATGTTTAGAATCTTGACACCAATTCAGCAAGGCTCCATCACCTCACTGTGGATGAGTTTGCTAGCATGGGGGATCTGGGTGCCCTCTGTGGGGGCGGAGGAGAGACTGGGATCCCAGGAGGTCGATGTTACACAAACTTGGGGAAGATGTTGTTCTTTGAAGCTACACAGACTCTGTTTTTTCATGCAAGTAAGAATCATCCACCATAATTAGCAAAGGGCAGTTACTTGGGTCTTTTAAATGAGTCCTGTGGCCAGGCTACAAGGAGAAAAGGAGAGATTCATCTTGTTGTCTCATGACTAATTAAGTGAGGATGAAATCTGAACCATCTATATGATATTTATTTAAAATGATTTGCTCAAAACATGCCCAGAATCCTTCTCCTTGGGGAGATAGCTACGAGCTGGGTGGAGACAATTTGGGCATTTGAAGAGCAGGAACGAATTGGACTGTCAAGCCGAGAATCCACCTGAGCCTGGAGTTGGCTGTGGCCAGTGGATGGACATCTGTTGTTTTTGTCTGTTCAGCACATTCTTGTGGGAAATGCTCCTCTTCCATTCTGACGTTGTGATTGGGATGGGGTTGCCAATCACAGTTTCTTTACCCAATCACCTGGCTGCAGGGGTACATGATCCCGACTCAGCCAATGACAGTGCCTTGTTTGCCTGGCCCCAGTGATTTGTTGGAGCCATTTCCTTTGGCAATGAGAACAAAGGACATAGATGTTTTTCTGCTGTGCTGCTTGAAGGCTAAGGAGTGACTTCTAGGGCCTTCTGTCTCTATCACATGGTGCCAGCTGTCTGTAGAGGGGAATAGAATCAAACTGGGAGCAGCAGAAATGGAGCAAAAGGGGACAGAGTGTCAAGGTTTCAGTTCCCAGTCTTGAGTCTCCTGGAGAATCTCTCATCCTTGTCCTTTGCATTTTAACTGTTCTCTTCTGCAATTTCAGGAGCCAATAGATTCCCATCTGATTAACCTTGAGTTAGGCTACTGTTGCTTTCAAGTGAAAGAACTCTGACTAACACATAAAAATCATATTTTGAGAACATTTTCTTGTAAGAAGCTGGGGCAGCATGTGTTTTCCCAGCAGACCAAATCAACTAAATATGGAGGCACAGGCTCAAGAGTCTCCAACATTTGACCTACCTCCTTTGGGTTCCAATTCTAATTTTCCACTCTTTTGATTCCACCTTAGGTAAGTGGTGAATTATTCTCAGTTTGGTCTCATTCTCAGAGACTCAGCCTAGAACACAGCTCTCAGCACCTGGTGGGCAGACCTCTAGCCAGTTTCACCAAAGGCCCAGCTGCTTCCGTGAGAGGTAAGAGTTTTAAGGCACATTGTCTACATAACCCTTGGAACCACCAAAGGGACTGGCTGAGTGGGAGACGCTGCAAAGACAATTTCCACTCCCTCTTCAATTGGAGCAGCCCTCCCAGCACCCAGTTACTTTCACTTTATGCTATTGTTTTAAATTGAAATATTTAGTTGATGTATGTTAGTTTCAGGGGTACTACAGAATGATTTGACATTTTCATACATTATGAAGGGACCACATGCTAATTCTACTAACCATCTGACCCCATCAAAAGTGGGGACATTATTGACTACATTCCTTATGCTCCAGTGCTTCCCTGGTGACTGAGACGGTAAAGAATCTGCCTGCAATGTGGGAAACCTGGGTTTGATCCTTGGGTCAGAAAGATTCCCTGGAGAAGGAAATGGCAACCCATCCCAGTATTCTTGCCTGGAAAATTCCATAGATAGAGGAGCCTGGCGGGCTACAGTCCATGGGATCACAGAGTCAGACACGACTGAGGGACCACTTTCACTTTCTTATGCTGTATATTACATCACTGTGACTTACTTATTATATAACTGGAGGTTTATATCTCTTAATAACCTTCACCTATTTCACCCACCCCCTACCCCTCTTCCTCTGGCAACCAGTGTTCTCCTCTGCCAGCCCCAGTATTCCCCTTTTTAGGCATGTGGCACACAGGATTCTTGTTTCCTGACCAGGGATGGAAGCTGTGCCCCCTGCAGTGGAAGCATGGAGTCCTAATTGCTGGATCCCAAGTCTTTTTACATAATGGGTTTAATGCACAATTTTGGGGGGGGAAATATAGTCTAGCTGTGTAGAGAAGAGGAAAGGAAAACAGGTTTGCTACACAACTGGCCAGGTGGCTATAGAAAACATTTGCCACTTTAGATGGCAGTCTTCCTCGCTGTCATCTACATTGAGAGATGACAGCAGAACACAGGATGGCTTGAAGATGCAAGATATCATTGAAAAGTCACACACCTACTGTTTCATAAAGACAGTATTTTTTTTTTAATTTTAAAATTCTGCATCTGAAAACACAGTATGACAGAAAGCATCTATATACACCTGCAGTGTTTTTGGTATGATACAGTATTCGATACATCCACTGTTTTCTGCAAAAGATTTTGCTTTGTCAAACAGAAACAAACTCCCCTAGACAAAAAATACAGCTAAGGCACAATTTCATTGTTATTTTTCTGCTAAATGAAAAGACAGAAAAGGTGCAAAAATGGGCGGGTAGTGCAATTGTTTCCGAGAATCACATTCTACTGTGAGGAAAAGCATTCGGGTGATTGGAATTTGATTACTGGTCAATTTCAGATCGTTCAATATCTCTTAAAATACTCCTTTAAATAAATAGCAAAATATCTACATCTTTCAGTGTGTGCCATTTGAATTCTCTTTTTTTTTAACTTTATTTACAGAGTCTCTCTTTTTTTAAAATCAATACATTACAAAATATTTCTGTACAGTTTTATGCATATTATGATCTATAACAAAATAGTTATTTTTAAAAACTATATCACCACATGTCTTTGAAAAACAATGAAGGGGACGGTAATAACTTATTGTGAGGCCTCTAAAAAAATATCCAAATGCTATTGACAACATAGTAATACCAAAAAAAGAGACAAAGGACAACAAAGACGATTGAGCTCAATTCCAGTGAATTTCCTATGAAAACCCTGGGGTTGTCTTTGGCCTCCATCAGCCCTGGAGCAATGGCAGGGAACAGGAGGGACTCTGAAAGTAGGGAGAGTGTGATCCCTTTGAGAACATGACCATCCACTGGGAATATTAAATGCTATCACTTTCCAGGCAGGAAGGACGAAGAGATAAATTGAGAAACTCTGCTGATTTACCCTTCAGTGAAGTACATAAAGTCACCAAGTCTTCGGAGGAGGGAGAGGATTGGAAAGCCCACGTTGGCATCCTGCCGGTAATTAAACCAGCCTATCGACAGCGGCGTTATGCTCCAAGAGAGTGCTTCGGGAGTCGGCTGAGGTTTAGACGAGCACCCAAGCCTTCATTTTACCCATAGGAAAAATAGAAGGATATTTTTCTTCAAGACGACACATAGAAGCCATTTCTACCACATCTGCAAGCTACAGATTGGCAGCCCCTGGCTTAGGAGGTTGCTCCGAAAGCTTCAAGATGCTCTTTTCTCTTGGATGTTGGTAGAAATGGGAGAGAGAGGGCGGTCAGCTTTCCAAAAATAATTTTAAGGCCACATTTAAAAATGGAGAAACCTAAGGCTTTTTGAGGGGGGAGAGGTGGCGTGGAGGAAGGAGAGAAGACAGGCAAATGAGGAATGGAGAGGATGGAGTTAGGAACAGAGGTGGCAAGACGCGGAACCTGCTTTCCCGTGGGGTCTGTAGGCAGAGGCGGATGGAGTATTCCCAGCCAAGGGGAAGGGGAAGAGAGAGGGCTTCCATCTCCCTGCCTGCGGCTTGGCAAGGACAGAACCAACGACAGTGTGAGGGGTAGACACAGGTGGGACGCGGAAGCCCTCCTCAATCTTAAGAGGGGTCTGTACAGTATCTTGTTTGCCAGGTTAAAAAAAAATAATACTTCTGAGAGAGAGACACAGACAGAAAGAGAGAGGGAGAGACACACAGAGAGAATTTGCATAGATTATACATTCAGCTCCAGCAGATTTTGGACACCTTTATTCCTCCCCCTCCTCCCCCAAGGTAAACTTCTCAGCAGACACATGAGGTAGCGCCTGTGGTTGACCCATGGGCAAAGTAAGGTAGGTGAGGCAAAAAGCAGAGAGGATCTCCCGTGAGCACGGCTTCCAAAGATGCTTCTGGACATGTGGCAAGGTGGCTGCTAAAACCCAGGATCTGGAGAGAGTCTAGCTATTTGACACGCCAACCTCTCCTCATGAACAATCTCCTGGACATCTCCACCTGGTGTGATGGAATCCTGGAAGGTGGGGACTGGGCCAGCGTGGACCTCCTTTATGTTCAAGGGGCAACTCTCGAGGTCAGCAAATCCTGTTTCATCTCCCCTTCAGTATAACTTGTCTTGAGATCAGGAGAGCTGAACAAGCCAGTTCTCACAGGACACTTCTCCTCTGAGGGACCATTTCTTCGGGGTGGGAATGACTAGTAAGAGGCCCTCATTCCCTTCAGAGTTCCACATAAGCAGTTATTTTTATTCTCACTCGCAACTTCAGACTGGAGCTGAGATGCTGCTGTATTTTTTGTTTGTGTCGGTGCATACTTGCAGACCACAGTCCCCGCTATTCCCTCTTGTCTGACACCAGCCGCTTCATTCATCTGTGCTAGTGTCCTGGACTGCATAGCCACGGGCGACCCCTGCTGGAAGGTGTGGCTTTGACCTGGCAGGCCTTTGCCAACAGCTGTTTCTAGTATATCCCCCTTGGGTGCTGCGAGGGGAGCTTGGGTCTTGCAACCCCAGTGAACTGGGCTATGAAAGAGGTCTTTGCTCAGGCCCCCACACCCAGCTGCTACTGCTCTCCTCTCTTGGGGACCCTCTTGGCAAAGATATCAAGGCTCCAGCCAGGATTCTCCTTGCACCTACAAACTGGAGAACCAGAAGGAAGCACAGTCCCCCCAGTCCTGGCCTGTGCTCAGAGCAGCTGTCATCTGCCCTTTTTGGGGAGCTTGGGGAGCTGATTCAAACCTCAGCTCCACTGGCATTTTGAAAGTTCAAAAACGGCAAACGAAGGCAGAGTGACTCCTGGTCAGATCAGAAGGACCTTTTTCCAAAGGGAGGAGCACGCACACTTCTTAGAATGTGAGGGTCCTAGGAAATGCTCTGCCCTCCTTGGAGACAGACCGCTTTGCACTGGACCCAGGAAGCAGGGCTCGGGGTTGTCTGCCTCCTGGATGTGGCTTCTGCCTGACTATCACAGGGGTGAGTGGGAAACTGGACAAAGTTTCACAGCTTATTGGATGCATCTTTCTTCCCAAACCCACACCCGACCTCTCAACCCCCCAGGATCCCAGGGACCCGGTCAGCAACTCAGTCACACTCTTCTAAATTCTTAAAGAATTTCCAGGGGACCACGTTCTCAGGTTTTGAAACCCTCAGGCAGCCAGAGCTCAAGGCTGCCTGACCAATGGCCTTGAACTAATAAATCATTCTCAGGTAGACAATAAAAATGAGTTATACTATCTCCCCTGGGAAAACATCACCTTGGCTCAAATTATCCTGGGCTTTGTTTGAAATTCTCCCTTTTTCCCCTTAAAGCCAAATGTAACATCCTAAAAGTGGTTCTCTGGTTCAAAAACAGAAGATGTTGAGGAACATGCCATGTGACTGCTCAGCTTCCCAATTTCCTGGTGGTCAGCGGGGACTGAGGCCCGGGCTGGGGATGGGAGGGGACCGTCCCCAGAGTAATAAGCCAGCTCTGCTGTTTCTCCATTTGTTCCCAACGGAACAGGAGTCAGCAATGTCAGGGTGCAGGAGGGGCCTCGTTGAGGAGTCTGCAGGCTCATGCTGCATGCAGGGATGTACCAGGGCAGGGCTCTCATAGCCACCATAAGTGACACAGAGTGGCCTGGCCAGGAGCTGCAAGGCTGGCTTCCTGGGCAGCTTCCACAGGCTCAAGGAGTCCTTGGACGGAAGCAGAGGCTGGGGACAGAGAGAGGCTGTGACACAGGCCTCGAGGCTCCCAGCGAGCTTGTAGAATCATGTGGCAATCATGTGGGCTTTCTGAGAAAGCCATGCCAGGTCCATGCTCCCGGGTTCTCCTGGCCTCTCTGACCACCCCCACCACCCTTTTCTTAAAATAGATCTCTCCTGCTCCCGGGCATGGAAGGAGCTTGCTTTCCCTCTGTCCTCTGGTCACAGGGAGGCCCATGGTTAGACTGGCTGTGGGAGGATGGTGATGGAGACGCATGGACAGCCCAAGCCCTGCAGCTGGATGGTCTACCTCCACAGGTAGCAGGCCTGTTGCGTCCCTGTGCTGGGGGCCAGTGGCGGGGATGGCTCAGGAATTCCAACACCCCCAGAGCTGGAGGGCTAACTGGGTGGTCCTCCACCCTGCATGAGGAAAAGTGAGGCACCGATGTTCCCAAGGGCACCCCACTTTCAGCCCATGGACATTGCTGGTTGAAGCATTTCCCTCATGGTGTCCAACTCCCTTGCTTTCCACTGAGGACAAGGAGGATGGAGGGCAGACAGAGAGAGGCAGACATAGATAGGTAGGTAGATAGATGGATACGTAGAGAAAGCAGGAAGGAGACAGACATGAGGGGCTGGGGGAACTAGAAGGGCTGGAGGACGGGGCCTTTTGTGAGTAAAGGCAGCTTCAGTTAGTAAGATAACATAATTGACAAGCTGCAAAAACAGCACCTACTAATTAGTCATTGACTAAAACATATAAATAATAAATATCTAAAGTGTCCCTTCTCTGTATCCTCCATGGCCCACAGGACATCCTGCCTTGCAGGGGTGGGGTGGGGCAAGTAGGGGGGCAACAGCTGACAGTTCACTGGGAGCAATCGGCAGTACCTTCAAAGCCACACTGGAGAGAAATACAACGAGGACCGGCTCTCCTGGGAAAGGACAGTGCACCCAGGGCTGGGACTTTTCCAAGGGAACCCTGTCCTTGGGGGGAGGGTGGGATCAGTAGAGGAGGGGGTTCTCAGGAAGGGATCGCTGGATGAGCAGGGCAACCCTATAACGGGCACATGGCAAGGAAACCCTTTGGGTTTCTAGTAACTCAAGCAATTTGAATAATACTATACTTTAGGTTTTAAACAACCAGATACTCAAAGCTTCCCACTTTCACACTGCATGTCAGACGGGCTGGTTGGCACCTCGGACAAGAAAGGCCATGAATTTAAAAATCAAATCTGAAATGCTTTTTCCTCACTGTGTAAAGTCTGTTCCATGTGGTTTGGTCACTCCCAGCAGCACCGAAGATGCATTTCACAAAGTTCCGAGCGCCCAACCTCAGAACGAAGGGCTCAGGCAGGTGATGGGTATTGCTGTGCTGACCAGCTCAGGAGTTTTACTGCCAGCGATCTCTATGAGTTTCATGGCCACGGTCCCCCAAAGTTCCCACTGTCAAAGCCCAGAGGGGTCATGGTCTTGGTCTCCTGGCCCATGAATGGCTGGGGGGCTTGATGCAGACTCATGAGCATCACCCCATTTCTGCCTCGAGAGAGGGTAGCCTAGAGCCCAGGATGTCTGGCAGTGACACTTTGGTTGGACTTTGGCCAAGTCATATCACAAGGCTCGTCTGATCATCTAGTTACTAAGGAGGATGGCTGAACCCAAGAAGGGTTGGTGGGAAGCTCAAAGGCACCCCCCCCCAACCCCCGCCAAGCCCACTACCTCCCTGGGAATGAGCCCATGAGTGTGACTTTCATGTCCTGTCACTTCAGGGCTGGCACAAGGGTTTCCTGGCCCAGAGGAGCAGGAAGATGAGCTGAAGGGCAGGGCTAGAGATCAAACCTACTCTTCGGGGCACTGCTTTCCAAACTAGCTTCTGCAGAGCCCTTAGGTTCTGAAGAGGTACCTTAGGAGATGCCCTTAGCAGAGGGACTGCCCAGTAGGCTGAGCTTTGAGATAGAACCTCACACTCTCAGCTTCCACCAAAGCAGCCTGGATTTCATCTGCAGCTTGAACCTCCACCTACGACTTGGTAAAACAAATACTCTGCTGCTCAAAAGAAAAGTTTGGGAAACACTTGTCTGGGGGGGGGGGGGGGCGGTCATGTCATTGAGGGGGAAGACAAGGAACCTGTAGGACTCGAGGATCAACCAGAAGAGGTAAGACCACCATGGTGCTGGGACCAAGCCATTGACGTCCCCAGTAGCTGGCCTGCAGAGTGCAGGTGGTTGGCAGAACCTGCTTTGGCTTCCAAACCTTCCTTCTTCATCATCCTATGGCCAGGAGAGCCCTCTCACAAAAGGCAGCCCCAGGGGTGGGAGGTCAGGATCTGGGTTCCACTGGCCACCTGGCTGCTTTCCCTTTGAGATCCACTGGGGTCCCCACATGCCCAGTGCTACCTGAGCCGGCCGTCAGGTTTGACTGCCCCTAGCTCCGACTTGGGGTCGGGGCTGAAGGAGCTCCAGGCTGTCTGGCTGCAGGTCTGCATGACTGGACAGGCACTGGGGCCTGTGGCACAGATGTCCATGGCAGTCCACATCCCACCCACCAGCGAGTCCAGCCAGCGCTCCAGCGTGGCACCGGTGGAGGCCGCGTTTCTCCGAGCCTGCTCCACCTGGGCGGGGTTGATGGGCAGGCTGAGGACGGGGTTCAGGCTCTGGAAGCTCTGCTCCATGTAGGCGCTGCGGAGGGGCCCATTGTGCAGCCTCAACGTCTCCTCTGAAAGTCAAAGGGAACAACGACATCAGTAGAAGAGCCACAGACCGGTTACCTACTACTGCGTGCCTGGTACCATGCTGGGCATCGTACAGCACTGTCCAGTTCATGGGACAATCTCATGAGGAAGTCCTTTTAGTAGTCCCATTGTACAAAGAAATTGAACCCATGATGACATTCCTTCAAGAGGTGTGAGCCTACTTTGTGTAGTTCATTCATGAGCATGGTCCATTCATTTATCCATTCAGCATGTATTTATGGAGCCCCTACTATAGTCCCTGGTGGCTCAGAGGGTAAAGAGTCTGCCTGCAATGCAGGAGACACGGGTTCAATCCCTGGGTAGGGAAGATCCCCTAGAGAAAGAAATGGCAACCCACTCCAGTACTCTTGCCTGGAAAATCCCATGGGTGGAGGAACCTGGTAGGCTATGGCCCATGGGGTCGCAAAGAGTTGGACATGACTGAGTGACTTCACTTTCTTTCTACTATAGTCCAGACAGTAATTCATTCAACATATATTTACTAAACATCTGCTATCTGCGAGGCATTCATTCATTCATTTATTATATTAAGTGCCAGGCTCTATTCTGTGGTAGAGCAAACCAGACAATGAAGGAAGAATGATGACAATAAAGAAACAAACAAATAAATAAGGTCATTCCAAAAACTGGTAAGTGTTATGAAAGGAATTAATGGGGTGTGCTGAGTCAGGAATTAATGGGGTGTGCTGAGTCAGAGCAGGGGCTTGATAAACTAAGGCCCTTGGGCCAAATTTGGCCCACCACCTGTTGTTGTAAATAAATTTTACTGGAACACGGCTATGCCCATTTGGACACATTATTGTCTATGGCTGTTAACACAGCACAGCGGAGTAGCTGAGACAGAAATTGCACATGGCCCACAAGGCTGAAAAATTTACTGTCTGGTCCTTTACAGTAAAAGCTTGCTGATTCCTGGGTTAGAGAGTGACAAAGTGTTTATCTTAGATGCAATGGGCAGGGAAGACCTCTCCGAGGTGGTGACATCTGAGCTGAGTGCTGATGCACGTGAAGGAAGAAGCTACACACAGATTCTGGAGAAGAGAATTCTAGGTTTTGGAAACAGAGAGTATTAAGCCTCACTGAGCACCTTTCCCCAAATCACACAGGTAATGAGAGTAGGAGCCAGGGTTTGAACCGGGGTTTGGACCTCAAAGCCTGGAGAGGGGTCCTGCACTTGGCTGCTGAATGCCCACCGTGAGCTTTCTATAAGACAGGGATCTCTCCTTTGGTCCAGGGTGTAGTGCACGAACGGATCACAGCCAGGAGTCCTGGGGAGCCCAAAGCTTGGACCAGAGTTGGGTAGGTGGGAGGTCCAACTGACTTCTGAAACAGCTCTGCCTTGCTGAGCACCAGGGTCTCAGGCCAGAGCACGGGGACCACAGTAAGGCTGCCTGGGATTGAATCCCCACATCCCACACACTAGGCATCTGACTTCTTCCTCATCAATAAAAATGGGTAGAGAACTAGTATCTTCCTCGTAGCTTTGTCTGTGATGATTAAGTATGCTGACTCATGTGAGGTGCTTAAAATGCCGCCCAGCATATTCGAAGTATTCAGGAAAGTTTAGCTAGGACTATTTATTATTGGCATTATTAGTACACAACACACACACACACAAACAAAACTATAGGGCTGGTTTTTATCATCCCCATTTTACAGATGAGGAAACAGAAGCAGTAATAGTTTAGACCTGGAGTTAAATCCAGGGCTGGCTGACTTCAAAGCCAGAGCATGTCATTGTCACACACTGTGTTAGTAAACACAGTAAACAAGCTCATACATCCACAGGAAGTTAAAACAGTGCTTTTCATTTTTACTTTATTTTTCCATCTGGGAGCTAGTCTTTTGCAGACTTGGTTCCCTGACTGCAAAATGGGGATACTTATCCTTCCGGCAATTAGACTCACAAGACTGGCACAAGGCTCAGGGGAAAGCCCATGTGCTTTGTAAAGTAACACATGAACAAGAGAGACACTGTTTCCCAGGGCTTAAAAATGAGGAAGCAGAAAATATAGATATTTGGGCTGACGAAAAGAAGCTAGACATCTCTGTTTTGAGGAAGCTCCCACTCATGGCTTATTTCATTGCTAATTACAAGAATATATTTTAAAGAAAGCCTGGATAACGATTCTGGTAAGTCATGTTTTACCAAATCAGGTTTTGCTATAGCTGAGCTCACTGGGATTAGAAGCAACCTCCTTATAAGACAATGCAGCATTCAGATAACAATGCTTCCTCTTTACTTGAAAGTGGCTGTCACTCTTGGAGACAACCAGGAAAACCTGGATAATCAGAAGGTTATCTTCTAACATGTGTGGTTCTGAGTGAGGAAGAAAGACAGTGTATGTATGCCTGCCCTTCAAAAAGCAATGAGAAAACTAGTTGAATTAAAAATATGCCTTACCCTGAGGAATCCATAATTGAAAAAGACTCATGTACCCCAATGTTCACTGCAGCACAGTTAACAATAGCTAGGACATGAAAGCAACCTAGATGTCTATTGACAGATGAATGGATAAAGAAGCTGTGGTACATATATACAATGAGATATTAACCATAAAAAGGAACACAGTTGAGTTAGTTCTAATGAGGTGGATGGACCTGGAGCCAATCATATAGAGTGAAGTAAGTCAAAAGAGAACAAATATCGTATATTAATGCATATATATGGAATCTAGAAACATGATACTGATGAACTTATTTGCAGGGCAGCAGTAGAGATGCAGACATAGGGAACAGACTTGTGGACAAAGAGGGTGGGACGAATGGAGAGAGTAGCATGGAAACATGTACGCTACCATTTGTAAAATAGATAGCCAGTGGAAATATGCTGTATGACTCAGGGAACTCCAACCAGGGCTCTGTGACAACCTAGAGGGGTGGGACAGTGTGGGAGGTGGGAGGGAGGTTCCAGAGGGAGGGGTCGTATGTATACCTATGGCTGATTCATGTTGATGTGTGGCAGAAACCAACACAGTATTGTAAAGCAGTTATCCTTCAATTAAAAGTAAATTATGAAAAAAGAAAGGCCAAAAAAATATGCCTTGACATATCCCCTGAGAAAACCAGAATTCAAAATGATACATGTACCCAATGTTTATTGCAGCACTATTCACAATAGCCAGGACATGGAAACAACCTAAGGGGCCAATGACAGAAGAACAGATAAAGAAGATGTGGTTTATATATATATAACTCAGCTACAAAAGGAAAAAAAAATGGGTCATTTGTAAAGATATAGGTGGACCTAGAGTCTGTTATACAGAGTGAAGTAAGTCAGAAAGAGAAAAATAAATATTGTATATTAATGCATATATGTGGAATCTAGAAAAAGGGTACAGATGAACCTATCTCCAAGGCAGGAATAGAGATGTAGGCATAGAGAATGGACATGCAGACCCCAGGAGGGTGGGGAAGATGAAGTGAAAGTAAAAGTGAAGTTGCTTAGTCATGTCCGACTCTTTGCGACCCCATGGACTGTAGCCTACCACGCTCTTCCGTTCATGGCATTTAAAGGTGGGACTAATTGGGAGAGGATGATTGACATATATATATTACCATATGTAAAATAGATAGCTAGTGGGAACCTGCTATAAAGCACAGGGAATTCAGGTTGGTCCTTTGTGATGACCTAGAGAGGTGGGTCTCTATACTATCAAACTCCCAATACTTTGGCCACCTGATGCGAAGAGCTGACTCATTTGAAAAGACCCTGATGCTGGGAAAGACTGAGGGCAGGAGGAGAAGGGGACGACAGAGGATGAGATGGATAGATGGCATCACCAACTTGATGGACATGGGTTTGGGTAGACTCCGGGAGTTGGTGATAGACAGGGAGGCCTGGCATGCTGGGGTTCATGGGGTCGCAAAGAGTCAGACACGACTGAGCAACTGAACTGAACTGAACTGAGAGAGGTGGGATGTGGGGGTGGTGGGTGGGAGGGAGGTCCAAGAGGGAGGGAATATAGGTATACTTACAGCTGATTCACTTCACTGTACAGCAGAAACTAACACAACATTGAAAGCAATTATACTCAAATAAAAAAAAAAAACTATACAAGAAAGTCATTCCTTCAGTTCCCAATGCCCCAGGAAGCTGGGGGGGCTGGACTCGGTGGTTTGGAGGCAGACAGGTGGGAGAAAGCAGAAAAGGATGCCTGGAGCACATGTCCTGTCTTACTATATTTAGCAGAGCCTCTCTATTTCAAATTCATTAATAAGTCTGGCTCTAGCCCATTTCTCCCTGATACCCACCACAGGGTGGGCAGCTCCTGCCCCCATCTCAGCAGAGATTGTGAAGATGAGAAGCTGGGGATCGGGGAGACACCTGAACTGAGAAAAGGCAGGACTTGCAAAGTGAAAAGAGCAATTAACAAACATTTGAACACTGGGAATCAAATATTGTGGTTGGTGTAGAAAAACCCTTATGAAAAATGAGGTTAATGTGGGAAATGCTATTACAGCATCAGCCCACGATGCTCGCCTCTCTAATTAAATTTCCCTCAATTCCACCTCATCAGATTTCTTGAGATTACCAGGGACGCATCAATAGCAAATTACTCTTGATGAATCATTTTACAAATTGCATTGCTCCCACCTTCTCGTTCCCTGTCACTGGAACATCATTAACAGATACAATTACTGACAACAGGGGGGCTGCTCCCAGTGGGGTACAATGACCCCTGGCTAACCCTGGGCATGGGTGGGAAGAGCCTTGTTGTCTTTAGAAACCCCAGGAGAAAAAGACCGGAAAAATTGGGACCCTGTGCATGGCCCTGGGCCATTTTACTGAGGTAGGATGGATTCAGGGCCATTCTTGTTCTAGATGTATTGAAAGCAGAGAGGAGATGGTCACTTCCACGCCTCTCCTCTACATCTGGCTTTGGGAACCCTTAGTAATGCTAAAAATGTGAGCCTCTTCAGGGGGACACTGGAGGACCCTAAGTGAGTGGGCTCTGGCCCAGCTAGTTCTGGAGGGACTGTCTTTTGCCTGTTTCATGGGGGAGAGGAGAAGTAGACTTCCATCTCCTGAAAACACGAGGTCCAAATCTTTCTGCTTTAGCACAGAAACTTGGCAGAAATTGACAGACTTTGCATCAATACTCCCTTTTTAGGACTCCAAGTGCCCTTCCCCATATCTATGTCCCCCTCTCCTTGTGTCACTAGCTAAATGACACCTAGCCCAGAGTTCTTTGTAGCTAAGAGAGACTATGATGCGTTCCTTGCTTCTGGGTTTGTGATCTGTTAGATGAGAGATGGACAATTTCAAGCACCCAGAGACCTGGAAATCCTGTTTCTAGGAATCTATGTTATGGATGTATTTTCATGGGCACAAACTATTTTTAGGTTCAAGAATCTTCTTTGTAGTGTTATCTGTAACAACAACAATAAAAGAAGGTATGTGTCCACCAAGGTAGGGGACAGACTGTGGATCCTAAACTCAAAGGAATATTAGGCAGCTGGTAGTTGTACACATACTGACTCGAAAGCGAAAAAAGCAAGTTTCACTACAAAGTGTATCATTCCACTTTTTAAAAAGTGATAATATCTTTGTGATTCATTTTGTCTTTGAAAGTGAAAGTCGCTCAGTCGTGTCTGACTCTTTGTAACCCCATGGACTACACTGTCCATGGGATTCTCCAGGCCAGAATGCTGGAGTGGGTAGCCTTTCCCTCCTCCAGGGGATCTTCCCAACCCAGGGATCGAACCGAGGTCTCCCGCATTGCAGGTGGATTCTTTACCAGCTGAACTACCAACACTGAGAAACCTCTAGAAGGATGCACACCAAACTCTTGGCAGTGGCCACTCCTGGGGGTGGAACTGAGCGGGGAGGAGGACGTTGTGAGTGCCCGCACGTGTGCTAAGTTGCTCAGTCGTGTCCGACTCTTTGACCCCAGGGACTGTAGCCCGCCAGGCTCCTCTGTCCATGGGATTCTCCAGGCAAGAATACTGGAGTGGGTAGCCTTTCCCTCCTCCAGGGGATCTTCCCGACCCAGGGGTTGAACCCATGTCTCCTACACTACAGGTGAATTCTTTACTGCTGGGTCACTGGGAGATTGAGGAAGATGGTCCCCATGATAAAAGAAAGAGGAAAGGAGGGGAAATAGGAAAATAAAAGAAATATTTTTGGGAAAAGAAGAAAAAAGGCAGACACACTAGGAGTCTGATATCCCTCTCCCTGACCCCCTCATCCTGAATTTCCTGTTAGTAAGTCTCATCATTAATTCATAGCTTTCTACTGATACATGAATACTGAAATAAAATATTGTTGGCTTGGCCAGTTGTTGAACTTTAAATACACGCACTGTAATTATGATATTCCTCCCTCCCACAAAGTTATGTCCTAGACACTTGTCCAGATCAGCATGTGGAGTGGTCCTACACTGGGTTCCCTGCTGCGTAGACTTTCACTGTCAGAACAGACCACACTGATGGCCCATCAGATGTCAGACATCTGGACTGGTTTTGGTTTGCTGCTATTATGAACAACTCTGCTGTATTTCTGCACAAGCCTCTACCTCGGGTGGAATGTCTGTGTGGTATGTATCCATGTTCAACTTTACCAGCAAATGCTAAAGCATTTCCCAAACTCATTTTATTATGTAGCTCTCCCACCAGGACATACATCATTCTTCACTGTGTGTGAGCTCAGTTGTGGGACGCTTTGTGAGCCCCTCTGTCCATGGAATTTTCCAGGCAAGAATACTGAAGTGGGTTGCCATTTACTCCTCCAGGGGATCTTCCTGACCCAAGGATCGAACCCTCATCTCTTGTGTCTCCTGCCTTGGCAAATGGGTTCTTTACCAACTGCATCACCTGGGAAGCTGGTGGCTTCCAGGACATACATGGATGGTTATTATTCTCCAACTTGACCATCAAATAAGGTTGCCTCAACTTCAAACATGTTCTAACATGGCGGATGTGAAGTGGAATCTCTTTTTGATTTGAATTTGCATTTCTCTCATTACTCATGAGGCTGAACACCTTTTTATATGTGAGCATATATATTTTCTCTCTTTTTTATTTCTTTTATATCAGAGATTGGCCCTTTCTCTAAAGGGCCAGATAGCAAATACTTTTGGTTCTGTGGGCAACTACTCAATGACGGCACTGTGGCCCCAGAGCAATCATAGTCGGCACGTAAATGAGTGTGACTGTGTTCCAATAAAACTTTATTTACAAAAACAGGGAGTGGGCCTGATCTGGCCTGGGGCTTAGAGTCTGTTCTGACTCAGGGAATTTCTGAATTTGAGTACTTTTTTAAATGTGTGGCAAACATTTTCCTCTAGTATGTGATATGTCTCTTCACCCAGTGTATCATGTTTTGGATGAACAGAAATTCCTCTTTTAATTATTTTTATTTTAAACAGTGAACAAGATTTGCTGAAACTAAATATCAGCCTGGGTTTATTTCCCATCTGTTTCAAATATGATTAGGGCCTTCTGGAAGTCCAACGGGACAGCATCTAATAAATAGCTGTCTCATACAGACAGACGACATCACCTCCGTGTGCAGAGACAGGCAGAAAATTAGAAGGTTCGGTATGACAAATGAGCAGGAAAAAGTCCTGAGAGGCGAGCGCTGCTCTCAAAGGCAGCCCGCATGCTCCACCTCTGAGCAGCGTTGTCCGCCCAGGTGGAGGGCCCGGGAGGGCCTTTGCAGTGGGATACTTACCCCGCAGACATACGGAAGCACTCACCTGGTTTGATGGGCTGCCTGTTTGAGAAGGTCAGAGGTGCAACGAGGAATTTGGTTTCTGCGACTGGCACCCAGTGGTGGAGAATTTTCACCGTCCAGACCCCAGGCCTCAGGGGCAAGTTCAAAGGGGGCTTGTAGTGGGTGAACTCGGCAGTGGACTCAATCAGGATGTCGTAGGTGGCTGCGATGATGTTGACGGGATCCACCCAGATGACAGTCACAGTCACATTGGGGCCCTTCCCCCATTTCTGCATGCCTACCGGCTCATCCATGGGCCCCAGGAGACCCCCAAAGTTGCGGAAGAGCCGCTCCTTGGCATCCCAGTCAGTGCCGACCTGAAACACAAGAGCGAATCCTGAAATCACTGGGCCTGAATGTGGGTGCTCCATCCCAGAAAGGCCTAGGATTCTGCTTTTGTTGTTGTTTAGGCACTAAGTTGTGTCCAGCTCTTTTGTGAACCTATGAACCATATCCCATTAGGCTCCTCTGTCCATGGAATTTCCCAGGCAAGAATATTGGAGTGGGTTGCCATTCCTCCTCCAGGGATCTTCCCGAACTAAGGATCAAACCCATGTTTCCTGCATTGGCAGGTGGATTCTCTACCAGTAAGCCACGAGGGAAACCCAGGATCCTGCTTACTGGGCTTCATTTACCCATTTTACAGATGAGGAAACTGAGGCTACAGTTAAGTTACTTGCTCAGTAACTTAAGGCTGGACAGGCAGTGGCAGGAGATCTGAGATTTGGATCTATTCTGAAGGATAGTGGGCCTATGGTCCATTTCCTTTGGGCCTCATGTGTCTGGTTCATGGTGTGTACATGGAATGAATGAATGCCCACTTGCAGGCCATTCCAAGGAAACAAAACTCCTGCCACTCAACAAGTACAGCTGATTTCCACTTCGGTCACTGGCTTTCCAGATCACGTGCCTCTTTTTAGAGCAATCACTATGAACAAGAGTGGAGCTCAGGATTTGGATCTGCCCTGTCATAAGCTAGGAAAAAGGAGGGTCCCTCAGCATTACCTATAGTATGTAGGAGTTCAGATGGCTTTCCAAGGAAGAGACAGTTTGGGCTTCCCCAAAGCATCCTGAGCTGGACCCTATGGGGGGTGATGGCTGTATGATCCATCCTTCCTGCCAGTCAGTGGAGTGTGTGTATGGCTTTGACCCTAGAAATCTGCTCTTGGCTTCCATCTTTCCCCTTCTGGAGACTCCAATTTATTCTCCACCCAGTATCCAGAATAGCCTAGTGATATGATCTCTCACTGCTCAAATCCCTGTGACTGCCCCCCTGCTGACCTGGTGCCCAGCACTGTGCTTGGTACACAGTCAATGCTCCATCAATCACCTAGTGAATGTATGCATGAATAACATGGCAAAAAATGAATTAATGACATAGATCCCTGATAGTGAGCTCTGCTACTATTTCAAGTCAGATGAAATTAGGGGGTCTTCTCTCCCCCAGGAGGTTTAGTACATTGTTCTGAAGACACAGCATGTGCGTACATGGTAGCAGGTGATGAGCACACTACAAGGCCTGTACTGCTTCTGCAGTCCTTCCATGAGCAGCATATCTGGTGTGTGTGTATGTGTGTGTGTGTGCACGTGCAGGGGATGGTGGTGGTGGTACAGGTGTGGGTAAACAAGTCTACACCCTGCACAGACTTCACATGTGCAGTGCAAACATGAGCTGGTTTATTTTTTGTTGTTCCTGCCATGAGTTATTATACCCATTCTTGAGACACAGGGCTCCATGGCTAATATTTACCCAGAGCTTCAGGTGTGCCAGGCCTACTGCTAAGGGCATGGGTGCACTGATTTAGCTAACATTCCCACCTCCATCGAGGGGGAACCCTTGATCTTATCGTCACTTCACACATGAGGAAATGCTCTGAGGTTCAGAGCAGTCAGATGACTTGCTCTGGTCAGTAAGGGGGACCCAGGAAGTCTGGGCCCAGGGGCTGGGTTCTTATTCACCCTTCTGTGTATTGCCTCCTATTCACTCACCCACTTATTCATTCATTCATTCATTTATCCAACACATTTGTGTCCGGCAACTACCACCTACCAGGGGTGGTTGTAATACACAATCACGGGCCCACAGTCTGCTTCAGGTTTCTATCTTTAGGCCAAGACTGACCTTGAGGAGCTGTCCTCAGGGCAGCAGAGGGAGTCATGAATAGTAGCAGCTGATCTCTCAGAGGAGGAGCAGGGACTGCTCCTCCTGAGGACCCCTGGAGCCTAGCACAGTGGCTGGAACACAGGAGGAGTGAGAACAACACTGCCTATTGAGGGAATAAACGAATGAGCGAGCAGGATGCAAGCTAGGCCCCAGAGTCACAGAGATTTTTCTAGAGATGTCCCATTCTGCGACTTCCCTCCATACAATCCTTTCCAGTTCCTCCCCGTTGTTCATTAGTCTCTCCTCCTGTCCTGACCTGCAAGGTCTGGTCCTTTTTGATCCAACTCCAGCTTCATCTACATCCCTCTCTCCTCTTCTACTCCCCCCTGTCCAGGCCACCTTGGAACATTCTCAGCACCTCTGCCAGAAGGGCTCTCTCACCCCCTAATCTTGTGTCTGTGTCTGGCCCTTTCTTGGGCTGGGTCTTTTTTCCTTCCCCACTCTTCTCCTAGTCAGCTCATTATCCAGCTCTCAGCCCAGGTGTCACCACCACTGGGAAGCCTGCCTTGCTTACAGGCACCCCTGACATTCTTGTCTAAGCTTAGCTTTTTATTTACCCAGTTATTTAGTGCAGTATCACATTCTAATCGACACGCCTCTCTCCACAGCTCAAAACCGTCAACTGCATGAAGGCAGGGACCACATCTGGCTTGTTCACCAAAATATCACTAGTGCCTAAAACAGTGCTGAGCGCACAGTAGGTTCTCAGTCTCTCTCTGTCAAACCATTCATCATCTATCTACATCATGAATGATTAGGGGCTGAGAATATGGGCAAATAGATTAACGATCACAAAACTACTTTGGGGTCCTACTTAACAGAGGGATTTATGACCAATTAGGGGACTATTCTCCAAAGAAATGGGGGTGAACAATTCTCTTAAGTTTGAGTTTTATAACTAAGTAACCCAGGTGGAAGAGTTGTAGAGCAGCTGACAGTGGGAAACTTCAATTTGTCCTAAATCTAGGAGAGGAGGAGGAGGAAGTCAGCTGCCACCTTCAGCACAAGGGAACGTAGGGCTGCCCAGGAGGGGTCCCATTGCTATCACATATCTGTGGCTCAAGATCTCACCTGACCTCACTGTGGAAGTCCACTGCGATTCACCATCAAGTGATCAATTACTCAAATTTAAGTATGTATTGAAGTTCAAGTTCAATATATTGCTGCCCAGCTTCAAGCCCACCAAGACTTCTTTCCCACTGCACCTAAAATGCAATTTAAACTTCTTTCCAGGGCCTGTGAAACCCCTCATGCTCTGTACCCTGTCCTCCCGAGACCTTCCTCCTGCTCACTGGTCATGCCAAGCTCCTTCCTGGGGCCTCAGGACCTTTGCACATGCTCTTCTCTTGGACGATCCCAGAGTGTTCCAGGTCTCCCTACTGCTGACTCCTTTACAGGTTTCAACTCTGAAGTTATCTCATTAGAAATGCCTTCCTGAATGACTCCTCTATCAACATGTAACCTAGGCCCCTATGGGGCCTTCTCAGGACAGATCCCCCAGGCCCTTCACCTGCCTCTTGTCTGCAAAAAAAAAACTTTAGCCTCCAAGGCCTTCTTCAAGTTTTAAAGAATGAATTTAATCAGAGGTGTGAGAAAATGCAGAAAGAAAGGAAAACAGTCAAGTGAGACAAAATAATAATAGTTTAGCCATTAAATGAACTCGGGGATCTTTTAGTTCCTCCTCAAGGACAATAGATAATATTCTGAGCCATATCCTCGAGCCTTTTCGCAGACACTGAAATCCCCAGCAGGTGGAAGAAGTTAACTGTATGCTGCCCACAAGCACAGAGAGCCCAGAACCGTTGGAACCAGAAGGTTGATGACTCCTGATTACCTCACCACCAACCAATCAGAAGAACATCCACGAGCTGGTCACGTACCTCACAAGTGCCCTCCCTCACCCTGTCTTTAAAAAACTTTCCCTGAAAGCTATCAGGGAGTTTGGACCTTTTGAACACTAGCTGCATGGTCTCCTTGCTTGGCGCCTGCAATAAACACCACACTTTTCTTCACCACAACCCTATGTTAATAGGCCAGCTTTACTGAGTGTGGGTGAGTGGGCCCAAGTTTGTTTTGGTAACAGAAAGCTATCCCACCAGCCTGTCAAGCCCTCAGAAAACATGGATGAAGTCTTATTTTCTTTATAATCCTTGTCATTAACTGGAATGCTTTTGTTCACTTATTTGCTCAATCACTGGCTGGCTGCCCCAGGAAACAGCAATGCCACGACAACAAGGATCTGGTCTGTTCAGTTCATCACTGCCCCTCCCACCCTCACACATCACAGGCACTCGAGGGCTGCCTGCTGATGGAAGGAGCATCCTTCCTCTATTCCATGGGCATGGGACTCCCAGGGATGGAGTATGCGAACCAGGCCCTATGCAAAGCCCCAGGACCGTGTGACCTGATGAAAGTTCTCAACAGCCCACAAAGTGGCCCTGTACTTCATTCCCTCCTTCTAGTCCAATTTTACACCATTTACCTTAAAACTAAGAAAAAAATTCATGACACAAGTTTCAAGGCTCCCTGCACCCCACGCTGTTCCTCTGCCAGAGATCTGGGTGGTTCCCACACCCAGGGTACTAGAGCTATAGCACAAGCCCTCACTAATCACTAGTCATGGAGTGGCCAACATCTGTCACTGCCAGAAGTGCCCAGTTACCCACCAGCAGGCTGATAAACAGGGAGAGCCCAGTGACCAGGCATCCATCTCCTTAATGGGACATTAATGTCTTCAATTGGCTGCTTGGGCTCCCAGCACAGAATCCAACTGGGGCAGCATCTAATTGCTCCTTGACACCAGTAATTTATGAAGTGGGCTCCCATGGAGCTCGGATCCAGCCAATCCATTTGGAGCCTTAATTGAAAATGGTGGCTTGGGGTTTCCCTGGTGGTCCAGTGGTTAAGAACCTGCCTTGCAATGCAAGGGGCACTTGTTTGATACCTTGTCCAGGAAGATCACTCATTGCAGTGGAGCAGCTAAGCCCATGTGCCACAACTACGGAGCTGGTGCTCTAGAGCTCCTGAGCCTCAACTACTGAAGCCCGTGTGCCCTGGAGCCCCTGCTCTGCAAGAAGACAAGCCACCACAATGAGAAGTCTGAGCACTGCAACAAAAAGACCCACTACAGCTAAATAAATACACACATCTTTTAAAAGAAAGAAAATGGTAGCTTAACAAGAAATCTCCACCCCTGCCTGTGCAGTGCCCATCCAGGCAGGCCCAGGTTGGCCAGGCAGGGCCACAGGGGCTGGAAAATGTAAGCAGGTCAGATGCTTCCTCCTACCCCACTCCGGGCTTGCAAGATTCTCCATACTGTACAGTCAGACTTTTTGCCCCTAACCCAGCAGCCATGCTCACTGGGAATGCTGAACTCTGAACTCTGGGGATGGACCACCTCTTTAGCTACTTGCTAACAAGGCAGAAATCAGGTGCTGGGGTTTTGTGTGGGCAACGCTGAACAAGCTTGGCCATGCCTCCCCTTCCCACCAGCATCACTACCCAAGCACAAACACTCACTCATTCAGAAATCCTATTCGCATCTACAAAGGCTGTGTCCACTTCTGTGTGCTGAGGATACAGCAGCGAGCGAGTGCTGCAGTCTCTGCTCTTTTGCAGACAATCACGAAGTGATCAGAGAAATCAACAAAGTCATTTGAGATGATAAATGCTAAGAAACATAAAATAGGGATGTACTGGATGAAAACTTGTGACAAAAGTGGGTGGGCATGGCAGGCTTCTCTGAAGGTGCACCATTTGATTTAAGATCAGAATGACCAAAGGAAAAAGGTGAAAACCTGGGGGAAAGTATTCTGGGCAGGAGATCAGTGTGTGATAAGCTTGAGGCAGGAAAGAACTTGGCATACGGACAAAGATGCAAGAAGAGTGAGTGGGGAAGAGAGTTCCTGGGTGAGACTGGAGAAGCAGACAGAGGACATATTACATAGCGCCTTTCAGGTCTCAAGATGGTGTTGATATTACAAGGGAGGTGCTAGATGAATCCATCTCCCAAGGCAGAAAAATAACTAAAAGCTGATGCAGTCCTGGGAGGTAGGAACTGCATTCCATGGATCCATGCATCCAGGCATCAGACCATCTGTCCATCTATTGACACCTCTGTCCAACCCTCTATGCACGCATGCATCCAACCACTCATCCATTCAATGACTGAGCTGGTGATTACTCTGAGCTAAATCCTATTCTAGGAACTGGGGAGACAAAAGCACAATTAAGCATGGGATTTGTGGTCTAGGTGACCTGGATTCAGTGTTGAGCTCTTCTGCTTCCTAGCTATGATCCAGAAAATTCTTGACTCTCCGTAGGCCTTAGTTCTCCAATCTGTAAGATGGGACTAACACCACAACTTCATTCAGAAACTGGTTTGTTATTGGTTTAGTACTAACACAGGATTAGGAGGAATCATTAATAGGGTAAAAAATGCAAAGGAATTTAAGTTCTACTATAAAGATATATCAAGGCTCCAGGTTGGTTGGTGCACTGATACTGACCACCCTGGACCTTCTCCAGGCACAGGGTGAGCTTATCTTTGGGGCCATTCAAGGCACCTTCTCCTCCATTTCCAACTACAAGTGTCAGAGCAGGAATAGGACCCAGCAACGGTGCGGCCAGAGGCAATGTCTTTGGCCTCCTACCTCGGAAAACTGAAGCCTCCCAAAGTCGCTGGGTGGGCTGGCAATCTTGAAGACTTTCTTCGGCATTACCCACGTCTCCAGGGTCTCGAGTTTGCTCACGGCCAGATTTGTAGCGTGATGCTTGATCAGAAAGCCCTGGAAACGGTCAGCAAGGAAGTAGAGGTGGACAGAGGCTGGGTGGCCCATTGGATAGTACCTGAAAGACATGCACAGGCTCACGCGAGCTCACGGGTCAGGACTGGATGCGTGTTGGTCACAATGGGGCTCCTCACCCATCAGGCTGATCCTGTTCCTAAGAGAACCCCCACCTTATACAAAGCTCACCGTATTTCTGAAAGCTGCCCCCCATGTTTGTAGGATCTCAATAACTATTAACAATAACTTTTCTGCTGATCGTAAGTGTAAAACATATTGACTGTATGAAAGCACAATTATGAAAATAAAAATGGCTACTTTGGATGCTTCTTCCATGTTGTTGTTGTTCAGTTGCTAACAACAACTAACTAACAAGTTGTGTCCAACTCTTTGCGACCCCATGGACTGCAGCATGCCAGGCTTCCCTGTCCTCGACTATCTCCCAGAGTTTGCTCAAGTTCATGTCCACTGGGTCAGTGATGCTATCTAACTATCTCATCCTCTGCTGCCCCATTGTCCTTTTGCCTTCAATCTTTCCCAGCATAAGTGATAGATGATGTCAATTCACAGATATATTCAGTGATCCTCTGGTGCTGGGTACTGAGAAGCGACAATGGTGTGCAAACAATGTCATCATGACATACATTCTTTCAGCCTTATTTTCTATGCACATATTCACATAAATTCTCTATAGGTGGGATCATAATATACACCCTGGCTCTATCCTGGTTTTGCTTCATAGTATTTCCTGATCATTATCATGTCTTTGAATAGTCTCTGAAAACATGATTTTTGTGTGTGTGTATACATTATTCCAGTGTATGTAGTACCGTGACATGGAACTATAATACCAAAATATGGTTCTATAACAGAGAAATTTCCCCATCATTGAGTGTTCAACTGGTTTCTAATTTTTTGCCATTCTAAACAATGCTGTAGTAAGCATCCTTGAGCAAAAATGTTTTGGGAAACATCTTTCTCCCTCTCTAATCTCCAAGAGGCTCTTGATGTCTGCTGTCTAAGTTTATCAGAAAGGTTGTTCCGATTTACACTCTCACTGTCCTTTTCACCAACGCACTGGGTATGATCCTTAAAAAGTATTGCCAATCTGAGATAAATACATATATAGACAAATAGCTTGTTTTAAGATGCCGGTCTTTGATCCACAAAGGCTTCTGGCTGAAAGGGGCAGGGAAGTTAAACAGAGATGCCCAGAGGAGGGAGGAGAGCAGACAGAGAAGGAAGGATGAGCATGAACAAGCCTAGATCTTTGTCCTTCCTGGCTGTAAAATGAGAAGCTGCCGGCTTTTGCACTGTGTAAGGTGCAAGGCACTTAGAGGATGCTTGTGGTTCCAGCATTCCACAAATCACTGTCCTCCTCAGCCTTCCTTTCCTCTGGTCCTGCCCTGGAGTTTAAGTCTTTATATCTGATTATAACAGGGAAGCTCCCTTCCTGTGTTATGCGTCTCCTGAAATCACTGCCTTGTTATCAGATGCCTCCAGGGCGCTGAGAAAAAAAACCTGCACTGTCTTCAGACTGCTCAATGCACATTCCTGGTGGTTGCAGGTCCACTTGGGTCTGGACTTTGGAAGCAGAAAACCCTCCCTCGAGACTGTGCTGCAGAACTTGCTGCCATGATGCAATGTTCTACATCTGCACCGTCCAGCCCAGTCACCCTAACCACTGCTGACAACCGAGCTCTTGACATGTGGCTGGTGTAATCGAGGGACTGCATTTTAAATTTGAGTTAATTTAAACTTAAATGTCTCTTTGTGGAGACAGCATAGATGGTGCTGTGAAAGTGTCCTGGGGTTGTCTGCATTGATGTCCCCAACTTGTCACTTCTTCTGTCTCTTTCCCACGTGACTTGGTGGGTTTCCTTGCACCAGTGAGGTGAGTCTATTCCCCCTTCTCAAATTTGCTTTGGCCAGCAGAAGATGAGGTATCATGCCAGTTCTGAGCCAGGATCCTTGCACATTTTCTGTCCCCTCTCTTGCTCCTCTGTGATCACTGTGAGAGCACAGGTGGGCTAACGCGTGGGAAGATGAGATGTCTGGAGCAGAGCCGAGCCACCCCAGGTATTCCAGCTGAAGCCATCCTAGATCCACCAACAACTCCCAGCCAAGAGCAACAGAGCCTCCCTCCTGACTTGCCCCTGGCTACAGAAGTGTGAGAGACGCCAGTGGAGCCCAGGAACACTGCTCAGCTCACCTGCAAGCTTGAAGGCTCTGTAAATGCTTATCGTTTCAAAACACCTACTTGGGGCTTGTTTGTTACATGACATTATTGCAACGGATAATAATACACTGTCAGTGCTTGTTCTGTAAGGTGGGTGGACTAGTGAAAGTTGAAGAAAAGCAGGAGAAATTATTACCATGGAAGTCAAAAGAAGCAAGTGTTTCCAGACGGGGGCAGTCAGTTGTATGGGATGCTGCTAAGGGGTCAGGTAAATAAGCGATGGTCAAGAAATCCAGGAGTTAACCTTGCATTGCTCGTGTTCCTTCTTCCAAGAAATCCTGTTTTCTCCACCTGAATCCATTCTCTATTGTCCTATGCATGGCCAGCATCCTGGTCCAAGCCACCATCATGTCTTACCTGGACCTTTGCTGGAGCTGCCTTACTTATCTTCCTCCTACTTTTGTCTGCTGTAACGGATTCTCAGAGTAGCCATATCTGTCATCCCTTCCTTAAATAACACAAGGGGCTCTGCTTACGCTTGGATAAAACCCAAACTCCTTACCTGGTTTACAAGGTCCTGCCCCTTTCTCTAGTCTCATTTTGTTTCCCTTTGTCCTAATTCACCACCTTCTAGCCACGTGGACCTTATTTTCAAGTCCTAAACACCCTAAGCTCATTTCTAGCCTAGGGCCTTTGCACGGGACATTCTCTCTGCTGGGGATGCTCTTTTCCTCTACTGATTGCATGGTGGGCTCTGTCTTAACATTTTGGCTAAATGTTACCATCTCAGAGAGATCTTCCTTGACTGCTCAATCTTAAGTCACCAAGTCACTGCTGTTACTTGAGCATATCTTCATTCTCAGCAGAGCATCTATCTTTAGAGACTTTGGTTCTTGTTGCTGTGAGCTGGGGTACTGCCTGTCTTCACACTAGAATGGGAGGGCCTTGAGCTTGGGGCCTGGTCTGTCTGGGTCATGGCTGAGTGCCCAGTGCCTAACACAGAGCCTGCCACATGGTAGATGCTCAGTCGATACTTAAGGCTTGAGTGAAGATTCTAGAAGGGTATTCTCTTGAACCCTTTGCTTCTAAGATACATCTAGGGAACTTGCAACCAGGACTGAACACAGAGTCCACTGGTACCTCCTCTAGACTGTATATGGTAATTAAGTAATTAAAACTGAGAGGAAAGTTGTAACTAGATGCAATAGAAGCTGCCAGATGCAATACAATAGAACCTAAACGATGCCTCTGGTACATTTGCTTGGCCCAAAGGTGTTTTTATTTCTTATTTAAATGAGGTGGGCATTAAAAAATTTGGGAAGCTCACACAAAAATGTGGATTTCTAATTTGTCTGAAAAAAACAGGAGATATGATTGGCGGCTCCAAGTGTACATTCCCACAGGGCAAGGATGTGCTGGAATTCAGCACCAGGACCCTGGGGGCCCCTGGTCCATAGGATCAGTCCATCCTTAACTAAGGACACATGCTTTCTGCCTGGCCCTAGACCACATTTGAATTTGAGGACCCGTAATAAAACACTGACATCCTTATCTTAAATGGGACTCTCAAGCAAACTTTTACTTTCTTGTTCTCTCCATCTGCCATTTTGAAATTTTCTTCAATGAATAAATGTTATCTTCTAATGAGAAAAAAAGTCAATAAACATTATTTTTTATGAAAGGGTATACTATAGACTAGAAAGCCAAAATTTGCATGAAATGTCCAGAGAAAATGAGATTTTTGAAATAAAGTTTACACTTTTTTCCCCAGATAGCTCAGGGGTAGGAATTCACTCTTTTTTGCCTTTTGGGATAAGGATCCTTTGTCCTGATTTATTTTTAGGCTTGTATTAATACATGTATCGGCTTTGCCCACAGCAAGGCACAAGGGTTCCATTATAATAAAAAATGAAATAGAAGCCAAAGGGTTCCAGGCCTGAGGCAACTTGATGGCTTGCTTAATCCCAAAACAAATACCAGAAGAAAATTTCAGCAATCATAAATCACTTGGAGGTGTCTTTCAAAATTTCATCTAAGATTATTTACCTTACAAATGCTATGAAACCTGGGATTAAAACTACTCTTGAAACGATATTTGCCTTCCAAGCACCAGGCACTGTGTCATCTACTGGGGCCATATACTCTGGCTCCTGGGACAGGGATTCTGCCCCTGGACTAGCAGGGAGGAAAAGACATTCACTGATGACCTTGATCTCACTGATGAGCTTGACCTGAGGCACTGCTGCTACTAGCAATGGGAGTGTTGAAGGAAAATCTGCTTTCAAATGAAGAAAGGTGGGGGGTGGGCTATTGGGGAAGCTCTTAGCAAGCTTCACAGAGGATATGGCACCTGAGATGACCCTGGAAGTCTAGGAAAAGGTAGACTGAGTGGGGACGGGGGGACAGTCAACAAAGGACAGCACAGAGGAACTGATGAACAGTTCATATGACCAGGGATAGAGCAAGTAGCTCACACAGCTGCAGCTTAAGAATACTGGCAACTAAGATACCAACAATGGCATAAACATTTACTAAAGCACTTCATATATAACATACTGTTAAAATGGGGATAATGATAACAACAATACATGACTAATAAAGTAGTTTTGGAGGATTATCCCCTTTAAACCTAACAACACCTTATGCTGTAAGGCTTATTATTATTCCCATTTTACAGATGAGGAAACTGAGGCTCAGGGAGGTTCAAGACTTGTCCAAGGTCAATAGCTAGTAAGAGTGGAGTTCAAATGGCAGGTTCTGGGTTTCTAACCCATTCTGGTCTTCTTTTAAACTAAATCAGGACCTGCAGGTAGAGGAGAGAGAAGGCTGAGGGGAAAATTGTTGCAGACATGTGGAAACTCAGCTGACCTGCATGGGGCCCCAGTCAGGAAAACCTTCCATGTTTTCAGAGTTTTGTAGAACAAAATAGTTCCTTTCCTGTCCCTCTTCCGTTCTTGAGAGGAAGGAAGAGCAGGGCAAGGAGGGACACATAGAAGGCTCAGAGGAGAAAGACTGATGCTGATAATTGTTTCTTTGTTGTTTAAAGAGGAAGGTGGGAGGAGGAGGCGGAGGCAGAACAAGAAAGAGAAGGAGAGTGATTGAAAGCACTTCTGGGAGTCCATCCTTAGGAAATAATCAGAAAGGAGAATGAAAAAAAAAAGGCTTTCTGCAAAAAGATATTCATCAGAACAATGGCAACAGGAAAGGGCTGGATTAAGCAAACTCTGGAATTTCTCCTCAATGGAATACCAGCGGCATTAAAAAGGGTCATTATCATTATGGAAGCTGCAGAGGAGCAAGGAGAGGAGGGGCTGATATTACAATGCTGAGCGAAAGAAACAGGACACGTAATCTTTGCAATTATGAAGTATCTGCAATGCATATTGCTGAAGAGGAAGAGAAGCAGCCCCAAATTAAAAGGGTTTGTCAGGTTTAGGGAAAGGCAGGGGAGGTGGGGGTGATGTTGAATCCTTTCCCCACCTTCCCTCTTCTTTCCATATATTCTAGAACATTCTTTCCTGAAGTATCAACTAGTACCCACCAGTGGTGGATGAGATGATTCTAAAGGTTACATGACCGTTTTAAATAATGGTTCTGCCTTCCATGATGTTACTGGTTATGTTTTCAGGTCTGACAATGATAATATGGTCATGTTTTAACAAGGAGCCAATTTTAAGACACATAAAATGTTTATGGGATTGTCTTCAATCAAACTGATCTGGGAGGAGGGGGAAGGTGGGTGAAGGCAGAGATGAAACTGCATTGGCTGGGAGTTGGTAATTGCTAGAGCTGGCAATGGGAGATGGGATTTCATTTTTCTCTCCATTTAGTATATATGTGACATTTTCTAAAACAAAAAGTAAAAAAAAAATGTTCTGTATTTTCACGATTACTTTCCATTTAAAACAAACAGAACTATCTAATATGGCGACATAACGCTTTCTTCTAAAATGTGTATATTTAGGCTAAAGAATGAATCCACAGAAAGGACTTCCCTGGTGGTCCAGTGGTTAAGACTCCATGCTTCCAATGCAGGGGGCCTGGGTTTGATCCCTGGTGGAACTAGATCCTGCGTGTGTGTGTGTGTGTGTGTGTGTGTGTGTGTGTGTGTGTGTGTGCGCGCGTGTGTGTTAGTCACTCAGTCGTCTCCAACTCTTTGTGACCCCATGTACTGTAGCCCACCAGGCTCCTCTATCCATGGAATTCTCCAGGCCAGAATACTGGAGTGGGTAGCCATTCCCTTCTCCAGGGGATCTTGCCCACCCAGGGATCGAATCTGCATTGAAGGCAGATCCTTTACTGTCTGAGCCACCAGGGAAGCCCAGATCCCACATGCCACAATTAAAAGATAATGCAGGCCGCAACTAAGACCCGGTACAGCCAAATAAATAATTTTTTTTTTTTAAAGAATGAGTCCACAGAAAGGAAGTAAGTAGGTAAATATTAGATCTGCTATTCTGAGAAGGTAAAAGGATGACGATGGCTTAGACAGGAAATGCTCTGAACGCTGGGGCGTCTGCGTGGCTGACTTTTAGGGAGAAGCATGGGGTGCAGCCGCAGCCCCCCCGCAGAGGAGGGCTGTCCCTCGTCCCTGGTCACCCCGCCCCTCCCGGCTCACCTGCAGCTGCTCTCCCCGGGGGCGTGCAGCGACGCCTCCACCCGGCGGAGACCCAGGCGCGAGAAGGAGTGGTACAAAGTCAGCATGACATCACTCAGGCTGTGGATGCCGTCGGGCTCATCGTAGACGTTCTCCCAGTAGGAGCGGAGGCCCGGGGTGCCCGCGGGGTAGTTCCCATACAGGTAATAATCCAGCTGCCCGATGATTTCCTGATTCACCACGGCTTCAAACTTGCGGGCAAAGAAGGTGGGCCGGGCTGTCTGCTGTGCTCGTGCGATAAAGAGAGCAGAGTCAGCCAGTGGGACGGGGGAGGTGGGAATGGAGGAGGCGAGCTCTGCGGTCCCAGCTTGTCTGGATCCACATCACCGTTCTGACACCTACTGCCCTCTCTGTTCTCAGTTTCCTCATCTGTCAACAGGGTTTTAGGATTGAATGAGTTAATATTTGTAAAGCATTGAAAGCAATGAGGGACACAGAAGTCAGCTTCATTTAAATATCTGTGAAATAATTACATCTTAGATCCCAGCTATAGCTGGGAGGGATCTCGGAAATCATTTAGCTGGAGGTCTAGGGCAAATACCGCCTACGGAAGTATTTTAGTTGTCCAGAAGAATGTTTCAAAATTGAATTAACTGGCAACATTTTATAAGTGGAAGAGTTTGTGGAAACTTTCCGCTTCCCCTGAAAAAGAAATGATCTGGCAACAGTAGGCCTATGTTCCTGCATTGTAACACGTAGCTAAAGCTGAATAGCATCTGTCCCTTTAGATGGGTATGGATGGGCCTTGTGACTCACCACAGTCCCTACCACTCCCTACTGTCTCTCAGGCATTATAATTGACTTACGGACTCAGAGGGAACACCCTGGATTTATTGGAAGTGAGGCTTAGAAATCTGTACTCTTAACAGGCTTTGAAGGTGATTCGTTTGCTCACTAGGGTGTGAAGACAAGGCAATGACATCTGAGCTGGGTGCACATCAGTCACCTAAACAGCTTTAAAATAGTCAGATTCTGGAGTCCTTCCCCAGACCTACTGAGTCAACATCTCTGAAGATGAGGTTTAGGAATCTGTAGCCAAGTAAAAGGCTCCCAGGTGATTATGCTACATGTTTGAGGGCTACTTATGTAAACCAAATTTTCAAGGGGGCTGAGTGCCTGAGAGGCAAAGGGACTTATTTAAGGTCACACAGTAAGTTAATGGGAGAGTCAGGATTCAGATCCAGGGTCATGGGTTAGAGAAGTGGAGTACTGAGCACTTGTTATCTACCAGGTCTTAAACCATGGTCTGGGGAAAGAAAGATCAATAAACCTTTTCAGCAAAATGCCAGATAATAAATATTTCCAGCTTTGCAACTACTCAACTCTGGTGTCAGAATATGAAAGCAGCCACAGACAAACTGGAAAATGAATGGGTTTGTGGCTGTGCTCCAAAAACAAGTCATTTACAAAAACAGGGAGCGGGCTGGATCAGCCCAGGGGCTGTAGCTTGCTGATCTCTGGTCTAGGGCTGTGGAAACAACTAAACCACAGACTCTTCCTTTGAGGGGCCTGTGATCTTGCATAAATTTTGACTTTCATTTAGGTCTAGCATTGTTCTCACTTCAGTGCGTTAACAGCAACGATAATGACAATAAAAACTGAGCATATACTATATACAGAGCATTGCATTTTGTCATTATCTCTAATCCTGCCAATAACTCTGCAAAGTGGGTGCTATGATTCCTATTTTACAGATGAGGAAACTGGACTTGGAGAAGGGAAGGGATAATATACAAACACACAGTCATAAGATTCAAACCCAGATGACCCTAAAACCCAAATTCTATCGACTGTATCATCTTAGGATCACACTGCTAGTCAAGTGAATCTGAAGCCCCAATAACAAAAACTCTTGTTAATATCTGGAATATCCCATCTGCTCTCTGCTTCACAGACACCTGGGACACCCACCCCCAACCTTTCTCTGCAGTGGAGGGGTTAGCTCAGTTCCCTTATAGGAGCATTAAAAAGAGCCAGACCATGTGGGTTCGAATTCTCACTCTAGCTGTATATATCTTTGGGGAAGTCATCCAGGGCCTCAAGTTTCTGATCCTTAAAGTGGGTACAATAATAATATGGGTACTTAGCATAGAATCTGACACAGTGTTAGCAGCTATTATGAGATTGTTATCACTACACCTTTAAGTCTGCTACGGGGACTTCTAAGTCTTCACTTTCTGGAGGCAGAGAACCAGAGTCAGTGGCAGGGCAGCCTCCTTTCTCCTCCCAAGATTCTCTGATCATACCTGGAGCTCCTAAAAAGCACATTTCTATGTTTATAGTTCTCGTCCTTGGAGTTCTTTCCATAAGAACTCAGAGTTCCTTACAGGCAGCAGTTTCTTGAGTCTAGACATTGAGAAATATTCTTGATCTTTGTTTGCTGTGAGTTGAAGAGCTGCGAGCATGTGACTCGGTCTCATGTTAGCTCATCTTTATCAGGGACCACGATGTCCCCAGGACGCTGGGACTGGAATACAAATGCTGCTGCCCTGGAGTGGCCCAAGAGGGGCAGTGCGCCCAAAAATTGACCCGTCTCCTTGCTCTAAATGATGAAGGTCCTTTGCAATGAGGGTGAAAGCTGATCCTCCACAAAAGTGGAAATTGTTCTTTTTTTTTTTATCCCCCTTTGAACAGGTCAAATATTCCCCTTGCCATCCCTTTCTGCTCAGCAGATCCTTTATGCACAGACAATGGAGCTAAAATGTCACCCAAGTACACCAAACCTCAATTAACATGGGTTTAAGGAGGCCCCCGGGTAGCCTTCAGTCTGCCACCAAAAACAGGCCTAAAGAATATTCATTGCAGCAACTGCTTACACAGGCCAAAGGCGTTAGGTAGGAACCTTGAGGGAATACGAATGAAGGGACAAAACCCACTGTGTATTCTGCATTTCACCAGGCATGGAATCAGGTTGGCAGCGGGGTCTGGTGGAAAAAGCTCAGGTCTGGACCTGGAAACACCTGCATGGGACCTACCACTCTACCACTCCACTACTGCATGTCCATGGACAGGTAAGTCCTCCACTCTGTGCCTTGGTTTCCCCACCTGCACAATGGAGATGATTTCTACCCAGTGAAGCCAATGCCTGCAGAGGACCTGGCACACAGCCTGGGACGCAGAAGACCCCAACCCGATGCTTCTCAAACAGAACAGCCTCCCTGTTGCCTGGAGATCTTGTTAAAATGCAGATTCTGACTCAGCAGGCCAGGAGCAGCAGAAATTCTGCATCTCTAACAAGCTCCCTGGTGGTGCTGATGCTGCTGTTCTACAAACCACACTCCGAGGAGCCAGGCTAAGAGGCTGGAAGCTCCATGGGGGCAGTCTGAGTCCTCCTGTGGATGGTTCAGTTATGTGCCAGAGTGAGGCAGTAAGGACACTTTGGATTGGGTTATCAGCCTGGCACGGTTGTTCCTGCCCTCAACACCCTCCATCACCCCAAGTTAGTGGTTTGGGGAGCAGCATATCATCTCCACATGGTAGCTCTAGTGACCTCAGAGTGGCCTGTGAATGTGTAGCCTTCTGTATGTGCTCTGGGCAGCCGAGGCTGGGCATGGTGAAGAGGAGAAGAGGAAGAATTCAGGGTTTTGGCCTGGAGGGAGCAGGGGGCGTGCTCCCATGGGATGGAAAGAGGTTGCCATCCTGAATAGGTCTGGGGTCCAAGGCACCCTTGGGGCTCATGGGAAGCAGATGGACACTGGCCACCCTCCTGTCTCTCCTCTCCCCAGAGCATGAACTGCTGGGCCCTGCCGAGATACCTGTGATGGCAAGAAGCTTTCTTCTTGTTACTCCTTTAAGTTCACAGAGCACGGTGGTTTACAAACCTGGCTGCTCATCAGAACTTCCCAAAGTCTGCTACATTAAAAATAAAAATTCCTGAGCCTCACTGGAGATCAGAAGCTCTCGAATGGGGAAGTGTTTGCCCCCAGTGGATATCTGATGATATCTGAAGACATTCCTGGTTGTCACATCTGCAGGGTGCTACTGGATCCCCATGGGGACATTAAACAGTGACATCCTGATTGTCACCAGTGGAAGGTGGGTGCTTCTGGAATCTAGCGGGTGGAGGCCAGGGATGCTGCTTAAACATTCTACATCCCTCCACCCTAACACAGAATTATCCAGCCACAATGTCAAGGGTGCTTAGGTTGAGAAACTCTGCCCTCCAATCAAGTTTTTACCGAGAAATGTATTTTAAACAAATATCTCAGGAGATTCTGATCAAAAGGCAGCATAGAGAAATGGATGCAAGTACGGCCTTTGAAAACAGATATATTGGGCTATGTGACCTTGCATAAAGTTTTTGATCTCTCTCTACCTCAGTTTCCCTATCTCTAAAATGGAACGATAATCTATCTGTGTGTCTCTCTTCTAAGGCTGTTGTGGGGTTAATGAGTCAATATGGGCCAAGCGGTTAGAAGGTCCCTTGCACAGTGTTAGTGATCAGTAAGTGTTGGCTATTGTGGATGTTGTTATGATTATCATCAACAGCCAGGGCTGGAGTGTGTGGGATGTGATGACCTGCAGGGCTGCCTTGGACCCCTGCAGATGCTGGCTGGAGGGCACAGGCAGGCGGGCTAGGCGGGCGGCTCACCTGGAAGCGGTGGAAATCCTGCGGCTTGAAGTCGTTGGGGGAGCAGCCGCACCAGTCCACGATGTGCTTGTATTGGCACTTGCAGCCCAGCTTGCGGTTCCAGTTGGTGATGCGCAGGTTGTTGTCCACCATGGTGTCGCAGTGGGGGCTGTTCTCCAGGACTGTGTGGAAGAAGGACTGTGGGGGAGAGAAGGGCCTGGCTTGAAACCTCGCCCAGCCTCCTTCGAATGGGCTGGGGTGGGGGTCCTTCCCAGGGGCCACCTGACAGTGAAGGGACTCTCTTGCAGACTCAGCTGTTCTCTCTGCAAATGGAGTTAGTCCCATCCAGGCCAAGCCAGAGCAACCTGGAAGTTTTGTCCAGAGCGGCATTCTGCTTAGCAGTTACTGCTCTGTTTCTCTAAGATGTCTCTTCCCAGCAGCCTAGAAGCTGATTTTAAGATATCTCTTATGAGCCAGTACATCCTCTGTCTGTTCAGCAGAGAGAAAAAGTCCCTTAAAGGTTTTCCTGGCAGCTTAGCCGGTAGAGAATCCGCCTGCAATGCAGGAGACGTGGTTCGATTTCTGGGTTGGGAAGATCCACTGGAGAAGGGATAGGCTACCTGCTCCAATATTCTTGGGCTTCCCTGGTAGCTCAGCTGGTAAAGAATCCACCTGCAATGCAGGAGACCTGGGTTCAACCCCTGGGTTGGGAAGATCCCCTGAGGAGGGCATGGCAACGCACTCTGGTATTCTTGCCTGGAGAATCCCCATGGACAGAGGGGCCTGGCAGGCTAAGTCCACAGGGTCTCAAAGAGTCGGACACAAATGAGTGACTAAGCACAGCACAAGGTATGTCAACACATGAGTACCAGAGGAAAACATTGGGACAATTTTCTAGAAAACTCTGGGCCAAAGGATTCTTGATGTTACAAACAGATAGACCTGAAACCAAAGGGATTCAGTCTGAGATATTTTGGAACAAAGACTGAAGCCCTGGAATTTCACTCCTGGGAGAGGGAGGCCAGAATCATGGACGCCCTCCTGCCCTAGTCACAGGGAGGAAAGGAGGTGGGGTGCTTTGGGGCTTCCCGCTGTCCATGGTGCTGAACCAGGCGCCATAATTTCCCCCTATTCCTGAGACTCTTGGCCAACGTCTCCTAGGAATCTGAGAAAAAGGCAATGTTGAGAGTGAAAATAGAGACCAGAGCAGAGACATATGGTTGGAGCTGCTGAAAGAGAGAGAGCTGGGGAGAGAAAGACACACACACACACTGACTTCTATTTGGACACTGTTTTATAACAACCTCAGATACCAGGATGGTATGATTTCCCCCGCTTTCTGTTTCCTAGGGGAAGCTATTGGGGAATACGTGTCTGCCTGTTGCAAACTCATGGCACAGCCTTCAGATTTCTTCTAAATTCATCCCTTAGAGGTGGTTTGGGAAAAGGGCAGGGCAGAAATGCTGGGATGGAGGAGGTGGGATCTACTAGAGACATTGTAATGTAAAGTGCCTGGGTGCGCTGGGGGGTAGGGGGTGGGGTGGGTGGGACAGAGAGAGCCAGCATTGGGATGCACGCCTTGATTAAATCAAACAAAGTCCCAAACACTCTCTTCTCAATGGCTGAGTGGATAATATGAGGCTCTATCCACACCACCCAGCTGACCTTCTTGTGATGCTAAATGACATGTCTGTGAACCTGCATTTTAAGCTTGAATTGTCTAAAAGCCCAAACAGGCACATATTCTCCATCAAGCAGTGGGGTAGGTACCCGATTATCGATTGCCCTGTGTCCTTTTGTAATGATACAGAAAAGATAATGGATGAGGAGGTTACTGGGATTGAGAGAAAAAGTGATTTTTGCTGAAATAGGATTAAAAGCTGATGACTTAACATGTATACAGAATAGCAATACCTGACCCAGTGATAACAAGCCCATCATCCCCTAGGAATTATGTCAGCAATCAGCCCTACTCAGAGCTTGGCCCTGCCCCAGATGTTGGTGAGGGATGTGGAAACCATCAAATGAGATGCATTGTCTTGTTTGGCCTAGAAACACAGAAGCTGAGTGGCCCAGAGATGGGGCACAGCCAGGAATGGTGGGCCATTCATGGGAGGTGTTGCAGGCTCAATAGAAACTTAGCCAGCACTGGAGTTTTCTGAAGTTAGAGATTAGGGTGAAAGTAAACTAGAGGTCAGGGAACTAATCTAGAATCTCTCTGCCCAGGTCTGATAAGAAGGCTGCTGGCTGTTGTCAGGAGCAACACTGTAGCACTGAGCCCCTACGCATTTCCAGATGGGGCTGGGGCTGTTTCAGAATAGCCTGAAATCTTACACACAGGACTTTCTGAAATGGACTGAATGTTTGCGTCCTCATAAAACTTATAGGATGAAACCCTAACCCTCATGTGATGGTGTTAGGAGGTAGGGCCTTTGGGAAGTGATTATCATGAGGGTGGGGTCTGCACAAATGGGATTAGTGCCCTTCCCTCACCCCTTCTGCCATGTGATTACACAGTGAGAACTGTCAATAGGCAGTCTGCAACCAAGAAGAGAGAGATCACCTGACCACCCTGGCACCTTGACCTAGGACTTCTAGCCTCCAAAACTATAAGAAGTACCTTCATTCTATTGTATTTTGTTTTGGCACCCTGAACTAAGACAGTTTCCCATCCTGAGGTCTGAGAAGTGGTGACAGACTTCTGAGAGCTTTTCAAACAGTTGCAAAAGCCAACAAGAAATGTTGAGACCTAAGCATTTGGCCACAATAGCTGTCAATGCAGGAGGTAGAGCAAACCCAACAGTAGCTGGTTTGGCGATCACTGGAATTTCTGGTGTGACTGATGAGACCAAAACTACTGTTTGTCAGGGAATGATAGAACACTATTTAAAATTAGAAAAGGAATTTTTGGTGTTGAAAAGTTTTTACAGGATTGGTGACTGTGGAGGATCTGTCAAAAGTTGATATGGGTGTTTCTAAAGAAGCCAGCATATACAGTTGTTCAGGTTATGTACTGCACAACTCTGTGGGTACCATCGACATTGTAGGTATGAGAGCTTTGTATTTTTTTCAATAGCAATTTTCTTAAAAATGGCAATAAAGTTGTTCTAACAAGATTAGTATATTGTGATGATTTTATGACCAATGGGAACCGAGTGTCTTGAGGAATAACTGCCTTTTTTACTTTACACTTTTAAAGACACTGTATAGATTGCTGGTAGCAGCATTGTGCATCTATTCCATACAATGACCTCCATCTAGACTGGATGGGACCAGGGGCCCTACTGTGACAGTAAGGTCCCTGGTAGCTGGTACAGTTCCCCATCTTCCTCTGGATGTTTGGAGGACAATGTATTGATGCCCATGTATCTTCACCAAAAATTCAGCATCCACTTTGCTCCAAAGACTAGAGCCCAACCCTACCTTTCTCAGAGATCTTTCTCCAGATACTCACCTCGGCAGGAAGCAGAGTATAGGAGTAGAATTGCTTCATTTTGGTCACCAGGTCGTCAGTGGAGAATGTCACATACTCTACAAACTTCCGGTTTAGCAGGAACCAGTCTGAGCCCCCATCCACAGCAATGCCCTCTGGGATCCGCCGGTCCCCCAGGCGCCACATGTGGGCATCACACTCCAGGAAGAGCCGGTCCAGGCCCTGTTTCCGGATGAACCTGAACAAGACAAAGTCATGCTTAACCATGAAAGAGCTCAACCCAGAGTCCAAAAGAAATGTTCAAACCACTGTCTGTCAGGGAATGTCTTGACCATAAAGCCATTTTTTTGAGCACTTACTACATTCTCAGTGCTGAGCTAGGGGATCTGTGTGTAGTTTCTCACCTGATCTTCACAAGTGAGGCTGGTCTCTGTAACCCTCTGAGGCAGGTACTATTATTATGCCCATTTTACAGATAAAGACACTGAGGCTTAGAGAGCTTAGGACACTTGCCTGCCCAGTACAGTTAGATAGCAACAATCATCTGCTACATCTGCTTCCCCTTTAGAGAACTTCTGAAATTACCTTTTCATGCCACAGATACATTGGAGTTTGGTGAATACAGCCTATAGACCCTCATCTCAGAACAATGCTCTTATTTTTAAATTTATTTTTTAAAATTAATTAATCAATAAACTAAGTATATTTATTTACAATACAGTGTTAGTTTCAGGTGTACAGCAAAGTGATTTAGTTATATATATATACACACATACACACACACGTACATATATATATACACACACATACATATATTTCAGATTCTTTTCCTTTATAGGCTACTGAAAGATATTGAATATAGTTTCCTGTGCTATACAGTAAATCTTTGTTGTTCATCTATTTTACATATAACTATCTGTTAATACTATACTCCTAAATTTATCCCATTGCAGAATAATGCTTTTAAATGCAACAAAAATACACAGGGTTACAAAATATTTCCATAAACACCAAAGTGATGGCATAGTAATTCACATGATTCTTGATTCACACATTAAATAGAGGATTGCAAAATATTTTTAAAAATACCAAATTTATGATAATTACATGTGTTTTCTTTTTAACACATTTAATAACAAGATCTCATAGTAGGTTTAAACACTATTGTAATTTTGAAGACGAGGTGAGCATAAATGATATTTAGACATGGATGCATCAACTATAATATGATTTGAAAATACGTGATTCCCGGGATTTCTCTGGCAGTCCGGTGGTTAGGACTCTAAGCTTACAATGCAAGGGTCACAAGTTCAATCACTTGTTGGGGACACAACAGGGAGAGTGGACAAAAAAAAGGAAATATATGATTCCAACAGCAACTGCTAACACTATAATGGTTTGTTATCCTACATTTAGCTGGATTTCAATTAGAGTTTAGTGAAAATTAAGATCATTTTCTTCCTGGGCTTCCCTGATGGTCCAGTGGTAAAGAATCTGCCTGCCAATATAGGGGACATGGGTTCAATCCCTGATCTGGGAAGATGCCACATGTCGTGGAGCAACTAAGACTGTGCACCACAACTATTGAGCTTGTGCTCTAGAGCCTGGGAGCCACAACTACCGAGCCCATGAGCTGCAACTACTGAAGCCTGTGCACCGCAAACTAGAGACTAGCCCCCATTCACTGAACCCACGGAGTAACAAAGACACAGCACGGTAAAAAAAAAAAATCATTTTCTTCCTATTCAAAGTCAGAGACCCTTAAATTCTATCCATGAACCTCAGATTAATAACTCCTCCTCTAGGACACACACACACACACACACACACACACACACACACACACACACACAGAGGATTCTGTGAGGCAGGCAAGGCAAAATCGGCATTCCCTAATTTACAGACACAGAAATCAAAGGTCAAAGAGCTTGTAAGGTGGATGGAGCTGTTGGGAGGGTGGACAGAGCTAGGGACAAGACTTCTGGCCCAAAGTCTCAGTTCATTTTCACTTAGCATTAATTTCACACCTACTATGCACCAGGCATGGGCTGGCCCTGGTGGAAAGCAAGTAGAAGCAAAGATGATCCCTGCCCCTCAGGAGCTGGTTGTCTCCTTGGGAGTTTATAATTTACAAGTTTTCTGATCTTGCTGCTCTTTCAGCTCATACAACATAAAACCAATCATTTAAAAGTATACATTTCAACAGCATTAGTTCGTCTTCAGTCGTCATCTTTACCTAGTTTCAAAATAGTTCATCACCCTCGAAGGAGACCCCCATCCTCATCAGCAGTTACTTTCTATTCCCCTTCCCTCCAGATCCTGGCCATCCATCTATGGATTTACCTATTCTAGATATTTCATAGAGATGGAATCACACAAGGCATGGCCTCTTTCACCTATTATCATGTTTTCAAGGTTGCTCCACATTGTAGCACATATTGGTACTTCATTTCCTTCTGTCTGTCTGCCCGGCATCCATTCCTTGCTTTTGTGGGAACTGCACCTTGATTTTATTTTGGACATTCACTCACCCTCAACTCTCAGTTCACTTAGTTTGCCTCACTCCCAGCACCAGGAGTGGGGACACGACTCAGCTTGATCAACCAGAGTATACCACCTGCTCGGCTGCTATAATTGCTTCAGGGAGGGGAGAACAACTCAAGCTGAGTCTGAGACTGGGTTCTGGATTTTTGCTGAAAAAACTAGGAAGGAAGGCTTTTCTTGGGGATTTTTGTCTGGAAGAATGTAAGCTGAGGGTTGCAGGCAGCCATCTTGTCATCATATGTATAGAGGTTGTCTGACCATGGGGGTATCACAAAAATAAAGAGAGAAAAGAGAGAGACAGGAGATAGGCACAGTCAAAGCTTCAATGACTTTGCTTGAGACCCTGGATCTTGCTGTCCCTGACTCACCCCCAGATTTGTCAGTAATGTGCTTAAGGCATTTTGGAATAGGATTCTGTCACTTGCAATGGAAAAAGTCCGGACTAATATATCCCTTAACGATTTCACCTTTATCACTATTGTGATGGAGGCAAATGTTCTTAGCCTCCAGATAGAGTAGGTAGCCATGGCAGTGGCACATTAGTGCCACTTTTCCACTAGGCCAGGCTGCATCCCCCATTGCATGCCTACAGGTTTTTGTGGCTCCATGACAGATCTCACCTCTATCTTCACATTAGACTTGCCTGTCTCCTCTGAGACGGATGCTGCACTCACTAGAACTGACCCAGGCTTCCTCCTTTCTGCCTACCTTACAGGCTCTGGAACCCTGGAAGGCAGCTGCAGAGTATAGCAGCTGGAGATGGTCCCACCCTGCTGGCCACACTCAATTCTAGAAAGAATCTCTCCCACTGAGCCTCCCACAAATCCACTAGAGGGAACTGCCTGAAACCTCACTAATAAACCCACACCCATAGCACTTTCTTCTGCACAAATAGAGGACCTGCCCCCAGACATTGGTCACTCACTGAGCACAATGGTGTTATGGATTTAATTCTTAAGAAAAGTTGATGCTAGTGTAACAAAAATGGTGATTACAATGATGCTGGTGGTGAATAGACTTAATTCTGTTAAAATGTGCTCTTCATCTCATCACAATATGACTCTACCAGTAACCAGCTGGGTGAGTTTGGAAAATAATGACCTTGACTAATTTCCCCCATGGAAAGCTGAAAAGGTTGGGCTAGGTCTAGGTTGTAAAATTAAATGCCTACAGGGATCAGACAAATAATGTAAGTGTGTGAGGTGGGCTGAGTATAAGATAACAGGGTAGGTAGAATCAGCAAAGATGTAGAGAATGCATTTGCTAGAAGAATTTCAAATCCCTTAAAAAAAAAAACATTTCTAGGTAAATAAGACATACCCCTAGGCTGAATCCAGCCCCCAGACCACCAGTTGTAATAATGATGAGTTAGGTAGTCTCTAAAGCTACTATTTAGTCTGGATGGTTCACAAGCTAGAATCAAGATTGCCAGGAGAAATATCAACAACCTCAGTTATGCAGATGATACCACCCTAATGGCATAAAATGAAGAGGAACCTCTTGTTGAAGGCGAAAGAGGAGAGTGAAAAAGCTGGCTTAACATTCAACATTCAAAAAACTAAGATCGTGGTATCTAGTCCCATCACTTTATGGCAAACAGATTGGGAAAAAGTGGAAACAGTGACAGATTTTATTTTCTTGAGCTCCCAAATCACTGCTGACTCTTGCTCCTTGGAAGGAAAGCTATGACAAACCTAGATAGCATATTAAAAAGCAGAGACATCACTTAACTGACAAAGGTCCCTACAGTCAAAGTTATGGTTTTTCCAGTAGTCATCTACAGATGAGAGAGTTGGACCATAAGGAAAGCTGCGTGCTGAAGAATTAATGCTTGCAAAAGGTGGCACTGGAGAAGACTCTTGAGAGTCCCTTGGATAGCAAGGAGATGAAACCAATCAATCCTGAAGGAAATCAACCCTGAATATTCATTGGAAGGACTGATGCTGAAGCTCCAATACTTTGGCTACCTGATGTGAAGAGCAGACTCATTGGAAAAGGCCCTGATGCTGGGAAAGATCAAGAGCAAGAGAAGAAGGGGGTGACGGAGGATGAGATGGTTGGATGGCATCACCGACTTGATGGACATGAGTATGAGCAAGCCCCGGGAGCTGGTGATGGACAGGGAAGCCTGGCTTGCTGCAGTTCATGGGATCGCAGAATTGGACACAACTTAGTGACTGAGCAACAAGGGACTTACCAGCTGTGACATTCTTAAGTCACTCTTATACTGAGGAAGAGGGTGTGGGGCAAGCACTAGATGGATGCATGGGAACCCAGAGGGGGCTAATAACTTTTCTGAAGACACACAGGGCAGAAGCCAACCAGATGACCCAGGTTTCCAGTGTCCCTGGTCCTGACCTTTCCCTAACATTTTCTTTCCAAGTGTAAAATTCACTATTCTTAGCAAAGCCACATTCTCTCTGGGGAGAAACCTGGTGAAGGGTTTTCAATACACTCACAATGGCACTTACTGACACCAAACTTGGCTATAACTGATTCACTGAAGGAAGCCACTGAGGCAGGGAAAAGAAAATCCTATCTCGACTCTGGCTGGTGCCAATTAGATGGTAATGTCCGGTGGGTACATTTAACTGTGCTTAAACCTTTAAATTTTAGATACTTTATCAAAACTTACATGGTAATCAGACAACTGAGGGGGAGAGAGAGAGAGAAGGAATACAGGTGGGATGACATGCAAAATTTTTCTTTCCATGGACCAGCTTTTTAATTTCATGTTCCATTAGATTGGATAACAGCATCATCTTGCAATTTTAATATGATGTCCCAGACTGCAATATCCAAATACAATATTTATGCAGTAATCTCCAAAATAAAATATTTATGGGGTTTGAGAGATTGGCTGCTGTACTTACTGCCTTCAAAAACCGATAAGCTGCAAAGCATGTTTTAGTTAATTATGAGTAAATAGAGATCACAGATTGCCCAGGTCTCAGAAAAGTTCTTGGGTTGAAAGGGGCTACCAGGAACTTAGGTCTGGACTGAGAGAAGGTGGAAGAGGCCCAGAGTGTGGGAATCTATCAGGCAAAAAGAGTCAAGCTGTTTAGGCAATGATTTTGCTTTTTACTCCCCCGTATGGATTTACCATAATTTGAAAAGGTAAAGGCTGGAAACCAAAGTAAGTTTGTGAACACCTGGGTGAGTCTTTCATCAATGTTGGCTCACCAGGAAAAGGTGCACAGCTCTCCCACCTGAGGGATGGAGGGAAGATGTGCAGCAACGGGCCCATTACACAGAAGATGGCCAGTGATGCTGTCCCCTCTTTAGTTTTGTTTCCAGGTGACCTAGTCACCAGGGAAACCTAGGGTCAACAGGAGATATCATAGAAGAACAGACACGAAGAGGATCTGGTACCAGTGCTGTCTCTGCACTCACTGAGGTGTGGGGCTGATTCACCCTCTCTGAATGCCAGTTGCCTCACCTGTAGGATGAGCCCATGACACCTGTTCTGACAAGCTCCCAAATCAGCTGCCAAAGTGTGATGGGTGATATTTACAAAATTCCTTGCAAAGTGTTTAGTAAGACTCAACCCACACAATGGGCTGACCCAATCATAAGTTCCTTTTTTCATAGACATGACACCCCTCCCCAATCCTCCTTTGGTGTTTTATTTTTCTCCATAGCACTTTTCACTTTCTAATACAATACACAAGGTATCTATTTCATTTATTGCCTTTTCTACTACTGGACATAAGCCCCAAGAGGGCAGAAATACTTGTCTGTTTTTCTGAACTTTTTATTTTCTTTGGGGGTATAGCCTATTAACAATGTTGTAAGTTTCAGGTGAACAGTGAAGAGGTTCAGCCACACACATGCATGTATCCATTCTCCCCCAAATTCCCCTCCCATCCGACACATAACACTAAGCAGTGTGTACATGTCCATCCTAAACTCCCTAACTATCCTTTCCCCACTTCTGTCTCTTTTTTATCACTGCTGTATCCCTAGTGCCTAGAACAGTGTCTAGCACAGGGCCTAGCATACAGTGTGTGCCCAATAAACATCTGTTGAGTGAATGAAAAAAGGGAAGAATTACATCCGTATCTGTCAGGCAATCAGGAAGTAGCTGCTGTTGGTTAACCAGGTATCAAAATTTTCTAACACACATTTGACAGGTGAAGGAACTGAGTCAAAGGAAGGTTAAATAATTTCTCTAAAGTCACACAGCTACCAGGTCTGGATTTGAATTCAGGTCTGAATGAATCCAATGCAAGTGCTTTACTACTTTCCCATTCTTCATCCCAATTCGCTGGGGTCCCTCCAAAAGGATTCAAATGAAGGATCTGAGAACTTGTTCCTCCTCAAAAAGACAGTGCCCAGAAATGAGTGAATCAAGAGAAAATGGCTCATTGCTGGCTGGAAGAGGCTTCTTGCCAGACCTCACAAGGAACTTCTGTCTTCAGAACAGGTTACTTGAGGGCAAACATGGGATAGTTTGCATTTGGTTTTATCTCCTGGGCTCTCAGGAATGGTTTGTCTTCCTGAGATTTACAAGTCATAGCTAAATATGATTCTACTGGGATGTCACAAGGGCCAGGGGAGCATCAGAGTTAATCAGATGGAGGGTGGTTCTGAATCTCCCCCATGGGAGAAAAAGTTAGCTAAGAAAGTAATCTGTAGCCTTTGAAAATGGCCCCAGAAAAGACAGACGCTAAAGAAATCTCTCAATTCAGTTAATTCCCTGGCTACAATCTCAGCATATTCATCAAGTGTGGAATTATTCCAGAACTTTCTTGTCGTATAATGAATTCTGAAAGGAAGAACTCTGCCCCTCAGATTTTACAGCATGTTTGAGCAAGAAGAAATCTCGGCAATTAGCTAATATAACTAATTCTATAGATAAAAGTCCCCAACACACTGAGGCCCAGAGAGGATGTATGAGCCAAGGTCATTCAAAGTCACACGGCCTATTAAAATAGCTCTTCTTCTCTTTTCCTGTCCAGTGATATGTTACTGAACCCAGATTACTCTTTAGTATAAGTACAACCTAAGCATTTCAGTTTAAACACAAAATCATGGAGCAAAGCATGAAAACACAGTGTATGAAGTCAGCCAGCTATGTGAAGGGCCCACACAAAACAGCCACGTGACACAGGGGCCAAATTTGGGGCTCTTGGGGCCAAATTTGGGGCTCTGGAGCCAGAATATTTGGTACAAGTTTTGGATCTGCCATTAACTTTGGGTAACCTGAACATGAGACACCTCAGCTTCTTATGTGGAAACAGTGATCAACATAATACCTGTCTCACAGAGTTTAAATGAGATTATATTTTATATGGAGAGGGCTTAGCATAGTGCTCAGCACTTAGCAAGTGCTTGGTCCATCTAGTCAAAGCTATGGCTTTTCCAGTAGTCATGTATGGATGTGAGAGGTGGACTATAAAGAAAGTTGAGCGTTGAAGAATTGATGCTTCTGAACTGTGGTGTTGAAGAAGACTCTTGAGAGTCCCTTGGACTGCAAGAAAATTCAGCCAGTCCATCCTAAAGGAAATCAGTCCTGAATATTCATTGGAAGGACTGATGCTGAAGCTGAAGCTCCAATACTTTGGCCACCTGATGCAAAGAACTGACTCATTGGAAAAGACCCTGATGCTGGAAAAGCTTGAAGGAAGGAGGAGAAGGGGAAGACAGAGGATGAGATGGTTGGGTGGCATCACCAACTCAATTGGCATGAGCCTGAGTAAGCTCCAGGAGTTGGTGATGGACAAGGAAGCCTGGTGTGCTGCAGTCCATGGGGTCGCAAAGAGTCGGACACAGCTGAATAAAGGTTCACCAAGATAGTTAACATTTTCCATCATCAAGCTGGAAAATTAAAACTTCAATCGCTCCTCTTCTCTATTCTAGGACTTTGTAGACAGGCATGTGTAGGGCACTTCAGGGCTAAGGAGAAACCCTTTATGTTCTGAAAAGCAATGCCATTTCAGCACCTAGGACAGAAGCCCAGTGCCTCCACAGTGAATCTCCTGTGATGCCCATGGTTGTGGTGGCAGATGTGACAAGCATCATGTAGCACTCTGATTCTGTCTGAGAACCACAAATACGAAACCCTCCCATCTTTTCAAGGCACAAGTCAGTGAGGATTCAGGTCATTAAGCTCCTAAATTGGCAGCTCCATAAGGGATCCATTGGCCATTTCTCACATGCCAGTATAGGTTATGCCCCTTCCTGACCTGGGCTGGAGTCAGCTGTCAGTCCCTTCTCTGCAGTAGTTGGAAGAGCAAAAGAGCTTGGGTCATTTGCTCATTCAGCAAGACTCTCCAAGTCTATGTGCTAAGAATATTGTTGTAAAGGAGATGGACATGAGCCCTGTCCTTCTCTCTCTTCTAGAATGAGAGGTAAAACAATAAAATTTATCGTTTATTGAGCACTTACTACTTTCTAAGTCCTATTCCTCGCACTTAATATATATTCTCTCATTTAGTCTTCATCACAGTCCTATGAGAGTTCATTTTATAAGTGAAGGAACAAAGATACAGAGAGGTTGAGTAATTTTCCCAAGGCTACACACCTGGTCCGTGGTAAGGGAGGGATTCAAACCTAGCAGTCAGGCTCTGGATTCCACACTCTTCGCCACAAGGCGGTAAAACTGCTCTAATAAATAAGTAAGTAGTCATAAAGAGCTACAAAATACATGAACATATAATTAGACATTTGTGATAAGTGTTATACAGGCAAACAGAGTGCAATGACAGAAAATAAAGAGACAGGGACTTAATTAGTGAAGATTGTTGGGGAAGATTTTGCTGAGAAGGCGACACTGACAAGAAGGATGAGAAGGAATCAGTCATCTGAAGAGCTGTGGGAAAGAGCTTTATAGAAAACAGAAATAGCATGTGCAGGTGCCCAGATGAGTGAAGAGAAGCTAAAGTGGTGGGAGTGAGAGCTGCAGGGAGAAGCTCAGCTTGACCACCTCACATAAGAGGAGACCAGCCCCAGGAGAGGCAGGTCTGATCTGACTGGTGGAAGGAATGTCACCCATAGGAACACGTGGCTTGAACGTGGCAGGAAACTCCGCAATGAACATACTTAGGGAATCAGTGTAGCTCGGAGTCTAGACCCTGGAACCAGACCACCTGTGTTCAAGTCTGTTTCCCCATTCCCAAGCTGTATGTTGTTTAATCTCTCTAGCCTCAGTGTTTCCAAGTGGAAAATGGGCTTGATAATAACTGCACTTATATCACTGGATTGTTGTGAGAATTGAAAGAATTAATATCTATAAGGCATTTAGGACAGTCTCTGGCACACAGTAAACCCTATCATTACACACACTCTGGGTGAAGAAAGTTGACTTCAGTTTCACATTCAAGAATGAGAGAAAAACCAGCCTAAGCAGAAATGCAGAGTCAGGGGCCCAAATCCTGGAACCAAGAACCCTAGGTTGGGTAGCCCATGCGCTTTACCGCGCTCAGGGCCCGAATCAGCTTGTGCCTCTGAGAGTCTAAAGGCCCACTGAGGACTAGTTGATTTTCCCTATTTTAAATTTCACACAAATTTAAAAACAATATCTACTGCATTACGTTCTAATTATGAAAGTAATGTAGGCCTCCCTAGGCATGGGACACAAAAATAAAGCAAAAAAGGAAAAGAAAAAACATACTCTTTATCTCAGAGATGACACTGCACAAATTTTCTTCTAGTCTTTGGTCTAACTTCGACATGTATTGTTTCGAAAAAAGAAAAATTCTGACGTTGACCTCAAAACTCATGAGGAGGCCCACAGAGTATCTGTGTACACAGCTTTGCGTGGGTGCCTGTGTGATGCTAAGCTTTATTTTGACATGGCTGCCATAACTGGGTTAAATAAAGTGAACATGCAAACAGTGATAAACTCACCAGTTGGGTTTAAGAAAAGAGAGAGGGGAATGCAATCTGCTTTCCCTATTGGAGATGAGATATTAATTATCTCCTCCTATCAATCATGGTGCTACAAGACAGATGGGGAGAGAGTTCTTTTCCTGATAAGCAAGTTGGCACCAACGGGCCTCCTGAAAGCAGATTTGCTTGGAGGAGGTTCCTGGCCAGGCTCTCGATGGATTTGCCAACTTTTGGTTAAACAGTTGCCTGTTTATACATCAAGGGAGCTTTGGGCCTGAAGATTAGTTCAATGTCAGAGAGAAGAGCTGGCGAATCTGCTTAGCTGCCATTCTGATGCCAGCGGGGGACCACCACTTCTAGCAGGTGGATCTCAGACCTGGGAGCAGGGAAGAAACTTGTTTACGCCACTTGTGGCCTGAGAGCTGGGACCCCTCCTAGCTTCCTTCTGGTCTAGGCTTCTTACATTTGAAATGCTAGTTCTTTCTCTAAGGATTGTAAGAAGTGCTTCTACAATGTTAATCATGTGGACACACACCATCTTCAAGGTTTTTCCAGCACTGTCCCATCGCCACAACCATCATCACCACCGTCATCAACTTAATATGCATAACTAACTATTCCAAGAGCTTATCCACATATCCCCTCACTTAATTCTTGCAGTAGTTCTAGGAGGTGGTTTTATTATCATTCTTCCCATTTTGAAAATGAAGAAACTGAAGCACAAGTGATTGACTTAACTTACCCAGGGCCACACACCTGATGAGTGCTTAGCATGTGAACCCTGGCAGTCTGGTTCCAGAACCTGCATTCTTAACAGCTATGCTATAGGCTTTATGAAGTCTGTATGGGACTGCCCTCAATATTTCTTTTCTAAACCAACTTTAGATAGCTTCAACTGTTTTTTTTTTTTTTTTTTAACTTAGTCTTATTCTAAGCATAATATCTGTGAAGTACTGGATTAATTATATAAATTTTTGCTGATGCACATAAACTCAATGCAAATTCTCCCATGACACTGCTTCATGAACTCCCCCAAATAATCTCACGTATCACTGGTGGATCATGAACACAATTTAGGAGAGGCTGACTCTAGAAAGTAGGGGATGGGCCGATTTTCCTCCCTTGTTCATTTAAAAAATAATTCTGCTTAAAATCAGTAGAATTTTGCTCTTTCAGCTGCACACCCTAAGAACTCAAAGTAACAGGTCCTCTCAGATGTAGTCACTACAGTGGGGTGATAACAGTTAGACCTAACCAGGCTCCAATATCAGTTGTGTGGAACCTGGAACAAATTAAACCAATTTTGTAAGCCTCAGTTGTACTCATCTCTGAAATGGGATAACACACTCAAAAGCATCTGGCTAGATGCTTCCTGTGGTCTGTGAGGCTACTCAGTCCTCCACAATCCTCACATCAATGGATCTTATGTGATCCAGACAATCCCCCCATGTCTGGATCTTATAAAGATGAGGACATGGAGGCATGGAGAATCAAAGCCATTTATCAGAGACCCTGGCTATCACATGCTGAGCTGGCATTTTGACACAGGTGTCTGGACCCCAGGGTCTATGCTGTTACCAATACTCCACACTATGCCCCAAGACTGAGCACTGGGACCCTGGTGACCTTGAATTATTTGAGCACTTAGACCAACCAAGGCCAGGAAAGTCCCAGAAACTCTTCTCTGGCTGAGGAAAATTATTTTTTTCTTTCCATCTCCCTGTAAGGGGCCCCACACTCTGAGATTTGATCAGTCTACCGAGACCTGGGGGAACTTCCCTGATGCTCTCTGAGCAGAAACCAGGAGTTCCTGGGGATGTCTGCCAAGACCTGCTTATTCAGGGCACCTGCTTCTGCTAGCCCTGCAGAGATTATCTGGGAAACTGATAAATGTACTACATGTCTTTCAATATATCTAGCTACTTCATTTTTGGAGGAAAACAAGGAAATAGAGTGAACACTACACTCTCCTTCATTTAATTATAGGAACAGTCAAGACCAATTGGGTAGCTATTAAAATACTAGTTTGCCTTTATGCCATCTCTTAGCAGCGGGAGCTGGAAGTCCAAATTGACTGCTAAAGACTGGAGTTAGGGACAGAAGGTCAAAACTGCTATTAGAAACCATGTGGAATTAAAACCAGAGGCACCCTGTGGCCTACTTTGCATCTCACTGCTTGTTTTTGTCCCTCTCCGTCTTTCTGTCTTTTAAACTCTCTGCCTTTGTCACGTTGTCTTTTGCAAGGCCTGGTCCTGAAGCATGGAATGTCAGAATGGGAGGGCATTTGGAGATCATCTCATTCAACCACTGTGTTTGTCAAACACAGTGAAGCCCAGAGAAGCATAGTGGCTGCTCCAAAGTCACCCAGCATATTGGAAGAAAGCAGGACCCGAACACAGACAGGCTGCATCATGCAGTATTCTGAGTCTGCGCTCTGGGGACATACTCATCTAGGCCTGAGTCCTAGCCCTTCCCTCGCTGTGTGAGCTTAAGCAAGTTACTTCACTTCTCTGAGTCTCAGTTTCCTCATCAGTAAAATGAGGCTAATATGTTGAGAAGGGTCACCATCTGACGCCAGAAAATTAAACCAGCACAAAGGGAAAGAGAACTAATGGAAGTTAAAGGGTAAGGGTGGTCAAAAGGAACAAACTTCCAGTTATAAAATAAATATGGTCGAGGGCTGTAATGTATAATACGGTGACTACAGTTAACAATACCATATTGCATATTTGAAACTTGCTATGATCTTAAAAGTTCTTATCATGAGAAAAAACTGTAACTATGGGTGGTGATGGATGTTAACTAGGCATACTGTGGTGGTGATTTTACAATATATACATATATTGAATGCTATGGCTCAGACAATAAAGAATCTGCCTGCAATGAGGGAGACCCAGTTTCAGTCCCTGGGTTGGGAAGCTCCTCTGGAGAAGGAAATGGCAACCCAGTTCAGTATTCTTGCCTGGAGAACTCCATGGACAGAGCATCAATGACACCACCACCACCATCACCATCACCATCACCATCATCACCACCACCACCATCACCATCATAGGGCATTTGTGATATGCCAAATGCTTTACACACAGCATCTCATTCAATACTTCCAATGATCTCATGAGTACAAGTCCATTAGTATTTCCATCGTACAGATAAGGGAACAGGCTCAGAGAGGTTAAGTCACCAGTCCAATGCAACACAGCCAGGGCATAGTACATCAGGACTCCAACCCAGGAGGTATGACTCCCCAAATTCACAGTCTTAACCTCTATGCCATACCCAGTTCTTAGCACAGTGCCTGGAAATACCAGACAGAGAATAAATACTGAGTAGGCTAAAACAACAATACTAGGGTGAATGTAATTTAGACACAAGTTTATCAACTTACAGTGGGTTTTTTTCCTCATGATTAACTTTGCACAAAGCATGTATTATAAGTTATCCGGAAGGGAAGAAGGGTCTTCATTTTCTATTTAAGGGTGGGGAACCAAAATCTGGGCTAGTTCTGGTAACTTACCACCTCCATGGAATCTGAGTGACTATAAAAATAAAGTTGGATACTGTGTGAAAAGGACCCAGCAGAGCAAAAGGCACTTAGCAGGAACACAATACACTATATGGCTAGAATTCTTCCTTATCCATACAGGCTTGTCCAGCTTAGTGGCCAAAACATGCTATACTAATCTGTGCTGATTTACAGAGCAACTTCAAGTCTGGGGGTTGCTATTAAATGTAAAGAATGCAGACTGTCAGCTGGACAAGATCTATAAACAGATCTATAAACAGATAGCTGGAAGAAGTCAAAGTTAAAATTAAGGAAAGTGATGCAACCGAAGGATTTGGGGATTATTTCTTGAAAACTCGGGATATGGAGCCCACTGCTTGCCTCTGTCTCTCCCTGCTGTGGATATCTGGACAAAGTGGATTACAGAGCCAGCCAAAATGACACCTCCAGCAGCAGTGGTGGAGAACACTGTTGGCAGAGATGGGCAAACTGAAAGGCCAATGGGGTCAGGTAGGGGAGAGGGCATCAAGGACCGCAGGGTCCTGTAGAACAGGGGCTTTGTCTAAGACAAAAATATAACCTTCATGAGAAAATTCAGGCACAGAGTAAGTGGACATTTAAGTGGGTCTTTTAAGATGAGCTGGAAATATTGCTGTTTTTTAATGGGACTATTAATTTTCAAATGAAGCACCTGAATTAAACAAAACAAAACCAGCACCAAGGCCAAACAAGACACATTAACATGCTAAAATTATCCTGTGAACTGTCGGATTAAGTTCTGAGTTCAATGCTAGGAAAAGGTTCTAAGACGGCAGAGCCCTATGGTTGATTCATGTTGATGTATGTCAGAAACAAACATAACATTGTAATGCAATTATCCTCCATTTAAAGATAAATAAGCTTTTTAAAAAAGCTGGCAGAGTGATCCTGAGCGGGTTTGTAATGGTATTTTCTGTCCGGATGGTGAAGCGGATCATGTGATCTCTCCTACAGAGGGCGCTCAAGCTGTAGCCCTTCTAGCAGATCTCTGGTCACAGAGATTTAGACTCAACTCAAAGGGAAATCAACGCTGAATGTTCCTTGGAAGGACCGGTGCTGAAGCTGACCCTCCAGTACTTCAGCCACCTGATGCGAAGAACTGACTCACTGGAAAAGACCCTGATGCTGGAAAGATTGAAGGCAGGAGGAGAAGGGGACGACAAAGGATGAGATGGTTGGATGGCATCACCGACTTGATGGACATGAGTTTGAGTAAGCTCTGGGAGTTGGTGATGGACAGGGAAGCCTGGCGTGCTGCAGTCCATGGGGTCGCAAAGAGTCTGACAGGCCTGAGCAACTGAACAACAACAACACGGGGGGACTGTAGTGATGCTGCTTGGCTTTGCTCCATTTAAGTGGGAGAGGCACAGAGGATTCTGCTGCCTCAAATCCCTGCCCACAACTTAGACAGCAAGAGCGAGGCAATGGTGAAGGCACAGGGCTGGAAGTTGGTTTCCCTGACTCCAACTCCCTGCTGGTGTGAGACTCTTTCCTGCTTGAAAGTAAATTCCACAAGAGTGAGGATTTTGTCTCCTCTAGAAGGGTGCCTGGCACACGCTTGGCCCCATGTGAATATCTGCCGAATGACTGGCAAACCGAATGTATGATCTGGGGACATCATATACTTGAACTATGGGCCTCAGTCTTCCTCCCAATAAAATGAGTATAAAATGGCTACCTTGCTTTTCTCAGAGGACTGCATAATGAGCAAACGGGCTCATGAAAATGCTTATATGACATGATGAGACACAATCATTGTTTTCTCTGTTTCTGGCTGGCAGGAGAGACCACTTCAGATTCTACACAGGAAGGGCCAAGGCCCAGCCGTGCCATGCCTCTCTGCTGTCCTCAACTTGTTCTGGCTGCATCAAACCAGCCTAGAAGGAAGCCCGCAAATGATGACTCAGATTTCATTTCTCTTTTGCATAAGGGTAGAGGGAAGATATACTACCTTGCATTGTCCCGGCCATGCGACTTCAAGAAATTCATGTCTCGGTATCGGGAGAGAAATGCCACCAGCTGGTCATTTGTCCTGTGGAAGCAAATCAAGAGGAAAGTCAGAGACCTCCAGAGACCTTGGACACTTGTGACTGGCTCCCTTCTTTGTCACAGCAACCACATCCCCTCCATTTATACCTCGCAGGTGCATGAGGCATCTTCTTTCATGTGCCTCCATCACTGAGTTTACCAAAGTATGCTAAAATGGGCTGTTTGTATGTTTGTCTCCTACATACTCCCATATGCTGTGAACTCCTTGAGAATTAGCATAGTATCTTATTTGTTTTGGAATCCCCAGGGCCCAACACTGGGATCGGCAAACAGTAAGACATCAGTGAATACCTCAGTGGCAGGTACAGAGTAGCCTCAGGGCCTTTGCACTCACTGTGCCTGGCTATGCTTTTTCCAGTAGTCATGTATGGATGTGAGAGTTGGACTATAAAGAAAGCTGAGCACCAAAGAATTGATACTTTTGAACTGCGGTGTTGGAGAAGGCTCTTGAGAGTTCCTTGGACTGCAAGGAGATCCAGCCAGTCCATCCTAAAGGAAACCAGTCCTGAATATTCATTGGAAGGACTGACGTTGAAGCTGAAACTCCAATACTTTGGCCACCTGATGCAAAGAACTGACTTGCTGGAAAAGCCCTGATGCTTGGAAAGATTGAAGGCAAGAGGAGAAGGGGACGACAGAGGATGAGATGGATGGATGGCATCACCGACTCAATGGACATGAGTTTGAGTAAACTCCAGGAGTTGGTGATGGACAGGGAGGCCTGGTGTGCTGCAGTCCATGGGGCTGCAGAGTCGGACACGACTGAGCAATTGAACTAAACTGAACTGTGCCTAGGAAATTCTGCTCCATATCTTTCTATGTCTGCTCTTGTCATCCAGATTTACTTTCAAATGTCACTTCATCAGAAAGGCTGTTTTTAGCCCCCCAATCTAAATCAGCACCCACTCCCCTTCACTTAACATATCATTCTATTTATATCATGATCTCATCACCATTTGAAAGGGCTAAATTTTCTTACATTAGGACGTAAGCTCCATGAGGACAGAACCTAATCAAATTCGCTCATCACTGGCACATAGTAGGAGGTAGAGTAATCATAGTAGGAGGTACAGCAATGTTTGCTGGATGAGTGGATGACTAAAGGTGAGATGAGTTTAAAATGATGCCTTCAAATGGACTTTGAGAAACGAATGCACCAATGAATGAATGAATGCTAAGTCCTCCATAACCCCTGGGCTACTGATTGAGAGACATTTAAGAAATATGAAGTGCAATACAAACAGGTGACATCGTTCCCAGCATTGTTATCCCAAATTTATCGCCATCAATCTCAGCACTAGCAGTGTAGTCACAGCTAATCAGCTTGTGCATACAGCTGTGACAGTATTTTAAAAGGCAGTCACACAGGTCTCCATCTGCCAGAAACGCAGTCGCCTCTTAGGCTGAATAAACCCAAACAGGTAAATGGTGCTGAAGTGACAGCTCCTTTATCATCAGGCTTCTCTGCTGGGGGGGTTTACTTAGAAGGAAAGGGTTAACCATTGTTTCAAATTGGAAGAACAGGTAAAGGTGCATCTCTGGGAAGAGAAAGGAGTCTAGAACTTTGTGGGGGGTTGGGAGCAGGTGGGTGCCTCAGAAAGCGATGCCTGCACTCTGCAAGCAGAAGGGGCTGGAGATAGATTTCAGCTCCATTCCTGACCCAGTTGTGTGTCCTAGGATAAGTCTTTCAACCTCTGAGTGACAGCCTTCACCTGGCTGCCCTGCACGAAGTAGGTATACATGCTGATGGATAACTGGGTGCATGAAGGGCACACAGTAGGTGCACAATAAATGCAAGGTGCTCTGCTCTTGGCCTCTCACCAGCCGGTCGGGGCCGCCGCCAGCCACCCCTCCCTCTCTCATTTCCCTGCATCACCCGAAGTCGGGCCACTCCAAGCCCCTGCTCTCTGATTGGCTAACTCTTGTTGACCAACTCATAATTTCAGCGGAGTGGGAGAGAGCAGTTAAGAGATGCTGCAGCAGAATATAGCACCGCCGACAACCCGTCCAAGTACAGAAATCAACCACTTCAAAACTGGCCATTCTAGTGGCTGCCGGACGCCAGAAAAACCCCGCATGTCTGCAACAAGGTAAATCCACACGGAAGCAAACGCAGACAGCTTAGCCCTGCGGACACGCACAGGGGTGAAGCCTGGGGACGTAGACAAAGGCCATACCCACGTGTCCGTGCCCACGTGGAGCATCTCCGCAGGCGGACAGGGTGAAGCCCCGGCGTGCCTCATGCCCAGTGATGGAGAGCAGTGGGCAGAGGGCTTCTTGAAGGTGCTAGAGAGGTGGAAACTAAACCAGCCTGGAAAGGAAATTAAGCAACCTCTTTCCAAATCACAGAGGCCCGTTCCAGCTCCGTGGCTTAGCGGTTCCTATTTACCAACCCCCTCGCCACTTTCCGCGACAGTTCATTATTGTCCTCCCGATGAATACAGGGACAAGTTAACCTCTGAATGGGTCCCTGGCAGCAGGAATAATAAACGGGGCCTCTCAGCGGCCTCGGTGGGAGGGTTGGAGGGGCCGGACGGACCGGGGCTCCCGGGCCCCCTCTCACGAAGCCTCAGGCCTCCCAGGGTCAGCGGCTGCGGCTCCATTTGGCAGCCCCAGAAAGCGCCTTTCAGGGCCCCGAGCTGGGGCCATTTTCACATTTACCGCTTCACCGCGTTCCCATCTGACAGGGATGAATAGGCATTTAGTGAATTTACTTAGCGATGCTTCCACATGAAATCGTCTCAAAAGATGACATCTTCGGGGAGGGAGGGCGGATGGGGAGGGAGCTGCGGATTCCAGGCCCAGAGCTTGTGGGTAAAGCCGATTTTCAAAGCACTGCGCTGGGTCCTGGCTTGGCTGGACACAAGGTTACCTGGCGACCGCCCTCTCCTTGAGTGAAGAGACTGCTCTGCATGCTAAATAAAACCCGTGGCCTGAGCCCTTCCGCAGGGACCAGGCTTCCCTATTGTGGCTTTCAGACGCTTGTTGATAATTGCCTACGTAATATTTAGTTCCCTCTGGATAATTAACAGCTTGGGATTTGCTGTCATTTTACTCAGTCTCCAGCTCTCTCCCCCTCACAAGCATTTCTCACTCCTCCTTTTTGGTGGAGTCATTTGCCAAGTGGTTTGTGCAGCTCATCAATGTGTGGCTGTTTCCTTCCCAATTTCTTTCCACCCCAATTTCTTTCCACCTTTTGGCAAACACATCTTGCATTCATGGTGGGGACCCTGGGGCCCATCACTATAGCTTTTGGAGCTACTGGGACATCTTTATGGAAATATGTAAGTAAATATATATGACAAATAATTTATTGTAATAAATACATTTGTTTTAATGTAAACAAATCTATTGGAACCATCTAGAAACCTCAATTGAAAGGAATAAATAAACACATGAATAGTAAAATAAGCTCCTGAAGCACCACCATTTATGGAATGTCCACCTTGACCTGGGCCCCCAAGGCAGACTTTTGCTACAATTTATTACATTTAATGGTCACTAAAGGGTCTCTAAAATGTGTTTCATTCCCATTTTATAGATGAGCAATTAAGACTCAAATAAAACGCCCATTTACTGAACAGTGCAGAACTAGGATTAGAATCTGGTTCCAAATGCAAAGTTCCAGTTCTTTGCTACTAGATGGCATCTACAAATGAATGGATGGATGAATGAATGAATTAGTGCATGAATGGGGGAACGAATCCCATCTCAGGCACAAGAGAAAACACAAGTGTTCCAAAGCCTCCTCATTCAGAGCCTGGTCTCAGGACCAGCAGCATCGGCCCACTGCTGTTAGACATGCCCTACCTCAGCTCCACCCAAGACCTAGTGAGTGAAAATGTGCCTTTTAACAAGTCTCCCAGGTGATGTGTGTGCCCTTTAAAGTTTAGGAAGCACTGCTTTAAGCCGAGCATGAATATTAGTAGTTAATTCTCTTCCTTTTTCCTTCATCTTCTCCCCATGGTCTCTTCTTGAGAGCCCCGACTTCAGGCAAGTTACTTTCATCTCCATAAGCCTCAGGTGTTGGGAGTATTAAATAAAATAAAGCATGTAAGATGCGTGCAGTAGCATCCAGCCCACATAAGCCTTTTGATAAAGGTTAACTGCTGTTTAATAGTATTATTACTGCCATCGTGAGCATCAGAAGCTTAAGACATTTTGAGCTGGGGATAGCAGTAGAAGACCCAACTTGAATTGAACCTGGAAGGCTTTCTGAGCGTCATACCCATGAATGTTCTGCAGAGCATGGTTTGGGAAATGCCCCACACGAGGGAACCTGTCTACAGTCTCCCGGCTGGTGGCAGAGTTAGGAACTGGCTCCCAGTGGTCCTCGCACTGTCCTGTGTGTCTGATGTGCATATGTTCTGGGAGTGAAGACACACAGGAGGAAGGAGGATAGCTCTCAGGTCCACGGGTGCCCAGCCAGTCCCAGGCCAGCCTGTCTGCTGACAGCGTGTGGAGGGTGAGGAGGGGATGGGGCCTGCTCTGCCTCACTTGGAAGAAGCCCGACACAGAGCTAACTGCCCTCCTCTGGGTCCCTCCTCCCCACCACGCTGTACCCGGCACCTCTCTCCTGATACAGATGCTAAGCTCCTGCCACCAGGTGCTCATGCTTTCTGGGGAGGCTGATGGTGCTAAGGCAAAGCTCAGCGCAGAATATTGTGAATGTCAGGATTCAGGATTTCAAACCACTGATGCTGCAAGGTATGCCCAGACCCCAGAGGGGACTGGATTTAGCCCTCCTGGAGGCCTGTGGAACAGAGCAAGCTGAGGACTGAGGCACCTTCAGTCTGAACTCAGAATATACTAACTACATTATTTCCCCAACTTCTTCCACGAGTGTATCATCTGTACAGTTATTTCCTATGGCTGTTCAATTTAAATACCACCTTAGCATTACCCTGTGCAACCATATTTGTGGGAGTGGATGTACCCTTTTACTTTCCAAATTTAAAATTGTGGCAAAACACATGTAACATAAAATTTGCCATCGTAACCATTTTCAGTGTGTACAGTTTGGTTGTCTTAAGAACATTCATGTTGCTGTGCAAACATCACCACCATCCACCTCCAGACCTCTTTTTATCTTGCAGAACTGAAACTGAATCCATTAAACAACAACTCCCTACTTCCCCCTCTGCCCCTGGCCACCATCCTTCTACTTTCTGTCTCTGTGAATATTCAGAGTGGTCAGACTCTAGGACCTCATGTAAATGGGATCATACAGTGTCTATCTTTTGGTGACTGACTTCTTTCACACAGCACAGTGTCCTCAAGGTTCATCCCTGTGGTTACATGGATCAGCATTTCTATCCTTTATAAGGCTAAATAATATTCCATTCAGATGTACTATTTTTATGTTTTCTCCTAATATATGAAAAGCAATAATGATGCTTTGTCTGTAGTCTTCCTAAAGCAACTGGGCCAACAAAGGCATATGGAGAGTGGTCATCTGTCCTGGGGTGCTCAGAATTGAGGGGGTGTCCAGGACACAGAATTTTTCATTTTAAAATCAGACAGTTCTGGGCAAATCAAGACAAGTTTGTGACCCCAGGCACACGGATCTGCCGAGGGCTGCGTGACTCTAGGAGAAATTTCATCTTCCATCCTCCTATGATGAGCCCAAGAGTACAGAAAACCACAGTAGTGGGAAGGTTAATTGTAACCATTTCCTGTGCTTTTAAAATTATAACTATGAAACTTAGGCTACAGCAAGACAGAGAATGAAATAACAGCAGAGGTAAAAATAGTATCTAACGCTTGTGCTTAGTCACTCAGTCGTGTCCGACCCTGCAGTCCCATGGACTGTAACCCGCCAGGCTCCTCTGTCCATGGGATTCTCTAAGGCAAGAATACTGCAGTGGGTTGCCATGCCTTCCCCCAGGATCTAACACTTGAGTGCCTACTGTGTGGATCAGACACTGTTCTAAGCACTTTGCACCTATTAACCCACTTACGGCTCATGATGACCCTATGAAATAGATGCTGAAGTATTTACATGTATTTTTAATTACAGAGATGGGAACATGCATATACGTGACTTTTTGATGTAATGATGTGTCATGTTCTGTCTAATCAACACACACAGGAAGACTTCATTCTCTCAGTGGCTGTACAGACTCCTATGGAACGGGCATAGCCAATCCCCTAGTGATGGACATTTAAGTTGTTTTCTCAACCACCTCCCCCCATACAGGTATTGCTCCTATAAACATCATCACACATTTATCTTTCTACTTGTGCTTAAGATTCTGTAGGATTAAATTCCCAGATGTGGAACTGGTCATAAGGGCATGGCTGGCACTCACATCATTACATAGGAACCGAGCCAGCTGCCACCAGGATGTGGAGGAAGAAGGAAATTGTGAAGGGGATGGAGCAGGGGAGGCTGGTGGGCTTCTTCAGCAGGCTGGCGAGGTTTCCCCAAGGTACCAACAACCAGTGGGACCCAAAGGAACTTTTTGTCAAGCTGCAAGGGGTGTAGGGGGTGCAGAAAATCCCATAGCCCTGGCATTTTCAGTTGGGCACCTTGAACAGTGCTTTTCAGGAGGCTGGCTAGAGTCATGAGGCTAGCAGGCACTAGGTCTAATTCTGTTCTGTTCCTCCAGGACCTGACACACAGTAGGTACTCAACAGTTATTCACTGGCATGTTTAACAAGCACCCAAGGGGACCACCAGCCATCATGGCTCACAGATGCAGCTGCTGAGCCCAGCACAGTGCCTGCCCCCCAGGAAGGGCTTTGCCCACAGAGGCAGACAGCATGATGTTCACTTTGTGCCTTTGCCTGTTCTGTTCCCTCTGCCAGGAATGCTGTTCCATATATCTCTGATCTGGGGGAGATGCTGGGCAGTGAGAAAACACTTCATAATAACAGTGCAGAAAACATGCCTTTTGTTGCCTGCAATATACTAAGTGTTCTTCCTCCTCCTTTTTTTCCACAGTGACCCCATCAAGCAGGTTCTATTTTATATGTGAATAAAGTGGGACACACAGATTTAACAGTTTGGCCAAAGTCTTAAAAGAGGTGAAGCAGAGGTTCAGAGCTCATCACCCAATTCCAGAGGGCAGACTCTTTTCAATCCCATTTTCCTGTGGTAAATAGGCTGCAGAAATGTGCTCCACTTCTTTATAAAGAGCCAGGAAACTGCAGCCATCTTCTGAAGCCCCCTACTTCATTCCAAGGGGACCTCTGTCATGCATATGTTGCACATCAGGAGTTGACACAGATAGAGCCTTCTGTCCAGGGTGTGGGCCTTTCTGAGGCTCTTGTCTACAATCTGAGTCCAGCCACCTGATTCTTCTCACTGCACTCCATCTCAGGAATGGATTTAGACCCTTTTATCCACAAAGCTTTCTTTGGGGATGGAGGAGAGATATTGCCATCACTCTCCTCAACTTTCCAGATGGTTCACGCTTTAACCTTCCCGAAGTCTTCTTGCCTGCTAGGAAATCTCTCAGGAAGGCTAGAACTCCAGAACAACTAGAGGAAAGGCCAAGTTCAGGGTTCTCTGAAGAGGCAAGGGCAAAGGCAGCTGGAGATAAGAGAAGACAACCCCTGATTTGATTGCAGTGGATTTCCATTGCAAAGACATGAGTGCTGGACTTCCCTGGAGATACAGTGGATAAGAATCCGCCTGCCCCTGTAAGGGACACAGGTTCGATCCTTGGTCCAGGAAGATCCCACATGCTGCAGAGCAACTAAGCCTGTGTGCCACAACTACTGAGCCCATGCTTTAGAGCCCACGATCCAACACTATGAAGCCAACACTACTGTATCCAGACCCTGTGCCCTGCAACAAGAGAAGCCATCACAACTAGTAGCCCACACACCGCAACTATAGAGGAGCCCCTGTTCTCTGCAACCAGAGAAAGCCCGAGTGAAGCAACAAAGACCCAGTGCAAACAAAAATTAATAAATAAAAATTTTAAAAATTAAAGAAAAAAATTTTTAAAAGATCCGAGGATACAGGGAAAGCTAGATGCTGGAATCTTCCTGGATCCCATGAGCATAATTACAGCCACAGCTGAGCACCAGAGGAAAAGTAAACTGGATAAAATGCTGCCCCATCTTCCAAACTCCTCTCTAATCCATCCTCAGGGAAGCAGTTGTAAGATGTAAAACATAAGCCTATCGCACCCCCTTCTTCTATTTAATATCCTCCATGGTGCTTCATCTCCTGCAGGACAGTGTCCCAGCTCCTTAGCAAGACTGCAAAGTGAGTCATGGGCTGGCCCTGTCCTTTCAGTCTTCAGGATAACCTGAAGTTCTATAAACATTCGGTGCTCTTGAATGACCCTAAGACTTTTGCAAGTTCTGTTTGCTCTCCTGGGAAACACAATGTCCCACTTTGGCAGGTCAGATGCCAGACCCCTGGAACAACTGCAGTGGGTCAGACGGCCATGGTCCCTGTCGTCTAGAAGGGACAGCAGGGGAAGTCGACAAACGGAGATTCTTGGGATGGGGGAAAACACCAGGTGGACTAAAGCGCAAAGGCACCAGGAGACAACTCTTCTCCTCCACACAGGCAGACAGCAAACTAGATAACCACCTGGATAATAAAACCTTATTGCCTTTAATTGGATTTATCTTTGTTACTGGCGAAAACCATGCAGAATTAAAACATGCTCATTGCATTTGCAAGAACTGGCAAGCCATTTCTTAAACATTTCACAGAACATTTCTAACACACACATTTTTCATTTTAAGCACACATCAGCCATTCTAACAGGCAGTTTATCTGACATTCCATCAGTGGGAACTCTTAACATGTCAACTCTTTCTCCAGATGGCTGTAATGGAAAGGTAACTGACAAGAATCAGCACCCAGAGGCCAAGCCTGATCCAAGAATGCTGCTGGAATCACGAACGAAGAAGTGAATCGCCATTCAGCCGTGTGTGTGTGTGTGTGTGTGTGTGTGTGTTTGTGTGTGTGTGTGTGTGTGTGAAGTCTATTTGATTGTATCTCAACTCTCTGAAATCTGGTTTTCCTTATATTCCACAAGACATCTCAAATGAGCAGAACATTTGCTTAACTAAATTCTGCATCCCTTTATAATGACTGATTACAGCCAGTTATTTGATTTAGTTTTGAGGGGGACAAGACAAGGCCTCCTTGGGAGGACATCAAAAGATTGAATCTTAAAAATAAAGGTCATGTAAGTGGGAAAGCCAAAACTTGGCTGCAATGAAATATGTTTTTGGAAAAGCATTGGTAGAAATTTCTCCCTGATGTTTGCCAGTTTCTTGTTGTTGGATTTTAAGCAGGTTCCCTGAGTCTTAGTTTTCTAATCTGTAAAATGGGCATGACAATGGTCTCTGAGTTGCCTATGTGTTGGGGGTATGACGCCCCTAGTGCCTGGCCCACAGGAATGTTCAATGAATGGAAGTTTTCCGAAGGAAGTCCCTATATCCTTGGCTTAGAAATGCTGGAGGAAAGGCATTCCCGCTTCTTATCAATCTTCCACCAAAATGTGACCTTTTAAATCTTACCTGATTTTATTCCTATCAGTAATATAAGTGATGTATGTTCTGGTTCCTTGATAGTATGCTAGCTGAGGACATGAACCTTGTCTGATTTATCTCTATTTCATCAGTGTCTAGCACAGACCTGAAACAGGGCAGGTTCTAGCAGCCACATGCCTCTTTCTCTTTGGATCCTTATGCCTATTTCAGACTGGCCAATAGAACCTGCTCTGCACACGTGCTACATTCCAGAATGAGGGCCCATCCATACTGTCCCTATGCTAGGGACATCCTTCTTACATCCTTGCCTGGTCAACTCACGCCTACTTTTCGAAGAATCAGCTCACGAAGAATCAATCGTGAATTGATTCAGCTTCGTTGATTCTTCGAAGAATCAACTTAGATTCAGTTTAAGCAGCAAGGACTAGAGTATAAATTGAAGGGTTTGGTGGTGCAGTGGTAAAGAATCCACCTGCCAGTGCAGGAGATGCAGGTTGGATCCCTGGGTCAGGAAGATCCCTAGGAGATGGAAATGGCAACCTACTCCAGTGTTCTTGCCTGGAGAATCCCATGGACAGAGGAGCCTGGTGGGCTACAGTCCATAGGGTTGCAAAGAGTCAGACACGACTGAACATGCAAGTATAAGATAAAGATAAGAGAGCATTAATTAGCATTAAACCAAATTAAACTCAATTTGGACTTAGCTCTCTGTGTATCAGTTGCTCAGTCGTGTCCAACTGTTTTCAACCCCATGGACTGTAGCCCGCCAGGCTCCTCTGTCTATGGGATTTTCCAGGCAAGAATACTAGAGTGGATTGCCATTCACTCTAGCCAGAGGATCTTCCCGACCCAGGGATCGAATCCTGGTCTCCTGCATTGCAGGCAGATTCTTTACCATTTGAGCTACAGGAAAGTCTAATTAAACTCTATTGGTAAGTTCAACTTTCCCTCTGTGTGTATGGCTAAAAACAGGTATTTTATACCATTTTCCATTCTCCGGGGCTCAAATGATGGTCATGACCTATGGTAGTAATTGATCCATTTCAATTCATTGGATAGGTGTCCCCAGTGCCCCAACACTAACGCATCAGTATTTGAAGTGGTTAAAATAATGCAGGCGATGTAGGTTTAAGCTCTGGTTACACCAGTTATCAGCTGTGTGGCCTTTGGCAAGTCATTTCATCTATTTGAAGTTCAGTTTCCTCAACTTTAAAACTGAGGGTGATAACAGTGCCTACATTGTGTACAATGTATGTAATTATATGTACAATGTATGTAATTGTACAGTGTATGTCCACTGTTATACATAGGGTAGCTATGAAGAGTAAATGAAATCAGAAGGCATACACTGTTGCTTGCCACTGAACAATCCTGGATGATACAGAAACTGATTTCAGAAGTGGGGTGATGACTGGTGGGCAGAGGAGAGCAACAGGGATCCCTCTAGGCTGGGTAGCTTAGTTCCCAGAAGGCTAAAATGTTAGCTATCATTATTGTTGTTGTTATTACTATTGCTTCTCTAGGACTAAAGTCTGTTCTGTTGGGGGTGGAATACAAAAAGCATCTCCATCTCCCAGAATTTCAAGGCTTGGTCAGTTCAGATTTCAGCCTTGGGGTGAGACTTAGCTCAGAGGACAGACGACTGTCCCTGAGCACGTTGGCAGCCTGCCAGGCTCACTAGCCTGTCTGTATTGGAACAAAGTCAGATGCAACACAGAAGAGAAGCCGTGTACTCCTCCACGGAAAGACAAACGCCGTAGTCACTCCTGAAAATTTTAAGCAGACATAGATTCTTGGCTCATGAAAGATTCTGAAGGATCAGGACATGCTGCCCCCAGTATTCGTTTTTTTTTTTCTTCTCAAAGAAAAGTTTAATTTAAATAAGAACTATAAAGCTAGGTAAAATCACAAAATATACTTAAATATCCTTACTGAACTTTACAAAATATGCATTTTAAAGTTTATATCTGATTATTCTCCCATCTAAATAAAACAACTCATTTCTGAGAAACTACTCTAATTTGTTCTCATTTAACCTTTTAAAAGGTTGGTTATGCAGAGCCTGCTATGTGCCAGCTATCCAAGCAAATGGGTGACTTGTTCTGGTCAATGAACTACGCACACACACATCAATCATATCCTATCATATCACACTCCTATAGGCCGGCATTGAAAGACCATTGTTTAAACAGTGAGCAGATGTGAATTCCACGCCCAGCGCTATCTGTTCTGCTTCCATCCTTGAAGTTGATCTAAATAAACCTCTAATGACTCTGCACCTGCGTCTTCAGACTTATGAACATGACCTGGCCCCAAAGTCATACATATCACTCCTACCCAGTGTGTTCTTTACCCACAGACTTCCAAGGCTGTCTGTGTTATTTCAGAGGGCTGATGAGAATGTAAGAAAGAAATCAGGCTGTCTAAACAGAGGACATAGGCTCTGTGTAGACATGTGGCAGTTCTTGGAGGCAGAAAACTTTGGAAATGTTTTAAAAGAGATGTTATCGTATAGATCAGTGGTTCTCAAGCTGCGTCTGGGGCAGCCCTGGGTTCTGCTGGGCCGGTGGGGGCTCACTCGAGGTTCTTCAGAGAGGAGGCACCGCCAGCTGTGTTGGGGTTTAAGTGAAGTTTAGTTGAGAAAAGAAGATGTAGCAGCTTAAAAAGAAATGTTCAGACATCATTAAGGGAGACAGCCAGTTCATATTCCATTTATTTTTTTTTTGGTGGGAAGGAGGTGGGCGGATTAGAGGACCTGACTAAACCTCAGTAGCAGGATTGACTGGGCTCTGCCCTCACTGACCGTCAGCCTCGTGCAGATGCAGTGCTCTGAGATGCTCTCTTGTCTTTTGAACAACGGACTCACCGTAGGACGTGTTTCCTAGAGTTTCCCTGAGGATAAAAGGGCTGGCACATTTAGGCTGAGTGCTAAGCCTGGGTGCGTGGTACACAGAAAACGCTTCATAAGTATTAGCTGGGTTACTACTGGGAATGTAATTAGGTTTCCTTCTAACTTCCCTCATTTTGTCTCTCCCTCCGTCCTTTCCTTCCTTCCTCCTTTTCCTTCAACATTTGCTGAACATTTCCTCTGTGCTCGGAACTGCGTTGAGTTCTAACTTTAGCCATGAAATCAGCTTTTTCAAACCACTGGTATCACTTTGCGGAGAAGGCAATGGCAGCCCACTCCAGTACTCTTGCCTGGAAAATCCCATGGATGGAGGAGCCTGGTGGGCTGCAGTCCATGGGGTCGCTAGGAGTTGGATATGACTGAGTGACTTCCCTTTCACTTTTCACTTTCATGCATTGGAGAAGGAAATGGCAACCAACTCCAGTGTTCTTGCCTGGAGAATCCCAGGGACGGGGGAGCCTGGTGGGCTGTCGTCTATGGGGTTGCACAGAGTCGGACATGACTGAAGCGACTTAGCAGCAGCAGGTATCACTTTGAGTTGTATGGTTCCATTTCAATGGGGATAACGTAAGCCCCAGCTTTATTTGACTGTTTGTGAACTCATGCATTCCACTTGTTGGGTAAAGCTTATTCATTTACAGCTACCCCTGACACATTTACTAGGGGTTAATGCCTTAGTCCCACTTCCCTTTGGTTCTTATAGTGACAGATACAGTGTTTCTTAAGAAAAAAAATGAACAAATGCCATCTGGGACTATTTCAAAGATCAGTTCACACATGGCTATGCTGGAAAGGTCTAGCACAAGTTGATCGATCATTGATGAACCATTTTCACTGCTAGGTTCTTGAATATTTAAATGGTTTGGATTGTAGAAGAGGACAATACTGTAAATTGTAAAACAGGAATGTGTACTCTATGTACTCCATGAGAGGAGGTCTCCTGTCTAATTTGTTTACATCACTATATCCCCACTCATCCGTTCAGCAGATATTTATCTTAGACCTGCTGTGTGTCGGGTACTGTTCTAGATGCTGGAGACACACAGTGATGGTTTGAGACCACATCTCTGTGAGAACTGATCCCTGGTACCCAGGGGATCCACTGTATGTCCTGGATTAGCTTTTCTCTGTGCATCGGGAATGATACTAGTTATATTCCAGCCTTGCAAGAATCGAGAACATAGTCACTCTGATCATCTTCTGTGTTCTGAGGTTTAGATCAGGAACCCCAGCTGAGAAAGGCTTGGCTGGCACAATGTCTAGCACATAAGAGTCACTTAATATATACAGGGACAAAGGCTGAATGAAATCCCTGAGGCTGTGCCAGGTCTCTGAAATGGAATTGCCAAACTCATGAAGGCAGACACCTGGGCAGGTTTCCAGCTGAGATGAGTCCAGCTGAGTGGCAGCCCACAGTGCCACTGTCCTGCAGGGACATCACTCTGCATCGGGTGACCTGGTTTAAAGCTTGCCTCTTTGCTTCCTTGCTGTGTGACCTTGTAAGTTACTTTATCTCTCTGCACCTCAGTTTCCTTATCTGACTTGGGCAAAGACTTCATGAGATCATGTGTGTAAAACGCTCAGCCCAATGCCTGGCACACAGTAAGTTATCTCAGAGTTCCTGTTGCTTATTCCCTCTGAGGGAGGGGAAGGATGGCTGGCTGGCTTCCCCAGGCATACCAGTTACAATCATCAGGGCTTTCCCCAGGGGAACCCATGGCCCTTGGGCTATTTACAAGACCCAAGAGTTCAAGGACAAAGTGGCAACAAAACTCTTTGTGGTTGGTTTCCAAAGAACTGAGGTTGGTTGAAAAAGGAAACCCAGATACAGAAGCTGAAATCTCTCTTTTCCTACTTTATCTTCTTGCTGTTTCTTCCTTTTCTCTCTTAGTAATTGAACCACATATGTTAAAATTCACAGGAATACCCAGAAGAATTAAGAACAGGTGTTCAAACAAAACCTGTACATGAATATTCATAGCATCACTAGTCTCAGTAGGTAAAAAGAGAAAACAACGGAAATGTCCAGTGATAGAAGAACGGGTAAAGCAAATGTGGTTTATCCACACAATGGAATATTACTCAGCCATAAAAGAGATCAAGACACTGACATGTGCTCTAACATGAATGGACCTTGTAATCATGATGGTCAGTGAAAGAAACCAGGCACAAAAGATCATACACCGTATAATTCCATTTATGTGAAATGTCCAGAATAGGTATATCTATAGACTGAGCAGATTGGTAATTGCCACAGCTGAGGAGAAGGGGAAATGGAGAGTGACTGCTTAGTGGGACAGAGTTTTCTTTTGGGATGATTAAAATGTTTGGAACTAGACAGTGATGGTGGCTGCAAAACATTGTAAATGTGCTAAACTCCACTAATGGTAAATTTTATGATAGATGTATCTTATCACAATAAAAAAGGACCAGTGAAAGAGCCAAACTTCAAACTAAGAAATAAGTCATTACAACATAGCTACTAAAAGAACTGTGCTTGCTATGTTGTATTATAAATATTTAAGATACACTACTCACTTGATCCTTGAACCACTCCATAAGGTAGGCAGCAAGAGCTGTATTTTACAATGGCGCAAACTGAGCTTCTCAAAGCTTGTGTGTGTGTGTGTGTGTGTGTGTGTGTGTGTGTGTGTTCAGTCATTCAGTCATATCCGACTCTTTGTTACCTCTTGGACTGTAGCCTACCTGGCTCCTCTGTTCATGGGATTTTCCCAACAAGAGTACTGAAATGGGTTGCCATTTCCTTCTCCAGGGGATCTTCCTGACCTGGGGATTGAACCCATGACTCCCGCATTGCAGGCGAATTCTTTACTGCTGAGCTACCCAAACCTTGGATAAGCTTATCTAATAACAGTGATGATGATGATAATAATGATGACAACTCTTGAGGATATAAATCCTGTGTTCTAGGTGACTGATATATATTGACTCTTATTTTGTCTTCCCAACAACTGCATACAGTGGGTGCTGTTATTATCACATATTTTGCAGATGAAGTACAGAGAGGTTAAATTACTCGTGCAGGTTACACAGTCCTCATTTAACAGGAGAAGGAACCAGCACCTGGTCACCTGACCTCAGTCTCCAAGTGCTTCGTCACCAAAGAGGCCTGGAGGATACAGGGCTTGGTCACGGAAACTGGAGGGAAAGTGGCCAGCTACAGTGTCTACCTCCCAGCCCCCTCTCGTGGAGGTGAGGACAGCTTAGACACCCGCCTTATGACATCAGGGCATCACATATGACATTCAATCCTCTCCTGGCTGCAAGGGAGCTGGCATGTGGCTGGACAGGTGTGATATGTTGGCCTGCTGGGCCCCCAAGTGGGACTCCTCTGTACCCATGCTGGCCCCCCCAAGTTAAGGGGAGAAGTGGCTGAACCAACTTCAGGACTTGCAAGAACCCACCAAGGCTCATTGTTCTTCTGAAATTGACTCTCGGACACTGGAATGTTTTCCATTTTCATGGTGGAGAGATCTGAAAATGCCCCTAGTCAAAAGAAATAAGTAAAGACAAAAACCTTTCCATTGGTCCTCATTCCAGGAAAAAACCCAGAGATGCTTGTAATAATCATGGAAGTGAAAAACATGCAATAAAGAATCAGTGATTCTTTTATCAATTGGGAATAAACGGCAACAGGCGCTGCATCCCTGTGGTGTTACACGTTACCACCCATTCGCTCCTTAATCTCTTACTTCAGCAAGGACTTACTGAGCTCCTGCTATGTGCCAGGCAGTGCACCTGGACCTGAAGATACAACCTAATTGAAACAGATGTGGTTTCTGCACATTGCAACACTGTCAAACTAGTGGATTTACGCTATTGTCATCCTATCATCACATTTACAGATTGAGCACTTTCTGTGCCAGACAAGGCACTTCACATTTCACAGCTTCATCCTCATGGCAGAGGCTGTGACTGCAATGTGAGGTAGGTGACGGTGATGGTTCCCATTTGACGGATGAGGAAAGGAAAGGATAGGCAACTGGTCACAACCAGTAAACAAGACGGACTGGATTCAGAGTCTGCTGACTTCCCAAATGCACCCTCTAATCCTTCCATGGCCTTAGTCGCAGAAAATTTCTGCCAAATAGAGACGAGGAAGAGGATTTTGGGGTCCAACTCTAGGTTACAGTGTCTCTCCAGGAAACCCAGTGGCCTGGAGACTAAGAAAACTGTTGTGGGTTGAAAAGCACAGCAGAGAGAGAAAATCACTGTAATGAAGCAACAGGGGGCACCAGCCTGATGGAAAGTAATTACCTGAGTTGTAATGTACATATCCACTAGCAGAAACGTTAGCTACTATATTTCTCCTCCCCAGCAGTTTGGTATAGCAACTTTTACTCCTTTTTTTCCCACTGCCAAGCAATTGATTAGGAGCTAAAGCACCCTCTGGAGAAGGGAAAGGCTACCACTCCAGTATTCTGGCCTGGAGAATTCCACTTTCACTTTCACTTTCATGGGCCTCTTAACTTTCACTTTGCCTGCCTTTTATGGTCCCACAGCATCTAGGCCAGCCTACTTCTCCAACCTTATTCTGTTGCTTTATCCCCTACCACACCCTGTCCACCTAACATTCTCTTGACTTACTGCATGAACCACATTCCCTCACGCCTCAGGGCCTTTGCACATGCAGCCCTCTCTGCCTGAAACACTTGTTCCCTATTTTTTTCACCCAGTTGGTTCCTTCTCTTCTTCTAACTCTCAGTCCAAGGACACTTCTCCAGGGGAGCTTTCCCTGATTTCCTTGAAAAGAAAAGGCTGCATATTGGTTTCCTGTATTACATGCATATGAACTTCTGGCCTAACAATGTTATAAGGATATAATTATTAAATGGCTTAATCTATGAGGACAGAAATGTTAACTAACTTATTGGTGGCTGTAACTGCATATCCTTGCAAATGTCTGGCACATTCTATGTGTCCACTAAGCATGTGCTGACTAGTCAGTTAATAGATTGACTATATGAATGGATCAATTGTGAGGGACCCATATGTGTGTGTGTGTATGTATGTATGTGTGTGTGTATAACTGAAATCATTTTACTGTACACCTGAAACGAATACAATGTTGTAAATCAACTATACTTCAATAAAGAGTGAGGAACTAAAACCGATATTTCATTAGAAAGGATTTTGTGGTCATTGTATTGGCTGAAAATTTCTCTCTCTCTTCCCAAATCAACACTGCAACCTTTGGCAGTCTCATGGGACAAATTATAGACAGGGAGCCCAGACACATCTAGGCAGAAAGATGATGGGTAACCAGACACACAAGATTAACCAGATTTACAGAAGGTATAACAGGAACACGTGTCCAGACACTCTGGGAAATCTTTGAGAATTAGCTGGCATTAGGGCATTAGTCAGCAGTTTGCCTGATCAGCCAAGGAAAGATAAACGAATCTTGTGCTTTGAGGGGGAGAAGGCAGCTGGGGTAAGTACTGAAATCAGTGAGTCTCAGGGCTCAAGGTCATTAACCTGTTTGATTCAGATTGAAGAAGGGGGTTACAGGGTGAATTACAGTGCTCAGGGGCACCAGGCATTTCTAATGGGCTTATGCAGAGAAGGCTGAGCGGTAAGAACATGCAGTCTGCTCTGGTTGATACATACTAGGGGGCCAGATAGACCTACACTAACGGAAGCCCCTCTGTGAACAAACTGTCATGTCTCTGGCTGGCCCTGGTCTGGCAATACTGATGGGTGGGATGCATTTCACATGTTGCTTCCTAGCTCAAGTTCAGGACTGGTAAAGCCAGGCAGGTTGGAGAAAAATAAAGTAAAAGGAGACTTTTGTTTATTGTCAAGTTCAGCTACCCATGGCTAGGCTGGAGTCCAGGCCAGGCGCCAGAGGAGGTTGACCAGAAGGCCTTGGGAATCTCACCCATTCTTTCTCTATCCAGCGTTGTGAAAGCTGAAGCAAAAAGTCCATCAAAGCTGGCACCTGAGTGACAGGCTCATCTGAGACAATGCAGGAAAGGTTGTGCCTGGGAAGATGGGTAGGTGCATGGGGAACTAAATTTGCAAAGGCTGAGACAGGTGTGTTCTGTGCAAGGCCATTATCTGAAATGTGGGAGATCCAGCAGAATGGTCTAGTGCAGGGATCTGTGAACTATGGCTCAACACATATTTTTATAAATAAAGTTTTATTGGAATACTCTCATGCTTGTTTACATACTGCCTATGCCTGCCTTATTGCTGTAGTGGCAGAACTGTACTACTGTGATAGAGACCACCCGGCTCGCAAAACTTAACCTAAAATTAATAAATATTTTATTTGCTATCTGGCCCTTTATAAAAAGGCTTTGTTGACTCCTACCATTTTGCTGTTCTTCTTTTTTGGTCATTATACATTTCCCTGTCAACTGTTTTTCATATCTACCTTATCAAAGTATCTTCCTGGCCCACCCTTCTCCTTCCAATGTGGTATTTTTCCTCAGACACATTTCCAACTCACACATTACCCATTTGCTTATCTATTGTTTCTTTCTCTCATCAGCACGGGGGTGGGGCACACCAGGAATATTCTTTACTTACTGCTGTATTCCAGAGCCCAGAAAAGGGCCTTGCATGTATAGCAGAGTTGCATGCATGCATGTTCAGTCACTACGTTGTGTCTGACTCTTTCTGACCTCAGGGACTGTAGTCCGCCAGGCTCCTCTACCCATGGGGTTTGGGGCAAGAATACTGGAATGGGTTGCCATTTCCTCCCCTACAGGAGGAAATGCCATTCCTTCCCAACCCAGAGGTTGAACCTGCATCTCTTGCATTGGCAGGTGGATTCTTTACCACTGAGCCACCTGGGAAGCCCTGTATAGTAGACGCTCAATAAATATTTTTGAATGATTGAAGAGCCACTCACTCCTTGTATTTTGTTTTGCTAACATTTTCTTATTTAGATCAACTTAAAAAAAAAAGAAAACGTCAACTTTGGAAATCTGGGGTATGTTACTTTTTCCTTATATGTACTATTATAGATAAATACTGCCATTTCAAAACCTTGTCTGCATACTACTGTAAACCATCTGGCTCACTGTGGCTCAGACTTGGGAAGCCCTGGCTTGTGATCAAGGACAGGTAGGTCTACATCTGAGCTCCATCTCTCAGGAGGTGAGTGACCTTGGAAGAGTCCTTATGTCCCTTGTCTCTCAAATGGGGAGGATGAGGTCCTACCTCACCAGATGGCTGGTGAGACTACATGAGACCATCAAAGCACTTAGCACAGCACCCTGTGCATGCTTGGGGCAGGATGAATAGAGGTAGGGACACCTGGGGGAGTGGGCATCTCCTGGCAGATCGATTCATGACAAGCAGCCATCGCTTGGTTTTGCAGTCATCCCTCTCAGTGAAGCCAATCTCGGACACTGCCCTGTTGCTGAATGGCTGCACAGAATCCCGGCAAAGCAATTGGGATTAATGGGACCATTTAGCTGTAGGTGTCCAGAGAATGCATTGTTTAAAGTAACTTGTTAGAAACTTCCCCAGGGCGGCAAACTTTTAAACAAAGATTGACTCTGTAATCAAAAACTGCTTGGCCTTAAACCACATTCCCGCATCTCAAAGAGCACAATTACACTCAGAAAGGGGTGGGATGTTTGTGCCCCTGGCTGGGCTTGCCAAGTAATGTTGACTGATGAACACAATTAAACTGCACCAAGGAGACATTTCCTCTGGAGGACACAGGAGACAGCCAGAGGCTCTTGGGGACACAATTTCCATTCCTCTTCTACAAGGGAACAGAACACTGATGTGGGATCCCACTGAGGCCCTGCCCCAGGAAGGCTGGCTGGCACCACCCAATGGACTCCTCTTTCCCATTCTTCCCTTTCTAACTAAGCAGCGTTATGGGCACTGGGTCAAGGCCAGAATGTGGGCTCCAGGTGCTCAGTCTGGACCTGCCAGGGTTGCTTCACTTCAGATGGACAGGAGTAAGCAGGAGGCAGGGGACTTTGCTCTCGGCCTTGGCTTCTACTCTGTGACAATCCCCCAGGCTGTGAACCTATCTAGATGTCATAGCTGGCATCTGACAGCTTTCGACCCTGCCTGGGAGACTTGTAGTGGCCACCAGGTTGGTCAGGGCAGACTGCTTGAGCCTGGGGATGGGGTGGGAGAGGTTAGGTTGAAGAGGAGATCTATAGGTAGAACTTTGAATCTTCGGGAGATTGCAGCTACAGTGACTCAACAGTGTTACTTCAGCCCAGTGCAGTTGAAAAGGGTGATCAACACCAAGGCTCTTTTCAAAGAGCCATGCAGCAGGGAGGGATGATGGGGGCCAGGGCTGCTCACCTGCCTGTGCATCCAGACACGGCTCAGCTCCAGCGAAGAGCTCTCAGTTCTTGACTCTACAGAGATCAATTTGCCTCAAAGGTGTGTGTGTGCCTGCTCTCTTGTGAGCCACACTTCTATTTAGTACAAGGGTACAGAAGCCACCAGGGTCTTCCCTGGTGGCTCAGACAGTAAAGAATCTACCTACAGTGCTGGAGACCTGGATTTCCTCTTTGGGCCAGGAAGATCCCCTGGAGAAGGAAATGGCAACCCACTCCAGTATTCTTGCCTGGAGAATTCCATGGACAGAGGAGCCTGGCGGGCTACCCCAGTCCATGGGGTCATAAGAGAGTCAGACATGACTGAGTGACTAACACTGTAGAGTCATAAATTATAGGAGAGAAGGAAGCGACCATGACAAAGGCCTGACCATGTTTCTGGTCCAGAATTAATAACTGCCCAGGAATCTTTGTTATCATAATAGTAACAAGACCCATTTTCTGGTCATATGTAACAAATGCCCAGCTCTGCCCCGGGCCCTGTGTTTTATTATCTCTTATTATAATGATCCTAGGGGAAAGCAGTGTGGAGAGAGGGCTCCAGCCTTGTTTCCCATATCAGGCCTCCTTCTGCCCATCTCCTTAGGTTTGCCCAAAGGGAAGAAGGATTGACAGTATGATTACTCAGTGCTGGGGCATGATTATTAGTGGGATGGCTTACTGTCTGGTGAAACCCCCCCAGCTGGATTCCACTATATATATATATGTGTGTGTGTGTGTGTGTGTGTGTGTGTGTGTGTGTGTGTAATTTTATTGATTAATTAATTAATTTATGGCTCTGCTGGGTCTTTGTTGTTGCGCAGGCTTTTCTCCAGTTGTGGTGAGCGGTGGCTACTCTCTAGTTGCAGGGCGAGGTTTGTCATCGTGGTGGCATCTCTTGTTGTGGAGCTTGGGCTCTAAGATGCTTGGACTTCAGTAGTTGCAGCATGCGGGCTCAGTACTTGCACTTTCCAGCCTCTAGAGCACAGGTTCAGTACTTGTGGCATACAGGCTTAGTTTTTCCGCAGCATGTGGGATCTTCCTCAGTCAGGGATTGAACCCATGTCTCCTGCATTGGCAGGCGGATGCTTTACCACTCAGCCACCGGGGAAGCCCTCCACTACTTTTTTCTCATGCTTCTTGTCTCAAATCCGGGCAGCACCTGACCACTTGGGGACAGAATCAGTCATATTTTTTCTTGTCTCTTCTGTTTGTGCAAGTAGGTGGATGTAGGAAGCTAAGGGCTCCCTGGCAGACCTGACCACCTCTCTCTTCTCAATGCCGTCACCACGGCTGAGCATCTTGGGCCCAACGTTTAGATGGTGGGAGGGGTGAACATGAGGATGCACGTGGATGCCAGGCCTGAGCCTCTGTGTCCACACTCAGCTGGGTATCAACCTGCAGAGCTGGACCTCAGGTGGAGCTTGGATTCTCACCTGACTTTGGTTGGGCAAGTAACTCACACCCACTAAGCCTCAGGGCCCTTCTCAATGCCAACCCTCTGGGGATGCTTTGAGGACCAAAGCAGAAAGTGATGACCTCTTAGCAGCTGGTGAATGCCAGTGGCTCTGGAGTCAGGTACTGATGTGCACCACGCCTCTCTTGGTTATTGGGTACTTCTGCCTCCTGGCTTCTCTTGCAGATGAAGAGGAAAACGATTTATATGGGGGACGAATGAGTGGAACAGCTTCGGTCCAGAACTGCCAGTGGGTGCAATACAAGCTGCAGGTAAAGAACTCGGGTTTCTTTTTCCTCCAGTGATGAAAGAGGCACAGATGTCAATCCCAGCTCTGATCCACACTGGTTGTGAGACACAGGGTAAATTCCTTAACTTCTCTCAGCCTCAATTTCTACATCTGTAAAATGGGATACAGCCATAGCATCTACCTTCTGCGGTTTCTGTGACTTTAGATAACATGTGGAAATCATTTTGCCCAGGATCCTGAACACAGTAAATCCAGCCGCCCCTCAGGATCTGCAGGGGATTGGTTCTAGAACCCACTGCACATGTACCAAATCCAAGGATGTCCAAGTCTCTTACAGTCAGCCCTCCATAACTGTGGGCTCCAGATCCAACTGACCTGGATGCAAACCATGGATACAAAGGCTGACTGGACTCACAAAATTCTAGCTAATATCATCCATGGGAGTCTGGAGAATCTTGAAGGGCTTCCCCAAGCACCTCCTTTGAGAGTCCACTGCTGACCATTTTCTGTGCTGGGCAATGACTCAGATGGCAGCAAGTGGAAGGAAGAAAATGAATGATGATGATGAATAATGAAGATAATAAAACCCACAGAGTTTCCATCTAGCCACCCAAAAATTGGACCTTAACCGTATCCGTTGGGCCCATGCTCATCTAAATCCCTGCTGTCATCAATAAAAGGGGTAGAAACTCCCCTCCTTTATCCCATTTGACCTTATAAGACATGCTGTTTCTCTAGAAAGCCCTTGAGAACAATCTCTACCTGTAGTTACGTGTGAGAGGGAGGCAGGGGAAGATAAGAGGCTCTGCAGGGCTGATCACCCACACTGTGGGCCACTCGGGCTCACATTCAAATTCCCAGGATACATTTGGATGTGCTCTAGCATCCTAGAGTGCACAGCATCCCTGCTCTTGGCCTCTGGTGGACAAACCACATCAATGAAGCTTTTCTAACAAGCAAACATGCTCCATGCACTGGATAGGAAGAAGCCCGTGGCTGGCAATATCCCATCTATGGACATGTAGACAGCTTCTGCCAAGAGGAAGAACTATGAGATCTGAGGAGGGAGGCATTAGGAAGAAAATACCTTACCAAATTCAATGCATGGTCAACGTGGGATGCAACATGAGACAATCTAACTGGCAGAGGCTAGAGAACACATTTGTCTCTGAACTGGTAGCATCCACTCTCTTATTTTGCTCAGAGCAGTGTAATTCTCTCAGTGGAAGCATTCCTGCCCCACGACAAGGTCCACCAGGGCCGGAGTTTTCTTTTAATCATTGTGTTCACTACTCCAACTTGAGCAACAAGGATCATGCTGCTTAATATACTATTTGCTTACATTTAAATTAAAATCAAACCACATTTACAACTTGGTTCCTCGGTTCCACAAAGCACATTTCAAGCTTTCAATAGCCACATGTGTCTGGTGTCTGCTGAGCTAGACATTGGCACAGTAAGTTCTACTGGACAGTGTGGGTCTAGAGCATTGCCTGGAATCCAATAGGATCTCAATAAGTATGTGATGGATGAAGGAGCGAAGGAATGACTGATGGGTTGGCCAAAGCCAGGACACACGACTCAAGATAAAACCATCCACCTCTTTGCCCAGGGCTCAGCAATTTTCAGTAATGAAAGAAGAGATAACAGCCAGTCAGTGAACAGACATTATGACTGAAAAGTATTTAAGCCACAGGGCATCCCTTGAGTGAGAAAAGTCATGTCATTCTTGCCTTGAGTTCTGCCACCTTGTGCACTGATTATGTGAACTCCCTACATTCTCCCGGGGATGTCCTTCCTTATCTACTTGAGCCAACACAGTGTTCCACCCCAACTTTCTGAGAAGTCGGTGCTTCTCATCTGTGTCCCATGAGAATTCCAGCCTTGCTCTGTCCAGGGGATGCTGTGGGTTGGTCCTCGCCTCCAGAAAGCTTGTAGAGCTGTCCAGCCAAAAACACAGCTCGGGAAACCCAGGACAGCCAGCAAGGGGAAAGCAAACTGTTTCTGGAGGCAGGAGTGAGCTCTGTCAGGCTAAAAAAATAACAGGGCTGAGGAAATGATTATTTTGCTATTAGATGCAAACAAAACTGTTAACGGCGTAATTACAGGCATGTTTTTCTAGTTGCCTCGTGACCAACAGTGACAGCAGATATACTCTTTCCAACTTGCACAGTGTCTGGGAGGAGCTTTCCCTGGATGATGTCCACCTGAGCTTCGGGGTCTCGGGAAAGAGGGTGTGAATCTCTGAACATCCAAAGAATAAAAGCGGCTGGATGTTGAGAACATGGTCAGTGGGAGAGATGGTTGAACCCAAACATCTGGTGTTGGGCTCCCAAATATGACCTCCCATGAAGTACTGAGGCTAACACATTTTCCATCCTAATACTCACCTTGCTATTGATTACTGTAATTAAGGGATGAATATCTGTGTCTCCCCCAGATCAATGATCTGCTGTTCCACTCTGCCATACCTCCACCCCTTCTTTTGCACAATGGGCCTCAATTCAGGACTTGGTTTTAAACCTCACTCTTTAAAAGCACCTCATCTAGGTTGATACAGAGCCCCAGTTTGAGTTTCCTGAGCCATACAGCAAATTCCTGTTGGCTATCTATTTTACATATGGTAATGTAAGTTTCCATGTTACTCTTTCCATACATCTCACCCTCTCCTCTCCCCATGTCCATAAGTCTATTGTCTACGTCTAGAGGGGTGGGATGGGGAGCGAGATTCAAAACGGAGGGGATATATGTATACCTATGGCTGATTCATATTGAGATTTGATAGACAACAACAAAATTCTGTAAAGCAATTATCCTTCAATAAAAAAAAAATTAAAAAAAAAAGTATCTCATCTTCCTGACCATGCTCCATAAAGTGGGACCTCCTCCTTGTCTCCCATCTCAGCAGCCTGACATTATTTGATCAACATGCTCTCCATTCCTCTCATAGACAGTAAATGCCCTCAGTGAATGAGCAGATCCATTCCTCTACTGTATCTCCCAGTCCCTAGCACTCAGCCAGTCAGGAAGTGAACTGCACACGTGTTTGAATAGATGATTATATTTTGTTAGCTGCTCACAGAGAGGGTGGTGGCTTCTGGCCTTTCCATATGGCCCTGGAGAGGCTGTAGCTTGTTTTCAGAGTCTGGCTCAGACTATGTCCTCTTGGGGGACTCTGAAGACCCAGGTGTGAAGCAGTGATGGTCTGACTTGGGCCACGATGGAGGAATCACAGGTGAGAATGCATATGGGAATGGTGTCAGGGTTAGAATGCGAATATGCAGGCCTCCTTGGAACAGTGAGATGGAGGTCACACAGGTTTCCAGCTGCTGGTGAACAGGTGGTCCTATTCAGAGGATGAGGAATTACAAGGGGGAGCTGACGTGGATTGGGAAGCAGTTCTAGAAGAATCATTTGAGGGCCATGATCCTATGGGGAGACAATTTCCTGGAGCTAACCTCAAGGGTCTACTGAGAGTTATGTCAGCTATTCAAAACTTTCCAGGGTTCCAGGGCCCTTGCTTTTGGGAACGTATGCTCCTTAAAAAGAATAAGAAACACCTTGCACTACTATCAAAAAGAACAGAAAAGAAAAATACATGAGCAAGGATATAGGGAAATCAGAACCCTTGTGCACTGCTGGTGGGGATATAAATTGGTACAGTCGCTATGAAAAACAGTATGGAGGTTCCTCAAAAACTAAAAACAGAATTCCCATATGATCAGTAATTCTACTTCTGGGCATAACTAAAATAACTGAAAACAGGGAGGTGATGAGATATTCATACACCCATGTTCTTAGCAGCATTAGTTGCCATAGGTGTAAGGTAGAAACCACCCAAGTGTCCATCAGTGATGGATGAATGGACAAGCAAAACGTAGTCTCTCCAGACAAGGGAGATTTATTCCCTCTCAGAAAGGAAGGGAATTGTGACACCTGCTACGATGTCAATGAACCTTGAGGACATTCTGCTAAGTGAAATAAACCAGTCACAAAAAGACAAAACACTGCCTAATTCTACTTCCAGGAGGTCCCTAAAGCAGTCAAATTCATAGAAACAGAAAATAGAATGCTGGCTGCCAGGGCCTGGGGGAGGGGAGATGGGGAGTTGTTTAATGGGTGTGGAGTTTCGGTTTTGAAAATGAAAGAGTTCTGGAGCTTGGTGGTATAACAATGTGAATGTGCTTAACCACTTAAAAATGATTAAGATGGTAGGTTTTATGTTGTGCACATTTTACCACAGTTAAAGCCAAAAGAACAAAGAGGAGTCTCTAGCACTCTCTTTCACAGTCTTTAGCCGTCCCCTCCTGCCTCAAGGTCAGCCCTCTTCAAAAACTCTGGCCCAGGCCCCCGGCCATTCTGGGTCCTCTGTGCCAGCTGGGCTCTGCAGGTCTCCTGAGAATGAGGCTGTTTTGTGCAGATGGGGGGCCTGGGCCCTACACACGAGCAGCTGCCTGGCTCTCTGCCTAAAAGGCTAAGACGCTGCTTGGATTCAGACAGCTCACGATGGCTTCTGAGACCCCTGCCTCTGTCTGAGGTTTGGGGAGGAGGGCTCCCCGAATGTGGTTCTACAACAGCAATGGAGGCAGCAGCAATCACCTCCTTCCTCATGGGCTTCTCCCACCAGCTCAGTGCCCTCCCCACTATTATCTCATGGCAGCCAAAGTGATCTTTCCACGTTGCAAATACGGTTGAAGTTTTGAAGTGTTAGTGGCTCAGTTGTGTCTGACTCTCTGCAACCCCATGAACTGTAGCCTGTCAGGCTCCTCTGTCCATGAAATTCTCCAAGCAAGGATACTGGAGTGGGTTGCCATTCCCTTCTCCAGGGGCTTCTCATTAAAACTGCACAGCTCCTGGGCTAAGGAGTCAACCACCGGACAAGGGATCAGAAATCCCTGCAGGAACTGGCTGGACCATCCTTCCTGGTGGTAAGGCACTCTGGCTGGTTGTGTTTCAGCCACATCAGCCTTCTTTTAACTCCTCAAGCCTGTCAGGGGTCCTCCTACACCTGGGCCTTTGCTTATGCCATCCCCTTTCCTGGAACACACTGCTAGCTAAGCCCCACCCATCTCACACACCGCAGTTCACACGTTGCCTCCACAGAGGGGCCGCCCCAGGCCCCAGGGTGCAGGTGAGCTTCACTTGCTAAATGCTCTTTCATCTGTCCTTCCTTCCAGAATACTTGCCTCACTTTGTGATCACATGTTCACTCATGTGATCCTTCTGGTTAGTTTCCGACTCCCTTTTTCAATAACCAGTGCTGTTGCACAGACAGTGCCTGCTGGGTGCTAAGCACATCCCATACATTAATTCATTTCTCTCTCTAAGCAACTGTATGGGGTGTTGTTGTTGTTGTACCCATTCTACAGATGAGGCAGCTGAGGCCTGGAGACATTAAGCGATATTCTCAAGTCCATGTTCACACAGCTAGTAAACAGAAGAGCTGGGATTCAAACACAGGTGATTCAAACCACTAGGATGAGGGCAGAGACTGACCATGTTTCTCTTTCCCTTTGAACACTTGGTAGCCAGCATAGTGTCTGGCACATAGTAGGTAGTCAGTAAGTATCTGCTGCATGAATGAGTGAAGTTAGAGAATCCCCATCTTCTGATCTTACCTGTGGGACCATTTTTAGCCGGCTTCACAGGCAAGCCTGAGTTCTTTCCTCCCCAAGACACCCTTGGGTTGCTATCAGAGGGGCTTGGATAGTGAAAGAAGGAAGGAGGGAAAAAGGGAAACTCAGACCTCCTTCCCTAAGCCTTCATCTTTCCATCTTCAACCCCAAATCTGTCTCAGCCAACCGGAATCACTGGAAACTTTTCTAATGGAACCAGGCGGAGGAGTTCCCTGCTGAAAGGGGAAGGTCACCAGGCTTCCCTACAAAATTCACGAAGTTCTAATACTAACCTCTTTAAACTTTCTTACGCAGCAGAAGCTATGTTTTAAGGGATGAAGATTAAGACAGCACACATGTTAAAGGCCCTGGCAGAGGGCCTGACACACAGTAGGCACACAGGAAATGTCTGCTGGATCTGGGTGTTCATCTTGCTTGATCAGTGCCTTGGAGACACTGGTCTTGGGGATGTTGCAGAGAGGCCCAGACACCTGCTTCCTGTCTGTTTGAGCTGGTCTTTCAGGCTGAGGAGCTGCAGAAGAGCTCTTATGCTCCTGCCCTCGGTCCCTGGTGGTTTCTCAAGAGAGAGGTTTGGGTCTATGGTTAAGGGTAGTTTAAATGTCCACATGACGGGGGGGCCCACTGGGTTAGACCTTGCTGCTGTGAATCCCTAAGAGGCAGAATTAGTAGATTCTGGGTTTTGCTTGATGCTTGCACACACACAATATGCATGCTCACACACACATACCACAGACAGAATGTGAGCTCTGGAGGGGCCATGGACACTTTCAGCCTTTGCATCTGGTTTGCTCCAGGACACAGAGCCCAGTGACAGATGGTGTGGGGTCTGTTACCACCGGCCCAAACCTCGCAAACCAACTGCAAAATGCTTTTGGTTTCATCCCTGTCTGTGGTCCATCTAACTGAAGAATGCTAGCTCCGTTTCCAGCCTTACTCAGTAAACAGAATATATTGAATAAAAGCATCATGTTCTTTGATGATTCCAAACCTAGCAAGGTCTCAATGGTTGAAAATATCCATTTCAACCAACTGGATGCATAAACAGCTCCAACCAGAGCTTGCGTGGGCCAGGCGGTCACGTCAACAGTGAAGTGGGAAGGCCTAGATTCTTTAAACATACTTTGCTTGCATATTCCAAACACGAGAACAGTCTTCCTGTTCACAGACGAGTTGGTTCTCACCTGTTTCTCTTGAAACATTCAGTCTTTGAGTCTCACTTTGCATTTCCCACTTTTGAAAGAGAGGTGAATTCAAGAAATATTTTTCTGGTCTTTTCATGAGTGAAGGGAAAAAGGAAAGCAACTCAGTTGATGATGAAGCCCAGCCTGTGGGACCAGCACTGTTATACAAGTATAATAACTACTGCCTGCTTTGGGGGAGCAGTTTCTGTGTCAGGCACTGTGTTAAGGCCCTGACATGCAATGTTTCCCCTAGTCCTCCTAACTGCCCTATGAAATAGGTACCAATACTGGGTCCCTTTTAGGTGCAGACACTGAGATGCAGAAAGCTGAGGCAACATGTGCCGATTCAAATGGCCCATCAGTGGTGGCAGAATCTGCAGCTAGGCTGTCTGCATCTAGGGTCTCATGGAGGCTACTGGCCAGTAGAGACCGATGAAGCTGACTGGCGGTTAGAGCTGGACAGCTGACCTGGACAGATGATGTCAAATCACAGACAGCTCAGAGCAGCCAGGATGGGTGAACGCTGCCCTTGGATATGCACCCAGGTTTTCAGAGTCTCGTAGAAGCTTCTGACTTGGGCACTCCCGCCCCTTCAAGAAGGCTCCTAAGTTTGCTCATCCTTCCTGGGAGGGGAGAAGTCATGGTTTTGGAAGCTACAGATGGAGTGGCAGATGGGAAGTGAAAGCCTATCAGAGTTGCCCAGGATAAAACCATTCATCTGCAAAATTCATATGTTTTTGTGTGAGGCGACTTCACGAAAACAACAGCAAGAGGAACCAGCAGTGCCTGACGCGTGAAGCGCCTCTGGCCATGATGCTGGCAACGCGAGTGGGTGGAAGGGCTGGGGGAGGGACACACGGAAATGAGGGCCATGGGAGGCAGAGGAGATCAACAAGGATGGCTAGACAACCGGAGCTTCAAAGCTAAGAACATGATGACTCCCTTCTCCGAACCCCCAAATGGGTGGGGCACGTGGTCTGAGAAAGGATTTCTGGACCTTTCTTGGAGATCAGGAGGCTCAGCCTTGGATCCAGCTTGGGGATTAAGAGCTGATATGTACTGAGCTAAGAGCCCAAACTCTCTAGGTTCTATTACTACACTCTGATTTCACAAAAGTTGTATTTACTTGCCAAGGGTCACCTGCGAGTGAGGTGGCAGAACTCGGAGTCTAGCCTTAAGCCATCATATGGGAGTCTGAGCACTCATCTTCTTGGATACTGAAATGCTTGAAATGCTGATCTCCTGGACCAGCTGACCTGGCTAAGTGGCTGCTGTTACAACTGCAACTTGCAAATCAACACGAGGCCTATAGGGGGCAGCATTGAGACTTGATGCGATTCTTCTGGGAAGGGTCACAGGCTGGCCCCCCTGCCCTTGAGAGGTTCTTGTCAAGTGTCACCTCCTGACTGAGGCTGACATGACCTCTGAGGCCTCCACGGGAGGTCTGGAGCTGGGGGAGTGTTAATCTTGACCTTTGAAGGGAGTGCCTGCCACGCCAGCAGCTGCACTCGACCTTCTGGGGTATTTCTGAACACACTCCTTCTTTGGAAGCGAGAGGGAGAAGACTCCAGCTCACCCTCGCCCTGTACTTCCCTATACTCATCTCTCCTCCTTGTTTTGTTTATTAGGTTCCAGCCATGTTTAAATTTCTCAAAGGCAAGTAGTTCATCTCTGACCCAAGTCCAGGCTGTTCTCTCTCTCAGAAACTGGAGAGTTCTCGGCTGGAGGCAATTTTGCTCCTCCAGAAACACTGCACCTGGAGATATTTGCAGCTGTCACAAGTGGTTGGGAGCGGGAACCACTACTGGCATCTAATGGGTCGAGGCCAGGGGTGCTTCCAAACACCAGCAGTGAGCAGGGCAGCCTCACAGCAGAGAATGATCCAGCCCCAGGTCACACTGATGGGCTTCCCAGGTGACACGAGTGGTAAAGAACCCACTTGCCAATGCAGGAGACAGAACAGATGCGGGTTTGATCCCTGGGTTGGAAAGATCTCCTGGAGGAGGGCGTGGCAACCCACTGCAGTATTCTTGCCTGAAGAATCCCCAGGGACCACCACAGAGGAGCTGGTGGGCTACCGTCCATAGTTTTACAGAATTGGACACCAGTGAAGTGACTTAGCACTCATGCAATCATATTGACATTAAATTCCAAGAGAGACTTTATCTTTTAGATATGTTTACTGAAATATTTGGAGCTTCCCAGGTGGCTCAGGGGTAAAGAACCTACCTGCAAATGCAGGAGTTGCAGGAGATGTGGGTTCGATCCCTGAGTTGGGAAGATCCCCTAGAGGAGGAAATGGCAGCCCACTCCAGTATTCTTGCCTGGAGGGTCCAGTGGACAGAGGAGCCTGGCAGGCTATAGTCCATAGGGTCGCAAAGAGTTGGACATGACTGACCGACTAAGCATGCACACACGCACTGAAATATTTACAGATCCATTTATATGACCTCTTAGAAATGTTACACCAGGGCTGGTGGAAGAGGGTCAAGGTCTTTATTGGTATGGATACAAGATGAATTGATTATAATGACGCAGGGGTCATTATATTAGTCTTGTATTCTTGTGCATGTTTGAGAATTGCCTTGATAAAATACATTTTTTAAGACTCCTTCATCTAGCTCTTCTGGAAATGCTGTACCCAGTGCTATCAGAGAAAGGAAGGCCCTCTGCTTCACCCCATCCACTTCTCCTTTTTGTCCTTTCAATAAGCAAGATGGAAGATACAGTCAAGCAAAAAGCTGCCTTCTTGATAGGAAATATAGTTCACTTTGTTGCCTTTTTCCCTCCCTTTAAAGAGATCTCCAGGGGTTTCTTTGCTTACACCTCTTTTAAAGAGTAGATCAATGTTTGTGCAAAGGGACAGAGTGGCATCTGAATTTCTCACCGCCCCAGGGCTGCTGGTTGCTCCACCACCCGCACATAATTGCGGCTGAGTAGCCTACAGGCCCTGGGGAGGACCTCAAGAGAAGCTAGAGATATGCAGTTTCAGCTGAAATCTACCAGTTGTAAAATGTGGGCAATCAATTCATGTGTTAAAATTTGATAGGAGCCAAACAAACCTACCCATGGGATTCCAACAGCCCAGAGACGCCTGTCTGTGATTCTGCCCAGGCTGTCACCTGCGATGCCTGTCTGTGATTCTGCCCAGGCTGTCACACCCACCTCCCTTCCTCCACTTTGTCCTTTTCAGTTTAACACCTAAGTCAGACCTTGACCTTCCTCTGCTCCAAACACAGTGTGTGGTTCCCATCTTCCTTTGAGTAATGGCCAAATTCTAGACCCTCCGTGATCTCACCTCAGTTTTCTCTCTGGCTTCTGTTTCTTACGACTTCACCCTCTATTCCAGCCACACTGAGCCCTGTTGTTCCTGGAACACATCAGGCATCCTCAGAGCTCAGCACCTGCATTGCCCTCCACTGGATCATTTCCCCTGTCTGGGCGGCTCACTCCATCACCATCTTTCATTCTTCTCCGGAAGGATGTTCCTGGCCACTCTTCGTTAAAATTCCTCTCCCATGCTCCTGCTGCTCTCTGCCTTATTTTTATGATGTGCCATTTTAAATACTTAGTTTGTGTGTTGTCTGTTTCCCCCATTTGAATGGAAGCACCTCATGGTCAAGGGTTTCAGCCTTTAAAGTGCATTCTCAAACAGAGCTGGGAAAACCATGTACTCAAGAAATCTCTGTTGAATGAATGAAGAGTGTGTGAATGCTCATGTGATTCTCAAGCACAGTGTGGCCCTTGTGTAGAGAGACTTCACAGAGACAGTGAGTAAGCATCTCAGAGGCAGGAAGGCTTCTCCAGATGGGAGGCAGGCTGCTTCTGCCTCTGGCTTCCCAGATATGACAGAGGAAGCAGGACCTCAAAGCAGGCTGGCCAGGGCCGCCTTACCTGATGGGGTAGTCAGCTGCGCTGAGGTTGATGAAGAAGTCCCAGGGCCAGTCGGTCATCTCCAGGAGGTCCTGCATGCTCTGCAAGTATGTGGACAGGAGGCTGGCTCCCCCCCAGATGGTGGCCATCCTCCAGGGTGTGACGCGGACGTTGCTGTACTGCCTGGCGAACTGAAGCACTTGGCGATGCAGGTAATTGGAGCGCTTTCCCAGGAGAGGAAGGGTGACATTCAGCAGCGTGGAAAACACCCCAGCCCTGCCCCTTACCCCCTCTCTGTCCCTTCCCTTCTAGGTGACAGGGCTTCTGAACTTTGGCAAGTAACTGATTCAGACTTGGAGTATCTTTCTGCATTGTACACAAACTTCATTATTTTTAAAGTATTACTTTAGCAATTTGAAATGCAGATTCCCTGGTTCTGCCTCTGCATTACTGGTTGTAGGTGTAGGCTGGTGCCTGGGAGTCTGCATTTTTCTGTAAGACTGATACATATGGTCTGAGGATAACAAGCTAAGTAATATGGTTGTATCTAATATGGTTGCATTCCTGGTTCAGGAAGATCCCCTGGAGAAGAGAATGGCTACCCACTCCAGCATTCTTGCCTGGAGAATTCCATGGACGGAGAGGAGTCTGGCAGGCTAAAGTCCATGGAGTCGCAAAGAGTGGATATGACAGAGTGACTAACACTTGCATTTAAACCTGGTGAGCATTTTGAAAGGAAGAATTTCTCCACTACACTCTGGCAGGCCTGCTAGAATCAGACTTTTGAATAGGCATCCCCATTGTCTTCCTGACCAAAGACACAATCATGTCACATCAGCAGACCAACAGAAACCTCTGGAACAAGATGCTCAGGGGTCAACAAGCTGGCTCCATGATTTTTTTTGGTAAATAAAGTTGTATTGAAACAGTCACACACATTCATTCGTGTATGTTTTTATGGCTGCTTTCAGGCTACAATGCCAGAGCTGATTAGCTGTGACACACTGTATAGCCCACAAAGCCTGAAATACTTGCCCTCTGGCCCTTGATGGAAAAAGTGGGCCCACCCCTGGGTTAGCTATCCTTATAGAGTGGCAGGCATTGCATTGGGCAGGACCGTGAGCAAAAGAGGCGTGAATGACGTTCATGGAGGAAGTCTAAAGTCACAGTTGGGAGCTTTGAAACCAGCACCCACGTATGTGCACACACACATGATACACACACACAGCACTTTAAGACCAAATGGTCTGGGGGAGGCAGCTGCTCAGCTTGCAAGGCTCCCCTGAAAGGGAGACTGGCTTGGAGAGGGGCAGACATACCCCCAGAGAAATGCCAGCATGGGGCGATCAGAGGGTGGGCCTCACCTTGTCCACGTGGATGTAGTAGAAGTGGTCCTTGTGGTAGATGGCCTTGAACATGCGCTGCAGCTGCCGAGAGGCACGGCCGTGGACCACCAGGACGAAGGCGATTCTGACCGGGTTGGCCAGCATATACTCCACTGAATCCTCGTCCCACTGAACATTCTTGTTGGCTTTGCCTGGGAAAACCAGAGAGATCACAGAGGTGGGGTGAGCTTGGCTGTCCTCAGGGGGTGTTTCTCTGATGCTTCTTCCTGGGACTATTTGAGGGGCACAGTAGTTATACTGGTCCCTAAAACTGGTTTCAACTTAACCAAGCAAGTCCTGGACCCTTACTCCGTCCTGGTACATCAGGAGTGGGGGCCCCTGAGGAGCTAAAGACATGGTTTCCATCCCCAGGGAGCCGAAGAGCACTGACAGAGACACGTGTACACATATTAAAGCAGAAGGAGATGAGCCACGTAAGAGGTACATTTCTGAACCACAGAGGAAGGAGCTGTTAATTTCAATTTGGGAAATGTTAAGATATACATGCTGTTTTTGTTTGTCCAGAATCCACTCTCATTTCTCCCCCTAACAGCATCTATTTTGTTTTGTTTTGTTTTTAATCGTGGAAAGAACAGACAACCTGAGAGCTACCCCCTTAACACATTTTTAAGCGTTCAGGATAGTAGTGTGGATTATAAGCGATAGCTTATGGTGAACGGTGTCAGATTCGTGATCTTCGAAGAAGATTTAGCTTCGGAACCAGGGACAGGCTTGATCACTCAAGAGCTTTTGTGCAGCAGAGTTTTATTAAAGTGAACAAAGGGCACAGAAAGCTTCTGACACAGACATCAGAAGTGGGGTGGAGAGTGCCCCCCTCCTAGTCTTAGCAAGGCCTTATATGCTTTCATCAGACCCACTCCCACAACATACATCTGAAATTAATAAGATTAGAACTAACAATAGAAAGGTCTTACCAGACCCACTCCCACAGTATACAAGTCTTAAGATAACAAGATTAGTCAGAAGGTTAGGGAGAAACATGTCCTCGAGCAAGATACACTGTTACATTGACTAAGACAAAGCAATGTAGAAAAAAAAAATGTATCCTTCTCTCCTCCTTGAGAGCCTGGACCCCTCTCTCCTTCTTGAGAGCCCCAGACTCTTTTCTCCTCCTCCGGGACCCCAGATTTCTTATCAACCTAGTAGGGAATTGACTCTCTCATAAGCACAATGTTGCATAGCATATCTCTAGAATTTATCCATCGTGCCTAAGAGAAATTTATCATCCAATATTTCGAGGGGCACCAACCTCCCCCATTCTCTGTGTGGAAGGAGAGGGTCTCTATCTATTATCAATTTCAGGGGTGGTCACAGGACTTAGGCTTGGCCAGTCAGGACACAGCAGGTAAGGTTCAGGGTTAACTAAGCTATTTAGCTAAGAAGATAGAATTCCAGACTGTTGTTGGAACTACTAGATAAGAGTCTCAAAGTCCACGAAACTTGAAGATCCTAAGAGCCATTTTATCCCCCCATGGAGAGGAAAGGCAACAGGGAGGAAAACACTGCTGAGTGAGGGGAGGGTATAGGTCCTCGTGACCCCACTTGAGCTCCTGGATCAGCCTGGGAGGAGATCAGCCATGTCACTGCTTATTTTTCTTTAAGAGCCCAGATCCTACACCAGATGCTCCTAGATAAGTGGTTCCAGACGTCTTTTATCCTGGTGTGTGTGCTCAGTCGCTTCAGTCGTGTCCGACTCTTTGCAATCCGATGGACTGCAGCCCGCCGGGCTTCTCTGTCCATGGGGTTCTCCAGGCAAGAATACTGGAGTGGGTTGCCATGCCCTTCTCCAGGGGATCTTCCCCACTAAGGGATGGAACCCGTGTCTCTTGCATTGCAGGCAGATTCTTTACCATTGAGCCATTGGGGAAGCCCCCTTTATCCTGGAAGCAGCCTCAAAGATGCCTTTTATCCTTCTTACCCTTGCAAATGCCCCAGGGGTAAGGTTTCAGGGAGGAACACGCTTACAGGTTCAGTTCATTATAATCCCAACCAGAAATCTCCTGGCTTTCTTGAGCCGAATTTCCTCTGGGTCTAACCTGATTTCTTGCAGGTTTTAGGTTTATGGGACTCAGCACATAGCAGCTGCAGGTGTCTCTGAATACCAACTAGGAAAGCTGAGAACTCGGACTGTTCAGCCTGGAGGTCAGGAGACGGGGAGCCTGTCAGCTGTCATTGGGAAGCTGAACGGCCACCACACGAGTGCGGCTCCTTCTGTGTTGTCTCAGAGGAGGACGGGATGGGGACTGAGTATGGGCTGTGTCCTTGTCACGTGGTACAGCCTCCATGGCCCGCGGCCCTGCCTCCTGCAGTTAGGACTGCAGACCCCTGCGCCCTGACTCCCCCACCATCGACCTTGACCCCTGACCTTTTGTCTTTTCCTTGAGCAAGCCTGTCTTTGCCTCAGAACCTTTCCATGGCCATTCCTGCCCCCGGGGACACCCTCTCCCTAGATCTTTGTATATTTTTCTTGCCACTAGTTCACAGGTCACAATAAGGCCACATGCCCCCTACCAACCACATCACTGTCTTTTATCTCGATCTATTTCAATTTTCTGCATTGTATTCAACACTGTTTGGAGTTATATATATATTTTTTATTGTCTGGACCCCTAACTAGAACTAAACTCCAAAAGATGAGGGACTATTTCAGAATATTTATCACTGAATACACAACATTATTAACAATATCTGGCACATAGCTGGTTTTTGGTGAAAACAAAAGTTATAGGAGGGTACATTTTAGTACTGTAACAATTACCTCTTCTTGAGCTTTGAGCAGTCCTTACCAATAATTATTTCGTTTAATCCTCATAACAACCCTGCAAGGTAGGGCCGTTATCTTTGTTTTGCAAATGAGGAAACCATAGCTTAGAGAGGCCAAGGGATTTATTTGTTCAAGGTCCCACTGCTTTAATTAAGCTGAGATTCAAACCCAGGTCTGTTTCCAAAGCTTATGCCCTTAACCAGTAATATACACTATGTTACCATGCCCAGAATTTGTAAATATAAATAACAATTCTGCTTAATGAAATAGCCTGTAAATTAGTTATTGCAGGTAGATAGGCATGCACTTGAAGACTGTCAGAAGTATTGCAGAGAGGACTCCTGTGTCATGTGGGAGGTGGACTCTAGGTACCCAATAAAGTGACATCTTTTAATTCAACCCTCCATCCGTCCATTCATTCATCCATCCAGCCAAATTCAACCAGTCATCCAACAAACCATTTAACTATCCACCTAGCAAAACATTCAATGTCTTATCATCCCCCCAAAAAACCATCCATCCATCCATCCATCCATCCATCAATCCATCCATCCATCCATGCATCCACTCACCCATCATCCTCCAAGCAAACCATCCATGCATGCACTCTTCCAACCATCTAATGATCAACTCTCTGATCCACGCAATATTAACTTAGCCCATACTGCATTAATATTTTGTGGATCAGAGAGTTGACCATTAGATGGTTGAAAGAGTGCAAGCATGGATGATTTGCTTGGAGGATGATGGGTGAGTGGATGCATGGATGGATGAGAAGATGTATCCTTATTGGCCACCTTATAAGCCTCCCACATGATACAGGAATCTTCTCTGCAATGCCTCTGACAGTCCTCCAGTGCATGCCTATCTACCTACAGTAACTAATTCACAAGGTATCTCATTAACTAAGCAGAATTGTTATAAACATTCCCAAATGGAAGAGAGAATGGCAACCCACTCCAGTATTCTTGCCTGGAGAATCCCATGGACAGAGGAGTCTGGTAGGCTGCAGTCCATAGGGTCACACCGAGTTGGACATGACTGAAGTGACTAAGTACATTCATTCACATACTACATGCCACATACTATACTAGGTACTAGAAAAATAAAATTGGAGGGAAAACTCTTCCCTTGAGGAGCTCTCAGCCAAATAGGATACATGGAAGACAATGCTAATTGCTTTATGAAAGATGTGTGCCCTTGGAGGGTGGGGAAGTCGTGAACAATATGCCCATAGAGAGACCGAGGAGATCTCAGAGAGTTCAGCCCAAAGCTTCTGAGCCCAATTCCCCATGCTCTCCTGATGTCCTACCCTCTTTGGCTCCTGACTGTTCAATCAGAAAATTCGATCCTGGGGATAATTACCATCTTGGCTCTGGTTGAAGACAAGCTAGGCAGCAACCACAGCGATATCCTAACCTCCCTCTATTCTCCCCTCCAAACCGCTCGCAAATATGCTAGGCTTTCCTGGTGGTTGTACAGAAGAAGTGTGCCTGGAAGAATCATGTGCCTTTAAACACTCACACAATAACCTACCCATTCATTCATCCATCCACCCATCCATTCGTTCATCCATCCATCCATCCATCCATCCAACCACCCAGAACCCTTCAACCCTCCCACTTGCCAGTCTAGGACAAAACTTTGAGCACAAAAGCATATGGGACATGAGCCTGTTTCACACATGGATTATGAATGGATTAAGAAATGTGAGACTCCAAAGTAAAAAGATAATAAGAGAAAAGCTTATATTCTCTTTCCCACAACTGTAGCCCAAAGGCAGTGCACAGGTCATGGCAGGGCCCGCTGTAACCTCTCTTCACCTCCCTCAGAGACTCTTTATCAAACAAAGGGAGGGAGATTAAAAACAATGGCTACTCATGTCCCTTTTTTCTACCTGGATTTCTTTGGGTGATGTTTCAAAGGTTTAAATGTGGTCTGGACACTATGTTTCATAGGAATTCCACTCTGTAGGGGTTCCTGCTGGCACTCAGATAATACTGCTCATCTCTGCCCCAGAGTTTCTGGGTAACAATGACCTGGAGCTCCTAGCAAGGCAGGCTCCTGGGGCTTTTGGAAACAGCCATGCTCTCCAGCCAGGGATGTCTCTTGCCCTGTTGTTGAATGAGTGAGCGAGTGAATCCATTCTGGAGGCAGGCTGCTCTGGGCCAGAGGAGCTGGTGTCTCCTGAGTGCTGGTGCCAGGGGCTATGTGTGGGTTTTTATTTGGCTCTGGGAGAAAAACACTGTCATACTTGAGACACAGAGAGGTCAGCGCATTACCCGGGTCACACGGTAAGGGAGGATAGAGGCAGGAGTGTGAACCCAAATCCAGCCCTGCTCCTTCCACCTGCCCTCTGCTGTACTGATGAACAGGTTATGGGAGGAAGAGGTTATGGTCTCTAAAGGGACTTGAGTGTTGATGTTGAGAAAAGCCTTTTGTAATTTTTCTTTGGGGGTTTTTAGAAAGCAGAGCAGATTCACAGACAGATAGACACGGTCAAGGGTGCTTCCTTTCTGGAGAAGGGGAAGAAGACCTGGGGAATCAAACACTGGCTGCAGAGCCTCCTGGGCGTAAATAGTCTAAAGTCATCCTTGGGTCAGACAGTCGGTCTGGGGAGGAGCGAAGAGAAGGGGGAACAAAACCCCAGAGTTCTGCGTGCGTGCATGCTAAGTCACTTCAGTTATGTCTGTCTCCTTGCAACATCATGGACTGTAGCCTGCCAGGCTCCTCTGTCCATGGAGTTCTCCAGTAAGAATAGTGGAGTGGGTTGCCGTGCCCTCCTCTTTCCAGGGGATCTTCCTGACCCAGGAACCTGGGTCTCCCACATTGCAGGCAGATTCTTTATCATCTGAGCCACCAGGGAAGCCAGCTATTCTGGGGATAAGAGTGGGTAAGAAAGACAAAAATATCCACAGGAAAGAGACGGAGAGATGGCGATGGGGATGAGAAGTGGAGGTGGGCACACAGAAATCCAGGGAAAAGCCGAGAAAGACAGGAGGACCTCCTCTTCCCACATATATGGAGAAAGAAATACAAAGAGAGACCCACGAAGAATCGCGGGCTCAGACAGAGACGCACAGACAGAAACACACAGACAAAAACAGAGACAAACACACCCAACCAGACATACACACAGAGGCAGGAGAGGCAGGGGGAAGGGGAGAGCTTCTCCACCTGAAAAGCTGCATCCACTTGACCCCAGAGTGATACAGCTAGCCTTAAAAGCAAAGGCCAACGAAAGTTCCAGTATTTCAGAATCAAAAACTGCCCCCAGGCTGGAGACACTGCCTGGTCCCCTCCCCCCATTCTTTACACACTTTCCCCTCACCCGTCCCCTAACCAGCCCTGTACTCTCGTGAGCCCAGAGATGAAGGAAGAGGGTGAGGCCCAGGGACCCACCAAAAGTGGTGCGACATTCCCAGGCTGGCTCCAGATCACAATGGCAATCATCCTTCGCAGTGGCATATGGGAGGACCCTGATGCATTTTGCGAATAAACAAGAGAGCGTGAATGGGCGAGTTTTCTGTCCTGTGTTGCAGCAGGGGGCAGGGAGGGCATTCAAAGGGGCTGAGGTTCATGGCGTTCTGGGCCAGTTGCCAGTCACCAGCTTCTTATTTTTGCTCCACAGCCCTGGCTCCTGTATCGACCTTTCCAGCAAGCTGCTCGGACACGGGGTTGCTGAGGAGACAGGAAACCACCCCAGAGACCAGGCAGAGTGGGCCTCCTCAACTCTGGTCACCGTTTCCGGGACTGTGGTCCTGGAAAGCTGCCGGCCTCCACCACCAGGAATGGGATGGTCAGTGGGCTGTGGTGAGCTTCCCAGAAGGGCAGGATTGGGGGAGGGGCTCTCTCCCACCCCCTGGAGAGAGTAGGAGCCGGCAGAGCCTGGCCAGAGGTGATGTGGCAACAAGTATTATAGTGTTACACATGCAGGTCCCTCCACCCAGTAATTTCGCTCCTGAGAATCTATCCTGGGTGAAGAAGGCAAATATGCATGTCTCCATGTATATGGCAACCCACTCCAGTACTCTTGCCTGGAAAATCCTATGGACAGAGGATTCTGGTAGGTTACAGTCCATGGGGTCGCAAAGAGTAGGACACGACTGAGTGACTTCACTTTCTTTCTTTCTTTCCATGTACAGAGGGTTTCCCAGGTGGCCTAGTGGTAAAGAATCTGCCTGCCAATGCAGGAGACGCAGGAGACTCGGGTTCCATCCCTGGATCGGGACACTCTCCTGGAGAAGGAAATGGCAACCCACTCCAGTATTCCTGCTTGGGGGCTACCGTCCATGGGGTCACAAAGAGACGGACATGGCTGAGAACGCACACACGTCCAGGTGTAGGATGCTCTTTGTTCATTTAGTCACCCATTCAGCATCTCCTCTGTGCACACTGAACACAACAGAGTCCTTTCCTGAACGCTGCTTAGGTGAGTAGAGTGGAAAGCCAATACGAAAGTAAGCAAATATACAGACTGAAGTAAGTCAGAAAGAGAAAAACAAATATTGTATATTAACGCATATATGCGGAATCTAGAAAAATGGTACAGGTAAACCTAGCTGCAGCCTGGGAATAGAGATGCAGACAGAGAATGGGCGTGTAGACACAGGGCAGGGAGAAGGAAGGTGGGACGAACTGAGAGAGTGGCACTGACATATATACACCACCATGTGTGAAACTGATAGCCAGCGGGAACTTACAGCATAGCACAGGGCGCTCAGCTCTGTGCTGACCTGGATGGGTGGGATGGGGGAGATCCAAGAGGGAGGGGATATACCTATACTTGGAGCTGATTACTCTGTTTTGCTGAAACCAGCAAAACATTGTAAAGCAACTATGTGAGTGTGTGCTAAGTCACTTCAGCCATGTCCCACTCTGTGCGACCCTATGGGCTGCAGCCCGCCAGGCTCTTCTGTCCATGGGATTCTCTGGACAACAATATTGGAGTGGGTTGCCTTGACCTCCTCCAGGGGATCTTCCCAACCCAGGGATGGAACCTGTGTTTCTTACATCTCCTGCATGAGCAAGTGGGTTCTTTACCACTAGGACCACCCAGGAAACCTGTAAAGCTATGATACCCTAATTTTTAAAAAAGCAAGCAAACAGAGAATACAATTGCAAACAGTGATATAGACTATGAAGAAAAAAATTTAAGCAGGTTAAGCGGGTGGGGAGGGGTATTATTTGGCTATGGTGGCCAAATGTAAGCTGATGTGAAGTGGATACACTTGAACAAGCTCAGGATGAACTGAGGGAGTGAGTCCTTTAATTATCACGGATGGAGGAGGATTCTGGGAAGCTGGCACAGCAAGTGCAAAGGTCCTGAGGCCTCCATCTCCATGGTGTTTATAATGGTCCAAAATAGGAATTGATCCAAAGGTCATAGTAATACTTGTTGATACAGAACATTATCTATAACATATTAAGCAAAAGAGAAGTCCTTCAATGCAATCCATAACAATGAAAAGACCTGCCCCCAAATATTAACAGAAGGGCAGATGGTGGCATGACAGTTTTCACTTCTTCCTTATACTTTTATGTGTTAACTACATTTTGTAAGATGGATAACTTTTATCAGCCAACCTAACAATAAAGGTGATGCTTATTGATAATTCTAATATCAACTGTTTACAGAACATGCCAGCTATGTATTAAGCCATTTCTGTGCATGATTTTTTTTACTTCCATCCAAACCTCTATGAGAAAAGGGTTATTATCTTCCTCTGATATGGCGAAGGAAGCTGAAGTTCAGAGACATCCCGGTTAGGAGTCATCTTTTCCCATCACTTCATGGGAAATGGATGGGGAAACAGTGGAAACAGTGTCAGACTTTATTTTTTTGGGCTCCAGAATCACTGCTGATGGTGACTGCAGCCATGAAATTAAAAGACGCTTACTCCTTGGAAGGAAGGTTATGGCCAACCTAGATAGCATATTGAAAAGCAGAGACATTACTTTGCCAACAAAAGTCCGTCTAGTCAAGGCTATGGTTTTTCCAGTGGTCATGTATGGATGTGAGAGTTGGACGGTGAAGAAGGCTGAGCATCGAAGAATTGATGCTTTTGAACTGTGGTGTTGGAGAAGACTCTTGAGAGTCCCTTGGACTCCAAGGAGATCCAATCAATCCATCCTAAAAGAGATCAATCCTGGGTATTCATTGGAAGGTCTGATGTTGAAGCTGAAACTCCAATACTTTGGCCACCTCGTGCGAAGGGTTGACTCATTGGAAAAGACCCTAACGCTGGGTAGGATTGGGGGCAGGAGGAGAAGGCGACGACAGAGGATGAGATGGTTGGATGGCATCACTGACTCGATGGACATGGGTTTGGGTAGACTCCGGGAGTTGGTGACGGACAGAGAGGCCTGGCATGCTGTGATTCATGGGGTCACAAAGAGTCGGACACGACTGAGCAACTGAACTGAACCGAGCTAGAAATGGAGCTGGTCTGTCTTACCCAAGCCCTATTACTGCCACTATGCTCCATCAAATTGTCCTCATTTCCAAAAGATGAAAATCTCTTCCTAGAAGCCTATCAGTTGGCTTTTTTTCAGCTATAGGACAGATAACAATGACATGTGGTCAGAGCTATGTGGGTCTTTACAGACTGAAACCCAAACATTGCCCAGTTCCTAAAAAAAGCTATGAATTTAACAATGTAATCAGATTTCTGTGGCATAAAACAGAAAATAAGGGGAAGAATCAGAGTGATTAGAGACAGCGGGAGAAGCTGACTTCAGACAAATGTTAAGAAGCCAGGGTTGTGGGGAGGCATATCAAGTATATTTTTGCCATGCAGGTGGCGAGGCCAAGGACAAGCATTCAGGGAGGGCTCTACCCAGTAACTTGCTGTGCCAGCTTCGGCCTGTTACCCAAGCCCTGTTTTTATTGCCATGGGTCAAATAAGGGCTATGTAACCCTTGGGCTTTAAAGAGATAGTGAAGATAAAGGTATTCTGCAAGGACCAATGTGCTGTGCAAATGTTGACATGTTGGCAATGATTATGCTTGTGGTTCCCTGTAGGGATATGATCTGGGAGGAGACAGTGAACTACAATGGTTAAGAGCATGGCCTCTGGTCAGGCAGATCTGTGTGACCTTGGAGTAGTTAAACCATCTCTCCAAGCCTCAGTTCTCTCATCTATAAAACGGGTACATTATCATCACAGAGTCTGTCTCACGTGGATGTCTGTGTCTGTTAGGATAGCTATCAACACTGCCAGTGTTATTGTCTCCATTTCGATTTGGCTGTTCAGGATCAAGTTGGTTGTAACCACTGGACTCAGCTCTAGCGCTCTACCTCAAGGCCACGTGGCCTCTCAGGGCTGTGTATTCCTGGGAGCTCACTGCTGCAAATAAACACCCACACCCAGAATCTCCCTCTGCAGTGTCTGCCTCTGATCACAACAAATAACAAATGCCCGCGATTCTATTTATGCTCTGAAGGGGACTTTTTGAGCTGTTGCAAGGGGAGCTTTCTGACTTGGTTCCAAATTATAGGGGTGGCTGGATCTTGGGGAGAAGTGGAGACGAGGCTGTGTTGCAAATAGGATTTGGGTCAGGAGTGCACCCAGGCCCCTGCCCTGGGGAGGGGGCGGGCTCCACGGCTCGGAACCAGTTCCAGCTCTGTCTCTTCACAGCAAGGACTATGAAAAGACACCTCTCTGATCATCAGTTCTTCCTCTGTAAAGCAGGTTAGTCACAGGTAGCTCTATTTTTAATTTTTTTGAGGAGCCTCCACACTGCTTTCCGTAGTGGCTACACCATTTTGCACTCCCACCAGGATGAACATTGAGAACATGCACTGAGCTAAATAAACCGGTCCCAGAAAGACAAATCCGGCGTGATTCCACTGGTCTGAGTGACCTCGAATGTCTAACTCATAGGGTCAAAGGGTGGAAATGCGGTGGCCCGGGGCTGAGGGGTGGGGAAATAGGGAATTACCACCTATGGGCATGGAGTTTCAGACAAACCCAATGAACAAGTGCTAGAGATCTTGAGTACAATGCTGCAAACTATAGCCAACAATACTGGATTGTTCACTTAAACTGTGTTAAGAGGGTAGATCTCACATTAAGTGTTCTTACCAAACCACGATAAAATTTTTTAAAAATAGAGAGGATGACCAATCTGCCCCTGACCCTGCTGGGTGGTGCTCGTGGGCGGGGCACGTTTGCACACCAGACTGCTGCACAGGGCAGGAGTCAGGGCTTTGGACGAGAAAGCCTGGCAGTTTCTAGGTGTTTTTCTCAGACTTGGGCCAAGGGCCTTTTTTTTTTTTCTCAATGGAAAGTTTCAATGCTGAGTTCTGGTGATTAGAACTTGAGAGAAGCCCTCTGCTCTCAAGGGATTTTGAAAAGGCTGCGGGGCCACGTGTCTGGATCCAAATCTTGTTACCACTGTGAACCAGCCGTGGGGCCGTGGGGCCATGGGGCAGTCATTTCCCTTCCTTGGTCCCCAAGACTCTTCCAGAATAATAATGATGTCTGAGGCATACTGAGCCCTAAGCACTATGCACACATGATCTCATTACTTAATTTCCCTGAGGTCTAGGAGGCAGATACCATGATTATGACCCCCATCTCACCATGGGGGGTGGTTCTGAGGTTGCAAGGCACTGAATGTCAAGGGTAATGATGATGAGTTACCCTCTCTGCAGAGGGCTGGAAAGGAGACAAACCCAAGCTTTATTCTAGCAGATGAGGAGGTAACATTCCCATAGTCTGGAACTCTAGCCTGATAACGGAATTAGCATCACTGAATAGAAAACAAAGTGACAGACTTTATTTTCTTGGGCTCCAAAATCACTGCAGATAGTGGCTACAGCCAAGAAATTAAAATTAAAAGATGCTTGTTCTTTGGAAGAAAAGCTATGACAAACCTAGAGAGAGTATTGAAAAGCAGAGACGACATTTTGCCAACAAAGGTCTGTCTAGTCAAAACTATGGTTTTTCCATTAGTAATGTATGGATGTGAGAGTTGGAGCATAAAGAAGGCTGTATGCTGAAGAATTGATGATTTCGAACTGTGGTGCTGGAGAAAACTCTTGAGAGTCCCTTGGACAGCAAGGAGATCAAACCAGTCAATCCTAAAGGCAATCAACCCTGAATATTCATTGGAAGGCTGATGATTAAGCTGAAGCTCCAGTACTTTGGCCACCTGACGAGAACATCCAACTCATTGGAAAAGACCCTGGTGCTGGGAAACATTGAGAGCAGGAGAAGTGGGCGACAGAGGATGAGGTGGTTGGATGGCATCACCATGTCCATGACTCAGTGGACATGAGTTTGAGCAAACTCTGGGAGATAGTGAGGGACAGGGAAGGCTGGTGCTGCAGTTCACAAGGTCACAAAGAGTTGGACATGACTGAGTGACTGAACAACAACAACTCTGTTGAGACAGGGCCGGTTGTTGGTCCTTTTCTCCCGATCTTCCTTCATTGTTCAGCTTTATTGAAGCATAATTGACATATAAAATTGTAAGATATTTGAAGTGTACACTGGGGTGATTTGATATACATAAACACTGTGGAATGATCCCCCCATCTAGTTAATCAGCACATCATCACCTCACTTATTAATTTACTTATTTATTTAGGGAGTGAAAACATTTACATTCTACTCTCTCAGTAACTTTCCCTTGTATAACGGAGTATTGTCAGCTGTAGTCTCAGATCTTACTCATTTTATTGTTGCAAGTGTGTATCCTTTGACAATCTGTTCTCTTCCCTCTACCCCCAAGTCCCTGGTGACCATTTTCCTACTCTGTTTCCAAAAGTTTAACTTTGATGAAAAGATTCCACATATAAGTGGTATCATGCAATGTTTGTGCTTGTCTGGCTTGTATCACTCAGCACAAGGTCCTCAAGTTTCATCCATGCTGTCGCAATGGCAAGGTTTCCTGAATCATCTCCCTTGTATACAACACATCAAGTTGGCTTTCTTGATAGCTGGCAGTTCCCCATGAGCCAAGGTCAAGGTTTTATATCTCCTAGCCTCCTTGTCCTGGCACAGAGCTAAGCTCAGGGGAGAAGCCCTCCATGAATGAATGATTTAGACTGATGGATTAAGCCAGACAGCTCCCATCCATTCAGGGCCTGGGGGGAGCTGAAGTGGAAGACTCACGCCTGAACTGTTGCACATGAGGGTCTCCACTCATGTGAACTGGCTGGGGTCTGGGCTCCACTTCCCCTTGCTCAGGAGCCCCAAGCCTCCCTGGGAGGAGCTGGGCAAGTGACTGGCCATCCCTTCAACACTGGGGCTGCCTGACCTGATGGGAAGTGAGGGAGGAGATACAGAGCAGGGATCGTAGAGTTGGGAAGCTGAAAGCACACGTCCAAGGATAAAGCTGGCCTGGCCATGCCCTTTAGAGATCAGGAGAAGCCATCCCTGACCTCTCCCCTCATCCCGTCTTTGTACCCCTTTCCTCAGGCCCACCAAGCATCCTGCATTTCTTCTTTTTATTAAAAAAAAAAATTAAAATACACATAAAATTTACCACTTTAATCATTTTTGAGCATACAGTCCAGTAGTGTTAAGTATCTTCACATTGTTGTGCAACCATCACCACCCCCTTTTCCATCCTGTAACACTGAAACTCTATACCCATTGAAGACTAACTTCTCATTCCCCTCTTAGCCTCTAGTAGGGCTTCCCAGGTGGCACTAGTGGTAAAGAACCTGTCTGCCAGTGCAGGAGGCATAAGAAACGCGGGTCCAAGCCCTGGGTTGGAAGGATCCCCTGGAGGAGGGCATGGCAACCCACTTCCGTATTCATGTCTGGATACTCCCATGGACAGAGGAGCCTGGCAGATTACAGTCCATGGGATTGCAAAAAGTCAGACACGACTGGAATGACTGAGCACAGCACACCCTCCAGTACCCACCATTCTACTTTCTGTCTCTATGAATCTTACACCTCTAGGTGCCTCATATCAGTGGAATCATATATTTGTTCTTTTTGCAATTGACTTCTTTCACATAGCAAAATGTTGTACCATGTGGCAGAATTTCCTTTCTCTTTAAGGCTGAATGATACTCCACTGTGTATATGTTCCACATTTTGTTCATCCATTCATATGTCAGTAGACAGCTGGGTTGCTTCCAATTTTTGGCTCTTGTGAATAAAGCTGCTATGAACACAGGTGTTCAGATATCTCTTTGAGACCCTGTTTTCAATTCTTTTGGGTACAGACCCAGAAGTGGAATTGCTGGATCATATGGCAACTTAATTTTCAAAACTAATTTATTTTTTGGCCGCACCATGCAGCATGCGGGATCTTTAGTTTCCCAACCAGGGATTGAACCTGTGCATCTTGAAATGGGAGAGCACAGTCTTAACCACTGGACTGTCAGGGAAGTCCCAAGGGAGCTTTATTTTTTCAGTTTAATTTTGTTCAAATTCCTATGATCCCATGGTTTAATAAAAGCATTTTCTGGTGGCTCAGATGGTAAATAATCTGCCTGTAAAGTGGGAGACCTGGGTTCGATCCCTGGGTTGGGAAGATCCCCTGGAGGAAGGCATGGCAACCCATTCCAGCATTCTCGCCTAGAGAATCCCCACGGAGAGAGGAGCCTGGTGGCCTACAATCCATGCGGTTGCAAACAGTCGGGCACAACTGAGCGACTAAGCACACACAGCACAGCAAATGAGCCACCCAGGCATTACGGACACATGGTCACTGAATGTAATTTGGCGGTGTGGCTTTGTTTCTCAAGTCCTGCTACTCCTCAAGACCCACTTTTTGAGCCTAGGCCTTTCTCTTTGTTTGCTTCCTCCGCATTCCTATTTCTTTGCCTTAATATTAAAGAACTGGTTACACACTCAGGTTGGGCTGGCTTGATTTCTCTCCCAAATAGTTGGGCTAGCTCCTTTTCCCACTGGCCGCTGAGAGCTCCAAGTTAGTTACACTCTAATGGTAACATTTTTAGGAACTTATTTTTTGAGTAACTCATCCTGCAGGACTGAACCCAGTCATTCCATGCGGGGGCTCTCAGCCTTGTTCTGCATCCTGAACCCACCACTTACTCACAGGTCACTTGACTGCTCGCTGCCTCTGTTTCCTCATCTATCAATGAGTGCTCACCTCCAAGGGATGCTGTAAGGACTAAAAACTACAACTGAGGCAAAAGATGGTCATGCAGCTTGACAGTGGAGAAGCCAGCTGCATGTGTGTGGGTGGGGTGACTCTGGAGCCTTGCCCAATGCATTGAAGCCTGTAATTGTTCACCCAACGAGGGTGCGGGTGGAGGGACTCTGTGAAGGAGGGGCAGGACCTGACCGTGACCTGACATTGAGGACTTCAGAGCTGGTGTTCTTCCCAAGGGAAGGTTGACATGATGCCCACACAGGACACCAAACGACACTAAGTCAGAGTGGGTAAGGGATTCCCTTTTCAATTTTCATCCAGCCCTTCTGATTATAGCCAGCCCACCAAAGGAGTCTCAGATCAATGCAAACATTTCCGTAACAGTAAGGGGAGTGACGCAAATTAAAAGACGCTTGCTCCTTGGAAGAAAAGCTATGACCGACCTAGACAGTATATTAAAAAGCAGAGACATCACTTTGTGAACAAAGGTCCTTCTAGTCAAAGCTATGGTTTTTCCAGTGGTCATGTATGGATGTGAGATTTAGACTATAAAGAGAGCTGAGTGCAGAAGAATTGATGCTTTTGAACTGTGGTGTTAGAGAAGACTCTTGAGAGTCCCTTGGACTGCAAGGAGATCCATCTAGTCAATCCTAAAGGAAATCAGTCCTGAATATTCATTGGAAGAACTGAAGCTGAAGCTCCAATACTTTGGCCACCTGATGTGAAGAACTGACTCACTGGAAAAGACCCTGATGCTGGGAAAGATTGAAGGCGGGAGGAGAAGGGGATGACAGAGGATGGGATGGTTGGATGGCATCACCGACTTGATGGACATGAGTTTGAGTAAGCTCTGGGAGTTGGTGATGGACAGGAAAGCCTGGTGTGCTGCAGTCCATGGGGTTGCAAAGGGTCGGACATGACTGAGCAACAGAACAGAACTAAAGGGGAGTGAGCTCCCTCTCCCAACAAGGAGAGATCTGCCCATAGGAATGGCGTCTCTGGCAGGAAAGAGAAGGAACCACTGGCACTGAAGACCACTGTTGTGATTTCAGGGGCTTCCCAGGTGGCTCCAGTGGTAAAGAACCCATCTGCCAATGCAGGAGACATAAGAGACCCGGATTCAATCCCTGTGTTGGGAAGATCCCCTGAAGGAGGGCATGGCAACCCACTCCAGTATTCTTGCCTGGAGAATCCCATGGACAGAGGAGCCTGGCGGGCTAAGTCTATGGGGTCACAAAGAGTCGGACACAACTGAAGCGACTGAGCACACACGCATGATTTGTGCTCTGATTTCACCGATTCCTCTGCATGGCTGCTGTCTCTACGGAAAGGAGCACAAGATCTCCACTTCTGGCAGCGATGCAAAATGACTTTCAAAATAAAATTGACTTAAGTAAAACTGAAAGCGAGTCTATTACAATGAAAAAACTATGTGAGTAATAGGACAGGTGGAAGGTGGATGTGGCAAAATCATAAAAGAAGGGAGTGTGAAGGAAGCCTAGAGAATGTTAATTAGACTCCACAAGCTCGATGCCTGACTCGGAGGTGCTGAGCTTGTTAAACAGAGGAGGGCAGGTGAAGGCCAGGTACAGACTAATGTCCAAGCAGCTTCATACTTCATGGAAGGACTTGCAGGTCCAGATCATATTTACTTTCCAGGCTTCACGGGCCCAGGAGGGTTTTGTTGGGAGTTTTCTGGAGTAGCCTCTGGGAGACCACCTTCCTGCCACAGAGAGAGACAGACAGAGACATGGGGGTCTGCTGAGGAACACTGTCCTTTTGATTTGCACTCCAATTTCTCGAGTATTTAACATTCATAAATTTTTTTTCACAGACTTCTTACCTCTCACAGTAATGCTGCATATGGAAATTATCCTCATTTATAGATCATTGGCCCAGGCTCAGAGAGGGTAGGGAACTTGCCCAAGGTCACAGAGCCAGAAGGTGGACAAGAGATTAAGAAGCAGAAACAAACTGACCTGACTTCAGATACCATGCACCATGCATGCTCTTAGCAAGATCTGGGCATCTCTGTCTCCACCCAGGCTCCCAATGCCAAGTTCACCTGGACCCAAAGCATCATATTCCCAGCGTGTGTGCTAAGTCACTTCAGTTGTGTCCAACTCTTTGCAACCTATAGATTGTAGCCTGCCAGGCTCTTCTGTCCATGGAATTTTCCAGACAAAATGACTGGAGTGGGCTGCCATTTCTTTCTCCAGGGGATCTTCATGACCCAGGGATTGAACCCCCATCTCTTACGTCTCCTGCATTGGCAGGTGGATTCTTCACCACTGAGTTACCAGGAAGCCCTCAATCTCCTTTTAAAAATTTCATCTTGCATGAGACAGGGTGCTCAGGGCTGGTGCACTGGGATGACCCTGAGGGATGGGGTGGGGAGGGAGGTGGAAGGGGGGTTCAGGATGGGGAAGATATGTACACCCCTGGCTGATTCATGTCAATGTATGACAAAAACCACTACAATATTGTAAAGTAATTAGCCTCCAATTAAAATAAATTAATTATTTAAAAAAATTACATCTCTTGGGACTTCCCTGGTAATCCAGTGGCTAAGACTCCAAGTTCCCAATATAGGGGGTCTGGGATCAATCCCTGCTTGGGAAACTAGATCCTACACACTGCTACTAAGTGTTCACATGCCACAGCTAAGACCTGGCACAGCCAAATACAGAAATAAATATTAAAACCTGCATCTCTCAAGGTGGAAGGAGTTTTTACCCACATACACCTCTGGGTGCCACCTCACATGCTCACGGCCTCCTGCTCTGCTGGAGACCCAAGGCTGGCTCACTTGTTATTTCTCTCCTGCTCTGAGAAATGTCTCCCTCCACCCCTGATCAAGCATTGAGGAAATTTTCCTGCTCACTGATTTTTTTTTTCTCCCCTCATTCAAGTCTGGAGTTATTAAACCACAGCCCATGGCTGAACCATCTTATTGATTTTATTGTCGCGAGCCCTGGGATATTTTAATGATGGACTGCTCAATAAATGGAAACCAGTGGGATGGATATTGATGGTGGATGATGCATTCAGCTGCAATTCACTGGGCCCCAGTTGCTCTGCCTGTTCCCCAGCACCTGTGAAAGTGCTCTGCGGAGGCCCGCAAGCTCCTGTCCATCCTGCTCATGTTACTTTTTCCACACAACAAGGATGAGGGTGCTATTATGATAAACAGCCTGTGTGCCAGGCCCAGGTGCAGTGTTTTTAAACAGACAGTATCTCATTTACTTCTTACAGCAGACCTATGAAGGCAGTTACTCCCATTTTACAGATAAGAAAGTTAAGGCTCAGAGTGGTTACCTGACCTGGGGCCAGCTAATACACTGTGGAACTGGGATTCAAATCTCCATTTGTTAGCCACTAAAATGAGAGCTTTTAACCCCTGTGATGGTGTGAATGTTTGTGTGTCCCCCAGAATCTTATGCTGAAAACCTAATCCCCAAGGTGATGGTAATTAGAAGGTGGGACCTTTGAAAGGTGATTAGGTCCTGAGGGCGGAGCTCTTATGCATGAGGTTAGTGACCTTATAACAGAGACCCCAGAGAGCTCCTGTATCCGTCTGCCAAGTGAGGACACAGGCAGAAGACGGTTGTCCGTGAACCAGAAATAGTCCTCACCAGACACCAGATCTGCTGGCACTTGGACTTCCCAGCCTCCAGAAGCATAAGAAACAAATTTCTGTTGATCGTGAGCCACTCAGTCTGCAGTACTTTGTTACAGAAGTCCCTAAGGGACTAAGGTTATTCCTAGGTGGCGCAGTGGTAAAGAATCCGCCTGTCAATGTAGGTGACGCAAGAGACACATGTTCGATCTCTGGTTCAGGAAGATGCTCTGGAGGAGGAAATGGCAACCCACTCCAGTATTCTAACCTGGAATATGCCACAGATGGAGGAGCCTGGTGGGCTACAATCCATGGGATCGCAAAGAGTTGGACATGACTTAGCGACTAAGGGACTTAGTGCACAGGGACTAAGATAGCCCCTAAACTAAACCATGCAAGGAAACAACAGCCTCTGCTGTAGTCGAACAACATTTCAGATGGTTTTGATACAGATTAATTTCTCATACGTCCCCCCACCTCCTGCACCTTCTCAAGCAGTGTTTCTCAACTGAGACCTATGACGTTTGGAGAGAGAAAATTCTTTGTTGGGTTGGGCTTGTCCCATGCATTACAGGACACCTAATACCCCATCTCCAAACAGCCCCTTCCCCTTTATAACTCCCAAAGTCCCCCAGGGGCCAATATGGTTGTTGCTAGAGAACTGCTCATCTTATGGGAGGTAGAAGGTTCCCTGCCAAGATGGCCTACTGCATTTTTGGCAACATGGGCAGTCTCTCTGGAAAGGCAGTGTGGCAGGCGAAAAAAAGTTTGGCGTTGCAACCAGAGAGATCTGGATTCAAACCACAGCTCTTTATTCACCGGCTCTGTGAGGCTGGGCAAGTTATATCACCTCTAAGATTCTAGTCCATCATCAGCACAACAAGGGTAAATACTGACTCCTGCCTCATAGGAGAGACCCACAGAGTCATGAGCTCAGAAAACTGTCTCATACAGAGTAGTGGTTCTTAAACTGGGCGATTTTGTCCATGCCACCACCCATCTCCCGGGTACTCTTTCCAAATTCTAGATTCACAGAATGTTTGGGCAGTGTTCTGTCCCACTAAGTTTGGGGTGGTTTTTCACTCAGCAAAAGTAAGCTAGGAGAGGATCAGAGCAAAGCACATGCCACAGAGAGCCGGCCTTCCGAGGAGCAGATCTTCCTAAAGGGGAAGACAGAATAAATATATCAATATTTCCCAGACCATTTCCATAGCATGAAGAAAATTAAGTGGTGGCTGTCATGACTATTACTTTGAATAGTGACATGCAAGTGACTGCATTCTATTTCCCTTCTCCCCCTTCCAGCTCACTTTCACCTGCACTCACCCAGGTTCCCTTTCAGGGAAGTTGCGATGCAGTTGAACATTATCAGACCAGCCTCTGTTCCTAACTGTTCTGTGCCTTTTCAAAGAAACGACTTCTATGAACTGAATTGCGTCTTGCACCAAAATTCCTATGTTGAAGGCCCAGCCTACATGTGATCATGTTGGAGATAGGCCTTTTAGGAGGTGATGAAAGTTAAATGAGGTTGGGAGGGGAGAGCCCTGATCTGATGGGATCGATACCCTTAGAAGAAGAGATACCAGAGAGTTTGCTGTCTCTGTGCTACACCAGGGCACAGGGAGAAGGCAGCCTGCCAGCCAGGAAGACAGCTCCCACCAGAACCCAAGCAGTTGGCACCCTGACCTGGGACATCTAGGCTCTAAAATTGTGAAAAGTAGGATTCTGTTGCTGTAGGCATCCAGTCTGTGGTATCTGCTTATGGCAGCCCAGCCCACGCAGACTAGTAAGTTACTTTAAGGAGGTCAGGAGATGTATTCCTTGGACTAAGATCTATAAGTTGAATAAGAAGTTAATTAGGTAAAAGAGGAGAGGGGAGCGTGTCCCCAGACATAGGGAACAGCATATGCAAAGGCTCTGGGGTGAGAGAGAGCGTGGTAAACGAGGGACATGCAGGAGGGCCAGTGTGGCTGGAGCACAGAGGCCATGATGGAGCACAGGGTGAGGTGGGTATGGAAAGACAGCAGGGGCCCCACGCAGGGCACCATTTTAAGGGCTGCAATGGAGGACAGTGACAAAGCATCACAACCGGCTTGCCATGCGTGCCTAAGGAGTGGATGGCAAGTAGAACTGCAGGCGAGCTTCAGGGTGCAGGGTGGAGCCCCGGGCCCTCCTGCAGGCTGGGGTTGTTGAGATCACCTGCTCCCTCCATGCTCCCTGACTTTGGAGCCTGAGCTGCCTTTTGCAGGTTCTCCTAAGAGCCTTCCTGTCGCCCAACACTTTCATCTCTGTCCTCCTTTCTCCTCTCCTGAAGGTACTTGTAGGCTCCATAAATCCTGCCCTGGAAAAGCACAGGGACTCATCTATTTTTATTACAAATGGAGCTGCTGGAGGAGGGAACAACTCTTATTTACTTCTCAGGAAGGGGTTTGAGAAAATAACAGGTTTATTTTCTCCAACTCTCCAAAGACCAGAAGAGTAACACTCTAAAGTAACAGTACATTAATTAATGCCGAATTGGTTGGAATTTTCCTAATAAAAATCCGTATAGTAATCACATTAAGGGCCATTAATGCTCCCTCCTGATCATAAACCATAAATATGTTCTGCAGGTGCCTTCTCTTTAAAAAGGGACATTTCTTCCAATTGTTACCCATTTGTCACGTTAATGCTGTCACGTCGCAGAATGCAGACGGGAGTAATTATCAAGGTTCACATTTCTGCACCGTTTACTCCTTGCTGGTCATTGGGTCAAGGCTTGTCCCTGCATTATCTCATTTAGTCGTTGAGGCAAACTTTGAGGTGAGTGCCCCTCTCATCCCCATTTCCCAGATGAGGAAACTGAGCCACAGAGGGGACGTGAAAAAGTGAAAGTTAGTTGCACAGTCGTGCCCGACTCTTTGTGACCCCCACGGACTGTAGCCTGCCAGGCTCTTCTGTCCACGAAATTCTTCAGGCAAGAGTACTGGAGTGGGTTGCCATTTCCTTCTCCAGGGGATCTTCTTGACCCAAGGATTGAACCCGAGTCTCCTGCATTGCAGGCAGATTCTTTACCAACTGAACCATCAGGGAAGCCTAGAGGGGACATGCCCAGGGCCAAATAGCTAGGAAATAATGGAGCTGGCCTTTGAATCTGGGCAAGCTGATTCCAGAATCCTCTGCCACCCTGCTTCCTGAGAAATAAGCACCAGGGCCACCCTCTTAGCCACCCCCAGTGCTAGTGGGCTGTCCAGTTGATCTCAGTAGCAGCCAAGTTACAGTCAAGCCAACACAAAGTTCAGTTTTGCTACTACAGGGCAGGAATTATGTATTTTTCTGCCTCCCCGGATGGGACCCAATGAAATGTCCAGTGACAATTCTAGAAGCATCTGGGACACCTGAATATATTCCTGGGGAAGGAATAAATAGATATCAAAACACACATGCAAGAGGGCTTGTGGTGATGGGGAACAGAGCATCTCAGGTGAATCTGGGACCATGACAGATTCATTTCCCTGCACCTCTGAGACCCAGGCACAGGGACAGATGCCCAGGCCAGAGAGCACGGCGCTTGGGAGCTGCAGATCCAGGATTAAACCAACAAGGAGTCTGTCTTCACTCCTTCATCACTTCTGGATGGTTTCTTTGGTTTCTCTATGCAGATAATATGTATTCATTGTAGGAAATTCAAGCATATATATACAGAAAGGGGGGAAAAAGAAAAAAAAACTCGAATAGTAGAGCATCTGGATATCAGTATCGTTAACATTTCAGTGAACATTTTCCAAATATTTTTATGCATACACATTATATATCATCACGTACATTCTGCTGTGTCACATGCATTCTCTTTTTAGCAATATGCCCTTGGCATATTCAACAGTGAAGCCCAGATCTGAAACATGAGGAAGAGGGGAGCTGGGAAAGGAGGTGTCATTTCAGGCAAAAGAAAGGCCTTGTGTCGAGGTCTCGAAGAGGTAGAGACTGCAGTTTGAAGAATTTTTAAAAAGGACAGAGGCTTTGTTTGCTTTTTGTCTTTACAATCTTTTTCTGTGTCTTTGAAGTTTCTGTAGTGTGATGCCAAAGGAAATCAACCCTAAATAGCTGGAAGGACTGATGCTGAAGGACTGATGCTGAAGCTGAAGCTCCAATACTTTGGCCACCTGATGTGAAGAACTGACTCACTGGAAAAGACCCTGATGCTGGGAAAGATTGAGGGCAAGAAGAGAAGGGGGTGACAGAGGATGAGATGGTTGGATGGCATCACCGATTCAATGGACATGAGTTTGAGAATACTTCGAGAAGTGGTGAAGGACAAGGAAGCCTGGTGTGCTGCAGTTCACGGGTTTGCAATGAGTTGGACACAACTTAGGAGCTGAACAACAATGACAAAAACACTGTGAAAACATAATTAAAGGTCAGTCGGTTCTTTCTTGAATGCTTCCGAAGATGGGAACATCATTGCCTTATATAGCAGCCAGCCGCACTTGTGGACAGTGCTAATCATAAGCTGTTTTTTCTTTTTTTCGAAAATACACATGCCAGAAGGTTTCAGCCATTGGTCCTGATTTTACCTTCAAAGAGAACATGGTGGCTCCTGCTGCAGACCAGCTTCTCTAGCACTTGAAAATTATTATGCAATTACCCTGCCCGCTTCCCCCGCCCTTCACCTCCAGGCCAAGTGTGCACCCCGAGCTGACTTCAGTTTGCTTCAGGTGTGCACTCTTAGGGGCTTGTTCCCTTTGTCACGATCCTTTCTGAGAATGAATAGATGCCATCAGCCTATGGTTGACATCTCAGCACAAGCACAGCCTAAGATTCGCTGTAAAAAATAAAAAAATCTTTTCAAAATCTCCTAAGCGTGTGACAACAATTCATTCATTCATCTGATACATGATTATAAATGCCTGTGAGAGCTACGGCCTGGGGTGGGAGGCAGCGCGGAGCAGGATGGGTACACACACACCTTGTTTCATCTCTCTTTGCTTTACCACGCTTTGCAGACATTGCGTTTCTTACAAATTGAGGGTTGGTAGCAATCCTGCCTTAGGCAAGTCTGTTGGTGCCATTTCCCCAGCAGCATTTGTTCAGTTTGTGTCTCTCTGTCATATTTTGGTAATTCCCTCAATATTTCAAACTGTTTCATTATTATTATACTTGTTATGGAGATTTGTTATCAGTGATCCTTGATATTACTGCTACGACTCACTAAAGGCTGAGATGCTGGTTAGCAATTTTTTAGCAGTAAAGAATTTTTAAATTAAGGCATGTGCATTGTTTTTTTCAGATATAATGCTATTGCGTACTCTCAATAGAGAACAATATAGTGTAAACATAAATTTAACATGCATTGGGAAGTCAAAAAAATTGTGTGACTTGCTTTATCGCAGTGGTCTGGAATCAAACCCAGAGCACCTCCAAGGTATGACTGCACATCACTTATTTGAGAAATAATCATCAGATACTTGGGGCTTCTTTGGTGGCTCAGTTGGTAAAGAATTTGCCTGCAATGCAGGAGATGCAGGAACCTCAGGTTCGATCCCTGGGTTGGGAAGATCCCCTAAAGGAGGGCATGACCTCCAATCCAGTATTCTTGCCTGGAGAATCCCATGGACAGAGCAGCCTGGCAAGAGCTACAGTCCATAGGGGCGCAGAGAGTCGGACACAACTCAAGCATCTGAGCACACACATGTGCATCAGATACTTGCTATGGCTGACACACTGAGGGGTCTGGCATAGAGCCAATGGGCACAGTCTCGCTCCTGGTGAGTCTCCAGATGAATGTGGAATGAACAAACATTACATCTTGTCTTTTACCATTAGAGGATCATGGTGGGATACCCATTGCCTGCCATCATGATATTTGTATTAATCAAGTCCCTTAAGATTTTGGTTTGGGACTTCTTGTCTCAGTTGACCTTCCATCCTTCCTTGATGAGCTTTAGTTCAGTTCAGTTGCTCAGTCATGTCCGACTCTTTGCGACCCCACGAACTAACTGCAGCCCGCCAGGCTTCCCTGTCCATCACCAACTCCCAGAACTTACTCAAACTCATGTCCATCGAGTTGGTGATGCCATCCAACCATCTCATTCTCTGTCATCCCCTTCTCCTGCCTGCAATCTTTCCCAGCATCAGGGTCTTTTCCAGTGAGTCAGTTCTTCACATCAGGTGGCCAAAGTATTGGAGCTTCAGCTTCAGCATCAGTCCTTCCAATGAATATTCAGGTCTGATTTCTTCTAGGATTGACTGATTTGATCTCCTTGCAATCCAAGGGACTCTCAAGAGTCTTCTCCAACAACACAGTTCAAAAGCATCAATTCTTCGGCGCTCAGCTTTCTTTATGGTCCAACTCTCACATCCATACGTGACTACTGGAAAAACCATAGCTTTGACTATACACATCTTTGCTGGCAAAGTAATGTCTCTGATTTTTAATATGCTGTATAAGTTTGTCATAGCTTTTCTTACAAGGAGCAAGCATCTTTTAATTTCATGGCTGCAGTTACCATCTGCACTGATTTTGGAGCCCCCAAAAATAAAGTCTCTCACTGTTTCCATTGCTTCCCCATCTATTTGCCATGAAGTGATGCCATGATCTTAGTTTTTTGAATGTTGAGTTTTAAACCAGCTTTTTCACTCTCCTCTTTCACCTTCAGCAAGAGCTCTTTAGTTCCTCTTTGATTTTTGCCATAAGGGTGGTGTCATCTGCATATCTGAAGTTATTGATATTTTTCCCGGCAATCTTGATTCCAACTTGTGCTTCATCCAGCCTGGCATTTCGCATGATGTACTCTGCATATAAATTAAATAATCAGGATGACAATATATAGGCTTGATGTACTCCTTTCCCAATTTGGAACCAGTCCGTTGTTCCATGTCTGGTTCTAACTGTTGCTTCTTTACCTGCATTCAGGATTCATAAGAGGCACGTAAGGACATCTGGTATTCCTATCTCTTTAGGAATTTTCCACAGTTTGTTGTGATCCACACAGTCAAGGCCTTTAGCATAGTCAATGAAACGAAGTCGATGTTTTTCTGGAATTCTCTTGCTTTTTCTATGTCCAACAGAAGTTGGCAGTTTGACCTCTGGTTCCTCTCCTTTCTCTAAATCCAGTTTGAACGTCTGAAAATTCTTGGTTCATGTACTGTTGAAGCTTGGCTTGGAGAATTGTGAGCATTTCTTTGCTAAAGTGTGAGATGAGTGCAATTGAGCAGTAGTTTGAACATTCTTTGGCATTGCATTTCTTTGGGATTGGAATGAAAACTGACCTTTGCCAGCCCTGTGGCCACTGCTGAGTTTTCCAAATTTGCTGGCATATTGAGTACAGCACTTTCACAGCATCATCTTTTAGGATTTGAAACACTCAGCTGAAATTCCATCACCTCCACTAGCTTTTTTCATAGTGATGCTTCCTAAGGCCCACTTGACTTTGCACTCCAAGATGTCTGGCTAGCTTAGAAGACACAAAAGATCCTGATTTCTCAACCTCAGTTTGAAAGCTTTGTTTAAGCCAGGGGGCTTCTGAGGATGTCTATTTGTAAATAAGAACCCTTATAAATGAACTGGTAGACTCAGGTCATCTTATGTGTGGACTTACATTAGACCAGAGAGCTCCAGGGGAAAGCGTGGTTGTAGCTTTTGAGACAGGCTGGGGTTAAGATAAGCCTTAGAAGAGGCAGGATCCACACTACTGCAATTTTGGAAGGCCATTGACAGTGACAACAATTTAAATTAAATTAAATTCAGTCAGCTCCAAAAGGAAACACGTGTAATGTTAATTTCATGGGTGTACCAATGTGTAAACCTAACAGATGATGCTGAAATGAGAATGGCAGAGAAATGACAGTTGGTTAAATAATGCATCAGTGGGTAGAATCGGTTGAAACTGCCATTAAAAAAAAATATGAGCAAAACTGAAAGTTGGGCAATCTGTCGCCCAAGCCAGGGCACCTAAGCTTTCTTAGTACAGTGTGCTCAAGAGGAGCAGAGGCAGCTCGCACTGAACGAATTAAGGGGATTCCAGCCAATGTCCCTGTTAATTCTTTCCATTTTTAAAAAATTGAAGTATAGTTGATTTATTATGTTGTATTAGTTTCAGGTGTACAGCAAATTGAATTAATTATATATAATATATGTATGTGTATATATATATACATTATTTTTCAGAATTTTTTCCCATACAGGTTATTACAGAACACTGAGCATAGTTTCCTATGTTTATATACAGTGGGTCCTTGTTCTTTATCTATTTTGTTTTACTAAAATTTTTTTGTTGAAGTGTACTTGGTTTATAGCATTGTGTTAATATCTGCTGTACAGCAAAGTGAATCAGTTATACACAATTCTTTTTCATATTCTTTTCGATTATGATTTTTGCCAGGATACTAATTATAATTCCCTGTGCTATATAGTAGGACCTTGTTGTTTACCCATTCTATACATACTAGTTTGCTAATCCCAAACTTCCAGTCTACCCCTCTTCACCCTCTCCCCGCTGGCAACCACCAGTCTGTTCTCTATGTCTGTGATTCTGTTTGTTTTAAAGACAGGTTCATTCCTGCCATATTTTAGATTTCACAGGTAAAAGTGATTTTGTTGTTGTTCAGTCACTAAGTCATGTCTGATTCTTTGCAACTCCATGGACTGAAGCATGCCAGGCTTCCCTGTCCTTCACTGTCTCCTGGAGTTTGCTCAAATTCATGTCCATTGAGTTGGTAATGCCATCCAACCATTTCATCCTCTGCTGCCCCCTTCTCTTTTTGCCTTTCATCTTTCCCAGCATCAGGGTCTTTTCTAATGTGTTAGCTCTTCTCATCAGGTGGCCAAAGTATTGGAGCTTTAGCTCCAGCAACAGTCCTTCCAGTGAATAGTCAAGGGTTGATTTCCTTTAGGGTTTGATCTGCTTTCAGTCCAAGGGATAGTCAAGAGTTTTCTCCAGCACCATATGGTATTTGTCTTTTTCTGACTTACTTCACTTAGTATGATAATTTCTAGTTGCACCTGTTGACTTTTGATGCCCTCCTGTTTGCTTCTGGGCAGACACAATCTTCTGTTTCTCCTTAAGGCTATGACTGGAATCTCACCCAGGGCAGGAAATGTGCCTTTGCTTGTTGATTTCCTTTCCTTTCTTCAAAGTCGCAGATGACACAAGATTTAAGGCATGTGAAAAGGTGGGCTTTCCTTTATATCTCTGTCTCCTGGCACATAGTAAGCAATCAGGCAATAAACATGGGCTACATGAATCATGCAAACATTTCTCTGCCTGACTCTCACCATGACAGCTTTGCAATGGGTGTTATCATTGCTCCATTGGCAATAATCACCTCCAATCCCACTATTCTCCTAACGTATATTGGTTTGGGGGACATTGTCCTCATCCACTTACCATCACTCCTTTTCGATATTCACAGAGACTCTTCCTTTGGTTGGAGAAGGAAATGGCAACCCACTCCTGTATTCTTGCCTGGAAAATTCTATGGACAGAGGAGCCTGGTGGGCTAGAGTCCATGGGGTCCCAAAGAGTTGGACATGACTGAAGGACTAACAATACTTCCTTTGGTTAATAAGTCTATGGGAAACTGATCAGTTGGAAAGACACAGGACTCTGCCAAAGATGCCGACCCAAGAAACAGCTCACATTTTATTGAGCACTCACAGTATGCCAGGCACAGTGTCAAGTGTGTTTCTGATTTTCTGTTCTGTTGAACTTTTCTCCAATTGAATCCTCACAAAACACTGTGAGGAAGATACCGTCATTATCCTAACTTTACAGAGGAGGGAAAGACCGAGACTGAGAGAGGTCAAGGTCACAGGGCTCATGGCAGAGCTGGCACCTGAACCGGGGCTAATCTGATTTCAGAGCTACTGCCTGCTTCTGCTTTAAATGTATTGCGAACCTGTTTCAGGTGGCAAGGGAGGGAAAGGAGAGGACAGCTCCTCACTCGGAAGCCTCTGAGCACTGGGAACCTGTGCGAGTCAGGGCTGCACAAGGCTCTGCTGCAGCAATGTGTATGCCCTCATATCTCAGCCACTGGACAAAACCAAGGTTTATTTCTCGCTCATGTGCGGCTCTGGCAGTTCCCCCAATGCCCGTCCTCCAAGAGGTGACTTGAGGACCCACTCTGTTTCCACTTCAACTCCACCATCTCACTCCAGAGTCCTCTTGCTGCATACAGAGGGGTCAGGGGTCAGGGTGGGGTTCACACCCACTCTTAACTACCATGGCCAGGAAGTGAGCTGTCACTTCTACTCACATCCCTATTTGGGAGACCCAGCCCTGGGACGCCAGCCAGAAGCATGGGAGTGGGCAGCGGAGAGGAGAACATGGTTCCCTGGGGGAACATTTACAGTTTATGCCACAGATACATGGTGAGTCATGCTCTAAGCCAACCCCCCACCCCGCCCTGGGAACAATTAGCAATTTTTCAGAAGACATTTTTAGTTATCACACTTGGGGGAGAGGGTGCTGCTTGGATCAAGAGAGTAGAGGCCAGGGATGCTGCTAAACATCCTACTATGAACAAGAGGTTCATCGGATTCAAAGTATCAAGTGCTGAGCTTCAGAAACTGCATGATACCAGTGATTTGCAAAAGATTCACTGGGCCACTTATTAAAAATGCAGATTCCTGGGTTTCTTCCCAGAGCTCACTCTCCGGGCAGTTTTTACAGGGCCCTCTGGTGATCGCGATGACCCCTAGGTGTGGACCCCAGGCAGGGGAACCTTGCTGGAAAAACGAGACGACAGCACCAAGAGGGAGGCGAGGAGGCGCTGGTTGAACAATGCCGAGGCACTTCCTCCCTGAACGTGTCAGGGTCAGTGTGAGACAGTAGTGGTGTCACGGGAAAAAAGCTGACATTTGTTAAGTGCCTCTCGCTGTCTTTCTCTCTCTCTTGCAAGCCTTGAATTGCAGGGAACATATTCTAAGACTAACCTGTCAGCGGATGACAACTAAATTACTAACCTTGCCTTCCCCCGTGCCCCATATCCCTGTCAGACGCGCAGCCACATTAACACGAAAATGTTTCCTGGAGATGCGTCTCCAGCCTCAGGGAAGGTGACCCCTGTGCCAGGAAAGGGCCACGTGGTCACAGACCTCAGAGGGGCCAGGGGACCTGGCCTTGGCTAGAAATAACCCAAAGCGGAGGGAAGCAAGACCAGAGCAGTGGAGTAAGCAGAGGGGTGGAGGCTCTTCAGCAAACCTCTGTCTGCCTTTTCCTTACCCCTCATTAATTCTGACTTCCTGCCGTCCTCTGCAGTTACGTCTGCCCAAATGGCTGCACTCCAGCTGATAAAATGCCAGTGCGAGTGATGAGCACGCGTTTCTGGCTTGACCCACAAGAGCGTCCCTCACACCCTCCTCCATGGTTTCCCCCCTGCACTTCTGGACAGAGAAGAGCACGGTGATCTGGGCATGAAGGCTGGTGGAGCCACAGGACTGAAGGGGCCTGGGTCTCTGGATCACCACTTGGAGGGGAGCCGATTCAAGAACATCCATTTTGGGCGGCACAGGGTGGAGAGTGGAGCCTCCTTCATGTTTGAGGCATCGTATGTTACAGGGTGGGCTTCCCTGGTGGCTTAGTCAGTAAAGAATTCGCCAGCTATGAGGGAGACTGCCTGAAATGCACGAGACACAGGTTTGATCCCTGGGTCAGGAAGATCCCCTGGAGAAGGAAATGGCAATCCAGTCCAGTATTCTTGCCTGAGAAATCCCATGGACAGAGGAGCCTGCAGTCCATGGGGCCACAAGAGTCTGACACAACTTAGTGACTAAACCACCACCACCACCACCGTTACTGGATGTGTTTCCTACAACAGCGAATGTTGCCCTAAGAAATATACCAATTGCACATTTGGGCTCTGAAAGGAGAAAAGGCTAGAGCCGGCACCTACTGCTGCTGCTGCTGCTGCTGCTAAGTCGCTTCAGTCGTGTCTGACTCTGTGCGACCCCATAGGCGGCAGCCCACCAGGCTCCCCCGTCCCTGGGATTCTCCAGGCAAGAACACTGGAGTGGGTTGCCATTTCCTTCTCCAATGCATGAAAGTGAAAAGTGAAAGTGAAGTCGCTCAGTCATGCCCGACTCTTAGCGACCCCATGGACTGCAGCCCAGCAGGCTCCTCCGTCCATGGGATTCTCCAGGCAAGAGCACTGGAGTGGGGTGCCATTGCCTTCTCTGCAGAACCTACTAGCAGTGTGATTTGGAGAAGTTACAAGAACCTCTCTGAGCCTAATTTCCTCAGATGTTATGGCAATAATATACTTGGGAGGATTAACCTATGTGTTTTAATTAAAGGATGTGACACAGAGTAACCATCTAGTAACTGGAAGCTATTACATAAACACTCTCAGTGTCGGCCTTTGGGCAACCAGTCAGCAGCATGAGGAGAGAGCATGAGCTAGGCACAGGTGTAGGCATTTAGTTAGCCTAAACTTTCTGTACATTGCTTGAATGAACAAATACCTTTAGCGACATCACCTTCTATGTGAGGATCAAGCGTGTTCATGCTTCATCTTGCTTCCAGGGCAAGATGCACTGTGACTCAGCTAGTTTTCTTTCTCTCTCTCTTTTTTTAAAAAAATAATATTTATTTAATTTGTTACAGTATTGCTTCTAGTTTTACATTTTGGTTCTTTGGCCCATAGTCAAGAGGGATCTTAGCTTGCCAAGCAGGGAGTGGAAGTCTTAGAAGTCCACATTCCCTGCATTAGAAGGCGAAGTCTTAACCACTAGACCACTAGGGAAGTCCCTCAGCTACTTTCCTTTCCCGGTCTGAGCGGAGGGCCCTATTCATGTCTGCTTGTGACCTGACACAGGTAAGTTACTACAATTTAGAAAACACGGACCTTTATTACTGATACCTAGACAACTTATTCAAGATTGTGTCCCAAGGACTTAGCCTGGTACATAGTACCCTGGTTCAGTATTTACAGAATAAATTTGTAATACCTTTTCGACACAAGCAGACTTCATTTCTTATTCTACATCCCTCAGAAACCATGGTGTCAGCTCCTGGAATAAGACTGACAAAAGAGAAACTATGCATATTTATTTACTGAAGACAGGAAAAGACAGTGATGTTGTAGAAATGGGGAAGCGACAGGGTACATGTCTTTATATCAGCTTAAAAAAAAATAGAACATGCACTTTCATACTTTCAAGTTAGGCAGGCCTCTCTCTGTAAGCAAATGGCTCGATCTCTTGAAGTCACCTCAGCTTCCGAATCTATAAAGTAGGTTGTGTGGCAGAGACAGCTAAACACTCAGCAAAATCCATCCTATCCTCTCTTCTACAGACAGGAACGTGGCTGCCTGACCATGACCCCTGAGTCCCCTGTGCAGCCAGGTGGATGCAGTTACCCCCATGGTTTAGACAGGGCTCAGCAAACTTCTTTTGTAGGGGGCCAGAGAGGGCTTCCCTGGTGGCTCAGACGGTAAAGAATCTGCCTGCAATGCAGTAGCTTCCCTGGTGGTTCAGACAGTAAAGAATCTGCCTGTAATGTGGGAGACCTGGGTTTGATCCCTGGGTTGGGAAGATCCCCTGGAGGAGGGCATGGCAATCCACTTCGGTATTCCTGCCTGGAGAATCCCCATGGACAGAGTAGCCTGGAGGGCTACAGCCCATGGGGTCACAAAGAGTTGGACACAACTGAGCGACTAAAACTTGCACTTTCAGAGAATAAACATGCTGTGTTTTGTGGGTTATACGGTCTCTACTGCAATTGCTCAACTCTGTCCTTGTATGAGAAAGCAGCCTCAGACTACGCCTAACAGAAAACATGTGGCTGCATTCCAGCAAAACCTGACTTAACGGGAACGGCCGTGTGCCATACCTGACCAAGCCTGGGTTTAGGAGAAGCTCAACCACCCAAATATAGTTACCTGCTTTCCAGAAAGAGCCATTTGATCAGTCTGCCCTGCCTGACCTGACAAGCCACTGATTCTTACGACACATAAACACACACATACAGATACACATGTATTTTCCAGTTTATAACTGGTCTGTGCCCCAGAAATTCTCAGCATTTCCTTTCACATCAACTCTCATCTCACCTTTGACCACAGCTCCATGGGTCATGTCACTGCCCTGCTCCTTCCCCTTTTGCAGAATGGGCTCCATCATTTCCACAGCCCAACATAAATGAAAAATGTGGGTCCTCGTTCAAAAATGATGAAAAGTTTCAAGAAAGTGAAAGCAGAGCTTTAAGTCAAAGGTGCTCAACTGTGCAGCTGGCACGTCTTTCCACGAAACCAGTCCTGCTCATCTGTATCACGATCACCCAGCCCCAAAAGTTTTCTTTCTTGACAAGTAAAGAAAGCTTCTACCTGCTTGCTGCCTGAAGGGTCTTGGTAATGGTTTTACACATCACAGGAAGAAGGAAAAAAAAAAAAAGAAACCCAATTTTCTTTTAGTATATTACTTGTCAGACAGCGAAATGGGATATAATTATGGTGTGACATTTCCAACAGCAAATATGTTCCAGTGTAAGCAATTAACACCGGTTCTTTTGGCAGGCTTAAAAAGATTACTCAGAGACTGTGGTAAGTTACAATGCCCCATGAATAATAAATAATGCAACATCGCAGCTAAGTTGCATATTGGGACCAAAGTTCAAATTTCTTGATGAAAATGGATTGGGTTCCGTTAACCCTCTGCTGACTTCACAGGGCGTAAGCAGATTTGGATCATGGGTTCTCTGGATTTATCTAAATTACTTATTTACCTTGCTCTTAAGAGCATCTGCTCCATCCCCACCAAATCTGCAAGTATTTATTTCAGTTGCTGGAAATCTGCATAAGGCGGTAGGTTTGGAGGTGACCCAATGGAGATGGACTAACTGCGGAGGAGACGTTTTACGCTGAGACTTATCATCCTTGGGGATTGTCATGGTTTAAGTTCCCTTCTGAAGTGCCAAGATTTAGAATGCACACCTGGATGTGTGTCCCCACCCAGTCTTGATGTAACCAAAGAGAGGGCAGCTCCTTCTAACTATATTTATGTAATTTGTGAGCCCTAGTAACCAAAACCAATAAAAACACGAAGTCAAACACACACTAGAGGCAGGTGTTCAAGGCTGTGATTATGTGCAAAGAGTTATGGGCAGGGTTTCCCAGGGTTTCCCACCCTTGGCATATTGATACTGGGGCTGGACAATCCTCTGTTACTGGGGGCCTGTCCTGTGCATTGTGGGATGTTCAGCAGCATCTCTGGACTCCATGCACTAGATTCCAGAAGCACCCTCCACTCGGCTGTAACAACCAACTATGTGTCCAGACATTGCCAAACCCTGGGCACACAGTAGTTTGCACAGAACTGGGTCCTTCACAGTGTGGCTTTGAGCCCGTAAGTGGCTTCATCTCTTTGAGCCTGTTTTTTCTCATGCAAAATGGAAAAAAAAAAACAAACAAACAAAAACCACTAACTACCTCACAGAAGAATGGAGAAGGAGGATGCATGTGGAGTGCTTAGCCTAGAGTCTGACATGAAGCGTTCAATAAGAGACGCTACTTAGGCAATCACTTCCTGTGGTCAGCTACTGACCACAGTGAAGCCATGATAGGTGCTTGGGATGCAGTGATGCATAAGCCAGTGTCCCTGTCCCCTCTGCGACAGTGGAGAAAAACTAGTGGGCTGCTAGACATGAAACCAACCACTTCCATGCAATGGGACACTTGCTGAAAAGGAGGCACAGGCAATGGGGGCTTAAAGAAAAATGGCCACATCTTAGAGACTCATTGAGATGACATCTGAGTGAAGGAGTTTTCCAGGCAGACATGTGAGGCAGAAGAAACTGCATGTGCAAAGGCCTGTTAGTGTAACTACCCAGAGCTCAGGATTGTTGGGAGGCAAATCCCACAGCAAAGGTGGGGAGAGAGAGGAAATAGCAAGAGACAAGGCAGGAAGGCAGAAGGCAGATGATGAAGAACTCTGAAATATCAGTGCCAAGAAGCTCATCAGTTCAGCTCAGTTCAGTCGCTCAGTCATGTCCGACTCTTTGCGACCCCGTGGACTGCAGCATGCCAGGCCTTCCTGTCCATCACCAACTCCTGGAGTTTACTCAAACTCGTGCCCATTGAGTCGGTGATGCCATCCAACCATCTTATTCTCTGTCATCCCCTTCTCTTCCCACCTTCATTCTTTCCCAGCATCAGGGTCTTTTCAAATCAGTCAGCTCTTCGCATCAGGTAGCCAAAGTATTGGAGTTTCAGCTTCAGCATCAGTCCTTCCAGTGAATATTCATGACTGATCTCCTTTAGGATGGACTGGTTGGATCTCCTTGCAGTCCAAGGGACTCTCAAGAGTCTTCTCTAACACCACAGTTGAAAAGCATCAATTCTTTGGTGCTCAGCCTTCTTTATAGTCCAATCCTCACATCCATTTATGACTACTGGAAAAACCATAGCCTTGACTAGATTGACCTTTGTTGGCACAATAATAATAATTATAACAATAAGCTCATAGCAAAGTTCCATTCAATTCCTGCTAAGCAGGAAACAGTGATTGATTAGTAGCATCTGCCTGGGCCCTGGAGGGAAGAGGAGACCCAAACATGCAATGTATTTACTGGTTTTGTGATGGAAGGATGTTCACCAGGGGAGTGAGTGTGAACAGGAGGACGTTTTTATTTATTATAAATTTTTTTTAACCACACCATACAGCATGTGGGATCTTAGTTCCCTGAACAGTGATGGAACCCACACCCCCTTGCATTAGAAGGTAGAATTTAACCACCAGACTGCCAGAGAGGTCCCACAAAAGGACGCTTTTAAAAGCTCAATGGAAGCCATGCTTTTTGTTCTTTTTGTTGTTGTTGCTCTTTTAACTGGAGAGGCACAGAGGCAAGAGAAAGAGTGGGGAAGTCACAGGAAGACCATGAGAGAGAGCTCATACAGGCCTAATGAGAAGAACATGGCTGCAGAGGAGGAGATGGACACAAGAGATGCTTAGGACTTTACATTGAGAGTGACCTCACCAATTTAAGGGAATAAAAGTAAACACAGACACTCCTCGGCTTCTGGGGAGACCCCAGAGTAGAAACACCCACTGACCACTGGGTGGTTGGATCAGGAATCCAGATGCGTGATGAGGACCAGGGTCAGGGGCTTACACACGGCAGCCGTCATCACTGGGCAATCAATTATGTACAGTCACTCTGCTCCCTCCATGTCCAGGGATGCACCATTGTAAATGAGGAAGACAGCTCTCCTTCCACTGGGATTCTGACCTAATCTAAAGCTATTCCCGATTGACAGGATTAGTGAAGGACGACAGAAGAAAGTCATTACTGAATAATCCCCTGCACATTTCATAGTCAACAGGACATTCCCATGATCCTTGTAATCCAATTAGGCATTGCAGGAAGCTATATCTTAATTCCTGTCTTCATTGTGACTTGCTGGGTCACAGGCAGACCTTGTTTAATAAGGTGTCACCTAAACACTGGATGGTGCATATGAAATGAGCACAGAACACAGGTGGAGGTGGGGAAGAAAGGATGAGTGGTTGCTGCTTACAAGACTTTGTGTTTCAAACAGCCAATGGGTGACTTAGAATCCTGTCATCCTCCTTACTGAAGCTTGTGACTGGGAGAGGCTTTGTCTTCCTTCCTCTCTATCCACTTTGCTCTCACTGACCTGTGAATGCCACGTGCCTGCCATCTGTCTGGTGTCTTGCAACTCATCCAACAGTAAGACTTGTAATAATTTTTCATGGTTGTATTTATCGAGTGCCCAATTCAAACCTGGGGCCATCTGAGTCACTTTATATACATTATTTCCTATTCTCACAAAATCCTCAGGCTGAGCAGACGGTATGCTCATTCTAAAGCCATATAGCTACTTGGACCTGAAGCTAGAACCTGGCAGCTCAGCTGGTAAAGAATCCACCTGCAATGCAGGAGACCCCAGTTCGATTCCTGGGTTGGGAAGATCCACTGGAGAAGGGATAGGCTACCCACTCCAGTACTCTTGGACTTCCCTGGTGGCTCAGCTGGTAAAGAATCCACCTGCTATGTGGGAAGGAGACCTGGGTTGGATCCCTGGGTTGGGAAGATCCCCTGGAGAAGGGAATGGCTACCCACTTTAGTATTCTGGCCTGGAGAATTCCATGGACTGTATAGTCCAGGGGGTTGCAAAGAGTTGAACACAACTGAGCAACTATCACTTTCACTTTCATAGCTACCTGGAACTGAAGCTAGAACTCAAAGTCAGAACTGTTTGATTTCTAAAGCAGGCACCATGCCTTTCAAAAGTGGGAGTTCAGAAGCACCACCATGGACAATGGGCTTCCTGAACTTTAATCAGAGAGACACTAGCAGACCTAGCCAGTGCTGGTCCAACACACCCAGGAGGGCTGACTGGGGGGTTCTGCCTGTGTAATCCCAGCTGTGTGCTTTATGCTGGATGGCTGAACATGACCATGGTTAAACCCAGGATCGCAAAGCACATCAGGGAAAGTGACAGCTGATCTCCATCAGACAATCAGGAGCTTAGAAAGTGGGGCCTCTGCTCCCAGCACTGAGCTAGGCCTAGGGAGCAAGGGCTTTTGCCAGGCAGCTTAAACTCCAGCCCACCCAGGTCCACCCAAGTCAGGTCAACGAGGGAAGCTTCTGGGTGCAGGTTGTGGCAAGTTAGAATGAGCCTGCTTGCCCTGTCTTGGGCTAGCAGGACACTTGTCAGCGCCAACTGTTCTTAACATCAGGGATACTGTCTAGTGTTGCTAAAGCTTTTGCTTTTCAGAAGATTCCAAAAGTGCTGATTCTTATGCTCCATATCCCAATTTTTAAAAATGGTTATGAAGTCAAATTTGTAAAAAAACAAAAAAAGTATGTGAGTGAAAAAAAGTGTTAAGTGCATCTGTCTCTTTGTGACCCCATAGACTGTAGCCTGCCAGGCTCTTCCGTCCATGGAATTCTCCAGGCAAGAATACTGGAGTGGGTAGCCATTCCCTTCTCCAGGGGATCTTCTTGATCCACCAGGTGGAACAGCTGTCTCCTCAAAATTCATGTCCACTTTGACTGTATTTGGAACAAGGGTCTTTGTGGATGTCATTAGCTAGATTAAAGTGAGGTCAGCTGGGGACCCTTCTGCTAAACTCTAGCCTTGCTCCCCTACATAAGTCAGATGTTCGGCCTCTGGGTTTGGGAAGATAAAACTCTGCCATGGCGAGAAAGTTCAAGCCCTGAAGTTGAGTACTGGCTCTGTTAGCCAGCTTTTGTGGGAACTGCCTTTGATTGAACCATGAAAGAAACAAAGGGGCATGAGGTCCCAGCTACCCAAGACAGACCAGCAGACCAGATGTCCCTCAAAAACAGCTTTGGTTCTCAGCTACAGACCATAGGAAGGGGAATCAAACCTTTTTCCACAGTGGTTATTCTTTTTAAATTTGCTTTTAAGAGCTATAAACTCTGGCTATTCTGTGTTCTCAGGGACCCTGGGTAGACAGACAAAGCTTAATGATTTCAGAGCAGACACAGGCCAAGAGACCATGGCATTTGAGTGTGCTAAGTCTAGACAAATGATATTTATACACACATCCAAATTTGAAGAGAAAATGCATTTCTTTGGGTTTCAAACACTGTAATAGAAATAAAGCAAAAATAAAAGCCTGTTGCAAAGGAAAAAAAAAATGAGGTCAGCTGGATTAGTTGCTGTTGTTGTTCAGTCACTATGTTGTGTCCGACTCTTTGTGACCCCGTGAACTGTAGCCCACCAGGCTTCTCTGTTCATGCGAGTATATACATACAAACTCTGCTAATCTCAAACTCCTAATTTATCTCCTCCCCTTCCTTTTTGGTAACTATAAGTTCCTTTTCTATGCCTGTGAGTCCATTTCTGTTTGGTTAATAAATTCATTTCTATCATATTTCAGATTTCACATATAAGTGATACTATATATTTGTTTTTGTCTGTCTGGTTTACTTCATTTAGGATGATAATCTCTTGTTGCTATTCAGTCACCCATTCGTGTCTGACTCTTTGCAACCCCATGGACTGCAGCAGGCCATACTTTCCTGTCCTTCACTACCTTCTGGAGTTTGCTCAAACTCATATCCATTGAGTCAGTGATCCCATCCAACCATCTCATCCTCTTTCATCTCCTTCTCCTCCTGCCTTCAATCTTTCCCAGCATCAGGGTCTTTTCCAATGAGTCAGTTCTTCACATCAGGTGGTTAAAGTATTGGAGCTTCAGTTTCAGCATCAGTCCTTCCAATGAATATTTGGGGTTGATTTCCTTTAGGATTGACTGGTTTGATCTCCTTGCCATCCAAGGGACTCTCAAGAGTCTTCTCCAACACCACAGTTTGAAAGCATCAATTCTTTGGCACTCAGTCTTCTTTATGGTCTCTAGGTAATCTAGGTCCATCCATGTTGTGCAAATGGCATTATTTCATTCTGTCTTTATGACTGAGTAGTATTCCGTTGTATACGTATATCACATCTATATCCATTCATCTGTCAGGGACATTTAGATTGTTTACATGCCCTGACTTTTGTAAAAAGTGCTGCTGTGAACATTAGCGTTCACGTATCTTTTCAAACTAGAGTTTTCTCTGAGTATATGCCCAGGAGTGGGATTGCTGAGTCATTGCAGTGACTCATTGGAAAAGACCCTGATGCTAGGAAAGACTGAAAGCAAAAGGGAAAGGGGGCCGGCCGGCAGAGGATGAGTTGGTTGGATAGTATCACTGACTCAATGGACATGAATTTGAGCAAACTCTGGGAGATAGTGGAAGACAGAGGAGCCTGGCGTCCTACAGTCCATGGGGTCACAAAGAGTTGGACACAATTAAGCAACTGAACAGCAACAACAACAACAGTTCTATTTTTAATTTTTTAAGGAGCCGCTGTACTGTTTTCCATAGTGGTTGCATCAATTTACATTCCCACCAACAGTGCAGGAGGGAAGGAAACCTCATCTTGAATATACTCTCAGGAGGGAAAGTTTCCTGCGTTGGAAACTGTCAGTGTGTGTTCACACTTGGAAGGCTCTGACGAGTCTAGAAGCCAAATAAAAACTTGCTTCACTTTGATCTACTACTTCCTAAATCTATTTGACTATAGAAGCCCTTTGATTAGACAATAGCCATAAACGTTTTTCGGCAAGAATGTGTAGTATCTAACACTAATTGAGGGCAAGAGGAGAAGGGGGCAACAGAGGATGAGATGGTTGGATGGCATCACTGACTCAATGGACATGAATTTGAGCAAACTCTGGGAGATCATGAAGGACAGCGAAGCCTGGCGTGCTGCAGTTCATGGGGTCACAAAGAGTTGGACACGACTGAGCAATTGAACAACAACAAACACTTACTGAGCACTTACTATGCGCCAGCAGCATCCTAAGCCCTTTGCCCTGTACTCTGAGGCCTTTTTGCCCTTCAGGCACTGGCATATGACTGGCAGTGAGGTGAAGGGGTTGAGTGCAGTCTCTGGAGTCAAGTTGTTGCCTTGAATCTGGAGTCACACTAATGAGCTGTGAGGAGGTAAATCCCCTCGTATCTCTAAGCCTCAATTTCTTCATCTTTAAATGAGAATATGTTTAGTACCCATGTCACAGGGTTTCGAGGCTCAAATTAAGTAAAACGCATAAATGGCTTTATTGTAAGCTCTCAGGAATGTTGACTACTGATTCACTGATGATGGTGAAGATGGTGGTGGTGATGGTAATGATGATCATATGGTGGTGATATTTAGTGGCTGACGACGGTGTTGAATGATGGTGGTGCTGGTGATGGTGGTAGTATTCTGTCTGAATTGTCCTTTCTCTTCTCTCCTGAACTGGTGAATTATATCCACACCTACAGTGTAGCTCAACTATAGCACTTTTCACTGATTGCCTCCTTTGGGCATAATTCTTCCTCATGTGCGTTCTGTAGCATTTTTGGTAAGGCTTTGACCATACCTGCCATATGCAACTGGGATTCCAACAAAACATGTCTCTCCTGCTGTGCACCTCCCCTCAACTGGCCCTTGCAAAGAATGGCTATTTAATAAACATGGGCTAACACTGAAGGGGGTGGATTACTAAGGTACCTGAGCTTTCCAATTTGTCTCTCCCAACCCAAGGAGACAATGAGAACAGAAACAACTCAGGGGAATCTTGCACCTCCACCCCTAAGGCAGGCCCATCCCCAGCTTCATTCAAATTGCTCAGAGTGGGGACAGCCCCAGAAGACAAGCTTCCGTACAAGATGGACCCTGACCATCCTTCTTGAGAACAGTGAGTCATGGGTGCTGGAGCTGAGCCCAGCAGAAAGAGGGGCTGGAAAAGAAGCAGTCAGGCTCCCTGCTGCCAGCCTGTGCCAGAGATTTCTCACTGCCCAGAGCCCAGCCAGGGTCCTCCAAGCAGAGACTGACATAGGAAGGAGTGTGAAGGAGGCTTTTAGGGCACCAAGTAGCCTGCAGAGAGGTCTTCCTTCAAAGCAGAACTTGCAGACTGGCAGACCCCAGGCCTGCCCAGCCCACACACAGGTTGTGTTGGGCTCACACTGTTTTAAATTAAAATAATTGTCAGTTAAATCAAGAGATTTTGGACAAAAAATTCAGATTTCTTATTTTCAGAAAACATTAGAAGAGTGAGCAAGTCTGAGCCTGTAACCCACAAGGCAAGAATGATCTGGGGCTTTAGATGAACTCGTGATATTATTCAGTCCGTCACATCCCTGCCTGCCTGCTCCGGGCATTCACATCCTGCCTGGCCCCTCAGGGTATTCTGCGACCCTGCAATAAACAACATGGATGTATGAAAACGCTCACTTCATACTAGTTAGGAGCATGTGTTTGGGAGGATAGGAGATGTGCCTTCTTATCCTGGTTCTGCCTCTGGCTGGTTTAGCGACCTTGGGCAAGGTGTTTACTCTCTCTAAATGCTAAGTTTCTTCATGGGTAAATCAAGAATGCCATGGCCGTGGTTTCTCCATACTGAAGTATTCACAAGATGATACACAGGGAATGCAAACTGTTCCTTCACAGACTGAAACAATGGTGTGGGAGTCCTGTTATCACCAATATCTTGCAGAGGAGAAACTCAGGATTGGAGGGGTAAGAGATTGGCCCAGGAACTCCTAGCATGGGAGGGATGGAGTCTGGGTTCAAATGCAGACCACCTACATGACTCTTCCATCCAAGCTCATCATCACTGCTATTCTAGGGGCTATACTTCTGAGGCTGCCTGCATGCAGAGGCAAAGTCATCTCTCCAGTTTTGTTGTGAGTAATCTCTGTACATAGGGCTTCCCAGGTGACGCAGGGGTAAAGAATCTGCCTGCCAGTGCAGGAGACATGGGTTTGATCCCTGGGTTGGGAAGATTCCCTGGAGAAGGAAATGGAAACCCACTCCAGTATTCTTCTCTATGGAAATCCCATGGACAGGGGAGCCTGGTGGGCTACAGTTCATGGGGGTCACAAAAGAGTTGGACATGATTTAGCAACTAAACAACAACAATCTCTGTGCCTACCTCTATCCCTCCCTCACTGCTCAGCTGCACCTCTGCCTCTCCCACTAGGCTGTGAGCAACTGGAAATCTTGCAATACTTATCTCTGCGTGGCCAAGAGAGGGCACTCAGCCATGCCCCATCACGTATTTGCCTAATGAATAATGAATCAATGCTTAATGAGTAAATAAGCTTAATGAATAAATAAGCACATGAGAAATCAGTCACATCCACTATGGGGTACAGAGTAGATAAAAACAACAAAAAAGTGCTAAAATCAGTTCACTGACCATCTTTTTATGAAATTTCTGAAATCTCTCTTGGATCATTACAGATTTCACAGCAATACTCCAAGTGCCCTCCAGCTGGGAATCCAGCAAACTGAGCTATGTGATAGATACAAAGAAAGTAAACCATCTTCTCCAAGATGAGACTTGAAGGCTCCCTTCTCAACTTGAAGGCTCATTCCACCATGAGCAAAATGAACCCAGTGTTCTTTGGTGCAGATTCATTGTAAATGATTACTTAGCCCACAGAGAAATGTCTGTCTGCAAGACTGTGTTAGTTATTATCCTATCATAATAAAAGAGATTACACTCTGGTAATGAAAACGGCCATAATGGTTTGCTGGCAGCTTAATCAATGTATTCCTCAACTGCAATTGAGCAAAAATAGGTAACAGAGGATCATTTGATCTACATTTTTATTAATTTGGTGTCATTTGTCTTCTAGTTATTTTAATGATCTCTCATGATGAGAAAATAGGGAAACTCCCTGAAAGAAAAAGTAGAGTCATATTGCTTGATTTTGTTCATCACTTTGTTTTAGTGTGGAAATAGAGCTCACTCCCAATTCAGTTTGAGAATAAAGGTTCTTGATGCTTAATTAAATGAAGTTCTGGATTTCAGAAAGAAAAACTTCCTGATTCCCTCTCTTGATCATGAAGCTTTCAGGCTGGAAACACGTTTGCCTAGTGCCTACAGCTATTTACAGAAAATCCGAGGTGTTGGCAAATACAACTTGAGCATCCTCCGAGAAACAGCTTCTGTCCAAAGCCAGTTCCTAGGTGTCATCATCCCTGTATTTTAAACCACATACTTCATACTCCATTAGAGGCTTCCCAGGTGGCTCAGTGGGAAAGAATCCACCCGCCAATGCAGGGGATGCAGGCTCGATCCCTGGGTTGGCAGATCCCTTGGAGTGGGAAATGGCAACCCACTCCAGTATTCTTGCCTGGAAAATTCCCTGGCTAGAAGAGCCTGGTGGGCTATGTCCATGGGGTTGCAAAAAGTTGGACATGACTGAGCACATACATGCATACAAATCATTTTACCCAAGACTAAACTGATGGGGAAAAAGAAGGACCAAAATCACTAAGTGGTGGGAGAGATACAGCAGAAACTGGGGTCTCATTGGCTGATGGGATGGTTTAATTTCTGCTCACACTGGAAATTCTGGAAGCTTATCATCTCTTACCCACTGTGCTGGAACTGGTTCCCTGTCATCCTGTCAACTGTTGTAGCCAGGGGCCAAGCGGGTAACCTGATGAGTGAGGGGGGCCTAGCAGGGAGACCAGACTGAGTGGTGGGGACTGTGAAGGAGAGAATCTGTGTTCCACCAAAAGAGGTTACTTCTCAGAAACAGACAAATGTTGTGACATGGGGCACTGCAGGCTTGGGGCTGCCAGAACTTCCCATTAATTTCAATGCATAAATGAGGATCTTCAATTTCAATTATTAGCAATTGATTCAGAAAATTTAACATCTAGCCCAGAACTGCCAGTTGACCAGCCCTAGCACCAAGGCTGAGCATCAGTCAGAGGGTGTGGGGTCTAAACGTCTCTGCTTTGAGCTTAAATAGCTATTAAGAAGCAAAGAAAACATCGGGGTTGTTTGCTAGAGTGACTGATTGAAACAGAGAATACAAGAAGGCTAGATTTGGTGGACGGGACAGAGTTGAGCAGCTGATATGAGTCTGAAATTCCAGCGGGACCTCTGTGTGGTGATGTCTACTCTGTTACTTTCCTGGGGTTGCTCTACCAGAGTACCATGGATGGGGGTCTTAATAGACGGACTGTCTCAGTTTTGGAGGCTGGAGGTGGAGATCTGAGGGCTGTGAGGGAGATACTGTTTCATCCCTCTCTCCTGGCTTCTGATGATTTATTGGCAACCCTTGGCATTCCCTGGTGGCGCAGACAGTAAAGAATCTGCCTGGAATGTGGGAGACCTGGGTTCAATCCCTGGATTGGGAAGGAGGGTATGGCAACCCACTCCAGTATTGTTGCCTGGAGAATCTCCATGGACAGAGAAGCCTGGCAGGCTACAGTCTATGGCGTCACAAAGAGTCAGACACAACTGAACGACTAAGCCCTTGGTATTCCTTGGCTTCACCAAGGCGTGAAACAAAACCTCCGCTTTTACATTTCACATCACTCTCCCCATTTGTGTCCATCTCTGTGTCCAAATTCCTCCTCTTATAGGGACCCCAGTCATATTAATATTAGATTAGGGGCCCACCCCAATGGCCTCATCCTAACTCAATCATCTGCAAAGATCCTACTTCCAAATAAGGTCATGTCACAGGTACGAGGGGTTAGGACCTCAACATCTTTTTGGGGAAACAATGCAACCATAATATCTGCCTAGCAATTGAGTGTAGGATTCTGTAACTGAGAAGAAGCCTGATTTGGGACTCATCAAGATAGAATGCTCACTGTTCAATAAGTAAGCAAGTAAGATGTTCAATAAGCAAGTAAGGTAAAGAACAACCTTTGGTGAATTTCATTCAGGGATTTAAAAAATTAAAGGTGTAAGCATGTTATAACACTGCTTGGTAGTAAAGCTTTGGTACTTCTCAGACTTCAATGTATAGAAGTAGAAATAATGGTAATCAATAAACAATATTATTATTATCATCATCACCATCATTATTACTACTACTACTATTTAAAAGGTCTCCAGAGTCAGATCTGTGTTTATCAGTATTTTTGCCCCATTCTCAGTTTGGAAAGAAGTTCAATGAAATATTGGAGAGATTATTCACTGTTTTTGTTCCAAATGGAATTTTCTCCCCCACAAGCTGGTGTGTCTCAGAGTAGCTCCTGCCCTCACCTTCCCTGCTGGGCACAGCACTATGTCTTGATTGAACATGCTGGTGATGTTTAAGATTTAAGATCAATGGCCTTTACAGGCACCCAACCTCCCTGGAAAGTTGCAGCATTCTCTCCAGTGAGAGTGTCTGGTCTGTTATCTGTTGTGTGTGTCAGGACCCACAGGGTGGAGGTGTTTTGGGAGGTTTTTTTTTTTTTTTTAAACAATGAACTGGAATCAAAGCATTTTTCCTTTGACTTTTCCATCCATCTATCCCCGAAAACCAACTGAAACCCTGCTGAAAAGTTTTAGTCATTGCTTGTTAAATTTGTAATTTATTTTCATCAATCAGTTTTGAAGGCAACGGCAAGTCTGTAAAATGTTGGAATTGACACAGGACATAGCAAGAGGGAGCTTTTATCTCAGAACAGGGGCCAGCAAATGTTTTCTGTAAAGGAGAGACTGTGAAGAGTTTAGGCTCCGGTAGCCATTTAGTCTCCGATGCAACTACTTCATTCTGTGCTTGAGTCTGGGGACCAGCTATAGACAATATGTGTATGAATGGGTGCATTTGTGATTTTACAGAAGTAGGCTGCCAGCCCATGCTAGGAGCAAGGACTCCTGTCTTTAAGAAATCAGGTGTGTTTTTACTGATGTCATTGGACCTCACTAAAGAAAAATTCCAAATTCCTTGTCATGGCCTACAAGCCCCTGCCTTCCTCTTTATCTTCATGACCCACTGGATCCCTCGTCCCTTACTGATCTTCACCCACCCACCCGCCCTGCATATTCTCAATCCTGCCAAGAACTTGGCTGTTTTAAGATTTTGCATAGCTGTTCTTATTTCAAAAGTTCCACCTGAACTAGACTCTAGTTTAGTTCAGAAACCTGGAAAATTTTCCACTTCCATCAGCTTTTGCAAAATAGCCGAGGAGTTTACATTATCTTATTTACTTTCACAACAGTGACATGTGTGCTATCATCAGCTTCCTTTTCCAGAAGCAATAAATGTAGATTCTTCATTTCAGCTGGTTTTCCCAACACCAGCTGGTCATTCTAGTGAACAACCCAGGTGCTCCTTTGACTCCTCTGCATCCTTCATCTCTACAGCCAACCAACGGACAAGTTCTACCAAATTTGCCTCCTGAATTGTTTTCAAATCCGATTTCTCCTCTTTCTTAATTGGACTCATGGTCATTTCTCACCTGGACTATCCCCAAAGCATGCCTGTTGGACTCTGCCAGCAGATTTTGACTCCTCTAATCCATTCACCCACCTATTCATTCATCTGTCTGTCCATTCATCCATTTAATCCACTCATCTTTTCAGCCATCCATTCATACATCCACTCATCTTTTGATCCATCAACACATCCATCCATCCATCCACTCATCCATCCTTCCAGAGTACTTATTTTGTACCAGGTGGGGTAAGTAGTGAATAATAATGTAGAACCAACCTTCCTGGATATTTGAGTCTATTTAAAACAAATCACCACAAAAATACATGTATGTGACAAACCAAAATAAGTGCTATAAAAGAAAAGGTTCCCTTGAGAAAGCATAACTTGATTTAAACTTAGATCCAAGGAATGATCATAAGGAGCTTATCAGGAGAGACATGGGAACAGGGGTCTGGACAGGGGAACCAGCATGTGGGAAAGGCTTAGGCTGAAGTCTGCTTTCTCTGGGAAATACAGGATGCTAGCAGGCCATGGAATTGAGAGCTGGGGGGGCGGTGGGTAGATGGGGTGAGAATGATGGGAGATGAAGCTTCAGAGAGAGATGTAGTGGTCACATGCGGTTCCGAAGACCACCCTAAGGAGATCTGCCCTAGGTGCCATAGGCAGCCTTCGGCAGGATTTTGGCAGACAAGCAACAATGTCCACCTTAAGAACGTTTCGGATGCAAACTGGAGAATCATTTGGCACAGGACTGGGACGGTGGGGGCACAGCAGAGTAGACGTAAAAAGCTGAGTTCAGAAGAGACTGGCACAAGTCACACATTGGCAACTTGTCCAGAGAGGATGCAGAGGAGACAGAGAGACATGGACCACTGAGTAACATTCATGAGGCAGAAATGAACATTCTCAGTGCTGAGTGATACGTGAAAATAAAAACTGACTTTTTAAATCTTGTCAGAAACAAGCCTGAGCCAGCCTCAGTACCTGAGCTCCTGAGAAGGGAATACTAATCCAAATGACAGTGATGGAAATAAGAGAGTTCTTACTGAAAGAGCACCTGCTCTGAATGTGCCAGGTACCATGTCCTGTGTTCTCATTTATCGGAAGCTACGAGTTAGATACTCTCTTTAGTCCCATTTTACACATGGGAAAAATGAGGCACAGAGATTTTTAAACAACTCACCCAAGGTTCTATAGCTAGCCCTGGCTCTCCAGGATTCACCTCCAGAATCCCAAGTATCAGAACCCTAAGTCCTTGTCCACCACGTTGGGGGTTCCGTTCTTGCAATTCTCACTTCTGCAAGGGTCTGGCCCAGTGTAATGTGAGCCAGGAAACCCCAGTGTAGAAAATTCCCAGGAGAGGACGCTCATAGGATTCTAGTTCCATAAATGAAGTCTGGAGGCTGAGCTCCACTGATCTGCTGGAGTTTTTATTGCTCTGCAAATGTATTATTAATCAGCCACTGGGGTCCTCCCCATGGAACCTTTTAAATTATAGTTAAATTCCTTGATAGCGTTTCATGCACCTTTACAGTGCATTTCCTGTGTTCACAGCAATAAACAAGAGGAGGAAGGAGGCCTGGATAATCAGGTTAATTGCCCCTTAAGGTCTAGGCTGAGAAAGCGATGGCAACAGCACCTCTAAATTCTCTGGGTCCCCAGCTGCAATGCTAATAAAGTCTTGAAAAAAACAACACTGTCAAGCCAGCTTCTGGGGCGCAGACAGCAGGGCCTCCAAGCCTGGTCTGGCTGCTGTGGCTTTGCAGGGCCTCTAGGTCATCTTCTTAGGGTCCTCCCTCCCAGGGGCTTTCAATACAATTAGGGGGAGTGGAGGCTACATCTAGGCTGGGACCTATGGGCCACCAGTGGGGGCTTACTGCTTCCTTGGGAGGCTCCTAAACAAGTTCCATGTGATGACGTGGGGGACTCTCTTGGGAGTATGGTTGGAAAGAGGCAAAGAAGAACCATGTCTCCTGCAACTCTCTTCCCAACCCAACACAGCTGAGAGGGTACAGTGGTCAGTTCATTATGAAGCAGGGGTCTGTAATCTGGCCCTCCTTGGGTCAGATCTAGCTTGTTTTGAAGCACCGTCATGCCTGTTCATTTCCATACTGTATGCATACTGAGTGGAGAAGTTAAGACAGAGACTTTTCTGTGTCCTGCAAAGACCTTGTTTATGCCCTACATGACTATCTGGCCTTTGATGGAAAGTTTGCCAATTCATGCTATAAAGCATAAATTAGATCATGCCACTGTTCCTGTGAAAACCAATTAATGGCTCTCACTACCCTAAGGTAGAGGTGAAATGCCTCGTCCAGAACTCAGCAGCCTTCTAATTGGGGTCCAGTCTAATGTCCTGTCCTCTCTCCATGACTTGGCTGTGTGTGTAGATAAATCACCCAGACTCAGTCTCAGGATCTTTGTCTGTAAAGAGGATGAAGCTTGCCTCAGTGAGTCTGAATGAGGCTGACATGAGGCAATGTCTGAAGAAAAACTAACTTTATTTTTAATTGTGGCAAAATACAAAGGGGCTTCCCGGGTGGCACAGTGGTAAAGAACCCACCTGCCAGTGCAGGAGATGCAAGCGACATGGTTTCAATCCCTGGGCCAGGAAGGTCCTTGACAGGAGGAAATGGCAACCCACTCCAGTGTCCTTGCCTGGAAAATCCCATGGACAGAGGAGCCTGGTGAGTTACAGTCTGTGGGGACGCAAAGAGTCAGACACGACTGAGCAACTGAGCACAAAATACACAGAACATACAATTCACCATCTTAACCATTTGTACATTTTTAGTTTAAGTACAGTTTGGTAGCTTTAAGTGCATTCACATTGTTGGACAATCCATCTCTAGAACTCTCTGGGATCTTATAAAATGGAAGCTACCCATTAACGAACAACTCTCCACTTTCCCCTCCTCCAGCCCCTGGCAACCAACCATCAACCTATTTTCTGTTTCTATGAATTTGACTACTCTAGGGACCTCATATAAGTGAAATCACACATCTTTTTTATGTCTGTCTGACTTCACTTAGCATACTGTCTGCCAGGTTGATCCATGTTATAGCGTGTGCCTGAAATTCCTTCTTTTTTAAGGCTGAATAATATTCCATTGTATGGACAGACCACATTTTGTTTATCATTCATCTGTTGATGGATACTTGGGTTGCTTCCATCTTTAGGCTCCTGTGACTAATGCGTCTATGAACACGGGTGTTCAGATCTCTCTTTGAGGCCCTGCTTTCAATTCTTTTGCGTACAGACCCAGAAGAGAAGAGCTGACTCTTACCAAGCAATTTCTAGAGTACCATCTGCATAAACATTCCACATAGATCACCTCACTCAACCTCACAACAACCTTGCAAGGTGAGACTCTTATTATCATGAGAGGGACTGTAGAATGCATTGCCTATACTGGAAAACTCTTGAGAGGGGAAAGAGGCACTAGTAACAATTGTACTAGGACAATAGGCACAAATCAAGAAACTGTGATGGAGTAAATTAGAAAGCCAGTCATCATTCCCATTTTACAGGTGAAAAAATGAGGCACAGAGAGGTGAAGTCACTTGTTCATGGTCACACAGCTGATGAGTGGCATAGTCAGAATTCAAACCCAGGCTGAGCAACTAAAGCTCTCATTGTTAACCACAATTTCATATACACAGCACACAGCCTGGCAAAAGTCAACAATCAATCCATGGTGTCTAATTGTTAGTGGTTCTTCAGACTAGGAAGGTAGCAGGGGTGGGGGTCTTTGGGGGAAAGAGCAGCAAGGGCTAATAAAGATGATGAGGGAGATAGAGGTATTTCATGCCAGGAAAGAGGCTGGGATGCAACACATCCATGCCGAATGTGAACTAGTTGTAGGAGCAGATGAAGGCCCCTGGAGGGAGGCAGATGGCCCTGTCTCAGACACATCACCCCAATATGTGGTCGGGCTCCTCAACCAAGGCACTGTTGACATTTTGGAACAGCAAATTACTGTGGGGCTGTTCTGTGTACAGTAGGAGGTTTGTTGGCACCCCTGGTCTCTACCTACCAGTTGCAAGTAACACCATGCCCCTCCATCAGGCTGTGACACCAAAACGTTTCCAGATATGGTCAGATGTCCCCTGGGGGCCCAACTGCCCCATCCAGAACCAGTAACTGGGAGAAAGGGCAGAACTGGAGGGAACGGATCATGTTTCCAAGTCAGTGCTTCTCCAAGTGTGGTTCTGGAGTAGCAGCTGCAGCATCTGTTAGAAATGTAATTTCTTGAGTCCGTCCTAGATCTGGAACAGCATCTCTGGGGTGGGGGCGGGGGGTACAGGAGCCCATGTATTAAGGAGCTCAATGTACAAACCACTATCTGTGGGGCACACAAGAGACCTGCTGGGATCTCAGAAGGTTGGGATGTAGGGCCTTTAGTAATCTAAAACCTGACTAGGGCTCTGGGGAAGAAAGCAGATCCCTTTAGGAGGATGAGTATGTTCTTGAAGCTTCCAACATCCTGTACATGACTAACATGGATAGAACTGGCTGCCACAACTAGTATAGCATGTTTGGAGAATAGTCTGATGCCATATATTGAAATTTAAAACAGACAGGCCTTTGGACCCACCAATTCTATTTCTCAGATGCTCCGAGCAGTCAGTCCCCAAGAGAATTAAGCTCTAGTGTCTTAAGGCATCCATCATAAGCAGCAACTTAGCTTTTCTCCCATGCACCTAGAATGGTACAGGTTATGCACTGTCTTTGGGAGAGCTGAGAAAAGACCCACTCAGTGAAGCAAAAACCTGGCAACAACCTAAATGTCCATCAGGAGAGGAATGGTTAAACTGCAGTGAAGCCATACTCCAGAGTCACAGTCAGCCATGACAAAGAATTATACAGACAATAAAAAGAGACTGGGTAAATAAACATCATATCGGGAAAAGACAGGAGCAAGAGGAGAAGGGGGTGAGAGAGGATAAGATGGTTGGATGGCATCACTGACTCAATGGACCTGAGTTTGAACAAACTCAGGGAGCTAGTGGAGGACAGGGGAGTCTGGTGTGCTGCAGTTCGTGGGGTCACAAAGAGTTGGACATGACTTAGCGACTGAACAACAACCATCTCCTAAGAGGGATACAGGTCTCAGACCCAGATACGTGTTCAAATGAAAAAAGCAAAAGCAAGTTCCAGAACCAGATATCAACTGCATATGATTTTTGAATTTTCCCATGTCCCAAACCAGGTCCTATATTCTTGTAAGCTCCAGATTCTTATCATGTATAAACCCTCCATTCCAAAACCAACATTTTTGCAAGTGTCGAGTTTAAAGATCTAAACAAAACCAAAAATGTATTTGCAGTGGTTACCTGTCCCAAGTTTTTCAAGATTTTCCAGGTATTTGCTGTGTCTTCCAGGTTTCTGAAATAATGAGGATGCATATGGTCCCACTTGAATAAATGTACTATAACAAGCTTGCTTTCTGTAGTATTTGAGCAAGCTTTAAAAATTAAAAAAAAAAAAAAAAAATCCTGCTTCCCTTCTTGCTGCCCTGTATTCTCCTCATCCTTTCACTCTGGCCGCTGAAAACGCCACCAGGGCCGGGCTCCTGGCAGCCTCCCGGTTACTCAGCTGGGGCTTCCTGCTCGAACCGTGCCACACTCCGAGGTGAGCTATTAATTTGCACTTTGTGCCTCATCCTCCATTCTGATTTAAGGCAACATAAACCCTCCTCAAAATTCCGAGGAATAAATTAATTTACTAATTTCGCCATTAGGAGTTTATCAAAGCGAGCCCTATTTCAACTGTCCTTTAATCAATCACCATTTTCCATGTTTATCTCCTATTCAATTTTTACCACAGGGTTCCCTATACATCAATTTGCCTGATGCTCTTTCTACATATGTTTTAAATTACTTTATCATTGTATAAATTTCACAGCCATTAAAAGGCTCTAATACTGGAATGGCTGACACGGTGTTAAAAATTGGATTCAATTCCATGGGGTAATAAATTGTGACCTAAATCCAATCTCTCATGGGTGACTGAAGGATACAATGAAAAATTATTGCTTTGTCATTTTTACACTAACACAAATATACCATGGCAACTAGAAACCGGCAGAAAAAATGGAAAGCCACCGCCGCTGGCTATTTTTCACTCAACACAGCTTTGCAGGTGAGTCTTGAGGGTCTCAGATGGGCTGAGCTCCCCTCCAGCCCCAGGTGAATTACCTGACTGCATGGATCTCTTTGCAACAGATGGATAGAGCTCCAGGAGGAAGTTAAACTTCAGCTTCAAGACAGCCGCTGCTGCAGGCAGAGAAGCACAGAGGTTCAACATTTTGCCTCTGGCACCAAAGCCTCTGAGCTCAGAGCCTGGCTCTGCCACTGAGCAAATGTATGATTTTAGGTAAGTTTCCTCCCTCTCTGTGTGTCAGTTTCCTGGAATATAGAGTTGTTAAAAGAATAAATGATCTGTTAAATCATATAGCTAAAACACTTAGGACATGGTCCCTGGCATTCAGCAATTCCCAGGTCAAGACACAGTCCCTGGCATTTAGCAATTCCCAGGTCAAGACATAGTCCCTGGCATTCAGCCATTCCCAGGTCAAGGTTAAGCATTATTATTTAAGCACGGGTTCTCACACAGAGACCTCAGCGCCCTGCTTTTTTTGACTGCAGGGAAGGAGAGTAATGAACAGCTAGGTGTTAATACTGCCTCTGCATTTCCCTTTTGTCTTTGGAGAAACCGGATTAGTCATTCGACACATTTCAAAGGCAGGTTTACTAAAGGCACCACTGAGCAGAGGCTGAAACGTGGATTTTGAGTCAGGCAGACAGAACCGAATCTGAAGTTGTCAAGTTCTCCCCACACGCAAGGGTGACCCCAGGCAAGCTACTCGACCTCACCAAGCCTCAGTCTCCCCTTGTGTAACATGGGTTAGTGAACACATTCTCTGCTCAGCAGGGTCTGGCGATACGACCTGGAACACAGACAGGTGAGACTCGGCCTCATGGCTAAGTGGGGGCTGCAGATGACTCTGGCCACTCCAGGATAACGTGATGTGTGCTCCAGTGGGGAGCAGGTAAGCTGATTTGGGGGGTACAAAGTCTGGGTTCCTCATGGAGATGTGGGGAGAGAGTCCCAGAAGACTTCCAGAAGGAAGTGATGTTAAAATGAACTGCAAAGCCTTAACCAACAAATGAGAGAGGAGAAAAAGCAAGCTGGTTTTGTTTGTTTGTCAGGTGGCTCAGAGGTAAAAAATCTACTTCCTGATGCAGGAGATGCAGGTTCGATCCCTGGGTCAGGAAGATCCCTTGGAGAAGGAAATGGCAACCACTCCAGTATTCTTGCCTGGAGAATCCCATGGACAGAGGAGCCTGGTGGGCTACAGTCCATGGGGTTGCCAAGAGTGAGACAAGATTTAGCGACTGAGCACTTGTTTGTTGGTTTGTGCAAAGAGGAAGGACAAGCTTGGACTGACTGTCGTCCACAGGCCACTACAAGGACCATGCCCGGGCTCTCTTTCTGCGTGAGGTCTCTGATTTCCCAGCCCTAAATGGCTGACACATCACCAGCTGCATCCAAAGGAAGGAAAGGCTCAGAGCACAAGAAACTGTCCTGGTGGCTCGCCATTGTCTGCGTGGTCCTAGAGCAGGTTCTGGGTGAGACACTCACAGAAGCTGAGAAAAGCATCATAAACTGCCCAGCTGAGGAAGCAGGCCCATGTGCCCACGTGGAGGCTGGCTTCCAAACCATAATAATCTACTGCTGATTTTTAACAGGTGCTTGTAAATATTCACTGGCTGAGTAGAGGGAAAAAGTTAAATATTCTCAAACACAGTAATTCAGGCAGCAAGCCAAGGAGGCAGGAGGGGCATTGGACACTTCATAGGTAAGAAGTGAGGCTCAGAGACAAGGGCTTTGTCTGGGGGTCTTGCAGCTTGCTCAGTTGTAGAGGGGACCTCTAGGCTTCCCAGGAGAGCCTGGTTCATACCTTCCCCTAAGCCTGCTTGAGCTCAGCAATAGCCAGACTGCCCAGGACCTAGCACCTGCATGAGTCTGTTTCATCAGTGGAGGTGTTGAGGGTTTCCCTCTGCTGCTTCAAGGTCCTGGGAAACAAAGGTGCCACAGGAGGCGAGGCCCCCAGGAGTGGGCAGCTCAGGTCCAGGCTAGGGTGGGGGTCCAAAGGTATCAGGGCCCAAAGATATAAGGGGAATGGTTCACTGGAGGGGAGCTGTCCCCAGGTCCAGTCTGCCAGAACCTTGCCCATCTTTGGGGTTGATCTGCCCTTGACTCTCTGGAGACTTCAGTTTGGTCCCTACCAAACTGATGCTACCAGATGCCTACCAGATGCCTCTGCTCCATTCTTCTCACTCAAGACAAAGACATAGATCATCTAAATCCACTGGAATTAAAATCCTACTGGGAAGATGATGGACTGACCTTCCTGCTCATGCTCAGAGGTCCCCAGTGCTCTTGTTAATTCTTCAGCTTCCCTACACAGTCCTACCACCCCAGGGCCTTTGCACATGATGTAACCTTGTCTGAGAATATCACCCCCCATCTGCCCTTTCCCTAGTTAACTCCTCCCACTCTTCATCTCTCTGTCCCACTAAAACTCAACCATATGTATCCGCAGAGCTGGTGGTGCTGCTGCAATCTTGCACTTATGTTTGTGCTCACTGGATTCCTGTGTCTCCCCTCCTATGTTTAACAGGCTGCAAACTCCACAAGGATGGGGATTCTGTCTGTTTTCCTCCCAAACCTGGGGCCCCGCATAGAGGGCGGATGCTCACTGATAACTGCTGAATGAGCAGATGTTAAAGGGAGCTGAGGACAAACATTTTCAGTCCCCAGTTGGTGGCTGTGCCATTCACAGACTTCTAACCATTCCATTCACATCACTTTGTCCTGTGCACACAGGTCTCTGCAGAGCTCCTGGGAGGGGCAGGTTGAGCCATGGAAACTCAAAACAACTGTATTGTGTTCTTACCCAGGGAGGATAAGACTGCAGCCTGTGATGTGCCAAGCAGTGGCTATTCACAGATGAGTAAGACATGTGGAGGGTAGGTCTGAGGCAGAGACAGGTAGAGAGTAGGGGGCGCTTTCTTCACGCCTCATGTGCAATCTCAGAGCAAATGCTGTTGTTGGCTCTGCAGACATCAGATCTGTCTGCTCACTTTTGCCTTTGCTATCTGCCTGAAATATACCAGCCAACTCCCAACAGCGCTCCCAGCTTCCAACTCGCGCCTACAGTCTACTCTCAACATACAGCCAGGGGATCATGTTAGACATATCGGGTCAGCACCCCCACTCCCCAGTCCTGCTCAGATCCCTTTAGCAGTTCCCCCAAGTCACTCAGGTGAGGACAAAATTCCTACTGGTCTGCAAAGCCCCAGATTAGTCGAGGTCTCTGCCAAGCTGCTCTAAGTAGCAGTCCACAAATGCAGGGTAATCAGTGAGCTCCCAGTCCCCTAGACTCTAGGTGTCATTGTGAGCATATGAGAAGGGAAAAAAAAATCCATCTAACCATGAGCCCCTTGTCTCAGATGCACTATGAAAGGCTTAGGAAATGTATGTCTGAAGTTTCCAAACGGGTGTGCCTGGATGAGGCCGGGAAGGGCATCAAGCCGACTCTTTCAGGGGCTGGTGTTTTCACCTTCTTTCCCTGCCTAAACCTTTCAGCTCTGCCTTTTAGGCATGGCAGTTAGGGAACAAACACACCCTAAAGACAAGTTTCAGAGTGAAGGACAGAGCCACGCAGCTGGCAGGCTGGAGGAGGAAAAGGAGGTAGAGGCGAGGGGAGATACAGAGGCGCATTTATGGTATTTCCCATAACTGTATATTTAGCTTTCTCAAAAGCCACATGGGTGTCAGCTGAATTTCTTCACTATTCCAAGATGGGGAGTGGGGAAAACACCACGGTGCTCCTCTGTCCATGGGATTTTCCAGGCAAGAATACCGGAGTGGGTTGCCATTCCCTTCTCCAGGGGATCTTCCTGACCCAGGGGTCGAACCTGGGTCTCCTGCATTGCGGGCAGAGGCTTTACCATCTGAGCCACCAGGGAAGCCCCATGTAGAAGGTGAAGGCAACGTGAATTGGTTTATAGGGAACCCCCTTCCAACAGGGGGCCTTGGAGGACTGTTTGCCACATGACCTGGCAGACAGCAGAGCTCAATAAATGTTTGCCCAGGATTAGGCTTAAGTGGTCTTTGTGCCCCCAAGAAACCCCTGAGCCCAGACCACCAACTGTGGTCACCCATCCAGTCCATCAAACAATCCTCACAGCTTTTTCCTCTCTACCATATCCTCTCATGGGGGCTGTTGCAAGGACCTTCCCACAACTTCCCTGTTTCCACTCCTTCTTTAAAACTAAATCAGGTCCGCAGTGGGATTGGTGGATCATATGGTAGTTCTATTTTTAATTTTTTCAGGAACCTCCAAGTTATTTCCCACAGTGCCTGCACCATTCTGCATTCTCACCAACAGTGCACAAAAATTAAAATTTCTTATCCTCACCAACACTTCTTGTGTTTTTTTTTTGATAACAGTCACGCTAACATGTATGAGGTGATATCTCATTGGGTATTTATCCAAAAGAATTGAAATCAGCATCTCAAAGAGATATGAGCATGCCCATATTCACTGCAGCATTTTTTTTTTTTTAATGAAAGCCAAGATGTGGAAACAACCTAAATGACCACGGACAAATAAAAGGATTAAAAAAGTTGGTATATACTCACAATGGAATATCACTCGGCTTTAGAAAAGGACTCCCGCAATTTGTAACAACATGGATGAGGCTGGAGGACATTATGCTGAGTGAAATAAGTCAGACACAGGATAAATGCTGAATGATTCTACTTATATGAGGAATATATGACAGTCAGACTCAGAAGCAAAGAGCAGAATGGTGACTGCCAGAAGTGGGGAAGGGGAATGGGGTTCAATGGGTACAAGATTTCAGCTGAGTAAGATGGGTAAGTTTGAGTGATTACAGCATTGTGCCTATAAGTGAAAATGCACTATTGGGCACTTAAGATCGGTTCAGAGAGCAGATCTTATGTTAAGTGTTCTTATCAAAATAAAATAAGATGAAAAATTTAAAAGCAGCACAAAGTTCTAAAAATATCAAAATTAGATCACGTTTAAATTGTTCAGTTCCTCCAATGGCTCACATTTTGTTGGTATCTATATCAGAACAGCTGGCCATAGCCTGGCCATACCCCGAGTGTGAACCTTCCTCCTCCTTCTCCCCTCACTGCTCCCTTAACTTCAGCCATACTGACCTTGTGGATGCTTCCAGAACATGCCAGGCCGTTTGCTAGAACTGTCTCCTCTTCCCAGTGACGCTGCCATCAATGATCCTCGGAGAGGACTTCTGTGGCCACCTAACCTAAAGTGTCCACCCCACCCCCGTCTTGTCACCTGCTATGCTTGTCTACGAGTTCTCATCACACCAGGCAGTAGACTGTACGTCTATTGGTTCGCCTGTCACCTCCGGCGTCTCCTATTAGGGCAGAAGCTCCACGAAGGCGGGGCTATCGGGTTGCATGCCTCCCAGAGTCACCTTCCAGCCTATGTCAGCAGACCCTGCACCCTGAGCAGAGGCCCTGCAGAGACAAGGCATCCTGTGCTTTGTTCACTGTTATGTCCCCAGACCCTAGAGCAAGGGTCAGCAAAGTGCAGCCTACTGCTGCCTGTTTTGGTGTGGCCTACGAGCTAAGAGCAGTTTCCACATTTTTAAATAATTGGAAAAAAGTCTCAAATGGATAACCTTTCATAATACATGAAAATTATGTGAAGTTCACATTCTGCTGACTGTAAATAAAGCTTTACTGGAACACAAACACAGCCATGCTGGCCATTTATTTATCTACTTCTTATGGCTGCTTTCTTGTCAAGTGGAGTAGTTGCGACAGAGACCACACAGCCTGCAAGGCCCATACTTACTATCTAGCCTTTCACAGAACATATTTGGGGAGCGCTGGCCTGGGATTTCACCTGGCACTTACCGGCTGTTTAATGAATGGGGTCCAGTGATTCTTTTTCTAGACTCACTATGGTCAGAGTCCCACCCCTTCCGTGAAAGCCCAAGATCTTTGGGATTTTATTTCAACCACAATGAACTTTGACTGGAAACCTCCTTGTTACTGGGTTTGCACCCTCCTCAGCAGAAGATGAAAACGGATCCTATGAGCCTCGCCTTTTGGCAAGCCAGCCCCATCCAATTGGCTGGGCTGCAGGAGGGTCATCTGACTTCATCATACCACTGCTGTTCATGAGCTGTCCTTGGCTGTTCCCTCCTTGCCTCATCTGAACAATGAAGCAAAGATCCTTAGGAGAAAGCAGTGTCCCTGCCCGACAGATGGGGACACTGAGGCAGGAGCCCCACCCAGGGCCCTGGAGCAGCTGAGCTGACATCCACGTCTCCTTTTTCCTCCCTGCCAGGCTGCCAGCCACGCTCCCACACTGTTCATGCTGTGTAGTCACCCCAATGCCCTCAGGGTGTAGAGATGTCCAGGAGCCAGACCTACTGCAGCTGGCGGTGCCATCTGCCAGTCTCTTGCTGTCACAGACAACAGCCTCCCCCCACCCCCCACCCCCAGCCACCTCCGGCCAGAAGCACGTTTGTCGGGAGTCTTTGGTCTCCTGCAAAGCCTGATGGGTAGATGGGTTGTTGCATCCGGGACAGTTGCCTTTTCATCAGAAACCTCCTTCCTGTCCATCCTCACCCCTATACTGGAGCCGCTGTCCCAGCCGTGTATACATGCTTATAACTTTGCAGCCAGTCAGCTGACTCAGAAGAGAGAGTCCTTGCTCATCACTCATCAGAGAACCATCAGCCACTTGGGTTCGGAGTCCCCATAGAAGCCACTTCGCTCCCAGTGACTGCTTTCCCTGGAACTTCTGTTTTTATTTCTCATTCTTCACCTGGACACTGGCTTTACCTGGTAGAGCAAAGGGTGAGGAGGTGCCAGAGGGGCTGGGGTAATAGGTGGGGCCTCTCTTGAAATGTTTTTTTTTTTCTCTCTTTGAGGCATTTTAACTCAACGTAGAAGGAGGCTGGAGGCCCATGAAGGCTATCGGAGACAGCATCTCAACATTTGAAAGTGAAAAGTGAATGTCATTCAGTCGTGTCTGACTCTTTGTGACTCTGTAGACTATACAGTCCATGGGATTCTCCAGGCCAGAATACTGGAGTGGGTAGCCTTTCCCTTCTCCAGGGGATCTTCCCAAACCAAGGATCAAACCCAGGTCTCCCGAATTGCGGGAAGATTCTTTATCAGCTGAACCACCAGGGAAGCCCACGAATACTGGAGTGGGTAGCCTATCCCTTCTCCAGGGGAACTTCCTAACCCAGGAATTGAACTGGGGTCTCCTGCTTTGCAGGCAGATTTTTTACCAGCTGAGCTACCAGGGAAGCTGACACTTAATTGTTCCAAATATAATGAGGCACTGCCTGCCTAGAATGCCTCTTTCAGGTCAAATGGTCTTCACTGGGAAAGACACTTCTGCCCCTCACCAGGGTCGGTGTGTCCCTTTGTGGCCAGGGAAGGTGCGGTCCAGGAAGGCTTCCCTGAGGAGGTGGCATTTAGGCTAAGATCTGGAGAGGAAGAGGTGAGAGCCACACAAGATGGGAGTAGTGGGCAGTAGGGGCAACAATGGAGGTGGCTGCGACGAGCATGAGAGAACAATTGAAGCACACGGTGCCTTGTCTGAAGATCAGAATGAGAGAACTGCAGCTGGGCAAGGGGCAGTTACCATGGAACGGGCCCTCCACTCTTCAACGCCCTCTTCACTTATTACACCACCACTGCCTCACTACAGCTGACAGCCATTCTCTGTACCTTACCAGCCTGTGCACCAGACATTTCATATGCATGATCCTGTTTCAGCCAACAACCCTATGAGGACGGTGTACAAGGATCTGTGCCCATTTTACAGATGAGGAAGCTGAGGCACAGGAAGTCAGAGTCACACGGCTAGTAAGGACAGAACCAGGATGCAAAACCCAATGTGTGCAGATCTTTGGATGGAAAACCGTTTTTCCAGTCCATGCCGCCCTGGGCCTTCCATACAACATGGTTTCATTTTCATGAAACTTGAGGAAATCCTGTTGGGAGTGCCTGGAGGCCCTGGAGTGATTCTGGAGCCCAAGAAAGGAAGCCAAGGCCCAGGCAGCTGCAGGGGTGAGGTGAGGGCAGTGGGGTCAGGGCCACTGGGGCTGGGAATACGGGAGGGGTAGGGACTGGTGACATGGAGCACGGTGGCTCTGGGAGCAATGAGGGGCTGCTGTGGGATTACAAATAAGTCTCTTTGAGGCCAGGCTTGGGGTCCGAGGGGATACATTGCATCTCACTCCTTGTGGCTCTGAGTGGATGGTCTACAGATTGGTCCTTTCCTCGTGAAAACGTGTCAGCATCCCAGCTGCTTCCTCCAGGAGGCAGAGAGTGGAGCCAGTGGGTCACAAAGGCAAGGAAGGTGTCCGCACAGAGCACATCACTCCAGGGTTCTAGACTCTTCTTTTCCCCTGGACGCTGCTGGGGTGTGGGGACTGGAGGTGTGGGGGTGGAAGGAACAGCAGCCCTTAACACCAGCCAACATTTAACACCTATTCCCTGTCTCAGAATTTTTCAGACTTCCAGCCATGAGGAATTGTTTCCTTAATTATATTCAACTTCCGGCATCCTGTCGGATGATGCTGAGCTTGGCAAAATGACAAACAGTGCCTACGTTTGCGTGTGGACGTGTATGTCTGCATATGTTTACACACATGCTAACTTCCCCTCTCCTCCGCACTGGCTTCCTCGCTGAACAGGACATAAAAGGACCACGGAGCTGGAGCTCAAATCCCTCCTGAGCGGAGGGAAATCCGGGTGCCATGGTTTCCAGAAAGGGAACACCATCTCCGTATGGGGTGTAATTACATCTTAGCTTTCTGCAGAAGAATAGTTTATGGCTTAAATGCTATTAATTGTAAGCTGTTTTGTTCCACGGGAAGTTGTTCATTGATAACTACCCAATTAGGGTTATTTTGCAATTAGTCTATTCACAGTACATTTATTGCAAAAGGGGGAGGCTGTGGTGCAGTGAATGAAGGCCCTGTTGGGGCTGGGTGTGCCAAGACCCTTACACACCAATCTTATCAACCAGCTCCCAGGCCTCTGAAGGGTGTGACACCTTGGCGGATGCAGCTGAGACCACGGGGGATCCCCTGTGCTGCACAGCCTCACTGGGGGTGTCTCAGAGGGACCCCATTAGGTGTGGGGACCCCTTCCTCCACTGGCCACAACAGCCCTCTTGCTCCCTACAAACATGCAGGGAGGAGGTCCTTCTCCTCCAACTACAGACGGCGGAGAGAGACAGCCAGCAGGTTCAGGACATCCCCGAGGTCTGAGAATTTGGACTAAAGTGAAACTGCCTGCCTCCTGAGGAGGGGAAGGATCTGGGGTGCATGCAGGCTCTGGAGCCTGAGAGCTAATACCAGCCCTGCCACCTGCTAGTTGTGCACCTCTGACCATGGACTAAACCTCTTTGAGCCTCCATTTCCTCATTCATTAAATGGGTTGATAAAGAGACCGACCTCACAGGGCTGGTATGAGGATTCAATGGGGTGGAAGGCAAGTGTTGGGGGTACTTCTACACGGCCTTGGTACCTAGCAGGGATCAGCAAACTATGGCCCCATGAGCCATGTCCTACCCCCTGCCTGCTTTTGTAAATTGAGTTTTTTTCAGAATAACCAAGTGTACTTGTGTATGTATTGTCCCGGCTCCTTTTGTGATAACAACAGCAGAGTTGAGGCGTTGCGATGGAGACTGCAAGGCCCACGAAGCCTCAAATATTTACTCTCTGGCCCTTTATAGAAAAAGTGTGACAACGCTTGGTACCCAGCGAGTGCCCCCTGCTATTCTCAGGAAAGACATGCAGCTCAGGCCTCTGCCAGGCCAGGCGCTAGTTAAGGAAAAGATTTTGGAAACAGCTCCACTTATTAATTTAAACATCTGTACCACTATCTGCTGAGTCAACAACACAATGGGAACCCTGGGACCACTTAGACAAGAGTCCCTATGCAAGGGAGAAATTAACCTTTTCTTTTTAAGCCTTTCCATTGGAAAGAGAGTATAGTGGAGATACACATTTCCAACTGAACACTTTAAAATACAGATGAATCTGAGTAAAGGGTTGAAGCTGTCCCCACTGCACCCTACCAGAGGGGGCCGCATGAAGGGTTTGCCATGGACCCTTCCAGGCCTCTCTACCCACTCACCCACGTGGCCACCCCTGACCTGATCCATACCCTCCATCCTGTGACAGTGGGTCACAGGGAAGCACGTGTGAGGGATGAGGAGCTGAATTTCAGCTCAAGTTCAGCCTCTAACTGATTGGGTGACCTTGACCATAAATCCCCTCCTCTCTGGCCTCGTTTCTTATCTATCCAGTGGAGACACGGAACCAGGATTTCTCTAGAGGTGACCCAGTCCCCTTTTCCTTTGGAGCCGTTCTCACCTCGCACCTCCTTCTGCCTCAAGAGGGATGCGGGATTGATGAGACATCGGGCATCTTCTTGCCTGGCCTCCAAATCCTCCGACGCTGGGGGAACAGAGAGCCCTCTGCTCCCACCCCGCCACACAGCCCAGCTCTGCAGTCGCCTTTCCTGAGGCTCTGACCTTCAGTCTGGACACCAAGATGGACCCAGCACCTCGTGGGCCCACTCCTCTTCCACTCATGGACCCCTGCCCCACACAGGTCTTGTGTGTGTCCCCCACACAATGGGCATTTGTTCGTATTTGAATTTAGAAGCAACAAGGAGGTATAATATTTCGAACCCTTGGTCACTTAGTGAGGGACAGGGGGGTATCCCTGGCATTGACTGTGGCCAATGAGAATGAGGGATGACCAAGAGCAAATTGCTCTTGGACCCCCAGGGAGGGCTGAGTGGGAAGACCTTTTGAGTATTTAATGCAGGGTGCTCCCTAAACAGATAAGGAAGCTGGAACCAGAGAGCGGAAGGCAATTTCCCTTCCGCTGTGAGTTCTTGGGGAAACTTGCTTTAGAACACACATCCCTCCATTTCAAATGCATTGCTTTCTGTTTGCGCCCAGTGATATTGGCTCTCTCTTCTTTTTAGAGAAGTCTTTTGGACGCCGTCTGTATGGAGAAAGCCATGGGGCAGACTAATTCACAAACTATTTGAGATGTAAGGTCTTTTATAAGAAGAAGAATATCTGCTGACCTGCAGTGAGTTTGTGTGTGTGGCCACGGGGTGCGGGGTGGGGGGGCATGTGGACATGGGTGAAAGAGCCCTGACCCCCACAAGTTGCCTGTAGCCAGACGGTGGAAACATGAAGGGTCTCCCTTCTCCAAGGTGGGTTTTAAATTTTCTGCCATAACATGTATTTTTTCTTATTTTTTTTGATCTTGAGAAAATATGACCTCACCCAGGATGGTGGTATCTCTATCTCAGGACGTCTCTACCTGTAGGTTTGTGAGGCCTCCTACAAGCCATAAGACCTGGGGGACATGATTTTATGTCACTCAAATGAAAAATGATATGCTCCTGACGACAGTGCCAGCCTCACTGGGTCACAGATGAGACAAGCTGATTGAATGCAAATTGCCTGTGCCGCGTCCAGGACACAGCAAGTGCTCAGTACCTGTTATTACTCCCCTTCTGCAGGCACTGGAAAAGGTGAAATGAACCAGCAAGGAACACTTGTCAGTGGTGAGAGATGAGATGCAGAGATGCACCCACTGTAATACTTCAACTGTGCAGAGCCATCCCCCCACATCCCCAGTTTTTGAGGACGATCCCCTGCACTTATGAACATCACCCTTACAGCTCTGACCTCATACCGCATGACAGCGAGAAGTCTGATTTATCACTGGTCATCAGCACAGAGAAAGGGGCCCAGAGTGGGGCAGGAGGGAGGCTGGTGGGGAGTGGGGGGCGGAAGGGGAAAGAAAATAAGGAAGGAACAAATTGTAGATGGAGGAAAATGAGAAAGATGTTTTTTCAGAGCCCCCAATGTCAATGCAACCAATAGATCCTTTCAGATCCTATTCACTTACAGTAATATTCATGTCAATTTTAATCCCCATATTCTGCTGAGAGAGAAAACAAACTGTATCAATACCATCGCCTCCTACACCTTCTACATTAGCCCTGGTTGCACTGTGTTTTATCCTTTGTCACAAAGGCAACTGGTTAATGATGCAACCAAAGGTAATTTGATTTGGGGAAACTTCTCACACAAGATTTTGGAACTCACAGGAAGGTCCAAAACAAATGATCACATGTCTTGATTTGGGGTATGAAAAATAGGGCATTCGCTCGGAGAAGGGCTGAGGACATGAGCAGAGCGGGGCTGGGGCTTACCTTCGAGGGGGCAGAACCGAGTCACCTTCTCGGGCATCAGCAGCCCGAGCTTGTGGCGGCAGTAGGTCTCCCCGATCTCCTGGCGGCAGTGCTTGGACTTGGAGCGGGACAGCGCGGAGATGGCCTCCTTGCCCGAGATGTCACACCTGAGGGGCTGGTCAGGCTTGGCCTCGGGGGAGCTGCCCCCGCTCTTGCGGGCGTGGGGCGGTCGGGGGGCATCCTTGCCACGGCTGCTGTTCACCGCGACCCTCTCGCCGGGAGGCAGCACCTCGTTGGGACCTTTCCCCGGGGATGGACGCCCCCTCCCCTTCTCCTCCTGCTCCCGCTTCCTCTTCAGAAGCTCCTTCTGTCCTCTCGGGGGCTTCTTCGTCAGCTCGGGCTGGTGCTTCTGCTTTTGAGTTCTGGGGGCAAAGTTGCTGTTGTCCACGTTCTCGAAATCCTTGGGCACTGAGTTCTCATTGTTGCTGTCTGTTCGCACTTTCTCTTTTGGCCGGTGAGAGAAGTAGCCGTCCTAAAGAAGACAGGGACAAAACACAGAAGAGAATCTTGACTGAGCCATCAAGCTAAGCAGGTGGGCTCTGGAGAATGGGGCATGTAGGTTTGGAGGTTTGAGCCCTGGTGTCACACGCCCTGCCTTTGCTATGAGCTTCACCTTAGACTTCACGTTAGATCTTTCTCTTTGAACTCAGTTTCTCAACCTGGAAATACAAGACGTTCCAACTAGAAAATAAAACTTTGGCGGTCTCTAACGTGCTCAGACTATGATCCTCAATGCTTGTTATTAACCACACTCCCTTTTCATGTAAGTCTCCTTGAGTGTTTCTGACACTGGAATGTAGAGTTTGTTTTGAGCTTCCTATTTAAATCCCAGCAGAGAGCGCTGTGATGCTTAATGGCTAGCAAAGCCATAATAAATCTATAAGGGGAGAAAACACTGGTAGGATAGTATTTACTTTCCATTGCCTTTAAGACATGCTCCTAGATCTATGCCCATAAGAGAAATGAGACCATGCCATAGTTAATTCTGGAGGGGAGACATCACCAGCCATCTTGACGGGAATGTGTCCTTTATAGGACAATCCTTACAATGAATCCAAGACTTGTTGACAGTTTTGTGTTTGAGCTTTGACTCTTGATGCTTGTACCTGGAGCAGAACTGATTAAGTCACCCGGGACAGGGTGGGTCAAGAGAAAGGGCAAGAGTCATTCTTGAGACAATGAGTCTTTCCAGGAAGAGGGGCACCTGGAACTCAGCTTCTCCACGGTGTGTTGGCCCTGGCCATTTTGAGCTTGGATCAATGCACTGGTCAGCTAACGCCCTGCATCATTTCCAAAACACGGTGCTTCTGTTTAGAGCCCAATACCAAGGCCTTAACCTGAAAGAGAATCCATTGGGCCAAAGCCAGTCAGAGGGGACACAGAGGCCACGGAGATTTGAGGCTAACTGACTCTTTAAATCCATTGCTGTAGAAACACACTGGCAATGAGTAGCAATCCTGAGGGCAGACATCCTCATTCATTTTCCTAAATGTGACCATTACAGGTTCTCAAGGAGGGCGTTGGAGGAACAGAGCTGTGGAGGCAGTGCTGGTGCCCAGGAGGGGCTGACGAGCCGCTGACACTGAGCGCAGCTCCTCCTTTAGCAGGCCTGCAAGCTACTGCCTGCCCGGAGCCAAATCCTCCGTGCCATCTGCTTTTGTAAATAAAGTTTTATTGAAACACGGCTGTGCCTATTCATTTATTGGTTGTCTATGGTAGCTTTCCTGCTACAACAGCAGAGGTGAGCGGTTGTCATAGAGACTGTCTATCTGGCCTGCAAAGCTTAAAATACTTCTATCTGGCCCTTTAAAAAACACTGTACAGACCCCAGTTCTCTGGGACTGTGAGTTTAGAAGGTTCCCCTTCCCTGGGCTTGGTTTGCTTGCCCTTGTCTCCAATGTCGCCGTTTGGTCCAGCAATGTGTCTGCCCACTTCTTGCCTTTGTTTCATTTCCCCTAGCATCAAGTACCAATTTCAAGAGTCGTTAGGAATGAAAGCAACACTAAGATACCTTGTGGCCATTCTGTACCTTCCGTATGAATCTTGTGAGTATGGGGGCCACGCCTCTTACTGCATGCTGCAAATCACCCCGTAAGGGGTACCCCCTCACTATTTTACAGAAAGAGGAGCCAAGGGCTTGCTTGTTGCTTTCACCCACTTGGGCATGTTATCAGGTGCCAGGCACTGTGCTAAGCCTGTCCATGTGATAAATCATTTAACCTTCAGAAGTAAATTCTGAAGTAACAGAGGCAGATACTACCATTCTTTCATCTTACAAAAGAGGGGAAAAAAGCTTGGGGATATTCAATGATTTGTCTGACGTCATTTAGGGAAGGCTGTGAGTTTGCACCTGTCTAATTCTAAAACTTGTTCTAGTTTTGTGCCTCTTCTGTTCAGCTGAAAGGTCAAGAGCGGAGCATTTAGTGCCCCCTTCTCTGTGACAGAGTGGACTGGGTCTTTGCACATATTAGCCTAGGTTGGAACGAACTGGATGGGGGGATGATATTCAATAAAGCTCTTGACAAATATTCCAGTTCTCTTCCTTCTAGGCACATGATACAATTGTACTTCCCATCCCCATGCAAACGAGGCACAGCCAAGCAACTTGCTGTGGCCAAGACAAGTGACTGGGGCCAGGCACATTTTTCCACGTCCCTTCTTCCCTGGTGGCATCCAGTCACACTCCTGATGGTGAAGGCCCTGCAACTCCACCAACCCTCCATGGGCAGAATAAACCTCTGCGGATTTCTGTCCCTGAGGTTTGGGGATCTTTGTTACTGCAGCATGGTCTAACTCATCCTGATTAACACAGGAGACAACTATCTGTTTTCTTCCTCTTAGCTGACCTCAGATACAAGACCCAATTTCATATTACTTTTTGCCTCTAACAGTCAAAAATCTGTTTGATGACACTTGCTGTCTAAGAACGTGAGTTTAAATTCTGTCCCTAAGCCCATTTTCTAGAAATTAACAAGAAGGCAGAGAGCGAGCAGAAACCCCCACAGCCACATGCATCCACTCTCATCAAAAACGTCCCAAGTACAGTTCCTGGGTCGTTCTCTTTCCTCGTTAACTGATGATCACCAGTTTACCCCCTGAGCAGAAAACCTCCAGAAAAATTTCAAAATTTCAAAAGCTCACATTCTCCACCACTTTCTGGCAGAACTTCTCTAAGCAACACCAGACACAGGAAACACTGCAATCAATGAAGCTAATCTGACCGTCAGAAAACGGCTGGTTCCTCTGGTTAATTTGTGACATCAGGACCAGGGGCCAGCATCAGTTCTAATAGGACTCGAGATTAATAAGGGTTGTGCACTCAGAGACGCCCACACAACAGGGACTGTCAGCTCTGTGTGACCCCATGGCCTTCCCCTTGGCCCCAGGTGCTACTTAACTGTCAAGGGAAACCAAAAGATTTGAGTGTAAGAGGAAACGGAAATATTTTCTCTTCTGGCACGAAGACCTCACAGGTATTTGATAGCTTCCAGAAAAGTCGCTGAGGCATAGTCAGTGAGAATCCGGCATCACTCAGGAGCCTAAGATCTCAGTCACGCTGAGTCAGGGCTGTTTCTAGAGCAGTTGATGAGTTCTCCAATACCTTCCCCCAATGGTTTTCTTTCTTCTTCTTGGTACACTTTATTTTACTGTGGTGAGAACATGTAACATGAGATCTACCCTCTCGGCAAACGTTTTAAGTGCCCCACGCAGTCGTGCTACCTACAGACACAAGGCTGTACAGCAGATCTCTAGAATGTATCCATCCTACACAACCAAGACTTCATACCCATTGATTATAGAGATTCCTCATTTCCCCCTCCCCTGGCCACTGGCCACCACCACCATCCTACTCTCTGATTCTCTGAGTTTGATCATTTAATTTATTTATTTAAAATCAAAGGCAGACTCTTTTTTTTTTTTTTTTTTTTGGCTATGCCACATAGCATATGAGATCTTCCTTTGTTCCCCAACCAGGTGCTGAATCTTCACCCCCTTCATTGGAAGCACAGAGTCTTAACCACTGGACCACCAGGTAAGTCCTGAATCTGACTGTTTTAGATTCTCATGCAAGTGGATCAAGCAGCATTTGTCCTTCTGTGTCCAGCTTATTGCACTCAGTATTAACATCCTCTGGGCTTCCCTGGTGGCTCAGATAATGAATAATTCACCTGCAATGCAGAAGACCTGAGTTCGATCCCTAGGTCAGAAAGATCACCTGGAGAAGTGAATGGCTACCCACTCCAGTATTCTTGCCTGGAGAATTCCATGGACAGAGGAGCCTGGTGGGCTATAGTCCATGGGGACACGACTGAGTGACTTTCACTTTCATCCCTTTTTCATACCAGCATCCTTGAGGTTCATGCATGTTGTCATATATGGCAGGATTTCCTTCTTTTCTAGACTGAATAATATTCCATTATATGAATACACTACATTTGCTCTATCCATTTATCCTTCAATCCTTCTATACCTTGGTGAAGTATCACTCACTTTCCCCTTAACTCTTCACCTACTTGCCAAGAGGCTAATGGGTCTCGGTTTTTCTCTGCTTCCGCTGGAGAATCAAATCCAGACATCCAAGCCTTCTACATCCTTCCCTGTACAAACCAACCATGGGAGGTTTCCAGGCAACCACATATGAGATAATCATCATACCATTAGCACCCATGTCCCCTTAAACTCTGGCCCTTCATGCACCTTGTGTCCCTAATCCCCTCGAGCGCCCAGTGAAGCCACAGCATGAGTCCTAATGAAGGGGAGGAAACTAAGGCACAGGGAAGTGAAATAACCTGACCAGGAAATGAAAGTGATGCTGGAAATGATGTGATCCAAACTCTGCATGCCTCAGTTTCCTCATCTGGAAAGTAGGGATTCAAAAATAAGGCATCATGGGTGTTTGGTAATGATGAATGTATATAAAACTTCCGGAATGTGTCTGCCACACCCAAAGCAGGAAGAAGAAGAGGCAAAGACGCTTCCCCACCAGTTAACACTGGACCTCCTCTGTCTCACCCATGATGGTCTCCAATTGGATGACAGATCGATTATTATTTCTTCATGATGATCTACTAGCTGCATCCCTTTTATTCTTAAGCAATCCAACACTCTCACCTTGGGTTATTTATGCAAATGCAACCCTTTGACTTATTTTATTTTAATGTACTTATTACAATGATTGCACATTCAAATGTTTGCATGAGAGCTCCAAAACTCTTAATTGCTCTGCTGTTGCCTTACCTCTAAGCTGCTGCTAGAATCCATTTTTATTCTGGAGAAATAATTAAATGCAATAATGTCCTCCATTCCCATTCAACCTTGGGCATGTTTAGAGCCAATTTCAATCAGGTAGAAATATGCCAAGCACAAGATGGCTTCAAGAGGTGGGTTACGTGACCCAGGCTGCTGTGTCGGAGACACCTGGGTCTGCTCCTGTCCTTCCTGGTTCTCTATTGTTCAGACTTCAGGATGGATTTTTCCTTGTTTGATCAATTGGATCTGCCTCCCCCCCCCCCCCCACACACACACCCCGGTCCTGTTTCGGAGTGGAGGAGAGTTGCTGTATGTTCTAAATGCTCCCCTCATTAATAAACCTTTGCTCTTATTTTTGTGTAAAAAGAACACCAAACAGGAAAGGAGGAGACCCGGGGATGTGTCTTGCTTTAGCGATTGTCGGATTTTCTCATCTATGAGATGACAGGTCCTGTGTGATGCTGCTGAACATTCTCTGAGTCGACCATTAATCAATACAATTGACTAACAAAGTTCTGCCATTTCCAATCGTTGAGGAATAACTGATGGATTTTTAAGAGACCAGGGATGGAGGGGCAGATGGGTTCTCCTAAGTGCATGGTCTCCTCCCTGCGTCATCCTGTGATCGTCTTCTCCAGTAGCGCTTTGACCTGGGACAGATGATTTCATCTTCCTATGCCTCAAATTCCTCATCCATCCCAGGGGCTGAGGCTGGCACATGTCTCCTCATAACTGAGAACCGATGAAGCAGAGTGACTGACACAGGCAAGGTGCTAACAAAACATGCACCTGTTAGAAAATACGTGTACAGTGCTGACTCTGCCCCAGGCTGTTTCCAACCCTTCTGCACCGACTCACTCATTTGATTCTCATGAGGATCCTATAAAAGAAATGCTGTCATTCTTCCCATTTTTTCGGTTGGGAGCACAGAGGTTCAGAGAAGTTAAGGGACTAAATCCAGATCTAGTAAGTGGGGGAGCCAGGATTGGAACCCAGGCAGTTGAGGTCTAGAGGCCACACCCACCGACACTGCCCACCTCTCAGCATCTCTGAGGACCAGAGAGGGTGCCAGAGGGGAGCCCCGGCCAGGTGCACCGCGCAGGCGTGAGGGTGCCCATCCCACCTGCTCACTCATCACCACCCGTTTACGGCTTCCTTTCATGCCATGTGGACGCACGGCCAGCTGAGTAGCTGTTCGCTGGTGAACTCAGTGTCCGAGGCTTCATTCCCATCACCAAGGTGACCAGGGCCATTGAGAGGGACACTTGGGGGAGAAGCCTGCACCTGCTCCAAAAGGACGGCTGTGCCAGGGCAGTGGCAGTGTGCATAGCTGCACCCAATTAGGACATGCAATTACCCCAGCTGCCAATGCAAACAGACCTCACAGAGGCCCCTTGCTGGCTCATTCGTATGCACAAAGAGTGGCTGGGCTGGCCAGCACTTAGAAACTCTGGAGCCTCGCTGGGCATGGGCAGGCCAGGCTTTAATAAAACCCTCAATAATAAGCCTGGTGTAATTTAGCAGATTTAGTCATGCTAACGGGATGCACAGCTTTGGGGGAGGAGGGAGGGAGCTGCACGGGTAGTACTGGCTTGACTTGGAATCCAGCCTCTGCCCCTTAACTCTGAGATCCGGGAAAGAAGCTTAGCCTCTCAGGGCCTCAATTTTCTCATCTACCAAAAATGAAGGGGTTGGAAGACCTACTTTGCAAAGGTGAGAGGGAGATTAAACAATAGGGCACACTCGTATTTAATTCTAGTTAACACCAGAACATTTAGCATGAGGCTTGATACATACTTAGCACTCAGTTGACATTTTTCACTGGGGCCCCATCACCTAGTGAGTAGACTTAAGCCATTTGGAAGGGAGGGTAATGGCACTTTTAAGAGGGAGGTAAAAGTCGCTTCAGTGCAATCAATGGGATTCTCCAGCCAAGAACACAGTGGGCTGCCATTTCCTTCTCCAACGCAGGAAAGTGAAAAGTGAGAGTGAAGTCGCTCAGTCGTGTCCGACTCTTCGTGACCCCATGGACTGCAGCCCACCAGGCTCCTCCGTCCACGGGATTCTCCAGGCAAGAGTACTGGAGTGGGGTGCCATTGCCTTCTCCGCAGGATAAAGCCTAGACCTGAATAAATGTTAGCTACAATGGGTTAAATTGGAATTAATGCTTACAGTGATGATCTAGTGAAGTGGTTCTCAAAGTGTGCTCTGGGAACCCCTGAGGGACCCTTTCAGGTGATCTTTAAGGTCACTACTTTCATCACAATTTGAAGATGTTATTTCCCTTTATTCGCTCATCCTCTCACACAAGCACACAGTGTAGTTTTGCGGAGGATCCATGATGTGTGAAATCACAACAGATTGAAAGCAGAAGCAAATATGAGAATCCAGCTGTCTTCTATTAAGCCAGATATTACAAAGATTTGCAAAAATGCAAAACAGTGCCTTTTCTCACGAAATTTGTTTTTGTTGTGTAAAACATACGTACTTTCCATAAAAGTTTTTATTTATGTAGATACGTAATGAGTTATGGTTATTTTAAGTAAATCAATAAATAACCATTGTTAAGAATGCCCCAGTTTAAATTTCAACACAAAACAAATAATTGATAGATATAACCTACATAAGGAAAAGCTCCTTGGGGGTCTGAAACAATATTTGAAAATAGAAGGGGGTCCATGGAGACCAACAAGTTTGAGAATTGCCAACATAATACAGACTTGTCATCCGAAATACCTACTCATTGAGGAAATAAAAAGTTGAGGACCTTTATATGTTGGGTTTTTCACTATACAGCAGGCCTGCGGGTTTGTATTTTACTTGCACAAATGATAAATACACACACGGGTGGAAATCTAGGTCAACTGGAAATGGAGTGATGATAAATAGTTTTATAGAGAGAGGCAGAACCCTGAAGCCCAGAGATACCTCTGGGAGGAAGACTGACCTGCTGGCAAAGATGCTCCCTTTGACCAAACTCTAGCCAAGCCCCTCTGAGCCCTTTCTCAACACGGCCTCAACCTTGGCCTGTAAAGACTGAAGCAAACACTAACATCGTTTCTGACAGCTCAAGGACACAGCCCTTGGACGATCCTAGTCCCCTTCTAGCGCCTGCCTGAGAAAACAGAAGGCTGCCAACAGAATCAAGTTTGCTCCAGCTAACCCCCTAAGACAGGGCCCCAGCATCCCTCCCAGCCCCTGTGCGAGGGAGAGGACTAGCTTGGAGAAGTGCCAGCCGGCAAACCCAGATGAGTTTCATGGGGACGGGGCCCCTCATCCCCTTCCTTCTTTCTGTCCTTTCTCACTGCCCTGACTCTGCTCAAGCCCTGCTCACCCCTCACTATTCCCTCACACACCCTTTAAGAGACCAGTCTCTCTGTACAAGTCTCAGTGGCATTCAGTTCACACTGGACCCATCCCCCTAGTGCAACAAGATCTCACCCGTTGAAATCTGTCCTTACCGCCTTGTTTATCCCTGACGCTGCCCAAGGCCACACGGCCTGGACCTCAACCCCGTATTGCTGTGTCCTTGGGGCCAGCACAGGAGTCCAGACTGGACCCACGCTGTCCTTCCAGCCCCACCAGGAGGGTGTAACAGTCTCAATGAACAATCCAGTCTTGCTTCAGGAACAAAGTCTTCTGGATTTCTCCAAGATGGACTTTCTCAACTGTGATGTTAGGGACATCTGGGGGCAGGTCACGTCTCTTTGTGGAGGCTGTCCTGTGCACTCCAGAATGTTTAGCAGCACCTGTGATCTCTCCCTATTAGATGACAGTAACACTCGTGTGAAAACCGAAAATGTCTCTAGACATTGCCAGACATACCCTGGGGGCCAAAAATCACCTCTGTTTGAGAAGCATGGCTCCACGGGCATGTACTCCAGAGACCCCTGTTGGCAGCCTCAGTGGCTCAAGCCCTGCTCGCATGTGGCAACAACAGCCCCAAGTGACCAGTCCAAGTGGACCGAACAGGAGAGCTAGGCCAGGGAGAAAGAGACGGCCAGAGAAAGGGCCCAAGTTAACTAAGGAAAGGCGTGCTGAAGGGAGCGGGGAGGAGGTGGTGAGAAACTGCGCCTGCAAGGGGGGAAGTGGGAGGAGGGTTAGACTCCCCGCTGGAAACGGGGTCACCCCGAGGAGGGGGAACATTCATTCAAGCAAGTGGCTAGTCCCCAGGCTGCTGGCACATCCCTAATTCAAGTTGTTGTTGTTTAGTTGCTAAGTTGTGTTTAACTCTTTGCAGCCCCGTGGACTATATAGCCCGCCAGGCTCCTCTGTTCTTTGGATTTTTCAGACAAGAATACTGGAGTGGGTGGCCATTCCCTTCTCCAGGAGATCTTCCTGACCCAGGGATGGAACCTGTGTCTCCTACAATGGCAGGCGGATTCTGTACCACTGAGCCACCAGGGAAGCCCCCCAAATTTAAACCAGAGGTCATAACTGGGACTTTATGGTTGTATCAAGGGGTTGGTTTGCTTCGTATGGGGTACTCATGTCTCGGTTTATAGTCCCAGCCAACATTTCAAAGTCTAGAGATTCCATCTTAAAATTTGGATTTCTACCCTCTCTTGAAGCACCAGGAGACCTGACAGCAGTGGGCTTGAGACCTGACAGCAGTGGGCTTGAGTTCTATGTGTGATGACCGGCTGGGACTGAGCAGTGGCTGGTAGTACTGAGAAGGGGCAGCTGCTCTATAGATCATCACAGCTCTTGTCCAACGTGGCGCAGGTCCCCTAATCCTGTGCATTTTGTGAGCCTGCTCAAAACCAAGGACCCAGGATTTTCAAGTAACTCAACTTCAGAGCCTTGCCTCAAAGATCTCAAGAGTCCCTAAGGAATCCTTTTATTCCAGGGTTTTCCATAGAAGTGGAACTGCCCCTCGAGGGGTGTTCTGAAAACATGTGCCATTTCGGTTGCCACAATGACCGTGGGATGCTCCTGGCAGAGAGCGATGGGGGACATCAGATCCCTAGCAATGCATATTCCCAAAGCAATGAAGAATCATCCCACATCCTACAGGACTTCTGAATGTCTCTACCTGTCATGTGGGCGAACAACTGGTTTTTAATTATGCAGGTCAGGAACCTAATACAAATTTACATATGACAGAGTACTTTTGAGTGCTTTTAATAGAACTGAATTTTCCAGGAAAGGAACTATCTTTAACTCAAGGGGAGATCTTACATCATTCAGAATTTTAGCATGACTTTAAAAAAAATCCTGTCATCAACAGCCACACAAGCTGTGTCTGTAAGTTACCAACAAAAACACCTGTTCTCCACCTGCATTTGTAATTGTAATTCTTGGTGAGTCAACATCCGGCACCTGACCTTTTCATGCGTCTTCTAGCCCCTTGACTCAAAGGGAGGCCTGTCAGCTGGCAACATCAGCATCCTTGGGAGTCTGTTAGAAATGGAGTTTCTCAGGCTCCCGCCTGGACCACTGAATCTGCATTTTAACAAGATACCTTGGGGGTTTGTCCACACATTACAGTTTGGGAAGCACTAGTCTGGAGATGTTATGTCTGATCATCTACAGAACAAAATACACATTATTTTTATTTCAAATTACTTTGAACACTTTTGTTATATTATTATCAAGGCACTGTATTGATCTGTTTCAGAGCTGTGAGTGTAAGTAGGTTATAACAAGTATGGATTTCATTTCACGATAGATAAAAGGAATTATTTTAAAAGATTTATTGCATGAAGAGAGGCTGGGTCCGACAGGGTGGAGAATCACTGGTTTATTCACCCTACATACTTTAACTAGGTGCCTACTCCCTGCCAGGCATGGAGGAGGCAGAGGATAGGAAGGGGAATTAAGACATGCTTCCTGTTGTTGGTGGAGTTCCGACACACATGAGGGAAGGGAAGCAGAGTGGCGATGAATGCGTGCCAAGGGTTTCATCAAGAATCCAAGTCCAAGGAGAGCAGAGGAGGTTTTCACAAAGAAAGCAGTTTTCCTGAACTTCAGAGGAAAAAGCATGTTTAACAGGCAGACAGGGAATCACGGGCAAGCAAGCCCAGCGAAACTCAAACTTAGTAGTAACAATAATAGTAGCTAACACTTACAGAACATTAATTCCAAGAATTGCACTAACACTTGACACTTGATTATCCTTAAAAATTCCAGAACAATGTGTTAATGAACTCAGTGTGTGTGTGGGGGGAATGTATCTCTATATCAAATCTGCACACTGAACACTTTAAATATCTTACAATTTTATTTGTCAATTAGACCTCAATATACATACCTAATTAAAAGATGATTTTTAATTACACCTAATTAAAAGACACATGCTCCTTGAAGAAAAGCAATGACAAACCTAGACAGCATACTAAAAAGCAGAGACATTACTTTCCCGACAAAGGTCTGTCTAGTCAAGGCTATGGTTTTTCCAGTAGTCATGTATGGATGTGAGAGTTGGACCATTCAGAAAGCTGAGCACTGTAGAAGTGATGCTTTTGAACTGTGGTGTTGGAGAAGAGTCTTGAGAGTTCCTTAGAATGCAAGGAGCTCAAACCAGCCAATCCTAAAGGAAATCAGTCCTGAATATCCATTGGAAGGACTGATGCTGAAGCTGAAACTCCAATACTTGGGCCACCTGATGTGAAGAGCTGACTCACTGGAAGAGGCCCTGATGCTGGGAAAGATTGAAGGCAAGAGGAAAAGGGGACGACAGAGGATGAGATAGTTGGATGGCATCATCGACTCAATGGACAGGAGTTTGAATAAACTCCGGGAGATAGTGAAGAATAGGAACTCCTGGCGTGCTACAATTCATGGGGTCGCAAAGAGTCGGACATGACTTGGCAACTGAACAACAACATAGCTGAAAAAAAATCCCAGAACAACTCTTTTGGGTAGGTACTATTAGCATCCTTGTCATGGTGAAGGGGCTTGCAATGAAGCTATGAGCCACGCCATGCAGGGCCACCCAAGATGAACAGGTCATAATGAAGAGTTCTGACAAAACATGATTAGATAGCATCACGGAAGAAACTGACATGAATCTGAGCAAACTCTTGGAGACAGTGGAGGACAGAGGAGCCTGGCGTGCTGCAGTCTATGGGGTCACAAAGAGTCGGAGATAAACTAGTGGCTGAACAACAACAGCTAACATTTGACAGGTGAATGTATGGAGGCACAGAGAGGTTAAGTAACATGCTCCAAATCACACAACATGGGTATAAAACCTACACTCCACTCCCGAGGGCTGTTAACAACCAGCCTTGGTGGAGTGCCTGATGGGTACCCAAAACAACCCCTAGGGGGTGACACCACCTCCAGTAAAGACCCTAAAAGAAAGCAATCACTAAGTGAGCTGAAATCTTTAAGGAAGAGAGGGAGTCAGCAGGTAGAGGGTTACTTGAATAACTTGAGTCCTTGGTGTAAAGTCCTCTTGCCTGCTGGCTTTTTCTCCCTTGTTGTTCAGTCACTCAGTCTTTGCGACCCCATGGACTGCAGCACATCAGGCTTCCCTGTCCTTCACCATCTCCCAGAGCTTGCTCAAATTCATGTCCATTGAGTCGGTGATGCCATCCAACCATCTCATCCTGTGGTCCCCTTCTCCTGCTGCCTTCAATCTTTGCCAACATTGGGGTCTTTTCCAGTGAGTCAACTCTGCATCAGGTGGCCAAAGTACTGGAGTTTCAGCTTCAGCATTAGTCCTTCCAATGAATATTCAGGATTGATTTCCTTTAGGATTGATTGGTTTGATCTCCTTGCAGTCCAAGGGACTCTTAAGAGTCTTCTCCAGCACCACAGTTCAAAAGCATCAATTCTTTGTCTCCGTTACTCGAGGCTAACTCAGTTCTGTACACCCCCAACCCCAACATGCTGTTTGTCATGGTTTTATTTCCCTACACACCTTCCATGATTCTCTTGTCCCAGCTCCTGGGAAGTACTCCTTGTTTTGGCATCTCCTGCTTGCGCTCTTCTCCCATCCTGGTCCTCTGGGGAAGGGGCCCTTGAGGAGACAAATGGGCCTCCTGCTGATGAATCAAGCTCATCCTTTGCATCTGCCAGGTCCCCCATGCCCTCCCCCCACCTCCTGCCACAAGTGGGTAATGAATGACCCACTTGTAAGCTCATTACTGCAGAGTCTCTGAAGAAATGTAAATGCTCATGGAGCCAGTGAGATAAATAAGGAAAGATGCCTGTAAATAAATAAATATATATGCACTTATACACACACACAAACCCAATTAATTTACACCATCTCAAAGTCAGAGCCATTTGGGGTGGGGAGAGGGAGCAAGGGAAAGGCACCTAATATTCCCATCCATGTGATTTCAGGGCTGAGCTTCCCAGCGGCTGCCAATAAATTATCTTTACTATGCAGAGGTACAAATGAATATGCTGCTGTCATCTCCCTAAATCTCCTTTATGAGCCTGTGCTTGCCTTGGCCCACCCTCCCAGGGACGGGGCCTCCAAGTTAAGTTTTATGGGCTAAGTTCCCAAAGAAGTTTGCCTGTTTGTGGGCCTAACCCTTGGCAAACTGGAGAAGCCCCACTGACATTTCCTGTTCATGTGAGGGTTCAGCATGCTGTGCAGAACGGCCCAGGTGGCTCAGCTGTAAAGAATCCACCTGCAATGCAGGAGACATGGGTTCGATCCCTGGGTCAGGAAGATCCCCTGGATGAAGGCATGGCAATCCACTTTGGCATTCTTGCCTGGAGAATCCCATGAACAGAGGAGCCCGGTGGGCTATAGTCCTTGGGGTCACAAAGAGTCAGACAAAACTGAGCACTCAGGCACACAGAATGGCCACCTCTGTTGGGGGCCGTGGATGGAGGTGAGCGCTCTTTGGAAAATGACCTCTGCCTCCTGGCCTGAGGGGGCTGTGCTTCATGGGATGGCATGTGCTGTTTGTAACCATGCTTCTCACAAGCCCCTGACATTCTCTGTCAGGCTTCAGGGCAGAAGACCTCCTCACAACCAACTTTTGAGTGTCCTGCTCTCCCCTGAAAGGAGAGTTCTGGTCCCTCCCTTCAGATGGGATGTGTCTGCTGTTCATCTCTCACACTGTGCTGAGCCAAAAGGGGGAAGTGGGCAATCATCGCCCCTGGGACATGCTGATGGGTTACAGGAGCATGCTCTGAGGTCACTCTTCTGAATTTGAAACTTGGCCCTGTCACTTGCTAGCTGTGTGACCTTGGGAAAGTTGGCAAACCTCTCTGAGCCTTGGTTCTTCCTATGTAAAACAGGTATAATAATATCTAATCCTCAGAAAGTCAATGAGAAGATATATTACCTTAGTACAAAAGCACAGGTCAAAGCACAGAGAATGGAAGGTAAATATTACCAACATCATTCCATCCCAACTTCTATAGTAACCTTCTGAGGTGCATCCATTCATGTGTATTTATTGAGTGCCAAGTATGTGCCAGCCACTGTCCCTGCAGCAGGACTGTGTCTATCACTAAGATCTGGAGACACCTGCTCTTATGAAAGACTCATTCTAATAGAACAAAATAGACAAGAAACTTAGCAATGACTCAATAAAAAGAGAAAAAACAGATGGGATGTGTTATGGATACAATGCCGAGTATCTATTATGTTTTATCCACCCATTTTACTTAATTTTTGATTAGAAATTTTATTTTATTATTTTTAAATTTTTAAATTTTATAATGGAGTATAGTTGATTTACAGTGTTGTGTTAATTTCAGGTGTACAGCAAAATGATTCAGTTACACATATTCACCCATTTCAAAAATGGGGGAACTGAAGCTGGAAGAGGTTGAAGAGCCAGGCCAGTCCAGCCCGAGAGTTGGGAAAGCAAGAAGAGGAACTGGAGCAGGGCTGGGTGCCCGCGTAGCAGGGGAGAGGTCTGTTTCTACTTCCTCTTACCCCTCCTGTTTTAGAGATGACACTCCTCCCCCAGAACACATACCATCCAAGTGGGAAAGATGGTCTGCTATTGGACAAGTTCCTCATTCAAGGGGCTGTTCAGTGGACCTTCCCCGGTGGATGTGTCCTGACTTCTCTGGACAGAAGTCTGGCTGGAGTCAGACAAAGGAGCTCCCCTTTATCCTCAAACGACCCATGAAACAGACCCAGCAGAGGTGGTTCTGGGAGACCCAATGGACCACAGTCATTCAGGCCACTAGATGGCTCTTTCCGTGAACTTTACAGAGTGTAAGCTACTAGCTGCACCAAGGTTCTGAAGACAGGCTGCCTTCTCTCCGGGTGGGTCTCTAAGAAGTTTATCTCAGTCTTCAGCCTCTCGGGGGCCCTCCAGGGTCTCCTCCAGTCTCTGGGCTCCTTATTGCCCCGGGGCGGGTCACTTTCCTTTCCCTCAGGCATTATACCCATTAGGATTTTGTCACACAAGAAGAGTTTGAGGCAGCAAGACAGGGACTTCCATGCTGACTACTAAATCCCAGCCAGATGCCCAAGTCACTGCAACTCCCCCAATAAAGCAGGCCCTGCTCACCTCCCAGCATCCTGCTCCATCCTACCACCTGCTTCGTTCCCTCCCAGCTGTCACCCGCTACCTGGGAGATTGCCTACACCTCACCCCTCAGTTAACCTTCACACTGATTTTTTTTTTTTTCTTTTTTGGTTGTGCGTCGTGGCATGAGGGATTAAGATCCCTGACTAGGGGTTAAATCCATGCCCCCTGCAGTGGAAGCTAACCACCAGACCCCCAGGGCAGTCCCAGATTGGTCTCTGACACAGGAGACATTAGCATCCACCTGTGACCTAAGAGCAAACTGAGGACCAGAGAGGAGGTCACGTGACTCACCCAGTGTCACACGAGCAGGAAGATATCAAACTGAGGTTGATCTGACTCCAATGCTTGTGCTTTTAACCTCCCAGCTTTATCTCTCAGGCATCCTAAGTGCCCGAACTTGGACCCAGGCCAACCGTGAACTTTCCCCTTCTGGCTGGATCTCAGGAAGAGAACAGAATTGGCTACTATTTAAATGTCTACACGTATATTGTGAAAAGTTGATTACGAGAAAAAGTGAAAGTGAAAGTCAATCAGTCGTGTCTGACTCTTTGCAACCCCATGGACTATACAGTCCATGAAATTCTCCAGACTAGAATACTGGAGTGGGTAGCCTTTCCCTTCTCCAGGGGTTCTTCCCAACCCAGGGATCAAACCCAGGTCTCCCACATTGCAGGCGGATTCTTTACCAGCTGAGCCATAAGGGAAGCCCAAGAATACTGGAGTGGGTAGCCTATCCCTTCTTGAGCCGATCTTCCTGACCCGGGAATCGAACCGGGGTCTCCTGCACTGCAGGCAGATTCTTTACCAACTGAACTATGAGGGAGTCCCTAAAAATCTGAACACAAGGAAAAGAAAACAATGTTACCCCACCCCGGGCTAGATCAAGTTGACTGCTTAAGGCTAGGAGCCCAGGGCTCACTGTGTTGTAAAGGAAGGTGTGCAAGGGTTAGGTGCTAAAATCATGCTATCACCAAGCTGAAACGTTCTCATTGGTGTCATGAAACAGACTTAAGGACTGTGGAAAAGGCATTCACTTTCTCCCTGGATGAATCAAGGTTGTTTAAGTCCATGGAGTGTCCCAAATCATCCTGGAAGGACACACCTGTCTTGGAAAAACATGGCACCAGTCAGTTCCTTAGGCTTTCCTACGTGGCGCTAGTGGTAAAGAACCCACCTGCCAACGCAGGAGATGTAAGAGATGTGGATTCGATTCCTGGGTAGAGAAGACCCCCCTGCAGGAAGGCATGGCAACCCACACCAGTATTCTTGCCTGGAGAATCCCAATGCACAGAGAAGCCTACAGCCCATAGGGCTGCAAAGAGTTGGACACGACTGAAACAATTTATCACGCAGTCAGCTCCTTATCACATGGATACTCTAGGATTCTACAGGTCTATAGGCCCTACCAGAGATCTTAAGAAAGGGAGTGAAGTTCCCCCCGCCGCCCCCTGCCAAGTTTCCAAGTGTAGGGATGGATCAGGAGACCCAAGACTGGCTGCAATAACTCCTCCTCCCTAATCAGGCTGTCCTCCTTCCCACAGCTGTTTGAGGTCAGTTTCTGCTTCCCAGGAACAACAGCGGTAATGAGCAGCACTTACCACATGCCAGGAGTCCTTCTAAGCACCTTGCATGGACTAACTCATTTAAACCTCACAGCAGCCCTTGCAGGCCAGCATTCCCATTTTCTAGACCACAAAACTGAGGCACAGGGAGGTGAAGTGGCTTGCTGAAGACTCACTCCAGCCCTCCAACACAGCCTGTAAGTAGCAACTGATCTCCACACTGCAGCCCCTCCCCTAAGGGCCAGGGGGCTACCCGCTGTCCTGTCTTAATCCCTCTACAGCTGTGGCTGCTTCAAGAGAGCCAGGGGAGAGAAAGAGGAAAAACGTTTTTAGAAATTATTTCCGACAGGCGACCAGATACTAAAATAACAACATTTGGTTTGTCTTGCTAGCTGGAGGCAAAAATCAGCTCAGGTGGGAGGAGGCAGCTGCAGGCGAAGCACACAAGAGGCTGCCTGGCCCTGAGTGGGTCCAGTTCTGTGAGGGGTACATGCACCTCTCATTCCCCCCATGAAACGATGCTCTGGGAGCCACCAGCTTGGAGCTCTCCAAGGAGGATGGCAGAGGAAAAGGCGCTGTGTCCTTAAGGATGTCCATGTCAAAGTGGAAACTCCCAGGGGGCTGAAAGACCATGCTGTAGGTGACCCTTTTTAAGTCAAGTTGTAAAACTGCAGAAAAAGGGATGAGTGACACAGGTGGAGTGGGCATGAACATTCTTATTGAAAGCAAGAATTAGGATTTATGGCACAGTTTACTATGGGGCTTCCCAGGTGGCTCAGTGGTGAAGAATCCACCTGTCAATGCAGGAGATGCAAGAAACTTGGGTTGGATCCCTGGGTCAGGAAGACCCCCTGGAGAAGGAAATGGCAACCCACTCCAGTATTCCTGCCTGGAAAGTTCCATGGACAGAGAAGACTGGCAGGCTGCAGTTCATGGAGGTCGCAAAAAGTTGGACATGACTGAGCAACTAAGCCCGCACCCACTTACTCGATGCCCCTACCCTCTGCCCCATTGCAAGGGGTTTAGGTCATTATGTCATTTCACCCTCACAATGATCCTCACATGTAGCTACCACTATTGCTAAGCCCATCTGCCAGACAAGGAAACAGGCAGAGACATGGCATGTCACCTACCCAGGGCCACACAGCTAATAAGCAGCTGATCTAGAGTATGAACTCCAGAGCCCATCGTCCCCCAACTTCTTGCCCTTTCATCCATTTCTCCATGTTTCCAAAACACCCAGGATGTGCCTGGTCCTGTGTGAGTGAATCAAAGTGAACGGGCACATCCCGTCCTGACCTGGAAGGAAAAAGGAGCGGCTGTGGAGAACTGACAGGCTGGCACGTCTGGAGGTGAAGCCAAGCCAACGGGAGCAGATGGAACCCGGGCGGCAGATGTTAATGCAGTTTGCTTTTTCCATATGCTTTTCTGTTTAGCTGTAATAAGTGAATTGTTCTTTAATATCTGTCAGGAGCTTAAACTCTGAAGGCCAGTGGCAGTCACGGTCACTCAGCAAGACACAAAGGAAGCTGGCGGGGCCATCCCCTCACATCAGAGAAGGACGCAGAGTGTCAAGGAAGAGGCCACGTACTGCATGGTCCAGGCTGTGTACCCCCACGGCCGCGGACACACACACATACATGCACACTGCTGGCTTTCCCTGACAGCCAGGTTCTCACTTGACATTCTAGAGTCTTTGAAAGCCCATGTCAATGTCTTTCATACTCAGCAGTGAGATTCAAGTTCAGTTTCAGATTTTCCCTTTGGAAAAAAAAAAAGGTTCCAATTTGCAAAGATGTAAATGGCTCAAGCCACTTATCCACTTGGGACTTTCAAAGCAACCACAGCTCCTCTTCTTAATGAAGTAAAGCAAGAAAAGTCTGTCTTCTGGCCTTTCTCAGGGTCAGACACACAGCCCCATCACCATCATCCCAGGGTGGGTGCGGTTCGATGGTGGTGACTGTGGCCAGTATTTTTCCACTGATGTTTCCATTTGACAATCACTTTAACTTTCAGACAGAGTCTCACCAACTTCACTGTCTTTGAAGGAGCCGGCTGTGATTCTGTCAACAGCAGAAGACTCCCTGCACTCTTCAGCCAAAGAAGGAGTACAGAGGGAATGGCCTCCTGTCTTTGTTATTCCAGATCAACACAGAGTGGGGGTTAAGACCTGATCTGAATCTCAGCATCACCCCTTACAAGATGGCGATCTTAGGCGAGTTACTTCTAACATCTCCAAGTCTCAGTTTCCTCCTCTATAAAATGGGAGGAAATAGCACCGACCTCAATAAGCTTGTTGTGAAGATCAGATGAGAAAATGTAGGTGAAGCACTTAACCTGGAACATGGCATGTACTCAAAGAGGAGAGGCTATTTATTATTACTATTATGATTGTTTTTATTCTATCCATTGTTACTACTACTTCTTATTCATTCATTCATCCCTCCAGTACAGGAGCACCTTCCAGGCAAAATCTATCATCCTGGGTGCTGGGTTGTGAATGAAATAGATCCATGAAACTTACATTCTATAGTCAGAGAGGCAACAGAGCAACAAATGGTTGTGAAATATGACATGACATGGGGCTGAGTCCTTTAAAGGAAGACAGAGCAGGAGAGAGGTGGGGGAATGACATTTCAGATGAGGGTCAGAGAAGACGTTTCTGAAGAGGTGGCATTTGGGCCTCTTGGCGAGAAGGAGCCGACACAGGAAGATTCTGGGTGACAGCACCAGGCAGCAGGAACAGAAGAGCAAAGTTTCTGGGGCAGAAAGGAGCTTGGCCTATATGGGCAGCAGAAAGGAGCAGGTGGGGCTGTGATGTGGACACAGGGTCCAAGGTGTGACAGCAGAGGAAGGCAGGGGTCTGATTGGGCTGGGCCTTACTGTGCACCCAGATCTCATTCTAAGGCCTTGGAAACACACTAGAGGAGGTTTTGAAGCAGGAGAGTGTGCTGTGATCAGACTTCCTATTTCACAAAGGTCCCTCTGGCTGGTGTGTGTGGAGGGGCCCTTTCTCTCACCACCCACAGATGCAGGCAGAGAATGGAGGAGTGTGGACACAGTTACCCCTCACCAAGTCCACGATGATGAGAACACATTTCCTGGGGGCTGCTCTGGCTTCTCCCCAACTCCAGGATGTTGTCGGTGATGGCTGGGGATAGGTACAAGTAAAACCGGAAGTGATGGGAATTTATTTAATAGTCTTTGGCTGTAAGCTGGGTGACCATAATCACCCAGCACCCAAATGTGATCTCCTGCCAGTAAATGAGTCTAAATATCAGTTCTAGTGAGCCTCAAGTACCAGGGTAGAGCTGATTAACTTGAAGCCCTCCAGAAGCCCTGACTACCTGTTCTGGAGCGAGTGCATCTGACCTGCTCTCAGGAGGTCCCTGGAGGCATCCTTCTGGTGACTCAGTGGCAGAATTAATAACTTAGGTGTTTCCCACCAGTTCTGGGGCTCTGATCCCTAGTGACCTTGGGCAGCCCCTGCCCCACAATGGCCTCAGAGTAGGAGGTGCTCACCTGTTGGAATGTAGTGGGTACTGTGTGTTCATGCCCAGAACCAAGAGTCAGCATTCAAGCCCGGCTGCGTGTTTCACCACTGCCTGGAAGGGCTGCTCTCTGCAGCTGCCTGGGCTGAGAATGCGGTTCACCTACAAGCGAGCATTCGAAGGACCCCTGCTTTCCGTTTTCCTTCTGTTTTATGGCTGTGTGTGCACTAGACATGCTTCTCTCCCTCTGCACCTACAGAACTCTGTTCTTACCTCCACACTGCACTTGGGTTACTGCTTAGCAAGGATGTGCATGAGTGCTCAGTTGCTTCAGTCATGTCCGACTCTCGCGACCCCATGGACTGTAGCCTGCCAGGCTCCTCGGTCCATAGTAGGCTCCAGGCAAGAATACTGGAGTCGGTTGTCATGCCCTCCTCCAGGGGATCTTCCTGACCCAGGGATCGAACCTGCATCTCTTACATCTCCTGTATTGGCAGGTGGATTCTTTACCACTAAGCCACCTGGGAAGCCCAGCATGGGTATAACCTCTATCCAAATACATCTTTCTGAGGAGCAGAACTCACTCATGTTTGTAACTCTCAAGGGTCTAGCTGCAAATCTGATGTGTGTGTGTGTGTGTGTGTGTGTGCACGCACACATGTATACCAGTTATGCCAAGAATAACACCAGCAGCAGCTAACGTATGAAGCTGAGCCCATATGCCTCTTCATGTGCTCTAGACATTTGACCTGCCCTTACAATAAACCTACAACTTCTTATTATTTCCATTTTATAGACAAAGAAACTGAGGCTTAAGACAGCTAAGAAACTTGCCTAAGGTCATACAGCTAGTCATTGGTAGGACTGTGGATAGGAACCAGGCTCAGTGGAGCCTATAAATTGAGCCCCTTCAGCACCACCCTTACTTGAAAGGGGTGGATGGAGAGCAGGTTATAGGTGGGTAGTAGTAGGTATACTGGCTAGATCATCAGGAAAGAGGATGGCAGGTGGAAAGACAGAACTACCATGTCAAAGTATCTGTTCCTGGGCTTGGTGGAACAGTGGAAATGCCCATCGGCTTGCCAATATACAAGCTGCTCTTTCTTGAATCCCAAACCACTCACCCTCAATATCTAAGGCTGCTTATTCATGGCAAATTGCCTAGCCCAGAGTGACTTGTCACCCATGTGGACCCTTGATCAAAATAGCGTTAAAACTGGCTTATAAGGCTGATATATATACGCATACTGAATCAGCCTTTAAATATATTAACTCATTTAATCCTCAGCATGACCCCATGGGAAGGTATTATTATTATTATCACCTCATTTTAAAAGATGAATAAACTGAGACTGTTTGCCCAAGTTTGCACAGCTAGCAAGTGACAGAACAGAATTTGAACTTGAGTCATCTGTCCTTTGAGCCACTAGGGGTAACCATTATTGATTGGGCCTTTCTACTGTTCTAAGTATTTTACAAACATTTGATGTGAAAAACAAACTCATAATTCTGGTACTATTTTCATCTCTGTTTTATAGGTGAGGGAACTGAGATTCAGAGAGGTTGAACTCTTCCAGTGCTACCCAGCCCAGGTCACTGCTTGCTCAAACTGCAGCTTTGTGCAAATTATGAACTGGACTTGTCTCTTACTCAGGGCAATTGGAGTGCTGAGTTCATGTGCACGCCCTGCTGACTAAAGTGCAATCTGAATTTTAGCTCTGACTTGCTCCCCTGTGCAGTGTACATCCTGGACAACTGCACATAGAAACACTGACCCAGCAGGTAAAAGGAAGACCTGAGATTCCAACCCAGGTCCAACTTGCATTTGGCTTTTAACCACTATAGATGCTCCATCACCCACCTCAGACATCACACTCTTCTTTTCTAATCCAGTTCTAGATTCAATTTCATCTAAGGCTCCTCAGAAAAATGCCCAGTCCTACCTCTAAATGGGCAAAAGCTCAGTCAAGGTGCAGTGGTTGGGACAGGTCCTTCCAGAACAGACCTCTTTCACCCCCAAGGGTTGTGATCCTTCATCACAGCCTCAGAGAGACTCGGGGCTCACAAATGGTGATGTTCCACTGTGAGACAACTGTTGAGAATCCTGGCAGCACCGTGGTGGCACTCTCTCTCCATCCCAATCAGGCAGCCACTCTGCACAGTGACCCTTCCTGATCTCCACGGTCAGGCTACAATTTAGCCATTCCCAGAATTCTGCTATGCTCAAGGCTTCTATAGCCAAAGGCGCTTGCTGCTGGGGAGCACTCCCACGGCCTTCAGCTCTGAGCAGATGTCACTTTGCATTAAAGGCTCACTAGGCTGGGCTCTCTGCTAACTGTCCCTGAGAGAGAAGCCAAATGAGGAAGATGGAGAGGGTAAGAGAGAGAAAAAGAGGAATGAGAGGGGGAGGGGGGTAAGGGGTGGGGAGAAAGACACCGGGCATCTGAAGAAGAAAAACAGACACCAACTACAAGTCTGTCTGGAAGGGAGAGGCTTGTGGTAGACACAATAGCAAGAGCTCACGTTTATCAACCAGAGTAACAAAAATGAACACTGAATGAGACTTTAACAGGTGCTGAGCGCTGTATTCAGAACACTTGTTCAGTGGTGGTCCTGCAGTAGTTACCTGCCCTTCCCCAACATAAGCTGATGCTCTGCCCAAGCAGAGGGGCCACAAGATACACTGATCGCAGCCACATTCCTTAGAGTACAACCCTAGGGGCGCAGCCTCACTTATGTAGCAGCTGGGATTTCTTACCTGCCTCCTACATGCCAGTCATGGTCATGATTCTTTTCTTCCCACTGGGGGTTGTCTGATTAGGTGTAGGGTAGACCCACTGAGCCGACGGCCTCAAGCCACAGTCTGCCATATCCCCGCCCTGGGCAATGTGATTTTGCATCTCTTCTGTCATAGGCGGACTCAGCTTCCTCACATTTTGAATATGGGCTGCCTGGTAATGTGATGTCCTTTGGCCAAATGAATGTGGTGGAAGTGACTGCAATCTAGTTGTAAGTCTGGCTTCAGGAAGCCCTGCATAGTTCCACTCTCTCTCTTGGAACCCTGTAATTGCCATGTGGACAGGCTCCACTGCTGTGGGATGAGAGACCACGTGGAGCAGAGTCCACATGTGGCTGCTGAGTCAGTCATAAAGCAGTCCATGGCCAGCCAGTCCCTAGACCTGAGAGCCACCAAGATCAGAGGAGCCACAGCTAAGACCAGAAGAACCATCCCACTGACCCAAAGACCTGGAAGCAATAACTAATAACAAAAACTACTGAGTTTGGGTCACTTTGTTAAATCACCCCAACGGTATAATAAGTGTTATACAAAGAAACAGACTTGGAGACATGAAGTTACTTTCTAAAGTCACACGGCTGATACGTGAGGTAGCAGGGATTCTGCCCCATTGTCAGCATTTTCATCCATGATGATCTAAACAAGGAGTCAACACACTATTTCTGTAAAGGGCCAGCTAATACTATTTTAGGCTTTGTAGGCCATATAGCTTCTGTGGCAACTATTCAACTCTGCCAAAGCAATCACAATCTGTATGTAAACAATTGGGCGTGACTGTGTTCCACTAGAACTTCATTTACTAAAACAAGCAGAGGGCCAGATTTGGCCCATGAGCTGTAGATCTCTTTCCTACACCATCACTGTTTGTACCAGCCTTTCTTCCCTTTCCTCTCTCCATAATCTCATTCTTGTCATTCTCTAGGATCTCCATGTAAAACCTCTCATTACATTCCGCCATTTCTATATTCTGCTCCACGGCATGTGACAACTCACTCTAAACTCAGTGGCTTTGTTTTCCCACCACGTGTGTAACTCCACTCCCTAATTTTGCAAATCTCTGTCATTTCCAAAAATCAGTTTGACTGATATGTTTTCCTAATGTGAGGTTGATAGCTCTCTGGATTCCCCAGGTATGGGAACTTTAAAAAGTTATGATTATATTCTAAATCTAAGACCCAACATCATCGATGTGACAGTTGGGAATGCAAATTACTCCTGTGCAGAACATTTAAAGAAAAAGTTTCAGTTCTGTAGCTGTAGGAATTTGACTCACTCCAAAAAAAAAGTCCCTCTCCCCCTTCCCGCAAAAAAAAAAAATCCAGAGTGATACAGAAGTAATTCTGAGAGCTTTTTCATCACTCCACATACCAAGTCTCTGGGGCAATCTCTCTCTAAGAAGCAGGCAAGGCATGTGATGATGACTTCTTGCAGAGAATAAAAATTGGGGTTGGAACAAATGAAACCCCGGTGATTTTCAGTTTTATGAATGTACATCTCATGCAGAAAATAAAATGTTATAAGGATTTCAGCTTTTCCACTTGCCCTTTTCACTTCTTACTTGCCCTACTTAGAATACAGAATCTTGTTGGCAATTAAAGTGAACCCCGAGCTTGGCTTTCCCCCCTCACTGGAAAAAAAAAAAGTAGACTTGAGAGTTTAACAAAGGAGCTCATCCAATTTAGAAGCTGAGAGCCACGTCTTGAAAATTTCATCCAAGGTTAGTCAGGGTTAGTGTCAAACTTTCCATAATTTTTAACAACCTTCTAAGTAAAAATAAAGATGTCTATCTGGACTGACTTAAATTTTAAAGTCTTAAAGCTAGGAAGGCAGAGGAAAACCCATCTCACTTTTCATTATGGTAAAATTCAATTTCCAAGAACAGCCGGCCTTGGTCCTAGGACCTGGCAATGAGTGAGCTGTTTCTGCAGACACCATTACCATGATGGCCAAGAGCGAAGAGGAAAGCGGTGCGTCACAGGACAGAGTCCTTGACTGCATGGAACTCTGCACGCACTCCATGTCCAGAGCCCCCTTCTGTAACTGGAACACCCCAATTAGCGTGATCCACCTAATGAAGAGCCCAAGTCTGGCCATAAGCATGCACTTGTCAATGGCTCTTCACTTCTCTTCTCTGAGAGAAGTGGTGTTAACCACTTCTAACATAATTATCTCCATTATACAGATGGAGAAATGAAGATCAAAGCCCAAGGTCCACTGCTAGCAAGTGACAGAGCTGAGATTCATGGCCAGCTTGTTTCAGTTCAGAGTCTTCTCTTAATCAAGAGGAAATAACTGACCTAGCAAATGGTCATATTTGTGTGGGTAGTGACAATGTCCAGGTGTTTGTCAACACCTCTGGATCTGCCACTAAATCCCAGCCATCCTCGGGCCACCTGCCAACTGCCTTGCTTTAAAAAGGAGTTTCATTTGATGCATGGCACATAAGACATGGGAGCTATGAGGTCAGCAGGTAGGGGTAATTGTTTCCCATTATAGAGATGCAGAAACTGAGGCCCAAAGGAAGGGAAAAGCCCTGCCCACAGTCACCAGTCCATTAGTGACATGGTCAAGAAATGACCACACATCCTGGACTTTCCACCCAGAGTCGATAAAGGGGTGTGGATTTGGCTCAGAGTTGGGGGGTTGGTGCCCACCTTGTACAGCCTCTACGCATTCCAAGGCCAGAAATCCCGTGAGACCTCTGAGCTGTGCTTTCCTAGAGTTTTGAAGATCAAAATAAGCTTGTGAGTGCTCACATTTGGAGTACACTGCAAAGGGGTGCAGGGGACAAAACATGCTTAAATAGAAGGCAAGTATGCACAAAAGACACAGCTGCATATTGATTTTAATGTCAATAGCTATTTACCCCTGCTCTTTCATGGTACAAAAAGGCTTAAGCAAAACACACAGTTCCCCTGACCAAAAATTATACAGACAAAACACAGGAGGTAGGGGGAAGTAAGGAAGGGAATCAAGAAATAGGAAATTTAACTGCCAGCAGGAACATGGTAAGCAACCAGAAAATTACCACAAGTCCTGGGCACTTGTGAGAGGTATGAATTCTGTCTCTGAGCTTCCTACCAGACACTGCAAAGAGGGAAACAAAGCTAGTTATTTGCTTCCATGTCAAAGACGGGGTTCCTTATTTTTGCAAAAAAAGCAAGACTGTCACCCCTCATTTTTCAGTGTTATCAACTCTGATTGTGTTGTGTTTTCCGTGTGTTAGTTTTGTCTTCACATCTGCTGAGCTGATTTGGAATGACCTGCTGCAGGGCTCTGCAGAAAAGCTTCTGAAATCAGACGAGTTGGCTGGTTTGCATGCCTGCATCCCTGGTACAGTCAAGTGTTTATTTACTGAGCATCACATGAGCAGACTGGAGATGAAGGAGAAGTCTAAAACCTCTTCGGGAGGAGACTGTGCCACCAGAATAGCAATCAGAAGTGAAGCAGAGAAATCGCTGACTTTAAAGTGGAAGCGAATGAGAAAACGCATGTCTGGGCTGATATCATCTCCACTGGGCCACACAAATTTTCTGAAACCTTTTTCTGTACAAAGTGAGGCAGCTAGGAATAACGTAACCCACTCCCCACTTCTCTCCATGCCGTATCTCATCCCTCCGGGGAAAGGATGTAAGGAGTGTCCAAATGACCTTAGCCCCAAGCACTGAGAGGGCCACGTGGGGCACTGCATGTGATGGGCAAGAACCAGCCTCTGACACTCACTCCTCCGCTGGCTCCCTGTGATGGAGCTGTAAACTGAGTCGGGCTCCCAGACCACATGGGAGCATTCCCGGGCCAAGATTCAGATCTGTAGCTGTGTGCAAAGGGGGGCAGAGAATGCATGTCTGCCCCCAAGCCCTTCGTGGCAGAGCAGCCCTTTTAGGAGAACGCTGCCCGAGGACATGGGGAGGCAGATTCCCTGTCTGCTCTCTAGCTGATGTCCGGAGATTCTGGGAAACCAGGCGGGAGGAGAGGTGGTGGGCAGGGCAGGGATCTGCCATTCCGACTTGAATGCCTGCAGACAGCTCCAGAAACCTCTGTTTAATACCCAACAACTGCTCTTTAATCTCTCGTTCCCCTGACCTTCGAGCATCTTCCTAATGTAACCATCACTTAGTGAAGCCACCATGGTTCCCTCAGGATAGTTGTACCAATTAAGTAATGTGACACTTGAGAGGTGAAAAGCTATGTATTTACTCCCAAACCAGAGGCCACAGGGTTCTTACTTAAAGATTTTAAGTGCAAAAAGAATCTCTCTCTTAAGAGTCGACATTAGTGACCATTGTTTGCTATTCAGAAAGGCCATCATAAAGCAGATGCAGGCAAGACACCCTGGAGACCTCAGCGTGGGTTGGGGGGAGACGGCAGGATGGGCCAGGATGGGGCCCTTGACCCACGGGAGGGGCTTGGGACCCTGGCTCCACCTCCTACTGCTCAAGCCCGGGGTGATCTTGAGCTGGTCACTTCATCTCTCTGCACCTCACTCTCCTCATGTGCAATAGGGGAGCAAAGATAGCCACCAGATGACGGAGAAAATTAGCAGAAAGAAAATGTTCTGGCTAATGTCATTAGGAGTCCCTGAAGGAGCCTTGTGGTTGGATGCAAGAGACTCTACCAGAGTCGGGGTGGTCCACGAGCATGGGTTCTCCTGCCCGACACAGCCTCTGCACTTGCTTCTGTCCCATTCTTTATGGGTTGCTGACAAAGATAGGGGACAGAAGGGGAGGTTTCTGGAAAGGGGAGGTGGCTGGGCTGGGCCAGCCTGGCCGGTGTCTCTGACAGCTGAAGGTGCCGGTCAGATGACAGGCACCTCAGAGGAGGCTGTCTCAAGGCTGTGCTATGCTGGGGAGAAATGATGAGCTTGCTGGTCGACCTGACATGTCAGAAGACATGTTAATGCTGGAAAATACAAAATAAGCAGAGTGCGGGTAACTAAACACTATTTTTATCGCCTTTCCGACACTCTCAGGCCACAGACAAAAGCTGCTGCCTAAGGGAAGATGGCAGGGAAATGTTTATTCAGAGGGAGGAGCAGCCTGAATATCAATGAGGCCCATGGGAGGTTGGCTGCGGGGGCTTCCAGGGGACACAGCCTGGCCATGGCCACAGTCACGTGGGGAAGCCTGGGGAAGAGGACAGGGAGAAAAGCCCCAAACTCAGCCCTGTCTCCTGCTGCCCTGGGGGAGGGCTCTGACTTCTATCTGCCCAGCCCATGTTCCTTATTTCTGTGGCACTGGGGAACATGATCCTCCAGCTCTGGGCAAGTCCAATCTTCATGATGACAGTTCTGAGCTTCTTTAGGGCAGGATCCTGATCTACGTGTTCACCCTTCTCTTCCTGGTGTCTACATAATGCCTGGTGCGCGTATACAGCAGGCACAGGAGAACTACGTCACAAAAGCTTGAACTACGTCCAAGCGCTTGGGAGGCATCCATGAACAGTGCAGACAAAACTCTTGCCTTCATGGAACTTTATTCGAGCATCAAGAGAAGAACAGTAAATAATAACAACAGTAGTAATACACACAAATAATGAATGGGGGAGACAGCAGGAGAACAAGAGAGAGAGGAACTTCCTGGAAAGCTGGCTACAGTGACAAGGAGGTGGCCAGGATTTTCCCAAGTGAAAAAAAGCAAAAATCAATGATAAAGAACATGCTTAAAGGGGCATAAGCAGGCTGGGAGGGATCCAACTTTTTTAAAAGAGTGTTGAAGGCAGACTTTTAACTGCGAGCGTAGGATTTATGCAGAGGCTTGAAGTAGGTGAGTGAGCAGACTGTATGGATATTTAGGGGAAAAACATTTCAGGAAGATGGAGCTGCAGTGCAAAGGCCCTGAAGTGACAGTGAGCCTGGCATGGCTCACCTTGCAAGTGAGGACCAACAAGGAGGCCAGTGTGGATGGAATGGAGGAGGTAAAAGAATGAAAAGTAGAAGACTATCTCAGAGAAAGGGAATGGGGGTTAGAATCTAAAACACCTTCAAGGACCCTTACTCAATGGGGGCAGTGTCACCCCTCAAGAGACATTCTGCATGTCTGGAGATATCTTCAGTTGATATAGCTGGGGGTGGCAGGTCCTGGCATCTAGTGGGTAGAGGCCAGGGAAGTTGCTAACCTCCTACACTGCCCAGGAAAAACAAGTGAAAGTGTTAGTCATTCAGAAGTGTCCAACTCTGCGATCCCACGGACTATAGCCCATCAGGCTCCTCTGTCCATGGGATTCTTCATGCAAGAATACTGAAGTAGGTAGCCATTCCCTTCTCCAGGGGATTTTCCCAACCCAGGGATAGAACTCCGGGTCTCCCACATGGAAGGCAGATTCTTCACTGTCTGAGCCACCAGGCAAGACCCTCCACTCTGCACAGGACGGCCCAACAGATACTATCCAGCCCAGCATGTCACTAAATGCAAATCTAGATCTTTGGAAGGACTTTGGTTTTTGTCCTAAGTGACTTGAGATTATTTGTTAAATGAATGTGCAACCCTACGCCTGCACCGATGATAACACAAATCATAAGTCAGAAGGTGTTTCATCTCCTTTAGAACCCTTTCTCCTATAAATAGAGTCAGAATGAAAGAAAAGGGACCTTTCTTCCTGCCAAAAGCACACAGTGGAACTCCTGGCTAGGAAATGTCCTACTTCATGTGCAACCTAAAAGGAGGCCAGCTGTCTCTGGCCTGGTGACAACAGAAGGAACTTCTTAGAAAGCTGGCTGCAGTGACATGGAGGTGGCCAGGATCTTCCCAAGTGAAAAAAAGCAAAAATCAACAATAAAAAACATGCTTGCCAGGACCCGGGGGTGTGATAGAGGGGCCGGAGGAGAGCAGCTCAACATTTGCTTTTCCCCATGTGAAGACTGAGGGCAGGGGCCTCACTAGTGATTTCTTGAGTGTTTTCATCTCTGATCTTCAAATCCTGGCCAAACCACTTCTAGAAACTGACAGTCTTGCCTGGGTTTCATGTGAGTGATTAAAGCACGGAGGACTCGAGGCCCCATTCCTGCCTCTGTGTTTGTGAATAATCAAAGGCTAATTAGTCACGGCCCCACGGGATGAGGAATTAGATGTGCAAGACATCTAAGAAGCTCTGAAAATAAAACTGTGCAGTGGATCTGACATGAACGTCAGCAGGGATCACTGAGGATGAGGTCAGCTGGGGCCAGGATCCCAGAGCCCGGGGCCAAATGGAGGTGGATTTTTCCAGGGCTGGGCTGACCCTTTAGCTCACACCAAAGACGGAGAAGGACAGATGAGTGGCTGAGGTCCGGCCTTCCTCGGTCAGCTCACAGATCAATCACATCAAGGCAGTAAAAATCCAGAGGGGGCTTTGAGTTGGGGAAGGGCAGAGGAAGGCTCTCCAGGCTGGAGTCAAACTATCAGGGTTCAAACCCTGGCTCCTTCACTTCCTGACTGCGTTAAACAGTCTAACTTCTTTGAGACTCAGTTTCCTCATCTGTGAAATGGAACCAAATAGCAATAACTGGGAATTACTCTTGGAAATCACTTTGACCGGGAAGGGAAGGAATGGAGAAGACAGAATCATATTTACTGATTCCAGGGTGCTGGACGCTGGACTAAATGTTTAGACTTATTATCTTGTTGAATTCTCATAACAACTCAATGTGGTATAGGGTGTCCCATTTTTAAAAATGTTTATTTGGTTGTGCCAGGTCTTTTTTTTTTTTATTTTAATTGGAGGATAATTACTTTACAATATTGTGATGATTTTCGCCATACATCAACATGAATTGGCCATAGGTATGCCGGTCTTAGTTGAGGCATGTGGGATCTTTTTAGTTGTGACATGCAAACTCTTAGTTGCAGCATGTGGGATCTAGTTCCCTGACCAGGAATCAAACCTGGGCTCTCTGCATTGGGAGCTCAGAGTCTTAGTCACTGGACTACCAGGGAAGTCCCAGATGTCTCATTTTAATAATAGAATGCTGCAATTTAGAGGGATGAAACCACCTCTTAACCAGGGAGTGGACTCCTCTTTTCTCCATGTTCTGTTAGTGACACCACCATATGCAGAGCACATGGAACTCCCCACGTGTGCTACCAGGCCAGGTCCTTGTAACACACCTGAGAGGCAGCTATGAGTATTGCCACTCTGTTTCACAGAGGAGGAAACAGAAGTACGCCCATCACTGCCGCACTTGCCAAAAATCTCCATCAGGAAAACAGAGCCCCCCAAGAAAAATTCAAACAAATGCAAAATGTGTTTTGGGTCACGTGACAGCCTCCTAAGGAAGGATGGTGTCTTATCTGGGGGTGAGGGAGTGGGCGGGGGTACATTGTGTCCAGGTCAGTACCAAGAAGTTTGGGGCCCTAAGGTTCACTACAGACTAAGCCATTGCACATCATACATTGAGTCCATGTGTTACTTAACCCTCACAGAGAGTCTGAAGGTAAGTGATTTCATTATTCCCATTTCATAGGTGAGGCAGCTGAGGTTCAGGAAGGTAAAGTAATTTAAGCCATACAGCTGGTGAATGGAGATGTTAGACATTGAACCAGCTTGACTGACATGACCCTGGAGGCCCTTCAAAGTGTGAAGACAGGAGTCAACTGTCCTGAAAAATTATTCTGTTAGCAGCTGTCTGATCTGGGGAGTCAGATCCCCCTGCTCTGGCCTCAGTCTTCATCCTAAAGGGTAGAGGTTTGACTGAATATCCTTCAGCTCTGACCCCTTGTGATGCCCTTTGCAGACCTTAAAGTGGTGCCTCTCAAGGTAAATGCTATAACTGACTTCAGGGCCTTTGCACTTGCTGTTCTCAACATCTGGAAACAATCTCCCCCTAGATATCCTCATGGTTTACTCTTCAGGAAACTGCTCAGAAGACATCTCCAAGAACTTCCCCTCAGTCAACAATAGCCATTTCCTATCCTTCTTATGTTCCTTCCTGTGCCATTTATATCCCAGATGCTATACATTTGCTTACTAGCTGTATCCTCCAACTAGAATACAGGCTACTTTGTTGCCTGTGTTCTATAAACACTCCCTAGTACCTAACAGGAATCAGGTAAACATTTGTTGCCTGTGCACCTCATGTGCTTCAGAGTGAGAAAGCATGGTTAACCCCACCACCACAGCGGAATCCAGCTACATGCAATTGTCAGCCTGGTCACCATGTTTAATGAGCCCATGTGAGTTGCAGAAGACAGTAGACAGAGTGGGAATGGGGCCGCAGTAAAGCGACAGCCAGACTGCACAACCAAAGCAGGCTAGAGGATTCTACTTGGGCCAAATACCATTCATGCCTCTCCATCCTGTGAACCAGCTCTTCCTCAAGGAACGTACAGAACAAACCACTGCCAAACACCATTGGGTTTAATTACTCAGATGATTTTTAACAGTGCAGCAGACTTTAATCACAGGCCACACTGCTGCAGAGGGAGGCTGGAGGCAACTTCCACGAGCTTCCAGTCCCCTTCCTGTGGTTTCTTAACTGAGATCATGGTATCTGGGTTCGATTTAGTCTGGACTCAGCCAAGGCAACTCTACCACTAAGGTCTAGGAGAAGTGGCTTTAATTTGCCCCCTGCAGACAAAGAAGCAGGACCATTCATGCTGGATCTCTCTGACTGCCAAAGCACAGCCCCATCCCTTATAAACGCAGGCCAAAGGAAGTCTGCAGACAGAGATGCAGCTCTTAGAGAAAGCTTCAAAAGGACCAGCAGCACGGCAAGGATGTTGCTCTCCCCACAACCTGTGAGGCACCAAGACCTGGGAGAAGCCATGTGTCGTCTCCTTCCAAGCCCTCTTCAAAGCACATACCCAGGCAGCAGGAATATGTGCTGCCCAGCCTTTCTTTTAATGAGATGAAAGGTGACGTTCAAAAATAACTGTGCAAAGCCTCGTAGGGAAATACCAGATGACACGAGGACAATCCGGTGACCAAATGCATAGAAGGTGGCAGGGGTGGGGAGACCATGTCTAAATCAATAACCAGGTCAGTCAGGATGTGGGGGTCAAAACAGTAGCTTAGAAGCTAAGAAAGTGGTCCAATTGACCTTGGATGGCTTGGCAAGAATTTCAGTGGAGCTGTTGCCACACTCCCAACCAAAATGCTATCTTTGCATAAGAGTGCAGTGATTCCGTGTCTAGGAATTTAACCTTCAGGGTTGCTTGCACTTAAGTAAAATGTCACATATGCAGGAAGGATTGTTACAGCTGAGTTTGTAATTGCAAGAGGCTTGAAATAACCCCAGCCCTCATCAGCTGTGGCCTGGATAAGTAACCTGGGCTATGCTGATGCAAACGGAATACCATGTGGCGACAGAAAGAATGAGGTGACTCTACAGGAACTGAAACAGGGCAGTGACGAGGTACACAGATAAGTGAAAAAAAGCAAGACACAGAACAGAGCTGCAGTTACTTGGTACATGGCTCAAGGCACTCTAGCCGTGGCTCGAGCCTGGCTGACTCTCCAAGACTGAATTCCAATTCGCTCTCTCCAGCTGTGGGACTTTGGGCAGGTTACTGTACCTCTCTGGGCCTCAGTTTCTTCCTCCGTCACTTGGACTGTTGAGAAGCAGCAATATATCTAAAATACGCATGCTCAAGGGGTGATATTATTCTCCCCACCCTGCCAAGGGGCAAACACTAACTCAGAGGATGAGGTGGTGAAATAAAATCTTAGCTATTACAATGGCGTGTGGTCCTCCAAGGCTCAGCCCTACCTGATCAATCTTATCCCTTATTATTTAATTGCTCTCACTAGGGAGAATTTAAATTAAATTAATTTTTTCTTCCCGGGAGGGTGCTAATGAAAAAAAGGTTGAGGAGCCCTGATCTAAAGTACTCAGCAGCGTGAGGCAAATGGGAATGATATTTACCTTGCAATGTTGCTGTGAGGCTTGAACGAAATGTGAGCTGCAGAGACCACACCGGGCTGTCTTTTCATCCAGATGCTGAATACTAATATCAATGCCCATTTCTCAGATGACAAGCGTGAGGTCCAAAGAAGTGATGGGAGTAGGTCAAAGGTCAAGAGCAGAGCCAGGGGTGTTTACCTGGTCTCCCTGACTCAGAGCTTCCACTCAGTGCCCTAGTGGTGCTCAGAGACCACAGCGTTCAGGTGTTCATGAAGTTGCCCTGAAATCTCAGCCTGGTGTTGCCTGGTTCACGCAGGCCCAGATACCCAGATGTGTTTCCTTCATCAAGCATCAGTGCAAGATGGTGAGTCCAGTCCAGGGATTGGGGTACCAGATGGCCAGGAACTTCCAGCACATCCACCATGAGGAAGCTTTAGAGCTGCTGTTCTTTTGCCCACACACTGGCCTCTTGTGAGTCCCAGTAGACATTTCCTACCAACCTAAGCACTAAGAACAGCTCCGCCTGCCATGAGCCACGATCTTCGCTAGTTCTTTGGACACAGAGTGGTAGGAGGGAGTAGGTTTGCTTTTCCTGCTGGCTGCTAGAAAGTTCAAAGCCAAATCTCCGGTTCCCCTATAAGTGAGGTCTTCATGGCCTGAGTTTCATGGTCATTTCTGACTCCAAGTTAAGGCCCCTGCATCGCATTTCCTTCCTTGGCCTCATTTTAATCTACGCAATCTTCCTTTGTTTTATCGACCGCCATACACCCTCCCCAGAACAGGGAGGGGTGTGAAGAGATCAGTCAGTACACATAGAATTCCAAGAGGTTCCAGAAAAAGCCACCGCTGGCAGAAGAACTCGTGGGACCATATCGTCCAACTCCCTGAAGCCTTCTGAGGGAGGCTGGGAAGATGGGGGGCTGGCCCTTGGGTTTGGAGTGGTAAGGAGGAGAGGCAGGGTGGAGAGGAGGTCAAGGGAAGAGAGGGGAAGTGTATGTATGGAGAGGAAAAGGGAGCATTAGTCACGGGGTCTCAATAGACAGACAGCCCACAGCACCCTGATTTCTTCATTCATTCATTCGAGACCTACCATCACAAAGCACTGTGTCCCCTGCACGGGATACAATGATGAACTAAAAACCAACAGGGTCCTTTGCCCTCATGAAGATTATACTTCATTCAGAAATCAGCCAACTCTACCTGCTGGGCCCAATCTGGCCTGGCAGCTGCTTTGTGTGAAGTTTTATTGGAACCCAGCCGCACCTGTTCATTTACATGTCGTCCAGAACTGCGGGAGAGCAACACAGCAGCGCTGAGTAGTTGTGACAGAGGCCATCTGGCCGACAAAGCCCCAAATATTGACTATCTGGCTCCTTACAGAAAGTCTGCCCAGCCCACATTTTATTTGTGAGTACTTAAAAATGCTTAAATCAACAAAAATGAAATTCTGATGCCCTCTTGAGACCCCAGTATTCTCTCCTATTAAATTGGCACGATAAGCATGCCATTGCGGGGATTAAATGGGAGAATGCATAGAAGCCCTCAGAAATAAGCCTAGAGCACAGGCACCCACCATACTTGTTTATTCTCCTTATTACTGATAACTACAAAGGCTGGGAGTAAGAAGAGGAACAATTTCACTCCAACACTTCTTTAAAATACATTCAGTCTCTTCATTCTGATTCCAGGAATCAGTATGACTAGTTGATCTAAGTAATCGAGGCATTTTCCCAGGATATTTCACTCTGTTCTCTTGATTTTAAGATGAATGTATTTTTTTCTCACTATTTTAACATTTCTGAAATTGAGGTTTATCTTAAAGTCACTGTGTACATATGATTTATTCATTCATATTTGTTGAGAATCAATGATGTAGCAGACATTCAGGATATAAGAACAAACCATCTATGTGAACAATACATACATATATGTGTAAAAATACTTTGGCCACCTGATGCGAAAAGCCAACTCATTGGAAAAGACCCTGATGCTTGGAAAGATTGAGGGCAGGAGGGGAAGGGGGTGACAGAGAATGAGATGGTTGGATGGCATCACCGACTCAATGGACATGAGTTTGAACAAACTCTGAGAGATAGTGAAAGACGGGGAGGCCTGGCATGCTGCAGTCCATGGGGTAGCAAAGAGTTGAACACGACTTAGCAACTGAACAACAACAACAATGTGTACAAATATGTGTTGTGCTTTGTCACTCAGTTTTGTCTGACTCTTTGCAACCCCATGGACTGTAGCCCACCAGGCTCCTCTGTCCATGGGATTCTCCAGGCAAGAACGCTGCAGTGGGTAGCCATGCCCTCCTCCAGGGGATGTTCCCAACCCTGGGACTGAACCCAGGTCTCTCGCACTGTGGGGTGTGCCTCTCTATATAGTCCGTAAGACATAACGTCAGGTTTGCATGGAGTTTACATGGGAATGGGGGAAGCGCGCAGCGTCAGCACATAATAGGTCAGTTGCTAATAACAGCTACACAGAAAAACAAAGCAGAGCGGAGAGACAGAGAACAGTGGAAGTTTGCAGTTTACAAGTGGTGCTGTGGGGACGGGCTCCCCCAGAAGGTGATCCAAATCAGGGGAGGGAGCGAGCCTACCAGAGCTTGGCGTGCATGGCTCCAGGCAGAGGAAATGGCAGATGCAAGCTCAGATGCAGAGATGCACATCCTTAGCCATATGTCTTTTTCCCTTCTCCCCTCACTAAAGCTGTTACTAAGGGCTCGTTCTCCATGGATGGGTTACAGAAGCCCGGTGTGGGTAGCACAGGTGCGGTGTGAAATAATGGACCCCGGATTTGAACCGGGAAAAGGAAAGCACTCAGTGACTGTAACACGTTTCATTTCAGCTGACTCCTGCTCTCAGCTCCTTTGAAACAGCTGACATGTGCTCTTGGCCCTAAACCTGCTGTAAACCTACGTCCAAATGCATCACCTGCCAAAACCTAGTAAATCCGCAGGTTAAGGTTTTGTTTTTTTTTTTCCCCAAAAGTCCTGGGAACTGGATGGGTTGTCATTGAAGTTGTAGGACCAGTTAAGCAAGTTTCAGTTCCTTCTCTGCACCTGGCCAGTAAAACTGAGTGAGGAAGTGTCTGTTTCCACCAAATGTTAACAGAGCACTCAGAGAGAAGTAAACCAAAGTGTGTACACGTCCCCCAACTTTCCAGCGGAGAGGAGAGGACGGTGTCATGAGGTCATGGCTCTGACCTTCTTCCATAGGGATTCCTGGCAAACTCACCCAGAACAGAGCCACAAACCCAGAAAAGGCAGGGTCACAGCGTCTGGGTGGCTAAGAGGTCATAACCCCAAACCCCATGTGCACTTTCTCAGTCACACTTTTTAGTGTCATCGGCAGGTACACCCAGTCACCCTGCGTGCTCCCCGCATCGTACACGACTGACTCCGAAGCTCATCCAATTCCTGGCATCAGGACCACCTGAGACAGGGGCGCAGCTCATTTCTCAGACTGGGGTTCAAGTTCACATGTCCAACATGAGTATAAATCGATGGTCGCTAATCTATCCAGTTTCTCTGATTCCTGAACACAATGTCCTTCTGGATTCTTGATGATGGCAGATGAGAATGTGTATGTGTGTGTGAATGAGAGGACAGAAGAGGAAGGCTGGGGTGGGGGGAGATGAATAAAGCATCCTAGAAGCAAGTATACTGAGAAATATGCTAACAGGAAGGGACGAGAGAACGGAATCAAGGTGCAGAGGGAGAGGGCCCCTCAGTGGACGGGCAAGGGGCTCTGTCACACCTTGGTAACTCCTTCAGGCATCACAGAACCACAGCACAGCACAATAATCGATGATGACAACGATGATGCCAGTGAGAACACTTTGCATGTTGTTCTTCAGACCACGTTTGACAAAGCCTAGAAGACGTGCCACGTTTTCCAGGAAGACAGCTCAGCTAACTCGTGTGTGTGTGTGTGTGTGTGTCTGTGTGTCTGTGTGTCTGTGTCTTACAGGGGTCAGCTTTTGTTTTCTGGAACCTTTATTTATAATACAGAATACGTTTTTTGCTGAACAGGTGAAGTGTTGCTCTACTAAAGCATTCATAACTGTAACATGATAGGCTCTGGCTTCCTAAGAACTTTGATTTCCAGATGAAAATAGCCAGATCTGGAAACCACACAAGTGAGAAACAGTCAGTCCTGTGTGCCGACCCTCTTCCTACAGACACTCAGGCAGCCGTGGGGAGCCAGGTAGGCGTGCTTACTCATTGCTTTGAACCTGGCTGTGCTCACCCATCACTCTTCGGGCCTTGGATAAGGCTAGCTGTGTGTGTGTGTGGGGGAGGTGCCCTCTTCAGCCAGGGAAAATTGCTGTGTTAAGCCCCTTCCCCAACACACAAAGACAGAAGTACACCTGAGACAGGAGACAGTTATAAAGTCAGTCCAGAGGGCTTTTGAGAGCCAAACGGCAAATGAAAGCTCTTCCCTCTCCCTTCCATGCAGGTGTCTCTCCAGAGAAATTACCGAGTGCATCCTCCTGTTAGGAGATAACATGTGGTGGTTTTCGGGGCTGAACATTTGTTTCCCACCCAAATTCATGTTACAATCTTAACCCCCACAATGGGAGGGCATTGGGAGGTGATTAGGTCATGAGGGTGGGGGCCCCATGAATAGCATTAGTGCCTTTTATACAAGGGACCCCAGGGAGCTCCTGCCTTCTTCCTGCCATGTGAGGACACAATGCGAAGTCTGAGGCCAAAGATAGGGAAAGTGATCGTGTTGCCTCCTGAACTTGGACTTTCAGACTTCACAACTGTGAGAGATAAATGTCTGCTGTTTAAAAGCCACACAGTCTCTGGTATTCTATTGGAACAGCATGAGCTCAGACAGGTGGGGTTACATCATAGGTGCATCCGAATGAAGGGAATTCAATGGAGGACATTAGGGAGGGGAAAAGAGTGAAAGAATGGGGAAAAAAGTGAGAGAAGTGGACAGGAAGAATGAGGGAGGAGAGGGAACACACAAGAGAGAACAAACATTCAGACCACACAGGATTTTTGCTGACTTTTAAAACTAAACTCTAAGTAGGATACAATGCCAACAGACATGTGTGTTTCTCTTTACGCAGTACAGGCACTTCTGAAACACTGGCTATGAACAGAATTTTTTTAAAGTCCCTTTTATATACACCTTTGAAAGCTCACAAAACTTGCAGGTATCCCTCTGCCTTGGTCCATTTGTGCTGCTGTAACAAAATACCACATACTGGGTGTCTTCAATAACAAACATTTATTTTTGTTGGAAATAAATGGAGGTGGAGGTGGGTGAGTCTGAGATCAGGGTGCCAGCATGGCAGTTCTGGTGAGAGCCACTTCCTGGCTTTCAGATGGCTACCTTCTTGCTGTGTCCTCACACCATGGACAGAGAACTTCCTTTACTTATAAGGGCACTAACCCCAACACAAGGAATCCACTCTCATGACTTCGCTGAACCATAATCACCTCCCCAATACTCCATCTCCAAATACCATCACATTGCACGTTAGGGCTTCAACATATGAATTTGCAAGGAGGCAGGGGTTACAAACATTTAGTCTACAACAACATCTCCAAACCATTCACAAGGACAACGATCCTTTGGGGAAATGGAATATCAGTCCCCAGTCTTTAAAATGTATCCTCTTAGCACACTTGAGTTTCCAACTCATAAATGTTCTTACTTTCATGCAGTCAAAGGATATTAGAGGCATGTATTCCAGCCTCCTCATTATACAGAGGAAGAGTCTAAGGCTCAGAGAGGCAGTGACTGACCGAGGTCACACAGAAGAAGTGAGTCACAGCTGAGTCTTGAAGTTGAGAGTCTGATCTCTTTAGCAGTACATGTCTGGGTGGTTACTCACTTGTGCTGCCTGAAATAAGTGGGCCAGTGCCTGGGGCCTGGGAATCCGTTAGTTATATGAGCCTGTAGTTTTAACGTCCTATTTTCTGGATGTCAAAACTACATCACCGGGGTGTTTCTCTTTTTCATTACAGCAGTCATCTCTATTTTATTTATATTTTTGCAGCGAAATTATTTAAATCAAATGTGCTTGGGCACAGAGGAAATTTGACCTGAAAGAGGGTTTTGTGGCAGAATGAGAGCCAGCAGATACTTATTTCCTGCCTTTCTGAGACCAGTAACATCCTGGTACAAGGGGATCCATCAATACATCTTTCATAAGGGTTTCTCTGCACAGTGAGGTGGAAAATCTTTCCAATGACTCTGGCCCATTTGTAACTTTGCCCTGAATAAAAGAAGGGATTGATCAGGGCTTGGATGGCTTCCATGCCCAAGGGCCTTCCTGCACCCTAGGAGGTTGAGTCTATAAATGGAATTCAATTGGGCAGTTGCTCCTGGAGGGAGTGCCCAGTAGGGGTGAGGATGGCCTCTGAAGAATGGGCAGTGATGGGCTGATTGTGCTCAGCCTTCCCCTGCTGGGTCTGCAGAGGGGTTGATGCCCGGAAGTCTCTAAAATAAAGAGGCTCACAAGGGATGACAGGGAAGGCTTGCCATTGGGCATTTGACACAGCAAACGCACTGCCCCACTGGGTGATACCCAACGCAAGGTTAGTGTAACGGAGCCTCAGCACGTCCATCAGCCAGTCTGTCGGCATCACTTAAGAGTCCACAATGGGCCACACAGAGTGGGAGAGCATGAAGGCTCTGTAACAGGGCAAAGGGGTGTAGGGGGTTGAGAAGGGTGGCCCATTCCTCCAGACACATCCACGACCCCAATCTCCCAAAATGGCCACCCATGTACTGAGCGCTCCGTTGGCTGGGAGACCAGGAGGCCCGAGTTCAGTCTTAGACGCTGCTACTCACTATCATCCTTTGAGTAATTGACTTCTCCCTCTGGGCTGTGCTTTTGTTTCCCACAAAACTGGGGTGAGGCTGCTTATCTTAGGGAAGTGGTCTTCGACCTGGGGGAGCAGGGCAATTTTGCCTCCCAGGGGACATTTGGAAATACCAGGAGACATTTTTGATTTTCACAACTCAGGAAGGGTTGGGTGCTGCTGCTTTCTAGTAGGGAGAGGCCAGGCTGCTAAATATCCTGCAATGTACACAGCCCCCTCGTCCCAGACAACAAAGATCCAGATCAGTATGTCAGCACTGTGTCAGAGTTGACAAAACATGCTTTAAAAGTTGCTATAGTAACTTAAAAGTTACTATGAAAAATGGGGCACAGCCCAGAAGGGCCAGTCCCTACAGAGCTCTTCCCCTTGACCCGCTCCCCACTCACCCCCTGTGAGGTGGGGGAGGACTCCACTATACCCACCACTGCTCCCTCGGCTCCTCTAAGGCGGCTGGGGTGCAGAGAAGAATGAAGCTCCATTCGCCTCCTCATAGGCTGGTTTAGTCTTAAGACACCTACCTGCCCATGCTCCCACAAACCAACCCAAAGATGACCTCAGTCTCTAGCTTCCTTCCCACTTCCCAGGCACGTGAACTTGACTGAGACCCTTCTCTCATCCAAGTGCCAACTTTCTGATAAATGGAATTATAGAACCTAATTCAAGTCTGAGGTGCCCTGAGTTGTAGAAATCAGTATCCCTCCCAGTGCCTGGCACACAAGAGAGGCTCAGTAAATGGAACTCATTATTTTCTGCGGGGAAAATAATGCCTATTTCCTCTAATAGCTGTGAGGATTACAGGTAAAATAGGAAATGCGGTTAGCACGGTGCCTCCTGCCACAGCTGGTGCCAAGTGAATCTGGGTGGATGAGGACAGAGGGATGCAAACATGAATAACAACAAGAAATGAAGGTTCATGGAAAAGCAAATGTCCACTCAGAGCCTAGCATGAAGGAGAGCTCTAAAGGTATTTGGCCAATGGAGGCTCAGGGAAGCACAAGGGTCTATACTAGGGTTTCTCAACCTCAGTTTTACTGGCGTTTGGGGGCAGATGACCTTCTGTGGTTGGGGAATTGTCTACGCACTGTGGGATGTTGAACAGCATCCCTAGCCTCCACCGACCAGATGTCAGGAGCATCCCTCGCTCTGCATCCCAGCTATGACAGCCAAAATTGTCTTTGGACTTGCCAAGCATCCACTGGGGGCACCATGGCCCCTGGTTGAGAAGTGCCTGACACACAGTGTGCCCTCACTCAACAACTACCTGCTGGCAAGGGCTGAGGCTCGAGGGCATGGGGCTGAGCCACCCCCGCCTGCCTTGGCTGCTGCATCTCGGCTCTCACTCTCGATGAATAAGTGCAGAGAGGTTGTCCAGGGCAGACACCAGCTCAGTTTCTATGAAACACTCAGGCAGTGCATCATTTGTGCTCTGCCTTGTGAAGATGGCGGCTTTTCTGAGACATATTTTTTCAGCCCTGAAGATTTCATGTGGATATCACAGTAAATACCCTCCACTCAACCTGCCTCTTGTCCCTCTCCTCCCAAAGGGATCCTTCTCATTCTGAATGGTTTAATCTTCCTATTTTGTGGATGAGCCACTGCAGTCGAGAAGATGAAGAGGTATGGAGTTAACCTGTGGGTTTGTGGTTTGGGCTTAGAGTTGGCAAAACTCATGCTTCTCTTTAGCATCTGAATACAATCCTTAGAGGATACTTAGGGAGGCTATGGAGAGAGAAAGGAAAATGCATAGGTTCACAGGTATATGGGTGGAGGGACCCCAGGGATAAAGGAGTAGCAGGTGAGAAATGTGATGTGAGCTCAAAGGCAGCTGGGTTAGAGGCTGGTGGCAGGAACTTATCACCTCTATGATGATGAGATTAGATTGAAACTTCCAGGTTCTACCTTTAGGAATGAGCTGCAACTGAACTGAATTACTTACTGGATACTTTGTCTTCCTCTTGTCCCAATTCCAATCCTCTGCCCACTTCTAGGTCTCCCTTGGCCCCATCCACTTCTCTCCAGCTCCCCCACTACTTGCAACTGGACGAGAACTGCAGATTTCTGACTGAGCTCCTTCAGGAACCTTACCTGCCCATCCATCCCTTCTCCCACTGGCAGCCAGAGATCCTTTGAAAAGACAAATCAGATGCTACTCTTTCACTTAAAATCATTCCAATTCTCCCTATTTTTCTGAAGATAAAGACAGAATTCTGACTGCAGTCTGCAGAGCTCTATAAGACACAGCCCTTGCCCTTTTCCCTGGCCCCTCTCCACTCTCTCCTGCTTCTTGGCTTTCTCTCCAGTCATTATGAGTGGCAATGAATTCCTACTGAGCCCAGGACCTTTGCACATGCTGCTTCTAGTCTCCACTTCCTTGCTTCAGCTTAAATGTCACTTTCCCAGGGACACTCTGCCGCCCCTCCCTGGCCAGGCCTCATAGCGAAACCCCTCAGGACACTCAGCCTTCACTTCACCACACTTATCAGTGCCTCGCTCAATGACTGACATCTGTCTCCAAAACAGACAGTGACACTGTCTGAGGGCAGAGAGGGAATCTGTTTTGCCCAATAACGTGTCTCTACTCAGTTTCAGTGAACATTTACAGAATAAATAAATGTTTAAACAGTGGGAGGAAGAGAGAGGCTTGCTCCAAGTGTAGACAAAGTGTCCCTTCCAGGGGTCACATTCTGTGGCTCCACTCCCAGACACCATTAGGGTAGAAATGGGGCCAGGGAGAGCATGGTGTCTGCCTGCCTGCACAGCCTATAGCCGACCCTTCCCTCCCCACCTTACAAGCTTCCCCTCTTCCAGCAGCAGTCACATGAAGACGGATCTTGGCTCCTGGCCCCCAGCCTTTCATGAGAAGAACCACCCCTCAGTCTGGGATAACCAGCCCCTGCAAATCCACCCACTGTTTCATCAACAACAACAAATTGTCAGGTCCCTACTGCCTGGGCAGTGGAAAGGAGATGTGGACTGTGACCTCTAGGAGCCCAGTGGCATCTGCATCACCTGGGGGCTGGCTGGAAATGCAAGCTCCCAGGCCCTACCCTGGACCTGCTGAATCAGAATCTGCACCTGAACAAGCGCCCGGGGGGTTGGGGTGGGGTGGGGATTGGTGTTAAAGTCTGAGAAGGTCTGGGATCCCGGGAAATCCCATGGACAGAGGAGCCTGGTGGGCTACAGTCCATGGGGTCGCAAAGAGTCGGACATGACTGAGCGAATGAGCAACAACAGAGCGGGCTCCTCAGAGTTACTGGGGGTGGGGGCTGTTAGACTGTGGCTCTCCCTCCCTGACTCTCACGTTCTGATGAAGGAGGCCAGGGGCATGGCAGGAAAACCTGCATTTGTCTCAGGTTCCCACGTGGTTCTGAGGCTGGCTGTCCACCCAGGACCATGTTTTGAGAACAACGGCTTTGCAGCCTTGTGGGGGTACAGGAAGAGGTCGGGGGCGGGGGGTCCCAGGAAGGCAAGTGTGAGCTGGAGCTCACCAGACAAGAAGGGTCTGAGGGGCAATTCAGACAGAGGGCGCTGCAGGGGCAACACTCAGGAGCATGAAAAACAAGGTGTGCTCAGGGAATGTCCTTCATCAGCTGGGTTGCGGGAGAGGGGGGAGGCAAGGGGAGGGGAGAGAAGCAGAGGGGACCTGCAGGCCACAGAAGCTCTGCTGCCTCTTGGTCTGTAGGATCTGTCGTGGTCCAGCAACATGAAGGATGGACTGAAGCATCCTCAATGATCACCCTCATCACCATCAGCATACCTAACACTCACGAGGTTCGAGCCACACCCCAAGCCTTGTCCTGAGGCCTTAAATGACTTAACACGTTTTTCTTTCTTAGTCAACTTTTAAAAGTAAATATTTATTTTTAAAGAAACAAACATTTATTTAGGGCTTCCCTGGTGGAACAACAACCTTATCAGATCTCATTTTGCAGATGAGGAAACAGAGGTACAGAGAGACTATCTTGCACAAGGAGGGCAGAGGGCAGAAATAAATTCCTGAAGTCTGGTTCAAAGTTGATGCTCATTATTGCTTCCCTGGCAAGTTCTGGTATTTATGCAAGTTCTCATGGATCAGGGATGTTCTCAGGGGTATTCATCTGAGAAGGACTGCTGGATGCCATATGGAGGCTCCAGGCCTGTCCTAAGGGACCACGTCTTCTGGGAAATGGCCCACTGGCAGAAGTTGAGCGGAGAAGCTGGAGGAGAGGGCTGTGGCCACAGATGCCCTGCCCCGGTGGGCCCGAAGCAGTCTCGCTCTGGCTGAAAGGTGTTCCTGTCTGCCAGGTCTGCCCCCCTGGTACCTGGTCTGGTGATGCTCGCAAGGCTGCCCTGGGCTGTCTGCCAACATCAGGACCAGACAGAAATCTGCTGTTCCACGTCTCAGCCCCTTCCCTGGCGCCTGGCAACTCCACAGAGGCCTGCTTGTGAGGGCAGGAAGCAGGAGCCTGGCCTGCTTGGCCAAAATCTTGGCCTCTGGCTGCTGGGGCTAGGGTAGGGGTGGGCAGGCCGGGGAGAGGGGGCACACAGTGAGGCCTTACAGCACAGAACAAGGCCTCCCTCTCCAGCAGGGCCTCCAGACGCTGCCTCGTGGGCAGCCACCCACCAGACAAGGCTCCTCTTTGCTGCTACTTTTATGGCATGTGGGGCTCCTTGGAAAGGAACGTTCCTTGTGCTTATAACTCTGTAAGGATGATCTGTGTGTGCAGACAGGGACTACCCAGACCCATGGACGCTGCTTGATTTCTAGCCAGAGAGGTGGGGCTGTGGGTAAATTCTTTCCTCCTTCAACGTGGCACTCTGTTCATATTGCTGTAATGCTGCTGGTGTAGTTAGGTAAAAAAGGTTTCCTTTCATTAAGGAAAAAACAATTCACACCATAGGGGGAAAAAGGTTTTTAAAAATCCATTATGGTATTGGTAACAATTCTGCCTCCGTGTGGAGCAACTATTGTCAGGGCCCCATCAGTAAGTTCATCTCTTAACCTCCCTAAGCCTCAGTTTCCTCAACTGGAAAGTGCAAATTAGGCTGGAAGGATCCACCCCAGACGGCTAACCTACAGAGTTCTGTATGGGAGAGAGCGGGATTGAGGAGGCAGGGTTAAGGGGGGTCTCTTCTATTCTGTCCAGAGATTCAAAATGCAGCCCCAGCAGGGCGTGTCACTGAGTCACGGTCGTTGATCCCGGAGCAATGGCCAGGGCTTGTCCAGCCCAGAGAAGATGAAAACCCAATTGTCTAAAAATGTCCTAAGGATCAGAGCAAACAGGTTGATTCACTACTTACGAGTTTTGACTTCTAGATAGCCCTTGTCCAGGAGTCATTTCAGGAGCTCTCTGTAATCCTTAGATCAGGAGACAGAAAGCTCTGCAGCGACAGGCCCCCGGGTAATGAACCATGGTCCCCACATGTCCAGCAGCTCCCCACTCCCTGGCAAGGAGCCCGATGGGGCTCTGACTGAGCCTCCCATCCACCATTCACACACCAGCACCTTGGGCACCGCAGAGGAGGGAGTGTGCAGTCAGCCCACCCCAGCTGCACACTGGCTGAATCAAAGTCATTTTTAAAGCCCCCTAGAAACTACTAGATTCTACATCCTGGAATATGCACTGCAGGTTCCCCTCAGATCACCAGAGGTTCCCCTCTCAACCCACTCCCCCAATCCCCACCACTATGAATTGTTTCTCCATGAACAGCATTAATGTGTCTGCTCTTACTTTAGGGGAGAGGAGACAGACACACAATTAGTTTAGAGCAGCATGTAAAACCAAACTGCACTTTATACCTCCCCCCACCTATCCCATAAAAGGTAAGCCTGCCACGAAAGACAGAAAAGCCAGAAAACCACCGAACTAGAGCTAGAGGATCAATACCTACTGTGAGGGAGGGAAAACTTTATCAACCAAAGCTAACAGAATGATCACCATTGATAGCAGACAAGGCCCTGAGCTTCCTGTTGGCCTATGCAAAAAGGGATGCCTTGTGTTATATGACTCACAATCCGATACCTAGAAGCTCAGTCAAAGAAACGAGAAGAACTCAGTCCTGGGGTGATGTGCCTGAAAGGGGACAGGGAGGGAGGAGGCAGTGGGTGATCAAGTCCAGAGGTCAGTGGCAGCTTTGCTAAGGACGGGCCTTTGGCTCATACTTCAAGTGGCATGAGAGCCAGTGGAAGGCTGAGTGCAGAGACATGACCTCATCCAACTCGTGATTTAAAAGAGCAGCTCTCTGGAAGCTGAGCTGAGAATATCTGCTGAGGGGTGGGAGTCAGAAAAGGGGAGGGAGAAGAAGCAAGCAGATGTGGAGGCTAAAGCAAAGTGCCGGGCCAGAGAGGGTACACAGCCTTAGAATAAAACCAGAGTACTACCTACCAGGCTTGGCACATTCTGAACTCATCCCTCCATTCAGTCCCAGCTCAGGCCTCTTTCCTTCCATCTCCTCCCTTCAGCTACGTTGATCTCCATCCATTTCTTGCTTTGTGTGCCCTGTGTGTTTGTCACTCTGGGCATCTTCACCCCCTCATCCTTTAAGTGTTCTCTTCTTTCCCAGTACCCAGTCACAGTGGTCACTGTTGCAGTGTTGGTCCACGTTTTAGTGGGTTGATTTTGGCCCATCTCTCCACCATCTTGGTCATCTCACGAAGGCCAAGACATGCCTTCCACTGCATCTCCTCCAGCACCACAGCCCAAGACCCGACACATAACAGGCACCTAATAAATTCTGAACCCTCTGAGGCAGACACAGAACGATTCCTAGGTTAGGAGATGGGAGCCCACAAGGTTACCAACCTGTTGGGTGGATCCCTGATCTGCCTCTGAGGCCAGTACCCTTGACCCTTATATCCAATTGCCCTAAACTCAAATCAGAATATCTAGCCCGGATCTTACTCTGCAAGATTCTTTTTTTTTTTTAATTTAAAAATTTTTATTTTGTATTGGGGCATATCTGATTAAAAATATTGTGATAATTTCAGGTGAATGGTGAAGGGGGACTCACCTATTCATATACATGGATCCCTTCTCCTTGAAGCTCCCATCCAGGCTTCCACATAACATTGAAGAGAGTTCCATGTACTATACAATAAGTCCTTTGCTGGTAATTCATTTTAACTTTTTTTTTTAACATCAAAAACATTTTATATTGGGGTATAGCTGATTAACAATGTTGTGGTAGTTTCAGGTGAAGAGCGAAGGGACTCAACCAAACTTATGCATGTGGTTATTCATTTTAAATACAGCAGATTACTCTGCAAGATTCTTACCACTGAACTAAATCAAGATCTCTGGGCTTTGATATGGGGCCAACAAGAATGTGATGACGACCTGCAAAGCTCAGAGAAGAGGGTTAGGAAGCTGCAGCCGGATCTGAGTCAGGCCCCAGCAGAGTGCAAGAGCAAAGCGGGATTAAGCAGGATCCTACCTGGCTGGCTGGCCTTACTGCTGCCATGTTCCACTACTGACAACACAATCTCTCCTCCCTGAAGTATACAGCCTTTATCCGATCAGTTTTCTAGGCTGTAGCAACCAACAGTGGAATCCACAGGAAATTAAGCTTATTGACTCACTCTTTGGATACCACATGGAGAAGAGATATTTATATATGTCATCTGGGCCTGGGGAACTGGAGGTTATTGGCAGCGGGTATTTACCGAGTTTTGAATGACACTTGAGGGTTGGGGGAGGGAGCACAGTTACCTTGCTTCCCAACTTCATGCAGATTTCTGAGTCAGGGGGCCTCTTCTCCTGAGGCCCTCTTTTACCTCTACTTGGCTGACTTGGAGAGTGGAAGGATTTGGAATTAAAGCTAATTTTTCACAGAACCTGGTATCTGAAAGAACTGACTTTTAAGCTCCAACCAGATTTAAGGGGCCTCGCGTCATCGGCAGCGATGAATTGTGATCTGAATCCATTTCTAGGTGTTTGCCTTCTGCCATCTCTTCATGATTCCTTGAGCTGTAACTTCTCAGGTCATTCATGAGTGGAGAAAAAAGGCAACCTTTGAGATTCATGGCAGATACACCAGAGGTCTGGGGAATGAATGTCCAAATACAAAGGAACCATAAATATATAATGACACCAACAGCTAACATTTAAGGGACTAGCACATCGTGCCAGGCATTGTACAGAAATTTACATGCAGTATCCCATGACCCTCATGTGTTCTTTTGTAATTGAAATAAAACTCAGGAACTTCCCTGGCGGCCCAGTAGTTAAGACTCCACGCTTTCAGTGCAGGGCAATGCAGGTTTGATCTCTGGTTGGAGAAATGAGATCCCACATACCATCAAAAATTAAGAAGCTAAAAAAAAAAAAACCCAATAAACTCCGTTATGATGCATTGTCACATAGGGTCTGTTAAAATAAATAAATAAAATAATAAAAACCCAAGGTCCTTATCATGGCCTGTGAGACACCATGACTGCCCACCGCCATCAGCTCCTTCCTCTTCCCCTCACTCATGACTATGTTTCAAGCACCAAGCCAGGCTCATTCCTGCCTCAGGACATTTACACACCCCACTCCTCTGCCTGGAGTACTCCCCTGCAGCCCTGAATGTCTGTCTGACTGACTCTCATCATTCAAAGTTGGGCTCAAATACCACGTACCCCCACACAAACCAGGGAGCCATCTCATCACCCCGTTCAATTTTTCTGTAGCGGCTTTCCTCGTCCTTGAAGCTTCTTATTTATGCATTTGCTTTGGCGTTCACAGTCTGTTCCTGCTTACTGAGCTCCATGAAGTCAGGGACCTTGGACCCCTAGTACACTCAATGCCTGGAGTGATACCGGCACACAGTAGGTACTGCATTAATACTCGAAGAAGAAATGAGAGGGAAACTGGAACTCGGGTTTGGTTGATATCACTCCAAACCCTGGGTTGTTAACCGCTAATCCACACCGCCTCAGCATAGGACATCCTGCTAAGAGCACTGAACTTCCAAAGACATCACCATGTTCCAAAGCTGCTGGTGCATGTGGCTTTGGGAGAAGAGGAATATTTCGTCAGAGGTTGAGATTGAATTTTGTCTGTAAACCAGTGCCTAAGGATTACCTTGGCTCCTAGGCCAACACCTCCCTAATGTACAGGGCCAGGTGTCCTGGCTGGCTTCTCTCACTAGCTAGAGGTCTGTTTCCTGCATGCTAGACTCAAGTTGGAGCCTCAGAAAAATGCAGCGTTAGGCATCAATGATGCAGATCCCCAACAGCAACTGCAGTTCAGCACCTGGCCCTTGAATTCAACAATTGATGCCGCCAATATATATAATGAACTTCCAGGTGTCACAGACAATGCAGAGACAAGTCAGAAAAGCATAGTGGAAGGAAGCACAGCTGTTTGTCAAGTAGGCTGAGCTAAGAACTGCCCCCACTTTCTAGGCCTTGGTTTTCACGTATATAAAATGGGGACAATGACTGCCCATCTATTGTAAAGGGCCTACTTTCAATACCATGTCCAGAAATACATGGAAAATATCTATTAGAGCCTGGCGCTTCATAAGCAGCTAATAAGTGGTCACGAAAGATATATTAAATGCCTGCCCTGTTCAAGTCAACTGGGAACCTGTCGGAGTTCCTCTCTGCCTCTTAGATCCTAGAGGAACAATTGGAAGAGCTTTGTCTCCATTGCTTTTCCCAAACCCCATCTCAGAACGCACAGGCTGACTAAGGGGCAGAGCAGGAAACAGGAGCTGTTCTGGGCCATGTCGTGTCCAGGTTGCACAGCCTGGGTTTGGAATCGGCTCTGACAGCAGCTCTGTGATCTTGGTGAAACGATGCACCTCCATCCCCTTTCCTCAGTCATCAGGTGGGATAACAGCCGTTTCACTGGCTGCTGCCCACCTCTCTAACCTCATGTCCTAACCTCCTGCTAAGCCCACTCATCACACCCCCTCCCCACCGGACTTCTTCAGGTCTTCAGTCTGAGTCTTTGGGAGTCTGTGCATGCTCTTCCCTCTGCCTAGAATGGCCTTCCTTCTGGCTCTGTCTTGGCTAAAGTGGCCCCTTTATAAGATCTGGCACTTCCCAGGTGGCATTAGTGTAAAGAACCTGTCTGCCAATGCAGGAGACGTATGAGACATAGGTTCAATTCCTGGATAGGAAAGATCCTCTGGAGAAGGAAATGGCAACGCACTCTAGTATTCTTGCCTAGAGAACCCAATGGACAGAGGAAGCTGGAGGACAAACCATGGGGTCACAAAGAGTCGAACACAACTGAAGTGACTTAGCACATTGTTAAGTTCTGCCTTATTGTCCTTACCATTAAAACAGGGGGGCTTCCTTGGTGGCTCAGATGGTAAAGAATCTGCCTGCAATGCAGAAGACCTGGGTCTTGGGTCAGGAAGATCCCCTGGAGAAGGGAATGCCAACCCACTCCAGTATTCTTGCCTGGAGAATCCCATGGACAGAGGCGCCTGGTGGGCTATTAGTGCATGAATCACAAACAGTCAGACACAACTGCGCAACTAATACTTTCACTTTTTTCAATGAAAACAGTACCTACCTCACAGACTTGTTTTCAGCATTAAATGAGTTAACATATGTAAAGCACTGAGAATTAGGTCTGGTATGTGAATAAACATACCAGATGAGATGGTTCAATGGCATCATCGACTCAGTGGAGATGAGTTTGAGCCAAACTCTGGGAGATGGTGACGGAGAGGGAAGACTGGCATGCTACAGTCCATGGGGTCACAAAGAGTCAGACACAACTGAATGATTGGACAACGATGTGAATAAGCGGCATCCAGTAGTAGCAGCAGCAGCAGTAATAATACTCCTGTCACTACTCTTCTGTGGCGCAAGGTCCACCTGGGTATCTTATCTTTCCCAGGCATGTCCACTCTGCAACCAGGCAGTGGTTCTCAACCCAGGCAGCACATCAGAATCCCCTGGGAAGCTCTTCATTATCCTCATGCCTGGGCGACACTCAGCTCAATTAGAGTTGACTTTCAAGTAACATGGGTTTGAATTTCAAGGGTCCACATAAATGTGGAGTTTTTTCAATAGTAAATACTGTAGTAAATTAGAGATACCAAAGGAACATTTCATGCAAAGATAGGCTCGATAAAGGACAGAAATGGTAGGGACCTAACAGAAGCAGAAGATATTAAGAAGAGGTGGCGAGAATGCACAGAAAAACTGTACAAAAAAGATCTTCACGACCCAGATAATCACAACGGTGTGATCACTCACCTAGAGCCAGACATCCTGGAATGTGAAGTCAAGTGGGCCTTAGAAAGCATCACTACGAACAAAGCTAGTGGAGGTGATGGAATTCCAGTTGAGCTATTTCAAATCCTGAAAGATGATGCTGTGGAAGTGCTGCATTCGATATGCCAGCAAATTTGGAAAACTCAGCAGTGGCCACAGGACTGGAAAAGGTCAATTTTCGTTCCAATCCCAAAGAAAGGCAATGCCAAAGAATGCTCAAACTACCGCACAATTGCACTCATCTCACATGCTAGTAAAGTAATGCTCAAAATTCTCCAAGCCAGGCTTCAGCAATACGTGAACCGTGAACTTCCAGATGTTCAAGCTGGTTTTAGAAAAGGCAGAGGAACCAGAGATCAAATTGCCAACATCCGCTGGGTCATTGAAAAAGCAAGAGAGTTCCAGAAAAACATCTATTTCTGCTTTATTGACTATGCCAAAGCCTTTGACTGTGTGGATCACAATACACTGTGGAAAATTCTAAAAAAGATGGGAATACCAGACCATCTGACCTGTCTCTTGAGAAACCTGTATGCAGGTCAGGAAGCAACAGTTAGAATTGGACATGGAAGAACAGACTGGTTCCAAATAGGAAAAGGAGTACATCAAGGCTGTATATTGTCACCCTACTTATTTAACTTATATGCAGAGTACATCATGAGAAACGCTGGGCTGGAGGAAGCACAAGCTGGAATCAAGATTGCTGGGAGAAATATCAATAACCTCAGATATGCAGATGACACCACCCTTATGGCAGAAAGTGAAGAAGAACTAAAGAGCCTCTTGATGAAGGTGAAAGAGGAGAGTGAAAAAGTTGGCTTAAAGCTCAATGTTCAGAAAACTAAGATCATGGCATCTGGTCCCATCAGTTCATGGGAAATAGATGGGGAAACAGTGGAAACAGTGTCAGACTTTATTTTTGGGGGGCTCCAAAATCACTGCTGATGGTGATTGTAGCCATGAAATTAAAAGACACTTACTCCTTGGAAGGAAGGTTATGGCCAACCTAGATAGCATATTAAAAAGCAGAGACATTACTTTGCCAACAAAAGTCCGTCTAGTCAAGGCTATGGTTTTTTCAGTGGTCATGTATGGATGTGAGAGTTGGATGGTGAAGAAAGCTGAGCGCAGCAGAATTGATGCTTTTGAACTGTGGTGTTGGAGAAGACTCTTGAGAGTCCCTTGGACTGCAAGGAGATCCAACCAGTCCATCCTAAATGAGATCAATCCTGGGTGTTCATTGGAAGGACTGATGTTGAAGCTAAAACTCCAATACTTTGGCCACCTCACGCGAAGAGTTGACTTATTGGAAAAGACCCTAATGCTGGGTAGGATTGGGGGCAGGAGGAGAAGGGGACGACGGAGGATGAGATGGTTGGATGGCATCACTGACTCAATGGACATGGGTTTGGGTAGACTCCGGGAGTTGGTGGTGGACAGAGAGGCCTGGCGTGCTGCAATTCATCGGGTCGCAAACAGTCGGACACGACTGAGAGACTGAACTGAACTGAACACTCCAAAGATGGTTGACTCTGAGGATAAGGAACCTTGTGTACCAGGAATTGTGGATACCAGGCAGCACAGATACCTAGGGTCGACTCTAAATTATATGCAGATTTTCAATTGCGAGCAGGGAGGCACCTCTAAGCCTCACGTTATCCAAGGGTCACCTGTACATCAGCCTCTATAGTAGGGAGCACAGGCATCAATTTTATCCTCCATAGGTAATTCCAGGGCAGCACTGAAATTGAGACCCACTGTAAACTCCTCAGTCTCAAAGGGCCTCAAAGCTATCTGCTGTACTCTCCCCTTGCCAGCAGATTTTTACGTTTTCATCCTACTATCCTATGATCATTCCTAACGAAGCAGCTGGCCTATCTGTTCTATTTCTCCCTAGAGCAGTGATCTGCAACAGGGGGCAATTTTGTCCCACACAGGTATTTGGCAATGTCTGGAGACACTCTGGATATCACCACGTGGGGGAGAGAATGCTACTGGCATCTCGTGGGTAGGCACCAGGGATGCTCAATCCCCTACCGTCACAGGACACCACTACACAAAAGACTTATCCAGCCTAAGATAGTGACAGCACCGAGGCTGGAAAAACCTTGCCATAGAGACATCCTTTCTGTGGGTATGGGGAGGACAACAGACAATGAGAAGAAAGAAGAAAAAATCAGGGGAATTTGTCATTACTGAATATTAACCTCTAGCCATGTACCAAGCAGATCTCTCATGAATAATGACAATAGCTGCTAGTCTCTGAGTATCTTCAATGGACTACAAGAAGGCTAACTCCCTGATGTACCTTACTTAACCACAAGGCAATGTCCCCACTTCACCCATAAGAAAGCAGGGACAGCAAGGGTAGGTAAGGTAACCAGGCTAAGGTCACAAAGTTTGCACACAGCAGATCTAGATTTTAGCTCCTTCTTTTGATCCCCAAATCAAGGCTGCCCCAGCTCACATTTCCTGGCCCTCGCCATATGCCAGGCAATGTTGTGAACGCTTACTGTGTAGGAACTTCATCTCCACAACTTTGTGAACTAGATACTACTATGTTATCATCATCAACATCCCCATCTTGCAGCCTGAAAACACTGAGGCAGAGTAGGGTGAAGCCACTTGAAAAATTTCACACAGCTTGTAAATAGCAGAGGGGGAATTTGCACCCAGGGAGCCTGTATCCAGAAATGGGGTCATACCCACCACTCTACTGCCTCTAAGAAAATGATGAAAAGGAAGGATTGAACTCCTCCCTGCCACAGGACATTTGCACAAGCAGTTCCCTCTGCCTGAAACTCTCTTCGTCTGGCTTCTCTGTCCAGCCAACTTTTTTTTCCCCACTGGCTCTCAGCTTATATACTTCACTTCTCTGGGACACCCACCCTGACCTTCAGATCAGGCGATTTACCTCTGTTAAACCCAGTCTCTTTCACAGCATTTCCCAGTTTACAATGAACTCATGCAAGTATTCCATTAATGTCAGTTTCCTCCTCTAGACTACAGACTTTGTGCAGACAGGGACTGTGCCTGCCTTGATCCAAGCTATAGCCCGGATGGATGGCATGATGCCTGGCATAAAAGAGATGCTTAGGAAAAGCTTGTGGCTGGATGCATGAAGTAAAGGACCAGAAGCCAAAACAAGAGCTGGTCAGACACCAGTCCATTTCCCCAGCCCCAGAGAGGAACAGAGCCATCCAGTGGGGCCTGTCCAAATGCCTCCAGGACAGGGCAGGGCAGCAGAACATGCCAGGCCAGTTGGCAGTGGGGACCATAAACCCACGTCCCAGAGCCATTTCTTGTTCATGGTGGCTGGTCTTTGTCATTTTCCAATCAACGCTGGTTGAGTTCTAATTGATTCTCTCTCATATCCCTCTCCAGAAGGGAGAAAGGCTCTGTTTACTGGGGCAGTGCATAGAGGACAGGCCTTTTCTTCCTGCTGTATTTAATGCTGCTGCTAATCACGGAGATTAGACTAAAACAATTACAACAGCTAATTAAAGAACAATGCAGTTTTGGCATCTTCGCGCAGACGGCACCATCGGGAATTCCTAACTCCGGCAAAGCAGGGATAATTAAAACCCCAGCTCGACTCTCCCCACTCCAGCAGCTGGATCACGCTGATTAAACTGCAAATAAAACACATGAAACCAACACTTTGTAGTCTATCCAATTTCACTTAAAAGGGCTTTTAACTGATTCATAAACAGAGAAGCCGTAAACAGCAAATTATTTAACTAAAGCCAGTTATTTCGTCATCGAGGTTTTCTTTATCGCCAGCACTGGACTTGTGTATGTCAACCAGGGGACATCAGGCTGATGTCCAAAGCATGATGCCACTCATTCCTGCTCACTGGCAACAAGACACCACCAATGTGCATCTGTCTTCTCTGGGCTTTGGATCCCACTGAGAAAAAGATCAGGTACTGCCCATGTCCCCCAAAATGCCCAGTTAGCTCTCGACTGTCCATCAAGGAAGGCAGAGAGAGAGAGAGAAGGTGACAAAGTGTGGCTAACATGGAAAAATGTTTAACTGTAGAACATATCGAAGTTATTCAAAGGTGGCCAACTTCGGACCTAAAACGCAACCAGTACTGTTGTAAGTAAGAAGAAGCCTTATTCTCCGGCCGCAGAAAGACATTTAACAACATCTGGATGCGAAAGCATTGTTTAATTTAGATGGAGCTACTCTGAGATCCCAGTTCAAACACACTTCCCAACTCATCCTAGATGTGGGGCTTGCTAGCTTCCTCCTCCCTTGTTACCAGGAGATAAGAGGGAGAAGAAATGAGAAGAAAAAGGGAAAAGAAGAGGAAAAGGCGGGAATAGAGAAAGTGAAATATGTTCATTGCAAGCAGCAAAAGAAGACAGAAAAAGACTAAAAAGACAGCAAGAGAGCTGCCCCAGGAATTTTAAAAGCCCCGCAGCACACATGTGGGTACATCAGAGAGGGGTGCCCACCCTCCTGGCATGGGAGCCCAGGCATTAGCTGGGATCTGTAGCAATGCCTTTCCATCCCGCTGGGATGAAAGGTCTTTTTCCTCCTCTCTATCTCAGGCTGATAGATTTGTAAAATGAAACAAAAAAATGAAGTATCAAAAAAAAAAAAAAAAAGGAAAAAACTTGAGATGCTTGTCCATGCTTGGGTGCCAGGCAATGCCCAATTACTATAAAAGTTTCTAAAAGCTTGCTCTCAATTTCTGAAGCTGTCTCAGTGCAGACGGTGACAAACAAATGCTTTGTGACTGGCCCCGATCCATGGACCTCACTTTGAGGAGTTCTTTTCCCACAGTCATTGGGAATGCACTTAATCAGATTCACAATATCCCATGTAATGTGTACCACATGTTGTTCGGTGATAAAAAAATGCAGGCTTTCAAATGCATATAAATGTAGGAAACCAAGACCAGAAAGAAGTGTCCCAAAGATATTTCAGGATGATGATTTTACTCCTTGTTTTATTTCCACCTTTCTCAAGTTTTTAAAGTAAAACATCACTTTTTAGAATGAAAAAAGGAATCAAAGTGATTTCTAAAAGAATATTCCATCTATGAAAGCAAAGGAGCAAGATGCTGTATCATAGGAAGACATACAGTTATTTTTATATAGTTATTTACATATGATGCTATAATAAGTATGCTAATTATATACATAGGATAATATTATTCTATAAAGTTACATAACTGCATGCAGACACATGATGGAATTTTATACAGCCAATAAATGACATTTACAAAGAATACTCTATGATTTAAGGAAATGCTTTTGCAATTTGGTTGAACATCAAATTGTCAATATTCAACATTTTTTGATCTACAAAAAAAAGCAATTTCACATGTATGACTTTTGTAAAATGGAAAGAAAATGACATTCAAATTTTTAATTCAGGGAACTTGCTAGCATTTTTTAGTTTTGTCCTAATTTTTATAACATCAATAAGAATTCTGTTATAGTAAATACCACTTTCAAACATTACTGACAAAACAGGTTACTTACTCTTTGTGCATGTGTGTTGGGAAAAGGGGGATAAATGGTAAATTTAAATTCATCAGTATTAACTGCTAGATTATTGTTAAATTCGTTCATAATTCCATGCAAGATCATGATCATGAACTGGGCAGGAAGCACTGTCTCTGGGTAGGAGGAAGAGGCTGTAATCATGAGGGACCTGAAGACTGGGGGTCCCACAGGTCTGAAGCTGCCATCCTTCATCCTGTTTCCTTGGGCAAGTCACTTCCATTTTTGCTTTGCCCTCAGTTTCTCCCTTTTTTAAGATGAGGGGCTTTATATGGTATCACTTATATGTGAAATCTAAAATATAACATAAATGAACCTAACCAGGAAACAGAAACAGACTCAGATAGAAAACAGACTTGTGACTGACAAGGGAGAGAGGCGTAAGGGAAGGATGGATTGAGAGTCTGGGGTTAGTAGATGTGACCTAGTATGTATAGGCTGGATAAACAACAAGGTCCTACTGTGTAGCATGGGGAACTATACTCAATATCCTCTGATAAATCAGAATGGAAAAGAATATTATATATATATTATATATATATATGTATAACTGAATCACTTGCTGTATAATAGAAACGAACACAACACTGCAAATGAACTATACTTCAATAAAAATTAATTTAAAAATTAATAAAATGAGGGGTTTTAAAAAGACTTTTAAAAGTCTTGAAGTTCCTTCCAGCTTTGATATTCCATGATCCTACTCACAATGGCCAAAACCCACTACATAAATTGTGGGACCAAGTACAAAATAAAAATTCAGGGCCTCTTATTATAAACTTAGTAAGAATTTCAAGGTAGTGACAACAGAGCATCCGACCAAGTGCATGGTCCTACTGAGCACAGGACACACACCCCATCTAACCCTGCCCTCATCTCTAACTGTTTCTATTTACCAACAACCAGCCACCAAAACAAAAGCAGGTTTATTAATAAGTGTTTGGCAGACCAAGCGTGTCCATTCCAATAAGAATGATTCACAATTCTTATTTTCAATAAGCATCACTCACACCTGTCAACAAAAAAAAATGGGGTTGGGTGATTAAAAATGAACAATTGCCTTTTCATACTTGATTACAGTTTCTATTTTAAAGACACATCTCTAACTATGAAATTGTGCTTGGATTTCAGAGGCAACTCTGAGTTTCCCAAGTCTTAAATTCCACCGCTTTGAGCCTTATTCCTGCAAATATCTGTGATGAAGATGAAAGTAACTCTCAGTCAGCCCTGGCTATTGAAGCTCAAAGCTGAGGATAAGATTTGGTATTTTGTGAAGTGTGAGGCACCAGACACACATCTGTTTCCGGGGCTTTCTGTTGCCTTGGCTACTGTCAATCTGGACCCGGGGACACCAGGGCCATCACAGAGAGGGAACTCAGACCACTTCCTGCCTTTGGATGCCAGGAGGAAACCAACATATATGGCATCGCCTCGCTTCCACGGAGCTCAGCCATACAGAGCAGCCAAGGACAGGACGGATACACAGGTGCCAGGTTCTCAAATGCAACCAATTCACTCTCTGTACATTTCTAATGAGTGTGATGATTTCTGGAGCTGAGAAGCAGCGCCAGTCTAGGGTTACAATCAGCCACATTGAAAGCAGTGAGAAATATCGGTGGACAAGAAATGTAAGAGCAGGAAAAATGACTGAAAAGCAGACAGAAAGATTTTTTAAAAAGGACTCTGGAACCACTGAGTGAAGAGCTACATCCTTCATGCCACTGGGAGTCATTAGTGCTTTTAGCAGAATCCGAAAGCTAGTGCTTGAAATGATGGTGAGATTTCTTCAAAGAAGTTTAGCCCAGGTCCAGCATCCTCCACCTCACAAGGTAGGAGACTGGGAGATGTAATTCAGAAATATTCCTTATGGGTAAAACATAACTCTTGAGAAAATCAGGACTGTCTGTATGTCCCAAAGGCTTCGGACTGCTGGAGTTTTTTCTGAACACGTGCAACATACACAGTATATATGCATTTTCACATTGCTTAGCGTTTCTTTTTACCTAGTTTAAAAAAACTCATCTGCACCACAGGACCTATATTAGAGTCTAGAACAGGAGTTTCCAAACTTTTTCAGTAAAAGCTGAGAACGCAAAGACTTGCAGCTCCACAAGCCACACGGTCTCAGTCACAATGGCTCAGCTCTGCCGTTGTAGCTCAAAGCAGCCATGGACAGTATGTATGGAACGGGCATGGCTGTGTTCCTAATAAAACTCCACTGACTAAAATAGATAGCTGGTCGTATTGAGCCCATGAGCCATAGTTTACCAACCGCTGGTCTAGAGCAAAGAACACGGGCTACAGACAAGGCCAGACCTGGACTTGAATTCTGTCTCCATCATTTCATTACCTCAGACTCCATATTCCACTTTCATAATATGGGAGATAATAATACCCTCTCTGCTGAGCATCACATGGAAAACTGGTAGAGAACTGATAAAAATTAATTTTCTTCACCCAATAGGCATTCTTTCCATGAGATACTTTTCTTAGTTCTTTGTCCATACCATTATTTTCAGACAAATGGCCTTTCTTGAACATTATCTCATTGCCCCTAACCCTCCTCCTGCTCATATTCTGCAAGGCTGAGAGACATCATTCACTGATTCCTTGATAAGGAAACAGGGCTCATGGCCAGAAGGATAAAGTATATTGTCAAACCCAGTAACCCCTGGCTTTGGATCTGCTGGTCATACAAACGTGGAAATACATGAATCTGTAGACACACCCACTGAGAAATCTATCCATGGATAGAGGAGAAACGTGATGGTTAGGAGCATGATGTATGAGATCCAGCTTGCCCACTTACTGGATGTATAATCCCAGGTATATGAACGTGAAGTGAAAGTGAAAGTTGCTCAGTCGTGTCCAACTCTTTGCAACCCCACGGACTGTCGCCTGCCAGGGTCCTCTGTCCATGGAATTCTCCAGACAAGAATACTGGAGTGGGTAGCTGCTCCCTTCTCCAGGGGATCTTTCCAACCCAGGGAGCGCATCCAGGTCTCCAGCATTCCAGGCAGATTTTTACCATCTGAGCCACCAGGGAAGCTCAAGAATACTGGAGTGGGTAGCCTATCCCTTTTCTAGGGGATCTTCCTGACCCAGGAATTGAACTGGGGTCTTCTACATTGCAGGTGGATTCTTTACCAGGTAAGGCACTTGACTATTCAGCTTGGGTCTCTTTATTTGTGAAACGGGGTTAATAATAGGGTAGGTTGCAGAAGGTTCTACCTTGAAATGCTAAGCTTAGTGTAATGCCTCACACATAGTAAACATTTAACCTCTGTTGAATGAGGTTGTGAGGATTAAATGAAAGCAGTATTCTCAGTCCCAGTTCCTGACATTCAAGGAATGTGCCATCAATGATCATTGCTTTATTAGTGACAGGTCTATACACACTTACACACCTAGGAAAACAAACACACATGGCTGTGAACTCCACTAGGACAAGAACTATATCTGACACAAAGCACAGGCTCGTTAAGAACTGTTTGCTCGCTTATGAACAAACACTCAGGAATGTAAACAGATAACTGCAAACAGCTGATAGCTGGGTGTCCATTCATCCCCTGAAAGGAGCTGAGGAATAGGCTAGCCCAGGCATGTGATTATGAAATTTTGCTGGCTGTGCACAGGCCCCCAAAACACCACCACCCACACCGCTCAAAGAACCAGACTAGCACAGTCCCCTGAGCTGCTCAGCCCAGCTGTGACTCCGGGATCCCAGGAGGTGACTGAGGAGAAGGTGAGGGATGAACAAGGAGCAGTAAAATCCCCTACACACAAGTCATCTGGAGCAGGAACAGCTAAGAAGGCTCAAGGGTGGGCCCTTGAACCGCTGGGATGAGGTTCTGCCTTTGAAGAAAGACACTGTATGTATCTGGAGGGAAGAAGCCAACAGACACCCCACTGTTCTGTGTGCAGGGAGTGTTTCTGCTCAACTAGGTCCCAGCCAGTCCCCTGGGTGCCTGTGGAGGTGAGGCTGCCTCTAAGCCAAGAAGACGATGGCTCACCTCTGGGGGGCTGCATCGCACAGGGTGGTCATGCCGCAGGGCGCCTGGCTCCCAGGCAGCTGCCTTCACTACGCCAAGGAAAGCCCATGGAACTTGGACTTTGTCTCATCTAGGGTGGAGGCCTTGTCCTCTTAGCATTACATAAACGAACAGCTTGGCTTCTTGGCTGGGAATCAGAATGAGCCAATGTCTGCCTCTGGCCATGACAAAACCAAATCCTCAGTAAGTCAGTGGAAACAGTACATGGAGGGCCAGATGTAGCCTTTGGATGGAAGAACTCGGTTTGCTCAACTGACACATCTGCTTTTCATTAAACGATGTTTTTGATTTGGCTATGGTTATGCTGTTGGTGGAGAGAAAACCACCTTTCTGTTAAGTAGAAGTGTGTGTGTGCATGTATATATGTACTTATAGATGAATAGGTAGGTGTCTAGATGAGCAGATGCACACCCATGGGAGATGCTAACATCCCCATTCTACTGATGGGCACACTGAGGACCCATGAGCTGAAATGCTAACAAGTAACACAGCCATGATTCAAACCTAGATATGATGATTCCACCATCCAGTTTCCCCACCACCACGTTATGGCACAAGGGCTACAATTAATATTATGTGTTGCCGTGACATCTGGGGAAAACCAGGAGGGCCTCACATGGTCTGACTGTAATTCCCCTGACCTCTCCGCTCGCCAGGATAAGGTTCCTGAGACAAACAACCCTCCTTATTACAGGAACCAGGCATAGTTCCTGCTCACCTCTGCTTCAGTTCCTTGTCAGTTCTCACAATGACTCAAAACAAGACAATCACATCCTCGTGTGGGAACCAGAGGTCACCTCTCCCTCTTGGTACTACAAAGCACCAAGTACGAAGCCTGCCTCCCACGGGCTCTGGATGGTCACTCTCTCCTCGAGTACAAGTTCCAGTGTGGCCCTTCGCGGCATGTGACACCCTGCTCTCTGGGGCTGTGAGTATCTGGGATTAATAAACTGTTGCCCATCTCACCTGTCAGCACTGGGGGTCGTGTGTTCAGCCATCCCCAGGACCCTGGGAAGGAATCTCTGCTGCACACCCCAAACAGCTTCCTGAAAAGGGAGGCCTGTTAAGACACTGATAAAATACATTGTTGCTCAGCCCCCTCAAGAGGTCACCTTGCCAAGTGCCTCCTGGCAGATGCCAGCAGACAGGGGGCCGAGGGCTCTGGCACTCAGATAACTGGAGCTTGATTCATCCTCAGACTGAGCAGCGACGGAGCCCAGAAGTCCTCCTTCTTTCAGCATTCCATTGTCACGCTACCGCGTGTCTGCGGGCAGGACCCTGACTTTTGCAACCCGTGCCTTTCCACGTGGAGCCTGGGCAGGAGCCAGGAGAACTCGGGAGCAACTGATAATGAGTGGTGTACCCCGTACCCGGGGAGATATGACAGTAAACGCAATTAGAGGCAAAGCCCTGATTGAGTGAACTCAACTAACCAGAACTATCAATTAGCTGAAATCTTTTTGCTTCCTCTCAGGAGACCCCGAGCTTAGGAACATCACAGCTTAAAAAGTGGGGAATTTCCTGGCAGTCCCGTGTTTAGGACTTCGCACTTTCACTTCTGGGGCTCTGGGTTTGATCCCTGGTCAGAGAAGTAAGATCCCACAAACTGCGTGGTCAAAAAAATTCTTTTTTAATTTAGAAAAATAAAGATTGTTTTCTAAGGTTTGGCTCTGATCCAGCCCAATTCCCTTCATCACTGTGTGAACCACAAATGTAACTTGAAATTGTCTACAGTTTAAAAAAAAAAAAAAAAAAGAAATGGGAGAGATTAATTTGAACCATCTATTTTACTTAACCTAATATATCCAAAATATTATCATTTCACTGTGTAATCAAGATGAAAAAGTATGGATGTGATACTCTGATACTTGTTCAGCTAGAGCACAGCTCACCTTGAACCAGGCTTATGGCAAGTGCTTGGCAGCCCCTATACTGGTGGCCACCATCCTGGACAGGGCAGCTCTGGAGTTGATGTCTGAAGTGACAGCTGAGAATGCTGGTACTGGGTGTTGACAACTAATTGAGCATCAGTCAACAATCGCTTCTAAGTATCTCCTCCCAATGGTGTGTCATAATAGACAAGTTGTATTTGAGCTCTAGTGGGTCTCCTAGGGGACTTCCCAGGTGGTGCTAGGTGGTAAAGAACCCGCCTGCCAATGCAGGAGACATAAGAGGCGCATGTTCAATCCCTAGGTTGGGAAAATCCTCTGGAGGAGGGCATAGCAACCCACTCCAGTATTCCTGCCTGGAGAATCCCACGGACTGAGGAGCCTAGTGGGCTACAGTCCATGGGGTCGCAAAGAGCTGGACACGAATGAAACGACTGAGCATGCACACACCGATCTCCTAGGACCTGTAGGAGGGGCTGCCAAGGACTTTCTCTACAGCCAGGGCCCTTCCCAGCAGAATGGTGGCTTTGGGAGACACTGCTGACGATTGCCTCCACTGAAACATTTGCCTCTTTCTCAGACTCGGACTATGAGAGTATTTGCCCCATCTTTCACTTTAAACGAACTCACATTTCAGAGCCAAAAAAAGTAAGTGCTTCTCTAAAAAGCCCTTTTTCCTACTGACCACCCAGGAATGTGTAGAGTTTGATGGCGCTTACAAAACTTTCCCCAAAGGAGCCTGCAGTCTAGCAGGGCAGTGACAAATCACACATGAGAAAAAACTCACTTAATCATGGGTCCAATAAAAACTGGCTGCTGGCTGCCTGAAATGAGGGCTGGCCAACATATAAAACAGGTACCATGATGACAAAACCGAGATCAGAAAAATGAAAGAATTACCTGCTGTCTCCACTGGGAATCCCAGGAGGAAGAGCAGCAAGAAACAGTCACCCCCTCCCAAATTTTAATCATTCATCTGCTAACATTTTGGATTTTGAGTGATCCACGTAGTTTCTTTTGTTTTCTTTATTTAACAGTGCTCTTTAAATCAGCTCATCTATCTTTTTCTTTAATGAACTAATTTCAAAAGGAAATGTTACCCACGAACCAGAGGAAAAATTCTATAATTTCTGCCATAAATAGAATGTAACTAGAAATATCAACAGATAGCAGTTAATTTCTTTAAAGTTTGTTCATGCACTGCTGGGAATGATCTTGTGTTCTGCCAGTTTACGCGACACTTTGGAAAAGGCTGCTATCAGAAGTTGAAACCTGGCTTTGCCTGGCTGGCTGGGAAGGCTTTGTGTTGGAGGAGGGGGAGGAAAGCCACCCCAGCCACCCACACAGCCTCGAGAAAGGTACAGAGGTGGACGCACATGGAGCGTGGGGGTGTGTAATGCAGGGAGGAAACTGGACACCTGCGTAATTAAATCACTGTAAACCCGTTCAGTTACCTGTAATGGACTTACCGCACCAGGAATACGGACTGACACTCTGGAAATACTTCAAAAATAAGGGTTGAAACAAGTGTTCTCATAACTCCCAGTTAACCAGAAAACAATTAACCCACTGCTGCTCCTCTGTGTTCCTAGAGACTGTTGTCTGACTGCACTCCTCTGGCAGGGAAAAATCCTGTTTTCTGGAGGATGGTGATTTCTGAATGCAGATGTCCAAGGTCAGGGTGAGGGGGATGGGAACAGGGAAAACAAGGAGGGCGGTCAAGGGTCAGTGAGCTGATGCTGACACTGGAACCCCATTCCCCGCCAGTGTGTGTGTGTGTGTGTGTGTGTGTGTGTGTGTGTGTGTGTGTTTGTGTCTCGGTATGTGTGTGTCTCGGTATATGTGTGTGTGTGTCTCAGTGTGTGTGTGTGTGTCTGTGTGTGTGTCTGTGTCTCCGTGTGTGTCTCGGTATGTGTGTGTGCGTGTCTCAGTGTGTGTGTGTGTGTGTGTGTGTGTGTGTGTGTGTGTGTGTGTGTCTCGGTGTGTGTGTGTGTCTGTGTGTGTGTGTGTGTGTCTGTGTCTCCGTATGTGTGTGTGTGTCTCAGTGTGTGTGTGTGTGTCTGTCTGTCTGTCTGTGTGTCTGTTTATGTCTGTCTGTGTGTGTGTATGTCTGTGTGTGTGTCCCTGTGTGTGTCTCTGTGTGTGTATCTGTGTGTCTCTCTGTATGTGTGTGTGTATGTGAATTCTCCCAGGGCCACTTCAGACCATCAAAAAGACACTCATACCTCGCAAAAGGTCAACTTCTAAATTGGTCAGAGCAAGTCTAGCCAGACTGAACACCCTCGGGCAGAGCCAGTCTGACCTTTGATACAGCTGAGTTGACATCCCCCAAACACAGGGGTTCTGCACGTGTGTCAGATCAGCCCCCTCCCTGCCAGTAGCTGTCTTCTCGGGGCCTGGAAACCTTGACAGTGACAAGCAGTCCCAGGGAAGATGCTTGCTGCCCTCTCAGATGAAGTGCACTATGGCTTTTCTGCCTGCCCAAGCCAGAGATGGTGCTTTAAAAAGCCCTTGGAAAAGAAAGTCATATCTTCTGCAATACAATATTCGTTAGATGCTATCATGGCATTTTATAAGGTCATATATAACGCCAGCCGTAGCTGTAAAAAAAATTATTATTCAGCCCCAGAAAGGCATATAAATCCCTGCAAAGCGCAGGTTTTTCTTTTAAAAAGTGGTTTAGTTCTTGCTACCCTTTGCCTCGCTTCATTCCTGGGAGATAGTGGCCTGCGTTAAACCTACAACACTGCAATTCCACCCAAAACAGGTCCTGGGCGCAAGTTTCTATATTTCTAAGTCCTGGGAAGGCCCCCTCCCAAGGGTTGGCCTTCTGGACAAACAGGGATAGGAGGCTCCTTAAGATCTTTTCCATTCCACTTGCTCCTTGACGACCTTACAAGATTTTGCACAAACTCCTGTGTCCAAAGATTTCTTCTCCCCTCCAAATTGGTCCTTTTTTGAAAAATTAATTTATTTATTTTAATTGGAGGCTAATTACTTTATAATATTGTAAAGTAATTGACATGAATTGACATAATCATACATTGACATGAACTGACATAATCAAACATTGACATGAATCAGCCACGGGTGTACATGTGTCCCCCATCCTGAACCCCCCTCCCACCTCCCTCCCCATCCCATCCCTTCGGGTCATCCCAGTGCACCAGCCCTGAGCACCCTGTCTCATGCATCGAACCTGGACTGGCGATCTATTTCACATATGATAATATACATGTTTCAATGCTATTCTCTCAAATCATCCCTCCCTCGCCTTCTCCCACAGAGTCCAAAAGACTGTTCTATACATCTGTGTCTCTTTTGCTGTCTCACATATAGGGTCATCGTTACCATCTTTCTAAATTCCATATATATGTGTTAATATACTGTATTGGTGTTTTTCTTTCTGACTTACTCCACTCTGTATAATAGGCTCCAGTTTCATCCACCTCATTAGAACTGATTCAAATGCATTCTTTTTAATGGCTGAGTAATATTCCATTGTGTTTATGTACCATGGCTTATTCACACATTCTTATCTCAATTCTTTTTTGTGCTCTTCCCGACACTGCCTCTGCTTGCCAAAATCCTGCCCTGTCTATTCTACATATTAATGACCCTGAACTCTGACCCCTCCGCTCTTTCCCTGCCCATTTCATGCATTCCTCATAGCTCTTCTGGCCTGAATGCCCCTTTTCAGGTCCCCCTGCCTCCAGGCTCACCTTTCCAATCTATTCCCCAAGAAGCAGCCAGGATGATCTTCTCACACTGGCCTTAGACCATGTTACTCTCCTGCTCAAAAACTTTTGATAGCTCCCCATTGCCCACTTGATAGATTTCATGCTCCCTGAATGGTCTGTATCACTGGGGCCTGTGCCCACCTCATCAGGCCCATCTCTTGCCATTCTCTGCTTCTCTCCCTGATCACCATTAATATCACATCTTGTGATTTCCTGATAGAAGCCATCATTTCATCTCTGTTCTCTCTGTTGGGAATGGCCTGTGCGCCCCTGATCCCTGACTCTCCTGGCCACCCTCACTTACCCTTTAGGACAATGTTGTGGGCAACAGCTCCTCCAGGGAGCCTTCCAGGAGTGCTCTCGGTTGTACTGGGTGCTCCCAGATTATCACAGACCTGACAGCACTCCAATACTTTGGCCACCTGATGCGAAGAATTGACTCACTGGAAAAGACCCTGATTCTGGGAAAGGTTGAAGGCAGGAGGAGAAGGCGATGACAGAGGATGAGATAGTTGGATGGCATCACTGACTCTATGGACATGAGTTTGAGCAAACTCCAGGAGGTGATGAACAGAGAAGCCTGGCGTGCTGCAGTCCATGGGGTCACAAAGAATCAGACATGACTGAGTGACTGAACTGAACTGACAGCACCCCAAGAGGGAGAAATATCAAAAGTTCATTTATCCTACAATAATTTCAATTATAAATGGTTGGGGAAAATGCAAAAGGACAGAGAGAAAGAGACAGCAAGACAACTTATTTAAATAATACACGTGACCCTGACCACCACTGCACTTGTGAAATGAGTATATACCGTCGCCTGATGACTCATCTCTCCATCTAGCCCAGGGGTCCTTGTCCATGGACATGGGGTTCTGTGGAGAGAATTCTGGGGGTCTTGAATGGATACATATTTCTTTTCTTCATTACTGTCACTAACTCTAACTGAAATTTAGCATGCCCTTCAGTTATGAATGTAGGCACCAGACAGCAGAGGTATTAGCAAGACCTGAAACTGACTCCAATAGAAATTACAGAGTTTTTCACATCGCATTGCTTTAGTAGCAGATGTCTCAAAATATTATTCACACTTGTCACTACTTCATAATTACGGTAGTTATTAGACCTCCCGCCAAATCTAGTTACTTAATGTGTTAATAAAGATGCAAATACGTTATAACTCCATGTATTTGTTATTTTTATATATATTTTGGTAGCTGTATTTCAATGTAACTGCTTTCCTTTGTAATCCTATGCATTCTCTTTTTTTGCATTTAAGAAGAATATTCAGAGAAGGAGGACATAAGTTTGGCAGATGCCAAAGGAGTCCATGTCACAAAAGGTTTAAACGCCCTGCTGTGGATGTGAGCTCGCTGGGTGCAGGGCACTGGGTCTGTAATCTTCCAATCCCTGGGACATGAAGCAGTGGTCAGTATACAGTTGTTGTTGTAGTTGTTGCTGTTTAGGGGCAAAGTTGTGTCTGACTCTTTAGCGACCAATGGGCTGTAGTCCACCAGGCTCCTCTGTCCATGGGATTTCCTAGGCAAGAATACTGGAGTGGGTTGCCATTTCCTTCTCCAGGGGATCTTACCGACCCAGGGATCAAACTTGTGTCTCCTACATTGAAGATGCAATGAACCACCAGGGAAGCCTCTGAACCACTAGGGAACCCCCAGAGAACAGTAGGAATTTTTAATATGAACCAAGATTTTATTTCTATCTATTAATCTATCCTTCCCTCTTTCCTTTCTCTTCCTTCCCCTCCTTCCATCCTTCTTTCTTTCCATCAGTCTCTCTGTCATCTTCTCTCCATCTTTCCATCTACCTGATCTGAGCCTAGTCAGGATTATGGTTTTTCCAGTGGTCATGTATGAATGTGAGAGTTGGACGGTGAAGAAAGCTGAGCGCAGCAGAATTGATGCTTTTGAACTGAGGTGTTGGAGAAGACTCTTGAGAGTCCCTTGGACTGCAAGGAGATTCAATCAATCCATCCTAAAAGAGATCAATCCTGGGTGTTCATCGCAAGGACTGATGTTGAAGCTGAAACTCCAATACTTTGGCCACCTCATGCGAAGAGTTGACTCATTGGAAAAGACCCTAATGCTGGGTAGGATTGGGGGCAGGAGGAGAAGGGGACGACAGAGGATGAGATGGTTGGATGGCATCACTGACTCGATGGACATGGGTTTGGGTAGACTCCGGGAGTTGGTGATGGACAGAGAGGCCTGGTGTGCTGCAATTCATGGGGTTGTAAAGAGTCGGACACGACTGAGCGACTGAACTGAACTGAACTGAACTGATGTGAGCCATGGTTCTAACTACTGACACTTCTGCAGTCAGCCCCCAGATCCAGTTCCAGGAGGAGATGTGTTCAGTGGGGGAAAGGTGACCTGGACTCTGGTGTGGCCTTGGGCAAAGTGCACCTGGCTCAGAGCTGTGCCTCCAGCTCTCACACCCCAGGCTGGGCCCCAGGTCTACGTGCGGCCACATGCCAGGTCTGGTCCATTTATTCCCTAAAGCCAGAACATGCTATGGCTTGTTATCCAAATATCAGGTCAAGTCTTAAAGGCGGTGGGAGTGGGGGGATCATGGTCATTACCAAACCCAACAACCTGTCTGGCACAGTGGGTAAGAATTCTGCCCAGTTCCAGTGCAGACACACCTTGGAGATGTTGTGGGCTTGATTCTTGACCACACAGTAAAGCAAATATTTCAATAAAATATGTCACATGATTTTTTTGTTTTCCCAGCTCATATAAAAGTTGTTTGCACCATCCTGTTGCCTGTTAAGTGTGCAATACACGTCTAAGAAAATGAGGTACATATCTTAATTTGAAATTTTTATTGCTAAAATATACCCAAACAATTACAATAGTAACATCAAAGATCACAGATTGAAGATTACCATAACAAATGAAAAATTTGAAATATGGTTAAGAATTACCAAAATATGACACAGACAAAAAGTAAGCCAATGTTGTTGGGAAAATGATGCCAGAAGATTTGCTTAAGGCATGGTTGCCCCAAGACTTCAACTTGTAAAAAAAAAACGTAGATTAGTAAGTCCCCACATATAAACCTTCAAGTTGTGAACTTTCAAAGATATGCACGTGTGTGCCAGCCCCTGTATGCCAAGTGCCATACTGTACTACTGTACTTTTCAAGACACTAGTGTGGTTACCAAATTAATGTGTTTAATTATGGTACCTAGGCTAACTTTGTTGGACTTACAAACAGATTGGACTTAGGAACACACTCTCAGAATGGAACTCATTTGTATGTTGGGGTTTCCCAGGTAGCTCAGTGGTAAAGAATCTGCCTGCAATGCATGAGCCACAGGAGATGCAGGTTCACTCCCTGGGTGGGGAAAATCTCCTGGAGAAGGGCATGGCAACGCACTCTAGTATTCTTGCCTGGAGAATCCCATGGACGGAGCAGTCTGGTGGGCTACAGTCCATAGGGTCGCAAGAGTTGGACACAACTGAAGCGACTTAGCACACAGGCTAACTCTGTTGGACTCACAAACAAATTGGACTTAGGAACGCGCTCTCAGAATGGAACTCGCTGGTAGAGGACTTACCTCTATCTGCAAAGTGCAATAAAACAAGGTCTGCAAGCTCTCCATTCACATTTCACAGGACAGGTGACCTATGAAGATTTATTTAACTCCTCTCTGAGCCTCAGTTTCAATATCTAAAAGTGAAGACACTGACCACACCTCCTTCACAGCGTTCATGGATGGCCCATCAGCACGTGAGTTAGCATACATTTAGCACCGAGCATTGTGCCGGCATGGTAAGTGCCTGGCAAATCTCGGGTATCACCCAGTGCATCTGAAGGAGGCCAAGGATGAGAGCTCTGCCATCCGTCACCCAGGAAAACGGAGCTAACGGATTCACCAACAGGTACAACTTTAAAAAAATGCTCCAACCCACTCATATGTAAAATGCAAATCAAAACAGTAAGTACTGTTTTTACTCTTCGTTTTGACACAGATTATACAGATTGATAATCACCAGTGCTTCTGAGAGAAGAAACAGGAAATCGCTTTGATAGGTGTTTTGAAGAAACCTCTGCATAAGACAGTTCCACTAGGCCTGCCAAAACCTAAAAGGTATATACCCTTTGAACCAGCCACCCCAGATATAGGCATTCACCCTACAGATGTACACACACAGTTGTGGAGAGGTATGTGTACAAGAACGTAAACATGAAGACAGGGAAAAGAGAGAGAAACAATCTAAATGTCCACCAACAAGAAATCAGTTAAACAGATGATGGGATATTTAATTCATTCAATTAGTATTTATTGAACAGCTTCTACATACCAGACACCATGCTGGGTGCTGGGGATACTTGGAGAAAATAGAAGGCAGCTAAAAACAATGAAGAAGAGTGATGGATGCTGTTATAAACTGACATCTAAGATCCAGAGAGAAAACGAGAGCGTTATTAGAAAATATCTTTCTTTAGATTCTGTTTCAAGGAAACAAAACTTTCTGCCTATGCAACCCCCTCACCACACCCACATTAATATGCAAAGGAAATCACCTGGAAGGAGAAATAAGAAAATAATAGCAGTTACCTCTGAAGACCGGAAAAAAGGGGGTATAAGGATTCACTTTTCACTTCATACTCTTTCGTATTATTTGATTGTATTTATGTATTATTGTGTGCTGGTACTGCTTTATATGCGTTCAGCCTACAGTAGGTCCAGTGTCCAGAATCAAACCACTTCTCACGGCCTCCACTGTGAGCTGGTCCACACGACCACTGCATGGCTCTGGATATTTAGCAGCCTCTTCCCTCACCAGTCTCCCTGTGCCTGCTCTTGACTGATGACCATACATTTTCAGCAGGGCGTAACCAATCCCATTTTTAAAAGTCAGGCCATGTCACTCCTCTGCTCAAATTCCTCCTGGGACTTCCCAGGGTGGAACATAAGCAAAGTGCTTTCTAAGTTCAATAAGATTTTAAAGACTTGGCCCCATCTCCTCCCCTCTTTCCCTTGCTCATTCTTGCTTTAGCCACACTGGTTTCTATGGTTCAACAACAATGCCAAGCACAGCCCACCTCAGGGCCTTTGCACTGGCTGCTCTCTGTTCCTCACCCACTATGCTCTTCAGGTCTCTGTTCAAACACTGCCTCATTTCCATGAGGCCTACCCCAGTTCCACCAAAGTCAAAGTCCTCAACTGATTTGGCCTGGCCCATCCCTCCTCTACCTAAGTTTCCTCCTTAGCAACTGTAACCATCTGATATAACATCAAAACACACACCATCCATCTAGAATGAGGGCATGTGAGAACACAGACTTCTGTCTTGTTCGCTGTTGTATCTCCAGACCCTAAAACAGTGTCTGGCACAAAGTAGGCACTTAATAAATATTCTATGAATGAACTAATTGATAATATAATAATAAAGGAGAATATAATACTTTATTGATCATGTGTGCGTGTGTGCTAAGTCGCTTCAGTCATGTCTGACTCCTTGCGACCCTATGGACTGTAACCCACCAGGCTCCTCTGTCCATGGGATTCTCCAGGCAAGAATACTAGAGTGGGTTGCCATGCGCTCCTCCAGGGATCTTCCCAACCAAGGGACTGAACCCACATCTCATGTCTCCTGCATTGGTAGGCGGGTTCTTTACCACTAGCACCACCTGGGAAGCCCATTATTGAGCATAGCAACAATTAAAAACAAAACCAGAAAAAGGTCTCAAGTCCCAAAAGGAAAATTTAAAAATGAATAAATGAATAAAGATTAAAAGCAAACACATTTCTAGCCATAGAGAACAGGGTGGAGAAACTCTCAAGGACAAACTAACACGTAAACAAGTAAGCCCTGGCATGGCACACAGTGGTCTGGTTGTTCTAAGCTGATGCTTTGCACATAGGACCCTTTCACAGAGTCCAGGGCGTAAAGACCTGCTTATATGAAGGCAGTACAGTGAGAGCCTAGTAACCAGGGAGTAAAACCAACCAGTTTGAACACGTTACAGAGTCAGTCCCAAAGCCACAGACTATTTCCGGGTGTCAGGCAAGCCCACACCCTCCTGCGAGAACCAAACCACAGCAAACCTGCCAACCTTGACGCCTGCAAGTTTCAGGAGCCCCGCCTGGAACTCAGCCCTCGCCTCACCAGGCACTCGGCCTAAAAGTGACTGGATTGGAGTTCAGAGCTGGGGTTAGGGTCTCCAGACCCCACGAGCACACCAGGGCCCTTTTACCTTTCTGTGTCCCAGTGTTTGCTGGAATATTTGAGTTTTCCTTTGTATCTCATCTCACTAGTGCTGAAAGGCTGGGCATGTGCTGATTTGTTTAAACTCTACCCCCTCGCTCCACCCCTATAAAGTCGCTTTATTAGAGCAAAGACTTAAAATCCAATGACATTTATATGGGGGTGTCCAACCCCGTGGACTTCACCTAACCCTTCCCAGCACTGTTTTATGACATAGTCACTGCAAAACCCATACTCAGGCCAGTGGTTCTCAGCTAGGGTCAACTTGGCCCCTAGGGGACATTTGGCCATGTCTGGAGATATTGTGGGTTGCGGCAACTGAGAAGAGGGTAGGATCTAGTGGGTATCTAGTGGGTATCACTGGCATCTAGTGGGTACGTCCCAGCTCTGCTGCCCAGGACAGCACCCATGATGAAGAGCTATCCAGTTCAAAAGGCCAGGAGTGCCTCGGCTGAGCAAGCTTGGTGCATGAGCAAGGGGTACAGTGAGGCTGCCCTGGGGAAGGGGGACCCTTAAGTGACGGGCAGGTTGGAGGCAAAAGAGTTGATCAGACTCGGCCCATCCTCTGCTTGGGGGTTACTGAGATGGTCGACAGTTGGCTGGCTAAGGAAGCCGTGGGGCTCTTGACCAGGGGCAGCTCCACTGCCTGGGCTAGGAGAAACCTCTCACCTCACTTCACCTCACCTTATGAAGATGTTCTTTCATTAGGAGAACTGTGCCTGCCTGTGTTGTTCGGTGGACCACTCGGAGCCCAGGCAAACCCGGGCTTTCCTTACACGGTGACAACACAGCCTGCCCCTGTGCTGTGTGAAGGCAAATGTCCCAGCCCATTCATAGGACACAAGTACCTGGGCTCAGCGATCAGAACATCCCAGTATTTTAACTAATGCTACTCCCCTCTCTGCAAAAAGGGGCCCAGCTATCCAAATAGAGAAGGAAGAAAAAACAACATCCCGGCAAGGAAAGAGTACCAGTGTCCTCATCCTGGCCAGGATGCAGGCTGGGGAGACAATATAAGGAGGCTGAAGAGCCTTCACTCTGGGGGCCTGCTCCTTACACAGGAGAGAAAGTGGGGTGGGGTCAGTGTTTGTAAGTGATAACGGGGCACACTCACCCCATCCTCTAAAGAGCCCAGGGAGGTAGCTGTCATGGCTGCTTTAACTAGTAGGGAAACTGAGACTCGGGAAGTTGAAAACCTTCTTGAAGGTGATGCATTCACTAAGGGAAGAGGTCAGGATTTGAAGCCAGGACTGTAAGAGGAATCCTAAATGTGTTCTCCCTGCCAGGCATGGTTCTCATTGTAGCTGATTAGTTGCTAAGTCATGTCCAACTCTTCAAGACCCCATGAACTGCACACCAGGCTTCCCTGTCCTTCACTCTCTCCCTGAGCTTGCTCAAGCTCATGTCCATTGAGTCAGTGATGCCATCCAACCATCTCATCCTCTGTCAACCCCTTTTTCCTCTTGCCTGAAGGATTGAAATCCTTCCCAGAATCAGGGTTTCCTTTCTAGTCAGTCAGCTCTTCGCATCAGGTGGTCAAAATACTGGAGCTTCAGCTTCAGCATCAGTCCTTCCAATGAATATTCAGGGTGGATTTCCTTTAGGACTGACTGGTTTGATTTCCTTGCTGCTGTTCAAGGGACTCTTAAGAGTCTTCTTCATCACCACAGTTTGAAAGTATCAGTTCTTTGGCGCTCAGCTTTCTGTATGGTCCAACTCTCACAGCCACACACAACTACTGGAAAAACCATAGCTTTGACTAGATGGACCTTTGATGGCAAAGTGATGTCTCTGCTTTTTAATACACTGCCTAGGTTTGTTATAGTTTTTCCTACAAGGATCAAGTGTCTTTTAATTTAGTGGCTGCAGTCGCTGTCTGCATTTGAAGCCTAAGAAAATGAAATCTGACACTGGTTCCACTTTCCCCCCTCTATTTGCCATGAAGTGATGGGATCGGATACCATGATCTTCATTTTTTTGAATGTTGAATTTTAAGCCAGATTTTTCATTCTCCTCTTTCACCTTCTGCTTCATGCATATTAGCCCATTTGACCATCCCAACTGCCTGGGATGTATCTACTGCTGATGCCTTCATATTTTTTAAAGAAACTGAGATACAACATCAGCTGGCATATGGAAGGTCTCACGGCAGGTCAGCAGTGAACCAGGCGGTCTGTTGCAAAGTCTACAAGGCCCTTTCGTGCCCTACCAAGGGGCTGTGTGGGGTGGCCAGGCTGCCCTTGAGTACTCTACACCTGAACCCCAGTGGGATGCAGAATCCTGTCTGCACAGGGGGTAACACACATACAATGTGCTCCAGGGGCCTGCCAGGGAGGAGAGTGAGTGGAGCAGGCCACAAGGGTGACCCTGGGCCCCATCCAAAGGGGGCAGCTGGTCCTTGCCACTAGCTGATGTCTAGAGGCTCAGTGTGGTTTTACCTCCCAATTTACCATGAATCCTTCAAACCCCCTCTCAACCCCCAAACAAACAAATAAAAACCCTGTGTGTCAGTTGGAGATGCCACCAGGAAGCCTGTGTATGACTCTGGGTCTAGGATGTCCTGAGAAAGTTAGCTCCTGCCCTGCTCCAACTCTACCAGCTACAACTGGGGCAGGCAAGCCACTGGCAAAGAAGTCGCTTTAAGCCCCTTGTGTAGCTGGAGTTTCCTTCTTCTAAGCATTGAGCTGGCTGGGCTTTTCCTTCTCAGGACAATAAAGCTGCCCCACTGTCCTCAGCCCCACCCATCTGGCGGCTGCACCACGGCTAACTTGAGTTTTTCCATTCAGTCCCCTTCCTTTCCATGGAAAAATAAGGGCTGCAGTTCCCAGAAGAAAATTAGAAGGGGTTATTAACAAGACGTTCCTTGTCAGCAAGGCACTGGAACCCTGCAGGGAGGGTAGCACTGAGGTTGGAGCCAGGGCCCCACCTCTCCGTCCTGCTGGGAGAAGACCTCCCAGCCCCCCAGCCAGGACCACTCGGGCTGGAGTAATGGCCACGTGCTGGACCTCCCAGGGGTGCTCAGAGGCAGAGGAGACGTGGTGGCACTTCTGAGAAATCAGATTCAAACGCTAAGACGGTTATATTTTCTGGAGGTGCGACAGAGAAATTGCTTGCTGGCAGAAATACACCAACGTCTCTGTCTGTCTGTCTGTCTGTCTGCTCTGGGCTAACAGGGAGGAGCCGAAGCCCTGCCTTTCCCACCTCATCAGCCTAGATCTTGGTCCCTTCTAGGTGAAGGTGCCCTTCATGAGCCAAGTCGGGCACAAGGGTGTGAGTGACAAGACACACCCTGAGTGACAAGACTCAGAGCCGCCTGCTCCCTGCCTGGGGCAACTTTCCCACACACGTGGGTTCCTCTCAAGCTTTATTTAGCATGGCGATGCTGAGACTGTTTGCTCCTCGGTTTGGGTGGGGAGGGGGTGGAGGCTCTCACAAATAGAATTAACAGCTCTGATCTTCTGCCCAGAAAAATGCTCAGACACCCACAAGAGAGTCACTGTTCCCTCCCATCCATTCTGGGGCCTTCCTTTGGTTTGAGGACCCCATATTCTACCACACAGCAGGACCTGAAAGGACAGTGATTCACCCCGAGAAGCCCCGCTGGGATAGGCCGGCTCAATGTCCAGGCCCGAGGAAACAGATGCCACTCTCCTGGGGGACAGCTGAGGACACTTTACACAGGGACATTTTCTAAGGGAAATTGACAGAGCGGGGCTGGCCACAGTGGGCAGCTGTCACTTCCGGGAATCTGTGCAATCAGGTTCTGGGGCGAGTTGCTGTAGCTACAGGACACATCAGCCCTACGGGAGCTGAGCCCGCCTCAGGCGACTCAGCCAACCCATAGGAAATGACCCCATCCATGGCCCCCCTCTCCTCGCGTCTCCTGCCACCGCCTCCCCTTGGCCAAAGCTGCGAGAAATCCACACTGATGAAACTCATCAAGGTCAACCTCTGGGACTCAGAAAAGCATGGATGGATGGGGAATGGACCTGATGGGGCTGGGAATGGGAGACGCCCAACACACTGCAGTGTGTTGAGACCTAGCGCCCGTGGTGGGGTCAGCAAGAGGGTGCATGAGGGAGACGTCAGGCTGTTGACTGTCCAGGCTGAGTGTGAACTTTCCGTGGCCAGGAGCCATGCGTGGCTTACCTGATTGGCAATGACGAAGTGTCACCTGAATGCAAGTCTACCACTAACAGGCTGGGTGACCACAAAAGCTGAGAGGCCACTCCGGGTTTTCCCACATGTAATGCATGAAGATGGACCCTGGTGAGCTCCGAGGGGCAGGGGGCACAGCCAGTGCTGCAGGAGACAGAGGCCTGGCCCTGGTCCTTCCTCTGCCACTTAGGAGGCTGTGGCCTTGGACCAAGGACTTAACCTGTCAATGTCTTAGTGTCTTCACTCGCAAGAGAGGAACACGCATCCCCTCCTCAGGTCACGATTACATAAGATGACCCATAAAGAGCACTTAGCAAAGTCCTAGTGCAGAGAAAATACGCAAGCGATGTTGCAGAAACAGCATTCGGATGCTCTGCGTTCCTAAATCCTCCAAGTCTGGGCCCTGGGTGTTGATTGTCCCTCCTCTACTGGGACCCACGTCATGCTGCTGTTTTATGCGAAAGCAATTTTCTTGGCCGAATTACCTCGATAACTAGAACCTTCAAACCCAGCCTGAACATTCTAGCCCTGGAACCTTCTCTTTTCAAGCTCCTGGGTTCACATCACCTTAACCGAAAACCCTGTGGAGAAGACAGACTAAGCCTCAAAACTCCTGGTACGGGCTTCCCAGGTGACACTGGTGGTAAAGAACCCGCCTGCCAGTGCAGGAGCCACAGGAGACATGGGTTTGATCCTTGGGTCTGGAAGATCCCCTGGAGGAGGGCATGGCAATCCACTCCAGTATTCTTGCCTGGGAAATCTCATGGACAGAGGATCCTGGTGGGCTCCAGTCCATGGGGTCACACAGCAGAACACGACTGAAGTGACTGAGTGCGCACACAAGTGCTCTGTGTGCCAAAGGGCAGCAGCCTCTCCTCATCGCACCTCTAGCGTGTAATTCAATGCAAATCTGGCAGCACTCCTTGCTGCTCAGCTGGGGGCACTGTGGTCTGCTCCCTCTCTGCAGGGGAACCTCCCACTGCACGGAGCCTCAGCTGTGCACCTGGAATTCACTGTATACAGACAGGTATTTCCAAACCTGACTGCTGGGGACTGCCAAGGGAGAGATCACTATCTCTTTTTCCATCTCTACTTACAACTGTATCTATAACTACACATATAACCCAGGTCTCCTGCATTGCAGACAGATTCGTTACCATCTGAGCCACCAGGGAAGCCCATCCTATAACTCTATATGTAATTCTATCTATACCTACTGTAGGTCTATATCTACATTTATAGCTATTCCATGCTGCGCTGTGCTTAGTCGCTCAGTCGTGTCTTTTACTTTTTACTTAGTGTCACTTACCCTATACTGTCCATAAAGTTGTGGTATTAACGAGGCCTGTTTACTTATAGAATGTGTGGTGTACTCAGTCGCTCAGTCACATCCAGCTCTGCTACCCCATGGACTGTAGCCCAAAAGGCTCCTCTGTCCATGGGGGTTCTCGAGGCAAAAATACTAGAGAGGGTTGCCATGCCCTCCTCCAGGGGATCTTCCCGATCCAGGGATTGAACCCTCATCTCTTATGTCTCCTGCAATGGCAGGAGACATACCACTAGTGCCACCTATTTCCTGATAAATGAAAGTCAGACTGCTTCACGTGTTAGCTATTGGACAAGCAGCCTGGCTGGTTATGCCTCAGTTTCTCGTCTATAAAATGGGGATGACAGTAGTATCTCCCACAGGAGACAGCTGTGAAATCTGAGTGAATCCATGTAAAGAGCTTACTTAGAAAACTGCCAAGCCCATGTTAGCAGTGCTTAGAGAATGCTGGTAAAAGTACTAAATGCACAATTATATGTGTAGTTCTCAGCTCAGAGTGAACATATAGTTGCTGTGTCAATACACTGGTCATTATTGACAAGAGCAACAGTTTGAAGTGTTCTCAGTCAAGGGCTAAAATTCACCCTTTCAGCATCTTGGAAACAGTCATCTCCCACCAAGAACAGAGGAATAAATGATCTCAACACAATCTGTTTTTCAAAACCGTGCATGTGGCTACACTTTGGGGAACTTGCTGGCTATTTGTGGAATGTTGCATCAGTTCACGAGCACTGAGTCATGCAGACTAGAGCAGCACCATGGCCATAGGACCACAAACCCTCTCTGAGAATGTTTCTCCTGCCCGGTCCAGCCTCCCTGCCTGGCGAGCCAAGTCCCGGCCCAGGCAGGGGCCCAACTGGTCACCTCCCTGTCCTACCCCTCCCACCAAGGATAATTAAAGACCCAGCAAATCAGAACCAGAGGAAAAGACCTGGTTTTGGCTGGTCCCAAAACCAGCCTTGTCTGCTCCAGAGAGGTACTGCTCTCCCAAGGAGGCTGGCAGGTGGAAAGCAGATGGGCCGCGAAGCAATTTGCTCTCACTGTCTTCTCAACAGATGCCGGGCACCATAAGAATTAATGGGCTGGTGATTCAGGTAAGAGCCATTCAGAAGCTTCTGATTACTCCCCAAACTGTTCTCCACGGAGGAAAAGGTTAATCGAAGCCCAGAGCTGGAAGCCAGGCGAGGAGTCAGCAATTGCTTTAATCCTGGGAGTCTGGGAACAGCTTTGGGAGAAAGACGTTTGTGCAGAGGAGGCTGTGGCCTGCCTCTGAAAGAGGAACTGGGCCTTAAAGCTGAGCTTTTCACCAGTCTTGCTCCATTGGTCCAAAAGCCTTGGCCCAACCCTCTCCAAATCCAGCCAAATAGCTAGGCATTTTAACTCAAAAAAAAAAAAAAAAGCTGTATATTCTCTGCACTGCTGGGCCCTCGCATCTCTCAGGAAACCATCTCTGAGAGGTGTTTTCCCTTTTCCACACATGGTGCACACGCTCATAAGCACTGTGAGTCATTACCCTGCATGCAGTCACTCTCTGGCAACTCAGACCTAGAGGCTTTGTGGCGTGGATGTGTCATGGCCAAGAGTCTGGAGGCGGAGGTCTTATATTAACCAGAGAGGGTGATGTTTGAACATAAACAAAAAGAACACCAAGGAAGGAACAAATTATGCCCTTCTACAGGGTCACAATTACGTGGCCGGGGCTGTCTTTGTAAACCAAGCTGCCCACATAGCAACTGAGGTGACACCAGCCCTTCTCATGCTTGGCACTACTGACATTCACGACAGCATGCATGGTAGGGTGTTTACCACCATCCCTGGCCTCTACCCACAAGATGCCAGTAGCACTCCCCAGTCCCCAAGCTGTAACAATCAAACATGTCTCCAGACATCAACAAATGTCCCCAGGCGTGAAGGTAGTGAAACTGCCCCTAAGTCGTGAACCACTAGTTTAGACTCAGACTTCAGTTCAGCTGAACTCAAGCCAGCTAATTAGCTGATGATGACGATTAGCTGATTTTTCATGGAAGTCCCATGATCGCAGCTCAGCACTGCTCGGACCAGGAGTTCCCTGTCAAAATGCTCGCTCCAGGCATTAGTCTGACTAGACAGCCCCAAATTTAAGCCACTCTCCCTAGGTCCCACCTCAGTCCTTGCCCTTCACCCTGGCCTGAGACAGGTAATTCCTTATTCATCCTGACATTCTAATGCCACAAAGACATCAAAGGAGCTCCAAAGAGCTAACACTTGAATTGATTCTATGGAAAACTGGCACCATCTTTACAGGAACCCAGATGTAATGGGAAAGAATCCACCTGCAATGTGGGAGACCTGGGTTCGATCCCTGGGTTGGGAAGATCCCCTGGAGAAGGGAAAGGCTACCCACTCCAGTATTCTGGCCTGGAGAACTGCATGGACTGTATAGTCTATGGGGGCCACAAAGCGTTGGACATGACTGAGCAACTTGCACTTCTCTTCAGATGTAATATGAAAAACTCTCCAAACAGGATTAGGGCTGCCTCTTTGCCTGGTTAACTCTTCACACTGTAAGCTCTCAGCTCAAATGTCACCTCCTAAGCTTGAAACTCACCTCCAGAAAGTGACTTCCCTGAGCACCCTCCCCCTTGTGGTGTCCAGTCACTCCCGCTTGCAGACACTGGTGTTGTTTTTGTTCACTCAATACTCCTTGAAAGTATGGGTGTATTTACTTGTTCCTAAATTCACTGACCCCCCCAGGCAGAATGGGGGCTGGGCAGGCTCCTTCTGTCCTGTTCACTGCTGTATCTTTAGCATCAAGGCCTGGCCTCCTCTTGGACTCCAAACTATTTGCTGGGTAACCACCTGGATGAATGGATGAATTTCTCCTGGACTGATTTCCTTCCACCCACGGCTTGTTTTCTTTGGGAGCTTTGTTCACTTCCTCAGTGACCCCAGCACTATCTTTAAATAATGTATATGTAACTCCCTGCCCTTGTACCTTCTGTTGGCTGACCAAGGAAATTCAAGGACTGGGTAGGTTGTTGAAGGCTAAGCTGTCAGGACCTTTCCTCCTGACGCCCTTGATCTTCAGGCCCAGAGAGGAATCTCAGAGTAAAGGAATGTTTGCTCCCCTCCAAGGAGAGCCAATCTCACAGAGACCCATTCTGATATATATTCACTCTACTGAAGAGTTCCTTTATTACCACTCCCAGGGGATCACAGTGTTGGCACTGAGGCCATGAACTAATTGACAGTGATGATGCTGGGGAGGGGGGGTGACAGGAAGGGAAACAGAAAAGCTAAAATTAAGTGACGAGAGACCTTGCTAACAGGAGTGGGTTCAGAAATGATGACCTATCTTGGGGATCAATGAGAAAGAGAGAATCAAATAATGAGCATTCATTTCCTACTCCATGGGATCTTCCCAACCCAGGGATAAAACCCATGTCTCCTGCATTGGCAGGCAGATTCTTTACCACTCTGCCACCTGTGAAAAGTTAATAATGAGCATTCAAATTCACCAAAACACTATCACTGCACAGGAAGATGTTTCATTTTTGTTGTTTTAAAATAAATTTTCTGTTGGGTCCATTGCTTAAACCCTTTTACTCACAAGCCTAGTGGCAACCTGTCAAAGAAGTAGGCATCACAGGAAGCATTATCTCTACTTATTTATACATATACCCACCTACCATCTATCTGTCATTCCTCTACCTATTTACCTAAGTACATCTGCAGAAAATTGTACAAAGCACTATCTATCTATACTGACCTTGGGGCACATACATCAAGTTCACCCCTCCAGCTTTTCTGAGCATTAGCAAGTCTTTCTACTGGTTCAGTTCATTTCAGTCGCTCAGTCGTGCCCAACTCTTTGCAACCCCATGGACTGCAGCATGCCAGGCTTCCCTGTCCATCACCAAATCCCAGAGCTTGCTCAAACTCATGTCCATTGAGTCAGTGATGGAATCCAACCATCTCATCCTTTGTCGACGCCAAAGCAATTATTTTTATTTTTTGTGGAAAAATAGGAGAGAGGTTGAGAAGATAGATTCCAATAATCATATGGCCCGTAAGTCTGACACTCACCAATGCTAGGTCCTGTGTGTCTTTGGACAAATTACTTAACCTCTCTGACCCTTAGGGTCCTCATCTGGAAGTTGGATATCATGAAAAGACCCAAGGAATAATGGCATTTGAGGATTCAGTGGGGGAAATCAGTTCTTGACAAATGGTAAAGGTCAGTAAGAGTGGGGACCACACCAGTGCTGCTAACCAAATTCAAACTCCTTTCAGACATTCTTTTTGCATCTCTAGATCATTTAGTTCCCGGGTAACCACCATCTGGAGACCAGAAAGGCATTCACCACTGCAAGTCAGGGAGTCCTCCATACCCCCCAGGACAGCCTGCCGAGAGAAAACGGACACCAGGGATTATTCAACTTCCTCATTCATTAATCTGGCTATTAAGCAGAGAAAGTCCTGCTGATGCCAACAGATGCGAAGTTTTGCTGTGCTGACTGCAAAGAGCAGAAGAGGCCTCGGCAGCCAATCAAAGCATCTCCCCCAACTGGGTACAGCTGCCTGGGAACAGTGGGTGAAGGCCGAGGCAGTGAGTACCAGGGAGAGAGGGGATGCATGGAGGGACAGGCCCCCAGCTGGTCCAATGTCCCGATGCAGGCTGAGCCCTGGGCAAGCCATGCCACTACGGCCTGATGTATGGACAGAGCTCACAATGAAATCTCGAAGTCAGGCCCACCTGTGGCACCTGTGTTCCAGCAGGGAGCAGGTGATGCCTTTCTTGGGAGCAAAGGGCACTGGGGTGGGGAGGGTTGGGGGTGGGCAGGGGGCACTGACCCAGGGCTCAGAGCATATCCTCCACTCACCTCTGCCTGGCTGGCTCTTCTGTGCTCAGCCACATCTGCCATCTTGCTCAGGCCATATGGGCGATATTTGGGGCACCACGTTCTACCAGAAAACCTCTCTTCTGCCCCTCTCGTCTGCCCTGCCTGCAGGCAGCTGAAGAAGATCCCCTCGTGAGTCCCACGATGGGCTGAGGCCCAGCACAGTCAAACCTGGCCACAGGCTTGTGCCAACAGTTACAAAGAACACATTTGCACTTTGGTTGGGTTCCAACATCTCTTTAACATCAGAGATCAGAACTCGGGGAAAGACAACAGTATCCTATGGCTTCTCAAAGACCGAGCACCAGATGAGACTGATGGACTGTTGTCTAGTGAAAAATTGAGTCATTTCCCCAGTGACATGGCACCAGTGCAGAAAGCCAGATGTGTGCCACAGCTGGCTCACCTGGCAAACCAGGGCTCAGGTACCTGGGGCCCATGGACGTAACTGTGGGAGAGGTCGCCATGTAGGTGGGGGGAACTGTCACGCACAATGTACTAGCCAGAGCCAGGGCACGCAGACTGTTCCTTCCCATGGAGGTTTTTCAGGACAGGTGGGGCAATTTCCATAGTGAAAGATGCAGCTGGGGCAAGGACAGAACCATCCAGAACCATCCAGAACCATCTAAGCTACAGCCACTGCATCCCAGATTGGCTTCCAGAATTCTAGATGCAGACTATGGGCCCAGGGGTTTTCTGAGTCATAAATTTTCTGTCTGGGGAAAGACTGATAGAGAAGGGCCATCATCTCATAATCCATGGGGTATACCGGGGAGAGACACATTTCCCAAAGCGCAACGTACATAAATCTGAGAGGACGCTGTGATGAGTTTAAAGGGCACTCAAAGGAGCTTTTTAATTTTATTAATTCTACATTAAAAGTTTTGCAAAAAAATAAAAAACATAACTGGCTCATCAAACTTGTAATTTCACCAATATTATTCCCTGAGATAGCATTTCTCAACCTCGGCCCTACCGACATTTCAGGCAAGATAATTTTTCCTATGGGGGTGTCCTGTGCCTTGTAGGATATTTAGCAGCCTCTCTGGTCACTACCCACTAGATGCCAGTAGTGAATCCCCTCCAAGGTGAGATAACCAAAAATGTCTTCAGACGTTTCCAAACATCCTCTGAAGGTCAAAGACACTCCTGATCAGGAATCATCAGTTTAGGGTAAGTCTACTTCTGAAAGTAAAACAAGTTAATGTCAGGGAAAATGTATTGTAGGTGACTTAGGATAAACAAAATATACAATTCACATATGGAAAACGTGGCTGAGGTGACAGCCACATCACTTCCTGACTGGCAGGAGATTGGGGAAAAGTAGACCAGAGGATGGCCAAACAGGAGCTAAAATTGGGTGTTTATCCTCTTAAAATCCCAACACTGCTCCTTCATGCTGGCTCTGTTTTCTGGCCATCCCTGAAGTCGACTGGGCTTCCCTGGAAGCTCAGATGATAAAGAATCTGCCTGCAATGAGGAAGACCTGGGTTCAATCCCTGGGTTGGGATGATCCCCTGGAGAAGGGAATGGCAACCACTCCAGTATTCTTGCCTGGGGAATTCCATGGACAGAAGAGCCTGGTGGGCTACAGTCCATGGGGTCATAAAGAGTTGGACACAACTGAGCAACTAACACATCTGAAGTAAATGGAGGTGGGGAGAGGACAAAAGAGCCCCCCTGAGAACCCACTTTCCTCACAACTTCTGGCCTTCCATGAAGGCAGGAGGAGTAGGGTGGGCTTGCCTCTCACTCCCCTGGGGAAGACAGGGCAGAGATGCTCATGATGAGGATAAAGAGCAGGAGGCAGGTGGTCCCTGGAGCTGCAGGAGTCACTGAAGAGCCTTGAGAAGATCAGCTATGTTCATTCGCCTGTCTCATACTCTGTTAGCTGTGGGGTGCTGGCTGGGATGCACCCTGTCTTCTCTTTTTAGTATCTGACCAACCCACAGAGCTAAGGAAATGATTAAGCCAAAGATACACCTCCTTAGATTCACAGACTTTGAAAACGAACTTACAGTTGCCAGTGGGAAGGGATAGATAGGGAGTTTGTGATGGACATATCACACTGCTATATTTAAAATGGATAACCAACAGAGACCTACTGTAGAGCACATGGAACTCTGCTCAATGCTATGTGGCAGGCTGGATGGGAGAGGCGTTTGGGAGAGGATGGATACATGTATCTGTATGGCTGAGTCCCTTCACTGTTCACTTGAAACTATCACATTTTTTGATAATCAGCTATATCCCGATACAAAATAAGAAGTTTAAAAGAAAACAAAACAAAACAAAGATACACCTCTGCAAGTCCCATCAGAGAGGGAAGCATTCCACTGGTTTAAAAAGCTAACACTCACAAGCACTTAGCATGTACTGATGACTTTACAGACACCCTTCCCTGCCATCCTCATCACAGCCCTGCAGGGCGGGCACTATTCCTGTGGTAACAACATTCCAGATGGGGAGATGGAGGCTGAGCGGGTCAGGGCCCCTCAGGGCCAGAAGACACAGCTCCAGGGTTCCACCTGAGTCTGCTGGACTCACAGCTGCCCAGGAAAGCAGAAGCAGACAGTAAGGGCCCTCCTTACAAGGCCTACAGGGCACCTGCCCCACATAGGAATGCCACTGTGATTCAGATGCCTCAGAATGGCCCGATGCACAAGCAGACACGGGGATGCAACTAACTGCCCAAGGGAGGGAGTTCTCCAAACCCGAGGCATGAACGAGCAGCCACTCCTCACTGCATGGTTCCTTCCTGCTTCTGCTCTCTGCGTTCACCTCCTTATGACCACTGGGTGGAGGAAAACTCAGAAAAACAGGTCTGGTTCTTCCCCTGGTGCTTTCAGAAACTGGGTGCACACACAACGTCTCAACAGGGCAGCGAGACAGCCGTTATGTGTCTGTCCAGTTTTTCTGAGTCCTGAAGCCAAGAGGATGCTGATAAATGCTCCCTGGAGAGGTGGTTCCGGAGCATCAGGGTAGAGAAGGTGACAGAGACCATGGGGAGGTACTCACCTGGGTCTCCAGGGTGATCACTGGGCTTGGTTGTGGGTCCTGCAGGGAAAAAGGAGGAAATGTATATGAGTGGTGGGGAAATTAACCAACTACCCCGGCACCACTTTAAAACAAAGCTGTACCTCTGCAGTGCTCAAGCAACCGCACAGGGAGGGTGGCCCCATTCTCTCGCCCCCATTTCATGCGACATTCTCCACCTCCTCCCACACCCACATGAGGAAGGAGGGTAAAAGCTTTCACTAGGAGGTTACAGGGACACCCACAAGAGATCACGCAAGAAGATGAAGCGCAAATGTAAAGAAAGAAGAAAGAAAGCCCCCTCGCAGAGCATCTCAAAGAGTGTTCAAATCATCGATGGGAAGGAGAAGGTGGGTCCACAAGAGGATTAGAAATAAAGCTGAAATAATATAAAGTCCCCACGAGGGGCAAGGCCACCACTTTGTGTCTGATCTGGGGAAGAATGAGGGAAGGAATGAGACAGAGGGAAAAGAACGAGCTTAATTCCTGGTCTGTGTGGCACATTCCAATGGTCTGGGGAAGATTCCTTTCAGGAGAGAGAAGGCCAGAGAAAGTCCCATTCATTCACTTGCGACAAAAGCCAATTGACTGGAAATGCTCGGTGGTAAATTCTCTCGGGTCATTAAACGTGAACTCCGGGGTGGGGGCAGGGTGGGTACAGAGGAGGAAGGGACGCCTGGAGAGGAGGTAGCGGTTTTCAGCAAGTGGATTCCAAAGAAAACAGGAAGCTCAGCACATAAAGGCTATTTTTGTCTGGACTATGTTGGCCCTGCACTTAATCATCTTGGATTCATGATTCTGGGAAAGTAACCTCAAGCTGCCTCTGACTGAGAATGGGCATGATTTTAGACCCCCAAATGGCAAACTCAATTGGAAGCGTTGCTTTATCCAAGCAGATTTTCCAACAGGCTTCCAGGAAACTTGCAAATTCGCCCCAGGCCCCTGGCCTCTGCTGTGAACAAGAAGGAAACGTAGAAAACATGCCTTATTTGTCTTTCTGTGATGGGCTTATTTTACTTAGCACAACGTCCTCAAGGTTCTACCCGTGTTGTTATAAATGGCAGGACTTCCTTCTTGTTTGAAGGCTGAATAATATTCCACTGTGTGTATATATATGGGGCTTCCCAGCTGACTCAGTGGTAAAGAATCTGCCTGCCATTGCCGGAGCCGCAGGAGACAGGTTTGATCCATCCCTGGGTCGGAAGATCCCCTGGAGGGGGAAATGGCAACCCATTCCAGTATTCTTGCCTGGAAAATCCTATGGACAGAGGAGACTGGCAGGCTACAGTCCATGGGGTCACAAAGAGTCGGTCACTCAGTCAGACACGACTGAGTGACTGAGCACGCAGGCAGTGCTATATATATATACATAACATATTTTCTTTATTCACCTGTCAATGGACATACACGTTGTTTTCATGTTTTGGCTATTAAGAATTTGGCTTCTAGGATCATGGGAGTACAGACCTCATAATTCCACCTTTATCAGGCAACTAAAATAAACTCTCAGAGAAGCAGAGAGTAGAAGGGTGGTTGGCAGGGGCTGGAAGGAGAGGGAAAGGGGGAGATCCTATGTATCGGGTACAAAGTTTCAGTCCCACTAGCCAAATAAGCTCCGGAGATCTGCTGTATGACATAGAGCCTAGAGTTAACAACGTGGCATTGTACACTGGAAATTTCGGTCAGAGGACAGACCTCATGTTAAGTGCTCTTTCCATAATTTAAAAAACAAGTATAGAGAGAATGGGACATCTAAACCCCACACCATCCTAAGTAATTGTCACTCACTTTCTTGATCACTGCTCCTCTGCGGCATCTTTATAATGATGCCTAGTTCTGATGAGCGTCAGACACCTGACCCCACGAATGCTTTGCTTTCTGGTCTGTTCTGACCTTTCCTTCAAGACAAGGGACTCGTTTCTCTCAATTCCAGTTCTAATCCCCAGCCTCTCTTCAATGGTGCAGCTCAGAGGTTGAGGCCAAGAGGATCTCTCACTCTCATTTTCACACTCCACCCCAGCACTGAACAGTCCTCGTACCCAAGAAGATACTAAGGGGCGTTTTCCCCCTCTCCCCACACCGCAGCCTTGGAGCATAGAGAAACTTGGAGAAAGACTTCCCTGCTGGTCCAGCGGTTAAGAATCCACCTTGCAGTGCAGGGGGAAGAGGGTTCGATCCCCGGTGGGGGAACCAAGATCCACACTAGAGACTCCATGTGCTAAAGATCCTGCATGATGCAAGGAAGATCCCACATGCCCCAACTAAGACCCAACACAGTCACACAAGTAAATATTACAAAAACAACAACCATGAAGAGGTCTTGTAAGAAATACTGCAGCCCTCTGTCTTTAAGCCCTTACCAGCTCCTTCTCAAGGCGAAAGAGGTAGCCACTATGATGGGGGAGAACCTTCACTGAACCCCTCTTTATTCAAGTGAGGCTCATTATTCTAGCATCCTTCATGGAGTCCCCTAGCCAACTCCTGTACCACTTGTCTGCAGAGAGGGTGAACCGTGTGCTCCCAGGCTCCCAGGGTCAGGCAAGTGCACTGCGCAGCGCCCGTTCTAGTCCGGGAGGCAGGGCCATTGTCCTGGTCCGTGTCGGGCAGCATGAGTCAGATCCACGCTGTTTAGTGCGAGACAGCACAGTCTCTGAAGTCTGTGATTCAGCTTAAGTCAGTCTCTGTGTGTCTGTCTGTCCCTCTCTTTATTCAGATCCCACCATCCATATTTTGACTGGAAGATAAGAAACTGCTTCTCAGACATTAGCTTCATTTTTTTAAGGCCAGGTCCTTGCAAAGCATTGGATGGGGTGTTGGGTGCATGCCCAGATTAATTAAGCTGTACTTCACAGCCCATTTGGCTGTTGTTTGGGGCTTATGCTTCACTGCTCGGAATCCCACAGGGGAGGCGGGGAAGAAGGGAGAATGCCATCCTGAACCCCGTGAACAACTTCACTGGTAAAGACCTTCCTGGGAAGCCACAGGAAACCTCTGATATCTGCGTTGACAAAACCCAGAGCCTGATCCGTGGGTACAATGCTGCACCAACTATTTGGTGTTCCATGATCAGATATCCTCTGGGTGCAGGGTCAGAGGATTAATATTCATTAAAAAGCTTCTGGAAAAACAAAAGCAAAAATGCTATCTATTTAGCATGTTAGTTACTTAGCCAAGAAGACAAAGTAACTCATAAACAGCCATGTCATTAACACTTAAGATTCACTGGCTAGCAAACTCACATTCCCCTCCCTCTGTGCACATCTGAGATATAAGACTCTTCCTACAGAGGCTCAGACCAGAGGACTCAAGGTATGACGGTATCTCTGTGAGGTCTCACTTTCAGTAACATCCTCCTTAATTGGAAAGGCTAACGAAGTGGAACTGGGTCAATGATGCTGTCTGCCTAATCCATCGCGTCTGTCTAAACTGGGACTCTTTGGTTTACAGTAGAGTAAATTCCTGTCTGTCAGAGGAAAGGCTCCTGGAGACCAACGGGGAATTTGCAAACATGCTCGGATGCTACGGTGGAGAGCTTTTAGAATTTTAATGTGGGGACTGAGAACCAGGGAACCACCTAAAGCAAAGAAAGCCCTTTCATATCACCTACTGCAATGACTAAAGTGGGGAAGCCAAGTGGGGAAGTGGGTAGACTGAATTAGTGGCCCTCGTTTTCACCACTCCCTCGATCCACACCCTCTGGTCACCTGATTGTGCATTTCTTTGCAGAGCAAGCTTCCTCCTCCCTGAACTTGGGCTTGCCCATTAGCAGTTAAGACATCGTGGAAGCTTGAAATGTGTGTGCATGATTGAGCATGACCTCTTGTGCTTTTGCTGTCAGCACAGGAGAACATGCCCCAGGTAGCCTGCTGGTCCAAGGAGGATGAGAGGCACTCAGGGCAGACCCGATCCAATCTGCAGCTTGCAGCTAAGTCCAGACTTGATTAGCCAACCCCTAGCCAACCTTCACTCACAGACACAATATGTGTCTGTTTTCTCAAGCCATTGAGTGGTGAATATACTCTCCAAGGTTGACCTTGACTGAACTAAAATGTATTGTACAAACTGCCCAGTCTTGGAAATGAAAAGAAACATACTCTCCCTAAGTCTGCAAATACATCCTAGGAACCTGTAATAACTACAGCTAATAGCTATCATTTACTGAGAACCTACTATGCACCAGGCTCCATTCAAGATGTACCTTACACCAAGCAAAGAAACACTCACCATCAGTATCTGGTACTACCTCTGAGTTAGCCTTCAGTCCTCTTCACTAAATATACCAGTTCTTCTGAATTTATTTAGGTGCTATTACAACAATATTGGGGCTTCCCTGGTGGCTCAGATGGTAAAGAATCCATTTGCAATGCAAGAGACCCAGGTTTGATCCCTGGGTCAGGAAGATCCCCTGGAGAAGGAAGTGGCTACCCACTCCAGTATTCTTGCCTGGAGAATTCCATGGACAAAGGAGCCTGGCAGGCTACAGTCCAAGGGGTCACAAAGAGTCAGACATGACTAAGTGACTAATATTTTCAGTTTCACAACAATATTAATGGGGATCATCACCCAGAACCTCCTTGCCCTGAGATAAAGACATTTCTCCTTCCTTTGGTTTATTCTAAACTTTATCCCATGGGTATATTATTTGACCAAGATTCAGAATAGTCATGAATACTAGTAGTAACTTACTAAGTTACTTGTTAAGTAATGGCTAATAATTTGTTAACTTCATACCATGTTTCAGACAGTGGCTTAACCTCTATACACACATCATTCCATTTACCCCTTGTAACATCTTTATGTTAGGCACTACCATTATTCCCATTATAGAGATGGGGAAACGGATGACCACAGAGATTGAATAACTTGTCCAAGTTTACACAGATAGTGCTGAAGCCTGGATTCGATCCCAGCGCCTTGTATTCAAGAAACCTGTGCTATTTTAGAGTAGCTCTATCAGAGAATACAGTCCCACCTTACACAAAGTAATCCTGCAACCTAGATCATGTCTATCAAAAGGAAGAATACAGGAAGTAAAAGGTTAAGTACCACTTTAATCACTGGAATCCTTTTTGAGCATCTGTATTTTTTTAAAAAGGTAGTGGACACAGTTGATAGAAATTAGCACACATGTCAAGACTGAAAATAAAATGCAGTCACTGTGCCACAGCAGGAACCACACAGAGTTAGCCAAACTCGTTCACATATGCTTACTATGCTCCAAATCAGCAGCTAGCACTCTGCCTGGCAGGCACCATGAGAGAGACAGAACAGAACTGAGTTTAAAGGGACCCTGTGCACCCTTCTATCCCAAAACTAACTGTTTAAATGAGGTGGGAGCCTGATTACAGGTCCTGGAGAAATGAAACTTGTTTGCACCTCAAGAGTCTTGATTGTAAGATCAGGGAAACCAGGCTCAAATAGTTCTGAGCCCATCAGGGCCACGGGCCTAATTTTTAACAAGCAATTAAGCTTTCATAAAGAATGCAGAGAGAAGACGAGGGATTTGTTCATTTTCATTCCAGGCTTGCATTTCAAACGTTTCTGGTTTTCCTGGTCATGCTGAGCCCTGGGTAAGCCTCAGTGGTTGGAAGGGGCATTCTCCTCCCTGTCTTTGATGACATCATAAGATAGCGTTTGTTCTCGGGCATTAAGCGAAGACTTTGGGGTACAGGTGACAAACCTGTGACTCAAGCGTCCTGAGTCAGTTCCCCTGAGGCCCATCAAGTCAGCAGATAGAAAACGGGCCCCTAGTAAGACTCAGCACAGACACACCCAGGGCGACGCTGAAGAAGGCTGGATGGCTCTCTCCCAGGAAGTCCTCTGATTCACCATAGGAGGGAGCTTCCACCATCCAGAGACTGGATATAATCTCATCACTGTCCAACACCAGGTGCCTTGGGAAATGCAATGAGCTTTTCATGTGATCAAAAACTCAGCACTGCTGCCTGCTGGAGAAATGCACTCCCTGGCGAGACCACCCAGTGGAAGCTGAGTGTGGATGCCAGGCCAGAGACCTAAATGGATGTGGTCACTTGTACAGCAGGCCCAGCATGGGGCAAATAAGGATCATTTGTGGGAAAAAGAATAGAGGTTTGGGGTCAGCCCTGGGTTCAACTCATGCACAAGCCCAGTTTTAGTCTTGCTCAGGCTGCCATGACAAAGTACCACAGGCTGAGTGGCTTACACAAAAGAAACTTATTTTCTCACAATTCTGGGAGCTACAGGTCCAAGGTCAAGGTGCCAGCAGGGTTCTTTTCTTCAGAGGCCTCTCTGCTTACCTTGCAGATAGCTGCCTTCTCACGGTGTACTCACATCGTCTTTTTACTCCATACAGGAGCCTCTGGGTGTCTCTGTGTGCCCAAAGTTCCTCTTCTTATAAAGATACCAGCCAGACTGGACTGTTGTTTTTGTTTAAGTCACTCAGTCATGTCCAGCTCTTTTTGTGACCCCATGAACTGTAGCCCGCCAGGTTCCTGTATCCATGAGATTTTCCAGGCAAGAATATTGGAGTGGGTTGCCATTTCCTTCTCCAGGGAATCTTCCTGACCCGGGGATCGAACACACATCTCCCGCATTGGCAGGCATATTCTCTACCACTGAGCCATCTGGGAAGCCCTCAGACTGGATTAGAACCCCTCTCTAAAAGCCACATTTTAACTGAATCACTTCTTTAAAGGCTTTGCTCCCAAGAACTGGGTTTGGCGAGTCAGCAGATGACTACTACTTAGACTAGTGACCTCAGGCAAACCTCACAGCATCTGTGAGCTTTACTTTCTCATTTACATGATGTAAACAGGTGGGTCTATATTCTCCTACAGAGCTACTACAAGACAGTAAAGCCTAGAACGTATTGGCTGGCAAACTCTGTAAGTGAAAACGAGCACTGATAACAATTATACCAGCTTAACAGGTGTGAACCTGGACCGTCTCACACCAACTCAGATACACACTCACCTCCTGTCTTGAAAACAGGATAGCACTAATATCACAGGCTGTCGTGAACATTAACTGAAACCAGATATTTTAAATGTTTGGTCTCTGGCTAGAAACTCAAGGATAATCGTCCCTTTGGTTTCTTCTTCCAGGTTTATGAAGGCTAAGACATAACACTCCACAGCCAACCCTACACAATCATAATTCTTCTGGACTGAGAATTATTGTACATAACTGGGTGTGTGCATGCTTAGTCACTCAGTCTTATCTGAATCTTGTGACCCCATGGAGCCTGCCAGGCTCCTCTGTCCTTGGGATTTTTCAGGCATGAATACTGAAGTGGGTTGCCATTTCCTCCTCCAGGGGATCTTCCCAATCCAGGGATCAAACCCACGTCTCCTGTATCTCTTGCACTGCAGGAGGATTCTTTCCCACTGAACCATCGGAGAAGCCTATTGTCAATAAGCGGACAGTAGTGAAATGGGTAAAGTTACCTACTTCATTTTGAAAGCTTACTTGTGTCAAGCACATGAACTACTTGTAACCCTGCCAAGGGAAGTCTCAAACTGCCCATTTTACAGATCAGATAACTGACGCTCCAGTAGGACAATTTGCTCAAAAACATAGATTTGATAAGGGATGGGGCCAGGTCTGGTGCTCAGGTTGGTACACTGCCAGAAACTGCTGTTTCCAATAGTGTGAACTTACTGAATCAGGCTCTCTGGGCAAGGATCCAAAGAATCTGCATTTTTATTAGACCCTCTGGGGCAAGTTGTAGGCAGACTGAAGCCTGAGAACTCTTGTATTATATTCCGAATAGTACAAGACTAAAGGCATCCAAAGTGAGAAGGACAGCCAGTGAAAAGCCAGAAATCTCTATTAGGACTCCAACCTCTGACACCCGGCTAGCCACCAAGTGTCTGACGCATGCTTGGGACCCTGGTGTTCATGCTTTGTGCCTCCAAGAGATTTCTACCACTGAGCTATCTGGGAAGCCCTCAGACTGGATTAGAAGCCAGTGGTGGGTGTGCCCCAGCCTCTCCTGGATACTCTAAGAGAATAACACAAACTGAGTGGATTCTAAACAGCAGAAATTTATTTCTCACAGTTCTGGAGTCTAAGAGTCCAAGGTCAAGGTGCTGGCAGACTCAGTGTCTGGTGAGAGTTTCTTGATTAATAGATAGCTGTCTTTTTTGCTGTGATCTCACAAGGCAGAAGATTCAAGGGAGTTTTTCAGGGTCTCTTTTATAAGGGCACTAATCTCATTCATGGGGGCTCCCCCCTCATGACCTAATCACCTCCCAAAGGCCTCACCTCCTAACACCATCTCACTGGGTGTTAGAATTTCAACACATGAATTTTTAGAGGGACACATATATTCCATCTGGGCTTCCCTGGTAGCTCAGTGGCAAAGAATCTGCCTGCAATGCAGGAGACTTGGGTTTCATACCGGAGTCGAGAAGATCACCTGAAGAAGGAAATGGCAACCCACCCAAGTATTCTTGCCTGGAGAATTCCATGGACAGAGGAGCCTGGCGGGCAACAGTCCATGGGGTCATAAGAGAATCAGACATGACTTAGTGACTAAAACCATCACCATACACTCAGTCTACAGCAAGGTGCAGAGTGGTTTCTGCCCCTTCCTTTCTCCCCACTTAAATGGTGAAGGTATCCCTCTTGCCCCAGAAACCCCGTTACCACTCCCCTCCCTTCAGCATTCCCCCCAGGGGCGTGTGACCCTTTCTCAACTCTTTCTCAAGGCCTGGTCACAGCCATCAGGGTGCTCGCACAATGGTGCTTTCTGTAGGATTCCACAGTGCGCTTATCTTACACAGCAGGGGCTCCCGAGATGAAGGCGGGACACGTGCAGGCCAGGCGGCCCTGGGCCACAAGGGAGGCAGACCAAGGACACAGAACGCCCTTGTTCTCTGAGAAAGGCTGCCCTTGGAACATGAGCGCAGGCCAGCACCACACAGACTCACCTTGTTGGAAAATGCAAAGTCACCTTCAAAGAGGACTCAGGGGAGAAAGCAGAAACCCCGTGGAGAGGCAAGGGGCCTCTCCCTGCATCAGAGAGATTGTGACAGATGTGACTGGGCCCTGAAAACAGGGTTGAATTTCCTTGCTCTGTCTTTTTGGTCTTGAAAGTTCTAAAAGTTCAGAGACCTTTCAGATCTTCTTCTGCATTCCCTCCACATATTTAAGTCCAGACCTCAGGAGGAACAGAACTTCAAAGAACTGCAAAATGAAGCTCGAAGCCCTTGGATCAGTAGTTGACCATCCCCAGCCTGGGAAGAGAGGAGAAACCACAGATGCACGGACACTCAGCAATGGCTTTAGTGTTTCTCAGCTTTTTGTGTGTATCTTTGAGCGCAAACAGTCACTAAAAATCTAAACCGTTATACAGAACACTTTGTGCTGTGTGTGCCTCCAGAGGTTTTGTAATCCTTTACAAAGTGCACAGAACTACAAATCTCAGAACCACATTTTGAATACACCTGCCTGAGGTTCGTCTAGTCAAGGTTATGGTTTTTCCAGTGGTCATGTATGGATGTGGGAGCTGGACTATAAAGAAAGCTGAGCACCGAAGAATTGATGCTTTTGAACTGTGCTGTTGGAGAAGACTCTTGAGAATCTCTTGGACTGCAAGGAGATCCAACCAGTCCATCCTAAAGGAAATCAGTCCTGAATATTCATTGGAAGGACTGATGCTGAAGCTGAAACTCTAATACTTTGGCCACCTGATGCGAAGAGCTGACTCATTTGAAAAGACCCTGATGCTGGGAAAGGTTGAAGGCAGGAGGAGAAGGGGATACAAGAGGATGAGATGGTTTGATGCCATCACCGAGTCAATGGACATGGGTTTGGGTGGACTCCGGGAGTTGATGATGGACAGGGAGGCCTGGAGTGCTGCTGTTCATGGGGTCGCAAAGAGTAGGACACGACTGAGCAACTGAACTGAACTGAGGCCCTGAATGCGCATTTCTGCCAGAAAGTCCAGCTTCTAGCTGTATGGCTGCTGCCTGGTTACTGTGTGCAACTGTCACCTCCCCCTTATTCATGCAGTGATCCTGGGTCACGTGGCTGATCAATACTGATGATAATCAGAAAAGTAGCCAACACTGGGCTCACAGTGAATCAAGACATTATAATAAGTGGGCTGTAAGAACTCTCATTAAAAACTCACAACGGCTCAGATTATTCATAGGTATTATTAGTATTAACAGCCCCATTTTACAGGATGGTATAACCGAGGCTCTAAGGCATTCATTACTAAATAGCAGAGACAGGGTTTGGATCAGGACAGCCCAACTCCTGAGGACTTCCCTGGTGAGTCAGATGTAAAGAATCTGCCTGCATTGGAGGAGACCCAGGTTCAATCCCTTGGTCAGGAAGATCCCTTGGAGGAGGGCACGGCAACCACTACAGTATTCTTGCAGGGAGAACTACAAGGACAGAGGAGCCCAGAAGCTACAGTCCATAGCGACACAAAGAGTCAAACACAACTAAGTGACTAACACACACACACATACACACAGCCCACGCCCTGAGACTGCACTTTTGACCACTAAACTATGCTGTTTCCCAGGGGTATGACCACACTGTAAATCAGAATCACTTAACCACAGTTCATGGTTCTGTGAGTTGTTGGCACTAGGCAGCCTTATGGAGCAGGGAACTGGATCACATGGTATTAGGAAATACCAAATCGTCCCGTTTGGTTGCTATGGATCTTTGGCTAATTATGTAACTTTTAATAATATTAAAACAACAACAGCAAGAGTAATAATAATAACTATCTCAGTGGTTACTGTAAAGACTGACAGAGATGGAGTATCAGAACCTCGCTCAGTCCTGGTGGCGAGTAGGCAAGCCACAAATGTTAGTTCCTCTTGGAGGACAATTACAGTCACTTTATGGTATGTGTTTTTCACAGCTCGAAGGTATTTCAGACCAGAAACAAGACATGCCTGCCGCATGCCAAGAAAAAACTGAGCAATGCAACCTCCACCCAACACAGCCAGACAAGATGCGCTCATAGACTGTCTGGGCCCGCAGTCCTTCTGAAGTTGGCCACCCGACTCGGCTGGGACACAAGTCTTCCTAAGCTCAGAATACAAGCCGCATCTCCAGCTCAGCCCAATAATTAGCTTTTCCCAGGCACAGGCCAGGTGACACCTACCAACTTGACACCCATCTGCTGTGGTCACCAAGATGGCAGGTGGCCCAAGTGAAATAATACTGCCAAGTGTCCTGGAGACACTGTCCAGAGATACACACACCCAACGCTCTGTTCTACAGCTTCTGGGACTGTGAGGTAGGTTTTCTGTTCCACAAGGATCTAGTTTAAAGATTTGAGCCCAAGAATCCAAAACTGTGAATACTGGAAAGACACTGAAGAGATATAAGGTAGATGAGCTGCAGCTTCACTATGGGATGTCCAAGGTGGATATTACCAGGCAATTACTTGGCCTCAAATTCTCAGCACGGCTTGTGAACAGAAACTATTGGTACATTCCTATTTTCCAGTGAGATGAAATGCATTTCCTGCCCTGACCTAGATCAAACCCATCATTTTCTGTTATGGCATATGAGATCCGGGGCTTCCCAGGTGGCTCAGTGGTAAAGAATCCATCTGCCAAGCAGGAGATCCAGGTTTGATCCCTGGGTTGAGAAGATACCCTGGAGAAGGAAATGGGAACTCACTCCAGCATTCTTGCCTGGAGAATTCTGTGGACAGAGGAGTCTGGTGGGCTACAGTCTATGGGGTCACAAAGAGCTGGACACAACTTAGTGATTAAACAGCAACAGCAGTATATGCAATCAGAATGGAAAGTAGTTTCCTAAGGGCACACACCATTGAGAGCAAAACCCAGCCTAGAATCCAAGTTTCTTGATACAAAATCCTGGGTTCATCCTTTTTTTTTTTACCAAAATCAGTGACTATGTGAGTCCTTCCCATAATCTTTTTATTCATTTCCTCTTCTTCAGATCCCCACCACAGCCTCTAACCAGGACATCTTTTGTCCAAAAGACAGGATATCCCAGCTCTGGAGAGAAACTATGATTCAGCAGTGCTGCAAGTCTGGAATGTCTCCAAGAGGCCACACACAGAACCGCTGATTCAAGCCATGGAGGAACTGGATCCCAGGATGCCGGCACATGGCAATGGAGCGGAGAGCTTTACAGCGGATGCAGGAAGCGTATTCCCAGCTCCTGGCTGTGCCTGGGAACAGGGGAGCCTCCTTCCTAGGCTAGAAGAGAGATGGTTGGCAAGTGGGTCTTCAGGAGACAGGTGGGCAGAGGCCTCGTACGAAGAGAGTCAGGGTCACTGTCATGAAGTTTCAAAGGGCTGGGTCCTGGGGAGACTCAGTGCTCCTTCCTGCCTCCCTGGCCTTCTCCTGTATGTCTTAATGCTAATGAGGGTGATGAGGATGAAGGTGACTGTGTCAATGGACAATGGCCATTATGAGAGCTTTCATTTAAGTCCTTATGAAGCACTCTGTTCATTTCTGTGCATTTCAGTAAATGCTCATTCCACCCTCCTGGGGCGGCTACTACAAGATGGCCATAAAGTCTGGAAACACAGATGATTTTATTTTTTGCTCTTCTCACTGGGCAATACTCTTGATGACATGATTTATATATTCGCCTGTTTCCAGACTATGGATTTCCTATAGTATTCCTAATTTATAGAAGAGGAAACAGAATCTCAAAAAGACTTGCACAAAAAGCAGAGCCAGGCTCATTTAACCTTCACATCTCTTAAGAAGTTTTAAAAAACTAACCAAAGTATGCGGAGGTGGTATGATTTGACGTACATAGAGCACAATACTGTTTTTTAAAAAAGCCAGTTGCCAACATTTAAAAAGTGGGTGATTTCACCATGCCCAGATTTCTGGCTTTTCTTAAATGTCAGAAGATCCGGCCAAATGGGGATGTGAGCTGGCATGGCTACAGCTGGAGCTGAGAAGCTGCCACCTACTTAAGATGGGTACGCATCCTCCTCTTGGCCACAGCCCCCACACCACCTGCAGGGCTGGGGAGTTTGTGACCTCCCATCTCTTTTTAAAAATATTTATTTATTTATTAGGCTGCATCGTTGCCGCATGGGGAATCTTCATTGTGTCATGCGTGATCTCTTGTTGAGACATTCAGATTCTCCAGTTGTGGCTGAGTAGTTGCAGTACACAGGCTTAGTTGCCCCACGGCATGTGGGATCTTAGTTCCCCGACTAGAGATTAAACCCGCATCTCCAGCATTGCAAGGCGGACTCTTAACCACTGGACCACCAGGGAAGTCCCCAAGATCTCCCATCTCTCAACGACCATATTTTATTGCTCCTTACAAGGGACAGTACCATTTTACCTGCCAGATGATTTATTCAATCAACATGATCCCATGGTCATCCCTGGTCCCAAGGAAGAAAAGTTCAGGATGCTGGGACTTGAGGGAAGAAAGAAAAGCTCTAATAAAGCACAGAGAAGTGGAGCACTGCAGTTCACCCAATGACAAGCCTCTACCTGGAGCTCAATGGTCCTGACTTTTTGCGGGGTGGGGCGGGTGGTGGCACTGGGCATCAGGCAGGGGGTGTCCGGTGGGAAGGCTTCGGTGCAGAGCGTGGCACAGGAAGAGGTTGTTAGCACCCACTGTTCTCTTGCTTCCTGCACGTCCAGCACATGCAGCTGCCTGTGAACTGGCTGTTTGTTCCCAGCTCTCCCGGAAGGAAGCGCTCTCATCACCCACGACGACAGAGGTGGCCCAAGGAGCCAAGAACGTGTGTGGGGCTGCGAACCCAACTCTCCTTCTGTACAGGGCAGTCCCAAAAGCTGCTGAGACAGGAAAAGGGGGAAGAAAGCGCAGCCCAGGAGAGAGCATCATGCAGGGCTCCCGGACAAAGCCCCAGCTGGGGAAAAGGGAGGAGGAGGAGGCCAGAGGAAGGGGTCCTGCCGGGCCCACCAAGTCTGTACAATGAGCTCCTTTCAGCAGTGAATAGAGTTCTCTCCTCGACTTGGTCTCAATGGCTTTGTTTCTGAAACAACCCATTCTCCACCCAGAAAGCCAAACTCGCCAGACCCTGTGCCAAGGTCAGGCAAGAGCCTGAGATCCTCAAGCAAGCTGATAATCGGCCCCCAGGAGACGACCACGGTGCCCAGGGTGGCTCAGCTGACCCAGGTCTACAATGATCCCCTTTGATTTCTAGGCTTTCCTGCATGGGGTGGGGGGCGCATGGGGCCAGGGGACCCAGACGCACATGCGTGACATGTTTGGCATAACTATAGGATCTATTCAGGATACTAAGTGTTCTTTTCCCACGAACTTCATTGAGACATCTGTGCAAACGGAGGGGGTGGAGAGGGCAGGATGAGAAAGGATGAGCTCGGAGAGGCAGGATGCAAGTTCAAGTCTGCCGTCTCAAATTCACCAAATCCATGAGGTGGTGGGGCTCATCGCTGACCACCCAGCAGCAGCCTCTGTTTTACAGGTTCCTTGAGAACAGCATCTTGGAGAGTTTATTCCCACAGAGCAAATAGCAAAGTGAGTCCTACAGGCAGTAATCAGCTCAGATGGGTTTTGTTCAGCCCGTGCCATGTTTTCAAAAGAAAAATGCTACATGTGAGGCCAACAGTTACAGTTCAGGAGGTTTCATGCAAAACTACAAAGCTCTGGCATTTCTTGGAAAATGAGGAGACCTGGCAACAGGAATCCATCAATTTCATAAGGCCCTGACCGCTGATCTGGGAAAAGGCTGTCTCTCTTAGATGGGGCATGTGCCCGTGCTCCAGCTAAGGGCATGTGCCTGACCACCTCACTAAGGCCGCCATGTAGCTACTGTGGGCACTGAGGTTTGCAACCTCTTATATATCAAGTCCCAAAGCTCTCAGCAGAGGCCTTGGGATGGGAGAGAAGGCTGGGATATGGACCATACATCAACTCGTTGTAAAGCAAACTTGGCTATAAAATTCAGTTGGCTACAAAATCCAAACCTGGACTCAAGAAATGTATACGAACACATACCCAGGAACATGTGGTCAGAAACAGAGTCTACAAGCCCAAGAGTTTGGGAGGCGGTTCTCTGCTCTCCTCCCTGCCTGCTATTTGAACAACTCCTTTAGCTACTGGTCCTGTTTTCCAAGATGATCTTCTTCGTGCTTATATTTACCAAAGTTCTGGGCCTGCCACACAGACAGTACTGGGAAAATTCTTGTTGAACCAAAATCAACTGAAGCTCAAGTGATGTTGGGATAGACCCTAAGAGCATGCTCAGAACCCAGCCCACTTAAGAGTTGTAGGATGTTTTTCCAACTGTAAGTCAAGACAAGTCCCTTGGGAATGAAAGACTGAGAAGAAGTAGATGAGCTCAACCTATTGGTTGGCTGATGTCTGAGATGAGGAAGCAGAGAGGGTCAACTTTATAGGCGATGCCCAACTTTATAGGCGACGCAGCATATTTGAGATTCATGCTATGCAGCATCAGGTCTGTTGGGAAGACAGGACTTGCTGACATCATAAAATGAAAGTAAGTTGCCAATGTATCCAAGGACCAAAAACTCATGAGAGTAGCCTTCAGAGTCCAGGCAAGTGCAGTATGTTCTCTTGCAGCTCTTCTAGGTCTAAAAAGGCAGACTGAGGTTTACTGCCTCGGCTTCTGTTGTATGTAGCTGAGACCATTTTCCAGCTTTGTATATGAGTGTGTGTGTGTGCATATATGTGTGTATGCACATATGCAAACATTTGAGAACATTCATATGCACATATATGTGGTATTTCCTATCCAAAGCCTTGCTAAAAAGCTGCAGTGGGATCTGTGGATTTCATTTGCCTAGCATCCCTCATTTTGGGGAATTTCCCTGAGTTATCCCACTCTTGGTTCTAATTTCAAATGGACACTGCGGGCGGGGAAGCAGCAACAGGAGAGATTCCACTGAGCAGACTTTTATTTCAGAACTGTGACGTGAACGAGAAAGAATAAAAGCATGCAGAATTTCATTTCTGCACTTTGCATTTAGTTCATAATTATTCATGCAAGAGCATCTTTAAACACCAAATGGGGGAAATATTACAGTTGTTCTGATTTCACACGCTAACTGTGTTTACATGCTAACAGCATTTCTCAGGGACAATTATCTTATTACTAGTGCACTAATCTTTTCAATCTTTTCAACACAGTTTACAGCTGCCGACTTCAAAAATTACAGCTAATTAAGACCTTGCTTTCAGCAGGTAGGGGAAACTACTCACACATTTTAACTGATTCAGAGAAAATCAGTTTGAGGAAAGGGCATGAAGTGGGGTGGGCAGAGTGTCAAAGGCAAAGAGAAGAGATTATATAGCTTCCATTGAGTTGAGGGCTAATGTTCCTCTGATGCTAATATTACAGAATCCACTAGACAAGTTCCATAAATGGAAAGACCTGGATATCAGGACCAAGGACAGCTGGTCTGTCCCATGCAAGGAGAAAGTGGGTATTTTGCATTCAATTATCTACTTCCAGTCACCATATTCTTCCACGTGACTTCAGCAGAGAACACAGACTCATTTCAGATGACCTCTGCCCAGATGCTGGGTCCATCAATTGTTCTGTTCCACCTTGAACAAGTTACTCATTTTCTTGCTTCCTCAGTTTCCTCATATGTGAAATAGGGATATTAATAATGCCTACCTCCCAGGCCTGCCGTCAGGAATAATTGAATCAACACCTGTAAAACACTCAATTTTAAATGGATAACCAACAAGGATCTACTGTATAGCGCAAGGAACTCTGCTCAATGTTGTGTAGCAGCTTGGATGGGGGTCCAGGGGAGGTTGTTTGGGGGAGAATGGATACATGTATCTGTATGGCTGGGTCCCTTTGCTGTTCATCTGAAGCTATCAAAACATTGTTAATTGGCTATACCCAAAACAAAATAAACAGTTTTTTAAAAACTTTGTAAAGCACATTGATGATGTCTGGTTCATAATAATCATCCAATAACTATTTCTTTTACAAAGCACAGGTTCTATCATAAAGCTGTAACACACTTAAACATCTGTTTTCTAACGCCTTCTTGACCTCATGCATACTCACCGCATTACGAGCCATTTGAGAACTGCTAATAAGTAATCGCAGCTATATTTACTGTGTCTGCTAGCAATACCTTCTCCAATTATTTGCTCTGCTATCTCGTTAGCTGCCATATAAAACCAGCACCTTGGATCATCCATCATTATTTTTTGTTTTGTTTTAAATCACAGAGAAGGCCTGTTGCGTGGAGCCTGGATTTATGGTCCGGCTCCTGGAGCCCAAGCACAGCTCAGGCATCCCTGGCTGAGGCATCTGAGGAGCCATTAATGAGTTTCTCACGGTGCCTGGACCACTAAGTGTCACCAAGCACCTTCTGTGTGCCTGGGCTCACTTGTCCAATGAATCTTTCTGAATTCACACTAACCCTGTGAGTAGGTAACACTGAGTAGGTTGCACTGACCTCATTTACAGATGAGGATACTGAGGCTTTAAACAACTCTTCTACAATAACACAGCTTGCCAATAAAACAGAGTCATCATGTGGTACAAACAATTAACATTCTCTCCTTTCAACATTTTCTTAAGTTACATTTCTCAAGACAATTATTGCTAGTAGTAGTAGAACTAACGGTAACATCAACTGCCAGCCAACACAAACAAGGTGCCAGGCATTATTCTAAGCCACTTTATGTATTAACTCACTCAATCCTCACAACTACCCTATAAAGGTGGGGCTGGTACTAACCCCCATTTTATAGATGAGGGAACTGGGCTCAGAGAAGCTACGCAACATGCCCAAAATCACACAGCTGCAAAATGTTGGAGTCAGAATTAGACCAAATCCAGGAGATCTGGCTCCAGACTCCCTGTTCTTGGGCATTCTGCTCTATGGGTTCTCAGGCGTACATGCGTGCTGTCAGTCATGTCTGACTTTCTGCAACTCTAGGGACTGTAGCCCACCAGGCTCCCCTGTCCATGGGATTCTCCAAGCAAGAATACTGGAGCGGGTTGCCATGCCCTTCTCCAGGGGATCTTCTCAATGCAAGGATAGAATCCACGTCTCTTACATCTCCTGCATTACCACTAGAGCCACCTGGGAAGCCCCCATAGCTTCTCATTATGGTTGTAAAATTCAACAACTGTCACCTTGTCGATAAACACATAAAGAGACAGAGTATGGATTGATTGACTCAATTATCACATATCAAACAACTGATGACCACATTGGTGGTTTAGTTAAGTTTGTGATAAGCACTGCCAAAGAAGATGATGTAGGAAGGCCACAAAACAGAGGAACTTCAACCAGGGTGGGGGAGAGGAAGATTCTTTTAGGAAGTGAAACTTAAACTGGGCTTCAGAGAAAGAGCAGCTGGTCTGAGATGGGAGAAAGGATAAGCATTTTAGGCAGAGGGAACAGCGTTAAAGAAGGCTCTGAGGAAGGAAAGAACACATGCCTTTTTTTTCTCCTTTCGAACTTTCTATTTTGTATTGGGGTATAGCTGATTAACAATGTTGTGATAGTTTCAGATGAACAGCAAAGAGACTTGGCCATAAATATACATGTATCCATTCTCCCCCAAACTCCCCTCCCCTCCAGGCTGCCACATAACATTGAGAAAAGTCCCATATGCTATACAATACATCCTTGTTGGTTATCCATTTTAAATATAGCAGCGTGTACGTGTCCATCCCAAAGTCCCTAACTATCCCTTTCCCCTGGCAACCTAAGCTTGCTCTCTAACTCTGAGAACACATAACTTTCAAGAAACAAAGAAAGGAGGTCTGAGCTTAGAATGGCAGGGGAAGAGTGGCAGGCAACAAGGTAGGATGATTGGTGTAGGACCTGGGTGGGGGAGTCTCCTAGGAAGGAGCTTGGATCTCCTGAGTCACTGACAAGGTTAGTGTGGAGTGACGTGTGTCTTCATCAGAAACCTGCTTCCAGTGCTACCATCCAGATCATATCTACCTGGCTTTCCATATTGGATCCACAGGTACTTCTGAAAGCCAACTCAGCGAACCAATATGCTGAAGATTCAAGTTGAGTTTCAAGTCATTTCTATTTCCCATTTTTGGTGATCATAACACAGTCCACAGTTAAAGCCACAGGTGGCTAGGACCTACTAACTTTGCAAGTTGATCAATTCTCATTATTGCTACAGACAATGAAAAAAGTGGTGTCACTTTGTCGCAGTATACAGAATAGCTTTTTTCTGTCTATAACAAAGAAAGACAAAAGAAATCGATCTAGGTTATACAAATGTCAATTTGCAACTCAGAGTTCTGTGGCTTAGGAAAATGCCAGAGGCATTTACAGGTTAAAAGAAATGAATAGCAAAAACATCCCCCCAACACACACACAAAACCAAGCTGTACATACTAATTCCTGGGGCTTCCCTGGTGGCTCAGACAGTAAAGAATCCGCCTGCCAGGCGGGAGATCTGGGTTCGATCCCTGGGTTGGGAAGACTCTCTGGAGAAGGGAACGGCTACCCGCTCCAGTATTCTGGCCTGGAGAATTCCACCAACAGAGGAGCCTGGTGGGCTACAGTCCATGTTGTCACAAAGAGTCAGACACGACTGAACAACTTTCACTTTTCTATTTCCTAACATCCACTATGTGCCCTGTGCTCTAGTTTATTTCAACCTTGTAACTAACGTGCTCACCATCCCAGTTTACCTGAGTGTTCACTACTCAAATCATGAAAGTCTCAAACTAGGATGAGCTGGTTGCTCAATCCACAATAACCACAGGTATTAATATAAGGAAAACACAGGCTCAGAGAGGTAAAGACAGTTACTAACATCACGCAGCAAGTAATGAGTGGGGCCAAGGCTTAAATCCAGTGTGCAAGACAGCCAGCATGATCTATCTCCCAAGGAAGGACTCTGAAAACCATTCAGTTGGCTCACTGTTCCCTCACCACATCCTTAAAGACCCCATTGACACACACATCCTAATCAAGAAAGCTGAACGACTGTGCCTTCTGTGGGATGGAAGCTAAGATTACAGCAATCAATTGACTCTCCATACCTCCCTTTCCAAAGATAACCAGAATGATCAGGAAGTCCTCAAAGCCCAGACGTGACTTACTTTCTACCTTTGGCTTGGCCATGTGATGACTGAAAGCTTTGAGCATTTGAACATTCGTGCTGGAACTGCCCCCTCTAGAAAAGGGAGGCTGAACCTGCAGTTCTGAATCAGCCTGCTGGGGTGCAGATGAAGGAAAAGAAATTCCTGACTTTGACTAAGTTCTAGAAGCAAAGAGCTACAAAGAATCTAGAGATGGTTACCTCCAGCTGTGCTCATTGTACAGACAGAAACACTGAGGCTTAGAAGAACAAAGATGACAGTCGGACGACTTGCATTGCTTTTGCTCTCCTTTGTATTCTTCTCCATCGTTGAATTAGGGCAGGTCATAACACGTCTCCTCAACTGTTCGGAGTTTTCACCCCTCTAGGTGTGGCATACAACTGGTACTCTATAAATGTGCAGTGAATGCTCAGCATTTAGTAGACACACTGTTGTGGGACAATATGTGTGAGTGTGTGAGTGTGTGTGTGTATGAAAGAGGGAGACAGAGACACTGCAGTCCCCATACCAAATGGGTGTTCACTTGCTCCAAGACATTATTTTTTCTTTACTAAAAAAATCATTTTATTATAACCACTTTATAAACAATATGTAAGTTTGATTATGTCTATTAGATTTGCTCTAAGAGGCCAGGCCCTTGCAGGAAATTCTGATGGAAATTTCCATCTGCCAGATAACTGGTAAGTGGCTGTTTTGCAAAAGATGACCCTCTAAATACATGCCTGCGTAATTTAACCTAAAATCTTCGTTAATATTCTAGCAAAGATGCCACCTTCTAATTGAAGTAATTTTTCAGAAGATAATGCTAAAGCTTTGCTTTCCTTTCAATAAAAGGAATAATGACTGTTATTTATTAAGCATCTATTATGTGCCAGGTACACTATGGGCCTTCCCTCCTTTGGATTCTCACATTCATGATGATGCTCTAAGGAGATATATATCCCCAGTTCACAGCTCAGAAAACTGAGGCTAAAAGACAGTAAAATAATCGCTCCAGTGTTGCAGAGCTAGCGAGAGGCTGACTGAACCAGAGTTTTACTCTGAAGTCCCAGCTCTTTATACAAGCTCCTATCAACTCAGATTAAAGCCCATTTCATCCTCTACTTTCTTCTCAGTATCCTTCCATGCACAGAACACCCCAAGGAGCTTAATTTGTACTGAAAGGATATGATACAAGGAACTGGAAAACCTCTGTCCTATCTCAGCTCTATTACCACCACTTTGCATTCGTTGGCACATGACAAAGCCACTGAGTCTCAACTGCTTCATCTGTTAAGTGGGTGCAGTTCTCAACCGCCCCTCAGGACTGTTGCCGGTTACCAAGGTGAGTGCAGCTAAAAGCCCATCTTCTTCTCTCCCACAACTGTCAGAGGCCACATCCTCCATGTCAGTCTTCACAGTCTTTCAAACGCTCCCCGGGAGAGCAGCCCAATCCACCGTGCCCTGCTCTGAGGAGTTACCTCCTAAAATAAACTGCTCACTTCAGTCAGCTCACCATCAAGGCTAAATATAGAAGGAAACACTCCAGAGTTCCCATCTGGCAGCCGCTTCTCCAAAATTCAGCCCAAACAGCTTATTTCTACCATAATCTCAGCATCTGACAGGCAGCTTTAAATCAGAAAGGCCGGCTGAGGGACGGAAACCCCCTGTGGGTTAGCACAGTCTGTCCCAGCAGTGATGCCCCAGGGCTTCTGAGCAGACTATTACCACAAGAAAATGAGAACTTATCCCAGGGAGGGCGCGGGAGTGAAATCAGACAGGGTGTGGTGGGTGGTGGCTGGAGGGAGCCACCCCAGGGCTGTGGATGTGCAGGTCTTTGGGTAACCAGTTAGGGGTACGGGAGGCAGAGGGCACGTAATCCGTGCACCAGGGGCTGCAGTGATCTCCAAGCCTTCTCCGAGGCTCATGTCATCCTCAGGACTGGCGAAAAGCCAAGGGCAGCCTCCTGTTTTCCCCATCCTTGAAATAAGGGATATGACTCAGTTATACACACACACACACACACACTCTCGCTCTCTCTCAAGACACACTTGAAAATGTTGGTATTTCCCCCAGAAGGATACACAGTAATTTGCTAGCAATGATGTCCTTTAAGAGAGACTGGAAGAAATGGGGGAGAGAGAATTCTACTCTGCATTTTTCTCTCATGGGTGATTTTTTTTTTTTTTGGTCACATGCTTATAACTCCTTTTATTTAAAAAGCATATGCCACTTAAAGCTGAAAGGATAATATGGTGGTTCCTCAAAAAAAAAAATTAAAAACAGAATTACCATAGACCCTAGCAATTCCACTTCTGGATATGTATCCAAAAGAATTAAAAGCAGAGACTCAAAAGGATGCATGCCCTTGTCTAAATGGCATTATTTACAATAACCAAATCTGGAAACAACCTAAGTGTCCACAGAGGGATGAATGGATAAACAAAATGTGGTATATACATGAAACGGACTTTTATTCAGCCTTAAGGAAGGAAATTCTGACACATGCTGTAACATGGATGAACCTTGAGGACATTTCGCTAAGAGAAATAAGTCAGGCACAAAAAAGACAAATACTGTAGCATTCCACTGCTATGAGGTTTTGAGAGCAGTCAAATTCATAGAGAGAAAATGGAATGATGGATGCCAGGGGCTGGGTATAATGCAGAGTTATTGCTTAATGCTTCTGGAGTTTCAGTTGGGTTTGCAGAAGATGAAAACTTTCTGGAGACGGATGGTGGTGATGGTTTGCAACAATGTGAACATATGGATGAAAATAATGAACATAACATATGAACATAATGTCACTGAACTATACACTTAAAATAGTTAAGCTGAAAAAAAATTAAATGGTTAAGCTGGTAAGGTTTATGTTACATGTACTATACCAATAAAAATACATGAAAGACAAAAAAATTAAAAGGATAAGATAAAAACTAATGAAAAATTGGTATTTAGTGGTAAAAAGAAGGATTTCTCCAAATATTTCTTGTTTTGCAGATTTGAACTCTGGAATTAGGTAGAGGTTTTATCCTGGAGGAGGGCATGGCAACCCACTCCAGAGTATTCTTGCCTGGGAAACCCCATGAACAGAGGAGCCTGGAGGGCTCCAGTCCATGGAGTCACAGAGAGTTGGATAGAGCAGAGCACACATTCATCCATGAAATCTCCCAGAGCCAAAGAGGGTGCCTGATACATGGTCCCTACATAGCAAATGCTGACTCTGAATGGCAATGATTAGATCAATGGCTTAAACAAAAGGAAGATTTAAATTTTAGGAGTTGAATTAAGAAGTGGCTTATGTCAAAGAGAGAGTTGTGTGTTTCAATGTCTCAGGCCCTGGGAGTGGACCAAGGTGAATTTTCCAGCTCAGCTGCATTCTAGCCATGTGATCCTAAGCAAAGGGTCTTAGCTTCCAGAAGCCCCACACTTCCCATTCATAAGTGGGATGCCATGAGGATCTACCTGCAGGGGATATTGTGAGCTGACAATGTATGGAAAGCACTTGGTATAGAGCCTTAGCTCAGACAAGGCACTCCGTAAATGTCCTGGATCACTGGCAAGTCACCTAAAAAATGGCTTAGGCATTGAAGCTCATTAAGGGGAACCCCCAAAGCCAGCCAGCTCTGGGCCCAACATCTCAGAATGAAAGCAGATGAGATGGAAGGAATTGGACTAGACAGTCAGTCCCAGGAAAACAGGTGATTTGCCAATGTCTTCCTCTTTACTTCTCACCAAGTCTTGGAATACTACACCCAGCTGGCTTTCTCAGCTGCTTTTTTCAGGGTCCCTCAGACAAAAGGCACTAAGCAGCCAGATATATTTTCAGTCTCAGATCGATTTTTGTTTTGGCCTATGAAGCATTTAAAAATTTTTCAGTTGGCTGCCCATATCCAAATTTCAGGAAGACCATGCATTTAAATTCTGGGTGTCCGAACTTGCTTGAAAAATCAGAAAACCTGGTCCTGTTTGGTCCCCATTCCCAACCAGCTGGAGCTAAGAATTAACCTCCGATGGCATGTGGGCGCTCTCAGCCCCCTTGTGACTGCCACCTGGGTTCTTACCACCTGCCCTGCCCAGAAGGCATCCCGCTTAGACCTGCCAGGAGAAGAGATCGGGCTAGAAATAGGCCTCCCGGTGCTGATGGAGCTGAAGGCAGGGAGCAGCTCCGAGTCTGAGTACAACTCCGTATTCCAAACACACCTGACTTCTCTCTGACATCACCAATATGTAAAGACACAGATGAATAAATGGTTCTGTTTAATAATAAACTAACCATGTCTTCACTGCCTCTTTCACAGAGGAAGCTAAAAATAAATCACCCATGGCACAGGGTATCAATCTCCACCTGACGGAGGGGTGTCGGGTGGTGGCATCCTTTTCCAACCTCAGGACTGGAAGGACTCCTGATTTCGGGTGACTGCAGAGTCCTTGAGGGCCGCGGGAGCCGCCAAGAGACCCGGGCCTGAAAGTTCTCTGCATTTATTCCCAGTTCAGAGAGGCAATGTTGGGATAAGAGATACAAGCAGATAAAGAGACAAACGTGTTCATGTCACTTTCCTGTCTTCTGAACTGTCACCTCTTCCTAGAGGTGACGGACAGATGAACCTGGTAAAGGTAGGCCCCTGCTTTCTGCCCCTGTCCCCGTAACACACACACACACACACACACCCCCGTCTGTTTTCCTCCAGCACTGTAATACTACCCCCTCCAAACTGAACACACACACACCCCTCTGATTTCCCCCAGCACTGTAATCTGTAATACTACCCCCTCCAAGCTGCACTATCTTACTTGTCTTGCGCATTGTCTCTTGTCCACTAGATTTTATGCTCCATGACGGCAGGAAACAGACTTGGTCTGTTTCCAAACAGCTCTGTTTCTGGAGCCTCCTGCTCTACTTGGCACCAAATCCAAGTCCCTACTGAAAACCTGCTAAGGGCCTCTCTGACACCATGGATGGTGCCTCTAACAAGTCCACACTTCGAAAGCTGACATGACTATTCCATGATTCTCACCATGTTTCTCTAGCCACCCGTACGACTGAATATTTTCTTCCACCAAGTCCCATTTCTTATTGAAGCACATCTACTTTAGAAATAAAACTTTCTGGCAGTATAGTTAGGTAACCAAGAGGCACCTGTAATTGATGAGCTTGACTGAGAGCTGACCATAGCTTTGTTACCTGTGTGACCTTGGAAAAGGGAGTTAACCTCTTTCCTCAACTTGCCCATCTGTAAAACAGATGTTAGGGGTAAATGAACTAAAACATGTAATGTTAATTCACAGCAAGTGCCTAGAAAATTGCTTGGCACACAGTAAGCACGTTGGTTACTATTTGTATTAGCATCTCTATAGGGAAAAAAAAACTATCATTTGCCATATTAAAATAATTAATGATAATTGAAAGAAAAATATGTCACTGATGTAGCAATTAAAAAATAACTTATGGAGACACAGGCTGAGCCTCTGCTTTACCAATATCCAGATGGGTAAAGCCCTCATTCCCCAGGCCCCCACCCTCCCATATTTTAAGTGAGAATTCTGGGTTAGCCACTCTTACAATTCCATCCACCCTCCAGCTCAGAATTTCAAACTCTCAATCCATGAATGATCCTACCTTAAAAGAAATAAAATTGGAAAATCTGACTCCACACAATGAGAGCCAAAGGGAGGAGCTGGGGGGCGGGAGAGAGAAGGTTATTCACATTCCAAAAGGATTTGCTCTTACAAAAGGATTAACAGCAGAGTTGCTTTAAATAGCAGCTTAAGCCTTGTTTATGGATTACTAAATACTTGATGGAGAGGTAGAGGGGCCCAGAAACTTGGAGCAAAAGCATGATTAGTTAGGCCCAAGCAGAAATTAAGAAGTGTGCATGCTTTCTGTAAAATCATAATGGATTTCAACAACAGAAAACTACTCCATTTCAAAGGGTCCTATTCCTACCCAATATTTTGGTGGCACATCAATTGCATTAAAGAAGATGCACTTGTATCCATGAGCCAGTTCAGAGCAGTGATCCAGCATGTTTATTTTAAGCCCCTACCATAAGAACATGGATAACTGACTGATGTCACAAGTGCTTGTAATGTACGAGGTGCTGTGGACCACATAACACGCATTATTTCATCTAACTACAAAGCGACCCAGTGGAGACGGTGTCATTGTTACCTTCATTGTGTAATCGGGGAAACTGAGGCTAAGAGAGGGGACACAATTCTTCCAGAGCCAGGGGATGGGCTGAGTGGATACTCAAGACAAAGTCCAGGAACCAAGCATTGAGGTTAGATTATCAAAGGTAGGATCCTCGCCTCCAGGAGGACTCAGAAGATCAGCCAAGGAGGCCAGCAGATACACAGAAAGATGACAAACACCCTACAAGAGAATTTTGTGGGAACCGAGGAAGGGGATGCCAGGGCCCCGGGTGTGCCCAAAGCCACGTGTGACCCCCCCCATTATCCACACTCCAGCACCTCTAAACACTCAATGCCCAGACCCCTCTCCTCCATCCTTAATGCCAGGGATCCTGTCATTAGAACCTCTCTGAGCACAAACCAGTCTCTCGCAGGGGGCTCGACTCCCCAAAGGTGGGCACTGGTCTTGGGGGCGGTGAAGGGAGCATGAGGAACTCGTGGCAGGGGCTCCCCCGGGGCTGACAGTGCCTCATGAAGCTACCTGAGGGCTTCTCATGCCTCATCTTCCTCCCTTGAAAAATGGGGATATGAGCTCCCCCCAACTTCCCCCGGCAGGTAAGTGCTGGTGATTAATTAGATAACATCTGTGAAGCACGCCCCACTTGGTGGAGAAGGGCACCTTGGGAGAGCAGCTATAAAAACTCAGAGGAACAGGCTATCATCAGCACGATCATCGCTACTGTCATTTTCATCACCACACTCACCTGCTTAAAGACCTGCCGTGGCTCCCCGTGGCCCCAAGAAGGTGCGGTTGGCAGCCTGGCAGGCAAGGCCACCGGTCCCACCGCTGCCCTGCTCCTCATCCTCATTCTCATCCTCACACATTCATATCCGATAATCCAGGATTGCCTGGACACCCCCACATCACCATGTCATGCCCATCCTCCAGGGATCACCCATCACCTTCCCCATCACCCAAGCTCCACAACCAGAATGCCTGTGCCTGTTGCTGATCCCACTATTTCCCTTCGCTGGAAGATTCTATCAGTACAGGTATATGGGATGTACAGATATGTGGGATGGGAGACGCATAAAGTCAGGATCGTGCATGAGTTTCTCTCTTCCCAGAGCTATAAAATAAAGATGCTACACGAACTCAATGTGTTTATTTTCCAACTATGATAATAATTTTCACATTGAGGACCAGATGGAGTTCAGATAAAGTCCAAAATCCATCAAACAGAGCCTCGATACGGCAACCCACTCCAGTATTCTTGCCTGGAGAATCCCATGACCCTGGCGGGGTATACAGCCCACGGAATCGCAGAGTCAGACATGACTTAGCGACTAAATGACAATGAAGGCATTAATGGCAGAGGCAAAGAATCTGGGTTCAGAGAGACCAGAGCTCCCATTCTGCCTCTTACCACCTTCCTGAACCCCAATGTCCTCCTGTGCAAAATGGGGGTCTTCAAAATAGATGCTGTCTAAAAGAAAACAAATCTGGACTTGGTAAGGGCAGACTTGATTTGAAAGGTTCATTGCAACGCTCAGAGCTTCTGGAAAAAGGGGATGGGGATGCTTGCATAAGGGGACTGCTTTGACCATAAGATCTGCAAGAATCTCAAAGGTTGGGGGTTTTCCTTTATAAACGGGAGTAAAAGAGACCAGAAAGAACTGGATGTGGAAAAGTCAGATGAAAGGGTGGAGGGATCCCACAGATGAGAGAATGTTTTACCCTGAAGCCAACCTGTTCTCAGGAGGGGCCATCTGCTGGCTCAGGCTGAGGTTGGTGGAAGGAGAGAAGCTTAAGCAAAGTTTGGTTAACAAGTATTTTATTCTAAGTGATCAGAGGTGACAAGCATTTCAGTTTAATGAGGCAAAGTATGGGACTTTCTCATTGGTGAACAAGGGGGCATTTGTGCATTGTATACATCCAACAGAGAAAAGTGGTTCTTGCAGTCAGCAATTTTCCAAAACACAAGAAGCTAGGGAGGTGTCTCTGCTCTTTCCAGGAGCACAGGGCTCAGGTAAAATTCAACGCTGTCAACACTCAAGAGGACTATTGTGTGGATTCAATGTGACAACACACAAAAAGTGTTTAAAACAAATCCCATCAGCGCCAGCTGTTTTCATGTTGGTTAATGATGGTTTGACTTCCAAGATAATCTAGAAGGATGGCTATTGGACCCAGAAGGTAGAAAATGGGGTGGAGACATTCTAGAGCTGTCTTGCAGATAAATACATAGCCTGAGAGCATTTACCCAGCAAGCCACCCGTGACTGATTTACACTGAACTTGCCCTGGACTCAGCCCCAGGACATTTGCATCTCATCTTCTCTTAAGCAAGTTGGAACTTCAGCCTAAAATACATTCAGTGGAGTCCTCGGCCATAAAAAGTGAAAAGGAAAAAAAAAGTTAATGCACACAACCTGCCATCCCAAATCCCCAGAGAATCAAAGCGGATCAGACACAAGACAGGATGGAGAAGTAGGAGTTAAAATGTGCAGCCGAGAATCTCTCCTAACTTTTTATGTTCTGCTACATTCAGTGGCATGTAAACCTGTTTTAAATTTACCAACAGCTTTCTAAGCTGCCACCTAGCTCTTGAGGTATTTTTAGTCAAGTACAAATTCATTTAGACCCTAAAGTCAGGAAATGGAATCATGTCAGGTTGCTCTTACAGAATTCCTGTCGTGCCCTTTGTCTGCCTTCCTCACTGCTTCTCATTTGCACACAATTAAATAATCACTTCACCCCCACTTCTTTGGCATCTTTAGCATCTCCCCACAGAGGGAAAAACACCAGGAACGTCAACGCCAGGTTTAAGAGGTCTGTTCTTAGTACCAACGTCATTTCCATCAGCAGGAACAGACTTAGAAAGGGGCGGGGGGAAGCAGAGCCCTGAACCAAGCCAAGTCCAGCCTTCTCCATTCACAAGAGATGTATTCCAAAAGGTTGAAGCTATATATATACATTCATCAGTTGCCAGAAAGACCTCGGCGTATAGAGCAGGAAGGAAATCAAAACAATACTGTGGGCTGGAAGCAACATGAAAGACGCTAAGTGGATGGGTGAACCACCTACCCTGGCACTCAGGTCAAAAAGTCACCTTGATTCCTCTTTCCTTCATGCCCCCATCGCCAACCCATCTCCAATTCACCGGCAAGTCCAGCAGAACCTACCACCGAAATGTGTCCAGAGCTGTCCACAGCTGGTCTCAGCTAGCACCATGCTAGTCCAAGTCCAGGTCATTTCAGATCAACACTTGTTCCCGGCCTGGGGTCCCATCTCCACCCAGCCGCTGGATGGACCTTTGTAAAATTATAAACCAAATTACGTACAAAACAGCAACTTATCCATCCAACATTCCCATCTCCCTGGGAATAAAATCTAAACCCCTCACTCTGGCCTGCAGAGCCCTGCGGGGCCTTTGTCCTGCCTGTTTCTCAGGCTTGTCTCATACCACTCACCCTTGCCCTGTGCCCCAGTGCTGACAGCCTGCTGTCTGCTCCCAAAACATTCCATTTTCTCTGACACCCAAAGGTCTCTTCTGTCTGCCCTTAATGCTTTTCCTCCAGGTTTTCACATGGCTTCTCTGGCCATTCAGATGTCAGGTCAAATGTCGCTTCCCCAAAGGGCCCTCTTGGTGACCAGCCTCTCCCTCATATCATCCCGCTTTAATTCCACGTACAACACTTATCACTTGATTTTTTTATTCTTCTTTTTTGATTCCTGGTTTGGTTGACTGCTGCGTACCCTGCATTCACAGAAAATGTGTCCATTGCTGGTGCTCAAGAAATAGCTGTCCGATGACTAAACATCTACTGGAAGAAAACACGGCTGAACCACATCAGGAGAGGAAACTGGTGAACTTGGAGGGCGTGGTGTGTTTCACATTACAGTATATCTCAACCTAGATGCTAAATTTTCATTAGAAATATAGGCTCCATTTTTGATTCGCAAAAATGTCAAAGGGAAAAAATAAATTCTCAGGCTCAAGTTGTTCCCGACATATTCAGAAGGTTTCCAATAACTGTATTAGGTTTTTAATTTAAACTAATTAAAATCAAATAAAATTAAATTTCTCATCACACTACCTGTACTTCAAGGGCTCACAGCCACACAATGATGGGTGACACAGGTGGTGACAATCCCAGGAGTAGTCATCGCTCCATCAGGGAGGCAGGCGTTGGGGAGACTGCACTGGAGGCAGGAGGCACCAGCTCCACCTCACCGACTTCTGCCATGACCTTGGCCTGCATGTGCCAGGCCTGAGCCTCCATGTCTGACTATGGAGATGGGCATCATTTCTGGAAGTAAATAAGGCCATGCACAGGGAACAGCACAGTAGGCGGTAAAGAGCCCAGGCCCTGCAGCTGGTTTGTTCAGGCTCACATCCCAGCGTTTACCAATTGCATGTGCCCTTGGGCACGTTATTTAACCCCCGTGCCTCAGTTTACCCACATGTAAAACGGCAGCACATAACCTAGAGAGGAGTTGAGAGGGTCAAATGAGCAGGTGGCACGGTGCCTGACCAGTAGAAGGTCTCAATAAAAATCATTGTAATCATTATCATTACTCCTTAGGACACTCTGAGCTCTGCTAACAGGAATACAGGACAATAGAGGTGCCCCAGTTAAACCAAAGCCAAACTCCCAAAGCAGGGAAATTCCCAGGAGAGCATTCTTAGCCCAGAGGATTCCCATAGAAGACTTCTTTGAATATAGTGACATATCTGAAGAGCTTTTCAAATAGAATCAATTTGCCACATTGACATGGAATTCTTCAGGGACCCACCCAGACCTCGTATGTCTTCTCTGTCACGCCCATCCGCTGGTTGGTTAGCAGAGATTCCACTCACGAGTCCCTCCAATCAGCTGTGAGAGGCTGTGAAGGTTCTGAAGGCAATGAAGCAGAGAGATCAATGTTGTCATGGGTCTGCCCAATTTTAGGGCCGTTCAGAGAACCAGATGTTCATGATCAGGCCCATGCAAGCCCAAACCAGAGTTTCCACCCCCAGCAGTCGCTACCACATTCCTGGTGCCAGTGAGGCAAAGAGGCCTGCTTGGAAAAGTCTGGGGGCAGGTTCCTGCTGCAGTCTATTTAGAAACAACTGCAAAGTAGCATTTTTATTCCCCTCCTGGACAGGCCCGCAAAACCTGAAACAATGTCTGCCACTCCCTCATGAGTGACATCCTTGGAGCTGGTCCCTGTGCTAGGCACCAAGGAGACACAAGGAGGAAGAAGAGAAACAGTCTTCTGGGTAAGCCAGAGAAGCAGAGCTCACTTTAATACACTGTGAAAGCTCTTTCTGAGCTGGGTGACTCTGGGCAATTTGCTAAACCTCTCGGAAACTCAGTCTCCTCATCTGTGAAATGGACATAGCAGTCAAGCCTTCCACAAAGACTTGTAAGAATTAAGTCATTGCAAATGACAGACTGATAACAGCTCCTGGCACATAGTAAGTGCTCAGTTAAAGTTTTTATTCTTAATTGTAATACTAGACTGCTTGTAAGGGGCCAAGTTCACAGTGTTAGGACAACGTATAAAAGAAGCATCGAACTCAAGGGTCAGCAAGCTACTACAGTCCATGAGTCAAATCCAGTCAGTGGCTTGTTTTTGTAAATAAAGTTTTATTGGAACAAAGCCATGCCCATTTATTTATGTATGGCTGATTTCACATTGCAGAGTCAGAGTTGACTAGTCACCAAGGATACTGAATGGTCCTCAGTGTCTATAACATTTATTATCTTGTCCTTTCTCATCCAATTCAAATTGGTGGGAATGAGATCAGGGAAGGCTTCCTGGAGGAGGTGACAGCCTACCTTTTCCTTGTTCAGTATTAATTTTTGTTTTTCACAGAGTTTGGGTAAAAGAAAGGAGGCAAGCCCTGCCACCAAATCCTACGTATATTAAATTCTGCAGTTCATGGAGCCAGAACCTGTTTTATATGACTTTTAAAGACTTGAGATGGTACTGGAAGATGGGACTATATCATGATAATATGCCTTTCTGGATTCTATTGTGAAATTCTGAGTATCCAGCACACTGGGCCTGCCCTCCCACAGAGCCCTCTCCAGTTCTCCATGGTCCCCACCAGACCCACTTCCTGCCCCCATTTTATGCTGATCTGTGTCTATGGCCTCCTCTCCACTGCTGTCAAAGGGCTCCCATACAAACTCTTTAGTCCCCTACTAACCCAGGAGGTAAACAAGGTAATAATAACCTCTTTACAGATGGGAAAATTGAGCTTCAGAGAAGTTAATTGCCTTCCTTAAGGACACCCAACTGGGAAATGCTAAAGTGGGACAGGAGCCAGGACCTCTGACTCAGGCTCACTACTCCCCCTCTCAGGCATTCCAACAAAAGAATCAGTCATTGATGTGATTTTTCTAGGGCACTTTACAGTTTGGACTTCCCTGGTGGGTCAGATGGTGAAGAATCTGCCTGCAATGAGGAACCCTGGGTTCAGTCCCTGGGTTGGGAAGATCACCTGGAGAAGGGAATGGCTACCCACTGCAGTATTCTTGCCTAGGAAATCCCATGGACAGAGGAGTCTGGTGGGCTACAGTCCATGGGGTTGCAAAGAGTCAGACATGACTGAGCAACTTCTGAGCAACTAACACTTAAGGTTACAGTGCTCTTTCACATACTCAAGGCCTTGGAGATAACAGAGTGTCTTGAATTCACATAGTTTGCAAGAAGATTCAGGGGCATATGCTCACCAAGGGATTAATGAGGCAAGAGGTTAAAACTATAGAAAAATAAGGACAAGTGTACAGGTCTCAGAGGTCAGAGTTAACAATCTAATGAATCTGGCCAGCACTGATTAGGCACCTGCTGGAAGCAGGTCAGAGAGAGACTGGCTTGGCTTCTGGGGCTCACAATCCCACAGGGAGGCCTGGACCTGCACAGGAACAATACAAGGCGGACTGTGTTTCTGGAAAGGGCAAACGGCACCCTGGGCCGAAATCTAGGTAGACAAGCAGTAGTTAAGGGCCTCCCCCCAGGGAACAGGGTGGAGACATAGATTTGAGTGGATATGAGTGGTTTTTAGGTGGTGGGTGATAGGTCAGCATAGCCTGGATGATATCTTCACTTCTATGGAAACCATAACAGAGTGCCGCAGATGGGAAGCTTAAACAATGGAAATGTACTGTCGCACAGTTCTGGAGGTCTGTGGTCACAGTGTCAGCAGGCTTGGTTCCTTCTGCATGCAATGAGGAAAATCTGTTCCATGCCTCTCTCTGAGCTCAGGGTTCCGCAGCTTATAAAAGCATCATCCCGATATCTGCCTTCACATTCATCTGAGTTGCCCAGTGTGCATGTCCGTGTCCTGATTTCCTCTTTCGATAAGGGCACCAATCACATTGGATTAGGGGACCACCCTACTCCAGAATGACCTCATCTTTACTAAGTACATCTGCAATGACCGTCTTTGCAATAAGGTCACATTCCAAGGTACCTCGGGTTAGGATTTCAAGATGCATTTGGGGGAGGGACTCAATTCAATGCATAAGAGGTGATTCCCTCACGGTGACAGGAAAGCACAGGGTCAAGAGCTGAGAGTTTCAGAACCCTTTCTGAACCTCCTCCTTGTGAGGAATAAGGACCTAGGTTCCCTCAGGTCTTTCTGGGCAGAACTAGGGTTGCCTGAAGTTCCCATGCTGCTGGAAGGACCCTCAGACTTCAGGGAGGGGATGGACAACTCTGGCCCCGGCACTGAAAGCAGCCAGGCAAGCGCTTCTCCCCCTTCATCACAGGTTGGAAAAACCAAAACTCCATTTATTTGAAAACAGATAGGCTTTAACCCGAAGTTCATTCTCCTGCTCAGCGACTTCTTAGCATCTACATGCAGAAGCAGCGTCAGCAGCCCGACCTGCCACATGCTCCCAGGGCCCTAAATTGGGAAAATAATGGCATTTTCTCAACAAATTATCTCACAGCTAAAGTAATAACTTGTTTATAGGTATGCCTTCAGATTTTCATCCCCTTAACCTACCTTTAAAAGAAAAGTACTGTGTCCCCACAGAAAAATGGCAGCACTTTAATCACCACCTCCTTGCACCCCACCTTGTCCCCACCACCCACTGATGAGCCTTTATTAATTTTAAGCCATTGACAGAGTCTCTTTGGAAGCTATGTTTTCATGTTGCAGGTCAACATCCTCCTGCTCTATTCCAATAAAATACACACTGTCAGAGATAAAGCAAATATTTCTCTGGGAAGGAAAAAAAAAAAAAAAAAACAGAACAACTGTATTCTAAATATAAGCACCAAGGACCTAGCCGACAAATTTCCCCAGTGGCTCCCATCGAATTAACTGGTCCTCTCTGGGGTTCATATTCATTACACAACAAGGAAATCGAACTCTCTCCTAATGCTCACAGCCTTTTTAGTCTACAGCCATGTGGATGGTAAGGACAGGTGCCAGGAGTTACATCAAGCATTCAGTCAACAAACAGTGGGTACATCTCACTGTGTTAGGTACCTCGGAGAATAACACAGCTCTGGTGCCTACTGCACTCTTCAAGTCTACAGTCTAGGAGGGGAGACACTCAACCAACCAACCAACCAATCTATCCATCTTGGACGAACAGCCAGAAAGACTGCTCAGAGCCGGAGGACGTGAGAGGCCCCTTTCCTGGAGGCCCAGCCCAGAATAGCTCAGCCTCGTCTCTATTTCAGACACAAGGTCTCGATTGAGAGCCGGCCTCCCAGACCTCAAGCTCTGGGGGCAGACGGGCTGCCCGCAACACCAGGGCTGCCCTTAGGAGCCACAGTCTGGGTAAGGCAAGTCCATCCCATGTATCAGGACAAAGACATTGTCTCTGCAATGCAGACCACAGCCATGGAGAATTATTTAAGGGCCCCTAGAAACTGTAGTGATGTAAAAAAGATCCTCTGTGTGTGTGTGTGTGTGTGTGTGTGTGTGTGTGTGTGTGTGTGTAGAGGGGCTCGCAGGGAGGGTGACAAGCATGAGTGATCTGAGAGGGTCACAGGGTACTGAAGGATGGACACCTCTCCCCCACCCAGTGAGACAGAATAGACTGGGCAGGTCCAGTGAGACCCAAAGTCTCTGATGCTGGCACTTCCCCTTCAGAACTCAAAGTGTTGTATCTTTAGCTCAGAAAGCAAGAGAGAAAGCTGATATAATTCCTGACAAAGCTGGTGATGTGAAATGAGCCACAGACACACACAGTCAAGACACAGGAAGAGCAGCAGGAAGTGACATTCATTGATCACTTCCGCGGGGCTGCCTCATCTACCCTCCGCGACCATCCTGAGAGGTGAGAACAATCATCACCTTCTTCGCAAAGGTGAGAAAAGCCAGGGTCACTGGGTTAAGTTGCTCTGTCAAGGTCTTGTGTCATGATTTGAATCCAGGCAGCCACACTCGTGCACACAGCATTGTGCACACACACAAGATCTAGACTTCACACAAGAGACGGGCATAAACACAGGCTTTTTCAGTGATACTTCAGGTTCAGCTCCAGACCATCACAATGACAGCAAAATCACAATTAAAGCGAGTCACATGAATTTTTTTGGCTTTCCAGCGTGTAGTAAAAGTTGTATTTACACTAGACTTTCATCCAGTAAGTGTGTAATATCATTATGTCCAAAAAGCTATGTACGTGCCTTAATTTAAAAAGATTTCCCTTAAAAAAGGGAGCTCAAAACTGGTGCTGATGACAACCTAGACAGGTGGAATGGGATGGGAGGTGGGAGGGAGGTTCAATAGGGAGGGCACATATGCATACCTACAGCTGATTCATGATGATATATGGCAGAAACCAACACAATATTGTATGGCAATTATCCTCCAATTAAAAATAAACAAAACTAACTTAAAAAAAAATAAAAAGACTCTATTGTTAATACTGGTAACCATCACCTGAGCCTCCAGTAAGTCGGAGCAGCAACATCACAGATCAATGACCACAGACCACATTAACAAATGTAATAATCATGAAAAATTTGAAATATTGCGAGCATTACCAAAATGTGATGCAGAGACATAAAGTGAGCAAACACTGTCAGGAAAGTGACAAGGACAGACTTGCTTGCATCAAAAGGGTTGCCACAAACCTTCAATTTGTGTAACAACAACAACAACAAATTACACAATTCCTCCGAAAGGCAATAAGGGAGAATACCATAAAGCTAGGTGCGCCTGTATGGACATCTGCAACCCCATCTCTACCCCAGGGCCACCCCTCTGCACATCTCCAGGGGGTGCCATTCACACAGAGCACAAAGTAAATATGACCACAGGGCTTTCTGGAGGGTAACTCAGACGAGAAACCGGGATCGAGAGTTCCTGGCTGCCCTGCCACGTTTCGCACGATGACACTGCTGGTCCCATGGCGACTGTGCGGGGGGACAGCACCCAGGGAGGGCCTCCTGTCCAGGAATGAATGTGCTGCTTGTCGCCTCTGCCTTGGGCGGCGGAACACCACGGTACCCTGTTTCCCCTGGAATCGGAGCCCCGCGTCCCTTCCAGCCTGCATTTTCACGTCTTTCTTCCCAACAGGCACAAGGCCCGCTCAGTTCTGCAAAGTCGGCGTGGCTGCCAAGGCCCGGTGGAAGGACACAGCCTTGAAAAGTCACTTTATGAGGCATCCCTGCTCACAGAGGCCAAGCCACGCGGCTGGCTTTCCATTCAGCGCGCGCCCCACCCAAAGACGGGGGGCTCGGGCACAGCAAGCCCTTGTTCTCACCCGCTGGGAGCCCCAGGGAGTCAGAATTCCCGGGGATGGCATCGGAGAGCACTTTGGCAGTAGACCCTGCTTCTGGCATCTTCCTTGGGGGCCACAGCTTGCTGTGGTCACAGCCAAGACAGGCTGATAAAAACACTGAAAGCCCATTCATTCACCCTGAGGCCTTGGGGAGCCTGGAGACACTCCAGCAGGGACTAAGGGGAGCAGGCCATGCATTACCTGGGGGGCTGAGACAGACTCAAGGCAGAGAGAGAACCTGGGGCCGGGAGCCAGCAGAAGCCAGTGGTGGGGCCTGGTGTGATGACAGAGGAGGCAGCAGAGGGCCTAGAAAGGGTCCTTCTGAATCTCCTCCCTGATCTCAGTTACCCCCGTCTCCCACCCACCATGGAGAGGTGTGAAGTATACTCAGTCGTGTCAGACTCTGTAAACCCCATGGACTGTAGCCCACCAGGCTCCTCTGTCCATGGGATTTTCCAGGCAAGAATACAGGAGTGCATTACCATTTCCTCCTCCAGGGATCTTCCCGACCCAGGGATTGAACTCGAGTCTCTTGCATCTCCTGCGTTGGCAAGCAGATTCTTTACCATTGAGCCTTCTGGGAAGGTATACCATGGGGAGGAGGGAGTTTCTAAGACTAAGACTTCATCTATTCACATATTCATTCACTCTTTCATCCCATCGACAGTACTTATTGAGCAGTACTCTGTGCTGGGTGTTACTGTTTTAGGCACACACAGTGGTGAATAAAACAGTCTCCACCCTCATGCAGTTTATTCTCAAAATCCTCAAGCTCTCTCCAGGCTTCCCTCCAGTTAATAGCTGTGTGACCTGGAGCACACCACTGCCCCTCTCTGTGCTTCAGTGAAGTCTCTCCTAGGGTTCTGTGAACCACCATCTGGGAGTTCCCCTGGGGTCTGAACAACACTGAGCTGGTTTCCATCACTTGCAGCCAAAAGAGTTGTGCTCAGGAGACTAGGAGAGAGAGGGGAGAAGACAAAAAGCAGGTCTGGGAAGGCTGCGGGGAGCTGATGAGTCATTTGCTCATCTGGAAAGCAGATGGGGAGAAGGAGGCCCTGGGGAAGAGAAGCTGTGTTCATGCCAACCTTCTCCAACAGCTCTTAGAAAGTAGGGGTCAAAAGGGACCCCAAGGCCCTTTAGGATAAGGAGGAAGATGCTGAACAGCTAAATCATTAACTCAAGGGAAAAGAAAAAAAAGTGGCCTTTTCTGTTTCTCGTGAATTCAGCGTTCATTCAACAAATTATCTGGTGTGTTCAGAATATGCTAGACACTGGGCTGGGTGTGGGAATGCAAAAGGAAAATAAAACAAAAGAACAGAGAGTGTCTCTTCTTGCAAGTGTCACACAGTCTTTCAAAGTCACCCTCTTTATTTGAACTCCTCTGCCACATTCATTCATTCATTCATTCACTTGTCTGCTCACCATCCATCTGTGGGACTCCTGCTATGGAAGGTCAATTCCCACGGCCCTGGGGCTCAAGCAGATCTGCATTCTAATCCTGTCATTACAGGCTGTGTGACCCTGAGCTAGTTACTTGGCCTCTCAGAGCCTAGTTACCACTCCTGCAAAACAAAATCATACAGATTTCTTTTTAAGGAATAAAGGGGATCTTGCTTTTAAAAGTTTTTATTGGGTCCAGTGGCATGTGCTTGGTAAGCACTTACTAAATGGTGTGCTGTGCTGAGTTGCTCAGTCATGTCCGACTCTTTGCAACCCCATGGACTGTAGCTCATCAGGCTCCCTTTGTCCATGGGGATTCTCCAGGCAAGAATACTGGAGTGGATTGCTATGCCCTCCTCCAGGGGATCTTCCTGACCCAGGAATCGAGCCAGGGTCTCCTGCATTGCAGGCAGACTCTTTAACCAGCTAAGCTACCAGGTAAGCCCAACTAAAAGGTATATATGAATATATCACAAATTCTCGTGAAGTCTTCAGAACCAAAGCCTCAGGAAGGTCACAGCACTGCTTTTATAGAGCCAATCTCAGCTCTGGTTCCCACTCACTCCTGTTTCACATCTGAGTGATTACAACAGGTCACCCAGAAATGTCCTGACCAGGTACCCAATTTCTAGCCTCAAATAGAAACGTTCCTCCAGCTTATTCAAAACTCAGTAGATGGAACCATAATAGCCTCACTTGATATGTTTCTAGCTGCTGAAAGAATAACGTGTCAGATGTTTCGGGGGAAGGACATTGGATGCCCTCCAGTGACATCCCTCAGCCTGTTCTGGGTTCAGATGCCAGATTTAGACAGTACTCAGGACCCAAATTGGGCTCTAGAAACTGGGCCAAAGGATCTGCCCCATAATGACACATATTAAAACTGGAGAAAGCCTTAGTCAAGGGGAAAAAAGATGAAAATTACAAAGACCTTCTTCCGAACCACCTACTAAAAGTGAATGGAAAGAGCAGGAAGCTGCCAAAGTGAACCCGGATCTCCTCCTTCAGAGCTAGAAAGAGTAACAGGTCAAGTCCCAACTTGCAATTTAATTCTATTTTGAAGTTTACTGGAAAGCAGAAAATAAGAATGAGATTTGCAAGAGGCCGTAGTTTGAAGACAAGGAGGAAAGTGAAACACATATTAAGACTGAAGAATTAAAAAGTCCCAACAGCTTGTGTTCCCTATATCACAACAGCCCCTCAAAGCCCATGAACAATGATGTGCACGCCCTTCACTCTGAATCACAGTTATGGTCCTGGCTCCTCTAGCAAGCAGATGAGATGGGTTGTCAGGGATTGAGAAAGAACGCTTGCCAAAGTTACTCAACTGTTTTTGCAGTATTGTTATCTGAAGGGTGTGTGTAAGATAAAGTTTGAGTTGCAAACAATAAACTCAAAAGGAATGCACTAAATGGTATCAGGTGGCCTGAAAGGCCTTTGGGACAACAGGAGTCAAGCTTGGAGGTTCTGCCGGGGCAGATGATGTGCATAGCACACTGGGACCGACTCATACAGACCTGTCATGGCTACTCCCAAGTTTACATTGCCTGTGATGGGTGCAGAACCCAAACTTCAACAGGCTGGCTGCCAACAACTGTATTGCTGCCCTTCACACCAGAGAGCTAGGCCAGCTTCCTCATTCCATCGGCTTCCACGTGAAATCCAGAAATGCTGATACAAAATGTGTGTTACGGCCTTAAGTGTGTAGGGAGAAAACCTGAACATTCCCAGGCCGCTGGGTCCACTCCACTTTGGTTCTCTGCTGCTGACCATCATCACCTTGCATAAGGCTTCTTATATATTCCAGATACTGATGTAAATATTCTAATAAAGACGGCAGGTTACCCGCTCAGCAGTAAAGTACCTGTGGACTGGAACCGATCTGTCTGGGTCTGAACCCTGCAATCCAGACCTTATGACCTAGAGGACTTTGGGCAATGACTCAACTTCCAGTGCAGAATGCAAATCACAATAGCACATCTGTCATAGGCTAGCTGTGAGGCTTAGTAGAAGTGTTAGTCACTCAGTCACGTCCAGTTCTTTCCAACTCTTTGGACTGTAGCCCACCAGGCCCCTCTGTCCATGGAATTCTCCAGGCAAGAATTCTGGAGTTGGTAGCCATTCCCTTCTCCAGGGGATCTTCCCAATCCAGGGATCAAACTCTGGTCGCCTGCATTGCAGGAAGATTCTTTACCATCTGAGTTACCAGATCCAAGGTAATTTAAGCCAAGCACTCAACATGGTACCTGAATATAAATTTGTGCAAAAGTATTAGTTGGAGTTGCTATTATTGATGCTGATAATAAAAATTAAAATAATAACATTACAACCCCCTTTGCGGTGCTAGTTTCTTGAGTACCATTAAAGCCAAGAGCTATCTACTTAATGCAATTAATTAATTATAATATATCCAAATTGAATTATATTGTCTCACTCTCAGAGGAATGCTGGAGGTATCACCTCGGGCTGTTAAAAATGCCCCGCCATCATGAAACTGCTTAGAAGGCATCCCTGTCATTTCAGTTGATGAAAGGAAAGTTTATTGCTTTTTGAAGAAGTCTTTTGGTCACAAGGCCTCGTGACACTGAATTGAGAAAAATCGCAGATGAAAACACTCACTGGTTGGCTCTGGGTTGGAGGGTCACTGCTCAAGGGGGTGACCTTTCCAAGACCCCCTATCTCTAACAGCTCTGGGTCAAATAGTGTAACTATGGTGCATCCTGCTTCAGCTTTGTCCTGTTAGAACGACCAACTGCTTACCTGGCTGTAAAACATAGTCAGGGACTCCATAGACCATCCAAGAAGAGAACCCTGTTGCTTAAAGACCTCTCTCTGGCTTATGTTGTGCTGTGCTTAGTCACTTAATCATGTCCAACTCTTTGCAACCCCATGGACTGTAGCCCACCAGGCTCCTCTGTCCATGGGGATTCTCCAGGCAAGAATACTGGAGTGGATTGCCCTGCCCTCCTCCAGGGGATCTTCCCAACCCAGGGATTGAACCCAGGTCTCCCACATTGCAGGCTTATATGGACATAATTGATCCAGCTGTTTAAATTATGAAATCTACTCTGACACTCAGCCTGGCTCTCAACAGTAGGTGGCAAGGAGGTTTTCGGGAAAAGGATGCTTTCTTTCTACTGGTGCATGATTTTTAGAAAATCCTTCCAACTTCTTGGTGGAGGGGGATACGGAAGGGGAATAAAAGTTGCCCCTACTGTAATATAATCACATTTTTAATGCGCAGCAACCAGAGCATCTTAGCTCACACCAACTTGGCTTGAAGGGCATGTGTGAGAAATACATGCAAGATTGCTTCTTGGGGTCCCCAAATGCCCCCACAAATGCTATGCAGATCCTGGAGGTGAGGGTCCATATGCTGATGAGGTAGAATTTGCATTCTCATGGCTACAGTTTGACCTGAGTCTAAGGGAATCACTCACATGAGAAGCTGTGTGAATAGTACCTGATGGGGCGGGCATGACTGTCATGTGGATGAGGTGCTCCTTGCACACATGCGTGAGCACTAACGCACATACACCACCCCCAAAAGGATTCCAGAACTCCAGGCTTAACCCTGTCTGGACTCAACCACACTACCCACAGTGTACTTAGGGGGCAGAATAAAACCCATGTAAACAGATTAAATGCCATGACAACCAAATTCCAACTTCACAAATACCAAGGATTGGGGGAGAAAAAGACTCACGTGGAGATTAGCAATTCTCAGGGCAACAGGGAAGGGACAAGGCAGAAAGGTTCTCAGGAATCTAAATAATCAAAGTCTCTCTCTGACCCTGATGGAAATGGGGTGGTGTCAAACTTTGGATCTCCCAGTCACGTACCATCCACCATTTTGGAAGCTGATCCAAGCAATGGAGCTCCAAGGAGATCGAATCACATTTGCTTTCCCAGATAAGAAACGCCTGGACAGGGGTGTGTCTACAGATGTTATGTGGCTTTTCCTGATGTTTCCAGTGTCGGGGAGAAGCAAGGAAGGGTATGTGTGAGTGCCGTGTGTGTGTATGCTAAGTCACTTCAGTGGTGTCCGATTCTTTGTGACCCTATAGACTAGCCCACCAGGCTCCTCTGTCCAAGGGATTCTCCAGGCAAGAATACTGGAGTGGGATGCCATGTCCTCCTCCAGGGGATCTTCCCAACCCAGGGGTTGAACATGCATCCCTTACATCTCCTGCATTGTCAGATGGGTTCTTTACCACTAGCACCACCTTGGAGGCCCAAGGAGGGGTATGTGCGTGCTAAGTCATTTCCGTCTGTCTGATTCTTTGCGACCCTATGACCTGCAACCTGCCAGGCTCCTCTGTCCATAGGATTCTCTAGCCAAGAATACTGGAGTGGATTGCCACACCCTCCTCTAGCAGATCTTCCTGACCCAGGGATGGAACTTGGGTGTCCTGCATTGCAGGCAGATTCTTTACCACTGAGCCACCAGGGAAGCCCCAAGGAGGGGTATATAACTTGTCAAATCCTACCCCTGATTTGCAGTCCAGCCCATGTTTAATATTAGTATCTGTTCAGTCACTTACTCCAGTGACTATTCGGGCTGAGTGTGGCTAGAATGTGAATAGATGGAGTGACACCTCCCCTCTTCCCTGCAACTCATTACTGATCAAGCCATGAGGCAAAGCACGTCACAAAGCAATCCCACCTTCACAAAAGATCAGATCTGAACCCGTTAAGGAGGTACTGGTCCTGGTTTTTGGCAAAGATGTTCACAGTTCCTTCAACGCTGGAAGAAAAGTATATTTTAGGCTCATGACATCCCATTTTCTCCTTCTTCCAGGTCCCACCAAACATTCTCAAAACACCTTTCTAAATTCAACTACAATGTTACCTCCTCCAAGAAGACTGCTATGATCTCCAGGACTGATCTCCCTACTGCCCCATTTCACTAATCTCAGTCTCTTCCACTAGACTGCAAGTGTCGGGAGGTCAGGGAATGAGCCAAACTGCTCACCATTGTACTGCAGTGCCTTGCCCAGGGCCTGACACTCAGATACTCAATGCACGCAGCCTGCTGAGGCAAGGCAACAGCTGGCCTATCTGTGCCTCTGGGAATGGAAAGAGGTGGCATTCCTGATGACAAGATGAATCAACACTGCACAGCTCTGCCCTTTAGGGGACTCAGGCTGGACTCCCCAGCAGTCACTCCTGGTGCCCACACTTCAGCAGGAAGGAGGATACTCTGTGTTTTCTTTGTCTAGTTCCATCCCCATCACAGGGCCAGTTACACTAACTGTATTTTCCTGTTTTCTGTATTCTGGATGCTCTGGCATGTGAGGACCATATAGACCCAAGGGGAGAAAGACCCCTGTCCTCCACCCCAGGGTGAGCCAGCTCTGGGAGACAGCACTGGGGCCATACACAAGCCAACTGACCCCTAGTCGGCAACCCCCTAATGACCACCTTGATGAGACAACAGCCCTGCTAGGGCTAGGTTTCAGGCAACCAGAGGCCACCCCTAGAGCCCAGAGTCCCTCAGAATGACCAGACTAGCCAACCCTAAGCTGTTCATTCTGCCTTACCCTGCCTGCCTGCCCTCAGAAACCCCAATAAAGGCCTAAACGGTCCCCTCCCTCCCGCTTCCACTTCCTGCATCTCACTTCCAGGGAAACCGTGAGTCACGTTAAACTTTTCTCTCCATGGCCCTGGCCTCTCCAGGTCATCATTCAGTCACCTTAATGAACTAAGACCAGGGCACAGAATGGGGTGGCTCATGGGTGGGTCTCCTTGTGAGTGTCCTATCCTACCCACCTCCAGCCTCAACTCCATTTGACTAATCAGTGTGTCTCGACTGCAACCACAGGAAGCCTTGACACATACAATGAGAAATGAGAAAAAGAACCTTTCTGCAAAGGGAGGTGAAAAACAAATCCTAGATGAGTTGCTGAGAGTCCTGGTTAAGACTCTGGGGCTAGCCAGCCTGGGTGTGTGTGAATCCTACCTCTGCCACCTCCTCACCTGGCTCAGCTGTTCCAATCCTGAACTGCCCTTCCTCAGCGGGGCCTGTGACACCGGAAGTGAGGTGAGGATGAAAGCGCATTAATAAGGCAAAGTGCCCGGCATAGAGGGCGCTGTCTGGGTGTTAACTGCTACCATTTCAAATCAGGCACCCAGGGCATCAGAGCAGCCAGCCCTGTGGGAAGAAAGATCATCCCAGTGATCTTGGTTCAGCACTTACTACACATCAGGTACAAACACTGAAAATTATCTTCACACTGCAAGCCAACCGAGTGGGAATGATTATCATCCCCATTATACAGATGAGAAAACTGAGGCTCAGGAGGTTGGTAAGTATTCCCCAAAGCACCAAGCTAGAAATTGGTGCATGCAACCAGGATTTCTGATTCTAAAAGCTCTTCTCTCCTCTCTGCACTTTCAACCTCCCTCATTTCTTGTCCTGCAACTTCAACAAATATACACTGAGCTCGGTGCCAGGCTCCAGACCGGGAGCTGAGGGCACCAAGTCTTTACGACTCTTACAGGATCATTTGGGGGAAGGTCATAGAGGGTGGTGGCAGCAATAAGTGGAGCCGTGCAGATGAAGATCAGAGCTGTGAAAGGGAAGCAGAGGTTGCTGTGGAGTTGAAGGAAACCTAGAGACCGGGGAAGGCCTCTTTGGTTAAGAATGTTCTAGGTGGAAGAAAGGCAGGAGAGAGGGCCCTGAAATAAGATGAAGTTCGAGATGTTTATGGAACTATCTGGAATCCAGAGTGATGGCAACTTAGTAACAGAAGGAAAGCCATATATGATGGGAGTAGAGGGAGTCTCTCAGACTCAGCACACCTCACATTTTGGACCAGAACATTGTTTTTTGTCAGGGCCTGTCCCATGCGCTATAAGTGGACTCATGTGTTAACTGCAGCTGGTCAGGTGGGGTGGGGTGGTGAAGGCTGGGGAAAAGTCATGCAAATCAACACTGAGGGCAGGCAAAGAAATGTAACCTTGTGCAACAGCCACACGTGCTACAGTTTGGGGTTGGTGTCGCTTCAAAATAATAGCCAGGCTGTGATTTAAGTTCACTGGGACTCTTCACAAGTCCCAGGACAGCACTTCACAGTTTAGGTAAGACTTTGCAGAGAGCTTGCAACTCCAAAGCCATGCGCTGCGAGCTCACTTCTGACCCTGGAGAGTGGATCTGATGAGTGAGAAGGGGATGCAGAAGAGGGGCCAAGTGGATGCTTTTTTCATTTGCTAATAACCATTGCTAAGAAGAAAGAAAATTTCACTGGGCAAGGCTTTACTGACTCATTCTTAATTTATCCTCACAACAGCCTCATGTGGTAAATATTACCCTATTTTCGAAGCTTAGAGAGATAAGGAATTGAGGCAGTCATCACCAAGCCAGTAAACTTAACTCTTAGCACAATCCCCTCACATTCTCAGCTCTAGCTACACCAGCCTTCTTGCAGTCCTGCCCCAGGACCTTTGCACAGGCTGCTTTCTGTCCTCCCTTCTTCATTCTGGTTAACTCCACTTGAACTTCAAATCTCAGTTTATCCATCTCCCAAGAAGCCTTCTCTGGCTTTTTTCCAGACCAAACCACCCTATTAAAAGCTCTCTTATCATCAGGGCTTCATTTTCTGCATCAGAACTTGTTAATGTTGCAATTTAACAAAAGAGTCATTGTGTGCAGGCTCCCCACTGCAGGCCTATGTGTCAGATTCAAGAGGCTACAAACTCTGATGTTTCCCTCAAGGAAAGGTGGGGTTGTGTTCCCTTTGAAACTGGGTTAGACTGAGTGACTTGTCTGACCAATAGAATGTGGTGGAAGTAATGTTCTGGGAGCTCTGAGCTTAGGCTATTAAGCGGCTCCTGCTGGGACTCCTGGAACATTCCCTCTTGAGAAGGATCTTCCTGGAACCCAGCCACTGCTCTTGAAGGAGCCCAAGCCACATGTGCCCCAGTTGACAGCTCCAGCTGAGCTCCCGGCCAACAGCCAGCCCTATGAACAAGACACACTGGGCTCCATCCTGGCCAAACCTGTAAAGGCAGCACCAGCCCATATCAGACTGTAAAAGTGAAAGTTGCTCATTTGTGTCTGACTCTTTGTGACCCCATGGACTACACAGTCCATGGAATTCTCCAGGCCAGAATACTGGAGTGGGTAGCCATTTCCTTCTCCAGGGGATCTTCCTAACCCAGAGATGGAACCCAAGTCTCCCACATAGCAGGTGGATTTTTTACCAGCTGAGCCATCAGGGAAGCCCAAGAATACTGGAGTGGGTAGCCTATCCCTTCTCCATAGGATCTTCCCAACCCAGGAATCGAACCGGGGTCTCCTGCATTGCAGGAGGATTCTTTACCAGCTGGGCTACCAGGGAGGCCCTATATCTGACTATAACACACTGGAAAACACAAAGGAGAACCATCCTGCTAAGCCCAGTTAACCCACAAAACTTGGGAGAGATAATAATAAATAACTGTTTAAGCCACTAAGTTTGGCAGCAGTTTGTTATACAGCAACAGATAGCCAAGTACCCACAGGATCCAGGATAACGTACACCCTAGGTGTACATTCTTGAGGCAGCAACTGTGACTAGGTGACTAGTAAACATGTTGTTTAAGTGTTAGTTGCTCAGTCCTATCCGACTCTTTGCAACCCCACGTACTGTAGCTGGCCAGTCTATCCGTGAAATTCTCCAGGCAAGAATACTGGAGTGGTTTGCCATTTCCTTCTCCAACATATTATCTGTGAATTAAATGAAGAATTGAATATGTGAATTAATTAATGGTGAAGGCTAGATTTGAACCAGTTTGCAAGCATGTGTGATAAGCCCCTTCAGTCGTGTCCAACTCTTTGCAACCTTATGGACTGTAGCCTGCCAGGCTTCTCTGTCTATTGATTCTTTAGGCAAGAATACTGGAGTGGGTTGCCATGCCCTCCTTCAGGGGATCTTCCTGACCCAGGGATCGAACCCAGGTCTCCTGCACTGCAGGCAGATTCTTTACTGCTGAGCCACTGGGGAAGCCCCTAAATCAGTTTATAGCTCTCCAAATTCCTCTTCCCTTTTCATTTTAACCATAATAACCTCATGTTCCCTTAAAAGGAAAACATTATTTTTTCTTCCTGCCTATTATATTTGCTACATGCTTGGGAGGAAATCGAGTCTTGTCACAACATAATGGCAGCCTCAGCAGCTGTCTATTCTAGGGGAAGTTCAGGGTTAAAGATAGCTTGCTCTTGTCTTGTTAGCCCTCACCATGGTACTGCATAGCAGCTGACACACTTTTTCTGTCAAATGCCACATAGTAAATATTTTCAGCTTTGCAGACCATAAGGCCTCTTGTTGCAACTATTCAATTCTACCCTAGGGTGAAAGCTGCCATGATGACATGCAAATGAATGACTGCAGCTGTGTTCCAATAAAACTTTATTTACAAAACCAACGGCAGGCCAGATTTGCCCATCCCTGATACAGTGTAATCCAATAGTCTTTAAAGTTGGAATGACCATGTGTGGAGAACCAATGAAACAGACAATGCCTCTGATGGAAATGACTTTCAGTACTCAATACTGCATTGTAGTGACAACTTTTACTATATTTGAGCATGGACAAGTAGGTTCAGGTGCCAAAGATGTAAGAAAAAGATACAGTAAAAGAAATTAATGTAAAAAAATTTACTATCTAGAAAAATATCATCCACTGACCTCTTTTCTTTGTCTATAAATTGGGGCAGGGGGGCTTCCCAGGTGGCTCAGTGGTAAATGATCCACCCACCAAGCAGGAGACATGGGTTTGATCCCTGGGTCAGAAAGATCCCCTGAAGAAGTAAATGGCAACCCACTCTAGTATTCTTGCCTAGAGAATCCCATGGACAGAGGAGACTGACGGGTTACAGTCCATGGAGTCTCAAAGAGTCGGACATGACTAACATATGGGGGGCTCATGAGAGCAACATTCCACGAGAGGGATATTTGGAAAGTACTGAGGCAGCTCACAGCAAAGAAAACTTCCCCTCGTAAGCCCTCAATAAATTATTTTTTGACAAATAACTAAATCTGTGTCTATTAGAATGAGAGTAATCCACTTATTACTATTAAATAGCCCATTCAACAATAAAGCTCAACTACCATGTGAAGTTTATTCAAAGCAGCAAAACATTGTCAAATGGCTTCCTTACTCTTTTGTCGTATGAAACCAAGCCTTCAATTTCAGAAAGTACGATCTCGGTTAGCCAAAACTGGCAAAATAACTGAACTTATGTATATACAAGGCATAGTGCACAAATTATGAGTTGTACCCAAACTCTAGGCGTCAGAGTTATACAGTTAATTTCTTAATCTCTGTATTTTAAAATAATTGTAGACTTGATATATTTAAATTTTAAATGAGTCACAAAGGCATGTTTGTGTTCATTCTGAGGCAACAGAAACTTGCTATGCTAATTGTTATCAGCAATAATGGCTCAATATGCAAAGGATTTCAAAACTCACAAAGCAGTTTTTTTAAAAAAAAAACAGTATGGCATCATTTTATTCTTAATCAGACCCAGGAGTGGATGAAATAGGTGTAACTGTTTTCATTTTACAGGTAGAGAAAGTGAGGTTCACGATAAATGCCAGTGACAGGCCCAAGGTCACAATTCATAAGTGGCAGAGAAATGGCTGCAAGCCACCCCTTTCAGCCCCAGCCCCTTGCACATGAAACAGCTCAAGAGAACAGGATAACTCCTCTCCAGTTATAATTAATATGCAATATCTCTTTCCATTGTTCTCTGCAAAGTTTAGCAACATCCAAAAAATGTTCTTGACTAATTATCAGATTATTATTTTTTTTAGCCAAGGGTCCAAATGTTCAATTGAATGGGCGTGCATATTATTTGTCACGTCATATCTTTAAAGGGAGGCAAATGTCCAATAATGACCCAAGGGCTTGGCTTGGAAGCAAGTTTCAACTGAAAACATCAATTTACTGTCTGAATTTGCCTCCATTTCAACAACTGAATCTTTCTTAATTGACTCAATAAATAAAATGCACTTTGAATTTAAACACCAGGGCAGATGGTGAGTTGGTCCAAGCCAGATGGCCCCACCTTTGGGACTTCACCAAACCTAAGCAAGCTGCTTTTGCCGCAAGGCTCTTGAACCACCAGAGGTAAGCACTGGTGTCCCTTTCCTACAGCTGCACTCATGCTGAGATTCTTTTCACTTTGCAACTTGGTTCACCTTATTAGCATCACCTTTCAGATCAAACTGGACTCTGTTAACAAAATTAATAGTTAGACATATATTTTGATCTTAAAAGAATACGCCAGGGCTTTGCTCATTGTTCTTTTTACGGGAGGCGGAGGTGAGTCCAAGAGAGAATCATTGTGAAGTCCCTGAAAAATCTGTGCCAGTTAAGGAGTGGTGGACTGTATTTTCCAAAAATGGCTGCAATTATATCGGCCATCCCATACACTTTTCTGCAAGGTGACCTTGCCACACATATTCCCTCACTGCATCCCGACAAGAGGTGGGTCTATTTTCCTAGCCCTAGAATCTGGGCGGGCCCTTGGACTGCTCTGAGTAACAGAACTAGCCAGGGTGATGCTATGCTTTCTGGCAGCCTCCACTTCCTGCCTCCTGGAGGCCAGCGGCCATGGAAGCAGCCTCACTCCTCTGAGACCATCACACTGTGAGAAACTCAAGTTACACAAGAGGCTCTGGCAGACAAGATGCCACATGGACAGAGAGGGAGCTGAGGAGGAATGAGACACCAGACATATGAATGAAAAGGTCATCCTAGAACTGGGTCCTCCAGCCCCCACTGCAGAAACAAACCACCTGACAGAGCCCTTCCTACACCCCTCACTCACAAAACCATGAACCAAGAAAAGACGGTTGTTTCAATTCATTCGGTTTTCAAAGAGCTTGTTATATACTAGAGAACTAGTACATGTAGTATTTTTAATATTTAGTGTTTCTTAGTTGTTTACAACGTTGAGTTAGTTTCAAGTACACAGCAAAGTGATTCCACTATAGATTTTATATATATATATATATATATATATATATTCCTTTTCAGATTCTTTTCCATTATAGTTTATTTTAAGACATTGAGTGGGCTTCCTAGGCGATACTAATGGCAAAGAACCCGCCCATTAATTCAGGAGAAGTAAGAGACGCCAGTTCAATTCCTGGGTAGGGAAGATCCCCTGAAGGAGGGCATGGCAACCCACTCTAGTATTCTTGCCTGGAGAATCGCATGGACAGAAGAGCCTGGCAAGCTATGGGCTATGGGGTTGCAAAGAGTCAGACACAACTGAAGCAACTTAGCATGCATGCATGCAAGACATAGAATATATAGTTCCCTGTGCTATACAGTAGGACAGGAAACTGTATTATTAATCCCAGGCTCCTAATTTATCTCTCCCCAACCCCCGTTATCCCCTTTGGTAACCATAAGTTTGTTTTCTATGTCTGTGAGTCTATTTCTGCTTTGTAAATAAGTTCATTCAAGGCCACTGTGAATGGCCATCTAGTGTGCAGACTGCAAACTCAGGGCTGAAACCCAGCCAATGCCCCTCACCAAGCTGTGCCCGGGGAGGATGGCCCTCGCCCAGCTGGACACTCTCCCTAATCCTTCACCAAAAAAGTACCTTTATCCCCCCAGCAAAGGCCCCATATAGACCAGCACTGCCCCCAAGCCCAGATGTTCCAGTTGGAGACCCTGACCTCTGAACACTTATGAGTTTAAGGAACAATGTGATGACCATGGCCGACTACAGTTACTCTTCCTGCTGCCCTCCTGGCCACCTCGCTGGACTTTCCAGTGGAATTCAGGCCTGCTTCCTTCTATCCTTAAGCTGCAAACTCCACATGTGGCTGAAGCCCTCCCTGCCCAGCGGGTCTGCTCCCTCAGCAGTGGTACCTGCTCACTGATGCCATGTCAAATGGTGGTCACTGCCTGGCCTCAAGGGCAAGGGTGGCCACGTCTGCTCCCTGTGGCCATCCAGGAACAGCTGCCAGTTGGACTCGTTCAGAGCCCATTAAGATGATTTTTTTCCGTGTGAGGTCCCTCCATGAGGACTGAATACTAATGAGCCTCTGGTACAGAAGAGGCCTCCCGCCGCCCTGGGGGCCAGGCAGTGGTGTTGTGGGGGCCATCCTGTGCACCATTCCTCCCCCACCTCACCCTCCTGAGCTTTTGTGCAGGAGTCAATATTGATCACTGTTATTTGAGGAGATGCTTAAAGGCTCACTGTGCCATGATGGCAGTGCCCCAAGAACAAGTCTTAGTCTAAACCGGTCCTGTAGCCAAAATCCATGGGAAAAGAGATGTCAGAGGCCGAAGATGTCTTTGCCTCCTAAGAAGGAGCAGGAAGTCTGATCAGCCTCAGTCTTATCTCTGTGCCTGTCCTGAGAACTTTGTCTGTACAATGGGGGGTGTGGACATCCTTTCCCATTTTCTCCGAGAAGATGGTGCATATAGCCTGGACTTTAGAGCCAGAAAGATCTGTGTTCAAATCCAGACACTTCCTAGCTCTGTGAGTTTGGGCTGCACTGCTAAATCTCTTTGGATCTCTATTTCCTCAGCTTTAAAATGGAAGCAACAGAGTTATCATAATACTAGAAACAGCAGCACACAAGTTATCCTATGTGGTTTGTGAACAAACCTTTCTGAGAAATTTCAGTAGTTATGTATTTACACTGATGTACCCTATAAGAAGGGCTTCCCTGGTAGCTCAGCTGGTAAATAATCTGCCTGCAATACAGACAGTTCGATTCCTGGGTCAGGAAATCCCCTGGAGAAGGGATAGGCTACCCACTCCAGTATTCTTGGGCTTCCCTGGTGGCTCAGATGGTAAAGAATCCACCTGCAATGTGGGAGACCTGGGTTCGATCCCTGGGTTGGGAAGATCCCCTGGAGGAGGACATGGCAACCCACTCTAGTATTCTTGCCTGGAAAATCCCCATGGACAGAAGAGCCTGGTGGGCTACAGTCTAGGGGGTAGTAAAGAGTTGGACATGACTGAGCAACGAAGTACATAGCACATTCTATAAGTAAACAGGCCTCGTTAATACCACAACTTTATGGACAGTATAGGGTAAGCTTGACGCTAAGTAAAAAGTGAGTAGATTATATATATACATGAAAGTGTTACTTGTTCAATGGTGCCCAACTCTTTGTGACTCTATGGACTTGTAGCCTGCCAGACTCCTCTGTCCATGGAATACTCCAGGCAAGAATACTGGAGTGGGCTGCTATGCCCTTCTCTCTCTCTCTCTCTCTCTCTCTCTCTCATATATATATATATATATCTACTATTGCTGGGGAAAGTGTCATGGAGAAAATAATGAATGTGGACACCCTCCCCCTCCCCGCACGTGCCCAGTAGGAAGGGTTTAGACACCACCTAGCACATAGTAGGTGCTGGATCAGTGTCTGCCTCCCTTTCCCATGGTCCTCCTGTCAGTGCTGTCCCAAGGCTTGTGACAGCATCAGCCTCCACCCATGACCTTGGCTCCAGGCTCATTAGGGCTTGGGCAAGGCTTAGAAAGTTGGAGGCAGAATCTTGGGGATTTTTCCAGGCCGCCAGGGTGATGAGGAGGAACAGCCTTCAGCTTTGCAGATCATGATTTCCCTTTAAGCACCTCGTAAACAGCAGGGCTGGCCCACCTCCATAAAATTTTATTCAGGGCTTGTGATTCTCCACTCTTTCACACCATATGCTGCCCTTTCTCTGTGTGTTTAACTCCCTGCTGACAACTGATGAGACTTAGACGCATAGATTGGGCAGGGTGAGAGCCAAGGAAGGCAGCTCATTAGCACTGTCTATAGATTTTAAAAGCCAAAAACCTATTTTTTTGGACCTACGAATTATATAGGATGTCGAGTAGCTCCCCTCCCAATGGCCACCTTTAGATGGCTGAGGCCAAATCAACTGAGAAGGTGTATCAGCATTAATCAGATCCATGGACTAAGAATTCTTAAATGTTTATGGAGCGATACAACATTTCAATTTGTACAAATCCCACATTAAATGTGCAGAACCCAAGTCCACATTTCAGGAAAGGCTCTTTGTTAACTGTTCCCCAAAACTCACCCAACTTTCATTTGCTGCTGTTCATGGCACCTGTGGCTACACCTGGCCTGTATTTACTCCATTCACCTGAGCTGCTTTTCCTTCCTATGACATAGCTGGTCCCTGCGGCCACGCCCCTGCTTCAGGCTGTTCCTTGAGTGTGGATGCCCTTCTAGCATCTGCCCAGGGAGCTTAAAGACACCCTTTAGACCCAGCTCAGAAGCCATTTCCTCCAAGAAGGCTCCTCTGACTTCCTTGGAGTCAATGCCCTGGTGTGCTGAGCTACTTCTGAACCTCCTTGGTTGAACTTTTGTGTTGCACCGTAGCCTGCTTCCACACCTGTGCATGTATTGGATCATGAGCTCTGCCTCCAATGTTCCATATGAGGCAATCAACAAAGTAAGTGAGCCATGTATGCTCAGAGAATGAAAGAATACAGGAATCTGATGAGGGACAGTGTCCATTCATCTAACAAATCTTCATCGAGCATGTACCACGTGTGGGGAGCTAAGCATCAGGATATCTCACTAAACAAGGAAGGACACGCTCCTGCCAGCACGAGACTCACATTCTAGATACAAGGAGACATAGCTAGAAACAAACAAGAGTATTTCAGATAGTGATAAACATTATGACAACAATAAAATTACAGTACAGAGCAGGAACGGGCCAACGACAGCCAGCGGTTTGCCCAGCCCTGCTCTATGCTATTATTTTATAAATCCAGCCTGCTACTATTTTAATAAATAAAGTGATTGAAATACAGCAATATCCATTTATCTACATATTGTCTCTGACTCCTTTCTCACAACAATGGCAGAGTTGAATAGGTACACCACAGACATATGGCCCACAAGCCCAAAACATCCCTATCTGGTCTTTTACAGAAGAAATCCCTGACATAGAGAGTGATTGCAGGATGAGGGGGACTTAACGTGGGTGGACAGGGGAGTCCTAAGACCAGAAGGATAAGAAGGCTCCGCCATGCAAATGTCTGGGGGAAAGGGTTCCAGGCAGCAAGAACAGCAAGTGCAAAGGCCCTGGGGCAGGTTTAGGCTTGTCTTATCCTGGAGACAGAAAGGAAGCCAGTGCGGCATAATGTGGTGGGAGAATGGCACAAGACCAGACCATGGCAGGTAAAACACAGGGGATGTGGAACCTCCCAGGCCATGGTAAGGGCTCGTGTTAATATTAGTGAATAATTTCGAAAGACAGTGCAGTCAGTTCTCTGGTCTCTGAGCAACAAGTGGTGAGATTGTCACCATGGAAGAAGAGGAGGTGATGTTACCATCAGCATGGATAAAAAAGCCTAAAATGATGACAGCTTTGCTCAAGATGTCTTTCCCACCGAGAACAAAGTCTCCCTGTCTAGGCACCCAGCTCTGCCTGACCACACTCCCCACCCCTCACCCCCTGACACTGCCTCCAAGTTTGTCCAACTGCTCAGGTAAGTTGCTTCTTGAATGGCTGAAACAGCAGGCTGTATGCGTATCTCACAGACACTAATTTTATTTAAAAGACTGTTTCTTTACTTACATTCATGTTTTAAAAGGAACTGTTCACTCTAAAAATCACAGGTTTAATATACCAGTAAAAATATACTTTTTCCTTAAAATACAATAAATACATTGTATTTTAAGGGAAAATGTTCACCTGTCTACCACCTAAATTCACCTTGGCTACATTTTGGGAAAAAAACAGCTGACATTTAGATGTGCCAGAACCCCATTTAGTGCAACCCATGACCAACCAGCTCCTGACATGATTTTGGGGAGGGAGTGCTGTAGTGGTATCAGAGGGAGTGGTGAGATCAGAGGGCAGCTTAGGGAAAGCGGCCCATGCTCTGGAGTCAGACAGAGCTTAAACCTGATCCTATCACTGACCAGCTGTGTGCTCTGGGCCAAGCCAAACTTTGAGAGCCTCAGAATTCTCATCTGTAAGAGAGAGCTGGGCCATACACAGGGCAAGAATTAAGAGATATGCATGATTTGGCCCAGGCCGTGACACACAGTAGATGCTCCATACATGACCAAGCTGGGATGACTAATACATAATCTCCCAGGGTTATCATTATGATCATCAAATGTCCTTTAGTCTCTCAAAAAGTGTTAACAGCATCTTGTCACCAGCATGTCTAAGCTTCTGCAACATCCCTAGTACCTGGCTCACTCACCGCCCTTTGGGGACCTCTTGGTAGAACAGTAATTTTCCATCGGGTTCACCAAACTAGGTCTCCTGTTTCTTGCTTCCTTTTCATTTTTTGTTGCCACAAGACTCCTGATGAACAATCGTTCAGAGGGGAGGAGGAAAGCGATTACAGCAATGTTCCTTGTTCTGGTCCCTGCTGGGTTGGGAAGCTGCTATTTCAGCCTCAATCAGCTACCTGCAGGGTCACTGGATGCAACTCCTCCCCATAGGGACCAGGAGGAAGTGGCACCCTTGGGAGTCTTCCACCGGTGACCTGTGGCCTGAAGTTTCGACTGTTAAGATGTCCCCAGAGATCTCAACCTAAGCCAGGAGGGAGCCGAATTTCTTTAAGGAGCACCCCTGTCGGAAAAGCAGCATCTCTCACTGACTCTGCAGGGAAAAGTGCAACACACAAGCCTTGGAAGCAAACACATCAGAGTTGTGAGGCTCAAATACCAACCTTGACTGGGGATAATCCGAACTTCACTTGGAGATGCCTCTGCACGAGCAGACTCACCTCTCTAACTGCTTAATTTAAGAAATCATTCAAAGTGTTCTTTCTTCTCGTGGTACACAGTAAGGTAGAGGAAGTCAGCCAGACACACGAAGGGTGGGTGATGACAACACGGCTGTGATAGCATCAGGATCACACAGCCACTGGCTAATGGGATGTCACACACACAGTTCTCAGCTCCCCCAGGAACGGGCACTGGGTGGGTCTTCCAACCCCATCACTGGCTTCCAGTACTGGCTACCTAAGTTGTAGGGCCTGAGGCAAAAATAAAAAAGCGAGGGCATCTGTTTTTAAAGTTATTAAGAATTCCAAGGTGGTGATAACTGAACATGAAACGAGCACAGGGTGTGTCCTCCTGAGCAGGGAACCCAGGGTGCCGGGTGCGCCCAGGAAGCCAGCTCTGCTCGCTTCCCCTTCTGGGTGCTTCCCGTGGTTACTCCCACCAGATTTTCTCACTCTAACCCGACCCTGTGATTTGAGAAGAAATTCTTTTCTACTTTCTTCTACTTGTGAATGTCTCTATTTTAAGCCTGTACAAATAATAACAAATATGGCCTTCCAGTTTCACAAACAATGAATCTCCTCTCTTGCAAAGAATAAAATGACATAAAACAATGCTCGCCCAGAGCACTCTTCAAGTAGAGTGGGGTGGCATCTGAGAAATCGGGGCACCTCTGAGCTTTTCAGTTTGTGGATGAGAAACCCAAACCCTAAGCTTCATCAAAGTTCAGTCACTTTATCCTAAGAGGCAGGAGGCTCCAAAGAGAATCTGAGGATGGACGGCACTCATAACACAGAGTTGGGATAGGGGGATGGGAGGGAGGGTTCAGGAGGGAGAGGGCATATGTACACATGTGGCTGATTGATGTCGATGTATGGCAGAAACCAACAGAATTATCCTCCAATTTTAAAGAAATCAAAAGGAGAAAAAACAAGTGTCATGACCCAAAGCTTAATAATGGAATAATAAATGGAAGATGCAAAAAGTCAAATAAGAAAAGCTAACACATTTTATTAAGTAAATAAAAATAAGGAAATTATAACTAATAAATGTTATATAATAAAAAACAAGTAAGAATAAAACCATCTCCAGAGCAAATGTCAGCAACTTTTTCTGCAAATGTCTGGAAAGGAAACATTTTCAGTTCTGCCAGCCATAAGGCAGCTCTTAATTCTGCAGTCTGGGTCCCAAGGAGCCACAGACAATACAGAAAGAATGGGCGTGGCTATGTTCTAATAAAAAAAAACCTTTTTTTTTTTTTTTTTAATGAAAACAAGCATCTGGCCAGATTTGCTCCAAGGGCCTATTTTGCTGATTCCAGATTTAGAGCAGCACTTTGCAAACTTCAAAGTACATGAACAGGACCTGGGGATGGAGTTAAAATGAGATTCTGATTCTGGAAATTGCAGGTGGGGTTGGAGGCTCTGCATTTCTAACAGGATCCCAGAGGATGCCAATGCTGGTAGCCCAAGACTGCACTTTGAGTAGCAAAGGGAGTAGACCATGCCCCCCCCTAAAAAAAAAGAAAGATGAAATACCTACCAAAAACCCAAATTTATGAAATGCTTAGCAGAACACAGCATCAAAAAGTAATTTATTTCTCATCATCGAGGAACAGAGCTATGCGATTTAAGTCCATCTCCAAGAGAGGACTACCATGTCATTGGCAATCAAGGATGGAGTTAACTATCATTATCAGAAAGCAAAATGCTACACAGTTTTTAAGGACTGCTGTGTATTTTCTGGTGACAGTTAACAGCGACATATACCAATCAATGCAGGTAAATGAATCCATTCGAAGGCAGGCCATGGATGCTAAATCACATTGTCCAATAAAGTCGCTAAATTACACCAGAGCGATGCAGAACTTTTTATAAGAGCGAGTCCTCTTTGGAATGAGAAGGGCTGCAGGGGAGCTGTGGCTAGCAAAGCTGGACTGGGGGAGGGGAGTGGGAGTGAAGGACAGGGGCCCCTCTGGGCTGGAAGCTCTGATATCTGCTGGTGACACTTATGTGGAAATTGGGGTCAAGACTCTTCTGGTGTGTTGTTGAGATCCCACTGAGGGCATGCTCTCCACATGCAGGGGGCAATTTTTGTATTTCATCTATAATGGTCTCTAGTAAACAACTCCACTGTCCAGTTCACAGTAAGAGCAGAAATGAATGGCTCTGATCATTCATTGTCAGTGAGAATGCAGAATGATGCAGCTTGGGGAAACTTTGGAAAACAATCTGGCAATTCCTGAAAAAGTTAAATATAAATTTATCATATGACCCAGAAATTCCACTCCTGGGAGTCTACCCAAGAGAAATGAAAAAGCATGTTCACATGCAGACTTGGGCAGAAATGTTCACAGAAGCATCATTCACAACAGCCTAAGTAGTCATCAACTGATGAATGGATAAAGAAAATGGCCATGATCCAGTGGAACACCACTCAGCAGCATGCCACAAGTTTAGACCTCAATGACATTATGCAATGTGAAAGAAGCCAGGTACAAAAGACCACATGTGGTATTAGCCCCTTTCTATGAAAGGCCCAGAATGAGCAAATCTATACAGGCAGAAAGTAGAAGAGCAGATGCCTGGGGAGTGACTACTGACTGGCCTGAAGACTTTAATATTGGCACAATGGAAATGTTTTAAAAATAGACTATGGTGATGGTTGGGCTTCCCAGGTGGTGCTAGTGGTAAAGAACCTATCTGGCAATGCGGAAGACAAAAGAGACGCGGGTTCCATCCCTGGGTCAGGAAGATCCCCTGGAGGAGGGTATGGCTCAAGTATTCTTGCCTGGAGAATCCCATGGACAGAGGAGCCTGGAGGACTACAGTCCATAGGGCTGCACAGAGTCAGACACCACTAAAGTAACTTAGCATGTATGCACACATGGTGATGCTTACACAGCTTGGTGAATTTACTAAAAATCACTGGACAGACATTACGTTAAAATCACTGGGTACACATTAAAATGTGTAAAATTTTATGGTACATAAATTGTACCTCAATAAAGTTGTTTTAAAAATTAAATGTTCCCATTGTGTCCTTTCCTATGTCACTCTCTAGTTCTTAAAATACTTAGGAATCCCATACACTGCAACAGACTCGGAAGACCCTTTGTTTATTCCAGCTGAGGCTGAAGTGTTAGTCGTGTCCGACTCTTTGTGACCTCAAGGACTGTAACCCGCCAGGCTCCTCTGTCCATGGAATTTTCCAGGCAAGAATACTGGAGTGGGTAGCCATTCCCTTCTCCCGGGGATCATCTCGACCCAGGCATCGAACCTGGGTCTCCCACATTGCAGGCAGATTCTACCATTTGAGCCATCAGGGAAGCCAGGACTTTGACTCAGGCAAACACCCTGAAGGTGTTGACTTGCCAAAGGAGGGAAATAAACAGGCAAGGAACAGTCCTTGATGTGCCAGCAAGCATGGAATTCACCTGTGGTTGCAGCATCGTCACCTGGCCCATCAGGATGGTGCCTCTGGAGATGGCTCCTCCACCCACAGCTTAGAGCTCCAATCCAACCCCAGCCCACCAGGCTCACAAAGACCTCAGCCCAAGGGGAGTCAGAAGTGATGGCAGCTATGGTGAAGACCTAGTCCATCAGTGGAAACAGAAGAGAAAAAGGAAACTTGGTATGCTGAGACCCAATTTACCAACCCTCCAAATGTACCCACAAACTCACTCACCTACCAAGACAATGTGTTCTTTGAAACATGCTGTCACCCTGAAAGCGACTCTTTGGGGTCATGTTCCAACGCCAGAAGCAACTTCTATGCTTGGAATAAAGTAAAAACATCTCGCTAGCAGTATAGCTTTGGCTTGCCCCCAAATGGAACCAAAAACATCTTATGAAATTCCAAGCTACTATGCTATCTCCTCGGAGAAGGCAATGGCACCCACTCCAGTACTCTTGCCTGTAAACTCCCATGGACAGAGGAGCCTGGTAGGCTGCAGTCCATAGGGTCGCTAAGAGTTGGACATGACTGAGCGACTTCACTTTCACTTTTCACTTTCATGCATTGGAGAAGGAAATGGCAACCCACTCCAGTGTTCTTGCCTGGAGAATCCCAGGCACGGGGGAGCCTGGTGGGCTGCCGTCTATGGGGTCGCACAGAGTCGGACACGACTGAAGCGACTTAGCAGCAGCAGCAGCAGCATGCTATCTCCTGGGCTTCCCCGGTGGCTCAGTGGTAAAGAATCTGCCTGCAATGCAGGAGCTGCAGGAGACTTGGGTTCGATCTGTGGGTTGGGAATTTCCCCTGGAGAAGGAAATGACAACCCACTCCAGTATTCTTGCCTGGAGAACCCCATGAACAAAGGAGCCTGGCGGGCTACAGTCTATAGGGTCACAGAGTCGGACACGACTGAAACGACTGAGCAAGCACACATGCGTGCTAACTCCTTCTCCGGGGGGAAAAAAATAGGACAATCCAAATCACTTGCAGGAGATGATATATTCCTAGCTGATGGAAAATCATGGAACATAAGAAGGAGGAACTCAGGAGGAAGTGTGTAGGAGGATCCACAGTGTCTACTACAGCTTTCCTCTCCTAACTCACTTCATCACTCACAAACATGCTGGGTGGCAGCGGCCAAAGTCAAAGGCGGAACTTGGGGATGGGAATGGGGACTCGAGCTGGCCCACCTGCCAGCCATGACCTCGGTCACCTGGGTGCCGGACCCAGGTAGCTGAGCCAACTAGGTACAGGAGGAGTCCCATACAGGAGGCTTCGGGGCTGGGAGAACGAAACTGGGGCTCCAGTTCGTGAATTAATAGCTCTCTCTCTGTAGCCCAGAAGGTGTTTGGATCAGGAACACTGGTTTCACAGCCAGAGGTCTGATAATCTCTTTCTCCCTTCCCATTGAAAAAGAAAGTATCTAAGATACTGGCGAATACAGTAAAATCCTTAACTCCATTTCCTCTCTTTCTCTCTCTCTCTTTTTCTTTCCCAGTGGCAAGGCTGGATAAGCTTATCAAGCGCAGGCAAACTACATCTTAGCTCTGATCCTTTCAAGAAATCCATTTGGCGCCTTTAACATTTCATTTAGCAGACTGAATTTCGGACATGTATTTATGGGGCTGGGTTTGCCCTTAACAGAGTATTGCATAAATCCCATTACAGTATCCACTTTAGCGTGTTTGGGGTTTTCTAAGCCAGGGCTTTATTTAAGTGGACAGCCCCGGAATGAGCCGCTCTGGCTCAGAAACTCTCTCCTCTCCCTCTGGATCCAATCTTTGCAGATTATCTCCATCATCATCAATGTCAAGTGATGTTTTAGGAGCAGTCCTTCTGGCACAGCCCAGAACGAGCCACATCTCAGCCTCGCTGGCCAAGCATCCTCACTCTCCAGTGACTTACATATGGGGTTCCCTTCCAGGAATCACCTCACCCCACATCCCTCTTTCTTCTGGCCATAGGCAGTGAAGGTTTGTTAACAATACAACGTTTATTCTGTATGTCTTCAGTTTCCAACAAGAAAAGTGCATTACCTGTAATTTCTGGGGGAAAAAAATTATAAAGAAAAGTGACCTATAGGAAAAACTGGGGAAGCCAAAGATCTGGGTTAGGAAGCTTTAGCAAGCCAGCTCCTCTTTTTAACCCTGAGATTAGCCATGGAAATAAATGGATTAGCAGCCCCAACCACAAGTGTGCCTGTAGCCATAGAGATGAAAGGAGGGGTGTGTGAGAAGGTAATGAGAGCACAGATAACCTGGCTGCCTGGTCTTTGCATTCACCACACTAATCTCAGTTTTCCATTTCTCACTCATTCTCTCAGCAGCGGGGATAGATGGGCCACTTACATTGCAGGCGGCCAGGCAGGAATGTAGCTAAAGATGCCCTTGGGGTAAGTGGCTCAAGGGTCCACTGTGCTGGGTGCCACATGGGAAAGACAGGGAGTCACCAGGCTGAAGCGTCAGCAGGGGTGGGAAGTTTCCATCCTCCTGGGACCTGTTCTGGAATGTCACACAGAGCTCTCTGATCACTGACTTTTCACTTCGCTGACTCAAGAGCAGAAAGACAAGGGAGGCAGCCAGCAGCGGTCCACATCAGAAAAAGCCAGGTGAAACCAGAGAGTTGCCACCAAGCTCTCTGGGACCCTGTCTGGCAAAGAGAGGCAACCCAGCATCTAGTCACTTTGTCTGAGCGCACAAGCAAGCTTTTTTAAAAAAGCCCCAGCAGCTGCAGTAGTGAAGAAATACACATGACGAGGGGCTCCGGGGCTATTTCAGGCTGTCTCTGGTGGATGGCAGCTGCAGCTTTGGTTACATCTAAGTTTGGCCTCAGAGCTTGTGGGGGTATGCCGTGCCTGATGAGAAAAAGAATGTCTGGTGACGTCATCGACTCCTTCAGCCTAGGTTTACAAAGCTCCTGCCACATGCCAGGCTCCAGGCGAGATGCTGGCATCCAGTGGGGCCTGCCCGCAGGAGATGACAGTCCAGAGTGGGACATACAGGGAGCAGCAAATATGAGGCCAGTGACACGGTTGAGACAGCATGGCTTCTCCCGACAAGACCAACAGGTGGCCAAAGGGAACTGTGAGCACGGAAAACCCAGCACCCTCTCTCCAGGGCTTAATCTTCTTTTCTTAAATATTTATTCTGATTTGTTTATTTGGCTGCACTGGGTCTTGCGGCATGTGGGATCTAGTCCAGGGATTGAACCCGGGCCCCCTGCATTGGAAGCGTGGAGTCTCAGCCACCAGTGAAGTCCCCTTAATCTTCTAAAGAGTCTCATCTGCTTTATTTTCTTCCTGTCCCACTTGCCTGAGCGTGGCTGGGGACAGATGCTGTGCACAATGCTTTGGGTACTACAGGAGGCGTGAAACATATGACTTCAGTTCAGTTCAGTTCAGTCGCTCAGTTGTGTCCGACTCTTTGCGACCCCATGGACTGCAGCATGCCAGGCCTCCCTGTCCATCACCAACTCCCTGAGTCCATCCAAACTCATGTCCATTGAGTCGGTGATGCCATCCAACCATCTCATCCTCTGTTCACAGTTCAAAAGCATCGGTGCTCAGCTTTCTTTATAGTCCAACTCTCACATCCATACCTGGCCACTGGTTCATTTATGTTCAACTAAATTAGATGCCCAGGTACTATTATGTCTCCACCTTAGAGCTGATGAAATCCAGGCTCAGAGAGGTGAAATGATTTCCCTAAAGTCACACGGACAGGAGAAAGCAGAGGGATGTGACTGAAGGCTGCTTGGCTTGAGTCCCTGATTGCAAGCATGATGCCCCCTCATTTTCCAAGGAAGTTTGCCGTGGCTCCAGACATGGTGGGTGGCACACAGTAGGGGCTCAGCCAATGTCTGCTAAACTGAATCTTATCATCTTATTTAAAGCAACTGCAGTCACTCTCAGCTTTGAAGCTCTGGGCCAGGAACGAGGTCATTCTATAAAAATGGAAAGCAGAAGTTTACCCTAAGGAATTTCTTGGAGTTAGAGGTAGGAATCCAGAAAGAAATCTATTCAAATGACCACAGAGCTAAGACACAGCCTCAATATAGGATGATTAAATAAGATGCGCTGAAGAATTACATAACAGCTCAGAAAAACTATTTAAGTCTCCACTGGCACTTGCCTTTTTGTAAAATTAGCATTTTCTGTTAAGCTCATAATATAGGAGCAGAGGGTTTTATATAACTGCTTGGGTCACACAGGGAAATAAAGACTTATTCCATTCACTTTTCAGCACTTGTGCTTCCCAGAGAGAACAGTGCAGAAGGTCATCCAGATGAGGTGGCTGATCATGGTAATAACAACAGTAATAATAACTGACCCCCGTTGCGTACTTCCTGGTTGCTAGACCCACGCTAAATGACCTAAATGACCATTCCATTTAATTCTCATTAAGACCTTTCTGCAACGGGCAAACACCACAGGCACCCTTTTACAGAAAGGTAAACTGAATGAAGCCAGGCTCAGAACACAGGTCATGGGGCTGAGAGTCACATGACTCAGTCTTTAACTCACATTTGCAACACTGCTGCAAATAACACTGAAGATTATGTCAAGGAAAAAAAAAAAAAAAAACTTGCCCAAATCTCAACATCTCAGACAGGAAGACAAGAAGGCCAGGGCCACCTGGGCCTGTGTCGGATACAAGCTGCCTGCTTCCCACTTCACTGGCATTTCCCTGGACTAAACTCCCACACGTGGCCACAGAAGAGCACTTTTCAAGCCCAGCATCCTGTGCCTCCACTCATATTTGGCTCCACCGCAACCAAGAAGGCATCTGGGGACAAGTGATCTTTATCTGTACCAAATGTTTATTGGGCTCACTCCAGGAAATGGTCCCATGTTAAGCCAATGTGCACAATGTCACCCACATCTGCTTGGCATGCACTCGTGTCCACATTGTAGCACTTGGAATGATGTCTCTCTTGGAGTGTCGCCCTGGAAAAGTGTCACTAGGTCCAACAAGATCAACAGCCTACTTTTTATGGAGCAGTTCTCTAGATAAAGAGAGCAGAGGGAAAGTGGGATCAGAGCACTCCTTTGAAATACCTCTCTCCATGCACCAGTTTATAGAAAATTGTTCTTGGGGGCGGGGGACCTTTCAGAGATATGAAGAAACATAAATCTGGCTAGTTTTTGAAAGAGAGTGAGATTCACTTTCCTGGATTCCAGTACCATTTCCCCAGAGCCAAATTGTGCTTCACAATACTTGTAGCAAAGAGGCTGAATCCTGGATGCCACTTGGTGTATACAGCCATTCTGGGCGGACCATTCACTCTCTTCTGCAGATCCCTCCCCTAGAGGGAGAGCTGAGGTTTAGTGCTTCATGTTTCATGAACAGAATATGGCAGAAGCGATAGTAGTTCATGTTCAAGGTTCAGTTATACAAGAACTGCAGCTCTCTTTCCTACGGTTCTCTTCTTGGATCACTGGCTCTAGGGGAATCCACCTGCTTTGTTGTGAGCTGCCCTATGGTGAAGAACTGAAAAAGACATCCAGATAACTACCAGCAATGAACTGAAGGCCCCAGTCTACCAACAGGCTATGAGAAGCCATGGCCTGCTGACAGCCATGTGAGTGAGCTGGGAAGTGGATCTTCCCCACCTCCCCAGTTGAGCCTTCAGATGAGACCACAGCTGTAGCCACCAGCTCAAATGCAGAATGAATGAATACCTTTAGTTATCTTTTCTAATTAAAATAATATATGTTCGTTGAGAAAAATTAAGAAAATAAGATTCAGATTCAAGAGAGATCAAGAACAAGAACACTCAGCTAAGCTGTTTATATAACAGATCCCTGACCCATAGAAACTGAGATGATAAATGTCTGCTGTTTAAAACCACTAAGTTTTAGGTATAATTTGTGCATGGTAGGTAATTAATACAGTGCCACATATGATTAATTTGAATCCCACTGATGAAACACATCTCATGCTATGGGACATAAGGGGCTAAAAGTATAAATGGTAAATTTCTTTGTACTATAAAGACAAAGGTGAGTGAAAGAACCTTTAGCAATTCTACAGCAAAAACTAGGGCACCAATCAGAAGGCTGGCTTTAGATGAATTTGCACTTATTTTGTGAAGACAGAAATGAACAGACACCATCACTGGACCAATGAAAAGGCAGAGAACAAAAACTTTCCTGAGAACCATTTTCAACACAGAAACACAAATGGATGTCAAACTTTTAATTTTTTATCAATTTATGGAGATATGCTCACTCACACAAGTAAGCAATAAAGTATAAATCAGGGTGACCATCTGAACGAGGATACATATCCGTACCTATATCTAGCTATAGTCAGTGCAACGGTATTCTTAGTCAGTGATTGTAGCAGCTCTTTTTCAATTCTTTGACCTTGATTTTACGGGAGAGTAGTGAGACCATGGGCCTTAGGGTTGCATTGACCTGGGTTCCAGGCCCACCTCTGCCCTCACTAGCTATGTGACCTTGGGAAGACAGAAACAGAGTTTTATTTTCTCATCTGCAGTAAGTGGAAAAAATCCACATCACTGTGGCAATGCAAAGGTTTGTTGTATTTATATTTGAAAGTGCTTAGTGTTGTCTATGGCACAGTTGCCCAGTAAAATATGAGCTTCCTTGTGTAAGCTCCTCCTGGGCTCTCTGCTGTGGTCTGTGATAACCCAGGCTAAAAATCTCCAGTGGGTGTGGGAGTCATCATCATCCAGGAACTTAAAGCAAAGGCAGCTGATCTAGAAACATCAAATTCCAACACTTACTAACAGTCTGTCTGTGAGCACCTTACTTTGCCTCATCTGCAAAATGAGCATAAGATCAGCACACACCTCTGTTCTGATGACTGAGTGAAATAAGGTAATTAAGGACTTGGAGTAGTGCCAGGCATGCAATGGACGTTAAATAAATGGTAGCTATCTTGTTAAAATCATTTATTATTCTTATTCTCACTATGATTATTTAAGTCATAATTTAACTTAATTGGTTACACAGAGGTCTATGGGACAAATCCAGTCCACCAAATGTTTTGTTTGCTTCACACAAGATGTTACTAAAATAGATAAATTTAAAAATCTGAGTTAGTTGCCAATATATATGAGATCACAGTGAAAAATCTAAATTTCTGGTTACTCATAAAACTCGAAAGAGCAGATAACTTTGGGCCTGATTCTCTCAAAGTTATAGGCAGCTACAGCCAAGAAGGCACCACCCACGGAAGACGGTACTTGCTCTTCTGTTCACCACTGTCCCCATCACTCCCTACCGCCCCACACATGTCCCGTAGAACTGCCTAGCCTTAAGGACATTTGGGTTTTTGACCCTTGCTTTAATTTCTTAAAGATTTACCTCCACTAAGACTTTATTTTTAATATCAAGTACTCGAAGCAGCAATGGCAAGAATAGATAATGAATAAGATTAAGTCTTCCCTAAGGAAATCCTCAGCAACAGTAAGTGCCAAATAATGGCTGAGGATTAAGATAGAGTCAGATCAGAAGGATAAAGATCCAGCTCTCTGCGACAATCCTCTGCGCATGACCCAAAAACGAGCTGCCAGAGCTTAAGTATCAAAATTCCACCCCCCACTCCCAATCCAGTGATGGTTAATTTTATGTCCATCTGACTGGGTCACCAGCTGCCCAGACCTTTAGTCAAATATTATTCTGGGTGTGTCTGTGAGGGTGTTTCTGGAGGGGATTCACGTTTGAATTGGTAGGCTGTTTAAAGCAGATTGTCCTCCTTGACATGGGTAGTAGTTTTGTGATTTAGTTGCTAAGTCGTGTCCGACGCTTGCGACCCCATGGACAGTAGCCCGCCAGGCTCCTCTGTCCATAGGATTCTCCAGACAAGAATACTGGAGTGGGTTGCCCTTTCCTTCTCCAGGGTGACACGGGTAGGCCTCACCCAATCAGTCAAAAGTCTGAACAGAAGAGAAAGGCTGAGCCTCTTCCAAATAAGGAGTACCCCTCCTGACTGACAGCCTTCAGACTGGGAGGAGGTTTTTTGTTTTTGTTTCCTGCCTTTAGATACAAACTGAAACATTGCCCTTTCCAGCATTGAGCCTGCAGGCCTTCAAGCTGGAACTTCTATCGCTGGTCCTCCTGGGCTCTTAGGTCGGTGGTTCTCCTGGGCTCTTAGGTTAGTGGTCCTCCTGGGCTCCGAGGTCGGTGGTCCTCCTGGGCTCTTAGGTCAGTGGGACTCGTGGGTTCTGAGGCCTCCGGGCTTAGACTGACATCACACTCTCAGTTCTCTTGGACCTGTCAAGCGCAGATCGCAGACTTCTCTGCCTCCACCAGAGTGTGAGCCAATTCTTTACAATAAATCTATTTCTCTCCTCATATACATCCTATTGGTTCTGTTACTCTGGGGAAACCTAATACAACCCCCTTCTCAAAAAGAAAAAAAAAAAAAAAAAACAACTATTATCAAACCAATAGTACAAAGCTTACAACTGATGGAGAATCAGAAGCAAAGAACCATGGGAAGCTCTGTCTCTTCCCTCGAACCATTGTTTAAGCTGAGGAGGCTCAACTACCTAGAGGATCATCAGCTGCCACGGGTTGACTGGAGTATCTTTTTAGCTTCAGAAAGTCCCTCGACTCATGGAGTCTCCTGCTGAGGGACGGGGCAGGGATGACCCCAGGGAATGCTGGGAAGATGTGCAAAGCATGCTCCCATAAGTCTTTGCAGCTCTCTTCCTGTTTCCCCCATTTCTCCCTGAGCCCATTTCTCTGCATCCTTTGTCGCTCTCAGGAGAAAAGAAAACACGACCACTTATTCCCATCCCCCAGGAGTAAACCGAGAGTGGTGGTGTGGGAAATTTGGATTTTCTTCTTCACACATTCGTCTTGGTTTCCTAAATTTTCCTCAAAGAATTGTGTGTCTCTTTAATCAGCAAAGATAACAAAAGTTACCAATTCATTCTGCATTCATTCTACAGCAGGCATGGAGCTCAATGCTTAGAGGCTGGGGGCACTGGAACCAGACTGCCTGGATGCAAATCCTGGCTCTGCTCTATGACCTTGAGCAACAATCTGAAACCCCTTTGAAAAATGAGTACAGAAATAGTCATTACCTCACAGGGCTGCATGCATTAAGACTCAAGCAAAGGGCTTAACATGTGCTTAGCAAACAGCAAATGCTAATCAATTGCTTACTGTCACTGCTGTTGTTGTTTCATAATATTTACATATTCACTACATGTATATATAACAAAATATTTATATAATTATAGTATTTATTGGTGCTTGCTATATACCAGTAATAACATTAACTGCCGTTTTATGTGTCTTAGCCTGTGTCAGGCATTACACACACACACACACACACACACACACACACACTCTCTCTCTCACTCAATCTCAGTGTCTGTCTGTCTGTCTATCACTGTCTCTCTCTTTCTCTTTCTCATTAACTTCAAATCACTACCAAATGTGATGTGTCAATGTCCAACAAGGGAATGAGGCCGGTAGAAATAAGAGGCCATACTGACCAGGAGTGGTGTGAGGACTAACTGATCCCCAGCATGGCACTCAGCACCTAGAACATTCTCAAAAGAGCACTAGCTGAATTGGAGTTAGAACCCACCTGTCGATGCAGGAGATATAAGAGATGCATGTTCGATCCCTGGGCTGGGAAGATCCCCTGGAGGAGGGCATGGTGACCCATTCCAGCATTCTTGCCTGGAGAATCCCCAGGGATAGAGGAGCCTGGAGGGCTATGGTCCATGGGGTCACAAAGGGTCAGACACAACAGAAGCGACTTAGCACAAACACACGCATGCACGGGCTGACTTAGATCAGTGACAGAAAGCTCTTCAGACCCACCACTCAACTAAGGAGCCTGCCTCTCCTAGTTCGGAACCCCCACTGTGCTTTTCCCGCCACGATCCCCCATCTGGCTGACCTCAAAAGCCCTCTAGCTGTTTTCCCCACCTCCTCCCTCACCTTTTTTCAGTGCTTCACCTAATACCTGTTACCCAGAGGGATCTTTAACGTCATGCTTTTACTTTCAGATAACTTTAGATTTGTAGAAAAATTGCAAAGACAGTGCAGAGGGTTGCTGTGTATCCTTCTCCCAGCTTTCCCTAATATCCACATCTTGCCCTGCCCATGGTTCATTCCTCAAAACCAAGAAATCTACATTGGTGCAACACTATTCATTACAACACAAAATTGCAGACTTCACACAGATTTCACCGATTTTTCCACTTATGACTTTTTCTTTTTCTGTTCCAGAATCCAATCCAGAAAACCACATTGCATTTTGTCATCATGTCTAGACCAGAAGGATTTCTCAACGCAGATCATTTTCCTGCTTTAAATTCAATGAGTTCCCACACAGTTTGAATAAAACTGGAGCTCCTGGCTCTAGTCTCCAAGACCCACATACTTTAGCCCTGCACACACCCCACCCGTCTCACCCACATGACCCTCACTCACGTTGGTGCCTGCGCCCAGGAGCCTCTGGTCATGTCTTTGAATCCCAAACTCAGTCTAGGCTCTGCCTTTGCTGAGCCTTCTGCTTGGAAAGCTGTCTGTCCTCTTTGTGACTGTCACCTGCTAAGTGGCCTCCCCTTGTCACTCCAGCTAAGCCAGCCTCACCCCGTCATCACCACCCTCTCTCCCCTTCATGAGCACACTCATTGTCACCTGGACTGATCCTATTTATATCTTTGAGGTTGATGGTTCATTCCCCGGTTGGAATGTAGATGCAATGCCTATCTTGTTGATCATTTCATAGTAAGTACCTCGAACAGTACCTGGCACAGAGTAGCTACTCAGTAAATATCTGTTGACATGCGGTTGAAGGAATGAATAGATGAAGGGGGGGTATCTGTTTTCAAACATTCACACACGTCACAAGAATTTAGTACAACACCTGTGTATAGTAGGTGCTCAATAAATACCTCTTGAATTAAATATTGGTCACTGATTTATCCCAAGAAGCTAGCACGGTACCTGGCATGCAGCAGGTGCTCAATATTTGTTGGACGACTGATATTTGAGTGAATGCCTTCTATTTTCAAAGAAAGAGGTGACCAGGCAGAGTAAGTCAGCTGGGGCCACTTTTATAACCAAGGCACTCTCTCAAGAGGCTGCCAGTGAGGAACACTGGGAACCTCGCACCAGCTGCTGGGACATCTGTTTGGGAAGAGCAGCAGGCCCCACGGTTGTGCAGAGGTGGCGGCTGTCACCCGGCCGGCACACGACAATGGCCCCCTGCTCATTCAGGAAGTCCCAGCCACCGTCACCCCAACGTGGAGGCTCCTAGCAGCCCACGATGCAAAGTTGCCACAGAAAAGGCAGCTGATTAATACCCTCAGATGGCCTATTGTCTGCATCCTGTCACCAGAGAAGAAGCAGCTGTTTACAGTTTGTTTATTTGCCTTCCTTTGGAGCCTTTTTGAGGAAACACAAACTCTTGCTCTCCAGGGCACAACTTAGCAGCTGAAGGGAGCGAAGAAAATGGTGTTTATTTTTAATAGAATAAAGAGTTGGGGCGGGGAGCTCAGGAAGTCTGGACACAAGCGGAAGACACCTCGCTGGGAGGCCACAGGCCTTAGGGCAACATCTTAGACAATATCAGCCTCTCAAGGGAAGGCTGAGAGTCCAACTCCTGGTGGAAAATTTAGGCACGGGCCATGGGGGTCTGCCAAACAGTGGACTCGGGTGAGCACCAGCAGATATGAGAAGCCTGGAATAGCTCTTTAGCCTTGGAACTGAGAGAACAAGGTACCCAGGGAAAATAATCACCTGCTACTAAATATGGTGACATTCTACACAGAGCCGCCATGTACAGTTGTGCAGGCTGGGCACTGCACATAGGGCCCGGTGAGGGGGAAATCTAGCCACGTTCCACTGTCCAAGACTGCACTGCTCATAAGAAGGGGCATCTTTTCTCTGCACAAGCATTGCTTTCTGGCCAAGTCATGTCCCCTCCCTAACATGGGCACTTTTCTCTAACTCCATAATGGCATCAGGCACCAGCCTACAAGCACCCAGTGTTCACCAGCTCAGGTTGAAAACCCACAGGAAGAATGAAGGCCCCCTTTCCTTCCCCACCCAGGGCTTCTCCTGGTTCCGGTCCTCTTTCCTCCTTCTTTCATCAAGTTCATCCCCTATCACCTACCTGACAGGAAGGCTAAAAAGCATCAACTCTGCATTCAAGCTTTCTTACAAGGTTCAGCTACAATGGAGAGTTAAGCAAAGCCCTCTCACAAGTCAGAGAAGGAAGAGCAGGTGTCAGAAACGTTCTATGGGGTCTGAGAGCATCTGACTGTGGGCTATGAGCCCCTGATTCCCTCAGCGATAGAACACAAGGAAGAAGTTCATATCCTGATAAGACACATGGAGTCAGGGACCCAGAGGGATCACAGGCAGGCTGAGGTAAGGAAGAGGGAGAAAGAAGAAAAGGCTTATGGAGGCACAAGGGTAAAGAAGATCTGGTCCAAGGTTGGCACTAAGTCCACAAGTTCAAACACACCCCAGAAAGTAGCTTTCACCTCTGGGCTCTGGAGTCACAAGAAAAACATCTCCCTGCTCCAGACAGAGGCCACAGTGGGTAGGGAGGCTCCTGGTGAGACACGTCAAAGGCCACAATGCTTGCTAGACCAGCAAGCAGAGACTGCTTCCGAGCATCTCTCACGAAGCTAACAACTACCAGTCACTAATCTCACCCTGGCGGGCGTTCGGGGGGTCCCTGGGTCCCATCAGTCTCCCTTCTGTGCCCAGCAGGGTGTGAGAGGGAAAGGATGGGCCCTGAGACACAACTCCATACACAGTATGTTACCAAGCTCGCTCCACTCCCTGTTGAGAGAGCGCCTTGGACCTGGCCCTGAACCTTCCAGTCCTGAGAAGCCTCACTAGGCTACATGAGTGTCTGTATGTATCCAAACTCCAGCACACACTATTCTTCCCACCTCCACATCCGACTCACCCTGGAGTAGGCCGTTTTTTTTCTTTCTTAGACTACTTACAACCTTCTGATTCTCTTTTCTAGACCAGGGGTTGGCAAATGATGACCCATGGGTTGAATCCAGCCCACTGCCTAAGTTTGTAAATAATGTTTTATTGGAACACAGCCACACCCATTCATTCACATACTGTCCAGGGTTGCCTTGTTTTTTTTTTTCTTAATTTAAACTTTTTATTTTCTGTTGGGGTATAGCCAGTTAACAATATTGTGATAGTTTCAGGTGAATAGCAAAGGGACTCAGCCATACATATATGTGCATCCAGTCTCTCTCCCAAACTTCCAGGCTGAGTCGAGTAGTCATAACAGGGATCTCGGATCTTCCCTGGTGGCTCAGATGGTAAAGAATCTGCCTGCAATGAAGGAGACCCAGATTCAATCCCTAGGTCAGGAAGACCCTCGTGGATAAGGAAATGGCAATCCACTCCAGTATTCTTGCCTGGAGAATTCCATGGACAGAGAAGCCTGGAGGGCTATACAGTCTATGGCGTCGCAAAGAGTCAGACACAACTAAGCCAGTTACACTAACAGGGACCTTAAGGCCCGTGAGGCCTAAAATACTTACTATCTGACCCTTTATGGACAATGTTAGCCAATCCCTTCTCTAGAATGTTTATTGTATTTATTAAATAATATTGACATATATTCACTACCATGTGCAAAACAGATAGCTGGTGAGGAGCTGCTGTATAACACAGGGACCCAAGCCTGGTGCTCTGTGATGCCCTAGAGGGTGGGGTAGGGAGGGGAGGGAGGCTCAAAAGGGAGTGGATATATGTATAATTATGGCTGATTTATGTTGTTATACAGCAGAAACCAATACAACATTGTAAAGCACTTTTCCTTCAATTATAAAAATGCTTATTATTTATTATTTGCCTTCCCCCTCTAGGGCTTCCCTGGTGGCTCAGACGGTAAAGAATCTGCCTGCAATGCAGGAGACCTGGGTTTGATCCCTGGGTCAGGAAGATCCCCTGGAGAAGGGAATGGCTACCCACTCTAGTATTCTTGACTGGAGAATTCCATGGACAGAGGAGCCTGGCGGGCTACAGTCCAGGGGGTCACAAAGAGTCAGACACGACTGAGTGACTAATACTAACTGCCTTCCTCTTCTAGAATGGTAACTCCACAAGGCAGAGGCCCCTACTTTGTTCATAAATATAGTTCAAACTCTTTGGATGTGCCTGGCAGGTACTAAGCACTCAGTAATGTTTACTGGGTGGATGAATGAGCAGCCATCTGTGTGCACATCACCCAACAAGCGAAAGTGAAAGCCACTCGGTTGTGTCCAACTCTTTGCAACCCCATGGACCGTAGACTGCCCGGCTCCTCTGTCCATGGAATTCTCCAGGGAAGAATACTGGAGTGTGTAGCCATTCCATTCTCTAGGGGATCTTCCCAACTCATGGATCAAACCCAGGTTTTCCTCATTGCAGGTGCATTCTTTACCATCTGAGCCACCAAGGGAAGCCCAAGAATACTGGAGTAGGTAGCCCATCCCTTTTCCAGTGGGATCTTCCCAACCCAGGAATCGAACCAGGATCTCCTGCATTGCAGGCAGATTCTTTACCAGCTGAGCTACCAGGGAAGCCTTTGCCCCACAGAGGAGGTGATATTTTGCATGTGATGAAGTGAGGTTCTGAAGGGCCAAGCAGCACCAAGCAGGGTTTCACAGCTGGTCCTTGGTGGCACTCGGATTTGAACCCAGACTGGAATCTCGAAGGATTTTCACAACTCAGTTAGCAGCAGTCAGTTATTCACAACCTTGCTTTTGACAAACCCAGAGGTTGTCTACCCTCCTTAAACCAGCTGTGCGGATTTCACACGGGATCTCTTCTGTCTCCTCTGCTCCTCCGCCTTGCCTCCTCTGCCTGTCCTTTCTCACCCTGCCTTCCTCACGGGCTGTTAAGAGGACCAAATGATGTAACAACTGCAACTTTATTTTCCGTGCACTTGTATTTATCTCTCCTTGTGCTTAAATACCAACTTAACTGTCACAACCATCTTTTAAAGTAGGGAGCCCCGTCAGCCCCATTTTACAGGTGGAACACTGAGGCAGAGAACAGTAACGTGACTGGTCCGAACTCAGACCAATAGTAAGGGGTGGCTCCAGGATCCAAGCCCAGGCCCTCAGATCCTAACAATGAGGCAATGCTTCTCTTCTACAAACAAAGTGGGCTGAAAGAGCCCCAAAGTGTCCTGGGGCCTGCACTGCAGGGTTCCCCTTCTGTGGACATGGGGAGCTGCTCTGCATTTGAGGCAACCTGGGGCCCACCCTCAGTGGGGAGGCCCAGCCCACCCTCAGCGGAGAGAGAAGAGCCCACCCAGCAGAGCCAAGGCCACCCTTCCTCCTGCAGGGACCTCCTCTGGTCCCCACAGAGGGCACGGGGCAACCAGAACCACCTCCAAGTCCAGGGACCGTGGCCAAGCTTGCTGGGTAGACAAGAGGGAGCCTCAGAAGGTCCCCTGGGCTCAAGGGAGAAGGAAGCCCTCATCCTGTCTACCCCCTCATCAGCCTGTTGATTTGGAATCTCTGAAAATGGTTTTCACAACTCAGTTAGCGGCAATCAATTATTCACGACCCCGCTGCCCACAGACTCAGACTGTCACTGTTAGCAAGATAATTTCTGGACTTTGCCCAAAAGCCCTGCTCCAGGCTGTCAGGCAGCCCCCTGTTTATCTTCTCCCTTCCCCAGAGACCCCCAAAGCCCAGCGAACACTACCCACCCTGACAATGGGCACACAGATGGGTAGGGAAGGCCCCTCGTGCCCAGAGCCTGGGAGGGGGCCAGACAGCTAGGGGCTGCTCCCAGCCTGCGTGACTCACTTCAAGGCTTTGGGGCAGAAAGTCTGACCTCAGTTTAATCCAACTGGAAAACAGGGCTCAGGAATTCCAGACCCTCTGCCAGGCTCTGGGATGAATCCCACATTATTTTCTAAAATGTTTCAGGCTCAGAAAACATTGTGTCCTACGGAAAGCACGACCTGGGAGGGTCTCCCAGGCGTGCTGTCACCCTTCCAAGCTCACGGTCAAGAACTTTGGGTACTTGGCGGGGGCTTATGAGTCATTAAGACCACCATGAACATTTGTCCTCTAAAAACTTGAGGCTCTCTTCAGGAGCAAGTTCTCATATCCCTGAGAGGCGAGAAGGAGAGAGATGTTACCCGACACCCTTGGGAAAGACTTGCAGGTTCTGGCATGAGACTCACCAGTGGTTGAGCCCTAGTTTTGCTGCTTAAACAGGCATGACCTTGCACGCAAGCTCCTTTTTCTCAGAGCCTCAGATCCCACATCTGTAAAATGGGAAAAGAATGGCACCTACCCCCTAGGGCTGTAGTTTGTAGTAAATAAAACGGCTCATGTGAAAACACTCAGGTACCATCTTGCTTGGTACCTCATAGACACCATGGCCTCTTAATTCTAAGACCCTGTTGCTGCTGAGATGCATTGTTGATTAGTTTCAGGGCAACGGGCTACGTGAGGAAGCGTAAAAGAAATACACACATCAATTGCACAACCCACGCCAGATGTTAGAAATGCTATTTGTTAAATGTAAAAATATGCATCTTAAAATGAATTCAATTATTACCATCGTTACAATCACTGTATTAATTTTAGGTGAGAAAGCAGGTACAGAGAGGACACGTGACCGACTGAAGGGCACACCATCATTCACGGCTGAGTTGGGAACAGGATCCAGTCTCCCATGTCTCTGGAGGGAGGGAGAGGAGGAGCCCTTATCCAGGCAACCCCTCCCTGCTTCCAATTCTTCCTCCTCCTCCTCCTCTCCCCCCCTTGCGATTCTCCTCCTTCCTCCTCCTCTTCCTGCAAAGATGGACAGTAATAGAACAGTTCCTCCGAACCTGGAGAGCCCATCCCCCTTTCCCCCTTGGGAAAGACTTAGCCAAGCCTGCGCCTCTCCTCCCAGCTCTCCGGCTGTGTCTGCGTGGGGCCAGCCGAGCACGGCAATGGAGGGAGGACCACGTGTGCAGCCCCATCCCCGGTGAAGATGCCACAGCGACAGGCCTCTCACTCGCCCTGCCTGTGGTCCTGGAAAACGGGGTCCCCTAAGAGAGGAGAAGCAGCGGAGGTCTGCCAGGCCCGCGGGCAGGAAGGAAGCGGCGGGGCCAGGGCTGGCGGAGGGGACCTCCCCTGGTCCAACCAGGTTCAGCCAATTCTCAGTCACACGAAGAGGACTTAGCATTAGGTGCCACGGGGGTTAAGAACATGGGCTCCACACCAGCCTGCCTGGGTGAGAAAGCAGATCTGTCTACCAGCTGTGCCACCTTGGGGGAGTCAGTTCCCCTCTCTTGCCCTACTTGCTCAGTCCACAAAAGAGTGACTTCCACAACCCTCACATCCGAGGGCGCTGGAAGCATTAAGAGCAAAATGCTTGGCATGTGTAGTGCTTAATAACTAGCACCTGCTATTATTATTATCATTTAATTATTATAATTCAGTAACATCATGAATGTCTTGATCCACAGGCCCCTGCATCAGGTACTAAAACCACAAAGTAAACCCTAAGGTGCTGTCAGTACGGTTGGGGAGCCAGGGAGAAACCAACGGAACTACACACGATTCAAGTTCTAGCCAAACTTTGCCTCCAGATGGTAAAATGTCATTTGGAAACAGGGCCCTCTAGCTCTTCCTTGTAGAGAATGTCATCATCTGATCTTTCACGCAATGTCTGAAGGAAACAAACAAACAAAAAACTTTCTGAGCATCTATTATGTGCCATTCACTGTTCTAGCCCTGGGGAGGCCCTGATGGGGGCAGGGGGGCAGAGATCAGCTGTGCTGGTGATGGGGACTCCCAATACAGTCTCTCATGACACTGGAGTTTATCGTTAAGCAGAGGGGTAGATCTGGGAGGTGGGGTCAGGGGGAGGAATAAGATGCATTTCTGCACAGGAGATTCTTCCCAGGTGGTGCTAGTGGTAAAGAATCTGCCTGCCAATGTACGAGACAAGGGTTCGATCCCTGGGTCAGGAAGATCTTCTGGAGGAGAGCATGGCAACCCACTCTAGTATTCTTGCCTGGAGAATCCCATGGACAGAGGAGCCTGGCGGGCTATAGTCCATGGGGTCGCAAAGAGTCGGACACGACTGGAGAGACCTAGCACACACACAAGCACTGCACAGGAGCCACACCAGACCAGCCAAGCACACACACACGGAGTAGAAGGGTAAGGCTCCCTGTAATCCCCCTTGCTGGGAGCAGGTCACAGCTGGCAGAAAACAGACAGGCAACTGGGTACAGGAAACCAGAAAAGACCTAAGAGTGAGAAGCATAAGGGGCCTGGAAGTTTCTTAGTCCAGCTGAAAGATGGGGAGAGAGAGGCCCTAAAAGGGATACATGGAAATCCCACCGAGTGAGACGCAGAACAAGGACTGGTCCCCAGGTGTCTGACTCCCGGAAGAAGAGATCCGCTTTGTGAAGTGCAGAGATGACTCCAGCACAGCACAGCGCCCACCACAGCCATAGCCAGACACAGCTGCCACGCCCCTCGCTGCCACTCCTCTGGGCCAATGCTACCAGGCTAGAGTTGGTGCAGGACGCCAGTACCAAACAAGCCCCTTGAGAATGGGACCATGGATGGGTGAGTTTTGATATAGGATGAAGGCAGAGAAAATTGCTGAGTTGGGGACATTGTTCTGGAGGGGCAGGTGGGAATATGAGAGGACCCTGAGAAGGCAGGGATGTCTCCTGTTGGAGACAGAGTGGCTAGAAAGGCAGAGAAGTGCTGAAAAGACCATCAGAGACAGAATGGTTTTGGACAACCAACAGTAAACCTTTCGATCTGTTCGAGTTGCTGTTGTTCAATGGCTAAGTTGTGTCCGCCTCTTCACAACCCCATGGACTGCAGCATGCCAGGCTTCCCTGTCCTTCACTCTCTCCCAGAGCTTACTCAAACTCATGTCCATTGAGTCAGTGATGCCATCCAACCATCTCATCCTCTGTCATCCCCTTCTCCTCCTGCTCTCAATCTTTCCCAGCATCAGGGTCTTTTCCAATGAGTTGGCTCTTCGCATCAGGTGACCAAAGTATTGGAGCTTCAGCTTCAGCCTCAGTCCTTCCAATGAATATTCAGGATTGATTTCCTTTAGGATTGACTAGTCTGATCTCTTTGCAGCCCGAGGAACTCACAAAAGTCTTCTCCAGCACCACAATTTGAAAGCATCAATTCTTCGGCACTCAGCCTTCTTCTATTCAAGGACCACTTCCAAATCACATGTCTAAACCAGTCAACAATTTTGAGGTTTCAGGAAAATGGGGCTGATGGATACACTGACAAGGCTAAGAGGAACCTTATATCAGAATGCTTCACAGTGGCTCAGAAGCCCCTGCAGGCCCTGGCTCCTGTCTCTTCCTGCTGACGTTGATGCCCTTGCTCATGAAGGTCACTCTGTCCCCATCTTCCCCCGATCCTTGCCTGACCACCTTCTATTTATTTCACTCTAAATGTCATCTTGCCAGAAAAGCCTGCCCTGATGACTCTTCCATTACTCACTGTTCCTGCTACCAGGATGTGAGCTCCAGGCGGGCTGGGACCCTGTTTTGTCCACTGCTCCCAGCATGTGTCAGCATGTGCCTGGTAATACTGCAAATGAATGAATGATTAAGGGTCTGTGAATACCCTGGGGAAATCTAGACACATGATAATTATATGCAAGATAAGGCACATAAAATGTCTAGCACATGACACATGGTAGATCGTCAATGGATGCTGCTTGGAAGACATCAAAACCGAAGCCCAACCCACAAGGTTGGTCTCCCATTCCTCCCAGAAAGTAGCCAGACAGAGCCTCTTGCCTGGCTCCCCAGGGTCCATTCTCCAGGCCCCGCCCAACCTCAACGGTAACCCCAGGACAAGGAGAATGCTGGCTTTACAAGACCAGGAAGGCATCAGACCTGAGGGCAAAGCTCGCTGGGAACCTGCAGGAGTGTCAGTGTATTCTACAAAACAACAAAGCGCCTTGCCAGCCTTCTTACTCTTAAAGGCAAGAGGAAGTTGGTCAATAGGAAAACAGTGCAGAAGGCTGGCTCTGCCTTGATGAGGCCAGGCTAAGTGATAACTTCCCCTAATCCACCCCACCCAAATAACATGAAACTTCAGAGACTTCTCCTGCTACCTACAGCTTCCTTTACTCAACAGCCAGAACAGAAGCACAGTGCAAACAATGTGAGTTAGAACACTCAGCCCATTCACAAGTTCTAACCCTAACAGGAACTAGATCAGTATTCTGTGCTTAATAGTTAGAGGATCTTGTAGAACTACGCTACCATGTTTGTGTCCTGTTTCATGAATGTCTGCTTTTATTTCTATTTAGCCCCTTTCCTATAGTTCTTTCAGGTTCTCAATGATGATTTTTACATAAAAATTGGAAACTATCATTTTCATCTCTTGCATTTAATGTCAAAATCTAAAGTGCTTTTATAATAGGCTATTAATTTTCCTCTGGGCACAGTTTTAGCCTCATCCCATGGGTTTTGATATGAAGTATTCTCATTTTCATTCATCACCCTAGAATTTGAAATTTCAAGTTTGATTTCTCCTTAAAGAGTTATACAGAAAAGTTTTGTTGTTTTGTTTAAATTTTCTAAGTGATAGCCTTTTAGGAGGCCAATTTTTAATATGTCTTATTGTTTCATAAGTCAGGCCTGGATGATTCCTACTTTTTAAATCTATTACATTTCTTTTGAGACAAATTATCCATTTTAATTAAGGCATCATAGAACATCTAGAAAAGAATCTTTAAAAAGAAAAGGCCTCTCCTAGAACACAAATACACATACACCTTTGTAAACAGTTTCATAGAATAATTACCAAAAAAGGTTTATCTTTTCAAAAGTAAATATCCAAAGAAAGAAAGTAAACAAACTATTAAGGAGGGAGAAGATCTACCAGAATCTAAGGATTAAAGTTCTCCCATCTAGAAATTCAACACCTAGGAACTTTACCTATAATGGCACTGCTCTACAAACCCATTTTAAGGACTAAAACTGAGGCTGTCTGAGACTGAGCCAGCTGTACCACTACATTTTAGCTGAGATTGCATTTCAATTCCACTAACTCCTTCACCACAGAATCCAGCTGTCTTCTGAAAGAAATACTAAAACATCCTCTGAGCATCTTCTCTGGTGACATTCCTGAATTCTGTTAATTGCACAAGGCACAAACAGAAGGCAAGATTAAAACAAACAGGACTTTACCCCTGTAAAGTGGGCTGGTCTGAAAAAGGAAGCTGATACGACTTTTTGAAGAGCCCCAGAAAGAGTATTAAGCCATTTGTCAGCCAGTGCCAAGCAAACCTGAAAGACAAGTGGATCCCAGGGAATCCTGACATTCTTCTCTCAACTCTGTCAGTGCCTCTGCCTACAAAAGTAGGACAGCAAATGGAAAAGGACCAGCATTGCAGGTACTGACGCAGGACTGACGCAGCTAAACGATACTGACAATGCATAGGAAGGCAACTCCTTAGGGGGAATCTCTGAGCTCCATTGCTGTGGCCACATACAACATCTGCAGTCCCTGAAGGGACATTTCAGCACGCTGTTTCAATGCAAAATGACACATGCTACTGAAGGCTAGAGATCTTATTGGGGATGCAGAGCTGTATTCATCTACTGCCCAGCAAGAAAACCAGAACAGCCAGAGATAAACAGAAGTCAATCAAAGCAGAAAGTGACATCAGAAAAACTCTCCTAATTCTGGCAGACCTGTTTTGCTGCATAAAGATAAGCAGCCTTCGGACAATACGGCTTCGGTATAAGAAATTCAATGATGGTACCATTCCCAGAACCAACTAAAGCAGTTAACATCAGGCATGTTCCCAATATCCTTGAAGGTACCGAGGTGGAAGAACAGTAATCCACTAATGAATTGCGGCTGTATGGATGCTCAATTTTGCAAGACTAATTACCTTTTTTAAAGTAAGCCTGGTTCCAGAGTTTCGATACATGAAAATATCACTGAGCATTACTCCCTAGCAGGGAAAGTAAGACTTCCAATTTTAAATACACTTGTCAAATCAACCCATTAAAAAAAAAAAAAACAACGAAGAGCAGTTAAATCAATTCCTCTCCTATATAAATACCCAATAGAAATGTTTATGAAACTTTTTTTTTTACCTAAAGACCTGCACAAGAATGTACATAGCAGTGCTCTTTGTAGTGACCAAAAACTGGGATCTTCCCAATAAACAGAACAGATATGTAAATTGTGGTGTGTTTCACAATGAGATACTATAGAGCCATGTAGACAGACAATTACAAATACATAAAACAATGCAGATAGAGAGTCAGAAACTTCCTTTGTAAAATGCCAGATAGTAAATCTTCTGGCCTTTGTTTGTCTATTCAACTCTGCCATTTTAGGGGGCAAAAGCAGCCATAGTTGGTATGTAATAAACAGACATGACCAGGTTCCAATAAAGCTTTATTGATACACACTGACATTTCAATTTCAGTGCTTTTCTCATATCACAAAATATCTTTCTTTTGACTTTTTTCCTCATGTATTTCAAAATGTGAAATCCATTCTTAGCTCATAAGCCTATGGAAACAGACAACAAACGGGCTGCATTTGGCCTATGGGCTGTAGTCTGCCAACCACTGATGTGATCTCATAAAATGTAATCACAAATGATGTTCAGCAAAACAACCAGGCAAAAGGGAGTGCAGACCACATGATTCTATTTCTAAAAAGAAGCAAAAATAATCTATGGGGTCAGAAGTCATGACAAAGGTTACCCTTGGAGACGGAGGGATTAGAAGTGGAAATAAGAAGGACTCTGGGGAGGAGGGAGCCGTAACACTCTGGGCTCTGATCCGAGTCCTTGTTACTCAAATGTGGCCGCTTGGTTGAGTTGTACATTCACAATTTCTGCCCTTTTCTATATGTATGTTTTATTTCAAGTGAAACTTAGCAAGTTGTTAAAATCAAGGCAGGACCATTCAACCAGCTTCAAAAACAGACATTTAAAGAGAACCACAGCCATCCAGTTAAATTAACTACACATCCATCACCATGGTCAGATAGTGGCCGATGCTAGAGTATTTAAAAATATTTATTAAAAGCAGATTTAAATCACTTCCCCTCTAGCTGTTTCTGCATTTGCTTCCAGGGCCAGGTGCATTTCATGAGTTAAAGGATGGCGCGCCCACGGATCCCTGTCATGTCTGTATTCACAGGAAGCAATGATGTTAGCCCGATGACCAGCCCCTCCTCATGTGGAGATCTGCCATCAATACTGTGAAAGTAAATAGCATCTGGCAAAACATGTGGCCTTCAACCTGCAAAAGACCCTGCGCTGGACCCACACAAAGGAAAAAGGCCAGGCCTTGCTTCCATGTGATTCCGAGAGAATACGCAGTTAATTATTTTTCCTCGCGGTCAGCAGCTGAGTCTCACCAAAATCCATGCTTGTAATTATTGCTGTAATTATTATTTTAATACAGATCAGCAACTTATCGAAATGTTACCCTGTAGGTGCTGCAAGGATGTAGGGTAGAGGCCAGTACCCCACCCTTCTCCGCATGAGAGAAGGGCAGGGACCCTGGCGAGGGTCCTTCTACCACGGCCAGACTGCCAGTTCACCAGTGCCCAAGCTCACGGTCATTTTAATGCCCGCGCTCTCTTTAGAGACAGTGAGTCATGACCTGTATTTTACATCATGATTTGAACTTCGTGTCTCAGTGGTTCCATTCATGCAATGGGCAAACAGTGTGCCACCTTTTTGCAGAGGTATTGTGAAGAATTCCTCACCAGAAATGCTTTGTTAAAACATTTTGTGCAGTTCAAGCATGTGATCTGATACACAGGCTTCCCAGCCACACTGCCTGAGTTTAGATTCCAAGTCTACTGTCTGTGACTCTGGGCAGCTCTGTGCCTCAGTTTCCTCATCTGTGAATGGGGATAATATCGAAAGGTTGTTGTAACGATTAGATGAGATAATTTATGAGATGCTGCTTAGCAAAGTGCCTTGCACATAGTATTTAATAGATAATAATAATATTATTATTATTTTGAGAGTAATAAACTCAAATCCTAACAGCGGTCCTGCAAGAAACACACGTAAGTCAAGCAGACTGGTGGGAGCCATGGCAAACTGGAAAGCAGGGTAACCACTCCCCTGCTCCCTAAAATTATTACCTCTTTGGAAAGAAAGGCCAGAATTTCAAAGATTTAATAGTGACTTCAAATCAGAAGTCTATTTGAAATCACTGATTTAAAAATGTTGGAGAGCAATTTAACTTAAAAAAAAGAGAAAGCAAAAAGAAGAAAGCCAGCTCTATGCTGCTGTTTTTCCACCTGTAACTCAGATCCAACACATAGGCCCTGGTCCCCTTCACCTGTACTTTTCAGCATCCACTTTTGTCAGGGGTTTCTACCACTTGCTCGCTCTAATAAAGCCTTTGCTTGTGCCCCATGATCTTTTTGGTTTTTTTCACTCTAAAACAAACTCAAACAGCAGTCACCACTTGTGCTAAGAGGAGTTAATAATCATCCATGCCCATTTGCAAACAGGCCAGCTTTTCTTTCATAAGAGCCACCCTGAGGTCATCTCCACCCTGCCCTCTGTCATCACCTCTTCTTCTAAATAAGAGGGAATCAGATGCAGCAACTTGAAAACTATTCTTCAGCAGGACGATGAGAAAAAAACAGGTAAGGGGAGTATTTTACATGGGGGAATGGAATCCTCCATAATGCCTGATGACAAGCAAACAGGGCTCTCTGTGCCTTTCATAACAGCTGCCCCTTCTGAGCTGCGGATAAAAGAGAGAGAGGAAGAGAGACAATGAATAGGCTTTTATTTCAAAGAGAACATCTGCAAAGCATGGTCCTACATTAAAAAATAAATGGAAAACAGCCACCAGTCTGGGAAGGAAAAAAAGATGTCCCATTACATTTCTAATTAATAAAGCACCATTTCACAAGGAAAGAAGGAAAAAAAGAGAGACAAGTTTTCCACATCCCCAAAGAAATGAGGCTTAATGAGGAAACCACTGTATGACTTGATCTATCTAATCTGGTTTTAATACTCTCCTTAAATAATGTATACATTAGCTCTCCATTACCAAAAACATTTGTTTATTTTATTAACGTGAGTCTGGTTGAATGCTAAGACTTTGGGAAATTACCATGCTGTCCTTGGGCTCTCTCTTTATTGCTTCTTCTCTTGCTCATTATAAAATGATTAGTTGTCTCCATTGCCCTTTTGAATTGCTGTTCTAGTGCTGCGGTTCTGTTATCCTGGTTCTGAAGACAGAGTCTTGGTTCAGGGTTAAGTTAATGTACTCATTACGGGCCCGATTGGGGACCCATTCATCACGCCTAATTCATGTCCAACACATGGGGGACTAAAGTACAAAGAGTCAGTGTGAAGCAGAGGCTCAGCGAGAAGCCGGAAGATGCCAGGAAGGGTCCAGACTTGAGTCCAGAAGACAGGCTTGGGATGCTCCATAACTACAGGAGCGCTGCAGAGAGTGACCCAGAACATCAGAGAGGGCCCACGGCAGGGATGTCCACTTAAACAGACCCAGAGCACAGTTCCTCCTAACGTCTAACTTAAATCCTTTCCACTTGGACTTGAGAACAAAACAACACGGCTGTTTACCAGAAGTGCAGGGTATCTTCAAACTGGTTAAGTCAATGTTTACCAAACCTTGGTCATTCCATTGCCCCCGTCAATCATACATCTAAATTGAGGTCAGGACTAGCATTAGCACAATATGTTTAGATACTATAATTTAGGGGTTTTCAACATGTCAACCAACATTTTTACTTAAATGCCACTTAACCCGCATGCTAGGCAGTAAGAGCCCTGACATGATCATTTTGCTTGACTGGCTATATTTCCCTATTTTCCCTAATATACATTTAAAGATATATACAGCCATGACAAGTGTCAAAAACTGTTCACCAAGAAGCAAGGGCTGAGGGCATCTGGGAGGTCACAGATGCCCTGTTTCTTGGTCTGGGTGAGGGTTGTTGTTGTTATTGTCTTTCTATCGCTCAGTCATATCTGACTCTTTGTGACCCCATGGACTGTAGCACTCCAGGCTTCCCTGTCCATCACCACCTCCCAGGGCTTGCTCAAAGTCATCTCCATTGAGTTGATGATGCCATCCAACCATCTCATCCTCAGTCGTACCCTTCTCCTGCCTTCTATTTTTCCCAGCATCAGGGTCTTTTCCAATGAGTTGGCTCTTTGCATTAGATGGCCATGGTATTGGAGCTTCATTTTCAGCCTCGGTCCTTCCAATGAATATTCAGGGTTGATTTCTTTTAGGACTGACTGGTTGGATCTCCCTGCTGTCCAAGGGACTGTAAAGAGTCTTTTCCAGCACCACAGTTCGAAAGCATCAGTTCTTTGGTGCTCAGCCTTCTTTATGGTCCAACTCTCACATCCACACATGACTACTGGAAAAACCACAGTTTTGACTAGATGAATCTTTGTCGGCAAAGTGATATCTCTGCTTTTACTGGTGGAGGTTACTGAGTGTATTCAGTACATGAAAATTCATCAAGCTGGTACATTTAGAATAATGTGCACTTTTGTGTATATATATATTTTGGTTAAAAAAAGACATTTAAAAATATAGGCAAAAGTTAGGGAATAAATTTTGCACACCTACAAATACAAACTCTTCATTAAAAGCTACTATAATAGAGACTGTGTGCCCACATAGCACCTTCAATCATACATGTATCAGAATGCACGTGCATACTACACTTGGGATTCCTGGGGTCAGTCTAGAGCTATTCTAGCAAAAGATATCCATCCAAAATAAGTCCTCAAGCAAAACTAAATAAAATGAATCTACCACATCATGAATAAATCTTCACGCAGGGCCTCTTATCTTCTCTCAGCACTCCAACTGTAAGTCACTGCATTTGGAACAATTTGATATTTTTAAAAATGTGTGTGTTTGGGAGTAATTCTGCCTCTAGACCATAAACCCCATGAGGGCAGGCACAGCTGTCTCTCCCCTCATACTTTGTACAGTACACACAGCAGGTGCGCGAGCGCTACCTGTTGAATTAATGGACAGATGGAGGAGTCAATGGGAAACCTCTGATGGATTTCACTCACTCATTCTCTCTTGCTCCACCAGGGATTACAAAGTGATAGCCAACTAGTCTGACTGCTCCGACAGTCTTCTGTTCAAGGCAGAAGATGGGAGCACTACCTTACATTCATGCAGGGTTTCTGAGCCTCAACACACTTTCTCATCTATTCATCAAATCGCATCCTCACAACCCAGTCTAGGGAAGGGCGGGGTTTATTAGCATCATCTGGCAGAAATGCCAAAAAAGACACAAAGAGGTGAAAGTCAGGGTTTGCCCCTTGACAGAGCTGGCACTTGAGCCAAGATGCTCCAGAATGTTATACTCTTCCATCCCCTAGTCCACCCCCCAGGCCAGCTCTCTGACAACTCACAACAGCCTAACACGTGTTGTTGGGGGATGAGGGCACAAGATGGTGAGAAGCACAGAGAAGGGAAGGCAGATGATTCAAAACAGTGCAGGACCCACACCCCCAGCAAAGGGGAAGCCAGTTGACCAAACGGTAGAATGCATGGTTCTATTTCTGTTGAGGACACTTCTTTCACCATGTCCTAATGCCTAACGCTCACAAGAATTTGCATCTTCTGGGTGTACACTAACGGCAGGGAGAGAAAGAAGGAAACCTCCATCACTCAGGGGAAGGTAAAGGCAGTCGAGATAAAGAAGTGCTATGAATAAACCACATGGGGATCACTGAAAAGAACCACAGACACTTATTTTTAGCTCGGCCCAGTGAACACAGACATCTTCCAGGAAGAGGCTGCAAACTTCTCAGCCCAAAGGGCCAAGTCAGGTGTCATAGGTGAAGGAAGAGATCTTGGGTAGAGGGTATCTCAGGAACCTGGAGGATCCCAGGAAGCCCCTCCTGACTTGGCCAGTGAACAACAGGGAAGAATGTGGCCCCAGGCTGTCAGATCTCCTGACTTTTTAAGGCTTTCCAAACGACCACATCGTCTTCTATCCTAACCCTTACACTTCGGTGCACTTTTTTATTTTACGGCAGTGGGGGTTAAATAAAACCTACCCACGGGCCACAAGCATGAGGACCCATCTTGCAAGCATCCCTCATGGTGAGGCTGCTTCGGGGACGTGGGAGCAGGGAGGCGGTGCCTCATCACCAGGCCCTTCCAGGTAGGAAGGTCCCTGCATCACAGGTGAGGAAATGCTGCCCCAGAGAGGCGAAGGGACGTGTGTGTGACACAGTGATCCTCCGTCCTAACACTGCAGGACACACCTCCCAGGCCCTGCAACTTCCAGCAACCTGCACTCCCCACAAACCTTACCTCTGCGTTCATCTCTGGGCTCCCTATTCAACTAGAAGAAGATGAGCCTGAACTCCACAGATGGGGCAGGCCAGCCTCAAGTCTGGCAGGTTTTGGGGGGTATTAGGAGACTTGAGGGCTTTCAGGCTCCTGAATCACACTATTCCTGGCTCCCATCTGGTGGAGGAAAGCTTTCTCTTGTGTTCAAGAAGCCACGGTACAGGGAACTGGGCTAGGACCAGAGAGGAACCTCTCTGTTGACAGGCCGTGGTCCCAACCCTCGCCAGCTGGACTGGCCCTCCGGGAGGGCAGGGGCACAACTGCCCTATTTCACAAAGGCAGTCCCAGTGCTGGGCATTGTTGGAGTGGAGGGTGGGTGGAAGGGTGGACATGTCGATGGATGCAAACATGGATAGGAGAGAGGCGAGAGAGGGCAGGGTGTGAACAAGGGACTTACTGACTCTGAATTGGGTAGAGACCAAGAACTCAACCTTTGGAGTCACCACCAACCTTCAATTCCTAGTCTGGCTGCCTCTCAGCTCTTTGCCTTTCATACAACTCATTGCTTTGCTTTCATTATTTGTAATCAGTGAAACAGAGATGAGACTAGTAGTCCTTAACTTGAAGGACAGGGATTCAATAAGATCACGTCTTCCCAGTATCTCCACAGCGTCGAGACCAGGCAAACATCCAATAAACAGAAGTCCTCCTCGTCATCAGGATCACCGTTACGATGTCTGTACCCCTTGGGTAGGGGATGTCTGCATCAGTTTTTCTGCCCCACGAGCTCAACTTCTTTGGGCTTAAATCATGTGATGCGTGGCCAAGGATTACAGCAAAGAATCCCCTGGGAGGAGAAATGCTTGTCATTAACATCCCCAGACACATCAGCCTGGATTAGATGCTCAGATAAGCCAGCAGTCACCTGCCTGGGACAAACCAGGGCTGAGACAGAACAAATCCATTTTGCTGCCCTCAGAGGCCCCTGGAGGGGGAGACCTCCCCCTTCCCCCAAAGCTGGAGATGTCCGTAGGGTCCTGCTCCTTGCCCATCAGGCCGGGTGTCTGGACTCCTGGACTCTGATACTAATCACACCAGCTCCCTGCTCACTACAGCACTGACGGGGTTAAGGGACACACACACACACACACACACACACACACACACACACACACACACCTGCCCTGTCCCTGCCACCTTCTTTGTCAAGGCTCTGGCTTTTGATGGGGGAGGGGGCAACCCTAACCTCAGGGATCAGACGGGCAGAACTTGATCAGTATCTGCGGGCAAACGGACAGTTTCTGTTGCAGGCGGAAGGAAGGAAGTGCCCGAAAGACAGTCGGACTGCGTGTTCCTGGGGACACCTCCGGCTTCACCTGGGCTCCTGGGGGCAAGCCGTGGGTGAGCAAAGCAGCAGGAGGCCCGCTGACCACGAACAAAAGGCTGTCCCTCTGGCCAAGGAAGCCGGCGTAGCACCCTCTTCCCCTCCTCCCCTGGCTGGGGGAACTGAATTCAAAACACCTTCTTCCACTAACTCAGCAGTTCAGGTTCAATTATTCCCTAGTGTGCATGATGCATATTTCACTAAAGGGTGATATCTTCTTTTCCTGGACCATAAAATCCTGACCTCGGGGCTGGGCAAATTGTGACGGAATCAATTACCTATATGCCTCCTTAAATGACATCTGCGGTTCCAAGGTTGGGGACCTTCACAAGATGCTTAGAAGAGGGAGGCTGTGGAATAAAACAGTTGAGAGTACAGACTGCCAGGGTTCAAATCCTGGCTCTGCCTTTGGTACTGTGACCCTTGGGAGAACTGTTTTAAGCTCCCCACACCTCAGTTTCCTCACCATAGTGTGAGGTTTAAATGAGGTAATATTTGTGAAACATCTCAAACAGAGCCTGGTTCTATTAAGCATCATGATTGTTGGCTGTTGAAACATAATAGTACATTCCTTGAAGAAATAAAATACATAAGGAGGACTAAAGCAATTCCTGGTAAGCCATAACTGCTACAGAAGCATCACTGCTATTATGATGATTACCCTCCTGAAAATGAAAGTGTTAGTAGCCCAGTTGTGTCCCATTCTTTGCTGCCCCATGGACTGTGGCCTGCCACGCTCCTCTGGCCATGCGATTTCCCAGGCAAGAATACTGAAGGGGGTTGCCATTCCCTTCTCCAGGGGACCTTCCTGACCCAGGGATTGAACCCCAGCCTCCAGCACTGCAGGCAGATTCTTTACTGTCGGAACCACCAGGGAAGCCCTTCTACTTGATCTCATTATTCAGGGGTCCGATTCAAGAAAAACTGCATATCTGCTCCTTTTCTAGGGCTGGCACATTTTTATGAATCTGCAACAAGTAAGGAAAGTGACATGAAGATTTTCAGGAATGATCCAGCTGCACATAGGGTTTTTCAAAGACCTCCACAGACAAGGCACTCTGAAATCTGGACATAGAGTGGAATGGGACAGTCCTAGGTCTGGATTCCAGTTCTGCTGCTCCTCAGCACAATCTTAGTGAGCAAGCTGCTTTTCCTCTCTGAGCCCCATTTTTCCTATCTGTCAAGTAGGGACAGCAACAATTCTAGCCCACAGGGTTGAGAGGATTTGTTGAGACAGGGAGGTAACATCTGCAGAGCCCTCATTATTCCCACCGTGTAACTGGTACCCAGTTCAGTTCAGTAGCTCGGTTGTGTCTGACTCTTTGCAATCCCATGGACTGCAGCAAGCCAGGTGTCCCTGTTCATCACCAACTCCTGGAGCTTGCTCAAACTCATGTCCATCAACTCGGTGGTGCCATCCAACCACCTCATCCTCTGTCGTCCCGTTCTCCTCCTGCCTTCAATCGTTCCCTGCATCAAGGTCTCTTCGGATGAGTCAGTTCTTCACATCAGGTGGCCAAAGTATTGGAGGTTCAGCTTCAGCATCAGTCCTTCCAATGAATATTCAGGACTGATTTCCTTTAGGATTGACTGGTTGGATCTCCTTGCAGTCCAAGGGACTCTCAAGGGTCTTCTCCAATACCACAGTTCAGAAGCATCAATTCTTCAGCACTCAGCTTTCTTTTTAGTCCAACTCTCACATCCATACGTGACTACTGAAAAACCATAGCTTTGCTAGACAGACCTTTGTTGGCAAAGTAATGTCTCTGCTTCTTAACATGCTGTCTAGGTTGGTCATAGCTTTTCTTCCAAGGAGCAAGTGTCTTTTAATTTCATGGCTGCAGTCACCATCTGCAGTGATTTTGGAGTCCCCAAAATAAAGTCTCTCACTGTTTCCATTGTTTTCCCATCTATTTGCCATGAAGTGATGGGACCATATGCCATGATCTTAGTTTTCTGAATGTTGAATTTTAAGCCAGCTTTTTTACTTTCCTCTTTCCATTTCATCAAGAGGCTCTTTAGTTCTTCACTTTCTGCCAGAAGGGTGGTGTCATCTACGTATCTGAGGTTACTGATATTTCTCCCAGCAATCTTGATTCCAGTTTGTGCTTCATCCAGCCTGGCATTTTGCATGATGTACTCTGCATAGAAGTTAAAGAAGCAGGGTGACAATATACAGCCTTGACGTACTCCTTTCCCAATTTGGAATCAGTCTGTTGTTCCATGTCTGGTTCTAACTATTGCTTTTTGACCTGCGTACAGATTTCTCAGGAGGCAGGTCAGGTGGTCTGGTATTCCCATCTCTAAGAATTTTCCACAGTTTGTTGTGATCCACACTGTCAAAGGCTTTGGTGTAGTCAATAAAGCAGAAGTAGATGTTTTTCTGGAACTCTCTTGCTTTTTCTATGATCCAACGGATGTTGGCAATTTGACCTCTGGTTCCTCTGCCTTTTCTAAATCCAGCTTGAACATCTGGAAGTTCTTGGTTCACGTACTGTTGAAGACTGCAGCCCAAAAACGTGATTTCTAGCCAGGAGACTGTAATCTCAATTTTGTATGCAACACCTTTCTTTCATCCTGAATTACTGGGTGTGTTTGAACAATTAACAACATCACGTATGTAAAACACCTAAAGGATGCCTGGCATACAGTTGTCACTCCATAAATACTAGTACTCCTCCCTCTCCCACATTCCGTCCTGCTCCAAGACTGACACACAGAGGAGTTGGACGCATTCTACTGCCTTGGATTACACTCAAACCCTACTTGGCTTGGAAAAATGAGTAATTGCAAAAATTTGCTTATTTTCAAACATACGAAGAGTTTCTTTTTAAGAATAATGGCTCACATTTGAGCATTTATGACGTGCCAGGCACAAACTGGCTCACAAGTCTTATTACATTTCATCCTCACATAACCCCATGAGGTGGCCCGGATTCTTGGAGGAACGAAGTTAGAATAACTTGCCCAAGATCCCAGGGATGGCCGAGAACAGAGCCAGGATCTGAACCTGGCAGGAGCGGACCCAAGGATAATTAACAGAGGCCTTTGTCCCGAGTATCCCTTCCTGTGGCTCAAATGGTAAAGAATTTGCCTGCAATGCTGGAGACCTGGGTTCGATTCCTGGGTGGAGAAGATCCCCTGGAGAAGGGATTGGCAACCCACTCCAGTATTCTTGCCTGGAGAATCCCAAGGACAGAGAAGTCTAGCAGGCTACAGTCCATGGGGTGGCAAAGAGTCAGACACGACTTAGCAACCAATGCTTTTCTGTCCCTGGTACCAGGGCCTGGCACAGGTTTCCTGTGACTTTTTGCCTGCTCCCACAGCCTTTCCTTCAAACTTGGGTTTTGTGAAGTTGAGTTTGTATTTTATTTACTTTTTCATTTTCCCCAAAGTATTTTCTCTTTGGTTCTGGTAGAAAGGGATTGGAAGCAATAGAGTGGGAGATGCAAATGAAAAAACTGAAGGATTTATCATAAGTGAAAGTCTTAGGGAGGTATTGACCAAGCTAGAGACCAGGTCAGCCCTGACCCTGGGTAGTCCAATTAGGATGGCATCATGCATTTTCCTCTTTTTGCACGTAGATTTATGGCCCCATTGATTGTAAATAGCTCTGGGTGGGAAGACAGACACTTGCTTAAGGAAATGTTGTTTTCTAGGGAAACACACACAGACACATACACAACAATGTCAGATATCTGCTCGAGATCAAAATAATTTCCTTTTCTATTAAGAGCATGGATCAAAGTTGGACAATCCCCAGCAAATAGGAACTTACAGTTTGGCTTCCTGTTTGCAAAACAGCAAGCATCTGTCATTCAACCTTCTGAAGATTAAAATAAAAAGAATTGATGAACTAGAGACAATGTCTAAAGTGTAAGAAGACTGGAAGGAAAGTGAATGTAAGTATTATATATACACATATGCATATAATAATTTCTACTTTTATTTATCTATTTTATTTAACATTTTTCAGGATATGATTAAGCAGATGGCAGCATTTGCATCAAGATAAATATTGTTCAGTGATGCATATTTCTGTATACAAAGTGTAATGCACTGCTCAAGCAAAATAAAACTCCATTCAGAGTGTGAGAAAAATGAACCATCAATAAAATACCCTCTGTTCTCTCTGGTCTCAAAACGTTTGGATAGAAAGAAAAGCTACGCCTCTGAGGCTGTTAGAACCAGAGGCGATCTGGATACAGTGAACCAATTTTTCAAAGTCACTGCCAATATTTGAAAAAGTCCTGAGTTATCTAAGTAATGTGAAGTATGAGGAATTTCTGCCGAAAAATCAACATTTCAAAGGGGTCAGACAATACAGAAAGACCATTCTACTTTAAGTGTATGTATGTGTGTGTGCCTGTGCCTGTGTCTGTGTGTGTGTGTGTTAGGACAATAAAAAATTAGGTTTCTTAAATGAAACTTACTGAGTAATAGTTTGTCTAAGAGCTCAAGCAATAATTTGAGGACTTCAAAGGATCACTGGAGGCAAGGGGAAAGAAAATAAACATTCATTACATTAACACACAGCTCCTTTCATTCTCCCCAAAATTGATTCAGAATCTGTAGTGTGATCTTTCTGACACTCTCCTCGACGTTTTCCCTCCCTTTATAAGTAAGCCCATCTGTTTCTTACATTCTGAGATGACAGTAAAACCCAGAGCGTACTGGAGACCCCGTGAAGGAATGAGTGCCACGGCCACGAAACTCAGCTGCCATCCGCCCAACAATTCTAATCTGTAAGAGCTTTGGGAGAGGCTGAGAGGTAAAGCCTGCAGATCTTTCAGGGAAATGCCCGTCTCGCCACCACCCGCAAGCTATCTGGCTCTGTCTGCTTGAGAAACTGGGTGTTTCTTCTTGGCTCCTTAAAATGCACCAAAACAATCACCAGGCCCTTCCCCTGGGATGCAGCTCCCGAAACGGAAAAAGTGAAGGGAAGGTGAGCACAAGGAAGCAGCGAAGTCTGGTTTAGAAAATACCCTGAACACAGTGCCAGCCTGACACTCTTTGAGACATACCCACCACCACCACCACCACCAGTGCTGAGTCTCTCTGCACCCAAAACCACAACTGCCCACCCTACCCTCTTCAGAGCACAGAGATGAAGAATCATCTCCCGAGCATGCACCTAACCAGCTCTGGAAAATCACAGGGATTTTTTTTTAAGCCCCATTCCCCAATCTCCCTCCGAAGCATCACGCACCAGCAGCCTCCGCAGGGTCTGCAAATAGACCACATGTTCTGAGGGCCTCAGTGGCCTGCCCCTCTCCTCCTAGGCTGCAATCTAAGCTCAGGCAAAGCCAGACTTTGGGAACAGCCTGCCCTCTTCTGGTCTCCTTGAGCTCCGTGGAAGGGCAGGGGCTTGGTGGGCACAGCTACAAGAGGATGGGCCCCCGGCTCCATCCTGCAGGTCTGCGCTGTGATTTCAGGATCTGACAGGGCACGGGGGTAGATAGCATCGGGGAAGGGAAGAGCAAGGAAGGACACGGAAAACAGATTAAATATCCAGTACAAATCCAGGCGAGATGGCAGTGAACAACTGCATGGTAGATAGCCACAAAGAAGGCGGGAGGACAGAAAAAAAGGAAAAAAAAAATACAGGTGTGTCTATATCGGAAGAAACTGAGACCCTGAGAGGTGTGTGTAGGGGGACAGTCACTGAACTTGCAGATGAGAGCAGAGTTTCAGAAAAGCAAAGCACCTCAGCTGCTGGAACCGGCATTCCAACAGGAATAGCAAAGGAAAAGAGGCATGCTCCCTCCTACCTTCCCAACTGCTAACCTCAGCATGGCCCAGCTGGAGGATGAGAGAGTAAGACAGAGAACTGAACACCTAGAGAGCAGGTGTGGATGTAGGACCCAAAATGTCAGAGACCCAGGAAGGAATCAGCCAACCAGGCTTGCTTCCTTCCCTCCACTTGTTTCAACAGGTGGTATGTGCATGGGGAAAGGCACCTCCTAACGCCCATCTGGACCCCAGATGCAAAGGATACGGTTAGCCCCACGCTTCCATGGACATCCTACGTGTTCCCACACTGGGCTAGCAGTGCATGTCCTGAACCTCCTCCCACCCCACCTCCCCGTAGGGCTCCGACTCCAGAAAGAACTTCTAATTGCATTTCTGCCCAAACACATCACTATCCACCCCTGGAGTTCAAAGGCAGTGTCTGAGAGAACCCTTTGCTACAAATAAGAGGCATTCAGAACGTTCTGGTTCTCCACCGGGACTCTCACTCCATCCTCCTCCCCGCAAATGGGGAAAAGACTTCTCCCTGCTACCCACACAGACCAGCCAGCAACGTGAAATGCCATTGCATCACGCCTTGGGCTGGCTCAGCCCACAGACACAAAGAACCGCACTCTGGCAAGGAGGGTCACCTCTCCGCCTCCAAAGAAGTTTGGGAGATCAAAGGGCATCACGCTGTGTCTGAAGGCAGCCTTCAGTGAAGGCTCCCAAAGTGACAGGTGACAGAGACATGCATTCAGTGCCTAAGAGCCTGAAATTACCCCCCTGGTGTCTAAGGTCCCCAAGGGCTGGGAGAAGCTCTGTGGGCAAGCAGCAGGGATGAAGATAAAGACACATCATGAAGATACAGACACATCTCTAAGCTTGAAGACACACATGCCCACAGGGCGCTGAGACCCTAGCCCAAAGTTGGGAACTCTGACCTCTGAGTTCAGTGGGCTAAGCAAGGCGGGCCAAAGAAGGTGTGAAAGGCCTCCTGGGAGAGGTTGGGGGCAGGGTAGGAGACACCTCGATGGCCTCAGAAGATCTGCGGAAGGAACAGTTTCAGAGCCTGGGCTGTTCACACCCCAGGAGGGCAAAGTAAACCCACAGAAGTTGAGGTGCTGTGATGTGATACACAGCTGGTGTCAGGGATGAGCCACACACGAGACAGAGAGCTGGACACAAACGCCTAGGAGAAGGGGCCATGCCCTGACACTGGAGACAGGGAACCAGGAGAGGGCAAGGTTGGACACGGACAAGGTAGAGACAGGAGTCTCAGGCATCCAGGGATACAAAACAGGAGACTCAAAGTAAGACCGGGGACCGGAGACAGAGTCTTGACTCCGGGGCATGGGTGAGGATTTGGGACACTGATTCCAGACCCCTCTCGGCCAGGCAAAGACAAGAGGTAACAGGCGGAGGACTGAGTATTGTGCATCCAGCCAGGCAAAAACCAGAGATGCGCTGAGCACCGCCGCCGAAACAGCGGCTGCGGATCCCGGCACGGTCCAGGCACTCAGACCGGGAGCCAGGCACCAACACCCACAAGCACAGAGCAAGTCGGGGCGCCCAGCGAGAGTGACGGGGGACAGGCACCCAGCCAGGCTCCGGTAACCCCCAAAAGCGCCTCCTCTGGAGATAACTTCCCCAGACCCCCAGGGGGCAGTCCTCAGACTCAGGATGGGGCAGGGACCCAGGCCCGGCTTCCAGGGGAAAGAGATGGGGGAGCAGCAGGCTTGGGGAGTCCGGATCTGATAAGCGGGGTTCAAGGGCTGGGGGGGGGGGGGGGGGCGTGGGGTCCGGCCGCCTGCCCTCCGGTTTCCCTCCCTCTCTCGCTCTCTCCAGGACGCGAGCCGAAAAGGCATCTTACCAGCGCCCGCACGGCCAGTGCCCCTCGGCTGGCCGGCTGCTGCGCGCGGGGTGCTCCGGGGCCGCCTCCCCGCGCCCGTGCCGGGGGGCCCCGTCCTCCTCCGCCGCCGCCGCCGCCGCCTCCTCCTCGGGCTGCAGCCGGCTCGGCAGGCAGGTCCCGGCGCTCGCGGCGCGGGGCCGGGGCCGGGGGCGGCTGCTCCGCGCCGCCGGCCGCTGCGCCCCCGCGGCGCTCCACGGCCCCGGAGTCGAGGCTGCTGAAATTCCACACGACCAGCGTCTGCAGCAGCAGCACGGTGAGCGCCGCGAGCAGCGCCGAGTGCGAGCGCCGGGCCAGCCTCCGGGCGCACGGCGCCGCCACCATCTTCGGAGCGCGGCGGGCGAGCGGGGCGCGGGGACCCCGGGCGCTCCGGGCCGCCCCCGCGCTCCCCGCGGCTCCCGCGGCCGCCGCCGCCGCCGCCGCTCGGGCTCCCGCTCGGGCCGCCGCCGCCGCCTCGACTCGCCGCTGCTCCTCCTCCGCCGCCGCCGCCGCCGCTGCCGCCGCCGCCGCCTCCACCGCCGCGGCGCGGAGTTTTCAGACGGGCAGGGACCCGGACGTCACCAGGAGGAGGGGAAGGCGGGGAGGCGGGGAGCCGGAGGCCGCGGAGGGGGGCGGCGGGCGCGCGCGCTCGGGCGGGGCGCGCGGGGAGGGCGGGGGCCTCGTCCGCGGGGCTCGCCCGCTCCGCAGCCCCTTCCCCGGGCCCGGGGTCGCGGGGGCTGGGGGGACGGGGGCGGGGAAGGGGGGGGGACGTGGGCCGGGGCGGAGGGGGGCGGGCCTGGGGGCGGGGCGAGGGAGGGAAAAGAAGGAGGGAGAGGAAGGGGGCGGCGGCGAGCAGAGCGGGCCCCCTGTCCCCCGGGCCCCGGCGGGAGTGGGTGGCGGGGAAGGGGGACAGTCCCCGCCCGCGGCCTGGTCTCCTCGGCCGCGGGCATAGGAGGAAGAGGGAGCTTGGGGTGAGTGTGGGCCGGCTCAGAATCTAGGGGAGGTCGGGAGGCTCCGGGGTCCTGAGATCCAGCTTTCCATGTGGGAAGCAAGCACGAGGCAGCTGAGTAGAGCGAGCTCCCCGCCCGGAGTTTGCGGTCCAGGCGTCTTCTCTGGGCAGAGACTGCTTGGCAGGTGGAGACGCGAGAAACGTGTCAGGAGTGTCTGAGCCAGGGAAGGGGCTCACGCGGCCGATCCCTGGATCCCTAGCTTGAAGGGGAGGGGAGGAGGCTACACCGGAGTGTGAGTGACTCCTGAATCACACCCCGACCCCTAGTGCCAAAGATGTACTAAGTGCTTCATTGAGTCACTTCTCTGATCCCTAAGGACCAACAAGCCAGGAGACTTCCAAACCCAGTTGGCAAGCAAGTGCTTTCCTGGGGAGAGAGAGACTCCGTGGAGTTACTCAACCCTCAGGTTGCAAGCCCCAAAGGCTGGCCCCTGCCTTCCACCAGGTCCTTCTCATCCGCCCTGAAGCCCGCCTTCCTGACTGCCCAAGGCTCACCTCCTGAGAGAACAAGTGGATCTTGCCTCGCAAAGTCAAGTTCTTTCCCATCAAGGCTGGACTGTCCTGGTGACCTTGAGCCAGGAACTCCTCCCTGGGCCTGAGCGTCCTCCTCTGTCAATGAGGGTTTAGGCTCACAGATCCCCATGGACTCAAGTTTCATCGTCAGCCATCTCTGACTCAGTCTTTCCAGTCTTTCCCTCCGGTGTCCTCTTGCCCAGCCACCCTGAGCACGTGGTGAGCGCATAGCTGGATTGGGTGTCCCAGATAAGACTCAGCACTATCCAAAAACTGTAGCAGATCAAACCCCCTTGTGAATTGGGGACTCAGGGTGAAGGCTTTGCATCTTATCCGCTGTGTTCTTCAACCTGATCCTAACTTTAAAGGGAAGAAAGCGAAAGAATAATGAGAAGGAGACAGGGAAGAGATTGTTTCACTTGCTCTACAACAGTCTGTGAACATCAAGGCAAAGGGCAGGAATCCAAAGATGAATGAGGCTTAACCTCCCCTTCAGCAAGCCTGGAGTCTTGAGGAGCCAGATCTGCATGTTGGTCACTAACTAACAGTGAGGTAAGTGTCCCTTTGGAGACGTGCATGAAGTGCTCTAGGTTCGTGAAGGTGTGGTGGGAGTGGCCACTAAGAAGATGCTTTCGGATCCATGTAATAAGCCAACCCATTTCCCTGAACTGGCAGTGTAAAATGCCAGCTAGGGAGATCTAAACTCCAGACGAGGCTCAGCCTTCAGACTATCCAAGCCTGGCTGGGCATGTGACCAAGCATAGAGGCCACCTACCTTGGGCTCAGCCCATCTAACCAGGAGTGAGATAGAACAGAGGCAAGCTCCTATGGTCACACCACGAGCCTTCAGCCATCTATTTATCACCTGGGAATATTTTGGTTACAAGTAATAAAACATTTACTATGTCTTTAAAAATAGAGTTTACTGCATCATATAACCAAATGTTCCAGAGAAAAGACATCAGGTGAGGTTTGATCCAGCAATTCAGAACTATGTCCTGGGACTGCTTTTCTTTTCATCTCTCCTCTCTGCCTTTCATGAGGCCAGCTTCATCCTGAGTTTCTTTCTTCATGTCACAGCCTGACATCAGTTGCTCAGACTAATTGTATCTTTTGTTCATTTCTAGCCCAAGAGAAGGAAGGTCAGGATTTCCCAGCATTCTCCTCAAAGGTCCAGATATTCTTTCTAATTGAGCCAGCTTCAGGTCACAGGTCACCCCTAAACCAAGCACCGTGGCCAGAAAGATAGAATGTGCTCATCAGCTTGGCCAAGGTCCCATACACCTCCTCCGGCACTGGGGCAAAGCCAGCTTCCCTCCAACCACCCTATAGAATCTGTAGAGATCAAGGTCTTACGAGAAGGTGGGAATAGGCGCAGGGAAGCTTGCTTCTACTCTATGAAGTCACTGTGATGCTTACCTGACTTGGACAGGCCACTCCTTTCCCAGGACTTCACTTTCTTTAAAGCCAAATGAAGGAGTCAATGAGATGGTCCCCAAGATCATCATGTCATGTCTCCAGAACTCTTGCTTAGTATCTAAAGAGACCTTCCCAACCCAGCCAGGACTGTCCTGGAGACACTTGACATCCCTGCCCTCTGGCCCATCTTTGCTTCAGTGGTTCTGCTACATTTCCCCTCTAGGCAGGGATGATGTTATCTGCTTCCTCCACGTGACACATTTAACCACAGTCCTTTGGGGCCCACACTCTGGTTCAGCTCCCTCGAGAGCCACAGGCTGGAGTGACGTTAAGGATCCAGCTCCCTGGGTCACTGGAGAAAGAGAGAGTTTTTGCTTATCTCAACGCATAAACTGCTGCCCCAAAAAGAGGTTTAAAAGCTCCGGCAGGTTATGGATACCATAAACAGCTTATGTGAGGTTTTTAGGATGAAAAATCACCTGAGATAGAGGAAGGGGAAAGCGGGATCCTAGGGATCATCTTCCTGCCCCAAGACAGATCAAGACAGCAGTACCTCAAGCATCTTTGTGGGGCCCAAGCAATGCCTAAGCATCTGGTAGCAGCAGACTTTCACAACAGCAGCAAGTTTCTTGCGAATTTTTAAAGCTCATTCAGTCATTCAACACAGATGTATTGGACCCTGTTATGTGCTAGGCATCATGCTGGGCAAGTGTGATATAGAAATGCGGAAGATTCCCTAAGGAATTTTTCTTTTTAAGTATGCTTCCTACACTTGCATTAACTGAGAGCCAGAACTCTGAAGAAGAAGTTCTAGCTGATTTGTGGGATTCCTTTCCCTACCCCATCCCTGAATCTTGTTTTATCACCACTTTTCAGTGAGGGACAAGTAGATCAGTGAATCAGTAGTTCTGAGATCCTGGTTTCCCCGGGATGAGGCTAGGGAATGAGAGGGAAACCAAGAGCGGGGTGGGTCTTTACCCTCAAGGAGCTGTCAAGCAGATTGCCACCTCTGCTGCTTTTCAACTGAGACTTTCAGCATCAGTTGTTTTGCTTCTTTATGCCTCAGTTTTTCATCTGTAAAATGGGTACATCTGTGTTCACTCAGTCCTGTCCGACTCTTTGCAATCCCATGGACTGTAGTCTACCAGGTTCCTCTGTCCATTGAATTTTCCAGACTAGAACACTGGAGTGGGTTGCCATTTCCTACTCCAGGGGATCTTCCCAACCCAGGGATCAAATGCGAGTCTCCTGCATTGGCAGGTGGATTCTTTGCCACTACACTACCTGGGAAGCCCTGTGAAATGGATGGGGTGGGATGATAATAGGGCTTTGCTCATAGATTTCTTATAAGGATTAAACGAGATAACGCATGTAAAGATTTTTTTTCTATAGAGATTGGCACACAGTAAGTGCTAATTAAAGGTAAGATACTATTCATTTCATTTATAACAGTAGAGCAGTGTCTAAAGATATCAGAGGGAAAAAAGAGTAGTCAGGGAAAGCAGCCTGGAAGAAGTGGCACTCAACCTAGTCCTTGATCTGGATGGAGGATTGCCAAGCACTCCAAGGTTAGGGAACTGGTCTCATTCATCTCTGCTGTCTCTGGCACTTTCCATAGTGCAGGGTAGAGTCAACTTTGGTTGAACAATGAACACTAATAACAGTCACGCTGCCGAAATGAGCCTGGTATGTTCCTCCAGCAGCAAGACAGCTGCCAAATGGAGCCTGGTACCTCAAGTTCACAGCCCCATCACAGCAACTTTTTAGTTGTATGAGTTTAAGCAAGTTGTTTAGCCTTACCAAGCCTCAGTATTTCCATTTGTAAAAGGTGAAGAAGACTAATACCCATGTCTTAAGGCTACTGGGTGGTATGGTGGTAAAGAATCTGCCTGGAATGCAGGAGACACAAGAGACTCAGATTTGATCTCTGGGTCAGGAAGATCCCCTGGAGAAGGAAATGGAAACCCACTCCAGTATTCTTGCCTGGGAAATCCTATGGACAGAGGAGCCTGCCGGGCTACAGTCCATGGGGTGGCAAAGAGTCGGACATGACTAAGCATGCACACACACAGACAAAGGCTACTAGAGGGCAGAAGCAGGGGAGTGGCATAATACATTTCCTATAAGATGTTGGTACTGATCACTGGCAGAATTGAAGGAGTGTTAGCAGGCTGGTCTATAAAGGAGAGGCCCTCCCTTTCTCTCCAGTAGTTCTGACGGAAGGTACCTGAGACTAGGAATTGACATGTCTTCTTCTCAATTTAAATAAACTTCAGCTGAATAATAAATTTAGTCAAATACATAATTTTTATTTTTTGACATCTTAATCATGTGCCTGTTTCTTTTTGGTTTATTGCAGAGTTTATTTTTTTTACCCAAACTCTACAAATTGACTCTGACTTTGCTCTTAAAAAATTTAAAACCTCCCCTTAGGTTTCACTTCTGCATCAGACAGAAATCATAAACATGGGTCACCTGTTCCTGAATGTCAGTAAGAGAGTTATGCATGAAACATCCATCCATCGTCCTGCCCCCAGGAATTCCTGACTGTCTCCAACAAGCACGTGCAAGCACCAGGGTTCCTGGGCACTTGGAGGTCAGAAGAGCCAGGATGCTGAAAGCCCCTCCCCCACGGCTCCCCAAAACACATGACATGGACATGCATCACCCTCAACCTCACCCAAGAGAAGGAAACGGCCTCTGATCAGACCACAGGCTGATGCAGGTGACATGCCCCACCAGACACCCAGCTGTGCTTCTGAAACGTGCGGCTTTTCTGGAGAAACTTCTGCCCACTGTATCAGCAGAGGGAGCTCTAGGTAGCAAATAACTTTCCTCTGACAGCATGTAGTACTTGCCTGCAGATAAGATTTGCAGGAGACAACTAGAATAAGTGGGGGTCCTTACTGGGTCTGGCATCCGACCTGTGTAGAAGGAAACCCCGCTGATTTGCCAGGGTGGCGTGGGGGTCGGGGGTTGGGGGCGGTCAGGACTGGAGAGTGATCTGAGAGAGGAAGAGACACCAGCTGAGGAAAGGATGCGTGACACTCAGCCACCACCACCACTGCTTAGGGGATTATCTGACCTTGTTCTGTTCCAGCTCTTTTATCCACTCCCAGTCATCTCACAGCCTTTGTTCAATAGTAGCCTCTTATTTATGTGATGATTGAAAAGGGTCCAAGTCTCAAACTAGCTTGGCAGACTTTTTCTCTTCAAAATAAGTATTTACTAAGTGTATTGCATGTGTGCTAAGTCGCTTCAGTTGCGTCTGACTCTTTGCGACCCCTCAGACTGTAACCCTCCAGGCTCCTCTGTCCATGGATTCTCCAGACAAGAGTACTGAAGTGGGTTTCCTTTTCCTTCTCCATTATTGTGTGTATTAGTGGTGCACAATCTGGTCCCTGGGGCTATAGCCTTAGAACTGTGGAAGAACAGCAGTGATGATAGTGGATGATGATACTGATGACTGTGATGGTGAGAGTTAAAAGTTTACAAAGCACTTTCTATGTGCCAAGCCCTGTATGGAGAGTGTTAACAGTAGTAATCACCAAATATTTATCAAGAACCTATGATACGCAGGATGATGCTCATGCAGGGGGCATTCAATGATGAATAAAACATGGAAGGTCCCTGCCCTCCTGGAGACTGCATTCTAAATTCTAGATTCTTGATTTTACATGCGACCAAGATAAGTAGATAAATATGTGAACAAGTACTATCAGAGAGTGAAGAGTGCTCTGAAGAAAAGTATAAGGGGCCATCTGCTAGAATGATCAGGATGGGGCAAGTTTAAACAGGCTGGTCAAGAGGACCTCACTGATAGGGTTCCACTGGAGTGTTTCATGAACTGTCTCATGAAATCCAGCTTTTGAGGAGTCTGATTTCTTTAAAACTCCATCATTTATCGACTGAATAAATAAAGGTTAGATCTGTTTTTATCAAATGTGTATATATGCTCTTGTAACCTATAAGTGAAAAATGCTACCTAATTCATGGAAGTTCTTTTGTTGTTTTGGATTTTTTCAAACAATCATTGGTGAAAACTCGGCAATTTTCCTGGGTATGATGACAAGATAGAATGAATTAGTGAAAAGTCCATTAATAAAGTAAAAAGTTAAAGGGATACCATCTTACCAAAAAAAAGGTTTGAAGACAACTCATTTGAAAAGACCCTGATGCTGGGAAAGATTGAAGGCAGGAGGAGAAGGGGACGACAGAGGATGACGTGGTTGGATGGCATCACCGACCCGATGGACATGAGTTTGAATAAGCTCTGGGAGTTGGTGATGGACAGGAAGGCCTGGCGTGCTGCAGTCCATGGGGTTGCAAAGAGTCGGACACGACTGAGCGACTGAACTGAACTGAACTGATGTATTTTATCTGAAACATTTCTTGTCCAAATTCTCTTTTATTTTATTAGTTTTACCCTCACCTCTCTCAGAAGTTCAGTGTGTTGCCAGTGTTTCTGTCTAGTCCATGTGTCTTTAAGTTGTAGGTTCAGCCTTGTACCCCAAACTCATTTCCCAGCTTGTTTGCAGCCTCTGTTTTACACCCTCATCTCAATTCACCTTGTACCTGTTGTTATTCCTCAGTGTAGCTCAAGTCCCCTTTGCTTGTATACCTCAGGAATCCATTTCAAAAAGACTCAAGGGAAAAGTGGATATGCTTGAGTCTGCAAGCTGCCTGCCAGATACCTGTTCTTCTCTTCTTGCTTGACAAAAAAAAATCCTGATTTATTTAGGGTGATGATATGCCCAAGCAGAAAACAATGGTCCGCAACTTTCCTTGTAGTTTGCAGTGATCAAAGAAAGAGCGATAGATGTCTTTGTGCAGCTTGCAAGATATCCTTTGGGAGAGGGTGCTAAATCAGTTAGTGAGTGCCCTTTAGTCCCTTGGTATTTCCATTCTTTCTAGAATATAGAAAGGATAGCTGGAGCTCCAGCAGCCATCTTAGGACCACGAGGATAGGAGTCATTACTCAAAGTAATGAGCCAGAAGGAGAAAAGCAGCCTAGGTCCCTGAAGCCTTTGTGATCTACTGTCTATGGCCCACCCTTGCTCTTTGTTTCAGACCTGAGAATGACCACTCAAGTGGTTGAAGCCACTCAAAGTGGGCTTCTGTTTCTACAGTTGGTACACTGAGATATGGGATGGAATTGAACAACCTCACTGAAAGAAGGTTAGGGATAAAGCTATGCCTTGGGAAAAGCTGGAACCAGAGATGCGAACACACAAGTCTGTCCCTCCATCTTCTGTCTCTGCTCCTCTTTGAAAGCTTGGTTAGTTCTCTCTCACGGTGGAGTGATGCCCTCCATGTTTAAGAAACACAGCTGCCCAGCTCTTGGCTGTCATGTCCCACAGCCATCATAAAGGGACAGTTTCTCCCTCTACAACCATGTGCCTCAGGTGGGCCCTTGAGGCTGCTCTATCCTCCCACATATTGCTAGTCCAGTTACCCTTCCATGCCCTGCACCACACGCCCCTCCAGTCTCTAACACCCCTCTCTCTTCCTGACTTGCCTGAGGACCTGCTTTGTAAGTCACTGAGGAAGGAGAAAACAAGCAGAAAGCGGTTCCCACAAGCTCCCTCTGCCTCACTTCCACACTCCCCAGCATGTGCATTGACTAATATATTTTTTATTGGGGTATAATCACCTTATAATGTTGTGTTAGTTTCTGTTATACAATGAAATAATCAACTATATGTATACATATAACCCTCCCTCTTGGATCTCCCTTCCGCCCACCTCATCACCCCCATCTGGGTCATCAGAGCACTGAGCTAAGCTCCCGCAGGTTCCCACTAGCTGTCTGTTTCACACGTGGCAGTGTATGTATGTCAGTCCTAATCTCCCAGTTCATCCCAAATTCCCCTCCCCACCATGTCCACACATCTATTCTCTACATCTTCATTCCTATTCCTGCTCTGGAAATAGGTTCATCTGTACCACTTTTTTTAAGATTTCACATATATGCATTAACATGCAACATTTTTTTTCTCTTTCTGACTCACTGCACTCTGTATGACAGACTCGAGGTCCCTCCACATCTCTACAAATGACCCAATTTCATTGCTTTTTATGGCTGAGTAATATCCTTTTGTATATATGTACCGCATCTTCTCTATCCATTCATCTGTCAGTGGACATCTAGGTTGCTTCCACATCCTGGCTATTGTAAATAGTGCTGCAATGAACACTGGGATACATAATTCAAAAAGACACATACCACAGTGTTCATTGCATCGACTATGTTTTGGTGGACATGCTAGCCACGCTCCTGCATGAAGCCCACTCTCATTTGCCCATGATGCCCCACTGTTTCTGTTGGTTTTTGGACATCACTCCACCACGTCCTTCTCTCACCTCCCCACTGTCTACAGCACCATGCTTTCCAGGATTCAAACTTACTGCTACTTCTCTGGTCAAAAACAAAGTCCTCTCTTGGTCCTGCTTCCTCGCGTTTCTCTTCGCTTTGCAGCAAGAGTCCTCAGAAGAGTTACCTAACTCCCTGTCTTCAGTACGCACTTCCCTATTTTCTCCTAAACAAGGTTCTTGCTCCCTGTCCTCCCCCTGGGCTTCACACACACAATGAAACTGCTCCCAAGCCCATCATCTCTCAGCTTGAGCAGCAGCTCCCCGCCCTGTTGCTCGCGCTCCTCCATTACCCTGGATTCCTTGCTGTCTCTGAAACACACCAGTCAGGCCTTTCTCATGACACTGCCCTGGTTATTCATTCTGTATAAAATATTCTTCACCAGTTACAACCCTGCACAGGATCTCTGGACACCTCCCTCCTTTACCCTGTTCAAGCTCGTGCACCAATGTCACCTCATTTATGCCTTTCTGACTATCCTGGTGAAACTTCAGTCAACACTCCTAATCACCTTTACTGTAGCACTGATTTCCTTTTGTATAAAAATCATTTATGGAACTTCCCTAGTGGTCCAGTGGCTAAGACTCCAGGCTACCAATGCAGGGACCCCAGGTTCAATCCCTGCTCAAGGAACTAGATCCCACATGCTGCAACTAAGAGCTCACATACCGCAGTAAGACCTGCTGCTGCTAAGTCGCTTCAGTCGTGTCCGACTCTGTGCGACCCCACAGACGGCAGCCCACCAGGCTCCGCCATCCCTGGGATTCTCCAGGCAAGAATACTGGAGTGGGTTGCCATTGCCTTCTCCAGTGCATGAATGGGAAAAGTGAAAGTGAAGTCGCTCAGTTGTGTCCGACTCTTAGCGACCCCATGGACTGCAGCCTACCAGGCTCCTCCGTCCATGGGATTTTCCAGGCAAGAGTACTGGAGTGGGGTGCCATTGCCTTCTCCACAGTAAGACCAGGGACAACCAAATAAATAAATATTTTTTTATAAAAAAGAAAACATCATTTATTACAGTTTTTGCTTTATAACCATCTCAGCCCATAGATTATAAGCCCCATGAGGGCAGGTATTATCGGTTTTGTTCACTACTCTACTTCCAGCACTAAGTCCTTGGCACATAGTAGGTGTTGAACTATATTTTAGATAGATCGGTGAATTAATCACTTTTTTAGACATAATCCAAAAACATCTCAACAAGGGTGCTGATGGTCCTGGCTTGAGCCTGGTGCTACCTGGGACCCACTGGATTTAGTTACAAGAGTAGGGTCCCCTAAGAAGATGGAGAACTTGCATTAGTGTAATGAGGGGACCATGTGCAAAAGTGGAAAGTCAACCATGCCACAGATGTCAGATGCAGGGTATCGGTTGATAACAAGACTGTATCCAAACCATCCCAGTTTGAGCCCTGAAACTACTCCTTTAATCTTACCTCTGAAGCTGTGCAAAATTGTTTCACATCCTTCTTACCGTCCTCCGGGGTTGCCTGGAGCTTAAATAAATGAGTTACTGTTAAAACGCACTTGAACCAGTGCCAAACACAAAGTAACACCAAGTTCAAAAACTAAAAACTATTAGAAAAATCATGAGGACTTGATAAAATAAATACGTATATTTTTGAAGAAATCAATACTCTTATTTTCCATATAAAGAAAAAATAGAAATAAAAATATATAAGGACAGGAGAAATTGCATTGTGCCACCTAAAAACTCAGTAGATATGTACAGAAACAGACTTACATTAACGAAAGTATTGTTTTCTAGTACCCATGATGTCTGAATATAAAGTCTCAACAAACGAAATAAAGAGATTTTATTCAAGCCAAATTCTCTCTGATAATAATTCAATAATATTAGAAATTCATTTCTTAGAACTTAAATTGAGAAACACAATCTTAGACAACAAAATTCAATCTTTTTTAAAGCAATAAATAAAGCAACAGTTTATAACAGCCTATGAAATACAATAAAAGCTCTAGTCAGAGGAAAATTAATAAACTTCAATGCCTTTACTGTAAAAAATAACTAGTAAAACAATAAGAGAACTTGTTATAAACCCCAAGATGTTAGAATAAGAACAAAATACAATCAAACATTCTGAACAGCAAATTAATAATTATAGAATCTGATGTAATAGAACAGAAGGCATGAATAGCAAAAAAGAAAACAAGCTCAAAAGCTCATTTTTGGAATATCATATTGGGTGAAAGGAATCAAAAGGTACAAATTTCCAGTTATAAAATAGATGTCTTGGGAATGTATTGTGAAGCATGGTGACTATAATTAATAATACTGTATTATATATTTGAAAGCTGTTAAAACATTCAGATCTTAAAAATCTTCATTCATGAGAAAAAACAATTATGACTATGTATGGTGATGGATGAATGTGAGAGTTGGACTTTTAAGAAAGCTGAGCGCCGAAGAATTGATGCTTCTGAACTGTGGTATTAGAGAAGACTCTTGAGAGTCCCTTAGACTGCAAGGAGATCCAACCAGTCCATCCTAAAGGAGATCAGTCCTGAATGTTCATTGGAGGGACTGATGCTAACGATGAAGCTCCAATACTTTGGCCACCTGATGCAAAGAACTGACTCATTGGAAAAGACCCTGATGCTGGGAAAGATTGAAGGCAGGAGGAGAAGGGTACAACCGAGGATGAGATGGTTGGATGGCATCACCAACATAATGGATGTGAGTCTGAGCAAACTCTGAGAGTTGGTGATGGACAGGGAAGCCTGGCATGCTGAAGTCCTTGGGGTTGCAAAGAGTCAGACAGGACTGAACGACTGAATTGAACTGACTGATGGTGATGGATGATAACTAGACTCATAGTGATCATTTTGCAATATACAAATATCAAATCTTATGTTGTACACCTGAAACTAATGTAATTCTATACGTCAATTATATATCAATTTAAAATTTTAAATTGGAAAAATGAAAATACCAGATTAAACCCCCACATAAGTCTGACTCAGGACGAAAGTGTGGTCCTATGAAATGGCTACTTTTTTGAAAAAAATTATAAAATGACTCTGGAAAAGGTAGAACATTTGAAGGAACCAGTTACCTAAAAGAGACGAAAGGTTTAGCATTTTAAAGAGGTGCAGAACAGAGAGGTTCGTAGCTGAGTTCTATATAATGTCATATGAAAAGCAAATTGCTCCAATTTCCTTCTGTTGAAGTATAATTGACTTGTAATATTATATTAGTTTCAGGGGTACGAGATGGTGATTTGATGTTTCATGCATTACAGAGTGATTACCATGATAAGTCCAGTTAATATCAGTCACCATACATATTGACTACATTTTTGTGCTGTACGTTCTATCCTGTGACTTATTTATTTGCATGTTTGTTTTCAGTTTATTTTATTTTTTTAATTGAAGTATAATTGATTTACAATGTTGTGTTAATTTCAGATATACAGTAAAATAATTCAGTTATGCATGCGTATATATTTATCTTTTCCAGATTCTTTTTCCCAAAATATTGAGTATCATTCTCTGTGCTATTTAGCAGGTCTTTGTTGGTTATGTATTTTTTAATTTGATATGTAGTAGTGTATGTATGTTAATCCCAAACTCCTAATTCATCTCTCCCCATTCCCTGTTTCCCTTTGGTAACTTCAAATCTGTTTTCTATGTCTGTGAGTCTATTTCTGTTTTGTTTATAAGTTCATTTGTATCATTTTTTTAGATTCCACATATAAATAATATCATATGGTATTCATCTTTCTGTACCTGACTTACTTCACCTAGTATGATAATCTCTAGGATAAGTAATATTCCATTGTACAAATAGATTCACTCAGTTGTCAATAGACATTTAAGTTGCTTCCATGTCTTGGCTATTGTAAATCGTGCTGCAGTAAACATTGGGGTGCATATATGTTTTCGAATTATGATTTTCTCCAGATGCATGCTCAGGAGTTGGGATTGCAGGGTCATAGGGTACCTCTATTTTTAGTTTTTAAAGGAACCTCCAGACTGTTCTCCATAATGGCTATACCAATTTACATTCCCACCAACTTTGTAGGAGTGTTCCTTTTTCTTCAAACCCTTTCCAGCATTTATTATTTGTAAACTTTTGATTGAGGCCATTCTGACTGGTGTGAAGTGACACCTGGTTGCAGTTTTGATTTGCCTTTCTCTAATAATTACAGACGTGGGTCTTGGTCTTTTGAGCATCTGTATGTCTTATTTGGAGAAATGTCTATTTAGATCTTCTACCCATTTAAAAAAAATTTTGTTTTATATTGAGCTGTATGAGCTGTTTATATGTTTTGGAGATTAATCCCCTGTCGGTTGCATCATTTGCAAGTATTTTCTCCCATTTTGTAGGTTGTCTTTTTCTTTAGCTTATGGTTTCCTTTGCTGTGTAGAAGTTTTTAAGTTTAATTAGGTCCCATTTGTTTATTTGTGCTTATATTTTGTATTTCCATTACTCTAGGAGACAGATCAAAAAGACATCGCTGTGATTCATGTCTGACAGCGTTCTGCCTATGTTTTCCTCTAGGAGTTTCATAGTATCTGGTCTTCCATTTAGGCCTTTAATCTATTTTGAGTTTACTTTCGTGTATGGTGTTAGAGACTGTTCTGATTTCATTATTTCACATGTAGCTTATTTATTTTTTAACTGGAATTTTGTGACTCTTAATCTTCCTCCTCTATTTTGCTCATCCCCCCTGCCCCTCGCACCAACAACCAACAATTTGTTCTCTGTATCTGTGAATCTGTTTCTGTTTTGTTATGCTTGTTCATTTGCTTTGTTTTCAAAATTCCACATGTAAGTGAAATCATACAGTGTTTGTCTTTTTCTGTCTGATTTATTTAACTTAGCACTTTACCCGCTAGATCTATTCGGGATGTTGCAATTGGCAAGAATTTATTCTTTGCTATGTTAGAGTGTTATTCCATTGTGTGTGTGTGTATGTGTGTATAGACACACATACACATGTACAATTTCCCTTCTTTGTCTATCAGTGGACGCATCTGTTGCTCCATGTCTTGGATATTGTAAATAAGGCTGTGATAAACATTGGTGTGCACACTTCTTTCTGAATCAGTGCTTTTGTTTTCTTCAGGTAAATACCTAGACAGGTATTAGCTCTTCTTTTACTGTTTGATAAAGTTTACTTGTGAAGACATCTGGTCCTGGCTTTTGTTTTTTGGGAGATTTTTTTTTTAATTACTGATTTGATTCCATTCTGAGTAATTGATCTGTTTATATTTTCTATTTCTTCCTGATTCAGTCTAGGGAGAGTATATGTTTCTAGGAATTCATCCAATTCTTTTAGGTTGTCCATTTTACTAGGATATAATTGTTCACGATAATCTCTTGTGATCCTTTGAATTTCTGTGGCATTGGTTATAGCGTCTTCTCTTTTATTTCTGATTTTATTTAATTGGGTCCTCTATTTCATACTTGATGAATCTGGCTAAAAGTTTATCCATTAAAAAAAAAATCTTCAAAGAATCACCTCTTAGTTTCATTGTTTTTTTCTGTTTTATTCTTTTAGCCTCTGTTTCTTTGATTTCTGCTCTTATTTTTATTATATATTTTCTTCAGTTAACTTTGGGTTTTGTTTGTTCTTTTTTTCTAGTTCCTTTAGGTGTAAGGTTATATTGTTTATTTGCTATTTTTCCTGTTTCCTGAGCTGTTTTATAGATTTTGGAGTGTTCTGTTTCTATTAACATTTGCCTCCATATATTTTCTGATTTCCTGTTTGATTTCTTCAGTGACCCATTTGTTGTTTAGCAGTATATTGTTTAGCCTCTACATGTTTGTGTATTTTTCTGAGGGTTTTTTCCCTTGTAGTTGATTTCATCTCATACTGGTGTGGTTGAATAAGATGCTTGGTATGATTTCAGTCTTTTTACCTTTATTGAAACTTGTTTTGTGGCTTAGCATGTGTTCTTTTCTGGGGAATGTTCCATGTGTACTTGAAAAGACTGTGTACTCTGCTGTTTTGGGTTGGCATGTTCTGTTTATAGCAACTAAGTTCATCAGATATAATGTGTCATTTGAGGCCAGTGTTTTTTCATTGATTTCTTGTCTGGGTGATCTGTGCATTAGTGTAAATGGGGTATTAAAGTGCCCTAGTATTATTGTATTACTGTCAGTTCTTCCTGTTATGTGTTTTGATATTAGTATTTTTGATATTTATTTAGATGTGCTTGTGTTGGATGCATATATATCTGTAACTGTTATATCTTTTTGATGGGTTTTCTGTATCATTATGTAATGCCCTTATTTGTCTGTGTTACAGTCTTTGTTTTAAAGTTTATTTTGCATGATACAAGTATTATTTGCTACCCCAGCTTTCTTTTTTTCCATTTACATGGAGTACTTTTTTCTATGCCCTCACTTTCAGTTTGTGTCTTTAGATCTGAAGTGAGTCTCTTGTAGACATCATAAATATCTATATATCTATATGATATATGTGTATATCTCTTTATAAATCCACTCGGCCAATCTATGTCTTTTGATTGAAGCATTTAGTTCATTTACAGTTAAGGAGATTATTGGTACTGGACACATCTCCTAATTGAATGAGTACATTATTCTACTTAATAAATGTTATAGTTATGTAGTTTTTTTTAAATGTAATTATTGGTCGGTATGTACTTATTGCCATTTTGTTCATTGTTTTGGGGTTGCTTTGTAGCACAATTTTGTTCCTTTCTTCTTGTCTTTTCCCTCATGGTTCAGTGATTGCCTATATATGTTATGTTTTGGATTTATTTTTACATTTTCGTGTGTGTACCTGTTACAGGTTTTTGGCTTGTGTTACCATGAGGTTTGTCGAGAATTATATGCTGTTTTAAGTTGATGATCTCTTAAGTTCCAGTGTCTTCTGACAACTCTGACTTGTTATTACCCCACTCAGGGCTTAATGTTTTTGACATTCTACTTTACATCTTTTTGTTTCATGTATCCTTTAACTACTTATTGTAAATATAAATGACTTTACTACTTTTATCTTTTAACCTTCCTACTAGCTCTATAAGTAGTTGGTCCACTAGCTTTACTATATGCTCGCCATTATGACTGAGATTTTTTTCTTTTGTAATTTTCATATTTCTAGTCATGGTCTCTTCTTTTCCTTTTAGAGAGGCTCCTTTAACCTCTGTGGAAAATTCTGAAAGAGATGGGAACACCAGACCATCTGACCTGTCTCTTGAGAAACCTGTATGCAGGTCAGGAAGCAACAGTTAGAACTGGACATGGAACAACAGACTTGTTCCAAATAGGAAAAGGAGTACGTCAAGGCTGTATATTGTCACCCTGCTTATTTAACTTATATGCAGAGTACATCATGAGAAAAGCTGGGCTGGAAGAAACACAAGCTGGAATCAAGATTGCCGGGAGAAATATCAATCACCTCAGATATGCAGATGACATCACCCTTATGGCAGAAAGTGAAGAAGAACTAAAGAGCCTCTTGATGAAAGTGAAAGAGGAGAGTGAAAAAGTTGGCTTAAAGCTCAACGTTCAGAAAACTAAGATCATGGCATCTGGTCCCATCACTTCATGGGAAATAGATGGGGAAACAGTGCAAACAGTGTCAGACTTTTTTGGGGGCCCCCAAATCACTGCAGATGGTGATTGCAGCCATGAAATTAAAAGACGCTTACTCCTTGGAAGGAAGGTTATAACCAACCTAGATAGCATATTTAAAAGCAGAGACATTACTTTGCCAACAAAGGTCCGACTAGTCAAGGCTATGGTTTTTCCAGTGGTCGTGTATGGATGTGAGAGTTGGACTATAAAGAAAGGTGAGCACCGCAGAATTGATGCTTTTGAAGTGTGGTGTTGGAGAAGACTCTTGAGAGTCCCTTGGACTGCAAGGAGATCCAACCAGTCCATCCTAAAGGAGATCAGTCCTGGGTGTTCATTGGAAGGACTGATGTTGAAGCTGAAACTCCAATATTTTGGCCACCTCATGCGAAGAGTTGACTCATTGGAAAAGACCCTAATGCTGGGTAGGATTGGGGGCAGGAGGAGAAGGGGATGACAGAGGATGAGATGGTTGGATGGCATCACCGACTCGATGGACATGGGTTTGGGTAGACTCCGGGAGTTGGTGATGGACAGGGAGGCCTGGCGTGCTGCGATTCATGGGGTCACAAAGAGTCAGACACGACTGAGAGACTGAACTGAACTTTAACAATTCTTTAAAGCCAGGTTAGTGGTGCTGAACTGAAAGCTTTTGCTTGTCTGTAACACTCTTTATCTCTCCTTCAAATCTGAATGATAGCCTTGCTGGGTAGAGTATTCTTGGTTTTAGGTTTTTTTCCTTTCATCACTTTGAATATCTCGTGCCTCTCCCTTTCAGCCTGCAAGATTTCTATTAAAATGTCAACTCATGGTCTTATGGGAGTTCCCTTGTATCTAACTAGTTGCTTTTCTCTTGCTGCCTTTGAGATTCTCCTTTCATTTTTTTATTTTTGCTATTTTAAGTATAATACATCTTGGTGTAGACCTCTTTGGATTCATCTTGTATGGAATTTCTTTGCTTCCTGCACCTGAATGCTTGTTTTTCTTCCCCATGGTTAGGGAGATTTTCAGCTTTTATTTCTTCAAATAAATCACCTTCCCCCTCTCTATCTTTCTTCTCCTTTTGGTCCCTTATAATTCAAATGTCAGTATGCTTGATGTTATCACAGAGGTCTCTCAATCTGTCCTCATTTTTTCCAAAATTCTTTTTCCTTTTTTCTATTCAGCTTGGGTTTCAGATTTCCAGTACTCTATCTTCCAATTCACTGATCTATTCTTCTGTATCATCTACTTTATTGTTGATTTTGTCTAGTGTTGTCTTTAAAAAAAATCATTTTATTTATTGTATTCCTTAGCTCTGTTTGGGTCTTCTCTATATTTTCTAACTCTTCTAAACTTCTTATTATGTTCATCAGTTCTTTTCCTAAGTTCATTGAGCATTTTTTTAATCATCACCTTGAACTCTTTATCAGTCTGTTTATTTATACTTCCCTTAGTTCTTCTTCTGGGGTTCTATCTTTTTTTCTTTGCTTGAAACATATTCTTCTGTCTCCTAGTTTTGCCTAATTTACTGTATTTATGTCTACATAGTAGGTAGGGCTTCCCAGGTGACTCAGTGGTAAAGAACCCATCTGCTAGTGCAGGAGACACAAGAGAAGCCAGTTTGATCCCTGGGTTGGAAAGATCCCCTCGAGGAGGGCATAGCAGCCCACTCCAGTATTCTTGCCTGGAGAATGCCATGGGCAGAAGAGCCTGGCAGGTGATAGTCCATAGGGTTGCAAAGAGTCGGACATGATTGAAGAGATTTAACATGCCGTAGGTAGGTTAGTTACATTTCTAAGTCTTGGAGAAGTGGCCTTATGTAAGATTCATCCTGAGTCCCAACAGCATACTCCTCTCTGGACACAAAAGCTATATATTCTAGGATTGCCTGTTATACAGGCTGAATGTTTCCTTTCGTTGTGTGAGTGCTGACTGCTGTTGGCACACTGGTGGTGGGTCTGGCCCCCTGGCCTGGTTGGCAGTCAGATCCTGCCTCATACAGAGGCTGCTGACCTGCTGATGTGTTGTGCTGGGCCCTAGGGTGGCTGCCTTTGGGGTCAACAGCAGCTCGTGCTGGTGCCAGAATTCTCGTGAATAGGGCTGTGTCCAATGGCAGATGGCTACAGAGCCGGGACGGTCTGGCACTGGTGTTGACCCACTGGTTTGCAAGGCCAGATTCCCAGAGCAGCTAGCTGCGGGGACTAGGAGGGCCTGGGGCTGGTGCCCACTCACTGGTGCTCCAATGTTATTCAAATAATTGCAAATCATAGACAGTGATTTTGAGACTTGACCAAATGACAGAATCACCTGGCGTATTTTTTAAAACTCAGTTCAGTTCGGTTCAGTTCAGTCGCTCAGTCACGTCCAACTCTTTGCAACCCCATGGACGGTAGCACGCCAGGCTTCCCTGTCCATCACCAACTCCCAAAGCTTGCTCAAACTCATGTCCATCGAGTCAATGATACCATCCAATCATCTCATCTTCTGTCATCCCCTTCTCCTCCTCCTGCCTTCAATCTTTCCCAGCATCAGGGTCTTTTCTAACGAGTCAGTTCTTTGTATCAGGTGGCCAAAGTATTGGAACTTCATCTTCAGTATCAGTCCTTCCAATGAATATTCAGGACTGATTTCCTTTAGGATGGACTGGTTGGATCTCCTTGCAGTCCAAGGGACTCTCAAGAGTCTTCTCCAACACCACAGTTCAAAAGCATCAATTCTCAGGCACTCAGCTTTATTTATGGTCCAACTCTTACATCTGTACATGACTACTGAAAAAATCATAGCTCTGACTAGATGGACCTTTGTTGGCAAAGTAATGTCTCTGACTTTTAATATGCTGTCTAGGTTGGTCATAGTTTTTCTTCCAAGGAGCACAAGTCTTTTAATTTCATGGCTGCAGTCACCATATGCAGTGATTCTGGAGCCCAAGAAAATAAAGTCTCTCACTGTTTCCATTGTTTCTCCATCTATTTGCCAGGAAGTAATGGGACTGGATGCCATGATCTTAGTTTTTTGCATGTTGAGTTTTAAGCCAGCTTTTTCACTCTCCTCTTTTACTTTCATCAATACTCTTTATTTCCTCTTCACTTTCTGTCATAAGGGTGGTGTCATCTGCATATCTGAGGTTATTGATATTTCTTCCCTGCAATATTGATTCCAGCTTGTGCTTCATCCAGTCCGGCATTTCGTATGATGTGTGCTGCATATAAGTTAAATAAGCAAAGTGACAATATACAGTCTTGACAAACTCCTTTCCCAATTTGGAACCAATACAATGTTCTAGATCTGGTTTTAATTGTTGCTTACTACTGATGTTCAAATCCCATCCCCAGAGTTTCCTATTCAATACCTCTGGGTTGTACCAGGCATGAGCATCTAACAATAGCTCTCCAGATGATTCTAACGTGCAGCCAGGGTTGAAAACCTTGTCCACAGAAAGTAATTAGAAGTGTTTCAATTCATTCAAAACCCAGTTCTGATGAGTAGCACCAAAAATAAAACTAAAAATAAGTTTACTTATGAATAAAGGCAAGTATTTTCGCTAAACTATTGGCACCAAGGGAATAAAGTATTATGGCCAAGGAGGCTTTATTCCAGGAATTCAAGGCTGGTTTGGATCAGGGAAGGTATCAGCATAATCTTTTCATTACATCAATATTAGAGTTGAAGCTGAAAAGCCATTTGAATAGGTAGCCATTCCTAATAAGTCAACAAATAAACCACTAATAGAAGGAAATTGCCTAAATATAAGTTAATGAATAAAAAACCATATTCCAAATGGTGAATTATTTAAATAGTTACAAAATTCTTGCAAACAATTTAAAATAAGAAAATAAAATAATCAGTGTAAGCATTGGAAAGATTTTAAACTCTTTATTTTTACTGATGGTTTGCTTGTGTATTAAGGAAACTAGTAAAAATTTGTTGTTGTTCAGTCACTAAGTCATGTCTGACTCTTTGCCACCCCTGGACTGCAGCACACCAGGCTCCCCTGGCCTTCACTAACTCCTGGTGTTTGCTCAGATTCGTGTACATTGAGTCAGTGATGCTCTCTAACAATCTCATCCTCTGCCACCTCCTTCTCCTTTTGCCTAAAATTAAATCATTGTAAAAACTAAGACAATAATCTTACTAGAATCAGTATCACCTTTGCAAGGTGACTAGAAACAATAAAATTATATAAACATTAATAGCTTTTTTCTATACTAAACAATAATGACTTTGAAATGGATATGGGGAGAATGAAGATGGAAAAAATATCCCAATTACAGTAGCACCAACTATAAAATAACCAGGCATATAGTTAAGAAGAGAAGCTCAGGAACTATATGAAGAAAACTATTTTAGCAAATTATTCTCATAATCTCATTGAATGCTATAAAAAAAAGATCCACACAAATGGAAATAAATAACATATTTTTTGAATGGGGAAGTGTGATGTAAAATTTAATGAAATTAACTTAAAATTCCAGAATCAATTATAATATCAACAATTTGCTTTTAGTAGTGAGGAGAGGGAATGTAGGAAACTGGATTAAACAAATGGAAAAGGAGATGCCCTAAAATAGCCAATAAATAACTAAATGGCAGGGATAGACTTGTTTCAACTTACATCAGAATATAAGTCAAATGTAGCAAATAAATATGTTATTGCCGGTTTTGGAATAGAAAAATGTAGGTAGATCATTTAGATCTCCTACAGAAAACACTTTATATGACAAAGATATTTGAATCCAGTAGGGAATATGGCCTTTGTAAAGTAAGTTCCTGGCCCAAGAGATTTTCCTTTGGGAAAAAGTAATGTTGACCACTTATATTATGTACAAGAAACTTCCAGAAGTATTAAGTTCTTGAATATAAGTAAATCAAACTAAAACAACAAAAATTCAGAAGAGACAAAGAAAGAAAAGGAGTAAGCAACCCTTTACGAATAAACTTCAGTAAGAGGATGTGGAGGTCAGGCAGAGCTTGATCTGAGAGGGAGAAATACAGTTTTGAACAAATTGAGTCTTATAAACTGGGAAAGAATGAGAAAGATGTTTAGTGTGGCGAAAATATTGATGGCACACTGGACAACTGTTGGATAACATAAAGGGAAGAAGTGCAGAGTCATGCCACCACATGGACAAGAAGGAAGCCAGACACAGAAGTCCAGGTACTGTGTGACTTCAATTTTATGAAATGTCCAGAAGAGGCAAATCTATTGAGACAGAAAACAGTTCAGGGATTGGCAGAGGCTGGGGAAAGGGGGAAATGGGAAGCGACTTATGATGTGTTCATGACTTCTTTGGAGGATGATCGATATGTTCTAAAATTAGATTGTGATAGTGACTGCATACCTGTAGCACGCCCAAACGGGTGAATTTTACAGTATGTAAATTAAGCCACAATAATGCTCATTTCCATATTTGTTTACAACCTGCGTAGAACATAGGGAACCTGTTTTATCAAGGATACAAACTGCAGGTTTCCTGTTCTTAGAATTGGCATGTTGTTGTTTCCTTGCTAAACTGTGTCCGACTGTTGGCGACACCGTGGACTGTAGCTGGCCAGGCTCCTCTGTCCGTGGGATTTCCCAGGCAAGGATACCAGAGTGGGCTGCCAATTCTTTCTCCAGGGCAACTTCCCAACGCATGGATCGAATTCGCATCTCCTGTTTGGCAGGAGGATTCTTTACAACTGAACCACCTAGGAAGCCCACAATTGGCATATACCATTGCAAACAGGTCAGTTGTCAGAAATCTAAACGGTAGCTCAGTGAATCACCATTACCTAAAACTTCAAGTGTGCGTTACCTCAGCAGAGGTATGGCTTGGTGACTAAATGTGCTAGTCTGGGAGGCAACCACACTGGATTCAAATGCCAGTCCTGATACTTACTTCCTGTGTGGCATATGGCCTCACTTTCCTTATCCACACAGTGAGAATTAACCGAACTAAATGTATATAAATGATTTAGGTAATGTCTGGCACACAGTAGGTATTCAATAAGCATGATGGTGATGATGATAATGGAGTGGTGGTGATTTAGAATTAGATCAAGGAAAGAATTAGAGAAATATATATATGTTTATTTTTCTTCATTCTCATTTTTACTCATATGTATTTATTTGTATACATAGATATTTGATTTTGCTGTTCATACTATTATCCCTGGTGAGTTATCATCTAACAAATTAATTTTATCAAGTTCCACAATTGCTAGAGAGAAACTCACTGGCTTCTCCCAAAGTCATTTATTAGATTGGAGAGAAAATAAGTAGTATTTTAAACTTTCTAAACAACATGCCAATGACAGATGGAAGGAGGACTAAATGCCATTTGTAGAGTTTGACTAGCATGCCTATGAGTTCCTTTAAGGATGGTGGAAGCAGCCTTTGAGCATCTTTGAGAGGGACCTCGCATACACTGAGGTTCCAGGGTGATGGGAAAGGAAGACATCACTATAATCAAACACAGTGATAGTGATTCTGACTTTTCTGGGTCAGAAAAGAAACTATTAATTTTGTAGGACAAAGACGGAGACATGTTTCTTTGTAGGGTGCTAAGTGCAAATTTTTATTGAAAAATCATGCCATAGAAGGGACTTACAGGTACTTTTTGGTGTGCTGGAAAAATACTACACCTTGACCTGGATAGTGGTACCAGGGTACATATGTAAAGAGTAGTTGAGCTCTACACTTAAAATGTGCATACTTTATCATTTTATGTACTCTATACCTCTGAGAGAGAGAGAAGGGGTCAAAGAGCGAGTTGGAATCTACCTAAGTATTCCAAGAAAACACTCATACATTCATATATACAGTAGAAACCTTATATGCAAATATAGTCATCCTAGCGTTTCGACAATAGAAAAAAATCAGCAACAACCTAATGTTGGACAATATCATCTAAAGGTTAAGTAAATTAGGGCATATTCACTTATTGGAATGTTTATCCAGCAACTGAAATATGTGTGGAGAGTTTGCAAAAACATGGAGAAATGCTAAAGTTAAATTGGAAAAAAAAAGTAGAATGTAAAATCTTTACAGGCAATACACAAACATGCTAAAATATGCATAGAAAAATGACAAGGGGAAAATACTCCATATTTTAATACTATCTATTTTTTTTAATCGATGATGCAGGTCAGGTTTCACAGTTGATTTGTTAATTATTTATTTATTTTATGTTTGGCTGGGCTGGTTTTTCCTTGCTGTGTGCTTCTCTAGTCTCTGTGAGGGGGCTACTCCCTGGTTGTGGAACACAGACTTTTCACTGTGATGGCTTCTTTTGTTACAGAGCGCTGGCTCTGGAGCAGGGGCTCAGTAGTTGTGGTGCATAGGCTTAGGTGTCTCACTGGCATGTGCAATCCTCCTGGACCAGGGATCGAACCCATGTTCCCTGCATTAGCTGGTGGATTCCTATCTACTGCTCCACCAGGGAAGTCCAATGCTGACTATCTTTGAGTAGTGAATCTATGGATAATTTTGTTTTCTTCTTTCAGTATTTTTTGCATTTAAATAAATATGTTTGAATCTCATAATGGTATAAATATAATTAATACCTTTAAATTTATAATAGAAAAAAAGCAAACACTGGACCAAGAATCAATCTTGCTGTGACTAATAGTATGGGATGTTTGGAATTACAGACTTGATATCAGATGCTGGTCTTTTTGTTTTAAGAGGGCAGTCGTTCCTATGGCTAAAACCGATTTCCTAAGGAGATCACCATCAGCTTCAGCATTTCAACTCCGTAGTATCCTCCTGACATGCAGTTTTGAGATGTGCCTCCTGGTCAGAAAATAGTTGGCTATGTTCTACTAATTAAGGATTTCTCCTTTGTTGCCAGAATAAGCGCTGCTTCAGAAACTTACACATCTCAGAAGTTTCTGTGCAGCCAGTGCTAGATAAAAATGCTGTAACTCAAAGGAGCTTTAATCTCCCAAGATGAGATAATACCAATATATGTGTTTTCATAAGAGGTTCCTTTGAACCTATAGTTATGAGCATTCCAGGTTTCCTCCAAAACCTTCAACCACTAAGGAAAGATTCACATTATGGGAGGAGGACCTTGGAGGAATTTGGACTTGATCGTTGAATAAGATTGCTAATGAAGACATAGGTGATGGCAGTATTAACTAATCTCACTGCATTTATCCTTTAGTCATCTATTTATTAAGTGTTTATTGAGTACCATACCTTGTGGTAAACTTCACTATTTTTAAGCTTGCACTGCTGCTGCTGCTGCTGCTAAGTCGCTTCAGTCGTGCCCAACTCTGTGCGACCCCATAGACGGCAGCCCACCAGGCTCCCCCATCCCTGGGATTCTCAAGGCAAGAACACTGGAGTGGGTTGCCATTTCCTTCTCCAATGAATGAAAGTGAAAGTGAAGTCGCTCAGTCATGTCCGACTCTTAGCGACCCCATGGACTGCAGCCTACCAGGCTCTTCCATCCATGGGATTTTCCAGGCAAGAGTACTGGAGTGTGTTGCCATTGCCTTCTCCTAAGCTTACACTAGAGGTTGGCAAATAACTTTCATCTTGCCTGCCAAATTTGATCAGTTGGTAGTGGTGGCCTTGAGTGCTCTGCTGGAAAAGATTCTGGAACTGTATCCAAAGTCAAATAAAAAGAGCAATGATTGATTAGTAACGTCTGCTGTTATTATGGACAGGGGAATGGGGGTGTGTGTGTGTGTGTGTGTGTGTGTGTGTGTGTGTGTGTGTGTGCGCGCCATGCATTTGCTGGGCCTGCTGGATTATTTCTGCCAATTTAATGATCGTCACCTCTGTTTTGACACATGCCCTATTTCCTACAGGTTGAAGAACCCAATTTCTCTCCAAGTTAACATCACTGGAGCAACATGACCAGAGGAGGAAAAGAGGGTAAAAGTTGGCTATCTGCTCCAAGCTAGACCTTATACACAAGTCTCTTTACATATAATGAGTCATAACATCTCAGAATATCCCTTTAGGTTGAGTATTTTTATGGCCTTTTGGCAGATGATGACTGAGGCTAAGAGAAAAGAAACAACTTTTCAAAGTGACACAGTCACAGCAGGACTGCTCATTGATCCAGTGAACAATTTGGGCTTAACATGGAACCGAATAAAACATGATAGCGTCCTCTACTTTTCAGAAGGTCATAAAGCTAATCCTGTTAATTTTTTATAATTGCTCTTAGGGAAATGGATCCCTTTGGAGAAAGAGGTAATCCAGTTTACTCATCAAGACAAAATAAGGCACCGTCTGTTCCATTTTCTGCCCACCCCCAGAGTGACTGGCGTCATTTGGTGAGGGTGGCACTCATGTCATCCAAGCAACGAGCCCAGAGCTTTACGATCTTGGCTACAAACGTACCCTCTATGGCTGAGCCCCAGAAAAATCCACCCCTACCCTCTTTATCGGTCTGGTTCCAATGTCTGTTGTTATTTGGCAGACCAGTCATTGCCTCATAAAATCACATATAATTACATCTTATTAAACATTTACTATTATTACTTATTAAACATTTACTAGAGCTCCAGCTGTACCACTGCACTGCATCCTCACAGCAGCCCTGTGACAGAGATGCTATAGTTATCCTGTTTAGACACGTAAGTGATATGAGGTTTTAGGGCAGAGAAACTCGGTCAAAGTCACATGAGTGGTAAAGTAGGGCCGAGGCTCCAACCTAGGCAAACTGACTCCCAAGTGTGTGGATCAACTCCAGTCTAAATGATTTAACTGACTTTTACTGCTTTCCAATTTCCAACACATCTTCTTTAGTGGGTTACCCTAAAACCGGCCTCTGAGACGGAGATTTAAGTGGAAGTAATCTGGCATGAAGTGCCAGTACAGGAGTGGGAAATTGAGGCAGGGGAGGGAAGGAAGCCGGTAAAATATATCTCCTGGAGCAAGTCACGACTGCAGGAAACTGGAGTTCAGGTCCACTTGGGGAACTCTGGGGAGCACCATGCAAAGTGTGCCTGTAGGGCAGAGAGTTCTTTACGTTTATATTGGTAAGGTATTTATACACCAATTCTTAGCAGTTATTGGTTGAAGGCTACTCTCAAAGGACATGAATTCCTTGGCACTTCAGTCTGCCACACATGTGGGCAGAGTGAGTATTGGTGGCCAGAAAAATCCTTGAGGCCAAGAGATCTCAGCTGGAGGTGGAAGCCAGAGAGAGTGTATGGAAACCGAGAGAATGGGGACAGACATTCCCTGAGTCCCCTTTCTTCCTCATTTGATTTATAAACAACTTTACTGAAGTATAAATTATAGACTAACATTTACCCATTTTAATTGTATAATCATTTTTAGCAAACTTAATGAGTTGCATGACCATCACCATAATCTATCTTGACAGCATTTTCATCACCCCAAGAAGAACCCACATGCCCATTTACAGTTAATCTCTGTTCCCATTCTCAGATCCTGGCAAGCACTAATCTACTTTCTGTCTCCATGCATTTACCTTTTGTGAATATTTTACATGAGTGGGATCATACAATATGTGATTTTCTGTGTAAATGAGAAAGTCTCTCACCAAATGGTTCAGGGTACAGATAGGAAGTAAAAAAAAAAAGGGGGCAAGAGCTTCTTGGTGTGGGAGAGGGAGATATTCTAAATGAAGTGACCAATGATTGCATTACAATAGGTGCCGAAGAGACACCCCATGCTTGGCCTAGAGTTCCATCTTCCCCAGGATACATTTGCTCCTATGAGCTTTTGAGTCTATGTATTTTCAAGGTATCTTTTCAACACAAAAGACTAGCAGCCAGCAAGCTGTTGGCTGAGACCTTGATGCCCATTAACCCACTAACCTGAGCACTGAAATAAATGGGACTGACTCAGGGAATCCTATGTTGTTAAATAGATCAAATGACTTCTGCTGGTCTTGGGAGCCGAGGAATTCAGTCTTTGGAAGTGACTGATGTATGGAGAGATCTTGTTTCCCCACTGGCCTGCCAATTCCCTCATAGTTTCCTCCCTGTCTTTATAGAAATTAATTACCTAGAAACAAAACTAAACTAAACTTTTTGAAGGGAAAAATGAGCAGAACAACTGGCTAACTGATCAACCGCAGTATGCATTCTGCAGACCTCCTACCATCCCGAGTGTCTGTTGGGTAAACTGGTTGCAATTCCCCATGCACAGGGGCAGAATTAGCCCACAACTAACCATTTGATAAGCACAATGGGTTAGAATGTGGGCTGTGGTCCACACCATCTCACCCAAAGCAGACTCTGACTTCGCTGCTGAAGGTCATTTTCTCTGAGCTGCTCCTACTCGTTAATAATTCTTGACTAACCCACAAGGTAGAAGTTTGGCTGTTGTCCCCTGTCATGTGCAATTTGTAAACATCACTTGTTCACCTTTGCATTATGAACCGATTGAGAAATAGGCACAGGAACAAATGGCTTGTTAAAGTATCAACTTTATTGTTGGTAACACAGGGCTGGAAGTTATGTTTTGGACCTGTGACCCCAATGTGACTCCCCTGTATCTGTCCCTGCTCCTGGATCCTGGGATCCACAGGTGAGTAGAAGAGGTGCCCCCAGCAGCTTCAGGGGAACTGTTCTGGGGCCCAGAGTGGAAACAGAGAGAGAGGGACATCCTCCCCTGTCTCCACAGTACGAAAGTGAAAGTGTTAGTCACTCAGTCATGTTTGACTCTTTGTGACCCCATGGACTGTAGCCCACCAGGCTCCTCTGTCCCTGGGATTCTCCAGGCAAGAATACTGGAGTGGGTAACCATTCCCGTCTCCAGGGGATCTTCCTGACCCAGGGGTTGAAAATGGATCTCCCACATTGCAGGCAGAGTCTTTACCACCTAAGCCACCTGGGAATCCTGACCCAGGCATGCTGACTCCACGTGGGACACCCTCACTCTTTTTCCCTCCTGTGTTAATGCTTCTCCAGGGATGTTAACTTGGATAGAAATTCGGTTCCTTCAAGCTGCAGGATACAGAGCATGTGTCAAGGCTTAAGTGACCATCATTGAGCTGGCAGAAATAGTCCAGAGACATGGCAAATGTGTGGCACAGTTGCCTCAGTAATGTGGATGGGCCTCATCCAATCAGCTGAAGGCCTGGATAGAACAGAAAGATGGGGCTCCTCTGAGCAAAAGGGAATTCTCCAGCAGACTGCCTTCACATTGGTACTGTCCCATTGATCCATGGGTCTCTAGCCAGCCAACCCCACTCTAGGTTTGGGCTTACCAGCTTCCACAACTCCATAATTTTGTAAGCCGATTCCTTACAATAAACCCCTTTCCGTATATATATACACACACATCCTGTTGATTCTGTTTCTCTGGCGAACACTGACTGATATGGCAGGCAGATCTTAGCTACCTGGTTGAGAATATGAACTTGGTTGGAAGTGGGGGAAAGCTTTGAAAGAACCCAGAATAGGAAGATGCATGAAGGCAGAAAAGGTAGAAGACCTTAAGTATCCTCCCCCTGGCTTTGCTGAGGTCTGGCTCAGGTCACTATGGCCATCTTTTGATGGAAGAATTCCTCACTCCCGAGAACTCCTGACTGATGCAGGCCCAGGACAACATTTGGTGTCTGGGTTCTGACGAACCACCCAGGGCGACATCCTGACCCTGGCTGGTGGGATGGCTTCAGTAAATTCAGAAAAGCTCTGTTGACACTGACGCACTCTTAGTCCTGTCCAGGATGGAGAAATAGGAGAAAAGGTGGGATTCAGAGGCTGAAGGCTGAAAAGGAAAGGATTCCCAAATGAGGGGGCCCACTCCTCTGGTGTGAAATGGTCAATCAGCTTTGTAGCATCGACTTAAGACCCCAGAATCTTAGCCTGAGACCCTACAGAATTGGCCCACCACCCCTAGCTGCGGCATCCCTTCAGCCTTTGATTTATGGATTCTTTCTGTTTCTGTCATTCCTGTGGCTACAATAAGACAAAAGTCTCCTAAACTTCAGTTGTTGCAGAAATCCTCCATGGACTGTCATTTCTGTGAACCTTTCTGACTCTGGTTTGCTCGCTAGTGTTGTTTCTTTGGAGGGACTCATTCTTTTTTTTAAAAGGTACATTTATTTGAAAAGGAAATGTCGTATCAGTTCTTTAAAAGGAAAGGCTGTTTTTCCTGGCCTTGATGAGAAAGTCACTGGAGAAACAAATATAAAATGGAAAATAAGCCAGGCTTTATATTCTAGTTGTATAGCTTGATAGCTGTCTTTGTTCAAAGAACAGACCCCTAAGGTTTGGAGAAGTGTTAAAGTCATTGGGACTTAGCTGAGACAGTCTCCCTAGCTGATCAGAGTGACTGGAAGAGATCTGAAAAGAGAGTTGCTTTCTCTAGGAATAATTCAGTGTTGTTACACCAGCCCAGGCCATATCTGAAGACATGCTACTTTATCAATGGCAAGCGTTTCCAACTGCTGAGGAAACACAGGTTTGGTGGGTGTTGTTTCTCTGGGCTTTACTGTGTTCCCTGAAATGTCACATCTGGGAATCCTAACCCCCAATATCTCAGGATGCCATATGGAGATACGGTCTTTAAGAGGTAATTGAGTTAAAATGGGGTCATTAGGGTGTGCCTTTATGAGACAAGGAAATTTGGACACAGACATGGACAGAGGGAATGCTGTATAAACACACAGGGAGAAGATGGCCATCTGCCAACTAAGGAGAGGGGTCTAGGAAGAAACCAACACTCTGACCTTGAATTTCCAGCCTCCAGAACTGTGAGAAAATAAATGCCCATCGTTTAAGCATCCAGTCTACATACTTCATTATGGCAGCCCTAGCAGAAGTTCACTGGGCCCTATCTGCGTTCCAACTGCCAAGGTTCAAACTTTTGAATAGTAACATCTGAAATTTGTCATTTTTCTATTACCCATAGAATCTGATCTTTTGATACTTTCTGGGAAGATGGGGAGAAAAATGCCAAGTATGAGATTCCTTTTGTTATCAGCACTACATACCTCTGATCAAATAGTTTTAATAGCTTAAACTTCATCTATGAAAAAGCTCTGTTTCCACAAGTTCCTTATTAGATAGAAGGTTTTAAGTGTGATTAGTGTTTCCTTCTGCCAAGAAATGTATACACTGAAATATTAACCCAGGAAATAGCATTTTCATAGTAAAACCTGTATTTTACTGTGGAGTTTTTCAAATTTTTTATCAAATGTCAATAAAAGTCTCATCTTGTTGAAAAACAAAGGATAACTGACAAGGATGTATAGGATAGCACAGGGAATTCTGCTCGGTATTGTATAACAATCTAAGCGAGAAAAGAATTTGAAAAAGAACAGAAACACGTATAACTGAATCACTTTGCTTGAAACTAATACAACATCGTCAATCAGCTATACTCCAGCATAAAATAAAAACTTAGGGTAAAAGATGTAAGGAGTTTGGTGTTTAGGACTAAGGGGTCCACCTTCAATACTAACCAGCTGGAGCGGGGTATGGAGGGGTGTCAGAAACAAAATGATCATTCCTCTTGCCTCTTCCCCAAAGTTACCCAGATGTTTTAAAACCACCCAGTTACTGAGTTCTCCACTCTCTTTTCCCTTTTCAGCTCTTACTTCGTCAGGATGGGTCTGTCTCCCCAGCCTCCAGCCCCTCTTCAGTGTCTTCAGGGCCCCCCTTCCATATCTATATCTGCAAATGCCTTAAGCCCCTTACCTGGGTCTTGTCACTTGTAAATTATAGATCTAGGCTTTGAACTGAGGCTTGTGTGATTTATGACACATCCCAGGAATGACAGAGAGATTAGAAGAGGACTTTGATTTACCAATATTAATAACGATTCACTCATTAATTATAATTTCTTATCATTACTTACAGCAGATAAAGTATAATGTGAAGCTGTTGCTCACCCCAGTATTGATGGTTATGTTGTCCATTTGCTGTTCACTTGCTATGTGCCTGTACTTTATTTGTATTATCCTATGCATTCCCCTCTACAACATTTGCACACTGATTATCTTTAATGCCTATTTAATATGCAAGAGCCCTGAAGTGCAGGCAATCCCATGTTTCACACCAACACATCTGAGAGAGACCAAAGGGCAGGGAGTGAAAAGGTAAAGGTGTCAAGAGAAGAGTAAAGGGAGGAAGAAATGATTCTCTTATATTCTCATGGACAGCAGGACTCTGCTAAATCCCCCTGCTTTGTGAGACTCAGTGAGTCCTTCAGCATGGAGCTAGGACAGTTCATAAGGATCACCTGGCCTTCACCCGATCCCATCCAGCTGGGTTAGTTTGTTATGGCTGCCTTAACAAATTAGCAGAAACTGAGGAGCTTAAACAAAGGCTTCACCTCTAAAAACCATCACATTGGGGATGGAGGTTTCAACATAGAATTTTAGGGTGTGAGATAATAGAAAACATACAAATTGGTCTCTGTCCTGGGTACCTGGCCCAGAGCTCCTAAAAGCCTTGGGAGCATCTTTTGTTCTATTGAGGTGACTCTGGGGGGGCACCTGGATGGTTCCTGGATGGGAGACTGGTCACCAGAAAGACCAAGCCATGATTTAGAAGTTTGGAATTTTCAGCCCCACCTCTCCATTATCCAGAGAAGGAAGAGAAGCTGAAAATGGAGTTAATAATGGACCATGGCCACATGAGAAAACCTCCATAAAATTCCAATAGAATTGGGGTCAGAGAGCATCCAGATTGGTAAACAGATCCATGTACCAGGAGGGTTGTTGCTGTTGTTCAGTTGCTCAGTTGTGTCCAACTCTTTGCAACCTCATGGATTGCAGCACACCAGGCTTCCCTGTCCTTCACTTTCTCCCAGTGTTTGCTCAAATTCATGTCCATTGAGTTGGTGATGCCATCCAACCATCTCATCCTCTGTCACCCCCTTCTCCTCCTGCCCTCAATCTTTCCCAGTATCATGGTCTTTGCCAGTGAGTCAGCTCTTCACATCAGGTGACCAAAGTATTGGAGCTTCAGCAACAGTCCTTCCAGTGAATATTCAGAAGGGTGTGTGCGTGCATGCTCAGTTCCTTCAGTCGTATTGGACTCTTCGACTCTATGGACTATAGGCCCCCAGGCTCCTTTGTCCATGGGATTCTCCAGGAAGGAATACTGGAGTGGGTTGCCATTCCCTCCTCCAGGGGATCTTCCCAACCCAAGGTCTCTAATGTCTTCTGGGATAGAACCAAGGTCTCTAATGTCTTCTGCATTGGCAGGCAGGTTCTTTACCACTATCACCACCTGGGAAGCCCATTCAGGAGGGTAATTCATCCCAGCTCCACAGGGAAAGAAGATCCTGAGATTGGAACTCTCATAGACCTCACTATATATTTACCTCTTCATTTGGCTGTATGTCTGTCTCCTTTGTCACAACCGTTAGTAAACAGATAGGTGTGTTTCCCTGAGTTTTAGCAAGTCATCCAGTCCAAGCAGGAGAAAGTTATGGTAATTTCTGACTTGTGGCCACGTTGGACAGAAGTTGTGGCTCATCTGGAGACCTACAACTTGTGACTGGCATCTGAAGTAGGGAGAGGCAGTCTTGTGAGACTGAGCTCTTCACCTATAGGATCTGACGCTGTCTCCAGGTAGAGAGGGTCAGAATGAAGTAAAATTGAGGAACATCCAGCTGGTGTTGCAGAAAGTGCTTGGTGGGAGAAATCCCACCCACATCTGGTGTCAGAAGTGCTGTAATTGCTGTAGTCATGTAAGAGTAATGGAGAAACCCATGGTGGTGGGGTGGGAAGGTAGGGTCAGTCAGTTCAGTCGCTCAGTCGTGTCAGACTCTTTGCGACCCCATGAACCGCAGCATGCCAGGCCTCCCTGTCCATCACCAACTCCCAGAGTTTACCCAAACCCATGTCCATCGAGTCAGTGATGCCATCCAACCATCTCATCCTCTGTCGTCCCCTTCTCCTCCTGCCCCCAATCCTTCCCAGCATTAGGGTCTTTTCCAATGAGTCAGCTCTTCGCATGAGGTGGCCAAAGTATTGGAGTTTCAGCTTCAACATCAGTCCTTCCAATGAACACCCAGGACTGATCTCCTTTAGGATGGACTGGTTGGATCTCCTTGCAGTCCAAGAGACTCTCAAGAGTCTTCTCCAACACTACAGTTCAAAATATTCCTAATGTAATCTAAACCTTCTCTTGTCACAATTTAAATTCATCTCCTTTCATTCTTTTAATATATCAATATTCTCTTCTCTCTTTTGAGCCTTAAGCTTTTGACCCTCCTTGTAGCTGAAAACCATTCCCCTTTCCCCCAGACTAAAGGACACAAAGAAAGGGAATTGAAAAGTGAGATTGGGGTGGATGATATTCAAATCATCGTCTTTAGTTCACAATGTGAGCAAGATGCTGTCAAGGACTAGAAAAGGAAGGTATGTTCATGGCTGTGGTTCAGAAGCCTGAGAGCTTTGGTTTAAAAATAGGTGAACTGAAATAAACACTGAGAGCTACTGAGATGGCACCGAAATAGAGTGGTAATTGATCTAATGCAACTTTTCCCTCAGATAACATCATTATTTGTGAAATTATGTCAGTGTTGCTGCTGCCAAGTCAGCAAGCACTTACAGGACGTGACTTCTAATTCAGGAATTAGACTATTTGCGGCTCATCTCCGAAGACGGTGGGAACTCAGTGGACTCCCAGAAGCCAGTCTTCTGGAAAGGCTGGTTTGCACTTGAAGTTTGCAGCATTGAAGTGTGGGGGAGGTGTCCTGACCAGGCGGTCCTTAGAAGAAGGACTCCCTGCCCAGATCTAGGGAGTGTAGCTGGAAGATGACCTCCAGCTATCAGCTCTTTCTGGGTCAGCCCCAGCTCCAGAGATTCAGGCCCCCAGTCAGCCTATAGCCTATGATTTAGTGAAGCAGGGGTATGACCTAAGATCTCACTGGGGTCATTCTGATGTCACCCAGCACTTGCTCCATAGCTAAGACGTGCCTGCATTGTGATTCCACCTCTTACCATCCCTGTCTCCAACCTGCTTCTTTTCCCAGGTGTTGATTCTTAATATACACCTTGTAGCCCAGACTCCAAGCCAACTTCTGCTTCTAGAAGATCTGATGTGCCACAGCTGCCTCAGTAGTTTCCAAGGTGGATTCATGTTTCCAACTGTATCTGTTGTGCTCCTGAAAGAGAGAGGGTGAAACTGTCCCTTCATGCCCTCGTGGAGCTGGTCGTAGGATTCTTTTGTGGAATTCCAAGTGGAAGAATCTCCTTTTTAAAAAATTTTTATTGAACTACTGTTGATTTACAATGTGTTAATTTCTGCTGCATAGCAAAGTGATTCAGTTATACATACATATATATATATATATTCTTTTTCATTATGGTTTATTACAGAATATTGCATGTAGTTCCTTATGCTATACAGTAGGACCTTATTGTTTGTCCAATCTATATATACTAGCTTGCACCAGCTAATATTAAACTTCCAATCCATCTCTCCCCTCACCACCCTAGCAACCACAAGTCTTATCTGTATGTCTGTGAGTCTGTTTCTTAGATAGTTTCATTTGTATCATACTTTAGATTCCACATATAAGTAATATCATATGGTATTTGTTTTTCCCTCTCTGGCTTACTTCACTTAGTATGATAATCTCTAGGCTCTTCTGGGTTGCTGCAAATAACATTATTTCATTCTTTTTGATGACTGAGTAGTATTCCATTGTATAAATATATACATATATATATACATATATGTGAAGTGAAGTGAAGTGAAAGTCACTCAGTCGTGTCCAACTCTCTGTGACCCCATGGACTATACAGTCCATGGAATTCTCTAGGCCAGAATACTAGAGTGGGTAGCCTTTCCCTTCTCCAAGGGATCTTCCCAACCCAGGGATCAAACCCAGGTCTCCCGCACTGCAGGCGGATTCTTTACCAGCTAAGTCACAAGGGAAGCCCAAATATATATATATATATATATATACATACATACATACAAATAAACATATCACACTTTCTTTATTAACTGGAAGAATCTTAGAAATCATTTAAAAATACATTTGGCTTACACAAAGTAAAGTACACGTGGAAAAATTATTGTTAGAAAGGATAGCCATTTGTTTATTCAGAATTAATTTTTCAGCATTGCAGGGTTCTAGGCATTGTTCTCAGTACCAGCACCATGGTGAATAAGACTGACAAGGATTCTCGGAATTAGGTTCTATGGGAGAGAGGCAATATGCAAATAAATAGATATGTTAATGAGAAAGTATAGATATTAAACACACGAGGAAAATAAAATGGGGAATGGTAGCCGGTGACCGAGGTATGGGAAGAGTCTTTCAATGAAGTGGCCTGGGAGGACGTCTGGAGGAGGTGGCAGTGATATTGAGAAATGAAGGACAAAGAAGATCCAGGCTTCTGCAGATAAAACTCAGCCTGCTGAAATGGAAGGGATTCACAGGTTCCTGCTGAAAGCCCAGATGAATCAATGGCATCATCTAGTAGATGGAGGGGACCATCTTGCTTATCTGAGATGATCAGCTGGACCTCTGACTATCCCTGATGGCCTCCACAGAGGCTGCATCTAGGGTTGGATGGACCATAGAGATTTAACTCAGAATGGAAATTGATCTTTGATGTACTTCATTCTCACATTAGAGTTTTATCCAAAAGCAGTGAGGAAAATAGCTAACTTGCTCCCTTGGTTTATGTTGTAGGTCACAGATGGCATGGCACCCGATTAGCAGGCATTTAAACAATCCCTTATCATCTTTTCAAGGCTTTCATGCTTGATTTTTTAAAAACGCTGTCCAATATTGAGCAACCCGATTTTAAAGGTCATTATATTAACTGCAAAGATGAACCAAGGGACGAGGTCATTTCTCATCCAGGGACTTTTTAGTCTTGTGTGCTGTCATTTCCATGCCCTGTAGATTAGATGCTGATCTGGGTTTTAAAAAGACACTTCTATTTCAAAATAGTATTCTTTGGGGAAAAAGACTGCCTTCCCTTCCAAAACTCAGCCTTGCCTTCTCATCAAAGGAAGCTTTTGTACTGCATTTGTCTCACTCATATCTGGGAGAACAGCTGCACACTCACAAGCTCTACTCCAGCTGAAGAGCCGAGGACTTCATTGTAATCACCTTGTTGAAATATTTGGAACTGTATAGCAAGAGACTGGTTCTGTGTTGCCATAATTTATGATAAAAGCCTGAATAAATCCCCAGACATGGATTTCCTATAAAACCCTTCCTTGTGAAACTTTGTTGCACTGCAAAATGAAAAGAAGATGGGGAAAAAGAGAGAGAAAGGGGCGGGGGTAAGGGGAAGGCTGCAAGATGTATATAAATCTCCAAGGATGCTGTTTCTATTCATCGCATTTACTGTAAAGACGGGGATTTTATTTGGATGGAAAAAGAATGAATGATGATGGTTTTCAGAGTCTAATATGGAGCTTGCTTCAAGCATTTTCCTCTGATCTTTCTGCTTCCTCAAGATCACCAAAATATGGAAGGAGGAAGGATACTTTCTATCAACCCTGAAAGATTCTGTATTGGGATGGTCATCAGGGAACAGAGTGAAACCTCATTTTTGTTCCTTTTACTGGTGACATTCGTTGATCCGTGAAAGTATAGTTGTATAAAATAGTTGCATCAGAAGTATATGTTAGTTATCCAAAATTATACTATATGGGGTTGGGGAGTGGGGAGGGCAAGAGTTGAGAGAGAGATGGGACAGAAAGGAAGGGAGAGAGGGAGGGAGGGAAGGAGGAGGAGACCAGGGAAGAGGCAAGAGAATCTTTTAAATCACATACATTATTTCAACCTCCATCCTACTCACAGTCCAAGAAAGCAGAAGATGGAAAATCTGATTCTACAGATCCCTCCTCTTGTCCCTTTGCCTCTCATAGTACAAGTGTTTCCCCTTGCTGAGGGCCAGGCTGCTGTTTATAGTCAGTGGGGTTTGCTTAAGCAGAACTCAGCCTTTTCATCACTTGCTCAGCCCAAGACACAGTAGTCTGTTCAAGATGGAGGGAAAATGGACTCAGTTGGACATAATGAGAGGTGATCTGCTTCTTCACAGCATGGGTAACTTAAGAGGAGTTTTAAGGGACATTTTTTACTCTCTGGGATTGTTTCTTTGGAATCTAACTGCCTCTTGTGAGCCTTGTCTATCAGGGTCCTCCTAACTAAGCAGGTAGAGGATGAGAATTCTGGAGGAGACAAAATTTATTCATCAATTATTCACCAAATAATTACTGAGAACCTTCTCTGTGCTGGGCGCTGTGCTGAGCTGGGAGGACTTTACATGAAGATGCTAAGAGAGGTTTCTCACTGCTCTTTTCATGTAACCTCAGGATTTTAAAGCTGAAAAGATCCTGGGAGGATATCATCTATCAAAAACAATGCTGGGCAACACTTTATACACAAGAACTGCTTCAGGGAAAATAAACATGTTTACCATCTACATTCTTTTGGTTCGTTCGAAGCAAATTCAAGATGGAATAGTTTTATTAAGTTCTTCGGCAGGAAGGGAGACATTCTCACAACTGAGTTTATTTACTCAATTGAATGGATGGCCATCAATAAAAGATTTGGCCTTGCTCTTTGGCCATTAAAATGCAAATATTTGGACATCTGATATACTAAGTATTAAATATCAATATTTGAGAAGTAGCCCCATGGAGTTGACTTTCAAATTGTTGAATTTGAAATCAGATTATATATCCCAGAGTTTAGGCAGGTCACATGGCCTACAGGCTGTGGTTACTCATCCAAGAGGTAGTGAATGGGATGCCATGACTGAGTCCACTTTCCGTCCTCCACCACACATTGTGCAATAGCTGAGGCCCTCTCCTGGGTTAGGTATCTGGTTTTTTTTTTTTTTTTAACTCTTTTCATTGCAAACAACCAAAAGAAAAACTTATGCCCAAAAAAGTGGAGATATAAAATGTCACGTGAGTTCAAAAGCCTAGATGTTAGTATCAGGCATGGCAGAAATCAGATGTTCAAGTCATTTAATCAGTATTCCACTTTTTACTTCCCACACCACTGCTTTCTTCTCTGGTGATTTTACTCCTAGGCAAGCTCTCTCTATGCTCACCCACAGGCTACCAAGCAAGAGCCAAGCCTCCCAAATACAAGTCCAGTAGAAAAGAGTTGCCTTTCTCTAAGTCACACGTGCCCTAGTTCTGGAATTAGAGCTTTTGGGCTCTGCATAGCCTTGAATCAGTCTCAGTGGTCTCATTGGTCAGAATAGGTCTTTTGGTCACAATTATGGTCAGATCCATGCAAAATATACGGGCAGAGACTGATGAAGAGTGATTCCCTAAGGAGAATTGGATTGCTATTATTGGATAAAAGGGGATAATGCTGAAAATGCAAAGACTCTCTACCATCCTTCCTATCTATCTCACTGTTCATCTATCCATCTTTCATCCATTTATTCATCCACCCATCCATCCATTCATTCGACCATCCACCTACATATATATCCATCCACCTACCCACTTAGTCATTCAGATAACTAGCTAGTTGGTGACTGTTCTTCCCTTTACTACAGAAAATAAACTTTCAGTTCATGACATATCTTAGGAGTTCCAAAACTATTTTTTAAATGAATTTTATCTTATTCTCACTTTACACATAATGAAAAGGTGGATCACGATAGCTCACGTCAGAGTTGGGATCTGCACCCATCCCCACAAACATATTTTTCCCAGGAAGATGTTGCCTCATCCACTGGGGAGTAAGACAAACTTTTAAATTATTGACTAAACATAATGGCATCGTGTAAAGGTATACTTATCTGTGGTTTTATTAACCAGCGCTCATTTTCATTCCAGAATGGTATTCATCTTTTCAAAAGAAAAGTTTGCCCTCATTATAATGCCACATCACAGCAAAAAAAAAAAAAAAGTAAATAACAATTTTAATGTCAAAAACTAGGTACATTTTGTTATTGTGCTTAACTCTAATCCATGAAGCTATTACCCAAGCTATTGAAATATGCCTCAAAATGCATGTGTCTTAATAAGACTTTAGTGATTATCATGATATTGGTGGAGAGAATTAGAATACAGGGCATCTGGAACACTCTCCATGAGAAAAGCTTTACTAAAGACCCACCAAAGTTAAGGCTATGGAGATGGAGGGTAGAGTGTTCAGCCATATGTTCACTGTCATCTTTATACATACATGGACACACACTATCTTCTTTGACAAGTTTAAATGCCTTATAATCCCAAGCCTATTTGATACTTGTTTTATTTGGATTATAGATGTGTTATAGTGCTTTATGCTTAAGGGTTCCCAGATAGGAGTTTAGCATGGAATTTATGATTGATTGTTGACTTCTGTACACTGTTTGAAGGAAAAAGAAGAAAAATGACTGGGAGCTGGGACTCTTGGGTTCATTCATTTGCTCAATAAATGTTAATTGAGTCCCTACAATGTGCCAAGCACTGTCCTAGGACACAACAGTGAGTGAATCAAACAGACTCAAATCCTTTCCCTCCTGGAACCTAGACAATTCAATGCCAGGTTCTGTCATTAAGGAGTAGTTTATACTTTGATGCATCACTTGCTTCTGTGGGCTTCTGTTTTTCTGCTTGAGCTATGAGAGGTAAGTGAAGTTAACATCAAGCAAAAGAAAGGAACGGCTTAAAAAACTAAGCTGGGGAAAAGGAAAACTCACAGAGGACAGAGTGCTTCTGCCCAAATACTGAGAAAGATGTTCTGCTTATGAGCAAGGATAATTGGTCTGTGTGGCTCCCAAGGATAGAATAAGGATTATTGGAGACAGAGCTGAATTACTTATAAGGAGCTCAGGAAGTGGTGAGACCTTTGTTACTGAAAGTGTACAAGAAGAGGAAATGAACTTGGCTGGGATGTAGGAGGAGTATCAACCTTCTAAAAACTCTCTCAAATATGGAGGGGACACATGTCTATCTATGGTCAACTCATGCTGATGTATGGCAAAAACCATCACAATATTGTAAAGTAATTGTCCTCCAATTAAAATAGATAAGTTAATTTAAAACACACGAGTGTATAAGCATAATTATCAGTGCCCTCTGCCATCTTGGTACTGCACTATTTGGACCACATGGCCTCCATGTTTGTTGCAATAGGAGAAGAGAAGGAAGGAGGGGGCCTCTTAACTACATTGGCCCAGCAGTGGCATGGATTACTTCTGCTTACAGCCCCATAGCTATAAAAAGTTGTTGTTTTCTAGTTGCTAAGTCATGTCCAACTCTTTGCGACCCCATGGACTGCAGCCCGCCAGTTTTCCCTGTCCTTCGTTATCTCCCAGAGTTTGCTCAAACTAATGGCCAGTGAATCAGTGATGCCACCCAACCATCTCATTCTCTGTCACCTCCTTCTCCTCTGCCCTCAATGTTTCCCAGCATCTGGATCTTTTCCAAGGAGTCCACTTTGCCATCAGGTTGCCAAAATATTGGAGCTTCAGCTTCAGCATCAGTCCTTCCAATGAATATTCAGGACTGATTTCCTTTAGGACTGACTGGTTTGATCTCCTTTCTGTCCAAGGGAATCTCAAGAGTCTTCTCCAGCACCAGGATTTGAAAGCATCAGCTCTTTGGTGCTCAGTCTTCATTATGGTTCAACTCTCACATCCATACACAACTTCTGGAAAAACCATAGCTTTGACTATACAGACCTTAGTCATAAAAATAATGTCTCTGCTTTTTAATACACTGTCTAGGTTTGTCATAGCTTTTCTTCCAAAGAGTGAGCGTCTTTTAATTTTGTGGCTGCAGTCACCAACCACAGTGATTTTGGAGCACAAGGAAATAAAATCTGTCACTGTTCCCATTGTTTCCTCATCTATTTGCCATGAACTGATGAGACCAGATGCCATGATCTTTGTTTTTTGAATGCTGAGTATTAAGCGAGATTTTTTACTCTCTTCTTTCACCCTCATCAAGAGGCTCTTTAGTTTCTCATCACTTTCTGCCATTAGAGTGATATCATCTGTATATCTGAGTTTGTTGATATTTCTCCTGACAATCTTGATTCCAGCTTGTGAATCATCTAGCCCTGAATTTCGCATGATGTACTCTGCATATAAGTTAAATAAGCAGAGGAACAACATACAGCCTTGTCGTACTACTTTCCCAGTTTTGAACCAGTACATCGTTTCACGTCCAGTTCACATCATGTTATACAAGGCTGTGATCCATGTGATCATTTTGATTAGCTTTCCGTGATTATGGTTTTCATCCTGGAGGCTGTGGGATTATAGTTCTTGCTTCTTTTGCCTGCCCTCTGATGGATGAGGATAAGAGGATTGTGCAAGCTTCCTGATGGGAAGGACTGGCTGTTGGGAAAACAGTCTTGCTCTGGTGTTTGGGGCCATGTTCAATAAATCTTTAATCCAATGGTCTGCTAATGGGTGTGGCTGTGCTCCCTCTTTGTTAGTTGTTTGGCCTGAGGTGACCCAGTCCTGGAGTTGACAGGCTCTGTGGTAGGGCTACTGGTGACCTCCAAGAGGACTTGTGCCAACATGCGCCTCCTACGACTGCTGCTGCTAGTGCCCCTGTCCTCATGGCAGGCCACTGCCATCCTCACCTCCACTGGAGACCCTCAAACACTCATAGGCAGGCCTGGCTCAGTCTCTTGTGGTGTCCATGCTCCTTTCTCCTGGGTCCTGGGGTGCACAAGATTTTGTTTGTGCCCTCCAAGCGTCTCTGTATCCCCCAGTCCCATGGAAATTCAGTAATCAAATCCCACTGTCCTTCAAGGTCAGATTCCCTGGAGATTCCCAGTCCATTTGCTAGATCCCCAGTTTGGGAAGTTTGATATGGGGCCTAGAAATTTCACAACAGTGTGAGAACTTCTTTGGTATTATAATAAGTTATGTGGTCCAAAGCAAATATCAACAAAAGCAGGGAGATATAGTAGAGAACATGAGTATACAGTGAGATTGTCTCTGTCAACTAAGATTTTGTAAAAATGGAGAAAATTGCAGCAATACCTATCTTAGAGAGTTAAGAATTAAATGAGCTAAACTGAATTAGTTCACTTAATCATGTACCATCCTGTGACTGACATTTTAAAAAATGAGCCTTTCTTTCAACCTCTTTCTCTTTTTCTCATCTTCAAAGACTACCTGGCATGACCAGTTGGAAGGATGCTCTAGAGAACCTCTGGGAGGAGCCAGGAAGGGGCTGATCTTATATGGACACATCCCCACACTTTCACTTATTGCCTAAAATTCCATCATTAGAGCCATTCACTACCACTTTTCATGGCTCTAGGCTTAGAGTAGCTAGGGCATTACAGATCAGGAGAGTGGATATGGAAAGTCCAGGGGGGAAACTGTTTTAGTGACAATCTCAGGGCAACGCTGAGCAAGGGGAGAGACAGCATGTCTCAAAGACTCACCATCTGTGGGTTTGCTGTTACTATATACATAGTCAGAAAGGCTGTATCCCCTTGGTGGGACACCCTAAGTGCAGGCTGCCCATCTGAATTTGAAATGAATTCAATTTAGCCTTGTGTAATTGCTTATTTGATTCCTGACAATGACATGCAGTTAGAAGGGAAATTGACATTCTGTCATCTCTTTTCCAATAAACCAAACCAGGTACTTTGTGGCAGTCGGGCCACCTGCTCTTCTATAGAGAAATTAGTGAGCACAGGGAGCTTGGAAATAGAGAATCCCAAGTCCGGGGTGTTTTTAGGAAGTCTGAAATGGATGAATAATATAGGCAGTCGAGGGTATTTGCCTGAACCTCCTTTTCCCTAGTGAATACAATAGACCTCTTTTTGGAAAGTATTTAGGATGGCTCCCTGCTTTAGAAATATGAGTTCTCTCACTTGTTAGTGAAAGCGCATTTATGTTCAAGGTCATTTTTTAAAAATCACAAACAATGTAGGAGCCTGGAGACATCCCCAGTAAATCATAAAAAGCCTTGCGGTTCTAAGTATAGGAAAATTTATTTGTTATCTCATGGCTACCCAATGCCTTCTTTGTCCAAGTCTGCATATGACCCCTGCATTCTGGATGATGCCCACAGAACTGAGAAAGGGGAGCCCATTCAAACTAAGAGGATGTGAATCAGGGGAATGGGATGGGACTTGACGAAGGTTCCCAGAAGGTGGTTGAAGGATCAGTGAGCACCTTAAGTCTCATTGATGAAAGAATAAAATCCACAAGAGCTTAAACGGAGGGCTTAAATGTCAATATCCATGGAAACTGAGCCTTCCATGTATCTTGGATAGATGGCGTTTAGTTGATAACCCCATGATGAGGTGAGAAAAGTGCAAGTACTAAACCATTCAGCAGAGCTTCCTCATGGGGGGGATTTTGTCCTTCCTCCCAAAGGACACTTGATAAGATGAAGGCATTTTTGGTCGTTGGACCTGGAGAGTTATTACCAGCCTCTAGTGAGGAGTGGCCAGGGATGCTGGCAGGCATCCTGCCACACACAGCTGCCCACAGGATAGGATCACCTGGTCCACAATGTTCACAGGGATGAGAAACTGCCCCAAAGAGCAAAGGGCCAGACCCAAGACACTGCCTTCTTTTGAGATGTAGAGTCGGCAACTTGAAAAAGGTGATCTCTCCTGGCCTTGGGAAAACTTTTAAGCTGAGTTGAGAAAGCTGAACTATTCTTACTTCAGATCACAAATCACATCACACTCCTCTGTTCAAAATCCTCCACTGGCTTCCTATTGTTTTTAGGAAGAAATCCAAGATACATAATACAGCCTGCAGGTTCCTGTGTAAATGTTTTTCTCACCTTCTGCAGTAAGGACGAGAAAGCCAGAACTTAGGCAAGGGACACTGATCAGGGCAACCCCTCATCAATGTTGGGTTAATGAAAAATGTCAAGAAAGGATGACTAAAAATAATCTGTCATTGCGATACTTGCAGGCGATGCGGGGAAGATGGAGTGATAGTAAATGGACCTCACACGTGGAGACTCTCAGGGTCATTACTAGATTGATTCTCAAAAAGCAATAAATGTCTCATTTTTAAAAAAAGACATACTCAGATGTACCTAACACCAAGATGAGAGAGGAGAGTCACTTAGACACCCTTCCTCTTCTGTCCTTGATTAAGAGGCAGAACATCGTTTTTTGGTTTCATGTAACAGTTCTTGGGGCCCTGGGAAAGATGGCTGATGGAGAATTTCAGGAGAGGGGTCTGATGGCTCCTATTCTTTAGGAAAGATACATATCACTCCGCCCAGCTTCTCTTGGTTTGTCTTTCTTTAGCATAGTGTCGCCGAGACTAAACTGAAGGCGGCCTGGTTTCACCTGCGTTGCACCCTGCTCCACCCTTTGCCCGCTGGGCACCTGTTATGCAGGACTTCTGCAGAGCCTTGAGCATCAAGCTGGCTCTCCCTATAAGTTCTTCCTTTAGCTTGGGTTCAGGATTTTGCCCCTATTTCTCTTACACACACACTGCATCATTTACTCTTGTTCATCTCTCTCATCTCAGATCAAATATTTTATCTGGAGAGATTTCCCTGGCTCCCTGTGATTTGGCTCAGTTTCCTTTTTCAGGCATTCCTGTGCCTCTCTTGTCATTCTTATATGAATGGTGTATTCAGTAGGCTCATGTATGTTTCCCTCCACCTTTTGATGAGTAGCTCCATGTAGATAAAGGTCAGGGCTGTACCTCCATGCACTGTACAAAAGGCATCCAGCCAGAGCACAGCCAGGGGCTGAAGGCTATGAATGATCTGCTGGCCTGGTCAGCCTTGGCCGTCACTCTCACTGTGCAACCCCAGCGCCCAGCACGGTGTCTGATGCAGAGCAGGACCCCAGGAATTGTGGATTGATGGATGTGTCTTGCCAAAAGTTTTACTTTAGATTCCAGGTTCGAAGGATTTGTTAACAAAAGAAACCATTCATTACACACAAATAAAAAATTTTTATATTTAATTGAGGATTATTTAATTTAATTTCAATACACAGTCATTAAAAGAAAAGAGAAATAGAAACACCAGAGAACAGTAACTGCACATACACCACCAAATTGGGCTGACCAACATCCAAACTTAAACAGCGTTCTGGGAAGTTGCGAGTAACAGCAATCTGGAGTCCCAGTTGGGAAAAGGTCCCTGGCAGTGCGTCCACTCTACGGGTGAGACTTCAAACTGGAGTTTCAGGGTTCCTGTCTATAATCCCAGGCTGCAAACTGATATCATCAGTTTGTGAGAAAAATGCAGCCCTGGCTTTACTTTAACCGTTTAACAATGCTGTTTGTTTCACCTTGTGAGTCAGGATTTCATTAGACCCCGGGGATTGACCAGACCCTTGGGGGCTTTCTTATTCAAAGTGCTGCCTGACTTGCTGTGATTCCCAGCAGGCATGGTATCCAGACAGTGTCCAGGCAGGTCAGAAGCAGGTCAGAGACCTGCTCTCCTGCTTCTGAAGCCTCCATTTTATTTTCCCTACTAGTCAGGCTCAGGATAGTTGAGGCTGAAGAGTGTAGGAAGAAGGCAAAATAACACGAGCTGTCCTCAATTCTGTAAGTCAAATAACAATTTCAGATAGCCAGTAGAAATAAAGTGATCAAAGAAACAAGGAATAGGTTAAACAATGCAGCAAACAATTTTTGAGAAGTAGGGCATTTAGTAAAGAAAATATCCCACCATGAATGAGAAGTATATTTTTATACATCAACTCCTACATCCATTAACTTATTGGCAAAAATAGTAGTAACAATAGAATGTTCTATCAAGGTGGAATTATGCTTAGCTATGAAATTTTGCAAATGGTTCCATGCAAAATCTTAGGTAAGGGTTCTGAGGGGAAGTTAATACTGGGAAAAGAAAGAGTAGGAAATAACATTTGAGTCTGCAGTACCTGGATTATCATGGGGTTGGGGAGCTTCCCCAGTGGCTCAGCAATAAAGAATCTGTCTGCAATGCAGGAGATGTGTGTTCAATCCCTGGGTCAGGAAGATCCCCTGGAGGAGGGCATGGCAACCCACTCCAGTATTCTTGCCTGGAGAATCCCATGGACAGAGAAACCTGGCAGACTACAGTCCATAGGGTTGCAGAGAGTTGGACACGACTGAAGTGACCGAGTATGCACGCATGCATGGGGAGGAGGGAAGTAATAGGTGGTCCCATTCCAACATGTGTTAGGCTGCTGGGAAAAGGATCAATACGCAGAAGTAGTACCTACATCTACTGGTTACAATACATATAAATTGAGGGGCTATTTCAAAAAACATATTGAAGGATTTAGGGAAGATAGTCCATTCACAATAGTTGGTGGAGTTCTCCAATGTGCAGGATTCCCAAACGTGAGACCTTGGTCCACATGAAAGTGAAAGTGAAATTCATTCAGTTGTGTCTGACTCTTTGCAACCCCATGGTCTATAGTCCATGGAACTTCCAGGCCAGAATACTGGAGTGGGTAGCAGTATTGCTTGATCCGTATAGCAGTCCTTCAGTAGCTTTGTCACAGTCGATCAGTAAGTGGGTGCAACTATTAAAATAACACATGAAATTGGCACATAATACTTGTGTTCAGGGCTTGAGCTATATCTTTACCAGTGATGTGTAATCTAGCATACTGATAAATTTTGTCCCTAGAAAGTTAAAGTTAAGAGAGGACAGACCTTTTGTTGGTCAGGTGAAGTTATCCTGAGTTGAGGTCCAGCCCATGTATCTCTAGCTGAAGTTTACCCAAGAGCTTTCTTCATATTTTTCTTTAAATTTTTTTAAATTAATTAATTTATTTTAATTAGAGGATAATTACTTTAAATATTGTGATGGTTTTTGCCATACATCAACATGAATCGGCCACAGGTATACATGCATCCCCTTCCACATATTTTTCTTTTAATTGTAGCATACCCTTGCAGTTGAGGCATGAATGACACTCCACTTTATAGTCAGGTTTTCAAGAATAATCTATTTATGAGAACAACAGGGGTTAATGGCACATATTTCCATGTTTCCTGTTGGATATCATCAGTAATACGGTATTATTCTTCCTCTGAGAAGTCACATCAGCAGATATGGAAAGATGGTTAGGTTACTTCACCAAGACTTTAGCTCTGATTGCATGTATTTCATTTGTGGATCCAAACCCTCCATCACCTCTAACTGTTAATAAGGTGGGTTGCTGTTGTTCAGTCACTAAGTCGTGTCCAACTCTTTGTGACCCCATGGACTGCAGCATGCCAGGCTTCTCTGTCCTTCACTGTCTCCCAGAGTTTGCTCAAACTCATGTCCACTGAATTGCTGATGTACTCCAAATGTCTCATTCTCTGTCACCCCCTTCTCCTCTGCCCCCAACCCTTCCCAACATGAAGGTTTTTCCAGAGAGTTGGCTCTTCCCATTGGGTGCCCAAAGTATTGGAGCTTCAGCATCAGTCCTTCCAATGAATATTCAGGGTTCCTTTCCTTTAGAATTGACTGGTTGATTTCCTTGCAGTCTGAGGGTCTTGCAAGAGTCTTTTCAAGCACCAAATTCAACAGAATCAATTCTTCGGCACTCAGCATTCTTTAGGTCCAACTCTCACATCCATACATGACTACTGGAAAAACCATAGCTTTGACTATACAGACCTTTGTCAGAAAAAGTAATGTCTCTGCTCTTGAATACATTGTCTACATTTGTCATAGCTTTTCTTCCAAAGAGCAGGCGTCTTTTAATTTTGTGGCTGTAGTCACCATTCACAGTAATTTTGGAGCCAAGAAAATAAAATCTGACAGTGTCTCCATTTTTCTCCCATCTATTTGCCATGGAGTGATAGGGCTGGATGCCATGATTTGAGTTTTTTGGTTGTTGAGTTTTAAGCCAGCTTTTTCACTCTCTTCCTTCATACTCATCAGGAGGCTCTTTAGTTCTTCTTTGCCTTCTGCCATTAGAGTGATATCATCTGTGTATCTGAGGTTGTTGATATTTCTCTGGGCAATCTTGATTCCAGCTTGTGATTCACTGAGTCCTGCACTTCACATGATATACTTTGCATAGAAGTTAAATCAGCAGGATGACGATATACAGCCTTGTCATACTCCTTTCCCAGTTTTGAACTAGTCCATTGTTTCATGTCTGGTTCTAACTGTTGCTTCTTGTTCTGCATACAGGTTTCTCAGAAGACAGGTCAGGTGATCTGGTATTCCCATTTCTTTAAGAATATTCCACAGTTTGTTGTGCTCCACAGAGTCAAAGGTGTTAGGGCAATCAATGATGCAGAAGTAGATGTTTTTTTTTTTTTTCTGGAATTCCATTTTTCTATGATCCAACAGATATTGGCAATTTGATCTCTGGTTCCTTTGCCTTTCCTAAATCCAGCTTGTATTTTGGAAGCTCTTGGTTGACATAGTGTTGAAACCTAGCTTGAAGGATTTTGAGCATTATCTTGCTAGCATGTGAAATAAGCACAATTGCATGGTAGTTTGGATACTCTTTGGCATTGCTCTTCTTTGGAATTGGAGTGAAAACTGACCTTTTTCAGTCCTGTGACCACTGCTGAGTTTTCCAAATTTGTTGATATACCAAGTGTAGCACTTTTCAACATCATCTTTTAGGATTTTAAATAGCTCATATTGAATTCTATCACCTCCACTAGCTATGTTTGTAATAAAGCTTCCTAAGGCCCACTAGACTTAACACTCCAGGATGGTCTGGCTCTAGATGAGTGACCACACCATAGCGGTTATCCAGGTCATTAAGACTGTCTTTGTACAGTTCTTCTGTGTATTCTTGCCCCCTCTTCTTAATCTCTTCTTTGCTTAGGTTCTTGCCACTTCTGTCCCTTATTGTGACCATCTTTGCAAGACATAGTCCCTTGGTATCTCCAATTTTTTTGAAGCCTTTCCCATTCTATTTTTTCCCTCTATTTCTTTGCTGCTGCTGCTGCTAAGTCGCTTCAGTTGTATCCGACTCTGTGCAACCCCATAGATGGCAGCCCACCAGGCTCCGCCGTCCCTGGGATTCTCCAGGCAAGAACACTGGAGTGGGTTGCCATTTCCTTCTCCAATGCATGAAAATGAAAAGTGAAAGTGAACTCACTCAGTCGTGTCTGACTCTTAGTGACCCCATGGATTGCAGCCTACCGGGCTCCCCCGTCCATGGGATTTTCCAGGCAAGAGTACTGGAGTGGGTTGCCATTGCCTTCTCCGCTATTTCTTTGCACTGTTCACTAAAGAAGGTTTTCTTATCTCTCCTTGCTGTTCTCTGGAACTCTGCATTCAGGTAGGTATATCTTTCCATTTTTCCTTTTCCTTTCACTTCTCTTCGTTTCTCAGCTATTTGTAATGGCTTTCTCAGACAACCACTTTTCCTTCTTGTATTTCTTGGGGATGATTTTGGTCACCACCTCCTGTACAACGTCATGAACCTCTGTCCATAGTTCTTCAGGCACTCTGTCTATCAGATCTAGTCCCTTGAATCTATTTATCATCTCCACTGTATAATCATAAAGGATTTGATTTAGGTCATACCTGTATGGCCTGAGCTTCCACGGTGGCTCAGCAGTAAAGAATCTTCCTGCAATGCAAGAGCCATTGGAGATGCAGGTTTGATCCCTGGGTTGGGAAGATCCCCAGGAGGAGAGCATGGCAACCCACTCCAGTATTCTAGCCTGGAGAATTCCATGGACAGAGGAGCTTGGAAAGCTACACTCCACAGTGTCAAAGAGAGTTGGACATGACTGAAGCGACTGAGTACACATGAGCACCCTAAGTATCCTAGTGGTTTTCCGTACTCTCTTCAACTTAATCCCGAGTTTTGGATTAAGAAGTTCATGATTTGAGCCACAGTCAGATCCTAGTCTTGTTTTTGCTGACTGTATACAGCTTCTCCACCTTCAGCTGCAAGAAATACAACCAATCAGATTTCAGTGTTGACCATCTGGTGATGTCCACGTGTAGAGTCATCTCTTGTGTTGTTGGAAGACGATGTTTTCTATGACCAGTGTGTTCTCTTGGCAAAACTCTGGTAGCCTTTGTCCTGCTTCATTTTGTACTCCAAGTTCAAACATGCTTTTTACTCCAGGTATCTCTTGATTTCCTGATTTTGCATTTCAATAGCCTATGATGAAAAGGACATCTTTTTTTTTTTTTTTTTTTTGGTGTTCTAGAAGGTTTTGGAGTTATTTATAGAATCGTTAAACTTCAGCTTCTTCACTGTTAGTCGTTGGGATATAGACTTGGATTACTGGGCTGTTGAAAGGTTTGCCTGGAAATGACCAAGATCATTCTGTCATGTTTGAGATTGTACCCAAGTACTGCATTTCACATTTTTTTTTTACTATGAGGGTTTCTCTCACCTTCCTATGGGATTCTTCCCATGATAGTAGATACAATGGTCATCTGAATTAAATTCACCCATTCTTTCCCTTTTAGTTCACTAATTCCTAAAATATCGGTGCTCACTCTTGCCACCTTCTGCTTGACCATGTTCAATTTACCTTGATTCACAGACCTAACATTCCAGGTTCCTATGCAATATTGTTCTGTACAGCATCAGACTTTACTTTTGCCACCAGACACATCTACAATTGAGTGTCATTTCCACTTTGGTCCAGCCTCTTCATTCTTTCTGGAGCTATTTCTCTGCTCTTCCTCAGTAGCATATTGGACACCTTCCATCCTTGGGGGCTCATTTCTGGTGTCATATCTTTTTGCCTTGTCACACTGTTCACGGAATTCTCAAGGTAGGAATACTGGAGTGGAATAAGATGGGAGGTTCTTCTTTTTCGTACTTTACCAATTAATACGGATGAATCAGCAATTTGGCAATTTGATTATGTTTATTAACAAATAGAGCATTCTTTCCTTCAATTTGTAATATTACTCAGGTTTTCCCTTGGTAGTCTGGGTCTATAACTCTTTCATGAAGTTATAGTATTAGTCTGATTGGATTTCCCAAAGGGAATGGCCACTAAATATCCAGAATATGTGTCCACAGCCATGCACATATATTGGCATCCTTTATCTCAAAATAATGAGCCAACCAGTTTTCCATATTTGCCCAGGCAGCTTGTAATGTGCCAATTGTACCTTGATTAATTGTGGCAACCTTCTACGCTTAATACGTTGACAAATTGGATAGTGTAAAATAACGGGTTTATTGAGATTCATAGTTAAAGAAATGGGCCTCCCTGGTGGCTCAGGTGGTAAGAATCTGCCTGCCACGTGGGAGACCCGGGTTTGATCCCTGGTCAGGAAGATCCCCTGGAGAAAGGAATGGCAACCCACTCCAGTATTCTTGCCTGAGAAATCCCATGGACAGAGGAGCCTGGTGGGCTACAGTCCACGGGTTCACAAAGAGTTAGACACGACTGAGCAACTAACACTTTCACTTTCTTAGTTAAAGAAATATCTCTATCCTTAACCCACATGTATGTTGCTTTTTCTCCCAGATGGCCACATTTTTGGTGTGTCCACTAAGTCAAACCTTTTAAGTCACTGGAGTCTGGATTGATTTCTACTGCTTGGATTCAAGTTTGTTCTTGTAACAGAGTTATACCATTATTCTGTATAATTTGGAACACTGTGAGCATCTACATGGAAGACTGAAACATTAGTAGTATGAACAGTTTCTCAAATGTCAGACTATAATTCCTTTCCCTATACTCTTTGGAGTAAATTTGCCAGTTATTCTCTACCCATAGAGGAAGTCAAGTAACCAATCCATTGGCCTCTGATCAAGAATCTGTGTGTATATATATGACATTGAGTTAAATTCTCTTCTTTGACGCATGATAAAGAGTATATAACTTGGCAAACTGACTACTTCTACCTTCCCCAGTAGTTGTCAGCAATTTAGTAGTGACCAGATTATATGCCACCACTTTCCAATAGTGAGTGGATCCTATATATTAATATTTGGCTGATCCATCAGTAAATTATGCATGCTGTTTTTCTTGTGCAGTGAAAGAGTCAAAGGGCTTTCCCCATTTTATAGGTGACTCAGATATCTCAGGGCTTTCCTGGTGACTCAGTGGTAAAAGAATCTTCCTGTCAATTCAGAAGATGCGGGTTTGATCCCTGGGTAAGGAAGATCCCCTGGAGAAGGAAATGGCAACTCACTCCAGGATTCTTGCCTAGGAAGTCCCATGGAGAGAGGAGCCTGATGGGCTGCAGTCCACAGGGTCCCAAAAGAGTTGGACACAACTTAGTGACTAAACAATAGCAGTAACAGTTATCTCAAATGGGTTCCTTTTCATAGCTGAGTGATGTTCCATTGTGGGATGATTTGAAGAAATAGCATTGAAACATGTGTATTACCATATGTAAAAGAGATGAACAGTGTAAGTTCGATGCATGAAGCAGAGCACCCTATGCCAGTGCTCTGGGACCACCCAGAGGGATAAAGTGGGGAAGGAGAAGGGAGGGGGGTTCAGCATGGGGGAGACACATGTATACTGGCGGCCGATTCATGCTGATGTATGACAAAAAACCATCACAATATTGTGAAGTAATTTACCTCCAACGAAAATAAATTAATTTAAAAGCAAAAAGACAGTTATCTCAGATCTAATTACAGCCTCTTACTCAAGGCCTTCTGTAGGAATTTAGGACATGGTTTCATGGATGGCAGTGACTCCATGTGGTTCAGGTTTGGCTCAGTCCTGAATATACCACTTTCATTGTATTATGCTGGACTCCTGGGCTTGCCCAATCCTGTGGGTTTTGGGTGAGCTGTATATTAGTACCCATTGCATGATTGGTACTCGAGGTCTTAATATTACAGTGTGATCTGTAGTCAATTGCTTCATATCAATCAAAGCCCTAAAACAAGTCAAAGCTATTTTCCAAAGGTAGTGTAATTTCTACCAGTCTCTGGAAATTTCCCAACCCAGAAGCATAAAGGCACTCTTTTGCCTTGCTGTTTTTGCCATAAGCTTCAATTAGCATATAGTTCATTGATAAACACATGTAATTTTACATCCCTTCCTTGTAGCTCACAGAATGTTTGATAACAGCAGGGAAATATCTGGGAAGTAAGTCTTAGTCAACACAGATTTCAAAGTAACAAAACCAGAATTTAGTGTTCAGTGAAATACATAAATTTTTGTGTGTGTGAGGGCATTAACCAGGCAGTTGGGCTTTCCAGGTGGCGTTAGTGCTAAGGAACACTCCAGCAAATGCAAGAGATGTAAGAGATGTGAGTTCGATCCCTGGGTCAGGAAGATCACCTGAAAGAGGGCATGGCAACCTACTCCAGTATTCCTGCCTGGAGAATCCCATGCACTGATGAGCCTGGCAGGCTACCATCCATAGGTTTGCAAAGAGTTGGATACAACTGAAGCAACTTAACATGCAGGCACAACCCTGCAGCCAGGGAAGGCTTTATCCCATCGAATTAAAAAATGAGGTTTGTCAGGGAACTAGGAAAAGTCAGGCAGCCATCTTGGATTTCCCATAACCCTGACTGTTTGATTTACAGCTATGGTTTAACTCATTTTAAATTCCTTGATTCAGGACTAGACTGTTGCCATGTCAGAAGGACATCAGGATAGCAAAATGAGGGGGTTAATTTTTTGAAGAAGCAGAATGAGCTTTATCTATGTGTGACACAACCTTCATAGATCATTGTGAAATAATATTTATTTGCTTTACCAAAGTAACGAAAGATTTAAAAAACAAATATAAAAATCACTTAAAGGCAAAAATTCACATAGTCTGTTATCAAAAGCCACATCCCAAGAAAACTTTGTTCTCTTAGCAGAGAGAGAAAACCAAATTCCAGTCTGAGAAGAGCTTACTGTTAATAACAAAATTCGTTTATCTGGTTAATTTTAATTTAATCTGAGAATGTCTTTCCTATAAATCTTGAAAAGGTGATAGTATTTTTTTTGCCAAGGCATAAGAATGAAACCACAGCTGTCCACTGCATAATGACAAAAAGAGTTAAGACACATTTAAAATCTGATTATTTTGCGACTGAAAAAGTAACCTGGTCACGGCTGTGACATGTAACACTTTCATATAATAACTAGAATCATGAGTTATAACAGCTTACCAGGGTATATCATATCATATCTTTATGAATTCTATATAATCTCTAAAATCTCTGCATTAGTAAGACTTATCACACAATATAACTTGATATTTGCAACTTTTTTGACAATACAGACCAAACCAAATGAACCTAATTAATTTCTCTCTATGGAATGCCTCAGGGCCCTCTGAAGTACCCCAAAGTTAGCTAAAGGTCAAAAGAACTTCATTCAGTTCAGTTCATTTCAGTCGCTCAGTCGTGTCCGACTCTTTGCGACCCCATGGACTGCAGCATGCCAGGCTTTGCTGTCCATCACCAACTCCTGGAGCTTACTCAAACTCATGTCCATCGAGTTGGTGATGCCATTCAACCATCTCATCCTCTGTCATCCTCTTCTCCTCCTGCCTTCAATCTTTCCCAGCATCTGGGTCTTTTCAAATGAGTCAGTTCTTTGTATCAGGTGGCCAAAGTATTGGAGTTTCAGCTTCAGCATCAGTCCTTCCAATAAATATTCAGGACTGATTTCCTTTAGGATGGACTGGTTGGATCTCCTTGCAGTCCAAGGGACTCTCAAGAGTCTTATCCAACACCACAGTTCAAAAGCATCAATTCTTAGGTGCTCAGCTTTCTTTATAGTCCAACTCTCACATCCATACATGACTACTGGAAAAACCATAGCTTTGACTAGATGGGCCTTTGTTGGCAAAGTAATGCCTCTGCTTTTTAATATGCTGTCTAGGTTGGTCATAGCTTTTCTTCCAAGAGCAGGCATCTTTTACTTTCATGGCTGCAGTCACCATTTGCAGTGATTTTGGAGGCCAAAAAAATAAAGTCTCTCACTGTTTTCGTTGTTTCCCCATCTATTTGCCATGAAGTGATGGGACCAGGTCTTAGTTTTCTGAATGATGAGTTTTAAGCCAACTTGTTCACTCTCCTCTCTCACTTTTATCAAGAGGCTCTTTAGTTCTTCACTTTCTGCCATTACAGTGGTATCATCTACATATCTGAGGTTATTGATATTTCTCCCAGCAATCTTGATTCCAGCTTGTGCTTCATCCAGTACAGCATTTCTCATGTTGAACTCTGCATATAAGTTAAATAAGCAGGGTGACAATATACAGCCTTGACGGACTCTTTACCCAATTTGGAACCAGTCTGTTGTTCTGTGTCCAGTTCTAACGGTTGCTTCCTAACCTGCACACAGATTTCTCAGGAGGTAGGTCAGGTGGTCTGGTATTCCCATCTCTTTAAGAATTTTCCACAGCTTGTTGTGATCCACACCGTCAAAGGCTTTGGCATAGTCAGTGAGACAGAAGTAGATTTTTTACTGGAACTCTCTCACTTTTTTGATAATCCAACAGATGTTAGCTATTTGATCTCTGGTTCCTCTGGCTTTTCTAAATCCAGCTTGAACATCCGGAAGTTCACAGTTCATTCACTGTTGAAGCCTGGCTTGGAGAATTTTGAGCATTACTTCGCTAGTGTGTGGGATGAGTGCAATTGTACAGTAGTTTGAGCATTCTTTGGCATTGCTTTTCTTTGGGATTAGAATGAAAACTGACCTTTTCCAGGCCTGTGGCCATGGCTGAGTTTTCCAAATTTGCTGACATATTGAGTGCAGCACTTTCACAACATCATCTTTCAGAATTTGAAATAGCTCAACTGGAATTCCATCACCTCCACTAGCTTTGTTCATAGTGATGCTTTCTAAGGCCCACTTGACTTCGAATTCCAGGATGTCTGGCTCTAGGTGACTGATCACACCATCATGATTATTTGGGTCATGATCTTTTGTGTATAGTTCTTTTGCGTATTCTTGCCACCTCTTCTTAATATCTTCTACTTCTGTTAGGTCCATACAATTTCTGTCCTTTATTGTGCCCATCTTTGCATGATATCTCTAATTTTCTTGAAGAGATCTCTAGTCTTTCCCATTCTATTGTTTTCCTCTATTTCTTTGCATTGATCACTGAGGAAGGCTTTCTTACCTCTCCTTGCTATTCTTTGGAACTCTGCATTCAAATGGGAATATGTTCCCTTTTCTCCTTTGCCTTTCGCCTCTCTTCTTTTCACAGCTATTTGTAAGGCCTCCTCAAACAACCATTTTGCTTTTTTGCATTTGTTTTTCTTGGGGATGGTCTTGATCACTGCCTCCTGTACTCTGTCACAAACCTCCCTCCATAGTTCTTCAGGCACTTTATCAGCTCTAATCCCTTGGATCTATTTGTCACTTCCACTGTATAATCATAAGGGATTTGATTTAGGTCATATCTGAATGGTCCAGTGGTATTCCCCACTTTCTTCAATTTAAGTCTGAATTTGGCAATAAGGAGTTCATGATCTGAGCCATAGTCAGCTCCTGGTCTTGTTTTTGCTGACTGTATAGAGCTTCTCCATCTTTGGCTGCAAAGAATATAATCAATCTGATTTCTGTATTGACCATCTGGTGATATCCGTGTGTAGAGTCTTCTCCTGTGTTGTTGAAAGAGGATGTTTTTTATGATCAGTGTGTTCTCTTGGCAATTAGAATTTGACTTTAGGAAGTTCTGTCAAAAATATCAAAGGGTTTAGAACATACATTCCGATTGGATCAAAGGTCATTGTGAAACAATATTCACTTAAACAAAGTAACAATAAAAGATTTCAAAGGCAAATACAGAAGAGAGTGCTCGAGAAGTAAAGAAACTTCAAATTTGTTACCAAAGGCATTTCAGTATCCCTAGGAAGCTTGTGATTGCAGCCATGAAATTAAAAGACGCTTACTCCTTGGAAGGAAGGTTATGGCCAACCTAGATAGCATATTTAAAAGCAGAGACATTACTTTGCCAACAAAAGTCCGTCTAGTCAAGGCTATGGTTTTTCCAGTGGTCATGTATGGATGTGAGAGTTGGACGGTGAAGAAAGCTGAGCGCCGCAGAATTGATGCTTTTGAACTGTGGTGTTGGAGAAGACTCTTGAGAGTCCCTTGGACTGCAAGGAGATCCAATCAATCCATCCTTAAGGAGATCAGTTCTGGGTGTTCATTGGAAGGACTGATGTTGCAGCTGAAACTCCAATACTTTGGCCACCTCATGCGAAGAGTTGACTCATTGGAAAAGACCCTAATGCTGGGTAGGATTGGGGGCAGGAGGAGAAGGGGACGACAGAGGATGAGATGGTTGAATGGCATACTGACTCGATGGACATGCGTTTGGGTGGACTCCGGGAGTTGGTGATGGACAGGGAGGCCTGGCGTGCTGTGATTCATGGGGTCGCAGAGAGTTGGACACGACTGAGAGCGACTGAACTGAACTGAACTGAGGAAGCTTGTACCATGTATAAAACTCTTCTCTCTGGGCCCACTTTCCACAAACCTTTCTTATCCCATTCTGTATCCATAGCTTTATTTTTCCATCCAGAAACAGACACCTATAAGTCAGACCTATTTCCTTTTCCCTTAACAAAATGCAATTTTATTCCCCATACCTCCTTTACTAAACTACACATCCTACTTTCCTTAAGCAACCTTGAACTTTCCTTTATATTAGCATTCTGTAATTGGTGAACTGGTATTTATACCAGTGATAATTACTAAAAATATAGAGAACATCTCAGGATTGTGCCAAACATATTTGTTAATAGTTCTCAACCTTTTGTTTGTCTGTAAAAGGAAGACAGTGTTTAGTGCTGGTGGCTTAGTCGCTAAGTCTTGTCTGACTCTTGCGACCCCATAGACTTTAGCTTGCCAGACTCCTCTGTCCATGGGATTCTCCAGGCAAGAATACTGGGGTCGATTGCCATGCCCTCCTCCAGGGGATCTTCCTTACTCATAAGATTCCACATCTCTTATGGCTTCTACAATGGCATGTGGGTTCTTTACCACTAGCACCACCTGGGAATATTATAATATTATATATTTTATTATTTAAAAATATAATATAGACTATAAATATCATGTATATTATTATGTAATATATGCATAATATAAATATAATGTGTACATAAGTATTCAGAAACCTCTTTTCATAATGGCCCCGTGCATGCATGCTAACTCAATTCAGTCATGCCTGACTCTTCGCAACCCTATGAACTGTAGCCCACCAGGCTCTGCTGTCCAAGGGATTCTCTAGGCAAGAATAATGGAGTGGGTTGTCATGCCCTCCTCCAGGGCATCTTTGAGGGAAAAGAGAACTCTTCTGTTAATGAATAAAAACATCCAAGCTTGGTGGATGCCTATTGCTACTTACTAGAATTAGATACAATGTGTACAAAACCACATTGGCTGTCTGTATGTGAGAAGAGAGCTATAGGAAGGCAGATCTAATTATACTGGATGCCAGCTTAAAGCTGGGAAATACCGTTAGGAGAAATCTCCACTTGAGAACCTTGCTTGTATACACAAGTGTTTGGGTTTAACAGGAGTGTGAATGTGCTTGCCTACTCAATTATTCTTCTTGCAAATACTCCCTGGGGCATTCTCTGAGCTCAGCACTCTGCTAGGCTCCGAGGGGAATACAGAATAATAAGATTGAATCATTTTGTAAAAATGGCTAAATCCTACTGGGGGAGAGAAAATATTTAAACTATTAGTGATAATATGATTTCTGCATTCAACTAATATTACTGAGCACCACCTACATGCCAGGAATTATCCCTAGGCACTGGGGACCCAGCAGCACACAAAACAAAAGATCCTTTTCCCGTGGGATTTATGGAGGGTAAGGTGCCATAAAAACACAACCAAATAAATGTGTAGTTTATACTGGTTAGATGAGTGCTTTTACTAATAAGACAAGGTGGAGAGATGGAGATGTTGGATAGGGATTGCTATTTCAAACTGGGGGGTGAGGAAAGGTTTTTCAAAAGAGATGACACTTGGGCCAAAAACTGACGCTGAACCAAGTGAGGTGGTGAATCATGTCAGTGTCAAGGGAAGTGAATTTCAGGCAGAAATACGTCACATGGCCCCTGGCATATTCAAGAAGCGGTGGAGGGACTTCCCTGGTAGTCCAGTGGTTAAGAATCCACCTTCCAGTGTAGGGGGTGTGGGTTTGATCTCTGGTTGGGGAACTAAGATCCCACATCCTGCAGGGCAGAAAAGCCTGTGAGCCACAACTTGAGAGAAGCCTGCGTGCCACAGTGAGGATCTGGAGTGTTGCAACTAAGACCCAATGCAGCCAAATAAATAAAATAAATATTATAAAAAAGGTTACATAGTGTCATTAAAACAAAGAGGAAGAAGAAGAAGCAGCGGAGAGGTCAGTGTGGCTTGTAGCCAAGGGAGCAGCAAGGAGAGTGGTGGGGCCAGACCATGCAGTGTGATCTGTAACCTCACAGCCTTCAATGGGAAGCAAACGTCAACAACAAAGGGTAAATTAACTCTGAAAAACAAAAGTGAAAACAAAACCCAGCTGCCGCAATAATGAAATTGGGAAAGCAAGCCTGACAGTTTCTTATGCTGCTGCTGTGTAGTTGCTAAGTCATGTCTGACTCTTTTGCAACCCCATGGACTGTAGCCTAGCAGGCTCCTCTGACCATGGGTTTTCCCAGGCAAGAATACTGGAGTGGGTTACTATTTCCTTCTCCAGGGGATCATCCCTAACCAGGGATCGAACCCATGTCTCCTGCATTGGCAGGCGGATTGTTTAGCACAGAAGCACCTGGGATGCCCTTACAGTTGGTTACACCCACGCCTTATTACACCTGAAGCACAGTTCACTCAGTAAAATGGTTCTGGAGCTGCAAATACCTGGAGATGCTGAACAGGAGGAGTCAGGGAATAGAATGGGGGCCTGCTCAGCAAGTCACCTCTAGAGAACACTCTTCTCTCCTTTTGACTGCCCAGTACCTTCCTGTGTTTGGGGAATCTACCTGCTCTAAGTTTCCACCTTTTACAACAGAAGCCAGATGCTGCCTTTCCCATCTCCCTTGCAGCTAGAGTGAAAGCATATGACACTGGTTCCACCAATCAGCTTGCTTGTTACAGACGTTGCCTTGAAAGCTGGTTCACCCGTAATGGCTGCAGCTTTCTTCCAGCTTCCAGGGGCAGCAGGGGCCAACAGCTTAGTAGAGCATCCCAGGCGCTGGCATTGCAAGGTCCATGGAGCCCATGGTGATGCCTCTGCTGCACCAGTTCTGCCGTGTGAGTTTAGGGATTATCCTAAGCAGAGCCTCAAAGCTTGGTTCTCTTCATGGGCATTAGTTTCCTGTTGTAACAAATGACCACAGTCTTGGCGGGTCAAAACAACAAAATTTACTCCCTCATATTTTGGAGGTCAGGAATTCAAAATCAAGGTGTCAGAGGGCCATGCTTGCTCTGGAGGCTCTAGGGGAGAATTGGGTCTTTGCTTCTTCCAGCTTCTGGTGGCTGATGGCAAGCCTTGACTTACAGCCCCATCACTTCAATCTGCCTCCTTGGTCACGTGGTCTTCCCTTTGCTCTATGTCTTCACTTCCAATTGTGTCAATCTCTGCTTTGTAAGGATTTGCGGGTCTTCCAGGTGGCCCACTGGTAAAGAACCCACCTGCAAATGCAGGAGACATGGGTTCCATCCCTGGGTCAGGAAGGTCCCTTGGAGAAGGAGCTGGCAACCCACTCTGGTATTCTTGCCTGGGAAATCCCATAGACAGAGGAGCCTGGTGGGCTACAGTCAATGGGGCCTCAAAGAGTTAGTGACTAACTTGGTGACTAAACAGCAACAGCAGTCATGGGATTTAGGACCCAGCTGGATAATCCAGAATGATGTCTTATCTCAAGATCCTTACCTTAATTACATCTTCAGAGACTTTCCCAAATAAGATCACATCCACAGATTTCAGGGATTAGAACATGGACATATTTTATTGTAGGCCAGGATTCAATCCACTGTACCACCTCCTGAAGATCCTGTGAGTTCACAAATCACTTAATATGTTTCTTTTCAGTTCCTGAACTGATTCCTGTTGTTTGAAAGTCAGAAACCTGACATTGACATTGCCCTACCTGCATTTCTATTCCATGTCCCCAGCTGGGAAGAGGAGTCTGGCACGCAGCCTTGCTTGGAGTCCCAAGCCTGAGACTCTGGTCTCTGCAGGCCTGGACAATGAATGTCTGGAGCCCACTTTAAGGAAGAAAAATAGCTTGACAAACATTAACCAGATGTTGACACACTTGGGCTCAGGAGCCAGAGGGATCTTGAAACCTGAATCCTGGTACAACAGCTTACTGGCTGTGTGGTTTTGAGAATATTATTCACCTCTCTGAGCTTCAGTTTTTTCATCCCTGGAGAGTATTAACATCTTCCTCGTTTTTTATTGTCAGTGTTTGTTTGTTTTTGCTTTAGTGTGGATTAGAGTCAATGAAGTTCCTAGTACACTGCTCACACATGTGAATGTGTGGAAGCACCTTCAATTGTTTTGACTATTGTCACCACTCTTATCTGATAGCCTCCCCTTGATTGGTTACCTGTGGATGTACTGCCTCTTCTGTCATGAGTGCTGACCCCACAGTGTCCAGCACATGATAGGTGTTCTGTGAATTTTTGGGTGATAAATCTGTGTTGTTTTGATGGGTGTGCAGTCTGTGTGTGATGGACCAATATGTGACAAGAGTAGATTGATCATCTTGGATACATACCCTGGAATCTTATTTCTACTTCCAGTGGCAATAACCCCAGCCTCCACCTGATGCTCCCAATACCAGCAACCTCACCATTACTGGGAGTCCCTGGGGGAATGTCTGGCCTATTCTCACAAGGATGCCCAGTTTGCTTGGCCATCCTATGAAATGATTGCAACGGGCACAACTTGGCATACTCTAGATACTAAATAAATGCTATCACCAAAAATTATTTACCTATGTGTCTCATAAAATGGAGAGCATGGTACAAAAGTAGTGTGATTGCTGAAAGTCTAGACTCTGGAACTCGAAAACTGAGTTTTAACTCCAGTTTTGTCATTTTTAACAGATGTTCTTGGCCAAGTTTCTTCATCTTTTGTGCCTCAGTTTTCCCATCTTAAATGGGGGTGTTTGTTCTTAGTTGCTCAGTCATGCCCAATTCTCTGCAACCCCATGGACTGTAGCCCACCAGGCTCCTCTGTCCATGGAATTTCCCAGGCAAGAATACTAGAATGGGTTGCCATTTCCTCCTCCAGGGGCTCTTCCCAACCCAGGGATCCAATCTTCTGTGGCTCCAGCATTGGCAGGTGGGTTCTTTACCACTAGTGCCACCTGAGAAGCCCCCTTAAATGAGAATGATAGCACCTATATCATAAGATTGCTATGGGAATGATATAAGTTAATTCATGTCAAGCGCCCAAAGCAGTACCTGACGTATAATAATTAATTGATAAATATTAACTGTTAGTATTAATTCTATAACTAATTAATCAAGAAAAGAAAATTTAAAAAAGAAATCTATGAGTGCTACTCTGCAGATAGATCTCTTTGTACAATGCCCAAATGATCTATGCTCCTTTAAATATTTCAGTCAATGAAATGCCCAGATATGTAGAAATTCTAGGATAAAACACCTAAAACTATTTCTGTTGGCATAACCCATGTACAAAGAGCTTACATGTTGAGCTGGATTTTCTGTTGTTGTTGGAATGCATATGTATTAGCTACAGAGAATTTTCTACTTCAAAAGGCACATGAAATATACTTACAGACATAGAAAACAAGCTTATGGTTGCAAAGGAGAAAGTGGGCAGAAAGATAAATTAGGAGTTTGGATTAAAATATACCCACTACTATATATAAAATAGATAACCAACAAATACTGTGTAGCATGGGGAGCTACATGCAATATCTTATGATAACCTATAATGGAAAATGGTCTAAAAGAGAATAGATATATATTTGTATGTATAACTGAATCACTTTTCTGTATACCTGAAACAAACATGACATAGTAAATAAAAACGTTTCAATAAAAAAAGAAATCTTGGACTAGAACAAGAAAGCAAATATAAAATAAAATGCTCATGGAAGATTTTTCAGAGTGTCCATGAAATTTTATTGTGCCCACTCCCTAGACCTAGAAGTTCAACAATGTAATTGGCATTTTGTGGAATGGTCAAGGAGGTGCTCAGGGGGTGCTGGGTTGCAAGCCAAAGAAGCTGACTCAAATCAGTCTAAACTTGATCAGCACAAGGGTACCTCTTACATCTCATCTGGACTCAAGAACCAGGAACTGAACATATCAGGGTCTGAGGCTGCTCTATTGTCTCTGCTTTCTTGGAGCTGCATTCTCTCTCCTCTCTGCTGCTTTCAGCCAATCGGCTTTTTATTTTCCCCATTCTTTCTGTGCAGAGTAGCTTTACTGCTTCTTTTGCCCACAGCCCAAAGGTGGCTACCATACTTTTTCTTCATATTCTCTCTCCGTGTAACAGGCCCCAGTTTCATCCACCTCACTAGAACTGACTCAAATGCATTCCTTTTTTATAGCTGAGTAATATTCCATTGTGTATATGTACCACAACTTCCTTATCAATTTGTTTCCCAATGGACCTCTAGATTGCTTCCATGTCCTAACTATTGTAAGTAGTGCTGCATCTCTCAAATCTAGTTTCAGTAATTGACAAGCAAAAATGATTAGGAGCTATAACTCAAAATTCCCAGGGGAGAATCTGATTGGCCCATTTTTGCCTTCTCATCCAATCATATATGCTCGGGGTCAAAGTCCCACATCACAAACAAGGCTACAAAGGGGTGAGGTAGATATTGGGTCACTGGGGTGTGTGCTGGATATGGGTCTTCAAAGACATCTTCACTAGACAAAGCAGGAAAAGGGGACAAATACCTGCAGAGATTGACAATGACCTGGGCTTTGGCAAGACCACGTGACAAGGATCCATGTCAAAATCTTCTGAGGCAATAAGCTTGCTATTTATTGGCTACTTCAGTCAATCCCCCAACACCTGCCCTCCTGCTGCAGGAAAGGACCGGCCGACTTTGCAGGTTCACGTGCCTTGTACCACCCTCTCCACAGCTGCCCCCACCTCCACCGCCCCGCAAACCATCCTCTTCCCTGAACAAGATTCTTCGCCCACACCCTTCTCTCTGCTCAAACACTTTGCCCTGTGGCTCCTCCCCCTACACATTTGCAAAGCTGCCTCCTCATTGTCCTTCAGGGCTCAGCTCCAATTCACCTCCGTGGAGAGACTGCCCTCCACACACTTTTCACTCTTCTCCACATTTATACATATGCTGTACAGTCCTGTCAAAGAATAATCATTGTTTTGTGCTTGTGCTCAGTCATGTCTAACTCTGAGACATTCTGGACTGTAGCCTGCCAGGTCCTTCTGTCCATGAGATTTTTCAGGCAAGAATAAAGGAGTGGGTTGCCATTTCTTCTTCAGGGGATCTTCCCAACCCAGGGATCGAACCCACATCTCCTGTATCTCCTCCATTGCAGGTGGATTACTTACCCACTCAGCCATTGGGAAGGCCAGAATAATCACAACCTGAATTAAATGCTTATAATAATAGTGGCAAACATTGAGACAATATTTCCTATATGCTGGATATTTTCATAAGAGCTTTGTACATGTGAATTCAATCCATCAACAAACCTGGGAAGTAGGCAGTCTTATTATACCTCATTTCACAAGGGAGGAAACTGAGGCATAGAGTGGCTAGGTAATTTTCCTGATATCTTCCAGCAAACAGCTATCTCCAAAGCCTGCATCCTTAGCCACTGCTTCCTCTTGACCGCAGTGTTCCACTGTTTACGGGTTGGATTACTTATTCATTATCTGTCTCTCTACTCAATTATATGCTCTGTGCAGTCAAGGGCTGTATTGATTGTGCCCACTCTATCTTTATCACTTATCAGAATGCCTGGCACTAAAAAAAAATTATTTGCAAAATGAATAGATGAAGGGACATGGGAAAACAAGAATACGTTATTCCTTTAAAAAAGAAAGACCCAGTATGCATGTCTGTTTGATAACAAGATAACAGGGAAGAGCATGCTCTCAAGATTTTAACGGGGTGTATATAGGGTTAACGGGGTGGGGGCTTCTAGAAATAGCACCAGGAGAGGACTGAGACAGGAAATTCCTCTTGTATAAGGTCTGTCTTTCTTTCTGCTGCTGGCATCTTTATTTTGTGCTCCTCTCTCGCCCAGCCTCACATTGCCAATCTGGGCTTAATGGAACTGATTCCATGCCATCAGAGGTGGGAGCAGTTGCCATCAATAAATGGATATCTCTCCAGCAAAGTAGGGAATAGAGATGCATGCAGTGTCCTGAGCTTAGAGCTTAGGCATGGGATGCTGATGGTGGCCTCCCCTCTCCTTGATTGTTTATGGCAGGAATAATAGAGGTTGGGGGTAGAGGAAATGGCTAGGGGCCTGGGGAGGGGGCTGTAACCTCAGAATATACTCAGAATCCTATGCCTTTTCATCACCTTCACTACTACCAGCTGGGCCACAGCCACCAGCATCCCCCACCTGGATTCCTGCATCAGTTTCCTAATGGTCTCCCTGCTTCTAAGCAACCACCTTCCAATATCTTTTTAACCAGCAGTTGGAGCCACCCTGTTAAAACCTACCTTGGATCACGTCCGTCTTCTGCTCAGAACCCTCTGGGAGCACCCTCAGCACTCAGAGCAAAAGCCCAGGTTTCTACAATGGCCTAACGGCCCTCCGTGATCTGGCTCCCATCACCCCTGTGACCGCATCCCCTGCTCCTCTCTGGTGTCACTGATGTCCACTGAATATACCAGGGACAGCCCCGCCTCCAGGGCTTTGCTCCAGCCGTTCCCTCTACCTGAAATGCTCTTCCCCAAAAAATCTGCTTCCCTGAACTCCTCACCTGAGACTTCATTCTCATGAAGCCTACTCACCCATTCAACAGGACTTAACATCACAGCATGACATCACCTTGCTCTACACCTGAACCTTCTTCCTTACCTGCTACACATAGCACTTGCCACTTTCCCAGCACACCTCACAATTTACTTATTTATTTGTTATAGTTACCTATTTTGTTCTCTGGCTCTCATGTTCAAATCAAACTTCATGAGAGCATCTTTGTGTGCCGTGTGCACTGGTGATTCCCAAGCATCCAGGAAAATGCCTAGCACATAAAGACCTTGTATATATCTTTAGGCACTTATGGTATGAAGAACTGCTGATATCCATTCATTTGTTGAAGGCTCACTACAGCTTTATTTTGGTCTCTGCTGAAGTATCACTTCATCAGTAAGGTCTTTACTGACCACTCTATTTAAAATAGCACCCTCATCACCAAGCTCCTTTTTCTGCCTTACGACTTTTTATAGCACTTATTATATTATCATTAAGTTATATATTGATTAATTTCTTTCTCCCCCACTAGACTGTCAGCCCCCAATAAGGGTGGAGGGAGATCCACTCATTGCTGTAGCACTGACGCCTAGAACTTTGTCTGGCATAGAGGAGGCGCTGTGTAGATCCCGTTGAATAAAGAGCAGGCTCCACATTCATCCTCAGTCTTAGATGAGGATCTGGAGGCTGAGAGAGGCTGAGTAACACCCTAGGTCCTATAGCTAATAGAGCGATAGGAAGAACTAATGTCCTGGTGATAGCTCTCTTCTAAAGCATCCTAAGAACCCAGCTCAGTTCTTATATGTGGTGGGTGATTGAGTCTATAAATAAGTTCTTGAAGAGCATAAAGTCTTGAGCAGTTTTCATATTCCAAGTCTGGGACACATCCTAGGATACCTGCAGACTTAACTCCTGGAGGAGAGGGATTGTGTACACGTGAGCAAGTGACTTGGCTTCTCAGCCCCAGGTTGCTCATCTCCAATAACAGCTGACTTAAGGATTAAATGAGTTAATTCATGCAACATGTTGCATGAGGCATAAAGGCATAAAAGTTGTCATAAGGCATAAAAATTTCTAGATTTTAACATTATGAATTGTCTTCATATCTCCTCAAGTGGTACAGTAGTTAGCATATAGCAGGCACTCCAGGAATATTTGCTGTGGTTCAAGTCTCAAAATCATGCATGAGGGTTTGTATTACTGTTGAAAAATATCTGCTGCCTCCTTCCCATCATATGTGCCTACCCCAGGAGGTTCACTCTTCTCTGACCCTTTAGTATTGGCCTTGGCCATGTGACTTGAGTCATTGAAATATGAGCAAAAGTGACATGGGCCTCTTCTCTTCCAAGGAAGAAGTTTTAGGAACCATTGCATGGTTCACCCTGATCTCATTTTGCCTTTAACAGGAAACCAGCAACATCCTAGAGGATGCGCCAGAGGCTAAACTTTTACCCCGAAATTGAAAACAATTTGAAGCAGAGTCAGCTCTGATCTGTGACAAGATCTGATGTGTAACATGAGCAAGAAGTAAACCTCTGCCATTCTGAAGCACTGAGATTTAGGGCTGCTTTGTTACTACAGCATAACCATGCCTATCCTGACAGAAGCACTGTGGTGATTGTTGTAATAGTATTATCTCTTGATTCTACATGTTTTTGAACAAAATGCTTTTTATGAGCACAGCCCTGTAGACAGAGCAGAAAGGTGGAAAGTGATGGTATGGAGAGCATTCCAGCCTGCAAAGGAGAACCATAGTGGCCAGTGTGGCCAGAGGTAGGGTATCAGTAGTTCTGGTGGTAGAGGGGCAGGGGATGTTAATGAGGCTAGGGGTAAATAAATTAACTTTTTCTGTTTCCCTAGATTGCTAACTTCCATTGTCATTTCTCACATGGTAAGTACAATGATATCATGTATATGATATAATATAGAAGAGATCGGGCACGTTCAGGGTGGTATGGCCATAGATTATATAGATATAGTTTTTTCTTGAAAAAGAGCCCAATAGTAGAAAAATGTTTCTTTATCTAAATCTAAATAGATAAAGAAATTATGGAAATCTCAATCCTACTATGCCCAATTCCTCCCAGGAGGTAGTCACTGGTATTGTTTGGTACAGATCCTTTATCTATGCATTTACATGCCTAGCTATTTTTTTCCTAGCATAAATAGATGGACTCATACTATATGTATTGTTCTGCAATTTGCTTTTCTATTTTAACTTAGCATTTCTTGGAGGCCTTTTTGTGGCACTCAGTGGAGGTCTAGCTCACTTTTATAATGGCTTCATATAATTCCATGATATGGATGAAGTGTAATTTATTTAACTTTGCCACTATTATTGGACATTTATATCCATTTGGATTTTTACCTCCTTCAGTGATTCATGGACTCCAGGAGCTCCACTGATGTCAAGCTTTAGAGCGTGGCAGTATAAACGACCACATTTTTCTCTCCCTGAATTTGTAAACGTCTTGTCAACAACAGTACGGGGTGGGTGTGTGTGCATTGGCTGCAGATGCCACATGCCTGAGCTGTGGCACTTCCTCCTGGAGACGGAGGCTACTGGCCAGCTCTGTCTTGGGAAAGAGGAAGATGTTCTGATCTGCTCTTTTTCTCTTCCCTCCCAGAAACAGAAACAGTCCACAGTTCTTTAGAATATTTGAGATCAAAATGCTTCCTGCCCTCTGGCCCAAGAATCATACCCACTTACAAGGAAATCATGATTAATTTCACAGTTGTACTTGGGGCATCTCCCTAAACTGTCTTGTAAATTGTAAGCCCAATCTTTATGTATTTATTTTGGGTTTCTTGCTCTCTCCTTTTGTCTGTCTCATTTCTGTCTGTCTGTCTTCTTCTCTCCACCAAGATACAGAATTTTGTCCTCAGTAGATAATGAATATAGTCTTATCAGCTATCATAACCAACCTTGCTGGGGGTTAGGAAGCAGAACATGGTAACTCTGGGAAAATGAGATGAGAATTTACTTGTCTAATTCTCTGCACCTCACCCCAAACCTCATGCTTACTAGAACCCTTGATAACATCTTGTTGATTTTAAGAGGCTGTCCTTACCACACTGACATTTCTAAAGCAAGCATGTGTTTTCTGATAAAAGTCTACGTTTTATATTTTACTGATAAAAATAACCAATGGCATTTTATAACTGAAGCAAATTCCGATAAGAAAGAATTATTCAGTTGCCATGCTATTAGGAACTGTCAAGGATGATTGCAAGCAAAGTATTGAAGGGCACCCAGAAGACAGCCATGGTTCTTTTTCCTCTAGCCCCTCCCCACATGCTCATCATGCATGAAATATCAACTATTCAAATTCTTTCTTATGATCTTTTAGGAACTTTGGGCTCCAGAGATGGCCCCCTGGCTTGGCAAACCAAAGCATTAGCGTATCCTGGCTAGAGTGACTGGTTTGGGGACAGATGCATCATCCAAGCTGGGCCACTGGACTTCTCTTTGGAAAGGTCACAGAACCATTAGGAGAGACAACCTCCTGGCTGGTAACAAGCCAATGGGATATCTAGGTTTGGAGTTGCAGGGGGCCATCAAACTCATTGGAGATGAGGCCAACTCAAGAAATCAGAGTCCAAATACGGAGAGAAGGAATTCCCAATGCCATTGTAGAACACCTGGATCCAACTCCTCCTGAAGCTAGACCATTCAGGTTTAAGCCTGTTGGAATTAGGCTTCTGTCATATACAACTAGCCCTGACCTGATGATTATAGCCACATATCAGTGCCAACATGGAGCAGGGCTGGAACAAGAAGGAGAAGGGGGGGAAGGGAAAACCTTGGAGAAGGGGCAAGGAAGCAGGGGTATGATGAGGCAGGAGAGGGAAAATTGTGCTGGGAGGAAATTGTGAAGAGAAGGGTGCCATGGATAATGATGTTCTTAGCATGGTCTCTGAGGTACTCCTGCTGGGGCCTGTCTCTTTCCATCCTCTTTGCTTCCTGTACACTCACATCTTTTCTTTTTGGACTGTTCATGTCCCATTATTAGCCAGTGTTTCCATGAGCCCTGTTCTCCAAAATCCCTGAGCTCAAAGGTCTCCTGGCGGGCGGGGGTGGGGGGCACCCTGACACCCACACTGGGCTCTTCCCCCAGCTAGTTATTCTTAGAGTACTGTGTGCCTCTTCTAACATCCTCTCCATTTGTAAGGAAACACATGCACATGTTTGTGTGTGTGTGTGTGTGTGTGTGTGTGTGTGTGTGTGTGTGTGTAATTATCTGGTTAATGTCCTTCTTTCCCACTGGACCTAGATCCCCAAGGTGAAATTTCTGTCTTCAATTATAGTCCTCCCCCCAGTGACTGGCACATTCCTGGCTTGGGAAATATCTGTTGAGTGAAGGAATCAGGGTTGAGGCCCCTATGGGGGCACACAACTGATAAGGTTCAGGCTCTGAAGTCAGACTCTTTGGTTCCAAGCCTGACTAATTGTGATCTTGGAAAAGTCACTTATCTTGGTAAGGCTCTGTTTCCTCATCTGTGAAATGGGGATAATAGTGGCACCCACTTCCCAGGGATGCTGCAAGGGATACTTCATTACCAATAAAGCATTGAGAATTCCCTGGTAGCTCACCTGGTAGAGAATCTGCCTGCACTGCAGGAGACCCTGGTTTGATTCCCGGGTCAGGAAGATCTACTGGAGAAGGAATAGGCTACCCACTCCAGCATTCTTGAGCTTCCCTGGTGGCTCAGTTGATAAAGAATCCACCTGCAATGCGGGAAACCTGGGTTTGATCCCTGGGTTGGAAAGTTCCCCTGGAGAAGGGAACAGCCACCCACTCCAGTATTCTGGCCTGGAGAATTCCATGGACTGTATAGTACATGGTGTTGCAAAGAGTTGGACATGACTGAGTGACTTTCACTTTCAAAGCATTGAGAACAAGACCTGGCACAGTCGACATAGAGTAAAGGTGCACTAGGTTTATTCTTACCAGGGCTCCTTTGGCTGCAGCTGCCAACAGGGAGAGAACTAATCTTGTGTTGCCAAAGGATGGTGTGTTTACTCACATCTCCATGCCTGATTACAATAAGAACAAGAATAACTACAGAAACTCAGGAAGCACGAGGAGTTGGCTTTGGCTAGGTTTGCAGCCCACCATGGCCCCGGGGCTGCATGGACCAGCTGTGTTTAGAAAGATCACCTGGTGTCTAGAGGGTCCTCAAATGCAGTAGTGCAAGCTTTAATGGACTCCTGGCAGATTTTTTGAAACTGCAGATTCTGATTCGGGGCAAGGCCTGAGAGTCTGCATTTCTAACAAGCTCCCAGGTGACTCTGCCGCTGCTGGTGGGCAGACCGTGCTTTGAGCTGCCAGGCAGAGGCACTGGGAAGCCATCACCAGCGTTCCAAGGAAGAGGGAGCTGGCTGGCTCCAGTTCCTGGTGCTGTTGGAGAGTGTGGGTGATTGAGAAGGAAAGGAGACAACCTGAAATGGAAATAAAGGCTGTGCACCACAATCTCATTACTGTCTAAAATTAGATTAACATAATTAAAAATTTAAGAGCTGGATTAAAGCGTGTCAGTCTGCAATCTAGTGCTGAATGATGCTGTGGCTCTCTTTGCTTTTTCCTTAAGGGTTTGTGCTAATGTGTATTTCAAAGATTGCTGGGTTACACGTTGTTATTTGTGATTTCTAATTATCACCAAATGCCTCCAATTGGCCTTCCTTTTGAGATGTCTTTCCCTGGACATGGCTGCCATGACTCTGAAAAAACATTCAGGCATCCTGAGCCCTGGGCCCCTTCCTTCCCTTGACATCTAGGCTCCTTGGGATGAAAAAGGAGGCTTACTCACCCTACAGACTGCAGAGGTGCGCCTGATCCAGCACCTGTGTCGTGCTTGTCATGGTGATTGGCCTAAGCATTATTGAGGTTCCTGTTTTACCAGAAAAGAAATAGAAGTTCAGCGAGGTAAAGTAAGCTGTTTGGGTTCATATAGCTGATTAGTGGAAAAGATGGGACACTAACACAATTCTGTCTGACTTTATAATGTTCTTTCTATGGCCTCCCTGAAGAGGAAAGTGTCATGGGGCTCCAGTAAAGGTGTGTATGTGTTTGTGTGAGTGTGTGTGTGTGTGTCTGTGCATCTATGTGTGCACACATGTACATACATATGTGTAGGCAGAGGAGGGAGGCACACAGAAAGAAAAAGAGATAGGACAATACCCAACTGTAAAATGTCTTCTCTCTCTCTTTTTTTTTTTTTTTTTTGCTAAAATTGCCATATTGGAGCCATTACCAGCTGCTGTAATTTATTACATATTTTAATAGACTTGGACTAAGTGATCTGTTCCCTCACCAGAGTCACAAGCACTTAATAGCTCGGGCTCTAATTCTGGTCCTGGAGTCGTTAAGTCTGCTCTCATCCACCCGGGGATTAAGATCCTGAGGGGGTGTATCATCTTGGCGACATCCTTGATTGCGTGGCTTTGAGCCTGGGATGGAGAAAGCTGTCCCTTCTCTCTGCCCAGGGTAGGGGAACGGTGACAGCAGGTGGTGTGGGGGCTCCGTGGAGCTGGGCAAAGGTCGATGTGGATCCCACTCTTTTGTGGGATGCATCCACATTCTTTCCAAGCTTCTCTCCAGATTCTTGGAAGCTCGCAGTTTTTCCAAAACATTTTCCTGCAAACTGGATTTCCTTCAGTGAAATGAGTTATTTTCAAAAAGTCCTGGGAGAGAATTTTGCCTAAGCTGAAGCCCGACTGAAGGGACACTAATGTAGCAAAGGACACTGTTGTTTGAACTGAAGACCACCCTTTTCTCCTTCCTACATGTCCCTTGACAGAGGAATGGATAAAGCAGATGTGGCACATATACATGATGGAATATTACTTGGCCATAGAAAAAATGAAATAATGCCATTTGCAGCAACATGGGTGGGTCTAGAAACTGTCATACTGAGTGAAACAAGTCAGACAGAGAAAGATAAATATTGTATGATATCACTTATATGTGGAATCTAAGAGAAAGGTACAAATAAACTTATCTACAAAATAGAAATTGATTTCCAGATGTAGAAAACAAACTTATGGTTACCAGGAGGTAAGGAGGGGGAGGGGTAAATTGGGAGATTGGAATTGACATGTAAATACTATTATATATAAAATAGGTAACTAATAAGGACCTACAGTGTACCACCGGGAATGCTATTCAATACTCTGTAATGGCTTATATGAAAAAAGAATCCAAAAAATAATGGATATCTATACATGTATAACTGATTCACTTTACTGTACACCTGAAACCAACACACCATTGTAAATCAACTATACTCCAATAAATTTTTTTAAAAAAGGAATGAAGTTCTGATACTTGCTACAACATACATGAACTTTGAAAACATTATGTTCAGTAGCCAGGACATGGAAGCAGCCCAGATGCCCATCAGCAGACGAATGGATAAGGAAACTATGGTACATATACACAATGGAATATTACTCAGCCATTAAAAAGAATATATTCGAATCAGTTCTAATGAGGTGGATGAAACTGGAGCCTATTATACAGAGTGAAGTAAGCCAGAAAGAAAAACACCAATACACTATACTAACACATATATATGGTATTTAATTAATTGGTAAAGATAACCCTGTATGCGAGACATCAAAAGAGACACAGATAAATAGAACAGTATTATGGACTCTATGGGAGAGGGCGAGGGCAGGATGCTATGGGAGAATGGCACTGAAGCATGTAAATTATCATATGTGAAACGAATCGCCAGTCCAAGTTCGATGCATGATACAGGGCGCTTGGGGCTGGTACACCGGGATGACCCGGAGGGATGGGATGGGGAGGGAGATGAGAGGGGGCTTCTGGAAGGGGAAAACATGTACACCCATGGTGGATTCATGTCAATGTATGGCAAAACAAATACACTATAGTAAAGTTAAAAAATAAATAAACTAATTAAAAAAATAAAAGTCAGACACAAAAGGCCACATATTGTATGACTCCATTTATATGAAATATCCAGAATAGGTAAATCCACAGAGACAGAGAATAGACTGTCAGAGGCATGGGCTGAAGAGGGAGGATGGGAGTGACTGCTTAATGGGTATGGGGTTTCCTTTTGGGGTGATGAAAATATTTTGGAACTAGACAGAGGTGGTGGTTGTACAATACTGTGAAAATGCCTAATGCCAATGTTATACACTTAAAATGGTTGATTTTATGTTATATGTGTATGCATGTTAAGTTGCTTCAGTAGTGTCTGATTTTTTTTTCTATTCTATGGACTGTAGACTGCCAGGCTCCTCTGTCCATGATATTCTCCAGGAAAGAATATTAGAATGGGTTGCCATACCCTCCTCCAGGGGATCTTCCTGACCCAGGGGTCAAACTCAAGTGTCCTGAGTCTCCTGCATTGCAGGCGGATTCTCACCACTGAGCCACCGGGGAAGTCCTATGTTATGTCTATTCACCTTAATTAAAAAACACATGTTAATACAATAATTTCAGAAGAGAAGAGCTAATAGAAAAATAAATCAGGATAATGAGGTGAACAGAGATGAAATGTAAGGCATTATTAGGAGAAATCATCAAAGAGGGTGTCCACAAAGGGGCAATGTTTAAGGCAATTGTCTGGAGGGGGAACTTTGCAGATTAGGAAATAACTTTACAGGCAGGGGGGAGACTAACAGCAAAGGCCCTGGGGAAGGAAGGAGCTGGGCCCAGTGGGTGCCAGTGTGGCTGGAGGTTGTGGTTACAGGGGGAAGACAAAAGCTGAGAGTGTGAGGTAGGTAGGAACCAGACCCTGGAAACTCACCTGAAGGGAAGAAGCGTGCGCTTGACTCAGATTCTGAGGGGAAACCATTGGAGAGTTGTCATTCAGTGACATCAGCTGATTTGCACTTTTTGTAAATACAGGTAAAATTTGCCTAACATAAAATTAACTAATTTTAAAAGTGCACAATTTAGTGACATTTAGTACATTCACTATGCTGTGTAACTACCATCTCTAGTTCCAAAACATTTGCATCACCCCAAAGAAAGCTGTAGACATTAAGCCCAGCCCTGCTCACCACTAATCTGCTTTCTGTCTCTATTCATTTACCTATTCTGGATGTTTCATATAAATGGGATCATATAATATGTGACCTACACTTTTCATGGCTGAATGATATTCCATTGTAAGGATAGACCACACTTTGTTGATGCAGTCACTAGTTAATGAATATTTGGATAATTTCCAACTTTGTGAATAGCGCTACTATGAACATTTTGCAAAAGTTTTTGTTTGAATACTTGTTTTCAGTTCTTCAAGGGATCTAACTAGGAATGGAATTGCTGAGTCATATGCACATTTTGGGCTTACCAGATGGCACTAATGATAAAGAACTCACTTGCCAATGCAGGAGACATAAGAAACGCAGGTTTGATCCCTGGGTCAAGAAGATCCCCTGGAGGAAGGGATGCCAAAACACTTCAGTATTCTTGCCTGGAGAATCTCATGGACAGAGGAGCCTGGCAGGCTATAGTCCATAGCTTTGAAAAGAGTCAGACATGACTGAAGTGACTTAGAATGCACACAAGCATGGGCATTCTATATTTAATGCACACAGAACATAGTTCCTGTTTTGAGGAACAAATTATTTTCCACAATGGCAGCTCAATTTATATTCTCATGCACTAATTTTTATTTTAAAATATTTATATATATTTATTTATTTTATTTTGGCTCCGCTGGCTCTTTGTTGTGGTGTGCCAGCTTTCTCTAGTTGTGGTACAAAGGCTTAGTTGCCCCTTGGCATGTGAGACTTTAGTTTCCCCACCAGGGTGTGTCCTCTGCATTAGAAGGCAGATTCTTTACCACTGGACCACCAGGGAAGTCCCCTGATTTACATTTTTAAGTGAAAAAGAATGTGTTGCCATTTGCGTGGCAAAAATATCTTGGAAAGTGGAGGAGGCATGGAGACCAATTTGGAGGTTTTGTCCAGGGAGGAGGTGACTCTGGCTGAGATTTCATCAGCAGAACAGGAGGTGAGGGAAAGTGGATTGATTCTAGAGTGTTTGGGAACCTCTGACCTACAATTGAAAACTTCAGGTGGAATTCTAGCTGTGAGAAGAAAAAAATTGTACAAGGGAGCTATGATCTGGCTTTGAAGTGAAATGTAGTAGGGAGATTTGAATCCTGGGATGGAAAAATTTCTTCATTCTGCTCAGTGATTGCTGGGGATATTGTTTTGTAGGGAAATTTCCATTATCTTGCTGGCTGGCTCGAAAATTCGTCTTAGGAATAAAACTTTTTTTTTAAGAAAGACATCTTGATGGCCAGCTGGGAGGAAGAAATGAGACACTGAAGTCATCAGTCAATAAAAGCAAAGTCCACTGAAGCCAAGTTTAATGGTAATCCAGAATTTTCTAGTATGGGTTTGTGTTAGTCGCTCAGTCATGTCCAGCTGTTTGTGACTGCATGGACTGTAGCCTGACAGATTGCTCTGTCCATGGAATTGTCCAGGTAAGAATACTGGAGTGGGTAGCCATTCCCTTTTCCAGGGGATCTTCCCAACCCAAGGATCAAACCTGGATCTCCTGCATGACAGGCAGATTCTTTACTGTCTGAGGCACCAGTACGGGATTGGAGGAGAGAAAAAAGAGATGAGAGTCGATGAGGAAGGCACCACTAGGCAATGCCCTCTGGATGCCTGGGGACCACTGGCCAGAGAAGCATCTCCAGTGAACTTTGTTGAACCATCTAACTTAACGCCCTGTGAAAAGACAAGACCACTGAGTCCCAGAGCTGCAAAATGCATGGAAAAAGAGGTGATAATAAGTGGTAAAACTAAAAATCGAATGTCCTTTCTACTTTTACCTTGCTGTGGAATGTTTTCAAAGGGTTTCTTTGAAGAGAAATAAATACTCAAGTTGTACTTCCTATAAGTTTATACTCCCATCCATCCATCCCTCCATCTATCCATTCATCTATCCACCTACCTACCATCTATTTCATCATTCAGCAAATTTCATTAGCACCTCTACCATATAAGCTGAGGCTGGCATTGTCAGAAGGCAATCCTGTAGGACTTTATTTTCCATGACAAGGAATTTGAATTTTATTCTAAGAGTAATGGGGACCCATGTAGGGTGGCCTAAACTTAAGTGAAAATGATATCTTTGGTTTGTGGATGGTGGAATGAAGGGGGCAAAAGCAGGAGCAAGGAGATGCATTCTCTAAATAACACAGTCCAACAGTCATGTTCCCTTCAGCTATCTGGGCTTCTAAGCAGTTTAACAAGAATTTACTGAGCTGCTATTATGTACCAGGCCCAGTCACTCTGAGTACAGAGATGATCAGGGATTGTTTCCTGTCCTCCTGGAACTGAAGCTGCAGTGGGAGAGACAGAAGGAAGCCAGAATTACAACTAGAGATGGGGCATCAGGATACCCAGATGATGTGATGACACAGGGTAAGAACCCCAACAAAACCTAAAGAGGCAGAGGCATCAAGGAGGGCTTCCTGGAGAAACTGGTATTTAAGTCGAGGATCTAAGGATGACTGGAATTTAGCTGGAGAGGTCATAGTTGCCAAAGAAAACAGGATGAGCAAAGGCACTAAGGTATGGCAGAGCATGGTTTTATGTTAGAAAAACTAAGACCATGGCATCCAGTCCCATCACTTCATGGCAAATAGATGGGGAAGCAATGGAAACAGTGACAGATCTTATTGTTCTGGGCTCCAAAATCACTGCAGATGGTGATTGCAGCCATGAAATTAAAAGACTCTTGCTCCTTGGAAGAAAAGTTATGACCAACCTAGACAGCATATTAAAAAGCAGAGACATCACTTTGCCAACAAATGTCCATATAGTCCAAGCTATGGTTTTTTTCAGTAGTCATGTATGGATGTGAGAGTTGGACCATAAAGAAAGCTGAGCACTGAAGAATTGATGCATTCGAACTGTGGTGCTGGAGAAGACTCTTAAGAGTCCCTTGGACTGCAAGATCAAACCAGTCCATCCTAAAGGAAATCAGTCCTGAATATTCATTGGGAGGACTGATGCTGAAGCTGAAACTCCAATCCTTTGGCCACCTGATTCGAAAAGCCAGTCCATTGAAAAAGACTCTGATGCTGGGAAAGATTGAAGGCAAAAGGAGAAGGGGATGACAGAGGGTGAGATGGTTGGATGGCACCATCGATTTGATGAACATGAGTTTGAGCAAACTCCTGAAGATAGTGAAGGACAGAGAAGCCTGGCGTGCTTGAGTCTATGGGGTCACAAAGAGTTGGACATGACTAAGTGACCGAACAACAACACATAAGATTCGTTAAGAAAGGAGGCTAAATATTACTACCCAGATAAGTACAAGTGATGTGTGTGTGTGTGTGTGTGTGTGTGTGTGTGTGTGTGTGTTTTAAGCTGATCAGTATTGGAGTGTGGTTGTGAGTAGGAAATGAGAATGGAGATGCTGTCAGGAGTTGGGAATGATAGATATTGCTTGGCTTGTACTCTGATGGTACTGGGGAGCCACTGATTATAAGAGGATGAGGGGAAAAAAACCTCCTCCTTCTGCTCCTCTCTCAGTGAACAGTCATAGTCTGAGTGTGTGTGGGCAAGAGAGGCTGAGACCTTAGGAAGCAAATTCAATATGCTGTTTGTTGGTATAAGGTGTATGTGTGAGGAGCATGTTTCCAGGGGCAATTTATCTCTGTTGTAAAAAATAACCTTTTCCTCCTGTTATACTAATCATCTATTCGTTTTGAAAATTTGCAAAATATGGACGAGAAGAATAAACAAAAATTTAAACCTGCTATTCCATCCCCTAGTGATAAATCTGTTAGTATTTTATTGTATATCTTTCCTGTTGTTTAAAATTACATAACCATGATTTTTATATAAATGAGATCATAGTCTGTGCTCTGATTTATCCGTTGCTTTTTCACTTAGCAATATAGCATTAATAGCTCCCTGCATTCATTTCCTAGGGCTGTCGAAAAAAAGTACCACAACCTGGGTGGATTACAGCAACAGAAATATATTGTCTCACAGTCTGGCGGCTGGAAGTCTGAGATCAAGGTGCCTGCAGGGCCATGATCCCTCTGAAACCTACAGGGCATTCTTCCTTGCCTTTTCTGGCTTCTGGTGGAGGCTGCCCTTTGTTAGTGCTCCTTGGTTGGCAGCTGCATCACTGTGCCCTTGTCACCATGAGCCATGCTCCTTGCGTGACTGTGTCTTCACGTGGCCTGACTCTAATGTACCTCGTCTTAACTATGAGCTCTGCAACAACCCTGTGTCCAAATAAAGTCATGTTCTGAGGTCCTGGGAATCATGACTTCAATGTGGCTTTTTGGGGGGAGAGAACATAATTCATAATAGCTTCTCTTGCTATTCAATATTGTTTTTTTTAAAATAATTTAATTAATACATCTATTTGCTGTGCTGGCTCTTCATTGCTGTGCTCGGGCTTTCTCTGGTTGCAGAGAGAAGGGTCTGCTCTTCATTGCGATGACGGGCTTCTCACTGCGATGTCCTCTTGTTGTGGAGAACGGACTCTAGGATGCATAGGCTTCAGTAGCTGTGGTGGCGCAGGAGCTTAGTTGCCACGAGGCATGTGGGATCTTCCTGGACCAGGGAACGAACCCATGTCTCCTGAATTGGCAGGTAGATTCGTTGCCACTGAGCCACCAAGGAAGCCCTCAATGTTGTTTCATAATATGAGTTTTTTAAATTGAAGTATAGTTGACTTACAATGTTCTATTTGTTTCAGGTGTACAGCAAAGTACAAAGATATATATATATATATATACATATATATATATATATATTTCAGAATCTTTTCCCTTATAAATTATTACATATTTACATAAATTATTACATATAGTTCCCTGTACTATATGGTAGGTCCTTGTTGTTTATCTATTTTATATATAGTAGTGTGTATATGTTGCTCCCAACTTCTAAATTTATCCTTCCTCTCCACCTTTCCCTTTTGGTAACCATAAGCTTGTTTTCTATGTCTGTAAATCTGTTTCTGTTTTGTAAATAAGTTCATTTGCATCATTTTTTATATTTCACATATAAGTGATACATGATATTTGTCTTTGATTCACTTCACTTTGTGTGATAATCTCTAGGTTCATCTATGTTGCTACAAAAGGCATTATTTCATTCCTTTTTATGGCTGAGTAATACTGCATTTATATATATCTATATAATATAATATACATCTCTTTAATCTGTTCATCTGTTGATGGATATTTAGCTTGTTTCCATGTTTTGCCTATCATAAATAGTGCTGCTATGTACATTGTGTTGAATGTATCTTTTTGAATTGTGGTTTTCTCCAGGTATATACTCAGGAGTGGATTATTGCTGGATCATATGGCAGCTCTACTTTTAGTTTTTTCAGGGAAGCTCCATATTGTTCTTTGGGGCTTCCCAGGTGGCTCAGTAGTAATGAATCCACCTGCCAATGCAGGAGACACTAGAGATGTGGGTTCCATCCCTTGAGTCAGGAAGATACCCTGGAGAAGGAAATGGCAACCCACTCCAGTGGACGAACCTGGAGAGCTACAGTCCATAAAGTTGGAAAGATCTGGACACGACTGAGTGACTGAGCATGCACACGTACTGATTTCTATAGTGGATGCACAGAGAAAATGTTCTATTTTTAGATCAGTTGCTCAGTTGTGTCTGACTCTCACTGCACCATGCCAGGCTTCCCTGTGCATCACCAACTCCTGGAGTTTACTCAAACTCAAGTCCACAGAGTCGGTGATGTCATCCAACCATCTTATCTTCTATCGTCCCCTTCTCCTCCTGCCTTCAAGCTTTCCCAGCATTAGGGTCTTTTCCATTGAGTCAGTTCTTTGCATCAGGTGGCCAAAGGATTGGAGATTCAGCTTCAGCATCAGTCCTTCCAATGACTACTCAGGACTGATTTCCTTTAGGATGGACTGGTTGGATATCCTTGCTGTCCAAGAGACTCTCAAGACTCTTCTCCAACACCACAGTTCAAAAGCAGCAGTTTTTCGGCGCTCAGCTTTCTTTATAGTCCAACTCACACATCCATATACGACTATGGGAAAAACCATAGCTTTGACTAGATGGACCATTGTTGGCAAAGTAACGTCTCTGCTTTTTAATATGCTGTCTAGGTTGGTCATAGCTTTTCTTCCAAGGAGCAAGCGTCTTTTAATTTCATGGCCGCAGTCACCATCTGCAGTGATTTTGGAATCCAGAAAAATAAATCCTCTCACTGTTTCCATTGTTTCCCCATCTATTCGCCTGATCGATGAACTGATCTGTTTGAACTAATGGGACCAGATGTCATGATCTTAGTTTTCTGAATGTTGAATTTTAAGCCAGCTTTTTCACTCTCCTCTTTCAACTTTCATCAAGAGGCTCTTTAGTTCTTCTTCATTTTCTGCCATAAAGGTCATGTCATCTGCATATCTGAGGTTATTGATATTTCTCCCGGAAATCTTGATTCCAGCTTGTGCTTCATCCAGACCAGCATTTCTCATGATGTACTGTGCATATAAGTTAAATAAGCAGGGTGACAATATACAGCCTTGATGTACTCCTTTCCTGATTTGGAACAAGTCTGTTGTTCCATGTCCGGTTCTAACTGTTGCTTCTTGACTTGCACACGGATTTCTCAGGAGGCAGGTCAGGTAGTCTGGTATTTCCATCTCTTGAAGAATTTTCCACAGTTTGTTGTGCTCCACACAGTCAAAGGCTTTGGCGTAGTCAATAAAGCAGAAGTATTTCTGCTTTATTATTCTCTTGCTTTTTGTATGAGCCAGCAGATGTCGGCAATTTGATCTCTGGTTCCTCTGCTTTTTCTAAATCCAGCTTGAACATCTGGAGGTTCACAGTTCACATACTGTTGACGACTGCTTGGAGAATTTTGAGCTTTACTTTACTAGCGTGTGAGATGATTGCAATTGTGCGGTAGTTTGAGCATTCTTTGACATTGCCTTTCTTTGGGATTGGAATGAAAACTGATCTTTTCCAGACCTGTGGCCATTGCTGAGTTTTCCAAATTTGCTGGCATATTTAATGCAGCACTTTCACAACATCATCTTTTAGGATTTGAAATAGCTCAACTGGAATTCCATCACCCCCATTAGCTTTGTTCATAGTGATGCTTCCTAAGGCCCACTCGACTTCACATTCCAGGATGTCTGGCTCTAGGTGAGTGATCACACCATCGTGATTATCTGGGTCATGAAGATCTTTTTTGTACAGTTCTTTTGTGTATTCCTGCCACCTCTTCTTAATATCTTCTGCTTCTGTTAAGTTCATACCGTTTCTGCTCTTTATTGTGCCATCTTTACATGAAATGTTCCCTTGGTATCTCTAATTTTCATGAAGAGATCTCTAGTCTTTCCCGTTCTATTGCTTTCCTCTATTTCTTTGCATTGATCGCTGAGGAAGGCTTTCTTATCTCTCCTTGCTATTCTTTGGAACTCTGCATTCAAATGGATATATCTTTCCTTTTCTCTTTTGCCTTTAGTTTCTCTTTAAGGGCTTACAAATTTTCAGAGGTCAATCCTGCTTTACACTGAATATGCAACCTGTGCCCTGTCCTTGTCTAGCCCCTGCATTGACAGGGGCTGTCACCCTGACACCAGTGATGCTGGCATGGCCTGAACTCACCAAAGCTTCCACTGTCCCCTAGTTCCTACTGATGAAGAAGGACAGCAGACTCAAGTTCTTCCAGAAGCCTTTTAAACACAAAGGCAAGAATCAAAGGGGAAATCTCACATGACCAGACATCCCCAGATATGAATCTCCCCCATGCAGATCCTGCTCATCCAGATGTGGCCACATATTGGAATGCACCCAACAGCAAGCTGTGATTCATCAGCTCCTCAGCTGAATTCAACAATCATTCTATTCAACCTGCTTTATGTGTGTAGGCGAAAAATTTCCAGCCCCAGTTGCTTAGGATGTCATCAATGATCTCAAAGGCAGTTGCAACTGACTAAAAGGAAAATTGTTTATTTGCTTTAAATCATAGACCCTCCCTTTTATGAGCAGGGGAGCTTCAGAAGCCCGTCTTGATTCCTTAGAGCAATAGCACTGTAAGTATTGCCTGTTAGGGATATTAAGGGGATTTCTGTGTACATTCTCCCATTTGATTCTCCAAAAACCCCAGCCCAGAAGGGGAGGTGCATTGTTACATGAGGCTCCGAGCTGTTTGGACTCGTCCAAACCTGCTCAGTTTATAATGACAGCACCGTGGGAAGTTCACATTGTCGACATGATCTTATTTAATCTTTTCCCCAAAACCTGGAAGGAAAGTGCTATGGTCGTTCCCCTTCCAGAGACAAATGAAACTTTAGAAGACATACTGCCTCACTCAAGCTCACACAGCTTAGCAAGCCCCAGAGTTGCTCTTGAGTTCCGGCTGCCTGATTCTCAGATGACACTTGTGATCACTAGTCCGTCCTGTGCGGGGCCAAGACAGGCCAGGACACCTTCGCTGGCTCTTGATTCTTTTTCTCCACGTTTGGTTTCAACAGTGAGAGTTAGTCTCCGTTTTCAACTGGACGAGCTACTATATACCCTTGAGGCATTGCCCTTGATTCTGTTACTTTAGACAAGAACTTTTGGCGGCCAGGCCTGCTGACAACGGGGATATTATTTAAAGATTTGCCAGATTAAGGGGCTCAGTGTCCTATCACTTGATAGGCGGGAATGTTTACTGGGGGCTCGCGGATCCCCAGAGTGTTCACAGATAATCTTTAGAGAAATATACATATGAAGATCTTATAAGCATATGTGTTTTTCTGAAAGGCAGTCCATATCACTCCTCATGAGAGTTCGTGAGGTCTTTGTGACCCGGAAATAAATTAAAACCAAAAACAATTCGTATTGTTTCCTACTTGTATGGCAGCCTTTCTGGAAACCACTGTGATTTAAACAACAACAACAACAAAAAAAAAACACCTCTTACCTTTGAATATTGTAGTAGACAGAGCACTGAAAGGAGAACTCCAACCCGCATGCTCAGCAGATGCTTAAGAAACACAGGGTTGGGGGGGTGGGGGGGGTGATGCTTTATAGAGAGAACTCTGGTCCCTGGTCTGAGAAGGAAATGGAGTGATGTGTCCAAGGACCTAGGATGCTCATCATCCAAACAAAATCACCAGCACCTCTGGGCTCCATGTCCGGAACATGCCCAGGATTCCTGCCCTGCTGCCCGATCTTCCACTTTGTTCTTATATCCATCCTGCCTTCCTGTTTCTTGACACTCCCCAGGGGTGTCCCACTGCCCTCAGAATACACCTAAGCTCCTGGCGATGGTTACACAGCAGACACGACCTGCCTGGTTCCCTACATTCTCATCTGCTTTCAACCTATTCCAGCCTTTGAACCTCAAGCTTGCTCCTTCCTCAGGCCTCTGCATTTGCTGGAATCTTCTGCTCCTCGATCTTAGCAGGACCACATCCTTCTCATCCATCAGGTCTCTGGGGAATGCTGTCTCTTGAGAGACGCCTGCCTTCTAAGGAATCTATTCTATGGGAATGTGTGTTTGCCTTTCTTTCCAGGCTTTATCACCATTAAACAGTGATGTCCTTTACCTACTTACTTGGCTAGCCTGTAGGGTACAAGCTCCATTGGCTTGTCTGACTTAGAGACTCAATAAGTACATGTTGAGAAGGAAGGGACAGGCAGGTAGACAGACAGGCAGATGGTCAGAGTTCTCCCTGAAGCTGAGGCTCGCTAGATTTTCCTTGAGGGAAACCTGCAGTAGCGAAGTGTTGGAATGTTATGGGGACTGACAGCTTCCTTCAAAGCACGGGAGACTCATTTTCACCCCACTTAGTAGTGAATTATGTTACCTGCTGGTGAGGGCGATGCCACAAGGCCCGTAATTAGTTCCCTGATTATTCACAATTGGAGCGATCACGGCTAACGGATGGTGTTCGCCACAAAAACCTGTCGGAGAGCCAGACCATTTGGCAGCCACCGCGTTCCCAAGAAGGCAGATCAATTTCTGTTTGATTTGTTTAAAAATAACAAATAAACAATGCGGAGCGGTTTGCAAGGTTTGGGTGCCTCCTTCTCTGAAATTTGGGGAAAAGAAGCAGCTTGAAATTGCCAGTTAGGAGAAGACAGGCACAGCCCGCTCATGGCCCCATCAGATTCCCCTATAATCAGAGCTAATAACTGTATTTTTCTACTACTAAACAATTCTGTTATTTTAAAGCTCCTAGTTAGCGCGCGGGCTAAATGGTACTTGGGAGCTGGCCATGGAGAAGACTCCTTCCGAAATGTAGCAACGAAGCCCGTCCCCCACTTTGTTCTGATCTTATCGCAGGCTGATGACTGATCTACTGACACTCATGGGGAGAGATACTAGATGGATGAAATGTCTCAAGAAACCCGGAAATGCACATCTTTTCCTGGAATTCAAAGGGCGCCAGTATTGCCTCTAGGATCATGACTTTAAAAGCTTCCTCTGCCTCAATTCACTCTTAATCTTGGTTCTTCCCTGACCTATGCTACTTCCCGAATATCTAAATACATCCCCTTTTCCAGCTAAACCCTTCAGTGATTTCCCACTGTTGTTAGTTGGTGCCTTTGCCACTCAGGTGTCCCACATGACCATGTCAGCCTGTCCCCTACATCCTGGCCCCATCTTCCCCATACCCATCCATACCCCCACCCCTTTACCTTCAAGCTCTCAAATAGTGAATCATCATCTCCATGTAGAAGAGTGATCAAACTTATGTAGTCTGGGAGCTAGGATGCCTGGTTCTAATTCTAGTTCCAATACATATCGGCTGTGTGACCTCGGGCAAGTCATTTGACCTCTCTGGGCCACATGTGCCACATCTTTAACAAGGGGATAATAGAAGTGTTTACTTTATAAGGTGATTTTAAGTGTTACATGCATGATGATTGTACAGTGCTTCCAACAAAATGGTTGATGGATGCTGTGTGCTCAGAAAAGGTAAGTGGGTAGGATTACTCCCCTACTATGCTTTGTGTTTCTTTGCACATGCTGTTTTCTTTGTCTGAATCTCTCTTTCTGCCCCAATTCCTTATTCTCTCAGTGGACTCACCTTTATGTTTTCTGTCAAGATGTTTCCTCTCCCTGGAATCCTTCCAAATCCCATCTCTGTGGGTTAAGTATCTTTCTCTGGATCCAGGAGCACTCTCAACTTTTTCCATCACAGGTGTCATCCCCAGTGTATTATTTAATGTTTATTTCAAGATAATTCTATGTTCACAGGCTGCCACAATAAATAATACACAAAGATCCCCTGTGCTCTTTGCCCAGGTTTCCCCAATGTCAAACTGTAGTCCCTACAGACTAGAACATTGACTTGATACGGTTCAAGATACACATTTCCATCATCACAATTATCCTTCCAGTTGCCTTTTTAAAGCCATGATCATTTCCCTCCAGCTATCACCACCACCTTAAATTGGCAACCATTCAACTGTTATCTGTCCTCCATTTCTATAAACATGCCATTTCAGAAGTGTCATATGAGTGGAATGACACTTTGGGTTTGAAGTTTTTCACTCAGGGTAACTCTCCTGAGATTCACCTACATTGTTTCCTGGATCAATGATTCCTGTGTTACTGAGTGGTTTTTCTTGGTGGAAAGATATCAAAGTTTTTATACAATCCTATGTTGAAGTCTACCTGTGTTGTTTGTGGCTAATGTGAAACTCATCAGCAGGAGAAGAAAACAAAAGCCAGAAAACCTTCAAAGAACAGATGAGTCTAACACACTCTGTGTCATTACCTCTATCTCCAATTCCACAGTCTCCTGACTGGGCACTGAGAACTAGGGGCCCTGGCAAAAGGCAGCATCCCAGCCTGGAGAGAAAACTTGTAAAGACTTTGTTCAGGGGATTTCAACTGCATAATGACTTGGCCATTAGCATACATAAAATTCAAAAATGCCTTTACCATTAGCACAAATAATTATTGCATATATTAAGGTATCTCTAATGGCAAAAATGAGTACATATCCATAGAAAGTTTTTAAAGATTGTACCATATTACAGTTTGTATTAGCAACAGGCGAGAAAACATTGTGTGTGCCCGTCAACTGGGAATGCTTCAAAAATTACAGCCATGTGTTACATAGAATATAATGTGACAATTAAAGTTAAATGGGACAGATACATATTTAATTACCTGAAAATACAATAAATTCCTCTGGAGAGAGATAATTCCAGTTGGCAAACATTCACATTTAAAAAAAACATGTAGTTGACATACAGTGTAATGTTTCAGGTGTATTACATTGTGGTTTGACATTTGCATACGTTATGAAAAGATCATCATAAGTCTAGTAACCCTTTGTTCCCATAACAAGTTATTACTATATTATTGACCATATTTCTAATGCTGTATTTCACATCCCCATGGATGATTTATTTTATAGCTAGAGGTTTGTACTCTCTATCACCTTCACTGTTTCCCACCCTGATCCTCCTCTCCTCTGGAAACCACCCATTGTTCTCTGTATCTATAAACCTGTTTCTTTGTATTTTGTTTTGTTTGTAGACTCCATGTATAAGTGAGATCAGGCTTCCCAGGTGGTGCTAGTGGTAAAGAACCTGCCTGCCAATACAAGAGACGTAAGAGATACAGGTTTGATCCCTGGGTTGGGAAGATTCCCTAGAGGAGGGCATGGCAACCCACTCCAGCATTCTTTGCCTGGAGAATCCCCATAGACAGAGGAGCCTGGAGGGCTGCAGCCCATGGGGTCACAAAGAGTCGGACATGCCTGAAGCAACTGAGCACACATGCATAATTGAGATCACCCAGTATTTGTCTTCCTCTGTCTGACTTATTTCATGTAGTAAAATAGTATAATACCCTCTGGATCCATCCATGTTGTCACAATTGGCAATATGTCTTTTTTATGGCCAAGTAACATTCCATTGCATACACACACACACACACACACACACACACACATCTTCTTTATCCACTCGTCAGTTGATGGACAATTATGGTGCTTCCATAGTGCAGCTATTGTAAATAGTGCTGCAATAAACATTGGTGTGCATATATCTTTTTTTCAGTGTTTTTGTTTTCTTCCAGTAAATACCCAGAATGAAGTTGCTGAATTGTATGGCAGCTCTATTTTTAATTTTTTGAGGAAACTTCTTTGGAAAACAGTGGATACACCAATTTACATCTCCACCAACAGTGCACAAGGATCCCCTTTTCTTCACATCCTCGCCAATACTTGCTGTTTGTTGTTTTTTGATGACAGTCATTCTGATAGGTGTCAGGTAGTATCTCATCGTGCTTTTGGTTTGGATTCTCTGCTTATGAGTGATACCAAGCATCTTTTCATATGTTTGTTGGTCATCTTATGTCTTCTTTGGAAATGTCTATTTGGGTCCTCTGCCCATTTTTATTTTTTTATGTTAAGCTGTATTAGTTCTTTGTAAATTTTGGATATTAACCCCTTAGCAGATACGTTTCTTGCAAAAGTCTTCTCCCATTCAGGAGGCTGCTTTTTCATTTTGTTGATAGTTTCTTGTGTTGTGCAAAAGTTTTGTAGTTTGATGCTGTTCTACTTGTTTATTTTTGGTTTTTTGCCTGAGACCCTCCAAAATATTGCTAAGATCAGTGTTAAAGAGTATACTGCCTATGTTTTCTTCTAAGAGTTTTATGGTTTCAGGTATTAACATTTAAGTATTTAATCCATTTTGAGTTTATTTTTATATATGGTATGAGAAAATAGTCCAATTTGCATGTTTTCCCAGTGTCGTTTATTAGAGAGGCAGTCTCTTCCCCATTGTATATTCTCACCATCTTTGTCATAGATTGTGTGTGTGTGTGTGTATGTGTGTGTGTGTGTGTGTGCGCGTGCGTGCTTAGTTTGTCTGACTCTTTGAGACCCCATGGACTATGTAGGACTCCAGTCTATGGAATTTTCCAGGCAAGAATACTGGAGAGGATTGCCATTTCCTACTCCAGGGGATCTCCTCAACCCAAGGATTAAACCCTCATCTCTTGCATCTCCTGGACTGGCAAGTGGATTCTTTACCACTGAGGTACCTGGGGAGCCCCTTTTCATAGATTAATTGATCATGTAAATGTGAGGTTTTTTTTCTGGGCTCTCTATTCTGTTCAACTGATTTGTGTGTCTGTTTTTATTCCAGTGCTGTACTGTTTTGATGACTATAACTCTGTAGTGTAGTTTGAAATTTGGGAGTGTGGTACTTCAACTTTTGTTCTTCTTTTTCAAAATAGTTTTGACTATTCAGGGTCTTTGTGTTTTCATACAAATTTTAGAATGATTTGTTTCTGTTCTATGAAAATAGCCTTTCGTACTTTGATAGAGATTGCACTGAATCTGTAGATTGTCTTGGGTAATAAGTCATCTTAACATTAATTCTTGCAAAACGTGAGCATGGTATGGTGTATCTTTCCATTCGTTTTAATCATTTTCAGTTGCTTTTGTCAATATCTTCTACTTCTCAGAGTACAAATCTTTCACCTCCTTGGTTACATTTATTCCTAGGTATTTTATCCTTTTTGATGCAATTTTAAGTGAGATTGTTTCCTTAATTTCTCTTTCTGAGAATAAGTTACTAGTGTATTTGTATGCAACAGATTTCTGTGTATCATTTTAGTATACTGAGGCTTCACTGAAATCATTTGTTAGTTCTAATAGCTTTTGGTAGTGTCTTCAGAATTTTCTGTGTATAGTGTTATGTCATCTGCAAATGGTGGCAGTTTCACTTCTTCCTTTCCAACTTGGATTTCTTTTATTTCTTTTTCTTGTCCAACTGCTGTGTCTAGGACTTCCAATACTATGTTGTATGAAAGTGGTGAGAGTGGACATCCTTGTCTTGGTCCCTGACCTTAAAGGAAAAGTTTTCAGCTTTTCACATTGAGTGCAATATTAGCTGTGAGCTTGTTAGGTATGACCTTTATTATGTTTATTATTAGAGAGTATGTTCCCTATATACCCATTTTGTTAACAATTTTCATCATAAATGGATGTTGAATTTTGTCAAAATATTTGTCTACATATATTGAGATGGTTATATGATTTTTATTTTTCAGTTTGTTAAGGTGGTATATTACATTGATTGATTTGCAAAATTGAACCTCCTTGCATTCCTGGGATAAATCCCATTTGATCATAGTATATGATCCTTTTAATGTATTGTTGCTTGCTTATCTACACTTTGTTTAGCTCTTTTTGGGTGTATATGTCTTATTCCTTCATTTAAATCACATTCTTCTGTCCCTCCATTTTGCCCAATTCTCTGTGTTTATTTTGTATGCTAGGTATGTCAGTTATGTTTCCCAATCTTGAAGCAATGGCCATACATAGGAGACATCCTAGGGGCCCAGAAGCACACGCGTCTCTGGTCTCCAGACCTATGTGCTTTAGTGGCGCCTATGTGGGCAGCTTGTGTCCTTCTGCTGTGGTGGGGCTGATTTCTGCGGGCACTCTGGTATGCTGAGCAGGCCTCCAACCTGGGAAGCTATGAGGTTGTGCCCTGTTCAGGGACTGTGGGCTCACTGGAAAGCCAGGCAGTCTTCTTGTATGGTTGGCTGTGTGGCCTGGGAGACATGGGCCTCCTGCTGGCTCACTGCTGGGCATGGTCAGGTCCCTGTGTGGCTGTCAGTACAGCCTGGGGTACTCAGCACTGGTACTGGTCCACTGGTGGGTGGGGCTGGGTCCCTGGTGCTAATTCACTAAAGGAAATATTTTTAAATGGTGTTTTCCAGTGCTGGCGTTATCACAGTAGAAAAACTCTCCAAAATGGCTGCCTGCCATGTTTGTGTCCCCAAGGGGAGTCTCAGTGCCTCCTGCCTCTCCAGGAGGCTCTCCAAGATGGCCAAGTGTGTATGACCTAGGCTCCTTTCAAACTCCTGTCTTGACGCTGAGACTCAGAGCAAGTGAGAATTTTGTGTGTGCCCTTTAAGAGTGGAGTCTGTTTCCAATAGCCCTCCAGCTCTCCTAAACACAAGTCCCACTGGTTTTCAAAGCCAGACATTCCGGAGGCTGCCCTTCCTGGTGCAGGACCCCCAGGCTGGGGAGCCCAATGTGGAGGTTGGACCCCTTGCTCCTTGGGGAGAACACCTAGGACTGTGATAATCCCCCTGTTTGTGGGTTGCTGATCTGGGGGTAAGGGTCCTGACTATATCAGTTCTCAGTCTCTCCTACCCATCTCATTGTGGTTCCTTCTTTATATCTTTAATTGTGGAAAGTCTTTTCTGCTAGTCTTCAGATCATTCTCATAGGTAGCTATAATTTGGTGTATCTGTGTAGGTAAGTGACTCAGTATCTTCCTACTCTCCACCTCTCGTGTGTTTTAGTTGCCGGTTTATGTGTCTGTCTTACCCACTATCTCAGGGTTCCTCAATCTCAGCACCATTGAAATTTGGGTCCCTGTGTTGCAGGGGCGCTCTTATGCAGAGAGGAGGTTTAGCCCCATCCGTGGCCTCTACCTACTAGACAGTAGTAGCATCCTTCTCCCTCCTTCTCCATTGTGACAGCCAGAAATGTCTCCAGACGTTGCCAAGTGTCCCAGGTGTGAAATCACCTGTAGTTGGAACCACTTCACTAGCCTCCAGGCTCTGGGAGGACAGGAAGTGTGTCTATCTTTCTCATCCTAAACCTCTAGAATCTAGAATAGCACCCACTACTTATTTGGTTCTTAATTAACGTTTGCTGAATGGCTGAATGAAGACTCTGGGCAAAGTAGCAAAGCATGCCTCAGGCAAAAGTCAGAAGACCTGAATTCTCATCTTGAATGTGCCAGTAACTGGTTAGGTGTTCAGTTCTGTGTTCTGAGTTCAGTTCTCTGAAACTGACAAGGATGAGCATGACTGCTCCGCAGAGTATGACAAAGAGACAGGTGTCAGCATCACCGGGTAGTGGGTGAGATATGCAAATTATTCTCCTCCTCCCCAGACCCAGGGAATTGAATTCTCTGGGTGTGGAGCCCTGAAATTTATGTTTTAACAAGCTCTCTAGGGGATTCTGATTCACGCTTCAGCAGTTCTTACCCCTGCCTGACTGATCTTAGAATTCACTTGGAACGCTTTTTAAAGCCGGGATGCCTGAGACGCTAGATTCCCCCAGCTCACTTTCATGAGCAGTTCTGGTGTCAGGGCTGGCTGTTGGCATTTCCCACCTGCCTCAGGTGATTCTGATGTAGAGCCAGGATTGAGTCTCTCTCCATGCAGACAAGTTCTACTGCTCTGTGCTTCCCGGCTTAAACTTTTCGGAAATTGCATTAACTCTTTCAGTCCACCAGAGGGCCATTCACAGCGCTGAGAAAGATTAGGGTTATCATTTCTGGGCAGGGGCAGTGGAGTCAGGGACCCACAAACACACAGGGAGGAACAAGTGTCTGCGACCTTCCTCCTCAGATCCACTTGGGAAAATATACAGGTTAGATTAAGAAGCACTATAAATGTCTCTGCTTTATTCATGCTCTGCACAGCATCCTGATCCCAGGACAGCAATGGGCAAATCCTAACCAAGATTCTCTGCCTGACTACAGATTTTAAAATCCATGTCAAGAACCTTCAAACAAAATTTATTTCAGAAACCCTCTGTGCATCTAGGTCCATGGGAGCTTCTTACTTCAGAAGGTAGCTGAACTTTAGTGTAGAGACAGGTGAATGTGAAGTCAGCCACACCTGGTCCTTCTTGAGTAAGCCACTTCCTTTTTCTGGATCTCAGATCTTAAATGGGGAGAAGACACTTATTTTCTGAGTTGTGGTGTGGGTCATCCCAGGTGAAGAGGTGAAAAAGCATTGGCAGGAGAACAGTTAATCAAAAGTTCAGTGATAATGAACACGACATTGTAAATCAACCATAGGCCAATAAAAACATTAAAAATGAAAAACAACATCAAAAAACTCTCAGTGGTTCGCCAAGTATGGTCCAGACCAGCAGCATCACCTGGAGACTTGTTGGAAATGCAAATTCTCTATCTCAGACATACTGAATTAGAAACTCTGGGGGTGGGGCAGATGACTTCCCCTTTCCAACCCGCAATTTTCTCATTTGTGAAACTAAAATGATAGCAGTACCTATATTTCAGAGACCCATTGCAAGGATTAAATGAGATAGAGGCATGCAAAATAGTTAGCACAGTGCCTGGCATACAGTAAGAACTCAATAAATATTGCTATTGCATTATCATCTTCAAACCCCTGCTCCGTGCAAGGCTCGAGAAGGAGCTTTTGTTAAAACTCTGCACAAATAAATAGTTCATGCAGGATTTTGCAAAATATCATATTTTGTCTCAGGATGTTCCCCGTGGAATACAACATACTGAATAGGAGTTATGGTGTACAAATGTGCCATGCTACTACGTCAGCCAGCTTTATAACTCATTCTGAGAAAGGCCATCGCTCAGAGCAATATAGCTATTTATTATAGGGTCCCATTATGGGCTGTGATCTATATAAGCCTATCCAGCTGTCAGAAAGACCAGCTTTCCTGCCACCTATCAGGAACAAGGGGCAGGAAAAAAAAAAAAAACAGCAGACAGGACTTGAAAAATATTCCACTCATGGCTAGAGAAAATGTAAAAGATGCCGAGGGAAGGAAATAGAATCATATCTGAGTGGCCTTGCAGCAGTGGCAGAGAAATTTCTAGATGAATCAACTAAGGCAGGGAATTATCTGATGTTTGTGGACATCTTGATGGCGAGCTGGAAGAGTGAGCTGAATTTTTTAGGCAGAGACAGGGAAGGTGGGATTGAAATGTACCTTCATGCATTGCAAGTTTCAATAATCAGGGTGAAAAGTGTAGAACCACTCAGCTGAAGATAGTTCACCTTCAGTGAAATTGGGTTTTACTTCCTTCTTGCCTCTTGCAAAGGGCTTTCTCTCACTCAGATTTTTCTGAGTCTCTTTTATTGGCCACAACCACTTAAAGTCCTCGCTTTCCTAAGGATTTAACTGATTACTAGCTGAAAACAAATCACAAGATAGTGTGTCCACCTGTAGTTGGCAAGGTTTGAGAACACAAACTTATGTAACTCAACAGTAAAAAGAAAAAAAATTTCAAATAATGAAACTAAAAATGGAGGAAGGACCTGAATAGACATTTTTCCAAAAATAGATACTCAAATGGCCAACAGGTACAGAAAATGCTCAATATAACTATTCATCAGGGAAACGCAAATTAAAACCACAGTGAGATATCATTGCACACAAGTTAGGACGGTCATCATCAAAAAGAAAAGAAATGAGTGCTACTGAGGATGGAGAGAAAAGAGAATCCTTGTACAATGTTGGTGACAATAAAAATTGGTAAGCCACTATGGAACACAGTATGCTGCTGCTGCTGCTGCTAAATCGCTTCAGCTGTGTCCGACTCTGTGCGACCCCACAGACGGCAGCCCACCAGGCTCCACCGTCCCTGGGATTCTCCAGGCAAGAACACTGGAGTGGGTTGCCATTTCCTTCTCCAATGCATGAAAATGAAAAGTGAAAGTGAAGTCGCTCAGTCATGTCCGACTCTTCACAACCCCATGGACTGCAGCCTACCAGGCTCCTCCATCCATGGGATTTTCCAGGCAAGAGTACTGGAGTAGGGTGCCATTGCCTTCTCTGAAGACAGTATGGATATTCCTCAAAAAGATTAAGAACTACAGTGTGATCCAGTAATTCCACTTCTGGGTAAATATCCACAGGAAATGAAATCACTATCCCATGTTCATTGAAGTGTTATTCACAACAGTCAAGATATGGATGTGTGTCTGCAGATGGATGGATAGATAAAGATAAAGTGGTACATATACACAAAGGAATATTAGTCATAAAAAAGAAAGAAATCTCGTTGTTTGTGGGAAGGATGGACCTTGAGGGCATTACACTAAGTGAAATAAGTCAGGCAAAGACAGACAAACACTGGATGGTTTCACTTATATGTGGAATCTAAAGTAACTGAACTCAGAAACTAACGGGTTGCCAGATGCGGGGGTTGGGTTGTGGGGAATGAGGTCAAAAGGAACACTCTTTCAGTGTGTAATGAATAAGTTCTGGGGATGCAATACACAGTGTGGCAACCATAGCTCACAATACTATAGTGTATATTTGAAAGTTGCTAAGAGTAGATCTTGAAAGCTTGCATCACACACACACTGACACGCATGCTTGTCTTTCTTTCATTGAAGTTTAGTTGACTTATTTCAGGTGTATGGCAAAGTGAGTCACATATAAATTCTTTCTCAGATTCTTTTCCATTATAGGTTATTACAAGATATTGAATATAGTTCCCTGTGTTATACAGTAGGTCCCTGTTGTTTATCTATTTTACGTATAGTAATGTTAATCTGTTAACCCCAAATTTAATTCCTAATTTATCCCTCTCCCCTTTCCCCCTTTGGTAACCATTAGTTTGTTTTTGATGTCTGTGTGTCTATTCTGTTTTGTAAACAAGTTCATTTGTATCTTTTTTTTTTTTAGATTCCACATATAAGTGATTGCATATATTTGTTTTTGACTTAGCATGATAATCTCTAGGTCCATCTATATTGCTACAAAAGGCATTATTTCATTCTTTTCATGAGTCATTCTTTTCTGTAGCTGAATCATCTTGTCATATATGCTTCCCTGGTGGCTCAGACATTAAAGAATCCACCAGCCAATCCAGGAGATGCTGATTTGATCCCTGGGTCGGGAAGATCCCTTGGAGTAGGAAATGGCAAACCACTCCAGTATCCTTGCCTGGGACTGTCTGTGGGGTCACAAAGAGTCAGACGCAACTGAGTGACTAACACTTCCACTTTTCATATGTGTATATATATATATGTATATCTAAATATATGTATATATGTACATATGTATTATATATATACACCATAGTATATATATATATGTATGTATATACATACACATATATAGATAGATACACACATCTTTATCATTCCATCTACTGGATATTTATGTTGCTTCCATATCTTAGCTATTGTAAATAGTGCTGCTGTGAACACTGGGGTGCCTGTAGCTTTTTGAATTAGAGTTTTCCTCTTTTCTGGATATATGCCCAGGAGTAGGATTGTTAGATCATATGGTAGTTCTATTTTTAGTTTGTTAAGGAAACTCCGTACTGTTTTCTATAGTTGTTGCACCCGTTTACATGCCCACCAACAGTGTAGGAGGGTGCCCTTTTCTCCGCACCCTCTCCAGCATTTACTACTTGTAGACTTTTTAATGATGGTCATTCTGACCAGAGTGAGGTGATACCTCATTGTTGTTTTGATAATTAGTGATGCTGACCATCTTGTCTTGTGATTGTTGGCTATCTTTATGTCTTCTGCATATTTTTCTGAACTGTTTGCAAGTAAATTCTAAATATCATGAAACTTCAACCCTGATATCTCAGCATGCATCTTCTGTGAGCAATATATTCTCACCTGACTCTGTTTATTTCCTAGCTTTATTGAGATATAATTACATATAGAATTGTATTGTATGGAGAGAGAGAGACAAAGAGGAAGGAGAGAGAGCAGAAACTGCAAAGTAGCAACACTTATAAATCTAAGGTGGAGGATACACATGTGGTCACTTACAGATCCTTCAGCCTTTCTCTGAAGTCATACTTCTTAGGTTCAAATCTCCACTTTCTAATTTACTAGCTGTTTAATGCTTCTAGGCAAGCTACATCAATACTCTGTGCCTCTATATTACCATCATGAAATGGAAATTATTATAGTACCTAGCTCACAGGGGTTTTATGAGGAAGAAATAAATTAAAGTGATTACAACCATTCCTTGAATGGAATATGTGATAAAAAGAAATGTGAGCCCTGTGGTTATCTGTGATAGATAGACTCATGCATACATAGATGAGTGGATGGGTGGATATATACATGCATACATGCATACAAATTATTAAAACAAATATGTAACTTAGACAAGGCACACACCTGGATTCCAACAAGCCAACAGCTGAAAGACTTTGTATTCACCTCTGAAGGGTGCCTTGTCCATTGCGAGCACCGGCAAGAGTGAGGAACTGGTGGTAACTGAGACCCACAGTGACTGTCTGGCGGCAACCAGAGCAGAGATGCTCCCTGCTTCCCTTCCCTCTGCTCCTCACTTGGGGAGGTCACCCTCCTCCAAAGTCAATTTCAGTCCAATCTTAGTCTAAGCGGTGCCCTTGTGGATACGGGAGTCCTGTTCCGCCGAGGATGGAGCCTCCCTAATGGTACTGCATGTAGAATAGGGTCCGGCACCTGGGCTGCATTTTAAACACGTTCCGCCAGTAGGCAGCTCTCATCGCTGTGAGGATTGACGGCCCCGTGGCAGAGTCCTGCGGGCTCCAACCAAGCTCAGCCGGTCTGGCCCGGGCATCCTGCCAAGAACCTCCCACCGAGGAGTGGCCACTCTTAGATGACCACGCACCAGTGGGGTGACCCGATGCGGAGAAACTAGCCTGGTGTCCTCAGCGGGGCTTTGTGAATCCAGATTAGAGAGGGAAGTGGTGAGGGGCCTTTCAGCCCTGGTCCTCTGGAGCCCAGTCCGCTTGCAGTAATAGTAATACTCAGTGAGGCACCTCTATCCACCTGGCTCCAACCCTGCAGTCACTCTGAGCTGACCTTTCCATTTGTCCAGCACAGCTGGAACTTTCCTCACTTAGGATCTTTACCTGTGCACATCATCTCTGGACATTCTTCCTTCTGGTGGTCCCTGCTCACTGGATGGGTCAACTCCTCTGAGAAGCCCTCCTGGATCACACACAGCAGCAAAAGGTTGCTTGTGGTTATCCTTGATCTCAACAATGGTTTTTCCTTTCTCTGTACCTCACCATCATTTGTCAATAAGGATAATGATTGGTACTGCAGGTTCTGTGTCTAGCCACCCTTTTTCACCCTCCTCTGTGCTCCCTTGGGCTGGTCAATGGTTTCTCCCTGTCCTCTGGCTGCATTCAGTCAATGAAAGGCAGATGAAGATATCACGCAGTTTACTCACCCAGCTCCCTGCCTGCGAGGTGTGGCTCTGTTCCCTCTTCAGGCTCTTGATGGGCAGCTGTGCACTAAGTTCTAGAAAGTGCCCGCCCCCCCCATACTCCTTTAGCACCAAGGAGGTCACAGCACCCTGATGTTGCCAGCCCCTGGCAGCCTCCCGGCCCTGGTGGGTTTCCTTCAGCCCTGCCCACACTTCGGTCAATATCCCCTTCATTGCACTCACCTCAGTTGCTCCTTGGATTAGGTCATTTGTTTCCTGCTATAATAATAATATTATATTATTATTATATCAATATAATAATTGATATTATACCAAATAATAATATCAGTCTCACAGGGTTGTTGTGAGAATTCCATTAGCTCCCAGGCAGGACAGGTAGTGCCAAGATTATTTGCCATTGTTATTATTATTACTAGCTATTATTTTCTTTCCTCACATTTAGCATATTTTATACATATATGTCTGATAATTTTCACTACATTTCTCTGCAGGTTTGGGAGTCCATGTCTGGGTCTGTTTGTTCAGCCTTTGATGACCCGGTGCCTGGTGTGAAGCAGATCTCAAAAAATATCTGATGAATGAATGAATGAACACTGGGATTCACTTTCAAAGCTTCGATATATCATGCTGAATTGTGTGACAGATTGCTGCTATTAGAAATTTTTCATCTTATAAAGGCAGCAATTTCATAAGATTTTTACCTACTACCATATCCGCTTTGATTCTGGGTAGTTAGCAAGATGAGGAATACAATCACCATTTTATAAATAATGAAGCCAGAGAAGTACTGAGGGAATAGCCGGAGGAGGTAGCGGGGGGACATAAACCTACCCTGTGCCTGGTCTCTGTTAGATATTCAATGGACATGATTTAATTTAATTTTCATAATGACTCTCATAATGACATCATTATCCCGTGGTTCACAGATGCAGAACCTGGGGGAGAGCAGTTAGAGGACTCACCTGCGAGGTGAGAAGGTGGCAGAACTAGTGGTATAAGCCAGTCTTAGCAAGTTTGACTCTCAGTTTTCTGCTTTTTCCACACAGTGATTCTCCCATTATATGCCCTGGAGAAACATACCCATGTACACAGAGGAATATACAAAAACGTACACAAAAATATCCATTTATAATAGTGGAAACAAATAGTATCAATCCCAAATGTCTATCAGTGAGAGAAAGGATGGAAGAAAAAAACTGGAACATTTAAACATTGAAAGAGTATGTGTCAGTTAAACTGAATGAACTAGAGATATTCATACCACCTTTAATGTGGAGGAGGAAGCATTGTGGATGAAAAAAAAACCTGCCAACGAGTGTATTAGTATAGGATCATTTCATATCAAGTTTCAACAATATATCAAAGATTACCATGTGCCTTTTAAGGATGTGCTGAGCTGTGCTTTGTTGCTCAGTCATGTCCAACTCTTTGTGACCCCGTGGACTGTAGCCCTCCAGGCTCCTCTGTCCATGGGGATTCTCCAGGCAAGAATATTGGAGGGATTTGCCATGACCTCCTCCAGGGGATCCTCCCAACCCAAGGATCGAACCCAGGTCTCCCGCATTGTAGATGGATTCTTTACTGTCTGAGCCACAGGGAAGCCCATGAATACTGGAGTGGGTAGCCTATTCCTTCTCCAGGGGATCTTCCCAACCCAGGAATCGAACGGGGGTCTCCTGCATTGCGGGCAAATTCTTTAGCAGCTGAACCACCAGGAAGGCCCATCTTTTCAGGATATAAACATGTAATAGGCATGCTCAAATTCAAGGGATTATAAGCTTCAAATACAAAATTGTGGTTGAAGGGATGGAGATGATCTTATAGAGAATAAGTTGCTGGGATATTTTCCTTAAGCTGGATGAGTGTTTATTACATTATTCTATACTATTTTCCCCAATGCCTTATTTAAGGTCAACAAGCTGGCTAAGTATGCAGATAGACAAGTATATCTGCCTCCTGACTTTCCCCCACAGCAAAGCTGTCCAAAAGCAGATAATCAACCCCATTTTGCAATGAGGGAAAGAGGTGAAATGCAACATTGAGTAATCCTTATCTTTCCCTCCTTCCTTCCCTGATCACTGCCTTACCATCACCCTTGACATGATGGTGTGGGCAGTGACCAAGTCTCCGTAAAGAGGAAATTTGCAGAGGGGTTTCTGGAAAATATACCTTTTGTTCATAAAACAGGAGGAGATGTGAGCAGAAGGCATTCTCCTCTCTCTCTGTTTTGTATATTGTCAGATGAGGACGTGATGTTTGGAGCTGTGGCAGCCAACTTGGGACAATAAGGAAAAGGACAAATAATCATAGAGAAGCTATTGTTGAGCTGCTGAGTGAACTCTGGAATCACCTAACCATAATCTATATGGTTAATACACTCTTATTCCAGAGTTATACTACTAGCAAACAAAAGCACATCATCTGACTGTCCTGAGGAAAGAAAGATAATCATCTGGACTCATGCCTTTGAATGTGATCTGTTAAAAGTCATAGATAGAAGCTCATTACTCCTTTGCTTAGACCCTGTAATGGCCCTTTTTTGCTCTTTGGTTGAGAATTGAAATCCTTAACAAAGTCTTCCAGGCCTGGCTCAAAACTGCCCCCTTCCGGTTTCTGGCTTAGTCATGGGCCACACTTCTCAGTTTGACTCACAATGCTGCAGTCACACCAGCTTTGCTATTGTTGTTATTTTGTTTCATTTTGTTTCTCTAGTTCACTAAAGCCCTTCTTAGCTCAGGGCATTTGCGTGAACTGTCCCTCTGCCTGAAATGTTTGCTTTACTCCCTTTGCCTGGTGAATTGATGGTAAGCCTTCAATTCTCATCTGAAGTAGGAATTCTTTACGGAAGCCTTCTGCCTTGTTGTATTTCACGCTACCCTGCTTTTTCCTTCCTGGCTCTACATTTACTCATTTTTCTGGCATTGATGTTTCTACAACCTCAGTTGCCACCAACGTAATTTAAGCTCCATTGGTGTAGATACAATGTAATGTATACTGGGTTCAGTCATGTCCAACTCTTTGTGACTCCAAGGACTGTAGCTGGCCAGGATTCTCTGTCCATGGGATTTTCCAGGCAAGAACACTGGAGTAGGTTGACATTTCCTCTTCCAGTGGATCTTCCCGACCCAGGGATTGAACCTGCATCTACCCGTGTCTCCTGCATTGCAGGTGAATTCTTTACTGCGGAGTCACTGGGGAAGCCCATAGATGTTGGACTTTCATGTCTCCCATCCAACCCAGAATCTATGCCGTGACGCTGTATATTGTGCCCTGTTTTTCCCAAAGTGATGCTCTGAGCAGCTCACCTCCCGTTCTCAAAATTACTGACGAAAATATATGTTAACTATTATTATTATTTTGACTTCTCATTGTCTACAATTAAATTTCATGTCCATAGCCTGCCATTCAAGGTTGTCTTTCATTCATTTCTTTCTTTATTCACTCAAAAAATATTTATTGAACCCTTATCAGAAAAGAATATACCTGCAATGCAGGAGATCCAGGTTTGATCCCAGGTCAGGAAGATCTCCTGGAGAAGGGCATCTCCAATATTCCCTTATATTCCCACTCCAGTATTCATGCCTGCTGAATTCCACGGACAGAGGGGCCTGGAGGAATACAGTCCCTGGGGTTGCAAAGAGTTGGATGCAACTGAGCGACCTTCATTTTCGCTACCATGTTGCAAGCACTGTTCTAGGCAACACCCCATTTGTCCTCTTTCACCTCCTCTGTCCTCACTACCATCAGCCAAAAAACATTCATCTCCTCTCTCCCCACTAGCATCCTTCCCTAAATCACAAACTGAATACTATTCTCTCCATATTTTTGCTGAAATTCTTTCTTTTTCCTAAAGTATCTTTCTGCTCTGTATTCAGCCAATAACTCCTTACCCATTGTTTAAATCCCACTCTCCATCTTTTACTCAGAAATGTGGATTAAACCCTTCTATGTGTCTCCCTGGCTCTTGCATCAGATTGCTGATCCCAGGGGGACATCAATTGTGTGCCTTTCTTCATTGCATCCGTATGATGTCATCCACACAGCCAATGCACATAATCCACTGAATTGTGGGAAGGAAAAAAGAGCCTGAATGGAAACTTACAGCTTCTTTTGCTTTCAAGGCTTAAAACATCGGAGCCAATAGTCCTCAAATATGTTTGATCATGGACACTTCCTTCAAAGAAAAGTGGACAGGCATGCCATATATATATATATATGTTTTATATATATATGCTTCCCAGGTGGCACTAGTGCTGAAGAACCGGCCTACCAATGCAGGATACTTAAGAAATGCAGGTTCGATCCCTGGGTCAGGAAGATCCCTTGGAGAAGGAAATGGCAACCCACTCCAGTGTTCTTGCCAGGAGAATCCCATGCACAGAGGAGCCTGGCGGGCTACAGTCCATGAGGTCGCAGAGTCGGACACTAACTGAAGGGACTTTATATATATACACTCTCCAAATAACAATTCACATATGAAAAAGAGCTCTTGAAAAGCATGAGACACAGGCTCCAAAATCACTGAAGATGGTGACTGCAACCATGAAATTAAAAGACGCTTGCTCCTTGAAAGAAAAGCTACGACCAACCTAGATAGCATATTAAAAAGAGACATTACTTTGCCAACAAAGGTCCATACAGTCAAAGCTATGGTTTTTCCAGTAGACATGTATAGATGTGAGAGTTAGATCATAAAGATGCTGAGCACCAAAGAATTGATGCTTTTGATCTGTGGTGTTGGAGAAGACTCTTGAGAGTCACTTGGTATGTAAGGAGATCCAACTAGTCAATCCTAAAGGAAATCAGTCCTGAATATTCTTTGGAAGGACTGGTGCTGAAGCTGAAACTCCAATACTTTGGCCACCTGAAACAAAGAACTGACTAATTGGAAGAGACCCTGATGCTGGGAAAGATTGAAGACAGGAGGAGAAGCAGATGATAGAGGATGAGATGGTTGGATGGCATCACCAACTCAATGGACATGAGTTTGAGCAAGCTCCGGGAGTTGGTGATGGACAGGGAAGCCTGTTGTGCTGCAGTCCATGGGGTCGCAAAGAGTCAGACACAACTGAGCGACTGAACTGAACTGATTCTGAATTCAGAAGTCCAGTGGATCATGTAGCCTGATGCTGTTTTAAAGACTGGCTTAAACTCCAGAGAGGGTTGACTCTTTCTAGTCCCCATTGAATGGCCATGAATACCTTCTGAGGAAAGGCAAGGCATTTTGCTGCAATGGCAGAGAAGAATTTGGCCTGAGGCTTCTACCTCTGTGGCTTCCCATGACCTTGGCATTTCTGTTCTCTGTTCCTTGAACCTTCCTTCAGTTGGATTAGGGGGGCCTGACAGCTAAAAGAGTAACTATTTTTTTTCTCTTCTTCCTTGATTACCCGTTACCTGAGATTAAGCTGCAGACTGTAGAGCTGGGCTAGATCTGGGAGCCGGCTATGGAGGAGCCAGGTCCTTATCCTGCTGGGGATTTTGCTACAGATGAAGCAGCATCTTTTACTTCTTGAGGTAGTCAGGGGATTTCTGTTAACTTTGGAAAAAGTAAGCCTGCCAGGAGACATGTGCCGATATTGTTTCCTTTGGTGTGTCCCAACAATTTACAAGGAGCAGGCCATCTCCTCCCCAACTGACTCACTCCTAGTGCCAAATGAGATCCAGCTGCTTCCGTGGCCATCTCCAGTCACCCGCCAGCTCTGCAGTGAGCAGCCCCCTAGGAAATTGAATCCTGAGCCTGAGGGCTCAACAGATCTCCTGCCAGGTGCCCCCTTGAAGCAGCCAGGGGACTGGGAGTAAAGCCACCAGATGCCTGATGGGGTGACTAACCCTCCCAGTTTGCTGAGATGGTCTCGATTTTAGCACTGAATGCTCCACGTTCAGGGAATCCCCTCCGTCCAGGAAGAAGTGACTATGTATTTTCGCATGGCCTGATGCAAAACGAAAGTCCAGGGCCCTTGTTCAGAAGGTCTGAAAAATTTCAGGACTGTGACAACAGGGCATTCAAGCAAATATGGTCTCCTTCTGAGTGTGGGACCCTGCACACGTCGCAGGCTCATGAAGCCGACCCTGCTCCCAAGCAAACCACGACTGCTGGTTACCTACTCCAGATGCAGAGTCCAGAAGAGAAAATGTAATGTTATTTCCACAAGGTTGTTAGTTTCTCATAGCAACCTGTACTGTTGAGACAACAGAACCTTACACTTCCTGAATTTCCTGAAACACAGACTTCAGCCCTTTAACGCCCTCCCGGCTGTCTACAATATTCTCAAATGTGAGTAATAATGATAATACAAAAATTGCAGACTCCTAGTATTGACCTAAATTATGTTTACTGCTATATTGTTGTTTAAATATGTACCAACATAAAGCTTGGCATATAGTCCATATGCTAATAGCTCTTATACAACAAAAGCCAAATTTATAAATTAAAAAACATAAGACTATGAAACCCATAACATTTAAATTAACAACATTAATTTAGTGGGATAGATGATGTTGTTGTGCCAAAACTAAAGTGCTCTTGGCAGAGAGATTATGGCGCCCTGCTGGCTGCGGTGATGTAGATTCTTTCTCATGGAGATTCTGCTTTGTGCTCTGGTCCTGAGATGGCTCAGTCCTCCCATCACTTCCTCTCTGGAATCAAGGTCTCTTTTTTGAACACCGTACCCTGACACTATTGGAACCTCACTTGCTTCAAAAACACCCTTGATGGATAAAATCCACCTTTGTTCTTTCCCCATTAATCCACAACGATGAAAGATATGCTAAGTGGTGCCAGTGGGATCACAAATACTCATGCAAACACAGGTATTGTAATCCCATTGCTGTCCCAGGCTATAAGTGGGCCACCCAAATGACCTAAAAGTGCCCAGATTCATTTTCTAAATTTCACTGCACTAATAAGAATAACAATAGCTGGAATTTATTGAGCAACTACTATGTGCCAAGCTCTGTTCTTAGTACTTGTCATATAGTAACTTATTTGATCCTTAAAACACCCAATAAGGCAGGCACTATTATAATTGTGTTAATGCCCCAGACAACCACGATGGTGTGGTCACTCACCTAGAGTCAGACATCCTAGAGTGTGAAGTCAAGTGGGCCTTAGGAAGAATTATTATGAATAAAGCTATTGGAGATGATGGAATTCCAGCTAAGCTAATTCAGATCCTGAAAGATGATGCTGTTAATGTGCTGCACTCAAGAAGTTAGCAAATTTGGAAAACTCAGCAGTGGCCACAGGACTGGAAAAGGTCAATTTTCATTCCAATCCCAAAGAAGGGCAAAGCCAAAGAATGTTCAAACTACCACACAATTGTGTTCATTTCACATGCAACCAAGGTAATGCTCAAAATCCTTCAAGCTAGACTTCAACAGTATGTAAACCGAGAACTTCCAAATATACAAGTTGGATTCAGAAAAGATGGAGATAAAATTGCCAACATCTGTCAGACCACAGAAAATAAAAGGGAATTCCAGAAAAAGATCTAATTCTGCTTCATTGACTACACTAAAGCCTTTGATTGTGTGGATCACAACACACTGTGGGAAATTCTTAAAGTGATCGGAATACCAGACCAACTTAACCTGCCCCCTGAGAAACCTGTGTGCAGGTCAACAAGCAACAATTAAAACTGGACATGGAACAACAGACTTGTTCAAAACTGGGGAAGGGGTATGTCAAGGCTGTATATTGTCACCCTGCTTATTTAACTTATACACAGAGTACATCATGTCAAATGTGGGGCTGGATGTACCACAAGCTGGAATCCGGATTGCTAGGAAAAATATCAACAATCTCAGATAATGCAGATGATACTACTCTAATGGCAGAAAGTGAAGAGGAACTTAAAGAGCCTCTTGATGAAGGTAAAAGACGAGAGTGAAAAAACTGGCTTAAAACTCAGCATTCAAAGACTCAGATCACGGCATCCAGTCCCATCACTTCATGGCAAATAGATGGAGAAAAAATGGAAACAATGACAGATTTTATTTTCATGGGCTCCAAAATCACTGTGGACAGTGATTGCAGTCATGAAATTAAAAGATACTTGCTCATTGGAAGAAAAGCTATAACAAACCTCAGTTCAGTTCAGTTCAGTTCACTCAGTCATGTCCGACTCTTTGCAACCCCATGAATCGCAGCACGCCAGGCCTCCCTGTCCATCACCAACTCCCGGAGTTTACCCAAACCCATGTCCATCGAGTCAGGGATGCCATCCAACCATCTCATCCTCTGTCGTCCCCTTCTCCTCCTGCCCCCAATCCTTCCCAGCATTAGGGTCTTTTCGAATGAGTCAACTCTTCGTATGAGGTGGCCAAAGTATTCGAGTTTCAGCGTCAACATCAGTCCTTCCAATGAACACCCAGGACTGATCTCCTTTAGGATGGACTGGTTGGATCTCCTTGCAGTCCAAGGGACTCTCAAGAGTCTTCTCCAACACCACAGTTCAAAAGCATCAATTCTTTGGCGCTCAGCTTTCTTCACTGTCCAACTCTCACATCCATACATGACCACTGGAAAAACCATAGCCTTGACTAGACAGACCTTTGTTGGCAAAGTAATGTCTCTGCTTTTCAATATGCTATCTAGGTTGGCCATAACCTTCCTTCCAAGGAGTAAGCATCTTTTAATTTCATGGCTGCAATCACCATCAGCAGTGACTTTGGAGCCCAAAAAATAAAGTCTGACACTGTTTCCACTGTGTCCCCATCTATTTGCCATGAAGTGATGGGACCGGATGCCATGATCTTAGTTTTCTGAATGTTGAGCTTTAAGCCAACTTTTTCACTCTCCTCTTTCACTTTCATCAAGAGACTCTTTAGTTCTTCTTCGCTTTCTGCCGTAAAGGTGGTGTCATCTGCATATCTGAGGTTATTGATATTTCTCCCGGCAATCTTGATTCCAGCTTGTGCTTCCTCCAGCCCAGCGTTTCTCATGATGTACTCTGCATATAAGTTAAATAAGCAAGGTGACAATATACAGCCTTGATGTACTCCTTTTCCTATTTGGAACCAGTCTGTTGTTCCATGACCAGTTCTAACTGTTGCTTCCTGACCTGCATACAGGTTTCTCAAGAGACAGGTCAGATGGTCTGGTATTCCCATCTCTTTCAGAATTTTCCACAGTTTATTGTGATCCATACAGTCAAAGGCTTTGGCATAGTCAATAAAGCAGAAATAGATGTTTTTCTGGAACTCTCTTGCTTTGTCAATGATCCAGTGGATGTTGGCAATTTGATCTCTGGTTCCTCTGCCTCTTCTAAAACCAGCTTGAACATCTGGAAGTTCACGGTTCACGTATTGCTGAAGCCTGGCTTGGAGAATTTTGAGCATTACTTTACTAGCGTGTGAGATGAGTGCAATTGTGCGGTAGTTTGAGCATTCTTTGGCATTGCCTTTCTTTGAGATTGGAATGAAAATCGACCTTTTCCAGCCCTGTGGCCACTGCTGAGTTTTCCAGATTTGCTGGCATATCGAGTGCAGCACTTTCACAGCATCATCTTTGAGGATTTGAAATAGCTCAACTGGAATTCCATCACCTCCACTAGCTTTGTTCATAGTGATGCTTTCTAAGGCCCACTTGACTTCACATTCCAGGATGTATGGCTCTAGGTGAGTGATCACACCATCATGATTATCTGGGTCGTGAAGATCTTTTTTGTACAGTTCTTCTGTGTATTCTTGCCACCTCTTCTTAATATCTTCTGCTTCTGTTAGGTCCATACTATTTCTGTCCTTTATTGAGCCCATCTTTTCATGAAATGTTCCCTTGCTATCTCTAATTTTCTTGAAGAGATCTCTAGTCTTTCCCATTCTGTTGTTTTCCTCTATTTCTTTGCATTGATTGCTGAGGAAGGCTTTCTTATCTCTCCTTGCTATTCTTTGGAACTCTGCATTCAGATGGGAATATCTTTCCTTTTCTCCTTTGCTTTTCACTTCTCTTCTTTTCCCAGCTATTTGTAAGGCCTCCTCAGGCAGCCATTTTGCTTTTTTTGCATTTCTTTTCTATGGGGATCATCTTGATCCCTGTCTCCTATACAATGTCACGAACCTGTGTCCATAGTTCATCAGGCACTCTGTCTATCAGATCTAGTCCCTTAAATCTATTTCTCACTTCCACTGTTTAATCATAAGGGATTTGATTTAGGTCATACCTGAATGGTCTAGTGGTTTTCCCTACTTTCTTCAATTTAATTCTGAATTTGGCAATAATGAGTTCATGATCTGAGCCACAGTCTGCTCCCAGTCTTGTTTTTACTGACTGTATAGAGCTTCTCCATCTTTGGCTGCAAAGAATATAATCAATCTGATTTTGATGTTGACTATCTGGTGATGTCCATGTGTAGAGTCTTCTCTTGTGTTGTTGGAAGAGGGTGTTTGCTATGACCAGTGTGTTCTCTTGGAAAATCTCTATTAGCCTTTGCCCTGCTTCATTCCGTACTCCAAGGCCAAATTTGCCTGTTATGCCAGGTGTTCCCTGACTTCCTACTTTTGCCTTCCAGTCCCCTATAATGAAAAGGACATCTTTTTTGGGTGTTAGTTCTAAAAGGTCTTGTAGGTCTTCATAGAACCATTCAAGTTCAGCTTCTTCAGCGTTACTGGTCGGGGCATAGACTTGGATTACTGTGATATTGAATGGTTTGCCTTGGAAACGAACAGAGTTCATTCTGTCATTTTTGAGATTGCATCCAAGTACTGCATTTCGGACTCTTTTGTTAACAAACCTAGACAGCATATTAAAAAGCAGAGACATCACTTTGCCAATAAAGGTCCATATGGTTTTTCCAGTAGTCACGTATAGATGTTGGACATAAAGAAGGCTGAGAGCCGAAGAATTGATTCTTTTGAACTGTGGTGTTAGAGAAGACTCTTGAGAGTCCCTTGGACAGCAAGGAGCTCAAACAAGTCAATCCTAAAGAAAATCAGCCCTGAATACTCATTGGAACGACTGATGCTGAAGCTGAAGCCCCAATACTTTGGCCTCCTGATGGGAAGTGCCAACTCCCTGGAAAAGATCCTGATGCTGGGAAACATCGATGGCAAAAGGAAAAGAGGGTAGAGGATGAGATGGTTGGATAGTTATCACTAACTCAATGGACATGAGTTTGAGTAAACTCCAGGACATAGTGAAGGATAGGGAAAGCCTGGCATGCTGCAGTCCATGGAGTCACAAAAGATTAAGACACGACTTAGCAACTGAACAGCAAACAACGACGATTATTATTGCCATATTACAGATGACAGAAATGAGGCTCAGAGAGGTGACATTAACTTTTCCCTAATTATCCCACCAGAAGTTTTCTAAGAAAAATTCTCAAAGTGAACTCACAGACCTCTGATCAAGCATAAGGGATCTTGAGGAGTTCCTGGACTCCAGGCTGGGATCACTAGTCAATTACTAGTTGAATGAAGTTCAGACTCCTGAGTTTGCCAATAAAGGACCTTCTTTATCTTGCCTGTTGACCTCCTCATCTTAACCTCTTGCTGCTCCATCTCATAACATGTCTTTACTGCTGGGCTAGTGAAACTCCAAGAGGGTATCAAGCTCTGCCACACTTTCTGTTCCTTTTGTTTAAAGGTCTTCCTTCTGGTACCGAATCTCAAGTCTGTGTGCCTGATGCACAGTGAAGCCCGTCAATACTAAAACATTATAGAGTCTGGAACAGAGAAAGGTTTATTACAGATTTATTCAAGGAGATGGGTGGCTCATGGCCTAAGAACCCCAAAGTTACTGAAACCTTTCAGCAAGCCCCGTTAAAAGCAAAAGGTGAGAGCGTGCAACTACTGGCAACCGTCAATGAAGAACCACTGGGGAAGTGATTCAGTCAAGGGTCAGTGTGTGGCGGTCATCAGGTGGATAGTGATGTTAGCAGCAGATTCAGGCCTTCTCCCAGAGGCTCTCCAGCTCACGCAGCCTTGGGCCAGTGGGTGAGCTGGAACAGACTGGGGACTACATCCTACAGGGCTCTAGAGCCCTCACTAAGGCCCCCCACTAGCCTTGGCCCAGGCCTTGAGGCAGCAATGAACCTCTTCCTCACTCCTGTCTCACTTCTGTTAGTTGTTGCTAACTTCTTTGGTGTCAGAACCTTTGTTCTTGAGGTCAGGTCATGGTCAGGTAATGATTTTCCTGTAAATCTCTATAAAACAAATGTTATTCTCTGTTCTGACCAAGAAAGGACAAAGTCCCAAGGCACAGGTTTCACCCTCCAAAGTCCCAGTCCTGGTTAAGTGCAGGCAGATCTCAACTGGCAGCTCCTTCAGGGCCAGGTTGCCACCTCCTGCCCAGCTGTCATCACTGAGGGAGCCAGGCACCCAACCCAACTGGCCCTCAGCCTCCTCAGGCCACCTAAATGGGGAGCCCGGTTTCACAGACTGTGACCCAGGCAGACGGCCTCTGCTATTAGGTCACAGAGACAGGAGGGAGATGGAGAGGTTCACCGCCGCCTCAAGGCCTGGGCCAAGGCTAGTGGAGGGCCTTAGTGAGGGCTCTGGAGCCCTGCAGGACATAGTCCCCAGTCTGTTTCTGGGCCCTCCAGCTCACCCACTGGCCCAAGGCTGGGTGAGCTGGAGGGCCTCTGGGAGAAGGCCTAAATCTGCCTCTAACCTCACTCTCCACCTGATGACCACCACACCACTGACCCTTGACTGAAATCACTTCCCCAGTGGTCCCTCACTGACAGTTGCTGGTAGGCAGGGCCCACTGCAGCGCTAACCAATAGCTGCGCAGAACAACAAAGGGTCGCTGATTGACAGGTGGCTGCTTTCGGGCGGAGCCCACTGTGGCACTGACCAATAGCCGAGCAGCACAAGTAAGGGTCGCTCATTGACAGTTGGTTGCTTGTGGGCGGGGCCCACTGAGGCACCAAGCAATGGCTGAGCAAGACCTGTTGCCAAGTGTGGAGTAATGAGGCACAGAAATAGCTGTGTGCTAAGGGCTGTGCTCATCCTGCTCTGCTATACTTCTGCCTGGGATGCTCTTGCCCTCTGCCTCCTGGAAACCCCCTGCATGTCTTCAAGATGCTCAGTCTCACCTCTCTGCAATGCTGTTCCCAAATAAGGCAAGGCTGAGGCTCTTCTTTTGGGTTCCCACAGCACCAAGGTCTCACCCTCCCAGAGGCACCATTAACCTCCTCACAGCCCCTGCACTGACAGCCCCAGGGAGCTGAGGAAGCCAGATCCCTTTTTCTTCCACCCAGAGATTTAAAACTAATAGAACTTGAGGTCAAGGCAATGCTGTGACAGCAGCCAGTATGGATTTATTTAGTGCTTACTTTGTGTCAGTTCCTGGTCTAAGGCCTTTTGCACATTTCACCTTATTTCAAACTCACAGCAATCCTACACAGTGGGTGCCACTGTCTCCCTGTTTTACAGACAAGCAAGCTGGTGCACAGAGAGTATGACAACATCCCTACCATTGTATTAACAGCAACAGTGACAATACCACTATGTGAATCTGAGTCCATGCCCTGAGTTATGGTGCCTCTTTTACTCCAGGAGACCTGGGGGCCGGCATCGTGGTGAAAATATGGACAAGGTGAAAATAGAGAAGGATCAGGAACCAGTGGGAAAAAGGAGAAGCTGGTTCATAGTGAGTAGACAGAGGCACAAACAGGACAAAAGCCAACATCAGGGAGACAGGCAGAGAGTTTTCTGTCCTCGAACTGCTGATGCCCCAGCTGCTGCTCATGATGACCTGCTGGACATCTCATCTTGCAGTTCAGGAGTTTCCCAAGTACATTTTCCACTGATGTTTTAAAAATCTGACTTAGATTGGGTGTTTTTTTTCCTTTGCCATCGATACTAAACAAAAACAAAACCACTAGAAATCCACCCACCTTGTGAAACCTAAGTTCCTTAGAGCTGATGTGCATTTTTTTTCTGCACCTAAAAGGATGTTCCCCTGTTAACTCACTGTGTGATATTTGGGTCATACTTATACAAATCTTTCTGAGCATAGGTATATCTCATGCATCTATATTTAGAACATATTTATACTAAAAACTTCCTTGTTTATCTGAAATTCAGGTGTAATGGGGTGCTCTTTGCTTTAAGGGCTTCCCTAATAGCTCAGCTGGTAAAGAATCCACCTGCAATGCAGGAGACCCTGGTTCGATTTCTGGGTCAGGAAGGTCCCCTGGAGAAGGGAACGGCTACCCACTCCAGTATTCTTGGGCTTCTCTGGTGGCTCAGCTGGTAAAGAATCTGCCTGCAGTGTGGGAGACCTGGGTTCAATCCCTGGGTTGGGAAGATCCCCTGGAGAAGGGAACAGCTACCCACTCCAGTATTCTGGCCTGGAGAATTCCAAGGACTGTATAGTCCATGGAGTCGGACACGACTGAGTGGTTTTCACTTTTCTGTGTTTTATCTGGGAACCCTAACCTAGAATTATGTGAGAATTGCAGAATCTCATCCCTCCCTGGATCTCCCAAATCAGAGTCTGCATGTTAGCATATGATTAGTATGTACATTAAAGTTTGAGAAGTCCAGCTAAAGCATGAATTAAAGGCAGTCTGAGGTCTTCCAGAAGCTCCTGGTCATCAGGGACCCAAAGTCTTCCTATTTTTTCACTCTAATATCTTTATCTAATGGTTTCTATCCTCAAGGTCACTTCATGGTCCAAGAGAACTTTGGTGGGGTGTGGGGTTCCCCTCACAAGTTTGACCTCCAGGTGGAAGCAAGGAGAAAAGATCAAGTCTTTCTCTAAATCTCACCCAATGGCCTCCATTCCCTTCTCATTGGCTGCTCCTTCCTGCAAGGGAAGCTGGGAAATGTAGTTTTTCATCTGGGTCCAGGGTCTTCCTGCAACTTAGAGGGGTGTGTGTGTGTGTGTGTGTGTGTGTGTGTGTGTGTGTGTGTGTGTGTGTGTGTGTGTTGTTGAGGGGTGTTATGCAGCAGGCAGCTCATCTCTGCTATTCTACTCTCAGTTAAACAGGTCTGACCAGGTTGACAGGAGGCTCTGACCAAGTCAAACAGGCAGGCGAGAACAACAAGACCCCTGAAATTAGATTACATTAAAGAAAAGGGGAAGTCCTAACTGCATTACAGCCCTGAGATCATTATAGTGCTCAGCTCAACAATAGAGTCTGTGGTTTTATAAGAAGAGATATTTTGGGTATAGCCTTAGTGGGTGCAGTAAATTCCCACCGACTCAGACACCCTAATACCATGCTGTTCCTGAGGCCAGTGGCTGATTTCTGGAGTGTTAAAGGGATGCAGTTTTACAAAACTGAGCACAAAACACAATTGGCTATGCTGAACATTATGGAGGTGGGATTGTTTTTCCTCAAAGAACCACTGAAGCTTCTGTTAGGATTTCCATTCCAACATGGAACATCTCAAAGCTGTGCAGAACTGATCTTCAACAGTGATATCCTGTAGCTGCAGCAACAGCAGTGATGGCCTAAGGAGGCTCCAATACTCTGCTCCTTGTCGAAGATGCTTGACTCCATTTGGATTGGATAAGCTACCTAAGTTTTACAACCATTGAGGTTGGTCCTAAGTGGAACAAAGATGTGCAAGTGTTTAACTGCAAACAAAAATGAGATATGGACTTACTGGCCCTCTGAGGAACAGAGAGAATCAGTGTGTTATTGTGATGAGAAAGGAGATATTTTAGTGAGAACAACTTTAACATGCTTATAAAGTCTCACCAAACCCAAGGACTCTTAAGGTGGACAAGGCCAAACTCATAGCTACTCTGAAATCTTTTCAAACCAGATTGCTCTTAAGTAATGCCAAACTGGGTTGAATTGGGATTTTTGAGTGTCTATTATACACCCTGCCAAAATGCACTTCCCAAGCAAGAAGCATTTCTCTTCAAGCAGCAGTTGAGCACACAGGCAGGTGGTGACTTGTTTCACACTGTGCAGCCTTATTAACACACCACTTCTCTTTAAAGGACATCCCCTTTGAGGTAATTTACAGAATAAAGATAAAAATCCCCAAATTACAAAATCTGCCAAGTTATAGCTTCCCCTAGGGGAACCACAAAGACCCTCACCTACTCTTTGTTGTGGGTCTCCAGACATGGGACTGGAAGGGTGAAAGATGGAGTGAGATGTCTTCCTCCTGGCAAGGTAGGGGACTGATTGGACAAGAAGCCAGTTTGGAGGTTCAGCAGGAAGAGGAAGGTAGGGTCCTATGTGTGTGTGTTAGTCGCTCAGTTGTGTCCAACTCTTTGTGACCACATGGATTGTAGCCTGCCAGGCTCCTCTGTCCATGGAGTTCTACAGGCAAAATACTGGAGTGGGTAGCCTTTCTGTTTTTCAGTGGATCTTCTCAACCCAGAGATGGAACCCAGTTCTCCTGCATTGCAGGCAACTACTTTACCAGGTGAGCCACCAGGGAAGCCTAGGTAGGGCTCTGGTTGGCCCCAAAATAAAACAACCAAAACACTTTCTATCTCTGCATGTAAGAAGAATATTTATAAGAAGGAGGAGGAAAAAGAAAGAAAAGGAAGGAGATATTAGGATCAAAAGAAAAAAAAATCTGAAATAGCAAATGGATTGTGTAAAACCCATCTGATGGGTTCAGCATCTGTGACTCACCAGTGCCACATGGCTTCAATTTCCTTTGAAATCCAGATGTGTTTGAAAAGAAAGCAGAACCAGGGAAGAATGAAGGGGAGCCTGAGCCTCACAGTTTCCCTCAAAATCAAGTTTTTGGTATTTTGGGTTGCCCCCCGCCTGGGTCCTCAGTGCCTAGTGTATCAGTCCAACTGGATGATGAGTCCACCATTTGGAGAGAAAGGGTTGGCAGATATTGGACCACAGACCTCAGGTCCCTTAAGGTGAGCAGAACTTGCAACCAACTGGATTCTGCCTTTTCAGGGGCTCTCAATTCAGATTATCTGGAAACTACATAAAGAACCCTGCTCACCATACAGCTTGTCAATGTCGTTACCAACTGTGTAAGGCTCCGAGCAAACATGCCAGCAACTGTAACTTCCTTTAGTCCTGTTGGTCCTAATGCTGGTTTGAAGAATGTGAGCTTTGTTCCCGACCTCCCATTGCTCACTCTTTCTAGAAGTCAGATTGAATCAATGCCTTTACTGTGAGCTCCTTCATCTCTCTGACCTCACCTCCCCCACATTCACTCCAGACACGCTGATCGCTTCATAATCTCTTGAGCGTGGCAGACAAACTCCCACTTTGGGGCCTCTGAACTTGCTGTTTCCTCTGCTGAAAGTTCTCTTTCTTCAGACACATGCTTGCTCCTTACATCTTCACATTTCCCTGGAACATCACAATCTTCCCCAATCAAAAGTTCTCAACTGCCCATCTCTTCCCAACTTCCTTGTCTATGTTATCAGATTTTCTCCCAAGCACTTACTCTTGCCTCATAAGGCATATAATTTATTACTTTAATGTATGTCTTGTCTCTATCTTCTCTCAGTAGGAATGAACATCCCACAAGGACAAGTATTTGGTTTGCTTCCATTTACTGCTCAAAGTTCAGTGTTGAGAGAGCCTGCAACCTGGTAGACCCATAATGAGCATGGGTTAAATGAACTCATGAAAGAATAAGTGGGAATGAGCATTTAGACAATTCTAGAAGCTGAGAGCCCAGTAGAGTCTGGAGCTGGGCAGTCAGTGGAGGACTGGGACTCATGTTGACTCAGTTCCATTTCCATGAAGAACCACCCAGTGTACCTGTTATAATGCACCCACACTGGTCTATGGCCAATGCCAGAACCTCCCTGGTTATGGCACATCTGGCCCCCATTGTGCCATGTCTTGCTTGGCCAGAGCCACTGATGGGTTCTCCAAGGACATTTGCTTCAACCTGGCATTCAGGGCCCTCCCAAGCCTGGTACCAATCAGCTTTCACATCCGTGTCTCCTATACTTTTCTATTTTATATTCATTCACTCGACAAAATGTCTCAAAGTTGTCTTAAAAAAAATCCATCCTAAGGTTGCTTTCAACTCCATTGTACAGACTTGCCAGCAGAATATTAAAATGATATTTTTGCTGCCAAAACTCCTACTTGTAACTCAATTTCTCCACCTTTGCTCATCTAAATGCAGGGTCACAATAGCTCATAGATTCAGGGATTTAGATTCTCAACATCTAGGACTCTTGACTATACTAAGCATGGCTGAGTTTTCTTTGCTGGCATTTGTAAGCAACCCACAAAACATAATCTTGGAGACCAGATAAAGGCAACATCTGCTGGTCATTTAACCCACAATGCGCATCAGCACTGACATACACACAGACGTGAGGATCAGACACATACAAGGCACAATCATTGTAACTACATACATAGTGTAGACATATATGAGGCAAACATCCATAAACACATTGAATTTCTTGGTCTTAAGTTCAAATGGGCTTTCAATTCCCTCTTTAGACTGTCCTGGAAGATAAAATTGAATGATCTCAATAGCTTGATGCTTAATAAGAAGAGGTAAGAATCTTCACCCTCACAGGTAGTTCTATTCCTTTTTATCATCCTAGAATTGACTGCCTTGAGCAAATTAAACTTTTGACTTGGTTTTGTGTTGAAATAACCACAGCCCAACCTATACCAGGGGGCTTTCCCAAGTGGTGTGTATAGTAAAGAACCCACCTGCCAATGCAGGAGATGTAAGAGATGTGGGTTCAATCCTTGGGTTGGGAAGATCCCCTGGAGGAGGGCACTGCCATGTATACACACTCTAGTATTCTTGTCTGGAGAATCCCATGGACAGAAAGGAGCCTGGTGGGCCACACAGTCCATAGGGTTGAAAAGAGTTGGACACGACTGAAGTGACTTAGCACACATGCACACAACCTATACCAGGCTATTCTGATATGCCCTTACTTAGCGAAATTGTTAAATAGCATATATTAAGGAAAGGTGTTTGCACTGGGTGTGTGCTGCAGATACAGTAGGAAATGACTATATTCGGGATTCTGCTTTGAGAAGCAATAGATAATTGTAGGCAGGGGAAAATCAAGAGAGGGACATTATGTAACCCTTTTTATTTTTTTGATCCTTGAAACTGGGGTAAATGTTCTAAGGATGGTTTCCCTGATAGCAAAGTCACCATAACCGATCTGATAATGGAAGATAAAAAAGGAAACATGCTTGTTTCAGGGGAATCAGGAATCGCTTTGCCCTCTTACTCTCTCTAGTCTCTTGTGTCCTTCACCTCTTCTAGCTGTTTCTTGCTGGAAACAATCTCAAAAGGCTTTCTCTGTTAGGTACAGAATTATTTATCACAGTTTCACAACTCTGAGATAAAATGTACCCATACGCATGTACACACACATGTGTGCATATAAAATCTGTGGTGCTGAAAAGGTTCAGAAAAGGTTGTGTGTTTGTTTTTTTTTTTAATGAAAAGCAATGCAGCATCACTTCCAAACTTGTTGATAAGAGGAACATCCATCTAGTTGTGAGAACTTTGTAAGGAAAGAAGGAATTATTCTCATTAAGCCCTAAGAGAGTATACTTTTCCATTGATCAGCCAAACCAATTTACTCTATGTAGAATCATTGTGTAAAAAAAAAAGAATTAGCTTCTGATACCATTCAATTCCAATTAGATGGATTTTTCCCTCAACATAAGGTGCACTTGTAGTTTTTCTCAATCTTATAATTAAAAGAAGGTGATAAGCTATGTGTTCTGAATCAATTCACTGAGATTTCAAGGAGCATAATGGAACGTCTGTTGTTCCTGAAATAAACAACAAACTCTTAACGACTCAGTCAGCTTGCCTGAGTGTTAGTCTCTCAGTTGTGAACTCTTTGCAACTCCACAGACTGTAGCCCCCCAAGCTCCTCTGTCCATGGGATTTCCCAGGCAAGAATACTGGAGTGGGTTGTCATTTCCTTCTCCATGGGATCTTCCTGACCCAGGGATTGAACCCGGGTCTCCTGCATTGCAGGCAGATCCTTTATTGTCTGAGACACCAGGGGAGCCTAAGAGGATAGGCCTAATGGATATTTGTCCCAGCAAGGGTTCTTGCCTCTGGACCACTGACCCAAGATATCTGTGAATAGAATTCAGGAGTCTGTGCATTGAAAGAGGAAATTTTACATATCAGTTTTAACTAACTTCCACTAAGAATTAGCATTTCATTCAGTTATGAATATAAACAAAAATGATAATGGTATTAGTAGTATCTGTGACTTTCACTTATAAAAATCATGAAGAAAGTGAAAGTTGCTCAGTCGTGTCTGACTCTTTGTGACCCCATGGACTATACAGTCCATGGAATTCTCTAGGCCAGAATACTGGAGTGGGTAGCCTTTCCCTTATCCAGGGGATCTTCCCAAACCAGGGATCGAACCCAGGTCTCCCGCACTGCAGGTGGATTCTTTACCAACTGAGCTATCAGGGAAGCCCTATAAAAATCATAGCTTATGTCAAATTATAGGCTTCTTTTGTAATCCCATGTAGTCTGTCTTATGTATTTAAACACATCATTGTAAGAAGGAGTCATGGGCTTTCTGATTGCAAAGGGGTCCATGACTTTCAGGGTGAAGACCCCTGGGAGACCTGGGTCTTGAATGAGGGTCAGAATCTGGCACAGCTGGTGGAGGTGCCCAAAATCCCATTAGGAAACTCTTGCCTTTGAGTATTGAAGGCTTCTCAACCACCTGCAACATGCTCTTCCTAACACTCCAGGGTGGAATGTGTTGTTAGGTATTTGAGGTTTTCTGGAACAGCACCAGGGGTTCAGGGGAAGGAGAAGAAGGAGCTTTGTACCCGCTCCCCTTCCTCTGCATATTTGAAAAGTGAGATCATGCTCTATATCAGTATTTTGTAAACTTCTTCCCCTGAATATACTGATAGTAAACCTTGGTTTGAGCACTGACCCTGTTCCAAGCACTTGAGCTGTGTAATCTCATTTGTTTCTCACAACCACCCTTTGGGGAGTTACTGTCATGAACTCTTATAAATGTTGGCTAAATGAATCATTGCTCTTCTGTATTGAATACTTATGATGTGCTGGGCACTTCTCTCAGAGCTTAACACATTGTCTCATCTACTCCTCCCCCAAGAGCTTTTATTATACCATTTTACAGAGGATAGAACTAAGGTGCAGAGAGAGGAAGTGCCCTGTCCAAGATCACACAGCTAACAGGTCACTGGTGGAACATTCTGGACCTCAGGGGAAGCCCTCTGTTGGTTGAGACCTTGCTCTTAGCCAGCATACAATCACCCCGATGCTGAACTTTGGTCATAGTGATTCTTTGAGCATATTTCAGCTTTTACAATTGCTGCATCATTTCTGGAATTGGATGCAATTTTTTCTTTCATATGGGGTGTTGCCGAAAGGTGAGTCTACCCTAAACATCATACCATTTCTTAAGAAAAAGCCGAGAAACAAGGCAGTAATATTAGCAGTTTCTCTTCTATTAGTCTGTAATCAAGGCCATGACTTTAGACTGCAGCTCAAATACCTGATTTTTTTTTTTTTAATTCCAACAGCTTCTAGACTAAGATACCCACTCAGCCGTGCTTCCTTCCTGGGAAGTCCCCACCACCTTAGTGATGGAATGCATCTCCCCTTGGCCCAGAATGGAGATCAGAGAGGAAATATCAGGCTAGATGAGGCTGAGCACTGCCCCCCTTCCCATGCTGACAAAGTAGAACCACTGCACTCAGCATGTAAGATGTCCATACCTCCAGTCAGTCTTCTCTGTGAACATATCTGGATGCCTGATAGAATTATTTCATTGGCACATCTCACTGAGTAGGTGTAACCACAGCTGCCACTTCAAGTTCATGTTAACTGAGCAGTTTTCCCAACAAAACTAACCTCTCAGGGAGAAAAAAATGCATAAACATAACACACTTGTAATTTGTTAAATCTAAATTATTCTGATAAGCATATTGCTCTTTTTATTGAGAATTTCTGTCTTATGCTAGGCACTGTGCTGAATATTTTGTATACCGACTCACATTTGTTCTTTTTTTTCTTCCCAACAGCTCTGAGAGCTAGAGATGAAACTATTCCTGTGATGAAACTGAAGCTCGGAGAAGCTAAGACATTGATAAGGCTCTCACAAATGGTGTGTGACAGAACTGGGAGCTGAGTGAGATCTTTCTGACTTTGGGAGATTTTTACTTCCAAAGCCTGGGGTAGACTACTGTGCTGTACTGCCTCAACCACACACACACACACACACGCACGGGCACAGGCACATGCAAGAATATATATATGTTTAAGAATATAAAAGATCAGTTATTTAAGCTATCCTCTATTCAGTTCAGTTCAGTCGCTCAGTTGTGTCTGACTCTTTGTGACCCCATGAACCGCAGCACGCCAGGCCTCCCCGTCCATTGCTAACTCCCTAAGTCCACCCAAACCCATGTCCATCGAGTCGGTGATGCCATCCAGCTATCTCATCCTCTGTCATCCCCTTCTCCTCCTGCCCTCAATCTTTCCCAGCATCAGGGTCTTTTCCAATGAGTCAGCTCTTCACACCAGGGGGCTAAAGTATTGGCGTTTCAGCTTCAGCATCAGTCCTTCCAATAAATACCCAGGACTGATCTCCTTTAGGATGGACTGGTTGGATCTCCTTGCTGTCCAAGGGACTCTCGAGTCTTCTCCAACACCACAGTTCAAAAGCATCAATTCTTCGGTGCTCAGCTTTCTTTATACTCCAACTCTCACATCCATACATAACCACTGGAAAAACCATAGCCTTGACTAGACGGACCTTTGTTGGCAAAGTAATGTCTCTGCTTTTTAATATGCTATCTAGGATGGTCATAACTTTCCTTCCAAGGAGTAAGCGTCTTCTAATTTCATGGCTGCAATCACCATCAGCAGTGATTTTGGAGCCCAGAAAAATAAAGTCTGCCACTGTTTCCACTGTTTCCCCATCTATCCGCCATGAAGTGATGGGACCGGATGCCATGATCTTAGTTTTCTGAATGTTGAGCTTTAAGCCAACTTTTTCACTCTCCTCTTTCACTTTCATCAAGAGGCTCTTTAGTTCTTCTTCGCTTTCTGCCATAAGGGTGGTGTCATCTGCATATCTGAGGTTATTGATATTTCTCCCGGCAATCATGATTCCAGCTTGTGCTTCCTCCAGCCCAGCGTTTCTCATGATGTACTCTGCATATAAGTTAAATAAGCAGGGTGACAATATACAGCCTTCACCTACTCCTTTTCCTATTTGGAACCAATCTGTTGTTCCATGTCCAGTTCTAACTGTTGCTTCCTGACCTGCATACAGGTTTCTCAAGAGGCAGGTCAGATGGTCTGGTATTCCCATCTCTTGAAGAATTTTCCACAGTTTATTGTGATCCACACAGTCAAAAGCTTTGGCATAGTCAATGAAGCAGAAATAGATGTTTTTCTGGAACTCTATTGCTTTTTCAATGATCCAGTGGATGTTGGCAATTTGATCTCTGGTTCCTCTGCCTTTTCTAAAGCCAGCTTGAACAACTGGAAGTTCACAGTTCACGTATTGCTGAAGCCTGGCTTGGAGAATTTTAAGCATTACTTAACTAGCGTGTGAGATGAATGCAACTGTATGGTAGTTTGAGCATTCTTTGGTATTGCCTTTCTTTGAGATTGGAATGAAACCTGACCTTTTCCAGACCTGTGGCCACTGCTGAGTTTTCCAGATTTGCTGGCATATCAAGTGCAACACTTTCACAGCATCATCTTTTAGGATTTGAAATAGCTCAACTGGAACTCCATCACCTCCACTAGCTTTGTTCGTAGTGATGCTTCCTAAGGCCCACTTGACTTCACATTCCAGGATGTATGGCTCTAGGTGAGTGATCACACCATCGTGATTGTCTGGGTCATGAAGAACTTTTTTGTACAATTCTTCTGTGTATTCTTGCCACCTCTTCTTAATATACTCTGCTTCTGTTAGGTCCATACCATTTCTGTCTTTTATTGAGCCCATCTTTTCATGAAAAGTTCCCTTGGTATCTCTAATTTTCTTGAAAAGATCTCTAGTATTTCCCATTCTATTGTTTTCCTCTATTTCTTTGCATTGATCGCTGAAGAAGGCTTTCTTATCTCTCCTTGCTATTCTTTGGAACTCTGCATTCAAATGGATATATCTTTCCTTTTCTCCTTTGCTTTTCATTTCCTGTCTTTTTACAGCTATTTGTAAGGCCTCCTCAGACAGCCATTTTGCTTTTTTGCATTTCTTTTTTTCAGGGATTGTCTTGATTCCTCTCTCCTGTACCATGTCACGAACCTCCATCCATAGTTCATCAGGTATTCTGTCTATCAGATCTAGTCCTTTAAATCTATTTCTCACTTCTACTGTATAGTCATAAGGGATTTGATTTAGGTCATACCTGAATGGTCTAGTAGTTTTCTCCATTTTCTTCAATTTCAGTCTGAATTTGGCAGTAAGGAGTTCATGATCTGATCCACAGTTGGCTCCCAGTCTTATTTTTGCTGACTGTATAGAGCTTCACCATCTTTGGTTGCAAAGAATATAATCAATCTGATTTTGATGTTGACCATCTGGTGATGTCCATGTGTAGAGTCTTCTCTTGTGTTGTTGGAAGAGGGTGTTTGCTATGACCATTGCGTTCTCTTGGAAAATCTCTATTAGCCTTTGCCCTGCTTCATTCTGTACTCCAAGGCAAAATTTGCCTGTTATTCCAGGTGTTTCTTGACTTCCTACTTTTGCATTCCATCCCCTATAATGAAAAGGACATCTTTTTTGGGTGTTAGTTCTAGAAGGTCTTGTAGGTCTTCATAGAACTGTTCAACTTCAGCTTCTTTGGCACTACTGTTCAGGGCATAGACTTAAATTACTGTGATATTAAATGGTTTGCCTTGAAAACTAACAGAGATCATTCTGTCGTTTTTGAGATTGCATCCAAGTACTGCATTTCAGACTCTTTTGTTTACTATTATGGCTACTCCATTCTTCTAAAAGATTCCTGCCCACAGTAGTAGTTATAATGGTCATCTGAGTTAAATTCACCCATTCCAGTCCATCTTAATTCACTGATTCCTAGCATGTCAATGTTCACTCTTGTCATCTCCTGTTTGACCACTTCCAATTTGCCCTGATTCATGGACCTAACATTCCAGGTTCCTATGCGATATTGCTCTTTATAGCATTGAATCTTGCTCCTATCACCAGTCCCATTCACAGCTGGCTGTTGTTTTTGCTTTGGCTCCATCCCTTCATTCTTTCTGGAGTTATTTCTCCACTGATCTCCAGTAGCATAGTGGGCACCTACTGACCTGGGGAGTTCATCTTTCAGTGTCCTATCTTTTTGCCTCTTCATACTGTTCATGGGGTTCTCAAGACAAGAATACTGAAGTGGTTTGCCATTCCCTTCTCCAGTGGACCACATTCCATCAGACCCCTCTACCATGACCCGTCCATCTTGGGTGGCCCCACATGGCATGGCTTAGTTTCATTGAGTTAGACAAGGCTGTGGCCCATGTGATCAGATTGGCTGGTTGTCCATGACTGTAGTTTCAGCCTGTCTGCCCCTTGATCCCCTCTCTCAGTGCCCACCGTCTTACCTGGGTTTCTCTTACCTTGGTCGTGGGGTCTCTCTTCACGGCTGCTCCAACAAAGCGCAGCCTCCACCCCTTACCTTAGACTCGCAGTAGCTCCTCTCAGCCGCCGCCCCTGACCTTGGGTGCAGGGTAGCTCCTCTGGGCTGCTGCTGCTGACCTCTGGCCCTCCTCTATACTGCAAAGTAAAATCTAGTTATATGTAGGCAGGAGACAGAGAGCAGCTGTTCATTACAATGTGGCTACAGTGGATTTTTGAGGATTTGACTTTTATTAAAAATGTTATTTTAAATCAACAAATACTACCAAATAGAATCTAACAACATATTAAAAAGATTATATATCATGGCCAAGTGGGATTTATCCCAGGAATGCAAGGGTGGCTCAATGTAAGAAAGTCAGGCAATATAACACATAAAACTGATAGAATGAAGAAAAACATGCAGTCATCTCAGATGATAAAGAAAAGGCTTTTGATAAAATCCAACACCCTTTAATAGTTAAAAAATCCCGAAAAACAAAAGATAAAGGAAACTTCCTCAACATAATAGAGGGCATCCCTGAAAAACTTAGAGTTAACATATTCAATGGTGAAAGACTGAAAACTTTTTTCTCTAAGACTAGGAATGAGACAAGGATACTTGCTTTTACCACTGATAATCAACATTGTGCTGGAAATTCTCATCAGAGCAATTAGATAAGAAAAAGAAATGAAAAACATTCAAATTGGAAAAGAAGATGGAAAATTATCTCTGTTCACAGATGACATGACCTTATACACAGAAAATCCCCAGAATCTACAAAAAAGCTACTGATTAGCTAACATGAAATTTATCAAAGTTGCAGGGGACAAAATTCACACAAATTAAATATATACACCTGCAATGAACAATCCAAAAAGAAAATTAAGAAAGGATGCATGCCTTCTAAATTGCTTCATTCGTGTCTGACTCTTTGCAACACTATGAACTGTAGCCCTGTCCATGGGATTCTCTAGGAAAGAACACTGGAGTGGGTTGCCATGAGCTCCTCCAGGGGAATTTCCTGACCAGGGATTGAAGCCGAGTGTCCTGCATCACCTGCATTGCAGGTGGATTCTTTACCACTAGTGCCACCTGGGAAGCCCAATCCCTTGTATAATATCATCTAAAAGAATAAAATATCAAAGGAAAAAATTTAACCAAGGAGGTAAATATTTATATCTTGAAAACTACCAAAATGTAATTATTTTAACTACTGAAAGTAATTATAGAAGACCTGAATAAATAAAAATATATCCTGTGTTCATGGACTGGAAAACTTAATATTGTTAAGAAGTTAATATATAGAAGTGATGTACAGATTCAATGGCCTATGAGTTTTATAATGGCCTTTCTTGCAGGAATGATAAAGTTGTTCCTCAGATTCATACGGATTTGCAAGGGGCCTGAGTAGCCAAAACAGTCTTGAAAAATAATTATGTTGGTGAACTCATACTTCCCCATTCCAAAACTTATTACAAAGCTATAATAATTAAAATAGTGTGCTTCTGACATAAGGATAGACATATAGACCAATGGAATAGAATTGAGAGTCCAGAAATAAATCTAGATATCTATGGCCAATTGATTTTTGACAAGGGTGCCAAGTCTATTCAGTGGAGAGAGAATTGTCTCTTCAACATCTGGTGCTGGGACAACTGGATTTCCATGTGCAAAGGAATGAGGTTAGATCCCAACCTCACACCACAGACAAAGTTCAACTCAAAAGGGATCAAAGACCTAAATGTAAGGGCTAAAACCACAAAACCCCTGGAAGAAAACATAAAGGTAAAACTTCACAATCTTGGCTTTAGCACCAAATTCTTAAATACGATAACAAAAACATTAGCAAGAAAAGAGGCAAATTGTGTGTGTGTGTGTGTGTGTGTGTGTGTGTGTGTGCGCACGTGCATGCGTGCATGCACATATCTCCAGGACAAGGGGAGGACAAACAACAAAAATAATGACTTTTAGAGCACCTCACCCAGGAGATGAGTCACAGCTCAGATGTTAGACAATGACAGGAATATGTGTAGGTCATTTTCAGTATATTGACATCCTAACAATATTAAATTTCCCAATCAGTACACACAAGATGCTTTTGAATATGTTAAGATACTGAAACCCAGACAGAATAGGCGATTTATTCAAGATCAAACAAACACATATGGGAAAATATCAATTGGAACCCAGTTGAGTTCTCTTTCCCAGGGCTCAAATTTGATTTCTCCCAGGGAGTGCTGGGATAATTATTAATTTGTAATTTGTTATAATTCAGGCAAAGGGTTGGTCTCTGGTTTCCCCATTCTTGAGAAATGTAAACAGCATGGAGGAAAGGCTGCAAAGAGAATGCTTGAACTACTGAGAATCAAATTGCTTTTAAGCATACTTCAGCACTTTAGAATAACCCATTTATATATTAAGAATGAGTATGCTAATTGCAAGCCATTCTTGTGTGTCCTTGAGGGATCTCTATCGGGCAAGCCTCATTTGAATTACTCTCTTCCTTTAACAAACATCCATACTTGAGACTTAACTGATTTTTGGTATTGAGTCTGAATCACTAAGATTTTTTTTTTTTTTTGGTAAAGGCAAAATGATGAAGGTAGAAGGGGAATGGAACTAACTGTGGGTTGCCATTCCCTTCCTGACCCAGGGATCGAATCCAGGTATCCCGCATTGCAGGAAGATTCTTTATTGTCTGAGCTATCAGGGAAGCCCAGCTAGCATTTACTGAACCTAGAATGTGCCAGGCAAGGGAGCACTTGTCCTCAGCTCATGCCTTAAAGCCCCCTAAAAACAAATGGATCCGACTCCCCAATGCAGTAATAAGAAAGTCTCATGGATGGTGAAGGGAGAGGTTTTATATCAGATACCACATACAGCATGAAAATCCCTTTCAAGCACCTGTTTTTATTTTTTTTCCAAAATCTTCTCTTCTTGCAAGTTGCTTCATCTTTCTCTCTCCTCTTTCCCTAAAGCATTACAAAGAAATGTCATCTGTTGTCCTGAGTAATTCAGCTGTGCCTCTAGATTGTAAACATTACTTGGGAGGACAAAAGCCAGGTTGTTGGCTGAGCACTGACAATCAAAACTGTATTTGCAGGGCATGTGCCTGCACATGTGTGTACATATTTTCTGGGTGATTCTCACTTCACCTGGAATCACTTAACGTTGTCTCCTTTGCTCTTTTAAAAAATCCTAAGAGATTTTGTTCCATTTTATAGGAGAAATAATTTGGTAACTTGTCCCTGGTAGCTCGGAGGATAAACAATCTGCCTGCTATGTGGGAGACTCAGGTTTGATCCCTGGGTTAGGAAAATCCCCTGGAGAAGGGAATGGCAACCCACTCCAGTATTCTTGCCTGGAGAATCCCATGGACAGAGGAGCCTGGTGGGCTATAGTCCATGGGGTCGCAAAGAGACGCAACTGAGTGACTAACACACACTCACGGCTGCATACCTTGTCTGTGGGGGGAGCCGTAATAGATGACAGGCTTGATTCCAACATTTATGATGTGAAAGACTTCTCCCAGAAAAGGAAGACCATGAAGAGGGCTTTCTTGATTGCCACAGCAGTGGATGAATTCTCATCTCTACCGTATTGGACCTTCTTCATTGGGCCCTTAGTGAGTGGTGTCCAGCCTTGTATTAAGGTTACTCCTGAAACTTGTAAACAGGATTTAGAAAACTATAACCAGTGGACTAGCTCCAGCCTGTCGCAGGTCAATAAAGTTTTACTGTCAGTAGGAGGCCTGTTCCTTTACATGTTGTTTATGACATTTTGCACTACAACGGCAGTGCAGAGTAGTTGTGACAGAGACTGAGTGCTTCCTGGAAAAGGCAGCATGGGTTCTCTGTCACAGCTACTGAATGGGGCAAATGCTTACCATCCAGCCCTTTGCAAGAAAAGTGTACCACTTCCTCATCTAGAGAGTCAACTGACAACCTGGAAATTGACACCGGAGCATGAAGGGAGGGGGCAAAGAAGCTCAGTGAGCTATGGGGCTTCTCATGAGTGGAGCTTTGTTGTAAAACCACTCACAAGGGATCAGCAGCCCTCAATTTCCCCATTCTCCACCACCTTCTCAAGACTCTGAAAATAACCAATTAATTGATCAAGTCAACAAAGTAAGTACTTGCTATGTGCCTAGCTCTGTCATAGTGCTGTGGATGAACTGTTAGCAAAACAAGACTGAAAAACGAGAGTGGAATGTGGGAGGGACGAAGGCCCAAGTGATGGGAGCCAAAGGAGAGTTTGGAGCAAGGTACTAGATAAGGAGGTGGTGTGGAGAACAGAGCCAGGTCTTGTAGGCTCTTGGGGATTTTCTGTCAAGGAGAGTGGGAAGCCACGGGGAACTTTAAGCATAGTGGAAGTTGGCATGATCTGATTTAAAGTGATCACTCTAGCCACTCTGTAGTGAATGGATATTGAAGGTTGAGAGTGGGAGCAGGGAGAACAAAGAAGTTGCTTTGTGCTAGCTCTTGAGGCCTGAAGTGGGGGTAGCTTGAGAAGGCTGAAAACATGGGAGAGAGAGAGAACTGTTTGAATTCGGGATAGATCTGGAGTTAAAAGCTTAGAGGACGGAAGGATGTTTAAAATACAGAGTGGATTCTAGTAAAGAAGCTCGAAGCTTGCTAAGGCTCTCCAAAAAACTGAGGATGGTGTGGCAAGTCATAATGGGATTATGGTGATTCCACCCACATGGCAGAGAGGAAGCAGCAGGCAGCGCCCAGGGGCCCCTGGCGTAGAGGATGCCATTTTGTTCTCCACAGGCTCTTCTGGCAACTGTTCACCTCCCCACAGCACACCCGGGCAGATGCAGCATCAGAATAAATGAACCGCCTTGTGCCAGGCAGCTGGTATCTTTGTAAAAGGATGAATAGGATTGGTTAGAGAGAGCTTGACACTTGTGTTGCAGATCCATTAATGTCAGCCACAGGTTAATTCTGAGCAATTTCCAGGTGATCCAATAATTCATTAAAGTGACGAAAACAAATCTTTGGAAAATCGAGCCAGTGACAGATAGAAAGCCAATGATTTATTGTCTGGAGAGGAATAAGTGTCTTCCATTCCATTCCTCAGTCTGTTGAGTGAATCGAAGTGTGCAGAAAGTACAAGGTAGGTGTGAATTCCACTTAATGGGCATTGTTCTGGCCCAGCGTGGCGTGCCCTTCATAATGCTTGTTTCATCCAGTATTTAGGTGGAGGGAAGCATGATGTAGAAGGAAGACATGGACACTGAGATCAGGCAAAACTGAGTTTGAATGCCTGCTCTGCCAGTTTCTTCTGCGACCTTGGGCAAGCACTCTACATTTCTGAGCCCCCATCTGATTCACCTCTTCACTTGGAGTCATAATATATTCTCTCCTATACTCAGAGGTGATTCTCATAAGTGAAAACTCTGGAGCACAGAACCTAGAACGTTATCAGGGACTCCATAAATAGCTAATATGATAGATAGTTATTGGTGATAACCAAGATGAATGAGCTTTTTCCTTTAGTGAACATAACACATTCATTGTGAACATTCATACTGCTGTTGCAAGAATGTTCAGAATGCTGACTTAGACCTGCAAGGACAGCAAAGTTTTCCAAGGAAAGTCATTGGGGAAATGAGGGAAATCAGAAAACCAGGAAGATGAGTGATGGGATTTGGGGTGGTGGTGGAGCTAGTGAACTGGAAGAAAAGGGTCCTTTGTTTGAATAAAATAGTTAATGAGGGACAACTCGGGAGCGTCTTTCTTAGTGGCAGTGGGGAGAGTGAGTGGTGTGAAGGAAAGTATCATACTTAGAAAATGATTTTGCAGTTGGTTTGAAGTCTGGGTAGAGAAATTAATTTTTAAACTTAGACTTAAAGCATCTTAGATGTGGAAGAAATTTCAGGAACCAATGGAAGAACTGGTGTTCCTCAATCCTTGTAGTTTTGGCTGTTCACCATCCTTTTTATTATTTGGTGACAGCATTTCTGTATTCCTTCGGGGCCCACTCCTCCCAAGGTACATACATATCCCATTTTCTCTATATGTCCTTTCATCTTTTACTAATGTGAAGTCTATCATAGCCATGAAAGAAAATGAAAGTGTTAACCACTCAGTTGTGTCTGACTCTTTGGGACCCCATGGACGATAGCCTGCCAAACTTGTCTGTCCATGGAATTCTCCAGGCAACAATACTGAAGTGGGTTGCCATTCCCTTCTCCAGGGGATCTTCCTGACCCAGAGATTGAACCTGGGTCTCCTACATTGCAGGCAGATTCTTTTCATAGCCGTAGCAAGTCTAGAAAGAAATTATAATATTCCTCTGCTGAAAATGCTTAAAAGCCACAAAGATACCTGAAAAAGAGGTTGCCATGGGTTATTGTCCTCATAAACGGATACCTCCCTGTTCTAGCAAAATAAATTTAGAGATTTACTGGATCTGTTGGAAATCTGTTAGAAAGACCCTAGTTGGACCCTAAGAACCTTCAGGAAGTTCATTGAGAGTTCGCCTTCTCATTGTGTGTATAAGAAGCCTTTCACTTGGTTTGTCTTCTCAAAATTGAAAATTTGTTTGAAATCAGAGAAGACTTGGAAATGCTTGGAGTATAAGCCACTTCTACCCCACACACAATTTGGAGATGTGTCTTTACATATTCACTAGTTCTTTCTGTTGTCTGACCCATTGATGTTAGATTTATCCACGTGACTTGCTCTGCCCAATGGCATATGAGTAGATGTAATGCAAAGCATGTTCAAAGAACAGTTTTAAAACTGTTTGTTTCAGTCAGATCTCTTTCTCTTTCCCTTTGCCCCATGATTATCATGAGGTTTTGTTTGACAGATGCTGTTCCTTCAATCTGTATCCTGAAATGAGAATATATGTGGAATAGAGCTGAAGAAGATCTGTGACTCCAAGCATATAAAGAAATGGTGAAATAAAGCTAAGTTGTAAGCCACTGAGTTTTGTGGGTTGCTTTTACACAGCATAACCTAGTAAAAGGTTACAGATATAGGAGGTGAAAGGGGTCATTAGCCAAAGTCAGTCAGTCAGTTCAGTCGCTCAGTCGTGTCCAACTCTGTGCGACCCCATGAACCACAGCACGCCAGGCCTCCCTGTCCGTCACCAACTCCCGGAGTTTGCTCAAACTCATGTTCATCGAGTCGGTGATGCCATCCAACCGTCTCATCCTCTGTCGTCCCCTTCTCCTCTTGCCCTCAATCTTTCCCAGCATCAGGGTCTTTTCAAATGAGTCACCTCTTCGCATCAGGTGGCCAAAGTATTGGAGTTTCAGCTGATAAATATTTTAATAGAGGCCTGGGTCAGGAAGATCCCCTGGAGGAGGGCATGACAACCCACTCCAGTATTCTTGCCTGGAGAAGCCCATGGACAGAGGAGCCTGCCGGGCTACAATCCATAGGGTCGCAAAGAGTTGGACCCAACTGAATTGACTTAGCACACACACATACAGATTAGTTTCTCATGCTAAACTTAAACTTACTCCTATGGGATATTGCTTCTGTCCTTTCCTCTGATTCAGGAGCTTGGTAGCCCAGTGGATCTGATTTTCAGGCTGACCACATATGCATGTGAACTGTGTTTGGTGAAGCTTCCCAGGCTGAGCTCATGATCAAGGTGGACCCTTGATCCCGCTTAAAGCCAGCATGGACTCAGACTTTAGGATCTGTGTTTCCCAAAGTGATTATACATAGTCAGATGTTCATTATTCACAGACTGACTATTCTACCTCTTGCTTTCTCTTAATATACATCTAGACCATCTCATATACATGAGCTCTATTCTTCAATCGTGAGAGCAAGAAGCTAAGGGAGAAGCCCAAAGCCACTTCTCTGCCTTCTGACTCATCACTTTGGCAAAAGGGAGCCACCAGTATCTACCAGGCACTATCTAGATGCTTAATAGATATGATTTAGTTTAATCTTTATGGACATCCATGAGATAAGTGGTACCACTCCCATTTTAAAGATGATAGAACTGAGACTGAGACATTAAACCACTTTCCCAGAATCACACAACCAGTGGTAGATTTGGAATAAAAAACTGGACATTTGTCTATATTTTTCATTGCTTTGTCAGTACCCAAAGAACCCCAAACTGATTTAAATGGGAGATGAAGTCAAAGGATATGAACACAGTATATATATGCCAGGTAGAAGCTGGGCTGGAGAGCGTCCATAACAATGTAATGGAAAAACTTGAAGGTAAGAGGCAAGCTCACAATCCTGAGACCACAGGGAGAAGAAAAAAGATAAGCTGACTCTGAGGGCCAGTCTTTTTTAGTTTTTTGTCCACTGTATGTAAATGGGCTCCTTGAGAAGGTCTTGCAGAAAGTGGCAGGATTGGAGGGTGAGCAGACTCTTGTTTCTATTTGGGGAGATTCCTCTTTCCTTCAACATGAAAAGCAACAGCTTTTGTTTAAACCCCTAAACAAACTGTTTACTCTTATACCTCATGTGATATGAAACTGAGAAATGGGTAACAGTATCCTCTGAATGGTAATATTGTCCTCAGCCAGTGCTATTAGTGATGCGATGGAGGTATTTAATGAATTACCGCTGACATATGTTTGTACTAATTTATAAGACTGGTTAGCTTGCATATTGCATCTGAACTCTTGCCTGCTGAGAGAGCTTCCTGAATATAAAGCGATTCCTAAATTGAAGCTAAAGAAAGAATGAAAGAAATTATCTCAGAATATTTTAAGTTTGGCAAGTCCTGATGGGTGACTGCTCAGTGGTTCTTAACCAGGGGAGATTCTGTCCTCCACATCTATGGTTATCACAATGGAGATGGGGGTGAGAGGAGGGATGCTCCTGCCATCTAGTGGTCGGAGGCCAGGAATGCTGCTCTACATCCTACTGTGCTCTGGACAGCCCCTGACACCGGAATGTCAGTAGAGTGAGGGTTAACAAATCCTGACCTAGCTTATTACTTCTGCTTTAACCAAAACCCAGAGAGGGAAGGGGGCTGACTTGAGGTCACAGAGCAATGTGGTGGTAGAATTGGGCAGCAGAATGATCTGCAGGCTTGTTAGAAGCAGGCTCTTGAATCCAAATGTGTGTGGCTCCCATTTGTGGATTTGCCTCTCACTAACTTGGAAAACCTGGACAAGTTACTTAGCTGTGCCTCAGTTACCTTGTCCAGAAAATAGGAAAGGTACCACTAGTAGGCTTTCGAGAGTAATTCAAAGGAGATAAAGCATGTATAGCCTTGGCACAGAAAGTGTGTTCTATTTGTTGTTAGAATTCTATACTTCTTATCAGCAAGATTCATGGTAAGGTGAGACCCATTATTGTAATGATTACTAATACAAGACAAGAAACTTCCATGCAAACCTTGTTAGCTCCTTTTATATCCAATGGTAGAGAGGGCTGCAAGAAGACTGGAGTGGGTTGCCATTTCCTCCTCCGGGGGATCTTTACAAGCCAGGGATTGAACCCACATCTCCTGTGTCTCCTGCATTGCAGGTGGATTCTTTAACTGCTGAGTCATTGTGGAAACCCTAGATGTGTGCAACAGCTTGTAAACATTTTTCTTCTTCAGTTTGATGACCTCAGCACTCCCATTCTCTTTTATAAAGTGGTGGAGAGTGTGGTGGGCTGACTGATGCCCCTTCACTCACCCAAAGATACCCAAGTCCTAATTCCTGGATCCAGGGAATGTTCCCTTATTTAGCAGGAGGAGGTCTTTAGCTCTGGTAAGGATCTTGCTGGGGAGGGCGTGATCCTGGATTATCTGGGTGGGCCCTAAATCTGGAAGGGAGGCAAGGAGGTCAGTGGAGGAACAGGTGGGATGATGATGGAAGCAGAGGGAGAAAAGGAGAAATGGCCATGCAGGGCCATGCACCAAGGATTGAGGAAGCTTCTAGAAGCTGAAAATGGCAAGGAAACAGACTCTTCCTTGGCGTCAACAGAAGAAATGAACTCTGTCGACACCTCATCTTTAGCCTACAAGACTCAGTTCAGAGGTCTGACCTCCATAAGCAATAGAGAATTCATTTGTTTGAGGCCACTCAGAGTGTGGTCACCTGTTACTGAAGCAACAGAAAACTAATACAGAGGGTTGTTACAGGGAGTAGGGCACAGCTGCCCAGGGGGCTGAGACCCCTTCTGGGGAGAAAGGGATTGACACACTGAGCCCTAAGTACCTGAGGGCCAAGGTTATAGGATATCTCTGCTGATTCATGTGTTTTTTTAAAGTATTTCATTTATTTCGCTGTGGTGCACAGACTCTCTAGTTGTGGCTCGCAGGCTCAGTAGTTGTAACGTGGGCTTAGTTGCTCCACAGCGTGTGTGATCTTAGTTCTCTGATCAGGGATCAGACCCCCATGTCCCCTGTACTTGGAAGGCAGATTCTTAACCACTGGACCACCAGGGAAATCCTAACTCATGTGGTGCTGCCTGATGTCACCACAGATCCCAAGGGACGTGCTGGGGGTGGGCAGTTGGGCGACTTACTGCAGAAGGGGAGAAACTGGGCTGGGGAGGGGGCTGAGACCAGGTTGTCACGGGGGGCAAGTTGGTTCTGGGCGAGTGTGAGGCCATGACTGAGACCTTCCTAGAACCAGATGCCCTGACACTGCAGGGGTGAGTTAGGAACCAAGGCCTTGGTCATGAAAAGCTTGGAACAGGTGTTGTCCTAACAGGGGTGCGGTGACTATAGATGGTGGACTTGAGAAACCCCGGTCTGGGGTGGTTGGGGTCAATGTCCAGTGCAGGCGTGGGGTGGATTGCAATGGCCATACTTGAACAACGTTGCCATGACGACAGGAGCTACAGTGAGACAGGGAGAAAATGGAACCACACGTGATTTCCAGTAAACTATCAGGTGAAGCTGAGGCTGACAGCAACCTCTCTTGCCACAGATGCATAGTTAGGCTAGACAACACATCATAAAAACATGAGGATACCCACTCAAACTTAACAGCCTGAGAGGAAACTCACTAGGGGCCAGAAATAAAGACAGAGATGAAATTAATGGCAGTGCATGGGGAGTGGGTGTTGAGATCTGCTTATAGGCAATAAGGACTGTGCCCGGGGGTTCGAACCAGGATAGAAGAGTTGAACTGAGGCTGATGGAAAGCTGGGAGAATGCTATCTGAAGGTAAGACCAGTGGTGCTCCTCGGAGTAGCACTGCCCCTTGGGGGACATTTGGAGGACTTGGGGAGCATTTTTTGTTATCTTGGTGATGATGGAAGGGCCCTAGTCATATTTGGTAGGGAGAGTCCAGGAAATGAGGCCTCCGGTGATGCCTGGGGCCATCCTACCATCCTGCCATCCTGCACAACGTTCAGCAATTTGTAAAGGCGAAAAGTCCATTTATTACTATCTAAGTCTATTGCTAAGAGAACTCTTTTAAATTTAAACATAGTAATTTTTGTACTTTTAATATATATCAAATTTTCCAGAAAGTTAAACACTCTAAAGATACTGTGAAAATCAAGGCAAGTGTGTACTCTATATGTTCAGAACCATAGTAAGAGATATTCACCATCTCAGAAAATCCTGTTACCACTGGCCACATTGCTCGTGAATTCGAATCACCAAATACAAGCCTGCTGACACTTGTGTTTATAGTTGTCACAGTCATGGTGTCAGTATATGCAGGTTTACTTGTGTCTGTGCGTGCTAAGTTGTTTTAGTCGTGTCCGACTCTGCGACCCTATGGACTGTAGCCCACCAGGCTCCTTTGTCCATGGGATTCTCCAGGCAAGAATACTGGAGTGGGTTACCATCTCCTTCTCCAGGGGGTCTTCCTGATCCAGGGATTGAGCCCATGTCTCTTATGTCTCTGGCATTGGCAGATGGGTTCTTTACCACTAGCGCCACCTGGGAAGCCCATGCAGATTTACACATTTCATTATTTCCCTAAGCTTTCTAATTGTAATCATGCCTGAGTAGTTACACATTGAAATAGAGTCTAATAGATTATTTTTATGTAACATGACATTTTTAAGTAGTTATGAGTGGAGATAGGTTCTATTAGGTGTGGGTTTCATTTGGGGACAGTAAGGAGTCCATTAATATTACTTATTATAACAAAGGCCTTTGGGTTAGATAAAATTGGCAGTCCTTGGTCCAGAGTCTCAAAGCACTGTCCTATCCATTACAAAGGAAATGGACAGATTCTGTCAGCCAGACACAGAAGGAAAGAAGGCAGTTGTCTATTGTCTGTCTAAATCCTTTAGATGAAATCCTCAAACACAAGAAAGTCAAGCCTCCACTCACAGATGCTCCAGCAGCTGGAGGAACTGCATGCTGGGTAAGAACAGACTTGAATGACGTTGAAAAATCTTGGTGAGCAAGCTGTGGCCAGAGAGGAGGTGGGAGACAGGAGGACCTCGGGGTGCCGTGCCCCTCTGTAAGGCTATCTGGGCTTCTGGAAGGGTTCGTGAAATGGAGCACCATCTCTCAGAAACATAGCTGCCAGCCCCAGAGTTCTGTGACATCCAACAGTGTCAAAGGCTCAGTAGAAAGGCACAGAAATCAGTAACTCATAAGTTCTCACCCTGGGCATGCAAAAGAGGTTCTGGTCATAAATTCACTTCCTAGCAGGTGCGCTGGTTGCTTGACTCTCTAAATGTCATTTATTCATCTGAAAAGCAGCCATGAGAATTACAGCTTTGTAAAGATGATGTGAAGAACTGACTCATTGGAGAAGACTCTGATGCTGGGAAAGATTGAGGGCAGGAGGAGAAGGGGACGACAGAGGATGAGATGGTTGGATGGCATCACCGACTTAATGGGCATGAGTTTGAGCAAGCTCCGGGAGATAGTGAAGGATGGGGAAGCCTGGCGTGGATGGGGAAGTCCACGGGGTCACAAAGAGTCAGACACGACTGAGCAACTGAACAGCAACAAAGATGATGTAAAGCAGAGAGATTCTCAATGCAGGGAGACTTTGTCCCCCGGGGGACACTAGCAGAGTTTGGAGACGTCTATGATTGCCATGGCAGTGGGGAAGGAAGGGATGCTCCTGGGACCTAGTGATTAGAGGCCAGAGATATTGCTCAACTTCCTAGCGCACAGGACAGGTCCCCAGCAAAGAAATATTTGGCTCTGATGTCAATAGGGCTGCAGTGGAGAAAGCCTTGCGAAAAGAGCTAATGTTATGAGATCATGCTTGCAAAGAGCTGGTCTGGCTCCTGGCTCATGGAAGGTGCTCAGGGATTAGAACCTTTTTGCTGGAGTTTCGTCATCTACAAGTGGCTGTTTCCAGACCTGGGGCATGAGCTGAGGCTTGAGAAGGAAAGGAACAACACTCTCACAATTGCTTTTGCCGCCACTGTGGTTATGCTTATTGCTAGTGACTGGTGTTTGCGAAGATCCTCCAGAGCCTTGTTTCCAGGGCTTTCCATGTAATGACCGACAACAACTCCACAAAGGACCTGCAGTCGATCTTATTATTACCTCTGCTTCACAGAGAAGGAAACCGAGTGCCTGTCTCTGTTCGGGCTGTTGTAACAGGGAGCAAGCTCGCTGGGGTCATTATTGTATGCTCAGCATGCTCAGTCTCTCAGATGAGTCCAATTCTGTGGCCCCATGGACTGTAGCCCACCAGGCTCCTCTGTCCATGGAATTTCCCAAACAAGAATACTGGAGTGGGGTGCCATTTCTTGCTCCAGGGGATCATCGAACCCACATCTCTTTTGTCTCCTATATTGTCAGGTGGATTCTTTACCATAGCACCCCCTAGATAGCCCCGGGGTCCTTATTATAAGGACACTAATCTTATTCAGGGGGCCTCCGTGCTCATAACACCATCACCTCCCAAAGGCCCCACCTCCTGATGCCATCACCTTGGGTGTTAGGGATTATGAATTTGAAGGGACGGAAATATTCAGTCTCTAACAGTACCTGTGTGTTAGGGGCTGGTCACAGAGAGCACTCATATGTCCACTGCTGATACAGCCATTCACAGGATCTCTTCCAAATGCTTTCTCTGGTGATTTCAATGTTCAGGAAACAAGATCCCCTCCTGATCCATCAGTGCTTTTCCAAAAGATCATGGGGCATTCCTTTGGATGGAGAGTGGGATTTAATATCTAAGTTATAGCTCCCAGGGCTTCCCCAGTGGCTCAGCTGGTAAAGAATCTGCCTGCAATGCAGGAGACCTGGGTTTGATCCCTGGGTTGTTGGGAAGATCCTCTGGAGAAGGGAAAGGCTACCCACTCCAGTATTCTGGCCTAGAGAATTCCATGGACTGTATAGACCATGGGGTCACAAAGAGTCGAACACGACTGAGTGACTTTCACACACATAGCTCCCAGGGTTCAGAGAAGTTAAGCTATATGCCTAAGGTCACACAGCTGGTGAGAGAGCTCTGCCTATGACCACTGAGACAAATTCCACTCTAGAAGCCGTAAGAAGAACTGCTGATGTTCTGTTTGTCCGGAACCACATTCCTCGGAGGAGCGAGGCAAGGCTTATGCTAAGACCTGCCTGCATTCCAGCTGTAGTCCTTACTGCCCGAAACAGGCAGGTGGCCGTTAATCACCCACTTCCTGTGGCACCCCTCAGGCTGTGAGGGGCTGCTTATAATTCTCATCTTAATTAATTTTCAGCTGCTGTTTGTGTTGGTTTGTTTTTTTTCCGCTGTTGACAACCTGGGATTGTACATGCTTGTCTCAAATTTCCTTGGTTTCCTGGCCATGTCTAGCACATTACTGAGAAAAGAGAAAGAGGGAAACTAAGCATTTATTCATTTCTAAGTATACACACACACATATACCTATTTCAACACAATCTCCTTATTTCTATATACTATATTTGCGAATCTGCCTACTTGCTACAACTTACTTGTTGTTCAGTGGTTAAGTCATGTTTGACTCTTTGCAGCCGCATGAACTGCAGCACGTCAGGCTTCCCTGTCCTTCACCATCTCTTGGAGTTTGCTCAAACGCACATCCTTTGAGTCAGTGATGCATTCAACCATCTCATTCTCTGTCGCCCCCTTCTCCTCTTGCCCTCAATCTTTCCCAGCATCAGAGCCTTTTCCAATGAGTTGGCTCTTCGTGTCAGGTGGCCAAAGTATTGGAGCTTCAGCTTCAACATCAGTCCTTCCAATGAATATTCAGGGTTGATTTCCTTCAAGATTGACTGGTTTGATCTTGCTGTCCAAGACAATGCATCCGTCATCCCCAAATCAAAACTTGCAGTACTTTGGTGATCCTTCACAGCCATGCACAGAGTTGCAAAAACTTCCAGTCACTCCATGCACATATTCCAGCTGATGTACACAGTTTTGATGAAACAACCAGGTTTTGTCGTTTCCGTTCTTATACTGTAAACAAGTGCTCTTTTTGAAGCCTGTTTAGCACCACTGCTGTTTGCATTTTTGTACTTTTTATTGGGGATTTTACTGTTTACAGTGATCCGCACGTGTAGAGCTGGGTGCTGTCTGGTGCTCCTAAGTGCAAGAAGGCATGGATGTGCCTTACGGAGAGAATGGCTAGATAACATGATCTCAGTGCTGCCGGCCCTGAGATCAACATTAATGGATTACCGTGAATATTAAAGTGTTTTTAAACACACACACACTGAAAACAAAGTTATACATTGATGGTTTGATGAAAACGCCATGACCAGAGTTTCACAGGACCCTAATCTGTATTTTCCCTAAGAGCAATGGTTCAGTGTTCTCTGAGTCGGTTTTCTTACAACTTTATGTCACCTGGCTCTTGCAAATAATAAGAATCACCTGGAGACACATACATACACCCCTTTTGGTCTCATTTTATGTTCCCAGTAGCCTGTAATGTAGGTACCATTCCACCCACGTGACAGTGGAAGACACCGAGTCTCCAAGAGCAAGAGGCTTAGCAGCTTGCCTGTGGTCACACAAAACTAGAAGTCCAATGCAGCTCTGCCAGAATGAATCGTCCATGCTCTTTCTATACAGTTTTGTTGATTCTAGAATTTTCTGGTTGAATTGAATCATGTTGAACACTAGAAAGCACCTCATTTTTAAATTGGGGTTCAGGCATACCTTGGAGATACTCTGGATGTGGTTCCAGACAAATGTAATAAAGCGAATATGGCAATAAATTGAGTCACATGAATTTTTTGGTTTCCCAGCACATATAAAAGTTATGTTCCCACTGTACTGCAGTCTATTAAGTGTGGGAAAGCATTCTGCTGCTGCTGCTAAGTCGCTTCAGTCGTGTCCGACTCTGTGAGACCCCACAGACGGCAGCCCACCAGGCTCTCCTGTCCCTGGGATTCTCCAGGCAAGAACACTGGAGTGGGTTGCCATTTCCTTCTCCAATGCATGCAAGTGAAAAGTGAAAGTGAAGTCGCTCAGTAGTGTCCGACTCTTCGCAACCCCATGGACTGCAGCCTGTCAGGCCCCTCTGTCCGTGGGATTTTCCAGGCAAGAGGACTGGAGTGGGTTGCCATTGCCTTCTCCAGTGGGAAAGCATTAGGTCTAAACAAATCCAATGTACATGCCTTAATTTAAAAATACTTTATTGTTAAAAAGTGCTAACCATCACCTGAGCCTTCAGTGAGTCATAATAACATCACAGATCACAGGTCACTATAACAAAGATAATAATAACAAAAAAGCTTGAACTGCTTTGAGAATTACCAAAATGTGACATAGAGATGTGAAGGGAGCAAATGCTGTTGAGCAAATGGTGCCAATAGACTTGCTCAATGCAGGATTGCCACAAACCTTCAGTTTACGAAACAAATAAACAAACCATCTGGGAAGTGCGGTAAAATGATGCTCAATGAAACAAGGGATGCCTGCAGCTTTTTCTTGTTTCCATCTCTTCTCATCTCAGAAGGATGTCAACTACAGGGTGATGAGCCCAGGCAAAACAAGACACTCCCAGAGAAGACAAAGTTCGTATAAAAATTTAAATATATCTTTTTAGGAACTTCCCTGGTGGTCCAGTGACTTAAGACTCTGAGCTCTCAGTGCAGGGGGCCCGGGTTCAATCCCTGGTCAGAGAACTACATCCCACGTGCTGCAACCAAAGATCCTGCATGCCACAACTAACACCCAGGGCAGCCATATAAATTTATAAATATTTAAAAAATACCGCTACAAGTAAATAAATAATACCTTATGTATTGAGAAAGGAGAGTGAACCTTAAATCAGCACAACCAGTGCATTCTTGCCTTTTTATTGACTTCTTTGTTTCAGTTAGCCAGATTTTTTTTTTTAAGGTTAGTTAGGCTCTAAGTTTCTAGGTTGAGATTTTTATGCTTTCACTTACTTTGTTTTGAGCACCTAATGTCTTCTTTTATTGTCTTTTATGTCTGACTGCCCCAAAGAATCATAAGAATGGCCCATAAACTATTTCCTCCTGTGATCAATGTATTGCAGCGTGAAACAGTACAAAGGAAAGGGGCATGCGACTCACAATTCATCTGAGAACTCCCTCCCCTGTTTTCTTACTATTGAGACAAACCCCCCCCCCCCCACCCCCAACCCTGTCCCACACTCAGCTGGAAAATTTAATCTCTACTCCAAGATTTCTGAGGATTCCAGGGTCAAATATCCTTAAGTTTATCTTTGAAAGTGAGTGACAGTGTTAATTGCTCAGTTGTGTATGACTCTTTGCAACCCCATGGACTGTAGCCCACCAGGCTCCTATGTCCATGGAATTCTCCAGGCAAGAATACTGGAGTGGGTAGCCATTCCCTACTCCAAGGGATCTTCCAGACCCAGAGATCAAACCTGGTCTCCCTCATTGCAGGCAGATTCCTTACCATCTGAGCCCCCAGGGAAGCTACCTCTAAATAGATTTACCTGTTGATCTCACCACAGTCTCACTCTGAGGATGACTGTGCAGATATGGACACCAGAAACTTTTCCTTAATCTTCTGCACCCAAAATTCACAAAAGATGTTTATTTGGTGTGTCGCCATCTAAAAAGAAAGTTTAAGGTGATGGATGATTTCTACCCAGCACATAACTTGAAAATTGACTTTCAGGCACATGTGATCTAAAAAATCCTTAAGTTATGTCTATTTCTGATTTTTTTTTTAATTGGCCATTCCTGGACTCTTTTCAGGATTTCTTCTGTGACTTTTACCATTTCCTCTCTCTCTCTCTCACTTTTCCCAACTCAAAATATCTGGGGTACAAGCCTGGTCATCTATCTTTCTTTTTTAAATTGTCCTTCTACAGTTAAATCTTATCAAAATGTTTTTCCAAAAAAGACAGGATCCCCTAAAGAGTATTTTAGTACCTGCTATAAAAATAACATGTCACTCCTTTTTATGGAGTAGAAGCTTCACAGAAGGGAAAATTTAGATGTGTTTATCCAAAGAATTTGGGGTTCTTTGGGGTTTAAAGAATCAAGATTATGAAAGTGAATCAAAAATACTACCAGTGGAGAGCAATTGGATTTTGCATCTTTGACATTCTGCCCCCTGCAGGTCAAACACTAACTGTTCGCTTTTCTAAGAAGAATGTAGGTCCCATTCCCAGCCTCAGGTGCTGTTGCTATCAAAGGAAGATGGTCACTTTCTTTGAAAATTCACTTCAAAATGATGAGATTACATATAAAATGTGAGCAGGTAAGTACGTGAGTGGTTAGTCCATTTGAGGCATGTGCTTTGTCATCATTTCCCAGAGAAGTGGGACAGATTTCAGTGAAGACCTGATCCAAATAACAATTAACAATATTATTCCAAATAACAATATTAACTCTAATAATCACAAACACTTATGTAGAGTTTGTGAGTGTTTCCCATAATTCAATGATTTTATCTCACTGATTTGATCTTCACCAGGAACCAACAGGTAGGTGCCATTTTCATCTCCATTTTACAGATGAGAAAACTAAGGCAGAGAACTCACCCAAGGTGGTTACAAACCAAGGCAGTTTGGCTTCAGAATCCATGTTCCTATCTGCCATGCTGTTACATCTCTCTCTGATTTCTCAAATAGTCATGCCAGGGAACTGCTGAACCCAGTGGCCCAACACACAACGATTAGAACACCAAGGTCATAGGTTAAACCCTGCCAGATCCTTCCAGCATCAGCTCAGATGCCACATCCATAGAGCAGTCTTCCCTGGCTCCCACACTGGACCGTATACTGTTTGGTGGCCTGTACCATAAATGTTAAGTAATTATTTGTGGAGTTACTTTTTCTCCTCAGCTTACAAGTACTCTCCATAAAAATAAGGATCATCTCTTGGTCACTGTTGCCTTTCTGACATGCAGCAGAGTGTTTGACACGTAGTGTGGTTTCAACAAATATTGGTTTAAAGGATGCATGCATGAGTAAGCGTGGACACAGGAGTGCACATTGCCAACTCCCACCATAGCAGGGCTTCTCAGATTCCACACTATTGATGTCTCAGCCAGATAGTTCTTTGTTATGGGGGCTCTTGTACACCTAGTAGGATGTTTAACAGTGTCCCTGGCCTCTACCCATCAGATGCTGGTAGAAACCTCACATGCAGGTGTGACAAACTGTCCCCAGGCATTATGACTGACTGCTCATCCACAAATGAACAAAATGCCCTATCTTATTCTAGGGAAGCAGAGAAAAGAACACTTACTAATGGTTGAATTTTACTAATACCACCAGCTTTTTTTTTTTGGCTGCACTGGATCTTTATTGCTGCAAGTGGGCTCTTTTCTCTAGTTGCGGCGAGTGGGGGCTACTCTTTGCTCCAATGCTCGGGCTTCTCATTGTGGTGGCTTCTCTTGCTGCAGAGCACAGGCTCTAAGGTGCATGGGCTTCAGTAGCTGCAGCTCATGGGCTCGATAGTTTGGGGCTCCTGGGCTCTAGAGCACAGACTCAGTAGTTGTGGCACACGGGCTTAGTTGCTCCACGGCATGTGGAATCTTCCCAGATCAGGGATTGAACCTGTGTCTCCTGCACAGGCAGGCAGATTTTTTGCCACTGGACCACCAGGGAAGCCCCTCTTGCTGCCTTATTTTTACACCTTATCTTTTCATTTATATTCATGGAAAGTCATCTGAAGACAGAAACACGGATCCTTGTACTTAGAGCAGTGCCTGCCACTTAAAGATGTTTGTTGAGTAGATAGATGGTTAGAAAGGCCTTTCCCACACCATTGTATGTTGTTAAAAGAAAGTTCCCATTGTTTATTATAGGGTATGTCTATTCTTATCTATTTCTTGTCTGTTTCTAAACCAAGCAGTTGAGCCAAGTCTTCCATCACTGGAGATTCTGTAGTCTCATGCCTTCCACCCTTGCCCTTTAAATCTAAAATATTTACCAAGATATTTTCCCCAAGATGAGACAGTTTTCTCCCAACTAAGGCAAATTCATACATCCCACTTCTCATACATACATTCTTTCATGTAGTTGAGGCCATTTCCCCCATTTTAACAATGGAAGAAAACGAAGCTGACCCAGTATGTCTCCTAGATTCTTAATAGGCACGCACACACACACACACACACACACACACACACATATATTTTGGTTTTGCAGTAAACTCTTTTCTATATTTTTTTTGTAAACCATGGAAATGGGATATGAAGACATCCCCCAGCAGTACAGGGCTTCCCAGGTGGCTCTATTCATAAAGAACCCGCCTGCCAATGCAGGAGATGGAAGAGACCCGGATTCCATCCTTGGGTCAGGAAGATTCCCTGAAGGAGGGCATGGCAACCCACTCCAGTATTCTTGCCTGGAGAATCATGGACAGAGGAGCTTGGTGGGCTACAGTTGTGCACAGAGTCAGACACGACTGAAGCGACTGAGCACACACCTAGCCGTACAGCCAGGATGTTGCTCTCTGACGCTCTTGGTTTCCTCTTGTGGTGCAGATGATGCTCTGAGGTGTCCCTCCCCGCCTGATTGCTGCTTCAAGACAGTGGGTGTGAGCCAGGAAAATCTACTCAGCCATTTGTTAGCTCCAAAAATGGCATCAGTGAGCTAGAAGGCCTCAAGCTACAGGGCCCCAAATGTGGATCTGAACATTCTGGTGCTTCTATTTTCAGAGGTGGAGCGGAGTAAACGTCACCCATGAGGTTCTGGATAGAAAATCTGCAAAAGAACAATGGTCCCCTCCCCCACCCCTCACTCCAGCCTGGGCCAGGGAGGGACTTACGTGAGTGAGGAGAAAACAGAGGAGTCACCAGAGGAAAGGAGCTTCTTACCCTGAGCGGCCCTGTGAGGCAGGAGGTGTTCTTTAAGCAACTTACTCCCGTGATGAAATCAGCACAGACAGACTACTCTCTCCAAAGAGATCTCCTCTCTGAGCTGAATACTTCTAGAAGACAGCAAGCCACAAAAGAATACAATGACAGTGTCAATTCTCTGCTCCCTGGCAGTAAAAACCCGCATTTGAAAGCTATAAAGTATAGTCTTGGGAGCTTGCACAGAGCGCCTGAGTATCATTTGTAAGTTGCAAGAGTGTCTGACGAGTATAATGTCTCTTCGGGTTCTTGTGCCCTTTCTGGAAAACAGGGTCATTGGTAGAAGAGGCTCTGGCTTGCTCATTTTAGAATCCAAGTTGCACTGAACACCAGGGCCAGATAACTAGGATGTGGTCATCTGGGAGGGAGGGTGGAGGCAGGGAGAAGGACCAGGTTTGCAGAATCCGTCTGGGCCTGGCTCCTCTTCAATTTTCTTTGTTGATTCTTCAGCCATTAAACCAGAAAACTGAGCCTTTTTTTATTTGCTGGCTTGGACCTCTTTGGCAGGCAGACGAATCTTTGCAGAATAATGATTTAAAAAAAAAATCCATAAAATGCATTGCCTTTGCAAACAAACTAATTTCATTTAAAAATAGTTATCAAAACATTTAATGAAACAAATGTGTGAAATGGTAAAATATGGGCTTCTTTATTAACACATTAAAGGAAAAGATTCAGTGGCAAGTCTAAAGACTTCCTAATTTTTAAATAGTGATAAGTGTGAATGATATTTTGAAATATTGGTAACACTCGTAACATGATAATTAGCTGTGATTCCTATTAGCGATGTGGTCACAGCTACGCTAATACTTAATGCTGCTATGTTTTATTCCCTCATTCATAATTGAAGGACATATCAAATTTCAGTAAGGAGTCAGTGAAAATGAAGATTCATTTTATTTTCCCCTTCGGAGTTCATGGCCTTCCTGGCTAGAAGCCGCTGCTTTTAGCACTGCAGTAGTCCAGGGAGCAATTCCTCAGAGCTTTTTCCTTCTTTTGTCTGTCTTCATCTGGTCCACAGTATCTTCTAGACTCAAGGGTTTCAGAGTATTTGTTTATACATTGTTGCCGTTCAGCCGCTAAGTCCTAAGTCATGTCCAGTTCTTTGCGGCCCCATGGACTGCAGCATGCCAGGCTTCCCTATCCTTCACTAACTCCTGGAGTTCACTCAAACTCATGTCCATTGAGTCGGTGATGCCATCCAACCATCTCATCCTCTGTCGTCCCCTTCTCCTCCTGCCCTCAATCTTTCCCAGCATCAGGGTCTCTTCCAATGAGTCAGCTCTTTGCATCAGGTGGCCAAGGTGTATATACGTTGATGGTTCTCAAGTTTCTGCTTCCAAATCTGGATGTCTCTGCCGAAACTCCTTCAGTAGCTCTGCAGGTGCCTTTTTGGTAGCACACATGAACTGTTCCAATGGGTTCCAATCTACCTGCTTCCCACCTGTCCAACTGTAGCCTCTCCCATCTCAGGAAACAAGGCTCCATCCTTCTGGTAGTCCAGGACAAAAAACGTGGGTCTCCTTGTCTCCTCCTTTTCTTTGACCCACGTCCAACCAACCAGCAAGTCCTCTCAGCTCGACTTTCAAAACCTTCCTATGCTACCTGGCTATGTATCACCTACGGGACTGACACCTGGGCTCAGGGCACCCTTATCCCTTGCCCAGATGCGGGCAACAGCTTTATAACCAGTTCTCTTTCTCTTCCTTTGCCTCCCTGAATTCTGCTCTCAGCGTGGCAACCAGAGTAATCTAAAAGCAAGAGTGATGCAATCTGTATCACCCCTTTGTTCAAAACTCTCCAAAATCCCTTCCATTGCACCAAGAATAAAATGCATGTTTTAAGCACAGACTATAAGACTCATCCTCCCTGATGGTCTCTCTGATGGCATCCCTCAGTCAGTTAGAATGAGGCTGTTAGGATGGAGCCTAATCCAGTCTGACTGGTGTCCTTATAAGAAGATATTAAGGCACAAAATGAGACCCCAGGAGACAAGTGACGGGGTAACAAAGGGCCACCATCCGCAAGCCCATGAGAGAGGCCTCAGGAGAAAGCAACCTTGCCGACACCCTGATTTTGGACTTCTGGCCTCCAGAACTGTGGGAAATAAATGTCTGTGGTTTAGGATCCCCAGTCTGAGGTGCTTTGTTGTGAATACAGCACACTATATACGTAATAATTCCACTCTCCCTCCCAGGACTCATCTTTCCCACCTTATCCTGCTCTATTTTCCTCATTAGCACCCATCACCATCAAGTCCATCAAATATTTATGGTGTTAGTTACTAAGTCGTGTCTGACTCTTTGCGATCCCACGGACCGTAGCCCACCAGGCTCCTCTGTCCATGGGATTCTCCAGGCAAGGATGCTGGAGTCGGTTGCCATTCCCTTCTCCAGGGGATCTTCCCGACCCAGGGGTCAAACCTGGCTCTCCTGCATTGCAGGCAGATTCTTTCCCGTGTGACCTGAGGCATGTTCTTTCTTACCTGGTCAGGTAGCTGAGGCGCTGTTTCTAACTGCTAATGACACAATTTCCTTTTTTTGTGCATGCATTCATATTTACGTAGTTCTTTTCTATACTTTCAGTTTAATCCTCTCTCCTACGTCTCAGAAAAAATTGCTTATGAACTCAATATTTGCATACAATTTTATTCATACTGTGAGCAGAGCACTTTAAGTTACTTATGTGTTCATTTACCTCTTACGCTAGCCTGTGAGTTTCTAGAAGGGAATGTTCGTATTTTCAGTGCTGAGTGTAGTACGTGGCAGATAGCAGGTGCTGGTTGAATGTTTGTTGATGGTACTATTATCTAATGTTTGTTGAGTTGTTCCAATTTCCTTATATTAAAATGGGGATATTATCAACACTTCTCAAGGTTACTGAGTTAATGTAAGTAAACCACTGAGAATATGTCTGGCGTCTAGTAAGCACTCAACAAGGGCCAGCCATTGTTTTCCCTGGTGTTGGTAACGGTGCCATTTAAGCATCTATTTCACACACTAAAGTGCTTTCTTTGCAACAGTTATGTGAGATGATAAACAAGCCATAATCATAACAGTTAACAGTTATTGGGGGTCAAATAAATGCCAAATTTGAGGCAATCTAAAAAAAAAAAGCCTTTATCTAATTTTCACAGCAATCCTATGTCATGGATATTCTTGAGTCTCAATTTAGAAAAGTAGGAGCAGATTCAGAGAGGTTAAGACCTGCCCAAGGTCACACAGCAGAGAAGTGGCAGAGCTGGGATTTGAACCTGAACCGCACTGACTCCAGGGTCTTAACCCCTGTGTTGTGGTGAGTGGTACAGTTCTCACTGAAGGAAAAAGGAAATGGAGAAGTGGAGAGCTCAGCTAAGTAAGCTTGTAAGCCTCAGAGCAGAGATTTGAGACAGGAGAATTTCCTCTGAGTTGGTGGGCGAGGGTGCTGGCTGGGGTCCGGAGTGCCCTTCACAACGACATGAGATGATTCAGGGGGTGGTCAGGGGTCTGGGTGAGCCCTAGGAGCGAGTGAACTCCGCGCTGTTAAAAGCAGCCTGCGCACACCAGGCATGTCTCCCATCCTGATGGGACACTGTGCAACTGCCTACACGATTAATTATTTAAATGCAGAGTGATAAGTGCTAGAAGGTGTAGGGGGCTCTGAGAGGTCACAACAGGAAGTCCCGACTGAGGCTGGGTCAGAGGAACCACAGCCATGAGGAGCAGGGCTTGCAAACCTGGCTCCTGGGGGCGGGGGTGGGAGGCAGAGGAAAAGCATCTTCCCTGGGAAACAGACTTGGGAGCATTGAATGATCTCTTGCATTCCCTCTCAACCGTATGATTTAATTACTAGGAAATGCCACATGCATCTTTCTGTACGGACAGATGTGTGGAAAGAAAGGCAGGCAGGTTTAATATTTTTTCTTCTGGTTTATGAGTTTCATTGATTTTTCTAGAAGGAAAGGCATCCCTTTGACCCTGTTTCCACATAGCAGGTTTGCTTGGAAGGAGGAGCCTGGCAGCCACTCAGAGACGGATGACCCTGGCTCCGTGTCCCAAGAGAAGTCAGGAGGCAGCCAAGCAGGAGGGTGAAGGTAGAGACAGCCCTGCGTGTCTGAAACTGTCTCACCTGCTCCCCAAGCTCCCCATCCAACCTGTCACTGAGTCCTGTCAATTTGACTCCCAAACCTCCCTCCTATCTGCCTAGCCCACTGCAGTCTCCCCAACTCAAGCTGTCATCTTTTCCTGAAATAGACTCCTAACTTGACCTTCAACTTTCACTCTTGTTTCCTTCCAATAGCTTCTCAGAGCCAGCAGAGTGACTCTCTTAAATGTAAAGTAGATCACTGTCACCCCATCTTCCTGAAAGTATCCAGTCACTTCCCATAGCACTTGGGAGAAACATCAAAAATCCTTTGCACGTGGAAACAACCAAGATGTCCGTCAACAGATGAACAAAGAAAATGTGGTAGAGGCAAACATCACTATACTGCTCAGCCATAAGAAAGAAGGGCATTGTGCAATTCTGCAATCACATGAACGAACCTTGAGGATATGGTGCTAAGTAAAATATAAGCCCATCACAGAAAGACGCGTGATTCCACTTATACGAGGCATCGAAAATGGGCAAACTCATAGACTCAAGGAATGGCATAATGGTTCCAGGGTGTGTGGGGAAGGACACGGGAAGTTGCTAATCAGTGGCTCGAGGTTGCAGTGAAGTCACGTGGATTGGCTCTGGAGACCTGCCGTGCAACGTGGCACCTGTAGTCGACCATCCTCTGTTATTCACTTCAATTGTGTTAAGAGGCCAGATCTCACTCTAAGTGGTCTTCCTACCATAAAATACTTTCTTTCTTCATGTCTGTGCTGGGTCTTCACTGCCGCGCTCAGGCTTCCTCTAGCTGCGGTGAGTGGGGACTGCTCTTCACTGTGGTGCACGGGTTTCCAGTTGCAGTGGCTTCCCTTGTTGCCAAGCACGAGCTCCAGGCGCTCTGGCTCAATAGTTGTAGCACACGGGCTTAGCTACCCCACGGCATGTGGGATCTTCGTTCCTGGACCAGGGATCGAACCTGTGTCCTCTGCATTGGCAGGCGGATTCTTAACCATGGTCCCATGGACCACCAGGGAAGTCTCACCATAAAAATACTTAAAAAAAAATTAAACCAAATGTCACCACAGCTTGTTATTTTAAAACTGAAATTTAAGATGAACGACCAACGTTTTGTGTGCTTCAGTTCATCTGAGAAATAGACACTAATTCATTCCAATAATAAGATAAGCTACGTGCACATTATTAATAAATTCTGGAAAGGTATTATTGATTTGATAATTTGATGATTAATGTTTTCTGTATGTCAGGATTATTGGACTAAATTTATTTAAAACATACACCATGTGTGACACAACTGGACATTTTTAGCATGAAAAAATTCACTTTTTATATTAAAAAGAAAAAGCCTTCCCACAGTCTTCCAAGCCCACTGTGGTCTGGCCCCTACTCACCTCCCTGCAATCCTTCCCATCCCTTCTCCCCTTCCTCACTGTGTTGCAGCCACGATGACTCTTTTCTAGCTCTTTGGAAAAACTCAATTTCTTCCCCTTGCACGGCCTTGAGGGTTTTAATATACATGAGTGTCTTCCTCAGGGAGACCTAGTCTGACCTCTCCTTCCACAGTCTAAATTAGATCCCGTGTTACACTCCTCACAGCATCTGCTAATTCCCTTTGTAGCATCCCCCACACTTTCCAAGCTTGAATGTCTGCGATCATTTGTTTACTGAGTCTCTTGAGCTGGAGTTGGTAAACCAGAAGCGTAGAAGGGGCCATTCTGTCTTGTTCACCACTTTGTCTCCTGTGGCTTGAAGGTTGAATTTTTTCCATGAATATTTATGGAATTCTTAGGAGGTGCCAAAGGCTGTGCTAGATGCTAAGTTCACGAAAGGAATAAGAAGTAGTCTCTGACCACAGGCTACCTGGACAAACAGGTCTCTACTGAGTTACAGGTACCATAGTGGAAGAGCCAAGACTGGATGTGCTTTCTGGTACACAGACTATTTGAGGAAGGAAGGAGAGAAGGAGGAAGGAAGACTCTGAAATGTACATGGAAATAGTACCACCTGTGGAAAAGGAGAAGGGAGCTGTGAATTTTCCTGGGAAAACTGAGATGGATTCTCAAAGGACATGGCGACTGATTTTTGACCCTAAATGCTCTGAAAAGATGAATAAGCATTTGTCAGATGCACAAATTGGGAAGGAACATTATATCACAGAGGCTGCTGAGTGGGAGATAGTCTGGGTGAGATTGGAGGCAGGGAGGCTGGTTGAGTGGCTGGAGCAAAAGCTCAGATGAGAAAGATGAGCAGGTCTGAAATGGCAAGGACAGAGTTTGGTGAGGAAGAGACAGCTTCTGGGAACATTACAAGGGGATTGAATTTGAAAGAGTTAGGATCCTGTTTGGCTATAAGTGATGGAATTCTAATCAACAGTTGCCTAAACAATGCAAACATCCCTTATCTCACTAACAAGAAGGCTGGAGGCAGACACTCCTGGTTTGTTTCAGCAACTCAATTATGTCATTAAAGATCCAGATTTCTTCCAGTATGGACTCCAGTTTCTAGCTTATTGGTTTTTTATGCTCGTGTTTGTTGTCTCATAGTTGCAAAATGGCTGCCACAGCTCCAGGCACTATGGCTACCTTCCAAGAGAAGAACAAGAGGTTAAGATGGGTGAGCCAGGGTACAGAGAGAGGATCATTCTTTCTCTTTTTATTAAGGAGGGACTATTTTCCAGTTTTCCAGCAGATATCTGTTGATGTCTCCAGAACAGTGTCTAGGACAGTGTCCTATGATCACTTCTAGTTGCAAGGTGAGCTGAGAAATCAGGTATCCAGCAAAGACAAAAAGGGGTACCTGAATGACTTAGACCAGTCATGATTCATGCCCTGGAGCTTGCAGAATGCCTCCCTTCAACAAAATCAAGATTCTGTTACTAGGAGGCCTAGCTTTGAGCAGTGTCTGCCATAAGGTGGGAGGTGGGCTTCAGTTTTATATAAACTGTCTCCACCTGGAAATGAAAAATGGCAGCTCCCCCTTGGCTTCAGCGCTGTGGAAACGACCTCTTGCTCCAGCTGAGCCTGCTGCTCTTTGCTCATACATCCCCAAGAAGATGATTATGCAGAACAGCGAGAGCTTTCTTGTTTCCCCGAATATTCTCCAGAAATAAGACTACATTAATAATTTGTTTTCTTGATATGGGCCATTCGGTTGCAAAACGACATTCCAGTCATAGCACGATACTTCCCTTCCTCATTTACATTCACCGTTGGTTTAATTATGCTTTTCAGTCAGAATACTTATTAATTTTATAGACCTACCTGAAAATTAAATTGGATAAATTCCTTTTGGTTGGTACCTTGAAAAATAACGTTTTTCCAAGCTGCTGCTGGAGCCCACTTCGGCCCTGTGCAATTTTGTTCCTCTTTAAGTTCATTTGCAAACAACGGTGTGTTGGTTTAAAGGGTATTCATCATTTCTGAGCAGGAGAAACACCGCAAAATGCAGCCCAATTCAAAACAAAGTCAGAGGACAATGGAGAAAATGGTCAAATATTTTATTTTCTCATTGAGGGGGATGCCATGGAGTGAGGCATAAAATCTCCCTTCGGATTCAATGAAGTTGCCTCACTTGTGAGGCAAGAGACCTTTATGTGGTTCTGAAAAATGCCAGTAAGTCCCCAAAAGGGCCTGGAGTGGCCCTTCTCTACTAACTGGGGCTAAGGGGGCAAAATGTGGTAACAGCAGGTGGAGCATTAAACGTTTACCAACCTGCACTGTGTCTCTGGCACCACAGTGCTGGAAACACAATGAAGACATGTTACCTAACTCTCAAGCAACTCGCCTCTTCACAAGATAGATTGGTAAATAGTTGCTGATGATGAAACACAAGAAGTGTTATGGTAGACAAAGCACAGAACACTGAGAGAGGCCAGAAGCAGGGAACCAGACTCCTGGAGTCAGACCTGAGCTCTAGGGGCTAGGACCCCACTGCCCTGTGTATGAATGCTCAGTGACTTGTTGTTGGGGTGAATTGGATTCAAATGAATCAGACCCAGTGCCGTGTATTGATTAAGGTCATATTAGCTGCTGTGACAACTAAGCCCCCAGATCACAATGGCTGTAACAGAGTAGAAGTGTGTGTGTGTGTGTGTGTGTGTGTGTGTGTGTGTGTGTGTGTGTGTGTGATCTCCAGCTTGCTGACTGCCAGTCTTAGGACTTCTCAGCCTTTGAAACTGCAGGAGCTAATTCCTTATAACAAATTCCTTTATAAATGTATATATGTATATGTATATGTATATATATATATATGTATATGTGTATATATATGTGTGTGTGTGTATATACATATACCACCATGCTGTTGGTTCTGTTTCTCTAGAGAACTCTGGCTAATATGAATTGAACAAATGAATTGACTTTGGTTAGTGACTAATCATAAGATGACAAGGTTATGCTGATTATAAAAAATGCTGTATTTGGGAGAGGACAGCAAGACAAGTGGGGCTTCCCTGGCGGATCAGTGATCAAGAATCTGCCTGCAACGCAGGAGACCCTGGTTTGATCCCTGGGTGGGGAAGATCCCCTGGAGGAGGGCATGGCAACCCACTCCAGTATTGTTGCCTGGAGAGTTCCATGGACAGAGGAGCCTGGAGGGCTACAGTCCATAGAGTCGCACAGAGTCGGACACAACTGAGCAAGTAAGCAGCAGCAGCAAGACAAGTGAAGTAAAAACCAAAGAAGAAGGTAACTGGTTCCACATCTTGACTTTCACCCAAACCCTGAAAATCCCTAAGAAGGTGTTCAATCTATGAAGTCTGAGTTATGCAGCATGAATGGGCTCTGGAGATCTAATGCAGTGCATGATTACTATAGTTAACAATACTGTATTGTATATACTTCATATTTTAATTGTTCTCACCAAAAAAAGGGTAACTGTGTGAGGTGACATGATCAGTCCTCAGTCATGTCCAACTCTGTGACCCCATGGACTGTATAGCCCAGCAGATTCCTCTGGCCATGGAATTCTCCAGTCAAGAATGCTAGACTGAGTAGCCATTTCCTCCTCCACATGTGAGGTGGTGTATATATGAATTAGCTGCATTGTAGTAACCATGTCATATTGTATACGTTTATCAAATCATCACATTGTACACTTTAATTATATGCAATTTGTATTTGCCACTTATACCTCAATAAAGCTGAATAAAGGGAATATTTGCTTAAAAAAAAAGACACAAGTAGCCCAAGATTCTAATCCTGGCTGTGCCTCTGTATCATTTATCCAAGCCCCAAAGGTGATCAGACTTCCATTTCCTCTGTGTAACATTAAGGAACTAAATCACGTGGTCTCAGATGCCCCTCCAGTTCTGAGAATCTCTGCCTTCTAAGGAGTTTATGATTTTTCACAAAGTGTGGGTGGGTCCTGGCTACAGAATGAAAGAAATCAAGTGAATTCTTGTTTGTGGTGGGACTCAGGGGACAGGGTGAATCCTACCTGGGGTCCCAGCCTGGCTCCATCCCTTTGTGGCATTAACTTTGAGCAATCTACACAACTTCCTTGTGCCTCAGTTCCCTCAAACATAAAATATTAGTAGCACCATTAAGATAATAACAACATCTCCCCCATGGTGGAGGGTGTAAAAATTAAGTGAGAGATGTTCATAAAGTATCTATAGCAGTGCCTGGCACAAGGTATGGGCTCAGTAAATGTGAGCTGTTATCACTGCTACTGTTACTAATCTCATGACTAGATCCTTGTTTAGAAAGCTTAATGGTTATCAGTTTGGTTTTTAGTCTATTTTTTTTTTTGTTTATCCTAAGTATTTCATTTTTGTTTTTTGAGGTTGGTCATTTTTAAAAAATATTATTTATTTTTGGCTCCTTGATCTTCATTGCTGTGCACAGGCTTTCTCTAGTTGCATCGAGCTGGGCCTGCTCTCTAGTTCCAGTGCTCAGGCCTCTTACTGCAGTGTCTTCTCTTTCTGCAGAGCACTGGCTCTGGGGCATTAGAGCTTCAGTAGTTATGGTGCACAGGCTTTGTTGCCCCACAGCATGTGGAATCTTTCTGGACCAGGGATTGAACCCATGGCCCCTGCATTGGCAGGTAAATTCTTAACCACAGGACCACCAAGGAGGTCCCCACCAACTATTCTATACATTACTCAAGCTGGGGAATGATGTTGTACATGGGGGGGGGGGTGGTGGTGATGGGGAATAAAATAAAATATAAAAGTAGATTTCTAGATACTTTGAAAAATTAGAAAGGAGGCATAACTACAAGCTAGAAGAAAAAAAAATAAGGGCACTGTTTTATATCATTCTCAAAATGTCAAAATTATTATTATGGAAAACAAATCAATGGCTGCAGGTGATTAGGGTTCAGGGTGTGGCTGGAAAGGGTAGTGAGGGAATTTCTTTGTGCCAATGAAACAGTTCTATACCTTGCTTGAGGTGGTCACATAGACTTACTCACTTGAAATTTCACAGGTCTACACACACACACATAATGAAAACATATAAAAATGAACAAAATCCAAATCAAATAATACCTGTGGTCTAGTTGACAGTATTATACCAGAGTCACTTGCCGGATTTGGATGGTGTAGTCTGCTTATGTGAGATGTTACCATTAGGGAAGCTTGGCAAAGGGTACGCAGCAACTCTTTTTTACTATATTGCTGCTTCTTATGAATTGAAAATTGTTTCAACATAAAATTTACAAAATTACAATAGCAGTAGAAAGCTTAAAACTATCCATTTAACAGTAACAGGTGAGTATAAGATATAATGGAAAGTAAATTCTCAATTTTTCCCGTAGATTTGATCACAGACTCAGAACGGGGTGGGTCACAATGGAAAGGAAACCAATTACCTTTGGTTGTCGAGCGACAGACTTGGTAGGCATCAGAGTGGCCACAGACACCAAATGCCACCCGCGGATTGCCACAACAGGGCAGTTGTCCAATAAGCAAGGCCTGGGTGAGTGGTTCTGCGGGACCTTACCCGCGGATTGCCACAACAGGGCAGTTGTCCAATAAGCAAGGCCTGGGTGAGTGGTTCTGCGGGACCTTTCTGGGATGAAGCACATGGTCCTGCTGGAGACGTGAGGCAAATTTGGGCAGAATCAGAACAGGAAGCAGAGAGGAGAGGGTTTCAGATTTTACATAAGCACCCAAGCCAAAGTGTGGGTGTTGGAGACAGTGGGGTGCTGCAGGAGTCTCTCCCGGAGCCCCATTGCAGGCTGTGTGTACCACCAGGGCTTGCTGACTCCCTACACCGCATACCAGTATCTTTGAGGGACCGGTTTTGCACTGGGATCAAAGATATGGTGAATGCTCTCACTCCTTTGCTGTGCATGACTATTGAAACGGTGAGGGAGATGAAACTGATGAGAGCACCAAATTCAGAAATGGTGCAGATGTGCCTGGTATTGTTCTAAGCACACTGCATATTCCTACTTACTTAATCCTCACAATCACCCCCTGAGAGTAGGTACTATTATCCCCATCTTAAAAGTAGAGTAACTGAGGTTCAGAGAAGCAAAATACATTGCCCAAGGTCATACAGTTTATCATCGACACCGTTGGGTTTACTCTCATCGAGATCAAACCTTTTTCCTTCCTCCTTGCTTACGAGCTTAGAAGGCAGGGCACGTGAACCACAAGGATTAGAAACCCCGATTAGAAACCTAAATGGTTGGCTCTTTGCATTTCAGCCTTTTAATGGGTCTTGCTTCCTCCAACTCTTTTGTGCATTCCTTAAAAGGGAGAGGGTGTCATTGTATGCAATGGAGAGTAAAATAAAGGGAAATATTATGCACTAATTAACCAATTATAATTGATTACATATTGATATAATATTAATAATTAATATTAATATAATATCACATATTACAGAGTAAAGATAAGTTTAAGTGTACTTTAAAAATAAGTAGACATAACTGGGAAACAGGCATAACCCAAAACTAGCATCAAAGTATAAGCGCACCATTTGTGCTTGGACCTAGAGATTATCATACTAAGTGAACTAAGTCAGACAGAGAAAGACAGAGAAAGACAAATACTATATGATATCACTCATATGTGGAATATAAAATGTGACACAAATGAACCTATCTATGAGACAGAAACAAACTCACAGACCTAGAAAACAGACTTGTGATTGCCAAGGGAGAGGTGACTGGGGGAGGGAAGCAATTGGGAGTTTGGGGATAAATGACAAGGTCCTACTGTAGAGCACAGGGAAATATAGTCAATATCCTGTGATAAACTATAATGGAAAAGAATATTAAAACATGAATATAAATATGTATATAAAAGGGAATGTATATACATATATACATGTACAACTGAATCACTTTGCTATACAGCAGAAATTAGCACTAAATTGTGAATCAAATATACTTCAATTAAAAAAATAATTCAATAAAAAAAAGTATAAGGGCACCATGTATATGACATTCTCAAAATGTCAAAGTTATGATGATAGAGAACAAAATCAGTGGTTGCCAAGGGCTAATAAACCCATGTGAACTTCCTGGGTAAAGATGAGAATCTCAACTCCTCTCTCTCTCCCAGTCACTTAGGGCACTTAACCTAGTAAGTGCCTAGCCCATATGCCGTAAAAACTGGTTCAAAAAGGAAACCAACAGAAAACTGAAACAACTTTAAATCCAGCAGCAAAAAAGTTATTAAAACAGAGTGCTGACTTTCTAAAGTAAACAAAAACAAAAAGAAACCCAACCCAGCCTCTTCACAGAAGTTCATAAAAATTCCAATGTACTCCAAGACTTAGAGGATTTTTCAATTATAAATGAGATGTTAAAAGGTAGACAGAAGCCCCAGAGCCCGCACACACCACGAAGCATTGTGTCGGATGGAAGGAAAACTGTCTGCCTGTATAGACAGCATATTTATAATTGAAGAGTTGAAGAATGCAAATGCAAATGAATCACCGCCAACAGGGATGCCTAAAAGACATAGGTGAGAATTACGGCAATTAAGAACATTGTCGCAAAGGAAATTAGACTGTCCATTAATTACAATGCCTTAAAGGGAAAGAGGGACCAATGAAATGCAATAAATTAAAATATCAAAAAGAAAATTAGTGGGAAGAGAAGATGGAAGTGCCAAGAAGCTAATCTCAGAGGTGGTGATGAGGACGTTTGTCTTGGATGTGGTAATTCCTAAGAGCCAATGACAAACGAAGAGAAAATTAGAATGTGCCTTAGGCCCTCCCTAGCCTGCTGCAGTCTGATCATCTCTCCAAACTTTGCCCTTTAAAGCAGCTGCCAGGATCACCAAGGTGAGCAGAAGTCACCAGGCTGTCCCAGGTGACTGGGTTCCTGATGTCCCTTACTTCAAAAAGTATGTGTATTTCCTTCTCTCCTCAACTTGGCAGTTAAAAGCATGAGCTTATGTTTTTCATATTGAGGCTAACTGATAGTGATTGATATTCAGTTTTTTTTTATGTTGACCTAGATCCTCTGGACATGGTGCCCCCTCTCCTCTGGACTTTCTCACACTGACTCTGAAGAAGGAATTCATAGGGCCTGGACTCCATCTTAGGCCTGTTTGTGCTGATCATGTTCACCCACCTCTCTAATGGACTCTGAACTCTGTGCTTAGTGCCTGTGGAAACAACAATAGAAGGTTTTTTTCTGTAACCTCGGGCTTATTGATTATTGACTGTTTGGAATGTAACCTCAGGCTTATTGATTATTGATTGTTTGAACACATATAACACATGAATGATGGGGTTATTGTGATTGTATTTACCTTTCCTTTGTTTATGTAAGTCACAAAAAAATTGGGTGGTGGGTTCAGACACGTACATATGGGGTATAAAAGATTTTCACAAATGCTGGTTGGGGTCCTTGGCTAAGAGGAGACTCTGCCTTGGGCCCGCCGGTGTAATAAACTGCACTTCACTATCTGCATGGTTCTTCTGAGTGAGCTTGTTTCCCAGAATGCATGGCTATAACTCCACCCCTTGTAGACTAACTCCCTCTGTCCCAGGCAGGAATTATGAGTTCCAGTAACCTCTAAATTCTTCAGTACTCATCTAGGACTCCATAAAACATTCTTAAGTCTCTCAGTGATAGAGATAGTTGCTTTCTGTAATGAAAACTGTCCAAACTTTAATTGTTCATGCTTTTTGCTACAAATACTTATCACCTGCAGGGTGATTTATCAATATGGCTCTAAGAAATTGCATTATATTTGAGAGTATTTAAATACTGTAGCCTCATCTGAGGCAGTGTTTAAAATATTTAAATATTTTAGGCTCATCTGAAGTAAAAATGGGCTTCCCATGTGGCGCTAGTTGTAAAGAACCCTCTTGCCAATGGAGGAGACATAAGAGACATGGGTTCAATCCCTGGATCAGAAAGATTCCCTGGAGGAGGGCATGGCAACCCATTCCAGTATTCTTGCCTGGAGAATCTCATGAACAAGAGGAGCCTGGAGGCTACAGCCCACAGGGTCACAACAGAGTCAAACATGACTGAAGCTACTTAACACACACACACAAGCAAAAATATCTGAAACCAGGGCTTTGTTATACTAACTATGTGTACTTTTTCTTGTAAATATTAATATAAACCCATGATGACCCAACCTTAAAATGCCCGTCCAGGTGCTACTTGCCTCTCTCTATAGGAAATAAGGTTGGGGTGAGAAAGCATGGGCTTTAAACTAATTACAATCATATTTGGCTTCACCACTTGCTCTAGGACCTTGGGAAAAGTTCATGTTCTCCCTGAAGCCACTGTTTTTCCATCTGTACATAAGGTGTAATTATATCTATCTTTCTAAGGGTTGCTTTGAGGCCCTGATGGATGTATTAGGCTGTATGTTTATTTCTTTGATCAGAGCTTCTGTCTCTCTACCCTCTGTGTTCAATACTTTGAGAAGCTTGGATAAACTTTGACACAATTTTTATTATAAATATTGATCAGATGTCCATCTCCATATAGCATGCCTACTTCTGGTGGCTCATTTGGTAAAGAGTTCACCTGCAATGCTGGAGACTGGAGTTCAATCCCTGGGTTGGGGAGATCCCCTGGAGAAGGGAACGGCAACCCATTCCAGTATTCTTGCCTGGAGAATTCCATGGTCAGAGGATGCTGGTGGGTTACAGTCCACCGGGTTGCAAAAAGTTGGACACGACTGAGTGACTAACATATAACACACACACACACACACACACACACATATATACAATGGGAGAGATGAGGACATTTGACTTTCTTTCATAGTAGAACATCAGCTTCTTGATACATGGGTAATATTTCATAATTCTTTGCATCACTTGGTGCCATGCATACAGCAGTGTTCCATCAATACCCGCTGACCATGTTGACTGATTTCTCATCCTGGCCAGAACCTTGAGTATTACCAAGGTGGGGCTCTGCTGGAGGTGTGGCAGTGAGGTGGTCCAGCTCACACGAACCCTGTAACAGTTCTGGCTTTAAGACAGGGCCATAAGTAGATTCCCCGCCTCTCTCTTGGTCTTGCCAACTCCAGTACCATTTCCCATCTGTGTTTCTATTTTTCCTGCGAGAGTAGCTTTATTGATCTCATTAATTCTCTTTTCCATCTTTGGCATCAGGAGGTGATACTATCCATACTTTAATTCCCGCTGTGTTCTGCAAATTACAAGGTTATGATAGATAGAATGACAAGAAGTACTGTTTTCACCAAATCACAGTGAAAACCCTGAATTGCCCTTCATTTAAATGGTGGGGAATAATCTGTCCTAGGGGGCAGAGGGTGGTCTGTTCACCAAAGCTGGAGGGCTGCAAACACAGATGTAGAATTTCTTCTCAGCTGAGATATTTCCAGGCAAAGCAAAGCAACAGTTCCTTCACTTGAGCATTTTTAATTTTGAATTCCTAAGGCAGTTATAGATTTCCTAATAAGGGGATTTCTTTTCTTTTACAGCAATTACATTTGGGTATTGTTTTTTTCTTTCTTAGATTGAAAATTAGTTTGAGGATGTCTTAAAAGGAATTATCTGAGGGATGCTGGGGCTCACGATTTAGAACTCAATAAGTACTTTATAAAAAAGATTTCTCTGCTCTGTTGTAAAGACAAGAAAAAGTCTCTCTTATGCAAGTTCTTTTAGTTCGGTAACTAATTAAAATCACAGCTACCACCAACAGAAAAGTTTCTCCTGATCTTATTGGGTACTTAGAACTCATTGCAAAAGAAGGAGAAAGAAGAAAGTCAGTAGCTTCTACATAGACTGGGAGCCCCAAGACCAGGGCTCCTTCAGCAATATGGATCTCCCCAGAGCTTAGTATGTAGGAGGAAATGGCAACTCACTCCAGCATTCTTGCCTGTAAAGTCCCATGGACAGAGAAGCCTGGCGGGCTACTATCCATAGGGTTGCAAAACTCAGACACGACTGAGCACACGTGCATGCAAAGCTTAGTAGGACATATAGAATAAAGTTGGCTCCTAGTAAATGTTGACTATAGAACAAAATGAATAAACTTTCTTTTAAAATTTTTTATTGAAATATAATATTGTACATACTCAAACGGGCATGCATCCTAAATGTACAATTAGATGAATTTCTACAAATTTTGAATTCACCTGCATAACCAGAACCCAAATCAAGAAACAGAACAGTTCTGTGATCCTAGAAGTCTCCTTTATGTCCCTCTCTATTGTTTTTCTCCAAATATGACCACCATCTTGACATCTAACAGGACAGATTAATTTTACTTATTGTGAACTTTATATAAATGGATCATAGAGTGTGTCTTCTTTTATGACTTCCTTCATTCAACATTATGATTCTAAGATTCATTCCTATGGATATATGCAGTTACTACTTGCTTATTCTGTGATGGAATATTCTATATGGGTGCTATGGAATCAATATGTGGTTTATGCCCCCATTTTATATGTTGAAGCCCTAATCCCCAGTTTTATGGTCTTTGAAGGTGGGGCTTTTGGAAAGTAATTAGGATTGGATGAGGTTAATGAGAGTGGGGCCTTCAGGATGAGACTAATTAATGTCTTATAAAAAGGCTTCAAGCCTGAACAAGGAAAGGCCATATGAAGATATAAGAGAAGATGGCTGTCTACAAACCAGGAAGAAGGCCCTCACCAGACATCAAAGCTATCTGCATCTTGATCTTGGACTCTCAGCCTCCAGAATTGTGAGAAGTAAGTGCTTGTTTATTAAGATACCCAGATTATGGTGGTTTGTTAATGTAGCCCACACTGAGACATGGGGATATACCACAACTCACTTATCTGTTCCCCTCTTTTTTTTTTTTTTAGTTAGTTTATTTATTTTTAAACTTTACAATATTGTATTGGTTTTGCTATACGTTGACGTGAATCCACCATGGGTGTACATGTTTTCCCCTTCTAGAACCCCCCTCCCACCTCCCTCCCCATCCCATCCCTCCGGGTCATCCCGGTGCACCAGCCCCGAGAACCCTGTATCATGCATCGAACCTGGACTGGTGATTCATTTCATATATGATAACTTACATGCTTCAATGCCATTCTTCCATATCATCCCACCCTCGCCCTCTCCAATAGAGTCCATAATACTGTTCTATTTATCTGTGTCTCTTTTGATGTCTCGCATACAGAGTTATCTTTACCAATTAACTAAATACCATATATATGTGTTAGTATACTGTATTGGTGATTTTCTTTCGGGCTTAGTTCACTCTGTATAATAGGCTCCAGTTTCATCCATCTTATTAGAACTGATTATCCATTGGGCAGTTTCCAGTTTGGAGCTATTATGAAATGTACTGCTTCAAATCATCTAATATGTATGTTTTTCTTTTGGATTATATTCCCAGGAAGGGAAATGCTGGTTACACATATTTCAGCCCAGGTAGAAACTATCAAAAAATTTTCAAAGTGTTTTTATCAATCAATACTTCCAGCAAGAGTGTGATTCCAGTTGCTCCATACCCTTGGCAACACTTAATGTTGTCTGTCTTTTTAATTTTAGTCAGTTTGGCAAGTGTGTAGTGGGATCTCAGTGTGTGTGTGTGTGTGTGTGTATGTGTGTGTTTCTTTCATTTTGAGAAAACTGAAGATTCACTTGCAGTTGCAAGAAAGAATACAGAGATCCCACATGTTCTTTACTCATTTCCCCCCAGTGGTGATATTTGTGTGACTATAGCACAATATCACAACCAGAAAACTGATGCTGGTACAATTTTACATTGATGCATTTGTCAAATGTCACCAGTTTTACATGTGCTTACCTGTGTGTATGTTGTCTAGTTTTATGTAATTTTACCATATACATAGACTCAGTGACCATCCCCATAGTCAGGACACAGACTGGTCTATCACAAGGATCTCTCCTACTGCCTTTTATATCCACTGCTCCCTCCCTCCCTTTCCCACACTCCCTCCCCTGCAACCATTAATTTGGTCTCCATTTCTTTATTTGCTATTTCAAGAATGTTATATATACCATGAAATGAAAAGACACTTGCTCCTTAGAAGGAGAGCTATGACAAACCTACACAGTATATTGAAAAGGAGAGACATCACTTTGCCCACAAAAGTCCATATGGTCAAAGCTATGTTTTTTCCAGTAGTCATGTGTGGGTGTGAGAATTTGACCACAAAAAAGGCCAAACACTGAAGAAGTGATGCTTTCAAATTGTGGTGCTGGAGAAGGCTCTTGAGAGTCCCTTGGACTGCAAGGAGATCCAACCAGTCAACCCTAAAGGAAATCATCCCTGAATATTCATTGTAAGGACAAATGCTGAAGCTGAAGCTCCACTACTTTGGCCACCTGATGCAAATAGCTGACTCATTGGAAAAGACCCTAATGCTGGGAAAGATTGAAGGCAGGAGGAGAAGGGGACCACAGAGGATGAGATGGTTGGATGGCATCATCAACTCAATGGACATGAGTTTGAGCAAACTCCAGGACACAGTTAAGGACAGAGGAGCCTGGTGTGCTGCAGTCCATGGGGTTACAAAGAGTCAGACATGACTTAGCGACTGAACAACAACAACGTACATAGAATTATATAGTGCGTAAATTTTGAGATTTTTAAAAAATCTTTACTTATTTATTTTTGGCTGCCTTGGGTTTTAGTTTCAGCATTTGGAATATTTTGTTGCAGCACATAGGTTTCTTCTCTATTTGTGGTGTACTGACTCCAGAGTGCTTGGGCTCAGTCATTGTGACACGTAGGCTTAGTTGCCCCAAGGCACATGGGCTCTTAGTTCCCCAACTGGGGATTGAACCCATGTCCCCTGCATTTGAAGGTGGATTCTTAACCACTGGTTGTTGTTATAGCCCACCAGGCTCCTCTGTCCATGGAATTTTCCAGGCAAGAATATTGGAGTGGGTAGCCATTCCCTTCTCCAGGAGATCTTCCCAACCCAGGGATTGAACCTGAGTCCCCTGCATTGCAGGCAGACTCTTTACCTTCTGAGCCAGCAGGGAAGCCCCTTAACAACTGGACCACCAGTTTTTATACTTAGCATAATTCTCTTGAGGGCCATCCAAAGTATTACATGTATCAGAATCGTTCCTTTTAATTGCTGAGTAGCATTCCACGAAAGAGCTTTTGAAAAGAGAACAAGCATTCTTTCCCAAACAATCATAGTGGCTTAATTGAATTCTTTTATATTCAAGAGACAATAAGCTAGGCTTTCACACGTTCTTTCATTTGTTTATTAATTCAACCAATATGTTTGAAGTATCAACTGCATGCTGAGCATTGTGCTAGATCCTGGGCATACAAGAGACATGAAAGGGTTCCACCTTGTAGGGGATTTTCTAGAGTCTACATGGGGAGAGAGACATACATTTAATGAGACAATACAATATTACGGTGCCAAGACAGTTATATATATATATTTCATTTAGGAATGAAGAAGGAAATCACTGACTTTATGAGGGTGGGGATGGAAGATGAGTCTAGGAGATATTTTGAGGGGCATGACACATAAGCTAAGTCTTGGAAGATAAATGGTTTCCCTGATGGCTGTTGATAAAGGAGGAGAGAAGAGAAAAAGGGCTGTCAGAGCAGAAAGAGCAGCTTGGGTATAAAATGGAGGTGATAAGTTGTCTATACTCACTTCCAATCTCAGCACTCCATGACTAGCTAAGCCTGAAAAGTGGGTGAGGGTGTTGAAGAGATGGAAAGTTGAGGAGTATTATCATCCTTCAGGAGCACAGTCTTTTTTTTTTCTTTCTTTCTTTTTTTCTTTTCTTTTTTTTTTTTTTAATTTCAATTTTTTTTTTTTAAAATACATTTATTTATTTTAGTTGGGGGCTAATTACTTTACAATATTGTAGTAGTTTTTGCCATACATTGACATGAATCAGCCATGGGAGCACAGTCTTAAGGCAGATAGTCCCAAGCTGATGCCCAGAAACCATCAGAAGAATCCTGATACTTCAAGATCTGTTGACTCCAGCCACACTGACTTTGCAGTCCCTCAAAGATCCCTGCGTTAGACATGGTCAAAGACAATTGCTCAAGTTACACACCTTTTACACCTCTGTCTCGGGAACATTTACCTCTCAGTTGTGCATAACAACATGAAACTCACATACACTCATCCATCCACCTACTCTGATGTTAAACAGTAAGATTCCTTTTATCCCCTTTGCCTGAAATGGAAGTGAGGGAGATTCTCTGAGTAATAATCATATAGGTCTTCTTGCTGCTCCTCCTATAGGACAGGTGCTGCCCCATGCCTCCCCCCATCTAGTCTCTCCTCAAAGTAGCCCTTTACTCTAAGGCAGGCATTATCATCAGGCCCAATTTTTAGACAAGAAAACTGGGGCACAGGGAGGTTAAGTGGATTGGTCAAGGTTACAGAACTTATGAAAAGCAGGAGCAGGCTTTAATTGCATGATTAGTCTCTAGAGTTCAGGCTATAGGCAGCCTTGTGGAAAAAGGGCATGGGAGCTCTTCCTGAGAACTGGGAGGTCTCTAGGACTCTGGATTCAGTCAACGTGGGGACAGCTCACAAGGCAGGAAGTGCTGCTAGGATGAGTGATCCGGAGACGCATAGCATACTATTGCATCAAAGCAAGCTCAGTCCTTTTAAGAGGCTAATAGGGTGAAAACACAGCTCTCACTAGTCTGTGCATCTAAACCAACACACTTGAACCAACCCTCCTGCTCTCGTGACAGTTTTCAGCCCAGAATTATTTCTCAATCACCTAAAGAGAGTCCATTACTTGTATATAAGCGTGAGGCAAAATCATACCCAAGGGGCATTTCTGAATATTGGCACATGCGGGCCCTACCTGGATTGTTCTGCCTTTTCCTCATCCAGTTTCCTCTGACCTCCTTAGGATCCCAGCCCATGCCCACCGCCCTCTCCACCCCCCGATATTTACCTTGATTTCCCAGGCTTGTTCAGAGCTCCTTTTTATGTGTTTGCAGAGTATTTATATTTTTCCCTCTGAGTTCTGATCATAATTTATAACATTACTATTTAATTAATAAACATCTTTGCAACTAGAATATAACCGTAGTAATGCTGAGACAATGTTTAGTTTTGCTTATCGTTTTAAATGTGCGGTGCAGAGCCTGACACATAGTAGGTACTCAATAAATGTCTCCTGAGTGGATAAATGAAAAACTGAGGGAATGAATAAATGAGTTGGCAACAGCTTCATCCAAAAGGACCAGGTATCGTGTGATGACATCAATTACCTGCAATATCTTGGCCCCTTTGATGCTCTGGCCTGCCTGGATGCCCAAGGCAGGATCTTTCAGACCAACTCATGAGGTTCCCAGGCTTCTGGGAGCCCAGCCAAGCCCAGCCCCGCCAGCCTGGCAAGTCTGTATTTCAGTTCCTCGGTTTGATTTCCATCATCATCCATTGCAAGTGGGAGTTGTTGATTTTCTTTAATTAAGGCTGGAGGGATGGCTTCCTGAGTGGGTAATATATTTCCTGAGTTCAGCATTTGATCCACACAGCCCACATTTCACTCAGAAATGGGGCAGATTCATTAAAAGAATGGCCAGACAGCTTCCCCTTTGGTTGCTTGTTTGCCTACGTTTAATGAATGAATAAATAACATGCCTATTCATTACCAACTTCGGAGTGGAAATAATTACTGGGTTCCCTCATCTGCCTGGAATAATGTTCTTCGCGTTTGGAGCACCTTCTGCCTCGGTCGCTGCACTATTTCCCCATCAGTGGGCCACAGGCATCCTCCAGGGGCTGACGTTCACCTCCAGCTCACCTTTGTGAGAAGCAATGGCTCTTTCAGCCCTCCAGGGTCCCATTTGGTGCACTGGGAATGCTCATTTGTGGAAGGAGACCCTAGGACCCTAAGAAGTAAATGAGACCGGTAGGTCCATTGATTCTCTGAGCATACCCTGGGGGTACCTGGGGCGTGATAGTGTAATTACTACTAAGAAAGTCTAAATTCCTGCGTACTTTGCCAAAAAGCATTTTCCAGACAAGAAAGTACTCAGTTGTGTCCTGCCTGTGACCGTGTGCTTAACTTTGGCTACAGGAAGCCTAGAGGGCGGTCATGGTGACCCTTGGTTGATAAAAGGGGCAAGTGACCTCTGAGACTTCATCATTCATCTCAATCACTGAAAATTATTAGCCAAGTGCCTATGCCAGGCAAGGATTAAAGATTATTGGATCCAAATAGTACTGAAGAATTTATTTACAGGGCAACAAGGGAGAAACAGACATAGAGAATAGACTCCTCCCCTTATGGAGAGGGGAGGAGAGGGTGAGATGTATGGAAAGAGCAACATGGGAACTTAATTACCACATGTAAAATAGATAGCCAATGGGAATTTGCTATATGGCTCAGGAAACTCAAACAAAGTATGTATCAACCTAGAGGTGTGGAATGGGGAGGGAGGTGGGAGGGAGGTTCAAAAGGGAGGGGATATATGTATACCTATGGTTAATTCATGTTGAGGTTTGACAAAAAACAGCAAAATTCTGTAAAGCAATTATCTTCCAATAAAAAGTAAATTAATTAAAAAAAAAGATCACGGGACCCCTCATCTCTATCTGGGTCTGTGCTAATGTTGCTCAAATGGTCTCCCAGCCTCTTCACAATTTTGTCAGTTTTATTTTCTTCATGTTTGCATGGTGGTCTTTCAAAAACACAGGTATTATCATCACAATCCCCAGCTGAGAATCCAGAGTTTCCCCATCGATTTCAGGATTCAGGACAAAGTCCTTTGCAAGACCCACAGGGCCCTCCATGAGTAATCCAGCCCTCACCTATTCTCCAGCTTCTTGTCTGCCTACTCTCTGTCCCACTTCATCATCTGCCGGCCATGCGAAATGACATGCAGTCCCTTGAAGGTATTCCAAGTTTCCCACCTCTAAGCTTCTGCCTACACGTTATCCTCCAGGTCTGCCCTGTGCCCATCACATATGCTTTGAGATGCTAGATCAAAGACTATGGATTCAAATCCCTAGAGACGATAAGCAAATTATGTAACTTTATGATGGGAGCCATGTATAAGGTGATAGGGAGTGGTGGGGAGTGTGACAAACTGGAGAATGCCTGCCCTTTCTAAAAGGCACAGCTACCACTCTGCCACACCTAGCTGCAGCACACTGGGGTGTGGACCCAGTGTTTTCAGATTCATGATTTTTCAAGAGAAGTTGGGGATGTGAATTCTTATTTGAAATCTTCCAATTTTTTAAAGGTGGGAAACTACTTCTTATTAATTTAATTTTTAAGATTGTGGTGGGGTGAGGGGCAACCAGAGTGGATCGAGGCCCTAAGCATAGATCGCAGAGGTTAATCCTTGACTCCTACCCAAAACTCTTCCTTGTTGTGGAAAGTTAGTAACAGGGAGCCTCCTTAGTGAAGCCATTATTTCTTTGTCTCTGCCTTACAATTTATAGCTCAGTTGAGTACTCCACGGGCCAATCTTTGCGTCCCAGGGAGTTAGCATCATATATGGTGTAAGTCGTGCTCAGTAAATGTAGGATGGATAGACAAATAATTGAAAGAGCAAATGAATAAAGACATATTTTTTCCCATCTGTAAGCTTATAAGTCACACTCACTTCAGAAAGACTGAAGGATATTGTCATATCTTTTTTAATGGTCAGGAAAAGAACAGTCTTATACAACCAGCCTTCAACTCTGGTCATAAAAGGAGTTGGCACCCATCTGTGAAAAGCTATTTGAGAGAGAACACTCTGTTCCCAGTCCTACCGCCTAAAAATATCCACCATCTTTTGGATCTGAAATCCCACTATTAACACCTAAATGGTTGCACCATAGAATATTACCTTTGGAGGCCTCCTTGGGCAATTAGACCTTCCCTGGCAGGAAATGTAGGAACTATGGTCTGCTCCTGAGAGCTAACATGAAAACGTTCTAGGTTCTTTTCCCATTTATGTCTCAACTCGTGGTGTGACCTTAAACACATTTCTTCCCTTCTTATGATCAAGTTGCCCATCTGTAAGGAGAAAATTGAGAACAGATATTGTCTGAGGTCTCTATTATTCTTGACGTTTGATGTGAAATGAGATACGTGCTAAATTAGAAGCTCAAAGTCAAGAAGGAATTGGGTGAGTGAATGACATGGGCTAGGCGTAGATGCCAACAATCCATGATTTTACATAAAATATATCCATTGTTTAGATGTCAACAACGAAACATTTAAACAAGCCAACAAATTAAAACAGTTGTAGCAAAACAAAACGTCGATATTGACAATACTGGATCCATCTCTGAACCAATCGCTGGGCGCTGGGAGGATGAAAGCTGATTGGCTAAACCTGCACTGCAGGTCCACTTCTCTTGAGATGATTCTCTAAGTCAAAATCAGGAAAAATTAGACAAAAGCTACAGATACTTTCTATAAGCCACACACTGAAAAGAATAATATTACCAGGCTTCCTGCTGGTTTTTTTTTCTTCCTAGAGTCATGGCTTGCTTGGCTCAAAATGGCTTGATTTGAAGAAACCCATATACCTATTTTAAGTGGATTTTTCCTTCCCCACAGAGGATTTCTGCAGCCTCTTCTCAAGGAGTCGGTGGTCCTTAATGATCCATGTACTCTCACTTCTAGAACTGCTAGTCACGGAGCAAGTTTGTTCAGGGAGACTCTGGTTCACTTCTCAATTATTCTGGGGACTAGCTTTTGCTTATTTTCTTCTCTCCAAAGCATCTATATTTCATTCCTGCAACTTTTCCATATCAGCACAATTTGTGGTACTAGCACCAGATTCCTCTCATCCACTGCCTCCTTCCTGATTAACTCTGTTTATACTGATATAATTTATTTTGGTTGCCTGTTTTCCATTTGGGAGATCAATACATATTTAAATGAGAAGGGAGAGTATTTGCAGCCACATCGACTGTTGATCAGACACAGAGCAGGTTGCTTGGTTCTGTCTTGCAGATGAGCCCTCAATGGGATTGTCTGGATCTCACCTTCCTACAAAAGGGGAGAGATGGAGAGAGAGGGAGAAAGGGAGGAAAGAAAACAAGGAAGTGGACAGGGAGGAGAAAAGGAAAAAGGAGGGGGAAGGTGGGGGGTAAGGAGGGAAAAGAACAAAAAGGAAAAGGAAAGAAAAAGGCGGCCAAACTAGCTTTCCAGTTTTGTTGGCAAATGCTGAGCACTTCTAGCCTTTGGTTAAACTTTTATCCAGGTTGCTGTATGCTGAGACATGACTAGAAGTTGTCACCCATGATTTTGCTTCTATCAGCCCCAGGTAAAGCAGGAAGACATTGCCAGCTCACGTGTGCACAAGTTTTAGCTGTTAATGCATGTTTCAAACAGCAGGCAGGAACTGACTGCATAACTCAAGCTTTCAGGATGCTGGTGTCCTTCCCACCTGTCATCATCCAGGGCATGATTTGGTTTCACTGATGCTGTATGGTCAGGACACTTAAGATGGCTATTCCCTTGCTCTCTGTACATCCCCTGCTCATCTAGGCCCTGGTTCACTCACAAGACTATTCAACCCTCTTAATTATAGAACATAATCAGTAAGGCAGAAGGAGAAGAGGGCGACAGAGGATGAGATGGTTGGATGGCATCACTGACTTAATGGACATGAGCTTGACAAGTTCCGGGAGTTGGTGATGGACAGGGAAGTCTGGTGTGCTGCGGTCCAAGGGGTCACAAAGAGTAGGACATGACTTAGTGACTGAACACAATCAGTAAATGCCTATGTGTTTGTCCCCTGTCCCAGCCACAGGTTTTCCTAATAACTATTGAACCAGTGAGACATTGATTCCCCCATAAATGGTAAACTCCTCTCTCCGGTAATGAAGATTGCTGCCATGTCCTTTTGCTGTCTGCCATGCACGGTGGGGTGTCTTTCCAGGAACTTTGATTTAGACATGTAAGATTTAGATGTGTAAGACATGTAATACTCATTCAATATACTGTTAATGTCTCTATTGCCGTCTCCTGGCTCCTTCTTCAGATTCAAGGCTGAGCAACTACAAGGTTTGTAGGCCTTTGGGGTCCAGTCCTTCAGATGCTCTCAACAGTGATGGGTTTGAGGGCCAAGTCCTCCTGACTTGGACAAAATCCTGTGTACCTGGGGGTTGTGGGAAGAGACAGTCCTTTTGTTTAGACTCAATGACCCTCTTTCACTTAGTTCTCACTGTAGACACTGCCTGCTTTTTAAAGAGGAGCAGATGGTTGTAGCAGGCGTTTTTCCAAAGAGAAGCCAGCCAAGTCTAGCACATGTGGTCAATCAGAGGAGTGAGGAATTAAGAGTCATGGTTTGACTCTGCTTCTCCGAGCTTCCATCCAGGCCTGTGATTCTGTCCTCAGAGCTGGCTGTGGCATTTCAATTGATGGGGAAGTTATGGTTAATTTAATCAACGGAACTGTATATTTGGTGCTCCATCTGGATGAAAACACAGCTTCACACATCAAATCAGATATAGAAGTCAATTCTGAATAATTGAATATGTAAATATATAAAAGAGATCGGAAGGAAAATAAGAGACCATATGTATAAACTTGTGATGGGAGAGACCTTCTTAAGATAGACAGAAAGTCCAGAAGCTGTAAAATAGATGATAGAAAAACAGATTACAATTTTTTTAAACCTGTTCAACCAAAGACCACATAAAAACAAAAGGCAATATTAGATACAAATTGAACGTTTGCAATACACGTGATTGACAAAAGGTGAATATTCCGAACAGCTAAAGGTCTTCTATAACCCAATAAGAAAGAAGATAAACAACCCAGTTTAAAATTGGGCAAAACACAAGAACAGGAACAAGCAAATTGTGAGCAGGAGGCCATTAAATCTACGAACACTGGCTCAATTCCACTGATAATCAGAAAAAGATAAATTAAGATAAACATGTGGCATCATCCTTCTATTTGTGGTATAATTGATAGATTGATATGCGTCAGTGTTGGTAAGGGTGTGTGTGTGCTTAGCTGCTCAGTCATGTCCGACTGTTTGCAACCCCGTGGACGGCAGCCCACCAGGCTTCTCTGTGCATGGGGATTCTCTAGGCAAGAATACTGAAGTGGGTTGCCATGACTTCCTCCAGGGGATCATTCCAACCCAGGGATCGAACCCAGGTCTCCCACATTGCAGGCGGATTCTTTACCAACTGTGCCACCAGCTGGTAAGGGTGTGGAGGAATGCAATTACACAACCCCATGTGCAACTCATTGGAAAAGACCCTGATGCTGGGAAAGATTGAAGGTGGGAGAAGGGACGGCAGAGGATGAGATGGTTGTATGACATCCCCGACTCGATGGACATGAGTTTGAGTAAGCTCCAGGAGTTGGTGATGGACAGGGAAGCCTGGCGTGCTGCAGTCCATGGGTTCACAGAGTCGAACACAACTTAGCAATTGAACTGAGCTGATGTACAACTGGGGGATTCTCTGGTGGCTCAGACAGTAAAGAATCCACCTGCATTGCAGGAGACCTAGGTTCAATCCCTGGGCTGGGAAGATCCCCTCCCTGAAGGAGGGCACAGCAACCCACTCCAGTATTCTTGCCTGGAGTATCTCCTTGGACCGAGGAACCTGGTGGGCTACAGTCCATGGGGTAACAAAGAGTCGGACATGACTGAGCGACTAAGCACAGCACATGTACAACTGGTTGAAACTGGGCTTCCCTGGTGGCTTAGCTGGTAAAGAATCTGCCTGCAATGCGGGAGACCTGGGTTCAATCCCTGGGTTGGGAAGATCCCCTGGAGAAGGGCACAGCAACCCACTCCAGTATTCTTGCCTGGAGAATCTCCTTGGACCAAGGAACCTGGTGGGCTGCAGTCCATGGGGTCGCTACGAGTCAGACATGACTGAGCGACTTCACTTTCACTTTTCACTTTCACACATTGGAGAAGGAAATGGCAACCCACTCCAGTGTTCTTGCCTGGAGAATCCCAGAGACGGCAGAGCCTGGTGGGCTGCCATCTACGGGGTTGCACAGAGTCGGACACGACTGAGGTGACTTAGCAGTAGCAGTATGGACTTCCCTGGTGGCTCAGATGGTAAAGCGTCTGCCTACATTGCGGGAGACCCAGGTTCGATCCCTGGGTTGGGAAGATCCTCTGGAGAAGGAAATGGCAACCCACTCCAGTACTCTTGCCTGGAAAATCCCATGGATGGAGGAGCGTGGTAGGCTACAGTTCACGGGGTCACAAAGAGTTGGATACGACTGAGTGACTTCACTTTCACTTTTGCAATATAATTCTAGCAATATTTATTAAAATTCAATATATTTTTACCATTAGGGCCAGCAATTCTTTTCTGGAAGTACATAGTCCAGAAATAAAAGTTGTACAAAGGCTAGTTTGTAGAAGGACACAGAGGCAGATGAGAGAATGAGACAGAGAAAGGCTGAGAACCATTCTGAATGTCTATCCAAAGGAAGAAGACAATAAAACATAGTAAACCCTACAAAACAATATGGTAGTAGTCATTTAGAAGAATGAGTCAGATCTATAACAAAAAGCAAAGAGGAAACGACCTAGCTTAGTTCATGATATTGAAGGTGGAGGTTCAGAGCCAGCCCACCTGGATTTGCTTCTCTCCTTCAGCTTTGATGGCTTACATGGTAAAGAATCTACCTGCAACGCAGGAGACTGGGTTCGATCCCTGGGTTGGGAAGATCCCCTGGAGAAGGGAATGGCAACCCACTCCAGTATTCTTGCCTGGAGAATCATGGACAGAGGAGCCTGGTGGGCTCAGTCCATGAGGTCACAAAAGAGTTGGACACGACTGAGCAACTAACACTTTCACTTTGTCATTTATCAGCTTGTAAGGTAATTAGCGTCAATGTGCCTAGGTTCCTCTGTCAGCTGGGAAAACTGCTGGGGAGATTAGAAGACTTATTATGTAAATTGCTTAGAACTGTGTCTGGTACCTAGTAAGCTTTAACAATTGTTAGGTATTATTATATATAATGCATGACTCCACTTTTTGTGATGCAGTTAAAAAGAAAAAAAAAAAAAACAAAAAACCTACCCATAGATACAGATGTTCCTAGTGTTTGAGTGAGGGTCAATGTGCCAGATTTAGGACAAATGAGATTTAAAGTGGAAGATGAATCACTTTATCACTACAGTCTCACTATTGAAATTTTACAACTAAGACAGTTGATATTCAGCAGTCAGGCAACCTTTGGGCTATAGCAGTTGAGAAAATACTGAAATATTTTTGTATCAGTCTGGAAAGAATGTCCCTGCTATCCTGAACCTGCTATCCAGGGCCCTTTCCTAGAGCCTCTCCCTGCAGCCTTCCCCATGATCCAGCAGGGAAAGGGTTACTGCTTTGTCTGCCAGATCCCTGCTCCAGTCTCAGGCTTTGAGCCCTTGTCTATCATAGTTGCGTATTCTGAATATCACCCCTAAAGACAGAAATGTATTTAACAATGTAATTTAAAAATAAATCAATAAACTGTAACATGGGATACAGTGCAAGCCTCCGTTTCTGCATCTTGGTGATCTTCACCAAAACCCAAGCTGACTTGTGTAATTTGCAAACTGCTCCCCTCTCCACCCTCAGTTCCTCCTGACAGTGATATTCAAATTACTCTCCACCTGAAGCTAGCATGGTAAATAATTGAACCTCTGAAAGAATATTAAAGAACTTAAAAAAAAAAACACACCTTAAATATTACCTTCACACGCTTTTACTGCAACCTACAGGGTGTCTTCCTGAGATTCACTGCTCAAAATCTCTTGAGCCCCAGAAGTCTTTTAGAATAATACCAGGAAATGAATACCTGCCTGGTAATGCATTATAATTTCTAGGTCTGGCTGTGGATGGAAGCCAAGCCCAGGTTTGTACAAGTTGGAAAAGGATGAAATGTCCCTGGCTCCAAATAAACAGCAGTGCCAATAAGAGCTTTTAATGTGCTTTATCCCCAGAAGCCTGGAAGAAGTGAGCAGAAAGATTAGATAATCAGTCTGAGAGGGAAAGCAAGCCCCTCTAAGCTGTCTTTTTGTATGAGGGTGGGGAGCAGTGGGAAAGAGGGGGAAGCTTCTGTTTCAATCCTGGAAACTATGTGTCAGGACGTCTGAGGATACTCTGAGGGGACCCATTCCACAGATGTGAAACTGAGGTAGAAGGAAGGTAACTCTCTTGCCAACTGGTCTCAAAAGCAATACACCCTAGTAGGCAGGATGTGAAAGCAGTTGCTTCTGTCACCGAAGTCTGCATTCATCCTCTAAAAAGGTGTTTTCATCTCCAGGAAACAGAGAGCCACAGAAATGATGGTGAGACAGGTAGGTCTCTGAGATGTTTTAGGATCAGGTTCATTTGCTGCAGTCCCTGGATTAAATCTGTCTAGTCAAAGCTATGGTTTTTCCAGTAGTCATGAATGAATGTGAGAGTTGGACTATAAAGTAAATGGAGCGCCAAAGATTTAAACTGATGCTTTTGAACTGTGGTATTGGAGAAGATTCTTGAGAGTCCCTTGGACAGCAAGGAGATCCAACCAGTCCATCCTAAAGGAAATCAGTCCTGAATATTCATTGGAAGGACTGATGCTGAAGCTGAAACTCCAATACTTTGGCCACCTGATGCAAAGAACTGACTCATTGGAAAAGACCCTGATGCTGGAAAAGTTTGAAGGCAGGAGGAGAAGGGGACGACAGAGGATGAGACCGTTGGATGGCACCATCGACTCGATGGACATGAGCTTGAGCAAGCTCCAGGAGTTGGTGATGGACAGGGAAGCCTGTTGTGCTGCAGTCCGTGGGTCGCAAGGAGCCAGACGAGACTGAACAACTGAACTGAACTGCATTAAAAATTAGTCCACTTCCGGGTGAAGTGATTTCTAGCTCATGATGTGTCTCAGTTAATTCAGGGCTGGCTGACTCATTTGCTCATTTGGCAAAGCTTAGTCCTCCCCCAGCAGCGCACACACACACCTGCCTTGTTCTGGCCATATTTACCTGCCCTTTGCCACTGCTTGTAGGGGAGTGAGTCTGGAGTGAAGATACTGCAAAGGGCCCCAGGAGTACCCACAGTGCACTCCAGTGTGAGATTGAAGGGAGCGGAGAGGAGGAAAGATCCCGTGGGCACCTGGTGATCCTCGGAAGAGGTGTGCCATGATTATATTTATATAAGACAGCGATTCTTCACCTCCTGAAATGCAATAAAATGTTAGGCAAAAGTTCATTTGTATGCTCCAATTTTCTAGGAGACATTTTTCCTGAGGTATATTTCCTCAAATTCTCAAGGTGATCTGTAGCCCACAAGAGGTTAAAAACTGACTGTCTCAGGGTCTCTCAATCAAATGTTAGGACATTCACCTCCATTCAGTCCTTTTTTACCTTAACAGATATTCATTCTTCCTGTGGGGAGTCCAGGTCGGGTGCAAGGACTATTATGGGGCATCAGACTGATGCTCCCTCTTTTACGGAGCTTGCATGTGAGTTAGAGAGACAGACATTAAATGATTCACCTGATCCCTCATTAATATGATGGTGTAAAGAGCTTCAAAAAATAAGGACAGAGAGCAATGAGGACGTTTCCTGGTCTAGTCTGGTTAGGGATGGATTCCTTGAGGCGGTGATATTTAAGCTGAGCTCTGCTTATTTAACTTATATGCAGAGTACATCATGAGAAACGCTGGGCTGGAAGAAACTCAAGCTGGAATCATGATTGCTGGGAGAAATATCAATAACCTCAGATATGCAGATGACACCACGCTTATGGCAGAAAGTGAAGAAGAACTAAAGAGCCTCTTGATGAAGGTGAAAGAGGAGAGTGAAAAAGTTGGCTTAAAGCTCAACGTTCAGAAAACTAAGATCATGGCATCTGGTCCCATCACTTCATGGGAGATAGATGGGGAAACAGTGGAAACAGTGTCAGACTTTGTTTTTTTTTGGGCTCCAGAATCACTGCTGATGGTGACTGCAGCCATGAAATTAAAAGACGCTTACTCCTTGGAAGGAAGGTTATGGCCAACCTAGATAGCATATTTAAAAGCAGAGACATTACTTTGCCAACAAAAGTCCGTCTAGTCAAGGCTATGGTTTTTCCAGTGGTCATGTATGGATGTGAGAGTTGGACGGTGAAGAAGGCTGAGCACCGAAGAATTGATGCTTTTGAACTGGGTGTTGGAGAAGACTCTTGAGAGTCCCTTAGTCTGCAAGGAGATACAATCAATCCATCCTAAAAGAGATCAATCCTGGGTGTTCATTGGAAGGTCTGATGTTGAAGCTGAAACTCCAATACTTTGGCCACCTCATGCGGAGGGTTGACTCATTGGAAGAGACCCTAATGCTGGGTAGGATTGGGAGCGGGAGGAGAAGGGGACGACAGAGGATGAGATGGTTGGATGGCATCACCGACTCGATGGACATGGGTTTGGGTGGACTCCGGGAGTTGGTGATGGACAGGGAGGCCTGGCGTGCTGCAGTTCATGGGGTCGCAAAGAGTCAGACACGACTGAGCGACTGAACTGAAGCATGAATAGTTGGGAGATGAAGGGAGAGCTGAGTAAACAGTGCTCTGAATTCTGGCTACTCAAAATGTGGTCTTCAGACCAGCAGCATCACCTGGGAATTGGTTAGAAATGCAAAATTGCAAGTCCTTTTCTGGATGCAGTAAATAAGAATCTGAAGTTTTTAACAAGCTCCCCAGGTGATTTATATTTGCAATGCAGGCTGAGAAGTGCTGCTCTGAAGAGAATGAACAGCATCTGAGGGACTACCAGGAAGGTTGAGTGTTCCTAGAACTTGCAGAGAAAGAATTGGTGGTGACGGTAGAGATGAGGTTGGAGAGAGAGGCAGGGGCAGACTCCATCAGATTCTTGTAGCCAGCTTGAGCAAAAAAGAAATATTTGATGGCAAATAAATGATTAGGCTTTGGGCAAGAACTTTTGAAACCCTAATTTGGCAGCTTGAGTGATGGGGTTGTATATACACAATAAGTGTGGAAAATAGCAAATACTGTGGTTGTCCATCTTCCCTACCATACTTACCACACATCATCTCTGTTTCCTCAGCTGTGAAATGGGGATAACAAAGCCTCCATTTTAGGGTTATTGGCTTATTCTTTACTCAGACAATAAAGAATCTGCCTAAAATGCAAGAGACCAGGATTTGATCTCTTGGTTGGGAAGATCCCCTGGAGAAGGAAATGGCTGCCAACTCCAGTATTCTTGCCTGGAGTATTCCATGGACAGAGGAGCCTGGTGTACTGCAGTCTATGGAGTCACAAAGAGTTGGACAAAATAGAGCGACTAACTTTCACTTCACTTCATTTTGGGATAGTTTAATGGATCATTATCTACCACACTCACAGATTAGGGTTTGATGTACAGAAAGTATTTCACAAATGAGTTTACTTCTCACTGATTGAACAGATACTTGTCCTGGTTCTTCATATTAAGCCCTTGAAATAGGAGCTGAGATGCTTTAAGGAACAAGATGTGACCTATAGCCTCAGGGAGCCAGCATCACGGTAGGATAACTGGGACTCAAACAGGCAATTAGGATAGAGTGATAGGTGTGAAGGCAGTAGAGTAGAGGGGGCTGGAGGAGTGAGCACGAGATGGGTAACATAGACTCCAGGAAGCTTGTACACTGCCTTGTGGAGGAAGGGACGTTTAGGCTGATCCTGGAGAATCCTGGAGAGCTGGAGTCAGCTAGCCCCAAGAAGAGGGAGGTGAGCATGAGACCTTGAGAGGCACTGACAGCATCCAGAATCAAAAAGAGAACCCAATAGAAAGATGCAAACAAAGAAAGAAAGCCCATGAACAGAGGATTCAGACAATGAGAAACCTGAATAGCTCTGTGATTGGAAGCAGAACTCAGACACTTTCCTATCTAGAGAAATACAAAGTGAAGCCATGAGCTGCCACCTATCCATCAGAATGGCAGCACAGTAAGACAGGAGGCAAATGCCAAGGAGCATGGAGCTGGGAACACTCCTTTCTTCCTGGTGGGGATGTAAACTGGCAAAACCATTCAGAAAAGCTGTCTGGTGGGATTTGGTGAACTTAGTCATGTGGCCTATCACCTGTGAATCTCTCTCCTATGTGTACATCCCAGGAGAGTTCTCACATAGCTTCATAAAGGGATGAGTTTATAGCATCAAGTTTGTTTGTACTATCAAGAAATTGGAGGGAACCCAGGTGTCCATCATTAGGAGATTGGGTAAATAAAACGTGATAAATGCATGTTACAAAAAAAAGCATACAGCATAAGGAATTCACAAGCTAAATATATAGAAAGCAATATAGATAGATCTTAAAACAATGTTGAGTGAAGAAAGCCTCAGGATGTGGGTTATAACACAATGCTATTTATGCTAATTAAAAACACATTCATAATCAAAATAACTCTGCATATTTTAGAGTATTTACGAATATCTATCAAAGAGATGAGAGAGGCAAATGATACTGGGGACTAGGTGTACAGGGAAAGAAATAAATGAATAATACAATAAGACAGGGGCCATCCATTGACCAAGTATGATGGTGTGCCATGGGCTAGAGAATATGATTAATTCAGCTCTGTGTTCCTGGGATCCAATAAACAAACAATCAGTCAATAAAAGCCAAAAAAAAAAAAAAAGGATGGGAATAAAGTGTTTCAGGCAGAGAGAATAACAAGTATAATACAAGTATAATTTCCAGAGGTGGAAGAGAATGTGATGCATTCTGGACACAGAGTTGGGTAAAGCTGAAACAAACACTGTAAGGAGAGACCAGACTATGGAGGGTCCCTGAAGCCAGGCTAAATAATCGAGATTTACCTCAAGGTCATAGGGTATCACTGCAGGATTATAAGTGATATGATTCTGTTTTCAGTCCAAACTCGAGCAACAAGAGAACAAGGCATTCAGCTTGAGTCAGAGGCTCAGAGCATTTATTTGTATTCACGTGGTATATTTACCAAGTGTTAATGAAACAGGCTTTGGGAATCTTAGCATCCAAACTACGGACTTAATTTTTTCCCACTTTTAAACAAATTATGAGACAAATGTTGACACTTTCATCAGTAGCAACACATAAGAGGCAATGCACAGAGTCATACTTATTATGTGACCTTGAGCATAAATAAGTTGCTTAGAGTCCTTATCGGTAACTACAGCAACAGAACACAAGCATTTCCTACAATTCAGTCACTGCTGACATTAAGCAGACGTTAATCCTAAATCTTCACAAGAACCTAATGAGATAGATATTATTTCCATTTTACATGAACAAGAAACCAAAATGGAGACAGAGGTATGAAGTGACTTGCCCAAGGTCATTAACATGAGCTAGGTTAGGCTGAAACAAGCAATTCCATTATTAGGCTGTTTAATATCTCATTATACTGCCCTTACATGGCTCACTTCAGGGGTTGAGCCTTGGAAGAGTTACTGCATATAGTCTGCCTGGCACAATAGAACACAGAATTCTAGAACAAATGATCTCTGGGCTCTACTGGAACTGTACACATGTTTTATTCACCCTGAATAGTTTTTTTAAAATGTTTTTGTATTAATGGTCTATATTTGAAATCAGATTTTACACAATAATCCAGAATTTTATTTTGTAAAATGTTAGAAAATTTGGCAGGATTGGTCTCCCAGACACTTCTGGAAAAATCAGTAAGAGATAAGTAGCAGCTACTTATTTATCAGTGGAGAAGGCAATGGCACCCCATTCCAGTATTCTTGCCTGGAAAATCCCATGGACGGAGGAGCCTGGTGGGCTGCAGTCCATGGGGTCGCGAAGCGTCGGACACGACTGAGCGACTTCACTTTCACACATTGGAGAAGGAAATGGCAACCCACTCCAGTGTTCTTGCCTGGAGAATCCCAGGGACAGCGGAGCCTGGTGGGCTGCCATCTATGGGTTCGCACAGAGTCGGACACAACTGAAGCGACTTAGCAGCAGCAGCAGCAGCATACTTTCCAATTTTCCACATTCCTCACTCTTCCCTAGTGCACCAGTAATATTTTTCTCATTCTGTAACCACCTAGCAGTAACAGACTTTGATGTGATGATGTAGGCAATAAATGATCTAATCATAGAGCAGATAAAGTAGTCCATGATTTTAAAAATCCAAAGATTGACCTATCTCAAAACGTGAACATTGAAATCTTCCTGGAGACTTACTTCCCTGGTCTCAACCCTTATTGGTCATTTTCTCTTTGGCCTTAATTTCCTCTTTTATAAAACAGCCAAGTGACACAACAGTAAGTATCATCAAAACATGAGCATTGGAATTGTTCCTCTAGAAGCTGAATGCTAGGCTCAACTTTTCCAATAACTCCCTGTTCATTCAAATCTAATTACAAAATGATTTTTAATCATTGTAAAATAAATTCACTCTTCATGTCTGGAAATATTAAAGCCCTAATTTAACAGCAACAACCAAAAAAATACCTTCTAATGGATTTGCACTAAGAAACAGAACATGGCCTGTGTTGTCAGATGTTCAATAATTTAACTGCAAATGAAGTGTGCAAAATACAATATTTGTGTCATAAACCACCCAGCTTGTCACATAATAGATTTTTGAAGAGTCACGTTTCACAACACTGAACCATGCTATGTTGGAACAGTGGAGTAGCCAAATTGAGGTTTATAGGTTCCATTTGCTCTTGGAGAAAAGGATTGGGTCTCATTTCAACCAGTGGCAAGGAGCATGGAAATGCAATATTTCTCTGGATCCTGCCATTTGGAAGCAGTGGCTGGAATCTTTCCATCCAAAATGGAAAATGTAACTCATGTTCAAGCTTCCCTAAGTGATAAGATGTGGTTTGGGTTACCTTTACAAGTCTAGAAGGATTTTGTGGTTTCTTTGGTATCACTGACTATGGTTGGCAGAGTAACAGTCCTCCAAAGATGTCCTAGTTTTGATCCCTGGAACCTGTAATTACGTGAGGAAGTGGAAGTGAAAGTCACTCAGTCGTGTCTGACTCTTTGCAACCCCAAAGAATTCTCCAGGCCAGAATACTGAAGTGGGTAGCCTTTCCCTTCTCCAGGGGATCTTCCCAACCCAGGGGCTGAACTCAGGTCTCCCGCATTGCAGGCAGATTCTTTACCAGCTGAGCCACTAGGGAAGCCCAAGAACACTGGAGTGGGTAGCCTATCCCTTCTCCAGTGGATCTTCCCGACCTAGGAATTGAACTAGGGTCTCCTGCATTGCAAGTGGATTCTTTACCAGCTAAGCTGTCAGGGAAGCATGAAATTTATGTGAGGAAACATGTCTAAAGGGAGTCAGGGTTGTAGAGGAATTAAGTTGCTTATCAGCTGGCCTTATGACCTTATGACCAAGAGATTAGCCTGAATTCTCCAGATGGGCCCAATATAATCACAAGCATCCTTGAAAGTAGGAGGCAGGCACAGGAGCAGAGCCAGAGAGAGATGTGGTTATGAAGAAGGGCAGAATGAATGTGTTGTACGAAGAACTTGATCTTCCATTGCTGGCTTTGAAGTAGGAGGAAGAGGATCATAGCCATGGAATGCTGGCAGCCTCTATAAGCTGGAAAAGACCAGGAAAATAGAATCTCCCTGAAAGAATGGAAGGCAGCCCTGTATATACCTTCATTTTATCCTGCTGACATTTTCTGGGCTCTTAACCTACCGAACTATAAGATGATAAATTTGTGTTAAGTCTGTGGTAATAGTGGTGGTGGTGATTAGTCACTAAGTCTTGTAAGACTTGTAAGACTCTTACAACCCCATGGACTGTAGCCTGCCAGGCTCCTCTGTCCATGGAAGATACTGAAGTGGGTTGCCATTTCCTTCTCCATGGGATCTTCCCAACTCAGGGATCAAACCAGGTCTCCCGCATTGCAAGCAGAGTCTTTACTGACTGAGCTACGAGGGAAGACCTGCTAAGTCCAAAGCTGGAGGTATTGTCACAGCAGCAGTAGAAAACTAGTATACTGACATTAAAACCATGCCCATAGAAAGAATAATAGAGGAATACACAGTCTCCTTTCACTCAAAATTAGTAGATTAGTCCCTGGTGGGTGAGTAGTTAAAGAACCCGCCTGCCAAAACAGGAGACGTGGTTCCATCCCTGGGTCAGGAAGATCCCCACGGAGAAAGAAATGGCAACCTACTCCAGTGTTCTTGCCTGGGAAATCCCATGGACAGAGGAGCCTGGCAGGCTAGAGCCCACGGGGTCGCAAAGAGTTGGACATGACTCAGCAACTAAGCAACAACTTACAAATATTACCGTATTTCTTCAATTTTGCGATGCCTGTTTTGTTTTTCAAATTTTAGCATTTTTCAAATCAGGATGTATCTTACAATGGAAAAATACAGTTAATAGAGGATTTTTTCCCAAATCTTTCTAACAAAATTGAAACGTGTTATTAAATAGATTGTACATTTAAAAATCTTTAGCACCTTAAAATCGTACAAAGAATAGTTGTTTCATGAAGCAAGCAGGTGGAATTCAATTCAGCAAGCATTGATTGAGTATCTTTTCTGTGCAAAGCATGTTGCTAGGCACCTAAGTGGGCTGGACCTGAAAAGAGGACCACTACTGTCTCCAGGATTTTCTCAGAAAAATGGAAAAAATGACCTCTGCATGATAAATTATACTAAAATGCAGACTCATATTATGATTATGGCTCCAAACACAAAATGCTAGGCTCAAGGACCAGGCCTGGCTAGTTTATCTCTAAGCTCCCTGGATCTAGCCTGGAGCCCTAGCACAGAGAAGGTGCTCCTTTGACCAACTACATAAGTGTTTTAGAGCAGTGGTCCCCAAGCTTTTTGGTGCTAGGGACTGATTTCATGGAAGACAATTTTTCCACAATCCGGGGTTGGGGGTATGGCTATGGGACAATTCATGCACATTATATTTATCATGCACTTTATTTCTAATCTAATGTCATCGATGACCTGACAACAGGTCCTGGTCCACAGCCTGAAGTTTGGGGACCCCTGCTTTAGATGCATCATCTCATTTTTCCACCAGGTGGATTATCCTGTGTCCCCATTTTACTGCTGAGGAAATCAAGGCTTAGAATGAGTAACTAATTTGCCCAGACACACAGCTGCTAACAGCTTATTCCAGGGTTTCTCAGCCTCAGTACTACTGATACTTTGGGCTAGAGAATTCTTTGTGGTGGGGAGGGGCTGCCCTCTGCGTTGCAGTATGTTTAACAGCATCCATGGCCTCTCTTCTTGGGCTCCCCTCCACTTGTGACAACCAAAAATGTTTCCAGACACTGACACATATCCCCCGGCAAAAGTCTCCCAATCGGGGACTTAAAGAAAGTGACACCAACAGGAAAGTAGGTGAAGCCTTAAGATATTAACGTGTTCCCCAGATCGTTCATGCTCCTCCTTTAAAGAGTTGGAACCTAATTCCTACCGTCCTGAGAACAAGGAGAACTTAGTGACTTGCTTCTTAGAAACGGAAATATGGTGGACATCATTGGGACATATGAGGTTAGTCATAGAAGGCATTTTGGGATCCTCTTTGTTCTCTGAAATTGCTTGCTCTAGGGGAGGTTGCCTGCTATGTCAGAACACATAGGCAGCCCTATGGACAGTGAGGAATGGGACCTCCAGCCTACAGCTAGTGAGGAGTTGAGGACCTAGTTAATTGCTTTGGAGTGAACCATCTTGGAATTAGGTCCTTCAGCCCCAGTTAAGCCTTCAAGTAACTGAAGCCTCAGCTAACATCTTGACAACACTCTCATGAAAGACCCTGGGCCAGACTCACCCAACTAAGTCAGCCCGGGATTCCCGACCCTTGGAAACTCACTGGGGTAATAAAGGTTTGTGTTTTAAGCTTTTCTAAGCTTTAGACTATTTGTTATGTGGCAAAAGCTAACTAATACAAAACCAATGACATGTTGAGGGAAGGAGGAAATGGTCTAGCAGGTCTAGTATTTGGGGTGCCTAGCAGAGGGGGACGGAAAGAAGGCAAAGAAGAGAAATTGGGAAGGCAGAGAGAAGTCAGGTTGTAAAGGATCTTGAAATGCATGCTTAGGAACAGACCTTCATTCTGATGGCAACTGGGGCCACAGGTCTTGTGCATTTTCCATCTGTGGGAATGCAAATCTGGACACTCTTTGTTTGTCTCCCAAAGGCATCTCCTTGCTTTAAGCATAAAAGATAAACACTAAGTAAAGCCAGGAGGGCCTTTCATTTTCTTTCTCCTAACAAGTCAGCCCAATCTTCTGCCACTCTGTTGCAGTATCATCCCCATCTGAAACACACACACACACACACACACACACACACACACACACACACACACACACACACACACACACCAGAACTCCTCGGTCTTCTATTCCTGCCACATTTTTCACTTTTCAGTTCTCTTATGTATTGGTTTCTTTTTTGCTCTTATATGATTGGGCCTGGATACCTCGCGCTATCTCTGCCTTCTGGATTCCCTGGACGAACTGTCCCTTTTTTTGAAACCCTTTTCTGTCCTTCCCAGTCTGGGGAGGTGTCCCCGCAACCCCCTGCCCACATACTCCCATACCCTCCCATTTTAGTCTGGGCAGATCTTTCTCCCAGGACTTTTGCAACTTTTCTGGACTAAATGGGCTGCAATTTATCCATTTCTGTAATTCTCTCCCCTACTTTGACTTGATATGGTCACTGGCTGCATTTTTTTTTTTTTAATCTCTGAAGAGGGTAGGTGTTTAATAAATGTTTGTTGAACAAGTGAGTGACTACATGGCAGCTGAGTTCGCTGACTGCTGCGTCTGGAGAAATCTGTGTCCTTTGGTAGCCCGGTGATTTGTCTTTGATGGCTTCTGAAGAAAAATAAGTCTGGTATTAAGGAGTCTTATCTTGCCCAATGGATGTATGTACCCTGTGTTTGTGCTGGACGTAAACACGGATATAGCAATAGCAGGCTCCTTCTCCACAAATCACTGGGCCAGTTCCCCTCAGAGCAGACCAAGAGGCATTACCCTCACTTTGAAACATGACCTAATTTCACTGACTCATGGGCAGAAATCCTGAGATTCTGGTCCCTTTTCACCAATGTCCTCAATTTTTCCTCAGATGACAGGGGAAAAAAAAAAAAACAACAAACCCTACCCATAACCTGATCATTTTCAAACAAGTTTGTTCCTATTAACTCTTTGTTTAGTTGCTGAGTCATGTCTGACTCCTTTGCAACCCCCATGGACTGTAGCCCGCTATTTCTGTTCATGGGATTCCCCAGGCAAGAATACTGGATGGGTTGCCATTTCCTTCTCCATGTTAACTCTTTAGAGTCCATTAACTGTTGTGGGGTCTGTAAACTGGATTTGTTTCTGTAAACTGGCTTCAGGATATGAGCTGGGACAGAGCTGAGGCTCTCAAGTGCTTCACAGCTATTAAGGCAAAATGGTGAGCCCGAAATTTGAGAATTATATAGGACAGAGGTCAGCAGACTAGTCCACAGGCCAAATCCATCTCTATTTTCATGACCTTGAGCTATGAGTGAGTTTTACATTTTTTTAATGGTTACATTTCAATGATTATATAAGTACTCATGAAATAGCTTCGATTTTACCTCTTTGCTTGCAAAGCCTATTTACTGTAGATGGTCATTGAAGAAGCTTATTGATCCCTGATGTAGGAGAGAGAAAGTCTTCATCAGAGACAGAATTTGGGGAGTAGACATGTATATCATGGATTTTTAAGTTGTCTACAATAGGTGTACCATGTAACACTCTCTCTGTCCCCTCGGGAATCTGTTATGTCTGTACAGTAAGTCCCTTACATGTGAACAAGACTCACTCCAACAGCATGTCTGTCAGTCCAATTTGTTAGTAAGTCCAATAAAATTAGCCTAGGTACCCAACTAACATGATCAGCTTTATAATGCTGTACTACAATAGGTTTATAATACTTTGCACACAAATAATACATTAAAAACAAACACACAAAACAAAGAAAACAGTTTTAATCTTACAATACCTTGAAAAGTACACTAGTGAGGTACAAGAGCTGGCACACAGGGGCTGGCACATTCGCATCTTTAAGAGTTCACAAGTTGAGTGTTCATATGTAGGGGATTTACTGTGTTGGCCATTGAGACTTGTGGTTATGAGTTCTTTGGTGGAGGGGTGGGGGGCACTCAATGAATGCATCTGAAAACAGAGGTAGGGGATGCAGAAGCAGAGGCTTGGGTCCCAGAGGGTAGCCATTATCTGGTCACTTACAGCCTCCCTGTTTAGTGTCTGCAGGGTCTCCAATCAGGCTTAGAAGGAATGACACAGACTCATCACCTTTTTCTTCTTCCTACTGCCTACATGGGCTCCAGCTTGCTGGGTCTCCCGGGCACTGTCCTTTGAGATGGCGTGTCTGGCCTCCACTTAATCATGGGGCCCTCTCCTTTCCCAGCAGCCCATCATCCAAGCACACTGCCACTTCTCACAGAGAGCCCTCTTACCCATCAGGGGACAATAATGCCTGGCAATCATTTTGGCTTTTCCAGACTTTATGTTCTCTCCTCAGGTCCTTCCTGCCCCAGTGGAAAGCGTAAGCATGCTATTTTAAGACTTCCTTTAGTACGAAAATACCACTTTAAGACATTCCTGTCCTTCCTTCCAATAAGGTCTTTTGTTTAAAGCATAAAGAACTTATCAGGCGGGGGCGAGTCTTGGCTTCCTATGGGAAGCTAGCCAAAGGGCAGATGGAGCCTCTAACTGGATTTCTGCTGCCCCAGGGCATCCAGGCTTCCCATCGAAAATGCTCAGGGAAGTGGAGAGCTTTTGTCTTCTTCAATTGCTCATTCTCAGCTTCACAGACTGAGGACAAAGGGGAGGGGTTCCCTGGGGACCGGGCTTCCTGTGGATGGAGGACCAAGGTGAAAAAAGGCAGACTGGTGATAACGGGCCAAGTGGGCACTCAGCCTGGCCACAGGGAAAGAACTGGAAAACATGAAAAGTAAGAGAGACCAGGCCACGTAAAGAGGTTTTTCCTACAACAGCAAAGATAATTGAGACTGTCTGAAGGTAGCATGAGTAGTGGGTGTCCAGTGACATCATACAAACTAACAGCTATTTGGGAGAATGAATTACAAGCAGAGCTCCCTGCAGTTTTAAGTCTTACTTCCAACACTGTATTCCCCCCTCTTCATGGTAGCTAATATTTATTGAATGCTAACTATGTGTCTAACTATTGATGTTTTTGAACTTTGGTGCTAGAGAAGACTATTTAGAGTCCCTTGGACTGCAAGGAGATCAAACCAGTCAATCCTAAAGGAAATCAACACTGAATCTTCATTGGGAGGACTGATGCTGAAGCTGAAGCTCCAATACTTTGGTCATCTGATTTGAAGAGCTGACTCATTGGAAAAGACCCTGACTCTGGGAAAGATCGAAGGCAGGAGGAGAAGGGTGCAACAGAGGATGAGATGGTTGGATGGAATCATCGACTCAATGGATATGAGGTTGAGCGAGCTCCAGGAGATGGTGAAGGACAAGGGAGCCTGGTGTGCTGCAGTCCATGCGGTCGCAAAGAGTCGGACACGACTGAGCAACTGAACAACAACAACAACTATGTGTCAGTTACTGTGTTAATCCATTTATAAGATTCAGCTTACTTACTGCAAACAACAATCCTACTCTGTAGGATTTATTGTTACCTGTATTTATAGAAGAGGAAACCAAAGCTCATAGAGGTTAAGCCACTTGCCCACCATCACACAGCTCACGAGTGGCAGAGCTCAGACTCACATCCAGCCCCGACTCCAGCACCTCAGCTCAGGATTTCTCCATGAGATTGGCTTTCCCAGGGAGTTTGCCTCTAGGATCTCATCTCCTGTGTGAGCTGGGCACCAGCATATGCTTTGGAGGAACCAACTCCCATAGACAGCTGTCTAGATGGTGTTGATATTATAAATGGTATTGTAAAAAATCAGGATATGGCTTATAAATCAGGCAAAGGGAGGTTATGATTCTTCTGGACACTCTAATCTATCTCCCTATAATTGCGTGTATATGAAATGCCTGCATGAGGTTGTCAGAGCCTCCCCCAAATCGTCTGCGGAGGTAAGATTGCAATTTCAGCAACCCTTGTTACACAAGCTAAAGCAATCTGTTCTCCTTTGACACAGTGACACCACTGACGTGCAAAAGGCTTGGGGCCAGGGGTCCTGTTTCCAGCGAAAGTATGAAGGGTTAACTATGGAGCATCCTCTCTGCAGGTGAGGACTCTGGCTTCTCAACAAACTAAGGAAGCAATCTTGAGGATACTTAAGGAGAAAGCCACAGCTCCATTTCTTTAAACCATCTTTAACCTTTAGTTCTAGGAACTCTAATCAAAAATCAATTCTGTTTTTTGTAGTCGATTTGACAGCAATTCTATCTCTAATGGCAATGGCAAGAGAAATAGTATGTCAGGTAAACTCAGCAGCAAAATGACATGTTCATTAGCAATTTACTGGGTGTGAAATTTCCATCATGAGAAAGCATTCCTGAACAATACAGGGTCACCGTCCCCCTAGGGAGGGCAACCCATTCTACTAATTAATGGGGAACACTGGTAGGATTCAATGCCTGCTACCCAAATTATTTGAGTGTTTATAGCAGAGTTATTTTGTAGATACCTTGCGCTCCGAAAATAAGTCAGGACCCAAAACAATAAACAAGCTGACATAACAAGATGATTGCAGCCTATTGTAGCCTAGAAAAATCTAATCTGGTCTCCTAACAGCATCGTAGTCTTTATTGTGACTGTATGGGCCCCAATTCATCAGCCCACTTCGGCAAACTCTCCCTGCCCATAATCATTCACTTTCAGGGTAGCCTCTGAACAGGTATCTACTTTAGAGCCTGGCAATTCATTCCCACTTCTGCATCCCTCCATCAACATTCTTTGACAGTCTCTGAAGCAAGTTGGGAGAGAAAAACGTGGCCTCTACAGGCAGGACCTCCGGAGAGACTCCGGGAGCAGGGAAAAAGAGGGCAAGCGAAATTCTCCAGCTCAGTGCAAAGGGAGGACAAAACACTGGTGTCATATTTTGTCCCTGTTAAAATCCCAACAACATTCCCTGTGATCTACAGATCAAGTGGAATCATGAAATATCAGGACAAAAAGGAATACAGGGGAGGGATGCTTACGTTTAATGAAGGCCTTCAAAATCACTATCTCATTTCAATCTTATATCCAACCCAAGATATAGGCACAATTATTAACCCCTTTTCCAGATAAAGAAACTGAGACTGAGGGAGGTAAAGAGATTCACACAGGCTAAACAATGACTTCTAAACAAGATTATTTAAACTAGCAGTTTTCCAGCTTTTTTTTAATTGAGGTAAAATTGGCATAACATAAAGTTAACCGTTAACCATTGGGAAGATCCCCTGGAGGAGGGCATGGCAACCCACTCCAGTATTCTTGCCTGGAGAATCCCATGACAGAGGAGCATGGTGGGCTACAGTCCACACAAAGAGTCGAATACAAATGAGTGACTAAGCACAGCACACACAGGGTCCATCCAGCAGCATTTGGTGCATTCACAGTGTTGTGTAACCATCACTCCTATAGGGCTTAAAATATTTTCTTCGCTCCTAAAGGAAACCTCATGCCCATCCCCCACTCCCAGTCCCTGGATCCATTAGTCTGTTTTGTGTCTCTGTAGATTAAAACACAAAAACCCAGTCTACAAAACAAAAGTTGTTGCTGTCAGTCAATGAGTCATTCTGACTCTTTCTGACCCCCCACAAACTGCAGCATGCCAGGCTTCCCTGTCCTTCCTTGTCTCCTGGAATTTGCTCAGATGCATGTCCACTGAGTCGGTGATGCCATCCAACCATCTCATCCTCTGTCATCTCCTTCTTCTCTTGCCCTCAATCTTTCCCAACATCAGGGTCTTTTCCAATGAGTCAGCTGTTCGCATCAGGTGGCTAAAGTATGGGAGCTTCAGCTTCAACATCAGTCCTTCCAATGAATAATCAGGACTGATTTCCTTCAGGATGGATTGGTTTGATCTCCTTGCTGTCCAAGGGACTCTCAAGAGTCTTCTCCAGTACCACAATTTGAAAGCATCAATTCTTTGGCCCACACCCTTCTTTATGGTCCAACTCTCACAACCATACATGACTACTGAGAAAACCATAGCTTTGATTATATGGACAAAATAAAAGTAGAGCTGCTAATTGGAATTGGGGGCAGCATCTTAGAGCTTTGTGCTTTCAACCTTCCCAGACTCCAGTGGGGTCCCACTCTGAGCTCTAGAGGACTATTGTGGGGGACTCGTGGGAAAATCTGCTATAAAGTTTTCTGTCACAGTGCCATAATTATTTTTCCCTCAAGGGAACAGATGAGACCATTAGACTGTGCGAAACTGAGACATGACAAGGTTTGCTGCACCCCTGCCAAGCAGGAGCCCACACATCTCCACTGGGGACAGATGAGTGATACCCCAGGTTGTAGACCTCGGTCAAAGCACCGTTTTTAGGAATCCTACTTGTCTGCATTGATTGTTATACACATCTCAGTGGACAGACGGAGAAGGAACTTTGGGTCTTAGAGAAAGGAAGATATCATTGGATTTTGCCATGGACTCAACATTTGGGCCACAAAAAATGTCAGAACACAGCCCTCTTTCTTGCTAGAAAGGTCAGCTGGTATTCCAACCTGTAGGGTTTGGAGTTGAAGTTGGTGCAACTCTGAGTGATTTCCTTCCCACCTGTACTTATTAATGGTGAATTGGAGTCATTCATGTAGCCCTAATGTTGACCACTCGGTATGCTATACCTCCCCAGCTCCATCTCTTGGTGAGCTTCCACAGAGTCTGTCGAGTGGAAAATGACCCTTGCATTCTGCCCCTTGACTACAGATTGGGCCAAGGGTAGACATAAATCTAAGTCTAAATTTGGACAATGACAGCATCACTTGGGGATTGAGAATGTGGCTCAGTCTAAATACTAAAACAAACAAATGTACATAAGAAAACAGAAACAGACTCACAGATACAGAAAACAAACTAGTGATAGCAGTGTAGGGGAGTGAAGGGGGAAGATACGGTAGGGGATTAAGAGATACAAACTACTATGTATAAAGTAGATAAACAATAACAATCTATTGTACAGCACCGGGAAATACAACTATTATTTTGCAATAACTTTAAATTGAGTGTAATCTATAAAATATTGTATCACTCTGCTGTACACCTGAAACTAATATAATAGTGTAAGTCAACTATATTTCAATTTTTTTAAAAAAGCATGTGGCTCAGGAGCTCTGCATAGTTGCTGTCATGCACTTGAATGAGGAGCCACACAATTCTGAAGCCTGTCTCAGAAAGACACAGCGGCTACCAGAGAGAGAAAGAGAAGAATGAAGCAGACAAGCCTGAAGAAACACACAGGGTGAGAAACTTGGGTCCCCATCCAGGGGAGATAAGGCACCTGGAGACCGGTACCTGGTCCCAGTTCCAGGCCCCTGGGGGACATGGCTGAAATTCCTGCTCTTAGTCCTGAACGATGTCCTGCCGTTTTAGTCAGGGTTACTTTGCTTGCAAGTGCCAGAAACACAACTCAAACTCACTCAAGCACCCAAGGAGGCTATTAGCTTACAGAGCTGCAAAGACCAGGCACGAGGGCTGCGGGTACCAGGACCGTGTCGGCAGGGTTCTCCTTCCCCAGCTCTCAGGTCTGCTTTCCTCGAGGTAGACTCCATTCCCCGGTGGGCTCACTGAAAGCTCCCAGATGTTCTGGCTGAGAAATGGCAATGGAGGAACGGCTCACATTCCCAGGAGGTTTAGAAAAACTGGGGAGCTGATGCCCATTGGATGGATTGGGTCACAAAACCACCAGGAAACCAAGAACTGACATGTGTTATATGCTAACTCATCAACCCATCCTTAGAACTCACTGTGAGGTGGAATCAGACCCACCCAAACTACGAGGAATCAGGGAAAGAAAGCAAAGGGATGCCACTCAAAAGGACCTTAGGGTGCTGTTCCAGAACATGGGTGCTGGGCAGCAAAAAAAGGGAACCTCTGCCGTATCCTAGTCTCCCTACCCAAAAAAGAAAACAAAAAAACCAAAAAAACCTGTTTTAAGTTAGTCCAACAGGTTTCTGTTTCTTGTCATCAAACAGCCCTTGACTAAATATCTAGAAAAATGTGTGGGAAATAAAAATGAGTAAGACAGATTTCAGCTGTCAAGGACCTTTTCTTTTTATAAGGAAGTTAAAATCCAGTGTAAGCAAATTGTACATTTGTTTACAAGTAAAAGTTGTAAGCAAATAAAAGTTGATTCCAGAGTTACAGAGAACCCCCAGAATTTCAAAGGCAGTTATATCAGCTGAGATAAGCAGGAAGTTCCTTATGATATTTATTTGGCTTGGGGCTTAAGTGAAGACCACAAGGTTTCAAATAGACAGTGTATTTCTCATTAAAGACAATGGTGTCATCAAATACCTAGAGGCTGACAAGTACAAGGTGTAAAGAGAGATGGTCAAGTTTGTCCCCTAAATATCTCTCTTTTTTTTTTTTTATTTTAGTTGGGGGCTAATTACTTTACAATATTGTAGTAGTTTTTGCCATACATTGACATGAATCAGCCATGGGTTCACATGTGCTCCTCCTCCCTAAATATCTCTTACATCTATTTCTCCCCAGTTTTCCCACCTCCTGCTCAGCCTAATGTCTCACCCAGATTCCTGGGGCAACCACTTTTGCTGCATTCTAAGCCATCCTCCACTTGTCTGCTAGAATGATCTTTTTCATCTGTTGATGACATACCCTACTTGCCTTCCAATAAGTCTCCCATTGCTCTAGGCTAAAATTCTTCTCTTGCCTCCTCTCTTTGCACTCTAGTCCACCATCTTCTCTGAGTTATATGAATTCTCCAAAACTTCAGATGTACTGGGGAGGCCACCATGTTGCGGAAATGCTTCCATCCCCACCCTTGGTGTGGTGATTAATTTACACCCTACCTTCAGATCTCTGGCTAAGGAAGACCACTCCAGCCAGGCCAGTTCAGACCCCCCTGTGATGCACAGTGCCACCCAGTGTCACCCCTAGTGACACCCAGTATTTGTCATTATTGCCCTTATTTCAGTTAGTAAATAAAACTTCATTTGAGTGATTATTTCATCAGTGCCTCTGCACTCAACAGCGAGCTCCTCAGTCTTGGTTCTGTTGACATTTTGGACCAGATAATTCCTTGTTGTGTGTGGAGGAAGGGGCTGCCATGAGTGTTGCAGGATCTTTAGCAGCATCCCTGGCCTCTGCCAGCATCCCTCAACCTTGAATACTCATTGGAAGGACCAATGCTGAAGCTGAAGCTCCAGTATTTTGGTCATCTGATGCAAATAGCCAACTCATTGGAAAAGTCCCCGATGCTGGGAAAGATTGAAGATAAAAGGAGAAGAGGGCATCAGAGGATGAGGTGAGGATGGCCTCACCAACCCAACTGATATGAACTTGGGCAAACTTTGGGAGATGGTGAGGGACAGGGAGGCCTGGCGTGCTGCAGTCCATGGGGTCACAAAGAATCAGACATGACTGGGCAACTGAAAAACAACAACTGGCCTCTTGCCCTCTAGGTAACAGGAGCACACCCTTCCCACTTTAGTTGGAACAACCAAAAATATCTCCAGACATCACTCCAAGGTCTCCTGGGTAGGTGGGTAGGTGGGGACTAAAATTGCTCCCCCCCCCCATTGAAAACCACCACTCTACAGTCTAGTCCTATAGACTCCATGAGGAAAGAACCAATCCAATGCCTGGTAAATGTAGCTATTTGGTTTTCATTACCAGCACTTCACTTAGAGAGCTCTAAAAATTATTAATATGATGCATGATCTGACCCCCATACTAAGGAAATAGTAATCTCTGAGGGGATGAGGTGAAGGGATTGAGATCCAGGCATCCATAAAAAACAGAAAACTTCCCAACTGAATCTCTTGTGAAATTGGGGTTGATAATCATAGAAGCAGGTGACCATTGCTGAAATCTTTGCTTACTGAATGGAAGGGAGGGATGGAAATAGTGAGAGAGGAAGATAGAAGGGAGGGGGAAGAGAGGAAGAGATGAAAGAATACAAGAAGAAGCAAAGGAAGCAGAGAAAAGGAAGGAAAAGGAAAAAAACTGTTGTTAGACTGGGATCACAAGAGAAATATGGCTTATTGAGGCTAGAAACCTAATTTGGACTGTATGTGAAGAGCTTCAAACATTATTTTGCTGTTTTGGTTGTGTAGATGATAGGAAGCCAATGAACATTTCAGAGCAAGAATGCTTTAAGTTCAAAGCAATGTGTTAAGAAGTTGAATGGGCCATGAAGCATAAGAGGAACTGGAGTGAGGAGACCCAGGAACCAACTGCATTGTATTAAAACGTTTGGGATTATGATAAATGGAAAGGAAATAATGACACCAAGGAAGGTGATGTTCTCCACAGGAGGAAGAATTAGGGGATTATATAAATAAAGCTGAGTGCAGAAGAATTGATGCTTTAGAACTATGGTGTTGGAGAAGACTCTTGAGAGTCCCTTGGACTGCAAGGAGATCCAACCAGTCCATTCTAAAGGAGATCAGTCCTGGGTGTTCATTGGAAGGATTGATGTTAAAGCTGAAACTCCAATACTTTGGCCACCTGATGCGAAGAGTTGACTCACTGGATAATACCCTGATGCTGGGAAGGATTGAGGGCAGGAGGAGAAGGGGACGACAGAGGATGAGATGGTTAGATGGCATCACTGACTCAATGGACATGGGTTTGGGTAAACTCCAGGAGTTGGTGATGGACAGGGAGGCCTGGTGTGCTGTGGTCCATGGGATCACAAAGAGTCAGACACAACTGAGCAACTGAAATGAACTGAATTGAGGTGCCAAGTATTGGGCTATCTTTAGAATATGACAGCCATGTGCCCATCATTCTGCAGTCTAGTGAGGAAAATGGACATGGAAACCCATTCCTAATGTAACGTTAAAAAGGGAAGCAGAGAGTGCCCCCTGGAGCACAGAGAAGGTGCCTAATCTCATCTCAAGGATCAGAATACACTTGTCAGTGGGAAAACCCTTTATGCTCAGATCTCTGGGGTGAAGGGGGTCAGGGCGGATGAATGAGAGTAAGGAGGAAGGGAATTAAGAAAATAAAATTGGGTTAGGGGTGGGCAAGAGCAAAGCTTAACAGCAGCAGGTGAGGCAAGAGAAGACATGGATGATCCTGGAAAGCCCTGTAAACCACAGCTCAGGATTTTAGGCTTTATTCTTAGGGTCAGGATATGCCATAGAGATAAGTGTTTCTTAAATTTTTATTTATTTTATTTTTTATTGGAATATGATTGCTTTACAATGTTGTGTTTCTGTCTGCTGTACAATGAAATGAACCAACCATTTGTTGCTCAGTCACTCAGTCATGTCCAACTCTTTGTATCCCCATAGACTGCAGCACGCCAGGCTTCCCTGTCCTTCTCTATTTCCTGGAGTTTGCTCAAACTTAAGTCCACTGAGTCAGCCATTCCATCCAATCATCTCGTCCTCTGTCACCCCCTTCTCCTTTTGCCTTCATTCTTTCCCAGTGTCAGAGGCTTTTCCAATGAGTCAGCTTTTCGCATCAAGTGGCCAAAGTGTTGGAGCTTCAGCTCCAGCATCAGTCCTGTCAATGAATATTCAGGGTTGATTTCCTTTAGGATTGTTGGTTTGATCTCCTCACTCTCCAACCTTTTAAGAGTCTTCTCCAGCACCACAGTTCAAAAGAATCAATCAACCATATCCCCTTCATCTTGAACCTCCCTTCCACTCCCCTCATCCCACCCCTCTAGGTCTTCACAGAACACCAAGCTTCCTGTGTTTTATAGCAGGTTCCTACTAGCTACCTATTTTACATATGGTGGTGTATATCTCAGAGAAGGCAATGGCACCCCACTCCAGTACTCTTGCCTGGAAAATCCCATGAACAGAGGAGCCTGGTAGGCTACAGTCCATGGGGTCACGAAGAGTCGGACACGACTGAGCAACTTCACTTTCACTTTTCCCTTTCATGCACTGGAGAAGGAAATGGCAACCCACTCCAGTATTCTTGCCTGGAGAATCCCAGGGATGGCAGAGCCTGGTGGGCTGCCGTCTATGGGGTTGCACAGAGTTGGACACGACTGAAGCGACTTAGCAGCAGCATGGTGTTAGGAAGTGTTCTAATCTCATTCTATTGCATGTAGCCGGCCAGTTTTCCAAGCACCATTTATTGAAGAGGCTATCTTTGCCCCATTGTATATTCTTGCCTCCTTTGTCAAATATAAGGTAACCATAGGTGCCTGGGTTTATTTCTGGGCTTTCTATCTTGTTCCATTGATCTATGTTTCTATTTTTGTGCCAGTACCATACTGTCTTGATGACTGTAGCTTTGTAGTATAATCTGAAGTCAGGAAGGTTGGTTCCTCCAGCTCCATTCTTCTTTCTCAAGACTGCTTTTGCTACTCTGGGTCTTTTGTGTTTCCATATGAATTGTGAAATTTTTTGTTCTAGTTCTGTGAAAAATGTCATTGGTAATTTGATAGGGATCACATTCAATCTGTAGATTGCACTTGGTAGTATAGTCATTTTCACATATCGATTCTTCCTACCCAGAAACATGGAATATCTCTCCGTCTGTTTATGTCATCTTTGATTTCTTTCATTAGTGTCTTGTACTTTTCTGTGTACAGTTCTTCTGTCTCCTTAGGTAAGTTTATTCCTACATATTTAATTCTTTTTGTTGCAATGGTGAATAGGATTGATTCCTTAATTTCTCTTTCTGATTTTTCATTGTTAGTATACAGAAATGTAAGTGATTTCTGTGTATTGATTCTGTATCCTGCAACTTTGCTGAATTCACTGATTAGCTCTAGTAATTTTCTGATACTATCTTTAGGGTTTTCTGTGTACAGTATCATGTCATCTGCAAACAGTGAGAGCTTTACTTCTTTTCTGATCTGGATTCTTTTTATTTCTTTTTCTTCTCTGATTGCTGTAGCTAGGACTTCCAGAACTATGTTGAATAATAGTGGGGAAAGTGGTCACCCTTGCCTTTCCTGATCTTAGGGGCAATGCTTTCAGTTTTTCACCATTGAGATTAATGTTTGCTTTAGGCTTATCATATATGGCCTTTACTATGTTGAGGTAGATTCCTTCTATGCTCATTTTTTGAATAGTTTTAGTCATAAATGGGTGCTGAATTTTGCCACAGTTTTTTTCTGCATCTGTTGAGATTATCAATTCAGTTCAGTTCAGTCACTCAGTCATGTCTGACTCTTTGTGACCCCATGGACTGCAGCACGCCAGCCAGGCTTCCCTGTCCATCACCAACTCCCAGAGCTTACTCAAACTCATGTCCATTGAGTTGGTGATTCCATCCAACCATCTCATCCTCTGTAGTCCCCTTCTCCTCACACCTTCAATCTTTCCCAGCATCAGAGTCTTTTCAAATGAGTCAGTTCTTCACATCAGGTGACCAAAGTATTGAGATTATCATATAGTTTTTATCTTCCAATTTGTTAATATGATGTATCCCATTGATTGACTTGTGTATACTGAAGAATCCTTGCATCCATGGAATAAATCCAACTTGATCAGCCTTTTGATGTGTTGCTGAATTCTGTTTGCCAAAATTTTGTTGAGGATTTTTGAATCTATGTTCATCAGTGATATAGGTGATGTTCATCACCTGTAGTTTTCTTTTTTTATGTTGTCTTTGTCTGGTTTTGTTATCAAGGTGGTGGTGACTTCGTAGAATGAGTTTGGAAGTGTTCCTTCCTCTGCAATTTTTTGAAAGAGTTTTAGAACGATAGGCATTAGCTCTTCTCTAAATGTTGGATAGAATTCTCCTGTTAAGACATCTGGTCCCGGGCTTTTGTTTTTTTGGGAGATTTTTGATCACAGCTTCAATTTCAGTGCTTGTAATTGGGTTGTTCATAATTTCTACTTCTTCCTGGTTCAGTCTTGGATGATTGAACTTTTCTAAGAATATGTCCATTTCTTCCAGGTTATCCATTTTATTGCCATATAGTTGTTCATAATAGTCTCTTATGATCCTTTGTATTTCTGCATTGTCTTTTGTAACCTCTCCTTTTTCATTTCTAATTTTGTTGATTTGATTCGTCTCTCTTCTTTTCTTGATGAGTCTGGCCAAAGGTTTGTCAACTTTGTTTATATTCTCAAAGAACTAGCTTTTAGTTTTATTAATCTTTACTATTGTTTCTTTCATTTCTTTTTCATTTATTTCTGCTTGGATCTTTATGATTTCTTCCCTTCTACTAATTTTGGGTTTTTTTTGTTGTTGTTCTTCTTTTTCCAGTTGTTTTAGGTGTAAAGTTATGTTATCTATTTGATGTTTTCCTTGTTTCTTGAGGTAGGATTGTATTACTATAAACTTCCCTCTTAGAACTGCTCTTGCTGCATCCCATAGGATTTGAGTTGCTGTGTTTTCATTGTCATTTTTTTCTAGAAATTTTTTGGGTTCCCTTTTGATTTCATCAGTAACCTGTTGGTTATTTAGAAATGTATTATTTAATCTCCATGTGTTTGTGTTTCCTACAGTTTTTTTCTTGTAATTGATATCTAGTCTCATATCGTTGTAGTCAAAGAAGATGCTTGATATGATTTCAACTTTCTTAAATTTACTGAGGTTTGATTTGTGACCCAAGATGTGGTCTATCCTGGAGAATGTTCCATGTGCACTTGAGAAAAAGGTGTATTCTTCTGGATTTGGATGGAATGTCCTGAAGATATCAATGAGATCCATCTTATCATTTAAGACTTGTGTTTCCTTATTAATTTTCTGGTTTGATGATCTGTCCATTGGTGTGAGTGGGGTGTTAAAGTCTCCTACTATTATTGCATTACTGTCAATTTCTCCTTTTATGTCTGTTAGTGTTTCTCTTATGTACTGAGGTGCTCCTACATTGGGTGCATAGATATTTACAGTTGTTATGTCTTCCTCTTGGATTGATCCCCTGATCATTACCTAGTGTCCTTCCTTATCTCTTGTAATATTGTTTATTTTAAGGTTTATTTTGTCTGATATGAGGATCGCTACTCCAGCTTTCTTTTGCTTCCCATTTGCATGGAATATATTTTTCCATCCTCTCACTTTCAGTCTATATATACCTTTAGGTCTGAAGTGGGTTTCTTGTACACAGCATATATATGGGTCTTGTTTTTGTATCCATTCAGCCAGTCTGTGTCTTTTGGTTGGAGCATTTAATCCATTTACATTTAAAGTAATTACTGATATATATGTTCCTATTGCCATTTTCTTAATTGTTTGGGGTTGATTTTGTAGATCTTTTACCTTCTCTTATATTTCTTGACTATATATGTCCCTTTAACATTTGTTGTAAAGCTGGTTTGGTGGTACTGAATTCTCTTAACTTTTGCTTGTCTGAACAGCTTTTTATTTTGCCATCAATTTTGAATGAGATCTTTGCTGGGTACAGCAATCTTGGTTTTAGATTTTTTTCCTTTCTATACTTTAAATATATCCTGCCATTCCCTTCTGGCCTGTAGAGTTTCTGCTGAAAGATCAGCTGTTAAACATATAGGGTTTCCCTTGTATGTTACTTGTTGCGTTTCCCTTGCTGCTTTTAATGTTCTTTCTTTGTGTTTAGTCTTCGTTAGTTTGATTAGTATTTGTCTTGGTGTGTTTCTCCTTGAGTTTATCCTGTATGGGACTCTTCCTGCCTCTTGGACTTGATTGACTATTTCCATTTGACTTTTCCATCTTGGGGAAATTTTCAACTATAATCTCTTCAAAACTTTTCTCATATCCTTTCTTTCTCTCTTCTTCTGGGATCCCTATAATTTGAATGTTGGTGCATTTGATATTGTCTCAGAGGTTTCTGAAGCTATCCTCAGTTCTTATCATTCTTTTTACTTTATTCTGCTCTTCAGAAGTTATTTCCACCATTTTATCTTCCAGCTCACTGATTTGTTCTTCTGCTTCAGATATTCTGCTATTGATTCCTTCCAGAAAGTGAAAGTCACTCAGTCGTGTCCGACTCTTTGCAACCCCATGGACTATACAGTCCATGGAATTCTCCAGGCCAGAATACTGGAGTGGGTAGCCTTTCCCTTCTCCAGGGGATCTTCCCAACCCAGGGATCGAACCCAGGTCTCCCCCACTGCAGGCGGATTCTTTCCCAACTGAGCTATGAGGGAAGCCTGATTCCTTCCATAGTATTTTTAATTTCAGTAATTGTGTTGTTTGTATAATTCTTCTAAGTCTTTGTTAGTTGATTCTTGTATTTTCTCCATTTTGTTTTCAAAGTTTTTGATCATCTTTACTGTCATCATTCTGAATTCTTTTCCAGGTAGCTTGCCTATTTCCTCTTCATTTATTTGGACTTCTGTGTTTCTAATTTGTTCCTTCATTTTTGTAATGTATCTCTGCCTTTTCATTATTTTTTTTTAACTTATTGTGTTTGAGGTCTCCTTTTCAAAGGCTTCAAGGTTGAATTCTTTCTTCCTTTTGGTTTCTGACTTCCTAAGCTTGGTCCAGTGGTTTATATAAGCTTCGTATAGGGTGAGATTTGTGCTGAGTTTTTTGTTTGTTTGTTTTCCTCTGATGGGCAGGGCTGAGTGAGGTGGTCCTCCTGTCTGCTGATGATTGGGTTTGTACTTTTGTTTTGTTTGTTGTTTAGATGAGGCGTCCTGCACAGGGTGCTACTGGTGGTTGGGTGATGCCAGGTCTTGTATTCAAGCGGTTTCCTTTGTGTGAGTTCTCACTATTTGATACTCCCTAAGGTTAGTTCTCTGGTAGTCTAGGGTCTTGGAGTCAGTGCTCCCACTCCAAAGGATCAGGGCTTGATTTTTTTTTTCTTTAGTTCTCAGTCTGGTTTCACTTGCTCATGCAGAGGCCTTGCACCCAGCCCTTCAGACCAGAGCTCCTTCTGGGAAACGGCCAAGTGGACACCCCAGCTCATATGTTTACTTTTTTAAAGGAATCTCCATACTATTCTCCACAGTGACTGTATCAATTTACATTCCCACCAACAGTGCAAAAAGTAAAGTAGCGACACCAGGCAGATTTGCAGTTTTTCAGATCTCATTTTTGCTCTGGGGTGCAAAATAGAAATTGGGTAAAGAAAGAAGTCAGCAAACTATTTCCGATGCTTTGGAACCAGTTGAGCGAAAAGGAGAATGGTCATGTTAGCAGCAGAGGGGAGAAGAAGACAGGAACAAGAATTTCGGGACAATGGGTAGTTGAACATTTTCTTCCGTTATTTTACAAAAATGGTAGGTTTCTGACATGGAGTTCCCATGTTAAAAAGAGAAGTGTCCTGGGATGCAGTAGGTCCTGTAGACTGCAGGCACTCATGTTTCAGTAAGGAGAGCCTGATTTGAACGAGACAGGACTTCCTTCCACTCTGGGCGGTCAAGAATTTCTCCTGGGCAGTCTCTCTGTGTTCTTCAAGGATCTCAACAAAGAGAGAATACGGGCTATAAAGCCAGAAAAATCCAACTGCCAAGCCCTGCCCCATAGCTGATTAGTTGGACCAACTTCCTTAACTAATCTGAGCCTCAGCTTCCTCATTTATAAAATAGGGTATCAATCCTTGCTGTGTGGCTGTGAGCATCATGTTTGCTATGTTATGACAGATAATAACAAATGGACAGTGCCTAGAAAAGTGGTCAGCAGTGGATAAAGGGTGATTTTCCTTCCTCTCTGAATGGAGGCTTCCAGATTATGTGGATTCATCAGCAGCTTGGGCTATTTGCTGCCACAAACTGTTACACCATGGACTGCCATTTCCACAGAGGAGCATTAATTCAAAGTCATACAGGTAGGAAAGGCTTAGGAGAAAGACTCCCCCATGTTCAGAAGATGGAGGAAAAAATTCAGGAGTCCAGGCAATAGAAATATTTGAAAAACGACAGAGCCAGAACATTTGTAGCAGGTCAATAGACTGCTCTTCTCTCTCCAGTAAATTCTCCATCTTGAGTCTCTATAATATCGGCATTTTTGTTACAAAGTGACTTCTGAGCTATTACTCTTATGAAGGTGTATTGAATGCATTTGAAGGAGAATGTTGCTTTATTACAGGCCAAGGGCCTTGTGTTGATGATTTACAGTGTGGCGGTATGCGCCTGCCTGATACCATCCACAGAAGTGACAAATCAGGCAAAGCGAATGAACTTATCTTGATGCCTGGCCTGTGTGTTCGGTTAGGACTCTGCTGACTGCAACTGACAGACACACAACTCAAAATAACTTAAGGAAAAATGGAATTATAAGGACCTGGAGGGATCTCATGAAGAACGGATGAATCAAGCTCAGGAAAAGGCAGGAATGCAGGGGGACCTCAGGAACCATAAAACCAAACTTCAGACACACTGAGATTCTTCTTCCATTTCCTATAGCATCTGTCTGCTTGTTTCCTTTTTTCTGCTCTCTCATTGTACATGGGTTGTAGCTACACAGCAAAAAAACACTGCTCCTGCTCTTTGAGGAAAATGCAGGTCGCTGCTGCAGCGGAGCCCCCGGCCGTCCGCTCCTGTTCCTGACCCAACACTGTTCACTTTCCCCAGGAACAAGTTGGTCAGGAAGACTCACCTCAGCTTTGGCTTTTAAAGATACTGTAAGGTGGTGCAGTGGTAAGGAATTCGCCTGCCAATGCAGGAAACATGGGTTCAATCCCTGGGTCGGGAAGATCCCGGGAGGAGGAACTGGCAACCCACTCCAGTATTCCTGCCTGGAAAATTCCATGGACAGAGGAGCCTGGCAGGCTACAGTCCATGGGGCGCAAAGAGTCAGACGTGACTGAGCGACTGAACACACACACACACACACCCACACACACACACAAATACTCCGTGGAGCCAGCGGTGGTGATTCACCAGGTTAGAATCACCTTATCAGCCGCAATATGCAGTCTTTGGAGAAGGTTAGTGCTGAGCTGACCGGAGGTGTGAAGGAAAAGAATCTCAAACTGAAAGCATGTGTTCAGATGCCTACTGAGATTCTGAGAATAACTACAAGGATACAAGGAGGACTTGGAAAAGGTGGTTCTAAGACTTGGAATTGTTTCCAGGTGAGCAACCACGAGCAACACTGACCTGCATAGTCTTTCTGAGATTGTCAAACAGATGACTTCCATCCGCACTGAGCCAGGAGTCAAGGTTGAAGTCACCACTGCAGATGCTTAAATCAACCTTTTTAATAAATTGATAAAGTGAAAGTGAGAAGTGAAAGTGTTAGTCGCTCAGTCCTGTCTGGCTCTTCGCGACCCTGTGAACTGTAGCCTGCCACTCTCGCTCCTCTGCCCATGGAATTCTCCAGGCAGGAATACTGGAATGGGTGGCCATTGCCTTCTCCAAGGATCTTCCCAACCCAGGGATCAAACCCAGGTCTCCCATGTTGCAGGCAGATTCTTTTACCATCTGAGCCACCAGAGAAGCCCCCAATAAATTGATAATCAGTTGTTTAAAAAACAGCTCCTGCTAACTTCTGATTTTTCTACTTATGACGTCAGTCATTCTAGAGATACTGAACTCATTCCCTCAATGCTAGTCCAAATGTCCTCATGAATGGACTCACTGGCTTAGCAGGGGTCAGGTACCCCTTCTTTGCTCACTCAGTTTTTTCTGGTGCAGAGAAGTGTGCTCTGATGGGCCCATTCTGGGTCAGATGTCTGCTCCTGGACCAGCTGCCAGTGGCTGGAGATGCAGGGTCATTTGAGAACACAGTCCCTCTAAAGGAAAACAAATGGATGTTGTAGGTAGAGGGACTATTGAGAGAAAAAGAGCCAGGCTGGCCAGACCAAACCAAAGATGGAATTCACCCTTCTCTTCTGAAAGTAAACACAGGAAGAACTCACTTGTTTCAAGTTTTACTCACTTATTTACTTCTCTTCCTTTATGCATTGATTCATTCAAACACTAAACACTTGTTAGAGCACTATCTGCCAGGTCATGATCATTTTCTTGGTTTATAGTAAAGGAAAGATTCCTCCTCCTACTGTGGCTACGTTCCCCTCACACTCTTCTGTCTCTGCTAGAGAAACTCTTAACCCCACTCGCCAGTGAACAGGAGTTTCTAGACCATTTCAAGCCCATGACTACACTTGTTGAGCAGTCTGTTCTCTTTGAAACAGCCAGCGATGGGCAAATATCACAACAGATCTTGCCAGTCTCTCAATAATCACACAGATGCACATACATATGTACACAGACAGACGCACACACACACACACACACACACACACACACACACACACACAGAGGCCAGGATGCAGCACTAGAAACTGAGAAATTGCTTTATTTTTCTCTGGTGAATAGAGCATTTTGTAAGCCACATTCAGTTTATTGAATTTATTTGCCTCCTATAGGAGGCCTATGGGCTTCCCAGGTGGCGCTAGTAAAGAACCCACCTGCCAATGCAGGAGACAAAAGAGACATGGGTTTGATTCCTGGATTGGGAAGATCCCCTGGAGGAAGGCATGGCAACCCACTCCAGTATTCTTGCCTGGAGAATCCCATGGACAGAGGAGCTTGGGGGGCTATGGTCCATAGGGTCACAAAGAGCTGGACATGACTGAAGCAACTTAACCTACACACATACTCATACACACACACATACACACACACGAGACCTATAGTGTAAAGATACTCCGAACTCAGGGAAGACTCACTGGATTTCTTTGAACAAGAGTTACTATCTCTTTGTCCTCAAATTTTCTCATCTGAAAGGTAAAAAGATTAAATATGAAATAAATCCTTATAGCCAGTTTTGGGAGAGGAAAAACTAGGTCCTAAATTTTCAAAACTCTGGGTCTCACAAAGGAGTCTTTCTCCAATATTCCAGGTTGTGCTGGGTGGACAAGTTCTATTCTGGCCTTTCCTTCCTTTCCTTCTTTCTATCTTTTTCTTTGCTTCTTTTTTTCTATCATTCTCTGTTGTATTCATTTTTCTCTCCTTTTGTGCTCTCTGACACACTGTAACTTCTAGAAGTCCAAGACCAACACTTTTTCAGTTCAGTTCAGTTCAGTCACTCAGTTGTGTCTGATTCTTTGTGACCCCATGGACTGCAGCACGCCAGGCCTCCCTGTCCATCACCAACTCCCGGAGTTTACCCAAACCCATGTCCATTGAGTCGGCGATGCCATCCAGCCATCTCATCCTCTGTCGTCCCCTTCTCCTCCTGCCCTCAATCTTTCCCAGCATCAGGGTCTTTTCCAATGAGTCAGCTCTTCGCATGAGGTGGCCAAAGTATTGGAGTTTCAGCTTCAACATCAGTCCTTCCAATGAACACCCAGGACTGATCTCTTTTAGGATGGACTGGTTGGATCTCCATTATATCTCAAATGCCCAGGGCATAACTAAGCATATAGTAGACACTCAATAAATGTTTATTGGCTCACACAAAAGCCATCAGAATTCTCATCTCCTTAGATGTTCTCCTAACCTGGATCCACAGACAATCCTGGTCTAGCAGGAACAGCAGAGACCCATGAGCACACATTCAACCCAGTATTAATGAGAACGGTCCAGGCTACTCAGATACTTTTTAAAAAGAAAACTTAATAACAGTCACTGAGCCCTTACTATGTGTCTGGCATCATCTAAGAGCCTTGACAACATTATCAAACCAGTGGGTCTTATTCAGAGTGACTTTGCTTCCAGGCATGATGGACAAGGTCTGGACAAAATTTTGATTGTCACTCTGGAGGGGTTTGATGCTGGTACATAGTGGGAGAAGCCAGGGATCTTGCTAAACATCCTATAATACACCAGACAAGCCCCCACAACAAAGAGTCCGTCCCCAAGTCAATAGTGCCAAGGGTGAGAAATTCTAATTTAAATGAATCCTATCTACAATGTTATTTTTATTATTTTCCTGATTTGACTGGAGAGAAATCGGAGAAATATGTAATTTGCCCAATTACCAGATCTGGAATTTGAACCTCAGTCTTTTGGGTAGAAACCCTCTGCTCTTACTATTGAGCCTATATCTCTTGGCAGGTCTTACCTACAAGGATGAACTAAACAGGGAACTTGACAGTGACGATCTTGAACCTACTTAGCATGCTGGGCCTTGAAGATCACCCACTGCTTCAACAGCAGATTTTTTACCTAGTTTCATGTGAGGAACTGAAGATGTTACTTTGGCCAGACCTGGGAGTATCTTTAAATTGAATCCAGTTCCTCCTATTGAAACACAATAACTTTCAAACTCATCTAGTCTCTTCATTACCAGTGTTATAGCCAGTTGTCGAAATCTCTTTTGAGTTAGTAGTTAAAAGGCCCAGCCACACATTCGTAACGTTATTGGTGCTGGCTAAAATCCTTTGCAACAACACAAACATCACTCAGAATCAAATTATCAGATGTGCCGACAAGATGCTTCTCGATTTAATAGTGTGGTAAATGATGGCTGGGAGATGTTCTTTGAAGCTGTGGAGGCAAATGTGAAAGCTAATTCAATTCTCAAATGAATAAAAGTGAGAAACTGTTCTTATAAACCTGATATTACCAGAGATAGGGCCAGAGCCTGCTGCTGCCTTGCATGGGGGAGGAGAGAAGTGTAGAATTTACTTTATTTCTGATAATAAAGAGTTGGGCTCTGCGACCACACAGGTTTGATCTTGATCTCCGGCAGAGGACTTGAAAAGGAGTGAGGGCTCATTTCCAACTCAGTTGAGAGGTGGGCATCGTCTGTCATCAGTTCTCCTGGGGGCCTCTTGAGAGCAAGGGGTCCCCTAAAGTGGGATCCAGGGCCTCGGGGAAATCACATCCTGCTTATTAGACTTGGAGAGTATATAATAGGATTTCCTGAGAGCAAAGGGGATCTCAGATCACCTAGGCCACTGACTCTCCAATTTCTCACCAGGGTCCCAGGTTTTCACATAGGCATCTCAGGGATAAGGAGAAAGAAGCTTTGGAAGACACTTGGGGCCTGGAATTTGCTTTAATTTATTATACATACAGATGACCCTTGAACAACATAGGCTTAAGGCATGCAGGTGCACTTCAATGTGGGGTTTTTTCTGCAGGAAATAAATTCTAAAGTACTATCTGATCTGTGTTTGATTGAATCAGTGGATGTGGAACCATGGATATTTGTGGACTAGAAAGCTGTATGTGGATTTTCAACTGTGTGGGGGTCAGCACCCCTATGGCCTTTGTTTGAGGGTTGGCTGTAAACATATTGGGCTTTGTTGCTAAGTCACTCAGTTGTGTCCAACTCTTTGCGACCTCACGGACTGTAGCATGCCAGGCTTCCCTGTCCTCTGTCATCTCCTGGAGTCTGCACAAACTCATGTCCATTGAGTCGGTGATGCCATCTAACCATCTTATCTTCTGTCATCCCCTTCTCCTGCCTTCAATCTTTCCCAGCATCAGGGTCTTTTCCAATGACTCAGCTCTTCACACCAGGGAGCCAAAGTACTGGAGTTTCAGCTTCAGCATCAATCCTTCCAATGAATATTCAGGACTGATTTCCTTTACGATTGACTGCTTTGATCCCTTTGCTGTCCAAAGGACTCTCAAGAGTCTTCTCCTATACCACAGTTCAAAAGCATCAATTCTTTGGCGCTCAGCCTGCTTTATGGTTCAACTCTCACATCCATACATGACTACTGGAAAAACCACAGTTTTAACTATATGGACCTTCGTTGACAAATAATGTCACTGCTTTTTAATATGCTGTCTAGGTTTGTCATAGCTGTCCTTCCAGGAACAAATGTCTTTTAATTTCATGGCAGCAGTCACCATCTACAGTGATATTGGAGCCCAAGAAAATAAAGTCTGTCACTGTTTTCATTGTTTCCCCATCTATTTGCCATGAAATGATGAGACCAGATGTCATGATCTTTGCTTTTTGAATGTTGAGTTTTAAGCCAGCTTTTTCACTCGTCTCTTTCACCTTCAACAAAAGGCTCTTTAGTTCCTGTTCCCTTTCTGCCATAAGGGTGGTGTCATCTGCACATCGGAGGTTATTGATATTTCTCCCCTGCAATCTTGATTCCAGCTTGTGCTTCATCTGAATTAGATCTGATAGACAGAATGTCTGAAGAACTATGGATACAAGTTCATGACACTGTAGAGGAGGCAATGATGAAGACCATCTCCAAGAAAAACAAATGCAAAAAGGCAAAATGGTTGTCTGAGGAAGCCTTACAGATAGCTGAGAAAAGAAGAGAACCTAAAGACAAAGGACAAAAGGAAAGATATACCCATCTGAATGCAGAGTGCCAAAGAATAGCAAGGAGAAATAAAAAAGCCTTCCTCAGTATCAGTGCAAAGAAATAGAGGAAAACACTACAGTGGGAAAGACTGGAGATCTCGTCAAGAAAATCAGAGATACCAAGGGAACATTTCATGCAAAGATGGACTCAATAAAGGACAGAAATGATATGGACCTAACAGAAGCAGCAGATATTAAGAAAAGGTTGCAAGAATACATGGAAGAACTATAGAAAAAAGATCTTAATGACCCAGATAACCATGATGGTGTGATCACTCACCTAGAGCCAGACATCCTGGAGTCTGAAGTTAAGTGGGCTTTAGGAAGCATCACTACGAACAAAGCTAGTGGAGGTGATGGCATTCCCACTGAGCTATTTCAAATCCTAAAAGACGATGCTGTGAAAGTGCTGCACTCAATATGCCAGCAAATATGGAAAACTCAGCAGTGGCCACAGGACTGGAAAAGGTCAGTTTTCGTTCCAATCCCAAAGAAAGGCAATGCCAAAGAATGTTCAAACTACCGCACAACTGCACTCATCTCACACACTAGCAAAGTAATGCTCAAAATTCTCCAAGCCAGGTTTCAATGGTACTTGAACTAAGAACTTCCAGATGTTCAAGCTGGATTTAGAAAAGGCAGAGGACCAGAAATCAAAATGCCAACATCTGTTGGATCATATAAAAAGCAAGAGAGTTCCAGAAAAAAACATCTACTTCTGCTTTATAGACTATGCCAAAGCCTTTGACTGTGTGGATCACAACAAACTGTGGAAAATTCTTCAAGAGATGGGAATACCAGACCACCTTATCTGCCTCCTGAGAAATCTGTATGCAGGTCAAGAAGCAACACTTAGAACCAGATGTGGAACAATGGACTGGTTCCAAATTGGGAAAGGAGTATGTCAATGCTGTATATTGTCATCCTGCTTCTTTAACTTATATGCAGAGTACATCATGCAAATGCCAGACTGGATGAAGCACAAGCTGGAATCAAGATTGCCAGGAGAAATATCAATAACCTCAGATATGCAGATGACACCACCCTTATGGAAGAAACTGAACAGGAACTGAGGAGCCTCTTTATGAAAGTGAAAGAGAAGAGTGAAAAAGCTGGCTTAAAACTCAACATTTAAAAACCAAAGATCATGGCATCTGGTCCTATCACTTTGTGGTAAATAGATGGGGAAACAGTGACAGACTTTATTTTCTTGGGCTCCAAAATTACTGTAGATGGTGACTGCAGCCATGAAATTAAAAGACGCTTGTTCCTTGGAAGAAAAGCTATGACCAACCTAGACAGCATAATAAAAAGCAGAGACATTACTTTGCTGACAAAGGTCCATCTAGTCAAAGGTATGGTTTTCCCAGTAGTCATGTATGGATGTGAGAGTTGGACCATAAAGGAGGCTGAGCGCTGATGAATTGATGCTTTTGAACTGTGGTACTGGAAAAGTCTCTTGAAAGTCCCTTGGACAGCAAGGAAATCAAAGTAGTCGATCCTAAAGGAAATCAATCCTGAATATTCATTGGAAGAACTGATGCTGTAGCTGAAGCTCCAATACTTTGGCCACCTGATGTGAAGAACTGACTCACTGGAAAAGACTCTGATGGTGGGAAAGAGTGAAGGCAGAAAGAGAAGGGGATGACAGAGGATGAGATGGTTGGATGGCATCACCAACTCAATGGACATGAGTTTGAGCAGGCTCCTGTAGTTGGTGATAGACATGGAAGCCTGGTATGCTACAGTCCATGGGTTGCAAAGAGTTGGACATGATTGACCGACTTCACTGAACTGAAGCAGGGTGACAATATCCAACCTTGACATACTCCTTGTCCAATTTTGAACCAGTCCATTGCTCTATACCCAGTTCTAATTGTTGCTTCTTGACCTGCATACAAATCTAACAGGAGGCAGATAAGGTAGTCTGGTATTCCCATCTTTTTAAGAATTTTCCACAGTTTGTTGTGATCCACACAGTCAAAGTCTTTGGCATAGTCAATGAAGCAGAAGTAGATGTTCTTCTGGAACATCTGGAACATCTCTCTTGCTTTTTCTATGATCCAACGGATGTTGGCAATTTGATCTCTGGTTCCTCTGCCTTTTCTAAATCTAGCTTGAACATTTGGAATTTCTCCATTCATGTACTGTTGAAGCCTAGCTTGAAGGATTTTGAGCACTACCCTGCTAGCATGTGGACTTAGGGATAAGCTATTATCTAGAGAAAAAGATATTTTGCTGCTCAAAGTCATAAACTCCACTAGTCTCCTCACTTAGATGAGGAAAACTAGGCCCAAGGCCACATAACCAGTCAAGGGCTACACTGCAACACCAATTCTCTGACAGCAACTGGGTATCCAATGATTCAACTCAAGTCTGATACTAACTGCTTGGAATTTGCTCAAACTGCTGATGCCAGCCACAAGTCCCAAGAGCCACCCACACATCTCCCTGACCAACGTGGCTATAAATTTGGTGGTCCCTATGATCCCCTGTGAAGGACAGGGAAGCCTGTGTGCTGCAGCCCATGGAGTCACAAGGAGTTGGGCACGACTTAGCAACTGAACAACAACAACAATGATCCCCCTTCAGGTGTGATAATTACCTATTAATTATCTTAATAATAAGATAATTATGACATATATAATAGTCCTTTTTTATAGAAAGACTCAAAGAACTCAAGAAGTACACATTTGTGATTATTATTTTCATGTAAAGGATAAAAATGTATGGCCAGATGAAGAGATTCATAAGATAACGAAGTGTGGAAAGACCCCAAGTACAGGAGGTTCTGTATCTGTGAAGCCTAGGGATGTACCATCCTACCTGTAGAGCCGCAAGTCACCAACCAGGAAACCTCTGTGTCTTCTTGTTCAGAGTTTTTGTCCAGGTTTTATTAGTTAGGTGCAATTGATTAACTCATTGGCCATGTGACTGAACTCAACCTTCAGCAGATCTCCCCTCCCAAGGAGGTCTGAGCAGAGTGGGCTGAAACTCTTGAGCACATATTTGGAGAAAACTCTAATTTGAAAAGATAAATGCACTCCAGTGTTCATAACAGCTTTATTCACAATAACCAAGACATGAACACAACCTCAATATCCATTGACAGATGAGTGAATATAGAAGATGTGGGGGGGGGGTGTGTGTGTCTATATAAAAATGGGTGCTCAGTCACTCAGTCGTGTCTGACTCTGCGTGACCCCATGGACTGTAGCCCACCAGGCTCCTCTGTCCATGGAATTCTTCTGGCAAGAGTACTAGAGTGGGTTGTCATTTCCTACTGCAGGGGATCTTCCTGACCTAGAGACTGAACCCACATCTCTTATGTCTTCAGCATTGGCATGAGGTTTCTTTACACTAGTGCCACGTGGGAAGCCCAATATCACTTATATGTGGAGTCTTAAAAAATGATACTAACTAACTTACTTACAAAAGAGAACAGACTTACAGACCTAGAAAGCAAATTTATGGTTAGGAAAGGCAAGTGGTGGGGGAAGAGATAAATTGCAAATTTTGGATTAATAGATACAAACTACTATACATACAATAGTAAACAACAAGTAAACAAGGACCTACTATGAAGTACAGAGAACTATGCTCAATGTCTTACAATAACCTATAATGGAAAAGAATCTGGTAAAGAATACACACACACACACACACACACACATATCTGAATCTCTTTGCTGTACACTTGAAACTAACCCAGCATTTTAAATCAAATTAACTAAACTTTAATAAAAAAAAAAATAACAGAGTGGGGCTAGAAGTTCCAATCCTCTAATCTCACACACACTGTTTCTTGTGTGGCCAGATCCTCCCTTGAAACTTAGTTTGAAACTATCTAACTATCCTCCGTGAATCACCTCTTTACATAAACTCAGGTGCACTCAAAAGGGGCTCCTTATGAATAACAAGGTTCTCCTACCACTTAGGAAATTCCAAAGGTATTTGAAGCTCTGTGCCAGGAATCAGAGACAAAGACCAGATTTTTTCTTCTTTATAATCATACCCCCAGGGCAGAGGTTGACACCATCACTCTTCCTTTCTTTCGCCTCAGATTTCCCCCCTGAGAACTGGCTGGATGTTTTCAGAGTGTAGTGATCTGTTGTTTTACAGAGGAGTGAAAGAGACTGAGAGACACTGAGACCTCCGTGGCTAAGCTGGTGTGAAATTTTGGTCTCTAAACCTGAATTCCCTGAGATTCTCTGGAGGGTTCCATGTTTGTCTCCTATGGTTGCTCTAGACAGTTGTCACAAACTTAGTGACTTTAAAACACATTTATTAGCTTACAGATCTGGAGGCTGGAAGTCTGAAATGAGTCCTTAGGGCTGTGTTTCTTCTGGAGGCTCCATGAGAACCTGTTTCCTTGACATTTTTGTCTTCCAAGGTTCTTTTGCATCTTTTTATTCATGATCTTCTTCCTCTGTCTTCAAAGCCTGCAGTGTAGCATTTTCAAATCCTTTCTCTCTCTCCCTCTGTTTCCATCATGACATGACTTTCTGTCTAACTCTGACTCTCCTGTACCTCTCTTTTAAAGACCCTGTGATTGTATCAGGCTCACCAGAGCTTTCCTCGTGGCTCAGATGGTAAAGAATATGCCTGCAATGCAGGAGACCTGGGTTCAATCCTGGGTTGGGAAGATCCCCTGGAGAAGGGAATGGCAACCCACTCCAGTATTCTTGCCTGGAGAATCCCATGGACAGAGGAGCCTGGCGGGCTACAGTCCATGGGGTCTCAAAAGAGTCAGATGCGACTGAGTGTCTAACACTTTCACTTTTCACTTTCACCAGGATGATCTTCCATTTCAAGATCCTTTACTTGATCCCATTTGCCTTATAAGGTAAGATGCAGTTTCCGGACAAGAGGACATAAATATCTTTAGGAGGACACTATTCAGTATTCCTGCCTGGAGAATCCCAGGGACGGCGGAGCCTGGTGGGCTACCGTCTATGGGGTCACACAGAGTCGGACACGACTGAGGCGACTTAGCAGCAGCAGCAGCATTCAGTGGACCATGGTTCTATGCTTCCACCATCATGGGCTTGGATTTTTTGGCCTCAGCCCATTTTTGTTGCATCACAGATGAATGGTGATCACTGTTGCAGAGGAGGGGACCATGTCTCCTTTCTCAAAGTTTGTTTCTCTGGCTGGCCCATTCATTCCAAGTTTTGCTAAGGGGTGAGGATCTCTCACTTGAAGGGAGAGAACTTCTTTCAAGGCTAATGTGCTCTTTTTTTAACTCCTCCAGACTTTGTGTTGCTGGTCTGGATTGCATTCCCGTACAGCCCACATTGTAGGTGGGATAGGATGCTAAGAAATATTGTCCAGTCATCCTGAATCTGCTAGCTCAGCCCTCACTAGAGAGTCCTGCAAAACAGTCTTGGTATTTTTCTGACTAAATCAATTGGTGATTTATTTCCTTCTTGCACAAAGTCTGGCCCAAATGGTTAACTGCCCAAGCAGCGTTTGCAAACCCATTTTTTCCCTCTCTCGTCATCCATTGATTTGCTGTGTGAACTTCAGAAATTTGCTTCCTTCTCCCATTTTTCTAAGAGAAAGCTGTAGTGAGAGCTCATGAGAAATGCTTTTATTCCCATGGTTCTGCAGAGGTCAGTGGTTTTCGACCCCCAGGGGGTTTTGCATGCCCCTCCCTTCCCAGGGGATATTCGGCATTGTTTGGACACGTTTTGGTTGTGATGACTTGGGGAGGGGATACCCTTGGCATCTTGTGGGTAGAGGCCAATCTGACAGTGGCAGAACAGACCCCACAACAAAAGCATTATCTGGTCCAAAATGCCAGCAATGATGCAGGAGGAAAAAACATATCCTGATAATTTCAGTCTCTTTGTGTGGATTTACTTGTCCTCTCCATGGGAGGGAGTGAGTAACCCTGTTTGTCAGATTATGGGACAATAACTGAGGCACATTAATAAGCAGGCAGTGTCTTTGGGCTCCAGAAGCTTCAAAACCAAGAGCCAGGCTGTCTACTTTCTCTGGTCTCATCTGCCCCCAGACGCAGTAAGTCTTCTTTCTCCAGTCCCGTTGCTGACCTCTGCAGTGAAAACAAGAAGCAGGGCATCACTGCGGAAGACAGCGGATGAAGGAGGAGCCTGCTTTTCACTGCTGTCTGTGAGTGTGGACTCCAAGTCTGTTCGATATGTTTTGCTTCCATACACAGAAGTCATGTCCCTTTCAGGGTTTAGATTTGGGGAGAGGGGGGTCCATGAACTCCTGTCCAAGCCACTGTCTATAATACAGTTTTATCGAATGATGAGGATTGGGTGATGATGGGAGTGGGAGAATGCAAACCATCAATGAAGCTCATGGAAACTATACTGTGTATAAAGCTCATGGTCCCAACTCTTCTTGTCAGTTTTCATTAACCTGGAGCAAAGGGAGGAATGCATTTGAATCCCTTGCGTTTGGGTGTCTTGGTGACTTTGGGGTGAGGCATAAAGAAGGGTAAGTACTCAGGGTTGTTTCTTTGTTTTGATTCTCCAGGCCCCGGGGAAGGCAAGGGTCTGAGCAGAGCTGGGTAAAGCTCTCCTCCAAACAAGCTTTTTCTCAAGTGAGGCTGTAATCCTCATTGGCTAGGGAAACCAGCAGATTCCAGCCAGGCAGACTTCCTTGGTCTTTGTCTCGGCTTGAACTGTGATTGCTATCCGGGGAAGTCAAGTCCTTCCTCAGCTAGCAGGAATATAAATGGTCAAGAGGAGTTTTTACATTAGATTGGAGCAGAAAATCCTTGCTTCTACTGATGACAGAAAGAAAAAAAAGGGAGGAAAAAAAGATAGGCCACTGCTATTTAAGAGATAAGTTATGTTGTCATATAAGCTATACAGTTATAGAGGATTTTAATTCTTCCTTTAAATGCAAAGGAAAACAATAATTTTGAAATGGGTTCATTGATCAGAAAATAACTAACGGCTGCAAACATTTATTCCCACCACAAAAGACACAAGCCTCCTTTATCTTAACAAGAATATTATCTTGTTACAGTTAATAGTTATTGAACTGCTGGCTATGTCCCAGGCACTGTTCGAGGGTGCTGGGAAAATAACACCTAATCGAATTTTCACTCTAATCCTTAGCGTAGGTACTGTCATTACCTTGATTTTACAGATAAGGGAACTGAGGATCAGAGAGGTGAAGCAGCTTGTCCAAGGTCACACAGATGGTAATGTGTCAGAGGACTTTGGAACTTAGATTGGGTTGACAGAATGATCCCTCTTAATCATTGTCTTGTAGAATTTTTCTCCAGATTGCTATTGTTTTTCAGTCGCTAAGTCATGTGTGACTCTGTAACCCCATTGACTGCAGCACGACAGGCTTCCCTGTCCCTCCTCATCTCCCGGAGCTGGCCCAAGTTCATTTCCATTGCATCAGTGATGCCATCCAACCATCTCATCCTCTGTTTCCCCCTTCTCTTCCTGCCTTCTATCTTTCCCAGTATCAAGGCCTTTTCTAATGAGTCAGTTCTTCACATCAGGTGGCCAAAATATTGGAGCTTAAGCTTCAGCATCAGTTCTTCCAATGAGTATTCAGGGTTGATTTCCTTTAAGATTGACTGCTTTGATCTTCCTGCTGTCCAAGGGACTCTCAAGAGTCTTCTCCAACACCACAGTTCAAAAGCATCAATTCTTGGGTGCTCTGCCTGCTTTATGGTCCAGCTCTCACATCTGTACATGACTACTAGAAAGACCATAGCCTTGACTATACAGACCTTTGTTGGCAAAGTGACATCTTTGCTTTCTAATACACTATCTATGTTTGTCATAGCTTTCCTTCCAAGAAGCAATCATCTTCTAATTTCATGGCTGCAGTCAGTTATCCAGTTATCCAGGTTGGTCCTCCATATTTTCACATTCAGACTCTGTCTTGAGAGTGACCAGAACCTCACTCTGCGATTTTGTTTCTTTGTAATGTCTTTGATAAAGTTTTGGTGTCAGGGTAATATTGGACTCCTACAATGAATTAAGAAGTGTTCTTAAACTTTTCAGAAGACCTTGTGTAGAACTGATATTATTTCCTTCTAAAATGTGTAGGAGAATTCACCAGTGAGGACATCTGAGTCTAGAGTTTTCTTTGTGAAAAAGTTTTTTAAATTAATTAATTAGTTTCATTTTTGGTTGTGCTAGCTCTTTGCTGCTGCGCATGGGATTTCTCTAGTGATGGTGAGTGGGCTTCCTGTTGTGGTGGCTTCTCTTGTTCCCCAGGCTCTAGGGAGCTGGGGCTTCAGTCGCAGCATGAGGGCTCTAGAGAGTGGGCTCAGTAGTTGTGGCACACAGCTGGCTTAGTTGCTCCACAGCATGTGGGATCTTCCTGGACCAGGGATCGAACTCATGTCCCTGCCTTGGCAGGCAGACTCCTATCTACTGTACAAGCAGGGAAGTCTTGTGAAAAAGTTTTAAGCTATGATTTCATTTCAGTAGATAGCACTATTTACATTATCAATGTCATCTTGAATGAGCCTTTCTAGTTTGTGTCTTTCAGGAAATTTGTCTGTTTCAACCAACTTGTTGACCATATGGACATAAAACTGTTCATAATATTCACCTTCTTATAGAATCTGTAATGAGATCACTTTTCTCATTCCTGGTAATGGTATTTGTGTCTTCTTTCTTTTTCTTGATCAATCTGGCTAGATGTTTATCAAATATTTGATGGCCTCAAAGAATCAGGTTTTGTTGTATTGGTTTTCTCCCCTTTTTTCTTTCCTTCTGTTTTCTATTTAATTTGTCTCTGCTCTCATATTATTACATCCTTTCTTCTGCTTACTTTGTGTCTAACTTGCTCTTCATTTTCAGTAAGGTGGAAACTGAGTTCATTGATTAAGACTGTCATAGCTTTCTAATGAAGGCATTTAAATACTTCAAATTTCTCCCTAACTACTGCCTTAACAATATTCAATATCTTACCATATGTTGTTTTCACTTTCATTCAGTTCCAAATACTTTCTAATTCCTCGTTTTTATTTCTTCTTTGACCCATGGGTTATTTAGATGTATGCTACTAAATTTCCAAGTGCTTGGAGTTTTCCAGAGATCTTTCTGTTATTCTGTTAATATCTAATTTAATTCAAGAGAGTCAGAAAATATATTTTGAATAATTTGAATCCTTTTAACCATATTGGGACTTGTGTTTTGGTTCAGGGTATAGTTCATATTGCTAAATGTTCTGTGTGGACGTTGAAAACAATGAAAAGAACATGAACTCTGCTACTATTGAATGTTCTGGAAATGTTAATTCAGTAATGCTAGTTTGGTGCTGTTCAAATCTTCTATTTCCTTGCTGATTTTCCATTTACTTGCTCTATCAATTATTGAGAGAGAGTTTTATTTTTTGAGCTATAATTGTGGAATTCTTCATTTCTCTTTGCATTTTCCTATTTTTGCTTTGTGTCCTTTCAAGGTCTGTTTATTGGGTGCATAAACATGTATGTCCTCTGGAGTAATCGACCCCCTTGTTACTACAAAGTAAACTTCTGTATTCTTTGCTCTATTTTATCTGATAATAATAAAATTGCTCTGGCTTTTTATAAAGATAGGGTTAGCATGTTATATCTTTTTCTATGTTTTTACTTTTAACCTATTATGTATCTACATTAAAAGAACATTTCTTGTATTTGCAGCATATAATTAGGTCTTTTTATTTTTAAATATAAACTGATCTTCTTGCCTTTTAATAAGGATTCTTAAGCTACTTAAATTTAATACAATTATTAATATAGTTAAGTTCATGTCTAGCATCTTGCCATTTTTTATTAGATCCATTTGTATCTATTTCCTTTCTGCTTCTTCCCTTTGTTGGGTTAATTGAGTATTCTTTACGATTTCATTTTTTAAATCACAGCTTTATTGAGATGTAATTCACATACCATAAAACTCAGTCTTTTAAAGTGTGCAACTCAGTAGGCTTTAGTAAATTCAGAATTGTTCAACCATTATGATTGTCTAATTCCAGGACATTGTCATCATCCCCAAAAGAAAGCCAAAACCCATGATGTAGTCACTCCACACTGCTTACTATCCCTAGCCTGAGGCAACCCCTACTCTACTTTCTGTCTCTATGGATTTGTTTATTCTGAACATTTCAGATAAATGAAATCACAAAATATGCATCATTTTGTGATGGATTCTTTCACTTTGCATAATGTTTTCAAGGTTCACTCATGGGATGCTGCTGGTGCTGCTGCTAAGTCACTTCAGTTGTGTTTGACTCTGTGCGACCCCATAGATGGCAGGCCACCAGGCTCCTCTGTCCCTGGGATTATCCAGGCAAGAATACTGGAGTGGGTTGCCATTTCCTTCTCCAGTGTATGAAAGTGAAAAGCAAAAGTGAAGTCGCTCAGTCGTATCCCTACTCTTAGCGACCCCACAGACTACAGCCTACCAGGCTCCTCCGTCCATGGGATTTTCCAGGCGAGAGTACTGGAGTGGGGTGCCATTGCCTTCTCCACACTCATGGGATAGGATATATCAATACTTCAGTCCTTTCTATAACAGAATAATATTACATTGTATAGATATGCCACATTTTACTTATGCTTTCATAAGTAAATAGATACTCAGATCATTTCAATTTTTTGGCTAATGTGAATAGTGTTACTATCATTGTTTATATACACATTTTTGTATGACTGTATGTTTTCAAATCTCTTGGGGGTATACCTAAGAGTAGAATTGCTGTAATATAGTAAATATGTTTAACAACTTGTGAAATTAGCAAACTGTCTTCCAAAGTGCCTGGATCATTCTACAGTCTCACCAATAATATGTTAAGGTTGATTACTCCAGATCCTCGCCTACTCATTACTGTCTGTCTCTTTGATTATAGCCATTGATGTAGGTATGAAGAGGTATCTCATTATGGTTTTGATTTGCATTCCCTTATGACTAATGATATTTAGCATCTACCCATCCACGTACCTAGTAGCCATTTGCTTACCTTTGCTGGAGAAATGTCTGTTGAAATCCTTTCCTAATTTTTAAATTGTTTTTATTTTTTTTCTAATGTTGAGTTGTAAGACTTCTTTATGTATTTTGGACACAAGGTCCCTATGTGATATAAGATTTGCAAATATTATTTCTTAATCTGTGTACTGCCTTTTAATCTTTTTTCATGCTGTCTTACAAAGCACAAAGTTTTTTTATTTCAATGAAGTTTGATTTCTTTAATTATTTTTTGGCCACTTTTGTTTAGTGTCATATCTAAAAGGCTTTGCAAACACAAGATTACAAAGATATATCCCTATTTTTTCTAGTGGTTTTATACTTACAACTCTTACATGTAATTTGATGAAATTTTTGAGTTAATTTTGGTGTGAGGTAAGAATATAGCTTCATTCTTTTACTTGTGAATATCCAGTTATTCAGTATCATCTGATGAAAAGACTATTCTTTCCCACATTGAATTGTCTTGGTACCTTTGTCAAACATCAATGGACCACAAATGTGAGGGCTTATTTTTGGACTCTCAGTTCTATTTTCTTGATCTATATGTCTAGCCTTATGTAATACCACATTGCCTTGATTCCGTAGCTTTGAAGTATGTTTTGAAATCAAGAACAGTGTGCCCAACTTAGTTCTTCTTTTCAAAATTGTTTTGGCTATTCTAGGATGCACAAATTTTCATATTAGCTTGAAAGTTCCTGAAAAAAGTCCAGCTTTGCTAATGATAAGTAGTGAATTAAATCTGCAGGTCATTTTAGAGAGTGTGGTAGGTATAATAATGACCCTCCAAGAAGTCATCCATGTTCTAATCTCCTTAACCTGTGAATATGTTACCTTACACACAAAAAAGTACATTGTAGATGTGATTAAGTTCAGGATCTTAAGATGAGTGATACTGGGTTATCCTGGTGGGTCCAATGTCCTTGGGCAGGAAGGAGGGTCAGAGTCAGACAAGGAGATGTATTGTTGGAGCAATGGAGTCACAAGCCAAGGTCTGTGGGAAACCACCAGAAGTTGCCTAAAAAGTCTTACACTGGGCTGGAAATGGAGGATACAGAAGTGAGCAAAAATAAGCAAACAACAAAACAATCTGCACCCTAGTGGAGCTTAATCAAATAGCCTTATCTATTTACAAAGTGCTTGCAGGGGGAGATAAGAGTTGACAACAACTGTCTTGGATTTAATATGTTGGGAGGAGGCGGGTGGCATCAGAATTAGTTGCCCAGAGGAAATATGAAAGAAAGAGGAGGGGCTAACTGATGAAGCAGATGAGGTGAGCACTCCAGGCAGAAGAAACGAAACATGCGAAGAGGCCAGGAAGCAAAAAGCAGACTTCAGCTCTGCCTCCAGGCTTTCATCTCAGAGCGTGTTGTAGCAAGAGCTTCTCCTTGGCTTCGTTTGGCATCATCACCTTGGAGGCTCCAGCAATGCTGGAGTGAGCTAGGGGCTGGCTTGCTTGCTTTTGGAAGACAAATGTCTCTTTCCCTACCCTCTTGTGACAACCCCTAGCCTAAATCACTTGCTGCTGCTCACAGGGTCCCACAAGCACCTGGCTTCCAATACGCCGTGTGAACTGACGGAGGGTCCTGGTTGTTATTTCTTCTCTAATTAGCTAGTGCACCTGCGCTCCCGGTGCCTTCTCCTGAGCCCGTGAGGCCACCAGAGGTCGCATTAACAAGCTCGATATAATAAGTCTTTGCCGTGAAAGCTCAGGGTAATTAATTCTAACACTGGGAAGGGCTCAAGACTAATTCCACTAAACTGTATTGAGAAATCAGGGCACACACACGCACACACAAATCATACAGTCACTTAGCAACTTCTTCTGATGCTTTTCGTTACATGGCTTCCTTTTCTTCCCATAATCAGCCCATCCATTAGGTACAATAGTATTCATGGCTCTTCTTGTTTTACAGATTCTAAGAAACTAAGGCCCAGAGAGGTCTTTAAAGTCACACAGTTTCAGGGCTGGAGCTGGGATTTCATCTCAGTGCTAAGTTATTACCAAGCTCATGTACTTTCTAATATCCTCCATGAGCTATGCTTTTGGTACTTTGAACTATGTTTTACAATCAGAACTTAACTAACCCTTCCTATTACCAGAGAATTGATGCAGCAGGCTCTTGCAGTTGTGTATATATATACTTAATTGTGTCATCTCTGTCTAAATAAAACCCTTTGGCCTATTGCATATCCTGGCACTGCTGAATGTCTGATCCAGGGACAGACCCTTGGAGTCTCTGTCCAAAGCCTTCTGCCTCCCAGAAGACCTAACTAGGAAAAAAGGGTAACAGAAAGTAACTTGCTGATCCTAATTGCTTTGCCCGCTCTACATGTCTCAGATCAAATACCATTTTGTCCTCTTTTTCCCCTTTAGGGGGGAATTAATTAAGCTCTAATTACACTGACAGAAAAAAATAGAAGCTACAATAAAATTATTTTTTTTTTAAAAAAGCTATTAACAAGGTCTGTGCACAGAGCTTGTTATAACCCAGGGAATGAGCCTCATTTGAATTTTATGGCCTTTCAATTTACATTTTTTTATTAAACCTTTTCTTACAATCCTCAATATGTCTTCCACGGTATAATCATCCTTGGGAATTTTCAGGTGTTAAATTAGATACTTGGGGGCTCCCTGACTCATCCTGCCTTTGGTCAGAGCATGCTGTATTCTATGAGGCAGATTAATAACAATTTTTAAAAAACTGATTTAAGAGTTCACACCAATTTTTTGCTTTCCATCTGGAAGGAAGTCTGACTTGCAGAGCCCCTCTGGTCCAGGCAAATTAGATGGGAGCGAAAGTTTTCCTTGTTAGAGAGAAACTTTAGAAGTGGATTGCAATCAGGACATGCCACTTTAAGGGAGGAACACAATCCTTTCTCCCCATCAAAGGGAAGCCAGCCATGCAGACAGGGCTGGGCTGCTGTGAAGGTGGGCAGGACCTTCCCACCAGCAGGGATGGGAGAGGCACCCTTGCCCTGCCATGCTTCACAGCACTTTCCTGAATGTCAGAGCTTGAAACATAAACCATCCCAGAAGGAGATATGACCCACCAACTGACCCAGTGAAGGGTAGAACTGTGACTCAACCCTAGACCTGGACCTGTCCTGTGGTTTCCTTATCACATGTGGCTGGGTCACTGGGATAAGGTCTTCAGAATTCAGACTGTCAGTCCCAAGTCTCCACCTGCTGAATCAGAGCATCTAGGAATGGGGTCTTGGAATCAGTATTTTTTCAAATGTCTCCGGGCAGATTCTGATGGCTAGTCAGACATAGAAGTCATCTGATTAAAATGTCAAGTGTTAATCACTCAGTTGTGTCCAACTGTTTGTGACCCCATGGACTGTAGCCCACCAGGGTCCTCTGTCCATGGAATTCTCCAAGTGAGAATACTGGAGTGAGTAGCCATTTCCTTCTCCAGGGGATCTTCTGGACCCAGGGACAGAACCCAGGTCTCCCACATTGCATACAGATTCTTTATGTCTGAGCCACCAGGGAAGCCCTCTAAAATGCCAACAGTAGATAAAAAACACAAGCTTTCAGGAAGAGAAACACACTACGTGTCTCAAACAGCAGAGAAGAATGAAACATACTCCCAAGAGGCTGGAACTTTGAGCCTAGACGTTCCCACAGGGGAATTTCTTTGAAACTTTCTCATTTATCCTAAAAATGATGTAATTTTGGATTCTACTTTAATAATAAAAATTATATACATATATGCATATATTCATGTGCATATATATGCATATATGCATGTATATTCATATCCCAGATATTAGCTGGCTCCAAAATATGCTACCTTTCCTAGAATAGCCCATGCTCTAGCCAATGCACATACACAGACTTTCCCCAGATTTCTAAAAATCCCTGGTGGGGTAAGGGTGGGTGCTTATAGCCTCAGGTTCATCTCCAGGCTCTAAATTCCTTCTTCCACTAAATTCATTTCTGGATCCTCTCACCATTCAGTGGTAATCATCTCTATTTTTTGATGCATGGAAAGTGACCCATATTTGATTTCCACTAAAATTCATTCTCAGAAGATATTGGTCTGTATAGTACACTCTGATAGTGATTATTTGGGAAAGAATAGGGGCTAAATGAAGGAGGGACAGTGATGTGCAGGAGCAGGCTCATATAGGCTCATAACAGCCAGCTATTAAATTTTCAGGATTTTTGCAATCCAGTTGGTAAACAAAGTCATCATTAAAAGTTAAATTATATAAACTTATAATTAAATAATTAGAAAGCATCACTATGAACAAAGCTAGTGGAGGTGATGGAATTCCAGTTGAGCTATTTCAAATCCTCAAAGATGATGCTGTGAAAGTGCTGCACTCAATATGCCAGCAAATTTGGAAAACTCAGCAGTGGCCACAGGGCTGGAAAAGGTCAGTTTTCGTTCCAATCCCAAAGAAAGGCAATGCCAAAGAATGCTCAAACTACCGCACAATTGCACTCATCTCCAATGCTAGCAAAGTAATGCTCAAAATTCTCCAAGCCAGGCTTCAGCAATATGTGAACCGTGAACTTCCAGATGTTCAAGCTGGTTTTAGAAAAGGCAGAGGAACCAGAGATCAAATTGCCAATATCCTCTGGATCATCGAAAAAGCAAGAGAGTTCCAGAAAAACATCTATTTCTGCTTTATTGACTATGCCAAAGCCTTTGACTGTGTGGATCACAATAAACTGTGGACAATTCTGAAAGAGATGGGAATACCAGACCATCTGACCTGTCTCTTGAGAAACCTGTATGCAGGTCAGGAAGCAACAGTTCGAACTGGACATGGAACAACAGACTGGTTCCAAATAGGAAAAGGAGTACGTCAAGGCTGTATATTGTCACCCTGCTTATTCAACTTGTATGCAGAGTACATCATGAGAAACGCTGGGCTGGAAGAAACACAAGCTGGAATCAAGATTGCCGGGAGAAATATCAATAACCTCAGATATGAGGATGACACCACCCTTACGGCAGAAAGTGAAGAAGAATTAAAGAGCCTCTTAATGAAAGTGAAAGAGGAGAGTGAAAAAGTTGGCCTAAAGCTCAAAGTTCAGAAAACTAAGATCATGGCATCTGGTCCCATCACTTCCTGGGAAATAGATGGGGAAACAGTGGAAACAGTGTCAGACTTTATTTTTTTGGGCTCCAAAATCACTGCTGATGGTGATTGCAGCCATGAAATTAAAAGACGCTTACTCCTTGGAAGGAAGGTTATGGCCAACCTAGATAGCATATTGAAAAGCAGAGACATTACTTTGCCAACAAAGGTCCGTCTAGTCAAGGCTATGGTTTTTCCAGTGGTCATGTATGGATGTGAGAGTTGGACGGTGAACAAAGCTGAGTGCCGCAGAATTGATGCTTTTGAACTGTGGTGTTGGAGAAGACTCTTGCGAGTCCCTTGGACTGCAAGAACATCCAATCAATCCATCCTAAAAGAGATCAATACTGGGTGTTCATTGGAAGGACTGATGTTGACACTGAAACTCCAATACTTTGACCACCTCATGCAAAGAGTTGACTCATTGGAAAAGACCCTAATGCTGGGTAGGATTGGGGGCAGGAGGAGAAGGGGACGACAGAGGATGAGATGGTTGGATGGCATCACTGACTCGATGGACATGGGTTTGGGCAGACTCTGGGAGTTGGTGATGGACAGAGAGGCCTAGCGTGCTGCGATTCATGGGGTTGCAAAGAGTCGGACATGACTGAGCAACTTCCAGGAGTTGGTGATGGACAGGGAGGCCTAGCGTGCTGTGATTCATGGGGTCGCAAAGAGTCGGACATGACTGAGCAACTTCCAGGAGTTGGTGATGGACAGGGAGGCCTAGCGTGCTGTGATTCATGGGGTCGCAAAGAGTCGGACACGACTGAGCGACTGAACTGAACTGATAATTAAATAAACTATCCCAAACACATGAATTATCATTGATTTCACTACATCTCATTATTATCTATACCACTCAAGTTGTCTGCTCTACTTGGGTGGCAGAAATATTATAAAATGAGCTGCTATCACATCTCTTCCCAATTCTATGTTTAGTGGTTACGTTGGTAGAATGGAATTGGCCATGGTTAGAGTCTTTATACCACATAAATAGGCAAATTCAATAAATCAAATCTTGTTCATTATCTAGACTTAAAAATTCATGAAGACGATATTAATAAGGTCAGTTAAACTTAAAATGTGTTGTATGTGTGACTCACAGAAAAGGCTTAAGAAAATTTTTGTCAATATTTGAAAACTATTTCCTGTGTCAACAAAGTAGTCACTCATGTCCTTGACAATTGAGTGAAGTTCTGACAGGGCTGTTACCCTTGGTTCACGTCCATTTATTCATCGACATAAATGAGAATATCAACCAACACTCATGTCACAACTACACTTGTAATCAAGTATTTATTCTTGGCCTGGTTTTGTCAAATCATGTTTGAATTGCAACTATTGATCAGCTAGAGATACAGGAATTCCACAAAATTCGTGAACGCATTTTGTGAGAATCAAGTGGTTAGATGGTAAAGAATAGCCTATGTTTTGTTCTCATTTGTAAATTGTGCACTACACATCCTTCGTATCAGTGAAGATTTGAATAAGCTTACATGTTTCCCCAGAGAGCTAGTTGTTAAACATTTAGCAGCCCACCATAATAGTATAAACACATTGAATAGTGAGTGTGTGTGTGTGTATGTGTGTGTGTATGTATATACACACACATATACTCTCTCACCTCAAAAATAGTTAATTTTTCTTCTCCCTCCCTCTCTTCTGCAGAGCTATTTAATCATCTCTTTTATTGGGGTTCCCAGGTGGCTCACACGGTAAAGATGGTATTTCCTGCTTGCAATGCAGGAAATGTGGGTTCGATCCCTGGGTTGTGAAGAATCCCTGGAGAATGGAATGGCAACCCACTCCAGTATTCTTGTCTGGAGAATCCCATGGACAGAGGAGCCTGGTGGGCTACAGTCCAGGGGGTCACAAAGAGTCCTACATGACTGAGCAACTAATACTTTATTAGATATTGGGTGTTTGTGGGTTACCACACAAACATCCATGTCCCTTTCCCCATCAACAGCCTATTACATTTTCAATGTGGAATGCACCCCTCCTCCAGTCTCGATTTTATGTGAGTAGAATGAACCCTTCCCCAGCTACAGGGATTGGCTCTGAGAGACTTGGCCAATCAGCATGTCCCAGCTTCCTGGCTACAGTGATTGGTTCAGAATTGAACACGACCCAATGTGGGCCAATGACAGAGAAGGAAACCCAGGCCTTAAGGAGCTGATATTAGAAGAGATAAATTCCTTTTCTCTGGACAATGTATTTTGAGATAGGAACTACTTCAGCCAGTTTATTATCCCAAGGAGAGAACTCAGAACTGGGGGATGAGAAACTACCTGAACTTCAGGATGAAGCCAGACACCATGGAAAGTAAAGTGTGTGGGGGGTGGCAGGGAGGGTGCACGCGCGCGTTCGCGAATGCGAACTCAGTCCCTCAGTCGTGTCAGACTTTGTGCAACCCTATGGGCTGTAGCAGCTCCTCTATCCATGGAATTTTCCAGGCAAGAATACTGGAACGTTGCCATTTCCTCCTCCAGGGGAATCTTCCCAATCCAGGGATGGAACCTGAGTCTCTTGTGTCTCCTGCATTGACAGGCAGATTTCTTACCACTGTGCCACCTGGGAAGCCCCCACACCACACTTGATCTTAGCCAAAAGGCAAGAAAGCAAAGAAGATACACAAAATCTGGGTCCTTGGTAAAATTATTTGAAGATGAAGTCTTATTTGAAACCAAATTTTCCTGACTTTTAGGTATAAGAAGTAATAAATTCCTTCTGTTTTTAATGCCAATTTGAGTTCATTTTTCTGTCACTTGAAACCAAAAATATTCTTCATTTTTATATTTGTTTTGACTCTTTACTTCAGGGTCCTCACTTTCTACCTCAGGAATTTCTTCTATAAGATAAATTCTATTCAAGCTAATAAGATTTTTAAAAAATAACTTCAGTATATAAAAGTAGTGTTTCTAATAACATTGTCAAGCAAAATTCACATTTGAGGAAGTTGCACCATATTTTTTCCATGGCTTCTGAGTACTTGCTAGCAGAATTGGATACTAAGGGACATGCACACTTCAATTTGAGAAGCCTGGTGCTAAAGCATTAAGACACCGCTTACATCTCAGAGAGTCAGCTCTTGGTTGACTCTTCATGTGTATCATGTCAGTCACAGAGTAGGATGTTGAGAGTTGGCTGTAAAATGCAGTAATTTGAGGAAGCTGAAGGACAATGATTATGATAATGAGAGCAAAAACTTACATAGCTCTTGCTTTGTGCCAGGTTCTGAGTTAAGTTCTTTCCATGAATGAATCCTCATTGCCATCCTAGGAGGCAGGCATTTCCCTCAGTTTGTAGGTAAAGACATAAAAATGGTTGCCCAAGTTCACACACTTTGGCTCCTGGGCCTGTACTCTAACCACTAGGTTGTACTGTTTCTCCACTGTGCACTTGGAAGAAAATGAAAACGGGTCTAGACCCAACTCACAGGAATAGGTGAGCCCACTAGGGATCTGCCTTTGAGGCTCTGAGTGTAGTTGTGAAGTCCCAGCACCCACAAATGCTGCATAACCAAAGCCAGCACTGAGACCAATGTAATTCATGCCAGGAGGGAGCAGAAGGCAAATCAGAGGGGCAGCCAAGAGCACAATTTCCATGGAGCAGATAAGGCAATCAACAGTCAAGGAACAAAGGTGGGGAAGATGAAGAACATGTCAGCAAGGAGAGCAAGCAGGTTGAAGACACTGATTCAGAATGGAGACCATAACAATGAAATGGCAGCAAAGGATGATTTTTCTGTATCAAAGCAGAAAGTGAAGAGGCAGTAAGGAGCCTCTTGATGAGGGTGAAAGAGAAGAGTGAAAAAGCTGGCTTGAAACTCAACATTCCAAAAGCTAAGATCATGGCACCTGGTTCCATCACTTCATGGCAAACAGAAGGGGAAAAAGTGGAAGCAGTGACAGATTTCATTTTCTTGGGCTCCAAAATCACTGTGGATTGTGACCATGGCCATGAGATTAAAAGACACTCGCTCCTTGGAAGGAAAGCTATGACAAACCTAGACAGTGTATTAAAAGCAGAGACATTACTTTGTTGACAAAGGTTCTTATAGTCAAAGCTATAGATTCCCTGATAGTTCAGATGGTAAAGAATCTTCCTGCAATGCAAGAGACCCAGGTTTGATCTCTGGAGAGGGGAATGGCAATCCACTTCAGTATTCTTACCTAGAGAATTCCATGGACAGACCATGGGGTCGCAAAAAGTCAGACACATGTGAGTGACTTTCACACATGGTTTTTCCAATAGTCATGTACAGGTGTGACAGTTAGACCATAAAGAAGGTTGAGTGCCTAAGAATGGATTCTGTAGAATTGTGGTGCTGGAGAAGACTCTTGAGAGTCCCTTGGACTGCTAGGAGATCCAGCCAGTCAATCCAAAAGGAAATCAACCCTGAATATTCTTGGAAGGACTGATGCTGAAGCTGAAGCTCTGATACTTTGGCCACCTGATGTGAAGAGCTGACTCACTGGAAAAGACCCTGATGCTGGGAAAGACTGAAGGCAAAAGGAGAAGGAGGCAGCAGAGGATGAGATGGTTGAATAGCACCACCAACTCGATGGACATGAATTTGAGCAAACTCTGGGTGGTACTCGAGGATAGGGGAACCTAGTGTGCTGCAGTCCATGGGGTTGCAAAGAGTCAGACACGACTCAGCAACTGAACAACAACAGAAAAGGTCCAAAGTTGAAGACCATGCGCTTAATATATAGTTAATGTCAAAATAACAATACATCCCAAACAATGTTAAAACTCAGTTGCATACAGTAACAAGTATTTATTTCTGATGCAGAGATTTGTGGACTAGCTAGCTATACCAGTTACAAACTAGTAAAGGTGAAATGTTAGTGGTGATTGATAGATGAACTAGGCCAGGGGTCCCCAATCTCTGGGATCGAATTCCTGATGATCTGAAGAGCTGATATAATAGTAATAGAAATAAAGTGCTCAATTAAACATAATGTGCTTGAATCATCCCGAAACCATCTCTCCACCCCCTTTCTGTGGAAAAAAACTGTCTTCCACAAAACCAGTCCCTGATGCATAAAAGGCTGGGGACCACTGTTCTAGGATATACTTTGCTCCAAGCTGGAAGCTGGGTTCAGGTCAATTCCACACATCTCTCAGTCTCTTTGGACCAGCAGGTGAGCTAGGGCAGGTGTATGTCATGACAATAACAAAAGCACAAGACAGCAAGTGTCATCAAAAAAGCACATTTCAAGTCTCTGCTGGCAGTTTTTATCAGCCCACTGGCCAAGGCAAGTCACACGACCAAGCCTGAAGGCAGATGGTAGAGGAACACTGTCCACCAGGAAATTGTGGCAAGGAGGTGGGTGTCTAAATACTGTTCCAAAGGAGGACGTAGTTAAGACCAATAATTAAATCTACTACAAGCCCCAAAGATAAAACCTGCCTTATAGTGATATAAGGATCTGCCCTCCATGAGAGAAGCAAGTTGTGAGACAGTGTCCTTGGCACTGGAGAAGGAACATGGGGAGGGGCCCACAGAGTGGCAATAGAGACTAGAGGAGGGGCTGGGGGCAGAGGTTGCTTTTCTCAGACCCTGGTGAACACAGGCAGATGCGCCATGGCTATTTGGAAGGTTGCCCAGTGTAAAGACCCACTCAAGACTTATCGATCAAAACTGTGCTCAGGCCATTTAAAAAATTACTAGTTTAAGATGTAATGTTAGTGGTGATTGATAGATGGTTTTTGTTTCTGAGGATTCGCAGGTCACCTTACTATGGACCAAGCACAGCCAGCAGAACAGATGGTTAAGTCTGTGCTCAGGTTTCTTTCTATCACGCTGGCTGCATTAGGTCTGTTTCTTAGAGGAAGCATGCAGTGATATAGAGTGGTTGCATTTGCTTGCCAGTTTCACCTCTTCCTTATTGAACAAGTCTCTTTCAGTCTTTTCATCCCACCAGCTATGGCCAATGGCAGGCTCCCCATTAGAAACCTTCTCCCAGTGAATCTGCATTTGTTAAATGAGCTTTATGAAGATTTCATTTTGTCTCTTTGAATCTGAGAACACACCCAGTATTCCTTGGCTAGCTTTTTCTGGAACTCAGAGTCAGAAAGGGTAAGGTGTCTATGTTTACATAAACATCAATCTCTGGTTTTTATTTTGCACTGGCAGCCACAAAAAGCCCCAAAAGAAACAATTTTAGAGCAATGGTGCCCAAATCTGAACTTCTTGTTAAAGTCTCCGTGGGAGCCATGAAGCCCACAGATGCCTGGGCTTCCCTAGTGGCTCAGATGATAAAGAATCTGTCTGCAATGGCTTTGATCCCTGGGTAGGGAAGATCCTCTGGAGAAGGAAATGGCAACCCATTCCAGTATTCTTGTCTAGAGAATTCTAAGGACAGAGGAGCCTGGTGGGTTTGGTGGCCTACAGTCCATAGGATCACAGAGTCAGACACAACTAAGCAACTAACACTTTCACTTTCACACTTTCCAGCCCAAATAAGTCACGATCTCAGGGTAGGGAGAGTGCCTGGACATTGTGAGTGTGTTTGGGGGTGGGGGGATTTATTCGTTTTTAAGCTCTCCAGATATTTCTAATGTGTAGCCAGCTGTGAAAGATCACTCTTTTAAAGTCTCCAGTTTAATCAGCATAGTGTTGTGTTGGTCTGGCAATTCCTGTTATAAAATTCACTGTGAAAATATGTTCATATTCATTCTGTGCTCAGTCTTGGGAAAAAAGCTAACTTTTACTGAAGAAGGTCATTTTCCTTCGTTCTGAAAGTTCTGCTCCAGTCTTCAGCCAAACGCAAGGTGGAGGAATGTCTTTTTAACCGTAATGTTAATAATCAGGAATCACAGTGTTTGCAAGCGGATTTTATAAAGTGTTGGGGTGTTTTGGCCAACCATGCTCAGACAGAATGTTGTTTTTCTTTCTCCTTAGAAATTTATGTTCACCTGTTGATATACATGGGCTTCCCAGGTGGCGCGAGTGGTAAAGAACCCGCCTACCAGTGTAGGAGATGCAAGAGACATGGGTTAGATCCCTGGGAGGATCTCCTGGAGGGGGACACAGCAACCTACTCCAATATTCTTGCCTGGAGAATCCCATGGACAGAGGAGCCTGGCGGGCTACAGCCCATAGGGTCGCAAAGAGTTGGAAAAGACTGAAGTGACTTAGCACACACGCACGCATTGATATACACGGAGGCTTTTGTTTTACAGTCAGGGAAGAACTGGGGGGCAGTATTTTGTTCAGTCAAAGGGAGAAAGGGAACAACCAGGGAAGGGCCTGCATGGTGTCTCCCTTTCCCTGGCTCTGGGACCGCTCTTCTCTTCTGTGAGCTCAAAGTTTACAAACTGCCTTGTCTTTAGACTTCGTGGGTTCTGAGTACTTTGGGAGCAGATGACAAAGTGTAAAGTAAAGCTGGAGGAGGACCATCCTCCCTTCCTCTCAGCTGAGCTCTCTAGAGTATCCTCAGTCAGCAATGATCATTCCCATTTTACAGTTGAGACTATGGAGGTACAGAAAAAAGTAAGAAATTTGCTCAGCTTCATTCAAGAGAGAGGAGCTGAGATCTGAACTCGGATGTTCCAAACCCCAAACTCTGCTGATTCTAAGACAGAAAACCATAGTACCTGAGGGAGCTATATACCAAAAAAATATATATGATGTTGTTCAATCACCCAGTTGGGTCTGACTCTTTGCGACCCCATGGACTGCAGCATCCCAGGCTTCCCTGTCCCTCACCATCTTCTGGAATTTGTTCAAGTTCATGTTCATTGCATCAGTGATGCCATCCAGCCACCTCATCCTCTGACACCCTCTTCTCCTTTCTGCCCTCAATCTTTCCCAGCATTAGGGACTATTCCAATGAGTCTGCTGTTGGCATCATGTGATGAAAATGCTGGATCTTCATCTTCAGCATTAGTCCTTCCAATGAGTATTCAGGGTTGATTTCCCTTAAGATTGACTGATTTGGTCTCCTTGCAGTCCAAGGGACTCTCAAAAGTCTTCTCTAACACCACAGTTCGAAACCATCAATTCTCTGGTGCTCAGCCTTCTTTATGCTCCAGCTCTCAAAACCATACGTGACCACTGGGAAGACCATAGCCTTGACTATACAGACCTTTGTTGACAGGGATATGTCTCTGCTTTTCAACACACTGTCTAGGTTTGTCATAGTTTTCCTGCCAAGAAGCAACTGTCTTCTGATTTCATGACTGCAGTCACCATCCACAATGAATTTAGAGCCCAAGAAGAGGAAGTCTGTCACTGCTTCCACCTTTTCCCCTTCTGTTAGCCATGACGTAATAGGGCTGGATGCCATGATCTTAGTTTTTTTTTAATATTTAGTTTCAAGCTGGCTTTTTCACTCTCCTTCTTCACCCTCATCAAGAGGTTGTTTAGTTCCTCTTCACCTTCTGCCATTAGAGTGGTATCATTCGCATATCTGAGGTTGTTGATGTTTCTCCCACCTATCTTGATTCCAGCTTGTAACTCATCCACCCTGGCATTTCTCATGATGTGCTCAGCGTATATGTTAAATAAACAGGGTGACAACAGACAGCCCTGTCATATTCCTTTCTCAATCCTGAACCAGTCAGTTGGTCCACACAGTGTTCCAGCTGTTGCTTCTTGATCCACATACAGGTTTCTCAGGAGACAAGTAAGATGGCCTGGTATTCCCATTTCTTTAAGACATTTCCAAAGGCTTTAGTGTAGTCGATGAAACAGAGGTAGATGTTTTTCTGGAATTCCCTTGCTTTCTCTATGATTCAACGAATGTTGACAATTTGATCTCTGGTTCTTCTGCCTTTTCTAAACCCAGCTTGGACATGTGGAAGTTCTTGGTTCGAATAATGCTGAAGCCTAGCATGCCAGATTTTAAGCATGACCTTACTAGCATGGGAGATAACTGCAATTGTCTGATGGTTTGAACATTCTTTATCACTGCCCTTCTTGGGGATTGGGATGAGGATTGATCTTTTCCAGTCCTGTGGCCTCTGCTGGGTCTTCCAGATTTGCTGACATACTGAGTGCAATGCTTTTATAGCATCATCTTTTAGACTTTTGAACACCTCTACTGGAATTCCATCACATCCACTAGCTTGACTTCAAACTCCAGAAAGTCTAGCTCTGGGTTACTGACCACACCATAGTGATTATCCAGTTCATTAGCATGTATTTTTGTGCAGTTCTTCTGTGTATTCTTTCCCTCTGTTCTTGATCTCTTTGGCAAATATAAATATATGTATTATTCTCCATATATATATGTGTGTGTATATATATATATATGTATGTATATATATATGCTGTGCTGTGCTGAGTCATGTCTGGCTCTTTTTGACCCCATAGACTGTAGCCTGCCAGGCTCCTCTGTCCATGGAATTCTTCAGGCAAGAATACTGGGGGCATGCCATTTTCTCCTCCAGGGTATCTTCCAGACCCAGGGATCAAACTCATGTATATATATATGTATATATATATACACACATATATATGTATATGTATATGTACATGTATATGTATATGTATACATGTATATGTATATATGTGTGTATATATACACACATATATATGTGTATATATATATATACACATATATACACACACACACATATGTAATAAATATATATATATATACAAATATATATATGTAATGAATATATAATATATTTTATCTTTAGTTAATAGCTCCCTGACATCAGTTGCTCTGGACACTTATCGTGACTTCTTGTTGAGAAATCCCTTTGAGCGATTTCTAAGACGTCAGCAAATCTTATGACTTCATTTTCTACCAAATTTTCACTGCTGTGGAAAGAATATGAAAAGATTGTGCTCACTATTGTAACAAGGTATGGGAAGTTTCCTTACTATAAAATCTCTTTGTCTTTAGTTTTTTCCACCAGGAAGTGAAAGCAGAAACACAGGAAGGAGAGACCTAGGGGATCAATGACTTTTCTCTACCAAGACTGCTATTGCTTAGGGTCTAGAGGCTGCCTTGGGGGCCACCTCTACGATAAAGATGCCTACAGTGTATGAGGGCTTCCTGGGTAGCTCAAATGGTAAAGAATCTGCCTGTAATGCAGAAGACCTGGGTTTGATCCCTGGGTTGGGAAGATCCCCTGGAGAAGGACATGGCAACCCACTCCAGTACTCATACTTGGAGAATCCCATAGACAGAGGAGCCTGGTGAGCTAGAGTTCATGGGGTTGCAAAGAGTCAGACTGGACTGATAGACTAACAATTTTACTTTTACTTTTTTTTCCCCTACAACAAAGAATGGCCATGGGATCCTTTTTCCAACCAGGAGGCTCCTGGATGGTTTGAAATTTGCCCTGAATAGCCAAGTCGAAGCATTTATTTTCAAAGCTGACCTCAACTTGGAAATCTTGCAGCCGAGACTGGAAATAGTCTGATTGCTTGCATCTGCATTCTTCGCTGATCTCTCTCATTCAAGCTGTGAGCTGGCTGGGTTACAGTTTGACTTTTTATTTTTCCTCTACATCTCCCAAATGAAGCCTTGGCACACTCTCCTCTATTAAAAACCTCATTTTGCTATAATCAGGGGTTAATTAGTTAGACATTCTTAGATTGTGCTGCAACACCCCGGTCAGTGGACTTGACCGGGTGCCAAGGGAGCTGGTGGGTGTGCCAGTGGTTCAGAAATGCAGCTCTCTGCTACAAATATGTTTAGTGTATCGCCCTTTGTTTCTTATTGCTTTCCTGAAGCACGAGAGCAGCATGGGATATGATACAGACATTCCAGAAAGGAAAGGTGGGGGTGGGGGAAGAACCAGCCTTTCCGTGATGAAGCAAATTGTTCCACCTAGCTGATTTATCCGAGAGATTATTCTGCATTATCTATTATTGGAATGGAGTGTCAAAAATATTTCTTTTCCTCAAACATGTTAGAGGTTTCAAAACTCATTTCCATTGAAAATACCTGGCCATGATTTCTCAGCTAAGGAAATAACCCATCTCTAAAGTTATCTGTGGAAGTCAGGGAGCCAATAATGTTTGGCTACTGCGACGTTTATTTCACTTAATGGGCTCCTTCCTGAGAATTTAATGTCTTTTCCACATGTGGTGGCTACAGTGGAATTGAAACTGACATACTTCTACCCGCGGGTCCTTTCTTCTCTTTAGATTACGTGAAGAATGAACCCAATTGCAATTCTCTTGTTATGTTCACTCACCTAACATTGAACAAATGTCTCTTAGAGGACCCGTAGTCTGCTGAGCACCCCATTTTCTCTTTCTGCAATGGCACTGATTTCTCGACTTCCTGAGTCCTTGGAAATTGGTCCCAGGCTTCCCAAAGTCCACCCTGCTGTACCACCTCCAGAAATTGGCTCTGGGTCGTATCTGCTCTGTCTCCTGTTTGTGCTGTCTCCTTCTCCAAACACATATGAGAACAAAACTCATACAGTTGGTATTAAAAAAAAAACCCAAACCTCAATTTAATGAATATTTGACTATGCCTAGAGTCCCGTTTACAGTGGAAAGACATGTCAGTCATCTTTCCTGACTTCCAGGGCAGATGATCTCAAGTGGGAGATGTACTCATGTACAGGGTGATATTTAAAATCCTTGATAACAGGTATGTTTGAGCACCCACAAATCAGGACATGCAATGGCTTCAGCACTGGAGCAGACCCTTGAAGACCCTGAGTGAGCTGGGAACAGCCCTCTACTAGCTGGACTGTGGGAAGTTCTGGATGAGTGGCTGAGATGGTGCAGGAGGAGGCTGGGGCACCAGAGATTGGGGTGAGCACATTTCTATCAATCAGGATGAAGATGCACTGATGCTTCACCAACTTAGGTAAGTGTGCCAGGGTATACCAGCAGCCATGCATGGGCAGAAATAGAGGGGGTAAACCTGTCTGTACATCACACACCTCCTGGAACACTTATTAAAAATTCAGAATCTGGACCCTTAATTTGGGTTCTGATTCAGTGATTATAGGGTGAACCTGGGAATACGTATTTTAACAAAAGTCTTGGTGACCATGAAGGGACCAGATGGTAGAATTGGATCTGGAAATGGTTGTTAATATGCTGGATAAGAGGGCAGGCACTGGGGACTAATTTATTGTTGTGGCTGACTCTTTGCGACCCCATGGACTGCAGCACGACAGGCTTCCCTGTCCTTCACTATCTCCTGGAAAATTCATGTCAAACTCATGTCCGTTGATTCAGTGATGCCATCCAACCATCTCATCCTCTGTCACCCCATTCTTCTCCTGCCCTCAGTCTTTCCCAGCATTAGGGTCTTTTCCAGTGAGTCAGCTCAGGGGGCCAAAGTACTGGGGACTGATAAGTCTGGGTTAAACTCTCTACATCTCAGTTTACTCATTTGTAAAATGGTGCTAAAGACAGTGGTCATGAGGATGAAATGAGAATGTGTTTTTGAAATGCTTAGTCCAGACCTGGCCCAGAGAAAGTGACCCATGGCCACACCCACTTCCTACCCAAAGCAAAGTGAAAGGAATGCTTTCAGCTGAACCTTCTAAAGTATTTCATGGGGATGAAGGGTCCTGGAACTTCGCTTGCTGGAATAAAGTAATATTTCTTAGTGGGAGAATCTACACTTTTAACAAGAACCCCCACATAAGTCTCATGCTCAGTAAATTAAAAACAAACTTTGTTCTAGTTGGAGAAAGGATAAACAGTAGTTTCAGATCACAGAAGTAACTTGCTACCTGCTCTGCCTGCATATGAGAGGCATCTGAACATGGCCAACATGAATGCTTTAGGCCTTGGAGGATTGGGGCTTCAGCATCCAGGCTACCTGTCACTACATTCTCTGCATCCACTTCCCTCTGGGATGTTTAATCTCACTCCACTATAGATATAAGCTCCCCCTCCCACACAGTGTGAAGACAAGATGAGCTAATGGGGATGCAGTATCTGTGCCTAAGAAAGCATTTTAATTAATGACACAAATCCATAGTCCCTTTGGTTGAGTGGGAAGCATCAATTTATCTTCTCCTTTAAATTTAACTAGCATTTTCTTTTATATACCACTCTTTTCCCAATTATAAAAAATACAAAAAAAAAAAAACTGGGAAACTGGAAAATAGAAAAAAGCATAGTTAAAAAACTTATTTACTGGGGCACAGTGACTACATCACCGAAAAGCCTTACCTGCTGAGTCAAAGAAGATGGGTGTGTCCCTGTACAGAGCCTTAAGCAGAATGGAATGGAGTGACAGGAACAGTCTAGCAGATGGTCATGGGGATGAGCTGTGGTGTGAGGTTCTAGACTGGAGGTGTGACTTTGGCCCACTTGTTTAATTTCCCTTTGCCTTGGTTTCCTCATCTGTAATGTGGGGATAATACTATTCCCTGCTACATAAGGTTATCACAATGATTAAATAAAATGAAATGTGTAACACTTTTAGCCTACTCGAAAAACACTGAGCTATTATTTTTTTGTTCGTTTGTTTTTTGAGCTATTATTTGAATAATACTTTTTGATCAAGGGGGAAAAATCATGTCAAATAATGACTAACTCTGATTTCCCATTCAGTTCAGTTCAGTCACTCAGTTGTGTCTGACTCTTTGCGACCCCATGCCAGGCTTCCCTGTCCATCACCAGCTCCCGGAGCTTACTCAAACTTATACCCATCGAGTCAGCGATGCCATCCAACCATCTCATCCTCTGTCGTCCCCTTCTCCTCCTGCCTTCAATCTTTCTCAGCATCAGGGTCTTTCCCAGTGAGTCAGTTCTTCGCATCAGTTGGACAAAGTATTGGAGTTTCAGCTTCAGCATCGGTTCTTCCAATGAATATTCAGGACTGATCTCCTTTAGGATGGACTGGTTGGATCTCCTTGCAGTCCAAGGGACTCTCAAGAGTCTTCTCCAACAATACAGTTCAAAAGCATCAATTCTTTGGTGCTCAGCTTTCTTCATAGCCCAACTCTCATATCCATACATGACCACTAGAAAAACCATAGCTTTGACTAGATGGACCTTTATAGGCAAAGTAATGTCTCTGCTTTTTAATATGCTGTCTAGGTTCATCATAGCTTTTCTTCCAAGGAGCAAGCCTCTTTTAATTTCATGGCTGCAGTCACCATCTGCAGTGATTTTGGAGCCCCCCAAAATAAAGTCTCTCACTGTTCCATTGTTTCCCCATCTGTTTGCCATGAAGTGATGGGACCAGATGCCATGATCTTAGTTTTCTGAATGTTGAGCTTTAAGCCAACTTTTTCACTCTCCTCTTTCACTTTCATCAAGAGACTCTTTAGTTCTTCTTCACTTTCTGCCATAAAGCTGATGTCATCTGCATATCTGAGGCTACTGATATTTCTCCCAGCAATCTTGATTCCAGCCTGTGCTTCATTCAGTCCAGCATTTCTCATGATGTACTGTGCATATAAGTTAAATAAGCAAGGTGACAGTATTAGCCTTGATATACTCCTTTCCCAATTTGGAACCAGTTTGTTGTTCCATGTCCTGTTGTGACTGTTGTTTCTTGACCTGCATACAGGTTTCTCAGGAGGCAGGTAAAGTGGTCTGGTATTCCTACATCTTTAAGAATTTTCCACAGTTTGTTGTGATTCTCACAGTCAAAGGCTTTGGCGTAGCCAATAAGAAGAAATAGATGTTTTTTTGGAACTCTCTTGCTTTTTTCATGATCCAATGGATGTTGGCAATTTTATCTCTTGTTCCTCTGCCTTTTCTAAATCCAGCTTGATCATCTGGAAGTTCATGGTTCATGTACTGTTGAAGCTTGGCTTGAAGAATTTTGAGCATTACTTTGCTAGTGTGTAAGATGAGTGCAATTGTGTGGTAGTTCAAACATTCTTTGTCATTGCCTTTCTTTGGAATTAGAATGAAAACTGACCTTTTCCAGTCCTGTGACCATTGCTGAGTTTTCCAAATTGCTGGCATAATGAGTGCAGCACTTTCACATCATCATCTTTGAGGATTTGAAATAGCTCAACTGGAATTCTATCACCTCCACTAACTTTGTTCATAGTGATGCTTCCTAGGGTCAATCGACTTCACATTCCATGATGTCTGGCTCTAGGTGAGTGATCACATCATCGTGATTATCTGGGTCATTAAGATCTTTTTTGTATAGTTCTTCTGTGTATTTGCCACCTCTTCTTAATATCTTCTGCTTCTGTTAGGTCCATACCATTTCTGTCCTTTCTTCTGCCCATCTTTGCATGAAATGTTCCCTTGGTAGCTCTAATTTTCTTGAAGAGATCTCTAGTCTTTTCCATTCTGTTGTTTTCCTCTATTTCTTTGCATTGATCATTGAGGAAGGCTTTCTTATCGCTCCTTGCTGTTCTTTGGAACTGTTCATTCGGATGAGTATATCTTTCCTTTTCTCCTTTGTCTTGAGCTTCTCTTCTTTTCTCAGCTATTTATAATGCCTCCTCAGACAACCACTTTGCTTTTTTGCATTCTTTTTTCTTGGGGATGGTCTTGATCACTGCCTCCTGTACAATGTCACAAACTATGGACAGAGGTCCAGTCCATAGTTCTTCAGGGACTCTGTCTATCAGATCTAATCCCTTGAATCTATTTCTTATTTCCATAGCATATTCATAAGGGATTTAGTTTAGGTCATACCTGAATGGTCTATTGGTTTTCCCTACTTTCTTCAATTTAAGTCTGAATTTGGCAATAAGGAGTTCATAATCGGAGCCACAGTCAGCTCCCAGTCTTGTTTTTGCTGACTGTATAGAGCTTCTCCATCTTTGATTGCAAAGAATATAATCAATCTGATTTAAGTATTGACGATCTGGTGATGTCTTTGTGTAGAGTCTTCTCTTGTGTTGTTGGAAGAGAAGGTGTTTGCTATGACCAGTGCATTCTCTTGGCAAAACTCTGTTAGCATTTGACCTGCTTAATTTTGTACTTCAAGGCTAAATTTGCCTGTCCAAGGCCAAATTTGATTGTCCATTGGTGTCATCCATTCTGATTGGTCCATTTACAAGTATGTCGGCTGTCACCTCTGGAATAATGACAATTGTGACTCACATTACTGAGTATTTACCATGGTCAGCCGCTATTCTAAATGCATCAGCACATTTAACTCTCAGCCAAGATCCTCTTCATGGATCATAGCCTTGTGTCCAAGGGGCTTTTGTAACTCAGTGAAGCTGAGTCATGCTGTGCAAGGCCACCAAGACACACAGGTCATGGTGAAGAGCTCTGACAAACCGTAGTCCACTGGAGGAGCAAATGGCAACCCACTCCAGTATTCTTGCCACAAGAACCCCATGAACAGTATGAAAAAGCAAAAAGATATAACTCTGGAAGATGAGCCCCCCAGTTCTGGAGGTGTCCCATATGCTACTGGGGAAGAGTGGAGGGCAATTCCTAATAGCTCCAGAAAGAATGGAGCGGCTGGGCCAAAGTGGAAACAACGTTCAGTCATCGATGTGTATGAAGTGGTTAGATAGCATCTCTGACTCAATGGACATGAATTTGAGCAAACTTTGGGAGACAGTGGAAGACAGAGGAGCCTGGTGTGCTGCCCTTCAGGGGTTGCAAAGAGTTGGCCAGGATTTAGTGACTGATCAACAACATAGCCGTTGGAGTATAAGGGAGTTGGTGTTTTATTTATTTTATGTCATTTTACTGCATTATTTTTATTTCACTTTACTTTCTCTTTTGTACCTGAAAATGTCACCTGTCTTAGAAATTTATCCAGGCTTAAGTCACACCACCACCATCCAGATGAGCACACTTAGAAATATATTTCAATGCCTGCTGTTGCTTTGAAGGAGTGGCGTCTGTAAAGGCAGCTTCTGATTGTTTGCTGCATGGCTAATTTTAAATATTTGTTTAATATGCAGATGATACCTCCCAGTGACAGCTTGGGGAGAACTGCAGATGTCTTTCCCTCAAAATGACACAGCCCCGCCACTGTTTCCACTCAATTACTGACACTGTTACTTCAATCCCGGGCTCTGACTTACTCAACTTGATCACCAATGTCGACTTCAAGCAAGGCCACTGCTAACATGTACCTTTGTGAGAATGAGAAGCTGGTGCCCCTCGAGACTGATGCATTAAAAGAATACACCACAACAGTTTCCACCCACCCATCGTCCCTACCCAGGGAGAAAATTAGAAAAAGCTATTTCTACCTCCGTGGTTGACCTAGGGAGAAGTATCGTAACATCAAGGGACACACAGCTTGGAAAGTGGAGAACTGGCTACCTTTTGGCCCCTACTTACTTTCTCAGCCAGACACCTTTGTGCACTGCACAACTCACAAAACCTGATATGGTGGGCTTGACCTGGAGTCTGAAAGACCTTTGTACTTCTGAGTTTCCCCTACTTTGTGGAATAAAAAAATGTTTTTTCAGCAGTGGGCACCAGAGACCCTCCTAGGCTGAGAACCATGTTTGATTAGGAAAATACTTGATGGGCTGCTTTTGTGTGGGAAGGTCCTCCATGTGGGATGAGAGAAATGAAAAGAGAGAGGAAAAGAGGGAAAAGCAAAGGGTACTGAGTAACAGGTGGGAAAATTGAGTCTGCTGAGAAATATGTCAAAGTGAAAGTCGCTCAGTCATGTCCGACTCTTTGTGACCCTATGGACTACACAGTTGATGGAATTCTCCAGGCCAGAATACTGGAGTGGGTAGCCTTATCCTTCTCCAGGGGATCTTCTCAACCCAGGGGTTGAATCCAGGTGTCCTGCATTGCAGACAGATTCTTTACCAGATGAGCCACAAGGGAAGACCAAGAATCCTGGAGTGGGTAGCCTATCCCTTCTCCAGTGGATCTTCCCGACCCAGGAATCGAACCAGGGTCTCCTGCATTGCAGGCAGATTCTTTACCAACTGAGCTATCAGGGAAGCTGAGAAACATAACCAGTGATAAGTTCCCAATGGCAAGGGGTCAGAGGGCATTATTTAGGAGCAGGGATGTCTAATTTTCCAGCATGGATTTGGGAAAATTGCCACATGAACCTCCTCAGCTGCCTTAAAGCTTCACCAACAATCTGATGAACACAACCTTGTCTCGGGGATTGGAGGAAGTGAAAAAAACCTGAGGTTTACTTTTTGTGGATAGAGCTTGCAAGACAGTGAGATACTTCCTGTGTATTCAGTCGCTTCAGTCATGTCCAGCTCTTTGTGACCGTATGGAGCATAGCCCACCAGGCTACTCTGTCCATGGAATTCTCCAGACAAGAATACTGAAGTGGGTTGCCAGGCCCTTCTTCAGGGGATCTTCCTGACCCAGGGATCAAACCCTAGGTCTCTTGCACATCTTCTGCACTGAAGGCAGATTCTTTACCCTTAAGCCACCGGATGTGCTTCCTAAGCTAATCTAATTCCATGAAGAAAGAAACAGGAGAATGCCCAGAGAAGCATAGAGCTGATCCAAATCAGGCCTGTGAGAGTCCTCGAGAGAGACGAGAAGAGGCAGCGGCCCTTACACCATGCATGGGATGAAGGAGAAGCCGGTGTCTTTGGAATTTCAAAGGGCAAAACAACCCCAGTGGACATCAAGGACACATGTGTGGATGATGATCATAGACTTTTGGCTCTGTTGCCCCTCTCTGTTCGAATCATGATAAATAATTAGAGTTCATGGCTACTGTGTCTAATAGGTACCAGGGCCTGAATATACATGATTTCAAACTTCAAACTTAGCCAAGAAAGTATTTAGGTCCACCTTTTAGAGATCAGGGGTTTCCCTGGTGGCTCAGACAGCAAAGAGTACCTGCAGTGCGGGAGGCGCAGCTTCGATCCCTGGGTCAGAAAGATCCACTGGAGGAGGAAATGGCAACCCACTCCAGTATTCTTGCCTGGAGAATCCCATGGATGAAGGAGCCTTGCAGGCTACAGTCCATGAGGTCACAAAGAGTCAGACATGACTGAGCAACTTCACTCACTTCACTTTAGAGATCAAGGAATATGATAATCAGATCCAGGTAAGGACTGGGAAGGGAAATTCTTCCTCTGGTGACAATGGAGGGCTTGCTGAGTCAAGATCCTTTCCCAGAACCTGCATTCCCTCAACTCTAGGAGCACATGGTTCAGTGTTTTGAAGACAGGAATTGGAATCACTTTTATTTATGAGAAGAGCATGTGTTTTATGCCTAACTGCCCTTCAGCATGGCAACAGTGATACTCTTACAGAAGTGTGGGATCACCTTGGTTAGAAGTTGATGTCAACATGAAGTTCCATTCATGTGTGCTCAGAGGTCATGGTTTTTAAATCACGTTGTAGTGTGATTGCAATTAAAATAAAAGCTAGTGGTAAATATGCTACACAGCAATGCCAAGGAATGGGAGAAGGAAAATACTGTTTTCTGCGTGCCCAGCATCCTGTGATAGAGAAAACAAAAAACCCTGTGGCTTTTCATTTGGATTGCCAAAAATATGGCAATATTTTTAACCACCCCACTCTCTAGAAGATGCTATTTCCCCTCCCTATGAGTATTATTGTATGTATTGCATGAGGGGCAATGACCTCATGGACTGTAGCCTGCCAGGCTCCTTCATCCATGGGATTCTCCAGGCAAGAATACTGGAGTGGGTTGCCATTTCCTCCTCCAGTGGATCTTTCTGACCCAGGGATCGAAGCTGTGCCTCCCGCACTGCAGGTACTCATGGAGAGGGCCAAAGGGAATCTGGGCACACCCTAACACATTGCAAAGAGCAGGCCAAGGAGATGCTGGAAATGTGGGTCATAATGACATTTCAGAGAGAGAAAGTAGAGGGAGGTTCTGATAGTGTGACATTCCTAAGAAAGAGAGCATCAGATAAGATTCTGGGAGCACGGCAAGCTGAATGAGGCATCTTTCTTGTCTACCCATGAGTCTAAGCAATAGATATCTAGGTGTAGGTAGAAGCAAATGTAAGCCTTGGGATCTGCTTCAATCCTTATAGACAGAACTGGGGAAGAGATCTCTTCTCCAAAGGATGGGTGAGCCCTGTAGCTGCAGGACTGAGAGTCCTAGAGAGTTATGACTTTCTGGGAGGCCACCATTTGTCTGTAGTGATACGCAAAGCCCCCTGGAGGCCAAGAAAGAGATGAGCAGAGGGGATGGGCTCTCTTGATCCCAAGACAGGGAAGTTCATGGATATTGGAGAGTCTTTCTCTAGGTACCTCCACAGGGACTGGCCCACCTAACCACCTCCTCATCTTCATCCTACAAGGGTAGAGATTATTTCACTATCATCGATGAGATTGGAACACAACGAATCTGAAAAATTAACATACTATCACAACTAATAATAGCAAATGCTTAAATAGCTCTGGCTTTGTGCCAATCACTGTTCTGAGTACTTAGTGTATATTAGCATTTTTACAAAATTAAACTTTTTATTTTTAGATAATTATAGATTCACATGCAATTGTAAGAAATAATAGAGAAGTTCATGTGCCCTTTACTCAGTTGCCCCCAGTGGCAATTCTTCACAAAATTGTTGCGTGATATCACAACCAGGAAACTGACATTCATACCGAACATTTCCATCACAAACAGGACCCTTCATATTGTCCTTTTATAGTCATGCCCACTTCCCACCTGCCCCACCCCCTCTTTATCTTCTGGTCATTACTAATCTGTTTCCTGTTTCTATAATTTTTCCATTTCAAGAATGTTATATAAAGGGAATCATACAGTATGTAACCTCTTGAGACTGAATTTTTTCCATCAGCATATTTCTCTGGAGATTCATTCTGGTGGTTTCATGAATCAATTTTTTGATGCTTTTCATTGCTGAGTTATATTCCATGGTATGGACTGTTTAACCATTTGTCCCTGAAGAACATCTGAGTTGTTTGCAATTCAGGGCTTTTAGGAATAAAAGTATTATATGCATTTGTGGACTTATGTGTAAACATACATTTCTCTGGGATCCATGCCCAGGAGTGTAACTGCTGGGTCATAATGTAGCTGCATGTTTAGTGTTTTTGGAAATTGTCTAAGTATTTTCTAGGCTGGCTGTACCATTTTATATTCCCACCGGCAGTGCATGGGTGATCCTGTGTCTTGGCATTCTCGCCAGGACTAGATTGAACTTGGCATGCATGACAGAATCAATATGCCATCCTTGGGGTGAAGCAACCAGCTTTCCAGAAAAACCTCATTAGAATGTTCCTAGAATGGAGAACAAGTTAGTCCACAGATGTGTTTGTCAGGTTAGCAAGGCAGAGAAAATTCAGAAAGAACAGATCACAGAAGCGGTGAGTCTTGATGGGGATACGGGGCAAAGAGAAGGGCTCCTTTGTTGCCTCTGGCTGTCACAGCACAATTACCAGAAGAGCTCTGGGCCTCTTGATGGGGAGAACTAAGGTGTGAAGTTAAAAAAAAAATAGAAAGCAGCCAAAAGCAAACTTCAGGAACTCTGAAAACCCAGATCTAACTCAGAGGTCAGTTCCCCATAGTCCACTCAATCCTACTGTTTGCAGAATTCTTACAATCGATAGCATAGTAAATATGAGACTTCATTACCCAAACACTCCACTGTTAATTAATTAGTGACCCAGTCTCTTGACTGCACAGGACTTTCCCACACCAGTCTTGCTTCTCCTCTCCTCACTTCAACAATATCTTGCTCCTCTCTCTTGAGCACTGTCATTCTCACGAAGACAGCAGGACCTAGTGGTCTCTGTATCATGGCATCTTTTCCTCCAACAGTCACCTTCCCCATTCACTCAGAAAATTCTTTGCTCTTGTGCTTCCAAATTGTTTCTCCATATCATCCTCTAAAACTTTAGTTTAGCATTTCTATTATGACAAAGAGTAGGGTGGTAAACAATTGAGATCTGGATGAAATTATGAAAGGATGGATAGAGTATGATTCAACAAGGAGATTTAAAAAAGTGAAGGGAAAAAAATGCCATAAGACTTTTCACTCTGGGGCTATTAAGGTTACAAGTAATTTTTACTGAGGGCTCATAAATGGGCCAGGCATTGTGTTAAATACTTTATCACATGCAATTCTCAGAACATCCCAATAAAGCATGTTCTTTTCTCACCACCTTTGAAAGTGAGGAAAGTAGATTGAGAGATTAAATTACAAGCTTAGGGTCACAGTACTGACAGTGATGGAGTCAGGATTCAAACCCAGGCAGTCTTATTCCAGAACCCATCTCCAGTTCACAATAGATCAGCTAAGAAAAAAAGCATGTATGCCAGCTCAGAAACTGAGATGAGTCTTGTGAAGCCAGAGACTCTATTATGAGAGAAAAAGGCAAGGCAAGGCTGTTCCAATATGACTTGCCTGTGTGTAGATCTAATCTAGGCTCTAAGACTGGAACTGGCCTCCTTGATCTTGTTAGATGCTCTTGGATGCCACTACTTGGTCTGGACAACCAAACTTCACTAGGCATGGCTCCTGATTCCCAACTGAAAGAAAGATGAGCAATACTTATGACTGCAAAGAGTGACAGTATTTCCGCAAAAGCCTACATAGAATAAGATCATGTTGAACTTCCATTTCTGACCAAATGGAAGGCCAATGTTCCCACTGAAAAAAATCTAAAAATGCTGATGGTGAAGAATTATCAAACCAAAATCTAAGGGATGGCAGAAATTATGATAGTAAGCATAGCATTGAACCATTTTTTGCTGAAAGCATTTCCCCAAACTGATTAACTTAGGCTTCAGTATTCACAATCTCATGGGGCACAAGGTACTAAATACCAAGCCTAGGGCCATCCCAGAACACACAGAAGACTTATACAAAAAGGTCTTAATGACCCAGATAACCACAACAGTGTGGTCACTCACCTAGAGCCAGACATCCTTGAGTATGAAGTTAAGTGGGCCTTAGGAAGCATTACTGCAAACAAAGCTAGTGGAGGTGAAGGAATTCCAGCTAAGCTATTTCATATCCTAAAAGATGATGTTGTTAAAGTGCTGCACCCAATATGCCACCAAATTTGGAAAACTCAGCAATCACTATAGGACTGAAAAAGGTCAGTTTTCATTCCAATCCCAAAGAAAGGCAATGCCAGCAAAATGTTCAAACTACCATACAACTGCCCCTATTTCACATGCTAGCAAATTAATGCTCAAAATCCTTCAAGCTAGGCTTCAACAGTACATGAACCAAGAAATTTCAGATGTACAAGCTGGATTAAGGAAAGGCAGAAGAACCAGAGATAAATTGCCAACATTCACTGGATCACAGAAAAAGCAAGGAAATTCCATAAAAACATCTATTTCTGCTTCACTGACTATGCTAAAGCCTTTGACTGTGTGGATCACAACAAACTGGAAAATTCTTAAAGAGAAGGGACTACCAGACCACCTGACCTGTCTCCTGTGAAACCTGTATGCAGGACAACAAGCAACAGTTAGAACCGGACAAGGAACAACAGACTGGTTCAAAATTGGGAAAGGAGTATGTCAAGGATGTACACTGTCACCCTGGTTATTTAACTTCTATGCAGAGTATGTCATGTGAAATGCTGGGCTGCATACATCACAAGCTGGACTCAAGACTGCTGGGAGAAATACCAACAACATCAGATATGCAGATGACACCACCCTTATGCAGAAAACGAAGAGAAACTAAAAAGCCTCTTGATGAGGGCAAAAGAGGAGAGTGAAAAATCTGACTTAAAACTCAACATCCAAAACATTATCATGGCATCCAGTCCAATCACTTCATGGCAAATAGATGGGGAAACAATGGAAACAGTGGCAGACTTTATTTTCATGGGCTCCAAACTCACTGCAGATGGTGACTGCAGCCACAAAATTAAAAGATGCTTGCTCCTTGGAAGAAAAGCTATGACAAATCTAGACAGTGTATTAAAAAGCATAGACATTACTTTGCCAACAAAGGTCCGCCTGGTCAAAGCTATGGTTTTTCCAGTAGTCATGTATGGATGTGAGAGTTGGACTATAAAGAAATCTGAGCACCAAAGAATGATGCTTTTGAACTGTGGTGTTGAAGAAGACTCTTGAGAGTCCCTTGGACTGCAAGAAGATCCAACCAGTCCATCCTAAAGGAAATCAGTCCTAAATATTCATTGGAAGAACTGATGCTGAAGCTGAAACTCCAATACTTTGGCCACATGATGCAAACAACTGACTCATTGGAAAAGACTCTGATTCTGAGAAAGATTAAAGGCAGGAGGAAAAGGGGACAGCAGAGGATGAGATGGTTGGATGGCATCACTGACTTGATGGACATGAGTTTGAGTAAGCTCTGGGAGTTGGTAATGGACAGGGAAGCCCGGCATGCTGCAGTCCGTGGGGTCACAAAGAGTCAGACACGACTGAGTGACTGAACTGAACTGAACTGAAGCACGCAGGAAGTAAGACATAATTAGGAGAAAGTAAGAGAAAGAAACAACTGTGGGGTTCTCAGAAGATGGAAGCAGTGGCAGGTTAGGTTTTCAGTCTCTTCCAATCCCCACACAAAAACAGAGCAACTAGATAGCAAAGCTAGAAACACATGAACAACATTTCAAAACAAATCTAGCAAACAAAGACAGGAAGGTGCGGACAGACCACTAATAGATAACAGGAATGCTTGGTACTGAAGTCTGTCGGGGAAGACGAAGAGGGCCGGGATGGAGGCCGAACCTGATTGGCCCGAGAAAATAGAATCCCATTGTAGGGATAAGAAAGAACAAAAGAAATGATGCCTTAAAGACGCAGATGATGAAAGGAAGAAAAATTCAAAAGTCAGTAAGAAACAAAAAGCACAAACCAGTACTGTACACCCATTTTCATAGCAGCATTATTCACAATAGTCAAAAGGTGGAAGCTATCCAAAAGTTTATCCACAGATGAACAGATAAACAAAATGTGGTCTATCCATACCATGGAATAGTACAGGAAGCATTCTGACACATGCTGTAGTGTGAATGAACCTTGAAGACAATGAAATAAGTCAGTGAAAAAAGGACAAATATTGTATGATTCCACTCATATGAAGTACTTAAGAGCAGTTAAATTCATAGGGACAGAAAGTAGAATGGTGGTTGCCAGGGGCTGGGGGAAGTAGGAAATAGGAATTATTCTTTAATAAATACTGAGTTTCAATTTTGCAAGATGAAAAACATTTTAGAGATGGAAGGTGGTGATGAAGGCATAACAATGTGAATGTATGGTAATGACACTGAGCTATATACTTAAAATGGTTAAAATATGAAAATTTATGCCATATGTATTTTACCACAATTAAAAAATAAATACAAAGAAATTTCAAAAGAGAATATGAAGAGAGAAAGTATTGAAGTATTGAAAGTAGGCAAAAAAGATTGAACACATGGGTGATAGGAATTTCTGAAGATGAAAACCCAAGCAAGGGAACAGAAGAAATACTAAAAACCTTTATTTCAAGAAAACACTCCTGAAGTTGAAAAATAATAATTTTCATTACATTTTAAAAGAGCACCACAAACACACGAGAACATGTGACCAAAAATGATCACAATCAAGACATTCTAGTCAGAAAGTGAAAGTCTCGCAGTTATGTCCGACTCTTTGCAACCCCATGGAATTCTCCAGGCCAGAATACTGGACTGTGTAGCCTTTCCCTTCTCCAGGGGATCTTCCCAATCCAGGGACTGAACCCACGTCTCCCGCATTGCGGGCAGATTCTTTACCAGCTGAGCCACAAGGGAAGCCCAAGAATACTGGAGTGGGTGGGTAGCCTACCCCTTGTCCAGCAGATCTTCCTGACCCAGGAATTGAACTAGGGTCGCCTGCATTACAGGCAGATTCTTTACCAACTGAGCTATCAGGGAAGCCTGGTATTCTGTCTGATCTGTGATTTAAAAAATCCTTTTGGCATCTAGCAAGAAAAGCATGTGACTTTTAAGGGAAAGAAAATTAGATTGTTATTAGGCATTGAAAGCCATGCTTTATGTCAGGAGAAAATTGAGTAATATATTTAAGATACTCAAGAATCAGAGCACCAGGGATTTTATATGCAGCAAAATTGATTTTTTTTAAAGTACAAAGGACATAGACAAACTTATCAAAACATAAGAACTCAAGAAATATTGTTCCCACAAGCTCCTTCTGAGTAATCTACCATGGAATGAGCTTTAGAAAACCAAAAATAACTAAGGAACCAGTGACATAATGACTGCTAATGAGCATTAAACAATTAGCAACTGAGACAGAGAAAACCAAGACAAATGAGGACCTATAACAGGAGTGTATTATGAAATGGCTACATGCTCTAGCCATGTAGATACAGTACAATTATTAAGATGGGGGGCATTTTTATGTGTTTGTCAAAATTTAGAGAGCTGTGCACCTAAAACAGGTAACCTTTGCTATATGTACGTTTTATCTCAATAAACTTGAAAAAAGGAGGGGGGTGAAAAGACTATAGACCAAAATTTCTTAATATTTTCAACAATCACAATGAGGTGATATGAGTAATGTTATTCCAAGATTGTTGTGTGTTTAAAATTGTATAAAACAGATGAGAAATTGTATAAAACAGATACAGATGAGAAATTATGACATATTCTAATCTATCACCTCTGGTGCACTTGAAAGCCAGTATTCTTGAAATGGAAGAGGACATGTTGATGTAATGGGAAGAGTTTATAAGAAAGAAGTCTTCACTTAAAACTGGAAATATTAATATGAATCCATGAGATTATTTTATATTAATTCTCTGAAGACTCCTAAAAACAATAGTCAACTCAGTAGCAATAAGCATCCTTAGTACCAGCACTATTGTATGTGTTCAAATAGAAGATCAATAACCCATATGGAGTCATGGCCAATAGATCCAAGCACTCTTAAGTCCTGCAACTTAGAGTCAGCATTTTATGCAACAAGGGAATGATAACCTATCTAATATCCTTGCCTGGGAAATCGCATGTACAGAGGAGCCTGGTGGGCTATAGTGCATAAGCTCTCAAAGAGTTGGACATGACTGAGTGACTAAGCACACAGGCATACAACAAGGAAAACATGCAAACATGTCCATGCACATACAACTTTCCTTCCCTTCCATATCTTAGAAAGTGGGACAGAGAGGAGTGATAATCATTGTGCAAAGTCCCACTTGATGCAGGAATATGATTCCTTAGATGGGACTAGTTCTACTTAGGTAGCCTCTTGGTCTATCAGCACCAAAAATTTGAAACGTAGAGACCATCAGTGGGCACCCAAGAGCTGATTTGTTCAGAGTACACAGTTGCTTACTGGCTGTAGCACTGGTGAAAACAGGATACAGGCAGGTGCCTCTATCCATACCATCTCATCAAAGGGAAAAGCATTAATAGATGTTTCAGCTCTCAGCAGCAGTGAACACAGAACACCAGAAATGCTAAATCAGAAGGCTTTCTAAGATTTTTTCATTTTGGATCTCCAGAACCATGCTTTGCTATTCTTTTCTGAGTCAGTGCCAGAAAAAGATCACTGGTCTTGCATCTCTCTATGCTTTTGATGACTTCGATTAATGCTTTCGATCTATGCTTTTGATGACTTCTCCTTCACTGAGTCTTGTCCAGGTCCACTCCAGTCCTTTCCAGTAAATCTTCATAGGTAAAATAATCAGGGGCAAGTATTTTGGGAATGCTAGTATCTTTCCTCCCAGAAACCTCCTGGTTTCCATATGCAAAGCACCCTTCTGTTTGCAAAGAAGAGTGTATAGGTAGCTTCTCTAAGTCAAACCAAAGGCCTCATCATAATAGTTTTATTTGAGTCTCTTTGGAATATATCTGCATATCAAAGAGAAATCATAAATGTCTACTCTAAATTGACTTCCTATATCCACCAGGGTGAGGAGCATCTAGCAGCTTCTTTTTTTAAAATTAATTATTTTAACTGAAGGCTAATTACTTTACAGTATTGTAGTGGCTTTCGCCATACATTGACACGAATCAGCCACCAGTGTACACATGTCCCCCATCCTGAACCTCCCTCCCACCTCCCTGGAAGCTTCTTTAGGTAAAGAAGGAAAAAAAAATCTGGTTTGGCTATCCCACCCCACAAGGACATGGAATAAACTTATTGCTGGAATCAGAAAGAAGCTTCTACTAATAAGGCTTTTGGATGAAAACTGAAAACTAAGCATGCAAATGTCTTACTAGATATTGTAGGACATTCTTTCTTCCTATAACTGCTGGTTCTTCCTGCACACATCTTTTCTAAATCCCAGTCCCCATAATCACCAGAAGCTATGGGACCAGATAAACACAACTTCAACTCTAAAGAAGAAAGGAGACTTTTCCTACCATCTTTCCACATAAAATTTTAGTTAGGTTTCTGATTGGTTCAACTAGGATCCAATCACTGTGATCAGGAGGAATGGAAATATTGACTGTCCAATCTTAGATCATCATATATCCTCTAGGCAAGGAACTATGTTTCCTTCTTTATTTTTCAAAATTTATTTCATTTATTCATTTAGTTGCACCAGGTCTTAGTTGCAGCATGAAAACTCCTAGTTGCGGCATGTGGGATCTCAAACCTGGACCCCATGCATTGGATATGCTTCCTTATTTAAATACTTGTAATATACAAATATAGAGTTGTAATGAGGAAGGAATACACTTTCTGAAGACTGTGTTTAGGGAGAGTGTTTTTTCCCAAAAGGAGATCACAAATTGCAGAAGTCCTCCAATACAATCCCAAGCCCAAGAGAAGCCAGGCTACCAGGAACCACTCTTTTCTATGTATCTTCATAAAATGCACCACCAAGACTGGTTATATTCTATAAGAAGCAACTGTAGAACCGGTGCCTCAATCTGATCCTCTGGCTAATCAATTTTGAAAGCATACAGAGTTGAAAATATTACAATCTCTGGTTCTATGTTCTCCATTGATTTTTTTCACAATCAATGATTGGAACAGGGTCAGTGCCTGGCAACCAGGAGGGCTTCAATTTATCAAACGATTTGTCACTTCAGACAGCTGCTGCTTCTGCTGATTTGGAATTTGCAATAGATGATGACAGAACAATGAACAACGGCTTTGCTATTGTCATCCTTCACTACTGCCCTTCAAGGAGCACTCCAAAAAACAGAGTCCAAGTTCTCCTGCCTGGTTGTTCCTGATCCTGAAGTAGCATAACTAGGTTCTAGGTTTTATAGCAGTTGCTTCCTTTAGTGGAAGAATGAATGTGTTCCCACACTTGTGCAGTGTGAACTTACTGGACCAGGAGGAAGGATATTTGACTTGGCCACTCAGCCTACATTCACCCTTTTTCTATTTAGAGTAACCGACTTTTCCTCCAGGGAACACTCCCCTCTGATCTTTAGCCCATGTGCTTCAGGTTGAGTTGAATCTACTTCCTGTTCTAGGGATGGGCCTGTGGCTCAGACCAGACCCACCAGAGCACATATTACGGTGGTTATACTGATTCAGGGACAGTCACATGATTCAAGTTGAGCCAATGAGACATAAAGATACAGTTGAAGGTAAAGATTAGAGGCCCTGGCTCCTTATAGCTAGGCTTGAATTTGGAGTTAAGCTTGGGAATGCTGGAAGCCATTTTGCCACCCTATGGAGCCTGACTATGAGGCCAAAATGGAAGGAAGCATTCTGACGGAGACTTCGTTATGATGACATGATTTGAACACTTGAGTTGGGTCCCACCTGAACCTAAATCTGATCCTCAACTTGTCATTTATAGGAATCAAACACAGTTTGGGTTGGGTTTCCTACCATCTTAAACAAAAAGAAGCATTCTATAGTTAGGGTCTAGTCCCAACTCGCCACAAAGTAGTAGTGTGACCTCGGGGAAGCTTCTTTATCCCTCTGAGTCTAGATTTTTCTAAGCTATAAAATGAGGTCATTGTTTGAAACAGATATTTTTGCTTGGTCATTCTAGGGCATTTGACGGAATTATTGTGTTAAACTTGGATTTTCATAGAAGACAGGCAGAACCTTCTGAATTCAGACACTTATGACAAGTAGATGGATTAGCACAGATGCCCTGGGAACATTCTCTAGAAAGGAAGCAAAGTGTCTGAAGTATTCAAGAGGAACAGGTTCTCCACACCTATTTCAGTAATTACAGAGCTAGCATAGCAGTGTGTGTGTGTGTGTGTGTGTGTGTGTGTGTGTGTGTGTGTGTGTATCTGTGTTAGGAGTTCATGTGTTTGGAAAATCCCATGGGGAGAGAGGCCTGTCGGGCTACAGTTCATGGGCTTGCAGAGTCAGACACGACTTAGCAGCCAAACAACAAACAAACCAACAAGTAACATATAGTTAGATGTCCCTTAGGAAAATCCTAATGGTGTTAACACATACCTTTCAACAATTTGAGTTTCTTTCAACTACCAAGTTTGGCTTTTTAATCCAAAATTAATACTAATAATATGAGAAGAAGGGTTTAAAGTAACTGTGGTCCTGGCCTGGGACATAAACTGAAACTAATAGGTTTTATTAGTTTTTAAATGCATGACATGATCTTGATTTCTTATCATCTTAACTCAGATAACACTAGAATCTGAGATTTTTTTTTTTTATGAGTGCAATTTTCAAAATGATTTAGAAGCTAACCTAAGGTTGACATATCATAAAGCAAGAGTACTTGAATATAACAAGAATAAAAAATAGTGGGACATAACCTTTAAACAAAGAAAATCTTCTCTTGGAAAAGATAGTTGAAGCTAATTCAATATTTATAGCTTTTTCCAGCACTTTATTGCTATTTTTTTATGGTTTATTTAAGTTTTCCTTGCCTGTAATGAAGGAGATGCAGGTTTGATTCCTGGGTCAGGAAGACCCCCTGGAGAAGGAATGGCAACCCACTCTAGTATTCATGTCTGGAAAATCCCATAGATGGAGGAACCTGGTGGGCTATCATCCGTGGGGTCGCTAAAGAGTCAGACATGACTTAGCAACTAAACAACACGAAACAGCAAGTAACATGTAGTTAGATTTCTCTTTGAAAAATCCTAATAATGTTTGTCTTTTAATAGGAGGAATTGTTATTTATCTTTACTGCAATCAGTTATGTTTGATTTTATTTCTGTCATCTTAATTTATCTCATCTATTTTTCCTCTTTTCTTGAGTTTTTCCCTTTCCAGATTCTAGCTAGCTGAAAAATAGTCTTACTTTTATTTGTCCAGTGAAATAAAGGCCTACCTTCCTTTTTAAAATATTGCATTTTAATTTATATCTATTTTTTACAAAAATAAATATCTTTCAAATCCTGTTTTCTTGAGTTCAGTTAAGTTCAGTCACTCAGTCACATCTGAATATTTGTGACCCCATGGACTGCAGCACACAAGGCTTCCCTGTCCATCACCAACTCCCGGAGCTTACTCAAGTTCATGTCCATCGAGTCGGTGATACCATCCAACCATCTCATCCTCAGTCGTCCCCTTTTCCTCCCGCCTTCCATCTTTCCCAGCATCAGGGTATTTTCCAATGAGTCAGTTCTTCACATCAGGTGGCCAAATTATTGGAGTTTCAGCTTCAGCATCAGTCCTTCCAGTGAATATTCAGGACTGATTTCCTTTAGGATGGACTGGTTTGATCTCCTTGCAGTCCAAGGGACTCTCAAGAGTCTTCTCCAACAACACAGTTCAAAAGCATCAATTCTTTGGTGCTCAGCTTACTTTATAGTACAACTCTCACATCCATACACGACTACTGGAAAAACCATAGCTTTGACTAGACAGACCTTTATAGGCAAAGTAATGTATGCTGTCTAAGTTGGTCATAGTTTTTCTTCCAAGAAGCAAGCGTCCTTTAATTTCATGGTTGCAATCACCATCTGCAGTGATTTTGGAGCCCCCCCAAAATAAAGTCTCTCACTGTTTCCATTGTTTCCCCATCTATTTGCCATGAAGTGATGGGACCAGATGCCATGATCTTTAGTTTTCTGAATGTTGAGTTTTAAGCCACTTTTTTCACTCTCTTCTTTCACTTTCATCAAGAGGTTATTAGTTCTTTTTCGCTTTCTACCATAAGGGTGGTTTCATCTGCATATCTGAGGTTATTGATATTTCTCCCGGCAATCTTGATTTCAGCTTGTGCTTCATTCAGCCCAGCATTTCTCATGATGTACTGTGCATATAAGTTAAATAAGCAGGTGACAATATCAGCCTTGATGTATTCCTTTCCCGATTTGGAAACAATCTGTTGTTCCACGTCCAGTTCTAACTCTTGCTTCTTGACCTGCATACAGATTTCCAGGAGGCAGTTAAGGTGGTCTGGTATTGCCATCTCTTTAAGAATTTTCCACAGTTTGTTGTGATCCACACAGTCAAAGCCTTTGCCTTAGTCAATAAAGCAGAAGTAGATGTTTTTCTGGAATGCCCTTGCTTTCTTAGCAATGTCAAAAAGTGATCAGTGGTCTAAAACCCCCTCTCTGAAAAGACAATCCTTGCAGTCTCCCTTCATTCCTTCCACTCTCCTACCTGCCACATCCCAGGTCTTATTACATAGTATTTCAGTCTAGGTATAATATTTTGATGAAGCTATGCATGGGTTTTTATATAATTACCTTTGTTTCATGTCTCTCTTACTTTACTAACTCCTATTTCAAAGTTGCTCTGAAATTTTACACCTGTATTTTCAGCAAGTATTTACATTTTGTCCTCAGCATTTCTTCAGCTCCTTCATCAGCTCCATTATACCTTTACTCTCTTTCTAGAATCATCCCTTGATGAGCATCAGGACTGTCGGATCCATCCTTTATATGCCAACGTTTCTGCTGTCCTTTTGTTATTACTCTGTGGGTTGGTGTAATATCCCAAACCCCTAAGTCAATCCTTTTATTTCATTGTTAATTCTGCCATTCAGCCCTTCTATTTAGCTTTTAATATTTAGCCCTTCTATTTAGCTTTTAATCATATTTTATTTTCTGAGGTTTAGCTTGTATTATTAAAGGATTCTTATGACTAGCCCCAGGTTGGTTGCATGGATGGTACTTCTTCTCAGATCTGAGGGTACTAGTCAACATTCTTTAAGTCATCTTCTCTTTCCTATATTAACTTTGGTCAAGATTTAGAAGCCTCATATGCTCAGTTTTATGTCTCTCTTTGATATCATTTAGTTCCCTCAAATGTTGGATGATGCAACTCTTTGTAGCTATAGAGGAGAACGTCAGAGAACATGCCGTCCAATATGGCAACGACTTCAGTAGCCATATGGGGTAGCCACTAACGACATGTGGCTATTTCAACTTCAAATTAAAGGAGTTAAAACGAAATGAAAATGCATTTCTTTTGTTGAACAAACCACAGTTCAGGTGCTCAGTAGCCTTGTGTGGCTAGCAGCTGCAGGAGTGGGCAGAACAGTTTCATAAAGTAATTTTTTGTTGCTGTTGTAGTTATTTTAATTTTTAATTGTGGTAAAAAAAAAAAACACCACATAACAGAAAATGTACCATCTTAACCACTTTTAAGTGTGCACTTCAGTCGTGTAATGCTGTTGTACAATGAGTCTCCAGAAACTGTCATCTTGCCAAACTGAAACTCTACACCCATGAAACAACTCCCCAGCCCCAGCCCCCCCACCACATCCTGGAAACCACCATTCTTCTTTCTAAAATTCATAAAGTATTTCTCATTTCTTTAGAATACTAAGAAAATTTTACTGACGTGTAGTTGCTCTACAGTATTATATGTTATGCTTCCCTGGTGGCTCAGTCCGTAAAGCATCTGCTAGCAATGCAGGAGACCTGGGTTTGATCCCCAGGTTGGGAAGATCCCCAGGAGAAGGAAATAGCAAACTACTCCATTATTCTTGCCTGGAGAATTCCATGGACAGAGGATGGTGGGCTACAGAATTCCCTGCACAGCCTGGTGGACTACAGTCCATGGGGTCACAAAGAGTTGGACATGACTGTTATATGTTATAGGTATATGGTATAGTGATTCACAATTTGTAAAGGCTAGACTCCCTTTACAGTTAACGTAAAATATTGGCTATAGTTCCCATTGTACAATATATTCTTAGAGCTTATTTAATTTATTTATATTATTTTTATTTATTTTTTAAAATGTTATTGGAGTGTAGTTGATTTATTGTACAATGCTGTGTTAGTTTCTCTAGTTTCACTCCAGTATTCTTGCCTGAAGAATCCCCACGGACAGAGGAGCCTGGTGGGCTACAGTCCACGGGGTCGCAAAAGTCAGACAAGACTGAGCAACTAAGCACAGTGTTCGTTCCACGTGTACAACAAAGTGAATCGGTTACACATATACATATATCCAGCCTTTTTTAGAGTCTTTTCCCATATAGGCCATTGCAGAGTATTGAGTAGATTCCCTGCCTATCATAGTAGGTCCTTATTAGTTATCTATTTTATACATAGTAGTGTGTACATGGGGCTTCCCAGGTGGCACTAGTGGTAAAGAACCAACCTGCCAATGCAGGAGACGTAGGACACTCAGGTTTGAACTTGGGATGGGAAAATGCCCCGGAGGAGGACATGGCAACCCACTCCAGTATTCTTGCCTGGAGAATCCCATGGACAGAGGAGCCTGGCAGGCTACAGTCCGTAGGGTTGCAAAGGGTCAGATATGACTGAAGCACCTTAGGGCGCATGCAATGTGGATGTGTCCATCTTAATCTCCCAATTTATGCCTCCCTCATAAAGTATTTCTGTCACCCAAACTGTTGCACTTTACAGCGCTGGTCTAGCCTGATTAGTGTCAGTGGCTAAAATGGCTTTCCTCTGAACATATGACAGGCACTATCCCCTGCTTGAAGTGGACAAGAGGTATATCCAGTGGGCTTCCCTTCATGACGTGAAGGAGAGAAGCATGACTTCCAGGTGTGGGTGCTCTGTCTTGCTTTGCTCAGCAAAGGTTACCCATGTCTCTCTCTAGCCACCTAAGCTCCAGTCACAACTTTACACAGAAAACTGACTCCACAGTCAACCTGGGAGGAAGTGTAGCAGCAAGTCTCTTAAGAATGAAGAATTTGTGGAACTTTCTGTTGTTCTCCAATTTATCACTCACAGACCATTGTTTCCCCCACACTGCTCTCTCTCTGATGTAGATTTTTTTTCTCCAGAGTTCTTGGGAGAACTCAGTTTTACAATTGTCTCCTCTTTTATCTACTAGGGGTTATAGTTTCCTAAAGGCTGTTAAGGAATGGCCATTAATCTGATGCCATATATTTTATCTCTTCCACACATTTCTCAACATTTTGGGCCTGCTGATGGCAACATTCCCCATTTTCCAGCACGACCATTGATTTATTCTCGCTCTTATATTTCTTCTGTCAAGATGTGCTCAGTCAGCCATCTTGAACTGAAAGTCATAGCCTGATTTCTTATGCCTTTTGTGTCTACAGAATAAGTGTTATAAGTAATCATAGGATGTCAGGGCTAGAGAGGATATCTGAGATCCAGTCCAGTCCATCATTTCATGGATGGACAGGGTGAGAATTACATAAAGGAACTTGCTTGCCTAAGCCTCTACAGCATGGTGGTGGCAAGCTGGGACAAAGAAGGACCTCACTCACCCTCTACACTGGCCGCTGGCCATGAATCGTCTCTGCTCCAAGAACCCTGAGAAATTATAAGAGAAAGTCTATGTCTCCACTCATCTGTACCCTAGGCTTAGCACAATATTTGCCTTGTTAATCACCTTTTAATACAAAATAATTATATTATTTAGGCTCCTCTTAATACAAAATAATAGAGGAGTTTCTAGAAGAAACTTTTGACAGAACTGAGTGAATTTAAGAGGATCTTCCTCTTAACCTACAAATTCATTTTCTCAGAACTGTCCTTTCCCCAAGCACGGTGAAAAATCAATGTTATACTTGAACTTGTAAGCAGAAAGGAGCTTAGAAAATGCAAACAGATCTTGCTTAGAAATGAGCATGACATTGCCAGGGATAGAGAGGGGGCATATGTGAGAAATAAGCTTCTCCCTCCCCCCAGAAAGTTCTGGGGTGGGAGCTTATGGTCCATCTCAGTGAAATGTTTCACCTCAAGCATCTGCCTAATTGTACTGATCTACAATCTGCTTCCAGTGAAGCAAAGTAATTAATTGTTTTAAAATGCTTTTCAAGACTTTGGAAAACTGACCTAAGGTTAATGGTTCATAAACCACATTTGTGCTTCTAATAGAGAATTTAAAATGTGAGCTGATCTGATTCTGGACTAGAGAGGAGGAGAGGGCCTCAGAGACCTGCGTGAGACTTGTAGCAATGGCAGCAGCTACGGAGTTATTCCTCTTCTGACATATTTAAGGAAGAGAGAGAGAGAGAGAGCAATGCAGATGCCAAGACATTGTCCTTTAGAGGGTGTGGTTTACTGATGATGTTGTGTCAAACTTGGAGAGAGATAGTACACTTTGTCCTGGAAGCTTCATTTCCTACCCTTGTACATATTATAATGGGGTTCTGAGCCAGAATTTCCAGTCCTAGCTGGGATCCTGCTCCTGTGTATTTCCAGACAAAATACCTTAATCCCTGTACTCGGCTTCACAGACTGTGATTTTTCTAGGGACACTAAGAAAGCCTATCAATATCTCTTCTGCTATGAGCAATTCATTCCTGTGGCTCGCAGAGGCTTAGTGTGGGGATCATAAACTCGAGTGCATGCAGACACCAGACAGGTAACATAAATAAGTCAGGAAGGAGGGCAGAGGCTAGGGGAACAGGAGGAGGCACTTCCCTTTTAAAGTGGGTGGGCAGCTACTTTTCAGTTCCAGCTGGGAGTTGCCATGCAGAAACGTGTGCACAGTAGTTTCTGCCTAGGAATCAGAAATCCACAGAATAAATGAAGTCTGAGTTTTACTTGGTGCTGATAACTAATCAAAAAACAGGACCACTTCTGGGTGCAAACCACACACACCTGTGGACAATCTGCCTTATGGACCCCTGGTCTGAGCTCTCTGGTTTGGTACTCTCAGAAATCACTAGCAAAATGTAAAGATGAAAGGATTAAAGGAACGACCACCTCTGGCTACCAGACCGTCTGTGGTTCTGCAAAATCTAAACACATGCAGCTAGTCTGAAGATCCCTCAGTCCATCCATCCCATCATGGCTATCAGGGTTTCCTTTGTGACATGCAGACTCCTGCTTCTGAATTCTGTGTCAGGCTAGGATGGTTGTCATTTCAAGAAAGGGAGAGTCTACAAGAATGCGAGTGTTTCTGTGGTATTCCCTAGGGCACGGGTCCTAAGGGAGACAAAATGATTGAACTTCAGAAGTATACACACTTCAATCAATCGTAATGTAACTATAGCGATTATAATAAATAGCTCTGATCTGCAGAGTGCATGTCAAGATACGCGATTCACAGACACCATTTTATTTCATTTACGCAGAAAACCCAACAAGTACTACAGTGATCTCTTTTCAATAAACAGTCAATAGTCTGAGAAAGTAGACTCAGAGAGGTTAAATAATTTTCCCTGGATCTCACAGTGGTAAGTTTCAAATTCTGTCAGAAAATGAGCTCCCAAGGTCTATGTGTTTTGCCTCCCTTGAGGATACCAAGTAGAAATTCAACATAACGTTGAAGAGATTTCCCCTCTCAACTTGCAGTGATTCCCAGAGTAGGCTTAAAAGTATGAGAACAGATGGTTGTTGGGTGGTGGTATGTCAATTTCCTTAAAGCCTTCAAAGGCATAAATGAAATACACAAAAGCAAAGTCAGATAATCAGAAAAATGAGCATGCTCTGAGACAGGAAAGAAATGGCTCTCTAGCTTCCAAGATATATATTATTAAGGGAACTCTGAGACCATACAAATAATACCAATTTTTTAAGCTTGGTAGGATAAGGAAGGCAGGACCACTAAGGCTTTGAAAAAGTGATTGGTGGGCACTGAGGACAAGGGCATGGCCAGAGGCAATAGACTGACTGCCTGTGTTGGTTGTTGAGATTTTAAAGAACAGCTTTATTGTGATATAATTCACATACCATAAAATTCACACATTGTAAGTGTATAATTCAGTAGTGAAAGGGAAAGTGTTAGTCGCTAAGTTGTGTCTGACTCTTTTGCAACCCCGTGGACTATAGCCCACCAGGTTCCTCTGTCCACGGAATTCTCCAGGCAAGAATACTGGAGTGGGTTGCCATTTCCTTCTCTGGTTTTTAGTATTTGCACAGGTACATGCAACCATCAGCATAATCAATTTTAGAACATTTTCATCACCTCAAAAAGCAGCTATCACCTTCCTATTCACCCATCTCTTCAGCCCCAGAGGAAACACTAATCTACTATCTGTCTACATAAATTTCCCTGTTCTGAAATTTCATATGAATGGAATCCTACAATATATGGTCTCCTGTGAGTGGCTTCTTTCATTTAGCATAATGTTGTTGAGATTTGAATGGCTTTGAAAACTATCGTCGTTCCTTCAATGGGTTACTTTGGCAGACTCCTTCTTCCAAACCAGTCTTAGAGTCTTCTGGCATTGCGAACCACACCAGCAGTGTTCCTTTCTGGAGCCCTTACCAGAAACAGTTGAATATTACATGCTTTTCCTTCCTTGAGATCTCCAGGAAAACTCTGGACTGAGTTCCTCTTGGAATTTCCAGCTTGTTGTTCAGTCGCTAAGTCATGTCTGACTCTTTGTGACCCCATCGACTGCAGCACACCAGGCTCCCTTCTCCTTTACTATGTCCCAGAGTTTGCTCAAAGCCATGTCCATTGAGTCAGTGATGCTATCTAACTATCTCATCCTCTGTTGTCCCCTCTTCTTTTGCCTTCTGTCTTTTCCAACATCAGGGTTTTTCCAATGAGTCATCCTTCACATCAGGTGGCCTAATGTATTGGAGCTTCAGCATCAGTCCTTCCAATGAATATTCAGGCTTGATTTCCTTTAGGATTGACTCATTTGATCTCCTTGCTGTCCCTGCTGTCTCAATAGTCTTCTCCAGCAGCACAACTCAAAATCATCAATTCTTTGGCACTCAGCCTTCTTAATGGTCCAGCTCTCACATCCATACATGACTACCGGAAAAACCATAGCTTTGACTGGACAGACCTTTGTCAGAAAAGTGATGTCTCTGCTTTTTAAGATGCTGTCTAGGTTTATCATAGCTTTCCTTTCAAGGAGCAAGCATCTTTTAATTTCATGGCTGCAGTCACCATCCACAGTGATTTTGGAGCCCAAGAAAATAAAATCTGTCACTGCTTCGACTTTCCCCTTCTATTTGCCATGAAGTGGTAGGACTCCAAAAGTCCTCCACTGACTCATTACATAGAATCAATAGCATGAGTCAAATACTCAAGTCTTTGCCCCTTTCACTCAATCTTAACATTTGCAAGAACTTAGCATGTCCAGTGCCTGGCTAGATTTTGGGAAAGAGTTAGATTTATAAACAGTTTCCTCAGACATTACCCAAGAGGTCTCAATGGTTAAAGTGAAGTCTACATGTAGAAACTAATGCTCTGGATCTTTCTCCAAACAGCATCAAATCACTACTGCTTTATATACTTCACAGCTTTTTGTCCTATTTTCTGCATTATCTTGAAGAGATAAAAATACAGGAAATGAGTGATTGTTGTTCAAAACGATGGTGAGACTGGTTATTGTTATTCTCAAATGATGTCTCTTAAGATTGTTGTTGCTTTACTCATTAAGTCGTGTCTGACTCTTTTGCAACCCCATAAACTATAGCCCCATGAGGCTCCTCTATGCACGGAATTTCCCAGGCAAGAATACTGGAGTGGGTTGCCATTTCCTTCTCCAGGGGATCTTCCTGACCCAGGTATCAAACCTGTGTCTCCCGCATTGGCAGGTAGGTTCTTTATCACTGAGCCACCAGGGAAAACCTATAAGCAAATTGGAAGCACTAGGCCTTGTAAAGTATGCAGAAATTTCAGTCTAGTGGAGATAGCATATGTGTTGTAAGTGGAAGGAAAATTATGTGAACAGAACATGTTCTTTAAAATCAAACCAATTTGATTCAAATCTTAATATTACCGCTTACCAATTATGTGACATTGAACAAGTAAGTAAGATTTTCTAAGCCTCAGTCTCCTTTTCAATAAAATAGAAATAATGTTATCTTCTCCATAGGATGTTTTGAGATTAAACAATAAACACAATAACTACTGCTAGTACTATGACTACCATCACTATCACTTATTGAGCATTGATGCTCTCAAACTGTGGTGCTGGAGAAGACTTGTAAGAGTCTCTTGGACAGCAAAGAGATCAAACCAGTCAATCCTAAAGGAAATCAAGCCTGGATATTCACTGGAAGGACTGATGCAGAAGCTGAAGCTCCAATCCTTTGGCCACCTGATGTGAAAAGCCAACTCATTGGAAAAGACCCTGATGCTGAGAAAGATTGAGGACAGGAGGAGAAGGGGGTGACAGAGGATGAGCTGGTTGGATGGCATCACCAACTCAATGGACATGAGTCTGAACAAACTCCAGGAGATAAGGAAGGACAGGGAAGCCTCACATGTTGCAGTCCATGGGGTTTCAAAGAGTTGGACATGACTTAGCAACTGAAAAACAACAAAATATGTCAAGACAGTGTTAGGCACTTAAGCTTTGGGGCACTTTCCTTAAGGTTTATTTTTCTAACCCCTTCAGCAACCTGGCTAAATATATAAAATAGTATAATCTTCACTTGACAGATGGAAAAAAAAAACTGGTTTAGACATGTTTATTGATTTCCCCAAAATCATGCAGCTAATGAGTGGTGGAATTGTCAAAACCAGATATTGTGGTCACAAAGACGACATTGTACTCATCATTGTGGCTGTTGTGGCTAACAGAATAGTGAAAGTAAGAATCAAGGATGTGAAAAAGAGACATTTTTCATCCAGAAGCTAGAAACCTATCCTAAAAGTCACGCAAACACTGTAAAATTTAAAACAAGCAATTTCACATTTTCATGACTGTTTAAAATGAGGCAATTTCAAGTACACGGTTTAAATGCCAGTGTAAGGATGAGAGACTATGTCTAGACATCTGGTATACCAGCTCCAGTACATCTGCCTGTGGTTCACCCCTCCACTCCACAGGACAAGTTGAATTTTTAGGAAGAGACACTGTCCAGTTCTACTTGAAAGGGGCTCCCAGAGCACAGCCTCCCATTCCTGGAACTATCTTGTGACATCTCAGGAAGAGAAACTCTGTTTTCTCCTCGGCATCAAATACTGGGGTTTGCCCAGTTTCTTGTCTTTGAGTTCTTGCAAAGTCACTATAATTTGAATTTTTATAAATCAAATCCAATTTAACATGCAATTGAGGAACTTGCACTTTAAAAGAATTCTGTCTTGAATCCTCAAGAACATGGAAGGCTGCCTTTAGAAATGAATAGCTAATTCTGAAATTATCTATTTTGTAAATTCAGAAATTGCTTCACAGCTTTCTGAAAACAACCTTTAAACTTTGAAACCAATTTGAAATTCAAGTTTGTGACTGTGTCTTGTGGGCACTCTTTATTACCTTTGCTGATAAGCATTTAAATATATTCATTAACAAAAATAATTGTTGTCACAGTTAACTACATTAGCACCATTTAATTGAATTAGAAATTAGATGGGGGTCATGAATATTTCACTAGGGCTCACTGCTAGCCATCCCAATTTCCATCTTTAAAAAAAAGAACCCTCACATAACCATAAACAGGTGGATCTGCAACATTTGCGTTCCTGGCCCTTCTCATACTTTTGCCATTAAAGTCAGCCTGTTGTCAAAAATAAATCAAAAAAGAATTTTTAGCTTTTTTGTTGTTCTTCTGTGCTTCCAGACATGATGCAAGGAGTCTTCTGTCCTCAGGAAACTTTAAATGAACATTTACTCAACACAAACTAGAAGCCATTAATCCACACAGTTAGAGCACAGTAGGAACTTTTGAGGTAGAGTTCAAAGTTCACAACCATGGCGCAACTGACATTTAGAGTCAGAAAATGCTGTGTTGTGGGCAACTGTCCTGTCATGGTAGGATGCTTAGTGGCAGACCCACTGAATGCCAGTAATATCACCACTACACACACACACACACACACACACACACACACACACACACACACACCAGTTGTAATCATCAAAACTGTCTCCAGATAATATTTCCCCCCAAGGGAACCACTGATGGAACAGTATAGTTTCGATTACCAGCCATCCCTCTTATGTTTGACCTTTCTCTGGGCCTTAGTTTTGTATATGTGAAATAGAAGCAATCATACTTATTTCATTGGGTTGCTAGGAGACTACACAGTATCAAGTGAATAGAAGGCATAGCTGGATGAATGTTCATTAATTATTAGCTGAAGTAGCAGTAGTAATCATAGTAGGAGCATCAGCAACAGTAGCAGAACCATCAAGACCTGAGGGATGGTTTTCTACTTACTCTCCACCCATGGAAACACCATGTTATTGGGCTGGGCCAGAGTTATCCTCCTTGCCTGAGGAAAACCCCAGGCAGTACCACTGAAGTCAGCAGTGGTCCCTCTTCTTTGAATCCCTAAGCTAGTCAACCTACCCTACATACCACTTGTCCAAAGGGTGCTCAAAGAAAGCCCCGGATCTTTCCACAGTAGACAGAGTGAGATTTGAAAAAAGTAGGATCTGGAGTTAGGCAGACCTGAATTCCAAACTTGACTTCTGATTCAAGGTCTCGGGCAAGTTTCTTAATCTCTGTGAGCCTCAGATTCCTTGGCTTTACAAGAGAATCATGAGAACTATCCTATAGACTGGTTTTGAGAACTAAATGCCATAATGCAGGCAGATAGCCCCTTGTGCCATGTTTGGCACACAGTGGGTACTCAATAGTCATCAGTGATTAGAACTTTTATGATGAAAAATATCTAGAGCAGGGTTTCTTAACCTTGGAACTATCGACACTTTGGGCTGGATAATGCTGTGTTGTGGAGGCCTTCCCGGTGCTCTGTAAAATATTAGCAACGTTTCTGGCTGTTAGATGCTAGTAGCACTGGTCACCAGTTTTAACGAACATAATTGTCTTCAGGCATTGCCAAGTGCCTCCTGGGGGCAAAGTTGCCCTGGTTGAGAGCTACTGTCCTACAGGAAATGGATTCCCACCCAGTCTGCTTGGTCACTCTGCCTTGAGTTAACATCACCTCTTCTGGGAAGATACCCAGTCTTCCTTGTCAAATTAGCCACTGCCTTCATTGTCTCATAACTCTTTGCTCATCTGCTGTTCTGCTAGGCTGGTCTGGTCTGCTTGTAACTGTATCTATAGTTGGCACAGAGTGGAGGCCAGCAGACAGAACAAGGTCGGGAAGAAAGTAAACTATTTGTTGAGCACCTACTATGTACCAGATGGCGCTAGTGGTCAAGAACCTGCCTGCCAGTGCAGGAGATGTAAGAGATGTTGATTCAATCCCCAGGTTGGGAAGATCCCCTGGAGGAGGGCATGGCAACCCACTTCAGTATTCTTGCCTGGAGAATCCCATGGACAGAGCAGCCTGGAGGGCTATAGTCCATAGGGTCACAAAGAACTGGACATGACCGAAGTGACTTAGCATGCATGTATATACCAAGCATAAATCTAAACTGTTTACACATATAATTTCCTTCTGTCTTTTCAATAGGTTTGTAAAGTCTGTATCATTGTGTCTGTTTTGCCAGTGAAGAAACTGAGGCTTAGAAAGAAGGAACTCATTTAAAGATACACAGCAAATATGTAAACAGACTTGGTTTGAATCCAGTCTGAATGTCCCCCAAACTTCTCCCCTTCTTCACCAAGCAGAAAAAAAGGTACCTTCTTCCCAAGCCATGCTGTACCCTAGCACCCCACCACACTGGACAGAAAGGCATTCTTTCTACTCTCCAATGAATCCCTTGCCTACAGGTGAGATCAGAAAATTGGGGTGGTGTGCCAAAGGTCACGAAGTGAGTAGAAATGGCTGACCTGCTTGAAGAAACAATCCATTCTGGACCCAAAGATGAGGCACTGAACATTTTTCACTCTTACTGAAAAGGTCAGACTGGAGGCAGCAGGACCCATAGTGAGACCTTTTGGCAATTTCAGAAAGTTCAGCCTGCAGCTTGGGGGCAGAGCCGAGGCTAATGCCCACGTGGCCCTAACCTCTCGCTCCACCTCCAGCTCGAGACACCAGCTGGCACCAGACTTACCTCATCAACACCAGCCTGCATGGGCCACAGGCCCTGAGCTTAGGAAGGGGGCACCTCCTCACCCCAGACTTCACCACTCCCGGTGCATTGGCATCTCTGGGTCAGAGAGCCTCATTATTTTAGAGATTCTAAGAAACACTGAAAATATGCTAAGGAGGTCATACAAAGTGGGCGGCAGGCTCCAAAAGGTTAACATTTTCCTTTCAGATGATTCCCACAGTTGCTATGGTATCTCCTACAGGAGGCTTTGTTAATTCCACATGAAGGGCCTGAAATTAATAAACTCCTTTCAACTCAGAGGAAACGAACCAGGTTGGGCTGCAAATACTGAAGCTTGTTAATTCCTTACATGGACAAGAGGCTCAGGTGTGCAGGTGTATGTGTGCAGGCTGTTTGGAGCGGCAGTCACACACATGCCATTGAGTGTGTGCTTTTGTTTTATCTGTGCACAGGTGTGGGGGGTGGTCAGCAAAGGACCAGACTGTCTGCATATCCATAAGGGCAAAGATTTATCTAAAAACCACGGAGCAAGATATTGGGGTCAAGGACTGGGTCCATTCAATTCTGACTGTCATGAGCATTTAGTCCAGTGCCTCGTTGACATCAGTGTCTTATTGAACAGTCTCATCTGTGAGTTTAACACATACTTTTGAGTACCTGCTTTCAGCCAGGCACTGTGTTATGTACAGAGGTGATTACCACAGTAAACATGGTGGAGAATCCCTTTCCTTTGGGAGCTAGGGTCAGGGAGGAGATGAATAGGCTGATAGGTGTAGAAGATCCCAAGTGGAATGTCATACAACGTTTTCCTTTGGTTGACATGCATGTGTACATGTGCATATGTGTTTAATAATAGTCAAAAGAATACTTTGAAAAATCAGTGTCAGTAAGGGGAATAGTACCAAGATAGAAGATACAGAACATGGTCAGAATCTGAGCATTTGAGTCCTGCTTCTGTTGCTGACCAGCTACCTGCCCATAGTCAAACCAAAACATCCATTTCCTCAGACTATTCATTCCTTGAACACTATATTTGCACACCTACCAGATGTACTTCCTAGGCTCTGGGAACACAGGACAGAGCAGAGCAGACAGAAACCCCTGCCTTGTGGAATAATTGTACTGAAGCACAGTAAGTTTCATGAAAGAGGTGGATACACATAGAACAGGAGTGATGGCAAGAGGCCCCAGAGCAGCCCAGAGAACCAGGGAAGGTGTCTGAAAGCAGTGACCAGAGTCCAGGACATGCAGATGACAAGTGGAAGGAAGAGGGTCCTAGGGAGAAAAAATAATGTGCACAGAGTTCTCAAGCAGAGAGCAGGTGTGGCCTGTGCAAAGTGGTGGAAGAAATTAAATATGGCAGCAGCATCAAGTGTGAAGGGGAGAAAAGGCTGTACCTGTAAGTGTACATGTGTGTTCTTGTATCTGCATGTCTGTATGAGTGTGTCTGTGTGTGTCCAGGCATATGAGCATGGGTGAGTGTGTCTGAATGAGTGTGTGCCTTTATGTGCTTGTGTGTCCATGTTTGTGTATGTGTACGAGTCTGTCAGCCAGTTCAGTTGCTCAGTTGTGTCCGACTCTTTGTGACCTTATGGACTGCAGCATGCCAGGCTTCCCTGTGCATCACCAACTCCTGGAGCTTACTCAAACTCCTGTCTATCGTCAAGAGGCTCTTTAGTTCTTTTTTGCTTTCTGCCATAAGGGTGGAGTCATCTGCATATCTGAGGTTATTGATATTTCTTCCACAATCTTGATTCCAGCTTGTGCTTCATTCAGTTCAGCATTTCTCATGATTTACTCTGCATATAAGATAAATAAGCAGGGTGACAATATATAGCCTTGACCTACTCCTTTTCCTATTTGGAACCAGTCTGTTATTCCATGTCCAGTTCTAACTGTTGCTTCCTGACCTGCATACAGGTTTCTCAAGAGACAGGTCAGATGGTCTGGTATTCCCATCTCTTGAAGAATTTTCCACAGTTCGTTGTGATCCACACAGTCAAAGGCTTTGGCATAGTCAATAAAACAGAAGTAGATGTTTTTCTGGAACTCTCTTGCTTTTTCGATAATTCAATGGATATTGGCAATTTGATCTCTGGTTCATCTGCTTTTTCTAAATCCAGCTTGAATGTCTGGAAGTTCACAGTTCACATACTGTTGAAGCCTGGCTTAGAGAATTTTGAGTATTACTTTGCTAGCATGTGAGATGAGTGCAATCGTGTGGTAGTATGAGTCTGTATGCGTGTCTATATGTGAATAAGGGTATGAGTGTGAATGTGTTCATCTGAATGTGTGTGTGTACATGTGTGTGCATGTGTGTCCAGGCATATGACTGGATGAGTATGCAATCCTCACAAAGAAATTTACAGATACCATGGTCAGAAAGCCACAAAGAGTGGAATGAGACTTCCCACGGGAACTCTGTAACCACACAGCAAAATCAATAACCTAACTGAATTGCATTTATAGATAATGTATCATGTAAGAAAGGTTTTAATTAAAGTGTGGCCTCTAAAAATGTGCCTTGGGCTTGCAGACCTTGGGGCCCTGCTCAGGCAGAGTCAAGGCAGGTGAGAGACAAACCAGGGCCGCTTGACAGAGTAGTCTCCCTGCTCCCTGTCCTTTCCTGTTGGGGGCCACTCTCCTCTACCTTTCTGGAAGCTCTGTGCCCATTGGGGCCTTTTATGTGTTTAGGCTCTCAATGCTGTTTATGTTGAGGGGCAGTCATGTATACTAGTTCTAAAGGTACAGGCACATTTGTCAAGCAAACTAAGATGCTAGCAAAAGGAGCTTAGATTAAAATACTCTTTTTTTATGAATAATCTTATAGAGTGCCACTGTTCGAGGGGCATGTTGATTAGAGTTTTAAATTGATCTATATGGAAAGAGATCAGGAAAGGCCTTCTGCCTAAATCACAGAAAATAAGAAGAGGTTTGTTATAGCAAACACCAGAAAGACAGATCTCATCTTTAAGGGGAGCACTGAGGCAGCCTTCCAAGAATCCCTGAGGCCTGAGTTGCTCTGCTCGTCAGGCCTTCTCCTCATGACTCTGTCATGGGTGGGATCTCGTGAGCTGGCTCCCAGCAGGCAGTCAAAGATACACACACACAGATCAAAAAAAAAATACTTTTTTGCATAAAAGACTAAAAATATATTTAAAAATCATATTTAGTTCTGGCAAGGGTGGCTGGTGGCCTGGTGGCTCAGATGGTAAAGAATCTGTCTGCCAATGAAGGAGATGTTGGTTTGATCCCTGGATTGGGAAGATCCCCTGGAGAAGGGCATGGCAGCCCACTCCACTATCTTTGCCTGGAGAATTCCATAGACAGAGGAACCTGGTGGGCTACTGTCCATGGGATCACAAAAAGTCAGACACAACTGAGCGACTGACACATTAGTTATGGCAAAGGTGCAGTATGTTGGGCATGTTGGTGATAGAAGTAAAAATAGGTCCATCTTTTCTGAAGGGCAATTTGAACCATATATATCTAAAACCTTAAACTTACACATACTTTTAGATTCATCATTTCCAGAAACTCAGCCAAAGAAAACAATCACTCAAATGGGCAGGTTAAATGTAAAAAAATTGGTCATTGTACCATCGTTTGTAATATGAAAAGCTTGTTATGATGGTACGATCTTTGCTGAGTTCTTATCTTTGACCTCTAGTGGCTGAGATGGAAACAGTAGTAAGCATCCCATACTTTAACTACGGTGACCACCAAGTCACCGTATGAGTGAGAGGTGGATAGGTGAAAGACGGTAAGCTGATAAATGTTAAACAATCAGCTCTGGGGTGGGGGTTGGGGGCAGTTTCTCAGATAATGCCAATTTCTGTGGTGTAAATATTCCCACCAGGGCTGATTTCCAGCTACCAGTGTGCCCTCCCTGACATGGAGTTGGAGGAGATACGGACAGCTCATGCTCACAAGCCCAGGTGGGCAGGCTTCAGTAGACCCTGGGCTGGAGGGCCTGCTGTAGCAGCCTAGCACCATCCTTTCTATTGCCCCACAGAAAATACAAAAAGACAAGGAGGGAAGATCCAGGTCACCTTTTGGAGATGTCTCTCTACCTCTTCCTACTTCTCCAAAGGATCTGTAAGCAAATGAAGTAGGCATGGGGAAAGCATTCCTTAAGTCTGGAGCTATCTGAAGAAGGTCCCACCCTGCTTGTGGACCAAATCTAGAGCACCCTGAGCTGAACGAGGAAGTGTCAGATACTGTAATGGTGCAGACTGACCATCGGGACAGGAGGCAAGAACCACCTTGTTCTCTCAAGTCCCAGAGTCCTAAAATGGAAGAAGGGGAGGGGCTTTAAATAGCATATGAGATTGAGATTGTGAAATGACCAAGACATAAACTTAAAAATCAAGGCAAGACTGTAATACCAGAATGTGTCTGTCTGATCTAGGTCAGGGATCTCCTGGAGGCAGCCCTATAGGTAACAGGAAAGGGGAAATGAAGGGCAGAGTTAGTTAGTGGCAGCTACTGGAAAAATAAAAATTTTGTTTTTCTCAATGACTTGGGACGTATGAATCAAATGGTCATACTTTTGAGATAACCTACTGCTACTGCTGCTGCTGCTAAGTCGCTTCAGTCGTGTCCGACTCTGTGCAACCCCATAGACAGCAGCCCACCAGGCTCCTCCATCCCTGGGATTCCCCAGGCAAGAACACTGGAGTGCGTTGCCATTTCCTTCTCCAATGGATGAAAGTGAAGTCACTCAGTCGTGTCCAACTCTTAGCGACCCCATGGACTGCAGCCTACCAGGCTCTTCCGTCCATGGGATTTTCCAGGCAAGAGTACTGGAGTAGGGTGCCATTGCCTTCTCCCTGCATGGCATATGTATATGTATATCTTTCCCTACCATTAGCATTATTATTGTATCCAGAGCAAGGAAATAGGTAACTTTGAAAAATGAAGTACTTAGCACATAGTACTTAGAATCTAGTGGGTGCTTGGTTATGGTGGCCATCATTTTATTAGTATGGAATCTTGGGTCTTAACTACCACAACTTCTTGAGCAATTGTTATGACAACAACAATAATGATAGCAAGTTTTTACATAGTATTGATTATTACCTACAGTAAATACATATACTATATATGCCATATGGGCTTCCCTGTGGCCCAGTCAGTAAAGAATCTGCCTGCAATGCAGAAGACATGGGTTCAATCCCTGGGTTGGGGAGATCCCCTGGAGGAGGGCATGGCAACCCACTCCAGTATTCTTACCTGGAGAATCCCATGGAGAGAGGGACCTGTTGGGCTCCAGTCCATGGGGTTGCAAAGAGTTGGACACAACTGAGCAACTAAGCACAGCACATATATGCCATGTACTATAACAGTGCAGGCATTTCCTGATACTCATCTTTCTTTGTCTTTATGGTAACTATGATAACTATGATGTAGCTATTATTCCCATTTTATATGTTAGCAAACGGAGTCTCAGAACTACAGTCCCTGTAATACTGGGCTCTTCCTTCTACGTCCTCAACCCAGCCTGGGACTCAGGGCAGTTTTCCTCACCCTGTCTGTCCCAGGACCTGCTCTAATGGGAACAGTGGAAACAAGTGCACAGGCCCACACATGCACAAGTGGGCACACGTACCCAGAGATGGATGGGGCTGGGGTTGGCTGGGGTTACTGTGGGTGATTCAGATGGTCAGAGGAAAAGGCAGCATAATGCAGACAAATGGGAGATAATAAGTCTGGAGCCAATGAACCGAAAGAGAGGGAGAGCACATATTAAATAAAAAGTCATGAGTCCCTGCAGCCTGGAAAGGGATTTAGAGGTTACTATAAAAAAAAAAAAATCGTGAAGTCGCCAGCACCTTGTACTGCTGGAGTCAACTTGGGAACCAGGCGGCCCTGTGTCCTTTCTTATTTCTCCTCCCTCATGGAGAGAAGCCAGGAGCGAGTAGGTCCAGTCCTTCCATCCTGGGGCCATGCCAGGGTCAAGGGGGGCCCCTTCTGAGCTGTGGGGGAATGCTGATACCGTGCCCAAAGTGAGATCTTGAGTTTGAATAACAGGAGTGTGTACCTGGGCACAGTCCAGCAGCAGGGAGGTGGCGTAAGAGAAGAGAACCTCAGAGTGGACAGTCTCATGGCAGCTGGAGAAATGACAGAGGAAGGTGAGAGGGTACGAATTGCAGATTGTCAGGGTGAACTGGATGCTCATGTCGGAAGGTCACAGCTAAACAGGACAGATGACAGAAAGAGGGCAGGCTGCTGGGGCAGTAGTTCAAATTTCCATACTTCCTTCTTAAGACTCACGAAGCTTTACATCTCAAGTGGAGATAACCTGAGGTCTTGAGGGGAAGGAGGACTCTGGTGCCAAACACACCAGGTCAGGGTTGTATCCTCTCCATCAAAGATCTGTGCTGGTTTGAGTGCACTATCTTGCCACACAGAGCCTCGGTCCTGTCACTTCTAAAGGTAGAGCAGACAGGGGACTGAGAGGTGATGGTGTGTCCACTTGAGTTGAGCCTTCTGTCACCTTCACTGGGCTTCAGACATGTGTGGGGAGGGTTGGATGAAAGATTGATTAATGAAGAGCAGGAATGGTGTAGAAAAGCCTTCCAGAAGACAAAGGAAAAGGGGGAAGCTGCAGCCAACATATTCCATGGCTGAGGGAGTGTGAGAGGTGTGAATGGAACCACATCAGGAGGTACTCCTGAGTCCAAAGAGCAGAGTGAGATCATATCCACAACAGCGAATTCAGCCTTTACACTTAGGAGGTTGGAATTATCCCCATTTTACAGATGAGGAAGCTGAGGCACAAGGAGGCTAAGTAACTTATATCTTGTTACCCAACCAATAAGTGGCAGAGCTGGGATCCAGACCGGTCACCTGGCTCCATCACATATGCTTGTAACCACTATGCCTAAGTCTCCACCATTAGACAGAAATAAAATCTGTTTATAAGGGCTCCAGGATACCCAAACAACATTGCCTAGAGCCACTTCTGAGTAAAGTAAGTCCCCTACATACGAACGAGTTCCATTCCAAGAGCACGTTCATAAGTCCAATTTGTTCGTAAGCCCAACAAAGTTAGCCTAGGTACCCGACTAACACAATCAACTATCTAGTGTTGTGCTATAATAGGTTTATAATGCTTTTCACACAAATAATACATAAAAAATAAACACAACATTAAAGAAAACATTTTTAGTCTTACAGTACAGTACCTTAGAAAGACAATAATATCAGCTACATCACTGCTGTTTTACACCTGCTTCCAGACATTCTGGGCTTGAACTAAAGATTCTGTACTCTGTATTCTATACAGTACTGTGTGGTAAAGTTCACAAAAGCATAACCACTTGTAGAGGATGCACGCATGTGACAATGTACACCAGACATGTGAACTAACTTACGTGATCAGACATGCCAACATTTGTTCACATCTTTGAAAGTTTGCAACTTGAAAGTTTGTGTGTAGGGGACTTACTGTATCAAAATAAGGTCAAGAGGAAGGACTAATTCTCTCACAGACCATAAGCTAGCTTTGGTTTGATGCTAGATCACATAATAGTATCTAAAGGCTTAGGATGACAACCGTCGGAGCTGGAGATCCTCTGATGCCTAAAAGAGAGGCAAAGACACCAGGGGAGGAGAACCCTAGAGCAGGAAGGACTAATGCCCACAGATCAGCACAGGGGCAAGTAGGAACTGTGGGAGGGAGCACCTTCTAGAGCAACCAAGAGAGACCACTGCAGGGTCAGAGCTGCCTGGGGAGAAATTTGCACAAGGCCAAGGAAGCTTCCCTTGTGGCTCAGATGGTAGTGAGTTTGCCTGCAATGCAGAAGACCCTGGTAAGGTTCCTGGGTCAGGAAGATTCCCTGGAAAAGGGAACAGCAACCTACTCCAGTATTTTTGCCTGGAGAATCCCATGGACAGAGGAGCCTGGCAGGCTACAGTCCTTGGGGGTGCAAAGAGTCAGACACAACTGAGCAACTAACACACACACACACACACACACACACACACACACGCCTTCTAATGTAAGCAAATGGGGCTGGAGGATGCTGGGGTCTTCAAATTGTCCAGACTAGTGAGCTTGCAGGAAAGTATAAATATTTTACTCTTTTTAGTGACTTGTTCCAGAGGGGTGACATACAGTTTTCTTGGAAAAGGAACAAGGCTGAGCACATCCATTTTACTCAGATTTCAAGAATGTTTCTATTAGGGAAAGGAAGAGTTGAGATGCTTTGAGCAGGAAAGAAATTTCAAGGTGACCTTGCGGAAGGAGCCGGCATTATGAAATGTTTTTGATCGACTGGAACAAGATAGGCTGTTTGTGTCAGGGTTCAAAGCCCTGGACACCAACCGAAATAAGAAAATTCAATTTCTGACATAAGATTGTGCTTTTTCTGCCTTCTAGAAGAATATACACATCCATCCCTCCCATCCCCTTCATGAAAGCAGTGTTCCTCAGCGGTGATACTGACATCGATAGGGCTATAAAGGCAGGTTTGGGAGGCACAGGTGATGCTGCCCGCAGGTATCTGGAAACAGGACTGCTGTTTCAGTCCAAGCTCTTCCATGGAAACTCATGTGGCCTGGGGTCACTTCAATATCCTCTTCTCTTTTGTTCTCCCAGAAAATCGACACAGAAAACTCCTCCATGTTTATCTAAAACAGTACTTTGCAGCAGAACTTTCTGAATGGATGAAAATGTTCTAAATCTGTGCTGTCCAGTATGGTGGCCACTGAGCATTTGAAAAGTGGGGAGTGTGACGGAGAGGCTTAGTTTTAAACTTTCTTTCATTTTGATGAATTTAAATAGCCACACGTGGTTAGCAATCACCTCATCAGGCAGCACAGTGCTGAAAGATTCAGTGGAAAAAGCATGACCCTTGGGACCACCCAGGACAGACTTGAATTCTGCCTCTACCATTTACCAGCAGTGTGACCTTGGATAGGTATCTTAACCTCTCTGATCCCCGGTCTCCTCATCTGAAAAATGGGGATGATGATATCTACATTGCAGGATTGTTGTGGAAATGGGTTACATATACAGACTATATGGCAGGCCACACGTGCTTAGTAAATCACAGCTGCAGTTATTAAGCAATAAGCATGATTCATGACTGGCCTGGAATTTCTCAGTTGTGAACGCAGGCTATCGATGACAGTGATGGGACAGAATGAAGTTGAAGAGTGAGGGGTCTTGTCTGTAATTTTCTATGGAAAAGGCATTAGAGAGTAGGAAGTGATGAGGATCCCACAGGGGGCTAGACAGCAGGACAAGGTCAGATTCTGGGACCCACATCATAGGGAGCAAGTGGGTCCAGGGTGCTGGTGGATAAGAGGGAGTGGGGTAGGCTGCCATTCTCCTGCCCAGCCCTGCCCACCACCGACTGCGGCCACAGTGAGAACAGACCCTGCTCCCAGACCCTGTCTGCACCCCTGGAAAAGGCAAGGATGAGGAGGAGCTTGCTGAGACACTGAGAGCTGGGGAAAGGAGAGGAGAGAAAGAGAAACACAAAGAAGGTCAGGGAGCCAGAGGGGAACGAGAGACGAGTACGAGACGGAAATGGAGAGAAGCAGGGTCATCAAAGAGGCTGCGAAACAGAAAGGACGACATACACTCAGACAGATGTTAGAGAGTCAGAGGCGGGATAGGGAGAAGCACAGAGATGGAGAGATGGAGGAGACGGAGAGATGGAAGAGACAGGGAGACAGAGAGACAGGGTGAAGCAAGACTGAGAGATGGAGAAAGACACAAATACCACACAACCCCTAAGGGAGAGACAGAAAGGCAGGCTGGTAGAGACGAAGCAAAACAGAGAGAGAAATGGAAAGAGTGAAAAGAGAGTAAGTGGACGAGGAGAAGCCAGGAAAGGCATAACCAGACAGGCGCAGAAGATGCGGGAGGATCACAGCCCAGAAAAGAGTGGACAGCAGGGCGCAGACACAATTCCAAAGAGAAAACCAAGGAAAAGGGCGCCCGGATTATCCTGGAGCACCAGGGAAGGGGGTGAGATGGAGTGGACGCCTGGGCCGGGGCACAGGGCAGGGAAAGAAGTTCAGATGGGGATCCCAGCAGAAGGGCAGGTTGCAAACAAACCCCACCCCTCACCGGAGCTGGGGATGTTTGCTGTCCAGCAGCTTTCTTTGTTCTGGCCTCCTTACCATCTGCGGGAGGCTGGGGCAGCAAAGGTTTCCAGAGCCCCTGCTGGCCCGCTCCCTCCTCCCTCCGTCTTTCTCCCGAGTCGTTAATCTTGGAGGACAGGTTGGTCTTTAATTGGCTATCTCCAAGGGTCAGCTTAGAAGTATCTGTGGAGATACTGGTTCAGAATGTCATTTGTCATCGGGGGCCTGACAGGAGACGCATTGATTCGGCCCCCCTCCTGGCCTCCTGTTCACTTAGGAGGCAAAGCTGCTCTTAACCTTTTCCCTAAATGGAGCTTTAATTCCTCTCTCCTTCTCTTTGTTTACGCATCAGGGCAGGGCAGAGGGGAGAATAGAGGCTACAGGCAAGGATGGGGGAGCGAGGAGGACGTGTCACTCCTAGGAAGGCTGGAGGTGTGTTTCTACTCCCTGCCTTTCCCTTCTTCCAACTCATGGTTCTCAACCTTGGCTGTAGGCTGCACTCTTCTGGGAGGCTGTTAAACATGCAGGGGTCTGGGCTCACCCACAGAAGTGCTGCCTGACTTGCCCCAGGGTAGGGCTCAGGCATTCCATTTCCTAAAACTGTCCTTTGCTGTTGCTGTCCAGTCACTAAGTCGTGTTCGACTCTCTGTGACCCCACGGACTGTAGCCCACCAGGCTCCTCTGTCCATGGGGTTTCCCAGGAAAGGATACTGGGGTGGGTTGCTATTTCCTTCTCAAGGGGATCTTCCCGACCCAGGGATCGAATCCCTGTCTTCTGCATTGGCAGGCAGATTCTTTACCACTGAGCCACCTGGGAAGCACCCAAAACTGTCCTTAGGTGATGCTAATGAGCATCTAGGACTGAGAACCGCTGAGTTAGATGGTCTCTTGTCTGTCTTCTTATCAACATTCAAGTCTTAGACCAGAGACACCACCTTTGAGAAGTCTTCCCTGATAACCTCCCCACTGAACAACTCTCCAAATACCCCATTTGCTTTCTAGAAAGCATTGTTGCCATCTGACATAGTATTGAAGAGCCTGGACTCTAAAGCCATAACATGTGGGTTCAGATCTCTGCTGCTGCTGCTGCTAAGTCGCTTCAGTCGTGTCCGACTCTGTGCAACCCCATAGACGGCAGCCTACCAGGCTCCCCTCTGAGTGTAAGCTCTGTTACAGGCCCAGCCACAGTTTTACAGATCCTCATCATCATCCTCATTTTACAGGCGTGGAGACTGAGGTTAAACTGTCTTATACTCTCTCTGTGCCTCTCTGGTGGGGGTCGGGAATCTGTGCAGGAAGCTAGACATGGGCAAAGCAGTACTTCTGTTGAAAGCCATGCAGTAGCTCCAGGAGATGCCAGCCAAAGGGAGGGCGTTCAACTTGGAGGGGGCAAAGGCAGGAAGGAGGCGGGGCTTCCAGAAAGGGTAGGAAGTTCAGAGTGGTGTGGGTGGCCCATGAGGGGGTGGGGAGAGGCGAGAAGGAAGGATAAGCAAGGCCACGACACAAGGGTTCTGGAGGGAATGTGAAAGGCTGAGGCTTTACTCAGAATTTTATTCTCTGTCCACGTGGAGACGGGGAGCAACTAGAACTCAAGTCTCCTGACATCCAGTTCTTGGTCCTGATGCAGGTCTTTCAATGACTAAACCTTTTTAAAAGTAAGCTTATCTTTCACTCATCTCTCTCCAGAATGACTGACTAGCTCTATACTGACCCCAACATTTGTGTTACGAGGAGGTTGGGTGATAGCCAAATGGGCAAGAGGGTCACCTTCTAACCATAAAAATATTAAAATCATGTGATGTTGCTAAAAATCATTCTGAAAAAGAATTCTTTGGAAATTCCTATTATTCAGATCTTTAGGGCTGGCCCTTTGAAACCACGGGCAGTTGTGACCTTGTGTCTGGAGCTAGTAGGGTGAGAGGGATCTGGGAGGTCAAGCCTTCTGATTTGGGTTAGCAGCCCAATCTCTCCCCCTTGTCTGGTGGCATAACTAGGGGCAAGCTCCCAGTCTGGGTCTGCCTTGGTTTTCTCAAGTGTAAATAGAGGTAACAGAACCTCCCCAAAGGGACAGCGAGGACTGACTGAAATAAGCACACACGAAAAAATCAAGAACCCCCCTGCGTCTATGAAATGAATACTTGCTATTGTTGTTGACACTGACAATCACCTCCTGGGTGGTGGTGGCACAGAGAAGGAAGAGAACCAGTAGGAATAATTCCTTCTGGGATGAAGAGGGAGGGAACAAGGGAGGAAAAAATGACCAGAAATCCTGGATTCCACCAGACTGAGGAGTATCCTGACCTATGTGACTTTCGGTGGTGAAACAGGAAAGTTTCAGGCAAATCGGGATGAGTTATTCAACCTAAAAGAAGATCTCTGTGTGTGGGTTAGTCGCTCAGTTGTGTGTGACACTTTGCAATCCCATAGACTGTAGCCTACCAGGCTCCTCTGTCCATGCGATTCTCCAGGCAAGAATTCTGGAGTGGGTAGCCATTCCCTTCTCCAGGGGATCTTCCTGACCCAGGGATCGAACCCATGTCTCCTGCATTGCAGGCAGATTCTTTACCATCTGAGCCACCAGGGAAACCCCAAAAAGGAAGGTCTAAAGGAGTAAAATTGAATTCTTAAGAAAAATCAGCCAAAAAGAAAATGAGGAAATAGATTCAAGCTGCAGCAGAACTAACTGAAGTGAGATCTCATGCAGGACTTTCTGGTTGCTGAACAAAAGGCAAGGCTGGAACCCAGGAGGAAGCTCAGATTCTCAGCAGGAGCCAGGAGAAAGGCGAGAGCATCTCTCTCTGGATGAAACGTCTGTGTCAGCTGCTGGTTGCTCCCTGTGAGGGATTCAGCTCAGTCTCTGCTCGCCTATGACCATCATCCTAGACAGAGGCAGCTACACATTTCCAGATCCCAGACATCAGCGGCTTATGGAGGATGCTCAGCCTGATTCTGACTGAGCAGCTGAGGTTATGGCATATGCTTGGTGGCCCGCGGCCTAATCTCAGAGAACATGTTCTGATAGAAAGATTCATGATAGCCATCCAAGCTGCAGACACAAGGTCTTAACTTCCAATTCCGAGAACCCTGCAGCACATGCCTCTACCTGCTGAATGGCTTTGCATTGGGTCTTAGATGGGGCAGATTTACAGCAAATTATCTGTGAATGAATGTCGCAGAGGACTTTGGTGCTTCAGAGGGAAAGAGGGGCAGTTCAGAAAAGGAGGCTGCAGGATGCAGGTGATTCTGAGCCTCTTTGTAACCTGCTGGGCAGACTGGAGATACAGGGAGGAGGTGAGGATGACCCTGCAGCTTTGTCTACCGCGGGGTGCTGACACCTGCAGGGGTGGGGAAGTGCGATGCAGCAAGCCAGGGTGTTTCAACAAAGCAGAGGCTCCCGCATAAGCTGAGAGATAAAAGGAATTGTCACTGCTCCAGAAAGGGGTGATGCCATGACCCCCAGGCTGCACCCATGTCCTCAGGTATGAGGACCACTGTAGTCCATGGTCTGCCACCTGAGGGCCCTGCAGTGGTACCTGAGGCGACATCAGGGGACAGACTGGGAGCACTCCCGGCTTTCCATCTGACTGCAGGCAGCAGGCTGGGCTGTGAAGAGCACAATTCTTGTTTTATTCTCCTTGACTTGAGTCTATGAACATTTTCAAATGTCCAGAAAGTTTGCAAAAGCAATGTAAAAAAGACTGCCTAGATTCGACACCTAATACTTTGTTATGATTGTTCTATTATTGATCTGTCCAGCTGTCTATCTATCGTCTATTTGTATGCATTTCTGCTTTTTTTTTTCTGAACTACTTAAAGTTGCGGACATCACAGCTCTTTGCTCTTAAATAGTTCAGTCTCCCAAGAGCAAGGCATTCCTGACACAATGAAAACATTGTGATTAAACTAAGAAAAAGAATGAATTCCAGAACATATAATATCTACACTCCAATTTCCTTGTTTGCCTCAAGAGAGCATTTTAAAACTGTTTTAAACCACTATCCAATCAAGATCCATGCACTGTATTTTTTACTGTCTTTTAACCTAGACACACCCCTCCCAGAAACATATACACACATATTTGTATGACACTGACTTTTGGTAGCGTAGGGGAGAGTTGTCTTGTAAAATGTTCCACATCCTGGATTTGTCTGATTGCTTTTCCAAGTTGTTGTCTGTCTTGTGTCTTTGTCCCCTATATTTTTGGTAAATTGGAATTCGAGTCTAAATTAGATTCAGTTAAATTAGATTCTGGTTAATTTGAATTAGATTCAAGTTTTACCTTTTCGGGGGCAACCATTTACAGATGATGCCCTGTCCTTCACAGCTTACCACGTCAGGTGGCATACAACATTAAGGGGTCCCACCATCAAGGAAAAGAAGCTATCCTTCAGTTAAGGTGGTGACACCAGATAACCCATTGTGAAGGCACCCACTTAAAAGATGTCCATGGCTGAAGCATTGGCATTGGGCAAAATTTCTGTTCCCCAATAACCTTTCTCTTGGAAGTGGTAGCATCCTTTGCTAATCCCTGCCTGCAATGATTATTAAATGGGAAGTTTAAGGACGGTGCTTTGTCTAAGTCATTCTGTTAGTCTATCTATGTTGGCTGGTCTTCTCCTTAAAGAAGCTCTTTCTGTTTCTTTCTCTGTCTCCTTCCCCTCTCTCTTGCTTTCTGCCTTTCTCCTCTCCTTCAAGAGTCCATATGAACTCACAGAATTTAAGTCATTCATTGTATAACAATCGACTTCTGTCATTTCTCATGCTAAAATTGTCCCAAATTTGGCCATTACAAGTCGGGCTCTTTTGACACACCATCATTTTTGACAGCTCCTTGCCTCCTGGGACAAGTGGATGACCCAGGCTCACCTCATACTTCCATGCCCCAGACCTGGAATCAGCCATTTCTCCAAGGAAGGTGGCACCTCTCAGCTGGGAGTTGAATTTTTAAACCGAGATCAGGGCTTTAATCCTAGCTCTTCCACCTACGACCTCTGTGGCCTCTGGCCAGTCACCTCACCTTTCTGTGTCTCAGTTTTCCCATCCATAGAATGGAGATAATAACTATGTATCCTACCTTGTAATGTTATTAAAAGAATTAACAATGTTCATATTTGTAAAACTGTTTAACTAGTACCTGACACATCATGAGTGCTACGTAGATGTTTGCGAAATATATGATGCCTCACAATTTATGCAGATGGAGGCAGAGAGTGGAAAAGACCCCTGCGCATCCAGAGACAGTGAGAGAAAATTGTTCTTGAAAGAATTATTCTATTGAATTAGAATGTTCATGCATGCTCAGTTGTGTTCGACTCTTTGCGACCCCATGGACTGTAACCTGTCAGGCTCCTCTGTCTGTCGGATTTTCCAGGCAAGAATGCTGAAGTGGGTTTCCATTTCCTCCTCCAGGGAATCTTCCTGACCCAGGGATTCAACCTGAGTCTCTGGCATTGGCAGGTGGATTCTTCACCACTGAGCCACCTGGGAATCCCTATTCAGTTAGAACAAGCATAAGTAAAAATAACATTGTACTTATACTCTTGCCTTCTGTTAATGACAACTGATAGCTGATGCTTATTTGACATTTTAAGTCTTGCAATGAAGTTTTCTTTTTAAAAAAGTAAGTAAATTTTATTGAACTAAAACACAAATGTAATACAAAAATTCCTTTTAAAATTGAGGTGCTTTAAAAAAAATCAAATAAGCCAGTTCTTAAATGACTGATTTCTAATCACCACAGAATGCAGTTATGTCAAAAATTAATGATGATGGCATGAAAGTGGCCACAGTTTGGGCAACATTGTAATAAAGTTGCCTGGGGAGAATCTATACTCCCACTGATTAGAATGATTTTAAATTTTAAATTGAAGTAATTTTAATATTCCCTGGATGCTTGAATCATGATGTCCCCTAATATCCAGGCCCCTCAGGGCTGGTGAATCAACTGAAGAGTATAAGTGATCTCCATATGAAGACAGAGACAGCACTTCGGAGTTAAAGATTCCTGACTCTGCTTATCCACCTTAATCACATTCCCTCTACCCACTTTTCTGTGATAAAGTGTGAGTGCATGAAAGTGAAAGTCACTCAGGAGTGTCTGACTTTTTGTAACCCCAAGGACTATACAGTCCATGGAATTCTCCAGGCCAGAATACTGGAATGGGCAGCCATTCCCTTCTCCAGGGGATCTTCTCAACCCAGGGATTGAACCCAGGTCTCCTGCATTGCAGGCAGATTCTTTACCAGCTGAGCCACAGGGAAGCCCAAGAATACTTGAGTGGGTAACCTATCCCATCTCCAGTGGATCTTCCTGACCCAGGAATCGAACTGGGGTCTCCTGAACGGCAGGCAGATTCTTTACCAGCTAAGATACCAGGGAAGTATAAACAGACACTTGAACCCTTGCACAAATACTCTTGTGGCACTAATGAAAAGTGAGTGAAAGTGTTAGCTGCTCAGTTGTGTCTGACTCTTGCAACTGCATGGACTGTAGCCGGCCAGGCTCCTCTGTCCATGGAATTCTCCAGGCAAGAATACTGGTGTGGGGAGCCATTCCCTTCTTCAGGGGATTTTCCCTACCCGGGATTGAACCCAGGTCTCCCGCATTGCAGGCAGATTCTTTACTAGCTGAGCCACCAGGGAAGCCTAAGAATACTGGAATGGGTAGCCTGTCCCTTCTCCAGCAGATCTTCCCGACCTAGGAATTGAACTGGGCTTTCCTTCATTGCAGGTAGATTCTTTATCAGCTGAGCTACCAGGGAAGTGGTGTGAATGGAAGGAGGGCTTCAATTTTGAGGAGGGTTTCTCCTAGAAGAGGACCATATATACTGTGCTAGGGCTTCTTGTGATCCATAAACGCTCTTCTTAAACACAGCAGTGGAGGCCATAGGTTGTCCGCTACTGAGTTCTCTGTGTATGGAATGGAATCTCCCTTTCCAGCCACAGTGGTCATTGACTCCTTTTTATTGCTCCCAGGACTCCAGCACTTCAGCTGAGCCCTGAAGATTTGATGCTTTCGAACTATGGTGTGGAGAAGACTCTTGAGAGTCCCTTGGACTACAAGGAGATCCAACTAGTCCATCATAAAAGGAAGTCGATCCTGAATATTCATTGGAAGGACTGAGGCTGAAGCTGAAGTTCCAATACTTTAGCCACCTGATTCAAAGACCCGGCTCATTGGAAAAGACCCCGATGCTGGGAAAGACTGAGAGCAAGAGAAGAAGAGGGCGACCGAGGATGAAATGGTTGGACGGCATCACCGACTCAATGGACATGAGTTTGAGCAAACTCTGGCAGAGATAGTGAAGGACAGGGAAGCCTGGTGTGCTGCAATCCATGGGGTCATGGAGTTGGACACAACTGAGCGACTGGACAACAAGGACTCCAAAGAGCCAAGACTACCAAAATGGGGTTCATTGACCAGTGAGCCCATATAGATCTAAAAACAAACTTAGGCAAGAGCCCAGGATAGAGAGGAGCAGGAACTAGGGTGGCCACGCTCAAACAGAGAAAAGTAAAAGCAACGTAGAGCAGAGTCTGTATGTGAGGTTTGCCTCTTCAACTCAAAGATTCAGTTTAATGCTTTGACATTCAGCTCATCAGTCCTGTGATGAGCCTCGACTCTGTGCCAAGCACTAAGATCTAACGACGCAAGACACCGCATGAACCTGGTGATTCCAGCTGTTGGGAACACCATTAACTGCAGGGCTTCTGACAGACGGCCTTGGCTATAAATACTAAGTTTTAAACAGGTGGCCATTTCAAGATCTTTAGGAAAACATCCCATAGGGCAGGAATTTGAAATTTGGAGATCATTGAAATTGGAGGGCTCCTCTAGCCTCATCTCTCACCCTCTTCCTTTATTCTTCCTTTCTTTCAGTTCCTTGACCTATCTGCCTGTCATCTCAGGAGGAGGAAGATCTCTCAGTGGGAATGTGATCTAATATAGCTGGGTTGGGACCCTCCCCAGAGTATATTATCCAGGCAAGAATACTGGAGTGGGTTGGCATTTCCTCCTCCAGGGAATCTTCCAGACCCACGGATCGAACATATGTCTCTTATGCCTCCTGCATTGGCAGGCGGGTTCTTTTAGCACTAGCACTGCCTGGGAAGCCCATTTCGTTGTACAGTACATGTAAAGAGACAGTGTTTCCTAAACCTAAAACTGGGATGCACAATCCACCAAAAATAAGTGCCTCTGGGGACATTCGGAGAAGGCTATGGCACCCCACTCCAGTATTCTTGCCTGGAAACTCCCATGGATGGAGGAGCCTAGTAGGCTGCAGTCCATGGGGTTGCGAAGGGTTGGACACGACTGAGCAACTTCACTTTCATTTTTCACTTCCATGCATTGGAGAAGGAAATGGCAACCCACTCCAGTGTTCTTGCCCAGGGAATCCCAGGAACGGGGGAGCCTGGTGGGCTGCCGTCTATGGGGTCGCACAGAGTCGGACACGACTGAAGCGACTTAGCAGCAGCAGCTGGGGACATTAAGATAGTCTATTTTCAGTTGAAACTCCCCTAGAAAATCTGGGGAGCAAGATTATGACAACTGCTGCAGGGGTTCACTCTAGAGTATTCTGCACAGTGATTTTAACATCTGTCTTTGTGCATTTCTCACAGGTCCACAGCATCTGCCAGCAGTTGTGTTCGCATGTGCTTTGTGATAGACAAGGATGGAGATGTGAACCCAGGAACTCCTTGGTATGCATGGAATACAGAACTCCTGGGCGTAAACAAGGAAGGCAGAACTCTGGAAAGAAGTGGGGGATTGAGTGAGATGTCCTGGTTTTCCCTCCTCTCACCCCTCTACTGAAATAATAAGACAACCTTTCAAGCCTGAAGCTTTTATAGAATGGTACCTGCCCGGAAAATTTTTTTAACTTAAAAATTTTAAATTTACTTAAAAAGGCAAAGTAATTAAGAAAGATACAGTATGACTATGGAATGAGAATCATCAAATTGGGTGAAGTATACTCCTATATTAAAAGCTGCTTGCTCCTTGGAAGGAAAGCTATGACAAACCTAGACAGCATATTACAAAGCAGAGACATCATTTTGCCGACAAAAGTCAAAGCTTTGGTTTTTCCAGTAGTTTTGTACGGATGTGAGAGTTAACCAAAGAATTGATGCTTTCAAATTGTAGTGCTGGAGAAGACTCTTGAGAGTCCCTTGGACAGAAAGGAGATCAAACCAGTCAGTCCTAAAGGAAATCAACCCTGAATATTCATTGGAAGGACTGAGGCTGAGGCTGAAGCTCCAATAGTTTGGCCCCCTGATATGAAGAGCCGACTTACTAGAAAAGACCTGATGCTGGGAAAGATTGAGGGCAGGAGGAGAAGGGGATGACAGAGGATGAGATGGTTGGATGGCGTCACCAACTCAATGGACATGAATCTGAGCAAACTCTGGGAGATAGTGAAGGACAGAGGAGCCTGACATGCTGCAGTCCATGGGGTAGCAAAGAGTTGGATACGACTTAGTCACTGAACAACAGCATACTCCTATCAGTCTCATGAACAACCAGGGACAACTTAAGGGCATCCAGGTCCACTGGGAATGAAAACTGTGACATCAGGATTTGGGGGTCCTGTATCTCCAAGTGAGCATTCAGTAAAAATCAGCTGAATGAATGAATGAAGTCTACATAAATTATAGATTGTGACCTCTAAATTTTCTCTATGTATTTTACTTTAGAATCTTGAAAAACAAATCTGATTGGCTCAACCCAGACTATATATACATACATACATACATATGTACTCTTGCCTGGAAAATCGCATGGACAGAGGAACCTGGTGGGCTACAGTCCATGGGGTCGCTAAGAGTTGGACACGACTGAGTGACTTCACTTTCACTTTTTCCTTTCGTGCACTGGAGGGGGAAATGGCAACCCACTCCAGTGTTCTTGCCTGGAGAATCCCAGGGATGGCGGAGCATGGTGGGCTGCTGTCTATGGGGTCGCACAGAGTCAGACACGACTGAAGCGACTTAGCAACATATATATATATATATATATATATATATATATATATATATATATTATATATATATATATTGGGCTGATTCATCTTGAATCAAATGGACTTGCCCTGGTCCAATCAGCTGTGGCCCCCAGGATGGACATGCTGTACAAATAGCATAGTACAAATAGCACTATGAGATAGGGTCTGTGGCAGGCAGATACCACCAAAGGCCATCCGGATTAAGCAGGCACCCTAACTTGATTTCAGCCTTCAGTTCTTCTTTGCCAAGGAAGTGACAAAGATACCTCATCAGTGTGGTTAAGAGAATGAACCTGGCCTGTTTAAATGATCTTTAGGGATCCCACATCATTTTATTCTATGTTGGAATAGTCATGTCTCATTTTTAGTCTAAACCCTGCTTTTATTTTAAAGCCCGTAACTTCACTTCTGAATTTACTCATAGTAGTATTTCTATGGCAAATGCTATTTTTCCTCCCAATACAGTCTGCTGCAGCATTTCACCTCATTCATTCAATCCCTCTCTCTCTCCCTCTCTCTCCATTTTATCTCTGACTCTCTCCCCTTCTCCCTCATTTTCTCTGCCTCTCTCTCTCCCCCCTCTCTCTCCATTCTCTCTCTCTCTCTCCCTCTCTCTCCATATTCTCTCTGTCTCTCCTTCTCCTCATTCTCTCTCTTTCTTCTTCACCCAAGTGTCCTGCTGCTTGGATACTTGCTTGTCCCACCCAAGTGTACTTCTGTCCTTGTTAACATTACGGTATTTCCTGCAGAATTAATAATCCTTCTGTGGAGCTCAGTGAGGGCTACTTACTGTGTTGGATGAGAAGAGCTAGTTATTCCTCTTTCAAATCTGAACTGTAAATAGGTTCCCCATTGCATAAGAAATGTAGCCTTTCTGGATAATGATACTTTCTATACAAAGCCGTTACATTCCCCTGCCCTGGAAAGAGCAGCTAATGGGCATTATGGTTTAATCACTCCCTTTGCATTGTTATGGCACCTGTACTTATAAACGAGGGACTTAATATATAGATAGTTATCTGTATATCATTTAGTCATGACAATGAGAAATAGGTCTGAGGTCCCATGGATATAAGAGTATACCAGGTTCATCAGATAGTGCTTTCCACAAAATGCTGCCAGCTCTTTCTTGGGGCACACAGAGAATCGCACTTCCTCACTCTCTTCAGGTTAAATGTGGGCCTGTGACTTATTTTGTCAAATGATGTGAGCAGGAATAGAACATGTTACTTTGGAGTGGAAATTTTAAGAGCCAGAGTGTGATTTTTCTACACCTTTCCACTCTACCATGGTGCTAGCAATACTCCTGAGGCGTGGCTCCTTTTATCTGGGTCCTGGAGACAAAAGGAGAATCCCCAGCTGATTCATGATTGCTTTCTGTTTAAGCTATGGAGATGTGGGTATGTTTGTTACTACAGTGTAACTTAACTCATCCTGACTGATACATAGTATATCTGTGTGACATAAAACAATTTCTCTCGTGAGCTGATTCATCTATCCATCCATCTGTTCAAACATACATTGTTCACTTATTATGCAAAACATATTTAAGTTAGAGAGAAATAGAACTGATTGAAAGAAGTTATATCAAATAAGGCTTGTGATTACACACAGAGAGAGGCTTGCAAAATAACAGAATTGAGTTCTGATGATGGGTAAGGCATAGTGCTAAGTATGCGAATTAGCTTATGAAGGTGTTTCTTTTAAAATTTGAACCATTTTACAGTTTGGGGTGGGGGGGTAAATTCAAGGCTCACAGAGGTTCTGGTACTTACCCAACATCACATAGCTAATAAGTAGCAGATTTGGGTTTCAAACCGAGGTGCCTCTGCCTCACAACTGCTTAACCACCACATTATATTGCCTCTCTCCAAACACTGAGATAGTTCTGCATTTCTTCAAAGAATTTCAAGGAAGCAAAGAAAAATAAAAACTCTGCCCTTTCAGATCCTTGCAACCAGCCAGGCTCTCAGGTCTGCTCTGACAGGTTGTCTTCCCTTCAAAATGAAAAGAGAAGCAGCCTGGACAGACAGAAAGGCCAGATGTTCAGTAGAGCCAGACACCCGCGTGGCCGCCAGCACAGCCCAGCCTATTAATTCAGGAGTCCCTGGAGTCAGCGGTTCTGCTCATGGCTTGACTTGACCCGCCCTGGGTGCAGCCGCTTGGGCTGCATCTGACCCGGCCAAATAAGAAGAATCTCCACAAACAGCATGTTTTCATACCGACTTAGGAAAATGCGAGGGATTATAGTCAGAACAGACTGATACCATCATTAATCAACAACCAGGGAGAGAAAATGAAGGTATTAAAAGGCAGGTTCTTGTATTAGAAAAAGATTTGTGGAAAAAGATTAGAAATAGTGAGGAGCTGTAGATTTCTTTTTTTGTGTGTGTGTGCAAAAACTTTACCATTCTTAAAAAGTTTAAGGTTCTGTAGCGTTTTCCTGGCCATGGAGAGAGCCAATAAAGGCAGGCCCAAGACATCCATTCATTCATCCATTTGAAAATTACTTTTGGAAATGCTCACTGTGTAGGCGACTGGGATGTGAATGAAGGTAAACACATATTTTTCCCTTAACAAACACATAGTAGTTTTCTTATCTAGAAACTACTCTGTGCCAGGCCTTGTTCTAAGCACTTTGCTTGTATTAACTCATTTAATGCTCACAAAACCCCAAAGAGGTAGGTGCTCTTATTATTTCTATTTTGCAGAAGGGGAAGCTGAGGTACAGAGGGGTTTAATTTTCTTGCCAAAGTCATGCAGCCTTTGGGATCTGGACCCTGGAGAGTCTGCCTCCAACACTGCCTACTTTACTGCATTGTTGCTCACTGGGTCTTTCTCCTCTAGCACACAGGTCAGCAGAGAAAAGGAACTTAGAAACAAAACAGTGTTTTTTAATAGTGTGAAACCTCTTTTGATGGAGAGATCCAGGGAGAAAGAATTGAATTCTACTCGGGGACATCAGGGAGAGCTCCACTGAGAAAGAGACTCTGCAGTGCCTTCAGGCACTCGTAAGCCAGGTGGGTGAACAGAGGGAAGGGGTCCCTAGGTGGAGGCACTGATTCGAGTAAATGTACAGAGGCATGAGCTGGTCTTGGGAAAACAACGATATAGGCCCTGTACTCAATGAGTTTGCCCCTTACACAGATAGAGAAGGAAAGGTTACTGGCCATTTTTGAGTAGCTCACTTCACAGCCTTCATCTCATTTAATTCTCCCAAAGTTTCTAAGAAATTGCAATCATCCACTCATCCTGGGGAGTAGGGAACTATAGTTTAAGGAATAAGGGTTTTTTCCCCCCAAGTTGGTGGCATTGGAATTTGGAATCAGTTCTTTGGGATTCCACTGCTTCGTTCATACTTTACAACCATAAGTTGATTGCATGCTGTTTTTACTTACTTTGAGCTTGACTATGTCTTTAGGTTGAGAAAGTGAAGTTTTTTCCCTCATAAATTTAATTGCTGACATAAAGGGAAAAAACTCCTGATGTAATTGAACAAAAAAATGTTTACAACCCTCTTCAAGCCGTAGAGCTGCTAGCACACAAAATTTATAACAGCTAAGAGAGGGGAAATGAAAAGAAGGGAAGACCAAGACAGATGCAGCTACGGAAATGTCGTGTTAATGTATGGGTTGATGTCCCGACACTGGCACACTTAGTTGAGTAACTTTTTGGAGACCATTTAACTACCTAATGAAGATTTACTTAACAAACTCTCAAACTTGCCAGAGCTAGACTTCTAAAAACAACCCTATAAATTACAAAGAAGGTGGCATGTAGAAGAGTCATGGCAGTTATTTAAGGAGAGAATCGAAATGCTGGAGTTATGAAGGCCATTGTCTGGGTATCTTGCAGCAGTCACTGAAGGGCTTGGAGCCTTTCAGAGGGACAGCACCCATGTTTGCACCCAATCCAGATAAATGCATACAGATGTTCCTTGAACTTGATCAAACTCTCTTCTCAGCATGAATACAAAATTGATTGGGCCAAATCAGATCTTGTGCCAGTGAAGGCTGGCTGCATACAGAAATAAAATCAGCCACCTCCCATTTACTTAGAAGTCTCCAGCTTAAAATACACTGGAGGAAAATGTGCGCTTCACTTCAGAGCAAGAGCCAAATTGCACAGTGACAAAATTATTCCCATCATCATGACAGCCTCAGCCAATCGTTCCCTTTTTTAATGTGCTGAAAGGAGGCAAGTTGGCATCATTAAAAGTATTTTTTTCCCCAAAAAATACATTCTGAAATATGGAGAAACTAGAAACAGAAGAAGAGGGGCCCACACTTCAATCTAATTCTGAGACTGGGCTCTTGAGTAACATCTGCTCTGGGCAAGCTTCGAAGGTCCTGAGGAAAGAGGCTGTATTTGTTGCCTCCCACTTCCCTTGGCGGGCCTAGGTTGGCATGGACATGGATGTTTGTCCTCTAATTCAGCTCCTATTTTTCAAGTAGAGTCCCTCTCCCTAGATGATTGTCCCCAGTAGCCTTTCATCTTTACACTTGCTTGATGAACTTCATTTGTATCATATCATTTTTTTAAAAAAATAAATGGTTTTAAAATGTATTTGGATGCGCTGGGTCTTAGTTGTGACATGCAAGTTCTTTAGCTGGGGTATGTGAACTCTTGGTTGCAGTTTGTGGGATCTAGTTCCCTGGCCAGTGATTGAACTTGGGCTTCCTGCATTGGGAGCACAGTCTTAACCACTGGACCACCAGGGAAGTCTCTGGTATCACATCTTTTGATGTGGTCTTTCTTAAGTACTTAGTCTAGGAGATAACAAATGTTGCATCCTTCATTTCCTCTTCCCAAATTAGCCCAGTGTTCCCTTCCTCCTTTCCCCATCCTTTATTACCCAATAAATTTCCAAAACCCAATCCGGGAAGTTCTGATATTAAAATCACCTAAATGGAAAGTTTAGCCCAGCTAGTGCTCATCTAGCCTTGTCAAGGCATCCCAGTTCTTGGACTATGATGTGAGGCCTCTTCACCCCATCTTTGTCCTTTATATCCCTCTGGAGAAGGATTTTTACTCAGCCTTAGCGAGTCAGCATGCTCCTCGCTCAGTTTCAGCAATTCTGATGTCCAGATGTCTTATGCCCTTTGACTATCTGCTTCAGATTATCACCCTCACCACTGAGAAGTGACAGCATGCATTTTTTTTTTCCTCTGCTGAATCGCACTTTGTTCTTTTTTTGGATTTCATCCTTGGAAATTAGATTTTGCTATCTTCAGTTGTTTCTAGTACATGACTAAGATTTTCTTTCCAGCACATGTACTTAATATCCTTTTCCAGAATATTACTTGAGGAGAAAGGAGTAAATTCTTCATATACACCTGTAAGAATATATCCCACTGTTACTTTAGAATATATCCCACTGTTACTTTAGAGGAAATCAGTCACCATTGATTTTAAGGATGAAAGATGCACATATGCACAAATGAAGGGAAACATCCAAATCAAAGCCCAGTAATCCGAGGACAATCATAAATTTCACCTTACATGTCAAGTCAAATCAATTGCTGGTGTCTCCTGGCATGCCGTGGTGAGAAAGATTCTGAGGCTGAGTTCACACTGGTTGAGAAAATATGGTGGAGTGGGTCAGTAATGTCTTCCATGGGCTTGATATAGAGATACAGCAGAACATCTACTCACTTTTAAAAATATTAACTTGGATACACGACAATCCACATTTTTCCTGATATACCTACCAGATAAATTTACAAAGTTTAAGAAAAAGTAAAAAAAAAAAAAAAAGTTCTAGTGCAAAATATCAAGTGATTGTCCAACAAAGCTGTTATTTCTGTCAAAAAGTTTTATGACACATGCCAACTCTGATTAACTAATGATTGCTAGGACTGCTGGGTTAAGTTCGATGATTGATTAGTAACGTCTGCCATGGGTTAAGGAGTGGACACAGTGCCACATGTACCCTATATTTTCTTTCCTGGTTTTAATAAGCCATTTACTCTTTCTTGGGATGGCAATTAAGCAGTAAAGTCTTCGAAAGTATCCCACAGTGTCTGGGCACAAGTTAATCTCATATCTGTTAGGGGAGAAGCAGAAAGTAGTTGAATTTGGCAAAGTGTTAACAATCCTATACTCCAGAATTAGAGAATATACTCTCTTCCAGCCCATATGGAGTATTTGCAAATACTGACTGCATATTGGTCATAAAGTAGCATTGATAGCATTTAGAACACCTTGCAAAACCACTTAGGAAAACAAAAGTAAAACCTCCAAACAATTTGACAACCACATGAGAAACTCACCGTATATCTGCAAATTTAAAAACATGCTTCTAAATAATGCAAATGCTACCTGACATGATTTATTCCTGTGTACATATTTCTCTCTCTTTATATGAATACAAGTTCCATGGGGCTACATTCAGTACACTACTCCTAGCACATACACAGAACATTGTCTGAGTCATAGTCGGGGCATGTTGAATGAATGGATGAATGAATATTAACACTTAAGGAATCCTATTCACAAAATTCTCTAAGGGAAATGAATAACCTTTAATATATTTGTTATAAAAGAGGAAAAATAGAATGTGAGCTAAACACTTAACTTGAGTATTAGAAAATAAATAGCAACTTCAAAGAAAGTAGAAAAATAGAGTTTTAAATAATTAGATTGTAAGGAACCAGAGAAAAAAGGAATGAGAAGCAGAGAATAAAACAATTTTCTGACCCATATGATTTATTTTAGGTAAAATCTACTAATTTCCAAGGGATATATAATTATTTTCCTATAGAACATAGAATAAAGATTAGAAGAAGCAGACGGCAGTGTGATTTTATACAGCTAACACAATACTTGATATCCAAACCAGTTAAGGAAGGTTATGTCCATCTCATTTATAGGTTTAGGCAAAAAAAGAGACGATTTTGAATAAGAACAGGGATGAAACATCTGTAAGATGTGAAGACTGGTTATAAAACTTAATAAAAGACTGGGTTTGGCGGAGAGAGAATTTTTTAAATGTAAAAATATATTTATGAAACAATCCAGAATTTGAGAGATAATATTCACAATGAATAAAGCTAGAATACATAAAAAAGCTTCTAAAATCATAGTAAAAAGACAAAACTGAGTAGAAAAATGACGACAGCAATTTACACTAGAAGGAACACAAATTAACACAAACATTTTGAAAAGGTGCTGAGGGAACTGCAGAGTTCTTTTTAAGCCATGTCATCAAACTAACAAAGCTTTTGTAAGGATAAGGTATATTTGAATGTTTATATTGTTAGTGGGAGGGGAAGGTTTTACAACCACTTTGCAAATGAGTCTGGAGGTATCTGCTGAATTGCGTTGATTCTAAGATGCTTCTCTTTGACGTCCACCCCCACCCCTATGTCTTAACATTTCTGAAATCCAAATCCATTTTATAATTGTTGGTCTCTTAAGATTTTGTATGATAGCATTTTGAGTACAATTTACATTAAATGGCCTCTTGGCTTTAATAAAATATGCAATAAAGGTGAAGATGATTCCACTCTTTGACCCTGCAGTTAGACTCAGACATATCTCTGTAGAAACTCACACCTATGCACAAAGGTACACCATTGCAGCATTTTTACTTTTAAGAGTTTTATTCTAAGAAGCTTGGCTTCCCAGGTGGCACAGTTGGTAAAGAATCTGCCTGCTAATGCAAGAGACACGAGAGGTGTGGGTTTGATCCCTGAGTCAGGAAGATCCCATGGAGGAGGACAAGGCAACCTATTCCGGTATTCTTGCCTTGGAAATCCCATGGATAGAGGAGTTCTGTGGGTTGCAGTCCATGGGGTCGCAAGAAGTCGGACACAACTGAGTGCACGCGCACACACACACACACACACACACACACACACACACACACATTCTAAGAAGCTAGTGAAGTTGGTTTCTTTAATTCCTGTATCTGTAAGACGTTTAAGCCATCAGTAAACTGGCTTAAATAGAGAAAAATGTATTTTCCCCATAAGAAGTCGAGGAGAGCTGCTTAATTTTTTGACTCAATGATGACCACAAGAACCCAGATTCTTTCCATTTCTCTTCTGTGCCATGGTTGGGTTTCTTATCTCTGCTCTTATACTTGTTCATTTCTTGGTTGCAACATCTCTTCTTTACCAATAATGTCTCACGCTTGCTCACTCAGTTGCTCAGTCATGTCAGACTCTGCGACGCTATGGACTGTAGCCTACGAAGTTCCTCCATCCATGGAATTCTCCCAGCAAGAGTACTGGAGTGGGCTGCCATTTCCTTCTCCAACAATAATGTCTAGGAGCTTCAAATTTACTCTTTCTTCCTGCTATTTCTTTTTTTCTTCAATTTTTCATTAAAAAAAATTATTATTGGAGTACAATTGCTTTACAATGTTTTGTTACTTTCTGCTATACAACAAAATAAATAAACAATATGTACACATATATCCCCTTCCTCTTGAGCCATCTCACCCTGCTAGGTCACCACAGAGCACCAAGCCGAGCTCCCTGGCTATGCAGCAGCTTCTCCCTAGATATCTATTTCACACATGGTAGTGGATATACGTCACTGCTACTCCCCCAGTACAGCCTACGCTCCCCTCCCCCTCTTGTGTCCACATGTCCTTTCTCTACATCCATGTCCTGCAGACAAGTTCATCTGTACAATTTTTTAGATTCCTTATATATGCATTAACATACGATATTTATTTTTCTCTTTCTGACTTAATTCACTCTGTATGACAGACTCTAGGTCCATTCACATCACTACAAATGATCCAATTTTGTTCCTTTTTATGGCTGAGTAACATTCCATTGGGGCGTCCCTGGTGGTTCAGATGGTAAAGAATCTGCTGCAATGCAGGAGACCCAGGTTTGATTCCAGTGTCAGAAAAATCCCCTGGAGAAACAAATGGCTATCCATTCCAGTATTCTTGCCTGAAGAATTCCATGGACAGAGGAGTCTGAAGGGCTACAGTCCATGGGGTCTCAAAGAGTAGGACATGACTGAGCAATTAACATACTATGTATCATGTCTTCTTTGTTCATTCATTTTTTTCCTTGTCAATTTTAAATTTTGAAATAATTATAGATGCATGTGAGATTTCATAGATCATACAAAGAGGTGTTGTTTCTCCCAAAGCTTATACTTTATGCAACTTTAATATAATATCAAAATCAGGAAATTGACACTGGTACCATGTGTCTATGCACATTTCTATATAGTTTTATCATATGTGTAGATATGCAAGATTACCACTACAATCAAATAAAAAGCTATTCCATCACCACAAAGATTTCCCTCATGATACTCTTTCTAATTCCACTCACCTTACTCCTTCCACCCATACCTAACTCCTGGGAACCACTATTTTACTCTCCATTCTTAACACTATTTTGAATAGTGAAATACAGCAACTTTTTTTGCAAAGCAGAAAAAAATAAGATGAATGAATGGAGTGATAAAGCAAGTATAATAAAATATTAATTACAGAATCTGAGTGGTGATATATGGTTCCTCACTGCACAACTCTGTAAATTTGTCTGTATAGTTAAACCTTTTCATAAATACAATGTTGGAATAAAATCAATCTAAATGTTCACCAATAGGAGAATAGTAAATTAGTATATTTCTACAACAGATTGTTCTATAGCATTTAAAATGAAGGAACTTTTATGGATAAAATATGGATAAATCTCAAAAACAATATATTGAGTAATAAAAAGGTAAGTTGCAGAGTAAAGAATGTGATGCAATTTAAGCAAATATTCACACAATATCACAAGGATAACCACCATTTTGAAGCTGTTTTTTCCTATTTATTTTCGTAATTGGTTATGTGGCGACATCTACATATCATGGAGTGTATGGGTGTATCTTGTATTCTTTTTATTTTACATATTTATAGTACCTTATTATTAAAGGAAATCCGAACTTAAAAAATGGCACAGAGGCCTGCATACAATGGAAGGTATTGGCTCAAAATTATACCGCAGAGAAGCACGAGTCACTTTATACACATGTCAGCTTCAGTTTCTCAAATTGTAGGACATATTTGCCAATTACTACTTTAAAGAACAGGGTACTTCTGGGAGAAAATCCATTATCCTGAAGTGACCTCAATCACTGCTAGCTTTGGATGTTATAGAGGTCCCATGGCAGTATCAGTAAACAAGGAGTCAGGTAAATTTAACACATGTTTAGCAATTATTTCACATGCTATCAAGGTAATGCTCAAAATCCTTCAAGTTAGGCTTTCACAGTATGTGAACTGAGAACTTTCAGATGTACAAGCTGGATTTAGAAAAGGCAAAGGAACCAGAGATCAAATTGCCAACATCTGTTGGGTCATAGAAAAAGCAAGAGGATTCCAGGAAAACATATACTTCTGCTTCATTGACTATGCTAAAGCCTTTGACTGTGTGGATCACAACAAACTATGGAAAATTCTTCAAGAGATGGGAATACCAGACCACCTTACCTGTCTCCTGAGAAACCTGTATGCAGGTCAAGAAGCAAGAGTTAGAACAGACATGGAACAAAAGACTGGTTCAAAATTGAGAAAGGAGCACATCAAGGGTTTATATTGTCACCCTACTTATTTAACTTATATGCAGAGTGCATGTATGCTAAGCTGTTTCAATCGTGTTTGACTCTTTGCAACACTATGGACTGTAGCCCTCCAGGTTCCTCTGTCCACGGGATTCTCCAGGCAAGAATACTGAAGTGGGTTGCCATGCCCTCCTCCAGGAGATCTTCCCAACCCAGGGACTGAACCAGTGTCTCATATCTTCTGCATTGGCAGGCAGGTTCTTTACCACTAGCACCATCTGGGAAGCCCTTATATGCAGAGTACACCAAGCAGAATTCTGAGCTGGGTGAATCACAATCTGGGATTCAAGATTACTGGAAGAAATATCAGTCACCTCAGATGTGCAGGTGACACCACCCTTATGGCAGAAAGTAAAGAGGATCTAAAGAGCCTCTTGATAAAGGTGAAAGAGGAGAGTGAAAAGGCTAGCTTAAAACTCAACATTCAAAAAAAGATCATGGCATCCAGTCCCATCACTTCATGGTAAATAGATGTGGAAAGAATGAAAACAGTGACAAACTTTATTTTCTTGGGCTCCAAAATCACTGCAGATGGTGACTGCAGCCACAAAATTAAAAGACACTTGCTTCTTGGAAGAAAGGCTATGACAAACCTAGACAGTGTATTATAAAGCAGAGATATAACTGACAAAAGTATTTGCTGACAAAGGTCTGTATATTCAAAGCTATAGTTTTTTCTGGTAGTCATGTACGGATGTGAGAGTTGGACCACAAAGAAGGCTGAGCACTGAAGAATAGATGCTTTTGAACTGTGGGGCTGGAGAAGATTCTTGAGAGTCCCTTGGACAGCAAGGAGATCAAATCAGTGAATCCTAAAGGAAATCAGTCCTGAATACTCATTGGAAGGACTGATGCTGAAGCTGAAGCTCCAATATTTTGGCCACCTGATACCAGGAGCCCACTCATTGGAAAAAGACCCTGATACTGGGAAAGACTGAGGGCAAGAAGAAAAGAGGGTTACAGAAGATGAGATGGTTGGATGGCATCACTGACTCAATGGACATGAGCAAACTCCAGGAGATAGTGAAGGACAGGGAAGACTTGCCTGCTGAAATAAACGGGGTCACAAAGAGTTAGACACGACTGAGCAACTGAACAACAACAACAACGCAATTGTTCCTGGGAGGATGGCCTTACCATTGCAAGTGTTGATTATCATTATAAATAAAGCTTGTAAAGTCTCTTTAAAATTAAGCAGACTAAGAGCTTGAATTGTGCAGTCAACATACATACACAGAATAAATTAAGAAACAAAAAACTTCTCATGCTCTTCTTATCACAAATCCTAAAACAGTGTTACCTCCAGTAAGAAGAAATGAGTTTTGATCTTTTGAGTATCTGGAAATATTCTTTTTCTCTGTCTGGGTAGCTTTGACAAAGGTGTTTAGTTGATAATTACTCACTGAACTAAACTTATGTTTTATGAATATCTCTGTATTTTGCTATGTTTCATAATAAAAGAAGTGGTGTCCTAAATTTGTATAAATTAAGACTGATGGCTTAGAATAACGTGTTTCGCTGCAGCATCATATGTGAACTCAAAAACTGATGTCTCTCAATACTTTGAATGGAGGTGAAGGTGGCCTGCTCAGGGAAGCTGTGAAATGACTCAACAGTAACGCCAGTCATGCCAGAGGGAATCATGTAGGAAATGCACACGAAAAGTTTGAGTGAAATTGTTTCCTGAAATGCAAGAAAAAGGAAGCCTTATTTCGAAAGTATAATTCTATATATGTTAAAATAAATGTGTAAATAAACAATAAACTCCGTATTCCACTTGGTTGGCCAAAACATTCTTTCGGGTTTCTTCCATGACAGAAGAACCCAAACGAACCTTTTGGCCAACCCAATAATTAAATGAGACACATTAATGTATTTTGCACAACTGTAAGTTGTAAATGTAAATTGGCTAAAATTTTTGGAGAGTTGAGAAATCTTCTCAGAGAGAAAATGGGATTACCATGTATTGGTTTTTTACAGGTGTATACACCATTTTTCATAACTGAAAATGTTTCTCTCTTAAATGGTGTGCCCATCTGCATGAGACTTGTAAGAAATTACATCTGAAAAGGTCTCTACAAATCATCTAGTCTCCTCACAGACTCTTAAGAAGTTATATCTGGAAATATCTTTACAAACGATCCAGTTTCTCCCCATTCTCTCACTTAGAACATGGGAAGGAGAGAGAGATTTTGCTCTCTCTGAAGGAAAGATTACCCCCCAAAGACCCAGAGATAAAGAAAAATAATAAGAGTTGTCAAAAAGATTTCACTCTCCCCGTGGTCTTCATAGATATTTGTCAACTCGTCAGAGTGGTTTGTCATTCTAATGCTTCGCTCTTTCCTGAAAAAAAACAAAAAGCTTCTAGCTCTACAGCACAAAAGCAATGATTGGATAGAATCTGCACATTCCTAAATCATTACAGAAGAGGGAGATATGGCAGCATAAATCAGGGTTGAACGGGAAAGATCTACTGTTCAATGAGGAAATATTTATTGTGGGCCACTGTTGTATCATGTCAGGATCCTGAGGTGGGGGTGAAGAAAGGTGATAAGCAAATTCACTTTGCCACAAATGAAATTTCAAAAAATACTTATTACTCACGTCAGGATGATAGCCAAAGAATTTAAGTCTTGGGACAGTTACAAACCACTTTATTTCACACAATACCTTTAAAGATCAACAAGAACAACAACAAAAATGCACCACTGAGTTTGTGAAGCAATTTTAAAAAGGTGTTGTTTATTTGAAAGTACAAAACAAATATATATTGAGCGTGTAGATGGCATATTTGCATAACCTATTCTTAGGCTGCCCTTCAATGATATCCAGAGAAAAGTTCCTTCCAGTATTGCTTATATGACTTTGGCATCTTACTATAAGACAAGGTATGAAAGTGAGGTGAGGTCTACTCCAGGCACCTGGGGGGTTTACTATGGCTGTTGTGGAAGCACGTTGTCAAAACTCTGCTTTACATATTATTGGTATATTGGTATGCTTAGAAATTTATGAAGACCTTGGTCACACAAGAGATATAAGAATCGTGTGTGGGTCCAGAGATTAGGAGGGTTGACAGTAAGTAGTCTGGTGGTTCAAGAAATTAAGACTACATGTATAGGTAGCAATGCCATATATATATATGGTATATGGTTGTTTTTGTTGCTTGCTATTAATTCATGTCTGACTCTTTGCCACCTCATGGACTGTAGCCATACATATATGGACTTCCCTGGTGGTTCAGTGGTAAAGAACCCACCCGCCAATACAAAAGACCCGAGTTCGATCCCTAGGCCGGGAAGATCCCCTAGAGAAGGAAATGGCTACCCACTCCAGTATTCTTGCATGGAGAATTCCATGGACAGAGGAACCTGGTGGGCCACAGGCCATGGGGTCAGAGTCAGACACGACTTAGCAACTAACAGCTTCACTTTTATATATACATATATATAGATATGGTAGGTGGTCAAAAATATTTATTGAATGAAGGAGGTGGATTAGACGGAGGTCTGAGAGTAGGCCATTCAAGTTCAGAAATACACATGAACCCAAGTCTGCAAAGACTCAGTTGGCTTCTGGGAATGAGAAGATTCAAGGGGTCTGTCTACTCACTCCAGAGAAGGGGAACAGAAGCCCAGTCCAGTGAAGAACAGTGATGCTAATACTAAGAGGTAGAGTTTTCAAATTTTGAGAATTTCATTCTTGGATTAAAAACACTAAGTGGTTTCCCACTTTTCTTAGGAGAAGTTTCCAATCCTTACTCCTCCCTGACTTCCCTATTTCTCCCTTATTCCTCCTTCTTGCTCTACTCAGGCCTCAACAGATTGGATGAGGTCCACCCACATTAGGGAGGGAAATCTGCTTTACTCAGTCTACCATTTCAAATTTTAATCTCACCCAGAAACATGCTCACAGACACACTCAGAATAATGTTTAGCCAAATGCCTGAGCTCAGTCAAGTTGACACATAAGATTAACCATCACACTGCTCTGATCACCACACTCAAAATAAATGTTTAGAGGAGGCTGACCCAAGATTCCTCTTGGGTGATGCTGGCCAGGAGAGGTTAGATGCTGAGCTCTGAAAGTGGTGCCATAGAAAGGCTACAATTAACTCATTCTAAAAAGGAGTTAGCTTGTTTTTTGGTTCTTTCCCCCTGCCACAATGAATGTTGTCTTTCAAATGTACCAACTGGCTTTCTACTTTACTGAACTCCAGAAGTCAGAGGAAAAGATTGAGGCCTTTACTCTGCAAAATGCTTTCTCAAAAAAGCCTGTATCACCTCCAAATGAGGGGAGATGCAAAACAATTTTAAAGCTTTCTGTGTATGAAGAAGTGCTATACATACAGTACCATATATACAGTATATCAATGGTGTTAAAATTTCTTGGGGGGGTCATTAGGGAAAAAATGTCTAAAAAAAAAAACTTGCAGGAAGTGGAAGTGAGAAGAGGAAGAAGGAAGAGGAGGAGAGAAGGAGGGTGGAGGAGCAGAGAAACACCACGCTAAAACCATAGATACCTTAAGTTAGAAGGATGCACCTCCTCCATCTAACATCTTAAGACAGCACCAGAGGGACCTGGATGTTCAGAACTGCCCAAAGCTTACACAGGGGGTTAATGAAAGAGCTTCACCTGGACCACGATTTTGGGGATTCTAGACAAATGTATGTTCCATGTTTATCATGCAAAAACAAATGTATCTGTGAGAAGATCCCAAATCTCCACATCTCCTTAACCCACATTCCCCAGTGAGGTGACACTTGAGGGCAAAATAAATGACCTATGTGATAAAACTACGCAAACGTGGGATCCTTAGGAGGGTCTTGTCTGTGTGGTGTGAGGAGGGACAGGCAAGGGAGACAGAGAACACCCAGAGAACCTGTGATGGCGAGCAAAAGTGTAGAACCAGAGGAGGAGAGGGCTGGGAGGAGTGGGAAGAAATATGGTGTCAGAAACAGCATCCTTTCTGACTCTGTCCATCCTTTGTGTCTAAAATGGGACTATATCACTACTTAAAATCCACCCAGAAAGCTGAGAAGATAGGACAGACAAAATGAAAAAAAAAATTAGTGAACGTTACTACAATTTTATTTATCATCTGATAATTTAGTGACTTTAGATTCATCTGTGTGACTGTCAGCTTCACAATTTTCCCCAGGGTGCGTTTCATTCATTCACTCACTCAGTCAATGGTTTGTTGAGCACCTACTATGTGGCAAGAATTTCCCTAGGCATTGGCGTTAACAGTAGGGGAGCACTGACATGGAGCAATAAAAACCAGATTCTGCCTAAATCCAGGCAAATATTTTTATTAATTTTTTTATTGGAGTATAGTTGCCAACAAAGGTCTGTCTAGTCAAGACTATGCTTTTTCCAGTAGTCATGTATGGATGTGAGAGTTGGACTATAAAGAAAGCTGAGCAGCGAAGAATTGATGCTTTTGAACTGTGGTGTTGGAGAAGACTTGAGAGTCTCTTGGACTGCAAGGAGATCCAACCAGTCCATCCTAAAGGAGATCAGTCCTGAGTGTTCATTAGAAGGACTGATGTTGAAGCTGAAACTCCAGTACTTTGGCCACCTCATGCAAAGAGTTGACTCATTGGAAAAAACCCTAATGCTGGGTAGGATTGGGGGCAGGAGGAGAAGGGGATGACAGAGGATGAGATGGTTGGATGGCATCACTGACTCGATGGACATGAGTTTGAGCAAGCTCTGGGAGTTGGTGATGGACAGGGAGGCCTGGCGTGCTGCAGTCCATGGGGTCACAAAGAGTCAGACACAACTGAGCAACTGAACTGAACTGATAGTTGCTTTACGGTATTGTATATAGTTTAGTTTGTGTACGATATAGTTTCTGCTGTATAGCAAAGTGAATCAGCTATATGTTTACATAAATCTCCTCTTTTTTTGGATTTCCTTCCATTTAGGTCACCACAGAGCACGAAGAGAGTCCCCTGCACTATACACTAGGTTGTCACTCATTATCTTTTTTATACACAGTAGTCTATGTGTGTCAACATTAATCTCCTAATTCATCCCATCCTTTCCTCCTTGGTATCCATACGTTTGTTCTCTACATCTGTATCTTAGGAAAATTTTAAATTTCACAGTGGAGCTAAGTACCTAATACAGGTACACAAATCTACAGTTTATTAAAGCTACCCTCCACTCCACGGCTCATGTCATGAGCATATTTTCTGACTACGTAAGAGGGAGAAGGGCTGTCAGACCTAGGAGTCCTGCTCTCATCTGGCAGGCTTCTCCATTCATGTTTAAGGGCAGCTGGGATGAAATGAAATTATGAGAACAAACAAAAAAAAGGAAAATGCAAAAAAAAATAAATAAACGTTTTAATTGGCTAACTCTGATCTCCCCACTGAGATTGTATCACCAAGTTGGCAGCTTGTCACTTGTGGTTGCTAGGCAACCCTGTGCAGTAGGGTGGACGTGTCAGCCGTGTTTTCCATCTTGTGATCTGAGTCTCCTGGCTGCTGGGGCTGAAGTCTGGCTCCCTCTCCGCCTCGACAGGGCTGGGGATGCCTAATGTGGCCCCCCAAATTAGCCTCTGACCCATTGCTCAAAACTGTCTGATGGATAAAATTTCAACCCTTATTCAATGACTTAGCACCCTGGCTGTGACTTTGCTGAAAAGACCCCAGCGAACCTGGCCAGGCCTTCCAAGCCCTCCTCAGGTACATCATCAGAGCAGGTGTCAGAGCAGAGTCAGGAGAAGCAAAATGCTAGGATTCTTCTTCCCAGGTGTGCTATGTGCTGTGGGAGCCTCACTCTTACGCCACCTTTGATATTCTTGTTCATGGAGCCCACAGGGTATGGGCTTTTGCAGACAGACAGAGACAGACGGAGCTGGGTCTGAGTGTCACAATTAACTGTGCAATTTAAAGAACCTTGCTCAGCCCCTCTGTGCCTCCATTTCCTCATTGCTAAAGTGGAGATGACACTGCTTCTACCTCCAGGGTCCTGTTGACCATTTCCTCAGCCAACACCTGTAAAATGTTTGGTGTACAGTTAGTGTCGCAAGGTTTAGCAGTTGTTCTACAGGCTTCTGTGAAGAACTCTGAGGCATTCATAGTCCTGGAGCTAGAACGGAAGTTAGTGATCACTGAATGTCCTCATTCAGTAAGGAATCTGAGACTCAAAGAGTCAGAGTGACATGCCTGAAGCAGCGTAGCTGGGACTGAAACTAGGGGCTCAGTTGCCACCAGGAAACTTTACTAGGAGGAGATACAAAAAGAGTCCTCCTGTGTTGAAAACATCTTGCAGGCAAAAAAGCACCAGGGTTTGTGTTGGGTAATCAGAGGAGCACTCAATAGACACAGCTCCCCAGAAAACAGCCTATTCATCCTGAGCAAGTATTATGTGCTTCTGGCAGGGTCAATGCCTTATAGAAAATAGCTGGTATATCCTTGGTGGCTAATAAAATAAACTTCGGAAGAAAGTCCACCCTCCTTACTATGGTATCCAAGACTTCTTGCCTTGGCAGCTCTTCCCACTTTAATCCAATTCTTCCCCTCACGTCACTGATCTTCCTGCTGATCCTTAAACATTACAGGAAGGCCACTGCCTCAGGGCCTTTGCACAAGCCACTGCCTGTGCTGGGAACATAGATATCCACATGGCTCCCTCTTTCACTTTCTCCAGGTCATTGTTTGAAGAAGATGGTCACATCCTCACTGAGGCCTTTCTTAATCTGTGTATTTAATACAGCAAATCCCCTTCCTCAAGCACTGTCTGTCCCTCTTCCCTACTTACAGGACTTGTCATCACCTGACAAGTTACTGATGTGTTTCTTTGTTTGCTGTCTGTGCCCAGCCCCCACCACTACCTGGAAAGAAGCTCCATGAGGGTGTGGGTTTTTGTCTTTGGTTTATTGCTGTATTCCCAGAACCTAGAACTATGTCTGGCCCACATTAAGTGCTCAACATACACTTACTGAATAAATGATACCTCTGTCTCTTTACATGGGAGGTTTCCTCCGCCCTTCCCTTCCTCATGTTTTCCTTCCTAAACCCTACTCATCTTTCATGAGACAGCAACAAGCATTACCTCCTTTTGGAAACCATTCTTCACCTCCTCCAACTAGAACAGAGGCCTTTCCATGCAGGTACATAGAATCTAGCACTTCTTCCTATATCACAATTATCTGCTTACCTGGAGTCCCACTAGAAAGGTGTCTGTTTCTACAATTAGAGGAACAATGATAAAGGGGGGCCTCCTTTGACCAGTTGCTCTGCATGGTTTCCAGGGTCCAAATCCCCTGTTCCACTCACCAATCCCAGAGCCTCATACTCTCTTCTCCTCCAAACTGAGCCACTTGAAGTCAGGGCCTGCATGTGATTCATCTTTTTATTCTCAGAATATAGTGTAATTCCTGGCACAGTGTATGTTCACAAAACTGTTGCTGAAATGATAACAGCCAAGGTTTTTACTGAGTCCTTTGCTCCTAGCCACGACTCCATCTATCTAGTCTATCCTGGTTTCTCAACCTTAGCACTTTTGACATTTGGGGTGGGATAATTCCTTGTTGGGGATGTGGGGGTTACCCTGTACATTGTAGAATGTTTAGCAGCATCCACGGCCTCTACCCATAAGGCCAATAGCACACACCCCAGTTGTGACAACCATGTCTGTAGACGTTACCATACGTCCCCTGGGAGGCAAGCATGCCCTCAGTTGAGAACCACTGGTCTAAATGTTTACTTTGAATTAATTAATTCAAACCTCACAGCAACACTGTAAGGAGGTATTATTATTAAATCTATATTTACAGATGAACAAAGTAAGGCTCAGAGAAGTCAGGAAGCTCACTGAAAGTTACACAGCTAGGGATTAGCAGAAACAGGGTACAAACTGGGGAGTCTAGCTCCCACGACTAGACAGTCAACCACCTAGGAGTTGAGGGTGGAAGGGAGAGGGTGAAGTAAGTAGATGGGGAAATGGGGCTAATATACGCTGTTTATTCTAACCAGGCACTATTCTAAGTCCTTCTATGGATTACTTCATTTAATTTTATCTAGGCTTTGAAATGGTCATTGTTATTTTTAACACTGTACAGAGGAGGAAACTGAGGCACAGAAAGTATTCAGCGAACTGACGGTAAAGCATCCACAATTCAAACCCAGTCTGGGCTTCCCTCATAGCTCAGTTGGTAAAGAATCCGCCTGCAATACAAGAGACCCTGGTTCAATTCCTGGGTCAGGAAGATCCGCTGGAGAAGGGATAGGCTACCCACTCCAGTATTCTTGGGCTTCCCTTGTGGCTCAGCTGGTAAAGAACCCACCTGCAATGTGGGAGACCTGGGTTCAATCCCTGGGTTGGGAAGATCCGCAGGAGAAACGAAAGGTTACCTACCCCAGTATTCTGGCCTGGAGAATTCCATGGACTGCATAGTCCATGAGGTCACAAAGAGTCGGACACGACTGAGCAACTTTCACTTTCGTTAAGTCCGACTCGAAAGCTCATGCGATGGAGGGTGGATTCCTGCTCTGCTCCCAGTCTGTGCAAAGTCACACCACCCTTCACCCAGCATTCCCTGCCAGGCAAGCCTAGGCACAGTTCCCAAATTCCCTCTAAAATAGTCTCATTGCTCCTCACTCAATGTGCCTGACTCTCTGGGGTGACAAGCCCTGAGGGTTTTTGCAGAGCGCTTTCATGTTCCAAAGCGGTCCTACACACAGAATCAATTGTGTGAGGAGAGTGCCAGAGGCTTCCCCCTGGCTGGGACCAAAATGGGGGAAGCCTTCATCTCCAGCCAAACCAGGCTCAATAGAAGAGCATGAGGAGGGTCTGGCGGGGAGAACTTGGGGCTGTTTCAAAATATTACGAGAGTCTCTTCTTGCAAAAAATAAAGAAGCACTATGGGGTACCTTCCCAATTCTCTTCTTTTCAGTAGTTACCAACGCAGAAATAGTGTGTTTCAGAGGTGTCTCTTGCTATGACTGCCCCAGTATTTAAAATAATGATCAGATCATTTTCCCACAGCCATTTAATCCAATGAGCCCAAATAGGATTATTGAGAAATTGCAAGGTCTTGCAGGAAATATCTTTCCTGACCTTGGGCATTGTTAGTCAGGCTGACTCAGAGAAAATAAGATCCCCTTTCATTGTTAGAGATGACACTTCTTCAGCTTCTTCTCCAAGTAAGGGTGACCCCAAGGTGATGGGGAAGAACCACTCTGAGTGGAAGAAAATGGATCACCTGTGCACCCAGACCCAGCTGCCAGCTCTGCCCATGGGAATGGGAGGCTCTGTGTGTGTGGGTGCAAATGCAACTGTTTTTGTGATTCTCCACAGTGAAGCAATGTTAGCATCACCGAGATGCAGGGGAAAGATTACAGTAGGCAGAGCACAATCGATTGTCCTTTTAAAGATTTTTTTTTTTTCTTAAAAGCCCAGTTTGATAAGTAGATGAGAATTGTGAAGACAGACCTCAGGAGTAAAGAAGAATGAGGGAAGATGTGCACCGTCAGATACTGAAATGCATGCTAAAGCTAGGATAATTATCATGATAAATATGCATGTGCAGAAACTGGTACAGGATCAATGAATCAAAATATATAGCCCAAAACAAATAGCACGCATTCCTTCCTGTTCTCGCTCTCCTTATTTACAACAAACACATACACACACACACCTCGTATTGCAAAGTAGTAGGGAGAGGAAGTTATATCAGTCAGCGCACATATAGGAAAACAGAAAGCACTCTAGGTATTTCAAGCAGAGAGGGACTTAATACAGGGAATGCATTACAAATGTATAGAGAACCCAGAAAAATAAAGGAGAGTAGGTCATATTGCCCAGAGATGAACACTACATCTGCTAGGGCTAGAAACCTAAAACAGGGAAGGTGGTGTTGTCAAGCGCCTAGGATTCTGCACTCCTGCTGATACTGTTGCCACAGCAGAAAAAGAATTCTTACATTTCTCCCACCTGCTAATTCTTTGTGACTGTCTCCTATTGGCAGACACTAACACCAGCTGGCAAAGGACTCTGGGAAATGTAGTTATCAGGTTTACAGCCATGGTACAGTAGAGGCAGATATGGGGCTGAGAGTCCTCAGAAGGTACCTGGCACGGAAGGGTTATTTGCTAATGCTTTGAAAGGGAATTGGTTAGCAGCTGAGCAAAAACAAACATTTCTACTTCATGCTGCACAGCAAAATAAATTCCAAGTGGTGTAAAGGTTAAACATACACCAAATATCAAAATACCCAAGGACAGGAAAGGAAAAGAACAACAAAACAGAAGAACATAATGAGGAAAAATTCCATTTAAGGGTAACAGAGAACTTTCTAGATTGAGTCAGTGAAAGGATCACAAAAGGAAAAGATTTATATACTGGGATAGAAACAATCTGTAATTGTCAGAGAGATGCTACATAAAAGTAAGAAACAAATAATCTGGAAGTTATATTTAAAACATATATAAAAATGAGCTTAAGACCTAACTTAGTACCAAGTAAAGGTGAAGCTTCTACATAACCAATGACTTACCAACTCCACTAGAGAAACATGGGCATATGCTGGTATACTATTCAGCAGCAGAAAATAAAGGGTATGTGTGCACACAGCAACACAGTTGACTATCAGTTTGGGGTAAAATAAGCCACAGGTTAACATTTAAATCATTCATTTCATTTTTATAAAGTTCAAAAACAGGTAAGCTCTGGAACTCCCCCTGTGGTCCACTGGCTAAGACTCCATGCTCTCAGTGCAGGGGGCCTGGGTTCAATCCCTGGTTAGGGAACTAGATGTCATATGCCACAACTAAAGACCCCACATGTCGCAACTATGACATGGCATGGCCAACTAAGTAAATAATAAATAAAATAAATATTTTTAAAAACAGATCAACTTTGTTTTAGGAGTGCATGAATGGGTAGAAAACTGTAAGGAAAATCAAGGAAATAATTACCACAAAGGTTAGAATTATGGACATTTGAAAGGAAAGCAGGAAAGTAAACTTAGGAGGGACACCCCAGGAGACTTTTAAGGTATAGAAATGTTCTATTTCATAAGCTGTATAGTGGATAAACTAGTGCTTATTGTATTATTACAATGACAATTTAAATTATACATATACATACTTTCGATATATGTCACAATAAAAGCGAAAAATTGGACATGCAGACATAAATTAAAAAATTTAAAATGAAATGGTATGAATAAACATTCAACCAGATTTTGGGTCAAAGAAGTGTACATTTAAATAATGAGGTAATTTTTTTTGGTAATTTTTTAACAATCATATTGACAAGGATTCTAAACCTACAGTTCTCATTGTTAACATGGGTATAGTAAAACAATTTCATTCTCTTGGTGGGAGTATAACTTGGGTAAACATTTCTGAGAAGCTATTTGGCAATGTATAGCATAAGCCTTTAAAAATGCCTTAGATAAATGACTAGAGATTTGGATAAGTTCCATATGTGAAATTGTGGTCATCTTACTATTGTCATAATTGTGAGAAGTTTAGAAACAGTATGGGAGTATGTAAATCATGATAGATGAAATGATGCATTTAATGATGATTACATAAAGAGATTGCCATTCTCATAGGAAAATGCTTATGTTATATTATTTAGTTAGAAAAGCGAACTACAAAACTTTATACCCAATATGATTTCAGCTACTAAAAAAAAATGCAAGAAGATTGGAAGGATATACAACAAAATACTGACAGCAGTTATGTCTGGATGCCAAGATTATGGATACTTGCTTTTCTCAATTTTTTTCTGTTTTACAATTTCCTAAAATAAGCAGTTATTATTTTTATGATAAGGTGGAAAGGCTGGGGAAATTAATAAAAAATAAAATCCAGTTTGACTCATGTTTTCTTCCTTCTCGTCATATTACATCACACTTTGGCTTTTAGCTTGGAGTTGTTCCAAGAACATTCTCTTGTGGCAAGAACACAGGAGGTAAGGTCATTATCAATTACCATTCTTCATTTCTACCTTGACAAAGGGGAACTAATAGTTATTGAGTACTGTCTTGGGCACCATTTTATTCCTGTGCATTATTACTGTGAGATAGAAAATATTATCCCCATTTTTAATGTTGAAGAAACTGAGACCCAACGAGTTTGAGGCACTTGCTTGAGAGCACACGGCTAGTAAACAGCAAGGAAGCTTACCTGGTTTCTTAGTTGTTTCACTAAATTCCTTCCCATAAGATGGAGGTGCCCATTAAGGCTGCTTGTTCTATCACAACCTTAATAACTTGCCTTGGGAATCGGTCTGTGTGGGCTGCGATACTACATTCACTGTGGGACTTCAATAAGTTTTATTTCAGTCTTCTTTGTCTCAGTCTCCTCATCAGACAAGTGGGACTATCAGTGGTGTCTTCATACGTTTGGTTGTGAGAAATAAATATGATGATGTGTTAAAGTGCTTAGCATAGTGCCCGGCGCTCAGTAAAATTAGCTAGCACGGTTTTCTCTAACAGGATCTGAGCAGATAATAGGGACTGGTTTGAGGTCATTTACATACCTACTCTTCAAAGTGTTAGTTGCTCAGTCATGTCTGACTCTTTGCGACCCCATGGACTGTAGCCCATTAGGCTCCTCTGTCGTTGAGATTCTCCAGGCAAGAACACTGAAGTGGGTAGCCATTCCCTTCTCCAGGGGACCGTCCCAACCCAGGGATCGAACCCAGGTCTCCTGCATTGCAGGCCAATTCTTTACCATCTGAGTCACATACCCAGTGCCCCCGGTGGAATATCATCAGAGATTATCTGGTCCAAGATACGTTTTCACGGATGGGGACACTGGGGGCCAGAGAGACGGAGTGACCCAGACCTTCCGGGGGTAAGTGATCAAAGGTACTAGTTAGTCCCATAGCCCTTCAATCATTGTACACAGCTTTTCCCTGACTCTTGACCCCTGCGACCAACAGCAGAGGTGGCCAGAGTACAACCTGGAAAAAACAATCATCTATTCACATAAACACTACTCCTTGTGTACATATTATCAGTTGCTCTCTCAACAACACTCAGAGGTGAGCAGGGCAGGTGTGAAACTGAGGAATGATCTCAGACAGTTTAGGTTGGTTTCCCCTGGTCCCACAGCAGAGCTGAGACAGAACCCCTGGAGCTCTTTGCGAACACCGTGTTGCCTCAGAGTTTCGTGTCTTTGCTGCATCACAGAACCAAACTCGGATCTGTGTCTCTTCCAGGCAGAAAAGAAACTGGGCTGGCCCACGTGCTCACCTTGATTTCTCTCATGAGCCCTATAGCGACACTATGATTACCCAGCATTGCATGGTTCGGGAGGCAGCTTCATCCAGCTCTTGATCAGTGGGCCTGACCCCCAAGTCTCTCTCTCACAGCCACGTATGAGGATTGTTACAGAGACTAAGCCAGTGGACAGAGGTGACCCCCTTCTTCCCAACCCATCCCCTGCTGCCTGCAACCTTAGGGTTAAAATACTCGCCTTACTTATGCATGACGTTAACCTTTGATGCCTTAAAAAACCTGACAGAAACTAGAACTCTTAAGAGCTACTGCGTGCGTCTGTGCTCAGTTGCACAGATATGATCTATGACCACAATCTAGAAAACTGATGCTGAGCTGTGATCTGTAGAAGCATTCTTCAGGCAGCACGATGTAGGCCAGTGGTTCTCAGTCTGGAGAGATTTTGCCCCCCAGAGAACATTTGCCAATATCTGGGCATATGCTTGATTGTTACAAATAGGGGTGGGGTGCTACCGCAACTGAGATGATGCTATGTATCCTACAATGAATAAAACAGTCCTGTCTCCCCAACACACATACACAATCACCCAACACAAAATGTCAAACCCTGGTGCAAGGGAACAGGTACTAAACACAGGAAGAATGTCTTGAGATCAAATATAAACTGGCAACTACTCATTAGCTGTATGACTATGGGTAAGTTATAAAATTTTTCAGAGGTTTCTCCCTTGTACAAACAGAGCCGTAAGGGTAGTGAAGAGGATTAGGTGAGCTAAGCTGTGTGAAGTATCTGCCTCAAAACAAGAGCCTGGTGACATTAGTTTCTCTTCCCTTCCTCACTCGCCATTTCTGATCCCCTTCCCCAGAGGCAGAGATGGGTGATTTTTAATAAGAGAAACAGCCGTCAAGCATTGCTTGTTCTCCCTCTGCTAAAGAAACTACTAAGAGTGAGGCTGCCAGTGAAGAATGCATTTCATTTGCATTGATGCCAGGTACATCAATAGTCCCTGTTGCTAATGAAATGCATTATTAAAAGATAAAGTCAACACATTCAGAACTCAGGTCCAAGGTGCATCCCAATGTAATCTGCCATTCTCCTGGCATTGCAGGTGTCCTGTAAGACTGCCTCTGAAACATGCCTCTGATTTCCCCCACTCTCCCTTCCCCCACTCTCCCTTGCTTTTCTCTAAGCCCATACAGACACTCTGGGTTCCTGGGAGATAGCGAGCTGTGCTTCATACAAAGCCAGAATTGTCTGCAAGTGGCAGAGACACCACAAAGAAAGAGCCTAGCCTTGTACTTTGCAAACGTGAAGTGGAATTTCCCACAGGGCTCAATCTAAGGCTTGCTATATTTGTCCCCCTTCCGTTTATGTATTTACGAGAGGGACTGGGCCCTAGGCAGTCCTACACTGGAATCTTGTGTGTGCTAATTATTAATAGTATGCAGTTTGCTGTCCTTGGTGCTGAAAAAGTCTCAGATTCCTAAGGGTTTCTGAGTCACTCTTGCTTTTCCATTACTCACATTGACTAGGGAATGTGATATGACAGGACATTAATATATATTTTAACATTATTTTAGCAAATTGATAATATGGAATACACTGAAACACATAGAATAAATATGATAATAAAAATGGCTAACATTTACTGCAAGTATGCTACTTTCCAGGCACTGTTCTTTATTTTATCTCATGAAGTATGTACCATATATTCACTATTTTTCAGATGAGGAAAACTGAGCCAGTAACGACCCCATTAGCCTGACCTTCCAGTGACAGGCATTGACAATGGGAAGAAGAGTGGCCTCCTTCAAAGGTCAACCCCTCCACTTGCCCCTGGCTCCCATCTTCTCTCATCTTCTCAAAGACTTGTCTTATCTTGGGTTCTGAAATAACCAGCACTCCCCCTCCTCAGCATCAGTTTTCTCTTTTTATTTCACCATTCCCATTGGCACACAAACCTGTCCCAGTATTTCCCATCTTACAAAACAGGAAAGCTCTTGACCTCTGAACATTTCCTTATTCCTTTCTTCCTTTTGAAATTCATGAAGGAACAATTTTGAGTTACTATTTCTACCTCTTTACTTCCCATCTTTCTTTAGACCACTTATTCAGACTGTGGCCCTATTCTAAATACACAACTCTCATCATATTGACAAAACCTATAGTCATTTCTCTGAGTTCTTGTTTTCTCTCCCAGCAACAGTTGGCATAGATAATCACTTCCTTCTCAAAATACATAATTTTTGCCTCTTGATTACCATGTCATCAAAAATCCTAGTCTTCCTCCAGATTCTACAGCCTAGATTCTTCATCTCTTTTTCTGAATCTCCCTCATCCTCCCAACTGAAAATATTAAGTATCACAGGGCTCTGTCCTGGGAAGCCTTCATTTATGCAATACACCCCTCAGCCAGTGACTAATCTCATCGAATCCCATGACTTTAAAAGCCATCTATATGTTGATGACTTTCAAATTTACATCTCTAGGTCCAATGTCTACCTTGATCTCCAGACTCCTACATTCAATTGTCTATCTGATCCTACTTGAACATCTTTATTATCTCAAACTTAACAGGATTTTAAAAGACTTCTGAGTTTTACCCCCAAACTACCTCTTACACCATCCTTCTCCAATCCAAGAATTATCACAGTCATTCAGTTTCTCAAGCTAAAATACTAGGAATCATCTTAGATTTGCCCTCAAAGCTCACAACTAATCCTCACAGTCAAATTCTATAGACTTAGGCTATAAAACACATCCTAATTCTATCAGCTTCCCTCGGCCTACAATGTCACTGTTCTAATATCTCCATTGTCTCTTTCCTGAATTCCCAAGAAAGCCCATCTTCTATTTTAATTTTGTTTAAATAAATCATAGATTTGTTCAAAAATCAAAACATATAAAAATATGTACACTGCTGTGTTTCACCGGCCCATTTACACACCTATGTATCATCAGTTCAGTTCAGTCACTCAGTCATGTCCGACTCTTTGTGACACCATGAACTGCAGCACACCAGGTCTCCCTGTCCATCACCAACTCCCAGAGTCCACCCAAACCCATGTCCATTGAGTCGGTGATGCCATCTAACCATCTCATCCTCTGTCGTCCCCTTCTTCTCCTCCCTCAATCCTTCCCAGTATCAGGGTCTTTTCAAATGAGTCAGCTCTTCACATCAGGTGGCCAAAGTACTGGAGTTTCAGCTTCAACATCAGTCCTTCCAATGAACACCCAGGACTGATCTCCTTTAGGATGGACTGGTTGGATCTCCTTGCAGTCCAAGGGACTCTCAAGAGTCTTCTCCAACACCACAGTTCAAAAGCATCAATTCTTTGGTGTTCAGCTTTCTTTATAGTCCAACTCTCACATCCATACATGACCACTGGAAAAACCATAGCCTTGACTAGACGGACCTTTGTTGGCAAAGTAATGTCTCTGCTTTTTATTATGCTGTCTAGGTAACAGATTTTTAGATTTTTTGAGGTGTCCTTACAGACTCTTTACCTAAATATAGGAGAGAGTCCTCTTTCTTTATCAAGTTGCTTAGTCTTCTATAACAGAATTTATTTAACCAGTAACCTAGCCTTTGAAAACAGGGTTGCTTCCAGTCTTTTGCTTTCTCAAACAATACTGCAACAACCTTATATATAGTATTTTCATATTTGCAATTATAGCCATATAATAAATTACCAAATATTTGTTTGCTGAATCACACTTAATTGGTTTCTCTATTTTCTTTCTTAACCCCTACACTATATTTATAAATGCACTTACATGGATATTTTAATATATAAATAACTTTAGGTCAATCCCTACCTCAAAGACCTCCAAGGCTTCTCACTGTGTATGCATGAGATTTAAATGCCTCACTCTGAAAGTGGCCAAGATAGTAGAGCAGAAAGAGCAGAAAAACCTTGATATCACCTCCTCCCATGGGATTACAGAAACTACAACTATTTACAGAACAACTATTGAAGAGGAAATCTACAGATAAGCAGGAAAAATCTTCTACAACTGAAGATGTAAAGAAGGAACCACATGATGTGTAGGAGGGTTGGAGACATGGTACAGATAAGACCACATCCCTGGGTAGGCCACTCACACATGGGAGGATAATTACAATTACAGAGGTTCTTCCCCAAAAGTTAGGGGTCTGAGCCCCACATCAGGCCCCCATCCTGAGAGTTCTGCACTGGGAAGAGGAGCCCAGAAAACATTTGTCTTTTAAGGCCAGCTGGGCTTACTTTTTAAGAGGGCCAAAGGACTGTAGGAAAGAGAGACTTCTCTCTTAAAGGGCACACGCACACAAAAATCCCATGTGCTCTAAGGCCCAGGATAGAAATAGTAATTTGAAAGTAGCCTTTGTCAAACCTACTTGCTGATCTTGGAGAAGCTCCCAAAAAGGCAGGAGGCAACTGGGACTTGACCTGGTGACACAGACACTGGTTACAGTCATTTTGGGGTGCTCATTCAACCACGAGGACACAGATACTGGCAAGCACCTTTCTGGAGTCTTCCCTCCACTTTTTCGGTACCAGGAACCAGGCCCACCCATCCGCCAGTCAACAGCAACCTTGAGACCACCAAAGCCAAGAAGTCAGCAATACATGGACAGAGACCCACTCACCAGTAGGTTGGCATTAGTCATAGGCCCTCCTGAGCACCCCATCTGCCCTGGGAACAAGCACCACCCACAAGAGGGCTCAGAAGCCAGTCCTGCCCACAAGTGGGTTGGCATCAGGACTGGTAGGCATCATGCTGGCTGCATGAGGATCCAGATTGTCTACACTATCAGTCTCTGCAGTAGGCAAGGCCTGTCAACGAACTGGGCTAAGAGTGAGCAGCACCTACCAGTGCACCCAAAGTAGTCAGCCCTACCAAAACAGACAGGCTCATTCAGCCCACATAGTGGGCACCCCCAGAGCATACAGCTCTGGTGAACAGAGGGAAATGTGCTATTGGGCCCCATACGATATCCCTCACATAAGGTCACATCTCCAAATAGGGAAATGTAATGTCTTTCCTAATACTTGGAAATAAAGACAAAATCAGAAAATCAGACAAAATGAGGTGATAGAGGAATATGTTCCTAATGACAAAATAAGACATAACCTCAGAAAAAGAACTAAACAAAGTGATGATAAGCAATCTACCTAGTAAAGAGTTCAAGGTAATGAGTATAAAGATGCTCGTGAAAACCCAGGAGAAGAATAAACATAGTGAGAAGTTCCAAAGGAGTTGAAACATATAAAGAAGAACCAAACAGTGCTAAAGAACACAATAACTAAAATTTTAAAAATACACTGAAAGGAAGCAACAGTAGATTAGAAGATAGACAGAAACAGATTGAAAGACAGAGTAGCAGAAATCACTCAAACTGAACAGTAAAAAGAAAGGAAACCAATTTTTTTTTTAATGAGGATAGTTTAAAAGGCCTTTGGGGTAACTTCGCTCATACTAACACTCACATTATAAGGGCCCCAGGAGAAGATGAGCAAGAGTAAGGAGCAGAGAACATATTTGAAGACATAATAGCTGAAAACTCCCCTAACTGGGGGCGGGGGTCAGATTCAAGATGCACAAATAGCTTCATGCCAAGGCATGTTGTAAATAAAGTGGCAAAAATTGACAAAAAGAGAATCCTAAAAGCAGCCAGGAAAATATAAGGGAACTCCCACAAGTCTATCAATGGAAATTCGGCAGGTCAAAAGGGAGTGGTATAACATATTTAAAGTGATGAAAAGAAAAAAAAAAACCTGCAACCAAGAATACTCTACCAAGCAAAGCCACCATTCAAATTTGAAGGAGAAATAAAGAGTTCTGTGAAACGGCAAAAGCTAAAAGAGATCAGCACCACTAAACTTTATTTACAAGAAATGTTTAAGAGATTTATCTAAGTGAAAAAGACTACAACTCTCCAGAAAGTTAGCATAGAAGGAACAAGCCTCAACATAATAAAGGCCATATATGACAAACCCACAGCAAACATTATTCTCAATGGTGAAAAACTGAAAGCATTTCCTCTCAAAGAAAGAACAAGACAAGGGTTCCCACTCTCACCAGCATTATTCAACATAGTTTTGGAAGTCTTAGCCAAAGCAATCAAACAAGAAAAATAAATAAAAGAAATCCAGATTGGAAAAGAAGGAGTAAAACTCTGTTTGCATATGACACGATTCCTTACATAGCAAACCCTAAAGATGCAACCAAAAACTTGTTAAAGCTAATCAATGAATATAGCAAATTCACAGGATATAAAATTAATATCAAGAAATCCCTTGCATTCCTATACAGTAACAATGAAAAATCAGACAGAGAAATTAAGGAAATAATCTCATTCACCACTGCAACAAAAAGATAAAACACTTAGGAATAAATTTACTTAAAGAGACAAAAGACCTGTATGCAGAAAATTATATGACACTGATGAAAGAAATCAAAGATGACACAAACAAATGGAGAGATAAACCATGTTCTTGGACTAGAAAAATCAACATTGTGAAAATGACTATACAACCCAAAGCATTCTATAGATTCAGTGCAATCCCTATCAAACTACCAATGGTATTTTTCAAAGATCTACAACAAATAATTTCACAATTTGTATGGAAACACAAAATAAAACCCAAAATAGTCAAAGCAATCTTGAGAAAAAGAATAGAGCTGGAGAAATCAAGCTTCCTGACTTCAGACTATACTACAAAGCTACAGTCATCAAGACATGGTACTGGCACAAAAACAGAAATATAGACCAATAGAACAAGATAGAAAGCTATCAGCACCTATCTTTGACAAAGGAGGCAAAAATACACAATGGAGAAAAGACAGTCTCTTCAATAAGTGGTTCTGGGAAAACTGTTCAACTACATGGAGAAGAATTAAATTAAAACACTTCCTAATACCGTAAACAAAAATTAACTCAAAATGGATTAAAGACCTAAATATAAGACCAGAAACTATAAAACTCTTAGAGGAAAAAATAGGCAGAACACTCTTTGACATAAATCACAACAAGATCCTCTACAACCCACCTTCTAGAATAATGGAAATAAAAACAAAAATAAACAAATGGAAACTAAATAAACTTAAAAGCTTTTGTGCAGTAAAGGAAACAAGGTGAAAAGACAACCCTCAGAATGGGAGAAAATAATTGCTAATGAAACAAGTGACAAATGATTAATCTCCAAAATTCACAAGCAGCTCATGCAGCTTGTACCAGAAGAACAAACAACCTAATCAAACAAGTGGGCAGAAGACCTGAACAGACATTTCTCAAAAGAAGACATACAGATGGCTAATAAACACATGAAAAAATGCTCAACATTACTCATTTTCAGAGAAAGGCATATCAAAACTACCATGCTCTATCACCTCACACTGGTCAGAACAGCCATCATCAAAAAAGAAAAAATCTACAAACAATAAATGCTGGAGAGGTTGTGGAGAAAAGAGAAACCTCTTGCACTGTTGGTGGGGATGTAACTGAAACAGGCACTATGGAGAATAATATGGAGAGTCCTCAAAACACTAGGAATAAAACTGCCAGTTGCTCAGTCGTGTCCGACTCTTTGTGACCCCATGGACTGTAGCTCGCCAGGCTCCTCTGTTCATGGGGATTCTCCATGCAAGAATACTGGAGAAGGTTGCCATGCCCTCCTCCAGGGGATCCTCCCAACCCAGGGATCAAACCCAGGTCTCCTGCATTGCAGGCAGATTATTTAATGACTGAGCCACCAGGAAATCCAAGAACTACCATATGAGCCCACAATCCCACTACTGTGCATACATCCTGAGAAAACCATAACTGAAAAAGACACATGTACCTCAATCTTCATTGCAGCATTGTTTACAATAGCTAAGACATGGAAGCCACCCAACTGTCCATCAAACAGATGAATGGATAAAGAGGTTGTGGTACATATGGAATAACACTCAGCCACAAAAAAATAATACATTTGAGTCAGTTCTAGTGAGATGGATGAGTCTAGAATCTATTGTACAGAGTGAAGTATGTCAGAGAGAAAAAAAACAAATTTCATATATCAATGTATATACATGGAATCTAGAAAAACTGTACTGATGAATTCATTTGCAGGGCAGAAATAGAGATGCAGACATAGAGAACAGATTTTGGACATAGTAGGGGAAAGAGAGGGTGGGACAAATTGACAGAGTAGCATTGAAAGATACACATTACCATATTTAAAATAAACAGTTAATGGGAAGTTGCTGTATAACACAGGGAGCTCAACCTGGTGCTCTGTGACAACCTAGAGGGGTGGGACAGGGTTGGGGGGGAGTAGGAGGGAGGTTCAAGAGGGAGGGGACATAAGCATACTTATGGCTGATTCACACTGTTGTATGGCAGAAGCCAATACAATATTGTAAAGCAATTATCCTCCAATTAAAAATAATTTTTTAAAAAAAGAATGTGGAGAAAAGAGAACCCTAGCAACATTCTCTGTTGGTGGAAATGTCAATTGGTGTAGTTACTATGAAAAACATAGTATACTACCATATGATCCAGTAATTCCACTCATGGGTATTTACCTGAAGATTTTGAAAACACTCATATGAAAAGATATTTGCCCATCTATGTTCACTGCAGTATTATTTATAATAGCAAAAACATGGAAGCAAACTGAATGCTCATCAATAGATGAATGGACAAGGAAGACATGGTATATATAAAATAGAATATTACTCAGCCATAAAAAGAATGAAATCTGGTCCTTTGCAACAACATGGATGGCCCTAGAGCAGCGGTCTCCAGCCATTTCTAGCACCAGGGACCAGGGGAAGATAATTTTTCCATGGAAGCGGGGGTGGTTATGGCAGTAATGTGAGTGATGGGGAGCGATGGGGAACAGCATTCTTGAAGCTTCACTCACTCACCTGCCATTCCCCTCCTACTGTGCAGCCTGTTTGCTAACAGGCCTTGGACTGGTACCAGTTTGCTGCCTGGGGGCTGGCAACTCCTTCCTTAGAAGGTATTATGGTAAGGGAAATAAGACAGAGAAATACAAATCTTACAAGATTTTACTGATGTGTGGAATCTAGGTAACAAGACAAAAGAACAAACAACACAAAACAGAAACTGAGTCATAGCTACAAACAGGTAGTTGTCAGAGGAGGGGGGTGGGCTATGAGAGAAATAGGTGAGGGGGATCGAGAGAGTGCAGTTGCAAAATAAATGAGTCAGGGGTATGAAATATACAATGCAGGGAATACAGTCAATAATAACATAATATCCTAATTATGAAATAATTATGTGACGAATCATAAGTAGACTTGGTGATCATTTTGAAATGTTTAGAAATAAAGAATTATATTTATATTAATACAGAATTATGATTATGTTAATACACAATTATGTTGTGTAATAGGAACTAAACATAGTGCTGTGGGTCAGTTATACTTGAAAAACAAAGTCACACACACACAAAAGAGATCAGATTTGCGGTAACCAGAGGAAGAGGGTGGAGTGAAGGAGAATTTAAGGAAGGCAGTCGAAAGGTACAGACTTCCAGGTTCAAGATAAATAAGAATTGAGGGTGTCATGTACAATGTGATAAATACAGTTAACGCTGCTGTATGTTATATATGAAAGTTCTTAAGAGAGTAAATTCTGAGAGTTCTCATTGCAAATTAAAATTTTTTTCTACTTCTTTAATGTTGTATATAGATGAGATGATGGATGTTCACTAAACTTGTGTTAATCATTTCATATTGTAAGTGAGTCAAATCATGATGCTGTACACAGACTTCTATAGCACTGCATAAAACTATATCTCAATAAAATTGGAAGAAAGGTAAATAAATATCTTGTTCTGGCCTCAAAGAAGCTTCAGTGACACTCCATCTGAAGCCCTCCACCATGCCCCTCAGTGATAACTTCAATTAGGACATTGAAAAGTGAAACTGGCCGACTCTTTGTGACACCATGGACTGTAGCCTGCAGGTTTTTCTTGTCCATGGAATTCTCTTGGCAAGAATGCTGGAATGGGTAGCATTCCTTTCTCCAGGGAGTCTTCCAGACCCAGGGATTGAACCCAGGTCTTCTGCATTACAGGAGGATTCTTTACCATCTGAGCCACCGGGAAAGCCCCATTCAGGATATTGCTGTATTTTATTTCTTTATAACTCTTACCACTACTAGATAGTCCCTTAATACTTTTGCCTTCCTCCTACAAAAACGTAAGCTTCTTTTGGGGCAAGGATTTATTTGGTTCATCACTGTAATCTCTGGTTCTAGAGCAGTGCCCCCAAAAGTAATGCCTGACAACAAATGTTTATTGAATGACTATTAACATCCCCGTATATTAACTTACAGCATCTTTCCCAAAATGCATTTTCTCATAGGTAAGGTCTTATGATGCATATAGCTTTATCTCATTACTTTGTCATCTAACATTACATTTACATATTTTCCCAGGAAATTAGAAGTTCTTTGCAAACCTTTTTTTATGAATCCTGGGTAGTTTATCTTAGGGAGAGATGATAAGCATTTCAATCATTCATTTTGTTAGATGTTTTGATTGTTTCCAGTTTTTTGTTATTTCAATTAACACAATGATAAACAAACATATTTAAGCATAAACATTTGTCTGTAACTTTGAATGTTCCCTAAAACTGGATTTATTAGGTTAAAAGGGTATGATCATTTTAAGTCATCAGATGCTTTTATGAAACAGCTTGTCAGAAAGATGGCAAAAATTTAAACCCTTCCCAGCAGTAAATCACCCACCCTCAACATCTTTAATGTTATTTTTTCAGTATTTATTAGTTTGAGAAATTTCATTGTTCTCTTTTACAACTAAGGACATGGAATATTCTCAGAGGACATATTTTACTGATTATTGTAGCATTACACCAATGCCCATTTCTACAGGCTGAGGAAGAGTTTGGGCTGAAGCTTCGCCCATAATGTAATCTGACTGTGGATTTTCTGCAATGGAAAAAAAAAATTAAACAAACTTGCAGCATTACCATATAAGTACTACTTGCTTTTCATCTACTTTGGGGAAAGATGAACCTCCTTTATAGTGCAATTTCCAGGAAATGCATTACACTCCTGTTGTTTTCCACATAGGTTGTAATTTTCAGCATCATTGCTACATCTCACAAGAGCCAGGCAGTTTTGAATCATTGATGGATATTCTGAAGAGTCCATCAAGAGGGTTCCATTGTAGAGGCCTTTGTTTTCCATTTTCTCAGACCATGATTTTGTTCATAATCCACTATCAATTTTGATAATTTAATTTTATCCCTTTCCCAGGGATGGAACCCATGCAAGTATATCAGCAAAGTAACATAACACAGCATCTCTTTTCTTTAGCTTAAGCTAACCTTTAAGCTAATCTTCAAATTTTCAATAACTGTCTTCCAAAACTAGGCATCTTATCCAATAATATCAAATTAGCATGTTATAAGGGGTGCTGCACAAATAGCTTACATTGATTCACAGATGACTTTAAAAATTCAGTGAGCCAAGAATCCCACATTATTGATTCATGCTAACAAAACGATGAAACACAGCTAATCTCTACAACACATGCTGGGCAGAATGACATTTACAAATGCAGACAGACAGAAACCAATTGGACATAATTCTTTAAGGATTAAACTTCAATTAGATGTGAAAATATGAACAGTCTCACAGCTGGGAAATGAGACTTAGCCTCTGGAGTCCAGGTCTAATTTGGCCTTGTCCTTGGTTAACCATGTCATCCTGGTGATCAGCTAGTTGTGTGGAACTTCCCTTGACTATTCAGGTTAATTAAATTGGTTTGTAAAGTAGTGTGTTACCACTTGGACTTGCCTCTTGGACTTTTAATCACAACTGCTTCAAGGGAGGCCTTGCTTAGAGTTGTCACAGCTAGATGCTATCACTGAGAAATACCAGAAGAGCCCACCAAAGGGTTTGCTGGGACAGGCTATGGATACAACCCTTCTCATCTGATTCCCTATGAGAATTAAACACCATGAGTCTGAAAGCTGGGGAACTGTCTGAATCTCGATTTGTTTTTCTTTCTTTTGAAAGAAATCCTCAGGCCTGACTCTCCAGATCTCAAGATCTAGAGAACAACTCTGTCTGCTATTACTGATTAGTTTCAAGGTTAGCCTGATAAACATCACCAAAAAGAATAGAAAATCTACTTGATAAACTTCAAGATAACTCTGATCATCTTAAAATTCATAACAACTCTGCTTATCAGCACAGCAGAATAGTGATGGAGAGAGAAGTCCTTTTTGCAGCTGTGGAGTGTAACAGAGAGCTTTTATGTTTGGAAATCAAATCCATTCCTGGCACTTGCCTACCCAGTAAGGGTTCAATACATGTTGCTGTTATGTCCTAGCTTCCCAATCCCACCTATTATCCAGCAGGGTTATTTTCAGGCTCTATTGAGATGCCTTAGAGACGTTCCTCTAAAGAGTATAAAACACATTCCACAAACTGTAGTCCACATTTTATTGTCTCCTGGGTCTCTCTTCCCAAAAGCAAGTCTTACTCTCCGCTGGGTTTCCCCAGGTAGCTCAGCAGTAAAGAATCCACCTGCAGTGCTGGAACCACAGGAGACATGAGTTCGATCCCTGGGTGGGGAAGATCCTCTGCAGGAGGGCATGGCAACACACTCCAGTATTCTTGCCTGGAGAATCCCATGGACAGAGGAGCCTGGTGGGCTGCAGTCCATAGGTCGCAAAGAGTTGGACACGACTGAAGTGACTTAGCGTGCACAAACACACACTCTCCACTATGCACTTACGTTTGGGAAGCCAGCAAGATTATACCCAAAGAAAAATTCCGAGAGGATGATTTTAGAAACATATATTCACATTTCTATAATGGTTAGGATTCCTTCTGTTGAAAGTGAGCAAAAAAGCAAGCAAATAAAAACCTTGAATTATCCTAAGAAACGGAAGTAAGTATTGGGTACATAGAACACGAGCATTGCCCAAAGAGGGTACAGCTTCCTTGGTCTCAAGTGCAGACCTTCTGTTTTCTTAAATTCACAGTTATTCAGTTTAACAGAAGTAGAGGAGACTGATGTTGTATTTACTAGTTGTGGCAGTGTGGAGAGCTGAAATTCCTTCACTTTTGAAATCTGACCTTAAGAAGTCAAATTCAATCTCTTGTACTGATGGGCTGTGGAATTTGGGACAACGAATCTAACCTCACCCAGCCTTGGTTTTCTCATCTGTGAAACAGAGATAACAATGACCATGAAGTGTGTTCTCTGGTGGCTCAGATGGTAAAGTGTCTGCTTACAGTGCGGGAGACCTGGGTTAAATCCCTGGGTTGGGAAGATCTCCTGGAGAAGGAAATGGCATCCCACTCCAGTATTCTTGCCTAGAAAATCCCATGGACAGAGGAACCTGATAGTCCATGGCCGCAAAGAGTTGGGACACGACTGAGCGACTTCACTTTCTTTCTTTCTATGAAGTGTGTTAGCCACTTAGTCATGTCTGTCTCTTGCAACCATGTGGACTGTAAGCCGGCCAGGCTCCTCTGTCCACGGAATTCTCCAGATGAGAATACTGGAGTGGGTTGCCATTCCCTTCTCCAGGGGATCTTCCTAACCTAGGGATTGAACCTGGGTCTCCTGTATTGCAGGCAGATTCTTTACCATCTGAGCCACCAGGGAAGCCCTAACAATGACCATAATCATGAGTAAATTAATAGATCAAACAATGTCATCAGAATTCTACCTCTCTCCATCTTTCAACCCTATCTTTTTCTGTGCAAGTTTCATTCTTGTGATCTGGGCTAGCTCCAATTTCTCCAGCCTCTTACCACATTTAAATCCGGGTGAAAGGAGGAAGTATCTTGGAAAGTCTTGATGCTTACTGATTGCCCTGGAGAGCCTAGGTGCTGATTGAAATCTGAGAGTTCTGTTCCATCCAGAATCAATCATGGAGTCAACACCTCCAAAACCGCATGAATGGGAAGATGGAAGTGACAGATTCTCAAGTAAAATAAGGGGCTGTGGTCAGAAGATGGAGATTAGGATGTGTCAGAAGCAAAGCACAAATGCTTACTATGTTTGCTCAGCTGAAGATGAATGATTACACCTTCTGTGTCAGTGATTCATAATGTTGGTTGCAGATTAGAATCATCTAGGGAGATTATTTTTTTTAAAAAAGAATGTCTAGACTCCAACCCCAGAGAAGTTAAATCAAATACCCTGAGTGGGGATAAGACAGTGGTATTTTTTAAAAAAACACTCCAATCAGTTCTAATATTCTGAACTCCAAGGTAAAGAACCCTGTCTATTTAGATATGCATAGACATAGACCTTCATACAAACTATATGTCCAGATGGGATGTTTGGGCATGAGACTTTCTTTTGAAAGAAATTCTACAGGATTAAACTCAGAATTCCCATCTACGGAGTCTGAAAGACCACAAATTTAGAAGGTCTTGTCATTGTCACTATTTCTCAAGTAATTACAGGCCTTCAGAGTTTTGAACGATTTGGGTTATTAATGAGTTGCAGTCTCTGCTCAAATTATGAATTAGCTAAAATCTATTCTGATGTTGTCCAGTTTTTTCTTGCACAGCTCTAATGATTGTGAGGGCTTCCCTGGTGGCTCGGATGGTAAAGAATCTGCCTGCAACGCAGGAGACCTGGGTCCCATCCCTGGGTCAGGAAGATCCCCTGGAGAAGGGAATGGCTACCCACTCCAGTATTCTCACCTGGAGAATTCCATGCACAGAGGAGTCTGGCGGGTCACAGTCTATGGAGTCGCAAAGAGCTGGACACAACTGAGTGACTAACACTTTCGCTTCACTTTCAATGATTGTGAACTCACAAATTTATGGAGGAACATGGTCCAAATTCAGAATTTTTTCATAGTCTTGACTTCCTGGAACCAACATATCGTTTAGAATTCTGATCCAGAAACTCTACAAAATCACTCCCAAACTGTCCTCTCTCCCTCTCTCTCTCCCCCCATTCTCTCCACACCCCACCCCCACTCTTTTTTACATGACTGGCTGCTCCTCAGCTTTTCCCTCAGGCCAGTTTCCTCATATAATCCTTATGTAAGAATATTCTGCAATTTTACAGGGGCCACACTTCTCTGGAGGCACTATCAGTAGTTTATATGACTCCTGGACACAATGTCCACAACTAGTTAGAGAGCTGGAGGTTGATCGAGGCTTATCTTTAACTACTTCATTATTATGCTACCTATCCAAAAAAAAAAAAAAAAAAGAATGAAGGTGCAGCTGATGAAACTGGAGAAACTAGAAAACAAAGTGATAGAAGCAAATGTAAACAAAAGTTTTACACCAATAAATGTACATCTTTTAAGCTTCTCAATTAAAGTCAGAAACTCCAAGACTGGGTCAAAAATTTAAATGCAACCGTATGGCTCAGACAATAAAGAATCTGCCTGTAATGTGGGAGACCCAGGTTCGATTCCTGGGTTGGGAAGATTCCCCTGGAGAAGGAAATGGCAACCCACTCCAGTATTCTTGCCTGGAGAATCCCATGGACAAAGGAGCCTGGCAGGCTACTGTCCATGGGATCACAGAGTTAGACACAACTGAATCACTTTCACTTTCACTTTATGCTGTTTACACTGGCCAATTCTAAAACAAAATTATATATCTAGGTTACTTGCAAAAGAATTAGCAAAGAGGTGCCAATATAATACAAACAAAAGTTAATCCCGGAGCTGCAAAAATGAATATTAGACACTTCTGAATTCAAGTAAAATAGCCTAAAATAGAACAACAAAATTATTTTATACTGGTAAATATGCAATTCACAAGACAGATTCAACAGTCATAAATGTTTACTTGATGAAATCATTAAATACCTAGAGCTAAAATTACCAGCAGTACAAGAGACAAATGACAAAAAATTTTAATACAGAGTGCTTGACAGATTGAGCAGACAAAAATAAATACGGATATAAGAGATCTGCATAATATAATCAATACTGATTGAATGGAGTCTTAAACATCATGTCAAGAAGATAATAGAACTTCTTTCAAGAGGTCAATTAATACAATTTTCAAGATTTATATAATATTAGGTCCTACATGCTCAAAATATGAAGAGTTAGTTCAGGTCACATTCTCTGGTCATATACAGAAAATACTAATTTAGAAGAGTATACAGAAATGTATATAAAATACTCTCTTATGGGAATATATAACAGAAAATACTCTTCAAAATATAAATAAACAAATAAGCAAACTAAACCTAGAGAAACCCAAGCCTTTACAAATTGAAAATCGCTCTCCTAAATAATGCATTTGTCAAAGAGAAAATTAAAACACTGGTTATAGAGTATTTAGAAATTAATGATCTGAGAAAACACAGAATATGAAAATGTGATGGTCCAAGATTTCAGCCTGAAATTTTATCATTAAACAAGAAATGATGGAAAGAAATTAACTAAGAAAGGTACATTAAGGAGGTTTTATTTTCAGGAGGAGCAAATGAAACCTAAGAAAAGTGTAAGAAAGAAATGAAGGATATATTTTTAAAATCCCAACGATGTAAGGAAGAAAATGAACACCCTGTATAGTTAACATGTAATCTGAATGCTGTTTGTCTTTGTAAAAACAATTATTTCAAAAAATAGAAAATTGGCTAATATGATTGGTTATGTGCCTGACAGTGGCTAAGGTGTTAACAATGCTCCACAAGGAAGGTACTGTTATTATTCCCATTTTACAAATGAAGAAGCTAAGGAAGACAGGGGAGAACTAGTGATCACCCAAGATCACCCAAGTGTCTAGTGGCAGAGGTGGGGTTAAAATCTTGCCATTCTGCTCCTTGACTGAATTCTAATCAGGGCTTTATATAGCCTCTCAATACTAAGAAGTAATAATAGAATAAAAACTCACACACTGATCATTTAAAAGATGTGTGCGTGCTCAGTCGCTCAGTCATGTCTGACTCATTGCGACCCTATGGACTGTAGCCCACCAGGCTTCTCTGTCCATGGGATTCTCCAGACAAGAATGCTGGAGTGGGTTGCCATTTCTTCCTCAAGGGGATCTTCCCAACCCAGAGAGCTTCTGCATCTCCTGGATCAGCAGGCGGATTCTTTACCACTGCACCACCTGGGAAGACCTATTTATAAGATAAGGCAATGATTTATGCAAATAACAAAGTCTTCACAATACCGATGGTTTTCTAGAAAAAATGATCTCAATTAAAAATGGACAATAAAAATCTGAAGAAGATAGTAGGGCTAAATTATTTTAAAAGAGATATGCTTGACATGATATTGAATCATTTCAAAAATAACATAATAGACAATTAATATAGTTCAGAGCATAAAAATCCTTGTAATAGAGGAATACTTAGCTAACCTTGTAAAAGAGGAGCTCTTTCTGCTACACCTACTGTGGTAAAGGAATCTGAGAGCTCAATGTAGCCTCTGGAGTAGGAGAAATGGCAACCCTCTCCAGTACATTTGCCTAGTGGGGCTACAGTCCATTGGGTTGCAAAGATGGAGTCATTAAAGTGCTGGGGGAAAAAAAAAACATCAGATATTAAAGAAGACAGTATTGTTTAAAAATCAAAAAAACTACAATGAGCCATCACTTCTCACCTTTTAAATGGCTGTTATCAGAAAAGGCTGCATACCAATATAATCAACTCTTTTACTGATTAGGAATGGATTGTGCAGTACTATGAAAAGTCTCCACAAAAAAATCAATAAGAATAAGATACCTCATGATCCAGCAATCCTATTTCTGGACATACATCCACAAGAATTAAAGTACGGATTTCAGAGAGGTATATGCACTCTCACATTCATTGCAGCACTATTTACAATAGAACTTCTTTCATCAAGGTCAATGGATAATACAATTTTCAAGATCTTATATAATTACTTTATGTTAAGTCCTACATGCTCAAAATATGAAGAGTTCTAGCAATCTGCCGTACAACATTGTTCCTATAGATAACACTACGATATTGCACACTTAAAAAATCAGTTAAGAGGGTAGATGTCATGTTAGGTGTTCTTTCCACAGTGAAAAGATAATCCCCTATTTGATAAAAGAAAGTAGAAATTCTTTGCTGCTTTGACTTTCAGTACAAAGGTTCAGAATCAAATATAAATTATTTAAATGTTTTTAAAAAAAAGTTAATTTAATGCCTGGCTGGACACACACACATTGGCCTCAGACCTGGGTTTGGATTCCTGCTGCTTCACTCACTAGCCATTGAGCACCATTTTGGCAAATTACTGAGCTGGCTGGGGTCAGCTTCTTGTGTACAGTCAGCCCACTGCATAAAGGACAGAGAGGATTACACAAGCAGACACAGGCAGAGCCCTTGGCATGGTGCCTGGCATATGGCAAAGGTGGAAGTCATGACAGCTCTTATGATTAGCTGCAAACAGCATGAGTGTCTATCTAGAAAACCCAGGCAGTTCAACGGAAAAATAATTAGAAGCACAGAGAGTTCAGTAAGATGGCCAGAGGCAAGTGAAGACATACACAGAGCAGTGAGAATCAGTTCAAAGATAGAAATGCCCGAAAGTCCTCCTGCTACCTGTGGCAGGTACTTTGCATATACTGTCATCTCCGCTGGAGCACCTACTCGTTCCCTCTCTGCCCATCCCTGCCGGGCAACAACATGTAATTACCACTGAGATTTCAAATCAGTCATCACCTTCTTGTAGAAGCTTTTCCTGACCTCCAGGTCAAATCCCCTGCCATGTACTCTTAACTGGAGCATTTCCTTTGCAGCATTTCTCATGGCAGGAATTCCATATTTATTTGGAGTATTATTGGATTAAGCCTATTCTCCCCTTGAGGCCTAAGTTCTCAGACTATGCAGCTACATGTTGAAAATTATGTTTACATAAAAGAATTTAGTCTTTACATGCTATTTATATCATTTTTAAAATGTATCCTGTAAGTCAGTATATAACATGATATACATATACATAAAGGAATAAAAAGATATGCAACTGCATATTCACATATTACAAAGATACTGTTGTGTTGTGCTTAGCCGCTCAGTCGTGTCTGACTCTTTGCGACCCCATGGACTTAACCCGCCAGGCTCCTCTGTCCATGGGGATTCTCCAGGTAAGAATACTGAAGTAGGTTGCCATGCCCTCCTCCAGGATATCTTCACAACACAGGGATTGAATCTAGGTCTCTCGCACTGCAGGCGGATTCTTTACCCTCTGAGCCACCAGGGAAGCCCAAGAATACTGGAGTGGGTAGCCTATCCCTTCTCCAGGGAATCTTTCCAACTCAGGATTCAAACTGGGGTCTCCTGCATTTCATGTGGGTTCTTTACCAGCTGAGTTACCAGGGAAGCCCCACAGAGATACTACTTTTCTAAAATTTTTAAAATCTTTTTGGAATATTCAACAATACTTTTGAACGTTTAGTATAAAGTAATACTTTTTTTTCTCCTTTAGATGACACATAGAATTTAACAAATTTCTCAATTTCCAAAGAAATTGCAAGAGATACTTTTCTATTTTTAAACCATCCGGTGACATACATTGAGATGACAATTCATCAACATATGACCATGTGTAAACACATATGCTGGGCTTCCCAGGTGGCACAGAGGTAAAGAATCCACCTGCCAATGCAGGAGACACAAGAGACACGGGTTCAATCTCTGGGTCAGGAAGATCTTCTGGAGGAGGAAATGGCAACCTGATCCAATATTCTTGCCTGGAAAATTCCATGGACAGAGGAGCCTGGAGGGCCACAGTCCACAGGGTCACAAAGAGTCGGACACAACTCAGTGAGTGAGCACATGCACACAAATACCTATATTATCTAAAAATGTCTTTGAAAGTGTATCTTCCTAGCCAATTAATTAACATTCATAAGGAAGAGAACAAAGGATTGAGTACATAAAGGAAGAATCAACAGTGCTGATAATAGCTGGAGAAATATTTCAGCCTCTCAAATATAAGAATGAGCCCATATTTCAGCTCCTACAGAATCACATACCCAGTACTCTTTCAGTTACACACACACACACACACACACACACACACACAAGCATACACACACACAAATTGCTGATAAGTCATTGAGTTCACACTGAGCATCTACCACATAGCTCAGTCCTGTGTTAGCTGTTCCCAGGGCTTACCTTCTGTCCTCAATAAAGTCACTGGCCACTGAGACCAACACATCAGGAAAAGAGAACCAATAGCACAAAATGGGATACGAATACTAACAAACAAGTGGTAGACAGCAGCTTTGCACATTTTCAAACTAGACCTTCCCACCCATCACGGGCTGCCAGCAGGACTCCCAGCATTGCTGTGAATCAACTCCCTCACTCTTTCTACTGCAGCAGCATAAATAGAAGGGGGGCAAGAGGATCTCCCTGTGCAAAGAAATGCATTCAAACTCCTGAACCCAGTCCCAGTCTCTTGCCATCCTCCCACATGGCACACTGCCCTCTAGTCTCTGACCACGGAGCTTGTGTCCACACCGAGTACACCTTGAAATGCACTCTCCTTCCATAGTTGGCATTTGGCTGCTTTCTCTCCCTGCAGGACGTCTTCTGACTCCCAAGTCTGAGTCAAGAGCCCATCGTCTCTTCTCCCACAGTCTCCAGTGGTTCTTTGGTTACTGTCCTTGTCACCCTATATGTACTTTCTCCTCAACTTTTCTGATTAGCCACTTGATAATATTCTTTGAAGTCATGTTTACAATGTCTTGAAATGCCCAAGTCATAGTTCTGTGACCCAGAACACACTCTGTGCTCAGTATCTGTCACCTTCAATGAAGGAAGAGAAGAAATACATGTCACTTTCAATGAATGAATGAAGGGAAGAATGAATAAATGAAACTCAGCTTGGGTCGCTTTTACAACATTGAACTGTCTTTGCCACACACCTGCGACGTCTTTCCCTTACTAATTCCCCATGCTCTAATCCCCCTCCTTGAAGGTTTATGACAAATGCCATCTACACCACGAAGTCTCCCCCTGGTCACTCAGTGACCTCTCCTTCTTCCAATTTCTATAGTTCTTTCGCAGGATTTCCCACACCATCCTACCCAGATTGAGCGATGTTTGTGAACAAATTTTGTACACCCCCTCATTAATTGATGCACTCTTGATGACAGAGGCTGTGTGTCTCTTCTGTCTTGGGGACTCTTCAGTGACAATCACAGGGTAAATAATAAAGAAACTGAGGAGAGATAAATGGATAGATACAGGATTAGTTGTTTGAAATTGTTAGTCCAGTGTTCATTCTCCTGTGGTCAGATTTCACAACTTTGAGAAATCAAAGGGCCTTTGATTCAAATCAAAGCAGAAGGGGAAGTGGTAAAGACAAGTTCTTGGATCTTATTCAGAGCTCAGCTATTCTCATCACTTCCACCTTTTCTGGGATGAGTTCTAACTCAGCCTTGCAGGAACTATGTATGATTTCCTGTACGTATCTGAATGAACTTAAGGTGTCAGAAGAAATGTGAGACTGTCATCTAGGGGGAATGTCACTGATGAAATTCTTTCTGGAAACCCATCCTCCCAGGAGAGGGATGCAATGCTACCTGTACACCATCTCAAAACACACCTCTGAAGAGATACCAGTGGGTGGACTCAGGTGAGGGGAGGGTTGTCTGTGCTTTCCTCTAACTTTGGGGCTCCCCAGAAACACTGTGTCTCTCCTCCTGCCTGGGTTGGAACTCAGCAGCTCCTGCAGCAATAAGGGGAGTTATTTTAGGGAGACAGTTGATACTTGGTGAGTCCTCCTACAGATCAGCGATAGCTGCTTGAAATGTTAAATGCCTCCCAGATGGAGATACTTAGCATTTGTAGGAGGAATAATTTGGAGGAGAAAAATGCATTTGTCTTTTTGGCATCCTGTGGATTCCGTTTGAGAAGACAGAGAACACTGTGAATCCTGCTGTCCACATGTCAGTGTTTTCTTGGGATTTTGCAAGCCCCAGTGACAGTATGGCATCTTCTTCTTAGGAGCACATAGCTTGGGGACGTGCCAGATCTCAAGGGAAAAGTGTATGGAACTGAGTGTCAGGGGCCAGAGAGTTGCCAGAGTTCACAGGAAACATTCAGGTTCAGCCTCCCATATGCTAGTGGCAAATGCTTCAGTCAGGTAGACCAGATGGTTGAGTGTGATCTTTTTATGTATAGGGAAGGTTGAAAATGTAGATTAGCAGATACACCAGGAGCCTTGCATTTGCAACTTTCTCTATGACCAGGGATAAAAAACAGTCTTGCCTCACAAAGCCTTGGCTTCCCCAAGTGAAATGAAGGGACTAGAGTAGATAATCTTTAAGATTATCTTAAAGAACAAAAGTGGCATCACTCTAGGGGAACATGGAGGTGTGCTTCAATGTAAGCTCCGAGACGCTAGAAAGGGAAGATGACATTAAAGTGTCCATCATGCCCACTTTTCATGGCAGGGACAAAGGGGCTCATTCACAAAAAGACTGAATCCATGACCTTTTTTCACTTATTCACTTTCTGGCATGTATGGCATCTCCAAGGCTCACCAACAAGCCTCACTAATAAGTAATGCCTGTGTGTAAGCACCTGCTTTGGGCACTAAACTGAATTAAGACAGATAGACAGTGCAACAAGAGCACTTAAAACTTATAACCAGGTTGCAAATGTGTTCTTACGACACAGAGGTGTGCAAAGATATGAGCACTTTAGCTATCTTCTATGACTTAACTTCTTTAAGAATTCTCTCTTTTGCTTTGGTGGGTAAATGCAAGTTGGGGGGGTGGTGGTTGCTAAGGTTAATCCAAATACACTAAGCTTAGTCCTGTTTAGGGCTTCCCTGGTAGCTCAGCAGGTAGAGAATCCACCTGCAATGCAGGAGACCCTGGTTCGATTCCTGGGTCGGGAAGTTCCCCTGGAGAAGGAATAGGCTACCCACTCCAGTATTCTTGGGCTTCCCTGGTGGCTCAGATGGTAAAGAATCTACCTGCAATGCGGGAGACCTGGGTTCGATCCCTGGGTTGGGGAGATCCCCTGGAAGAGGGCATGGCAACCCACTCCAGTATTTTTGCCTGGAGAATCCCCATGGACAGAGGAACCTGGTGGGTTACAGTCCATGGGGTCACAAAGAGTCGGACATGACTGAGTGACTAAGCACAGCACAGTCCTGTTTAATATTGTAAACAATTTCTATAGGAAACCTCTGCATTTCATTTTTTTAGTAATGTAATTTTTCCAATTTCCTTCCTCTCTTCCTGACCATTCCCAGGAGATATTCAGGCACTGGGAAGAGAGGGAGAGGAGGACTCTGGGTGGCTTACATACTTCTGATCCCTCTTTCTCTATGGCAATGCACTGTGCTCAACTGCTCACTGGTCAGCATCAGGATCTGATGGAGAAGCCTGGGACTGCTGAATTCATGACCTGTTTTCCCATTTCGTCAGGACCCAAATTCTGACTCAACCCCATGTTAGCTGTTGGAAGGGCTGGCTATACTTGATTTTAATGTGGCCCCAGGTCTAGGAATGCCATAGCTCCCAGTAGCAGGGTAATTTGTCTCATCCTGGTAAACCCCAGATAATACTATTAGCCACACTCTTTCTCTCCCGTCAAGATGGATGGGAAAACATCTTCATCCATTCTACATCATGGGCCTCTAGGGTGACTTGAGGATGCTGATGTGGCCTCCAGCTTGTCCTGCAATCTTGTTGCCCCACTATCACTTTGATGTGGGAGTCTACCTATTGGTGTAGGGGCAGCTTGGCAGGTGTCTAAGTTCCCAAATCCCAAACTACCTCCTGGCTTAATCCTGAAAAGAGATGATAAGAACCTATGCGTTTCCCAATATCTTTTTTGTCCTTAGCTCAAACCACACTGAGCCAGAAAAAGAGAGGAAGGAATTCCACTTTTTCCTCTCATGTGAGGATTTCTCCCATATTTTATCCTGCTCTTTTCTGAGGTAAATTTTTTATTTTGTCTTACCTGGGGCTCTAGTGATTCAAGGGTCTTGATTCTTGTGGTAGAAGGTGAAAACAAATAAGTAATATTTTAAACTGTTATTTCCATTACCAGATTGCTTCTCCCAGTGCTGAAAGAAATTTCCTTGACTTAGAAGTGATTTACTTACCCTCTGTGAACCTTCTCACTATCAACTGAGGTGGTTAGACCTTATCCATTAAAACCCCTTCCAGATCTGGTGTCCTAGTTTCACTGCAGCCATGAGACTCGAGCTCACAATGGTCTGGAAAGTCAGCCTTCCCATTTAAAAACTTGTTAGGGCACTGTTTAATTTCTTGGGCATTTCAGCCCTGAAAGCGTTAGCTCATCAACCTTTTGCCTACCTAAACTCTATCCTGCGTCTTATGCTTTAACACCTCACACTTACTGTTATTTTATGAAAAATAAATAAGAAGAGAGAAACGAGATGAAATCCAACAAGAGAAATTAACTTCCCTTCTCACCATCTGAAGCCTGAGGCTGGTGGCTTTTCAAAAGAAGAAAAGGGAAAGGATTGCAGACATGCCAACACACAGAGTTCCTGGCATACCCTGTTGTAACAAGGGCAGAAAGTTTTCCTAATAAATTGTAATATGTGGAAAGCTGAAAGACTGAATACAGTGAAATACACACAAAATCCATTCAGAAAAATGGTTCAGTGGCCATGGTTGAGGGAATGATGGTTGTTCTCCAGGTTGAGATTGTCTTAATTATTCTAATATATATGTGTTATCCCCACTTTATGCACAACTCATATACGTTGTCTAGGATTGTTTTAACAACAACATCAAAAGTTTTTGATACTATGACACAAATGAACATACTTATGAGACAGAAACAGATTCACAGACATAGAGAAATCACAGATTTGTGATTGCCAAAGGAGAAGGGGTTGGAGGAGGGATGGAATGGAAGTTTGAGATCAACAGATGCAAGCTATTATATAGAATGGATAAACAATAAGGCCCTACTGATATATTTAATATCTTGTGACAAACCAACCATATTGGAAAAGGATATGAAAAAGAGGTGCTTAGTCGTTCAGTCGTGTCTGACTCTTTGTGACCCCATGGACTGTAGCCCGCCAGGCTCCTCTATCCATGGGGATTCTCCAGAATACTGGAGTGGGTTGCCATGCCCTCCTGCCAGGAGATCTTCCCAACCCAGGGATCAAACTCAGGTCTCTAGAATTGCAGACAGATTCTTTACCAGCTGAGCTACCAGGGAAACCTACACAGCTAAGTCATTTTGCTGTACACCAGAAAGTAACACAACATTGTAAATCAACTATACTTCAATAAAATATATATATATTTTACATTTGTGGTAAGCATGAATGTCACATTTGAGCTATTCTAAGCAAGGATGGGAAGGTGAACCCTACCTCTCAGGAAAACAAGGAAACATCTTCTTGGGAGAATGTACTGTTGAGTTATGACATTCCATTCTCTTGGCCTATAAGGAAATATTTATTAAGGCTACTGTGTGCCAGGTAATTTGCCAAGTGATGAGACACTGTACTGCACAAATGTAGTCCCTAACCTTGCACTGCTTACAGTCAGCTGCTGCTGCTGCTGCTGCTGCTAAGTCGCGTCAGTCGTGTCCGACTCTTTGGGACCCTATAGACTGTGGCTCACCAGGCTCCTCTGTCCATGGGATTCTCCAGTCAAGAATACTGGAGTGGGTTGCCATTTCCTCCTCCAGGGGATCTTCCTGACCCAGGGATCCAAACTGAGTCTCTTATGTCTCCTGCATTGGCAAGTGGGTTCTTTACCACTACCGCCGCTAGAGGGGGCTTCCAAAGAAGCCAAAAGCTGGACACCTAACCTATCCCATGGTGTTAATTGTGGGCAGCCAGAAGAGACCTCCGAGAGGAAATGTGTGCTTAGTCACTGAGTCGTGTATGACTTTTTGTGACCCCATGGACTGCAGCCAGCCAGGCTCCTCTGTCCATGGGGATTCTCCAGGCAAGAACACTGGACTGGGTTGCCATGTCCTCCTCTAGGGGATCTTCCCAACTTAGGGATCAAACCCAGATCTCCAACCCAGGTCTCTGGCATTGCAGGTGGATTCTTTATGGACTGAGCCACCAAGGAAGCCCCAGAGAGGAATAGACTTTGATAAACAGAACCAGTATCTCAAGTTGACCTGGATGGGGTGCTTTCCTCCAAAAGGAGACAACAAAAACTTCTTACCTTTGGATTGCCCAATCTCAGCTCCAACTGCATTTGAGTTGTCATACCCAAAGAAGTAGGACACAGTGTGTCCTCCTCAACCTCTTTCACCCTCCTAATTGATCAGCCTCTATCTATGAATATCTAGATTAAACTTCTAGCAGCCCTGCACTGCCACCTTTAATGGCAGCACACAAAACAAGAGGCTGGCATTCTTTGGGGTTACCTAAACTGTGAAAAATCCTGCTAACTTTTGGAAAAAAAAAAACAACTCTTGCAAAGACTTGGATTTCTGGCATTAAGCCCATTTTATTTATTTATTTTTTAAAGGGAAGGAGATTTTGTAAAATCTCTAAAAGAATGCCTCAAAACTCTCCAGTTCCCAATGCAGTCAGACATCAATAATGCATTTTAAGGCTGTGTTTTTTTCCATTTCTTGCTGTCTTCCTGTAGTCCTCGGGGGCTGCCATTTTGAGTGTCGGTGGTAACAATCTTAGCCACTGTGGAGATCATGCCTAGAATCCCACAGTGAATAGCTGGTCACATCCGGGGCCCTCAGTCTCATTTCCTTAATGAGGAACCTGAAAGAATTTACTGCACAACCAACACACTCTAACTTACCTCATAGGAGGCTCATAAGAGGAATGTTACCTGCTGATTTTCTTTAACCAAATTTACCTTGCAAGCAAAGAATCACTCATGAGGAACAGGAATGCCCTTACGTTTTAAGATAGACACTGTGCTCTGCTTAGTTCATAGTTGTGTCTGACTCTTTGCAACCCCATGGACTGTAGCCTGCCAGGCTCCTCTGTCCATGGAATTCTCCAAGTGACAGTATTGGAGTGGGTTGCCATTTCCTTCTCCAGGGGATCTTCCCAACCCAGGGATTGAACCCCAGGTCTCTTGCATTGCAGATGGATTCTTTACTATCTGAGCCATCAAGGAAGCCCTAAGATAGACACTTGTGGATTGAAGTTTGACTCTGTGATTTACTTGCGATGTGATATTGGCAAGTCATCTAACCTTTCTGAGCCTCAGTTTTACTCAGTTTTGCTCAAGGGAAACTGTTCCTACCTTGTAAGAATATTGTTTTAAAATTAAATTTTATATCTGCCATAATAATGCACACAGATTATTTGTTTTAATCAAAGAGTGCTGAATGTCTTATAATGAAAATCAACATTTTCAAGCCTCCCTACTCCTGAATCCTGATCTCTGGGGGCAGCTACTCTCTAACACTTAATCTGATTCTTCTAATATTTACCTCCACGTATTTAAACACTGCAGATATCTTCTATTCTCCCCTGGTTTGGGTCTTTCTCTTTCAGATTGGAGATTCCCCACCCTGTATGGTGGTCAGATTTTAGAAAAGGAGAACGCTAGGGAGCCCTCTGTGACTTCTGGGTGGGGGTGGGGGCAGCATGTTGACTGATGGAATTCTTTGCTGGGTAATGAGGCAGTGAGTCAGCCTATTCATTTGTGAACCATAAATATTTCAGTATCTTGATGTCTTTTCTCATGGATCTGTCAGTTCCCCCAGATAAAACTCTCCCAAGCCTGTGGGTGAGGGGAGGAGGGAGGAGTCCCAGCCAGTGTTTGCCCATCTCTCTTCTCAATGGTTTGCTGTCCCTGTTGACATCCAGGGTCCTGAGGCTTTCTTATTTATTACCACAGAAATCCCACTTCCGCGTGGCAGGGGTGAAAGAAGGGAAGAGAGGTAGTTGTCTGACTGTGTCAGGTGGGGGCTTGGGGAGGGAGTGGAATCCAGAGAGTCAACAGCTCCATCTAAGAGGATAATCCCACTCAGCCTCACCTTCAGCCTCACCTTCTCTAGCACCTTCTTCTGTGGCTAGGATGCCTGGATTACAACCATCTCCACCTCGTGATCCCACCCATCACGCCTTCCTCTGCTCTCCACCTTCCAGAATCTTCTAAACCTCTCTCTCCGTCTGCCCTCTCCTCTCCTGTGCTCTGCCACTGTGAGTTATGCCTCCTTTTCTCCTTGTTTCCCTCTTTACCCCTCCTTCTTTCTTTGTCTCTTTCCTCTTCGCTCCCTCTCCAGGAGGGTTTCAGGAGAGAAGAAAGATAAACTCACGTGGCCAATCTGCTTTCATCCCCTTACTTCACAGACAAAAGTTCTGTTGGAAGACCTACCTGAGATAAAGAATGTGAAGTCTCTTGTTCAATATCTGGCATATGTTTGAAGGCTTCATAGCTGCACCATGCCTTCCAGATTTACCCTGGACAGCTCCTGACATCCCCTCCAAAAGGGTCTGTGGCGGGAGAGTTGCAAGATTTTAGGCCGGTGGTCCCCAAACTTTTTGGCACCAGGGATCGGCTTCATGGAAGACAATTTTTCCATGGATTAGGGTGGGAGGACAGTTTGGGGATGATTCAAAGGCATTACATTTACTGGGCATTTACATTTATTTATTATTCTATTTATTTATTTATTACTCTATTTCTATTATTATTACATCAACTCCACTTCAGATCATCAGTCATTAAACCCCAGAGGTTGGGGACCCTGTTTTAGGAGATTCCTAGAATTCATGGTGCATCCCAGGAGACGAGGAGGAACCTGAAATGCTCTGTTTCTTCAGATCAACCAACTCTGTTAACTTAATTAATCCTCAAGGCAACATCATCAGGCAGCTATTACTATTATTATTCCCATTTTATGCCCGTGGTTTTAAGATGTAGGCACTATAGCAATGGCCTGGAGCAGCCTCTTGCTCAGGAGAAAAAAAGAAAGAAGAGAAACATGCCTTGACCCTCTGTCAGTGACCAGACATTGAGGAAATACATCCACCATGCCCTGTGAAAACCCTTCCACCATCAAAGACAAACACAGTCAGACATTAGTTAGAGCAGTGAAAACAGGTATTATTCAGTAACTACTGACAGCAGGGGAAAAAGCTGAACTTTATTCCAATTCGTTCAGAGGTGATTCAAGCGTTTTAAAGGAAGGATGGGGGGCAGGGGTTCAGTTGAGTCAGAGGAGAGAAAACCTACAAAGTGTTGATCAGAGTAAATGCGATTAGGCAGCTGTGTCTGCCAGCTGGCAGTCGTGGAAGCTAGGATTCCATCCTCCCACAGAGACTGGGAGCCAGAGGCTCTCGCCTCTCTGATGAGTACATCTCAAATGAAAGGCTTTCAGGTCCTTCAGAAAAACACTTGCGATGTAAGCGATACATATTCACAGTGGTCAGACCTTTTCAGTCAGTGGTCAGGAGTTTATTATCAGGTATCGGCTGGAACAAACAGCACTTTCCTAGTAGCACTGAGCGTTCTCAGGCAGGCATTTTAATTGCAGGGCTGGGGTCAGCCTAGGGATGTGGCCTGTGGCTGCAAGAACCCATCTTTGGATGGAGCTGTTATGTTATTTTGTGCCCAGAGAACTGGCATTTCTCATCACCAGGTTCAATGAAGGTCCAGAATTGTCCTGGCATGATGACATGTGTGCATTCATGCATGCGCGCAGGTGGGTGCACACGCACAGACACACACACACACACACACACCATAGAGAGTGGTAACTAAGAAGCAAAACTGTGGTCCCTGGGTGTCCTCGTGGCTGAGCTCTCCTGCAGGGCCCCCAATCGATATAAGGTTGGCTGTCTGCAGCCAGCTCAGTTACTAAGATTACAAGTGAAAACCAGTCCCCAGAGGGTGCGCCGTTGGTGTAGCACAGAAGGAAAGCATAATTCTTGCTCACACTCAGCTTTGTGATCAGTTTCTCCCCTGGTAGGTACTCTTGTAACTTCTTTTTAGGGCTTCCAATCTTACAAAACCCACACACACAGAGCACACAGCAAAAGTCTGCAGGTCAGACCTTTCCCACCCAGTTCACTATGTTGGTCTCTCTCTCACTAATGCAGAATATTCTTTCTCTGTGGCTGTTTCAAATGGAAGAGCTCTTTTTATAGTGTGAAAATATATTGAATAAACAGTAACAACAGTGACAATAATCATTATTATTTCTGTGTTGATTGCTGTAATTTCCAGTTCCTATGTCCCAACTCTGTGTATCTACTGTGCTAAGCACTATGTAGTCATTATCTGTAACCCCCACCCCCCGAAACCAGGCTGCTCATGCGTGGATATCATTTTCTGATACATAAGGAAATAGGCCTCAGAGAAGGTAAATTATTGAAGGTCACACAGACAGGTAAGAGGGACTGAAATCTAGGTCTATCTAGCCAAAGACCTCAGGTTCTACCATGACAATAAGATGCTGATAGGAATAGATTGAAGGGATAGGAAGCGCTGGTTTCTTTTTAAATTTTTAAAAAATAATTTTATTTATTTGTTGGCTGTGCTGGGTCTTCACTGCTGCACAGACTTTTTCTCTAGTTGTGGCAAGTGGGGGTCACTCTCTAGTCGTAGTGCATGGGCTTCTCATTGCAGTGGCTTCTCTTGTTGCTGTGTGCAGGCTCTAGGGTGTGTCGGCTTCAGTAGTTGTGGTTCCCGGGCCCCACAGCACAGACTCAATAGTTGTGGCACACAGGCTTAGTTGCTCCATGCATGTGGTATCTTTTTGGACCAGAGGTTGAACCCATATCTCCTGCACTGGCAGGTGGATTCTTTACCAGTTAGCCACGAGGGAAGGCCTGAGAGCTGGTTTCTTAATTGAGCTTCATCGGCATCAGTTAGGGCTTCCTTGGTGGCTCAGACAGTAAAGAATCCACCTGCAATGCAGGAGACCTGGGTTGGGAAGATTCCCTGGAGGAGGGCATGGCAACCCACTCCAATATTTTTGCCTGGAGAATCCCCATGGACAGAGGAACCTGGTGGGCTACAGTCTGTGGAGTTGCAAAGAGTCGGACACAACTGAGTAACTAAACACAGCATCAGTAGAGATTCAAAATTCCATCAGATAAGGATGCTATAATCTGGAAGTTCCCGATTTATCTTGTAAATAAGTTAGATAGATAGATAGATAGATAGAAGTAATGACACCAAGCTATCGCCAAAGAAATAATGATTTATCCTGATGATTTAACATAATGCCCTTCCACTGCTGCCCTTGCAGAGGGACCCTCAAGAGGGAATCTCCTCTACAATATCTCTGGCAGATAGTCATCCTTGTGATAATTCAACCCCTGAAGTCTAGAAGATTGACAATCTGAAAAGATTGTCTTTATGAGTTCTAGTAATTTTTAAAAATGTTTTCTAATCTGATGAGCAAAAGTCTGCCTTTCTTTTCCTTATACTTCTTAACAATGAAATAATACCAGCTAAGGTTTATTTACAATTTTTCATGTGTCTTAAGTTCTTTCTGAATTATTTGACTTAATCTTCAAAACAGTTCTTGAATGTAAGTATCCTTTTTTTTCAGAAGTTGAGGAGACAGGCTGAGTGCAATGGAATGCTCTCCCAGAATCACATGGATAGTAAGTGGCACAGCTGGGATGAGGCCTGGGGTCTATGAAGCTCAGGCCAAAAGCATGGAGCAAGCACAGTCCTTTCCTCCACCTACTGCCCTTTGGCTTTCTTAAGAAAGAGCTCATGCATTCTTTTCTTCCCTCCTCCCCTCCCTCTTGGCTCTTTCAACTCTTCATTTTCTGAAACGATTGGCAATGGAGATAATTTGAGTTCCACATGCTAAGATGAGGCGTGAGAATGGAAAATCCAGGCTTATTTTTATAGCATCTTAGTGTTTTACTTGAGATGGCAAATGGAGAATGTCACCCATCTGGTCCCATCTGGAGGAAGAACATTTTGCTTTGAAAGCCCTGGGTTCTTTGGATAGGAGGAGAACAATGCTGTGGCTACATCTAGCTTCTCATCTTGTGAATCTCAAAGGCAAGTGAGAGGTGAGGCTCCACCCTGTAGTGTGACTTGGCAGAGCCAGATGATGGGGGCTTGGATGAAGGTGAGGTTGTTGTTTGCTTGATTAGTTGCTAAGTTGTGTCCAATTCTTTTGTGACCCCATAGACTATAGCCCACCAGGCTCCTCTGTCCACGGGATTTCCCGGGCAGGAATACTGGAGTGGGTTACCATTTCCTTCTCCAGGGGATCGTCCTGACGCAGGGAACAAACCCAGGTCTCCGTCATTGCAGGCAGATTCTTTAGCAACTGCGCTACCAGGGAAGCCCAAGTATTATCTGACTCTTGGCATCAATTTTCTCAGCCTGCCTTTCACAGTAGCAGTGGTATCACCTGGGAACATGTTAGAAATGCAGAATTTGGGGACTCCTCCCTGGACCTACCTAATTAGAATCTGCATTTTAACAAGATTTGGTGGTTTTAAAGTATGTCTGCAGATTCCTTGATATTTCTCTGTTTTGTTGTTGTTGGTTGTTTTAGTCGCTAAGTTGTGTCCAACTCTTTGCGATCCCTTGGACTGCAGCCTACCAAGCTCCTCTGTCCATGGAGATTTCCCAGGCAAGAATACTGGAGTGGGTTGCCATTTCCTTCTTCAAGGGATCTTCCTGACCCAGGGATCGAACACATGTCTCCTGCGTTGGCAGATGGATTCTTTACCACTGAGCCACCTGGGAAGCCCGAGGGTGAGGTAAGGAAGCCAAACTGAGACTTAAACAGAGCAAAGGGCAAGTAAGTAAGTCCAAGTGAAAGTGAAAGTCACTCAGTTGTGTCCGACTCTTTGTAACCCCATGGTCTATACAGTCCATGGAATTCTCCAGGCCAGAATACTGAAGCAGGTAGCCGTTCCCTTCTCCAGGGTGTCTTCCCAACCCAGGGATTGAACCCAGGTCTCCCACATTGCAGGTGGATTCTTTACCAGCTGAGCCACCAGGGAAGCCCTGAGCTGCTAGGGAAGCAGGTCCAAATGGGTTTGCAAAATCAGACAGATGGATTAGGTTAGAGCTTGAGCTCCCCCACCCTCACTCAGCACACTGGGTCTCAGTTCCTCTTACTCTGCACACTCCCTCCCACCACAGGACTCTGAACACGCTGTTCCCTCAATAGGGAATGCTTTTCCTTCCCTTTGCCTCAGTAACTTCCATCCGTCCTTCAGACTTCAGCTCAAGTGTTCCCTGACTTTCCAGACCAGCTGAAAGCCCTACATTTTACATTTTCCTACCACTCTACACATCTCCTTTCTGTGACAATCATATTTGCAAATTTATATTTATTTCTGAGTTTGTTGTTTGGTCACTAAGTCGTGTCTGACTCTTTTGTGACCCCTTGGACTGGAGCCCGCCAGGTTCCTCTGTCCATGGGATTTCCCAGGCAAGAATACTGGAGTGGGCTGCAGTTTCCTTCCCCAGGAGATCTTCCCAACCCAGGGATCGAACTCAGGTCTCGTGCATTGCAGACCGATTCTTCACCACCGAGCCACCTGACCTAATATTTATCTCCCACATTAAGAATTAGCTTTACAAGAACAGGCCAGTCTGTCGGTTTTTCACCAATGTTTTCTCAATCCCTAAGAAAGTGTCTGGAGCAGAGTAAGGGCTCAAAAACATGTATTTGAATTGGAAGATGAATAATGAAAGTGGGGAGAAAGGGTGGGTGCCAGAGAAGGGGTGCCAGAGAAGCTGGAACAAGCATCAGAGACAACTAAAGTGACCGGGCACGTCCCATGGGGCTGTCACATATGGTCATCCAATGCAATTGGTACCCCCCTGGCTTTGTACAGTGCACGACCCCAACGACTGTATTGGGTGGCCTTGTCAGGGTTTCCAAATGACGCAGAGATGCCAAATCTATTTAAGAGTCAGTAACAGAAGAGGTACATTTCATCAGTTGCTACCTCTTTAAGGCAATTCCACTCCAACTACCGTATTGGGTCTCAGTGGTTTAGACAGCTCTACAACCCTCACTTGAAACAGCAAGCAAGGGGTAAGTTCCACAGAAACCAGGCTGTCTTCATGGATTAAGTTGATGAATCCACCTCAGAGATGATCATCTTTATTTATGCCTGCCTTCCACCATGCTGCTTGGTTTCTGAATCCATCATCCTCAAATAAAAAGCCTATTGCCTTCCCTCTGGGAAATTCACATCTTTTAAAAGGATGATCAATGTCCCCACATTTTCCATCCATATGAGAGACTGTCAGAGTTCTCCTTCATGGGCCCATTCTGTGCCCCACTGACCTTGTAGTTCCCTGATGTATAATGCAGGGAGGAAGGGAGCCTTGCTCTCTCCTTAAAATTAGATTCCTTAAAATACTCAAAAATAAAACTTTGAGACCAGTTCAGGAGAGGAAGACCAGGCTATTTTGTTTCTCCCCCATCCCCCACTATAGACACTCCCTAGTGATTTACTTTTAAAATCAGGCAACACTCTCTTATAAGTGGTAGGTCTAACAGGACATGCCTTGACAAATCCATATAATTCATTTGAGGATGCTCTCAGCTACACGTAATAGAATGGCCGAATAACAGATACGTCCCTCCTTCATATAACAAGAAGATTGTTGACATTGGTTCGGTGGTCAAGGGTCTCAGACCAGCATCTCTGCAGGTCTCTAAGCTTTTCCCTCATGGACTGCTCTGTTTCAGGCATCATAACCAAATGTAGGTAACACCAAGCAGGAAATGTGTACACATGTACATGATTATGTGTGTCTGTGTGTGTGTGTGTTTAGTAATAGTAGTAGTAAGAGTGATGGGTTAACTTTCAGTTACAAAATAAATGAGCTACACTTATGAAATGCACAGTGTGGGGAATATAGTCAATAAGTAGTATCTTCATATGGTGGCAGATAACCACTAGATTTATGATGGTGACCATTTTGAAATGTATGGAAATATCAAATCACTATGTTGGTACAGGGACTAGTAGAGTGTTTTAGGTCAATTACACTTCAAAAAAAACACCTCACAGAAAAACATATCAGATTTGTAGTTATCAGATGAGGGGGGTAGGGGTGAGGGAATTGTATGAAGGTGGTCAAAAAAGTACAAATTTTCAGTGATAAGATATATACTAGGGACATAATATACAACATGATAAACATAATTAACACTGTTGTATGATGTATATGAAAGTTGTTGAGGGTAAATCCTGTATTCTCATAAGAAAGAAATTATATATATATATTTTATTTCTTCAGTATCATATCTATAGGAGATGATGGATGTTCACTAAACTTAATGTAGTAATCATTTCATAATGTATGGAAGTCAAACCATTATGCACACTGTAAACATATATAGTGCTGTGTATCAATTATATCTCAACAAAACTAGAAGAGAAAAAGAGTGACAAGTTAAGGGACATCTCTCCCCTTTTATCAAGAAAGCAGAAACTTTCCTGAAGCCTCCATCCAGCAAACTGTTTTCATCTCCTCAGCCAAACCTATTTCACTCGCCTACTCCTAGCTTCAGAGGAATCTAGGAAATCAGCAGTTTTAGTTCGCTACATTTCTACCCTGAACAAAACTGAAGTTCTTTTAGTAAGGAGGAAGAGTAAATCAATATGAGGCTGTTATCTTTCTGAATTCTCAGAGAAAAACATCTTGGGTATCCTGAATTATAGTACTCTCCAGGCATTAGAGCATTCTGCAAGGACTTCTTCCAATCAGGGAAAGCCCCCACATTCTCCTTGGGAACTTCCAAGCAGCAACAATGGTGGATGATAGTGAGATATGCACGAATTTTTATTTTTGTTCTTCAAAGATTTTCTTGATGTGGACCATTTTTTAAGTCTTTATTGAATTTGCTACAAATAATGCTTCTGTTTTATGTTTTTTGGCTGCGAGGCATGTGGGATCCTGGCTCTCCAATCAGGAACTGAACTCGCAGCCCCTGAATTGGAAGTCGAAGTCTTAGCCACCGCAGTGCCAGGGAAGTTCCTGTATGAATTGTTAATCAGGGTTTATACTCTCTGACTTTTCTCTAGAAATAGATAAACAATGTACTTTTCTTGGCAACTGAAATCCAATTTGTGCACCTAATGGTTTAAATAAATAATTCTGCCTTAGGACATATCCGTTACCTAGCAGGTAAATGGAGTTCAGCTCTGTCTTGGTGAGATTAGAGTGGGAGAAACCGCCCTCACATACATGTGGATTCTGATTCAGCATCTGCCTTCCTGGGTCTGTCTGCCTGAGCTCTTGTAACAAGTCTGCTAGAATCCTTCATCTCAAAGATTCTACCCATGTTTCACCCAGAACTCTGGCTAAAACAAACAAGAATGTGGACAAGGCTTTTAAAATCAGCTTGGCTGATTCATGTCAATGTATGGCAAAAACTACTACAATATTGTAAAGTAATTAGCCCCCAACTAAAATAAATAAATTTATTAAAAAAATAAAATAAAATAAAATAAAATAAAATCAGCTTGGCATTTAACAAGCTGGGGGTGGAATCCTAGCTTTGTTTGCTTCCTTGCTTTGTGACACTAGGCAACTTATTTAGGCCTCACTTTCCTCAAAGGGCCACCGGGAACATTGATTTACTTCAAAGAGTCACTTTTGCAAGTTATATAAGGTAACATTCATAAAATATCTAGCACAGCCCCTGGTACACAGCAGATGTTGAGGAAATGTTACTCTTACTAGCATCTCTCTAAGAAAGCAGAATTGAGAGAGACTAAGACATTAAACTCTAATGTTCACCAAAATCTGGCCAAACCAAGACTCAGGTTTCAGAGAAAAGAATGTGGTCTTCGGAGTCCTCTAGAAATCAAGTTCAGATCTCTTCTGGGTAACTGGGTAAACTTGGATAATCTATTTCACCTCCTTGAGTTTCAGTTTTCTTATCTGTATAATAGGAGAAAAGAATGCCCACCTTACTTAGTTGATTATTCATTCAACAAACATAAGTATGTTCTTACTATGTGACAGACACTGGGAATATAAATATTGAAAAGTAGTTCCTTTCCCTTGGAATTTAAAGTCTCGTGGGTGAATGTGCAGTGTTTTCACTTATTTAAAATGTAATAGATGCTAGGTGCTTGATGCTTTAATCACATAATCTTATTTGAATTCACACAAGTTCCCAATGAGATGTAGAATGTCATCCCCATTTTACAGGTAGTGAAACCGAGTTCAGAGAATGTAAGGAAACCACCCAGGAGCACACAGTAAATAACCATATGAATATCTGCACGCAGGTCCATGGGACTGTGGCCCTGGGCCCTGGACACTGAGCACGTGGCAAATGCAGCCTATTTCATTGCACTCCAGGGAACCAAGGCTGCATTCTCACTGGGGTCCTGTGAGCAACTTCAGCCTCATGCCTAGGTGAAGAGCTGCATACAATCGTGACGACTGCTTCCACTTCCACCTGCCTTATAGACGCAGACGCACATGGGTTTGCTTTAATCAGCCTTGTATATGAGTCGCAAAAATGACCAAGTAGCAGAGGCAGGCCTTCTATGATAGCAGAACAAACACAAATAGCCTGTGAGACCAGCAGCCTGGCATAAATTACTAGGGGCCCTTGGAAAGCACAGCTGTATCTAAAGCCTATGGTTGCGCAGATACACACAGAGAACCCACCAAGAATGCACGATGACTGTCCTCAAAGTTCCCTAAGTTAGGTACACTAGAAAAATGGGTCTAAATGCTGCCAAGAAAATGAATAATGGCCATGATAACAATTACATGTATTGAGCAATTAATAGCTATCAGGCACATTACTAAGCGATTTATACACATTGTCTTATTTTCCTTGTCAACAGTCATTTGAGTTGGATACCACAATCATCCAAACTTTACAGTTGGGGGAGCTGGGGTTTAGAGAGGTTGAGTCATTTGCCTAAATTTTGGTGGCTGGCAGAGCTGGGGTTCAAAATAAGGTCCTTGTGAACCCCACACTCTAAATGTCACATCTTTATAATCATGACCCCACCCATACCTTCATGTATGGAGACACCGGAGAGTCTCAGTTCTCCCCACACCTGTCACCACCTCTGTCCCCATCCGTGTCCCACCCCATTCACCCATTGTGCGCCTTCTTCCCAATTCATTCTCCATCCCCATCACCAATGGCCACATCCCAAAGGAGACTGACTTTCCTGCAGTGTGCCCCCTGGTCATGTGCTCCTAAAATGTGTTGAAAGTGTACCAGGTTTTTTCACATCTTTATGTCTTTGCAATCCTTCCCCTCCAGAGGAATCGAATCAGAAAATCCTTGGCTCAAATCTAGGCTTCATTCCCCCCTGCTGTGTACACTCGGGCAATCATTCAACCTCTCGGAGTCTCCTTGTCTTCATCTATAAAATGAAGACATTAATATCTATTTCCTAGGGGTCTTCACTAAGAATAAATTAAATGAAAAATGTTAGGCATGAAAACAGAGGATGAGATGGTTGGATGGTATCACTGTCTCGATGGACATGAGTTTGAGCAAACTCTGGGAGTTGGTGATGGACAGGGAAGCCTGGTGTGCCTCAGTCCATGGGGTCGCAAAGAGACAAAACTGAATGCCTGAACTGAACTGATAAAAATCGGAAAGACATGGAAGTGCCTAACAAATAAGAGGCGAAATAATTGTTATTCTTCTTCCCTTTACTTCTTATGAAGAACCCAAATCCTTTAAAACCCAAATTGAAGCCTCTTTGTTTTGTATACAGGTAGATTTTGTCATTCCATTTCTGTGTTCTGGGAACTCCTTGCATCGCTCTCTAATTAGCACTTTTCACATTGTAAAAAATCTGTTTACCAGACAATCTTTTCTATCAGAAAATGAGTTCCTCCAGGGAAATGGCCTCCTCTTATTTCTGTGTGTACCCACAGGGCCTAATGCTGTCCCAGCATGGGACAGGACGATCCACTGTTTGCCAGGGGAATGCATTAAGCTGTGTTAATACTCACTTATCCGCACAACCACCTGGAGGGGGTGGGCACATCTTGGAGAGCAGACTCGCTGGGTTTTTTTTCCTTTAGTTTTATGGATTGTCTCACACACAGCATCAGAGCATCTGTAGGAACCTAAGAGAAACCAAGCATAATCGAACAATACAGCTTCCTTCTGAGCACCTGCCGTATGCTATGCACTGGCTGTTTTACATACATCATCTCTAATTCTCACGGTGCTCTTTACAAGGTCATTTGAACAGAGGCTTCCCTGGTGGCTCAGATGGTTAAGAATCAGCCTGCAGTGCAGGAGACCTGGGTTTGATCCCTAGGTCAGGAAGATCCCCTGGAGAAGGGAATGACTACCCACTCCAGTATTCTGGCCTGGAGAATTCCATGGACAGAGGAGCCTGGCGGGCTATAGTCCATGGGGTCTCAAAGAGTCAGATATTACTGAGTGACTAACGCTTACACTTTGAACTGGAATGAGAGAAAGAGATGTTCAGTTATGCTTGCAATCTGTCTCCTCCCCATTCTCTGTCTCTTGAGGGGGGAAAGATTTTCTCCAGTACATGGGATTTGGTCTACCCGGCAGCATGAGGGTTAATTTAACTTGGCTGGGCCATGAGTTGCCCAGATACTTGGTCAAACATTCTGGAAATGTCTATGAGGGTGTTTTTCAGTGAGATTAACATTTGAGTCCACAGACTGAGTAAGGTAGATTGCCCTCCCCAATGCGGTACTCTTCATCCAATCAGCTACAGGCCTGAATAGGACAAAAAAGCTGATCTTCTCTTTTTGTTGCTGTTGTTTTTACTGGAGTATAGTTGTTTCATAATGCTGTGTTAGTTTCTGCTGTACAGCAAGGTGAATCAGCTATATGTTTACATATACTCCCTTTTTTGATTTCCTTCCCATTTAGGTCTACCCCTTCATGGATCACTGCCTTGTCATGGCAAAGGGGCTTGTGTAACTCAGTGAAGCTAGAGCCATGCCATGCAGGGCCACCCAAGATGGACAGATCATAGTGGAGAGTTCTGACAAAACTCTGGTGGAGGGAATGGCAAACCACCCCAGTATACTTGCTGTGAGAACCCCCTGAAAACCATGGAGTCATGAAGGGTAGGACATGACAAGGTGACTGAACAACAACAACCCATTTAGGTCACGACAGAGCATTGAGGAGAGTTCCCTGTGCTATATGGCAGGTTCTCTCTTAAATAAGAGGGAACTCCTCCTGACTTCCCTGGTGGCTCAGACGGTAAAGCGTCTGTCTACAATGCAGGAGCCCCGGGTTCCATCCCTGGGTGGGGAAGATCTCCTGGAGAAGGAAACGGCAACCCACTCCAGTATTCTTGCCTGGAAAATCCCATGGACGGAGGAGCTTGGCAGGCTACAGTCCATGGGGTTGCAAAGAGTCAGACATGACTGAGCAACTTCACTTTCCTCCTGGCTGATTGCTCTGAGCTGAGAGAATGTTTTTTTCTGGCGTTTGAACTTGTGAAACATTGGTTCTCCTTGGGTCTCGAGCCTGCTAATGTTTGGACTGGAATTTCCATGGTGGGATTTCCTGTGTCTCAGGCCTTCAGACTCAGACTGGAACTATACCGTCAGCTCTCCTGGGTCTCCAGGTTGTCTACTGCAGATCTTGGGACATCTTAGCCTCCGTAATTGTGTTAACTGATCCCTTACAGCCTCTCTCTTACATATATATTAATATATGCATTATTTGGATTTTACCAAATAAACAGAATCACTGGCTCTGTATCTCTGGAGAAACCTGACCAACACAGGCAGTATCCAAATCATGCTAAAATAAGGAAGAAAGCTAAAGAAATAAGAGAGGTTTGTTTGATATGCACTAAAATAACCTTAAAATACAAGAGAAGGAAGAAAAATAGAAAGGCCTCCTAGGTCATAAATCAAGAATATTTGGGGAAATAAAGAGGAATAAGAAAGACAGTTTGGTAAGGAGTCATTCCTAAGTGTGAGAGAGGCTGAAACAGAATAAAAAAGAGAAAAGTTTTAAGAAATAGGTATGAAGTTAGAATTTATTCCCTCCTTTGTCATTTTTCAAGAGTTTGAATGAAGCTTTGGTTTGTTTTCAATTATATTTTCTTTTTTAATTAATTAATTTATTTTAATGGGAGGATAATTACAATATTGTGATGGTTTTTGCCATATATCAACATGAATTGGCCATAGGTACCTTGTGAAAGACAGGGCCACATAGGGCTGTACCTATATGTAGGCTACAATGTGTATTCATATTCCCATGTATAAGTTGAGCATTTAAGGTGGATTATGATTTGTGAGAATCTCTCTCTTTATATATATTATACATATGTATGTATATATATATATATGAGAGAGGAAAAAATATATACATAATTTCTGTTTTCCTTCTTTCCCTCCTTTACTCCCTCTGTCCTACTTGATGTAACTAACTTATTTAGCTAAAGATGCAGAAATGTATCAAGGTGGCCACACAGAACAGGGGCCATTATAACTTGTCTCACTTTAGCTTCCTTTGGCCCCTAAATTCTCTGAAAGTACACATTTACATGCACTAGGTTTGGAAAGTTTCCTTTTTATAATAGTTAAAAATTCTTGATTTTTATATACCAGTTGCATATCAGAACCACAAAATAACTCTCACTGACAAACTATGGTTCTCCATTTAATGGCATTTTTTAAAACAAAACTATTTCCTCTTGGTTCTCAAACCCAAGTCAGTATTGGTCAGGCCATGCCCTCATGAGGGGTAATGGGGGAAAAAAGCAGAGTCAGTTCTTGGATTTCCCTGAAAAAAATCTGCTGCCTTTAGCATTACAGAATTCCAGAACACTCATTTCTCTGCCACCAAAGTTTGAAAAGATATATAAACATCATCAAGATAGCTCAATTTATAAATAGCAGAGACAGGATTTGAATCTGTGTGGATCATAATAAACTGTGGAAAATTCTGAAAGAGATGGGAATACCAGACCACCTGACCTGCCTCTTGAGAAACCTATATGCAGGTCAGGAAGCAACAGTTAGAACTGGACATGGAACAACAGACTGGTTCCAAATAGGAAAAGGAGAACGTCAAGGCTGTATATTGTCACCCTGTTTATTTAACTTATATGCAGAGTACATCATGAGAAATGCTGGGCTGGAAGAAGCACAAGCTGGAATCAAGATTGCTGGGAGAAATATCAATAACCTCAGACATGCAGATGACACCACCTTATGGCAGAAAGTAAAGAGGAACTAAAGGGCCTCTTGATGAAAGTGAAAGAGGAGAATGAAAAAGTTGGCTTAAAGCTCAACATTGAGAAAACTAAGATCATGGCATCTGGTCCCATCACTTCATGGCAAATAGATGGGGAAACAGTGGAAACAGTGGCTGACTTTATTTTTCTGGGCTCCAAAATCACTGCAGATGGTGATTGCAGCCATAAAATTAAAAGACGCTTACTCCTTGGAAGGAAAGTTATGACCAACCTAGACAGCATATTAAAAAGCAGAGACATTACTTTGGCAACAAAGGTCCGTCTAGTCAAGGCTATGGTTTTTCCAGTGGTCATGTATGGATGTGAGAGTTGGGCTATAAAGAAAGCTGAGCACCAAAGAATTGATGCTTTTGAACGGTGGTGTTAGAGAAGACTCTTGAGAATCCCTTGGACTACAAGGAGATCCAACCAGTCCATCCTAAAGGAGATCAGTCCTGGGTGTTCATTGGAAGGACTGATGTTGAAGCTGAAACTCCAATACTTTGGCCATCTGATGTGAAGAGCTGACTCATTCGAAAAGACCCTGATGCTGGGAAAGATTGAGGGCAGGAGGAGAAGGGGACGACAGAGGATGAGATGGTTGGATGGCATCACCAACTCAATGGATATGGGTTTGGGTCGACTCTGGAAGTTGATGATGGACAGGGAGGCCTGGCGTGCTTCGGTTCATGGGGTCGCAAAGAGTCGGACACAACTGAGCGACTGAACTGAACTGAACTGTACCTGACCCTAAAACTCATGTTCCTATATGCTCATCTCTACAAGTGTGTGCATGCTCAGTCATTCAGTTGTGTCCGACTCTTTGTGACCCCATGAACTGTAGCCCACCAGGCTCCTCTGCCCATGGATTCCCCAGGCATGAATACCGGAGTGGGTTATTTCCTCCTCCAGGGGATCTTCACAACCCAGGGATTGAACCCACATCTCCTGCATTGGCAGGTGGATTGTTTACCACTGAGCCACCTGGGAATAGCCAGGATCAATAAGTAGGTACAAATCAAGCCAATGTGACTCCTAAGCAGAGACAATTCCACAATCCTGTTCTACTCCGAGAAGACACCCCGTCAATGGTTCTTCCTAAAGTCACCAGCCACAGATCTCCTCTGAGGACTCGATAGGGATCAGCTGGGGCATCAGCAAGACCAGTTCCCACTGGTCAGGTCCTATCAGATATGGACCCAACCCAAACCAGCAGTGGGATCAAATAATCCCTCAGATACCCAGTTGGTAACCAGGAGGCATGATCTGATCTACTGACATTTATTGTGGAAAAAAAGTATCAAGTAATTCAGTCTCTTCCAGGCTTTGGGTCAGAGATTTTCAGTCTAAATTTTACTTTATTTTGCTCTCAAGTAGAAATAGGCGATTAAAGATGTCTGGTGAAATTTGCTTTTGAGGTAAAAGGGTGCTAAGACTGTATTGGAATGTTCTAAAGTGCTCCAAATGTCAGATGGTAATGGTCATAAAAAGGAAAGTCGAATGTTAAAGATAAATTGTTGCAATTGAAATGCCATAAAATATGATAGTCTCTTTCAGAATTTTAACATTCATGGAGGGTCAGAACTGCACAAAGACCTCGAAATGCTGGCCAACTCCCTCATCTCCAAATCCTCAGAACTGATGAAACTGAGTACAAGCCAGAACTTGAACCCCAATTTATTGACTCTCGAGTCAGTGAATTCACTCACTAATTTGGAATGTAAGCACTAAATATTCAGGATGGATGATTTAATTTCCATCCTTATGTCAAGTTTCAGTGATACCATGCTCATCAGAAAACTCCCCAGGACCCCCTACTGGGGAAAGAATTTGGGCGGGGGAGGTACAGTCACAGCAGGTGTCTTGGGATATTTTCTAAGATAATATTCCACCTAGAATATGTTCCCCGGCTGGAAAGATTTGGGTAACATTAGATATTATGTTGCTTTCTTGGAGATTCTGAATTCTCTTGAGCTTATTAAAAGTTCTTAGAAATTTAGCAATAAAGAGCACACTTACTCATTCTGCCTAGCAATTTGGTAGCACTTTGCAAACCATATCTGTCAAAGTGACTCCTGAAAATTGTGTCTGACTTTTTGCAAACCCATGGACCATAGCCCACCAGGCTTCTCTGTCCATGGAATTCTCCAGGCAAGAATATTGAAGTGGGTTGCCATTCCCTTTTCCAGGGAATATTCCTGACCCAAGGAACCAACCCAGGTCTCCTGCATTGCAGGAAGATTATTTACTGTCTGAGCCACCAGGGAAACCCCTGAATCCCTAAACCTATGTCTAATTTTTCTCTCTTTTTTGAGAACAATAGACTCCTTTGGAAACTGAGATATGACATTATTCTCTTCATCCTTGATAACAGAATATTTCTGGGGCCAATGGGGTGAGCCTTATACAGAAATCTTGCAGGAGAACTGATCCTGTAAATGCTTATGAGGTTAGGGAGAGTGTTGCATTCAAAAAAGTTTCAACTTGTACTTCTGCCAAGAGTACAGAACCGGTGAGGGAAGATGAAGAGAAAGCAAATCATGAAGGAAGTAGAGGAGTAAAGGAGTTTCTGAACATTTGCTTACCATCCTGAGTGACTGACTAGGTCTCAAATACCAACGTGCATCCAAATCTCACAGTTTCTGATTCAGAAGCCTGGGTCAAGGCTGAGAAGTTGCATTTCTAGCAAGTACCATGGTGATGCTGATGCTACTGATCCAGGGTCCACACTTGAAGAACCAATGGCCCAGACCAATGGTTTGGGATATCTGGTATGAATACTCAGATCAGCAGTCTGGGAGCTTGTTAGCAGAAAATTCTTTTGTCATGACCTCTCTGTTATTGTTGTCCTGGTGGCTGTTGGTCCCAACCAGCATCCATGGTCACATCATCTCAGCCTTCTTGTAATGAACCACTTCCCCCACAATATCTTGGCGGGAATGTCCATCAGGTATTTCCACTCAGCCCTGGGCATAGAGAGGATGCCTGGTCCAAGCCATGGAGAGGCCTTGCTATACTCTTAGACCAGCAAAGGGGAGTGGCAGGTAAACCTGGGCGGGGGGGGTAGGATGAGAAGTAGGGCAAAGATTAAATTGATTCTTGCTGAGAGATGAGCACAAAAATATGGTGTCATGACTGGATCACTTTTCATGCATCTTGAGGTTCTGGTTATTTTAGCAGCTTTGACTATAGTCTCATCACTGGCGTCACTATACTATCTTAATTTTTTCAATGCACCATCTTAATAAAGTTACCCCAAATGGTCACACTTCTAATCTAAGCCAATCAAAATCTTGCTCCTGACAATTAAACACAAATACCAAAACCATCTTACAACTCAAAAACCTGAACCCCTTGGAGACCAACACTGGAGCCCTGAGAAGTGCGTCCATCCATTGCTGTGACCTAGGTCCTACAACTGCCCCAGCTCCCAGCTCCCTGAGCCTGCTTGTCCAGCTTCCCTTTTGTTTCTTGGTGTCCCCTCACTTCTCTTTACCAAAATTCTTTTTTGACCAAGTAAGCTGTCTGACATAAGATTCTTCCAAAATAAGATGTCTGAAGGTCTATGTTTAATGCAGAGTAAAAAAATAAAGCCACAACAGGATATCTCTGGAAAAAGAGAGGAGCTGGGATCCAAAACCAGGCCACTTGGTACCAAAATACATGCTGTCACTCTTCCAGGAATACTCCCGAAGCATTTCTGAAGAACTTTAGACTTGGGCACAAGCAGAAACCTTGCCTATAATATCTGTTCGGGTTTCAGCTCACTTTGGCAACCAGTGAGAGATAAGGGTTGGGATTTATCTGATCACTTAAAAAGTCGATGGATAAAAATATTGTTTGCTTCTCTAAGAGTTTTAAGTATAAACTCCTATATTGGAATTGGACCATAACGAAGTCTGAGCATCAAAAAATTGATGCTTTTGAACTGTGCTGCTGGAGAAGATTCTTGAAAGTCCCTTGGGCTGCCAGGAGATAGTAACAGTCAATTCTAAAGGAAATCAATCCTGAATATTTATTAGAAGGACTGATGCTGAAGCTGAAGCTCCAATACTTTGGCCACCTGATGTGAAGAGTTTACTCACTGGAAAAGACCCTGATGCTGGGAAAGACTGAGGGCAGGAGGAGAAGGGGGTGACAGAGGATGAGATGGTTAGATAGCATGACCAACTCAAAGGACATGAATTTGAACAAACTCCAGGAGATAGTGAAAGACAGGAAAGTCCACAGGGTCGCAAAGACTGAACAACAACAACAAAAAATATTGCCTGCTTCTCTGAGAGTTTTATGTATAAACTCCTATATTGTATCATCCCTAGAGACCCCCCCAAAAGACCAAGTATATTTGTGTATAAAATAGGAAATAAGAGCCACAATTGAGCCCAAATGCATTAATTTCCACATAAATTGCTGAACAGCAGACATCAGCAAAGATGAAGCCAATGAGGAGGCCCACACAAGGGAACCACTAGAAAGCTTTCCTACACAGCCCCAAACAGAAGCTGCTTCATGGAAGTTTCAAGGGAGAAAAGAAATGCACTGGAATCAGCTATGTCTTAAAATAAGAGTTTTCCCTCCTACAATGTCCTCTGCAGGACAGCTCATTGGAAGTAAGTCGCTGTCATCAGAAAACAAGCCCCCTTTACCAAATTTAGGGCATTTTTGCCTCTAGAGATAGATGCTTCACTTTGGAGCATAAGGACTCTGGGAAACTTGAATCACACAAGTTGAGCACGAAGCCATTCTATTCAGGAGACTGGAGGCTCAGACTTTAAGAGTGCTTGACAAGTTCATTCTCAGAATTATTTTGACTGGAACAGTCCATCAAAGGATGGGAAGGTCTTAGACATTCTGATTACTAAACCAGTCCAATCAGACAGTTGGGGTGGAGACCCTCTGAGGGCTAACTGGTTCATTCAGGGAAGGAGGGCTCCAAATCCACACAAGTCCATCCAGGGGACAGAATCTCAGAGCTGGAGAGCCAGATAAGTCTATTTACAGGATGGGGCCATTCAACAGAGAAAGGAATAGGAAGCACCTTTAGGAAAAGTCAGACAGTCTGAGGGCCACTTGGTGTTTTCAACAAATAGGGGCCTCAGACCCCCTGGAGAAGTTCAATCATGTTACAAAAATAAACATTTTCTGCAGAAGAATTCTCATCTCAGTATCTTAATCTATAAAGGGATATTAAGGCTGAAAGGAGTTATTAAACAATCCATCTCATGCTTACTCCTAAATGTGAAAACCATTCCTGACCTAGGCAGGAGATGAAAACAAAAGAGCATCCTTGAATAATACTGAGAGGAGGAGTGGAAATGCGGGTGTCCTGGAGTCTGACATGTAGAAGGGAGTCATTTCGCCACCAGCTCTGTCCACCCAATGCCACCGTTTCTTCCAACTGTACCCGAGCTTCTGACCATTTAATTCTCAAATCATCTGCACTCATATCCTGAGATGCTCCCACATTTTCCTATAAGCTGCCATTTTGCTTAGACTTGCTTTTTGTTCCTTGCAGCCACAATAGTTTAACAGACATAATGTCAAGGCCCTAGAAAAGCTGGTCTTCATGATTTCATCTTCCTTCCTGCTGCTGGAAAATGCCTACACCAAGTGCTGCTCCATTTGAAGAAACAAAATTCCTCTGATTACGTTTTTGCTCCCAGGCATCTGCATGGTATTTTACAGTCCACAAGCATTCTCATAGCTACACCAATTGGGGATCCTTACACATTTGCAAGGTTAAAATTAAGGAGGGTTGTTGATGTTATCACAGTTCTATAGATAAGAAACAGAGGCTTTAGAGATTAATTAGTTCCTCCGAAGATCTCATGGCTCATATGTGGTGCAACGAGGTGCATCTGGATTTACTGCTAGAGTCCTAACCATTCCAGTCTCTTATTTTGTTACCCCCAAACTCTGATTTCCCCTCAACACTGTGTATCTAGCAATCCAAACAATTGGATTCTGGCCCCTGGACATGTTGTGTGATCTTGAGTAAGTTACGTAACTGCTCTGAATCAGATTCTGTATTCATGAAGAAGTCCCACAAAAGAGATTTTTGTGCAGCCTGAATGAAATTATATGCAAGAATGTGTACTATGCAACAAATTGATCCACAAATGGAAGACCTGAAGTCATTCATCCATCACCATCCTGAGACTGGGCCAAGTGGAACGTGTTTTCATAAAGGGACACAATCACTCTTGAAATGTCAATGTTTTGTGTTTTCCCTCAAAAGGTCAACATTAAAGATGCTCATTTTCCTGATGTGCCTGAGATAAGTCTTAATCTATTAACTCTTCATCCCAGGCCTGCCTTGACCAGGCTTCCAGGATCGTCTTTCTCCCTGGGTAGGACTGAAACATCAACATTTGGAGTCCACAGGTTTGAGGTATGGGCAGATGTCACTATGAAAATATGTTACCTAGGGAAGGAAATTAATTCACTGAATCACTGTCAGCCTACCTTCCTGAAATCACCACATCAATCAATTCAAGAAAGACCCCTAAGAGGATAGATAAGCTTTGATGGTGACAAGTCTTAGTGTTTTTCTTACTGAGGGAGAAAAGAATTCCACACAGCAGGTCCTCATGAGCAACTATGAGGACCCAGAAGGGCATATAGAGCATGAAAGTAGAGAAGAGGGGAAGAAAGTAGGAAACGGGTTCCTGATCCACAGAGGGGTTCTGGGAGGAACACTGGACCATTGGTTAGATGCACTTGACTTGTAACTCCTGACAGTCACTAGCTATCAGTGTGGTTATGGGTGGGCTTCTTGGTTTCTTACATTCAAAAAAAGGAGATAAAGATCCTGCCCCACCTGCATCTGAAGGCTTTTGTAGGAACCAAATGAGCTAACGGAAAGTGAAGGTAGCTCAGTCATGTCCAACTCTTTGCGACCCCATGGACTACACAGTCTATGGAATTCTCCAAGCCAGAATACTGGAGTGGGTAGCCTTTCCCTTCTCCAGGGGATCTTCCCAACCCAGGAATCGAACCCAAGTTTCCCACATTGCAGGAGGATTGTTTACCCACTAAGCCACAAGGGAAGCCATTGAGCTAATGGAAGAGGGAGTGTTTTGAAAGAAATTGTGATGGTTTGAATGTAGGATGCAGGGAGCAGGAGGTCACTGGATGATCTCCAGGTCTCTGGCTTAAGAAAGCAGGATATAAAGGAAGAAAAACACTTTGAGGAAAAAGCATTTGGTGTGGGTTGCACTGAGTGTCCTGTGCTAATGAGACATCCAAGTGGAGATGTCCTGTAGCCATCGAACACACAGAACTACCGAACCAGACATTCTCAAGAACTGGAACAAAAATCAGACATTTCATCCCCCCCTCCCCTCTCAGCTGGAATCACTCTGACAGCTGGTCCTCCAGGTACTCTATTTATTATTACGAATCCTCTAGGGCCCCAAGACCCCTCCACAGTATCCTCTCTCATTCCTTCCACATAAATCAGCAGAAGAACCATGCCAAGTCCTGGGTGATAAATGAAGCCCTTCCCCAAAGAGTTTGGCCCAAATCCAAGCAGCAGCTTGCCTGTCGATTTATTGTCTGTTTAAATCATTCTTCCCTCTTATGACAAAACGTTAATGACAAAATATAGGTGATCCTCCAAGAGAAGGAAAAGCTATATTTTTGCAACTGGAAATTAGAAATGTATTATTAACAATGAACATTAATTATATATTTTAGTGCTCATATGGGAGAGGTGATGGGGCATAATTTGCAGAGAGGAACAGCAGTTTGGGGGGGGGAACCCTGGAAATTAACAGGATCATTTTATTAAGCACGGATCCTATTTCCTGCACCCATGAATATTTCATCTGGAATATTTACTCCATCCTCTTATGCAGCCATTGCTTCTCAGCCAAGTCACAGTTTTAGACAAGTCTTTTCTCTTTACTGATCTTGTTCTTGAGAGAAAGACACTTACCCAGAAACAATGTATATTTCTGAAAAAGGGTATCCTGAAAACAAAATTAAAATTTACTTGTGTGTGTGTGCTTCGTTGTGCCCGACTCTTTGTGAGCCTTTGGACTGTAGCCTGCCAGCCTCCTCTGTCCATGGGATTTTTTTAGGCAAGAACACTGGAGTGGATTGCCATGCCCTCCTTCAGGGGATCTTCCCAACCCAGGGATCGACCTGCAACTGCTGTATCTCCTGCCTTGCAGGTGGATTCTTTACCCTCTGATGCATCAGGGAATCTGTATCAGCGATGGAGGCTCCACAACTACTTGAGGTTGCGAACAGCTCTGCAGGGAAGAATCTGAGGTGTTTTCAGTGTTGCTGTCACTTATCCCTGAAGTCTTCCCCATCATCTAATTCCTGGGTCCTATGTTCTCCCATGGTACCCTGTCCTGCCCCCATCAGAGTCCCCACTAGGATGTCCTAATCGCCTGTGAATAAGACACATAGTCCACTCAATGTGCCTATCTTTCAAATGGAAGGCCAACCACAGATTTTTGAGAAGCTGTGCAGCTTGTCAGAACTGAACATTTGAACAGATATGCAACAATGCAAACATACAAATAATACCCCTGCAAATACGGTAAACTTTCTCAGAGCAGACATACTTGCCTTTTTTACAGCTGTGTCCCTAGCACACACACAAGTCCACCCCTTCTACTTCAGTGTACTCTATTAGAGGAAATATCACTCTTCCTTCTGCTTACGGAATATAATATCACAACAGCAACAAGGATCATTTATTGATGGCACAGGAAGAGCTTAGCATACATTAGCTAACTCCCGACAATCACGTAAAGTAGGTATTGCTGTCTTTCCTGTTTTTGTTTTTGTGTTTTTAATGAGAAAAGTGATACCAAACAACTTGCCTAAGCACACATGGCTTGTGTGGAATCGGAAATAGACCCCACATCTTTCTGACTCCAAAGCAGGGGACTTTGCCTTGGCATCAAAGCAGCAGTCTCTTTGGATAAATACCCAGGAGTGGAATTGCTGGATTCAATCCTTAATTTTTTGAGGAATCTCCATACTGCTTTCCACAATGGCCACACCAATTTACATTCCCACCAACAGTGTATGAGGATTCCCTTTTCTCCATATCCTCACCAACACTTGTTATTTCTTGCCTTTTTGATACTATAATAGTCCGTCTAACAGGCGCGAGGGAAACACTAATTTGAAAACATATATGCACCCCTATGTTCGTTGCAGCATTATTTACAGTAGCCAAGATGTGGGAATAACCTAACTGCCCATCGACAGCTGAATGGATAAAGATGTGATAAATGTATACAATGGTATACCCCTCAGCCATAAAAACAGATGCAAGCCTACCATTCACAACAACATGGATGGATCTAGAGGGTATCGTGCTTACTGAAATAAGTCAGACAGAGAAAGAAACACCTGATGATTTCTCTCATCTATGGAATACAAAAAACAAGCAAAATAAATGAACAAACTACAACCAGAAAACAAAAACAAACACATGGATACAGAAAACAGAGTAGTGTTTACTAGAGGGAAAGGGGGGAGTGCGAAACGGTAAAGGGGGGGTCCACTGTATATGACAAATGGAAACTAAATTTCTGGTGGTGAGCACACTATAGTGTATACAGAAGTACAAATATAATTTTGCTCATATGAAATTTATATAATGTTATAAAACAATGTTACCTCAATCAATCAATCAATACAGTCTCAAAGATTTGTATTTGTTGATTTCTTATTTTTGCCCAGAGACAGCTAATAATCGTGTACTGCGGATCCAAAACTATCTCATTCCTGTTTGCGCCAGGCTGCAGACCCAAAAGGCCCAGTCCTGGACCCCAGCTCTCTGCCTCAGGGTCCCTCTAGGCCTTCCAGATAAGGCATTTCTTCTCCAGCCTAAAAACTTCCCTGATTTGGAAATCCAGCTTTGTCTGGGGAAAGAACTCAACTGGAGAAAGTCTGTAAGAGATTCTGCCCTGTCTTAAGTGACAAGTTCTTTCATGAATAAAGATCACTAGCGTGGCTTTTAAGTGCTGAGAATTTCCCATTAGTGTATGACTGAAACCCTAAAGAAATGACATGATGTTTATTTGTGTGTGCAGATAAAATTATGCAAAACTGCCTAATTAAAGTACACAGGTCACAGGACTTCCCTGGTGGTCTCTTGGTTAAGAATCCACCTTGCAATGCAGGGAACCCAGGTTCCTCCATCCCTGGTTGGAGAACTAAAATCCCACATACCTTGGAGCAACTAAGCCCGTGCACCTCAATTACTGAGCCCATGTGTCACAAGCAGAGTCCATGCACCACAATGAAAGTTCCTACATGATGCAAGCAAGGTCTCACGTGCCACAACTAAGACCCAACACAGCCAAATAAATAAATAAATAACCATTAAAAAATGAAGCATGAAGTTCAAAAGACCATTTAGATTTCATGAAGAATTTTTAATGACCTGGGAACTTCATCATGCAAGCACATGAAAGGGGGAAAAAAATAAAGAGAAAAAAAGAGTACGAATGAAACCATACATAGTGTATCGTCACAATTATGTAAATTATCTAAAAGGTGTATAGGGGTGGAGAACTTGAAGATAAATACACCAAAATGGTAACAATGGTTGCTGATAGGTGACATTATAGAGACTTTTAATTTTCTTTTTTAACACTTTGTTGAATTCTCCAAATTCTTCTCAATGAAAATATTTGCTTTGGTCATAGGAGGAAATAAGCATATAAGTAACTACAACCTGTTAGATTATAATACTAAATTTTACATGGAGGTCTCATATAGATTTGATACAGTCCTGATATCAAATCAAGATTTGATAGTGAACTTGAAAGGAGAATGGGCTTCCCTGGTGGCTCAGCTGGTAAGGAATCCACCTGCAATGAGGGAGACTTAGGTTTGATCCCTGGGTTGGGAAGATCCCCTGGAGAAGGGAAAGGCTACCCACTCCAGTATTCTGGCCTGGAGAATTCCATGGACTGTATTAGTCCATGAGATCTCAAAGAGTTGGACACGACTGAGCAACTTTCGCTTTCACTTTGAAAGGAGAATAAAGTGTTCAGATTTCGCACCTGTGTCCATACATGGACACCATTAGACACCATTAGAGAGCATTTTGTTTGTAGATTTTCTCTGTGTTCCTTTCCTTCAGAGATAATGGAGTTTGAATACCTGTGTTAAATAAACATTCCTGAAAGCCTGGGAACCAATTAAAGAACTCCTCTCAACTCCAGGAGAGAAGAGGAAGAACACCCTATTTCTCTCTGTCTGATGCATGTACTCAGGCATGGGGGCAGCTCTCTGGAAAAAGAATAATATTGCAATCACTCTTGATTCTGTTCCTGCACCACAACACTGTTTGTCATGAAGATAGTTACTGTAGTTTGCTGGAGAGGAGGAGGTGTGAGAAGTCTAATCATTTGAGCTCATAATATCTTCATGAAAGCCTTTCTTCAGAATAAAAACTCCCAACTCTTCCTCCCACCTAGACATTCTGAATATGGGATATGCCATGTAGCCAGTAAAATGTCCTAAGTTTTCAATGGGACAAAGTGTCTATCTGATTTTATATTTGCCCAGGACTTTAGAAGCCATGGTGGCTCAGATGGTAAAGAATCTGCCTGCAATGCAGGAGACTCAAGTTTTATCCCTGGGTTGGGAAGATTCCCCGAAGAAGGGAATGGCTACCCACTCCAGTATTCTTGCCTGGAGAATTCCATGGATAGAGGAGTGTGGTGGGCTACAGTCCTTGGGTCACCAAGAGTTGGACACGACTGAGCACCTAGCACAACACTTTACAGAAGCCATAACTTCACTTGCAGATGGTGATTGCAGCCATGAAATTAAAAGATGCTTACTCCTTAGAAGGAAAGTTATGACCAACCTAGGCAGCATATTATAAAGCAGAGACATTACTTTGTCAACAAGGTCCGTCTAGTCAAGGCTATGGTTTTTCCAGTGGTCATGTATGGATGTGAAGATTGGACTATAAAGAAAGCTGAGCACTGAAGAATTGATGCTTTTGAACTGTGGTGTTGGAGAAGACTCTTGAGAGTCCCTTGGACTACAAGGAGATCCAACCAGTCCATCCTAAAGGAGATCAGTCCTGGGTGTTCACTGGAAGGACTGATGTTGGAGCTGAAACTCCAATCCTTTGGCCACCTGATGCGAAGAACTGACTCATTGGAAAAGACCCTGATGCTGGGAAAGATTGAAGGCAGGAGGAGAAGGGGATGACAGAGGATGAGATGGTTGGATGGCATCACCAACTCAATGGACATGGGTTTGGGTGGACTCCAGGAGTTGGTGATGGACAGGGAGGCCTGGTGTGCTGCAGTCCATGGGGTTGCAAAGAGTCAGACACGACTGAGCGACTGAACTGAACTGAACTTCACTTGATCCTAGCCAAAAGGCTGAAAAGCAATAGAAGCTGTAACTTCAGTGAAACATAAATAGGTCCCAGTGATTGTAACAAGGTCCAGGTAATTTTCCACTGATTTATTTTTCTGAAAATAACAATGAATAAAGTGCTTCTTTCAAGCCAACTTTATACCCATTTTCTAGGCAACTCAGATTTTGAGAGGTACTCTTAATTCTGTACTAATGAAAACTTGATTTAAAAAAATCAGAAAGTTAAGTCCTGAGGGCTGTCAGTCCATTTTCTAATGACTCGGGTTTCCTTCTTCAAGGTCAAAGCCATAATTTTAATATGAAAATATATGTTCACAGTGGTCCCTACCGATGCCTTTTAAGCCAGGGATGAGGCAAGAAGCAGAAAAGATCAACAGTATATTTTCATTCAATCTCTCTTAAAATAATGATGCATGTGACTTCATGCCATTACCTTTTAATGATCTTAGCCTAGTTAATAGCACAGTAATATTCCAAAAAGAGCAGGGAATTATTTTCAAATTTAATTTTCATTGCAAAAGTGAAAGGCACTCTATTTTTTTTTTTCCTGCCAGAGAAGCTGTCTGCTGCCTATGACTGCATTAGCTCTGCTACATTACAGCTGAGCTAATGGATCAAAACCAAGTGATTAGTTTTCTACTCTTTTGAGCATTTCCAAGTACTGACTGAGTGGTCCCAGAAACACGGACATGAGTTTTCAACGTCTACATGAAGTTTGCTTGACTTCCCATCAAGTCAAGGCCTTTTGACCTTCAACAGATTTGACTTGGGATTCATTATACGTGTTCCTTTGGGTATCTGCATTGCAGGAAATAATCAGCAAAGAGGCCTCCTGGGGAATATAATAGAGACTCCATCCATATTCTCAAATCTTCGGGTTTAGTCAAAGGCCCAAAAGATTCAAAGTGGCTTAATGCTAGGACTTACCATTCATTCATTCATTCATCAGATACTGTGTGCCAGGCTCTGTTCTAGGCCCTTGGTATACTGTACTCAACACTACAAAGGTGGTTCCCTGTGTAGGAGCACACAACAGCAGTTTTTTGAGGATGGGAATTCCTCAAAAAAAGATGCTCTGGATTGTAACAAGCATGATGGATTTATTGGGACCTTTTGTTTTAGGGTGTGGGTAGGAAAAAGAAGAATGAAAAGCAATGAGCTGTTAGGGAAATTAAATAGTCTTGTTTAGGCTTCAGAGATAAAGCAGAGCAGGCCTCAGACCTTGCTTCTAGCCTGCCTGGACACTGCCCTGACTGGGAGTGACTGTGAGTGACTGCCTGCTGTGAGTGCAAGACTTGCAGCACCTTAGATAAGATGGGGGAGGAATTTTGAGATCCTTGAGCCCCTGGAGGGGGCCTGGACAACCAAGCCCCAGGCTTAGCTACATTCCAAGTTTTACAAGACAAAACAAACAGCATTAACATGAAACCAGGCTTGCATTTTCATCACAGATTAATGATGGTATCATTTTGAGCCCTGGGATTATAAGCAGGAACTCTGAACTTCAGTCTTTTAAGTCTCACCTACAGAGCGGACTGGCTGCCTGGGACCTTTTCCCAATCAGGACTCCAGATGTGCTGTGACATGGGACTTGCCAGTGCTGTTTAAGTGTGGATGTTGGTCAAAACCCAATTTGATAATGTATATTCTGCTCTTTCTATTTCTCTTTTCTTTTAATGTTAGTATATTGAAGTAAGCTAGATAATTCTCTAATAAATAATTGTATTGTTTATTTGCATATAACAAGTGGCTTATTTTGTTAATAAATCCTTTGAACCTGAGATGAAAGCGAAAACTTTCAGCAAAATGTAAGCCAACTTACATACTGACATAGATTGTAAGATGCATTCCTAATAATAGTAGATGTGGAAAAATTAAAGTATATCTTTGAACCACAACAGGATGCCATTATAAACCCAACAGAATGGCTAAAGTTAAAAATAAGACTGCCAATACCACATGTTGGCAATTATGTAGAGCAACTTAACTTTCATTTATCAGTGCTGGGAAAATAAAATTGGTCCATCACTTTGTGAAAAGTTCTGACAGTTTCTTATAAAACTAGATACACAACTGCACTATGACCCAAAAGTTCTACTCCTATGTAGTTATTGGAGAGGAATATCAGCAGCAACTCTACAACTCTATTCATAATAGTCCAAAGCTGTCACTGTTGTTTGTCAAAAGGAGACTCAATGAACAAACTGTAGTATCTTCATTCAAAGGAGTGCTGCTCAATAAGCAAAGCAAACAAGCTACTGACCCATGCAAGAGTATAGATGAATATCATCGGCACTACGTTAAGTGAAATAAGTGAAACACAAAAGAATAGGTATTATCTGATTCCATTTATATGAAGCTACAACAGGCAAAACTAAGCTATGGTGGGAAAAAAATCAGAACAGTTACTGTCTCTGGAGAAGGGAGTGGGATTGATAGCAAAGAGATTCCAGGGACTTTCTGGAATGACAAAAATGTGTTATGTCTTGATAGGTTCTTGGGTTCACAGGAGTATTCATTTATCAAAACTCATTTAATTCGACACTTAAAAATTGTGCATTCTGTTATATGTAAATTTTACAAGAAAAAAATTGTAAATAGATGTTGAACTCATATTAATAATATGCATGCTGATATCTGCAGCCTACTTTGAAATGCATCAAAAACACAAGCTAGGGCTTCCCTGGCGGTCCTGGTGGTTGAGGATTCACCTGTCAATGCAGGGGACATGGGTTCGAGCCCTAGTCTGGGAAGGTTCCACATGCTATGGGTCAACTAAGCCCATGGGCCATAACTACTGAGGCCTGTGTGCCCTGGAGGCCATGCTGGCCGACCAGAGAAGCCACCGAAATGAGAAGTCTGCACACCACAACTAGGGAACAGCTCTTCCTCTCAGCAGCTAAGACCCAGCACGGCCATAAATAAATAAATAAATAAAACACAAGCTAGATGGACGGGTGGGTGGGAGAAAAGAAAGATGGATATATAAAGAGATGACACGTGGATGGATATATGATAAAGCGAAGTGAAGTGAAAGTGAAAGTCGCTCAGTCATGTCCGACTCTTTGCGACCCAGTGAACTATACAGTCTATGGAATTCTCTAGGCCAGAATACCGGAGTGGGTAGCCTTTCCCTTCTCCAGGGGATCTTCCCAACCCAGGGATCAAACCTGGGTCTCTCACATTGCAGATGGATTCTTTACCAAATGAGCTATCAGGGAAGCCCATGATAAAGCAAACAGAGTTAAAAATAATTCTAGATACTAGGTGGTTAGTATATGGGTCTTCATTGTAAAATTTAACCTTGGGTATGTTGATATTATCATAAGAACACATTAGGAAAATGTACCTTTGAATCAAGTGGCTCTGGTAGATGAAATGTGTCACCAGCATCTTTCCACTTTCCCACTTAGGCCCTTTTTAAACTTTGCTTCCCACTTTGCTTCTCACTTAAAAAGCCTATCATCCCCATGTTGTCTTCTGAAAGCTCTAGGTCCTTCCTGCCACCTGTCCATAAATAAATAAAACATATGAACTCGTTAAGGTTTTTAAAATAGGTAAGTGTATGTGATCTTCACTCTGGGGTATGTATATTTAAATCCATTAATTCATTTAACACTCATTAATGAAGTATCTTTTAAATGCTCCATTGTCTCATTTATTTCTCATGTTTAAATACAGTAACTGCCATGTTTTGTGCAGCTTCTGTGTGCTAGCTACTATGCTAAGTGCTTTCATAAATTATTGTTATTATTATAAAAAACCTTGAGACTCAAAAGGCACTATCACTGATTTACAGATGAGGAAACTGAGGTTCAAGCAGTTGTAGTAATTTTGAGGTTGCACAGCTATTACATGGCAAAGCCAGCATTTGAAACCAGGTGTGTCTGATTTTGAAGCCCATGCATTTTTAACAGGCAACAAAAGGTGATATTTAAGGTTCATTTCTGTTTTAGAAACTCTGATTCTAGAGGGTGAAAAAACACTGTAATAGACATTGTTGAGCAGAACTGTTATTTTTAAGGGTCTTATGGAAATTTTGAATAAATAAAAACTGAAATACCCCAGCCTATTTAAACCATTACCTCCAGCAATTTCTGTAGCCTAGTTCTTCTCTAATTCCCAAACACACCTTGTATTTTTTAACATAACACAATGCAAAAAGAGAAAATCAGGGATAAATCTGGAAAAAGAGCAGACCAGCCATCATCAAAATTCTGAAATCAAGTGACTGCTATAGCTAATGGCTGAATTTGTTGTTTCCTGGGAGCCACAGCAGGCTTCCCAAGTGGCTCAGTGGTAAAGAATCCACCTGCCAATGCAGGAGATGAAGGTTGGATCCCTGGGTCAGGCAGATCCCCTGGAGAAGGAAACGGCAATCCACACTAGTGTTCTTGCCTAGGAAATCCCATTGACAGAGGATCCTGGTGCTGCATACAGTCCGTGGGGTCACAAAGAGTCAGGCACCACTTAGTGACTGAACTTGCACACATGGAAGCCTCAGTAAAGGGGGAAACATCTCATATTCCATTGCACTTGCTTTCAGATAAAAGACAGCATACAAACATATCTGCATGGGTGATTGTTTTCCTGGACAAGAATCTACCATATTCCTACCATTCCTAGTAGGGACTTATCATATCCTTATTCAAGAATGTTAACAGTGAACAGTATCTTTGACTTTTTCTTCAACAGAAAGAAAGCACTGTTCACACATACAGACTGAAAGTGAAGGGCTGGAAAAAGATATTTCATGCAAATAGAGACCAAAAGAAAGCAGGAGTAGCAATACTCATATCAGATAAAATAGACTTTAAAACAAAGGCAGTGAAAAGAGACAAAGATGGACACTACATAATGATCAAAGGATCAATCAAAGAAGAAGATATAACAATTATAAATATATATGCACCTAACATAGGAGCACTGCAATATGTAAGGCAAATGCTAACAAGTATGAAAGGAGAAATTAACAATAACACAATAATAGTGGGAGATTTTAATACCCCACTCACACCTATGGACAGATCAACTAAACAGAAAATTAACAAGGAAACACAAACTTTAAATGATACAATAGACCAGTCAGGCCTAATTGATATCTATAGGTCATTTCACCCCAAAGCAATGAATTTCACCTTTTTCTCAAGCACACATGGAACCTTCTCCAGAAGAGACCACATCCTGGGCCATAAATCTAGTCTTGTTAAATTCAAAAAAAATGAAATCATTCCAAGCATCTTTTCTGACCACAATGCAGTAAGATTAGATGTCAATTACAGGAGAAAAACAATTAAAAACTCCAACATATGGAGGCTGAACAACACACTGCTGAATGACCAACAAATCACAGAAGAAATCAAAAAAGAAATCAAAATATGCATTGAAACGAACGAAAATGAAAACACAACAACCCAAAACCTATGGGACACGGTAAAAGCAGTGCTAAGGGGAAGATTCATAGCAATACAGGCTCATCTCCAGAAACAAGAAAAAAGTCAAATAAATAACCTAACTCTACAACTAAAGCAACTAGAGAAGGAAGAAATGAAGAACCCCAGGGTTAGTAGAAGGAAAGAAATCTTAAAAATTAGGGCAGAAATAAATGCAAAAGAAACAAAACAGACCATAGCAAAAATCAACAAAGCCAAAAGCTGGTTCTTTGAGAAGATAAATAAAATTGACAAGCCATTAGCCAGACTCATCAAGAAACAAAGGGAGAAGAATCAAATCAACAAAATTAGAAATGAAAAGGGAGATATCACAACAGACAACACAGAAATACAAAGGATCATAAGAGACTATTATCAGCAACTATATGCAAATAAATTGGACAACTTGGAAGAAATGGATAAATTCTTAGAAAAGTACGACTTCCCAAAACTGAACCAGGAAGAAATAGAAAATCTCAACAGACCCATCACAAGCATGGAAATCGAAACTGTAATCAGAAATCTTCCCGCAAACAAAAGCCCAGGACCAGATGGCTTCACAGCTGAATTCTAAATTCCAAAAATTTAGAGAAGAGCTAACACCTATCCTACTCAAACTCTTCCAGAAAATTGCAGAGGAAGGTAAACTTCCAAACTCATTCTATGAGGCCACCATCACCCTAATACCAAAACCTGACAAAGATGCCACAAAAAAAGAAAACTACTGGCCAATATCACTGATGAACATAGATGCAAAAATCCTTAACAAAATCCTAGCAAACAGAATCCAACAACATATTAAAAAGATCATACATCATGACCAAGTGGGCTTTATCCCAGGGATGCAAGGATTCTTCAATATCTGCAAATCAATCAATGTAATACACCACATAAACAAATTGAAAAATAAAAACCATATGATTATTTCAATAGATGCAGAGAAAGCCTTTGACAAAATTCAACATCCATTTATGATAAAAACCCTCCAAAAAGCAGGAATAGAAGGAACATACCTCAACATAATAAAAGCTATATATGACAAACCCACAGCAAACATTATCCTAAATAGTGAAAAATTGAAAGCATTTCCCCTAAAATCAGGAACAAGACAAGGGTGCCCACTCTCATGACTACTATTCAACATAGTTTTGGAAGTTTTGGCCACAGCAATCAGAGCAGAAAAAGACATAAAAGGAATCCAGATTGGAAAAGAAGAAGGAAAACTCTCACTGTTTGCAGATGACATGATCCTCTACATAGAAAACCCTAAAGACTCCACCAGAAAATTACTAGAGCTAATCAATGAATATAGTAAAGTTGCAGGATATAAAATTAACACACAGAGAAATCCCTTGCATTCCTATACACCAACAACAAGAAAATAGAAAGAGAAATTAAGGAAACAATTCCATTCACCATTGCAATGAAAAGAATGAAATATTTAGGAATATATCTACCTAAAGAAACAAAAGACCTATATATAGAAAACTATAAAACACTGGTGAAAGAAATCAAAGAGGACACAAATAGATGGAGAAATATACCGTGTTCATGGATCAGAAGACTCAATATAGTGAAAATGAGTGTACTACCCAAAGCAATCTATAGATTCAATGCAATCCCTATCAAGCTTCCAACAGTATTCTTTAGAGAACTAGAACAAATAATTTCACTATTTGTATGGAAATACAAAAAACCTTGAATAGCCAAAGCAATCTTGAGAAAGAAGAATGGAACTGGAGGAATCAACCTGCCTGACTTCAGGCTCTACTACAAAGCCACAGTCATCAAGACAGTATGGTACTGGCATAAGGACAGAAATATAGATCAATGGAACAAAATAGAAAGCCCAGAGATAAATCCACGCACCTATGGACACCTTATCTTTGACAAAGGAGGCAAGAATATACAATGGAGAAAAGACAATCTCTTTAACAAGTGGTGCTGGGAAAACTGGTCAACCACTTGTAAAAGAATGAAACTAGAACACTTTCTAACACCATACACAAAAATAAACTCAAAATGGATTAAAGATCTAAACGTAAGACCAGAAACTATAAAACTCCTAGAGGAAAACATAGGCAAAACACTCTCCGACATAAACCACAGCAGGATCCTCTATGACCCACCTCCAAGAATATTGGAAATAGAAGCAAAAATTAACAAATGGGACCTAACTAAACTTAAAAGCTTTTGCACAACAAAGGAAACTATAAGCAAGGTGAAAAGACAGCATTCAGAATGGGAGAAAATAATAGCAAACGAAGCAACGGACAGAGAATTAATCTCAAAAATATACAAGCAACTCCTGTAGCTCAATTCCAGAAAAATAAATGACGCAATCAAAAAGTGGGCCAAAGAACTAAACAGACACTTCTCCAAAGAAGACATACAAATGGCTAACAAACACATGAAAAGATGCTCAACATCACTCATCATCAGAGAAATGCCAATCAAAACCACAATGAGGTACCATTTCACATCTGTCAGAATGGCTGCTATCCAAAAGACTACAAGCAATAAATGCTGGAGAGGGTGTGGAGAAAAGGGAACCCTCTTACACTGTTGGTGGGAATGCAAAATAGTACAGCCACTATGGATAACAGTGTGGAGATTCCTCAAAAAACTGGAAATAGAACTGCCATATGACCCAGCAATCCCACTGCTGGGCATACACACTGAGGAAACCAAAACTGAAAGGACATGTGTACCCCAATGTTCATCGCAGCACTGTTTATAATAGCCAGGACATGGAAGCAACCTAGATGCCCATCAGCAGACAAATGGATAAGGAAGCTGTGGTACATATACAAAATGGAATATTACTCAGCCATTAAAAAGAATACATTCAAATCAGTTCTAATGAGGTGGATGAAACTGGAGCCCATTATACAGAGTGAAGTAAGCCAGAAAGAAAAACACCAATACAGTATACTAACACATATATATGGTATTTAGTCAATCGGTAAAGATAACCCTGTATGCGAGACATCAAAAGAGACACAGATAAATAGAACAGTATTATGGACTCTATGGGAGAGGGTGAGGGCGGGATGATATGGGAAAATGGCACTGAAGCATGGAAATTATCATATGTGGAACGAATCGCCAGTCCAGGTTCAAAGCATGATACAGGGTGCTCTGGGCTGGTACACCGGGATGACCCGGAGGGATGGGATGGGGAGGGAGGTAGAAGGGGGGTTCTGGAAGGGGAAAACATGTACACCCATGGTGGATTCATGTCAATGTGTGGCAAAACAAATACAATATTGTAAAGTTAAAAAATAGAAAATAAACTAATTTAAAAAAACAAAAGAAAGAAAGAAATCATTGTTCAAATGGACAAACTTTCAGGAATACTCCTTAAAGAAGAGTATAACCTTAACAGGAACTCTGTGAATGTTTTGCCATGAGCTGAGAATTAGGTTCACATACTTAGTTTCAAGAGAATGTTACAAAATATTGATTTAGAACTTTAAGACTCAAAATAAATTACTAAGTTAACTGGTCTTTTGGTTGATACCGGGCTGCAATTGAGTCACGATTCATTTCTCTAACAGAAATTCATGGGGCAGAAATTTGGAGTTCTGGGTTATAATGCACATATTTCTTCCTTTGTCATTAAATATTGCAAATGTTTCTTACCTAGATGATCAATTAAGTTGTGATAAAACTCCCTCACAGTATACAGCACTGTGTGGTTTTAGAAGACATTCAGCCTCTCTCTTAATCAATACACATCTCTCTCTCTTCAAGCTCTCATCTTTGTACAACACACACAGCAGGCACTATCATTTCCTTTTACTGATGAGAAAACAAAGCAAAGGGACTTGACAAAGATTACAAGCTTGATAGTTGAAGTAGCCAGGATTTGACCTTGTCCTGTGTGTCTGAAGAGTATATGAATAGTAATTGTAACAGAAATTGCAATAGTAACAATTGTAATAGTAGTAATAGTAGCCACCGCAATAAGAGTAGCAATAGTTAACAGTAAAGAAAACATCTCAGCTTCTAGCAAGATGCTTTGCAATCATTGGTGATTCTCCAGCCTCCCAGTATGATGAAGACTTCCCAAGCTCAGCAGCTCCCTCTCCTGGAGGATTCAGGAAACCAGAGCCTGTTCCTTGTCTGCTGCCATTTTGACAGTTCCTCGCTGCTGCTCACGGCCGTCTTTGAAGCCCACAGTGAAACAGGGACTTCTGCATGCATGCTAAGTAGCTTCAGTCGTGTCTGACTCTTTGCAACCCCATGGACTGTGGCCCACCAGGGTCCTCTATCCATGGGATTTTCAGGCAAGAATACTGGAGTGGGTTGCCATTTCCTCCTCCAGAGGGTCTTCCCAACCCAGGGATTGAACCCATATTTCTTATGGTCTCCTGCATTGGCAGGTTGGTTCTTCACCTCTAACACCACCTGGGAAGCCCAGGGACTTCTGCCTGGATCAATTAAATGCTCAGATTTTCTAAAACCCTGCAGAGATTTGTTGCAATGGGAGACTCCCAGAGGAGGATCTGACACTATGGTTCTTGGCCAAATCCGGCATCAAGTTTATTCAGATTCACCTGTTATCTGACATCTTTTCCATCCCTTCCAATTCAAGATTGCACAGGTGAGGTTTCCAAATGCTTTGAGGAGCATCCATCCTTTATTTCCCCTGCCCCTATGCCTTATAAGTGACAGAAGTTTTGAAGGATTGTCAGAATAAGATATAAAGTATATGTTCGTGTTAGAGTTCATGAGCCATAGACGTGTTCTCATCCAAAGCAAATGAGAACTGGCTCCTTGAACTCTCATATCCAGCACAAACTGCCACATTCAGGCTCTGGAACTCAGCTTCAGGGTCTCCCCACAGGCTATAGACTAACCAAAACTACAATGACCTTGTATGTAATTTTTTAAATGCAACAACACATCTTTTGTGGAATGGCACACGATTTCACAGACTCCTATGTTTTCACAAATGACATAAGGCTAATTGCCTACAAGTCACCTAATGAGTTATTAGAGATTATAGACACTGGTATTAGGAACTAATATCACTTCCTGAAGCTCTCTGAAGCCCTTGATTCAGTGTTTCTTGAAAGAGTAATCAGGCCAGGCAGATTCCCTCATGCCCCTTCTCACATGCAGTAGAAACGTCATTCATGTTACACAGTACCAGAGAAAGCATCTGAGTTGCCATAAAAGAGGAAAAAAAGTTTATTGAAATTGACCTGAATTTTTGCTTTGGCTGCTATCGCATGACTTGTTTCTCTCTTCCCTAGCTCTTCATTTTTTCCATTATCACCGACTCACCCTCTTAATTATACGAAGAAAAATAATGCCTCTCCAGTGAGGCTGCAGTCCAGTTCTCTGACTGACTGAGCACTAAAGTGTAGAGGTGACTCGTGAAGACGTGGGGTGGAGGAGGGAGAGGGTCCTGCAGCCTGGAGAGAGACAGAGGGGAAGGAGAGTCTGTGGTACATCAATTCCCAATCTCAAGGGCTGCTCATTAAGTGAGATGATTCATATAAAGCACCTAGCACATAATAAATGCTCAATAAACAGTAGACCCTCTCACTCCCCTTCCTGAAGAACACAATCCATTTTCTACCTGCTGATTAATTAGCGAGAGTGCTGCATATCAGAGGGATGCGCCATGCAGAGCGTGGACAGTTGATTCATCATGAATAATGTAATGTCACAATCTGGACTATTTATATTCAGATGAATTGTACATAATATGCCACACATGCTAAAGAGGAATATTAATATTTAGCATTCCAAGCTAAGCTGGGATGATTAATTTGGTTTTAACTTTGTATCATCTTTGCAGAATTTTCAATCTTCTCTCATTTTAAAGGGACATTATAAGAAATATCTTCCAAAACATAGGCAGGACTTGCTTACATGTTGCTAAAAGCCTAGGACAGTCATCAGCTACCATTTATTGGGCACCTTTTGTATGCTTCTCCTGTACCACTTACCTATATTATTTCTAACCCTTGCAACAACCTAGTCAGTGAAATGTCCTTATTTGCATAGTTCCAATGTGTAAACTGAGGCACATGGAGAAAGGGAAGGAATTTGCCCAAGTCCCGTAGCTGGTAAGAGCGACCTTGTGACTCCAGTGTTCTTACTCTTCCTACCAGAGCTCACCTGGCTGTTTGGATTATTCTAGTGCATTCCATGGAGAAGGCAATGGCACCCCACTCCAGTACTCTTGCCTGGAAACTCACATGGATGGAGGAGTCTGGTAGGCTGTAGTCCAAGGGATCGTGAAGAGTCGGACACAACTGAGTGACTTCACTTTCAGTTTTCACTTTCATGCATTGGGGAAGGAAATGGCAACCCACTCCAGTGTTCTTGCCTGGAGAATCCCAGGGACGGGGGAGCCTGGGGGGCTGCCGTCTATGGGGTTGCACAGAGTCGGGCATGACTGAAGCGACTTAGCAGCAGCAGCAGCAGCAGCAGCAGTGCATTCCATAAACAGAAGTTCTCTCACCACAAAGATAACAAACTTCTAACATTTCAATTTCCCATCACAGATGTTTCTGAATGATTATTACTCCTCCTGACTTAATGCACATGACAAGGGTGTCTGTGTATAAGATCAGGTATTTAACGACCCAGGATGCCTTTCTGTCACCCACACTGTTCTTCAAATCCATTCAGATTCCCTCAGTGAAGCCCTGGAACTTGGCTTCTTGAGCCCCTTGGTCCCCTGGCAAGGCTACAGTGGACAGCTGTGCACCTGGCTGTTTTGGCCACCCATGCCCACCTCCATAAAGGCAGACACTGATGCTGACAGCAGTATCAGACAGTGATGAGCTCTGATGGTCTTGGATTTGTTGGCGTTGCAGGTCTAGAATGGGGTTACCTTTAAGGAGGCTCCTTGATTCTGAAAATACTTGTCGAGTGCCACTATGCACAGCCTGGTGCTAAGTGCTGAATTTAAGGGAGATGCAAACATGTGTGCTCCATTTCTGTCTGGACCTCGATCATGGCACGTGGCAGGGAATCACATACAGAAGTGCGTAGACTGTCAGGTGCCATGATAGTGAAGTACGTGGAGGTTATATTGAGAACATTCCTCCCCGGTCAGGAGGCCACTGAGGAAGTGTCATTTGTCTGAAACACAAAGGATGTTTTAATTTAATTTAGCTAAGACGGCTGGGTGGGAGGAAACACATGACTAGAGGGAACGGGGCACCTTTGAGTTATGAAGATGGTAGAGTTTTCCTGAGCCAAAGGCTCAGTGATAAAAAATCTACCTGCAACGCAGGATATACAGGAGACGCAGGTTTGATCCCTGAATCCGGAAGATCCCTGGAGGAGGAAATGGCAACCCACTCCAGTATTCTTGCCTGGAATATCCCAGGGACAGAGGAGCCTGATGGGTTACAGTCCATGGGGTCACAAAGCGTCTGACGTGCCTGAGTGACTAAGGATGCACACCAAAGGAGCTAGTGAGAGAAGAGACGAGAGCAGAAGGTAAACGCCTGACCCAGGACCTAAGGACGTTTGCATTTATCCCAAGAGCAATGGGAATCATTAAAGTACTGCAAGTAGCCTCAAATTATGTGTCTTCTTCTTAAGTCCCTGTGACTGGTGTGGCAGATGAACAGAGGGGGGCCAAGAGTGGACACTGCTCCTCCTTTACCACCCCCCAGTCACCAAGTGGCATCCTCCAATCCATCACAACACCTTGGATATCGCCTCCAGGAAGTCTGCTCCGGACCTGCAGACCTGTCTTAGGTACCCCTCCTATGCCCTGTAACACGCTGCACTTTCCCCATCGTAGCATACATCTCAGTACATTGGAATTTCCCATTTACTCTTCTGTAGCATTACCAGTCTGTAAACTCTGTGAAGGCAAGGATCACACTTTTCTCGTCTGCACTTAGATTCTCAGTGTTCCAACAATGTTGATAAACCTTGACAAAATAGGTAACAGCTGAGTACCTACTACGTATCCTTTTAATCCTTTAATACACATTAACTCATCCAATTTTCCCAACATCCCTACATACCAGGTTCTATTATAATCCCCATTGTAACAGATGACTAAAGCAAGGCACGTAGCTTCTAGATAACATGTCCAGGGTTACGTGGAGCCATTGAGTTCCATAGTCTGTGCTCTCAACCGCCAACACTATAATGAATAACAAAAGCAAGAAATTCTGATCTGTTACAGCCAGCATTTAATTATCTGTGTTAAGGGCTTAAAGCAGTGGTCTGCATCATCCAAAACAGTGAGTAACTGCGAAGTAATCCCGGGTGCACTTGGTGATACATATGGGTTTTTTTTTTTTTTTTCAGTAGACTGACCTTCGTAAATTACCACTTGAAATAGCCAATGACAAAACCAATTCCTGTTCCCTAAGCAGCAATCAAACTAATGAACAGGAAGTAACTAAGAACTAAACTGGCTAAGCCAAAAAAAGCACTCAATCAACAAATTTAATTAGCACTTTCTTCCTCTGCAAGCTCCCACCATCTTCCTCTGTTCCCCACCACTGCAGGATTTCTCAGAATCATATCCCACACCTGTCATCTCTACCTCTTTACCTCCTAGTCACTCAGCCTGAAATCGGATTTTTGTTCCCACAACTCCGCTGAAGCCAGGTCTACAAAAGGTCACCAGTGACTACTGTATTGCCACATGGGATGGCCATCTCTAGACATTTGATCCTATGCAACATCTGGGCTCTTTGAAATTCCTGCCCCAGCACCTCGGACACTGCTGCCTGCTCTCAAAAGCAGACTAAAGGAATCCAGAGGACCATGCGTCTCATATCTCTATGACTGGGAAAATCCCACACTCTCCCCTCTGCCCCGAGTTTTAACTCATTGACGGCTGCTATGAGATGCATGAGACCAAGCTGAGACTTTCTCTCTCTCTTTTCCTCTCCAAATCTTATAGGACAACCCAAAGAATTTTGATAAGGCAGTAAGTACTTCAAGGCAATTGGAAAAACGTATGAATAAACTAAATCTCTGTATAGATGGTCCCATGTTGAATTCTGAGAGCTGCAGTCAGTGTCAGTGAGGTTTAATCTAACCAAGGAAATTAGTTTTGTTTGGTTTTTCATTCTAGCGGGATTTTCTGTAAGAGAGGTACAGGGTTTCAGCGATGAGGGACTCGAGCGATGATGTAGCCTGGGAGACTGCTACGTGTGAGTGTGCTAAGCTGTTCCAGTCTTGTCTGACTCTTTGTGACCCTATGGACTGTAGCCCACCAGGCTTCTCTGTCCATGGGACTCTCCATATAAGAATACTGGAGTGGGTTGCCATGTCCTTCTTGAGGGGCTCTTTCTGACCCTGGGATCTAACCCGCATCTCTTACATCATCTCTTGCATTGGCAGGTGGGTTCTTTACCACTAGCACCCCCTGAGAAGCCCATACACTTAAATGTTATAGTGAAGTGCAAGGGACTTGGGCATTGACAGTCACTTGAACTAAAACTTTAGTTCAGCAAATTACTAGTAGTGTACATTTCTACACTCACCTCTCTGAAACTGAAAGTCCTTCTGTGAAAAATGAGGCTGGCAGTAGAGGGGGCAGTGAAGAAAGAAAGGAATAGTCTATGCAGAAAGGTCTAGACATGTAGGAAGTGCTTAATGAGTGCTCCATTTCTCTCCTTACCCTGTAGCCATATAAACACACACATATACACACAATGGAATATTACTCAGCCATAAAAAGGAACAAATGTGAATCAGCTGAACTGAGACAGATGAGCTAGAGCCTGTTGTATAGAGTGAAGCAGTCAGAAAGATAAAAAAAATATTGTACATTAAGGTATATATATATATATATGGAATCTAGAAAAATGGTACTGATGAACCTATTTACAGGGAAGGAAGGAAAATGCAGATGTAGAGAATAGGTTTGTGAACACAACAGGGGAAGGAGAGGGTGGGATGAATTGAGAAAGTAGCATTGGCATATATACATTTTGTTGTGGCTAAGTTGTATCTAACCCTTTATGACCCCATGGACTGTAGTCTGCAGGCTCTTCTGTCCACGGGATTTCCCAGGCAAGAATACTGGAGTGGGTTGCCATTTCCTTCTCCGGGGGATCTTCCTGATCCAGGGATCAAACCTGTGAGTCCTGCACTGGCAGACAGATTCTTTACCACTGAGCCACCAGGGAAACCCATATATATATACTACCATGTGTAAAATAGCTAGCTACTGGGAAGTTTCTGTGTAGCAAAGCGAGGACAGCCTGGCACTCTGTGATGACCTAGAAGGGTGGGAAGGAGGGTGACGGGAGAGAGGTTCAAGAGGGAGGGGATGTGTATATTATTATGACTGAATCACATTGCTGTACCACAAAAACCAGCAGAACATGTAAAGCAATTATCCTCCATTTGAAACAAAACAGAAGTACTCCCTCCAGCTCACTTCACAGCCATAAGTTTACCCACATCTGCAGCCCTTGAAGTTGGACAGGGCCATTGACTGGTATCATCCAGTGAAATGAGAGTGGGCGTCATCTGTGTCACTTCCTGGCAGAAGCATTCGGGACTGGGATAAGATGCTCCAGCAGAGTAGTCTCATCCCTTGTTGCAGCAACCTGGAAGACACGAGCTCAAAGCAGCTTGTATTTCTGAGTCACCACCAGGAGGGCAGCCCTGGAAAGTTGCCTAGCCAAATGTGGCATTTGCATGAGTGACACATAAACCACAATTGTGCAAAATCACCACATTTCTGGGTTGATCTGTTGTTAGCCTATCCTGATTAAATACTTCACTCCCTGGAGGTTCCTTGTATTCTCACTGATGGAAGATGGGATGAATGAACCTCATCTCTTTTTCATCCACAGTCCTCACTCTTCATGTCTCCCCTATCTTTCCTCCCCTCTCCTTCCAACACCAGAATCCAACCTCTTAATTTGACTTCTGAAGAACCTGAGGTTCAGAGAGGAGCGGCGACTTGTTCAAAGCCACACAGCACATAAGTGGCATAATCAGGCCAAGAAGCCAAGTCCCCTGCCTTCCCTACAGCTCTGCTACCCTCTATACCACACTACCACCCTAAAGCTTGTAACTTCCGATGTTAATAATGTTCTGAGCTCCCATACCTTTTAATCACTGTAAGTGATACAATCCATGCTACATTAATGCACTAATTACCAAAGGACGCACTGCCATACCCTGATCACTAACAAGCAGGATTGTCAATCTGCCATCCTCTTCACCAGAACATGCAAAATGTTTCCTGACTTGTTCTCAAGGTTTGGGTTGCAGGAGGAAGACATAATACAATGAGCAATCCATTCATTTCTTGTTGACAACAGTCAGGTGGCACTTCCATTATTATTCTTAGTCAACTAAGCAGAATCCAACAGGGCCCTGGTAGAAGGTGGCCGAGAGGACAGGTAGTGTGGATGAGTAGTTCTGCAAAGAAAACTCCTGCCTGGCTTAGATTCTCATTTTTCCCACTGTGCGTTTTTCAAAGCCTCTGTTTTCCAGTTACAAATAGGAATAAAAGTAGTGCCTGCTTCCTGGGGCTTTCCTGGGAATTCAACATCAACGTGAATGTGAAGTCCCGAGAAACAGAGTGAGGGGCTCAATTGATGTTGGCTGTGGTTATGATTACTATTTAGGGATAGTCTTAATAATTAATTTTTTCCCAGAAGTTTAAAGGAAAACTGGTACAGGAAGTGGGGTAACGCACTTTACCATTTATTGGACACTTGCCCATTCAGTCACATGATCCTTTATGAACATTCTATCTTCTAACTCTTCTCACAACCCTTTAAACTAGGTGTGAGCATCCCTCCTGCACCGACAAGGAAACTGAGGCTCAGAGAGGTTAAGTAACTTGTCCAAGGCCACACAGCTGGTGAGTAGTAAGTAATGAAGCCAGGATTTCAATCCAGGATGACCTGCATTTTTTATTTTACATGTTACAACAATGTGCTAATTCAATATCACTCCTCACAGGTTTTCTGTCTCCAAATATCCTTGTGGTTATGTACTCTGGGAAATCTATAGGCCATCCTGCTTGAGAGCAGAGGACATTCCAGGGCTGTCATTTGGGTCATATTCCCTCACATGAGGTGGCTCACATGGTAAAGAATTTGCCTGCAATGCAGAAGACCTAGGTTCGCTCCCTGGGTCGGGAAGATCCCCTGGAGAAGGGAATGGCAACCCACTCCAGTATTCTTGCCTGGAGAATCCCTTGGACAGAAGAGCCTGGCCAACTACAGTCCATGGAGTTGCAAAGAGTCAGACAGGACTGAGCGACTAACACTTGCACATTTTCAATCATGCGCTTGCTGAGCATTCGCTAGCACAGTGCAGGGTCCTGGAATCACAGAGCTGGATAAAGATGTGGCCTTTGCCTTCAAGGCCATCAAGGTCCAGTGAGTAAGAGACTGATGTAAATGTGAGTCCATGACAGTAGCCCCAACAGCACAGCAAAATATGAGAGCACAACAAAACCATGAGGATACAGAACAGAGGGGGTTACCCATGGGAGAATTCTCAGGGGAAGTAAAACCTAAGGCAAGTTTTGAAAGATCAGTAAATACCTACATGCAGATCTGGAGAGAAAGGGTGTTCCAGATGCCAGATAAGCAAGTGCAGTCAGACATGAACAAGGGAACTATTCTTAGAAAAGACAAGCAGCCCATTCTGCTGAAGTAGCTATGTGTGAGAGGGGAGAGAAGGAACAAGACTCTGGAGCAAGGTATGGAATACACCGGACACTACCAGGAAGCAGTCCAGGATGTTAAGCTGGGGTGGGCATATAGACGTCATGGTTTGCTGTGTGAAGCCAGGCAGGTCTAAAGCAGGGGATCTGAACCGTGGCTACAGAGGAGACTTTTTAAAAATCCAATTACATGCAAAGTAGCTTCAGTCATAGCTGACTCTTTGCGACCCTATGGACTGTAGCCCACCAGGCTTCTCTGTCCAGGGGATTCTCCAGGCAAGAATACTGGAGTGGGCTGCCATGCTGTCCTCCAGAGGATCTTCCCCACCCAGGGACTGAACCGGCATCTCTTATGTCTCCTGCACTGGCAGGTGGGTTTTTACCACTAGTGCCATAGGATCCCAAACCAGATCAATCAAATCAGATACTTTGGAGGTGTAGATTCACTGGGCTCATTGGGCAATTCTAATGAGTGGCCAGGGTTCAGGCAACCTGTTTAGAGGCAGGAATAACATTCAGGGGCTCATGCTAGGGAATTAGAGTCTGCATGAGAAGAAAGAACTAGACTCAAAACAACAACATTTTAGGAACTAAAATTGACAGTTTTGATTGATGAGGTGTGGGAGCTGAGAGAGTGGGCAGAAGGAGACACTACATTTTATATATATTTTCCTTATGTTATTTCTCTGTGCTTTATTGCACTTCACAGATACTGTGTTTCTTTGCAAATTGAAGGTTGGGGGCAACCCTGCCTAGAGCAAGTCTGTTGGTGCCATTTTCCCAACAGCATTTGCTCACTCTGCCGGCTCAGATGATAGCTAGCATTTTTTAGCAATCAAGTATTTTTCCTGTCTTTATTTATTCATTTATCTGGGTATATTGGGTCTTAGTTGCAACACCTGGGATCTTTGTTGTCATGCAGGAACTTTGGTTTTGGAGCACGGACTCTAGCTGAGGCATGCAGGCTTCAGTAGTTGCTGCACATGGGCTCTGCAGTTGCGGCTTGGGGACTCTGGAACATGTGGGCTCAGTAGTTGCAGTGCTTGGGTTTTAGGTGCTCCAAGGTATATGGGATCTTTGTTTCCTGACCGGGGATCGAACCTGCATCCCCTTCACTGCAAGGCCGATTCTTAACCACTGGACCATCAGGGAAGTCCCCAGCAATGAAGTAATTTTTAATTGAGATGTGTACATCTTTTTTTAGACATAATACTATTGATACTATAAACTTAATAGAATTCAATATGGTGTCAATGTAACTTTCATATGCACTGGAAAATGAAAAAATTCATGTGACTCACTTGATTGCTATATTTGCTTGATTGCTGTGGTCTGGAACCAAACCTACAATATCTCCAAAGTATGCCTGTGTATATGTGTGTATGAAAGTGAAAGTGTTAGTAACTCAATCGTATCCAACTCTTTGCAACCCCATGGACTGTGGCCCTCCAGGCTCCTCTGTCCAAGGGATTCTCCAGGCAAGAATACTGGGGGTGGGTTGCCATTTCCTCCTCCAGGGGATCTTCCCCACCCAGGGATCAAACCCAGGTCTATTGCACTGCAGGCAGATTCTTTACCATCTGAGCCACCAGAGAAGTCCCTATGTATGGGCTTCCCAGACGGTGCTAGTGGTAAAGAACCCACTTGCCAATGCAGGAGATGCAGGAGACATGGGTTGAATCCCTGGGTGAGGAAGATATATATATATATATATATGTGTGTGTGTGTGTGTGTGTGTGTGTGTGTGAGAGAGAGAGAGAGAGAGAGAGAGGGAGAGAGAGAGAGAGAGAGAGAGAGAGAGGCTTCCCTGGTGGCTCAGAGATAAGGAAGATCCCCTGGAGAAGGGAATGGCTACCCATTCCAGTATTCTTGCCTGGAGAAACCCATGGACAGAGGAACCTGGCGGGCTATAGTCCATGGGTTCGCAAAGAGTCAGACATGACTGAGCGACTAACACTTTCACTTTTCATACGTACACACACACACACACACACACACACACACACACAACATATTGCCAAAGGTTCTAACAAGCCCATCAGCAATTGTAGGTGTTTCCCATCCTCATGGCGGTTATCTACAAGAATCCAAAATGATTACAACAATTCAAGAAAGCTTGCCGCATGCTGCAAACACTGTCTTTAATACTCGGGGGTCCACATTCATTCCAGTTGCCCTGCACGGTCAGGAGGGATCTGCACTGAGCCCATACTGGCCTCTTGAAGGAGAAACGCCTGGGGAATTCCACGGGAGGAATGAAATCGCTGTCTCGTTAGTGCATTATTTACTTTGACGCAGAATTCTAGCAGCTGTAGCTCAGGCCCCACTGTTCACATGGTTGGGTAGGGATTGTAATGGGAATACTATTAATTTGATGGTTTTAAAGTAGGTGATTTCCAATTTGAATTATTCTCAAGTTGTGAAATGAGTCTGAGCCGGTTTGTAAAACGGCAAGAAGTCAATGCACCGTATAACCTTGATTTTTTTAAGAGTCCCGATGCCATGCAGAAAAAATTCTCCTTCGAACCTATTATAAGGGGGTTAAAAAAATGCCACCATTCTCCCACTCCTTAGGCAAATTAGCAAGACAAATGTTAGCAAAAAGCTCTGCAGACGCCCATTATTTACAAAGAGGAGAGGAAAGAAGATGCCATGAAATAAATCACGCTGACAGTTCAATCAAAAAAAAAATCACAATATATTATTCATGTTGCTTCTCAAGAGCTGGAAAGAAACTGGACAGGGAGAGCCAAATATGTACTTGAGTGCTTTATTTACCCATAATAACAATTTGAATTCCTAAGGTACCTCTGTTTAATGAAATCTGACGCTGCACTGACATGACAGGCTCATTCAACATGCATTTTTTTTTTGGTATTTCAACCCTGAACTGGTGCTGTTCTAGGCACCAGGACTGCCAAAGTAAGCAAGACAGGTGAGACCTCTGCTTCTGTGAAGGTTAAATCCAGATGTGAGTGGGTAGATGGACAGGTAATAAACAAGCAAACTCATGGACCATGGTCAATGGTTGCTTTAGTTGCTAAGTTGTGCCTAATTCTTGCAACCTCATAGACTGTAGCCCACCAGGCTCTTCTGTCCATGGGATTCTCCAGGCAAGAATACTGGAGTGGGTTGCCATTTTCTTCTCCAAGGGATCTTCCCGACCCAGGGATCGTCTCCTGCATTGCATGCGGATTCTTCACCAACATGGTCAGTGCCCTAAAGAAAACTAGACAGGGGCTTCCCTGGTGGTCCAGTGTTTAAGAATTCAGCTTCCAGTGCAGGGGATGTGGGTTCTATCCCTGGTGAGGGAACTAAGATCCCACATCCACAGGGCAACTAAGCCCACACCTCACAACTACTGAACCCACACGCCGCAAAGATCCTGCAGGCTGCAATAAAAGCTGACGCAGCCAGAAATCAATCTGTCTATCAATAAACACATATTTTAAAAAACTAAGTGGTGCAGCAGAGATCCTACTTCACGGTGGGGATTGGATGAGACTCTCTGTGGAGGTGGCATTGAAGCTGAGTGGCAAGAGTCAATCAGGGAGAATCTAGAGAAAGCGTGCTTGAAGGAGGGTCCTCCCCAGTGCAAAGACCTGGATATAAGACGAGGGTGGGCATGCCCAGTGAACACGAAATAGGTCCACAGGTTGTGAGGCAGTGAGCAAGGTGGAGCAGGTGGGAGGTGAGGACTAGGCAGGAGGCAGGAGGTTCTTGCCCAGACAGGACTTTGCAGGCTGTGAGAGGGTGTTTGATTTTCATTCTGAGTGCAACAGGAAGGCTCCTGGAGGGCTTTAAGTGGAGGGAGTGACATGATCTGATTTAAGTAAATTAAAGACCCCCCTATGGCATTTCAGCATTGTGTAAGGCTCCATGAAGGATGAGACGGAGAGATGCAGTTAAGTGGGGGTGGGTGATATGAGGGCTTGGGGGTGAAAGAAGAAATCCTAAGAAAGATGAGCTACTGCAAGACATGGATGGTGAGAGGAAGGACTGACCCATGGGAATAGCTTCCTGAGTCAAATCATTGATCATCAACATTAACACATCCGAGAAAAGATGATACTTTGCAGGGTGAGGGGTTGCCCTGCCCAGAAGAGAAGGATTTGGAAGAGCCAATAGGGTCAGGTGTGTCTCAGGGAGGGGTAGGTGCTAAATCCCAGAAACACAAGAAATCCATCACTAGAGATGAGATGGGGCGAGGATGGGAACTTTGCCTTGTAGGCTGAACCAGTGGTTCTCAACTGGGGGCGATTCCATCCTCTCAAGGACTTAAGGCAACATACGGAGACACCCCTGGTTGTCACCACCGGGAGGGAGGATACTACTGGCATCTAGTGAGTAGAGGCCAGGGACGATGCTAAACATCCTGCAAGACACAGAACAGCCCCTCAACACAGAAATGTCCTGCTCCAAATGTCTGTAGTGCCGAGAGAAACCCTGGGTGTACTGCAGCAGCGGAGGCAGACAGTCCTTATTCTTGTCTCTTTCACAAAACAGAAAGTTATAGTTGAGACAGAACTAATGGCAGGGTCCCCAGAACAAAGTCTATCCATGATAATCAGAGCCACAAACAGCGTGGCCAGTGTTTCATTAAACCTGTGCTAGAAACATTTGCTCCTTCATCTGGAGTGATTACTATTAGGATCACGATTGCCGTCACTAACCCAAGAAGAAGTGCTGGGACTTTTTCTGTATCTGGAAGTTACCTTGACCCCACCAACACCCCAAGGACCCCTGAAGTTTCAAGACTTCCTCTTTAGAGGGAAAGAAGCCATGAAAATGAAGTCTTTACAAGGTCCACCAATGCACACTGAGAAAAACAAGCATTGCAGTGTGGGATAAGCCGTGGGTGGCCTCCCTGACAGCTTGTTTTTAAATACTTTCCAACGAAAAGGAGTTGCCTCCAAGAAACTGTCTGTGTGCTGGCAGCTCCAAAAATGGAAGCAAAGCCCTTGTGGCCAGTGTTCACAGACATGCTGATGAGGAGTGCTGCTAATTTAAGCCCAGTCTCAAAGGTGCCTGTGGCCTCCATGGGAAATTGGCACTCTTCTCAGGAGAGGACGGTTCATCACCTTACAGCAGCCACAGGAATGGAGAAAACAAAAAAGCACTGAATGGCCTCTCACAAAGGGAGGTTCACAAGAGGTGTGTTCGCTGGGACGTTGCTCTCTGAACATTTCCTCCCCAGCCTAGGTTGAGCTGAACAGAACAGATTATTAGGATTTAAGATGCACTTTTTTCAATGCTACTTAAGTGGTAGGGGGCCAATTATGTCCCCAGATCTGACCCACTTTTTATACGTTCTCTTGGTGGAATTCCTTGCAGGATATTTAAACAAGGAACTTTAGCCAAATCAAAGCACAGGACCACTTTGATATACACTGGGCCAATGCCCGATACCACAAGGCTGGACTTTTAGAAAAGGTGAGTCCATGCAGCATAGATTTTACCCACCTTCTTCTTAACCCAGATCGGAAACTTGACCGGACACAGTAAAGAGCATGTCTGGACATCACGCATATGGCTGGTGCAATTCATCAGATTGACCAGCCAGTGCATATAGGTGCACGGGGTGGGGACATAGCGAGAGGATGTGGCCGATCTGGGCCCTGAGCTCAACTCATCTACCCAGATTGGAGGACAGGACAGGAGAGAGGAAGCTTAGCATGGTATGTGTCTTTAAAACATACTGGCTTTGGCCCCTCAGTAAATGTGGCCCACGTACGGGTTTCCACGTTGGTTAATCACAATGGCCTCTCTCCCTGCCTTAGAGGTGGGAGCTGGGATGTGATGCACTGAGGGGGAGACCAAGGCCGCTGAGAGCCCCTCCCCGCTGATAGCTGTTGTTTAGTCACTTGGTCGTATCTGACTCTTTGTGACCCTTTGGACTGTAGCCCACCAGGCTCCTCTGTGCATGGGACTATCCTGGCAAGAATGCTGGATTGGGTTGCCATTTCCTTCTCCAGGGGAATCTTCCTGACCCAGGGATCAAACTTGCATGTCCTGCATTGGCAGGCAGATTCTTTACTACTGAGCCACCAGGTAAGCCCTCCCCACTAATAAAGAGCCCTAATTATAAGCGATCCTTTCTAGGGAGATGAAATAAAGCTGGTCCTCCCTCCTCCGGTGCCACATATGGGTAACAAGTACAGAGAAAGTGAGTTCCTGAAGGTGAAATGCAGACCTTGGAAAATGTCCTTCATCCACGTGTTTCTTCTTTTCTCCAGTGAAGCACAAAATAACTTCCTCAGCTTTTGTCTTGGGACCAGGAATGAGTATGAGGTAAGGTCAGACCTGGGTGGGTAAGATCCATCCCAGCCTCTTTCCCCTCTGCTCCTGGATACTTCTCCAGGCTTTTCTGGGCATGTTCCCTCATGGGTTGATCCATCTCGTATCATCCTTTCCATGCAACTCAGGAAAGCATTCATTCATTCAACAAATGTTTATTGCATGCTAGCATCTTAGATGGGGTCCCTCAAAGCAGAGGCTGAGACAGGGAAGTGGGGGCACGTGATTTATTGAGGGAGAATACTTCAAGAAAAATCTCGAAGGGAGGAAGCAAAACAGAATAGCGAATGAGAGAGACCAGAGCCGGGCTGTGGTCCCAGATAGAGTCTAGCCTTGACTTGTTTGATCTGTGGCAGTGGTCAGCAGACTCTGTCTGTAAAAGGCTATGCTGTAAATATTTGAGGCTTTGCAGGCCACATGATCTCAGTGACAACTACCCAAGACATGTGTTGTAACAGGAAAGTAGCTGGAAGATATGTAAATGAGTGGCCGTGGCCATGAAGTCAATGTACCTACCCCCACACCCCCCACCACTGGCTTGGAACACTGAATACAGGAGTAAAAGCTGTGTCCATCCCACCCACATCCACTTTCCTGCACTGCTGTGCCCAGGCATTAGCTGCCATGAATATCAGCTTCTAATAACTTTTAATAACTGCCGCTGCCCCCCTTATCCAGAAAATTGCCTGAAGCTAACAGAAACCACCTTGCATTACCAATTGGGTGTTTCCCTGGTGGCTCAGATGGTAAAGAATCTGCCTGCAATGCAGGAGACTTAGGTTCAGTCCCTGGGTAGGGAAGATCCCCTTGAGAAGGAAATAGCAACCCACTCCATTATACTTGCCTGGAGAATCTTATGGACAGAGGAGCCTAGTGGGCTACAGTCCATGGGATCGCAGAGTCGGACACAACTGAGTGGCTAACAATACATGTATTAGCAATTACACTCCCTCCCCTCATCTGCCCAGGAGCAGCCCAGTTGGTGCCTGACGGATACAGAGGTACAGAGACCAACCCTCTGGCTCCCAGAGGGATATCCCAGTGGCACCTAAGATGCTCTAAAGTTGGGATCAGCAAAATTATTGCTCATGGACCACAAATGACCTTTGTCCATTCAACTCAATCCCCTGAGCCTAACACAGAGCCTGGAAAAGAGCAGAGGGGTGTAAATGTTTATTGAATAAAATGAAACCTTGATACATCGGTAAACTGGGGCAGGGTTGGCAGGGGAAGGCATTCTTTCGAGTCCTCAGACATATCAAAGGCTTTGATACACACTGTTGTCTGCTGCAAGCATTAGCCTGCCTCCCCAACCCTGCTTTGTTTAGCTAACCCGCCTAGTTTCTCATCCTCCAATTCTCAGTGGAAGTTGGTCTGCCCCCAGCCTGAGTTTTTCGTTCCCCATCTGTGCCTTTGCCTGCCACACAGGGAGTAATCCTTCCATAGTATACTAGGTCTTTAAGTTTACCCCTATCTCTCCCACTAGAATGCTGGCTCCATGGGGACAGGCACCTCCCCTGTCTTGGTCACATCTGCAATCTTAGCATCCAGCACAGTGCCTGACACATGGCAAGCCCTCAGTAGAATATTTGAGGAATTGAAAGTCAAGTTCATTCTTTGCCATTTTGACTCACATTTCTTTTCATCCAACTTTTAATATAAAAATTTCCCAAACTTCCAGAAAAGTTGAAAAGTTAGTGCAGTGAATATCACTTAGATTCAATAACCGTTAATATTTGACACTCTAATTTTTAAAAAATAATAGTAAACATTCTTTAGGCATTTACAGTATGCCAAGTCCCGGCCAGAGTCCTTGGCAAATATTTCTTCAATCCTGAAAAACAGCAGAGAAGATATGCACCATTATTCTTCCCATTTCTCTGATAAGGAAACTGAGGCTTAAAGAAGTTGTTGTATCACTTTCCAAATTCAAAAAGCTAGTACTTAATATTACCCCAAATGTGGCTCAGCGGTGAAGAATCTGCCTGCAATGTGGGAGACCAGAGTTCTATCCCTGGGTTGAGAAGAGCCCCTGGAGAAGGGCATGGCAACCCACTCCAGTATTCTTGCCTAGAGAATCCCATGGACAGAGGAGTCTGGAGGGCTACAGTCCCTGGGGTCGCAAAGAGTCTTTAATATTAGATCAAACCTAGGGCTGGTGTGGTAGCCTGAACTCCTGACTTCTAGGTTATACTGTCTGGTAACCCCACAACAGTGCAATGTGCTGGAGAAACCCAGAGAGTATCGGATTCTGTTATTTCCAGGGAGTCTAAGGAAGTTTGTGGAGAGATGAAGCCAGAGAAGGATACAAAACTGAAGTTTGGCGGCCAATCATCAAAGAGATTAATTCCAACAGCATCTACCCCAATCTCTTCCTTCCCTGCCATACATCTCTGACATGACCATTATTAGTGACTGGGCTCAGAAGCTTGCCACCTTGTATGATCTGAATTGATCCGGTAAAGAATTCTCCGGAAAGCACCATTAAGATGATTTATAGTCTAATTTTGGTTGCTATAGATTCCAAGTCAGACTTATGACTGGAGAGAGGGGGAAAAAAAAACCCACTCACTTGGAATTCAGGCAAAGGTTTCGGTATTGATAGAGAAGCATGGCTGGCTGGGAAAAGTCATATTTTTCTTTTAAGTTTACAGCTACCACTCCTGGTTTGGGGTTGCTACAGCAACTGAGGGCCAAGGGGAGGAGGGAAGGAGGGGGGCGGCTCTGCAGATCTCCGGCTAGTGAAAGCTGATTGATAGGTCTCCGGAATGCTGTTAAGACACTTCTGTGCAACGAGCCAGATAACATTAGTTTATTTATTAAAACGCATGTTAAAACACCAGTCGTTTCTCTTGCCGCAGCATTTCATCCTAATCATTGTTGTTAAGGCATTGTTAAGAGGCTACTGACAGGGACGGGAGGCGAGTCTCATTAGGGAGCCAAATGCCATTTTGCTGCGGGTGATTTTGCGCTGGGCTCGCAGCAGGCCCGTGCAGGGGTGCGTCATTACACTAATTTGGCGTGATGGATTGCTCCCCTCTCCCGCGACTCGACCCGTCCGGGCTTCCAAGGAGTTTGAGGCTTGGGCTAATCCCAGGAAAGACTTCTGTTCCCGGCTGTGAGGAGCTCTGGCTGGGCTCGTGTCCTGCTAAGGTCTCTGAATTCCTGTCTGCTCTGTCACCAGGCTGACAGCCTGGCCGGGCTGAGTGGCAGTTCGCGCCCTGAGCATAGCGAGTGTCATCGGGCACGCGGGGCCGGCGTGTATGGCCTGTCAAAGGTGACACAGCTCGGGAGACAGCCTACAGCGGCAGTTGAGACAGGCTGGGCAAGAATCCCATTCTCACACTTGCCAGAGTTGTGACTGAGGGAACCTCTTAAATCTCTGTTTACCTGTCTGGACATGGGCATGCTGACATCGCTTCCGTTCATGATCACATGCCATTCACTTCCCTTAGCGCTCTACCTGCACGAGCTCATTCATTCCTCACAAAGCCTGATGAAACAGATACTTCTCCATCTTGCAGATGAGGAAACTGAGGCTTAGGGAGGCTCAGAACCCAGAGGAGCAGTATAGCTCCCAGAGTTTGGAGAGGATTAAATGAGATGCGTTTAGACTCCTGAGCATCGGTCAATGTTTGTACCATACTTGGTACAGTAAGTCCCCTGTATACAAACAAGTCCCCTTCCAACAGTGATTTCCTAAGTCCAGTTTTTTCCTAAATACAACAAAATTGGCCTAGGTACCCAATGAACCCAAGTAGCTATATAGTACTGCACCGTAATTGGTTTGGGGCTTCCCAGGTATCTCAGTGATAAAGAATTTGCCTGCCAACACAGGAGCCACAGGAGACATGGGTTCAATCCCTGGGTCAGGAAGATCCCCTGGAGGAGGAAATGGCAACCCACTCCAAGTATTCTTGCCTGGAGAATCCAATGGACAAAAGAGCCTGGTGGACTACAGTCCATGGGGTCGCAAAGAGTTGGACACGGTTTAGCAACTGAGCATTCTCACACTGTAATAGATTTATAATAATTTTCACACAAATAACATATAAAAAACAAATGTAAAAATAAAGAAAACATTTTTAATCTTTTTTTTTAAACATTTTTAATCTTAAAAGGTACAGTAGTATAGGACAACAACTGGCACTTCTTAGTAATACCAACTGCATCATCACTTCTCTTCCTCTTGTTTCCAAATAGCCTGGGCTTGAAATAAAGATACCATACTACTGTACTGTATACAGTACTGTCACCAAAGCACAGCCACTGGTAGAGGATGCACACAGATGACAGTATATGCCAGAAATGTGAACCAAGTTAGGAGACCGGACATATAAATGCACATTCTCATATTTGAAAGCTCACAGCTTGAAGGTTTGCATATATTAAGTATGTACTATTAATTTTCAAAGTTTTTTACATTTTTATTGAGGTATAATTGACAAAACTATATATATGTAAAATGTATGATGTGATATGATATACATATACTCTGTGAAATGATTGCCACAATCAGATTAATTAACACATCTGTCACTTCACATAGTTACCTAGTTTTTGTGCAGTGATAAGGCTTAAGATCTACTCTTCCAGCAAAGTCCAAGGATGCAATACAGAATTATTAACTAGAGTAACCATGCTGTGCATCAAACTCCCAGAATTAATTCATCTCATACCTTAAGGCTTATGCCCTTCGGCCCAAATCATCATTATTGTTGGTGGTGATCTTGGGGTTGGCAAGTAGTATTTCCCTGCCCACCTGAAGCTCATCATGGTGACCTTTGTCTAATAGTATGAACAATCTCCAACCAGGAGTTAGACTCTTTCCACTCCTCATGACCATGGCTTCCCTGGTGACACAGATAGTAAAGAATCTTCCTGCAATGTGGGAGACCCAGGTTCAATCCCTGGGTTGGGAAGATTCCCCTGGAGAAGGGAAAGGCAACCCACTCCAGTATTCTTGCCTGAAGAGTTACATAGACAGAGGAGCCTGGTGGGCTCCAGTCCATTGGGTTGCAAAGAGTTGGACATGACTGAGTGACTAATATTCTCACTTTCACTCCTCATGACATCAAGTTAATCCTCACACCAGCCCCATGAGATGAGCATCATTTCAACTCTACAGGTGAAGACCTTCAGATTCTAAGACATGAAATCATGGGCCTGGGGTCACCCAGCTGGTAAGAGGCATTATTGGAGTTGAATCCTTCTCTTCATGGTTCCAACACCTGGCTGTTAATCCTTATATTCTACTGTGAGTGTGCCACATAAAACCACGGACTCAGTATTAGGGGTTCTCCCACAAACTTAAATGTGCATGTGATACATGAATTCCTCTATACTATCTCTGAGCAAGAAATTATCCAGGCTTGGCTTGAACACCTTAAAGGAACTCAACTTTCTACAGAGGACAGCTTCACTGTTAAAAAGTTCTTCCTTACACTATACCTAAATTGCAGCCATTGCTGCCTTACAATGGGGGTTTGAGTCTCTAGAGCAAGGTAGATGACCATACATTTCTTTTTTATGTGCCAGCCTATTCTATTGAATTTTTGATGTGAATTGTCATCGCGCCCACCTTAGAGTCCCTGTGTGCTCATTTATTCGTTTTCTCACTCACTGATCCACTCCCTTATCTAATCATTCTGCAAATATCTGTCAAGGTTCTTGTGTGCACCAGGCACTGTACTAGGCACTGGGCTACAGTGCTGAATGGGACAGGCACAGTTCTGCCTCTGTGTGGTTTATATTTTAGTTGGGGAGAAAAAAAACTTTTTAAAAAGTTATTTGATGCTGATTCTTAAGAATTATAAAGGAAAAACAGAAGATTCTATGAGAGTCTGCCAGGACAAATAGGAATTTCTTATTGTTTTTTAATACCAAAAATATTTTGTTTTGGGGTATAGTCAATTAAAAATGTTGTGGTAGGTTCAGGTGAACAGCAAAGGACTCACTCATATATATACATGTATCCATTCTCCCCCAAACCCCTCTCCCATCCAGACTGGCACATAACACTGAGCAGAGTTCCATGTGCTATAAGATAGGCATTTGTTGGTTATCTATTTTAGATAGAGTAGTGTGTACATGACTTTCCCAAAGTCCCTAACTACCCCTTCCCCCAGAGGAATTTTTTTTAAGATTTTTTTTTCACACGGACCATTTTTTAAAGTCCTTATTGAATTTGTTACCATATTGCTTCTGCTTTATGTTTTGGTATTTTGGTCACCAGGCATGTGGATCTTAGCTCCCTGACCAGGGATTGAACCTGCACCCCTGCATTGGGAGGTGATGTCTTAACTAGTGGATGGCCAGGGAAGTCCTAAGTAATAAGAATTGATTTGACAAAAAAAGATGCTATAAGGCAAGAGAGGAAAGCATTCCAGGGGAAGTGAGCAGCATGTGCAAAGGTCCTGTGGTAAGAAAGAACTCAGTGATGAACTAAAGGAAGAGTGTGTCTGTAGAGAGTCAAGGGGAAAGAGAGTGAGAGATTTGACTGGAGTGTTGTGGTCAAAAAATTCCCATTCCTTGTGTCTCCTCCAGCTTCTCAAACAGCAAATTAGGGGAGTAGGAACAGAGTCCTAAAGGCTGGAAGCAAGTCAGTCAGGCTGATTAATATCTCTTCTGGACCTGAATATGTCTGTGAATGTGTTTGAGCGATTGTCTCCTTATGTAAGTTGACAACTATGTTTCAATAATGTTTCCCCAAACCCCCTTTCCTGCAGGATTCTGGTTTTAAATTGTCCAAAAAGAGAGCTTATGGGATTTTGAAGGCAGCGATTAAGCAGCAGCCATTACCCTGAGAAGGTCACTGGGTCTGACATGCTGGGAAAGAGTCACAGATGTTCTTGGGAGATTCGGGCTCGTCCTTACTCTCCTCTGCACCACACTGAGCTTGTCTGCCTGACCACTGGCCCTGCTGACCAATCCCCAGCCAGGTGCCTGGCTGCTGACTCACAGAGATGGAGTCACACTCAGTCAACCAGTCCCACCTCTTCAGCTGGATGTGCCTGCAGTCTCCCGTCTGCCACCAGACTGGTTGGTGACTTTTTCTGATGCTCCAGCTCCCCTCTCCAGGCCTCCATTTCCCAGCTTCTCACACAAGTCTGTGAAGTCTGATTCTTATGAGAAATCCTTGATCCTGTTATATTCTTCATGACTGTTCCCTTATGAAGCCTGCATCAACCCAAGAGAAGGGACCAGGAGGGAAGGGAAGGTTGGGGAGAAGACAAAGAAAGATGACCTGATCGTTAGATCTCGTCCAGCTGACTTGTCCCCCAGCAGGAAGGGGCCCATGTTAGGACCTTCTGTGGCAGTCACCTCTTGTGTTCTTCTCTGATTTGAGCAAGTCAATTTTGTTGGTCTATTGACCTTCGTTTCATAACTGAGGAAAAATCAAATGCCTTTCTGCCATCAGGAAAGAGGGTGATGACTTACAATGAGCATTTAGGCGCAACGAGAGGTGAGAATGGAAGTCTAGTTCCTGCTCTTTTCACTTCTGCCATTTTTCATCAATGTCTCTATGACTTTCCCATGAAAGCTTTCTTAACTCATGCCAGGGGTATTTTATGCCTCTTTTAAACAGAGGGGTGGAGAGGCTCAAAAGGTGTATTCCAAAAGGTCTCACAGCTGTTAAGCAGCAGAGTCAGAATGCAGTCTCAAGTTCTGTCCAATTCCAAAGCCCAGGCTCTTAGCCAGTATGCTCTGTTGTACTCAATGAATGTAAGTTTTCCTACTCTACCTGCTCTCCTCCCTATATTTAAATCCAATTTTTATTTCAAGTCTGAGTCCTAGACCCTCTATAAGTTTTTTCCATGATTAATCAAGTCCACAGAGAACTCTTGCTGCCTTAATTCCCACTTCTCCATTTCTACAGTGTGGCACTTAATGATTTTCTTTTTTTTTTTTTAATTTGACTGCACTGGGTCTTAGTTTCCCATGGGACTTCTCTTTAGCTGTAGCATATGGGCTTATTGTTGCAGTGTGCTGGCTTCTCTTCTTGTAGAGCATGGGCTCCAGAGTGCTGGCTCAGCAGTAACACACTCGGTTAGTTGCCCTGTGATATGTATGATCTTACCCAACTAGGGATCAAACCCATGTCCCCTGCATTGGAAGGCAGATTCTTAACCACTGGACCATCAGGAAGTCCCTCTTAATAATTTTCTAATGCTTCAAGACTTGCTCCAGGAGTTGGTGATGGACAGGGAAGCCTGGCATGCTGCAGTCCATGGGGTCACAAAGAGTTGGACATGACGGAGTGACTGAACTGAACTGATGCTTCAAGTGCATTGTACTTTTGACCCCAACCCTCGCCCCCCACCACTGTAAGATCTGAGAAGGCACCTTCTATAGAGTGAAGATCAAGGGATATCAAGATTGGTTCAAACACTTTTTGAGTGGCTTTGGAGGAAAGTCAGTCATCTCTCTGAGTCTCAGTTTGATTTATGAAGTCAGAAGGTCATAATGTTGCCTTAAAGTATTAATGAGAAAACTATTTGTGAAGCAATTAGCATAGTGTCTGACTCATAATAGACCCTCAGAATGATAGCTACCACTGTTATCACCGTGGGCTTATTTCTTGTGTACTGGCTTAGTGTGTGGTGAAGGGGAGACAAAAATAGTATGCAGTCAATAAGCAACTATTAATAGAATGGTCCATTGACTATTTCATTAAGAACTTACTGAGATGTCATTTTATTCCAGACAATGTGCGAAGTATTTGACTTTAAAGATTTTTTAAGTCAAATAAAATGCCCCTGTCTTGGACATATGAGCATGATAACTCTATTACAATGTGGCAAATTCAATAATAAACTCATAGGGTTTTATGGGGACCCAGAGGAAGAGCACTTATCAAATCTAGGAAGACTTCCAGGAGGAAGACTCAAATTAGCTCCTAAAGAATAGAAGAAATGAGACTATGATCTATGTGATTGCCTTCCAGCCGCCAGAAGGCAATGTTAGGAGTCAGTTAAAGAAATGGCAGGCAAAGGAGTGGTGTTTGTGCATCTGTGAATGGGGCCTCAAATTCACGTTTATAGTAATTGTTTTTGCATCTTAGGACTCCTGTCTAGAGGTTGGATTAGTTAGAAATAAGCCCCCTCTTTAACTTCACTTCATCTCAGCTTTTCCTTCTTTGCAGTAAACACACAAGCCATTCTGTGAGCTCTCTCCCCTTCCTTTGTACATACCATGCATATTCTTAGAAGCAGCCTGCCGAGAAACAAAGGTTAATTCTGCAGGGGATAAATTGCCAAAGCCATGTTCTTATTTGAAGTTTTGATTTAGGGAATCAATGTGGGTTTTTCTTTACTTTGCAAAGTTCCTTCACATCTCCATCTAAGGCAGATCCATCAGCCTGGCTCTGTGTATCAGCCACAGATTTTGATTCTGCTATTTAAAAGGTAGGGGTTTCCAGGTGGTGCTAGTGGTAAAGAACTTCCCTGTCAATACAGGAGTAATAAGAGATGCAGGTTCAGTCCCTAGGTCTGGAAGATTCCCTGGAGGAGGGCATGGAGACCCACTCCAGTATTCTTGCCTGGACAATCTCATGGACAGAGGAGCCTGGTGGGCTACAGTCCATAGGGTTGCAAAGAGTCAGACACGACTGAAGTGACTTAGCACACAGCAGCACAGCACATTTAAAAACAGACTGGCTTTGCCTATAGGACTTCTGTAAGGTACTTATAATAAAGAAGGTAAGGGGTGCTCAGTTAGAAGACTTTGATCTCCACAACCTGGCTGCATACAGGATGCTGTAAAGTCTGAGGGCAAGAACAGGGCTGGCAGTGCATAGGTAGAGCCCCTGAGGTTGGTGCATATATGAAATATCAGAAGGTCACCGAATCCTCAGTTGGTGACAGTGCTATTGAAGTGTTCCCGCCGAGAGCCTCTGAGTGGCCCTACCTGGTCTGTAAGGGAATCGAGCTGGGACTGAAAACACTTGCTTACATAATGCTGCATAACTTGGAGTGTTTGGTAGATCTTGGGATGTTTCAGTCACCAAATATTAACAAACACCTACTTTGTGCCAAAAGGGTAACAGGCAAGCAGGGCTGTCCCCTATTTTTCTGAAGTTCTTGTACCACCCTCAGAAAGAAAGTGGGGAGTTGGAATCTACTCCTGGAGATATGAACTCATGTGACTGTCTCTGCCAAGATGGTGTGATTTTTCTCATCCATCTATTCAGAGAGGGCAATTTTCTCTAACTCTTACAAAGATGAAATCTATACTAGGCTCTACTCTGGGTACAAGACAATCATAATGCTTGCTCTTATCCTAGAAGCAGGTGAGGAGGGAACCAGAAGATAGGCATTGTAAGCCATTTAAGAACTGGGTCTACATATTTTTCCCATGCTTAAGTAGTCCAGATATGAGCTACATTATCATACCCTCTTAAAGGACCCTGAGAAGAATTTACACTCAAAAATGCATTTATTGAATAGTGTGAAACGTACCAAAGATTCCATGGGGTATACAGGCAACCAAACAATATTTGAGATGACTTCAGATTATGCCAAGTGCTAAGAAGGGAATGAATACAGTAAGTCCTCTACATACAAAACAAGCTCTGTTCCGAGAGCATGTTCATAAGTTCAATTTGTTTGTAAGTCCAACAAAGTTAACCAACTAATACAATTGGCTATATATCGCTGTACTTAAATAGGTTTATAACACTTTTCACACATGTAATACGTAAGAAACAAACACAAAACAATAAAACATTTTTAATCTGACAGTACAGTGCCTTGAAAAGTACAGTACAACAACTGGCCTCTAGGGACTGGCATTGAGTGAACAGGCAAGAAATAAAATACTGCACTGTCTACAGTGTGTAAAGTACAAGAGCACAACCACTCGTAGAGGAGGCCCACGTGCAGTAATGTATGCCGGATACAAGAACTAACTTACAAGATCGAAAGTTTGAACCTTGAAGATTCATATGTAGAGGACTTACTGTAGTGTGATGCTAATGATGTAAAGGGGAAAGGGTGTTACTTTGCCTAAATAATACTTTGCTTCCCAGGTGGAGCTAGTGGTAAAGAACCCTTATGCAGGAGACATAAGAGACATGGGTTCAATCCCTGGGTTGGAAAGAACCCCCAGGGAAGGAAATGGCAACCCACTCCAGTATTCTTGCATGGAGAATCCCACAGACAGAGGAGCCTGGTGGGTTATGGTCCATAGGGTTGTAAAGATTTGGATACGACTGAAGTGACTTAGCACAGCACAAAGGCTTCCTAATATTCAGCCTTTGAGCACAGACTAAAGATGCAAAAGACCTAGCCATTGAAAAGTGGGGATCTGAGGGACTCAATGAGTCCAACAGTCTAACTAGAGGATGGTGGCATGGATTTTCCAAGGCCTTTATTTGAGGGAAGGAACATTTCCCAGTGATAGCAACTGCACTTCCATCTGGGTCCAGACATTGCTCTTATGCTCAGAATCGATCGATTCCTTGCTATTCTTAGTGAGCAGAAAGTCTTTGCAAAACTTGACCTTTCCCCAGTGTTATCCATAGCACTAATAGCGATGCTGTCAGAGACGTCCACTAATCATCACACATCAGGGGGCTTTCTGAGTTCAGTGCACTTGGCTCAGAATTTCTGCTGCCCTTGGAATGTGTCAGTGTTTGTTGAAGTCTTTCTTTGCAGGAGTTCAATTATGGTATCATATTGATTCATTTTGTGTCATGTTTTTACATGCTTGTGTGTCTGTTTTCACCAATAAACTATGAGTCCCTAGGAGGAAGAGTTTTCTATATTCCCACTTTGTGCTTTCAACATAAAAACAGTGTATAGCGCAAAACAGGTAGTTAATACTTTTGTGTTGTGATGATCCCAGGATGGTCCCATACCCAAGGGTATGTTGTTTTGCTGCTTTTGCTAACTCACAACCCACTCCAGTATTCTTGCCTGAAAAATCCCATGGACGGAGGAACATGGTAGGCTACAGTCCATGGGGTTGCAAAGAGTTGGACACGACTGAGTGACTTCACTAAGATTAACAGATAACCAGAAAATCCAAAGGTTTCCCTGGTGGCTCAGATGGTAAACAATCCTCCTGTAATGCAGGAGACCTGGGTTTGATCCCTGGGTTGGGAAGATGCACTGGAGGAGGGCATGGCAACCCACTCCAGTCTTCTTCTCTGGAGAATCCCCGTGGACTGAGGAGCCTGGCAGGCTGCAGTCTACGAGGTTGCAAAGAGTTGGACATGACTGAGCAACAAAGCACAGCACAGCACAGAGAATCCAAAGTCACCCTCCTAGATTGATGATATTCACCTGCACATCATAAATGATGTAAGAACTGGGTCCATGAACTTTTCATCCGTAGGAAGTCTAGTATGAGCTTCCCTATCATGTCCTCTTACAGGACCCTGAAAAGAATTTATCCTTACAAATGCATTAGTGAATAATGTAAAATTTACTGAAGGTTCCATGGGTTAAATAAGATTTTACACTGTAAAATTCAACAACCTAAAATCTCTCTTTGAGTTTTCTTTTAGCCAAAGTCTGCTCATGCATACTGCCTGGAGATCATATATTTCTTCCCCTAATTTCCTAAGGAGCTCTCAACTTCATTGACATCTCTTGTCTATTTCTCAGAACATCTACCGTTGCCAGAATAATTGTTCAAAGCTTTTTTTTCTAAACAATTACTGTATTCTGTTCAAGCGGAGTTTTCACAACAGCTTCTTAGAGAATGTAATAGTCTCCATAGTGTTCAGTCTATCGTCCTTGCAGTGTTTTGAATATAATAGATGCTCAATTAATAACCAACCAAATTCACAATAGCACAGTGAAATCTATGCCACACTGTGTTGTGAACACAACAAAAGCTTCTAAACATTTTAGTACTATCTGAGATCTATCCCATTCATCCGTTGCAAAGGGAGTCATTGCTGAGTCCCACCATCACCAAATGGCAAAAAAGAGTTTCCCCGCCCCAGGCTTGCAGACTGCCTCATTCACTTCTAAGCATGTGCACATACATGTGGGTGAGTATAAGCCACTGGTTATTTTATGGTTTAGAAGGTAGTCTCATGCCAAAAACCCAGTGGCACAGGGACCCGAAGTAGTGACTCTTGCACCAATTCCCTCTTCCCTACAGTGGCTTTAAAAGTATCTACCGGTCCATTGCCAGGGGAAAGGATAATTAGGGAGTTTGGGATGGACATGTACATACTGCTATATTTAAAATAGATAACCAAGAACGATCTACTGTATAGCACAGGAAACTCTGTTCAATGTTATGTGACAGCCTAGATGGGAGGGAAGTTTGTGGGGAGAATGTGAAACTCAGTCTTGTTTGGTTGTTTGCGACCCCATGGGCTATATAGTCCATGGAATCGTCCAGGCCAGAATACTGGAGAGAGTAGCCTTTCCCTTCTCCAGGAGACCTTCCCAATCCGGGGATCAAACCCCGGTTTCCTGAGTTGCAGGCAGATTCTTTACCAGTTGAGCCACAGGGGAAGCCCATGGATACATGTGTATGTATGGCTGAGACCCTTCACTCTTCACCTGAAACTATCACAACATTGTTAACTGGCTATATACCAATGCAAAATAAAACGTTTAAAATTTGAAAAAGAAATCTACCTTGTCCAAAGCCCATAGTAGCTACCTGATAACCCTGCTCTGAGCTTCAGCTAATGTGACCAGGGCAGGCATATGACCCTGACTGAACAGCCACCTCTCTCTCTGGAGCTGAGGCTTGGAGATGCAAGTACAGGCTGAACCAGAAGGTTAAGTGACTGATACATAAATAGATGAATGAGAAGAGAAGCTGGACTAAAGAGAGAAGGGATTATGGAGTCAGGGAGATAGATTGAGGGTTCATGGTGATTTTAGTTTCCATGATGCCTCTTGCATTTGTTTCAATGAGATTCTCTCTGCATCCTTATAACAGCTTCACTTTCCATTTGTCCTCCTTTGACTGTGTCTCTGGCTCATGAAGCAAGTCTCCCCATCCAACTACCCCTCTCCACCCGAAAGAGACAACAATTCCTTCTCTGTGAGCAGCCCATACTCCCTGCGCACAGCCTCTTTTTAACATACCAAACTGCAATTTATCATGTAAAGATTTCTTCCTTACAAGGCTGTCAGCAGACCGAAGTCGAGGCCTATGACTTCACCCCATATCCCTACTATCTAACACCACACTAGGGCATAGTGAATGCCCAATAAATGTCTGTTGAATCAAATTACAACAGTGTCATCTGCAGAATCGATTTGTTCTAAACCTTTACTAAACTTAAATCATTAGAAATGTTACCAAAAGGTACTCAGCTATGCTCATCTATCCTCAATTTTGCCTGAGTATTTCAAAATGAGCTAATACATAAAAACAGCAACAACAGTAAAACATGTTCAGTCCTTTGGGAGAATCCACAAAACCTTAATTTGAATACATTGATAGATCGGCGTATGGTTTCCACAGGAGACCAGGATTCCACAATCAGCTTACAGCCATGCCTTTACAACATGCACCAGTCACAAGCCACTTTGGGGACTCCTCTAAAAATAAGCCCATTCCCTTAATTATGTCATTGCCTCTGTAGAACCAAGGTAACCTCTGAGGGCGCTTCTGAATGCACACTTACATGCTGGCCTGCATACATGACACTGAATGCTGCTCCTGCAGCCATTTTTTATTATTAAATAAGCCCTTGACCCACCTCTTCAGACTAATGGAATCACACAATTAGATGGGCTGGCTATTTCCTTCTTTTGTTTTCCTCTGATTCCAAAGGTAATGCAATTAGAGATTCTGCTGCTACCACGGTGTCACAGGGGGTTTTGATATCCACCTCCCCAGATCAGAGCCCACTTGCCCACACATCAATATTGTGTGTCCCAGTCCTCAGCAAGTCCTTTATCCAAGACTCGGAACAAGCGCTACAAGAAACATAGAAAAGCCTGCCGAAGTCGGCTTGTCTGCCATTACTGTTATTTTGTGGCAAAAGCAAGGGATATTTTTTTCCCTACAATCTGTATCGTTCACCAAAATATTGCTGAGCAAATTTAATAAAAAGAAAAGAATAGGAAATTTCAACTCAGGAAACAAAATTAATAAGGTTAGTAAATTTTAAAACAATAATGTGAAATGTTTATCCAAAAATGTGATTTTAAAAGCCTTGAACGAGACTTTACCACCAGTGATCCAGTGGTAAAGAATCCACTTGCTAATGCAGGGGACACAAGTTTGATCCCCGATCCAGGAAGCTTTCACGTGCTATGGGGCAACTAAGACCATTCACCACAACTACTGAGCCTATGCTCTGGAGCCCATGAGTCGCAACTACTGAAGCCTGTGTGCCTAGAGCCCATGCTCTGCAATGAGAGAAGTCACTGCAATGAGAAGCCCCTGAACTGCACCTAAAGAAAGCCTGTGTGTAGTAATGAAGACCCAGTGCAGCTAAAACTAAAAATTGAAAAAGAATTTTAAAAAGCCTTGAACATGACTAGCACTGAGTTAACTCTATAAATCATTAGAAATGATACCAAAATGTATCATTTTTGCCTGAGTGTTTTGCCTCAATTTTGCCTAAGTATTTCAAAATGAGCTAATTAAAAAAAAAAAAACAGTAAAATATGTTCAGTCTTTTGGGAGAATCCACAAAACCTTACCTTCCATACATTGAAAGATTTAAATGCTACATGCACTTCCTTTTATATAAATGCATAGAAGCTTAACTCTTAAATCAGGTAATTCAGAGTTAGATACCTCATGTTTTGTGCAACCTGATCCACATACACCTTTTCCTAGAATGGTAGTTCTTGAACCCCTATGCACATGTGAGCTTTAAAATGTTTGTGCATCCAGATCAATTAAATTAGAATCTCTGAGTGTGAGATCCAGGCCTTGGCATTTTTTAAAAGCCCAGATAGAGAGCCACTGTTCTCAAAAATATTGGGGAATATAAATTATCTGTTCCCATTAAACAACAAACCTCTCACTTCCCAAAATGTTATCTCCACCGGATCCAGGACATAGGCAGGATATGGTGAACCAGCTTTGGGGAAGGAGTTGTTAAATATAAATGCATAGGTATCTCCTCGTTAGCCATTTGGGTCATGTAGGTATGAGTCGGATACCTCAGTGAGCACATCCTCCACTGCAAATTTGTGAAACACTTTTAATTAGCCAATGTTAATCTGGTCGGGGGTCAGAATAAAGAGTGTAGACTTAAGTGCTGCCAATTTTGGATATTCCAGGGGGACTGGCTCATTGGTCAACCACCAGGAACTGGTCACCATTCAACCTGGTTGTCTTAGAATCTTTGGCCCTCCTTATTACAAAGTACAAGCTGAAACAACATGAAATAATGCCAACAACCCTTCAAACAGAATCAACAAGACTTTTTAGAGATATGGATAGGACTTTATATCCTCTTAATATAAAAATCTAAATTAAATATTTAATCATTATTCAGTTGGTCAATATTCAACATATGGCCATGGCAGAGATAAAGAGAAATGTGTACAATCCAATTGGAGTAAAGGATACATTTTCCTGGAAGGAATTTTCAGGTTGGGAGGTACTTTAGAAGTCAAATAATTCAACAGCTCTAGTTTACACTTGGAGACTCTGAGGCCCAAAGAGGACTAAAACCAAGGTTCATCATTCTAAAGATCATCACTCTTTCTACCTTATTCTGAAAGTCATTTCTCTTGAAATCTTGAGGGCTGACATTTTTAAGCCCTATTTCCCCATTCCTTTATGGTGGGTTAACAGTACTTCTTGGAGAAGGAAATGGCAACCCACTCCAGTATTCCATGGAGAATTCCATGAACAGAGGCACTTGGCAGTCTATAGCCCATGGGGTTGCAAACAGCTGGACATGAATGAAGTGACTTAGCATGCAACAGTACTTCAGAAAGAATGTGGTGAAGGAGAAGAAGGGTTTCCTTCATTGAGCTACCCAGAGCTAATACTAGTTCCTCAGACAAGCGAAGGGTATTCTAGTTGGAACAGCCACCTCAGAAAAAATATTAGTTGAATCATCTTGGAAAAGATAGTTCACCTCTTTGGGCTTTGGTTTCCTCATAAGTATTAATAATTCATATAATGAAAAATTTGTCTTGCAGGATAGGTTGGGAAGATAAAATGAGATCATCAGAGGTCAGTAGACATTTTCTATAAAGGGCCTGATAGTAAATATTTCAGTCTTTGTGAGCTACATGAGGTCCCTGCTGCATATCCTCTATCTATTTTTATCCTTTAAAAATGTAAAATAAAAAAATAAAATAAACATTTTTAGTGCATGGACCATACACAAACAAGCCACCAAGTATAATTTGCCATGGCTGATCATATGGTCCAAGAATACAAGAACTAGGCATGTCTTAATGCTCCATATTCAGCACCTAGGACAGTACTAGATGCTTTGGCTATTCACTCAATAAATATCTGTTAATGAAAAACATGTGTAAAGGACCTGGACCTAATTAAACTTAAAAGTTCTTGCACAGTAGTGGAAACCATCAACAAAACAAAAAGACAACCTGTGGGATAGTTGCAAATGATATGATCAACAAGGGGTTAATATCCAAAATATTGGAACAGCGCATACAATTAATTATTTATCAAACAACAACAAACAACCCAATAAAAAATGGACAGAAGACCCGAATAGGCATTTTTGCAAAGAAGACATATAGATGGCTAAATGGGCATATGAAAATATGCTCAGCATCGCTAATTATTAGAGAAATGCAAAGCAAAACAACAATGAGATAGCACCTCACACCTGTCAGGATGGCTATCATCAAAGTCTACAAATAACAAATATTGGAAAGGATGTGGAGAAAAGGGAACCCTTGTACATTGTTGGTGGGAATGTAAATTGGTGCAGCCGCTATGGAAAACAGCATGGAGGGTCCTCAAAAAACTAAAGATAGAATTACCATATGATCCAGCAATTCCTCTCCTGAGTACATATCCAGGAAAAAAACAACAAACAGATTAATTTAAAAAGATACATGCACCTCTATGTTACAACAGCACTACTTATAACAGCTGAGATATGGAAGCAACTCAAGTGTCCATCAACAGATGGATGGATAAAGAAGATGCGGTATATACTACACATGATGGGAAATTATTCATTAAAAATAATCAAATTTTGCCATTTGAAACAATGGGAATTGATATAGAAAATATTATGCTTAATAAAATAAGTCAGACAAAGACAAATGCTATATGATACCACTTATTTGTGGAATCTAAAATATAATACAAACAAATATACACAGAAAAATAGAAAGAGACTCACAGATATAGACAACAAACTAATGGTTACCAGTGAGGAGAGGGGAAGTGGGATTCAGAGATACAAATCACTAAGTATAACATAGATGAGCAACTAGGATATATTGTACAGCACAGTGAAGCATCTTCAACACTAGATGCTTGGATATTTGTTCAATAAGTACTTGTAATGAATAACATATGCAAAGGGCCTGTCCAAAGTCTGACATGGGAAAATGACTGTCCATTTTTTAATGTCACTTCTATTGTTTTTGCTGTTTGCTTATCTCCAGCACTGTGAGGCAACATGAGAGAGATAAAGGTACCGTGTACAGGCAAATTAAGATGGGAGAACTAGCTAACTAAAAAATTCAGAGGAAACACAGGGAACTGTGATCTGAAGGAGCCAGGAAAAGTGTCACAGACGAGGCGGCACTGGTCCAAGCTTGGAAGAGGGGGAGAGTTTTGAGAAATGGAGAACTGAAAAGGGTAATTATAAATGTGTTACAAGGGAAATAAGAAGAAAGCCTTATACCTACCACTGTGCCTTGTTTTAAATTTTATTGGGATAAGGTTATGGCTTGACAAAGACCACCATTCTATGATTCCTTGGGATACGGAATTCTATGGTTTTTAGAGATGAATATACACAAATTCCCATAGGGAGAACTGATCCCTTCTCATTTTGAGTTTCAATGAGAGTAGCCTATCCCTGACAGCAAAGATGGTCCTGACTGAGCAGGGAACATGAAAAGATAATGAGAGGTCCCCTGTGGCTCACCATGAAATAAAGGGGGAACTTGACCCATTATCTTGATTCAGTGCCAAGATCTCAATACTCACAGGAGCTGATTCAGCACATAGACTGTGGCTGAGCCTGGAATCTTCAGGCATCCCAACCCTCTGGGTACTATAGTTATGTTTCAGATTTTTGGCTGCATGTGCACATAAATTAAAAACCTGTAATTAAGAATCCAGCCCTAGGAAAGCATGGAGCAATGGAGATTGAGCATCACATTAGAAAGAGACACTTTCTCCTCCTTTTTTCCTCCTCCAACTCCGTACACCCTTCAGTATACACTCAGAGGAGCTTGTGCCAAGCCAGCAATGGGGATGAAATGAGTTAATCTGACCACTAGAAGAAATGTGACCCAATGTATACCTCCAAACTTGTGAATGGCGATGTACCACCAGTGTAAACATTATCACAATTAAACCATCCTGTTTAACAGATGAAGAAATAGTTTTGAAGGTGAAACAACTTGCTCAAATTTATCCAGCTAAACAGGAGAGTTACATCTCTCTGTCTTTTCACTGCATGGTTTACCTCAAGAATGAATTATAAATGACTAGCATCAACACATTTCCCAAGAATGTATTTTGAATGACAAAAGGCTTTGAATGTCTGAACAAGGATTTGACACTCAGACAAAGGAAGCAGATAGAGTGAAGATACACTTCAAAGCTGTTTTCCATGGGTAGCGAAACCCCAGACTTCATCAATCAAGGAAACGGGTTCTCAGGGTCTTGGTTGAGTACTGGAGCTCCAAGGACGATGACACCCAAAGGGTTATGAGACCATCACTGCAGCCAAAATGTACACAAAGAGCAGGCCCGAGGTTGCAACTTGGGCTTCATAAAGCTGCTGTCATGAGAAGTCAAAAAGAAACAGGCATGAACCAAAGAGACAAATCATGCCCCACTCCCTCATTCAGAATAATTGGCCATGTCTATTAAATGTAACCTCTAGATTCATCATGCTACATAGGCTGTTTCAAGTACAGATGCTAGTATTTGGTCTATTTCATTCAACTCAAGATTAATCAATAAAAAGATGTATATGGTGCCTGTGTGTCTGGCAAAAAAAATGAAAGGAAGAAGTGACCTCAGTGGATACAAATAGTGCTTAGATTTCTTAGTGCACGTAGGAGACCCTGAGTAAACCAGGCAGGTGCAAGTGTGTGATGTATTTCTGCTGTCCAATTTAATATTTAATCCAAAAGTGATGTGCTCCATTTTAAGTTACAGATTATTAAAAAGTAAAGCTATTAAAAGTACTAAATGTTTTAGTTCAGGAAGAGAGCACAGGTTTCCCTAAGTGACAGGTGGCTCTGGGTGTCTTGCATTAGTCGTTTTTGAAAACACGGATTTATTTCTTAACTATTTATTATTCATGTAACAATAACACTCTCCGGTATTTATATAACATCTTGTCTTCTGAGGAGTACTCCAACAGAATAACATCATCTGTCTTTATGAACTTCATTGTCAGACCAACTTCTGCCTTCTTACAGATGAGAAAACAAGCTCAGAGGGATTAAAAGAGTTCTCCCAAGTCACAAAGTCTAGTAGATTTACTCACAGGGAAGCTGTCCAAACCAGTGTTGGTTGGCTGTAATAACCAAGTCTCCGCTATGTATTTCCAGAGCAATGTTCTTCCCACAATTTATTTGCCACTTACTCATAAATCTTTTGGTCCTGGAGAAGACTCTTTAGGGTCCCTTGGACAGTAAGGAGCTCAAACCAGTCAATCGTAAAGGAAATCAACCCTGAATATTCATTGGAAGGACTGTTACTGAAGCTAAAGTTCCAATACTTTGGCCACCTGATGCGAAGAGCTGACTCATTGGAAAAGACTCTGATGCTGGGAAAGATTGAATGCAAAAGGAGAAGGGGGCAGCAGAGGATGAGATGGTTAGACAGCATCACCAACTCAATGAACATGAATTTGAGCAAACTCCAGGAACAAGTAGAGGACAGAAGAGCCTGGCATGCTGCAGTCCATGGGGTTGCAAAGAGCTAGACATGACTTAGTGACTGAGTAACAACTACAACAGCATAAACCTTTACCTATAGAGGGATGTATGTGGGATAGAGACACTTTTACTATGTTACAAGTTACTCATTCATTCATTGGAGAAATATTTATTAAGTTCCTACTATGTGTCAAGTGCTATCTAAGCCCTAAAGCTGTGTATCAGTTTTCCTCTGGCTGCTGTAACAAATTACCACAAATTTAGGAGCTTAAAGCTTAAGTTTGGGAGGTCAGTTCAGTTCAGTTCAGTTCAGTCACTCAGTCATGTCCGACTCTTTGCGACCCCATGAATTGCAGCACGCCAGGCCTCTCTGTCCATCACCAACTCCCGGAGTCCACCCAAACCCATGTCCATCGAGTCAGTGATGCCATCCAACCATCTCATCCTCTGTCGTCCCCTTCTCCTCCTGCCCCCAATCCTACCCAGCATTAGGGTCTTTTCCAATGAGTCAACTCTTCGCATGAGGTGGCCAAAGTATTGGAATTTCAGCTTCAACATCAGTCCTTCCAATGAACACCCAGGACTGATCTCCTTTAGGATGGACTGATTGGATCTCCTTGCAGTCCAAGGGACTCTCAAGAGTCTTCTCCAATACCACAGTTCAAAAGCATCAATTCTGCGGTGCTCAGCTTTCTTCACCATCCAACTCTCACATCCATACACGACCACTGGAAAAACCATAGCCTTGACTAGACAGACTTTTGTTGGCAAAGTATTGTCTCTGCTTTTAAATATGCTATCTAGGTTGGCCATAACCTTCCTTCCAAGGAGTAAGCGTCTTTTAATTTCATGGCTGCAATCACCATCAGCAGTGATTTTGGAGCCCAAAAAAATAAAGTCTGACAAGTCCTCAAGTCAAGGTGTCAGAAGGGCTGTGCTTCTTCTGCTGGATTTAGGGGAGAATCCATTGCCTTGCCTTTTCCAACTTCTAGAGCTTTTCCAACTGCCTCATGGAACATTCCAACCTTGGCTTTCATCATTATGTCTCAGTTTACTGACTCTGACTCTCCTCCTTTCCTCTCACAAGGACACTGTGACTGTCCTGGGCCCACCTGGATAATCCAGAAGTCTCCATATTTCAAGATTTTCAAAGTCTCTTTTTCCATGTGACGTAACACACTCAGGGGTTGCTGCGATTGGGACACAGACCTCTTTGGGGAGGTGGGACAATATTCAGCCCACCAAAGACTGCAACAACATTGAAGATCTCTTCTAGCCCTTGCAGCAATCTTTATCTGGTCGGAAAGAGGTACATAAATGAATGATGGCAAAATATGATTGTAAATAACAAGAGATGATGAGTGAGAGGGTGGGCTAATGGGTGTGAAGAAGACTCCTAGAGAAGATGATGACCAAAGCTAGTCTCAAAGGATTAATGGGAAATAATCCAGCCAAAGAGTAAGGTAGAATGTTGGAAGTCAGGAAGCCCAGGGACCTAGAATGCCCTGGGCAAAAGCCACAGCACAAGTAGAGTGCTGTTTCTGCTTCATTGACTTTGATGTTGGTTTCTGCTGGTCTGCTTTGTTTCAGAGGTACCTTGAGTGATAGAAAAAGATATTGACTGTATAGCATAACAATGAACGGTGGGAGGACTGGTGTCAAGATGCTTCTTAAAAGCTTAGCTTGTCTGATCTTTAGTTTTCTCATCAGTCAAATGGGAGTAGTACTACTTGTACTTCCAGAGTTGCTCCAAATATAAAACTGAGATCATGAGTATAAAGTTCCTGGCATGGTTCCTGGCACATAGTAGGTAAATAAAAGTTAGACTGTTTTCAATTTGCCTCACTTCGGACCTCTTCTGCTTCACAATGCTGTATTGGGGTGCACACATTGACCTGTCCCAGAAAACCCCTAGAGGAAGAGCAGGTAACATTTTCCCTGGAGACCCTCATTCCCAGGGATGAGGTCACATGTCACTTCCTGAAGATTATGAGGCCTTTTCCAGGATGTTATAGAGGGAACTAAACACAGTTCAGGGAAAGCAAGACTGCAGCTGGCATACCCGGACTTCTGAGTACTAGAAATTTCGAATTGTTGGCATTTTCACTTTTTTCACCTTTTGAAATAGCCAGGTATGGTTATTCTTGGGGAAAAAATAAGTAGCTGTGAGTTCTGTTCACTGAAGGAGTCCTAATTTCCTTACTTTTTCCCACAATGTTGACAGTATCATGTAGACAAAGACTAGTTGTGGAAACAGGGTCAGGTCAGCAGCTAATGACCACATAAGTGATAGAACCTCAATTTAACCACTGATAAAATAAAATGCTTGGAACCAGATGATCTGTAAGACTCCTTCTAGATTTAAATGATGCTATTCTGTGGTGAATTTGGAGCATAAATAGGTACCAACTACAGAAAGGCAGGGGGCTTCCCCACTAACTCAGTGGTGAAGAACCCACCTGCCAATGGAGGAGATGTAAGAGACGCAGGTTTGATCCCCAGGTCAGGAAGATCCCCTGGAGGAGGGCATGGCAACCCACTCCAGTATTCTCACCTGAAGAATTCCATGGACAGAGGAGCCTGGCAGTCTACGGCCCATAGCACCTCACAGAGTCAGACATGACTGAGGCAACTTAGCATGCATGCATAGCAATCTGGGCTGCTGGGGAAAGCATGATTTGGAGCTGGACGAATGTGTGCTTGAATCTTTGCTCTGAGATTTACTCACAGGATTACTTCATTCCCCTGAGTCTCAGCTCCTGCAAGTTGGGGATGAAAGTGCCTACCTAAAGGGCTGACAGGAAGACAAGGCATCATGTGTAATGGAGAATCTGGCACAAAATTGATTTTCAATGAGTACTGACTGCGGTGTGTCTCACCAACATTTCACCCTTGAATCCAGCGACCAGTCCTATTCTCAGAGGTCTCCTTTTTTAAGCATAATGCTACTGTTATCAAAGTATCATGTGTTTGTGTGTGCATGGCCAGTTGCTCAGTCATGTCTGACTCTTTGCGACCCCATGGACTGTAGCCTGCCAGGCTCCTCTGTCCATAGGATTTCCCAGGCAAGCATACTGGAGTGAGTGGTCATTTCCTCCTCCAGGGGATCTTCCTGATCCAGAAATTGAACCCACGTCTTCAATATCTCCTGCACTGGCAGGCAGGTTCTTTATCATGTGTATATAGTTTAAAAAGTAAGAGTATTAGAAGGTTTAAGTGAAAAATAGCTGTCTCCTTCTTCCTCCTCCCCATCACTAATTACTGCTCCTCCAAGGAAATAACTTTTCATTTTTATCCATTCCTGGTAGTTTCCCTCCATGTTTCTAAAAAACAAGCTTAAACTATATTTTCTTAATCTGTTAATTTTAACATCCTGTTAATAGTATTGGAAGGTGTTTCTCTCTCTCCCCTTCCCCACACACACATACTCCTGCCAATTCAGTGATGCCACATTTTGGGGTTAAATCCATAATCAGCAGGTGCATCATTGTGATGCTTAAGCCAAGTAGGGACAATGATTCAATTTCTTCCTCATACAGGTGTGAAAGTGAAACTGTTAGTCTCTCAGTTGTGTCTAACTCCTTGCAACCCCATGGCTGTAGCTGTCAGGCTCCTCTGTCCATGGGATTCTTCAGGCAAGAATACTGGAGTGGGTTGCCATTTCCTTCTGTAGTTTTTTCCAAAGTTATTGCCCTTTTTCCGTTTTGACTCATTTTCTATGCACCCAGTATGAATTCTTTTCAAAAATATTCACCAGAACTCCAAAAAACTTGATGTGATAAATTCATTAGTAAGATATCCATCCTTTACCTAGGAGGTACCCCTCCAGGACACCTGTGCCACCTTCTCCAATATGGACTGAGTGCTCTCCAGATCTGTTACATAACTCTTACCCTGCATCACCTACATCCTTCCCATCCTCCACCACCTCTGGGACTTTGTCTCTCATCTCTGCTCTATTGAATCCCATTTTTATGCTTCCACATTTTCCTTTTCTTGGTTTTCTTTCTTTTTTCAGAAAGTCACATTCTCCTAAAGCTTTCTCAGGTAAATGCTTGAGTCCTTGCATGTCTGAAAATAGTCTTTCTTGTATCCTCAGTCCTGAGTAATAGTTTGAGTAGGTAATAAATTCTAGGTTGTAGTTCTGAGAGTGTGGATCTATTGTCTTCCAGCTTCTAGCATTTCTGTTCAGAAGTCCAATGTCAGTTCCTTACTCTTAATCCTTTTCATGTGACCTGTTATGATTCCCTTGGAGTTTTCAGGATTATCTTTGCATCCTTAGCATTCTGTGATTTTAAAAATGATGTGTTTTATAATGAGTTTTAAAATTTATTTTACTGAGCACTCAGTAAATCTCTATTGCCCGGAGCTTCATATCTTTCACTTCTGGGTGATTTTATAGCATTCATTCTCTGATAATCCCCTCCCGGCCATTTGCTCTTTCCTCTGCCTGCAATTTTTGGTGGTTATATACAAAGCTCCTGAACTGGTCCTTTAGTTTTCCAAACTCTGCTCTAGTTTGCATCTCTTTGACTTTTGTTTCTACTTTCTTAGAAATTTTCTGATCTTTGTCTTTTAATAATGCTTTTGAAAGTTTGTCTTAGCTTTCATGTTTTTAATTTCTGAGAGTTGTTACTTGTTCTCTTACAGTTCATTTTTTATAGCATTCTTCTCTTCTTGCATTTATGATATACTTTCTCCAAGTTCTGTGAGGATCTTATCATCTATTTGAAGTCTTCTGCTTTCTGTATTGCCTCTGCTTCTTTCAAGTTCTATTTTACTATGTGTGTTCATTTTTCTCCCATGTTGAAGACTTCTCTCAAGTTGCTGACATTATTAGGCATTAATATTTGAATGACACATACACACACGCACACACATACACATACACACACACTTACAGACTGATTGGAAGATTTGTGAGTGGGGTTCATTAACTGAAATTCATGGAAGAATTTAACTCTCATGGACCAAGCCATTCTATTGAGATAATTTTAAATTTAGCATCTATCATTATTTTTTCCCGGCCTTTCTTGTTTCTTTCTGGAAAATTCTTTGATCTTCTTCCATCTGCAGGTATCATCCTGGCTGGCAGCATTCCAGGAGCCCAGAGAAAGAGGGCTGGGCAGCGTCTCCATTCAGTATATTGAAAAAAAGTAGAAGTGTTAGTCACTCAGTCATGTCTGACTCTTCACAATCCCATGGACTGCAGCCCGCCAGGCTCCCCTGTTGAAGGAATTCTCCAGGCAAGAATACTGGAGTGGGTTCCCATCCCCTTCTCCAGACGATCTTCCCAGCCCAGGGATCGAACCCGGTCTCCTGCATTGCAGAGACTCTTCACTGTCTGAACCACCAGAGAAGTTTTTCACTTGTGCTCACCATTTCCGAATAAAGACCCATCCTGATTCAATTTTTCCAAATCTTCACCGCTTTCCCTGCCTGACTTCGCAGGATGGGGTTGGGAATCTGAGAGTCTCTCAATTGTCAGCACATCCTTTGCTCATGCTTTCTGAGGTAGCTAGCGCCTCCAATTTCTGACACTTTCTGAGGTTCTCTGACCGAAATCACCATAATGTGTTTTTATATCCTCCCTTGATAAGCCCTTTGATTTTACTTTTCTTCACTCTGTTAGTCCAGTCCAGACTCATCGATCCACATTCCAGCATTCAAAACTTGGTCAATGTATCATATCTGTTATTGTCTTCCCTCTCATCCTAGCTTTTCATCTATTTTATACCATTTTATTCCTTCAGTGTCATGTAAGTGGGAGTCTCTGGGGAGGAATGGAAATAAATGGATGTGCTCAATCTGTGATGTTTAAGTGGAGTCTAGTGGGGGTTTCTTTCAGCAAAAGATTCTGTGTGTGGGTGAAATAAGAAAAGGGACAGAGAATGTGCTTCCCTGATAGTCTCTCTCATTTTCTAAATTATAAAGGCCTTGTTTCCTAGAGTAACAGAGGTTATCTAGAGTCACTCTGCCCTACGTAAGATCTGGATGAAATTGCCTTGAACACCACGCTCTCATCCTGTTCTTCCTAAGATTCCAAACACTCCCAAAGCTTAGACTTTTGTTAGGCACTTATTCTCTACTTGGATGGACTGGAAGTGTTTTGCTTTCTCTCTCTCTTTTTTTTTTTCATCTCTCCTAGCATTACTTCAAATCTAGGACACAAGACTTTGGGGGTAATTTCAGTTTACCATCTACCTTCCTCCCATGTACAAAGGAAATATCTTTCTGAAAAGCATCTACACATAGTGTACCTTTACTGAAGACTGAAAAGTAATAGTCCCCTCTCTAGAATGACATCTGATACCAGATGGTAAGAGTTTCATTTCCTTTACCCTTCTATGTCATGATCTATGTGTAAGTTTATTTCTGAAATAAACATAAAAATTCAAAGTGCATGGAACTTCTATGTATCCTGATAGAAAAGATGTAGAAATCATGGTTTTTTAATTCAGGCGGAAGACAGTCTGCTATCATCAGCCAAGAATCCCCATAAATAATATTCAACAACATATCCTATGTCTGCTTTTGGTTTCTACATCCCAAGAAATAAATGAGATATTTAGAACAAGGCCAAGAGGTGACAAAGGACATCAGTGTACATTATTTCATTTAATCTTAACAGTCTTGTGAGTTATCATTTTACAGATGACACAACAGAGACTAAATGACTTTTTGAAGCCATATAGCTAGAAATTGGCAAAGCCAGGAACTATAAGAATAACTTCAAAAAAAAAAAAAAGAATAACTTCAACTGATACCACTCTGCTTTCTATCCATAGAATTTATATAGAGAGATTCATGGGCAAATAAAAAGTGAGAGAGATACTGACATATGTATATACATGTTTATGGATTTATGTATGTATTATATGCATGTATACTTATTCAATTGGTGCAAAAGTAATTGCAGTTTTGCACTGTTGAAATTTGACATTTGCTATTAGAATACATTCCTAAATAAATGTGGCTATGTTATATATCATTTTAGTGCACATTTCTTGCTTTATTTTTTATCCTAAACACATCACTTGCTGTTTATTTTATATTTATTTTAGACTAGAAATGATGTTAGAAAAAAAGCAAATTCAAGCAATTTTTTGTTCGAGTTCAAAATGGATCGTAAAGCAGCAGAGACAACTCACAACATCAACAATGCACTTGGCCCAGGAACTGCTAATGAACGCACAGTGTAGTCATGGTTCAAGAAGATTTGGAAAGGAGAGGAGAGCCTTGAAGGTGAGGCCGGCCATTGGAAGTTGACAACGACAACTGAGGGCCATCACTGAAGCTTGATCCTCTTCAACTACACGAGAAATTGCCAAAGAACTCAACGTCAACCATTCTACGGTCATTTGGCACTTGAAACAAATTGGAAAAGTGAAAAAGATTGATAAGTGGGTGCCTCATGAGCTGACTGCAAATCAAAAAAAAAATTCGTCGTTTTGAAGTGTCATCTTCTCTTATTCCAGACAACAACAATGAACCATTTCTCGATCAGATTGTGACATGCAATGAAAAGTGGGTTTTATACAACAACTGGCAATGACCAGCTCAGTGGCTGGACTGAGAAGAACCTCCAAAGCACTTCCCAAAGTGAAAGAAAGAAAGAAAGTGAAGTCGCTCAGTCATGTCTGACTCTTTGCAACCCCAACAACTGTAGCCTACCACATTCCTCTGTAAATTTGTACCCCAAAAATGTCATCATCACTTTTTGGTGGTCTACTGCCTGTCTGATCCACTACAGCTTTCTGAATCCCAGTGAAACCATTACATCTGAGACGCTTGCTCAGCAAATCAAAGAGATGCACTGAAAACTGCAAAGCCTACACCTGATATTGATCAACAGAAAGGGCCCAATTCATCTGCATGACAACACCCAATGCATGATCGCAACTGCTTCTAAAGTTGAACGAACTGAGCTATGAAGTTTTGCCTCAACCGCCATGTTCACCTGACCTCTCGCCAACCGACTACCACTTCTTCAACCATCTCAACAAGATTTTGCAGGAAAAACGCTTCCACAACCACCAGGAGACAGAAAACGCTTTCCAAGGGTTTTCTGAATCCCAAAGCACGAATTTTTACATTACAGGAATAAACAAACATATTTCTTGTGGGCAAAAAATGTATTGATTGTAATGTTTCCTATTTTGATTAATAAAGATATATTTTGGCCTAGTTGTAATGACGTAAAATTCACGGCCCCAAACTGCAATTACTTTTGTAACAACCTAATATAATTTTTCACTCTCATGATTACAAACAGATATTATTATCCCTCTTTCTAAGATTTGGAAACTAAGACTAAGAAAGAGGGAACAGATAAAGGGAACTGGATTAACAGATACAAACTACTATGTATAAAATAGATAAGCAAGAAGGATATACTAGATAGCACAGGGAATAATAACAATTAACTTGAAATAACCTTTGATGGAGCATAATTTGCAAAAATATTGAATCACTATGCTGTATACCTGAAATTAATATAATATTTTAAATTAACTTCACTTCATTTTTTAAAAAAGAAAGAAACTCAGACTCAGATAGGTTGAGTAACATGTCCAAAGTAACACAGCAGTGTCTGAATCAAGACTGAAATCCAGACTCTGAAATCTGCGTTAACTCCATTTCTACCTGCTGCCCTTGTTAACTAGATTCCAAAGACAGCTCCCACCGATCCATCTTCACCCTGATCATAGCTGTCACTCCTCACATGGAAAGGGGAAGTGTGTCTCCCCAGTTCTTGAATCTTGGCTGACTTGGTAACTTTGACCAAGAGAATGTGGCAGAAGTGACATTTTGGGGTTCCAAACTCAAGCCTTAAGATAACTGGTAGCTTCTATTTCCTGCTTCGAGGAACTTCAGAAAACCAAGTAAAGTAAGTGAAACACTCACTCCCAGCTGGGCCCCCAGCTGAAGGTCAGCAGTCACTGCCAGCTGCACCACTGAGCTCTCCTTGTGGTGCCAGCCCAGTCAAGCCTCAGAGGATTTCCATCTCAGTCTGCACTATATGCTGCAGAAGAGCCACCGAACCAAACTCAACCAACCTGCCAAATCACAAGATATACTACAATGGTTATCATTTTAAGCCACTAAGCTTTCAGGTATTGTGTTATGAAGCAAGAGATTACAAAACACTGCCTCTCTTGGAAGAGATGAGTCCAGGCCCTGTGACTTCAAAGCCAGTTCTCTTTTTATTAGAGTTAGCACAGTGACATAAGCTTTTTCCACCAAGGATAGAAATGACATGAATTCACTGGTACCTAGAGTGATGGCATCTTAAAACAAGATACTCAAGGAAAATTTTAAAATGGCAAATTAAAAATACATATATAGTTTTGATAAGAGTATATAGAACAGGAATGTTATTCATCTACTGTTTGTGGGAGTATAAAATGCTAAAACATTCCTGAGGGCAATTTGGTGATATCTTATGATGCTCATGCCCCTTGACTCAGAGATATTACTTCCAGGCATTTATCCTTGGGAACCATAAAAGATATGTGCAGAGATTTTTTTTTTTTCTATGAGAATGTTCAGCATAGCACACTTATAGAACCAAAACAAAGAGAGGGGAAGAGAGGGAGAGAGGGGGAGAGAGAGATTCTAAATATCCACCAAGAGGGGACTTGGGTAAACAAAATAAGATATATTCACATGATGGAAAATTATTACATTGTGACTAAAAGTAATGCAGTGAAAATCTTTTCCACGGCACGGAAATGCGTTCCACGTTAAGAAGCATAAAGTCATATATGGAACAATGTAAATGCCACTAGTTTTTGTAAGCAACACCAATGGAAACCAACACCAGCACAGGACCTCCTCTATGCCAAGCCCTATATGTTCAAGGATATATCATCAAAATAAATAATGACCTCATCTCGACAGTATGATTATTTCTTCTTCATATATTTTAATGGGGCTTTCCAGGTGGCGCTAGTGGTAAAGAATCTGCCTGCCAATGCAGGAGATGCCAGAGACGCAGGTTTGATCCCTGGGTTGGGAAGATTCCTGGAGAAGGAAATAGCAACCCGCTCCAGTATTCTTTCCTGGAAAATCCCATGGGCAGTGGAGCCTGGTGAGCTACAGTCCATGGACTCACAAAGAGTCAGACACGACTGAGCACGCACTCACACAGGACAGGATACCTTTTAAAGTTTACTAAAACTATTTATTTTTAATAAACATATACAAATATAAATACCAACCCAGCATTATAAGCATAGCTATAATTTTTAAATAGATTGGTAACTTTTGATTTCTGAGATGTTTAGTGAAACAGTTCTGCCCTTGTGAGACTGTCACAGACACAGCCAACGCATTCCCATGATGCAGTTCAAGCAGTGGTATCTTGAGTCAAAATCCTGGGCTTAAAGACCCCCTGGTCTTGCACATCGTTTCAGCACAAACTCTTAGGCCAATTCTGGGATATCTCTTGGCTAGCTTCCAATTTTGTTTCTGTCATACACATTAGGCAAGGGATTCCAGCGTGTTCTCTACAGGGGGTGGTTCGAGTGAAGGTTCAGCTTTATTCCATCCTGGATGTTATAAGCTCTCTGGGGATTCAGAACACATTGCTTCCATATGGTCTATAAGCTTGGGAAGCAGGGGTCTCTCCGCAACCTAAACTGACCCTCCTGCAATTAGAAATGAGGTTTCCAGCAGGAGTGCTATCTCCGTGTGAACAGCAGACAATAGCCTTTGGCTCTGTCTAACAAGATCAGCAAGCTAGGCTCTTCAAATTGGCTAAATTTATATTGCTCACTAGACCCTGTGAATAAATAACAAGGTAATTCTTTTGTTGGCTGGAAAATAATCTATACAAATTCTATCTTAATAATAGTCTCTCAACAGGCCACGTAAGTGCCGGCAGGCAGGAGCCAGATCAGAGATGCGAACAGGATCTCTGAGTTTGGAGTGTCTGTAATGAAACACTACACCTGCTGCCTCTCAAAGTGGAATTGATTGGATAAAAATTTAGTACACAAGAGTCATCCTGTGCTTGTTTCCCAGCCTTTCAGCATCTGGAGATTAAGGGCCTGTTTCCCTAGAGCCTGAAAGATGCTTTGAATTTCTAGTAAGATAAGCATTGGCCTGGAACATACAATGTGCTCTGACAACCCAGGGGGTGGGATGGGGTGGGAGGTGAAGGGAGGCTGAAGAAGGAGGGGACATAGGTATACCTATGGCTGATCCATGTGATGTATGGCAGAAACCAATACAACATTGTAAAGTAACTATCCTTCAATTCAAAATAAATTTAAAAAATAAATTTCTAAAAAGAAAAGAATTAACAAAGTGGGTGGAACAGTAACCATTAGCCATTCTCTGTTAATATTCACTTGGTGTGATACTGCCCAGAAGGGATTTATTCACTCACATATCTAAACATTTCAGGGCCTAGGCCAACTACAGGCAGGGCTTGATCTGGGCTTAAAATGCTGTCACAAGATCTAATCCTTCTGTCTTTACATTGCAACTTAATTCACTTCATGGTGGCTTTTTTTTTTTGACAAGTTCTTCCATCGTGGTCAAAGACAATGGTAATGTTTTTAGAACTAACAAGTCTACCAGTTTCAAATTCCTTTTGGAAAGAATGAGAATCTCTTTCCCTGGAGGACCAGCAAAACACATTATGCTTCATTGGCTCTGTTTAGGTCACATACCCATCCCTGAACTAGCCACTATGTAGTTCAAATGAGTATATCTAAGTATGAACCAACTGGACCTTATTTGTGTCTTTTCCCCTGAAGTTACAAAACAGGGGAGGGGGGTAACATCCCCATCCCAAAAGATAAATTGAAATGAGTGAAGAGTAATTTTAAGTACACTAGCTCAGGGTATACTTAAAAAGAGGCGAGTTCTTGGGCATACGTGTGGAGAAAAGCATGATCCAAAAGCATCCCTGCACCCCAGTGTTCATTGTAGCACTGTTTACAATAGCCAAAACATGGAAGCAACCTAAATGTCCATCAACAGAGGAAGGGATAAAGAAGATATGGCATGTGTATACAATAGAGTATTACTCAGTCATTAAAAATGGATGAAATGATACTATTTGCAGCAACATGGATGGACCTAGAGATTGTCATACTAAGTGAGGTAAGTCAGAGAAGGAGAAATATTGTATATCACTTACATGCCTAAGCTGAAAAAAAAAATCATACAAATGAACGTATTTACAAAACAGAAACAGACTCACAGACTAAGAAAGAGCTTGTGGTTACCAGGATGAAGGGTTAGAGGAAGGTACAGTTAGGGAGTTTGGGACTGACATGTACAAACTGCTATATTTAAAATGGATAACCAACAAGGACCTACGGTATAGCACAGGGAACTCTACTCAATATCTTGTAACATCCTAAATGGGAAAAGAAGTTGAAAAAGAATAAATACATGAATCCTTTCACTGTACATTTGAAATTATCACAACATTGTTAAACAGCTATAATATAAAATTAAAAGTTTAGAAAAAAAAGAGGGAAAAAAAGAGGATTGTGCTTGGATTGGGTGGCAAAGACCTCAAATCCAACACAGATATTAAAGAAAATGTTAATTGTTTCCTTGTTCCTTCCCTACAGTGTCATGAGCTAGTTTCTGTTTCTTGAAGCCCAATCCATGAGGTAGAAGTCATCTCCCACCTGATCTTGCACCCTTACCCTTCATGGTAAGATCCATCCAAGCCTCATACCACCATTCCTTGCCCTTCCTCTGTTCTAGGGAATGCCATGATGAAGGTAAGAATTTTCCTCTTAATCATAGCAATGTGTGCTGTGCTGTGTTTTTTTTTTTGACAAGTTCTTCCATCGTGGTCAAAGACAATGGTAATGTTTTTAGAACTAACATTTTTAGAACTAACATGTGCTCTGCAGGCAGGAGCCAGATCAGAGATGCGAACAGGATCTCTGAGTTTGGAGTGTCTGTAATGAAACACTACACCTGCTGCCTCTCAAAGTGGAATTGATTGGATAAAAATTTAGTACACAAGAGTCATCCTGTGTTTGTTTCCCAGCCTTTCAGCCATGTCCAACTTTGGGACCCTATGGATTGTAGCCAGTCCAGTCTCTTCTGTCCATGGGATACTCCAGGCAAGAATACTCGAGTGGGCAAGTTTCCTCCAGGGAATCTTCCCAACCCATGGACCAAACTCGAGTCTCCTATGTCTTCTACATTGGCAAGCAGGTTCTTTACCACTAGCACCACCTGGGAAGTCCATATGATAGTAATAGCTGTCATTTATTATTCATTTAGTACATACCATGAATGGTGCAAAATCCTTTATACAAAGATGTCATTGAATCTTCATAAAAACTCTAGGAGGTCACATCGATTACTTACAAGATAAGGAAAATGAGGTTCAGGAAAAAGCTTGGGCAGGATTACACAGCTATTAAGTGAAAGAAAGGGGAACTAATTGTTATATGATTTCTGAGCCACCATTCTTGACTGTACAATGACTCAGTTATCTCCTTTCTCCCCCATAAAGAACGATGTTCACGTGGCAAGGCTTCTGCTTGTTCCCTTCTTCTTAGATCTGATGGTTTCCTTGCCAATAAGAAGTTTCTTCCTACAGGATATGTGAAACAAAAACTACAGTAAAAGAAATACAAGTGCTCCATAGCAATATGCATAGATGTTCATCATCGCTGAGAATGAGATGCAAATTAAGATTACACTGAAGTAAACATTTAAAGGTTGACAAATATCCAAAAGATGAACAACATATTCTTTTAGTGAGGTTGCAGGGAAACAGAGTCTTTCATTTATTCTGGCAGTGATGCAGAATGGTACAACTTGTAAGAAGATGAAATTTTCCATGATTTAAAAAACTACGTATGCATTTATCATTTGACTAGAAATCCCACTTCAAGGACTCCATTCCAAAAGAAGTTGTCAAAAATTTAAATGCACAAATACACAACATTCATTGTTGCATTATTTGTAATAGAAAATACCCAAATGTCCATCAACAAGGGACAAGTCAAAAAGGCTATGGTCTACATTCACACGATGGAGTACTATGCAACTGTGAAAAAGAAATGAGGAATACAATCACTCTTCATTATTTCTGCTTCTGTAGTTGTAAATTAATGTACTAGCTACAGTTTATTTGCAACACCAAAGTCGATATTGGCAGCACTTTTATGGTCACTCTGAGGCATGTATGTGCAAAGATATGAGCTGTCCAGTGTGCATGTTCCCAGCGGACGTCCTAACAAAGCAACTCCCTGACTTCTTCTTTAAGTTCACATAGTGTAAATGTTACGTGTGTAAACACAGTATTTAGTGCCATCATTTTTGCATTTTTGTGCCTTTTGATGGTTATTTCACTGTTTAAAATGGTCCCAAGCATAATACTGAAGTGCTACCAAGAGGTCCTTAGCAAAGGAAAGTTGTGATGTTCTTGACAGAAATGGAGCAGGTGTGAAGAGATATTTACTTACTTACATTAGAAAAGCAATGATAGCATAAACAAAACCTTTTTTAAAAAAGTTACCTGATAGAAATGGTAAAAAACCAAGATGTGGAGGGGAAAAGGATGGAAATCAGACCTCTCTGAATGCAATCTGTTCTAAATATTGTGAGTATATAAATATTTTACAAAATTATAAAATAAAGTTAAATCAAAATTAAAAAAACCAATTCCCATCTAAAACAAAATGAAATAAATGAGCTAAACTGTGTATCAAGTTGGAGTGATTTAGTGAGGAACTCTGTTAAAGCATATTAAAATACAGTAGTTTGCTGTCATGTCTCAACTGGGATACAGTCTAAGGTTATGCTGCTGCTGCTGCTGCTGCTAAGTCGCTTCAGTCGTGTCCGACTCTGTGCGACCCCATAGACGGGCAGCCCACCAGGCTCCCCCGTCCCTGGGATTCTCCAGGCGAGAACGCTGGAGTGGGTTGCCATTTCCTTCTCCAATGCAGGAAAGTGAAAAGTGAAAGTGAAGTCGCTCAGTCGTGTCCGACTCTTAGCGACCCCATGGACTGCAGCCTACCAGGCCTCTCCGTCCATGGGATTTTCCAGGCAAAAGTACTGGAGTGGGGTGCCATTGCCTTCTCCGGTCTAAGGTTACAAACAACTGCAAAAAAAACTAAGATATTTTCAGAAATTTTATTTTTAGTTGTAATATTGATTTTGCTATTCTGGAACTGTTGTTAAGAGTGTTAAAGGATAGGCAAGTGAGTAAGTCTATTGCTATAACTGGGGCTGAGATTTTTGTCATGGAGAAGCAATACCCAAGTGCAGAATCAGAAAACTTGGGTATAAAACCTCTGACCTTAAATGTGAGTTGGTGATATCAGTAGGAACACATGATATATTTTCTCTTTTAAATATATTCATTTCCTAGCTCTGCCTATATACAAATCATAGAAATAATGACACAGTCCAGACTGTGGTTTCTAAATACCATTTCCCACTAAAAGGAACTCAAGCTCTTTGGATAAGTGGTCAATTCCTCATGTATGTTAGACAAGATTAAAAGTGAGCCCAGAACATCTCATTGTACCAGAAGCCAGGAAAGATGTCAAAGTGATATTTTGTAACATCAAACAATTTTTTAGGTGTGATGTCAGTACTATACTTAGGTTTTGAAAAGTCTTTACATTTTAGAGATGCATTCTGAGATATTTCTCAGTAAAATAACACAGAATCTTGGAAGAAGACCATAGCATGGCCAACCATGTTGGTGTGGGACTGAAAGGATTCCCAGGACAATAGGCATTGGTGGTAAAATTGGGAAAGTCCTGGACAAACTGGAATAGTTGGTCACCCTAAGAGTGAGTGCATATAAAAGGGAAACAAGACTGAGCCCATGGTGATAATCATGGGTACATAGGCTTTGTTTTAGGTTTCTCTTTACTTTTGATTTGTTAATAATTTTTCATGGAAAAAAAAAAAAAACATAGTCCACTAGGGTCAGATCAAAAAGTTTCAAGAGGGGTCCCAAGATGTTACTCCTACTGGCCAAAAGTGATTCAATTTCAACTTCAAAAAGAAGAATATGCATAATGAATTAAACATAATAAAAATCAAAGAGTTCAAAATGATACTTTAAAAAAGAAAACTCAATAATCACCTCTGGAGATGAAAGGATATTGACTTATTTTTTTTTTGAAAACTAATTTAATAAAGGGAAAACATAAAAAGCTTAACCTAATATTTTTGTGCAAACTCTACTTTAGAGGTGAACAAAAATTTGATGATGGCATGTTCCTTTAGAAAAATCTCAGCTAACAATGAATGAATAATAGAACATCACCACTTTGTACTCCTAAAAGAAATAATGGATCTAGGCAATGATAGGGCTTCTCAGGTGGTGCAGTGGTAAAGAATTCATCTGCCAATGCAGGAGACACAAGAGACATGGGTTCAATCATTGGGTCAGGAAGATCCCCTGAAGTAGGAAATGGCAACCAACCTGCACCAGTACTCTTGCCTGGAAAATTCCACGGATAAAGGAGCCTGGTTACCGTCCATAGGGTCTAAAAGAGTTGGACATGACTGTGTGACTCTGTGCTCACACACAGGCAATGATATCAATGATGACTAAAATAATTGAGTGGAAAGCTAAAGAAAAACTTTACAATGGATGGATCAGGCTGATATCACCTGTACCTCCTGGTAAATCTTAGAGTCCGTCAGAATTGATACACATCTCAATGTAATCATTGGGAAGTATACAACATCATATGTGGAGAACCATTTCACTTTCTATCTAAAAATAAAACCTGGATCTAACAACCAATTTATAAGAAATACACAACATAAAGGAACATGTTACATGATATTGCACATATGAATCAGCAAAATTCAGCATGTTGAAAACTCTACCAACAAACAAACCAGTAATTTTAAATAGAAAGAACAAAATAACTTTAAATTGAAAGCAACTCAAGATATATTGACCAAATGTGGTATGTGGACCTTATATGGACTCAAATTCAACTTAGAAAAAATCAGTGGTATTCCTAGGGGGGTGGGATGGGGAGGGAGAGGGGAGAGAGGTTCAAGAGGGAGGAGACATACGTATACTTATGGCTGATTCACGTTGATGTTTGGCAGAAACCAACACCATTCTATAAATCAATTATCCTTCAATTAAAAAATAAATAAATTAAAAAAATAAGTGGTATTACATGTATACCTACACACACAGACACAGGATAATTTAGGAAATTTGGTCAGTAATGCAGCAAAATCCTGGAAACAAAGACACAGCCCTGACTGTGGTTTCCAAATACCATTTCTCACTAAAAGGAACTCAAGCTCTTTGGATAAGTGGTCAATTCCTCACGTAGGTTAGACAAGATTAAAAGTGAGCCCAGAACATCTCATTGTATCAGAAAACAGGAAAGATGTCAAAGTGATATTTTGTGATATCAAACAATTTTTTAGGTGTGATGTCAGTACTAAAGTTAGGTTTTGAAAAGTCCTTATATTTTAGAGATGCATTCTGTGATATTTCTCAGTTATATAAAACAGTATCTTGGGGAAAGTCCACAGGGTGGCCAACCATGTTGGTTTGCTGGGACTGAAAGGATTCCCAGGACAATGGGCATTGGTGGTAAAATTGGGAGAGTCCTGGACAAACCAGGGGAGTTGATCACCCTAAGAGCGGGTATGCACAGAAGAGAAACAAGACTGAGCCTGTGGTGATAATCATGGGCACATGGGCTTTGTTTTAGATTTCTCTTTACTTCTGATTTGTTAGTAATTTTTCTTGGGAAAAAAAAAAATATATATATATAAGGTTCTGTCTCCCCTGTGGAGTTGACAGCTGAATCTTTTCCCCCAGCTTCTATTCTATCCTGGCCTTTGGATGTCCCACTTAGTCTTGCCTCTGTGCCCTGATCTACCAACTGTACATCCACAAAAGAATCACAATGCAGAGTCTGTGAGCATGGCAGGTAGAAGCTTGTCTTTTGAGTCACAAAGACAAGAGTTCAGGTGCTGATCTTCCCTCTACACGTCTGACTTTAGAACAATGGATTATCAACCTCTGAAACTCAATTTGCTCATGAATAAATTTAGAATAGAAGTAATGGCTGCTTCGTAGGGTTGCTGCAAGAATTCAGTAGGATGTGAGCAAAGAGCTTAGAGCAGTGTCTGGCATTCTCCGTACCATCTTGGATGTAAGAAGCATGCTTTTTTTTCATTTTCCTTATTTAACATTCTGAAATCAGAACTCTCTTTTAAAAGCAAAGTTGTCTAGTTGGGGTCTCAGATGTAATCAGTAGTGTAATAATCCCATTTTCTAGTTTCTGTATTTGATGCTTTGACATCTTGGGGCTCTGCTTACCCTGAAGAGACTGCCTCTCCCAAGTTTAACTAGTTCCTGGAGAAGAAAATGGCAACCCACTCCAGAATTCTTGCCTGGAAAATCCCATGGACAGAGGAGCCTGGAGGGCTACAGTCCAAGGGGTCACAAAGAATTGGACACAACTGAGTGACTGAGCACATGGATAGGAAATGACTCACTTGAGACCATGCCTTTCATGTGCAAACCAACCAATCTGGAGCCCATGTCCTTAACTGCCTTGTTTACAGGCTCTCTACTCTGGGTCACCATCCACTTTTTTTTAACCACCCCAGGGCCAGATACCAGATAGGGAGGGACAGCCCCTACACGCTACAGCCTGCAGAAATGATTAAAACTAGCTAAGCCTGTTGACCCTGATTTGACCATTCCTTCCCAGAGGAATCATGATGAAGCCTCTTGCCCTCATTTCCCCTCATTACCTCTGCCTACTGCTCAACACTGGGGCTTCCCCATGTGGCCCTGCATGACACCCTGTGTCTCCTGTTTCTAGGGAAGTATGAGTGAAAACTTCCTTCATGAATGTCACTCCCATATCTTTGTGTCTTACCATATAGAATTAAAGCAAACCCCAGTACCCTTAAATCAAACAGAAACCAGCTCTGACCTGCTGCTGCTGCTGAGTCGCTTCAGTCGTGTCCAACTCTGGTCAACCCTATGGACTACAGGCCGCCAGGTTCCTCTGTCCAAGGGATTCTCCAGAATGGAGTGGATTCTGGAGTGGATCCATTACAGAGAGGATTGCTCTGCTCCAGAGGATCTTCCCAACCCAAGGATCGAACTCGGGTCCCTTATGTCTCCTGTATTGGCAGGCAGGTTCTTTACCACTAGTGCCATCTGGGAAGCCTCAGCTCTGACCTAGTTAAGTAGAAAAAGACAATGGCAAGTTCACATGTATTAAGGATCAAGCTGGCAACTGGATTCAGAAAATAAGCAAAACCCACAGAGGCTTAGCAGCCCAAAGCCCAGGTGAGGTCACGCCACAGGAACAGCCTTTTGAGGACGCTGTCTGTCAGTGATACAGCCACCCCTGGATGCTCAATACAGTGCCCCCAGGGCTCTCAATCCTGCCACGGGATGCTTGATGCTTTCCTTATGAGACCCTCAAGGTTCAAGATCATAAATCTGCACTTCTGATTGACTAAGGCTCCATGATATAACTTTACTCCAGTTTCCAGGAGGTGGGGAAGAGGGAATACCTAGTCTCTTTGGTTTCTACCACTCCAGACAGTAACTCCTACTGGATGCACAAGGGAATATTCTCCTAAAAGTAAGAAGAATGTTTAGGCCCTAAGTAGCAGAAAAGTCAAAGGACCACAAAGGAGCTAAAAGAAACTTGTTAAGAAGATGAGTAAGCTTCACCTTGTCTTTGCTGAGCTTGTGCTAACTTAGCCAAATATCATGGCATAATAAATAATGGAATTTTCAAAGCCAAGAGAGATTGGTGTTAATTGATTCGTGGCCCATGAAGGACTAGTCAGGGGATGTACACCTATTTATGACAAAGCTTCCAAAGTCTTTTCAGAGAAGCCCTTTAACTTCTTCAGTATAGGATTCAATTTAAGGATTACAAATTTGACTGCATAGAAACTGTAGATGAGAATCCAGTTTTCTTCCATTTGACTCAAAATTATATTATCAATCCTGTGAACACGAAAGAGGTCACGTAGCGTGAATCACGATAAAACAGCAGCCCATCAGAAGGACTCCGCGGGGATGTCTGCAGTCCAAAGTCATTTGGAAGAGCCTTAGGATTCAGAATTTGAAGAGGTTTGACTCACAATTGATTGTAATTTTGAAAGAAAAACAAATCAGATTTTAAAGACAAATTTAAGCTATTTTTGACAAGTAAAATAAAATTGTCCACCATTAATAGTATTTCTCCTACCACCCCCAAATCTTCACCCTTAAGAGTTGTCATTAAATCAGCAATAAATTTTAGAATCAATAAGATACTGTAGTAAATGTCAAATAAATCTTAGTTTACAGATATGGCCTTGGTGTGGAATTGCCCAGACCCAGCTAGGCTTTCTGCTCCTTTGCCTTTCTTGACCATGCTCTCTGTCTGGACTTGCTCATTTCCATGCAATCCACAGGTTTAGCTGTGTCTGAGCTGAATGAAGCACATGGACCAGGGGAAATCAAGTCTTTGATTTCTCCCCCATGGGCAATGCAATGAAGCAGTCTTTGATGTGAAGTTAAAGGCCATGGGAGAGAAGGGTAGGAAGGTGGTCTGTGCCTGTGGATTCACTTCTTGGCCTCAGCCCTTGAGCCAGTGGCCAGGGCCACACAATGCTTAGGAAATGTGTCCTTCCTTCCTGTCAAGCTTATCCTGGCTTTGACTGCAGACAAGCACAGAGAGATGGGAGCTGGGGACCAGCAGAAGAGGACAGCTGCTCCCTTGGCCCTGCCACCGACAACACAGTCAAGGCCAGGAGCCATGGTATCAAAACACTCAGCTCTTCTCCAAATCTCATTTCTGAAAATGGTGAACCCTCCTTTATCTGACTACATTCAAAATCCTGCTTTGCCTTATTACTGGAATCCAATTTTTTGGTCACTTGCTATATTCCAGGAATTATATACATACTACCTCAATGAATCCTCATGAATGCTGTATCAATATTGACATTATTTCCCCTGCTCCTCATTTTACAGATGACGTCATTAAGCTTCAGAAGTGGAGACAGGATTTGACTCCCAGCTCTTCTGCAAATCTCAGTTATATTAGTCAACATTGAACTGATCAGATTCTTCCCCATTCTTTTTATTGATTTAATTTTTATTTCATATTGGAGTATAGTATGGATTTACAATATTGTGTTAGTTTCAGGTATACAGCAAAGTGATTCAGTTACACGTATATTAATATATACATCCATTCTTTTTCAGATTATTTTTCCATATGGGTTATTAGAGAATATTGAGTAGAGTTCCCATGTGCTATTGAGTAGGTCCTTGTTGACTATCTATTTTATATGTAGTCAAACACACTTTTTAAAAATAACAGCTTTATTGAGGTATAATTCACATACCATATGATTCACCTTTTTTTAAAGTATATGATTCAATAGTTTCTAGTGTATTCACAGAATTGTGTAACCATCTCAATACCTAATTCCAGAATATTATCATCACCCCCAAAAGAAATTATTTTTCTATTATCAGTCACTTCTCATTCCCTCAACCCCACCATTGATGCCACTAATCTGTTTTATATCTCTACCAATTTTTCTATTCTGGATACTTCATATAAATGGAACCGTACAACATGTGCACCTTTGTTTTTTTATTTGTTTTGTTTTTATCAATTTTTTATTTTGTATTGTAATATGGCCGATTAACAATGCTGTGATAGTTTCAAGTAGACAGCAAAGGGACTCAGTCATACATATACATGTATCCATGCTCCCCCAAACTCCCTCAACATGTGGCCTTTTGTGTCTCACTTTTTTCATGCATGCACAATATTTTCAAGATTCATCTATGTTGTAGCACAAATCAGTACTTCATTTGGTTTTATGTCTGGAGAATATTCTACCATATGGATAAACCACATTTTGTTTATTCATTAATCATCAATGGATGAATATTATATTGTTTCTATTTCTTTGATGTCGTAAATAATATACCATGCATACTCATATATAAGTTTCTGTGTAGATGTAGTTTCAATTTTGTGAGCTCATAACCAGGAGTGAAATTTCTGGGTCATGTGATAAACTTCTGTTTACTCTTTGAGGAACTGTCAAACTGCTTTTTACAATGAATGTACTATTTTATAATTTTTTTTTTTTTTTTTCATGTATAAAGAATTTACTGGTTTTCTAAGCCAGAAACAAAAACACTAAAGACTAAACACTAAAGGGGAAGCAGGTGTGATTTAATATATTGCTGGCTATTTTACATTTCCGTCAGAAACATATGAGGGTTCCAATTTTCCCACATCCTCACCAATACTTATTATTCTTATCTTTTTTATTATAGTCATTCCAGCAAGTGTGAAATGGCATCTTGATTTATATTTCTCTAATGAATAATGAAGAGGTGGCAAGAATACACAGAAGAAATAGACAAGAAAAGATCTTAATGACCTAGATAACCATGCTGGTGTGATCACTTACCTAGAGCCAGACATCCTGGAATGTGAAGTCAAGTGGGCCTTAGGAAGCATCACTATGAGCAAAGCTAGTGGAGGTGATGGACTTCCAGCTGAGCTATTTCAAATCTTAAAGTTGATGCTGTGAAAGTGCTGCACTCAATATGCAAGCAAATTTGGAAAACTCAGCAGTGACCACAGGACTGGAAAAGGTCAGTTTTCATTCCAATCTCAAAGAAAGGCAATGCCAAAGAATATTCAAACTACCACACAAATAGCACTCATCTCACACATTAGCAAAGTAATGCTCAAAATTCTCCAAGCCAGGCTTCAACAGTACGTGAACTGAGAACTTCCAGATGTTTAAGCTGGATTTAGAAAAGACAGAAGAACCAGAGATCAAATTGCCAACATCTGTTGAAACATCGAAAAAGCAAGAGAATTCCAGAAAAACATATATTTCTGCTTTATTGACTATGCCAAAGCCTTTGACTGTGTGGATCACAACAAACTGCGGAAAATTCTTAAAGAGATGGGAATACCAGACCACCTGACTGGCCTCCTGAGAAATCTGTATGCAGGTCAAGAAGCAACAGTTAGAACTGGACAAGGAACAACAGACTAGTTCCAAATTGGGAAAAGAGAACATCAAGGCTGTATATTGTCATCCTGATTATTTAACTTATATGTAGAGTAAATCATGTAAAATGCTGGGCTAGATGAAGCATACTGGAATCAAGACTGCCAGGAGAAATATCAATAACCTCAGATATACAGATGATACCACCCTTATGGCAGAAATTGAAGAAGAACTAAAGAGCCTCCTGATGAAAGTGAAAGAGGAGAGTGAAAAAGTTGGCTTAAACTCAACATTCAAAAAACTAAGATCATGGCATCGAGTCCCATTACTTCATGGCAAAAATGGGGAAACAATGGAAACAGTGAGAGACTTTATTATTTTGGGCTCCACAATCTCCACAGATGGTGACTGCAGCCTTGAAATTAAAAGACGCTTGCTCCTTGGAAGAAAAGCTATGAACAACCTAGACAGCATATTAAAAATCAAAGACATTACTTTGCCAACAAAGGTCCATCAAGTCAAGGCTATGGTTTTTCCAGTGGTCATATATGGATGTGAGAGTTGGACCATAAAGAAAACTGAGTGCCGAAGAATTGCTGCTTTTGAATGGTGGTGTTGGAGAAGACTCTGGAGAGTCCCTTGGACTGCAAGGAGATCAAACCAGTTCATCCTAAAGGAAATCAGTCCTGAATATTCATTGGAAGGACTGATACTGAAGCTGAAGCTCCAATGCTTTGGCCACCTGATGTGAAGAACTGACTCACTGGAAAATTCCCTGATGCTGGGAAAGATTGAAGGCAGGAGGAGAAGGGGACAACAAAGGATGAGATGGTTGGATGTCATCACTGACTCGATGGACATGACTTTGAGCAATGTCCGGGAGTTGATGATGGACAGAGAAGCCTGGTGTGCTGTAGCCCATGCGGTCGCAAAGAGTTGGACGTGAGTGAGCAACTGAACTGAATGACTAATGATGTCAGCATTTTTTCATATTTGTATATTTTCTTTGGAGAAGTACCTATTCAAATTCTTTGCCCACTTGTAAATTGGTATATTTGTCTCTTTATTCTTGAGTTGCAAGAGTTCTTTTAAAACTGTGGGTACAACACCCTTAGCAGATATATTATTTTCAAAAATGCTATCCTGTTTTGTGAGTTTTCATTTCACTTTCTTGATAGTGTCCTTTGAAGCACAAATTTTTTTTTTAATTTTGATGAAAGTTCAATCTATTTTTTTCTTTTGTTGCATGTGGTTTTTCATATTTCAAAAACTGTTGCCAAATATAAGGTCATAAAATCTTTTTCTAAGAGTTACAGTTTTAGCTCTTAAGTTTATTTAGATCTATCATCTATTTTCAGTCAATTTTTGTATCTGATGTGAGGTAGGGGTCCAACTTTCTTCTTGGATGGAGATATCCAGTTGTCTCAACACCATTTGCTGAAAAGACTATTCTTTTTCCCGTCAAAATTGTCTTGGTAACACTTTAGAAATTTTAAAAATTTATTTCTGGACTCTCAGTTATCTTCCATCAACCTATGCTATGCCACACACACATTGTCTTGATTACCACAGCTTTGAAGTAAATTCAAAATAGGGAAGCTTGAGTCTTCCAATTTTATTTTTCCACCCCAAAGTACCTTTTAGGCTATTCTTGGTCCCTAGCATTTCCATATAAATTTTCAGAGCAGTTTTGTCAAATTATGCAAAAAAGCTAGCTGGGATTATGATAGGGATTGCACTGAAACTAAAGTTTAATTTGGAGAATATTAACTTATTACAATATTAAGTTTTAATATCAATATTAAGTTTTCCAATTCATGATCATGAGATCTATTTCCATTTATTTAGAGCTTCTTCAATTTCTTTCAATAATGTTTTTTGGTTTTAATCTACTAAGTCTTATACTTCCTTTGTAAAATTTACTTCTAAGTGTTTTATTCTTTTTAATGCTTCTGTAAATAGAATTTTTTCCGTTCTTTTTAGATTGTTCACTGATGGTATATATGAATACAATTTTTTTTGTATATTGTTCTTATATCCTACAACCTTGCTGAATTCTCATATTAGTTCTATTACATTTCTACATGTGATTTCTTATCTCTATTCTCCACATACTGCTGAATAAAGTACTCAAACTTCGGATGGTCTCTTCAGATCCAGATATCACACTGTTTACAGTCATAAACATTCCATGCCCTGCTGGTTCTAATGGACTTTTCGGTCTTGTTGTTTCACTATTTTCACCACCTAGTGTCTATTCCCTCCTCTTCTGGAATAGTTTCCAGGGGTATACTCCCTTCCCCACTGTCAGTCCATAAATTCAGGGAGCTCCAATTCCAGGCGTTGACACAAGCCTGACCGCCACATCCATCTGGCCGTGATAACTCATTTGAGCTGGGCTTATGGCACAGTCAGATTCAATGAGCTGCAATCTCAGGACTTTGAAAAGTTGCCTACAAGACGACACGATTTTCTTTTTGGCTGGTCTTAGGGTCGACACAAAGAAAAGAAAGGGAGAGAGATTAGTTCTGATTTTATTACTTAAACCCAGGATCACATTAAACTGGAGGCGCAGTCAAGCCCTTGACTACTCAGGTTTGTGAGCCAACGAATTATCTTTATGGATTAGCCAGTTCAGAGTGAATTGTCTGTCACTTTGCACTGATGACTCCTCAGATCATGTGTGAGGATAAAAAACCACAGTATTTCTGTGTTGTAACTCCTAAGAATTTTATTTTAAATAAATGGTTTAGTAACCAAAGATGTAACGGACAGTTTTTAAAAATCGTCATGCTTTGCCTTTCCATTCTAGGAAGAGGGCTTAAATCAAGAAACTTGATTTTCATTAGGGGCACACATATTTAAATTATTTAGCTTTACCTCTGGAAATACACTTTGCTTGAACTCCATGTGCAGCCCCTCTGGTGGTTAATTTAATAGGTAACAATTCAGGCTTCCTTCTCTTCCAGTGGCTTTGCTCATGGTGAGTCTGCTCTCAGAGTGGGCTCATCGCTATAGCATTTTTTAAACTAATCCCATTAGATGGAAACAACTGTTTTATTTCATTAGGAAGATCTCTAGAAGGAATTTTGCATAATACCCAAGAGTGTTAAGCAAGAAAAAAAAAAAAGCAACTCCTTTAAATAACCAATTACGCAAGGGAGGCTGTTTGAATTTACTCCTTTACACATTCCAGAGAAAGAAAACTACCCCCAGCTTATGATTTAACATTTACCAGGAAGTGCAGAGGTTTTCAGCTCCGCATACTAAAAACTATACTTGTGGTTCAATTCTTTTAGCTCACAGGGAACAGGAAATTACTCCAGGGAAGGGCGTTCTTTTATCTCACAGCTATACATTTATTTAGAAAGAGGGGTTTAAGGAGGAGGTCAGAGAGTGGTCCTCTCCTGACTAAATGGAGTTGGCTACCTCTATAAAGTAAATGGATACAGTGGTGCTTAGTATTTTAGACTTAGAATTTGTCAAACACAGATCAAAAATTTGCCTCTACTGCTCACTAGAATGTGCCCATCATAGAGTTACTGGAACACTCTGAGTTTTAGACTCTTTTGTGAAATGCAGTTAATCATAAGACCTACTTGATAGAGTTTTTTGAGGGATAACGTTAAAATTCACTTAGTTCCTGGTACTTTAAAAATGCTCAATAAATATTATCAGGTTGTTATTGTTATTTCTTAACCTTAACAGGAATGGTGAATATTAAACAGCCCTTTCTCCCTCTAAGAAGGCATGTTCACAATCCAGGTGGCCGAGATGAGTAACTCTGCCAAATTTTACCCAGGTGAAACAGCTAGCTTTATCTGTTCCTGATGCTCTTCTTGGAGGAATGGGTATGTCAGAACAATATGGTGTCACAAACATCTAAATACCAGCAATTTCAATATTGTACAACATGGAGAATATAGCAAATATTTTATAATAACTATAAACAGAGAATAACCTTTAAAAATTGTGAATGACTACATCATACACCTGTAATTTAAATAATGTTATATATCAACTATACTTCAATAAAAAAAATGACTCTAAAAAATTTTTTTTTTAATTACCAGAAATTTCAGATCTGAAACAATGTTGGATTTTGCATCTAGTTTTTTTCTCATTGTTATTTTTGCGTTATGATTCCCTTTCCTTATTCATAAGTTTTACAAGATTTCAGAGATACTGCCATTAAACTTCTCAGATGGGTCTTTGTTCTTATCCCATCCAATCTACTTAAAGCATCTCTTCTGAATTTTGGCCAGAAACAGCAAGGGATCATGACTTAATTCCACTGAGAATCCATGCAGAATGATGACTCCCAAACTAAAGGCATTTTTCAATCATCACAGCTGGGTGAATGATATGGACATTAGTGCCCCTACTTATAGTCATTGATGAATCTGCTGTTAACCCCTGGAGCCCCCAAGTGTGCCTGCAGCAATGGGGAGGGGGTGTTTTACAGGGGGCATGAATGAGTTCATTGTACTTATATATTTTGGAAGCCAAGACCATTGCCAGATGATTCAAGAAATGGGATGCAAGAAAAATGACTTTTATCACTGAAAATAAAAAGCAGAGACATCATTTCACTGACAAAGGTGTGTACAGCCACAGCTATGGTTTTTCCAGAAGTCCTATATGGATGTGAGAGTTGGACCAAAATGAAGGCTGAGCGCAAAAGAATTGATGCTTTTGAACTGTGGTGCTGGAGAAGACTCTTTAGAGTCCCTTGGACTGCAAGGAGATCAAAGCAGTCAATCCTAAAGGAAATCAATCCTAAATATTCATTGGAAGGACTAATGCTGAAGCTGAAGCTCCAATGTTTTGGCCACCTGATGCAAAGGGCCGACTCATTGGAAAAGACCCTGATGCTGGGAAAGATTGAAGGCAGGAGGAGAGGGGGAAGACAGAGGACGAGATGGTTGGGTGGCATCACTGACTTAATGGACATGAGTTTGAGCAACCTCTGGGAGATAATGAAAGACAGGGAAGTCTAGTGAGCTGCAGTCCATGGGGTTGCAAAGAGTTGGACACGACTGAGCAACTGAACAACAAATCACTGAAAATGAAGAAAGGACTCAACAAAGGCTAACTCTGGAAAGAAAGAACAGTCAGTAGTGCCCCGTTTCTAGCTCTTCCAATTATGGTATTGGTCTATTCCATTACACTAGTCAAGGAAAAATTCCTCCTTTACAGGTCTGTTTTGCTGGAGATGATGATTATTAAAGCAATTTGTTAGAGGCAGCATGTGTACATATTAAAGCAAGATAATCATATTGGAGAAGTTGGCCTGAAGCAGAGATTCACCTGGAAAGGCCACTGTACATAACTCGGTTTTCTCAACCTGGGTAATGACGGTCACCCTTAGTGACTAAGCTGCACAGTATGCTTTAATTGGATTTTCTCCCAAATATTTCTGGTAATGAGATTAAGCCTGCTTAAAAAGTAGACACTTCTGGAATCCTGGTTTGATATAAGAGAGGAAAGCTTATCAATCAGATCACAGCCTCTTTTAAAAGAGAAAAAAACCAGTCTGCTCCTAGAGTTTATTTATTCACTCAACAAATATTTATCCAAGACCTACTCTGCAAAGAGGTGGGAATATATGCAGTAGAGAATAAGAAAGACATTATCGCTGTCTTTATAGGGTTTCTATGCAGTGGAAGAGATCCAACAAACCATTATGCAATTGAATATTCAATCACAATCATGACAATTTCTTCAAAAGAGAAGCAATTGGCTACTTTATCTATGAATGTTGGGAACTCTACCTAAACTGAGTGATCAGAGAACATTTTCTTGAGGTGGGAGCATTTGAGCTGAACACTAACAAGGAGACTTAGTTAAGAAGTAGGATGGAAAGTGGAAATGTGTTCCAGGCATCTGTCACGGCTCCCAGGCAGGAGTGATAATGAGAGAGGGTGTGACTGGAGCTGGCAGAGTAACCGAGGAGAGACGCATGAAGGTTCTGGAAAAGTTGCTACAGCCCTTTGCATATGCCGTCCTCCTTGCCTGGAGCACAGTGGGATGCCTCAGTGTACAGGGTGGCATGGGTACCAGCACTGTGGACAGCATCCAGCTCCACTCCTAGAGCCCGGGGGAGCCACTGGGGGATCCTGCACAGGGGGTGTGACAATAAGCATTTCTGAAAGATCACTTTGGCTTCAATGTGAAGAATAACTTGGAGAGGGGCAAGCAGGAATGCAGACTGCAGAGATATTTAGGAGGAAAAACCAACAGTACTTGGAAATTATCTGGATATAGAAGGCACAGATGAACTTCTATGAAATCTTACTAGCAGGAAAACCTCATTTTAGAAAGAATCTTTGATATTGGGGAAATTTCTAATAATTATCCCACAACTACCCTCTCTGAGCTTCATTTAGTTAGTAAGACAAATAAAACCCATGTAAGAAGCACTGAATGTGACAGTATTATTAGATGCACTTGTGGTAACACTGGAAAAAATAAATGTGAACAAACACAGGGTACTTTAAATGTGCTCAAAGGTTTTCAAGGTTTCAACCACGAGAAGGAGTATAAGGCATATGACTTCCCACGGCAGACCCAGAGGCCTGGGAGGCTCCTTTGCTGGAAGTGCTTAAAACTGTGTTTTAATGGTAAGTATTGTGAAGTTAAGCATGCGTCAGTTCAAAGTCTCACTTTTTCCTTTATTTTGGATGATTCTGACTTTTGAAGTAGTTACTTGACCCCTCCAAGCTTCATTTTCCTTATCTGAAAACTGAACTGAAAGAGGTAAGGGACTCATAGTGTTTGGTTTAAAATATTAGTTCCCATGATCTTTCTCTGAGAATAATTATTTAAAAATGTAAGGACTTCCTTGGCAGCCCAGTGGTTAAGACTTCATCTTTCAATGCAGGAAGTATAGTTTCAATCCCTGGTCAGGGAGCTAAGATTCCACATGCCTCATGGCCAAAAAACCAAAATGTAAAACAGAAACAATATTTTAATAAATTCAATAAAAACTTTTAAAATGGTTCACATAAAAAAACATAAAAAATAAAGGTGTACCACTTTTTAAAAAGAAGAACAATTATAAAGATCTAGCTAATAATCATATCTGTAATAAAAATTGTTCATAGTCATTGAATGCCTACAGTGTGCCAGCAATTATGAAGGCACTTATATTTATTAATTCATCTAGTCCTATAACAACCCTTTGAAATAGGTAGTGTCATCATACTCATTTAACAGATAAGAAAACTGAGGCCATAGACTTAGGGCCACTCAAGTGAGTGGCAGAGTCAGGATTCGAAGACAACTAGCTTGACTGGGTGTTAAAAAAATGTTTCCGTACAACTTATGAGGCAACAACAGGCAGAAATAGAGGTTGCAATTTATGTTAATCACCTTCTGTGACTCTATACTCTCAATAAATTCAGACAGAAAATCCCAAGTTGATGGCACAGAGGCACAGCGCTCTGAAAAATTTAACACTGTGCCATGCTTATGAAGAATGAAACTCATTGGATGTCTATTTCACAGCATTCCAAATGTTCTCCCACACTTTGCCTTACAACCAAGGAACAACAAGTTCAATTTATATGCCAACTCATCATGTCCTGGCAAGCCAAGTACTTTACTGGGGACAAAGCACAGTGGTTTAAGGGGACGGTATGTCGTGCTGGGTTAATTAATGATAGAAAGAAGTTATAGCACTAGTGAGATCCCTAGGTTGGATTTAAGAAACGGGACTCAGTCAGGGATCTGGGCATGTCAGCCCAGCCCAGACTGGAAAGGGTTGAATGTATGAAGCAACCTTCCCTTCTGCTCTACCCTGATGATAGACAAAGAAATCCTTCAAACCTGGAAGTTTTAAAGTCCTATGGAAACCAGCTCTCCGATGCAGGGTGCTATCATCACAACCACTGCAAAGATAACAAGGGGACTGTATAAGATGACACTTGGAGAACAGAGATTTTGTTCCACATTTTGGTACAGGGATCACTGAATACTGATGTGCAGTGATGTTGCGTGCTGTTATCTAATGCCTGCTTTTCCAGAGAACTCTATGAGAAAGAGTAAGTTTGACTCTGTACTACTTCATAGCACTTAGTGTGCATGATGCCTGGAAAAATAATAACAATGAGGAGGAGAAGGAAGGAAGCTAACAGTTTCCATATTATTGTATAATTACAAGAGGCCCATTGTAGTCTAAATATTTTCCATGAATTATTGTTTAACCCTGACAACAATCCTATGAGACAGGTTTTACTACTGTTGTGTTTTACAACTGAGGAAGCTGAGGCATAATGAACTGCAGTAATAAACTGACTCAGACTGAGAGGTAGAGACAGAACTCAAGTCCAGGCTCTGGCTGTAGGGTATGTGCTCCCAGCTGCTAGAAGAGGATGTCTCCTAAAAAGGGTGGAGATGAGTTAGTATTTGTGGAATAAATAAATGTTCTAGAAACTATTGCAGTAGTGAGGGATGTGAATGGGGAGTGAGTGAGTGGCTTTTAAAAGGCATATTGGAATTCCTGGGGAATGCTTTCAAACTATCCATCCTGTTCTTAGTCACTTTCCATCTCCACTTCTGGGTCAAAATCCTCTCTGTGGTCAGTCACTTTTAGCAGTACGAAAGGCTTTCTCCCTCAAGCATATTGCAAGGGAAAATAAGACTAGAAATTACTGACCTAGAACAGTGGTCCTCAAGCCTGGCTACACATTCGACTAAGCCAGCTTTTAAAAATACTGATGCTGCGTCCACCTCAGATAGATTAAATATAATTGCTGGGGAGCCTGGGCACTGTTTATGTCTTAAGAGCCACCTAGGTGATTTCAATATGTTGAAGACTGAGAAGCCCTGGTCCACTCTCCTCAGCAAAAAGCAACCAAGGGACTCTCCAGACCCACCTTATTCCCCTTCCTTAGGTACTAACACAGAGGTGCAGTTCCCTGAACAGATATCATGGGTGTCAGCTATTTAAATTTTTAATTTAATTCAACAAACATTTCATGAGCAGCTCCTATGTGGAAAAGGCAAGCACAAAGTAAAATTTCTATAATTTATGACCTTAAACCTTAAAGAGAAAATATAAGCACAGAGATGAGTATATAATATAGCTATAACATATAAGAAAACACCATAGATATAGGGAAGAGTAGGAGGACTCGGGGCTTCCCTAGTGGCTCAGACAGTAAAAATCTGCCTGCAACGCAAGAGACCTGGCTATGATCCCTGAGCTGGGAAGATTCCCCTGGAGATGGGAATGGCTAAAAAACCCAGTATTCTTTCCTGGAGAATCCCATGGACAGAGGAGCCTGGTGGGCCATGGGCTACAGGAAGAAAGACCCTGATGGAAAGCAGAAGTGACTGTAGACAGCAGAGGAAAATGCCATAGAGGCGCAGAGGAAATGGATGAGGAAGAGCAGAAAAAGCAAGGGGAGAGGCATCTTTTCTTTTACTTTTTCTTTTGAGGTAATTGTAGATTCACAGACAGTTATAAGAAGTAATACAGAGACATTTCGTATGCTATTGTCAGTTTTCCCGAATGGTAACACCTTGCATAACTATAGTATTCTTCTTTTTTGACAGAAGGCTCAGAATAAGCAGTGAATTTTTAAAAACATTTAAAATAACCTACCAGAAAATATAACTATGAGCATAGGTCAATATTTTATTAAAAACTTGTGCAAAAGAGAGATCTTGCTTGACCTTGGAAGACACATTCAATAGGAAGAGGAAGGTGAGACAGTCACTGTTAGACTGGATACATGTAAACAGAACGTCTAGTTAAGAAGATCATTAGAAACTTGACTGACAATCAGCTAAGCAGGTGGGTAGGTAGTTTCCCAGAAGAAGTCTTAATCTCATTAAAGTTTAATGTAAAACTGCTTAAGCATTTTATCACAAATCTTAATTTCTTTCTTAGTAGGAGGCTGTGAATTACATCATGGAAAAAAAAAAAAAGACACCTCTGTCTCAAACCTGTTTTGGGACAATTTTTCATAAGCAAAGGAATTAAGTGCAGTGTTGAGATTTGGAACATGACAGACACCTGGACCTGAGCCCCCGGAAGATGACCCAAGAAGAGACCCAAAGGTAAGAGACCAGCAATATGGAGACTTTAGCTTCTGTGTGACATAAATGAATTGATGTTTGTTATATATTATTTCCATGTTAGACTGTGATCCCTCTATAACATAAGTTACAGAGGATGGGGATTTTTGTCTTTTATACTGATTTTTTCCTTGAACATTCCTAAGTACCTGTTATTAGCATGCAATAAATGTTGATTGAATAAATTAATTCTTAAACATTGAGATAACCAGTAATCTTTCTGGCCCTATATTTGGATCATGTTGGAGGTGGGACAGTTAATTCAAGATGACATTTCATGAGCTAATATTTGGGGAGCATATGTATGAGCATACTGATATACACCAATGCCACAACCATGGGGAAAATTTCAGCCTCATCTTGTACAAGGACCTCTACTGAGACACATTGTTGGGAATCCAGGAATCATTCAAGAAAGCCTTTGTTTTAACTTTAACAATGAAGAACAAATCAGTGGTTACTGGGAACTGGGGTTGGGGTATGATTACAGTGGGATAGCATGAGAGAGTTTTGGATGCCATTCTATATCCTGATTATAATGTATATGTCTAATAAATCTATACATCTAGTAAAGTTCATAGAATACTGTACAAGTCAACTGTTTTAAACATAAAACATTTACCACTAAATGCCTACAGAATGGAAATCCTATAGAGTCAGCCAATGAATCAGTACTCCTGTCTCTTTGACCATCCTCTGTCTCCACACACAGTTAGATTTCCAGGAATGCAACTTACATTGGGACAGTCAATCCCCACCCCACCCTTCAAGATGATTGATGATGAGTTGGCACCAAGCTGAACCAATCAAGTCTCTCAGATATTTGAAGTGTGGGATTGTTGCCACAAGTCAGTCTCAAAAAGTGGATGGAATGGTAACAACAAAATCTATGGTTGTGAGCCAGCCATATTCTATTACACAAATGGAGAATTGAGAAAGCTGGTTTGCAAAGCAAGACACAGAAGGATGCAAACCGACCAAAATAAGTAGAGACGGAAGAAATGAGAAAGGGAAAGACAAGAGAATCAGGCATGTTGACCGATCAATTTAATGGTTCCTCTTCTGGTTCCTCTTCATAAAGTCTATCTAGTTTCTTGCACTTGATTTTAATGAGCTATTCTATGCTTTTATAATTTTGTTTATGTTTACATTTAAACAAGCTCAAATAATCCTGTTCCTAAGATCATAGACTCTAAATTAATTTATGCACCATTAAATACTAACTTTACTGTCTTCAATCCATGAGAATTTGGGCAATTGAACCTCTCAGTACCTCAGTTTTCTATCTCTTAAAGAAGTCTAACATCTTCCAAAGAATCCCTTGGATTCTATTTCATTATGACCTTTATGACAGCTCTTTCAAGCAGGTATTATTGTTGAAATTCCATGGATGAGGAAATTAAGGCTCAGAGAGAATCCAATGTCATTTTGCCATTTAATAGAATAGCTAGGATGGAGGTCTTCTGGCCCCAAGAATTAAGCTTTTTCACAACAATCATATCTGTACCTACCAAACAAACAGCTCTGCAGACGAAGCCAAGCCTGGTATAGATATTTTCCCCACTTCTCAGATTTTACTACTGGCTTGTATGTTGTATTCCCTACATTTTGTGCTCACAGAAGCATGGTAACATAAGCAAGCTATCCTCGGTATAGATTATGAAGTCAGGTCTTTAGTGATTCAAGTTTAAGGTCCTTTTGGGGGTGTGTGAATTAATAAGAGTATAAATTTGGAGAATTAACCCAACTATCTCCTTCCTTCAAATCCAGTGCTCTATCTCATTACATGCCACTGCCTTTTAGGTTACTTTATTATTAACCCTAGCATTTCAAATTCTCAATCAAGGCTGAGTGGTGGAGACACATGTTCCTTATAGTCAGAAGATTGCCAGAACTAACAGAGAAACACACTTGTTTTTCCCCAGTGGGATAGAAAAAGAGCTATGGTCAAATAATTAATATTGCACAAATGTTATAGAAGAATGACATAGATCTATAGTCCAACATAGTACAAGACGGAGTGTTAAATGTGGGAGGGGGTGGAGGAAAAAAATTGTAAGACAGATTAGCTGTTTGCTTAAAATAAAAGAGGAAAATGAGCTACACTACATAGGTATAAAAAAAAAAGTTAGAGTGTTTCTCTAGAAAGATGTCATTCACCCCAGGATAAATAAAGGGTATGGTCCTTGCACCTAAAAGAACACAGAGTTTCTCTTTCTTAGGGCCAGGGAATGAGGTTAGTGAGGAGAGCTGGTTATAGGCAGTGTGTGGCTAAGGATAGAAATTCTCCTAGATCTAGCTATCCTGCAAATGGGGTTTGCCTTGGAAGATAATTGCAAGCGAGAGGTAGTGAGAGAGAATAATGTGTGCATGTGTGCACCCATATATGTGTGTGGGTGTGCACATGTACTGTCAGATCTGTGTTTACCAGAGCTTTGGGAGCCTAGGAACATGTTGGCAGGAGAGTGGACAAAACAGAATATGTCACTGAAAAGATAATTCCTTTTCATCACCTGTACCCACAGAGGTCCAACAGATGATTGAAACTGGATCATTGGGTTTGGGCAGCAGTGTAATCTCAGGTCACTGCTGGTTTTCTGCCCGACTTTAAGCCGGAAATGCAGGTGTTTCATGGGCGACCATGTGAAAATGACAATTACCGAAGCCAAAAACAGCATGATTCCTCAGCCAGCTGAGGAGGATTTCTGTTCTTCTTTTTCTCTCCTCAATGTAGGTGAGCAAATCTGCCTCCTTGAAAAGTGTTAGCACTCCTTGTTTGTTAGAAGTACCATAGGACAAAAGATCCAGGTAAGGAAAAAAGACATTATCATAATATGTGGTTTCAGCAACTTGTAATTTAAATCATAAAAGGAATGTGACCCAGCTTCTACTTTTTGCTGTGACAGTGCCTCATATCATACTAAATCTTCTGCCAATAACAACCACAAAATCCAGGTAAAATACCCCAAAAAGGTGATTTGAAGCACTGAAAGTCAAGGAAGCAGGATGGTAAAATCATGGAGAGATACCAATCAGTGACGTTTTTCCCTTTGAGATGTTTCGTAGTCCAGGGCACAGAGGCCAAATAAAATGCCGCAACCTAGAACTTGCAGCTACCCTACAAAGCTGGGGAGATCAAAATTAAAGTACAGGACAACAAAGGCATGTGTCATTTAGTAAGTGTATTGCTTAACTTCCAAACATTTGAGGATCTTTTAAGATCCATGACGCTGGGGAAAAAGTGAACTAGTGAGAAGTGAGCCAAAAATTCTACATACAAATTTCCCTCAAGACCATATGCAGAGCTTCAAAAATGCACACACATGAAGCAAGATGCTGAGAATCCAAGAAGAAAACATGTGCTAAAAAGCCAGAGTTGCCAAGACAAAATTTGGGGTTCTGAGGATGCCAAAGAGAGTAGGTGCTAATTAGAGATAAGAAAAATAAAACACAGTTTGAACTGAAACTTCCAATAGGCTGTGCCCTTGGATTAAGCATTGTACCTTAGGAGAATGGACAAGCTGGGAATATAGGTAGTCCTTACAAAATCTGAAAGCAGTTTTCCACCAAAGTAAGGTGACCTGCTTATATTCTTTCTGGCTGCCAGAAGAAAATTACATATCCTGTAGAAGAAGATAATATTGTGCAGAGTCTCTATTACTTTCATACAAAACATCCACCATTCTCCAAATAGTTATCAGACAACAGAAACTGTACCAGAGATGATACAGGTCCTGAGTTATTATACATATTATTTTGTCTGAAAACAGAAAATCATGGAGAATATATAACAGAATTAGAATCCATAAGAAAAGAACAAATGGAAATTCTAAAATTTAAAAATAGAGTAACTCATCTTTTTAATTCAGTACTGATTTTAACAGAAGATAAAACAGAGCAAGGCTGTAATGAAATGAAAGGTAAAAAATCAGAACACATCCAAGTTGAGGCACAGACAGGAACAATACGGAAAACAGATAAATGACCCGTGGGATGTAGTGAAATCAGTTAAGAAATGTATAGAGTCTCAGAAGGAATGAATAGAAAAGATAAAAAAGAACTATTCGAAGATTAGGATTAGGAATTTTCCAAAATGATGGAAGATAATCCTACAGATTTCCAAAAGCTCTACAAACACTGAGAGGAAATGAATACAAAACAAAATATCTAGACACATTGTTCCCAATCAAAGAAAGAAAAGCTTGCAAAAAGCAGCTACAGGAGAGAAAAGTCATTTTTACTTTCAAGAAGTATCAATAAAACTAACAGCTGATATTTTAATAGAAGTGATAGGAACTAAGATAGTGAAGCAGCATCTTTAAAATGGTGACAAAAAACGACTGCAAACTAGAGTTCTATACTCACCCTAAAAAGTTCCTCTAAAGTAATCATAGAAAAAAATATATTTTCAGACCAAAAAAAAAAAAATCTAAGAGATAAAATTACAGCAGATTGGGACTAGAGAAAGTGCTAAAGGGAGTTTTTCATGTAGAAAAAAAAAAAAATGACCCTGGAGGAGATTGTAGAAACAGGAAGGAATAAAGATTTCTGGAAAGACAGACATGTGATTAAATCTAAATGGATATTGACTGGTAAAACATCGACAGTATGTCATGTAGTACAATATATTTTTAGAATTAAAATACATGACAACAATGAAACAAGAGATAGGAGATGTGAATAGAAGTAAAACATTAATTCAAAAGAAATCAAGAAATCATAAACAGATGAAACAAAAATATGACAGTATATTTAAATGTAAATATTTCAGTCATTAATATTAAATGTAAATGGACTAAATACACCAAATCAAAAAGAGATCATCAACTTGGACAAAAAGAACCAACTAAATGCTGCTTATAAGAGACCTTTAATATAAGTATATAAAAGAGTAAAAGTTAAAAGGTGGAAAAAACATACCAAAGATATACTGGAGCCAATGTGTAATTGTCATTTCTGACAAAGTAGACTTCACGGCAAGACGTATATTAGAGATAAAGAACATTTCATAATGATGAAAGAGTTAATCCACCAGAAAGACAAATTTGCATGCACCTAATAACCTAGTCTCAAAACATATGGAGCAAAAGTTGACAGGAGAAACAAAACATAAAACTAAATGAAATCATATCTTTCTTAGAAAAATGCAGACAAAAAACAGAGACATAGATGTGTTGAAAAACACCCTCAACCAATTTGAGATAACTGACATTTATAAATCACTACACCAAACAAACCTCAGAACACACATATTTTTCATGTGCACATAAGTTATTTATTAATATCAAAATAGACAAAAAAATTGTCTCCAAAATTATACAAAATGTGTTCTCTGGCAAGGCAGTAGGGAACATGAAAAGACCAATGAATCCCATGAGCATGGGTCCACTGCTGCACTTCCTTTGCTATGAAATGACTTCTTTGATTGCAGTAAAGCTGTGTGCAATACCATGTTGGTCAGTAAGACATTCTGTAAGTTCATGGACAGAATCTGTGGCAGACGCATTGTGTGCAAATAAGGCAAGTCCATATGCAGTGCACTGAACCCTAGAATTTCAGTAGCATGCCACATTTTAATGGCCAGGAACTTATTCTTTTCCAGGTGCCCAAGCCTCCATCTTAAAGGTACAGTCCCAACAATTTGGAGGGGGTGGGGGCAGGGAGGAGGTGTGGCGTGCATCAGGGTCCCCTTGCTTCCTCAGTCAGAAAACCCCTAGGAGAAGGTAGTCACCTTCTCCAAGGAACAAATGCCAAGGGTGGGGCTAAGGGAGTAAGACATACTTTTTACCCCAGGGCTCCTGCTCTGATCTGACACTTACGCTGCAGACCTTTATAACCAGGTCCTTCAATGACTAAAACTCTAAAAGTGCCAGAAGCCGGCTTGCCTTTCACCCATGTCTATCCAGTGACTGGGTGAATACTATACTGAGACTTCAATTATGTTTATTATGAGAAGGTTGGGTGATACTCAAGTGAGCAAGGGGAAAATTTTCTAACTATAAAAATATTAAAATCGTGTGATTTTGCTAAAAACATCCTGAAAAATAAGTCTTTGTAAATTCTAATTCAAACCTTAGGATGGGAGAGAGAATAGAGAAAAATGATAAAAGAGAATGATGTTTGCACAGACTTCATCAATTAAGAATGATAGGACTTTACCACTATCTCTAATTGGAGAAGAAACAAATATATGTCTTTTTTTAAAACATGTACTTAAAACTGCAAACTAGACTTTGAGTGTACGTTAAAGCAGGAAAAAACAGCAGGGTGTCTCCTTGTGCCTTATCCAGTTGCATTAATGAGAAATAGGGCGTGAAAGTAAAAAGTTCCTTTGGAGCAATCTACTCCAGAAGATTTGTTTATTTCTATCTTGTGCCCATCGACTTGGCAGTCTTCTAAAAGGTCTGTTTTCTTAATAAGCAAATCTTATCTAAAATGATGTGTTGTTATCCCCTGGGTGCTGCATCTCTACCAACAGGGAAACAGAGCTCATCTCTTCCTGCTCTATCAGCTACCTGGAGTTTGAGATGGGCAAGTCATGCCAAAAAGAGGATGTGGTTGTTGTTCAGTTGCTAAGTCATGTCCTCCTCTTTGCAACCCCATGGACTGCAGCATGCCAGGCTTTCCTGTCTTTCACTATCTCCTGGAGTTTGCTCAGATTCATGTCCATGGAGTTGGTGATGCTATCTAACCATCTCATCCTCTGCTGCCCTCTTCTCCTTTTGCCTTCAGTCTTCCTGAGCATCAGAGTCTTTGCATCAGATGGCCACAGTATTCAAGCTTCAGCATCAGTCCTTCCAATAAGTATTCAGGGTTGATTTCCTTTAGGCTTGACTGGCTTTATCTCCTTGCAGTCCAAGGGACTTTCAAGAGTCTTCTTCAGCATCACAATTTGAAAGCATCAGTTCTACAGCGCTCAGTCTCCTTTATGGTCCAACTCTCACATCCGTACATGATTACTGGAAAAACCATAGCTTTGACTATAAGGACCTTTGTCGGCAAAGTGATATTTTTACTTTTTAATCCACTGTCTAGGTTTGTCATAGCTTTCCTTCCAAGGAGCAAGTGTCTTTTAATTTTATGGCTTCAGTCACCATCTGCAGTGATTTTGGAGCCGAAGAAAATAAAATCTGTCACTGCTTCTACTTTTTCCCTTCTATTTGCATGAAGAAGAGGATGGCATGCCTCCAGATACTGTGGCCTATCTCAGGACTCCTGAGCACAGGTTCAGGTGGACCAGTGTTCCAGGTATCCCAAGGCCCTTCCTACTCTGTTGTTCTCAAAGCAGGTCCTGGAGTGGGGTGGGGACATGTTGAGTCTTGAGTTGTACTTAGGTATCAAAGAGAACATATAAAATCAATGCACTAAGGATTGGTGGTTCCCAGCCACTGGCCAGCAGCCTTCTCCTCCTTTCTTTTGGCAATGCAGCTCTTATAAATAGCAAGGTTTGTTTTTAAATTGGGTCTGTCATATTTTTTATCCCCATAATATATATTTGAAAGTTTTGTACTTTTATGTTACTTAATTAAAAATAAAAGTTAAATTATAAAAATGCAGAGGATATCCAGAAATATGTTTGTCAGGTAGTACATTATGATGGAAATACAGAAAAAGGAATGTGTCTCCTACCCTAATTTCACACGTCCCCATCCTTAGCGGTAACTAATGTTAGCAGCTTGATAATATATACATACATGTGTGTGTCATGGGATATGTACTTATAGGCTTTGGGGCCCATATAAACACACACAAACATTAGAAAAATAAAGGTAAGGACTTCCCTGGTGGTCCAGTGGTTAAGACTCCGCACTTCCAATGCAGGGGGTGAGGGTTTGATCCCTGGTTGGAGAACTAAGATCCCACATACCACATGGCATGGCCTCCCCCGCAAAAATGAAAAAATAAAGGTATTTTAAAATAAGTAAAAAATAAAATGATACCCACATCATCCTGTTAGCAGCTTCCCTGAAACACTCATTCCTTTGAAATTCAAATGAAATTCACTCAAGCCACATGCCATGTGCTGGGTGAGTGAGTGAGTGAAAGTCGCTCAGTTGTGTCCGACTCTTTGTGACCGCATGGACTTAGCCCACCAGGCTCCTCTGTCCATGGAATTCTCCAGGTAAGAATACTGGAGTGGGTTGCCATGCCCTTCTCCAGGGGATCTTCCCAACTCAGGGATTGAACCCAGGTCTCCTGCATTGCAGGCGAATTCTTTACTATCTGAGCCACCAAGGAAGCCTGCCACGTGCTGGAGAAAAGCTCAATGCTGATCCCCACCTATGGAGATTCTTAAAATGTTGGGGATGTCACCATCACTGAATCATTTCTATCAGAATCCTATAATTCAGGTGAGGCCATTCAGGTTGTGGATAAAACACTGTCGGCCCATTTCCACACTGTTACCAGATACCAGTCTCCATCTGTGAACCTCAGGCTGTAAGTGTGGCAGACTTTTTTTGAAAATTTGTGACAATGAAGAAAATTTTACACCACTGCAAAAGCTGTAGCAGCAAATCACCTCACTTAAAGCACTTAACAAACATACACCAAGCTTCACAACTTCTAAATCAGAGACCAAACCAAAAGTGACTTCTTTAAGAACTCCTTCTTTTTGGCGTATCACAGGTATAAAGCTTTTTAGTGTGACTAAAGCTTCTTAGTCATGTCTGACTCTTTGTGACCCCATGGATTGTATAGCCCTCCATGTTTCATGGAATTTTCTAGGCAAGAATACTGGAGTAGGTTTTCATTTCCTACTCCAGAGAACTTAAAGCTTTTTAAACTGAAGGTTAATAAAAAAAATTTCCACACTTTCACCTCCACCTATCAAAAAAAAAAATTCCTTTGATCTCCCTGTCTGCCAAGAGAATTCCCATGGACCACCCATCTCAGCCCCATTTTCTCTCTCCTTCCTCGTCTTAGCCTTTCTTTGCTCCATGCAATCCATAAGGTACCTCCCTACTACGTATTGTTAATCTCTTGTGCAGGAGAGTTTTCACAATCTCTTTATTTCACTGTCTCTTTCCTAACTATGCCTTCCAAACTCAAGTGATCGGTATGAAACTATTTAAATAGCAATAGGTCTCTCCCTAAAAGAAACTCAGCTGCCAGATTGAAAATTATTAGTTTTTACTCTGTTTCAAACAAATGATATCAATTCCCTTCTACTTATAAATTCAACCAGTAGATGGTACTCCATCTGGCCAGACACTAATGTGTTTGGGATATAGTGGATGAATGTAATAAATTCCCAATTTTATCAAGCTCCCAAGAGGAGGCTCAATAAATTCTCATTTATTTGGGAAAATATAGTAACATCTTCTGCATTAATGAATGAATGAAAGGTATCTTTTCCACATCTGTGATTTGGAAGTCAGACTTTAACACCTAATAATGATTCCTTCTCTTTTTAGGATATCTACCTAGACTTTCTCTTTCCATAAAGAGTGGAGCCAAAAGCTACAGAAACAATGTTCCTAAATCCACTTTATCAAAACAAGCAACACTCTCCATTTCCTCTGCAAAACACACCGACTGCTCCCCACAGAAACCAGAGACCTCTTGGCTAATAAGCAGCTCTCATTCTTCTGCTAGATTAGCCAGCCAACTACCAGTTCTAATTATATCAGATAAGAAGGCTTCTACTGTATTTTTCCAAATAAAAACAGTTTCTCCCCAAGTGGAACTCTCATGCAGGCAGTTGAAAAAAGTAATTCTGTTTTCTTCCTATCCCATGCAGATGGCTGGATGCTTCAGCCAGACTTCCAGGACTAAACAGAATTCACCTCCTCCTTATCTCAGAATATAATTCCATTGTTCATGTGCAGGAAGGGAATGTAAGTGGTTGTATCACTTATACTGATGGTTTAAAACAATAAGCATGTATTATTGCTGAGGGGTCTGTTGATAAGCAGGGAGGTTTTATTGACCTGAGCAATGCTTGGGTGACTTGACCTTGTGCCTGCAGTCAGCTGGCAAAGTCATCAGGAGTTACCTGGTCAGGGATAGCACTATACAGCAGGTGATTGGTTGGCTGTTGGCAGGAGAGGAGGAGTGGCCAAGTCCTGGAATTTCTACATCCATCAGGCTAGACAGCAACAGCAAACCGAGTTCAAGAAGAAAGGTAGAAGGTACAAAGCCTACTGAGGTCTAGTCTCAATACTGACACATTGTCACTTCGTTCACCTTCTACTGGCTAAAGTAATTAACATGATGAGCTCATTTTAAGGGGAAAGGAAACAAGCTCCACCTTTTTATGAAAGGAGCTACAACATCATATTTAAAAGGTTGTAGATATAGGGATGGATGGAGAATCCAAGTCATTATCGTAATCAAGGTACCACATTGGTTGAGGCAGCATAATTAACATTTTTTGCATTGTGTACCAAATTTATCTGGAAATTTTAGTACTCAGAAGAAAATCAGTGGGTTCCCTTCCATTTCAGACATAGAAAATCATGAGTGACAGGTGCTCCCACCCAAAAGATCAAAATAACTCACTCAAGCTATACCAAAGAAAACATACTAATACTCAATCATATTAATAATCACATTAAATTACAAAACCACCCAGTTAGAAGGCAGAGATTGTCAGATAGCTGAGGGGAAAAAATGTAATAACTAAATATTACAAACAACAACAATACATTTTAATTATCAAGAAAAATACAACTTGATGTAAATGTATACCACATAAACACCAAGCACAAGGAAGCTGTAATGTCAGTATTAATATCAAACAATTTAAAATTAGAGAAAATAGTACTATTATGGATCAGTTCAGTTCAGTCACTCAGTTGTGTCTGACTCTTTGCAACCCCATGGACTGCAGCATACCAGGCTTCCCTGTCCATCACAAACTCCCAGAACTTGCTCAAACTCCTGTCCATCGAGTCGGTGATGCCACCCAACAATCTCTTCCTCTGTCATCCCCTTCTCCTTCTGCCTTCAATCTTTCCCAGCATCAGGGAATTTTCCAATGAATCAGTTCTTCACATCAGGTGACTAAAGTATTGGAGCTTCAGCTTCAGCATCAGTCTCTTCTAATGAACATTCAGGATTGATTTCCTTTAGGATTCATTGGTTGATCTCCTTTCAGTCCAAGGGACTCTCAAGAGTCTTCTCCAACACCACAGTTCAAAAGCATCAATTCTTCAACACTCAGCTTTCTTTATGGTCAAACTCACATCTGTACATGACTACTGGAAAAACCATAGCTTTGACTGACAGACCTTTGTCGGCAAAGTAATATCTCTGCTTTTTAATATGCTGTCTAGGTTGGTCACAGCTTTTCTTACAAGGAGCAGGCATCTTTTAATTTCATGGCTGCAGTCACCATCTGCAGAGATTGTGGAGCCCAAGAAAATAAAGTCTGTTACTGTTTCCATTGTTTCCCCATCTATTTGCCTGAAGTAATGGGACCAGATGCCATGATCTTCATTTTTTTAATGTTGAGTTTTAAGCCAGCTTTTTCACTCTCCACTTTTACTTTCATCAAGAGGCTCTTTAGTTCTTCTTCACTTTCTGCCATTAGGATGGAGTCATCTGCATATCTGAGGTTATTGATATTTCTCCCAGCAATCTTGATTCCAGCTTGTGCTTTGTCCAGCCCAGCATTTTGCATGATGTACTCTTCATGTAAGTTAAATAAGCAGGGTGACAATATACAGCTTTGACATACTCCTTTCCCAATTTGGAACCAGTCCATTGTTCCATGTCCGGTTCTAACTGTTGCTTGTTGACCTGCATACAGATTTCTCAGGAGGCAGGTCAAGTGGTCTAGTATTCCCATTTCTTTAAGAGGAACATTTCACAATTATAGAAGTATCCACTCATCAAATAGACATAACAACCCTAAATGTTAATGGGCCTAACAACAGGACTTCAAACATGTAAAGTATATTGACGTGGAACATTCTCTGAGAACTTAATAAATACAAAAATAGTAAGTCATACAGAAGATGTTCTCTAATCACAATAGCAGTAAATTACAATTCAATAAAAAATAAAGTATGTGGAAAATCCCCAAGTTGTCAATTAAATAACACATTTATAAGTAACTCAGAAATCAAAGGAGAAATGATGAGGAAAATCAGAAAATATTGTGGACTGAAAAATAATGAAAATAGAGCATATCGAAATTTATGAGATGCAGCTAAAGCAGTCCTTAGAGGAAAATCTGGGGTATCAAATGTTTATTTTATGAAAGGGATACAATTTTAAAATCAATAATTTAAGGCAGGAGTCGGTAAACTATAGCCACGGGCTAAATCCAGTTTGTTGCCTGCTTGTTTATTTTTGGCTGTGCTGGGTCTTTGTTGCTGCACAGGCTTTCTCTAGTTGCAGGGAACGGGGGTTACTCTTCATTTGGGGGTGAGGCCTTCTCATTGTGGTGGCTGTAGGCTCGTGGGCTCAAAAGTTTCGGTGCACAGGTTTATTTGCCCCGTGGCATGTACAGTCTTCCCAAACCAGGGATGGAACCTGTGTCCCTTGCATTGACAAGCAGATTCTTAACCACTGGATCACCACAGAAGCCCTGCTGCCTCTTTTTACAAATAGCCTTGTTTTGGAACACAGGCGCAACCACTCATTTACATGGCAGCCCTCATGCAGCAGTGGAAAACTAGTGACAGTTGGAACTGAAACCGCATGGCCTACAAAATATTTCCTTACATGGTCCTCTATCCTTCAATCTCTTAAGCAAAGTTTTACCTTAACAAACTAGAAAAAGAACAAAGTAAGCAGAAGGGAAGAGAGCACAGAGAGCAAAAATTAGCAAAGCAGAAAACAGGGAAATGATGGAGGAAATAAATAAAGTCACAAGTTTGGATTTTACAAAGACTAATGAAATCGATCAATTCCTACCAAGATTGAAATAAAAAGGAGAAAATAAAAAATTATCCAGAAGAGAAATATAAAAAGAAGAACATCATTACAGATAACATAGACATTCAAAGGATGGTCAGGGAGTTTTTTGAACAACAATATGCCAAATTCAAAAGCGTTAATGAAATGGGCAGCCTCCTTGGAAAACAAATTATTAAAACTGACAGAAGAAGAAAAAAACCTGAATAGTCTCATATGTATTAAAAAATTAACTTCACAGTTAAAAATAAAGAAAGCTTTAGACCTAGATGATATCACTAGGAAAGCCTACAATTTTTTTTTTTCTTTTTTGCCTGAACTGGTGTTAGTTGCAGCACACAGGATCTCCCATCTTCATTGCAGCATGCGAACGCTTAGTTGTGCCACGTGGGATCTATTTCCCTGACCAAGGATCAAACCAGGGCCCCCTGCATCAGGAGCACAGAGTCTTAGCTACTGGACCAGCAGCGACATCCTTCTACAAAACTTTTAAAAAAGAAACTACGTCAATTCTACTCCATTCTCTTGGAAAATAGAAGACAAAATACTTTCTAACTCTTTTTAGGAGGCCCACATAACCCTGATATTTACAGTTGACAAAGATTACTACAGAAAACTGCATACCAAAACACCTCCTGAAGAAACGCAAAAATCCTTCTGAAAATCTTAGCAGAAAGAACTCGGTAATATTTTTGCAAGTTAATACATCATGACCAAGTAAGATTAATCCAAGGAATATAAGATTGATTTAACATTCAAAACAATCAATCCATGCAATATATGACATTAGTGAAAGAAAAGAGAAAAGTCATATAATCATGGCCATAGAGGCAGTAATAACTTTTCATAATTTAAAAACTCAGCAAACTGGCACACACACAAAAAAATTTTTTCCCAAGCTGAAAAGCAAATCTGTGAAAACCTTATAGCTACCATCATATCTCTTACCATACTTAATGTTAATCCTTTCCCCCAGATAAAAGCAAGGTAATAAAGTCTGCTGTCATCACTTGTATTCACCATTATCCTAGAAATCACATGTAGTGCAATAAAAAGTAATAGAAATAAAAGTATTAAGATTAGAAAAAAGACAAAATCCTAATTATTTGGAGGTTACATGATTGTGTATGTAGAACGTCCAAAGAAATCTTCCAAACTCTACAATTAATTAGTAAATTTAACAAAATGATAGGATATAAGGTAGATATAAAAAATAATTATTAATATATAACCACATATAACCAATAAACAAATTGAAATTTTAAGACATACTAGTTCTTTTCCCTTCCTTTCCCCTTTCCTTCCTGGATAATTCTGCCCAAAAGTCATTAGGTGGGGCTGAACGTGGTTAAGAATCCCCATAGGGAAGTAAGGCAAAGTTGTAATGGGACAGTACATGGTATTGAAGTCCAAGCATAATAAAGAGGACATTTACATGAGAGTCTGGCCCAGTTAAAGGGGTCCAAACCCGAGCAGAGTGAAATCGTTATCTGTACATGGGAAGGTGGCTGACGTGGGGCACTGGAGCGCATGCAGCCTGAATAAGGCATGGATGGAGGAGAGGAGCCTGGTGCAAGGTGTGGGAGTATGAGTAGGGTGTGCAGGGGTGGCAGCAATGATGGATATTGGCACCTAGAGGTGGATTGACGAAATAAGTAAAAACACTGAGGGTAATGGAAGTGAGGTTTCTCACTGTCAGTAAAGGGATTACAAATAGGAAAGGAAGAAAATTAGAATGAACTCTGTGGTGTTGGATGAAACTGAATGTACTAGTGCAGTTGTTGTTGTTCAGTGGCTCAGTTGTATCTGACTCTTTGCGACTTCATGGACTGCAGCACACCAGGCTTCCCCATCCTTCACCATCTCCCAGAGCTTGCTCAAACTCATGTCCATCGAGTCGGTGATGCCATCCAACCATTTCATCATCTGTCGTCCCCTTCTCCTGCCTTCAATCTTTCCCAACACCAGGGTTTTTTCTAATTCGTCAGCTCTTGGCATCATGTGGCCAGAGTATTGGAGCTTCAGCTTCAGCGTCAGTATATTCAGGACTGATTTCCTTTAGGACTTAACTGGTTTGATCTTCTTTCAGTCCAAGGGACTCTCGAGAGTCTTCTCCAATACCATAGTTCAAAAGCATCAATTCTTCGGCGCTCAGCCTTCTTTATGGTCCAACTCTCACGTCCACACATGACTACTGGAAAAACCATAGCTTTGACTAGACGGACCTTTGTCAACAAAGTAATGTCTCTGCTTTTTAATATGCTGTCTAGGTTGGTCATAGCTTTTCTTCCAAGGAGCAAGCATCTTTTAATTTCATGGCTCCAGTCACGATCTGCGGTGATTTTGAAGCCCAAGAAAATAAAGCCTGTCACTGTTTTCATTGTTTCCTCATCTGTTTGCCATGAAGTAATGGGACTGGATGCCATAACCTTAGTTTTTCTGAATGTTGAGTTTTAAGCTTCCTCTTTCACCTTCATTGAGAGGCTCTTTAGTTCCTCTTCAGTTTCTGCCGTAAGGGTGGTGTCATCTGCATATTTGCAGTTATTGATATTTCTGCCTGCAATCTTGATTTCAGCTTGTGCTTCATCTAGCCAGGCATTTCACAAGATATACTCTGCATAAAAGTTAAATAAGCAGGGTGACAATATATAGCCTTGATGTACTCCTTCCCAATTTGGAACCAATCTGTTCTTCCATGTCCAGTTCTAACTGTTGCTTCTTGACTTGCATACAGGCTTCACAGGAGGCAGGTAAGGTGGCTGTACTAGTGTAATCCAGTGATTTTAAAAAGTATATATATATAAACAGATACCCATTACAAGCAATATATATATAGTGATAAGCATATCTAAGGCCCAGATGTTGGTTTCTAAACATCATTCTGAAATAAAAGGATTAAGAACTTCTTGGATAAATGACTGAGTCCATGTCTTAAAGCAAGAAAAGTCAATGATGAACCTGGATGTTTTTTTGTCAGAAAGTAAAGATGTAGTCAAAGAACAGAGTGGGCATGTCAAAAAGACATGAGCAGCAGCTCGAAGCTTATCAGCCAAAAAATGGGACAATCTGAGCATCAAAATGAAGAATGATATTAATGTATTAAAGTTTATTAAATAAGAATGCATGTACCTATACTAATAGAAATGAATATATCCAATGTTTGATGAAGATTAAAACAATATCACAATGTAAAGTAAAGTACACAAAAATAATTATTACAAAGGGGTAAATAGTAAATTTACAGTGGAAAAGCCTAATAGGCACCATTGTAGTAAAATCATCAGCAATAGAACAAATTAAAGCTATGCAACACTTGTAGGATATAATAAGAATATAGAGTTACTTCTGTGATATTTCTGCCAAAGATGAATAACCTGAATCTAATCAAAAGGAAGATCAGATCAACCTAAGCTCTATAAAGTAAAATCTGTCAAGGTCATAAAAATGAAAGACTGTGGAATTTTTTCAGAACAGTACACCTAATAATTAAAGAATCAAATAATTTTCCTATAAAGAGCATCTTGGGGACAACTGACAAAACTTGAACAGAGTCTGAGGATTATATGTTAATAATGTATTCTTGCTTATTTCCTATTTTGATGGTTGTGCTGTGGTTATTTAGGGTAATGTCCTTGTTTTGGGAAATAAACATCAAGTATTAGAAGGTGATAGGATATAGTGTTGGAAACTTATTCTCAAATGCTCCTGGAGAAAAATTTTTTTCAAATTTTTGAAAAGTTTGAAGTTGTCTCAACAGACAAAGAAGCAATACAATTTTTAATATCATCAAAATGATTGAAATATAGAAAAAACATCTAATGAAATATGTGCAAGACACCTAAACACAAAATATCACTTAAAATCAAAATCCTGAATAGCTGGGAGTTCATTATACAATGGAATTCAGCTGAGCTATTTCAGATCCTAAAAGATGATGCTGTGAAAATGCTGCACTCAATATGCCAGCAAACATGGAAAACTCAGCAATGGCCACAGGACTGGAAAAGGTCAGTTTTCATTCCAATCCCAAAGCAAGACAATGCCAAAGAAAGTTCAAACTACCGCACAATTGCACTCATCTCACACGCTAGCAAAGTAATGTTCAAAATTCTCCAAGCCAGGCTTCAACAGTACATGAACAGTGAACTTCCAGATGTTCAAACTGGATTTAGAAAAGGCAGAGAAACCAGAGATCAAATTGCCAACATCCGTTGAAGCATCAAAAAAGAAAGAGAATTCCAGAAAAACTTCTGCTTTATTGACTATACCAAAGCCTTTGACTGTGTGGATCATAACGAACTGTGGAAAATTCTTCAAGAGATGGGAATACCAGATCACCTTACCTGCCTCCTGAGAAATCTGTATGCAGGTCAAGAAGCAACAGTTAGAACCGGGATTGGTTCCAAATTAGGAAAGGAGTACGTCAAGGCTGTATATTGTCACCCTGCTTATTTAACTTATATGCAGAGTACATCATGCAAAATGCCGGGCTGGATGAAGCACAAAGTGGAGTCAAGATTGCTGGGAGAAATATCAATAACCTCAGATATGCAGATGACACCACCCTTATGACAGAAACCGAAGAGGAACTAAAAAGCCTCTTGATGGAAGTGAAAGGGGAAAGTGAAAAAGCTGGCTTAAAACTCAACATTCAAAAAACTAAGATCATGGCATACGGTCCCATCATTTCATAGCAAATAGAGGGGGAAACAATGGAAACAGTGACAGATTTAGACAAAACTAAATCAATGGAAAAGAATAGAGTGTGTAGAAGTATACAATACTTGTATGGTCAGTTGATTTTTTCATAAAAATGCCAAGTCAGTTCTATGGGATAAAGTACATCTTTTTAACAAATGCTGCTAAAACAACTGAATTTTATGTACATATATATACAACTTTGACCCCTTTCTACCCATAAACAAAAATTAGTTGGCTATTAATCATGGATTTAGACATAAAACTCAGGACCTTAACACTTCTAGGAAAAAACATGAGAAAATTCTCATGACTGTGGGTGGATAGAGGTTTTATTGAACAGGGCACCAAAAACACAACACTAAAAAGTAAATTTTGAAAAATTAGACTTCATAAGAAATGAAATTTCTGCTCATGAAAAGACATTATTAAGACAATGAATAAGCAAGGCACAGGTTGGGAAATATGTTTACAACATCACTATGGGACAATGGACTTGCATCCAGAATATACAAAAGAACCATAAGTCAACAATTTTATAAATGAGCAACCAAATATCTTAAAATTCACAAAATATTTGAACAGATGCTTCACAGAAGTAGATACACAAACAGCCAACAAGTGTTTATAAAAGAACTCAATGTCATTAAATTCTTATATTAAATTCTTAAAGATCTTAATTAGATAGCACTTGATACCCACTTGAATGATTAAAGCAAAAGGTTGACAACCCCAGAAGTTGGCAAAGGTATGGAACAACTGGAACTCTCATCCATGGCTGGTGTGAGTGTACAAATGTTCAATGTTTAGATTTCTTCCTTCCAGAAAAGCACAATGTTTGAAAAATTGACATAATATGTATGTATGCACACTTGCAGCTCAATTTTGAAATAGTTACTACTCCACAAAACAAAACATGGAGAGAAAGCGATCACAGTTCATGTGTAATCAGCCAGACCCCCATGATGTCATGGTTCATATCCAAACACCAGCACTACCCCACTCATGATTTGGTGACCAAGCAGTCACAACTACATCACAGGGGTAGACAGCACCAGCTTGGAGTCAGAATTCTGTCCTCCTACAGCATCATGCTCTTCTTTCAGTAATCCTGTGAGCCAAAAGTCTAGTGGTAAATGCATAGTTCTTCTGATTTCAATCTATTGAGTAGACCTCTTCACCTTAGGTCTATAGCATCAGTTCCAGTCTCACAGGTCACCCCAAAATTGTAAACGGATACTTTGCTCAGCTCCTCACACCTTCAGCCACTCCCTTCCCCTCTTTGGGAAACAGAAAATAAATGAACAGATGCCACATAAAATGGTATGAATACTGGAAAGGAGAGTCAGAATGTAAAATGCTTTTCTTGAACACAACTGTAAAGGGGTAAATAGACATTTACTTATTTTGGGAGTTATGCGTGATTGATGATGCCACTCGGCAGCTCCACATTCTCATTTAACGCCCCTCAAGCGTGCAATTGTTCGACAGGCTTAAAACACATGAATCTGCTTCCAGAGATGGAGGCAGACAGCAAGGACCTCCTGCCCGAGTGTGTGGAAGAAAGAGCAAGCAGCAAAAGGAACCAGCCACGGAGGATGAGCACATTGGCAGTTGCTGCTCCATTGGTTTCAGAGTGGAAGCAAGGAAAATGCTCCTTGGACATTTGAAAACTCTCTATGTCTCCCCTGCTAAGCTTGGCAACTGCCAAGCTATCCCAGACTCTCTCACCAAAGCCCCAGATGGCCACATCTCTCCTTATTTTGAGATATAAATGTGACCAAAATCATCTCTTATTATAAGGCAAGGAAAGAGCTCCAGATTTAGTTATTGTTGCTACTAGGACCTTGCTGAACCAAAGAGAATGCCAAGCTGCAGCAGGGTGGCAAGAAGGCCCTTTGGATGGATCCACATGTTCATAATTCATTCACACACTTTCCTCTGAGCAAGGCAAAAATTTAAAATCATCCAATGTGGGTCTTCCTGGAGTTATAAAAATAGGAGTGTGTCTAGAATTGAGGATTGGTTTCCCCCTGCTCCCCAGTGCCACCCCAGATGGAAGACAGCCAGCAACTGGGTTATACAGTTTCTTTGACAGAAATGGAGATTAGCAGGTGTTAAAGACAGATTAGCGACTAAATGAGTTTCTCACTGGCGTAATAAGTATTCCAAAAGGAAGGGTTTAGAGTGAAGTTGGGCAGCTGATGGGAGCCTTCTCCAACGAGAAGAAATTTTCCTGCATTTACCAAGCCTGTGCAAACTAAAGAAACTGAGGTGAAAAGGTAGCCCATAATTGAAATCTGTAGCAGGCAGGCACTCAGATAGAATGTGCAACTGAGATAAGATGGGGTGACAGCAGGTTTTGTTTTATTTGGGGGAGCACTTCCTGGGGATTGGCAGCAGAAAGCTCTATTTTTGTACTTTCTTTATCTCTAGACTGAGATTCTGACTCTAGTTCCAATCAATATTCCTGTGGTTGATAAGGTTCCTTTTTCTTGCACCCTAAGGTTTGGCCATAGAGCTGGAGGGTAGAGGGAAGATTTTGAATGGTCTCATATGAAACAACACCGACTTAGTCAGTGCGGGCTGCTATAACAAAAATACTATAGACTGGGTGGCTTTAACATCAGCATTTATCTACTAACAGTTCTGAAGGCTGGGAAATCTAAGATCAAAGTGCCAGAAGATCTGGTGTATGGTGGAAGCCCTTTTCCTGGTTTGCAGATGCCATCTTTCCTTGCATCCTTCTGTGGCTGAGAGAGAGAGAAAGAGGTCATCTCTCTGATGTTTCATCTTAAAAGGCCACTAATCCCATCCATGAGGGTTACATTCTTATGACCTAATTACCTGCCAAGAGCCCCACTTTTTGATAACATCACATTGGGCCTTAGGCTTCAACATATGATATTGGGGGTAGGGGACACAAACATTTAATCCACAGCAAATGCCAAGTACTGAGTCAACTCCATTTCTAGATAGAAAGGAAAGGAAAATGATTTATTACATACCTACTATGCACCACATATTTTACTATGCCCTTTCAACATTTATAATAACCCAAGGAACAGATTAACTCAGAAGACCTGGTCCTCATTAGAAGACCTGGCATAAGGGAGACTAAAGACAGATTGTCTCCTATTTCTTTCCTTCCCATGGTTTTGTGTTTCCTTCCTAATGCTATTTTGAATTTGTTTGGGCTCAAATTATATTATACCCTTGTCATCTCTATTAGCTAAAATGTATTTATGGCTGATTATGCATGCAGAAAATAAATTAAATATCTGAATAACATTACCAGTAATTGGTGAAACTGCCTTATGTTTTCACATCCTTACAACAAAAAAGGCATCAACAAATGACCAGGAAAACAAAAGGATAATCCATTATAATTGTCCATATTACCACAGCGGTAGGACAGACACAATTATGGGCAATTTCAGTGTCTAAAAATCAAGTGTGATGAAAATTATGTTGAATTTAACAAAAAAAACCCTTTAATTTTGGTTCCAAAACAACTGCTAGTCAGGATCAAAGGAAATAGCCCTTGCTATGAAAAATCAGTCACTAACTTGGAAGTTGACACTGACTCTCTTGAGCGTCTACTAAATATAAACCACCATTGAAGTGCTCATTTAGATCTGCCTGAGTGATTCCCCATGATATGGTTTCTCTGCAGACATCTCTGGTTTATTGGTGAAATATTTATGCTGATTAGAGAGAGACTCTAGAATGTTTTAGTTTCTAAAGACGTTAAGTACCACCTCCAACATAGTGTGACATATATATAAGATCTGCTGCTGCTGCTGCTGCTAAGTTGCTTCAGTCGTGTCCAACTCTGTGCGACCCCGTAGACGGCAGCCCACCAGGCTCCCCCGTCCCCGGGATTCTCCAGGCAAGAACACGAGTGGGTTGCCATTTCCTTCTCCAATGCATGAAAGTGAAAAGTGAAAGTGAAGTCGTTCAGTCGTGTCCGACTCTTAGCGACCCCATGGACTGTAGGCTACCAGGCTCCTCCGTCCATGGGATCCTCCAGGCAAGAGTACTGGAGTGGGGTGCCGTTGCCTCCTCCATATATGAGATCAGACCAGCATAATCTTTTTTTGGTTGCATATCGGGGTTTTTTGAAGATGATCAAAATTTAAAATATTTAATAACCATAAAAACAACCTGGGTTCAATCCCTGGGTCAGTAAGTTACCTCAGACAAGAGAATGGCCACCCACTCCAGGATTTTTGCCTGGAGAATTCCATGGACAGAGGAGAGTGGCAGGCTACAGTCTGTGCGGAAACAAAGAGTCAAACACAACTGAGCAATTATGGCTTTCACTTTCATAGAAACTATTATGGGGATTGATCAACTGAGAAGGATGTCAACTGTTGTATCAGGGTCCTGGCACCCCTTTTGTGAAGGCAGGAGGTCTGAGTTACTGGGACACAGAGAAGATGCTATATATCAACAAATATGGAGGTCTTTTTAAAACTTTGATTTATTTATTCATTTTTGGCTGTGCTGGGTCTTTGCTGCTGCACTTGCTTTTCTCTAGTTGTGGCGAGTGGGGGCTACTCTCCAGTTGCGATGCCTGGGTTTCTCATTGCAGTGGCTTCTCTCACTGTGGAACATAGGCTCTAGGGCACACGGGCTTCAGTAGTTGCAGCTCCCAGGCTCTAGAGCACAGGCTTAATAGTTGTGGTGCAAGGGCTTAGTTGCTCCGAGGCATGTGGAGTCTTCCCAGATCAGGGATCCAGCATGTGTCTCCTGCATTTGCAAGCAGGTTCTTTACCACTGAGCCACCAGGGAAGCCCTGGAAGTCTTTTTAACATTTTAACAATGGGGCAACTGTACTGGTGTGTCCTGCTAAATGTCAGCACTGCATAGACACACAGATAAAAGACCAAGGCCTGGCCTCTCACTTTGCTTCTATTTATCCAGGTGGCTTCTCTCAGCATCTTGCAGAATGGACACCCCAGGAAACTGCATCCCTGCAGGGCTCTGGCAGGTAACACGCAGCCCAAACCAAAGGCCATTTCTATAAGGACACACCTTCCTTTTCAGTACTGACACCTTGAAAACCACAGTCCAACCCAGATAGCACAGCCAAGGGGGCCCAACCACAGTTGGCACCATTTGGATTTTTAAAGCCAAAGATGTGTGGAACTTAAAACAGACAGGGAGGCTCCAAATACACCCAAGGGAATTGAAGGAAGAAGATAAATCAACAGAGAGATGTGTGGTAAGGTTTGTTCCTCAAGAGAACCTTTTCACTTACTCTGTCAGAGAACAGGTCCACACATGACATTCCTCCAAATTCCTCTGTCACCAACCTCGTGGCACACAGGGACCTGCCTCATCTTGGTTCTTGCTGCCTGCACCCAGGTGTTGTTGTTGCCGTTGTTCAGTCGTTAAGTCGTGTCCAACTCTTTGTGACCCCATGAACTGCAGCACGCTAGGCTTCCCTGTCCTTCACTATCTCCCAGAGTTTGTTCAAACTCATGTCCATTGAGTCGATGACACCATCCAACCATCTCATCTTCTGTCGCCCTCTTCTCCTCCTGCCCTCAATCTTTTCTGGCATCAAGTTCTTTTCCAATGAGTCAGCTCTTGGCATCAGGTAGCCAAAGTACTGGAGCTTCAGCCTGCACCCTGTATCCAAGTAATACTGAACCAACTGTGGTATAAGAACATATCCTGTTGTTTCATACCCCTATTTCCACTCCATTACAATCCATGTCTCAAGTCTAGAAAATGACCTTGTTGCCTTCATCTAAGTATCCTGAGTAACCTAAGGCTTGATACATATCAGGTCCCAGTAATTTTTGCTGGATAGATAATGCAATATAGTCAGGTACTTTAAAACTATAAAAAATGGTAGACAGCCTGTCACAGCTCTTTGGGGAAGTAAAGTTCTGTCCAATGTATTCTAAGATCACAGGATGAAAATGAGCAGAGCTTAAAAGCAAAAAGACTAGCCATACTCAAATGGAGTAGCGGAAATGAGGAGGAACTGGAACTGCCATACATTGGTGTTCAGTTCAGTTCAGTCGCTCGGTCATGTCCAACTCTTTGCAACCCCATGGACTGCAGCACACGAGGCCTCCCTGTCCATCACCAACTCCCAGAGTTTACTCAAACACACATACATTGCTGATAGGAATGCAAAATGGCACAAAGACTTGGAATACAATTTGACAGCTTCTTACAAAGTTAAACATAAACCTACTGTATGACCCAGCCATTCTAGTCCTAAGTATTTATATAGAAACAAAAGCATATATTCATATAGGTTTTAACACAAATGTTCATGGAAATTTTATTTGTAGCAGCCAACAACTAGAAACAAGCAGATGACCTTGAACAAGTGAAAGGCTAAACAAACTGTGGTGTGTCTGTTCACTAGAATGTGTTGTTGTTTTCACTGTTTAATTGTTAAGTTGTGTCTGACTCTTTGTGACCCCATGATCTATATATAGCCCACTAGGCTCCTCTCTCCATGGGATTTCCCAGGCAAGAATATTGGAGTGGGTTGCCATTTCCTTCTCCAAGGGATTTTTCCAACCCAGGGACAAAACCCGGGTCCCCTGCATTGGCAGGCAGATTCTTTATTGCTGAGTCACCAGGGAAGCTCTCGCTAGAATACTACTCAGCAATAAAAAGTGATGAACTATTGATTAACACAAAAACATGCATGAGTCTCAAAGAAATGGTGCTCAGTGGAAGTAACTAGGCAAGAAAAGAGTATGTTCTTTCCATCTTTATAAAATCACAGAAAATACTAAGTCATCTATAGTAGATCAGGGCTGAAAAAGTAGATCAGGGCTTCCTTAGGGGATGTATAGAGAGGGCTAGGGAGGAGACACTATAAAGAGGCAAGAAGAAATTGGAAGGGGTGATTAATATATTCATTATTTTTATTGTGATGATGGTTTTATAGGTGTATGAATAGGTCAAGACTCATCAAATTCTACACTTTAAATATGTGTTGTTCATTGTATGTCAATCATACCTCAATAAAACTATAAAAATTTGAAGCTGAGCAAAGGCCTTAGGAGAAAACAGTCACTGTGGTTTGAGAAAATTACAATTAGATATTAAGAAGTAAAATGGGAATACTCTGATTTTAGAAGCATAAGTTAGAGGTTGAGAAGAGTGACCCGTTAGAAGAAGGGAAAATATAAGGAAAAAGTCTAATAATCAAGACTGTCCATTGAAAATAAAATAAGTGTAACTTGGGCACAATTAGATATGAATATATTCAATTCATTTGGTTAAAAATAAAAGACTTTCCAATGATAAAATAAAATGGTGTAGAGGTAGTAAGTTCCCAGTCCCTAGAAGTGTCAATTTGATGACCATTAAGCAGTCCTAAAAAATGAATTCTTGCCTTGTTTGGGAAATCATCTTATATGATTCCTCGGATTCTTTTAAACTCTAAACTCACCCATTCACTGAGACAACACTGGCAGGATGTATTTGCTGGGAGCAAATTCCCTGTTGCTGATGCTCACGAAAACAACCATTAGGAATCTTCCACAAGAATAAAAGAAGTGAAAATAATTCAAAGGACTAGGACTTCAAAGAAGTAAAGTTGAAAGCAAATCAGTTCTTCAGATATAGAAATTACAAGTGAGTACAAAGAGAACAGTGAGTGATGGAACTTTGGGGAGAGGTGGGTGGGTGGGTGGCAGATAGTCTGTGAGAATATTTGAGAGGAGGGAGCTTGGCATTGGGGGGTTGTCTAGAAAACCTAAGATGTTGGTATAAAAAATTGAGAACAAGAGGTCTCAGCAGGGATTGGGGGGCTGGGGTCTAGGGATGTTTCATCACAGATGATGCTGGACTTAATCTGGAATAATCTTCTGAAGAACAAAATACACCCCCATGTTCAAAAACTTCCAATAGCTTCCTTTTGTACTTAGTATAGCATTAAAATTCTTCAGCAGTTACACAGGTACTGCTAAGTGAAAACAGCAAAATGCAGAGAAATGCACAACAAAAATGGAATAGCATTAAAAACCAAGACAATAAAAACTTCTTCTTGTATGTGTAAATACAATGCTCTACATGAGCATTTTACACAAGGGCACCACTCTCGATGATGACACTAAATTAAAACCTTCCCGAAAGCCTGTGCCCGGTCCTCTACAAGCCCCACTCTGGCATATGGTGCTGCTCTGGGGGGAGACAGGGTAATTGCTGGAAGCAGAGGGGGTCCAATGAGGAGCAGTTGTGATCCCACCAGCCACCTGGATGAAGCAATTAAATGATCGAATGAGTGAATAGTAACAAGATGCCAAAGGGATGAAAATTGACTTGGGTGAAGGGAAAATGAGGTCATCTCCCTCACTCCTAAAAACCAAGGTGAATGTTAAGGGCAGACCCTTCTCCTTGTCTCACGTTTTCTCCTTGGCTCATAGCAGAGAAGACAATTCTCTGCTCTTGTGCGAGGGAAGCTGCCAGACTCTCTCGACTCCTCAATCCTCCCCAAGAAAGTGAAAGTTGCTCAGTCGTTTCTGACTCTTTACAATCCCATAGACTGTACAGTCCATGGAATTCTACAGGCCAGAATACTGGAGTGGGTAGCCTTTCCTTTCTCCAGGGGATCTTCCCAACCCAGGGATCAAACCCAGGTCTCCTGCATTGCAGGTGGATTCTTTACCAGCTGAGCCACAAGGGATGCCTGAGAATACTGGAGTGGGTAGCCAATCCCTTCTCCAGTGGATCTTCCCAACCCAGGAATCGAACTGGGGTCTCCTGCATTGCAGGCGGATTCTTTATCAATTGAGCTATCAGGGAAGCCCCCGGATAGTTAGATAAATAGTTAGGAAGGACTAACACAACTGATCAGAGAGCAACACCTACTGGGTGGATCCCAGTTTACTGAAGGGCAAGGCCTCAGATGTTGTTAGGACCACTGCGGAAAACTTCCTCTTTGAACACACCCCAGACACCGCTCTTCTGTCTTCCATGTCCCATAAATCTACTGGCCTCACACTCCTACAACTGGATGGTAGCTCAACTGTCTTCAGCTTCAAGCAGGAAGACTAGGAGGCTCTGCTTGCCTCAGGCCACGTTCTCATTCAATGTGTAACTGGACACTCAGTTTAGGAAGTGTTTAGGGGAGTTGGGCAGCTACCAATACAAAGGGAACCATGTGCTTTGTGGGGGAACCCATCAGTCAGAATCCTGGAAGAGGAGAGAAGAGATTGGTAGGATCTGACCACCATGAGAGTCTTAAACAGTGAAGAAAACCAATAGGTTACACAAAGCAAGTAGCAAAGCTGTCTATGTACATACAAGAGCCTCAGGCACCCCTCTATCTCCTGCCAACATCATCACCACCACTGTGAGGTATTACTTTTATCCCCATTTCATATAGGAGTAGGGCAGTCTCAGACAGCTATGGATGTTTGTGTCTCCCCCAAATTCTTACATTAACACCTAATCCACAATGTGATGGTATTAAGAGGTGGGGCCCTTGGATGTGATTAGGTAATGAGGGCAGAGCCTTCATGAATGTGGGTAGCGCCCTTACAAAAGAGACACCCAGAGTGCTCTAGCCCCTCCCACCATGGGAAGACACAGTGAAAAGATGAAAGTTTATGAATCAGGATGAGGGCTATCACCAGACACCAAATCTGCCAGCACACGAGCTTGGACTGCTCATACTCCAAAACTGTAAGAAATGAATTTCTGTTCTTAAGCCACTCAGTCTATGATACTCATTAATAGCAGCCCAAACAGACAGAAATGTAAAGAGTTAAAATAACAGGGAACTATATTCAATATCCTGTGATAAACCATAATGGAAAAGAATATTTAAAAGAATGTATATATGTGTATTTCTGAGTCACTTTGCTGTACAGCAGTGATTGGCACCACACTATAAATCAACTACACTTCAATAAAAAAATTTTTTAATTAACTATTAGTGGCACCAGCTGGCTCCAGAGGGCTCTTAATCACTGAACTATTCTACATCTCTAAATATACAAAGAAATACTGTAATTATTATCTTACTAATATAAGCTGAAAGAGAAAATCACCAAACCAAGAATGCCCAGCAGTTCCTCTAAACCAAAGACAGGCATCAAAACCACAATGAGGTACCATTTCACGCCCATCAGAATGGCTGCTATCCAAAAGTCTACAAGCAATAAATGCTGGAGAGGGTGTGGAGAAAAGGGAACCCTCTTACACTGTTGGTGGGAATGCAAACTAGTACAGCCACTATGGAGAACAGTGTGGAGATTCCTTAAAAAAACTGGGAATAGAACTTCCATATGACCCAGCAATCCCACTACTGGGCATACACACCGAGGAAACCAGAATTGAAAGAGACACGTGTACCCCAATGTTCATCGCAGCACTGTTTATAATAGCCAGGACATGGAAGCAACCTAGATGTCCATCGGCAGACGAATGGATAAGGAAGCAGTGGTACATATACACAATGGAATATTACTCAGCCATTAAAAAGAATACATTTGAATCAGTTCTATTGAGATGGATGAAACTGGAGCCCATTATACAGAGTGAAGTAAGCCAGAAAGAAAAACACCAATACAGTATACTAATGCATATATATGGAATGTGAAAGATGGTAAAAATAACCCTATATGTGAGAAAGAATAAGAGACACAGATGCATAGAACAGTCTTATGGACTTGGAGGGAGAAGGTGAGGGTGGGACGTTCTGAGAGAATAGCATTGAAACATGTATATTATCATATGTGAAACAGAACACCAGTCCAGGTTCGATGCATGAGACAAATGCTCAGGGCTGGGCAATGGGATGACCCAGAGGGATGGGATGGGGAGGGAGGTGGGAGGGGGTTCAGGATTTGTCAATGTATGGCAAAAACCACTACAATATTGTAAAGTAATTAGCCCCCAACTGAAATAAATAAATTTATTAAAATAAATAAATAAACCAAAGACAGGCAGGAAATCACAAAGAAAGCAGTGTGGGGGAGTGGGCAGAGTTCAGAGTTTAATCCCAGAAGACCTGGGTTCAAGTCTAAACTCTATCATGAAACAGCAGCAGCTTCATCGGGGAAAACTGCATGTCCTACAAGGCTCAGACAAAATCATACATGACAGCATTTTGTACAAACAACATTGTGTTGGAACAAGCATTTACTTTACACAGCAATAGTTACATTTGTCACAGGTCAACAACTTTGAGTTGATTCAGTGATTCTTCGTTCAGGGTGATTTTGTCTCCCATGGGACACTGGGCATGTCTGGACACATTTCTGGTTGTCACAACTTGGGGGAGGGGACACTACTGACATCTAGTGGGTAGAGGCCAGGGATGCTAATGCTAAATATTCTAGCATTAGCTAGACAGCCCCCTAAACAAAGCTGGAAATGTCAATAGTGCCAAGGCTGAGAAACACTGGTTTGGAATGCATTCATGTGTCATAGCAAATCAGGAACAGAGGTGGTGCTCCATACACATTTGTTGAATATATGAAGAGACAAACAAAGGATGATCAAACCTTACAATGTGGCTAATCTGAGCAAGCAATGTTAGGATAAGTAAACAGGATATAAATAAGCCAGGAAGACCAAGGGTAAGCAACATCCTTGGAACTTGAAGTGTGGTTCATGGTCCAACCTCAGCCTCACTTAGGCACCTGTCAGAAAGAATCCCAGATGCTCCCTAAAGCTACTGAATCAGACTCTGCACTATAACAAGGTCCTGGTGATCTGTAGGCTTGTTAACGCTTGAAAAACACTCTCCAAGAGTCTATACTTAATGGCAGGTTAATTTCCAATAGCAGCCCTAGAATTTGCCTGCCAGTACAGGAGGCACAAGTTCGATCATTGGGTCAGGAAGACCCCCTGGAGAAGGGAATGGCAACCCACTCCAATATTCTTGCCTTGGGAAATCCCACAGAGAGAGGAGCCTGGTAGGCTACAGTCCATGGGGTCACAAAGAGTCAGACACAACTGAGCGTGCACAGACACACACACAGACACACACACACACATTCCAACTGCTGTGTGCAGAAGCTAAGGTGTCTTTAAGATGAGCCAAGCTGGAGCATGCCTCTTGAATGTAACCCAGCTCCATCCACAGGTGGCCTTTCCACCCGGATACTCTCCATTTGGATAACAGAGAGTGCATCCCCCAGGCACATTAGCAAATCTTCTCACTTTTTTCACAAAGTACAGCACTGAATATAATGAAATATGGCACATTATCAATACCCCCTATGCAGAAACTGCACACAATGCCACAGCTGAAGGATTCTTTGAAAGGGAAAAGAAAATTCTATTGCAACTTTTATTTGGAGCTTGATTGCTTCATTGCTCCTTGCCCTCCAGGTGAAGGGGCAGCCAAGAAAAATACATTCTGTGTGACACTGTGAGCTTGGAGAATGTTCTGAATGCTGCTCAGTCTGTGACTTGTTGCACTGAGAGGGGAAAAGAAGGCCCTGCATCAGCTCCAAAGCCAAGCATTTCCTCCAACCAGGATTCTCCTATTCCTTCTTCAAAGAACAAGAGGCCATAAGAACTCAGATTTATCCAGCATTGACTAAGTGTTACGGTGCTCTTCCAAGTATTTCACCTATATAAGCTCATTTAATACTTACATACCCTGTGAGGTAGTAGTCTCAATATCCCCATTTCATAGATGAGGAAACTTTAGCACTGAGAAGTTAAGTAACTTTCCCAGGGTCAGATATTGAGGAAGCAGTGAACCCAAGATTTGAACCTACAACATCCGGCTTCAGAGTCACTGCTCATAACCCCTCCACTGTCCTGTTTACACCTGACTATGTATTAAGGACTCTCAGAGGATTTTATAAGAATCAGTAAGATGACATTTCTGCCCTGTTGGAATATCCAGTCTGGTGAAGGGAGATAGTTAAACAGATAAAACACACCATACTAGACACTTGGAGAAAAAATGCACTGTTTTCTCTCTTTGGCACCATCACATCCCTCCTTATTTTGTCTTTATTCAAATTTGACTCAATGTTTTGGAATCACAAGACAGGTTTCAACGTATCAGTTATCTTCTAGATGATGACTAAATAATGGTTGAATGAATGAATGAATGAAGTAAATTCACAAGTGAATGTGGTCCCATAGTGAGGTTTTGAGAAAATAAGGCGCTATGAATGGTACTAGACTCTTACAGCCAATATCTGTGGGTTTATCTTTCCCGTCCAGCACTATCTCCCAACCCCCATCCTTACTTGTGTAATCACCCTTCCCCCCCTACTCTATCCATACAGTTCCCACTGGAGCTGCCAGGACCTGGCACTGCAGGACTCCTTGCCTTAGTTGACAGGTCAGTGGTGAGCTCCTAGAATGAAATGAGCCAACCAGTTCCAATCCTTAGAAATTCTGGAATCAAGAAAAAGGAAATCAGAAACACTCTCCCTAGGTAGTTAAAACTGTGTGAGGGGGAAGAAAAATGGGATCTGCTGGCATCTACTTTTTCAATGACAAGAAGACTTGCCTGCAATAAGAAGACTGCATAAAGCATTATGCTAATGTGCAGCCCAGAGGCAAAGATGAGAGATGGACAGAAATTACTTCTGACATCGTTCAAGTCGCTATTTCCACACACTTAATCTCTCTGAGCTTTCATTTTCTTTCTGTAAAATAAGGAGGGGGAAATTACATCCTAAAAGGCTATGTATCACCACAGTTCAAGGAAGAAGGGGCTGGCTCCAACCAGGCAATGTCCGAGCAACGTTGACCCTCCCTCCTATAATAATCCTCACAGCCCCAACCACCAGAAAGCAATGCCAGTCGAGATAATCCGGTTCCCTTTGTTCCTGAGTTCTATCAAACACCTCCTGATAAAAATGCATAGGTAAATATGCAGAAAGGGTTGCCCTGACAGGCAGCAGTTTGTCTCAGGTGAATCTCATGTTTCTCATGAATAAAATGGTGATATAAGTGTACACAACTGGTTTCCTATGTTTTTGGACACCATGAGCCATGTTTCAGGGTCTGCTTACTTGGAAGGGCTCAGCATTCAAATTCTGCTCTTGTATCACTGCAAGATCATGCCCACTTGACTCTCACCAAACATCTGGCCGAAAGAAGGTGGTTTCCCATGCTCATGACTAAGTTACACTGCTCCTTGATGAAACAGCACAGTAGCATCATTGAGTTCCAACCACAGTACCAAGGGTAGAACAGCCTCTAAAATTTCCTAGACCCATGGTTTTCATACTTTTCTCTGGGGATCATCAAAGGTCACCTGGGGAGAAGGAGGGAGGTTAAATGTGATGGTCCTTCTTCTATTACAGCTCTATTCAGATGTGATATAAATCTGTGGGTTTTGCACATACCAAGGTTCTCCAGAGAAACAGAACCAATAGGAGATAGATGGATGGATGGATGGATGGATAAATGGATAGACAGAAAGATGAGGAGGTTTACTATAGGAATTGATTCAAGTGGTTGTGGAGACCGAGAAGTCCTACAATTTGCCATCTGGAAGCTGGGAAACCAAGAAATCCAGTGGCGTATTCAGTCCAAGTCTAAAGGCTTGAGAATCAGAAGAGCTGATGGTGTAAATCCATGTCTGAGCCTGGATGTCTGAGAACCAGGAAAGAATGGCTTCCTTAGCTAAAACAGGGTGAATTTCCCCTTTCTTCACCTTTCTGTTCTATTTGGGGCCACAGTGGGTTGGATGATGCCCACCACGTTGGTGAGGAAGATCTTTACTTGACATTCTGATTCAGATGCCGATCTCTTCCACTGACATCCTCACACAGACACCCAGAAATAATGTTTACTAGCTCTCTGGGCATCCCTTAGCCCAATCAAGTTGACGCATAAAACTAACCATCAACATAACAGGTGATACATTGTGACATTCTATTTTACTTAAAATGAAAAAGGCAACAATGCCTCACTAAACTAATGTCATGAGCGCGTCATGGGTCCCCAACTGAAGTTCAAAAAACATTGTTCTGACATGCCCACAAAGCACCTCCTAATTTGGACTGGCTTAAGTTCATTACATCAAAGTTCGCAAACTGGTTCCTACCAGTTGGCAAAGGACACATTTAATCTGAGCCTCACATAGCTGGCCAGCGTGATGTTTAAAAAAATATAATTTCCAAAAGCTTTAAATGGAGACATGTACATTCTAAGATTCTAGGCTAGAAGGGATAAAGGTAGAGGGGGACAGGAAATAAACAGAAGGTGGTACAATACAGGGTCTATAGGTCCATGTAGCTACAACCGGCTAGAGTTGAGTAGCAGCAAAAGAGTTATATGGAACATCTCCCTTCCTGTTGACCAAGGTTCTTTTTGCTTATGGCAACTCCACTAATATGGAAAAAGATGTCTGAGTTTGCTCCCTCCACGATAGGTCTTCCCCAAAATATCAGTCTGGACAGGAAGCAATTCCAAGACCAAAAGGGCTCACCCCAAGGTCACCAAGCCCTTTTATGCATCAAACCTCCTGCTGTAAATACCTCCTCACCATGGATTCTGCAAGTACAGCCAGCTCTCCTTTTGATAAATACCCTTTGCTAAGATGCAAGTCAGTGTAATTTTCCAAAAGGTTAGGTGGAGTGACTGCTCAGAGAGGGCTTGCTTATTATTTCAAATGCCACTCGTCCCATTCTCTAACATTTCCTGAGTTATTTACAACTAGATTCCTACCATACCTGCCAGAGGGCCTGACCTGCCCTCCCTCTCCCCCTCCCATCGTCATCTCTCCAGCCCTGAAATTGAAGCTGGTGGCTACAGGGCAGTGCCTTCCTGAGCCAGGGTGACCTCTAATCTAAGTTAGAGAAGCCACTGTAATGGGTAACTTTTTCTCCAAGTCGTGCTTAAAAGTCATCAGTAAAATTCACATATTTGAGGCACACAGGGGGCTGTCAACTGTCTCCATGTGGCTTCTAATGTCTATTCCATTTTCAGTTTGCTCAGCCAGATAAAAAAATCAGTTCTGTTCAGTTCAGTTCAGTTGCTCAGTCATGTCCAACTCGTTGCGACCCCATGAATTGCAGCAGGCCAGGCCTCCCTATCCATCACCAACTCCCAGAGTTTACCCAAACTCATGTCCATCGAATTGATGATGCCATCCAGCCATCTCATCCTCTGTCATTCCCTTCTCCTCCTGCTCGCAATTCGTCCCAGCATCAGAGTCTTTTCCAATGAGTCAACTCTTCCCATTAGGTGGCCAAAGAATTGGAGTTTCAGCTTCAATATCAGTCCTTCCAATGAACACCCAGGTCTGATCTCCTTTAGGACGGACTGGTTGGATCTCCTTGCAGTCCGGGACTCTCAAGAGTCTTCTCCAACACCACAGTTCAAAAGCATCAATTCTGCGGAGCTCAACTTTCTTCACAGTCCAACTCTCACATCCATACATGACTACTGGAAAAACCACAGCCTTGACTAGACGGACCTCTGTTGGCAAAGTAATGTCTCTGCTTTTTAACATGCTTATCTAGGTTGGTCATAACTTTCCTTCCAAGGAGTAAGTGTCTTTTAATTTCATGGCTGCAATCACCATCAGCAGTGATTTTGGAGCCCAAAAAAATAAAGTCTGACACTGTTTCCACTGTTTCCCCATCTATTTCCCACGAAGTGATGGGACCAGATGCCATGATCTTACTTTTCTGAATGTTGAGCTTTAAGCCAACTTTTTCACTCTCCTCTTTCACTTTCATCAAGAGGCTTTTTAGTTCATCTTCACTTTCTGCCGTAAGGGTGGTGTCAACTGCATATCTGAGGTTATTAATATTTCTCCCGGCAATCTTGATTCCAGCTTGTGCTTCATCCAGCCCAGCATTTCTCATGATGTACTCTGCATAGAAGTTAAATAAGCAGGGTGACAATATACAGCCTTGACGTACTCCTTTTCCTATTTGGAACCAGTCTGTTGTTCCATGTCCAGTTCTAACTGTTGCTTCCTGACCTGCATACAGGTTTCTCAAGAGACAGGTCAGGTGGTCTGGTATTTCCATCTCTTTAAGAAGTTTTCACAGTTTATTGTGATCCACACAGTCAAAGGCTTTGGCATAGTCAATAAAGCAGAAATAGATGTTTTTCTGGAGCTCTCTTGCTTCTTCAATGATCCAGCGGATGTTGGCAATTTGATCTCTAGTTCCTCTGCCTTTTCTAAAACCAGCTTGAACATCTGGAAGTTCATGGTTCATGTATTGCTGAGAAAAGTCAGTACTAATGTTTAAAACTAACAAGCCTCAAAAAACATTTTATTTAATTCCCCTTAAATATGTAGGGCATTGCTTTGAGTCAGTAATTTCAGTTAAACTTTGAGGGCACAAATATTCATCCCATAAACCTGCTGAAGTTATAACAAAAATGAAAATAAGGGTAACAGTAAGATCTATCATTTCTTCAGTGTCTGCTATGTGCCAACTTGATGCAAGTTTAGCTCTTTGCTAAGTAGATAGGTAGAGAGATGGATAGATACAGTTGTTTAACTCAGAATATCTATGCAAGTTAGGTATCAGAGAGCTATGTCCATTTTATAAATAAGGAACCCAGGTCTCAGAGAGCCTCAGTGATTTTCCCACGGGCACTCAGTCTTTATTGGAGCCAGGACTGGATTTCCAGACTGTCTGAATTTTCTACCCTACGCAGTGCTTCACCATTGTAATTATACCAAGAAGCACCTCCCTGTAACCAGCATCTATGCCCATATATAAATCAAAGCATTAAGATTACTCAGTAAGAAAACTGTCAATACTCTGTATTGTCATGAACTTTCTTCTGGTCTGGAGTAAGAAGTCTGGAGCTAGAGTGGACCCAGCTTCCTTTATCCCACAGGATCCAGGGAATCTTGGTCTCATAGCCTAGAGTGGTTGAACATCTTGGAAATGGAATCAGATTAACTGAGATTGGAATCCTGCCTTTCTTATATTAGCTATTGGATGTTGGGCAAGTCATTTAATCTGTCTGAGCAACAATTTCATCATCTTAAAAAAAGGTGGACACAAATAATACCTACATCACAGGGCTTTCCAGGTGGCTCAGATAGTAAAGAATCTGCCTGCAATGCAGGAGACCTGGGTTCAATCCCTGGGTCAGAAAGATCCTCTGGAAAAGGAAATGGCTGCCCACTCCAGTATTCTTGCATAGAGAATTCCATGGACAGAGGATACTGGTGGTCTACAGTCCATGGGGTTGCAAAGAGGCAGACACGACTGAGTAACTAATACACATAGGGTTATGATGGGAGAAAAATGTGGTATGTGTATAAAGCACATAACCCTGTGGCTGGAGCTGTGATAAATAAACGTAGAGACTGTCATAATTAGCCATCTGGAGGTGCTTCCTGAGCAGCTATTAGAGCCATAAATGAGAATCTCTCAGACCAGAACATGAGAGCTTTACTTCTGGAACAAATAACTACCTTCAACCCATCTCATATACTCTCTAACCCCATCCACCAGCAGCAATGACACTATCACCTCCTCCTGTTCTGCAAAGAAAAGCTGTCAGCCAGGTTCTGAAAAGCAGGCAACCAAAAGGCAGCCCTTGATAGTCCCACAATGTGTTTTCCAGACTTGTTCTCAGACGCGCCACCTTCTCCACTGGGCATCAGCTCTGGGACTCTCTGCTTCTAAGTCTATATGACTAAGAATCTCTAACCTGCACTAGACTTACTCATGGGTCCTAAGGATAAGTTCACTGATTTTCTTCTGTCTCTTCTTCCTTCCCCCTTCCTCTTTTTGCCTCTGCTTCTACTTTACCTTGAATGCCCCCTTTTCACTTTTTTTCTCCAGGGTAATCAGTATGCATTTTGACCTATGATTTCTCAGATCTGTCCAATGTTATCTGCTTCTCCATCTGGGTTCAGTGCCCCTTGTAGGCTGGAAGAAAGGACTTGAACTCTCCCATCCCATTAAACATCTTCTTGTCATGATGCTCCATATGCATCAGGTCTATGTTAGTTTTCTAGGGCTGCCGTAACCAATGACCACAAGAATGGAGGCTTAAACTAACAGATGTGCATTCTCACACAGTTCTGGAGGCCAGAAGTCCAAAGCCAAAATGTCTGCAGGGCCACACTCCCTCCAAAGTTTCTAAGGAAGAATCCTTCCTTGCCTCTTCCAGCTTCTGGTGAGTCTAGCATTCCTTGGCTTGTGGCAGCATAACTCCCCCAAGCTTTGTGGTGTCCTTTCTCCTTCTATCTCTTAAAAGGACACATGTCATTGGATTTATGGACCATCCTAATCCAGGATGATTCCCAACTCAACATCCTTAACTTGTTCACTTCTGCAAATTTTTTTTTTCCAAATAAGGTCATATTCAGAGGTTCTAGGTGGACATATTTTGAGGGGGATCACGAGTTTAAGCCATTCCTTGATACTAATGAGCCCAATGAAGCTTGTGACATGGTAATACCCTCCTTTTACCTCTCTCCTTTACCAAAACAATGTCAAGACCTGGAGAAAAACCTTCCTTTCTATTACACAAGCCAGATCTTTCCACTCTCTTCCTCTAAGTCCATATTTTGCATAAATCTAACGCTGGTGGAGGAGGTTGTGTGGGTGATGTTGGAAAATGAAATAGAACTCCAGGACGATAAAGGGGATCCTGGTCTCCTCTCTGAGTTGGTCAGCTTCCTGCAGGACAAGGATCAAAGCATGGAGACACAGGTCAGCCCACTGTCCACTCTCTCCAGTGAGACAGAGTCTGAGGAGCGGGAAGACATTTGTTGTTGTTCAGTCGCTCAGTCATATCAACTCCTTGCAAACCCATGGACTGCAACGTGCCAGGCTTCCCCATTCTTCTCTATCTTCTGGAATTTGTTCAAACTATTCAGTCATGATATCATCCAACCATCTCATCCTCTGTCGTCCCCTTCTCCTCCCGCCTTCAATCTTTCCCAGCATCAGGGACTTTTCCAATGAGTCAGCTCTTTGCATCAAGTGGCCAAAGTATGGGAGCTTCAGCTTCAGCATCGGTCCTTCCAATGAATATTCATGACTAATTTCCTTTAGAATTGACTGGTTTGGTCTCCTTGCTGTCCAAGGAACACTCAAGAGTCTTCTCGAGCACCATTAGCACTTCCCAAAAACTGTTTCCATCATGGTTTCAAATTTTTTATTTTCAGACAAATTTAAGAAGTGCTGAGTAAATAAATTCAGACAAGTTTCCCCATTACGGAACTTGACAGAGCTCTCAGTTTAGTAAACAATGAATAGAGGTAGAAATAATTGGTGGTATTTCCCAAACTTATGGCCCAGAGAACCCCTTTACTTGTGAGGCATCTCATAGCCCTGGTGTTCTTCTGAAGATACAGTAGGAGATACTGGTAAAATTCATTCTATTCCATTAAGTTGCTATCAAATCATTATTATATTAAAACCACATTAAGTTACTGTTTCATACCCACTTGGATTACTACGACCAAAAGAAAGACAATAACTAGTGTTGGTGAGAACTTGGACCAGCGGGAACCCTTCGATTTTTCTGATGGGAATGTAAAGTTGTGCAGCTGCTTTGGAAAAAAGGTTTAGCAGTTTTTCAAAGGTCAAATTTATCATATATGCCAACAATTTCACCTTTAGAAAACACATGGCCATGAGTGAATGTTCAGAGCAGCATTATTCATAATAATCCAAGCCTGAAAAGAACCCCAAAATTAATCAACAGATGAATGGATAAATAAAATGTAGAGCTGTACAATGAATTATTTTCCAACAATTTTAAAAAATGAAATATTGATACATTCTACAACATGGATGAACTGCAAATACATTTTTCTCAGTGAAAGAAGTCAGACTGCTTATAAAGAAATGAAAAAAACAAAGGTAAACAGATAGGGACAGAGAGTAGATTTAGTGGTTGCCAAGATCTGTGTTAGGATTAGGGGCTAATTGTTAATGGGTATGAGGGTTTCTACTGAAATGATGCAAAGTTTGTGAAACTGAATTGTAGTGATGGCTGCACAACTCAGTAAATTTGCTAAAAAAAAAAATCATTAAATTGTGCACTTAATATAGGTGAATTTTATAGTATGTAAATTATGCCTCAATAAAGTTGTTTTTAAAAGTGCTGTCACTGATTAATGAAATAAAATTTTATTAAGCTGGAAAAAAAAATGCCTGTCAAGCTATATACACAGCCTTATGCTTGCTCAAACAAAGACGCTGAGCAAAAGTTTTTACAGTAATGAAGGGTAAAGTTTCAGGTGCAAAGTTTTTCATCACACTTCAGAAAGTTGCCTGGAAAATTCCATGGGCAGAGGAGGCTGGTAGGCTACAGTCCATGGGGTCCCAAAGAGTCGGACACGACTGAGCGACTTCACTTCCTTTTCCTTCCTTCCTTCCATCCTTTTCTTTTGGAAAGTTGAGCAATTTGTATATGGTACCTACCTTCTGGGTTGTGTTTGGAAGGACACATTGAAGTCTCTTTCACTGAAGGCTGGGTTCCATGCAGAGGCACTTGCAAACTGGAAACACTTCTGACGAATCCCCACTTCCACTCTGTACACTCAGCAAAACAAGACCCAGCCCATAGAATGTATTTAAATGGTGGAACTGATTAGAATTCCAGAACCAGTGTGATAGAAGTTCTAAGAGAGAGGGACTGGGCTCTTTGATCTGCCTGGTTCCACCCTGACTTCTCTCTAATTAGCAAAGCTTTTGAGGCTGACTGATAAGCATTCTGGGCACTGCACATGTCTGGCCACTGACTAATTAATTAATTTTTGACTTTGAGCAGTGACACTTAATTTGAAAATTTTCTACCATCCACAGATGAATGTGGAAAAGTAGGGCAAAAGGTTTAAAAATATGCTAAAGGTGCCACTTCAAATCCAGTTGATTTGCAAGGGGGCAAGATGGGTCAGTGCCTTAAATAAAGAGATGGATTCTGGGAGGAAGAGCTGAGGGAGGGTGTGCTAGGCCAGCTCTGCACCCACTTTGCTGTGCATTTGGGCTTAGCCATGTACCCTCTCTGCTTATTTGAAAATTAGGGATCTCCTTGACATCCTCATTTATTAAGTGACTGTGTGCACTGCCCATAAGAGAAAAGGGACAGAGAACAAAAATGACTCCCAGAAAGGGTATTGGGAGAGTGGACAAAGCTTATGAACCAAAACACAGGCTCTGAGACAAATACTGCCCAGGTCAAGGGTCTGCAAACTATATCCCGAGGGCCAAATCCAGTCTACCACTTGTCTTTTGTAAATAAAGTTTTATTGGAACACAGTCACACCCATTTGTGTGTCCATTGTCTTTGGTTGTCTTCCTGCTGCTGTGGCAGAGCTGAGTGGGTGCAACAGAGACTGTGTGACTGCAAAGTAGAACGTATTTACTCTCTGATTCTTTATAGAAAATGCAATCAAATCCCTAGTCGAGGTGGAGTCAGCATTATGCCTTTTTGGTATGACTGAAGAACACTGAGAACTCTTTGTTTTTATCTTAAAAGACCTCTTTTTTCTTACAAGAAGGGAGCTAATATTCTTTGAGCACCTCTGTGTGCCTGACATTAAGCTCCTTTCTTAAAGATTAGCCTCACTGCACATCTTTGAGGTGGAGATTAACATGGTCATGTTTCAGGGGAGGACATTGAGCCTGTAAGTTACAGAGCTGGTGTTTGAAACCAGACCAACTTATCTCCAACATCATAGCATGATGTCTCTCCAGTATGTTAACATTAAAGCAAACGTTTTGGCAAGAGGCTCCCTCAGTCATTCCCTTTTAAAGGGTCAAAGAGCTTTGGGAACAAATTTTAGAGGGATGTATTTGATGAGATTTATTCAGTCAAATCTGTGCCAACTCTTATTTTATAACCTTGGAGAGAATTCCCTCTACTAATGTCCCCCTTGAAGCAGAACCAAGATTAGGTCATACAATTTTAACAAATCTTTACCAAATTGGGGAGGACTTCAAAATTTTTCACAGAGAGGAACTCACAGCTGCCACCAGAATCACTGCCTCTCTAGTGAAAATCCTACAAATGGAGCTCCTACTCTGCCCAGCCCCAGATGCAGAGGAGCCCCCTCCTCAGCCCAGTGAAAGTCACTCAGTCATGTCCAACACTTTGCGACCCCATAGACTATATAGTCCATGGAATTTTCCAGGCCAGAATACTGGAGTGGATAGCCTTTCTCTTCTCCAGGGGATCTTCCCAGCCCAGGGATCAAACCCAGGTCTCCCGCATTGCAGGCAGATTCTTAACCAGCTGAGCCACAAGGGAAGTCCTCCTTCTCAATTTCCACCCCAGGATGTTGACCTTGGGACAGACCCTTCCTTCAGAAGAAATCCCCACTCCAACCACACAGCAGGCTCCACCCTCAAAGGTCCAGACAAGGCATTAAACAACTTCACAGCATACTTCTAAATGTCTGGGGTTAAGTCACTAAGCTGGAAGGGCTATACCAAGGCCACTCTAACTCATGTTCAAAATCCTTTCTTCCAGCTTGAGGAAAAGAGATCAGGCTTGATCAGACTGCCCTTTGGGAGGGATTCTGCAGCCCTGTAAACAAATGTCTAGGAAAAGAAACATATATTTCTGAGGAGCAAATAATAAGGTTTTAATATCATCCAACTAAATCCATTTTTTTTAGAGAGGAGCAAGTCTCCTCTAACCCTACAAAGGCACAGCCCTGATAAACACAGTCTTAACTTCCATCACTAAATAGAACTCTGAGCATTTCAGGCCTCAGTATTTAATAGTGACCAAGGTGGACAAAGGTCCATAGAGTCAAAGCTATAGTTTTTCCAGTAGACATATATGGATGTGACAGTTGGACCATAAAGAAGGTTGAGCATCAAAGAATTTATGTTTTTCAACTGTGGTGTTGGAAAAGGCTCTTGAGAATCCCTTGGACTGCAAGGAGATCCAACCAGTCAATCCTAAAAGAAATCAACCCTGAATATTCATTGGAAGGACTGACGCTGAAGCTGAAGTTCCAATACTTTGGCCACCTGATGTGAAGAGCTGATACACTGGAAAAGACCCTGTTGCTAGCAAAGATTGAGGGCAAGAGGAGGGGGCAACAGAGCATGAGATGGTTGGATGGCATCACTGACTCAATGGACTTGAGTTTGAGCAAACTCTGGGAGATAGCCAAGGACAAGGAAGCCTGTCATGCTGCAGTTCATGGGGTCACAAAGAGTCAGACACAACTTATCAACTAAACAACAACAACAAAGGTCACTTAGAGCTCATATGGCATCTTTGTGCAAATCAGAAAGTAGCTGCCTCATCCCTGCAGATGCACCATGTGACAGGTGCGCTGTGTCTGAGTGGTCAGAGCCGAGACGGTGCCCTCCTCTAGGTGGACATACCTCACTTTAGTGCTCAAAGAGGGCACAGGCGGACTTCAATGTTACCACTGTGCAGTAAGCTGCTTGCACAGCCATCCGTGACTCTTCTTGGGCTTTCTTGAAGAATACTCGGCCATTTTCCTTTATATCTGTTTCACTACTGAGCCCATTCCAATGATTTTTTTTTCATAAATAGCGGACATCTGCAAAAAGTTTAATTAATAGCCACCTCTAGAGGTAACTATGGATGGAGGTTCGTGACACTGTACAGGAGACAGGAATCAAGACCATCCCCAAGAAAAATAAATGCAAAAAAGCAAAATGGCTGTCTGAGGAGGCCTTACAAATAGCTGTGAAAAGTCAGGAAGTGAAAAGCAAAGGAGAAAAGGAAAGATATATCCATTTGAATGCAGAGTTTCAAAGAATAGCAAGGAGATATAAGAAAGCCTCCCTCAGAGATCAATGCAAAGAAATAGAGGAAAACAATAGAATGGGAAAGACTAGAGATCTCTTCAAGAAAATTAGAGATACCAAGGGAATATTTCATGCAAAGATGGGCTCAATAAAGGACAGAAATGGTAGGGACCAGACAGAAGCAGAAGATATAAAGAAGAGGTGGCAAGAATACACAGAAGAACTGTACAAAAAAGATCTTCACGACCCAGATAATCATGATGGTATGATCACTCACCTAGAGCCAGACATCCTGGAATGTGAAGTCAAGTGGGCCTTAGGAAGCATCACTACGAACAAAGCTACTGGAGGTGATGGTATTTCAGTTGAGCTATTTCAAATCCTGAAAGATGATGCTATGAAAGTGCTGCACTTGATATGTCAGCAAATATAGAAAACTCAGTAGTGGCCACAGGACTGGAAAAGGTCAGTTTTCATTCCAATCCCAAAGAAAGGCAATGCCAAAGAATGCTCGAACTACTGCACAATTGCACTCATCTCACACACTAGTAAAGTAACGCTCAAAATTCTCCAAGCCAGGCTTCAGCAATATGTGAACCGTGAACTTCCACATGTTCAAGCTGGTTTTAGAAAAGGCAGAGGAACCAGAGATCAAATTGCCAGTATCCGCTGGATCATCGAAAAAGCAAGAGAGTTCCAGAAAAACATCTATTTCTGCTTCATTGACTATGCCAAAGCCTTTGACTGTGTGGATCACAATAAACTGTGGAAAATTCTTAAAGAGATGGGAATACCAGACCACCTGACCTGCCTCTTGAGAAATCTATATGCAGGTCAGGAAGCAACAGTTAGAACTGGACATGGAACAACAGACTGGTTCCAAATAGGAAAAGGAGTACTTCAAGGCTGTATATTGTCACCCTGCTTATTTAACTTCTATGCAGAGTACATCATGAGAAACGCTGGGCTGGAAGAAACACAAGCTGGAATCAAGATTGCCGGGAGAAATATCAGTAACCTCAGATATGCAGATGACATCACCCTTATGGCAGAAAGTGAAGAAGAACTAAAGAGCCTCTTGATGAAAGTGAAAGAGGAGAGTGAAAAAGTTGGCTTAAAACTCAACATTCAGAAAACTAAGATCATGGCATCCGGTCCCATCACTTCATGGCAGATAGACGGGGAAACAGTGGAAACAGTGGCTGACTTTATTTTTCTCGGCTCCAAAATCACTGCAGATGGTGATTGCAGCAATGAAATTAAAAGACACTTACTCCTTGGAAGGAAAGTTATGACCAACCTAGACACCATATTAAAAAGCAGAGACATTACTTTGCCAACAAAGGTCCATATAGTCAAGGCTATGGTTTTTCCAGTGGTCATGTATGGATGTGAGAGTTGGACTATAAAGAAAGCTGAGTGCCGAAGAATTGATGCTTGTGAACTATAGTGTTGGAGAAGACTCTTCAGAGTCCCTTGGACTGCAAGGAGATCCAACCAGTCCATATTAAAGAAAATCAGTCCTGAATGTTCATTGGAGGGACTGATGTTGAAGCTGAAACTCCAATCCTTTGGCCACCTGATGCGAAGAGCTGACTCATTAGAAAAAGACTCTGATGCTGCGAAGGATTGAGGACAGGAGGAGAAGGGGACGAAAGAGGATGAGATGGCTGGATGGCATCATTGACTTGATGGACATGGGTTTGGGTGGACTCCAGGAGTTGGTGATGGACAGGGAGGCCTGGCGTGCTGCAGTTCATGGGGTCGCAAAGAGTCAGACACAACTGAGTGACTGAACTGAACTGAACTAGAGGGAAAAACTGGTGGGATTTACAACAAAATAATTCAGAAGCCCTGAGTTGAATTCACAACTCAGCCAGTTGCCAGCTGTGTGATCTCAGACAAGTCCCTTGGCCTCCCTGAGGTTTCCGTCTGTCAGTTGGAAGCATTAATAACAACACTGCTAAGATCTCAAAGATGTTTAAAATCTCTAAGTGGAAAGTGTAGAATGACTCAGTAAACCTAAAGTTCTCTGTAAATATTAAGCAGTAACCACATATAAAGGCAGAAACAACACATGAAATCATTCATGCTTCCATCCAAAGCCATGCTTTCCATTCCTGCTGTTTCTGGCTACAGTATTCTTCCAGCAAAATCTGAGAAGGGCCATTAGTTTTCCCTGGTTTCCAAAAAGGTCATCCAAGTAATAAAGGGTTTCCCGTGTGGAAGGTGATTAGCTCTTGAAATCTTTCCATCCCACCTGATCAATCAGACTAAGCACTGAACACTCCCATCCCTAAAGTGCATAAAACTGAATTGTATGTATGCCTTACTATTATGGAACAGGAATGCACTGCTTTCAGAGTTGGTCACACAAGCTGAGGAGTCATCAAATTTTTTCAAGTCACCACCCTGACTAATGATAAGATGTTTGACTAGGATTTTTAATTCTTCCCTGGTGCCTCAGATAGTAAAGCGTCTGCCTACAATGTAGGAGACCCGGGTTCGATCCCTGGGTTGGGAAGATCCTCTGGAGAAGGAAATGGCAACCCACTCCAGTATTCTTGCCTGGGAAATCCCATGGATGGAGGAGCATGGCAGGCTACAGTCCAAGGGGTCACAGAGAGTCGGACACGACTGAGTGACTTCACTTTCACTTCACTTTAATTCTTGAGAAAACAACAGAAAATGAAAGTATGATATCAGCATCTGCGTGGCCCATCAGGGTTATTTAAAGTTTGCCGTGGAATCGATTGCAACTTGGCTGCTTGATCCAGGCCTTTCCACTGCTGTATCCACAATCCAGCCTCATCGACTGGGCTGGATGTAAGTACCAAACGCAAGGCCCATTTTTCTTTGTCAGAGGCTCCTTGTGCGAGGAGATGTTAGACATCTCAGCAACCCACCCAAGCATAGATTCGTACCCCCTTCCTCCTCTCCTGGAAGACAAGTTATTAAAAAGATGTATTTTTGAAAGCTGCCTTCTCTTCATGTACCGTCAACATCAGGAAATAAAGGGGAAGGCATGAAAAGGTGATGCAAGGGCCATCCAAAGCGGGGTGGGGGTGGGGGGTCCTTCCAGAGCACAGTTTAAGAAATGATCAATGCCTGTGTCAGAAGCAGCGATAAGACATGCTGAGCTTATCAAAAACCGAAGCTCTGATGACAGAGTTCACATGTGGCTGGAAGATAAGAGAGGCCGCCTTCTTCTCTCCCTCTTTTCTCTACCCAAAGACCCTGTTTTAATTTCCCACTCTGCATGTTCCATTTTCAGTCCCAATGGAGACCATGGAGCCTCGTTCAACTCCCTCTCTAATCTCACTGTGAATGTTTCCAGGAGACTGTGATTAGCAGATGTCCACTTCAATGCTATTTGGGCAAGTTTTGTATGAGTGGTGCTGGAGATCCAAATACAGCTGAAGGTTCCAGAAACACTCTGAGCACCAGAGAAAGGAAGAGGAAGGGCAATAAGCTGGAGGCTGAGAACCCATATATATTCATCTGGACTCTACCACAAATATGCTTTGTGACCTTACATAGGTCACGTCATCGCCCCGGACAGGAATTTCTACCTCTGTAAAATGGAAGGAGATGGACTGTGTTCTCAAGAATCTTCTCACTAGGGATTTCTACAGTGGTTCAGTCACTAAAACTCTGCACTCTCAATGCAGGGGGCCCAGAGTTTGATCCCTGGTCAGGGAACTAGATCCCACATGCCACAAATGAGAGTTCTCATGCTGCAACTAAAGATCCTGCATGCTGCGGCTAAGATACAGCACAGCCAGGTACAGAAATAAATAAATATTTTAAAAGAATAATATTTTCATCTAGAAAAGATTCTTCACCTTCACCCCCACTCTCTGGGAACAAGGTTCGGAGGCTGCAAAGCAGCAAACCCGAGGCCACGGTCTTCACCCCTCTGCTCTTTCTAATGCACTAACGGCACTGCATTAGTCATCTCATGACAAAATGCCATAGACCAGGTGGCTTTCACAACAGAGATTTAATTCCCACAGTTCTGGAGGCTGGGAAGTCAAAGACCACAGTGCCAACAGATTCAGTTCTTGGTGAAGGCCCACTTCCTGGCTTGCAGACATCCCCAACTGTCTCACTGCGTGCTCACATGGTGGAGAGAGAGAGGGCGGGGGGCGGGGGAGAAGCTCTGGTGTTTCTTTCTTTTCTTATAAGAGCACTAATCCTATCATGGGGTCTCCACCCTCATGACTTCAGTTAAGCTTCCTCCTAAAACTTTATTACCTCCTAAATTACCTCCTCATTACCTCCTAAAACAACACTCTGGTAATTAGGGCTTCAAGATATGAATTTGGGGAGGATACCATGTTCAGCTCATAACTGGTACCAAAGTTCTTGTAAGAGGACCAAAATCCATGTGAAAGCGAAGGTCATCTGTGTATCTCTTCCCCTCCTCCCTCCAGTTCAGCAGGTACTCTCTCTGCTACCCACCCCTCCCCCCAGCAAGGCCATGTTGACCCCTTTGTTTATCCCTGAGCCATGAAGATATCCTTGGACCTTATCCTAACTTCAATCTTTTTTATTTTAACTTGACCCACAACCAAAACCAATTTCTGTCCCCTTTCTCCAAAACAGATGAAATTAACCCATTACAAGAAAATAGATTTCTCTTAGTTTCCCTACCAAAGGTTCTCTGGCATTCTATCTTGATCAACAGAAGTGATTGCCTGGCATTCAGAAGGACCCAGAGGCCATGTTTGGGCTGAAATGAAGAGAGCTGTGATTGATTAGTGATGTCTGCCATGGCAGGAGAGCAATAACACAGTGTAGGCTTGCATCCCTGACACCCAGAGGCTAAAGCAGTAGTTTCCAACAGGATAGTCTAGAGGGTTGATTTAAAGACAGGTTTCCAGACCCCACACCAGAAATTCTGATGTAGTGAGTCTATGGCAGAGCTTGTGCGCCTACCTGTAAAACTGCCCCTACCTATTATGGTGTAAATCAAAGTCCACATGGCAAAAACTGGGAACGACATCATGTTGTACACCTTAAAATACATACAAGTAATTACATAAATGTGTGTGTGCTCAGTCACTTCAGTTGGGTCCAACTCTTCATGAGCCTATGAACTGCAGCCCACCAGGCTCCTCTGTCCATGGGATTCTTCAGGTAAGAATACTGGAGCAGGTTGCCATTTCCTCCTCTAGGGGACCTTCCTGACCCAGGGATCAAACCAGAGTCTCCTGCATCTCCTGAATTGCAGGCAAATTCTTTACCACTGAGTCACTGGGGAAGACCCGATTATATAAATAAATAGAGTTAATTTCAGGCATGAACTTTGTGGGGGACCATACCTATGTCAGTGTTAAACACATAATGGAGATAATTTTTTCTTTAAATTCCCTTTCCTCAAGACATGTAGCTCCAATTCTTTCTTCCACCCTAGTCCACATTCCACTCATAACACGCATAATTTTGTGTATTTATAAAGCATCTTTCACTTCTCAAAGCATTTATGCATTCAGACATCCTTTTGGAATTTACAAGAGATCTACCAGCTAGGAGAGAGAGGCAATAGCATTCTTCTCTTTTGGTAAATGAGATCAGCCCTTTGAAGACATGCCCAGAGAAGCAAGCCACATCACACCAGGTCACAGTCAGACTGCCCTACAGCATGCCACCAGCATCACTTTGACATGAGGATTAATTTAGGCTAATTATTATTTTTAAAACTATTTGGCTGAACCAGGTCTTAGTTGCAGCACGTGGGATCTTTGTTGCTGCTTGTGGGATAGTTTATTTCCAGAATGTGGGATCTTTTTCAGTTGTGGCATGTGAACTCTTAGTTGTGGCATGCAGGATCTAGTTCCCTGAGCATGGATCAAACTCTGCCCCCTTGCACTGGGAGCATCAGAGCCTTAGCCACTGGACCACCAGGGAAGTCCCAAGATTGATTGTTTTTAAGATCCCCCCCTAAAACTCAGGAAGAACCTTTGACCTTCTCCTTACTGCCTAAAAGAATGTAGATAGAGGACCTGTTCCAGGAAGGAAGCGTCACCATATATCATGATAGTGTAAGAAATAAAAACTTAAAGTGATCCATTTTCAAGGATAGCTACCTTTTGAGTGACAGCTTGCTGGTGTAACAGCCATAAGGGTTACAAAGCGGGAAAGTCTGGGCAAACAAAGGGAGGGTGGAATGCTTAGAGTTTTCACACAGGCTCATTCTATTGGTGAATTCAAAACATAAGAACGGGAATAAGTGCACAGGAAAGGGGGAAACAAGATGTTAGGGAGGGGGCCAGCCCATAAAGACGAGGGGAATGAACTTAGGTGATATTCAGAAAGAATGTTCACCCCATAGTACTCAACCAATGAGGAACTGGCGGAGGGACCTTGCATGCTAAAATATAAAATGCTTGTTGTAACTGCCATGGGTGTGCCTGCCCACCAGATGTGACCTTGTAAGACCATCATTAAAGCCTCGCTTCCCGCTGCACCTTGTGTCTCCAAGTCCATGCTTTGGGTTTGGGCCAGTGGGCTCTATTTTCCACAATAGTATGAAGCAGGTGTGTGGGCAGGAAGGAACCTAACCAAGTTTATTTTAAAATTTCTTTCTGTGTCCCACTGTCTCTGCCCAACCCAGCAAACATTTGTTTACCAAACAAATCTGTTTATCAAACAAATGTTTTTCCATCTCTATATAAACTGCCTTTCTCCCTTTGGAAGTCAAAAACCACTACCCCAGCATCCCCTTTTGTCTTTAGCTAAAGACGGTATTTAAGGTGATGATTTCGGCCACTTTAGCAAGTTACCCAAGGGTCTCTCCCATGCATACATGTTATTCAACTTTTGTTTGGTTTTCTCCTGTTACTCTCTCTCATGTCAATTTAATCCTCAGACCAGCCAGAAGAACCTGGAAGAGTAGGGGGAAACGCCTTCCTTTCCAACATGTCTATTTTCACCCTGGAGCAAGGAGATTTCTCTGAGAAAACTGCCATTCAGATACTTTCCCTTGATGGGAAAGACAAACTAATTGAGTTTGCTGGGCTAGAGCCCATCAATGCTGCTTAATTCTTGTCTCTTACTCATGGAGTCCCAACACTTGGGGCATATGGAAGTGAATGAACTTTTTGATACAGTCATTCAAAGGTCAGGCTACTGTGGTCACAGATATAAATATAAGACACTGCCTAGCACACCTGAAGAGAAATCAGTTTGTTAAAAAAAAAAACAACTCTAAATCAATGATTCTCACACTTAAGCGTGTGTCAGAATCCCCTGGAGGGCTTGTTAAAATCTCGATGGCTGGCCCCATCCCAGGATTTCTGACTCAACAGGCCTAAGAGTTTGCATTTCTTTTTTAAAAATTAATTTATTTTAGTTGGAAGATCATTACTTTACAGTATGTGATCATTTTTGCCATATATCAACATGAAGCAGCCACAGGTATACATGTGTCCCCCTGATCCTGACGCCCACCCCCTGCCTCCCTCCCCTTCCTATCCCTCTGGGTTGTCCCACAGCACTGGATTTGGGTCCCCTACTTCATTCATTGACCTTGCACTGGTCATCTAGTTTACATATGGCACAATGGAATATTACTCAGCTATGAAAAGGAATGCATTTGAGCCAGTTCTCATGAAGTGGATGAACCTGAAGCCTATTAAACAGAGTGAAGTAGGTCAGCAAGAGAAAGACTAATACCGTATATTAAGGCATGTATATGGAATTTAGAAAGACGATAGCAATGATCCTACATGCAGGGCAGCAAAGGAGACAAAGATGTAAAGAACAAACTTTTGGACTCAGTGAGAGAAGGCAAGGGTGGGATGATTTGAGAGAATTTGCATTTCTAACAAGCCCCTGGGTGAGACCAAAGATACAGCTGAGGACCACTGCTTCCAGAGTGTTTTTTAAATGTCCTGTGCCTACAAGTAACCCAGAGCTATAGTTAAAATGCAGATCTGGCCTCAGGACATCCCAGCTGTCTTTCTAACAAAATCCAGGTGATGCCAGCCTTGCCAGTCTATGGACCACAGTGACCAGGGAGGCTTCAAGCCCCTGGCTCTCAAAGGGATTTATTTGCAACTACCCCCTTACATCAGTCACCAATGAGTTTATTAAAAATGTAGATGAGGATGCAGTGATGCCAAAAAAAGTCACATTGAGAATGACTGGACCTGCCGTGGGAGGTGAAGGGATACATCTGCCTACAGACTCACGGACAATACAGATGAACAGTGCACATGAACCCAACTCTGCACTCCAGCAGGACCATCTTGGAGCCTGGAACTCAGCTCTCTTGCATTTGCACCAAAAGTAGAATTCCCTGAGTCTCTTCAAAACAGCAAGTTGCAGTAATCCTCTTAAAAGGAAGAAAGAGCCAGCAACCCTATTTGACCTTGAGGTGACACAGTCTGTGTGCTGGAAACAAGCTGGATGTTCATCAGTTGGACATCCCTCAGGAGAAGGAAATGGAAACCCACTCCAGTGTTCTAGCCTGGAGAATCCCAGAGACGGGGGAGCCTGGTTAGCTACCATCTATGGGGTCACACAGAGTCGGACACAATTGAAGCAACTTAACAGCATCAGCAGCAACAGCAGGATATCAAGACGGCCCCTCTCACCTTCAGCATAAAGAGAAAGAAGGAGGGAGGGAAGGAAAAAGGGGGCAGGAGACAGAAAGAGGAAATTGTGCTCTTGTTACAAGATGGCATTCAGAATAAGGTAGAAATTCAAAACAAATATTGAACAACTTGCAAATTGCTTTTTCCTGGGACTCTTCTCTGGGCTCTTTTGGTTTGTTTGCTCTAATTGAAAGCCGTGTGCGGCAATGAGCTCACGTGATAGGCCATGATCGGTTGTTCCAAATGACTGGAGCCACGTGATGCTCTATTTCTCATCGGTTGCAGAACACATTTTATGTTTCAGGAACTACAGTACAATCTTTCTACCTATCATATTGCACAGAAATGACTTTGGCACTCAGGTACAATGGCACTTCCTGAGTGATGGGGGGTGGGGGGAGGTCATCCCTGGGTCAAAGATGAGCAGAGATCATGAAAGGCAGATGGTTCCCTGTGAACCACCTGGGAAAGAGCAGAAAATTTCACTGGGAAAAACAGATACAGAAAAATGGAACACAGCACCCAGGGATCCCAGAAAAAAAGCCCAAGAATGTGGTTGGCGAATTGGAGGAATTGGGGCAGGGGTCAGACATGAAGTCACCCACTTTGTTTCCAGAGAGATTTCAACCAGCCCAATACCTTGTATGTTCTCAAGACTAGAAGCCTGTACTAAATCACTTCCCCAAATGGGGCAAGTTGTACTAATTTATTGAATCCAAATATAGAGGGTTTTTTTTTAATTTGTCTACTCTGAGAGTCCCTTGGACTTCACGGAGATCCAACCAGTCCATCCTAAAGGAGATCAGTCCTGAGTGTTCATTGGAAGGACTGATGTTGAAGCTGAAACTCCAATTCTTTGGCCACCTGATGTGAAGAACTTACTCACTGGAAGAGACTCTGATGCTGGGAAAGATTGAAGGCGGGAGGAGAAGGGGACGACAGAGGATGAGATGGTTGGATGGCATCACCAACTCAATGGACATGAGTTTGGGTGGACTCCGGGAGTTGGTGATGGACAGGGAGGCCTGGCGTGCTGCAGTCCACGGGGTCGCAAAGAGTCAGACATGACTGAGCGACTGAACTGAACTGAACTTTACAACAGGTAAAAATACTTTTTCAAAACAAACCAACCAACGAACACATAGGATTTACTCACAGTGATAAGGGCTAATACAAACATTGCTGTACAACAGACCTGTGAGTGTGCTCAGTCACTCGTTAGTATCCAACTCTGAGACCCCATGGACTGCAGCCCACCAGGCTCCTCAGTCCGAGGCATTTTCCAGGCAAGAATACTGGAAGGAGTTGCCATTTTCTACTCCAGGGGATTTCCCCAACCCAGGGATTGAACTCATGTCTCCTGTGTCAGCAGGTGGATTCTTTACCACTGAACCACCTGGAAAGGGCTGTGTGATAGACGCTGGACCAGTAATCTGATTTAGTCCCCTCAACCACCATACAAAGCAGGTATTATTATTTCCATTTTAAAAGCAGAAAACAGAGGCAATAGCTTATTCAAAGCCACACAAGTCATAAATAGTAGGTCAGAGAGACTGGATCCTGAAACCAGAGTTCTACTCTGTTCTACCTTTGGCAGTAAGATGCAGTCAGATATGGAAACCCTTACATACTGCTATTATATATATGAAATGTATAATGATTCAGTTGTTTTAGAACACAGTAGCAGTTTCTTACAATGTTAAACGAAATTTACCATACGTAGAAAGGACCCAGCAATGTCATTTCTAAGTGTTGACCCAAGAGAAGTGAAAACATATGCCCATAGAAAACTTTCAGATGAATTCTTACAACAGTGTTACCAAAAACAGCCAAAAATCAAAAACCACCCAAATATCCAACAACTGGAGAAGAAATAAACAAAATGTGGTATACCCAAACAATGGAATACAATTCAGCAATAAAAAGGGATGAGACACTGAAATATGCTACAACATGGATGAACCTCAAAAATATTATGCTAAGTGAAAGATGCTAGACAATGCATATGACCACATATTGTATAATTTCATATGAAATATAGAAAAGCTAAATCCATGAGACAGAACAAAGATTATGGTTACTTGGGGCTGGGGATAGGAATGGTAGTGACCACAAAACAGCAGAAGGTATATTTTCAGGGTGATGAAAGTGTTCTAAAGTTGGGTTGTGATGATGGTTGCACAACTCTATAGATTTACAAATTATAATTGTGCTATTAAAATAGGAGAATTTTATAATATGTAAATTATACCTTAAAAGCCTTTTTTAATGTAAAAAGCTTTAAAAAAAACCTAAAATCTAAAAAAAAATTAGACAAAAGAAATGACCATTGACATGGCAAATGATGACAATGATAAGCATGTGTTAAGCACTGACCAAGGTGACCTCATTTAGTCCCTGCAACAAGGCCTCCCTCACCCCTGGTTCTACAATGTCACTTCAAGCACAGGAATTCTCATGTTCATTGCTCCCAACACAAAGGCTGACATGCAGGAGCCTCTCAGTAAATACTTGCAGAATCATGCAATATTGCATCATAATCAAAAGATCAGGCTCTGGGCAATAGACAGAGAGTGAGTCAAAGCCTTACATACTAGTACATGTTCTCTTGCCACTTTCTACTATCACAACATTACTAGGGTTGCACCAAGGTACAAGGGGATTCAGAGTATTTAACTTTCCCCCACTATTGCAACAGGGGAAAGTTAAATACTCAATTGGATCCCCTTGCGCCTTGGTGCAACCCTAGTTATGAGGGAAGGGACAGGTTCTAAGAAATGTTTTTGCTTTCCTGATAAAGGCAACTGTTGCAGCTGGTCCCACCCCTGTCTCCTTCTTCCTGACGTGAATACATATGTGATGTTAGGAGCACAGCAGCTATTTTGTGGCCATGGAGGAAGAGGAATCACAAAATTCTGGCCTCTTATTGTTGAATCATTGAAACACCACCAGTGGCTACATGCCACTAGACTTTCTGACATGTGGAAAAAGTCTCATTTAAGTCGTGTTTGAACTCTTCTATTACTTATACCTGAGAGCATAGATTAATTAATGTTATTCAAAGCAGAACTACAGTAGTGGTTTTTCCTTATTAGAATGCCTTAGGTTTCTCTTGATTTCCAGCTATCTCTTCTAAACCATGTCTAGGCCCTTTGTTGTCTGACTAGAAGACTCCGAGGCACATTGAGTTGTCCCTACTTTAGCTCCAGAGTTTTTTAAATAATTTTATTTTTTTAATTTATTTTTGGCTGTGCTGGGTCTTCATTGCTTTTCTTAAGTGCAGTGAACAGGGACTACTCTCTAGTTGTGTTGCACAGGTTTCTCTTTGCAGTGGCTTCTATTGTTGCAGAGCATGGACTCTAGGGCACGTGGGCTTCAGTAGCTGCAGTTCCAGGGCTTCTGAGCCCAGGCTCAATAGTTGTGGTGCAAGGCCTTAGTTGCTCTGAGGCACATAGGATCTTCCTGGATCAGGGATCGAACCCATGTCTCTTGCATTGGCAGGCAGATTCTTTACAGCTGAGCCACCAGGGAAGCCCTAGCTCCAGTTTTAAATTTGCATTTGGAATTCCTCTTTCCTGAAGCTGGATTCACTGGAAATGTCCCAAAGCTGCAGCCCCAATGGGAAAAAAATGAGTCTAATTTCAGAAACGACAAGCCCATCTTCTCTCCTCACCAGCAGTCTCATAATACAATGATAATTACCAGTAATGATAATAGACAGTTCATAGACATAATTCTCCATAATCAATTCCCCTCACTAAGAACATTCTTCATTTTCCCCATTTCTGATCTTTGTGGAAGAGGGAAATTTCATTGTAGCATCTTTCAGAAACATGCAAATGGCCCTTCAACTGGCCACCCTGATGTCAATTCCCTCACTTTTTTTCAGAATAGGAGTCAAAACATCGAGCAATCATCAACGGAACCAGACTACCTTGCCCCTCTCTGCAATGGGACTTACACTGTCCTAATCTCCAGATTTACACTGAGAGAAAACACCATGGAGGCACCAGAGAAATAAGGATGGAGAAGCTCTTGAAAGTTGACAATAATATCCAATGAGTGACCAGGCGCAGTGGGATCCAGGTGCAGTAGGATGTATTCTTAGAAGACAACTGGGATTGGAGGATGGGACACAGGAAAAGAGACTAGAGGACTATGGCAGAAAGCTTCAACATAATCCCCTAATGATCTCCTCCCCTTATGTGTGAGCCAAGTCAGGAGATTCTCTTCTAACAAATAGAACATGGCAAAAGTGATGGGCTGCACCTCAGTTCAGTTCAGTTCAGTTCAGTTCAGTTCAGTCACTCAGTCGTGTTCGACTATTTGCGACCCCATGAATCGCAGCACACCAGGCCTCCCTGTCCATCACCAACTCCCGGAGTCCACCCAAACCAATGTCCATCGAGTCAGTGATGCCATCCAGCCATCTCATCCTCTGTTGTCCCCTTCTCCTCCTGCCCCCAATCCTTCCCAGTACAGGGGTCTTTTCCAATGAGTCAACTCTTCCCATCAGGTGGCCAAAGTATTGGAGTTTCAGCTTTAACATCAGTCCTTCCAATGAACAACCAGGACTGATCTCCTTTAGGATGGACTGGTTGGATCTCCTTGCAGTCCAAGGGACCCTCAAGAGTCTTCTGCAACACCACAGTTCAAAAGCAACAATTCTTCGGCACTCAGCTTTCTTCACCATCCAACTCTCACATCCATACATGACCACTGGAAAAACGACAGCCTTGACTAGACGGGACCTTTGTTGGCAAAGTAATGTCTCTGCTTTTAAAATATGCTATCTAGGTTGGTTATAACCTTCCTTCCAAGCAGTAAGCATCTTTTAATTTCATGGCTGCAATCACCATCAGCAGTGATTTTGGAGCCCCAAAAAATAAAGTCTGACACTGTTTCCACTGTTTCCCCATCTATTTCCCATGAAATGATGGGACCAGATGCCATGATCTTAGTTTTCTGAAAGTTGAGCTTTAAGCCAACTTTTTCACTCTCCTCTTTCACTTTCATCAAGAGGTTCTTTAGTTATTCTTTGCTTTCTGCCATAAGGGTGGTATCATCTGCATATCTGAGGTTATTGATATTTCTCCCGGCAATCTTGATTCCAGCTTGTGTTTCTTCCAGCCCAGCGTTTCTCATGATGTACTCTGCATAGAAGTTAAATAAGCAGGGTGACAATATATGGCCTTGACGTACTCCTTTTCCTATTTGGAACCAGTCTGTTGTTCCATGTCCAGTTCTAACTGTTGCTTCCTGACCTGCATACAGGTTCCTCAAGAGGCAGGTCAGATGGTCTGGTATTCCCATCTCTTTCAGAATTTTCCACAGTTTATTGTGATCCACACAAAGGCATAGGCATAGTCAATAAAGCAGAAATAGATGTTTTTCTGGAACTCTCTTGCTTTGTCAATGACCCAGCGGATGTTGGCAATTTGATCTCTGGTTCCTCTGCCTTTTCTAAAAGTAGCTTGAACATCTGGAAGTTTGCGGTTCACGTATTGCTGAAGCCTGGCTTGGAGAATTTTGAGCATTACTTTACTAGCATGTGAGATGAGTGCAATTGTGCGGTAGTTTGAGCACTCTTTGGCATTGCCTTTCTTTGGGATTGGAATGAAAACTGACCTTTTGCAGTCCTGTGGCCACTGCTGAGTCTTTCAGATTTGCTGGCATATCGAGTGCAGCACTTTCACAGCATCATCTTTCAGGATTTGAAATAGCTTGACTGGAATTCCATCACCTCCACTAGCTTTGTTCGTAGTAATGCTTTCTAAGGCCCACTTGACTTCACATTCCAGGATGTTTGGCTCTAGGTGAGTGATCACACCATCGTGATTATCTGGGTCGTGAAGATCTTTTTTGTACAGTTCTTCTGTGTATTCTTGCCACCTCTTCTTAACATCTTCTGCTTCTGTTAGGTCCATACCATTTCTTTCCTTTATCGAGCCCATCTTTGCATGGAATGTTCCTTGGTATCTCTAATTTTCTTGAAGAGATCTCTAGTCTTTCCCATTCTGTTGTTTTCCTCTATTTCTTTGCACCTCAGTTACTAGGTCACAAAAGACTGTGGTTCCCATCTTGTTCATATTCTCTCTGGCTCTTTTCATAAGCTTGCTTTGGTGGAGAGGGCCACACTGCAGAGAAGAAAGGATGTCCTCTGCCAATAGCCAGCAATGAGCTGAGACTCTCTGTCTGACAGCTGATGAGGAAGCAAATTACACCAAAAAACGCTAAGTGGGCTTGGAAGCAGACCCTGCTCCAGTTGAACTCGAGATGTTAAAGTTCCAGCCGACAACTGGACTGCAGACTGTGAGAGACCCTGAAGCACAGGGTCCAGCTAAGCCATTCCTGGATTCCTCACCCACAGAAGCTGTGCTGCTTATAACTGCTAATTTGGGAGTCATTTGTTATGTGGCAATACAGAGAAAGAGTCATTATGATATATTTTTATTAATTTTTATTAGAGTAGAGCTGCTTTATAATGTGGTGTTAGTTTCTGCTGTCCAGCAAAGCGAATCAACTGTATGTACACATATATCGTCTCTTTTTTGGATTTCCTTCCCATTTAGGTCACCACGGAGCATTGAGTAGAGTTCCCTGTGCTACACAGTTGGTTCCATTAGCCATCTGTTTTATACTGTTGTTGTTCACTCACTCTATCCTGTCCAATTCTTTGTGACCCCAGAAACTGAGACACTCCAGGCTTCCCTGTCCTTCAAAATCTCCTGGAGTTTGGCTAAAACTCATGTCCACTGAATCAGTGATGACATCCAACCATCTCATTCTCTGTCGTCCCCTTCTTCTCCTGCCTTCAATCTTTCCCAGCGTCAGAGTCTTTTCCAATGAGTCAGTTCTTCACATCAGGTGGCCAAAGTGCTGGAGCTTCAGCTTCAGCATCAATCTTTCCAATGAGTATTCAGGGTTGATTTCCCTCAGGATTGACTGGTTTGATCTTCTTGCTGTCCAAGGAACTCTCAAGAGTCTTATCCAGCGCCACAGTTCAAAAGCATCAATTCTTCGGTGCTCAGCCTTTTTTATGGTCCAACTCGCACATCCATACATTACCAGTGGAAAAACCACAGCTTTGACTAGACGGACCTTTGTCAGGAAAGTTATGTCTCTGCTTTTCAATATACTATCTAGGTTTGTCAGAGCTTTTCTTCCAAGAAGCAAGCATATTTTAATTTCATGGCTGCAGTCACTGTCCACAGTGACTTTGGAGCCCAAGAAAACAAAGTCTGTCACTGTTTCCATTGTTTCCCCATCTTGATCTTAGTTTTTTGAATGTTGAGTTTTTGTTTTTTGTGGTTTTTTTTCCTTTTTTTTTAAATTAATTTATTTATTTTAGTTGGGGGCTAATTACTTTACAATATTGTAGTGGCTTTTGCCATACATTGACATGAATCAGCCATGGGTTTACATGTGTTCCCCATCCTGAACCCCCCTCCCACCTCCCTCCCCATCCCATCCCTCTGGGTCATCCCACTGCCCCAGCCCTGAGCATTTGTCTCATGCATTGAACCTGGAATGGTGTTCTGTTTCACATATGATAATATACATGTTTCAATGCTATTGTTCCAGAACGTCCCACCCTCACCTTCTCCCACAGAGTCCATAAGACTGTTCTATGCATCTGTGTCTCTTTTTCTGTCTTGAATATAGGGTTATTGTTACCATCTTTCAAATTCCATATATATGCATTAGTATACTGTATTGGTGTTTTTCTTGCTGGCTTACTTCACTCTGTATAATGGGCTCCAGTTTCATCCACCTCATTAAAACTGATTCAAATGTATTCTTTTTAATGGCTGAGTAATATTCCATTGTGTATATGTACCACTGCTTCCTTATCCATTCGTCTGCTGATGGGCATCTAGGTTGCTTCCATCTCCTGGCTATTGTAAACAGTGCTGCGATGAACATTGGGGTACACGCGTCTCTTTCAATTCTGGTTTCCTCGGTGTGTATGCCCAGCAGTGGGATTGCTGGGTCATATGGAAGTTCTATTCCCAGTTTTTTGAGGAATCTCCACACTGTTCTCCATAGTGGCTGTACTAGTTTGCATTCCCACCAACAGTATAAGAGGGTTTCCTTTTCTCCACACCCTCTCCAGCATTTATTACTTGTAGACTTTTGGATAGCAGCCATTCTGACGGGCGTGAAATGGTACCTCATTGTGGTTTTGATTTGCATTTCTCTAATAATGAATGATGTTAAGCATCTTTTCATGTGTTTGTTAGCCATTTGTATGTCTTCTTTGGAGAAATGTCTGTTTAGTTCTTTGGCCCATTTTTTGATTGGGTCGTTTATTTTTCTGGAATTGAGCTGTAGGAGTTGCTTGTATATTTTTGAGATTAATTCTTTGAATGTTGCTTCATTTGCTATTATTTTCTCCCATTCTGAAGGCTGTCTTTTCACCTTGCTTATAGTTTCCTTTGTTGTGCAAAAGCTTTTAAGTTTAATTAGGTCCCATTTGTTTATTTTTGCTTTTATTTACAATTGAATGTTGAGTTTTAAGCCAGCTTTCTTGCTCTCCTTTTCACCTTCATCAAGAGGCTCTTTAGTTCCTCTTTGCTTTCTGTCATAAGGGTGGTGTCATCTGCATATTGAGGTTATTGATATTTCTCCCAGCAATCTTGACTCCAGTTTGAGCTTTATCCAGCCTGGCATGCCTCATGATGTACTTTGCATATAAGTTAAATAAGCAGGGTGACAATATATAGCCTTGACGTACTCCCTTCCTGATTTGGAACCAGTCTGTTGTTCCATGTCTGGTTCTAACTGTTGCTTCTTGACCTGTATACAGGTTTCTCAGGAGACAGGTAAGGTGGTCTGGTATTCCCATCTCTTGAAGAATTTTCCACAGTTTGTTGTGATCCACACAGTAAAAGGCTTTAACATAGTCAACATAAGTAGATGTTTTTCTGGAATTCCCTTACTTTATCTATGACCTGATGGATGTTTTACACCTAGTTGTATGTATATGTCAACCCCAATCTTCCAATTCATCCAACTCCTTTTTCCCCCCTTGGAGTCCATATGTTAGTTCTCTACATCTGTGCGTCTATTTCTGGTTTAAAAATAGGTTCATTTATACCATTTTTCTAGATCCCACACATATGATATTTTTAAGTGAAAATACACACAAACTCTTTGAGCACTCAAAATCTTTCTCTGATCCATGTTATAAGAAGGGTTTTGCAGCTTTTCTGTTTGGAGATTTTTTTTTTTTTTCTGTTTCTTTGCTTGTTTGATTTTTTTTTGGAGGTTTCACTATTTATTTTTGCCCAAGCAGCTGCTGATTAAATCTGGGCATTTCTTGGGTGAATCAAGGCAGTATTAACTGTTATAATTATTACTATTTAATCCGAGTTTGTAATATGTCAAGCACTGTGATGAACTTTATAAGTATTATCTTATTTAAACCTTACAACAACCCAATGAAAGAGGTGCTATGATCTTTTGTCCCCTTTCCACATGTGAGGATTCCGATGTCGAGAGAGTTACAGTTCTTGCCTGAGTCACTTAACTAGTTAGCTGTGGAGCCAGGAGGCACACCCAGGGATTCTGACTCTCGGCCTCTTCTAATCACTTAGCAAAACTAAAGAAGGGAAAGGAGCCAGGAAGGCTAGTATAACTTATATCAGAAAGGCCACAGATCCAAAATCTTGTGAGTCAGGGGATGAGGAGGAGAAGAGCCGAGAAAGACTAAATTTGAAAAGAGAAAGAGATTGGGGAGGGTTGGAAGGAATGATGAGGAATTGGGGTCACTGCTATGCCTGTTGGTGGAAGTGGGAAAGAAAGAGAGGAATTAAGACAGGGAAAGGGAGGACAGGGAGGTGAAGGGGGAAAAATAAATTGACTGATGATTTTGTTGTACAATATGTACATAACCCCTTTTTAGCATTTTCCAGAGATGCAGTAAAGATAGATTGAAACTACTTTCAATGTAAGAGATGGGTAATACACACAACCATAAAAGAGATGGGCACGGCATCTGATTACTTTGTCTCTTCTTCATTTACAATTTCTGTGACGCCTACCGTTTCTTTGACCTCTTCTTTGTGTTCTGTTGGTCTGAGCTTATTCCTATTATCGCGAAAATCTCTCTCCTCCTTTTCACACATCTGTTCCTGTCCCAGTTTCCACCCTCACCTTCTGTCTCCTGGCTGATGACAACAGCCTCCTAAAAGACCTTCCTGCCTCCAGTATTCCCCATGCTGCGCTCTTTTCTCAATTAGCAATTAGGTGCTCGCTTTGGCAACACATACACTAAAATTGGAATCAATTAATGATTAGGCAACCTGTTCAGCTATACAACCTTCACCAGGACATTGCTCTGCTCACACGCTTCACATATGGTTTTAATTCTAAGCATCAAACTATGGTATGAAAGACTACTGCCACCTCTCATTTGGACTACAGTGATTGTTTCTAAGTAGTATGAGAAAGAAGTAAACAGTAAGTCCTCTCTCACCTCCTGATTCCCAGGATCCACATCCTGGAGACAACTGCAAATCTTATTTATACTTCCAGAGGTGTGAGACACAAATGTAAGCATTATGTATAGGAGCATCAAACTTCACCCACTACAACTTACATGTACAAAAAAGGCAGCAAATATAGTCAATGGATCTTAGACAAAGGAGAAAAGAGAAAACAGTGGCAAAAAGACAGTTTCATCATAAATGGTGCTAAAACAACTGGGCAGGCAAAAAAATAAAAAAATATATCTAGACACATACTTCACATTCTTCACAAAAATTAAGATAAAATGGATCATAGATCTAAATGGAAAACACAAAACTATAAAACTCCTAGAAGATATAATAGGCAAAAATCTAGATGACCTTGGGTCTGGTGATGCCTTTTTAGATACAACACCAAAGATACAATCTATGAAAAAAATAACTGATAAGCTGGACTTTGTTCAAATTAAAAACTTCAATCCTGTGAGCAGATAAGCTACAGACTGGGAGAAAATATTTGCAAAAGAAACATTTGATTAAAGACTATAATCCAAAGCATACAAGGAACTCTTAAAACTCAGCAATAAGAAAGCAAACAATTTGATTAAAAACTGGGTCAAAGCCTTAACAGACACCTCACCAAAGAAGATAGACAAAGTGGCAAATGAGCATATAAAAAGAGGCTCCACATCATTTGTCTTCAGGGAAATATACACTAAGGAGACAGTGAGATCCTGTTATATACCTATTAAAATGACCAAAACCTACAACACTGACAAGGATGTGCAGCAATAGGAACACTAATTCATTGCTGGTGGGAAAGCAAAGTGGTAAAATTCCTTGGAAGACAGTTTGGCAATTTCTTATGCAGCTAACCATACTTTTACCATGTGATCCAGCAATCTCACTTCTTGGCATTTACCCAAAGGAGTCAAAAACCTATCAGTTCAGTTCAGTCCCTCAGTCATATCCAACTCTTTGCGACCCCATGGGCTGCAGCATGCCAGGCTTCCCTGTCCATCACCAACTCCTGGAGCTTGCTCAAACTCATGTCCATCGAGTCGGTGATGCCACCCAACCATCTCATTCTCTGTCGTCCCCTTCTCCTCCTGCCTTCAATGTTTCCCAGCATCAGGGTCATTTCCAATGAGTCAGCTCTTCACAGCAGGTGGCCAAAGTATTGGAGTTTCAGCGTCAGCATCAGTTCTTCCAATGAATATTCAGGGTTGATTTCCTTTCAAATTAACTGGTTTGATCTCCTTGCATTCCAAGGGACTCTCAAGAGTCTTCCCCAATACCACAGTTCACAAGCATCAATTCTTTGGCACTCAGCTTTCTTTTTGGTCCAACTCTCACATCCATACATGACTACTGGTAAAACTAGAGCTTTGACTAGGTGGACTTTGTGGGCAAAGTAATGTCTCTGCTTTTTAATATGCTGTCTAGGTTTGTCATAGCTTTTCTTCCAAGGCTGCAGTCACCATCTGCAGTCATTTTGGAGCCCAAGAAAATAAAGTCTGTCACTGTTTCCATTGTTTCCCCATCTATTTCCATGAAGTGATAAGACCGGATGCCATGATCTTTGCTTTTTGAATGTTGAGTTTTAAACCAGCTTTTTCACTTTCCTCTTTCACTTTCATCAAGAGGCTCTTTAGTCCCTCTTCGCTTTCTGCCATAAGAGTGGTATCATCTGTGTATCTGAGGTTATTGATATTTCTCCCGGCAATCTTCATTCCAGCTTGCACTTCATCCAGCCCAGGATTTCACATGATATACTCTGCATATAAGTTAAATAAGCAGGGTGAAAATATACAGCCTTGATGTACTCTTTTCCCAATTTGGAACCAGTCTGTTGTTCCATGTCCAGTTCTAACTGTTGCTTCTTGACCTGATACAGATTTTTCAGGAGGCAGACCAGGTAGTCTGGTATTCCCATCTCTTTAAGAATTTTCTACAGTTTGTTGTGATCCACACAGTCAAAGGCTTTGGCGTAGTCAATAAAGCAGAAGTAGATGTTTTTCTGGAACTCTCTTGCTTTTTCTATGATCCAACAGATGTTGGCAATTTGATCTCTGGTTCCTCTGCCTTTTCTAAATCCAGCTTGAACAACTGGAAGTTCTCAGTTCATGTACTGTTGAAGCCTTGCTTGGAGAATTTTGAGCATTACTTTGCTAGCAATTCTTCGCATTGATCACTGAGGAAGACTTTCTTATCTCTCCTTGCTATTCTTTGGAACTCTGTATTCAGATGGGTATATCTTTCCTTTTCTCCTTTCCCTTTAGTTTCTCTTCTTTTCTCAGCTATTTGTAAGGCCTCCTCAGACAACTATTTTGCCTTTTTGCATTTTTTTTTCTTGGGGATGATCTTGATCACTGCCTCCTATACAATGTCACAACTCCATCCATAGTCCTTCAGGTACTCTGTCTATCAGATCTAATCCCTTGAATCTATATGTCACTTCCACTACATAATCATAAAGGATTTGATTTAGGTCATACCTAAATGGTCTAGTGGTTTTCCCTACTCTCCTTGGTATTTACCCAAAGGAGTCAAAAACTTATGTTTGCACATAAACTTGCATGTGGAGGTTTATGGCATCTTTATTCACAATTGCCAAAACTTAAAAGCAAACAGGATGTCCTTCAGTAGGTGAGAGTTTTTCCAGTATTCTTGCCTGGAGAATTCCATGGACAGAGGAGCCAGCAGGCTATAGCCGATGGGATTACAGAGAGTTGGAAATGACTGAGCAAGTGACACTTTCACTTTCACATTTCAGTAGGTGAATGAATGTGTGTGTGCTACGTTGTTCCAGTTGTCTCTGACTCTTTGCAGCCCTAAGGACTGTAGCCTGCTCGCCAGGCTCCTCTGTCCATGGGATTCGCCAGGCAAGAATACTGGAATGGGTTGCCATGCCCTCCTCCAGGAGATCTTCCTGACCCAGGGATCAAACCAAAGTCTCTTATGTCTCCTGCATTGGCAGGTGGGTTCTTTACCACTTCCTGGTGTGGTGAGTTCCCTTTACCACTTCCTGGCTTCCCTGGTGGCTCAGACAGTAAAAGCGTCTGCCTACAACGCGAGAGATCTGGGTTCGATCCCTGGGTGGGGAAGATCCCTGGAGAAGGCAATGGCACCCCACTCCAGTACTCTTGCCTGGAAAATCCCATGGATGGAGGAGCCTGCTAGGCTACAGTCCATGGGGTCGCAAAGAGTCGGACACGACTGAGTGACTTCACTTCACTTCTTTACCACTAGTGCCACCTGGGAAGCCCCAGGTGAATGAATAAATAACCGAAATTTCATGCAAACAATGAAATATTATTAGCATGAGAAAGAAATGCACTATTAAGCCATGAAAAGACATAGAGGAATCTTTGATGTGTATTACAAAATGAAAGAAGCCCATCTGAAAAGGCTTCATTCATACTGTGAGTTTCCAACTATATGATATTCTGGAAAAGGCAGAAATGACAAAATGATCTGTGATTGCCAAGGGTACAGCTGGTGGGTGAGATGAATCAGCAGAACACAGATGATTTTAGGGCATTGATAATACTCTGTATATTATAAAGGTGGATACATGTCATTATGAAGTGAAAAAAGTTTAAAGTGTTAGTTGTTCAGTCATGTCTGACTGTTTGCAACCCCATGGACTGTGGCTTGCCAGGCTCCTCTGTCATGGAGTTCTCCAAGCACGAATACTGGAGTGGGTTGCCATTCCTTTCTCCAGGGGATCTTCCCGACCCAGGGATTGAACCTGGTTCTCCTGCATATGAGGCAGATTCTTTACCATCTGAACCACCAGGGACATGTCATTATACTTTTGTCAAAACCCACAGAATGTACAACACCAAGAGTGAACCCTAAGGTAAACAATGAACTTTGGATGATTTTTATGTCTGTATAGGTTCAACCTAATTTAAAAAAATGTAGTACTTTGGTGAGTGGCATTGATCACAAGGGAGGCTGTGCACTGGGGGGTAGAAAGTGTACAGTAAATCTCTGTATCTTCCTCTCAACTTTGTTGTGAACCTAAACAGCTTCAAAAATAAAATAATATCTGTTTTAAAATTAGCAAACTTTATAGGGATTGCATTGAATCTATAGATTGCTTTGGGTAGTATACTCATTTTCACTATATTAATTCTTCCAATCCATGAACACGGTATATTTCTCCATCTGTTTGTGTCCTCTTTGATTTCTTTCATCAGTGTTTTATAGTTTTCTATATATAAGTCTTTTGTTTCTTTAGGTAGATATATTCCTAAGTATTTTATTCTCTTTGTTGCAATGGTGAATGGTATTGTTTCCTCACTCATTATTAGAGAAATGCAAATCAAAACCACAATGAGGTACCATTTCACGCCAGTCAGAATGGCTGCTATCCAAAAGTCTACAAGCAATAAATGCTGGAGAGGGTGTGGAGAAAAGGGAACCCTCTTATACTGTTGGTGGGAATGCAAACTAGTACAGCCACTATGGAGAACAGTGTGGACATTTCTTAAAAAACTGGAAATAGAACTTCCATATGACCCAGCAATCCCACTGCTGGGCATACACACCGAGGAAACCAGAATTGAAAGAGACGCATGTACCCCAATGTTCATCGCAGCACTGTTTACAATAGCCAGGAGATGGAAGCAACCTAGATGCCCATCAGCAGACGAATGGATAAGGAAGCAGTGGTACATATACACAATGGAATATTACTCAGCCATTAAAAAGAATACATTTGAATCGGTTCTATTGAGATGGATGAAACTGGAGCCCATGATACAGAGTGAAGTAAGCCAGAAAGAAAAACACCAATACGGTATACTAATGCATATACATGGAATTTGAAAGATGGTAATGATAACCCTATATGCGAGACAGAATAAGAGACACAGATGCATAGAACAGTCTTATGGACTCTGTGGGAGAAGTTGAAGGTGGGACGTTCTGAGAAAATAGCATTGAAACATGTATATTATCATATGTGAAACAGAACACCATTCCAGGTTCAATGCATGAGACAAATGCTCAGGGCTGGGGCAATGGGATGACCCAGAGGGATGGGATGGGGAGGGAGGTGGGAGGGGGAGGGAGGTTCAGGATGGGGAACACATGTAAACCCATAGCTGATTCATGTCAATGTATGGCAAAAACCACTACAATATTGTAAAGTAATTAGCCCCCAACTAAAATAAATAAATTTATTAAAAATAAATAAATAAATAAATAAAATTAGCAAACTTGATGTTCCAGACTTGGTCTCGCTCAGAGCCCCATTCCACCACTAATGTGAAAAACAGTATATGTGCCAGGTTTGGGGGGGAGGGGGGATTGTTCGTTTTGTTTTTGAGTTTGGAGTAAAGAAGGGTTTATTGTAGGACCGCGCAAGGAGAAGGGTGGCTCAGGGTCTCAAAAACCTGAGCTCCCTGAAGGGTTTTGCTAAACTGCTTTTAAAGGCCAGGTGAGAGAGGCAGATCATAGAGTCTGTGATCACCTCATGCACAAATCCCTGATTAGCTGAGGGTGAGGGAGCAGGGTGCTGTCACAGGGGCTAACACTACCAATCCTCAGGCTCCAGGAAGTCTGGGGGCTCTGGGGGCTACGTGCTCTTGGTCATCAAGTAGTTAACATCTTCCATTTGGTGGGGTTTTCATATCTGAAAAACAGCTTAGAAATGTTCATCAAATGCTATTATCCAGGGACTTCAGAGAGGAGCTAAAGTAGAGGATGTGGGGCAAGGTTTGTCCTGAGAAGGCCCCACCGGGTCCTGCTCGGTTACAATTCCTCCCCTTTTCTTTGACATTCTCAACCTTGAGGAGAACAAGTTTTGAACAAGTAAAGGAACAAAGATTCGGTAACGAGGTTTAATCTTAAATTTGACAGAATTATCCACAACGTCCTGCTCGGTTACAACTCCAGCAGACACTGCTTTGAGAATAGCTGGTGGTTTCTGAGTCTGACACAGACGACTGTCACAGTTACTCCACTTTTACTTCCAAAGCATTTCTCTCCTCAATGGCCAGAGAGCAGATGTCACACTAGTGATTTTAGTACTTTTCTGGATATGAAAACATGCAAGACTTTGGACTCACAAAATCTTCTGAAAATATCTATCTGAAGGCCTGTTCTGCCAGTTTTCCCCAGAGCACAGAGTGCCTCATTCCTGATCTCCACCCTGAACTCCTTTCAGGGGATGTTGAAGGTCAGCAGCTGCAGTGGCTAATGATTTAATCCTTATAGAGATAGAAGGCAAGTGCCAATTTTCAGTTGGCAGGGTCCCTTCAGGGTCATAAATTTGACCATGGTATGAAGGGCATTTCATAACCATTTTGCCCCACAGTGCTAGGAATGATCATTCCCAGGACTGAAAAGATTTCACTGCTAGGCCACTCAATGTGCCATTACTGGACTATGCCTTATTAACATAATGTGACAGTTTTTTTTATATCCTCATATCAGGAAGTTTAAAACAGTTGGATCAGACTTTTTAGGAATAGTATTCAATCAAGTCTGAGGTTCAAACTCCATACAAAAACTGTTGCTCTCTTCCACAAGAAGTCACCCGGGGTCAGAAGAATGTGTACATGTCCTCAGAGGAATAGGAGATGGAACCCTCAGGTCCACCTGACATCCTTCTGGATTTTTCTGGCACCTAAAACAGTATGGCTGAGACTGGTCTGTTTCTGATATCTCTAGATGGGAAGGTGGGTCTCTCAAAGTTTGGACTGTCATCCTGGGACCCACTTGTAGTTTGGGCCACTTGCCTCTTGTTGCAAAGTCCGTATCTTCTGAGCCCTCCTGGCTCTGATCCCAGATGGTCCATAACTTCCCCGAGCATCTTCACATTCCCCTGCTGGAACTCATGGGGACCTCCGGACACAGGCTTCAGGGAATCCATTCCCCCATACTCCTCTCTGGCAAATGCCAAGGGTGTGAAAATATTTACTCTGCACTGCAGGAAATCAGGAAAGTGCCCCACCAAGCTCTGAAAGACCCCCAAGATTTATCTTCCTGATTCTAATGCTACTTCTGGTGTATCCATCAGGAAGCATGCATGAGACACATAGGTCTTTCTCCTTCCCATCATCTCTGTTGCTCCTTCCAGGACCAGAGGGGCTTCCTATAGCACCTCCAGCAAGCAGGACACAATGACTGGTTATGAAACTCCATGCTCTCAGTTGGCCAGGCTTGCACCCTGGTGTGTAAAGAGCTTTATGGAGTTTAGAAAGGGCAAACAAAAAAATATACAAAATTTCATCTCAGTGAAGTTTGGCTTCCAAGATTGCTTTCTTTTTATTGGGGCAAAAAATAAATGTCATCTTTGAGACTCAAAACTGAATCTCTGTTTCATTCCATGTGGCTCTCTCCTTCTCCAGGACAAAAGCCCTGTGGCTTAGCTTCATAACCCAATGGGTGCCATGAAGAAAGAAATTGGCTTCTGAGGGAATAATGAATCCCAAGAGATTTCAATCTCTGTTTTATTTATTTCCTCTCAGATATTTATTATTTTCTTTCTTCTGCTGACCTTAGGTTTTGTTCATTCTTTTTTCTAATTCTTTTAGGTGGTCTGTAAGGTTGTTTATTTGAGATTTCTTATTTTTTGAGGAAAGTCTGTGTCACTATGTACTTCCCTCTAAGAACCGCTTTTGCTGCACCCTCTAGATTTTGTATGGTTGTGTTTTCATTTTTCTCAAGGTATTTTTAAATTTTATCCTTGATTTCACTGACCCACTGGTTTTTAGTAGCATGTTTTTTAGTCTCCATGTAATCATGTTTTCTCATTTCTCTTTCTGTGACTGATTTCTAGTTCCATGTCATTGTGGTCAATTTCCCTCCTCTTAAATTTATTGGGGCTTGTTCAAGAGGTATTTCAAACGCAATACACCTATCATATTTGGTGTGTATAGGTAAAAGTGTGTGTGGTATGTGAGAGTGCATCTATACACAAGTGACAACATATCCTACATCAGGGGTATGCAAAACTATGACTCCCAAGTCAAATCCAGTCTGCCTCCTGTTTTTGGTATGTATGGCCAGCAAACCCAGAATGATTTTTATAATTTTTAATGACTAGGGAGAAAAAAGAGCAACATTTTGTGACATAAGAAAAGATTTTTGAAATTCAAATTCTAGTATGCATAAAGTTTTATTGAAACACATGCTTAGCCCTTTATATGTTGTCTATTGATACTTTCACATGAGGAAAGCACAGATCATAACAGATCATAAAATATTATAGTTACCATCTGACCTTTTAAGAAAAACTTTGTCACTTCCTTTTCTATACTATTCAGTTCCTTTTCTTTCTTCTTAAATATTTCTTGGAGAACATTCCTTATAATACGTTGAACCTACTTCATTCTTTTAGAAGGCTTTTTTCCCCCAGAATTTTCCTATTACCAACACCACCCCAATGAATATACTTGCACATCTGACTTTCTATATATAAAACACAACACTTCTGTCTGTATTCAGCCCATGAAGGTGGTGATCTTGTCTATTTATTGTTATGATCCCAGAGTAGAACTAAATAAAACACGAATTGGTGGATTACATCTGGTTCCAAATATAAAATTAAAACAATCTTGGAATAGTTTAAACAAACTGATTTGAACTTCGATCAATCACGTGTCCTTTCATATTGAAATCTGTCTTCCACACGACTCTGTAGGCATATGGATCTTCTCTGCGTGCCTTTTTCTTAGTGATTTGACTTATGTTTAGCAGCCATTCCCCAAGATAGCATATTCCTCTGTGACAAGATTTAATTAAACTTCCAGCAAAATAATTAGCAAGGCTATCTCAAAAGACTATTTTAAAATACCAGAGTGATACCAAGGAGCAAATAGAGTTAACACTGTCATGAGAGATCAAAGCCATCCAAAGACGTGACTAAAAATTTAACCTCCAGCAGCCAGCTAATGAAGGAGTACACATTGGAACTCTTGTGATAGCCTCCCTCTCGAGCCCCAACGACAAATTCATTTGACATGGAAAATTCCCCAGAGGAAGCTTAAAACTGGTAAATTTCCATTAATTACACAGCAAAGAATGTTCTCTTCATAATTTATTATCTATTAGGAAACTTTGGGGGAAGCTGTAACTACCTCTTTTTGTACAGACTCTCCGTCCTCACTGGGGGGGAATGAGGGGACTGAGGAACAACCTCTCAACTGATGTAAGAGCTCCTCTGGTAGAACTGCCTTGACTGTGATGGTGGTAATGGTGTCAGTTTTCACAGCGGGTCCCGTGGGGATGGTGACAATGGGGATGGTGATAGAATCACGACAATTCCAACAAGTCCAGCTCTCCATTTAGGGCCCACTTCCCTCCCCCCAGAATTTTTGGGAAGAATGAGAAGAGTTCAGGAGATCCAAAGTGAGAAGACTTTATTTTTTATTTCGGCTGTGCTACGTTTTTGCCAGGGCGTGGGGGCTTTCTCCAGTTGCGGAGCAGGGGCTCTAGAGCATGTGGGCTCAGTAGTTGTGGTACACGGGTTTAGTTATTCCACAGCATGTGGGCTCTTCATTCCCCAACCAGGGATGGAATTGGTGCCCCCTGTATTGGACGGCAGATTCTCAACCACGGGAACACCAGTGAAGTCCCCAATGTAGAAGACTTTAAGTTTGAGCCTCTACCCCTTGGTCATTCTGTGATCATAAGAAAGTCCTCTGTCCTCTGGATCATCGAAAAAGCAAGAAAGTTCCAGAAAAACACCTATTTCTGCTTTATTGACTATGCCAAAGCCTTTGACTGTGTGGATCACAATAAACTGTGGAAAATTCTGAAAGAGATGGGAATACCAGACCATCTGACCTGTCTCTTGAGAAACCTGTAGGTAGGTCAGGAAGCAACAGTTAGAACTGGACATGGAACAACAGACTGGTTCCAAATAGGAAAAGGAGTACGTCAAGGCTGTATATTGTCACCCTGCTTATTTAACTTCTATGCAGAGTATATCATGAGAAACGCTGGGCTGGAAGAAACACAAGCTGGAATCAAGATGCTGGGAGAAATATCAATAACCTCAGATATGCAGATGACACCACCCTTATGGCAGAAAGCGAAGAAGAACTAAAGAGCCTCTTGATGAAAGTGAAAGAGGAGAGTGAAAAAGTTGGCTTAAAGCTCAACGATCAGAAAACTAAGATCATGGCATCTGGTCCCATCACGTCATGGGAAATAGATGGGGAAACAGTGGAAACAGTATCAGACTTTATTTTTTTGGGCTCCAAAATCACTGCTGATGGTGATTGCAGCCATGAAGTTAAAAGATGCTTACTCCTTGGAAGGAAGGTTATGGCCAACCTAGATAGCATATTGAAAAGCAGAGACATTACTTTGCCAACAAAAGTCCATCTAGTCAAGGCTATGGTTTTTCCAGTGGTCATGTATGGATGTGAGAGCTGGACTACAAAGAAAGCTGAGCGCCGCAGAATTGATGCTTTTGAAGTGTGGTGTTGGAGAAGACTCTTGAGAGTCCCTTGGACTGCAAGGAGAGCCAATCAGTCCATCCTAAAGGAGATCAATCCGGGTGTTCATTGGAAGGACTGATGTTAAAGCTGAAACTCCAATACTTTGGCCACCTCATGTGAAGGGTTGACTCATTGGAAAAGACCCTAATGCTGGGTAGGATTGGGGGCAGGAGTAGAAGGGGACGACAGAGGATGAGATGGTTGGATGGCATCACCGACTCGATGGACATGGGTTTGGGTAGACTCCGGGAGTTGGTGATGGACAGAGAGGCCTGGTGTGCTGCAATTCATGGGGTCGCAAAGAGTCGGATACGACTGAGCAACTGAACTGAACTGAACTGTCTTCTTTAAGTGTCATTGTTCACCTGTACAATGGGCCTCACACTCTCCTCTTTACCTATCTTGCACACCTGTGGGGATGACAGGAGATGCTGTCCACACTCAGGGTGATGGAAAGCATAACTCTGCACAATAACCCCATTCTTACTTGTGTTTTTCACTGCCTTTCATGAACGTATCTACCCCTAGGCAGCCCCAAGAGATCTAAAGGTGGAAGAATAAAGGTCAGACTCAGGTTATTTTGCAATTAACACCAGGATACAGTGACTTTCATTCCTTTCCTGTGGACCTACAGTTGCCTATTATGTCTTAATTTTTTTTTCCTGTGCTGGGAATATATTTACAAAGGTTTATTTACTCTTTGAAGATGTAGGTTAATCAACTTTCCAAATGGAAGTGAACAATTATTGTGCTTTCACATTTCTTAAGTATTCAGAATATCCCAATTATTATCCCCTATGAGCAATATTAATACCCAATATTTAAGCACTTCTGTGTCAAGCATGGCACTAAGTACCTTTGAAGCTGGTGCAATTATAAGCCTCATTTTATGAATGAGCAAGTTAAGGTCTAGGATATTTTTCTAGGTCTACAACTTTTTAAAATTTTCTCTGCCTCTCACACCCAATATGCCTTCCCACTCCTACTTAAATCACTACTACCACTACTCATTAACACCAACCTCACCACTAATCAGACATCCACAGATCTTACTCCTCTGTTCCTTGTCTTCCAAACTGCAGTGACAGACATCTGAATGAACATTTCAACAGTTAAATGTACCAGTGCATGCAATGGACCCAAAACACTGACTGTTAAGTGGTGGCTGGAATAGGGTCTGGTGGTCCAATGCAGGAGTTCAGGGTTCCAAGGTCATGGTTCAAACTCTGGCTCCTCCATTTGTTAAAAAGCGAGACCTTAGCCAACATGCTTCATTTCTCCAAGATGCAAATTCTTGGTGGGGATAATAACACCTCCCCTATTGCACTGCAGCGAGGATTAAATGAGTTGCCTACAACAACGTGCTCAGGACCCTGTCTGGCACTATCAACATTCCACATGTGCAACTCCCACTGCTATTGTTATTTCCAACAATGCAAAACTTATACTGGGTTTTTTTTCCTAGTGTTGTGCTCTTGCCAGAAAAACCAAATTAACCTCAGGAAGTTTATTACTTTTAAATCTTGATTGCAAACATGCCCCACCCCCCAGCAAGACCCTCATCCTCTCAACTCCTCTGTTAATACTTCTGCTGATTCTTTTTCTTAAAGAAGGTTAGCTTGTTTTCTTCCCAACAAGCTTAGCAGAGAAAACAGAGATGAGGGAAATCTCTGTTTCAGCCATTAGCTCTGTCTCTCATGCCACTTGTGACCTCAGCGGGGTCCTGGCCGACCCTCCTAACCTTCCATCTGCACTCAGGGTTCCTTTAACAGAAACTGTAGTAGGTCACCCCACCACAGCTTGTGACCCTGCCAGCACAACAGGTCCCCAACAAAGGGCTTGCAATTCAAGGAGCTTCCAAGTGCAATTTAAAGTTAGTATTCACATCGGTGCTATGGCCAGCCCTCAGAATTTGTCTCCAAATGATTTCTGTATTCAGAACTATATTCTCCAAAGCTTTGGTCCATTGGGGAGTGATTTGCATTCAGGGAGGGAAGGCTAATATTCCAGTCTTAGCAATTATTGAAACACATCCAGTCAGGACTCTAATAAATTATCTTAACCCAATTACTAAAAACATTGCAAAACATTACTATGCATCGAAGACCGTTCTGCCCAGGAATCTTTATTGGCAGGGTAATTAAAAACGTACTAGCTATGGCTTCTGCTCAAATATTTGGGGATGTTTTCGTGCCATTCGAATTAGTTTTCTTGGACTCTGGAGAGAGAGATATCTGCATGAATCTCCTCCATCCTTCCCCTCCCCCAACTCTTTGTTTCCGGGCCCACTTGTCACTGGGGTCTCCTTCCCTCATCAGTGCTACCCACAAGCCCCTCCCCACCCTAATCCTTCTTACAGAAAGAAATATTTAAACAGGTTCAGTCCCCTCTCCTGCATCCATCTTCCTTCTCTGTTCAAAGCAAAAGACTTCTGTTAACCATCATGTATTGGGTCTTCACTGTGTGCCAGAAACTTCCACATTATCAGAATAAATTCTACAGTAACATTGCAGGGAACAACACTCCCACTGTAAGAATGAGAAAATTTAAGAATTATGAAGGTTAAGTGAATTGCCAAAGTTCACATAGCTGATGAGTGATAAAAACAGGATCAAACAGATCTGGTGGTCCCAAGGCCTTTCTTTCAATCTTCAACAAGTATTGATCAACTGCTTAAATGTGCCAGGCACTGTGCTAGGTCCTGGGACTAGGACGGTGAACAAACCAGGCAGAGTCCCCTGCCTTGTGGGTCTTGCAAGCATCCATCAGGTGTGTGGGTCAGGATACGTCAGTGATGATGAATTAACAAGCAAACCCCAGATGTCAGTAGATAGGGCAAACATCGCTCTCTTACCTGTCAGTGGAGGTTTACTGGGACCACAGGAGGTCTCAGGTCCATATCCAGTTTTAAAGTAGATGAGGAAATATAAGCCTAGCCAAGGACTGAAAATGAGGAAGTTGGAAACGTCTGGTAAACAGCACTAATGGCAACCTCAGCTCCTGCCAGACAGAGGGAAGGGAGGGAGGGATGTCATTTTCACAACAGCGACGAGGAGCTCTGCAGTGAATTTACAATCAGGCTGTATGTAATAGTGGCCAAGGTACCCGGCACTCCACTCACAAGCCCGACATTCATCTCCAAACACCACCATCAGACCACAGGGATCCCACCTCAAACCCTACCATAATCACAGGGGCATGCGACACTCACTCCTTCACAATTCGGCTCATCTTCACAGCCCGCAGTGTGCACCAGAAAGCCAGGCTCAAGAGCCAAGATCTAACGGTGCAAATGGATCCAGCCTGGTGCCATCAGATGGAGGTGGCCGCGGCAGCTCTGCCTATTGACTTAACTATTGAGAATCACTAAAAGGCCCTGATCAAACGGCCAAAAGGATGGGGTTCTTCCTTGAGATCATTAACGACATCATTCGGTGTCAGTTCTCCTTTCACTATGGGATAGTTCCCAGACTGAACTGCATTATCTAATTTAAACTGTACAACAATGCTGAGAAGAACATATTGGTTCCATTTTACAGATGACGCAGGATCCAAAAGATTAAGTAAGCAACTCACAAAGTGGCAGAGCAAGGCTTTGAACCCAACTCTGTCCCATATCTGAGCACCCAGTAGCCTGAAGCAGCCAGAGCCTTGATCAGAAGCACTGTAGCAGAGACCTTGATTCCCGGGCTTTAGAATCTAAGAGGCTAGAAGCTGTGGCTGAGACCAGAGATCAGCAAAATGGTTCACAGTCCAAGACAGAAGTGACGATATACCAGCATTATTGTGACAAGAGAAACCTATTTTAAACAACTACAGTGTTCCAGAACACCAGACAAGCCCAGACTGTGCATTTCCACAGTGCACGTGACCTAGGCTCAAGGCATCATCTCGTTTAATCTTCACAACATCACTGCTAGCTGGGTATTTTATGGATAACAAATCTGTGTCTCGGAAAGGACAAGTAACTGGCCCAAGACCACACAGCTTACAGGAGACAGAATGCCCCCCAGGAATCCTGGGGCTGTCTGACTGCATATTTTCTACTCCATCACAGTTCCTGTTGAGGGGTCATAGGAGAAGACCAGGGAGCCCCCAATACATGCAAACATGGATTTTTCATTGAGGTCTAGTTGATTTACAATATTATGTAACTTTCAGGTGTACAACACAGTGATTCTCAATTTCTTTTTGATTTACAATTTTTAAAGATTATATTCCATTTATAGTTAATATAACATATTGCCTATATTCCCTGCACTGTGCAATCTATCTTTGTAACTTATTTTACACATAGTAGGTTGTTCCTCTTAATTCTCCACCCTTATCTTGCCCCTCTATGCTTCCCTCTCCCCACTAGTAACCACCAGTTTGTTCTCTTTATCTGTGAGTCTATTTCTTTTTTTGTTTTGTTTACTAGTTTGTTTTATTTTTTAGACTCCACATATAAGTGATAATATACAGTATTTGCCTTTCTCTGTCTGAATTATTTCACTAAGCATGATAGCCTTCAAGCCCAACGATGTTCTTGCAAATGGAAGAAATTCATTCTTTTTTGTGGCTGAGTAGTATTCATTTGTGTACAAGATGTACTATACACACACACACACACACACACACACACACACACACATTAAGATCTTTTCATGTGCCTCTTGCCAAATGTGAATTTTGATGGCTATCTCAAAAAAATATCACAGCATTATCTGGGAATGGGTCTTGGTTCTTCTCCTAAATGGAATTGTGTCTCACTCCAAACCAACCCCGTTACCTTGCCAGGGGGTAGCAACATCACCACCTCTACCAACAGCAACAGTAATAATAGTAGAAAGAAAGAGGAGAGGGCAATTAGGGAATTCTTAGTTAATGCTGACATGTTCTGAGTACTTTACAAGCACGACCTCACTAAATCTTCACAGAAAGCCCCAAAAGGTAACAAGTACTATTATTCCCATTTTATAGGCAAGGAGACTGAGATTCAGAATTGTCACATATATTTCCCAACGTCAGCTGCTAGTGGGCAGAAGAACCAAGACTCAAACCCACTCCTGCATGCAAAGTCCATCCTCTTAAGCAGCTAGAATATCTGCCTCAGAGGAAAAGCAGAAAGGGCTTTATACGGATCAGGGCTTGGGGAGTGAGGGACATAATTTTTTCCCCTTCCTGTCAGGGGTTAAAAAAGAAGCAGAGGACAGGCTTGTTTCCTTTCCAAAGGAGATTCTTTCTCAAGGGTCTGCCAGGTAGCCTCCTCTTGGTACCCCACCCGGGTTTCCTTTCTGGCGGGTGCATCCCTCCTCCAGCTGCTGTGAGTCTCCACTGACAGCAAAACACAGCTGCCCACCTTCCTCTCCGGAGAACTGCATCAGGCTCTTGCACCGAGGCAGCACCAGCTCTGTGCTGGATTCAAGCTCCAGAGCTCCCCAGGCACCAGTGTGACACTAACCTCCATCCTGGTCGGTTCCTCTGCCCCATCCTGCTTCCATCATTCCCCTTTCAGCCCCTCACCCACCATAAGTCACTGGCACAGGAATCCCTGCCTCAGGCTCTGCATCTGGAAAACCAAACTTAAGTTACCAACATCTCCTGCTCCCATCACTTGCAGTTCCTGGACACGAACTCCTGCTTCTCCACCTCAGAGTCAGGAGAAACAGGAGAAGGGAAACTGAGGGACGTGAGGACCCAGGGGTGGAGGGAGGCATGAGGCCAGGCAGCTGACAGAGGGCAGCCAGGCTGGCAGTGCCCCGCCGCCCCCACGCCAGCCTGTCCTCGGCCTTGTGCACTTTGGGTAATTAAGAACAGATGGCCCATTGCCTCCGCCAAGCCCCATTAACTCCTTAATGCTGCTCTTCTGGGGGCTGGACGGTAGACTGGAAAAGCCAGCTTCAGAGGTCATCTAATTAAATGATGCCCGGCACACAGGACTGGCCAGTCTCTCTTCTCAGGCTGGCAGCTGCCCCCATCGCTTCATCAGAGTTGCCTGGCAGCTGCCCCCATCGCTTCATCAGAGTTGCCGTCGGTGACCAGATGCGCTGGGAAGGGGGCCTGGGTGTGCTTAATGGGGGAAACGTGCTGAGCGCAGAGAGCGCTGGCTTAAAAGTCAAGGGACAGGCGTTGCCCCATGGCCTTGGACACGTCACTTAATCTGGGTCTCAGTTTCACCACCTGCCAAATGGCAACAGTAATAATAACCATAATAACAGCATCAGCAGTAATGTTAACATTGTTCTAATGGCAATTATTATTCCTTTAATGATCAGAACAATCATTCTAGTGCTAATACACTCTGTGGCAAACACTTTACATGTGATCTCTTCTTTAACTATCATAACTTCCCTTTGAAATGGTACCTGTTATGATCTCCTTTTTATAACATGGAAAAACAGAGGCTCAGAGAAGTTCAGTAAAAAAAATCATCAAGTTCACACACCTGGCAAGAGTCAGAGGGAGGACCTGAACCTCACTCTCACTGACTCCAGGGCCCCTGGTCTTCCCTATCAGGCGCCAGCATTCCATGCCCCCTGCCTTGCAGGATATTCAAATCTGAGGAAAAGAACAAACCACAGAAGCATTTTGCATTCCTTGGCACACCAAAGAATCTTTGACTTCTCTCCCTCCAAAAAAATTTTAATTAAAATACTTCATTCTTTATTCAGTTCATTCTTCACCCAGATTACCTTCTCAGACCTAAAAATTGAAGGCTTGTCCTAAAAATTCTAGGTTCTGCGTAGTGCTTCTAGCTACCTTAAACAAAGGAAAGGTAAAACATGTATATCTACATGTTTGGGATAAAGTTGATTAAGGAGTAGGCTCTGTGAAGGGGGCTATGTCCTTGATCAATGAAAGAACCCAAGAAACTGAAAAGTTATTGTCTCTGCTTTTTTTTTTTTTTCCAATTTATTCATTCAGTTTGACTGTGTCAGGTCTTAATTGCAGCACATGGGCTCTGGAGCGCTGGGGCTCAGTAATTGTGGCCCACAGGCTTAGTTACCCCTCAGTTCAGTTGCTCAGTCGTGTCTGACTCTTTGCGACCCCATGAATAGCAGCACGCCAGGCCTCCTTGTCCGTCACCAACTCCCGGAGTTTACCCAAACCCATGTCCATCGAATCGGTGATGCTATCCAGCCATCTCATCCTCTGTCGTCCCCTTCTCCTCCGGCCCCCAATCCTTCCCAGCATTAGGGTCTTTTCCAAAGAGTCAACTCTTTGCATGAGGTGGCCAAAGTATTGGAGTTTCAGCTTCAACATCAGTCCTTCCAATGAACACCCAGGACTGATCTCCTTCAGGATGGACTGGTTGGATCTTCTTGCAGTCCAAGGGACTCTCAAGAGTCTTCTCCAACACCACACTTCAAAAGCATCAATTCTGTGGTGCTCAGCTTTCTTTATAGTCCAGCTCTCACATCCATACACGACCACTGGAAAAACCATAGCCTTGACTAGATGGACCTTTGTTGGCAAAGTATGTCTCTGCTTTTAAATATGCTGTCTAGGTTGGTCATAACCTTCCTTCCAAGGAGTAAGCGTCTTTTAATTTCATGGCTGCCATCACCATCAACAGTGATTTTGGAGCCCAAAAAAATAAAGTCTGACACTGTTTCCACTGTTTCCCCATCTATTTCCCATGAAGTGATGGGACCAGATGCCATGATCTTAGTTTTCTGAATGTTGAGCTTTAAGCCAACTTTTTCACTCTCCTCTTTCACTTTCATCAAGAGGCTCTTTAGTTCTTCTTCACTTTCTGCCATAAGGGTGGTGTCATCTGCATATCTGAGATTATTGATATTTCTCCTGGAAATCTTGATTCCAGCTTGTGCTTCCTCTAGTCCAGCGTTTCTCATGATGTACTCTGCATATAAGTTAAATAAGGAGGGTGACAATATACAGCCTTGACATACTCCTTTTCCTATTTGGAACCAGTCTGTTGTTCCATGTCCAGTTCTAACTGTTGCTTCCTGACTTGCCTACAGGTTTCTCAAGAGACAGGTCAGATGGTCTGGTATTCCCATCTCTTTCAGAATTTTCCACAGTTTATTGTGATCCACACAGTCAAAGGCTTTGGCATAGTCAATAAAGCAGAAATAGATGTTTTTATGGAACTCTCTTGCTTTTTCGATGATCCAGCAGATATTGGCAATTTGATCTCTGGTTCCTCTGCCTTTTCTAAAAGTAGCTTGAACATCTGGAAGTTCACGGTTCACGTATTGCTGAAGCCTGGCTTGGAGAATTTTGAGCATTACTTTACTAGCATGTGAGATGAGTGCAATTGTGCGGTAGTTTGAGCACTCTTTGGCATTGATTTTCTTTGAGATTGGAATGAAAACTGACCTTTTCCAGTCCTGTGGCCACTACTGAGTTTTCCATTTTTGCTGGCATATCGAGTGCAGCACTTTCATAGCATCATCTTTCAGGATTTGAAATAGCTCAACTGGAATTCCATCACCTCCACTAGCTTTTTTCATAGTGATGCTTTCTAAGGCCCACTTGACTTCACATTCCAGGATGTCTGGCTCTAGGTGAGTGATCACACCATCGTGATTATCTGGGTCGTGAAGATCTTTTTTGTACAGTTCTTCTGTGTATTCTTGCCAACTCTTCTTAATATCTTCTGCTTCTGTTAGGTCCATACCATTTCTGTCCTTTATCGAGCCCATCTTGGCATGAAATGTTCCCTTGGTATCTCTAATTTTCTTGAAGAGACCTCTAGTCTTTCCCATTCTGTTGCTTTCCTCTATTTCTTTGCATTGATCGCTAAGGAAGGCTTTCTTATCTCTCCTTGCTATTCTTTGGAACTCTGCATTCAGATGGGAATATCTTTCCTTTTCTCCTTTGCTTTTTGCTTCTCTTCTTTTCACAGCTATTTGTAAGGCCTCCTCAGACAGCCATTTTGCTTTTTTTGCATTTGTTTTCCATGGGGATGGTCTAGGCATGTGGAATCTTAGCTCCCCAACCAGAGATTGAACCGGTGTCCCCTACCTTGGATGGTGGATTTCTAACCACTGGACCACCAAGGAAGTCCTGTTGGTATCTCATTTGAGAAAGCTGGGCAAGTCAGGTGAGCTGCAAGTGAACAGAACACAGGTAAGGGATGAGGGATTCAGGCAGACCAGGAGGGCACAGGGAATCGACCTTCCATGCATACCCCATTGGGGTTGACTGATTTAAGTGGAGCTGGTTGCCTGATTTGGGGCACGGACATGAGAGACCTCAAAGAAATAGTCATTCTAGTGTGCTTTGGCAAAAGCTGTTTTAATTCTTGGTCTAGGTGATCATTATATGAGCGTATTCAGTTTGTGAAAATTCATTGAGCTGCTCACTTATGTAAATGTGCTTTTCTGAATATATATTATACTTCAATCAAGAGTTTGTTAAATAAAGGAAAATGGCCCCAGTGAAAAGCAGCAAGTGCTTTGGAACACCCAAATTGCTACCCAGGTTTCCTTTTTTGATGTTCTTATTGTGTTGTAAACAACTCCCCTCCCTCACCCTGAAAGTCTGTTTTCCATCTCAAAACCAAGGAGTGCTCAGCTCACTGGCTATCTGCTCACTTGAGTCTCCACATTGTGTGGGAATGGTCCCTATCTCACCTCTGGAAGGGCTCATAAGCACCTTTCAGGCAGATTTTACCCCTCCCTAGTTTCCGAATGCCTTAAACTGACAGGTCTTTCCCTACCACATCCACTCCTTGATGGAGACCTTGACGAGCTTTAAGCAACTCGGTGGAGTCCCACATGCTGGCAAAAATAAGTTCGGTTCCCTAAAAATGCGAGATGCCGAGAGCATGGGTCAGCAGTGCCCTGTTGGGTGGCCACTTCCTTAGCCTTCTTCAACCCACTCTTTTTTTTTTAATTAATTTATTTTTAATCGAAGGATAATTGCTTTACAGTATTGTGTGGGTTTCTACTAAACATCAACATGAACCAACTATAGCTTTAACCCACTCTTCCTCCCGCTCAGCTCTGCTATCTCTGCCTGGGTCTCTCTATGTACCTTGACTCCTCCATTTTGTTGCCTTTTTTTTTTTTTTTTTAAGATTTCTTTGATGTGGACTATTTTTAAAGTCTTTCTTCAATTTCTTAAAATATTGCTTCTCTTTTCCTTTTTTGTTTTTTAATGCTTTGGTTTTTTGGCCACAAGGCATGTGGGATCTCAGCTCCCCGACCCTGTGCACCGGAAGTCGAAGTCTTAACCCCGGACCACCATGGAAGTTCCTCCATCTTGCCTTCTAATTCCATCTGAGGCCCCTGATTCTTGGCTTTACTGCTTCTTGCCTCCCACAGTTTCACATCATTTTCTCTTCTTGTCCTCTCCAATCACCATCCCCATCCACCTAGTTCAAACCAAAAGCTTAGAATCACCTCTGCTTTCTTCTTCTCCCCTCTCCCCACTTCTTGATCCATCAACATCTCCCTAACCTCCTCTGACACATCACTCCACTCCAAACTCCCATTTATCCTCCCTCCAAACTACCTCACACCCAGAGCCAGTTTTTTAAAATTTTAAATGTAAGTCAAATTAAGGCAGAGCCCTGCCCTGAACCACCATTGGTCTTCTAATCCGATGGAGAACAAACTCCAAATTTATGATAAACTTTACAAGGTCTGTTCAAGTTGACATCCGCTTGCTTATCACCAGCCTCTCTCACTCAGCCCCCGTCATGGGTACCAATCTCCATTCCTCAGTCACTCCAAACTCATCCCCAACACAGACCTTTCACATGTGCTGTTCCCTCTAAACACCTTTTCTTTGGCTTTTCCCATAGATGCTGCCTTCATTCTCCAGTCTCAAGGGAAGCTCATCTCTATGGAGAGACCCTCCTTGACCACCATCTAAATTGTCTCTGAATTATTCTCCATCATATTACCTTGTTATCACTTAATCAGAATTTTTCATCATCCTACTCTATTGTGTGTCTTCCACCCAAAGAGCAAGGATCATGATAACAGAGACCTTCTGTCCTATTCCATGATGAGTCCCCAGCTCCTGGCACAGTCAGGACTCAGTGAATGAATACACCTGGCACTCTCCCCAGTGTTACTCACCTGGGCTGCCCAGAGCAGAAGTGCCTGCCTCTGGCCCATTCCCCAGCTGGCATCACAATTCATGAAGAGATACATGGGACACAAAACAGTGGTTCTTGATCCTTCTTGAGATGCTTCTGCTTCCATAACTTCACACCTTGCTCTCAAATTTTCAAAACCAACAGAAAAAGCAAAGTCCTTCTTTTTTTTTTTAAGATGATTACTTAAATTTATTTTTATTTATTTATTTTTTGGTTGTGCCGTGTGGCATGCAGGATCCTACTTCCCTGACCAGGGATTGAACACATGCTCCCTGAAAGCACAGATTCTTAACCATAGGAATGTCAGAGAAATCCCAGCAAGGTCCTTCTGACTCAGGTCTGCAACACTCCATTCCAAGCACCAGTGGTCTCTTAGGCTGACCCATGTTCCTCCTTCAACTGGGAGGCAGCCAAATAAAACAATAGATACAAGAGTCTAGACCCTGGAGTAGGAAGGACCCAAGCTCAAATTCTGGCTTCATCATATTTATTAACGATTTGCCCTAATACTAATCCTCATCTGCTTTAGTTTCTCCTTCTGTAAAATAACAATGAATCTGCCTCAAGAAAGTCTGAGGCATTATGGACTAATTTACAGACTTTGCATAAATGATTAAGTTAAATCTCAGTAGGAGAAGACTGTTCTAAACTATCAAGGTGGGCCCGATGTAATCACAAGGGTTCTTATACGAGGAAGGCAAGAGGGTCAGAGACAGAGAAAGAGAGACATTGGAAGATGCTGGCTTCAAAGTGGAGGAGGGGGCCATGAGCTAAAGAATGCAGCTGGCCTTCAGAAGCTAGATCAGGCAATAAAATGGATTCTCCCAGAGAGCTTACAGAAGGGATGCAGGCCTGCTGCATCCATTTAAACTTTTGACCTCTAGAACTGTGATACAATGCACTTATGCTATTTTAAGCCACTGAATTTATGGTAATTTACTAGAGCAACAATAGAAAACAAATTCATCCACTAATCTAAAATTATATTCTCCACCAAATGTACACACATTAGCATGTATTTGCACAAAACACACACAAATGCATGCGTGCATGTAGGCAAACAAAACACACACACTCTTTACCCCCTCTTTCTTCATGGTCTTCACAACACTCACCATTTGACAATCACAATAAATAAGAAAACGATGACACTTATCTCCCACGAGATACATATACACCCAGAAATAAACGTTCTGTGAAGACAGTGATTTTTGTCTATTTTGGTGACTGCTAGAAACAGGCCTGGCATTATTGAGTAAACAGACATTCAATTTGTTGACTGCATGCTTTCTTCATCTTAGCACTTATATAATTCTATTTCTTATGATTTATATAAAATCTATGTCATCCCTCAACTTTCAGCCCTTGAAGATAGCGACCTGTCTCTCTCAGTCACTACTATATCATTCTATCACTAATACAGCACCTTTTTCCCCATAAGATCCCCACAAACACATGCGGAACAATTGTGTCAACACTGTCATATTCTTCCTACACATCTGAGCCCCAGAGTTTTCAGAATTCCAACCCGTCAAGAGCCCTCACATTTTATTTGATTGCAAATATGTTTAATTCCTGGTTCACTGAAGCAGCAAGAAGAAAAAAAAGCCACTTGAGTTTGTAATTTACAAAGCAAATCTGCCCAGCAGAAATATTCATCTTCAGAAGACAGTGGGATCCAATCATTTTTTAAAAGAGAAGGCAACCCACCCTGTTCTTCATACTTGCTAGTTGTATTGTTTGCAAACCTTCTGCAAGCACTTTGAGGCCAAGGCTAATCACTTTCCTTCAAGGGGCTCATTTCCTGGAGCTGGTGGTAATTTTGTCTCTGAGGAAGGAACACAGCAGGCAGGAAAACTGAGATTGTGTGACCGAAGTCCTTCTTGGGGAAAGGAATGTATGAAAATCCAGCCCATTCCCCTTGGCTTGCTAATTAGAATTCCAGGAGGACAGGACAGTGCAGCCATTTGAAATCCTTGGAACAATCAGATGAACAGGGATATCCCCAAGAAGGAGTGGGCAAGGACATATTTGAATTATATTATATTCATTTTAAATAACCACAAAGAAATAATCTAGGTGAGTTAGGGACAATCCATATGTATTAGTTGTCTTTGCTTTTTTATTCCCTCTGTCATAGATCTATCTCATCCTGCCACGTTGGAAAAGATGCTTGCTTTTTGGTTTCCAGACCCATATGTGGGCCCCTAAGGAGCAGGGACTTCCCTAAAAGCTCAGCTAATAAAGAATCTGCCTGCAATGCAGGAGACCCAGGTTTGATTCCTGGGTCAGGAAGATTCCCTAGAGAAAGGATAGGCTACCCACTCCAGTATTCTTGGACTTCACTTATGGCTCAGCTGGTAAAGAATCCGCCCGCAATGCGGGAGACTTGGGTTCGATCCCTGGGTCAGGAAGATCTCCTGGAGGAGGGTATGGCAACCCACTCTGGTATGCATGCATGGAGAATCCCATGGACAGAGAATCCTGGTGGGCTACAGTTCATGGGGTCGCAAAGAGTCAGACATTGAAGTGACTTAGCATGCATGTACACTGGGAGCCTTTAGACACCAAGTAGGCCCCAGCATTCCATCTTCCTCCCACTAGGACAGCATCTTATTTTCCTAGTTTCCATAGTGGACCTTCTCCTGCAAAATTTGATTCAAACAAAGAGTTCCATGGATCAAAAAGGTTTAAAAACTACTAGTGTATAGCACCATTTTTGAGCTGTACCATAACATCATTATTTTGACCTTCTTCTCTAGAGGTCCCATTAGAACAACAAGGAACTGCCCTTTAGGACGCTGAGAAGGCAGACCCACAGACAGTAGCTCTCATTTATACTCCACTGACAGACCAAACTGACTGACCCCTACGCCTGGGCATCAACTATTATCAATTCTTGGAAGTAGAAGAAACCTCAGAACAAATAAATACTTTCTGTATTAGTCAGTGATCTACTGCTGCATAAGAAATTACCCCAACACTTAGTGCCTCGAATGACAACATTTATCAACTCACAGTTCCTGTGGGCAAGGAATCCAGGCACCGCTTAGCTGGGCCTTTTAATTCAGGCTCTGACAAGACTGCTGTCAAGATACCAGCCAGGACTGCAGTCATCTCAGGCCTGACTGGAAAAGGCTCCACTCCCTAGACCACCCACATGGTTGTTGGTGGGATTGTTTCTCAGGGGTACTGGACTAAGGGCCTCAGTTCCTCTCTAGCTGTGGGCTGAAACTGTTTCCAGGCGGCTTCTCCATCCTCCAATTGACAGTTCACAACATAGCAACTGGCTTTCATCAGAGTCAGCGAGTGAGGAAGAGAGTGCGGACTGGAAGGAAGCAACCTAACCTTTCAGTTACCTTTCAAGTTTCAGGCACTAATCTTGGAAGTGCCATCCCATCCCTTCTGCTGTGTTCTGTTCATCAGAAGCCAGGCCCTAGGACCAGCTCACACTCAAGGGGAGAGGATCATACAAGAACACGAATACCAGGAGATGGGGACCACTGGGAGCCATTGCAGAAGCTGCCCACCATTCCTTCTAAAGGATGTGTGTGTGCATGCTAAGTCACTTCAGTCGCGTCCGACTCTGCGACCTTATGGACTGTAGCCCGCCAGGCTCCTCTGGAGTGGGTTATCATGCCCTCCTACATGGGATTTTCCCCATCCAGGGATCAAACCCATGTCTCTTAGGTCTCCTGCATTGGCAGGCGGGTTCTTTACCACTAGTACCACCTGGGAAGCCCTTCTAAAGGATATCTATCAGGTAATCTAGTCAGAAGCAATGGGATAAGATAGGTCAGACAGACCTAGGTTCAAATCTTGGATCTGCCTCTTACTATTTTTTTTGAACTTTTTATTTTGTATTGGAGTATAGCCAACTAACAATGTTGTGATACTTTCAGGTGAACAGCAAAGGGACTCAGCCATACATATACATGTATCCATTCTCCCCCAAACTCCCCTCCCATCCAGGCTGCCACATAACATCAAGCAGAGTTCCATGTGCTATACTATAGGTCCTTGTTGGTTATCCATTTAAAATATAGCAATGTGTACAAACTCCCTAACTATCCCTTCCCCCATCCTTCCCTCCACCTTCCCCCTCTTCCCCACAACCATAAGTTCTTTCTCTAAGTCTGTGAGTCTATTTCTGTTTCTGTTTTGTAAGTTCATTTGTATCATTTCTTTTCAGATTCCACATATACGGGATGTCATATGATATTTCTTCTCTGACTTACATCACTCAGTTTGACAATATCTAGGTCTACCCATGTCACTGCAAATCATATTATTTCATTCTTTTTAATCTGCCTCTTACTATTACAATTACTCTTGATAATAATGACAAATGATGGCTCTTACTACTAATTATTAGGCACTTTGCAGATCTTCACAAGCGTCAGTCTTTTCTGATGGTCACAACATCCTTTTGAGAAAGTCCTTTTGCTGCACCAATTGCACAGATGAGGAAACTGAGGCTTAGAGGAGGTAAGCCATTTGTCCAAGATCTCACAGCTAGTGAGCAGAAACCAGATTCAACCACAGTGCTTCCTGTGCTGAGAACCCAAGGTTTTGCTCTGATTGCTAGCTTATTTCCTATGACCTCTTCCGGGAAAAAGTGATACTAACACTCACCTTCAAGGGCTAGTTGGGAGGATTAAAGAAGCTAATGAAATAAAAGCACATAGTCAGAGATCAATACGTACGGGTAGGTATTTTGCTTTAACAAATACTTGCAAAGCACTTTATCTCTGCCAGCACTGTGCTGGTTCAGGCTTTACTTGCCCAGCCTTGTTCAGTCCTCACGCCAGCCCATGAGGTAGGGGTAGTAAGTGTTTACACTGGCTTATTATAGCTGGGCTCACTGAGCCTGTGAAATGACTCGAGGAGGTAGGTGCTTGGAGCACTGCAGGGCATGTGAGCCCAACCCCTAGCCTCCAGCCTCTGGATCCTTTGCCAGGGTTCTTGGGCTGCTGAAGTCGGCTTCATCCTCCCATGTGCCATGCGCAGCTGCCCCTGCCCTGGGAACATCCTTCAACGGCTAACTAATACCCCAGCTCACTCCTCCCACCAGAAGGATAACTCTGAGCTGCATATTAACCAGTGTCCATCAGCTCCGCCCAGAGTGGCTTCCACTGTGTTGTCTCACTGGCAGCAGGCTGAATGATACTACCTTTAGGGCTGCGTTCCCTTCCCTGTCTCACTTCTCCACTCACCTACCCATATTTTCTGAACCTTCCAGATAAATTAGGGCTTCCCCGGTGGTTCAGATGGTAAAGAATCTGCCGGCAGTGCAGGAGACCCCGGTTCAATCCCTGAGTCAGGAAGATCCCTTGAAGAAGGGAACAACTACCCACTCCAGTATTCTTGCCTGGAGAATTCCATGGGCAGAGGAGCCTGGTTGAACCTTCCAGATAAATTACTTGCACCCAAATCTTTGTCTCAGTGTCTGCTTCCAAGGAAGCTAAAACTGAGACAATACTATTATTACTGTTATCCCATGTTTCAGATGAGAACTCTGAAGCACAGAGAGGTGAAGTTAACTTGCCTAAGGTCAAACAGCTAGGAAGCAGTAGAGTCAGAATTCAAACCCAGGCAATCTGGCTCTTAACATGATGCATGATTATGTTTTTCTTTCTGACTAAGCTGGGTAAATAGAGTAAGATCCATTGCCTTATGGTGCCGAGCAAGGTGTCTTTCCACACCAAAGCACAGTGTCACCAGTGGCTAGGTGTGCAAAGAGTTTCACGAACTACTGCAAAGACCAGCTCATTCTCTAATGAAAATGTCAGCTCCCCCAACACAGCTAGCTGTGATCCCCTGAAAGACGTGATTATGGAATCCATGCTAATGGTATTATCATGCAGCAAGGATTTCTGGTGTGCTTGTAAACCTAAAGCTGTAATTGCCAAAGAGAACTCCTCGCCCACAAATCAAGCCCCTCTGTATTGACAATTACATCCACTGTTGCATGGAATTTAATGCCTAAATAATGAAGTCAAAGAACAATGCTGGAGACGGAGCATTTGAATATATTTGATTGATTCATTTCTTGCTCCCATTTAATAACCCACTTAGTTGGTGACGGTTAAGTGCAGCAGACTTAGAAAGAACATAACACACTAGAGAGAAAACATTTCACAGATTAATAACTGGATGTGGGTACAAGCTGGCGCTCCCCTAATAGCAGCACAAAAATAGGTTATCGTCAAAAATCTGAATTTAATGTTCCAAAGTGAGGATTCGTGCTTTTCTTTTACACGGTTCCATACTTATCACCACAGGCTAATGAAACATAAATCAGAAATCAGGAGCTAATAAATGCAATTCTGGGGGAGTATTTTTTTAATCTAATACCTTCCAAGATCATGATCTTTGTTCAAGATCTTTAATGCTCAGATTACAATGTCTGAATAGTAAGCATATTCGATTATGACTGGACTCTCCAGAAGGCTAATTTATGAACCCTGCAGCCTATCATGTGTGCATCATTTAAAGGAGGATTTGCTCACAGTTCATTTATACCAATTTCTCCAGTATAGAGATAAATGCTCTTCCGTTGCCTGTATGAATACAGTCATTCACATATGTACCTGGCTGGTTTGTTTGATTTGTACAGAAGGATGTACAATTAAATGATATTGACTCGGTGTGTAAAGCAATTTGGGCAGGAATTTTGCTTGGGGAACATTCCTTACTGTTCTGGTGAAGGAAGGAGGTGGTTAGTCCACCTCTTGAGAGTGGTTGCTCTCTCAGATGAGACAGTAACAGAATGGGCTTCCTCTCCTGCCATCATTCTTTCTGAAATAATTTCATGGCATCTGTGGGAAAATACTTTCCCCCAACAAACTTAGTCTTAATGTGAGTTTATCAACATCCTCATCCTGATAATCTGCTGTGAGATTTACACTCCATGCCCTGTTTATCATAGAATGGCCACAACCTGGAGCAGAGTAAGAACTGCTTTGTGACTTTGCTTTAGGGAACTGGCAGAAGAAGAGTGAAGGCATTTCCTATGTTCTTGAACCATCCTGTGCTGAAAAGAACCTGGTCCATTCATTCTGTAGGCTATTGACTTTTGCCACAGCATCAGTTATTTTTTAAAAAATTATTGCCAAAGAGTATATAGGATACCAATTCAGTAAAACTGAAAGCACAATTAGCACTCAGATGTTAAGACAAAACTGGGTAAAATATCATGCAGAGACTTACATTTCAACTCTGCATATTTATGCCAACTGATTCTGAGACCCCTGGCAGTCAAGACATCAAAGGAACCTCATCCCTTATATGGCTCCATAGGGAGAACAGACATTTTCCTGGGCAAGCACCACCACTAACCTGTAAAGTGCCCCTCAGAGAGCTAGTAACATCCCCCCAACACCCTCTCCTCCACACACATCCCTTCCATGGACAGGCTCCGCTTGTTGAGTACAGTGCCTACATGCAATTTGAAAATAAAATAAGTGCCCCCTGGGGGGGAACAGGCAAGCTTACTGAGCCTTAATGCAAGGAAGAAGACATCTCTTAAGAGTCAAGGAAAGCAGCACGGCAAGCAGATACTGGCTCGATTTCAGCTTCCATGTACTCCTTTGGCAGGACTGTACACAAGGAGCTGGATTTAATTTTAAAACTTTTTCATGCACGGCTTCAGATGGGACCACAGAGACGTAGGGTGGGCAAAACTCTCAACAATGGGAACACTATTGGGTTCCCCGAAGCAAGGGTCAGCCTCTGGTGAAAATCATCATATGTCTAACGGAAATTCAAAGGAAAACAATTCTACAGGAGCCGAGATAAAGTAGTCCTGCTTCTCTCAACAAGCTCAGGATATACCTTCAGAAAGAATGGAGAAATTGGTAAACCATTCAGCTAAGTAATGGTGCCATTAATAAGAGCAATGCACAACCCAGAGGGAGACCTGCCAGGACCTGTGAGGGTCTTCTGCCCTGGGGCAGGAATGGCAGAACAGAGGCAAGGCTGAGATACTGGTACAATTTCTACCTTCTCTCTTTTATTTCAATAAGTAAGCCCCCTCTTTCCTTCTTTAAAATCCCTCTCTTGAATAGCTTGATTTAATGAGCCATTCAAGTGGGCTGGCAAGTATAGAAACAGGCTATAAATTAGGAAAATGGCCCAGAAATCATTTGGTTCCACAGAGTAAAGGATAACTGTGGGTGGTGGGAGCTTAAACAGGAATGCCAGAGTTGAGTCTTTTTGACACTGGAGAAGAAAGAGAAAGGAATGAGGAATGGAATGAAGCTCTGGGATTTGCTACTTTGAAGCAATCCTCTGTAATCCTCTAATATTGAAAAGCCAACCAAAGACACCAAATTAGCATATCAGGCTATTGTATTTTCCATAAGCATGGTACCACTCAGTGAGAGAGCGCTCAGTTCAGTTCAGTTCAGTCGCTCTGTCGTGTCCGTCTCTGCGACCCCATGAATTGCAGCACACCATGCCTCTTTGTCCATCACCAACTAGTCCTCAAAAGAGACCCTCCCACTGGAAAAGCCACACCCCAATCATGAGGGGAGGAGCCTCTTATAGATACAATTGTTGCTGGCCAACCAGGGAGCACTATGCAAATTATGAGTCTTCTGATTGGACAGAGCCTGGGACAATGCCAACCTATGCCTATGCAATAGGGTTTAACCCTTCTGTTCTTGTTTTCACTGTCTGTCTGGAACCAAGAATAGCTTCACTCAGACTCAACTCATTAAGCAGGCAGAAAAGGTTTGTGGGCTCCTGGTGCTTGAGCTACAGAAAGCTAGCTAGTACAATGGAAGACCAGGGGGATATTCCTCCCCGTGTTGCAAGAGTTTTCTTCATGACCTATTGTATTATGGTCAACATCTGGAATGAACAACTAATAACTGCAAAAATGCCTTGAGGGGCTTCACCTATTTACATATAAATAGTTCTGACCAGAGCTGGCCACCAGCAACGGTTAATTTAATTTACTATCCCTTGGCAAAAGAATAGTCATTGGTTTTCCAGCACTTTTAACCTTGGTAGACCCTTGGGAAATAAAAATTAGATTGAGAGAAAATTACCAGTGGTGGAGAACAGTATAAAAGTGACAGTAACATATATAAACCTCCGGCAGGAGTGGAATAAAGTGGCATATTATTGTTTGCTGGCTCCTAAAGTTCAATATTTCTTGTGTGATTTACACTGCGCCATTGTTTCACCCCCCGGAGTATTTCTGGCCACTCGGGGCAGTCTCTCTCAAGATACACATCCTTGTTACTGTCAGAGAAGGACCAGATTACCTGGATAAACAGGGAGAGATATTTAGACAAAGAGCCACGAGAAAACGGAACTCAACAAATAAGAGTTTAAAGAGACACCTGGAATGAAGCAGGGGAGTGTCTGGGTGGCGAAGGCTGTCCTGCTTTCTCTGTAGAATTCTACGGTAATGCTCAGCTCTGATGCCAGGTTCTGGCTAATGCTGCCCCTTTCAGCCTCACTGCTCACGACGGATATTCCCATTCCATGAAACTTCCTGTGTTCACACACACACACACACACACACACACACCCCTATACCACAATGGTGTCTCTTCCTCACATGATGTCTCTTTACTCACATGATATCCTCCGCCTGGACCACCCTTCATCCCCTTCCCTGTTTTGCCTGTCTAGCTCCTAACTGCCCTTCAAAGCAGCCCGATTATCACCTCTTTTAGGAAGCATTCTCGGATCATCTCTAGGCCAGGTGAGCACCTGCTTTGTCTCAGCCCCGAGAACTTGCCTCTTATATTGTTTGTATCCATCTGTCCATGTGTTTTCATCATCCCCACTCCAGAACACACAATGAGCCTGTTGTGATTGCCTAAAGAACTGAAAATTTAAGTCCAGAGAGAAAGGTCAGGGTTCAAAACAAGCGATGGAGGCATGGAGGTCAGGAAACTTCTAGCAGACATCTCCAGCTGGACAGGTTTCCTCACACAGGCTTTTTCCTTCCTGCATATACCACAATTGCATCCTGATTGTATTTGTGTAATTATTTGATTAATGCACACACACACACACAAACACAAGACTATAAAGACCCATATTTCTAGTATTTAGTACAGTGCCTAGCACATATATACCTTATAAACATGTAGTAGTTAATTAATGGCTTAATTAGTTGAGCACATATGAACAGATAAGAGAGATAAAAGCAGAAATAAGGTCATAGATGGGGCTAAATTCCAAAGTTCATCTGTATGTGTCTACCTGGCACAAAATATACATGGGCACTGTATGAAAATAATGGATACTGAGCTCTAATTCTAATGAAATTACATCCAGGCCTGGGAGGGTGTGTGTCTGAGACTTATGTTTACACAAATATTGACACCACCATGGTAGTTCTCTTCCCCAATAGATCCCAAAACCTACAATTTATGGAGTATAAGCAGATTTAAACAATGAAGCTGTGTACATCTGACCAAAACTCTCATTTTACATGTAATGAGGTGAAGTAAGATTTTATTCACTTATCCACTGGCATGATAATGTCTCTTGGAGAAAACACTCTCTTTGTTTAGAAGACATTTAAATTAACAGTTTGAAGTACTGAATGAGGCCAAAAAGTTATGCGCAAGTCACAAGAGAAGAACACCAAAGTGCCTTGGATAAATGGTGACCACAGTTAACCGCTGATTCTCTTATTTTATCAAGTTCAGTTATGAGTGGAATTTGCAAGTTTAGGGCAGGGAAGAATTGCTCTGATAATATGAGGGGATCCAGAGCACTAAACTGGGTGTCAAAGAAGGAAAACACAGACATAATATAATAGTAATACACTTGGGAAGTTTTCAATTTGCTTGTGATGTGGTAACTTATTGTGATAGCTCATTGCTATGTCTCCCCAACAACCTCTTCAGTAAATTGTGCTTGACTCTTGTGTGAGTGGATTTTATCTGAGGGTATTGGGCTCAAAGAATATGATAAGTGAATAGCAGACATCTGGGTGTTAAAGGAATAGGGAAAATGATTCTCAGCCAAGCTAAACAACTTGCCAAAGGACCCTCTGCTAGCCACAGACTGAACCATTTCAGATCTATCAGCTTTATCTCTCCCTCTCTTATATATTTAAGGATTTCAACCAGCCATTTAGCACACAATTCTGAAAGGAAAAAAAGAAGGAAGGGTAAATTCATTTTGATGAGTTATTGACATCTAATACATGTCAAACAATTTACATGGACTCATTTAAATTTCATAACTATGAAGCAGTTGGAATTATTTCTCTTTTATAAATGAAGAATAAAGGAATTCAGGACCATGGAAGTAAATTATTCCAAGTCAGGCAGTCAGTAGTGTTAGAACTTGGACTTGAATTCTCATCTGTCTTTCCACCATATATTACAGTAGTCATGTACAGGTGTGAGAGTTGGACCACAAGGAAGGCTGAGCACCAAAGAATTGATGCTTTCGAACTGTGGTGCTGGAGAAGAGTCTTGAGAGTCCCTTGGACTACAAGGAGATCAAACCACTCAATACTAAAGGAAATCAACCCTGAATATTTATTGGAAGGACTGATGCTGAAACTGAAGCTCCAGTACTTTGGCCACCTGATGTGAAGGACTGGTTCATTGGGAAAGTCCCTGGTGCTAGGAAAGATTGAAGGTAAAAGGAGAAGGGGGCAGCAGAAGATGAGATGGTTAGATAGTATCACTGACTCAAATGACATGGATCTGTGCAAACTCCAGGAGATGGTGAAGGACAGGGGAGCTTGGCATGCTGCAGTCCATGGAGTTACAAAGAGTTGGATGCAACTTAGCGACTGACACCACTACCACTAACCCTTAAAAGGGCTGGACGATGGCTAAGGAAGGAAAAGGGAGTTTGGGAAGTGATGCCATCCATTCAGGTATGGTTTCTGGGGAGAACTGTTGCCACAGAGTATTTTAATACTCTAGGGTGTCAAACAAGGTGTACAGGTAAGATATATAACCATGAACCTGGGAACCATAGGACTTATGTTTGGTTTAATCACCAAGTAAGTCACATAGCATGGTGTTTTGGAGTCAGGCAAATCCTGGCTTGAATCATGGCTCTGATTTATTATCTGAAACAGTTCAACTCTAAACATCCATTTAGAAATAATAATCATAAACATAAATTTAACAGTTAATCAAAAGAATAACAGCTCTTCTGAATCAGGGAACAACTGTTACCAGAGAATATGAACTCTAAATCTCCTTCATGGGATTCATAGCAGCCTGTTAACAAAGAGTAAGAGCTCAGCCTTGTAATTTCCTTAAGTCCTAAGAATAAACTGGAACATCTGGTGTCTACAAAATAGTCTTCAACTTTATAGAAGAAACAAGGTTGATAGTGTGACCTTGGGAAAATTATTTCACCTCTTTGAGACTCAGGGTTGTCATCTGCAAAATGGGGGTAGTCAAGCATAAAAGTTACTTTTGTAAATGATTTGAGATACTGTGTATAAAGTGCTGAGCACAGTATCTGGCACATTAAAGGGAGTGATGATGGTGGCAATGATGACGATGATTACAAACAGGACAATGATAAAAACAATGATGTAAAGACAAAACCATGATGAGAGAATGATGTGTTAAGGATGATGTAGTAGAAGGTATTGCTCCTGGGGGCTGATGTTGATGATGTTGATGATGCTAATGAAGACAAACATGGTAGAAGATGATAATGATGATGATGACAATGGCACCAAAGACTACCTGATTCAGTGGTAAGACCATGATGAATAGTGTTTGTCATGCTGCTGTGTTTGTTCATGTTGATGATATTGGTATAGGTGAAGGAGATGAAGAAAGAAGAAACAAAGTAGAAAGAGGAAGGAAAACAGAAAAAGGAAGAAGGAATTAAAAGAAGAAAGAGGAGAATTTCCCTAAAGCAACCACTACAACTCAGAGATGACCAGGTCTCACAAACCCAAACCTAAGGTACTCTGTTTCTCCAACTAGAACAGATACCCTCTTCCTGACTGGAGGAACATCAGGTACAACAATGGAGATGGGATCTCCCTTCCACCTCATCATCCAGCATGCTCCTCATCCAAGAATGATAAAAGAACCTTCTTCTTTCAATCCTGTGTGTAGAGTCATAGAGACATGTGCTCACCATAACCTTTATAGCCAGATGCTTTCTGTGTACTGGAGCCCAAACCATGAAGACTAACAAAATATAGGGTCAATCCTCAAGAGCTGAGTGTCCAAGTAGACTGAGACCTCACCTGGGAGTACCTGGCCAAATCACTTTCTCGATGTCATCATTCATGAAATGGAAGCTACATCTTTTCAAGAGTTCTAAGAATATCAAGTGGATAAATAAGATCACACAAGTATGCATGCTCTGAGTTCTCTCAAGTAGCTACTATGAATTTCTCAATTTTAGATAATTAAGAAGTGCTGAATTATTATAATTGTTAGAAGCATTTAACAAGTTAACTAATCTCTCTGAATCTCTTGTTGATGAAATAATAATCTTATACAATAGGACCTATCTTATAGTGACAAGCTTTGTTGTTGTTGTTGTTGCTGAGTCGCTAAATCGTGTCCAACTCTTTGCAACCCCATGGACTGCAGCACACCAGGCTTCCTGTCCTTCACTATCTCTAGGAGTTTGCTTAAACTCATATCTATTGAGTTGGTGATGCCCTCCAACCATCTCATCCTCTGCCACCCTCTTCTCCTTTTGCCTTCAATCTTGCCCAGCATCACAGTTTTTTCAAATGAGTCAGTTCTTTGCATCACATGGGCAAAGTACTGGAGCTTCAGCTTCAGCATCAGTCCTTCCAATGAGTATTCATGGTTGATTTCCTTTAGGATTGACTGGTTTGACTTCCTTGCAGTGCAAGGAACTCTCACAAGTCTTCTCCAGCACCATAATTTGAAGACATCAATTCTTCAGCACTCAGCCTTCTTTATGGTCCAACTCTCACATCCATACGTGACTACTGGAAAAAACATAGCTTTGCCTATACTGACCTTTGTCAGCAAATTGATGTCTTCACTTTTTAATACGCTGTCTAGGTTTGTTATAGCTTTCCTTTCAAGGAGCAAACATCTTTTAATTCAAGGCTATAGTCACTGTCTGCAGTGATTTTGGAGAAATCAGCAGTGATTCTGGACAAGATTTAACTGAGATAATCTGTATGAAGAGTTCAACATAATATCTTTCTTATGGCATCCTCCAGTAACATTAGCTGAGATTATTATTAGTGTAGGAGACAACAAGAAAATAAAACAAATATAGCCAAAGTACATTATTATCGTGTGAATCTTCTGCTTGAAATTTTCAGTGGTTTTCTTGCTATTCTAAGGATAGAATCCAAGTATTTAATACAGCTGGCAAAGCCCTTTATGACCTGGCTCCTGCCTAACTCTCCTCACCGACTAAATCTTCCTAAACTGCTTTCACACCTTCCAGGTTTCAAGGTCTTTCTCTCTTCACACTCTTTCATCATGCTGCTCACCCTCCTGGAACACTCAGCCCCAGGCTTGGAGGAGCTCCAAGAGCCTAACACCCTTGAATATCCCATATCACAGTGTGGTTGGGTAACTTCTTGGTGACTTATCTGTTTCCACAACTACTTGGGATTGAGATGGTATATGCTCAGTCACTCAATTGTATCCAACTCCTTATGACTCTGACTCCATGGATTATAGCCTGCCAGGCTCCTCTGTCCATGGGATTTCCCAGGCAAGAACACTGGAGTGCGTTGCCATTTCCTCCTCCTGAGATACTGACTGTTAATATTCACCATCTAACACAGCACCTGGCACAGAGTAGAGCTTGCTAAATGAAGGAAAGAATGTTATGATTGACGTGAACCTGGGGCACAATGAAGCAGCATGGAGGGGGGTCAGAGGGAGCCAACTGGAGAATCTATCCAGACATAAAAACTGTAAGAGCATTCCAGAAAGAGAGAACAGCATGGACAAACAGAAGTATGACAGCATGGTACATTGGGGAAACTTCATATAAATGGGTAGCACTTAAATACAGGATTCCAGAGTAGGGTGGTACAAGATGATGTTCATTGTGTGTGCTGGCAAGCAACCTGGCCTTTATCCTTGTAGACACCGCACAACCATTGAAGAACTGAAAGCAGAGGACTCATCTGACCAGACTGCAGCATGAGATTAGTGACTGGGACTTATGATTTCTCTTCCATTATTTCCCATCCTTTCTTCTCACCCGTCCCACCCTTTTTCTCTCCTTTCTTCTGTCTTCTCAAATATATTCTTTCTTTTCCTACAGTTTCCATTTACATGGATTTTGTTGACCCTGGATGTTAGAGAACCATGAATTTCTGGAGGTAGTCCTACCAGCATCAATTGAGATTCAGGGAAATAACCTTTCATTCCAACACGACCCGAAGCACAAACAGACTCTTCTCCCCAACATGAGGACTCTACACATGGTCTGAAAGTGAGGCAGAAGTGATATCTTCATCTTAATATCAAGGGAACATGCTTGTTGCTTGCTTAAAATAATCATTTACCTACGAGTGCCTGTGGAAACACTAAGCTTTTCCAGCGATCAATGCACTTCCTTTTCAATTGTAAATATGACTCTTCTCATCGCTCCTTTTTTATGTAAGTTCTTACTAACCTCTTTTAGTGCAAAATTACCAGGAAATTCCACTGAATAACATGGCTAATGAAATTATTCTAAGACAGTCGCTACCAAACTCAAGTCCTAGACTTAAATTTGAGGATGAAGGTTAGGGTTAAGATTTAGGTTTAGTTCTGTAAAGCAATTATCCATCATTTAAAAATAAATAATTTTTTTTAAAAGATTTACATTTAGGGTTAAGGTTTTGAGCTTGGATCAAGGTTAACGTTAAGGGTAGGTTAGATTTGGGTAATGTTTGAGTAGATAAGAATAGGCAATATTAGAGTAGGTAAGAGTAGGGTTAGGTTAGGGTTAAGGCAGGTGTCAGGTTTAACATTAGAGTTATAGTTAAGGGACTTCTGGGGAAAGGGAAATGAGATTAAAGGGCAGTTAAGATTCTAACAACTTTAACATGCACACATCAAACACTTATTTTACCTTTTTTTTTTTTTCTGCTGAACTTCACTCAAAATAGTACTAATAAAAAAGGAATCTACTTTTGTCTGATTCATAAATGGGGTTTGAAAAATCACTGATCTAAGAAACCTCCAAAGCCATGTATCAGATTCAAAGACAGACACCATGGGCCACTTTTCAGGAACTCAACAGCCTCATCAATAAGAAACATGTAGATTCCTGCAGGCATGGTACCTTCATAGCTGAAGCCGCCCCATAACAGGAGAGGACAACTTGAATCCCCTGGGGTGAGAGAACAGTCTAGATGCCCTTTCCTCCTGACTGGCAGGAGCTGGGAAGTATGATCAGGAGTAGGGACAAGACCACACATGCCCTCTCTTGTGGTAGGTGGAACTAAGGGAAATAGTATAGAATGATTATTGCCTGAGCCAGTTAGAAGTTCTAAAGAACAGGCCCTTGGATTCAAGAGGTTAGGAAAAAACTATGGTATGAAACCAAGGATGGCTGGAGAGCTAATAATTGATCAAGTATGGAGAAATTTTTGAGACTGAGGATTAGTATCCTTTTATTACAGTAGGTATCAGCAAAAAATTTCTGTAAAGGGCCAGATAGTAAATATTTTAGGCTCTGAAGCCAAAAATAGTCCCTGTCATAGTTACTGAACTCTCTGCTGCTCTAGAACAGAAGTACCCATAGACCATATATATACAAATAAGCATGCTCTGTCCCAGTATTTAGTTTAAAAATTAGGCAGCAGACCATATTTGATCCTGGGGCATGATTTGTTGACTCTTATACTAGGGTATTTGAGAACAACTCTTGTGATCCTCTATAAGAAGAGTGTTCTGAAGACTGAACCAGTGTAGAGATATACAGAATGAAGACACTGGAGAGCAAAATCAAGGCCGTAGCATTAGTAGAAACTCTGGATCCAGCCATACCTGAAACTAACCTCCCTGATATCTTCATTTACATGAAACAATGAGTTATTCATTTTAAGTAGCATGAGTGAAGTCTCTGTCCACTGAAACCAGAAAATCCCCAATTGGTAGCCACAGCACACAAGATGTCACCAAAAAATGTCCAGTCTCATCCCAAATCTTCTGACTCCCATTCCAGTTCTCATCCATTTCAACCAGCATCAGGCAGAATGAATGCCCTAGTTGAGATATCTTTTGTCCTAGCCAAAGACCCACATTGCCAACATGGGTTGGATTCTGCTCCAAGAAACCCCCACTTTTTGGAATATCATTAAAGGAAAGTATGTGTTTAAGAAATGCTACTCGTGGATGCTGAAAGTTGACAGAACAGCCCTGGAGGGCCAGATGGATTCCAAACAGCTGTGACTTGATGGAGGCGCTCCATTTGGCAGGACCAGGAAGAGCCCAGCAGGAACAGCATCAGTTAGCAACCTCTTCTTAGAGAGGATGATTGCAGCACATCACTGCAGTCAAGCTTCATGCAGCCACTACAAATGATGGGTATAAAGCCTCTGTAGCAACATGTAGACATGTTCAATATGATTTTAAAAGAGAATCTCAGAATACACTGGAATTCTCTTTCACAGATGAAGGGATGATTAATTGATACAAACTCTCTAGAAAGCAATTTTGCAATATGGTTTGAAAACCCTTAAAATCAAAACCCTCATAACTTTCGATTCAGCAATCTCCTCTCCTATAAGACACTATCCTAAGCAAATAATAAGAAATGTAAACACAGACTTCTGCCCAAGAATGTTCATCACAGCATTATTTATAATAGCAATAAAAGAAAATAGTACCCAAATGCTGAAGGCAAGAGTTGATGAAATATATTATGGTATATAGTCACAGGATGGAAAGTTCTGATAGCAAAAAATACAATTAGGAAGAATTTTTAACAACATGAGAATATATTCACACTATGGTAGGTTAAAAAATAGAACACAAATTACATAATCCTGTGATAACCTCTAAATAAATACATGGTGAAGTCTTTTTACCTACCTGAATATGGTGATGAAATGTTTGTGTTGGCGGGCTCAGGGCTCCTCTTATGGGTTTATTTGCATGGGGATGGTTTTCCAGGGGCAAACGAGCTAACAAGGAGGTGGTAGGTGTTGTCCTAGAAAGAGAAGAAAGCAAGGACAATTAAAGGGATGTACAACGAAGCAGCATCTGACCCCTCACACTGACATTTTGGAGGCCCCCATTGAGGAGAAGTTGAGGAGATTCTCATGATCTCAAACACCTCTTCTCCCGGGAAGCCTTCCTCTTCCCCTGCATGAGGTCCTACGTGTTGGGGGCCGTTCTGGATCTACTGCCGGATGACAGAGTCACGGCACCACTCAAGAAGAAACTGCAAAGCGGTTTCTCTCCAGGATCGGAACCTTTCCTCCTTTCCGTTTCTATGCTTTTGTTGTGGCTAGCTGTGTTTCATTCCTTGATGGCTGGAGTTGTAGGGGCTTCCATGACGAGGTCACGAGAGTCCAGGGAAAAGAAAAATGATCCCTTGCCCCAGAGAAACATTCCAAAAATGATTAAACCTACTGGGGCCCCTGGCTGGTGGGTCCCTAACACTCAGCCAGGGAATAAGGCCATGTTCATTTGGAAAACAAGCCCTAAGCCTATGGTGACCTGGCCTCATGAGTAGATTATTATTGATGACTGGAAATCTTGGGTTATGTATCAGGGAAAATTACAGAAACTAAGCTAATTGCCTTTTCTCATAAAGATTGGGACGCTAGAGATATTTGTGCCCCTTATAATCTAAGCATACACAGAAAGAAATATATGAATTTTATTGTAAATGGTTTCAAGGTAAACTGCAAAAGACTTGTCCCTGCCAGAAATAGTCTTGTGGTATGGGGGTAGATGGTAAACAAACCACCACTGACAATGGCTGTACTATGAGGAACTCTTGACCTTAGATGCTGCTACAGTACTTATTTGCTGAAGCAAGATGCTGTATTCACTGTAGCAGCAGGCTGTACAGAATAAGTAGATGCAATAATATGATTCATAGACTATGTTTTAGTACAATAAAAATAGGTTTGGGGGTAAACATGTAACCATAATGTGACAAAGGACTAAGAAAAAACTTTTAACACATCTTAGAATCAGGGGATGTTGATCTGAATGGAAAAATATTGTAAGAGTCATTACGTAGAAGAACATGCACTATATAAGTAGAGACTAAAACAATAAAGATTATGGTCCTTGGGCCATCAAAAAACTCTTTCTCTCCTCTCGCCAACACCGTTCATCCCTTGGGTACTCCTGGACCCGCTGGAGCAGGACTCTGGCACCTATGCCTCTGATATAAGCTCTCAAAGCACTTTTTTCATTTCTATTTCAAAGCACATAATAAAGGTTGTCATCAAATATTTAGATGATATGCCATTCCCACGCACCAGTCCTGTCTTGTTGAATACGGTAGTCACTTTTTTTAAAATTTTTATTAGCATACAGTTGATTTACAATGTTGTGTTAGTTTCAGATGTACAATAAGTGAATCAGTTATACATATATCTACTCTTTTTTAGATTTTTTTCCCATATAGGTCATTACAGAGTATTGAGTACAGTTCTCTAAACTATACAGTAGGTCCTTATTGGTTATCAGTCATTTTAAATAGCAAATTCCACGGACAAAGGAACCTGGCAGGCTACAGTCCATGGGTTTGCAAAGAGGTGGACATGACTGAGCAACTGAGCATACACGCATACCTTGAAATTTAAGTATAAATTAATTCAGAGACTTTTCTGGTGGTCCAGTGATTAGGACTTCACCTCCAGTGCAGGGGGTACAGATTTAACCCCTGGAAATAGGATCCCACAGGCCTCAGGACCAAAAAAAAAAAAAACAGAATATAAATAATAGAAACAGTATTGTAAGAAATTCAATATAGACTTTAAAAATGGTCCACATCAGCAGAAACCAACACAATATTGTAAAGTGACTGTCTTCCAATTAAGAATAATTTTTTTTAAAAATAGATAATCAACTAGGACCTACTATATATCACAGAGAACTCTACTCAGTACTCTGTAATAACCTATATAGGAAAAGAATCTGATAAAGAATGGATATGTGTGTATGCATAACTGAACCATTTTGCTGTATGTCTGAAACTAACAAAGCATTATAAATCAACTATACCCCAATATAAAATAAAAATTAAATAAACTTTAAAAGATCTGAGAAGAAAAAATAATAAAAATGGTCCACATCAAAAAAAACTTTTAAAATAATCAAAATAATTATTAATAATAATTAATTAATTAATAATTAATTAATAATTTTAATAATAATAAATATCATTAATAATAAATATATAATTATATATTATATAATATAAATATAATATTATATATATAATTATATAATATATTATATTGTATTATATTAATATAATATATATTACATATTATTATATATAAATATATAAATATATAATATAAATATATAATTATATATTAATAACAAATATTAACAATAATAATTAACAATTTAATTAATAATATTAATTAATTAATATTTTAAGTATTAATAAAATAATTAATTCAGATAAGACAAATACTGGAGTGGATAGCCATTTCCTTCTCCACAGGATCTTCCAAACCCAAGGATCAAACCCTTGTCTCCAGCTTTCTAGGAAGATTGCTTACCACTTGAGCCATCAGGGGAACCAGATAAGACCAAACAAAAGTCTATTTCTTGGACAAACAAGCCACATTTCAAGTGCCCAAGAGCTGCATGTGACTAGTGGCCATCACCAGGGACAGTGGACGGCATAGATATAAAACACGTCCTTCATCACAGTCTTCCAGAACGTGCTGTCTTGCTTACTCTCCCTGCTTCCTAGAGTCTGGCCCATTACAAACACTCGATAATATTCACTGAATGAATACACAGCAAGGAAACATTCTCATTAAAAAAGAGGGTCCTGGTATAGCACCTCCTTCTTAGGTTTGCCCCTTTTCCTAACATCCAGCAACATCAAGATCTAGTTATGAACATATGAGGTAAGGAATGAACAGAATAAATGATGATAAAAGAGCTCTGAGCTCTAACTGGGAATCCAAATGTGCAGTATCAGCCCTGACAGCAAGGGTGTCATGATGACATGTGTCTTATCCAGCTTCTCAGGAGGAATTCTGAACTGCAAGTAGCTTACCCCTGTCACTGGGACCAGGGTGCTGGGGATGACAGAGCTGAGTTGCTGAGCCCATTCTCTCTTCATCACTGGTTTTGTTTTCCCTGATAGCTCAAGGATTATGCTTAAAATTTTGGTCTTGGTCACGAACATTCTGAACTCTTGAGCTTTAGAAGATTCAGGCTATTCAACCTTTGTATGCCCTTCACAAAAGATGCCAGCAAGTCACTAACCTCAGTATGGAGCAGCAAGAAATTGTACTCTAACACTTCCTTACCTACAGGAGCTACTCAGATCAATGTTGAATTAACAGATAACTCTTAGTCTTGGAGAGAAGGTACCTGAGTAACATCATTCATTCAGCAAATGTTTATTGGGCATCTACTGGGAGACAGGCAATGCTTAGGCACTTGGAGACATACCAGTGAACGAAATAGAAACATACACCTTCATGAAGCTTACATGCCAGGCTTTTCAGCCCTGGCCGAACATTAGAGTCAACTGGGGACTTTTGAAACTTCCCATTACTTGGGACACACACACACATATGCACACAGATTCTTATTAAAACAGTCCATGATAAAGACTAGAAAAAGGATTTTTCTTAAACTTCACAGCTGGCTCCAATGAACAGTCACCTAGAGAAACATCAGAACCAGTGGTTCTGAAAGTGTGATTCCCCAAACCAGCAGCACCTGGGAATGTGTTAGACATGCAAATGCAGGACTTCCCTGATGGTCCTGCTGCTGCTGCTGCTAAGTCGCTGCAGTCGTGTCCGACTCTGTGCGACCCCATAGATGGCAGCCCACCAGGCTCCCCCGTCCCTGGGATTCTCCAGGCAAGAACACTGGAGTGGTTCGCCATTTACTTCTCCAATGTATGAAAGGGAAAAGTGAAAGTGAAGTTGCTCAGTCGTGTCCGACTCTTAGTGACCCCATGGACTGTAGCCCACCAGGCTCCTCAGTCCATGGGATTCTCCAGTCAAGAGTACTGGAGTGGGTTGCCTTCTCCGTCCCTGGTGGTCCAGTGGTTAAGAATCCACCCTGCAGTACAGGGGAGGTGGGTTTGATCCCTGGTCAGGGAACTAAGATTCCCACATGCTACAGAGCAACTAAGCCTGTACGCTGCAATACTGAACCTGCGCGCCACAACTAGACAGTCTGTGTGCCACAAGGAAAGATCCCACATGACAATGAAGATCCTGCATACTGCAGTTAAGACCCAACACAGCCAAATAAATAAATGTGTATGTGTGCTCAGTTGCTCAGTCATGTTTGACTCTCTGCAGCCCCGTGGACTGTAGCCCGCTAGGCTCCTCTGTCCGTGGAATTTTCCAAGCAAGAATACTGGAGTGAGGTTGTCATTTCCTTCTCCAGGGGATCTTTCCAACCCTTGGATTGAATGTGTGTCTCCTGCTTGGTAGGCAGATGCTTTACCATAGCATCACTGGAAAGCCCCAAGTAAATAAATAAATATTTTCAAAAAGATAAAAGAAATGCAAGCTCTCAGACCTCTCCCTAGATGTACAGAATCAGAAACTCTGGGATGGGGACCCAGCAAGCTGTTTTAGCGTGCTCTTCAGCCAACTCTGATGCATTCAAAAGCTCGAGAACCACCAGTCTAAGCAAAATTACCTGGAGAAATGAGTTTTTAAAGAAAGAAGAATCCTGCTGTCCGTCTTTTCCTGATGCCTTCCTGCCAAGTCATTAAACCTGGACAGGAATCGTAAGAACAGCTTCCCCATGTGTGTACCCGACTGCCACACCGCTGGGTTTCAGAGGCTCTCACCAGCTGCTCAAGGCACTGCCTCACTAGCTGGGGCTCCTGTCCCCACCCAGTTCCCCAATTAGCAAGGCATCCCCACTGCCAATGAGCCTGACACAGACACCCTCCACTGACTTCCCCATAATCACCTGCAGGTGCAATGGGCCCCCACAGTCATATGATGTTCCGGTCTCGCAGAGAGCTGCACAGACAGGGCACAGGCTCATACAGAGACGCACAGCCCACCGCGGCACACACACATACAGCTTCATGTTACACAATACACAGAAGCGCTTTCCTACTCTGTCACAGACGATGTCACAAACACATGCATAGCACTCATTATCAAGCATACATTCACATCCTCTTACTCTGTTCTAGACACACATACACACACATCACTCTCTACCAGCAACTCTCAAATTTGTCTGTATATCGTCCTCACCTGTGAAAGTGTGAAAGTGTTAGTCGTTCAGTTGTGTTCAACTCTTTGCAACTTCATGGACCTGGTGATTACAGGTTGAATTTGCTTAGAATGCCACTGTGCAACATTTTCTGAGTGCTTACTATGTGCCAGGCATTGTGATACAGAAATGGAAAAAAAAACACACAGTTTCTTCCCAAAGATGCTCTTAGTCTAATGGAAGAAAGAGAGACACATACAAAATCACTGCAATTCAGCATGGAAAACGGAGCACTTACGAGGTACAGCGCAGCATAGAGTAGGGAAGGGTTAATTCTCCATCAGGGGCTGGGGAAGAGTGGTGAGGAGATGTTAGGGAAAACTGCACAAAAAGGAGCAGTGCTTCAACTAGGTTTTCAAAGGATGAGTAGGAGTCTGCCAGGTAGACGGAGGAGGAAGTGTCAGATCTAGAAACCCATTCATAACTAAATCATTTCAAGGGGGTTCAAGACTGTTATGTCAACGATTTGAAACCCATTCATAACTAAGTCATTTCAAGGGGGTACAAGACTGCTATGTCAACTATTTTATCCCCAGGTCAAAACAAATTGTCCAGGACATAGTGTTTACTTAAAAGGGGAGGAAGCAATTAATGAACACAATAGCTATTGTTATCAGAGGTTTTAGCCCTCTGGTAGAATTCCCATCATTATAAAAGTATGCATTTATCTAGTGTAGCTTTGCTTTACAGTCATAGTTACAATATCCTTAAGTCTTCTGGCCCCATACTTACAACTCTTTGAAATTCCCTACATGGTTAACTGATTTCAATATCCAAAACCAGATTTTTTAAACAAAGATTATACAAATATCAAGTGTTTTTTTTAATTCAATTTTTAGTTAGTGCTGTCCGTCTTGAAATAACTAAATCAGAAAGGGTATGACCGAAAAGCACAAGACTCCATCTACAGCCTCTTCTGAGTAACCTGACTTCCAGAAAATCAAGTTCAGTTAGTTAGCTGTAAGTTAACAGGCCACAAGGGAGCCCTGGGCTCTTCCCAATGGCCCTGGCTTTTTTTAGAGGAGACTTAGAAACTAATTCTAGAAGTAGCTGCCAAGAGAGCTTCAGGCTTCACAGGCCATGTATACAGACCTCCCCTGGGTGGCCAAAACTGCAAGTGATCTATCTGGCCAATTTTTTTGAGTTATAATTAACATACCACATTATATTAGTTTCAGATACACAACATAGCAATTCACTATTTCTATACATTATGAAATGACCACCACAATAAATCCAGGTGCCAGCTGTCACCATACCAAGTTGTCACAATATTATTGACTATATCCCTTATGTGTACATTATACCCCCATGACTGACTTAGTTTATAGCTGGATGTTTCTACCTTCAAATCCCCTTGGCCTGTTTTATCCATCCTCCCACCTTCCTCCCCTCTGGCGACCACCAGTTTGGCCACATTTACTGGCCAGAGAGGCCTTTCTTGCAGGATGCTTTAGGATATGTTACATACAGTTCAGGGGAGTGGGTACCCTTCTACGAGGGTGGCTAGACTCTCCAGCCCCGCTGTGCTCAATCCGCCACCAGCCAATGGTGAACTAGCCCCTCCCACCACCCCCACCTGCCAGCCATGTCCAGGGCCGCCCAGTCTTGAGACAAATGGGTCCCCACTAGGGTGAGCATAAGGCAGTGCTCACTAACAGAATAACTGATCTAGGCAACTGAGGAAAAGATGGAGACACAGACGCCACACAGACACAGGGTCCAAATGAAACTGTTCCATGAAATGGGCATGTGAGAAAAAAGCCACGTTCTAAAATAACCTGTTCTTTTACATACACATTGAAATTGCCGTCTAAACTCAATGAGTTAAATGTAAATAGATAGCCATTTGACTTTCCATCTGTACTTCTAGTTTATATTTTTAAGTTGACCAAAACAAAAGCACAGTAAACTCAGGGATACAGACTAGTTGAATCCCGAGTGTTGTGAGAGAGGACCCTGGGGAGACCTGGCTAGGATTAGGGAGCAGAATTAGGAAGGCCAGGTCTATAAGTCACTGCCCCTGTCCCCATATACCACCTGCAATGGGGCCTCAGCACCCTTGGAGGGGTTCACATTCCTGGTCTGAACTTCTCCCGGTGACCCCTGCTTACCTCTTTTCATCTTGCCTTTGACCTTTCCAGGTACTGACCTCCACTCCTGTTGTCATCCCCTCTCCTCTCTCTAAAACTTGGGTTCAAAATTACTTTCCTGACTCTATCCTTATTTACTTTCTTCTTACATCAGCATCGTGAAGGTATAATTTATGTACAATAAATTGTATCCATGCTGAGCGTTGACAAACGTACAGACCCGTATAACCACCGTCCCATCAAATATAACATTCTAAAGAGTGTTCTCATGCCCCATTGTGGTCAGCCCCGTCACTATTGACTAGTCTTCCTGCTCTGAGATTTACCGTGAATGGAATCACACAGTACGTATTCCAGTGTGCCTGGCTTCTCTCATTCAGAGTGATGCTGCAAGTCACCATGTTGCATTTCTGTGCCTGAGGAGTACTCCATTGTGTGAACCCACCACTACTCATGTATCCATTCACTTGAGGAAAGACACTGAGTTTTCCCAGTGTTTGAGTATTACACAAAAACTGCCTGTGAACATTCAGGGTCCAATGTCGGAACACGATTACTTTGTGTATCTTGTCCTGTTGTCTAACTGCTTCCAGTGCTCTGTGATGGCCAGGAGTGGAATGGGATCCTCTTAGTTCTCATCAGATTTGCCTCCTTGCCCCAGATCTGATGTCCCTCTCCTTTTTGAGAATGTGCTGTTTGACTCAACTCTCAGACAGCATCCCTACCCACCACGTCCCTGACCTGAAAATGGAAAGCAGACACTTGAAAATCCAACTCTGGTACCAGGTTAACTTCACCAGTGACAGGTCACATTGATGGTGTGACCCCCCAACATGACAGAATGAGAAGTACATTCCAGTCTGCCATGTCCTTCTCCAAAACCTCCACATCAGTCTAACCCAGAGAAGCCCTAATCAAGGACAGACCAGTACTTTTCAAAATTCTCAAGATTATGATACTCTTGCTACCTGATGTGAAGAGCCAACTCACTGGAAAAGACCCTGATACTGGGCAAGATTGAAGGCAGGAGGAGAAGGGGACGACAGAGGATGAGATGGTTGGATGGTATCACCGACTCAATGCACACGAGTTTGAGCAAGTTCCAGGAGTTGGTGATGGACAGGGAAGCCTGGTGTGCTGCAGTCCAAGGGGTCGCAAAGAGTCAGACATGACTGAGCGACTGAACAACAACATGAAAAACACAAAGACTACTGGACAAACTGGAGATACCTAAAGAAAGTCTGTGGTTTTGGCTAATAGTAATGCACTCACATTGATTTCTTAGTTTTGACAAAGGTACCGGATGATGTCAGCTATCAACAATAGCGGGGCCTGGGGAAGGGGTATCTAGGAATGATCTGTGCCATCTTTGAAAATCCCCAGAGAACATAAAATTCTTCCAAAAGTTGCAAAAACACACTTTCAAAATGTCAGGCTTTAACATTCTGAGCACATGAGCCAATAAAGCAATAAACCTGAGCTGCAGCCACCCCCCTAACCTGCCATGCCACCCTCACCACCCTGCATCCCCCAGGAAAGGCTGAATCACCCCTTGCCTACCTGTACTCTTCACTTTCCCTTTGGGTAGATCTGACTGGGATTTCTGATGATCAAATTGCTGCCCCATTGCTATAGCCACAAATCCTTATTGAGGTTTTTCTGCACAGATTGACCAATGTGTGTGTGTGTGTTCAGTCGTGTCTAGACAGTGACCCTACGGACCATAGCCCACCAAGCTCCTCTGACCGTAGGATTTTCCTGGCAAGAATACTAGAGTAGGTTGCCATTTCCTTCTCTAGGAGATCTTCCTGACCCAGAGATTAGACCCTCATCTCCTGCATTGGCAGGCAGTTTCTTTACCAGTTGAGCCCATAAACCATCCCAAACAAAGGAGAGAGAGGCACGTTTGAGCACGGAAGGGATGTGTTCTACTGCACGGCAAACCCCAACCGGCTCCACCAAGAGGAAGGTAACGCTGGAGGGGGACACATACCACCCAGAGGGCAGCAAGACACTGTCGGATGCCCTGCCTTTTCCACCACCTTCCCTTTTCCACTGGGAAGCAAAGCATCCCAGAGTGGACAAAGCAGCCTTTTACAAACCCTGCACTGGGCTCTAGTTTTATTTCCCAAGGTTAATGGTCTAAATAAATTGCCCGGCCTTCCCCCTTCTAAGCTGCTGAGAAACGATGCTTTCTGGTCAACATGTATCGGATCAGTACTTTCTCCCTTTGAAACTTTCCATTGGCACAAGTTCTCATTCTACCTAATGAACCAATATTAGTTTAACTACATTTGTTAATTAAAAGCAAGTTCTAATGCAAGCTTTCTTTTTCCTACAAGGGAAAAAAAAAGGAATATTTTACTTGAAAATTTCCCAAATAGAATAATAGTCCTAGAATTTATAGGTCTTTCTTAATGGATATGTTGAAATATCTTTTAAGGGTGTCCTACCCCTAGGGATCTCATTCTCCTTCCAAGTGAGATCTGACCACAGATAACTCTCTATAACCCAGGCCATTCAGCTTTCACGCATGGGAGGAAACCTTTCCTCCTGGGTTCTCAATCTTTTTTTTTCATTCCAAATCATTGAGCTGGTGGGTCAACATGAATTGTGTGCCCAAGAAAACAAAAGCCACATCTCTTGATGATCAAGCCAAAGATTTAGGGGAGCGTCTTCACTTGGGTTCTTCTGGAAGGAAGGATTCGAGTGAAAATGATTTATTAGGAGGTGATCAAAGGACACATGAGTCGGGGAAAGGAGAAGTGAGACAGAGTCGGGAAGGAGACCAATACAAAGGATGTGTTAGGAGATGAGTTACCACTGTGGGCAACTGGGGGCTTAGCCACACTGGCCCGCCTGGGACCAGGGCAGAAGATGCACCTCAGAGTCACCCCACAGAGACACCAAGAGGTGTGTATTGTCCCCCAACTTTCAGTCATCATCGGTTGATGCTTCTCTAAGGTATTAATCTCCCAGTCCTTCCAGCCTCCCAATAGCAGAGGCAAAGTGGGATCTGGTGACCACAGAGAGCCTTCAGGCAGAGACACAGGGGGCAGTAGTTCAAAGTTAAGCCAATTTACATGGAAATGGTGAGAGCCAGAGGGATGTGGGCAGAGGACCAGCAGCTCCTGTAGATACAGTGGGTCAGAGCAGAGGCAAGGATGGAACCCAGCCCTCCAGTTCCTCTAGTTGTGTTGAGTAAGTACTGTTTCTGCTTTTGGCAGCAAGAGAAGAAAGACCGGGGGGGTGGGGGGGGAAGTAGGCACAAGAAGGAGGGGATATATATATATAGTTGTTAAGACTGATTTGCATTGTTGTACAGCAGAAACCAACACAACATTGCTTATCCTCCAATTAAAAAATTTTAAAAAACTATATATTTATATATATATATATTTGTTATGACTGATTTGCATTGTTGTACAGCAGAGACCAATTTAACATTGCTTATCCTCCAATTAAAAAATAAAAAAAACAAAAAATAACAAACATCTAAACAAAATAGATGTTTTTTTAGAAACAAAACAATAAAATAATCATTTTATTATTATAAAATATAATGTTATTTTATAACAAAATAATAAACACCAAAAAAAGAGAGAGAGAAGAAAGCCTGCCACACTTACAAATACATGGTGGTTAGTGGGGTTCCCAGAATCTGCTGGGTGGAACTCGGTGTGGGGTGTCACGGCTTCCCCTTCTCCTCTTGTCACAGCTTCCCTTTCTCCTCTTGTGTGGTCCTTGACCCAGTAGAAAGATGACTGAACCAGTACGTCTGGTTCTGCCACTAATGGTGACCTTGGGAAAGTCACCACCTTTCTAAAATTCAATTTCCCCCATTTGTATATAGGGGATAATAAGAAGCATCTCATGAATGCCTTATTTTGACTGAAAGTTCATATTATCTCACGTGAGAATTGAGAAAACTGGGACATTCAGTGTTGCTAACAGAATCAAATGAGACAATAAACATATCGGATAAGTAGCACCCTACAAAGAAAAGGTAGGGTTAATATGGAACACCATTGCCAAAAAATACAGCCATCCCAAGGCAGTCCTTGGGTTGTTAGGGATATTGTAATCAATGTATGAACATGGACGCTAGCTCTTAAAGGGTTGTAAGAAACGTAGGAACCATATGTAATCCATTATTCCTATTTAGATCCTGAGTCTCCCACATTGCAGGCAGATTCTTTACCAGCTGAGCCACAAGGGAAGCCCAAGAATACTGGAGTGGGTAGCCTATCCTTTCTCCAGCAGATCTTCCTGACCCAGGAATTGAACTAGGGTCTCCTGCATTGCAGGCGGATTCTTTACCAACTGAGCTATGAGGGAAGCCCTTTACATAATGATAATTATAAAATACAATTTGAGAAAATTAGAGCAGTTTGAATATGGGCCAATATTATATTAACATGATATTAAGGAATTAATTTTGTTAGGTGTGATAATGGTATTGTAGTTACCACAGGAAAATGATCTTATATTTTGGAGATTCAGATTTGCATATTAGGGGTGAAGCATTTATGTATTTGTATTTTCTTTAAAATGATCTAGAATAATATGACAAAATGCTGACAAATGCTAGGTGATAGCTAAATGGGTGTTCATTTTACTGTCTTTTCTACTTTTCTATGTGTTTGAAAAGTTTCATAACAAAAACATCACAGTGTTTTTAAAGAATTTTTAAACAAATATGTCAAACACGAAAAACATAACATCGCTGGGACTTACCAATGCTGAGTGAAATTTAGTTCATTTACCTTTTAATTGAAATTTGTACTGAGATAATTGTAGTTGTGTAGTTGTAAGTAGTAATACAGTGTGTGCTCTTTGCATGGTTTTTCCCAATAGTGACATTTTACAAAACTATAGTATAATATCATAACCAGGATATTGACAGTAATAAAATCTACTGGTCTTATTCAGATTTCCATATTGTTATCTATATCCGTTTGTCTGTGTGAGGATGTGGATGTGTGTGTTTAGTTGTATAAATTTTATCACATATGTAGGTAGGTACATGTAGCCACCATCACATCAAGATACAGAATATTTTCATCACCTCAAGCATCCTCCAGACTGACCTTTTAAAATCATCCACCTCACTCCCTACCCACACCCTTTCTCATCTCTAAACCTTGTCTCCCTTCCCAAAATTATACCATTTCAAAAATGTTATATAAATGGAATTATATGGGATGTAACCTAAAAAGTCTGCATGCAATGAGAGTTAAGACTGGATAGGAACCAGAAGACCTGGGTTTGAGCCCAAGTTCTACCACTAGAGCCGTCTGTTTCTTCAGTATATTACCAATTTATCTTGGCCTTTGTTTCTTCATCTGTAAAACCAAGTGGCCATTTGCTTTCTAGGGAGCAAGTCTTTTCCAGGAGATAAAAGCATGCCCTTGGCAAGAATCCCAGTATGAATGGTACCCTCTGGAGTTATGCAGGGCACTTTCTGTACAACTCAATGAAGAGACCCTGCCTCCAGGTTGGCATATTTCCTCCTTTCAAATGAATATGTTGGCAAGTGGGTGTTTTCTCCATGTCTGCAAGCTTGATTGAATCAATCTCCCTGAGAGAGAATATTCTGCTCCCCTGTGCTGATACAGAAAGTTTCTGAGCCTAGGAGGTCCTGGACTGTGATAAATTTCCCCCCAAAATAAAGGCCACCTTGTGAAATCCCTTACCGGACAGTTAAAACTCTCCTAGTGACATCCTGACTTTGCTGCCAACTTCTTTAACATCTCAGCAGATGATCTGACCTTTCTGGGGTCTGTGTTTCATCTATAAAAAGAGGATGTGCAACAATGATGCAACAGTGAGGACCACCCCCCCCCGCCCCTGCCATGCCTCCGGAAAGGGTGGACGGGTGCCAGTAGAGGATGCTTTGTGCTCTCAAGACTTTAAATATGTGAGACATGCACCTCTCTTTAGCCCAAGTGTGACTCCAACGCTGCTTAATTTATGTTCAATTATTTATTCTGCTGTAATGCCTTCTCCAATTACTAATAGATAATTGCATAAGAGGAAATGAAACCCAACATGCCAGACTAATGTGAGATCATTTTATGAGCAAATTTCTGGCTGGGAAACACTGGCTGAAATGGGGCACAGGTGATTAAGTACAATGAAAGCAGGGAGACAGGGCCCCCCTTTAATTAGCTCCTTAACTTATTTAATGATGCATTGTGGGTCCTGAAAGATGTTATTCTTTGAGTTTAATGTGCCATACCATACAGGAAAAAGAGCCTGTGAAGGAAAAAGCCAACATGCTGACTTGTGAACATGTCCTTGGTGTGATCTGCTCAATACCATGAGAAAGACTGGAGATGGTTATTCTGCTTTCTTTCTCCCTTCTCTGAACATCAGGTACACGTGGGAAGACCCTTGCAGTAACTTCATGCAGCCCTCAGCCTCAAAACTTTACTTGGCAACCTGGCAACTGTGTGTATTTCTACTTCCTGCCTCAGCACATTTGTGATCAATGACAAGAAACTAAAATTTCCCTCTAAGTTATACTTCGTCTTGGGTAAAAATCAGAGTCCAGAGAGGAGGGGAGTAAGAAATGTCATAATTTTTTTTAAACTGAACTGTAATTTTAGAGCCCATTTCACAAGGAATGTAGAAACTTTGTCTCAATAACCTTGGGGTCTCCTTCTTCAGGAGTTACCTGGGTATCTTCAAGCAGGTCTGACCTCACCTATCTGTGCATGCCCATCTGTTTCTAGTCCCTGCTTCCTGGATGAGAGCACTGGGATAAATGCAGCCCTTTTACCAGAACAAGCATATATTCTAGGTGAGCAGTGACTAGATTCAATCACCTTTTTTCACTCTTCTCTCTGAGGCCATCTCCACCCTGTTCAATATATTCTCCTGTCTAAGTTCACCTTCTCCTTGTTCCATTGATGTCCCTTTTGTGGCCTTTTCCACATGAACGAAACACCAGGGCTCATAGATCAGAGTCTGGAATGTGAGCGAGACTCTGAAATAACTTAATCCAACTCCCTCCCTCTTACACTGAGGTGACTCAGGAGTTGGGGGAGAGTGTGATTCTACAAGGAATTTTCTGGGATGGAAACTGCTCTGTATCCTGTTTGTGGTGATGGTTGGATGAATACACACTTGTGTTAAGAGTTCATAGAACGAAATACCAAAAAATCACTTTTCCTGTATGATAACATAAAAAATACAGACCTAGCAAGCTTGAGAGTTGGGCTCAAAATCTTGGTCTCCTGAACCTTATAAAAGTACTCCCTAAAACAAAAAAACTACTTCCCTAAGACAACGACAATTTAGTTGACAAAGTAGGTCAAAATGGCTTGTGTGCATGCGTGCTAAGTTGCTTCAGTCGTGTTTGAACCTTTCTGACTCTTTGCGACCCCATGGACTGTAGCCCGCTAGGCTCCTCTGTCCATGGAAGTCTCCAGGCAAGAATACTGGAGTGGGCTGCCATGCCCTCCTCGAGGGGATCTTCCCCACCCAGAGATCGAACCTGTGTCTCCTGCATTATTCTATTACCACTCAAGCAAGATGGCATGGACATGTATATAAATATGTGGGTCATCTTGACATGCTTTATGTATGTGTTGTATATTATATACTATATCATATATATTAGTATATCATATATTCTTATATATTCTTATATTCATGTATTAGTCATATTAGTATACATATATATTCTTATTTATATTCCTTTCCCAAGAGCTAAGCACAGTGTCTGGTCAAGAAACACTTACTGAATGACAAAATTAGTAGTTTGCATAAAGCAAGCACCATGAAAGAATACAAGTGAGATCCTAGATACACAAGTGGGGGTTGCTTGAATTTTAGGCTTTCAACAATCTGTTTTCTCACTTTTTCAATACCCCTGCCAGCTGTGGGCTCAGCTAATTACCTGTAGTAATAAAGCCAGTGCTAACGGAAGCTGTCAGTTTCCTGTCCCTTAGCTGCGAGCCTTTCAAATCACCCATAATGGTTTTCACTCGGTCCCTTTACTTGTCCCTTGGGCTCCAGGCTCATTTATGACCTGCAGCCTCAGCAGTCTGATTTCCATGTCTTCTAGTCACCTCAAATTTAACAAGGCCAGAACTGAACTGCTGAGTTCCTGTCCCCTAGATAAAACCCCAAACAAAAACAAATTGTCTCTTGCCCTCTTCAGTAAAAGGCACCACCAGGCAGCCGGCTGCACCGGCCAAAAACTAAAATGTCACTCTTGATGCCTTCCACTTCCTCAAATCCATCATCCTCTCTCTCCTCACTCCATCTGTCTCATCCTGGTTGTCATCTCTCACCTGAGAAACTGCTAGAATCTTCTCATTGACCTCCCAGCTTCGACGGTTTCCCTGCTACAGGTCATTCTCTGAACAATGAACTGGACTTAAAAATTAAAATTACATCATGTCATTAAAACTTACAGGGCTCCCTTCCATGCTCAGGATACAGTCCATTGCCAGCCCTCTAGGATTTGACAGCTGCCCTTCTCCTCAATCTCTTCTCTTTGCACTGTCCCTCCTACTGATACTTCAGCCATTTTTGCCTTTTTCACTGTGTATCAAATATGCCAAGTTCATTCTTTAGGGCCCCTTATTTTAACTTGGCCTCTATCTCTCTTCCCCTGGATTGTGTCTGGCTGCTTCTTTTCCTGCAGGTCTCAGATGTGAACTGTTCAGATAAGACTTCTTTAACTACCCAACCCAAAAGAGCCTAATATTTTTATTCATAAAAATAAGTTGTCTGAAGATTTCCCTGGTGGTCCAGTGGTTAAGAACCTGCCTGCTAATTCAGGGGACAACAGGTTTGATCCCTGGTCCAGGAAGATCCCATGTGCCATGGAGCAACTAAGCTCATGGTGGCAGTAGTGATGGTTTAGTCACTAAATTGTGTCCGACTCTTGCGACCCCATGGACTGTAGCCTGCCAGGCTCCTCTATCCATGGGATTCTCCGGGCAAGAATACTGGAGTGGGTTGCCATTTCCTTCTCCAGGGGATCTTCCCAACCCAGGAATTGAACCTGTGTCTCCTGCACTGCAGGCAGATTCTTTACCGACTGAGTTATGAGGGAAGCCCTAACTAAGCTCATAGGCCACAACTACTGCGCCCGAGTATCACAACTACTGAAGCCCCCACACTCTAGAAAACACAAGAGAAGCTACCATAATGAGAAGCCCTCACACCACAACAAAGAGTAGCCCCCGCTCACCACAACTAGAGAAAGCCCACATGCAGCAAAGAAAACTCAGGGCAGCCAAAAATAAGTAAAAAGTTAAAAAAAAAAAAGTTGTCTGTTGTCCTCCTCTGGAATATAAAGCCCCCTAGGTGTAGGGTTCTTTTCTATTTTACTCTCTGCTGTAGCTGCATTCCAAGAACAGCGTGTACAGTAGGTATGCAGCAAATGTTTGATGGATAAATTAACTGAAAAGGAAATGCACACAAAGAAAAAAGTAATTGAGATTTTCTTGGAGAAACCCTCAAAGACCGCATAAGCTGGCTGACATATTCCAGTTCAGTTCAGTTTAGTCGCTCAGTCGTGTCCAACTCCTAGTGACCCCATGGACTGCAGTACACCAGGCCTCCCTGTCCATCACCAACTCCCAGAGCTTACTCAAACTCATGTCCATTGAGTCAGTGATGCCATGCAACCATCTCCTCCTCTGTCATCCCCTTCTCCTCCCAACTTCAATCTTTCCCAGCATCAAGGTCTTTTCAAATGAGTCAGTTCTTTGCATCAGGTGGCCAAAGTATTGGAGTTTCAGCTTCAGCATCAGTCCTTCCAATGAATATTCAGGACTGATTTCCTGTAGGATGGACTGGTTGGATCTCCTTGCTCTTGGATCTCCTTGCTGACATATTCCAGAGGACACCTTTAAAGAAACAATCCCTAAGGTACAGATTTCAGTGAAAAACTACAGCTCTGAGGCAGGAATGCCCTTCTCTCTGTGTGTTGAAACTTCAACACTCAACACTTCTTCCCTCAGCCAGGGGTACTTTATCAGAGGGTAAAGAGCATGGCAGGAAGGTAGGTATTCAGGGAGTGAATTAGTATGTTTATTGGGCCACATCCTTAGAGGCAGGCCACTTGTCTCATCAAAGTTACAGCTGTCTCCTAAGCATTTTCCTCTCCAACCGGCAATTTGCATGGGCAAACTTAACATATTGTACGATGTTGATTTATGGTGACAATTAAGAACGTATTACCAAAGTCTATTTCACCATTAACATCCCTGGGGACAGGATAAGTTTTAAATCTTCTGGCTGCTTCCTCCCTAAAGGCCTGGATCTTGGCTAAGGATTTAGAGATTATAAATTTAACAAAGGATGAAAACTGCAAAAGGAGAGTCTTGAACAGCAAATAATGAGTTTAACCAGCATTTCAAGTTCTCAGCAAGATTTATAATGCCTCCCTGCCTGAGGCCAAGGGATCTTTTATTTTGAAGTTTATAGCCTCTGTGGTTGACTGTTTTAGCTCCAGATGTGAGAGTTTGGTCCTTGAATGGGATTCTTTATGGAAGCCAGTGTTCATTGCTTCAGCGAAATTTTCTTTCTGTGGACCTTTTTGGAGAAGAGTATAATGACCAGGAGGCATTAACTATCATTTCCAAAGACCAAAAGAGGCATTGTGCTATGCCCTGAACAAGTTGCCTGATGGACAGACCATTGACTGCATGCTCATCTGACCATCTAGTCTAATGGTAGTATAGTACCGTTCCAACACTCTGACTCGGAAGAACCTTGGGGCTAATTAGTTCTATAAATACAGACATCTGATTCTCTGGTGGGGCTACATTACCTCTGGGATCACCAATCACAGGAAAGAAACACTAGCAAAACCAATCACTCTCTACTGTGAGTTCAAACTCAAAGAGTTTGAAAGTCAATTACACCTAGATTAAACTTTCTCAAAGAACAGTCCACAGATGACTTCCATTGGTTTCTTTCCTCTATATGTCTGCAAGGGCCTCACGGAGAGAAAAGGAGGTGAGATTCCAACTCTTCTGAGACATTTACCCTTCACTGGACCACCCTCTAGCATGACAATAGTCTTATGCCCTCATGCTCAGTTTCATGCATCTACAATATCCTTGGCACTCTACTAGTTACCAGAACACTTCTAGTCTAAAATGAGCAATGAATATTCAATAGGAGAATTTCAAGTACCAGAAAGGCTGGTAGAAAATATTTTAACTCTGACTATTCATAGGTAATACTACCTTATCCTCTTCTTTACTCCCTCCCAGGAAGGAGTCATGTAAATGTTCGCTCTCAGGACAAATATATTGTAGATCAGAACTTGGCCCCATATATGGGTCCAAATTCCCCATGTTGTCTGGTCATGAGGCTTTCAAAGCAGGGCATTTTACCAAAAGGATACCATCCTCAAATGCAATGTGTATTATACACATACACACACACACGCATGCATGAAAGTAATCAGGGGAAAGGTATTGTTCTGTTTGGCAGGGACTGGCAGTGGATAGTGGCTCAGTGGGCAAAAAGTTAACCCATCCTGGTCACCAGAATCTTCTTTGTTAATATTTATTTATTTGGCTGCATCGGGTCTTGGTTGCGGAGCACAGGATCTTTATTGTGGCACATAGACTCAGTAGTTGTGGTGTGCAGGCTTAAGATATAAGATCCCAAGGCATGTGGGATCTTAGTTCCCTGACCAGGGATTGAACCCACGTCCCCTGCATTGTAAGGCAGATTCTTAACCACTAGACCTGCAGGGATGATGTTCTTGGTCACCAGAATCTTAACCATGATAATCAGAAAGGACATAGAAACACATCCATCCATATAAAATAAAATGAATATTTCTCCTACAGGATAAAATTTCATAATGAATTGGATATCCTATGGCATAGTGGAATGATGATTATGATAACTAACACTGACTGGAAGCTTCCTTTGTGCTTAAGAATTGTACATGCACTGTGAGTGATTCTCAACACTGTGTTAAGAGTTAGGTAATCTTTAATCTCCATTTTGAGAATCCAAAAAAAGTTTAACTGATTGGAAAAGACCCTGGTGCTTGGAAAGAATGACAGCAGGAGGAGAAGGGGACAACAGAAGATGAGATGGTTGGATGGCACTACCAACTCAATGGACATGAGTTTGAGCAAGCTCCGGGAGATGGTGAAGGACAAGGAAGCCTGGCATGCTGCAGTCCATGGGGTCGCAAAGAGTTGGACATGACTTAGTGACTGAACAATAACAAGATTATACAGCAGAGAAATGAGCTGGGATTGGAATCCAGACAGCCTGACTCCAGAGGCAACTTCTGCAAAGTTCTGAACAGAAAACATTGTAAGCTTTCCAGACCATATGGCTTTAGTTATAACCACTCAACCACCACTGTGGTATAAAAGCAGCCATTAGACAACAAGTAAAGAAATTGGCTCGGCCGTGTGCCAATAAAACTTTACTACTGGAACTGAAATTTGAACTTCCTGTAATTTTCACACATTGTGAAATATTGCTTTCTGGTTTTCCCAACCATTTAAAAATGTAAAAACTTTTGTATCACCTATGGTTGATACAAAGATGGATGACAGACTGGATATGGCCATTGGGCTGAATTGATAAGAGGAAAGACAAGGAATTCAGGCAAGGCTTTATTGGGAGCAAAAGCAAGTAACAGGTTGCCTTGCTTGCTCTCCAAGGGGAGTGAGTTGGTTCCTTAAATGGGGTAAGGGGGTGGGGGCAAATTAGTGGGTGGGGCCTACTTATGCAGTCTGCCCGCCCCCCTGGTAGCGCTGTGTGCTGGGATCATGCTCAGTACCCAGCTTTTGCTCTTGGCCCCTCAGAAGTGGCAGGTAGGTTTTACTTTTCTGTATCTTGCTGTCCATAATAACTTGCGGGTGTGCAGTTATTTCTAGTCCCTTATATTAATAGTGTCTTTGCATTCTGTTACTTAAGGAGGAAATGTTTGTTCAGGTGCAGGCACTGCAGTAAAGAATCCCAGGTCCCAACTTGTCTCAGAGTTATCTTAGGCATGTTGCTTAATGTTTCAGCTTCTTACCTTTAATCACTAGACCTTCACTGACTGTGTCCATTGGTATTTTCCCATTCACATGTTCATACTTTCATTTAACAAGTATTTAGTGACCCATGCTCTGAGCTAAACGCTGAAGATGCAGGATTCAGTTCCTGCCCTTACTGAACTTATGTTTCGATGAGAGTAACAAACAAATAGTCACATGTTCTACTATGTGCAAGAGTATGGCAGCAAAGTACTGAGAGCTATGGGCCATTGACTAAGAGAAAGAGCTCGGTATGTCTCAGAGGCATCATGGGAAAAGTAGAGAAATTTTACGGACTAAGGTAATTCCACATAAGCAAGGGGCCTCGACTCACTTTTATTTGTTCTACTCTGGTTTGGCTGTCTTGAGAGACCGAGACATTATCTGAATCATAGAAGCTAGTCAATTGCTCTAATTTCTTGACAAAAGATGTACTGTTTTTATTACTGTGCAACAAATCACCATACACTTAGCAGCATACATTCATTATCTCACAGTATCCATGGGTCAGGAGCCTGGACATGGCTTAGCTGGCCCCTTGGCTCAGGGTCCACTTGGCTACCCTCTCATCTAGAGGTTTGACTGGAGAAGCATCAGCTTCCAAGGGCATCCATACTGTTGGTAGAATTCATTTTCTTATAACTGTAGAACTCTTGGCAGCTTCTTTAAAGCTAACAGCAAAGTGAGAATGACTGCTCAGAGTCACGTAAGTATAAATAAAACTCTCTACCCATCAATATCTATATAGATAGATACATATATAGATACATAATATAATGACGAGAATGGCACACCATCACCGTTGCCACATGACATAGCTTAATCAAGGAAGTGATACCCCACCCATGACCATTGCCATATTTAATCTGCTAGAGGAAAGTTATAGGTCCTACTACACCAAAGAGGAAAGGACTGACCAGAACATTTTAACTGGGGGCAAAGATCACGGGAGTCATCTTAGGATTCAGCTGCCACAGTAGGTTTCATCTGAAAGACACAGGACTGATAGTGGTACCTGGCTTGTGGGGTTGTCTATATACCTGAAGAGCTTAGAACACTGCCTGGCACACTGAAATGGCTTGATCACCATTATTATCTTCATTTGCCACTGTCGTTACTAAGAAGGTTGGCCATATTTTTTATTGTTATGCAGAGCAACTTCTCTCTTGCGTGTCCAGGGATTTCTCCATGCATCACACCGAGTCCACATTCCCTCTGATGTCTTGGAATCTTTGAGCCGGACCTGATGGCTCGGTGCCATCTCATTTTCTAGGTGGAAATGTCCCTGTTAGAGATGGGTTATGTCAACTTTATTGGAGAAGGCAATGGCAGCCCACTCCAGTACTCTTGCCTGGAGAATCCCATGGATGGAGGAGCCTGGTAGGCTTCAGTCCATGGGGTCGCTAAGAGTCGGACACGACTGAGCGACTTCCCTTTCACTTTTCTCTTTCATGCATTGGAGAAGGAAATTGCAACCCACTCCAGTGTTCTTGCCTGGAGAATCCCAGGGACGGGGGAGCCTGGTGTGCTGCCATCTATGGGGTTGCACAGAGTCGGACACGACTGAAGCGACTTAGCAGCAGCAGCAGCAGCATGTCAACTTTTGCCTATAATCTCTGAGCTTCCAAATTCCAAATGCTAACTTGCTATGATTCAACAAATTCATCTCACAACCTTTTACTGCATGCCTACAGCCTGCCAAGTCCTATGTGTTCGCCCTCTCAGTTGGCTTGTTCCAGCCCCGATCCCCAGAAACTGTTCTCTCATTTGCCTGTTTTAATTTGGATCTGATGTCACTTTTTTCTCTTTCTACTTAAAATCGAGTCCATTTTTAAAAGCAATATCTACAACTTTGAACTGCTGGAGAAATAGTGCACCTCACTGACCCTCCCTGTACTACACAGAAACACATATAACTAAACTTTTCCCTCTCTCTTTATTTCTACCACCTTTCCTTGTCATTGAGACTCAAAACTGATCCCTGCCTCTTCCATCTTAGAACCAATTCCACAAACAAACCCCTCTGATACTTTAGTTGGCTGACTTTTCTTTCTTTCATTGTTTTTGTTTTTCGTCTCTGATTGCCTAGAAATCCTTTCTGAAAGATTTCACTCAAAGTTTCAAGTGATGGTTACTATATCATCAGTAACAACAACAACTAACACTGACTACATTCCAGAATCTGTTCTAAGATCTTTGTATCTATTAACTCATTGAACCTTCATTGTAGAAATCAGGAAACTAAAGCACAGAGAACTTGAATAACTTGCCAAAGGTCACACAGCTAGCATGCCCAAGTTGTCTAATCCCAAAGCCTACAATTTTAACCATTATACTAGTCTGCCTCTCTGCATAGACTATGGAAGAAAAAAAAAGAAACTTAGGAAATGGAATTTTATTTCCAGAAATAAACTTTGGATCCAAACAATAGGGTATGGGGTGAGGTTACAGGAAAACAAGGAGAGAGAGCGGGAAAAATTCGACTCTGCAATAACAGAGCTATAGATACAAACACAGCTATAGATACTGCTTTAAAGAAAATCAGCCCAACTGAAATAAAATAGAGAAAAAGGCAATACTGAATTCAAATGAAAACAGGCACAGTGGGAGAAGGCAAAAATACAGGGAGAAAGTATCTGGGTACAGATTCCAGCAGGATTGGTTTGAATCTTGGCTTGAGACTTAATATCCAGTTGAATGTTGGGGAACAAGGAGGTCAGCCCCAATCTTGTTTGATGAAATGAATGTTTATTCCTTAAAGCAAGTGAGTAATCATAGATGGACTCTTAACCATTCACGAAAACATTCACTCCTAAATGTTCTAGAAAGTGATATTTTGTTTTTATTACTTTATACTACTCAAGGCAACAAAATCAGGATATATGACTGGTAACTAATATTTCACCATTAAATATTATGACATTAGTACTCAACATTAGACATTTCACTCTATTCCTATTTTTTTTTTTTTAAAGAATTAAGGCTTTTCATTTTTTAATTTGCAATATCTAATGGGGACATCCATTCCATTTAGTCAGTAAAGACTGACTTATGCTATGAGGATAGTAATTTGCTAAGTGCTGACATTATGGCAGCTCTGTGCTGAGCCCCACATGTAGGATCAGTTATCAAAATCAGACCCAGCCTTTACCTTCTAGTGCTTACAATCTACCGAGTACTGAACCACATGAGATTGCCAAGAATCAACTGTGGTTTACTTCAAGTGTGGCAATTTCATATGGTTCAACCTAATAAGAGGGTTATGTAGTAAATGACAAAGAATGTTCAAACTATTGCACAATTGCACTTATCTCACACAGTAGCAAAGTAATGCTCAAAATTCTCCTAGCCAAGCTTCAACAGTATGTCAACCGAGAACTTCCAGATGTTCAAGCTGGATTTAGAAAAGGCAGAGGAACCAGAGGTCAAATTGCCAACATCCATTGGACCACTGAAAAAGCAAGAGGGTTCCAGAAAAACATCTACTTCTGCTTTATTGACTACGCCAAAGCCTTTGTGTGGATCACAACAAACTCTGGAAAATTCTGAAAGAGATGGGAATACCAGACCACCTGACCTGCCTCCTGAGATATTTGCATGCAGGCCAAGAAGCAACAGTTAGAACTAGACATGGAACAACAGACTGGTTCCAAATCAGGAAAGAAGTACGTCAAGGCTGCATACTGTTACCCTGCTTATTTAACTTTTTTGCAGGGTACATCATGAGAAATGCCAGGCTGGATAAAGCACAAGCTGGAATCAAGAGTGCTGGGAGAAATATCAATAACCTCAGATAAGCAGATGACACCACCCTATGGAAGAAAGCGAAGAAGAACTAAAGAGCCTCTTGATGAAAGTGAAAGAGGAGAGTGAAAAAGTTGGCTTAAAACTCAACGTTCAGAAAACTAAGATCATGGCATCTGGTCCCATCATCTCATGGTAAATAGATGGGGAAACAATGGAAACAGTGACAGACTTTATTGGCGGGGGTGGGGGCGGGGGCTCCAAAATCACTGCAGATGGTGACTGCAGCCATGAAATTAAAAGACGCTTGCTCCTTGGAAGAAAAGTTATGACCAAACTAGACAGCATATTAAAAAGCAGAGACATTACTTTGCCAACAAAGGTCCATCTAGTCAAAGCTATGGTTTATCCAGTAGTCATGTATGGATGTGAGAGTTGGACTATAAAGAAAGCTGAGTACTGAAGAATGGATACTTTTGAACTGTGGTGTTGGAGAAGACTCTTGAGAGTCCCTTGGACTGCAAAGAGATCCAACCAGTCCATCCTAAAGGAAATCAGTCCTGAATATTCATTGGAAGGACTGATGTTGAAGCTGAAACTCCAATACTTTGGCCACCTGATGCGAAGAGCTGACTCATTTGAAAATTCCTTGATGCTGGGAAAGATTGAAGGTGGGAGAAGAAGGGGATGACAGAGGATGAGATGGTAGGATGGCATCACCGACTCAATAGACATGAGTTTGAGTAAGCTCCAGGAGTTGGTGATGGACAGGGAGGCCTGGCGTGCTGCAGTCCATGGGGTTGCAAAGAGTCAGACATGCCTGAGCAACTGAACTGAACTGTAGTAAATGATTACACAAACAGAAGTACAATTATAATCTGAGATGAGAGGCCCTAGAGAAATATACAGGGTTCTATGCAAACAAAAAAAACAGAAAACTGAGTATAAATCCTTTCAGGATGCTTTGGGGAAATGCTTCTTCTCCAGCCCTACGTAGCTTCTCAAGTAGAGAGGATTCTGTTCATGAAACAGCCCTGCCCTCTGCCCTCCTCCTCCACTGGTGAGTTAGGGAGAGAACTTTTGTTGAGCCCACTGTTTCCTTCTCCTTCCTCTCAGGAGGCAGCCACCACAGAAACATCTGCTTGGCATGCTCTTCCATGCTTAAGTTTCTCTTTGTCTTTTTGGCAAAATTTGAATAAGGCAAAATTTACTGTTTTGACCATTGGTAAGTCGAAATGGACCATTCTGACCATTTCAATGACCAATTCAATGGCATTAGTACCTTCACATTCTCATGCGACCATCATCATCATCTGTCCCCAGAAACTTCTTCATCTTCCCAAACTGAAACTCTGTCTCCATTAAATAACTCCCCATTTTTCCCTCTCCCCCAGACCCTGGCAACCACCATTCGACTTGCTGTCTTTATGAGTTTGACTATTTTAGATGCCTCATATAAGTGTAATCTCACAGTATATGTCTTTTTGTGTCTAGCTATTTTCCATAGCATAATGTCCTCAAAGTTCATCCATGTTGTGGCAGGTGTCAGAATTTCCTTCCACTGTAAGGCTGAAAAATATGACATAGTGTGTGTGTGTGTGTGTGTATAATATATATTTTTTAATATATAAAATGTATATATATATAAATTTAAATATATATATATATATATATATATATATAATCACATTTTCATTATCCATTCAGCCATCAACAGACACTTGGGTTGCCTCTCCCTTTTGGCTAATGCAGATAATGCTGCTCTGAATGTGGGTGTGTAAATATCTGTCTGAATTCCTGCTTTCAATTTTTGAGGGGTGGACTGGCAATTCTGTTTTTAATTTTCTGAGGAACTATCATGTTTTACACAGGCTACACCATTTTACATGACCACCATCAAAGCACAAGCATTTCAATTTTCCCACAAACTCACCAACTCTTGATTTCTCTTTTTGATAACAGTCATTCTAATGGATATGAAGTGTTATCCCATTGCAGTTTTGATTTGCATTTCCTTATTAGTGATGTTCAGCATCTTTTTACGTGCTTATTGACCAGCTGTATGTCTTCTCTGGAGAAATGTCTATCCAATCCTTCACCCATTTTTTAATCATGTTATCTGTTTGTTGTTGAGTTGTAGGAATTTTTTATATATTCTGGATATTAACTCCTTATCAGATACATGATTTGCAAATAATTTCTCCACTCTATGTTTTTCTACTCTGTTGCTAGTGTCCTTTGATGCATGGAAGTTTGTGGGGTTTTTTTTACATATATTTATTTATTTGGCTGTGTCAGGTCTCTCTGCCCTGCAGCATGTGGGAACTTAGTTCCCAGGCTAGGAATCAGAACACAATTCCCCTGAACTGCAAGGCAGATTCTTAACCAGTGCATCACCAGAGGAGTCCCCAAAAGGTTTTGATTTTGATGTAGTCCAGCTTATCTATGTTTTACTTGTTGCTTGTGCTTTTGGCGTTATGCTTTAAGTTTTACAGAGGCAGGCCTACCACTGGGATCCTGTGAGGTCAAGGGCTACCTGTGAGCTTAGTTAATTCTGGGTTTAATGTTAAGAACCTCACTCAACCACAGAAATAGGCTATATTTTCCAACATTAGCTTTTCCAGCTTAACAAAAGTGGTATTTTGATCTTCATCAGAATTAATCTTTGCCCTTTGCTTAACTTATCTGGTGCTAATTTATTCCCTTCTCACAATACCAAAATGATGCTTGGGAGAAGTGATTGGAGGAAGGGTGCAGAGAAGTCAACTAACTGAGGGGAGAAAAGAATGGTAAATCATCAAGGCAGAGGGAAAAGAATATACAAATGCCCTGAAGTAGCAGAAATATGATGTCATTCAGCTAATGAAAAAAAAAAGCATAAGAGGAGCTGGAAAAAGTCAAGAAAAGAAAGCAAAGAGAACGGAATGAGATGAAGCTCTGGCCAGGAGTATAGCCAGACTATTGGTAGGATCTTGTAGGGTATTATGTCTCCCCTTGACCAGAAAGAACTAAGTCTGTTTTCTGAGATTCCTGGAGCCTTTTATTCTTTGCCTATCCTCATTCCTAGGTACGAATAATGGAATCATCACATTTCCCTTGAAGCTGAGGATTCCTATTGAATAACTTAGATAAGCACATCACTTTTCTGCCACCAAAGCCTTAGGTCAGAAATGCTTTAACTGGGTAAGAAAACTCCCTATGTCAAAAATGGGAGAGAGGAGAATCATAAAAAAGGCAACGCAAATAAAACTAAAAAAATGCTTTCTTGGAGGGGAAATCTCTTCCCACTCTCGAAGGCATCAAAACTCTTGTCTCTCTAAAATTGTCCAAAAAAATTTAAAAGAAGGACTCCCCAAGACGCATTTGGCCCTTGGAGATATAACCACTTTCTCCTAGTTCTTGGAAAGGGGCGAGAGAAGGGGAAGACATTAATAACAACAATACTGAGCTCTGAGCGCCTCAGTCAACCCACAGAACTGCATCATCACACTGAATGCTCCTCACTTCCCTAGGAGGGCGGGTACCACCAGGAGCCCTATTGTGCATATAACACCAAGGAATTAAAGAGGTAAAATGAATTCCCCACAGTCACCACACCAGGGCATAGTAGAAAGATTTAAAGCCAGGTTTGTCTGATGCCAGGATTCATGTTTCTAATAATTTGGACAACAGCCTCATTTGCATAAATTCTATTCCAGAGAATAGACTAGGCAGCTTTGGCTGGCTTAGAAAAAAGGCTCTTTCCTAAATATGAGAATTTCATGTTGATTTGTCCTTTTACCCAGCGACCTCCAAGCCCTGATGGCACGTCTCAAGACAAAGCACCAAGTTCTGCTAAGTGACTGGATTACAGAGGGAGAAAGGAAGATGGACAAGCTGCTAAGAAGGTGGATCTGGAGGGAAAAGAGAGGGTGAGGGATAGAAGGAAGGGGAAGAGGTGCTGTCCTCATCCCCAGAGAGTGTCTGTTTTAATTGAAGCTAATTAGCCTGAATTCCCTTTTTCATCCAGACATTTGCTTCTCCCACCCCAAAAATCCAAAAGCAGAGTTAAAGAGAGAGATTTAAAAATAAGAGTAAAAAAATAAATAAATAAAAATTTAAAAAAATAAAAATAAGAGTAACCCTGTCTCACTGATTCATTCTTTCACATAATTTTATGGAGTAGCTGCTCTGTGGCAGGCACTATTCTAGGTATTTAGGGTAGATCACTGGGCCAGACAAAGATTCTTTCCCATGTGAAGTCCTACTGAAAGGAAAACAGACAATAACCAATAAACAAAATAAGAGTGAGCACAAAGTGTCTAAACAGAACCTTTCCTCTGTGTGTGTGTGTGTGTGCGTGTGTATGTGTGTGTTCAGTCGTGTCCGATACTTTGTGACTCCATGAACTATAGCCCGTCAGGCTCCTCTGTCCGTGGAATTACCCAGGCAAGAATACTGGAGTGGGTTGCCACATTTCCTACTCCAGGGGAGTTCCTAACCCAGAAATCAAACCTACGTCTCTTGCATCCCCTGACTTAGCAGGCAGATTCTTTACCACTGCGCCACCTGAGAAGCCCCTTCTATTATTCCAAATCTGGCCATCTGAATACATAGCCTGCTCTGTGACAGATTTGGTATTAGATGTTAATCTCACTTCACTTAGGTTGTTTCTCTGACGTGGACACTGTTATAATCCCCATTTTATAAATGAGCAAGCTGAAGCTTCTCTGGTGGGTCAGACAGTAAAGAATCCCCCTGCAATTCGGAAGACCCTGGTTCAATCCCTAGGTTGGGAAGATCCCCTGGAGAAAGGAATGGCTACCCACTCCAATATTCTTGCCTGGAGAATCCCATGGACACAGAAGCCTGGCAGGCTACAGTTCATGGGGTCACAAAGAATCAGACACAGCTGAGCAACTAACACTTTCAAGCAGAAGCTTAAAAACGCATCTGCCTAACAACCCACAACTACTCAGTGGCAGATTCTGTTTGAACCCATGGAGCTTGATTCTAAAATCTGTGCTGTAAGCTCTAGGTAGACCACTTCCTGGTATTAGGTTCCAAGTTATGAACAACAGAAATGGACTCTATTTAAGTTAAATAGGAGAGGGAGTATCAGAAGAGTATCCAACTGCTCACAGGATAAAGAAGAAATAGAAAATTAGACTTTGAAAATGGGAAAGAATCAAGGGAAAGTAGATAGCCACAATTACAGCTAACACCTCACCCCGGAAAAAGTTCAGTAAGAGTGTCTCTACCTCCCCCACGCCCATGTCTTTGTGTGGGCAGCTCTAGATTCAAAGTCCTAGGAAGGAGCATGTTAATGGCTGAACTTGGGTTTAGGGCTCACACTGTAACCTCCAGGGGTCACAGAAAGCAAATAACTGGTTTGTTAGCTTCTACGGCAGAAGCAGGGGCCAGGCATGTTTCCAAGACAGTTTGTAGCCTACTTCCTAAACACAGGAAGGAAGACGCCCTGCCTTCACAATTTTCTGCTGCATTGGTATATCGGCTGCCCTGCTATTTGCTTAATATTTCTCTTTAAGTAGACTCTACATTTTAATTTATTTTAAAAGGAAACTTTATATTACTGTTGAGAACATGGGTTCAATGTGCCAGCTGTACTTCACTGCCTAATAGTCATTAAAATAAGCATAAAACTGTGAAAGGTTTTGAACCTAACCCAGGAACCAAGAGCACCCTGCGCTGCAGGAGACCCTGCTCTAATGTAAGTGACCCCTTTCCTGGTCCCCTTGGGGTTGGCTGAAAGGATGTTGCTGCCCAGAGAGACTACAGGAAGCTTGACATTTATCACTAGGGTTCAGAGTCAGGGACTTGTGGGAAATCTACCCGAGCAGTATCTCGTCTTCCTTATTCAGTCATCAGTTGAGTCCCAGAGCTTCTTTTTTCTTGGTAATGCAGGCACAGCTGCTCCTTGGGTTGTGGACGCAAATGCCCTTCTCCGCATTTCCCCAAATGCTCTGTAGGCTTAACACACCTATTTCCTTTTAAGAAGCAGAGTTCAAAGCCTCTTACACCCTCTCTATTTGCTCTACCCCAGACTAACAGACTTACCAAATAAACAGACAAGCAAACAAATCTAAGACTCACCCCCAACCCCCAAAAAAGGGAGGGGAGACTGGGAGATAGACAATGTGGTCCAGGGAATATTTTCCTTTGCTTGCAGTTAAAGCGATGAACAAATTTATTTACACAACTTGTATCCACCTAGGACTACTCTCACACCGCAAAGACATAAATGCTGCAAAAAATCTACTTTCTCTCTCTGTACAGAAAGCCCTGTAAACAGACCTGCTTTGAATGCAAAGCAGGACACCCAACTGGAAGAACAAAGGGCTTTGGAGGAAGCTGAGGAGGAGATGCTACACATCCCTGCCCGGCACTCTCCCCCTCCTCGTCCCCTCTCCCCTCCTCTCTCATCCCATCCTCCCCTTCTTCCCTTTTCTGTATCTATCTCTGTCTCAGTCTCTCTCCTCCTCTTCCCTTTTCTTCCTTCCTGCCACCCCCAGAGGAGGTGGATGAGCAGACAGCCAAACTTTCACAGCCTGGAGAATCCTGGCTGGAGCTGCAGAGGTGCTGTGTTGTAACAGAAAAGCCACTGCTCTGGTTCCCCTGTACTAAGGGGGCTGTTCCTGGCACCCCTGATTTTCCACCTGAGAAGTGGGCAGGCCACGGAACATCATCGCAGAGCGTTCAGTCATAAATTCTCCTCCTTAATACAGTCAGCTGAATTAGACAATCAATTAATTAATAAGTGGTACTGCTTGGACTAATACATATGCCGACACAGCAAGAAGCTGGGAGAGCACAAGGGAAACACAAAAAGCGAAGAGGCTTCCTCTGCAAAAGGAGAGTATTTACTCTGAGCGCAGCAGAAGTTCAGTAAACATCTGCTTATTCAGAATATGAGCAACCAGGGAGCTCGAAACAAGCAGAAAGGTTCCTTGGAATTTTAAAAGAACCACTGAGGCTCTTAGCCACAAGATGCTCAGACCATATCAAATCTTGAAGTGCTCTCTAAATCAAAAGATTTCTTTGCCCCTATGGAGTTTTTAGAATAAAGTGGGTTCCAACTTTATGAAAATTAGCTCTAAGGGTATTGCTCTGGAGCAGCTCTCAGCTAATGTGGATATTCTGTCCACCAAATAATCCACTTGTCAATTGTGGGACATGAAGGGGGTGGGGAGAAAAGGTGGGAGAAACAGGCTGTAAACCATCACATTGTGTTCATGCTAGAAAAGCTGTGTTATAGTTTACACACTGAACCTGGAGTTTAGAAAAGTGGGTGGGACCCCTGGTTCTTCATTAACCAGAGGTGCATTTGGGCAAGCTTCTGAGAGCCTCCCAGGTGGCTCAGTGGTAAAAGAACCCGCCTGCCAAGGTAGGAGACCTAAGAGATGTGAGTTCCATCCCTGGGTTGGGAAAATCCCCTGGAGGAGGACATGGCAACCCACTCCAGTATTCTTGCCTAAAGAATCCCATGGACAGAGAGTCCATTGGGTTGCAAAGAGTCAGACATGACTGAAGAGACTTAGCACACACACACACACACACACACACACACACACACACGCACTGAGATCCTCAGCTTCTCAATCTGAATAATGGGAAAATGTCATTTTCACAAAGTGGCTGTGAGGATGAAATAAAAAAAGTTGTGTATTATTATATTATGATATTACATATGTTACTATGTCATGTATCAGATATCATCAGATATTATATATTTAATATATATCAGATAATATAGAGTATTCAAATGCAAGGAATAATTACCTTCATTTACAATAACACACACTCAGGTTAGAGTTATTTCCTCATTCTCTGTTTCCCCTCTCCCTCCCCCTCTCTCCCTTCTAGGGAGCACAGTAATATCTGTGATAACTATTACTCATGGAAATTACATCTCTCCACTAGATCTTACAGAATAAATTTCACTGACAGCCATTAAAATATTTCAGACAATATGCCTCCTATAAAAATGTTATTAATCACTATTTTATTTCAAGATGTTGGTCTAAGGGGGGAAAAGAAGCTAGACTTTAACATTTTGTGAGGTAGTTTTGTAGCAAGGTGGATTTCATTAGACTTGGTCCACTCCTTTCAAACTAGCAACAAATGAAGAATGGAAGGAAAAGTCGGATATCCATGAAATATCCAGCAATTAAGCTGAGGCCAAGATCTCTACTGTGCTTATAAAGATTATAATAAGTTAAAAAGAGACCGTCCTGCCCACAAACTCTGTATCTACTCAAATGACAAGTTTACCTTCTGCTTAGTCTCAAGGAATGGAAATGTTTTGAAATTTTTTCCTCTTATTCCTTTAGGAGGAATAAGAGGAAATTTATCCTCTTAGTCCTTTTGGAATGGGCATCTGATATCAATAAGAATAAGAGAAAATTTATCCTCTTAGTCCTTCTGGAATGGGCATCTGATATCAATAGTATAATATAAGATAGACAGGTACAGAGATGGATTTCTTTCAAATAGATTCTTTCTTCTGTTCATAAGGGGACACAGACAAAGGGACCTCAGAAGAAAAATGTGCAAATATGGCTGATCTAGAAGGAACCTAAAAATAATCTTACCTTACTTTCTCAATTTTAAAAAGTGGTGGGTGTGCATGCTCAGTTGTGTCCGACTCTTTGCGACCCCATGGACTGTAGCCCACTAGGCTTCTCTGTCCATGGGATTTTCTGGGCAAGAATACTGGATGGGTTGCCATTTCCTCCTCCAGGGAATCTTCCCCACCCAGGGATCGAACCTGCATCTCCGGTGTCTCCTGAATTGGAGGCAGATTCTTTACCGCTGAGCCACTGGGGAAGCCTTAAAAGGTAAACCACATAAAAAAACTTATTTGCCCTCAGTCACAAAGCCAATTCTGCAACTGTTTATAATAATAGCAAACATTCATTTGTTGTGGTTCAGTCACTAAGTTGCATCTGACTCTTTGTGACCACATGGACTGTAGCCCACCAGGCTCCTCTGTCCATGGAATTTCTCCAGGCAAGGACACTAGAATGGGTTGCCATTTCCTTCTCTAGGGTATCTTCCCAACCCAGGGATTGAATCTGAGTCCTTTACATTAACAGGTGGCTTCTTTACCGCTGAGCCACCAGGGAAGCCAAACATTCATTAGGTCCCTACAATATACCAGGTTTTGCATTAAGCTCTCTATGTGTGATATCTCATTACATCTTTCCAGAACAATCAGAATGCCACTCTTACTGATAAGGAAACTGAAGCTCAGACAAGTGAAGTAGCTGGTAAGGTGCAGAGACAGGACTGGGATCTGAAAAGTACACTGAGCTACAAGGAACCCAAGACTCTTGGTTTCCAATCTAGTACAAACTCTCTCTAGATTTTAATCTGAATTTTTTATTTAAAAAGTTTCATTCATGCCAGTGGTAATTGGAAAATTCCTTCTTTTTAATGAACACGTGGAAAAATAATTACCTCCTCAAATTGTGCATTCCCTTTCTTCTAGTGTAGTCTACCGCAAGCACAGAAGACTAGCTCAGCTGGGGCTGGGTTGCCCCATAAATAAATCATGTCCAGGTCGAGCCGGTACGGCTGTTGCTGGAAATGGCGGTGTCAAAAAGCAGCCACGCTCTCTTCCATGAGCGCATGTTTCCAAATTGCCCTTGATAGGTTATGAGCAGAGCATTTCAGAGGGATGTGTTAAATATGAGCACAAGTGCTTTGAGAGGCTGCCTTTCCACTTCCTGGCACTTTGATTTCTTTTACTTCCATTTGGTTTTGCCTTGACTACCATAAGGAAGGAACCCAAGAGCAACTCCTGGGGCAGCTAGTCTGGTTGCAGGGTGACTCTCCTGACCTCTTAATGTGAGCAGAACAGAACTATGAGTTAATGAGGTACATGGTCTCAGAGGTTGAGAGATGTGGGTTCAAATCTTGGCTCTAGCATTTCCCATCCTTGTGGCCCTAGGCAACTTTCTTAGCTTCACAGTTTTTCAACTATGGAATAAGGATAATAATGCTCTCCTCCAGAGACTGCAGTGAGGGTTAAACACGTGTGTTAATAAGTGTGCCTGTTCATTATTCATTACATATGAGACTCACCATTAAGCACTGAACATGTATGTATTACATTTGGCCCTATATATCCGTAGGGACTGCATTTGCAGATTCAACCAACTGATGGATCAAAAATAGTTGAATTTAAGAAAGTTCCAAAAAGTAAAACTTGAATTTTCTGCAACTATTTATATAGCATATATACTGTATTTACAGCTGTTTATATAGCATTTATATTGTATTAGGTACTATAAGTTATCTAGAGGTGATTGAAAGTATAATCAGAGTACACATATAGGTAATATGCAAATACAGCACCATTTTATATAAGGCACTTGAGCATCCATGGATTTTAACATCCAACTCCCCCTGCCTCCAAGGGTTACCAAGGAAAGACTACTCATATAATGCTTACAAAGAAACAGGAAGTTAATAATAACCCCATATCACAGATGTGGAAACTGAGGCATAGGGAGGTTATATAACCAGTCCACTGTCTCACAGCAGGCTTTGCACCAGGCAGTCTGGCTCCAAGCTAAAATCCCTTAGCAAACACAATTAGTAGTGAGCTTGACATAGAGAAATTGCTTAACAGATTTTGGTTATCTTTTGCCATTGAACTGCCTCCTGATTGCTCACCTATTCAGAGAGGACAATCTTCAGTGTCTTGAGGGAAGAACAACAGAATTACAAATATTGACCCTCAGGTGTGTGCCAGATTATTATATTCTTCTACATCTTCATGGTATAACTATATGCTAAATGGTGGTTCAGACAGTAAAGAATCTGCTAGCAATGCAGGAGACCTGGAATCAATCTCTGAGTTGGGAAAATCCCCTGGAGAAGGGAATGGCTACCCACTCCAGTATTCTTGCCTGGAGAATTCCGTGGACAGAGGAGCTTGGTGAGCTACAGTCTATGGGGTCACAAAGAGTCAGACACAGCTGAATGACTAACACTTTCACTATCCCCACTGGAGCTCTACAAGGTCAAGGGACTGTCCCAAGGCAGAGAGGGCATCAGGACAGAAGTCTGCATATTCTAGCTCTGAAGCCCACAGCACACTGACAAGCTAGGCAAGCCCTTATAAGACACACTGTCAAAATAAGACAGATCCTTTCCATCTCCCCGACTCCATCCTGGTCTCCTAAGACAGGGCTTCTCAAACTTTTCTATGCACATGAATCATCTGGAGACTTTGTTAAATGCAGATTCTCATTCAGCACGTCTGGGGTGAGAACTGAGATCCTGCATACCTAACAAGCACCCGGGTGACACCATAGCTGCTGGTGAGTGGACAACACGTTGAACAGCAAGGATGTGAGAGAGAGAGTCCTTCAGTTCCCTCATGGTTTCTCTCTCTGCCTCTTGAGACTCAAGCAGCCTCTAAGGCTGTAGCATTGAGACTGGGGATTATTTCCACTTTTTTATCTCTATGGAAAGAGTGAGATTTTCCAAACCAAACCTGCCTCCCACCAATTTCAGCCTTACCAGCAACATCATTATCAAACACATATACACACACATACTCCATCTCTCTCTCTCAGCCTCCTTTAAATTTTTATATCTTTCTTGCATGTGATTATTATGCACATTTCATATTGGATCATTCCAATGTCAAATGAAAAACTCAAATTGTTATTAGGTATCTTTAACTCCAAAAGAAGAACTCCACCGTTAGGTGAAATGCAGCAGCACCAGCAATTTACAGGTAAATAATGACTTAAGTAAAGATAATGAGCCTGATGGTATTTGGTTACACATAAATCACTTGCAAAATAGTCCCTTTCCCACTCTCAAATTTAAGCCCAGAAGCAGTATTTCAGGGGTTCTCTATAAAGGGGCCCTCTCTAGCTAGCTCCTGATTTCACGGCTATGACCCTTTCTATCCAGCCAAGAGCCACTTTGCCCAGCTATGGTTGGCTGTCCCTGGTGCTTTTGTCTTAAGAATCACTCATAACAAATTCTGAAGGTGTGGGGGGGCAAAGAAATACTACCAATTCAACCCCAGAGTCTCAACTCACAACCATCCCTTTAACGGGTCTTGTCCGGACAGCCTCGTAAAACCATAGAATATGACTCCTCTTTCTTTTATACTGGAAGTGTCAGGAGCCTCTCTGGCCATTTATTTGACAGAGAGGTTGCTAAATGTTAGGGCAAACAGCCACATCAATCCAGATAACAGCTGAGCACCGGTGTCAGCTGAAAACCCTGAGACCTCACCAACCTGCAAGGAAAAGTTTTCCTGACCTCTGTGCCGTGATCCACACGAACACAAACAGGAAGGTCAGGTGGTGCAGTGGGTTCTGACCTGGAGGTGAGAGGTGTCCTCTCTTAGCCCTGACTGTGCTGCTAACTTGTAGGACCTTGGGGAAATCAATCGATCTCTCTGGGGAAGTTTTCACTAGAAGTAAAAATAACTTAGTAACAACAGCCCCAAATGTGTGCACACAAACTTCAGAGGCGAGTGCCTCCTTCCATAACTGGGAGATGCCAATGAATTCCTTCACTCCTCTATCAGCTGACTGTGGCTACAATACTGCTTTCTGTTGTGTAACAACCACAAATTCTCAGTGGCGTGCAACAATAAGAATGTATACAACTCCTGCATCTGCAGTTGAGCTGATGTAGGCGCAGCTGGGCTGGCTGCTTTCATCTGGGCTTGGCTGGGGTAACTGGCTCTGTTGCACGTGTGTGTCATCCTCCTCTGCTCCAGCAGACTAGCCACGGTAGATGCTTCTGGTTACAGCAGAGAAACAAGAGAGCAGGCAGGAACAGAAGAGTTTTCTCACGGCTTAGGCTGGGACCTGACATAAGGTAACTCCCACCCTATTCTATGGGCCGAAGCAGTCCATGTGGCCAAACCCAGAGTTCAAGGGCAGGGAAATGGACTCCGTTCTTTTGGTGCAAGGAGCTACAGAGTCACATGGGGCAGGCCATGTACAGAGGGAGGAGCCACCTGTCCACCTCAATAGGAGGCTGGGACCTCCACTGGACCAGCATCCTCACTGGTCCCCCACCTGGAATGACCCTCCACCAGCTTCTCTAAACTCTATCCACTCTACAAGTCCCAGCCAATAGTCCACCTCCTTTCCCAGGAAATCTTCCCCACTCCCCAGGGTGCACCACGTGAGCTGTTCCAATCCCCTGGATGGAGGCCTGTGGTTCCTGTCTCTCTGGCCAGCTCCTAACTGCCTCCTAGAAACATGTATGGAATGTGTCTCTTTCAGGGCTCCGCTGCTGGAGCTCATTCAACAGGCACTGCTGGTGGACTGGATGTCTGTGAAGGGGAGGTGATGCTGGTGCTCAACTTTCCTCCCAGGAAGGAGAGGCTATGTTGATTGCCTCTGACTTATCTGCCAGACCTGAAATCCCTGGGGAGCTGAATGGTGTGCTTCTGAGGTCAGCGAATCTGAAGTAACCTGTGGTCACCAGTAGAGGGCGCCGTACTTTGACATCTTGCCCCCACAGCCCCACTGCCTGTGCAACATTTCTCCCAACACACTCTTCAGCTTGTGCAAAGAACCTCCCTTCTCCTGAGAGCCCAGAACCAGCCTGTGGAGGCTGAGAAGCAGATCACAGCATCACAGGGTCCCATCTTGAATCTCTCGTGCAGCCACAATACCCAAAACTTCCTCACCAAAGAGCTCTTCCCCCTACAAAATCTGCCTGTGCACAGAGAACCGTGGTTGCAGACCCACAGCCTGGACCTTAATCTAGTTTATCCAATCCACCCCCAACAACACAGATAATATTTCAAAAGTGAGAAAATTAGGAAGGAGAGAAAACAAAGGTAAGAAGCAAGATGAAACCAAGAGTGTGCAACACTTGAAATTACAAACATGCATGCATGCTAAGTTGCTTCAGGCATGCATGCTAAGTTGCTTCAGTCATGTCCAGCTCTTTGCAACCCCATGGACTGTAGCCTATCAGGCTGCTCTGTCCATGGGATTCTCCAGGCAAGAATACTGGAGTGGGGAGCCATGTCCTTCTCCAGGGGGTCTTTCCAACCCAGGGAATCTTCCCAACCCAGGGACTGAACCCATGTTTCTTGTATCTCCTGCATTGGCAGGCAGGTTCTTTACCACTAGCACCACCTGGGAAGCTCAAAATTAATTACATTCCATCCCTAATAAGACCCAGCTTTGGGGTGCCTCTGACAGTTCAGTTGGTAAAGAATCTACCTGCAATGCAGGAGACCCCGGTTCGATTCCTGGGTTTGAAAGATCTGCTGGAGAAGGGATAGAGTACCCACTCCAGTATTCTTGGATTTCCCTTGTGACTCAGCTGGTAAAGAATCCGCCTGCAATGTGGGAGACCTGGGTTTGATCCCTGGGTTGGGAAGATCCCCTGGGGAGGGGAAAGGCTACCCACTCCAGTATTCTGGCCTGGAAAATTCCATGAATTCTTCATGGGGTATAGTCTATGGGGTCACAAAGAATCAGACACGACTGAGCGACTTTCACTTTGGGGTGCTAGCAGGAGTGGAAGACAGACGTGAATGAGCCTGGTTAGGATTCTGCCACAGAGCCCAGTGCCTGAGCCTCCTTCCTCCCGCTCTGGACCTTCCTCCTCAGCCTCCTGGATTATGAAGGTCTTGCTCAACTCTGGCCCCAGGACCAAGCCTGCTGGGTCTTCAAATAAATATAGTCCGATCCCCACAGGTTCCTCCAGGGCCATTCTCCTCTCGCAAAGTCCTGTTCTGCCACTTCCTTCAAAGTCAGAAGCAGCTCAGACCCCTGAACAGCAGGCCTTAGGTATATCCTTTCCTCCTCTCCCAGTTAAGTGCCTGGGGACCATTTTGCACACACCTCTCAGCAGCGGTTGCAGCAGGTCGGTGCTCACCCTCCCCAACACTCCTGCATCCGCAGAGCATCTGCGGGCTCTGGCAGAGAAAAGAGAGAGTGTCCAGCAGCTCCTGATGCCCGGCGGTGGCTCCGTGACCACCTGGAGCACATCAAAGTGGGCTCCTGGCTTGGCAGGCATGCACCAGAGCCTGGAGGGTGCACTTCAGGCCGGGCCATGCCGCCTCTGCTCAGAGAACAATTTAGCACATTTTCCCCACTGTTCTGCAGAGTGGGGGCCTACAGAGGTTTGGTAATTGGCATCACAAGCCCTAGCCTGTCCTGATCCCTCCAGGGCACCTTGTTACTCTAATTGTTTGAAGATTTGTTTTCATATCCCAAGACTGGGGGCTGTGGGGGTGAGGGTAGGGGGGAGAAGAGACTCTAATAACCTGAAGGCAATAGGCATGAATCTTGCTCATGGCCTCAGTGCTGGACAGAATAAAGTTTTCCATTTGAGCTGGAGCAGCAGGACAGGATGGTTCTGTGATCGAAGAAGTTCCTTCTAATAGGTTAGGGTCCCCAGGAAGGAGGGACTTCTCAGGGTCACCCCAAAGCAGAACAGGCTGACTCGGAAGGTCATGGACACTAGAAGGTGTAGGGGAGCAAAATTTGCCACCCCAAAGTGTGTCTTTGGCATGCAGAGTATTTGGAGCTGAAAACAATCAAGGCCCAAAAGAGGAAGAAATTAGACCTTCACCTTAACTGCTTAAAGAATGTAGTTAGAGTACCTGGCCCAGGAAGGGAGCAGTAATGACTATACTATTGCTACAGGGAAGAACTGTCACGCGAGTGTATGCTCCTTTGTTCTTGCATCATCACAGCAGATTTGGAGTGACGGACATTAGAGCCCTCGGCGGGTCACGGCTCTCGGACAGACCGTTATAGCTCTTAGACGAATCAGTGTTACAGCTCTTTTATTTAGAAGATAGCAGGAGAATCCATCCTCAAAGCATGAGGGCATGCCGACCATCGACCCAAAGACATGAAGAGAACACTCCAGCGCGCGGGAGAGGAAAAAGGAGAAGAGAGCGCTTTGGCTCCGCTTTTTCTATGTTTTTTTCCTCCCACTGAGCCTGCCCTATGTAAATTGGGCTTAGCCAGGAGTGCGGTTCTACCTGAAGTTTTCACTCTGGTCCTCGGACCTTCCTTTGACCTTCCTTTGTTCCATTTTCGCAGGCTTTTCCCTTTCTTGTCTTTAGCCACCGCCATTCTGGACTCCTGTTTCCTATTCTGACTACCTAACAGAACCAAACATGGCCCCATGTTGGATCTATTTCTTTTAACCTTTGCTTCCCATTGCTTTCTCCTTGCTTTTGCTCACTAAAAGGATACTGTTTTTACATAATGGCCTGCCTTGGGGAGCCCTGCCCCTCTGCCTGAATATTAAACCAAAGTGCCTTTATTCAGGACCCTGTCCGCCTGTAGATGGCTACAAAAAGGAAGAAATTAACAAAGTGTTAGTTAAAACACATAAGTTTTTGGAATGTAGCCAGGCCCATTTGCTTATATACTGTCTACAACTGTTTTTACACTACAATGTCAGAGTGAGATAGTAGCAAGGGCCATGATGGCCCACAAAAGTAAAAAATAGTGGCCCTTTAAGAAAAGCTTCCCAGGTGGCACAGTGATAAAGAATCCACCTGCCAATTCAGGAGGCGCAAGAGATGTGGGTTCACAGGTTCTATCCCTGGGTTAGGAATGGCAACCCACTCCAGTATTCTTGCCTAGAAAATTCCAAGAACAGAGGAGCCTGGCAGGCTACAGTCTATGGGGTTGCAAAGAGTCAGACACGACTGAGCACATACACAACAACACAGCAACCTTTAAGTAAAAGCCCACCTAGCTCTAAACCACCAAGGCCAGCGTGAGTTCCAGTCACTTATCTCACTCAAGATTCACCAACTGTTCCCCCTGCCAAATAGGAAAATTAGAATTCCTTGTCATACATCTAACATCCTTTATGTTAGTCCTTAGCTAACTCAGGGATTACAAATGGGGCAGCCCATAGGCTTCATCTAGTGTATATGTATATACACATATACATACATCTTTTTAAGGCTCACACAGAGTTTAAAACATTAATTGTAAACTTTTAAAAATTGTAAGATGGGTACTTCCCTGGTAGTCCAGCAGTTAAGACTCCATGCTTCTACTGCAGGGGCACGAATTTGATCCTTGGTTGGGGAACTAAGATTCTACGTGCCACACAGTGTGGCCAAAAAGATAGGAAAAAATAATAAATGAGAAGCATAAGATTATACATCAAAATTTGTATTTCTGACTTGTCTTGAAAACAGGGAATTCTTGCAACACTTGGCCCCCATTCCCAGCTGGCATCCATCAGCCACAGAGTCGCCACATATCTGCCCTTGAGATGGTGCCTGTGTTCCCCAGTTTACCACAGACTCCACCCCTCCCTACTGTTAGGGGAAGCACACTGACTGAAACCGCCCACCCTGGCCAGGCACCATAGTAACTATTTGCATGAGTTGTTTTATGACAGGAGGTCCTGGTAAGGAACAGGGAACTAATAAGCCACCACAAACCAGAAGAGTTCAGGAAAGGTGAAAAGGAGACACCACATGGCTGACCACCTCCCAGAATCCTTTTCGCTGGCATCCATCTTGGCTGAACAAGGCATGCACCACCAGGAAGGACTCTGAGTCAGAATGATTGACTAAAGACAACCCGGAAAGGAATCCCATCACCACAAAACCCGAGACTGTGAGCCATGTGGCAGAGCTGCTCTCCTGGGTTCCTTCACCCCACTGCTCTCCACCTGGGCGCCCCTTCCCAATAAAATCTCTTGCTTTGTCAGCACATGTGTCTCCTCGGACAATTCATTTCCAAGTGTTAGACAAGAGCCCAGTTTCGGGCCCCCTTCCTGCAACACTACTGTCCGACATAAGCCTGCTTCATTAATATAGGCATATGAGCCTGACACCCCCCACCCTTCCTTCTTTCTTTACCAATGTCGACATAAAAAGCAGTCACGACCTGAAAGTTGAGAGTTATTTTATTCAGTGGGAATTTTTAGGACTTCAAGCCTGAGAGGCAGCATCTCAGGTAACCCTGAGAAAACAGCTCTGAGGAGGCGGGGCGTGGAGTCAGGTTATATAGAAGTATGCAACAAAGAGGGGCAGATAGTCTCAACATCAAAGATTACTGTTAATTAAGGAAAACCAGATGTCTCAAGTTAAGGAATTTAGCACTCTTCTATGTATGGGAAGATGCAAGTGTCTGAATTTACTGAAATCATTTCTTTCATATACATCTCAGTTATCTGGGGCCAGCATCCTGCGTTTTTGTGTGTGTGTGTGTTTGTTTGTTTTATCCTTAAGTTCAGTTCCTTGATCACTGTAGGGAGTGGCAGGTGACTGCTGCCTGCTTTCTCACCTCCACCCCCCAGCCCCCCACACTCTCCACTTCCTGAGCTCCTCAGTGTTCACTGTGGGAAGTGGCTGATGGCTGCCACCTGCCAGCACTGTTTTTCATTTTTGGGGCCCTCTGGGATCAGAAACTCACATCTGGAGGGCCAGAATCGAGGATGGCTGTGACATCCTTGTTGATAGATATCGCAGGAGATATTTCATTTCATACCAGCCAGCCCTTTGCTAGAACTATGTATTAATACTATCTTTCTGCCAGAAGACCAGCGTCCCCAAAGAAGCCATGCCGTCTCCCACCTCCACCCTCTACACATGCTCTCCGCCTTGTATTAGTCTGCCGGGGCTGCCATAACAAAGTACTACAGACTGGGTAGTTTAAACAATAGAAATCTATTTTCTCATCTGGAGGCTGGAAGTCCAAGATCAAAGTAACATCAAGTTGGTTCCTTCTGAGGCCTTGCTCCTTGGCTCATACGTGGCCACCTTCTCCCCATGGTTCCCTCTGTATGTGTAACTGTGTTTGAGTTTCCTCTTCTAATAAGTACACCAGGCTTATTGGATTAGAATTCACTCTGATGATACTGGACTTCCCTGGTGGCTGAGACGGTAAAGCGTCTGCCTGCAATGTGGGAGACCCGGGTTAGATCCCTGAGTTGGGAAGATCCCCTGGAGAAGGAAATGGCAACCCACTCCAGTACTCTTGCCTGGGAAATCCCATGGGCCGAGGGAACCTGGTAGGCTACAGTCCATGGGGTCTCGAAGAGTTGGACACAACTGAGCGACTTCACTTTCACTTTCTTTCTGATGACATCATTTAACCTTAACTACCTTTAAGGATCCCATCTCCAAATACAGTCACAGTCACACACTGAGGTACTGGGGATTTAGGCTTCAGTATCTGAGTTTGGAGGAAATACAATTCAGACCATAACATTTATCTTCCCGGAATGCCTTTCCATACTTTATTCAACTAACAAATATTCATACTTTTTATGAAGAATCAAATCAGGTACCACATCCTTCGTGAGGCCTCAAAAATCACCTGCAAAAATTCATCTTCTTATTTTCTTTGCAGCTTGTGCACACCTTCACTTAAGACCATCACCTTGCACTATAGTCATTGATATTACTCCCTTTTTCCCCACTGAACTGTGAATTTCTGTGGGTAGGAACTATGTTTTTCCTCTCTCTCCATCCAATACATATCCACTGGGGGGCTGAATGTGCCAGGCACTATCAACATCACTGAAGTTCCAACACTGGACAAGTTTCCTCCCTGCATGGAATCTACATTCCAGTAAGGAAAAGGGACACTAAATTAGTAAATAAACAAAAGTGATACGTTGCAGAGTACATGCTTATCCTGTTGTAGGTGTTCAAAAAAACATTGCATCAATGCTGTAGGGGAAACACGCACAAAATGGTTCTAGACATCTTAGAACATTTTAGGAGTTGGAATTCCATAATGTTTTTTGACTCTGAGTTGCTGAGGTCATTATTATGTAGAATGTCTGGCAGTCTTCCCTTGTCCTGAAAGCTTGGGTCACTGCATCTCTATAGTCCTCTTTAGATCATGGGACACAGCATCATCTTGCCTTTTCATACTGTTGCAGAGTCAGATATGACTGAGTGACTGAACAACAACAACATCATTTCTAAGAAGAGATTCATGAGGACTAAGACAAAGCAGAAGCCCACCATTGTCCCCACTGCCCCTGCTGCAAAATTTCCAGAGCCAAGCTCTGGCTGCCTGTGGCCAGACCCAGAGATGGGTATATTTTCCTCTCTGCAATTTTCAGGTAACTTTGAGGGGTGATGGGAGTGATGCAGGTGACTAAGCCTAAGAGGACCCCTTCTGTGTAAATGATGCCCATTTCAGGGACATCAGAGCCTATAATCACCTGTAAGGAAGTGATGGATGATTTCTGAAAATTCTCTAGTAATACATGAGAAGTGGTACCATCACACTGGGACCCTCACTTGCTAAAAGAACAAAGCCAGAAGAAACTTAGCATGGCCATCCATAATGTCCACTCCCTTCCTATTGTCCATGATTTTTTTTTTAAAGTGCCATTTGGGTATCACTGACTAAAAATGCCTGTTGTTGAAAATATAGATTTGAATTTAGGCAAAAAATCCACCCGTGGAATTCCATGTCCTCACTTATTCATACAGATAAAATTTAAAATCATTTTTGTCACATAAAAATTCATGTTACTTTTATGGATTAATGGGAGTTGCTTAGAAATCCTGGGCATCCCATTCTAGAGCACATACAGTGTCTTTTTACAACATTTAAATTACATTTTACAAATATATTTCAATATAACCTACCAATTACCTATTGGTAGATGACTGATATACTTGGTGACCACTATCAATGAAATCTTTTTAAATAATGACGTTTTCTATCTGATCATCATTGGTTAAAAAAAAAGTTCAAACTACTGAATTCTCTTATTATTTTCAATAGCTTTTAGTTGATTCTATGGGATTTTTCTGTATAGATATTCCTATCACTTTAAGGAATGATTATTTTGCCATGTTCTTTCCAATATTTATCCTTAATTCATACCCAGAGACCCGACAGAGACTGAGCCAGAACTGTATTTGAGTGTCTCCTGTGGAGGTATGGGTCAGCAGTGGCCTGCCGCAGGGGCAGGGGTGCAGGAGACCTAGTCACACAGCCTGTGGCATAAGCCTCTTGGAGGAGGCCGCCATTAACCTCCATAGAGCCGCCAAACAGATGACCCACAAACTACAAAGCAATTATACCAAAGAAATTCTCACACCATTAAGAAAGTTCTAGGAACCACAACAGATTTCCCAACCTGGGGATCAGGCAAAGGGACTGAGAGCCCCCAGGAAATTTGACTTTGGAGGCCAGTGGGATTTGATCAGACCACAGTCTTGTCTAACTCAATGAAACTATGAGCCATGATATGCAGAGCCATCCAAGACGGACACATCATGGTAGAGAGTACAGAATGGCAAACCACTTCAGCATTCTTGCCTTGAGAACCCCATGAACACCATGAAAAGGCAAAAAGATACGATACTGAAAGATGAACTCCCCAGGCTGGTAGGTGCCCAATATGCTACTGGAGAAGAGTGGAGAAATAAACTCCAGAAAGAATAAAGAGACAGAGCCAAGGCCAAAACAACACCCAGTTGTGGATGTAACTGGTGATGGAAGTAAAGTCCGATGCTGTAAAGAGCAATATTACATAGGAACCTGGAATGTTAGGTCCATGAATCCAGGTAAATTGGAAGTGGTCAAACAGATGTCAAGAGTGAACATCGACATTTTAGGAATCAGTGAACTAAAATGGACTGCAAAGGGCAGATTTAATTCAGATGACCATTATATCTACTACTGTGAGCAAGAATCCCTTATAAAAAATGGAGTAGCTCTCATAGTCAAAATAAAAGTCCAAAATGCAGTACTCAAGAGCAGTCTCAAAAATGACAGAATGATCTCTGTTCGTTTTCAAGGCAAACCATTCACTATCACAGTAATCCAAGTCCATGCCCCAAACACTAATGCCGAAGAAGCTGAGGTTGAATGATTCTATGATGACCTATAAGACTTTCTAGAACTAACACCAAAAAAGGATGTCCTTTTCTTCACTGGGGACTGGAATGCAAAAATAGGAAGTCAAGAGATACCTGGAGTAACAGGCAAGTTTGGCCTTGGAGTACAAAATGAAACAGAGCAAAGGCTAACAGTTTTGCAAAGAGAATGTACTGGTCATAGCAAACATCCTCTTCCAACAACAGACGAGACAACTCTACACATGGACATCACCAGATGATCAATACTGAAATAAGATTGATGATATTCTTTGCAGCCAAAGATGGAGAAGCTCCATACAGTCAGCAAAAACAAGATCAGGAGCTGACTGTGGCCCAGATCATGAACTACTTATTGTCAAATTCAGACTTAAATTGAAGAAAGTAGGGAAAAGCATTAGACCATCCATGTATGACCTAAATCAAATGCCTTATGATTATATAGTGGAAGTGACAAATAGATTCAAGGGATTAGATCTGACAGATTGCCTGAAGAACTATGGACGGAGGTTTGTGACATTGTACAGGAGGCAGGGATCAAAATCATTTCCAAGAAAAAGAAATGCAAAAAGGCAAAGTGGTTGTCTGAGGAGTAGCCTTACAAAAAGCTGAGAAAAGAAGAGAAGTTAAAGGCAAAGGAGAAAAGGAAAGATATACCCATCTGAATGCAGAGTTCCAAAGAATAGCAAGGAGAGATAAGGAAGCCTTTCTCAGTGATCAATGCAAAGAAATAGAGGAAAAAATTAGAATGGGAAAGACCAGAGAGCTCTTCAAGAAAATTAGAGATACCAAGGGAACATTTCATGTAAGGATGAGCACAATAAATGACAGAAACGGCATGGACCTAAAAAGAAGCAGAAGATATTAAGAAGAGGTGGCACGAATACACAGAAGAAACATACAAAAAAGATATTCATGATCCAGATAACCACGACGGTGTGATCACTCACCTAGAGCCAGACATCCTGGAATGCGAAGTCAAGTGGGCCTTAGGGAGCGTCACTACGAACAAAGCTAGTGGAGGTGATGGAATTCCAGTTGAGCTATTTCAAATCCTAAAAGATGATGCTGTGAAAGTGCTGCACTCAATATGCCAGCAAATTTGGAAAACTCAGCAGTAGCCACAGAACTGAAAAATGTCAGTTTTCATTCCAATCCCAAAGAAAGGCAATGCCAAAGAATGTTCAGCCACTACACAATTGCACTCATCTCACAAGCTAGTAAAGTAATGCTCAAAATTCTCCAAGCCAGGCTTCAACAGTACATGAACTGAGAACTTCCAGATGTTCAAGCTGGATTTAGAAAAGGCAGAGGAACCAGAGATCAAATTGCCAACATCTATTGGATCATAGAAAAAGCAAGAGAGTTCCAGAAAAACATCTACTGCTGCTTTATTGACTACGCAAAGCCTTTGACTGTGTGGATCACAACAAACTGTGAAAAATTCTTGAAGAGATGCGAATACCAGACCACCTTACCTGCCTCCTTAGAAATCTGTATCCAGGTCAAGAAGCAACAGTTAGAACTGGATGTGGAACAACGGATTGGTTCCAAATTGGGAAAGGAGTACATCAAGGCTGTATATTGTCACCCTGCTTATTTAACTTATATGTAGAGTATAGCATGTGAAATGCCGGGCTGGATGAAGCACAAGCTGGAATCAATATTGCTGGGAGAAATATCAATAACCTCATATATGCAGATGACACCACCCTTATGGCAAAAAGCAAAGAAGAACTAAAGAGCCTCTTGATGAAAGTGAAAGAGGAGAGTGAAAAAGCTGGCTTAAAACTCAGCATTCGAAAAACTAAGATCATGACATCTGGTCCCATTGCTTCATGGCAAATAAATGGGGAAACAATGGACAGTGATAGATTTCATTTTCTTGGGCTCCAAAATCACTGCAGATGGTGACTGCAGCCATGAAATTAAAAGATGCTTGCTCCTTGGAAGAAAAGCTATGACCAACCTAGACAGCATATTAAAAAGTAGAGACACTACTTTGCTGACAAAGGTCCATCTAATCAAAGCTATGGTTTTTCCTGTAGTTATGTTTGGATGTGAGAATTGGGCCATAAAGAAGGCTGAGCACTGAAGAATTGATGCTTTTGAACTATGGTGCTGGAGAAGACTCTTGAGAGTCCCTTGGACTGCAAGGAGATCAAACCAGTCAATCCTAAAGGAAATCAGTCCTGAATATTCATTGGAAGGACTGATGCTGAAATTGAAACTCCAATACTTTGGCCTCCTGATGTGAAGAACTGACTCATTGGAAAATTTCCTGATGCCGGGAAAGATTGAAAGCTGGAGGAGAAGAGGACAACAGAGGATGAGATGGTTGGATGGCATCACCGACTCAATGGACATGAGTTTGAACAAGCTCTGGGAGTTGGTGATGGACAGGGAAGCCTGGTGTGCTGCAGTGCACGGAGTCACAAAGCATCGGACACAAATGAGTGACTGAACCGAACTGAACAGGTATAATATTGGTTGACTATTTATTTAGTATAAATTTGGTGTGTTAGTCGCTCAGTCATGTCTGACTCTTTGCGACTCCACAGATTGTAACCTACCAGGCTCCTCTGTCCATGGAATTCTCCATGCAAAATTACTGAAGTGGGTAATGATTCCCTTCTGCAGGGGATCCTCTCAACTCAGGGATCAAACCTGGGTCTTCTGCATTGCAGGCAGACTCTTTACTGTCTGAGTCACCAGTTTAAAAAGTACATTTTCAGATTCCACTCTTCCCATTATCAGTCATTGATATCAGATCTTATCAAATGTTTTTAGGGATCTATCAAGATCATCTTAAGATTTATACAATACTTCTTTCTATGATATAGATTTCCCTAATTCTTTATTTTCCCATGTTACAGGCCCAGCAATGGAATTACTAGATCAAAGATACAAACATTTCAAAGCTCTTTATGTATTTTGTCAAACTGCTTCCCCAAAGGATTGAGTCAATTGTCACTTCTCCCAGCAGTGGATGAAAACAAACTCTGTCCAGCATTGTTTTTTAACAACTAAAATCTCAGTTATCTAGACTATTGAAAGTGAAAGAAAGTGAAAGTGTTAGTCTCTCAGTCGTGTCCGACTCTTTGTGACCCCATGGACTGTAGCCCACCAGACTCTTCTATCCATGGAATTCGCCAGGCAAGAATACTGGAGTGGGTTGCCATTTTCTTCTCCAGGGGATCTTCCCAACCCAGGGATTGAACCTGTGTCTCCCGCATTGCAGGCAGACTCTTTACTGACTGAGACAGCAGGGAATGTTGGCTGTAAAATATACACAAATACACCTCTTTCCCATGCTTCTACTGCAACTCTTAAAAAATAATTCTTGGTCCTCAGGTTTATGGTACCTGCTGACATTTCATAATGATTTTAATACAATTCCTCCAGAAAAAAAACCCTTAAGGAATACCTAGTGCAATGACTGAAAAACATTTTGAGGTCACAGAACTATAATAATCTGAAAAAGTTATAAATCATTTTCCCAGAAAAAAAATGTGCATACACAGAGTTTTTTCCATAAATTTCCAGATTCCCAGATCTCCAAAAGCTCATCAGTGAGGTGTCACTGACCCACAATGAAGACTTCTGACCTATTCCAAGACTTCTATTTTACAGATTAGGAAAACTGAGGTCAGAAAATTCTGTTTTGGTTAAAAACTGAAATGAAATATTTTATCACTTGTTTTTAAGGCCCTTTCTAAAAATTTTTGAGGAGAAAGGCATATATTGGTTTATTTTTTTCCTTTCTTCTTCTTTTTTAGAAATATATTTGGTTTTCTACTTTGAAAACATAATTTCATTTTGAAAAAGGAAAACACTTTGAGGATCAGCAGCATTACTGAACTAGCCACGAACTTCCCAGGGGGAGCACTGTAGGGGGTTTATATCCATTCTCACAGGGTACATGGCAAACGTGCCTGAGCAGGAATGAGAAGACCTGGGATCTGGTCCCAACAGGCCAGACAGTGAACAACTTGTAACCCTGTGAGCCTCACTTTCCACAACTGTAAAATACGGCAATAATAAGGTCCTAGGTTGTGGGGAGTGTATGTGTGTGCATTGTATATGACTGTGTGTTGTGATTTGTGCTGGTTGTTAAGTTATGTGATGGGTTGAGGGTTGTATATGTATGCTGTGGATTGTATGTGTGTGTTGTAGACCACATGTGGGCATGTGGGTTGGGTCATGCAAGAGGTGGTAGGCTGTGTGGGAGGGAGTTGTGGGTTGTGTATGGTGTATGTAAGGGGTGGGCTGAGCCAGACGGTGGATATCACAGTAGATGCTGCTGGAGCCCCACTCACATCCCTTCTTCAGTGCAAGGTAGTTGGCCTCCAGATGCCAGTACCAGCATCATTTTGCCTGAGTGCCTTCTCTGAGTCTTCACTTTGGCTCCATCCTCAGGAGGAGAGAAGTTTCACTGAATTCATGCTCCCCATTGCCCTCCCCAGGAGCCCCCAATGACTGACTGACAAGAGTTGGAAGATAAATACTCCAGCTCCCTCATATCTGGGGACAGAAAACTTTGCAGTGTGTTCCACATCCTTCCCTAAATTCCCCAGGAAGACCACCCTCCAACTGCCCTTGGCCACTCCAATTGATAGTGACTTTTATTGGTTGCTTTCCCTTCTGTGTTTCAATTCCACACCCTATCTGGGTGTTTCCTGAGATCCTTCCTAAATAAAAAACTGGTTCTTACAACCATTATCTTTTTGATCTACTTCTGGTCAAACCTAAGCTAACAAAACCATATAAGCCATTCTGGGCTTGATCCTGAGGGCAATGGGCAGCTGGGAGGGTTATTAGCAGGGGCATCACACAATCTGTTGTCTGTTTAAAGAATTAAATAAATGGGACAAAAGGTACTGGCAACCTTCCATGGCCCACAATCCACAGCCTGTGAATTGTGCCTATGAAGTCCGTACTAGAAGCCTCTCCATCAAGGAAGGGGATTTGTCCAACTGCCAGGCAGGATAGCCCCACCCTCCAGGGAGTTCATGAGATCCCAGAGCATGTAGGTGACTCACCTGAGCCTTCATAGCCCCTTTCTCACTGGAATACTTTCCAGTAACACCTTCAAAAGCATTTTGTCCAAACCAGTCAAGAATGGGACCCTCAGTCAACACAAAACCTGTGGGTCAGAGCTACAAACACTGTCACTTCTACTCAGCCTCCATTTGGGAAAGAAAGACAGAAGCCACGCCTTGCCTTTGGACGGGAGCCAGGGCTGTTTCCTTTCCAAGTCGGGCAGCTGCTGGTGAACCTGCTTTAAAAGCAGGACTCTAGACCATTAAGCGTACCTGGTCCTGCCGCACGGCTCTCCTGGGAAGTGTCACCGCTGTCACTCTCTAAGTGTGATGGACAGTGTGGCCTTCCTGGCTGAGGCACCTTTGAAATGTTCCCATGTCAGCTTGCCCTTCGGTGTGAATGAGAAAGCACAGAGCTGCAGCCTCGGGCTGGCTGGAAGAGGGCATCAGAGCAGCATGTGCACACGTGGGAAGAAAGGAAACTGAACGAGGGGATGCGGTGCGTAGAGACGTCTGGGACAGACAGGACCCACTCCCACTGTGGTTGGACTGCCAGTCTCTCCCAGGAGCCTGCTTCCTGGAGATGGTGGGAGTGCAAAAATAATGATAAGATAATGGCACTACAGAGACTTAACGCCTACCCAGATATTATTACTAAATGAGTATTTTTGGACAAATTACTTAGCCTCTCTGTGCCTTGTTTTCCTCCCTTATAAAGTGGGGATAATATTACCTATTTAATAGCATTGCTCCAAGGCTTAAATGAGACAGTGTGTGTGAAAACCCTAACGAGATGCCTAACATATACTGGTAAATATTCCTTTCCCTTCCCCATTATAACAAGTTATGCATGTTGCTGACTATATGCCAGGCACTGTTGAAAGGAAACTATTAATGTTATCTTCTTACGATCTCAACAACCCAGTGAATTAGGTCCTGCAATTGTATAAATTAGCAAGCTGAGTCAGGGAGGCTCACAGCTTACTTGAGTTCTGGTACTTGCAGGAGGTGGCACTAAGGCTGGAGCCCAGCAGATCTGACCCCAGAACCCAAGCTCATCACCGTTCACCTTTCTCTCCAACTTATACGAAAGATAGGGAGCCCATCTTTCCCAGGAAAAATGCTTATATATTATCAGGCTATCAATCATGTCAATCATTTGTTTATGCTAAGTTTTCAAGGCATAAAGCTATAGTTGTGTCATCAGTGGTATATTTTATAGCTCTGACTTAAAAACCAAATGAACCAAAATAATGATGCTGTGCAGCAGTGGTTCACAAGATGTGGTCCACAGACCCACAGTATCAGCATCACCTGGGAAGGCATCAGATATGCAAATTCTCAGGCCCCAGCCCAGATCTACTGAATCAGAAACTCTGTGGGTGGCGTCCAGCGATCTGTGTTTTAGCAAGCCTTCCTGGTGATGCTGTTAGACACTAAAGTCTGAGCACCACTGCCTTTGTAGAGTGTATATTTTCACTCTGTAGTAACTACAAAGCAAGAAGGTATTTTTTTTTATTTACATTTGAGATTGATAGGAGATAGGGATAGTGGACATGGCCATTGAGGACAAATTCATTCATTCATCTATTTATTCAAAATCCATGTTTTGAGCATCGACTATGTGTTAGGTACTATGCTGGGAATGCAGCATCAGGTAAAAATACAGATGTACAAGATTTGACCTACTTTTACAATCTATCAATCTAGTAGGGGAGGCAGCTATGTAGCACATAATTACAGTTATTAAGTTGTGCTTATAGTAGGGCATATGGAAGAGGAAAAGAATGCATAAAGGGGGGTCAGATCTAATTTTGGAGGTCTGTGACAGTCTTTCCAAGAAAGTGACATCTGAGTCAAGACACTGTCCAATGAAGCAGGTTGGGAGGGGACAACAAAAAGGGGGACTGGGAGCAAGGATCTCAGTTGGGGGAGCAGCCTGTACAAAGGCCCTGAGAAGGAAGATCCTCCATGGGGTGGTCTTAGGTGCACCCCCACCAGAGCCCTTTGGACCAGTTTTTATGTTTATCCTTTTGCTCAGGTTCCCACTCTGTGTGATGGAGCAGAGTCAGTACCTGCACCCATGCACAGGGCCTCGTGTGATTCCAGCTTCTCTCAGGGGACTCTTTTCCATCCCACAGCCCCAGACAGAAGCCCGGCCTGCCTGCTGCACCCCTAAGCCAGCAGGTGGAGAGTTCTACTCCCCAGTTCCCGGGATGGGTGAGTTCCACCTGAAGCCAGCAGCTCCGCACACAGAGGAGACACCTGGGCAGTCTCAATGCCGCCCCTGCCCATCACTCGAGCTTTTAGTTTCCTCTCTTTGTTTCTGCTACAGAAGTTCTCCTTTCTTTTTTCCAAGCTCAGTTAACATTTCTATTTTTATTGTTCTATTTCACCCAGAATCTCTCTGTAGTTTAAGAGGAAACAGTAAGGGTGGACTTGCTACCACAACCCAATCCACTATATTTATGTTTAAATCCCCGCATCTACATTAGGTGTCATTGCCACATACTGCCAAGTATCATATTCTTCCCCATCTGAACCTGAGCCACAGAGGATTATAATCTCTACTTTAATCACTTACTGTTTGCGTGTTTGCTCATGCTCACTCGCTCAGTCGTATCCAACTCTTTGTGACCCCATGGACTGTAACCTACCAGGCTCCTCTGTCCATAGGATCTTCCAACCAAGAATACTGGAGTGGGTTGCCATTTCCTACTCCAGGGGATCTTCCCCACTCAGGGACCAAACCCTCATCTCCCATGCCTCCTCCACTGGTGAAAGTGAAAGTGAAGTTGCTCAGTAGTGTCTGACTCTTTGCGACCCCAAGGACTGTAGCCTACCAGGCTTTTCTGTCCATGGGATTTTCCAGGCAAGGATGCTTGAGTGGGTTGCCATTTCCTTCTATTGGTAGGTAGATTCTTTTACCGCTGAGCTATCTGGGAAGAACCTCCTGCTGAAATGCAAATTCCACACAGGCAGGGACTACCTGGTTTGCTCCACAATATTCCCAGCATATAACACAGTCTGTGGCATATAATAGGTGCTCAATAAATATTTTAAAATAGATACATTAGTTCATTGGTAACTTTCATACAACCATACAAGGCAGACCATATTTTTCCCCTTTCAAAGATGAAGATACTGAAGCTCGGAGTGTTAGGTAATTCACCAAAGTGAAAGTAAAAGTGCTAGTCTCTCAGTTATGTACAACTATGTGATCCCATGGACTGTAGCCTGCCAGGCTCCTCTGTCCCTGGAATTCTCCAGGCAAGAATACTGCAGTGGGTTGGCATTCCCTTCTCCAGGGGATCTTTCCAACCCAGGGATCAAACCCAGGTCCCCTGCACTGCAGGCAGATTCTTTACTGTCTGAGCCACCAAGGAAGCCCAATTCACCAAAAGCCCATCATAATGTAAGTTGCAAATCTTGGGTTCAAAACCAAAGCTGCTAGATCCCAAAGACCTCTTTTCTCCATGCATAATATTGCCTCTTCAACAGGCTTGAAACTCCAGAAGGGCTAGGTTTGTAGGTGAGTGCAACCGGATGGAAAATAGGACTGCTTCTTTCTGCCCTGAATCAGGATAGAGTTTGTGTGATTGGAAATGAAGGATGCTAGCCCTGGGGCATGAAACAGTCTTTGGGTGACTGACAGAATGGGGTGAACGGAGACATCCTTGCACTGTTGCAACCAACAGGGGATGCTCTCATCCTGGTAATAATGAAGTTTAGTCCCTCATAAAGATAGCACCAGATATGCCCCGTAAAGAGAAGCAGGATCTTCCACATGAAAGGTCAGCTCAGACTGCTGAGAATGGCCTCAGAGTTGCTCCCTGGACATAGTGCTCTGGAGTGTGCAAAGAGGGTCACAGGGGGACACACTATCACCAAGAAAACCACAAGAAGAGAGGTCGATGATTCTCCATGACTGTCAGTCCAAGAGAGCCACGTTAGCTTTATGAGGCATTCAAAATTCTGAACCCTTAGCAGATTTAGTGAAGCAATGGCTATTACCTCCTCATCAAAGTTGAGTGAAGAAAAGCAGGGTACAGATTGTATTTCATGATGATTTCAGCCTTGTGCATAAAAATATGTGCAAACTGAAAAAGACAAGAACTAAAGGCGATACATGAAGAGTTGCTAGAGCAGGACTCCGTGTGGGTTTCCCCCTCATTTTGCCCTAGTTTTCAGTGATGAACATAACTCTTTGGAGTAAAACAGAATTCCACTTTAAAGGAAAATAATGCTTACTGAGTGCCTGTTATCTGGCTATTTCATTCCATTTTATGCAACATCAAGAAGGTGCATAATACTATCCTCATTTTACATGTAAGGACTTAGCCTCTGAGAGGCTTAGTAACTTGACCAAGCTGAAGGTGGTTAAGTGAAAAGCCTAAGTTTAAAAATAAATCCTGTCCTACTCTAAAGTGGTTATTTCCAACTCTGACTATGTGTCAGAATCATTTGGGAAGTGTTTAAAAATCCTGAAGTCCAGGCTACACCCCAGACCAATTAAATCTGAATCCTTGGACCCAAGACCCTAGAACTTTCTAAATGTCCTTATCAGTTACAACGTGCAGCCAAGACTAAGAACCACTGCTCTAAAGTCTGTGTGCCTGCCTAACTACTCAATTGTGCTCATTTCCCATGCTAGTAAGGTTATGTCCCAATCCTTCAAGCTAGGCTTCAGAAGTTTATGATCCAAGAACTTCTATATGTACAAGCTGGATTTAGAAAAGACAGACAAATCAGAGATCAAATTGCCAACATCCACTGGATCATAGAGAAAGCAAGGGAATTCCAGAAAAACATCTCCTTCTGCTTCATTGACTATGCTAAAGCCTTTATCCGTGTGCATCACAAGAAACTGTGGAAAATTCTTAAAGAGATGGGAATACCAGACCACCTTACCTGTCTCCTGAGAAACCTGTATGCGGGTCAAGAAGTAAGACTTAGAACTGGACATGTAACAACAGTTCAGTTCAGTTCAGTTGCTCAGTCGTGTCCGACTCTTTGTGACCCCATGAATCGCAGCACGCCAGGCCTCCCTGCCCATCACCAACTCTCGGAGTCTACCCAAACCCATGTCCATTGAGTCGGTGATGCTATCCAACCATCTCATCCTCTGTTGTCCCCTTCTCCTCCTGCCCCCAATCCTTCCCAGCATTAGGGTCTTTTCCAATGAGTCAACTCTTCACATCAGGTGGCCAAAGTATTGGACTTGCAGCTTCAACATCAGTCCTTCCAATGAACACCCAGGACTGATCTCCTTTAGGATGGACTGGTTGGATCTCCTTGCAGTCCAAGGGACTCTTAAGAGTCTTCTCCAACACCACAGTTCAAAAGCATCAATTCTTTGGCGCTTAGCTTTCTTCACCATCCAACTCTCACATCCATACATGACCACTGGAAAAACCATAGCCTTGACTGGACGGACCTTTGTTGGCAAAGTAATGTCTCTGCTTTTAAATATGCTATCTAGGTTGGCCATAACCTTCCTTCCAAGGAGTAAGTGTCTTTTAATTTCATGGCTGCAATCACCATCAGCAGTGATTTTGGAGCCCCCCAAAATAAAGTCTGACACTGTTTCCACTGTTTCCCCATCTATTTTCCACGAAGTGATTTCTCCCAGCAATCTTGATTCCAGCTTGTGCTTCATCCAGCCTGGCATTTCACATGATATACTCTGCATAGAAATATACAGCTGTATATTGTCACCCCGCTTATTTAATCAAGATTGCTGGGAGAAATATCAACAACCTTATGCAGATGATACTACTCTAATGGCAGAAAGCAAAGAAGAACTAAAGAACTTCTTGATGAGGGTGACATAGGAGAGTGAAAAGGCTGACTTAAAATTCAACATTCAAAAAACTAAGACTATGGCATCCAGTCCCATCACTTCATGGCAAGTAGATGGGGAAACAAAGGAAAAAGTGACAGATTTTATTTTCTTGGGCTCCAAAATCACTGTGGTGATTGTGAACTGGTGACTGCAGCCATGAAATTAAAAGACACTTATTCCTTGGAAGGAAAGCTGTGACAAACCCAGACAACATATTAAAAAGCAGAGACACCACTTTGCTGACAAAGGAACATAGAGTCAAAACTATGGTTTTTGCAGTAGTCATGTACAGATGTGAGAGTTGGACCATAAAGAAGATTGAGCACCAAAGAATTGATGCTTTCAAGTTTTGGTGCTGGAGAAGACTCTTGAGAGTCCCTTGGACAGCAAGGAGATCAAACCAGTCCATCCTAAAGGAAATCAATACTGAATATTCATTGGAAGGACTCATGCTGAAGCTGAAGCTCCAATAATCTGGCCACCTGATATGAAGAGCCGACTCATTGGAAAAGACCCTGAGGTTGGGAAAGATTGACAGCAAAAGGAAAAGGGGGCAGCAGAAGATAGGATGATCAGATAGCATTACTGACTTAATGGACATGAATTTGAGAAAACTCCAGGAGATAGTGAAGGACAGGGAAGCCTGGTGTGCTATAGACCATGGGGTCTCAAAGAGTCAGACACGACTTAGCAATTGAACAGCAACAGCAACAAATGCTGCTTCTCAGTATATAGGGACATCTGTCTCAGACAAATGAAAAGTAAATATACAGTAAGTCCCTTACATTAAACGAGTCCTATTCCAAGAGCACATTATAAGTCCAATTTGTTCTTAAGTCTGACAAAGTTAGCCTAGGTACCCAACTAACACAGGTGGTTATATATACAGTAATATACTACTGTACTGTAATAGGTTTATAATACTTTTCACTCAAATTACACATAAAAAACAAACACAAAAATAAAGAAAACATTTTTAATTATACAATACAGAACCTTGAAAAGTACAGTAGTACAGTACAACAGCTGGCACACAGGGGCTGGCATCGAGCAAACAGGGAAGAAGAGTTATTGAGTAGAGGAGGGAGAGGAGATGGGAGATGGTAGAGTTGAAGGATTGTCAGCAATAGGAGGTGGAGGGCAAGCTGCAATGTCACTCACACCTGACATTCAGTACCAGCTACTTTTACACCTGCTTCCAGACATCCTGGGCTTTAAATAAAGATACTATACTCTGTACTCTACACAGTACTGTACAGAGTATACAAAAACACAACCTCTTGGAGAGAATGCATGCACGTGACAACATACACCAGACTCATGAGCTAACTTACATGACTGGACATGCAAATGTATGTTCGCATCTTTGAAATGTCACAACTTGAAGGTCTGTATGTAGAGGACTGACTGCAAACCACTTTTTTTAAACCTCCAACATCAACAAACACAGCTGGAACACCCACTGAAAACCCTGTGGACTTCAGAGCCTTGTCCATGTGTCCATGTCAGTGTGTGGAAGAGAGTTAGCCATCCTGCAGCAGCAGGGTCACCCAACCAAGTGGGAAAGAGAATAAAAACACTGAGAAGAGACTCCTGAAGGCTGGACCCATTTACACAGGTTTACTGGTTGACCAGATCCTGGAAAGAAGGGGAGGACTTAAGCAGCAAAGAGCATTAGAGACTAACAGGAAAGTTTCAACAAACCAAGACCAGAGTGAATTCAAGTCAGCTACACCTACCATATAAAAGCCTAGCATGCAGTGCTGTTGGGCAGTGACAGAGGGTGATTTATTTACACAACTAAAAAATAGACACAGAAGAGAAGTCCCCTGGGAGGGCCAGATGAACAGATCTGAGACAAGTTCAAGGGCAAGAGGTCAGAGCTAATGCACGTGTGGATCAACTAGAGGTCAGAGCACCAAGCTAGAGAACAGAGACCAAGCTAGTGCAGAGTAATGACTCCCAGTATTAAGGATGACAAAACATGTTTGTGGAGCCCTTGCCATGCAGGAGTGATGGTTTGGATTATTGCCCCTCTCTCCTTCTTACTGTGGGCATGACATGCTTCTTAGCCCCAACAATTTCAGATATAGCCTTATGACCTGCTTTGGCCAATGGGATAGAAGCAGATGTTGATTTAAGCAAAAGCCTGAAATGTACTTGTGTGGTTGGGCTTGCCCTCTTGTGGTTCTGCCTCTTACCCTATAAAGAAACATATCCTGGGTAACTGCTAATGCAGAGAGAATAGGAGATATGGAATAGACCTGGTCCAACCCACAGTGTTGAAGGCAAGCCCAGGCTAGATCAGCCAAACCACAGCCAACCTTCAGGTGCATGGGCAGGAGGAAGATGCTATATTAATCAGGGTTCTCCAGAGAAACAGAATCAATAAGATATACTTAGATACAGATGTAGATACAGGCATCTCTGATGGCTCATATGGTAAAGACTCTGCCTGCAGTGCAGAAGACCTGAGTTTGATCCCTGAGTCAGAAAGATACCCTGGAGAAGGGAATGGCTACCCACTCCAGTATTCTTGCCTGGAGAATCCCATGGACAGAGGATCCTGGCAGGCTACAGTCCATGGGGTTTCAAAGAGTCAGAAACAACTGAGCAACTAACACACACACACACATACACATACATAAAATCTAACCCTCGTTGTACACAATCCAAAGGCTTGAGGACCAGGAGAGCCAATGGTGTAAGTTCCAGGCCAAGGCAGGAGAATATCAATGTCCCAAGTCAGGCAGGCAAAGTTCCCCTTTGCTCATGCATGAGTGCTCAGTCACTTCAATCGTGTCTGACTCTTTGCAACCCTATGAATTGTAGCCCACCAGGCTCCTCTGTTCATGGCATTCTCCAGGCAAGAATACTGGAGTGGGTTGCCTTACCATCCTCTAAGGGATCTTCCCAGCCCAGGGATTAAAACCATGTCTCCTACATTGCCTGTGAATTCTTTACCCCTGAGCCACCAGGGAAGCCCTCTCCCTTGCTCAGACTTTATGTTCTAGTCAGACCCTCAATTCATTGCAATCTGCTTTACTCAGTCTACTCATTCAGAAGTTAATCTCATCCAGAAACACCCTCACAGACACACCACATATCTGGGCCTCCCAGTCAATGTAAAGCTGATGCATAAAATTAATCCTCACAGATGCTTATTGTGGTATGGGTATCCCACTGAAATGATGAGGGAGTTTGTTACACAGTTACTGCAGTAAGAGCTGACTGAGACACGATTGTCTCATTGCATCCTCTCTACAACTCAGGGAGAGAAGCACTATCATTGTATTATAGCAGAGGAAGCAGAGTTTCAGGGAGGCTAAGTAACTTGCCTAAAAACAGTAGGTGGGAGATCTGTGTTTCTGATCAAGGTCTCCCTTTGAAGACCATGCTTCAAACCACTACCCTATGCCAACTCCTTGAACTTTCAAGGCAAGAGAGCCAAGGACTGACTCAGCAGCAACACTTTCCCTGGGCTTTTATCAAGGTCTGAATCATAGTAGGGCTTCCCTTGTGGCTCAGCTGGTAAAGAATCCGCCTGCAATGCGGGAGACCTGGGTTTGGTCCCATAGGGCTGGTGAAAGTTAAGAGCCAGAGAACAGAGGTGATCCAGTAGTCACAGGGAAAGTGCTCTGGAAACTTTCACCTCTGAAATGACAACATGAGCATAGGTGTTATGTTTCATATAGTCAAGATTTAAAGAGGGACCGGCATCTCCAAAGCTCTTACAAGCCATTCTGTCTTGATGAGAGTGCAACATGTCTGGAGAGAATGGTGCTATAGGATCTCAAGGAAAATGAGCACACTCTAATACAGGGCTTCTCAGCCTGAGCTCTGTGGACACTCAGAGCCTGATGATTCCCTGTTGAAAGTGCATCCTGTGCGCTACAGGACGTTCAGAAGCATCCCTGCTTTCTATCCATTGAATGCCAGTAACAGTCCTTGATGCGACAACCAAAACTATCCCCAGGTATTGCCAAATGTTCCTGGCGGGCAAAATCACCCCCAGTGAAGAACTTAATATATTAAGTATTTCCTTGGAATTAGCAACAATTGCCACTGAGAATGTCACTGATTCTTGAACGTGGCTATACATCAGAGTCATGCGAAGAGCCCTGGGAAATGCACACTCCCAGGCCTTGCTCTGACTCACTGACTCAGAACCTCTGGAGCAGAGGCCTGAGACTCTGTATTTTGACAGACTTCCTGGATGATTCTTTTCAGCCCACCCAACCTCAGACAGTCACTTAGGAGCCATGGTCTTGGCCAGCACTGGTCACCAGCTCCACATTTACTGATGCTGTAGAAAACAGTCACGTTTTCCAGCTGCCCAGCACTTTAGGGATGACAGCTTTCATATGAAGGGCATTTCTGCCTCAAAAGTCCTTCCTCCCCAAGAGAGAAGCCAGAAGATTTGCTTACCAAGTTTTCTGAGAATCAGATATACTCAAGAGAAAACTCAGCTCAGGAGACAGTACTGAGGAAGCAGGTACCTGGAAGAATCCATCTTTCTGGCAATGGTGGCAGTGGCAGCAGCTGGTTCTTGGAGCATCCAGGCAATGTACAGATCTGGTAAAATGAGCATGGTGCCCAAACCCAGGAACAGCAAGAGTGTGGTCTTTATAGACAAGCCCTGCCCTGGAGTTCCTGCCAAGCCCAACCGCCAGCCCTTTAAAATCTATGTTCACCTTCATTGACTTTAATAAATTCCTTTCTGCTTAAACTAACTCAAGTGGCTTCTGTTGTCTCCAATCAAGAAAAGGTAACTTAATCCCTATGACCCTTTGAGGGAAGAAAAATTAGCAGTATTAGAAATATAACATAGGTGCCCAGAGCTTGGAGGTTGAGACTGGACACAGTTCAGTTCAGTCGCTCAGCCGTGTCTGACTCTTTGTGACTCCATGAACCACAGCACGCCAGGCCTCCCTGTCCATCACCAACTCCCGGAGTCCACCCAAACCCATGTCCATTGAGTCAGTGATGCCATCCAACCATATCATCCTCTGTCATCCCTTTCTCCTCCTGCCCTCAACTTTCCCAGCATCAGGGTCTTTTCAAATGAGTCAGCTCTTCACATCAGGTGGCCAAAGTATTGGAGTTTCAGCTTCAACATCAGTCCTTCCAATGAACACCCAGGACTTATATCCTTTAGGATGGACTGGTTAGATCTCCTTGCAGTCCCAGGGACTCTCAAGAGTCTTCTCCAACACCACAGTTCAAAAGCATCCATTCTTCGGTGCTCAGCTTTCTTTGTAGTCCAACTCTCACATCCATACATGACCACTGGAAAAACCATAGCCTTGACTAGACAGATTTTTGTTGACAAAGTGATGTCTCTGCTTTTTAATATGCTATCTAGGAGAAGGCAATGGCAACCCACTCCTATACTCTTGCCTGGAAAATTCCATAGACAGAGGAACCTGGTAGGCTGCCATCTATGGGGTCCCACAGAGTCGGACACGACTGAGTGACATCACTTTCACTTTTCACTTTCATGCACTGGAGAAGGAAATGGCAACCCACTCCAGTGTTCTTGCCTGGAGAATCCCAGGGACGGCGGAGCCTGGTGGGCTACCATCTATGGGGTCGCACAGAGTCGGACACGACTGAAGTGACTTAGCAGCAGCAGCAGCAGCAGGTTGGTCATAACTTTCCTTCCAAGGAGTAAGCATCTTTTAATTTCATGGCTGCAGTCACCATCTTCAGTGATTTTGGAGCCCCAAAAAATAAAGTCAGCCACTGTTTCACTGTTTCCCCATCTATTTGCCATGAAGTGATGGGACTGGATGCCATGATCTTAGTTTTCTGGATGTTGAGCTTTAAGCCAACTTTTTCACTCTCCTCTTTCACTTTCATCAAGAGGCCCTTTAGTTCTTCTTCACTTTCTGCCATGAGGTGGTGTCATCTGCATATCTGAGGTTATTGATATTTCTCCCGGCAATCTTGATTCCAGCTTGTGCTTCCTCCAGCCCAGCATTTCTCATGATGTATTCTGCATATAAGTTAAATAAGCAGGGTGACAATATACAGCCTTGACGTACTCCTTTTCCTGTTGGAACCAGTCTGTTGTGTCATGTCCAGTTCTAACTATTGCTTCCTGACCTGCATACAGGTTTCTCAAGAGGCAGGTCAGGTGGTCTGGTATTCCCATCTCTTTCAGAATTTTCCACAGTTTATTGTGATCCACACAGTCAAAGGCTTTGGCATAGTCAATAAAGCAGAAATAGTTCTCTGGTTCCTCTGCCTTTTCTAAAACCAGCTTGAACATGTGGAAGTTCACGATTCACGTATTGCTGAAGCCTGGCTTAGAGGACTGTTTGGGTTCAAATCCCAGCTCTGTCACTTACACTGCTGCTGTAAGCAAATTATGTAATCCTTCTGAGCCTCAGTTTTCACTAAGAACAATGAAGGTAGTATATACTTCACCTATTCTTTTGCAGATCAAAAGGGAGAGTTTAAGTGGTGCTTTGTACATTTTGGTATTGTAGTTCAGTCACTCAGTTGTGTCAGACTCTTTGCTATCCCATGGACTGAAACACACCAGGCTTCCCTGTTCTTTACTGTCCCCCGGAGTTTGCTCAAACTCATGTCCATTGAGTCGATGATGCCATCCAACCATTTCATCTTCTGTCATCCCCTCAATCTTTCCCAGCATCAGGGTCTTTTCTAATGAGTTGGCTCTTGCCATCAGGTGTCCAAAGTACTGGAGCTTCAGTTTCCGTGTCAGTGCTTCCAATAATATTCAGGAATGATTTCCTTTAGGATTGACTGGTTTGATCTCCTTGCTGTCCAAGAGACTCTCGAGAGTCCTCTCTAGCACCACAGTTCAAAAGCATTAATTCTTTGGTGCTCAGCCTTCATTATGGTCCAACTCTCACATTCATACATGACTACTGGAAAAACCATAGCTTTGACTATACAGACCTCTGTCAGCAAAGTGATGTCTCTGCTTTTTAGTATGCTGTCTAGGTTTGTCATAGCTTTTCTTCCAAGGAGCAAGCATCTTTTAATTTCATGGCTACAGCCACTGTCCATAGGGATTTGGAGCCCAAGAAAATAGTATGTCACTATTTCCATTGTTTCCTCGTTTATTTGCCATGAAGCGATGAGACCAGATGCCATGATCTTAGTTTTTTGAAAGCTGAGTTTTAAGCCAGCTTTTTCACTCTCCTCTTCCATCTTCATCAAGAGGCTCTTTAGTTCCTCTTTGCTTTCTGCCATTAGCGTGGTGTCATCTGCATATCTGAGGTTATTGATATTTGTCCCGGCAATCTTGATTCCAGCTTGTGGTTCATCCATTCTGGCATTTCACATTACATACTCTGCATAGAAGTTAAATAAGCAGGGTGACAGAAATATACAGCCTTGACATACTCCTTCCCCAATTTGGAACCAGTCCATTGTTCCATGTCCGGTTCTAACTGTTGCTTCCTGACCTACATACAGGTTTCTCGGGAGGCAGGTAAAGTGGTCTGGTATTCCCATCTCTTCAAGAATTTTCCACAGTTTGTTGTGATCCACATAGTTAAAGGCTTTAGCGTAGTCAATGAAGCAGAAGTAGATGTTTTCTGTAATTCTCTTGCTTTTTCTATGATCCAATGGATGCTGGCAATTTGATCTCTGATTTGTCTGCCTTTTCTAAATCCAGCTTGTACATTTGAAAGTTCCTGGTTCACGAACGGTTGTTGTACATACAAAACACATTAGCTTTGTTATTGTTGAGTGTTATGTCAAACAATAGCCAGTACTGAGGTTGCAAAGAAAAAAGAGCTTTATTGGGGGTCTTGAGAATTCAATTCAGAAGACTTATTTGGGTAAAACTGAACTAGTGTTCCAGGAAAGAGAGTCAGGGCAAAAGCCATGGAACTGTGCAAGAGTTATAATTGACCTTGACACAGAAAGGAAATATTTGTCCTTAAGGGATAGACTGTCATGAGTTATTTAGGGTAAGGGTCCGACAAGTAGATAGGCTGTCATGAGTTATTTTAAGGCAAGGGTCCGATAAGTATCTCGAGTTTTTGGCAGATGTAGTGGATGCCTGTTTTCAGACAATAAGTGGTCAAAAGGTCAGATTCCATCTGGGCTGAGACGTGCAGAAGACTGCTTCCTCAACAGACTCCTGGCTCCATCTAAGCTCTCTTAGCAATACCAGCTCCATTTTTGTTTTCCTTTCACAGTTGGTTCTGAAAGCTTTTCACCTTCTCTAAGACTCCAGCGGATCTAGTCTCCTCCATGTTCTTTAGAGGTCAAACCGTTCCCACCACTGTCCCTTTTCCCTTGTGAGGATCCTGGATGGAATAACCTCTCTTTTTACTTCCACCTATTCAGCTCTTTCAAACCCTAACTTATTTCCCTCCTTCACAAAAGCCATGTGACTATTTTCCTTCTCTGAAGCTCTGTAGCATCTGGCAATTCCTACTGCAAAACTTTAGTACTTAATTATGTATTGCTGTGATAATCCCAGTGGTTCATCCCGGATAGGTCCTAATCTCAACAGCTAGACTGTAGACTTCTTGAGGGCAGATCTCTTGCTTCCTATGTCTTGGTTAACCTCCACTGGGCTGGACATTTAGGAGAAAAGAACGAAAAAGGTGTCATGTTGAACTGAGCAACTCAATAGATGCTAAAATGTCTCAGGTCACAGGAGCAGGGGAAGGTGAGCGATGAAACCAGGAGTGCCTCTCCAGGCAGCCCTGAATCTCACACAGCAGAAGGGCCAGGAGGCTGTTCGGTAATTTGCATACAGATGACATTCTGCAAAATGCAGGTGCCTGCCTTCCCACCACAGAGGCCAATTAAATGCTTTACATTTTAAAAGCAGACTCTTTAAGAAATGCCTGTGAGAACAATTAAGAACACAACACACAGTAAATGAAACAGGAAGTTATCAAAGCTGCTGATAGAAGTTGAGGAAAATGGCCAGTGGCCAAATGGGAGGAAACAGTCCAGTGGATCAGACGACGAACTTTGGAAGCCAATAGACACAGGTCCTAGCCCCAGCAGAGCCTCTCACAGGCCAGTTGTAAAATAGAGGTAATGACAGTACTTGCCTGATAGGGTAGTTGCTAACATTGAATGGATTAATACATATAAAGTAATTAAAACAGTGCCTAGTACTTAAGTGCTCAATGACTGTTGGTTGCTATGATTATAACGATTATTAATATAGTGTTATATATGCTCCAAAATAGCAGGGACCTTTTCTGCCTTGTTTTTTTTAGCACCCCAGCACTTTCAGCACACAGGAGGAAACTCCATAAATGTTTGTTGAATGAGCAAATTAAACAGCAAGCTTAGCAGGTGACAAATTACGATCCTGAGCAGCTTGCAGACCTGCTGCCCAGGTGCCTTCAAGTGCTCCTTCCTTCCCATGGCCAAGTCTCAGGAACCCCCTCTTATACCTGTCAACCCTGGTTTGACAGTCCACAAGACCCCTCTCTGGGTTCATCCCCTCAGTCTCTCCTGGCCAAGGCTCTCCATCCCCTCCTGAACAGATCCCGTCCCTGCATCCTGCCCAGAGCCCCATGGACCTGCACATCCTGAGCTGAGACCCTAGAATCTTACAGACCATGATTTAAATCCTGACATTCAGCATCTTGCTAACCTGTGTCCTTGGTTCATTTTCTTCATCTCCCTGATCTCAGTTTCCTCACCTGAAAAGTAGAATAACAGTACCCACTTATGGATGTAAATTTCTGCGACTGTGCCCAGCACAGGATCTGCGTATAAAAGGGGGTGCGTGCAAACTTAGACGATCAGTTGTGTCTGACTCTTTGGGATCCCATGGATTGTAGCCTGCCAGGCTCCTCTGTCAATGGGGGTTTTCCAGGTAAGAATACTGGCTGTGCTGTGCTTAGTTGCTCAGGCATGTCTGACTCTTTGAGACCCTATGTATTGTAGCCCACCAGGCTCCTCTGTCAAAGGGAATTCTCCAGGCAAGAATACCGGAGTGGGTTGCCATGCCCTCCTCCAGGGGACTAGGGCAGGTTGCTATTTCTTTCTCCAGGGGATCTTCCTGACCCAGGGATCAAACCCACATCTCTTGTGTCTCCTGCATTGGCAGGCAGATTCTTTGCCACTGTGCCATCGGGGAAGCCCTAAAAGGTGGCCCACTGCTAATTCCTTCCCGGCCTGCTACTTCCACAAGCTGGTAGAATCACGAGGGCCCCATAAAAACATTAGATGAGCCATTTGGCCAGCAAGAGCCTGGTGATTGAAATCATAAGTATCCAGTCTATTTCTCCAAAAGAGAGCAGAACTTTGTAATAAAACTGAATTGTGGTAGAACGCTGGGAAAAGCTGTTTGCCGCAGGCTTAACGGGTAAGATATAAAGGGCACATCCTCAGAGGCCAGGGGACAGGTTTATTAATAGGATTAAAGCCAGGGGGAGCTGCTGGAGAGCCAGGGTGGCTTCTCAGCATGAAATAGTGTGTACTCACAGATAAAATCACCCACACAGCAGCCAAGAGGCCACTTCAGAAATAAAAAATGACAATGGGCTACTGGGATAGGAAGTGCCAGTGGTCCCCCAAGCACTGGTCCATGATCTTCTGTAAGGATGGTGACATCAGAATCACCAAGGGAGGTTTTCCAAGTACAGACAGACTTTAGACCCACATCTAAGGTTCAGTCCCTGGGTTGGGAAGATCCTCTGGAGGAGGGCATGCAACTCATTCCAGTATTCTTGCCTGGAGAAGCCCATGGACAGAGGAGCCTGTTGGGCCAGTGTCCATAGAATCACAAAGAGTCAGATATGACTGAGCAACTAAGCGCACACACACACATAATTAAGACACTCCAAAACTTGGCTGCCTCTTCAGCATCATACCAGTGAATCATACCCGTGAATCTTTTAGAACTGTTAACAGCTTCCCAGGGACCACTTATAGTCACTGGACTAGAAATTCTAGCATACATGCATGCTAAGCTGCTTTAGTCATGTCTGACTCTTTGCGACCCTATGGACAGCAGCCTGCCAGGCTCCTCTGTCCATGGGATTCTCCAGGCAAGAATAGTAGAGTGGGTTGCCATGCCCTCCTCCAGGGAATCTTCCCAACTCAGGAACTGAACCAGCATCTCTTACATCTCCTGCATTGACAGGTGGGATCTCTACCACTAGCGCCACCATTTAATATATATCCATTTCATGTTTTGGTAAGAAAGCAATAAGAAGAAAAGATGGCCACATTCTTCATTGAGCTTACAGTTGACTACTAGAGACATTAACCAAAGAGCCAAACAATCAATCAATCAATCACTCATTCATTCTAAAATGAAGTAAATACTATGTGCCAGTCTCTGTACTAGGGATTTTGACTGAGCCCTAAATATGAGAAGCAGCAAGAAATCTGGCAGAGAGTCATATTTTAGATTTTAACCTATTCACAGGAGGCATTATTGTTTCTCTGTCTTTTTAGAATTATGGCCCACATTAGTTACTGAGACAAGAAATGTTTCCTAAAGTTGAGAGAAAAGATTATGTTTGCAAGATCACAGTTCGCAGATTTGAGAAAGAGGTTTGCACAACTAAAATACTGACAGTATATTCTCAAATGATAGAGATGAGTTAAAAGAGTGACAAAAGTAAAAGGGGAAAAACAGCAGCAGCAGCAATCATATCTAAAACATATTAAACTCTTACCATGTGCCAGCACTGATCTAAGCGCCAAACAAACATAAAAATATACACACATAGCCCTTTCATTACAACTGGATAGAGTAGCAAATGCAGTAGCCTACTGCAAGGGTAATTTCACAATGGCGCCAGTGGCCTTAAAAAGCATTCCTACCATTCCACCATGGTCTTGCTTTACATTCAGTGCATCCTTTGGCTTCATGCACATATCACTAAGGCTTTATGCACAAAAATGTGCACAAAACCTGGAAACAAAATGCCTGAAAGTCAGGGTTTGCTTAAATTATCTCTAGTACATCCACATAATTGAACAATGAGACACCTCTCTTTGTATTGATACAGAGCCCTTTCCAAGACTAACCATGAAGTGAAAAATGCAAGTTCCAGAAGGATGTGTGGTGATTTTGAAATTTTATGTCATATGCATATATTAATTTTGCAAAAGCAATGTAGGGCAATATTCAGTTCAGTTCAGTCACTCAGTCGTGTCCGACTCTTTGCGACCCCATGAATTGCAGCACGCCAGGCCTCCCTGTCCATCACCAACTCCCAGAGTCTACCCAAACCCATGTCCATCGAGTCGGTGATGCCATCCAACCATCTCATCCTCTGTCGTCCCCTTCTCCTCCCGCCCCCAATCCTACCCAGCATTAGGGTCTTTTCCAATGAGTCAACCCTTCGCATGAGGTGGCCAAAGTATTGGCATTATACCAAACTGTTAATCGAGTGTAATCCAATAGTCTATGCAAGGACAAGAAAAACAGGGAAAGAAGTTTGGGAAAATGTTAGCTGGTTATGTTTGTGTCGTAGACCACTGGATTTTTTTTTTTCTCCTATTTTTCTGTATTTCTAAATTTAGATGTGTGGTAAATGGAATACTTTTACCATTAAAGAAAAATTTAGTAAAAGAAAATCATGAGTCCAGGCTAGGGATTTGCTTAGGTTTTTAAAACCTTACAATACATATAAGAAGGGATTTATGAACAAGAAACAAATAACAAAAAACAGCAGAAAATGTCAAGGAAATGGGTAGAAAAGCATAAACCGTAGAATAATGTGCCAAAAAAAAAAAAAAAACCAAGGGTCTTTCAAAACTGAGTTTTAAAGCATCATTCAGAGGTTGTTTTCTGTTTTTTTTAAGTGTATTAGTTAGGACTGTTTGATGTAACTGACAGGAAATCCAACTCAAACTGGATTAAGTAAAAGAGGGGATTATTGGCTTACAGAATTGAAAAGCCCAGGGGAAGGATTTATTCAGGAATAGCTTGCTTCTGAGGCTCACCTGCAGAAAGTCTTCCTTTTTGTCTTGGCACAGCTCTCCACTGTGAGCCTTCAAAATCAGACCCAAATAGTGGCTCCTGAAAGCCTAGGCTCACTTCACTGTTAATACTGGCAGTTCTAGAAGGAAAGAGCCTCTGCCTGTTCCCCTAACAGATGCATCTGCATCTAACTCACACCAGTTGGGTCACATGCTCATCTCTGAACCAGTCACTGGAGTCAAGAGAAAACAAGGTTCTGATGGGCCAGCCCAGGACACACAACAAATCCTGGAGCTCCAGGGTGGATTCAACACCATCTGAAGCAGGTGGATTCAACACCATGTGAAAATGTGCCCAGTCCACTCCTTTTCCCCAGGGCCAGGACATTTAAAAATGTACCGAGAAAGGACCATACCCCCTTCAGGGCCGGAAGTTAACGTCTGTGGTTTGGGAGCCAAAGAATGCTTGGCAAAGGTAATTGTACCTGTGCCTGACATCTTTCTTTCTAAAAACACCCACTCTTTCTTTTCTTATTCCTCATCTTCAACCTCTCCTTCTTCAGTTATCTGTGCAATTCAATATTTTATTTCTTTATCTTATTGATGTTTTAGCTACCAAAGTAATGCAACTTATTCTCAAACTTATCAAGTAATAGAAAAATGCACAGTAAAAAGAGAGTGCCCCTACCTCCTGGAAAACCCCTGGCGACAGTTTGGTACATAATCTTCCACAATATTTATTGTGTGCATAGAAGCAAATCATGTTTAATACAATGCTCCATATTTATATAGAAGTGGTGAACTATCCACCAGAGTGGCCGGCAGCCTTGCCTGGTCTCTGGAGCACGTGTGTGGTATTTCTGAGGACACATCCAGAAACCATGTTTACTGCCCCTTCCATTCATTCCTCTACCAGTCAACAAGTGTTTAAGTGTCTACTATGTGCCGGCTGCCATGCTGGGTGCTCAGAAAACAGGGTGAACCAAACAGACCCAGCGCCCTTCTTGAGACAAAATCTGGGCTACAAGGATGATGAGTCTAACTCAGTTCAAGAAATGCATTCACCAAGCACCTTCTCCACATCAGCCCTTGTACAGGGTGTGGGTTCTCACTGGTAAGTCAGACATAGCCCCTGCCCTGAAGTGCTCACAGAATAGTAGAAGAGGCATGCAAGAAAATGAAATATATTCTTTTCATTTTTCATTATATTATTATTAACTAAATGTATTGAGTATTTACTATGCGTCAGACACTACACTAAGCACTTTACATGCACTAACTCACTTACTCCTTACAAGGACCTTGGGGATAGGTATGATGACCATCCCCATTTCACAGACATAGACACTGAGGCTCAGAAAGGACCAAATGACTTGCTTGAGGTCTCATAACTGATGAGTGACTGGGCTGTGACTCAAGCCCAGATCTATTAACATTTGTCTCCAAGACTCCTTCTTTTCTTTTATTCACCAGCTATTCCACTCCACAATGTTTTCTTTTGCTCCTTATCAGCAGATTCCCACAGACCCCACATGACTTAACTCCGCCCCAATCAATTTGTGCCTGAGTCCCCAAACTTTAGGAAAAAGCTTTACATGAACTATATTGATAGCTACATTGACTGAAAATTGTGTCACATACAGCAAAGAATATCTGTTCCCAGGGCACCCAGTGAGACAGAAGTAGGTCTGTTAGCAGTTTCATATTCCACATTCCACTCGGAAGGTTGCAGGTCTCATGCCTCCTGAGCTTAAAACCAGGGGCATCAAAGTAACAAGGGGCATGAGCCTTCCATGAGGTTTGGACTAATGACCGTTGAGCAGCAGTTCAGCCCTGAGCCCCATGACGTTGAGTTCAGCATGGTGAGAAAACTTGATAAGGATCTTGGTCAAAAGAAGTCTTGATCATTTAATGAAAAGGGCTACCTGGTCAGGATCTCACTATCATTTATTTTTAAACCAACATAAGTCATAATTTTATCTATTATCTCACCCCGATCAGCTTCCTGCCCTTGCCCTGAATTCAATCACTGTCAGCCAGCTCTGGGATGTAAACCTCTGTGGATGTCGCCTTGACAGCAGACGTGTCATTATCTCCATAAAAAGGTATTTCTGCTGACAGAGGCAACTGCCAGGCAGGTCCTTCAGAATCCCATCTTTCACTCTGCCATCCCCTCCCCAAGCTCCTGTTCTCCAATCAGACCTTTAATTCATTTCAATGGTGTTCTACCAAGCTTCCACCCTGGGCCGGACAGAAAGATGAATGAGACCCAGGTCTTATAAGATTCATGGCACTCATGGTCAGAAGGAAAGGACAGACAACTTACACTAAAATAAAAGAGTAATGTATAATATTTCCCATGCATCAATATAAGGAAAGGGGCTTCCCTGGTGGCTCAGTGGTAAACAATCTGCCTGACAAGCAGGAGACACGGGTTTGATCCCTGGGTCAAACTAGAGAGATACCCCAGAGCACCACAAGGAAAGAGCCTGAGCACCCCAACAAACACCCAGCATAACCAAAAAAATTTTTTTAAAAAAGGAGCAAAGTGGTAGATGAGTATGAGAATCCAACCACTTGGATTGCTTAGTTCTGTAAAAGTTTTTAGATTTGGAAATAATTTCACACTAACAGGAAAGTTGTAAGATTTGTATAAAGAACTTTTACATACTCTTTCATCCAGTTTCCCAAGAGTCAACATTTTGCCATACTAGCTGTATCATCTTCTCTCTGTGTATATGTATATGTATTTTTTTTCTGAACAATTTGAGAGTGATTTGAGGTCATGATATTCCTTTACACCTAAACACTTCAGTGAGTACTTTCTAAAACCAAAGTCATTTTCTTAGATAACTACTATATAAAGTCAGGAAATTTAAGTTGACTTAATACTATTATCTGATTCACAAACTATATTCGTATTTCACCAACAATTTTTCCAACTTTCCCAATAATTTTCTTTATACCAAAAATTTTAAATTGGAACCTGACTACCCCATGTTCCTGTCTGGAGAATCCCATGGACAGAGGAGCCTGGTGGGCTACAGTTCATAGAGTCACAGAGTCGGACATGACTGAAGCAACTTGGCACACACACACTACTACTCCCAACATGTCCTGCTTTATTTTTTTTCATAGCATTTACCACCACTTAACATATACATTTTTTTAATTTAAAAAAAAATTTTTACTGGAGTTTAGTTGCTTTACAGTGTTGTGTTAGCTTCTGCTATACAGCAAAGTGAATCAGCTATATATATAAAAATGTTTGTGTGTGTATGTGTGTGTGTGTGTGTGTGTATCCCCCCTTTAAAATTTTTTTAATTATCTTTCCCTTCCCACCAGCCCACTAGAATGTAAATCCTATAAAGTCAAGATCTTTGTCTCCTTTGTTCACTGTTGTGTCCTCAATATCCAGAATAGTGTCTGACATGTTTCATAAATATCCTTTGAACGGCTAAGCCTGGAGATATCTCTTTCCAACCTCCTATTCTTTTTTTAAAACAAATCAACAACAACAAAACAATGGATATTCATGTCAGGAACACTAAACTCCATGTTACTGCTTTCCCTCTTTGAGAATTCTTGCTCGGGATTCTTTTGTTCCCCTGTAGGTATACAGTGCATATTGCAAGGGAGATGGCACCCCAAAACAGTTAGGGCTTCCTCTAACACTAGCTCAAGTCAACTGAATGCCCTCTGGGCTGTCAGTACAGATGAAAAAGTTCTTGAAGTGCAATGGTATCTATCCCTCCGCAAACAAAGTTAGCATCTTTAGATTTAATCGAAAGATAAAAGAAAACCCCCAACCAGAAGGTCAATTTATAGATTCAACAGTTAAATCAAGCCATATCCTTAAGCACATGGGACATGAACCTTGCATTAAATCAAAGACTTAATCTAAGTTAAGCCACCCTGCCTGGGCACGTGAGCTGAAGACATGTAATTAACACCAGCCAGTCAGTACCAATGGCTCCAGCTGACAGTGTAAGACCTCAAAACCTTGTGACAATTTCCAGGGGGTTGGAGGATGCTCACCTTCCAGTTGCAGAGACGGTGGGCTTAGCCTCTTTCTGTCCGACCTCATCTCCTAAGACTCACAACACTGCAGCCCAATAGGCCTCCTGGTACTTCTCAGACATGTCAAGGATGCTTCAAGTTCAGGTGTACCTGCTCGCCACCCAATTCCCTTTGGACTATGCTCAAATGTCAGCTGATCAGTGAGAACTTCTCTGTCATCTCATTTAATTCTGTAAGCCCCCTCCTCCCTGTCACGTGCCATCCCCTGCCCTCTTTATCCTTTACCATAGCACGAACCACCTGCCACACTGCACATTTTACTTAATCACTTACTCTCTTCCCCAAAGTAGTATTCACAGTTTAGGAAGGCACGGGGGTTGCTTTTTCATTCCATGCTGCCTCCTCAATCACCTGGAACAGTGTCTGTGGTATATTACACACTCAATACCTAATTGATTAATTAATTAATTGGTTAGTTATTTGATTGAGTGACTGGTTAATTAATTCCACTCCTGTGGCTAACCCAGTGTGAGCACTGGGCTAATAGACTCTAAAGTCTGTGCTGGGTTACCAAGTCAAATAAGATCTACCTAGAAAAACCCTAAGCCCAGATGTCACCAACATCCACCTGAGTCACTGATGCAGATTAGTGCCCTTAGGATAAAGTGCAAAGTCACTGTCCCTAGAATTCTTATCTCCTGGACCCCTACCTTCAACCACCCCCAAAAGTTCCTCTCCCCTCCAGTGACCTAGAACTTCTTTCAGCTCCTCAGGGTCACCAGGTTCTTCTCACATGCAGCCCCTCTTCTCCTAGAATGCTCCTCCCCATCATTCCCTGCTCTCAGAGCCTGGCCAAGTCCTGCTCACCAGGTGCATTGCCTATCCCAGCACCCTTCACCCTCTACAGAAGTTGTCTTCTTGTAGGTCAATCAGTACTAGTAGACCATGGGTTCAGTGACACCAGAGCCCTTGCCTTCTTCCCCACTGTACCCCAGCATCTAGGGCACTGTCAGTCTTCTAGTCGACTATTTGCTCATTTGGAGAAGAATTATCATCCCATTTCACAGATGGAGGTCAGGTATGGTATAATGATAAGACCATGACCTTAAGACAACTCTCAATTCAAATCCCAGATTTTCCACTTAATAGCTGCGTGACCTTAAGAAAGTTTGTTAAGCTCTTTGAAATTTTTCCTCATCTACAAAATTATAAACACGGTAAAATTTTAATCTGTTCAACGCTGTTCTCAGAGTTGGGAAGATGGTAATAACAACAGGGTGGTTCGTAGTGATATCTGAGCCAAGTCCTAAGTGATGAGAAGGAGGCAGCTACCTGAAGTACAAAAGGAAGAACATCTGAAGCAGAAGGAACATCACACATCAAGGCGCTGAGGCAGGAAGAAGCTTGCAGAGTTCAGGGAAGAGAAAAGAAGACCAGTGGTGTGTCTGACACTCTCAAAAGCAAGCCTCTGGTACTCTTAAGACACTTAAGAAAGTGGTAGAGCCACTTTCCTGGCCCTATTTCAGCCTCCTCTACCAATCTGCCCAGCTTCAGGTTCCACAGTCCCTCTCAGCTCCAATGAAGGGCACTGCCTCTCCAGCCACAGCCTTTTCATTTATCCTCAACTGCAATCGGAATCTCCCTCTGGTTAGCCACCCTGGGTATTTCCCACCAACCTGGCCTTCTCAATCCCCTGTCATCCCCCTGAGTGTCACTGTAAGCCAGGTTTACCTGGCTCTCAAGCTGAAAAGCTCTAGGACAAAAATCTGTGGGTAATGGGAAGATAAGCAAAATGTGGGGGACCACAACTCCAGATCTGGGTGCCACCTGGAGCTAGTTAGGTCTGAAAATAAAACACTTCTACTCCCAGTAACCAAAATTCCTATCCTCCTCTAACTCTGCCATCCCTAAGTCTGTACCATTGGCTATTTAATCTTTAATTAGTGTCTGTTCCACCTTGGTCCCTTTACAGCACTGATTCTCAACTGGGGGCAGTTTTGCCCCGCTAAAGGACATTTGGCAATGGAGGCTTCCCTGGTGGCTCAGTGGTGAAGAATCCACCCTCCAAGGCAGGACATGAGGGCTCAATCCCTGGGTCAGGAAGATCCTCTCAAAAAGGAAATCGTAACCCATTCCAATATTCTTGCCTGGGAAATCCCATGCACAGAGGAGTCCTATGGTGGGCTATAGTCCACAGGGTCATAAAGAGTCAGACATGACTTAGCAACTAAACAACAACAAGAGGCATTTTAGATGATCACAGTTAGGGACAGGATGCCACTGGCATCTAGTATACAGGCCTGGGATGGTGTTAAACATTCTACAATGCACAGACAGCCCACTCTACCCCTTACAACAAATTCTCCTTCCCCCAAAATCAATAGTGATTGAGAAATCCTGCCTTAAGAGAACCCACTTTGCCCACATAAACATTAAACATATAAAAGGAAATTCTAAAAGAAATTTGTATTCAGAGAAATAGAAATTAAAATATTAGTGTGATACTTCACACCTAGTTTGCTGACAGTTCAAAAGGACACATAGTGAGAGGAATGTGAGAATACAGGAACCATTTCCCTGGTGGCTCAGATGGTAAGGCGTCTGCCTACAACGCGGGAGACCTGGGTTCAATCCCTGGGTTGGGAAGATCTCCTGGAGAAGGAAATGGCAACCCAGTCCAATATTCTTGCCTGGAAAATTCCATGGATTGGAGGAGCCTGTTAGGCTACAGTCCATGGGGTCACAAAGAGTCGGACACAACTTAGAGACTTCACTTTCACTTCACTTGTCACAGCTGGTGGGATTGGACTCTGATGTGACCCAAGTAATCTGTTAGTTTTTAGTCAAAGTAAAATTCACGGACTCAACACAGACCAGCAGTTCTATAAGAAATTCCTACAAAGTCCTAGAGGGCTTCCCAGGTGGCACAGTATAAAGAATCTGCCTACCAATGCAGGAGACACAAGGGATGTTGGTTTGATCCATGGGCAGAAAGATCCCCTGGAGTAGGAAATGTCTACCCACTCCAGTATTCTTGCCTAGGAAATTCCATGGACAGAGAGGAGCCTGGCGGGCTATAGTCCATGGGGTCACAAAGAGTCAGACACAACTGAGTGACTGAACACACATGTACACACCCTTAGAAGGACACATGTGAAAATGATTGTTGCAGTGCTAATTGGTGTTTCAGGAAGTTGGGGGTCAAAAGGGTGTCCATCATTAGAGAGGCAGACAAGTTAAAATAGATGAGAAAACACCATGGAGTATTGGAAGTGATGCTTTGGATGTAAAAATAGCAGTAGAGATAAACCTTACAACTATAAGGAGAGGGAGGAGAAGAAATTAAAAAAAAAAATTCATGAGGTCATTAGCAGAATTTCACGGACATCAACTTTTTCAGTGTACACAATAAGAGAGTACATTGATACATTGAAATTGTTTGGCAGTATTTACTCAAACCAAATTATAAACACTATGACACAGCAATTGTACTCCTGGTAGTATTCCCAAGAGAAATAAGTGCTTGAGTCCACCAAAGACATGTACAATTACGTGCAGAGAAGTTTAATTCATAATAGTCCCAAATTGAAAACAACCAGTTGTTAATAATTAAGGTAGCCTCATGATAGAATACTATACAGGAATGAAAATGGACCAACTACACTTACCATGAAACATGGATGAATCTCATAAACATAAGGTTTAGCAAAGAAGTCAGACACAAAAGAATATATAGTATATGATTCCTTTAATGAAGTTCAAAATTAGGCAAGACTAATCGATACCGTTAGAGGTCATTACAGCACTTCCTCTGAGGAGAACAGGCTTTAAGAGTTCACAAGGGAGATCTGCAGTGTTAGAAATGTTCTGTATCTAAATCTAGGTGATGATTACATGGGCATCTATACATATGGAATAAAAATCAAGCTAGGCACATAAGATTTGTGCTCTTTATGTTAATTACACCTTAACTAAAAATAAACCTGGAGGGGGCACTTTCAAAAGATAGATCCACAGACAAAAGTAAGCACTGGCAAACAGCACAGCAATTAGGAATGTTCATATATTGCTGCTGCTGCTAAGTCGCTTCAGTCGTGTCCGACTCTGTGCGACCCCATAGAGGGCAGCCCACCGGGCTCCGCCGTCCCTGGGATTCTCCAGGCAAAAACACTGGGGAGTACAAAACGGCACAGCCACTCTGTGGAACATTGTGGCAGTTCCTTATGAAATTAAATATACACTTGCAGTATGGCCCAGTGACATCACTCCTGAGTATGCTAAAGTATGCTAAAGAGATGCACAAATGTTTATAGCAGCTCCATTTATAGTCACCAAAAACTGGAGACAATCCAAATGTCCTTCAGTGAGTGGATGGATAAAGGAGCTTCCATACCACGGAATACTGCTCAGCAATGAAAAGAAATAAACAATTGACACAGGCAACAACCTGGATGAATCTCAAAGGCATTACTGTAAGCAGAAGAAGCCAGTCTCAATGTGTTACATACTGTATGATCGTATATGTATGACTTTCTGGAAAAGACAAAATTAGTGATGGAGACACATCAGTGGTTGCCAAGGGTTATGGGTATGGAGACAGTGTGACTGTAAAGGAATAAATCCAAATTGTGGTGGCAGTATTTCCATGAATCTATACACGTGTTCAGATTCATGGAACTATACACACCAAAAATGGGGAGGGGGAGGAAATTGTACTGTATAATATAAAATAAGTAAGATACTGTTCCACAATTAATATAAAGCTATCTCAGAAATGAGGCAAATAAGTTCCGGCATTTAATGTACAGCACGGTGATTATAGGTAATAATACTGTATTCTATACTTGAAAGTTGCTAAGAGAGTAGATCATAAATGTTCTCACAACAAAAATGAAACAGTGATTACGTGAAATGATGGAGGTGCTGGCTAACGCTATAGTAGGAATCCTTTTGGAGCATGTAAGTGTGTCAAATCAATGTGCTGAACACCTTAAACTTACACAAATTTCTGGTGGGCTTCCCTGGTGGTCCAGTGGTTAAGACTCCACCTTGCAATGCAAGGGACTCCAGTTTGATCCCAGGTCCAGGAAGATCCTACATGCTGCAGAGCAACTAAGCCCATGAGCCGCAACTACTGAGCCCATGTACTGCAACTACTGAAGCCCATGCCTCAAGCCTAGACTCTGCAACAAGAGAAGCCACCACAGTGAGAAGCCCGCACACCACCACATGGAGTAGCCCCCGCTCTCTGCAATTAGAGAAAGCCTGCATGCAGCAACAAAGACCCAGCACAGCCAAATAAATAAATAAATCTTTAAAAAAGAAAACTTGATAAAAAACTTACACAATGTCATATCACAATTATATCTCAATAAAACCAGAAAACAACATAAATACACACACACAAACACATATGCTTCAAGAATTTAAACAAAATATACATTAAGCACAAAACCATGGCCTCTTAAGTGTAGTGAATATAAATGTCTTTAGATGTGGGGATAAGAGGAAATGAGCCTGCAGACAAATCAATAAAATAAGAGATGTGTGTTCAGTGATGCAGTAGGAAGACTAGCACCTAGAAGGCAGAGGCGATTGTACTCTCAGCTGTAGTTCATTGCAGGGACCAGCAAGTGGGAAAACCTACATCAGGCGAGGTCTGGAGGAATCCGAGAACAGGCTCCCAGTATTTCCCCGTTTCTCCCCAACCCCCGAGATCACATTGCACATTCTCCTTCCTCTGGCAAAATTCAGCAACATACTGCTGTAGCCACGCGTTCCGGGAAACAAACTCACTCAGAAGGACAATGCAGATAGTGGAGTGCAGTTTATTACACCGGCGGGCTCAAAGCAGAGTCTTCTCTTAGCCAAGGACCCCGACCAGTCTTTGTGAAAACCTTATATACCTTAAGCAACCGTGCCCAAACCCACCTCCCCAGATTCCCTGAAACTAGTCTGAGCAAAGGAAAAAGAAAGATACAATTAAAGTCAACCCGCGATTCATATGCCTTAAATCTAGGGAGTTAACAGTGGACAATGATCAATAGGCTTGTGGTCATTCCCCAATAAGCATAATAGAATGTATGATTCTATTCAGTCACACAGATAATTAGGGTATTCTTTTAGGCGATGGAGAGCCCTGGGGATCTTCCTTGGGGCGGGGGGGGGGGGGGGGGGGCGGTTTCCAGTTGGTATGTCGTTTCCAAAGATACTGGGCATATAGCTCAAAGTCCACAGTCCAGCCCAAAATGGAGTCCTGCTTTCAAGATAGAGCCTGTTCTGTTTCCTCCTTCAATACCTACACTGTTTCTGCCCAGGGAAGCCCACTTAAGACTCAAAGCTCAGGGGGCTGACTGGGGCTGGTCACGACATATGGAAATTCCAAGCCTAAAAGGGAAGCATGGATCCAGGGCCCCTGGTGGGTCAAACAGCCTTACTGACAACAGGAGACAATCCAAAACTCCAAGTATGCTGATGTCTGTCAAGGGTCAAGCCCCAAAGTACATCCTTCTAAAGATGACAGCCTCAGGTGACACCCTGCTAAAGATGACAACATAAACTCCTCCTTGTACAGCAGCTATGCCTACATGCTCAGTCGCTCAGTCACGTCTGACTCTTTGTGACCCTATGGACTGTAGACCACCAGTCTCCTCTATCCATGGGATTCTGCAGGCAAGAATAATGGAATGGATTCCAATGCCCTTCTCCAGGGGATCTTCCCGACCTAGGAATCAAACCCACATCTCTTAACATCTCCTGCATTGGCAGGCAGGTTCTTTACCACAAACACCACCTGGGAAGCCCATACTGGAGCTGTGTATGGACCAATATCAACATGTCCTGAGTCTGTGAAAGTGAAAGTTGCTCAGTCATGACTCTTTGTGACCCAATGGACTATATGGTCCATGGAATTCTCCAGGCCAGAATACTGGAGTGGTAGTCTTTCCCTTCTCCAGGGGATCTTCCTCCTAACCCAGGAATCAAACCGCAGTCTCCTGCATTACAGGCAGATTATTTACCAATTGAGCTATCAGGGAAGCCCAAAAGAAAAACTCAAATCAAATCAACAGTGTGTGAGTCAGTATGCTTCAACTAAGAGGTCACATGGTGCAGTCAAAAAAATAAAATAAACTTAAAAAAAAAATAACAGTGTTTAAGTCAAACAAAACAATGGTTTGACTAGATACAGCCACGGGCATTGTGCTGTGACTCTACCCTCAGGGCTGCAAGCACAGGGAAAAGGAATCCCCTGAAGGCTCCCACCTCAGTCCCATAAGGCAGATCATGGCCACTGGTGACAGGGAGACAGAGTGAATGTCCCTCCCCTTTCCTCACATTAAACCAGCACTGCCTTTGGCAAACTGACCTGAATGTATTTTTTCCCTCACCTTTGCCTCTCTGTGTGACAATCAAAGAATACCTCAGCAAATGTTTAAAAACAGAAATACAGAGGGGCAGAGAACAATTCACAAATCTCCTTAAGGATAACCTAAAGATGGAACCATTCTCCCCTCCTGCAATGGCCCTCCCAGTCCCCCAGCTCCAAAGCTTCTCAGATTAAAAGGAGAAATTCTCTAATGTTTGCAGTTTTCATTTTTGAAAGTTTCAGGCATGAAAGAGTTTTTGCTCCCTAATGATACCTCTCAGATCTAGCAGGACCTGGGCTCTGTTTAGCTGAAGGATCGCCTTTATGTTCACCACAGACTTTCCTCACCTCAAAGTTAGATGCTCAGCAAGAACAAGGAGCCTGCAAAGCCTCAGAAACCCTGATATTAATTGATTTGCTCCTACTCATCAGTTCTTCTGAACATAATTTCAGCCATTCTTATGTGTTAATCAGGCAGACTCAAGGCATGGATGGATGGATGGATGGATGGATATATTGATGAATAGGTGGATGGATGGATGCATCCATGGGTGGATGAATGGATAAACTGAGATAGATAAATGCAGACAGAACCAGATACAGACAAATGCTCAGTTGCTAAGTCATGTCTGACTCTTTGCGACCCCGTGGACTGTAGCCTACAAGGCTCCTCTGTCCATGGGATTTTCCAGGCAAGAATACTGGAGTGGGTTGCCATTTCCTCCTCTAGGGAACCTCTCTGATTCAGGGATCGAACCTGTGTCTCCTGCATTATAAGTGGATTCTTTACCAGTGAGCCACCTGGGAAGACCCGCAGACAAATAGAAATAAAGAGAGAAGGAAAGATGATTCACTCATTCACACAATAAGTATCTGTTGAGTATCTACTATGGGTCAGGCATTGTTCTGTGTGCTGATGATATAACAGTAAACAGTAGAGGGAAACGTTCCCTACCTTCATGGAGTTTACATCCTAGAAGAAGAGAGACAGACTATAAACTAGTAAGTACAACATAGAGAACGGTTGCTGGTGTTAGTGCTATGGAGAGAAAAAATAAAAAGGGAGAAGCTTGGGACTGGCTGGGAGGAATTTCCATTTCAAATGGTAGAGACAGGGAAAAACTCACTACAAAGCGATCTTTGAATAAAGATCTAAAGAAGATCAGGATGTTCAGGTTCAGGAGTACTTTTTATGTACTGAGGAAAATAGGCTTGAGACAATGGAAAATCAGGAAAATGTCAAAACAGTTGTTTTGACACCAACATGTATCTAGAGAAGATCATAGAATAGAAATACTTAGTTGTTCGCAAGATTTGGATTGGAGAAGAATCATACAGCTAAACACACTTGGAGGTAACCAACGGACTATCACTAAGAAGGGCCCATCCAGCCCGCAGGTAACCAGGAAACTTAACCATCCCTGTGTCATCATAGTGTGGTAACATAAAAAGATGGGGGGAACATGCCTAATTTGGGCAGAGAAATAGGTAGAAATGTTGAACCCACCAGAGTTGATATAGACACCCTGGGGATATATTTGGGTGGGTCAACAAGGGAAGGTTGAAATTCTACATGAATATGGAAATGCATATCGATAGAATGGGAAAGACTAGGGATCTCTTCAAGAAAATTAGAGATACCAAGGTAACATTTCATGCAAAGATGGGCACAATAAAAGAAACAGTATGGACCTCACAGAAGCAGAAGATATTAAGAAGAGGTGGAAAGAATACACAGAAGAACTATATAAAAAATGTTGCAGAAACTGGCTGTAAGGAAACCAAGAGACACTCAGAGAGTAGGAGAACTCAAGTGTGTTACCCTGGCGGGCCCAGAGGAGTTAGCCCTCCAAGCTCTGAGCCCCGACTGTTGGGTGTACAGTTCCTTCATAGGGTCCCAATTCCAGGTTTGCGTTCTATACCTTCTACTGGATACTTTAGGCACACAGGATGGGGAGGCAGGGAACTGCCTGACCTTTACACAGACAAACATGGCTAAGCAAGATTACAGAGGCAGGGCAATGGCAAAGCAGGGGCAAGGGTGAGTGAGGTAAGTTTTAGTTCCTAGCACTGCTGTAAGTTTCCATTTCCCAAAACTACATGGTCTACACGATCTAGACCAGGCAAGAGGCAAGCTGAGCACATATGAAGCATAGAGAACATATTAGACTCTATTCTGAAATTCATAGGTCCCTCCACATTCCCCTCTTTGATGCTTCTATCACTTGATGCAGGAAGTGTAGTCTGTATTGAGCTACTACCATTTCTAACTTTATGGATTTGATCTGAGTGGTTATGAACCAGGCAATTGCATTGAGGACGCAAGGACCAAACAAGAGCGCCACAAGGAGCATGAAGAGAGGTCCAGTCAAAGGGAGGAGCTATGATGCCCAACTCCACATATTGTTCCAATTACTCCAGGAATAAACTAGCTCCTCTCTCCTTTTTATAATTCATTCCTTTAGCTGTTGGGCCATGTCCCTGACTATCCCTGATTGGTTTACATAGAAGCAGCATTCTTAGTTCAAGAAGAGGCAGAGTCCTTCCTTTTCAGCTGTCAGTAAGCCCAACCTTCTCCTATTCTGTGAAATCACCACAGCCAGGGAGTCTAGTTGATCTTGCAAGGCTACTAATGATTTGGCTACTCTCTCAATGTCATCAGTGAAGTCTCTAGACAGTTTGTGGTAGAAGGTTGTTGATGAAGCAACTCCTGCTACCCCCGTACCTATTCCAGCTGTTATTCCTAGACCAACCAGTAGGGGTAGGAACTGGATGGCTCTTTCTGACCACATGTATGTTGCCAGGGGTATGATAAGAGTCTGGTTGTTGGGGACGATATTCATCTGTGGAGTGAGGAAAGCTAACGTACAGATACCCATCCAATTGACTAGCAGGCATAAGTAAGCATTTGTCCCACATATAAAGAAAAGGCCATATCGTGTTTGTGGGAGGATGAGTAGGCCATTCACCTTTTAAGGTTTGATTACATTTGTCCCTGGCGAATTGCCTACTGGACGGACTGATGCAGAAGCTGAAACTCCAATACTTTGGCCACCTGATGCAAAGAACTGACTCATTTGAAAAGACCCTGATGCTGGGAAAGAATGAAGGCGAGAGGAGAAGGGGACGACAGAGGATGAGATGGCTGGATGGCATCACTGATTCAATGGACATGAGTTTGAGTAAACTCCAGAAGTGGGTGATGGACAGGGAGGCCTGGTGTGCTTCAGTCCATGGGGTTGCAAAGAGTCAGACACAACTGAGCAACTGAACTAAACTGAACTGAAATTGCCTACAGGTTTGGTTCCTCCATTATCTGTAAAGCATTCCAGAGCCTTTTGAGTTAACTCAACTTCCCTTAAGACTGGTCCTTGCAGGGGTGGATCTATAGGAGTCACCATGGCTGTTGCATTATTCAATGGTACTGGTCGAAGTATTGTGGGACTCCTATAGATAAGCAAAACCAGCAATATTTGGCCAGCTGAGGGTTGGTGTCATTAAGAAGACAATGAGTTGCACTGGAACCTGGTACAGGCGAGAGTCTAAGGGGGAGTCAGCTCTGTAACCAGGATCATACTGCCAATAGGCAGGGCCCAATTTCTTAGGGCAAGTTGTGTCTGTGTATTTCAGGTAGTTTATCGGTGTTATTTCATCTGTCCTGTAGGGCTTCCCATTTATTTGGCAGACAGAAACCTGTTCTGGGTTGTACCATCTGCATGGCATTTGGGGTAGATGGAGTCACAGGGGCATGATGGCCATGCCACGGTGTTGGGAAACCGCTCTGGGCTTGGGTGTCGCGGTAGTGAAGGACAATGGGGAACAGGAAATGGACCAGGCCAGCAACATTTTGGATCCGGCCCTTGGTTGTACACCGTATGGTTATACCTATACCTCTGCCAGGCCCTGAGTCCCAAGTTGTAGAACATTGACCTAGTCTCTGAAGGTACCGCTCACAGGTACAGGGTGGGTAGGGAGTGGCACCACCTGTTAAAGCGAGGAGCAGCAAAAGACTGCAAAGCAGCCTACACATAACAGATAACCAAACACTAGCAACAGTTTTTCTCCCCATCTCTAAATTGCCAGGGTCACAGCAACTGGACCTATCGTAAAGGAAACAGGTTGACTATACCAAGAGAGGCTTTGGTCAGTAGGAAGAGACACCTGGTAAGAATAAGGCTTCCCACTATGACGAGAAAATAGCTAACAGCAGCCTCTAGCCCAAATTCCAGTCCAGGGGTGTGTCTGAAGTTAGTCCTGTAGCAAAGAGCACAGCAGTGACGATGATCAGGGAAAGGGGCCAGGGGTGACAGTGGATGTCCATTAATGCCTTGATAGCCAGATCCTCAAGCTTGTGCCTTGCATTAACCAGCCAGCTGCTGGAGTGTGGCTGGAGAAAGGCTGAAGAATCCTCAAGCTTCTGCCGTATGTTGACTAGTCAGAGTGACTAGAGCAGGGCTTGGCATCCTATGTGGGTGAGGGCTACTATCTTTGGAACCCGACCTTGAGGAGGTTTTCGGAGTCCTGAACTGCTTTCCAGGCATCCTTGTCAGAGGAAGCCTCTGCCATCTTGACTCTGGTGTGGTGAATCCATGGAACAATTCCTGCAACTTTGATAGGATTTGGAGTTGCCAGAACAACCATATGGGGGCCAGTCCAGACTGACCAGAGGGACTCCTTTTTCCAATCCTTTACCCATACCATCTCTCCAGGTCGGCAAGAGTGTACTCAATTTCCTAACATAATGGGGCTTCTCTCCAAGTTCTCCCTAGTCATGCGCCTAAATATCTTGCCCAGGTTGAGGAGGTGGTTAGACATTTCTAAGTCACCTATCTGTCAGGGGTCCTCCTTTAGCCTCTTTATCACTGGAGGAGGTCTTCCATATCAGATCTTGATCAGGGAATAACCTGAAGCCCTTGGGGTGCACCCAGCTCGGAGCAGAGCTAATGGTAGTACGTCTATCCATGGCAGTTGAGTCTCCTGGCAGAGCTTTGCTAGTGTTGTCTCAAGGGTCCAGTTCATGCATCCCACTTTCCCTGAACTTTGTGGCCTATATGCAGTATGGAGTTTCCATTTTATTCGTAGTGTCTTTGCCAAGATTTGAGTCACCTCCGCCACAAAGGTGGGCCCGTTATTGGAACCGATGGAAAGGGGCAGCCCGTACTGGGGAATTATTTCTCGCAGCAGGGTCTTTGACCACTTCCAGAGCCCATTTGTGCGAGTGGGGAAGGTCTCTACCCACCCCGAGTATGCGCAGACCAGCACGAGTAAGTATCTGCTGCCGGGCAGGGTTTAATCTCGGTAAAGTCCACTTGTATGTCTTCAAAGGGTATTGTCCCCACCACTTGTATTCCCAGGTTGAGCCTGGGTCCTTGCCTGGCAGTATTCTGAGCACACATGGTGCATCTAAGGCTGACCTGGGCACAGACTGTGGGGTGTCTAGGGAAAAAGTAGTATCAGCTCAGTAGGCTTTCTAAGGCAGATTTTCCCAAGTGAGTCATTTCATGGTATCACATCACCAGCAGGGCTGCTAAGGATCCGGGGACAAAGTCTTCAATGTGGTAGCTTCCACCAGCCCTTCTTTTCTTTGGTCCCCCCTCCACTAAGGGCCCATCGATCCTCATCTCGGTTGTATTTTGGAGGGGAGGGCAAAATTGGTGCCAATAGGACCTTCAAGACTGGTTCAGGGCTCATAGTAGGATTCAGCTGATCGGCTGCTCTCTTGGCTGTTTGGTCAACCAGCCAGTTCCCTCTGCTTACCGGATCAGTCCCTCTTTGATGTCCTTTATAAAGAATGACGGCCACTTGCGATGGTTCCTATACTGCCCCTAGCAATTGTAGGATCTCTTCTTTGTTTTTGTTTTCTTTCCCCCAGCTGTTAACAGTCCCCTTTCCTTGTAGATGGCCCCGTGCACCTGCAAGGTAGCAAAGGCATATTTAGAGTCTTTGTAGATATTGACTCTTCTCCCGTGGGTGTACCTCAGCACTTGGACAAGTGCCCATAATTCAGCCCTCTGTGCTGACCAGCCTCGTGGCAAGGGCTCTGCTTTTACTGTATCTGTAGCAGTTGTTACCGCACATCCCACCTTTCATTGTCCCTCCTGGACCAAACTGCTTCCATCCATCCATGAATAGCTCGAGCTTGGGAACTTGGAGTGGGGTGTCTGTTAAGTCCGGTCTGCTGGAACAGACCTCATCTACTGTCTCTTCACAATCATGATCAGGTGGGCGGGCCTCAGCAGGCAGGAAGGTGGTTGGGTTTAGCACACGTATTGTCTCTAACCCGACTCGGTGGTTCTCACCGAGTAGTCCTTGATAGTGGGTCATTCTTGTGCTAGTTTGCCACTTATGCCCTTGGCTATTTATTAGGGCGGTGACTGCATGTGGGACCTTTACATTTATATTTTGTCCCAAGGTGAGTGTCTGATTCTCTAATCAGGGCCACTGTTGCCGCCAGGGCCCACAGACAGGGGGGCCACCCCGATGTGTCCAATCGTTTGGATAGGTAGGTTACTGGTCGCTGCCAAGGCCCTACCATCTGCGTCAGGACCCCCAGGGCCATCCAGTTCTTTTCACAAACAAACAGATTGAATCCTCATGTCACGTCTGGTGGCCCTAGTGCCGGAGCGCTGGTCAGCAGTCTTTTTAGCTCTTTAAAGGCCTTTTCCTGCTCAGGTTTCTACTTCAGGGGTTCTTTCCCTGAGCCCACAGTAGCCTTGTATAGGGGTTTGGCTATATTGGAGAATCCTGGAATCCAGGTCCAACAGAACCCAGCCGCCCCAAGGAAATCTCTGACTTCTTTCTTGGTAGTTGGTTGGGGTATGGAGTAGATGGCCCGTTTTCTTTCAGGCCCAAGGGTCCTCTAGCCTTTTAAAATGACAAATCCCAGGTACTTGACAGTCTGTCTGCAGATTTGTGCCTTCTTCCAAGACACTTTATAGCCCGTGTCAGAGAGCAGGGCCAGTAAGGTCCGGGTACCCTTCCAGCAATCTTCCTGGCAGGAGCTAGCTAGCAATAGGTCATCTACGTACTAGAGAAGGGTCCAGTTCAAAGTCTCCCTAGGGAAGGCTGCAAGATCTGTGACCAGTGCTTCCCCAAACAGGGTGGGTGCATTTTTTAATCTTTGCAATAGCCACGTCCAAGTTAGCTGAGTCTTCCTGCCTGTGAGAGGGTCCTCCCACTCAAAGGCAAATAGTGGTTGACTGACTGGTGCTAGCCAGAGGATAAGAAAGCATCTTTCAGGGCCAGGCAGGTAAACCAGCTCACCTGTGAAGGCACAAGGCTCAGGAGGGTGTAGGGGTTCAGCATGACAGGATGTATGGTAATGACTGCATTGTTGGCAGCCCGCAGATCCGACACCAGCAGTAACCTTTCCCTTCAGCCTTCCTTACGGGCAGGAGGAGGTGTTCACTCTATCAGTATTCCTGAGTCACGAAGTCCTTGAATATGTCTTTGGATTCCCAGGCGTGCCTCTCGGGGCACTGGGTACTGTCATTGCCTTATTGGGATGGCCCCTGGTTTTAAGTCTATCATGAGTGGAGCATGCTTCTTAGCCATTCCAGGGGGTCCGCTTTCAGCCCAGACCGCAGGGAACTCTTCCAACAGACCTTCGGGGTTTATTGGACTCTCCTCAGCGCAACAGGGTCGCCGTTCGTCCTTTCTGGGCACAGTCACCGACATTAGCAGGGCTTTTCCTTTCTCCAGGGTGAGGCTTGCTGGTTCTCCAGAAGCAAACGTTATTTGGGCCCTGAGCTTGGTCAACAGGTCCCTTCCCAGCAGAGGTATGGAACACCCTGGCAAGTACAGGAACTCGTGAGTCACTAGATGACCCCCTAGCTGGCAGGTTCGGGGCCAACAAAAAGGACGGGCAGTCTGTGTTCCGGTGGCTCCCATAATAGTTGTCTTCTGTCCTGTGAGGGGGGTCACAGGTCACTGAATGTTCAGCACCAGTGTCCCATAAATGTCATTGGTTGGTCCCCTATCACCGTTTTGACAATGGGCTCCCGGGGGCCTAGGAGCAAAGAACCTGGTCTCCCCTAGGGTGAGTCTGCCCTGGCCAGTCCAATGAGATCATCATGGACTGCTGGCTCGGGCCTATATTTTCATCCACTGGGTGAAGTTCCCTTTCCTGGTGGGGCTCCTGTCTCCTTTCGACGTGGGCATACATTCTTCCAGTGCCTAGTCTCTTTGCAGTAGGCACACTGATGCTGCCATAGCGGTGGTCTTCTCCCCATCCCCCCTTTGCGAGGTGGGGCCAGGTGTCTACTGGGGTCTGGGTTTCCTAGTGCCACTGCTAACAGGGACACATTCTGTTTCAGTCGTTTGTCAGCTTCCCACTCGGCTTCACTCTTTCAGTTCATAAAAACTTTATTCACCACCTCCAATAACTGAGTGGAGTTCATTCCAGCGAAGTCTTCAAGTTTCTGGAGTTTTTGGTGTAGGATTGGGCCACAAAGGCAGCATAGACCATTCACTGGTTTTTGGGTGATTCAGGGTTGAAAGAAGTGTAGGTCCAAAAGGCTTCACATAAACTCTCATAGAAATCTGTCAGTGACTCGGTGGGTTTCTGGATCACCATGGTGGTTTTTGACATGTTGGTTGGCTTCTCGGCCCCAGCCTGGAGCCCATGGAGAAAGGCATTATAGTACTGATTCAAGGCATTCCAGCTGGCTTGGGTGTTGAAGTCTCATTCTAGTCTCGTCTCTGGGGCCACGTCTTGGGACCATCTCTCAACATCAAGAGTGATGGCTGGGACCTGCCCTTGGAGCCACTTTCATGCTTCTGTCAGAAACTGTCTCCTTTTTTCAGTGCTGAAGAGGGTTAGAAGGAGTTGACAACGTCATCCCAGGTTGGTTGGTGGGTTTGGAAGATTGACTAGAGAAGATCAATCATGGCTTGCGGCTTTTCTGAGTACGTGGAAGTATGATGCCTCCAATTTAGGAGGTCGGTTGTGCTGAAAGGCTGGTAATAGAGGATGGAGCAGCTGGGCTGGATGGAACCATCATTACTGACTTGCTGGGGGCCCTGAGTTTCCCACAGGGGCATTTGGAGTGCTGCAGTTGACTGAGCAGGTTGCTGGGATGAGCGAAGCCGCCTCCCCATTGGCTCAGGGCTTGGGACTCGTGGTGGCTGAGGTGACGGCGGGGATACAGAAGGAGCGGGGCTGTGCTGCAGCTGGTGGTGTCATGGGGAGGTATGGCGGGGGCATCAGGGAGTCATCTTAGGGATCTCCTTGGAAGATGGGCTTGATCATTCCGTCCTTCTTCCCTTTCAAGGACTGGGCCAGAAAAATTTACTCTGTCCCTCTCCATTTGTGTAGAGCCAGACTCCTTGGGGGCAGATTTTGAGCAATCAAGTGCCAGGAATCAATATATGGGAACTGACTGGGGTGCCCAGGGGTCCCTGTGATCACTCGATACACTGCTCGGAAGGTGGGCAGGTCAAGGGTGCCCTCCGATGGCCATCCAACATCAAAGGTTGGCCACTTGAGCTCACACAAGGTCCGGAGCTTTCCAGGAGTCATCTTAACTCTGTAATCTCCTGTGAAGCCCTTTTTAAAGTTTTTTATCTGCAATTTAGGACCACTGGCTTAGATTTTGATGATCCCATGATAGCTCGAATTAGGGCTCACCTATGACTTGAACAATATTGCACAGAAACCTGAAATGTTGGTCCATGAATCAAGGTAAATTGGAAGTGGTCAGACAGAAGACGGCAAGAGTGAACATCGACATTTTAGGAATCAGTGAACTAAAATGGACTGCAAAGAGTGAATTTAATTCAGATGACCATTGTATCTACTACTGTGGGTAAGAATACCTTAGAAGAAATGGAGTAGCCCTCATAGTCAACAAAAGAGTCTGAAATGCAATACTTGGGTGCAGTCTCAAAAATGACACAGTGATCTCTTGTTCATTTCCAAGGCAAACCATTCAATATCACAGTAATCCCTGTCTAGGCCCCAACCACTAATGCCAAAGAAGTTGAAGTTGAATGGTTCTATGATGACCAACAATACCTTCTAGAACTAACACCAGAAAAAGATGTCCTTTTCATCACATGGGACTGGAACGCAAAAGTAAGAAGTCAAGAGATACCTGGAGTAACAGGCAAATTTGGCCTTGGAGTACAAAATGAAGCAGAGCAAAGGCTAACAGAGTTTTGCCAAGAGAACACACTGGTCATAGCAAACACCCTCTTCCAACAACACAAGAGACAGCTCTACACATGGACATCACCAGATGGTCAATACCGAAATCAGATTGATTATATTATTTGCAGCCAAAGATGGAGAAGCTCTATACAGTTAGCAAAAACAAGACTGGGAACTAACTGTGGTTCAGATCATGAACTACTTACTGCAAAATTCAGACTTAAGTTGAAGAAAGTAGGGAAAACCACTAGATCATTCAGGTATGACCTAAATCAAATCACTTACGATTATACAGTGGAAGTGACAAGTAGATTTAAGGGATTAGAACTGATAGAGTGCCTGAAGAACTATGGGCAGAGGTTCATGACATTGTCCCTGGAGAAGGAAATGGCAACCCACTCCAGTATTCTTGCCTGGAGAATCCCATGGACAGAGAAGCCTGGCTGGCTACAGTCCATAGGGTTGCAAAGAGTCAGACACAACTGAGCGATTAACACTTCACTTCTCTTCACTCGTAACATTGTACAGGAGGCAGTGATCAAGACCATCCCTAAGAAAAACAAATGCAAAAAGGCAAAGTGGTTGTCTGAGGAGGCCTTACAAAATGCTGAGAAAAGAGAAGTTAAAGGCAAAGGAGAAAAGGAAAGATATACCTGTCTGAATGCAGAGTTCCAAAGAATAGCAAGGAGAGATAAGAAAGCCTTCCTCAGTGATCAATACAAAGAAATAGAGGAAAACAATAGAATGGGAAAGACTAGAGATCTCTTCAAGAAAATTAGAGATACCAAAGGAACATTTCACGCAAAGATGGGCACAATAAAGGAGAGAAATGGTATGGACCTAAGAGAAGCAGAGGATATTAAGAAAAGGTGGCAAGAATACACAGAAGAACTATACAAAAAAAGATCTTCGTGATCCAGATAACCATAATGGTGTGATCCCTCACCTAGATCCAAACATCCTGTAGTCCAAAGTCAAGTGGCCTTAGGAAGCATCACTAAAGAACAAAACTAGTAGAGGTGATGGAATTCCAGCTGAGCTATTTCAAGTCCTAAAAGATGATGCTGTTAAAGCACTGCACTCAATATGCCAGCAAATTTGGAAAACTCAGCAGTGGCCATAGGACTGGAAAAAGTCAGTTTCATTCCAATACCAAAGAAAGGCAATGCCAAAGAATGTTCAAACTACCACACAATTGCACTCATCTCACATACTAGCAAAGTAATGCTCAAAATTCTCCAAGCCAGGCTTCAACAGTACATGAACCGAGAACTTACAGATCTTCAAGTTGAATTTAGAAAAGGCAGAGGAACCAGAAATTGCCAACATCTGTTGGATCATAGCAAAAGCAAGAGAGTTCCAGAAAAACATCTACTTCTGCTTTATTGACTATACCAAAGCCTTTGACTGTGTGGATCACAACAAACTGTGGAAAATTCTACAAGAGATGGGAATACCAGACCACCTTACCTACCTCCTGAGAAATCTGTATGCAGGTCAAGAAGCAACAGTTAAAACCAGACATGGAACAATGGATTGGTTCCAAATTGGGAAAGGAGTACAACAAGGCTGTATATTGTCACCTGCTTGTTTAACTTATATGCAGAGTACATCATGAAAAATATCAGGCTGGATGAAGCACAAACTGGAATCAAGATTGCCAGGAGAAATATCAATAACTTCAGATATACAGATGATACCACCCTTAAGGCAGAAAGCGAAAAGGAACCAAGGTGCCTCTTGATGAAAGTGAAACAGGTGAGTGAAAAAGCTGGCTTAAAACTCAACATTCAAAAAACAAAGATCATGGCATCCAGTCCCATCACTTTAAGGCAAATAGATGGGGAAACATCTATTTGGGGAAACAATGTAAACAGTGACAGACTTTATTTTCTTGGGCTTCAAAATCACTGCAGATGGTGACTGCAGCCATGAAATTAAAAGATGCTTGCTCCTCACAAGAAAAGCTATGACCAACCTAGACAGCCTATTAAAAAGCACAGACATCACTTTGCCAACAAAGGTCCATCTACTCAAAGCTATGCTTTTTCCACTAGTCATGTATGGATGTGAGAGTTGGACCATAAAGAAAGCTGAGTGCCGAAGAATTGATGCTTTTGAACTGCGGTGTTGGAGAAGACTCTTGAGAGTCCCTTGGACTGTAAGGCAATCCAACCAGTCCATCCTAAAGGAGATCAGTCCTGAATATTCACTGGAAGGACTGATGCTGAAGCTGAAGCTCCGACTTTGACCACCTGATGTGAGGCACCTGATATGAAGATCTGTTGCTTCTCCCACTGATCCACTATTACTCATGCAAATAAGTCCATTTTGGCAGAATCAAATCCTTCACACTTCTACATGTTCTGAATTGCTGCTCCACTCTGTGTGGACTAGGAAATGGCGATGATCAGTCCTGACAGTGCTTGTGAGTCAAACGAACTATAGTGATTACTAGAGTAAGTAGTAATATCCTGGTATGCACACCCCTTCATAAGGTGACTTTGCTGCTCTTCCCTTTAAATCCTGGTGTCTATTTCTCCACCTTGAATCTGAGCTGGCCACGTGATTTTCTTGGACCAATAAAATTTCACAGAAGGAATGTTCTAGGGATTTGGAGCTTCTGCCTTCTCCCACTTGAAAGGCTACCCTGCATTGAGTGCAACCTGCATTGTGCATCCAAGGCACCTCGCTGTCTCACCATCGCCTGGCCCTGTGCCTTCCCTTTCTCAGCCTGAAACATAAGACAGAGAATGTCCAGCGGGGACAGCTGGATCCTTTCAGCTGGAGTCCTTGAGGTAGGAGTTAGATGGGCTCCAGGTTGGACATTTACAATTAACCAGCCTTCTCTTTGTGTTTCCTGAGGCAAGAGATGGGTGGGCTCCATTTGAGGAATTTACAACCAGACCCCCATTTGCTCAACAGAAACAGGGTAAATAGCCAGTCTTTACCTTTTGTTAACACCTCAAGGGACTAATCAAGGCAAGGACAAAGAGAGGAAAAGACCCTTCTGGGTAGAAGATAAGGGAGACACTACGCACAGGCAGAAAGGCTCTTTGGAATCAAAAGTCAGAGGATAATTCCAGGCCATAATGAGTCTTGCTCCTCCCAGAAGCCTTCACTTCGAGATCCCTCTTGGCTGAGAGGTGTGTGTGCACGTTAGGGGAGGGCCCCATGGTAGGTCAGGTGTGGAAAAAGAAACCAGGTAACTGGCCTGAAGGAAGACAAAGACCCACTGCCTTATATAAATGACTTAACCCCCTCTTAACTGCACTCCTCCTCACAAGGAGGGACACCCACACCCTTTCTTTATGGCTGTGCATCTCTGCCTTGCTTCTGTCTCAACTAAACAAACTGTCTCTGTATGTGCTCTCCCACTTGTTGTTCTGCCGTTTCTAACAATAAACTTTGAACCTTCATTTACAGTTTCTGCCTCCATGATAACTGCATTTTTCACTGAGGGCAAAGATCCAGGGAAAATTAACTTCTAGCTTCTATCCCTTGCTGGTTTGGTGGCCAGCATTCCTAGTTTTCATCCAGGCTACCCAGATTTAATTCCTGAGCAGGGAATTAAGATGTCGCTTCATGCCACCATTGTCTGCTGCCTCAACGACATCATTCTGACTGGTGTCTCCCTTTCCTGTGCAGGTGGGGCTGCTGTCTGGTGCTCTTACAAGGGAGCAGCTGCTGCTTGCTCTCTGCCTTCCTGCAGAGATCCGTAATTACTGGGCTTCACCTGTTGAGTCTCCTTAAGCAACATGAGTGTGTATTTTTAAGTGGGAAAACAATTCATTAGGAAGTGTCAACATCTTAGAGGAGGGAGTACCCCCCCCAATTAATTCCAGAATCTCATTGCTTCAGCCAGGTAAGCACAGGCAAGGAGATGCTGCTTTGATCTGAATGCCATGAAACCAAGAGAAAAAGAGCTCCAGCAGATGGTGAGGACTTGGAGCCCACAGGGAGGGGCCAGGAGGTCAGAGCACCCCCTTCTTAGTCTGCCTCCATCCTTCAGCATCCCTCTGGTCCCCCTTTAGCTCAGCAGCCTTGGAATGACAGCAGGTACTGGCATTCAGGGACCACCTCCCCAGGGTCAATACTACTTTAGAGTTTCTTTAAGCTTTAGCATCTTGTTATAAATGTGAGCTTTGAAAATGCTAGTGTAGAGTTATTAATAGACATTTTGGCCCAGGACAGATAACATATCTTAAGGTACTAGAATTCAGGTTCTAAGACAGTGATTCTCAACTCTCATATCAGAGGAAGATTTTTTTTTTTAATTTTATCTATCTACTTGACTGCACTGGGTCTTTGTTCCTGCGCTCGGGCTTTCTCTAGTTGCAGCGAGCTGGGGCTACTCTTTGTTGCAGTGCACAGGCTTCTCGCTGCAGTGGCTTTGCTTGTGGAGCACAGGCTCTAGAGCACACGGGCTTCAGTAATGGTGGCCTATGGGCTCGGTAGTTGCCATTTCCGGCTCAAGAACCCAGACTCAATAGTTGTCCCACAGGCTTAGCTGCTCTTCGGCATGTGGGATCTTCCCAGATCAGGAATTGAACCCATGTCTCCTGCATTGGCAGGCGGATTCTTTGCCACTGAGCCACCAGGAAGCCCAGGGGAGATTTTTAAAATTCAGGTGCCCAGACTATGGTTCAGATTTAATTGGTTTGGGGTATGGATCTGCACATCAGGATTGTTTTGTTTTTTTTTTTAAAGCTCCTGCAGCGACTCTAATGTGCAGCCAGGATTGAAAAATCACTCTAGTTTGCCTTGCACTTTGATACATTTATAAATTACTTTCTAAAGATGGGTCCTGGGTCTTATCACTGCATCAGTCCTGCCAAGCACAGTGCCCAGCACAAAGAGTTTGTCACTAATACATGTTACGTGAAGAAAAATAATGTCACTTGATGCCTTTATCATTTTTTTCATTATTTGCCTTACATACTATCCATAGATACATGTGTATGTGTGTGTGTGTGTGTGTGTGTGTGTGTGTGTGAAGGTAAGAGAGAGCACTTGTATTTCTTTATCATCTTTTGTTTTCTTGCTCCACCCCATCCCACTGCCTATGATTTGTAATGCCTGAAATCCCCTGCAAAGAGCCCTGCCTGTGATCTTCCATATAGTCTCCATCCTCATTTCATTCTAGACAGACATATAGACATAAATGAGCATGGGTGGTCACTGTCTGTTTTGTAGAAACAGGATCATATTATACACACCAGTTCCTTGCAGAAAGTCCTTCAAGTCACCTGCTAGAGTGTTACTTCATTCTCCATGACCAGCACTGACTAGTCCATGAGCAGATGCACAGTAACTTACTCCATCATCCCCCTGTGGAGAGGTGCTCACGATGCTTCCCATTTCTCCCCTATCAGAAACCACACAGCAACAAACACAAGGTCATGTGATGCTCACAACCACCCCATAAAGCACAAATATCCGTGTGGATCTTCCCATCCCCAGATAGGGAGCCGATTGTCTGGCAATCCTGCCTTGATATCCTAAAACTCCTTCTCTAGCCAAGCAGGATTATAATAAATTATATGAAATTATGCATACAGAAAGCACTTTACAATCTGCAGAAGGCTTTGTGTCAAAGTTGGGCATTCACACAGCATGGCCAGGTTCTCTGGTCAGCCCCATCCACAACACAGCTCTGGAAGAAAGCTGCTCAATAGCATCATTAACAGCCCATTGATCCAATTACCTTTCTTTCTGTTCCACTTCAGAATTACAATCTCTCATTCTCCCCGCAAGAGCCCAAATAGACTCCTGATGATCAGAGGAAGAGGGAGCTGCCATCAGGACTCGCCTGATGGACCCAAACACTCATCTAATTGTGGCCTGGGATGAATTACTCTGGTTGAAACATCAGACCTCTCTTCTCCATGGTAATTTGCCATTTTCTCTGGTCTCTCAGTTTTTCTGGAGATATTCAGAGATGTAGCCTGAACTACATCTCTGTAGTAGTTCTAACTTGGGCCAACCCAGGCTGTCCCCAACATGTATTCCTGGTGTGTAATAGGCACTCAATAAATAACTGTTTAATTGAAAATCATGCCCAAGGGATAAGATCTTGGGGCTTGAAGCAGAGCAGACTGGCTGAATAAACAGTACTGGTCGAAATTGTATCTCTGCAGGATGGACATGGGAAGCTAGAATATGAGTCCGAAAGTAATGCCTAAAATTAAAATAAACTCTAGAATAAGGCAAGGTAAGACCTTGAGTGACAGCCAAGTAGAGAGAGCCAAATACACGTTCGAAGTCCAACGGGCAGGATATGAAGGAAAGAAACGGACAGTAATAAACCACAATAGGAAGCATGCACTCACTTGACACCATGTATTGAATACCTACCATAGCCAGGCACTGAGGTCAGTGTTGGTGATATGCTGGAATCTAAGTCATGATTTCAGCCCTAAAATGCTCTTATGGAAGAGACCAAGACATAAACACACAATCATAACACAGCCATGACAAGATAGGACAGAACTGAAGCCTAAGACAGATGTAAACCCAGTAAGACTTGGGAGTATGTGGCAAAGTACCTAAACCAACCACTGGAAGTACAGAAGGCTTCCTGGAGGAGGAGATGGATGAGGAAGAATGATCAAAGCTGAAGAAGTGGTGAGGGAATACTGGCAGGTAACAGTTTTTACCAGGGCTTTCCTGATAGCTCAGCTGGTAAAGAATCCGCCTGCGATGCAGGAAACCCCGGTTCTATTCCTGGGTTGGGAAGATCTGCTGGAGAAGGGATAGGCTACCCACACCAGTATTCTTGGGCTTCCCTTGTGGCTCAGCTGGTAAAGAATCTGCCCACAATGTGGGAGACCTGGTTTCGATCCCTGGGTTGGGAAGATCCCCTGGAGAAGGGAAAGGCTACCCACTCCAGTATTCTGGCCTGGAGAATTCCATGGACTGTATATCCATTGGGTCACAGAGTCAGATACAACTGAGCAACTTTCACTTTCACTTTACTTTCACTTTTCAAGTTTATAGCATGAAAGCCTGTGGCCTCAGTCTCCTTGCATGACTCCAAATTTTGACTCCTCCATCTAGACTCTTAGCCAATGAAAATCTACACCATAATCATTTCTGTGGGAGTCACTGGCCCTGTGCTCTCTCACCTCCATGCCTTTGTCCATGCTGTTCCCTCTGCCTGGATAGCATGATCCCATCATCTCTCCCCAATCTGCAAAATCATTATCTCCACCTCCCATCAAGGCATAGCCCAGATGCTACGTCCTCCATGAAGCTCTTCCAAATTCTTCTACCTAGAATTAATCTCTTTCTCTCTCCCCGAATTCCAATAACACTTTGCTTGTTCCTCTCTGATAAGTACACAGCACTCTTGACGTTGTATTATAATTATTTGTATATTTGTCTTATCTTCTCTACTAAACTATAAACTCTGCTGGGGCAGAAAACCTTGTCTTAACCACTTCATATTCCCCACAATGTGCCTTGTTCAGGGAAGGTGCTCAATACATGTTGACTAAAGACTGTGTTTACCAGATTCCAGGCGAATGGAAGAAGTTAACAGACAGCACAGCTAGAATCAGTGGGCAGAACCAACTTTCTAGCAACTAGAATTGGCTACTTGCTGAAATAGTGAATTTCCCATGACTGGATAGAAAGATTCTTTGTTCTTAATTTTTATTTTATATTGGAATATAGTAGATTAACAACGTTGTGTTAGTTTTAGGTATACAGTAAAGTGATTGACATGTACACACTGCTATACTGAAACAGATAACCAACAAAGACCTACTGGCTAGCACAAGGAACTCTGCTCAATATTCTATAGTAACCTAAATGGGAAAAGAATTTGAAAAAGAACAGATACATGAATATGTATAAAAGAAAGATTCTTTAAAAACAGATGGACTAGATGACTTCTAAGCTTATCTAACCTTTGGTTACCTTGATGTGGAATGGTTGATGAACAGCAAAGAGAATAGAATCCCACTAACAGATGAAATGGAAGTAGATGGAAGCTATTGTCAATGTTATAGCACCTGAGTTGGATGATAACTGCAAGGGAATTTATTAGATTATTAAGTATTTAATCAATTAAGGTAAAATAAAAGAGATTCATTATTAAAGAAATGACAGTGTCAAGAACAAGGATTATAACTAACCTAATTCTGAACATCTGAGACTGATTTTACACATTTCATCTTGATAATAGCTAATTCTCAGACCTGATTCAGTGTGTCAGGGGGGTCAAGTAGTGAGGACTTCCTAGAGCACAAATCTCACAATATCACCCTACTACTTCAAACCTTCAGGGGCTCCTCCGTGCCCGCAGGACCTCCTCCTCAGTCCAGAGGATATTTGGGGACCTATGTAGCTTTTGCAACCTCACCTTTCACCGTGCCTTTGACACACGTATACCAAGAGTCCCAATCTCAATTCCCTATTGGTCCAGTGGTTAAGAATCTGCATGCAATGCAGGGGATGTCAGTTTGCTCCCTTGTCAGGGAACTAAGATCCCACATGCTGCAGAGTCTCTAAGCCCACACACCATAACTTAAAGAATCCCTGGGCTTCCCTGGTGGCTCAAGCAGTAACAAATCCGCCTGCAATGAGGGAGACCTGGGTTCGACCCCTGGGTTGGGAAGATCCCCTGGAGGAGGGCATGGCAACCCACTCCAGTATTCTTGCCTGGAGAATCCCATGGACAGAGAAGCCTGGCGAGCTATGGTCCACAGGGTTGCAAAGAATTGGACGTGACTGAGCAACTAAGCACAGCATGTGCTCACTTAACCTCCACAGTCTTCTGCCTATACTATTCCTTCCCAACTCCTGTTCCTGGAATCATTTCTACTCAACCTTCAAGACTCATTCCTAGTAGCAGTTTGTTGTGGATTTCCTAGGCAAGAATATTGGAGTGGATTGGCATTTCCTTCTCCAGGGGATCTTCCCAACCCAGGGATAGAACCTGCATCTCCTGCTTGGCGGGTGGATTCTTTACCACTGAATCACCTGAAGCCCTACTCATCTACTTCTTTATACTTTCTTATGTTTTTACAATTTTTCACAAGGAACATGAAAAGCAGATTCACCACCTTCCCACACCCCTAGGATCCCCTGGACATTTTCACACACACTATGTGCTTTCACTCTCAACAGCTTTGGGCTATTGGAACCCACTTTCTCTTCATGTTCAGAGAATCACAAGCTCCTGGGAATTAATGTCCCCCAAGAAGCAGCCCTTAGTCAATGAGTGGCAGGTTCAGGGTATAAATACTCCAACTCTCCTGTGACCTTCCATAGGGTCACAAAGAGTCAGACTGAATGACTAACACTTTCACTTTACATAAGATCTCAACATAAGAAAACCTGCAGTAAAGTTACCTTTGAACAACATGGGTTTGAGTTGCACGAGTCCACTTATTTTTTTCACTAAATACACAACACAGAACTACATGATGGGGCAGTTGGCTGAATCCTCAGACAGGGAGGGCCGACCATTAAGTTATATGTGGATTTTCAACAGTTCAGGGATTAGCCTGCCTAACCCTTGCATTGCTCAAGGGTCAACTGTACTTCTAAAATTAGAAAATATTCCAACACAGACATCTTTTCCAAAAAGCTGTTTCTGAATCTCCAGGCCAGAGCCATTGTGTCCCCTCTGTCAGGGTTCCCGTAACACTGAACTTGCCTCTCTCACCTCTGCCCTACTCATCCCTTTGAAGGCAGTCCTTTGGGAGAGAAAAGGCTGATATATATTCTTGTTATCTTATCACTGAAGCATAGTATCTAGTTTAGATTAGATGCTTCCTGTAAATTAACTTATTTGTTAACTGTTTCCACTATGAGATTTTGATCGAATGTCTCCCTACACTCCATCATTCTCCAGAGGCCAAATCAAGAGGACAGGAGGCCTTCAGTGCTCAGCAAGATCTCCGCTCTCTGCCTCCTCTGTGTCAGTGTAAGCAGCTTCTTCTTTTCCATCACCAGGGTGCATATCAATTTCGCATTGACACTTCATCCCATCTGTTCGATTATCTGTTGGACGGTCACTCGCTGCCACTTCAGAGCAACAGGGAATTCACTCTTCCTTTCATACCTCTCTGGGAAGCCCAGGGAAATTATCTCTGATTGATGCAATTTCTTCTTTTGGTCCTAATGACAAAATTACAGAAAAATTCAGCCCTACTTTGCACCACACTTGGGAGAAATCTGCTCAGCTTTTGTCTGCCAACCACAACAAAAACTTGATTAACCAGGACTCAACGCACAGTCTTTTGTTGTCATTGTATGTTTAGGTTTGTCCCCTGGTTATCTGAGGGACAAAACTGAAAATGCCATTTATTCCCTCCCTTACTACTTGGAAAAAGAATCAATATGTTAGCCCATATTGCTGTTCACTGTAATAAATCCCCCCAAAGAAATTGTGTCTCTCTGAGAGAGATGAGTATCCCACAGCCAGAGGAATAAAGACAGTATCAGAAACTAGGCTGAATCAGCAGAGGTCTTTGAAGTGTGGAATTTTTACTTAAAAAATTATTTGTTATCATCATATTCCTGGTCTTTGCCCTTCTCCTCAAAGCAAAGAATAGTCTGTATCCTGGTTATTTGAGGGTTCCAGATTCTTGAAGTCCAACTCATATAAATTCTATTCTAATTAATATGTTCAGTTCAGTTCAGTCGCTCAGTCATGTTCGACTCTTTGCGACCCCATGAATCGCAGCACACCAGGCCTCCTTGTCCATCACCAACTCTCGGAGTCCACCCAAACCCATGTCCATCGAGTCAGTGATGCCATCCAGCCATCTCATCCTCTGTCGTCCCCTTCTCCTCCTGCCCTCAATCTTTCCCAGCATTAGGGCCTTTTCCAATGAGTCAACTCTTCGCATGAGGTGGCCAAAGTATTGGAGTTTCAGCTTCAACATCAGTCCTTCCAATGAACACCCAGGACTGATCTCCTTTAGGATGGACTGGTTGGATCTTCTTGCAGTCCCAGGGACTCTCAAGAGTCTTCTCCAACACCACAGTTCAAAAGCATCAATTCTTTGGCACTCAGCTTTCTTCACCATCCAACTCTCACATCCATACTCATATAAATTCTATTCTAATTAATATGGTAAAGACTCTTTTACAATGTCTAAATCCAAGCTTATTAAATTGATGTCTCATATTCTACCTATCCAATGGGTGCTTGTAGCCTCCTGAGTATCTTGGATCGTATTCCCCTTCCCTCTGAGACACACGGAAGTCTTACTCAGTCCCTTTCAAAGGTCTATGGCATTGTGAAAAACAGGAAACCTTCCATGTTACTAAACAGATCCTTTCAGCTTTAGGGAAGGAAGAAGAAGCTGGGATGGGAATTTGGTACCTTAACCAAAATGCAACCCCATTTCAAAGAAAAGGAATTGTACAGGAAGGAAACAGACTATTGAGCCCTGACTCTGTGCCAGGCACCAGAGTGAAAATACATTTTTTACTCCTGATCATAGCTTCAGAGGCCTTAATTTGATTTGGTCCTTGTCTGCCTTTTTGACCACACCTCTTCCCAGGTCCCCACAACCCTTCCCAGGGTATGGCCATGCTGGGCCTTTTCTTTCTAGAGCATGTCAACCTCTTTCTATATCTGTTCCCTCTGCCAGAAATGCTCTTCTCCTGATCTTTGTGGGGCTCACTCCTTACCAGCCCTCATTTCCCAATTCAGTCTCATCTCAGAGAGGTCCTCCCTAGCTAAGTTGTCCACCTTCCATGCCCAGCCAATCTCTATCATGTTCCTTAACTGTATTTACTTCATAGATCATCATCACCATTTTAAATTAACTTAATTATTGTCTGCCTCCTCATGACAATATAAACTTCTTGAAGACAAGGGACTTTCCTGTTTTACTACTGTGAGACCCACAAGCCAGTACCTGTCTGCCACGTCATAGAAGCTCAATCAATATTTGTGGAATGAAAGAATAAATAACTTTCTCTCCAATCCTCCCAGCATAAATATTTTTAGGATTCCCCATTTATAGATGAGGAAGTTGAGGTTCTGAGCAGTTAAGGAAATTACAAGTTTACACAGCTAGTGGGTGAGAGCCAGGCTTCTGACCACAGACCTGTCTAACTCCGGAGCCTGAGTTCTCCATCACTACTAGCTACTGTGTGCGAAGATGAGATTATGCTTTAATCAACTGTTTTCCAACTTCTGTCCAGGAAAAATGTCTGAGCAGCTGTGATGAGAAAAGCAAAAGTCTTTTTATCAGCCCACTGTCATGAGTATGTCATGCCAGGGATAGGTCTTCAAATCAAATACTGGTGTTTTCTCAAATATCTGGATTGAATGAAATTTCGAGAAATCATTGTGTCTGTGCTTCTCGGATGTGCCTCCTGTCTGCAAGACCCTCTCAACAGGCAGGTGAGGTGCAGGCAGCAGAATGGGGGATGCAGGTATCTGTCTAGGATGGTTGGAGTAGGGAGGACTTGAGGAATCTGTAGTACATGCGGGCTGTCTGCCCCCACCCCAAACCTTCTCACCAAAGAGGCCACCCACCCAGCGTGGAAGCAACAGTGCAAACTCGTGGCACTTGAGTCCTGCAGCCCCAATAGGAGTCATTTCCTGTGACCCTCTCCTTTCAGTAACACCCCTGCTTATACTCCATCTTCAGTTAACACTCACCCAGCATCCCATCTTCTGTTTTCCTTCTTGTTTTCAAGCTCAAAGCTCAAAAGCCTCATAAGAAAGGATTGAATTTTACTTCCCTGGATCTTAAACCCTGGTTGTCTTAAAGAAGTGCCTGCATGCCATGCTCTCATCTTCCAGTCCTTCCTGAAGTATCACTGATTTAGGAAAGGCTCCAACCCAGCTCTGGAGCCCACCTGGGGCAAGAGGCTTTCAGCAAATTGGGAAGATTAACACATGCCTCAAGGAAATCAAGCCAAGACAATTAAGAGATGAAAACCCAAGTTATTTTTCCTGACCTTCCCTGCACTCTCTCCCATCCCAGCTTTCTGCCCTGCCCCCTCACCTCCACCTCAAGCAGTTGCAATGGTGTCTGGGATTCCACTGTGAGTCATGCCCTGCCGCAGGGTCCTGCACTGCCCTGTCCCGATGGTCCGCTGAAAAATGCAGAGATGCCTGGGAAGGGTTATATCACATCCCTAAGGCCTTGAAATGAATATGACTGTCAGATCCCATCTGTTTGAAACAAAATATTCCGTGGGAGAAGGATATTGGAAATAAGAAAGAAAAGCACGCCAGAGAAAATAACTGGGTGGCAGCAGTGAAGATGGACAAATGGCAAGAGTCAGTCTGGTTTCAAGTTCTCCACCACTTAACCTATTATGAAACCTGAGTCAGGTCATTTGAACCATGATCCTCAGATCTCAGATCCTCATCTGTAAAATGTGAGGAGAGGAAAGGGTATGAGAAACCTAGTGTTTTAGGCAGTGTTCAGTTGCAGACTACAGAAACCATTTCTGCTACTTTAAGCAGAAAGGAAGGTATCAGCAGGTATAAGCTGACTTAGAGAACCAGGTGTGTGCGTGCTGAGTCACTTCAGTTGTGTCCGACTCTTTGTGACTCTATGGACTGCAGCCTGCCAGGCTCCTCTGTCTGCGGGATCCTTCAGGCAAGAATACTGGAGTGGGTTGCCATGCCCTCTTCCAGGATCCTCCCGACCCAGGGATTGAACCCAGGTCTCCTGCACTGCAGGCAGATTCTTTACCGCTGAGCCACTGGGGAAGTCCAGAGAATGAGGGGAAGCATTCAAATAGTTGGAGCTTCCAAGAACAACTCCCAGCCTCCCAAATCTCCCTATTCCTCTGATGATTGGGAAAACCGCCACCACTGCTACAAGAAGTTACGGACTCAGAAAGCTAATGACTATAGAACCAATTTGATTCCGCAGTGATTCACCCACAAAGCTGGATTGCGTTATGCCCTTCTCCCCTCTAACTCAGTTCTGAATTCAAGACTCAAGGAGTGTATTTGATTTGCAAAACCTGAAATCATATCCAGGATCCTAGCTATAAGGGAATCTTGGAAATGTACCTTTTAGGCTTCCGACCTCTGCAGTACATATGGCACAGTTGTCAAATGCTGGAACAGAAGCTGAAGGAGACTATTTATAAAGTATATCCCTCACATTACTGGATTGTCAAGAGAAATGAATGAGATAGTGTTTATAAAGTACTTCACATGGTATCTGGCCATTAATAGCTTCCCAATAAATGTTAGTTTCCCTTCTCTTTGCCAAAATTTTGGTACAAGTTGGCCCTGTGACTTATCCTAAAATAACAGAAGAAAGCAGCCTGGGAGCAGAGACCAGATCTTCCTAACCACGTGTGAGGTTTATTTGGGCATCTCCTACTTAGCACCCTTATCAACTATGAGCGTAGTCCCTACTTAAGGAGTTCTCCTACTACCAGGAAAAATGTAACCATCTTAAACAGAAGGTTTTACCCTTTGTAAACAAAATTTCCAAAAGGACCTCCCGCTAGATAATTACATTTACTTAACCAATTTAATCAGTGTTTACTGGACACATATTAGATGCTGGGCAGCTGTGACTCTTTCTTTTCAAAGAGTCACCAGTCTGGGAAGAATAATTATACACAACTTAATAAAATTGCAAATTCTGATAAAAGCTAAGAGGAAAAGAACATGGTTCTGTGAACCAGAAAGGGCAAAACTTATTCTATTCAGGGAGTCAGCAAGGACTCCTGAGAGTCCTTTCTCTGAGAAAATGATGTCTAAGCTAAGACCTGAAGGATAATAAAGGTTAACCAAGTAAAGAGCAGGAGAGAAGAGCATTTCTGGCAGAGGAAGCAGCATGTGCAAAGGGTGCTGTATTCTGAGTAAAAAGGAGAATGGGGTGAGAATTACTTTGACTATGTGCCCAAAACTATTATCTGGGGGTGATATTTCCCCTGAGGTTGGAATCCAGCCATGTTAGGTTACTAACATTTCAAAATAATAACATCTGAAGCAATGTCTGTCCAACTTCCTGCATCTTTGTTGTCTCTACCTCCCATCACTGGGGCCTATCAGATCCTTACACTTGGAAATTTGAAAGGGAGATGAAGACTGATATGGTCAGAGGGTGTTAGAAGCAGGAACCATAAGGTCATAAAGAGGAAGAACCAGAGCCCTGGGCAAGTACAAAGCAATCAAGAGCAAAAACCTGAGGTCTCAATGGTGGGTGCTGGGCTGCAGGGAGGACACTGCAGCAGAGATGAACCCCAGAGAGCAAGATGAAGAGAATGGCTACTAATAACATCCCAGGTCCCATGAGGTCCAACTGTTATGAAGGATTCCCTGGGAACCTTCTGTGTCCTGACAATAAAACTTTCTATTCACTTTAATCTCTTCGAGTTTCTGTTCCAGAAATTAAACAATGGCTGCCTAAGAGACACATTGAAGTGGAGAGTCAAGGCCACCCTTCTTTAAACCAGATCTGAGATGCAACTCCATCTTGCAAACAGGGTCATAATAACCATGACCTTGTGCCCCACTTCCTTCTCGAGACCTGTGCACAGGCCGCCCTCTCTGCACAGAAGCTCTTCCACCTATTTTTTGCAAAACCAGCTCTCACATACCTTCCAGGCTGTCCTCTTCGAGGTCCTTGCTGACTCCTTGAATAGAATCAGTTTTGCCCTTTCTGGTTCACAGAGCCATGTTCTTTTCCTCTTAGTTTTTATCAGAATTTGCAATTTTATTAACTTATGTACAATTATTCTTCCCAGACTGTCAACTCTTTGAAAAGAAAGAATCACTTCGAGTATCACTTCTTCAGAATTAGACTCTAAGGTAGACCCACTTTCCCCTTTCAGAACTTCCCCTTTGCCTCATGCAACTCACTTGATCACTTGTCTGGTGGTTGCTACCTCTCCAGGTTCTACACCTGACATGTGCCTGCCCTATTTCACGCCATGTCTCCAGGGCTTGACAGTGTGTCAAACACATAATAGGTGCTCAACAGACATCTGATTCATGAACAATCAACAGTCTAAAAGTCCAGATTGACTTTTTAGTTCTCCTTTACTTTTTCTTTATGAAGAAAAAAAAAAAAGTTTTATTGTAACCTACTGCATGCTCTATCCTGAGCAAGGTGTTGGAGACATGAAGATGAATCCCTGTGCTTAGAACCTCGCAGGTTAGGAAAACAGACAGATATGTAAATAAACATGTTTATTATAATGCAACATGAGTGTTAGGAAAGAGAAAAGGAGAAAGACTATCATAGGAATGTTAAAAATAACTTATCCTGGATGACAGAGAAGAGGGATGAGGGAAGGGGTCCCAGTGTCCTTGATAACACCACCCCTCTGAATTTCCTCAGAAAATAAACATAGCGGACATCAGTTGGCTGTTCAGCATCTAGTCTCCCTTATTCCGTAAACAGCACCCTATTTTTCCTTTCAGAGAAACACCTTGCCACTCCTCAGTCCAAGTGGTTTAGATGGGGCCAAGTCAACACGCCACCCCAGGGCTGGGAGTGGGTACATTCCCCGGCTCAGTCAGTATATCCAACCCCACAATAAGTGGTTCAAGGCTGATGTGACAAAGGTTACAGAGATTCTTGGCAATGGTGGGGCAGAGGGACCAGTGAGGAAGATGAGCTCTTTTTTCACTACAGTGTCTGAGCAGGGAGCAGCATCAAGCTGCTGGGTCTCACCTGGCAACTCCAAGGGAGAAAGCCTCCCCAAGAATGACGTTCAGAGGGAAAGTAGCTGGTTGGAGAGAAAAGAAAAAAAAATGTCTCTAATGACATAGTTGCAATATCTGGGCCCAACTAGATCTACCCTGGATTTTTCAGTGAAAAGTCAATAAATTCTACTTTCTTTCCTATGTGCTTGTGCTTAGTCGTTCAGTCGTGTCTGACTTTTTCCGGCCCCATGGACTGTAGCCCGCCCTGCTCCTCTCTGTCCATGGGGATTCGCCAGGTAACAATACTGGAGTGGGTTGCCATGCCCTTCTCCAGTTCTTTCCCATATTAAACCAGAATTTCTAAACCTCAGAACTACTGACTTTTTGGCTGGTTAGGAACTGTCCTGTGCCTTGTAGGATGTTTAGCAGCATCCCTGGCATCTGCTCGGTAGAAGTCAATGGCCATCCTCACTCCACAGCAGTGACAACCAAAAATGTCTCTGGTCATTTCCAAATGGGGCTTCCCAGGTGGCACTAGTGGTAATGAACCGCCTGCCAATGCAGGAGATGTCAGAGATGCAGGTTCCATCCCTGGATTGGGAAGATCCCCTGGAGAAGAACATGGCAACCCACTCCAGTATTCTTGCCTGGAGAATCCCATGGACAGAGGAGCCTGGCAGGCTGCAGTCCACAGGGTCGCAAAGAGTGGGACATGACTGAAGTGACTTATCACACATGCATGCATGCATTTTCAAATGTCCCTTGAGGGGGCAAAACCATTTCCAGGTGAGAATCACTGGTTTAAGTCAATTTGGATCAGGTTTCTATTGCTTATAACCAAAAAAGAGTCATGAACTCATTCGAACCTACCAACTAATTCCTTGCCTAATTTCCAGGAATAAGTTTTACTCCTACATTTCTTTACTTTCCCTGGTACCCAACATGTAGAAAGCAAAGCCAGTCAGTCCACTTCATACTTTTTTAAACACTGGAGTAAATGAAGCAAGTCAATCTGATCAAGAACAATTTAGATCTGTTTCAGCAATAGTTTTATAAGTGGCAGATTTGGGTATATTGATCATACCCTTTTCTTCCTTTTAAAAATTTAAACATCTCCCCTCATTTACTTTCTTTATTTTAGAATTTTCAGCAGTCGATTTTCTTTTATCCACAGACCTTGCCTTCGATGGGAGACTAATCAATAAGAAATTATATTTTTTGGCCAGGCTATTTTAAAGTAATGTAACCAACATATTTCTCTCTCATTCATGGCTCTAATGATTGTGAAATGAAAACAGCAAGCCAGTGGAGATTCCTCTCTGCATTCCTGAAACTCCCATTTCACCGCACTCCATCACGGCCAGCTTCAGCCACTGGAGCCATTTCTCCTCACGTCCTTACTTTGGGTGAAGCTTACTCTTGGTCATCAACCTCCTCCTGTAAACTGAAGCTCAGCTGAAAATGAGTTAGTCTTTCAGAATGAGGGATGGCAGGGTATAATTAATAGCAAAACTCAGTCAGACAGCCTGCATCCACTAACTCTTTCTGCAATTCTTTTTTTTTGCTAGTCATTACTCTTATTATGATGATACTGACCCATCTTTTGATTCCTAAATTGAAAAATCCCTTTGAAGAAAATGTCAGACTGTGTAGAATAAGAAAACCAAAATGAAGCTCCAAGGGGAGTACAGCTACCATCTTTTCAATTGTCTTTGAAAATGGAAGCCAGGAGAGTTTTCAAAACACAGACGCAGGGACTTCCCTGGTGGTCCAGTGGTTAGGAATCCTGCCAGCGCAGGGGACAAGGGTTTGATGTGTGCTCTAGGAAGATTCCATATTCTGTGGGGCAACTGAGCCTGTGTCCTGCAACTAATGAAGCCCACGCACCCTAGAGCCAGAGCTCTGCAATAAGAGGAGACACCGCAGTAAGAAGCCTGCATGCCGCAACAAGGAGTAGCTCCTGCTCACCAAAACGAGAGAAAGCCCGCTCACAGCAATGAAGACCCAGCAGAGCCAGAACTAGAATAAAATTAATCAAAAATTAGAAAAATAAAAATACACACAGGCACAGACATATGGATATGTTTCTTACATGTACTGGTATATCTGAAGACCACCCTGATGCCAGTGAGAGATGGAGAGGGAAAGAGAGTGGACAGTGAATGCCCCTCCCCCAGTGCACACAGGAGGTGCTTCATGTTTGACGATGTGCCCTTGTTCTCAGGTGGGAAGAAGGCAGAAATTCTGCTGCTGGAACCATCAACACTATTCATTGGAAAGTTATATTGATCGTTTATTAAATGGAAAGAAATCTATCCATTTGGGGTAGCAGCTTGAGAGTATGCCAAGTCATCGATTCAAAGGCCCATGCATGAGTCAGCAGGTCATGGGAAGCACGCTGGCCAAACACCTCAGAGCAGGTACATGCTTGAGCCACAAGACTAACATAGGCCAAGAACTCATGTCTTGACCAAATGAGGCAAGTGGTAAATGAGACCTCGCGGGATCTCTGGATGTCAGAGAACTCCACTCCTCCTTGCTCCATGCTAATGACATTATAGCAAAACAGGCACATGCAAATGAGGAAAGTAGTGATGGGCTAGGACAGCACTAGGTAATCTAGCCAGCTCTATCTGAAAGGCAAATTAGGGAAGGAGTTTGGAAAGCAGTTGTGCATTTATTCTTCCAGCAAAATGACTGAGCCCCTACTCCTTATCTGGCACTGTCCTAAGCCCTTGGGATCAAACTAAGCAAAGATCCTTGCACTTGTGGGTCATCCACTGTAGTAGGAAAAGGGTGAAGTCTCGTGGGGATGGTCAAGGGCTGCAGATAGAGGGGCTGTATTAAGCCTGAACACTTCCTCCATCCTACAAGCCTAGAATAATCCCCACGACTTTGACAGTGCTGAGCAGGTAAACAGAATGCTCCCCTCATCCACGTGTTCTCCTCCATCTTACCTGCCATGGAAGCAAAATCCTGTCTCCAAGACAGGGAGATGGCAGAATGGCATCTCCTGGGTGGCAGCAGCTAACTTGAGTTGCGGCTTAGTGATCTTCTGCTTAGATAAATTGCCCATCCCTAGCTGCCAACAAAGCTGGAGCCTCCATGAGCAGTGAGGATTAATTCACAGGCAAGTCAGTAAAACAACAAGAACTAACACACACTGCACCTGCTCTATCTGTCCCTCACAGATATCATGTCTCATTTCATTTCCACAGTAATCCTATGAGGCGCATACATGTTGCCCCATCTCAGGCGAAGAAAGTGAGGTTCACAGATAAGTGATTTGTATAAGGTCTGTCTGACTCAAAGTCTATGGCCTTTCTGCGTTACTAAGCTGCCCACTTCACCAAGGAAAACCCAACTCATAAGCATGTGAGTGTTAAAGAAATCAGTAACCTGAGTCTTTCCTGGGGCTGGCCTCTATGCCCGCCCCCAAGGAGGGCACTGTGAGGGGCAGGGAATTCAGGGTCAATCTTTGCTCTCTTAGGAATAACAGTCTTGCTGAGGAAACAAAGGGAAAATACACAGATCCAATTTGTAACAAACAATAGGGACAGTCCACTTTCACCCATTATCTCGTACAAATACTCATGGGTCCAAGAATGTGCAGTGCCTCTGCACAAGTCTGCAATCCCTCTTGCCTCTCCTCTCACCCAGACCCTTATCATCCCTCACGTCAGTTTCTCTAGGAAGCTCCGCTAAACCTGCAGGCTGGTCAGTTGCCTCTCTTCTATGTACCCCAAAACCTCCACCAGGAAACTTGTAATATCTCAAAGAAAGGGAGTGCCGTGAGAACTTCAAGAATTAAGAAAGGAAATAAAAACCAGAGATGGGAGGTAGGAAAAGATGAGGGGGATGAGGAATATGTATTGTGGTCCATGGGGGAGCCATCTATGACAGGACAGGTAAGGGACAGTCAGGTATGGGACGGTATGGAGTTAGAGAGGCTGTAACCGTAAGACATATAAGTCAGTGTACTCAGAACCCAGTTAGTTACAATGTTTCACTTATTCTTACTAGGTGTTTCCTCCTCAGGAAGTATATCTAATCATCACAGCTAAGAAATAGATAGTAGATACTGTCACCCCTGACTAATGGAAGGAGAAATTGAGAAGCTCAGAGAGGTTAGGTGAGTTGCCCAAGATCACACAGCATAAAGACCCCACATACTGCAGAGCCAAGTGGTTAAGATCACACACTCTGATGTCAGGCAAAAAACAGCCCTCAACTTCCCGGCCCTGTCACCTTAAATAAGACTTTACTTCTTGAAGGCTTAGTTTCCACATCTGTAAAAGGGGACTAAAAGTCTCTACTTTGTAAAGTTATTGGGACCATGAAATGATTATATGAGACTTTAGTTGGCCCTTGACATCTGTGCCAACAACCTTTATCCCACCTGTCAGCACTGTTTTTGTTTTGCCTGGCCCCAGCTATTCTCCAGGAACATCAGGGCTTCCTTTTGAAACGTGGTGGACAAGATGATTTCAGACCCCAAATTTCTGAGCTCCTGTCTGACTACACATCCTCTTTCTTAAAAAGCCACCAGCTTCACATTGCCTTTCTAAGCTGTGAGGAAACAAATGCCACGGGCTTGCTTTACAGAATGGTTTGGGAAATAATTAGTTTGCCTTCCTCAAAGGCCAGAGTTCAGCGCTGAGATATTTAAAACTCTACTGATGGCTTAAAATAAGTATCTCAATGGAGACGTCAAAACAGCAGTGCGTTCTAACACATGACATTTGGGGGTGGGGAGAGTGAAAAATGTAAACCGATTTACCAAAATAATCTCGAGGTAAGACCTCTGAGGTTTGATACAACAGAAATGTCATATTGTTTCAAGTCTCTTTTTTTTTTTTGCAAGTTTGTTTTCCTCCTTTGAGGATACTGAAAGGTTTGTCATGAAAAAGAACCCAGAACTTTTCTCAAAAAGAAAAAAAAAAGTATAATTGTATTTTTTAAATCAATTGGAACAATTCTCAGCCGTTTCTTTATGAGCTCAACGTGATTCCCAAACACAAATAACAGATTTCTCCAACTGGAAGAGTACTGAGTACCCAATGGATGCCAAGCTCTGTGCTGAGTATTTTAAATATTTCTTTCATTTTAATCCTCACGGATGCTCAGCAAGGTGGGCATGGTTTTTCCCCTCTGCAGAGGAGGTGATGGAGACCTCAGGTGTAAGACCATAGGGCTAATAAAATACATAGTCAGATTTGAGCCCTAGTCCGCCTTAATCCTGACTCCATGTGCTTTTCAGCATATTTCAAGAGCCCTCTGCTCCATCCAGACCTATGAGAGCTAACCACCCAACATTATCAGGCAAGGCGACAAATACAATCTTATTAACTGGAGTGCATGGAGAGTAAAAAGCAATAAACAGTACACCTCAAAGAGAAGCAGTTCTAATAAACATCCACACACTCAAGAATATGTCCTACCCTCACTGACCCGCCTGGCAAAACCTTTTTCCTCATCTCCTTCTACTTCCTACTTTGCCCTTTATGCTCCATTAAATACCAAATCTCATATAATGCCCAGAACTATCCACATCTCATATCACTGTACCTTTGCAAATGCATTATCTCTCCCAGTCTTCCTTCACAATCTCCTTGGTGAACTCCTATTCACTCATAAAAACCCTGGTGAAACAGAATCTTTTGGAAGTAGACTTCATCCCTCTCCCATTCCCAGACCCAACAGAATTCATCAGTTCCTCCCTAGTCCTTTCTCTGTATCACATATGTGCTTACAGGTTTGTAGTCATGACAAGTGTTTAGGCTTTTTTTCTTTTAGTTGGTTGGTTGGTTGGTGGTGGATGGGTGAGTGAGTTTGGCTACCTTATCTGTTCCCCTCACGGGGGTGCCTTTCTTGCAGGCAGGAGCTATGCCTTAATCCACCTCAATATTCTCCATGCCCAGCTCAGAGTCAGAGTCAAAACAAACATCTAATTGAATTGGATAGAAATTGGAAATGAAAACAATATCATGGAGAACTGGAAGAAAGGGAAGCAAGCGCTAATGTTGTGAAAGTCTATTACAGAGTAATCAAGCAGACCGTGTTTTCCTAATACAGATTACAGAACTGGCGCAGAGGCAGGACGGAGCAGCAGTGGGGACTCCGACTCTCTGGACATCTGCTAGGCGTCTCATCTGATCAATCTCTGCCTTGCCTTGCTGACAATTTCATCTTTCAGAAGTCAGAGGAAGCATCAAGGGAGAGGGTTACTTGGCACTAAATCCTGGCAACAAGGAAACACTAGTTAATGAGAGAACCGCAACATCCTTGGTAGAAGAAAAAGAAATGGGCACGTCATGTTCGAGTTTATGACAGTGCAGGAAGAAAGGAAACAAGCATTGATTAAACACCTACTGTATGCTACCTACATTACCCTTGTTACTATGTTCAATTTTCACAACCTGAGAAGATAAGTGTAAGTCTCTTCGATTTACAAAAAAGAAAACCAGAAAATGCAGGAAGTCATTTGCCCAAGGTCATACAATTCAAGTCTGTCTGCCTGCAATCCCCAAATTCTAAGCGCCCACTGAGTAAAAATCAGGGTATTGTCTCCTGACTCACAACCTCGTCTTCCAGAAAAAGAGATGTCAATCAGTATAGGCTAGGTAATGCTACAGGAACAACACACACACACACACACACACACACACACACACACACCCCAAAATCACAGACATATGACACAAGGAAAGAGATTTCTTCAAACCCTGGCAGCCACTGTCCTTTGTGTGGTAGCTCAGTGTTCACACAGCTCATGGACTTTCCAATTCAACAGATCCTTCGGGTTTGCCTCAATCAGGGAAAAAAATCCTGAAGATCCTACACTAGGAATCGAATGCCTCTGCCCAGAAGTAGCAATATCACTTCCACTCATGGGAGCTAACCTAACGTCAAAGGGCAGAGAAATGCAATTCTCCACCTGAAGGAGAAAGACCCAAAAATGGCTGAGCGTCAAAGGTCCCAATCACAGCAGCTTTTGTAAAATTGAGAAAGACGCTTCAGTGGGCAGCAGGAACACCTGGCAGATCCTGCCTCTGCAAACTGGCAGGTGAGAGAGGAGAAAATCCAAAAATAAAAATTAAAATTAGATAGCAATTCTCAAAAAACAAGACAGGGATGTTGGAGAATTTGGTTCTGCAAGATGACTTCACAACCAAGAACCAAGTGTGTGGGGAGGGTCTGTCTTGTGAACAAGTTCCTGCACCAGAACCCAAGAAGGAAATATTGTACAGATAAACAGGAAAATCTCAGTCTGTTTGGGCTGTTATAACACAAATTCACGGATGGGGTGCCTTAGACAACAGGAATTTATTTCTTACAGTTCTGAGGCTGGAAGTCCAAGAGCAGGGTGCCAACTTGGTCAGGTTCTGACAAAGGCCATCTTCCTGGTCTGCGGATGGCCATTCTGCTATATCCTCTCAAGATGGTGAGAGAGAGCTCTTGTCTCCTTCTCTTCTAAGGGCGCTAATCCCATCCTGGAGGCTCCACCCTCATGACCTCGACTAAACCCAATTCTCTCCTGAAGGCCCCACCTCTTTGTGTCACCCCTTCAGGAATGGAGGCTTCAACATAAAAATTTAAGGGAGACACAAACTTGCCGCAGTCCATGACAGGGAGGCCCAGAGACATTACCCACCATTTCCACTGGTCCCATTCCCAGTGAAAAGGAAAAGGAGGCATCGGAAGCAACCGACAGGAATACACAAGAGATTCTTGGATACTCTTATATGAAAAGCTATGAGCCAAAGCCAGAAGGCATGACACAAAAAAACCTTGTTTTGGGAATGGAGGCAGGATTGCATGAGAGAAAAGGCGCTGAGCCTTTGCCATGGAGCTTGTGACCTTTAACAGTTACTTAACCTCACTGAACTTTGATTTCTCATATGTACAATGGTCACGATAAATAATCTGCCTCAAAGGGGTGTTACGAGGGTTGAGAAGACCTTCCAGGTTATCTGCTGGTCAAAGTGCCTAGAAAATGTTAGAGCAAGGAAAAGATGGAGAAGAATAAAAAGGATGATGGTGACAACAGGCCCTTCGATGGGATAAGCACCAACATGATCAGCCCAGGAAACTTCAGTCATGTCAGCTCTCTGACTTCATTTCCCATCACCTTGTTCTTATCTGAACAAGCTCTGTGGGCCTTTTTGCTTTTCCTTGAATGTGCCAGGAACATTCATGCCTCGGTGCCTGGGCCTTTGGGCCTCCCTCTTCCTGCAATGCTCTCCTCAGATCATGAGAGTGTGTCTTGCTCAGTGTTATTTTAGTCTTTGAAACTCTTCACAGCTACCAACTTGAAATTACAACATCCACCCCACCACTCTTCACTCCCTGCTCTCTCTATTTGCCAGCTCTCTGTTTCACATTGGCACTTACTATCTCTAACATTCAAAATAATGTACATATTCATTTTGTTTATTGTCCATTTTCCCCCCATTAGGATGTTTTTCCAAACTTAGATACTCCCCAGCCTAAAACAGCACCAGGCACATAGTACATATTTATTAATATCATATATGATTTCTGCTGTTGTTGCAATAGTAACTCTGCATTTCTTTTCTTGATCTAGTACTTATTACATTTATGTTTTAGCAACAGGGTATGCCTTATTTCTCAATTCTGGGCCTCCTGCACCTTCTACCCCTTTTACTTTGACAGTCCAAGTTTCCGTGACAAAACATTCTGAAGAATTCTTGAAAGTGTGATCCACTCTTCCACGTCATCCTGCTAAGATCTGTGTCACTTCAGCCCCGCAGCTCCCATCATATTACACCTCTTGAGTTTTGGAGCTGTTTGCACATCAACTTGTGGGAGGTGACCAGCATCCATAGTGTTCGAGACTCAGAGACTAGTCAGCGTAAGTTCCAGGAGGTACCAGGCCTCCTCACTGTAGGTCCATGTGAGCCTGTGAATGTCAGTCTGGCTTTACCCATTTTGCATCAACTGTGTCTTTTCGTCAGGGGGACGAGTGTTCTTCTTTTAACCTAGAATCCAGCTCATGTGACTCTGTACCATAAATAATATGGAAGTACTTGTTCTGGGCTCTGTCAAGAGTTTGAACACTCATTTACAAGTGATTGTTCGCAAGTAGTCATGACATCTGAATTTCTTAGACAATTTCTGATTACTTTTACAACACAATGACAACATGGGGGCCATTTTAATACCCGATCTTATTTGAATGAAAATATAAAAATTCCTAGAAGCAATGGAATAAGCACCCAGCTACCGATTATCTAGGGGGTACACCTCCATTCCCATCAGGAAAAGGGCCTTACATGTATTAAGCATGTTCACAGTACCAGACCCCATGATGAGCATCCTGAATATGTTATCCCATTTCATTTCCACAATAAGTAAGTTCTATTGTCCTGATTTTTCAGATAAGAAAAGTGAGGTTCAGAGAAGTTAAGATCATTCCCCAAGTTCATGCATACAGCATGAAGCAGGGCTAGAAACCAAAGCTATGTCTTATGCTCATGCTCAGTCATGTCTGACCCTTGGTGATCCCATGGACTGTAGCCTGCCAGGCTCCTCTGTCTGTGGAATTTTCCAGTTAAGAAAACTGGAGCAGATTGCCATTTCCTCCTCTAGGGGATCTTCCCAACCCAGGGATCCTACCCTCATCTCCTGTGTCTCCTGCATTGTAGTCAGATTCTTTACCACTGAGCCAACTGGGAAGCCCCAAAGCCATGTCTGCCTAACTCTAAAGACTGCTTTTTCCACTACAATGGATAGAGATTGAAGTAAACAAGCTGCTCAAAAAATAAATGAATGAGAGTCCTGGTAGTCTCGCTTCTATGCAATCCCTGAAGGAGCTGCCTGGAAGGTACCAAAGCCAGGGCAGGGGATGTGTTCAGAACAGACAGGTCCCTCAATCCCATCTGGGTCCTGAGCACTACCCGCAGCAGACCCGAGATCAGTGAAGGCACTCAGCTGAATCCATTCACCCACCATTACTAATTTGTCTCCAAGAGACAACAAAAGAAAGGACCTGTTCATCCAGTTGACCTTGGGAATGGCTTATCCTTTATCTCCACCCTCACTCTGATATAGAGAAGTCCTCCAGGCCATGCTCAGGAAACAGCAACCTCCCCTAAGGCTGGCAGCTTCCCAAAAGCCAACAACTCCTAAGAAATGAGGAGGGACAAATAGCAGATAAAGCATCTGGAAAACCCCAGAGATATGCAAGGCCAATGTAACAACTTATATATCCCACATTCCTCCAAGATAGTACCATTCTCCTGATCTGATTGTCTTAAGAGACACAGCCTGATATGCTCAGCCTTGATTTTTTTAATGACTGGAAATTTAGGAGACAAAAGAGTGATGAAGATTCTTGACTGAGTTAGAAGCCCAAGTCCATGGCATATGAGCTACAGGACCTTAGCAGTGACTTGATGTCTCCAAGCAGCCAAGCTTTTTTTTTTTTTTATCTCTAGAAAAGGAAAAAAACATAGCATCTCCTTGTCAGCAGACTGTGAGCTGAGTGAAGAAATACAGGTGAGCCCCTTGACACAGGGCCCAACACACAGCAAGAACTCAATGAATGTTGGCTATTATTTCTAAAACAGAAAATGGTTAGTTGGTCTATAAATTGTATAGGTCAACAGTGCTGAAAACGACTCTTTGCCGTACCCTGAATCTTCTTAAGTGACGTGCTTATGATTTCTGAATTTCAAGCTTCTCTTAATTCATTATTCGGGTGTCTGTGGGGTGATCAATGTTCCCCCAGCACTCTTCCTCTTCACCCTGCTGGACTCGTGTTTCTACCAGACAGTCTCATCCCCATTATGGTTTTAGCCATCTACTTATTCCCTCAACAAATACTAACCATCTACCGATCACCAATTACTGTGCTCTGTATGTTTTAAGAGGAAGATGGAAAGCCCAGTTTCAGGCATCTTGCGTTTCAGGTGTGTAAGGCATTCAAGTGGAGAGGAGCGGAAGTATGGTACCCCTCCCTCAGGCATGCTCAGTCATGTCCAAGCCCTGGGTCGGGAAGATCCCCTGGAGGAGGAAATGGCAACCCACTCCAGTATTCTTGCCTGGGCAATCCCATAGAGAGAGCAGCCTGGCGGGCCACAGTCCACGGGGTCACAAAGAGTCAGACAGGACTGAGCACATACAGGGTGGGGAGGATACACAGAGGAAGGCACTATACATCCACTCCTCTCCACCTGGATGCCCAAGACACCTGAAAGCCAAAGGGTCTGAAACTTGACTTTCCATCTTTCTCTTAAAACACGCTTCTCCCCTGCCTCCTTTCTTGATCAAAGGTTCCACCAACCATCCAAACAAGAATCATCTTAGACTTCCTCTCCCTCCCTCCCTCTCTACAACCAACACTGGGTCTCCAGTTCTCACGGATCCCAGGTCTGGATGGCTCTCCCATCCCATCGCTCTCCACTCACAGCTATCCTGCTCACATTCAGGGCTTGGAGAGTCCCCCCTAGGTCACTGCAGCCACCTCCCATGTGGCCTCACTACTGGACTCCCAGGGGAGTCCCCACACAGCACGAACTCATCCTCTGAAACGGGATTCTGAATCTGCCACTTTCCTGTGTAAAAGCCTTCAAGGGTTCATGAAGCCTCGAAAATAAAGTCTCTGTTCTTCAGCCAGGAAGGCCCACCATGATCTAGCCCTGCCTACCTGCCCATCCCGAGCTCTGGCCATTTCCCAACATCCCCCTTCACAAAAAGCTGCGCCCGCCACACGCCTTTTCACACCTCCGCACCTTGGAATACGCTGTTCCTTGTGCTCACCGTTCCCTTCCTACTCCTTGGCTACTGAGCTAACACCTAACCACCATCTTTCATGAGTTCAAATCCCCCTACAGCCCTTTTCTGATGCCCTGTCTCCAGGTTTTATAAGGCCATCTTCTTCTCTGTTCCTTTAAACATATTCTTTTTATAATCAGTGTGACACAGCATTATTTTTTCTTCTTTCTCTATTCTTCCAAAATCAGACTGTCATCTCTTTGAGGGTAGAGATTCGTTTTATTTATTTTCAATGTCAGACATATTTGAAGAATAAAATTAAGGAAAAAAAAAAACTAAGTTTTTACAAATGTACTGATACCAGAAATTTTCTAAAAGCAAATGTTTTATGCATATCAGGGGAGTAATTATAATGATAATTATTCCAAGTGCTTAATATGACTAAACACTTTAGAGGCACAGCTCATCCAATCCTTTTAGCTACTCTATGAAGAGGTACTATTTCGTTCTTTTTTGGGGGGTGAGGCAAGTCAGAAAGACATGGTTCCTGATGCAGTTCTCTCATCTCCCTTCTCTGTGACCTGGAGGCAATTCCCTTAGTACCCATCTGTTTTCTCATCTCTGCAATGGGGAAAGATTCATTGTGATCATTAAAAATACTATTTATAAAATCATTGGCACATAGTAGGCACTCAATGTTAATGCCTCCTCCCCCCAACGATGACCTCTGACAACTTGCACAAACCAGTTCTTCAGGAATATTACTAAATGCTTAAACTAGAGAACTCAGCCTCAAGTTAGCTGGTTCAGCTCTGGCTTAGCCAATAAACCAGTTCTGAGTCTCTCCCCCTTCATGCCCCCCAACCCCTTCCAAGCCCCCCAGCAATACTAGCTTCATGGAAAAGGTGGGCCTCAGGACAAGTGATCTGGGAAGGCGTGAGAGTGAGCACAACTCCCGGACTGTTGACTTGATAAGTTTTAAAAAATGGAAAGCTTAGCAGTTTGTTTTTAAGGTTGTGAAGCCAAACTGAAAATATTGGATAATTTTCAGTCAACTCTACCCTAAAGGCTGTGCCCCACGCCACGTACCCAGGTGTGGAAGCCCAGAGATTTGACACAAGTGGGGATTTGCCATGACAGGATTTAAAGGCAACCTGCTGGCCTGGGGAGGCTGAAGCTGTCTTCCCATCAGCTCCTGCCTCCTCCCCTTCCTTCCCCAACCCCTCCCAGCTCCTCACCCAGGAAGGAATACATTGACATTTCAAAATGTATTGATTACAGGGGTAGACTAGGCTTGGGCAGGAGAAGGGGGAGAAATGAATTGATTTTATTATTTGTGGGAGAAAAAAAGAAGACTAAACAAGGGTGCTTTTGTTTGGAGGACAAAACCAAAATAATCGGTTGAATGGGGCTGAATTAAGCACTTAAAGTTCAATCTTTCCAGCGTGCTGACAATGCAGGTAGAGATCAATATGGAAACAATTTGCACCATGGGGAAGCCGGGTTCTGGTTATTAACGACTAATTATACCAAGTTTTCTGCAGGGTGGGGTTAGTTCTCTTAAAGCTTGTGAGTGATACAGCCATTGTGGCAATGATGCATCCAGGGCAGGGATTCTGTTCCCAGGGCAGCCAGTCCCCAGCGCTGGGTCAAGCAGCTCTGGAGGCCTCACCTCTGTGGGCCCCGCTTCACAGTCCACTGATTGCAAATCAGCGTATAGGAAGCTCACTTCATTTTTATCAGAATTTTTAAAATATGACTACAATGGCAAGGCTGATATTTAACTGAGAGCACCAGTATGATCATACTGATTATTAACATAAAGAAATCCTTCCACAGTAGTCAACAGTCACCCTCGGAATCTCCCAGGCCTCCACCCCCTATAATCCAAGAACTAAGGAGTTAAACACTTGACACTTGGCACAGCAAGGGGTCTCCAGAATCTGCCCCAGCATCCATCCAGCACTCGTGACCTACAGGTGGTCAGATATTTTGAGCATGATCCTGAGCACAAGACAGTAGCTTTTTGCAGTTATTAGTCACCACAGCCAGTCTACAAACCTGGATGCCTTCCTTTGGGGCAGGGAGTATTTACTGTACATAAGGCACACACTATATATATATATATGTGTGTGTGTGTCTGTGTCTGTGTCTGTGTGTGTCTGTGTGTGTACACACATATATATGTGTACATATATACATAGTTATATATATGCAATGATGCAGATATCATCAGTTTTACATATACATATATATATTTATTTATATATATAAATATATATATATTTATTTATATATACAGATAGTTTATTTCAGTTTGGTACATTTGGGAGATTTCCACGTGAGCACGCATAAATGTATCTCATCACTGTAACAGCCCTATAGCCCTCAACAATATGGGTCAATTAGCCACTCCCTGATTACCATAATTAGCCACTCCCTGATCAATGGATGGGCCTCCCAGGTGGCACAGTGGTAAAGAGACTGCCTGCCAATGCAGGAGATGCAGGAGACGGGGGTTCAATCCCTGGGTTGGGACGATCCCCTGGGGGAGGGCATGGCAACCCGCTCCAGTGTTCTTGCCTGGAAAATTCCTGGATAGAGGAGCCTGGTCCATGAGGTCTCATAGAGTTGGACACAACTGAGCGACTGAGCACACACAAATGATGGACATTTAAGATATTCCCACATTTTCACATATTACAACAATTCTGTACTGATCATCTTGAACATATGTTATTCCATACACACACCCCTGGACATTTCCATAAGACAGACTCCAAGAAGTCTGGACTAATGTTGATGTGCGTTTCTAGTGTTGATAGGTCCTGACAAACTAGTCATACTTTCTTCTATACACAAATACATAACCATTTACCTGGATGGTTTACAGAGATTAGCACTCCCTCCAGGAGGTCTAGTTGACTTGAACAGCCTCTGTGATGTGCCCACCTGCTTTAGCCATCAGAGTCCCCCCTACACTTTCACCTCCATTCCAGGACACCGTTGCCCACAGAGAGACTGAGGGAAGCCTTGGCTGTGTGTCTAGCCAACAGAGTATTCCAGATGCCCTCAAGCTTCCAGTCTGCTGAGCTGCCTGAGTACAGCTAACAGTGAAGTTCCCCACAGAGCAGCCTGCGAATTCTCACCAACCCTGTGTCATCGGTTGTCCCTCAGGTCCTGAAGTTGCTCTGCCTGTTGTCTGCATAGCCACATAAAGCCCCTCTGAGAGCTCTGCCAACTTCTGGCCGCCACACCTTGCCTCGGGTATCCCCAGTCCTCCCATGAAAAGCAGCTGTCTGTCTTGGTCCCTCTAATCATAGGACTTCAGGCCATGCAGAAGGCTAAAGGGAAACAGATGTTAGCCCGTGCCCTCTGCCTGCTTCTTTCCCATAGTACAAGCTCCAGGGCCCAGGAGGGGACAGAGGAGAGGGAAGTAGTATTCACAGTAGAAGCATCTAGACCCCCAGCTCCATCAAACACCCTCTACACAAACATTTTCATTCATTCCATGAAGGATCTGAAGCTGCTCCAGAGAAGGTACACAACACAAAATTGAAAAACATAATTAAAAGACACAGCCAGGGAAAATTTACTCGAGACAGGAAATGAAGACCAAGGGGAAAAGCATCTATGAAATTCACTAGGTTCTTCACAATTTTTAGGCATTTGGACTCCAACTGGATGCCAAGCTCTCTGGTGACCAAAGCAAAAATCAAAACAAAAATAAACAACAGCAGCAGCAGCAACAGCAACAACAACAACAAAAAAACAGCAAAAAGGAAAAAACCAAGAAGGATGGGGAGAGGGGGAAGATTTGGGGAAGAGGGAAGATTTCAAGTTAGTATCCAAATCCACAATGTATATGAAGAAAATTCCCACATTCAGACTTGAAGAATAATCATGAAGAGAAAACAGAAAATAAAGATGAAACGACTCAGTTTCTCAAAACAGTCTTGTTTCTCCTTTGAACATGGGTCCTAGCGGCTGAAAATCCAGCCAAGCTACCTCTCCAACCTGCCTGGCAAGACGACTTTTCTGAATTGACCTGATGCTTCATCCCCCTCATTTGAACACATCCGAAACTTCCACTCCACGCAGGGTGCCCCCTGACCTCCTCCTCCAGGTGCTGCCCAAACCAGGAAAAAAATAAAAAACCAGTCTAGGCAACAAATACTTAATCTTTTTTTTAACAGAGACAAGGAGAATAGGGTGAGCAAAATTGCACCGAAAGACCTGAATTCAGACCCATGACTTAGCCATCCATCTTCCAGACCCACAAAATGAGGGGTCAGACCCCGAAAGAGAAACTCTTTCCACTTCTGACAATATCCTCCCTTCTGACTGGCAGAGGCCTTGCTTTCCAGGGTGGGAGAATTCGCTGACATCCACAAACCATGACAAGTTTGATAACAGGGTTAGGAGAGGGGCGCTCTGTGATCGGCCGCTTCACTTTATTTTCTGTTTGAAATGTCTCACCCTGCCCTGCCCTCAACACCCCACCCCCAGAGCTTTGCCGGCGTGTTAGGCTGATGGAGCAACAAAGATGAACGGCAGGCTTAGAGGTGGTAGGTTTGTTTTGCAAACAGAAACAAAAATAGAACAGCGGCGAAACAAATTTCTCAGCCTCTTCCTTTCCTTACCAAAATTTGTTGCATAAAACCAGCAGCCTGTTTACCAGAGAGGTAGGTTGGAGTCCCAGGTGTGTCCTGGAAGCCGAGCCTTGAGCGCCATCTAGGTGCACAAGGCAGCATTGCAGGCGTTGATGCTTTAGCCTCACCTTCTTGTTCTTGCAGATGCTCCCGCTGGATACCCACTTTTCCCATCTAAGTAGAGGCAACGCGCTACATTGGGAAGCCAGGAAGAGTGGGGTGGGGTGTGTGGGAGAGGGCTTGCAGTCAGACCCTGCCACTTCCCTAACTGTAGAATCTTGGACATTTTCTCTTATCTGCAAAATGGGAACAATCATGCTCATTTTACTGAGTGATTGGAGGATTAAAAAAGAAAAACTACATAATCTGGCATATAACATAGAATCAATAAGCTTTTACTCCCTCCCCCCACTGCACCATAAATTGGCTCAGTCCACAGACAAATACCTCCGGAGGGCTTCCTTTACTCATCTCAGGTAGTTCAGTGGTAAAGAACCTGCCTGCCGATGCAGGAGATGCTGGAGACATGGGTTCAATCCCTGGGTGGGAAAGATCCACTGGAGGAGGAAATGGTAACCCTTTCTAGTATTCTTACCTGGATAAAAGCATGGACAGAGGAGCCTGGCGGGCTACAGTCCATGGGGTCGCAAAAAGTCAGACACGACTGAGCAACTAAACAACAACAAAAACAAAACCAGGGATGAGAACCTTGTAGGGTTGTTGGAAGTGGAAGGAACATACAGATATATACAACTCCTGGAACATGGTGAGGGAGCAATTGTTATTAAGGGGAAGGAAAGGAAACTGTAAATCCAGCCCTGATCAGTTACAGGCACTGAGGCTACACAAACACATGATACAGTTATAAAGATAAATAAGACAGTCTCATTGGAGAGAACCAAATGTAAATAATAATACAGGGTAATAAATTAGATGAATGAACACAATGCATGTCAATATAGCTTTCCAGCCTGCATTAGTTACCTCACTTCATTCTCAGAAGCACCCTGCCACAAAAGATGGTCACCTCCAGGTTAGAGACAAACCAGCAGAGGCTCAGAGACAGGAAGGGGACATACCCCAGACTAACACTGTTCATGTCCCCACCTCTTCTCTGCCAGGTCTTATCCACCCTCAGCCACCTTCCCACAATGGATTCCCCATTTCTGCACCTGAAGTAGGATACGCTCGAAGTCTGACCCTTCCTTCCCGGCTTGCACCTCTCCCTTGCCCCCAGTATTCCATCAGCCTGAGGTCCAGTCTGTTTCAATTCTCCAAGTCCCTCCACTCCAGCCCCCTCTTTTTTTTACTTTAATTATTTTACTTTTTTAAATTGGAGGATAATTACTTTGCAATGTGGTGTTAGTTTCTGCCATACATCAACATGGGTCAGTTACAGGGATACATGTGCCCCCTCCCTCTTGAACTCCCTCCCACCTCCCACCCCATCCCACCCCCCTAGGTTGTCACAGAGCACCAGGTTTGAGCTCCCTGCATCACACAGCCAACTCCCATTGGCTGTCTGTTTTACATATGGTAATGTATATGTTTCAGTGTTACTCTTCCAATTTGTCCCTCCCTCTCCTTCCCCTGCTGTGTCCACAAGTCTCTTCTCTATGTTTGCATCTCTACTGCTGCCCTGCAAATAGGCTCATCAGCACCATCTTTCTAGATTCCATATATATGTGTTAATATTTCCACTCACCTCTCCCCAGTTAGACCTCCCGCACCCCACCCCAGCAGGAGCCCCCCATCTGACACTGCTTGCCAGTGCTTGTCCCTGCAAGCCTTCCTGTAGGGGCTCCCCAGGGGACCTCATGCTTTCAGCAGGTCCCACGGCCAGTCTGACCTCTCTGAGCTCTTCCTCTCCAGGAAGAGCTTCCTGGAGAAGCCCTCCCCAACAACACTCCCTACAAGCACCTCTGCTTTCCCTCAACACAGACAGGTTGTTCACACCTCTGCCCACCTGTTAAAATAGCCTGGGGAAGCTTTACAACACACTGTTTGCCAAGAAGCACATGAGAAGACGCTTGAGGTCATTAGCAACCAGGGAAGCCATAATGAAATATCCCACTTCACACCCACTAGAATGGATATAATAAAAAACACAGACAACAATAAGTCCTGGTGAAGACATGGAGAAATCAGGAGACTCAGACACTACTGGTGGGAATGTATATGGTGCAGTTGCTTTGGAAAACAGAGCTGGCAGTTCCTCCAAAGGTTAAGCACAGAGTTAACCGTGTGTGCGTGTGTGTGTGTGTGTGTGTGTGTGTGTGTGTGTGTGTGTGTTATTGGTTGCTCAGTCGTGTTCGACTCTGTGCGACCCCATGGACTATAGCTCACCAGGCTCCACTGTCCATGGGATTCTCCAGGCAAGAATAGTGGAGCAGCTTGCCATTTGCTCCTCCAGGGGATCTTCCTGACCCTAGGGATCAAACCCACATCTCTTGAGTCTCCTGCATTGGCAGGCAGATTCTTTACCACTGCACCACTTGAGAAGCCCAGAGTTAACCATATGACCCAGCAAATCAACTCTTCTGTATATATCCAGGAGAATTCAAAACATATATTCATGCAAAAACTTATACACAAAAGCTCACAATTCATAGTAACCAATTATACTGGATTAAAATCCCTAGGGTGGGGACCAGAAATCTGCATGTTTAATAGGTGTCTTTTCTTAGACATTCTGGAGAAGCACTGACCTACAGAATCAAATCTGTCCAAGGTCTGTGTCACAGCCAAGACCATGCCTTTAGGGCCTGGCTCTGCCTGCATCTGTGACTTCATCTCTCACCATTCTTTCCCAGCCCCATACATCTGCACCAGGACCTGCTGCCCCATGTCATGGAAATGGCCTTTCCCTTCCCCTTCACTTGGCTCCTGCAATTGGCCTCTAGGCCTCCACTCCAGTATCACCTACTCTTATAAACTTTTCCTGAGCTCCCAACTTCCTTGAATTTTATATATATATATAAAATATATATAAATATATATATATTTATAATATATAATATATAAAATATATTATATAATTTTATATAATATATAAAATTTATAATAATATATAAAATATATATATATATATATATATATATATATATATATATATATATATTTAAAATCTCCCAGGAATTTTCAACCAGGAGTGACTATGCTCCCAGGGGACATTTGGAAAATCTGCAGATATTTTTGATTTTCACAGCTTGGGGTGGGGAAGTACTACTAACATTTGATGGGTAGAGTTCAGGGATGCTGCTAAACATCATATAATACAATAGGAAAGACAGACACACACACACATACACACACTCACACACTTCAAAGAATTATCCAGCCCACCCCAAATGTCAATCGTGCTGATATTAAGAAAGCCTGCTACAGCCTACTGTCACGTGAGTTCTTCAAGGGCAGGGAATGTATAAAATTCAACCATGTAATCTCAGAACTAGGTACAGAGCCTGGCACACCACAGAGGAATGGATTATTTATTGCTCTCATCCGGCACTTGGCTGTGTTCATTCATACCCACCTTATTCAAAAAAAAGAATTGTAGCCGCTAACAAAAACCTATGCAATACAACAAGATAAAATAAATAAGTTAGAGTGTCTTAGAAGGAGAAAATATGATGAAGCCATATGTGGGCTGGAATCAGATAAGCATTAGAAATGGTGATTATCGTCATAAGGTAAAGATGAGCTGCAGTTTGACCATAGGCTTCCTGTTGACCATAGCAAAGTATGAAATATGAGATTCATCCAGTCAGTAAAAATACCAAAGTTGCTCAAGGGAAGCACAGCTTTCTCTGATACTGACACATGACAAACACTGGGAGTGAAGCAGGCAAATTCAGCAGGAGTCTCTCGTGACTGTTTTTTACAACTTCCTCTGAGTTATCCTCTCCTCCCTGACTTCATTCTTTTTGCCATGTAACTTGGTAGTTTCTCCCCACTCTTCGAGTCTGGGCTTAGTCATGTGACTTTCTTTGGTCAATGGGATGAAAACAGACATGATGCAAACAGGAGCTTAGGATCCAGCTTGTGAGGCTGGATGTATCTTCCTGAATCTCTGACATCATCATCAGAAGAACATGCCCTAGCCAGAGCCCTGATCCAAAGAGATATGTGGACTCAATCTGAGTCACATTAACCCATAGTCTCACACCCTGCAGCAAAACCATCAAGCTGAGCCCAGCCTAGCTCAGCAAATCCCCTCACTGCTTACAGTTGCACGAGCAGGCCCAATTGAGTTCAGCAGAGCCTCTCCAGCCATCCCTCCACATGCATGAACTAAGTACATGTTTATTGTTATGTGTCAGAGTATGGGGATGGCTTGTTATGTAGCATTATCCGGGCACTAGATAACTACAGCATCTCCCAAATGCAAAGTGAAAGGATAACACCAAAGCATGGCAAACATAAGTAAATATAAACAACCTTTTGCAGAGCTAAGATAGAGTAAATTATCCCACATTGTTTTCCCACAACTAGATAGTAATTCCATGTCCCCCTAAATGACCACTACAGAGCTGGGCACTTAAGAATACTTGATGCAAATGTGTCAATCATTATTTGATTGGGAACAGAACCAACCTGAAGCATTTCAGCCAAATGCTGGAATGAACCAAAGTCAAAGTGCATGCAAAAGTAAGCAATCAGTTGATTAAACCGGACAGTCTATAGATTCAGATGCTCTAAATGCCCTCCATCATATCAGATCTGCCCGAGGATCTAAGGCAAATGACACGTGGCAGGTTTCCTGGTCTCAGCTCCCATGTGGCAGCCACCTTTCCATAGGATGGGTTCTTTCTGATCACCGCAGCCCCTTCAGCAATGGGTCCAAGAACTCTCTTGATCTCTCATTCTTGCACATAGCTCCACTTCTAACTCAGAGACAATTCCTGTTCTTCCCTCCATTGGATGGCGGGCCTGAGATCTCTGGCTTGAGTACTCAGAAATTAAAAGGCCTGGCCCCCATCTATATTTATGTTCCCTCAGTTCTTCATACAGCGAATGATTAAAGGCATGTACTGTGGAGTCAGGCAGTCCCAGATTTCTACTGCAACTCTGCCACTTATGTCTGTGTGACCTTGGGAAGGCATTTAACCTCTCTGAGGTTTTGTTGCCTTAACTGTACAACAGACATAATAATACTTACCTGTCTTAGGGTTATTGTTTGGATCGGAAAAGGGAAAGTATGTAAGATACTTAGCACAGCTCCTGGCACACAGTGTGTGTTTAATGAATGTGAGCTATTGTCATTTAGCTTTGAATTCAGAGCGAACTGATCAGATCGGGTATCCAAGGGGTAGAATGGGGAGCAGAGGCAAGAGGACCTACTATAAGCACCTACCTACAGTGTGCTGGCCACTGTGCTAAGCTCTCTCACTTAATCCTCACCACTACCACCTACTTTGTTACCATGGCAGCTGTAACAGGACATCAAGTAGGAATTTTCCTATGGCTCTGGAATTGATGGCTATGTCACACAGCTGGCTTCTAGCTCAGGGGAGGAGATCTCCAAGAGAAATTGCTCCCAGAGAGGATCATCACACATCCCAGGTTTGCCTGGAATGGTCCCAACTTATAGCTGGTGTCTTAGCACAACAATTAATAAATCCCCACTCCCTTTCATACACAGAAGTGCCCAAATTTGAGCAATAAATTATATGGTCACTTACCCTGGAGCCAGGGATGAGTGACTTCTAAGAAGAGGGGGCTAATGTCCCTGCTGTGAGGTGCGGAACCCCAAGATCCCTCCAGTGCTGTCACTGAAGCAACATTAAGTAGGGATTCCTAGGAGAGTAAGCAAAGTAACCACCTCTCACTCTCTGTGTCCTCAGAGCCCTCGGGACTCTCTGTACAGGAGAAGCCAGAGGGAGTGGAGCGGCCTCAAGCCTCTGAGTTTGGGGCTTTGGGGCCACAGATGATTGAAAGGAGCCAAAGGAGGCAGAGCAAGCCCTCTCTTAGGGGGCTCAGTGACAGGATCCAGGTGAAGCTGGGACCAAGCCCACCGCCAATGACAGGGCCACTGAGTTTGCACAAGCCTTGAGCCACAGAGAGACCTGGTGTCCCTCTGGCTGATGCCAGGTCAGAAGTGCCACCAATGCTAAGCCTACCCAAGTTAAGTAATGAATATCCTCCTTTCCCGCTCCCTCCTCCCACCTCTTCAGGTCTCTGACATGTGGGAAGGAAGAGACCATCTCATTGGATCTGAAACCGGAGGTTTAACTTGGACCTGACTGAGATTTTTAATAGCTGAAAGTTATCAGAAAGTTAAGGGATCCACCACCCAGTGGGGTAGAGATTTAACACACACAGTTGATAATAGGATTGAAAAAATGGTTCCATGTTTCTACTGCAGGGAGTTGAAACTTCTTCCCAGACTAACCACCTGTCATTTATTGTGTACACTGCACTAGGTACTTTACATGTTTTAGCTCACTTGAACCTCACAACATCCCTTACCCCCTCTAATGGATGGGGTATCTGACTCTCAAAGTGACTTGCCCAAAGGACTCCAGCTAAAGAATGAGCAAAGATTTGAACCCAGGTCTGTCCGCCGACACAGTCCTGGCTCCTTCCCCTACATGAAGCTGTCTCCTCCAGCTCATCTTCACCCACCTCCGTTCACAGATGTCCCCTGGGTCTCATCAATTCCACGTTGCTGGTCATAGCTCCAGCCTGTTAAATGGCACGCAGCCACTGTGGGAGAAGATTCTAATTGTGCCTGACCACAAGGTCTGCAGGGAGTTAATAAATTATTCCAACAGTATGTGTGCACTGAAGGCCTTATTGACTGGAGTCCATTTCCTGAGCTGGCATAATTTTTTCACCAGCAACTGTTGCGAAGCAAGTGCAAATGCTAATTTTGATGCCTCTTCTACGGGATCCCTTGCTGATCACCAAGGCTACATCATCAAAGCCTGTCTCACAGACAAGGCCATTACAGAGGGACAATCCCATAAGAAAGAGGAAAGGTAACTTTTAGAGGTCTGTGGGTTTCCACAGAAGAAGTACTTCAGTTCATTTCTTTATGGATTTGCAAATGAGTACTATTTTTGTCCCTCCTGGTCGCATCATTTCAGCTAAGAGAACCACACTGATTCAGTACAGTATTGTGATACCCAATAATAGAAACAACCCAAATGTCTATCATTAGGGAAGTGGATGGCTAAACCATGGTACATCCACTCAATAGAGTGCCATGAAGTCATACTAAAAGAATGGAAGATCTTTATGCCCAGTATGGAGTGGTCACTAATTTACCTCTTTAAAATGAAATTAGCAAGGTTCAGAAAAGAGCAGTATATAGTTTTGTATCGTAAAGAGATGAGATTATATATTTGTTTATATCAGCAAAATGAAACAGACCATCAGAAAATGGCTCCCTTGGATGGGGTAAGAAGTATAAAGGTTACACGAATGGAAGTGGGACTTCACTGAGGCAAAGACTGGGAGGGAGAACCAAGCAAGGAGTGCGGGAGTTGACCACCCCACACTGCCAGATGCAGTCAATCAGATGCCAGATGCAGTCAATCAGATGCACTGTCTGTTCTTGTTGCTGTTGTTCAGTCACTCAGCTGTGTCTGACTCTTTGCGACCCCATGGACTGCAGCACCCCAGGCTTCCCTATCCTTCAACTATCTCCCAGAGTTTGATGTTACTATTACAGGAAACTGGATAAAGGATAAATATGGGAATTCTCTGTGCTATCTTTACAACTTTTCTGTGCAACCAAAACTATTCCAAAATACAAGGTTTATTTTTTTTAAATATATGAGACATGTTGAATGTCACTTGAATGAATAAGCAATATGAAATGAGGAGGTGGAAGCAACTAAAAGTCATCTGCTTTTTATCATCACTGTACAGACACCACTAAACAATATCAGTGATAGAACACCCACTTGGTCCATCCAGGGCAACCACACACCAGCACGCACTCTTTGTACCCCCAATGTTCTGAGGATACCTTTTTAATACCAGTATAAAAATAAAACAAAATTTGAAAATAAAAGGAAAGAAGAACCCTAATAAATTGTATTTGTGTGCTGTGTGTGCTAAGTTGCTTCAGTCACGTCAGACTCTGTGACCCCATGGGCTACATCCCACCAGGCTCCTCTGTCCATGGGATTCTCCAGGCAAGAATACGGTAGTGAGTTGCCATGTCCTCCTCCAGGGGATCTTCCCAACCAAGGGATCGAACCTGGGTCTCCAGCATTGCAGGCGGATTCTTTATCATCTGAGCCACCAGGGAAGCCTAACATTGGGCATAATTAACCCAAACCCGAGAGCCATCACCACAGACCCCTATCTAGGCCGGGTTTCAGCAACTCCTCACCAAAATCCTACAGCCACAAAAATAGTAGTGGAATTAAAATCCAAGTCTGTCTGAGCCCACATCTCACAGCTTTCTGATGGACCTTCGTGCTGGGCAGGGGAAATGAAACATGAAAAAAAGACCAGAATAGGAGCTTGCAGTTCTCCTACCCCATAGAAGTGTCAACAGGGATGCAAAAATGTCATCATCAGCAGGACTGCATTTTGCCTTTTTACCAGGACTCTCCTCTTTCAGGGGAAATCACATTGGCAGAGCCTTGAGTGCTGAATCTAATGCCAACAGGCTGCAGGCAGAGCAGAAGGAAAGCTGAGGGCAGACCTTGTCCATTCAGTGAGCAAACAGTCCCTTTGAACAACCTATCTCAGAGTTCTTCCCTAAAAGGAAGCCCCTTCTCGTAGAAATCCCACAAAGAACTCATCATACCCTCAGCTGTGTGACTTTCATATTTAACTACCAGCTTCTACTGCAGTGTGTTTTATGGTTATAGTCACCACTTCCAAGCCCTACAGCTATCCGCCCACCTTGGAGCCTCTGAATCAGCTCCTTCCTCTGCCCCATTTTTCCCCAGATATCTGCTTGGCTCATTATTCACACCTTCATGCCTTTGCTCAAAGCTACTACCTCAGAGAGGCCTTCCCTCACCCCCTCCCATCACTCTCCATCCCTTTACTTTATTTACCATTATATCACTCACTGTCTCTTATTTATCTATGTGTTGACTTGTCTGCTGTTTTCCAACTCTGAAAGCTCCATCAGAGCAACATCTGTCCATGAAGCATCCCCGGATTCTGACACCGTTAAGGGTAAAGTGAAGGTGCAAAGGCCACAAATAAATGTCCATGGCATGCTAAAAGAGCAGGAAGAGGGAGGCCATGGGCAGAGCAGGAGATGAGGAGAAGGGTGAGCCAAGAGAGGCAGGCAAGGTTTGGCTCACAAAGGCCTTTGTGGACCAGAGCAAGTGGTTTGGGTTTTGTTCTGAGTACAAAGGGTGGCCTCTGAGGAGCTGTAAGCTGACAGGTGACATCATCTGACTGTTTAGCCTAAAGATCACTCTCGCTGTTATATGGAGAACAGGTGGAATAGGGCAAGAGATAAAGCAGGAGGACCAGTTATAAAGGCTATTGGAACAGTCCAAGGGAGACAGGATGGTGGCTCAGCTTAGGGCATAGCCCTGAAGGTGGACAGAAATAGATAGAAGGCTTGTGGATGTATCTCAGCCATTTGTGTGAATCAGAGGTGGAACATAGGAGAAATAAAGAGGCAAGGATGGCTACAGGGTTAAAGACCTGAGCAACTGAGTGGATGGATGGTGGTTGGAATTGACTCAGATGGGAGAGTCTATATCTTTGGCGGGGTTAGGGGTAGAGAATGAAAACCCATCACATTTTGTGAGCTCCATTAACATCAAGAAGCCAGAAAAGCTTAATATGAGCTTTTGGAAACCACTGACCACTCCTTTAGAGCACAAGCCCTTTCCTTTCTAACAAAAACATCTTCCTTGTTTAGCCAAGCCCAGATTCCTTGCAAACAGAAGAAAGGAGAGGCGTTGTTTTGATTCACAAAAGGACCACAACAAGATGGATCTATATTAGAGTTTGCACCAGAGTCTGCTGGGTTCCTATTTCCAAAAATGGCCCCCAACATACATCCACTCATCACAGGAAGGAGGCAGCTATTTCCCCTCTCCTTTAGGCTGGGCTGGACTTACAATCAGATCAAGCAACGGAATGTGATGGAAGTGACATGCCAAGTCTTCCAAGCCTCAAGAGGACTGGCAACTCTCACTTCCTGCCCATTAAAACCAGTTGCCATGCTGAGAGAAGCCCAATCCACTCAGAGAAGACACACAGAGGGGAAGTGAGGCTCCCTGGTTGAGCTCCCAGATAACAGCTGTGTGAGTGGAGCCATGTGGGCGCTCCAGCCAAGTTGAGTTCCCATGTGGTTGAAGCTCTAGCTTATGTCACGTAGACCAGAAGTTTTGCCAGCTGAGCCAAACCAACCACCAGAATCATAGCAATAATAAGTTTATAAAGCCACTAAGTGGTTAATTCCCTGGAGAAGGGAAAGGCTACCCACTCCAGTATTCTGGCCTGGAGAATTCCATGGATTATACAGTCCATGGGGTCGCAAAGAGTCAGGCACGACTGAGTGACTTTCACTTTCACTTTCAGTGGCTTCCCTGATAGCTCAGTTGATAAAGAATCCACCTGCAATGCAGGAGACCCTGGTTTGATTCCTGGGTCAGGAAGATCCACTGGAGAAGGGATAGGCTACCCACTCCAGTATTCTTGGGCTTCCCTTGTGGCACAGCTGGTAAAGAATCTGCCTGCAATGCGGGAGACCTGGGTTCTATCCCTAGGTTGGGAAGATACCCTGGAGAAGGGAAAGGCTACCCACTCCAGTATTCTGGCCTGGAGAATTCCATGAACTATACAGTCCATGGGGTCGCAAAGAGTCAGACACGACTGAGCGACTTTCACTTTCACTCTCAGATGGTTAATATGCATCAGTCAATAATTGAAGCACTCAATCTAACAACTACATTGAATCTAGGATTCCTTTGATGAAGTAATAATCCTACATTCAACGCTCATATCAAATGAAAAACGTGTCAGGATTTTAGAAACCTTAAAAATCTGCTCAGTGTGAGTCTCAGAATCAAGAATATGGCCACTAGATGACATACACAAGTACTTCAAGCTCCATATCCTCCAGATTCCCACATCTACTTCAATTACATGCAGATAACAGGACACATCTTTAGACAACTCAGATTGCATCTGGCTTGTCACCTGGTTTGTCCCTAAATGTATTGCTTCTTCAAAGTGAGCAGACATGTTCCTCTCTCTCCCCACTCTCATGGCAGATTTCAATAACACTCCTTTTTAATGAAGTAATACAAGACACAGACGCAGTCCTAAAACTTAATTTATGGAAGTCAGTGGAGACCAGAGTTTGGACTGAAACTCCCAATCTTGCCTAATTAATGACACACATTATTGCCCCTGCTCCCCTAACGGAAAGCAGCCTCCAAACCTTGACGTGTTTTCCCAATGATGAAACGCAATAAATGAATTAGTGTCCTGAGGGACCGTGGCGGGAATAAAGGGAAAGCCGCAGAAGATAGATGATGTCTCAACTAATTTTATGATTTATCGATCTCCACTATGCTCATTTTGCAATGTGGGCGAGCTCATTTTTCTGCCAGGCCCACGGTGGTGTCACCCTTGCTAATAGATATGATTACCATCCCAAAACTGTGTTTGTGAAAATAAGAAGTGTGGCTTCTCTTGGCTGCTGACCTCAGCAGTTCCCTTTTATTATGTGTGCTGGACCTGCCAAGAACTGAAATTGATGCCCTTATCCGGGGACTCTGTTGGATGGTCACAAGCTTTTTTCTCATTTTTCTTCCCAACAAGTTCATCTTTAAGCAAGTACAGATTCACGGTTTAAATTACTGAGTTGACACATCATCTGTTTTCAGTGTGTGTAACCTCACAAGGAGGATCTTTCTTGTGGTGAAGAGCAGGACAGGAGAGAGAAGTGTCACCACTAACCATTTCTGGCCCATGTGCCAGCTTGAGTTTAAAGATATATTTGTTGGGACGCAACACAAACTCATTTGGATGGTTTGATGATTCCATTCAGAATCAAACACTGATGGGTATAGGTATTGTGCTAAGTAAGCACCCTGGGGTAGGCATTCATTCAATAAGCATTTATTTGGCATCTACTGTATGATACATGCTGATGTCACAGGGTGAGCAAGACAGACATTGTCTCTTTTCTCAGAGAAACTGAGCCACAATGAAAAAAGACAGAATTTCAAAAGTAATACAGTAGGATGCGTTGATCTACTACGCCACAGCTGTGCTGTGCAGCATACAACCAGTGGCTTCCAGTGACAAGTGTTAAATCTTGCTCATGCATCCATGATTCACCCTGGGTCTGGCTAATCCAGGCAGGGCTTGGCTCCAAGCTGAGCCTGTTCAGTTCAGGTCTGCCCCAGCTCTCTCTCCTTCTTCCTTGACCAGCAGGTTACCCAGGGCAAGCTGCTCTCATGGCCACAGCAGAAGTGAAGAGTGCAAGCCCACAACTCTGTCGTATTTCAAGCTTTTGCTCTTATCACGCCTACTAACATCCAGTTGGCCAAAACGAGTCATATGGCCAAGTCCAAAGTTATGGGCTAAGGAAATGAACTCCACCCACAATCGTAAAACAAACGAGGTGAACACATGCTGGGCAACGATGCAAACTATTGCAGAGAATGATGTGATTTTTAAAAAGTAATTTGGGAGGGATCAGAGAGAGTAGAACCCAGGAAGTAAGGGGGAAGAGTTAAGAGGAATGTTGTCAGATGGGCAGACAGGGGCTGGACCTTGTTGGGGTGTCAGGCACATCAGATTTGGAATTTCAAAGGATCCCATTCACTGCTGCGTAGAAAATGGATCATAAGAGGCACAGGAGCAGAAGCAAGGAGGCTCATTCAGACACTGATACAGTGGTCCAGGGAAGAGGATGGATAGCATGGGCTTGGGTAGTAGCAGTGGAGATGGAGGGAAGTGACTGGCTTGAAAAACAGAAGCAAAAGGACAAGGTAGTGAAGTGGATAACAGATAGTCCCTGATCTTAAAGAGCTAATCATCTACGAGATGAAACAGGAGGTACATAAATAGCCATGGTATAGTGAGGCATGATCCTTAATGGTGCCATAAATGAAGCACTCAGGAAACATAAAGAGAGCTGTGAACTTTGTCTGAGGGCATCTGGGAAACTTCAGAGAAGAGATGACATTTTGAGCTGGCCTTCAAACATTTCATCTCAAATGGCACCAAGCTGGAAATACACTCATGTCACAAAGCCACACCTAGGATGGGTACACCAGAAATATATCAGTCAAGCAGAAGGAGAACAACTTCCCATGAGGACACGTGTTACTGTTTAAGGGTACAGACTCTGATATGTATATATACCTGCTGGTGCATACACAAGAAGGAGGCCACGGGTATTAAGACAGGAAACAGGTAGTTACTATATCACACACTATCAAAAGAGATCTTCTGTCACCTCACATCAGTGAGAATGGCTATTATAAAAAGGACAAGAGATCACAAGTGTTGGAGAGAGTGTGGAGAAAAGGGAACCCTCCTACATTGTTGGTGGGAATGTAAATTGGTGCAGCCACTATGGGGGTGCAGTTTGAAGGTCCCTCAAAGGATTTTTAAAGGAACTATCATATGATCCAAAGGAAACAAAAACAGGATCTCAAAAAGGTATCTGCAGCCCTATGTTCATGGTAGCACTATTCACAACAGCCAAGACATAGAAATAAGCTAAGTATCCATCAAGAGATGGATGGATAAAGAAAAGGTGGTACACACACACACACACACACACACACACACACACACACAGAGTGGAATATTAAGCAGTTATAAGAAAAAAGGAAATCCTGCCACTTGCAACAACATGGATGAACCTGGAGGACATTATGTTAAGTGGAATAAGCCAGACACAGAAAGAAAAATACCATATGATCTTACTTATAAGTCTAAAAAAGCTTTTAAAAATTTAAAAATCTAAATGTAAAAAGGCCCGATTCATAGAACCAGAGAATAGAAAGGTGGTTGCCAGTGGCTTGGAGATGGAGGCGGCTTGCGAGGCGGCACTAGTGGTAAAGAATCCACCTGTCAATGCAGGAGACATGAGAAGCGGGTTTGATCCCTGGGTCGGGAAGATACCCTGAGGAGGGCATGGCAACCCATTCTATGGAAAATTTTTCCAAGAACCCACTTCTTGGAAAATCCCACAAACAGAGCAGTCTAGTGCGCTACAGTCCATAGGGTTGCAAAGAGTCGGACATGACTGAAGTGACTTAGCACGCAAGAATTAGAGGTGGAAGAAATAGGGAGATGTTGGGCAAGGGAGCAAATTTCCAGTTATATAATGAAGAAATTCTGGGTATCTAATGTGCAGCATTGTGACTGTAGTTGACAATACTCTATTGTAAGATGCTTAGAGAGTAAACTTAGTGGCCTCACTCATCAAAACAACAAAAAAAGTAACTATGTGAAGTATGGAGGTGTTCACTAAAATTACTGTTGTAATCATTCCACAATGTATACATGTATCAAATTTATCACAGGTATCACAAATGTATACATGCACAAATACATTGTACACCTTAAACTTATACAATGTTCTATGTCAATTATGGCAACTAAAGTTCAGGGGCTGGGGACAGGAGAGGGGGAGGCGATCTGTGACTGGGTACACCCAAAGTAACTCTAGGATTTACCACCATTCTGCAAAAAGGAGGACTAGATGTTTGGGGGAGGGAGTCTGACCAAGATAAAGCCTCAGAATTTAAAGACCTGAATGTACAAACTTGCCTCTGCTCTCAACTAGTTTAGTGATTTCTTTGTTTGTCAGTTTCCTCATATGTAAAATGATGGGCATTAAATAACATGAGCAGATATACGCACTGTGACACCTGGTGCATCATAGACTCTTAAATACATGTTGAACAAATAAATGAATATTTAATGCAGCATTATTTATACTTATAAAAATGTAGAAATTACCCAAAGGTATTCAATAGGGCAACAATTAAATAAATTATGGAAATCCATACTTCAGAATATTATGTAGCTATGCAAAATTTTTTCATTATAAAAATTCATCACTGGGCTTTCCTGGTGGCTCAGGGGTGAAGAGTCTGCCTGCCAATGCAGGAGACACAGGTTCAATCCCTGATCTTAGATGTCACGGAGCAACTAAGCCCGTGTACCAACTATTGAGCCTGTGCTCTAGAGCCTGAAAGCTGCAGCCACTGAAGTCCGTGCGCCCTAGAGCCTGTGCTGCACAACAAGAGAAACCACTGCAATGGGAAGCCTGCACACCTCAACTAGGAAAAAGCCCATGCAGTAACAAAGACCCAGCACAGCTAAAAATATAAATAAAATTATTTTTTTAATTCTCATTATTGAACCTATGTAAAATACAGAGAGATACCAAGAAGGAAAAAGAGCTCACCCCCAGAGGCAGCCTTTATTAACAGGTACAGCCACTGTAGAGAACAGTATGGAGTTTCCTTTAAAAAACTAAAAATAGAGCTACCACATGACCAGCAATCCCACTCCTGGGCATATATTCGGAGAAAACCATAATTCAGAAAGCACATGCACCCTGATGTTCACTGCAGCACTATTTACAATAGCCAGGACATGGAAGCAACCTAAATGTCCATCAACAGAAGAATGGATAAAGAAGATCTGGTACAAAGAGGCTCAATGATGTGAGAAATTGGTACTAATTTTATGAGGATGGGAAACTATCATGTGAAATTATATATTCAATGTGATTTCAATTGCATAAACATTTCAGAGAGACAGCTGCGTGTGTTGTGTATGTCTGTGTCAATGAGTGAGGAAATAAATGCAGTGTTAATATGGCTGTTCGTGGGTACTGGGATTACGGTTGCCTGTCTCCAGCAATTGGCTTCATTTCCCCACTCTTCACTTATACTCACACACACACACACACACACACACACCCTACTATCCACACTGGCCAGGCCTTTGCTCATGCTGTTCCCTCTGCCTGGAATGCCTTTCCCTCATTTATAATTATTTAAATTCTTCAGATCTCCAAAATTCTCTTCCAAGAAGCCCTCGGAAAACCTGGAGTGAATAAGGCAGGAGCTCTGTTCAGACAGCTTCTGCCTCAATCCAGGCCCCTGTCCTGACTGGCTGTGCAACCTTGAGAAAGTTGAATCACCTTTCGCATCCTAATTTTCTCATCAGTAACATTAGATTATACTAATAGCTGCCCCAAAGGGTTGCCATAAGTATTAAAGGAGAGAAGGTCTTTCAAACACCTGTCCACAACCAGTCAAGTTTATTTTAGGAAATGTCAACAAACGTCAGATCCACATCCTCCTTCCCACTGTAGTTCTCCACCTTGTGTTCTGGGTGGTATTTTGTCTATATATCCACCATCTTCTGTCAAAGTTTTTACTCTTAGGTCTGCAGGAGTCAAGGTCAGTGCAACTGCTAAGAACACCACCTCCCAATTTAGACAGGGTTGGGTGAACCCTATCTACTAGCCATGGGATTTTTTTTTTTTTTTTTGGCTGCTCTGGGTCTTCTGCAAGGGCCTTTCTAGTTACAGCTCATGGGCTTAGTTGCCCCACAACACGTGGGATCTCAGTTCCTTGACCAGGGATTGAACCCACATCTTCTGCATTGGCCCACTGGTTGAGAATCCACCTTCCAATGCAGAAGACATGGGTTCCATCCATGGTTGAGGAACTAAGATCCCACATGCTGTGGGGCAACAAAGCCCACAAGCCACAACTAGAAAAGCCCTCGCGCTGCAAGGAAGACCCAGAGCAGCCAAAAAAAAAAAAAAAAAATCCCATGGCTAGTAGATATCAGAGCTGGGACACCACCCAACCCTGTCTAAATTGGGAGGTGATGTTCTTAGCAATTGCACTAACCTTGACTCCAGCCCTGGGATCTTGAATAAATCATCTCACCTCACTCTCAGAGCCTCCATTTTCCCGTGTGAGAAATGGGTTTAATTAAGGCTTAGTGTTGGGAGGTTTAAGTGGATTAAGGCACATGAGACTTTTAGAATAGTCCTGGCACACAGGAAGTGCTACAAGGGTCTGTTATTACTGCCTCAAGGGGCTATGGCAAAGATGTAGTAGTACTGCTCCTGCAAAGCCTATGTGCAGAGTCCTGGCTGGCACTCAGCGAGCCCTCCATAAACATGAGTAGTATAATCCAGTGTTTGGTAAACAAGTCCAGTGACCCCCTTTGTGCCCCCTGAGCAGTGATATAGATGTCAATCAATCCCTTTTGAGAGCAAAAAGCCCTGTTCTCTCCAATTTGCTGGAGTCTCCCTGAACTAGTTTAGCCATTCCCCTGTCCCTCCCATCCTAAATAGGAAGTCCCCTGGCACCACGTGGGATTACCCTCCTGCACCACGAGGGTCTGGGGGGCCAGGTAACATACTGTCTGGTTAATAGGGATCCAAGCAAAAACTGGCGCCGGAGGACATCCACCAGGTTTACTGCATTTCCTTCCCCCAAAAAGGAACCCTATGGTCCAGCCCAGCCAGCTCCTCTCATCGACCAGCTAATGGGGTTACACGATTCCACTCCCCAGGAAGCTGACTTTAATAATGGGATGCCAAGGAAAGGATGGTGCTGGCAGGGAAAGGGAGGGAGGGCAGGTGAGGGTATGAATCTGCAGCTGAGTGACACATCCTATATGAAGTTGATTCATGTCGGAGCAAATCTGGGCAGGGACCAGCTGATTCCGGTGGTGAAGTTATTGCTCTGCCAGTTTAATATTTCGCCATCTGCTAACCGAAGGCTCCACTGCCTGCTGGGCCCTATAAAGACTTTTATTTATTATATTACACACGGCAACATCTGCCACCAGATGAGGCTGTATTCGGCACCCTAATTAAACAAACACTCACTCCTGCGACAGCAGAGGGCCTCGGGTCTCGCTGTGAATGAGCAGAAGTGTTGCTGACACGAATTATAACTTGGGGTGTCCCACACTGAGATTTCCTGCGAAAAGGCAGCACATGGGACATTCAGATGCCCTCCTGATGGTCACTAAAGACTTACAGCTGATTAAAAGTAGGCTGGAAAACTGCTTTAAAAATAGACTCGATTTCATCTACTCCGTGAGCTTCCCAGGTAGCTCAGATGGTAAAGAATCCACCTGTAATGCATGAGACCTGGGTTCAATCCTTGGTTTGGGAAGATCCCCTGGAGGAGGGAATGACTACCCACTCCAGTATTCTTGCCTGGAGAATTCCATGGACAGAGGAACCTAGTGAGCTATAGTTCATGGGGTCGAAAAGAGCCAGATACGACTGAGTGACTAACACTTTCACAATCTCCTCCATCCTGTCTCACCCTTAAAAAAGAACTTAAATTTTAGGACTTGGCTTGACAGGCAGTCAGAATTCCATATCTGCTTTTCCTGCCACTCTGTCACATGGCTCCCTCCACCTTCACCTGCAGTTTTTGTGTGCCCTCTCAGAAATGCTAAATATCCTCCCTGAAACAAGAAACCCTATGGATTAGGAAAATGCATTTTTTTTCACTCATGCATTCATTTAACAAATATTGAACCTATTGGGTGTTTCGGTGAATGAGATCGAGTACATTCCTGTCGTCATAAAACACATATTCGACTGCAGGTCTTCCAATGGGCAATTCAACAAGAAGGTTACAGATTGTGATGAGTGCTGGGATGGAAATAAAATGGATGATGTGTTAGAAGGCTGAGGCTGGACTGGAATATGATGGTTTTAGCTTTCTACAGCTGCTATAACAAGTGATCACAAAGGGGTAGTGGCTTAAAACAACACAAGTTTATTATAGGTCTGTATTTCAGAAGTCAAACAAAGGGTAAAATTAAGGTGTTGGCTGAATTGTATTCCTTCTGGAGACTCTGGGAGAGAATTCATTCCTCTGCTTTTCTCAGCCTCAAGAGGCCGCCAGCATCCCTCGGCTTGTGGACGCCCCCTCTTTCTTCAAAAGTAGTAACAGCATCTCTCTGATTCTGCTTTCAATCACACTTCTTTTTTCTGACTCTCTTTCTCTGTCTTCTTCTTCCACTCTTAAGATCTCTTTTGATTACATTCACCCCACCCAGATATTCCGAAACATTCTCCCTAGTTTAAGGAGATTAATAGCCTTGATTCTATCTGAAACTTTAATTCCCATTTGCCATGTAGCCCAACATAGTCACAAGTTACAGGGACTGGATGGAGGCATCTTTAGGGAGCTGTTATCCTGCCTGCCACAATGGGCAAGGGGCTATTTTAGATATGAGGGCCTTAGGAGGGGACTTCTCTGAAATGTGACAGTAAGAGGAGGTTACAACTGAAAGGAAAAGGAGTGAGTAGCTGTTCCTTTCTCCAGGGGATCTTCCCAACCCAGGGATTGAACCCAGGTCCCCCACACTGCAGGCGGATTCTTTATGAGCTGAGCCCCCAGGGAAGTCCAAGAATACTGGAGTGGGTAGCCTATCCTTTTGCCAGCAGACCTTTCCAACCTAGGAATCAAGCCGTGGTCTCCTGCATTGCAGGTGGATTCTTTACCAGCTGAGCTACAAGGGAAGCCTGAGTAATGTACAATAATTGTATTTAAAAGAAAGAAAATACAGAATTAGAAAAAATGAGAAAGTAATAAAAATTATCAAAAGTGATCAGGTATAGTTGAAGGAAAACCAAATAAAACTTTATAAATAGACTACATAATTCTCAAAAGCAAAGAATATTAAAACCTGAAGATATACCTGAAGGAATTACACAGAGTGCCACACAAATAGATAAGGAGATAAAAACTTCTGCGTGTGTTAGTCACTTAGTCGTGTCTGACTCTTTGTGATCCCACGGACTTAGCCCTCCAGGCTCCTCTGTCCTTGGCATTCTCCAGGCAAGAATATTGGAGTGGGTTGCCATTCCCTTCTCCAGGGGATCTTCCCAGCCAGGGATCAAACCTGGGTTTCCTGCATTGATAGGCAGGTTTTTTACCACTAGTGCCACCTGGGAAGTCCCATAAAAACTCTTAAAAAGAGGTTAACCTATTAACTGTCAAATAGAAAGATGGGCTTCTCTACTATAAGAAGTTCTGACCTCTATATAGATTTCTATATACAGGATGAAAGGAGACAGACTATTAAATATATGGCTGATTGAAGGGCCAGGAGGAGAAAACAGAGACATTAAATGAAAGACAATATCTAAAGTGAAAATAAATGAGAACTTTATAAAAATGACAAAATATATAAATCTTCACTTCAGTTGCTCAGTTGTGTCTGACTCTTTGTGACCCCATGGACTGCAGCACACCAGGACTCCCTGTCCATCACCAACTCCTGGAATTTACTAAAACTCATGTCCATTGAGTTGGTGATGCCATCCAACCATCTTATCCTGTCATCCCTTCTCCTGCCTCCAATCTTTCCCAGCAGCAGGGTCTTTTCAAATGAGTCAGCTCTTCGCATCAGGTGGCCAAAGTAATGGAGTTTCAGCTTCAGCATCCATCCTTCCAATGAATATTCAGGACTGATTTCCTTTAGGATGGACTGGTTGGATCTCCTTGCTGTCCAAGGGACTCTTAAGAGTCTTCTCTAACACCACAGTTCAAAAGCACCAACACTTCGGCACTCAGCTTTCTTTATAGTCCAACTCTCACATCCATACATGACTACTGGTAAAGCCATAGCTTTGACTAGATGGACCTTTGTTGGCAAAGTAATGTCTCTGCTTTTTTAATATGCTGTCTAGGTTGGTCATAACTTTTCTTCCAAGGAGCAAGTGTCTTTTAATTTCATGGCTGCAGTTACCATCTGCAGTGATTTTGGAGCCCCCGAAAAATATAAATATAAATCTCCAGATACAACATACAAGCAAAAATGAATATAAAGAAACCTATACAATAAAACTACAGAACATCAAAGACAGAAGACCTAAAAGCTCCCTGAGAAAAATGGCAGACTATGTTCAAAAGGGCAATATTGAAATCATAAGTTGAGTTTTTAGCCACAATGGAAACCAGAAGACTCTGGAATAATATTTTCAAAGTTCTAAAAGAAAACAGACATCCATCTAGAACTGTGCACCAAGCAAGCCTATCTCTTAAGAATGAGTGTGACATAAATTTTAGCAATACTCTCTTAGGTCAGGTTCCCAAGGCAAAAGAAATAAAACCAAAAATAAACAAATGGAATCTAATCAAATTTATAAGCTTTTTCTCAGCAAAGGAAACCATAAACAAAACAAAAAGACAGCCTAAAGAATGGGAGAAAATATCTGCAAATGATGTGACTGAAAGAGCTTAATTTCCAAATTACAAACAGTCATACAGCTCAATACAAAAAAAAAAAATACAACTCAATTAAAAAATGAGCAGAAGACCTAAACAGACATACAGATGGCCAACAGGAACATGAGAAGATGCTCAACATCATTAATTCTTAGAGAAATGCAAATAAAAACCACAACCATTCTGACCACCTCACACCAGTCAGAATGCTATCATCAAAAAGTCCACAAATAACAAATGCTGGAGAGAGTATGGAGAAAAGGGAACCCTCCTGCACTGTTGACGGGAATGTAAATTGATGCAGCCACTATGGAGGATAGTATGGAGGTTCCTTTAAAGTCTAAAAATAGAAGGATAATTGCTTTACAGAATCTTGCTGTTTTCTGTCAAACCTCAACACGAATCAGCCATAGGTATACATATAACCCCTCCCTTTGGAAATTCCGCCCCCCCCACCAAAAAAAGACACATCAAAGGAAAACACTCAAAAATGAAAAAAAAAACAAAATGTAAAAATAGAGAGTTACCATATGGTCCAACAATCCCAGCATTTATTTGGAAAAGACAGAAACTCTAATTTGAAAAGATACATGTACCCCAATGTTCAGAGCAGCACTAGTCACAATAGCCAAGATATGGAAGCAATCTAAGTGTACATCAACAAATAAACAGATAAAGAAGATGTGATATATACCACTCAGCCATAAAAAATGAAATGCCATTTGCAGCAATATGGATGGACCTAGAAATGATCATACTAAGTGAAGTACGTCCAATAAAGACAAATATCACACTATATCATTTATATATGGAATCTTAAAAAAATACGATACAAATGAACTTATTTACAAGATAGAAAAAGACTCACAGACATAGAAAACAAAAACACATTTATAGTTACCATAAAGGAAAGGGGGAGAGGGATAAATTTGAGAGGAGTTTGAGATTAAAGGATACACATTACTGTATATAAAATAGATTAACATGGACCTACTGTATAGCTCAGGGAACTATATTCAATTCAATATCCAGTGATAAGCCATAACAGGAAAGAGTCTGAAAAAGAATCTCTCTCTCCATATATATATATTCCATATTTATGTATATATATAGTTGATTCACTTTACTGTACACCTGAAACTAACACAATTTTTTAAATCAATTATACTTCATAAAAATTTTAATAAATAAATAAAAATAAGGATTCCAGAGCCCCACACACTCCCCCCAAAAAAGGAGTATGAGATGATGACATTTCCATATAAACAAAAAGCTGCAAGATTTTACTACCAATAGATCTCCAAGAAGTCCAAATGAAATGGAATAAGGAAAATGGCTCAAAAGGAAGGTCTCAGGTGGCAAGAAGGATGAAAGTGAAGTTGCTCAGTCGTGTCCAACTCTTTGCGACCCCATGGACTACAGCCTACCAGGCTCCTCCATCCATGGGATTTTCCAGGCAAGAGTACTGGGGTGGGTTGCCATTTCCTTCTCCAGAGGATCTTCCCAACCCAGGGATCGAACCTGGGTCTCCCACATTGTAGGCAGACACTTTACCATCAGAGCCACCAGGGAAGTCCAAGAAGGATGAATACGTAGTAAATAAACTCTTAAACTGGTAGGCAAATCTGCATTTATCTATATCAGTATGAAATATTAATAATAATATCCCAATTTGTGAGGTTTCAAAAGCAGACAAAATGGAAACAAGTGATAATACCGACATTTAAGTCAGGAGGAAGACACTGGCATTAAAACATTGTAAAGTCCTCCTATTATTTGGGAGGAGAAGTTAAAATGTCTATTGATCTTCAATTATGTTAGGCCTACATAGTAAAATTTGAAGGGAAAAGTAAGAGAAAGGGGACTTCAAACCTTTGGCATTTTAGAATTTGGAGAATTATAATTTTGGAATTTTAAAGTTTTAAATTTTGGAAATTTTACATTCTTAACATGTAGAAGGTGAAATATAAGTATACGGGAAAAACATAATAAGAAAATAAAACAAAAGCTTCAATTCAAAGAAAGGGAGAGAAGAGAAGCATAGAAAATATGGAGTAAATGTTAGAAACCACCATTGAATGAAAAAAGGCAAATCTCAAATATTACCTGCAGTATGATACTGTTTTCCAAAGTTCAAAAGCAAGCAAAACCAAATACATATAGTAAATAACACATTCGTGATAAAGGTGTTATCACAAAGGAAGGGAATGATAAACACAAAAACAGGATAGTGGACTTCTGCATACAATTGGAATGGGGATGAGAGAGAAAATTAATATACCGGAAGTCCTAGTAGTATTGATAATTTTAGTGAGCTAGGCAGTGATTTCACACCCTGTAAAACATATCATTTTATTAATATGCTTTATAGCTTACATACCTTATATATTCATTTGCTTCAAATATTGCATTAAAAATCTAAAAATAAAATGAGCAAAACAGTAGGAGAATAAGTTCCCTGAGGGCAGGAACAAAACCAGACCTCTGTATCCCCTGTTTGTCGTGCACACAGTGGCCCTCAACAAATGTCTGCTTACGTTATATTCAAAGAAAATGTTCTCCTTAGGGAATCACAAAAGAATGAGGAAAGGCAAGACTTTTATAAGCAAATAGCAGTGGAGAAGAAGAGAATCTAAACTGTGTGATGATACAGTATACAATATAATACAATGGGCACGATACAGGTAATATTAACAGAAAAATACATCAGTTTTTCAGCCCTGAATTACACTGTGTCTGTGGCTTTGGGCAGGAAACATGCCTGTAGATACTCTGGGCTTCAGGTTGTTAAAACATGATGGATGATCCCATAAGGAACTAAACAAGATCAGTGGAATTCATTCATTCTTCTGGTGCCCTGGGAACTCTTTCATTTCCCCCAGCCCTGACTGCCTCCTCCCATTAGTAGAGGCAGCAGTGGGTCCATACTACACAGACTAACAATGAAGTGGGAGAGAGACCCAGGACCACAAAACTAGCATCCCAGGTCTAGACACAATAGCTAGAAAATAAGCATCTCTCACATGCAGTCCAAAGGAACAGCAGGGTGCTTGCGGGGCCTGGGGGTGGGGGGCACACTTAAGGATGAATCCTGTATCTGCAGCAGCAAGTGTCTGAGGACAGATTAATTTCCCTGTGCATTTCATTAGGAAAATGGGAATGATAAAGTGTAGTTCAAGGATTACTGGAAAAACATCTGCTTGCACCATGTCTAACACCTAATTTATATATATTAGTTTTTTGTGGCCCCATGGACTGTAGCCCTCTAAGCTACTCTATCCATGGAATTCTCCAGGCAAGAATACTGGAGTGGGTAGTTATTCCCTTCTCCAGGGGATCTTCGCTAACACCTAATAGGTGCTCCCAAAACACCAGTTTCCTTTCCTTAGTAGGTTCCCTACATATCTTCATCTCTGACCCGAACTTCAAATAAAGAGAGCTCAATCACCAGTGACAGAGAAAAAATGCCATTTAAAACTACTACTGACTGCATTGCTTCTGCCCCTAAGGGAAAGACACTATTTCTCTCCAGGAAAAAAAATATATTTTATTTAGCAAAGTACTTTGATAGGCAGCTTTGGTTATGAAATGTGAGGACCCCCCCAGGGCACAGTTAGAAGAAGACAGTGAAACACGGCGGTAACTAAACAGCTCTGCATCACAAAAATGGACAGAAAAGCTGGGGCTGGGCAGCCTGCTGAGAAGCGGGGTAATAGGAGAAAACACACTGCAACAGCAACCTCCATCTCTACCTGACAGTCCACCCCACCTTCTTCCCCTGCCTTGTTTCCTTCATTAGAAATTATCAGCATCTTCCATACTGTGTATTCTATTCTACTTTTTATGTCTTTATTATCTGTCTTCGCCCACTAGAATATAAGCTCCACGAGGGTAGACTTGTTGTCCTCTTTATTCATTGCTGTTTCCCCCAGAGCCCAAAAGAGAGTCTGGGAAATAAGAGGTGTCCAACACATTTTTCTTCAATAAATGATTAAGAGGGGACTTTTGAGGAATTGTTAAGCAGAACAGCTGCAGCTGATCTGCAAATGGATGGAAATAAATGCTATTGCTTTACGTCTGAGTTTAGGGATTGTTTCTTGTGCAACATTATAGCAGCAACCGCCGACTAATACAAATAACAATACCAGCTGGGTTCAAATATGATTTAAAAAATCATATCAAAGTTGTGTGGTTGGCGGAGGATTTGGACTCAAATCAGCCTGGGTTTAATCCTGTCTCAGCATCTCAGAGCCTTCATTTCCTCCTCTGTACAGAGTAGACCCTCTACAAGGAGTAATCAAGTGGTATCTTCCTCACAGGTAACTCTGAGGATCAAATTATCACTTTTTCTCATAAGTATTCAATAATTTATAGCCATTATTAATATCTGTTCAAACAATTCTGATGTTTGATGGATTCATTTAATCTCCATGTAAGGTAAGTTCCACTAAAAAGTGAACGTAAGATTTTGATCCTGTACAATATTTGAAATTAAAGATGTGGAACCCATGGTAATATTTTGCCCAATAAGTTAACAAAATAAAATTAATTATAATGCTCAGAACTAATGAAGTCAAATGTTCATTCTCATTCACTGAAAATTGGTATGGCTTCCCTTTTTATTAAGTATTATTAATAGGACCACATTTCATTAAGAATCATGAAAATATGTAGATATTTTAACCTTGTATCTATCTTCTAGAATCTATGCTAAGAAAATTATCATAAATATTTTAAACAAGATAGGAACAGATATCATTAATGAAGTATAATTGAATGGAATTTTATTTCCAAACAGAAACAGAAAGTCATCACAGAATGTCAGTCTCACCTAAATAACAAAAAGTCAGATAAGCTATAAAATCAGTTTTTAAAACCTCTTCAGTACGTTAAGCACACAGATAAACCTGAATGAAATAAATTCCAATGAGTATTACTTCAGAGAAGAGATTTACCACTGATCTTATCCCTCGTAGAAGTACAGGAAGAAAAACAGCAATAGAAGAGGTAAGGAAAAAACAGCCAAATTCCTACCAAACTGGGAATGGCCATTTATAGGCTGGCATGACATTAGAATCCCAAAGAGTCCCAGTCACAAAGCAAAACCCATCTCTGAACACTTTCTCACAGGTCATCACCACTACTCAGGGATTTGCTGTTGTTGCTCAGTCACTAAGTCTCGTCTGACTCTTTGTGACCCCAGGAACTGCAGCACGCCAGGTTCCCCTGTCCTTCACTATCTCCCAAAGTTTGCTCAAATTCATGTCCATTGAGTCACTGATACTATATAACCATTGCTCTCTTCTCCCTTTGCCTTCAATCCTTCGCTGCATCAGGGTCTTTTCCAATGAGTTGGCTCTTTGCATCAGGTAGCCAAAGCATTAGAGCTTCAGCATCAGTTCTTCCAAAGACTATTCAGGGTTGATGTCCTTTAGGATTGGTTGGTTTGATCTCCTTGCAGTCCAAGGGACTCTCAAGAGTCTTCTCTAGCACCACAATTTGAAAGCATCAGTTCTTCGGTGCTCAGCCATCTTTATGGTCAAACTTTCACAGCTGTACTCAAGGATAGTAGACCAAAACTATGGGTGAGAAAAGAAGTAAGAGAACTTCCCCTGAAACATGTGGAACCTCCACTTTAAGTGAAAGACGGCTGTTTCCTGAAATGAGGCAAGAGTTAGGCAGGGCAGGAGGGCTGAGATAAATCCCCCAGAAGAATTCTGGACAGGCAGGGCAGCAGAGATGCTCCAGCAAGGCCTGGAGGAAGGGCAAGAGAACTAAGACAAGCTCTCTTCAAGCCATTCTGTACTTTGAAGGGGGTAGAAATGTCCCCTTCAAAATACCCAGGGGCAGAGCATCAAGGCTAAAACAGATTTTGTAAAGTTCAGAAAGCAAGGACAGTGAGATCGAAGATCAAAGAGAGCTCTCCAATGGCCCAAAAGGCAGGTATCCAAGCTTTAGAGCATGAGAAGTTTCTCTAGTTCCCAAAACTGGTGGTTCAGCCTTGGGTCACAGGCAATTTCCTAGAATCTCATCAGTGCCCAGATCTCAGGACCTACTAGAGAGAAAGTTCTGATCCCACCACCAAAATATTTGCAACCAGTGGTAAGCTGAATAAAACTAAAGCTGCACTCAACTTTGAGATGAGCTCAACTACAGACCAGATGAATTCAACTCCCACCCTAATGGCCTGACATAAGAAAAGACAGGCTCTTTTCTAGAAGTAAGTTTTTTTACTGGAGTTTGTATTGCTTTTTCATATAAAATGCCCAGCATACAATCAAACATTAAAAGATGCATTCATAATTGAAAAAATATGCAAAATAATCAATAGAAATAGAACCAGAAATGATCCAGATGTTGAAATTATTACACAGGGACTTTTAAAAAAAACTATGATAAAACAATTTTTAAAAGTTAATTGAAAAGTTGGACAATATGCAGAAAGAGTAAATTTGTTGGATAGTAAATTCCAACAGATATGTCCCTCAGAAAATGTTAGAAATGATACCAGAATGGAAACCAGATGGAATAATTAGAAACAAAAAATACAGCACTAGAATAATTTGCTAAATGTTATTCATTTGTTAAATTATTTTTTCTATCAAACTAGAGATAAACAGAGGAAAAGTATCAGTCAATTAAAGAACAGATCAATAGATTAATCAAATTGAATCACAAAAAAAAATAATGAAAAAAATCAGAATACTTAACATGTATGGAAAAACATCAATGAGTCTAACTTGGTATTAAGTGATGTGAAGAAGTCTCAGATGGAGAAGAGAAAAAATGGAGCAAGTTATATATCTGAAGTATTAACAAGTAGCTGAATCATTTTAAAATAGATGAAATACATAAATCCATAGATCTAAGAAGTCAGCAACTCCCAAGCAAGATATATATAAAGAAAATCATACCAAATACATTCTAGTCAAAATTATGAAAACCAGAGATAAAGGGCAAACCTAAAAAAGGCAAAAGAGCAAAATGGCACATTATATAAAGGAAGGGAAAGTCAATGATGGCTGACTTCTTATCAAAAGCTATAATACAGAAGCCAGAAAACAATTAAATGATGTCTTTAAAGTACTAAAAGAGGGACTTCCCTGGTGGTCCAGTGGTTAAGAATCTGTCTTCCAATGCAGGGGATGTGAGTTCAGGCCCTGGTCAGGTAACTAAGATCCCACATGCTGTAGGGGCAACTAAGCCCAAGCCTGGCAATGACTGCGCCCACAGGTTGCAACTACTGAGCCAGCCAGCTGCAATTATCCAGCCTGCACACCACAACTAGAGAGAAGCCTGTGCTCCAAAATGAAGGGCCTGCATATCACAACAAGATCCCACAGGCCACAGCCAATATCCCACAAGCTGCAATTATCGAGCCTGTCCTCTCTGGAGCCTGTGCGCCAAAATGAAGGGCCTGCGTATCACAGCAACATCCCACATGCCACAGCCAATACCCCACAAGCTGCAACTAAGACTCAATGCAGCCAAAAATAAATAAATATTTTTAAAAGTACCAAAAGAAAAAAAAAAAAAAAGGAAGCAGAGAATTTTATATCTAGCAAAAATATCCTTCAAAACAGATGAAATAAAGACACACTCAGAGAGCCAAAACCTGAGAGATTTGATAAAAGATGTTCTTCAGGCTGAAGGGAAATTATACCAGGTAGAATCTCAGGTTTCAAGAAAAAATAAAGAGCATCACAAAGAGTAAATATTTGTATAAATGGGAAAGACTTTTTTCAGACCTTTATTTTTATATCTCTACTTTATCAAATTTTTAAAATGACTATAGACTGTATAGATCAAAAACAACTAAAATGTATTATCACATTTAGAGCGATTTATAGCTACAAAATAGGAAATAACAAGAGCCCAAAGACCAGGATTGGACATAGCGTAATTATACAGTAGTATGCTTTTAGTATGCTTGAGAAACCTGTATGCAGGTCAGGAAGCAACAGTTAGAACTGGACATGGAACAACAGACTGGTTCCAAATAAGAAAAGGAGTACATCAAGGCTGAATATTGTCACCCTGCTTATTTAACTTGTATGCAGAGTGCATCATGAGAAACGCTGGACTGGAGGAAGCACAAGCTGGAATCAAGATTGCCAGGAGAAATATCAATAACCTCAGATATGCAGATGACACAACCCTTATGGCAAAAAGTGAAGAACTAAAGAGCTTCTTGATGAAAGTGAAAGAGGAGAGTGAAAAAGTTGGCTTAAAGCTCAATGTTCAGAAAACTAAGATCATGGCATCCAGTCCCATCACTTCATGGCAAATAGATGGGGAAACAGTGGAAACAGTGGCTGACTTTATTTTTCCGGGCTCCAAAATCACTGCAGATGGTGATTGCAGCCATGAAATTAAAAGATGCTTACTCCTTGGAAGGAAAGTTATGACCAACCTAGACAGCATATTGAAAAGCAGAGACATTACTTTGTCAACAAAGGTCCGTCCAGCTATGGTTTTTTCAGTGGTCATATATGGACGTGAGAGTTGGACTATAAAGAAAGCTGAGCGCAGAAGAACTGATGCTTTTGAACTGTGGTGTTAGAGAAGACTCTTGCGAGTCCCTTGGACTGCAAGGAGATCCAACCAGTCCATTCTAAAAGAAATTAGTCCTGAATATTCATTGGAAGGACTGGTGCTGAAGCTGAAACTCCAATCCTTTGGCCACCTGATATGAAGAGCTGACTCATTTGAAAAGACCCTGATGCTGGGAAAGATTGAAGGCAGGAGGAGAAGGGGATGACAGAGGATAAGATCATTGAATGGCATCACCAACTCAATGGACATGGGTTTGAGTGAACTCCGGGAGTTGGTGATGGACAAGGAGGCCTGGCGTGCTGCAGTTTATGGGGTCACAAAGAGTTGGACACAACTGAGCGACTGAACTGAACTGATGCTTTTAGTATGGTTTCACTGCTTGTGAAGTAGTTAAATATTATTTGATAGTGTACTGTGAAGATGTGCATTGTAACCTCTACAGCAAAATCACTTAGTTGACAAAGCTCTATGTAGTCAAAGTTATGGTTTTCCCGGTAGTCATGTACAGATGTGAGAGCTGGACCATAAAGAAGGCTGAGCATCAAAGAATTGATGTTTTCGAACTGTGATGCTAGAGAAGACCCCTGAGAGTCTACTATACAGCAAGGAGATCAAATCAGTCAATCCTAAAGGAAATCAACTCTGAATATTCATTGGAAGGACTGATGCTGAAGCTCTAACACTTTGGCCATCTGATGTGAAGAGCCGACTTATTGGAAAAGACCCTGATGCTGGGAAAGATTGAGGGCATGAGGAAAAAGGGACGACAGAGGATAAGATGGTTGGATGGGATCATCACCCCAATGGACATTAGTTTGAGCAAAATCCAGGAGATAGTAAAGGATAGGGAAGGTCACAAAGAGTCAGATATGCCCGAGCAACTGAACATCAACAGCAACTTATAAAAGTTAGAAGAGGCATAACATAACCATCCACACAGGAGATAAAATGTAATACTAAAATTTTTTAAAGACCCCTAAAAACATAATGGAACAACAGACTGGTTCAAAATTGGGAAAGGAGTACATCAAGGCTATATTTCCACCTGACTATTTAACTTACATGCAGAGTACAGAGTACCTCATGTGAAATGCCAGGCTGGGTGAAGCACAAGCTGGAATCAAGATTGCCGGCAGAAATATCAATAACCTCAGATATGCAGATAACACCACCTTCATGAAAGAAAGTGAAGAGGAACTAAAGAACCTCTTGATGAAGGTGAAAGAGGAGAGTGAAAAAGCTGGCTTGAAACTCAACATTCAGGTAACTAAGATCATGGCATCTGGTCCCATCACTTCATGGCAAATAGATGGGGAAACAGTGTCAGACTTGATTTCTTGGGCTCCAAAATCACTGTGGACAGTGACTGCAGCCATGAAATTAAAAGACATTTGCTCCTTGGAAGAAAAGCTATGACAAACCTAGAGAGCATATTAAAAATCAGAGACATTACTTTGCCGAAAAAGGTCTGTGTAGTCAGAGCTATGGTTTTTCCGATAGTCATGTATGGATGTGAGAACTGGACCATAAAGAAGGCTGAGCACCAAAGAGTTGATGCTTTTGAACTGTGGTGTTAGAGAAGACTCTTGAGAGTCCCTTGGACTGCAAGGAGATCCAACAAGTCCATCCTAAAGGAAATCAATCCTGAATATTCACTGGAAGGACTAATGCTGAAGCTGAAGCTCCAATACTTTGGCCACCTGATGCGAAGAGCTGACTCATTAGAAAAGACCCTGGGAAAGCTTGAAGGCAGGAGGAGAAGGGGATGACAGAGGATGAGATGGTTGGATGGCATCATTGACTCAATGGACATGAGTTTGAGCAAACTCCAGGAGATGGTGAAGGACAGGGAGGCAAGGCATGCTGCAGTCCATGGTGTTGGAAAGAGTCAGACGTGACTGAGCAAGTGAACAACAACAACAAATGTAGTATTAAAAATATACAATTTTCCCAAAAGGAGATAAGTATGAACAAAGAAGTCAAGAACAAATAAAATTTACATAAAACAAATACCAATATGGGAGACATAAACTAACCATTTCACTAATTGCTTTAAATGTACATGGACTACACACAGTAATCAAAGGCAGATTGTCAAATGAGATATAAAGAGCAAGATAAAACACACTGTTTTCAAGAAACACTTATTATACAGATGCATACAGGTAGAAAGTAAAAGGATAAAAGCATGAAAACTATACCATGAAAACATTAAAATTAAGAAATATTGTTAATTATGTTAATATGTTAATATCATTATTAACATATTATATCATTAACTATGTTAATATCAAACAAAATAGCCTTTAAGACAAAGACTATTACTCAAAATTCAGAAGGCTATCTCAAAATGATGAAATGATCAATTCATCAAGACAAAACAATGAGAAATATACATATGCACCTAACAATAGAGTTCTAAGACTCATGAAGGAAAAAAATGACAGAATTGAAAAGAGAAATAAGCAAATCCATAATCATAGTTGGAGAATGTACACCTTCTCTCAGTAATTGGTAGAACAAGCAGACAAAATATTCAGTAAAGGCCATGAAAATCTGAACAACTCTTATCAACCAAATTAACATAGTATTATAGGATACTAAAGAAAACACATTTTTCTCAGGTGCACATGGAACATGCAGCAAAATGACCATATTCTGAGTCATATAAAAGTTTTAATTAATATCAAAGAATGAAATCATACAGAAGAAAATGATAGAATGAAAGTAGAAATCATTAACAGTGAGCTATCTAGAAAGCCCCAAAGTACCGGGAAATAAAACAGCACTTTCCTAAACAACCCATTAATTAAAAAACAAATCACATAAAAAATTAGAAAATATTTTGAACTGAATAATAATGAAAACATAATATACCAAAATTTGTGGGGTAAAGCTAAATTAGTGCTTAAAAGGAAACTTATGACTTTAAATATTTATTTAAAGAAGTATAGACTAGTAGTTTCCAAGGGGAAGGGGTTGGGGGAGGGATGGAGTGGGAGGTTGGGGTTAGTAGATGTAAGTGTTTTTATATATAATAGATAAACAACAAGGTCCTACTGTATAGCACAGAGAACTATATTCAATATTCTATGATAAACCATAATGGAAAAGAATATTTTAAAAAGAATGTGTACATACATACATATATACATATGTGTGTGTATATACATAACTGAATCACTTTGCTGTACAGCAGTAATTACCATGTGTAAATAAAAAGTCTTGACAATAATCAAAGGAAAAAGAGAGAAAACACAAATTATCAATATCAAGAATGAAAACAGAACATCACTACAGAACCCAGAGGTATTTAAACAGATAAAGAAATCTTAAAACTACATTATAACAATATTTCAACAACTAATATTAATTAAATGAAACTACAAATTACCAATCCTGAAAACAAGGAAATAACTACCTATTAAAGAAACTGAATTTATTAAAAAAAAAACCTTTCCACACACACAAAAAAACTTTCAAGTACATGTGATTCACTAGTGAAATCTACAAAGGTTTAAGAGATAAATAATATCAATTCTGCAGAAACTCAGAAATTGGAGGAGGAGGTACCATTTCTCAACTTAATCTACAAGGCCAGCATAACCATGATACCAAAGTCTGACAAAGATATTATAGGGGAAAAAAATAACAGATCAATATCTCTCATGGAAATAGACATAGATGAAAAAAATTTAAGCAAAATTTAGCAACTGGAATCCAGCAATATGTAGAAAGGATACTATATCATGAACAAGCAAGTTTTATTCCAAGAAAACAAGGTTAGTTTAACATGAAAATCAGTCAATGTAATTCTTCATGCTAACAGAATAAAAGAGATATTATTTGATTATCTCAAAATAAGCACAAAAAGTATTTAATGAAAATCACTAATTTTTTTTAATACTACTTTCCTTTATTTTAAATTTACTTTTGGCTGCGCTGGGTCTTCGTTGCCTTTGCGTGGGCTTTCTCTAGCTGCTGTGAGTGGAGGGTACTCGCCCTTGCAGTGCATGGGTTTCTGATTGTAGAGGCTTCTTTTGAGGAGGAGCTCTGGGGTGAGCAGGCTTCAGCAGTGGCGGCACACAGGCTCAGCAGTTGTGGCCTGTGCGCCCTAGAGCATGTGGGCTTCAGGCGGCATGCAGGTTCTGTAGCTGCGGCACGTGGACTTAGTTGCTCAGTGGCATGTGCAGTCTTTCCAGACCAGGGATCAAACCCATGTTCCCTGCTTTGGCAGGCAGACTCCTATCCAATGCGACACCAGGGAAATCCAAAAATCACAAATCTTTTATGACAAAGACACTTAATAATTAGGAATAGACACCAATGTCTTCAATGTGATAAAGTATACCTATCAGTGTAACTGAAAAATGTACAGTTAACATAATAATTAATGGAAAACATTAAACCTCTTTCTCCTAATATCTATCAGAAACAAGGCAAGGATGACCACTCTCAACATTGTTTTATATTCACAAAATATTTCTCTATATATGTTCAGTATTTACTAAAGTCCCTAGCCAGGACATAAGTCAAGGAAAAAAATAATAAAAGGCAAGAAGTTTGAAAAGAAGTAAACCATTGTTATTTACATAAATAGTTCCTTAAAACCTGGAAGCAAAACTAATGACCCAAAATAGTGGATCCTTTGAATAAATTTTGGTGAATCCATTCCATAGACTATTTTATAGTCATTTGGAATGATATTCTATAAAGAGTGCTAATAAAATGAGAAAATGTTTGCTATACCAGCTGTGAAAGACATTCTAGCAGAATTCTGGGGAAATACGTATGCGTAATTAGATGATCTGAAGGAATTATATTTAACTTTGTTAGAAGTGATGTGATATGTGGTTATATGGAAATTTTCACTTTAGAAAATGCATTCTCAATAATTTGGGGCAAAGTTCTTCAACCTCAGCACTAACTGAGGAAAAGGTAATTCTCTATTGGGGTGGGGGTGGGGTGGGGTGGAGACACTCCTGTGCATTATAGGATGTTGAGTGATAACCTGCTCTACCCACTACATAAGCATTCCTTTTGTGACAATCGAAACAGTCTCCAGACATTGCCAAATATTCCCTGAGGGGGCAAAATCACTCTCAGTTGAGAACCACTAATTTAAGGTTAAATACCATGAAGGGTGTTATTTTATTTAATTTAAAACATGTTAGAAAAAACACACACAAACAAAAGAAATATGGCAAACATTAAGTGCTAACTCTAAATAATGAATATGTGGTGGTTTATTATACTGGTTTATCTTCTTTTCCGTGTGTTTGAAAGTTTCATAATAAAGTCAAAATAATAGTTTTATTCCAGAGGTGGAAAACGCAGTACTCACAATTGTATATGCACTAGGATTACAAATATGTAAAACTATGTATAGCAAAACACTCAAAGAAATGTATCAAAGTTTGTGGATGCATTAGAGTGTGGTTCACGGCTGATTTCCTTTCCCGGATTTTAAAATAAACTATAATTATATGCTTTTACATTGAAAAATGGACAGATCTAAGAGTGCTGAAATGTAATATTATTAATCATTCGCAGTCTAATATTAGAGAATTAGCAGTAAACACAGCAGGGACAGAAAACTTTCAGACTTGGAATCTCTCCTCCCTCACTGCAGAGAAAGCATCTTAAAGGCAGAACGGCTTTGAATGGGCATACATCTGCATAATGACTTTCCTTTGTTCTTTCTTTGCCGGCTAATTGAGTAACTTGTTAAACAAACATGCCTTCAGACTTCACACCAGATTAGAGCCCTTTGTAAATAAAATTATAGCTGGGAATATGCTTCCCCTAACTGGTAAATACATTTAGGAATTTAGAGACTTGGCATTGCATGCCAAGATGTCTAAGTCAATCTCAAATTCTTCCATGCTTCTGAATAAATGCCAAGGATCATCAAATGCCAAGAGTCCCTGAGGCAAAACGAGTCCACCTCACTCTCTCTTTTTAAAATTTATTTATTTTTAATTGAAAGGTAATTGCTTTACAATATTGTGTTGGCTTCTGCCATACATCAACATGAATCAGCCAAAGGTATACATATGTCCTCTCCCTCTTGAACCTCCCTCCCACTTCCAACCCCTTCCCGCTCTAGGTTGTTACAGAGCCCAGGTTTGAGCTCCCTGAGTCATACAGCAAATTCCCATTGGAATTCCCTTCCATTTTACATATGGTAATGTATATGTTTGAGATTCCTCCAATCAAAATGCTCCACCTACAAAGCAGTTCCTTTCCCTCCTACCAAATTATGTATAAATGAGTGGTCACTGATGTCATGCTTGGTGGGATATTGTGTGGTTTCTATAACAACAAGGACAATAAAATCTCAGGATTCTGTGGCAAAGACTCTTTTTCTCTTGAGTTTATGCATTTACACAAGTCTCCATTTAGCATGAGTGCTTCCTAGGGTGCCAGGCCTTTTATAATCACTGACATTACAAGAGAACAGAACAAAAATCCTTGTCCTCACAGAGCTTCCTTTTTAGTGTATTCTTATTTTAATTTTCCCAAGATCCTAGGAAAACACACAACTTTCAGTGGATGAATCTTCCGGTATCTTTAATCAAGAGTGAAGTTGTTTGGACAGTGTATTCATTCCTCCCATAAGGGTAAAAATCTTCATCTGATCTGGTACTCATCACACAGTGAAAGCTTGGACCATTTTAGAAGCTGGCCGAGAAGTGTCCTTGAACCTTTCAGATCAGAACGGTGTCTGCCAATGAGATGAGGAGGCTGACATGGTCAGATTGAGATGGGAAAGGGGCTGACTGCTCTGAGGGATAAATGTTCCCCGCCGTGATGTCTTCTCTCTGGACAGCCACCTCCTTCCCCACAAAGCAAGGTCAAGAAAACAGGAAATGGGATCAGAGGAGCCTTCCAGACAGGCTGCCTCAGTTCAAATAAAAGCTCTGCCACTTACTAGCTGTGTCTCACTGAACGAGGTACTCAACTTTCTTATCTCCATTTCCTCATCCATAAAACGAGGATAGCAAGAGTACTTCACAGAATTGCCCTGAGGTGTAAGCGGAATGTTTCATGGGAAGCAGTAGTAAGCACAGTGCCTGTCACAGAGTAAACACTAAATAAATGTTAACTATTCCCTGCTAATATAGTATAGTTTATATAATATATAACATACTGCTGGTTAGTTAAGAGTCTTTATGATCTTAAGCCCAGTTACATGCTGAGCACCCACTACGTGTCAGGCACCAGGCTAACTGCTTTCTATATGCTCTCCTTTCATCCTTCCAGCTTCCTATGATGGAATTATTACCATTTCTATTTTACAGGTGAGGATACTGGTCTCAGAGAGGTGAAGCATCCTGCCTAAGGCCACAAAGCCGTAAGTAGCAGAGTCAAGATTCAAGCCCGGACCCATCTTACTTGACATTCCATGTTCTCTTTGCAACATAATCCAGCTTCCCCATCTTCTGTCTTTCCAATGACATCGTTACCTCCAAGCCTTCATCTTGCCATGTTCTTTAAACATGTCATTCGGATATAAATATATAATGTTAATATATATAATAACTGGCAATCAGCAGGCTGCCAAAACAAAATTATCATAGACTGGGTGGCTTATAAGCAACAGAAATTTATTGCTCACAGTTCCAGAGGCTGGAAAGTTCAAGATCAAGGCACTGGTGAAAGCCTGCTTCCTGGCTCATAGATGGCCATCTTCTCTATGTGGCCTCACAAGGTGGAAGGCAGGGGAGAGTTCTTTGAGGCCCTCATTTCACAAGAACACCAATCCCATTCATGAGGACTCCACTTTCATGACCTAATCATCTCCCAAAGGTCCCACCTTCAAAGTATCCTAAAATACAGTTACCTAATAATAGCATCATCATCTCCATCATTGTTGCCACTTATTAAAAGTAACAATGTGCCCCATGAAAAGATGCTCAACATAACTAATTATTAGAGAAATGCAAATCACAACTACAATGAGGTAATACTTCACACCAGTCAGAATGGCCATCCTTGAAAAGTCTACAAATAATAAGAGCTGGAGAGGGTGTGGAGAAAAGGGAATCTTCCTACACTGTTAGTGGGAATGTAAATTGGTGCAGCCACTAATGGAAAACAGTATGGAGGTTTCCTTAAAAACTAAAAATAGAGCTACCATATGATCCTGCAATCCCATTCCTGGACGTATATTCAGGAAAGATAAAAACTCTAATGAAAAAGAGACATATATGCCACAGAAGCACTATCTACAACAGCCACGCCATGGAAGCAACCTAAATGTCCATTAACAGAGAAACAGATAAAGAAGATACCATGGAATATTAGCCATAAAAAAGAATGAAAAAAAGAATGCCATTTGCAGCAACATGGATAGATCTAGAGATTTTTATATCACGCAAAGTAAGTCAGACAAAGATAAATATCATATAATATTACTTGTATGTGAAATCTAAAATATGATACAAATGAATTTGTTTACAAAATAGAGTCACAGACAGAAAACAAATTTATGGTTACCAAAGGGGAAAGGGGGGAAAAATTAGGAGTTTGGAATTAGCAGATACACATTACTACATATAATATAGATAAAGAACAAGGACCTAGTGTATAGCATAGGGAATTATATTTAATATCTTGTAATAAATTATAATAAAAAAACATGAAAAAGAATGTATATACATATATATGTATATATACATATGTATATACATATATATGTATATATACATATATATGTATACATACACACAACTGAATCACTTTGCTATACACCTGAAACAAAATCAATTATACTTCAATTAAAAAAAAAAAAAATCTTACTATGTGCCAGGATCTAAACTCAACCCTGAAAAACAACTACCTCATTGAATCATTTCAAGCAACTATATGAAGTACAGACGATCATCACCCCCTTTCATGGATGAAGAAAATGAAGTTCGGAGAAAGGATGTAATATGCCCAGGGTCACATAGCTAGTATGTGGCAAACCCATAATTTGAACCTGGGTCTCTCTGGATCCAAGGCCTGTATTTTGACTCTTTGGCTTCTTGCCTCCATCCAATTCAGCAGTTTTTCTCCTGTGATCCCTGCTCCTTCCACAAATCCTACCCAGAAGTTTCCTCTAAGCACTGTCAACTTCCACCAGGCCTGGCCCTCACTCATTTCCAATCACCCTTTCTCCACCATAGCTTTAGAAATGAACTGTTACTAATGGTTAGTCATATGTCAGCCTAATGAATGGGATGCAGACTTTTATTAAAATAATGAAATTAGTGAGTTTTGAATTTGGTTACATTGCACGGCACACAGCCTCAAGTAATTACCACCCCATACTCTTTCCCTCGAATTAAAGTCAGTTTATTTATTTAAGGTCTTTGGCTGGGCCATCTCTATTAAGCTCACATCATCTATTTGGGGATGGATTTTTTTTTTTGGCTTGTTTGTTTAAATGATGTTCAGGCTGTTCCCATGATTAATAAAGTTGTAAATACAGCCAGCAGCAGCTTCCAAACCAGGTGCAAAAGCAAAGAACGGTTAAGCCAAAGAATAATTCTTTAGGGACTTGGGTTTTGTTTGTTTGGGTTTTTTTTTCCTCCAAAGGATGGAAACAATGAGAAAGAAGGTCTTTGAGCTCCAGGAACTCCAATTATGCTGACATTTCTGCAGCAGAAATACACCAAGATCCATTTTGCAGGAACTCAGTGAACTAGCTAATCAGATTTCCTTGGATAATTTGCTCCAAAGGTCAGCAGCCTTAAAAAGCACCCAGTGCCTCATTATTTGGTGGAGCAGGCTGCACACAGGCTAGGATTTGGAACTAAGACTCCCATGGCAAGGAAGTAAATCTGCAAGATTTTAGCACAGATCCTGCTCCCTTGGCCTTGGCCAAAGTCTCATCCAACTCGGTGACGAGACTACAGACAAAATCAGCTCCAGAAAGAGCACCTGGGTTTGCCAGCTCTCTGTCTCCAAGATGCACCTCTCCTGTGTTCCAGGGGCAGCACGGATGGCGGACTAATCTGAAATGTTCACGCTGCTGGTAAATTTCAGGACAGGCTTTTATTGATGTGATGAGTGAGGGGGGCCAAACTTTGGTTAAAATCACCAAGTCCAAGTCTACAAAACACCTGTCCAGCACTCCTCAAAACGATTGAGATCTTGAAAAACAAGGAAAGACTAAGAAGCGTCAAAGACCAGAGGAAATTAAGGAGACATGAGATTAAATGCAACGTGGGGCTCTGGACTGAATCCTGGACAGAAAAAGGACATCAGTCGAAGAACTGGTGAAATCCAAATGCAATTTGGAATTTGCCAACTGCCAACTGCCAAGTCGCTTCAGTCGTGTCCGACTCTGTGCGATCCCATAGACGGCAGCCCACCAGGATCCACCGTCCCTGGGATTCTCCAGGCAAGAATACTGGAGTGGGTTGCCATTTTCTTCTCCAGTGCATGAAAGGGAAAAGTGAAAGTGAAGACGCACAATCGTGTCCAACTCTTAGCGACCCCAGGTAACAGTTAAATTTCTATGTTGCTGTCTTTGTTGTGACAAATAGACCACAGTAACATAAGACGATAACATTAGGGGAACTCTCTGTACTATCATGGCAAGTTCTCTATAAATCTAAAATTATTTCAAAATTAGAAAAATACTTTTTAAACCTTCTATGCCATAAAAATTCCACTGTGAGAACAAACTAATACTTAGCAGTGGGCAGAGGGGAAGAGGGAAGGACAATGTTGGGATTAAGAGGTACAAACTATTATTATTAGATATAAAATAAGTCACAAGGATATGTTACACAACATGGGCAATATAGTTAATGTTTTATATTAACTATAAATGGAGTATGGCCTTTATAAATTGTGAATCACTGTATTGTATATGTATAACTTCTGTAATACTATATAGCAAATATACTTTAATAAAAATTTTAATATTCTAAAATATTAGAATAAAGACAGAGGATGAGATGGTTGGATGGCATCACTGACTCAAGGGACATGAGTCTGGGTAAACTCCAGGAGCTGGTGATGGACAGGGAGGCCTGGTGCATTGCAGTCCATGGGGTCGCAAAGAGTCAGACACAACTGAGCGACTGAACTGAACTGAACTGAAAGTATTTTTAAAGTCCATTGTGTTTTATGTATAGCTTGATAAAAATAATTAAGTTTAAGTTTATTCTATAATAAACGACACAGTGAACTGAAAATAAAATAAAACTCCAAGTCCAGAGAGGAGGTCAGAGGCAGGCTTATGATTACTTTTTTTAAAAACCTCATTTAAAATCCCAACAAAGGGGGCTTCCTCGATAGCTCAGTGGTAAAGAATCCATCCGCAATGCAGGAGACGCAGGTTCGATCTCTGGGTTGGGACGATTTCCTAGAGGAGGAAATGGCAACCCACTCCAGTATTCTTACCTGGGAAATCCTATGGACAGAGGAACCTGGAGGGCTACAGTCTATGGGGTCACAAAGAGTTGGACATGACTGAGTGAGCGAGCAAGATGCTATAGGTTATAGACTGAAAATACAATAAAGGCATTAAACTGAATTATTTTGAAATAAAAAATAAAATCCCAACAAAGACATAAAGAAACAATACAAGTAAACTAAAGTTAAATTAAAATGCAGTGGATGTTCACCCTCTACCAACTGGGACAGGAACACCCTTGCCAAAGAAGCTGGCTTCCTCAGTGTCTGCTTACGACTCCCACCAAGTCTCCCGACCCTGAGGGATTCCTATGTGACAAGAAAAGCCACAAGAGTGACGACTGCTGATTCAGGGCCCACCCGCACAGATTTAAAAGATCCCCACCCCAGCTCTCACCCTCCGACACCTGCCCTCTCCTGTGAGCTACTTCATGGAAAGAGATGTAGCGAGACAGCCAACTTGTGCTCCATTAAGCCACCTGAGGCTGGGTGCTGGTCTCAAGGAGTCATGAAGAACTTGTAGGAAGGGTGTCTGAGCTGAGTCTTCAAGGAAGAACGGGAGAGTGCTGGATGAAAAAAGAGTAGAGGATTCCAGTGCATGCCAAGGTATCAAATCGTAGAACACTGATGTACACAAAGAAGTGGACAAAACCGAGGAGGAAAGAGTTAGAAAGGGTCCCCTGTCAAAGCTGTCTCAGTCAGTTCAGGCTGTATAACAAATATACCGTAGACTGAGTGACTTAGGCTGCAAATATTTATCGCTCACAGTTCTGGAGACTGGAAAGTCCAAGATCCAGGTCCAGCACATGTGGTGTCTGATGCAAGGATCCACTTCCTGATTCACAGACAGCCTTCTTCTCATTGTGTCCCCACATGCAGGAAGAGGCAAGAGGGTTCTCTGAGTTCTCGTTTATCAGGGTACTAATCCCATTCACGGGGGCTCCTCCCTCATGACCTAATCACTGCCCAAAGTCCCCACCTCCTAATACATCACACAGGGGATTAGGCTTCAGTAAATGAATTTTAGGGGACACAAACATTCATTCCATAGCAGAGGTTTTGTGTGCTAAAGAACTTTGTCCAGAAGGTGATGGGAATATTTCTTTAAAGTTTTTATTGAATTTGTTACAATATTGCTTCTGTCGTTTATGTTCTGGTTTTTTGGCCGCGAGGTATATGGGATCTTTGCTCCCCGACCAGGGATTGAACCCTCCTCATCCCCTGCATTGGAAAGTGAAGCCTTAACCACTGCACCGCCAGTGAATTGCTGGTGATGAGGACTTCTAAGCACAGGAGTGAAATGGCAACATGAGCATTTTAGAAACATTCAACAGATGCAGCTGGGAAGGTGGGTGGAAGGTGAAGTTGCCAGCAGTGAGGCCATGATCCAGGCCAAAAGTGTGAACACCCTGCCCAGAGGCAGTGGTGTAGATTTCTCGCAGGCTGGCACAGGAATGCTGCAGGGAATAGGGCCATTGCTATGAAGACAACTGAGATTATTGTCTCTTCAGCAGTTTGGTAGCTCAGCCCTCATCTCCACTCAAACTGGAAGATATCCTCTGCCATCCCTAAATTCCATACTCCAAGTCACTGCCCTGCGTTATGCACCTTTTGCAGCCAACCCTCTGTCTCCACATTACACTGTATCTTAAATCATCAACTTAGATTAGATTTCCAGTTTCTTATATAAAACAAACAAGGGACTCACATGTACTTAATAATGTTGACGGCAGAATCATGATATAAGCACTGATTATATCTGCTTATAATCAGGCTGCCTTTAATCTGCAAAGGAGGATACACTAATCCTCCTTTCACAGATAGGAAAACTGAGACTCCAAGAAGTCAAGTAACCTCGTCATATAGCTCTTAATGAGGGCTGGATCCAAGAATGCTTGATTCCAATCACCCTTTCCATAGCACCTTATGCGCTCACTTCTCATTTCTCTTCATTCATTTACTGCAGTTTCCCTCTCCCTCAAAATCAAACCCAAAACCATGTGGCCTGACCAGAATAAAATCTGAATAATTGCATGTAGCCATTTTTTAAAATGCCCAGTGTTCCCTGGTAGATCTCTAACAGCTCAACACTATGACTGTGGTGTGGCAAGTTAAACAGCAAAGACAGTGACTCCAAGTCTCTTTTCCATCAGATCAGTGGAACCAAGTAGTCTGCCATCTAAAAGCAAATAATGGCTGCCTTTTCCTCATTTCCTGAATAAAAAAAGCATATAGATGGATCAATGGACACATGGATAGATAGATGGATAGATAAATGGATGGTTTGATGAATGTAGAGAGTGATGGATAAAGGTCAAACAGATACATAGATACGCATTTTCAAATGTAGACTGTTTCTAAAAGGTAATATGGAAACCATCAACAGCAGTTATCACTCTTGGGAGGGAACAGTATCTAAGACAAGAGTGGAGGTGAAAACTGCTTTTTACTCTACAATTTCTTTTATTTTTCAAATTTGAGCTGCATGTATTACTTGTGTTAAAACAAATGGCAATATAAAAATAATTTTAAAACACCTTGTTAAAGAGATATAGGCATGAATGAGTGGCTGGAAGAATGAATAATCCTAAAATAAAAATGTTTTAAATAGATGAATAAATGTTAACATTTTTAAAAAATTTATGTTTCCCTCCATTGATTTTTCTTTAAAGTCTTGGCACCAACTTCTACTTGTCTGTGTTAGAATCTAACAAAATGTGGTTTCCAACTTGGCACATAATCGATTACAAAATTTGGTTATTTTAAGTCAAACAGGTCAATAACCGTGTGGTGTTTTTCACAGAGCATCTTGACTTTAAGGTTTGCCCACACAAATCTGCTCAAGTACTACTCTGCAGTTACCATGAGGGACAATAGGTCTGAGGCTTGGATGTGTGGTCCCACCCAATTTTACTTATTTAAGCTCTAATTCTCCTCTCACATATCAAACCTCACCTGCATGCTGGCCCTCTCAATACTGTTCCTTGAATTGCTGGGGGCTCTTAGTAACCTGATCCTGCCAAATGAAAGATAAGAAGAAAAATGACTTCCCCAGCTATCATCAATAGCATTTCCTGGAAGAAATGAAGAGAACGGACTCCCAGCCATAAAGGATTTACTGCTTTCCTCTCCATCAGTATGGAAATGGAGCAGGGTTGCCTCAAAGCTGGGTTTTTTAGCTTTCAAGGCAGCTGTTTGGATTTCATACACTAGGGAGCTTGACAACATTCAACGAGACTTTATGGAACTTTTGTTCGGTTAGCATGGACTCCACGTCCTGCCCTCAAGGGATTTACACTCTAATCCAAGATATAAAATATAATCCAAAAAAGCGGGGAGGCAGTATTTGGAAGTCAAATGTCCATAGCAAGTACCAAGTTATTTGATGGACGGAGGTTGGTGACAAAGCTGTGATGCTGGGCGATGAGACAGGACTACCAGAGGTATGTGACATCACCTCTGTTTAACTATTGGAACCCCAGTCACAGATCTATGCCATCTGGGACAGCTAAGAAATCATAAACTTTTCTGCCAGGAAGAAAAACGAAAACAAAGAAAAATCACCTTGGCATCAGGGTGCCCCAGTTGACAGAGCTGGCTCAATAGCGCCATCTAGTGGTGGTACCTGCTGCCAGTTCAGGAGTGGGCTACTGCCCCTTCCCCACCCTTGCCCAAATGTTCTCTCCTCTCCCTTTGTCTGTGAGTCCCAGCAAGCGGTCATCTGGGAGCTGGACAAGACAGAGCATCCCATAGACTGGGACAGTAACAAAAGGCAACTTGAGGAGAAAAAACTTGAGTTGGGTCTTAAAGGGATATCCGGGCATTAAGGAATAGGAAAGACAACTTCATATATATACGTTTTTAAAATTAGAGGATACTTACTTTATAATACTGTGATGGCTTTTACCATATATCAACATGAATTTGCCATAGGTATACATATCCCTCTTGAACCCTCTTCCCATCTCCCAGGCTTTGGGTTCCCTACATCATACATCTAACTCCCACTGGCTATTTTACACATGATATGTAAATATGATACGAACACATGTACACTGATAGCCATACATATGGTTATCCATTTACATATGTATATGTTTCAATGCTATTCTCTCAAATCACCCCACCCTCTCCTTCTTCCACTGTGTCCACAAGTCTGTTCTTTATGTCTGTGTCTCCTTTTCTGCCCTGCAAGTTGGATCATCAGTACTATCTTTTTAGATGCCGTATATATACATGTACATATATATATATATATGCATTAATATATGATATTTGTCTTTCTCTTTCTGACTTACTTCACTCTGTATAATAGGTTCTAGTTCATCCACCTCATTAGGACTGACTCAAATGTGTTCCTTTTGATAGCTGAGTAATATTCCATTGTGTGTATGTATCACAACTTCCTTATCCATTCATCTGTTGATGGGCATCTAGGTTGCTTCCATGTCCTAGCTATTGTAAAAAGTGCTGCAATGAATACTGGGGTGAAAGTGGGAAAGACAAATTCTGATGAGGGACATGACCTGCAAAGACAGGTGGCTAGAAAATGTCAGATCCTATGGCACAGTGGTAAAGAATGCACCTGCCAACGCAAAAGGCACAAGAAATGTGGGCTTGCTCCCTGGGTTGGGAAGATCCCCTGGAGGAGGGCATGGCAACCCACTCCAGTATTCTTTCCTGGGAAGTCCCATGGACACAGGAGACCAGTGGGATACAGTCCACGGGGTCGTAAAGAGTGGGACATGACTGCACACACACACACACACACACACACACACACACACACACACACACGCGCGTGCGCACATGCGCTGCTGGAAAGGCGTGCGCGTAGGCTGCTGAGGACTCACTCTTCAGTCGCTGTGGGTAAGAGGCCTCCTAGGATTTTCTGGGGTAATATTAATAAGATATCTGCTGCTTCTCCAGGCATCACTGTGTATATGAGGACGGGGAGGACACATTATAAGGACGGGGAGGAGACCTGTTTCCCTATAGCAGCTCCGCCCTCCCTGCGGTTTCCTTTGGGATTTCCCATTCCACCTCTATCACTGTCCACAGGGATGGCACCAGGCTAAGCCACGTACACGCGATAGCTCCTTTAACCCTTCACCACTCTTGAGGAGGATCTACTGCATCCATTTTACAGATCAAGAAGAGAGGCTCAAGGACATTAAGTCACTCACCCAGAGTGACTCCGCTAATAAAATGGCAGCATGAGGAGCTGAATCAACTTCTCTGCCAAACTCTGAAGCGCGCACTTGTGACGACTGTCACATGTGAAACTGCTCAATCCAAAGCACTTCTGCTATCAGCATAAGTGGTTGCCAAACAGTCTTCACGTAAAACTGAAGTTTGAGAATAAGTATATACTTATGAGAACATCACCACCATCAAAGCCTAAAACATATCCATCTCCCCCCAAAGTTTCCCCCATCTCGTTTATTATAATCATTGCTATTATTTTGCTTGGTAAGAACACTGAAGATAAGATCTATCCTTTTAGCAAATTTTAAATATACAATTGTTAGCTATACACACTACAGTAGACCTTCAACTTACTCATCTTGCATAACTGAAACTTAGCACCCTTTGAACACTTCCACTTCTTCACAACAAAGAGAACCATCAACAATATGACAAGACAGCCTGGAGAATGGGAGAAAATATTTGCAAGCCATCTTGCTGATAAGGGGTTAATATCCAAAATATATGAGGAACCCATACAGCTTAGGAGCAAAAATGCAAATAACCTGATTTTAAAATGGGCAAAGGATCTGAGCAGACATTTCTCTAAGGAAGCTGTACAAATGGCCAACAAGCATGTGAAAAGGTACTCAACATCATTAACCACCAGGGAAATGTAAATCAAAACCAACATGAGAGTGTCACCTCGCATTTATGTTAGAATGGCTATTATTTTAAAAATGAAGATTTTTAAACAGATGTGTTGGTGAGAATGGAGAGAAAAGGGAACCCTTAATGTACTGTTAGTGGGATTGTAAACTGGTACAGCCAGTATGGGAAACAACATGGAGGTTTCTCAGAAAGCTAAAAATAGTACTGCCATGTGATCTATTTCTGGGCTTCCCCTGTGGCTCAGCTGATAAAGAATCCACCTGCAATGTGGGAGACCTGGGTTCAATCCCTGGGTTGGGAAGATCCCCTGGAGAAGGGAACAGCTACCCACTCCAGTATTCTGGCCTGGAGAATTCCATGGACCATATAGTCCAGGGGGTCACAAAGAGTCAGACAGGACTGAGTGACTTTCACTTTCATTTGTCCAAAGGAACTGAAATCAAGATTTCGAAGAGATATCTGCATTATTTATAACAGCCAAGACATGGAAGCAATCTAAAAGTTCATCAGCAGATGAATGGATAAAGAAAATGTGATATATACACATACACATATATATGTATATATAAATAAGCCAGACACAGAAAGACAAGAACAGCATGACCTCCCTTACACATGTGTCTCATTTTACACACAAACTCCTCTAATGAGATGGAGACACATCACTTGTATTCACAGGCCCACGAGAGATCACAGACACAAGTCAATGGAATCCAGTGTGGGAGACAAAGAAGAAAAGCAACTCAGCTGGGACTGTTCAACCACTGCTTTATTCGTCTTTGCCGCTGACGGGTTTATTCCACAGTGCCTCACCACACAGTACCATCTCCAGACCCCCCTCTAAGTGACCGTGCTGACAGTGATGTGCCAGATCATCTCAGAAAACAGCAGAAACGCCAAGGCAAGAAGGCCGCCTGAAGGGGCCCTTTCCCTTCCCTCCTGGTCCCTGGGCTGTTTCCAGCAGACGCAGCGAGCGCCTAAATGAGCGTTTGATCAATGGAGGCCAGGTTGATATTGATAAAGCGACTGCAGTTTCCGCAAATCACCCTGCACTCATAGATACTGAAGATTAATCTTTACAAATACAGGGCAAAGGGGGGGAAAAGAACCAAGTCGATTTCGTTTCCGATTATTACTTTCTCCAGAAAGCACTGAAAAGTCAAAAGTTTAACTGATGTACATTAGACAGGGAGACAAATCCAGAAATATCACCCAATTACCTGGCAGCTTCTAGAAGGTATTTTTCATGACAGCAGGTGGGTTTGACTTTTCTAAATCAGGAAGGAGACAAGACACCACTAACAGGATGGTGACTTGGCCCAGGGCACAAGTGCTAACCTCACCGGACAAACTGAAGCCTGAGCATTTGTCCTCAGTCTACAGAGTGTCCTTGAAAACACATTTCCACTGATTTCCTAGTTATTTTTACGTTGGACTGTATGTATCTTTAGAAATCACACTGACAGTTCCTTCCTGAAACAAGACGAATTTATTTTTTACTGAAAAGAAATCATAAATGAAAGTGCTTAGCCTCCTTAGGACTCTGATTTCACATCCTGAGGGGGTAGGGGCCCAGTATGTAACATATAGCACAGTTTCTCAACCTTGGCGCTATTGACAGTTGGCGCCAGATAATTCTTGATTAGGGGCTGTCTGGTGCACTGTAGGGTATTTAGTGGTGTTCCTAGTATCTACCCAATAGATGCCAGTGGTACCACTCCCAGTTCTGCCGACCAAAAATGTCTCCAGATATTGCCAAATGTACCCCGGGGGCAAAACTACGTGTGTACAGTAATGTGCAAGAACAACAGAAATAAGAACTGAGGAAACGCCGTTCAAAATAGCTTCCATATTGTATTCACACAAAGCAACAAAATAAAATTCTATGCTTAATGCCACTTATGTTGCATTCACATCCGTGTCACAGTCAGACAACTTAGGGTAGAGTTTTTCAAAACATGGATCACAAAGCAATTTCCTGAGGTCAGGACCAGCTCGTTTGCAGGGCCAGCAATTATACACAGCCCACTGGTCAGAGGGCCTCATGCTGCTGCTGGCGTCTGGAAATTTCTAATAATTTTTAACAAGGAGCCCCCATGTTTTCATTTTGCTCAAGGCCCTGCAAATTATGTAGCCTGTCTGAGGTGCTTATTTTAAAAACAAGCTCCTGAATGGAATGAAAACAGGATCTTGAAGAGATGGCTGCACCTGCATGTTTACTGCAGCGTCGTTCACAAAGCCAAGATATGGAAACAACGTAAATGCCCATCTAGGGATGAATGAATAAAGAACAGATTTATATGTGATGGAATATTATTCAGCCATAAAGAAGATGTGTCTTCCCTGGTGGCTCAGACAATAAAGAATCTGCCTACAATGCAGGAGACCTGGGTTTGATCCCTGGGTTGGGAAGATCCCCTGAAGAAGGAAATGGTTACCCACTCAAGTATTCCTGCCTGGAGAATTCCATGGACAGAGAACCCTGGTGGGCTACAGTTCATGGGGTTGCAAAGAGTCAGACATGGCTGAGCAACTTTCACTCACACACATGTATATATTTCATATAATGGAATTTATTCAGCCATAAAAAAAGAAAAAGAAATCCTGCCATTTGCAACAAGATGGATGGACCTTGAGGACATTATGCAAAATGAAATAAGTCAGACAGAGAAGGACAAATACTGTATGATGTAATTTATATGTGGAATCTAAAAAATTCAAACTGATAGAAACTCATAGAGTAGATTGGTGGTTACCAGGGGCTGAGGGTGGGGAAAATGGGGAGATACTGGTCAAAGATTATAAATTTCCAGTTATGAGATAAATAACTTCTGGGAATCTAATGTACAGCATGGTGATTACAGTTAACAGTACTGAACTACATAGTTGAAAGCTGCTGGGAGAATAGACCATAAATGTTCATACACACACACACACACGGTAACTATGTGAAGTGATAGATGTGTTAACTAACCTTATTGTGATAATCACTTCACAAGATATCAATATATCAAACCATGACAATGTATACCTTAAACTTACACAATGTTATTTGTCAACATTATCTCAATAAAGCTGGAAAAACAACAAATAAAATAAATTCAGGTTCCTGAACCCCACTGTTTTTCAGTAATTCAGCTTGATGTCAAAGCCTGCAAGAGACGTTGTTTGATTCTCTGACTTAAAAATAAAAGAGAGAGAGATTTGTCTCTAAAACCTAGAGAATTCCAGTGAAAAGTAATCTTTCATTTTAAATGCTGAAAATGTACAGCAGAGACACATGCTGGGTTGGAAAACAAAACTCTGACACAAGGGCAGGGAGGCTTGGTGTGCTGCAGTCCATGGGGTCACAAAGAGTCGGACACGACTGAGCAACTGAACTGAACTGAACTAAACTGACACAAGTCTGGGAGGGTTAAGTGACTTCCTGGAAATGAATACAAATATACTTAAAATATTTAAATTGTCTAATCTTCCCATTTTTACTTCTAAATAAGCTAAGAAAAAAATCAGATCATTTGAGAGGAATGAAAAAGAACAAACTTTACAGAATCAAAATCACATTCCTGAACTTTCTACTTGCATATAGGGGATGAAACTGACCTGGAATTTTTCTTGTGGGAGCAGAAGAAGCCAGGACCCCTTGTAAGTGCTTTGCTGATGGGATCTTTCCGAGCACAATTCACATTGCAGAATTTGCTGAACCTGATTGTGCTTTCTTAGTATTAATCACTTTTCACTTATATACCAACTACTATCCTTCCCCAAAAAATTAAAGCAGAGATCTAAGCTCTTGGGAGCTTTTATATGAAGGGAACTTTCTAGACTGCCTTTAGATGCCCTACTTAAATAGCTATCATGAAATCAAGACAGAGAGTTCTTCCAAGGAGTTGACTCAGTATAATAACATGATGCTCTATAGCAAGGGTTCCCAAACTTCAAGCCTCAGACTGGTACCTGCTGTGAGATCAGCGGTGGCATTAGATTAGAAATAAAAGTAGAAAAAATGACAAATTTTATCTTATTGGGCTTCAAAATCACTGTGGACTGTGACTTTAGCCACGAAATTAAAAGACGTTTGCTCCTTGGAAGAAAAGGACAAACTTAGACAGCATATTAAAAAACGGAGACATCTCTTTGCCAACAAAGATCTGTATAGTCAAAGCTATGGTTTTTCCATGTATGGATGTGAGAGTTGGACCATAAAGAAGGCTGAGCACTGAAGAATTGATGCTTTTGAACTGCAGTGCTGGAGAAGACTCTTCAGAGTCCCTTGGACAGCAAGGAGATGAAACCAGTCAATCCTAAAGGCAATCAACCCTGAATATTTGTTAGAAGGACTGATGCTGAAACTGCAGCTCCAATACCCACTTGATGTTCAGATCTGACTCACTGGAAAAGACCCTGATGCTGAGAAAGATTGAGGGCAAGAGGAGAAGGGGGTAACAGAAGATGAGAAGGTTGGATGGCATCACTGACTCAATGCACATGATGAGCAAATTCCAGAAGATAATGAAGGACAGGGAAGCCTGGAATGCTGCAATCTATGGTGTCGCAAAGAGTCAGACACAACTTAGTGACTGACCAACAAAAGTGCACAATAAATGTAATGCACTTGAATCATTCCAAAACCATCCCCCTTATCGCCAATCCATGGAAAAATTGTCTTCCACGAAATCAGTCCCTGGTACCAAAAAGGTTGAGCTCCACACCTCTGCAGGTCTAATATCATTCAGGGTGAGACATGCTGTCTCTGTTTTAGAAAGCAAAACAGAAGCCGCTGCTGTTGCTAAGTCGCGTCAGTCATGTCCGACTCAGTGCGACCCCATAGACAGCAGCCCACCAGGCTCCCCAGTCCATGGGATTCTCCAGGCAAGAACACTGGAGTGGGTTGCCAGTTCCTTCTCCAATGCATGAAAGTGAAAAGTGAAAGTGAACTCACTCAGTCGTGTCCGACTCTTAGCGACCCCATGGACTGCAGCCTACCAGGCTCCTCCGTCCATGGGATTTTCCAGGCAAGAGTACTGGAGTGGGGTGCCATTGCCTTCTCTAAAACAGAAGCAGAGCAGGCCAAATATGTGTTCCAACCACTTGACTGTGAATCCTGAAACTAACCTGGCAAAGGAAGAGATGAAACTTGGGAGGATTTGGCAGAATCACAGAACGCAGGAAAATGTTTCCAGAGGGGGCCCTCACCTGATCCTGAAAACAAGATGCATGTTTTGGTCTGGAGAAAAAAACATAAAAAATAGTTTTGTTTGTTCCTTTTGGTCTTTTTTAACTTGATCAAAGATGAGCCCCTTGTTTTGCTGAGGCCCTAAAAGCATTTAGGAAAGGAAATTTGGAGGCGGACACTAGAAGGAAATGACCTGTACACTAAAGACAAAAAGGTTTTGAAGCCCTATGGGAAAGGGGGAGGGACAGAGTTAAAGAGAAAAGAAGGATCTAGGAGCCTGTGTGGCCAGAAAATCATCCAGTCCTGAGGCCCCCAGGCTTCAGTAGAGTGCCATGAATTCGCAAAGTGAGTAGGCTTCCAGTAGGCATTGCAGAAGAGGCCAAATTCTGTGTTTGGGCTCATGGTGGGAGGGAAGGGAACAGAGAGAGTGTGGGGGACTGACAGAGGTGAGGGGGACCCTGAGAAGACCCCCCATCCCTGAGTGAGGAGGAACTGGTTAGGGTTAATTTTACCTAGATCTTTTAACATCCAGGTTACTCTCGTTTGTCGTTTGGCAGGGGCTTCCCTGGTGGCTCAGTGGTAAAGAATCCACCTGCCAATGCAGGAGACATGGCTTTGATCCCTGGTCTGGTAAGATCCCACAAGCCACGGGGCAACTAAGCCCATGCACTACAACTACTGAACCTGTGCTCCAGAGCCTGGGAGCTGTGACTACTAAGCCCAGGTGCCATAGCTACTAAAATCTGGGCACTCTAGAGCCTGTGCTACACAGCAAGAGAAGCCACCAAAATGAGAAGCCCATGCGCCACTATTAGAGAAAAGCCCACATAGCTATGAAGATGCAGCACAGCTAAAAATAAAGTTTTAAATGTTGGGGAGTTTCCAACCTCACCTCGGGACCAAGAGGCACTGGAGGTCATCTCTGGGTATATTGATGGTGCAGTTCCTGTGGGCACACAGTCCATCTGGATCTTACCATTAGGGTTCACACCTGTCCAACTGCCAATGGCCAATCTCACATATCTTTGCTTGGAGCAGAACCCACTGATGGTGGCCAGGGCCCACTCTGTTTGTGCATGTGGCAAGTCAGGAGTACTAGAGAATTAATACACCCCTGGGGGCAGGGCTGACTTGGGGATGTATAAACACCCCAGTTCCTCCACTCCCTCAGGGGAGATAACTTAAGCATGCATGTTCTCATAAACTAGGGTCAAGACACTTCTTACTCAGAAGAATGAGTGAATGAGTGTTAGTTGCTCAGTCATGTCTAGCTCTTTGCAACCTCAAGGACTGTAGCCCGCCAGGCTCCTCTGTCCACGGAATTCTCCAGGCAAGAATACTAGAGTGGGTAGCCACTCCCTTCTCCAGGAGATCATCGCGATGCAGGGATCAAACCCAGTCTCCTGCACTGCAGGCATATTCTTTACCATCTAAGCCACCAGGAAAGCCCCTTATTCAGAGGCCAGATAGTAATCAATATTTTAGACTTTGTGGATCGTACAGTCTCTCACAGCTACTCCACTCTGCCACTGTAGTACACAGGAGCGATGGACAGTACATAAGTGAATTGGAGTGAATGTATTTCAACAAAACTTCAAAACAGGTGACAAGCCAGATTTGCCATGGACTGTAGGCTACAAACCCCTGTTCTTTGCCATTTTCCAGAGTTAAGCAGAGAGAGATTAAACTCTGTGACCCACACAGTGGTAACTAGCTTGATAATGAACACTTTATCAGTTCCCTTCCCTTCCTGGCCTCTCCCCTTTACCTTATCTTGCCAAGCCTAATAGACTATTTGCACCCAAACCCTTGCCTCAGAGGCTGCTTCAGCAAGAACTCAAACTAAGACAATTAGTTGAATAAGGTGCTTTGGGCTGCATGTAACAGAGAACTGAACTAAAAGTAATTTAAATGACACTGACACAGGTTTGTTATTTCTTCCACAGAAAGCCCAGGCATAGGTGGTCCAGACAGGTTAATTCAATGATATCAGAGCATTAGGGGTTTTCTGATCCTTACAGTTCATTGCCAAGAACAGAGAACATGACGATGCTAAGCCAGTCACTGCTAAAAAGAAAGAGATGAGCATGCCTCACTTAGGCCAGTTGAGGCCCATGCCCCGAGGCCAGGGGAAGGGAGAAGCCCATCTTCTCTGGGTGTATAGTCAACTAACACGTGAACGAAATGAGAGTACTCTCAGCAATGAAGAACAGGGGGATGGCTGTTGGGTAGGCAACCAACTCATATCCAATAGTACGTGTTCAGTAAATGCTATTTCAGTAGATGAATTCATGGGTTCCTGGATTTAGATAATGGATGGCAACTTTGTAAAAGAAAGATAAAATAGAAAAGGTCATCCTTTTCTATGGATGCACAAGAATCATGCAGAATAGGCCTGGAGTGACTTGGATATTCAGGAGAGATCTTAGAGCCTCCAGAAAGCTTGGTAGCTTGACAACAAAATTCACAGCCATAGAAAAAAATGAAGGGGGATGTGGGGGACTCTTATTAAAGTCAAATACAAATGTGTTTTTCCCTGGTTAATAATAAGCATAACATTTCACAGTTCATAAAGCTCATTTCCATCCACTAATCCTATGATTTAATCCAAAAAATGAACTCACATAATAGCCAGGTCAGGTGCTGTAAAGTTCAAGATACTGTTGAGAGAAATTAAAGAATACTGAAATTAATGGAAGCAAGTAAGAGATAGTTCATAAACGGGAAAACTCAATATTGTTTAGACAGAAATTCTTCCCAGTTATCTATAGAATCAATGCCATCCCAATCAATATTCCTGCAGGGTTCTTTCTAAAAAATTAATAAAATGACCATTAAATTTATATGAAGATGCTCGCAGCCAAAAATAACCAAGGCCATCTTAACGAAAAACAAAGCTACAGATTTATACCACCAAATATCAATATTTACTATAAAGTTAAAATAATCAAGATGGTAAAGTGGCCCGAGGGTAGACAAATAGAACAGAAGACAAGGTCCAAAAAATGTGTGGCAAAAACACCACTGATTCAGAGAGAAAAGGCAGTCTTTTCAATTAGTGGTGCTGGGTCAGTTGAATATCAATATCAAGTGTCAACAGTGATGTACGGCACCATGGCTGGGGAGGGTGTAGATTGGTATAACCACCTTGGAAAACTGGCTACCTCTACAAAAGCTGAATATATTCCCTGTAAGTCAGCAATTTCACTCCTGGGTATATACATAACAAAATTAGTATATACATGCACCAAAAAGTTTAACTAACATAAGAATGTTTGTAGCAACTTTACTTGTAATTACCATAAAGTGAAAACAGTCCAAATGTCCGTCAAGTGTGGGTTGTTTGTACAGTGGAATGAAGCACAACTAAAAATGAAGTATAGCCACGTGAAGCAACATGCGTGAGTCTCAAAAATATGTTGCAAAAAACGAAGCCAAACACATATTCAAAAAAGTGCATACAGTATGCTCCTATTTACATGTAGTTCAAAAACAGACAAATTCATTAAGTGAAAGAAGTTAAAACAGCATTTCTCTTTGAGAGATACTGACTAGAAAGAAGCTCAGCTGAGCTTGCTGGGGTGCTCAATATGTTCTTAATCATGATGGTTGTTACACAGTTTTATACACATGAAAAACTTATCAAGCTATCTACTTATGATCTGTACACTTATGACTACTGTACATATGTCACATGTCATTTCAAGTGATAAAAAAATCAAGGGAATATTGTTAAATGGAGGATTTCCTAAGGATATGGTGTCTAGATTCTTGAGGACTTGACTCACTTCAGAGATAAAGTCTGGGCTACTAGGGAAATTACTGTGATACTGTAACACTGAATGGTTTGCCTTGGAAACAAAGAGAGATCATTCTGTCGTTTTTGAGATTGCACCCAAGTACTGCATTTCGGACTCTTTTGTTGACCATGATGGCTACTCCATTTCTTCTAAGGGATTCCTGCCGACAGTAGTAGATATAATGGTCATCTGAGTTAAATTCACCCGTTCCAGTCCATTTTAGTTCACTGATTCTTAAAATGTCGATGTTCACTCTTGCCATCTCCTGTTTGACCAGTTCCAATTTGCCTTGATTCATGGACGTAACATTCCAGGTTCCTATGCAGTATTGCTCTTTACAGACTTTACTTTCATCACCAGTCACATCCACAACTGGGTGCTGTTTTTGCTTTGGTTCCATCTCTTCATTCTTTCTGGAGTTATTTCTCCACTGATCTCAAGTAGCATATTGGGCACCTACTGACCCAGGGAGTTCATCTTTCAGTGTCCTATCTTTTTGCTTTTTCATACTGTTCATGGGATTCTCAAGGCAAGAATACTGAAGTGGTTTGTCATTCCCTTCTCCAGTGGACCACATTCTGTCAGACCTCTCCACCATGGCCCGTCCATCTTGGGTGACCCTACACGGCATGGCTCATAGTTTGATTGAGTTAGACAAGGTAATGCTGAAGTTGAATCAGTAATGCTGAAGAACCAGTAACGCTGAAGAGGCTGAAGTTGAACAGTTCTATGAAGACCTATAAGACCTTCTAGAACTAACACCCAAAAAAGATGTCCTTTTCATTATAGGGGACTGGAATGCAAAAGTAGGAAGTCAAGAGATACCTGGAGTAACAGGCAAATTTGGCCTTGGAGTACAAAACGAAGGAGGTTAAAGGCTAATAGAGTTTCGTCAAGAGAACGCACTGGTCATAGCAAACACCTCTTCCAACAATACAAGAGATGACTCTACCCATGGACATCACCAGATAGTCAATACTGAAATCAGACTGATTATATTCTTTGCAGCCAAAGATGGAGAAGCTCTATACAGTCAACAAAAACAAGACTGGGAGCAGACTGTGGCTCATATCATGAACTCCTTATTGCCAAATTCAGACTTAAATTGAAGAAAGAAGAGAAAACCACTAGACCATTCGGGTATGACCTAATCAAACCCCTTACAATTATACAGCGGAAGTGACAAATAGATTCAAGGAATTAGGTCTGATAGAGTACCCGAAGAACTATGGATGGAGTTTCATAACACTGTACAGGAGGCAGTGATCAAGACCATCCCAAAAAAAGAAATGCAAAAAGGCAAAATGGTTGTCTGAGGAGGTGTTACAAATAGCTGAGAAAACAAGAGAAGCTAAAGGCAAAGGAGAAAAGGAAAGATATACCCATCTGAGTGCAGAGTTCCAAAGAATAGCAAGGAGAGATAAGAAAGCCTTCCTTGGTGATCAATGCAAAGAAATAGAGGAAAACAATAGAATGGGAAAGACTAGAGATCTCTTCAAGGAAATTAGAGATACCTAGGGAACATTTCATGCAAAGATGGGCACAATAAAGGACAGAAATGGTATGGACATAACAGAACAAAAGATATTAAGAAGAAGTGGCAAGATTACACAGAAAAGCTATACAAAAAAGATCTTAATGACACAGATAACCACAATGGTATGATCACTCACCTAGGGCCAGACATCCTAGAATGCAAAGTCAAGTAGGCCTTAGGAAGCATCACTATGAACAAAGCTAGTGGAGGTGATGGAATTCCAGTTGAGCTATTTCAAATCCTAAAAGATGATGTTGTGAAAGTGCTGCACTCAATATGCCAGCAAATTTAGAAAACTTGGCAGTGGCCACAGGACTGGAAAATGTGAGTTTTCATTCCAATCCCAAAGAAAGGCAATGTCAAAGAATGTTCAAGCTACTGCATAATTGCACTTATCTCACACGCTAGTAAAGTAATGCTCAAAATTCTCCATGCCAGGCTCCAACAATACATGAACCATGAACTTCCAGATGTTCAAGATGGATTTAGAAAAGGCAGAGGAACCAGAGATCAAATTGCCAACATCCACTGGAGCACTGAAAAAGCAAGAGTATTCCAGAAAAACATCTACTTCTGCTTCATTGACTACACCAAAGCCTTTGACTGTGTAGATCACAACAAACTGGAAAATTCTTAAAGAGACAGAAATACCAGACCACCTTACCTGCCTCCTGAGAAAGCTGTATGCAGGTCAAGAGGCAACAGTTAAAACTGGACATGTGGAACAACAGACTGGTTCCAAATCGGGAGCAGAGTACGTCAAGGCTGTACATTGTCACCCTGCTTATTTAATTTATATGCAGAGTACATCATGTGAAATGCCGGGCCGGATGAAGCACAAGCTGGAATCAAGACTGCCAGGAGAAATATCAATAACCTCAGATATGTAGATGACACCACCCTTATGGCAGAAAGTGGAAGAAGAACTAAAGAGCCTCTTGTTGAAAGTGAAAGAAGAAAGCAAAAAAGTTGGTTTAAAACTCAACATTCAGGAAACTAAGATCATGGCATCTGGTCCCATTACTTCATGGCAAATAGATGGGGAAACAATGGAAACAGTGAGAGACTATTTTGGGGGGCTCCAAAATCACTGCAGATGGTGACTGTAGCCATGAAATTAAAAGATGTTTGCTCCTTGGAAGAAAAGCTATGACCAACCTAGACAGCCTATTAAAAAGCAGAGACATTACTTTGCCAACAAAGGCCTGTCTAGTCAAAGCTATGGTTTTTCCAGTAGTCATGTATGGATGTGAGAGTTGGACTATAAGAAAGTTGAGCACTGAAGAATTGATGCTTTTGAACTATGGTGTTGGAGAAGGCTCTTGAGAGTCCCTTGGACTGCAAGGAGATCAAACCAGTCAATCCTTAAAGAAATCAGTCCTGAATATTCACTGGAAGGACTAATGCTGAAGCTGATACTTTGGTCACCTGATGTGAAGAACTGACTCATTTGAAAAGACCCTGATGCTGGGGAAGATTGAAGGCAGGAGGAGAAGGGGATGACAGAGGATGAGATGGTTGGATGGCATCATTGACTCAATGGACACAAGTTTGAGTAAGCTCTGGGAGTTGGTGATGGACAGGGAGGCCTGGCATGCTGCAGTTCATGGGGTCGCAAAGAGTTGGACATGACTAAGCAACTGAACTGAACTAGCAAAATAGATGAGGAACATGTCCTAAGCCTTGGTCTCTTGTGTAGCAACTGTTTGGTTCTCCTTGACAATGGCAGAGCACTTTGGCAATGAACTAGGCAGTGTAATACCCGGAAAGGGAAATAACCTGAAAACATAGTCAAAAGCAGACATGAATCATGGTGAAAATAGCAGCCAAATTCTGCACCAGAAGAACAATAGATATCCTTCACCAATCCCAAAGGAAATAATGACAATACTAACACCTAGCTTTTTTTAAGTGCTCACTATGTGCCAAGCATTTACAAGTTTCCCTATACTCATTGAAACCTCACCACAACCTAAAAACACACCAAGTGTGTGGCACACTTGAGTTGTCAACAGAAAAGTATGGTTCCAGCCCTCACCTACTCCATCCTATGCCATACACACTTCCTGGGGATTCAGAGTCAGGTTATCAAGAAACATTTCCTGCCCAAGTCTCTTTCTCCCCTGGGCTGGGTCTCAGGTCTCTCCCATGTGTTTCTTTTATAACCCTCTTCACACTCTTGTCATTATCTGGTTTTGCATTGGTTTTCTGAAACTGGTGTAACAAATTATCTCAAATTCAGGGGCTTAAAATAACAGAAATTCATTCTCTGCCAACTTTGGTGGGCATAAGGTGGAAACTGGTTTTACTGAGCTGAAATTGAGGTGTCAGCAGGGCTTTGCTCCCACCAGAAACCCTAGGGGAGAACCTGTTTCTTGCCTCTTCCACCCTCTGGTAGCTGCGAGCATTCCTTGGCTCGTGGTTGCATCACTCCAATCTCTGCCTCCGTCTTCATGTTGCCTTCTCCTCTCCTCTGTGTGCCATCTCTCTCTGCCTTCCTCTTATAAGGACACTTGTGATTGGATTTAGAGTCCACTTGGACAATCTGAAATAACCTCCCCCATTACTAACTTAATCACATCTGCAAAGACTCTTTGTTCTCGTAAGATAATATTTACCGATTCCAGGGATTACAACCCAACATATAACTGGGTGGCCGTTGTTCAGCCTACAGTCTCCATGTTAACTTTATCACTATCATTATCATCTCTGTATTAACTCTGCATCCTTAACAGTAGAAACCATCTGTGGTTATTTTCAAGTGGCCACATATTTTAACACTACTCCTAACAGATGGGATCTACCTCCTCTCCCCTGATCATTTGAATTCTGTGATTGCTTTGACCTATCGAATATAGTGGAAATCACCCTGTTCCAGTTTCTGATCCAGGTTTTAAGAGATGGTTAGTTGGTACTTCTTATCTCTTGGAACACCCACTCTTAGAACCCAGCTACTAGGCTACAAGAAATCCAAATTGCACGGAGAGGCCACAGGAAGGTGCCCTGGGCAACAATGTCAACTGAGAGCTCCTAGCCAACAGCCAACAACAGCTTTCAGATGTTTGAACCATTTCATAAGGGCAGCCCAGTTAAGACTTAGACGACTCCAACACCAGCAACTTTCTGACACAACTACATGAGAGGTGGGAAATGAGAATCCTACTAATCAGTCAATATAGAATCATAACCAATAATATCAAATATTTTTTCCAGCCTTTTTGTGAGTAGGTCATTTTTCATGCAGCAGTAGATGATCTGAACATGTCTTATTCAGAGTCACACACCAAATGCCTGAAACTATGCTTGGAGACCTTGACGTGCAGTAAAGGTAGAATAAATGGAAAACTACCAAGTTGTAGAAGTTATGACCAAGAAATTGGGCTGGAGACCAAGAATTGTTAATATTAGATCCCAAAGAAAACAAGGTGATAGGTTACAAGAAACAAATTTTTTAGAGCCTTGTATTAGTCCAGGTTCTCCAGAGAACTAGAACCAATATTATGTATATATTACAATTATACAATCCCTCAGAATAAATCTGAGAAAGACAGATTGAGATTTATTATGAAGAACTGGCTCACATGATTATGGAGGCTAAGAAGTCCCACCATCTGCTGTCTGCGAACTGGACACCCAGAAAAGCTGGTGGTGTAATTCAGCCCAAGCTCAAAGGTCTGAGTTCCAGGGGAGCTGATAGTTTAAATCCTAGCCAAGGACAGGAGATGAGATGTCCCAGCTCAAGCAGTAAGGCAGGAAGAGGTGAATTTCTTCTTCCTCTGCCTTTTGTCCTATTCAGGCTCCCCATGGATTGGATGCTGCCCACCCACATCAGGAAGATGATTTACTTAACTTGAGTTCACTGATTCAATTCTAATCTCATCAGAAACACCCTCACAGATGCACCTGAATAATGTTTAATCTGGGCACCCCAAGACCCAATCAAATCAACACATAAAATTAACCATCACAGGTCTTTTGAGGGGTAAAGGGTGGGCAGGTACACTGTTGAACAGGATCAAGTTCAACAAATCTTCCGTCAACGTTTGCTGACTTAGAGATGCACAGATTCTACTTATAGTTTGGTTTCCTTTTAATCATGCTTTTAATTTAATAAGCAATGTATTGAGTACTTACTGACAGTCAGGCATTAGTTTAGGTGAAGGATATTCAGTGGTCCTTCATGGAGCTCTGAACCATATTTCAGTTCAGTTCAGTTCAGTCGCTCAGTCGTGTCCGACTCTGCGACCCCACAAATTGCAGCACTCCAGGCCTCTCTGTCCATCACCAACTCCCGGAGTCTATCCAAACCCATGTCCATCAAGTCAGTGATGCCATCCAACCATCTCATCCTCTGTCGTCCCCTTCTCCTTCCTTTAGGGAGACCTTAAAACCACTCAGGGCTTCCCTTGTGGCTCAGCTGGTAAAGAATCCACCTGCAATGCGGGAGACTTGGGTTCCATCCCTGGGTTGGGAAAGTCCCCTGGAGAACGGAAAAGCTACCCACTCCAGTATTCTGGCCTGGAGAATTCCATAGACTGTGTAGTCCATGGGGTCACAAAGGGTCAGACACGACTGAGCAACTTTCACTTTCACTTTAAAACCAAACATAGGCAGTTCAAGCCCCCTTCCTGATCTAATTACCTTCCTCTGCAGCCAGACTCACCAAAAATCAATTTCTAAAAACATTAGACCATTAATATGGCTAAGCATCTCTTCCCCAAAGGATATGGTGCAAGTAGTAAGTCAGAGATTAACTTGGCAAAGTCCTTCCATTCATTTTGGGGCAGCTGTTAAAATTTCCTGTTATGAGAGATGAAGGGACAGGTCTCGTCTGTTCAACTGACTCAGCACACCTTTGCTGGGCACAAGAACAGGAAAGTACAGGTGCTAAAAAGACAAGCCTGTATTTGGAGGGCGGGATTCAGCCAAAAGCCTTAATCTTCTCAAGACCACCATGAAGTGCCTTCACCAAATGCCTTATTATAATAATACACCAGCAGCTGCAGCCATGGAGGTTCCCTGCTCAGATCTTCCCTCACAGGAACCGACTCTCGGGCTGACAACAATCTCTAACCGCTGCACCTCTGCACCTACCAGGGTGTTCATGCCAAGCCACTCTTCCCAGGGCTTCCCCAGCCAGCGGCTGAGCACAGCAGCAGTACTAGAACCAGGCTATTCTATTCCAGCGCCAGATTTGACCCACAGGCAACTTTGTCGCAAGCATTCCCTGGGACTGGCCTGGCTGAAACTTCCTCAGAAGGCACTGAACTCCCCTTGCTTCTCCCTCTCCTTTCATAGGTGTCAGACCTGCAACACGGCCTCAAGGCGCTCCCTGCCTACCTCTGCCCCCTCCCAGTTTTCCTCCCCAGGCATTTCTTCAAAGAATTTCTTGCACGGTTAATCCCTGTTTTTGCCTTCTGCTTCTCAGAGGACCTAAACTGACAAACTATTTCAAGGCAACCATTATTTCATGCATGTTTTCTTTTGTTGTTGTTTAGTGCATTTAATTTACATAGTTCTCATTTTGCTTTCTTCCTCATTTTATACTATTATATATGTATCGTGTTACTATGCTTTTTGCATGTCATTTATGAATATAGTCCATAATACTCCACTATACGAAAGGAGCATAAGTGTCATCTTTCTTAGGTTGGACATTTAGGGTTTTTTCCAACTTTTTCCTGGACTTTGGTAAGGATTATCAGAATAGATCAGTGTATAGAGGACCTCCCCACTGGTGGGGAAGTAGAGTCCCGGGGCTGCCTGAGACAGAAGAAAAAGTACTTCATGAAGAGCCAGGAGATCTGAGTTCTGGTTCTGATTCTGCCACATCCTAGCTGCACAATTCTGAGCAAGTCACTTCGCTTCTCTGGGCTTCTGTTTCCCCACCCATCAAATGGGGCTAATGTCAGAGGGGAATGCTTTGTGAATATCAATTTATGTCATCCTTTGCAAAAGATTTTGGTTACCAGAGGCTGGAGAGTGAGGGAAGTGGGAAGATGTTGGTCAAGGGATACAAAGCTGTGGTTGTGTAGGATGAATAAATCTAGAGACCTCTAAGGTACAGGCATGATGACTATTGTTAATAACACTATATGGAATACTGGAAATCTGCCAAGAGACCAAGTTTCCAGTGCTCTTGCTATACACATACACACACCAAAAAGAAAAAACTGTAGCTATTGTTAAGAGATGGTTAATATAATAATTATTTCACTATGTATTATGTATATCAAATTATCCTGCACATCTTAAATATATACAGTTTTATTTAAAAATATAGGAATAAATGAAAAAAGAGACCCCAGAGAACTCTCTCACCCTCTTTCCAGCATTTGGGGACAAAGCAAGAAGTCAGCAGTCTAGAATCCAGAAGAGAGCCCTCACCAGAACTCAGCTACCCTGGTCTGGGACTTCCAGCCTCCAGAACAGTTAAGAAATACATTTCTGTAGCTTATGATGTACCCTGTGCTGTGCTGTGTTTAGTCGGTCAGTCGTATCTGACTCTTGCAACCCCACGGACTGCAGCCCACCATGACTCTGTCCATGGGGATTCTCCAGGCAAGAATACTGGAGCGGATTGCCATGCCCTCCTCCAGCGGATTTTCCCAACCCAGGGATCGAACCCAGGTCTCCTGCATTGCAGGCGGATTGTTTACCGTCTGAGCCACCAGGGAAGCCAAAATACACCCCAAACATTTTCCTGCCTGCCTCTACACTGTCTTTGTTCAGGCTGCTATAACGAATTACCATAGGCTGGGTAGCTTATACCTCCACAATGGGCTCTGCATCACCTATTCCTGGAAATGGTGGAGGACAGAGCAGAAGGTGGAGGAGGAGGAGACATCATGAGGAGGCAGGACTGTGGTGCTTGGGGTGGAAGCTGCTGATGAGAAAATACCTCTTAAAAGCATCTCTCAGAGTGAGGCTTCAGGTGCAACATCAAGGTGGCCCTGAAGAACCAGCGGCAGTGCCTTCCAGAGCCCAGGACCTGCTGTCCACACTAGCTTGGTACAAACCTTAGAGGGGCTGGTACTGAACCCCTCTAGGTCTATACCCACATTCAGGGGGCTGCACCCTGGGCTCAGAGCACTTCCTGCCACAACAATCAGGAGTGAGTGTCCCCAACTTGACTTTCTCACCTCTCTTCCATAACCTTTTTTAAAGGAGTTATTTGGGAAGAGTTAAAGCATTTGCTTTAAAAAATAAAAAGCAACAGAACCAGCATTTTTTTAAGTCAGCTTGAAACATAAGGAACAACACTTCCAAAGGCAAAGGCAGAAATGCTGAAAACTCTCAAGCCCTTTCAACTGCTCCGACCAAGACTTCAGAGGAGACTCTGAAGCAAAATATGGTTAGGGGTCTGGCATCTGGAGTCACGGAACACCCTAAGCTTATCTTTCCATTTTCCCTGGACCCTTTCCCTACCACCCTGGAGCCCCACTCACATTCAGCAACAAAAACACAGCCTTTGGAAGGAGGAGAACAACTATTTAGATAAAAATAACACACCTCAAGCATTCACTCACCCTCTTCATCCTCACCCCCTTTCCAACCCCCCAAAATCTCATTTATCATGTTGATTTTCTCATCTCTTCCTCACACTACACAATTGGGTAAGTAAGTTCTGTGTTCAATCTTTTAACGGGGGTTATTCAATTTACTCAAGTCAATGTGAATATTTCCCCTGGTTTCCATGACAACCTCGTCGCACATTCAGTCTTCACATAAATGAGTTATTGCTTTTATGTTCTCATACCCTAAGACAATGGGGAAATTAACATAATGTGGTCATACGGAAAAAAAAAAAAAAAATCAAAACAATCAAAATCCTCATATCCCCCCTGAAATTCATAGACAGTGTTCTGTGAAAAAGAACCAAAGAGAAATGAGGCCTTCACATCTGACAACACTGTTAACATTAGAGATTTCATAGACATAGTGGGATTCAGTATGATAATCAAAATGAAAGAGAAATTCATCTTTTGGACACAGAACCAAAGTACTCTGGCCAAATTCCTGCCCCAGGACCCTCACACATGCTTGTTGCCTATAACTGGAACATTTTTCAGCTATTCTCCCCAATGTGCTAACTAATTTGAGATTTCATTTCAGGATGCATTTAGAAAAAATGAAGCCAGACCAGTAGGTAGTGGGCATGCATGCTAAGTTGCTTCATCCATGTCCAACTCTTTGTGACCCCATGAACTGTAGCCCGCCAGGCTCCTCTGTCCAAGGTATTGCCTCCAGGAAAGAATACTAGAGTGGGTTGCCATGGGATCAACCCAGAGATTCAGGCATGTTCTTTTACCACTTTAATGTACAGTGAAGAATCTGCCTTCAATGCAGGAGACCATGGTTCAATCCCTGGGTTGGGAAGATCTCTTAGAGAAGGGAATGGCAATCCACTCCATCTTGCCTGGGAAATCCCATGGACAGAGGAGCCCAGTGGGGCTACAGTCCACGGGGTCACAAAGAGTCAGACACGACTGAGCGACTAAAACACACACAGAGAGACATATGTATATCCTCATGGCTACCGGCATTCTTTACAGAGGTGCCCTCATCATAAAGGTGAGGAAGGTGGGACAACCACCCTCAGTAGTTGGGTGAGTGTGCATTTCTCCACACTTCCTTGACCAAGAAAGCCCCAGGCATTGTCGCAGGTACTTGAGGTAGAAATAATAAGTACCAGTGGATGTGGGCAAAGTTCCAACAGCATCTACCACATCCTCCAATGAAAATCACATAATTATTACTGGAGACTGGAGATCAATGGAATAGGAGACAAGAATGCAAAACCGACAGGCAAAAAGTAGTGGAAGCCCAAATGAAGACCAAGGCACAGGAAGAGAGGGGGAAATACAGGCTCAAGAGATACTGAAGACCTTGACTCTAGGTCTGAGCGGGCTGACTGAATATTGGGGTACAGGAGTAGAGACGGAGAGCTGGAGACAATGGAAGAGGGGTATGTAAGGTCCTTCCCGCCATCCTAAAATGCCCCATCATCTCTTTTGCTGGCCATGGGCACACCAGGTTGGATGGTCCAATCCACAGCAACTCCAGTTCACAGAACAAGGGAGATCAATCTTTGATCCCAAGTATACGAGTGGCTCCTCCCCATTGGACTTCAGAATGAACTCTCAACTTCTGTTTGTTGGACTTGGAATCCTAAGCCTCTAAGCTTCTAGATGTTTCCAACTGGAGAAAGTAATTTGATTAACTATCAACAGGGAAATGCATCATTAAATAGTGATAAAACCATTCAATCAAATATTATGCAGTCACTAAAAGTGATGGCTGTTTAGGGTAAGTATTCATAAGGATACAAATGTAACACAATAATAACAGTAAACATGAATTATGCTTATTGTTTCCTGATTGTCTTCCCACACTATTATGAAAGTTTAACAAAGGCAGGGACCTTTGTTTTGTTCAATGCTGGACCCTCAGCATCTAGGCCGGTTCCAGGAACAACATTATCCAGCAGCCAGTAGGGTGAAATTCACGAAGTCTGGCATACAATCAAAAATACTCAGTCAACCCCGAGTGGGGGCCAGAGCTGGCCTTCATCACACCCACCAATTCCCAGAGATGGGGATAAAACAGGATGGTGCAAAATTCCACCAATAAGAGATAACAAGAGGCAGGAAGGAGTTGGAAGGTAAATGACTCACCCTTCCCATCTCACTACAGACAGTTCTGAGATGCAGAGGTTCTACAGAACCTCTCCAAAGGTGGTCCGTGGGACAGGTGCTGTTTCTGTAAAGCTGCGGTCACTCTGTAGCACATACCACCTGGCATTTTCTTTCTCTCCTTTCCTGCCTCATTTCCTTTTTCCCTCGTTCCTCCTTCCTTGGGATTATTCAGCCCAATAAAGCATTAGTGCATATACTTTCTGTTGGGCTCCGTTGCTAGGTGGAGAGAACCTCCTCCCAAAATCTCTGACTCATAGAGTCTCTCTGGAAGGAGACTACTCTGCTCAATTCCAAAACTTATTGGCTTGAAACATCAACCACGGTTGTTACAGCTCACAATTTTGAGAGTCAGGAATTCAGTCAGCTTAGCGGTTATGCTCCATATGGTATCCACTGGGGTCCCTCAGTGGTATTCAGCTGACTTCTAGGCTGCTTGGAAGGCTCCAAGCAGCTTCAGTGACATGCCGGGTGCCTTGGTGAGGACAGCTGGAAGCTGATCACAGTAGGACCCCTCCTCTTCTCCATGTTATCTCAGAGTCTCCCCACGTGTCTCTCCAGCAGGGTCATCAGACTTCTTACACCATGTCTCAGAGTTTTAAGACCAAGAGTTCCAAAAGGATGGAAGCAGAAACTGTCCAACCACTTAAAGGCTAGGACCAGAACCAATATGGCACCACTTCCATGGCGTTCTATTGGTGAAAGTGGTCACAGGCCAGCCCAGGTTCACAAGCAAGGGAGAAAGAGCCCACTTCTCAATGGTGCAATGTCAGAAAGTCTGCAGTCATCTTACATAATTTCCAGATGTGGACACACAAGAAACTGGGACCAGGGGCAAGTGAAGACTGAAGCCTTGCCGTAAGAGGATTTCTTTCACCCTGTTGGCATGATTTTCCGTGTGCATTGTATTACTTTTTCATGTAAAAAATGTGAAGGGTGAGGAAGAGGAGGGGAGGACCAATGTCAGTAAGCTGAATCCTCATCTTCTATGGCAGACAGTCAATAGAAAATGTCTTAAATTGATAAATCAAGAACAGCTGCATAAGCATCTTATTTGGCATTATAGAGATAAACACCAGAAGACCTAAAAATGGAAACAACATTTAAAGCAGTCGCCTCTGGGAAATAGGACTTGGGGAGGGGAGAGAGGAGAGAAGGAACCAGGACTGCTGCCTCCATTAGAGGCCCTTCTGTTCTTTCACTTTTTACTATGTGCACATATTACTTTGATAAAAAAATTTAAAAGGCAGAAAAAAACGGTGATGGTTATTTTTAAAGCTATGTAATTAAACTTGGAAAAATCTCATTTTGCTAAGTGAAAAAAAAAGTAGCAGGATACAAAACTGTATTCCTAGTATGGTTTTAAGTAGGTTTAATATTAGTTAAAAAATAAATAAGGAAACCATATATTTGGGGAAAAGGAAGACTCCCCCCAAAAATGTACGTATCAAATGATAACGGATGGGTTGCTTTTCTATGTTTTCCAAATTTGCAACAGTGTGATTCTCTTACATTCATAATAGAAAGAAAAAAATTCATTACTTTAAATAAATGAACTGAGCGGTGATTAAATAGAAATGTCAGAGGAGTCTCTGAAGAACTCTTGTTTGCTACACTAGAACCTCATTTAAATTTCTGGAGCCTCCCAGGTAAGGGGGACGGTTCTTTTGGGGGGGGCGGGGGCAGGGGAGCTCTGTTCATAGACGCTGACAGACTCTAGTCAGGCAGACCTGTAGACTCGGTTATAAAATCTTCCCAGAAAGAATTTAGTCCATGTAGCTTTAATTCAACAAAACAGTAACTTTGGTAAGACTGCAGTGTATTCGACTCTGAGTCTGGAATGCTCCTTCAATCATTAAATATTTATCAAGTACCCCTATGTGTCAAAAAAAATGCAAGGGTCTGGAGTTACAATAATAAGTGAGACAGGTGAAATCACTACCCCTTTGGGCCCACAGTCTAGTAAGCGAGACAGATGAGTGGCCAGGCGATTGCAGTACATCCTAACAGATGCTCTGATTGAGGAAAATACAAGTGGGAAGAGATCACCTGGAGGACTTTCTGGAAGAGGCCAAATCTAAGCTCAGACTCAAAGGATAAACCTGAGGAGATAAGGCAAAAGGGGGAGAATATTTCCAGCATACAAAATACAATATGCAAAAGCTCAGAGACAAGAGAGATGATGGCGAATTCAAAGAATCAGGAATGACAAAAACAATCCCACGATTAAAACAGTGCTCCTGCAAGGATGGCTCACTTGGGGGCTGCAGGGCTTGGCAGCCTGAACTGGAATCTCAGCCCTGCCACTGGTCAGCTCTGTGACCTTGGTCAAGATAGGCCATTTCACTGTGTCTCAGTCTCCGTACTTAGTGTCTTAGTCTGTTCGGGCTGCTATAACAGAGTAACATGGATGAGTGGCTTATAAACAACAGAAATTTATTTTTCATGGTTCTGGAGGCTGGGAAGTCCAAGATTAAGGTGCCGGCAGATTCAGTACCTAGTGAGAGCCCTCTCCCTGGTTCACGGACAGCACATCCTAACTCTGTCCTCACATGGTAGAAGGGACAAAGTAGCTTTCTGGGAACCCTTTTAAAAGGGTGCTGATCCCAGTAAGAGGGCTACACCCTCACCCTCGTTAGGTGACCTAATCACCTCCCAAAGGCCCCACCTCCTAATGCCATCACCTTTCAAATTAGGATTTCAATCTATAAATTTTGGGGTGGGGGCCGTGCGCTGAGTCACTCAGTCGATACCAGTAATATAAATTCAGTGATGTTTTTTAATCTGTACCCCAATGCTCAGATATAGGTTATCAGTATCTCTATTTTATAAACAAGGAGAACTGGGGCACAGAGAGGTTACAGTTTTGTAGCTACTCCTAAAGCCTCACCCAGATTCCCTTTACCAGTCAACCCATCCATTCCTCAGCCTTTGGCAGCCTGTCCCTAATGGCTCACGCCAGCACTTTTCTACAGTGAATCTCCCTTGGCAGACAGAAGCTATCTCACCCAGAGGAGTTATACTGTCACCCACCCCTAGTCTACCCTGTACCACTGGGACCGCCAGTGACTAACTGACACTTTTATGGGGAGGGGGTACATAAGTCTAGTTCTCCTGCCTCAAGGCAGAGACAGTGTCATGGTAGTTTACAGTTTACATGCCAGAGCTCCCTCATGGGTCTTGACCTAAGACCCCATCCTTGCTGGGTGTCTTAGGTAGCTCACACTGCTATAACAAACAGCCACAGACTGGGTGGCTGAAATGACAGAACTTTCTTGCAGTTCTGGAGGCTGGGAAGTCCAAGATCCAAGAACCGGCAGATTTGGTATTTGGTGAGAGCTGGCTCTCTGGTTCATACATGGCCATCTTCTAGCCCTGGCCTCACAGGCAGGAAGGTGGAAGGAGCTCTCTGGGGTCCCTTTTGTATGGAGGCTCCACTCTGATGACCAAATCATCTCCCAAAGGCCCCCCACCTTCTAATAACCACCCTGAGGGTAGAATTCCACATATGAATTTGTATAGGGCTGGGGAGGGAAGGCAAGGCTTAAACATTCAGGCCATAATGCCACAGCCCCAGGCTCTTTCTCCTTCCCTGCTCCCCTTCCCTTCCCTCCCTTCCCCCACCACCCCTAGAGCCGCTGCCCCCACCATAAACCACACCCACCCCAACCCCTGTTTCAGGCTTCAGAGGAGCCGGACCAGTCACACAGCTCTCAGGGATTCAGATCCGGGGGTGTCCCCACTCCTAAGACCACGTGTGAAACCACCAGACTGCCCCGGGTCACCTCTATAGGATGCACTGGGGGATCAAGGAACAGCTGTAATGCCAGCTCCACGCCAGGCAGAAATAGGGGAGCCAGACCCACTGCAGGCCTAGAACAGCGGATCCAAAGGAGAGGGCAACAGAAAGAAAGGCAGCAGATCCCAGGGTACATGCTGTGTTCTGATGGGTGCTATACACTGCTACGGGCAGAACTTGACCTTTGGAATCAGACCAATCCCAGCCCGACAGGTCGGCAGCTTCAGTGTATTCTGGCCATCATCAGGTTCACCCCACAAGGTAGATTAAACAACTGAGCGTAAAATGCCCAGCACGATATCTGGCAAATGAGGGACCCGGTACGTGTCCACTCCTCTCTGCTTTGGGATCACCTCGTCCATAAATGGCAGAGCTGGAGCCCTCCTCTTTTACCAGAAATCAGAGAAAGTCTACAAAAGAGAAACAGCCCCGTACCCACTCCTGCCTCTGCCTTAATAGTTTCTCTCCAAGTTATTCAATGCAAGGGACTTAGCCCAGCTAAAATTATTCACAATCGACCTTGAGATCAGGAACAAATTGGCTACAGCAGTCAGCAATTGGCAAATGCAATCTAAATACCCCAGGCGGCATTAGAGCCTTCCACGCTGACAGGAAGAGTCAATGTGCGTCTTGGAAAATTCTGAAAAAAAAATTAAAGGTCACCACATTTGTAGGCAGAATGGATTTTCTTGAGACCATTACAAACAGACTGCCTAAACTGCAAGGATTCGAAGCTTGACAGCTCCTGGGGGATTTCAGGTGAAAGGAATCCCACCCCCCAGCTCACAAACATCCGAGCTGCTGCATGTGGGTGTCAGAAGGCTCCCCCATAACCTGTGCTCTCATGGAAATTTCCCGCTCAGGCTGTGCTGCACCGATGAACCGGCAGTACCGGGTGGGGGCCAGTCCGTGCTCCCAGAGTCTGACCAGGCTGAGAAGCCAGAGGCACAAATCAGTTAAGATGCGTGCAGGCGTGTTAAGTCGTTTCAGTCATATCCAACTCTTTGCGATCTTTTGGACTGTAGCCCACCAGGCTCCTCTGCCCATGGGATTCTCCAGGCAAGAATACTGGAGTGTGTTCCCATGCCCTCCTCCAGGGGATCTTCCCGATCAGGGATTGAATCCATGTCTCTTACGTCTCCTGCATTGGCCGCGGGTTCTTTAGCCCTAGTGCCCCCGGGGAAGCCCAGTCAGTAAGATAAGTCTGAACATTTCTGTAAGGAGGGAGTCTTGAGCCCATCAGGAAGTCCAAACTCCAAAGCCAAGTCTAGAAGGAAAGAATGAGCTCATAACTGGAAAAGACACTAGGTTAGAGGAACATTAGGTCTGGGAACCAGCATGGGACAGGCTGAGATAATGGCCTTGAGCAGCATTAGAATACTGTGCTGTTTTTGTTGCAAGAATAGTACTAATATTAATAACAATAGCTGATATGTATTGGGTGCCTTCCAGAGTCAGGCACTGTGCTAAGCTTTTACGTGCATTCTCTTACTTAATCTCCCAGTGCTCTGTGTAGTAGGTGATTTTTCCAACACCATTTCACAGAAAAGAAAACTGAGGCTCAGAAAGGCTTCTTCAAGGTCACCCAGATCATCATGAAAAGCCAGGAAATCTGGCTGCAGAGCTCAAGGTCCTGCCCACATTGCTTTATTACACATGGGAGTATGTGTTAGTTTAACTCAGATTAATAGCAAAAGTTAATTCTGAACAGAAGCTGGTCACTTTTCAAACAAGGAAATTAATGCCCAGTAAAAATGAAGAGCATAACAGAGCTCTTCAGAGAAGCTGCGTTTATGGGAGCAAGAAATCCAGACATGTCCATATACAATGGAAATACGACGTGTTGGTGTGTGTTATTGTTCGGCAAATATTTATCCTCCCCATTCCCTCTGCCATGAGAAGAATATAATTTCCTGCTCCATTAATACTGGGCTTGCTTTGGCTGCTGGAACGTGGACAGAAGTGACAAAGGACCAGTTTTCAGCTTAGGCCTTAAAAAGCATCAATTATTTCTGCTCATCCCTTGGAAGCCACCAACTTTGACCAGTAAACCACTGCCTCTCCAGCTTGGACCTTAGAAGAAAAGGTAGGGATCAGACCTGAATGCAGCCTAGAGCCTACAGCAGAGTCTCCCCAGCCAAACCACAGACCCATGCCCAAGAAATAAATGCTTTTTTTAAATTACCCACTGAGTTTTTGTGGTGCCTGTTTCACAGCTATAGGTGACTGATGCATTTACATGTTTGTGTATATATTACACATATACATATTATATAGGATACATATCTGTGGATGTGTGGTATGGAGATATAAGTATGTAAATTCCAAAAATATGCCTCCACATATGGGTGCTAGTATTGGAAAATGGCATACAATTTGGAGAATTAAGTTTGCATTCTTGCTCTGACATTTATTGGCTGTGTGTTTGGGGGGAAATTGCTTGACCTCTCTGAATACAATTTCTTTTTTGCAGCCTGGGGATGAAAATAGTTACTATCTCATAGAATTATTGTGAGATTTAAGTGAAATAATTTACACACTGGGCTTAGTATAGAGCCTAACACAGACTCATTTATTCATTCAACAGGCAGCAATGCCGTCTGTCAGACCCATTTCTAGGTTTTTGGAATATAGTTCCTAGCTATAGAGGGATTCCCTAGTGGCTTAGATGGTAAATAATCTGTATGCAATGAAGGAGATCCGGGTTCGATCCCTGGGTTGGGAAGAGAAAGGAATGGCAACCCACTCCAGTATTCTTGCCTGGAGAATTCCATGGACAGAGGAGGTTGGTGGGCTACACACCATGGTGTCACAAAGAGTGGGATACAACTGAGTAACTAACAGTTTTCCTAGCTACAGAAACAAGAAAAAGTAAAGCAACTTAAGGAGAACCAGCAGCCCAGGAAGAGGAGGGAAGTAGTTTGTGGGAAATGATCTGCATGACCCCTGGCGCAGGATAAGTGTTTCAAAAACAGCAGCCACTTCTATTCTCCAAACGATTAGCATGTAAGAATGTGGAACTCAGCTGTAGACAAGAAGGAAATCAGCCTGTCGACCCCCCAGCAAACCCCTGTCCTTGGAAGCCTCAGCAAACCACAGCAACACATCAAGGACCTTCACTGGCTGGACACAGCCTCAGGCACTGTTGAAGCTGACACATAAATGCTGCAGCTCGAGCCAGACTCATACAGCAGGGCCGAGGACAGTCCAGCTGCTGCTGGGAGGCTGGAGCTCTGCTTCCCCATGAAAGAAGAAGGTTCCTGCAGCCTGAGCCATACTTCACATCCACAGATCACATCAAACACACACGGCTGGGGGCAGCAAGTGAGCGAGGTATTCGGACGTTGGAGGGAGAGGTCAGCTGAAGGGAACACTTTGCGTGGGTGTTGAGGTGCCAGGAATGCTTCAGGGACCTTAGGCAGTGGAGAAACACACATGCCTTTGCAAACACACTTAATGCGCTGCCCTTGAGGCCACCTCCTGTTTTTCACCCTCAGTTCAGTTCAGTTCAGTTGCTCAGTCGTATCTGACTCTTTGCGACCCCATGGACTACAGAACACCAGGCATTCCTGTCCATCACCAACTTCCGGAGCTTGCTCAAACTCATGTCCATCAATTTGGTGATGCCACCCAACCTTCTCATCCTCTGTTTTTCACCCTAACTGGCATGTTTTCCCATCTCCGCATAAACAGCTCCAGGAGATGTTACATAGCTGTAAAAGTGTAGTTTTTTGGAGTAAGACAATCTGGGTTTGCAAGAAGATTAAATAGGATAACTATATGCAAGCACCTTCCAAGCACAGTACCTGGTACACAGTAACACTCATAACCGTGGCTCCTGTTATCGACTCATTTTGCAAACGAGAACACTGAGGTCCAGACAGTTTAAGCTACAGGAATTCTGACCTTGCCATCAAAGCATGGGATCTTTTTCTCTACCACCCTATCCCCAACTGATCTATTTCTCCAGAAAACCTTGAAGATCCTCCAAGGATGAATTCTGATCTACCTAGAGACATGCTGACTTAACTCAAGACCTAACAGATCGATACTTTCAGAACAGGAGACAAGTTGACCTTGAGCACTATGTGAACTTGGGACTGGGGTTGGGTCCCTGTATGAACAGCGATTACCACAGGGGATGTGCCCAACAGATTGACTCTAAGGACCAGGTCTCAAGCTCAGATGCTTACAGACTCTGGGTTGTACTAGGCTGGCCATACATCGTGGCTTGAACACCAAATCTCACATTGTGGGAACCCACTCAGCACTAGGCACACTGGGACAGCTGTTCACCCTTGGTTGTAGCATAACCAAGTGAAGCAGGAAAAAGCTGCTCCATCTCTGCTGAATTTTCCATTTCTCAGAAGCAATCATGTAGAGTAGGGTAGGAGCCAAGGCTCTGGGGCCAGCCTCACTTGGTTCACCTCCTATCTCCATTGCTCAACAGCTATGGGACCTCGGGAGGACTTACCCAGCTTTTCCATACCTGTTTCCTCTCCTGTAAAAACGGAGCTACTAGAGCCCCTGGCCTATAGAGAAGTGCTCCTCAACACTACTGGTATTTTGGACCCAATCATTCTTTGCTGTGGGGGCATCCTGTGCACTGCAGGATGTTTAGAAGCATCCTTGACCCACACACTAGGTGCCAGGAGCACCACCCCACCAATCATGGCAATCAGAAGCGTCTCCAGGCATTGCCAGAGGTCTCCTAGGGGGCAAAATTGTCCCCACTTGAGAACCACTGGTCCAGGCAGTGCTGCGAGGATAAGTGAGGTGATGCACACATCAGATGCTATGGAAGGTCTGTTCCTACAAGAACAAACAGACTGAAACCTTAGTGATAAAGTAGGACGAAGGTGTCAAGCCAAGAGATGAGCAAACAGCAATGAGGATGGGCGAGGGGCCAGCAGTTAAGCAACTACTGGGTGGGACAAACCCCACAAATGGAGCCCAGCCTGGTCAGCATCTCTCCTACATGAGCCTGGGCTTCTATTCCACCCCAGAGGCGAAAGGTTGAGGGGATTACTCCCCAGTTGCTGGCATAGCACCATCATAGTGAACAAAATCTCTCTTATTGGATATATTCCTTTTCTCTTGAACGTGTTCATATACTTGTAAAGTGCACCTGTCCGTCAAATCTTGAGTGCTGACTGTATGCCAAGTATACAGTGGTGACAAAATAGAAAAGTCTCTACCCGCATGGAGCTTTAAACACATTGTGCTTAACATTTAATTTGTGTGTAATGCATTTTTAACCAATAAAAATGTGTCATGCTATAGAATTGATTCTGTTCCTTATGTCTGTCCCTCAGCACTGCCTCTTTATGATCTACCCGTATTGCTGTGCACACATCAGATCTATTCTTCTAACTGCCATCTGGTGGTATTCTGCAGAGCACACCCACCTTATTTTACTTATATACTCCCCCTCTGGTGGGTACCTTGATTGCTTCCAATTCCCCACTACCACACACCCACCTCCTTGAACATCCAGGGGTGAGACTTTCTCTGGGATATAAACCCAGAAGCAGAATTGCTCTGTCTTGGGTCAGTGCCACTCAGACTTTCCTCACACGACTCACCCAGGTGCACTCGACTCACCCAGGGAGCTTGTTAAAAGGCAGATTGTGACCCAGGGGGTGTGGAATGAGACAACGGAACTTACATTTCTAACAAGCTTCTAAATGATGCTGATGCTGCTGGTCCGGGACCACAGAGGATATGCAGACATCATTTGCTTGCATGCCAGATCTCTCTCTGCAGAACCACTGAACCAGGCAACACTCCAAGGATTTGCCTTTAAAAGAGGCCAACCTCTCCCTGGACTCACTGATGTGGTGTAGTTAAGGGGCTCTGCCAATAGCCACCACCACCCAAAAGCATTGTGTCCCACCATCCACTGACGTGCACATGGCCATCTTGCTGAGGGTTTCCCTGATGGCTCGGATGGTAAAGAATCCACATGCCAATGCAGGAGATAGGGATTCAATCCCTGGGTCGGGAAGATCCCCTGGAAAAGGAAATGGAAACCCACTCCAGTATTCTTGCCTGGGAAATCCCATGGACAGAGGGGCCTGGTGGGCTACAGCCCATTGGGTTGCAAAAGTCAGACACAATTTAGTGACTAAACAACAACAACATCTTTGATTCTAAGTATATCACAAAATCAGGGCCCCTAAATTCTGAAGTAAAGTGACCTAGGAAGGCATCCAGCCCAACCCCTGCCTTTCAAAGGGAAAGGCCGAGGCTCAGAGCTGTGCAAGCAACCACAGACAATTTTGGCAGAGCCAGGATGAGACGTTCCTGTCTCTCGTCATCTTGTTCCTCTACAGAGCCCTGCTCCAGAGATCAGAAACTCGTCCATAATTTATAGGAGTTAGTTCACTTTGCTGACTTTTCTCCAACTCTCCTGCCCAGCACCTCCCTCCCCATCTCAATCCCCTCACCCCACCCTGCTTTTTAATTCTTGCCAGAACCATCCATTTTGCAACCAAGTGTTGACTTCAAATAATATATGGGATGCAATTGACATTTCAAATATCCCAGGCAGGGGAGAGAATTCTGATCACAGCCCAGTCTGAAACGTCTCCTCCACATCTCCTTCCTCACTCCTTCTGGGCAATAATTGTCACCCCACCAGCCCACCTCCTCCCCCTTCACCCCAACATTAATTTCCCCTGATTCATTTTTCATGCCTTTGAATTCTGCCTTTTCTAAGCAGAATATGTTTCTGTAGCGGTTTCTCATACCTCCCTTCCCCTCATGAATATTTCAAATGCAATAGTGATATGATCGCTCAACCTTAGAGGCACACCAACTTTATCTTATTTATCTTACTGAGCTGCTTCTGATCCTGGGATTAAGTCCAAAACAGCCTCTGAGAGTTTGTTTGGGTTATTTTCCCCGAGGCTGTTGCTGTGGCTGTAAATTACAAAGAGAAGCAGACTCCCCGCTCCATCCCGGCCCCAGCCCTGGCCACAGGCCCCTGGCCCCAGATACCAGACTTGCTGGTGTCAATCCTGCTCCAGGGAGGTGTCACATGCGAGACAAAGCCAACTGGCAGGCCTCTTAACCGTCCCTGTTGTGGCATAAATCTCCCCTAACTTCCAACCCACTCATTCCTTCAAAGCACAAATTTAACTCATGGCGTGACCTTGGGTAGGTCATTTTGCCAGTCTGGGACCAAGGTTCTCTGTCTACAAACAAGAGGATTGGACGTGTGACCCTAAAGTCTTTTCAGCTCTAAGGCTCCAAATGACATAGTGTAACAGACAGAGCACAAGATTCAGAATCAGGAAGGGCCTAGTTCAAACCCAAGCTCTACCACTGAATCAGTATTATGCCATGTAACCGTGTCTACCACTGATTAGCAGTATAACTCTTAATCGTGTCCACAACTAGCTAGTAGTATGACTCTTAATCATATTTACCATGCACCCATTGTGTGACCCTTAACTAACTGTGCCTCCTACCAACTAGCTATGTGATCACTGTGCACGTTACAGAAGCTCTTGGGCCATCAGTTTCCTCCCTAAGAGGTGGGGTTGAAGAAGGGTGACTGGAAATTCCACGGGCTTGCCTGGACCTGGGGAGGTTCCAGGGGCACGGTACTCTCAGTGCTAAAATCAGGTAAGTCCCGAGCAAGCCAAAGCTGGTCACCCTAGGTTGTTGTGAGATTTAGAAGTGAATTAGGTGATGTGTAAAGAATTTCATAGATTGATAGAAATCAGTCTATAGCATTAATTATTGTTCATTTTTTATGTCCAAAGCTGCAGAGGAATTATTTTCACTTCTGTGTTTTTTAAGAATTTAAAAAAAAAAAATTGAAAGCATACAAGCATGTGATTAAAAAAAGATCTGAAATAAGAAACAAAGCTCTCTTGCCCCAGCTCTCCTCCTGATCCAGCCGCCACCCCAAAAGGCAGGCATGTGGAGCCCTCCTTAGCCTTGGATAAGGGCTAAGGGCTGAGCTTGCCACACTCACCCTCCGTCTGCTCCTCTGCCCCCAGCATTTCTGGCCTTAAGGATTAGCTTCCTGGGGCAAGGCAGTACCCCTTATATAACAGTTCTGTGGCAGGGGCGCTGAGGATCAGAATAAGGAGAGGGAGCAAGCCCTGGAGGCCCATCTGCTGGACCAGGCATTAACCCTTTAGATGCTGGACCACGAGGAGGTGGGAGGCACAGTGGCAGAAAGAGAAGCAACTGTTTACCGTGGTATGGAAGCGTTTTAACCCTGGAGAAGGTCCGCAAGCCTCAGCTCTACATGTGAGGGCCCCACTGCCTTCAGAGGAGAGAACACCTCCCAGGTGGAGAGACTGGGATACGAGTTGGACATCTGGACCTCCAGGCAGAGCTACAGCCAAGGCCTCCTGGACACCTGTTTTGCATCTGCGTCTCCCTGGCAACGCTGTCTCCAGGAGATCATGGTCAGCTGGTCTGGGTCAAAGCTGGTCCATTTGGAGTGGGAAATATTAGCTCCATGACGTAGATGTAATCAGCTCAGGAAACCGTCATCTCCTGGAGAAGCCCACTTGGCTGGGTGTCATGCCATGGACAGGAAGGAGGCCCTATACCAGCTGCTGACTGCCCTGCCTGGGAAAGACCGTCGGCTTTCATATCGCCACCTGACAGCTGAGCAGACTGGCTCATACTCCCGTCGGCTGGTGTGCCTTGTCAACACTGGGGGAGCTGTCACCCACAGAATCCAGACCTGGCACTAAGAGCAGAGCAAAGCAGTCCTAGAGAGAAGCCGTCTCCCCCCACCCCCGCCAGGTGGGTCTTACAGGGGACAAAGAGAAGAGGCGTGTGTGCTCAGTCACTGCACTCATGTCCAACTCTTCCACGACGCCATGGACTGCAGCCCGCCAGGCTCCTCTGTCCATGGGATTTTCCTGGAAAGAATACTGGAGTGTGTTGCCATGCCCTCCTCCAGGGGAGCTTCCCAACCCAGGGACTGAACCCACATCTCCTGCATTGCAGGCAGATTCTTAACCGACTGAGCCACCAGGGAAGCCCAAAGAGAAAAGGGGAGATTTTATATCCCTATGGCGCTATCCCAACCATGCCAAAACCCTACCCCAGAGAAGCTAGTGGTGTAGCAGAAAGACCTGCAAATTGAAAGGCTAGAGAAGATCCTAGCCTTGATTCTGCTTCTTATTTCTGAGGCTCTCTCAGTTAAGCTTCTTTTAGTTGCAAGGAATAGAAGTAAAATCAAACAAACACTGAAAGGGGAGAACTCATAGCATCAAAGAAAGAACAGACCTAAGGAGGCCCCAGGGCTCTCCCTGCCAGAAACGCCAGGACCATCTCTCTACAGTGGTGGTTCTCAACCCTAGCTGCAGATAGGAATCAACTAGAGAGACTTCTAAAAACCACTGATGCAGAGACCTCACCCTCAGAAACCGGGATTTAATTCGTGTGGGTGGTGCTACCTCCCTCACTTCAGAGATATCCCAGTGATTCTACTGTGAGACTGAAAATGAGAACCGCTGTTCTAGGAATGCTGTTCCAAGTGTGGTCCCCAAACCAGCAATACTCGCATCCCCATCACCAGGAAGCTTGTTAGAAATGCAGACTCTGAGAACCTCCTGAACTTTCTTGAATCAGAATTTGCATTTTAACAGGATCTTTGGATGAGTTCTCAAACAGATTAAAGTTTGAGAAGCACTGGGCTGGAGTGTCATGGGATGAATAGGATCTAACCACTGTTCTAGCCACTCCCCGAGAGGTTCTGCTTAAGAGCAACATCTCCAGACGACGGATGTCCCTGGTGGCCCAATGTTTAACATGGGTTTGACCCCTTAGGGAACTAAGATCCCACCTGCCAGGGAGCAGCTAAGTCCACGTACCATGACCCCTGAGCCCACTTGCGGCAACTAGAGTGTCTGTGTAACTCAATGAAAGATGCAGCATGAAAAGAGAGATCCTGCATGATGCAACAAAGATCCTGAGAGCCACAAGTAAGACTCAACACAGACAAAAATACCCTCAGACAACAAGCACTGGACTTGGTCATGGTCACACCATGACAGAGGGTGGGCGAGTAGTAGGTAAGGATGCCCAGAGCCCCACCAAACCCACAGGCAGGAAAAGGGCTGCCCAGAAAGGAGTGAGGTTACAGGGCAGGTAAAGACAACACAGGTCCCGCACAGCAATCTTGGACAAGTTCAGAGGTGACCTTATGACCACTTCTTAAATGCTCACTGTACACCATTCACTGTGCCAAAGACTCAAACTAGCTCATGTAACCCTCCCTCCCACTGCTATAATCACAAGGCAGGCATTAATTACTGTCATTACTACTATTTCATAAAGGAGGAAAGTATGTTTAGAGCAGTAGATTTCAAACTGCAATGTGCATCAGAATCACCCAGAAGGTTTCTTAAATCACAGATTTCTGACTCAATGAATCTCGGATCCACCCCAAGGACTTGCATTTCTAACAAGCTCCCAGATGACACTGATGTTGCTAGGCTAAGCACACAATTTTGGCAAGACATTAGCCCTTCAAGAGGGAAAGGCAGAAAAAACCAAGTTAGAGACTCTTCAAAAAGCACTGATGCCCCCCCAAAAAGGTAATGCCAAACCCACTCCAGTATTCTTGCCTGGGAAATTCCATGGACAGAGGAGCCTGGTGGGCTACAGTCCATGGGGTTGTAAAAGAGTCAGATAAAAAACTTAGCGACTAAACAACAACAGCAACTGCAACAAATATTACGGAAGTTTCCATCTTCTCAATGAGAAACCACCCATCTCAGTTTAGAGAGATGATTTTCCCAGGAGACAAGCACAGCTGGCATTTTGCAGGGAGAGCACAGTGAAGGGAAGCAGACCTGCTTAGAACTATAATTACTGGGAATTCTTTGAAATTCACAGGATCATGAGAGTCATTCCCTTCAGCCACACACCTGACTGGAAGGGTAACAATTTCCTTAAGAGAAGAATGCAGGGAAAATGTTATTACCAAGCCCTGACTTTTATCTGCAACCAGTGCTTTTGCTCAAGACAGATGTTTAGCAAGCTGTGCCCAGTGCAGCTAACCATCAGGCAGAGTAACCTTCAACTGTTGTCTCAATCTTGTGAAAAAAGTGAGTAACACTCACAGAAGTCAGACTGCCTAGGTTCAGACCTGGAACTCACCATGTATTAGCTGTAATCAGTAACCTTATTCAGTGTGCTTAACCTCACTGAATATTCTATCCTCATCTGTAAATGAGGGAATTTTTATGATCCCTAACCTGAAGGTTACAAGTGGAAAATTCCTAGTAAAGTAACTGTAATATTATGAGGGGCCCTGGTGGCTCAGACTGTAAAGAGTCTGCCTGCAATGTGGGAGACCCAGGTTTGATCTCTGGGTTGGGAAGATCTCCTAGAGAAGGAAATGGCAACCCACTTCAATATTCTTGCCTGGAAAATCCCATGAACGGAAGAGCCTGGAGGATTACAGTCCATGGGATCACAAAGAGTCAGACGTGACTGAGTGACTAACAGACACACACAATATTATGAGCTCCCTATAAGCTTATTTAATTATTATTGTTGGTGGAAGTGCTGGTGGTGCTAAAATATTGTTGGCAATGCCTAGGTCAGGATCACTACCAAAAACCACAATCATGATTCTGACATCAGACCCTCCCATGCTGCTAGTGAAAATGTAAACACGTGCGATTTTTCTAGAAAACCATTTGGCGATATATATATCTCTCAAGAGTCTCACAAAAATACACACGTTGATTGAGAAAGTCTGCTACTAGGAATTTATTCTAGGAAAGTGGTCCAGTAAGGAGATAAAGATGCATTCCCAAGGATGCTATCACATTGCAAATAGTAAAATATAAAGTGTCTACCAACTGGAAAACATTTTTAAAATTGTGCTCTGTTCATAAAATAGAATCCTCAACAATTATTAAAAATAATGTCTACAACTTTTAATTGGGGATTATCTAAGTTATTATGTTATATTTTGAAAATACATATGTAAAATTTCATACAGACTCTGAACTCAATTATGTAAACATATGGAAATCAGAAGGAAGGGAACGATCCAAAAATTATACTCTGGCTCTTGAAATGGCGCTTCTTATAATTTTTTTTTAATAGATTTTCCTCAGTAGTCATCCCTATAATCAGAGAAGTTAGATAAAATCTGATCCACAAGATTTCAGCAAACTAGATAATTCACTGAGAGAGATTATTTCTATCCAGGTGTGCCGTAAGTTATAGGAACCTCTTGTAAATGTGCGTGTAATTAAAATAGGGACACAGTGTTGGAAAGAGAGACGGGAGGTAAAGAGGGATGAGGAACAGGAGTAGACACCATTTCCATGCATTCTTGAGCAAGTAGGGAACTCTCTTGAGAGAGTATGGAGTCAGGAACATGAGGCAAAAGAGCAGCTGAAGGATGAGGGAGCAAAATTAGAGGGGTCTGGGAGATTCCCATTTGGGGTCACAAAACCGACCATTAGCTGAACTAAAGTGACATAATCCCCAGGTTGGGAAAGGGAATGGAGAGATATCCCATGGAAACATGGGGCCTTTTTGAGTTGCAAATTGACAAAAACTCAACTCACACTGACTTAACAAAGAGATTAACTCTAGGTGAGATCTGTCTTCAGGTTCAACCGAGCATCTGCTCTTAAACACGGTGATCAGCCTGCTTCCTCCTCTTCCAGTTCTGTGGCTTCATCCTTAGCAGGCTCTGCCCTCAAGGGCATGAAAATGACAGCCAGAAGCTCCAGGTTTCCAACCTAATAGCCACACAACCCCAGCAAAAAGAGAATACATCTTTCTCTATGGATCTAACAAACATCCTACAACTGACTCCCTGGCCCAGCCTCTTCCTGAGCCAGTCACTGTAACTGGGGGAATGGCATTCTTTGATCGGCCTGACCTGGGTGGGTGATGCCCCTTTTCCTTGAGTCACTCATAGAGACTGAGAATAAAGAAGGGGAGCTTCCCCGAAAGACACATGGGATGCTGGTCTAAGAAAAAGAGACATGGAGACTGAGTAGGCAAAATCAACAGAGAATCACGTTGTAGAGATTTTCCCCCAGAATATGAACCAAAGACTCAACTTACTCTCAGATATCAGAAGGATCCCACAGTGCCCTCCAGCCAGGGTCAAGGGGGAACTCCTCCCTGCCTCCAGGGGACATTTGGGGAAAGGTGCTCCTGGATCTGGAGGGTAGAGGCCAAGGTTGCTGCTAAACATTGTACAATGCGCAGGACAGCCCCCTTACAACAAATCATCTAACTCAAAATGCCTACAGTGCTCAGGTAGGAAAACCCTGAACTAGGGAAATCATGGGCTTCCCTGGTGGCTCAGACAGTAAAGAATCTGCCTGTGATGTGGGAAACCCAGGTTCAATCCCTGAATAGAGAATCCCCTGGAGAAGGAAACAGCTACCCACTCCAGTATTCTGGCCTGGAGAATTCCATGGACAGAGGAGCCTGGCGGGCTACAGTCCATGGGGTCACAAAGAGTTGGACACAACTGAGAGACTAACACAGGAGCATCATCCAGATTATCATCCTAACCAAAGCACTTTTAAGACAACCAAAACCAAGAAAGCATGCTTATGAGGAACCCTCCCAACAAACCACGACATACAGTCACCCTGTGCCCAACACACTGTACAAATAAGAGGTGAAACCATCATCACTGAGGCTGAGGCTCAGGTCCCAGGTTCAGCAGTCACAGGAACACAAAGGGTCACCTCCCGTGCAAGGCTTATGTCTGCCCTCTCCCACCCCTGGTGCTGCTGACAGCCCCTGACATCTACTTCCACGAGGTCACAGAATCGACCAGATTGCAAGCACCAGCTCTGGGGAGTTGCCCAAAGGGCTGCCCACAGCTGCTGCTTCGAGAAATTGTCTCTGGCCTGGCCTGTGCTGTGGTGAGAGAGGCCTACTGCCTTGCTTGGTAGAAGGAATCCCACTCCAATTAAACTGTAGGAGGCCTGGTGGAAAGGAGGGGGGCGCAAGGGAGTTGGGAGCCTGGCAAGCTCCTCCTGACTTTCCCTTTTCATCTTGGAAGAGCCAATTTCAAACTTGCCTTGGGTCATAAAAGAAACTAATTTGATTCTCTGTACCTTGCTCAGAGTGGACACATGTTCCCCGCTGGAGCATCTGCTGCTGGTAAATCCAGAGTGAACGAACCATCCCCTGGAAGTGATTCTGGTTTCAGGATGGGCCAAAATCATTTGCCTGAAGCCTAGAGAAGCAGCTGCTCAGATTTCTCTGGGCTGTAATTTTTGCTAGCAAGTTCCAAAAATCATTCTCCTAGCTAAGGCAAGTCCCAAGTCAAAGGAGGTTTACCCAGAGGGTCTTGCATGGGCAGGACTGGTCCTTGACAAATACTTGAATAGAATTCAGCTTTGGCATCTGTTCCACCCACCTCTACCAATTAATAAGCATGATTACATTGAGTCTCTGTATATGCCAGGCATGGTCCCTGGACCTCATTTCCTGATTTCCACAACCACTGGTGACAGACACACCTAAGGGACCTTCTTGTACAGTCTCCCTTTGAGTATGGGTGGAAACTGTGACTTGCTTCTAACCAAGAGAATGCAGCAAAGGTGCTGGGTGTCACTCTCCTGATTATGTTCTATTACATAAGATGCCATCTTAGCAGACTAGAGAGAGAGAGAGAGTCCCTTGCTAGCTATGGGGAAGTAATCACCATGTTCTAAGAGGACCAGATGGCAAGAAGTACAGGCAGCCTCTAGGAACTGACTGAGGCCTCAGCAAGAAAACAAGTCCTCAGTCCTTCAACCACAAGAAAATGATTTCTGCCAATAGCCTAAGTGATCTTGGAATCAGATCTCTCCCCAGTCTAGCCACTGATGAGACTGCAGCCCCAGCTGACACACGGCTTGCAGCCTAGGGAGACCCTGAGCAGAGGACCCAGCTAATCTGTGCCCAGACTCCTGATCTGCAGAAACTGAGATAACAAATAGGAGGAGGGGGCCTATTACTTTAAGCTGCTATGTTTGTGGTAATTTTTACACAGCAGTAGAAAAGTAACACACAGTATTTCAAATGAGGAAAATGTGACTCAGGGACAATAGTAAGCTGCAGTGTTTGAGTATGATTGAGGTCACCGAGCTCCAACTACCAACATGCAGTTTTAACATAGAAAAGTAGAAAAAGCCATTTACATCAGGTTAGTGAAAGATCAATCCAGCCAATGAATCCAGAGCCCTGCCTGATGTTCACATAGCAAATCACTGCACTACTTTCAGACTCTGTTTCCTCATCTGTGAAATGGGTACAGGGCACCAAACCCAGGAACCAATGATAATGCTGATGCTGATGATGGTAATGGTGACGATGATGGTGATGATGATGCTATATAAAACCTATTCTCCATTTCTCCAGACCAGCCTTTCTATTTGGACTTCAGACTCTGAATCTCTCTCCTCACTTAAACCCTACACAGAGTGAATAGTGTAATCCATGTGACCAATATTTATTGAGAACCAAGTTCATACTAGGTATAGTGCAGAGGCTAAGGAAATTCAGGATAAGCAGACACTCTTCTTAGGCTCAAAGCCTCATAATCAAGGATGGCAGAAGGGAAAACAAGCATGTAAGCAAGCTCCACTTGGCCATCCGTTGAAGTCTCCCCTTTGGTCTAAACCAAAAATGGTCAAAGACCACTGGGCATCCTGGCGGGTTGAAAGCCCACCTGGATATTTGTGTGAATTGCTTGAAACTGACATTTTTTTATTTCCAGATGGGCCTAGCTACTCCACAGTGTCAGCAAGACCCAAAGGTTCCTGTCCGGCTCTGCCATTCTCCTTGCGTGGTGAGGTCTCTGCTCACTGTCACAGAGGGCAGTGGGGTTCTCACCCACTACACATGCCAGGCAGGAATGAACTCTCCCTTCCTGAGACACTACTCATCTCAGAAAGGGTGGGACTCTTTCTCCTTACAGGGCTTCTCTGGTGGCTCAGCAGTAAAGAATATGCCTGCAATGCAGGATATTTGCAGAAGATGTGAGTTTGATCCCTGGGCTGGGAAGATCCCCTGGAGGAGGAATTGGCAACCCACCCCAGTATTCTTGCCTGAAAATCCACATAGACAGAGGAGCCTGGCAGGCTTCAGTCCATAGCAATGCAAAGAGTTGGACACAACTAGGCAACTAAATAACTTTCTTCTTGTGCAGCTCACTTTCCATCAGGGAACCCTTTAAAGCCATCAGACAGTTAGTTACCCTTCTCATTCATCAGCCAGAAGCAGATCACGTGCCCATTCCTAGACCAACCCCTGGTACAGGGGAACGGCCTTCACGAGTCACCCCTAGGGCTGACCACAAGCTTACCTTCAAAAACAGGGTTATGTCAACAAGGACCAAGGTTTGACGGCTTCCGGATTAGTTCAGTTAATGGTTCAACTTGACACCCAACACATGACCAGCTTTACAGTTTTAAAACGTTTCTCTGGCTGCAGGGACCAGAGTCCCAGGGTGGATGAAACCAGAATGAGCCCAGACCAGCTAGGATGCTATCCTGTTAGTTTAGCCAGAGGTAAACAGGGATAGAGCAGTAGGCAACTCAGCAGCTGACAGGGGGGTCCACTGTCTAAAACTGTTCAATGGAAAATAAAACACTGAAAACTATGCAAAACAAACTGGTGGCTTATTGAATTATTTTAAGGCAAAATCTTTGCAATTACCTCTCATCAGCAAAGTATGTGAAGTTTGGCAGTCCACCCCCACCAGAAGCCCCATCACATCCTTCATCCTGATCACAGCCCTTTTCCATCTCACACTGTCCCAGCTTACACAGTCATCCCTTCCTTATGGTTCTTTATAGTTTTATCACCCACACACACTCTTGGACATCATAGCTTAGTATGACCCAATTTTTAACTTGATGTGTCTTTTCTCCTTTTTAGATAAACTTTATTTTGTAATAATTTTATATTTACAGATCTGCAAAGATACTACAGAGACCTCCCATTTATTCTTTCATCTACTGTCAGTTTCCCTTAATGTTACCATCTTGCATTACTGTGGTACATTTGTCAAACCAAGGTATCAACATTACTAGTAACTAAAGCCTAGACTGTATTTAGATCTCATCAGTTTTTCATTAATGGTTGCTGTTGTTTTTTTTTTCTGTTCCAGGATTTGATTCAGAATGCCACATCATTTTTTTATTTTTCCAAATTTATTGAGGTATAATTAACAATTTGTATCTATTTAGGATGTACAACATGATAATTTAATATACACACTGTGAAATGATTAGCACAATCGAGTTAATTAAGTCATCCATCACCTCATAAAGTTACCATCTGTGTGTGCAATAAGAACAGGTAGTATCTACTGTTACAGCAAATTTCAACTATAAAATACAGTATTATTATTAATTACAGCACCATGCTGCACTTTAGATTCCCCAGAAATAGTTCACCCCCCAGAACTTACTCACCTTATAACTAGGTTTGTGCCCTTTGATCAGCAACGCCCCGTTTCTCCCCCTCCCCCAGCCTCTGTTCTACTCTGTTTCTCTGAGTTCAACTTTTTCAGATTCCACATATAAGTGAAGTGTGTAAGTAAGGGTTTTCTCCCTTCTAGAGGCTACTTCATTTGGCAAAACTCAGAAAAACAACCAATTCATGTCTCCCAGAAACCCCCTGGCTTCCTTCTCTCTGAAGAAGGCAATTCACCAAACACAGAAAGGCTGAGGCTTGGGATCGTTCACCCTCTCCAGGTAGATCTGTCTTTGTCTGGCTTATTTCACTGAGCATAATGTCCTCCAAGTTCACCCATGTTGTTGCAACCGGCAAAATTTCCTTCTTTTTATGACTGAATCAATCATATACTGTGTGTATACATCACATTTTCTTATCCATTCATCCATCAATGGACAGTTAGGTTATTTCCATATCTTGGCTGCTGTGAATTAACATTGGTCTTGGCAAGATATTTTGGATAAGACACAGAAATCACAGGCCAAAAAAGAAAACCCTGTACCATTTATTCATCATGTCTCTTTAGGCTCCTCAGAGACCATGACAATTTCTCAGTCTTTCCTTGTTTTCCGTGACTTTGGCAGTTGGGGAAGTATTGGTCCTGGATTTTGTAGAATGTCCCTCAATTTGAGTTTGATGTTTCTCTCATGATTAGATTGGCACTGTGGATTTAGAGAAAGAACATTACCAGGGTGAAGGGCTCTTCTCCTCATGATGCACCTTTTGAAGTTTCTTTTAATCTATAGGTTTCCCTTTCACCCTTTTCTTTATATTACAATTGCTCTGTGGAAGGATCCAGGACATCTGGCTTGCAGTTACCCAGTCTGGATTTTGCTGACTGCTCACAGATGGGATGGGTTCAATGTATTCCTCTGTCCTGTGATGCTACTGCAAGCTGGCAGCTGGATCTAGACTCTTAGGTTGAGAAAAATCTCATTATAAGGCACAGAACTCACTTCAGGAAGAGAATCACCGTGCATTCATTTCCTAGGGCTAACACAACAAAGTACCATAAACAGAGTGGCTTAAAACAATAGAAATTTACTCTCTCCCAGTTCTTAAGGGCAGAGGTGTGAAACCAAGGTGTTTGCAAGGCCATGCACCCTCAGAAGCCTCTAGAGGAGAAGTCGTCCTCATCTCCTCCAGCTCCTGGCAGCCTCAGATATTCCCTGGCTTATGGTAGTACCACTCCAATCGCTGCCTCATCCTCACATGCCCATCTTCCCTCTGTGTCCAAATCACCGTTTTCTTATAAGGACACGAGTCACATTGGATTAAAGGCCCACCTACTCCAGTACGGCCTCGTCTTAACTAAGTTATACCTGCAACGAACTTGTTTCCAAATAAGGTCACACTCTGAGTACTGGGGGGTCTCATTGTATCTTTGGATGGAATACAATTTTTTTTTTAATTTTTTAAAAAATATTTATTTGTATTTATTTGGCTGCACAAATTAAATTTATTTATTTAGCTAGTTGTGGCATGCAGGATCTTTTAGTCGCACCACGTGGGATCTAGCTCCCTGAGCGGGGATTGAACCTTGGTCCGCTATATTGGGAGTGGAAAGTCTTAGTCACTGGACCACCAGGAAAGTCCCTGAGGGAATACAGCTTAACCCATGACACAGGGTACTCCACAAAACCCAAAGAAATATAACTAGGCTTCTTGGCAAAAAGCCAGCAGTAGCCAAAACAGCATGTCCATGTCTTGCTAAGGTTGCCTGCACTATCCTTCCTATGTCTCTGTTTATGTGTTTTATTCTGTGTGTGTGTGTGTGCGTGTGTGCGTGTGTGTGTGTGTGTCTTCCCCTCTCTCCCCTTCTCCCTCCCTCTCTGTCTCTTTCTCTCTCCATATTGTCTTATTTTCTCTGCTATGGGTGCCCAGTGGCCAGACATGCCTGTGCTGTCATCCATATTCCATCCCCTCTAGGTTCAAGCACCCACCAGTGATGAGCTCAGAGACTCTAAATTCCAAATTCCTGGGAGAGAGTCCACAGGACTTTGCTGTGATCCCATATTTGACCTTTGGCCATGACCAGAGCCAAAAGAATCATATCCTAGGCAGAGTTCCGAATCGTCCAGGGCCCTGGGAAGGACAAGTTTCTGAAGAAAAGGAAAGGGGGTGAAGAATAAACAATAGGCTGAGAAAATAGCCAGTGGATGAAATGGGATTTCTGGTAGAAAATGCAAGAGGCTGCTGTGTTCAAGAACACAAAGAAAACTCCCCCTGGATTCTCAGGACCATCTGAAAGGAATTTGAAAGCAGCTGAATGCTCACAGAAAAGGCAAAGTCGAATCATAAAAACTGTGACACTTGGTTCAAGTCTATATCCCCTAATGGGGGGAACACAGTTTACATCCCCTTGTATACTCTCGCCTCCCATTTTCCTCATCTCCCTGAACAAAAGTTCTGCTATGTGGAGTCCAACCTCACCATGTCTGAAATGCAGAGTCAAGAATACTCTCCCAGCTGGAGCTGCCATAACAGAACACAGACTGGGTGGCTTAAGCAACAGACATTCATGTCTCACAGTTCCAGAGGTTGGGAAGTCCAAGGTCCAGGTGCCAGCACAGTTAGGTTTTAGTGAGAACTCTCCTTCTGCCCACCAAAAGCTGCCTTCTAGCTGTGCCCCAGAGAACAGAGAGACCATATCTCTCATGACCCTTCTTATAAGGGCACTAACCCCTTTCACGAGAGCTCCACCCTCATGACCTAATCACCTCATAATACTATTACACTGGGGTTTAAGCTTCAACATACAAACGGGGGCAGGGGAGACACAAACACTCAGCCCATAGCAATGAGGGAGAAGGAGGCATAGTTAGATGCACCTGGGAAGGGCTGGTATGGATGAGGCTGCAACAGTCCTCTGCACCCTGATAACTCCTTACAAAGACTTCTGCATCCATTTCCTCCCTGCAGCAGTAAGCCCAGTCCCACATTTCATAAACAACTGTCATCAGGAGCCAAAAGATGGAGGAAGAGCTGGGGTGAAGGCTTAGATAATGATGGAAGTGCTGAGCATCTCAATAAGCAGTTCTCCTCAGTTTCCCCTGAATTCGTTCCATATTATCTCCCCAGCTGGCAGGAAAGGTCATCCCAGATACAGAGCTGGTCCACTGCTTCCTGTGCAAGGCTGAGAGGGACAGAGCTGGATTGCCATCTTCCTTTGTCAAGCCTGCAAGTTGTACCAGGAAGAAGTGACTGCCAAGGCTTTCTCCAGCCCTCTCCACACATGACAGATAGAATTATATTTAACCATGTGCTGGTATATTACCATGATGACATTAACTTATTTACCACCACACACACTTGTGTGTCCTTCCCATTTTAAAGACAAGAAAATAAACTACAGAAGACCACTCAACTGGTAAATGAAATATCTATTTGCCTCTAAGTCCCACATTGAGCCCAACTGTCTCCTGAATAGATTTGAAGGAGAACAGGAGAAAATGGCAGATGCTTCCAGCAGATGTCTCAGAAAGAGTTTGGTGTAATTTTCACTGTGAGCATCTCAAACTTAAGAATAAATGCAGTTGACTGCATAATGATTTGCGACAGTCAGGATTTTTTCTAATGCAAATGAAACACAAACCAAACTTGTCTAAGCAAATAGCTTATTAACTTACACCCAGGGGTACATTCAGGCATAGCTAGATCCAGGAGTTCTGATGATACAAACAGGAATCTGTACTTCATCTCTGAGCTATTTATTTCCTTTGTGTTGGCTTCATTCCCAGACAGTTTGTTTCATACCCTAGCTCTTCCTAACAACTTTCAGCTTATATTCTGCCAACTTAGCAACTCCAGTAGACAAACTCCCAACAAAAATCTCAGGGACAGTGCTCATTGACTTGGTTTGGGTCACATCAATTGGTTCATAACTGAATCTATCACTATGGTTAGGATGCTGGTACAAACTGAATCACACACTCAACCCTAAAGGATGAGTGAGGAACAGTCCCTAACAAACCACATAGCCTAGAAATATAGGAGAGAAAGGGGTGGTATGCAAAACAGTTAACATCTAGCAAGGCACAGAAACTCACTCATCAGAACGGATGCTGGCTATTAGTAACTGGGGTTTTATATACATACATATATATATATGTTGGGCTTCCCAGGTGACTCAGTGGTAAAGAATTCACCTGAAAATGCAGGAGCCTCAGGAGACACAGGTTCGATCCCTAGGTTGGAAAGATCCCCTGAAGGAGGAAATGGTAACCCACTCCAGTATTCCTGCCAGGATAATCCCATGGACAGAGGAGCTTGGCAGGCTATAGTCGTGGGATCCCAAAGTGTTTGACACAACTGAGCAACTGAGCACTCAAGGATGATATATGTATATGGTGTGTATATATTTATGTACGTATATACATATATATGGTATGGATATATATATATATATATGTATGTAAAACTGAATCACTGAGCTGTACAACCCAAACTAACACAATATTATAAATCAACTATACTTCAATAAAAATTAAAAAACATTTTAATGAAAAGAAAAGATGAAATGGGAGAAAATATTTGCAAACCATGTAACTAATAAGGGGTTAACATCCAAATATCTAAAATATACAATTATATATATTGGGCATCCCCAGTGGCTTAGACAGTAAAGAATCTGCCTGCAATGCGGGAGACCCAAGTTCAATCTCTGGGTCAGGAAGATTCCCCTGGAGAAGGGAATGGCTACCCACTGCATTAATCTTGCCTGGAGAATTCCAAGGACAGAGGAACCTGGTAGGCTACAGTCTATTGGGTCACAAAGAGTCAGACATGACTAGGTGACTGACACTTTCATCCAAATATCTAAAATATACAAATATATATATAATTAAAATCCAAAATACACAAGGAACTAATGAACTCAATAGAAAAAAATCTGAATTAAAAATGGACAGAGGACCTGAATAGACATTTTTCCAAAGACACATAAATGGCCAACAAGTACATGAAAAGATGCTCAACATCACTAATCATCAGGTAAACGCAAATCAAAACCACACTGAGATATCACCATACACCTGTCAGACTGGCTATCATCAAAAAGACAATAAATAATAAATGTGGGTAAGGATGTTGTGCACTGTTGGTGAGAATGTAAATTGCTGCAGCCACTGTGGAAAACAGTATGGAAGTTCTTCAAGAAAATTAAAAATAGAACTACTATATGATCCAGAAAAACCACTTCTGAGTATCTAGATATATATCTAAAGGAAATGAAGTCAGAATCTCATAGAGATATCTATATTCTCATGCTCATTACAGTAAAATTGACAATAATGAAGACATGGAAATAGCCTAAATGTCCACTGAAGAAAATGTGAGATTGAGAGATGGAGACAGAGAGAGAGAGAGACATAGATAGAGATTTTTCAGTTATAGAAAAGAAAGGAAACCCTGCCATTTGCAACAACATGGATGGATCCTGAGGGCATTATGCTAAGCGAAATAAATGGACAGAGAAAGACAAATACTTCACGATATCACTTGTATATGGAACCTAAAAAAGCCAGACTCACTGAAACGGAGTGCAGAATGGTGGTTGCCAAGGGCTGGGAAGTGGGGAAATGTTAGGGAAAGGTTGGCCAAAGGTTACGCTTCCAGTTGTCATGAGTAAGATCTTGGGATCTAATGTATGGCATAGGGACTATAGTTAACAACATTAATTGTATTCCATAAAGTTGCTACCACAATAGATCTTAAGTGCTCTAACTATGAAAAAGTAATTATGTGAAGTGATCGAGGTGTTTACTAACTTTATTTTGTAGTCATCTCAAAATTGTGTGACAAATTGGCACAGCTGTACACTTTAAACCTACACAATGATATATGTCATTTATATCTCAATGAATCTGGGGAAAAACTGTATCTAAGTGCAGAGGGTCAAGTCCAGGGGAGACCAGGCACAAGCTCACAGTTGTCTTCTCCCACGGGCACGGAATAGACGGCACCTAATTCTTCACGAAAGGATGTATGACAACACGTACAAAGCATTACCAACCAGAGAAGTTCATCCAAGCCCTGTTGCCCAGGGCTTTTGCTGAGGGTGAGTCACACGGGCGTGGAGCACCCTCACAGCTGATCTTAGCTATTACTCAGTTTCCAACCCACCCCCCGACACACACACAGGGCAAAGCCTGAAACATACAAAACAGGCATTCCCATAAATCACATTGTGGGCAGAGATTATCTGGCAGCCCCAAGGCCCCAGTAAACAAAGGCGTTCTTATCAGGCAGAATATTCCAAGGACTCAGAGGTTATCTCCCAGCAGTCAGTCAGGGGCCCGAACTTCCTCTGGAGTATGTATGCAGGATTCAAACACCTCAGACCTGCTGAGTCAACCCTTCACAGCATAAAAACAGTATGCAGGTGAGAAAGAGGCCAAACTCTTCAGGTTCTGGGCAGCAAAGTAAACAAGTGGGACCAGGCTGAAAGGAGATGCATTCAGCTAGAACCAGGGCCACCTCCACCCTACCTAGGACCTACCCTGTGGACAACAGGAACATCACCCCTTCTGAGGGCACCTGGATGCAAGTGTTCCTCGGTGAGCCAGAAGGGTGGCCCTCCAGAAGACAAAGGCAAAGATGGAGATCTGTGTGCAGGAGTTCTACTGGGAGCATCAGCTGTCAGGAAGGAAAGCGCAGCAGGCAGGGGGAGAAGTGGGACAGGGAAGCAGTTACGGGGGACACCAGAGGCAGTCCCATGGGGAGCCCTGAAACTGGGACAGCCTTTCAGAGATGTCCCAAATCAAGGCAAGGGACATGCCTTTGGAGCCCTTAGGAATCAATCATTGGGTATGGGTGCCATCTGGAAGAGGGTGGACTTCCTGGAACCAGGTAGCTTCCTTCAGCCAGAGGCACAGCTCAGCTGAGAGCTGTCAGCAGCCAGGTCGCCTGAGCGCTGGGCAGAGGCACCTCCACAGTCCTACACGGAGGGCCAGGTGGCACAGCACCCAGAACAAAGTGAAAGTCGATCAGTAGTATCCGACTCTTTGAGACCCCATACAGTCCATGGAATTCTCCAGGCCAGAATACTGAAGCCTGTCACCAAAGAGGGAAGAGAAAGATGGGGGAAACTTTGAAGTGATTCAGATTTAAAATCCAGGATGACTTGGGAATCCTGAATTGACCGTTTAGCTAAGCGACTAGGTTTTCAACCAGAAGAGTCTGAGTGAACCCTGACTTGACAAGACTGAGTGTTTGAGCACTGGAGTCAAAGGGGGCTGGTGTGGATATAGGAAAGAGAAGGAAACTGTAGGATCAAGAAGCACAGCAGACCCTATAGACTGGGGTAACAGCAAAAATGCAGTAGTTTCTTTATCTCTGAGGACAGCATCTCAGCAACACAGTCAAAAGCCCCAAAGATGCGGCAGACAGACATCATTCCATCCCTATGGGCTGAAGAAGAGCAAGGCAGAGCAAGGCAGCCACAGCATCTGTGAGTGCTCACTAAGCTCCACCAATATGATCTCCTTGAGGAAGGGGATGCTCCCTCCAGGATAAAGGATAAAACTTCCTTTTAAATGAGAAGACATAATAATTTAAAAATTTTTATTTATTTTATTATTTATTTGACTGCAATGGATCTTAGTTGTGGCATGTGGGGTCTAGTTCCCTGACCAGGGATCGAACCCAGGCCCCTGCATTAGGAGCGGGGAGTCTTAGCCAGTGGACCACCAGGCAAGTCCCTAGAGGACATAGTATTTTAAATGCATGTCCTCTTTTTCCAGCAATTCCACTGCTCAACACTTATCCTACAGATGAACGTACACATGTGCACCAAGATGTACATACAACCACAAAGTGTAGTGGAAAATGACAGAAAACATCCTGAAGGTTTGCCATGAGGCAAACCTCATGTATTAACTAATTAATACATCTCTATACTGGAGATGGAATACCTTACAGCCATTAGAAAGATGAAGGCACCTCTGTATGCACTGATATGCAACAAAGATAACTTATGAAGTGGAAAAAATCAAGACCCAGAAGACTGTCTACATTATGCTATCATTTATAGTTTTTAATTGGAAGGGGACCACATATCCATGCATTCTTCTATATAAACAGTGTATCTTCTGGAAGGTTTCAAAAGAAGCCAGCAACATTTGTTACCTTTGGGGAGGGAGATCTAGTGGTCGGGATGAGAAGGCGACTTCCTTTTTCAGTGTACTTTGTTTATACTGTTTCAATTTTTTTGCCATATGCACACATTCCCTATTCAGAAAAGAATTTTTTTTTTAACTAGGAACAATGCACAATCCTATAGGCATGCAAACTATTATAAATTAATTAGCCATTCCTATAGTTGCAACATGCATTTAAATTTGCAAGCCTCCTGGCCTCCGAGATTGATTGGCTGTAAATTGAGAACCTCAGCAATTTCCTTTCACAGGGACAGATGTTGACATTGTTCCTGTGATTTTTCACAGATGTTTGCCTTCCAGCATCTTTAAAATCGGGTTTCTCTGTCAATTTGGAAATCCCAAATTTCTCATACTGATTCGAGATGACAGGAAAATTCAAAACCATTACCACAGTTTGAAAGAGTTTATATGTGGCAACTGGAGATGGGAAGGGAGAGATGTTTGGGAAGTACAACATCTCTTCCTTCAGCCCCCTTGTCACCGTGTGCCTCAGTTTACCTAACTGAGCTAGCTAGATGGAAAGTTTGCGTCAATATATAGAAGTGGGCTTTGGAGTCTTAAGAGCCATGGGTTCTAGTTTTGGCTCCACCCCTCTTGAGCTGTGCCACTTTGAACCTGTTCTTTAACTCGGCTGGTCCCTCTCCTCTCATCTGTTAAACGGGGCTAATATCACCCACCTCGCAGTGTGGTTTTTCAATTAGATGATATAACAAATGGAAGATTCTTGGCACCTTCTGAGCACTCCATGAATGCTTTTTCCCCGTCCCCTCCTTGACCACTTCCCTGAAATTTTCCCTCCTTTATCAAGTTCATCTTTTGCTTTAAAATGCTAGGGTCCCCAGGTTTTCCCACTGTTTAAACATTAGATGGAAATGTCCCCTGACCCTCAGGACTCTCCTAACTTGTGTCTTCTCCCCTTAGGATGCTGCACTCCCTAAATGACAACAGAGAGGAATGTCATCCACTAATAAAACCAAACCACTGCTGATTCTGCATCTTAGCTACTAATGGCCAACATGCATCAAACCCTGACTCTATCAGGATCTTGATAGGCATTTCATCTGCATTATGCCACAAAATCCTCTCAACAATGAAAGTGAAAGCAAAGTTGCTCAGTTGTGTCCGACTCTGCAACCCCATGGACAGTAGCTCACCAGGCTCCTCTGTCCATGGGATTCTCCAGGCAAGAATACTGGAGTGGGTTGTCATTTCCTTCTCCAGGGGATCTTCCTGACCCATTTAATAGATGTGAAAACTGAACACCAAAGGGTGATAGAACTTGTTAAACATCTGAGCAGTTTTAGTTCTAGGAATCAAACTAACCTGAATCCCAACCACAGACAAATCTCACAGTCAAGCTAGGTCTCCCCATTTATTATTAATAAGACTGTATGCACCTTGGGTGGATATGATGTGGTGGGGAATTCTGTTCTTGTGCCAAATACAGTGTTGTGGGGAGCTGGCACTTATACGTTGTGCAGCCACAGATGACTCAAGGCATGTCTTGGAGTTTAATGTCCTCATTCATCAAATGAAGACCCAAGGATGACAGAGAGGGCTTAAGAAGGGGTTTTGGAAAAGGAAATATTATGGACTGAATACTTGTGTTTCCCTAAAATTCTTATATTGAAGCCCTAATTCTGAATATGATTGTATTTGGTGGTGGGGCCTTTGGGTGGTAACTGAGTATAGATGATGTCATGAGGGTAGAATTCTCATGATGGAGTTAGTGCCCTTACAAGAAGAGGAAAAGACCAGAACTCTCTCCTTCTCTGCCATGTGAGAATATAATGAGAAGATGGCCATGTGCAGACCAGGAAGAATCTCACCAGACACCAAATCTCCCAGCACTTTGATCTCACATTTCCCAGACTTGAGAACTCTGAGAAATACATGTCTATTATTTAAGCTGCCCAGTGTATGGTATTTCGCTATAGCAGCTCAAACTGACTAAGACAGTAAAGGATGGCTGGTCCATGCCCACCGAGGGAAAGGCAAGGCAGTGAGAGAAAGCAGGCATCACAGACATGAGTGCTCTTGTGCTACTGGTATTGGAAAAATCAAACAGAATTATAACCCTGAGACCATACAAAACTTTGGAAAATTTACTAAGGGATATTAGGTTTGCACACACACACAAATGAGATGAGTTCTTTGTTTGCCTGAATAATTTAGAAAACATTTAAGAGAACATGAATTTGAAATCTTATAGTTTGGTTTTTGTATACCAATAAATAATAACTGACATTATAAAGCTAATGATTACTGAGTGGATAATTTATGCCAGGTACTAGTTGCTAAGCATATTTTATGCATAACATTTAATCCTCACAGTGTTATTACTACCCTTATGACTGAACCAAACTTGGGTCCATTCACCCAAGCACAGTAAAGTGAATTTGCTGACACTGGGCTGTAATGAAAGCATAGTATTTATTGTAGGCGCCAAACAAGGAGTACAGATAGCTAATGCTCAAAAGACCTAAACTCTTCGTTTGGTGCCTGCAATAAACTCTGTGCTCTCCTTCACCACAACCTGGTGTCAGCAGATGGCTTTACTGTGCATGGGCAAATGGAAAGTTTGGTTCAGTAACAACTGTGGCACCCCAGATGGGTTGGCATTCCCTAGTGGGCATCTCACCTGTGGCTCATCCACCCATCTTCCTCTGGCCAGTGGCAGCTCCCAGATCCTGTCCAGCAGCTGCCTGAGCACCTCTTTCTCAGACACAGTGCTTAACAACAACCAGGCATCATTATCCCAGGGTGCTTTTGATTTTTGTGGTAAAGAAAACAAGAGGCAGGCAGAGGACATGGTGGGGGAAGCACTGGAGGGGAAAGGGGTCTGTCCCAGGAAGGCTTCATAGAGTTCTACTCAGTTACACCCTTTTCAGGGAAGGGAAGTGACACTCAGAGAGGTTAAGTCACATGCCCAAAGTCACATAGCTTCTGTATACGGTGAAGGCAGAGTTTGTTCCCCAGTAGTCTGATTCAAAGAGTCACCCACCACACTCTACTGTGATAACAGAAAATCCTTGTGAAAATGTCCATCAGAATAAAATGTCTGCCCCACTGCAGCCAACCTTTTCATATACTATAACTCTAGGCAGATGGAAAAGAAAAATCAACCATAAAAGGAAGGGCTGGAGATGCCAGTCTAATCAATGTCCTACAGAGTAAGGGGAAGGATGGATCAAGCTGCTTAAAGGGGAAAACTGACAACAGTCACTCTCCAGGGAGGGAAAAAGCATCTTAGTGCCCAGAGCAGGTGGGCTGGCACAGCCTGAGCTGATGATCACCCCCCAATTGTAATTATATTGGGGGAAAAGCTCCCTTCAAATTGAGCTAAAGGAAAGTTGGAACACTTTAAAAGTTCTGGCCAGAGCAGGAAGCACTGGTGCAGGAGGTGAAGGAGTCTGGCTTCACCCTGCAAACAAAAGGAAAACAGGAGGTAAGACAGCAATTGCTCCTGAAGGAAGCATCCGTGTATTTCATTCTGCCAGGTGCCTACAGCTGAAGATTTTGTGACCCTAATATAATCAGGGACCCAGTCTCAATAGTCAAAGGAATGTAATTCAGCAGCTTGAAAGTGGTGGTGGTTTGGTTGCTAAGTTGCATCCAACTCTTGCAATCCCATGGTCTGTAGCCTGCCAGGTTCCTCTGTCCATGAGATTTCTCAGGCAAGAATACTGGAATGGGTTGCCATTTTCTTCTCCAGGGGATCTTCCCTACTCAGGAATCGAACCCGGGTCTCCTGCCTTGCAGGCAGACACCTGCACTGCAAGTGGGTTCTTTACCAACTGAGCTATGAGGGAAGTTACTTGAAAGTAATTTAGCAGCAAGTTCCCATGCCCAGCCTGAAAAATATCACAGAGCAGGGGTTCTAAGCTCCATCAGGTCCAATGTCCCCATATTTTTTTTTCTTATTTTTGATAATATTTTGAAATGGAGAGACTAAGTGAAATAGTCAGATGCTCACACCTACATGCAGAATAACTGAATGTGCAAGTCACAAATATGGAAAAAGCAGGCGTGTGTCACAGTGGAGTAACAGCGAGTGTAAAGAGTTTTCCAAAATGGTGACTCCTACTTGACAATACTTTATACAAAACAAAGTACGATATTCTTTTGACTTACCCCATAGCTACATCCCTGGACACTTCGATGTTCATTCAGTGTTTGTATATGAAACAGGAGGTTCCAGATCAGACAATCATAAAAAGGTTTCTAACCCATATGAACCCTGGAGAAGGGCATGGCAACCCACTCCAGTATTCTTGCCTGTAGAATCCCATGGGGAGAGGAGCCTGGCAGGCTACAGTCCGTGGGGTTGCAAAGAGTCAGACATGACTGAAGACACTTAGCATACCTACAACCTATATGAATGCCTGGTAGACTATTCAAAAATCAAGCAGAATGTAGGTGTTTTTTTTCAATTTGCATCTAATAAAACCATCTCTCATTTTGAGTAACTCCACCACCTCCCATTGTTAAGACAACCAAAATCACAGATTCTTTAAAAAATAGAAGAAGCAGAGGGGAGGGGCAAATCAGTCCCCAGTGAACATCTGTAATGGGAGATCCAATTCCTAACCCTCAAAGATGCTCCTAGAGACCCCCTCCTTGCCTTCCCAGCTTTCCTGCATTTCTCAGTTCCCACATAACAAACCCCTAAAGCATCTTTTTGACCCACTAGACACCTGATAGTTTCTTGTTCCTCCCCCAATACCATGCCTCTCAATCCTTATCAAGTAGACTAATTTAACTGTTTTGTCTCCACTTTTCAGCCATCTCTATTGTCTTCATTCCCAGATTTTACATCAGAAAAGTCCCAGGAACCAGCCAGGACAAGGATTAGGCTCTCCCTAAAATGCAGGGAAGGCTATGAACCCCCTCAAAATAGATCTTTCCCCCATGGATAAAGAATGTTTGTGCCATGCACCAAACTAGACCTTTGAGATACAATATTTCTTGGTACCTACTAGATAGGAGATGATTAAAGTAATTATTGTGCAAACCAGGGGTCAGTCAACTATATGGTCTATAGGTCAAATGTCTTCCATCTGTTTTCCTGTGGCCTGCAAACTAGGAATGGTTTTTACATTTTAAATGGTCAGGGGAAAATATCAAAAGAGGAATAGTATTTCATGATGCGAAGATTACATGAAATTCAAATTTCAGAGTTCATAAATAAAGTTTTACTGGAATACAGCCACACTCATTTGCTTATGTATTGTTTATGCCGGCTCTCAAGCTACAAAGAAGAATTGAGTAGTTGCTGCAAAGACTTTATGGCCTGAAAAGCTGAAAATATTTACCATCTGGGTCTTTTCGGTAAAAGTTTGCTGATTCCTGGTTTAGACACTCAACAAGTGCCCTTTAGCACCTACAATATGCCAGGTGCTAAAGTCATAGAGAGAAAGGGCAATCAACAAGGGTGTGAGTGTGTGTGTTAAATTGCTTCAGTCGTGTCCAACTCTTTGTGACCCTGTGGACTATAGCCCGTCAGGCTCCTCTGTTCATGTGATTATCCAGGCAAGAATACTAGAGTGGGCTGCCATTTCCTCCTCCAGGCAATCTTCCCCACCCAGGGATCGAACCCGCACTTCTTATGTCTCCTGCACTGGCAAGCAGATTCTTTACCACTAGTGCCACCTGGAACGCCTAATCAAGGATATTCCTTCTTAAAAATTCTAAAAGCATATTATTCCAAATCGGGTAGACTTGGGATCCCATCTCAGCTCTACTGACTTTGAACACGTTTCTTGACCTCAGTTTCCTCATCTATAAAGCAGGGTTGTGAATGACCTACTCACACGGATATGTGGATATAAAATGATACAATCTGGGGACTTCCCTGGCTGTCTAGTAGTTGGGACTTTGCCTTCTGATGCAGAGGGTGCAGGTTCAATCTCTGGTCAGGAAGCCAAGATCCCATATGCCTTGAGGCAAAAAAAAACCCATAAAACAGAAACAATATTGTAAAATAATCAATAAAGACTTAAAAAAATGTCTACATCAAAAAAGCCTTAAAAAATATAATAAAATAGCATGATCTGTGCAAAGCTCCTCAAACAGAGAGAAAAGACCAGCAGCTAACAGCTCCTTCCTGGATCTCCCTTCGTTCTCACGTGTGCCAGGAGAGCAGGTAAGGATGAGTGAGTGAGGTCACAGCCTCCTTGTCTAAATGTTTTCTTCTTAGAAAACATCTTTCTTCTTTACATCCTTCCCTATGTGAAAAATCCCTGTCAGAGGAATATTAAAAGGCCCTAACACCTACAGTGAGATGGAAGGCAAGCTTGTGATCTCACAGCTAAATCATTTTTGTCTTCCTCTACACTGATCTGATACTGGCCCCCTTAAAAAATAATAATAATAATATGAAAGTTGGGAAGTGGAAAACTTCATCCTCTGGAGTTTTCAAAAACTAATTCAGTTGTAATCATGGAAGATTGAAACGAGGATTCATGACACATATCTCTTCCTCCTGGGCAGATGAATCTATGACTTGCATTTGATTTTAAATGTGATTTTCCTGCATCGTCAGTGGGTTTGATTGATAGAGCACATGAGGCCACTCAGGAAAATGATACAGTGGAGATCAAAGCATGAAAGATAATTTTCGCTGAAATGTCTGCAGCCGACGGTGAGTTATAAGCCTTTGTCTCCCACTTTATGGAACACAATTTCATTTAAAGCCAAAATCTGTCACTTCAGCATTGTTTATCGGAATGCATCCTACACCGCGGTCCCCCAAAGAACAGTGTCAAGTTGAAAGGTAGAAAATCAAACGGGTACAAATATCCCAGGACAAAATTAAGTAAGGGGAATGGCTTCTTATCTGCATAAATATTATCCACCGGTGATGCATTTGGGACAAGAAATGAAGTCATTCATCTTCAAGGTAAATACTCAGCACTGTCAGAGGGGCCTGACACAGCCATACAAACCCAGGGAATCCTGCTTGGCAGCTCCTAGGTCTCTGCTTCATAACTCTGCTTTATTCATGGGTCCACAAGGAGAGGCACAACTGGATTTTTATCTTTGCACAACTTTTCTAAACCTTTCCTTTTGCAATTCATTCACATCGTCAATATATCATGATTGAGGATCTACCAAAGACCATCAGGAGTTATCTGGAAGGCAGGAAGGCAGAATACGAGGACCTGCAATTAAAAGACCTAGGCTTGAGTCCAGATGCTCCTCCTTTCCAGCTCTGGGACCTTGGACAAGCCCCTTCACTCCTCTGAACCCCAGTTTTCCCCACTACCAAGTGGAGGGCAAATGAGTCCAGACTTGGAAATGCTTCATACACTGTTGTGTGCTTCACAGATGCAAAGCCCAAGGACAGTGCCATTCTAGGCATGGTTGCAGGTCCAGGAGGCCTCAGTTGTCACTGATTTCATGAAGATGTCCCTACAGGTAAGGGTCACCAGTTTTAGCAGAAAGGTTTTGTGGCGAAAATGACTTCACTGAGGCACCTCGATCCCTCTGCCACCAATGGACTCTACGGCATTCGTTTCTGAGACTCCTAGAGGATGCCATATTCTGAGCCTACCCACTCTCCTGCCTCATCACTCATTATCCCCCACCAGCTTTTCCTACACTTTGGTAGATGTCACTGTGACTTATCTAAGAAAGAGCCCCTTCTTCTTTGCTAAGGGAACCCCAATTTTTAGGTATTGAATAGTCACATGATTCAGGAGAAGCTATCCCCCTCCTGGGCCTTGAAGAATAAACCCTGATTGATCTAAACTAATCATAGTAATACTGACCCTCTTCTACATGACTGATTCTGACCAAAGAGAGTTGTTGGGAAGTCTATTGGGAACTTTTATTAATAGGAAGTTCATCCTTATTGTTAAAAAGAGATGCAAGAAAGGAAATATTTCTTTTCTGGTCTTTGGGCATTGTCATATGTGGGTGTGATGTTTGGTGCTATGGCAGCCATATTGTGACCAATAGAGGAAAAGACTGGGACAAAGGCCACAGTTTATAAGTCAGAGCAGAAAGATGGCAAGAGCCCAGGTCTTTGATGATATGACTGAACTACTAAATAAGCCAACTCTGGAGTCATCCTACCTTCAAACTCCTTTTCATACAAGATAATAATTCCCCCAATGGGTTCTTTAAACCATCTGAGCTTTCTCTTACTTGCTAACAAATACATGTGGATTCCAAGTTGTTATTTCCATTACAGAATTCACTCCTGACACAATTCACCCATGCTGGCATCAGTGGCAGGTGGTGGCTGGACTGGGGAGGGCCCAGGAGAACTCTTCAGGAACAGGGTTACAAGGAGCTGTCTTATCTTTGATCTCTGCTACTAAGTCTCAGGCTTTCTGTATCCCTCCTCTAACCACCCACTGCCTGCTCCCCCTTATCTGGATAACTCCTCTTCATAATTCAGGTTTCAACTTAACAGTCACTTCCTTAGCCAGGCCATCTCTGATCAACACCCACAGGAGGTCAAGATACTCTATGATACATACATTCTCATAGCTCCAGTATGTTCTTCATAGCATTTATCATAAATTGTAATTATACATTTGTTTGACTATGATTAATGTCCAACTCTGTAAGCTCCATAAGGTCAGGGACCACACTGCGTTTACCAGTATACATTCACCTCCTACAATAGAGATAGGCATATAACAGTTGCCTCAGTAAATATTTATTGAATTCATGAATTAATTAATTGGTTAATTAATGCCTCTTACATTTCAGTCATACTTAGTTTCTGAAAATATCCAGATTCTGGCCTGAAATGTCCTTCCCACCTCCCACTGTGTGCAGTCTTGAGAAACAGAAGCCAGAGGGGACAGAGTCTCCTTCCCATAATCAGGAGGTTGGGAGGCTTTGTGGAATGCAGAATTTTCAGTGCTAAAATTATCACAGTCCCAGGAAAGTCAGGACAGTTGGTTACCCTGCTTGTGACTGAGCATGGGACTGGGCACAGTCAATCAGACGCTTTCTCCTGCAACTTGCTTCTGACGCAAGAACACGGGGCCTATTGGGTTTCTGTAGATTCTCTGCTGGGACAGCTCTGACATCTGCAGACTACTCTATCCCCAACACACGCCCTTGGTGGAGTTGCCGCTGTACAGACCTCTACAGCAACCTTGTTTGGGGGCCCTTTGCCTAGCTGGTCCTTCAGGACTCCCCTCAAAATATTCTTTTTCTTTATTAAATCATCTTTTGGGATGAACAACTGAGAATTTAGAGACAGAAACAAGAAGTCACATCTTATACTTTAAATCCCCAGCATGAGTCCTGGCACAGAGTATGGGTTCATGGGAGGTTTGATGAATGAATAAATGAGTGAGAAAATTAAATGACCTGACTCCCTTCTCTGCCATATGGTGTCACTGCAAGAAACAGATGGCACACTCAAGTGGGGTAATCAAGAAGAGCTTAATAGGGACTTCCCTGGCAGTCCAGTGGTTAAGACTCTGAGTTTCCACTGCTAGGAGGGCATGAGTTCAATCCTTGGTCAGGGAACTAAGATCCTGCATGCTGCCACTCCATGTGGCAAGGCCAAAAAAATGTTTTTAACCTTAAAAATAGATGCGTTTAATAAAGGGCTATGTACAGAGGTATGAGCAGGATTTAGAAAAACCAAAAAGAGATGTTGCATTACCCCCAGAACTAGCAGGAGTGAGGAACCATTATCAGCACTGAAGAGAAAGATGAAACAGCTGTGGAACCCAAGGAGGGCAGCTAGAGCTGTTGGAGAGAGCTGCCTGGCAGGAGCTGCGACCTGCAGTAAAGAAAGGCATGGCAGGTCAACTGGGAAGAGCCAGAGGAACAAATCCCCCACCCTCTCTCTCCTCCCATCCTCTACTATCCTATGAGGGTCCCCCACTGACCAAACCCAACCAGCCACAAGAAGGTAAGGGAACTCAGGTGACACAGTCCACAGAGGTCAGCCTCCTGGGGTACAGAGCAAGAGAAGGAAGGGTGGACAGGAGGAAGGACTTCAGGGGCATGTGCTAAATATCCAGTGCAGAGAGAGGACGCACTAAGAAAATCTCCTTCACCCAGCACTTCCAGTCCCGGAGAGGCTAAAGCTCTATGAAGAGTCAGTCCCATCCCACTGCCACCAGCATCACCCATCAGCTATAGGCTTACCCTAAACCCTGCAGTATCGCCTTCATATGTACACATTTCCACCATGATTTTGTCCATAAGAGAAACTTATCCTCCAAACCCTGTAGAGTAGCCACAGAGCCCAGAAGTCTGGAGCTTTCCAACTTGGAAGCAGCTTCAAGGCTCAAGAGAGCCAAGAAATAAAACTGATGCCAGAAATCTGGACCCCAGGCAGGCAGCGTGGGTGAGCCGCCCCAGCAGATGAGCAGGCTCCCATCCCTTCACCCCAAAAGTAGCAAACACATCTCTCATTCACTGTGGCCCCTTCACTTCCAACTGGAGGTGCAATAACTTCTAAAAGTTTAGTATCATCCAACAACAGCAATCTCTCCTTCATGCACAGAAAACAGAAACTCACTCATCTCTGGGCATGAAACACGGACTCAAGCTCCCTTCTCATTTTATGTCCACTAACCTCAGAGAGTCAGTTATGACTTATGCAATTTTTTAAAGCTATCTTCTAACTTATTTATTTTAATTGAAGGATAGTTGCTTACAACATTAGTTTGATTTCTGCCATATACCAACATGAATTAGCCAGAGGTGTACATGGGTCCCCTCCCATGACCTGTGCATTTTTAACTAGTGCTGGAAGTAGGTGGGGGCAAAGGATTTACCAGTAATAAGGAGTAAAAATGCAAAAGTTTTATTGATAAGATATGCATGTAAAGGGCTTGATATGGTGCCTGACATGGAAAAACACTCAATAAATGTTTGCCACCCAGTGTCTGTTGTCTTCATTCTTAGTAATGCTAGCCATTTTATTGAGCATTTACTATGGACTAAGTATATTATGGACACTTGACCCTCACAGCAACTCTGGTTGAATAGCTGTGGTTCTCTGCCCCAGTATCCTTTTTCTAAGAACTGCCTTAACCCACCTCCAACCCCTGTAATCAGAGCTGACTCAGAGAAAGACACATCACCCAAGCTGAGTCAAAAGGTTCTTTCCTTAGAAATTTGGACACTGAGACCAACAGAACTGAATCACCCTCATTCCTGGTCACTGAACTGTTAAGATGCAAACCTTCACATTTATTTCCCGTCTACACAAAGGACTGCAAAAACAATTCTGTATATGCATCAGTCCTGGAGCCAGTTTTCCAAACCTCAGTGTCCATCCTGCCTTTTTTGTGACTTCTTGTTCAGTAACAATAAAACCCTCCTTTGCACTTAAGATACCTCGAGTTGGGCTTCTGGCATTTGTAACCACAAGCATTCCTTGAGACAGGTATTAATATCTCTACTTTACCTGGATGAGAGCATCAAAGCTGAAAAAAACAGTGAAATAAGTAATCTGCCTGAGATATCCCCGGTACTATGGGAAAAACCACCAGACCATTCAGGTATGACCTAAATCAAATCCCTTATGATTATACAGTGGAAGTAACAAATAGATTCAAGGGATTAGATCTGATAGACAGAGTGCCTGAAGAACTATGGATGGAGGTTCGTGACACTGTACAGGAGTCAGGGATCAAGAACATCCCAAGAAAAAGAAATGCAAAAAGGCAAAATGGTTGTCTGAGGAAGCCTTACAAATCCCTGAGAAGAGAAGCTAAAGGCAAAGGAGAAAAGGAAAGATACCCATCTGAATGCAGAGTTCCAGAGAATAGCAAAGAGAGATAAGAAAGCCTTCCACAGTGATCAAAGCAAAGAAGTAGAAGAAAACAATAGAATGGGAAAGACTAGAGATCTCTTTAAGAAAATTAAAGCTACCATGGGAACATTTCATGCAAAGATTGGCACACTTAAGAACAGAAACGGTATGGACCTGACAGAAGCAAAAGATATTAAGAAGAGGTAGCAAGAATACACAGAAGAACTGTACAAAAAAGATCTTCATGACCCAGATAATCACGATGGTGTGATCACTCACCTAGAGCCAGATATCCTGAAATACCAAGTCAAATGGGCCTTAGGAAGCATCACCATGAACAAAGCTAGTGAAGGTGATGGAATTCCAGTTGAGCTATTTCTAATCCCAAAAGATGATGCTGTTAAAGTGCTGCATGCAATATGCCAGCAAATTTGGAAAACTCAGCAGTGGCCACAGGACTGGAAAAGGTCAGTTTTCATTCCAATCCCAAAGAAAGGCAATCCAAAAGAATGCTCAAACTACCTCACAATTGTACTCATTTCACACGCTAGCAAAGTAATGGTCAAAATTCTCCAAGCCAGGCTTCAACCGTACATGAACCATGAGCTTCCAGATGTTCAAGCTGGATTTAGAAAAGGCAGAGGAACAAGAGATCAAATTGTCAAATCCGCCGGATCATCAAAAAAGCAAGAGAGTTCCAGAAAAACATCTACTTCTGCTTTATTGACTACACCAAAGCCTTTGTGTGGATCACAACAAACTGTGGAAAATTCTTAAAGATATGGGAATACCAGACCACCTGACCTGCCTCCTGAGAAATCTGTGTGTAGGTCAAGAAGCAACAGTTAGAATTGGACATGGAACAACAGACTGGTTCCAAATCAGGAAAGGAGTATGTTAAGGCTGTATATTTTTACCCTGCTTATTTAATTTATATGCAGAGTAGCTCATGCTAAATGCTGGGCTGGTTGAAGCACAAGCTGGAATCAAGATTGCTGGGATAACTATCAATAACCTCAGATATGCAGATGACACCACCCATAGGGCAGAAAGCAAAGAAGAACTAAAAAGCCTCTTGATGAAAGTGAAAAAGGAGAGTGAAAAAGCTGGCTTAAAACTCAGCATTCAGAAAACTAAGATCATGGCATTCAATCCCATTACTTCATGGCAAATAGATGGGGGAACAATGGAAACAGTGACAGACTTTATTTTGGGGGGCTCCAAAATCACTGCAGATGGTGACTGCAGTCATAAAATTAAAAGATGCTTGCTCCTTGGAAGAAAAGCTATGACCAACCTAGACAGCATATTAAAAAGCATAGACATTACTTTGCTGACAAAGGTCCATCTAGTCAAAGCTATAGTTTTTCCAGTAGTCATGTATGGATGTGAGAGTTGGACTATAAAGAAAGCTGAGTGCCAAAGAATTGATGCTTTTGAACTGTGGTATTGGAGAAGACTCTTGAGAGTCTCTTGGACTGCAAGGAAATCAAACCAGTCCATCCTAAAGGAAATCAACTCTTAATATTCATTGGAAGGACTGATGCTGAAGTTGAAACTCCAATACTTTGGCCACCTGATGGGAAGAACGGACTCATTTGACAAGACACTGATGCTGGGCAAGATTGAAGGCAACAGGAGAAGGGGATGATAGAGGACAAGATGGTTGGACAGCATTACCAACTTGATGGACATGAGTTTGAGCAAGCTCTGGGAGTTGGTGATGGACAGGGAAGTGCTGCAGTCCATGGGGTCGCAAAGAGTCGGACACGACTAAGCGGCTGAACTGAAGTGGTAAAAGCCAGCTTTCAAACTCAGGATTGTCTGAGTCCATTACAAACTCACTCTGCCCCATCAGATCAGTTCTCCTCAGATCTGAACTTAATTATTCCCTTCCGGTGTGAAATTTTAAAGAGAGAAACAGAGAAGTAAGGGAAAGGCATCCAACATAGGTTTGCACTCAACTGGGTTAAACTAAACAGAACTGAATTGAGTGACTGTGTTTCCATGAATCTAAGCTATGTGCTTTTTCACATTTCACCACTTTTAAAACACACTCATCTTACAATCAATATAAGTTTTTAATGGAGCGCATCTTTTTCCCCCAAAGAGCTGTTATCAAATCAATGACCTAACTTACAATCAATGGTACCTTATAAATAATGAAATATGGTAAAATATTGTCACTTTGGGAAGGTACCTACTTATTCCAATGATGCTGCCATTGTCAAAAACACTTCTGGAGTTCTCTAGAATTCCGTTCTGGAATGTTCATGTTGGGGCAGCTCATTTTTTTCAAGGAAAGAGACTCCAATGACCCTGTGCCCTTCCTGTTACCACTTTGTACCTAAGCAGCTGCTAACACCACATGGCAGTCTGAAATAAAAGAAAACTGAATTTGTATCCTCAGCAAACTCAGAATATCCTGGATTCATTTATAAATGCTAAATTTTGAAAACACCTAAATTTGGAAGGTTTTCTTAGTCCTACGCAAAATAAGTCTTCAGAGAGACACTTCATCGGCTCACTGGAACTGAAGAATTTCATTTTCACATCAGTTCAAATCCAACCAGCTCTCCTTTCCTTGCTGGGGAGACTGGACTCTCAGATACTGCTGGGGAGGATGGGTAGAAAAGGTTACATAGGGTATAATCCCTATGCAAGAGGGATTTAATGATATCAAAATTACTCTTTTGACCCAGCAATTTGACATCTAGAAATTGATACTACAAATGCACTTGCACGCATATGCATAAGATTATTCACAAAAACACCGTAATGTCAAAATATTGGAAATGCCACCAACAGGAGACTGGCTAAACAAATTATTGTATGGCTACTTAATAGAATACATTCAGCTGCTTCCCAGGTGGCGCAATGGTGAAGAATCTGCCTGCCAACGCAGGAGACACAGGTGACACAGTTTCGACCCCTGGGTTGGGAAGATCCCCTGGAGGAGGAAATGGCACCCCACTCCAGTATTCTTGCCTGGACAATCCCATGTACAGAGGAGCCTGGTGGGCAACAGTCCATGGGGTTGCAAAGAGTCGGACATGACTGAGTGTCTAGCACATACACACACACATTCAGCTGCTAGAAAAAAAAAGAGAGGTTTCTCCATACTATTTCTATGTATTAATATCTCCCCAAAATATCATATTAAGAAAAGCAAGGTATAGAACAGTATGTGTAGCAGATTATATTTTGAGAAAAGGGACAAAGCAGAGTTTGTATTTATATTTGTATTATTCACATATATAAATTCTAGAAAGAGTGTAAGATAGTCTTGAAGGTGGGATTTATTAGGTCTCCTCTGCTGTATAATAAATTACCCCAAACAGCACAGCTTAAAACAACATGCATTTATTACCTCCCCGTGTCTATGACCTGGGATCCACAAGCAGCTAGCTGGGTGGTTCTGACTCAGGGTCTCTCAAGGCTACAGGTAAGAAGCCAGCCACGACTGCAGTCATCAGAGGGTTGTCTGGGGCTGAACAATAGGCTTCCAGCCTCACTTCTGTGGTTGCTGGCAGGCCGCAAGTCCTCACTGGCTGTTAGTGGGACACCTCATTTCCTCACCACAGGGACCTCTTCCTAGGGTGCCTGAGTGACCTCACATCATGGTGGCTGGCTTCCTCCAAAGCAACGGATGAGAGACAGCGAGATGGACAGGCAGAAAGAGCCCAAGACCAAAGCTGCAGTTTTTTATAACCTAACCTCAGAAGTGACATACCATCACTTCTGCAGCATTCTGTTGGTCACAAAGACTGACGCAGCAGACCTCCCTGGTGGTAAAGTGGTTAAGAACCCACCCGCCAGTGCAGGGACATGGACAGGGGTTCAATCCCTGGTCCGGGAACAAAGCTCGCACATGCTGCTGGAGCCACTGAGTCTGTGCGCCACAACTACTGAAGCCTGGGTTCTCTAGACCCGTGCTCTGCAACAAGAGGAGCCACCTCAACGAGAAGCCCACGCACCGCATCTAGAGAAAGCCCACGGGCAGCAACGAAGACCCAGCACAGCCAAAAATAAATAAACAAGTAAATAAAGTAATTTTTTTTTTAAGATCAACCCTATTACAATACAGGAAGGGACCACTCAAGGGTGTGAATGCCACGAGGCAGGAATTATGGGGGACCCTCTTGGAAGCTGGTTACCTCCGGGGAGAACCGAGGTGCTGGAGATGGGGACAGGAGAGAGACATTTTACTATATTTTTTGTATTATTTCTCTTTTGAACTTTACACTATACTTTCTATTCAAAACATTGGAATTTAAAAGAGTGAGAGAAAAAGAGATTGCCCTCAGGGACAACCAAGCAGCCGGGATCAGAATTTGAGACACCTTCTGATAGAGCCATGGTTCTCAAACTGGGGCACAGGTACCCCAGGGGAAGCCTACTGTATCCCTGAAAAATTCAAAGCTACAAACATGACCGTCTTCCTCGGAGCATCAGTAGACTTGACTCAGTAAGTAACTTAAAATAGATGTAGCACGAAGTAGAACACAGAATTCACAAATATCTAAGATAAAACATGAAACTTCAAAGAAATGTTCACCCTTACAGAGACTGTTTTGGGATACACTTGCAGAATTTGAATTCTTTTTCCTTTCTTCTTAGGGGTAAGTTTGTTAAAAGTTTCAAAACCACTGCTCTGGGCAAATTTATCTCCAAAATAGCACAGAAAATCAATCTCATTGCTGTAAGATAAATTTTATTTCAATAAAAATGAAACAAGTAACACGTTGATGATCTATTACTGCCACCCAACTTGGCCACAAATGACTTTCACGTGTTTTTGAAAAATCCAATCCACCACCCTCAGAGGACCAATATGCTATTAATTCTGAACATTACAGGCAGAAGAGGTAACCCTTGGGGGCAGCATTCACCCCTAGGGCAGCATCAGAAGGTACATACTCCAATAGTGGCTGTTTGGAAGGGGGCAATGCACAAGTGAAACCATCAGCTTTGCTCTATTTTTTTAATGTTGCCCATGACCAGCAAATGGAGTTTGGTTTCCCTGCTCTCTGTTTTTCCATTTGGTACCTTCCCTTCCCTCCCATGTATTCTCCTGGAAACCAAAAGTGGATCATGTTGTCTCTTGAACAATACATGGATGAAAAAATGATGAAGACCCTGGACTCTAGAGTCTGACTCCAAACCCAAACTCTAGCCCCCTCTACTCAGTTGCTGTGTGACCTTGAGCAACTTCTTAAACTCTCTGAACTTGCTTCTTCACCCAGAAAACAGTGGAAATAAAAGTTTACTGAGATCGTATTATGGAAACCTCTTAGCCCAGATGTTACGTAGAGTAACCATTCAATAAGTATTAGGCTTCTGATAAAATAATTCTATTGAGCAATGAATGTCTTAACAGTAATGAATTCTTGGTTCACCAACCAGCCTAAGGTCTGACACAGATAGATAAAACTTTCTCTTTTTTTTTGGTCACATCGCTCGGCTTGTGGGATCTCAGTTCCCCAGTCAGAGATCAAGCCCAGACCCTCAGCACTGAGAGCTCAAAGTCTTAACTACTGGACTTCCAGGGGAATTTTCTGCATTTTCTTTCTTTTTTTTTAAAGTCACTCAGTCATGTCCAACTCTTTGCGACCCCAAGGCATGGACTACACTGTCCATGAAATTCTTCAGGCCAGAATACTGGAGTGGGTAGCCTTTCCCTTCTCCAGGGGATCTTCCCAACCCAGGGATCGAACCCAGGTCTCCCGCATTGCGAGTGGATTCTTTACCAGCTGAGCCACAAGGGAAGCCCTGCATTTTCTTCTTTATAATTCCCTAGATTCCAAATGCTTTATCATGAACAAGTATGACCTTTGTAATCAGACACAAAGCTGGCATTATCTTTGTGCCAGCTCATCCTGAACCCAGCAACTGGCCACCAATTTCTGCTTTGGCTGATTCATCTTTTGAGCATGAATAATTACTCCAATTAAAGATGGAGTCTTAATTTGTTTTTTTGTTAAAAATAAATTAAGGCGCTTCCCTGGTAGTCCAACAGTTAAGACTCTGCATTATGCAGAGTGTGAGGGTTCAATCCCTAGTCGGGGAACTTAGATCCCACATGCCACATGGCAAAACCAAAATAAAAAAATAAAATATAATGGATATTTACCTTTCAGGCAGCATGGAACTTCCCAAGCTAGAGAGAATGGAGGAAAATTAAAAAGGTCTCAAATTTCTCCTCCTTCCTCCCACCCCCATTCCCTCCCATCACCCAACCTGGGCTCCAATACCTTGGAGAAAAACTGAGGGCAGCTAACTTTGGGCTTTTATTCTGGACAGTTAAGAGCAGAAGCCGAGGGTGGGGGGGAGGGTGGTGGCCCTGCTAATGTGGATGAAATCAAGGCAAATAAGGGAAGGGTAAATTCTGGAACATGTTTTACAATCCCATTAGTTCTAAGCACACAGGATTTCAAATCAAACAGCATCCACACACATACTCTTGGATTATTTAAGAGATAAGGCATATCCAAAATTAGCATATAGATCACAGGCATGCACTTGAGTGCTACTAAAGTGGGCTATAAATGCCTGAAAAGCAGTTGTTTCTCTGAAGAGAGCTTTACGCCATTCCAAAATCTTGTTCAGGAAATGGGAACCGTAAGTCAAATGAACCCCACTCACTTTCTGGTTTTCACACCTAACTCTTGTATCTCCTTGCGGCAAGTCACCCACTCTCTCCAAACCTTCATTTCCCTACCAGTAAAATGAGTATTCTAGTACCTCTCATCACCTCATGGGAGGATCTAAAGGGACATGGCAAGCAAACACTTTCTAAACTATGTTAGCTGCTCAGTCATGTTGGACTCCTTACGACCACATGGATTGTAGCCCACCAGGATTCTCTGTCCATGGAATTCTCCAGGCAAGAATACTAGAGTGGGTAGCCATTCCCTTCTCCAGGGGATCTTCCCAACCCAGGGGCTGAACCCAGGTCTCCTGCATTGCAGGCAGATTCTTTACCATCCGAGCCACCAGGGAAGCCCTCTGAACCGTAAAGAGCTCTGCAAATACAAGATTATGTTCATCTCCTCTCATAGACTTATCTATATGCTGCTATGTTGCAAAAGAAGATTTAGGGCATATGTCAGCAAGGTTCTTTGTTTAATTTTGAAGTTCAAGAAAGAAAGAACTAAGAATCCAGGGATTCAAATACAAATCTGAATTTGATACAAATTTGATTCAAATACAGGGACACAAATACAATTTCCATGATGACACAAGCATAACTAGTTTACCTAATAAATTCATTGCTCAGACACAGTGGAAAGATAAATTCTCCCTCAGTCTCAAGGTTTCAGTTACCTATATATTCTAAATCTATCAAGTGCTATTGAGTGCCTACTATGTGTAGTACCCAAAACAATGTCTAACACTGAAACACACATCATATACACCCCCACCCCCACCACTCCCATACATAGCACATACTCTTTACAAGTGGGAAGAACACAGGTTTCTGGAGTTCAAAGCATCTTAATGCAAACTGGCTCCCAGAGTCATCTTTTCTCTCTTTGAGAATTACTTAAGTCTTCTCTAAGCCACCATTTCTTCACATGAAAACTGGAGATCAACCACCCTCAAAGCCTCATAGGATAACTGGAAATATTAAATATTGAGGACCTAGCAGAGTATTAATAGATTTTTAACAATGGCAGCTACTATAATTTTCCATCACTGCATATTTTGGAGTGCTTATGCTTAGAGTGCTTTAAACAAATTCTTTCTTTTAGGCAACAAACAACAGCATTAAAATTTTTTTTAATTAATATGAGTTCTCATAGTGTTCAGAACACAGATCACAATGATAAATGCTTGATTCTTTCCCTCTTCAAAAAATTTACAGTTCTTCCACGTGACATTTAATGGAGCATTTTGTGTCACTCTACAAAAAATAAATTTAAATTGAAGACACGGAAACATGGGAGAGTCCTTTTTTGGGGCTTAATTTGTACTTGAGTACAATAAAATCTCATCCTAGAAGCTAGAGTCATAAAACTAAAAGTAGGGAAGGAAAAGAATGGCTAATTAGGTGCTGAAAGTAAAAATTCTTTCTTTATTACTGTTTCATTAAGACCTACCAATTGGTCAGGCAGAGGGGCTTAGACGTGCCATTCTAGTTAATGGTCGGTTACAAATTTCCACCATAAACTCATCTTCCTTCCCACATCTTAAATCTCAGGCACTGGCAGCTAATAAGTAGAGAAAGCTCTGAGGCCCAGGGCAATCTCTCTCTCAATCCAATCTCCCTCTCACTCTGCCCCCCTACCCTGCCATAACTGTCTGTAAGGGCTCCTGACTTCATGCTCAGAAACCCAACTCTAACTCAGATCATCATGAAAGGAATACACTGGTTTACCCAGCTGGTGTGATGTATGGAAAGAAACAGAGTCCCAGGGTAGAGAAAGGACTCACTGCCAACAAGGCACACACCCTCCCCACCCCCATTTCGCTCCTCTGTCTTTATCTCTATCCTTTATTCTCTATCTCTCCCCTTGGATGAGGAAAAGCATATGCTGACAGCTCCACATTCACATCCTACCTCTTTAGGAGCCACGATACATTAATCCCAGGGGAGATTCCAACGGACTCCGCTCAGGCCATAGTGCTTCCCCATGGTCAACACTGTCAGACACAGCGGGCACTGTGGTTGACTAGGCATGTGCCATTTGCCCATCACAGCAGACACTGGCAATGCCTCACCCATGTCCCTTGAACTTCTGTAGCCCATATAAGCCAAAGGCATCCCTGAGACCCAACACCTGAAGGCTCATTCTTGGCTGAGACAAAATGAGCCAGAAGTTCCAGGAAGTAAGCCCCTCCGGCAGCATCCCTCAGATGTGTCAGATGGGAGATGCAAGATGAATATCTGTTTCCTCACCAGTCAGGTGGGACCCTTTGAGGTGTGTGCAGCACCATCAGCTAAAGCTCACTAAAAGGACTGAGCCCAAGTGTCTGTAGAAGTAGCTTTCTCATTACTGCACTCTGTGCTTAGTCGCTCAGTTGTGTCTGACTCTTTGTGACCCCATGGACTGCAGCCCGCTAGGCTCCTCCGTCCATGGGGATTCTCCTAGGCAAGAATACTGGAGTGGGTTGCCAGGCCCTCCTCCTGGGGATCTTCCCAACCCAGGGATCGAACCAAGGTCTCTGGCATTACAGGTGGATTCTTTACCATCTGAGCCACCAGGGAAGCCCAAGAATACTGGAGTGTGTAATCTACCCCTTCTCCAGGGGAACTTCTTGACCTAGGAATTGAACAGGGGTCTCCTGCATTGCAGGCAGATTCTTTACCAGCTGAGCTAAAAAGAAGCCCTACTGTACTCTGTATTGATTTAAACTCCATTGTCTCATTTCTCCCTGTGAAGGTCAATTTTATGTGTCAACTTGATTGGGCCATAGGGTACCCAGATAGCTGGTAAGAAACTATTCTGGGGTGTGTCTGTGAAGATGTTCAGGTGTGAGATTAACATTTAAATAAGTGCTTAGTAAAGCAGACTGCCCTCCCTAATTTGGTGGGCCTCGACCAATCAGGTGAAGGCATGAACAGAACTGAATAGGGTCACAGGCGGTGCTAGTGGTAAAGAACCCGCCTGCCAATAAAGGAGACCTAAGAGACACACATTCAATCCCTGAGTAGGAAGATCCCCTAGAGGAGGGCATGGCAACCCACTCTAGCAGTCTTGCCTGGAGAATCCCCATGGAGAGAGGAGCCTGGTTGGCTATAGTCCATAGAGTCACAGAGAGTTGGATGCAACTGAAATGACTTAGCACACATACATGCCCCCAAGGAAGAGAGAATTTCTCCTGCCTGACTGCCTTTGAGCTGGGACATCAGGATTTTCCTGCCTTCAGACTCAAACTGAGACATCAGCTCTCTTGGGTCTCCAGTGGGCTGTCTCATCTTACATACCTTGGGATTTGTCAGCCTTCATAATTGTGTGAGCCTATTAATTAATCTTCTATTGGTCCTGTTGCTCTGCAGTACCCTAACACACACCCATATTCATACTGGTGCTTCCTGGAGTCATCCTACAAATAACCACTTACATATAAATCCTTATCTCAGGGCCTTCTCATGGGGGAACTCAGCCAAAGAAATCCCTGGCTCTTTTAGGAGAGGAAAGATGCCTGGGAACTGGCAGCCCAGCTGAACCACACAGGAGAAAGGCGAGCTTCCTAAATGAGATGATTCTGGGAAAATAAAAACCACCCAGACCCATCATGGTCTGAGTCGCTGAGCAGATAGGATGGGGTAACTCCCACCCAGGGCAAGCATGTGGAGGATGGTTCCTGGACTGAGCTGACACAAGGCAGGCTGCCTACCTGCTCAAACATCCATCTTAACCAAGGTTTCTGCATGGGGATCGGTTCTTCCGCTCTTGGCCTAAGCCCCATGGCTTCTCCAGCAGGTATATTGGCTCTGTGGTGTTGACTCGCTGCCCTTTTGCTGTTTGGTCAACCTCAAGCCTTGTCTTCCAATCTCCAAATTTTCTCTGACCCATTTGACTCCATGTCTGAACTTGACTTTCAGAGTTTCAGCTTCTCAAGTGTCTTTTAAAAAGACAAAAAATCAACAAAACTAAAAGTTGGTTTTTCGAGAAGATAAACAAAATTGACAAGCCATTAGCCAGACTCATCAAGAAACAAAGGGAGAAGAATCAGATCAACAAAATTAGAAATGAAAATGGAGAGATCACAACAGACTACACAGAAATACAAAGGATCATAAGAGACTACTACCAACAGCTATATGCCAATAAAATGGACAACTTGGAAGAAATGGACAAATTCTTAGAAAAGTATAACTTTCCAAAATTGAACCAGGAAGAAATAGAAGATCTTAACAGACCCATCACAAGCACGGAAATCGAAACTGTAATCAGAAATCTTCCAGCAAACAAAAGCCCAGGACCAGACGGCTTCACAGCGGAATTCTACCAAAAATTTAGAGAAGAGCTAACACCTATCCTACTCAAACTCTTCCAGAGAATTGCAGAAGATGGTAAACTTCCAAACTCATTCTATGAGGCCACCATCACCCTAATTCCAAAACCAGACAAAGATGTCACAAAAAAAGAAAACTACAGGCCAATATCACTGATGAACATAGATGCAAAAATCCTTAATAAAATTCTAGCAAACAGAATCCAACATCATATTAAAAAGATCATACATCATGACCAAGTGGGCTTTATCCCAGGAATGCAAGGTTTCTTTAACATCCGCAAATCAATCAATGTAATTCACCACATTAACAAACTGAAAGATAAGAACAATATGATTATCTCAATAGATGCAGAAAAAGCCTTTGACAAAATTCAACATCCATTTATGATAAAAACTCTCCAGAAAGCAGGAATAGAAGGAACATACCTCAACATAATAAAAGCTATATATGACAAACCCACAGCAAACATTATCCTCAATGGTGAAAAACTGAAAGCATTTCCCCTAAAGTCAGGAACAAGGCAAGGATGCCCACTTTCACCACTACTATTCAACATAGTTCTGGAAGTTTTGGCCACAGCAATCAGAGCGGAAAAAGAAATAAAAGGAATACAGATAGGAAAAGAAGAAGTAAAAACTCTCACTGTTTGCAGATGACATGATCCTCTACATAGAAAAACCCTAAAGATTCTACCAGAAAACTACTAGAGCTAATCAATGAATATAGTAATGTTGCAGGATACAAAATTAACACACAGAAATCCCTTGCATTCCTATACACCAATAATGAGAAAACAGAAAGAGAAATTAAGGAAACAATACCATTCACCATTGCAACAAAAAGAATAAAATACTTAGGAATATTTCTACCTAAAGAAACAAAAGACTTATATATAGAAAACTACTATAAAACACTGATGAAAGAAATCAAAGAGGACACAAACAGATGGAGAAATATATCGTGTTCATGGATTGGAAGAATTAATATAGTGAAAATGAGTATACTACCCAAAGCAATCTACAGATTCAATGCAATCCCTATCAAACTACCAATGATATTTTTCACAGAACTAGAACAAATCATTTCACAATTTGTATGGAAGTATAAGAAACCTCGAATAGCCAAAGCAATCTTGAGAAAGAAGAATGGAACTGGAGGAATCAACCTGCCTGACTTCAAGCTCTACTACAAAGCCACAGTCATCAAGACAGTGTGGTACTGGCACAAGGATAGAAATATAGATCAATGGAACAAAATAGAAAGCCCAGAGATAAACCCATGCACCTATGGGCACCTTATCTTCGACAAAGGAGGCAAGAATATACAATGGAGAAAAGACAATCTCTTTAACAAGTGGTGCTGGGAAAACTGGTCAACCACTTGTAAAAGAATGAAACTAGAACACTTCCTAACACCCATACACAAAAATAAACTCAAAATGGATTAAAGATCTAAATGTAAGACCAGAAAACTATAAAACTCCTAGAGGAAAACATAGGCAAAACACTCTCTGACATAAATCACAGCAGGATCCTCCATGACCCACCCCCCAGAATATTGGAAATAAAAGCAAAAATAAACAAATGGGACCTAATCAAAATTAAAAGCTTTTGCACAACAAAGGAAACTATAAGCAAGGTGAAAAGACAGCCTTCAGAATGGGAGAAAATAATAGCAAACGAAGCAACAGACAAACAATTAATCTCAAAAATATACAAGCAACTCCTGCAGCTGAATTCCAGAAAAATAAACGACCCAATCAAAAAATGGGCCAAAGAACTAAACAGACATTTCTCCAAAGAAGACATACAGATGGCTAACAAACACATGAAAAGATGCTCAACATCACTCATTATTAGAGAAATGCAAATCAAAACCACAATGAGGTACCATTACACACCAGTCAGAATGGCCGCTATCCAAAAGTCTACAAGCAATAAATGCTGGAGAGGGTGTGGAGAAAAGGGAACCCTCTTACACTGTTGGTGGGAATGCAAACTAGTACAGCCACTATGGAGAACAGTGTGGAGATTCCTTAAAAAACTGGGAATAGAACTGCCATATGACCCAGCAATCCCACTGCTAGGCATATACACCGAGGAAACCAGAATTGAAAGAGACGCGTGTACCCCAATGTTCATCGCAGCACTGTTTACAATAGCCAGGACATGGAAGCAACCTAGATGTCCATCGGCAGACGAATGGATAAGGAAGCTGTGGTACATATACACAATGGAATATTACTCAGCCATTAAAAAGAATACATTTGAATCCGTTCTATTGAGATGGATGAAACTGGAGCCCATTATACAGAGTGAAGTGAGCCAGAAAGAAAAGCACCAATACAGTATACTAATGCATGTATATGGAATTTGAAAGATGGTAATGGTAACCCTATATGTGAGACAGAATAAGAGACACAGATGCATAGAACAGTCCTGTGGACTCTGAGGGAGAGGGTGAGGGTTGGACGTTCTGGGACAATAACATTGAAACATGTATATTGTCATATGTGAAGCAGAACACCATTCCATGTTCTATGCATGGGACGGATGCTCGGGGATGGAGCGTTGGGATGACACTGAGGGATGGGAGGGGGAGGGAGGTGGGAGGAGGGTTTGGGAGGGGGAGCACATGTGAATCCATGGCTGATTCATGTCGATGTATGGCAAAAACTACTACAATATTATAAAGTAATTAGCCCCCAACTAAAATAAAAAAAATAAATAAAAATAATAATAATAATTAATTAATTTTTGGCTGTGCTGGGTCTTCATTGCTATGCGCGGGTTTTCTCTAGTTTGTGGAGAGCAGGGGCTACTCTTTGTTGCAGTGCACAGGCTTCCCATTGCAGTGCCTTCTCTTGTTATGGAGCACAGGCTTCAGGGGATCACTGGCTTCAGTGGTTGTGGTTCATGGGCTTAGTTGCTCCACGGCATGTGGGATATTCACGGACCAGGGGTTGAACCCACGTCCCCTGCATTGGCAGGTGGATTCTTGTCCACTGTTCCACTAGGAAAGTCCTTTCAGGTATCTTTAAGGCAAGGGGTGCAAACTCAAATGCCCACAGTGGGGCAGATATGTAGCACAAATGAATGAAGAAGGCTGGAGACAGGGCGACAGGGCTGGGTGGGGTCTGAGGCGAACTGGAGAACACACGCCTCATCGAAGCAAGGACTCCATTTTGAGTGACTTGTGGAAATGGAGGCTGAATGTTGCCAGGCTGCCACTAGTTTTTAAAGAGAAGCAAAAAGTCCAGGTTTTTTAAATGTAAAATATACAGATTACTGAATGCTGGCAACTCACTTTTTTAATGTAAATGGTGAGTCAACCAATGTTCCCACCAGTCCTGTGCTGCACGGATCATCACCTGGTGGCCCTGAGGATGAGTCTCGCAGACCTCCACTATACGGGATGAAACTGACCAGGGGCTACTGTGCTCAGAAATCTGTTTGCTTCCACAGGCCACTCCCTGGGGTGACTAAGCAGGGCAGCGACACTCCTTCCTGAGGAACAAGAGTCCTGTCCCCAAAGATGGCTTGAGGACTCACCTGTGGTATTGCCACCCGACTTCCCTCCCTCCCTCCTTCACTGGAGGTTGGACTTGCTGTGCCATCTGGGGCTCTCCCCACCTCTCCAGGCTCCCTCCCCATTTCCTGTCACAGGTGTTTCTCCTAATAAAAATCATGTGTGTCTGATCGCATACTAGAGCTTGGTCCTCAGAGGAACTCACCAACACGACATCTTGTAAATTCAGCTTTCAACACTCAGCCCACAGTCATTGGGCTCAGTCAAAGAACCAAACTCTGGCTCTTCAGGTCTGACTCTAACCCAGCTCCCAGCCCTGGATCCTCCCCACTGCAGAGATCCTCACACTGATTGCCCACCTGGCGGATATGTCAACCCAAAGAACTCGAATCTCACAGGGCTCCATACAGCATAATGCACTTCGCCCCTTTGCCAACTGAACAAGGGCCATGCACATGGCCATGGAATAACTTCAGTGCCTACAGAAAAGAACTTTTTCCCAAAAAAGATGATCTGAACTTTCCCACCAGCACTCCTTGAGTACAAGAGAGCCTCAGTGATGGCCTGCTTCTGTTTATTTTCCGAATCCCATCTTCCCAGCACCTTATCTCCTGTGCAGACACGGTGGGGGATCTATTTTTAGAGGAACTCATACAAACTCTGCAGCTGAGCCTTTCATCACCAGCCTTGATGGTGTCTTGTTGGGCCCCATGAGGCAGAGAAAGGTCACAGGACGCCGTTTTGTCAGAAATCAACTGGTTAATTTACAATGATCAGAACTCAGCAATATAGTAGTTAGCCATGGAGAAGAAAGCACTGAACTTGAAGTCAGTAGCCCTAAACTAGATTTACATCCTGGTTTCTCAGCCACTTTCTGTGTGATCTCAGACAGGTTAATTAACCTCTCTGTACAACCACCCATACCTATAAAATGGAGCCAGTGATATTCACCTCTTAAGAGTGGTTGTAAGAAGCAATAAATGCTGGAGAGGGTGTGGAGAAAAGGGAACCCTCTCACACTGTTGGTGGGAATGCAAACTAGTACAGCCACTATGGAGAACAGTGTGGAGATTCCTTAAAAAACTGGGAATAGAACTGCCATATGACCCAGCAATCCCACTGCTGGGCATACACACCGAGGAAACCAGAACTGAAAGAGACACATGTACCCCAATGTTCATCGCAGCACTGTTTACAATAGCCAGGACATGGAAGCAACCTAGATGTCCATCAGCAGACGAATGGATAAGGAAGCTGTGGTACATATACACAATGGAATATTACTCAGCCATTAAAAAAAAGACATTCGAATCGGTTCTATTGAGACGGATGAAACTGGAGCCCATTATACAGAGTGAAGTAAGCCAGAAAGAAAAACACCAATACAGTATACTAATGCATATATATGGAATTTGAAAGATGGTAACGGTAACCCTATATGCGAGACAGAATAAGAGACACAGATGCATAGAACAGTCTTGTGGACTCTGAGGAAGAAGGTGAGGGTAGGACGTTCTGGGACAATAGCATTGAAACATGTATATTATCATATGTGAAGCGGAACACCATTCCATGTTCTATGTATGAGACAAATGCTCAGGGCTGGGGCATTGGGATGGACCCAGAGGGATGGGATGGAGAGGGAGGTGGGAGAAGGGTTCAGGATGGGGAACACATGTAAACCCATGGCTGATTCATGTCAATGTATGGCAAAAACTACCACAATATTGTAAAGTAATTAGCCCCCAACTGAAATAAATAAATTTATTTAAAAAAATAAAAAAAAAATAAAAATTACAAAAAAAAAAAAAGAGTGGTTGTAAGATCCAAATTGAAGGGAGTGAAAATACCTTGCAACTGAAGTGCTTGAACTGACCTTTCCATTTTCAAACAACTGATTTTTTTTCAGCACATCAAAAAAATTCATTCCTGGGATGAATGAATATGTAAGCAACATGGCTGAATACATCAGTTCAGTCACTTGGTCGTGTCCGACTCTTTGCGACCTCATGGACTGCAGCATGCCAGGCTTCCCTGTCCATCACCAACTCCCGAAGCTTGCTCAAACTCATGTCCATTGAATCAGTGGTGCCATCCAACCATCTGATCTTCTGTCATCCCCTTCTCCTCCTGCCTTCAATCTTTCCCAGCATCAGGCTCTTTTCCAATGAGTCAGTTCTTTGCATCAGGTGGCCAAAGTATTGGAGTTTCAGCTTTAGCATCAGTCCTTCAATGAATATTCAGGACTGATTACATATGTCCTGGACTTATGAATTCAGGCTGAATACATAAGTGAATAAAATTGTTATGCTATGTATTCTTTGCCGTTGTTGTTGCTCAGTTGTGTCCAACTCTTTGCAACCTGATGGACTGCACCACACCAGGCTTCCCTGTCCTTCACTATCTCCTGGAGTTTGCTGTGCACCTTAAACTTCAGCAATCTTGTATATCACTACATCTCAATAAAACCTGAAAAATTATTTTTTTATTCTAATAATCAGCTTTTGGATGTAAAGGCTAAACATAAGCAAAACTGAAGGAATGACAATGACTGTGGAAGTGTTCTAAAACTGGACATCGGTAATAGTTGTAAATTCTAGATATCAACAACTAAAAATCACTGAATTGTATACTTAGAGTGGATGAAAGTTACAATGTGTAAAGTTCAGTTCAGTTCAGTCACTCAGTCGTGTCCAACTTTTTGCAACCCCATGGACCGCAGCACACCAGGCTTCCCTGTCTATCACCAACTCCCGGAGCTTGCTCAAACTCATGTCCATGAAGTCAGTGATGCTTTCTAAACATCTCGTCCTCTGTCACCCCATTCTCTTCCTGCCTTCAGTCTTCCCCAGCACCAGGTTCTTTTCCAAAGAGTCAGTTCTTTGCATCAGGTGGCCCAAGTATCGGAGCTTCAGTTTCAGCATCAGTCCTTCCAATGACTATTCAGGGTTGATTTACTTTAGGATTGACTGGTTTGATCTCCTTGCAGTCTAAGGGACTCTCAAGAGTCTTCTCCAACACCACAGTTCAAAAGCATCAATTCTTTGGTGCTCAGCTTTCTTTATGGTCCAACTCTAATATCTATACAAGACTACTGGAGAAACCATAGCTTTGACTAGTAATGTCTCTGCTTTTTAATATGCTGCCACATTGAACCTCAAAAATCCATGTTTAAAAAAAATTGAAAAGAATAATAATGACCTCTTAACTATCCCTTCCCCTGGCCTCCCAGAGCTGTGTGATTTGGACTCTGCCCAAGTCTCCTAACATCACTGCTCACCACCCTTTGTCATTAGATCTCCTTCAGCCATGGTGCCCTTCTTCCTGTTTCAAGCTTATTTCTGTCTCAGGGCCTTTGTACTTGCTCTACTCGCTGCTGGGACATCTTTCCCCGGGCCATCACTCCGCTGATTTTGTTGTTGTTCAGTTGATCAGTCGTGTCCACCTCTTTGCAACCCCATGGACTGCAACATGCCAGGCATCCTGTCCTTCATTATCTCCCAGAGTCTTCTCAAACTCACGTCCATTGAGTTGGTGATGCTATCCAACCATCTCATCCTCTGTTGTCCCATTCTCCTCCTGCCTTCAATCTTTCCCAGCATCAGGGTCTTTTCCAGAGAGTCGGCTCTTCACATCAGGTGGCCAAAGTATTGGAGCTTCAGCTTCACCATCAGTCCTTTCAATGAATATTCAGAGTTTATTTCCTTTATGATTGACTGGTTTGATCTCCTTGCTGTCTGAAGGACTCTCAAGAGTCTTCTCTAGCACCACAGTCTAAAAGCATCAATTCTTTGGTGGTCAGCCTTCTTTATGGTCCAATTCTCATGTCCACACAGGACTACTGGAAAATCTATAGCTTTGACTGTACAGACCTTTGTCGGCAAAGTGATGTCTCTGCTTTTTAACATACTGTCTAGGTTTGTCATAGCATTCCTTCCAAGGAGCAAGGGTCTTCTAATTTCATGGCTGCAGTCACCATCTGCAGTGATTTTGGAGCCAAAGAAAATTAAGTCTGTCATTGTTTCCATTGTTTCTCCATCTATTTGTTGTGAATTGATGGGACCAGATGTCATGATCTTCGTGTTTTGAATTTGAGTTTTAAGCCAGCTTTTCACTCTCCTCTTTCACCTTCTTTAGTTCCTCTTAACTTTCTTCCATTAGGATGGTATCATTTGCATATCTGAGGTTGTTGCTATTTCTCCTGGCAATCTTGATTCCAGCTTGTGATTCATCCAGCCCAGCATTTCATATGATACACTCTGCATATAAGTTAAATAAGCAGGGTGACAATATACAGGCCTTCGACATACTCTTTTCCCATTTTGAACCAGTCCGTTGTTCCATGACCAGTTCTAACTGTTGCTTGAATTGTTGCTTCCTGTTTCCTTCCCCTAATTTAACTCTCAGCTCAAATTCTCCCAGCTGCCCTCCCCAGTCACCCCATCTAATGGCACTTCCCACTTTAGACATTCTCCATCACAGTGTTTCCAGTGTTCATTTATTCAGAATACTTCTTACTCTTGGAAATCTTTATATACTGACTTATTTATTGTTTGTCTCCCCAACTATTCTGTGAGCTCTCTAAGTGCAGGGAACATGTCTTTCTTGACATTGCTGTGCTGTCAGTAATTAGAATAGCACCTGGATCATAATGGGAGTTTAAAAGACATTTACTGAATGGCTGTCAAGAAAGGACATGAATTTGATGTGCTAACAGTCCAACATCTCTTAAGGTCACTTTCCTCACCTGTAACATGAGGATACTATCAGCTGGGGTGATAGTAAAAATGAAATCATCTATTAAGGAACTCCATAAAGGTTAGCTGTCCTTCCTCTGAAACCTTTTCCCTCCTTTCCTTCCTCCCTATGACTAAAACAACCAAAACTAAACAAATTGTCCTTTAGATGAAGACCAGCAGCAAAAACTCCAACATAACTGGCCAGTTGCCACTTAACATCTGTGTGTGTGGGATCAGATTTGCTATTGTAGATGCTATGCCTTCTCCCCAGGAGCAGATGAGACATCATGACTGAAAATAACAAACCAGGCACTCTCTAATCTCAAACCTCAAGAAATGAACCTGACAAAAAACCTTGCAAGTGCTGATTTCAACTACCCATGTACACACCTGATTTAATAAAACAACTTTCTAACATTGAGAACAATCATCTTTGACAAGCAACAGAAGCTGAAATTCTAAAGAAGAGCTGTAAGGCAACAAGCAGAATGTTTTGTTTGTTGAATGCCTGCTACCTGGAAATCAAATTAACATCACACCCCTGGCCTAGCCCCTTTTACAGATAGGGGACTTGAGACCCAGAGATGGTGAGTAATTGATGACAGTCTTTCAGCCAGTTAGCAACAGAGCCAGGAATAGACACCAACTCTTCTTATTCCCTATACATTGCTTTCTGATGTTTTTGGCTGGCTGCAGACACAAACCATTATTTCTGCCAGTCAGCATCCATCCTTCTTTGCTGGTCACAACATGTGTGTTTTCTTTTGGGGAACAATCCTTCTTTCACTGTTCATGCATACAGTTTAGGTAGGACTGACACCATCCCCTGGGACTCAGAGTGAGCACATGACCTGGACTGACCAAGAACCATCTTCAACTCCATAGTCAGAATAACCGGTTCAGAGATAGGCACATGACCCTTATGGCCTGATGAGAATCAGCCCCAGGGCTTCTGTCAAGTCTCTTAGCAATGATAAGTTCCCCTCCACCTGGGATTACTACGCTGGTAAGGGGTGAGTCAAGAGCTGTTGATGACATAGAAAAGAGCCTGTCTGAGAATGAAGCCGACATAGACAAAAAGTGAACGGAGAGCTAGAGACCAGAGAGATTCCAAAATACATCATTTAAGCACCTGGATCCAGCCATACCTGAAATTCAAGTCTATTTGTGGGTTTCAAAGTTGCACGGAACAATAGCACGTAACTGAAAGCGTTTTGCTCACATACCACCTTACCTCTCACCCAATTTCATGGAATATAAAAGACATTATCAATTTAAATTTACAGAGAGTATAGAAATAAAATTCCTGCTATCTTGCCTGGAAAATCCTATGGATGGAGGAGCCTGGTAGACTGCAGTCCATGGGGTCGCACAGAGTCGGACACGACTGAAGCGACGCAGCAGCAGCAGCTATCTTAAAAATGGAATTTTCCTATTCTTTCACTATGTGCCTACGGCATTCCTATTCATTCTATGCTTCAGCCTCTTCCAAATGGAGCAAATACAACATACCCTCCTTGCTCTAGGAAGAAAGTCAGATTGTCTTATCCAGGCAAGTATAGAGAAAAGTATACAATATTATTATTTTCCAAGAAATTCCAGCATCTAAGTCTGGGAGCATATGAACAAGAGCTCAAGGGTCAGACTGACTGGATTCAGATTCCAGCAACATCACTTGATGGTTGTAGGACCTTGGACGAGTCCCCTAACCTCTCTGGCCCTCAGTTTACCCATCTGTAATAGGGAGAGCCCAATCATATCCATTTAACTGGACAGTTGCAGAAATTAGCAAATACACAGAGTGCTTAATGCAATATCTGGCACACTATAAACACTTAAAACAGGCATTACATAACTGTTGTCACGATTTATATGGTTGATACTATAATTAATGCTATTAATATTGATGAATACAACTTCCTTTAACCAATGGAAAATTCCACACTACAATCCACCAACCCCCTAGCAGATCTAGCTAGATGACTGACTTGTCAAGGAAGTAACTTAACTTCTTCTCCAGTCAAGACAACTTTCAGGAAAGAAAATAAAATACAACAAACCCAGCTTCAACTGCCACTCTAGAAAGTTTCCCAATTACCACAACATTTCTGTACATCAAATATGAATTACTTTAATTGTCCCATAAGAACATAGTGTTGAAACATTTGACTTGCCCAGAACTAATTGTCTGTCAAAAAGATATTTTGCAGCCAAGCAAATCGCTTAATTGGACATCTAATTCAACTGAAACCTTTTTTTCCCTGCTTATTTCATGCTTTCTTCCTTTGTTTTTGCCAAATTGTGGATGCTGGGCACTACTTTCAAAAATAGTTTATCTTGGTTTTTTTCCCCCTATTATAAAAAATAATAATACATGTTCATTACAGAAAATTGAAAAAAAATTTTAATTCAAAATGAAAAGAAAACCAATTACCCCTAGACTCGCTGCCCAGAGAAAGACTACCAAGACTTTAGCAAATCTCCTTCCCAATTGTTTTCCATAATAGATTGTTCTATGTAGTCAACAAAAATATATATTCAACTTTTCAGCCTGAACTTTTCACCTTATATTTTAAGTTGAACATTTTCACTTGCCATTTCAAGAGCTTCAGAACATTTTTAGAAACAGAAGACTATTTCCAACAACGGTATGCTTAACCTCCCACCTAATATTGGATCTTCAAGTTGCTTATAAATAAATTTTATGCTATATTCAGACATATTTTCCTTAGGAAGTATTCTCTTTATTGGGAGACAATTCTCCATGCATCTCTCACCTTACTGCACATCTTTACCAGCTTTTGTTGCCGTCTATCTTTATAAGGATGTCTGTATAGCCAACAGCACTGCAAGAGAGAGATAAGAGGGCAGAAAGCAGATTTGTTGGCTGACCAGGACTAATAAAGAGCAAAGGTTGGACAGCCCCTGTATAAAGTGATTGGGATTCCTCAATTGTGATGCAAATCCACTACATGCAAGGCAGCCACCTGGGTCTACTTCCATGTCATCCTTGAGGAGCTTTTGGATCCAGGGTAATGGGCACAAATATGAAGCACAAGCTTCCTGCTGTGCTATGAATAATGAATTCTTTTGTCTCTGACCCAGGAATTTCATGTCTTCTGCTCACATCTATGAAACAAGCTAAGAGGGTAACTTGTTAGCTTGCGTGTAGAGCAACAGTTCAGGCCCTTTGTAGTTCCTGAGGACTCTCTCAATGGCTCAGCAGACCACCTGCAATGCAGGAGACACAGGAGATGTGGGTTTGATCCCTGGGTCAGGAAAAGGCAACCCACCTCAGTATTCTTGCCTGGGAAATCCCATGGACAGAGGAGCCTGGCGGGCTACAGTCCAAAGGGTTGCAAAGAGTCAGACACAACTGAGCAACTAAGCACATACACGGCTCCTGCCACACTAGAAACTTGATGGGTCAAAGGGCATTAACAACTGCCAAGACTATTCATACCTATTTCCAATTAGCTCTCCAAACATAAACATGAATCACTGCCTGGAATCTGTCTTGTCTTCAGGAAGAAATATAATCTGCCTGATTAGAGTCTCGGGTAGATTTCATAAGGAGCCTACACCAGCCTAAGCCATCATTCCTACTTCAGGTCACAGAAAAGGCTGTTTTCCTCACTACTCAGCTCCTTCAGGCAGGGTGACTTTCTTTTGGATTACTCTTTTGTATAATAGATGGTGGGCATGAGGGCCAGGATGAAAGAGGAAAAGGGGGAATTTAATTTCTACCAAGTGTCAGGCTCAGTACAGACAGCGTTCAGATGACATGGGAGACATCCATTATTTTTATCTACCTGATCGCCGAAGAATTGATGCTTTTGAACTGTGGTGTTGGAGTAGACTCTTGAGAGTCCCTTGGACTGCAAGGAGATCCAACCAGTCCATCCTAAAGGAGATCAGTCCTGGGTGTTCATTGGAAGGACCAATGTTGAAGCTGAAACTCCAATACTTTGGCCACCTCATGTGAAGAGCTGACTCATTGGAAAAGACCCTGATGCTGGAAAAGATGGAGGGCAGGAGGAGAAGGGGACGACAGGATGAGATGGTTGGATGGCATCATTGACTTGATGGACATGGGTTTGGGTGGACTCAGGGAGTTGGTGATGGACAGGGAAGCCTGGCGTGCTATGTTTCATGGAGTCGCAAAGAGTCGGACATGACTGAGCAACTGAAATGAACCGAACCCAGCTCTAAGCAGCTTTAATAGAACCTGCACGTTGGTCCCTGTCCTGGCCATGTGAGTGACCACGTGACCTAAACTAAGCCAATCAGAGTTGAGTCCTTCCCTTAGATTTTTCACACAGTAACCACATGAGAGCACCTCTTTCATCCTGAAATAGGAAAGGCTGTCAGAGTCTCGGTTCTAGCCAAGTATGGAAAGGCACTCTGAGCAAACAAAACCACCACAGTGAAAACAGATATTTGAGGCATGGGGACAGTTTACTGCATGGTTCCAGTGCTCCTCCTGCTCAACTACACCCCTACCCTTCCCAGTTTTGGCTACTGGAGTCAATAAATTGCCCCTTTTATTGCCTGCTGCTAAGTTGCTTCAGTCATGTCCGACTCTGTGCGACCCCATAGATGGCAGCCCACCAGGCTCCCCCATCCCTGGGCCTAAATTCCTGCTAATGAGTTTCTGTCCCTTGCAACCAAAATAATTCTATTAATAGTAGCTAGCAATCAGTGAGTATTTAATATGCTATGCTCATTAATCCACCTAAGTCTTTCTACAATGTGGGTAGCAGGTACTTACATTAATCCCTAATTTACAAAAAGGGAAGATAAGGTTAGAGGAAGTGAAATGACTTGCCCAGGGTCACTCAGCTAATAAGGTGCACAGTCTAAATTTAAACCCAGACCCCACATTCTTCACCACTGTCTTATAACACAGATACATGATCTCTTTCAGGGTGCTGGGGAAGTCGGAGAATTGGAGACTGAAGGATGAAGAGCTCAGGTGGGCACCATCGCAAGGTGAAAGGTGTGGGTAACAGGAGCCCTGTCCAAGACCGGCCAGTCTTCAGTACGGTCAGGGGCAGTATGGTGCCCTCTTCAGCCATCCATGGTGTCATGGACTGAACTATGTCTTTCCAAACTTCATACACTGAAGTTGGGCTACGAGAATAAAACCCTTCCAGGTCCACACTTCTGATTCATTACCTAAAGAGAACTCAGAAGAATGGAATTTAAATAACCAAAGGCTCCAGATCTGTGTCTTAATTACTTTTCTCATTCCAAACAAACATTCGCATTTGTGTTCAATTTTATATTCTTTTTCCCACAGAGAGATCCCCAAATTGTGTAAGCTTCAGGTCCCACAAAACCTGCATCTAGTTCTACCAAGGTGATAAATTCTTTATGACAACTACAGAGAAATACTGGGCTTTCCAAGTGGCACTAGTGGTAACGAACCCATCTGCCAATGCAGGAGATGTAAGAGATGAGGGTTCAATCTCTGGGTCAGGAAGATCCTCGTTTCCTGGAGGAGGAAATGGCAACCCACTCTAGTATTCTTGCCTGAAGAATCCCACGGACAGAGGAGCCTGGCAGGCTACAGAGTCGGACGCGACTGAAGCAACTTAGCACGCACAGAGAAATACCAGTTATTTCTGAGCATCTCAGATTTTCTGGTACCAAGACAGGCTCAATTTTGAACATCCTGTTGTCTAACTTTAAAGACTCCAGGGGAAGCTATGTTTTGATCAGGGCCATAAAATCTCCAGGCTAGATGAATTTGAGGGAGTGGGTTAATGGACTCTGAGGGTTGTCCTCAGTTTCCCCAGGCAGAAAAGTGGGGAACATCATTAATAATTACCTACTTCATTGGGTCGAGAGGATTAAATGAGTTGATATGTGTAGATCACTTATAACATTGCTATCTTCTCACAGAGTGCTATGTAAATATTTGTTGTTATGCTTACTCCATGCCAGGCCCTGTCCTATATGACAGAGAATACTGCAATGAATGGAACAGAGAAGGTGCCTGTTCTTATGAAGCTTATCACCTACAGAAACAGAGACTTCTTTAGCAGGAAAGCCCTGATTCAGCCATGCCTGAAGCCAAATCTACATCCTTGAACTTTCCAATTTCCTGAAGCATGAAATTCTTTTTTCAATTTTTTTTTTTTTTAATTTTGGATGTGCTGAGTCTAAATTATGGCATGCGGGCTTAGTTGCCCTACAGTATGAGGGATCTTAGTCCCCTGACCAGGGATCAAATCCAAGTCCCCTGCATTGGAAGGCTGCTTCTTAAGCACTGGATCACCAGGGAAGTCCCACGAAGTTCTTTTTCTTTTCCAACTTCCTAACACATTAGGGCCCATTTGAGCTGAATTTCACTTGTGAACAAAAGTCTATCAGGTAAAGTCCCAAAGGTCTTTCAGGTAAGGACTGTAAGTAAGCTCTTCTTACTTCAGCCTCTTTTCAGCTGAGGGTCTATTAGTTTGCACCTAACATCTCTCTGAGGGCCTCTTTAGTTTGCAACCAACATCATCAGTGTGTCAAATCTGTTAAACCACCTGGTGAGGCCCTTGAATATTCAAACCGGTCTTTCAACAGAGTTAGAAACCATAAACACTAAATTATAACAAGCATGAAATGGAAGCATGATGCGGATCAGTACACAGGAGAGCAATAAAATCCATCTTGGTGCCTACAAGTTTTATGGAAACCATGACTATGTTTTAAAATCATTTTTTATATAAAGAATAATTTACTAAGTAAATTAGATTTCCTCATGTTATATCTAATTAATCCAACCTTTAATGTAAGAAGGATAACTTCTTAATTGCCAGCTAACTGCATCAACATAATTCATTTGTCTCACTCCTCAGAGGCCCCTCCACACCCAGAGGACGTTCGTCGCCCTGAGAAAATGAGGAAGACACAAGAGGTGGTGGGTATTGGTGAAACACACAGGGATTCAGAGTCAGACAGGCCTGGTTTTAAATCCAGCCTTAGTTTGGATTTCCCCAGAAACCAACCCTGAGGTCCCTGCACAAGTACTCTATTCAGGAGGTAAAAGTATCAAGAGGAAGAGAGACAGGGGAGAGAAGGCAGCCAAGAGAGGGTGAATTATCAAGCAAGTGACCACTTCAGACAACTGGCATTTAATCCTCAAGGGAAAGTGTGGCAAACAGTGTGGAACATATCCAGTCATGTGCTGGTGAGCGTTTTAACAATGGACTCTCTGGAAAAAAAATTAAAAACTCTGATGTGCAATGTTTGCCCATCGCCATGGTGTAAATCCTCCTGCCGAGGCTGACTTCAGACCACCCACATGATGTCACTGAACAAGGAGTTGGGGGATAAGCACACAGCCAGCTCTTGCACATATGAGCACATCTCACAGCGGGGGTGACAAGGCTGGTGGTTATCCACCCACTCCCAAATGTCCCTGATAGAGGGATGCTGCAGCAGGGGGGTGGTGGAGGATGTGAATTCCCCCAGCTCTTCCTGTTTGTTCCTGTGTATATGTGCTCAGTCACTCAATCATGTCCAACTCTTTGTGACCCCACGGACTGTAGCCTCCCAGGCTCCTCTATCCATGGGATTTCCCTGGTTGCCATTTCCTCCTCCAGGGGATCTTCCCCAACCAGGGATCAAACTCAAGTCTCCTGCATCTCCTGCATTGGCAGGTGGATTCTTTGAATTGAGCCACCAGGGAAGCCCTAGTCTGTTCCTAGTCTAGTGTTAAACTGGGTCAGCAGCTGGGACACCTCTCTCTCGGGGTAATTTTATTTCCAGAGTTTCATTTTCCTTCTCTTCCATTAGCCATTAGTTGCCGTTAGGCATTCCCATCCACCCAAATAGATCTCCAAATCTCATAAAGAAGGGACTGGGAGAGGAGAGGGTAATAAGTGAGCGTGTATTTATTAAGCTCTTACTCCATGCCTAACCCTATGCTGATATACATATATACAGTACAGATATAGACATTTACAGTATATATTAATATATTTACAATATAATTAAATAATGATATATGTATGTATTTGCTTTTAATCATCACCAAATCATCCCCATTTACACATGAGGATATTGTTTCCCCAAGATTACATTCAATTAAGTGGCAGAAGCAGGATCTGAAACTCAGCAGTCTGAGAAGAGAGCCCAAGCTTTTAAGGACTATGCTATGTGGCCTCTCTGACCCGCTTCCTACTAGAAAATTATCTCAGTTCTTTTTGCAAATTGATGCACCTTCTCCCCAGAAATCCCTTGTAGCACCAGGGATCTTGGGTGGCAGGCTTGCTCGTGTCAGAAAAGCTTTTGTTGCATCCTACTCCCAGAACAACTGGCAGAACAAAGACAATCCACACAAGGGACTGACCAGGAAGTAAAGACAATTTCCATCATGTTTTCACTAAACATGCAACTTCAATGAATGAAAATTAGTTATTTGCAGTTTTTCTGTTTCTTGAAGTCGTGACTGCAGTTGTCTGTGATGACACTGAACCATTCCACAATCCAAGGAAGATAGGTAACAGTTTTCTTGGTGTCAGTGGGACCCTGTGACAAAGGACCAGCCAGTTTTAATTAATACAACTGGAACTCTTGGTGGTATCCTTGTGAATCCGCAATTACAAAGACTGGCTCAATCTCTTGCAAGAACCATGATGAAATGTCTTTGTAATTCCTTCCACTTTACACTTTCTTCATGGTAACTCCCAGTTTAGGAGATTGTCTTGATTTACATTGTTCTCTGCTTGGGGAGATTCGATGATTGGACCTTCCTCTCCTCCAACCAGCCAGCTGCGAAGTGGTTCAGTGCACATAGAACCTCTGCCACATCTAAGTTGTGGTCCAGCAACACCACTGCCACCAGGATGGAAGATGCCAGACAACCAAGGACAACTCCCTGATCTGTTGAGCCTCCACTTCCTTTCTGGAAACTCTATTCATCATGGGTTGTTATTTTTTTTTTCCCCCTTCTATATTTTATGATGCTTTGACATCTTGTGGCCTTTTGGACCCAGGGACCAACTGCCCCTTCCAGGGCTAGCTAATTCCTAGAAAGGAAAATAACTTGACTTTGAACATGCCTTTGAATGCAAACCAGCCCATCCCCAATCTGCATCCCCATCCCTCTCCTTTCCTAAGACTCCTGCTGTCTGGGACTCTATCCTCTGCCCTAAATCATACTAGGGTCAGGTATCAGACAACCAGCAACCATACCTATAGCCCAGAGACTGTGGAAATTATGCAAATCATCCAGTCCTAAACTTTCTCAGGACACCTACCCTACCTCGCCCATAGAAACCACACAACATGGTCAGGTCCACACTTTCCCCTTGCTCCTTCTAGCTCCTGACTGACCCTGGTACTGCCACATGTGGTTGTGCATGGCAAAGCACATCTCTTCCTCTTGGGAGCTGAAGTTACAAGATGCCTTTTCATTGGCAGTCACCTCCTGACCTGCTGGCCTCGTCGAACAGAAATAAAACCAAAATCCTGGGTGAGTACATTCTAACAAAGTAACGAGTATCATAATGTCAGCTTGTGGTATTACATGCTTCTGAGATGCTACGAGTGGCTAAATACAGGGCAAACCTTTTCCAAAGATACTAATAAAGAGAAGATCACAATTCTCATGCAGACCTTCCATTCGTGGGCAGGTCCCCTTGGGCATGTTCTTTATCCTTAGTACCTTCATCTCCACTTGGGGGTTAACAATATCTGCCTTACCTGCTTCACAGAGCTGTTGTGGGGGCGAATAATATCAAGATGTGAAAGCTCTTTGTAAACTCTGAAACACCACCAGACGTGAAAATTCATTAGGCCTGAGCTGCTCAGAGGCAGTTTAGCATGGAGGTTAAGAGCTGAAGTTCTTTAAGTCAGACTACTTGGGTTCCAAAATGACCTCAGACAACTTGACTCTCTAAGATGAAGATGCATCATGCCAGAAATTTATTCACAAATGTTTGGGGGGGTAGGAAGGAGGCTACTGCACTGTTGTTGAGACTTTTCTCTTAAGTTTAAGATTTTCTCCAAAACAAGAAAAAAAATTCAGTTTTATTTCAGAGAAGAAAAGGGAATATGAATGTTTGAATATGCAAATTGCAGGCTCCACCACAGATGGCACTTAAATAATTTATCAGAGGAGGTCATTCCAAGGAAATAACATTTAAAGCCAGAGACAAAGATGAAAAAGAACTATCCACGAGAAGTGCAGGGAGGCAAACTTTTCAGGTAGAAGGAACTGCATGTGAAAAGTAGCTGAACTTTTTTAAATGTATTTTTAATTGGATTATAATTGCTTTACAATGTTACTTTAGTTTCTGCTGTACAACAACGTGAATCAGCTATATGTATATATCCCCTCCTTCTTGAGCCTTCTTCCCACCCACCCCCATCCTATCTGTCTAGGTCATCACAGAGCACTGAGCTGAGCTCCCTGCGCTATACAGCCACTTTCCACTAGCTATCTATTTTACACATGGTAGTGTATATATGCCAATGAGTAGCTGAACTTCAAATTTTTAGAGTTATGAGCCTTGCAATATGGTTGAAGATAACAAGTTCTTAGCAATAATGTTGAAAATAACAACTGATTATTGCATCAGAAACATGAGTAAGTGCCACTGTGTGTAGGAGCTTGTATCAGTCAGATATGGCCACTAATATGGTGTGAAACAAACAACTGTAAACTCTGGGCAAGTATTTACTTCTCATTCATTGTTGTGCGGGTTAGATGGGGCACCTCTGCTCGAGGCTGTAGGTCTGGAGTTATGCTGGGTAACTCTGCTCTTTGTGTCTCTCATTTTTCTTGGACCAGTGACCAAGGCATGTTGTTCTTGAGGAGAAGGCAGGAGCACAGAGGGCGAGCCTGACCATAGAAGCACATTTCATGCATCCACTAGAGCCAGTTCCCTTCACATATCACTCACCAAAAAATATCACATGGCCAATTCAACAGTCAAAAGGTGGGGAAGCACCCTACGGACCTCATCAGGGCAAAGTCACATGACCTCACTGAGCATCAATGAGGTAAAGAGGGAGAGAATGAATATTTACTGAACAGTAACCTAATCCACCGTAAAGCTCAAACACTTCACAAAAGAGCCGCCATTGAAAATATCTTTGGTCAATGTGGTACATATATGTACAATGGAATAATACTCAGCCATAAAAAAGAATGAACTTGTGCCATCTGCAGAGATGTGGATGGACCAAGAGACTATCATTCAGAGTAAAGTAAATCAGAAAAAGAAAAACAAATACATTAACACATATATTGGAATCTGGAAAAATGGTGTAGATGAACTTATTTGCAAAAATAGCAACACAGACATAGAGAACAAACGTATGGACATGAAAGGGGAAAGGTGGGTGGGACAGATCAGGAGATTGGGATTGCATATATACACTACTATGTATAAAACAGACAACTAATGATGTAAAGCACAGGAACTCGACTCAACACTCTGTGGTGACCTAAATGGGAAAGAAATTCAAGGAACAGGGGATAAATGTATATGCATGGCTGATTCGCTTTGCTGTACAGCAGAAAACTAACACAACACTGTAAAGCAACTATACTTCAATAAAAATAAAACTTGAAAATACCTTCTCTCTAATCTGTTTTACAGGTGGATAAGGAGGGAGGATGAATGCCGAGGCCTTTTAAAGAATTTCATAGACCTTAAACACACCTACTTTGCAAGGCCTCACTCGACAGCATTTCAATCATATTACAAATTTGCCTACATCTTACATTAAATGGCTCTTTTGCTATAAACATTTTTGAGAAAATTTCTAAATTTTGCTTCTGAAATTATTTGGCAATAAGTGACTTATTTAATTTCTGATTAGATGTGATTTCTTGGCAATTTACATACTCAGAGGCTTTTGAAAGTGGGAAATTCTAATCTACCAGCGTTTTCAGATGTAATGAAATCTCTATGAACACGAAATTTAACAATTAGCAATATTGACAAAGTAGCACACTGTGGGGAAAGTTTTTTAAATATTCATTAATTTCAACTTTGCTGCTTTCTCTTTGCATTTTGGAGACAATAATTTTTTTCCAAGTCTCAGACATTTTTGTAGACCCTTGAAAAACTTGAAGATCCTATAATGACTCTGTGCCAAATATATTAAAAACACATTTTTCTTGCAATGAAATCTAATTGGGATTGGCTATGGGTACTTTACAACTCCAGACTCCCTGACACAGAAAAATGAAAGATGCTAGGTATAACAGAACAGGGTCTCTGTCTGGGTTGAGTTTGCTGATCTGCAGAGCCCTTCATCTCATTCACACTGTATCCACTTCATTTGTAAGGTAAATAAAAGTGTCATCTTCCAAGCGTGACTCGTTTCAACTTATATGAAAAGTCTTCCTTCCCAACGCTTTGCTATCATTTCCCTGAGGTAATTAAAAAAAAAAAGTAATAAAAGTTGGCCTACCTGTTGGTCCTCTGAGGACCACGATGTGATTGAAAGAGCACTAAACGTACCCCAAAGCCCCGAGGAAAGTTTTCTTGATAATATAACAAAGTTAGAGTCAACTGTGGCGGAACTAGTTTTATTGAAACTGCAGCATAAACTGCTGGCTTTCGATTAGTTACATACGTATTAAAGAGCATCAGTATATCTTTGCAACCATCATCTGTATGGACAAAAGGTTTCACAAAAAATTTAGCTCTCTACCCTCTTCCAGAGATTTGGCAACATGGGAGTAACTACCAACCACAGATCCTGGAAAAGGGATGAATACTAATCTCTCTGGTTGCACTGTGTCAGGCTCCTTCTCTGCGCACTGTACTCCTTCTCTGCACACTTTACACGTCTGTGGGAATGCCATGTATGTTCCTTTCAATCCCCATCACCTAGTCCAGCACCTAACGCATGTTAGCCACTCAAGAAATACTCTCTGAATGAAAAAACGAAAGTTTCAAGGTATGGTTCCAAGACCATACCTTCCAGATTATCATCAGGACAATCCTACCTTTGAGGTCCTTACACATACTCCCCACCCAAAATCTCTTGATGAGCGTCTGGGTCACATCAAGGGGGACACATCACGAGTCCACGCCTCTGTTCGCACCATTATCTGTCTCCTGGCCTCACCATCCTTCCCAAAGCCCTTGTTCACAACTTAAATCGGACACTCTGCAGTTCTGGGACTCCCAACCTCCTGGAACAAGGCTAACACTGTCACATCAAACCTCATGGGAGGACAAAGACGCTTGCTTTCCTGAGCCTTTTCTATTCATGATGTGCATGCGTGCTAAGTCGCTTCAGTTGTGTCAACTCTTTGTGACCATAGCATGCCAGGGTCCTCTGTACACGGGATTTTTCAGGCAGGACCACTGGAGTGGGTTGCCATGCCCTCTTCCAGGGGATCTTCCTGACCCAGGGATAAAACCCATGTCTCTTATACCTCCTGCATTGGCAGGCAAGGATAATACATGTTTGGCTTATTTCAGGAGAGTTTTCGGTAGCAAGTCAGGAACTTAAGAGGTGAGGGCTATTCTCCTTAAACCCTGTAAAACACTAAGGTGGGTCAGGCCACCCATCCATCAACACCCTGTTTACAAGGGATGGAAACCTCAGCAGCAGCAGCAGCCCTACTCTCAAACAAAACTTAGTCCCCAAGTTAGAAGTCAGTTTAACCATGCACACTAGACAAGCTCATTTCCTTCTCAAATCCTCCGCAACAGTCCATTTCCCAGGTCAGAAGCAACCCAGTTCTATCATGCTATTTCCTGTCTTCCAATGAGTTACCTCTTGGTCCTTCCTTTTTCAAGATTAGGGCTTTGTAGTTCCAAGCAAACATCTTGGTTGCACATGCTTTTAAAACATCAGTCATCTATTCGCCTGTGCCTTCAACAAGCTATTCAGTGAACGCCCATTATGGCACTGGCTGTGTTCACTGCTGGGGATGCCACTGTGAGCAGCACACAGACTTGGTCCCTGCCCTCATGGAGCTCACAATCCAGTGGGAAAATCAGATGCTGATCAAATAAACACAGAAACGGGTATGAAATGGATCAGAAACTAGAGGAAGTGCTCTGTAGGGAAGAGATATGGTTTGATACACAGGAGCTGCAGATGGCTTCCAGGGGAAATGCCTGGGCTCTAAGGAGTGAACAGGAGTTGATGCGTAGGTAATATGGATTAAAGTGATTGAGCACAAAACACAGCCTGTCCAAAGGCCCTGTGTCAGGGTGCCCCTCCCAGAGAGTGAGGAGAAGTGGAATATGAGGCTAAAGAGATGATCAGGGCCCTAGCCACGTGAGACACTGTGAACCATGTTGAGGATTTTGGCCTTTATCTTAAGACTTAGTCATCGGAAGGTAACAAGCCCTTGATTAACCAAAAAACTTCAATCAGCTAGATCCTTATCTGCACTTGCCTTTTGGGGAAAGGGAGTCAAGAAGTCAAAAGATGAGATTTCAGTTTAAAATGTTCCCAGCATCTGCCTCAGGTCAATTCATCTCAAAAGCTAGATTAATTGCTCCTGTTAACCATTCATTATGTGCCAGGCATTGTGATGGTGTACAATCTATAAACAGTATCCCATTTAATCCTCAAAACAAGATTTAGGTCCTATCACTATCCCCATTTTACAGCTGAGGAAATTGAGGTTCAGAGAAGTCAGTAACTTGCCCCAAAAGGCACAGTAAATAGCAGAGCCAGGACTCAAGCCCACAGGATTCTCTCTCCAAAGCATCCATGCCGCTGCCTCTGGGGTCCTGAGAACTAGGAGATGATTTTCAGAATTACAAGATGTATGTGCTGGAGTTTCTTAATCATCAAAGAAAGTCTAGAAAGATGAGGTGTTTAAAGGAAGGATGTTTTAGACAAAAGAACAGCATGGAGACATGAGCTCACAGGGCACACTCATAAATATGGCAGGGAGGGGGCTACGAGCAGAAAGGAACGGGGGAGACGTGATCAGATTACAGTGCTCCTGGGTGTGCACGAAGCAACGCCACAGAGACTCTGGCGTCACTAGCTGTGAGGCGGCCACAGACACACAAGGTTATATAAAACCTTCATGTTTTCTAAGTACAGCCCACTTGCGGATCGCAGCAAGATACTTCATCAAAACTCTGCCTGCACTTTGAGCTTAAAAATGGTACATTGTCGTCCATCAGTGTCAATGTGGGGAGGAGACAGGCAAAAAGAGACAGACACTTCACCCACTTTATAATAAATGTGTCCGGGGCAGGGAGTTGGCCAGTAATGGATGGCCTCCAGAGTCTAAGATGCCACATCAGCAGTGGCAGGGGTGGGGTGGTGGACAGTGGGACACACAAGACATCAGCTGGAATAACAAGTCACACCTTCAACAAGCCAGAGGGGTTCTTTCTTTTCTTCCTTGTTGATCTGAGCCCTGGAGAAATGCCACAACAATTTACAGAAAGAACGGTTCAAGGTAGACAGCGCCGAGATATTATTTCTGCCAGCTCATTTTAGTTCATTTGGTTAACATTTTGCATTGGCAAGTTGACGTGGTTTAATAATAACTGTCAACGTTGATGATAAACACCATCATGATGGCGCAAATACCCTTCTGGGCTTGAGGGGTGGCGGTGGAGTGGGGGCCGACTTCCCTGTCTCCTGTCCTTTCAGTTGTTACTAATAATGATGATGATGATTCTCATTTGTATAGCTTTGTGATTTCAGAGAGCTTTAGGCTTTCTACGAGCTTTCAGCCACGTTACTTCATTTGTTCCCACCACAATATGCAGTATCTTTTTTGTCTCCCTCTGGAAACCTGAAGCTTGATTGAGTCAGAGAAGGCCATACAGTTCACAAGTCTATACACAAATAAGAACCTTGCTGCAGGTGACTCAGATGGTAAAGAATCCGCCTGCAATGTGGGAGACCTTGCTTCGATTTCTGGGTTGGGAGGATCCCCCTAGAGAAGGGCGTGGCAACCTACTCCAGTTTTTCTTGCCTGGAGAATCCCCATGGACAGAGGTGCCTGATGAGCTGCAGTCCACGGGGTCACAAAGAGTCGGACACGACTGAGTGACTAAGCACAGCACACATATACCAACAGGAGCCACATGCCTGCAGAATGCAGGCAGATCACATAAAGAAAGAGGCAGCGATGGAAAGCAATACAGAATGGTGGGGTCTACAACAAGCTGGAATGCATGTCCATGAAGAAAGGGGGAGGGGGGCAGCTGCTGCTTATTTTGTATCCACCAACTGTTTTCATGTGGAAACATGGGCCCAATGCTACCAGACCTCCTAATACACCAAGAGAAGCTAAAAGGCCAGGTGTTATTTAAATCTTCCAATTATTAGATGACAAAAACTGGATTTTTTAAACACCATACCAATCAAACAAAATACATCTGAGGACTGGAAGTAGTCCTTGCATCCCCACTGCCTGTGATCTCTAGAGCCACATCTAGATGGATTTGTTAAGTTGAAACTTTATGGAGTTAACAAAAAGGTTAATAATGATCAACAAAGCCACATTCAAAAGAACAACTCTATAGTTTTACATGTACTGGGAGTCACTTGGTTTTCAATGATTCAAACTGACTTAAACAAAAGGATAAATGATAGCTTTTTTAAAAGACTAAACAACCAAATCATTTGTTGTTGTTGTTCAGTCACTCAGTTGTGTCTGACTCTTTGCAACCCCATGGACTGCAGCACACCAGGCTTCCTTGTCCCTCACTGTCTCTCAGAGTTTACTCAAACTTATGTCCACTGAGTCGGTGATGCCATCCAACCATCTCATCCTCTGTCACCCCCTTCTCCTCCTGCCTTCAATCTTTCCCAGCATCAGGGTCTTTTCCAGTGAGTAAGCTCTTCACATCAGGTGGCCAAAGTATTGGAGCTTCAGCTTCAGCATCAGTCCTTCCAATGACTATTCAGGGTTGATTGCCTTTAGAATTGACTGGCTTGATCTCCTTGTGGTCCAAGGCAGAGGTAGGCTTCGGGAACAGCTGGAACCAGGAGGCTGCAATTCATCAGAGCTCACTCATCCCTTGTCTTCCATCTCTGTTTCCCCCTGCACACGAGAGTCATCTCTCCAACTGCAGGCTGGCCTCCCCTCCAACCACCAAAGTTTCCGAGTTTCACACTGTGGGCCTTCCATCCTCAGGGAAGTGCTGATCAACAACAGAAAACTCTCCCTACCCCATTCCTGGGGAAGAATTACAACTATGTCACGCTAGTGCTGGCGTCTGTATCCAGACCAAACACCAGGGGTGATAAAGACACGTATCTTAATGGGCCAGCTTCAGTAAGGTGCCCTCCTTTGAGTCAGTTCATTTTGGCCAGAGGATCAACATGGAAAAACACAGCAGCCGCCACCACAGCCACGCGGAGAGCACGGCTGTTATAGGAGAGGGGAGGGATTCTGGATACAAGTGGGGTCAGTCTCCTTTACAGTGACCGAAGGGGAGGAGCTGTAGTGGCCACCCCATCAGGTTGCACAGACCACTCCCAGCGGCCAGGCTCTTGGCTCCTGATGGTGCGCTGCTGAGCCTTCCCAAGTCTCCCTTGGCCGAAAAGAGTTGCCTTGCCCGAGGTCACAACCCTAGGGAGCGGTCCTTATCTCACGATCAGTCAGTGTCGGGCAGCAGGTGGCAGTCTTTCCCAGCTTCAGAGCTCTGAGGGGCATTACCTGAGGCCTCCAATTGCTACCTCCTCAGTCAGCTGCTCCCTTCACCTAATCCTGCTTCCCTTCTTCATAGGTGTGACACCCTGGCCACCTTCTCCAGGCAAGTCCCCATCCCAGGCTCGGTTTCCAAGAAACACGACCTAGGAGACTGGATACCCAGAGGCGACCCGGGAATCAGGCTCCACAATGCGCTCTGGGGCAGCCTGCCCGCTGGCTGGCTGGCTGGCTGGCAGTCAGGGCTCCATGGCTGGAGGAAGAGGGAAAAGTAATTTCTCTTGGAAGACTGCAGCAGTACAATTGTTAATCTTCCCACTAGAGGTGACCTGGAGTGGGTACTGGTGGAGGGGTGTGTGTTTGAGAGGTTCGGGAGAAACTGTATCAGGTCCAGGCTTGATACATATGGAGACAGAGACAAATCTAATTCAACTCAATCCCCAGCACAGGACCCAACCAGGGAACATGGCTCAGCCGTTTATGCTGAGAAGCATCTCCCTTTCCATCTCCTTGTGTGCAAAAATGGAGTCCCTTCCAAGCCAGAAACTTCTTAAGTCTAAGGATGGAACAGACAGGTGGACTTAATGGACTGAGAGTCATAAGCCTGAGGTGAGGTGAGCATGGGCATTACTCACTCCTGCCCAGGGCAGGCAAAGGGCAGAGGAGGCCTGGACTTCAGCCGTGAGCCCACCAGCCCATTCTGCCCACCAACCACCCAAAACTCTTCTGCTGCAGATCCCCAGCAATTGGTTCTGGGACCAGCACATAAGAGATGCTCAGAGGATGTGGTTGAAGGTCTTTACTGATTACATGACATGTTCTCATTCGTCATCACTCAAGACTCTCATGAGCACCATTCAAGGCCTTCTGGACTTGCCTGGTGGTCTGCCTTCCAATGCAGGGGATGTGGGTTTGATCCCTGGCCAGGAAACTAAGATCCCACATGTTGCAGGGCAACTACATCTGGACGCCACAACTACTGAGCTTTTTTTCCCCTCATTTTACACATGAGAAGCCTGAGGCTCTGGCAGCTCAGTGGCTTTTCCCAGGTCACGTGGCTGAAAAAGACACAGAGCCAGGATTTGAACCCTGGCCCCTGGCTTTCATCCCCACTCCTGACCACCTTCAAGACCCATCTGGATGGAGAAGGGGCATGTGGACTTTGCTGCACTCTCCAGGGAGACAAGCCAGGGACGCATTTGTGTATCTGTCCCTGCCCAGAAGATCTCCACTCAACTCACTGGGTTCTCACCCAAACCAGCTTCTACACCCTGACCCCCATCACCATCGGGCCTTTCCCAGGCCGTTCCTACCCACCATGCCCCTCCTCATACACCCAACTCCTCTCACTCCTCAAGGTTCCACTGGAGTCTGGACTCCCCACTGACTGATTCCTGGATTCCAGCCTCCTTCCTTAACCTTGGCCTCTAGCTTCTGACAGGCTGTGGTCTCAGGCCTGGATGAAATGACACCTGCAGGGCCCACACTCCCTGGGTGTATATTTTGGGGAACTCTCTTCATATTTCATCAAGGCATTAGACCTCCAGGAGAGACTGGTAGCTTCTTGCCCACAGAGCTGAGTTGAGATTGAGGAGGTATGCTATAAGGACTGAATGTGGCCCCCTCCTCAAAATAGGAATGTTAAAACGTATGCCCAATATGATGATATTCAGAGATGAAGCTGCTGGAGACTAGGGTTAGATGAGGTCATGAGGGTGGGGCCTCACAGTGAGGTTTATGGAGCTCTCTCTCTTTCTCTCTCTCTGCCATGTAAGGACACAGAGAAAAGCTGGCCATCTACAAGCCAGGAAGAAAGCTCTCACCAGGAACCAAATAGGCCAGCACCTTGATCTTGGATTTCTAGCCTTCAGAACTGTGAGAAATAAACATCTGTTGCTTAAGCTGCCCAGTCTATGGTCCTTTGTCATGGCAGCCCCTGCATACTAAGACAAGCTGGCTTTCGTTCCCCAGTGAGGTCTAGCCCAGTACTGTGCACACGGCCAATTTCGACTTTGTTCAACACCACTTCCCTGGATCAGTCTGGTGGGAAGGCTCAGGACAAGGAGGTGCAGTGAGGGGTGGTGGGAGGAGGAGGTGGGGTCAGACAGAGGCTGTCTAGACACAGCCTGATGGCAGAGTCCCCAAGGGCCCTGGGAGCAGCTGGCCGCACCTCCCCGGCACACCCTGCACCCGACCGTCCCCACACCTCCCAGCCCTCCGCCAGCTCTTCCCTCAGATACTGACAGGTGCACACCTCTTCCCTCGCCAGCCCCCCAGGACAGTCAGATGGCACCTGCAAGCGCACACGGAGCCAGAACCCCGGCTGCCTGGACCCCAGGCTCAGTCTAATCTCAGCCTGTTTCAAAATCAGACCCTCAGCAAAGTCAGAGGAAAACTGAGCTTCCCTGCCAGCCGGTCCTGTGACAGCAGATGACCTAGAACCCAGGAAAGGGGTGTGACTGGGCCGTGAGGAACCTCAGACGAGCTCTCTCTCTCCCATTAACAAGCCGGAGAAGGGTCTGCACTGTGCAGGTCCATGGGAAGAGGCCAAGGAAAGACATGAATGTGAAAAGGTTGAGGAGACCATGTGAAAAATACCTTCAGTGTCACTCATATGTTGTATGCTTCGGTAGCCCTGTTTCAAGAAAAATTAACCTTTGACCTGTCCCCAATCTTTTTGAGATTTTCATGGGGTCTTTTATACAGTAGTTCACATGGAAAGAAAAGTCAGCCTTGCAGCCATGGAGCTATGACCACTTTTATTGGGCTGATGGAGATTTACATGGTGAGGGAGTTCATGTTTCTGGAATACAGGGCAGTTTCCTAGTGGAACCCCAAATTTGGCTTCACAAATATAATCTTATTTAACCTTTTTTCCTAGTTCAATGTAGTCTTACTGAGATATAATTGATATGCAACATTGTGTAAGTTTAGGGCATATAATCAGATGGTTCGATGTGCATCTGTACAATAATCCAATGACCACCAGTGTTTGCAACACCTCCACATGCGACTTAACTTGAATTTGCTTGGCCTTTCTCAGGATACCGGCTTCCAGACTAGCCTTGTTAAATTTCCTTTCTTTTAGCAAATATCACACCGATACTTCTGTCAAGAAAAAGTTCATATGAAGATGGGAGGCTCAGTGTTTGACAGACTGATAACACAGGAGGTGGCCGAGTCCAATCCTCTCCTGAACAGGATTCATTCTGCATCTTAAACTGAGACACATTCTTCCAGAATTCTTTGCCTTGACATGAGTGTTTAAACCAATTCCACCCTCATGACCTAATCACCTCCCAAAGGCTGCACCCACCAAACACCATTATATTGGGGGTTAGGGCTTCAACATATGAATTTGGGGGGGCACTCAAATATTCAGCCTCTGTAGTAGGCAAGACTCTGAAGAAGAAGTGCAGGTCACCACAAGAGCAAGGCTGAGGGAGTCAGGTGCGGCCTTTAGAGTCAAACAGTCCTGAGACTTGGAGACTATACAGAAGGTGGGGCAAACGGTCAGTCTGTGTCCAAACTCCCACTCTACGCCTATTGTCCCCAGGATCTGGACAAGCCATGTGACCTCTCTGAGCCTCAGTTTCCTCAACTGCAGAATGGAGATAACAGTTCATGAGTGTTTGTGAGGATAAGATGAACATTCTGCTTCCGCTGCCAAACCAGGGAGGGACATGTTGTGAGTAAACTCAAAGCTCTTTTCTTGCTGCAAAAACTGACCTCTAGGGAAAGAAATTCAGTCTTGTCTAGCCATTACAGGATATTGCTTTCTCTCATAACCTGATGTGCTACAGAAACATCCAATGAGGAAGCCAGCAGGTATTGAAAAGTCAATTATAAGATAATTGGTAATCACTCCAAGTCCAGCCAGTTCCCAGGGAAGCACGGGCATGGACATCCTGAGCCTCTGAGCCAAGCTCCCAGTGCCCAGGCCTTCTGCTTCAGCCATGGCCAGAGCTCTGTCTCCAGGGAAAGGCGTTTGATACAAGAAAAAACTTTCATTATCTTTGCCCTGAAGCACCAGCAACTGCTCACAAACAGCAGAGTACGGAACGATGGGCAGTGAGAAATGAATCATTGTGTTCCTCGGTGGTTAGTCCATTTAGAAACGGGTAGATTCAGAGAAGTGTTTCTTTGTTCAGTCCCTCCATTTCTGTGATATCAGAGACAAGCTGGTGACCAAGCTTGACCATCCTTTGGGGGGGGGGGGCAGAGGCTGTATTGGACCAAGTTCAGATGCAGGACCACGTCTCCACAAGGCCTCCTGCCATCAGGGGAAGCTGGGGGTTTGGGTGAGTCTACTGTGGGGGACCGTCACTCTCCACCTCCTGTACCCCTGCAGCTCCCCAAGTCCGTGGCTTTGACTCTGGAAGTCAGCGAAGCTCATTTGTTTGTTTACTCAGTGTTTATTGAACACTTAACAGTGTGCCAAGACCAAGCTGAGCAAAGAGGATTCAGAAGTGACAAAGATAGACGATCCTCACCTCGTCCTACTACCAGGGTTCTCAGCCTTGGCACTCTGCACATGTTGGCTCAGATCGCTCTTTGTTGTGGGGGTTTCCTGTGCACTGAAGGTGGTCAGCAGCATCCCTGGTCTCTACCTACTGAATGACAGTAACACCCCAAGTTATGACAACTGAAAATTTCTCAAAAATTGCCAAATGTCCCCTGGGGGTCAAAATGCAGTCTGCCTGCCCAAAGCTGAGAACCACAGTTGTGATGGGAGAGGCAGCACAGTGGAAAGAGCACAAACTTTGCAACTAAATGGGCCTGGGTTCTCCCCCCTAATTTGCTGTGTGACCTTAGAGGACTTCCTTACGTCTCTGAACCATAGTTTCCTTACTAGTGAAGTATGGGTAGTAGTCATACTTTTGCCAGGTTATTAGGAGAACTGAAGATCAAATGTATAAAGTACTATGGTAGACTCTGTCGACAGGCACCCAAAAGCCATCCTCCCCACCATAGCTCTTCTTGCTAACAGAACCCCAGTTCTATTTAGGGATTCTTATCTCAGGAAAGTTGGCTCAGTGCCTTGTGGGAAGTGGTCATATGACCCAGGACTAGCCAATGAAATACATATAAGGGGCATCTGAGGGTGGGGACCCTCTAGGGTAGATCTCTCTCTCTGATAAGAAACAGGTTGATAGTGGGAATATGCAGTATGATGCAGGGAGCTCAAATCCATGCTCTGTGATGACCTATAGGGGTTGCATGGGGTGGGAGGTAGATTCAAGAGGAAGGGGACATATGTATGCCTATGGCTAATTCATATTGATGGATGGTAGAAACCAACACAATACTGTAAAGCAATTATCTTCTAATTAAAAATAAACTGAAAAAACAAACATGTTGATAGAAGTATGATGAATTTAAAATACGTGTATAAATTCTTTGATACTCTTCCCTTCCTCTTGTGTGTGGCCTATACTTAGTGTATGCATGCGTGCTAAGTCTCTTCAGTCATGTCTGATTCTATGTGACCCTATGGACTGTAGCCCACTAGGCTCCTCTGTCTAATAAGATTCTCCAGGCAAGAACACTGGAGTGGGTTGCCATGTCCTTCTCCAGGAGATTTTCCAGTCCGAGAAACTGAATCTGTGTCTCTGTCTCCTGCACTGGCAGGTGGGTTCTTTACCACTACCACCACCTGGGAAGCTCCAAAATTTAGTGACTCACTTCTAATGAACAGAATATAACAGAAGTGACAATGTGTGACTTCCAAGACTAGAATGTGAAAGGTATTGCTGCTTCCTCCTTGGGCTCAATCTCAAGTGGCTCTGGGAGACATGGCCACTATGTTAGGAGCACACCCAAGCAACCCTGTGGAGAATCCCACACGAACAGGAACGAAGGCTTCCAGATGACAGCCAACCCAACTTGCCAGTCATGTGTGAAAGTCACACTGGAACAGATCCTCCAGCCCTGATCAAGCCTTCAGAACACTGCAGACCCAGCCTACATCTTGACTGAAACCTCACGAGCCATCCCAAAGTAGAACCACTCAGGTAAAGTACTGAATTCCTGGCCACAGACAATAAATGTTTATTGTTTCAAGCTTCAAATTTTTGGAGTAATTTGTTATGCAGCAATGGATAACTAACACAAGAAGGAATGATGTGAACCCTCACAGGATCTATCTTGCCTTTGAATCTAGACAGATGAAGACATGAGGTTAGAGCCGTGGCAGCCATCTTGAAGCCAAGAACAGGAGGCCAGGAGAGTCCCCGTGATGCTAACCAGAGCCAAAAAACAATTTCTCAAGTCTCCATGAATTCCAACCCCTTTCAACTCCTCACCAGGAGCATCCACATCTTGAACTGGAGGGACCCATGTTGATGAGGGGTGGAGGGCAGCAAACTGAGAAACTTTGAAGTTGTCACCTTTCACCCTTTTTCCTGAGAGCCCTGATACTCCTGACAGGCCAGGATAGACTCCCATGCTCTTAGTCATCCTGCGCTGTCATAAGAAAAAAATCACAGACTGGGTGGCTTAACCAACTGAAATTTTTTTTCTCGAAGTTCTGGAGGTCAGGGTGCCAGCATGGTCGGGTTCTGATAAGGGCACTACTCCTGGCTCACAGCTGCCTTCTTGCTGTGTCCTCACATGGAGAAGAGAAAGAGAGCTCTGGGGTCTCTTCCTCTTCGTGTGTGTGTGTGTGTGCACGCGTGTATGCTCAGTTGTGTCCGACTCTTTGTGACCCCATGGACTGCAGCCCGCCAGGTTCCTCTGTCCATGGGATTCTACAGGCAAGAATACTGGTGATGGTAGCTATTTCCTACTTCAGAGGATCTTCCCCACCCAGGGATTGAACCCAAGTCTCTTGTTTCCTGCTTTGGCAGGCAGATTCTTTACCAATAGTACCACCTGAGAAGCCCTTTCCTCTTCTTATAAGGGCACTAACCCCATCATGCGGAGAAGGCAATGGCACCCCACTCCAGTACTTTTGCCTGGAGAATCCCATGGACGGAGGAGCCTGGTAGGCTACAGTCCACGGGGTCTCGAAGAGTCAGACACGACTGAGTGATTTCACTTTCACTTTTCACTTTCATGCAATGGAGAAGGAAATGGCAACCCACTCCAGTGTTCTTGCCTGGAGAATCCCAGGGACGGCGGAGCCTGGTAGGTTGCCATCTATGCAGTCGTACAGAGTCAGACACGACTGATGCGACTTAGCAGCAGCAGCAGCAGCAGCATCCCCATCGTGAGGGTGCTATCCTCATGACCTCATCTAAATCTAATCACCTCCCCAAAACTCCATCTCCAAATACCTTCACACTAGGAGTGAGGTCTTTGAGAGGGACACAGCTCAATCCATGGCTCATGACATATCACAGAAACCTCAATTTTCTCTTCTCTATACTAGAAAACAAGAGTGCAATCCCCTTTCCTAGCCATTATCTTATTTATGAAGGGCTATAGCAGTTCTTAAATTGAGAGGCATGTTTCTTTTAACAGGTGTGCATGCTAAGTCACTTCAGTTGTGTCCGACTCTTTGCAACCCTATAGACCGTAGCCCTCCAGGCTCCTCTGTCCCTGGGATTCTCCAGGCAAGAATACTGGAGTAGGTTGCCATGTGCTCCTCCAGGGGATCTTCCCAACCCAGGGATCGAATCTACATCTCTTAAGTCTCCTGCACCGGCAGAAGTGTTCTTTATCACTAGCACCACCTTGTTTAACAGGTGTACTGGACCTCAACTGGCCAGAAAGAAGGCAATAAAAGCAAAACAAGACCACTGTGTTCATGTTCAAAAGATGTCAAGTAAGGGATGGGAGAAGAATGGCAGAGTTAAAGTTTCCTGTTTGTTTATTCTGATTCTATTTTAATGTTGAGCCTCCTTCTAGTAATTGATCAACTCGGGCTCTGAGACCAACAGCCTAGGTTCAAAACTGGGTCAGCCCCCCATTCACTGGTGGTGACCTTGAGTTATTTCACCTCTCAGCGGCTCAGTTTCTTCACCTACATTATGGATATAAGTTCAAGGAGGTGCTTAGGATGGTGTCTGAAAGACAGTAAATGATTAATCTCATGGTGGCTATTTATTACTATGGTTGTTACTGTCAGCATTTTTATTATTTCTAAGGAAAGAGTTAGGTCAGCAGCGACCACGGATTGCTGACCCCCACAAGGAGTAGCCCAGAGAACTGGCAGAAGATCGCAGGACTGGGAAGCTGTAGGTAGCTCCCGATGCTGGGCCTGTAACCTGTCAATGCTCAGAAGGTAAAGAATCTGACTGCAATGCAGGAAACCCAGGTTCAATGGGTCGGGAAGATCCCCTGGAAAAGGAAATGGCTATCTACTCCAGTACTCTTGCCTGGAGAATTTCATGGACAGAGGAGCCTGGTGGGCTACAGCCCATGGGGTTGCAAAGAGTCAGACATGACTGAGCAAATAACACTTTCACTCAGTTGTCAGTTGCCTCATCTATAAAATGTGAGTAGGGATTTCCATCGTAGAGGATCACAAAGGAGGTGCAGGAAGCTTGAAACAGTGTACTGGACACACATACTGTTAGCTCCCCAGGCTCTGATACCACCAGGATTACGAGCTGGAGTTTCAGGTATGAGACGGATTATGTCCAGGTTTCTGAGGACAATGAAGACTGTCTTCAGTGGTAAGATGAAAAAGCTGCCTAAGAAATAGCCCTAACACAAAAATTGTATGTAATTCAAATTTCAGTGTCCATAAGTAGGCTCATTCATTTACCTGTTATCTGTGGCTAATTGCATACTATAACAGCAGAGCTGAGTAGCTGCTACAGAGACTGTAAGGCTGCAAAGTTAAAATATTTACTATCCGGTTCTTCAAAGGAAAAGATCCCTTGTCTAGGCCAGTTCTCAAACTTAGTGTTCATCAGAGTCATCTGGAAGGCTTATTCAAACAGAGATTGTAGGCCTCACCCCAAAGTTTCTCACTCAGCAGGTTGGAGGGTGGAAGGGGAGGTGTGGCTAGAATTTGTATTTCTAACAAGCTCCCAGGTGATGCTAATGAGGTAGGTCTGAGAATCACACTTCGAGAACTGCTAGTCCATGCTGATTATAGTTAATTCCACTTCCCTTGCCAGTGACTGGCTTAGAAAAGGGCATGTGATATAGCTCTAACCAATGAAATTCATGGGGATGTCAGCTGGGGGGCTTCTGCAAAAGTGATCCAAAAAGGCACAAGTAGAAAGGCAGGGTTCTCTCCTCCCCTTTTGGTATCATCTTGAGACCAAGAAGGGCCCCCTGAGGACAAAAGGTATGTGCTGTGGAGGGCAAAAGAGCAGAAAGGTGAAAAGAGACTGGATCAGCCATTACACAGCAAGGCCCTTGAATGAACCAATCACAGGGTCGCCTTCTGGGAAGCAGTAACCACCACCGTTGTCCAAGCCCCTTCCGGTTGGGTTCTTAATGATTCAGAACCAAACACATCCTATGTGGTCCCACTCTGTGTAGCCCTGTGGCAGGTTCCAACTCTATCCCCTCACACTGGGAGATACCACCAACCTTAGGCTATGAAGGTTGGGGTCAGGAACATGGGCTGCATTCCCCACCATCCTACAAGGGCGAGGACAGACCTGGGGTAGAAGCAAGAGCATTATTTGGAGGCCACAAAACCCCAGTTTGGAGCCTTATTTTCACCACTCAGTGGCTGTGTGACCAGAACACTGCTGACCCCATGCTCCAGGATGTGGCCTGTCCATCAGTGTGGTTTAACGTGGCAGCTCTGTCTGGGGACCTGGGCAGGTTACTTTCCTCTCTGAATCAAGAGTAAGCATTAGAGCCAGCATCTGGAGACCACTCACCAGGTCCCAGGCACTGCGGAAGCCCTTCACCTCCATGAGCCCATTTCATTCTCACACGTCCCTAGGAGGTGGGACCATTGTTCCCCTGACCTTACAGTTCAAGAAACTATGGCCCTGGGAGGTTAAGTGGCTGAGCCCAAGGTCACACCACCTGTAAGTGCAGACAGGATCCCAACTCAGATCTGTCTGGCTCACGCACCCACAAGTTCAAGTTCCACGCTGTAAGGTTAGATTAAGCAGCAGAATGTCCACAGGGAACCTGAGCACATGTCAGAAGTTTGGGAACATCACTGCATCAGCGTGACGCTCCTTCCTTTCTCATCCCTCCCCACTCAGTGAAGAGAAGACGCCACTTTCAGAAGCTGCCCAGCTCTGGCCAGTCCGCCTGAGTAAAGCTGACAGGAGCATCAGGGGAAATATCAGGGATGACTCGAGATGTGGCCTGGAGGAGGCCTGCCTCCCTGAGAACCGCGGCGGAGGCGTGACGGCCTGGTGCAGGCCGGCCCAGCAACTCATTCACGGGCTGGGGTTCCCGCCACAGGCTGCCCTTACCTGCCGGTTTTCCGTGCCTGGCTGAGCATCCCCCGCCGCCCCCTCTGGTGTCCAGGTGTCTAATCAGCCCCGGCGAGTCTGTCCTGGAGAGCCGGCTGTTTGCCTTGCCCCTCTGGAGGGCAGGCAGAGGCAGCAGAACGGGCAGCAATTCCAGAGCCGTCACAACTCCTGGCTGAAACCAAACATGACAGATTTACCATTGGGCAGGCTGTTCCATTTATTATTTAACGCTTGCAATAAATATTTGCATGACCCAGCGCTAGAGGGAACGCTCTGTGATAACTCACTGCGTTTCCCTGCCAAACACCACCGCAATCGGATTCCAAAGCCGCAGCAGAGAATATTTCATGCTATTCTAAAGAGCTGGGCGATGGCCCTCTGGTAGAAAACATTCTCGCGTCCATCTCCAAAGAGGGAAGAGGGAGCAGGGAGACCTCGTTCCAAGAAGCAACTAGAGGAGGAGGAGGATGAAGATGCCAGCTCATACACCCTCGGTGACTGCCGTGCACCAGGCTCTATGCTCAGAACTTCATTCACTTGTTTAACATGGATCTTGAGGGCAGAACTGCCAGACTAAGCAAATAAAATGCAGTTAAAGCTGAAATTCAGATAACAATAAATATGTTTTAATACTTTATGTCTCCTCCAATACTAGAAAGTTATTCGCTGTTTATCTAAAATCCAAACTTAACTGGAGACCCTGTTTTTCTCTGGAAACCTTAACTGAGGTTATGTCTGACTGTGACTGAATAGCAAAGGGGATTTATTTTCAACTGGGTGGGGGGAGGGGGTGGTCGGGGAAGGGCCCTCTAAGAAGGTGACTTGAGCAGAGATGTCAATGAAGGAGACATCCATGACAAGGAGGGAATAGGGTCCCAAGCAGAGAAAAGAGCCCATAATTACAATAATGATAACACTGAAATCGTGGAAAGAATGTGCGCATTTGGGGAGCAGAGGGAGGCCACATGAGTGGGGGGGGGGGAGAGTGACAGGCAGACGATACGGGGCCTGTGGTGACAATAAAGAATTTGGATGCTATTCTAAGGCAAAGTGAAGCCACTGAAGGGCTTTGCAGCTGGAAGTGGCCAGATGGGGGTGTGACTCCAGCTGCCTGGATTTCTGAATCCAGCAGTGACACAGAGGACCTGACACTGGCCAGAAGGAGAAAGAACAAGAAAAAGAGAAACTGCTTTAAAGGAGAGCCAGTCAGGTCTTGCAAGAAATGTTCACACAGTAACAAACTAGCAGCTTCAACAGAAACCACTGTGTCTTGCCAGAGTTGTTCTCCCAGACAGGCAGCCTGAGGGAGGGGTTGCTGCTGGTGACAATGCTATCAATTTCCATTTTGCTCTTGCCAAGTACAGAAAAGGACATTTCAAAGACTTTCAAAAATAACTTCCAAACAACTCAAGGGTGGGAAGAAAAAATATAGTTGGTCTGCACAAGAATAGAGATAGTCAAAATAGGTATAACAAATAAAAGCAACTGCATTTACACAAACCACATTATCTGATCCTTCAGTTCAGTCACTCGGTCGTATCCAACTCTTTGTGACCCCATGGACCGCAGCACACCAGGCTTCCCTGTCCATCACCAACTCCAAGAGCTTGCTCTAACTCATGTCCATCAAGTCGGTGATGCCATCCAACCATCTCATCCTCTGTCATACCCTTCTACTCCCACCTTCAATCTTTCCCAGCATCAGGGTCTTTTCCAATGAGTCAATTCTTCCCATCAGGTGGCCAAAAGATTGGAGTTTCAGCTTCAGCATCAGTCCTTACAATGAATATTCAGGACTGATTGCCTTTAGGATGGAGTGGTTTGATCTCCTTGCAGTCCAAGGGACTCTCAAGAGTCTTCTCCAACACCACAGTTCAAAAGCATCAATCCTTCGGCACTCAGCTTTCTTTATAGTCCAACTCTCTCATCCATACATGACTACTGGAAAAGCCACAGCTTTGACTAGATGAACCTTTGGCAGCAAAGTAATGTCTCTTCCTTTTAATATGCTGTCTAGGTTGGTCATAGCTTTTCTTCCAAGGAGCAAGCGTCTTTTCATTTCATGGCTGCAGTCACCATCTGCAGTGATTCTGGAGCCCAAAAAAGTAAAGTCTGTCACTGTTTCCATTGTTTCCCCATCTATTTGCCATGAAGTGATGGGACTGGATGCCATGATCTTAGTTTTTTGAATGTTGAGTTTTAAACCAATTTTTTCACTCTCCTCTTTCACTTTGATCGAGAGGCTCTGTTCCTTACTGCCCTGCAAAGCAATGAGCGCAGGTCATGTTGTCCCCATTTCACAGAGAAGGAAACTGAGACCCAGAAAAGTAGGATCCAATAGCTGGGAAAGGGACTGGCAGGGTTTGGAGCTACATTTGTCTGGCCCCAAAGCCTGGGCTCCCCAAAGCCCTCTGGGGTCTGGCTATGGGCTAAATTGCATCCCCTGCCCCTCTAAAATAATTCATACAAAGTTCTGATCTCAGTGCAATTGTATCTGGAAAAAAAGGTCTTTAGGAGGTAATTAAGTGCTGTGCTTGTGTTCAGTTGCTTCAGTCATGTCCAACTCTTTGCGACCCCATGGACTGTAGCTCACCCAGCTCTTCTTTCCATGGGGATTCTCCAGGCAAGAATACTGGAGTGGGTTGCCACGCCCTCCTCCAGGGAATCTTCCCCACCCAGGGATTGAACCTGTGTCTCCTGCATTGTAGGCGGATTATTTACCTGTTGCGCCACCTGGGAAGCCCTAATTAAGTGTAAATAAGGTCATAAACATGGGGCCCAGAAGGGACTGTGCCGTTATAAAAACACACACACACATTCTACCAGCCCTTCTATGTGGAGCAAGATGCCTGCTCCTACTTCCTCATCAGCCTTCCCAGCTGACATCCAAAGCAGTTTTCCACCTGACAAGCCTGTGCCTTCTGCCCTTCTTGCCTGGGACTCACACGCCTCCATGAATGTCAAACAGTAAGCCAGGCAGTGCAAGGACGCCTCCTCTGGAGAGGAACAGGGTTGGGGGGGGGGGCGGGAAGGAGAGGGGGAGAGCACCGCTTTGGCATTAGAAACCCTGAGTTTGAATCCCAGCTCTATCACTAATAGGGCATCTCTCATCAAGAACCTGAACCTCAGTTTCCTCTTCTTGAATGAGAATAATACAATCCACTCCACTGGGATCACTGTGGAATTAAATATATACTAGATCTAGAAAAATCAACCCAGTGCCTGGCACAGAGTCAGTGCCTCGTTATTAATAATAATTACAATAATGATAACACTCAAATTGTGGGATTCAGTGCTCAGTCAACAAATTTTTATTGAGCACCTATTATGTGCTAGGCAGTTGGGGATATAACACAACACAAGGTACACATGACTCCATCCTCGTGAAACTTATAATGGAAGAAACACACAGTGTAATGAAATAAATACATCTGTAAAAAATCAAGAATAAAAACTATATTAAAAGAGTTAAAAAAAAAAAAAAGAGTTGAAGAGTGCAGTAAAGGAAGAAAGAGGTTTCAGTGAGATAATCATCTACTTCAGCATCAGAAGTAGCTTCAAAGTTTGTTATCACCTAAGACCTCGGGGTATGAAGGAATCAGCCAAGCAAAGACCAAGAGGGACAATTTTCCCAGTACAGAAAGCAGCATGTGTGAAGTCAGATAGTCTGGGAGAACTGGTCTACTGGGGGGGTGGGGGGACAGGTGATGAGAGGAGGCCAGTTTGGCTGGAGGAGGCAAGGAAAGGAGAAGCAGTTACAGAAGTCAACCAGGATCAGGCTGAGCATCACCCATTTCTAAGTTATTCTAAAATCAAAGAGAAGCAGGCACTCAAGCTAAGAGCATTGCATCCTGACTGGCCCAGTGCTGTGCTTAGTCACTAACTCATGTCCAACTCTTACAACCCCACAGACTATAACCCGCCAGGCTCCTCTGTCCATGGGATTCTCCAGGCAAGAATACTGGAGTGGGTTGCCATTTCCTTCTCCAGGGGATCTTCCCGACCCGGGGATCGAACCCAGGTCTCCCACACTGCAGTCAGACTCTTACTGATGGAGCTACGAGGGAAGCCCAGAATAAGCTCCAAAAATGTGAGTTTCCTTCTGTACCCTAAAACAGTCAAGATAAATAAAAATGGCTCCTCTGTTTTGAATTTTGGGGCTTGACTTTGCCTTACCACTGTTTCTTTAAAAAATGTCCATGAACCAACAGGGTGAAGGGGAAAGGGATGTGAGGGAACAAATTCAAAATCAAACAGACCAGAAACTCTTAACTGGAAGTTTTCTCTCTGGGTCTCTGCAGGGAAGGCCACACTGGTGGAACCATGGGAGACAGAACAGAAGTCAGAAGAGCGTGGAATTCTTTCTCTGAATTCTTTCATCTTCCCAGATGCCAGGAAGGTAGAGAAGACGCCCCCACTCCGACCTCCACCACCACGGCCTGTCTGAGGACAGAATCCGCCAATCCCCTTCTGACACCAGACTGACTCCTCTGAGCCACCCTAGGCTGAAGCCATTGCCCTGGACCATTCTGATGTTAGGAAAGCAAAATGTATTGTTGGCAAAAAGCTAAAAACAAACAAACAAAAACTGGCAATGGTTATAACAGAACCAGAGTCTGAGTCTATGACAAATCATCCAGCATGAAATTTGGTGGGACACAGGCCCTTCTTGGACTTTTAAAATTCATTACATTTTATTTATTCACTCACCACCCACATAGAATTTACAGTAGACTCTAAGAAATAGGTATGACAAAGTTATAGAATACAAATTTAAACTTGGGACTATAGGAAAAATTTTTTAGAATAAAAGAAAAAGACAGGTAAAGATACACAGGCCAAAAGTTCAATTCCTAAACTGGGTATGAAAATGTGGCTCTGAGTTTTCCGGTGGCCACATCAAAAAGGGCAGTAGAAGCTGTCCTCATGGTCCACAAGGACAAAGATACTAGACTCTCCAGGACCAGCACTGCCCTGCCATGTGACTCCAGATAAGTGATTTAACTTCTCTCTGGACTCAGTTTCCTTGTCTCCAAAAACAGATGAGAAACTACTGAATCTCTGTGACTTCTTTTTTGGTGATTACAAAAAAAAAAAAAAAAAGCTGTAATAAAAACCAAGAATGACAGATCTTCCTGCTTAGAGTCCAAAATAAGAATAACTTATTCTTCAAAATAAGAATAACTCAAAGATCTATAAGGAGCAATTAGTAGCAGAAATGAGAGAGGCAGTCTGGGCATAACACAATAGGAACTGGGCAAAACTATGGTGAACAGGGCAGCTCCATGCTCTTGCAAAGGGGCAGCTGCTTCTCACCTCCAGCAAACATGCTCTGATTTTTAAGAACAACAACAACAAAAAAATCAGGATTTTTAATGTAAACTCCTCTAACTTTTAAATGTTTGCTTTTAATTCAAGTTTACTTAAAACAATGCACAGGTCAAACATGGCCCCACCTCAAGGCCAATTCCAATAAGAAATGGCAAACTCCTTTAGTGTCTTACAAATGGATTTTTCTATCTCCAGGTTAAGTTGCAATTTCTGGCCCCTATTTTCCCCCAGCTGAGCATCTCAAAGAACTGTTTCCCAACAAAGGTATGATCCTTTTTGAATCCAGCCCTATACACACTTTTGAGTCTCTACTGTATTTTAGGAACAGGGAAAGATATACCAGTGATCAACAAGTCTTCCACTATGCAGTCAGCCGGGCCCGGCTATCTACTCCATCAAGATACCAGACAGCTCCAAGAAAGTTCTCAGAGTGTGGAGTTCTCTACAGAAATCAGTCCTTTCGCCATCAACTTCAAAACATATTGTGAGGCTTCCCTGGGGGTTCAGTGGTAAAGAATCCACCTGCCAGTGCAGAAAACACAGGTTTGATCCCTGAGCCGGGAAGATTCCACATGCCTCAGAGCAACTAAGCTCATGCCCCACAACTACTGAACTTGTACTGCAGAGCCTGGGAGACGCAACTACTGAAGCCCACATGCTCCAGAGCCTCTGCTCTGCAGCAAGAGAAGCCACTGCAATGAGAAGCCCACGCTGCAACTAGAGAAAAGGCCACATGCAGCATTGAAGACTCAGCACAGCCAAAAACAAACAAAATTATTTTTTAAAAATATATTGCTGGACTTACTTCTACGAGGAGCCAGAAAAAACCCATTCCTTTAAGTGTACTTTCCTCTGTCCAGCCCCTTGGATGAGGTTTTCTTCATGGAGTCCTGGTACTCCCTTCAGTGCCAGTTCAGTTCAACAAGCACTTGCCAAACGCCAACTGGATACAGGTACCATGCTAAGAACTGGGGGAATCAAGATGAATAATATGACTCCACTGGTCCATGCTTCAAGGAAGTCTAGATATGAGAAGCAACAAAATTTATCCTAAACAGTATTTTAATTCACAGAGAGCTAAGTAATATAATGGGAGGCAAGTTGACTTGACCTGGGTTTGGTCCCACCACAAGCTAGGTTGGGCTTCTCTGGTAGCTCAGATGGTAAAGAATCTCTCTACAACTCAGGAGACCTAGGAGATGTGGGTTCAATCCCTGGGTCCAGAAGATCCCCCGCAGAAGGAAATGGCTACACACTCCAGTATTCTTGCCTGGAGAATTCCATGGACAGAGGAGCCTGGTGGGCTACAGTCTATGGGGTCGCAAAGAGTCAGACATGATTGAGCAACTAACACACATACACACAACCTATGTTATCCTGGACAACTCACCTATCCCTTCTACATCTTACACTTGACTTATTAAAAAAGAATAAAATGAGGCTATAACACCACCTAGCTTACAGTTTGTTAGAAACAGGACTAGCCCATACAGCTGCAAAGGCTGTGCACTGCACAATTCCAAAGCATGCCATTCACCCAGGAGTTGTGCAGGGCTGGATATGAACAGCTGTATATGGCAGGCATGGGTGGAAGGAGTAAGTGTCCAGCACATTGCAGGGGCTCAACAAACGAAACCATGGCTAGTACAAAAACCAACTGGAAAATAGACCCTAGTTTTCTTAACATCATCTTTTCAACAAGAACCTCACCTCAAAAAAAGAAGCACTCCTGAACAATCAGTGTCCCTCAGACTCAGGCTGAGTCCTTCTCCTCCATCAGGCATTGATGAGACCTCCATCCTCCTCCAAGGAAACACACATACCAGTCTTGGAGGCTCACTTTATGTTGTTGCCATTCCCGTCAGTCTGCAGTCCCTCCTTCCCCTCCTGGCCCAGCCTTGCCTGGATCCAGGCTGCCAACTACAGTCCAGCTGTCCACACTCTTGCTTGGTTCAGAGTGATTCCCAGGACATGTGCTCAGAGTTCTCAGCCCTGGGATTTCCTTTTCCTTTACAACTTTGAATTGATTTTCTCCAATGTTTACATATAGCTGGCATCTGGCTCTTACCTGCTGATTTTGGAGGTGATATTGGCCAGGTCTCTTTCCATTGCAAAGCAACAAAAAGGCAGCTGGAATCAATTCAGCAAAGAGTGAATTCACTGTTTCTTATGTCTGAAGAGTCCTGGGGTAGATCTGGGTTCAGGTATAATAGGATTCAGGAGCCCAAACGATACTATGGGGTCAACCTCTCCATCTATTAATTCCGCTCTGCTCCGTAGTGGAGCCATGTGGTGGCTTCTGCTGATGTCGGGGGTTAAAAGCTGAAGAGAAACCTCCAGGCATAAAAAGAAACAAAAGGGAGTACAGTGAAGTGAGGCAGGCTGAGGAAAGGGGTGCAGTCTTCAGTTCCTGCCCCTTTTTCTCTTCATGTGGCCAGCTCCACCCTGCAGGGAGGCTGTTTCTTGGGCTCAGCATCCAGATCATGGAGAAGACATGACCGCTGGGTGACCGGGGAGTTGGCCCCGGGGAACGGGGTCTCCTCACCCCGCCCTGTCCTTGAAACACACTGTTCCTTCATTACGAGCCATTTCAAGGACGCAGCCTTGAGAACAGTGTTGTCAAGACCCTCTGGCGGGGATACCTGTAAACTTCGAAAACTATGGCGGGCGGGTGCAGAGATCTCCTCACTGGCTAGTTAGCAAGACAAGCCTCCTTTGTAAGTTTTCTTGCTTGTGAAAAACTCCACCCACCAATGTGGAGTGACTGCCGCTTGCCTTGGTCTCTTCTGGCCCTCCGTGTGCGGGACCAGTTACGAATTTCACCCAGGAAGCCCCAAAGCTTGGAGCTTACACATCTGAAGCCTGACCTCCCAGCTCTAATGCCTCAAGCCCACCCCTCAGCCGCATCACCTCCTTCCACAGCTGAGACAGAAGCCCCGCCTCTTCCTGTTTCCAAGGCCCGCCCAACCAATCCTCCCATCCTATCCAAGGGGGACGACAGGGGATGAGATGGCTGGATGGCATCACCGACTCGATGGACATGGGTTTCGGTGGACTCAGGGAGTTGGTGATGGACAGGGAGGCCCGGCGTGCTGCAATTCGTGGGGTCGCAAAGAGTCGGACACGACTGAGCGACTGAACTGAACTGATCCAAAGGGAAGCTGTCAGCCCTGCGATCATTGGTAGAGCATATTTGACTGTCAGATCCTGTACCCAGTAAATGATCAAGTTGGTTCCAGGATCAATTTCTGAAGGATTCCACCCATTTCTGAAGGATTATTTCATCTCTCAAGAGTCAATGTTTCTCGTTGCAAGTGGAAGAAGCCTAACTTACTGGTAAGACACTGAAAAGTCTTTATTATTATTATTTTTAGGTATCAATTCAGTTCAGTTCAGTCGCTCAGTCGTGTCCCACTCTGCAACCCCCGGACTGCAGCATGCCTGGCCTCCCTGTCCATCACCAACTCCCAGAGCTTGCTCAAACTTATGTCCATGGAGTCGGTGATGCCATCCAACCATTTCATCCTCTGTCATCCCCTTCTCCTCCCGCCTTCGATCTTTCCCAGCATCAGGGTCTTTTCAAATGAGTCAGTTCTTCAAATCAGGTGGCCAAAGTATTGGAGATTCACCTTCAGCATCAGTCCTTCCAATGAATATTCAGGACTGATTTCCTTTAGGATTGACAGGTTTGATCTCCTTGCAGTCCAAGGGACTCTCAAGAGTCTTCTCCAACACCACAGTTCAAAAGCATCAATTCTTTGGCACTCAGCTTTCTTTACAGTCCAACTCTCACATCCATACAAGATTACTGGAAAAACCATAGCTTTGACTAGATGGACCTTTGTCAGCCAAGAAATGTCTCTGCTTTTTAATATGCTGTCTAGATTGGTCATAGCTTTTCTTACAAGAAGCAAGCGTCTTTTCATTTCATGGCTGCAGTCACCATCTGCAGTGATTTTGGAGCTCAAGAATATAAAGTCTGTCACTGTTTCCACTGTTTCCCCATCTATTTGCCATGAAGTGATGAGACCAGATGCTATGATCTTAGTTTTCTGAATGTTGAGTTTTAAGCCAACTTTTTCACTCTCCTCTTTCACTTTCATCAAGAGGCTCTTCAGTTCTTTACTTTCTGCCATAAGTGCCATAAGTGTGCCATATGTGTCATCTGCATATCTGAGGTTATTGATATTTCTCCTGGCAATCTTGATTCCAGCTTGTGCTTCATCCAGCCTGGCATTTTGCATGATGTATTCTGAATATAAGTTAAATAAGCAGGGTGACAATATACAACCTTGACATACTCCTTTCCCGATTTGGAACCAGTCTGTTGTTTCACGTCCAGCTCTAACAGTTGCTTCTTGACCTGCATACAGATTTCCTCAGGAGGCAGGTAAAGTGGTCTGGTATTCCCACCTCTAAGAATTTTCCACAGTTTGTTGTGATCTACACAGTCAAAGGCTTTGGCGTAGTCATTAAAGCAGAAGTATATGTTTTTCTAGAATTCTCTTGCTTTTTCAATGATCCAGCAGATGGTGGCAATTTGATCTCTGGTTCCTCTGCCTTTTCTAAATCCAGTTTGAACATCTGGAAGTTCTTGGTTCACGTACTGTTGAAGCCTGGTTTGGAGAATTTTGAGCATTACTTTGCTAGCATGTGAGATGAGTGCAATTGTGCAGTAGTTTGAACATGCTTTGGCATTGCCTTTCTTTGGGATTGGAGTGAAAAATAATATTATTATTAGATATTAGATATAATAGTAGTCGTAAATCAGATATAGTGGCATATTACTGAGATTCCTATTATTAGATATAATAATAATATTATTGTAGTTACCAGGGCTAGGAGGTTATGGAAATGGGGAGATGTTGGTCAAGGACTACAAAAGTGAAATTCGCTCAGTTGTGTCTGACTCTTTGCAACCCCATGGACTATACAGTCTGTGGAATTCTCTAGGCCAGAATAATAGAGTGGGTAGCCTTTCCCTTCTCCAGGGGCTTTTCCCAAGCCAGGGACTGAAGCCAGGTCTTCCACATTGCAGGTGGATTCTTTACCAGCTGAGCCACAAGGGAAGCCCAAGAATTCTGGAGTATGTAGCCTATCCCTTCTCCAGCGGATCTTCCCCACCCAGTAATCAAACCAGGGTCTCCTGCATTGCAGGCAAATTCTTTACCAACTGAGATATTAGGGAAGCCCAACGAGTACAAACTTTTAGTTATAAGATGAATATGTTCTAGGGAGCTAATGTGCAGCATGGTGATTAGAGTTAATAATACTGTATTATATACTGGAAAGTTGCTAAGAGAGCAGATCTTAAATATTCTCACCACAAAAGAGAAATCATATGATGTGCTAGAGGTTGTTAGCTAACAATATGGTGGTAATCATTTTGTAACATATGAGAATATTAAATTAGCTTGTTGCATACTTAAACTTACACAACGCTATATGTCAATTGTATCTCAATCAATCTGGGGGGAATATTATATCTAAGTAGTAGTCATAGATATAATATTTTTGTTGTTGCTAGTATTATTACCATTAGGAAGAGGAAGAGGGAAGAGGAGAAAGAAGGAGAAGGGACATTTATGCAGCATTTAATACCTCCCAGGTGCTATTCCAAACACTTTACATGTATCTCTTGTTCCTTACAACCATGCTGTGAGGCAGGTATGCTCATTTATCTCATTTTTTTTACAGAAGGCAAAAACTGCTGTCATGTACCTAGGCCATGAGCTAGGACTTGAACGTGGATGATCTGGCTCCAGAGACTATACCCATCACCATTAGACTACAATCAATGGAGGAGTAACCAGAAGAGCAGAGTGTACAAGTGTAACTGAAAACAAGCACTTGAATTGCAACAGCGCATGCTCTTCATCTCTGCCTCTGTCAATTTTTTCCTTCTCCCAGCAGATGAGCTTCCCTCTTGCTGGCAAGAGATGAGCCCCGGGCCTCATGTCTCATAGTCTCCACCAGACAGAAGGACAGACTGACACTCTCCCCCTTTCCAAGCTCAAAATCCCAGAGAAGAGCCCCAACTGGCCCAGCTTGGGTCACGAACCAACCTCTGGACCAATCACCTGTGGCCAAATCAATCAATGGGAGGTGGAGGTGGGACCGCACTAGGGGGTCAGAATGGAGGGATGGGAATGCAGGGAAAAGTCATACTCAGGAGAAGGGAGGCAGCATGCTGGGGACATTAGTATTTATTTCATCCTGAGAGCAAGTGAAGTTTGCCCAGAAGCCTCATTGGGGAGAAGCCAGTTGGCCAAGGATTGCGGGCCCACTCAGCTGTGGCCCTTCTGACATCTGGTCCAGATGCTGGCCATCATTCCCTAGAAGTGCACATGCAACTTTAATGAGGGACTGAAGAGAACAGTCCTCCTGGACTCCCTTGAAGGGGCATTAGCATGCATTATCATCCTGCTCTGCCTGCCTGCATGAAATATGAAGGGGGTTTTTGAAGACTCATCCAGAATATTAGCAAATGCTCCAGAACAGCTCATCTGAAAATATCCCAAGCGCCAGACTCATTGTGTAATCTGTTACGTTCCACAGTTGGGGTTTTGGCAGGAGGTGGGCTGTACTGACATTCATTTCCATGTCATCCGATTTGTCAGTTCTGCTACCCTCCTCCTCCCCAACCTCCTCAATACTGATTTACACCTTAAAGATCCCCGGCTTGGTGAGGCAAGAATGCAGGCCCTACAACCGATCAGAGCTCACTTTGAATCTTGGATTTACCACGTACTAGATGGGTGATCTTGGGAGAAAGCTTTCTACCTCTCTGAACCTCAGTTTTTCCCACCTGATAAGTGGAAATATGAATACCTACTTTGTAAGGCAGGTAAGAAAATTATAAACAATGTGGGGAAAGTCTGTGAGTATGCTGCAGTGGCGAATAAATCCCCAAATATCAGCAACTTAGTGCCACAAGAGTTCTTCCTCACTCCCTCCAAGTTCCCTGCTACAAGAAAGGAGCTGTTCTGCACTAGGACAAAATAAAGCCAAGTCGCCAAAAGATGTTAACACCAACAGAGGGGACAGATGGACAGCATCTTGGTGTCACTAAGTCCCTAGTCCCTGGTTCATGAAGCAACCCCTTTCACTCCATATGCCTGTAATATCCAGCTTTGCTTAAGTATGCTTGAGGTGCACTTTGGTCACTTGAAACTGAAGGAGATGCGATCAGTAGGATTCGCCATAGTAGATGCTGCTGGATCACTTGCTGAGTGCTTACTATGTACTATGTTCTATCAGTCATGTTTTCTGAGCACATTCATGCACTTCAAAGTAGACCAATTTCTGCTTAGTCAACCATCACACCTGCCTGGGAGTCAGTAATTAGCACCCCATTTCTAGTTGGGAGACTGAAGCCTGCAGGTGTGACATCACAGGCAGTCTTAGTTTGAGCTCCCCCAGAAGCGGACATGAGGCAGGGATTCAACACAAGGGTTTGGGAAGTGCAGAAAATACCTGTCTACAAGTAGGGACGTGAGATAAGGAAGGGAAGGCAGCTGAAAAAGACTGGTCTCAAGACAGCTCCAGCTGTCACCACTAGAGCATAATCAGATGGGGAAGGACCATGAATCCATGTGAAACCTACATCTCAGAGCCATCCCAGCCAAGGGGTAGGGGGACCAGGGTATTTACACAACAGAGGGCTGCTCCCAGGAGCACTAATTCCCAGCCTGCCCTCTGCAAGGACAGGGTCACATTCCACAGCTTTGGAGAAAGCTCACAGGCAAGGAGAGACAGATGGAAGTTAGCCAATACCTACCGACGTAGGAAGACCAGAGCCATGGTGTGGTGGTAAATAGTGAGTTGGCCAAAGAGTTCATTTGGGTTTTTCCATAAGATCTTATAAGAAAACCCAGATGAACTTTTTGGCCAGCCCTATATTTAACGACTGGCTATTGAGATGAAAAAGAAAAAAAAAAAAACACCCTAATTTGTAATATTTGTTGATTTCTGTGGTGTAAATATGGTCGATTTCAAGCTACCCAAGTGATATCAACTGGCTTGCAAAATTCCCAAAGATTTAACAGCTGGCTCTTGGGCTCTGGTATTTGCATATTACTAAGCTGGGGTTGGGGGCAGGACAACCGGACTGTCTGCTACACGTGCCCAAGTCACTCAGTTATTTAGAGCACAGCTGGGATAGTTCAGCACAATAGCGTCTGACTCTAAAATCCATAGCTGCTACATTCTACCATACTCGGTATTATTCATCCTTATTCCTTCTCACACAGCTTGGGACCGTGCGTAGGCTGTGGTGAGGAACAAGCTTCCGGGAAAACAAAAGAGATGCAGATGCTAAAAAGAGAGGGGCAGGGCTATTCATTAATGAAGGGGACCTTCAAAACCATCCAGTCTGACACCACACTGAATTCTGGGCTCTTTCTGATAGCATCCCTGCCTGGTGATCATCCGACCTCCCCTTGCACAGTCCCCGTGATGGGGAGCTCACCACTCCTCTAGCAGAGAATCAGCATCTGAAGAGTCTCACCTTGCGAGGCCCAGATGAGATTCAAACAGTCTGTTCAGGAAAAGTCATTTCACTGCATCCAAGGCAATGGATGGACTAGGCACCGGAGGAAGGCACTTGAAGAATGAGCAAGCCGCTAGATTGGACAGGTGGAGCAGATAAAGTGTCTGGTTCCTGACCAACTTAAGCAATGGCTCCTTTTGTCAAAGCCACTCACCCAAAGGGAGACTATCCCATGATAAATGCTGGCCTGGGTCAGGCCAGTGAAGCAGCTCATGCAGGCTTCTGCCTCTAGTAGGGCTCTGTGACTTCCTCCAGAGATTAAAGCAGAACTCCAACTTTCCTGTGCATGAGAATCACCAGGAAGCTTCCTGAACCCCACCTCCAGAGAATCCCACTCAGTATGTCTGGGAGTCCACATGGCTCTCCAGCTGCCAGGCAGTGCTGATGCAGCTGGCAGGGCCAGCTTCTTGGGTGTAGAGGCCACGCAGCCCCACAGGACCCCGGGCTCAGAAAGGCCCTGGGCTTGGTTTAATGCTCTGCTGTCATCAGGGCTTCCCTGGTAGCTCAGCTGGTAAAGAATCCGCCTGCAATGCAGGAGACCCCGGTTCGATTCCTGGGTAAGGAAGATCCGCTAGAGAAGGGATAGGCTAACCCGCTCCAGTATTCTTGGGCTTCCCTTGTGGCTCAGTTGGTAAAGAATCCACCTGCGATGAGGGAGACCTGGGTTCGATCCCTGGGTTGGGAAGATCTCCTGGAGAAGGGAAAGGCTACCCACTCCAGTATTCTGGCCTAAAGAATTCCATGGACTGACTATACAGTCCATGGGGTCGCAAAGAGTCAGACACAGCTGAGCGACTTTCATTTTCACTGTCATCACCTTTAGGTTCTTAATTTTTTAGCTTGGAACCCCTCATTTTTATTTTATATCGTGCCTCACAGATTGTATAGCCAGTCCTGGCTGCTGGTCCCCAAACCATACTTAAGCACCGTTGAATTTAAAAAGAAAAAAAGATCCCAGGGCTTCCCTGGTGGTCCAGTGGTTAAGAGTCTGCCTGCCAGTGCAGGGGACATGGGTTTGATCCCTGGCCCGGGGAGATTCCACAGCCCACGGAGCAACTAGGCCTGTGCGCCACAAGTACTGAGGCCACACTCTAGAGTCCATGAGCTGCAATTACTGATGCCTGCACACCTAGAGCCTGTGCTCCGCAACAACAGAAGTCATGCAATGAGAAGCCCACACATTGCCACACAGAGTAGCCCCGGCTCACCGCAAATTAGAGAAAGCCCATGCACAGCGATGAAGACCCAGCACAACCAAAAATAAATAAATAAATATTGAAAAAAAATAAGGATCCCAAACAAGCCTCTTCTAAGTGTAAATATGTCATTCAAAGTGTTCACATGTACATTTATTTAGCACCTAATATTTATTTAGCTCACTGAACAAGCTACTGGGGTGAGTGAGGATATGGGGTCACTGGGTTCACAAGAGCTGCCCCAGGGAGTTCACAGCACATGGAGAACCCTGCACTTTATTCATCTGCCCCCTGTGCCCAGCAGTGTGCAGGGGCCACGCGTGCAGGGTTCACTGACCACAAGTCCAGGCTCTGCTCTAGGGGAGCTCGAACCCTCATGAAGGAGAGAATGCCTCTACCCTCACCAAAAACCAAGATAATAAACATCAACACCTAGTGAATCTAAACAGAGATGTTCAGAAGTCACAGAAAGCTCCTTTAAAAGTTAAGATGGCAAGGAGAGCAGTAAGAGAAGAAGGAACGACATTTTCAGCATCACGAGCCACCTGTCATTGTGTGAACCAGTCTCAGGGTTGGATGCTCACCCAGTCCTCCCAGTAACCCCAGGGGGACTCCCTGCTGACCCTGGTTTTCAGTTGAGGGAACCAAGGCTCTGAGAAAAAAGTGACATTCAAAGTTACACGGCCAGTAAGTGGTGGGGCTCAGGGCTGCCCGAGCCCCACATCCATACTCGTGACTGTTAATCTATGCATTTTAATACCCAGAGCTGTCTCAAAGGAAAAAAGAGAGACTTGCAGAGGTGGTGAACTCCTGCCCCTGGGAACATTCCTACAAAGCCTCCAGGCCCCCCGGCAGGTGTCCTGGAGAATTCCGAGCATGAGATACTAGCTGGATGGGGTGAAGAGAGTCTTCGCCAGAGCTGAGAGAGAGTGTAGTATGATGACTGTAACTGGGGCACCAGGACCAGACTGACTAAGGTCAAAGCTGGTCTGGTCACCCCTTAGCCTCACAACTTGAACAAGTTATTTGGTATCCAAAGGCAAGAGTGACTGCATTCCAAGCATCTGACTAGCAGACTGCACTCAGATCTAAACCCAAAGACTCTGATGTTAAGATATTCAATGCCTCTGCAAGAGACATCTTTGAAAGATAGAGGGTTCCCTGCGCAGAGCAGTTCATGTCAATGCAACCTTCAAAGCACACCCCACACCCATCGGCTTCTCTTCACATCCACTGCTGCTGCCCTGGTCCAAGCCTCCATCGTGTCTCCTCTGGATTAATCCAGTAACCTCCCAGCTTGCCTTCCTGTCTGGGCTCTTAATCCCCTACAGCATTTACTGTAGATTTTTTGATGATAGTCATGCTGACTGGTGTGAGACATTATTTCATTGTGGTTTGATTCACATTTCTCTAATAATTAGCGATGTTGAGCATCTTCTCATGTGCCTATTGGCCATCTATATGTCTTCTTCAGAGAAATGTCTATTTAGGTCTTCTGTCCATTTTTTTTTTTTCGGTATTGAGTTTTATGAGCTGGTTGTATATTTTAGACATTAACTCCTTGTCAGTCGCATCATTTGCAAATATCTTCTCTCATTCCATAGGTTGTCTTTTCATTTTGTTGATGATTTCCTTTGCTATGCAAAAGCTTTTAAGTTTTATTAGGTCCCATTATAAGACTGTCTTTTTTTATTCCCCTAAATGCTTTAGGGCTTAGACCACCGCTGGGCATATAGCAGGCACCTTAAATTTTTGTTGAGTGAATAAATGATTTTGTCACCTCCAAAGACAAAAGAAGAGGCTAAAATTACAGAAGGGATGAATTAGGCCAGATCCACACACACACACACAAACTCCCCTAATATAGTGAGACCTGGAAAAGGCCATCATAATAAACCAGTTTCCAACAACTAAATTAGAAAAAAAAAAATTATAGCACCCAGTGCTTACTCATTGGTAAGAAAATGAGTATCGCTGTGGATGATGACAAACCCTTTGAAAAGCAATGAAATAATAAGCGTCAAGAGCCATAAAACTGCTCACTCATTATACTTGGTATTCCCACTCCTAAAACTTTAAGGAAATAATTCAACAGTAACAAAGTTTTTTTTGCATAAAAGTGTTTGCTGTTTTTATTATCTGAAAAGACCTGGAGAGGCTTAACTGTCCAACAGTTGGAGTACACAGCCTATAATCATGATTGTTATGAAAACTCAGTGGAGCCACACAGAAAAAGGATTATGTTAAGTGAAAGAAAGCAGATAAAAACTGGAATATATATATATACATATATATATTCTGGCTCAAGTAGGAAAACTACTAATGAGCAAGGACTAGAAGAAAGCAAGAGGTAATGGAAACACTTGTGCAGTGTGGTGGAGACTGCAAGCTGCCCATCAGATTTGGTCCCTGCCTTCCTCAAGGACACACCCAGATAACCAGATTTCCCAGCAGCCCTTGCACCTGGGTGGGGCCACATAACTGAGTTCAAGTCAATGGAAGGGGAACAGAAGTGATGTGCCACTTCCTGTTCTGGCCCGTAAACTCCTACCATGCATGCTCCCCATGTTGCATTTCCAAACGTTCCTTAGAAGACACAAGTTGGAGATGTCAGAGACTCTGTGAGCTTGTGCCCCAAACAGTTGTACATACCACTCCTTCCCCCATTTACCTGGGATCACCCGTCACAGTTAACATGAGTCAGAGATAAACTTCCATTGTGTATATGCCATTGGGTTTGGGTCTATTTGTTACAACGGTTTAGCCACCTCTCATGAATACACTGATACAATGCCTGGTGGCTGAGAACTCAGGCTTTGAAGTCAGTGACACCTTTATAATCTGTATGACTTTGGGAGGTTAACTGCTCTGAGTCTCCATTTCCTCCATCAGTCTGTTTTGAGTATCAGATGAGAAAAATACAAAAAAGTCCTTACTTCTGTGCCAAAGGTGAAGAAGGGGCTCGACCGGTGGTTCCGAGTGTCCTGGAAGCCCAGTGCATCCTGCCCTTCCTTGGATTCTGGAGACATCTGTCTAAGCTAACACAAGCTGGTCTCCAACGCTTGCAAACGAGAGCACTGACTAGTACAACGCTGCTCCAGACGTCACTATCTGTCTCCCAGCTCTTCACCCAGGCAGAGCTGGTTCAACCTGGGCACACCCAGGGGGAGATGAGCTCTCCCCTAGGCAGGTTTAGGATGGAGCCAGTGGGCAGTAACTGGCCCAACATCCTCTGCACCTTAGTGGCATAACCAAGTCCAGAAACCAGGTTCACCCAAAGCAGCCTTTCCCAAGATGTAGCCCCACCCCTGGTGCCCACTCAGATCAGGCTGGGCGGTTTTCAGAGACATCACAGACCAGCAGGCAGTGGTCAGTGGGCTGTGCCCAGTCTGAGAACACCTCCCAGACCAGATGGCATCTTTGGCAGGCCCTCAAAGCCAGCAGAGGCCAAGTCATGCCCCAGAGGCCAACAGGCCCAATATGGTGAGGATGGTCCAAAGTCCCCATGAACAAGGCGTCCCAGTGCCCTCTTTCTTTGCCAGCCGTTCAACCCCAAGGGGCCCAGAGCAACAGGTAGGTGAGGCAGGCCCAGGCAGAGGCAATGAACCAGAAGCGGGGCTCAAACCTCAGCTCACATACACACACACAGAAACCCCTATATAAATGCATGCGCACACACATCACACACACACAGCATACACAGACACAGAACCCATATATAAATGCATCCACACACACATCACACATACATCACACACACATCACACACACATCACACACACACACACACACACACACACACATCACACACACACATACACACACACACACAGACACAGAACCTCATATATAAATCCATGCACACACACATCACACACACACACATCACACACACACACTACACACACATCATACACACACATCACACACACTCTCTTCCCAGGCTCAACACCTGCTGATAGCACAGCAGACAACAGGGGCCAGTGTGTTGTAGGGGAAAGCCTGGAGTGTGACCTCACATTTTTTGACATGTGTCAAGGAGATAACAATGTTTGACAAAACCGTTGTATCCAGTTCCCCATGGGGTCCCGTCTGCCTGCAGACCCCACCCAACCAGCTCCACGCCCATGGCCACTCAGATCCTTGCTCACTGGGTCCCCAAGATTGACCAGTACTCCACAGGTTGCATAAAGATCTATAACAGCAGGACACTGGTGGCCTTAGGCCAGGTTTCCTAGAAGCAGAGCCAAAGACAGGGACTTGGGTGGGTGTGAGTTTTTAAGGGGTGGGGGTCACTCAAGAAAAGGGAGGTGGGGGCCTGAGGAAGCTAAGGGGAAAGAGCTGACCAAGAAGACAATGTCTTCCCTTGACCCGTGCTCTGGAGCACAGACTGCACCTCCCAGAGGCGGCAGCCAGCTGGCCCTGCAGCTATGTCTACTCCCTGGGGTAAGGGCTCCCCTCCCATCTGCAGAGGGCGCTTCTCCAGAGAAAGCATGGTTGTGCCACACTCACAGTGGCTGGGGAAAGGTGCCCTGCCCAGGCCAGCGGGATCTGAGTCAGACTCTGACGGCCTCTGCACAGTGTAGGCAGATGGAATTGTCTGAAGCTCTGAAAGGAAGGAGAGAATTCATCTCTACTCATCAATGCCTTTCAGAATATTGAGCATCTGTTGTGTGGGCAGTGACCAACCAGAACACTGTGACCAACTCCACAGTCACAGCCACACCAGTGGGTATCACCTAATGTCAGCCCCACCTCTGAGAAGGGATTACGCCATGAGGCAAGCCCTGCAGCAGGTGCTCTCTGAGCATCAATCTCCTGATCCTACAGGATCCCCAGGAATGCCCCCTCCTCCCCATTTTACTGTGGAACACCCGGAGGCTCCAGGGAGTTAGGCAGCTTGTCCAAAGTCCCGCAGCCCAGCAAGCAACTGGAGGATGACTCACACTCAGACCTGCCTGCCTCCAAGCCAGTGAACAGTCTTCCACTCTGCCTCACTGATTGAAAGAGATTAAAAGAGAAGGCAAACAAAAGAAGCCCCGCTTCCAAGAGACACGAAGGTCCCTCGGTGACGCTGGGATCATGATTTTATCATGTTCAGAGGGGAATGAAAGGCACAGGAAACAAGTGATGTGTGATCTCCTGTCATGTTGGGAGACGCTCTTTCCTAAGAAATGTACATTTCACAGAATCAATATGCTCTGAAGCCTCAGAAAGCCAAGGAAGACAAATAGCCCCGACCCCTGCATGTGAGAGCCCTGTTGCAAGAGACAATAGAATTAAATGGAAGCATCTGGAGCAAGTAGGTTGTTAACATTCAATATTAATGATCCATTTCAGCCCCAAGGAAGTGAGCCGTGGGCTTTGCCTGGCTGTGTGCTCCGTGGTTAGAAATACTGACCTGTCCTGAGATGGGGATTCCTTGCCCTTCCTGCTAATGGATGATGACAGAACTGTGTCCCCTATCCTGGGGTCAGCAAACGCTTTCCTTAAAGGAACAAATAGATTGTAAATATTTTGTGAGCCATGTGATCTATGGTGCAACAATCCACTCTGCCATTGTCCTGCAAAAGCAGCCATAGATGACATGTAAATAAATGGGCTGGCTATGTTCCAATAAATCTTTATTGACAAAAATGGGCCCCCCCCCAGATTTGACCCATGGGCCACACCCTTGCCTATCCTATTCCTTGGTTTTTCCGGGTAACCACTGTGTGCAGTCTGGATGCTGGGCCATTTCCTGGCCTCAGGACATATCCCTAACTTGGGCTTTTTGTCTCTTGGGGTCACTGGCTACATTGAAGATCAGACAACAGAGGTTAGATGGCACAATATGAATTCATGCCCACACACTAAACCAGGAAAAACACTAAGAGGCTGAGCATGTGACATTGCCACATTCAATCTTTTTTTAAATAAATGTTTAAACTTTTTATTTTAGAACAGTTCTGGGAAAAGATAGGACAGTTTCTGTATGCCCACATATTGATGCATTATTATTAATTAAAGTTCAAATTTATTCAGATTTCCTCATTTTTATTTAGTATCATTTTTCTGGGCCCTTTATTTCTTCAGTCATTAATCTATGTCAGTATGGTACCATGGGTATTTATTCTATACTTTGAGTTATAATCCAGTACTACTTTATTTATTTTGTTGGTCAAAATTGTGCCAGCTTTGACTGTGGGAGCTCTTTCAGCTGCTCTTGTGTCCATTTAAGATGCTCCCCTCCCCCATCCCCATCATCAATGTGCTGATTTGTCTTGATTTTTTAGTGCTCCTGAAACAGGCTGGGACCTGGGAATCTTTGCTGCAGTGTTCGTACCCGGACAACCCTCCTGAGCAACAAAATACAGAGAAAAGATGACGGACTAAAAATAATTGTGTGCATGCACAGTTGGAGCAAATTACGGCCAACAAGATACCAAGCGACCAAAAACCCAACTGCCACTTTTGAAGAGCCAGGAGAAAAAACGGGATGGGGAGCAAAACCAGGGTCCTGTGCACGCCCCCTGCACTCAACACCAAAGCGAAAGTGAAAGTCGCTCAGTCGTGTCCGACTCTTTGCGACCCCATGGACTATATATAGCCTGCCAGGCTTCTCTGTCTATGGACTTCTCCAGGCCAGAATACTGGAGTGGGTAGCCCTTCCCTTCTCCAAGGGATCTTCCCAACCCAGGTATTGAACCCAGGTCTCCTGCAAGGCAGGCGAATTCTTTACCATCTGAGCCACCAGGGAAACCAGACCAACAGCAAAGAGATGGGCAAGCCGCCTAAGCCACTCTTCCTGCCCAATCCCTGGACACGCCTCTACCCTCACCCCATATAAGGAACCAGCTCGTCTCACCTTGCAGCTCAAGCAAGGGACCCTGTTACTTGTTTTTGCTTCCTGCTGCTGTAGCAGGTACCCCAGTAAAGCCTTGCCTGAATGTCTTGTCTGGCCTCTTATCAGTTTCTATTGATTGAGGAGGCCAAGAACCCTGATCAGTATCACTTCCTCACTTTCTGACACTATGGGATGCTCCCAGCTCATCTTATATATCTCCCACCCCAGTCCTAGAATCAGACACTTCTCCACGGAGCCCCGGTGCTTTTTATTGAAGAGGGGTGTTCTTAGAGAACGGGGATCTAGGCACTGGGGGTTTGCTGCCACTATGCTGTTATTCGTCTAGCCCCACTCAGCTGGCAGAGCAAGGAAGCATATGTATGTTACTAGCCTCTGTGTGTGCACATATGTATAAATATTTCCAAATGCAACCATCTGTGTCTATATTAAACTTGAGTTCATACTGACGTCTCCAACTCTAATCCATCACCACATGGATCATTCTAGTCTTCTTTGCTTATTTGTATCGTTCCACTCCGTGAGAAACTGGCTCCCACATTCACTATCCACTTACTTGTTTAATTTCAGTATGCACATATAATGGTTGGGGTTTCCCAGGTGGCACTAGTGGTAAAGAACCTGCCTGCCAATGCAGGAGACATAAAAGACTCAGGTTTGATCCCTGGGTTGGGAAGATCCCTTGGAGGAGGGGCATGGTGTGAATTAGTCAACCATTTTGACCTATAAAAATGGCAGTTTCATATGGTTCATCCTAAACAGAAGACAAGTGTGAATTGGTGACATGGTCTCAATATGAGTCATGTGGATGGATCATCACCAACATTATTACTAATGACCATTCATTCATTTAGGATTCCCTGGTGGCTCAGATGACTGTTAAAGAGTTTGCCTGCAATGCAGGAGACCTGGGATCAATCCCTGGGTTGGGAAGATCTCCTGGAGAAGGAAATGGCAACACACTCCAGTATTATTGCCTGGAAAATCCCACAGATGGAGGAGCCTGGCATTTAAGCCTGGCTGCACGTTCTCACCACTAAACCCCCAGTCACGGAGCAGGGTCTGGCATAGCCTAGATGCTCAGGTAATGCTTGTTGAATGAACCAATACCTCCCTGCCCAAATCAAACTTCACAAAGTGCCCACTAGACTAGAGGTCAGCAGGCCTTTTCCATAAAGGGGCAGATAGTAAATATTTCAGGGTTTGTGGGTCATACAGTCTTTGCCACAACTATTTACCTCCACGGTTATCGGATTAAAATAGCCACAGACAATCTGCACATGAAAGGGCATAGCTATGTTCCCATAACACTTTATTTACAAACACAGTAGTTAACTAGTTGGCCTGGTGGGGTTGTAGTTTTGGGAGGGGGTTGTTTTGTTTTTTAGCAACTTGAAACTTTTTTTAAATTGATTTACCATGTTAGCAAAGTGATTCAGATATATATATATATGTGTGTGTGTGTGTGTGTGTGTGTGTGTGTGTGTGTGTGTGTGTGTGTATATATATATATATATATATATATATAATTTTCAGGTCTTTTCCATTATAGGTTATTACAAGATATGGAACATAGTTCCTTGTGCTATATAGTAGGTCTTTAAAGAGTATGTTAATCCCAAACTCCTAATTTATCCCCCCCCCACTTTAGTAACCATAAGTTTGTTTTCTATGTCTGCAAGCAACTACTATAGAGAACATTATGGAGGTTCCTTAAAAAAAAAATAAAAATAGAGCTACCATAGATTCAGCAATCCCACTCATGGGCAAATATCTGGAAAAGATGAAAACTGTAATTCAAAAAAATACATGTAGTCCAATGTTCATAGTAGCACTATTCATAACAGCCAAGAAATGGAAACAAACTAAATGTCCTTAAACAAATGAATGGATCAAAAAGATGTGCTACATATATACAATGGAATACTATTCAGCCATTAAAAAGAATGAAATACATATGTATGGCTGAATCCTTTCGCTGTCTACCTGAAACCATCACAGCATTGTTAATCTGCTATACTTCAATACAAAATTAAAATTTTTTTTAAAAAAATAATGAAATGATGCCATTTGCAGCAACATGGATGGACCTAGAGAATATCATACTAAGTGAAATTGGACAAAGATAAATATCATATGGTATCATTTATATATGGAAGTCTAAAAAATTATACACATAAACTTATTTGCAGAACAGAATAGACTCTGGGGGCTAGGGTTTGCTGACCCCCACCCTCAACCACTGTCACTCTTAGACCTCGTCTTCACATGTGATCAGTTCTTTGCCACCATTAACTAAGTATCAGTCATCACTTTGATGAAGTGTTCCCGAAACTGGCAAGGGAAGAAGAATTTGGGGTAGGCAGCAAATGTGTACCCATCCACCCCAGCCCTGAAGAGAAAGCGAGAGGCCCATCTGGAGTGTGATCATTCAGCAGTGGTCAGCCACCTCTTTCTCTCAGCTCCAAGAGCAGAAACAGGATAAAAATGCAGCAGCTGTCAGCTTCCCTCCTCTTTCCAGCCATCTCCCCTGCAGACTAGACAAGGAGGGGCAGCCATCAGTCCCTGGAGGCACAGATTCTGCACAGACGTCGGGACCACTTGTTCCAATGCATTCATCTATTTTACAGAATCTTCAAATTCCAAAAAGCAAATGCAAGATGGGCTGCTGTTTCATCCACATGGTGGAACAGTGAAACAGTCACTCATCTGAAAGGGTATGGAAGTGTGCAGCATCATAGATGAGCCCAGGTGTGGGAGTCAGCAGAAGGACTTAGTGACAGTGGTCAATCCCCCTGCAATGCCACCACTGTATCACGAAGCATGAATGATCCCCCCGAGGAGGGGGAGGGAGCGGGTCTCCGCATACCTTCCCCCTGGAACCTGGCACACAGTAGGCCCACAGGAAGATGAGCTTCTTCCCTCCCCTGGGCATGTTGTAACAAAGCTATGGTTATTTGCTAATGAAAAGATAAAGCCAGAAATGATGAGTGACTGCGACCTGGTCATGAAGTCGTGAAGGGGGGAGAGCTGACTTCTATTGGCTTTGCCCACCCAAGATCCCTTGTTTCTCTGGGAAATGCACATCCCCACTGTGGGAGCTTCGCATGGCATGGATAGAGCTGTGGCTTGGGGCCTGGCCAGGCCCCTGCGATCCTGCGGTTTGCCCATCAGTCCTTCACCTTCCCCAGATGGACACAGGGTCTGTGGGATGGGAATTCTCTTTCTGTTGGGCCTGCAAATTGGGATGATTTAGGCCCAAAGCTGCAGGCTGACTACCTTTTACAGAAGCAGAACAGGCAGAATCAAAAGCCATTTTTCCCAAACTTTACTCACAGTGGAAGTCTCCCCACGGCTGCCCTGCCTCAGGCACAGCATGACTGAGCAAGCAGCCATGGACCTGGTTTCAAAGTCAGTCGGTTTCCAGCAAAGGACTCTTTCAGAGCTAAGCACTGAGAGCTGGTGTAGAGGCTTGATGGCGGGAAGAGCATGGTCAACTCACAAAGGGAAACGCCAGGGACCTCAGCTCTCCAGGGGGGGCCTATGTATCCCCACACAAGGCAGCTGGTTTGACACAAAAATGGCAAATAGTTGATAATTACAATGTTGTGCCAATCTCTGCTGTGAAGTAACTACAATGTTGTGCCAATCTCTGCTGTGAAGTAACTCAGTTATACACATACACTATACTGTACACATTCTCTCACTATGGCTTATCACAGGATATTGAGTATAGTCCCTGTGCTATACATTAGGACCTCGTTGTTTATCCATTCTAAATCTAATAGTCTGCATCTCCCAACCCCAGACTCCCAGTCCATCCCTCTCCCTCCCACTCTTCCCCTTGGCAACCATCAGTCTATTCTGTGATTCCGTTTCTGTTTCATAATCTGAGTCATATTTTAGATTCCACATATAAGTGATATCATATAGCATTTGTCTCTCTGTCTGACTTACTTCACTTAGCATGATAATCTCTAGTTGCATCCATGTTGTTGCGAATGGCAGTATTTCATTTTTCTTTATGGCTGCCCCCTACACATCCTCTTTATCCATTCATCTGTTTATGCAATGCCCTTTATAATGCCATCTGAGAAGGCACATATCGCCACTCATATCTGAGTCCAGCCCTGACTCAGTGTGCGAGGGGACCCCATATGAAAAGGCTGGGGGAATTGTTGGGGGGAGTCAATCTGAGGCAGGCTCCCTTCCTCAGGCACCCACTGTGTGCAGGGCCTGGAACTGCGGATGGCTGAGACACAGTCCTCATTCCCAGTGAGCACTCAGCCTAGACAGAATGGAATGGAACCACACAAACTTTGTTCCCAGAATCCTTCCCAGCTCTCCTCATCAGATTGCTCCAGCTTTTGAGCAAAGGGGGAATGCTGCCCACTGGATTTGGATTTTTGTTGCGGAATTGGGTTTAAGCATTTAGCCATGTTAACTCTGGGTCTAGAAACAATGCTGAAGGAACAATTAAAGGCCTGACCCTCCGTTGCACACATATACCTGTCACTGTGCTTTGACTATTTATCAAATTTATCACAGCTCATGCCCACATCTCTGGCATATGACATTCTGTTTCTAAACACCTGAATTACCCCCAGTCTGGCACATAACTGCACCATCTCATTTGGTACAGCAGGAGACAGCAGAGCAGAGTGGTTAGAACTCTTGCACCCGGGTTCAAATCCCAGCTCTGCTACTTAGTGGCTGGGACATTTTTAAGTCTCAGTTTCCTCCTGTCAGGTAGAGCTGAAAACATACTCATGTCGTAAGGTCCTGAAGACCCAGCATTTCATGCACGAAAGGACTGAGCACGGTGCCCAGCACATGGTCACCACCCCTTTCCGCCACTGCTCTTTATTCAGGGAGGTAATCATTCGCTTTTCCCTAATTTCATGAATCGTCTCTTGAGAGCTGAACACAGACCCTTAAGAGTTGAGCATAAGGACCACCTCCTCCCCCTACCTCTCTTGTAGCTGCCAGCCCCTGCCCCCTACACACTCCTCACGCCCACCTCCAGCATGCCCCCACCCACATCCAACCATCCTTGCTGGTTGGATGATAATATTCCAAAAAAGGAAACCCAGGGAAGACTAAGGTGAAGGCAGCACCTTAGAATGGCACTTCCCTGTCCATCTTTGGGGGTATCCTCACTGAGGTTGGGCTGCTTCAATAAGCAAAAAGGCGCAAGCAAGGGAGTTCTTCAGGGACCCGTCATTTAAGACATCTTTTAATTTCTCAGGGGGGGGGGAAATCTGTCTCGTATAACTTTTGCTGCATTTAAAATCCTCTATTCATTCATCCTTACACTTCACAGAGGAGACAGGGGAGCTGTCCTGAGATTGCCAGAAAATGAAGACAATCACAGGCAACAGAACAAGCCGAACTTCCACACGGACTGAGAAAGGCAGGAGCCTTTTTCCAGGAACAGAGCCCTTTCAGAAGATCAACCAGCAAGAAAGGTGACCTGCAGCAGAGACGGGGGAAGACTGCCCCTTAATGGCGGCGTTCGGAACTGGAGGGAACATATTGACATTTAGTTGTATCTTCCACGAGCTCTTAACCTTTACACTGCATCAATAAAAAGCTCCATTAACATTTAAAAAGCATGTTTCTGGGTGTCCACTTGGAGGAAGAGTTAGAAAACACTCCAAGAAATGGATTATGCATTTCGTCTCTCCCAGATCTCCAAGAGTGTACTTCCTTCCAAGGTGAAAAAGTAATACCCATGAAATGGCCAAGAGCCCAACAGCCGCTGGACTGGAAATGCAGCAGCTCTTGGGGAGGACCCCTGGAGCCCGGGAATCCTCAAGCTGACTATCCTCACTGGTCATGGCACCCTGCAAGACCTCCTGCCTTACTCCTCTTTCCATTCCGGGTCCTTGCAGACATGGCCTAAACATCGTGCCAGGGAAGCTTCCCTAAGCTCTCAAGTTCGACCTGACCTCTGCTCTGTGCCCCTTTGGCCACTTGAGGCTCCTCCACCAGGAAGCCTTCGGCTCTCCGCCCTGCCCTGTCCCCTTACCGGCTTGTCTTCAACCCAACGATGGATGGGTCGTGTGCTCTGAGAGCGGGTGCCACGTGTCCATGTCCTCGCCTATCCACGCATTCATTCATTCATTTGTTCCTTCTGAAGTGCCCACTCCACATGGAGCGCTAGGGACACAACAAGGAACAAAATGAGGGGGAGAGGGGTTCGTCCTCATCCAGCTCCCAAAGTTTATACTGTTGTCTGCTCTGCTCATCTCATAGCCCCGGTGCCTGTCACACGAGGGGCTCAATAAACGCTGGATGGCTGGATATCCCTGCTTTCAATGTAACTTAATTACTTCCCATAAGAATGAAATTAATGCTGTTCAAATGCTGAGAATTCCTGTGGATCCCTTATGCAAACTGGCAGCCTTCAAGCTTCACACAGCCTACGTATGCATTTTGTTTCGCCAGAAGTTACAAACTGAATTTGTCGCTAACATTTAAAACTTGAAAGAGTTCACATAAAACTTAGTTTTTATGGCTTCTCTAGAGACGTGAACGTGTGATCCCGCAGCACAGCGGGGGGCCTCTTGGGCTCCTTCAGACAAGGCAGGGGTCTTCACACCGTCACCCCCCACTACCTCTCCTATTTTCCTATCACTGAGGCCAAAAGCCTGTGTGTCATCTCGGCTTCACTCAGGACCCACGAGCCCCCCCCGGCAGCACAATTGTGACCCCAGCATTAGGCCAGGGTCCTCCAAGGACTGCACCTGAGATGAGCTACAACACAAACGAGTGGGCCGTTTTATTGATTTTTTACTGCATAACACACCCTCCTAGGAGTATACACAGGCTGTGTGGTTTCCAGCAGGGACCTCAGATGCACAGGGACATTAAGGGGAGGGTCAGTCCAACAGGAGCTTGATTTGGGAGTCAAGACTCCCATTTACTGGAATTCTTTTTGCAAATGAAGCTGGAAGACTCAGGATAACATTCACACACCACCAGCACAGCTTAAATACTTCTTTGACAAAAATAAAAATAATAAATTATCTTCGACTCAGAAAATCAGTTGTGCTCTGCAGAGTGACAGGAGGGTCCATTCACGGTGTCTCATCGGGGCCGGGGAGGGGAGGCTGACGGGTGGCTGTGCCCACGGAGCTGATGACAAGAGTTACACGCGTCCTCCACACCTGGGGCCTGTCCCAAGGGACACCCCTCACGTCCGCCTTGTCTTCTGTTTCTTGGCTTGTCTCTTTGCGTCTTCTGGGCCGCTGTTGTCAGAGGCCGTCTGGCCAAGGGCTCGGACTCCCTGCAGGCGGCTTGTCAGCTGCAGCAGCAAGGGGATGAGCTGGGAAGAAAGAGGGTACGAGAGAGGGGGGCTCCAGGAGAAGACTTCTGTCCAGAGGGACATCAAAGTCCCCGCCCCTGACCTGCCCCAGCACCCCTCCCCCCAGGCCCATCACCACCCGCTCTGTGCTCTCAGGCCAGTCGAGGGCAGGTCTTTGTACTAGAGAGGATCACCAGTGTCCCAGAAGTACTTCAGGGTTAAGGGTTAGGAGGGATACAAGAGGCTTCTAGCCTTGAAAGAAGGCCTTGGGATTGGTCATGACCTAAAGAGACCCGAGTTTTGTCCATGGGTCAGGAAGATCCCCTGGAGAAGGAAATAGCAACTCACTTCAGTATTCTTGCCTGGGAAACCCATGGACAGAGGAGCCTGGCGGGCTACAGTCCATGGGGTCGCAAGAGTCAGACTGGACCTACCTATCGAACCATTATCATGAAGCGCGGTCACCTCTGTTAACAATGGACATTTCTTTGCGGCCACGTCCCACCTGTGAAGGATCTGCCCCCCACACACACGCCTGCTGCCCTGAGGGCTCGGGACCCCTACCTTGTCATGGTTGTAGCCGGCGAGCAGGACGAGCAGCGTCAGGGGCAGGGCAATGTAGGATCCCTGGGCGATGTCCTGCTCGGGCAGTTTCCTCTGCAAACACCGGGAGCACCATCATCCCAGAACAGCACTCCGCCAGCGCCCCATCCACAGCCCAGACCTGCCCGGCCTCCTCGCGGGCTCCCCCGGGACCCCCGACACCCAGTGACCCAGACACTCAGTACCCAAAGGAAGGAACTGAAGCGACATGGATAAATCCCAAGTGAATCCTCTGCTGCACAAACTCCCCTCGCTTGCTCTCTGAAGCTCAGGAATAACCAGATTCAGAGAACAAGGTGCCCCTCACCCCTGGATCCTTCACTATCTACACTGAGGAGACAAAGAGCTGCGGGCGGCAGGGAACCCCTGCAGTTGAAAAGTATGAGGGTCTCATTTTGCTGAGCCCCGGCCTCACACAGGGACTCTGTCCTCTAAGGAGGCATCGAGAACAATGTTCCAGACTTGGGGATACAGCACCAAGCAAGTGCCAGAGGTCACACCCCATGGGGCGGTGAGGCAATGCTGGGGACCTGGGGCCGCTCACCCTTCCTTCCAGGGGAGGCCAGACTGCAGCTGGGCCAGTGAGAACAGAACACAGCTCCCAGCCTCCCTCGCAGCGAGGTGGGGCCCAGGGATCAACTCTGGCCACAGAACAGGAAGAGAAGTGACAAGTGCCACATCCAGGCTGTACCCAGGGTGTGCCCTTCCTCCTTGCTGACTGGACAGCCTCCAGCCAACTGTGCCATTCCGGGAAGGGCGATGTGCTGGAGGATGGCAGAGCCACGGAGAGGAGAAGCCCAACACCTAGGAGCTTCCACACGACCACCGCACGACTCGCTCCTCATGTTAACGTAAGATAGATCCTTCCCTCCTGCTGAAACCCTAAAGTGCTGGGTCTCTGTAATGGCAAACGAACCTATATCCCAACTAGTTCACTCTACCTCGACAATGGAAACAAATAAATTAAAGAACTTTCGGATGATGATAAAACAGGTTAACAAGCCATAGCGCTGTTCTCAAGGTACAGCCCGGGGGCCTCCTTCAGGAGACTTGCACAGTCCAAATTGTTGTCATTATCCTGTGAAGGTACCAAGTGCCAGCTGCTCTCTCATGGTCCTACAACGGGACAGGGGACATGCCCAGAGGCTGCAACGTGATGATGTCATCACTCTGACAGGTAAGGGGATGTGTGGCCTGTGGATGCTCATGCTTCCGGCATTTCTCAGTTTTCATTTCTAATATGATAGATATACATTTAACCCACACAAACCAAAGGTCTTCGAGATTCGCAACTAATTTTAACAGTGTAAAGAGTTCCCAAGATCAAAACATCTGCGGACACGCAGGATGGAGAAGGACCATAGGGCCTCTGACCTGAGACGACAGCTATAATGAGACGCTCCCTTAATAAACAGAAGAATAACGGCAGGATCCCTAACTGTCTGCCCCCACATTTTTTGACTTGTCTTAGATCCCAAACCATTTTCCATCAAAGTAAATCCTTAAGAGCACGTTGGAGTCAGTGGGAAGAGGCAGAGCAATTATGAAGCAAAGCTCTGAGGACTGCGGTCCAGGCTCCAGGCTGGGTCTTCCCACGGGACCCCGGGCAGCCACGTTAAGGCTCAGTTCACTCAACTATAAAATGGTGATAATACAAACAGCACCTACTGTGGGGAATGACAAGGTGTGTGGAGAGGTTAGCACTGCGTGAAATACTGGGTAACACGTGAGGAATGTGGTTGTCGGTACTGACATTCAACACGGGATGAAGTTAAGTGCCCTGACGACCCTCGTAAGCGTTATGGTGCCTCGTCTCTGTCACTTTCTCAGTCTCTGCTGAGGTGAACGAGACAAGTGCTTCTTCCTGGGGTCAGAGGAGGAACCCTTTACTCAGGGTAAGATCGTGGTGGCCAAGTCACCGAGCACGAGCCAGAAACCAGCAGAAGGGCCACGTCCAAGTCCAGGCTCCCCTACGCATCACCACCCGCCTTCTCTCTACCTCAGGGACGGTGACTCCCACCAACTTCCCACACGGACAGAGGTCTGAAAAGCACTCAGTGGCACCTTGGAACCCCTTCACACTCCACGCCTGGAAGCCCCCTTCTCCTTACTGTGGGATTGAAGACCAAGGTGATATGTTTGTGGTAGCCCGCTGCCGTGAAGGACACCTGCGGCAGGACGAAGTCGTACTGGGACCTGGGCAGCGTGGAGTCCAGAAGCACCACATAATTCTGTGCACAAGGAGGGAGGAGCTGTTTTTACAAAGGGCAGTTGGGACAAAGTAAACGAAAACTGACTCCCAATGCTTGACTGTGATGTAAAGGACTTCGTGTTCCTTTAGAAACCGCCAAGTTTACACCGCCATGCCTAGGTCACTAACTAGCACGTGGCGGCCTCAGTGGGCCAGTCCAGGAGGGTCAGCCACACAACCCTGCCGTCTCTGAACAGGCGCTCAGAGCTCGCGGCTCGTTTTTATAAGTGTATCCAACCAGGGCGGCTACGTGGTCATTAGAGAACCTGACTACAAAACACACACAGTTCTGACGAATTGATTCTGATGAGGGAGACACACGGTTAAACTGAGGAAGACTGTTTTTCATCCGAAACAAGGCTGACTTCCAAGGAATGGTTCTTAATTGGCTCATTAGCAGGTGAGTTCTAAGAACGCGGCGTCTCTGCAGAGGTTCTGGTCATAGGCCTGCATGCTGAGCCCCAGTCAGGGGCCCAGAGCTGTGAGCACATTAGGCTTACACTCTCAACCACTGACGAGATCGGGACTATTGCCCCATTTCACAGACGGGGGGAGAGAGACCTAAAGAAGGGAAGCGTGATGTGCCCAGGTTCACTTAGCTGGTAAGGTACTGAGCAGGCTGCGAGCCCCAGGGAGTCTGTGTCCACACTGCTGTGCTGCCGGAAGAGGCTCAGATTACTAAGGACACCTGGAGCAGTGGGGAGGAGGCTCCAGACTCTGTCACAACCTGCTTTGTTATTTCACGGCCACTTCACACCAGGAAAGGCCAGAGGATCATCCCTGTGGCAGGTGGTAGGAATCCGGGGGAGGAACCACACAGGCTCACCATTCATTCTCAGGCTAAGTCCCCAAAAGGAACCAAGTTCTGCAAAGTTTGCTGCCTCTGTGGCAGCCACAATAGCTGGCTCTGGCAATTACAGCTCATGGCAAACATCCCGTCACCAGTAAGTGGGATGAACGTTATCAGGAAGATACAATGTCATCAGTAAGTGATGAATGTTAAGGCCTTGGTTAAACAGATTATGGTATTTTTCTCTATCATGGTCTCCTATGCAGCCATTAAATATCATGCATGGGAAAGTATGGATGATAAAGTCTTCACTGAAAATCACAGATTACTAGAAAATGTACAAAACAGTCCCAGCTTTGTATTACTAAAATGAACACACATGTGTTTTTATATTTATACACACATGCATCAAAAAAGGTCAAAAGGAAACCTATCGACATGTTAAGAGCGGCTGCTTCTGGATGACAGTATTATGTCTGATTTCCATCCCCTTCCCCAATCTCCTGCCATGATGAATGTGTATTATTTTTATAACAGAAAAAGAGCTAATTCTGGGGGAAAAAAATCCCTAGAGAGCCCCACCTCCTCTGATTCAATCATGTCAGCAAGGTAGCACGAGGGGAAAAATGGGAAAACTGAGTTCCTTCAGCGGAAAAGGGGAGTCATTCCAGCAAAGACAGCGCGGAGTGGAGCGGGCTCACCTGGCCATCCCTGGGCAGGGGCGGGAAGTGGAAGAAGAGGGACTGGCCCAGGGACACCGTCTGGATCGGGTTGTCGAGGTTGTCACTTTTGTAAAGCTTCACCTGGAGAGCAGAGACAAAGCAGGGTGTGCTTTTAAAACTCCAACGCGATAAACACCGCATTTTTGACACCTTGGGATGGCTTATCTCTTAGGGGAGAGGAACTCTGGAAACACAGATCTTTGAAAGGGCAACCGTCCTCCCCCGACGGGCCGTTCCTAACACATCTGAGACACCAGTGACATGACAGTTGCCAAAATGGTAAAATTTTTAAATTTAAGAGTCTGACAACTTGCTCAAAATAGTAAAAACCTGTTAGTGTAGCAGTAACATTAAAGAGAACAGCTTCGAACATATCTGTAACATGCCAGGCGTGGGGCAGGCACTTCACATACATCGTCACCAACCCTGACCCCCAAATGGGCATCACTGTTGTCCCCATGGAGACCCAGCGAGCCTGGTCACCTACTGTCATCACCGCCAGCCTTGTCCACTTGGCACGCCCCCTGCCCCCCACCATGTACTGTCATCTCGACCCTACAGCTGTTCCTTAAACTCCAAACACATTCCCATTTTGCGCTGGGTTCTTGGCTATTTCCAGAAGCAGTTTAGTGTTCTGTTGGTGGCCTTTCTTTCTCTCCAGCCCAAGTTTGCTGCCTGTTCCCACCACCGTCTGACTCTGAGTCCACTGCCTGCCACCCGCACCTTGCATAGAATTTAGAAAGTGACCAGGTGCTTTGCTCTAAAACCATCTCTCTCTTTAGACCCCAGATCACACTGCTCATTCATAAGGCTTCTACTGTGATGCTTTTAAAGACACATAAGGCTGGCAAAACTGTCATCTGAAACTAGATAGTGTTTTTCTTCAGCAATCGGCAGTCATTCCACCAGATACATGCTGAGACTGAAGATTCTTAATCTCAGCCTCAACCCTCAGCTAAAGCAAGCGCTAGACAGGCCTGGATATCCTGCTCCCTCTTGTCTTGAAGCCAGAAAGAACAGAGCACATTAACCATCAACAGCTGGCCTTACCCATAATGTAGGAAGATACTCAGAGGAAGTGATCACATTTCCACTTAAGTCGAATTGATTTATCTGCCGGAAAACTATGATGTTCACATCATCGATGTCATTATTCCCGACCTGGGAAGAGAGAAAGCAAGCTGGGGGCAAGGAAACTGGAAGAGGAGGGCCTCTGCTCCAGCAGGTGACGTCCCAGAGCTCTATTTCCTAGCGACTTCCCTTTGCATTCAGGGAGCAAAGCTTGCTGTTTGAGCAGCCTAAGGTCCCAAATTGAGAGGAGACAGGTGACACCTGGCCATGGACATGCTGTTTGACAAACACAGTACTTTTTTTCCTTAAGTTTTAATGACTTATCAACATTTTCAAACAGAAATTTCACACTAAAAGAGCCAGATTTCCCAGTGCCTCTTGAAAAAAGACAAGGATGTTCTTGCCTGGCAGGAAGTGGCAGGAGGCAAGCCCCAGCTCCCCCGCACCCCCTGGGGTGGGCATGTGTCCCCATTAGTCACCTTATCATCTGTGGGCCGTAGTCCACATGACTGCCTGGGATCCTGATCTGAATCCCCACGGCAGAAAAATATAAAATAAGATGCAGCCATCACAACCACTTAAAATGCCAAATGCCATAAAGACATCAAGAAAACTCACTGTCCAGGGCAAAAATCCTGAATGGCCCACCAGCCTCTGGAACCATCGTAATCTTTATCCCTAATGCCACCTAATAAAGCCACCAAAGGCTTCTTGTCTGGCCCCAAATCCTCTGGTCTAGCAAACGAGACTTATTCCATGGGAAAAAACTTCACTGCAAATGAAGCCAGGGACACTTCCTGTGACCTGGAGGGCTGCCTCTTTAGGATCAGTTAGCCGAGTCATGATCTTAAAGATCAAGAGACACTCCTTGGTGGGAAGAACGAGGTCACCTGAAGATAAGAAACGTCAGTGGCCCTGTCACTGATGAAGCCCATGTTCCCTTTATTACCCTCCCTTGATCTAAAATGCTCCTTAGGCCTTAAGATCCTCCACTTATAGAATTATGATCAGAGCTTGCAGGGGAAGTGGGGAAACAACAGCTCAGATTTCTTCTCTGGATGCAAGACAGTGCTACTTTCATTAAAAGCCCACAGAAGACGCTGCTTGTAAAGATGACACTATTCTGAGACGACCTTTAATTAGGATGTAAAGCCCCCCCCAACAGATGAAAGGCAGCCAGCCAGAGGAACGCTGAAGGATTTTTGATCAGAGATACAATCATGCAGTGATTCTGCTGAAGAATTCCACGTCTTACCACAATGACCCGGTGGTGGGGAAGGGCTCGTTCGATGTGGTCGTTGCCTTCTGCCTTGAGCTGAACGTGGTACACACAGCCCGGCTGCAAACAAATGCAGGAGTCACTTATCTGGAAAAGGGCTTGTCACGTGAGACATGGCTGGAGCCTGCTCTGCCTACAGGCCCCCATCCAGTGGATGAGTTTCCGTCCCACCTTGGGTCCCAGGCCTATCACCCTTCTTAAGAGTTCCTTGAAAAAGCACCCTGATGTAGAAACCTTTTTCTGAAGTTTTATAATTCCTTCAAACTGTATTTGGCTTCTTCTACCCAGGGAAAATTAAATGTGGTTTCTGATTTCAAAATTCCAAACAAGATAAGCTTATTCTTGTTTAACAAATAAGATAAAATTATTTTTTTTTGCTGTCCATCCCTCCCCTCCACCTGTATGTATGTACTGAGTGGTGTCTGGAATAGCACTCCCAAAGGGGTATTATTTCTGGGAAGTGGGATTTGAGATTTTTCCTTTTTGACAATAGATTTCTTCTTTATACATTTTATTCTATTCCTCAAATGTACAGGGACATATGATGTTTACCCAAACAAAATTCACTAGTCTAAAAAACTTTTTTTTGTTGACACTGCACACATGAAGGATGTACATTATTCACTCAGATCATTTTTTAGCAGACCGCAGTAAAGCATTTTGTCCTAAGCCAGCACATTATGACAATGTCCAATAGAGGGAAGTAAACTGCCTCAAAGGGCTTTGCTGGTGGATCAGTATTCTTGCCTGGAGAATCCCAGGGACGGCGGAGCCTGGTGGGCTGCCGTCTATGGGGTCGCACAGAGTCGGACACGACTGAAGCGACTTAGCAGCAGCAGCAGTGATAAAGAATCCGGGTGCCAATGCAGGAGATACAGGTTCGATCCCTGGGTCGGGAAGATCCCCTGGAAAAGGAAATGGCAACCCACTCTAGTATTCTTGCCTGGGAAATCCCATGGACAAAGAAGCCTGGCTGGCTACAGTTCATGGGGTCACAAAAGAGTTGGACATAATTCAACGACTAAACAACAAGCAACAACAACAAACTGCCTTGAAAAAATAAAGTTTTTTGTTTGTTTTATACGTTGCTGTGTGGGCTAGTGACAACTCTGATAGAGAAGGATATATGAGTTCAAAGGAAAATTTCTCAGAAGGCCGCATATCAGATAAAACTCAGCTTTACGAAAGGCTTTAATAGTCTAAATGAACCCACCATTTGTCAACTTCTGAACTTTTTTTTTCTTACACATTTATTAAAAGAACAGATCTGCATCTTTCCCCAAAGGGTGACAGATCACTTAATAGTAGCAGGGTTTAAAGAACTTCTAAAATAACCAACTTCTGATCACCAGCTGCACACCAAATTTGATGAAGCATGAGCATGTAGAGCCGGGGGCCGAGTTCAAAGGTGACTGTGTATCCAAGAGGGGACAACCCTGAGACTGTAACTGCTGATTTGTACATTAGCAAGGATAACACAGCCCGGTTTCCTAAAATCACATGCACTGTGACCTTAGCTGTGTGTGAGCAGAGCAGCACCTTAAACAACATTCCCTCTCTATTAACCATGAGTCCTTCCGGGGGGAGTGCAAGGGTGATCTACTTTCTCCCCTTTCAAAATTTTGTCCTTTTCAATATGTTGCTTTGAACTATCTTATAATGAGCACATGGAACCTTTACAAAGACAGTAAAGCTATTATTTTTTTAAAAATCAAGAAAAGTCAAATTTATGATCACCACTAGATGGTATTAATTCACTTTACAGCTCCGTGAGGACTGGCAGCACTGGGTTTGTTCAAAACAGCTATTAGCAACAGCTATTTGCACCTCAGAAAATGGTAGCAAGGTGTGAAGAAAAGGAGACGGCACTGCTGGAGATGGGGACCATGGGCACTGCCCCCTCGCTCCCATGCTCCCATGCCCAGCAGGGCAGGAGCCCATCCCAACCACCCGACTCCTCACTCTTGGCCGCTGACTCAGCAGTTCACCTTCAGCCTCTGGCAGTGAGATTCAGGCAACTTCTCACCCAAAACGCCTCACCAAATACACTGCCCGGAAAGATCAACTGCGGAAATGCATTCTCCCAGGGGTCAAAATCCTGAGGAAATCTTCAACTAGGACTCTCTAGCCTGGTGTCCCCTAGGAGCCTGGCAAACCCAAGTTCAAACCTTTGATGAGAATGAAGGCTATTCATTCCTCCTGCATCCGAGGCCTGGCACGTGGAAGGCGTTGGCTGCCACAAGGGGGCGACTCCACACAGCATTGGATTATGTGTTAATAATTGTTAATTCAAAGCACTAATGAATTAACACCTATTACAAGGAGGAGGGTGTGAGGGAGCATTAATTAAAATGTGAATCTATCAAGGTGGAGAAGGAAACTATATTTGGTTTAGTTAAATAACATGTGTTGAGTTGGTGAGTTTAGAAACACATGTCTGGCATATATACACTACCATGTGTAAGATGGATCGCTAATGGGAAGCTGCTGTATAGCTCAGGGACCTCAGTTCAGGGCTCTGAGATGACCTACAGGGGTGGGATGGGGGTGGTGGGTGGGGAAGAGGCTCAAGAGGGAGGAGGGGATGTATGTATACATAGAGCTGATTCACGCTGTTGTATAGCAGAAACTAACACAACATTCTAATGCACCTATACTCCAATTTTAAAAAAAGAAAAATATGTATGGGCCAGTAAGACTCCGGGGAGAATCAACACAGTGATGCAGAATCTGAATTGTTGCAATCGTAAGAGGGAGATGAGCCAGGAACACTGGGTCCACCTGAGAAGAAGGCAGACTGAAAGGCACAGACGCCCCCCAGGCCTACCTTCTGCTGCGACTTGGACCGAGGAAAGCTGCACACAATCACCCAAGCTGGCAGTTCTGGTGAGGACCACCTCGGGGAAGAAGTGGTCTGTCCTTGCGTCTAACCACCGCGGAGTCGGTGCGCCAGGCACTGCTCCGTGTGTGTTAACTCACTTCATACTGACAGTCAACCTGTAAGGCAGCCGTGATCCTCATCCTCACTTTACAGACGGTGAAATGGACACAGAAGGCACAGGACACCTGCCTGAACTCACACAGCTAAGAAATGACAGAGGCACGGTTCAAACCCAGGCAGAAAGGCAACTAAGGACGCAGTGTCAAAGTCTGCATCTGCATGAACACATGCGACAGAGACCTAGATCTAAGGACCCGTCGCCTCTCCCAGGGTCCTGGCTGCAGCCAGCCTCGGGGCGGGGGACATTCACGCTGCCACTCCACCCTGTTCTCTCTGGAACCACTGCACAAGGAAAGGAAGCAGGCCTGGGGGGCAGCAGGGAGCGCCCTGGGGCCCTAGGAACATGTCCCGATGGCAGCGTGACAGCACGCTCCACGTCCAAGGCTATTCCTCCAGCATCCGAGGCCTTTTCCATGGAAGGGGTCGGCGGCCACAAGGGGGCGACTCCACACACACTGAAAGTGCTAATGAATTAACATTAGTGCTCCCTGGAGCAGGCAGGGCCTCCCCAGGACAGAGGAGGTGAAGAAGGGAGCATCACAGCAAGGCTGGCCAGACCCCAAAGAAAGCCCACCCAGCTGGCCCATGAGAACAGACAGTCTCCAGTCCTCAGCACGGCCCCAGGAGACACCCCCAAGCCTGCCTTCCTCCTTTGGCTTGAACAAGCTCCTCGCTCACCAAGCAACCTCCTGCCCTGACTTCCCAATATCGGTGAGTGAGGATGCCTGGACATGGACACGGTCTTCTTAACTCTGGAAAAGGACAGCATGGTCCCAGTAAAGTGTTAGTTGCTCAGTTGTGTCCAACTCTTTGTGACCCCATGGTTGCACAGCTCCTGTCTGTCCATGGAATTTTCCAGGCATGAATACTGGAGTGGGTAGCCATTTCCTTCTCCAGGGGATCTTCCTGACCCAGGGATCAAACCCCAGTCTCCAGCATTGTGGACAGATTCTTTACTAACTGAGCTACCAGGGAAGCCCCTATTTTTTTAAAAAATTAGTGGTTAATATCTAAAAATCAGGAGTTGTCACGTGGAAATGTGAATTTTGACTTCTCTTTTACAATCTCTAATCATCTGGCAACCCTGAGTTGTTTTCCCACGTGGCTACCAAGAGCTGGAGCTGTGTGGCGGTTGCCCCTTCTCATGGGCCAGGACCTGTCCAAAGTCCACAGTCCACACTGCTCCCTCCACTCCAACCTTTCACACTTGTCTTCTAGCCCCACAGGTATCTGATTTGAGGCTGGCCTAAGCTATACCACCTGTTCTAGGCAAAAGATGCACCAAACCCATGGTTTTCTACCTGTATTTTGCCATAAAATCGCAACCCAGTATGTCAGCTACAGAAGCGTTGAGTATGTCAGTTAAGACAGGGATTAGGAAGTTTCAGGGCCCTATGCCCCCTCCCAGCCCTCTTGCCGTCATTCCTAGTAGTCTTGGGGGCACCACTGAACCCAGTATGAAAAAATCCACTAACAAAACACATCCAAAGGCTCACCAGCAATCCACGTAACCTGAACTTCCCTTCCTCGTCTGTCATGGTGTCTTCTCCATAAATACTGCAGTCGCTCTGGCCCACTGCTTCCACGGCAACACCCTGTTCTGGTTCTCCGTTTAAGGAAGAAACTGTACCATAGCAACTAGAGACGAGAGGAGGAACAGAACATGCCATTCTCGGGGCTTTCTGATGCACACACAAGATTCCAGGGACAGTGTCTGGCATTTACCAACAATTTACGGTGCAAAGAGCTCGGTGCAAATGACCAGGGCAACTCACTTCTAGCTGTGCCATCTGCAGGTGGAGCCTTCCTGCCAGAGGGCTCAGGCCATTCCTGTTATCAATTTCTCTTCTCACACATTTTAAGGGACGCTCCAGAAAATCATAATTTAAAAAGGCTAAACTTTCTTTCATTCCACTTTATTGTATTTTTGTTAAACTTTTTAAATAATGAAGCATCCAATAAAATGAAAATAAATCACTTCCACTTTCATTCTATTTTTATATTCAATTGAAAATGGTCTGTTTTTCTAAACCTGTTCCCTCTGATTAATCAACCTTGAAGTGCTTCTATAAATGTATATAAATACATATGTGTGTGTCTATAAATACTTAAGTGAATAAACCATCTCTGGATGTACTCAGAAACGCTGGAACACCTAGGAGGCTGGGAGGCCAGGACAGAAGGGAAACTCCACACTGAATATCTTCTTTTCAACATTTCCAAGTTTTGTTCAAGTGAATGCATTTCCTCCTTTCCAAAATTTAACTCATGTTTCAAACATTTTAAAAAAATAAACATTTTTAGGAACTCATAGTAGGTTCTCATGAGCCAATTTCAAAAGAGGAGCTTTGTGACTAAATCATTCATGGGAGATATTAGGAGAAAAGGGCAACAGTCAGGAACTTGTGGACTCGTGTCTCATAGCTCTTGTCTTCCAAACAGAACCAACCTGAAGACTGGGATGGGTTCCGAGAGAAGAGTGTGTGAGTGATCCCATGGCCCGGCCCGGGGGAGATGGGGGAGCGGGGAGCCCACCTGTAGGCCGTGCGGTAGCCCGTGATGGTGATCTTCAGGTTCTGCCCCTCCTGCACCTCGATCATCTGCGAGGATGGCTCAAACCGGAATTCCTTCATCATGGGCTTGAAGTAGTACTGGCCAGGGCTCTGCCAAGACACAAACACGAGTTGAGCCTCTGCTGCAAGTCGAGGGGTGGCATTAGAGGGAGCAGCTCAAGTCATGAAGGAATGAGGCCAAAATGAGGCCCCAAGAGCCCCCAGGGCTTCCTAGAGATGGTAACTCTAACTCTACAGTAAATAATTACAGTGACAGCAACTACCATTCTAACATCAGATGCCATTACTGTGCGCCTATAGTACCTCTACAGGGTAGAAATCATATTTGAACTTTATAAATGAAGCAACTGAAGCTCAGCAAGGTCAAGTAACTAGCCTGAGACGACACGGCAAGTAAATAGCAGAGGGAAGATTCAAAGGTGGGCGTGCTTCACGTCCCCGACTGGGATCTTTCAGCTACACCACACTGCCTGTTTGCGACATCCCTGGAATGGTCCCTTTATTCCCAGGGTTGACAAGATGACCAACTGACGTGTCCACCATTCAGGGCCTCAGACTACATCCTCAGTGGAAAATGGGTACTGTCCACCCACCACACGGAGAGTGCTTTGCAGAAGAAACACAAGCTCACTCCCTGAAAAAGACTTGGCATTATAAACAACGAGATCCTGTGGTAAAACAAAGGGACACCTAAGACAGGTGCTCCGGGGGCCAGGGTAATTAATTACATTGTCTCAGTGACAAGTGGGAGACCAGAAAACAAGACGTCTGTGCGGAAGGGAACATGAATCAGCAGCGTTAAGTTCTAGTGAGGGCCATCCTTAATTACGGCTGGTCCCCGAAGAAATGTGAGGCACTCCACAATGGTTTTCTGTTCTCACGTTGTCAAGCAATACACAAGTCACGGCCGCCGTGTCCTTGCACGCTAGTGGGGGAGCCAGGCAGGCGGTGCAGCAGTGGGCACCTTACCAGGTTTGAGAAGGTCAGGATACCGTTGTCCTGAGTCAGGAGGTTGGAACGGAACACACCACCGCTGAGGGATAAGAGGACCCCAGGGAGGGGCTGGTCGTCTTCTGCTTTTATCTGGGGGTAAGAAAGGAACCTCAGAGCAAGGTTAACTCATACAAACCGCGAAGGTGTCAAGAGGTAATTCTCAGCGGCTAGTTTTTCTTTTATTGTCATTCACTGGGGTCCGTGGGGGAGGTCAGAAGGTCTCCTCTCCTCCCCCAGGGTAACCAGTATAAACAATTTGCTGTGCAGCCTTCCAGAACTCTCTGTGCCCACACAAATCTACTGTTGATGGATTTCATAAGTGACTAGGTGGGGGTGGGGTGGAGGAGGGCCCCCAAACCATTTGGTCCTATAACTGCAAGTCACATTCTCTGGCCTCAGCTGTTTTCCCCGCTGCCTTCGTCCAGCAGTCCCCACCAATCGGCCTGTTTCGGAAGAGCCGCATCTCATTCTAAAGCAGAGGATGCCAAACCATGGCACACGGGCCAGTCTCTGAGTTTTGTGATGGAAAAGAAGGGACAAAGTGAACGTCCCCAAGCATGTGTATCTTCGCACAATTAGTTTTTCTTTTTCCAAACAGTCAATTCCTAGGACTAGAAATGACTTCGTGGATATGTGCACTTGAAATTCAGAAAGAAACCCCTGAACTGAACTCCAGGGTGGCTGTAACCATTTCCAGCTCCTAAATTACCTATGCGTGGGAAAACACACGCTCGCCAAAAAAATGGATATTGTCTTCATTATTACAACTATAACCCCAAACCCAGGGTTTCGATTAACTTCCTTTGCATTTGCCCAGTCACTATCGAAGTCAAGTGTTTCCTGTGTGTTTATGAGTGACCTGGATGACTTCTGTGAATGGCCTTTCATGTCCTTGATTCGGCTTTTCTCTGTTGGCTTGTCTTTTTCTTATTGGTTTTAGGAGACCCTTGTAAACTGGGGTTGTTATTTATGGAACAGATATTTCTCTCCAGTTGGACTATCTTTCCATTTGTTTTAAAAGGCATTCTGCAATGCAGAATTTTAATTTATTAGGTGACGGGATGTTTCTCCTCCTTTGGCCTCGATGTCGACAACATTCAGCCTCAAGGGTTTCCGGGCTCACTCTGGCCATCACACAGCATGCTTCTTCCCAAGAAGGAGGGAGGGAAGAGAGAAGGACATCAACTCCACTCTAAGAACATTCTGTGTCCTTTGACAGAGAACAGAGTCAAGGATGAAAGCTTAAGATGCTTCCCAGAAGGTATGCACACAAGCTGAAGTCAACAGATCTCCAAAATTACAAGTGAAAGAAGGCAGAGTAAAAAGAGTACAGCCTGAATAATTCCATTATATAAGCTTCTAAGAAATGCAAGCTGATCCACAGTGACAGAAGGCAGATCAGAGGGGTGGGGAGGGCCAGGAGAGAGGGGTTACCAAGGGTATGAGGAAATTCTGAGGGGTGACAGATGTGTCCACTATTTTGACTGTGGTGGTAAGTTCATGGGTGTTGTCATGTGTCAAAACTGTCAGATTACACATTTTACGTGCAGTTTATGGTATGATTGTTATACTCCATAAAACCGCTTTTTAAAAGCACACGGTGTTACCTCAAAGCTCACGCCTGCCAAGGCATAAGCCTTAAAGTCGCCTATGGTTCCTTCCACTGCAGTCAAAACGTAGCCCTCCTTCTGCGAGGACACGGTATACTCCAGGTCACTGTGCAAGGGCCCAACACTGAATAAAAGAAAGAAATGCTGGTGATGCCTTGCTTCAAATCCTAGAGGAAGCATCACCTGCCCCCAGGAAACCTGGCTCCCCAGCTTCTTTCCTGGGCTTCCTGATTGAAAATGCGGAAGTGTTAGTTGCTCAGTTGTGTTCTGACTCTTTGCGATCCCATCAACTGTAGCCCGCCAGGCTCCTTTGTCCATGGGATTCTCTAGACAAGAACACTCCAGGCAAGAGTGGGTTGCCGTGCCCTCCTCCAGGGGATCTTCCCAACCCAGGGATCGAACCCAGGTCTCCTGTATTGCAGGCAGATTCTTTACAATCTGAGCTACGGACTCAGCATGGGCTCCCTGACTGGCCCCAACCAAATGGTTCTTAGTCACGGGCTTACCTATAGGCACCTTTGTCGTCGGTAAAGACCGTGATCAGGGGTGAACTTGCCCCCTTTTCACTGATGACAATCTCAACTCCTTCCAACTCTGGGTGGATCTGGCCTTCTAGAAACAAGCCTGCTTTCCCTTGGATCTCGATCAGCTTCCCTGGGCAGCTTTCTACACAGGAAAGAGACGAACAGAGGAAGAGGGTGGGGCTTCCCATTAAAGAAGGGCCTAGAACTGAGATATTCGAAGCTAACTCCAGTGAGGCTGTTGACTATCTTAGAATCCTCAGTAACTACAAGTGGCCCAAGCCTCTCAACATTTATGAACGGCCCTGTTAAACTGTCAGGAATGTTAGCAGGAATAGCCAACAAAGCTGGCTTTCCCCGGCTCCTCTTCCTCAGCCTTCACTGACCACAGGTGAGGAGAAGCCAGTACCACAGGTCAGAGCCTGTGCGGCCAGACCTCAGAGGACCCAGCATGGAAGGTGGCCCCAGAGAGGCTGCCCGCTGGACAGCTACACCCTTCAACACTCTCCTTCCAAACACACAGATGCTCAGGGTTTACTGAACCCACGATGCTGGCAAAAGCTGCCTAAACATTCCACCAACTCCTGGTTATCTTGTCCTCAAAAGACCCTCCCATCACCCCGACTCAAAACATAAACATCACAAACAGTTCAGATACATGAAGACGTTTCAGACGTTGTTGCTTTTCATCTGCCTGCTGGTGTCAACCTGATAACATCAAGGAAAAGCAAGTCCTTTTTCAAAAAGATACCCAATTCTAACAGTGAGAGTTATGTTTACTGATTTAGACCTCCCGCTCATTCACTCACTCATCAAATAGTAACATCTATGTGCCAACGGGGACTGAAGATGCCTTACAAAGATGGCTTCACTCTAACAATAGCACAGAACAGAATCCCAAAGGCAGGGAAAAGAACAGGTGTGAAGGTGTGTCATGGGCTAGCTGAGCTGACATTTACCTCCGCTGACGGTGGCTTCCATGGAAGGAGGATAAAAGAGCAGCTCTTTAGATGAAGGTGTGACAGTGATTTTCTCTCCAGACCTAAAATAATTAAGACACTTCAATGTGGCTGGCCTGTCCCCCCAGAAGGAAGGACATCCGAACAGGAGGACCCTGCAGGGAAAGCCCACGACGGGCGCTTACCGGGCCCAGTAGGAAAAGTCGTAGGAGAAGGGGCCCTGCAGCTCGTCCACCATCTCCTGCGCAGGGGGCTTGGTCCTCCCCTCACTGCCTGCCTCTCCGCCGCTCTTCTCCCTCTCTTGCCTGCGGCTCTCGATCTCGGCCAGCTGCTGCTCCCTCCGCAGCTCCTGCACGGACTTCAGGGGGCCAAGCACCAGGGCGGGCTCGCTGTCAATGGAAGACCTGGAAGAAAGGAGCCACACAGAACACGGAGTCAGGGACCCCTGAGGTCGGTGGAAATTGGACACTTCTGCAGGCAGAGATCCATCAGTTAAAAAAAAAAAAAAAACAAGCACCTCATAAGGCCCCCAACTGTGGCACAGTCTTCTCCTGTTTGGGATAAACAGTTTTTAAAAAAAAAAAAAACAGGAAACTGAACTTCTTTGCCATGTGGAAGCATCTGGGAGATCTGGGCTGGGATGAAGTATCACTGACTTTATGATTTGAAGGAAACTGTGAACTTCCTGATGGATGTGGAGCCCCTTCCACACTACCATCTTCCATCTTTCTTTCAACCTTTATTGAGAATGTGCTCTGCAGGAGAATCAGGGGCTAGGGGGACTTGTAACAGGACAGACAACATCCCCTAACCTGTGGAATCCACATTCTAGTGAGAAGAGGCAGATGACCAACAGAAAAATGATGTCAGATGATAAGTACAATAAAGAAAAATAAAGCAGCATGGAAAGATGAGAAAGCTGGGCGGGCAGGGATGGAGGAGGCGGACTATATTCTATTAGGGACTCAGGCCTTTCTCAGAGAAGGAATGGCAACCCACTCCAGTATTCTTGCCTAGAAAATTCCATGGACAGGGGAGCCTGGCGAGCTACATTCCATGGGGTCACAAAGAGTCAGATACGACTGAGCAACTGAGCACAGGCCTTTCTGATAAGGTGACACCAAGCCGACTTGAAGGAAGGGAGACAGCAAGCCATATGCTCTGGGTGAGGAGGCCCCAGGCAAGAGGTGACAAGTACAAACTCTCAGAGCCTTGGAGGCAGCTCCCTGGCCATGCTCCAGGGACAGCAAGGAGACTGGGAAGGTCTGGACAGAGGGACCCAGGCAGAGTCAGATCGGGGGTCAGACTAGGGCTTTGCAAACCTTGGTGTGGACCCAGGCTGGATGGAGTTTTAAAGAGATGACAGGGTCTCTGCTAAGATCACTCTGATTCCACATGAACAACACTGTTATGAAGCAACAGTCAAAACAGAGGTCAGTCAGGAAGCTGCAGCAACAAAACTGGTGAGAGACAACAGTGGGTCAAACCAAAGTGTAGAGGCCAAGTGCTAAGAAAGGGACGAATGGCGGATGTACAGTCCGTCCTCCGTTTCCACAGGTTCCACATCTGAGGATTCAACCAATCACAGACGGAAAATGTCTGGGGGGAAAGAATTCCAGAAAGTTCCAAAAAGCAGAACTTGAATTTGCTACATGCTGGTAACTAGTTACATAGCATTTACATTGTATTTACAACTATTTACGCAGAATTTATATTGCATTGGATATTATAAGGAACCCAGAGATGATTTCAAGTATATTTAAAGCATAGGGGAAGGTGTGCATAAGTTATATGCAAAGGGACTCTGCTTTATAAGGGACTTGATCATCTGCAGATTCTGGTAACCACGGGGGGTCCTGGAACCAACTCCCATGGATTGTAGAGCCCAGGATTCGCAGGTGCATCGGTTGGGTATGGGATGGATGCAAGAGAAAAAAAGCTTTTGTCAAGGACCAACAAGAAAAATGGAGCTGCCACATATGAAACAGGGACGACTACAGAGGAGGTCTATGGAGCGCGACCACCAGGAGCTCGGCTTTGGATCCAGGAAGTACAAGATCCCCATAAGGGACCCCGCCCCCGGCCATGTCCGGCTGCATTTCATGTAACTCTCAGCACAAGACAACAAAACAAAAACTCTTCTGAGGTTACAAAAATAAACTTAATGAAGACCAAAAACAATATCACATGGACTCACTACTGGTAAAATATGAATTCCTAGTCATACCAGTAATTCATAATGTCCAGGCAGGAAAATACTAAAAGATGTTGCTCCAGCACCACCTGGTCATCCTGGTGAATATGAACCCCAATAATTAAGTTAGAGACCAAGGGCTGCCCCTGATATTCCTCCCTCCCCAAGCCCACGTGGTCAGCCTGTTGCCATGTCTCACCACTCAGTCTGCCTGATGACTCTCCGATCTGTCCACCTGTCTCCACCCACTGCCACTGTCTGGAGGAAGGCCCCATCCTCTCTCACCCCACCTCCTACAGGACTCTCTGCCCTGTGCCTTGGTCAACTTCCACTCCTGGGCCTCTTGTATCTGTTCTCTACTCAGCACCCGGGGGGACTTTCTTCAAACAAAAAGCATGATCCATCTACTTGATATATGTCCGAGTATCCGGGGACAAGGCTAAAACCTGTAACATGGGCTGGCCCCAGCAGCCTACCTTTCCTGCATGGACCCCAACCCCCCCGACAAGGTCAAATTCAAAGCACTTAAGTGAAAGTCACTCAGTCATGCCCGGCTCTTTGCGACCTCCATGGAGTGTATAGTCCATGGAATTCTCCAGGCTAGAATACTGGAGTGGGTGGCCTTTCCCTTCCCCAGGGATCTTCCCAACCCAGGAATCGAACTCAGGTCTCCCGCACTGCAGGCAGATTCTTTACCAGCTGAGCCACAAGGAAGCCCAAGAATCCCAGAGTGGGTAGCCTATCCCTTTCCCAGTGCATCTTCCCAACCCAGGAATCAAATCAGGGTCTCCTGCATTGCAGGCGGATTCTTTACCAACTGAGCTATCAAGGAAGCCAAAAAGTGAAAGTCACTCAGTCGTGTCCGACTCTTTGCAACCCCATGGACTTCACAGTCCATGGAATTCTCCAGGCCAGAATACTGGAGTGGGTGGCCTTTCCCTTCTCCAGGGCATCTTCCCAACCCAGGGATCAAACCCAGGTCTCCCGCATTGCAGGTGGATTCCTTACCAGCTGAGCCACAAGGGAAGCCCAAGAATACTGGAGTGGGTAGCCTATCCTTTCCCCAGCAGATCTTCCCAACCCAGGAATCAAACCAGGGTCTCCTGCACTGCAGGTGGATTCTTTACCAACTGAGCTATCAGGGAAGCCTGTTCTGTGCAAAGCACTTAACGCAGCTCCAATTTTATAGCTCTGGAATACTATCTGCCTCCCTCATGAGACTGTAAGTTCCACGAGGCCAGGGGCTGTTGCCTATGCCCAGTGCCTTAACACAACACTGAGGATTCTCCATAAATATTTTCTTCACAGATGGATGGGTGAACAGGAGGTATACAGAAAAATGGAGACGTGGCTGGAAAGACAACTTCAAATAAGGTAAGTCGGAAGAAAGTTACTCAGAAATCCATTCTATTTGACAAAGGCAGTCATACTGTTAAAACTCTTTCATTTCTTGAGAAAATTAGGGTATCAGATGCAGCCACCACAGGGCAAAAATTCCTCTCAAAGGTGACATGTACGCAAACCTGACCCTCAGCGAGAGAGTGCCTTTCATCTACTTTCTCTCACGACCCTTCTCACAGAAGGTGTCATCTCTATTTCCCAAGCCTTCGAGAAAGGGTCTAAAGAAAAATGGGCAAATTTTTTTGAATCTGCTAAAACACTTAAAATACAGTGAACAAACCAGAGATGTTTTTTTCCCTTAGCAGAGACGCGAAGTGTAAAGAGTTCAGGCAGAAATTTAAGGCCCTGAAACGAGCTGTCAGGAGGCTCTTCCTCATCCAGTTAATTCCTGAATCATAAAAGGAAAGGAGGGCTGTTGTGAATTTATGGTCATGTCATATAAGAGGGAAAGCCATTTGTATGTATACCTAGGATAACAAATCAAAAATAATTTTCAGAGCAGCTCTGAGAGAAGATGGCCTGGCCCCCCACCCTCCCACGCTCGGCCCACCACGGGACACCAGCCTTACTTGATTGTCACGGTCACATCCATCATTTTGTCAGTGGTGATCGTTCCAAGGACGTGGTGGCGAATGGCTGTCAATGTCAAGATACTGGGTGAAGACCTGTAAATCAGAGAGGTGGAAAGAAAACACCATAACATCGCCTCGACGTCCTCAAAGGATCACAAACAACACCCTTTATGGGCGACCTTCCTGACCCTGAAATACACTACGTGAAACTGCTCTTAGCTTGGCATGAAAAAAATTCTGAAGTACATACAAGTGTCTTTAAGGGTAAACTGATTCTCTACTCCCAAACTTTACATATCTAATTCCCAGTGAAACCCACAAGCATTTGTAAAAACAGGAAAATGGCAGACTTGAGCTTGAGAAATTCCCATCAGTGAGGCTGGAAGATTCAACATACATTACATTCAAGCCAGTTCAAAACCACAGCCTTCCGTCCTGGGTTTACAGAATTCTTGGGGAAGAGCTCTATCTTCGCTTCCTCGGTCATTTACCCAAGTGTCTTAAAATCCTTATCTACAAATTCTTTTCACTGCCTAGCCTTACAATTTCCAGAAAACATACAAAAAAATCCCCTTGTTCTCAGAAATAACTGTCGCAGAGACCCACACTCACTACCCCCCACAGACAGCAGAGCGGTCGGCGCCCGGCTTACGTGTCATAGGTGTAGAACGCTTGCTCGAACCGGTGGCAGGAGCGAGGGGTCACCTTGTACACGCCTGCAGCCAGGAAATCAAAAGTCATTTTCAGAGAAGACCATCTATTCCACTGAGCAATTCCAACACCTGGAATCTCAAGGTGGTGCTTCTCCTTCCTAACATATTACATACGGGATCAGAAATGCCTTTTCCGCTGCCTACGGACAGCTTCTTACCAATGACCTATCCGCTCAAAGGTCTGCTCACCAGGTCAGGATTTTCATTTTCCATCATTTAACAGCTCATAGTAGTCTAGCCTGTGCAGACAAAGCTAACACATACGCACGAGAAGGAACAGGAAGTACATTTCTACTGTGATTCAGACTGAGAACTTCCTACTTAACAGATTCTGTTAAAGATCCAAAAGATAGCCACAGTCTGGACTCTGTCCTATAAATATTCCTAAAAGGTGCATGGGGCAGGGACGTCCCAGAAAAACCAAGAAATAACTACAGAAAACACTTCCACGCCACGAGCTCATCAGGCTAACACTCAGATTAAGGACATATGGTGTCGTTTGCCAGAAGAATACAGTTTTAGGAAGGAGCCGAGTGTAACAGTGGATTCTCCCAAATGATCTTTCACCAGCATTCTGGCCATCTGCCCAACCCAAACATGAAATTCATGCAAAGCACCTCTGCGGTTCTCGTCATACTGATCAAGCCTCAGTGCAGTTACCTAAAAAAAAAAATTATTAGGTTTCTTCATCCATTTTCTTTGTTCTTTCACTTGACAAATGTTGACAGGGCAACACTCGGGCCACGTGTTGTGTCAAGTGTTGACACAGAGTGGGGAACACAGAGTCCCTGCCTTCATGGGGCTTGCCATCTACGGAGAGAGAGAGGAGATCCACAGCCTCCAGGTGTGATGGGGGCGATCCAGGGAGGAACTGGGCCCCGTGAGCATGAGCAGAGCAGAGTTCCGCACTGGGGCACTAGCCTCCCTAGGGAGGAACATCAGAACCAAGAAGTGACAAGCGGGTAGGCAGAGCTAGGTGAAGGGGGGTGGGGGTGGAGGGCCCTGAGGCAGAGCACAGCATCTGCACTGTGGGCTTGCTGGCTGCCTCCCTAAGAGCTGCCTTCCTGCCTTCAAACCAGCTCCCGCTTACGTTCAGGGTGAAAGCATGCCAGCCTCCAGCAGCAAATCCAGCTGCCCCCGGCTCCCTTGCAGCTAGAAGTGGCCATGAGACATGGTTCTGGATGATAAGACGTAAAGGAAGTTTCCTGGAGGATGTGGCATGGAAAATGTTTGCCCACCCCTCCTCTCATCTGCTTGCCCTAAACATAAGTTTTCTGGAGCAACAGCAGGCACCTTGAAAACACAAGGCAAAAAAAAAAAAAAAAAAAAACCAAGTCGGGGTTTCCCTAGTGGCTCAGTGGTAAAGAATCCACCTGCCAATGCAGGAGACAAGAGTTCAATCCCTGGTCCAGGAAGAGTCCACATACCACGGAGCAACTCAGCCCGTCCTGCTGTTGTTTAAGTCACTGCACCACAATTACTGAGCCAGCGCTTTAGGGCCTAGGAGCTGCAATTACTGAAGCCCATGTGCCCAAGAGCCTGTGCTCTGCAACAAGAGAAACCACCACAATGAGAAGCCGCACACTGAAACTAAAGAAAAGCCCACACAGCAACAAAGACCAACTTAAAAAAAAAAAAAAAAAACAAGAGAAAGGACTAAAAGAATCGCAAAGACACCAACCCTAACACCTACCATCTGAACCCACACCTGAGCTGTCAGTCTTTTTGTTTTGTTTCATTTTTTGGCCATACTGCATGGCAGGCGGGACCTTAGTTCCCCAAACAGGGATCAAACCTGTGTCCCCTGCACTGGAAGGGTGGAATCTTAACCACTGCACCACAAGAGAAGTCTCGCTGCTCGTCTTTGTTAATGAATCAAATTAACCCCACTTGTCAGGGGTTGTCATACAGATTTTATTACCTGCAGCCAAAGGCATCCTAATTAAAACACAGAACACAGTGGCTCGAACAGAGAGTGATAGGTAAAGCTAGATTACACAGGAGCTCAAGGTCTGATTAAGGGTTTTGTATAAGACTGTGCCCTATCCATGCAGTATACGTGGTAAGACCCCCAGGGGATGCCTGAAATCGCAGACAGTACCAAACCCTCTACGTACTAAGTTTTTACCTACACTAACAGGTGGGTAACATACATGTAGATGTGCCAAAGGGCCAGATAGGAGCAAGAAAGTCAGAGACTTCACCATGCTCCTCAGAAGGCATGCAATTTAAAAGGTATAAACTGTTTACTTCTGGAATTTCCCATTTAATATTTTTGGACTGCAGTTGACCAGAGGTAACTGAAACTGTGAGAAGTGAAACCGTGGATAAATAGGGGTTACGGTACTTTATCTTGAGAACCAACAGAAGTCCCTAAATTATTCATTAGGAAAACACAAAATAAAACTACAATGAGATACTACTTTAGAACCACCAGGAAATTACAAATCAAAAAGGTAGTAACAAATAATGGTAAAGAGCTAGAAAAACTGAAACCCTCAGACATGGCTGGTGGGAATATCAAATGGCAAGTACAGCTGTTTCAGAAAATATTTTAGCAGTTTCTTAAAAAATTAAACATAAATTTATCATTTGATTCCATTCCTAGATATCTCCCCAACAGATGTCCACACAAAACCTGTACACAAATGTTCATAGCAACATTATTCATAACAGCCCCAAACTGGGAACAATTCAAATACCCACCAATTGGTGAATGGATACACAAACTGTGCTATATCCATGCTATGGAATACTGTTCACAAATAAAAAGGAACAAATTATTAATATCTGCTATGACCTGAATGAACTTCAAAAACATTATGCTAAGTGAAAGGAGCCTAAAAAATAATAGTATTACATGATTTCACTATATGAAGTATCCAAACAAGGCAAAGTCATAGAGACAGAAAATCGATTAGTGGCTGCCGGAAGCTGGGGACAGACATGCACTGTAAACATGTAGGAAGGAAGCATTGGAACAATGAAATGTTCTGGATTATAAAGATGGTTGTTTGGCAAGGTATATTTACTAAAAATCACTGCATTGTACATTTTCAGTGGGTGAATTTTATGGTCTGCAAATTGCATCTCAATAAAGTGATTAATGAAGAGAGAAAGAAGCCACTGAAGGATTTTAAGCAAGATGGGAGTGATCACTCGGCAGGAGAGATCATGGGCTGATGGTGTTCAATTTTTAGAAGTGAAAGAGCCCCATGGTCTGGACCCAACTCAAACTCAAGAGCCTGGGAACATGTGCCAACCCCCAGCTCTATTTCTCTGGGTAAAAATGCTGCTCCCTCCAGAGGCATTACCCACAATCAAAATTGACAGCTTGATGCAAACTGAACTGAGATGGGGAAAAACACCTCTGAAAACACCCTCGAGAGCCTCTCCATTTCCCTCGTTCAGAGGACATCAATCCTTCCAGACTCACCGGGCTTGGACAGGCAGAATCGGTTGACTCCTTTGGAGAGGTTATAAATTCCCACGTTCTCAGGTCCATTCCCATCCTGGTAAAATTCCTAAGGGAACAAAGCCAATACAATGCCTTACCAGGGAAGGTGGAGACATCCAGACGATGAATAAGATTTCTGTTTCTGAACCAGTCATCTGTTTTGCACATTAATCATTTGAACAGCTGGATGCCACGGGAAAATTAAAAACCTTCCAAAACTTCCAACAGAAACATGATCTTTTTCATTCAATCAACTAACATTTACTGAGCATCTGCTATGCGGCCGACCCAAGACTGGACTTTGGTTGCTGCCACGGCTCTTGTTTTCAGCGTGGCTTACATTCAGATATGGGAAGACAGAAAATCCATGCAGTCAACAAAGAAGATTTCAGCTAGGAAGTCACAGAGCTTAGCGGGAAATAAACAGGAAGGAGGATAGAGTGACCACCGTAGACGCCTGTTCAGCTTGGCCTCAAGACAGGCCCCCCCCCGAGCAGATAACACTGAGGCTTCAGCCTGAATGATGAGAAAAAGCAACTATGCTCAGTTGCGGAGAAGACGCAGCATTTCAGGCAGAGAAGAGTATGTGCAAAGGCCCGGAGAAGGGACTGAGCTTAGTGTGGAACTGGAGGCAGCTAATGTGCCGGGGCCAATGAACAAGGGGGGAGAAGGGTAGGGGGTGAGCAGGAATCAGCGAAGGCTGGCCGTCATTAAGGAGTACATTCCTAGCCTAAGAGAAATGGAAATCAAGGAATGGTTTCCCAAATGTCTCTCACTTGTTCTCAACTGGATACTAATCAACCTGTTTCCTGTAACAAAGCTGTCTGTGGACCACTTGTAGTTAAGTGGTTCGAGCATTCAACCGGCATTAGAGAGACCAGTCTCACTGCTCTGATGTCTAACACAAGCAGCCACTTAATTGTCATTTGCCCCCGTTTTGCCACTGAGACCTGACAATGACACCTGCCATTGCTAGAAGTCAGAAGATAATACAAAGTTCAGGAACAGGCCTACCCAGGGCTACACAGATGCTCCCTTTCTTAAAACCCACTGAGTAACTGCCAACCCAGCCACAGGGACTGCAAGAGGACAACCAACTCTGTGCTCAGCCGCACCTGTTCATAAGCAAGAGCAGGGTACACAAGAAAACTTCAAATACGTAAGAGATTTACTCATACCTCACTACAACCCTGGGGAGTGAGTATTACGATCTCAAATTCAGAAGAGAAAATGGAGGCTCACAAACATTACTTGAACTTGGCTAGGCCTAAAAAGCCCACATGCTCTGCACTACATCAACGGCGTTCCTAAATCACTAGTCAAAGTTAAGAGTTTAACGTGGACCCAGGACAAGGAACTCTCCTCAATAAAGGCATCTTTCCACTAAGGGACTTAAAATGCTTCCTGACTGTGTTTCCATAATAGGTGGGTGAGCTGAGGGGCAGAAAAGGAAATCTGGCTTGACTATGCTGATGATCCTCTTGGCACACTAGGCCTTCTCGCTCTCCAAAAAGTGAGTGTCCTTCCAAATAAGAGCATCCTTAGCAGCCTGCTTACCAGAGTGATAGCGTGGGAAAGGGCGCACCGGAGCATGTAGCCCGTCTGCCTGAATTCAACGGCGGACACGTCGTCCTCCAGAACCTCCACCTCCAGACTCTTGTTCTTCCAGCACCAGTCTTCCTGCAGGATGCTGACTGCAAAGGACACAACACGGACACCCATGTGGGCAGAGCGCACCACCTCCCTGAACACTCCCAGAGAAACCGTGCTAATGAAGTGTGTGAATGAGTTTATATACACGCTGTTCTTGTTTAGTCGCTCAGTCATGTCTGACTCTTTTGAAATCCCACGAACGGTAGCCCGCCAGGCTCCTCTGTCTATCGAATTCTCTAGGCAAGAATATTGGAGTGGGTTGCCATGCTCTTCTCCAGGGGATCTTCCCGACCCAGAGATCAAACCTCTGTCCCCTGCTTTGGCAGGCAAATTCTTTACCACTGAACCACCTTGGAAGCCCCTATATGCACATACATACAAACAAATATGTGTGTGTGTAGGTATACATACGGAGCTGGCCATGCTGGGAATAAGTAATTGCTAAAAAACAAACAAAAAAAAAAAAAAACTGAAACCAATGGCCATTAAAATCACTAAGCAAGAAATCCAATTAAGCCTAAGACCAGGCTATAGGTAAGACATTTAAACACTGGCAAACTTGCTCTCTAAGGGACCAGAGAGTAAATATTTTCACCTCTGAAGCCCACACAGTCTCAACTATTCAACTCTGCCTCTTCTGCACACAAGCAGCCACAGATGACAAATGGGCGTGGCTGTATTCCAATAAAACTTTATTCATAAAAATAGGCAGTTGACCTCAGATCATAGTTTGCCAACACCTGACATTAACAGAAAACATAATTTGCCTGAAAAATCAGTCTACTACTTTCTAGGCTGTTTACAGCCAGCAGCTTCAAGCTGAATTCTGACAGAGCAAAAATATAGGCAATGGGCAGCTTCTTGAGGAAGGCGAGGAGAATTGCCTTCTCCTTCCCAGGCACTGTGCCGGGGCTTTACAAACCGGATTCCATCACTCTGCAGAAAGGTTCTGTGACTCCTACTTCAGAAAGGGAAACCGAGTCCTGGGGAAATCAAGTAAGCTGCCAGGCTCACACAGCTGCTAAGTGGTAGAACACGTCAGTGTAATCATGTGACACTGTTTTCAGGAATTTGCAAATAAATGACACGAGGAGAAGTGTGTGGGTCATCCTGACAAGGTGGCAGTTGGTTCAGAAAGCCTCAGCTCCCGCGTTGCTGCCCAAGCTAAATAATGCAAATTCAAGGTCAAAGGACAAACAAGAGTTAAACAAGTACAGCTGTATAGTTGGGATGCAACCAGAGAGCAGGTTTTCAGAAAGTTTACAAAGACAGGAAGTGCTGCCTTCAGTTCTTACTCTTGTATTTTCCAGGCAGCACGTTGTCAAACATGAAAGTCATTGAGTTGACCTTGCCGGACAGCTGGAGGCTCCGCTTCTCGCCCTGGCGGCTCAGGGACTGCAGGATCACCAGCAGGTCACCGCAAGTGTCTGTAGAGAAAAGACGCAGGGGACCTCACTTGACGGCCTCAGGAACCACAGCACCCGTTTGAACCCTCAACCTGTGTATTGCTTGCTACCGCTTAGCTCCTGAAGGGCAGCACCAGGAGGGGTCCTTCAAAGCTAACAGGCGTCTACTTGATTCTAAGAAGTTTCCCCACACCCCCACCTCTCCCACCATGTAAGGCACTGGCACCAAGCAATGAGGCTGCCCAGCATTTACTGCAGTGGCAGAAACAGTATCTATGGAGCACCAGCGGGAGCCAGAGAAAAAGTCAGAAAGGCAATGAAACTTTCTTGAATGCCCACTTCATACCAGGTACAGAACTGGGCCCTTTATCATTATCATTGTATTACTAATAATGGCAGAGATTCATATGGCTCTTGCTGTGTTCCAGGTACTTCTAAGGGCTATGAAAAAGTGTTAGCTGCTCAGTCATGTCCGACTCTTTGCGAATCCATGGACTGTCGCCCGCCAGGCTTCTCTGTCCATGGGATTCTCCAGGCAAGAACACTGGAGTGGGTTGCCATGCCCTTCTCCAGGGGATCTTACTGACCCAGGGATCAATCCTGGGTCTCCCACATTGCAGGCAGATTCTTTACCATACACACATTAACTCCTTTGATCGTCACAACAACCTTGTGAGGCAGGTACTATTAACATCTCCACATTACAGATGAGGGACTCAAACCACAGAGAGGTTAAGTAACTTACCCTCCATCACATAGCAATGGTTCAAACCCATGTGGTCTGGCTCCAGAGTCTATTATCTTAACCACTATGCTATATGGCCTCTTGATATGACCACATTTAAGCCTCACTAAAACCCTCTGAGAGCAACAGTATTCCCATTTTATTGAAGGAAAACTGAGGCTGGGCAAGTAAATGCTTACAGTCTCATACTGGTAAATGAAAGAGCTGGGACTGAAACCTGGGCCCAACTCCTTTCAGAAAAAGAAACTCACATGTTCTTTTGGGAGCCAAAGCAGGAGTATTCCAAGAGAAATGTTCCTGGTGATTGCGGTGATTATTCAGAAAGAACTGCACACAACACGGCCTCACACACACCACTCCCCCAGATCAGCTTCTGCTGTCACCTTCGCCGCCGCCCAGTGAGGAAGAGCCCACCCAAATCCCTCCTCTCCCCACCTGCTTCCTCGAACTCATTGGTTCTTGCTTTCAACTGACGTCTTACCCAGACAAGAGACTTTCCCAGAAACTGATGCCAAAAACTGCACAAAGGCAACATCCATCACAGGCCTGTCGGTCACAGCCAGCAGCAGCATCTGGGGTTTCAGCGTCAACCCTGCCCTGGTCTCTGCCTCAGGAACCATCACCTGCGGGACACACAGGACAAGGTCAGCGGCTACATCAGGGTCACTGCTCCCTGGCAAACAGGACACCAGATCATCCATCTGGACCTGAGGCCAGATGGATTCTGAAGGACAAAGGTTCATTCCCAGGCGTAGTTTTATAATCACAACAAATCTGCATATTGCTGGTGTGAAGAAAATGTATTTCTAATCAGACACATAACACCAGCCTTCCACGGTGTCAGGGTGCACACAAAAGCATATCGGGGCACTCAAAGCTGTTATCGATCATGTGTATCCTGGGTGGAGACTGCACTAAATCCCAGAACCTCATTCTGGCGTGAGGTCACTTGTGACATGAACGGTGAGCTTGTGGACCCACGTGGATGCGGACCTGGGCCATTTCTTCTTTCTTCTTCCCTCATTTCTGCGTGCCTTTCTCAGGCTCACAAGAGGGGCTGGGAGACGAGACGCTGCTGGCCTTCCTCATCCCTAAAGAGATCACATTCCAGAACTGCCCTTCCTTGGAAAAGTCCCTGATTGTGCCTCTGAAGGAGTTTCCAAAGGCTTGTCTATGTGGCCAACATCACAAGAAGCTGGCTGGCTGATAAAGGAGCTGACCACCCACACAGCATGCTGTTCATGGACGCAGAGGGAAGGCTGTGCCCCTACCCCACCTCCTCAGAGTGGGGAGATCCCACTGGCCTGGAGGAGAGCAGTCTTAGAAGGACCCTCCCTGACTCCCTCCCCTCGCCCATCCCCTCCTCCTCCCCAGGGAGAAGGAGGAGCAGCAGCTGACATGATGGGTGAGAGCCTGAAACCCAATAAGACAAGGTCTCATTGCGGGGGCCAGTGGGCTGACCTCTGCTTCTGTCTTATCTCTGGCCTCCTGCCACCTGTGCTTAGGCCTTCACCCCAATGGTGACACCACAGGCCAGGGTCTCCCCAGCTTATTCACCAGGGAGTTGGATGGAGGAATCAGGTGGTGCCTGCTCAGCATCTTCAGTTTACAGCAGGGCAGGAAATGGGAAGCTCCATTTTGGCCTCAGGGTCCAGAAGCCATGCTCTATGGATGTAACTGAGTTGCCACTAATAGAGAGTTCACTCTGATCTCTTCTGGGGACCCGTGGATATTCTACAGCAGCCAGAAGCCTGAGGAGGTAGACGTGTGACTGGCAGCCTGATACTAACCCCTAATAAACATCAGGACGGGAAAAGAGAAATACCTATCGCATCCTTTCAAGCCAGCTCCCCGTCTGCTCTACTGATTGTGACACACAGGAATGTCAAGTTCTCAAAATAAGACGCTGGGGATGAAAATGCTCCCTCATTGACCCCATCTTAAAATAACCCTTTCAAATCATTGTTGTTGTTGTTTCTTTTTCAGATATCTTAAATGGAACAGAACTCATCGTACCTGAACTTTGTAGGTCCCTGGTTTCGCTTTAAAACAGAATGATCCCTGAGTGTCCGTCTCCACGGTGACCAAAGACTTGTCCTTGTCTTGAGAGGCCAGGACAACTTTGTATTTACTCATCTGCTTGACAGCGTCCGGGAAGCGAATGATTGATATCTGGCCGCAGATACTGAACCTGCAACAGGGGGACCATTCAGCCCAGCAGGAGAACTCAATTATCACAGGAAAGGTGCCTGGCAACCCAGACTCTGCATCCCGCTGCCAGCCCTCATCCCTGAGACTAGTATGATCTTAATGAAGAGACAGGAACACAGCCCCAATGACTCCAGTTTCACAAGCAATCATTAGAAAGAAGACTGGACCTCTTTCTGCACATGGAAAGGCAGAGGGAGGGCCTGGGGCAGGGCTGTTTGTGTGTTCTGGGTGACAGCTGGCCATTCCCTACTGCAGAAGTGGTTTTCAGACAATCTGTGGATGATAAAAAATGTTTCAGGTAATTGGGTCGTTGACGGTGGAGCAGCTACGACTGAGAATACTGACGAGTCCTTAAAAGCAAGAGCTGTAAGCTGCCTAAGGAAATGTGGTATTACCCAGGCGATAAAACAAGGCAGGGTTATCAAAGACGGCTTCCTCGCCTGTGATTATATATAATGCACGGAGAAAAGCAATCTGAGAGATCTGAATAGGAAAGGTAATTAACTTTAAAGAAATGCAGAGCTAAAATTGAACTTCTTAGGAGCTACAGAAGCAACTTATAATTGAAAAGCCCTATTAAGGTAATGACTCAGACTGGAGACTGCAAATGAACAGAGTGTAAAGTACTACATAGCACATTTCCAGAAGCACATGAAAGGCACATCCACCTGCTAATAAACACCAGCAAAGCCCAGTGTCCACTGAGCAGCCGTCTTCATGTTTAGTCAGCTGTAATCATGTCCCACAGCTGGAGGTCACAAGCAATTCTTCAACTGCCTAAAATTTACATTTTGTAATCTTAAAAGAGAATCGCTTTAGATAAAAATCAGTTGTTACTTTTGACAGAAAGAGAATAAAAAATGCTGGATTCAGTGCTGGATAATAATGGGGTGCACTAGATGCTGGCATGCCCACTCTGCTGCAAAGAAAAAACAGCAGAAGGAACCACACAGCGCTCCAGGGCACAGTCGTCTCCAGAGCAGGGGTCCCCAGCCTCTGGTACTGATTAAAGCCTGATGATCTGAGGTGGAGCTGATGTCAAAGAAATAAAGTGCACCCGAAAAATCACAAAATCCCGCTCCTTCCCCTGCCTTTGAAACGTTAGTCTGGTTCACTGTACGTGCCCAGCATTCACCTCCGTGCCTCACCCAGAGTCGCTGCTCAGAACTGCTCGTGAAGGGAGAACTGAAGCCCAGGATCACTTCCTGAGGCTCCATGGGGGTCTGCTTCCTCGCTGAATCCTTAACCCAGAGCCCCCACCTGCCTAGAGAAAACCTCCTCAGTGACCAGGCCAGTAAAGCATGTCTTCAGGGCTCAGCTCCCGGCCCCCCGTGACCGACGGGAGGTCACATCTAAAGCCCCTGACCCAGGCTCTCTTGAGGCCGCCCCTCAAGGGCTGACATTCTATTTCCGGTCCACAGATCCACTTCTACCTGCTCCTACACTTTCGAGGTTCTGTGGCCAAGTCTTCCAGATTCACAATCCATCTGAGGACCTGGTGAAGAGCGCCACCTAGTGGGCCTATGGACCCCGTGGTCAAAACTGATGCCTCAGCCCCACCTGGCTCCTCTCCAGGGCCACACTGCCTCTCGGGCTGGGAACCCCAAGACATTTCTCCCTCAGACAGGCCCTCGTCAACTCTGCTTTCAGGCCTCCCATACCCTCGTCTCGACCCTTTGAGGCCTTCCCTGCCACGGCACCAGCATGTCTCACTGAAGACAAAAATGTAACCATGTTACCTCCATGCTTACAACTGTTCACTGGCCTATGACTTTTCTCCCTGATGGAAAAAGCCCCCTGCTTCCAATGGGGCATGAACCCTGTGACACCTGCTCCCTCCGTCTGCTCAGCACTTTCCACTCCAACGACACCAGGCACTGTGTCCCCATCCCTCATCCACACCACACTGCTCTGAAAGGCCACTCTCCACGCAGACCCTGCCCACCCCCGTAGCCCGCCAGGCTCCTCTGTCCATGGGATTTTCCAGGAAAGAATACTGGAGTGGGTGGTCATTCCCTTCTCCAGGAGATCTTCCCAACCCGGGGATCAAACCTGGGTCTGTCCTACAGTGCAGGCAGATTCTTTACCAACTGAGCCACCAAGTAACTTTTTAGTGAGCACCTACTGCCAAGGAAAAGATGGCAGCCTTCCCCCACCTCTGCTCTCTAGGGGACATGCAGATAAGAAAGCCCCAGACTCTACTCCAAGGCCGGGATTCTCTGCACTAAACGTTGTCACTGTGTGATGAAACTATAGGAATTCAACCACGGCATGTCCCCTCACAACTCACGTTAAGTACAACAAAACAGGAAGAACTGTGACCCATGACCCAAAGCATCTTACAACCAACATTCTCAACCAACTACACTACCTTCCAATTAAGCCAAGGAAGGCCCCACAGATGTGAAGTCAGGCACGACAGATCCTCTTCTTTCGTAAATCCACTTTAATTATGAAGCAACATGATTTTCGGGAAGCAGCCAACAGCTAAGTACCTTCAGTTTATAACATTTAGCTCTGATCTTTCTAAAGAAGCCAGCTGAGTCTCCACAGGTGTCGGAGACTGGATGAGACTCCATGGCAGAAACACACCGTCAGATCAAAGGTGTTCTGTTCTCTGCTGACTGCCAACGTAAGCCCCGGGCCCCCCACGATCCCCTTACCCTGTGGCGATGATGTCAGCCAGCTGAGGCGTGTTGGGTGCGATTTTGATTGTGATGGTTTCAAAGTACAGGTGCTCCTTCTGGGCATGGATGGTGTACGTCCCGGTGGTTATGTTCTCCAGGCGGAACGAGCCATCAGCTTTTGTTTTGACTGTAGAACAAAAACATGCTGACAAAGGATGAGCCCGAAACAGCTGTGTGTCCCTCATCTACACGGGGACACCAAAAGCTGGCTTGTTTTCACAGAGTCGTTAAGATTTTGTTTCCTTTCCATTTCCCCCTGTAGCAAAACCCAGCCCCAGCAAACAGGCCTGGGCCCAGCGTGTCTGCCCACCTTTGATCTGGTTGTTCAGGGTGACCACCGCATCCGGGACACCTTCGCCTTCCGGTCCATTCAAGACCCTCCCAGTGACAGAGAAGCCCATGACGTGGAACACCGGCTGAAGATGAGGAACAGGGAGAAGCTGTCGTGTACTTGAGCTGAGGAAGCCCCCCTTAGGCCCCTCCCGCCACCGCTCAGCACGCCGGCCCACGCTGGTTCCTCCTGGTCCCCCACGACAGCCCAGCTCCCTCCCGACTCACCCACCAGCAACCCCTTCCCACATCTGTCCTTCCTTAGATTCCCAAAACGGTCAGACCTGTGAGAGCCCCCCTCCGTGCCCTCTCCCCTCCAGATGCCGTTTCCGGGGGGCCAGGCCACCCCGCAGTCTCCCAGCCTGAGCAAAGCATCACCTGCGCCCCGCTGCCCACCCGCCAGCATCACAGTCCCGTGGATTCCACCTCTGCAAGGTCTCTTGGGCCCTTCTCCTGTTTTCCCACCACACTGAAATTCAAGTCCTAAGTCCGCCTACACCCCCTCGCTCAGCCCCTACTGCTGCACATCCCCTCACCCCACCTTCTCAGCTCGGTTTGTGTCTGCACCCTCCCTGCCTGTGAGGGCCAGTGCCCGGCCCTCTGCAGTTGCTGGGCTTCAGGCACCCTGATCTGGGGTTCCCACGTGCCTTCACCATGTAGGGCTTTCATACCAGCTGCTGCCTCAGCCTGGATCTCCTCCCACACCTGCAGAAGATGGGAGACAGGCCGCCCCATCTCATCCTTCAGGTGCTGCTCAAACCGTCACCACCTCCAAGACACCCTCCCTGACTACCCTCTCTCGGGAGCCCCTGCTTCTTGCCCCAGCCATGCACTGACAATCACACTAATCTACTTTAGAGGCTTCAGCAAAAACCTTCCCAACAGCCAGTAACTTTCCAATGTCCTTGTTTGATTTCTTCCTAGTTTGTCTACCTCCCACTAGAACGTGAGCTCCATGAAAACAGACACTTCTTCTGTCTTAGTCACCTGGTACACAGTAGGCACTCAATAAATGACTCTTGAATGAATGGATGGAATGCATGCATGTGATGGCATTTGAGAGCTTTAAGAAAATGGCTTCCTCTTTAGTCAGACAGCTCTTTGTCTAAAAAGATGTGGTTAACCCACTTACTAAATCATCTATTCGCTCAACAATCATCTTTATTAGGCACCTGCCATGTACCTGGCACTAAATCACATGTTAGAAATACAGTAAAGAACAAGACTCAATGGTCCTACATTATTTAGCTTATAGATTGCTTCCTGAAATTCCATTCATGTCTGTTTAAAACTTTGGTTTGCAATCGGGAAATGTGTTTCCCCACTCACCTGCCCCCATCCTTCTTGGCAAGTCCCTTGAAGCACCAAGGCTTGACCTTTACCCTCCCATCCCCCCTCCAGCGCACAGGAAACAGTCAAATGCTTTAGTGGATCTTTAAAGGCAGAGTCAGAACCCTGCTGAGCATGTGACCTAAAAGCTAGCTTCCACCCGGTTAAGCTACTTCAATGTAATCCTTTCTAATGTAAAAGAAAATGATTAAAATCTAATTTTTTCAATAACTGTAACACTAGGTGGTCCACTTATAAAAGGCTGTTTTCTTTGGGGATTTGACCTAGCACATTTTCTATAGTAACCATTTTCTACCTCTGTAATTAAAAGATAGAAATGTGATGAAAAACACGTTCACCATCTCTTTCAGGTCTAAGGAGTTTGTCAGGCCACCTTTCACCCTACCCATCACCTCACCTGTCACCCAATATAGCCCAGGCTCTGTCAGTTCACCTGGTCTCCTGCCACAGCCTCCAGGCTGGTCCCTCACTTCCACCCTGCCCCCTGCAGACTCCGCTCAACGTGGCAGCCAGGGGGGTACACCCGCTTCTGCTCAGAACCTTTCAGTGGGGCCAACTGTCACCCAGAAAGCCCAGCAGGACCTGCACGACCTGCCCCACCACCGCTCTGACCCCCTCTCCTCCTCCTCCTTTCCTCGCTCCCTCCGTTCCAGCCACCCTGGCCTCTGGGGGTTCCCCAAACCTCCTAGCCACACTCGTGCTTCAGGACTTCTGCACCTGCCACGCCCGTGTCTTACACGCTCTTCCACAGGTGTAAGTACAGTTCTGCCTCTTCCCCTTCAGGCCGTTACTCAAAAGTCACGTCCCGGTGAGGCCTCCCCAAGTACAACCTAGGAGACCTCAACCCAACTTGACCTTGAAACTGTATAGTCTCCTTTCTTGCTTTGTTTCTAAAGAACACATGACCTTCTCATATACTTTCTGATTTACTTACTTATAAATATATTGTCTCTTTCTGCCATTAGAACATGAATTACACAAGAATAGGAATTTTTGCGTCTTTCAATTACTCCAATAAGCCCATCGCTAGGATAGTACCTGAAATATATGTCACTGTCACTCAGTGAACATATCTCACTGAATGAAGTAGACAAAACTAGGGCTCCAATTCACTAAGATACAGATGTTATGTAAGTGATGTGAAGGATTCCGTGGATCCCAGAATAAAGTGGAAGAAAATATAAGATTCTGCTTTTTCCAACAGCATTTTTAGATAAATATTAATTGTTTTTTAACACGTTTGCAACACCTGTGCCCAGGAATGGGAACTCCAGCACCTATCCCTCCAGAAGGCAGGGAGTCCTTACCTCAATTTTCAGGCTGTCGTGTTCCACGGTAAAGTCAAGTCTGGAAGGAGCAACATCAAAGGTAATCCTCTCTCCTCTATAGAACGGAATCTGGAAGGAGAAGTCTGTTAATTACCAACAGCCAGGAACAGGATTCAACCATCAATATTAACACTCAGAGCCAGCAGCCCACAAATAACCAGGGTTCAAAGTGGGCAAACAGACACTATTAATCATAACGGTTTCACATTTAAAAGAGAAAAGACATAGGCTCTCTGCAGCTGTTACTGAGGGGACAGAGTCACACCTTAAGTTACTGCTACATAAAATGTTTGTGGAACTGCAGGCCAACCATTTGGTCCTTTGATATCCCAAGGGCACTGATACCTCCTGTCATAAGACTCCCAAACATAAACAGAACGGAAGTTGGCTTTGCTCACCACAGTATAGCCCCCACTCGGCAGGGAATAGAAGGAGAAGGAGCCGTCTTCTTTGGAGACCGCGTGGCACAGGTACTGCAGACTCTCGTCCTGGGGCTGGAACCCGGGCACCGGGGAGAGGTGGCAGCCCAGGACATCCTATGTCAGGAGAAAAACGCCAAAATGACTTCCTTTTCCACTTCCATGTTCTGATTATTATCAAATAGCCACCTTTCAAAAAACTTGCATTAAGTGTTACTTCACAAAATATTTCTGAAACCTATGACACAGTAGAGGACAGAGCACAATGTAAAAATCTTTACATACAAGTTTGCAAAGTTAAGGGTTTCCTAAGGGGGCTCAGATGGTAAAGAATCTTCCTGTAATGCAGGAGACCCGGGTTCGATCCCTGGGTCAGGAAGATCCCCTGGAGAAAGAAGTGGCAATCCACTCCAGTATTCTTACCTGGAGAATCCTGGTGGGCTACAGTCCACACAGTTGCAATGACTTGGACGTGACTGAGTGACTAACACTTCACTTTTCATTTGCAAAGTTAAAAATGGTACAACCTAAAATCACCTGACTGTCCTCCCCTACCATGGATCATCATCGTCCGGGTGAGAAACCATACTGGCCCAAGTTCACACAGCTGCTCAGAGGCAGAGCTGGGATCTGTCTGAAGCTGGGTCTGTTTGATTTCAAAGCCTGGGCACTTTCCACTGAATTCCACTGCCTCTCAGTGCAGATATTCAATCTCTTGTGAGTCAAAAGAGAGACACAAGGTTCTTAGATGGGGAGACTATCCATCAACTTTGACCTGCATTTTTTTATTCATTTGAAGTATAGTTGGTTTACAATGTTATGTCCTGCTATACAGCAAAGTGATCCAGTTATACATATATACATTCTTTTTCAGATTCTTCTCCATTACAGCTTATTGCTGTTCAGTCACTATGACATGTCTGACTCTTTGTGACCCCATGGACTGCATGCAGCACACCAGGTTTCCCTGTCCTCCACTATCTCCCAGAGTTTGCACAAAACTCATGTCCATTGAGTCAGTGACACCATCTACCCATCTCATCCTCTGTGGTCCCCCCTTCTCCCCCTGCCCTCAACTTTTCTTAGCATCAGGGTCTTTTCCAGTAAGTCAGCTCTTCGCATCAGGTGGCCAAAGTACTGGAGCTTCAACTTCAGCATCCGTCCTTCCAGTGAATATTCAGGGCTTACTTCCTTTAGGATTGACTGGTTTGATCTCCTTGCAGTCCAAAGGACTTTCAAGAGTCTTCTCCAGCATCACAATTATACAGTTTATTACAAGATACTGAATATAGTTCCCCATGCTATCTGCTGGAGGAGGATACAGCAACCCACTCCAGTATTCTTGCCTGAAAAATCCCATAGACAGGGGAGCCTGGTGGGCTACAGTCCATGGACTTGCAAAGAGTCAGACACGACTGAGTACAGATGTACCTCTGTGCTATCCAGTATGATCTTGTTGTTTATCTACTGTATATACAGTAGTATGTATATGTTAATGTCAAGCTCCTAATTTATCCCTCCCCCACCCAGCTTTCCCCTTGGGTAACCCTAAGTTTGTTTTCCATGTCTGTGACTGACCTGAATTTCTTCGTCTCTGATCTCCCATCTCCTCCACCCCTTGCCCACAATCTCTCCTGCCCTTCCCTCCTCTTGGCTTACCTCTTTGGTCACTGAAGAAGAGAAGAGAAGAAACTTCACCCCTTTCATGGGTTCCCCATCGCTGCGGACAGAGCCAGACACGTTGTAGCCGGCCACTATGAGGGGACCTGCGGCATTGGCGTTGGAGTTGGTCACTCGCACAGTGGTGCTCGCCTACAAAAGAAGATTTTAACTTCCAAAAGAACAGACACTCACAGAGCGTTTAACAACAGGAGGACATGCTTACGCTAAAAAATTAACTCGGAGAAAAGCAACAAACAAAATGGTATAAAATTGCGTATGAATGTGTAGCATAATCACAACTATTTTTAATGGGCAAGACGAAGTGCGGGGAAAAGTGGCAAAATGGAAACGATGATGCTTTCGTCTAGATGGTGGCATTTTATTTCTTTTACACTTTCCATCTTCCAAATTTTCCATTTCCACTCCTTTATGTTCTTCTGTGTATTCCAATCGTTTTTTTTAACAAACATGTTTTTTTCTATGTTGAATGGTATGCATCCATGTATTTTCAATCTCTTCGTTAAAGTACAATTCACAGAGGAACAGTTATTTTCCCAAACACACTATGCATCCAGTACCCAGGCACAGAACAGAACCAGCACTCAGACACAGAACAGACACTGGATCCTCAGAAGCCCCCTCCTGCTCATTTCCTGATACTGCTCCCCCAGAGGGCAACCATTTTCCTGGCTTTTAATAGCCTGCTTTACTTTAAAACACAATTTTACATGGATAAACTCAAATTCCTTTATGCATACAACTAACAAACAATGCAAATCTTAAAACGTATTCTATTTATAACATGTAGGCTATTGAGTTTTAAGTGAACCATTTTTAAATGTGGACCAGAAGAGAAAAATCCAAAGAACCAGACCATAAACAGTATACAGACACATCAAGGTGTGAAATTATATCATCACTTATAAATGCACAAAACTCACAGAGTAAAAACTGAAATACTGATGCTTCTTTAGCAAGGATGAAACACAGCCTCAAAACCAATATAAAAACTAACCTTTTGAAATGTTCTTTAAGTCTTATTTCAAAACATTTTTTCAGTTATTTAAAGAACCACATTTAGTAGGTATCTTCTTTTTTTCAATCTTTTACTATAAACTATGTCAGTCAAACAAAAAGATACAGGGATCTATACCAAAGAACACCTACATAAGCTCCAACCAGCTAAAGAATAAAAGAGAAGAAATACAATTCTAGACCCTGCAGACCTGCATACCCCCTCCCTCCCACTGCAGACATCAATACCATAATGAATACACTGTTTGCCATTTCTATTTGCAGCAATTTTATAGTTTTTCCACATATGAATGTATCCAGAAGTGGTTATGGTCATGACTGATTCTAATCACTATATAAATGATATTATATTTCCTTGTCCTTCAGCAACTTGCCTTTTCCCTTCAATGTTCTGTTTTTAAGTACAGTCATATTGATACGCGTGGCTCTGGTTCATTCAATAATAAATGAAGTGCTGATGTACAGAATTCTATTGTGTGGTGAAACCACAATCCACTCTCCTCTTCATGGACATACAGGTTGTTTACAATATTCTGCTATTACAAACAAAGCTCCAATAAACATTCTTACATATTTTCCTTGGGCACAAGAACGAGCATTCAGAAAGTATTGCTGTTACAGACAGAAAAAAGAACAATAAAATAATCTCATCAGGTCCCTCTGGTGTTGATTTAGCTTAAAATAGGTATAAGTTAATAACAAACCAACTGCACAGCAGGAAGACAATGTCGTTACCTAAAACAGAAACCAACATAAGCAACATCTGCTACAGTGCGGGAGTTTCCCTGTATAAACACCACCAAACTCATCAGCAGCATCATTGTTTTTTCCATGAACTTCTAGAAAAAACATAAAATAATTTCATATCCTGAATTGAAAATCACTCCATTTGTCCCCAAACCAGCACACTGTTAAACGAAGAGAAGCAGGAAGGGAGGAAAGGATCTTGTGATGAGCATGGCCATCAGGGACAGGTTAAGACACCATGCTTCCACTGCAGGTAGCATGGGCTCAACCTCTGGTTAGGGAAGGAAGATCCCACACGCCACATGGTGAGGACAAAAAATAATATTAAAAAAAAAAAAGCCACAACCAAATAACTAATGGAACTCATTAACAAATTAAAGGAGAAAACTGAAGAAAACAATCAGCGAACAGGACCACTGAGCTGAGACGGACGCTGACACAAGATGACACTAAGCGTCAAAGGGCAGGTGATAACGAGCTTGACTCCAACCCGGGAGAGTTTATTAAGATCTGTTATCAGGAACAAACAGAAGCCACTCTGGGCTCTTGCGCAAAGCAACTGTGATGAAACTAGAAGCCGATAAAGACTGGTCTAGCAGCTGTGAACAAACCAAGACCAAAGTGAGATGAGTTGAGGCTGGAAACATTGCCTCCAGGATTCTGACACATTTAGCCTTTCAGATGTGCAAAAGCACTAGACCACAAGAGGGCTAATTCCAGTGACAGGAATGCCAAAATTTCAATTCGGTTTCTTCTGTGGTGGCATTTTATCACATCAGATGTCACCTGTAATAACTGCATAGGGCCGGGAAGCTGCTGGCTACAGTGGCGTTGATACTGCCATTGGATTTCGGTCTGGGTAAGATTCACCCTCTAGCTCGTGTTCACAGCATTCCAGTTCTGCATGTGACTCTCCGTGTAGTGTGCGCACAAGACGGGGGTTCAGAAAGCTCAAGTCACTTTCCCCTGCAGGGCCAGCAGCAAATTACCAAGGCCAGAGAAAATGAAAGTCCTACATTCCCTTCTACAGATCAGAGGAGGGGTTGGAGAGGCAACAAGAAGTATTTTTCAAAACTGAAATATAATTCCAACAGTCATCATTCAGAAATTGGATGATTTACTGACAGACTCATTATAAATTTCTATTTTGCAATTTAGTCAGATTTGTGTACTGAAGCAGTCAATGGTGATTTGTATGCTTTCAAAATGATCAACTGGAACTATTCGGATATTAATCTTGGCACATCTATTAACATTTACAACACAACGATATAAATCCATTACATAAATGCTTTAAATTTGACTCAACAAGGTTAATTAAATAGTCATCAGTTCCCACTACAAAATGATTGCGATGTAATAGTGATAAAATGATTTTTAAAAACCGTAATTGAGCTAATCTGTATTGAGCTAAATGTTATTAAGTGCACATTCTATGCCAGACAGTTTGAAACAATAATATCATAATTTAATCTTCTCAATAACCTTAGGTAGTAGGTTCCATGATTATCCTCACTCATAAATGAAGAAACCAAAGCACAGAGGTCTGAAGTAACTTGCCGTGGGGCAAACAGCTAGCAAATGGAAGAAACAGGATTCAATCCCAGGGGCTGTTGGGCTCCAGAGCCAGTGCCACGCTCAGTCCTGTTCAATTCTTTTGTGACCTCATGGACTCCTCTGCCCATGGAATTTTCCAGGCAAAAATACTGAAGTGGGCTGCCATTTCCTATTCCAGGGGATCTTCCCGAACCAGGGATCAAATCCATGTCTCCTGCATTAGCAGGTAGGTTCTTTACCACTGAGCCACCTGGGAACCAGAGCCAGTCCCAGCCAGTAAATGAAGCCCTTAGTCCTGCAGCGGGTGCTTTACTCATCTCAGTTTTAATCATCTCATCACCACTAGATATGGGTCAAAAGACGTCTACTTTACAGGTAAGGAACTTGAGGCCCTGTGGGGTATGAACCTGTCTGAAGGTAACAGGCCGAATCAGGGTCTGAACCCAGGTCTCCCTCAATCCAGAGCTCCACCCCCAGCATCAGGGTCCAGCTCTAGCTGCAGGGCAGGGCGGCACAAGCCTTAACTCACTTTCCGCCGGGCTGTGTGACTGTGGACTGGATCCTCGCTTCGACGCCCGTGTTTCGCAATGACACTTGAACTCCTGCGGGGCCCAGAGGCTGCCCTTTGCTGAGAACCTGCCATGGAGGAGGAGGAGGTTAGGACTCGCCCAGCAGCCACGTCCTCCCCTCAGCAGCACTGTCCGGCCTGCACCTGCTGCCCACGACCTTCTTTGGGTCAGGATTCCTTGGAAAAGATGGTAGAGATCGTGGTTCCCCTTCCTGGGGAAGCAGGGGCACAGGGAGAAGGAACAGCAACAGTAAAATGACACTTTGTCTCATTGACTCTATTGTGTGCTTGGCTGCTCCGTCATGTCCACTTCTTTGTGATCCCCTGGGCTGTAGAATGCCAGGCTCCTCTGTCCATGGAATTTTCCAGGCAAGAATATCAGAGTGGTTGCCATTTCCTTCTCCCCACTGGATCCTCCCGACCCAGGGATTGAACACGTGTCTCCTGCGTTAGCAGGTGGATTCTTTTACCTCTGAGAATGACTTTTACCACCTGAGAATGACTCTAAAGCATCATTAATTAAAGATGCACGACTAAACCACAGAGAAAGAATAAATACCTAGGGTCCCCATCTCCAACAAGAAACCCATACATAAAGCCAGGACCAAAGGCCCTCCCTCTCAGGGTAAAGGAAAAGGAGAATAAATCCACCATGAAGACAAGGTAGGCAATAAACAGGCACATCTCAGCCATGGCACTGCAGGCTGGGATGGGGAGACTCGTCCCTGAGACCCTATCTCTCTAAAAGGCCATCCTGCTGTCTATACTTGGACAAAGGAGTGACCAGCAACCTAGACCCAGCCCCCAAGAACATCTGCCACATTTTACATACAGTTTCATTGAGCTCCCAGGCCCTCCTGAAGCTTATCTGTACATCCCTTACAGCCTCAAAGCCCCCAGTTTCAAAATTCTCTCTTTTTTAAAGGTAAGAGGAGACTGAGTCTGTACCACAGAGCAAACGTGACAAACGCCAGACCTTTCCATTCACGGAGAAGCCTGTGAACACGAAGTTGATGTCCCCGCCCTTCGTGCAGATGTCGCTGACACCATCCACGTATAGCTCCACGGTGGTCGGCTCTGCGCAATGACAGGGGGGTGGGGGACAGGGGACAGGACACAAGAGCAAGCTGAGTTCTGGGACAGGATAAACTGTCACATAAAACACATTGCACTGCTTAACTTTCACTGTATTCATTTCTGAGCCACTCACGTGGCTGGAAATCCAAAGATAGGAGGAGGAGGGAAAAGTCTCCCTCCCCCTCCCCAGAGGGAACCAGGGTTAAGAGTATAAGATAAGTTTATAACTGTCTCGCAGCTGAGTTGTATCTCAGAGTTCCATGGAAAATCTAGTGAGCGCCAGAGACTTTTATTTACTGAACACCCACCAGAGACCAGGCACTGAGCTAGATGCACTTAACCCTGACAACTATCTCAGAGGTAGGCAGTAACACTGCAGTAACACTGTAGCTGATTGAGGGGTAAACTGAGGCACAGAAAGGTTAAGGATTCTCCTAAAATCACAGAGCTCCTGAGGGACAGAGCCCACTCTCAATCCCAAAAGTCTGGCTGCAGATCTGTCTCCTGATCAAGTACATGAGTTCAGCCACATTATACCAAGACCATAAACTCCAGTGTCCATAGTAAACAGGTGGACTGGAAGTCAGCAGAGGCCAAGTGTGGACCGAGGCAAATGGAAAAACGGGGACAGCTTCCACCCACTACTCCTGCATGACCCAGTGCTGCCCGAGCTTCCAAGTTCTCATGAAAAACTGAAAATTTGGGTCTTATCTGTTCTGTTCTGATTTTTCAGTATCAGCAACCAATTCAAGGAACTTAAAAATAACTGAAGAGCTCATCATAATATGGGTTAAAGTTGAGTTTTTAAAAAGTTAGGAAGAATGTGAAGTGATAGGTAGAGAAAAAAAAAATGGACAAATCGAGAGAATTTCAGGGGAATTCCCTGGCGGCCCAGTGGCTAGGACTCTGCTCTCCCACTGCCAAGGTCCCAGGTTCGATCCCTGGTCAGGGAACTAAGATTCCACATGTTGTGCAGTGCAGCCAAAAAAAAAAAAAAAAAAAAGAGGTAATTTTTTAAAAAGAGAACTTCAGGTAAAATAAAGAATTACACACACACACACAAGGGAAGATGTCAGTGAAAAATGGATAAAACCTTTATCCGGCACCTCACAAAAGAGAATGTCCAAATGGCCAGTACACACATGAAACAGTGTTCAATCTCACAGACCATCAGGGAATGCAAATTGAGACCACAATGAGTGGCTAAAACCGCTCCACCATCAGGACAGCTAAGATAAAAGAGACTGACAGCCAATGCTGGTGAGGATGCAGAGGACTGAACACTTACACCCGGCTGCTAGAGCAAAGCTCTGCGACATCTACTCCGGAGGTCCAGAAATCTCTACTAGGGCTGGATTACATGTAAGAAGTCTATTGCCCAGCAATTCCACCCCTGGTATATATTAATACTCAACAGGAATGCAGACACGTGTGCACCACAAGATTCACAGGAGTAATAAGGATGTTCACAGGAGCACTATTCTTAATGGCCAAAATCAGGACACAACCCACTGCCCACCAACAGCGGAAGGGGTAAATCACTTGACAGTCACACAGAAATCGAATGAACTAATATAGTAACACACAGTAAGGATGAATCCTGTGAACAATGTTGAGAGAAAGAAACCAGGCACAAAACTGAACCTTGGATGATTCCATTTACATGAAGTTCCAAGCAGGTAAAATAATCTATCATTTTAGGTCGGGCAGGGCGGTTCATAAGCGCCTGGCGTGGGGCACTTCTGGGAGTTGGTCAGGTTCTGTCTCCTCATCTAGGTGCTGGTTACGTGTGTTCATTTTGTTGAACTTCATTGCCTGATACCTCTGTGATGAGAATTTCTAAAACCAAAAGAATCGGGTTCTATCCCTGGGTCGCAAAGATCTTCTGGAGGAGAGCATGGCAATCCACTCCAGTATTCTTGCCTGGAGAATCCCATGGACAGAGGAGCCTGGTGGGCTACAGCCCAGAGGGTCGCACAGAGTCGGACGTGACTGAACCGACTTAGCACACACGCACACACGCGTGCTATGATTCAATTAAAAAGCTTATCAAAAGAAAAAGAATTGACAAGAAGGGAGGAGACTCAGACAAAACACTCCCGCAGGCCTCCAGTCTGTGGCCTCTCTGGCCAGGGCTTGGCCCTGACTCCCCTCCACGTTCTGGACCCCACGGCTGTGGGGCACCCCACAGGCACCCCCGGCTGTGACCTGAGAAAGAACTTTGTCTCCCAGATGCATCTCGCTGCCTCTGTGACAGCAGGGGCTCAATTCTTCTTCCCCTAACTCACATGCAGGCCTGGTAGGAACAACTGGGCCCCCTTTCTCCCCTCAAGCTACAGAACTGGGATCACACACCCACCTCTACCGAAATATCCAGGCTCTGCTCTCCAGAAATATCAGCCACACCACAGTAGAACACTTTCTTCTGATCAACCCCACTTTCGCTCCTCCAACCGTGCTAAGAGACACTCACCTCAGGGAAGTTTGGAGCTTTTCTGTGCATGTCTGCAGAAAGACTGCTTTTAAGAGTTGGACGCAACTGAGCATACTTGCACACATTTTAAGAGTTGTGTCCAACCCTATACGACCTCATGGACTGTAGCCCACCAGGCTCCTCGATCCATGGGATTCCCCAGGCAAGAATACTAGAGTGCATTTCCTCCTCCAAGGGATCTTCCTGACCCAGGGATCGAACCCATGTCTCTTGCATCTCCGGCACTGGCAGGTGGAATCTTTACCAACGAGCCATCTGGGAGCCTGATGGACGCTGACCCAGCGGAAATAACTCGTCCAAAGTTGTCACAGAGCTGGTAAGGCCTCAAGGTTGCCAGATCTTCTGATTTCTTAGGTAGATCTGGATTTTTGTGTTCAAATTTCACAATGTTTAATATTACCACTAACTCACTAAAAAAAGTTTATTAAAGAAAACACTGAAGGGGCTAAGAAAGGAAGCCATCCCGGGCCAGGAATCAAGTCCCCACTCCTGACCCCTATAGTCATCAAGTTCTACTGGCACTTAATGAATGAAGTTGCAAAAGTGGAGTTTCCTGTGAGGTACAAGAAAAGATGCCTATTTTAAGAAACAAGACAGAAAACCTTAGGATAGGTCTAAAGTAAATCCAATCTATTCTAAAGTAACAGAGATGGAGGAGTTAAAAAAAATAAAACAACCCTCTTGCACACTAGAAATGAGTCCTTCATATTTTAACAATCTCTGTACTCCATCAATTTAATATTCAGCATACAGCCTAATCCTTTACAAAGTATACCTGGTTATTTATTAACTTACCAAAACTCCACCCTAGAGGAGGCTCAATCTTCAGAATAAAATCTCCCTATGAGGGAAAAAAAAAAAAATCAATGCAGAAGACCAAGAACTGATGACCCTTCAACTTTTAACTTAGTTTAGTACAATCATGTAATGTAGAATTTTCACACCTGGAATGGAATTCCAAGTGTAACCAGTGTGGCAAGTTCAACTCCAAAAACTCCTACTTAATCCAGCAAAGAGTTAGAGACACTGTATTCAGCCACTCATGGTCTTTCAATACCAAACATTCTATTGTCTCATGTTAACCCTTCATATGTTAACCCTTAATCTTAAGTCTGCCAAGGTCAGCCAGATCTTTAGAGACTAAAGCCAATTCTTAAAATGAGATTTTATTCATGCACCCTTGCGTAAAGGGTTCCTTGAGAATGCTTTTTAAAAAAAACAAAATAGATTTCAATACCCACTAGTCCACCTCTAGAAAACAATCTTATGTATTATGTATAGATATAAGTTCAAGAATATTTATCCCTGTTTGTTAGTAATAACTTTTGTAACTTTTTGTGTTTATCTACATTTCCACATAAAAAGCTGAAATGTGGGGAGGATGGGGGGTAGGAATACAGGCATGTATGGATACCCATCTCTGAGCACATGTGTTTGCATGTCTGCATATGTGTACATGCATGTATATTCTTGGGTATCTGTACAACTCTAAATACTGAGAAAGCCATCTGCTGGGATACACACCAAAACTTTTATCAGAAGTCATCACTACAGAGGGAGGGGGACTTGGGGATAAAAGGTAAAATTTACTTCATGTACTTCTAAAAACCTTGATTTTTTTTTTCCCCCCCACAATACTCATGGAACTCACACATTCCTTGTATAACACTTTTTTAAAATTACTTATTTGTTTGTCTGTTTACTGGCTGTGCTGGGTCTTCACTGCTGTGCGTGGGCTTTCTCTAGTTGCAGCAAGCAGGAGCTACTCTCCAAGGTGCCCAGCGTTTTTACTCCGGTGACCTCTCCCATTGCGGAGCGTAGGCTCAGTAGTCATGGCGCACGAGCTTAGCTGCCCCGCGATCTTTCGGGAACAAGGATCAAACCTTCTCTGCGTTGGCAGGGAAGCCCTGCATAATACTTTTTAACAAAGTTTTAACCCGCTTGCAAGTATTAATAGGAAGTTCTATTAAGTCAGGGTTTCTCAGACTTGGAACCATTGACACTTTCCCTGACCTGCACAGCATGGCAGCGTGTTTAGCTTCATTCTTGGCCTCCAAGCAGGAGATAACGGACCACTCTCCCTCCCTCAAGGTTGTAACAACCAAAATGTCTCTAGACATTGCCAAGTATACCTGGAGACATTGAGAATCACTGTTATTCAGTCAAGCCAGTTCATAAGCCGTCACCCTCATAGTTTGGCCAGAATTGCCATATTCCGCTTATAACTTATAAAACAGAGGTGTATTTGCTCACTTGGGAAAGCCACTCTTCCAGTTAGCACAGCCCTGTGGGCCACACTGACAACCTCCCATCATAAACAACTAAAGCGCTCTCTCCGCTTACCTTATCATACAAGGGGATCATAAAGTAACCATTGTTAGGGGCACAGTCTGTCTGGTATTTCAAAGTCCCATGTTTGGTGTACAACTTTATCTAGAAAGGAAAGAGAAGTCGTGATATCACCATTGAGAATTAGCTACATACAATGAACCTAAATGCATTCAGTCAAAATGCATTTGCTAAGGACCTACTATATGAAGCTGCTAACAATGGGCATTCGGAGAAGGCAATGGCACCCCACTCCAGTACTCTTGCCTGGGAAACCCCATGGACGGAGGAGCCTGGTAGGCTGCAGCCCGTCGGGTCACGAAGAGTCAGACACGACTGAGCGACTTCACTTTCACTTTTCACTTTCATGCTCTGGAGGAGGAAATGGCAACCCACTCCAGTATTCTTGCCTGGAGAATCCCAGGGACGGGGGAGCCTGGTGGGCTGCCGTCTATGGGGTCGCAGAGTCGTACACGACTGACGCAACTTAGCAGCAGCAGCAGCAGCAACAATGGACATTATAGACAGAGGGAAATAAGACAAAGCATCCCAAATAATGTGATTCGCTATTTTTCAGGTTAGAAACTAGCCCCTCAAAGTTGTACTTTTCAGTGCTTTTCAGTTTATTTTAGTGTCTGTCTCTATATTGTTTTGGGGTCTAAAACCAATTTTTCTGTTAGTTAAGGGGCTTATTAAAATGCAATTCCTGGGGAGGGGTGGATTGGAAATTTGGGACTAGCAGAAGCAAGCTATTGTATATATAGGATGGATAAACAACAAGGTACTGTTGAATAGCACAAGGAACTATATTCAATATCCTGCAATAAACCTCAATGAAAAAGAATATGAAAAACAATGTATATACACGTATAACTGAATCACTCTGCTGTACACCAGGCACTAAACACAACACTGTAAATCAACTATACTTTTTTTTTTTTTAAGTACCTTAAAAAAAAATGCAATTCCTGAACTCCACTTCTGTTTCTAAAACAGAAGGTCTAAGGTGAGGGCCTGATATCTGTATAATGAACCCCCAAATATTAATACTTGAAGTAACATCCATCTAAAAACTTTCAATGTTAATAATCTATGACTATGACACGAAAATGACAGAACCCAGTCATATCCGCTAAAATGATGTAGAAAGCAGCAAATTCACCATGTGTGTACTTAGGAAAGGAACACTGTGAAATTATGTATAGACTGCAGGCTCCCCATGGGCAGTGACCACGGCTGACACTTCATGGTGCCTGCGCCAGTGTCTTATTTAGTGTAGTGAATGTCGCTCAGTCGTGTCCGACTCTGCAACTCCATGGACTGCACAGTCCATGGAATTCTCCAGGCCAGAATATTGGAGTAGGTAGCCTTTCCCTTCTCCAGGGGATCTTCCCAACCCAGGGATCGAACCCAGGTCTCCCCCATTGCAGGTGGATTCCTTACCAGCTAAGCCACAAGGGGAGCCCAAGAATACTGGAGTGGGTAGCCTATCCCTCTCCAGGGGATCTTCCCAACCCAGGAATCGAACCGGGGTCTCCTGCATCGCAGGTGGATTATTTACCAACTGAGCTATCAGGGAAGCCCTATTTAGTGTAAATACTCCATAAATACCAGACCTTATTCACAGGCCAAAAAGAAATTCAGATGCATGCACTTAAAGCAGAGACTGAAGATCCACCTGTCCAGAGAGGCCAGGAAGTCCCATCAATGGGCATTCATCTAAAAGGAGACAGGCCTGCTACTTAACCCAAGCCAAGTTTTGCAGCCCAAAGATTAGTTGGCTTTCCAGAGAAATCAGGAATGCAGTTTTTAATGTGAAACCTCCAAACTGTTAAAGAATTAGCAATCAATACAGTTTTTCTTTTTTAGGTACTTTGCTCTGTTCACTGAACTGTTGTACCCACCCGGGACAAGGCTTCAGAACACGCTGGGGCTCACTCAACAGTTACTAACTGAATGAATATGATGGAAAAATACCCAGAAGGGAAGAAGGATGGAGAGGACTGAAGGTAGTTTTACTGGGACACAGAAAACACAATGAAGAAATGACTGTAAAATATCTTATTTACATATCTTATTTATAAAATATCTTATTTTCTGTAAAATATCTTTTCTTTACAAAGTCCTGTAAAGCATAGGTTAGGACACAGAATGACAAGACACATTATGTGTATGAAACACTAGATTTCATAATCAGAAATTAAGAAAGAATTAATTTCTCAGGCCATCTGGACAGGCAGCCCTAGGGCTCAAGTAACATACTTCATACTAGGTCACAAAACCTGCCCTCCACTCTCACAGTCACTATTAAGTGTTTAGGCTGGGAGTGTCCCTAGCACTCTACACTTTTCTCCTGAAGCCCCAGGAAGCTACAAGTTGCAAAGTCTTTCAAGACTGCTTCTGGAATGCCCTGGAGGTGGCATGGGCACCCAGAGATCCTAGAAGCCTTGCCACTGTCAGTGGGTAGATTCAATAAACACCTGACTTCTTATTAGATTATTATTTTTTGATGTGGACCATTTTTAAAGTTGTTATTGAATTTGTGACAGTATTGCTTCTGCTATTTATGTTCTGGTTATTTATTTCCCACTGGGTGTGTGGGATCTTAGTTCCCTGACCAGGGATTGAACGCACACCCCCTCCATTGAAAGGTGAACTCTTAACCATTGGACCTCCAAGGAAGTCCCAAGACTGACTTCTTAAGACCAAAAATGATGGAGAAGCCACAGATAGAGGGGTCTTGAAGGTGATGAGTAACTTCTTTAGGAAATATACGATGCTGGGCTTTGCAGCCTCTCTCCCAACACCATGCTACAGGAACAAAAATTGGGACTTGGAGCAAGGTTAAGTCAAAGAGCTGTAGAATCTACTTCTGACCCCTCCCCCAATTCTCAGGAACCTGCTTTGCAGGAACACACTGGTTCAACTCTTCACCATAGCCTTCCAGCTACTCGGGCAAACTGCCTTTGGGGTCTTGGTCCCCACTCCCTTCTCTTTGGCATCTCCCACCATCTTTCTTTTTTCTCTGTCAAATTCCCTTCTTTTGACTCACCATCAGTAACTAGCCTCCTAAAACAGAGGCTAGCCCTCCCTGGGGTCCCTTCCTATCTGTCCTGCAAATGACTTTCTCTGCCCACCTCCATATATCTCCCTCCCTCTTCACAAAAGCTTTCTGGGTCATAATTCCACTGGGCTAATAACCATCTAACTGAAGAGAGCTTTGCAACTTAACAAGAAGACTTCTGCAGAAATCTCTTGTGTAATTCCAATAGTCACCCAGCAATCAGGGCGCTGACAACTCTCCATTATCAGAGGACAGGGGTCCCAATGGGGGAACCAGGGAGATTAAAAATAGTTTCCCAGCCCCAGAAATGCCAATAGACAGTAACTGGGTCATGATCTCTGGGATGAGAATTCATGCCCTTTTAAAGCTTCCCAGAGGGTAGGAGAAGTGGTAGATTAGAATTTGGGGGGAACTTTGTGGGGGTTAAGACTTCTCTAGGTTCTGGAATACAGGTTTCAGGAAATCTGAGTTTCAGAAGGTCTGGGTTCCTGGGGGATTGAGGATCTGGGGTCTGCGTTCTGCTGAGACTGGGTTTTAAGAGATCTGGGGCCTGCCTTGTGGGGATCTGGAGTTTGCCTTCTGAAGTATCTGGGGTCTAGATCTGGAGGATCCTTAGTTTTGTGTGACCTAACAAAGCAGCCTGAACCTCCGCAGGCCTCCGGGTCACCCGCCCCTCACACCGCACGCTGCCGGCGGCTTCCTCCTCCGCGCGGCAACTGACAGCCCAGTCCCCGCCCCCTCCGCTATTGCTCATGCGCGTCCCGCCCCCACACGGCCACGCCCCCAGGCAAAATAACTACAGTGCAAGCTCACCAATGAAAGAAGACCATTGGTGCCCTCTGGAGGCCTGGAGGACTCCGCGCATCGTCTGGCAGGTGCAGTTGCAAGGTGCGGGTGTACAGGCATAAACTGCCAAGTTGAATTTCGTAGTTTCCTAGTTTGGAATTTGGAATTCCAAATCCCCTACTTTGGAATTCAAAAGCACTGAAACTGGAAATGACGAGAGACTATTGATCGAAGTATCCAACAAATTTCCCGAATCTATTTGACCCGTAAGTTTAACAAGTGATGTATATAATCTCAAACCCCTTTTAGAGATTTGTGTCGATTGGTGTAACTTTCCTTGATAAATGATCAATTGGCTTTTTTAAAAGCAAAACATGTCGTTTAAGTTCAGCATAATATTTACAAAGATATTTAAATTGTATTTAATCCCACCTCTAGTAACATTTTTATAGAAACAAACTTTGAGGGTTTTCCACCAGGAAGCAAGAGATGCATGCAGTTTGACTTACTTTGAACTAGCTCTGTGAGGCGATGCGTGAAAATCATCTGAAAGCATCTGACTGAAAATCACTTCAAAAATCAGTATGTTATATTTTGTCTCAAGACTGAACGTATACCATAATGTAGATAAACTACAAGTCACCATATCAAAATAGAAAAAAACTGCTCTTCCGACCAGATGTTTGAAATTCTTCCATTTCACTCCTTAAGAAAAGCAAGTGTGTTTATTTTGATAGTTTTTATAACTTGTTCCTAAATAATGAAGTAAAGAGATTTCGCAGTGAAATTTGCCACTATGGTTAAGACTCAAGCACTATACAATATGAATCACAATGATTTTAAACTACACAGTGGCTACAATGGAAGGATACACCCACTAGAGGATCTCAGCCATGAGCATGTCTGATCTCTCTCACTCTGCATTCTCATTCCAAATACAGTGAGACTCTCAACTGTTTGATTATAAAGACAAACCATTTAAGCAATTGTTTTATTTTTTGGAGGTTCATTATTTATCATTACAATTAAAACAGATGTTTCCATTTATGTTTCCTAACATAAATCCCTGGTTTGTCTTAAAAAATACCAGGGGATTGAAAGTCATCAATTAGGAAGTGCTTGGCCTATGGAATCATCTTATTTTACAGACGGGAAACCGAGGTCCAGAGAGGGAAGGGGACTTATCTAGGGTTGGGGGCTTCCTTGGTGGTTCAGTCAGTAAAGTATCTTCATGCAATGCAGGAGACCTGGGTTCGATCCTTGGGTCAGAAAGATCTCTTGGAGAAGGAAATGGCAACCCATTCCAGTATTCTTGCCAGGGAAATCCCATCGACAGAGGAGCCTGATGGGCTACAATCCATGGGGTTGCAATAGTCGGACATGACTTAGAGACTAAACCACCACCACCAGAGCTCAGCGCTCAGCATGTGCTGTTCAGAGAGCCGGAAAGTAAGCTCTGGGATATCTGAGTTCTGTTCTTGGTTTACCTGGCTGATTTCCTCTGTGTGCTTCCTGCCTATCTGACCATCCCCCCTCAAACCTTCATCATTCCCTCAAATTCATCTTCATATATACAAAGAAATAAAGCACTAGGGACCATGTCCAGTTGCAATGGGGATTTGGGGGGGGCGGGGGGGGGGATTCTCAAGCCTCCTGACAGTTTCCATCAGCCTTCACCAAAACCACCTCAAACAAACAGAGATGATCAGAATGTAAACAGCAGACCTGCCACACTCAGCTTCAAGAAAAATCCTTGAGTTTTTGTGTCCCTGCTCTTCCAGAAGACCCTGGCAGGAAGACAGCTGAAAGCATACTGCCAGGGCCCCAGAAGAGGGTTGAGGAATCTCAGGAAGGAGAAAAGACCAGGGAGCCCCTGCTGGAGAGGCCCTGAAAAAGGCAAGAGAAAAAGAAGACACCCAAGTAACAACGCAGCCTAGAGAGTGCAAAGGACTTGAATTCTTCATTCAAACTGAGCACCTGTTCTTGTCTGTCTGAAAAAACTCAGTCTTTTATTCCTGTCTGGAAAGGGAATACATGGTCATTGCAGAAGGAAGGAAAATAGAAAAGGGAAAGCAAGAAAAAAGAAAAGAAAATTAGGAGTCCCATGACCACTGCTTTAGTGCATTTCCATCTTTTTGTCTATGCATATACGTTACATAAAGTCATTTCCCAAAAGAACGGATGGCTGGGGACACACCTTGCTTTAAGACCCAGAAGAAGAAGGTAAATGACTTGACCTCTTTCCCCACCGTCCCTAACTTAAGCATATACTTTTTTTTTCTTTGCACACATATCGTAAACTATTTTGTATTATAATCTCTTTTTTATGTCGCTTAGCATTCAATAACCATTTTTCCATATTAAACCTGTTTCTTCAATGGCACTTTGAATGAATGTGCTCAGTAACCGAGGGATGAAATAATACTACGAATGCTAATAAAAGTTAGCTCTGATTGAACGTTTACTGTGTGCCGAACACTCTGCTAGTCGTTTTATTAGTAGTCTTAAAATCTTCCCACCATTCTAGAGGCAGACAGGGTCGGTCCCACAGGTGAGGGGGCTGCGGTTCCAACCTTACCCCGGGGTCCTCCCATCCCCCATTCCGCCGGTCGCTGGACTTGTGCACACCCGTTGGGTTCGTTTATCTAGATAAATTCCTGGAATTGCTGATCCACAGTATTCGGGAAGTTCGGGATGACATTTGCGCCAGGGGGAAAGGGGATTATATGCAGACATCACTGCATTTTCTGGGGCTCCGGGACCCCCTCCCTCGCTGCCCTGGGTGGCCGCCCTGAGGGCCCCGCCCTCGCCTCACTTCACCCCTCCGCGCCCCACCCCCGCCGCCCGGCCGGACCTTGCCCCCGGCCTTGCAATCCGCGAGCTCGAATCCCCGCCCCTTCCCCCGGCCGGAACGAGGCCGAGGAAGCCGTCCAGGGACCCACCGACTGTCCGACAGACAGACGAACAGACGGACGGCGCCCGATGGCCGGGCCAGGCGAGCCCTGCGCGGGCCCGGGGGTGAGTGGTCCCCACCCCGCTGCACTCTCCTTCTCGGGCTGGCTCGAGAGATCTCTTGGACAAATCTCGCTGTGGGCTGCGATACAGGGGAGGAGCGGACCCCTGGGAGGGTAACAGACCTGCCAGACTAACAGCAAGACTGGGCGATCTTCTTAACCACGCCGTTCCCGAAGAGACCAACCCTGCTAAAGGGGCCTCTAGACCCCCCAGCTACAGGACTCCCCACGTCTCTGGTTCCTGCCTCAGCAAAGGACTCTACTGGGAGGGTGGCAGTGGTGTAGGAGGGAGAGAATTAAAGCAACTGTGTCTTCTGAAATTCACATTCACACTTCTCCAGTTAGGAAAGGCCAGCAGAAGATCTGAGTGAGAAGTACAGATGGAGACCTCTGGTAGAACAAGCTTCAGGGTTAGCCAGGCCAGAATGGAGTCAGCTCTGTCCCTTCCTATTTGTGTGGGCCTAAAAGAGGCTGTTCCCTTCCTGGCTTCTGAGTTTCCTGGTCTATGAAATGGGAACAGTAATACTTGCCTCCTAGAGTGGTTACAGGGCTTGCCTGGTGGCTCAGTGGTAAAGAATCCGCCTGCCAATGCAGGAGACATGAGTTCGATCCCTGGGTTGGGAAGATCTGCTGGAGAAGGGAATGGCTATCCATGCCACAATTCTTGCCTGGAGAATCCCATGGACAGAGGAGCCTGGCGGGCTAAGTCCACGGGGTCGCCAAGTGTCAGACATGACTTAGCGTCCAAACAACAACAGAGTGGTTTTAAGTCTGTGCCCAGCACTCATCACGGACCCCAGGTCTCCTAGATTCTAGGACCCAGCTGCCTTGGTACGAATCCCAGCACCACCCCTGTCCAGTTGGGTGAGGTCAGTGGAGTCACTCAATTATGAAGTACTCTAAGGACGACAGAGGATGAGATGGTTGGATGGCATCACCGACTCAATGGACATGAGTTTGAGCAAAGTCTGGGAGATAGTGAAGGACAGGGAAGCCTGGCGTGCTGCAGTCCATGGGGCTGCAAAGAGTTGGACGTGACTCAGTGACTGAACAACAAAAAATGCTTAGCACATTTTTCGTGTAAATATTGGTGGTCCAAAGAGTTGTCTGGCCCCCCAGGTGGTGAGTTTGGGACCCCTGCATTGTACCATCATAAGGGTCACCCTGGTGTTCCCTCAGGTCTGGAACCAGACGGAGCCCGAGCCTGCTGCTGCCCGACTGCTGAGCCTGTGCTTCCTGAAAACAGCAGGGGTCTGGGTGCCCCCCATGTACCTCTGGGTCCTTGGCCCCATCTACCTCCTCTACATCCACCGCCATGACAAGGGCTACATCCAAATGTCCCACCTCTTCAAGGCCAAGATGGTAGCCACTTCCTCTGGGAGCCTGTGATCAGACAATGGTCAGGGGGTGAGGGTGCAGGCTGGAATCAGGCAGAGACCCCAAAGTGGACACATGGGACCCTGTTAATCAAATAGAGCAATACTCCAGAGGCTGCAGAGGGAAACTCAGTGGCATAGACTCTCTCAAACCAATCATCACAGATAATAAAAACCGTACATCACAAACACACCCGCAGACACCCACACACCCAGACAAGTTGATGGCCACACAGCCTGGAGTTCCCCAGAGTGTGCGGTATACACTCCTGAGATGCACACGGTGATTTTAGAGCCACACCAGGATGCACCTTTTAAATGTTAACACTTAGGCATTGAATTTTGTGTTTTCCTCCCTCCGCCCCCCGCCGGCGGTACTAAAGAACACTCCTTAAAATTGGTGCGTAGTTGTTGTCCAGTGTTAGAAAAACACTGGCATTCCAAATGTGAGCATCTCTGCTCATTCTCCTGTTCAAACCTCTAGGAGCACGCCCTCCATGGTTCATTTATTCCCACACCACGTTGTAAATGTTTGACCTCTTGCCAACCACCTCTCCAGGGTCAGCACACTCTTCCTTCAAGGGCCAGAGAGTATCAGTACATGTCTGAGAGTCCAAGGACCCTGTGGTCTCTGTCTCAACTACTCAGTTCTGCTCTTGCAGCAGTAAAGCAGGCACAGACAACAAACAGTAAACAAGTAGACAGCACTGTGTTTCAGTAAAACTTTATTTATAGTTACAGAAATTTGCATTTCATATCAATTTCACATCATGGCGTATTAGGCTTTTTAAAGTTTTGTTCAATGAGTGAACAATGGGAAACCCACTCTTAGTTCCGAGGTGATACAACAGCAGACAAGAGGCCAAACTCAGACCGCAGATGGTAGTTTTGACTCCTGCTTGAGACTAACTGACATGTTCGGTGGTTTCTCCGAGGCTCCCAGGTCTGCGTCTGCGTGCTCTCTCCCCTTCTTGATTTCTCTTGTCCAAAAGAGAGACCGATTTGACCGATGGCAGCTCGGTCAAAGAAGGCCTGCAAACGTATCAGTCCCAACAGAGAGTTCCTCCTTGATTTAACAGTAGGGATGGAAAGAGACTTAAAGAGGGTATTACTTTTTCACCTGGAGAGTAAATAGCTTTTCATGATGTTCCTTCATCCCCTAAGCATCCTCCTGTGCATTGTGGGAGCACCACTGGCATTTTGGAAACCAGTGACGTTATTTGTATGGTGCATTACTTATATGACAGTTACAGGTCAAGCTTGAGCTGCATCACCCCTTACAGCCTTTTTCTTTCACGTCGGCCCTGTTCAGTGGTCACACTGGTACATCACAGTGCCCCACCAGGGGCCACTGTCCAGTTGGACGTGGAGTCCCTGTCCAGTTGGCAGGGACTGGTAGAAAGGCTGCCATCTTTCTTTCCCCCACCAGCCTTATCCCAGCCTGTTTCCCCAGGTGCTTGGGTTCACCCTTGTAATCCTGTGCACCTCCAGCATGTCTGTGACTCTTTGGAGAATCCAGCAGGGAACACCCCAGGCCCTCGAGTTCCTCATACACCCCACCGTGTGGCTCACCACAATGGTAAGTCGTGCCCCAGACCTTCTGGCTTGTTCCTGGCTGCTGCTTTCCCTGCCCTGGTGGAGGGGTGGGGCAGAGGGGGCTCCCTCCCGACCCTCTCCTCCCCCAGCCTCCCCCACCCCCGACCCACCTCCCACCCTACCCTCTTGTCCAGAGCTTCGCCGTGTTCCTGATCCATGCCGAGAGGAAGAAGGGCATCCAGGCATCTGGGGTGCTCTTTGGGTACTGGCTACTCTGCTTTCTCTTCCCAGCCGCCAGCGCCACCCAGCAGGCCTCGCAAGGGGTAAGTGGGGGCCTGGGTCACCCGGGAACCATATGGTGGTTTCAGGCCTTGGGTCCCATCCGTCCTCCTCCCGCTTCCACCCACGGCTTATTCTCTCCGCAGAGACACACACTCTGCAAGCCCTGAAACTCAAGCAACACACAAAGGCATTTCACATAGAAGCTCTCATCACCCCATACCTTTTTATCAACACAAATTCTTATTGTCTTACACACTCAAGTCACACACTTCCCTTGCATGCCCCCATTCACACATTGGGCTTCCCTGGTAGCTCAGATGGTCAAGAATCTGCCTGCAATGCAGGAGACCTAGGTTCAATCCCTGGGTCAGGAAGGTCCCTTGGAGAAGGAAATGGCAACCCACTCTAGTATTCTTGCCTGGAGAATTCCACGGACAGAGGAACCTGTTGGGCTACAGGCTATGGAGTCACAAAGCACTGGACACCAGTGAGCGACTAACACTTTTCACTTCACTTTTTTTCATTCATGTATCACACAACCACAGACTCCAAAACATCACACACACACACACACACACACACTCACCTGCACTCACACTTGCTGCCACCCAGTTGTGTCTATGCTTTGAAGCTCCTACAGGACTTGTGCACAAGTGTCCCACACACTCACACACACACACACACACACACACACACTGCATGGACACCGACACACTGTTGGTTCAAAACCTCAGGGGTTCCCTGGTGAGATTAGAAACCAACCCCAGACCTGAAGGACCAAGAGAGGCCAAAGAAACAGGGAGCCGCTGCAGTTGGTAGGTGACTATTTTCATAAGCAAGAGAACTTATATACGATGCCTGTCTTGGCTGCTGCAAAATACATTGAGCGTTGCACCTGCCCGCCAGAAACTTAACAGTTTATAGGGGTTTCAACAGGGTTCAGTCATAGGTACCATCCAGTGGATCTCATCAACACATTGCTCTTTCAAGGTGGCATCCTTGAAGTAGTTCCTAGTGTAAGAACAGTGTGGCCAGAATGCACACTTCAAGGACAGGGGCAGTGAGGGGGGGTGAGGAGCCTCTGGGTACTGCTCACAGGTTAGCCAGGGGTCACGTCCTCTGGATAACCTCCTCTGGCACACACCTGTGTTCATTCTGACTCCACGTAAGTGCATGCCTCCCCTCATTCTCCACCTCACTCGTGCTCTCAGGCATCTGTATTTACACACTCATTTTGCACACTCACCTGTATTTCCATGTTAGGGGGCGTGATCTACAAAGAGAAAAATCTATAACCTCGACCAGGGTTTTTCAACCTCAGCACCCTTTACCTACTTCTCTTTTGGGTGGGGTTGGAGAAGAGCTGTCCCACGTGTTGTGGGATGTTGAATAGCATCCCTGGTCTCCACCCACTGGATGCCAGTAGTACCACCCCATTATGGTAACCTGACACGTCTCCTGACAATGATAAATGTCCCCCGGGGGCAAAGTCGCCCCCAGTTGAAAACTGCTTGCATGGCTGGCACGCTCACCCAAGACATCTGATCAGGAAACTGATCAGAGTCTGCTGGTCATCATTTCATATGGTTACTCCCTCCTGCTCCTAAAAGAAGAAGGCAGAGAAACATTTTCTGTCCTAAAGGACAGATTTTTAACAAAGCAACTTTTGTAACTAATGGGAATAGCCCCCAGGCCATCCACTGATTTATGAGAGGGTAGCTTCCTACTGTTGACTTACCAGCTAGCTGTTTGGAACACAGCACAGAAAGAATAATATTGGGACCATATATGCTCTGGAGCACCATGTGCGAGGCCCTGTGGCAAGCACTTGATGTCATGAATTCAGTGAGGATCTGAATGATCCCATTTTAAAGGTGAGGAAACCTAAGTCTTAGAGAAGTGAACGACTTCCTCTAGGTCACACAGCACGGGCCTGCAGAGCCAAAGTCCATCTCACCCAAATTCAGGACAAACTTTCCGACAGAAACAATAGTAAAAATGACATTATGGGGAGTAATGTAGCTGCACTATCAAATTGTCTACTATCTGCCCCCCCAAACCAAACCAAAAACAGAGAAGTAAAAAATCCAGTAGAGAAATTGTGATCTGAAACTTGGGCTCTTGTTTAAAAACAAAAAAACTCAGTTCACACTGGCTTAAGGGGGAAAAGTCCAAGGGTATCTATTAGCTCACATACCTGGGACCTGCTAGTAGGCATAGCTGGCCCAGACATTCAGAGAACACAGCTAGAGCTCCATTTCTGCCTGTTCCTTGGCTCTTCCCTCTTGGCTTCATTCTCCAGTGGGATGGCAAGGAAAGCCCCAATTATTCCAGGCTTTCGTTCCACAAATATAGCAAACCTGGAAGATCTCCCAATGGTTCCAGCTCTCCTTGGTCCACCATAGGTCCTGTGTCCATTCCTAGCCCAAACACAGTAGGCAGGGACTAGAACGTGCTCATTGGTCAGGCCTCCATCATCTGCCTGCCCCCCCACCGCCCCCGGGATGGAATCAGCTCTACATAAACCTCATACCTGAGCATGGGGGGAAAAGTTAGGGTGCTCTGGCCAGAAAGGGCAGGGGGTGCAAAAGCCATCATGGCAGGGCAGCAAAAGCTCGTGATCTAAAGCAGATCATTTGTGTGGCCTTGAGCAAGGTTCTGTCACTTCTCTGAGCCTTGGTTTCCCAGTGAGTAACAGAGCAAGTAAACCCCAGCTGGGGAGGGTGGGCAGGGACTTGACGAGACAGTGTACATAAAGACTCCAGCATGTGCCCAAGGCAGAATGAATGCTCCCTGAAACCAGCTCCCTTCTTAAACCAGAGAACACTGGCCACAGGGAGTGGGATGGGAGATTGGGGGGTGGGGCTCCTTTGTTGCCCAGGGAGAAAGACAAAGTGTCCTTCAATTTGCGTCCTGGTGGCTAAGGCCAGTGGTCACCTAACAAAGGGCACAGACCCTACCTGCCATTTGTCTGGATAGAATCTGTGTAAGCCAGGTGTTTTCAAGGCCAGGAAGGCTGGGGGCTCTAATTTTCAAACCTGGTGACTCCAGCCCCCAGCCTGGGCACTGCTCCCAGCATCAGAAACCCAGTTCCATCTCCACCCCTCCTCCCCTTCCCGACACCCTCCCCAGTCTCTACTCTTCCTAAGCCCCAGCTCAGCAAGACTTCTGCTTTCTCTCCCACAGGATTTCCAGAGCGACCCCTTCCGCCACCTGTCACCCTACCTGTACTTGTGTCTCGTGATGGCTCAGTTTGCGCTGTCTTGCCTCGCTGATCAACCCCCACTTTTCCCGAAAAGACCTCTGCAGGATGTAAGTCACCACATCTCCAACCAATGCCTTGATTGTCCCTGTTCCTCTTCTGGTCCTCAGTGCCCCCCCCCCACGTGATGGAAGGAAGTTAAATTAAAGCACAGGCCTTTAATTTTTTTTTTTTATTCATTGAGCCGAAAGCGTATTATCTATCGACTCTATGCCACAGGTTGGCCAACTCTTCCTGTCCAAGATAGAAAATATTCTGGGCTTTGTGGGCCATATGGTCTCTGTATGGCAGCTACAGAGGTCAAGATTTGCAAAAAACAGACAGACTATATGTCAACAAAGGAGCATGGCTGTGTTCCAATAAAACTTCATTCGCAGATAAAAGCAGTGGGCCGGATTTGGCATGGGGGCTGTAGTTTGCCAACCTATCCTGTGTGCCAGCTCAGTACTGAGGATCTATGGTAAAAAGTGATGTCTCTGTCCTCATGTGACTAACACCCAATAGGGGAACCATTAATCACACAATTACACAAATGTGTGGAATATTACAACTCATCATCATAAAAATTCAGGATTAAAGTGACCTGCTCAATAGCAGTGCTCCATAGGAGAAGTTCATGGTCCATAAGAGTTTGCAACAGATAACACTGAATAAGTCTGTGAAATCTGGAAAGAATTCTATGAGAAAAAGACAGTTGAGTGGAGATCATCTAAAAAGATGCTCAACAGTTTGAATAATTAAGATAAAACTGTAATAGGACTTTGTCCAATGAGCAGCAAAAAAAAAAAAATTAAAATTGATAACACACACTGATGGCAAAGATGTGGTGAAATGAGCATTCTCATGCCCTATTGGTGAAGAATATAAATCTGTGCATTCTTACTGGAGCTGCTGGTAAAATCTCATCTCTTCTTCACCTCGTCACATTCACTGAAGGATATTGTTGAAAATATTGTTTGTGTCATGCATGGTCCTTGCTTTGAGAATTTCTTGGTCTCAGCATTAATAAAGTTGTTCTGAGCAACTGTTCGTTCTTACCTAGGCACTTTCAGTCCTGTCACCAAATCCCTTTTTGCCTTGCCTGCTAGGAAGCACCAAGCCCTTTGGTATCTACTGTGGTTAAGTATTGGAGAAGGACATGGCAACCCACTCCAGTATTCTTTCCTAGAGAATCCCGTGGACAGAGGAGCCTGGTGGGCTGCTGTCCATGGGGTCACACAGAATTGGACACAACTGAAGTGACTTAGCAGGCATGCATGCATTGGAGCAGCAAATGGCAACCCACTCCAGTATTCTTGCCTGGAGAATCCGAGGGATGGTGGAGCTTGGTGGGCTGCCGTCTGTGGGGTCACACAGAGTCAGACATGACTGAAGCGACTTAGCAGCAGCAACAGCAGCAGTGGTTAAGTATACAGGACATCTCAGTCTGGTTTTCAGTATTAACTTTGTTGTCAGTTCATTCTGTCTTCCTGCCCTTAGTTCTGCTTGCCACATACTGGCCGTGGATTATGAGACCAAGTCTTTCCACTTCTAAATCTTTTGTCTTTGCAGAATCCATGTCCTAAGGCTGGGGCCTCCTTCCCCTCCAAGGCCATGTTCTGGTGGGTTTCTGGGTAAGTAAAGTAGCAGAGAAGGGGCCGGGGAGGGGTGCCCCCACCCACCAACATGTGCTGCTCGTATTTGTTACCACAGCTCTTTCCCAAGGAGATTTCCCCAAGCTTACCAAAGTCAGCCAGGCTTTCTCCATCCCAGCCTAGGTGCTGGGATTTTAGTGTGTCTACCATCCATATCCCATTGCCACTCACTCATTGGAGTGAGATTGGAGTCCTGGCTCTGTCTCTTAGCTGGCCACATCCCAAGCATTTAGTCTCAGTTTTCCCCTCTGTAAAATGGGAACAACTCGTAAAGTGCTTAGTGCTTGTATATAGAAGGCACTCAATAAAATCATATATCTAGTTCTTCCACCAATATAGTAGGTGTTTAATAAGCATCTACTATGTGCTAAGCACCAAGGGTGAGGAGGCAAAAGACCAAATCTTTACTCACTAGAGGCTCCCAAGCTGGTGGAGAAGATGTTTCTCCAGGGTCAGCACACCAGGCATGCAGGATATACCTACCTCCTGGACCCTCTCTTGACCACACTGCCATCAGATCATACTTGAATTCTGTCTCCACCACTTCCTGGCTGTGTGACCTTGGGCAAGCTACTTAACTTCTCTGTGTTTCAGTCTCTGCACTTGTCAAATGAGGATCATAATAGCATCTACCTCACAGCGTTGTGAGGATTAAATGAAATGAGGTTTCTGAAGCACTTAGAACAGAATCTGGCCCATAGTAAGTTTTATGTAAAGTAGTTGTTAAATAAATGAAGGATAGACTACTTTGAGGGCTTCCCAGGTGGCTCAGATGGTAAAGAATCTTCCTGCAGTGCAGGAGACACAGGTTCAATCCCTCGATTGGGAGGATCTCTGGAGAAGGGAATGGCAACCCACTCCAGTATTCTTGCCTGGAGAATCCCATGGACAAGAGAGCCTAGAGGGCTACAGTCCATGGGATCACAAAGAGTCGGACGCGACTAAACAACAACGAAGACCACTCCAAGGGTTTGGAATTGGTGGAGGGTATGGAATTGGTGAAAAGAGCCTGGAAGTTTGCTAAACGTCTCTTAAGAGAATCTAGCCCTCTGCTTACCAGAGGTAGGCATTTGTGGACCATTCCTCAAGCTTTTTGCCTTATTTGGGTATCACTTAACTCAATTTACTTAATGTTTTTTTCTTTAGATTAATTTGCTTTCTCTACTTTGTGTGTGTGTGCTTAGTCACTCAGTTGTGTTTGACTCCTTGTGACGCCATGGACTGTAGCCTGCCAGGCTCCTCTGTCCATGGGATTCTCCAGGCAAGAATGCTGGAGTGGGTTGCCATTTCCATCTCCTTTCTCTACTTTGCTAACCTTTTATAAAGGAAACTTTCTATCACTACCAAGATCACAAAAATCTAGAATCCCTTGCCATGTGGAGTGCTAAAAGTAGTTTCAGTGAAAAACAAATATTATGGATAATTTCTGGATCCAAACTGTTGCTTGCCTGAGTTTACTCTGTATTAGAAAAGGAAACTAGGAAAGTCTCAAAAAGGAGCTCAAGACCAGCTCCAAACAAGACCTTCTCCTTGGTGTTACAAGAAAGATAAGAGACCTAAAAGGAAAAAAAAAAAACTATTCCTGCTGTGGAAGTCTGCAGTCATTAATTTCTTTTCTTTATGGCCTGTAGGCTTAGTTGCCCCAAGGCATATGGGATCTTAGTTCCCTGACCAAGGATCAAACTCATATCTTCTGCATTGGAAGGTGGATTCCTAAATTCCTAAACACCAGGGAAGTTGATTTCTTATGTATGCATGTTGGTTTGAAAACTAGCCTCAGTCGACCAAGGGCAAGGAGAGACAGAAGAAAGAGGCAGCCACTCCAGGTTGGAAGGAGGCAGGGTTAACAACCAGCCAGGAATCTTACATACAAGGTTAGTCTTGGGCCCTGCAAGCTGAGTACATCTCACTGGAATCCCTATAGTTTACAAAGCAGCCTTAATGAAGTTCAGACACTTACACCATCCAGATGGTCTAACACTCTCGAAGTAGCTCCTAATGTGGGAACAGTGGGCAGAACGTACGTTCCAAGGACAGGGGAGGGAGGAGCTTCAGATTCCCTGAGTCCAGGTCATAGGTCCACCAATGGCCACATCCTCTCTATGACCTCCTTCAACAGTGCACCAACTACAGTCATCTCATATACCAGTCCCAAGCATGAGAAAACATTCTCATTTTAAGGTGAGAAAATTGAGATCCATTGCTGGGAAGTGACTTGCCCAAGGTCATAGCACTGAAAAGTGGTGATTTTATTTGACAAATCTTGTGCCCAGAGCCCGTTAGCGGTAAAGAACCTGCCTGCCGATGCAGGCGACATAAGAGATGCAGGTTCTATCCCTGGGTCAGGAAGATTCCCTGGAGAAGGGCATGGTAACCCAATCCAGGATTCTTGCCTGGAAAATCCCATGGACAGGGGAGCCTGGCAGGCTACAGTCCAGGGGTCGCAAAAGAGTCGAACACAACTGAAGCGACTTAGCACCCATGCACACACATGCCCTGAGCTAGGAGGTGACGATAGAAGAGGGAGAATCTTTGTCTCCTTGAAACTTATTACTAATGGAGGAGAAAGACTAAATAAATAATCAGACCAAAAAAAAGTAAACAATGATAATCACAGCAAGCATTAGGAGGAAACAGCTCAGGAAACTAAGGGATCTTGCAATGGGGTAATCTACCTGGACTCAGGTATGGGGGTCATCAAATGGGCTTTTAAGGAAATCATGTCCAAGCCAGAGATGAAGGACAAGTGCGAAGTGGCAGGGAAAGAGTTTTAAACAGAGGGACATGCATGTGCAAAAGTCCTGAGGCCAGGTGGCTGGAGCAGTGAACGAGGAGGAGAATGGGGAGAAGTTCGAGTTTCCTCCACTGTAATAGTTTTCAACTCTGGACTTCTGACTCCTAGGGAGGCTTATTTCCCCTGTTACAGGTTACTCCTTGGTTAAGTCACTTAATCTCTCTGAGCCTCTGTTTTCTTCCTCATCTGTAAAATGGGTCAATAGTAATCTATCATATAGGCTCATGTGAGAATTAAATGAGATAATCTTTGTAGACTGGGAAGCGCCTACCGCTGTTAGTGCAGTTAGATAAATGGCTTTCCTTGTACCGAGGGGCCAGCGGAGGTGCAGAGAGGTGAACAACTTACCTGGGATCACACAGCTACCAAACCAGGACACTGCAGAGGTGGACACAGGAAGGGCTTGCTGTGGTGACCGTCTTTTACAGGTTGGTCTGGAAGGGCTACCGGAGGCCACTGGGGCCAAATGACCTCTGGTCACTTGGGAGCGAAAACTCCTCCGAAGAACTGGTTTCCCAGCTTGAAAAGGAATGGACAAGGAACCGCAGCGCCACTGAGCGGTGAGTGTGTGGAAGGTGGGCGCTCAGCCCGAAGCTGGTCAGCAAAGTCCTTGGTCCCACAAACAACCCCTCCCCTACTCTGGGCTGCAGTGCCCAGAGAAATAAGTTCTCAAATAGGTATAGTTAAGCCTGGGTTAAATGTAGCCCTACCGTTGAGTGGTGGATGACCTTGGACAAGTCGCTTGACCTCAATGGAGCTTGATGTTTCAGAGCACAGACAAAAGTAGCTCTGTGGCAGGACTGACAAGTTTCCCTTGCATACTCTAGGACTCCGTAGTAATTGTTATGGATGGCTAAATCCCACCTATTAGAAGGAGCCAGAGAGAGACAGTCTACCGGCTCACATAGATGAGAAGGTGGGTGTGGCCTCAGGCATAGCTGGATTCAGAACTTGCCTGATGTCCAGCTCTTTCCCTCCATCTCTAAGCTCAGCTGTTGTCCCGACACTGGTCTCTCCATAGGCCTGTCCTGTACTAGGCCAACTCAACATCCCCATCCTCACCATCCACCTAAAAAAAATCTCAAGGAAGGACTCTGATTGGCTGGCTGGGTCATGTGCCTCTCAGGGGCCAATCCCATGGCTGGAGGGCAGGCCTGATGATTGGCAGTCCCTTCAGAGCCACACAGAAAGGGGAGGGGCTGCTCCCCGAAGGAAGGGTGTATGTTTTCCAAAAGGGGTAATAATATGACAAATCGAAACAGCAGCTCTCTCTCACCTCAGGCATATCTTGCTGTACTGCCCCTCCACTCTTAAATAGTTCATCCCAAAGGGCTCTGGAGGTCTTGTCCACCCTCTCCCAGCTCTGCCTTCCCCTGCCAGCGTAAGAATGAGGGTCACCCAGTATTAGAGCTGCAGTAGAAGCATTCTCCAGAACGGTTTGAGAATCTGTGAAAAACTGACAGCAAGAAAGCAGAGTGGCAGGGTTATATGGAGATCTGACTCAGGTGTTTTCTGAGCTCACTGATTACACATAGGAGAGAACTTTGGTTTGGTTTCTAAAATATGTTGCAACCTTTGTGGGAAGGGTGAGGACGTCATCTTAAGAGGTCACAGACCAACTCGTCCCCTGGCCAAGTCAGGGTCACAGGTGTGTTTGGCCAGCATGTGTCCTGCTGTTGTTTGAGGTTTGTGCTTTTTTTTTTTTTTTGTAAGTCCCCAACATTTAAGCTGTTGGAGATGTCACAAAAATATGGAACTTGACAGTATCTTAAAGTAGGATGGCAGTGCTAGGTCACATCCCTCATGACAACGGGAGGGTGGATCTGGAAAGTTGTTGCCCTGTGCAACAGGGCATGTGCGCTTCAGTTTGCCACAGTCTCTACCACTCCCTTTTACACCCCCCAGCTTACTCCCAGCCCTCACACCCCCTGCCTTGCTCTGTGGTCATTTTTGGATCTGGCACTAAATGGCTTTGGGACTAGACACCAGAGACCAGCCACCAAGTCTAGTGGTTTCCCTGGTGGCTCAGACAGTAGAGAATCTGCCGGCAATGCAGGAGACCTGGGTTTGATCCCTGGGTTGGGAAGATCCCCTGGAGAGGAAATGGCAACCCACTCCAGTAGTCTTGCCTAGGGAATCCCATGGACAGAGGAGCCTGGCGGGTTAAAGTCCATGGGGTTGCAAAGAGCAACACACATCAAGTCTAGAGACCTTCCCTGATGGAAAGTAAGACTGGCTGGAAAGGAAGAACCTGGCTCCCAAGCCTGCAGGTGACACAGTGACAGAATTCGGGGGCAAGCAGCTGGCACAGACTGAGAAAAACATCCAGCTGTTGTGCTTAGTTGCTCAGTCGTGTCCGACTCTTTGTGATCCCATGGACTGTAGTCCTCCAGGCTCCTCTGTCCATGGGATTCTCCAGGCAAGAATACTGGAGTAGATTGCCATGCCTTCCTCCAGGGGATCTTCCCAACCCAGGGATCGAACCCGGGTCTCCTGCCATCCTTTCCCAGTCATCCCTTCACCTGTTTTACCGATGGGAACACTGAGGCACAGAAGGAAGGGGACAGAGCAAAGAAGTTGGACCTCAGTTTCCTGGCTCTGAGGCCAGGTTCTGTCAATCAAACCAAATCATTTCCTTCCTTCCTCCCTTCCTTTCTTCCTCTGACCACAAATCTTTCATAGCATCATGCAGCAGGCCCTTTGCACACATCACTTTTGCTTTTTTCCCATTCACTTGCCAAGTATTTACTGAGCACCTATTCCATTCAGGTGCTGAACTAGATTTGGGGGGAAATAACAGGTAAAAAGAAAGTATAAGCAAAAACTCTACACACTTGGGTACCACTTTGGGTCGGGCCAGAGGCAGGGGTGGCCCTGGTTGGTGCTCACCCACCCAAGGGTCAGTGGTTACCCAGCCCAGTGGGTGTGCGGCGCAGGAACAGCTCCCAGCATTTGACATGGAGGGACTTCCCTGGTGGCTCAGATAGTAAAGAATCTGCCTGCTATGCAGGAGACCTGGGTTTGATCCCCAGGTCAGGAAGATCCCTTGGAGAAGGGAATGGCTACCCCAGTATTCTTGCCTGGAGAATTCCATGGACAGAGGAGCCTGGCGAGCCACAGTCCATGGAGTTGCACAGGACCAGTTAGTTGGGACTAACACTTTCACACTTTTCATCCTGAGGATGCTCAGAAGATTCTTGAGAGGGGAAGGGGGGACTGGAGGCCCAGCCTGTGGTGGAGGGGTATTCACCCCGTTAGCTGGGCTCTGGGAGTATAAAGGCTGACGTTGAGGGGGCAGGGAACGGGGATGTCTCAAGTTGTCTCTCTGAAGAAAGAGGCCCAGGAATGCCACTGATCCTTAAACTTACTCACGTGGAGGAGGGCTGGGCAGTTTGCTCTGCAGGACAACTGGAAACTAGGTTCTGTTAAAACCGGGCCAGGAGACTAGTTGCACAGGTTAAGTCCAGTGTCAGGAGGAAATCTGGAGAAGTCAGTCCATTCCCAGGCCATGGGTGCTTGACTGAGGGCCTGGCAGCCAGGCCCTGTTTGGATGATGGGGATACAGCCATACACAAGACAGCTGAGGCCTCTAGTTCCAGAAAGCTGATTTTTTTGTAGAGAAGATGGGTACTTGCAAGTTGAAGTCAATGCTGGGACAAAAATAAGGGTATGGGATGGGGAAACAGAGCTACTGCAGTTGGAGCTGGCAGGGAAAGTGTCCTTGAGGAGGTGATGCTGAAATGGAAGTCAAGCCTTGGAAAAAGCTGGGCAGAGACATTCCAGATCAAGGGCAGTTTGTGCCAAGGCCCAAGAAAGGTGAGCTGTGGATGTGTCAAGGAGCAGAAAGAAAACCAGCCCAGGAAAGAGGACCAGGATGAAATGGGGAAGTGGGCAGGGGACAGGCCACACAAGACTGTGTCTAGAAATGGAGACTTTTTATTAAACTGTTGAAGGATTTTATGCAAGAAAAAAATTAGTCTACCCACTTGGAGTCCTAACCAGGCAGATGAGAAGAGGAGTTGGAGACAGCATGGCTCTGAGGGTGATGAATGAAATGATTCCATCTGGTGGGCAGGGGTGAGCAGGGGTGGCCTTTATAAGAAGGTAATATCCTTCTGGCATTCAAGACCCAAATATCCAAATGTGAGTGGCAGGTCATGCCCAGCTCATGACCGAGGCCAAGCCACAGCTCACCAGAGAGGCCAAGCTAAACCATAAGCCAGGCCAAGCAGGGAGGGGCAAGACCTTGACTTCGTTCATGAGGACTTGGGTACCTGCACTCATCAAGGGGGTTTTTTCTTTTTACTTTTTAGGTGAGGGAGGGGACACTGTGTGAATCATAAGTCAAGGTCTGGGCTCAGGACTTCCCTGGTGGTCCAGTGGTTAAGACTTCTACCTTCCAATGTAGGGGACACAGGTTCAATCCCTGCCCAGGGAGCTAAGATTCCAGGTGCCTCACAGCCAAAACACCAAAACATAAAACAGAAACAATGTTGTAACAAATTCAATAAAGACTTTAAAAATTATCTACATTAAAAAAAAAATCTTCAAAAAAAAAATTCTAGGCTTGAATCCCTGCTCTGTCCTCCATGTGTGACCTCGGGCACCTGTCACCACCTCTCATAGCCTCAGTCTCCTCCGAGGTCAAATGGGGACCCTGTGACACCCAGGGGGCGGGGAGGTCTAGAGTAGTTGATGAGCTTACGTGTGTGAAGGACTGGTCCCAGTGCCTGGCCCTGGGCCCCTTCTCTCAGCACCACTGAAGTTCTGATGACCTCATAGGCTGTCAGAGCTGGAAGGGACTCCGAGTGGGGCCAGCTCCATCTCTGCATGAGGACACAGAGGCACAGAGAGGGGAGCAGTCTGCCCAAGGCCACATAGCAACTCCATGGCTGCCAGGCTGTCCTTACGGCCAAAGCCTGCCTCTGGAAGGGCCCATGGGCCTCACCCTCCTCCTGTTGCTTCTTCCCCTGTACCTTTCCCTGATAGCCCAGGGCCTGGGATCTTAGACGTCATAGCTGCCAGAGCTCCCATCTGTGGTTTCATTCAGACCAGGGGTGCCAGGCTCAGACCTCAGCAGTGATTCTAAGCCGGTCCTCAACCAGTTCTGAACCACCTCAGGGCTGGCTGGGGTGGACTGCCTAAGGGATCAAAAAGTGCTCTGAAGGTTGGAATTGAACGCCAGCCCTTTCATTTCTCAGCTGTGCATCCTTCGGCAGCTTTTACCTTCTGAGCCTCAGTTTCCTCATCTGTGAAATGGGGTAACACCCGAGGGAGCTCTCTGGGGTCTTTTTCTTAAGGTCAGTAACCCCATTCATGAGGGCTGCACCCACATGACCTAATCACCTCCCGAAGGTCTCACCTCCTAATATCATCACACTGGGAATTAGATTCAACATGAATTTGGGTGGTGTGTGGGACAGGGGTGGGGACATAAACCTTCAGTCTATTATAAGGGCCCAGAGCTGATTTCTTCTCTCCCCTAAGGCACACCAAGGCAACAGCATTTAAAAGGAAAGGAAGCCGTGGCAAAGAGGCCCCAGAGACGGAGACCCTCTTGCAGCAACAGCGGGGGAAGAGGGGCCCGCTGCTGAAGGCCATCTGGCAGGTGGGCCGCTCCACCTTCCTCCTGGGGACCCTCAGCCTCATCGTCAGTGACGTCTTCAGGTTCACGGTGCCCAAGCTCCTCAGGTGGGTCCAGGCCTTGGGTGCCTTGTTGGTGGTCCCTGAACAGTGTCCTTCCAGGACCTGGAGGGCCTTCAGCCCTCCTTCCACCTCTGCCTAGACTTCTGGCGCTCAAGGCACTGAGGGTGGATGAAAAGGATGCTGAGGAAGAACAGAAATAAACGAAAAACTGACTCCCCTTTCCCTCGGGGAGGGAAAACGAATGAATTTGGCCTGACTGCATCACTTTGCTTTCACTGTACCGCAAAGGTCCCCCAAATTGAGGGGCTTCAAACCACTTCCTTAGCTTGTGATGGTGTGGGGCATCAGTTCATGCTGGGCTCAGCTGGGTGGTTCTTTTCTTGGTGGGTTCAGTCGTGTGTCTGCAATCAGTGAGGTGGTCTCAGCTGGGACAGCTCGTCTCTCCTCTGCTGGTCTATCACCCTCAAGAGGCTGATTTCCAGCTTGTTCACGGGCCTGCTTGTCAGGGTCCCAAGACAAAGCAAAAGCTACCTTTTCTCTTGAAGCTGAAGCTGGTTGTACAGCCCAGATTCAAGGGGTGGCGTGTTACTTTGCTCAAGCTGCCGTAGCAAAGGACTACAGACTGGGTGTCTTGAACAGAAATCCTTTTTCCGGTGCTTATCTTTTCTATTGTCATTTCTTTCTTTTCTTTTTTGTAAAATTGAAGTTTAGTTGATTTATAATGCTGTGTTTCAGAAATACAGCTAAGTGATTCAGTTTCATCTGATTCTTTTCCCTTATAGGTTATTATAAACTACTGAGTATAGTTCCCTATTTTGTACAGTGGATCCTTGTTGGTTATTATTATTTTGTAATAGTTAGTGTGTAGCTGTTAATCCCAAACTCTTAATTTATCCCTCTCCCTCCCCTTTGGTAACTTTGAGTTTGTTTTCTACGTCTGTGAGTCTATTACTGTTTTGTAAGTTCATTTGTATGATTCGTTTTTAGATTCCACATATAAGTGATATCATATATTTGTCTTTGGCTTACTTCACTGTGTGATAATCTCTAGGTCCATCCATGTTGCTGCAAATGGCATTATTTCATTCTTTTTTATGGCTGAGTAGTATCCATCTTTTTAATCTGTTCATCTGTTGATGGACCCTAGGTTGCTTCCACATCTTAGCTATTGTGAATAGTGCAATGAACAGTAGGGTGCATGTATATTTTTGGATGGTGTTAGTGGTAAAGAATCATCCTGCAAGGCAGGAGATGCAAGAGATGAGGGTTTAATCCCTGGGTTGGTAGGATCCCCTGGAGTAGAAAATGGTACCCAACTCCCATATTCTTGCCTGGAAAATTCCGTGTACAGAAGAAGCTGGCAGGCTACAGTCCCTGGTGTCTCAGTCAGACATGACTGAGCGACTGAGCGCCCACATACACATCTTTCTGAATTATAATTTTCTCTGAATATACCCAGGAGTGGGATTGCAGGATCATATGGTAGTTTTATTTTTACTTTTTTAAGGAACTTCAATACTGTTTTCTTCCCCGGTAAAGGGATAGGCTACGTAATCCAGTATTCTTGTGCTTCCCTTGTGGCTCAGCTGGTAAAGAATCCGCCTGCAATGTGGGAGACCTGGGTTCGATCCCTGGGTTGGGAAGATGCCCTGGAGAAGAAAAAGGCTTCCCACTCCAGTATTCTGGCCTGGAGAATTCCAAGGACTGTATAGTCCATGGGGTCACAGATAGTCAGACATGACTGAGTGACTTTCACTCACAATTCCTACCCCCCTCACATATTGTTCTCTATAGTGGCTACACCAATTTACATTCCCAGTAACAGTGTAGGAGGGATCTCTTTCTCTTCATACCCTCTCCAGCATTTATTGTTTGTAGACATTTTGGTGATGGCCATTCTGACCAGAGGATGAGATGGTTGAATGGCATCGCCAACTCAATGGACTTGAGTTTGAGCAAGCTCCGGGAGATGGTGATGGACAGGGAAGCCTGGCGTGCTGCAGTCCAGGGGGCCACACAGAATTGGACATGACCTAGAGACTGAACAACAACAACCAGTCGAAAGTCTAACCAGTGTGGAGTGATCCCTCATTGTAGTTTTGATTTGCATTTCTCTAATAATTAGCAATGCTGAACATCTTTTCATGTGCATTTTGACCATCTATGTGTCCTCTTTGGACAAATGTCTATTTAGATCTTCTGTCCACTTTTTATTTGGGTTATTTGTTTATTTGATATTGAACTGTGGGAGCTGTTTGTGTATTCTGGAGATTAACCCCTTGTTGGTCACATCGTTTGCAGATATTTTCTCCCAGTCTGGAGGTTGTCTCTTCATTATTGTTTCTGGTTTCCTTTGCTGTGCAAAAGCTTCTAAATTCAATTAGGTCCCATTTAAACAACAGACATTTTTGTCTTCACATCACCAAAGGCTAGAAGTTCAGGATCAGGGTTGTTTCCCCTGAGGCCTCTCTCCTTGCCTTGTACGCAGCTTCCTTCTCTCTGCGTCCTTACACGCTGTTTCCTCGGAACACACGCACCCCCAGTGTCTCCTTGTGTGTCCAGATTTCCTCTTCTTCTAAGGACACCAGTTGTCCTGGATTCAGGCCCCTCCTAATAGCCTCATTTGAACTGAATGACCTCTTTAAGGGCCCTGTCATCAAATGCACGGTCGTATTCCAAGATGCTGGGGGTTAGGACCTTAACATATATACATTTTGGGGGTCACAACTCAGCCATAACAGATGAGGATAAAACCTCCGCCTGTTGATTGGAGATGTAAGTCATGGTGGAAATGAGCGTGGACAGTGGGAGAAATAGTTGCAACCATTTTTGCAAAAACAAAAGACCCTCCCGTACTGTCTGGTCCTCCAGACCTGGCCAGGCTTACGCAGAAGCAGTAGCCACAGGCACCCTCTCTTACCAACTTCTCCTTCTCCTCCTGCAAGCCTCTTCCTGGAGTTTATAGGGGACCCCAGCACCCCGGCCTGGAAGGGCTATCTCCTCGCCATGCTGATGTTCCTCTCCGCCTGCCTGCAAACACTGTTCGAGCAGCAGCACATGTACAGACTCAAGGTGCTACAGATGAGGCTGCGAACGGCCATCACTGGCCTGGTGTACAGAAAGGTGAGCCCCAGGGGAGAGGCATGGCCTTTCCTCCCTTTCCAGCCTGTCCCAATTTACACACAGACGTCCCAGCCAAGGAGAGCCATGTCACTGAACCATTACTCTCATCTGCGCCCCCAAGCACACTCATTCATCACTTTTCTCATAGTTGCTCACACTGGTTGGTTATTGGTTATTTCTGTAAGACCTTGAGTGATCTGACCCTGAGACCTCTTCTGTCTGATTACATCACATGCTTCCTTCACACCTCCTTCCCTTTCCTCCAGCCACACCAGTCTCCTTTCAGTTCCTCAAGCATCCTCCTACCTCAGGGCCTTTGCACATGTGGTTCCCACTGCCTGGGCACCCTTTCCCCAATTCTTAATGCAGTGAACTTCCGCCTGTCTCTCTGTGGATAAAGGACTAACCTTTGGGCTGTGTGGAAACCAGATAAAGGTAGACTGTCAGCTATCTTACCAGGTAACACTGCTTACAGTTGAAATGACCCCTGAGCCACTGGTAAATGGAATCTGGGCTGGAAGTTCTGTCAGTGAACTGTGACACCTGGAAGGAAGCCAGAGCTTTGGGCTTCTCTCCGTGCAGTCGTCTTTGGAAACGAAGCCCGTGAGGCTGCTGCTCTAAGACATGTTGGCCTCTCTGGCTCTGCAGCCTCTGAGCCAGGGCAACCCAGTCCCCGCTGAGTCCCTTTCTCACACCTGAGCTGTCACCTGGGAGAGAAGGGGAGCAAAGGGAACAGCTCCAGGGTGGCCATGTGAGTGGCTCCTGAGTTTCCCACCATGTGGCACGCTGGGGCCGGGTGTGGCCTGTCCATTCTTGTGAGTTCACACGTGGAACTAAGGCTGTGGGAAGGCAGTCTAAGGGCTTTGCTCTTCCCATTTTTTGGAGAATTTCAGGGCAGCCTCTTCATCTCCTGATGGGTCAGACCCCCCAGTCTGCCCTCTGGGCTGCTTCTGTATTAACGAGGTTTAAAATTAATTAATTAATTTTTGGCTGCGCTGGGTCTTTGTTGCTGTGCTTGGGCTTCCTCCAGTTGTGGCGAGCAGGGGCCACTCTCTAGTTGCGGGGTTTGCACTCCTCATTGTGGTGGTTCCTCTTGTCGTGGAGCATGGACTATACTGTGCAGGCTCTGTAGTTGTGGCTCACAGGCTTCGTTCCCTGAGGCATGTGGATCCTCCCCGACCAGGGATCGAACCCATATCCCCTACATTGGCAGGCAGATTTTTAACCATTGGACCACCAGGGAAGTCCAGCCGTGCTTCCTTATTTTCTGTGTCTGGTGCCTCAACATCTGGGGCCTTGCTGACCCTGGAGGGACTGTCCGTCTGTCCGTCTGTCCCTTCCGAGGTCAGCCAGTTCCTCAAGATGGTAAGTGACTCATCGGAAAGCATGCCTTTCACATGCAAACCAACCAACCCTGACTCACACTCCAGCTGCCTCCTTTTGAGGCCCTCAGAGATCATTGAGTGTAATAAACCCTCTAGTCAATATCCCTGCCCTGCCTCTGTTGACATTTCTTTTGTACATCTTTAATTTTTTTCCCCAGCTCAAACTCCACTCCCAGGAGATCAAGCACCTTGCCTCTGTTGACCTTAGAACTCAGAGTGAGGCCCAGAGCAGGTGCTCAGTAAAGATTTTTTGGAGAATTTCTATACTTGGTTATTTCCACCTCATCATTTCATCCCCTCACTTCTTCCCTAACGCACCCAGCAGAGAGGATTGCAAGTAGAATGTAGTATTCAACAGGCTGGAAGGGGTCCACTGTGACCTCAGAATCAGGGCAAATTTGTGGCTGTTAGAAAAACAGGTTGGTATCTACAAGGCACAGTGAATGCCTGGGGGATTCAGTCTAACATTCTGTCTAGCCTCTGTTATCCTGGATTCCAATCCAAGCCCTCTGGATTTGGGCAAGTTGGTCAATTTCTCTGTGCCTCAGTTTCCTTGGCTGTGAAATGGGATTAATAATTCTCCATCTCATTGATTCTAGTTTCACTTTTTCTTTCTTCTTTTTTTCCTCTTTTAATCAAGATGTTTTAATTTATTGAATAGTTGGCATTGATTTTTTTCCCCCAAAGTGACACAAAAATTGTTGTTTACTTGCTAAGTCATGTCCAACTCTTTTGTGACCCCATGGACTATAGCCTGCCTGGCTCTTGTGTCCATGGGATTCTCCAGGCAAGAATACTGAAGTGGGTTGCCATTTCTTCCTCCAGGGGATCTTCCTGACCCAAGGATTAAACCTGTGTCTCTTGGGTCTCCTCCATTGGCAGGTGGATTCTTTACCCCTGCACCACCTGGGAAACCCTATGTCCTAGGCACTGTGCTAAATGTGTCATTTAATCTAAAACACTGTGGGTAAAACACTCTACATTTTTGTATCAGGCTTCCCTGGTGGCTCAGTAGTAAAGAATCCGCCTGTCAATGCAGGAGATGTGAGTTCAATCCATGGGTCGGGAAGATCCCCTGGAGAAGGAAATGACAACCCACTTGAATAGTCTTGCCTGAAAAGTCCCACTGACAGAGGAGCACGGTGCGCTACATTCCATAGGGATCCATTTCATAGAGTCACAAAAGAGTCAGACACAGCTGAGCCTGAGTGACTGGGCACAGAACAGCACAGCTAGGACATAGCGCCCAGCAGATGGCTACCATTATCATCATAAATCCAAGGTTTTGATGTAGTATGTTATTGTTCCAGTACTTTAGGGATTTCACAATCTTTTCATTTTTGTCATCTCCCTGGATTGTTACAGTGGTCCTGGGAGTTGGGCCTATAAGATTTTATTAGCCCACTTTACAGATGAGTAAACTGAGGCTCAGGTGGTAAAGAAACCTGCCGCAGGCAGCAGGGGCAGCATAACTCAGACCCCAGCCTGCCAGGTGGCTGTGTTCTTGCTCAGTCCAAGCTGTCGGCCTCTCTGCCTCCTAGCACCTCCTTCCTCCACGGGTCTCCCTGCCTCCACAGGCATCCCTACCTGCTCACCACCCCCGCTTCCCTCCGACTCAGGTCTCCATGTGCCCGCCCCTCCCAGGTCCTGGCTCTGTCCAGCAGCTCTAGGAAGTCCAGTGCAGTGGGGGACGTGGTCAACCTGGTGTCTGTGGACGTGCAGCGGCTGACCGAGAGCATCACCTTCCTCAACGGGCTGTGGCTGCCGCTCATCTGGATCGTCGTGTGCTTTGTCTACCTCTGGCAGGTGGGCTGGGGCAGAGGGAGCGGGATTTGAGTGGAACCCTCCTCCTCCTCGTCCCCTTTAATCCTGTCTTTGTCTGCACTCTGTGTGCTGATGTTGTGGCCAAAGTCTCAGGCCAGGGCGGCCTTCACTTCACTCTGGGCAGGATGCTCACCTGTATCGGCCTCAGTTTCCTTGTCTTTCAAATAATGATGATGATGATGACATTGGCACTTTGGGGGTGTGATATTGGGGCTTCACAGGTGGTGCTAGCGGTAAAGAACCCGCCTGCCAATGCAGGAGACTTAAGAAACATGGGTTTGCTCCCTGGGTCAGAGAAGTCCCCTCAAGAAGGAAATGGCAACCCACTCCAGTATTCTTGCCTGGAGAATCCCATGGACAGAGGATCCTGGCGGGTTACGATCCACAGGGTCACAAAGAATCAGACACGACTGAAGTGACTTAGCACGCATGTATGCAGGCACGCACGCATCAGGATACCAAGTAGGCAGGTTAGGCATGTTTTGAAGTTATTAGTAATGCTGGGGCAGCAGCACCACCACCACCACCAACAAAGACAAAGCAAAAAGAAAATTTACTTTTCTTTCTGGGGCAGGAATTTACTACTTAGTTTTCAAAACGCACAAAGTAGCCATTGGGGGGTGGTGGTGGGGAAATCAGAACTTTTCTGACTCCCTTACATCTGTTTTGTGATGTAGGACTTTTTCTGGTTGCCCGCGCCACTTGTGAGATCTTATTTCCCTAACCAGGGCTTGTACCTGTGCCCTTGGTAGTGAAAGCTTGAAGTCCCAGCCACTGGACTGCCAGAGAATTCCCTTCTTTTAACATTTTTAATTAAAATCACAGACCTTGCAGTGAGCTCATACTCTGATTTTATCACTTGCTAGTTGTGAAACTTTCCCACAACTAGCCCCGCTGTGCCTAATTTCCTCATCTGCAAAGTAATAACGACGTATAAACTCTCTCTGGCAAAAATGCTACAAACGGTAACCCCAATGCCCACCCCTCCCCCTTTACCAGGGTGACTTTCTGAAGTTAGGGACCGTCTGCCAAGAGGCAAAATGATGGGTGGTGTCATCTGCAGATTCACTGGGGTCATTTGGTCAGCCTGCTTCACTGCCCTGCATTTTCCCCTGTGTCCTTCCTCCTTTTCTCTCCAATAGTAACAGTTAACATCTAAGTACTTGCTGAGCACCCACTGTGTGTGCTAGGTCCTGAACTGCAGGGTGGCAAGTCAAAAAGCATCCAGGCTCCAAGCTTTTATGGGGGTGGGGTGGGGGTGGAAGCAGCAGCAGAGGCATGATAATGATGATAACACATAACTGGTATTCTGGAACATTCCACACACTCACAGTCAGTAAGCCACCGATACACCCACCCAGGGGCCCATGAAACCTGGCATGCAGGCCAGATCCCCCACGTTTATGTGCAGACCTCAAGCTGTACAAAATGGTGAATAACTTTTCCAAGAGAGACCCTACTGCCCCCAGCATCATACCCTGCTTGTGGAATTAAAGTGCCTCTGCCCTTGAGCTGATGAATTCAATGAGCACTTAGATAGTGAGACACAGCTGTACCCTAAGTGTTTGTCTTGTTGATTACACATGGGGGTGGAGCACTTTAAAGATCTTCTTCAACTCCGCTCCAGGTGTGGGTGTCAGGCTCACAAACTTCTGTAGAGGACCAGGTCCTCTACAAAGTTGTGTTGGTTTCTGCTGTACAAGTCAAATCAGTCATGACTATAACTATAACTATATATATCCCCTCCCTCTGGAGCCTCCCTCCCACCCCCCCTTCCCATCCCTCTAGGTCATCAGAGAGCCAAGTTGGGCTCCCTGTGTTATATAGCAGCTTCCCACTAGCTATTTTACACATGGTAGTGTCTATATTGCAGTGCTACTCTCAATTCATGCCACCTTCTTCTTTCCCCGCTGTGTCTACAAGTCTGTTCTCTACGTCTGCATCCCCATTCCTTCCCAGCAGATAGATTTCTTAGTACCATTTGCCTAGACTCCATATATGTGTATTAACATGCGATATTTGTTCTTTTTCTTTCTGACTTTACCTCACTCTGTATAACAGGCTCTAGATTCATTCACCTCACCAGAACTGACTCAAATCTGTTCCTTTTTCTGGCTGAGTAATATTCTATTGTATAGACGTACCTCATCTTCTTTATCCATTCATCTGTTGATGGGTATCTAGATTGCTTCCATGGTCTGGCTGTTGTAAACAATGCTGCAGTGATCACGGGGGTACATGAGTCTTTTTGAATTGTGGTTTTCTTAGAGTATGACATTGTGGGGGCAGTAGGCTCTCTCTTAAGACTATTTAACTCCGCCTGTCTAATGCACAAGCAGCTACAGATCATACTAATCAAACAGGCCTGGTGGTGTTTCAATAAAATCACTTACGGACACTGAAGTTTAAATTTCACATAATTTCCACATGTTGCAGAATCTTCATTTGATTTTCATGATCAATCATTTGATAGTGGAAAAGCTACTAATTATTTTGTACAGCTTGAAGTCTGCACATAAACAGGTGGAGGAATCTAGCCTGCATGCCGGGTTTCATGGGCCCCTGGGTGGGTATATCAATGGCTTATTGACTATGAGTGAGTGTGGAATGTTCCAGAATACCAGTTGTGTGTTATCGTCATTATTGTGCCTCTGCTGCTGCTTCCGCCCCCACCCTCCATAAGGGCTTGGAGCCTGGATGCTTTTTGACTTGCCACCTTGCAGTCTGGGACCTAGCACACATAGTGGGCCCTCAGCAAGTAAATAGATGTTAGCTGTTATTATTGGAGAGAAAGGGGGGAAGGACACAGGGGAAAATGCAGGGCAGTGAAGCAAGCTGACCAATGACCCCAGTGAATCTGCAGATGACACCACCCATCACTTTTGTCTGCCTCTTGGCAGACGGTCCCTAACTTCAGAAAGTCACCAGGAGACCCTGCTAAAGGGGGGAGGCATTTATAGCATTTTTGCCAGAGAGAGTTTATTTAACCTTTTGTTCACAGTCCTTTGAGTATTCTCCCAGCTCTGGCAGTGTTTGCCTTCTGGGAGCCTCTCCATGTGACCCCTGGGTGGCGATATTGGTGCATAAATGAAACAGACTGGCTAGCTGTTTCATTTTACTGTTTCAGCTACATAAAAATCGTTTATCCTCTTGGCCACCTTCACATTTTCCAGAGAGAGAAACCAAAGAGTGAGGGAAGAGACCTGTCCCCAGTCACAAAGCTGGTGGGGGGCAGGGCTGCCAGAGAAAATACAGGATGTCCAACTAAAGGTGAATTTCAGATCAACAGAAATATTTCTTATTATAAGTCTATCCCAAACATGACATGGGATATATTTACACTGAAAACTGATTTGCTGTTTATCTGAAGTTCAGATTTAACTGGGCTTGCAATTAAATATATTTATTTGCTAAACCTGGCAACCCTTGTGGGGGTGAATTGAAGATTCAGCTAATGATTGTACAACAGTAGCACCTGCTACAGGTGGTGGAAACAGCTCCATTCCCCTCTAATAGGAGCAAACTGCCGCTTAGGGAGGGTTAGTATCTTGCCCAGGTGTTGTTGTTCAGTCGCTGAGTCATGTCTGACTCTTTGCAACCCAATGGACTGAAGCACGCCAGGCTTCCCTGTCCATCACCAACTCCTGGAGTCTACCCAAACCCATGTCCATCGAGTTGGTGATGCCATCCAACCATCTCATCCTCTGTCATCCCCTTCTTCTCCTGCCTTCAATCTTTCCCAGCATCAGGGCCTTTTCTAATGAGTCAACTCTTTGCACCAAGTGGCCAAAGTATTGGAGCTTCAGCTTCAGCAACAGACCTTCCAGTGAATATTCAGGATTGATTTCCTTTAGGATTGACTGGTTTGATCTCTTTGCAGTCCAAAGGACTCTCAAGAGTCTTTTCCAACACCACAGTTCAAAAGCATCAATTCTTTTGTGCTCAGCCTTCTTTATGGGTCCAGCTCTCACTTGCCCAGGGTCACACCAAGTGTGGCATAAATTCAGGATTGGAACCCAGATCCCCATCCAGAGTCTGTTTTCACCAATGTTGCCAGGCACAACCCTGCCCATCTGGATGCATGTTCTGTCATGACTATGACCACCCCCTCCATCATGTGAGGTTCATAATTTTTCCCTCCACCACCAAACACAGGTGGACTCCATCTTCCACATGTGTTTCCTTCTAAGGAGCCCAGGAGTCCCGGTCTCTATGACCTGGTGGCTGCTGTCATTGGACTCTCTGACACCTCACTGCCTTAGGATCTGAGTCTGAGCATCACAACCACCACTCCCCAACCAGCCCCGTATTGACAGCTGGGCTCCTGGAGGCATTTCATGACATCCAGCCCCCTCTTTACCCAGCTTCTGGGACCGTCTGCCCTCACCGCCATTGCTGTCTTCGTGAGCCTCCTCCCTCTGAATTTCTTCATCACCAAGAAGAGGAACCACTATCAGGTCTGGCATTTGGAAGAAGGGACACTCCAGGCTGGAAGTGGGTGGCAAGTCTGCAGGTCTCAGGACCCGTGCTGGTGCAGGGCAGGGGGGAGGAGGGAGGTGAAGGGTAGGGGTGGGGGCTTGTGGCAGTTGCAGAGAAGGAACATTCTAGACTTCCTATCCTCTCCTCTCTTCTTCCCTCTGGTCCCAGGAAGAGCAAATGAGGCAGAAGGACTGTCGGGCGCGGCTCACCAGCTGCATCCTCAGGAACGTGAGGATGGTCAAGTACCACGGCTGGGAGGGAGCCTTTCTGGACAGAGTCCTGCATATCCGGGCCCAGGAGCTGGGTGCCTTGAAGACCTCCAGCCTCCTCTTCTCCGTGTCTCTGGTGTCCTTCCAAGTGTCCACGTTTCTGGTGATGTCCCTCTGGTCCCCCTGCAGAGCAAGGACTGGGGGAGGGAGTGCTGGAGGTGCAGGATGAGGGCTCCCCACATAGGATCATGGGGTCACCATCACACCGAGTAACTCACAGACCGACCATCACCTAGCATGACCATCGTTATCAACAACATCTGGAAACATAACACCACCAACCCCTGGATGTGAAACCCCCGCCCACTGACATTTAGAACCACACGTGCCACCAGGACCCAGAGCGCTCCATGGTGGCTGATACCTGCAACTTGAGTCATCTTCCCAGAGTCTAGAGCCATAAACCCCACCGTTGTCTAGAACCATGAAAATGCTGACAAGATGGAAAAATGCATTGTTGTCCAACACCTATAACTAAGAATTTCTGATACTAAGAGTAGGGGCCACATACATACAACTCCCTCCATCAATAGCAGAATTTGGGGGACGATCTGGGTGGAAGAGAACCCATTCCAGCATGGCAGGTGTGGCCACATGGCCCCTGGAGATATGCAGCTAGCCTACCTTCCCTGGCCACATTTGGCAGCTCATTGTCACCTCCTGTGTCTCACCCAGGTGGCACTCGTTGTGTTTGCTGTGCATACTCTGGTGGCCGAGGAGAACGCCATGGACGCCGAGAAAGCCTTCGTGACCCTCACGGTTCTCAACATCCTTAACAAGGCCCAGGCTTTCCTGCCCTTCTCCATCCACTCCGTCGTCCAGGTGAGGCCGCGGGGAGGGGAGGCTGTCCGAGAGGAACCTTGCAGGCTTTGCTGAAACAATGAAACAAAACAGGGAAAGAGATGGGCGGTCACAGGAAACAGTGGGAAGAAGCCAGCAAATATCCTCAAAATAGGCAGCATCACCTTTCTAGCAAATCCATCTGCGAGGGTTCATTCTGGTCCCTTTTTTACATTAATACAAAGGGATTTCATTTCATTTCTCTTCCTTTACTGTCTCTACTCACACTGTGCCTCCTTGGGGCATGATGAAAATAAGAAAACTGCTCCAGCTGAGACATTCCTATTTATTCTTTCATCCCTGAAGATGGGCTTGGGGCTGGGAGTGGAGACACCCCCAGGTGGACAGAGTTTGTAATCGTTCCTGATGACAGCCAATCAAAAAAGCCACCTTCCTCCTCCCTGGTCTGGTCTGCAGAATGGAAGCAAGGAGGTGGGAGGTCACCACCAGCATTGTGCCAACCTCATGCACTTCATTGTCCGCGACCTGGAAAGCTTTGTGCTGCTGCCTTGTAAATGTGTAGGGCTTGGTAGGCAGGAAGCTTTCCTACTCTCCTGAGGCACCCAACACCCGAAGTCTGAGTTCCTGTGTGGCCCTTACGGTACAGCTGACCTAAGGCTTTGGTTTCTCCAGGCCCGGGTGTCCTTTGACCGCCTGGCTGCCTTCCTCTCCCTGGAAGAAATTGACACTGGGGCTGTGGACTCGAGTCCCTCCAGATGCGGTGAGAGCTGAGTTGAGCAGGAGGGGGTGGGAGAGACAAGAGAACCAACAGGGCCCCCCTTTCCACTGGCGGAATGCCAGGACCCCAGCTGGGGGCTACCAGCAATGGGGTGCGCAGACATGCCATAGGCTCTTTCTTAGAAACAGGCACTGTGTACGAACCCTCCTCCTGTGACTAAGGAAGCATCAAGTTGCTTACCTAGAAATCATCCGAATCCAAATTCTGGCTCCAGCACAGACCCCAGGGTGGGTGACCTTGACCAGTCATTAATCCGCCTGAGCCTCAGTGTTCCCATCTGCAAAATGGACATGGTGATCATCACAGCACCTCTGCACAGGATTGTTGTGAGGGTTGAATGGGTCCTCTGAAGCCTCGCAGTTAGAGCAGGGCCCTGCACCAAGTCATCATCCAAAGCATTTTAGTTATTATTAGAATTATTATTGGTAAAATTCCTCTTTGCTGAAAGAAGTCAGCAAAGAGACCTCTAAATAGCCCCAAATTGGTGTTTCTGAGGCTCTTCACGGCTTTGGCACGTTTTCAGCTGGGCACAGCCCTGTTTAGCCGAATTGGTGTGATTCGGGTGTTTGGAGGTGGATGCTGGCTTGGAATCCCAGGATTGCCTTGCCCAGCTTTGTAGCCCAGGCAGTAACAGCCCCACTCCTGGCCTCTGTTCCCCACTGTGGCAACCCATCTCCACCAGGATCATCCTGAGGGCCACCAGGAGAGAGCAGGCCCCCGACTCTCTGGAGCTGCCTGATAACTAGCTTAGAGTCTGAGAGGTCATGCCAGTATCCCGGCAGGAGGGCCTCGTGGACCCTGGACCAGAAACCCCTGAGTGTTATTTAAGTCACGACTCTGACACCCTTGACCACCTGCCTGCGACCAGAGCCTCACCACGCCCCCACGCCCCCACCCTAGTCCTTGCTCTTCCCATGAAGGTGTGTGACAGTGCGATTAACCCAAACACCAACAGCTGGCAGTGACTGAGCATTTACCATGAGCCAGCACTTTGGAAGTGCTTTACTTAGTGATGACCCCCTTGCCCCTCACCACAATACCACAGGGTAGGTGGTCCCCTGACCCACTCACTTTACAGACAGGGAAATGAAGACGCGTCTCCACACCCCAGATTGTTAAGAAAGGACGAACCCCTGGAGCAGGGTAGCCAAACTCACAAAGAAAAACACAGGACTCCCAGTTAAATCTGAATTTCACACATTAAGAAATTCGGATTTTTTTAGCATAAGTATCTCCCATGCAACGTGTGGGGCAAAATTATCCTGAAAAAGTACTCATAGTTTATCTGAAATTCAGATATAACAGCATCCTGCAGTGTGTCTGAAACCCTCCCCTAGAGACCATCCAGTTCAGTGGGTGTCAGTGGGTGTTGACTGCTTATTAAATGTAGGATTCTCAGGCCTCATCCTCAAGGAGAATCTCCTTTATTGGTTTGAGCTGAACCATTGAGAGCTTTGTGTTTCTTTAAAAAAATCTTTCCAGGTGATTCTAAATGTGTATTCAAGGTCTGAAACCACCAATCTGGTGCCTCCCTTGTTACACAGATAAAATATCTGAGACCCAGAGACATGGGGAGACTATATGTCCCTGGTTACATCAATGGTCCCAGTGAAATTAATAACACACCATCTCCAGAGTCCTAGATCAGGTGATAAATTGTATCAGCTGCCCTCTAACCTTTTCTGTGAAGAACCCAATTGTACATATTTTAAGCTTTCCAAGTCCTTTTTTCTCTGTCATAACTGCTCACCTCTGCCTTTCTAGTGTGAAAGCAACCCCAGGAATACATAAATGAACGGGTGTGGCTGTGTTCCAATAAAACTTTATAAAAATAGGCAGCAGACAGGGTCTGGCCCCTAGGCTGTGGTTTGCCAAACACTGAGTTATGTAACCATCTGACAGGGAGGGAATGTGACCACCGCAGGGTCACACAAGCCGGTCTGTAGAGGAACAGTTTGTTTAGTGAGGGAGATTTCCTGCTGCCCGTGGGTGTCCTGGAGGAGGGGCGAGCCTGGAGCCTCTTGTGTAACTAGCCTTGTGTGCCTTGTAGCTGCTGGGGAGGACTGCATCAGAATACAGGAAGGCACCTTCAGCTGGTCCCAGGAAAGCGCTCCCTGCCTGCACAGGTACAGCTAGTTTCCCTGGTAACAGCTTTCCCTTGGATGTTGACGAGGTGGGTGGGGGAGGACGGGAAAGTGAGAGTTCCCATAGACGGAACAGGGTTTCTGAGCCTTGCCTGTCAGGGAGGAGACGCCCCTCTGGTCCCCAGGCTGGTCATGTTGATGTTGAGGGAGGCCTGGCCAAGAGGAGCCCCAGGGTCCGGTCAGCCATGGCCACTTCTGTCCCTGCTATGTCAGACTGGCCTTTGTCACCTCCAGCCCCCAGCTCTTTGGCTGGGTCTCTGGGGCAGAAAACCCCAGCCAACCCCAAAGCTCCCTGTGAAGGGAGAGGAAACACCCGGGACTGTATCTGTGTTGCTTGTCATCCACTCACTTCATAGTGTTTATTGAGCACTTGCTATGTGCCAGGCCCTATTCTAGGAACTGGGAATAGAGTGAAGAAAACAGAGAAAGGCCCTGTGCTCTTGGGGCTGACATTCTGATGGTAGGGCGTGGGGTGAGGTGGGGGTGGGGCAGGGGGCACAAATGAGAAATCAGAGTGAGGGGGCAGAGTGATGTCAAGGGATGGGTATGTGCATTGAGGGAAGGCCTGGCATTTAAACAGAGGTCAGATAACAGGAAGGAATGAGCCTTGCACGTGTTTGGGAGAGGAGCTTTCTAGGCAGTGGGAAGAACAAGTGCCAAGGTCCTGAGGCAGGTATGTGCCTGGACCCAGGACTCTCTACCTCCGCACCACTGACATTTGGGCTGAGAGTTCTGTGTGATAGAGGCTGTCCTGTGCCCTGTAGTGGGATTAGCAGAACTCCCAATATCAACCCACTAGATTCGGAAGCAGGCCCACCAGGTGTGACAACTGAAAGTATCTCTAGACTTTGTTTGCCACATGACAATCCCCCAGGTGTGTTTCAGAAACAGGACATTAGCGTGGCTGCAGTGATGGGATGCTGGGAATCCTTCATGATTGTCAGAACCTCAACTTTTACCCCAAGTGAAGTGGGAACTTTTGGGGCCACCATGGGGGAGTTGGGTTGGAACAGGTCCCTTGGGCCCATGTGGGAGGGATGGACTGCAGGACATGGACAGGGTTGGGGGCTTCAGTAGGAGGGTTTCAGTAGGAGAGCAGTGAGGAGCCTGTGGCTGTGACCTGGGAAACAGGAGATGCTAGTTAAACCCTCCCAACCAATAAACTCTGTGTGCGTGGGTACATGTGTACATACAGGTGTACAGGTGTGTGTGTGAAATCGTTTGTGTATGCACTTGTGTGTGCATAGATTGTGCATATGTCATGTGCTTGTCTCTGTGCACCTGTGTGGTGTGCATGTGTATGTGTACTTGTGTGAGGGTGTGCATCTGTGTGTGCAGTCTGTATAGTGCATGTGGGCACAGTTACGTGTGCCCTTGTGTATGCTGGCATGTGTGTATCTGTGTACAGGTGCGCATGAGGTATGGTGTAGTGAATGTGCACAGACCTGTGTGTGTGTGTGCATCTGTGTACACATGTGCATGCATGTGCGGTATAGTGAGTGTGCACAGACCCATGTGCGTGTGTGTGCATCTGTGTAAACATGTGCATGCATATGTGGGCACGTGTGCAGTCGCATGCAGGATGGCGGCTCGCATAGCCAGACAGGGGTTGGTAGAAGAAGGGGGGGCCCCAGACATCCTCTTAGCGGCCCCCCATCCTGGGTGAGTCACCAGGAGCCGAGGCCGGTTGTCTGGGGTTCACCAACTCTGCCCAGACTCAGGCTGAGTCCTACTCAGGAACCGTCGCCCCTTCTGTGTTGCCAGGATCAACCTCACGGTGCCCCAGGGCTGCCTGCTCGCTGTCGTCGGTCCCGTGGGGGCAGGAAAGTCCTCCCTGCTGTCTGCCCTCCTCGGGGAGCTGTCCAAGGTGGAAGGGTCTGTGAGCATCAAGGTGAGGCCGGGCCCCTGCCGTTCACTGGACTGTCCCCCGCCTCTGCTCCTCCCGGTTCACCGTCTCACAGCTTAGCTCCCTGCTGCCTTTCACCACTGCCAACAGCCCAGCTCCCACTGCTCCTCCAAAACTGTTCCCAACCCCATCCCCATCAGCCTGTTTGTCTTTTAGGGTCCGGTGGCTTACGTGCCCCAGGAGGCCTGGGTCCAGAACATGTCTGTGGTGGATAATGTGTGCTTCGGGCAGGAGCTGGATGCACCGTGGCTGGAGACGGTCCTGGAGGCCTGTGCCCTGTGGCCGGATGTGGATGGCTTCCCTGCAGGGGTCCACACCCGAACCGGGGAGCAGGTGAGGGTCCTGGGGGGCCTTCATGGGCCAGGGAGGCAGGGTAGCCGGGGGCCATTAGCTGCCCTGACCTGTGGGTGGTGTGAGGGAAGGATACAGGGGAGACAGAGTGGGCAAGAAAGTAGGAGAAGAAAGGGGCCCAGCTCAGGGCCAGGCACATAGCAAGTGCTCAGTAAATAGTCATTAATGAGAATGGTTGAAAATGGAGACTGAAGAGAGGCCGGGAGACATGGCATGGGTTGGTGGGGTGGGGGGTGGAGGCTCTTTAACAACTGGAAATGAGGTGACCCAGGCTCCTGCCCTGCTTCTCTGGGTGACACTGGTCAGATTGCTTCCTCTCTCAGGACCTCACCACAGAATCTGGGTAGAGATGTCTGATAAACAGGATGTGTGCCTCCAGAGCTATGGGTTGGGCAGGGATTGACAAACTATGACCCACAGATCAAATCCGGCCCACCAGCTGGGTTTGTAAATAAAGTTTTATTGGAACCCAGCCACGCACATTCATTTACCCGTGGTCCATGGCTGCACTTGCATGATCAGGGCAGAGACGAACAGCTGTAACAGAGACTAGGGTCTCTGTAACAGAGACTATTTATTTATTTTTGGCAGCACTGGGTCTGCGCTGCTGCACGTGGGCTGTCTGTAGTTGCAGAGGGAGCGCGGGCTGCTCTAGTGGCAGTGCACAGGCTTCTCACTGCAGTGGCTTCTCTTTGTTGCAGAGCATGAGCTCTGTGGTACACGGGCTTCAGTAGTTGCAGCATGTGGGTTCAGTAGTTGTGGCACACGGGCTTAGTTGCTCCACAGCATATGGGATCTTCCCAGACCAGGGATCAAACCAGTATCCCCCTGCATTGCAAGATGGATTCTTAACCACTGGACCACCAGGGAAGCCCCCACCAACCTATTTTAAATAGTTACTATCTGGCCCTTTACAGAATACATTTGCTGACCCTTGGATTAAGGAATTGAGAGTGGAAAAGTAGGAAATAAAGTAAAGTAAATGGGTAAGGTTTCCTGGAAGGAAGAGGAGAGGTTCCAGGAAAGGTTCTGGAGGAGCCAGAAAGAGCAGCTGAGAAGGAATATCTGGGGAGAAAGACAAGGCATCCTGCAGCCAAGGGGAGGGAGTGGGGTGCCTGCTGCCCTCCACGTCTGTCCAGCTATGTCACATCCTAAACCAAACATGATTTCCTGTTGCCTGCTCCCCTGAAACCCACCCCATCCTTGGTAATGGAAGCTTCATCCTTGCAGAGCTCAGAGCCTAAACCTTGGTGTCCTCCTTGATTCTCTCTTTTTCTTACACCCGTGTCTAATCCACCAGCAAATCCTGCTGGATCCCCCTTTGAGGTAGACCTAGAATGTTCTGTGCCCCCCCACCATCAGCTCTCCCCACATAACAGCCATGCAGTAAATAGGAGTGGAATGATGAATGAATGAATGAATGAAAATAAGGACTGAAAAGTTCCCACTGGATTAGGCAACAGGGGAGTGACCAGTGCCCACGAGGAAGGCTGTATGAGTGGAGAAATGGGAATAGAAACCGGACTCGAGGGGAAGGAGAAGCAGATGCAGGAAACCTGGCTGGAAAAGGGAGAAGCCAGGCAGGGTGGAGGTGGGGGATGTTGTTTTGAGAGCAAGTGTTTCAAGTTGGAAGTGGCCATGGAGGACAGGCACTGTGAGCCATAGCTCATTCTGGTGAGCAGATGTGTCCTAACATCACACTGGCATTGCAGGTGTAAACCCAGGTTCCTATCCCTCTCTTGTCACCACAGGGCATGAATCTCTCTGGGGGCCAGAAGCAGCGGCTGAGCCTGGCCCGGGCCATCTACAGGAAGGCTGCTGTGTACCTGCTGGATGACCCCTTGGCAGCTCTGGATGCCCATGTTGGCCAGCACATTTTCAACCAGGTCATTGGGCCTGATGGGCTGCTCCGGGGGACGGTAAGTTTGGGAAAATGTCTCAGAGGCCATAGTGCAAAGGTAGAGAAAGTTCTAACCTACATCTGCTCACCACCACCCTCCTGGAATTCAGTTTTCCTCTTTGTAATGGTCAGCTTTTGCTGTGACCACACTGCATAACAAACAGCCCCCAAATCTCAGTGGCTCACATCTTCAGTCATTTCTTGCCTATAGGTCTGTGGTTAAAGTACCACAGCTCTGCGTCAGGTCACTGGCCAGGTTCAGGTGAACTGTGTCTTCTGGTTTCAAGACAGGTTGAAGGAGCTCCTTTACTTCTCTGTTGGGACATGCCATTTTCAAGAAACCTGGCAGGAGCACAAGAAGGGGAGGTCTCCCCACTCTGAGCCCCAGGACACTGCCAGCCCCCTCCCCCAGCTCTGGAACAGTGGTCAAGTGCATGAGTGTAACTTCCATCCCTTCCTGCCAGACTCGGATTCTCGTCACCCATGCACTCCACGTCCTGCCCCAGGCTGATTGGATCGTGGTGCTACAAGATGGGGCCATTGCAGAGATGGGTTCCTTCCAGGAGCTGCTGCATAGGAAGGGGGCCCTGGTGGGCCTTCTGGATGGAGCCAGACAGCCAGGAGATGGAGAAGAAGGAGGTACTGGCTGGGCTTTGCTGGTTCTCTGTGCCTGGCTTCTGCTACCCTTGGAGAGGAGGTTACACAGCTCCCACTGGCCAGAGTGGAGCCTTCAGACCACACTCTCCCTACAGGCCCAGGCCAGAGGCAGACAGCTCTCCCATGAGGCCACCCATCCCCCAGTAGGTGTCAGTGGAACTTTCTATGAGCCAGGGGCTGTGCTAAATGCTTCTATAAACATGCATTGTCTTATTTGGTCTTCACAACCCCCCTGTGAGGCACCATGCAGTTATTTTTTTCGCCTGATTTTTCATTAATGTAGTGTACGAGTCCAACTTTCACGTGTATATGTCTTTACATAAGCCAGGCTCACATCTCTTCCTCAGAGCAGTGGTTCACAGACTTTTGGATGCAAAAATTTACTTGAAATGCTCATTTAAAATGCCATTCCAGGCTTTCCCCATGAAGATTTTTGGATTCAAAGGCTTTTGATGGTTGTGATCAATGTACCACACTTTGAGTAACAGGCCCAAATATGATATACCTAGACTAGCTTCTCAGCCTGTTGGCTAAGGTCAAGTGCATGTGTGCATAGTTGTTCAGTTGTGTCCGACTCTTTGTGACCCTTTGGACTTGAGCCCACCAGGCTCCTCAATCCAAGGGATTCTCCAGGCAAGACTACTGGAGTGGGTTGCCATGTCCTTCTCCAGGGGATCTTCCTGACCCAGGGATCCAACCCGCGTCCCCTGTGTCTCTGGCATTGCAGGCAGATTCTTTGCCTGCTGAGCTATCAGGGAAGGTCAAGTATAGTATGAGGGCTTCCCTGGCGGCTCAGTGGTAAATCTGCCTACCAACGCAGGAGATGCAGGTTGGATCCCTGAATCAGGAAGATACGCACTCCAGTATTCTTGCCTGGAAAATTCCATGGACAGAAGAGCCTGGTGGGCTGCAGTCCACGGGATCGCAAAGAGTTGGACATGACTTAGCAACTGAAAACAGACTCGTATACCTAGAGGTACTGTGATAGACCAAATGAGGCAATAAGAATGTAGCTCTTGGTTGGCGAGTGTAACTTAATGGTAAGTAAATTATAGTATTTTATATCAAAACAAGTATAGATAAGTAGGTATTCATACAAATCTTTAAGACAGCCACCCAAGGAAGTTTTGTGTTTATTATGGGTGCTATGTGGTGCCACAGAGGTATCATTTGATTTTGTAATAAGATGAGGGGTGTGCACTTACTACTCACTGAATTGCCAGCAGTTTGGAAGTTTGACGTTTGTGTTGGGGCAGGGGATTCATGCTGAGTTAATTATTTATGCCATGATTAAACCTACTGAGTTATGTAGCGTTATCAGAAGCATTGTTGGATGGGACTTCCCCGGCAGTCCAGTGGTTAAGACTCTGGGTTCCCAGTGCCAAGGCCATGCATTCGATCCCACACGCTGCATGGTGTGGTCTGGCCGAGAGCTTCCTCAGGACCAGGTGCTGGGGCAGCAGATTCAGGGTGCAACCATGGACTCTGGGCGCCCACTGCCGCCTGCCCTCGGACAGGACCCACCACCCCAGGCTCCAAGTGCATCCAGCACCCCCACGGCCTCGTGGTGGCCAAGGAGGAAGGGGTTGGGGCCGCCAGGGCTCTGCAGAGGGGTCTAGGTCGGAGCAGGAAGGGGCCCACAATGTGCTCACGAGTGCACTGTGAGTCCATCTCGTTGTGCAATTATTGCAGCCACTTTTCAGAGGAGCAGCTCAGCCAAAAAAGAGTTAAGTAATTTGCCCAAGGTCTCAAGATTAGAACTTGAGTGCGTTCAGCTCCAGAGTCTGTGCTTATAACTGCTACAGGGACCTAGCAAGGAGGTCACTTGGTGCCTTGAGGCCAGAGGCCCCGGGCGTGCCAGCTAGGGGTTCTACCTATCCAGAGAATCCAGAGACTCTACAATCCTTACTGGAAAAATAGACAGTGTTCTGGTAGGAAAGTCAGAAATCCATGTTCAGCCACAGTGATGATAAAGAGCTGCCAGGGTCACCTTCATTAACTCATTTGATCACCACTTAGCACCTGTGAGGTCAGTACTGTACTTACCTTCATTTAAAAAAAAATTATTTGTTTTAACCAGGAGATAATTACAGTACTGTGATGGCCTTGGCCATACAGCCACATGAATCGGCCACAGGCATACATGTGTCCCCTCCCTTCCTCCTGAACCCCACTTCCACCTCCCTCCCCACTCCATCCCTTCAGGTTGTCACAGAGCATCAGCCTGAAACACATACATTACAATTTGTAAAATAGAGAGCGAGTGGGAGTTTGATGTATGACACAGGGAACTTCCATATTTTAGATGAGAACTGAAGCCTGGAAGTTAAAGAACTGGTCCAAGTTGACCTGATTCGTGAGTGGCAGTGCCAGGGTTTGAACCTCCATCTGTATGCTGTTTGCTGCCCCTCCAAGACAGAGTCAGGGCTCACAGCCAGGTCTCCCCACATCCCAGGCTCCACCTCCTCTGCCAAGCAGTGGCTCACCCTGTTAAAGTCCCTAAACATTGATTCACTGTGTCACCCACCTGGAGCTTGAAGATAGGACCCTCCCGGCCTGGGAGATGGTGGGCAGGAGGGTCCTTCTTTGGAGAGAGGACATCTGAGGTTGGGTGAGAGCTATCTGGAAAAGAACATTCCAGAAACAGTGAACTGCTTGTGCAAGGGCACTGGGGGGACTCAAGTGATTGGACTTGGTGCAGTGATTATTGCTGTTTCCCAGCCCCAAGTTCATAGCAAATGCTTGGTTATTTTTGCCAAGTGAGTAAGTGGGTGAGTGAATGAGGTTCTGGGAAGAACCCAGGGAGGACGGAGTGAGAGAGAAGGAGCCAGGTGAGAGGACACGGTTGCTCAGTGAGTGAAGGCCGCACAGCCAGTGGGTGTCAGAGCCAGCATCCGGGCCCCGAGGTACCGACCTCCATCGAGTGACACGGCTCCCTTGACCTTGCAGAAACAGAACCCCCGGCCAGTGCCAAGGACCCCAGAGGCTCTGCTGCAGGTGGGAGGCCTGAGGGCGGATCAGAGAGGTGAGTTTGCTGTGGTGCTGAGCACAGGGAGGGCCCGAAAGCTGAGGCTGAAGCAGAGGTGCTGTGTGACGGCCTGCATTCCAGGAGGGTGGGGTGGCCCCAACCATTCTGGATTGAACACCTGCTGAAGACCCACCATGGGGCCCAGTGCAGGATGATCACCAGAGACCACTGGCTGGTCAGTTAGCTGAAATGACTAAGTCCCCACGTGTCCCTTTCACAGAATGACCCATCTGCCTTCAGGTGTGATGAAGGCCGTGAAGTTTGTCAGAGTTGTCTCGTGGCCGCAGTGGGGCAGGGCCGATGCAAAGGAGGAGTCAGGCCATGCTTATTAATGTCGGTGCCAGGCCCTGTGGCTCATGCTTTGAGGGACATCAGTGTCCCTTGGTGCTGGCGGGGTGACCAGGGGGAGGCCCGGTGTCCCCTTTTCTCCAGCTCCCTCTGGCCGCTCACTGATGGACTCACTGAGGGACCACCTTTGCACTCCATTTTCATGGAAAGTGACCTTGTAAAACAGAACAATAGACCACTGGGCGCCGCCAGAAAGTGTGAGAGTGTGCACTTAAGTGCCAGTTGTTGGGGGACCACAGGGGGAAGTGGAGGGGCCTCAGTCCCTGAGGCTGGGCCCAGTTCCTCCCATCACAGTCAGTCACCCAGAGCACTCCTGGGCCATACGCTGGGCAGGCCTACGGTGTACAGTATCTTAAGAGCAGATAGATAGACATGTAGATGGATGCTGGGTAGATAGATAAATAGATAATAGGTAGAGAGGTAAGCAGGTAGGTAGGTAGACAAATAGCAAGACAGAGAAGCGGATACATAGATGTAGAAAGATGAATATTTTATTGGAAAAACTTGCTAACCATCCCCCTTTCTCTCCATTGTTGTTGTCTTTTCATTGCTAAGTTGTGTCCGACTCTTTTGAGACCCCATGGACTATAGCCCACCAGGCTTCTCTGTCCACGGGATTATCCAGGCAAGAATACTGAAGTGGTTGTCATTTCCTTCTCCAGGAGATCTTCCCAACCCAGGGTTCAAACCCGTGTCTCCTGCATTGGCAGGCAGGTTCTTTACCACTGTGCCACCAGGGAAGCTCTCACACAGCTACGTCAGTCACTTCTGACACCAGATGGGTGCTCCCCTACCCTCCTCAAACCGTCACAGCAAGCGATTCTCCAACACCAACAGGATGTCCTACAGTTGAACTCAGTTCTGACGCTGACTACCTGGAGAGAATGTCAGATCCCACAAGTGAAGGGCTCAGTCCCTCATGCCTGCCCCCCCCCACTTCAGATGCCAATCACAAGTAGTAGGTCCCCAGGGTTCCCACAACTTCTGTCCTACTTGGGGACAAATCGGGGGTTTGGTCACACCCTCCTTGAGTTTGATTAATTTGCTCGAATAGCCCACAGCACTCAGTTTACTGAAGGATGTGATCAAGGAGACAGAACAGCCAGATAAAGAGACAGGGTGAGGTCTGGGAGGGTCCTGCATGCAGGCGCTTCTGTCTGCGTGGAGCCCAGTGTGTCAACCTCTGGGTGTGTGCACTAATCTGGAAGCACCCCAAATCCCATGTAATTGGGATTTTATGGAGGCTTCCTGATGTGGGCATGATTCATCATTAACTCCATTTCCTGCCCCTCTTCCCTCCCTGGAGAATTGGGGTGGGACTGAAAATCCCAAGCTTCTAATCATGGCTTAGTTTTTCTAGTGACCAGCCCCCATCCAGGAATCCACCCAGAGTCATCTCAGTAGAACAAAGATGCTCTCAAGGCTCCTCTCACTTAGGGATTTACAAGGGTTTTAGGAGCTCTGTGCCAGGGATGGGGTCAAAGACCAAATATATATTTCTTAACATAAATCACAATATCACAAAGATAGATAAATTGATAGATGGATAAATAGATTGATGGGTAGATGATTGATAGACAGACATAAATTATCCCCATTTTACATCTGAGGAAACTGAGGCATGGAGAGATTAGTCAGCTGTCCATGGTCTCACAGTTAGCAAATGGCAATTCATGCTTAAGGTCGTCAGCCTACTCAGCCACAGTTAGTAGGAACAATCCAAAAGTGTTCAGCAGACTTCCTGAAAACCTGGACTGAGAAATCTGAGAGTAAACAGCAGGTGCAAAATGACTGCAGCAATGCTTAGACCAAAATGACAACCAAGAAGCTTCCTCAGTAAGATGGCATTGGAAGAACAGGCTTGCTTGACTCTGGGGTAATAGGTGGCATCTAGCTGGCACTGCAGAGGGAAAATAGCATGGCACCTAATTGGTGCTCACAGTGATAGTTGAATGAATGAATGAGTGAGCTTGTGACTCAGTGGCTACCATACACCCCATGAAGAGAGACACTGATTTGTCCTCATTTGCTCTAAATGACAGGTTCATGAAGTTAGTCCCTGAGAAGGACAGCGCTGCTTCAGAGGCCCAGACCGGACTTCCCCTGGATGACCCTGAAGGGCCAGCATGGCCGAAAGGAGAGGACAGCACACAATATGGCAGGGTAACCATCTGCTGCTCCCCTCACCCCTTGTCCACTGTTACTGCTGTTCCCGGGGCTTGGGACCTCCCAACATATACAGCACTGGGTGCAGGAAGAGGTTGAGGGGGACAACTCACCTTTATTGAACACCTACTATGTGCCAAGTAAGATTCCAGACACTTCATACTTCTTAATGCTCACAACCACCATAAACTCAGATGATGATAGCTCCACTTTAGAGATGAAGAAACTGAGTCCTTAAGGAGTTTAGAGATTTGTCTGTGTTCTCACAGCTAGCAAGTGACCAATCGGGACTCAAACTTAGGACAGTCTGAATCTGAAGTTTACAGTATTTCTTTCCTACGCTGCTCTGTCCACCCATCCACTCCCTACCTATTCATTCATTCATCCATCCATTTTCCTTTCCACCCACTCACCCACCCATCTACTCAGGCTTCTATCCATCTCACCCAACCATTCAACTCTTCACTCACCCAGTCATCCACCCATCCATCCATCTTGCCATCCGTCCATCCACCCAGCCTCTTACAGACCCACTCTTTTAGTCATCCACCCACCCATCTACCTGTTCACTCACCAATTCATCCACTCAACCATCCACCTACTCATCCACCCAGCAAACATTTTCAGAACCCCTACTGTGTGCCAGACGACGTTTCTGCCTTGGTGGAGATTGCAGGCCAGTGGTGGTGGGGTTAGGAAATGATTAGGCTAATAAGAAAGGTGATATCGGGTAATGATAGATGCTATAAAGAAAATAAAGAAAGTGATGAGATAGGAACCAGCCAAGGATCGAGGGCCTGATTGGATAGGATGCTCTGAGGAGTGACATTTGCCATCCCTGAAGGAGGTGAAGGAACCAGCCATGGAAAGAGCAGGGAAGAGCATTGCAGGCAGAGGGAACATCAGGGGTCAAGGCCTTGAGGTGAGAAGAAGCCAGAGAGAAGGGTCCCATGAGACCAGCAGATAGTGCATAGCGGGCAGGTAAGGTCAAAGGGTGTACCAAGGTTTGGAATTTCTTCCAAGAGCAAGAGAAAGTCAAGGGCAGGTCAGCAACAGCAATACGGGGTCAGGTGGATGTTTGAACAAGTTCATTCTGGGTGCAGCTGCATGGAGAATTTCATATTTGTAGGAACTAGACCTTAAATAAAGGACTTAACCACTCTGTGTCTCAGTTTCCCATCTGTCAGGTGGGAAATATGAGGAGGAGGGAGACACATGCCTGTCCATAGTAGGTGTTCAAATAACCACTCCCAACCCAGAAAGTGCCACCGCCTGTCCCCATTAAGGCTCCCACTGGCCATCTGGGAGCCATAGAGGAAGAGGGTCCTGAGGCTGGGCGGGCCTGGGGGGAGGTGATGCTCCAGGTGGGAGGTACTGTACTGCATGATGGTCCCATCTGCCTGTTGGCGTGTTTTGGGAGCCTCACCTGGCCTTTCCTGTCTCCCCCTGGGGCATCGCTCTGCCCATGTCTCTCCTATGTGTGCTACAGGTGAAGGCTACCATGTACCTGACCTACCTACGAGCAGTGGGCACCCCGCTCTGCCTCTACGCACTTTTCCTCTTCCTCTGCCAGCAAGTGGCCTCTTTCTGCCGTGGCTACTGGCTGAGCCTGTGGGCAGACGACCCCACCGTGGACGGGCGGCAGACTCACACGTCCCTGCGGGGCTGGGTCTTCGGGCTCCTGGGCTGTCTCCAAGGTACCCCTCTCCATCCTCCAGCTGCACCCAAGAGTTCCTCGGGACTGCCTCACCTACACACCCGGGCTCACCCTCTCTTTCCTGAACATCTGGGCAACCGTCCTGGGTGCAAACACAGACCTGCATCCTTAAGCTGGGGCTGGGGAAGTCCCTACTTTTACAGACCCCTCAGAGTCTCCCAGCCTCATCGGCAAAGGCAGAATGTTGGCCCCCAGGTTTGGGGGCAGCTGAGCACTTAGGTCAGCTGGACTCTGCCCCTCCCTGAGGCAGAGGGGACCACTCCAAAGTCTGACTGCTGGTGGCTTCCAGCAACCCCACATGCCTGCCACTCCCAACCCCCAGAGGAGGCGGGTCCTGGACCACTTCCCCACCATCATTGCCCCCCAAATTCTCTCTCTTTTTTTTTTAAATAGCTTTATTTTTTGGGTTCACAGCAAAATTGAGCAGAAGGTATAGAAATACACCCCCTACCTCCGCATGTATATAGCCTGGGTCATTATCAACATCCCCCACAGTGGTGCATTTGTCACAAATAATGAACTTATATCCTAGTTACCTGAAGTCCACAGTTGTTTTTTTTTAAACAGCCTTCTTCTTTTTTTTTTGTGGGAGGGGGGCTGTGCTTTGCCTCAGTTGAGGCACGTGGGGTCTTTGATCTTCGTTTCAGCATGCAGGATCCTTAGTTGCGGCATGTGGGATCTAGTTCCCAGACTAGAGATCCACCCTGGGCCACCTGCATTGGGAGTGCAGAGTCTTAGCCATTGGACCAGGAGGAAGTCCCCCAGAGTCCACAATATTCATCAGAGTTCACTCTGAGTGTTGGACATCCCATAGACTTGAACAAATGTATAATGATATATATCCACCATTAGAGTGTCATACGGAATAGTTTCAACTGCCCTAAAATTATCTGTGTTCTACATGTTCACCTCTGGTTCATTGATCTGATTGTCTGTACTTTCGCCAATACCGCACAATCTTTTTTTTTTTTTTTCTGAGTTCTATACTGTATTTTTCTTCTACACTTACTGATGTAGATGACGCGCTGCACCGTGATTTGACTTACATCATGAACTGATTACCACGATAAGTTTAGTGAACATCTGTCATCTCATATAGATACAAAATTAAACAAATATTAAAAAATTTTTCCTTGTGATGAGAACTCATAGGATTTACTCTCTTAGCTTTCATATATAACACACATCAGTGTTAATTAGGGCTTCCAGGTGGCTCGGACGGTAAAGAATATGCCTGAAATGCAGAAGACCGAGGTTCGATCCCTGGGTCAGGAAGATCCCCTGGAGAAGGGAATGGCAACCCGCTCCAGTATGCTTGCCTGGAGAATTCCATGGACAGAGGGGCCTGGCGGGCTGCAGTCCATGGGGTTGCAAAGAGTCGGACACAACTGACACTTTCACTGTCAGTGTTAATTATATTTATCATGTTGTACATCACATCCCTAGTATTTACTTACCTAATAGCTAGAAGTTTGTACATTTTGACCACGTTTATCCAGTTCTCCCTCCCCCCATACCTCACCTCTGGTGACCAGAAATCTGATCTATGAGTGTGTTTGTTTTTGAAGTATAATACATACAACACTGTGTTAGTTCCTCTTCAAAGTTTTCAACTTTGAAGATGCTTGTTGATTATTGGTCTCATGCCAGTTTCCTGTTACATAACATAGTAATTTGATATTTGTCTGCATTTCAAAATGATGACCATGAGAAGTCTTAGTTATGATCTGCCACTGTAAAAAGATATTAAATAACTATTGACAATATTACCTCACACTATATATTTCATACCTCTTGACCCATTTATATTGTAAAGGGAAATTTGCCCCCTTTAACCTCTCTGACCTATTTCTCTCCTCCCTCCACTCCCCTCCCTTATAGCAACCTCCGGTTTTTCTCTCTGTATGTGTGACTCTGTTTCTGTTTAGTTATGTTTGTTCAGTTGTTTTGTTCTTTAGGTTCCACATATAAGTGAAATTACACAGTATTTGTCTTTCTCTGTCATTTCATTTAGCATAATACCTTCTAGGTCCATCCATGTTGTCCCAAATGGCAAGAGTTTTCTTTTTGGCTGAGTAATATTCTATTGTATATATACTACATCTTATATATCCATTCATCTATCAATGGGCACTTATGTTTCTTCCATGTCTTGGCTTTTGTAAATAATACTGCAATGAGCATAGCGGTGCATATATCTTTTCAAATTAGTGTTTTCATTTTGGAGGAATAAATATCCAGAAGTGGACTTGCTGGATTGTATGGAAGTTCTATTTTTAATTTTTTGAGGAGTCCCCATACAGGTTTCCACAATGGCCACACCAGTTTACATTCCCCTTAATGGTGCACAAGGGTTCTCTTTTCTCCACATCCTCACCAACATTTGTTGTCTTTTCGAGAATAGCCATTCTGACAGATGTGAGATGATAGCTCACTGTGGTTTGATTTACATTTCCCTGATGACTAGTGATGTTGAGCATCTTTTCAAGCACCCGTTGACCATCTGTATGTAATATTTGAAAAATGTCCATTCAGATTCTCTGTGCATTTTTTAATTGGGTTGTTTGGTTTTTTGACATTGAGTTGTATGAGTTCTTAGTATATTTTGGATATGAACTCCTTATCAGAAATATCATTTGCAAATAACTTCTCCCATTCAGTAGGCTAATTTTTCATTTTGTTGATAATTTACTTCACTGTGCAAAAGCTTTTTAGTTTAATGTAGTCATACGTTACTGAGAGAGGTTTTTGTTATTTGGGGGGGGGGGTTGTTTTTGTTTCTTTTATCCTGAACAAGTGCTGGATTTTATAAGCTTTTTCTGCATCTATTGATATGATCACGTGATTTTTCTTCTTTGGTCTGTTCTGTAGTAGATTACATTAATTGATTTTTCAAATGTTGAAGCAGCTCTGCACATCTGGGATAAATTCCACTTGGTCACGATGTATATAATTCATTTCATGCATTGTCAGATTTCGTTTGTTGTTTTGTTGAGGATTTTTACATGTCCGTTCTTCAGAGACATTGGTCCATGAGTTTTCCTGTAATGTTTGTCCGATTTTGGCTTTAGGGAATGCTGACCTCATAGAATAAGTTAGGAAGTGTTCCCACTGCTTCAGTCATCTGAAAGAAATTATAGAGAATCTGAAAAAGATTGTAGAGATTAATAAAATTTCTCCTTAAATTATTTGTTAGAACTCAACGAGAAACTCACCTGAGCCTGGCACTCTCTGTTTTGGAAGCTATTAATTATCAATTCAGTTTCTCTAATAGTTTCTGAATAGGTCTACTTGGATTATTTCTCCTTACATAAGTCTAGGTAGATTGTATCTATCAAGGAATTGGTCCACTTCTCCCTGGTTGTCAAATTTATAGGCATAGAGTTGTTCATAGTATTCATTTATTATAGTTTAAATATCCATGGGATCTGTAATGATATCCTTTTATTTAAAAGTGCAGATATTAGTCATTTGTCTCTTCTTTCTTTTTTCTTAGTCTGGCTATAAGCTTGTCTTTTTATCTTTTTTTAATTTTTTTATCTTTTCAAAGAACTTGGCTTTGTTTCCACTGCTTTTCTTTATGATTGCCTGTTTTCCATTTCACTGATTTCTACTGTGCTTTTTATGGTTTACTTTCTTCTGCTCACTTTGGGTTCAGTTTTCTCTTTCTGGTTTCCTAAGGTGAAAGCTCAGATGATGAATTTTAGGTCTTCCTTTTTTTCTAATATAGACTTATTCAGTACTATCGATCTCTCACTAAGTTGCTTCAGTCTGACCCTTTGCCACCCTATGGACTGTAGCCCACCAGGCTCCTCTGTCCATGGGATTCTCCAGGCCAGAATACTGGAGTGGGTAGCCATGCCCTCCTCCAGGGGAGCTTCTCATCCAGGGATCAAACCTGCATCTCTTATGTCTTCTGCATTGACAGGCGGGTTCTTTAGCACTCGTACCGCCTGGGAAGCCCCATTCATGTTATACATTTAAGTACTGTTTTCACTACATCCTCCAAATTTGATGTCGTGTTTTTATTTTCATTTAGTTTAAAATATTTAAAAACTTCTCATGAGGTTTCTTCTTTGACCCATGTGTTACTTAGAAATGTGTTGTTTAATCTTCAAATACTTGGGGATTTTCCAAGTATTTGTTGTTTCTCTGTAATTCCAGCTGCAGTCTGAGAACAGACATTGTAAAGTTTCTCCTCTTTTAAATTTGTTAAGGTGTATTCTGCGGCCCAGAATGTGGTCTATCTTAGTGAATGTTTCATATGAACTTAGGGATTTGTGTTCTGCTGCCGTTGGGTGAAGTGATCTGTTGTTGTTCATTGTATCCAGTTGACTGATGGTGTGGTCGAGTTCATCTCTGTCCTTACTGATTTTCTGCCCACTGTGTCTGTCCTTTTCTTACAGAGAGGAGTTGAGGTCTCCAACTATGATAATGGATGCATCTATTTCTCCTTAAAGTTCTATCAGTTTTTGCCTCACATATTTTGATGCCCTGTTGTTAGGCAGTACACATTAAGGATTGCTCTGTCTGCTTGAGAACTGACCCCTTTATCATTATATAATGCCCTCTTTATCCCTGATAACTTTCCTTACTCTAAAGTCTGCTCTATTTGAAATTAACACAGCTACAAACTATATAGGTATGATGTACTGACTATATAAAACTATATGTCTCAACCTAGTTTAAGCAACAGGAGAATTTATTGGCTTATGTAACTGGAATCCATAGGTAACTAGTTTCAGGTATGGCTGGATTCAGGGGTCCAACAAATGCTGGAAGATTAGCTTCATTTTCCTCCTCTATGATAGCTTCCTATGCAGGCAGACTTGGTGGTAAGATGGTATCTCACAGTTCCAGTCTGGCCATCTCAAAAAAGTGAGCACCTCTTCCCAAGAGTCCCAGCTCTCACCCTCATTGGCCTGACTTGGGTCATGTGTTCACCCCTGAACTAACTGCAGAGGTTTGAATTGTCCAGGGATGAAATTCTCCCCACTCTAGAAACAGAAAGTGAAGTTAACTCCATTGCAAGCACACAGATGGGCTCTGGGAGGAAGCGGATATATTGGTTTCCTAAGGCTGCCGTGGGCTTCCCAGGTGGCACTAGTGGTGAAGAATCCACCTGCCAATGCAGGAGACGCGGGTTCAATCCCTGGGTCGGGAAGATCCCCTGGAGGAGGAAAGGGCAACCCACTCCAGTATTCTTGCCTGGATAATCCCATGGACAGAGAAGCCTGGCAGGCTACAGTCCATGAGAAAGCAAAAGAGTCGGACACTACTAAGCAACTAAACAAGAAGAACAGGGCTGCCATAAAACTGATTACCACAAGCTTGGTAGCTTAGAACAACAGAAGTTTTATTCTCTCACAGTGCTGAAGCCAGAAGTCCAAAGTCAGGGTGTCAGCAAAAACTGGTCCCTCTTGGAGGCTCTGAAGGAGAAACTGTCCCTTGCCTTTCTCCTAGCTTCTGCTGGTCGCCGGCCATCCTTGGCATACCTGGGCTTGTGGTGCATCACTGCCTCCATGTTCACAGCATCTTCTCTTCTTATCCAATGACACTAGTCACTGGATTTAGACCCTGCCCTAAATCCAGGATGGCTTCATCTCAAGCTCATTCACTAATAATATCTTCAAAGACTCTATTTCCGAATAAGGTCACTTTCTGAGATTCCTGGTAGACATGAATTTGGAGGGGGGACGCTATTCAGCTCTCTATGTGATGGTTCCATCAAGGGATAATCAGGGTGGTCAAAGTCATAAGATAGCCACCGTGGGGTGATGGGGGTCTCCAGCCCTGATGCCCTGATGTCTCTGTCCCCAGCAATCGGGCTGTTTGCCTCCATGGCCACAGTGCTCCTTGGTGGGATCCGAGCATCGAGCCTGCTCTTCCGGGGGCTGCTGTGGGATGTGGCCCGGTCTCCTATTGGCTTCTTTGAGCGGACGCCCATTGGGAACCTGCTGAACCGCTTCTCCAAGGAGACAGACATAGTAGATGTGGACATCCCAGACAAACTCCGGTCTCTACTGATGTATGCCTTTGGACTCCTGGAAGTTGGGCTGGTGGTGACAGTGACCACCCCATTGGCTGTCGTGGCCATCCTGCCACTGCTTCTCCTGTATGCTGGGTTTCAGGTAAGGAGAGCTCAAGGAGGCTCCCGGGGTCATCCAAGGTCACCTCCACCAGTCCCCTGTCTCTGGACAGGACAGAGGTTCCATGCAGCTGCACATATAGGGGCCACCCCAGAAGAATTCTCAGAGACAGAGACACCACAGTCTGTTTCTAACACTTATTCTCATCTCTGTCTCTCAGATGTTCACATCAAAGTTCTTAATATCTAACAGTTTATCTTGCTGCTGCTGAAATCGGCTTCCTCTTCTCCAGTGATCTGGAAACCAAGAAGGCATTGCAAGCTCTTGAAGACTTGCATTAGGCTTGACTCTTTCAGTAGCTAAAACCAGAGGCCACCTTAAGTTAGCTTAAACACAAGAACCGAATTCAGTGACTTATGCTTCCAGGGTGTAGGGGTCAGCTGTTCCCAGAGTGCTGTCACTCCATGTCACTCCTTAGTGGATCTCAAAGTGTGGTATCAGAACAGCAGCATCAGTTTCACCTGGGAACTAGTTAGAAATGCACCTTCTCAGGCCCCATCCAAGACCCCCTGACTCAGATACTATGGAGGTGGGGCCTGGAAATCTGGATTTTAATGAATGTTCCAGGTAATTCCAATCCATGCTAATATTTAAGGATCACTTATTCAGCTCTGCTTGGCCTAATTTAGCACACACACCTTCTCCAGGGGGCAGGTCTGATGGCCCTGTGGCAACCCTGTACTTAGAGCCTCCCACCTCAGCAACCCCAGCACAAGCAACCCTTCTCCAGCTCGGCAATCATACATCAGTTCCAGGGAAGATTCAGATTGGTCCTTCATGGGGCATGTGTTCATCCTGAACTCATCACTGTGACCAGAGGAATAGTTTACTCTTCCTTGCAGGGCTGTGTCATGTGAATACCTCCTTGATCAGATCTCATTATTGACAGCTAACCCCCCCGCACCCCCTCAAGGAAATCAGAAGTAGAAAAAATCTTGGTAGCCAGACAAAAATCAGAAGTAGAAAAAAAACAACATGGTAGCCCGACAATATCCATGGCTATCACTTCCCTCCACAACTATCCCAAGTCTTTTCTATACCCTCTTGAGCTGGGGGAGGAACTGCTTTCTCTGAAGCTTTGGAGTTGGGCAGAGATGGATTTGAATCCAGGTCCTGGCACTTGTGTGCTGTAGAGGCTTGGACCGCTTCTTAATCCTTCTGAGTCCTTGGTGTTCTTACCTATATCCTGTGAACAATGCTTACTGCCTCCATATTCACATCAATGCCTACCTCCAAATGCCCACCTCACCATGACTGAATAATGCAGTTCATCCTTGAACAACATGGAGATTAGAGGCACCAACCCTCCTTGCTATTGAAAATGTGCTTTTAAGTTACAGTCGGTCCTCTGTATACACAGTTCCTTCATATCCACAGGTTCAGCCCACCGTGGATCATGTCATACCGAGTATTGACTTTTGAGATTTACTAAAAATCCACAAATAAGTGAACTCATGCAGTTCAGACCCATGTTGTTCAAGAGTCAGCTGTATTTGGAAAGAGCCTGGCATGCATCCCAGTAATCAACAAAGGCAGGTTCCTCCCCACCTGCCAGCTATACAACACTTCCAAGTCAAAGCAGATAACAACATATATTGTTTGTGCATCACTGTGTTCCCAGCACCTGACATGTAATCCTCGAGTTAAGTGAATGCATTCGACTTGTCCATCTGCCTTCCTTGCCTGTTGTGGCTTTGTTCCCACAATGGCCCTAAGTGAAGCAGTTGGCCTTGGAGCTGAGAATGAGACATGTACAACAGATTAGTGGTTTCTCCACCCTGGCTGTGCTTGAGACTCACTTGAAGGCTTTTTAAAAATTCCAAAGCCATCTGGTGATGATGCCAGAAATTCTGACTTAACAGTGCTGGGGTGAGGCACTGGGAGTTTTTGAAGCTTCCCAGGTGATTTTTAAAACGACCCATGGAACTCTGATTCTGCAAGGACATTGGAGCCCAGAGAGGAGAAGCAGCTGACCCAAGGTCACACAGCAAGCTGGTAACAACTCCCTCTGCTTCTCAGACTCTCTCTCTCTGTTTGTGACTTCTCTGCTGTCCCACTTCAGAGCCTATACGTGGCCAGCTCGTGCCAGCTCAGACGCCTGGAGTCAGCCAGATACTCATATGTGTGTTCTCACGTGGCTGAGACATTCCATGGCGGACCAGTGGTCAGGGCCTTCCGGGTCCAGGGCCCCTTTGTGGCTCAGAATGACGCACACGTGGATGAAAGCCAGCGAGTCAGTTTCCCGCGGCTGGTGGCTGACAGGTAGGAAGGGGTCAGAGAAGACCCTATAATACATCTGTGTCTGCTGAGAATGAGAGAATGAAACCTAATGTCATACTGTGTGGCCAGAGAGGTCAAGCGGCCTGCCCAGGGTCACACAGTGAGTCAAGGGTAAACAGAGCCTAGATCCCAGGGGTGCACATGGCTCACACTATGAGCAGATGCAGAGTGGCCTGGGGGTTCCCCAGCAGCAGGTGGCAGGAGGTACAGACGTCAGAAAAAGAACCCTCTGTTGCCTTGATGACAAAGGAGCTACATAAACATCCTCAGCCTCCTTTCAGTACTAAGCAAGAGTAAGAACACCAGCTTTGAGCACACACAGACACGGGAACAAATCCCAGCTCTCCAACTTGCTAGCTGGGTGATCTTGGGCAAGTCACATAACCTCTCTGAGCCTCATTGTCAAAGTGGATTTGGACTCATGGAGTGGCTGTTGAGATTAAACAAATATAGCTAATACTTGTAACGTGCTCACCACATGCCCAGCACAGTCCTGAGCATCCTCTGTGGGTTAATTGATTTAATCTTATTAGCAATGCCACCAGACAGAGACTCTTTTACAGAGGATAAATCTTAGGCACAGAGAGATTTAGGAACTTGCCCAGGGCCACAAAGCAAATACGTGGTGGAATCAGGATTTGAATCCAGGCAGTGTGATGCCAGAGTGTGGAGAAGGGCAAGCACATAGCGGATGTGAATTCAGTAAATGTCAGTTCCTTCCAATTTTTCTGCCCAGGTCCCCAGCAGTTGGGGCTGGCTATGAAGCTCTGTAGCTGTGGGTAGTGTCTCAACTCCATCTGCCTTCTGGGGGAACTGCCATGGCCCCTTCCTGGGGTCCTAGCCCAGGGAGGAGGAACTTTACAAATATTTAGGAAGCACCTGCTTTGTCCAGAGGTCAATAATTTCTGCACCATATATGGCAGGTGTATCTCATTTAACCTTCTCAACTGTAATAAGCCAGATATTATTTCATCCCACAGATGGGTAAGCCAGGGAGGACAGAAGTGAAGGGACTCCCCCAAGGTCAGCCATCTAGGAAGTGGCAGATCCTCAATCAGGCAGATGTGGCTTCAAATCACTGTGTTTATTATGTGTGTGGACTTGGACCCTCTCAACCCGTGTCCTCATCTTCCATTGGGGACAAGAGTCTCCCCATTGTGGTGTTGTTAGGAGGACTAGGTGTTATGTGCAGTGAAACCCAGAGCTCCCTGAAGACAGGTTTTTTTATCTCGTCCCCACCATCTGCTGCATGTATCACACACAGTAGGTGCCTAATTCACATCTGCTGAACGAATGAATGGTAGAGCAGGAATGCAATAAAAGGGATGCGTATTTCTTCAGCCACTCTATATATATTTGTTGAGCACCTACTATGTGCCGGATCCTGTGCTGGGTTCTCGGTGGGGACACAGCCGTGAACGAGATGAAGTTGCTGCCCTCATGGAGCTCACAGTCTGCTGATGGAGGCCGACAGTCAAGGACGGATTAGTTTAGTTTTCGAGAGTGATAGAAGGAAGGAGTGGTCTGAAGGGCTCTCCGAGGAGGTGATATCTGAGCTGACTTGTGTGAGGGTAGGATGTTGGTCAGGTGAAGATGGAGGTGTGGTTCAGGCAGGGGGAACACAGGGGATGTGGCTCGCCACGGCCCAGGGACAGAAAGCAGAGCTTACTTGAGCACCTACTGTGTGCTGGGTCCTGAGCTGGGCACAGGCGAGACGGGGCAGCCTGGGCCTCCCCCACCCTCCAAGCTCGAGTGGGACCTGGGTGTGGAGGAGATCATAGCCGGGACCCTGTAGGTACTTGAACTGGCACAGCCCTTGTGCCCAGGGAAGCAGGTCCCACAGAAGGCCCCCACTGACCCCACTTTTATTTGTCCTTTTGCAGGTGGCTTGCTGCCAACCTGGAGCTGGTGGGGAATGGGCTGGTGTTCGTGGCCGCCCTGTGCGCAGTGCTGAGCAAGGCCCACCTCAGCCCTGGCCTCGTGGGCTTCTCTGTCTCAGCCGCCCTCCAGGTACTCCAGACACCCCCCTACCTGGGCTCCGGGCTGTGGGCAGAGTGGACATGGACCCCTGCCAGGGGGACCTTCAAGGACCCAAGTCCAGCCTACCAGCCAGTAAGGAAAACACAGTTCTGCAAGAGCCAAGGCTGGACCTCGGGCAAGACTCTTCTTCCCTCTTGGAGCCTCATTGTGCCCCTCCGAAAAATGGGCAGTAACCCCTTCCTTCCAGATGTTGTAAAGATTCATTGAGATAACGTATATAGAGTCCATTTCCAGTGTGTTGTTAATATTTTGTTAACTCTTAATAACAATATCTAGTGTCAGGTTATGACATCTGTAAAGGATGGCTTCCCTGGTGGCTCAGACAGTAAAAAATCCGCCTGCAATGCAGGAGACCTGGGTTTGACCCCTGGGTCAGGATAATCCCCTGGAGAAGGGAATGGCGACCCACTCCAGTATTCTTGCCCGGAGAATCTCATGGACAGAGGAGCCTGGCGGGCTCCAGTCTGTGAGTCACAAAGAGTCAGCCACGACTGAGCAACTAACACTTTCACTTTTTTCACGTCTCAGGGGAAAAAAAAAAAAAAAATATATATATATATATATAAACACACTTGCATATGCAAGTAGCATTCACTATGAATGAGACATTGTTCTAAGAGTTTTATAAACACTAGCTCATTCAGTCCTGCCCGCAGCCCCATCAGGAGTCCTGTTATATCCTCATTTTATAGTTGAGGCAGCTAAGCTTAAGGATGCAGCAAGTAAGAGGATGGAGCCTGACTGACGGGAGGGTCCTTTTCTGTCGCATGGTCCAGAAGGCTTCTCTGAGGAGGGGGCCCGAGATCTGTGGCTCTCCAGTGGGATTATGGGGGAGGGAAGTGGACAGTGGTCCTGGTGTGGAATCAGCAGAAGGCACGGCCCCAGCGTGGGGGGAGAGGTGCGACTGGTGTTCGAGGAATGGCACAAAACCCAGTGTGGCTGGAGGGAGTGTTTGAGGGCAAGATTAGAGGGAATTGAGGATGGGGAGGGGTCGGGGCAGGGCTGGAGCAGACAGGGCGAGTGGGCCCTGTTAAGGACCTTGGTGTGCTTCCCAGTGTGATGGGAAATCAGGGGAGGGAGCCCTCTCTGAATGGAAGTCAGTGGGCCTGGGTCCTGCTGGGTGTCCTTGGGAGGGCTATGCACCCTCTCTGGTCCTGTCTCCCTACCTGCTTCAAGAAGGATTGGACAAGCTGATGTCTGAGGGCTCATTTCTGGTCCGCATACTCCAGTTTGACTAAAGGGAAAGAGGGATCCTTGTGGCTACAGTCAAAGTCTGCCCCCTTGTCTGCCCCGGATGCCACCTCCCAGCCCCTGCCTCACCTACGGGGTGGTCTTGCTGAAGCTGTCCTGAGGGGTCTTCTCGCACCAGGTGACCCAGACGCTGCAGTGGGCCGTTCGCAGCTGGACAGACCTGGAGAGCAGCATTGTGTCGGTGGAGCGATTGAAGGACTATGCCCAGACACCCAAGGAGGTGACGGGCGGGAGGTGGGGCGGGGGTAGCGGGTCCCATCCGGGCTTCACAGCAGAGGACGGCAGACCCAGGTTGACATCTGCCGCCGGCTTCAGATCCCCCACCGCTGTAGACCAGAGTCACAGCCAAGGTGGCAGTCATAGTTAAGAGGGTAGGGTCTGAAACAAGGTCAAACCCTGGTTCTTCTGCTTCCTAGCTTGGGCACAGCAGGGCACTCTGAATGACAGGGGACCGTGAGTAGCAGCATGATAGTAACATGATGGCAACATTACAGAAACATCAATAGCATGATAGTAACATGATAGTTTGAGGCTTCGCTGGTGGTTCAGATGGTAAAGAATCTGCCTGCAGTGTGCGGGAAACCTGGATTTGATCCCTGGACTGGGAAGATCCCCTGGAGAAGGAAATGGCAACGCACTCCAGTATTCTTGCCTGGAGAATTCCATGGACAGAGGAGCCTGGTGGGCTACAGTCCATGGGGTTGGTTTTCCTGAAACATAACGGCAGCACTGTAGGAACAGAAGAGAAACAGCAGCAGCCTAACAGTTCTGGTGTGCTAGGCAGTCATCCCACCATAAAGGACTTCACACAGGGTCCAACAAACCATAAATACTCAACACGTGTCCACCGCTCTAATTAGCCCAATTTCATGGATGGGAAAGTCAAGGCTCAAGAGAGTGGAGTGACCCGTTGAAGGTCACAGGAATAGTGTATGGCAGCACCGGTCACCACACTGCACAGAGTTGCCCTTTTCATTAAGAAAAAAGGAGAGTATCTACCTCTATTAGTGAAAGAATATTATTTGACAGTTAATACTGGATAATAATAATAAAGAGTAGCCAACACCATTATAATTTTCACAATACTCAATATTATTTGTTTTTAGCCTTGCCATATTCCATGCCCCATAAGAACCCTGTAGAATAGCAATAAATATGCTCATTTTATGGGGCTTCCCAGGTGGCACCGCTGGGTAAAGAATCCACCTGGCAGTGCAGGAGACATGATCGACACGGGTTCAATCCCTGGGTCAGGAAGCTCCCCTGAAGGAGGGCATGGCAGCCCACTCCAGTATTCTTGCCTGGAGAATCCCATGGACAGAGGAGCCTGCCGGGCTCTAGTCTGTGGGGTTGCAAAGAGTCAGATGTGACTAAAGTGACTTCACGTGCATGCCCATTTTACAGAAGGGGAAACTGAGGATCAGAGAGGTAGGCCATTTCATGAGAAACCTGGAGAAAGGCTCCCCTGACCCAGTGTCCCCTCCTGCCTCAGGCTCCCTGGAAGCTGCTTACCTGTGCAGCCCGGCCCCCCTGGCCTCGTAGGGGGCAGATTGAGTTCCAGGATTTTGGGCTGAGATACCGACCTGAGCTCCCACTGGCCGTGCGGGGCGTGTCCTTCAAGATCCACGCAGGAGAGAAGGTGAGCGGCTCACCTACAACTTCCTCCTCGTGGTGGCCAGACTGGGCATCATCCCAGGGTCCAGGTCCTTAGCACCAGCTCCTTCCTTCCCTCCCCACCTCAGGTTCCCAGTCTCCAGACCCACCACTCCCTCAGTGGAACTTACCATCTTCCCCAGACCAGCTTCCGTCTTGGTGAAACTACTCACCTTCTTGATGTCTCAGATAATGAAGCATCTCCCCAACTTCTTTCTTTTTCCCCTGTCATTAGTTGAACACCTACTATATGCTGGGTGCTGTGTTGAATGTTCCACGTATTATCCAGTTCGCATGGGCTCAGTTTCTGGCTCTGCTATGGCTGACCTTGAGCAAGTCACTGCATGCTTTGGTCTCAGTTTTCTCATCAGTAATAATGGGAATAATAATGTCAATCTCATAGAGCTGTTGAGAAGCTTAACTGGGTTAATACATAGAAACTGAATGGAACAGTGCCTACCTGGCACATAGCAAGTGCTATAAAAGTGTTAACTAATTCTTTTTTATGCATGGTTATTTGCATTTTTACTCCAACATCAAGCCTAGCATCATTCCATTTACAGATGCCTAGTTAGGCTGCTTCATTGAATCCCTGAATCCTTCTCTACCCACCCCACACAGCGGCACTTTCTTTCTGCCCTCCTCCCAACTGCTCCAGGCCCCCCAACCTCCTGTTTCATAACCTCCAACCTCTTTTCCTGTGATCTTGATTTGAGCACGTCATTTCCCTGCTCCACACCTTCCTCCCTCCTCGTGTCTTTCTGGTAAAACCCAAACTCTTGAGCTTGGCATTCAAGGCCCTACCCAGCTATCCACTTCACTCATTATCCTACAAGGGATTAGGCAACATTTGTGGAGCAGCGGCCTCTAGGCCAGATGCGTACATGGTGGTGCCCTTGGAGAGGTTACAGCCTAGTACTTGGTATCATTCAACTGGAATCTTCGCCCTCCCCGAACTCCTGCTTATCCTTCAAGATTCCTCTCAAGTATCCCCTCCTCCATGAAGCCTTCTCTGATCAACCTCCATCCCAGGCAACATGAACAGCAGCTCCATGCTTAGGGCCAGAGCTTGATTACAGAGAGGGCTTGTTCATCACACTGTGTTAAAATTAAGTTTACTCAAGGGCGCTGTTTCCAAGATCAGATGGTGAGCCGTTTGGAGCAGGGACTCCTTAATTTCTGTATTCCTGGTGCCTTAAAGAGTGCCTGTCACAGTGGGTGACACAGATGTTTCATTCATTTATTAAACAGTGTTGATCCCCCACGAAATGTCAAGGAAGGGTGAGGGATGGATTAAAAGATGGGCTGGCAGATGGAAGGATGAAGGATGGATGGCTGGGTTTGGGGGCTGGATGGAAGGAAGGAAGAGGCATGGATGGAAGGATGGATGGATGGATAGGATGGAGTGAAAGGAGAGATGGAAGGAAGGAGTATGCATTGAAGGATGGTGAGTGGAAGGAAGGATGGACAGATGAAAGGATCAGAGTGTGGTTGGAAGGAAGGGTGAGGGAGGGAGGGATAGGAGGAAGGGGGACTAATAGGATGGGACAGAAATAGATGACATGGGATGGAAGGGAAGATGAGGATGATGGAGTGGTGTGGATGAAAGGATAGGAAAGGATGGAAGGAGGAAGGAGCAGAAGGAAGGGTGGGGAAAGGAATGAAAAGATGCGAGAGATGTATCAGGATGAGGGAAAGATAGAGAAGAATGCACAGACGGTTGGACGGATTGATGAAGGGATATATGGACAGGTGGGAAGATGGAAGGACAGATGGGCAGATAGAAGGATGGATGCACAAAGGATGATGGATAGATGGATGGATCTTGGGTGCAGGGTAAACGTCTAGCAAAGACATGTCCAGGAACCCTCTGTGGCCTGCCTTCTGGCCAAGCCCGGTTGGAACAGGCCATGCCATCCCATCCCCTGGCAGGTGGGCATCGTCGGCAGGACAGGGGCCGGAAAGTCCTCCCTGGCTGGGGGCCTGCTGCGGCTCGTGGAGGCGGCTGAGGGTGGGATCTGGATCGACGGGGTCCCCATCGCCCAAGTGGGGCTGCACACATTGAGGTCCAGGATCACCATCATCCCCCAGGTGAGGCCTGGGGAGAGGCGGGCAGAGACGGGAGGTGTGACTAGGCCCAGCTCTGACCCGCTGTCTCTCCTGGCCAGGATCCCATCTTGTTCCCTGGCTCTCTGCGAATGAACCTCGACATGCTCCATGAGCACACGGATGAAGCCATCTGGGAGGTCTTGGAGACGGTGCAGCTCAGAGCCACGGTGGCCAGCCTGCCCGGTCAGCTGCAGTACGAGTGTACCAACCAAGGCGACAACCTGAGGTAGGGTCGCCCCAGCCAGCCAGGCTTTGTGAGGTGCTGGGGGAGAGGCAGGTGTGGCCAGTATCCCCCCCCACCCCCGCCACCAGCGTAAGATGCCCTGGAAGTCACCTCCATAGGATTATATAGGATTGTCAACCCTGTTCTGTTTGTAACCTCAGTACAAATCCCATCCCTCATAAGCAATTCCAACTCTAACACAATCTCTGAGTATCAAGTTTCTCTCTCCTAAATCTGTTTCTAAATTTCTTTGGTGGCAAAAGCCAACCTCTACTGACCCAAGGCAGTTTATGTCTTTATTTTTCTCACTCAGCATTTATTTTGCTACAGAAATACTGTGTTTGAACTGGGGTTGTTAAGTAACATATGACGTATGCCTTTAAAAGCTTTAAGAAATTGTAGTAAAATACACATAACATAAAATTTACCATCTTAACTATGTTTTAGTGTCCAGTTCTGTAGTGTTAAGTACATTTATATCATTGTGCCTCCAGAACTTTTTCATTTTGTGAAATGGAAACTCTGTAGCCGTTAAACAGCAATTCTCTATTCTTCCCTCCCTCTGGCCCCCTTTAACTTTGTTCACTGGGTTTGACAATTCTTGGTACTTCATTGAAGTATATTGGGTCAATTCTTCTCCCTTGGTTCTTGTCTTGTCATAGCAAAGGATTGCATTGACAGACCAGGACAGCTCAAGCAGGCAGGATTTATTAAGCAAGCAGGACTCTCTCGAGACAGGAGAGCAGATCAGCCCCCATAAGAATGGTCTTGTCTCAGTTTTCCTTTATATATCTCTTGTTACTTCCTCTTTGGTGGTTCCTGGGGCTTGATTGATTGTGCCCTGTGCAAATGAGTCATGAGCCCAAAACCAATCAGGGAAGGGGTTGTGTCTTCCCTCTGGGCTCCAATTTCTTCTGCAAATGAGGCGTAAGCCAAGACCAATCAGGGCAGGGGCTGAGAGGAGGACGTCGTGCAAATGTAAATGAAGCATGAACTTGACAGGTCCAGTCGGGGAAAGAAGTGTATGTTCTCCCATTGTCGTTTTGGACCACCATCTAGGGCCGTTTCCCTATTCTAAGTACCTAACAAGTAGAATATTATAGAACTTGTCTTCCTGTGACTATCTTATCACACATAGCATGATGTCCTCCAGGTTCATCCATGACATAACAAGTGCCAGATTTCCTCCTTTTTTAAGGCTGAATAATATTCTGCTGTATGACTAGATCACATTTTTCTTATCCATTTATCCATTGATGGATGCTTGGGTTGTTCCCATGTTTTGGTGACTGTCAATAGTGCTGCTGTGAACATAGATGTACAGGTGTGTGCCTTTTTAGAAATCAAGACATTCTGGATTCTTCAACCCGTCTGACCCAGAAGGTGTTAGGGTAAGGGCCCATGGGTGGTAATGGCAGTAGAGGGACAGCAGAGCTTGGTGATCAAGAGCATAGACATAAGTGGAGGACCTTGGGCAAGTTATTTAATCCCCTGTGTTTCAATTTCCTGTCTGCAAAATGGGAATAATAATTAGAACCTGCCTACCCATGAAAGGATTGAACAATACATGTAAAGTTGTTGACACAGTGCCTGGTGTGTAAGAAATATTCATTTCACTATTCATTTTAATACTCAAAGCTACAGTCTCACTAATCCCATTTCACAGAGTTGGAATCCGAGGCTTGAGACTTACCAACTTGCCTGGCTCTTAAGTGGTGAATCTGGAGCAAGGTCCAGGCACCTGACACCCACAAGGCCAGTCAGTCCTGGTTCCCTAAAGGGTTTACTCAGAGCAGAAGCTGAACATGGCAGGAAATAGCCCCTCAAACACCCTTGAGCCTCCAGGCTCTGGGAGCTCAGTAACTGCGTGTCCTTGACCCTCAACTTCCTCATCTGTGAGTGAGTGAGTGAGTGAAGCCGCTCAGTCGTGTCTGACTCTTTGCGACCCCATGGGCTGTAGCCTACCATGCTCCTCTTTCCATGGAATTCTCCAGGCAACAGTACTGGAGTGGGTTGCCGTTTCCTTTTCCAGAGGATCTTCCCGACGCAGGGATCGAACCTGGGTCCTCCTGCATTGTAGGCAGGTGCTTTACCATCTGAGCCACCAGGGAAGTCCTCATCTGTAATTGGGGTAAAAGAAGGACTTACTCTGTGATGATCACGGCTTTTACATGACTTAGCTCGTCCTTACAACCTAGTGAGGAAGGGTTCTGTAACATAACACACACCTTTGTGGTCTCCATGAGATGAGTCAGTATCCACCAACACATGGGGTATGTCTGGCACACAGTGAAGACCATAGAATAGAGATAGAAATAGCCATTCCACAGATGGGGAGACTGAGGCACAGAGGCTTTGTATGACTTGCCTAATGTCACTCTGCTCAAAAATGGCTGGATGAGGATTCCTATAGACAACAAGGGACCCACAAGTAGGGACACACCTCCCTCGATCCTGTGGCTGCCGTGAGGAGTGGGGACACTTGTGGGCATGCCCTGCAGGTCAGTCCTGACGTGCAGACATCTGGCCTGACTGTCCCACTTCTTCCCAGTGTGGGCCAGAAGCAACTCCTGTGTCTGGCACGTGCCCTTCTCCGGAAAACCCAGATCCTCATTTTGGACGAGGCCACGGCTGCTGTGGACCCAGGGACCGAGCGCCAGATGCAGGCTGCCCTGGGGAGCTGGTTTGCACAGTGCACAGTACTGCTCATTGCCCACCGCCTGCGCTCCGTGCTGGACTGTGCCAGGTAAGCCCCCCTACCCCACTCCATGTAGCTGGCACTCCTGCAAGCAGAGGAAGGCATCAGGGTTTAGAGCCGGAAGGGCTGTGGAATACAAGTGTCCATTGTACAGACGGCAAGACTGATGCCCACAAGGGAAGGATAAGCCCGAGGACACGTGTCCAGCAGATGCTTCCAACTGGGTCATCAGGGTCAAGAAGCTGCATAGAAGGCCAGACTCTCTCAGAGCAGACATGCTGGGCATTCAGAGCAACTGAGTCCGTGGGCTGGAGTCTAAGGAGCTGCCTGTCTCTCCCCTGCAGGGTTCTGGTCATGGACGAGGGGCAGGTGGCAGAGAGTGGCAGCCCAGCCCAGCTGCTGGCCCAGAAGGGACTGTTTTACAGGCTGGCGCAGGAGTCAGGCCTGGTCTGAGCGTGACCCCTCCATCCTCCTCTGGCCCCACCAACCCAGAGATTCTGCCAAGCCCTGGAGACGTGCTGACCTGGGGTCATCAGCAGCCCCGTGGAACTGAGTCTAGACTCCTTTCTACTTTCTGGGAGGAGAAAGTGCCATATCATCCCAGAGCCAGGAGGACGCAGCCATCCCATAGGTCGGCCCGATCAGGGCCCATCCAACCCCTTCTATCCCTGAACCAAAGTCAACAGCAGCTCTCTGCCCTGGCTGCCCCACTGGACTCAACTGAGGACCCCCAAACCTGCCTGTGCCCAGGCTCTACCACAGACCAATGAAATCAGAATCCCTGGGACTGGAGCAATGGTGTGTGTACCTTTTACAGAGTACCCCTTCTATTTTGAGATGATTGCAGATTGACAAGCAGAAAAAAAATATAGTCCAGAGAGCTCCTGTATACCCCTTCCCCACTAATAGTAACATCTTTCTATTTTAAGTATAGCTGATTGACAATGTTGTGATAATTACTACTGTATAGCAAAGTGGTTATACATATATGTATTACTTTTAATATTCTTTTCCATTATGATTTATTATAGGATATTATATTTCCCTGTGCTATCTATACATCATAAACTAGTCATAAAATATGACTATTTTAACAATATTAATTCTTCCAGTTCAAGAGCATGGAGTATCTATTTCTTTGAACCATCTTTGTTGTTGTTACTCAGTCACTCAGTCGTGTCAGACTCTTTGCAACACCAGGCAGCACACCAGGCTTCTCTGTCCTTCACTATGTCCCAGAGTTTGCTCAAATTCATGTCCACTGAGTCATTAATGCTTTCTAACCATATCAGCCTCTGCTGCCCCTTTCTCCTTTTGCCTTCAATCTTTCCCAACAACAAGGTCTTTTCTAAAGAGTTGGCTCTTCGAATCAGGTGGCCAAAGTACTGGAGCTTCAGCATCAGTCCTTCCAATGAATATTCAGAGTTGATTTCCAATTAGGATGGACTGGTTGGATCTCCTTGCAGTCCAAGGGACTCTCAAGAGTCTTCTCCAGCACCATAAATTTCCTTTATTAATGTCTTAGAGTTCTCAGCAATATGAGCTTTATTCCTAAGTATTTTATTTTGGGGGTTGCAATTTTGAATGTTTTTTTTTTTACATTCCCCTTCTGACATTTCATTGTTGGTGTGAAGAAATGCAACAGATTTCTGTATGTTAATCTTGTATCCTGCTATCTTGCTGAATTTATCAGTCCTAGTAGGTTTTGTGTGGAGTCTTTAAGGTTTTCTATATACAGTTGCATATCATCTGCATATAATGACAGTTTTACTTCTTCCCTTCCAATTTGGATTCATTTCTTTTTCTTGTCTGATTGCTGTGAATAGGACTCCCAGTACTATCTTGAACAGAAGAGTTAAGAGTGGGCATCCTTGTCTTATTCTGGACTTTAGCAGAAAGGCTTTCAAAGTATTCTGTCAGCTGTGGGTTTGTCATAAATGACTTTTATTATCTTGCGATATGTTCCCTCAGTACCCACTTTGATAAGAAATTTTCTCATGAATGGCATTTTTTCAAATGCTTTTTCTGCATCTATTGAGGTGATTATGTGGTTTTTATCTTTCGTTGACATGGTGTATCACATTGGTTATGTATGTTGAACCATCCTTGTGAACTTAGGATAAATCCCACTTGGTTGTGGTGTATGATCTTTTCATGTGTTGTTGGATTCAGTTTACTTATATTTTGTTGAGAATTTTTGCATCTATATTCATGAAAGATATTGGCCCATCATTTTCTTTTTTGGTGGTGTCTTTGTCTGGTTTTGGTATCAGGATGATGGGGGCTTCATAGAGTATCTTTGAGAGTGTTCCCTCCTCTTCAGTTTTTTGGAAGAGCTTGAGAAGGATAGGTATGGTATATTTGACAGAATTCACCTATGAAGCCAACAGTAACATCTTAAAAGACAATAGCTCAATATCACAACCAGGAAATTGACATTGGTACAACCCACAGATCCTGTTCAGATTCCCAGTTTTACTTGTACTGTGTATGTGTTTCCTTTCTATGCAATTGCATCACCCCTACAACTTCCTGTACCCATCACAGTTGGGATGCTGCCCACTTCCATCTCCACATGGACCCCTCAAGTTGTCATTTTGTAACCACACCCACCTCCCTCCCACGTCTGTAATCACTGGTGTGGTCCCCAGCCCACGTGATTTCAATGTGTAGCCAGGACTGAGAACCACTGCTCCATCCTCACCCTTGAGCTCCTGGGAGTATCTTGTCTGAAGAGATGCACAAACCACAACCCACACAAGGCACGGCCCTCTCCAGGCAAAAACCCAGCATGCAGTTCAGTTCCAAAACCAAGATGCGAGGAGCCAGGTCTCCTGGGCCTCACCGGGAGAATTTGCTCAGGATTTGGAATGTTTCATCCATTTGTTTATCAAAGACCAAGTTCTGCCCCAGCAGCAGTTGCAACACTCAGGGCATTTCTGGTTACACTTCTGCCTACCAGGTGCCAGGGGGGAGATGCTGTTGGAAGACCAAGGTCAGGGATGTCCTGTGCCCCCTGTGTAGGATGGTCAGCGATATCCCTGGCCTCCACCCACTCGAAGCCAATAGCACCCTCTCCTCTAGTTGTGATGAAACAGTGACTGCCCACTGAGTCACTGATCCCCGGCATCATCAATAATCCACCAATACTTGGGCACTGGCTGTGTTAGTGTGTCAGAGGAGCCTGTCGACACCCACCTACTTGCCAGGACACAGCCTGCCTGTCCCACTCAGCTCATGGGGTCCATCTTGACCTAGGATTTTCAGCCCAGAGTAATCTAAACCCAGCTGCTACCTCCCCCTTTTCAGGATGTGACCAGAAGTTCATTTTGACAACTTCAAAATGGGGTGGGTGTTGGCATCTCTTGCCTGCCCGTGATGCCAGCCAAATGTCGTCATTACTAGTGATTTTGCTCCATTCTGCAGATGAAGAAACTGAGGCTCAGGGAGTGGACGTGACCTGGCAAGGCCCACCCAGCTGGGAAGTGGCAGAGCAGGCATTTGCCCTTGGGCCTAACGCCAAAGTCCACGTCATCTCAAGTGGGTGTCCATCCAACTGCAAGATGCGGTGACATGCAGGAAGGGACCAGACAGCACTGCCTGTGTCTCTGCCTGGAGCTGAGCCACCTGCTGCTCCGGGAGAGCCCCCATGGGCAGCAGATGTGTGGTTGGCACTCTCCCTTAGGGTCATTCCAGGGCCACAAGAGCCTCCTTCATGGAGGGAAGTGTTTTGCCAGGAAGCAGAGTATGGGCCATGGAACCAGCACCCTCGAAAGCCTGCTAACAAGGCTGCTGTCGGGCACACCCCATGGCTCCTTGGACACCAGCCTGCCAGCCACCCGGGCCATTAATCCCCCTGCCGTGGGTTCTGCCAGCAGCGCCTGGCTGGCAGGCGGAGACAGTGAAGAGGCAGGAAAGCCACATACAGACCTTCCTTGGTCAGTGCCTCTCTCAGTAGGTCCTTTAACCTCACCCGAGTCCCACTGGTCACTGCCAACACACAGCCCAGCTCTAAATGCCTGTTGTGCAGTTAATCCTCACAACTGGAAAGGGAAGTTATGTCACCCCGCGCCTTCCTAGGATGCTTTGCTGAGGAAGGCGGTATCATGAGGCCCCTTTTACAGGTGAGCAAAATAGAGCATAAGTTGAGATCTGAATCCAGGCGGGCTGGCTCCAGAGCCCATGACCTAAGTACTGCCGCACACCACTCTGCACACTTCTCTAACATCAGCTCACGGATAAGAGCCAAGTTCCACTCCAGAATCCTTCCCATAGGAAAGGGATCTTCTTCTTGGGCAGAGATGGGAGATCGGTGCATTTGTGTTGGCTGTGCTTTCCCTGGCCCCAGCACAGTACACAGCATATACCGACTATAGGAGGGGTCAGCATATACCGACTATGACTGGATGGATGGAGGGAAAGGTGAATAGGTGGATGGATGGACAGACGCATGAATGCACGAATGGTATCACCATATATGAAGGCATCCAAAGGGCTAGGCATATGCTGGGTGCTTTACCCCAATCTGTTTTCATCCTCACAACCACTTGGTCAGGTGGATACGAGGATCCCAGACCTACCAGTAAGGAGGCCGTGACGCTGGAAGGGCAAGTTCTAGGACCCACTCTGGGCTCAGACCCGGTTCAGAGAATGCGGTCACTGAGCACGTGCCCTCCGCCCTCCTCTAGAAGTGGGCGTTCAGCAAGGAATAGATTACAGCCCTGCTCACACAGAGCTGCCACTGTCAAACAGGGAAGAGAGCGGGGGATGCCAACAACTGGGGGAAGAGGGAGGACCCTGAGGTTGGAAGAACAGCAGTGAGGTGAGCAGGCAGGTGAGCCTGGGGCTCCTCTCTGGCCCAGGTTCCCTTTCCAGGGGAGAGCTGTGCAAAGCGCTGACTCCAGACCTGACACGCAGCAGATGCAGAACCAAGTTCGGTCCCCCTTCTCCTTCCACAGCACTGAGGTGCTCACCTGGAAGAGCAGGTGTGCAGGGCCCCCTCCTCCCCTTCTTCAGGGTTAATGCTGCACCTGCCCCTCTTCATCAAGCGGGTGAACTTTAACCACAACATACCCACAGGCACATGCGGGTCCCATGGCCATGTGGGATCTGACCTGAGATTTTAATGCTCAGCATCAGGCCCTGAGACAAACACACGAACATCTAAAATCAATCCCTCACCAGGCTCTCACACATGCCTCTCATTCTAAGGGTGACAACCTTGCGGCTGCTTTTCCTTGAGCATCTCTACCATCCGCCCCCCAGCCCCTCCGGCAAGGCAGCCTGGAGGGAGTGGGACACCGTCATGCGGGGGTGGGGGGGAATGCGTTCCATTGGAAGACAGATTCTTAACCACAGGACCACCAGGGAAGCTCCCAAGAGAAATTCTTGCCACACATGATGCTTGCCTTGCCTGTGTCTTAGAACCCGACCTGGGCCATGCACGTAACACCCACATCTGTGTTCATCTTCATAGCAAGCCCAGGAGGCAGGTATGATCAGCCCCATTTTACAGATGAGGCAACTAAGGCATGAAGACTAAGTGACTTTCCCAGGGTCACACAGCCTGCAGAGGATGAGGGCAGGACTCAAGTCCGTCCACCATGCCACACTGAGTCCCCACCAAACCCCACCTGCTTCTTAACCTCTAGGTTCCCAATTCCAAGAGCTCCCGCTAGAAACAACACACTTGCCAAGGAGAAAGGACAGCAGCAGACAAGAAGGTGCCCTATCCTGACTCTTGGAGAGAGAGCAGGACTCCTCACTAGAAAGAAAACTGAACAGTCGGTTAGAAAGAAGTATTTTTTTTTTTTACTGCAAATCATTTGCAAATGTTCACGTTTCCAGTGTAAGTCGTTACAAAAAGATCCCCAAGAAACACTTGGTTTATCTAATGTGAAAGAATGGTTTAACTTACAAAAAATAAATATATATTTCCACCTAAAAGGAGAAAGATGCTTCTCTGGTTTGAAGTCAGCAATGTAATTCACATAGCGAGCATGAATAGCGACCTCTCTCTGCTTTTTGGGTCTCACTTTGGTCTCCAACCGAGGGACCTACAGGGCTGAGAAGACAGGCCCCAACCTCCAGATGCGAGGCCAATCTGGCCATTCCCTGGGATGCCGCTCCTCGGCCCAACGCTTCCTCCCAAGAAATTAAAGTCTTGAGACTGTTTAGCTCCCTGGAGCAGTACTTTTAAAAAAAAAAAAGAAAGAAAGAAAAAGAAAATCACTGACACTTGTGAAAAGGTCCTTTTCTCGTCTCAGAAGAGACTCAGTAACCATAAGTCAAGTTATCCACCGTGCCGGCCTTGACAGTGAACCAGTAGCCCACCGGTGAGAAACCAAAATCTAAGAACAAGGAGGGGACTCACGGGGGCTCTTTTCAGTACCAGCTGCTCCCACCCGGAGGGACCAGGGTTCTTGGCTTAGAACGCTTCGTAACTGTGAGCAGATTTTCATTCTCGGGCAACTGGAGGCGTAAACACATTCTAGCTGTGGGTAAAAAGACAGAGGGAGGAAGGCAAAGACTGCGGTGGGTAAGGAGGTGAGCAACCAAGGGGGGAAGCCGGCACTGAGAGGCCTCTCCCAGCCTGGAGTTCCAGGGCCGGTCACCCGGAGTCCAGCCAGCAAGAAGCGCCGGGAGACGAGGCTGCCTCTGGCCAGTGCAGCAAGTCCTGTTGGAGGCAGGGCTGGGAGGCTGGTTCCCACCGTGTGAGCACCTGGTAGACCAGATGGCTGGTGAGAGGGCCGTCAGTGGTCCTTGGGACACTGCCCAAGGGTGAGTGTGAGCTTCACCAGGCCCCTTACCTCCAACTGCAGCCTTGGGGAGACAAGCATGTGGGGAGAGCCAGGCAAGGACGGAGAGGTGCTGGGGACCAGCGAGCTTATCCAAGGTGCAGAATCCACAGACTTCGGCTGGAGAGACCTGAGGCAGTTGGCTGGATTTGGTCACTAGCAGATTTTACGCAACTGATTTCTCTGGAAGTCTGACAGCCCAAACGTCCCCACAGAGCCGGGAGAACACGCATGCCCGCCCAGGGGCGTGAGAACGTGTGTGCATCTGCGGGGGAATAACAGAGCCAAGGGCGTCCGCATTGTTGGGGGGTGGGCTGCATCCCAGCGTCTCTCCCGTTTCCTCATGGCCAGTTCCAGGCAAGGGGCCAGAGGGCGGCTACTCTGTGTGGGTTTTGGTTTTGGGGGTTTTCATTTTTTTTTGGTTTCAGTCTATGAGAGACTTGGGTTCCCAAGGATGCTGACTCATCCCTGATTGCTGGCAGGTCGGCCCTGCAGTTCTGACCAGCTGCACCTGCTCCGGGCTCACACCAAGCCAGCATCTTTGGCCATGCTGTAGAAGAGACCTCTCTGCTGCAGGAGGTCGGAGGGGGAGCCCCACTCCAGGATCTCCCCTTTGTCCAGGACGATCACCCTGCAAGGGAGGGACGCAGACATGAGGCGTGGGGGAGGGGCTGGCACCTCGTGCCCCAGGAGTTTACCTGGGCAAGTCCCTGCTTTGGGTCAGATGCCTAACACCCCCTACCAGGACTTCTGCAGTAGCATCCACCTGGCTGCCTGTCCTCAACCCCAGTTCTAGTCAATGTCCTGTGATGTAACCTTCAGTACTCTCTTATCACCTTGTGTATTTCCCTCCCAGCACAATTCGCTTTTATCTGTTGCTGTGTTTATTGTCTATCTCCACACCCAGCCCCCAACTAATCCGTAAGGTCCCTTAGGCAGGCTCTTTGTGTGACAGCTCCCGGTTCGGTCCCCAGTGTCTGGAACGGGGCCAGGAATGTGGCAGACAATCCGCACATGTTAACTTTTGATTGAGTGATGTCAAAAATGCCTGGTACTAACCAGGACAAAAAGACACCGGGGCTGTCACGAGGCATAAGGTCAGTGTTGCATGAATGAATGAATGAGTGGGTGAACGGGGTGGGTGGGGTGGACCATGAGGCCCGGAGGCCTTCTGTGCCAAGGGCGTCACCTTGTGTAGTCCATGATGGTGTTGAGCCGGTGAGCAATGGTGAGGACGGTACAGTCATCAAATTGCGTCCGGATGGTAGACTGAATGAGGTCATCCGTTTCCAGGTCCACGGCCGCCGTGGCCTCGTCCAACACGAGGATCTTCGTCTTCCTCAGCAGAGCCCGGGCCAGGCACACAAGCTGGCGCTGCCCAACGCTTGACCGGGAGAGAAAGATCAGGAAACGAGTGTCAAAACCACCCCTGACGCTGAGCCCAGGCCTGAGCTGAGAGGAGGGAGAGGAGACACTGTCTGCTGCTCAGACCAGGAGGGCACTTCCACCCCCCACATCCATGCCCACATCAGCCATCACTAGTCGATCGTAACAGTCTTCCTGTTGAGCTAGAAGCAGTCTCAGATTCATTCTCAACACAGAGCTCAGAGGTGATAGCCAAGATATCTAATCAGTTCAGTACAGTGAGTGTAACCATTAGCAAATTGGCCCCATATCCATGCCTTCTGCAGGGCCTCTCTCAGTGGACTCTGGACTCGACCTTGTGCCTGGCTTTGGCCCCTGGGATGCTGGCAAACCTAGAGGCTTGGAACGGGGATGCACACCAGGGTGTGCTCACGCCTGCACTTCTGCCATCACCATGACAACATGCCTGGGCTGGTCTGCCAGGGAAGGAGGGACGCACGGGGCAGAGTCTAATGGCCCCAGTGGAGGCCAGCTAGAATATCCGCCTGCAGCCAGTGGCTCCCACCCATGTGGGTGAGCCAAGACTAGCAGAGCCGCCTGGCTGGCCGCCCCTGTGTGTGAGTGGCCACGGCTCTTGGTGAGCACATCTGAGGGTTGGTGCTTGGTTGTCATGGTGATGGATGCAGTGCGAGAGGCACAGGATCCCTGCTGTGCCAGGCATTACTGCTTTAGTTGCTGGATCCTGGGTGGAGCCTGGGAGAAGGGCCAGGCAGCTGGGGCTGTGGGTGGGGGAAGGGAGGGCTCAGAGCAGGGCTATTTACTGACTGGGAGAGAAGCCTTTCCAAAATGTAACAAATTCATTCTCCACTGAATGGACCTGGTGTGAGAAAGGAGCTGTTGGGATCATCCTCGTTACACCTCATGGTAAAGATGAGCCCAGAATGAAACCCATTATATACTGAAACTTGAGGCCCAGATAAGACATGGTCCTGAGAAGAAATTTAAGGCAACACAACACTAAAAGGCAACACATTATGCAATCGCCACCTACAGGAATCAGTCTAGAAAATTCATCATTCTCACCTGGTTCTTGGGAGGGAGGGTAAGAGATTCCTGTACCGCAGAGAAGCCAGTGTATTAACTGGATGCTGTGAGATGCTTAGGACACTGCCCACTGGGTGGCAGGAGTGAAGGAATGAATGAAACCTACTTAATTCTCCGTTATTTATGTGCGAAGGGGAGATTCCATGAAGAAACAGCATAATTTCAGTAAAAAGTCATGAAAACCACAAAGCAGAAACAAATGTCCATCTGAAAACACACACGCGTCACTTTCAGCGTGACCTCGCCCACCTGGGGGATGATGGTGATTTTGAAGCGGAGGTCGTGCAGGCCAATCTTGGCGATGTTGATGTCATCAATGATGATTTCTCCCTCGGCTGACTCATTGATCCGAAACAAGCCCAGGGTCAAAGACGATTTCCCGGCTCCTGTCCGCCCCACGATGCCAACCTGTGGGGCAGGAAGGGCCTGGGTGAAGTGGGAATGCTGGTATCTGGGCTTACCTCTCACCCCTCAGCATCCACTGAGCAGTTCAGTCATCTGGTCGACCCACCCTCTTCCCACTATATCCACTCCCCTCAGTAGCTTCTAGAGACATTCCTTTAGGGGCTGTTTTGGGCAAAGGTCACAAAGGACTTCCTTCTCTCTGCCAGCTCTTTTTAGAAATTAAAATTATAATTGGCTCCTTTAATAAGTTATTTGCAACTCATGATAATATTAAGTAACAATCAAATGGTTTTTCAGTTCTATGATGGTGAGTTTCCCCCATCCTGAGGTGCTGGAATATCTCAAAGGTTCAGGAAGATGCCCCTGTATCCCAGATGAGTGAGCAGAGAGGTCACGGGTATGACCTGGCCTCCACTTATCCTCTCAAGGGAACTGGGCTCCCCACTTAATGGCTAATGACTGACGTTCCAGGCAGAACTCTCCCCTTCTCATCTGGGCTCCGGAGAGGCAGCCTCCTTCACCCTCGGACAGCAAGTCACAGGGCAGCCTCATTATGGAACATAAGCCAGAAAGCCTCCATGAGAACACCGCCCACTCTGTCCCTCCTCTTATTACAAGTTGGAGAAACTCTCTCATGGGAACGGAACATTCTGGGCCTCATGCTAGGGCGATTTAACAACTCCTTCATGTTCAGAGAGAAAAGAAACATTGGCCTCTAGCAAATGGCCAGAAAGATGCTTGGTCTGATTCCTCAGGAGGGTCTGAGGGCAAGGACGTCTTCTAGGAGCAGTGATACCCTTGAGCCGTCCCTAGTAGTGAGGAGGGCATCTTTCTATTCTAGAGGCCTAGGGGCCAAGGGGGCACATGAAAAGGGGAGGAAGGGACTGGTCAGTGAACTGGGAGGCTCACGTCTTATCTAGAAAGAGTCAGGCAGGGAGGATGGGCCTGGTGCTGCCAGAAGTTCTGATCTTTCAAGAAAAGCAGGAAATGGATTTTTTTTTTAACATGAAACATTCCAGATTTTTCAGTATTGGCAACTGAATTTTTTTCCAAAATGTATCTCCTCTGGCTCCTGGGCTACCAGTCTGCAGCCCTGTTGGGACTCTCTGAGCAGATTTTACTGCCAAAGTCCCGCCCCTTCCACCCTGTGGTTCGAGGGCAGGGACAGCCTGGTGGCAACTTGTGCCCGATGGCGGACGGGCGGGGGTTGAGGGGCACCCACCTTCTCCCCGCCATCAATGGTGACGTTGATGTGCTTCAGAACCAAGTCCAGGTCGTCTCGGTACCGCAGGCTATAGTCCCGGAACTCCACTCGGCCCACCTGGGGCCAGTCGCTGGGCGGTGCCATATCCTCGATTTGCCAGGGAGCCTGCAATGACAGTGGGCAGTGGGTGGACGTGAGGGGTCTGAAGTCCGTCTCACGTGCCCCAGGACTCCACGTGAGCGGCCTCCACGACCCCTCTGACCTCACGGCCCTCTCCTTCCCACTCACTGCCTCACTGCTCCGGGCACTGACTTCTGGACTGTTCCCTAAACACACCCACGTGTGCTGCTTCTGGGCTTCTGCGCTTGTGGCTTCTTCTGCCTGGAACATTCTTTGCCAAACTACCCCTTCGGCCTGCTTGACTGCTGTGGATCCCAGGTTAATGCAACCACCCTCCTATCCCTGGGCCCCTCTTCTCCCACATTCTCTGTGTCCATTCTCTTTGAGAGCACTTACCACCTTCTGGCATTTTAAGCAAGTTATTTGTTTATTCTGTCACCTACACCACTGGAATAGCCCCTCTATGAAAACAGGTTCTTTTATTTGTTCACTGCTACATCCTAGAGCCCAGAGCACGTAGTAGGTGCTCAACAAACATTTATGGACTGAATCAACGAATGAGTAGTCTCCTCTACACAGACGCAATGCTAAAGGTGAGCTACTCCGATGGCTTCGAAGTTCTTGGCTTCGAAGGCCTGGAGGGTGACAGTAAAAGCAGCAGCCAGCAGACTTGAAGGTCACTCTATCACATTACCTCCTTTAATCCTCACTACAGTCCCAAGAGCGGAGTCCTTTCCTATCCCCAGTTTACACACGAGGAAACTGAAACACAGAGAGTGAAAGCAACTTGCCTGGAGTCACACAGCCCCCTATTTCTGAAAAGCTAATTCGTTCAGTTCACATTTCCTGAGGTCTACAGCTGGATATGCTCCAGGCTAGGCTCAGGACTCTCCAGGGAAAGAGAGGAACGGAGAGGACGATGATAGAGAACATCCCCATAAACTTCTTATGTTAATTTCTTTACACCCCTCATATAAATAAGGAGACGCTGCCATAAGAACACGGAGGCGACTGGAGAGAAATGGGTGAACTTTCTACCTGTAAATATATATCATATGTAATATATACAAACACATAAGTAAACAGATATATTTTAATAGTGGGAAGACTCTGGGTGATTATTCTCTTGTATTGTTCAAATTTGCTCTTATTCTAAAACTATAAAAATATATAATTAAAAGTAGAGAAAATAAGTACAGTATTTTTAAAAATGAAAAACTGAATTTCACACTTTAAATGAGTGACTGCATGGCATATAGACTATACCCCCAAAGCTGATATAAATAAATAGATAAAGCAAGGTAGGGTGGGAACCTGCTGGTGTAATGTGCTCGTATTTCCACAGGGGGCACTCACACCATTCTGAAGAACGCTCTCTGATGAGGCAGGCCCTGGTTCACCCAATTAAAGGACTTGGCACAGGTCACTTCAGTAAATCCCTAAGTCAGAGTCTAAGCAGGGTCACTTTAGTTTCATTCCCGAGGGGCATTTTCTTGGAATGCAATGATAGTCACTCAGTCGTGTCCGACTCTTTGTGACTCCATGGACTGTAGCCCACCAGGCTCCTCTGTCCATGGGATTCTCCAGGCAAGGACACTGGAGTGGGCTGCCATTCCCTTATCCAAGGGATCTTCCTAACCAGGGATCAAACCCCGTCTCCTGCACTGCAGGCAGATTCTTTATGTCTGAGCAACAGGGAAGCCCATGTGATCTTAGGCAAGTAACTCATCCTCTCTGTGTCTGTTTCCTCACCTGCAAAATGGGGCTGATAGTAGAAGGTGAGTTACAAGGGTGTGAAAGGATAAATGGATTATTCTACACAGAGTGTCTAGTACGGGGCCTGACACCGCACAAGGGCACAATGTGTGTGTCCCTATGATTATTGGTGGTGGTGGGGATGGAGGTATCTCCAGGCATTACTGCTATTGTCATTAACACTACTCCTGCTATTCAGAGATGGTGTGCAGACAGAATAAGGCAGTTATTACGGGCAACGTGACACCAAAGCCTTGGGTCCTACTCTCAGCTGTCCCGCTGACCATGAATGTGACCTCAGACCAGCCATCGTTCCTCACTACATGCCCTCTTCCTCCATCCATAAAATGAGGACTTGGGTTAAATAACTGCAGGGTTTCCCAAACTTCAGTAAACTCCTTACCAATAATAGCAAAATTTTTGCAATATCCATATACTGATTCTCTTGTTACTGTATCTGATAGCTTTAAACGACTCACTTGTACTTAACTTTTAAACCTGAAGAGAAAATGAGTATGATTCCTTTTGTGTAATGTAAGTCCCCATTCAAAACACGTAACAAATAACAGAGAGTTGTTTTTCCTTTTGGTCAGGTGGAAGCTGCCTGCGGAAGGCACATGCTGGGGTTCAGAGGATTCCTCTGAGCCAAGTTACACCGAAGATCATGCTCAAGAGGTCAGCCCGGGGGCTTGCCTTACCTCCTTCTCAGTTTCCGAATATTCCTTGAGTCTCTCCACGGCCACAATGTTGGTCTCCATCTCGGACGACATCCGAACGAGCCAGTTCAAGTATGTGGTGACCTGTGAGGGGAAGAGTCATCCGATGGAGCTTCTAGAGTGAGCGTGTGTTGATTTCATGAAGACAGCACGAAGTATGAAATGTTTCAGATAACGAAGGCCCAGCAGACAGCTACCTCAGATGCCGCAGCCAGACCTGCTACACTGCGTCTCTTATGCCAGCATCACATTTCAAAATAACCCACGGGGCCACACAAGCAATCAGAAAGGAAATGGGAAGGTATTTCCAACTAGATGATAGTTAAGAAAACACACTGCGACGAAATTGGGAGATGCTGCTAAAGCAGTGCCTCGAGGGAAATTTATAGTGTTGAGTATATTCTTCTGGTAGCTGGAGGCATCCTCTCAGGCCATCGGGGACGCTCCTTGGCTGATGGGGGTAATCCTGGCTGCACATCTAATTTCTCCCCCCTTCAGTCAGTCACTGGGCTCTAGACCTGCACTTCAAACTCCACTTAGCCCTCGTCCTCTCCCCCATGCCCACGGAGATTCAAAGTAAAGGCCCCAGCGCCTGACAACCGGCTCCCCAGTAAGAGAATTAGAGAAGCCCACCCGGGAGTGCCCCGTCTTACCTGCAGGGAGTAAGACACCGAGAGGCCCACCAAGCCTGCGCTGAGGCTGTGCCGGGAAATCACGGCAAACAGGGAGGCGAACAGGACGATGCAGTTGCCCACACACTCCAGCCGCACGGCCAGCCACCTGGGTGGAGACACAGGCAGAGGGACAGGGACACACACACACACACACGTGCCCAAGTCAGCTTCTCAGAGACTTGGTTTCTGCTTGAGGGCGGGGGTGGGGGAGCTGGGTGGCCACTCTGCTTACTGAAATAATTCCCCGATAGTTCCCGAGAGAGGCCTTGTTTGCCCAGTTCGTGGGACGTGGGGAAGAAGGGCCGAAGGGACACAATTTCAGGAATTTCTCATTGGTCTGGCAACCCCAGGGACTAGAACAGAGTTCTCCAGAAGTGATCTTCCCAGGAAGCTGAAACTTGTTTTCTTAAGAGCCAACCTTTTCTCACTGAAACCTTAAAAATACACCCATATGTGCATTTTTTTAAAAAAAGATGTCTTAGAAACTTCCGAAATACTAAGAAAAGTCATCAACTCTAAGAGTCACTGCTGATTTAAAACAAACATCTCTTGGCACAAGAGGGGGAGGGAAGAGTGAGAAATAAACGACACTTCTCAACTCAGCCAAAGGGTCCCCAGACCTAGATCACTGTTGTCTTAGAAACATTAAAATGCATTATCTTTCCTTTAAAATATAGACAGATGTACACGTTTAAAGCTAACTTTTATAAGCTATCCCATAGGAACACTGTTTTTATGTTTGAAAATGTAAAGCATTCTAGAGAGGCACTATTATCAATCTGTTTCTTTCCCACCACATTCTTAAAAATCCATGTGATGGATCCTCGGGGTGTGAGTTATTCCCACAGAAACCCAGATTTCAACAAACTCCCTAAACAAACTCTGCAAGGGAATTGCAAGGTCTTTCCAGCAATGCCCGATCTCCCCGCCCGTCTCACATTAAGGGATCACGCAGTGTGCGGTGGGTCACTGCCAGGGTGCTCTGACCCCTCCGGGGAGTCTTTTCTCTCTCACATCTCAAAAAATACCTCAGGATGTAAGCAAGTGAGGACGGGATGTTCTAGATTCAAACAATAATTAGCCAACTTCCACTCCTTTTTCATTTAAGCCCGCTGCTATTCAACCATGCTTGATCCCCCAAAGGGCAATTTCACCTGGTCTAACCTAATATTATTACTAATAAAATTGCTTCCCACACTCATCACCCGGTGGGTGGGGGGGGTGTGTGTGAAGAGAAGCATGTGACGAGCACACTCAGGAGCCGAGGGCGCTGTCACCGATGGCCCTGTATCACCAGGACCACGGCTGAAGGATGGCTCTGCGGTATCTTCTGACTCAGAGGAACTCTCTGCGCCCGCACTTCAGTGGTCCCTGCGGCCACATGCTGGCTGACCACGCTCCTGTTTCTAATGGTCCTTCCTGTCCTCTCCTCTCACTGAGTCCAAGCCTCCTTCCCGTGAGGCCAGCGCTGGGCCCCACACCCCGCCTCTGGGAGCCTCCCCCACGGCCCCGCGCCCACCTGTTGGCCACGATGCTGGGGTAATAGGCCTTCTGGTTCTCGTCCACCTTCAGGTCGCTCTGGCGGATGAAGCGCTCCTGCTCCTCGAAGGCGCGGATGACGCTGACGCCCAGCAAGGTCTCGTTGAAGTGGGAATAAACCGGGGAGCGGCTGACCGACTCGAGGCGCTTCAGCTGCCGGGAGGAGGCCACGTAGAACCTCTGGGAGAGAGAACAGACTGCGGGTGGGCGAGGAGCCCCTCATCCCATCCTCCTGGGGCCGTGCTGGAAAAGTCTGGACGTAAGTGACCCCTCTGAGGGCGGAATGCTGGACCGGGCTGCTTTCCCCTGAGGAACGGCAGGTGCACTGACTACAGCAATAACAACGGCCGCAGCAGTGACGATAATAATAGCTCACACTCCTGTGGAGCCCATATCTCTGGTAGCTCAGCTGGTAAAGAAACCGCCTGCAATACAGGAGACCCTGGATCAATTCCTGGGTCGGGAAGATCCGCTGGAGAAGGGGTAGGCTACCCACTCCAGTATTCTTGGGCTTTCTCTTGTGGGTCAGCTGGGAAAGAATCGCCTGCAATGCAGGAAACCTCGGTTCGATCCCTGGGTTGGGAAGATCCGCTGGAGAAGGGATAGGCTACCCACTGCAGTATTCTGGCCTGGAGAATTCCGTGGACTGTATAGTCCATGGGGTCGCAGAGAGTCGGACATGACTAAATGACTTTCACTACACTACACGTGGAGCCCAGCATCCCAGCACTGCTTTAAGCACCTTCACAGACATCAGCTCTTTAATCTTCATAAAAAACCGATGAGGTGCTCATTCCTGTTTCACAATGAATAAACTGAGGTCAACCTCTTCCCTAAGGCCACGTGGCTAGAAGTGGCAGAGCTGGGATTCGAACACCAACAGTCCGGCCTCAAACTGTTGACCTCAGCATGGCATGGCCTCTCTGATGCTGCTGACCTCGAGGGTTTATGGACCCCGCAGCATAGGACAAGCAGATCTCAGCATAAACCCTGCCTCTGCCTGTCCCCATGGGCAGAGACCACATCCCCTCTACTCCTGCCCTCACCCGGGTGGTTCAGCTCGTTAAGAGACAGAACAAGAGCCCACCGGGAGCGTTGAGGAGCTGTGACAGAGGCTGGACTGGGCATCTGAAGACACCTCTGTTCTCTTGGCCTCAGTTTCTGCATCTGTACAAAAGGACCCAATGAGACCAAAGTTCCCTCTCCCGGACATGCTGAAGATGTAACGTGTCTGCACCAGCTTCATCAAGAGCAGAGCCGGGCAAGTGAACACAGGTGCTCAGGGACATGCCTCCTGCCTCTTGGGCTGTCCTGGGGGCCCTGGGCCATCTCAGGGGGAGAGACCTTCCATGGAGAATACTGAACAGAGTGGGTGGCTCTTATGGGGCCTCCAAACTTTTTTCTGGATGGAGTGAGTTTTCAGCTCATATGAGAATTCGAACCACATGTTGGGCAGCCCTCTGGGGCCCCAGAAACTCTGAGAACTAACCCAGGGGTCACACCAACCCGGGCCACCTCAGATCGGGGTTTCTGCCAATCCCTGCACATGGTCAGATGCCACCTGTCCTCCAGCAGGTCCCACTGCCTTGGGACGCAGTCCACACCCCGTGGTCTGGCTCGTGGACCCCGGCATCCACCCCCATTATCCTCTCCTGGGATCACCTCCTCTCCTGGCTTTCTTTCCTCCTGGGTGGAAACTGTTCTAAAACATTTGACCTGCTCAACTTATTCCACTTGTCATGTCCTCTGAATTTTATTTCCTCTAAAAAGTGAACCCGAGACTTATTTTTGTTACACAATAGTCGGATTTTTAAAAAAATAATGAGTAGCTTTCCTTTTAAGCTCTATTCCTGGAGAGAATCCACCCCTTGGACTCACCTGATTCTTCCAGACACCAAGGAGTACCTGGTGCCCATGAGTGAAAATGAATGTTCGACCTATACCTGTCTTGTGCTGGGCTTGGGCTGAGAGAGCTAAGACACTAAGGCAAGTGCCGGGGAATTTTCACAGATGCCATGCAATTCCGAGGGTAGAAACAACCTGGAAGCCCCAACAGAATTCCACATCACCTTACCTCTTCCATTCCATTTCCTAAAAATGACTTGCAAACACTAATGTATCAGTTCACTTCAGTCGCTCAGTCACGTCAGACTCTTTGCGACCCCACAGACTGCAGCACACCAGGCTTCCCTGTCCATCACCAACTCCTGGAGCTTGTTCAAACTCATGTCCATCGAGTCGGTGATGCCATCCAACCATCTCATCCTCTGTCGTCCCCTTCTCTTGCTGCCTTTAATCTTTCCCAGCATCAGGGTCTTTTCCAATGAGTCAGTTCTTCGCACCAGGTGGCCAAAGTACTGGAGTTTCAGCTTCAGCATCAGTCCTTCCAATGAATATTCAGGACTGATTTCCTTCAGGATGAACTGGTTGGATCTCCTCGCAGTCCAAGGGATTCTCAAGAGCCTTTTCCAACACCACAGTTCAAAAGCATCAATTCTTCAGTGCTCAGCTTTCTTTATAGTCCAATTCTCACATCCACATATGACTACTGGAAAAACCATAGCTTTGACTAGATGGACCTTTGTTGGCAAAGTAATGTCTCTGCTTTTTAATATGCTGTTTAGGTTGGTCATAGCTTTTCTTCTATATTTGAAAGTGAAAGTCGCTCAGTCATGTCCGACTCTTTGCAACCCCATGGACTACACAGTCCATGGAATTCTCTAGGCCGGAATAGTGGAGTAGGTAGCTGTTCCCTTCTCCAGGGGATTTTCCCAACCCAGGGATCAAACCGAGGTTTCCCACATTGCAGGCAGATTCTTTACCAGCTGAACCACAAGGGAAGCCCAAGAATACAGAAGTGGGTAGCCTATCCCTTCTCCAAGGGATCTTTGCGACTCAGGAATCAAACTGGGGGCTCCTGCATTGCAGGCGGATTCTTTATCAACTGAGCTATGAGAGAAGCCCTCTTCTATATTAGTGTATATTAATTATTAATATAGTATAATTATAATTATAGTGTATATAATATACAAGTAGTATATATTAGACATACATTAATGTACATCCATTTAAAATTTTTTTCAAGTGATATAGATAGGAAGATTAGAAAAACATTACATTAAGTCCACGATCCTCAGATAAGCACTACTCAGATTTCAGTGTATAATGCTTTAATTCTTTTCCAGAGAGAGAGAAAGAACACCTACCCTTACACACATACATCCTTAAAAGCCACTTTTTGAGATGCAACTTACTTCCACTGGAAAGTGCACTAAATCTTTACAGCTTGATGAATTTAATGTTTATCTACGCCTGTATATGCACCACCGGATCAGAATCTAGGAAATTCCCTCGTGTTCTCTCCCAGTCAATTCTCTGTAGACCTACTATTATGACTTCTATTTCATCGCTCTTGCCTGTTCTTCAACTTCATAAAAAGAGAATCACACAAATGTACTCTTTTGCGTCTGGCTTATTCTGATCAATATAGTATCTCTGAGACTCATCCTCCCTGTGTGTATTAGTAGCTCATTCCTCTCTACTGCTATGTCATGTCCTTGGTATAAATATACCACAAGGTATGTATCCATCCTCCTGTGATGGACATTTGGGGTAATCATGAATCAAAATGCTAAGCACATTCTAGCCTATTTGTGTCTGTGATATAGTCTCTTGATTCTTTTTTTAAAAAATGTTTATTTGGCTGTGCCAGTCCTAGTTGAGGCATGAGGGCTCTTCGATCTTTGCTGTGGCATGTGGATCTTTGGTTTCACCATTCAAACTGTTAGTTGTTTTATGTGGGATCTAGTTCCCCAGCCAGGGATAGAACCCAGGCCCCCTCTATCGGGAGTTCAGAATCTTAGCTGCTGGACCACCAAGGAAGTCCCTCTCTGAGCATACACACTGAGTGAGACTGCTGAGTTAAAGGAAATCAACCCTGAAGATTCACTGGAAGGACTGATGCTGAAGCTCCAATACTTTGGCCACCTGATGCAAAGAACTGACTCACTAGAAAAGGCCCTGATGCTGGGAAAGATTGAGGGCAGGAGGAGAAGGGGGAGACAGAAGATGAGGTGGTTGGACAGTATCACTGACTCAATGGACATGAGTTTGAGCAAACTCCAGGAGATGGTGAAGGACAAGGAAGTCTGGCGTGCTGCAGTCCAAGGGGTCACAAAGAGTTGAACATGACTTAGCCACTGAACAACAACAATATATAGTTAAAAGCTACGAAAAAAATTCTCCCATAATCTCTTTCTAAGGATTAGTAAGGCAATGTTTTCATTTTTCTACCTCCATTTCCAGTCCTGCCCACGTACATTATGCATTTTGTCTTAGTTATAATGACAGTGTGCCTGTCAACATGGGCCTTGGCTAACTTCATTCCCTTTGTTGTTTAAAAATAAAACTGTTGCTGCAACAGTGTGTGTTCCCAGTTCTCCTGTTAAAGGGATGTTAACAGTCCATTACCACATTACCCATGGTGTGCTCAAGGCCCTGCTACCGGCAGGTAACTGAGCTGCCTCGAATGTCATGCTAGGTCTCCTCTTTTGTTCTTTTGAATTGGGTCCTCCAGGAAAAGGTCCAGCCAGGGTAAGAACAGGGGTAACATTTTTGGTAAATGCAGCTGGAGGACTTTCCACAAAAGCTGGCATTGATTTAAAGAGAACACAGAAAGGGTCTGGGAACTGGACGTGCTCTGACTCCATCTTTGTTCACACTCACCAGTGCCGAGCCACAGTGCGGATGTGAGCCATGGTGTGGGAGGGCATGGGGTCTGGCTGACCCGGCCAAGGCCTCCAGGAACCCACACCAACAGGCCACACACAGTGCAGTGTGAGGTACAGAGCACCCCATGGCTTCTTACTCTTATTTTGTGCAACAGTTGTTAGGCTTGCATCTAAATCGCAGTCTCCCATTAACATGTGTGCTGCAGCTGCTTTTTTTAATTAAAAAAATATTTTTACTAATATACATGTATTTGATGACTTTGAATTTAGAACACTTAGAATCAACATGAGCAAGGTAAAAAGGTGTCCTTTTCAGGGGCAGGAAAGCACAGTGACAGTTACCAGCTTAAACTGTGGAATCAGATGTGAGTTCACATCCCCAGTTCTGCCCCCTGGACCTCAACATGCTGATCTGTTAACTGGAAGCACCACAGTGAAGCTCACGCAGCCGTCAAATGCTCCCTTACTCTGTTCCCCTTTCTTGAGCTTATTTGTGATGGCTGGAGCTCCAGCAGCCATCATGGACCATGAAACTAACTTAAGAATGGCAGGCAAAGATGACAGAAACACACACACCAAAAAACCCCAAAACAAAACAGTGAAGGAATCTGAAGCTACCAAACTCATGAAGCTGTCATATGTGTGCGTGCATGCTAAGTCGACTCAATCGTGTCCGACTCTGTGCGACCCCATGGACTGTAGCCCACCAGTTTCCTCTGTTTAGGGGATTCTCTAGGCAAGAATATTGGAGTGGGTTGCCATGCCCTCCTCCAGGGGATCTTCCCAACCCAGGGAATGAACCCGCATCCTTATGTCTCCTGCATTGGTAAGCGGGTTCTTTACCAGTAGAGCCACCTGGGAAGCCGGAAGCTGTCATATCAGCCCTGAATAGCATACCTCTAAATTTCTATTATGGCTTCCTTGGTGGCACAGATGGTAAAGAATCTGCCTGCAATGCAGGAAACCCAGGTTCAATTCCTGGATTGGGAAAATCCCCTGGAGAAGGGAATGGCAACCCACTACAGTATTCTTGCCTGGAGAATCCCATGGACAGAGGAGCCTGGTGGGCTATAGTCCATGGGGTTGTAAAGAGTCAGACATGTCTGAGCAATTCACACTTCCACATTCACTTTCAGATCTCTGTTATAGGGGAAAAATATCAAAGCTGCTATTATTCATGTCTCCATTATCTGCCTATGACCTAAAGAATTTCATACTTACAGAAGTTTTAATAATAAAGATGCCTTCATGGCTATTAGCTTATTTTCTTCTAAAGCTTTCAGCTTAAAAAAACCCTCATTATTAGGAAAAAAGGGTACTTGGTCATTGCAAGCTGAAAACAATCAACTTAGGTATTCAAAACTGACAAAAAACAAACCTTAACCCTCCTCTGACACATCCTCCACAGCCTCACACTGGGGAAACTTAAATGGTCCCCATTTAAGTTAAAAGTAAAGTAAAAAGTTTAAACCATTTAAACTTAAATGGTTCTCGCAGGACAGCGATACAGACAGAGCAGGGCTCGTCCTGGATCCCAAGACCCACCTCTCACCTGCACGAAGAAGTAGATGAGGCCCAGGGGCGGGATGACGACGGCAGCCATGGGCGTGGCCAGCAGGATAATGATGCAGGCGCCGATGACGTTGAACAGGGAGCCCATGAGCATCTTGATCACCTGTGGGATCATCGAGTCCACCGTGTCCAGCTCCTTGGAGAAGCGGTTCACCAGGTTCCCGCTGGGGGTCCGCTCGAAGAAGCTTATGGGCGACCGGAGGACGTTATGCAGCAGGTCCAGGTGCAGGCGGCGGGAGGCGCAGATGCCCCCGATGGACACCACCATGGAGTAGCCGAACACCGTGATACCTACAAACACTCTCGCGTCAAACTCCACGGCGGGAGATGGACCGAGTGGGGGCAGAGGCGAGGGGCCGTGGGGCCATGTGGACAAAGCAGCCTGGACTCCCACCTTCTAATAACAACAATAATGGGGGCTATTATTAACCCAGCACATACTATGTGCAAAATTCATCGTGTCTTTTATGTGCATCTAATCCTTTTGAGGACCCTGTATATGTCCTATTAGTACCCATGTTACAGATATGGAAGAATACTGGAGTAGGTAGCCCTTCCCTTCTCCAGGGGAACTTTCCCAACCCAGAGATCGAACCCAGGTCTTCCGCATTGCAGGTGGATTCTTTACCAGCTGAGCCACCAGGGAAGCCCAACTGAAGCTCAGATAGGTGAATTCCTTTGCCCTCAGGAAGAAAAGGGTGGGCTCTGACCCACACTACCTTGCTCAATGCCAGCTCTGCCATGAATAATCTGTGTGACTTTGGGCAACTTACTGAACCCTTCTGGACTTCAGTTTCTGCATCTCTAAAACAAAGAAAAATGAGTTCCTACCTCATATGACTGCTTCAAAAGTAAAATAAAACACCTTAACGTGTTTACAACAGAGCCAGGCACCAAGTAAGTGCTGAGTAAATGTTAGCTATTACTGGTAATGCTGCTGTGTCTGGGGATCTTTCCGGGACCACAGGAAGGGTATACACAGGATTTCTCAGCATCCTCCCTGTTAACCTCTGAGGCTGGATCATCCTCCACTGTGGAGCCCGCGCTGGGCACTGCAGGACGTTTAGCAACGTTCCTGGCCTCTAGATCCCAGCGGCACCTGCCCCACGGGGAAATTGTGACGACTCCAAGTATCTCTAGATATGACTAAACTCTAAGTATCTCTAGACATGATGGTAGCACTGCCTGCGTTACGAACCACAAGTAGAAAGTAATTCCCACCTTTGGGCAAAAGGCAAAAGTCCACAAATAGGACTTCACAGAAACTCCATCACCCTGCCAGAGCAATGAGGAGCAAGGGTCCTTCGTCACCTTCTACTTCTCAACTTAACTCATCTGTAAAATAGGCACGTTGGAGCTCCCTTCCCCTGTCTCCTAGAGTCACACGAGACAGAGTATTCAAGAAACGTTCATTCTACAAATATCTCAGTGTCTGTTATGTGATAGTTACTGTGTGTTTGGCTTGGTTTGTGGGTCTAAAAAAACCCTGACAAGTTGGGGAACCTGATTCTATAACAAGAAATGGAAGTGGCTCCAAGTGCCAGGAGCAGGTGGGGGGCAGGGGAGGCTCACCTTGTGAAATGCCCAGGGCTCCATAGACACTCAGCCGGACTTGCGTGTGCTCCTGGGTCCCGTTGACGATGGGGTCATCCGTCCAGAGACTGAGCCAATAGTTAGAGACCAGGGAAGCCACATGGTTACACAGGAAAAGGAAGATGCTCAGAAAGGAGATGAAAAGTCCAATCGCCTTCATGTAGTCCCAGTACACGGAGAACTTGACCTGAGACCAGGAGAGAAGGCATCTTACAGAACACACCCACCAGCCATGCCTTCCCAAGGTCAGGAGCCTCAACAGACCCTGTGCAGTCCACTGCTCCCACCTATGCTCAAGCCTACAATCGTTTTCCCCTTAGTTACTTGGCAAAGAAATCAGCAGAAGCAAAGCCAAGGTTTCTGCCCTCATGGAACTTCCAGTTGAGCAGTGAGATAGGCTTTCATCAAATAACTGCCCAGATAAATGGGGCTGAAAGTGGTACATGATTCCACGGGAATATAAAACTGGGTATCCTGACCTAATCCAGGGTGGAGAGGAATCAGAGGAGGTTTTCCATAAGGAAGAGACATCAAAGAATTAACCAGGTGAAAATGAAAAAAAAAAAAAAAAAAAAAGGCATTCCAGGCACAGGGACCAACCAACATGTGCAAAGGCCCTGGGGTAGGAGGGAAGCAGAAAGGAGGCAAGGATAGCTGGAGCACAGTAAGGCTGGAGAACAGGGAGTGGCTGGACCACACAGGACCCAAGAGATCCTGTCCAGGATTAAGTTTTACTCCAGCACTATCAGGAAGGCATCAAAGAGTTTAAAGAAATAGGGAAGATGGGACATGTTGCCTAGCAACCATGACCAAGTATCACATCTGCTCCCCACACCCTCAGTCCTCTGAACACTCAACACCAATTCCTGCCCATTGCAACTGGCCTCCAATCCCTTGGTGCCTGCTCAGCCTGTTTCCCAGCTCCACACAGTGACAGCCGGGGGCCCCTTTCACTCCGGTGTCTCCTGTGGAGCCCAGCATGGGGGCCATGTAATTACATGTGGTCACTCAAAGGGCAGTTGCACACCACGGATGGGTGCAGGGTGCTTTGGGTCAGCCTGACACCCAATCTGCTTGGTGTGGATTCAGAAACTCCGAGTATCTTTCCCTGTGGGTGTGATCCCTGTCACATTCAAGCTTTTCACATCAGGCTCCTCATAAATGGGATTAGTGCCCTTATAAAAGGGATCCCTCACCCTTCTGTCACATGAGGACACTGCGAGAGGATGGCCATTTATGAACCAGGGAGCTCTCTCACCAGACACTGAATCTGCTGGCACCATGATCTTGGACTTGCCAACATCCAGAATTATGAGCAATAAATGTATGTTGTTTCTAAGCCACCTTTACCATGGTCTTCTGTTACAGCAGCCCAAAGGGACTAAGACAGGTATTAAAAACAAAGCCCCAGCTGAGACTTTCTCACTGATAAAGAGGCACAACTTAGACACTTGCAGGCTTGGTTCCAGACTACTGCAATAAATCGAATATCCCAATAAAGTGAGTCACATGAATTTTCTGGTTTCCTAGAGCATATAAAAGTTATATTTATGCTATACTGAACTGAACTGAAGTCGCTCAGTCATGTCCGACTCTTTGCAACCCCATGGACTGTAGCCCACCAGGCTCCTCCGTCCATGGGATTCTCCAGGCAAGAATACTGGAGTGGGTTGCCATTTCCTTCTCCAGGAGATCTTCCCGACCCAGGGATTGAACCTGGGTCTCCCGCATTGGAGGCAGACGCTTTAACCTCTGAGCCACCAGGGAACCCTCTGCTGAAGTCTATTAAGTGTGCAGTAGCACTATGACTAGGAAAACAATGCACACACCTTAATTAAAAAATACTTGGTTGCTAAAAAGTGCTAATCATAATTTGGGCCTTCAGTGAGTTGTAGCAGTAACATCAAAGATCACAAATGTTATAATGTTAACATAGTATAACAATAACAAATATAATATTCCATATAATAACAAACTGTAATAATGATAAAGTTTGAAATATTCCAAGAACTACCAAAATGTGGCACAGAGACCCAATGTGAGCAAATAATGCTGAAAAAATGACACTGATAGTTCAACACAAGACTGCCATACACCTTCAATTTGTAAAAAACACAGCATTTGAGAAGTGCAACAAAGCCAAGTGCCATAAAATAAGATCTGCCTGTAATAAGGGCAAAAAGAGAAATTAAAAAGAAGTGAAAAACAATCTTTTCTGACCACACAATTCATGTTCTTCAGGGCTGCGTCTGTGATGACCTGAAACCAACCCACATACAGCTGACTCGTGAGGCTGGAGCCCGGATTCAAGGCATTGCGTCATCTATGGCTCCCAAGGCTCCAGCTGTTCAAAGGAGGCAGTGGTCAGGAAGGCAGAGACCACAGATGCCAACCCTGGAGTCTGAGTGTTGGGTTCACATCCCAGCTCTGTTGCTCACCAGCCGTGACCTGTGGCAAGTCACCTTGGCCCTCCACCCTGGTTTCCAGCACTTAAAACAGTACCTTTCAAGCCTCCTGGGGAGGAAGACATGAGACAAGATGACCACAGCACCCCACCCAGGGCCCAGCCCCCACAGACGCACAGCGACCTGACTGCCGTCCTCACCTGCCCCGTCTGAGCCTTGTCTGCCTCCACAAGCTTCCAGGTCTCCTCCGTGGGCCCGGGCTTCTGCAGCTCGGCGGTGCTGGTGTGGTGCCGGCTCACATCCCCGCTGTAGGAGGAGGAGCTGCTGAGCTGCCTGGGGAAGCAAGGTACACAGGTGTCCCCCAGATGAAGGCCCTGGGCAGGGTTGGTACTCCCCCACCCTAAGCACCAGGCATTGTTCACTCTTCTGATTTTATAGAGGAGACCCATAGAGGGGACGGGTCTGGCCCCAGGGTCCCATGGGAGAACTATTCCTTTAGGCAGATTTTATTCAAAAAGTATCTCCCCACCACCCCGCATCCCGTGCTCACCAGCTTTATGTGGATCATGACAGATCACTACCCAGAGAGCTTTCCTCCCTGGGGGTGTGTGTGTGTTCATATGTGTGTGCACACGGCTCAGATCCACATGAGCAAAGGGATGGGGTATGACTTCCACCTTGTAGTCAACTCTACTGCCTTCTTGGTTTGTTTGTCTGCCCTGATGCAGTGAGCATGGAGGTGAGAGAGGCCCAGGGGGCTAGGGACGGAAGGGTCCTCTAGGATGTGGCCAGTTAGGAACTGAGGAACTGTGTCCTGCCAGCAGCCTCGTGCATTTGGAAGCAGATCCTTCCCCAGACGAGCCTTCAGTTGAGACCCCAGCCTGGCTGATGCCTTGGTTACAGCTTTTCAGAGACCCTGAGCAGAGGAGCCAGCTAAGCTGTGCCCAGACACCTCGACCCATAGGAACTGAGATGACAAACCACTAAGCTTGAGATCACTTGTTATGCAGCAATAGAAAAATGACTACCCAGTGTGCTGCGTGTTTCTGCTCAGTCCACCCATGGTGTGCTATTGCAAGCGTCCTGTGGTCATCTGCTCCGACATCCCAGGACTGCCTATAGGCGCCTGCCCCATCTCAGCTAATTCTTACCTTACGCTGGTGGCCTGTACAGACCAGGGCAGTGCCCTCTCAGCCCCCACATGCTCCAGGCAAGGCACTGTTACGAGTGCTTCACACCCACACACGCCAAGCTCACACCCTGTTGCCCCAGCAGAGAAGAAAGTGTGTCATGTACGACACACAGCTGGGTCCAGGAGGGAAATGCAGGCAGGGTTCTGAGGGGCACAGATGCTCATGCTAATTTTCTTCCCAGTCCATGTCTGTGAAATCCCCCCACCCCGAAAGAAATAACCCCAGGCAGCTCCAGCTTACCTAAATAATAACTGAGCGGCATTTACTGAGCGCTGAAGGCAGGAGGCACCATTCTAAGTGCCCACATGCCATATCACAGAGGCCTTCCTACAATCCTACACAGCAGGGGCACCAAAGACCCTATTTGACAATGGAGGAAACCAAGGCACAGACAAGTCAATGCCACCCCAGGATCTGACCAAAAGCAACCTTCTTTAAAGCATGAAAGCATAAAACTTAGGAGCACTGACTCAGAGGCTGAACTCGGGTTCAAATATTCAAGCTTGGCTTCTCTCTGGCTGTATGGCCTGTGGACAGCTCTCAGTCTGCCCACCTGTAAAATGGGAAGATGAAAGAAACTACTTCCAGGTTTATGGACTATACAGGACTTGGCACTGCACCTGGCTCCTAATGGCACATAAAATGCAGCTGCTGTTGCTACTGTGACTATTTTGAATTGGCTGCTGATTCTTATAGCCTCAACATTCCAGGCCCCGCTGAGTGACTTGAGCGAAGAGCCACACCATATAGGGAGCTTGAGTGCCAGAAGCACAGACGGATGGTTAAATCCAACCGTGAGGCCTGCGTGAGCCATGCCCCCTGGCAGGAGCACAACAAGGCTTCCCCTTTGGGCCTCTGCTCTCTGGGAAGTGAGGTTCCGCCAGGATTTGGGAGGGGAAGCAGAAGCTAACGGCCTTTTTTTGGAGCCCTGCTGTGGGCACCCCGTTCCTCCTCCCTCCCCGCTGGCAGGGGGAGACACGTGGTGCTGGGAGAATCCACAGGGTCCTCCAGCCCGCTCTGCCTCACCTCTGCATTTGCTTCCCCGGGGTGTCCATCACCAGCATGCCGTTCTCCATCTGTTTCACATCCTTCCCTGGACTGCCGACGCCTGCGAAGCCTGGCAGAAAGAAGAAGGGGGCGGATGATGATTTCAAGGGCTGGACACCAACGCCTGTTACCTTGCGGGGAGATGGCAGATAACGTGGCCACCAGGAAGCTCAGAAAGCAAGACCTGCTTTGCAGCAGCCACAGACAGGCTCCCCGGCTGGCCAGCTCTCTCGGGGACAGGGATGGTGTTTTACAGCCATCTCAAGAGCCCTGAGCAAGTGCCCTGTGCCAGCAGCAACCAGCAAAATCCAGTTCTGCAGATGGTCTCTTTGCTGTGTGCAGCCTGGCTCATGGGGTCAGGACACAATGAACCACGCAGGGGTAAGGACACACTCTTCTGGTCCCCAAGCATCCCAGGCAGGGGTGAAACTCCAAATAAATAACAACCCCTGTGGACAAGGGCATCAGACACTGGAGTCCCAGGTGCCCCCAACCAAGGGGCTAACCCATTGGTTGCCAGATCAAGAGGAGGTCCTGAAGATCGGGGTAAGGGGTTACCAGGGACTGCTGGGGCAGTGGCTGTTCTCCCAGTAATACGGAACTATTTCAACCACTGATACAGGCACCACGGGTATACCAGCCAGATATCTGCTCCAATCCCAGGAAGTATCCACCCAGCATTAACACTGATCCCTGTCACCTTAGAGACAGTGGCTGACATTTATTCAGTGTCAGTCGCTGTGCTCTGCCGAAATACATTATCTCCTTTAATCTTCCGACAAGTCAGGGATATGTTTATTACCACCCACTCTGCACTGACTTCCTCAATATTTGGTGCCAGGAGACAGAGAGCAGGAGAGAGAACATAATGTAGGACTCCAAAGGGCTGACCCCGGAAAAGGACGCAGGAGAGAAGTTACGAAAGGGTATCAACATACAGCCAGCAGTGAACCTGCAAACATGCTGATGTGACTTGAATTAAAGGAGAATCCAGAAAGATAGATTCTCTCAGGCAACAGCCAGGGGAAGCGACAGAGGATGGCAAGGAAACAGGGCTGGGGGTCGTTCCTGGGCTGATGGGGGAGCTCTGAGCCAGTGATTCTCAATCTTGGTCGTGCGTGAATCATCTGGGGATGCCCTGGGGCCGGCCCGGGGGCCCTGCACTGACTCTGCCAGGGAGGACGACCCCACGCTGTGAGCAGTCAGGGGGCTAGACACATGGGAAGTGCTCGCTCACCACCTAGCTGTGTGAACTGGGGAAGCAATGAACCTCTCTGAGCCTCACTCTCCACATCTGCAGAATGGGAAGACAGCAGCAGCAGCAGCCCCCACGAACGGGAGGAAGAAAGGAGGCTGTGCTTGGTGAATGGAAGACGAGATCGTGGTGCTTACTGTTATCTGCATTTTAAAACATGCTCCATAGATAATTCTGGGGCACATCCATGACTGAGATTCACTGCTTTAAATGTTTCCTTTAAAATCAGCATCTTTTTTTAATTGGGAAAAAATAAAAACTAAAACAAATGAAAAAGAAGAGTGATAACAGGCAGGACTTCCCATGCAGGGGCCTGCAGACAGCGCACACACACATGCATAGCCCTGGGGCCCAAGCCTGACCTTGACTGTCTTCCTCTGTGCAGGGTGGGGGTGTTTTACAACACTCCCAGAGACCCCCGTCTTGCAGCAGGTACTTCAGAGAGCCCCCTGTCCTGCCCGGCTGGCCAGGCGCCCTCTGGAAACCTCAGCCTTCCCTCCCCACTACTGCTTCCCACACAGTGCAGGTCCCCACAGTGGCCTCCAGGGCGGCCTCTTCTCTGAAACCCTATTAGCCCACTGGCGACACACCAACTAGGGCAGCTGGAAAACCTTCATCTGCAAGGGAGGGATTGCGAGTCCCAGGAGAATGGGAATGTGTGCGCTACATCATCCTGTTCTTTGCAGGGGATTAGCCCCCTCCCCCAGTCTCCCAGACCTGTCTGCCAGGATGCCCAGGCTTCCCAGCCAAGGGGGAAGCTGCCCAAGGTCAGCCCATCAGAACCCCTTCCCCTGAGGACTTTGAGTGGTGGCCCCACAAGGACCAAAGATCTGTGCAACTGCTCTGTCCCCAAAGGAGTCTCGCATCCAGAGCTCCCAATGCCCAAGTCCTGCTCGTTCACTTTTGCCTTTGATTTCTGGTATGCCTTTGATTTCCTTTTGCTACTTGGTATCTTTCTGGTAAATACCCTTGTTTAAGTGGCCAAAATCAGCTTCAGTAGCTGTCAAAAGGGGCCTTGGTGTGGACTCTCAGCCACACACTGCTAGCTCTGGAAGGCAGGAGGCATAGGTCTGCTCTGGGGGCCAGTTCATGCCTTTCTGTCACCAGAGGGAGACCAGGCAGCCTTTCCTGCTCAAGTTCTTCTAGAAGACATGCCACCTCTGGGCACCCCAGGCACCTGCAGCTACTCCATGAGGGGCTCATCACCCTGTGCTTGGGTCTTAATCATGCCCAGGAGGTGTGGGTGGGATCGTAATAACCAAACTGTCACCATGCATCTTCCACCTACTGGGTGCCGGGCATTTCACAACCCGGATCTCTTTCAAGGCTCACTAGCTGTGGTCATCTGACCTGCGACACAGTACAGCTTAGCCCAGGTCACTCAGTTGACCAGTGAGAGATGGGGAAATTCAAACTGTATCCCCAAGTGACAACCACAAAGCTGGCACACAGTAGGTGCCCAATAAGTGCTGGATGAATGATGGAAAAGGATGGAAATGCAGAAGTTCAAGGGCCCCTCCCCAGGCATGCAGCAGCAGGACAAGTCATGTGCAGCCTCATGCTGCAAGCACAGCCAACTCCAACCTGCTGTCACTGACCTTCCTCCTCATCCACCACGTTGGTGCCTAGGAATTCACAAGACCCAAGAAAGTGTTAAGAACCAAGGCAAAAGAACCCTCCCCCTGAGCCCCTCATTTAAATGCCCAGAGAGGGTGGATGAATGTTTTTCCTTAAAGGTGAGGGGCAAGGACAGCTAAGGGACCTGCTGCATTTGTGCCTCGGTTTCCCCATCCCACATGATCTGGGTGTATCCCTGACAAGCACACTGCCTGGGGCCGGCTCCCTTCTCTAAAAGCTGTAGTGTTCAAACACAAGGAGAGCTAGAAAAATGCAGACTGACCTTCCGTCTTCACGCCTGTTTTCCGGGCAGCAGAGGAAGAAAGAGAGAAAGTATTACAGTGTGAAGGGCAGGCGTGCCAGCCAGGAGGCGGTGGCACAGGCCTCTCGCCAGTCCACAGTCTTTGCTTCTTTAAGGGCACGAGCACCTTGCTCTGAGCCAGTTCCACGTGGAGAGAAGGGGAAAGGGGAGGTGACTCAGCTCGGATATCATATTGGACCTTCCCAGGCTAGGACAGGGACCCATCTCAGGGTCCTTCCAGCTCCCCAGGCTCGCCTCCATCACACATTTAGCACCATGATGCCCCTGATTATTTAGTGTTTGTCTCCCCCATCAGACTGTGAGCTCTTGAGAGAGCATTCTGAGGTCCTATCTACTGCTCTATTCCCAGCACTTTGTGCATCTGATGGCCATGTGGGGTTGCACAGGATGTGCACTGCACAATCCAAGGGGCACCATTTCACACGGTAGCTCAAGTACCAGATGTCCCCGTGGCACACAGCAGAGAAGCAGAAGGACAGATTAACAAATGAACGGTCACATGAACAAGCAGAGATGACCTTCCAATGCTGGAAGAGGCACCATATCAGACACAGTGATGCCATGTCATAGCCCAAACCCACAGAGCTGGTTTCTACCAGCCCTGAGAGAAATGTGTAAAATCAGCTCACAGTTGTGCCCAATCTGGGGTATATACACAGCTGTGTTACTGTCCAACCATTATGCAGGACATGCCTTAAATAATAAAGATGTAACTCATTCATTCACTTATTTAACATTTCCTGAGTATCTACAATGTGCCAGGCACTGTTCTCAGTCTTGGGGACACAGAGGTGACCAAAAGCCCTCACGGAGCTTGACTTCCAAGGGAGAGAAAGAGATAATAAAGTAGTAGATCCAGAATTTACTGTCAGGCAGTGTTAAGCGCTACAGAGAAAAAGAAAGGCAGGTAAGGAGAAAATATGAATGATGCGGGGTGGGGGAGTTGGGAGAGGGAGGATCATGTAAAATAATTCAGAAGCAAAGACATAAGACTTATAACCCAATGGCTCTCCCTTGAGGGCTTCCAAGCACCAGGGACGGGGCTGTGATGCTGGTAACCAGGCGTCTCCCGGCCCTTGAACCACAAGCGCTGCCTGGGCTGGGTGTTCGGCCGGCCGCTCATCCTCAAGGCTGGCACCTTGCAGGCTCACTGTTTATTCTCAAGAAGGTCCTGGAACTCTGCCTGGGCAAGAGCCAGCAGGCAAACTTCACCCTTGGGAAGAATTCAAGTCACTGCTTTACAGTCAATGCCTGGTTTTTGACCAAAAACGGAATCGACCGGCTACATCACACGGCCCGGGCCCCTCGCCTCGGCCCTGCAAGTTCTTCAGACTCAAAAGGGGAAGAAACACGGACACTGAGGACAGAGGGGAGGAATGTGCTGTCTGTCTGACGGGCTCTCCAGCTGCTGTTCGGTGCTTACGACTGACTTTTGCAGCAAGGGGAGGCACCTGGGACCTAATGTTAAGAAAAGAAACAAAAATGAGGGACAGGAAAACTGGCGACGAAAACGCACCCTAGGGAAAAGGTCCTAAACGAGAAAGACAGGTGGGAAACAGGCCAAACGCCAGGGGAGCTCCCCTCGGGGCAGTGGGAGAGCTGAAGGACGTTCTCTTTGCTAGTTCTTGGAGCTTTTCTACCTTTTGCCATGGTCTACAAGCAGCACTTATTGATTTTATAATCAGGTTAAAAAAAAGTTCAGCAAAAATCTGGAAAAAGGGGGAAAAAGCCTGAGTGACATGGTTGAGAGAATAAGACCGGAATAAGGTTTTGAAAAGCGGTCACATCGCTGGAGTCAAGGTCTTTCTCCCCAAGATAACAAGGGAAGAGCCTGGGCAGAGAGATGTCAAAGCAGAGTGGCTTCCACACCCTCAGCACCACTGACATCGTGGTGGGGGGGATTCTCAGCTCCTGGTGGTTGGGGGGGAGCAGGGTGGAGGGGGCTACCCCGTGCATAGCAGAGTGTTTAGCAGCATCCTTGGTCTCTCCTGACAAGATGCCAGGGGTGCCCCCTCCCTTGCTGTAACGACCAAACACGCCTGCAGACATTGCCAGTGTCCCCGGGATGCACAAATGTTCTGTCTGAAAACTGCCATCCTAGGTTTTAGGTTCCTAATAAAGTCACCAGAGTAAATAAAAATGTTCTATACCTTCCAGGTACAAAGGTTAATGAACCACTTTGTCAATCTCTTTGCCAACAAACAAAAAGTCTCCTAGAAACAGGATAAGGCATATTCCCAGGGAGGGAGTCAGTCTCTCCCCCACCCCACCCCACCCCCAGCCTAGCTCCCGTTCCCCGTCTGTGGGAGACAGAATTCCCCCAAATCAAACACTCGCCCTCCAGCCTGGGTGTTCTGCAAAAGACGTAATTAATCCAACACGGAAACAAAAGTTTCCCTTTAGAAGGAGCCAAAAATGTGTTTCAGACAAATCCAAGGTCACTGGCACTGGCTACAGCTGAGCAAGAATGGACCCTGACGCCAAGCCTTATCGTCAGGGTCCCTCCAGAGAGGCGAAAAGAAGGGTGGGGTGGGGGGGGGGGGCGGGTAGAGCAAGCTTGATTTTAGACCCACAGTCAGAGGACCTTTGTGACCTGCCCAGCAGGGGGCTGAGTGGCTAAACCGGGGAAATGACCCCACAGCGGTGCAAGGGCAACGGATGGTATTTTTACCACCAAATTAAGTGCTGACGTGCACACACAAAACATTTTTTAATTGGCAGCATCCCATGTTCTGCATAATCTGCTTTGGATATGCGTGTGGCTGGGGACGAAGAGAAGGGAAAAAAAAAATCCCTTCTGTGGCTAACAGGGTGTAAGGACGGTCCTTGCTCACCTGGATAGAACGGGAAGAAGAAAGAGAATTCGTTCTGGGGGAAAAAATGGAGATCAATCCACGGAGGGTTATTTTTGCCTAAATGTAGCCCACCAAGCAGGTGGGGGAAACATAGTTATCCCAAAATTGCCACCACGCTTCGTGTGACCTTGGCTTGACTTGGGCTAAGAGACAATCCAAGAAAGGAGACTCTAGCAAGATGAGAGCTGGTTAGACCTACAGCAGAACTTTCCGAGCACAGACACGGAGAAACTCATTCCACCGGGAGTTTAAATGCTAAGAGGGAAAGTCGGCTATCTCACACTGGCAAAAAAAATACTTCTCTTTTAAAACCTCTAGGGTTTACAGCGGCACTATTCATAATAGTCAAAAACTGGAAACAGTTCGAATGCTCATGAGCTGATGAATGGATAAATAAAATGTGTGTCTACACAATGGAATATGATTCAACAATCAGAAGAAATGAAGTGCTGCTGCAAGCTTCCACAGACGGATCTCAGAAACAGGATGCTAAGTGAGAGAAGCCAGTCACAAAAGAATTCTGTTCATACAGAAATGTTCCGAGTAAGACAAATCTATACAGAAAGTAGATTTGTGTAGTGATCACTGTGACATACAGAAATATCAAATCACTATACTGTGCAGCAGGAACTAACACAGTGTGGTAGGTGAATTATGCTTTAAAAACAAAATAGAAACAAAGATCAGATTTGTAGTCACCAGAGATGGTGGGGGGAGGAAGAACTGGATGAAGGTAGTCAAGAGGCACTAACTGCCAGTTATAAAATAAGTAAGTGCTAGATATATAATGTACATGATTAATATAATTAAAACTGCTCAGTAATTACTAAGAGCTCTCATCACAGGGAAAAAAATTCTTTTTCGATTTCTTTACTTTTGCATCTATATGAAATGATGGATGTACACTAAACTTATTGTGGTCACATTTCAGGATGTACTGAGTCAAATCACATGCCTCAGATTTACACAGTGCTCCTTGTAAATTACAAATCAGAAGATATTACAACTCAAAAATCAGAAGAAAAAAAAAAAAGCAGATTAAGTCCTCTAGGACTTAGAGGGCGGGGAAGAAATGGGGAGTGATTGCCAATGGATGTGAGGTTTCCTCGAGGGGGTGAGACTGTTCTGAAATTCATCTTGGTGATGGCTGCACAAATAAAATATTGGAGTATTTCTAAAACTCACTGAATCATCTGATCTGTGAATTATATCTCAATAAAGGACTTATTAAAAACCACTAGGGGAACTTTCCTGGTGGTCCAGGGGTTAACACTTCGCCTTCTAATGCTAGGGATACAGGTTCGATCCCTGCTTGGGAGCTAAGATCCCACATGCCTGGGGCCACAAAACTAAAACAGGAAACAGAAGCAACACTGTAATAAATTCAATAAGACTTTAAAAAGATGGCTCACATTAAAGAAAAAAAAGAAAACCCCAAAACCACGAGGACTCCAGCAAACTCTCATACAGAGGAATGAAGCTGTGCATTCTTGCTGTGGGTCCTCCCCTCTCTGACATTCATTGGCTTCCCAGCTGTACTGAGAACAAACCCCAAACTCCTCTCGCTGAAAGACCCGGATGGGTAACCCCCTCGCCAGCCTTGTCTCCCACCCTCAGCCCTTGCCCACCATGGCGTGGCCACACTGGCCTCTTCCCTGTTCCTTGAACAGACTGAGTTCATGCCGGCCTGAGGCCTGTGCTGTTACCTGTGTCAGGCTCCCCCCAGAGGGAACCCTGACCATGCTGCCTGAGGTGCTTGAACCCCCAAACTCTCCAGCCCATTGTCCAACGTGCTCTCCTTCACAGCACTTAATGCTGCACAAAACCATTTTCATTGGTTGACTGCTGACTGCCTTTCTCTCCCACTAGATTCTGAGCTCCATGAGGGCAGGACTTGCCTGGATCTTGCTCACTTCTGTCTCCCCCAAATCTAGAACGATACTAGTTTAAGGGCTAAACTACATCCCCCACCAACTAAATTCATACATTGAAGTTCTGACCTCTTGTACCTAGGAATGTGACTGCATGTGGAACCGTGGTCTCTGTGGATGTTAACTGTTTACATGAGGTCCTGAGGATGGACCCTGCTGCTGCTGCTAAGTCGTTTCAGTCGTGTCCGACTCTGTGCAATCCCATAGACGGCAGCCCACCAGGCTCCGCCGTCCCTGGGATTCTCCAGGCAAGAGTACTGGAGTGGGTTGCCATTTCCTTCTCCAATGCATGAGAGTGAAAAGTCAAAGTGAAGCCGCTCAGTTGTGTCCGACTCTTTGCGACCCCATGGACTGCAGCCTACCAGGCTCCTCCGTCCATGGGATTTTCTAGGCAAGAGTACTGGAGTGGGTGGCCATTGCCTTCTCTGGAGGATGGACCCTAATCCTATATAATTGGTGTCTCATAAGAAGGGGAGATCTGCAGACACACACAAAAAGAACACCATGTGAAGATGAAGGCAGAACTGGCTGATGGTCCTGCAAGCCAAGGAATGCCAGAGTGCCAGCAAACCACGAGATGCTGGGGGAAAGGCATGGAACCCTCATGGCCCTCAGAAGGCCGCCACCTTGATCTCAGATGTCCAGCCTCCAGAACTGTGAGACAACACACTCCCATTGTTTAAGCTAGTGGGACTCTTTCCCCCTGCTGTGGGGCCTCCACTGTCAGTCACGCCTGGACCCCAGGGCAGGGCAGGTCTGCCTGCTGGACAAGGAACATGGACATCACATCTCCCCCAGCAGGCTCCCCATGGACAGTGTTTGATGGGCCAGTGAATCCCATGGCCTCAGCCTCAGCCCCAGCAGTGGCGATGGACGTGGGTTCCAGTGTGTGGGCAGCCAGCTCCCCCAACGCAAGTGCTTAACACAGAGCTGAGTGCTCAATGAACACCAACTGAATGACTAAATCAGTGAATGGTAAACAACTTTCTTAGTGTTCAGTCCCATTCACAGAGACAGGGACTCGCCTGCCCCTGGCACATGAGGGACAAGACCCTGTTTTTTTTTTAGTCTTTTAGCCACACCAGTTGGCAAGTGGGATCTTAGGTCCCCAATCAGGGACCGAACCTGAGCCTCCTGCAGTGGAAGCACAGAGTACTAACCACTGAAGCGCCAGGAAGTCCCAGGACAAGCTTCTTTTAAGCCTCAGTTTCCTCACCAGTGGACTGGGAACCACCATCTTCCCTCCTTCATGAGAAGCTGTGAGGAGGAGTGAGTGATTCAGTGTGATGATCCCTGTTGGGGACAGAAGCCCTGGTAAGCAGTCAACAATCACTCACTGATGTGTGTAACTTCACATCACAGACATCCCGATGACAACTCTGCCCATGGGAGTTGTGCAACGGGACAGTCCTGCAGCCGTAACTGGGGGTGGGGGGGGGGGGGGGTAGGAGACAGCCTATCTGAGACCTGCCTGGGGACTGAGCATGTAACAAATACGCCCCAGGGGCCCAGGGAGTCTGTAATTAGTTCCTGGAAGAGGGAGATCACAGAAGGACAGGCGATCTCACTTTAGTTTCACTCTTTTTAGCAACAGCTGAAACCAAAGCAGAAAAGGCATCAGATGACTTCTTTCCTCTGTGGTAAGGCAGGTCAAGGCTCCTGGCGGGCGGGGATAGGGGGGAGAGCACCAGCAGAGGATCCGTTCCAGATGCCCATCTGACATAAACACAGGGCAGCCCGCAGAAGCTGCCGACCGAGTCCCTGAATTTCAAACCAACTAAAGGAGAGAACGCGACTTCCCTGTGGCTCAATCAGTAAAGAAACTGCCTGCAATGCAGGAGACCTGGGTTCAATCCCTGGGTAGGGAAGATCCCCTGGAGTAGGAAATGGCAACCCACTCCAGTATTCTTGCCTGGAAAATCCCATGGATAGAGGAGCCTGGTGGGCTATAGTACATGAGATTGCAAAGTCAGGCATGACCGAGCAACTAACACACATACACATACTAAGAGAGAACAAGATTCTTAGATGCCTCACCCTGTTTGCTTCAAATAAAGACAGGGTGAGGCCCCAGCCCAGAATTCAGAGCATGCGCTCATGAGGACAGAGCGGGTGTGGTGCCTGGGAAGCGGGCAGGTCTACCTGGACCTGGCAGATGCCACATGCATAGGGTATCGAGGGGCACTCTTCCCAAGAAAAGTAATAGCAGCAGCTGTCACTGGCACCGTGCCAAAAGCTCCAGTAATCTAGCACATTCAGGCGCCAGAAGGTCGGGTCTGTTGCTTCACTGCTTCATCAGGAATGGCCAGACATCACACAGCTGGAAAGAACAGCAGCTGAGACTGGAACTCAGGTCCTGCCAATCTCCAACCTGCAGGCTCAGCCACCAGGTTTGGCCTCATGACCCATGTCACTGCCTCAATGGACATGAATGTGAGCAAATTCCGGGAGACAGCAAGGGACAGGAGAGCCTGGCGTGCTGCAGTCCACGGGGTTGCAAGGAGTCGGCTACGATTAAGTAACTGAACGACAACATGGTGAACGTGCCCCGGGCTTCTCACAGCCTCTTGGGAGCCAGGAGGACTGTAATTATCACTACCTCCATTTTTGCCATGAAACCCCCAAAACTCCACAGGCCCAGAGATATACTGCATTAAAGTACCGGGACTTGTGTCCAGTTCTGCTGACCCAGCTCTCTAAAGTATTGGGACTCCCTCTCAATTCAATCCTGAAAGTCCTCCTAGACGGTTCCTGAGAGGGCCTGGCCAAGCCCCCCACCTGATGCCCTCCTGAGCTTCCAGGGCGGCTGAGGGAAACTTTCAGGGGAGACCTGGGGCCGACCAGGTACCGCCCGTGCCGAAGGCCCACGCAACCCTACCGTCGTCGGGCTGCCCCTGCTCCTGCTCCGCGCTGGCGTAGGTGCGCAGGAACTCGGCGAAGGCACCGTCCCGAGCCAGCAGCTCCTGGTAGGAGCCCATCTCGGAGATCTTGCCGCCACTCATGACGATGATGACATCCATCTGGGGCAGGTAGCTGATGCCGTGCGTGACCAAGAGCCGCGTCTGCAGGGAAAGCGGAGACACGGCACCTTTAGCGCATGCGCGTAAGAGGGAATTTTCCCGCCCCCCCACACCCGGACATGCGCCTGGGATGCAGGCACATAGAAGCACTGCAATCTGCAGGCCGGGAGCTGGGGTGGGGGGGATGGGGTGGGCAGGAGTGAGGGAAACAGATTCTTGCTCCAGATTCTAGGGTCGGGACCGATATGAGTAAAATGCTCTGTGTTGTACTGTGAGCACGTGGAAGCAAAGGGGAAAGGATATTGAGATGGGGGGGTTGGGGGAGTTGCAATAAGGTTGATGGGGGAAGTTGTTTTTGAACAAAAATCTGGAGGAGACACAGGGAAGGAACCATCCATGTGTAGATGAATAAAAGAATGACACTGCTGCAAAAAAATGTGCATGCTGTGACTTAAGTTTTTCAAGTTTCCCCACCCTCAAAAGACTACAGTGTTTGTACATGGGTATCTACTTTATCTAACTGAAAGTCTGGGAGGATGTTCATCAAACCGTTTACACAAGTTGGCAAACTTTTTCTTAAACAGCCAAATGGTAAACATTTTCAGCTTTACAGGCCCTCTGGTCATACACAAGACATAAACAGATGGGCTAGCCATGATCCAACAAAGCTTTATTTATGGAAGCAGCTATGTAACTTTAATACAATTTTCCTATTTCACAAAATATTTGTCTTCAGAATTTTTTTCCAACCACTTAAAAATGTAAAGACCATTCTTGGCTGGTGGGCTGCCTACAAAACAGGCAGCCGGCTGGATTCGCTGGCCCCTGCTTTGGAGAGCAGCTAGGGCTGCAGGATGAGAAAGAATTGGTTTTGTTAAACTTTACATATACTCTCTGGTTTTGTTACTACGGGCATGTATTTCTTTCACAACCAAAACAGGTTTTTAATATTTAAAAATTAAACAATTCTTATGGGGTGTGGGGGAATGCTTACAACAGATTAAGTGGCATGATGTTTATCATATATATACATATATACACACACACACACACACACACACATATATATATATATATATATATATATATGCATGATGTGATAATCCTATTAAAAAGCTTATATAACTTCCCTGGTGGCCCAGTGGTTAAGAATCCACCTACCAGTACAGGGGACACAGGTTTGATTCCTGGTCTGGGAAGTTCCCACGTGCGAGGAGCAACTAAGCCCGTAAGCCACTAATGAACTCGTGCACCCTAGAGTTTGTGTTCCACAGCAAGAGCAGCCACCACAATGAGAAGCACGCACATGGAAACTAGACAGTAGCCAGCCAGCTCCACGCCCTCCCCAACAGCTAAAGCAAGTCTGTGGGCTAACAAGGAAGACCCAGTGCAGCCAAAAATAAACAAAAAATAAGTTTATATACACAGCAAAAAGACTTGAAAGAAATACAAAAATCTCTAAGCGGTGGGATGATGCATAATTGTTTTTCTCCTTCGTAGTTTTCTGAATTTGCTACATTTTTTCTCATGGGCATGTCTTACTTTTTTAATGGGAGAGGCGGAATAAGAGCATCTGTAACTCCCCTAAACAAACAAATTTCAAAAAGAATAGAAAGAGGAAAGGAACCATTTCCTGTCATGTTAAGGAGTGGTGGCCGTTTTCCTGCTCAAATCTCTGTCCCTCAGCCCACGGCCACTTCATCAGGGAAAGGAGAGCCGACTCCTTGGGGACAGGGAATGGTGGTGGCGGCGGGGGGACTTCCCTCAGTGACACCACCCCCATTGTTTAAGCAGAAAGAAAGGCTTCTTTCCGCCAAGCGGTGACAATGAGAACAAGAAGGCTGTCCCCGGAAGGCAGCCAAGGGATGGATTCGAAAATATGATCCCCAGTCCAATCAAGCGAAGGGGTCCCAAAGGGGACATACCGCGACCTGACCAAAGAGCAGGGACCAGCCCCCAAGCCGCGCCCACAGCAGGTACCTTGTTCTTCAGAAGCCCCTTGGGGCCAACCACGTTTTCAAAGATGTGCTTGCCCACGTGGGCGTCCACGGCCGAGAGGGGATCGTCGAGCAGGTAGACGTCGGAGTCGCAGTACACGGCCCGGGCCAGGCTCACACGCTGCTTCTGGCCCCCGGACAGGTTCACACCCTGCGGAGAAACACAGCAGAAGGGTGGGCCTCCTGGGAAGCCGAGACAGGCAGAGGGGTGCATGGGCTCACCATGCAGCGACCCTCGCTTGGAGGCCCTGCAGGGCTGCGTCCGCCTCCCGCGGAAGGAGCAGTGGTAATGGAGCGAGATCGCGACTGCGCCAACGTGGGTTCAAGTCCCGGCACCGGGTTCCGCCTCAACTGTGAAACCGGCAAGAGAAAACTCGAGCCGCAGGGCGCTGCTGAGCAGGGCACGGTCAGGGAGGCGAGGCTGGCGGCACCACACAGTGCTGGCTACAGGAAGGCTCGTGATCTTGGGGCTTCACTCACTGGTGAAGCCACGCGGTCATGGCAGGCTGTGCCCCAGGGGTACTGCAATCCAGCTTGTGCCCCGCTGGCCGGCAAGAAGGGCACTGTTTTCTAATCTGAACCAGGGCACAGGACCACACGGCCCTCCTGCAGCAGATAACCCACCATCACGTGCGTATCTGGCTGGAGTCAGAGTGGACACCTGCTAGGCTAACTGCCCAGCCCCTCTCCCAAGAGATGCCCACCCTCCCCCTGCTCTGAGACAGGCTCCTGGCAGGCAGGTTCATTTTGAGAGTTCCTCTAGTTCACAGCTTTTTGGCCCCAGGCAGACTTCAGACCCAAACTAAGCCAATCACATCCTCTCCCTCCAAAACAGGGTGCATGTGTGCCTGCTCAGTCACTTCAGTCGTGTCCAACTCTGTGCGGCCCTATGGACGGTAGCCCACCAGGCTCCTCTGTCCATGGGATTCTCCAGGCAAGAATACTGGAGTGGGCTGCCATGCCCTCCTCTAGGGGATCTTCCCAACCCAGGGATCGAACCATCTTACATCTCCACTAGTGCCACCTGGGAAGCCCCCACACTGGTTCCTGGGACCTAAACAGGGAGAGTGAGGAATCTCCAAATGGCAGAAACATATTTGTGAAAAAAACGACAAAGCTCTGCAGAAAAGCAGAGATGAAATTCAGAGGAGGAACCAGTCCCTCCCTGAGCCCCACCACATTCCAGCCCTCAGATTGCACACAATGCCTGTAAATTCAGTTCTCACTCAGGATTCTTTGCCACTTGAAAACCCCAAAAGCCCTAATAATTTGTTTTTTCTTTCCAAGGAACTGCAGATTTCACTCAAATAAAAGAAATGGCTCATGAAGTAGGAAAGTTGGTGGAGCCACTAGCTTGTATTAATAACTAAAAACAAGGATGAGAAAGCTCTTTAGTTGGCCCCAGACCATTTGCATTTCCCATGTGCACACCACTTAACCACTAGGGGGCAATCGAGCAAGCCAGCCAGGCAGAGGAGAAAGCATGTGCAAAGGCCCTGAGATGGAAAGGGGCTCCGAAGCCATTTGGCCTGTCTGTGCCACCTTTTCCTCTACCATTACACAGGATTAACAGTAAATCCCATCTCTTGGGCTTGCTATAAGGACAAGATATGTATAAAGTGTTTAGCACTGTGCCTGGCACATAGCTATTACTCCATAAGTGTTAGCTATTGTATTATTTTCATCATTATCACTGTTTTGAAAAGGGGTGTGGACATTTGAATCATTGACACCTCTGTTCCCTGTACAGTGCCAGTGGTCATAGGACTTTTCAGTCACATGACCACAAAAGTAACATGTACTCGCTGGTCCTTTGTCTTTGGGTTCAACCTAGCGATTTGCTTTATGGGTAGAAAGGATGGTGTGCTTTAAAAGACATCACATCGTTGTTGTTCTCTTGGGCTTCTGCTGCTGCTATTGAAAAAGCCTCCCCCTGGGGAGCTGCTGTCCCCTCACCCAGGCCCTAGTAAGAAGCCACACGGGGAGACCTGAGTCAACCCACAGCCTGGAACCGGGCTTTGCTGGCCTGCCATGTGGAGCAGAGCCAGCTGAGCCCAGCCTGAGTCACCCAGTCACAGTTGACCCACCCACAAGTAGCAAAGTGTTTAACATCATAAGCCACTAAGATTTTTGTGCTTGTTTGTTACACAGCAATAGCTGACTGATACAGGGGCCATGCTGAAGTCTACCGACCTTCTCACCAATCTCTGTCCGGTCCCCACTGGGCAGGATTTCCAGGTCTGGGAGGAGGGCACAGGCTTCTATCACAGCCTTATAATACCGTTCCTGTAGCTGGCGTCCAAAAAGGATGTTTTCTCGGAGAGAAACGTTCTGAATCCAGGCCTGCTGTGGGACGTAGGCCACTGAGCCCTAGGTGGCAAACAAAGAAGGTGGCAGGACAGACAGACTTGGTTAACAAGATAGCAGCCGTTCTACCCCCTGTCCAGGAAGGCCTTACTTCACAAGATACCTTCATCACATCTATGGTTTCAACAAGAGGGAAACCAAGTCCCAAAGTACTACAGACAGCAGGGCTGGGATCCAAATCCATTCTAGGTCAGTCACTGGCTCCAATATTGAGAGTTTGAGAGCTGAAATCCTTGTTAATGAGATTACAGTTATGTATTTAGTAACTATTCACTGAATAGCAGCAAAAAAAAACACCTAGCCCACTTATACTGCACACCTGTATCTTATAAAATATTGTACATTGTTTATGTGCTAAGTCGCCTCAGTCATGTCTGACACTGCGATCGTATGGACTGTAGCCCACCAGGCTCCTCTGTCCATGGGATTCTCCAGCCAAGAATAATGGAGTGGGTTGCCATTACCCCTCTCCAGGGGATCTTCCCAACCCAGGGATCAGACCCTTGTCTCTTATGTCTCCTGCATTGGCAGGCGGGTTCTTTACCACTAGTACCACCTGGAAGCCCCCACATCATCAATATTTCAACTTAAGAAATTATTTAAAATCTTTAAAATAAAATAAAATAAATTTTAAAATAACAACAAAAACCTCCTGGTTCCCAAGAACAGGAAGTACCTGAATAATAAAAAAAAAATTGATTACTGTTGTGGTACAGGCTAAGAGAGAAAAACACGAGACTTTCAAAAAAGTCCTTTAAAAGGAAGACTTAACCTATACTGGAAAAGAATCTGAAAAAGAATATAAATACACATTTAACTGAATGACTTCACTGTACACCAGAAACTAACACAGCACTGTAAATCAGCTATAGTTCAATTAAAAAAAAAAATTTTTTTTAAAGGGAGACTTGGTTTGGGACAACATGAAAAGAGCCCTTGAGGAGATTTCCTTGATGAAATTTAAGCAAAGACATCTGTATAAAAACTGTCCATTTCTAAAGTTGCTGTAATTTCCACATCATGTAAGGTGTCAAAATGGCATAAGAACAAAGACTATGAGGAGGGCATTTGTTTCATGTACTTCAATAACTGAAAAAAAAATTTTTAAACAAGGACTGATAGGTGAAAATAAGTTGGTCTGATAAAGAGAAGAGGAAAGAGCATTTCAGTCTGAGGAACTGCGTGAGAGGGAGGCAGGGGACAGATGGGCTCCAGGTTAGACATTTACACGTGACCTCTGCCTGCATTTCATGGGGGACAAAGAAGTGGGCTTCAGGTTGGATACTTATAACTAGTCTCCTCTTTGCATTTTCTAAGACAAGAGATAAGTGGGCTCCAGTTAAGGCATTTACAGTCAGCCTTCTATTTGCTCTCCAAAATGGAGCAACAGAAACAGGGTAAATAGTCAGTCTTTGTCTTGTAAATATCCTTAAGATAATGTCATGGCCAGGACAAAGAAGGGCAAAATCCTGTTTGGGTAAAGGATTAAGGGATCTCCACTCTTCTCCTTTTTCTGGAACAAAGGAGACACTACACATGCATGGGAAGGCTCCTTAGGGTCAAAAGTCAGAGGATAATGCCAGACCATAATGAGCCTTACTCCTCCCAGAAGCCTTCACTTTGAGATCTATCTTGGCTAAGGCGTGCACACCTCAGGGGAAGACAAAGATCTGGAAAGCTGCCCCCTTATAAAGGATGTAAACTTCCGAAAAGCATGATTCTCTGAGTTTGCCCACACACCTTTCTGCAGGTACTTTACTTTTCAACAAACTTTTTACTTTACTCGTACCTTCTGCCTCCTCTCCTGAATTTGTTCTTGACCAGGTGGGCAAGGGCTAGGGACTCAGGCCCTAACTGCTGGCTCCTGTGGTCCCAGTTCAGGAAACTAAGACCTGGCTGCCAGCTACTGCTCACTGCTACTTGCTGCAAGCTGCCGCTGACTGCTGTGTGCATCCAAAATCAAGAGGAACTTGGCAAGTCTGAGCAACAGGAAGGCCAGTGTGATGGAACCATGATGTGAGGGGAAGACAGGCAGGAAGGAGCTGGGGGGTAGGAGGGGACTCACACGAGGCTGGTGGTCCTAGTGACAACTGTGTGTGTATGTGTTAGTCGCTCAGTTCAGTTCAGATCGGTTCAGTCGCTCAGTCGTGTCTGACTCTTTGCAACCCCATGGACTGTAGCCCACAAGGCTCCTCTCCTTGCCAGTATTCTTCAGGCAAGAATACTGGAGTGGGTTGCCATTCCCTTCTCCAGGGTGAGGAGTATGAGCTTCACTAAAAGGGAAAAGGGGGGCCCTCAAAGACTGTTAAATAAAGGAATGCTGGGAGGATGAGGCTGGAAATGGTACTCAGGGAGCCCAGCTCTTCATCTTCATTCTCCGATAAATAACCAAACTGCTGACTCCAATATCCTAACTTAAAGTGGCCAGACTGTCACAAAGCCTCACTGCAGAACCCACAGGTAATTCCCACAGTATGCATGAGCCCCACCAACTAAAATACTGAGAAAAAAACACATTTTTAAACACATTTCCTGCACTTTCCTTGTTGTTGTAGTTAGTTGCTCAGTCGTGTTCGACTCTTTGTGACCCCATGGACTATAGCCTGCCAGGCTCCTCTGTCCATGGAATTCCCCAGGCAAGAATATTGGAGAGGGTTGCCATTCCCTTCTCCGGGGGATTTTCCTGACCCAGGGATAGAACCTGGGGTCTACCCACAATGTAGGTAGATTCTTTACCATCTGAGCCACGAGGGAAGCCCTTCCCTTACCAAGGCAAAATAACCAGTCGCGAATAAATCTACAACCTCATCAAACCAAATATTCAAACACCCTCACTTTTTGGTCCATCATCTCTGTACTCAGTGGTTCTCAACTGGGTAATTTTGCTCCCCAGGGGACACATGTGACAATGCCAAGAGGCACTTTTGGTTGTTATGACTTGTGGCTGCTTCTGGCATCTCGTGGGCAGAGGTCAGGGATGCTGCTAAACATCCTACAGTGCACAGGACAGTCCCCACAGCAGAGAATTATCTGGCCTGAAATGTCAATAGGGCTGCAATTGTGGAAACCCGGGGTTAATCAAACAGAAGGCAATATGGATCCCACCGTGATCTGGAATCTTCTTCCAATTAGCCTAGCTCATGCTGCCCATGAACCTTACTCTATAACATGTATTTGAAAGTAATGACAGATCATTTCTTAAAACAATAGGTCCAAGGGATCTTCCTGACCCAGGGATTGAACCTCTGTCTCCTGTGTCTCCTGCATTGGCAGACAGGTTCTTTACCACTAGCGCCACCTGGGAAACCCTCATTAGTCTGGACCCAACTATCATACACTTCCTCTAAGGCACACTAGGCTCAAGGGCATATGATCATCAGCAAAGAAAGGATTTTGCTCTGAAATGAAAACTATGGCACAAACCAGCATCCCCCAAAAGCAGTTTCCGGGAGACAGGAATCTTAAGATGTAAGGAGTTGATGTTGAGACAACAAAGAGGTGCAGGCAAATGTGTCTGGGACACACAGGATTAACCAAAGTTAAATAGGTTTTTCTCCTCCCTGCAGGATTTATCAGAGCCTTTAAGTTTCCAACAGGGAAGGAATCAGAATCTGTACTACTTCCCAGGCTTGTTTGAGCCCAGGACTCTTTATTCCCTAAACAGTAAGATGAATTTGCTGTAGACCATGCTCCAGGAAATGCTGGTGTCAACAAAACTCTGGAATAAAATATCCCCAACCCCAGGGAAGAGTTTTGGGGGAGGGGGAGGATAGGGGGGGACAGAGCTAAATGCCAAACAAGGCTCCTGATTCTGACGCGACACATCTGTTCACTAAGGCAGCCTCTTAAACTCCCTCCCAAGACATATTGCAACTTACTTCAAAACACTGTGCATTTAAAAGCAGTAAAAACAGTCTCCCTTTAGCCCCATATTAAGAATCCAACAAACACTGAGAATTTAAATAAGTCCCTTAAAAAGAATTCTCCAAGGAAATATTCCAATGACATCAATAAAAAATTTTAAGTGTTGTTACATTTGCCAAAAGAGATACAAGGAGAACCACAAAGAGAAAGAACAAGCCTGAAAGACCCATGCTTAAGGAGGCCCCGGGGTGCACACTGCAGGGCAAAGATGGGGAGGGAGTGAGAGGCAGAGGGTGGACCAGGGGGCATTCGTGTGTTTATTAAATACTTATCCAGTGCCCACTATATCCCGGGCACTATTCTAGGTGCTGAGACACAGCAAGAACTAAATGACACCACAATTTTGTCTTCTAGGAGAGCACAGAGTAAAGGGGAACGAAAGTAGTTCCCACTTGCTTAACAAGGTCATAAAAGAAAACACCGCATTGCCCTTTGGCCTTCCCCTTGGCCGTGAGTTACCTGGCCCCCACCCAGGCCTCCTACCTTGACAGTCACGTGTCCCTCCACCTTGTCCATCTCGGCCAAGAGCGCTGAGAGTAGAGACGATTTCCCACAGCCCACCTGGCCCACCACGGCCACCAGGGAACCTTCCGGAACAGAGAAGCTGATGCTGAAACGACACGACACACCCTGGCTCAGATCGGGGCGCCCGGCTTCCCAACGCTGGACGGGCCCCGGGTGGAGAGAGAGGGAAGGCAGGGTTGTCCTGAGTCTTTGAGGTCTGGACATCAAGAGCTGGTCTCCCGCTCTTTGTACAATGAGCTTATTGTTAGTTCAGGGAGCTGCCTCAGAGGCTACTGTGCCAGGACTGACACAGCTACATCTTAGGAAAGACCCTGCAGGAGCGACCTGGGCAACCAAGACAGGATAAGGGCGCTTGAGTGGAGGGGGATCCCCTTCACCTGGGGGTGTGATACAGGTGCTCAAGGAAGGGGGCGAGTGTGCTCAGTCACGTCCAACCCTTTGTGACCCCACGGACTGTAGCCCACCAGGCTCCTCTGTCCATGGGATTCTCCAGGCAAGAATACTGGAGTGAGCTGCCATGCCCACCTCCAGGGGATCTTCCCAACCCAGGGACTGAACACACATCTCCTGCACCTCCTGCATTGCAGGTGGATTCTTTACTACTGAGCCAACGGGGAAGCTCAACAAAGAGGCCATCCCAAAACCAAGGCTGGAGGAAGGGTGAGCGTGACCCAGACACCTGGGGACACCCTGAGGAAAGGCCCACAGGTGTGCAATCAGGTGTGAACACGAGTAGACACGTCCATGACACAAGATGAGGCAGGGAGTGGGAGGTCAGTCCTGAAGAGGTGGGTGGGTGGCGTCCAGACCTGAGAGGGCCTCAGAGGACACGCTTCCCAGCTGGAAGCCAGACAGGAGAGCCTAACACATGTGAATCAGAGTTTCAGAAACACGTCTCTACTGACATCGCCCTTTGGTGGATATAACAGTAATCGAAGTATTGGGTTGGCCAAAACGTTTGTTCGGGGTTTTCCATAAACTGCTATGGAAAATTCCAAAAGCACATTTTGGCCAACCCAATACAACAGGCTCAACACTCTGCGGGCAAGACGGGCTGTCACACAACACAGGACCACGCCCAGCCCTCCACAGCAGATAGCGAAGTGGAGCTAGGGGATCCAACCCACTGGGGGAGGGGGGGGGCACCTCCGGGGCCTCCTTGGGTTCACCTACATCGGCTGCGCTTTTCAAGCACTGCTATTATGATTTCAACATATTGGTGGAAAGGCTGATGGCTTTTGCTCCTCTTGTTCAATTCTTTCGTACCTGCTACGTGGTCACACTGATTGTTCTTTTGTTCTATGCTGGGAGGGGAATGGATGAAGGGGCCAGGACAGAACAGTCAGCCCAGTGAGGCAGCTCCTGTGATCATCCAGGCAAGACGGGAACATTTTATAGGTTTGGATGGAGAAATCTGGGGTTGGTAGGGGGTGGATATTCAATGGGTGAGGGAGGGTGATGGGAACAAGAAGGTCTTTGAGGCTGGAAGGACAGACAGAGGGACAGAGGCATAGACACAGACTACTCACTTGTGAAGCAGGACAAGAGAAAAGCTAAAGTTGAAGCAGACATGAGCTAAGTTAGACATAAGGAAGAACTTCCTAAACATGTAGTCCCATCAAGGGTAATGTTACACAGACTCGTTTCTCCAGAAAGCTTGATCTGCCCCTCCCCACATCCTCAAATAAAATACAGCAGTAACTTGGCTACTCAGTAAGGGGGCAATTATTTAGGGGCGGGGGGGGGAAATAAATCTGGCCCCTAAAAATGTCCCATCTGGCCCTGTGATGGGGGACTCCTTAAGAAAGTCGGAGAGCCCCCGAGCAAGGCCTGCACTTATAAAGAACTCAGAGGCATCTGCCACGTAGCCAGGGCAGCAGGTCAATTCCCAGGATGCTGTGACTTAGAAAAACAAGGACTGGGGTGGGCGGTGTCCCAGACATGGAAATGGTGGGCAAGGGTGAACCAGGCAGCTGGGGGACCTTGGAGAGAATGCAGAACAACCCAGCCTGATATCAAACGTGAGCGGACAAGTTTTCAGCCAACCCAAGCCTTCCTGCCACCATCACAGCTTCAGATCCACCCAGCCAATCAGTGTGCTCCGTCTCTTCTGGCACAACGATTGGCTCAGGGAGAAGCATGTGACCCAACCTGAGCCAATAAGAGGCAAGTGAGTCTCCTGATGACATAGGAGGGATACCTGCAGTCCATGGGGGCCATTTGGATCTTGAGGGGAGAGGACGTCTGAGAAGGAAGCAGCACAGACGGCAGGGGAACAAGGACAAGGAGAGGCATTGTCTGAATCCCTGGATCACACCAAACCTGGAAGTGAACCTTGGCAGTTATGTGAACCAGAAGTTTCCCTTTGTTGCCTAAGCCTATCTGGGCAAGGTTCGAGTCACTCACAGTCTGAGAGAACCCTCTGAGCCAGGCCCACGGTCATCTGCTCCTCCCCGAAGCCCAAGCAGGCGCCACGGGACCTGCCGGATGAGCTGAACTGATGCTCAGAAAGGCAAAGTGACCCATTCATGGTCCCAGAGCTGGAGCACGGCTGGAATTCAGACCTGTGATTGCCCAGAGCCCTGTGGTTCTCTCCACATCCCACTTACCCATGCAGCGTGGGGGGGTCATTCCTGGCCCACGTGAACGTGGCATTCTTCACGGTGATGCTGTTCGTGGCTCCAGCTGGAAAGCACCAGAGACAACATGTCAGGCGCAGATGCAGCCACGGCCGGCGCGTGAGCAGCAGGCTCTTACTTTTTGTTTTTCCTCATCAGGTAGTTCAACGCCAGAGGCTAGATACCCATGCTAGGCATTATCTGGTCACATCAGTCACTGTTTCTGAAGAACTTCAACCAGCAGCTCTGGAGGTGGCCTCCACCCAGAGAGCCGAAAGAAACAGCAAGAGGGCTCTGCCTTTGAAAGATAGGAGGCTGCACAATCTGGGAGGGCCAGGGACACCCAGGGCCTCCCTCACTCATTCCTGGGAGCTTCCAGCAGCTCTGGGGTGGGGGGTGGGGGGTGGGCGTGTTGAGCAGAAGCTAAGGTCACAAGGCGAGAGTAGCGCCCTCATGCAGTCGCCTGTGATCAGCTCAGGCTGGCCCAAAGGCTTTCATTACACCTCCAGGGCCCCTCTTTTAATGTTCAAAGTGGGGTCCTTCACCCTGAAACTCCTGCATTCTGGGGCAGCCTCCTAACTCACCTCCCTGCATGCCCTCTCTCCCTTCCTCCAGCCACCCAGCTCACGTCAGGGCAGGTCGGTCTTCCCCTCAACACCAGTCTCTGTAAACTGTGCAAACTTGGGGATGGAACAGGAAATGGGGAATCGTGGCGGGGGAGGGGAAGGCACGCCAGACAAAGCCTGCATAACGCGGACCTACGTGTTTCTAGCCCCTCTGCCTGCATCAACATTCCCTCCTTTTATTCTCTTTTTACTCCATGCTCCTCACTTACACAAACAACTTCTGACTTAAATGATGAGCCAACTTGAAACCACTAAAGAGAAGATGGGGGTGCTTCTAAGTTGTCAAAGGCAGAAATAAATTGCCCCACCCACCAAAGCAACAAAATCTGTGAGGAGAGGAAGTTACTGGTTAACCGAACTTAACCTGCCCGGCCCCCATCCCTCCCCTGAAAGAGCGAACAAGGAGGAAGCTGGAAGGTGCTATTTAAGGAATTTAAGAAAAGCCACTAGAGTCGGTCAAGCTAGAGGCTACAAGACTTGGCCAGGAGCTGCCTAGGGGCCCCCATCTGGCACCCGGAGAGTGTGGATAAACATCTCAAAGGCTGAGCGCCTAAGAAAGGCTGCCTTCAGGGCAGGGAAGCAGGGCTGAGGCCTCAACTGAGGCCTGGACCCAGACCCAGGGGTTTTCCAACGTGACTCTTGCTGTGAACTGTGAACAATTTTGGGAGCTTGAAACCTCCTTGGTTGACCCCAAACCCTGGAGTAGACGGCACCATTCTGTAATGTGTGTGTGTGTGTGTGTGTGTGTTACATGTCTGTGTTCACATGTGTGTGTGTTGCTGGGGGGGTGGGAATAACTCGATCCTCGACACAACAGAAACTGGACAACCACAGGCCAGGGAAATCGGGAGGGAGGTTCCAGGGAGTGGTGGTTCTCAACTAGGGGTAACTTTGATCCCTCAGAGACACAAAGTCTGGAGACATTTTCAGTTGTCGAACCTGGGATGGGTGTTATTGGCACCTAGGGGTGCTGCTCAAGCAGTCTATAGCATTGATCAAAAGTCTGTTTGGGTTTTTTGTAACGTTATACAGAAAAACTCAAATGAACTTTCTGGCCAACTCAATACAACGCATGGGACATCCCCACAGCAAAGTGACCCTGACCTGAATGTTGGTGGTGCTGAGGCTGAGGAACGCAGCCCCCCTTGCCGACCACCTCTCACATACACTGGCGGAGGATCGACTACAATGATCTTTGTTTGGCAAGTGCTGTGCTGGGTGTTCCACACGCCAGTGAGGATATCTGAATGCCTGCTGCACTGCTCCCATGTACACACATGCTACATCGTTCACGTGCGTACACGCGATGTACCACTCACATGTATACACACGTTCATTCCTCTGACCCCATCTACTGGGCTTGGGAGCCAGACTGTGTGGGTCCAAATCCCGTGCAGCCACTTCCTAGCTGGAGAAGCACAGGCAAGTTACTTCTCTATGCCTCACTTTCCTCATCTGTAAAATGGGACTGTTAATCAGGTCACCCTCATAGGGCTGTCATGAGAAGATAAATGAGGTAACACAGACAGTCCTTAGAACAATGACTGACACATGGTAGGTGCTCAGTAAATCTCAGTGTGGAGACGCTGAACCGCGGGTGAGAACACAGATTCTGCTGACGGGCTGCGGGTGTAAATCCTAACTACTTCTTACTGGTGTGAGAGTTACCCGGGCAAGCGTCCTCATCTGCTGACGGGGGTTTCCACAGCCCCCTCCGTGAGCTGCGGTGAGCAATGGACGGGTGAGTATGGTGACGTCCTTAGAACAGGACACACCTAGCGGAAGTGTCATTATAATGAAAGCGGTTACTACCCCTAGGTGCTATTAATATTTCTTATTGAGTGCCTGGAGATCCCTGCTCAGGGGTCCACTGGGAAAGGATAAATGAATAAGCTACAGAATAACAAATCTACCAATAAAAAAGACCAAAAGAAAGGCACTGTCCTTTCCATTGCCTGGGGGGGAAAGTGAGGCTCAGAGCAGTGAAGTGACCTGCCTGAGGTGGCACAGCTACAGGGGTGGGGTTTGGTGAGTCTCCAACTTCCTTAGTTTGCTCATGTGCCCAGAATGGAATAGAAGCTGGGGCCCTGGAACCTGGCCCTCAGGGAGTTGCCTCTCGGCCAGCAGGCGAGATAAGAGAGGTGCACGTTCACCCTCCTGGGAAGGCCCACAGGTCGTCCACCCTCCTGGGACGCACCGTCTTTGATGGGCCGGCGCTGGATGCTGTCAGGGTCCAGCTCTTCGTGGGACAGGAAGACCCTCAGGCGCTTCAGGGAGACGCTGGCCTGCACAGAGAGCAACAACAGGCTACAGTTATTTTTAAACACATTTTTGCAAAAACAAACCGAGGCTAACTCACAGTGGTTTCCCCTGGGTGCGGAGGGGCCCACATCCTCCCTTATTTCTGAAGTTTCTGCATTTCCTACCCCGAGCGGACGCCTCAGAAGAAAAAAATAAAATGGGTCTGGGTTCTTGTTTGTCTTCCTTTAAAAAGCCCACAGCCAACATTACAGAGGAGGGCAGGGAACCATCCTAAGCTGACAAGAGACTTGAGAAACAACCAAAGGCAATGGTCTTGCTTAAGACAAACTTGCAACTCGGAGATAAAGGTGTCCTGGAGGCTGAATGCACTGCACAGGGTTGTGGCCAAGGATACTGTATGATAAACTTCACAGCTGCTAAAGACTAGAACTGAATGGCTCCCACCACAAAAAACAGATGATAACTGTGACAGGTGACCGACGTATAGCTGACACTATGGTCATAACAGCAGTGCCACAAGTCCATGTATCAAATCACCACGCTGCATGTACTGAACATATGTTCAACAAAAACAAATTAAAAAGAAAAAGCGAAGGTCCTGATTCAAACAGCCCAATGACAAGGACATTTCTGAAAGATAATCCAGAAAATTTTAATATGAACAAGTATTATTTTAAGAGATTACTATTACTTTTGTTAGGTATGCTAATGGTGTTACTTATGTAAGAAGAAATGCATGCTGAAATATTTATAGGTGAAATGCCAAGAGATCTGGGATTTGCTTTAAAATTCTTCGGCCGAGAGAGAGAGAGAAAGGAATGAAGGGAGGGAGGAAGACAGAGGATCGGATGAAGCAATCACAGCAAAATGCTGGATCTGGGTGATGGGCACGCAGCATTCTTATACTGTTCTCGCCACTTCTGTGTACACGTGAAATTGGTCATAATAAGAAGGGGTTTTACTGGCTTATTTTTTAAAAGCCTTGAGCAGGGCTTGGACAATGAAACCTTAAGGCTCATTTGTCAATGTGGCTAATGCTACAGTTTTCATGGAAACACAATTAGGGAGAAGAGTGTGACAAACGCCATGGGCAGGAAAGTGCAGGAGCTTCAGAGGGTATAAGTGTGACTGAGTGGCTTTCCCTCCTTTAGCATCACCGCCTGGGCTGGGGGCTTTTAGGGCGTCCAGCTGGGGTTTCTCAAATGGTGAGCTAAGCCCGTGAGTGGGTTGCAAAACCAATTTAGTGGCTGCATTAAAAATATATATATATCTTTATTTTTAATTGAAAGATAATTGCTTCAATTACAGTATTGGTTTGACTTCTGTCATACATCAACATGAAGGAGCTGGAGGTGTAAGAAACAGGACACGGTACGACAGGGCAGGGTGGAACAGACTCGATTAGAATACAAGAGGATCAAATGTTTCAGAAAGAATCTTGCAGAGTTCAGGAAAGCCTAGCTGCAATAACTTTTGTTTCATACACCTGGGGCAACCCAGGTGGCGCAGGGGTAAAAAATCCGCTTGCTAATCCAGGAGACATAACAGGTGCGGGCTCGATCCCTGGGTCAGGAAGATCCCCTGGAGAAGGAAATGGCAACCCACTCCAGTATTCTTGCCTGGAGAATCCCATGGACAGAGGAATCTGGTGGGTTGCAGTCCATGCGGTCGCCGAGTCGGACACGACTGAACTGAGCGTGCGCATACACACACACACACATACACTTGAGTATGCAGGTCAATAAATAAAAACGTCTCTCTCTCTTTAGGGCAGGACCGAAAAAAGCACAAAGGTCTGGGCCTCGATCACCATCTCCCCCACCCTGGGCACGGTGGAACGAGTCACACAGAGGCAGCTGCGTCCAGGGGACTTTCATGCCCTTTGGCCTTGCTTCCCCAGAGCCCCTTCCCTGAAACCCCCTGGTCTCGCCTGTACCTGCACAATGCTGCTGATGACCATGGGGAGGATATTCAGGGGGAAGCGGAGGATGTTGAACAAGGCCAAGGACACAAAGGCCTTCTGGGCATCCAGGATGTTGTTCTTATCGACAGTCACATAGACGGCAAACGTAGACAGGGCCACCTGCAAGCAGACAAGGTCAGCATCTCAGTCACAGGAGCAGTGACACATGCCCAGACAAAGTCTAGCATACAGCAGGCACTCACTAAACACCCAGAGAATGAACTAGAAAAATCAATGGCTAGGAGCCATAAGTCCCGGCCATTCCCACCACTGTTCTCCCCAGGACACTGAACGGGCATTCAAGGGGTCCCTCAACACCACCAAGCGAGATCAAACCTCTGAGCCAATGTCAGTGCAGTGCCCTCTGCCCAAAACAACTTTCCCATCCAGTCTCTCCCTGTTCTGAGAGGATGCCCAACCCACAACAGCCCTGTGACCGCTCTCCATCCTTGTTTAGTCACCAAGTTGTGTCTAACTTTGTGACCCCATGGACTGTAGCACACTAGGCTCCTCTGTCCTTTACTATCTTCCAGAGTTTGCTCAAATTCACCGTCATTGAGTCAGTGATGCTACCTAAGGATCTCACCTTCTGTTGCCCCCTTCTCCTGTCTTCAATCCTTCCCAACATCAGGGTCTTTTCCAATGAGTCGGCTCTTGACATCAGGTGGCCAAAGTACTGGAGCTTTGGCATCAGTCCTTCCAATGAGTATTCAGGGTTGATTTCCCTTAGGATTGACTGGTTTGATCTCTTTGCTGTCCAAGGGATTCTCCAGAGTCTTCTCCAGCACCACCCTTACATCCTGGTTTATTTTTCTTCATAACACCTATCACTACCTTACATTGTAAGATTACAGATATTGAGTGTCTGTCTTCTGCACTGAAATGCAAACTCCACAAAGGTAGAGACTTGTGTGTGTGGCTGTATCCTCAGTGCCTAGAATGATCCCGGGCACACAGGAGCCCTGAGACCTCAGGCAAGTCATCTCTTCTCACCAGCCTCCACTGTCTCATCTGTGAAGTGGGGGTGGACATGGAGGATTCATGCCACTGTTGAAAGCTCCTTCCAGCTCAGAGCACCGCCAGGAAAGGAACATAGATTTTTTAAAAAAAAAAAGAAAAAACAAACAGCCAAGGGTCCTCTGAAGCCTACTCCCTTCCCTACAAAATCAGACTTGCCTAAGTCCTGTGGGAAGGCTTGGGATTTCAACTCCCAGGCAACGGGAATTTGGGTTCAGCTGTCTGAGACAGCAGGCCCACCCTCACCAGGAAAAAGGAAAGACCCCAAATAATCCAGGGCTGGCCTGCACCGTTTAGGTGGGAAAAGATCAACAGGTGTCTCTCCGGGCCCTGCCCCCTGCTGGGGCCAGCACAGTACCAGGTGTTGCCGGCGAGGCTAATAACATCCCCCAGAGGTCACCGGCACACATTACCAAGGCGATCTGGAAAACCTCGGACCCAGCAGATGGGCACAGGTCTCCACCCCCATGTTAGCCCAGGCTCCAAGAGCCATTAAAGGCTTTCCCTGAGGAGAAACAAACTGCCCGGGACCTCATTCTTGAGCTCGGGGCAGATGGCCAGCAATCAGAAGATCCCAGTGTGGCCAAGATTCTGCTGCAGCTGAGGTCCAGGGTATTTTCAGGGTCTCAGCTGCATTTCTTTGCTACCTATTAGAAGGTCGTACATCTTAAACATTAAACCCATAAGCTCTGCTTGTTTATCAGTTGTGACCCTGGGCAGTAAGGTCACCTCACCTCTCCAAGGGAGCCTCTGTTTTCCCATCTATGAAATGGGAAATCAGGATAAGCATGCACAGGGCTTTTGGCAGCAAGGAACCAGGCACTAGTGAACAGTGCTTAACCCTGTGCCTGGGGAACAGTAAAATGCAGTAGATGGCAGCTGTTTTATTTCTTGTTTTAGGACTCAGTTCAAAGTCCCTGGACTATTTTTCTAAAGAATCTATTAACCGGGTGCCAGTTGGTAAAGAATCTGCCTGCAATGCAGGAGACCTAGGTTCGATTCCTAGGTCAGGAAGATCCCCTGGAGAAGGAAATGGCAAACCACTCCAGTATTCTTGCCTGGAGAATTCCATGGTCAGAGGAGCCTGGCAGGCTACAGTCCACGGACTCTCAAGAGTCGGACCCAACTTAGCAACCAGACCACCAAGAACATGGCACTGGAAAGCAGAGCAGGTTCTGACATTAACAAGGGAGGTGACTCTGAGGGAAGGCACAGAAGTTTTCCAGGATCTGTGGCCAAGAGGGAGGTTAGGTGCTCAAAAAGCCACCGACACCCGATCCCTGGGACAACTGCACATGCTGGCTCTCCTCCCCCAGGTTCTGATGCCACACTCGCCTCCTACCTGCAGAGTCTCCTCACTCAAAACTCCCCCCGCCATATCCACACAGAGGAACAGCATTCAACCATAAAAAGGATTGAAGTGCTGACACCCACTGCGCCATGGACGAACCCTGAAAACATAATCCTAAATGAAAGGAGACAGACATGAAGGCCACACACATTATATATGATTCCATTAAATGAAATATCCAGAATAGGTAAATCAAAATCAACCTTGAAAATCTGATGCTGATGCTGAAGCTCCAATACTTTGGTCATCTGATGCGAAGGGCCAACTCATTGGAAAAGACCCTGATGCTGGGAAAGACTGAAGGCAGGAGGAGAAGGGGACAACAGAGGACGAGATAGTTGGATGGCATCACTGACTCAATGAACAGAGTTTGAGGAAACTCTGGGAGATGGTGAAGGACAGGGAAGCCTGGTCTGCTGCAGTCCATGGGATTGCAAACAGCTAGACACGACTGAGCAATTGAACAACAACGACAGAGACAGAAGGTAGATGAGAGGATGCTCTGGGCTGGAGGATGGGGAGTGACACCAATAAGTACAGGGTTTCCTTCTGGGATGATGAAAGTGCTCTGGAATTAGGCAGTGGGGATGGTTGCCCAACCCTGTGAATACAATAAACACCACTGAACTGCACACATAAATGTGGTGAATTATATATCAATAAAATAAAATTTTTTAAAAAATTACCTCTCCAATATCAGTCTATTTCACTCAATATAGAAGCCACAGTCTTGACTCAGGCCCCAGGGCCCAACTGATTGGTAAACGTCCCTGCTCTGAACCTGTCTGCCCTCCTCTCCCACCACTCTCCCCACTCCTTCCCTCTGTTCCAGCCCCATGGCCTCCGTGGTTACTTCTTCTGTGGGGCAGACACAGTCCTCCTGCAGGGCCTCTGCACTCACTCTTCCTTCTCAGTGTTGGGCCCCTGACTACCATCAGGTTAACACTCGGGTATCGCCTTTTCAGTGAAGTCTCTGATCATCCTTTGTTTTTTTTTTTGGCCGCAGGGTGCAGGATCCTAGTTTCCCGAACAGGGATCGAACCCATGGCCCATGCAGTGGAAGCATGGAGTCTTAATCACTGGACTGCCAGGGAAGTCCTGTGATCATCCAAATTAAAAACTGCAAGCCCTCCCTGTTGCTCTAACCAGAACCCTTTTTTTTCCCCTCCCATTGCACTTATGACAGTTTAGCATACTATCTATTCATTATGCATTCATTATGTGCATTGTCTATCTCTCCCAGTTAGAATGAATGAACAAACACCCCACAAGGGTGAGGTTTTTGTCTGTAGTATTCACTGCTCTATCATCAGTGCCTGGAACAGCACCTGGATCGTGGCAGATACCCAGTAAATGTTTGTGGGTGAGTGAATGGATGGGTGGGATAGGTAAGTAGATGGATGGGTGAGTGGGTGGATGGGTTTGCAGGAAAGCACACCACCCAGGGGTGTCTCTTCAACAACACAGAAACCAGGCGTCTCACCACCAGGATATTCCAGCTCCACTGGCCCAACTGATGGTGTGACTGCTGGCAGCAAGGGAAGTGCATCGAGTGGCCCCTGTCAGATCCACAGCGTCCACTTCTCCAGGAAGTGGAAGGCACTTATTCATCCATCAATTACTAACTGGGCACCCTCTGTGTGCCAGGCACTGTGTAAGGTGGGCTTGGAGATCCTAAGACTCACATTCAAGTGGAAAATAGGTACTAAACCAGGATCTCTCGAGCAGGGGGGGTCTGCCAGTGTGGGGAGGTGGCTGGGAGGCTGCGGTTTGCTACAGCCTTACAAATGGTCAGGGTCAGGGATTTGGAAAATCCTTCACAAACAAGGAAAAACTACTGACCTCTCTGAGTGGAAACAGAGCCTCCCCCCACACTGAGAAATGGGGCAAATGACCAAACCAACTACCCCCAGCCCAACCCCTAAAAACCCACCGTCTCTTCGTGAGAATATCTGTTCCTTCTGCCTAGTTAGCATCCACTCTTGTTGGTCATAACAACACATCATTTCTCCTTTGGGGAGCTGAATCTCCCCCAACTTCAGTCCATGAGGTTCAGCCACAGATCAAAGGTCCACATTACAGCCTAATCTCTGACAGAAGTCACATGACCCAGGCCTGGCCAATCCAAGCATCCTTATTCCCTGACTCCAGTGATTCAGAGATAAGCACGCAATCAACCGTAACCAATGAGACTCAACCTCACAGCTTTGCTGTGGGAACTAATGGGAAAGGGGGAGGTCTCTCCTCATTGTGGTTACTGAGATGACAGGATCAATTGTAACTGCATGTTGACTTTGCATCTGACAAAGAAACCACTGTGGAAAAAGCAGAGGTAGGAGACAGAGAAGGAATTATACCCAACATTATCTTTGGAGCACCTGGATCCACCCGTGCCTGAAACCCCAGTCAAGCTTAAACCAGCACCTTCCTAGACTTTTCAGTTTTGTGACTCAAAAATCTCCCTTCTTTTTATTTTACTCGAGTGGATCTAAGTTAGGTTTCTGCCACTTGCAAGATGGTTCCTAACTAATACAGTTTATCCAAATCTTCTGTCTATTCATTTGGCTAGTCTTTCTATATACACTTAATGAGTGGGTACTATTTGCCAAGTCCACTATGTTTCAGAGGCTTCCCAGGTTGTGCTAGTGGTAAAGAATCCGCCTGGCAATCCAGGAGACTTAAGAGATGCAGGTTTGAACCCTGGGTCAGGAAGATCCCCTGGAGAAGGAAATGGCAACCCGCTCCAGTATTCTTGCCTGGAAAATCCCATGGACAGCGGGGCTTGGTGGGCTACCTGCAAAGAGTCAGACACGACTAAAGCAACTTAGCCCGCACTATGTTTCAGGGATACAAGCAATAAAAGAGACGAGTCATGTATGTTCTGGTCAGTGGAGAACTGCACAACGGGTAATTAGCATATAGAAGGATAATTATTCTAAAGCAGGGACATACAAGGCACAGAGATGACAAGAAGCTTGCAAATCTTCTAAGACAGCAAATGCTAAATACTGACGGCTGCCTGGGGATGCTATTTTAGGAAAGTGCATTAGGTGGACATGAGGACATGATAAATGCCAGGCTCTATATTCCAGAAAAACAATCCCATCAATCCTGCCACATGGCATCCCCATTCCTGCCTGACCTCCTCAGGACTCTGTCTTCCATCACACCTACTGGTGGGTAAACACATCATCATCCTTGAAGTGCAGGAATCCACCAGTGGAAAGAACATGCAAACACCTTCCAAGAGAACCAGAGGCCACATATTTTATCCTAATGTAGGCAGAGGCTTCGATGTCTCAGCCAGGGTCAAGGTCCCCAACTGACTCCCAGGCTCATCTGTTTCATGACAAACAGCTCAACCAACTCTGTCTCTGAAAGTACACCAACACCTCAAAGCTGAATGGCAAATTCAAGGTCAAGAAAAGCCAGTCATACTCTTTAAGCATCTCTTGCTGTGCTTTCCTAAGGGAGACCAGAGCAGGAAATGATTATTTAAAGGGTTGGCAGTTTGGGAGACTAGCTAGAAACAGCCAGGTTTTGTCAGAGGATCCGATGTGCAGAGCAAAGGGTTATAGGGAAAGGTCCCTCTGTCCTAAACATAACACAACTCAGATGAAAGCTCGCTGCCTGACCCCTCTGGCTTCAGACATTTGCCTATTTATTAAAAAGGGGGAAAAAAAAAAAAAAAGAGGAATCCAAACATCTTGGATTTCTGTGTGATTTGCTATCACTAGTATGAAAGTAAATAAAATAGATGTAGCAGTTTAAGTACATTTATTGTATATAGTCAATGTTATGCTGGTATACACGCTGGGTCTTTCCGTAAATACACAGAAGAAATTGGTATGGACAAGGAAGCTGGGTGATGGGGGCCTGTGGAGGCAAGAGCAGTGCCTTTCACTGCATACAGGTGCTTCTCACCTGGGTATATTTTGATCACCATAACTGGGGAGATGGGGGGAAAGGTACCACTTGGCATATAGTGGGGAAAGGCCAGGGATGCCACTCAACATCCTACAGTGCACAGGATAGCTCCCCACAAAGAAACAATGAATTATCCGGTCCCAAATGTCAGCAGTGCTGGAGTTGAGAAGCTCAGCTGCAGATTCTTTGGAACAGCTTTAACTATCTTCACCACACGAATGCATTACTTTCTGTTTTTAAAATAAAATGCATCATATATACAGTAAGGCCTATTCAACAGTTGTATTTAATGCATAGAGACTATTGAACAGCTGAGCCTCCAGAAGGTGGCTCAGACAGTAAAGAATCTGCTTTTGATGCAGGAGATGCAGGTTCAATCCCTGGGTCGGGAAGATCCCCTGAAGAAGGAAATGGCAACCCACTCTAGCATTCTTGCCTGGAGAATCCCATGGATGGAGGATCCTGGAGGGATTGAACAGTTGGAAGAAAACAAGAACAACCCCTGTTAACAACCATGCAGTATTGTATTTTTTACTTCTGACAAAACAAAGAGAGCCACTAAGGACCTGGGGAAGGCTGGGGAGACTGGAGTGTGAAAAGAATGAGACAGCAGACCCTTTCAGCCTGGAGTGTGCGCGAGTTTGAGCCGGAGGAGATCCTAGGGAATACAGAGTCCCAGAACAGCTAAGCGATGTTGCTGCTTGGGCCAACTCCAGTCCACTGGCAGTGTTCAATCACCTGGAGGACTGTTTGGACATAATTCAGTGGGAGGGAGCACCATGACTGTCCAGGGGTGTCGGCTGAGGCAAGGGACCTGCAGAGGGCAGGGCCGCACACACATCCCTGGGGCCTAACCCTTTCATCAAAGTCAAGTCAAGCCAAACGCTCATGGTCAGTCGTGTCCCACTCTTTGCAACCCCATGGACTGTAGCCTGCCAGGCTCCTCTGTCCATGGGATTTCCCAGGCAAGAACACTGGAGTGGGTTGCCATTTCCTCCTCCAAAGGATCTTCCAGACCTAGGGATCCAACATGTGTCTCCTGCATGGCAGGCAGATTCTTTACCACTGAGCCACCGGGAAAGCTCCAACCCCTTCATCTCTCCTCCTCAAAGATCCAGAGGCAGGAAGGTAAAACGACTGGCTACAGGTCACTTCGTGAGCTGGCAGGAGAATTCAGCGGGGATCCTGACTCTCACAAAAACATTCCACTCCTCTAAGCCAGGACTCAGCCAGCTATGGCCTGTGGTCCACCTGTCTAAGTCTCAGCCCATGAGCTTAGAATGGATTTTACATTTTTAAATGATCTAAAAAACCCCAAATTTTTAAATAAGCCAAAAAAATATTTCATGACACATGTAGAAGAGTTTACAAAATTCAAATTTCAGTGTCTATATAGTAATTTTTATAGGGTCACAGCCATACCCATTCATTGTGTTATCCATAGCCACTTTTTAATTTTTGGCCACACCCCAGGGCATGTGGGATCTCAGTTCTCTGACCAGGGATTGAACCTGTGCCCCCTGCTTTGGAAGGAGAAGTCTTAATCCCTGGACCACCAGTCAAGTCCCATCCATAGCCACTCTTGTACTACACCAGCAGAGATGAGCAGCTGCAACAGAGATCACACGGCTCAGGACACCTAAATTATCCACTGGGTGGTCCTATACAGAAAACTGTGCTTACTCCTCCTTTTTTTCCCATGTTTTTCAAACTTTAATGTGCATACAAATCCCCTGGCAGAGTGACCACTAAAATTTAGATTTGTCTTAGCTTGGTTTGGGGTGAGGCCTGAGAGTCTGTATTTCTGATAAGCAACCTGGTGATGCCGATGCTACTGGTCTATGGGCCCCACTGCTGAGGACAAAGTGTGGACCTCAGGCCCACAGCAGCAGCAGCCCCTGGGAACATGTTAGAAATGTGAATACTCAGGGCCTACCTACACAGACTGGACCTGAAACTGAGTGGGGCCCAGCAAGCATGGCTTTAACAAGGCCGGCAGGTGAGTGTGAGGCCGGCACAAGCTGGAGCAGCACTGATTTCCATCATGTTGCCTTGTGTGTGGGTTAAGAATTGAGGAGACATCAAGCTGAGCCTAACACAATCCAGTATCCAAACGAATACACTTTGATAAACATCGAAAAAAGCAGGAGCTTCCTTAAATATTCCACCTGCAACTCTACTGTGATGAAGCAGATGGTGGCCTATTAGAAAACTCTGTTTCTTATTTATGACAATTGTGGTTTTGGTCATAGGAACTTCCCGTAAGAAAACGTATTTGCCAACGTAACTAAGAAGTAACACTCACTACTAGCACAACATTTTAAAAAAGAATGATGTAGTTAATAATACAAAGACAGAAAGAAAAAATAAGCATGGAGGGGCGGGGCATGTCTGAAGTCATCCTTAACCATGTTTAACTGTCCACTGTGCTTAAAGGGCTTCCACAGTCCCTGTCGATACGGTCCTCTGGTTTGTGGCCAGGTTGGGAAAACAATAACTTATACTCTTGTCTTTAAACTTTTCAAGGATGGCCAGCTAGGAACTGACCCATTAACAGAAACCCAAGACGTGTGTATCAGAACATTCAGTGCAGCAAGTGTATCAGAACATTCAGTAACAGCAAAGAACAAGCAGCAGCCTAAAAGGCCAGCTGTGCGAGATGGGTTAAGTCCACCACGGCACACCCATGCTCCGGACAAGTACACATCGTTCAAACAGATGAAGCAGATCTGAATGCATGAACTGAGCGGTTTATATACTAAATCCAAAGGTCCAGAACACCGTGTAAGTATGACTCCTTTTGAATATATAATAAATATTTTAAAAATATCTACACACATCAACATTTTTTTCCTAAAAAGATATACAAAACTGTCACTTTCGAGGAAAGGGATAGATGGAAGGATAATATACTTTTTATTTCATAACTTTTCATATGATTTGAATTATTTTTTTCAATGAATGAGAAATATTTGCTGACCACCTATTATGCACTGGTTCTGGCACTAGGATACAGAAGTGAACAGAAAAAAATCTTTGCTCTCCTGAAGCTGCCATTCTAGTGGAGAAAGACAATTCATGGAATAGTAAGTGACTTTTAGGGTGTGTTTGGCACGGCCACTTAAAGTGTGGTCCACAAGTCACTGCCAACCCTCCGTGTGTGACCAGATGCTCACAGATAAGGAGCTGACACCATAAAGTGGCTCAAATAAGGCACCAAGCACGCAGTTTAGTTCTGCTGACTTTTTTTGTTTCTTAGCCAGACTTTCTTGATGAAGGACACAGAGGGCAGAGGTCTACATTCCAGCACAAGCTTCTCCGCTCATGGTGAACCTGAAACAGTTCCTGAACTGGCTACTCCGAGTAGCCCTGGGCTGGAAACTATTAAGTGCTGTGAATAAAACAAAAGGCAGGGGTGGTACTTTTAAAAAGAGTGGTCGGAGAAGACTGTGCTGAAATAGCGACTTCCGAAAAATATTTAGGCAACAACACGATAAAACATCTGACTGTGTGGACCAGGAGAAATCCGGCTTCCCTCACCAGGAAAGGGGTGCAGACCCACGTGAAGGTCCCCACGGCTGCCAGGTAGGCAGATTTCTTCAGCACCTTCAGCTCTTCCTGCCGGATGGCCAGCACCTTGTCTTTGAATGCCAGCTCCCAGGCATAAAGCTTCAGCACTTTGATCCCGTTGAGAATTTCGTTCATCAGCTTAATCCGATTGTCCTTGCTCTTCATGTGGGCCACCTTGGAAGAGAGAAGCAGTCAACACCTCACCAGGGGGGCTGGCCGCTCACTTCTGGCCCTGGCACCAGACCAACAACCCCATCTATTAAGAATGGGCTTTCCTGAGGGTGGGAAAGCTGGCCTGCAATCCCTGTGAACCCTGACTCTGGACCCTTAGAGGCCTCCAAAGGATTCGTTTTTCAAGGCAAAAAACTGCTTTGAATTACATTAGATTTGATATTATTAGCAAAACCTCTTAAATTTAGCAAAGAGGCAAGAAAAACTTTACAGCCATCCAGGGAGGAAGGCACACATGCCTTACTCTGCTGATCCAAATATGAGAGATGATATTTTTCCCCCCTCCATTTTCTTATTTTTTTTACTGCTTATCAGCCAGTACATGGTTGTTACAATACTGAAGTGTTTCTGTACCAGAACCACTGCTGCTGACCACTGGGTACACGTGCTATAGAGTTGTTAAATATTTTTTATATCACCTAGCCTTTTCCTTAAGCCAGATACTTTTCTAAGCTTTTCACAGGCATTTAGTCCTGCTCACAAGAACCCTAATCATTAAGTGTTATGTCACTCCTGGGTCACAGAACAGGACAGTTTAAGCAACATGAGGTCAAGGACAGAGACTGAAACTGTTTTGGAGGTGGGGAATTCAAGGGAAGAAGATGAGAGGCCATATTCACCCCCCCACCCTCCCAAACCTCATCCCACCAGGCCCACGTTCTGGAACCTGTCTCTCCTATGGCATCATCAGTGCAGCCAAGCTCTCATTTGAAATTCCACAGGCACATCATAAATAGCCACCAATGGGGGAGCAAAAAAAAAATGAACTCCGGCCCATCTCTGTTATGGCCCATTAGACATGAGCTCAAGAGAATGAAGTCAGACCACATGGCATGCCACAGAAAGATCCCCCAGACATGGCATCAAATGACAAAATCATGCCGCCAAAAGGGCCTATGTGTGTTAAAATACATATGGTGATAGCACCACAATGCACACACTTACACAAGCCAAGCCTAACTATATAGTGAGTCTGATCGCCACATAAACACACAGAAAGTTCTAGAAGGATTTGCTTCAGTGTGTTCACTGTGGCTGAGAGGACAAGGAAGGGGACATGCCCTACACTTTTGTATTATTTGAACTTTTAAAATATAATGAGAAGACATTCACTCTGTTACTTGACTATTTCAAAACTTAAAAAATACTAAGTAGCTCTGAAAGTAAGAAGTTTAACACTGTGACCAGCATAAGGTGACAGGGGGCAAAAAGCAAGGGGTGGTTTTTGCTCAGCCCTGGACAATGCACACCCACATAAAGGAATAGAACCCATGGGAAATAAGGAATCTCCCTGAGGTCCACAGATACGGCTTCAGACACTGGCCCACGAGGTCTAACTATTTCAGGAGCTCTCAACCTTGACGGCCCCACCCATATCAGGTGACTCAGAATTCTCGGAATGGGGCGTGGGGACCAGCATTTATGAAAGCGCCCCACAGGATTCCCATAGGCAGGCAAGGCTGAGGTCCCCACGGCCTGTGCAGAAGGAAGTCAGCCAACACTTCAGTGGAAAAGCCTCAGGCAGGGGCCCAACCCGGAGCCCCAGGGAGACACTCCCCTACCTGGTAGGTCTTGGTCTTCATGGCCATCACAGCATTGACGGGAACCATGAAGATCATCACGGCCACCCCGGCCAGGACGGAAGGGCCCAGGTTCTACCAGAGGAACGAGAACAAAGCCTCAGCACAGGGCCTCCAAGGGCTGAGCCACCCCACGCAGCTGTTTCACTTTTCAGATTTATCCCAGAGCATCCCTCAGGGCCCCACGAACCCTGTAAGAATATTAAGGCCACGATCCTTTATCCGAAACCCTTGAGACCAGGTTGGGGTTTTTTGTTGTTGCTTTTATTTTTAATTGAAGGATAATTGCTTTACAGTATTGTATTGGTTTCTACCAACAGGGTGGGTTTTGCAAATGAGAACTGAAGGATTTCAGAAAGGTAATGGGATGTGAAACAGAAAAGAGTGAATAGGCACACCTGATGGTCTATCTTGCTCAAAGGCCCCTGGCTGGGGTCTGGGTGCTTGGTTTTGGGGAGGGCTCCCAAAATTGTCAGAACTGATTTAAGACTGACTCACTGTGCCTAAACTGTACAAACAGTATGGCTTCTGCTGATTAAGCCTTTTTCCCCTTGGGAGTCTGGAAGTTTCGTCTGTGCCAGGTAGAGGCTGCCAGTGTGATCAGCCCCCAGTAAAAACCCTGGACTCAGGGGGTCTCTCCCTAGCTTCCCTGGCTGGTAACATTTCACACGTTGTCACAATCGTCCAAACTGGGGAATTAAGTACCTCTTGTGTGACTTGCAGCCATGAAATTAAAAGACGCTTACTCCTTGGAAGGAAGGTTATGACCAACCTAGATAGCACATTTAAAATCAGAGACATTACTTTGCCAACAAAGGTCTGTCTAGTCAAGGCTATGTTTTTTCCAGTGGTCATGTATGGATGTGAGAGTTGGATGGTGAAGAAAGCTGAGCGCCAAAGAATTGATGCTTTTGAACTGTGGTGTTGGAGAAGACTCTTGAGAGTCCCTTGGACTACAAGAAGATCCAACCAGTCCATCCTAAAGGAGATGAGTCCTGGGTGTTCATTGGAAGGACTGATATTGAAGCTGAAACTCCAATACTTTGGCCACCTCATGCGAAGAGTTGACTCACTGGAAAAGACCATGATGCTGGGAAGGATTGGGGGCAGGAGGAGAAGGGGACGACAGAGGATGAGATGGTTGGATGGCATCACCGACTCGGTGGACATGGGTTTGGGTAAACTCCGGGAGTTGGTGATGGACAGGGAGGCCTGGCATGCTGCAATTCATGGGGTCATAAAGAGTTGGACACGACTGAGCGACTGAACTGAACTGTGTGACTCCAGGGTGAGAGGACTCCTGGAAGCTTGTCCCTGGTTCCCCTCCAACCTTTGTTAATCTTGCTGTAACCCTAGCAAATCATGAACCTGCTGGAGTCCTGGGACCCCCTGACATAGGTGGATATGCCTGTATATCGCACCCCACCAGGCCCTAGCGCAGCATTCCATAAGCAAATACAATGTTTTTTTTTTCAGTAGCAAATGGGAAAATTCCCACTGAGAGGGATAAGCAAGATGATAAATTGCACATCTGCTCAGGTCAGGTCTTGCCGCCAAATGAGTTCAGAAAAACTTTCGGTTTTTAGAGCTTTTTGATAAGGGGACTTGTAGATAAGAAGCAATAGACTGTTCTATGGTCCCATTTGCAGATTAAGGAAACTGCATCTCAGAAAGGTTAAGAGATCATGACTGAGGCAAGATACTGATCAACATTTTTCAACTTGGAAGTTACACACATCAGAAGAGACAGCCTGAGGAGTCTGCCCAGTGTATATGCACTTAGCTGAGACAGACAGTCGGATCTACAGTGTAAGCATGTTAGTCTCTTCCAAGGAGTCACCCTTGGGTGCTCCAGTCCTAGTTACCAAAAAGCTGCTCTACTGCTCCAAACTACTGCCCTACTGTCACTTTGCCAACAAAAATCTGTCTAGTTAGAGCTATGGTTTTTCTAGTAGTCATGCATGGATATGAGAAGGTTGAGTGCCAAAGAATTGATGATTTCAAACTATGCTGCTGGAAAAAACTCTTCAGAGTCACCTGGACAGCAAGGAGATCAAACCAGACAGTTCTAAAGGAAATCAACCCTGAATATTCATTGGAAGACTGATGTTGAAGCTTAAGTTCCAATACTTTGTTCACCTGATGCAGAGAGGCAATGCATTGGAGAGACCCTGATGCTGGGAAAGATTGAAGGCAGGAGGAGAAGGGGATGACAGAGGACGAGATGGTTGGATGACATCACTGACTCAATGGACATGAGTTTGAGCAAACTCCGGGAGATGGTGAAGGACAGGGGAGCCAGGCGTGCTGGAGTCCATGGGGTCACAGAGTTGGACATGACTGAGTGACTGAACAACAACAACAACTGCTCCAAATGTTTTCTGTGATGGAGCTCTGCTCAGTGAAGATTAAGCCACCTCTAAGAATGAAGGTGATTTCTACCAACAATCTGAAGCATTCAGAATCAACTCTGAAAGCAAATCATAGTAACCAAAAGACACCGGGCACATCTCTGTACCACGTACTGCTCAGGGACCACTACCTGCAGCAATTCATTCAGTTGTCCTGACATCAATCACTGCAATGGGGTTTCCTGACTGTCAACAGTTTACAGATGAGGACATCAAGACGTAGTGACATTAAGCCCCAAGAGGCAGGATCTGAACCGGGGCAGCTCGATTTCAGAGCCATCTTGTTGCTTGTTTTCCTATGTTCTCGACTGTCAGAGAAAGCCTGGTTTTGGTCTAAAGCAGCGGTTCCCAACCAGCGAGGTATATTCCCCCAAGGGACATCTGAAAACGTCTGGAGACCTTTTCACAAGTGGTGGTGGGAGTGTGGGGGTGAAGAGGTGGTATGTGATTGGTATCTCCCGGGGGAGAGGTTAGGGATGCAGCTAAACATACTACAACACACAGATCAGCCCCCAACAATGGAGAATTATCCTGCCCCACGTATCAATAACACTTTCAGCAACTCTCATTTAAAATAAAGCCATTTTCTTAGTGGTTCACAAATCAACCCTGAAGGCAATTCTAAACGAACTGTTCTACAACAGTACTTTCTGGGGAAGTAGATGCCCCAAGACACCTGCCAGATGAAGAAGTCCATGTAATTGAAAGGGGGTAAAAATCAGTGCAAGAGATATTTATCACAGCTTTAAAGTCTGGGATAGTCTGGAAGTCCTTTTCATCAGTAGGGAGGAAAGGGAATTCCTGGTGGAAGGAAAGGCACGTGCAAAAGCCCAGAGGTAGAAAGAGTAAGGCATGGATTAGGCTATGAGCATCTTTGCTCATCATCTTCGTATTTTGGGAACTACCCTTCCCCATGTGCAAGGGCTGTCAATCACACCCCTTCCACAATGAAAGAGAGCAAGTGACCCAGGCTGGCCAATCAGAGAATGCTGCCTATTTCACACAACTTTTTTCAAGAATGTGAATAGGACTGTGCTGGGCCACAGTGCTCCCTGGGACTCTGACTGAGACAAAGAGGGAAGGAGTATCTTCTCTTTTGTCTGGCACCAACACCTGTGAAGATGATATAAACCCAAAGCTATGGAAGCCATGTGAAGAAATCCCACTGAGAATGAAGTCAACTCAGAGAAGCATCAAGCTAAGAAATGATGAAAGCATGAGATTGTGTCCTTACAGCACTGCCTGAACTCCTAGTTCAACTCATACCTGAAGCCAGTCCCCTAGACTCTTCAGTTACCCACACCCATAAAATTCCCTTATTTGCTTATGTTGCTCTAAAATGCACTTCTACCCCCTGCAACCGAAAGATTCTTGACCAACATAATTTGGGACTCGTGAATAAATGAGTTTGCTGAGTGTTTGGGAAGACACAGAGGGAGAAATACAATGGATACGTTACAGGGTGGTTAACTACATACAGTGTCAAGAAGAGACATGTGCAAATAAACACCATGCCACCTGAGAGAACATAACCCAACAACTGAGGAAAGAAATAAAATCTCCAGGAGCTGGCTGACAGGCCAGAAAATAAAATGTGAATGATGGCGAGAAATGCCAGCAAGCATGTTATGTGGTAGTCTGGATGGGAGGCGGGGTTGGGGGGGACAATGGATACACGTACATGTATGGCTGAGTCCCTTGACTATTCACCTGAAACTACCACAACATTGCTCATCAGCTATACTCCAATACAAAATAAAAGTTGTTTTTTTTTTAAAGAAATGCCAGTGAGCTACAGAGGTTCTTACCCCTGGCACCCACTCCCTCGCCCCCCGCTGCCCACACATGGAGGTCCCTCCCTATGCGCCATGGGAATGACGTCAAACACACACCAGCCACAGGAGGTAGAGAGCAAGGATGACTTGCAGAGGGGCTGACCAGATCATGTTAATGTACGTGGCCAGGTCCATGAACCTCTGGGCGTCCACGGACATGAGGTTGACGATCTCCCCGACCGTGGAGGACTTTCTGGCCGCATTGGTGATCACCAGGGCCTGTGGGACAAAGGAGAGGGAAAGAGGGTGGGTGTGGCAGGGGATGGCCGGGGCCCCCGTCCAGGCCCACGTGGAGGAAGGACAGAGCACACCAGTGGAGAGGTCGCTGCTTTCTCCTCCCCTGGTGGCTTATCTGCCCTCCCAGCCCATGTGTCTCGTCACAAAGGCCCCTCTCTTATCGACAGCACCCACTGCCTCCCCCCATCCTGAGCTCTTCAGTACAGAAGGGACCTCAGAGGTTGCCTAAACCTGGGCTTCATGCACTTGAGTGTGTACGTATAACACACATACATCCCCCCACCCCAGAGTCTGTTATGATGCAATTTCTGACTCAGTAAGACTGCAGGGGGACTATCCATTGCTAACAAGCCCCCAGGAGATGCTGACGTTGCTGGTCCCCACTTCACCCTGAAGGACCAAGGTCTCAGCCAGAGTTTCTCATTGTGACACTACTGACACCTGAGGTCAGATGATTCTCTGGGGGGCTGTCCTGTGCACTGCAGGATGTTCAGCAACATCCCCAGTCTCCACCCACTAGATACACACCCCCAGTTATGACAACCAGACATTGCCAACATCTCCTGGAGGGATAAACTCGCCCCGGCTCTCGATGGTTTCATGCTGCCACCTGGGGAGTTTTAGAAATACTGATGCCTGCCCCCCAACCCGCCAACAGAGATTCTGACTTGATTTGGATTCAGCCTGGTCCTTGGAAGTTTCTGAAGCTCTCTGGGTGAGTCTAACATGCAGACAGGGCTAAGAGCCAATGAGCAAATCCATCTTTCCCTACCAGCTGCTGAAGAGTCTCTTCCTAACCTGTGGGCCCCAGAGGCTAAGAAATGAAGGGACCAAGGAGGTAATTCAGTTCCCTAAAGGCTGTCCGTGCTGAGGGTCTCTCATCCGGGGAAGGAAATGGAGAGTCAGAACACGCTCACACACAGAATATTAACAGTAGGGCGAGGATTTGAACCTAGATCATCCCAAATCAAGAAATGCAATTACCCGCAGCAGACCTGGGCAGGGGGGCTCCTGGGCGACAACCCCTACGCCCAGACAAGCCTCTGGGAGTAGCTCTGCTAAGCTGTCAAGCCTGATGGTCACACCCTGCCAACCCACAGCCATTCAGGCCACCTTCACGCCACTGCTCTGCACGCTGGGCCTGAGAGGTGACCCAGCCAAGCCCTCCGAGGGTTCCGTGGGGGGCCGCCCCCCACCTTCCGGTACACGGCCCCGATGACGGCCGTCTTGATGCGCATGCCGCTGACAAAGCAGATGTGGAAGTACTGGTGCAACACCAGGGTCTGCAGGCAGGCGCTGACGAACAGCAGCACTGTGTAGAAGTAACCCTGCCAGTCCGGGGCTTTCTTGTCGTTCACGAAGTTGATGAGCAACCTGCGGGGCAGCGAGGGCAGAACCCAGCGTGAGAGACCGTGACAACACGTGCCCACGCGGGGGCAAGCCTCTGGTGTCGGCAGGCAACGCTCTCTCGAGCCAGCCAGGTGAGTCGGGCACTCTCGCTTAGGTTTCAAGGATGGGAAGCCCAACCCACACAGGGCTGCCGTGCAGGGGTGAAGCCCTCACACTGACTGCTCCACCTCATCACCCAAAAGTGACCCAGCAGGGAGCACAGAGCGGAGGGAAGGAGGGAAAGAGAACAAACGTGTGGCCTAAAGGGACAGAAGCAGAGATGGAAGGAGGGAGGGAGGGAGGTAAACAGAAGTAAACCTTTCCAGTTTCAGCTGGCAGCTTTCATACAATCTGACACATCCCCTTGAAGGAAAGTTAACAAAATAGCCTGGAGTTAAAACTCTCTTCCAGGTCCTCCCCACCATTCTATGCAAAACAAAGAACTCTCTCACCCGAAGAAGAAAATGGACTTTAAGGTTGATTACACCCAGCTCCCAGCCAGTCCCAGCCTCTGGCCGATCTCTGGAATTCCCTGCCCCAGCCAGTTAACAGATAAGTAATCCGAACAACCTTGGAGAAGAACAGGCCCCTTAAGACAGTAGAGTTCCACATATATGCCTATATATACTTACTCTTTTCTTGGGTTAGTGCAGCAGCTCACTAATCTGACTGCTGCCCCTTCTCACCTCATTAAAGGTGATCCGTTCTTGTAAAGTGCCGGTCTCGTTCTTTTTCCGAACTTCGCCTTCTCTAACTCCCCTACCCTATATCCCTGCTGTTGACTTCCCAAGATAAGCCTCCATCTTCTCCCTTTTGGCTTCAGGGGAGCCAGGTAGGTTTCTGTTCCTTATAACCATTGCAGTTTAAGAAGCCTTTAAGATGGCTTATTAAAGCAAAGCATCAGGCAAAGTGGGTGAGGATGGGGAGACTTGGCTCTGAGCCCAGGGAACTCTGAGAGTGTGACCCCAAGGGAGGGCGAGGGGTGTAGCAAGTGGAAGGTCAAGGACGCAAAGGACTGCTGGGCTGAGGATAGGGGTGGGGAACTTACTTTAAGATCTCCGGGCCAGCAAACATCATCAGGTCGTGCATAGCCTTGAACAGGAAGCTCATGAGGAAGTAGGGCCCGAAGGTCTTGTATAACACCTTGAACAGGGACGGGTCCCGATCCTTCTGGGGGGACTTGACAATCAGAGCCTCGGCCTCCTCATTCACATCCACCTTGGAGCTCCCTTTGGGCTTGGCGGGATCCTTGGAGGAGTACACGATCTTCACCGGCTGCCTGGAACACAAGGAGTGAGGAGCAGCTGTGGGGTCTGCCAGGCCCTCAGCCCACCAGCCAGGAGAGGGCTGCAGAAGCCCACCCCCGCGGAGGCCTGGCCCCAGAAAACCAGTCACTGCAGAGAAGCAGCTGGGGATGGCTGTTACGACCACAGACTCAGGACCCTGGCCAGCTGTGTGACTTTAGGCAAGTGTCTTAACCTCTCCAGCTCTTAGTTTCCTCATCTGTGCAATGGGGGTAAAGTAGGACTTGCCTCCCGGAGCTTTGGTGAAAATTAAATGACTTACTCTAGGTGAAGGGCACAGAAAAGTGCTGGTCTCAAAGTGACCAACAGAATCAACTCAATCTCTATCAGAATCTGAGCGCTTTGTACAAATGGACAAGCTAATCCTAAAATTCATATGGAAACTCCAGGGATTGAAAAGAGTCAAAACAATCTTAAACAAGAAAAGCAGAGTTGGAGGATTTATATTTTCCAATTTCAAAACTTACTACCAGACAACCATAATCAAGACAGGCATGCTGCTGCTGTTTAGTCACTAAGTTATGTTCAATTCTGTTGTGACCCCCAAGGACCGTAGCCCACCAGGCTTCTCTATCCATGAGATTTCGCAGGCAAGAATACTGGAGTGGGTTGCCATTCCCTTTTCCAGGGGATCTTCCCAACCCAGAGATTGAACCCATGTCTCCTGCATTGCAAGTGGATTCTTTACTGTCTGAGCCTCCAGGGAAACCCCCAAGATAGTCATGAGGATGGGCATATACAGAGATCAATGCAACCCAATTCAAAATCCAAAAATAAACTCGATTGATTTTTGACAAAGTTGTGAAGACCATTCAATGGGAAAGGAATCGCTTTTTCAACAAATGGTGTTGAAAATCTAGATAGTTACAGGCAAAAGAATGAAGTTGGACCCTTACTTCACACCGTATAACAAAATTAATTCGAAACGGATGAAAGACTTAACATAGAACTAAAACTGTAAAACTCTTAGAAGGCAACAAGGGGGCAAAATCTTTATGACCTTGGATTTAGCAATGGATACTTAAATACAACACCAAAAGGACAAGCAACAAGAGAAAAAATAAATTGAACTTCATCAAAACCAAAAACTTTTGTGCTTCAAAAGACACTACCAGGAAGGTGAAAAGACAACCCATGGAATGGGAGGAAATATTCACCTATCAAAAATCTGATAAGAGACTTGTATTGATAAATAGAGCAAACAAAGAACTCTTACAACCCAGTAAGGAAAAAAGACAACCCAATTTTAAAAGGTGCAAAGACGACAGGTGAATGGCATAAGCACATGAAATGTTGCTTAATTTCTTATGTCATCAGGGAAATGCAAACCAACACCAGGATAAAATACTGCTTCACACCCACTACGATGGCTATCATCAAAAAGTCAGATAACAAGGTTTCAGGGATGTTGAGAAATCAGAACTCTCATACACGCCCCTGGTTAAGTCCCCTCCCACTTGGAATAGGATATTGGAGAAATGACTTCACAACTTTGTCAAAAAATGGAGAGAGAGTTGTCACCTGCAAGATTAGGTTACAGAAAAACATCATGGCTTCTGTCCTGCCCTCTCGTGAATCACTCACTCTGGGCAAAGCCAACTGTGAGGACATGAGGACACTCAATCAGCATTCTGGAGAAGACCCCATGGTGAGACTCTGCCAACAGCCAGCACAGTCACACCCACAATGTGCAACGTGGAAGAAGATATGTGCCCCCAGCCAAGCCTTCAGATGATTGCAGCCATGACAGACCCTGAGCCAGAACCACCGAGCCAGACCCATCCTGGATCCCTGACCCAGAGACACGGTGTGAGACAGTAAATATTCATTCTTCCTTAAGCCTGCTACGTTTTGGGGTGACCTGTTATGTAGCAATAGGTTCAGTTTCCCTCTCCCACAAAATGCAGTCAAAGCAACACCCTCAAATGGCCAAACGTGAGCTCCAGCCTTGAAATATGCACACAAGCTTGCTCCGCACACAACCATAAGATTCACGATTTACAGAATTTGTCCACAGGAGGAGCTCACTGAACAGTGCTTAATCACAGGGGACTGTCGCCTCTTCCATCCAAGCCACATCTGACAATCTGGCCCAGCTGAAATGCCCTCCTGAAGACCACAACCTTCCGATCTGCCTTGGTTCCCTCCCCTATCCCTACTAAAAACCATGGGCACTGATCTGTACGTGCATGCGTGCTAAGTCACTTGAGTCGTGTCTGACTCTTTGCGACCCTGACCCTGTGGACCATAGCCTGCCAGGATCCACTATCCGTGGGGTTTCTCCAGGCAAGAATACTGGAGTGGGTTACCAACCTCTCCTCCAGTGGATCTTCCTGACCCAGGGATTGAACCTGCGTCTCTTCTGTCTCCTGCATTGGATGGCAAGTTCTTTACCACTGGCGCCAGCTGGGAAGCCCAGGCACTGGTCTGGGCTCTGTCAAATCTGGATCCTTCCCTTTGATGCTCCCACCCCAGGAAAGGGCCAGAAACATGGGAATCCTCCCTGATCCCCTTTCCTCCACGCTCCCAGGTCCAATCAGGTGTGTGTCATGTCCATCCCACTCCTAGGATGTATGTGCAGTCATCTATCCACGCTTTCCATCACCACAGCCTCTGACCCACACAAGTGACCATCGTCGGGGCCCCCTCCCCGCTCCCTCATTTCCTTCCACTCTTGTTCCCTGACAACCAGGCCCTGCATGGCAGCCAATGGGATCCTCCTAAAGCGCTTCATTCCCCAACCTCGGCTCTACTGCTGGCCTCCCAATGCGTCCGGACTCAAAGGTAAACTCTGGGTGAAGCTGTAGGATTGCCTGTGGCTGCTGTGATCAGTGAACACAAATGAGTGGCTTGAAACAACATACACCTCACATCTAGCTGTGGAGGTCAGAAGTCTAAGCTGGCCCGCAGGCTCCAGGGGAGAATCTGTTTTCACCTTTCCCAGCGTCTAGAAGATGCCTACACACCTAGGCACGGGGTACCAGCCTCCTCGTCCCAGCCAGCAGCTCAGCACCTTCCCTCTCTGACTTCCTGTCTCCTCCTTATAAGGACCTTCACGATGATTACACCAGGCCCACCCCAAAAACCCAGCATAGTCGCCTATTTCAGAATCTTGAACTTAATCACATTTGTAAAGGGACTTTGCCAGCTCCCCAGGTGGCACAGTGGTAAGGAACCTGCCTGCCAATGCAGGAGACACCAGAGACTCAGGTTTGAACCCTGGCTTGTGGAGATCCCCTGGAGAAGGGAATGACAACCTGCTCTAGTATTCTTGCCTGAGAAATCCCATGGACAGAGGAGTCCTGCAGGCTACAGTCCACGGGGTCACAGAGTTGGACACGACTGAGCACGCCCTGAGCTAAGCTTTGCCATGTAACATATACACAGGTTCTGGAGATCAGGATGTGGATTTTTTTTTTTTTGGTGGGGGGTGGGTACATTCTACCAACCACAGAGGATTATTGCTACTTCTCATGTTGTCAGTGAAAGCTCTTTCCCTGATCACTTCACTGACTTGCCCTGAAGCTGGGATCCTGGCGGGGATTTTTAATATGATTTCATTCTGCGCACACATGCCCTCTTGGAAAGGAGGACAACAAGGCAGGGCAGGGGGACAGGAAGTGGCTCAGTTCCCCCACACCCCCCATTCATTCTCTGCCCCACGTCAAGCGGGGCCATGGCACTGACACAGGATCGTTTTAGGTGGGCCAGGAGACGGGCGGCCCAAGGGCCTGAGAGAAGGTCTCCGAAGGGCAGAGAGGAGGAAGGCTCAGGCCTGGGTGGAAGGAACAGAGCAATGGGAGGGACCAGTTACGGCAAGTCAGGAGAGAAGAAAACATCCAGTGAACAAGAGGCTTCCAAGGGGAGCAGGCGCTCTTGGAGGAAGGAAGAAAGCTGGGCATCTGGATGGTCTGGCCGGGAATGGAAGGAAAGTTGGAGAGGGAAGGTCTGAGTCAGGAGAAAACTGCCCGGGACAGGGGAACAGGAAGGGTGGGGAAGCTGGAAGCTGGGAAGAGAAAGGAACTTGCCCATCCATCTCTCCTCCACGAAGGCCCTGCTTAGGGCTGAGCCATGGGGAGAGCCCCGCCATCAAGCAGCTCTGTGAGAGAAACTGATCAGTCTGTGTGAGCGGGGGGTATATCATGGAGGCTTCCTGGAGGAGGTGACATCAAAGCTGAGACCTGCAGGATGAGGGAGCAAGTCCACTTGGGGAGAGAAAGGGCGCTCTAGGCAGGGGGAACCGGATCAGCATGGCCTGGGACTGAGGGATTTCAAAAAGAGGCGAGGCAGCCATTCCAAGGACCTCAAAGAACCAGAGCAGGCTGGGCAGGGAGTGAACCAACCAGAGGCCCACGAGGAGCTCCCACAGGCTGTGCTTGTCATTCGTTAAAATAATAATAATTAGATCTCTAACGCTGTGGCCAAAGGCAAAATCTCAAACTGAAAAAGGTCATACATAGCTCAGTCAATTTTATGGAGGTACTCTGAGCCTGGTCTTTGATCCGTAATATCCAGTGTAATACAGAGGGGCAGAGAATGAATTTAACACCCTTAACGCACATTTTCATCCTCCTCAGAGCTGTAGGGATGCCGTGTTTTGGAAACCACAGATGGGCGTGGCAACCGCCTCCCCACCCCTCAACTAAGTACCGCCGGGTAGGATTTTAACTGTGTCCCATACAAACGACTCAAGATCATTCTCCTCCTTTCTGTTGTTGTTGGAAAGTGCTTTTTGTTTCTCAGAAACAGAATGTCAAGGGGGTTTCTCAGCCTCTGATGTGACAATGCCTGGGCCAGAGACCAGGCTCTCTCTGACACACAGCAGGAGTCCCCAACCCTGGTACTGGTCGGTGGCCTGTGAGGACCTGGGCCGCACAGCAGGAGGTGAGGGGCAGATGAGCGAGTGAAGCTTCATCCCTATTCACAGCTGCTCTCATGCAGCTGTAAATACACAATTCTATGTTCTTTGCACGTGCCTGAGCATTTACAAAGACACATGGCGAGCAGCTGCTCCCGCCTGCATTACCACATGACCACAATGTAACAATAACAGAAATAAAGTTAGGACTTCCCAGATGGCTCAGTGGTAAAGAATCCACCTGCCAACGCACGAGACACAGGAGAGGCAGGTTTTATCCTTGGGTCAGGAAGATCCCTTGGAGAAGGAAATGGCTACCCACTCCAGTATTCTTGCCTGGAAAACCCCACGGACAGAGAGCCTGGTGAGCTACAGTCTACGGGGTCACAAAGAGTCAAACATGACTTAGCGACTGAACATGCACCCAATAAATGTAATGCTCTTGAATCATCATGAAACCATCCCCTATCTCCTGTTTCATGGGAAAACTGTCTTCCATGAAACCAGTCCCTGGTGCCAAAAAGGCTGGGTACCACTGACGTACAGGACCATACCAAAGGAAGACAATTCCGCCAGGCACCCATGTAGGTGAAGAACCTGCCCTGTTGTTCAGTCGCCCAGTCATGTCTGACGCTTCGTGACCTCATGGACAGCAGCAGGCCAGGCCTCCCTGTCCCTCACCATCTCCTCAAGTTTGCCCAAGCTCATGTTCATTGCAGAGCCTGCCTAAAATCACCCAAATCTATGGATTTGTTTGTTTTTGCCATGCTAGGCGGCTTGCGGGATCTTAGTTCCCTGACCAGGGATCAAACTCATGTCCCCTGCAGAGGGAGCACAGAGTTTTAACTACTGGACCATCAGGGAAGTAGCCCAATCACCCAAATCCAGACTCTAACTCCATCTTCAGCATAAAATCATTGCTGTTGTTTGTTGTTCAGTCATTAAGTCATGTCTGACACTTTGTGACCCATGGACTGCAGCATGCCAGTCAATCCTAAAGAAAATGATCTCTGAATATTCATTGGAAGGACTGATGCTGAAGCTGAAGCTCCAGTACTTTGGCCACCTGATTCAAACAGCCGACTCACTGGAAAAGACCCTGATGCTGGGAAAGACTGAGATAAATCCATATACAGCATGTATTTTTTTTTTTTGTAAGTTGAAATACACCCTGATTTTTTTAGAAATGCAGTCAGTGTGCAAATTAAGTTTTGTTCAGAACTTTGCCAAGTAGGAATCACCACTTCGCAAAACTCTGTCCCTGAGGGTGATGATGGTTCTGGTCTCCAGAAGCACCAGACCCAGTCAGTCAGGACTTGCAGCTGCCACAGAGAAGGTTCCGTTTACGAGCACACAGCAATTCCTCGCTCTAGCATGTTCTAGCATGTTCTAACATGTTCTAGCAACTCTATGTTCTAGCATGTGCCTGAGCATTTACAAAGACACATGGCAATTTATTACAAATCACTCGCCTTTTAGCTTTCCATTAAGTTTAGCAAGAACATTTTGTTGATTTTTAAAATAAGACACATGGTTGGTTTATTTTTATGGATTTCCTTACATTTAAGGTGGTGTTATACTAGTATCTATATTTAATACCTTTAATAATAATGTCTTTATTATTAAAGGGGGCAATGGATCTGAAAGGTTGGGAACCACAGCTTAACACCTATATTTTGGAGCCTTTTGTTTTTTGTTTGTTATTTGCTGTTTGCATTCCTTTATGAAATAGAGATAATTAAGTTAAAATGGTCACTCACCTCTTCTTTAAACACTACTTTATGAGTATAACTGATATAAGATCAGGGCTTCTCTGGTGGTTCAGACAGTAAAAACTCTGCCTGCAAAGCAAGTGCAGACATTTCAAGTATACAACCTGATGGACATATTTACATACCTGTCAGACCATCAGGGAAACCAAGACAATGAACACGCCCATCACCCCTACAGGGCTCTCCTTTCTCTGGAATTTCTCCCTCCCATCTGACCACCTCCTCCTACTTCAGGCAACCACTGATCTGATTTCTGTCACTGTTGACTTGCTTTCATTTTTCTTGACCTTGTACATAAATGGAATCACCTAGTATGTACCGCTGCCTGGCTTTGTTTATTCAGCTTAATTATTTAGAGATTTTCACGTTGCTGAGTGTATCAATAGTTCATGCTGTTGTATTGCTCAGAAGTGCTCCCTTGCATGGCTACACCAAGATTTGCACATCTATTCACTTGTTAACTGAAGAAGAAAATGGCAACCCATTCCAATATTCTTGCCTGGAGAATTCTATGGACAGAGGAGCCTGGCAGGCTACAGTCCATGAGGTCGCAAAGAGTCGGACACGACTGAGTGACCATCACCTACTCACTTGTTAACAGCTGCCTGGGTTCCTCCCAGCTTTGACCACTATACACAAAGCTGCTATGAACATCTCTGCATGAGTTCATGAACATACGTCTTCAGTTCTCTCAGGTATATACCTAGGAGTAGAATGGCTGGGTGGTATCGTAACTGTTTAACTCCCGTGGCTGATACATGTCAATGTGAGGCAGAAACCACAATAGTGTAAAGTAATTAGCCTCTGATTAAAATAAATTAGGAAAAGGCAATGGCACCCCACACCAGTACTCTTGCCTGGAAAATCCCAGGGACGGCGGAGCCATGTGGGCTGCTGTCTATGGGGTCGCACAGAGTCGGACACGACTGAAGCGACTTAGCAGCAGCAGCAAAACAAATTAATAAAATAAAAAAATATATATTTTTTGATGTGGACCATTTTAAACTCTTTATTGAATTTGTTACAATGTTGCTTCTGTTTCATGTTTTGGTATTTTGGTCACAAGGCACATGGAATCCTAGCTCCCGGACTAGGGATCAAACCCAGACCCCACCCCTGCATTGGAAGGTGAAGTCTTAACCACTGGACCACCAGGGAAGTCCTTAACTTTCTTTTTAAAAAACTGCCCAAGTCTTTTTCAGAGCTGCCAAACCATTTTATAGTCGTTCCAACAGGAACCACAGTCCAGAGTGGCCTTAATCTATGGGAAGCCGTAAACTGAGAAATTTCCACTCTTTTTTTGTTACACTCGAAATCATCTGATGAAAACCAATGAACCACTGGATTTTAAAACCCAAAGGTCAGGGGAATGGGGTCAGCAGCTCAGACCTGACCCTGAGAGGAGGCACTCAGGGGTGAGTAGAGGAGAGGAGGCGGAGGCCTGAGACCAAGAAGCCAATGCGGCCCTCCTGCCCAAGCCTTGGTCCCCTGCTCCCCAGGATCCCCAGGGCGCCCAGCAGACCCTCCCCACCCATGCCCGCAGGGGTCACGGGTACCGGCTATGGTTCACACCTCCAAGAGTAAAGCCAGGGACCCATCTTCCTCGATTCTCACCCCACGATCCACCGTCCCCAGAGCATCCCAACTGGTTGTTACAAAACAGAACTCACAGGGGCTTCCCTGGTGGTCCAGTGGCTAAGACTCCACACTTCCAAAGCAAGGGCCCCAGGTTCGATCCCTGATCAGTCAACTAGATTCCACGTGCCGCAACTAAGAGTTTGCATGCCACAATTAAAGATCTCACATGCCACAAAGAAGACCTGGAGGACGTGCCACTGCCCTGCATAAAGCCCACCTGTCTTCTTACCACATCTGGGATCAAACCCTAGCCCAGTACCACAGCCTATGAACCCCTGCAAATACTCCTCTTGCTTTTTCTCCTCCCGTTCTCCCCACCTCTCACTGCACTTCAGCCACACAAGCCCTGAGCTGCTGTCAGCACGCCACCTCACCTCTACCTCAGGACCTTTGCACTAGCCGTTCCTGAGAACGGAAGGCCCTTTCCCACGTTTGCACTCAGCTCCCTCCCTCCTTTGACACCGAATCTCCACTCAGAGGGGCCACCCCTGACCACCCAACCCATATCGGCTCCCGGTCACTCTGGCCCTCATGGCCCCTTGTTAAACATCATCTTACTTCACACTCTCCCCACTTTCTCCACAGGGTGCGTCTGACTCCTTATGCCCTGGATCCCACATGGAATTTAAGTTGCACCAGACAACCAGCCAGTCTCTCCCGTTCCACTCTCTGAACCCCCAGGGCCTAAACCACGCTCAGCACATCAGCAGTCATCAACTCTATCTGCTGAATGAAACAACCAAGGGCCAGGCTGGTGACGGATCTTCACGTTGCAAGGCCAGTCCTCCTACTAAGAAGTCTCCTTGCTGACCTCTCCCATAGCTGCAGCAACCGGCTCACGGGCAGACCCCCAGAGGACAGCCGGGTGGGCACCCCCTGCATGGGAAAAAGCCTGAGGACACACCTTCTTGTCAGGAAGGAGGCTGCAGGCCAGGCTGAAGGGAACCAGAAACCCCATCTCTGCCTGAGAACCGCCAACTGGGTCACAGACACGGTACCCGGCCAGAGTCACTTGGGCACACAGCACCTCCTCACCACGTAGGCCACAGAGGCTCAGCTCAACCCACCTCCCAGGAGACAACATCTCCTCTGTTCATGGCTACCGCAGAGAGTCACAGGGTCCTCTGCTGACGTCCTGGTGGCCAGTAGCATCAATGTCCCACGTGCCCCACCCACAGCCTGAGACCAGATTGAAGACCTGGAGCTTGGGCGTTCCTGCCAAGGGTGAGGAATTGGAGAGCCGGGGTTTCTCTCCTGGGAGGCCAGCTGCTCTGTGGGGCTGTGCACCAGGCTTGGGGCTTCCCAGGGGGCACAAGTGGTAAACAATGCAGGAGACACCAGAGACATGGGTTTGATTCCTGGGTAGGGAAGATCCCTTGGAGGAGGGCACGGCAATCCACCCCAGTATTCTTGCCTAGAGAATCTTATGGATAAAGGAGCCTGGAAGGCTACAATCCATAGGGTTGCAAAGAATTGGACGCAAATGAAGCGACTTAGCACACTCGCACACACACCAGGCTGGGCCCTCATCAGCCAGCTTTCCAAGGTGGGCGACAGGCACTATCCCATAATGACTACAGAAGGACTGACACCATCCCCTGCCATCAGAGTCCCTCGTGAGTTGTCGTCTGGCTCCTCTGGATGCGGGATGTGTCTTAAGTCAATGTCATATCCTGGTTTAACTGGCAGCTGTTTTTCTTTTTCACTGGTGCATCACACAGGTGATGACGTCATAATGATGCATCCCACAGGTGGTGACGTCCTATACTTGAAGAAATAAGACACAATATGTGCTGGGGAGGCCCTTGCCTGACTCCCAAAATAACCCGATGACAGAACTTGGGGTTGGCATGCAGCTCGCATTGGGGGAGGGTGTGAAATCCTAGACAGAGAGTGAAAAGTGATGTGAACCATGGACTCAGTGTGGTCTTGTAGGCTGTAACCGACGTGCCCCTCTGGTGGGGGTACCCTGACAGCGGGTGGGGGAGGGGGGTGTGCAACTCTGCAGCTTCTGCTCAGACCTGCTTCGAACCTAAAAGTGCTCCAAAAAATAAAAGTTTGTTGAAAAAAAAAAGAAATCCAGTACAGCCCAAATCACCCTTGATTGGGGCTTCTTAGGCTGAACACCTCAAGAAGCAGTTGACTTGGCATGTAGAACCAAAGCATTTAAAACAGTAAGAACGCTCAGGATGCCAGCTGCTCAGAGAGAAGCGGGGGAAACGAGACAATTCCAGGAGGACAGGGTCGCTGAGGGTTGCGGCAACAGGATCTTCCCACTTGACATCTTTCTCTTTTCTTTTCTATCCAAATTGCCTGAGCTACATGTCGGACTCCACTCCATTCACAGATGAGCAAACTGTGGTTCTGAGAGGGAAGCAGCCCGCCTAAGGCTATGAAACTTAAGGGGTGGCACTGAGACCATCCTGGGCCACAGTGGAGGGACAGGGCTAGCGGGTCAACCTAATGAGTGTCCGGCTTGCCCGCGGCCAGATACCTGGCACTTACTTTCTGGACTTGGCACATTCCTTCTTCCAGTTCTTTACCAAGACCGGCACGACTTGTTCTGACGTGTCCTCCCTATTCAGGGACCAGAGGTCGGTGCTCTCCAGGGGCTGGCGGTAGCCCTGGACCATCATCCTGTGGCCAAAACACAAGAGGGAAGGTGATGAGAGTCAGCCCTCCCCGCTACTGCGGCCCACATTACCAAAAGCAGCAGTGAGCAGGGAAATCTCAGTATGAATGGACATGTGGGCACATGGCATCATTACTGCTAATTCCGTTAGATCCCCCAGGAAAAACGGCCTCATTTTTAGACAAACATACAGAGTATTTAGGAGGAAACTAGCAGGATGTTTCTAATTTACTTTCAAAAAAAATTTTTAAGGCTAATATCGCAAAGCATCATTATATTTGGTGATGAGTTTAAGGTTTATTAGTCTAGTCTTTCTGCTTTGAACACTTTCACTATAAAAGGGAAACTTAGTATTTTAACTTGTTACTTTGAAAGATTTCAAATTCAGAGAAAAACCACAGGAATTGTACAAAGAATTCCTGTCAACCCTTCACCAAGCTCACAACTATAAACATTTCACACATGCTGTATCTGTCTCTGTCTCTAGATACACATGTGTGCGAACACATACAAGGCAGACCTCGGAGATACTATAGGTCCGGTTTCAGACCACTGCAATAAAGTGAATATCACAATAAATCGAGTCACAAGAATTTTTTTGGTTTCCCATACTAAAGTTATATTTACGCTATCCTATAATCTATTAAATGTGCAACAGCATTATGTCTAAAAGGTAACATACAGAGGTTAACTTAAAAATTCTGTATTGCTAAAAAATGCTAAGTTAAGCATTGTCTGAGCCTTCAGCAAATCCTAGTAATAATAGCAAGGATCACAGATGACCAAAAAAGTTTAACAATAATGAAAATGTTTGAAAGATAGCGAGAATTACCAAAATGTGACACAGAGACACAAAGTGAGCAAATGCCGATGGAAAAACGGTACCAACAGACTCGTTTGACACAGGGTGGCCACCAACCTCCAACTTGTAAAAAAACATGGTACCTGGGAAGCATAAATGCCTCTATCTTTTTTTGAACCATTTCAGAGGAGGGTGCAGACCCTACATACCTTCACCCCAAAATATCAGTGTGTATCCCCCTAAGAGAAAGGACACGCTCTGATATCACCAGAGGACAATGACCAAAATCAGAAACATGAGCTTGGCTGGCGTGACCAGCAGTCCATGTCCAAACGCCATCAACTGTCTCAGGGCTCTTTTTTAACAGCAATTGAAAAACCGTTAAGAAAAATACTAAATTAAAAAGTGTAAAAAGTTCATAAAGACAGAGAAAAAATGCTTGAGGGAGGAGGAGGGATTTAAATAATCCCCAGTAAGATGCTAACAATGTGCAGAAAACAACGTGAAAAAAAAGGAGGGTGAGAAGGCAGTGTGCTGAGCTGCGGATGGTGGCTGCCTCTGCTGCTACTGGTCCATACACATTTCTCTCACCCCCTTTCCCTATGTTATTTATTTCAGGGGGGAGGGAGCATGAGCATTATTTATGTCGGGGGGGAGGGGAATAATACCAATGATAATAATTACACCCAATGCAACACAAAAACAACCAAGTCCAAAGCTGAGCCAGGAGTGTGCAGCTTCTTGCCCAGGCCGAGCTATTTATGCATGTATCACATGACTGTGGGCTCAGAGTCAGAGTCTCCAAGACCCATGCCCAGGGCACACACACTCAGGACACAACCCTGTCGGAAAGTGCGAGGGAGGGAGAGCTGCACATTGGTGGCCCAGTACCCGCCCGAGGTTTGGGGGCCAGGACTTACCCTGTGATCCACCAGAAGGTGATCCTGGAAAGGAAGGAGGCACTGGATTCCGGGCAAGGATTCTATGGAGAGAGAGCACATGGTGGGGAACTCAGGAGAAATGACAGGTTAAACTTCTTGTCTATGCCAGTTCCAGGCAGGGAGCAGCCAGCTGACCGATTCCTCCCAGTGGACCAACAGCCACGCTCACGCCACCAGTTTGCACCCCAAAAGCCCTTCCCTGCTGGACCCCAGTGGCCTGGAAAGCAACACAGAGCAGCTCCTCCAATGTTACCGGCAGGTATTTCCTGAGTGCCTGCTGTATGTCAAAATGGTACAATGCGTCCCATACGTGCCCTGTCTTATATCCCCGCAACATCCCAACAATATGGGATGTCATCCCCACTTTAGTTCATTTATTTATTCCACAAATATTTATTGAGCATCTACAAAGTGGCAGGCACAGACAAAGTACTAGCACTATCTCGTATCCTCACAGAACCGGGTATTACCGCTATTCCTCTTTGCTTCATTCATTCACTCATCCTACAAGTATCTTCTGAGCACCTACTATACACAAATCTGAACAGACACACATAACCCTAAACCAGGGCAACTGCTAACACTCTCTGCTAGCTATTAGAAGTTCTGTTTTAAATGTTTTATGAAAATTTTCTCCTTTAATCTTCATAATCACACTAGGAACTAGATAAAGGCATCGTCTCCATTTTGTAGTTAAAGAAACTGAGGGGCAGAGAGATGAAAAGCCTTGACCAGGGTGCCAGAGCTGGAAGCGGTGGAGACAGAACGTGAGTCCCAAATAGTCAGGGTCTGGAGAGAGAAACATTAATCAAACAATCACGTGAACAAATTCAAAACCACAACTGTGACAAGCATTACATCCCGGAGGCAGGTCAGCATGATCAGTGAGATCACTGGGACCTCATTGGGCTGATCCAGTTGATGGAGGTCAGGGAAGGAGTTCAAGCAGGGGTCTGAAGAGTGAGGAGAGGATGACTAAGTGAAGGGGGAGACACAAGGTGGTCCCAGCAGAGCGACTGATGTGAGCAAAGGCCCTGAGGTAGAGGGGAACATAGTGGGCTCCAGGAAACAAGAGGGGGCCTGTGCAGTCGACACTGGAAGCTGTGCTCAGTCTACACTGGAGGCTATGTAAGGGATTTTGGTCTCCATCCCAAGGGCAACAGGAAGTCATCAACAGATTCTAAGCAAGCTTTCAAAGAACCTCTTTCCCAGAGCCACAAAGATGAGCTCCAGTTCAGGGCCACACAGGCAAGGTCAACAGACAGAGCCTCTGGGATTGCACATGAGGGCTGATACATTCAAGTCTAAATCTGGGGACACAAGCATTGGCGAGGTGGGGTCACCAGACTAAGGACGAGATCACTATCTGGGGACGTCGCTCTCTGTCCCAGAATTTTGCAGAGATAAGATGCTGGGGAGGGATGTCCCTGGAGGTCCAATGGTTAAGACTTTGCCTTTCAATGTGGGGGTGTGGGTTCCATCCCTGCTCCGGGAGCAAAGATCCCACATGCTTAGTGGCCCAAAATATCAAAACATAAAACAGAAATGATATTGTAACAAATTCAATAAAAATATTTTTAAAATCCTTAAAAAAAAAACAACAATAGACACTAGAGAGACTGATGAGGAAACACATTCTTCCCAAGGGGGTGTCCACCCGCAGCTGGGAGCACTCGGAAGAAACACTGTATCTGCCCCACTCCCCAGAGACTCCCATTTAGCTGGTTTGGGGTGGGTCCAGGTATTTGAATTCTTGTTTTTGTTTTCAGCTCCCAGTCTCCTTGGCCAAGTGGCTGGGCAGGAAATGTACAAGATAAGCCCAAAATATCTCGTCACACCCAACAGGACAAGGGTAGGTAAAAGACCTCAGATGCAACCAGAAGTGGCTCTCACGAGCCCAGAAAGGGACAATTTGAGCTGCAATACAGACAGGAAGGCAAAAGGACTGAGACATATCACATTTTAAATACACAAGTTCACCTTGATACTGGAAAAGAAGGAAAACCTTTTGGTGCCAGTGATGAAAACGTACTAGAGAACCAAGTCACCGTTTTAAAAACAGAAGAAAAGAAACAAGCATTTGTCTATGACAACACGGAGTGACCAAAGAGATGACATGTCTTTGCATAGAATGGTTCAGCTATCAGATGGAGAAGGAACAATACCATGTAAGAGGCTGCACCACTCTGCAACCACAGTGCATTTCTGGAATACTTGGTGATATTAAGGAATTAGTAAGTTGTTAGGCCATATAATAGTACCATTGTTGTATTACTTAAAATCCTTATCTCTCAGATATTACTGTGGAAAGCTGGAGAAGGGTATACAAGAGCACCACCATTTTTGTAATTTTTTGTGAGTCAAGTTATTTCAAAATAAAATGTTTAAAAAAATTTAAATTCCTTATCTGTTGCAGATACCTAATGAAATGTTTACACGTGATGCAGGGTAAATAGTCCATGGCAGGTAAAAATTTAAAATAAATAAGGAAAATAGTCCATGGCATTCATTATACCATGCTGTCCACTGTTGTACACAGCTGACAGTTTCTACCATGAAAATCTTCCCCAATGAGTCAAATATGAAATCTGAGCTGAGAAGCACCGGGCTTCACTCTGGGGCCCTGAGGCATGGGGAGGTTCTAGTACCATCTGTCCCAGAATCACCTGGGGAGCTTCATAAGCACAGGTGCCCTGACCAACTAGATCACCCTCTCTGGGGGTGGGGCCCTGGCATCCAGGTGTCTTTCATCAGATGCAGCTGGCCCACAGACATTCCGACATTCTGAACCAACCAAAAGCCGGATGGCCCTGAGTTTGAATCCCAGCTCTGCACTTTCTACCTGCATGGCCTTGGGCAAGTCCTTTTACCCCAGAGTCTCAGTTTTCACATCCGGGAAATGGGAGCCAGGTGAGTCACACTGCTCAGCCTTCCCCAGGAGACTCCCAGGAGGAATGAGGTCCTTGGGACAGCGTGGAAGCTGCAATTTTTCCAACCCGAGGCGGCAGCATTATTCCTGGAGGAGGTGGTGGTATTTGCTTTGCAGGCTGTTTTTTTTTTCCCCCCTCTGGAAGTGGGCGGGTTATCAAAGAGTCACAAATGCACTTCAGCTATCGCCTAGTTCCTGCCCCTGTAAAAAGCTAAGGCGGTGGCAGAGAGAGGAGATGCTTGGGACAATGACTCATTTGTTTCTTAGGCAAATACTGAGGGTGGACCTGCTTATATGCCAGGAGATGGCTAAATATCAATACATCCAAGACCAGACAGTGAGGTCCCTGCCCTGCACCACCTCCAGGACAGTAAGCAAACCAAGATGCAAATAAATATATAAAGATAAATGGTCAGAGCTATGAGGAGAACAACAACAAAATAAGGGGCCTGGGGTTGGGGGGGAGCGGGTACCAAGGTAGGAGGCACCCAGAGGAGGCACCATGTGGAGCAACATGGAGCAAGGTGATTGGAAGGAGGTTTGAATCCCAGCCCTGCCACTTACTGGCTGAGGGGCTTGGGACATATTACTTGGTGACAGTGAGATTAAATGAGATAAAACCTGAGAAGTACTCAGGGCAGTTCCTGGAGCAGAGTAAAACCTCAAGCGATGACATTAGCAGTATTAACATTAATACTAATGGTAACCCCAGTAACAAGTCCGCTGGTTCCTACAGACCCTGACACACCAAGCAGATGTTTCATGTCAGGGTTGGCAAACTCAGGCCCACAGTCCAGCCGCTTGCAAAATAGTTTTATTTGGACATGGTGATGCCCATTCATTTCCATACTGTTCATGTCTGCTTCTGAGCTACAGCTGAGCTGAGTACTTGCGACAGAGACTGTGTAGTCTACAACTATCTACCATCTGTCTCTTTACAGAAAAAGTTGGCTGACCCCTGCTTACTTCAGACCTCATGACATTCAAGATGGTGATTCTTAAGGAGAGGAACTGGAGCTCAAATGCAGCTTCTTTCAGTCTTGGCATCAACACAGGGTCAGCCCTGCACAAAGATGCCCAGCCAAGGGGGCAAGAGGGGGCTGAAGTTTCAGCTGGTGCCTGGACCTGGGGGGCGGGGGGAGTGAGGGAGGGGGGACTGCATTAGCGGGAAGGACATAAGGCCTTTCTCAAATTCACCCACCCAGGGGGGCCAGACACCTGTTTCTAATTTAAAAAAATTTTTTTTTCTCTTTGGCTGCACCACACAGCATGTAGGATCTCAGTTTCTCGACCAGGGATGGAACCCATGCTCTCTGCAGTGGGAGCACAGAGTCTTAAGTATTGAACTGCCAGGGAGGTCCCTGGGTGCCTTTTTCTAACCTGCATAGAGACCCCAGTGCAAACTGTCAGGGTGTCAGACATAAACACCCAGGGGCCTCACAAATCCTGCCATTCCTTTGAAATCAGGCAAGCCCAGATGTGGATCAAGAATGAAACAACCTAGGATGGAACGCTGCATCACTAAGCCTTCCCTCTAACTTCCTGCCTCCTTTCCCCCAAGTTCTTAGCAGGGAAGCTGTAGGATCTTATTTGGCGAGCTACTTTTTCTGCCCTCGTCCTAAAGAAGGGACGCCCTTTCTTCTTGCTCTTTTTAGTTATAGGGCCTGGCTGGAACTGACTTGGCTTGAGTGAGTCTGGACAAGGCCTCTTTCTACTGCATGGATAAGCCCCAGACTTGTAAGCTGTTGTTACTGTTCAGTCGCTAAGTTGTGTCCGACTCTTTGCATCCAAATGAACTGTAGCATGCCAGGCCTCCCTGTCCTTCACTATCTCCCGGAGTTTGCTCAGATTCATGTTCACTGAATCGATGATGCCATCCAACCATCTCATCCTCTGTCACCCCCTTCTCCTCTTGCCCTCAATCTTTCTCAGTATCAGGGTCTTTTCCAATGAGTGGGCTCTTTGTATCAGGTGGCCAAAGTACTGGGCAAAGTACCTCAGCTTCAGCATCAGTCCTTCCCATGAATATTCAGGACTGATTTCCTTTAGGACTGACTGGTTTGATCTCCTTGCTGTCGAAGGGACTCTCAAGAGTCTTCTCCAGCACCACATTTAGAAGGCATCAATTCTTCAGCGTTCAGCTTTCTTTATGGTCTAACTATCACAACCATACATGACTACTGGAAAAACCATAGCTTTGACTATATGGATCTCCTTATTGCAAAATTCAGGCTCAAACTGAAGAAAGTAAGGAAATCCACCAGGCCATTCAGATATGACCTAAATCAAATTGCTTATGATTATACAGTAGAGGTGAAGAATAGATTCAAGGGACTAGATCTGGTAGACAGAGTGCATGAAGAACTACAAACAGAGGTTGGTTAACACTGCACAGGAGGTGGTGACCAAAACCATCCCCAAGAGAAAGAAACACAAGAAGGCAAAGTGGTTGCCTGAGGAGCCCTTACAAATAGCCGAGAAAAGGAGAGAAGTGAAAGGCAAAGGAGAAAGGGGAAGATATACCCAACTGAATGCAGTTTCAGAGAACAGCAAGGAAACTTGTAAGTAGCCAGTGACTCACTAAGTGGAGTTCCTCCATGATGTCTTTTGTTAACATGGGTTTCATTTCTCCAAGGATAACCCCTTATTGCCACAATGTTGATTTAAACAATGACAAAAAAATGTGTATTAATTTACAATTAAACCCAGCCCAGACTGTTTTGGTCTTTCCCAATTTGGGGGGTGAGGAGGGTATTAAAATAAGGTTTAAGAAAAAAAAAAGAACAAACCAACCTAGACTTACAAAGATCGTTTTGTAAATGTATAGTAATAGTGAATCACTGTGGTGCATATCTAGAACTGACAGCATTATGGGTCAATTATACTTCAGTTTTAAAAAAGGACACGCAGACATAGGACTCCAGTCAGTTCTGCAAGTGAAAAATATTTACAATTGCTATAATGCTGGAAATACTAGTTACTACAATTTCACATACGATAAAATTGGGATAAGCGGATGAGGAAGGAGAGGTGGAAGTATTCAGTCTTGGTGTCAATGTTTATAAATTTAGTGTTAGTCACTCAGTTGTGTCCAACACTTTGCAACCCCATGGATTGTAGCCTGCCAGGCTCCTTTGTCCATGGGGATTCTCCAGGCAAGAATACTAGAGTGGGTTGCCATTTCCTCCACCAGGGGATCTTCCCAACCCAAGGATCGAACCCAGGTCTCCTGCGTTGCAAGCAGATTCTTTACCATCTGAGCCACCAGGAAAGCTGCTGTTGGGGGGAATTCCCTGGAGGTCCAGTGGTTAGGACTCTGTGATTTCACTGAGGGCCTGGGTTCAATCCCTGGTTGGGGAACTGAGATCCTGTAAGCCACACAAGGATCCTGGTTGGTGCAACTCAGCCAAAAAAACCTGCCTTTTTCTTTTCCTTTTATTCTATCTGTATTAGACAACAGATGGTAACTGAACCTACTGTAGTAATCATTTCGCAATATACGTATATGAAACCATCAATGTTGCACACCCTAAGCTAAATCAGGGATGTATGTCAATTATTCCTCAATAAAACTGGGGTGCGGGAGGGGAGAAGGAAGCAACCTGTCAGCTGCATAACTGAAGATGAATCAACCCCTTTATACCCAACTGTGCCCAGATGGAGTGCTACCTGAGACTACAAGAAATGATGGCCCAGGGGCAGAGATTACGCCTCACTCTGGCTAGTACAAACCCTACCCTGTGAGAACCAACCCTGTCCTCCCCCCGATCCCAGATGCAGTGAAGGCTGGGTCAGCAACATGAAGACTTCAGTTTCTAACCTACACCATCCAGGAGTTTCCTCAAGTTCATCTCCCCAGCCCTCCTCCCTCCCCCTGGATCCAGATCATCAGAAAGTCACATCGGGTGGACACCAGGTCCCATCACCAGACAAGAAATTATGTAATTTGGGAGCCGGTTTCTGGAAGTCCCTATCTGACACGAGGGAGAGGCCTTATGTGATAACAGATAATCAGAGGTCTGAAGTAATCAAGAACTGATCGTTAAAGAAGGGAAGAGAAAAAAAAAAAAAAAAGGAGGGCTGCTGGCCAAGGATCTGAGCAGCCCTTCATTCAGCTGAAACCAGGCAGAGCTTTCCGGCCTAATCCACAGAGTGGAGAAGGCAAGGATGTTGGCTCGGGGCTTCCAGGCCTCTGAGACGGAAACGGAGGAACGCCTGTCCCGGGAGGAAGGAGGCTTATTAACAACCGATCCCCCGTTCAGTGCGTGCGTGCTTAGTCACATCAGTCGTGTCCGACTCTTTGCGATCCCATGGACTGTAGCCTACCAGGCTCCTCCATCCATGGGATCTTCCAGGCAAGAGTACTGGAGTGGGGTGCCATTTCCTTCTCCACCTGTTCAGTGAGAAACAATAACAACTCAGGCCCCGGCTGAAGGTGAAGAGAAACAAGCTGTTCATACAGAGAGAGCTGCATTCTTTGGCATCTTTACCTGGCACGGGAGATTTAAACTAATTTGGCACAACGGCCCCAGGCGCTGGCTCTGAGAACTGGTCTTCCATGACCTTGCACGGGCCGCTCAGAGGACCCTGTCTGGGGCCCTCAGCCTTTCCATCAGAAACTCTCTGGTTTTGATTCTGCTTTCTAGTTCAGTTTTCTGCCGGGGACTCCAACTCGGCATGCCTAAATGCCCAGCAGTAAGAGATGCGTAGGCAGCAGTGTGGCTCAGACCAGAGGTTCTCAAATCCTGCCTCATCACTAACATCTGTGGTGCCTGGGAGTTTGTCAGAAACAGAAAGGCTTGGGCTCCACCCAGACTGACTGGCTCAGAAGCTCTGGGGGGTGCGACTCAGCAATGATCTGAGTTGTAACAAGCCCTCCAGGTGATGATGATGCCTGCTCAGATGTGAAGGGCTCACCCCCCCCACACCGATCCAGCCCTATGAACTTCGGTGACATTAACCACCCTGAACCTCAGTGTTCCCATCTGTAAAATGGGGGGAGACTCATAGTTCCACCTCAACGCTGGGTGGCTGTGAGGATTAAATAAGTTAATTTTATTAACACAAGGCTGCTATTATTCTTATTAATTAGAACCACCCAAATGTCTGACAGTAAGAAATCCGGTGATAACAGTGTGTAACACTGGTGTTCTTTGTTCGTTCTGCTGCTTCTCAGCTATGCAATCTCCTCCAGGCTCAGGACCTCAATTTCTTCTACTGTAGCACACACACACCATGTGTGCTTTTCCCATGAACTTGTCTGTTTTCTTTCCACGGCTTTTGAACAGGGTCACTCTTCGGGACAGCGTTCCTCTCAACCTGCCTGGGCTCCGGTAACGGTTTCCTAGGTGCCACCAGCCTCCCGCACCCTCCTTTCAGCCAGAGGGATCGTCCAAAACACTTCCATCCTGAGTATGTCACCCTCCTCGGGCTGAGAAACTTTCCCTCAGATTATAATTCCAAGTCCACAAGGTGACACTCAATTCTCCCCTTGATCTTTCATGCTCAGCTCCCTGGCCCCCCTGACTTAGCCAAGCAGAAGGCCATGTAGTTCCCAAACACCCACAAATTCCATCACACCGCCGGGCCTTTGGACATGCTGCTTCCACCAGCAGGAGAACCTTCCCATCCATCCTCCAGCCTTCAACCTTACTGGCCCGAGGCCTCCCCTCGTCTGGATGCTGGCTTTGGGGCCCCGGGCTGACCTAAGGACAGCTGGCTCCTTGCTCCTCCACAGCCCCCAGCACTTCCCTGCCTGGGAACACTCTGTCCATCCAACAGCACTGGCTTATTGGCCCTCTGCCTCCTTCTCCATCTATCCTTTGGGGTGGTCAAGGTCTGTTCATTTCTAGGTACTCAGAGCCCAGCAGAGTCCCTGGCAAAATGAATTACTAAATGGTGGAGAAAAGAATTAAAAATGGAGTTTTCCATGCTCTCATTAACAGTCTAAGCCCAGCAGTTGCCTCTGGGCTACAAAGGGTAGGAGTGGCATGAAGGAACAGGAGGGGACTTCCTGGGGTTCCAGGGATGTTCTGTCTCGACAGGAATTTGAGTTATCATTTGTCAGGACTCATCAAATGGGTAACTTAAGATTCAGGAATGTCACTATGTAAATTTACTTGAAGGGAGGGAAAAAAAAAAACCCAAAATAGAACCATAAAGAGATATTGAGTTCTGGCTAATGATTCGCATGGTTAAGTGTGTGGATGAAGGATACTGATGTTATTTCAAGGTCAGTTTTAAATACCAAAAATCTTAGCCAGCTGGCTGGCTAGACAGATATGTGATAAAAACAAGTTTAGCAAAATGTTAACTTGTAGGCAATCTAGCTGGCAAGTACTCACCGTGTCTTTCAACTTTTCTGCAGGTTTGAAACGCTCTGTGTAAAATATTCCATATTTATGAACAGGACTAAAAATACCTCTTATACCATCTTATATCAAATGAGCTGAGTAACTTTTAAGAATGTGCTAACCTGGTACTTTTCCACCATGAACCTGCCGGGGATCTTGTGAAAACGAGACCCTGACTCAGCGGGCCTCAGCAGGCCTGAGACCTTGCATTTCAAATGTGCATTTGGGGGGTGCTGATGCTGCCGGTCCGATGACCTCCACTGTAAGAAGTGGGGGGGGGGTGCAGGGAGGAGGTCCACTACCTGCCACATTTGCTCCTGATGCCCCCAACTGCCAATGGCAACCCTCACCCCACGCCCTAACCGGTAGCCTCAGGGCCAAAAGATCAAAGGACCCGAGGCCAGGGACAGGCAAGAGCCCCTGAAGCCCCCAAAGCCTGGGCCCTGTGCCTGAACGCAGAGGGGAGCAGCCCCACCAGGAAGCAGGGCCAGGACACGGCTCTGAGTCACGCATCAGGCACAGGGCCAGCTGGGCAGAACAGCACTCGGTGACTCAGCAGGGGGAGAAGGCCGGGACCGCCAGCCCCACCTGATCCTGGGCTTGGCTGACCACTCTCGCTGAGGACAGGCGACATGTGATGGCTGCCCGGGGGACGGGACAGGGACCGGGCCTGGACTGGCCCTGTCTTCCCGGCTCCACTGTGATGCCAGCCCAGAGAGTGACAAGGGGACAGCAGAGGTGACACCTGACAGTGTCCTCCTCCCAGGTCACAGGCCTCGGCTCTGGGGTGGGAGTGGGTCGGGGGTGGTGGGGGGCAGCTGGCATCAAACTGAGCCTCAACCCATTTTCAAGGATGGGACACTAAGGTCCTGAAAGGAGGAATGACTTGCTCAAAGTCAAATCCAAAAGTCTCATAACTTGATCCCCAGTTTTCATCTCAACTGTGGTCGGCTGATCTGCCTAGCAGGATGGTAAGCTTCCTTGGGAGCGTGAGGTAGACAGTATTTTTCAAGACAGCTGGGCATCACCTGCCATCTCACATGCTGGTCCTACAATGAGACCCAGCCACTCCCAGGTCTAGAGGTGGGGGCCTGTGTGCCCACTCTCTCTCGGAATACACACTCTTACAGACCAGCTGCCAGGCTGCAAGGAAGCCCAGGTGGCCTGGGGGGAGACCATGTGGGGCCTTCAGCCAGGGCCCACTGTGCTAACGACATGACCCGTGAGCTTGGAAGCCTTCCAGCCGCTGTCCGACTGCTACTGCAGGAGAGACCCTGAGTGAGAACCACACAGCTGAGCCCAGTCAACACCCAGGCCTGTGAAACATCCTAACAAAGGACTGTTTCCATTCTACGCTGCTAAATTCAGGGTGGTGTGTTGGACAGTAACAAATAACAGTGCCCAGCAGGGACTGACCACATCTTTTCGCACACTGTTGTGTCCCCAGAACCAAGCACCGTACACAACCGGTGCCTAAGAAATATCTACTGAAAGGATAAAGGGACGCAGGTGAAATTAAAGCCCAGGGTTTGCCTGACTCCAAAACAAGCCTCTCCTTCTGCTATCACAGGGCCTCCACCATTAGATTGAGGCTCTCAGTCCCCAGGGTGGCAGGGCAGGCCCCACGCCCCGGAACTGCAGGAAGTACAATGGGAGGAGGAAGTCAGCTCTGTGAGTCACCCCAGAGCGCACACACCCAGGAAGAGAAGGGAAAGGAATTTTTTCCGGATCCCAGAGGGGACCAGAAATCAGTAATTCCCCATAAAGCATCAGCAACAGTCCACAGCGAGCCTGAAGAACTGGAAGATCCCCACGTAGGCCTGTCTCCACGGCGAGCCTGAAGAATTGGAAGATACCCACGTGGGCCTGTCTGCCTCCCACGGGCTCGGTTTACCGCCGAGCACCTCAGGGTCTGCAGCCTCTCAGGGGGCTGTGATTTGTTCATTGTGATCCCCAGCTCAACAGAAGAGCCTGATATCTACCCATATCCGTGCACAAAAACACCGATGAACAGCAGACAGGAGAGCCGGAGACATCTGAGCCCCTTCTCTGTGCCAGGGAGGGGCTGGATTCCCTGGTGCCCACGCATGGCTGCTGCCCTTGTGAACTTTATACGCACAACACACACACACACACACACACACACACACACACAAATGCACAAAAACACAAATGCACACATTCATACACATCCACATGCACACAAATACATGTACATGTACCCACCTCACGCATACACACCTATGTGCATAAACACACACATGAACACACACACACACACTTTGCTAATTTCTCCAACCCAGCTCCTCCTAGGGCAGGGAGATGGCAGAACGGGGCCTCTCCTAGGATGGGACATGCTCTCGGTTTCTAAAGCTCATGCTGGAGCATCACCGCTCCTCTGAGCTGATGCCCCCCAGGTCCTCTCATCACCCACAAAAGCAGCCACAGCCTTTTGCTGAGGTCCAGGCCAAACCCCACAGAAGCACAGCCGAAAACTGCTCCTACTGCAATTTCACCCATTAGCAGCTGACTAACCATGAACAAAGCATGGGATGATTGCTCCAAAGGCTCCCCATCCCTCTTGGAACAAAATCCAAATAGTGCGACCAACCCAGAGGTGACTGTCCCACCTCTCGGAGGCCATGCCCAGCCTCCTCCTGCCTCTTACGGCTCCAGCTGCTCTGGCCTTTCCTGCTGCGATGGTGACATTCATGGCAGCCCTGCCCCAGGGCCTTTGCACTTGCCACCCTTCTGCCTGAAACCTCTCCCCCTGGGTACCTGCCTGCCTGGCTCCCTCACTCCTTCAGGTCTCTGCTCCAGTAAGGTTTCCTGGGGGGATGGGGTGAGGTGGGCTTCCCTGACTGCTTTTATCAAAACCACACACAACCCCCAACCATCATCTCCCCCTCCTTTCTTTGCATTTTTCTTCCCAGCTTTAACCGCCACCTAACTGGTAGGACATACATACTTGTGTCCTGGGTTACTGTTTGTGCCTCTGCCCATGAAAACATGAGCTCCAAGTGGCAAGAATTCTGCTTTATTCACTGCTACAGCCCTGTGCCCAGATCAGAGCCTGACACTCAACACTGGATGGAAGAAGGGAGTACGGGGGAGGAGGAAGGAAAATAGGGTGGAGGGAAGCGGGGAGGGAGAAAGGAGAAGGACCAGGGTGATAAACAGCCATGTTCCCTTTCCTCCTACCAGCAGAAGAGCGGCCACCCCCACCCTGCCCACTGATACCCTTCTGCACAAGCAGGATTTTCCTCAAACTGATGGAGGAGACCAAGGGTCTCAAACTCAAATCCTCTAGGGGCCAAGCACATACGCAGGGGAGAGGAGCAAGACTGTGTAACACACCAGGGAGTGGTAGGGACTGCGGCTGGAAACCAGGGCCACGTGCCTCAGTGCTGGCCAACGGCTTGCATGTGGAATAATGGCACTGATGCTGCCAGAACACTTTTCTAGAAAACCTGGACAGTTAAGAAGGCCTGTGGAATTTCCTGATATTTAAAATGTTCATTCATACTGTCTAAATCCACCATGCCAACCAAATGGGCTGGAAGACACAGCTGTTTATAACTATGAATGGGACACCCTCCTTAAGTACCCTCAAGCAACGTCTGTGGCTCAGTTTTTCCATTGGTAAAGCGAGGAGGAAGATGTTACCTAAGGCCAAGTGTTTGGGGAAGACAGAATGAGCTCCTAGATGGACGATACTGGCTCATATCAATGTGAGCTATATTGTGTCTTCTGCACACACACACATGCACACACGCGTGTCTCTGTGCTCATCTGTGATCACACTTACGGGGTCGTTGATAGTTTCGGAGAACAGGGGTGAGCGGTCCAAGAAGCAGGACAACACGAGCTGGATCAGCACAAGGCTAAAGTAAATGTAGAAGGTGACGTCGCGAAAGACGTCGACTTGGGCATCCTGCACAGGAGAGGAAGGAGAAAAGATCACTTTCTAGAAGCAGCTGCAGGGGCTGGGGGAGCAGGAGGCCTGCTCCCTCCCCCCGACTCTCTTCCCCACGAGATAAGAGAAGACGGGTGTTTACTTTACATCACGATGTGGTCCACTCTGCCTGGTCAGGGCAGCTGACACGAGGAGGAGCCCCAGGCTTGGGAGTGGATCAGACCTACATCCACGACTCTGACTCTGCTCACACTGGCCATGGGGCTTAGTCAGCTTACTTAACCTCTCTGTGCCTCCGTTTCCCCACCTATGAACAGACCAGTGGTTCTCAATGGGAGGGGTGACTTTGCCTCCCAGTGAACATCTGGCAGTTCCTGGAGACATTTCTGTTCAGCGGTGGGAGGGTACTGGCACAGCCTCTAAACATCCTGCAAAGCACAGAACAGCCCTCCCCCAAAACAAAAGGAAGACTCGGGCCCCAAACGCCAATCCCTGCTGAGGCTGAGACACCCTGCCAGTGTGACTGTGAGATGGCAGTAAGATTATTCACGAAAAAGACTCAGTCCCCGGCCTGCCACTCTGAAAACACGAACTCAACAAATGTCAGCTGCCATCACTATTAAAGACCGCCTGAGATGTACACTGCAGGTGCTCAATAAACGTTCGGTCACTCCTCCTTGCTTTGCCTGATGCCAGTTTCCGATTAGCCTGAAGGTGGCAGGGAACAGCAGGACAGTCTGAAAGGACCTGCTCTTCACAACTCCTAGGAGCAGCAACAAGGGCCACTTCCCAGCCGGAGCAGCACCAACGCAACGTGGGAACCAGTCCAGGGCCTCCCGGGGGCAGTCGCCCTACAAACACCACTCCCCACGCAGCTGCGTTCCAGACGAAACACATGGAGAGCCGACCTGCTCGGCTGTCACCACTGACAGAGCTCAAAGCGTGGTGTGCATCTGCTCACTGCTCCTGCCCCTGACAGCGACACAGACAAATGGGGCTTGGAGGAAAGAAGCTTCTAGGACAAAGGTTGCATGGGGGGACGGAAATCCCCAGGGAAGAAGCCAGACCCATGTGGTAGCCATTCTCTGGTTGCCAAGGAAATGCATGGTTTCCACACAAGTCAGAAGGAACAGGCATCTCCCGGGCACTGCTGAAGGAAGACATGGGATGAGGTCACACTTACCTCTTTTAAGGCAGTCATGATTTTGGATCTCAGGATGGCAAGGGCACACAGTAGGGCTATAAGCCAGAAAGTGAGCATGATCCCTGAGGACTGGACTCCCCTCCTTCTCTCGATCTGAATTAAAAAGGTAGCAAGCAGCTGGAAGAGAGAAGCATGCAACAAGAGTTGTCAGGAGAAGGTTGGGTCCCCACAGCCTCCCCAGTCTGGGGCCTGGCAGATACAGGGCCCAGAGGAGGGCTGCCCCCAGGACAGTGGTAGCAAAATGGCCCAGGGAGGACCTGGCTCCAGTCCCAGCTCTGCTCTTGCCTAGCTGGGTGACCTTGGGCATGTCACCAAACCTCTCTGAACCTCTGCTGCCTCATCTGCAAAATGGAGGTGACAACAGTATTCATCTCAAAAGCCATGAGAATGTAACAAGATCCAGGATGGGATGGAAAAGTTGGGGGCAGGGTGGGTGGGCGGGGAGCTCAGTTTATCACAGAGATCGGCACGCTTTTTCTTGAAGGACCAGAGAGTAAATATTTTAGGACTTGTGGGCCATAGAGTTTCTTCCACAACCACTCCAATCTGTACCGTAGCATGAAAGCAGCCTCATATGAGACAGGGAAGAGTGGATATGGTCACCTGCCAATAAAACTTTATTTACAAAAACAGGCTGTGGGCCAACCCCTGATTTAGAGAAGGAAGTCCAGCCCTGATGCCGTGAGCTCGTCTGCCTCAGGCAGCAGTGGTCACGGCTCTCCCTTACTGAGCCTCTCTTTCCTCCGCCTCCTAGGATGCACTCACCTGCACTGACTCAGTGCAACCTGTTTTCAGCCCCAGTTTGCAGATTGGGAAACTTACTTAACCAGCTACAGACGGATACATAGTTGTCTTCAGGGAACTTTACTAGAATGACGGTGGGAGGGCGCATTCATTCCTGGGACCCTGAGCTATGACTTCCGTTTTACACGTGACTTAGTGATGGAGGAGAAAGAACAGTGAAACCACTTTTCCTTGAAAGGAGATGCCCCCGCCCTTCCGCAGACAGCCCTCTGAAGGCAGACCCCAATGCTGGTCACAGTCATGAACCAGATTCCCAGCACTGCCCCTCAGCCCGCAGCTGCCAGAAACCGGATGTCTGTCCTCATCTGTCCTCCCCAGTCCTCTCGTCTCCCTCACTCCCTGCATCTCTCCATCAGCAACGCACCTGACTCTGCCACCAAGGCCACCCTCAGTTCACCCACAGCTCACCCTCGTCTCAGCCTCCATCCCCCTGGCTCAGGTGCCCCTGGCCCCCTACTGGCCTCCCAGCTTCCACTCCTGCTCACAACCCATTCTCACCATGCTCAGCTCTTAAATAAGCACAGCCTGCCATGCCACACCTTTCCCTTTCGGGTCAGGTGTTTTAACCCAGGGTTCATGGACAGGCTCTGGATAGAATCCAGGGTTACATGAACTCAGATGGGAAACAATCATAGCTTCGCTTTCCCTCATCAGCACCACCAATGACAACTGAAAGCAACAAAGCACACTGGCATCAGCAGTGCCTGGGGCTCTGTCACCACCAGAAGTCATACCTGAAAATAAAAAGCTAAGGCATCTCCTCCAACTATCATGTACTCTGGGTTGCTGTTTGGAAATTAAGGAGGTATCACACCTGCTGATGGACCTTAATTTGAGACGCACTAACAAAGAAGCACATGTTTTTGCTGTTTACGCTTTTGCAAACTGTGATTAAAGATAACTGGTTTACCAGCCCAAATGTCCTGCAACTAAAGAATTCATACAGTCCAGACAGTCAAACACACTGAGCAACTGTGAAAAAAAAAAAAGGTCTTTGGAACAGCAGGGGCTGAGAAGTCAGACTCCAACTGCTCCAGCCTGCATGGTTCCATTCACATGATTTTCTGAAAAAGGCAAAGTCACAGGGGCAGAAAACATAGCAGCAGTGGGGGGGGTGGGGGTGGGGGAGGGCAGGGGCAGCATGAGGGTACTTTCGGGGGGTTTGAATTGTTGTGTGGTTGTATATCTCCATTGTGGACATGGTGCTCACCTGACAGTATCAGTTTATCAAAACTCATCAATTGTTCAAGGAAAAGAGTGAATTTTACCCTATGTAAAATAAACCTCAAGTAAAAACATAAACGGACCTCATTAAGATCTTCATACATATACATACGTGTGTATGACTGGTTTCCTTCACAAGCCTATGTGTTTTATGATTTTAAGAACATTATTCTGAGACCAGACTGGCAAAGAAGAAAGGGGTGTGTGGCACGGAAAAGGTTTGGAACCCAACTCTGGGACTGAAAAACAAGACAAAACCCACTCACCCTGAAACTCAAGGTCCTTCAGAGTCAGCCCCCTGCCCTTCCAGCTCCCCTGCTCCCCTCCTCACTGCCTCTGTCCCAGCCACACAGGCCAATTCTCCATCTCCCCCGCTCTGACCCCAGGACATTTGCACACGCTGGTCTCGCCACTGGATCCTCCTTGTCCCCAGCCCCTTCAATTTTAACATCCTGCTCATTCTTTAGGCCTTAGTTCTATCACCCTTTCCTCCCTCCTCCCAACAAGACCAAACCAAATTCACCCAAGACTGCCACATTTCTAATGTAAGATCTTCTCATTTTCAAACGACAGCCTCTACTTACCATGGTGATGCCCAAGAGGGTTGGGCTAACCAGGAACACTGGGGCCAGGAGCTTGCCCATACTTCTTTCCCGTGAAGAAAGAATGGTAGAAGTCAGCCTTCACAGAGCTGTGATTCCACTGGATGCCCAGAAACAAACCAAAAAACACACAGTATAATGCTAGAAAGGAATGGAGGGAGAAAACAATTTGAGCAGAAGGCACAGCAAGTGCAAAGGGCCTGAGGCAGAAATGTGTTCGGCAGGTTCATGCCTGCTGTGGCACGAGCTGTGAGTGTGACAGGAGGTGGCTTAAGAGGAGCCTGGAGCCAGATCAAGCTGGGCCACTGAGAGGATGTCCAGGTTTTAGTCCCTATGATGAGAAGTTACTAGAGTGTTTTTCAGCAAGGCACAGACAAACTCTTACAGTTTTTTTAAAAATATTTTTATTTCTTTGGCTGTGCCTGGTCTTTGTTGTGGTATGTGGGATCTAGCTCCCGAAAGGGATTGAGCTCAGGGGCCCCTGCCCTGGGAGCACGGAGTCTTAGCCACTGGACCACCAAGGAAGTCCTCTGGTTTACACGTTAAAGGGAGACGTTGCTCTCCATGAAAAGTACGAAGTGCTGCCAGAGGTCGAACAGGAAGACACCAGATCCAGCTGAAGAGAGCGGAGCAGACAGCATGGTGAGATGGGCTTGGAATGTGACCTGAGCAACAGTATCGCAGGCAAGGGGACAGCCTCGGTAAAATCACTCAAGTTTACCTGTTTGTTAAGGGCTTATGGAAATAAATCTCGAGAAACTGGGCTTTAATAAAGGACTGAGACACATGCTAAGAGGAGAAAGTGGAATGCACACACACACATATATGTACACACATATGCAGGATATATACATGCCCTTCACGTGTCTCCCCCAGAAAGCTCATTCTTACAAGGGGCATACCAGCACCTGTATAGTGGAGAAACAGACTTGCTGACCGGATGACCAAAATTAAGCCCATCAATGAGGGGCAGATGGACACCATGTGGCCTTAGACGTAACCCAGAGAAGGACCCCGTGGCAGTTTTGTAGTTCTCTAGCCAGACAGGCATTACTGAATCAAAGTGTGAGAACACATGGTCCCAAGAGCCCAAGTTGAGGAACTGACTCTAAATTAACTGGCCCATGTTCTCCAAATATGCCAGCATCATAAAAAAACAAAAAACAGTGAAAAGTTCTTCCAAAATAACAGAAAAATAAAGAAACAGTGTGACTAAGTGCAATGCATGACCCTGAATTGGGGGGAAGGAGGAGGGGATGCTAGAAAGGACAGTATTGGGACAAGTGACAAAAGTGGAATATGCATAGTAGTTTTTGTGTTTTTTTTAAGTATTGTGTCCATGTTAAATTTCCTACATTTAATTGTACTGTTGTTACATAACAGACTATCCTTGTTTTGAGAAAAGATACACTGAAGAAGGGGTAAAGAGGCGTGGTGGATGCTAGCTTTTCTCAAATAATTCAGAAAAAAATAAATAGTATGTGTATATGGAGAGAGCAAAAGAGAGTAAGAGGATGTTAAAATGTTAAATGTGCAGAATGTTAAAAATTGGTGACTATAAATAATGGGTATTCAGGGCTGCTGCTGCTGCTGCTAAGTCGCTTCAGTCGTGTCTGACTCTGTGCGACCCCATAGACGGCAGCCCACCAGGCTCCCCCATCCCTCGGATTCTCCAGGCAAGAACACTGGAGTGGGTTGCCATTTCCTTCTCCAATGCATGAAAGTGGAAAGTGAAAGTGAAATCGCTCAGTCGTGTCTGACTCCTAGCGACCCCATGGACTGCAGCCTACCAGGCTCCTCCGTCCATGGGATTCTCCAGGCAAGAGTACCAGAGTGGGGTGCCATTGCCTTCTCCGATTCAGGGCTGAGGGAGTACATAATATCATCCTTGCAACTTTTCTGCAGCTTGAAACTATTTCAAGATAAAAAAATTTTTTTTTAATTAAAAAGACATTCTTGGTCAGGGAGGAAGACCTCCATATAATCTTGTGAAATAGATTCTACCACACCCACTGTAATCACGGGGAAACTGAGGCTTTGGGAGGTTAAGAAATTTGCTCAAGGAAAAAAAATCCTTAAAAAAAAAATTTCTTCCCATTTCTTTAATTCTGTATCTATATGAGATGGTGGATATTCATGAAATTTACAGCAATAATCATTTCATGACCTATATAAGTCAAATCACTGTGCTGTACACTTAAACTTAATACAGCGCTGTTTGTCAATTATATCTCAATGAAACTGGAAGAGAGAAAGAAATCTACTCAAGGTCATATAGCTAATAAGTGGCAGTGCCAACATCTGAACCCATGTCTGAATTCAGAGCCCCAGGCTTTACTCACCACATTATTATTCTGTGTCCTAGTAAAAGGCAGCTCAGGGTCAACTAAGCAGAAGGAACATGTCAGTTTTCACAACCAGTCTTCCCTGCCCAGCACACACCCCACCCCCCAATACACACATCACGATAAAATCCCACGAGACTTACAGTCTTGGCTTTGTTGAGATGTGTCATCTGAATGTAGCCCCGGTCATGGTGGGAGAGATAGAGGAAGTAGAAGGGGAAGCAGATCCAGAGGTAAGAGCAAGGCACCCACACGAGGACGGTGTTCTGAAAGCACTTGGTGAAGTCAGGGTTGCTGGTGTTCCATGTGACATTCCACTCCTGCGGACACAAACACAGGTGCAGGTAAACAGGATGCCCCCAGGAGTGTGGACCAGGGGCCTGCGTAGAATTCAAAACTACCTCCTGGGGGTTTAAGAACTATTATGCCCTCCCAAGTAGAACAGGCAAACTGGAAAGATCAGTAACCAGAAAGACTTCAAACAAAAAATGACAAATGAAGGTTATGTCTCACCTTACCTCACAGATAAGTTCCTGAGACAATAATGGGCAGGTTCCATTATTGTACAAAAGATGGAAGCAGCAACTTAAAGGAATCCTCAAGGGTATTCTCCCGTAAATCGACTCATCCTTTAATCACATAAATCATGCCTACTTTACAATCCTGTGAATTAAGAGCTTTCTAATATTCTTCTTCTTTATCATCCTTATGATCCCCATATCACTCTATCAGTGCATCAGTGATCACATGATAGTGATCACATCATTATTACTTTCATCAGCACCATCAGCATCACTATAGCAGTCATCATCAGCATCACCATCATCACCACCATCTTTGTCACTGGCATCAGCATCGCCATCACCCACCATCATCAGCACCACCATCTTTGTCACTGGCATCAGCATTGCCATCACCCACCATCATCAGCACCGCCATCAGCAGCATGACCACCAACAGCACCACCACCAAGGATAATACCCAAATAGCAGTTCTGTGTTCTAGGCCCTATTCTAAGTTCTTTGTATGTATTATCTCCTTTGATTCTATAATTACTTTATCATTTCTTTCTTAGAAGGGAAAACTACAGCACAGAGAGGTTCAGTGATTCGCCCAGTATCTCACAGTATCTACCCCGTTATTTGGTAAGACCTGGAGCCTGACTCAGACTCAGGCAATTTGATTCTGGAGTTCCTGCGTTTAACCACAAAGCTATCCAGGCTCAAAAACAAATCTGTTTTATCTTTTTAAGAAGCCACCTGTATTTCATAAGAGACAATGCCAAATAGGCAAAAAGATAAACACATACATAAATAGAGCAGGTATATCTATCTGCCCAAGAAAAAAACGTCAACCAGCCTTCAGACTTCTGTAATGGAAATTTTAATTCAAGCTCTGATCTGACCAATGAACTGTTATATGACTTTGGGGAAAGGTATTACCCTGTCCAGGGGTTTCAATTTCCTATCTCTACCATAATTAGGCGGGATAAAATTAGAGGTCTGAAACAGGTGACTCCCAGGCTGATTAAGCCCACAGAGATGATCTGCAGTTATTGTTGGTATTTTAAACATGCCTTTAAAAAAAAAAATCTTAGTTTAGCTGCCAACACTTAAAAATGAGGAAATTTCACATAAAAATTGGATTTCCAGTGTCTCTTTAAGGAATAAAAAACCAGAAAGTCTGGCAGCACTGGGTCCAGATTCCTACTTCAAAACCATTGGGAGGAACTAGGGAGGAGCCAGTCTTTGCGTAAGGTTCTTGCGGTCCAGCCGGCCAGTCCCCATGCAGCCCCTTCCCCACAGCACTGTCTCCCCACCGCTAGATGTGTGCTCTCCAGACACCTCTGATTCCAACAGCCTTCCCGGAATCAGGTTAAGAGAGACCACCAAGGAACTCCAAGGAACCTGGATTCTTAAAACTCCACGCAAGCTTTAAAGCCACATCAAAGAATGCTATAGAATAGAAAGTAAAGGGAACAAGTAGACCATTTTACATTTGATGATCAATCAAAATATATGTTTTGAGCTTTATAAAAGAGACCTAGAGATGTGTACCAGAGCAAGCATTCTTAATGCTACTGAGATGCACACTTAAAAATGGTTGCTGCTGTTCAGTTGCTCAGTCATGTCTAACTCTTTGCAACCTCATGGACTGCAGCATGCCAGGCCTCCCTGTCCTTCACTGTCTCCCGGAGTTTGCTCAAACTCATGTCTACTGAGTCAATGATGCCATTCAACCATCTCATCCTCTGCTCCTCCCTTCTCCTGCCTTCAATCTTTCCCAGCATCAGGGTCTCTTCCAATGAGTAGGCTCTTCCCATCAGGGGGTCAAAATATTGGAGCTTCAGCTTTAGCATCAGTCCTTCCAATGAATATTCAGCATTGATTTCCTTTGGAATTGATTGGTTTGATCTCCCTGCTGTCCGAGGGACTCTCAAGCGTCTTCTCCAGCACCACAATTCAAAAGCATCAATACTTCAGCCCTCAGCCTTCTTGATGGTCCAACTCTCACACCCATACATGACAACTAGAAAAGCCACAGCTTTGACTATACAGACCTTTGTCAGAAAAGTGATGTCTCTCCTTTTTAATACACTGCTGTTGCTGCTAAGTTGCTTCAGTCGTGTCCGACTCTGTGCGACCCCATAGACGGAAGCCCACCAGGCTCCCCCGTCCTAACTAGGTTTAGAAATGGTTAAGACGGTTAAAGAAAAAAAAAGGAAGAAGAAGAAGAAAAGATTTGACTTTAAAAACAGAGAGAGAAAGATCTAGCATTAAGTAAGTACCCAAACTGGTTCTTCAGAGGTATAATTATTCTATGATATAAATGGTTATTTTTCCAGAACCAAGAACAAGGAATTATTGAAAAATAAACTTTAAAAGGTCAACACAGACAAAGGAATTTAGCTAGGAAACTTCTAGACACAAAGAAACCCTAAAAAGGACAAAGTTCATGCCTCTGTAGACTTGGGCACTTGGAAGACAGCCTTGGAAATAATTTATCTGATCATGGAGAGGAGTAGTTTATATCAAAGACTAATTATTTTAACTGATTTCATACCTAAAATTCTTAAGATGATGGTGAAAAAGGGGATTTAACTATTGGTAGTTACTATATACAAAACAGATTCTGGCCAGAAAAAACTCATTCCAAAGGAATTTGCCTTTGTACTAAGAAAACAATACTGAGACTTAATATAGAGTTATGTATATAACTTCCCTTGTGGGAAGGGCTTCCCTCGTGGCTCAGGGGTAAAGAATTTGCCTGCAGTGTGGGAGACCTGGGTTCGATCCCTGGGTTGGGAAGATCCTCTGAAGAAGGGAAAGGCTACCCACTCCAGTATTCTGGCCTGAAGAATTCCATGGACTAAGTCCATGGGGTCACAAAGAGTTGGACACAACTGAGCGACTTTCACTTCACTTCTCTAGGTATATAAGAAGCTCGGTTCGTATATGAGACATTTCAATCACCTGATCCTCGCCCCGATTATGCCTTGACTGGACTGCTGCAGCAGCTTGCTAGCCACACCCTGCTTCCAGACCCTCCAGGCCTCACCTAGTCCTCCCCACCACAGCCAAATAACCTTTCTATCTTATACATCTATACATGTATCCACAGATATAATTATCCAGTCATCTGTGAACCCTTCCATCCATCCAACCCCCCCATCCAGGCACCAAGTCATCCATCCATCTACTTGTCATTCCATCCACCCACCTCCTCTACCCATGTGCCCATCCAATGATCCACCCATCCACCCACCCCATGATTCATGCATCCATCCACCCCATTTCCCAATGTGTCCACTTGGCCTCTCTTCGTATTAATTTGCTTTTAATAGGTAACACATTTATGTGCTAAACTTTCCCCAACTACCCAAAATGGTACACTATGAAAAATAAGTCTTGCTCCCTGAACTCAAAGCTCTCCCCTCCTACCCCACAGGCAAAGCTACTATATTGCTAACAATATATTGTTATTCTTCCAAATATAGTTTATCTACTTTGTTTCCCCCAAAGATGCCATAATACATACCCGTTTGGCACCTCGCTTTTTTCCCCTTAATATTAGAAACTGATCTCTGTCAGTGCCAGAGATCTGCTTTATTCTTGCTAGTTTAACTTCATTTCTTTTGAACAAAGGGTACAAGTAACAAGCCACCTCCCCCTCCTGGTCCCAAACTGGTCCCTCTCTCTAGAGGTGACACCATCTGTTTCTTGTGTATCCTTCCAGGAAACATTTTATGCATCTATAACAAAAATAAATACGTACCTTCTGTAATCAAATGGAGAGAAACATACTCCATACCCTGTTCTGTACCTTCCTTCCATCTCTTAATAACAGATCTGAGAGTTTATTCCACCCTGCACACTTCCTCATCTCTTGTTCCAGCTGTTTCATCTTTCATCGTATGGATGGACTTGACCTTATATAATCAGTTAACGGGGCACTGGGCTGCTCTTACAATGAAGCAGTGAATAAATCTAAGAAGTGCCTCATTTCACACAAAGCAAGCATAATTGTAAGATAACTTTCTAGACGTGGACGTGCTGGATCAAAGGGTGTATGCATTTAAAATTTAAACGGTTGCTGAATCCAATGGGTACCATCAGTTTATTCTGCACCACACAAAGTACCAGGGTAATTGCTTCCCAAACTACAGTATATTATAAGCTTTTGATCTCTGCCAATCTGATAGTGGAAAATATCTCCCTGTAGCTTAACTTCCTTTCTTCTTAATGATGAATGAAACTGAAGATTTTGCCACTTTGTGTGTTTAAAAGCAGTCAGTTTCTTCTCCTTAGAGGAAAAGCCATAGGCTTAAATACCTATGCATTATTAAATGGGACAGATCTGAACACCCATCTCCCCTGGGTAACAACCTCCAATAGCTTCCGGTCACCTTTCGGAGCCAATCCTTGCTTGCTTCATGAGGCCTTCCGCATCCACCACATTCAAGCTCCATCTGTTTCTTCTACGATTTCTGCCGCCCCATTTCCCAATGTGTTAACTTGGCTGTTCATTCAAAGGAGCATTTATCAAGCCTGTGTCAGGCACTGCTCAAGGAACTAGAGATTTAGGAAGGCCCGTGGTCCCTGCCTTTAATGCATTCCCTAACTGCTGATCCAATGATTGGTGCTTTGGGGATCTGTCTTGCTAGATGCTCTTCCTGTCTTTCCATAGTAACAAACTCCTATTCATCCTTCAAAATCCAACTCAGAGACACCTCCTTTAAGAAGCCTTTCTCCTGGGCTTTCCTGGTGGCTCAGTGGTAAAGAATCCACCTGAAATACAGGAGACACAGGTTCAATCCCTGATCCAGGAAGATCACACAGGCTGTGATGCAACTAATGCCCATGTGCCACAACTACTGAGCCTGAGCTCTGTAGCCCAGGAGCCGCAACTCCTGAAGCCCACGTGCTTAGAGCCCGTGGCTCTGCAACAAGAGAAGCCACAGCAGTGAGAAGTCCATGCACCGCAACTAGAGAGTGGCCCCACGCACCGCAACTGGAGAAAAGCGGCAACAAAGACCCAGCACAGCCAAAATAAATAAATAAACAAAATTATTTTTTTAAAAAAAAGAAGCCTCACTCCCCAAACTATGAGAACAGCTCCCCCACACTGCAATGATGACTTACTTGCCCATCAGTACCTCTGTCCTGTCAGGACTTCTGACTCTTCTCCTCCTCACCCAGCAGGAACCCAGAGGTTACTGAGTAACAAATGACCCAAACCAAGCCTCCCCTCCTCAGCATTATTTCCTACTTTGTTTTTCAGAAAACAATCCATCCAGCTAGAACTTGACTATGACCCAGGCTTTCTGGTCGGATGCATGTGGATTAAAAGTCAGGCACTGACCACACTTGCCCCTGGGCGGGTCACTTAATGTCTCCAAGACTCCATCTCCTTACCAGTGTGGCCAGGGAAACACACAGGCCTGGAAGAAGTATCAAATGGGACTGTGCTTTGCACCAGCTGACATGGTCTAGAGATAGTACGTGGTGGCTATTAGCTGCAGACCAATAATTAATAATAATCACCACCGCTACCCTCGGCGCTGCGTAGCATTAGGAAGCTTCAAGGACAAAGAAAAGTTCAAGCTCGGAAGTGAGCAAGCAGAAACTCAGGAGCACCCGAGGACACAGAACTCCAAGGAAGGAGAGGTCGGAGAACCACTTAGCAAAGGAAGGGGTTTATTCTTCAGAAGGCAGCTTCCTCCTCAGAGCCAGATGGCCAGCCCTGACTGAGAGAGCAGAGGCAGAAGGAGGCGGGGTTTGAGAAGAGGAAATCTGACCAGGACCTTGAACTTGCACCACCCCAAAGGCCACGACCACCCACCAATAGTGGACCTGACCACAACTGTCACAGCAGTGATGTAACAAGGTCAAGGGCCTTTGGTGTGTTCCTCACTGGCCAGGTCTCTGATGAATCCTTTGTCCAAAGGGGGCTTCCCGGGTGGCACAGTGGAAAAGAATCTGCCTCCCAATGCAGGAGGCCAGGGTTCAATCACTGGGTGGGGAAGATCCCCTGGAGAAGGAAATGGCAACCCACTCCAGCATTCCTGCCTGGGAATTCCCATGGAAAGAGGAGCCTAGAGGGCTACAGCCCATGGGGTCAAGAAAGAGTCAGACCAGATTTAGTGACTAAACAACTGTCCAAGGGAACTGACCCCCGCCCCCATGCCCTTGATAACTCCTGGAGACAGGCAGTGGGGTCCCCTCTACTGAGGGTTTCCGGGGGGAAAAGGGAATACTGAGGGCCATTAAAAGGCTTAAGGAAGGAGGATTCACGGAGACTACCAGCTACTTGCTGCCCCCAATCCCAGAGATGACAGCTAACCCTAGTCTTCCTCCCCAGGGTCTCTGCCTCCTCACACAGGGAGTTCCAGAAATCAAGCTGGTTGGAACACTGCCCTGATTCTGCTGAGCCTCCATCAGTTCAGTTCAGTCGCTCAGTTTGGTCCGACTCTTCGTGACCCCATGGACTGCAGCACGCCAGGCTTCCCTGTACATCACCAATTCCCAAAGCTTGCTCAAACTCATGGCCATAGAGTCGGTCATGCCGTCCAACCATCTCATCAACTGTCATCGCCTTCTCCTCCTGCCTTCAATCTTTCCCAGCATCAGGGTCTTTTCCAATGAGTCAGTTCTTCACATCAGGTAGCCAAAGGATTGGAATTTCAGCTTCAGAATCAGTCCTTCCAATGAATATTCAGGATTGATTTCCTTTAGGAGGGACTGGCTGGATCTCCTTGCACTCCAAGGAATTCTCAATAGTCTTCTCCAACACCACAGTTCAAAAGCATTAATTCTTCAGCACTTAGCTTTCTTTACAGTACAACTCTCACATCCATATATGACTACTGGAAAAACCATAGCCTTGACTAGACGGACCTTTGTTGGCAGAGTAATGTCTCTGCTTTTTAATATGCTGTCTAGGTTGGTCATGGCTTTTCTTCCAAGGAGCAAGCATCTTTTCACAGATGCAGTCACCATCTGCAGTGATTTTGGAGCCCAAAAAAATAAAGTCTCTCACTGTTTCCATTGTTTCCCCATCTATTTGCCATGAAGTGATGGGACTGGATGCCATGATCTTAGTTTCTGAATGTTGAGTTTAAAGCCAGCTTTTTCACTCTCCTCTTTCATCAAGAGGCTCTTTAGTTCTTCGCTTTCTGCTATAGGGTGGTGTCATCTGCATATCTGAGGTTATTGATATTTCTCCCGGCAATCTTGATTCCAGCTTGTGCTTCCTCCAGCCCAGCGTTTCTCACGATGAAGTCTGCATATAAGTTAAATAAGCAGGGTGACAATATACAGCCTTGACGTACTCCTTCCCCAATCTGGAACCAGTCCGTTGTTCCATGTCCGGTTCTAACTGTTGCTTCTTAACCTGCATACAGATTTCTCAGGAGGCAAGTGAGGTGGTCTGGTATTCCCATCTCTCAAAGAATTTCCACAGTTTGTTGTGATCCACACAATCAAAGGCTTTGGCATAGTCAATAAAGCAAAAGTAGATGCTTTTCTGGAACTCTCATGCTTTTCTGATGATCCAACGGATGTTGGCAATTTGATCTTTGGTTCCTCTGCCTTTTCTAAATCCAGCTTGAACATCTGGAAGCTCATGGTTCATGTACTGTTGAAACCTAGCTTGGAGAATTTTGAGCATTACTTTGCTAGCGTATGAGATGAGTGCAATTGTGCAGTAGTTTGAACATTCTTTGGCATTGCCTTTTTTTGGAATTGGAATGAAAACTGACCTTTTCCAGGCCTGTGGCCACTGCTGAGTTTTCCAGATTTGCTGGCATATTGAGTGCAGCACTTTCACAGCATCATCTTTGAGGATTTGAAATAGTTCAACTGGAATTCCATCACCTCCACTAGCTTTGTTCATAGGGATGCCTCCTAAGGCCAACTTGACTTTAAAATCCAGGATGTCTGGCTCTAGGTGAGTGATCACAACATCGTGGTTATCTGGGTCATGAAGATCTTTTTTGTACAGTTCTGTGTATTCTTGCCACCTCTTCTTAATATCTTCTGCTTCTGTTAGGTGCATACCATTTCTGTCCTTTACTGTGCCCATCTTTGCATGAAATGTTCCCTTGGTATCTTAATTTTCTTGAAGAGATCTCTAGTCTTTCCCAGTCTACTGTTTTCCTCTATTTCTTTGCATTGATCGCTGAGGAAGGCTTTCTTATCTCTCCTTGCTATTCTTTGGAACTCTGCATTCAAATGGGTATATCTTTCCTTTTCTCCTTTGCCTTTAGCTTCTCCTGTTTTCTCAGCTATTTGCAAGGCCTCCTCAACCATTTTGCCTCTTTGCATTTCTTTTTCTTGGGGATGGTCTTGATCTCTGACTCCTGTACGATGTCAGGAACATCTGTCCATAGTTCTTCAGGCACTCTTATCAGACCTAAGCCCTTGAATCTATTTGTCACTTCCACTGTATAATCGTAAGAGATTTGATTTATGTCATACCTGAATGGTCTAGTGGTTTTCCCTACTTTATTCAATTTAAATCTGAATTTGGCAATAGGGAGTTTGTGATCTGAGCCACAGTCAGCTCCACCGCTGGGAAACAAAATTCAGTGACAGGAGATGCAGTCTAGAACATTAACATCAGCCTGGCCCAGGCTCTGCATTTCCAGGGCTCTGGTCCAAGAAAATCTTAGAGAAAGAAAGGGCACCCCCAACCCCCGCAACTGAGGTTTTTCTTCGCAAGACACCTTCGTCACCCTTTTATGTCCCTCTCCCCCCAGTGCTGAAATTCAAGGATCTGTGGGACACGGTCCAAGCCTGCTTGGCCCACAAACTTTGGGAGTTCATAAAACTTCTATTGTGTGGTGTCACATGGTACTCTTACCTCACTCAAAGCCAGCATGTTCTGAGCACGAGGGGCCACGCCCATCACTCAGCCCTCAGGAGAAGTAGCACTGCTGTTATCCCCATTGCACAGATAAGGAAACCGAGGCAAGATAAGACATTTTCACAAAAGTCATGCTGCAGTGAATATGAGTTGTCTGAGGCCCACACATATTTTCCCTTCTTTGATAACAGCCGGAGCTCTTGTTCTTACACAAATCCTTCAGTCAGCCACATGCTTAGGGCAAAGCTCCAGGGAATGAGCCTGCTAATCAGCAGCTCCAGAATGTGGTCCAAATCAATCCAATCACTGCAAGGACACATGCTCCCTTGTCCTCAGTGATACAGAGTGAGGATGTGGGGTTTACAGGTGTCTTAGCCATTTGGACATGAGTTTGAGCAAGCTCCGGGAGACGGTGAAGGACAGGGAAGCCTCTCGTGCTGCAGTCCATTGGGTCACAGAGAGTAGGACAAGAATGAGCAACTGAACTACAATAGCCATTTATAAGGAAAGCACCTAGAGTGGGGAGTGGAGGGAAGGGGTGGTACCACTAGGGCATGTGTGAAAATGAAGCTGATGGCATGAAAGGCAGAGATGAAAGAAATTGGAGTTTGCTGTTTTGTGGGCTTCTGGATCAAGCTTCACCTGTAGTGCACCCTCCCAATGACTCTCTCCAATAAATTCAACTTTTACACAAGTGTGAAATAAATTTACTCTCACCTACAACACAAATCATCCTAGTAATACAAGTTCTGATCCACTGTGTCAACTTTTATTCAACAATACAATTCAGAATTTGACACAAGTGAGTTTAGGCCTCAGATACACCATTACTAGTAGCATACAGCTGGGTAGGTTGCTTTTCTCTCAGGCTCAAAAAGCCTACCAGCAAAATGGAGGTACTATCATCTCCTTCATGGGGAACCATAAAAAGCCCTAATAAATGTTGATTATTACTATTATTTATAAGCTCTTCAGCTGAAATTTTGGAATTCACTTTTCTTCCTGTTCTCTTTTCTCATCACCCCTCCTCCCTTCCCCTCAAAACTATCTGTCCTCTTGTCCCTTTTCTTACTGTTCCAATTTTCTTCTCTGTTTGCTGTGTGACCTTAGACAAGTTATTTAACCTCTCTAAGCCTCATTTATGACTACAGCTAAGAATCAGTTCAGTTCAGTCACTCAGTCGTGTCCGACTCTTTGCAACCCCATGGACTGCAGCACACCAGGCTTCCCTGTACATCACCAATTCCCGGAGTTTACTCAAACTCATGTACATCAAGTCAGTGATGCCCTCCAACCACCTCACCCTCTACCATCCCCTTCTCCTCTCACCTTCAATCTTTCCCAGCATCAGGGTCTTTTCCAACGAGTCAGCTCTTCATATCAGGTGGCCAAAGGATTGGAGCTTAAGCATCAGTCCTTCCAATGAATATTCAGGACTGATTTCCTTTAGGATGGACTGCTTGGATCTCCTTGCAGTCCAAGGGACTCTCAAGAGTCTTCTCCAACACTACAGTTCTAAAGCATCAATTCTTCAGTGCTCAGCTTTCTTTATAGTCCAATTCTCACATCCATATATGACTACTGGAAAAACCACAGCTTTGATTAGATGGATCTTTGTTGGCAAAGTAATGTCTCTGCTTTTTAACATGCTATCTAGGTTGGTCATAGCTTTTCTTCCAAGTAGCAAGCGTCTTTTAATTTCATGGCTGCAGTCACCATCTGCAGTGATTTTGGAGCCCCCAAAAATAAAGTCTTTCACTGTTTTCATTGTTTCCCCATCTATTTGCCATAAAGTGATGGGACTGGATGCCATGATCTTAGTTTTCTGAATGTTGAGTTTTAAGCCAGCTTTTTCACTCTCTTCTTTCACTTTCATCAAAAGGGTCTTTAGTTCTTCTTTGCTTTCTGCCATAAGGGTGGTGTTATCTGCGTATCTGAGGTTACTGATATTTCTCTCAGCAATCTTGACTCCAGCTTGTGCTTCATCCAGCCTGGCATTTCACATGATATACTCTGCATATAAGTTACATAAGCAGGGTGACAATATACAGCCTTGACGCACTCCTTTTCCCATTTGTAACTGAGTTTCCCCCTCAGTCAGTCTCTCCCATCAGGAAGCTTCCATAAGCCTCTTATCCTTATCCATCAGAGGGCAGACAGAATGAAAACCACAGTCACAGAAAACTAACCAAACTGATCACATGGACCACAGCCTTGTCTAATTCAATGAAACCATGAGCCAGTAGGGCCACCTAAGACAGACGGGTCATGGTGGAGAGTTCTGACAAAACGTGGTCCACTGGAGAAGGGAATCGCAAACCAGTTCAGTGGTCTTGCCTCGAGAAGCCCATGAACAGTATGCAAAGGCAAAAAGATAGGATGGCTAAGAATACTTATCTCCTATAGCTATGGGTCCAGGGCTCAGTGTCATATATTAACACTCAATAAAGAGTTACTGTTACTAACCTTAATTCTTACATCAGTAATAAAAGTAAATGAATTTTATAGCATTATACTCAATATGACAATGTATTGATAATAACACCACCTAGCTTTAACTGAGCACTAACTATATGCCAGGCACTGCTTCCATGCACTTTTTGTAAATAAACTCATTTAATCTTCATGATCACACAGAAGGGAGGTTCTGCTTTCGCCCCCATTTGGTAAAAGAGGAAACTGTGACACAGAGAAGTTAAACAATTTGTCTGAGATGACACAGTTTGTAAGGGATGAGGCTGAGGCTCATACCTGGGAAGCCTGACTACTGAGTCGCCCCACCCCTGACAACAACTCCTAGTGATGGGCAATGTAAGAATTTTAACAGGATTTTCTGGAGCACATGCCTTTACCCACAGGGTATCTGGGCCAAGAAGAAGATATGATGCCCCCAAACACCACCAAGTTCAGAATCAGTTACCTGTAATAGCTTCCTACAACTGCTGATACAAATTATTAATACCATAAACATCAAGGTTTAAAACAACACAGATTTTTTTTTTTCCATCCCATAGTTCTAGAGGTCAGAAATCTAAAATGGGTCTGTCCAGGCTAAAGTCAAGGTGCTATCAGACCTGAATTCCTTCTGCAGACTCTCATGGAGAATCTATTCCCTGGCCTTTTCCAGCTCCTAGAAGCTGCCCACATTCCTTGCTGACGGCACATTCTTCCTTCTTCAAAGCCAGCAGCGTCCGGTCACGTCCTCCTCAGGCTGCCATCTCTCTGGTTCTCCCTTCTGTCTCCCTCTTCCACTTTATAAGAACCCTGGTGATTACCTTGGGCCCGCCCAGATAACCCAAGATGATGGCACGTTTTCAAGGTTAGCTGATGAGCAACCCTAGTTCCATCTTCATCCCTCTGGCCACGTAACTGTAACACATTCACAGGTTCTGGGGGTTTGTTATAGCCATCTGTGGGGAAGCCACCGTTCTGCCTACCATGCCCTCGGGTTCATTCTGGTCCGTCCCAAACATTCTATGGATCTCCAAGGACACCCTCGTTCCCCTTAGCTGGGTCAGATTCAGAAGCCATCACAGTCCTGCCAGCTTCAGGCGAGACCTCTCACCATCTGCTGGGATGCTGACCGGCCCTTTCAGCTCAGCTGTGCTTGTCCCAGAAGCGCCCGGGTACCACTCGTCCCCTCTGCTAGAGCCCATGGTCTCTGCGGGGCTACCCCAACAGCCCTGGCCTGGCCGACACAGCTTCATAGACACTTGGCTGGGGCCTGAGTTGTTGTTGTTTGGGTCTGAGGGGACAACAGAAACAGCCCTGCCTAGGACCCAGCTGGCCGACCTCAGGATAGGACGGAAGCTGCCGAGAGGAGGATGGGCAGACAACAGGCGGGGGGTATGACTGCAAACTTGAACTGCTGCTCAGTATCACCAGCATCGCGGAGTGGAGTCACTCTGATGCTGTTGAGTAACGAGGACCTACCAGTACCACGCTGTTCCCCGGGGCCTGAACACCCATTTTCCCATTCAATTGTCTCAATAACTTACAACCATCAGGTTCCTACGGCTTGATGGACAACTATTAATCATGAGATTCCTATGTGCCAATACCCTTCAGAGGTAAAGAAGGTTTCCATTCCCAGTTTCGTTCTATTACAAGACGTAGCCACTAAACAAACAACTCTATGTATGTCTAGACAACAAACGCCCTGATGGAAGAGTCAGGGCACACAGAGGATCACAGTGGGCGCTGGATGCTCCTTTTGTATCAGGTGGACAGGAAAGGGCTCTGGGCCAAGATGACCTCTGAGTGAAGACATGAAGCAAATGAAGATAAATGTGCTGCCTTCTACTTTCTATGAAAAGAGAAAGACTGACGGCTGGTTAAGGTTCTTAGTAGCATGTGCCAGGACTGATCTAAGTGCTTTATATCACAAACAACTGTAGGAGACACGGCCTAGAGAACAATCAAACCCATCTTACAGATACAGAAGCTGAGGCTGAGTCCTATAGCCTGTAGGCAACATGAATAGCCAAGAATTTGAATTTCAGTGCAGACGTTTCTATATACATAGAAAATGCATTGTTTGCAATTTTTGTCATATGCATGTACCACTATTCCCATTTAAAATTAGTATCAAAGAGGATATAGATGCTTGTCCAGGCAGGGAAATTTTCTTAGCAGGAGACAAGAACAACAAAAGCTAACATTTTGTTAACATGGAGAGTGATTATCTCCAGGGGGTAGGGCTGAAGCTAGAGAGGAAGGCGACTACTAGTTTTTGTTTTATTTCCTTTCTACTGTTTGAATATTTTTTACTCTGCATGTATTACTTCTAAAAAATAACAAAAACAAAACTAGTTCACACTTTAAATAAACAGCAGCAGCGGGAGTTTATTAAATGTAGAAATTTCCAAATGCTGAGCTGGGAATAAAGAAAAAGCACATACTGTGGAGCTGCCTATTCTATTAGGACATAGTTGCCACACGAGACCCGATGCATGGACTTTCCAGGTGGCACTAGTGGTAAAGAATCTGCCTGCCAATGCAGGAGATGCAGGTTCGATCCCCGGGTAGGGAAGATGCCCTGGAGGAGGAAATTGCACCCCACTCCAGTATTCTTGCTTGGAAAATTCCATGGGCAGAGGAGCCTGGTGGGCTACAGTCCAAGGGGTCGCAAAGACTCGGACACGACTGGGCACACAATGCTTTCTAAGGGTGAGTCCCTTTAAAACTCACAACAGCCCTGTAAAGTCGGGACTGTGAAAACTCTACCTTTGCAGAGGAGAACTGTGAGGCTCACAGAGTTTACAGAACTGACTCAGGTTCGCAGAGCAAGAAAGATGCAGGCAGCATGGGGATTTGAACCCACACAGAGTCTGACACTGAGTTCTTAACTTCTGGGCTCCACCATCTCTCAGCCAGGTTCTTGGAACGCTAAGGGCTTTGTAAGGCCAATGGCCCCACTATCCAGCCAGAGGCAGCCTGGAAGGCAATGCTGTCCTCAGGCTTTGGGGATTCCAAGCTCATCTGTACAGAATGGAGAAGCAAGGTGCTGACTGAGACACAGAAATCTTCTATAACTCGTCCCCTCAGTGTGAGCAATGCAGGGTGATGGTTAAGAACCATGGTTCAAGGTCTGGGTTCTAGTCTCCTTCAGGTCACTGATTGCTGCCCCAAAACAAGGCTTCTCAAGCTCAGCACTACTAACAATTGGGGCTGGAACATTCTTTGTTTCAAGGGGCTGGCCTGTACACCGTACAGTGTTGAGCAGCATCTCTGACCTCCACCTGGTAGAGGCCAACAGCGCACATTAGACTGAATCCCCACAAACCACCCTAGGAGGCAGGTATTATAATTAAACCCATTTTACAGAGTAAGAAACTAAGGTCACATAACCTGCAAGTGGCATATACAGCCAGCTGTGACAATTATATGTCTCAGAGATTGCCAAACGTCCCCCTGGGGGGGGGGGGAGCAAACTGCTCCCACTACACTAATGCAGTGGCCTTGCCAGGCCTCGGTTTCTTTATCTGTGAAATGAGACTTAATTCCAGGACCTTCCTATTGTAGAATGAACAAAAGGGTGAGATGGTCCGAAAGGTTCCAGTTTCAGTTCTTAGCCATGAGGCTAATCAACAAACACAAGTGCAAGGTTTCATTCATTCACTCGTTCAATTACTCCATCATACAAGAATATGTACTGAGTACCTACTCTGTGCCAAGCTCTGGGCTCATCGTGGGGACACAGGGATAAATCAGGCACAGACCCTGCCTTAAGACTCACAGTCCCTGAAAGATATAAGGTCACGAATCAAAACATAATTACAAAGGACAACACCTCCTGTGAAGGGGGGAAATGATGGAACAGAAAATACCAGGGTGAAGGTCTGGGAAGGGTCAGGAGCAGCCAGCCGCTCAGAGATAGGGGAAACACGTATGAGGAGGGGGAAGAGAACTCGGTGCCTGTCTACCCTTTCAGAAATGGAGACGTAAGAGAGGGAGGGGGAGAAAGGAAATAAAAGGAACACAAACAGCAGCACCAGCTACAGAGCATGGGGACCCTGGAGCCGGTGAGCCTGGATTCAAATTCAGTTGCCACTTGGCTCTCGACCTTCAGAAAATTAGCTTATCTCTCCCGCCCTGGCCCCTCATCTGCAAAATAGGACTAATAATGGCATCAATACTCGGATCCCCTGTGGGCAGGGGGTAGTGGGGGAGAACTTGGCTTGCTGAAAGGGCCCCGTCAGCAGCAGGGGCTGGGATGCTGGGATGGAGAAATTACCGTATGGGCTCGAGGCTCAGCGCCACCAGCCACAATACAGGGTGCAAACCCAGCGGGGTGACACTCAGCCCAGCAATAGCAGTAACAGCAGTAATAAAATGACAGCCTGACTGTGACGCCAAATACCATGCTCTGGGTTTGACGTGCATCGGTCCATTTCACCATCACCATCACCGCCCTGTGAGGGAGGCTCTGATTATTCCCATTTTACAGGAAGGGACACAGAGGCAAACGGAGGTGAGAAGACTTGCTGTAAGGGACCTGGGCAGCACCTGGCGGAGCCCGGATTCAAACCCAGAGACTGGGCCAACTCCCCAGCAAAGGGAGGAAGGAGATCGGGAGGACCGAGACAAGGACCAGGGCCCACCATGGACGGGCAGGGGTAGAGAGAGAGGCGACAGGCCGTGGATAAAGCCCATGTGCAGAACTGTCCTGAGTGCAAGATCCCTGGCAAAGGAGCAGCTCCGGAGTGAAAGGGAAGCTTGAGAGGAAGAAAGCTGGGAGGTCCGAGATAGGCCAGGGGACCTGCTGGGCTTCGGGACGTTAATCCTGTTCACAGGGACAGCAGGGGGCCTCCAGCGCCCCATGCAGTCCTGGAAGAGAGCCGGGCAAGCACAGCGGTGGAGAAGGCAGCCGTGCCAGCACCACGCTGTGGGCAGAGCCGAAGCCCTCCCCCGCTCTGACTCACCCGAGCTAAGAATAAAGCCCAGGGACCTGGGGGGCGGGGCTGGGCGCCAGCCAGCCCTCACCCCCAGCGCCCGGGAAGGCCCTGGCCCTGCCCAGAGGAGAGCCCTAAATCCCTGCCAAATGCTCACGCCCAGGTTGCAGATGTGGACACTTTGGTGAGAAAGGGACAGGAGAGATGTGCCAATCTAAGACTCCGGCCTAAACAGCACTTTCAGCGCCAAGAAGAAAACAGCCATGCCTGCCCATCACGGGTGTCTGAGTGTCAGCCTCGGGCAGCCTACTCTGACCTGCCTTAACCCCAACCCGCCCAGCGAGCACCTCGTGGCCTCTCCAGGGCCCTTCCCCGCGAAGCACATACTTGTCCTTGCGCTCTCTAGCCAGCCCTGACCCCTTTGCCGAGACTCCTCAGATCAGACGCTGGGGCTTCACCGAGCCCTCCATCTGGTTAGCTTCCAGGGACTGGTGAGGGGTCACGTGTATGCCAGGCACAGGAGCATGTCTGGGGACAAACAGGCCAGACAGGGTCTCTCCATCCACCGAGCACCACTCCAGGTGCTGAGGGCCCTGCAGTGAACGGCAGGGACAAAGGGCCTGCCCTCCTGGAGCTGACAGTCTGGAGTGATGACAGTAGACAGAGCGTCAACTAGAGAGGACATATACGCATCAACATCAACATATACGTGCACACTGCAGATTGTATAAAATACATATATAATGTCTGTGTGTGATAACGAAGATCAAAAGGACTCAGAGAAGGTATAGGTGACTAAGGGCTTGAAGGAAACAAGAAAGTAAGCCATTTGGCCATTGGGAAAAGAATCTGAGAGAAGAGCTCTCCGAGTGGAAAAAACAGCAAGTGCAAAGGCCCTGAGGTAGGAACACAACCGGCATTTGGGAGCAATAAGAAAGAGACCAATATGTTCCAAGAGTAATGATAGATGTGGTCAGGGAGGAAGGTGGGAGACGGGGAAGGACAGACTGTGCAGGACTCACAGGCCATCAGAGGGATTCTGACTTTCACTGAGTGACACGGAGACTGTGGATCTGATGTGTCATCATCCGCTTTACGTTTTCAGATAGTGGTTCTCAAGAGGCAAGTTATCCCCCAGGAGACATTTGACAATGTGTGGAGGCATTTTTAGTGTCATTCCTGAAGTGGGGCTGGGCATTTCGCAGATGGAAGTCAAGGCTACTGCCAAGTCCACAATGCCCAGGACAGCCTCCCAGCAGAGGATCACTCGGCCTCAAATGTCAGTAGTGCTGAGGCTGAGAAATCCCATTTTAATAGAATCCTGGCCCCTTACCAAGGTCAGAGGCCATGTTCCCAACCACACCCTTTATCAGGCAGAGTTTCAGCTCCTCACCATGCATCACTGGGCAAGCAACTAAGCCTCAGTTTCCACATCTGTAAACTGGGAACACAAATCAGATGATGCAAACACACACTCAGTTGAGCATGAACCAGAGCATATGGCAGGTGGGCAACAAATGTCCCTGCTATCCTTGTTCTGACTGCCGGGGGTCCACCTCTTGCTCTGTCCCTTCCACACTTTCAGCCTCACCAAATGATTCTCTCATCCAACAAAGATGTTCTGTGCCCCCACAACGTGCCAGGAACTGTGGTGGCCAGAGTCTGCCAAAATGCCCACCTCCCAATCCCAGAATGAGTGAGGGTATTACCATACTTGACAAAAGAGACCTTGCATATGTGATTAAGTTACAGATCTTGAGATGCGAAATGATCCAGGTGGGCCCCATGGACTCACAAAGGAAACACAAGGGTAGAGAAAGAGGCAGGGGATTTGGAGTCAGAGAAGGAGATGTGATGACCAAAGCCAAGGTCAAAGTGATACAGGACCAGGAGTCAACGAACACAGGTGAGTGGCCTCGAGACACTAGAAAACACAAGGAAATGGAGTCTCCAAGAGCCAGCTGAAGGAACACAGCACTGCATTCTGGCCTCTGACCTCCACACTCTAAGCGAATACATCTGTGCTGCTTTAAGCCAGAAGTTTGCAGTGATTTGTTACAGCAGCCACAGGACACGCATACAGCAGAGCCAGCAGGGGACAAGGGCTGGACAGGGGTGCCCCTAACAAGAGACACACCTGCACGCCTCCACGCCCTCCTGCAGGCCCTGGCCCCTACTCGTCCTGCCCGCGCCCTGCTCTGAATCAAGGTCAGCCTCATGGCACCTGCCCCCCAGGGCACTTCCGACACCTTCCTGAATGATGGGCTCATCCTTGACTCCCCCTAAGGGGAGCTGGGAGTGATGGAAAATATTGACTCATTTTTAAGTTCACTTTAAAAGGTCATGCATGACTCAAATTAAATTTATACATGTGTGTATATGTGTGTATGTATACACACACACACACATACCATGGACTGTAGTTCACCCGGCTCCTCTGTCCATAGAATTCTCCAGGCAAGAATACTGGAGTGAGTAGCCATTCTCTTCTCCAGGGATCTTTTCGACCCAGGGATCAAACACAGGTCTCCTGTATTGCAGGCAGATTCTTCACTGTCTGAGCCACCAGGGAAGCCCCAAAATATATATATAAAGGCAAATAGTAAAAAGTTACTCTTCCTTCCTCTTCCCCATAAGTCCGTCCACTCTGCACAGTCCCAACTCCCCTCCACTTGGCTAACTGCCAACCTTTGCTATACCAAACAGTGACACAATGAATTCCCTTAGAAATCACTCCTTAAGCTAAAGAAAACATGGACAGCCTGACCCTAAGACCAACACGGCTTCCCTTAATCGCTCGAAAGCTCCACAGGCAGAAAGCAAGGTGGCCCAGGTTACCCGTGATAACCTAGAAACACACAATGAGAATCACAACATTAAAGATAAACAGTGACCCAGGGACTCCTGTGGGAACAGAGTCTTTAAAGCATGATGAAATACACTCGAAGGAAATGCAATCACTCTGCCCCACGTTCACCGACCGCAGCACTACTCAGAACAACCAAGACGTGGACGCAAGCCGAGTGCCCATCGATGGATGAATGGGTAAAGAAAACGTGATGCAACGTGGGAGACCTCGGTTCAATTCCTGGGTTGGGAAGATCCCCTGGAGTGGGGCATGACAACGCACTCCAGCATTCTTACCTGGAGAATCCCCGTGGACAGAGGAGCCTGGCGGGCTACAGTCCATGGGGTTGCAGAGTCAGACACGACTGAATCACTAAGCAGAGACACAACACGGCACTAAAATCTCAGTGAGGCTAACAGCACTGCCCAAGAGAAATATAACACAGGCCACATATGCAATTTCAATTTTCAGTCACATTAAAAACAAAACAAAAACAAAAGCAGCTGAAATGATTGGATATGGATTTGCTGGAGTAAGACACAGCCACAAACTTTTTTTTTTCCCACTGTGCCACATGGCTTGCGGGATCAGAGTTCCCAAACCAGGATCGAACTCGGGCCCCAACAGTGAGAGCATGGAGTCCGAGCCACTGGACTGCCAGGGAATTCCCTACCCATGACCTTCTGATAAATACGAAATCCTTTTGAAAGCTAACCTGAAATAATGAAATAATAAAAGAGTGACACACCGTTAGAAGGCATGTGATTGCTTCAATGTAAACCAAACCTGACAAATGTTTATGCCACCCCAGCCTCCTAACAGGTGGCCCGATCCTCCTCCAGTCCATCCTCCACACAACAGCCAAGGGGAGAGCTTCAAGCGACAACCCCATCCCATCCCAGCCTGCCTACAACACCTCACAGCAGCCTCTGGCTCTCGCCCTTGCTCGCTGTTCTTGGACCACTCGATGCCTCGGGGCCTCTGCACAGCCAGTTCCCTCTGCCCTGACTTCAACTCAGAGGCATCCTTTGATTCTGCGCCGAAACATCCCTTCCTTGGGAGGCCTGCCCAACCCTCAAGCCCTGTTCAAACAAACTCCTCATTGAACTCTCTTTCCTTTGGGCACTCACCACACTCTGTCCTTACATTTCTTTTAGATATGATTTATTTGTTAACATCATATATTATTCAGCATTTTATATTTGTTACAGAACATGCAAAAATATAATATATATTATGTATAGTGTGGGCTTCCCACGTGGCTCAGTGGTAAAGAATCTGCCTATCAAGCAGGAGACATGGGTTTGATCCCCAGGTCGGGAAGATCCCCTGGAGAAGGAAATAGCAACTTGCTCCAGTATTCTGGTCTGGGAAATCCCATGGACAGAGGAGCCTGGCAGGCTACAATGAGTGGGGTCGCAAAAGAGTTGGGACATGACTTGGCAACTAACCAACAATAATATATAATGTATGACTGAGATAAACCATATGAATTACCAGGTAGGTCACAGGCTGGCAAACTACAATGCATGTGCCAGATTCACCCAGATTCCTGTTTCTGCACAGTCCCCAAACTAGGAATGGACTCTATGATTTTAAAATTTTAAATGTTAAAAAAAAAAAAAAAAGACAATTTGCTTTTTGCCAAGGGTATGGCTTGATTTTGCCTCTTGTTCTGCAAAGCCTGAAATATTTACAACCTGGCCCTCCACAGAAAAAGTCTGCCAACCCTGGAAACAGGCCAAGAAACACTGAATGCATTTCACATGGCTCCATCGAATGCTACTAATTTTTTTAAACATTTATTCTTTTGACTTATTTTTTGCTGCATTAGGTCTTATTTGCAACATAAGGGATCTTCGTTGCGGTGCACGGGCGTAGTTGCCCCTTGGCGTGTAGGATCTTAGTTTCCCAACCAGGGATGGAACTCACATCCCCTGCAATGGAAAACGGATTCTTAACCACTGGACCACCAGGGAAGTCCCTGATGCTACTAATTTTTTTTTTTTTTTCCTTCTGGACCAAGTCTTCTTTGTACTTGGCCGTATTCTCACTCCTTTGCTAAATCCTCTGATTTAGTCTTAGAAAGAAAGAAGTGCTGGGGGCCCTAAGGAAGGTTCTAACTTGATGGTACAGAGTCAAACTAAAAGAAGAAGATATGCCCATTTGTAATCACTAACTTTAATACAGTCTAAATAAATTAGACACATGTTAAGAAGTCTTACATTTCAAGTTATCCATTCATCCACAAATATTTAATAATGGTCTCCATTTTAGGTACTTTTGGCATCCTCTTTAGAATTGCTTTAGAATCACAGTGGAATTTCTCAGGGTTTTTTTTTCCCGCAAAGTGATGTCTTTGTTTTTATTTTTTTCAATAGAAACTTTATTTATTTTTTAAATTAGTTTATCTATTTTTTTAACTTTACAATATTGTATTTGTTTTGCCATACATTGACATGAATCCACCATAGGTGTACATGTGTTCCCCTTCCAGAACCCCCCTCCCACCTCCCTCCCCATCCCATCCCTCCGGGTCATCCCGGTGCACCAGCCCCGAGCACCCTGTATCATGCATCGAACCCTGATGCTACTAATTTTATATGTTACTTTTTCTGCATCCCGCTCTCCCACCAGACTGTCAGTCCCGGGTCTGGCTCCTTGATGTCCCACTCCCTGTTTCTTCCCTGCAGGCCCTGGCATGTGGCAGGCACTCATAAGCATCTGTGGAAGCCATGAGCTGGCACCGGAATGAGTCTCAGCAAACTGCAAACTGGATGCGGCCGCCATGTGTGATCCCGCAGGGCACATGCTCCACCAGGTCTTAAGGACACAAAGACAGACAAGTGGAATGATGGGATGTTCCAAATCGATAGCAGTGATGGACCTACAGCTCCGTGACTATACTAAAAGCTGCCAAATTATACATTTTAAATGGGAAAATTACATGACATGTGAACTATTAATATATCTCAGTAAAGCTGTTTGTTTGGTTTTTTTTAAAAAAAGGATGAATAAGACCCAGGATCATTTTAACTCTGTTAAGTTTTCACCTTACATTGTTGTTATTGTTCAGTTGTTAAGTCATCTCTGACTCTTTGCGACCCCATGGACTGCAGCATACCAGGTGTCCCTGTACTTCACTATCTCCTGGAGCTTGCTCAAACTCATTACGTGGAGTTGGTGATGCCATCCAACCATCATTCTCTGTCATCCCCTTTTCCTCACGCCTTCAGTCTTTCCCAACACCAAGTTCTTTTCCAATGAGTCGGCTCTTTGCATCAGGTGGCCAGAGTATCGGAGCTTCAGCATCAGTCCTTCCAATGAATATTCAGGGTTGATTCCCTTTAGGATTGACTAGTTTGATCTCCTTGCTGTCCAAGGGACTCTCAAGAGTCTTCTCCAGCACCACAGCTCAAAAGCATCAATTTTTCTGCTCTCAGCCTTCTCTCCTTACATATGCTGTCCTTAAACCTAACAATCTTCAAAACAAATTAATAAAAATACACAGACCCTCCCTCCCTCACTTCATCACCTCAGTAAGAGGACACATCTAGAAGGGATCTGTTTGCATTTTTTTCTCGTTAAAGAAAAAAAAATTAATGCAATGTCTTTTCCTGTTGCCGTCTTGCTTACAACTAGATTATCTGCTCCCTTAACCCAAGGTTCCTCACCCTCACCCTAGTGACATTTGGGACCACTTTAATTCCCTCTTGTGGGGCTGCCCTGTGCATTGTGGGATGTCTGGCAGCATCCCTGGCCTCTACCCACCAGATGCCAGCAGCATCCTCCGCCCACTCCCAGTCACGACAATAGAGCTCATCAATGTCCCCGAGAAGCTTAACTGCCCCAGTTTTAATCCAATATCGTAGCAGCTTTTCCATCTGGCCCCACTCCTGCCACCGATACCCAGTGACTCTGAAGACCTGCCCACCTGCCCATTCATTCAAGCGTGTGTCACTTCAGTCATGTCCAATTCTTTGCGACCCTATGGACGGTAGCCCGCCAGGGTTACCTCTGCCCGTGGGGTTCTCCAGGCAACACATTTACTAAACCCCACTTTGTATCAGGAGTGAACCAGAAACATCTGCATTTGTATCCTGCTCTCAAGAAGTTTAGAACTTTGTGCAGCAGGTAGGGCAGGCAGGTAAATAAATGGGTAAAGGATTTTCAAAGCCCTAAGTGCCATCGAAGACATACATATAAACGGCAAGATGTTTTCAGAAAAAGGAGAAGGGTCAATTCCAAAGTGAACAGGAAGAAAACTCAGCTTCCTCCTCCTCCATGGCAAGGACAATAATACCTGCTTTTTGGAGCCATAATGAAGACTGAATCCACACAGCATGTTATTTCATCTGCATCCCCAACCCTTTGGAGTGGGTGCTATTGTTCCCATTTTGCAGAGGAAGTGACCAAGGCACAGAGAGGTAAAGGAACTTGCCCAAGGTGGCACAGCCTTGGGGCCAAAGCAGACTTTAGCCAACGGGCAAACTGGCTCACTACGGCAGGTCCTACCTCCCTGAGAAAATACACACGCGACAACAGACGGGTCCCCAGCCACCACTCTCTCAGTGAAAGTTACTATCACTGTATTTTCCACTTGGGAACTCAGCAGGCTACTGCCTGTAGGTAAAATTTTAAAGGGAGGGGCCCCAGGTTTGCTTATATGGAGACAGGAGGGAATGGCACTCTAAGAGGAGCCCTGGGCAGGATGGAAGGTAGTTACTAGACAAGCTTGGGGCGTGAGTGCAACAAAGAAGTGGAACAAAGTACCAGGAGGGGACTGGGTGACAAACAGGGCAGGGAAGGCAGGCCAGGGCCTGAACGAGTTAAGCAAAGCAGAGCAGAGATTCACTGAGGATTCCACCAGCAAAGTGCTGCATCACCAACATGCTGCAAAAGCTCCAGGGAGTTGTGAAACCCAGAGAGAAAATTCCTGGCTTACTCTTCTCATTCCCTTCTCTTGAATCGGGCCAAGAACAGGAAGCTGGGAAAGCCACCTCATACGGAAAAAAAAAAAAATCCCCTGCAGACACTCTGTCACAGTCCCTGCCCCACAGCCTTCCAACCCAAGGAGTTCCAGCTCGCTCACCTCCCCATCCCAGGGTCCCTACACCCAACTGATACCTGAACTCTGGGCTCCACGCCCACGCCAGGAGCCATCACAGTGGAGACAGCCCAGAGCAGGCCCTGTTGAAGGGAGGACCGCAACTCAGTGGCCAAAAGCACAAGCTTTGGAGCAGAAGGCCTTGAATCCCATCCCCACAGCTTCCTGGCTGTGCGGCCTTGGGGCAGTCACTCCACCTCTCTGACTTTAAGCCACTCATCTCTGATTGGACTATTGGCAGTCAATGTCATGGGACTTCCCCGACAGTCTGGTGGTTAAGACTCTGAGCTTCCACCGCAGGGGCACAGGTTCGAGCCCTGGTCAGAGAACTAAGATCCCATGGGCCATGCAGCATGGCAAAACAACAGAAACCAAAAGCACTCAGTGTTGGGGGAGGGGTGGCCACAGTGGGGTTAAGCATGCGGCTGCTCCTTCTACCATATTACTGTGGTTGCTGTTCAGTCACTCAGTCGTGTCCGACTCTTGTGACCCCGTGGCCTGCAGCACACCAGGCTTCCCTGTCCTTCACTATCTCCCTGAGCTTGCTCAAACTCCTGTCCATCGGGTTGGTGATGCCATCCAACCACTTCATCCTCTGCCGTCCCCCTTCTCCTCCTGCCTTCAATCTCTCCCATCGGAGTCTTTTCCAATGAGTCGGCTCTTTACATACTATTATGACTGCCACTGTTAGCGTCATTGTTGTCGTCATTATCATTTCAGTGAGGACAGCTGCTCCTAAGCCATGTGCCGGAATGCTGACGCCTCCCCCAGGAGACTCTCTTTCATCTCTCCGGCTCCAGGCTTAGTCATCTGACACAGTCTGTTGGAAAAGACTCCACTCTGTCCCACCCAAGTCCTCCTACCACGGCCACTGACCTGCAAGCACCTACAATATGTTAGTCACTCTGTGTCTGACTCTTTGTGACCTCATGGACTGTAGCTCCTCTGTCCATGGAATTCTCCAGACAAGAATACTGGAGTGGGTTGCCATTCCCTTCTCCAGGGGATCCAGAGCCAGGGATCAAACCCGGGTTTCCTGCATCACAAGCAGATTCTATACCATCTGACCCACCAGGGGAGCACCTACAATGGCCACTGTCAAACAGGCCACTATGGCGACAACCAGGGACACTCTCATCACAGTGGAGATGGTGCCACCCTTGAGAGCCTAGACCCTGGGCCAAACATCTGGAATCCCATCCCAGCTCTACCATGTATGAGCTGCAAGATCTTGCGAAAGTCACATAACAGCCCCAGGCCTCAGTTTCCCATCTGTAAAATGGGGATGATAACAATCTATTAACCTCATAGGGCTGTTCTGAGGATTAAATGGAAATTGTTTCATACACGGCTGGGGACTAACGAGCACCGTTGAGTATTAATCATCAGTTTCACTGGATCCTGGAAGGCATAGTTGCGCCCCCACTTCGGCCCATGATACTCTCTTTGGCCCCTGACCTCTGATGCTCCAGCCTCAATGGTCTCCCCGTTGCTCTTAAATCGCACCCAGCTTTTCCCCACCTAGGGCCTCCCACCCGCTGTTCCAGCCTGGAATGCCTGTGGCCTGGCCAACTCCTCCTCCTCTTTCCAGCAATGCTGGAGGAGAGAGGCTACCTGTCTCAAGTGCCCCCTTCCTAGTTCTTCACTAGGACCTAACCCTGTGTATTTCCTTCCTTTCCATGTTTATGGGGCAGCACAGGACACGAGTTAGCATCCACACTCGAGCCAGACAGCCTGGGTTTGGATCTAGCTCTGCCATCTACCAGCTGGGTGACTTCCCCTCTCTCTGCCTCTGTTTCCCCATCAGTCTCTACTCCACTACCGTCGGGATGGAATCATCAGGACTTACAAAGAGCTTAGCACAGTCCTCAGGGGCCCCACAAGTCAGCCCTCTCAATTAGCTCCCAGCCGAGTTTTAAGTGTCCTTCTTAGAGACAGCCTAAAACCTCCCCACAGTATGACCAAATTCACCTGTGTACAGGAGGCGCTCATTGAGGACTTGTTCAACAAACAAAAGGAGGGAGTGAATAACTATCTGCCAAGCAATCCAGAAACACACAAAGAAAAGCCGGAACCTCTGTCCCTGCCTGTGACCCAACAATCCCAGCTATGGGCACAAGTCCAAAGGAAATAACCCAAACGGCAAGAAAAGGAACAATTTTCATGTGCTGGGCCGGTCTCAGTGACAACCAGGAAGCTCCCAGGCACACAAGAGCTGAGCAAACAGTGGCAAGGGATCCTGCTGAAAACAATCCAGCTGTCACGAACCAGACCCGGGGCCACCTCCGGCCCTGGAGAAGCCGCCAGTAGAGAGGGGCAGGCACTGACCACCCAGCCTCATGCCCTCTAACGAGGGTTGTTTGTGGGGTTTTTTGTTTGTTTCTGGCCATGCCGTGCAGCATGAGGGATCTCAGTTCCCCCAAAAGGGATTGAACCCGTGCCCCCCTGCAGTGGAAGCTTGGAGTCTTAACTACTGAACCGCCAGGGAATTCCTTTTGACCAGGGTTTTTAACCTGCATGTGAAAGGAGACCAAGAACAAGAGCAAAGACACCATCTACAACCACCCAAGAACTGTGGTTAAGGGTCAGGGAAAGAAACACTTGGTGCTGAAGGTGAAAAGGGAGGTGTCTTTTTCCGGAGTGGTTTAGAGACCCTCAGACCCTTAAATAGCCCCAGGTGTGGTCTCAACCTGTCTAATCCCTGAAACAAACCTCTGAGGACACAGGTCCCATTACTAGTCTCCACTTTACAGATGCTTAAAGTGAGGCACAGAATAAAAGGCTTCCTGACCTGGGCCAAGGAGATGGTGTTACCTGGAAGACCAGAAGTGATCTGTGGCTAACTCAGGGGCCAGTCAAGGGGCCTACATTGCTGTCCAGTACTTTTTCCATTTCCACTTCCTCCTGGATCCTCAGATTTCACTTTGGACCAGAGCGGGGACTGCTATGTGACAATGACTGATGATGAAGACGGCAATAACAGCGATGGAGAGCAACAGTAATGATAACATCACTTCACGATCATAGGAGCAGCACCTTAGCTATATATTAACTCATGTAACTTTACCACTCTATGAGGCAGGCACTCCCATCACCCCTGTTCTGCACAAGTGAGAAAACGGAGGCAGAGAGAGGCAAAGTCATTTTACCAAGGTCACACAGCAGGCAAGCAGCAGAATCAGGCATCTGAATAGAGGTTACACCAGCTCCCCATACGGCTATTTCACTCTAAACATCTTCCCAACTGGCCTCCACGAGGCAGGGAGGCTGTGGTCTCACTTACACTTAGCATTGGACCTACAGCAATAAAAGGATTCATACACAGAAGAGGGAGGGACCAGAAACTATTATCTTACTGCATCAATTCGAAGACCCGTGCTTCTTCACGCGGTATCTGCGTCTCGCAATCAGTGCATCCTACAACCTCTGCCAGCCATGCTTTCCTAGCCCAGCATCTCTGAAACTGGGATGCAAGTCACCACTGCCGGCCTCGTGGATCTGATGAGACGTGGCGTGCCTCTCTCAACACCCCAGCCTCTTCTCTAACCTTACTGCACATTAAGGATGGCAAGAGACTTTTTTCCTAAGTTTCCAGAATCCAGAAGGAGAAATGAATGTAACCCTCACATCTTAGCAAAGCTAACCCGAGAGGCAGACACCACTCCCACTCCCTCACTGCGGCTCCATAACAACTCAATTAACTTTAATGGGGGTGGGGGAGGATGCGTGTAATTGTCAAGCTACCTGACCAGGCCACCCCGGGCAAAACTACCAGCAGCTTGATCTGATCATCTCCACCTGCCAGCTGCCTTCTTGTCTCCACAGCTCCTTCCACAGGCCCATGCCCAGGCCAGGTTGTTTTTGCCAAACCCAGGCAGAGAGGAGGCAATAAAATCTCCTACTCAACTGAGTATGTACAGCCCTTTCCAAAAGGCCATGGTTTCCGCCTAGCTCCACAAGAGAAACCCTGTCTGCTAGCACAGTGTTCTTTCTGAAACACGTACTCAGATAGGACTTGCCTGCGAAAGGGGATATTATTTCAACCACTTTCGGGTCCACAAGCTCCCTTCTCCCCAGTTTCTGTAAGGTACTTGGGGAGGAGCAATCTGCTGAATTCATCCTCACATGTAAACTTCTCGAGTTTACTGGAGCTCGGACTCCTTCGCTGTGGGAACAGGCCTGAAAACTACAAGCAGGCTTCAGATGTAAAGTGTTCCCCGGCCTCTACCCACTGGATGGCAGGTGCGACCACCAAAAATGTTTCCACTGTTGGCAAAAGTCCCCTGGGGGCAAAACTCCCTGGAGGGGAGAACCAGTGATCTCGTCAGTTTGCAGAATATCCTGTGTTTTCCTTTAGTGGTGACATATTTAATAGCTATTAGGTAAATACAAGAATATGACCAACCTGCAACTTCACAGGCATTCTAAAGTGATATGAAACTTCTTTGCAGGGGGGATAAGTTTATTCAGGTTACAAAAAAGTGGACTTATTTAAATCACTAAATAAGTATGTGGCAGACACCACTGGCTAGCTTACTCAACAGTCTTTCCCAACTCCCTTGTTTTGCTGCCTCCCACTGAAGAAGCATAAAACCAAATGCTCTTTTCCTACCTCCTTCATAGCTAGAGGTGGCGATGAGATTTACTTTCCTGAATAAAAAAGAGGTAAATGAAGCTGGTGTGTTCCTTCTTTCCTCCTACCTTGAACCTAGATGTGACGGTTAGAGCTACAGCAGCCACTCTGGGGCCTTGAGGGAAAGACAGAGAAAATGGTGTCAGTCCACTGGGTTGCTACCAATGACAGCAACTTGTCAAGAGGTAGTGGACCTTGTGATATGTAGAAAAATAGATACCTTAACGTTTAGGCCACTGGAGTTACACTTTGTTTCTTGCAACCAAATGCAATCCTAACGGTGATGCAATGAGATATAAATGTCAAGACCATGAAGAAAACGTACAAACAAGTGAGAGTGAGACAGCAGAGAAGAGGGCAGGCACCGAGGTCTAACTGGAGGGTTTGAACACTATCTGTTTACATCCCCTGCCAGCTGTGTGAATGTGGGCAAATTTAACTGTGCCTCTGTTTCCACATCTAAAAAAGGGATCATAAGAGCACATACTCAGTATTACCATAAGCCAAAAAGAAACCATTTACAGAGAAGGATTTACTATTTGACAGAATAATCCTCAATGTATGTTATTTATTTCTAAAAATGAATTCTTAACCAAAGTCACCCAGAAAAATAGGAATACAGACTAGAATTGATTTAGTCATTGGTTTAAGGATTCTGTGTAATACCCCTGTAATACCCCTGCCTTGGAGCTAAAGGTGAAACAAGAGGAGGGAAAAGCAAGCATCCAAAATTTTCTGGTGGGTCCAAGTCTAGAGTTCACGTCTGTCTCCTCAAACCAGCCCCCCTTCTTTCCAAGTTCCAGCTACAATGGCCTTCCTTATTAAGCTGAAGCTTCTGCACATGCTTTATTCCACTGCCTAGAACATTCTAACTTTCTGCTTTTGCCTATAGAGCAAACTGTTTTACTCCAATATCCACTCTTCCTGAACCCCTAGTAATTAATCTTCAGCTGAGCACACGTGTGTCCAGAAAGGCAACTACATTTCCCAGGCTCCTTTGCAGCAATGTGGTCATATGACTAGCTTACTGGCCACGTGAACAGAAGTGGGATGTGAACAGAAGTGATGTGGGTGACTTCTGGGTTGCAACTTTCTGCTTCCTTTGCTCTGGCTGGAATGTTGACATGCGGGTGCACATTCTTGATTCACAATGAGGGCTGCACCTGGGGATAGCACAGCAATGAGACAGGAGGAGCCTGGGCCCCTGGCATCCTCAGGGACAGAGCTGCCATGCCAAGCTGGGATTTTTACACCACAGAGAGATGGTTGTTGTTTAGTCACTAAGTTGTGTCCAACTCTTTGCGACCCCATGGACTGCAGCCCACCAGGCTTCTCTGTCCATGGGATTCTCCAGGCAGGAATACTGGAGTAACTTGCCATTTCCTTCTCCAGGGGATCTTCCTGACCCAGGGGTCCAACTCGTATCTCTTGTTTGTCCTGCACTGGCAGGTGGATTATTTACCTACCAGGGAAGCCCACAGAGAAATTAGCTTCTATCTTAAGCCACCGTGTTGAGGGTCCTTGTCACACAGAGCTACATTTATACCCTCACACAATCTCCCCGCTCAGGGAGTCTCTTCTTTCCATCCATGGATCAAATAAAACCCCTACTGCACTCACTGAGCACCACTACGCTCCCCTTCACAGCCTTTCATGGCTATGATTTTCCCCTCGTTTGTTCAATCTCCCACAAGACTGGCACTCAAGGATGGCGGGGAGCCCTGCTCTGCACATCTCTGGATTCCCAGCACCAAGTTCAGTGCAAGGATAATCGGGAGCCCCTCAGAGAATGCAGACTGAATGGGGCCAGGCCACGGGACCAAGGGGCAAGAGCTCTGTCCTCTGAGCACAACTCACAGCCCTGGGGCACTGACCCTCGGAGGCTCTGCCTCCTGCCAGGGGCATCCAAGAGGGTGGAACAAGTGCCCCTCTGACACCCACCCAACCTTGCTTCACATCTTCCCCAGATCTCCCTTACACAGAAGTTAAAAAAACAAGGCTATCCAACTGCCTGGCGAGGAAACAATTATTAGCAAATAATATAATTAGGCTCGTGTTGACATTTCATCTTCAAGTAAATAAGTTCATTAAAAATGGGTGGAATACAAGATGAACAGTAAATGAAACACAGAGAACGTTTTCATAAAACCTCATTCTTATTTTTAAAAAACATCTTAACATTTGGGATATGCGGAGAAAAGGAAGTGAAAATTAAAATGCCCATAACAAATAATCTCTAGACGAGTGTAATTTTGGAGGACTGACACATTTTACTATACTAGTTCCTGTCTTATTTCATTTTATACTGGACCTCTTATAACGTCAGACAAGGAAGAGAACACAAGAAAAGTCCCTTAAAGTAATTCAATCATGACCATGTTTACAGTAACTGAAAACCTGGAACTTTGCAAGTATGCATCCATCAGCAGCTCTCAGCTGTCAGAGCCCACCTTCATCCCTGTGCACTTAGGCACTTAAACACGTCTTCTGAATGCCAGACGACAAAGAAAATCTCCAGAACGAACTTTCCCACCCATCAGCCCAGTTTCAGAACTGACACCCAACACCCCAGCATGCCTCACCCAGACCCTGACACCCTACAGACACCCTGTAACAGCTGGGCGAATTAGCCTGAATCTTCAGATGCTGGAGACCGATGTCTGAATCCCTGCAGTCAGGCTGGGCTCCATCCTCATTCTGCCAAGGCCTGCGTGAGCCCAGAGGTTGCAAAGAGGTGATAAACCAGAAGAGAATCGCCATACCAGAAATCCCCACGCTACTGCCCGCGGTCCTCTCCAGTCCAGCCTCCTGCAGAAACACAGCACGTGCCTGCTGAGCTTTTCTGAGTTTCCCCTAAAACCTGCCTCTTTTCTTTCCAAATCTGAGAGATACACAGCAAGATCGTGATCCCCACTTTACAGATGAGGACACTGAGGTTCCCAGAAGTTAAGCAACTGGCCCAAGGTTGCACCAGTCTGGGAACTGGCAGGACCAATTTTCGAGCCTGGGTTCCTGAACCTGGCCTTGAGACTCTAGCCGTATACATCTTTGGCTTTCTCCAGTGCTGCACCTTCCCCTAACCCAAGCATCCCCATCCCTTCAGCTACTAATCCTCTGATCCCCACCACCTCCCCCAACTAATATCCTGTTTGGGAATAAAGAGGGTCTGACCCAGGGATGAGCCCTCTCTCCGGCCCCTCCCCACCAAATACGCAAGTGAACTGGAAGTGGGCCAGCTCTGACTCCAGCACCAAGTGTGAAGTGGTCCCCCTAAACCCCCCAGGGATCTCAGTAGACAAAATTACACTGCTGGTGGGAATGTAAATTCTCCCACACCTAGGCATATATCTGGAGAAAAACATGGCTCAAAAGGATACATCCACCCCAGTATCACTGCACCACTGTTTACCATAGCCAAGACATGGAAGCAACCTAAATGTCCACTGACAGATGAATGGATATACATATATACAATAGACTATTACTCAGCCATTAAAAAGAATGAAATAACGCCATCTGCAGCAGCATGGATAGACCTGGAGATTATTAATACTACGTGAAGTAAGTCAGAAAGAGAAAGACAAATATCGTGATATCACTTACGTGCAGAATCTAAAATAAATAAAATGGTACAAATGAACTTACAGAACAGAAACAGACTCATAGTCTTAGAGAATGAATTAATAATTACGGGGGGAAGGACTGGTTGAGACTTTGGGACTGACATGTCCACACTGCTATATTTAAAACAGATAACCAGGGCTTCCCCAGTGGCTCAGTGGTAAAGAATCCACCTGCCAATGCCAGGGACACAGGTTCTATCCCTGATCCAGGACGAGCCCACATGCCTCGGAGCAACTCAGCCCACACGCCACAACTACTGAACCTGTGCTTTGGAGTCCGGGAGCCAAAACAAGAGAAGCCACCGCAATAAGAAGCTTGCTCTCTGCAACTAGAGCAAAGCCCAGGCAGCACCAAAGACCCAGCACAGCCAAAAATCAATAAATAATTAAAACAGACAACCAACAAGGACATATTATAAAATAAATAAATAGATAAATTACTTTAAAAAAAAAGAAGGCAGAGCCCCACCGCACTACCATCCTCAGCGTCTAATCTACCACGTGTCTTTTCTCTTCGACCGCGGGTGAATGAAATTGCTTCTGAGGAAGAAGCCTTATCAAAGAGCTCCTGGATAATCTAAATTATAACTACCGGGTCACCTTCCTCCAGCACCCTGGAGTTCCAGCTTTCCCCTGGGCCTCCGGTCTCCAGCCTAACAAGGCTGATTAGAGGGACTGGAGAAGACATTGCCACTAATGTACACGTATCATCTGCTCTAAATAACCATAAAAACAACAACCATAATGATGGGCACCCTCAGAGAGACTCTGCTAGAACCGAGCTACCACTTCTTAAAAACAAGCTGGGCTTGTTGTAGACAGGAAATAAAACATTTTCAAAGATTTTAAATATTCTCTCCACTCCGAAGAATATATTCTAAAGAAATAAGTCAATAGGCACTACCCATATGATATTCATTACAATGTTCTCTTTGAAAGAAAAAAAAAAAAAAAGAAGGGGGAAACAGCAACCTAAATGTCAAACCACAGGCAACGATTATGTAAATTACAGTCCACCAATACCAGCAACTACTGCTTGGACATTTAAAGGTATAATTACAAAAGTTGTGCAGGAACATGGGAAAATTCTCACAAGAATAAGTGAAAATGCAGGAGAGGAAAGACCACATAAAAATCTGGACAAGACTCAGATGTTAACGCACCAACAGACAACAGCTGATGGAAAAATACGGACAAAAGAAGCAAGAGTCCCAACATACCGAGTGTGCCCACAAATTAACAGGGAAGAGCAAACCAGAGTAAAAACGCACAAAAAGGACACTTACATGTACACAACAGAACACGTGAATCACCAAGGAATATGTCGTAGGATGCTCAACTTCTAACTTCTAAGGGAAATGCCGGTGAAAATAAGATCTTTTTTGCCCGTCAAATTAACAGAAGTCAGCCATGTGCAGGGCTGGGAAGGATGCCGAGAAATGGGAATTCCCAGTGCCTGGCACTAGGAATGGACTTGCTACAACCTTTCTGGAAAATAACCAGCCAATGCCCACTGCATATGCATGTGCTCGGTCGTGTCCAACTCTCTGCAATCCCCTGGATTGTAGCCCACCAGGCTCCTCTGTCCATAGAATTTCCCAAGCAAGAATACTGGAGCGAGTTGCCATTACCTACTCCGGGGGATCTTCCAACCCATGGACTGAACCTACGTCTCTTGTGTCTCCTGCATTGGCAGGCAGATTCTTTACCACTGCACCACCTGGGAAACCTCAATACTCATTAAAAACTAAAACTTACAGAATTTTAACCCATGGACAAGGATGTTTACTGGTTGTTTACAGAAACCAAAAAATGGGAAACAATGCAAGTGATGTTATTAACTGGGAAATGGCTGAATCAACCATAACAAATCTATAACTTGGAATATTATACAATAGTTTAAGAATTACTAGTGAGATTATGTGTATGGCCATGCATCATGTTAAGCAAAAGTAAAAAGTAGAGTGATGATAATAATATAATCCACTTTATTTTTAAGCATATTATTTATGTTTATAAACATTTCCATGATTACAGAGAAAGGCCAAGAAGAATAGTTTGATTATTGGTTACAGAGAGTTAACGCTTTATTTAAATATCTCTATGCTGTTTTCTCACAAGGAGTGTCACTCTGTGAACCAGAAAACTCTACAATTAAACTAGAAAGTTTACATGTAAAAAATAATTAAGTCATTTTAGCACGATAAAATTATGAGTAAAACTTTTACATGCTGTTGAACTGTTAATGTAAAAGTACTTTTTAAACAAAGAAGTCAAAAGATGTTTAAAATTTAAACATATCTTTTTAAAATTAGAACATAAACCAATCACTCTCTGGACCAAATCCACTGGAAGGGTGGTTTAACTGCTGGGCAAAATCCTCTCATCCATAAGGAAGCAACATGAGTCTGGTCAATTCCCAGCCTGATCAATGCTCTCAGATGCCACGAACACAACAGGTACTTAATAAATGCTGGTGAGTCCGTTGTGTGCATGCACTCAGCTGTGTCTGACTCTCTGCGAACCCATGGACTACAGCTTGCCAGGCTCCTCTGCCCATGGAATTTTCCAGGAAAGAATACCAGAGGGGGTTGCAATTTCCTCCTCCAAGGGATCTTCACGACCCAGGGATCAAACCCACGTCTCTTGCACCTCCTGTGTTGGCAGGCAGATTCTTTACCACTGCGCCACCGGGGAAGCCCAGTAAATCCATCAGTGGGAGTTTAAACCATAGCTGCCACTTGAGAATCAGAACTATCACATTTCAAAATGCACAGATCCCCCACCGTGCAATTTCTCAGGGGAAACTGCCTCTGCTGAGTCATTTACATCTCTCTGCAGAGATTACCGAGATGAGCACCCAGCATGCTTGAGGCAGCACTGTTCACTGTGCAGAAAACCGGAACCAAGGACCCTGAGAGTAACCCAGGGAGGACTGGGTGACTACACGGCACAGTCATGTAACAGAAGAGAGTGTGGCTGGTAAAGTATTATTTGCTTTTTCTTTCAATTTCCCTGGACTTAGCACGGGCAGAAAAATCAACACTGGTTTCTAAGCGAAAAGAGCAAGATAGAGAACGTTATTTAGAATGTGAAACTATTTGGGGAGGGGAAAAAAGATACTCAATCTCTCCCCGCCCACTCACACTGCATACATATTTGCATATGCTTGAAATTTTCTAGAAGGACACCCAAGAAACTACCATCAATGGTGACATCTGGGAACAGAGCGCAGGGGAAGTACTGAAACTTTTACTTCCCCTTCATATTCTTCTAGAATACAGCTTTATTCTAGTATTTTTAAACCTTTTTTTTAATTAATTTATTTTAATTGAAGGATAATTACTTTACAGTATTGTGGTGGTTTTTGTCACACATCAACATGAATCAGCCAAAGGTGCACATGTGTCCCTCTGTCCTGAGCCCCCCTCCCTCCCCACCCCATCCCTCTGTGTTGTCCCAGAGCATCGGCTTTGAGTGCCCTGCTTCATACATCGAATTTGCACTGGTCATCTGTTTTACATATGGTAATATACACGTTTCAATGTTATTCTCTCATATCATCCCACCCTTGCCTTCTCCCACAGAGTCCAAAAGTCTGTTGTTTACATCTGTGTCTCTCTTGCTGCCTTGCAAATAGGATCATTGTTACCGTCTTTCTAAATTCCATATATATGGGTTAATACACTGTATTGGTATTTCTCTGACTTACTTCACTCTGTATAATAGGCTCCAGTTTCATTCACCTCATTAGAACTGACTCAAATGTGTTCTTTTTTATAGCTGAGTAATATTCCATTGTGTATATGTACCATAGCTTCCTTATCCATTCATCTGCCGATGGTTGCTTCCATGTCCTAGTTATTGTAAACAGTGCTGCAATGAACACTGGGGTACATGTGCCTCTTTCACTTCTGATTTCCTCGGTGTATATGCCCAGCAGTGGGACTGCTGAGTCATATGGCAGTTCTATGTCCAGTTTTTTAAGGAATCTCCACACTGTTCTCCATAGTGGCTATACCATAAACTTTTTTTAAAGTTGTAACTTTTTATTTATTCATTTAATATTTTATTTATTTGGCTGCAGTGGGTCTGCATGGAGGCATGCAGGATCTTTTAGTTGCAGCATCTGGGATCTAGTTTCCTGACCAGGGATCGGACCTGGGCCCTCTGCATTGGGAGCACAGAGTCTTAGCCACAGGACCAACAGGGAAGTCCCTAAAGTTGTAACTTTTAAAAGATAATTCTTTGAAAGCAATAGCATAATCAAAAGAGTTACTGTGCAAGACCTTCCGGGTCAATCCAACATCTATTTTAAAAAAGACTTTTTTAGCAACCCTTTAGAAAGTCATCTTAATCACAGAAGAAAAGCACCTCATCATGTTAATGGGTCCTGAAAAGCCTTTGGAGGGGAATCAAGGGCAGTGGGGATTTCCAACCTGATCTGACCCTGAACAGTGTGGTCAAGGTTCTGAAACAGACAAGACTCATTAAAAACATATAAACTTTACTTTTAAAACCTGAGACCCATTCAAACCTAAATAAATCAAAAGTCCATGATATTGGGGAGCAAGTAATAATGTTCCATCTCCCTGCCAAGCTACAGCAAGCTTCCTCCTTGGAATTTCCAGGCCCTTCTTAGTACCACAAGTCATTTTATTAGTGCTGTAGGCATTTTGGTAGCAGGCTCCAGGCCAGATTTTCCTTAGGTGAGCTCCACAGTTCCTTTGATCACTCCATGCACCTCAGGGCCTTTGCACGTGCTGTCCTCTCTATCTGAGACCCCCTTCTCCCAGCCCTCGCACAACCAGCTTTGCCATTTGGGTCAAAGGTCAAGAGTCATCTCCTTTGAAAGGCCTTCCCTGGACACACCCCTATCGCAGCTCGCACCCCAGTTCGTCCCAGTTCATGTCTTTGTGGCACTCGCCGCTATCCAAAATCACTTTGGTCATCCCCAGCATCAGCTCCAAAAGAACATGGGTCTCATCCGCCTTGTTCATGGCTGTATCCCCAGTGTCTAGAACAGTGGCAGCACACAGCAGATGCTCAACTAATAATATAAGACTGAATAAATGAATGAGTGGGAAATGGTTGTGGAGAGAACAGGAGAACGAATCCAGTTGTAAAGATCACACTCAAGTACTCTGCGCCAGGGAAACGCAGGCTCTTGATGACCACTTTCCAGGGAGGAAGGCATTCCAAGCAGGTAGCCAGTAAAACATGAAGGAAGGTTCTCACGGAGACAATTCACTGAGAGGGAAGGGAGAAACCTCATAAAACCTCAATTACTGCCTGACCGGCCAGATGCCACCCTCCCCAGACATCTAGACCCATTTTCCAGGAGCTGGCAACCTCCCCCTAGAGATGCAATCCCACAATTAAACCAAGGGGACATTTAAGTAGAATCCACTTTGTAATTGTCCACCTCTCCTGGGGCAGTTTAAGATGCAGGAGCAGCTTCAAAGCTGATCTCTCTAGACAAGCACTTCACCCTGGGGCCGAACCTTCACACCACCCCACCCTTTCCCACCCCCCTCCCCAGCCAGAATGGATTAGGGGAGAAGGGCGAAGCCCCGGATGGAAAGAGGCAGGCAAACAGCATGGAAAAGGTTGCAATTTCCTTCTCTGGCTAACTGGAGTTTAATCCTCTTCGCATCTCATTAAGCTTCTCCACAGCAACCCCAATAAGCCAATTACATGAGGTGATCAACAGCCTAAAAACTCAGGGGGCTGCGGGGACAAGGCAGAAGTCTTGCCCCAGATTTCTTCTCCGGATTCCTCCACATAAATGGCTGTGGGACTTCCCCACCCAGGGGACACGTGACAACATCTGGAGACATTTTTGTTGTCATAATAGGGAGAAGGTGCTACCGGCATCTCGTGGGGAGAGACCAGGGCTGCTGCTGAACAATGTACAAGGCCCAGGGCACCCCCACAACAGGGAATTACCTGGCCCAAAAGGTCCAGCGTGCCCAGGCTGAGAAACTGCTCCAAACCTACCAGCCCTCCCCTACGGGGGCTTTCTCACAGCCTAGTCTTCTAGAAATAAGCGGGGTCCCATGCCTTCACCACAAGAAACCTGTCTGTCCCATTACCAGGCTAGGCTGGGGGAAGCACTGGCCTCAGGATGTTCGAGTCCTTGCCATTATCCCAAAATATTTGCTGTTGTTCAGTCGCTCAGTCGTGTCCTACCTCTTTGTGACCACAGGGACTGCAGAACACCAGGCTTCCCTGTCCTTCACTATCTCCTGGAGTTTGCCCTAACTTGTGTCCATTGAGTTAATGATGCCATCCAACCATCTCATCCTCTGTCTTTCCCTTCTCCTCCTGCCTTCAATCTTTCCCAGCATCAGGGTGTCTTCCAATGAGGTGGCTCTTTGCATCAGGTGGCCAAAGTATTGGAGCTTCAGTTTCAACATCAGTCCTGTCAATGAATATTCAGGGTTGATTTCCTTTAGGATTGACTGGTTGGATCTCCTTGCTGTCCAAGGGACTCTCAAGAGTCTTCTCCAACACCACAGTTCAAAAGCATTTTACTAGCCGTTTATTTCTTTCTGCAAAAGGTCCAGGCACGTTTTTATGGGCTAGAGTGTTACTGACCATTAAGATCTGATGAAATCTAGGCCTTATCCCACCATGAAAATCTGGAGCCAACAGACAAAACCAGACGCTTTCTTCAAATTCCCTGGGCATTGATAATTCGTTTATCCAGTCCCCCAAATCACAGTGAAATTCCCATCATTAAAATAAAGCCAGAACAGAACACTAGCGGGCTAGATCTAGTCCCCCAATGGAACTTGTACTTCAAGACACTCAAATCCAAACATTAACAGCACCTACTGTATGTGCAATGTACTGAGTCCTGGAAAAAGGGAGGAAAGACTCAGTTCTCAACTTTGCAAGACGAAATATAAGCAGTCAGATGTGGAAGCTGGAAGGCTCAGTCCACCTGGATATCCATTCCACACAGGTGAGGGTCTAGTTCATCCTTAGAAGACTCTGGGAAGAGGCTTCAACCCAGCTCAAAAGTCACTCCAAAGCTTCCTGTCATTCATTCATTATTTACTGAGCATCTACTATGTTCCAGGCACTGGGGCTGGGACTACAGCCATAAGAACAAGCACAAGCAAAAACCCCTCCCTCTGTGAAGCTGACCTTTGGCGGGAGTTTACAGACAGTAAACAAAATAAGTAAGACTTATTTTGGCAGAAAGTGCTGGGTTGTGGGATTAGAGGGAGCCACAGCGAAGCAGCAGGGAGTCCAGGAAAGGCTGCTTGGGGTGACACTGGAACAAGGATCTGAAGGTGCACGAGCATTCTGGCCAGGGGAAACAGCAAGTGCAAAGGCCCTGAGGCAGCCTGGTCTGGAGCAAAGGGAGACAGACGGTAGCAGGGAGTGTGGTCAGAGAGGTGAGGGATCAGATGCTCTTAGGCCTTCTAAGTTTCTCTGAGGCCTCTGGTTTTTTCCCTGAGGGATGCAAGGAGTCACTGCATGGTACAGGGCAGAAGGGGGAGAGGGTCTGAGCTGTGTCTTTAACAGGATCCCTCTGGCTACAGGGCTGAGACCAGACTGCGGGGTCAAGGAGGACAGTAAGGAAAGCATTGAAGTGGGAACAGCCAGCTGCAGGATTGAGGCTGTGATAGCTCTGGCAAGAGAGGAAGGCAAGGAGGCAGTGAGAAGCAGGCAGATTTGGAAACATTCTGAAGGAACATGCAACAGGATTTGCTGATCAGATGTGGAATGGGAGGCAAGGAGGGGAGTCAGGGCTGATGCCGGTTTTGGGCCTGAACTTCTGGGGCAGAGCTGCCCTGGTCAACTGAGACGGGGAGAGCTGGGGCGGTGGGGGCGGGGAGGATGGTGCATAGGGGAGATGGGAGGGAGACCTCTAAGTTCATCCTGGTGGCGGTGGCTTAGTTGCTAAGTCATGTCTGATTCTTCGTGACCCCATCTACTATAGCCCACTAAGCTCCTCTGTCCCTGAGATTTCCCAGGCAAGAATACTGGAGTGGGTAGCCAATCCTTTCTCCACAGGATCGTCCTGACCCAGGGATCAGACCCAGGTCTCCTGCATTGCAGGGGGATTCTTTACTGTGAGCCTCCAGGGAAGCCCAAGTTCCTTGTGGGACATGGTAAACTAGAGACACCCAGGTGGAGATGTCGGTTCCAAAAAGTTGAGAATGTGAATGGAAAGAGAGATTTTTTATCCACCATCACGTTCTGAAGGTAAGACTCCTCCAAGACGACCCCAAACAGAGCCTGTCCAGCTGGGAGAAGGAGACTAGCTTCACCCTGCCCTGCCCTCACAGAGAGTCACCTTTTCTCCTCCCAAAGCCATACACCTTGTCGTGCTACCATGCTGGGCCTCAGATGGGGTGGCAGAGGGGACAACCCCACCAGTTCCAGGGGCCCCGTGGCTCTAGTCTGCATGGGAAGAGGAGACCAGAAGGAGGGGTGGACATAAAGGAGGAGAGAAAGGTGGAGGAAAGCACAGTGATACATCTAAAAACCTACAGGAAGCTTAAAGGATGGAGAAAAAAATTGGCTCTTTCTACATTATAGTGAAGCCACAGAGAGTTAATTATGCCAGAAATTAGATTGACGCCAAGGTCAGACCTTACCCCAAGAAGAATTTCAAATGGCTTCTAAAGTACTTCTTTTGGGGACTTCCTTGGTGATCCAATGGTTAAGACTCCGAGCTTCCAACGCCAGGGGTGTGGGTTCGATCCCTGGTCAGGGGAATGAAGATCCTACGTATTGCACAGTGCGGCCAAAAAATTAAAAAAATAAAACACTCCTTTTCTCCCATCTTTTGGCAGCCAAACTGATATTCAGGGGGATACTGATGTGGAAGAAGGCGCAGGGCATCTCCAAGGCAAATATCAACACTAGGACCAAATGATTAGCAGGACTCCATGAACCATGACACAGAGCCCCCGTTCCGTTCACTCCCTGCAGCAGCAAGTACAGCAGCAAAAATTAACTAGAGAATTCCAGCAAGCGCACCACTTGAATTTACCAAGGGCCACCTGTATACCAGGGCTTCCCTGGTGGCTCAGTGGTAAACAACACGACTGCAACGCAGGAGACGCAGGTTCAATCTCTGGTTTCGGAAGATCCCCTGGAGAAGGAAATGGCAACCCACTCCAGTACTCTTCCCTGGAGAATCCCATGGAAAGGGGAGCCTGGAGGGCTATAGTTCACGGGGTCGCAAGAGTTGGACACGACTTAAGAGACTAAACCACCAACCACCACACCAACTGTATCCCAAGCAGCAACATCCTAAGTACCTGCCGAGGATTCGCTTGGTACTTTGTTAACATCCCCATTATTCAGGTGTGGAAACTGATGCCATGCCCCATAACCAAGTTCCTCTTTTTTTCATCCCAGCTTAACCCTCACCAAAAAGTGGGTCCATGAAGGAAGGACCAAAGGAAGGACCAGCAACTTGAAACACAAATTCATTTCTGGAAAGAAAGCAATAACCATTGTTTACCTCTCTGCAGGGCATGGGCTGAGTGGCTTGCACAGATGAACTCATTTACTCTTCAAAACAACTGTAGGAGGTTGAGACTGTGGAGGCCCACACCCCTATTTTACAGATGAGGAAGCTGAAGCACAGACAGACACAGTGGCTTGCCTAAGATCACAGAGTTACCTAGTGGCTGGCAGGTCAGTCTCTCCTGGCCTTGACTGGGTGCCCTGGGAAACACAGAAGTCACCTGCTTTTGATTACATTTGGTTTCTCAGGCTACCTAGAAGTGCTCGTGCCCCCGCTGCCTGCTCTCAAACCCTGGTTCCAGGGCACCTTGAGAAACTGGGACAACCAGTGAGTCCAGAAATCCAGAGGGAGGACAGGCAGAGGAAAGTCTGCAAGGCCAAAGACTGGTGGGGAGATGGAGGGCCTGGCAGAAGGGAAAGCCAACCACCTGGCAATTTCTGTAGCAAAAGAAAAACACACACAGGCAACTGATTTCTTCAGATGAGCTTCTTCAACTAAATAAACAGAGGACACTCCCAAACCCATTCAACGTTGGAAAACCTGATGCCATCCATCAATCGGCAGTTGCCATCATTAAAATACATCCTGGTGCAGAATTCATGTTCACCTATTTTATCCCCTCCGTAATTCAGAACAAAATAAACAAGGAAATTCTCCAGTATCACAGCAACACTAGACCAGATCTCCATCTGATTCTTGCAGAAATAATCTTGTTGTTACACTGGGTACTGGGAGCAAGGACTCCTCAGATTTTCCTGTCTCTGCTAAGTACAATCCTACTTTGCAAATAAGTCTGCTCCCCAATCAATCCTGGACCTTGAGTGTGCAAAGCGTCTGTACTATTTCCAGCCCCCGAGGAAATCCCGTTGGCCTGAAAAGGCGAGACACAGCCAGATGTGTGTGGTTGTTCTAACAAGTGATACCTACCGCCCCCATCCCCGAAATAAACCCTTCCCATGGGGCCCTCGAAGATGACTTATCAACACTCCAAATGCAGCCTGCAAGGAGAGGACCACAAAACAGAACAAGAAGGTATTTGGAGATGCTAATCAATGGCTCCAAAGAACCACGGGTGTTTCTCGCTTCCGACTCCTAAACAAAAGTGGGAAAACTATCCTGCCCAGGTTTGCCTACTGTAATAATCAAGAGAGTAGGACACAGAAGTGCTTCCTGTAACAAAGAGGCAAATCGCATTACAGAGAAACTAAAGCCGAAGACACTGGGGATTAAGCCAGATGGCCTCTGGAGACCTGGCCAAGGTCAACAGCAAAGATTCAGAAGGAACCTAGGGTTGGTCCCCATACAGAAGAGCCTCGGGTCTCAGGTGTGGAACAGCACAAAATCTACTGGTACCAGGATCCTTGGGTATCCTCAGCTGACCCCAAACTTGACCCCCGGGTCAAACAAGCAGGGCAGTGGTAAGCAGCCCCACTTTCTTTCCTGGCTGTTCCTGAAACTTCCCTAATTCTTCCCCTGTCCCCTCAAATTCGCCCCCCCCAACCCGGACCCACAGTAATTAAACAGAAGGAAAGTAACAGATATCAAAAATATGTAACCACAGGAAAGTAATGTGTATGCAAAACAACTGGGGAGGGGGCAAACCTCAAGTCAGCCACTGGAAGCCCCTTTCCATAGTCTGAGCCCCTCCCCAGCTCAGCCCTTTGGCAACCGGGTTTTTGTAAAAGAGGGGTTCCAAGCCACAAAGGAGATGGGGGAACTTAAGCAGGGAGACACCCCCCATCTCTGGCGTCTCCGTCCGTGGAAGGTTATTTTCAATTGGAGGGGGGACCCCAGAGAAAAAGGGCCCCTCTTTTCGGCCCCCTCTCCCACGCTCTGGCCCCTCACCTTTCCCAAAAAGCCCCAGAGCCGGGCATTTGCAACCCCTCCCCAACGCCCTGCTTCCCTGGAACCCAGTCACCCAAGTTTTCCGCCCCCCATCAGCTGCGCTCCCGAAGGGGGCCGGCCGAGGGCAGGGTGGGGAGCGGGCCCGGCCAGGCCGGCTGCGGGAAGGGGAGCGCGGCGTTCGGGGCGACAGGGGACCCCGGGACCGCGGGCCCAACCCGCCCGAGCCCGGCGCTTCCCCCCGCCGGCCGGCCTCCCCACCCGCCGGCCGCCCTCCCCACCGCTCCCGCTCCCGTCCGCCGGCCCCACGCGACCCGAGCGGCAGCCGAGCACGTACCCAGAAGGGGTCGGAGCCATCGACGCTGCAGAAGTCCCGGAGCGCCATGCGGCCGGCTCGGGCACGGCGGGCAGCGGTGGGCGGACGGGCCCGGCTGCTGGCAGCGCGGCGGCGGCGGCGGCGGCGGCGGCGAGGGCGGGAGGCAGCGACGGAGGGAGCCGGGGCCGCAACGCCGCCTGGTTGGCCAGCGCGTCACGGGGATGAGGCGGCCCCGCCCCGCCCGGCCCCGCCCCGCCCCGCTCCGCTCACCTCGCCCGGCCCGCGTGGGCCACGCGGAGAGGCTGCCCCCCAGACCGTGCGGCCGCGGGGAGCGGACCCCCGCCCTTCCCAGACGCCCGATCCCCACACCCCCACCCCTCGCATCAGAGGCTCGGGAAAGACCGAACGCGACCCTTGTGTGCAGACCCCAAACTAGTTTTCAAATCCTGTTGTAACAACATCAAGACGACAGCAACAGTAATAGAAAGCACCAGGGGCAATAATATGTACTGATCCCTCCACGAGCGCAGAGTGCCGGGCAGCGTAGCTGCGTCCTCATTGGACTCTTGTTTTGACTCCCTTTTCATGAAGGAAGAAAACTGAAGGCAGAGGGACTTCTCCAGGGTCCTCCGGGCTTACCCAGCCTGCTGACTCAAGAGCTGACTGGGAAACTGCACGAGGTGGATACTCTATCTAATCTGCCCTATACAGATGGAGAAATTTAGGTTCAGAGAGGTGAAGCGACTGACCCAAGGTCACACACCTGGCAAATAGCAGGAGCGGGATTGGAAGCCATGACCAGCCTGACCCTGTAGCACTCAAGGCCTGAAGACTCCAAACTCTATCCCAAACAGCTCTGTGCAGAGAAGCTTGGCATTTTCTCCACTGTCTCTGCAGCACTCAGGAAATAACCAGGCTATTGACCCTCACCTTTGAAGTCAAGAAAGGGAGGCCTAGAGATACAGTAAAAATTAATAAGCATTCACAGTCATGGGGCTTCCGCAGGCTGAGTCAGCAATGAGCTTGAACTAACTTGTGAAATGCTCACTAGAACCCCAAGAGGTAAGTACTGTTATTATCCCCACCTTGCAGTTGAGGAGACTGAGGCCCAGTGAGGCAAGAGTACTTTATCAGGGATGGTGTAGACAGTAAGTGGCTTAGGTCCCCCTCAGGGTGAGTGGATTGTCATAGGATAATTACTTTCAGGTAATAATGCTCTTTGGGCTGTTGCTTTGACATTTATCGTGAACAAGTACTTACTGAGCACTTACTATATGCCGGGTCTTGCTAGAAACAAGACAAAGTTTCTGCTCTTATAATGCTTTTATAAAGCATTGGGGTTTCTTGTGAAGGTTTAAGTGTGTAGTTTTTTGGTTTTTTGTTTTTTTGATGGGAGGAACCAGTTAATCAAATGATCACATAAAAGGTATTTACAGCTGTAATAAAAGCTAAGAAGAAAGTGGAAGTAAGAGGGTTTTAAAGGATCATGGCCTACTGGCAGTAGAAGTCAGGGAAGGCTGCCTGGAGGAAGAATCTTTTGAGCTGAGAAACAAGTGATGAGTCTGGTTTCATGGGGTCTGAGCTGTGTTCAGGGATAAGAAAATAGCTTGTGGAAAACCATGTAGCAGGACAGAGCAAGTCCCTGGAGGAACCTGAAGACAGGACTCCAGAGAGAGAAGCAGAAAGGACTCATCTTTGGCAGGCAGGATCAGGAGGGCCCAGAGTGTGCAGGGCCATGTTGGCCAGGGGAGAGATTTCAGCCTGGTCCCATGAGTGATGGGGAGCCACTGGTGGATTTTAAGCAGGGCCCAAGATGGTCAGATTTATTTCCATTTTTACTCAAATTCTTTATTCATCCATTCTTCCAACAAGTACTTATTGAGCAAACATATGAAAAGGTGCTCTCCATCATTAGTCATCAGGAAATTGCAAGTAAAACTCCAGTGAGATACCATTACACACCCACCAGAATGACTAAAAGGAAATCGCCAAATCTTGTCACGGCTGTTACAGCATGACTGAAACTGTAGTGGAAGTGTAAATTGGTTCAACCACTTTGGAAAACCATTTGGCAGTTTTTCCTAAAGCTAAATATGCAAGTACACAGTGACACAGCAATTCCATTTCTCAAAGGAGTGCTTAGGTCCACCAAAAGACATGTACCAAAAATGTTCAGAACAGCTTTATTCGGATACCCTAAACTAGAAGCAACTTGACTATCCATCAGTAGTCAAAAAGGATGAATGAATTGTGGCATATTCGCACAATAGAGTATGAGAGAGCAAAAAAATAAAAAGGCATCAAACTACTACTGCATGTAACAATATGGACAAATCTCACAACATGTAATAAGGAACAAAAAAAGACAAGCACGAAAGAGTATATTTCTCATGATCACATGTAGATAAAGGTCAAGCACAGGCAAAAAGTAATAGATGTTGATTGACGTCAGAATAATGGTTACTGTTAGGGAGTATGATTAGGAAGGGGTACAAGAGAGCCTGCTGGAGAGCCGAAAATGTCCTTAACTTGATCTGGTGGTCATTAGGTGGTTTATACCTACACGCACATTTTAAAATTCATTGAGGTGGACACTTAGGGTTGCTATACTTTGCTCTTTAAAACTTATACCTCAGGGAACTCCCTGACAGTCCAATGGTTAAGACTCCATGCTTCCACTGCAGGGCACAGTTTCAATCCCTGGATGGGGAACTAAGATCCCACATGTTACATGCTGCAGCCAAAAAAACAAATGGTAGACCTTACATGAAATTTTAATGAGGCTTCCCAGGTGCCACTAGTGGTAAAGAACCTGCCTGCTAATGCAGAGACATGGATTCAGTCGCTGCATCAGGAAGGTCCCCTGGAGGAGGGCATGGCAACCCACTTCAGTATGCTTGCGTGGAGAATCCAGTGGACAGAGGAGCCTGGCGGGCTATGGTCCGTAGGGTCGCAAAAGAGTCAGACACGACTGAAGGGACCTAGCACGCACACACGCACATATACACACAAGACACATTTTAAAATTCATTGAGCTGGCCACTTAAGGAAGCTATGCTTTGCTCTATAAGTTATACCTTAGGAAACTCCTTGGCGTTTCAATGGTTAGGACTCCATGCTTCTACTGCAGGAGGCAAGGGTTCAACCCCTGATCAGGGAACTAAGATCCTGCATGCCACACAGTGGGACCAAAACAAACAAACAAAGTTGCATCTTATTTGAAAATTTAATATAGACAGTAAGTAAAGAAAATAAAAATATTTATTGGGGCCTACCATGTAGGTGCTGTAGACACATCAGTGAACAGAACAAGGATCTCTGCCTTTGTGAGATGCAAGTAGAAGACAGACCGAACAAATGAGGTTTCTATTTTCCAGGAGCAGAAACTGGGGGTTTGAGGGATGAGGTAACTTGCCCACGATCCCACAGCTGGGATGTGGCAGAGAGGAGACCCAGCCCTGCTCTTAACTGCCAAGCCCTCCCCACACTTCTTTTTCAGCCACAAATTCACAAGTCCTCCCCTCCCCTTCTTTCCAAGCCCCTTCCTTCCTCTCTGCAGCCCTGGAACTGTAATGAACACCAACAGACCCAGAGGCTCTGGGCCCTGGGCCAAACCCACCCAGTGAAAGCAAACAAAATAAATTGATGGTGAAAATGCAGGATCTGGATTTCAAGTATCAGCTGCCCTGGTAGACCATGAGTTCAGCGAATCATATATGAAGAAGGCCAGAGAGATCCTTTTTATTTTTCTCTGAAATCGGAGCCTCCGGTTCCTGTTCATTTATTTCACAGGACTTTTCATTATTTGTAATCATCTAATTATTTGCTCCATAGAGGTCTCCCCAGCCATACTGGAAGCTTCAGCTCCTGCTGTCTCTCACCTGGACTGCTGTACCAGCCTTCTCCCTGCTCTCCCATCCCTGTCCCTCCCTGCTGTGATCAGAGCTCAACACACCAACCGGGGGTGGGGGATAGGTCCTATTAAAGCAAGAAAGCAACACCCTTGCATAAAGTTCCCTTGGCCTCCTATTGTGCTTAGTACAAAAGTCTATGGGATGTGATCCAGCAATTCCATTTCTGGGTAGACACCCAAAAGAAGTGAAAGCAGGAACTTGATATTCGCACACCCATGTTCATAGCAGCATTGTTCACAATAGCCAAGAGGTAGAAGCACCCCAAGTGTTCATCAACAGATGAATAAAGAAAGTGTCATCTACAGGCAATGGAATATACTATTCAGCCTTAAAAAGGAAAGAAATTTTGACACATGCTATAGGGATGAATTTTGAAGACTTCAGTTCACTTCAGTTGCTTAGTCGTGTCCAGCACTTTGCGACCCCATGGATTGCAGCACACCAGGCTTCCCTGTCCATCACCAACTCCCAGAGTTGGCTCAAACTCATGTCCATCGAGTCAGTGATGCCATCCAACCATCTCATCCTCTGTCCTCCCCTTCTCCTCCTGCCTTTAATCTTTCCCAGCATCAGAATCTTTTCCAATGAGTCAATTTTTCGCCTCAGGTGGCCAAAGTATTGGAGCTTCAGGTTCAGCTGAAGACATTATGCTAAGTGAAATAGGACAGTCAGAAGAGGAGAAATACTGGATGAGTCCACTTACCCTGGGTTGGGAAGATCCCCTGGAGAAGGAAATGACAACCCACTCCAGTATCCTTGCCTGGAAAATCTCATGGACAGAGGAGCCTGGTGGGCTGCAGCCCATGGGGTCGCAAAGAGTCGAGCATGACTGAGTGACTAACGCTTACTTACCACTTAGGTGAAGCTCCAGAATAGTCAATCTCACAGAGACAGAAAGTGAAATGGTGGTTGCCAGGGATGAGGGACATGATGGGGACTTGATGTTTAATGGGCACTGAGTTTCTATTTGACAGTTGGGCAACAATATGAGTATAATTAATGCCACAGAATAACTGTAAACATAAAATGGTCATAAAATTTGTCATCTTATGTTGTGTATATTTTACTACAATTAAAAATAAGTGTGAGAAAAAGGAGCAAAAGAGAGTAGTTTTTTTTTAAAAAATTCTGAAATTCCCTGGTGGTTGAGAATCTGTCTCTTCCAGTAGTTGAGAATCTGCTTGCCAGCACAGGGGACTCGGTTCGATCCCTGGTTCAGGAAGATTCCACATGCCATAGGGCAACTAAGCCTGTGTGCCATACCTCCTGAGTCCAGGCTCTAGAGTCTGTGCTTCGTGACAAGAGAAGCCACCACAATGAGAAGCCCACTCACCTCAACTAGACAATAGCTCCTGCTCGCCAGAACTACAGAAAGCCCATGCACAGCAATGAAGACCCAGTGCAGCCAAACATAAAATAATAACATTTATTTAAAAAAAAAAAAAAACCACTAGGCTTCTGTGACCTGGTCCTTACCCATCCTTGTCATCTTTTTTCTTTTTAAAATTTAATTTATTTTATTTTTGGCTGTGCTCTCTGTTGCTGCTCAGGATTTTCTCTAGTTGCAGTGCACAGGTCTCTCTTATTATGGCGTGCACACTATCTAGGGTGCACAGGCTTCAGTAGTTGTGGCGTGTGGGCTCAGTACTTATGGCTCTAGGCTCTAGAGCACAGGCTCAATAGTTGTGATGCATGGGCTTAGTAGGATGTGGGATCTTCCTGGGTCAGGGATCGAACCTGTGTCTTTTGCGTTGGCAGGTGGACCACTCAGCCGCCTGGGAAGCCCCCCAATGTCATCCTGAACCCCTTTGTCCTCAGTCGCTGTGCTGCTGCAGCCACACTGAGAGCTTTCTGTTTCACCTCCAAATCTTTCCCCTGGCTGATGCCCCTGCCTGGAACCCCAGCCTCTGGAGCATCAGGTAGCCTGGGCTCTCCTTAGACAGGCTTAGCCACCATCCCCTCATCTCACCCCTGCTCTAACACAATCTGAAATTTGTCATTGGTTCTTCCTCCTCCTACAATAAGAGCATGACTTCGCCTTCCTTCCCATTTCAATCAGCAAATATTTATTGCCAGGCTGTGTTCTGGGCAGGAGGTAACAAACTACTACCAGCCACCTGTTTGTGCAAATAAAGTTTTGTTGGAACACAGTCCCACATGTTTTCTTATGGCTGTTACAACCCTGGAGCTGGATAGTTGTAACAAAGCTCACATGGTGATAAAGCCTGAAATGTTTACTGCCTGGCTCTTCACCTGAAAATTTTTACCGACCTCTGTTCTAGGAGTTTGGGCTACATCGAAGAGCAAAATGTACCAAAATCCCCCACCCATACCATGGAGCTGAAATCCTAGTGGGAGAGAGAAGGAGATTTACCTACTTATAAGGCAAATGGGACAATATAATAGAGATGACTTAGGATAGTTAAATGCTAAGAAGAAAAATATAAAGTATGGATCTGGAGAGTGAGTATTTAGTTGGAGTGATGCAGGAAGGGGCTTCCCAGGTAGTGCAGTGGTAAAGGATCCGCCTGCCAATGCAGGCGACACAGGAGATGTGGGTTCAGTCCCTGAGTCGGGAAGATCCCCTGGACTAGGAAATGGCAACCCACTCCAGTATTCTTGCCTGGAAAATTCCATGGACAGAGGAGCCTGGCAGGTTACAGTCCATTGAGTCGCAAAGAATTGGATGTGACCGAGGAAGCATGATGTGGGAAGAGGGGCCAAGGAAATGGTATTTAAGTAAATGTACAAAGGGAGAGTGGACATGTGGGAAGTGGTGAATCAAGGGTCTGGGGTGAAGCATGACAGCCAAAGAACAGCAGAGAACCAGTGGGGTTGGAGTGGAGATAAGGCCTATTCACAAGGGCTTAATAGGCCCCAGCGAGGACTTGGGTTATCCTTGGAGTGAAGCAGAAGGTCACGGGAAGGAATTGAGTGGAGGAGCTGGAGTGACTTGATTTTTATCAGCATAACTCAGGCTGCTGGGTAGAAAATAGACCACGATGAAGAATGTCAACTGTCCTATCAGTAAATAAAGGATGTGTGGTCATCAAGCCATCAGCTACTGTGGCCACCTCCAGCTGTGTACCTGGGGGGGCCTCAGGGTGGCAAAAAGCTGAATACTGACCCTATCAGTGTCCTGTTAGTCAAGGTGCCTATCAAAGGAATGATTTCAAGAAGCCCAGATTCTTACATCTTCCCATACATAGAGAAGCACTAAATCCCTTAACCTAGAATATCTAGTTTTCTTTAATTTACAATAATCTTCTGATGTTCAGACCACCTGCCCTTTGTAGCAAAACTTCTATATAACCTGGCTCCTCCCCTGCCTCCCAGGAGCAGTTCTCCTAGGGTTGCTTGAGATCCTGCCTCCTGGGCTTAAATCTGAAAAATTTCTGCTGAATAAACCATAACACTCAACATTGAGATTGCATGTTCTTTTTTCCAGTCAACAGCTCAAAGAGATCAAGGAATAAAGGGGTTAATATCAGCCTGGACAGCCAAGTGGATCCACCGTCCTGTTTTTCTGAAGGCACAGAGTTGAATAATTGTGGACCATTGTATTCAGAACACTTTTACCCAAAGCTCTGTACCTGGCTTGGAACTCAAGGCAGCTCATTGTCTGAGTTCCAGGAGAGAGAAAGGCAGGACATTGGTATTCACAGAATTTCAAACTGCAGGTTTTCTATAATTTTAGAAAATAGAGTTTCTCAACTAGTGAGAAAGTAGTGGTCGCTCAGAGCAGGAGGTCACTATGTCACTCCACAGCTGCAAGTGTCCTTGGAAGAAAAATTATTTCCTGTTACCTCGGCAGCCAGCTTTATCCTGTCTGTTAGGCCAGCCTAAAGAATGGCCTGGCTGAGTTTTCCTCTCCCAGTCCGATCCAATTTTCACTTTCTCACAATGAAAGATCATGTACTACATTTAATATTTCTGGCTCTTAAGTGTCTTTTGATCTAGAAGAGTCCCCACTCTTTTATATTAATGAGGGCTTCCCTGGTGGTTCAGGCAATAAAGAATCTGCCTGTAATGCAGGAGACTTGGGGTTCAATCCCTGGATTGGGAAGATCCCCTGGTGAAGGGAATGGCAACCCACTCCAATATTCTTGCTTGGGAAATCCCATGGATAGAGGAGCCTGGTGGGCTACAGTCCGTGGGGTCGCAAAAAGTCAGGCATTACTGAGCGACTAACACTTTCACTCTTATATTAATATACATACATGTGTGTGTGTGTGTGTATATATGTATATATATATAAATATATATAAAACGTTGTCTTGTTGAAAAGACCAAGACAATTATACTGTAGAATACGCCACAGTCTTGGATTTCTCCTTTTTCTTTTCTTCATTGGCATGGTTTAATGTATTCCTCTGTCCTTTGTATTTTCTGTAAACTTATGATCTAAAGGCTTGATTGGAATCATGTTAGTATACATTCTTTCTGGAATAGGGGCTCCTGGATGAGGGACTATTGACGCAAAGGAGCACGAGGGAACTTTATGAAATAATGGAAATTTCGTGTGCCTTGAATGCGGTGGAAATTATACAGGTGTATACTTGTCAGAACCCATCAAAGTGGATACTTCATATTAAACTATTTATATAATCTGTATAAAAATATCTTTATGAAGTTAGATCTCAATAGAGGAGAAAGAGAATCTGCTTAAATCTCGGCTTCTGAGTGTTCTGTCTCCTAAAACTAAGATACCTGAGAAAGTGCCTGCCTCCAACGTGTTCCTGCCTTCACAATTCTCTTTCCTCCACTGCATGAAAGCAAGGCAGTGCTTCTCACTCATCTTGAAACTTATTGAGGTGTGTTGTGCTGTGGTGTAAAACCCTGGATGCCAAACAAAGGCATGAAGATAATAGTGTGTAGTTAGAAAGGACAATGTCCCCCAGGACAAGATAACAAATCCTTCTGCAATTTAGGTGATTTGTTATTTGCTTCCAACCAACATGAAGGAGGCACTGCACAACTTGTTGGATAATAAATTGTTACAAATAATTTGTGGTAACTTATCATAATGAGATATGTGGCAAAGTACCCAGGCTTTCAAACATGGGTGACCTTGGATTACTTAGCTGTTACAAAATTTCCATTCAGGTCTCCTGTTTATGTGAAAACCATTTCTCGGAATTTACTTTATAAAAGCAAAAAGGGGGGAGGCAATAGCACTTTTTCTAAACTCTGTCGCATTTCAGCAATAAATAATATTAATCCAGACGTGTGCATGCTTAGTCGCTTAGTCATGTCCTACTCTTTGCGACCCCATGGACTGTAGCCCACCAGGCTCTTCTGTCCTTGGGATTCTCCAGGCAAGAATACTGGAGTGGGTTGCCATTCCCTTCTCCAGGGGATCTTCCTGACCCAGGGAGCAAGCCCAGGTCTCCTGCATTGCAGGCGAATTCTTTACCACTGAGCCACCAGAGAAGCCCCTTTTCCATGGACAGATGGACCTAAAATTATTCACCAAAAAATAACTATCCCATCTCTCTCACTTAAAAACTCATTGAGGACAAAACATACTTTTCAGTGTATAACATTATTGATCATAATGTAGTATATTTATGTTATTTTGATCAGTTATATTCCAATAGTAGTTGTAATGATAATTTAGAGAAAATTTTTAAAACTTAGAGCATTATAAACACTGGATAAGCTTCAAAATTTGAGTCTTGGGGAAACAAGACTTTAATATATATATTAACATATGTATATACACATATATTAACATAAGCATTTTGTTGCAGACAAGTATGATCTGGTGATTGATTTTAAAACTTTTCAAGTATATTATATTATGATAGAAGTCTGTGAGAGAAATAGAATGGAAATACAAGTTCAAGGAGAAAAAAACAAATAAAATAAAATTTCCAACTAAGAGCCTATTCTTATATTCTTTCCCTACAAAATTTTCCATTTATTTCCATAATGCTGTGTGATTATGCTCATGGATTTTTAAAAACAAACAATGATAGATATATTTAAAAGTATGAAGTAAAATTATGTTCTAAAATATCAATATTTATAATAACTGGGAAATTAAGACTGCAACTATTTAAACTTACAAAAAACAAACTTCAGACCTTAAGTAAAAATATGCAAGGGGTACAGAGTTCTTAGAAATTCTTTAAGAAGAAACACACGTAAAATACTTGAGGATCTCTAAACAAGACCTTCTGTCCATCTACTGAGCAGAAAGCATGGCAGGCAAAATGCTTGAGATCAAGACTGACAGGTTCCTGCTCTCACAGAGATAACATCAAGTCATAAATATAAACAAAGGCAGAAAAACAGCCAGTTTCAGGACTGATACTTTGAAGGGTGCAATAAGTAAAACAGACTGGGTTCCTTGGATAAGGATGAAGGTGGGGGTGGTGGAGAGGGAAAGATGGATTGGTGAAGATCTCACAAAGGAAGTGACATTTGAACTAAGACCAGAGCAGGGAGGATGTCAGCAAGCAGAAAATCTGGGTAAGAGAGATTCAGGCTGAGGGAACAGCAAGCACAGAGGCCCTGTGGCAGAAACAAGCTGGCTGTGTTCCAGTAATAGAGAAGATGCTTGTGGCTGAAGCATGGTGAGCCAGGGAAAGTGTGGGAAAGGTAGGCTGGCGTGTTGTAAGCTGTGCTGAGGCGTTTGAATTTTATTCTGAAAACAATAGGAATCCTTTAGAACAGAGTTTCTCAATTTCCGCTCTACCAACATTTGGTCCAGATAATTCTTTGTTGTGGGGGCTGTCCTGAGCATCACAGGATGTTTGACAGCATCCCTGTCTACTACCCACTGGATGTGAGTAGCCCCCTCATCTCACAACCCACTGTGACGATCAAAAATGTCTCCAGACATTGCCAGACATCCTCTGCGGCAGTGAGGGTGGGGTGGGATACATCCCTATGATGGGGTTGCTACACAGTCACCAGAACTGGTTGTGCTGGTCTATAGCTGATGAACAGAAAAACATTCATGACCCCAGCAAGTCATGCCAACCCAATACGTTTTATGTCTGCTACCTCCCATTGTTGTTGTTGTTCAGTTGCCCAGTTGTGTCTGACTTCTTGTGACCCCCATGGACTGCAGCACATCAGGCCTCCCTGTCCCTCACCATCTCCCAGAGTTTGCCCAAATTCATGTTCATCGCATTGGAGATGCCATCGAGCCATCTCATCCTCTGATGCCCTCTTCTCTCGTTCTGCCGTCAATCTTTCCCAACATCAGGGACTTTTCTAAGAGTCGGCTGTTTGCATCAGAAGACCAAAATACTGGCGCTTCAGCTTCAGCATCAGTCCCTCCAATGAGTATTCAGGGTTGATCTCCCTTAAGATTGACTGGTTTGATCTCCTTGCTGTCCAGGGGATTTTCAGGAGTCTTCTCCAGCACCACGGTTCGAAGGCATCAATTCTTTGGTGCTCTGCCTTCTTTACGGTCCAGCTCTCACAACCATACATGACCCCTGGGAAGACCATAGTGTTGACTATACAGACCTTTTTGTCAGCACAGGAACGTCTCTACTTTTCAACACATGCTCTGGGTTTGTCATAGCTTTCCTGCCAAGAAGCAATTGTCTTCTGATTTCATGACTGCAGTCACCATCTGCAGTGATTTTAGAGCCCAAGAAGAGGAAATCTGTCACTACTTCCACCTCTTCCCCTTTATTCGCCATGAAGTAATGAGTCCGGATGCCTTCCATAACCTCCCTAGAATGACCACCAAGGAATAAGAAAGGTTTAAACTAATGAGGAAAAGCAAAATAGGAGAAGAAACAACATTAGATGAAAAGTGCCGGCGAAATTTCAGAAGATAGAACACAGGTGGTAAGTGAATTAGCTGAACACAGAGATTAAGGCCAAGCTAATTTCCACCATAGAAACCAGAGAAGTCTGAGAAACTAAAATGCCCATCACCTATGAAAGCTGGGTTGAGTTGGGACCAGAAGCTGAAGAACTGTGTGGAAGTCGTCATGAGGAGAGGGTGGATTCTTACCACCCTCTGGAGCAGGTGACTTTATCTTTCCCGGCCACAGCATAAGACAGGAAGTTTTAGAGAGTCTAGATTTGGGAAGGGACACAGTAGAGGATGAAGTGAATCATGAAACTGAAAACAGATAAAGAAAGAGGTTACCTAGGAATGGTGAGATTCCCAAGTTCCCATCCCTGCTTGCTCCAAAAATGATAACAGGCTTAGATCTCTGAAACAGTCAACATAGGCTCAGTTATGCTGCAGTAACAAAGATCCCTCGATCTCAGTAGTTTAAAACAGTGTTAGTGTATTGTTTGCTTAAGTTACATCTCCATGTGGGTTGTCTTCACTCCGTTTCCTGGAGCAGCCGTGATCTGCAGGTGGATGATCACCACGCCAAGGGGAAAAGAGAGGTTCAGGGTCCCACTTAGAGTCATTTTTTTTGGGGGGGGAGGATGAAATTTATATGATATAAAATTCACCATGTCAGAATGAACAATTCACTGGTATTTAGGATATTTACAGTGTTGTGTAGCCATCAGTTCTATTTAGCTTCCAGTTATTGCCCAAAAGGAAACCCACCCAGGCCCCTCTCACCCTGTCTCTGCAACCATCTGTCTGAATTCTGTGTCTGTGGATTGACCTATTCTGGATTGTTCTATGTACAGTGCTCGGGCTCAGTTGCTCAGTTGTGTCCGACTCTTTGCAACCCCATAGACTATAGCCCACCAGGATCCGCTGTCCATGGAATTTTCCAGGCAAGAATACTGGAGTGGGTTGACATTTCCTTCTTCAAAGGTCTTCCTGACCCAGGGATGGAGCCCATGTCTTTTATATCTCCTGCATTGGCAGGTGAATTCTTTACCACTAGCGCCACCTGGGAAGCCCTATATACAGTGAATACTCCTTATATGTGGATTCCATATTTCTGAACTTGTCTTATTAAATGAATTTATTTGTAATTTCAAAGTCGATAGGACTTTCATGGTCATTGGTGGAGACGAATAGAGTGGCAACAAATTTGAGTTGCTCTACATGGGTGTGCCAGCCAAAGAGGAAGAAGGCATTTCAGCTCTCATTCTGTAAACAAATGTCCATGGTATATTTGGTGCCACATTTTGCATTTTAATCCTTTTTTGTTTGCGATTTCACTGTTTAAAGACTCTTGAGAGTACCTTGGACTGCAAGGAGATTCAACCAGTCCATCCTAAAGATCAGTCCTGAATATTCATTGGAAGGACTGATGCTGGAGCTGAAACTCCAATACTTTTACTACCTGATTCGAAGAACTGACTCATTTGAAAAGACCCTGATGCTGGGAAAGATTGAATGCAGGAGGAGAAGGAGACGACAGAGGATGAGATGATTGGGTGGCATCGCCAACTCGACGGACATGAGTTTGAGTAAACTTGGGGAGTTGGAGATGGACAGGGAGGCCTGGCGTGCTGCAGTCCATGGGATCGCAAAGAGTCGGACATGACTAAGCGACTGAACTGAACTTGCTGTTTAAAGTGCCCCCAAGTATAGTTCTGAAGTGCTGCCTAGTGTTCCGAAAAAGTAGATGCGTTAGGTAAGCTTTGTCCAGGCATGAGTGCTGCTGGCCATGAGTTCAATGTTAATGAACCAAAAATATGTATTAAATAAGGTTTCTTTTTTTTTAAATATTGTTTTTAATTTTGGCTACACCATGCAGCTTGTAGGACTTTATTTCCCTGACCAGGGATAGAACCTGAGCCCTCAGCAGTGAAAGAATGGAATCCTAACTACAGGATGCCCAGGGAATTCCCTAAATAAGACTTCTTTAAAGAGGAACACATATAAATCAAGATTATGTGTTGATTGGTTCACGAAAATGTGACCAGAGGTCCACGGGAACTGTGTTTCCCTCGGCTCCCAGAGACGTTGTAAAACATGTCTGCCATGAACAATGAAAACCATCAAATGAAATTTGTAAATGGAATCATACAATATGTGACCTTTTGTCTGGCTTCTTTCCCTTAGCATAATGTTTCTGAAGTTCATCCATATTGTAGCAAGTATCTGTATTTCATTCCTTTCAGCATCTGGAATAATATTTCATAGCACAGAGATGCTACACAATGTTTATCATTCATCAGTTGAACATTTGGACTGTTTCCATCTTTTGGCTATTGTGAATAGTGCTGTTGTCAATATATGTATACACATGTTAGTTTGAATGAGTGCGTACTAAGTCACTTCAGTCATGTCCACCTCTGTGTGACCCTATGGACTGTTGCCTGCCAGGCTCCTCTGTCCGTGGGGATTCTCCAGGCAACAATACTGGAGTGTGTTGCCATGCCCTCCTCCAGGGAATCTTCCCTACCCAGGGATAGAACCCTTGTTTTGTGTCTCCTGCATTAGCAGGTGGGTTCATTATCACTTGTGCCACCTGGGAAGCCCTTAGTTTAAATACCTGTTTTCAAATATTTTTGGTATATATCCGGAATGGAATTGCTAGGTCATATGGTTACATGGACATGAACCTGAGCAAACTCTGGGAGATACTGGAGGACAGGGAAGCCTGATGTGCTGTAGTCCAGGGAGTTGCAGAGTCATATACAACTTAGCGATTGAACAACATGGTAACTTTATGTTTAACTTTCTCGGGAACCACTGTTTTCCATAACAGCTGAAACACTTTACATTCCCACCAGCAATGTTTGAAGGTTCTAATTTCTCCATAGCTTCATTGTGTGTGTGTTAGTGGCTCCATCGTGTCTGACCCTCTGAAACCCCATGGACTGTAGTCCCCAGTCTCCTCGGTCCATAGAATTCTCTAGGCAAGAATACTGGCGTGGGTAGCCAGTCCCATCTCCAAGGGATCTTCCCAATCCACAAATGCAACCTGGGTCTCCTGCATTGCAGGCAGACTCTTTACCATCTGAGCCACCAGGGAAACCCCATAGCCTCTTTAGTTTCTGGGTTTTTTTTTTTAATTGTAGATATCCTAGTGAGTATATTTGTATTTTCCTCGGTGACTAATGATGTTGAGCATTTTGTTATGTGCTTGTTGGCCATTTATAGCTATGCTTTGGAGGAATGTCTAATCAAATTCTTTGTCTATGTTTTAGCTGGGTTGTTTGCATTTTTGTTGGTGAGTTTTAAGTGTTGTTTATATGGTCTGGATACTAGACCTTTATCAGATTTGCAAATATTTTCTCCCATTTTGTAGGTTGTCTTCTCACTTTCTTGACAATGGCTTTTGATGCACAAAAGTTTTCAATTTGATGAGGTCCAATTTGTCTGTTTTTCTCTTGCTCCTTATGTTTTTGGTGTCATATCTAAGAATCCATTAGCAAATCCAAAATCATAAGGATTCACCCCTATGTCTTCTTCTAAGAGTTTTATAGCTGCAGCTCTTATCTTTACGTCACTGATCAACTTTGAGTTAATATTTGTATATGGTGTGAGATAAGCATCCAACTCCAATCTTTTCACATACATATCCATTTGTCCCAGGACTATTTGTTGAAAAGTCTGTTCTTTCCCTCAATGAATGGTCTTGGAATCCTTGTCAAAAGTCAGTTGGCCATATATGTATGGGTTTATATCCAGATTCTCAGCTTTATTCAGTTGGTGTATATGTCTATGTTTGTGTCAGGAACACATGGTTTTGATTACTGTAGGTTTGTGGTTTTTTAAAAATCAAGAAGAGTCCCTCCTCTTTGTTCTTCTATGACAAGTTTTGCTTGTTTGTTGCTATTCAGTGTCCTTTGCAATTCCCTGTGAATTTGAGGATTGGCTTTTTCACTTATGCAAAAAAAGTTCATTGGGATGACCATAAGGGTCACATTGAATCTGTGGATTCTGTTGGGTAGTATTGCCATCTTATCAATATTAAGTCTTCCATTCCATGGACATGAGATGTCTTTCAGTTTATTTAGATCTTTTAACTTTTTTCAGCAATGTTTCATAGTTTCCAGTGTACAATTCTTAAACCTGCTTAGTTAAATTATTCCTAAGTATGTTTTTTTATGCTCTTGCAAATGAAATTGTTGTCTTAATTCTTTTCCCAGACTGTTCACTGCTGGGACATACATTATTTTCACTCATAGCTCATTGGTTGTAGCTACTGACATGGTTTGGGCAGACTCCGGGAGCTGGTGATGGACAGAGAGGCCTGGCGTGCTGCAATTCATGGGGTGGCAAAGAGTCAGACACAACTGAGCGACTGAACTGAACTGAACTGACATGGTACAGTCCAAGCTCACATACTGGGTGTAGTTGGAAGGAAAGAGACAGTAATTTGTTCTGTATTATTTATAATTGCTTTACAATGTTGTGTTAGTTTCTGCTGTACAATGAAGTGACTCAGCTATACGTATACATATATCCCTCCCCCTTGGGCCTCCCTCCTACCCTCCACCCCCTCCCACCTAGAGGTCATCGCAGAGCACCAAACTGAGTTCCCTTAGCTATAACACAGGTTCCCACTAGCTATCTATTTTAATAACACATGGTAGTGTATATATGTCAATATTTACTGAGCAACACCAATGACTACCAAGCCTTCAAGGAGGAGATTGCAGAATTCCTCTCTAGGAAGCTGAGTAGCCAAAGAGAAAGACCTACAGACACTGATATTTGGAGCTCTCCAGTGATGTGGCTGGATCTCTCTCATCTATCTACAACAGAACTTGTGTGTGTGTCTTTGTGTGTATGTGTTGCTCAGTCGTGTCTGACTCTTTGCAACCCCATAGACTGTAGCCTGCCAGGCTCCCTCCATCGGATTCTCCAAGGCAAGAATACTGGAGTGGGTAGCCATTCCCTTCTCCAGGGAATCTTCCTGACCCAGGGATCGAACTCAGTCTCCTGCACTGCAGGCAGATTCTTTACCATCTGAGCCACCAGGGAAACCCCTACAATAGAGCTTATCAGTCTACAAACTTCTCTTCACAGCAGAGCTTTGCAGAAGCTTTAAGTGCCTCACTGAAATATGAACAGACAGCCGAAGACTCCAACCACCTGAGAAAAGCTTTGATTACAAAAGACAACTCCCCAAACAATCAGGAAAAGCAGATTTGAAGAAGCAGTGACAATGAGAAGAGTGAAGTAAACTTCTAAAAAGCTGCCATAAACATCTTAGAGAGATGATAGATGGTATAGCATTCCCAGAACAGAACAGTGCTATCTTTTCTTTTTTGGGAGGGGGGGAATTAAAACTTATTTATTATTGCTTCTGGCATTACTGTAATATAATTGATATACAGCACTGTATAAATTTAAGTTGTAAAAAACAAGATATCTTTTAATATTCAGGGAACAACAACAACAAAAAGCTCTTGGAAAATCAAGAAACTAAGAAGTAAATATTCAATGAAACAAGAGGAATAAAAAAATTGAGGACATCTTCCAGACAGAAAAGGAAATAAAGAATACTAGAGGACCACAGCAGAAGGTCCCATATCCAAATAATAAGAATTTGAGAAAAATAAAATTGAGAAAACAAGGGGGAGGAAATTATCAAGAAAATAAGAATTAAAAAAAAACTTTGGGACTTCCCTGGTGGTCCAGTGGTTAAGACTCGGAGCTCCCAATGCAGGTGGCCCAGGTTCGATCCTTAGTCAGGGAACTAGATCCCACATGCCGCAACTAAGACCCAACGCAGCTCCCCCCAAAAAAGACTTCTCAGAACTGACTAGTGACCATTTTTCAGAGTGGTATACTAGAGAGTTTAAGGTGAAATGTCATCATCTCTGTAACTTACTTTAAAATAGTTCAGCAAATCATAATGTGAAAAGTGAAAGTCTTGTCTGGATGATACAGTCCATGGAATTCTCCAGGCCAGAACACTAGAGTGGGTAGCCTTTCCCTTCTCCAGGGGATCTTCCCGACCCAGGAATCAAACCCGGGTCTCCTGTATTACAGGCAGATTCTTTACCAGCTGAGCTACCAGGGAAACTACCACATTATACACATCAGAATGGCTGTAATAAAAGGACAATGTCAGAAACAGATATGGCTTGTGGTTTGTCTTTGTTCTTTCCAATTCATCGTGTCTAACTTCACCCCTGCTCCCCTGACTGCTGGCCTTGCTGAGCTCCAACAACTTTAGGCCCATTGAATTCTCCACCAGCTTCCACAGTGTTTATGAATGGTAAGGACTCACTGGTTCTGCTTCCCTGATCAAACCCTAGTTGAGGGAAACTCATGGCAGCCCAGTGGTTCAGACTCAGAGCTTCCACTGCAGGGGCATGGGTTCAGTCCTTGGTCGAGGTCCTAAGATTCCACATGCTGCATGGCGTGGCCCAAAACAAAACAAATTTATGGCACTAAATATCCAATGAAAGGTGGCTGTTTATACCTAGATACTACTGCAAGCAGACTCTCTGACAGGCCTCACCAGCCATTAGTAATAGGAGGTATTTGGAGGGTGGGGTTTGGAGGTCCAGTGGTAGAGAGACTTTTTACCTATGGGTTTGCATTATTTTTTACCTTGTGATGTACATATTTTTAAAAACATGCTAATGATAAAACATAACATGCATCCAGAAAAAGTGCTGCATATAGAATTTATGGTGGTATCTCATTGTGGTTTCAATTTGCATTTCCCTGATTACAAATGAGGCTGAGCACTCCCCCAGCCCCCCACCATTTATTACCCATATTGATTTCCTCTTTTTTGCAAGAGCATCTTAAAGCCTCTTGCTATTTTCTACCAACTGTACTTTTCTTAATGATTTGAAGGAGCTCTATTCAGTCTAGGCACAAATGTGTTGCTATTTACATATATTTCAAATATTTTCTACTAGTCCATGATATTTTTTTGACCCTTTTTTGAAGAATGTTTATTTTCTCTTGCTAGAAACCCCCTCCCTAAATTCATATGTTGAAATTTGAATCCCCAATGTGGTAGTGTTAGGAGGTGGGGCCTTTGCGAAATGATTAAGTCATGAGGATGGAGCCCTCATGAATGAAGTTAATGCCTTTTTAAAAGAGACTCCCCCTACTACCCATAACCCCCGCAAAAAAAAAGCTTAGCTTTGGAATTTCCCTGGCAGTCAAGTGGTTAAGACTCTGAGCTTCCACTGCAGAGGACACCGGTTTGATCCCTGGTTGGGAAACTAAGATCCCACATTCCACACAGCTTGGCCAAAACAAAAAATAAAAAAAAAAAAAAGATGAAACGAGGCCCCAGAGAGCTCCCTTGCCCCTTCCCCCATGTGAGGACGCAGCGAGAATGTACTATCTATGAACCAGGAAGAGGACCCCTACCGGAGCATGACCATGCTGGCGTCTTGATCTTGAACTTCCCAGTCTCCTGCACTGTGAGAAGTCAATTTCTGCTATTTGTAAGCCACCCAATCTGTGATATTTTGTTAGAGCAGTATCTGCAGACCAAGACACCTCTTTTCTCAAGACAAATGCCACAGACTCGGCATCTTTTTTGACAAACTCTCTCATGAGGCTCTAGCAGGCAAGGTGAGAAAGCACAGGGCCACTTTTGAACACAAGTGGCTGTGTTACTTGTGTTCAGAAGAAGCTGAGTCTGCAAACCCACAGGCACTGATGAAGAGGGCTGTGGGGGAAGCCTTCTCCAGTGCCACTCTCTGTTCTCTGCACAGTCCTTTTCCGTTTTTAAATTTGCGATCATCATTTGTTGTTGTTGTTCAGTCGCCCAGTCGTGTCTGACTCTTCTGCAGTCCCATGGACTGCAGCACGCCAGGCCTCTGTTCCTCACCATTTATTAAGTTGCAAAGATCCAAGCCCTGTGCTAAGAACTTTATATACTTGGCTTGTTCTCTCTTGTTCACTTCCCCCAGTAACCAGAGCCCATGTACCCATCCAAAGAAGGCACAGTGCCTAAGGCCAGGATACATTGACGGCCTCGGGAAAATGTTTTCATCGTTTTAAAATCAGAAGAAAAGTAAATAAATATAACCCTGCCTTTATTGTATTTGTCTTTACACCAATTCCATCATAAAATATAGTTTTAGTTTTTCTTTTTTCCTTTTTTTTTAAATGCAGGAATGTAGCCCAGACAGCAACCTTACAAGGGGGTCATTATTGTTATGCAGTTTATTCAAGGGAGGAGACTGAAGTCTGAGAAGTGACTTGGCCAAGGTCAGACAGCTGGAAAGTGTGGGAACAGGGACTTGAACTTGAGCTCAGGGAATCCAAAAGCTTTCACACTTGGCCACTAACCTAAAGGGTCCCCAGATCAACATTGTCACATCTAGGGGGTGTTCCTGGCTGAAGCTGGGGTGGTTTACCCAGTGAGGAGAAGACTTAGAGGAGATTTGATACAGTCTTCAAATATTTGAAAGGCTGTTACGTGGGAAAAGGATTAGCCCTGTTTTTGTGGCTCCTGAGAACAGAGCCGGAATCAGTGGGGTATGGTTGCAGGAAAGCAGATTTCCATCCAGTCACCTGTCAGTAGCGATTTATCCTGAAAACCACAGAAGGGAAGTTTGAGCCCTCTCCCTGACAAGGAAAGAACTCAAAACAAGGCTGCGTTGGAGAGGATTACTGCCTTGGGAAGGGAGATGGAGGAGAATAAGATGAACTTCTAGATTCTACGTTTGCAGATATTAGAGGTTCGGCAAGTGTAGGTGAGTTGGCATCTTCCCCACTCCCACCCCGGTTTGGCCAATCCTTACTGAGCCCTCTCATGCACTAATAGAGGGAGTATAAAGGGAAGTGGTCTTTTCGGAAGAGCTATTGACAACATCTGTCAACACTGAGACTGTTCAGACCTTTTACGTAGCAATACTACATGGAAGAATCTATGCTATGACATAAATGCACAAATATGCAAAGATATTTGCTCAAGGGTGTTCACCACAGTGTGTTTATAATAGCACAAGGTTGACAACAGCCTAAATGTCTATCAGAAGAAGACTGGTTGGGACTTTCCTGGTGGCACAGTGGAGAAGAATCGCCTGCCAATGTAGGGGACACACAGGTTCAATCCCTGGTCCAGGAAGATTCCACAAGCCTCGGAGCAACTAAGCCTGTGTGCCACAGCTACTGAGCCTGAGTGCCTAGAGTCCATGCACCGCAACAAGAGAAGCCACCACAATGAGAAGCCCGTGTGCCGTAATGAAGAGTGGCATTCACCTGCTGCAACTAGAGAAAGCCTGCTGGAAGTGACAAAGACCCAACACAGCCAAAAATAAATAAATAAAATTTTAAAAAGAGGTACTATTATAACAAAAAGGAAATAGACTGGTTAAATAAATGATTATATATATGTGTGTGTGTGTATGTGTGTGTGTGCTATACAACTGAAACTAACAACATTGTAAATCAACTATATTTCAATAAGAAATACACAATTTTTTAATTAAAAAAATAAATGAATGATGATAAATGATTCATGGAGCATACGATTGCATTTAATGCTATACACCTAAAACAAACACAACTATAGTAAGTATAGTAAATCAACCATACTTCACTTAAAAAAACTACACAATTTTTTTTAAAAAAGTTAAAAAAAAAAAAGAATGATGATAAATGATTCGTGGATCATACATTGCATTAATGATTCAGTCTCTGTTGTAAGCCCTGTGCTATGCTGTGCTTAGTCGCTCAGTCATGTCCAACTCTTTGCAACACCATGGACTGTGGCCCTCCAGGCTCCTCTGTCCATGGGATTCTCCAGAAGAATACTGGAGTGGGTTGCCATGCCCTCCTCCAGGGGATCTTCCTAACTCAGGGATCAGACCCAGTCTCCTGCATTGCAGGCAGATTCTTTACCAGCTGAGCCACCAGGGAAGCCCAGGTGTAAGCCCTAGGGATCCCCAAATGAGCCTGAGTGACAAAGACCCCCCACCCACCCTATGGTGGTCCCCCTTGTGGAGTGTGAGAGGAATACCAGACAATAATCAGACCTATTTAATAAGTAAGTCAAACTGCATGTTAGAAGGTGGTGAGGGTTATGTTGAGAACGTAGGTATGTGGGATGGGGGTGGGGTGGGTTGCAACTTTAAGTAGGGTGTTCCAGGTAGGCCTCACTGAGAAGATGACATTAGAGTAATGCTGGAAGCTCGATGGGACACCTGTCACTTGGCAGAGTCCGTGGGAGAACACCTTTGAAGGGCCTGGCATCCAGCAGGCCCTGAGGGACAGTAGCTATTGTTTATTTCAGTCCACACATTTAACAAGAGCTCATAAAAAGCTTATCTAAGGAAGATGCCTAAAAGTTTGCAAATGAAGAGTGGGAGGGCTTGGGCTCTGGTGACTGTTTTATCTGCCTCCCCAGAAAGAAGCTGAAATATCTCATCCAAGGGAAGTTTCCTGCCTGTGTGTCTTGTTTGCCTGCCTGCCTTTGTAGCAATCCATCCGCCCATGGTGTTTCTTTGCATCGGTTTCACTGTGCGGAGGAGGCTTCCCAGCTTCCTTGTCCATGATAAAGCCCCAAAGGGCCCCCATTAGGCAATGATGAAGCCATTGGTGTGGTAAGATCTCTCCCTAGACCGGGGGTGACTCAGAAGAAACTCCTTAAACCACAGGAGTCGGTGCATATCAGCTCATTTCTTCTGAGTTTCAGCAACAGACAGATGGGAGGAACCAAAGTGATCCGTGGCTTGCTCTCCCTGATTCTGAGAAGACCTTATCTAGTGCCTTCTTTTTAAAAAGTATTTATTTATTTGATTTCACTGGGTCTTAATTGTGGCACACAGGATCTTTAGTTGTGGCCTGTGGGATCTAGTTCTCCGACCAGGGATCAAACTCTGGGCCCCCTGCATTGAGAGAGCAGAGTCTAAGCCACTGGACCAGCAGGGAAATCCCTCTAGAGCCTTCTAAAAATGGCTCTGGCCTTTTTAGGGGAATAGATAATGGGGTCTGCTCTGGTTTAGGGGTTACCTGAAGTAGAGAAAGCGGCTCCTTTAAGGGGAGAAGAGACAAATAGATTTCTATACAAATAGATTTCTATAAGTACTGCTCTGAGATCAATAAAGGCCCAAAGAGGGGATAAGAAAAGGCTTCCCTGGCACCAAAGACACTGCTGATGGGACAGAAGGAAACACAGTTAGGGTTTTGACACAGAAGAAAGGGGGATGGTATCCCAGGCAGAAGAATAAATAATAGGCACAGCAAAGAAGAACACAGAATGCCCACCACTATCCTAGAAGACAGTATATCAATAGCCCAGCTCTATAGGTGAGGAAACAGAGACAAAGATAGGTTGATGACTTGGACAGTCTGAGTCAGCTGATCTGGAATGGTGGGCTCTGGAATGGTGTTTTCAACAAAAGTGGTCCTAACATCCACTTTATGGGCAACATAGCAATGTGGCTGATGGGCTCTGGAATCAGATGGTGTTGTTGTTCTGTCCCTTAGTCGTGTTCAACTCTTTGCAACCCCATGGACTGTAGTACGCCAGGCTTCCCTGTCCTTCACCATCTCCTGAAGCCTGCTCAAACTCACGTCCATGGAGTCAGTGATGCCATCCAACCATCTTATCCTCTGTTGTCCTCTCCTCCTCCTGCCTTCGATCTTTCCCAGCATCAGGGTCTTTTCTAATGTGTCAGCTCTTCTCATCAGGTGGCCAAAGTAGTGGAGCTTCAGCTTCACCATCAGTCCTTCCAATGAATATTCAGGGTTGATTTCCTTTAGGATTGACTGGTTTGATCTCCTTGCTGTCCAGGGGACTCTCAAGAGTGTTCTCCAACACCACAGTTCAAAAGCATCAGTTCATCAGCCTGGAATCAGATAGTCTGGCTTTAAATGCCAGCTCTGTTTCTTACCAGTTGTGTATCCTGGGCAACCTCTCTGTAACCCAGTTTTCTCATGTACAAACTAGAGATGGTAATGCCCATTATTTACAGTTGCTATGAAGATTAAATGAGTGCATTTATTTTAAATGTTTACATCCGTATATAATAAACATTCACTGTTCAGTAATAATCATGCTGGTGATGGGCAACCAGGTTTGGGAACCAGCAAGTTAAAAGCCTATAGAAATAATGTAAACTAGCATTTTCCAAATTATATGGCTGTCCTCTGATGTGAGAGAGAAGAATTGTCTTATCATATGTATTTATCAATAGGATATTTACTAAACAATAAGAGATGTTTTTATTCTTAGGAAATACAAAGGAAATGTTTACTTGTAAAAGAGCACAATGTATGCAACTTATTCTCAAACAGCTCAGCAATATATATGTATATAGATATAGATAATATAATTATATGTATTATTACTGCTAAAGCCATTTGACAGAATGTATAGAGTAAATATATTGAGGATATTGAAAGTGAAAGTGTTAGTTTCTCAGTCATGTCTGCCTGTGACCCCATGGACTGTAGCCCACCAGGCTCCTTTGTCTATGGAATTCTCCAGGTAAGAATACTGGAGTGAGTAGCCATTCCCTTTTCTAGGAGATCTTTCTGACCCAGGGATCTAACCTGAGTCTCCTACATTGCAGGCAGATTCTGTACTGTCTCAGCCACCAGGGAAGTCCCGAGGATATATGTATATGTTATGTATAGAGAGAAGATATGCATAGATGTGTGTGTGTATATCTTATGTATAGAGAGAAGATATGCATAGATGTGGCGTGTATATACACACACACACACACACACACATATATGTATATATGTTTGAGAGAGAGATATTGACAGAGAGACTGAGAAAGAGAGAGTGGAGAAAATGTAAGAAAATGCTAACAATGAACATATCCAGGGGGACTTCCCTGGCTGCTCAGTGGTTAAGACTCCATGCTTCCACTGTAGGGGGCAAAGGCTCAATCCCTGGTCAAAGGAACTGAGGTCCCGTATGCTGCATGACTTGGCCAAAAAAAAAAAGTATATGTAGGTAACAGATATGGAGAAGTTCATTGTGATATTGCAATTTTTCCATAAATTGAATTATTTTGTGAAATAAAAAGTAAGAAAAGAATATCTATTCCTTGAAAATCAAAATGGCCTATTCAAGGCTCTGAGAAGTTCTGTGATAAATTTGCATCTCCTAGTGCTCCCTGAATTTGTTTAACCTGAAAAGCTGTTTACTCCTTATTACTTGTAATTCAAGGCAACACTTTGGGCATAGTTTAGGATGATACATGTGGGAATGAAAGGGGGAAAGGATTTAAAAGATGCAACAAAAATACAAACCACAAGACTAGACACAGTGAATCATGAATTTGGTCTTTGGTTGCTGGGAGGGTGATGGAGCTGTTGAAAAATTCAACTCCTCTGCTGGATGGGAGTAGGGCCACGTGAAGAAGGCATTAAGTTTTGATGTCTTTACAACATGCAAGTTGTAAACATGCAAACTTGTATGTAAACATGCAAGTAGAGGCTTTTGGCAGACGGTTGTAAACACGGTCTGGAATTGGACAAAGAAGTCAACTTTCATTCTGGAAATCTGGTAGAGTAAATAGTAGGAGTCAAGTGAATGGCTGAGATCACTGAAAGGTAGAGGGATAGTGGATGTTTGCTATTTTTTCCTACTTAGCATCCATTCCCCCTGCTTCAGCAAGGTTAGTTTTCTTTTGCTGTGCTATTCACACCTCCCTGGAAACACTCTTGATAAGACTGTCAATCAAAATACTTCCCTGCTCTGGCCAAGGAGTGAGCATGCGAACCAATCTGGCCAATCATACTCTTTCTCCTGAAAATCTGAATATTGAGCAAAGTGACATCACAATCAAAAATATCTGGATCCAATTCACTTCAAATCATTGCCCAAGAAAGACTGTGCATGTTCATTATCTATGTATCATCTTACCAAAACCATTTAACTTGGATCTAATTATGAAGGGAAAATGAAAATGGGACATTCTGTCATTCTATTAGACATCTGACCTGGGTTCTCCTGTCAATGTCTTAAAATTTTTTAAAAAGGTGGAGGAGAATTCTCTGGCACCTCAGACTCCACACTTCCACACAGGGGGGATGAGTTTGATCCCTGTTTGAGGAGACTAAACTCCCACAAGCCAAGTGGTACAACCAAAAAAAAAAAATGGTGTAGAAGTCATGCAACACATAGCCTTGATTGAATCCTGAACTGAGAAACAAAATGAAACCCAATTATATAAAAAAAAAAAGTCAAAACATCTAGACAAAGAGTTGTCAACTATTTAAAATATGCTCAAAGAACTAAAGGAAATCATGAAAGCACTATCTTACCAAATAGACAGTGTCAATAAAGAGATAGAAATTATTAAAAGGAAACAAATAGAAATTCTGGAGTTGAAAAGTTTAATAACTGAAATGAAAACTCACTACAGTGGTTCAAAATCAGATGTGAGCAGGCAGAAGAAAGAATTGATAAATTTGGACATGGATAAATTGAGATTACTTAGATTTTTTCCTGCTTAGTGGGAAAAAAATGAAGAAAAGTGAGCAGACTCTAAGAGACTTCTGAGACAGCGTCAAGTGCACCAAAAAATACATAATGGGAGTCTAAGAAGGAGAGGAGATGGAAAAAGAGGCAGAAAAAACATTGCAGAAATAATGGTTCAAACATTTCCAAATCTGATGAAAAATGCGGATCTAAACATTCAAGAAGCTCAATGAAACTCAAATAGAGATTCACACTGAGTCACATTAAGATCAAACTGTTAAGAAAAAGAGAATCCTGAAAGCAGAGAGGAACAACTCATCACATAAAAGGATAGTTAAGGTCAGGAGATGATTTCTTCATCAGAAACCATGGAGGCCAGAAGGCAGTGGGATGACATACAAAAGTGCTGAAAGCAAAAAAAAAAAAACTGTCAGCCAATAATTCTATAATCCGCAAAACTATCTTTCAGAAGTAAAGGAGAAATTAAGCCATTCTCAGAAAAAAACAAAACTAGAGAGAGATCACTGCTGGTAGATCTGACCTGCAATAAATGCTGAAACGAGTTCTTCAGGCTGAAATTGAAGGACACTAAACAATAATTCATATCTACATTTAAAAAAAAAAACACTGGTTAACTACATAAGTAAATTTAAAAGTCAGTATTAACGTATTTTAGCTTGTTTCTCTTTTTTCCTATGTGACTTAAAAGACAATAACATAAAATAATAATTAAAAGTCTGTATTCATGGGCACACAGTAAAAAAGATGGAATTTGTGCCAATAAGAACATAAAGGAAAGAATGGAGCTATATATGAGGAAAAATCTTCTATAATATTAAAGCTAAGTTGGGGCTTCCCTGATGGCTCAGCTGGTAAAGAATCTGCCTGCAATGCGGGAGACCTGGGTTCAGTCCCTGGGTTTGGAAGATGCCCTGGAGAAGGGAAATGTTACCCGCTCCAGTATTCTGACCTGGAGAATTCCATGGACTGTATAGTTCATGGGGTCACAAAGAAGTTGGACACAACTCAGCGACTTCCACTTCACTTCAAAGTTGAAGTCAGTATTAATTCTAACTATATTATTATACATTAATGTTAATTACAACTCCAAGGACACCACTAAGAAAATAACTGAAAAAATATATATATATAAGAAAATTAGTAACAATCCTTTTAAACCTTTCAAAAAATAGAAGAGAGGGTGATACTTCCTATTTCATTCTATGAGGCCAGTGTTATCTTGATACCACAGACAGCCAAAGTGATCAAAAGAAAACTATAGCTCACAAGAAAACTAAAACTTCTGCTTTATTGACTACACCAAAGCCTCTGATTGTGTGGATCAAAACACACTGTCTTCAGTTTCCACAAACTGTGGAAAATTCTTCAAGGGATGGGAAAACCAGACCACCTTACCTGCCTCCTGAGAACTCTGTGTGCAAGCCAAGAAGCAACAGTGAGAACTGGGCATGGACTGGTTCCAAATTGGAAAAGGAGTACATCAAGGCTGTATATTGTCACTCTGCTTATTTAACTTATATGCAGAGTATATCGTGTGAAATGCCGGGCTGGATGAAGCACAAACTGAAATCAAGATTTCTGGGAGAAATATCAATAACCTCAGGTATGCAGATGACACCACTCTAATGCAAGAAAGCGAAGAACTAAAGAGCCACTTGATGAAAGTGAAAGAGGTGAGTGAAAAAGTTGGCTTAAAGCTCAACATTCAAAAGAGGAAGATCATGGCATCCAGTCCCATCATTTCATGGCAAACAGATGGGGAAACAATGGAAACAGTGACAGACTTTATTATTTTGGGCTCCAAAATCATTGCAGATAGTGACTGCAGCCATGAAATTTAAAGATGCTTGCTCCTTGGAAGAAAAGCTATGACCAACCTATACAGCATATTAGAAAGCAGAGACATTACTTTGCCAACAAAGTTCCGTCTAGTCAAAGCTATGGTTTTTCCAGTACTCATGTATGGATATGAGGGTTGGACTATAAAGAAAGCTGAGCGCTAAAGAATTGATGCTTTTGAACTGTGGTGTTGGGGAAGACTCTTGAGAGTCCCTTGGACTGCAAGGAGATTCAACTAGTCCATCCTAAAGGAGATCAGTCCTGAATATTCATTGGAAGGACTGATGTTGAAGCTGAAACTCCAATACTTTGGCCACCTGATGAGAAGAACTGACTCATTTGAAAAGACCCTGATACTGGGAAAAATTGAGGGCGGGAGGAGAAGGGGACGACAGAGGATGAGATGGTTGGATGGCATCACTGACTCAATGGACATAAGATTGAGCAAGCTCCGAGAGTTGGTGATATACAGGGAAGCCTGGTGTGCTTCAGTCCATGCGGTCACAAAGAGTCGGACACGACTGAGTGACTGGACTGAACTAGGACAACTATAATATAAATGAATGGAAAATAACAACATCCTCTTTGACCAGGATGTGAAATTGGAGCACTAACACATCTTCCTGACAGAACATAAAATAGTGTAGCCTCTATGGAAAACAGGGAATTCCCTTGTAGTCCAGTGATTAAGACTCTACACTCTCACTGCCAAGAGCCTGGGTTCAATCCCTGGTTGGGGAACTAGAATCCCATGAGGCATGTCACAAAAAAATATTTTTTAAAATAAAAAAAATTTTGACAGTTCTTCAAAAAGGTAAACAGAGAATTACCATGCCTCCATATGTGCCTGAGAATTGAAAACAGGTGTTCAAAACACTAACATATACACAAATGTTTCCAGTACCATTATTCATAATATTTCCTTTATGGCTCAGCTGGTAAAGAATCTGCCCACTATGCAGAAGACCCAGGTTCAATCCCTGGTTTGGGAGGATCCCCTGGAGAAGGAAATGGCAACCCACTCTAGAGTTCTTGCCTCAAGATTCCATGGACAGAGGAGCCTGGCAGTTTACAGTCCATGGAGTCACAAAGAGTCGGACACGACTGAAGTGATTTAGCACATATGCACGTAATAAGGGAAAAAAATCAGAAAAATTATATATGTATAAAACAGAGTCACTGCTGTAACTTGAAATTAACACAATATTTTAAATCAACTTCACTTCGATTTTTAAAATCTCATCAATCAAGAGGATTTTTGTTTTGTCTTGTTTTAGTGGAGAGGGTAGGGAGTGGGGTGAAAATAAATCAGACAGATAACTGCTGATTTGACATGTTCTCCAGTTTACTCTGAAAAAAATCTGCCCAGATATGCTCAAGATCCATCTGTCGTCTGAAAAGGACTAAGGGAGATCTTTAATCTAGACAAAACCTTCAGGGACATGATATTTGGACATTTTAAACTGCCCCATACTGATGGAAAGGCTGAGGGCCCCAGACAGGGTCCTCTGAGTGGACTGTGCAAGGTCATGGAAGACCAGTTCTCAGAGCCAGCACCTGGTGCTGTTGTGCCAAATTAGTTTAAATCTCCCATGCCAGGTAAAGATGCCAAAGAACGCAGCTCTCTCTGTTTGAACAGCTTGTTTCTCTTCATCCACCTTCGGCCAGGGCCTGAGTTATTCTCATTTCTCACTGAACAGGTGGACAAGGAAATGGCAAACCCACTCCAGTACTCATGCCTGGAAAGACCCATGGACTGGAGGACCCTGGTAGGCTACAGTCCATGGGGTCGCAAAGTGTCAGACACGACTGATGTGACTAAGCAAGCATATACTGTCATGTATTTCCTATTTGATTGATCATAGACAACAAGACAATTGGCTTTACATATTATTTTTACTCAAGAAGGAAAATTTAGACATGTTGTGTACAACTGTTCTTATAAATATTCTGAAGAACTTCTCTGAATCTCAAACAAATTTAATTTGTCATTCAGACGGAGAAGCAATTTAAAAAAATTATTGATCACAAACACAAAGTTCAGGAAGAAGCCAAATGAAGTACTGGAGCATTCCAGGAAGGGTAAGCAGCAGGACAACTAAAATCCTAACTGAATTTAAACATGACTATTGGTTGCAAGTGATTAAACTTAAAATCACCTTAAACCAAAATGTACTGACTTGTATTTAAAATGTCTAATGGTGGGAGTTCCCTGGAGGTCCAGTGGTTAAGACTTCCAGCTTCCACTGCAGGGAGCATGGGTTCCATCCTTGGTCAGGAACTAAGATCCTGCATGCTGCATGGCATGCCAGGGGGGAAAAAAGAAAGAAAGAAAAGAAAAAATGTCCAGTGGAGAATCTGGCTTTAATTGTGGTCCAGAAGCTCATGGGCTTCCCAGGTGGCACTAGTGGTAAGGAACCCATCCCATCTGCAATGCAGGGGACATAAGAGATGCAAGTTCAATCCCTGGGTCTGGAAGATCCCCTGGAGAAGGAAATGGCAACCCACTCCAGTATTCTTGTCTGGAGAATTCCATAGACAGAGGAGCCTGGTGGGCTACAGTCTCAGTTCAGTTCAGCTGCTCAGTTGTGTCCGACTCTTTGCGACCCCATGAACTGCAGCATGCCAGGCCTCCCTGTCCATCATCAACTCCAAGTCCACCCTAATTCATGTCCATCGAGTCGATGATGCCATCCAGCCATCTCATCCTCTGTCGTCCCCTTCTCCTCCTGTCCTCAATCTTTTCCAGCATCAGGGTCTTTTCCAATGAGTCAGCTGTTTGCATCAGGTGCCCAAAGTATTGGAGTTTCAGCTTCAACGTATAGTCCAACTCTCACATCCATACATGACCACTGGAAAAACCATAGCCTTGACTAGACAGAGCTTTGTTGACAAAATAATGTCTCTTCTTTTTAATATGCTATCTAGGTTGGTCATAACTTTCCTTCCAAGGAGTAAGCGTCTTTTAATTTCATGGCTGCAGTCACCACCTGCAGTGATTTTGGAGCCCAGCTACAGTCTATGGGGCTGCAAAGATTTCAACAGGACTCAAGCAACTTAACAGGCACACATCACTTGGTACTGCTTTTCTGTTTGTTCCTGTTGAAAACTAATAAAGGAAACCTCAACTAAAATTAGAGGCGGTAATGACCTGCAAAGAAAACTCTCACATATTGCCATTCACCATTATTTGCATACACTGACCTTCATTTACATGCTGCTGCTGCTGTTAAGTCGCTTCAGTCGTGTCCGACTTTCTGCGACCCCATAGACGGCAGCCCATTAGGCTCCTCCATCCCTAGGATTCTCCAGGCAATAATACTGGAGTGGGTTGCCATTTCCTTCTCCAATGCATGCATGCATGCTAAGTCGCTTCAGTCGTGTCCGACTCTGTGCGACCGCATGGAGAGCAGCCCACCAGGCTCCCCTGTCCACGGCATTTTCCAAGCAAAAATACTGGAGTGGGTTGCCATTTCCTACATGCACTGACTTTCATTTCCCTGCTCCGTAGGAAAAAGGGTACATCCTTGCACTCCCAGATAGGAAATACAAGTACTTTACTAGCCCATGGGCATCATATCTCCTTGCTCAGCGAAAGTCCAGCCAATGGGAAACATCACAGTTCACCCAATGAGAAGTCGTTGCCACCTACTTCCCTCCAATGAACTTTCATTTAGAACAGCATCTCCCAACCCACCACCCGCCCCCACCTTTCCCCTATAAAAGCAGGCTTGCTTCCTTTGTTCTCCGGATGTGCCTGTGGTTTGCCATAGATGGCAAGTCTTGAAGTTTAGTTCAGTTCAATCGCTCAGTCGTGTCTGACTCTTTGCGACCCCATGAACCGCAGCACGCCAGGCCTCCCTGTTCATCACCAACTGCCAGAGTCTACCCAAACCCATGTCCATTGAGTCGGTGATGCCATCCAACCATCTCATCCTCTGTCGTCCCCTTCTCCTCCCGTCCTCAATCTTTCCCAGCATCAGGGTCTTTTCAAATGAGTCAGCTCTTCGCATCAGGTGGCCAAAGTATTGGAGTTTCAGCTTCAACATCAGTCTTCCAATGAACATTCAGGACTGATCTCCTTTAGGATGGACTAGTTGAATCTCCTTGCAGTCCAAGGGACTCTCAACAGTTTTCTCCAACACCACAGTTCAAAAGCATCAATTCTTCAGCGCTCAGCTTTCTTTATAGTCCAACCCTCATATCCATACATGAGTACTGGAAAAACCATAGCCTTGACTAGATGGACCTTTGTTGTCAACGTAATGTCTCTGCTTTTTAATATGCTGTCTAGGTTGGTCATAACTTTCCTTCTGAGGAGTAAGTGTCTTTTAATTTCATGACTGCAATCACCATCTGCAGTGATTTTGGAGCCCCCAAAAATAAAGTCAGCCACTGTTTCCCCATCAATTTGCCATGAAGTGATGGGACCAGATGCCATGATCTTAGTTTTCTGAATGTTGAGCTTAAGCCAACTTTTTCACTCTCCTCTTTCACTTTCATCAAGAGGCTATTTAGTTCTTCTTCACTTTCTGCCATAAAGTTGGTGTCATCTGCATATCTGAGGTTATTGATATTTCTCCCGGCAATCTTGATTCCAGCTTGTGTTTCTTCCAGCCCAGTGTTGATCATGATGTACTCTGCATATAAGTTAAATAAGCAGGGTGACAATATACAGCCTTGACGTACTCCTTTTCCTATTTGGAGCCAGTCTGTTGTTCCATGTCCAGTTCTAACTGTTGCTTCTTGACCTGCATACAGGTTTCTCAAGAGACAGGTCAGGTGGTCTGGTATTCCCATCTCTTTCAGAATTTTCCACAGTTTATTGTGATCCACACAGTCAAAGGCTTTGTCATAGTCAATAAAGCAGAAATAGATGTTTTTCTGGAACTTTCTTGCTTTTTCGATGATCCAGCGTATGTTGGCAATTTGATCTCTGGTTCCTCTGCCTTTTCTAAAACCATCTTGAACATCTGGAAGTTCACGGTGCAAGTTCAGTTTTTTGCTTTTCCCAGATAAACCCATTTTGCTGATAAAACTGGCTGATTTTAGGTGATCAGTGTCATTCTCAATCACGTTCTTCTCACTCAGAGTCAAAGATGACACCGGGCACTTCCAGCTATATCCTACCCAGCAACCCCAGAAACAGAGTGCATCCCTTGTCCAGTCACCTCAGGAATGCGTTGGACTTGAGTCTCATTGGCCCTGCCTGGGTCACATGTCCATTTCTGAGCCAATCACTGAGGCCGGTGGGGGTGTGTGGCATGTCCTCATTGGCCAGAACTGGGCCTTGAGTCCACCCCTGTGGCCCTATTGAAAGGAGCGGGTGGGGGAGTAAACTGTACCCTGTTGGTACTTCAGGGTGCTGTCTCTTCTGGAAGAATAAACAAGGGGAGCTGAGCAGAAACAGCCTCACTGAAAGCACAGGACAAACAAGGTCCTGTATGATCAGCTCCTGCAGATTCACTTTGTGTCTCTCTTCTCTCCACCTCTTTTACTTGGATCTGCTTTCTCTTCCTCAGATGTGCTCGGTGCTCCACCTCAAGGCCTTTCTAAGTGCCATTCCACGTTCCTGGAATGCTCTTCCACCACTGTGCCTAGTTAACACCTACTTACCTTTCATTTCAAACATCACACTTCCTCAGGGAAGCTGTGGCAGTTATTGTCCAAATATGGCCACAGTTAACGTCTTCCACAGCACACACTCTTCTTACAAGGCGCCTTCGACAAGCTGCTCGTTGAAAAGTGTGGTCTGTGTTCCTTTCCCTTGAATCCAGGTGAGCTTGAGACTGTTGCAGTGAAAAGTACAAAAGAGGAATGAGGGGGTTTTGTTTTTGTTTTTCCATTTCCTGAGAACAACAACATCCAGTTAGGACCACTGGGGGACGGTTTACTCCCCTACCTGCCCCTTTCAGTAGGGCCGCAGGGGTGGACTCAAGACCCAGTTCTGGCCAATGAGGACATTCCACGCACCCCCACCAGCCTCAGTGAATGGCTCAGGAATGGACGTGTGACCCAGGCAGGGCTAATGAGACTCAAGCCCAACAACAAAAAGGGAACAGTGACTAGGCCAGAGAACAAGCACAGACGCGCATGAAAGAGCAAATCACCCCTAGTTTTACTTTAAAATAATTTTTATTCATTTATGTTTGGCTGTGCTGGGTCTTCGTTGCTGCATGGGCCTTTCTCTAGTTGGCAGTGTGCAGGGGCTGTTCTTTGTTATGGTGTGTAGGCTTCTCATTGTGGTAGTTTCTCTTGTTGCAGAGCATAGGCTCTAGGCACATGGGCTCAGTAGTTGTGGCACACAGTCTTAGTTGCTCCATGGCATGTGGGATCTTACTGGACCAGGGATTGAACCCGTGTCTCTGCATTGGCAGGCAGATTCTTTACCACTGATCCACCGGGGAAGCCTCCCTAGTTTTACTGTAATACTTTGGCTACCTGATGCAAAGAACTGACTCATTGGAAAAGACCCTGATGCTGGGAAATATTGAAGGCAGGAGGAGAAGGGGATGACAGAGGATGAGATGGTTGGATGGCATCACCGACTCGATGGACATGATTTTGAGTAAACTTTGGGAGTTGGTGATGCACAGGGAGGCCTGGCGTGTTGCAGTCCATGGAGTCGCAAAGAGCTGGACATGACTGAGTGACTGAACTGAACTGAACTGAATCTGTAGTCTGTAACTAAGTTTGCTTTTCCCAAAACTAACCTGACACTATGTAAATTACATCCTGAACCTATAGCCCCTAACTCTGCATGAGTTATTAATACATCCTGCACCTGTTACCCTTTAACTCTACAATAATTACATCCTGTACCTGGTGCTTACCTTCTCCAAGCTCCCTTTGCACACCACTCCTTGTAGCTTTTTGGATTTCAGACACGAATGCTCCAGTACAATAAACCAGAGACAAATGTAAACAATAACCAGGCTATGGGACTGCCAGACCAAATTACTGTGTTAACTGAAATCAAGATCTTTCCTACTTTGCTCCTTATCACATACCCCAGACTCTGAGCCCCATCTATATGATCCCCTCAGATTCCCACGGACTGGGGCACAGTTCTTGAGGCACTAGTCTGCAGTGTTCTCTCCTTGGCCAGCTGAGGATCAAAGCCATCTTTCTATTTCCTCCAAACTCTGTCTCCGAATGTTTTTATTTGGCTTTGGTGCGGAGAGAAAGCCAAGATTTTAATGGTAAACAAGACAAGTATCAAAGTGACACTACATGACTTTCAAATTTAGTGACAAAATGTGAAAAATCTGCCTGATTCTCTCAGACATTCACTCTTAGAACCCAGTCATCATGCCGTAAGTAAGCAAAATGGCCCTAACAGAGAGGAGCTAGGATCCCCGGCCCAAATCCCTCACTAAACTCCAGCTGTCAGCCAGCACCAATGAGCAGGCCAGGTGAGTCAGCCATCTTCAAGAGAATCCTCCAGAACCTTGACAGCATCAAGGGACAGAAGCCAGACACTGAAGGCCACGTTTTAGATTCTTCCATTTATATGAAATGTTTAGTTATGAATATCTGCAGAAACTGTGATGAGAAATTGTCATATATTGAGATATACAGAAGTCATTCCGGTTTATACATAAGTTAACTTGAAGTTTCTTTTTTTAAAATTTTTATTGCAGTATAGTTGATTTACAATGTTGTGTTAGTTTCAGGTGTGCTGCAAAGAACTGAACTCGGGGTTATACATATAACCCCTCTTTTTGAGATTCTTTTCCCATATAGGTCATTACAGAATATTGAGTAGAGTTCTCTATGCTAGACAGTAGATCCTTACCTGTTATCTATTTTATATACAGTAGTGTGTATATGTCATTCCCAATCCCCCAATTTATGAGTTAACCTGAATTTTGTGTTAACGTTTCAGTCTGTTTGTGGCCTATCAAACATACATTGTACATCTGCTTTAATTACTAGAGAAAAGGACATGTTGACTAAAACTAAAGAATGTTTATGGTATGGAGAAGGAAATGGCAACACACTCCAGTATTCTTGCCTGGGAAATCGCATGGACAGAGGAGCCTGGCAGGCTACTATAGTCCATGGGGTTGCAAAAGAGTCAGACATGACTTAGAAACTAAACAACATGGATTTGTCAGTTTCTGTTATGTGAGTATTGTAAGAAGCTAAGTAATTAAAAGCATTCAGTTCAGTTCAGTTGAGTCGCTCAGTCATGTCCGACTCTTTGCGACCCCGTGAATCACAGCACGCCAGGCCTCCCTGTCCATCACCAACTCTCGGAGTCTACCCAAACCCATGTCCATCGAGTTAGTGATGCCATCCAACCATCTCATCCTCTGTCATCCCCTTCTCCTCCTGCCCTCAATCCTTCCCAGCATCAGGGTCTTTTCCAATGAGTCAACTCTTCGCATGAGGTGGCCAAAGTATTGGAGTTTCAGCTTCAACATCAGTCCTTCCAAGGAACACCCAGGACTGATCTCCTTTAGGATGGACTGGTTGGATCTCCTTGCAGTCCAAGGGATTCTCAAGAGTCTTCTCCAGCACCACAGCTCAAAAGCATCAATTCTTCAGTGCTCAGCTTTCTTCACCATCCAACTCTCACATCCATACATGACCACTGTGATTAAAAAAAAAAGAATGTCTATGTTAAAAATAAAGATTAAATTCCTCTCTTCTTGGGATGCCAATGCTTGTCCTCCTTTGATGATAAGACTTCCTTCCCAGGTGCTAAGGTCATGCTGACTCACTGTATAGTGCTGACTTATGTGTTTCTTTTTTCTTTGAAATGTATCCCTGACTTGTTTAATGTTCTTTGTTCTGACACGATACAAAACTGTGCTGGAAATCATGCTTCTCTGGAGCAGTTTCTCAGAGTCATCTGGGAATCAGGCTGTCAGACTGGTCTTCAGTTTGGCTCAAATAAAACTCTTTTCTCTTCTTATTGTTGTTGTTCAGTCGCCCCGCTGTGTCCAGCTCTTTGCGACGCCATGGACCGCAGCACTCCACGCCTCCCTGCCCCTCACCGTCTCCTGAAGTTTGTCCAAGCTCATGTCTATTCTTATTATCGATTGTTTATTGATTATTTTCATTGATGACACAAAGTAGAGTAGTGATTGCCTGGGGCTGGGGAGAGGGAAGCATGGGGAATGACTGCCCGAGAGTACAGGATTTCTTTTTAGGGAAATGAGAATGTCCTGGAATTAGGTAGTGAAGATGGCTGGACAACCTTATGAGTATACCAGAAACCTCTCAGCTGTATAGTTTGAAATGGTGGATTGTTTAGTATGTAATTTATATCCTTAGGGAAAAAAGTGTACTCTCCCATCCCAGTCAAGCTGCCCCAGATGGTGCCATGTGGAGCCCAGACTTGGTGGCCACATTGAATTCTGCCCAAACTGCAGCGTTGTGCGCAAAATAAATGACTGTAGTTGTTTTAAGTCACTAGGTTTTAGGATAGAGTGTTCCAGAATGTCTGAGACAGAAGCATTCCCTAACCACCTCCCCGGTCCGGGCGTGACCCCTGTTGTCTCTGTTACCTTTTGTTGTTGCTGCTGTTGCTGCAGTACCTATTCAGTTTGTAATTAAATATTTGATTAATTGCTGTCTTCCCCACTGGCCAGCGGGCCCTGGCTCTGTGTTTAGCAAGGACCAGTTTCCAGAGGCGTGTGCACACATGGTATTTGAGGACCACGTGGCAGATATCAAGCTGGGTAGAAAGCAGGTAAACTTGGCTTTATGGGACCCTGGTGAGCAGGAAGAGGGTGGTCAACTGAGGCCCCTCTCCTACCTGGATGCTGATGTTGTACTGATATGTCTCTCTGTTGGTAGCCCTGATAAAAGGACATTTATCAGGAAACATCAGTTATTCATCAGAAAAACATCTCAGAAAAATGCACTCCAGAAGCCAAGCATTTCTGTTCCAGCGGACCCATTATCCTGCTTGAGAGAAGAAGGATCTCTGGAAAGACGAGTGCAGTAAGTGGCAGCCAACCAAGATACAGCAGGAGTCGGGAAAACTAGAGCAAGACAAAAGCATGGCAAATAGGATTGGTGCTTTGAGATACATGGGGTGTGCAGCGAAGAGCAAAGATGGAGGGAGGAAGGTTTTTGAAATCGGTGTGAGAGCAGCTCTGCAAGCCAGAGAAAAGAAGAAAAACTCTAAGCCTTCCCTGGCGGTCCAGTGGTTGACAGTCTGTGCTTCCAATGCAGGGAGCACCAGTTCAATCTCTGGTAGGGGAACTGGATTCCACATGCTGTGGGTATTTTCAAAAACAAAAAAAAAGAGAGAAAACATCTGGGTGCTTTGTCTTGGGAAACTGTGTTGCAGAGCACAGCCCTCATGCAGTAAATTTTTAGTGCTATTTATTAATCTTAGTGGATGATTACTGGCCTTTTTCATTTACCTGTAAAATTTATTTAAGATTACATATCAGAAGTCATTTTGCTATCAGTGTTTAGAAGTCAACCATGCTTATTCAAACCACCTGGCCTGCCAGGGTCCCTCTACTCTCCCATCTGACACCAACCCCATAGACTATAGCCCACCAGGCTCCTCTGTCCATGGGATTCTCCAGGCAAGAATACTGGAGTGGGTTGCCATTTCTTTCTCTACCCATCTGACACACCAGGCACTGATTCGAGTTACAATTATCAGTTCAGTTCAGTTCAGTCGCTCAGTCGTGTCCGACCTTTTGCAACCCCACGAACTGCAGCACACCAGGCTTCCCTGTCCATCACCAACTCCTGAAGCTTGCTCAGACTCATGTCCATCGAGTTGGTGATGCCATCCAACCATCTCATCCTCTGTCATCTCGTTCTCCTCCTGCCTTCAATCTTTCTCAGCATCAGGGTCTTTTCCAATGAGTCAGTTCTTCGCATCAGGCGGCCAAAGGATTGAAGTTTCAGCGTTAACATCAGTCCTTCCAATGAATATTCAGGACTGACTTCCTTAGGATGGACTGGTTTGATCTTGCAGTCCAAGAGACTCTCAAGAGTCTTCTCCAATACCACAGTTTAAAAGCATCAATTCTTTGGTACTCAGCTTTCCTTACAGTCCAACTCTCACATCCATACATGACTACTAGAAAAACATATATAATATATATAACTACTATAGATATAATAAATATAAGTGTATGTAACTATAAAATAGTTACAACTGCTTTATAAGTAACATGTCCTGCTTGTCATCTGTCCGCTGTAAGGTATTCTGAGTCACTATTTCAGAGGTTTACTCCTTTATAGATTTCATTCGCATCCTGTTTTTTAAAGATGTACTCAGCCAGAAAGGCCAAAGTCCATGCAGTTGTGGAAAGTTACAACTCTATGGTTTCATGTTAGTTATAGTTACTGTGTAATTAGTGCCACTGAATGTAGGTTACTCCAAATAAATAAATCTATCCAAGACTAGATGTAGGTTTTTTTTTTTTTCTGGTATAATTGATACTGATATTTGTCATCCCTGTTGAAAGTGTCTTGGTTTGTTTGTGTCTGTAAGAAAGTGTATTTGAAAATAAAGTCAGTTCCTGTGTACTGAAGTAAAAGATGGCCATATCACCCACATTCCTCCCCACACATCCCAGTATCTCCTTCCCAGGGCCAGGCTAAGTGAACTGGAATTTAGTTTCATACCTGAGACACTTCGGCATCTCAGGCATAACCTGAGATGGGCATAACCTGTCTCACGTGGGTGGTGGGGGCTTGTTCTGGTCCACAATGCTCCTTCTTACCCTTCGCAGGTTTCCTCCTAAAGGAGCCTCCAGTTCTCTTGGGGGTCACCCAGTGTCTCTTGCCTCTCCAGCTGATTAAACATTCTGTATCAGTTGATTTTTTTCCAATTACTAAAGAATAAAGACAGGTTTCTAAAACTCTGTGTTGAGTGCTTATCTTGCATTAGCTAATTTGTAGCCAACATCCCAAGAAGGGGATATATTATTCGTTTCCTTTTTAGGGATGAGAAAATTAAGGTTCAGAGTAGTAGAGCAGTTTGCCCAAGGCCATGTAACTATCTGGCATTTACATCCAGGTCTGCATTTTAACAGAGACTGCGTAGATAACCAGAACCCTGTAGTGCTGTTCTAGGTGGGAAATCAGAGTTGCAAGGGTACCAGGGATGCGTTTGTAAGTGTTGTCAAGAGCCAATACAACAGGGTGATGGAGAAAGATGTCACCTTGCCTGGCTGAGCTTTTGCTTTGCTTTCTCAGATTCTCTTTGGGAATGAACTTCCTGGGTCTTGTGAAACCTGTACCTTTTGCACTCTCCTTGAGGAAATGAACTTCCTGGGTCTTGTGAAACCTCTATCTTTTGCACTCTTCTTGCATTCACCATGAAGCCATGAAAGGCTTATTGGGTTGACTTGCTATTAAGAAAATCTTACTCACCAGACAATGAATCTTTTGAATAGCAAAAACTTCTAAATTGAAATTTTTCTCCTCTTAAAACAATTGTCTCATTGGTACCCATGGAAAACAAAAAAACTAAAAAATGGATACAAAGAAATATAATGGCCAGCCTTTGGGACTCGCTTACTAAGGTGAAAGAACAGAAATTAAATTTAGGACAAATTAAAAGCCAAACCTGACCTAAATCCCCTATCCCCTCCTCTTACACACTTCTTATCCCCAACAGCTTGTCCCTGATCCTCTAGAAGATCTTTTGAATCTATGGACCCCTGGTCGAAACCCACTTCCCATTTCACAAAGGAAACAGATGACCAGAACTTTTCCCATGCCTTCCTGCAAATGATCAGGAAATAGCTCAGCTAGAGGCTGACAGTCGAGATTAGATAGACATGATATTAGAGACTGTCTCCTCTAAAGTGAGGGGAAGGAAATGGCACCCCACTCCAGTACTCTTGCGTGAAAAATCCCATGGACAGAGGAGTCTGGTAGGCTATAGTCCCTGGGGTCACTAAGAGTCGGACATGACAGAGCAATTTCACTTTCACTTTTCACTTTCATGCATTGGAGAAGGAAATGGCAACCCACTCCAGTATTCTTGCCTGGAGAATCCCAGGGACAGAGGAGCCTGGTGGGCTGTCGTCTATGGAGTCGCACAGAGTCGGACACAACTGAAGCGACTTAGCAGCAGCAGCAGCCTCTAAAGTGAATTGGCCTGAGGTTGATGGTACACTCAGAAACAAGGAAAAGCATTAATAATAATTACTCTAGACTTCTGATAATAGACAATTACACTCCAAAATGCCTAGGCAAAAACTTGCATTGTCTCTATATCCCTTGAAGATGTAAACCGAACCATGTCTTTGAAATATAAATACCCAAGTGGTATTTAAAACCATGCCCACACTTGCTTGAGACTGAGTGAAAGTTGCTCAGTTGTGTCTGACTCTTTGCAACCCCAGGGACTGTAATCTATGGCATGCTCCAAGTCAGAATACTGGAGTGGGTGGCCTTTCCCTTCTCCAGGGGACCTTCCCAACCCAGGGAGAGAACCCAGGTCTCCCACATAGCAGGCGGATTCTTTACCATCTGAACCACCAGGGAAGCCCAAGAATACTGGAGTGCATAGCCTATCCCTTCTCCAGTGGATCGTCCCAACCCAGAAATCCAACCGGGGTCTCCTGCATTGCAGGCAGATTCTTTACCAGGTGAGCTATGAGGGAAGCCAACTGAAGAGAGTGGCTATTTCACTTATTTATGGTGTGCTGCCCAGCCTGCTGGATCTTGGTTCCTCAACCAGGGACTGAATTCAGGACCATGGTAGTAAAAGTGCCAAGACCTAACCACTGAATTGCCAGGGAATTCCCTACTTTATTTTTGAGGTCTTTTAAAAATACAAACTGCTGAAAGGGCTCTCTTGCCCAAATTCTAGATCACAGCCTCCTTAAGATTACAGTTGACCCTTGAACGATATGGGGATTAGGAGCACCAATCCTCCATGAAACCGAAAATCCATGTATAACTTTACACTCATCCCTCAGGACCTGCAGTTTCCCATCCATGGAGTCAGCCAACCACAGATTGTGTGGTCCTGTCCCGGACATGGACCCATGCATTTCAAACCTGTGTTGTTTGAGGGTCCATATACTTGTCAAAATCATTTCCTGTGGCGATTCTTTGCAACTCCACGGACAGTAGTAGCCTGCCAGGCTCCTCTTCAAGATTCTCCAGGCAAGAATACTGGAGTGGGTTGCCATTCTCTTCCCCAGGAAATCTTGCCCACCTCCCCCCACCCCCACACACTCTCAGGGATTGAACCTGGGTCTCCTGCATCCCAGGCAGATTCTTTACCAAGTGAGTCACTAGGGAAGCCTGCACTTGTCAAGAACAAATACAAATCTTAAAAATCTTCTCCACAAATATTAACAAAAAGCTTTAAAGTGTGTAACCTTAACTTGTTCCTTTGTTTTAAACGGTCTATAAACAGCCCGCTTTGGTCATTTCTTAGATCTTTTCAAACAGTTGCTAATATCGGAAGGGAAGGAATACAGAAACACAGGAGGGACAGCCAAGAAATATTAGTGCAGCCTTGGGGCAGGGTTCTGGTTCCTCCTCAAGGAATATATGTAACAATATGAGTTCTGCAGAACTATGGCCCCCACACAGGTGGAGGATGGTAATTCAAGGACAGACACAAGATTCCTGGAGCACTACCCTGTTACCTCACCAGCAACCAATCAGAAGAAAGTCATACATCCTGCAGCCCTCACCCCAAATTTCACCTGTAAAACTTCTCCCCCAGACCATTGGGGAATTCATGGTTTTTGAGCACGAGCCTCATTTGGCTCACTGAACTCCCGTGTTTTGGTTTGTTGGCCCTACTGTGCTTCAAGCACACAAACATTGTTTGGCAACACTTGGACTCGTCATCAGACTGAACGGTCAAGTCTTGGTCCAGCTGTCTGACCCAGGCAGGTCACTTTGCCTCCTTGAAGCCTTGGTTTCCTCATCTCCTCTTTCAATCAGGATAACAATAGTACTTACCTCCTGGGATAATGTGAGGATTCAATTATATGATACACACAAAATGTCTCAACGGTCTAGAAGAGTATTTGAAAAATAACAGCCACTTCTAATTTTAGCACTGTGCCCAGTGCAAAAATACTGCAGATAAAGACAGTAGCTGTTTTACTCCCTAATAAGTCAGAAAAGAATTTGAATTCCCCTGGAATTCAGACCCATCATGTTGACTCAGCAGCTTAGATTCAGACGCCATAGTCTTTGGGGCTATGAATGGCTTATGTGCACGCAAGTCATATTTTCAAAAGTTGCCTTGACTTGTCTGTGTTTCTATAATGTAGCTGTCTCCAATTTGTAAAATTCCATCTGTGCTCCCCACCTCAGCCCTGCTCTCTAGACAGCCTTTCCTGCATTTCCTAAGAAAAGGCACCCTACCAGGAGGGAGGTGACTAAACCTTGGTACGGGGCACTAAACTCTTCTTTTTAATATTTATTTTTATTTATTTGACTGTGCTGGGTCTTAGTTGCAGCAGGCGGTATCTTCGATCTTTGTTGTGGTGTGTGAACTCTTAGTTGCGGCATGTGGGATTTAGTTCCCTGATCAGGGACTGAACCTAGGCTCGTTGCATTGGGAACTTGCCGTCTTAGCCCCTAGGCCCGTTGCATTGGGAACTTGCCGTCTTAGCCACGGGACCACCGGGGAAATCCTGACACTTAATCTTTGAAATGCAACTTTGATCCAGCTGAGATCCTCTGATAGGACATGACAGCAAGAGTTATCTTAAGAATTCCTTAATCCTAAATCCTTTTGGTAAACAAAGCATTGGGTGAATTTATCACTCATTCCTCCAAAAGTGTCCTGTTGACAGTGGCATGAGAATGTCATTTTACCTGGCAGGTCTGTTTTACTTCCTCTAAAGGACTGACGTTACTTGCCACTGCCTCATCTCACACCCCCCAAATTCCATTTTAAAATCTCATACATGGCAACGTTCCAATGTGAGAACTATGTATATGCCACAGTGAGAAATCAGGACCTCTGATCTCCATAGGTTCCATGTTCTTAGTCCCTCTGGAAGAGGAAGGCTGGGCTGCATTCAGGCTCCACGACTCATAGTCAATTTCTCTGGATCAGTTACTTCTCTGCAACTGTTTCATTTGTAAAATGAGCCATCTTGCAGGACTTCATTCATTCAGCCATTCTACAAACATTATTCTACCAGGGAGGAGCAAGGTAGGCAAGGTTTCTGTCCTGCAAAGCAGTCCAGCGTGGGCACCAGATGTGGAACAAAGAGTCTCAGTCCAGGCTGTGTAGGTGGAACTGCCACAGTGATGGTGTGGGTGGGGGAATTCTGGGGAGTTCTGGGGATGAGCGTCACCTACCGCTCTCCAGGTGCAATGCAGGGAACACCCTAAACTCCAGAATTGCTGAGTGAGGAGTCATCAGAAAATGTGGGAATGTAGGGGACCAAGGGCATTCAGATCTATCACTGTTCTCTGGGATTTAGTGGCAGTTTCTCTGACAGCCAGTTTACTAAGAAGTTTACTAGGGAGGGCATTTGGAATCAACACCTAGGGAGGGAGATTGGGAGGGGAAGGGGGAAGCTGGGTTCCTGAAAGTCCTCAGCTTACCACTCAGGAAGCTGTGAAGTTGATGGAATTCCACAGAATTGTCCCAAGTTGGGCTGCAGAGGCTGGCCCTTTATACTCCAGCATGGACCAGGCACTAGAAGTGGTCTGCCCTAAAGAAGGGGACATGGACTTCCTGGTGGTCCAGTGGTTAAGAATCCGCCTGCCAATGCAGGGGACGCCAGTTCAATCCCTGGTCTGGGAAGATCCCACATGCCCTGGAGCAACTAAGCTGTGGGCCACAGCTATTGAGCCTGTGCTCTAGAGTCCATGCTCTGCAACAAGAGAAACCACTGCAGTGAGAAGCCCGTGCACCGCAACGAGAGAGTAACTCTCGCTTGCTGCAACTAGAGAAAGCCCATGCACAGCAACGAAGACCCAGAGCAACCAAAAATAAAAAATAAGTCAATAAATAAATTAAATTAAAAAAAAAAGAGTGGCATGACCTTAAGCCTCCATCCCTACTTGGAAGCCTTCTCCTTTCTATATCCCTCCCTTTTCTCAGCCCCTCCCACCCCCAAAAATAGATTTGAAAAGAGAAACCTAGTCTAGAGAACATTTAGGAAGAAAAAAGATTTAAACTGAGATCTGGAGAATGAGTGGAAATCAACTAGAGAGAGAGGAGAGAGAGAAGGAGGAAGTTTTTGGGCCAAGGGAAGAGCATAAGCAAAGGTCCAGTGGTAAGGGGGGAGGGACAAGGAGGTGGCGGGGAGGAAGTGCCTCTCATTCAGGATAACTGAAAATAACTAAGCAGGGGTTGGTGGACTGGAGGTTGTTCTGATTCTGCCATCTACCTGAAAGTTATATAAACCATTTAAACCTCAGTTTCTATGTGAACAGGATGAAACAGGATACCTTTAAATCATTAGTAACTTACTACACACTATCTCCTGGATCATGCTCTAAAAAATTTCTATCTCTGCATCTTACCGATAATTACATATGTTTAGAGCTCCCTCTTTGGAAAGACTGTTTGGTATTCCATTTACCTTAATTTATTTAACTTTGGGATTAAGTTACTTTCTTAAGTCCCTTACTTTCTTTGGGATTGGAATGAAAACTGACCTTTTTCAGGCCTGTGGCCACTGCTGAGTTTTCCAAATCTGCTGGCATATTGAGTGCAGCACTTTCACAGCATCATCTTTGAGGATTCGAAGTAGCTCAACTGGAATTCCATCACCTCGACTAGCTTTGTTCGTAGTGATGCTTCCTAAGGCCCACTTGACCTCACGTTCCAGGATGTCTGGCTCTAGGTGAGTGATCATACCATCGTGATTATCTGGGTCATGAAGATCTTTTTGGTATAGTTCTTCTGTGTGTTCTTGCCACCTCTTAATATCTTCTGCTTCTGTTAGGTTCATACCATTTCTGTCCTTTATTGTGCCCATCTTTGGAAGAAATGTTCCCTTGGTATCTCTAATTTTCTTGAAGAGATCTCTAGTCTTTGCCATTCTATTGTTCTCGATTTCTTTGCATTTGATCACTGAGGAAGGCTTTCTTATCTCTCCTTGCTAGTCTTTGGAACTCTGCATTCAAATGGGTATATCTTTCCTTTTCTCCTTTGCTTTTCGCTTCTCTTCTTTTCACAGCTGTTGGTAAGGCCTCCTCAGACAGCCATCTTGCTTTTTTAGATCTTTTTGGGGGGATAGCCTTGATCCCTGTCTCCTGTACAATGTCATGAACTTCCATCCATAGTTCATCAGGCACTCTGTCTATCAGATCTAATCCCCTGAATCTATTTTTCACTTCCACTATATAATCATAAGGGATTTGATTTAGGTCATACCTGAATGGTCTAGTGGTTTTCCCTACTTTCTTCTATTTAAGTCTGAATTTGGCAATAAGGAGTTCATGATCTGAGCCACAGTCAGCTCCCAGTCTTTCTTTTGCTGACTGTATAGAGCTTCTCCATCTTTGGCTGCAAAGAATACGATCAATCTGATTTCGGTATTGACCATCTGGTGATGTCCACGTGTAGAGCCTTCTCTTGTGTTGTTGGAAGAGGGTGTTTGCTATGACCAGTGCGTTCTCTTGGCAAAACTCTGTTAGCCTTTGCCATGCTTCATTCTGTACTCCAAGGCCAAATTTGGAAAACACAGCAGTGGCCAAAGGAATGGAAAGCTCAGTTTTCATTCCAATCCCAAAGAAAGGCAATGCCAAAGAATGCTCAAACTACCGTACAATTGCACTCATCTCACATGCTAGTAAAGTAATGCTCAAAATTCTCCAAGCTAGGCTTCAACAGTAAGTGAATCGTGAACTTCCAGATGTTCAAGCTGGATTTAGAAAAGGCAGAGGAACCAGAGATCAAATTGCCAACATCCGCTGGATCATCGAAAAAGCAAGAGAATTCCAGAAAAACACCTATTTCTGCTTAATTGACTATGCTAAAGCCTTTGACTGTGTGGATCACAACAAACAGTGGAAAATTCTTCAAGAGATGGGAATACCAGAGCACCTGACCTGTCTCTTGAAAGATCTGTATGCAGGTCAGGAAGCAACAGTTAGAACCAGAGGTGGAACAGCAGACTGGTTCCAATTAGGGAAAGGAGTATGTCAAGGCTGTATATTGTCACTCTGCTTATTTAACTTATATGCAGAGTACATCATGAGAAATGCTGGGCTGGATGAAGCACAAACTGAATCAAGACTTCTGGGAGAAATCTTTCTCAGGTATGCAGATGACACCACTCTTATGGCAGAAAGCAAAGAACTAAACAGCCTCTTGATGAAATTCAAAGAGGTGAGTGAAAAAGTTGGCTTAAAACTCAACATTCAGAAAATTAAGATCATGGCATCTGGTCCCATCACCTCATGGCAAATAGATGGGGAAACAGTGGAAACAGTGTCAGACTTTATTTTTTTGGCTCCAAAATCACTGCAGATAGTGACTGCAGCCATGAAATTAAAAGATGCTTACCCTTTGGAAGAAAAGCTATGACCACCCTAGACAATACATTAAAGAGCAGAGACATTACTTTGCTAAAAAAGATCCATCTAGTCAAAGCTATGGTTTTTCCAGTTGTCATGTATGGATGTGAGAGTTGGACTATAAAGAAAGCTGAGCGCTGAAGAATTGATGCTTTTGAACTGTGGTGTTGGAGAAGACTCTTGAGAGTCCCTTGGACTGCAAGGAGATCCAACCAGTACATCCTAAAGGAAATCAGTCCTGAATAGTCATTGGAAGGACTGATGCTGAAGCTGAAACTCCAATACTTTGGCTACCTGATGCGAAGAACTGACTCATTGGAAAAAAAAAAAAACCCGATGCTGGGAAAGACTGAAGGTAGAAGGAGAAGGGGACGACAGAGGATGAGATGGTTGGATGGCATCACCAACTCAATGGCCATGAGTTTGGGTAAACTCCGGGAGTTGGTGATGGACAGGGAGGCCTGGCGTGCTGCAGTCCACGGGGTCGCAAAGAGTCGGACACGACTGAGCAAGTGAACTGAACTAATTCTCCTTTCTGATGATATTGTTATTTCTAGTAATTTTTTAAAAGTCAATTTGACTGGAGGTCTAGTGTACCTCCAAGGCAGTAGTGTACAGCTCTATTTTGATAAACATATACAATCTTTTAAATTTTATTTATTTTTAATTGAAGGATAATTTCTTTACAGTACTGTGTTGGTTTCTACCAAACTATATACAATCTTGAGGTCACAATCAAGATGTAGAACAGTTCCATTACTCCAAAAGTCTCCCTAGTGCATTTTTATACATAATCATCTCCTTCAATCATCCCCAGACCCTGGCAACCACTCATTTGCTGTTACTTTTCCAAAATGTTATCCAAATGAAATCATACAGGATGCAGCCTTTGAGACTGTTGCTCTCACTAGGCACAATGTATTTGAGATTCATCCATATTGTTGTGTATATCAATGTTTGGTTTGTTTTTATTTCTGAGTTATATTCCATGATACAGATACACCACAGTTAGTTTATATCTATCACCAGCTGGAAGACATTGAGTCATTTGTAGTTGGGGCACTTGTGAATAAATCTGCTATTATTGCATACTAAGTTTTGTGTGGACATCAGTTTTTATTTCTCTTGAGTAAACATCTGTTGTTGTTGTTCAGTCGATAAATTGTCTGACTTTTTGCTGCTCTATGGACTGAAGCACACCAGGCTTCCCTGTCTTTCACTATCTCCTGGAGTTTGCTCAAACTCATGTCCATTGAGTCATGGAAGCCATCCAACCATATCATCCTCTGTTACCCCCTTCTCCTGCTGCCCTCAATCTTTCCCAACATCAGGGTGTTTTTCAATGAATTGGCTCTTCACATCAGGTGGTCAAAGTACTGGAGCTTCAGCTTCAGCATCAGTCCTTCCAATGACTATTCAGGGTTGATTTCCTTTAGCATTGACTGGTTGGATCTCCCTGTTGTCCAAGGGACTCTCAAGAGTCTTTTCCAGCACCACAGTTCAAAAGGCTCAATTTTTGGTGCTCAGCCTTCTTGGTGGTCCAACTCTCACATCCATACATGATTACTGGAAAACCCATAGTTTTGACTATACAGACCTTTGTCAGCAAAGTGATGTCTCTGCTTTTTAAAACTCTGTCTAGGTTTGTCATAGCTTTTCTTCCAAGGAGCAAATGTCTTTTAATTTCACGGCTACAGTCACCAACTGCAGTGATTTTGGAGCCTGACACTGTTTCTATTTTTTCCCCATATTTGCCATGAAGTGATGGGACTGGATGCCATGAACTTAATTTTCTGAATGTTGAGCTTTAAGCCAGCTTTTTCACTCTCCTCTTTCACCTTCATCAAGAGGCTCTTTAATTTCTTTCACTTTCTGCCATTTGGTTGGTATCATTTGCACATCTGAGATTGTTGATATTTCTTCCAGCAATCTTGATTCCAGCTTATGAAATTTTTATCTCTTGAGTAAGCATCTAGGAGTGGGATTACTGGGCTGAATGTTAAGTGCATGTTTGACTTAATAAGTAGTTGCCAGACTGATTTCCAAAGTCACTATATCACTTTGTTCTTCTACCAGCAGTATATGCAAACTCATTAGCATTTAGTATTATCATTACTAGGTGTTTTTATATCAGCCATTCCCATAGATGTATATAGATGTTTATCTACTGCAAACAGTGTGACAATGAATATTTTTATACAAATATCCTTTGTAATTAGGTACAACTGTAAGATATACTCTTAGAACTAGAATTGAAGGGTCAAAGGATGTGAAAGTTTGATTATGTATTGCCAAAAAGACTTCCGAGAAGGTGGGGCCAGTTTACTTGCCTGCAAGCTAGGTATGGCAATACTTGTTTCCCCACATCCTCAGCAACACAGTGTATTACCCAATATCCTTACATTTTTAAATGAAATTTAATAGATACTATGAGTATCTCTCTCATAGGGCTGTTGGTGAGAACTTAAAGCTCTTAGAGAAGTGCCTGCCACAGAGTGGCAATGCATGTTAATAGTTATTATATGATTACTACTAGTAATCACTATCATTTCCCTCTCTCTCTGAGTTCTTCATCAGTATATTCACAAACATGTTTCTCTGAAGAGCTCAAACATTCTATCTATGGAGTTAGTTAATCTTTATAAATCTCTTCAGGTGTTCGCTAGGATTTCAGGCACTGTGGGTGTTACAGAACAGGGAAGTGTGACCCAATAGGACCTATCTAAGGTTATAGAGCAGATCTATGTCCCACAAAGTCAAAATGAATCAAGTATGGAACAGGATTCCTCTAGGTTACAATAACTGTCAAGCTTTTTCTGACTGCCACCCACTTCAAGAGATAACAGCAGGAACCAGAACACAAAATAGACCTGAAACAAAAGTTTCAAAACAATACATCTATGTCTTCTATTCATCCCATTCCATTTCATTGAAAATATGTTCATTAGGTTATACTAATAGATTTCAAAATCTATTGTTGGGTTAAGACTAGTGATTAAGGGGCACTCTTCTAGGTCATAAATGTTGATCTTCCTGGCTATATAACTGGAATCATAGAACCTCACACTCAGTTTTGGGTACATTATTTCCATGTTTCTTTCTTTTTTTTTTTTTTCATTTCCTTGGAATGCTAGAGCTTATTTGTCATCAATCATCTTCACAAATAGTTCTTGGAATCCTTATGTGCACTGTCCAGTATTAAGTGCCAGTGGGGAGAACAGGCGTTGAAGAGCAAGAGGCCTCTCCACCATTTGCTGGTGATCTTGGTTATGCCTCTTCAGTCTTTAAACAGTTTCCTGATAGCTCAGTAGGTAAAGAATCCGCCTGCAATGCAGGAGTCCCCGGTTCAAATCCTGGGTCGGGAAGATCTGCTGGAGAAGGGATAGGCTACCCACTCCAGTATTCTTGGGCTTCCTTGGTGACTCAGATGGTAAAGAATCTGCCTGCAATGCAAGAGAGCTGGGTTCGATCCCTGGGTTGGGAAGATCCCCTGGAGAAGGGAACGGCTACCCACTCCAGTATTCTGGGCTGGAGAATTCCATGGACTGTATAGTCAATGGGGTCGCAAAGAGTCTGACACGACTGACCGACTTTCACTTCACTCTTTTGTGGATTAATCATAAGAGAAATCAATGTCAACGCATGTAAAAAGCTTAGAAGAATGTCAGGAGCATTGTAAGTCCTTAATACAGTGGTTCTCAAGGTATGATCCCCAAGACGAGCAGCATCAGCTTCATCTAGGAGCCTGTCAGAAATGCAGTTCTCGGATCTCACTCCAGATTTATCCAATCAGAAACTCCAGGGATGGGGTCCAGCAATCTGTTTTAAGAAAATTTCTAGGTGATTCCCACGCATGCTAAAGTTTAATACACGGTAACTACTAACAACTAGTGCTTGAGGCTGCAGAGATGAGCAGAGGGCAGACGACGAAGGGTTTAGTAGCCTATTAAGCCCTAGGGTGCAGCAGCGTTCGCAGTAACTGTTCCTACCTGCCTCAACTCCAACTTCCCCTTCCTACTCCCTCAGCGCCCGCCTAAAGGGCCCGCCTCGCTGATTGGTGGGGTCTCTCTGGACCTTCACCATCCATCCAACCACGGGGAGCGTAAATGGAGAGAGGCGGGACTAGGCACGGCTAGAGCGTCGCCCCTATTGGCTACAGACCACGACGCGGAGCGGGACGGAACTGCGCGTGCGCACAGCCGAGGCGCGCCCCCGGCGGCCGTTGAAAAAATGGCGACTGTCGCCGAGTTGAAGGCCGGTGAGTGCGACTGGGAGGTCTACCTAGCGAAATGTGTCGGCCTTCAGTCTGTGAAAAGGATGGGACGAAAGGAGGGCCCGCGGAACACTCAAGTCAGCCTGCCCCAGGGTCGTTCTGCGGCGTCAGGGCCTGCGGAGCATCCGGCGGGTGTGGCGGCTGCAGCTCGGGGACCTGGGGGTAGGAATGTGGTTGCATGGGGGCTGTTTTTAAACCGACTTTGAACTGAAGGAGGAGCCCCGGGACCCGCGGGTACCTGAGAGCTCTGAAGTCCTGCACCTTGGGGCTCAGGCTCATCTTTCTAGGCCCTGCCGGGGGCGAGGCCTCGGACCCGGCCTTTCCCTCCTGACTGATGATTGCAATACCGAAACAACCACTGTTGGTGTTTGGCCCAAACGTAAACCATTTGCTTGGTTATCTCCTTGAATCTGTACAAGCACCCGCGAGGTAGGTCACCATTTTCCATGGGAAAAAACTGTAGGTAGAAAGGTGTCTGGCCTGACCATATTCTCCTGTGTTTTAAAGAAAACTTCCACGAGGAATCGAGTCTTTTAAGTTGAGAATATTTGTATACCGTTAGTTTTGACGCAGATGTCCAGACAAGTGATAGTAATTATGGTTATTAGTGATCGAGCCTTCTGTCAGGCACTACCTAGCCCCTGTATTATCTAATTGATTCCGTGTATCAACCTTATGCCCATTTCAGAGATTAGGGAATTGAGGCGCCGAGAGGTGAAACAGCTCACCCAAAGTAATTTAGCTAGAAAAAGGCAGAGAATGAGAACTTGGGAGATGCTGCACCAGGGCTGCAGGCCTTAGTTACTTAGTGTTACTTAGTATCTGCTAGTAAGACCAGTTCCAGTTTTCGGGAAATTTAGGCTCTAAATCAGTGGTTCCTAGAGATTTGTTGGAGAAAATGATTTGAGAGTATGATTTAGTAACTGTTGATATAAGTGTATATTTGTGGCCTCGGGCTGGTGAGCAGTCATTAAAAAGGCATACCTTTAGGACTTCCCTGGTGCAGTGGTTAAGACACAGCCCCTCCCCCCCATTCCCCCCCCCCCCCCCCCCCATACACACACATAGTGCAGCCGGCACAGGTTCCATCCCTGGTCAGGGACCTAAGATCACACAGGGGCCAAACAAAAGAGGCATACCTCTATCCACAAGGACAAACTCGACATGAGTTGGTGTACCCTCTCCCCAGGAAACACACATCACCTATAATGTTGCATGCTACTTCTGAGGATTTATAACTAGTAAAGAACCTGCTGCCAATTCAGGAAAGAGACTCAGGTTTGATCCCTGGGTCAGGAAGATCCCCTGGAGGAGGGCATGGCAACCCACTCCAGTGTTTTTGCCTGGAAAATGCCATGGAGAAAGGGGCCTGGCAAGCTACGGTTCATAGGGTTGCAGAGAGTCCAATATGACTGAAGTGACTTAGCACACAGCACACTGTGTTTCCTATTGTTTAATATTTTACAATTTTGGTAAAAGATTGTATAGTGCATGGGGTAGCAAAGAGTCCCACATAACTGAGTGACTTTCACTTTCACCACTTTCACTCTGAGGATATAAACCAGGTTAAGAAGCTCTATCTGAAGAAATTGTCATGGTGCAGTGTTTTAATAAACATGATAATAGAGTGAAGGTCAGAATGGCATGGAGATTAGGGATGTATTACACAGATATAGGGAGCCCTTTTGATGTTTTGTGCATTCCTCAGCTCTGAATGTGCCTAGTGTTCAAGAGAAATCTAATGAAAATGTTTGCCAATCATTTATATTACTTGGGCTTTCACCTTTTTTAAAGCACTTTGACTTCACATTTTCCCACCTTACTTGGTTCTGCCTCTGAGACATAGAGCTCATGTTGGAGAAGGCAAGTGAGGCAAGAGTTAGTGATCTAGCCCTGAGGTAGTGATGACATGCAAGATTCCTAACTCCAAATTCTTTTTCTGGTTATTTTTGTTTTTGGCTTCTCTAGGTCTTCACTGGTATGTGCGGGCTTTCTCAAGTTGCAGTGAGCTTTTGTGGGCTACTGTCTAGTTGTGGTGTGCTGGCTTCTCCTTTCGGAGGCTTCCCTTGTTGCGGAGCATGGAAGCTAGAGCAGACTCAGTAGTTGTGGCACATGGGCTTAGTTGCCACGCGGCGTGTGGAATATTCCTGGCCCAGGGATCAAACCTGTGTTTTCTGTGGTGGCAGGCAGACTCTTAACCACTGGACCACCAGGGAAGTCCAGCTTCTTAATTTCTCATTTCTCTGCTGAATTTGAGGCTACATTGTATGCATGTACAGAGTAATTGGATGTGTATAGGGGGGAATCTCTGTTTAATTTCCAAAGATGGAATTAGAGAACAGGGGTTTAGTAATGATTCCAACATAATAAAGCTGTACCTTCCCTTCCCTTCATGGGTCTGTTACACAGTCTGATTGGGTAATAACTACTTTTAACCTACCTGCAAAAAAAGGTTGAGGAGATGATCTAAATGTAAAGAGCAAGGAAAGTTAAAGTCTAGTCTAGATTTATCCCTTTAATCATATGACCCAGATTTTTGTTGTTTTATCAAAGCTTAAAAAAAGTTTCATGTCCGTGCTTACATGAATACAGTCCCTGGGCTCCATTTATGAATTGTCATTATTGTGGTGTACTTATTTATAGCACAATACAGTATTAAACTATATTTATTACACCAGTAGTATACAGCACGGGGTTTCCCTGGTGACCCAGTGGTAAAGAACCCACCTGCCAATGCAGGAGATTCCGGTTCAGTCCCTGGGTTAGGAAGATCCCCTGGAGAAGGAAATGGCAAACCACTATAGTATTCTTGCCTGGGAAACCCCATGCATAGAGGAGCCTGGCAGTCCATAGAGTCTCTAAGAGTTGGACACAACTGAGCGACTGAGTGCAAGTATACAGCACAGTGTTATAAAGCCTTTAGGCAGCATTTATTGAGCTCTTACTCTGTTCTAGGCACTATGGGTGCCTATGGGTGAAATGTGTTGATTCTCTGGAGTTGTGATTTAGCTGTTAGGGACCACATAGGGGAAAAAAAAGTTTCTAGACAATGGTAAGGGATGATGCCAATTCAGCCCTATCCAAATTATTATTTATAGCTAAAATCTCATTATCATAACTACTGATATTTGTAATAGTGACCCTTGCTCATCAAGATCTTAGATTACATTCAGCATATATAGCCCAGATTCCTTAAGATGGCATTGATAAGGCTATATGTCAGATTTCTAACTAGGCTTCAATTTAAAAATGTTACTTTTTTTTTTTTAAGATTTATTTATTCATTTTTGGTTGTGCTGAGTCTGTTGCTGAAGGGGCTTTTCTCTGGTTGTGGTGAGAGGAGGGCTGCTTTCTAGATGTGGTGCACAGGCTTCTCACTGCGGTGGCTTCTCTTGTGGAAGCACAGGCTCTAGGGCTTGCAGGCCTCAGTTATTTTGGCATGTGGGCACCCTAGTTGCGGCTCCTGGGCTCACAGGCTCAGTAGCTGTGGCACACGGGCTTAGTTGCTCTGCGGCATGTGGGATCTTCCTATATCAGGGATGGAACCCATGTCTCCTGCATTGGCAGACAAATTCTTCACCGCTGAGCCACAAGGAAGCCCCAAATCTTACAGTTTTAAGGAGTTAACTCATAGTTATCTTTAAAAAAAAAAAAAACCCAGAACAAAAGCCCATCTCTTTTGTCCAGAATGGGCCATTTCCCAAGGGTTCCGGGTATCAGTTTTTATACAAAAGACACGACATAATCCTTCCTTTTTGGAGTATACTTGTTATTTTCAACCATATACTTTCTAGACCAGAGGTTTTTAGTGACAGATTGAACCTGTCTCTTATGCTTTCCAGGTGGCTCAGTGGTAGAGAATCCACCTGCAATGCAGGAGATGTGGGTTCCATCCCTGAGTTGGAAAGATCTCCTGGAGAAGGAACTGGCAACCCACTCCAGTATCCTTGCCAGAGAAATCTCATGGACAGAGGAGCCTGGCAGGCTGTAGTCCAGGGGGTCGCAAAAGAATCAGACACAACTTAGCAAATAAAGAACAGAACCTGTCTGCGGTGACAACCACTCTTGAAAAGATATGAGACACTGGGAGACAGGTTCAGGTCCTGGTAAGCCGAGTGTAATTCTTCCCCCCTTTTTCTCTTCCCTAAAGCTTGTGTATCAGTCTGTAGCCTCTGACAGTGATGCTGTTGGAAGGATAGTTTGGTTAAATAAGTTAAAATAGTAAATCGTTGAAATTTGGGAACTTTATTTTTTATTGCAAATATGGCTTGTGGTAGCTAATGTGATGATTGTTCAGTTTGCCATATTGTATAGATTGAAAGAATGTAATATTTTAAACTTTTTTTTTTAAAGTTTGCCTAAGAATGACAAAAATTTATTCTATAACTGAAACATTAATACTTTATGTTAAACAGTTTTAAAGGACACCTTGGAAAAAAGAGGAGTGTTAGGGCATTTAAAAGCAAGGATTCGTGCGGAAGTTTTCAATGCCCTTGATGATGAAAGTGAAACTCGGCCGTCATTGTCTCATGAAAACTTTCTAATTAATGAGCTAATTCGGGAGTATTTGGAATTCAACAAATACAAGTATACAGCGTCGGTCCTCATAGCAGGTAAGAGGTTATTTATTGTTAATCACCTGAGGTGAAATCTGCCTTTTTCCTTCCCCCAATTCTCAGAAAGTGTTTAGCCTAGAAATCTAATTCCATTACCAAACGGTGTCATCTGGGACATGACTGGGACATAAAAATCCAATGGGCTCTTTTCATATCATAGCTTGAACAAGTTCTCATGATGTTTATTGAACTCGAGGAGAAAATGACTATAAACACTTAACCTAGGTGCATACTTTGAAAATCATAATTTCTGATTCTGAAAATAAACAGGTATTTACATTTTACCCTATGTGCTGTCAGTCTTTTTTCTATGTATGTGGTTTAAAAATACACACACACAGACTTAATATATATTCTTTATTAAAAAATATAAAACATTGAAGATAAAGCCTCAAAGTATTGCTCCCATGTATTGATTAGGCATGTATTCAGATGTATGTAAAAGCATTATATTTAAAAAGGACTAGATAATCTATTGGAGAAGGAAATGGCAACCCACTCCAGTACTCTTCCCTGGAAAATCCATGGACAGAGGAGCCTGGTAGGCTGCAGTCCATGAGGTCACTAAGAATCGGACACGACTGAGCGACTTCACTTTCACTTTTCACTTTCATGCATTGGAGAAGGAAATGGCAACCCACTCCAGTGTTCTCGCCTGGAGAATCCCAGGGACGGAGGAGCCTGGTGGGCTGCTGTCTATGGGGTCGCACAGAGTCAGACACGACTGAGGCGACTTAGCAGCAGCAGATAATCTGTAGAAATTTCAAATCACTATGTTGTACACCTCACACTAAAATAATACTGTGAATCAACTAAAATTAAAAATAGAAAACGGTTAGGAAGATAAACTCCAAGCTCATTCTAGTGATGAGAGGGAGAGAAGTGGTATTGGGGGAAGGGGGTCAACAATTAAAGCTAAATCTACTTTATCTGTTAAATTTTATTTCTTAAGAAAGAAAGCAAAAGAACTAGAAGAATAGGGACAATAGTCAGGATCGGTATTGCCCCTAGGCTGGGGGAGATGAGGTTGGGAGGACGATCAGAGCACCTGGCATGTACATTACTTGATTCCCTTGTCCAGTGTTTAATATATGCTTTAAGATTCTTTGGTGCCTTGGAGATATGCCTCATCAAAGAAAAGAGATCATGAAGTAGATTGTGAAAGAGAGAATGGATTCCTTATTGTGATGCTGGAACTTTCCATTGGATAGATCTTTTGTTAATATTCTAGGTCTTTTATTTAATGTTAAGCATATACCTTAACTGAATAAAGACTGATGATTTTTATTGGTTTAAGGATCATCAGTGTCAGTATTTTCACTTTCCTCAGTTTGTTGTAGATGGCTGTATAATATGTTACTACTCAGAAAAGAAGAATGTGAAAATATCATCAATTAGATGTACTGGACTTGTGCTTACCTAGAATGAAATACAGTGACAGTTGTCAAGTTTCTACAGAGTCTTGACTTTTAAAAAACTGAGATGTACTTAGCATTAAGATACTTTACCATTTTTAGTATGTAGTCCTGTGGATTTTGGCAAATTTGTACAGTTGTGTGGCTACTGCCACAACCACAATATAGAACATTTCTATCACCTCAAAAAAATTCCCTGTGCCCTTTTGTAGACAACTTCTTTGCCTATTCTCAACTCCTGTCAACCTCTGATCTGTTATTTTCTGTACCTGGTCATTTGCCTTTTCCAGAATGTCGTGTGAGTGAAACCGTACAGGATGTAGCATTTTGAATCTGCTTCCTTTCACTCAGCATAACACATTTGAGACTATGCTGTTGTTTTCCTCCCCTGAATAGCATTCCATTGTATGGCTGTGTTGATTTATCTGTTATCAGCTGATGGACACTCGGGTTGTTTCTAGTTTTTGTAATTATGAATGCAGCTGCCATAAACATTCACTTATGAGGATTGTCTGAACGTTGTTTTCACTTCTCTTGGGTAAAGAGCTAAGAGTGGCATTGCTGGGTTGTGTATGGTAAGTTCTGCTTACCTTTGTAAATGAATGCAGCATTTTGTTCTCCTGCTAGCAGAGTTCTCCCAGTTGCCCTGATCCTTGCCAGAAATTCATATTTAGTGTTCATTTTACTTCTAGGTTTATTGCCAACAAATGAATATCAGTGCTGTCATGTATTTCATTTGTAGGCTTCTTAGAAAATAGGACTTCTCAAGTCCAGTATATAGAAACAGTAATTTCCCAACTCAAAATTGGGGGATTTAAAAACTGAATTTATATTAAACTACATTAAAGATATGCATTTAACAAACTAGGTATTTTGAAAGTCATAAAATCACAGTTGCATCTGTTGGTGCGTGCCATCATCATTCTTCTAAAGTCTAAAAAATGTGTATACCTCATAAGTGGGGTTTTTATCAAAATCCTATTTACTTTTTAGAGTAATAAAGCCTCCGTGTTTTGTGATTTTTCCCCCCAGAATCTGGTCAACCTGTAGTTCCACTGGACAGACAGTTTCTCATCCATGAACTAAATGCATTTGAAGAATCAAAGGATAATACAATGTAAGAAGTTTTTTTTAAAAAAAAAAGTTTTCAGATATTATTGTATTGGGATCATAATTGTGCAGTGGTAGTTTTATTTCATTTTAATTCATCAGGTATTTATTTGGGTCCAGTGTGTGTACCACATCCAAGGTATACAGCAGTAAGTGCTAAGATGCCTGTGGTTTCAGAGGATGAAGTACCCCTGCTTCATCCTAAGGGTCATGTCTCTTGGCTTCTTGATCCATCTGAGGCTTTGCTCTATCAATTGTTTTCTGCCTCATATTTAATCTTCCTCCTCTGCTTCCTTTACTTCAGCTTAGGAGTGTACTCAATTCTTCCCATTCCCCAAAAAACTATTTTTACCACTGAAGTTAGTGAAAGTCAACCCTCCGTTTTCATTTTGTTATCTACATTTTGTGCCTTCTCTACATTTTAAACTTTCTCATCATTTATACTGAAATGTTTTGCCTTCTCTCCTCATCATTTATACTGAAACTATGCTCTTGAAAAAGAGTGACCACTGTCTAATAGTTTCTTAGTTCTTTTTCTACTTTAATGTTTCTTAAACTTTTTCTAGAGGATCCCTGAATGGCAGAAAAAATTATACCTAGGAAACCTGGGAACATAGCTCAAAGTAGCCTTCCCCTAGTAATACATTTCTTTAAATCTTATGTTTCTCATTCTAAAAGTTTATTGAATGTTTTTCTTCTACTTCATGATGTAAGTGTTTTACCATAAAAACATTTAAAATGACATGCCAACTAGGTTGAACTCTCCCTCCAATCTTTGGTTAAAATGAATGTTCTGGAATCATAGGCTACCTTTAGCCTCTACTTTGTATCAAGTCCACAGCACTGAGAGTGGGACTATACCTATTTCCAATTTGAGAAGCTCAGTTTTACTTAAGTTTCTGCAGTGTTTTGTGATATTAACAGCTCTTCCTTAAAACACTTCTTGTCACTTGTCTTTTATGACCCTTTACTGTCTTGGTTTTTCTGTCTCCCTAATGGTCATCTCAGTTTCTTCACTGACTCCTTTAGGAATGTTCCTTTAAATTGTGGACACTCTTCCCCAAGATTTGTCCTTAACTTTCTTTTCTTCTTGCCCCTCTGCCCACTTTTTTAAGTATTCTTGAGTCCTTTGTGATGCCGCCACACTGGTGACTGTGCCTTAAATCTGACAGATCTCATGAATTGCGGGCACACGTTTCTGCTGGTATCTCAAACTTGGTGTGTCTAAAATCAAGTCTGTTATTTTCATCTCTTCAAACCCCCCGTTGTAGCTTCCTCATACAGCCATTCAGGTCCTCATCTCAGAGCTCACGTGTACTTCTGGCTCATTCTCATTTCTCCACCAGTCATTTTGCGAGTTTTATCAATTCTGCCTGTGCCGTTGTGTCTGTCTGTCCTTATGCCCTGCACTGTGTAGTTCAGGAGGCCTCTTTCCCATTTCTCTCCAGTCATGTTCTTTTCTGACTCTTGTGTCATGCTGCCAACAGTTTGTTTTCTGAAAGACACTTATTGCTTGTTTAAAGCATTTCCATTGAAAAGATTTCAGATTTTAAAAAGTAACAGAGTCCATATGCCAAGCATTAGGTGTAGATGCCAGTGGAAGTCTGAAGTAGCACTCAGCGTTCACATTAATATTTTTCAGTGAAAGTTAAAAAAATTTCACAAAATGTAGGGTAAAGTATTTAATAACCTTATATTAGGTCAAGCCACGACACTAAGTGAGTTTGTGCCAAATTTATGAAGAAAATTCGCTTTTAGAGTTTCTGTTTTTCAAAATTGCAAATAAGGCATTGTGAAGCTGTACTTTAAAAACAATTATCACTATTTTTAACTCAGGATTTTTTTAAAAAGAAACCTGATGTTGATGAAGTTGCAGGTTAAATGAGCTGGTTATATGTTTTCTCATACATTTAAAAATATCTAAATCTTAAAATTTTTAAATCTTAAATAGATTTTATTGTAAATTTGGCAAAATAATTTTTTTTTTTTTTAATTTAAAAATCTCCTTTGATCAGTTAACATTTGGGGAAACAATGGTTTAAAGTTGACCAAGAGACCTATTTTATATTCCTGGATACTGCTTTTATAAGAGCTGAAGCATCTTATTAAATAGAAAAACCCATTCTCTTGGTTTCCTTGTGGAACGGAAACATTGCTTTTGTGTGCAATTAGTTATTTGTTGCTGTATAATAGATTACCCTAGAATTTGGTGGTTTAAAATAGCAGACATTTATTATCTGTGGTAAGGAATCTGAGAGTGACCCGTGGCCTGGCTCAGCCTCCGTCGTGAGGTTGCAGTTAAGCTGTTGGCCGGGGGCAGTCATCTCAAGTCCTGGCTGGGACTGGAGGATCCATTTCCATGTGGCTCACTCACATGGCTGTTTGTTGGAGGCCTCAGTTATTCACTGCATGTGCCTTTCCATAGGACAGCTTGAGTGGCAGCTGACTTCCCCAGAGTGACCAAGAGAGCAGGCAGGGAGGATACCACAATGCTATAGATGACCTGGTCTCTGAAGCTGGAAGTGCTGTCACTCAGTGCCTTACTTAGTTCTTGAAAAAGTGAGTTCAGCTCACACTCAGGAGAGTAAGACTCCACCTTTCAAAGAAAAAGGATATCATACTTTAAACTATCACACCTGCTAGTAAGTAGATAAAAATCTCAAAAAGACAATCCATTAAATTGATGTTTTCTAACTGTGAGATTGGAAACAAGAGAAAACCTCTCTTTATTGTCATCAGAGCAGCTTCCATTGGTGCAGGGGCATCAAGCAGCATACTCTAAGGGAAAAAATACGGGACTTGGGGTTCAAGTATCAAGTTTGCCTACTATCCAAGCAGTCCTCTCACAAATCCTCTGTGAGCCATGGTTTTCTCATTTATAAATTGGAGATGATGATTATGACATCACAAGATGAGGATAAAATAAAGGAAAGAATGTTTTGTAAACTGTAAAGTAGTTTTTAAAATTTTAGTTCTTACCTGACACCTATATGGCTTACATTTGTGTACCATTTAATACATGCCAGGCACAGATCTAAACACTTGACATTTATTGACGTATTTGGTCCGTGACTGCCCTATGAGGTAGAGACTATGCTTACCCTCATTTATAGAGGAAGAAACATTTATAAGGCTGGGGATATTAAAAATGTTGCTGAATCTTGAATCCTGCAAAGTGGCAGGGCCAGGATTTGAACCCAGACAAGGATTTATGAATTCAATAAGTGTGTATTGTATCAGACAGTGTTAGGTAGTGGGAAATCTTATACTGGACTTGGAGTTAAAAAAGAAAAAAAAGCTGATTCCTGTGCATTGATTGAATTTGTTTTTCAGTTTAGAAGAAGTTTAACTTGTTAACATGTTTCCTATGGATTTTAAAATTATAGAGTCAAATTGTACACTTAAATTTCAAAAAGCATGAACAGTTTGCAATTTGGGTAATAACCATGCAACTTTTTCAAGTCTAGTAAATTATTTGGCTATTTTGGTGTCAGAGACTCCCTTTTATGGAATAGATATTTTAAAGTTTTTCCTGTTTATGCAAATTTAATTGGTTTTTATTTTCTTCCTGCTATAGACCTCTTTTATATGGGATTTTAGCCCATTTCTTGCATGGAACTAAGGATGACAACCAAAATACATTTCTGAAAGGGTCTTCACTCCAGCCTCCAAACCCAAATCTTGGCAGACAACCTAGTGGAAGAAAGCAGATGGGTATGAGTTTTCTGAGACTTATCACTCAACTTTCAGCAAATGTATTTTCTTCCTATCTATTTTTATCTTTGAGGTAGTTTTTCTTAAGATTTTGAGTCATAATTTAATTCCATTTATATCTAATATAGTTAGCCTGTGTTATTTATCTTCAAAAAAGACAAAATAGTTTTTGGAAAGAGAATCTTGTGAGGAGCAGAGAGAAGACTAGACAAAATTCTTCGATATAATTTCTATAAAGAAGTATTGAAAAACTTGATTTTCACATAGATTTGTACTCTTTGGAGCAGCTTAGATCCTGAGCATACTGAAGAAAGAGCTTTTTACCAAGTTATCTATTTTTTTCCCTCTCAAACTGAGAAAAGTCAAGATTGCTGAAAATAGAGCAGTCACAGGTTTATGTGTTGTCCTTTGCATTTTCAGGATTCTTTTTTGGCAGTGAGTGGGGTGAATATTCTTTGTGGTAATGTTGTAATTACTCACAAATAAATTCTTAGGAGAACAGCTCATATTTCTTTCAAGAATACTCACTCTTCCAATGAGCTTTCAGTTGTTTTGATTTTATCAAAACACTAAGATCTCAGTTTGGTAATCTAAACTACAGCTGATCTCTCTCTTTAAGGTCAGTCATAGGTGGGGCTCAGGCTGCTGATTATCAGAACAAATACACATCTTGACTGTTGAAATAAACTTTTAAGAAATATCTAAGTGCAAATTGTCTTTTGTAGTTTTCCTAAATTGCCATGAGTAATATTGATCATGTTAAATGTTTGCCATGTCTCTTAAGATCTGAAGGCAAAGTGATCTCTTGGAGGTTAGTTCTGCCTTTACTAGGAGTTATCCTTCTGTATATCTTAGAATTCTGAATTGATGGGGTGTTGGAAAAGAAATCATTCCCATCACTTAATTTTACAGTTGAGAAAACTAAGACTAAGAGGCTCACTGCCTGTAGCTGGTCATTTTTAGCAGAATCAGCACCCTTGATTGACATTCCTGTGCACTTTTCCACTTAGAGAAAATGAGAAGTTTTTCTAGTTACTTCTTCAAGTATTGGTAAGGAACTGCCATTATTGCCTACTATTTGGCAAGAACTTAAAAAGCAAAACCAAACACCCGGTACGAGAGTAAATCTCCAAACATCAATGATATAATGTAGAATTCCCTCTAACCTCATCTCCTTGCCACTCCCTAACACCTCGATTTCCCTCTCCTTCATAGAAGGTAGCGCTGTTAGCAGCTTTGTGGGTGTCCTTCAGGAAGTCATTTCTGTTTAAATTTATAGGCGCTGTTTCTGTGCATATTATCCTACACTTTGTTTTTTCACATGTATTATCAATTTATGTAAATCTGCTTCTAACTCATTCTTAATTTCCTGTATAGTCTGTAGTATTCTTTGGTACTACTACTAATCACTCTTTGCTAATGTACTTTTGTATGTTTTAAATTTTTTGGTTTTACAGTATTGCAGGGTAGCATTAGTATTTCTCTTATGAGCATACCTTGAAGTAGAATTGGTTCAAAATATTGCATATTAAAAAATGTAGTAGATACTGTCTAATTCCCCTCCAAAAAGGCTTAACCATTTTACATGTTTACCAAGAATGTATGATAATACTAGTTTCTCTGTTTAATTCTCACCAGTGGATAGTGTATGCATTAACTTGTTAGCACAGCAAACCTGTCACATTGGTATTTGTAGTTGTAGTGGGAGGGGAGCAGGAACAGGTGAGTGCTAGAGAGGATGCAAGAGTCCTTGGGTTACCTTGGCTCCTCTCTGGAGAAAGTACCAGAGACATCAAAGAATAGAGTTGAGGTCAACAAAGCTTTGGATACCTGTTCTGTGGAAGGCTCAGAAAGGAGGGTGAGTGCACTAACAGGAGAACAGTGATAGTGCAGATTATTTTTCTTGATTGTCAAAAATGTTCTTGGCACAACAGGGACAGTGAAGAATTAGTAACCCCAAATTGCATAAGGTTTCTGTAACACATTTAAACATCCTATTTACTTTCTCAATTCAACTTATTGTGTGAAGGATACGTTTTATTTGACAACGTTGAGAAAGTTACAAAGACATTAAAATTATTCTTAGATTATATACCTTCTAGTGACGTATAAACTCAATCCAGGTGAAACATAAAACACTAAAATTAAACTCTCTTTTATTTGAAAATGAGTTCAAAGCATACCATCATGAAAGCATTTTTTTTTTTTTTTTTTAAAGATATCTTTGTGTGTTTTTCGCTGTGCTGGGTCTTTGCTGCTGCTCCCAGGCTTTCTCTGGTTGCAGCAAGTAGGGGCTGCTCTTCGTTGTGGGTGCACAGGCCTCTCATTGCGGTGGCTCCTCTTGTTGGGGAGCACAGGTTCTAGGTGTGCCAGTTCAGTAATTGTGGCACATGGGCTTAGTTTCCCAACAACTAAACAAAAATTGCCCTCTTGTTTTTGGCTGAAGACTATTTCCTACAATTTCGTGGATGGTTTTCTGAGTTGGGTAGGAAGTTTTCTTCTTGCCACAAGAGGGTGCTGCTGGGAGGATTTCTATTTGAAGAAGAGGTTTTGGTTTTTTTTGTCTTTTCTTTTTAATTGAACTTTGGCATCCCTCAAAATACTAATTGAAAACGCAGTCCTTTATTGTGAATTCCAATCTTTACATGCAGTGTAAGTTTGTAAGTACTTACCCATGAGTTTACTCCAGGGTGTACTCTTTTCACTTAAAAAAAAAAAATTGAATAATTAATAAGTCCCTAGTACTAAACATTTCTGATTTCTTCAGTAGTGTTAAAAAAAAAATCCAACATTTTTTTTCATTGTCCTAAGCCATCTAGAGACTTTGTATGAGATAAATACGTAATATCCTAAGTCTGCCTATTGCCCCTTTTGACTTGGGATGAGCACTGACCTTTGCTCGTGTTCTTGCAGAAGACCACCTGCGGAAGGAGCAGGGGAGGGGTACTAATGCTGAAAACCTGCACACTTCTCCCACAGTGAAGAGATGACATTTCCAGTTGAGGCATCTTTTATCTTAAACTTGTATGTATTAAATAACTTATTTATTTTCCCAGTGATACCAGACTTCATCACTAGTATTGTACTTTGTAAAAATGTGAAGTTTCTGCAAAACCTTTAGCCCCTCATGTTGTACTGCATTCGTGAATAAAAGCTAACCCTGTCATCTAGTTTACCAGATTTGACTTGAAAGAAAATGTGTGGTTTTTAGGACGATTTTAAAGCTCCGTAAATCTGTGAGAAACGGAAGGGTTTTTTTGGTACCCTATAAATTCTTCTAAAGAAAAAAATCGAAGTATTTCTAGCCATACGCTCTGTTCTGTTTTTGGCTGTGCTTCGCAGCTTGTGGAATCTTAGTTCCCTGACCAAGGACTGAACCTGGGCCCTGGCACTGAAAGTGCTGAGTCCTAACCACTGTACCTCCAGGGATTTCCCCGCTCTGTTCTTTACCATGGCACATTAATTAAATTTCTTTCAGGCTGGAATAATGTGGATTTACAGGAAAAATTCATTCATTTAAAAAAAAAAAGAACACATTTAAAAGCACACTAAAGCCAGAAAAAACTAATTCCTATAAAGTTTGATTTGGGGAGGGTGGGTGTGAAACTAGCTATTCTTCAGATAACCATTTATAATTAGGTTTAAATATCTGAATTACTATCTAAATTTGAACTTTAAAACTTGGTAACAATGTACTTTTTATTTTTTTAAACAATTTTGGCTTCTCCTAGAAGATTTAATTAAAAGGTGGGGGTGGGGGATAATTCTTTTAATTTTGCTGTAAGTAAAACAAAGAGTTTATTACTTGAAGAATGTGGAATAAGCATGAAGAGACAGGCTTTAGGAGAAATACCAGAAAGTACCTTTTAAAAGGTGGCATTGTTTAGCTTCCTGTGGCCCTCAGTTCTGCAGTTACCAGATGAGCTATGAAAGGGCCAACCCTCGCTTGCATGGGCTCTGAAAGCCTTCTTAAATGTCATGTTTTATTCCTGGGATAGAAGAGTAGTAGGATTTCTTATGGTGCCATCTCTAAAATGCTTTGATATTTATTGACATTTTTATAATGTGGAGTCTTCAGGCTAGCTTCACTGAAGCAACAAATGAGTCTAGTAGACAGAACCTGATTGGCACAAGATTCAAGGTACATTCAGAATAAAACTGTATGGGCACCTATACACTGACAACATTTAGCTTAAACTTTTTCCATAGGGAAGGTGATAAGAAAGGACTGTAGCTGGCAAAATTGGCATTCTTTTTGGGGTGTTGATTCTGTGCTGCTTTTGGAACCTTTATTTCTGGTGCTACTCAAGTTTTCGGTGTAAGGAGTTCAGTCCTTACAGATTAACCAAGAATTTTTATCTGAATGCTGAAAACTATTAAAGAAATCCCCTTAAGTCATACTTTACAAGTCAAAAGATTTTTGAGAGGCCCTGTTGGTGGGCTAAAATTACATATACCGATGTAGAAGTATTATAAAGGGCTCATTTCCATTTTTTAAATGAAATCTATAGTACCTGATTACAATGATGAATTCCACTGTATTGTATAGGGGGATATAACAATCTGAATTCTTCTCAGAGGATTTGGTTTACACCCAGGAATGTTGGCAGTGGACACTGTTTACCTCAGGAATTGCAATCATGCAGGTCTAGATTAAGAAAAAGTGCTGGAGTTTGTCATTTTGGGTATTATATAAAATCATCAAAATAGAAGCTAAACAAAATTGTCACATATAGTCCATATTGTGTCTGTATGCATTTTTATGTGACTTGTTTGTACCTAGGCAACTTTTATACTTTCAGTGTACCATTTAATAAAAAAAAAAAAATAAGCAGCATGCAAAAGGTGTTCCTGTGACTCTTCTGTCATCAAGAGATGTCCGCCGGAACCAGAAGAAGGCTTGGTGATGGCTCCTTAGGCTTTCTTTAGGGATCTACAGCAGCCTAGTTGTTGGAGGGTTGAGGATTGTTGGCATCAGCCATGTCACCCTGGGATAGTTATTCTTCACCGGCTGGCAGTGGTAGGGGCTGGTGATGTTATTCTCTGAGGCGACAGCGTTATAATCTGTGGGGTCACATATGGTTTGAAAAAACACATTTAGTGTTACATTTTGTTTTTGTTTTTGGTTGTGCCTTGTGGCTTGCAGGATCTCAGCTCCCTGGCTAGGGACTGAACCTGGGCCGTGGCAGTGATAGCGCCAAGTCCTAACCACTGGACCACCAGGGAATTCCCACATATTCTAGCAGTTTAAATAGGTTCTTGAGCTGAGACACTTAAACTCAAGGAGGAAAAGATAAAGATAAATATAAACACAGAAGACCTATCAAACTCGTCTCATGAACTCATAAACTAAATTAGTACACCATTGCAGTAATTTTCATGGGATTGTTGGAAGAAGTTACCCTATAGACATGCAGGAGAAGTTTGAGCAGAAAACTTATACAAAAATAGGATGGGAATCGGTCTTGAAGAGGGATTTAGGCATAGCAGACATTTAACACTTTGGCAGTAAAAAAGACTCATAGCAGGACCATTGGTGGCTTTTGAAGATGATAAATTTAAGCTTAGCATATATGTTTGCTTAGTATCAACTAACAGCTTTATAATTAGGTGCAAGAACATATTTGTATATGTCCCACATGCCTGTATGATTATGTAAAATATGATGTGTTCTTTTAACCTAAAGCCAAGTGTACATGAAGGACTAACACTTGTGAGAAGATTCCTTTAAAGGCATTTGGGACACCGGTTCCCAGCCACTGGGCATTTCATTTTTGTAACAGCCATTCTGCAAGGATTGTGTGGTCTTCATTCATTTTTAAAAAATGAAAGTGAGGTAAAACTACCTTTTAAAAAATAGACAGTTTTTAAAAACAGTTTTAGGTTCACAGCAGAATTGAGTGTGAAGTACAGAGTTCTTACATACCCCCAGAAGTGGTACACACTCGCAGGCTCCCTGTTACCAACATGTACCCTGAAAGTGGTACATTTATTACATTCAGTGAACCTACATTGACATATCATTATTACTCGAAGTCTGTAGCTGATGTCAGGGTTCACTCTTGGTGTTGTATAGCCTATGGGTATACATGTCACTGGGCTTCCCTTGTGGCTCAGCTGATAAAGAATCTTCCTGCAATGCAGGAGACTTGGGTTCAATCCCTGGGTTGGGAAGATCCCCTGGAGAAGGGAAAGGCTACCCACTCCAGTATTCTGGCCTAGAGAATTCCATGAACTATATAGTCCATGGGGTCGCAAAGAGTCAGACACGACTGAGCGACTTTCACTTCACTTCATACATGTCACTACGTGCATCCACCCATCATTACAGTATCGGTAATTTCACCGCCGTAAAAATCTGTGCTCTGTCTATTCTTCCTTCTTTTTTCTCCTCTAACTCCTGGCCGCCAGTGATCTGCTTATGGTCTCCATAGTTTACCTTTCCAGAATGTTACATAGTTGGACTCATACTGTATGTAGCTTTTTTACACTGTTTTCTTTCACTTGGTAATACTCATTTAAGTTTCATCCATTCTGTTCATGACTTTCTATTTAGTGCTGAGTAATACTCTGACATCTGAATGCACCAGTTTATCCATTCACTTACTTAGAAGGACGTCTCAATTGCTTCCAAGACTTGCTATTAATGAAAAAAGCTGCTCTAACTAAACAACTGTGCAGGCTTTAGTACAGACATAGGTTTTCAACTCATTTGAGTAAATCCCAAGGAGTGTGATCTTCTAGGTCATATGGTAAGAACATGTTTACTTTTCTAAGAAACCATAAATGCTTTTTATTGAGAATGTTAGGCCCTTTCCTGATAGAGGTAGAAAACCCAAAGTTACCAAGACACTAGAGCTGGAAATCAACAATAAAGGGGGGAGCACTGCAAGAACTAAACTGTGCGATTTAGTCTTGAACCTGGAGAAGCAGGGGGGCCATAATGCATGAAAGGAAGTGCTTGTGTGCAGGAGCAGAACTATGCTTGTGGTCAGGGAAGATGGCCCTTTATTCACAAGAAGGCAGGGATCGTTAGCTAGCTGTGCAGATCTTGAGCTGGATAACCTGACTGCTGATGCACTTGTCACTCATTGTGAACCACATGCAGGAGCCACGCATCAACCCAGTCTTTGAGGTTATTAAAAACTGGAGAGACGCACACTCACACTTGCAAACTTTTGAATCTAGTAGTAAAGGCAAAGCTATTTGATTAAAAAAAAAAAAAAGACTCTAAAAGAGAGGAATTTCCCCGCTGCCATCTTGTTCCATGAGTTCATGGAAACTCCCAGGACCTGGCACCTCACAGGAGCCATGCCAAGGAAACTTAACTTGACAGCCCTTTGTCAGTCACAGTTATGTTTTTTGGAAGTAATTTTTCCCCCTCAATCTTTAACTGGCTTTTTGAGCCATGAGAAATAAAATGAAGGCATCTGATTTTGAAGATTCAAACATCTGAGCTTCTGCATTAGATAGACATTGAATGACTGTTATGTGCACACACTGTCCCTGAGGACTTCTAGAGTATCAGAAATGCCTTCTATAAGGCCTTCCCCATGTTGAGGCAAAGATTCTGACCATCTCTGCTTTTCTTTGAGAAACAAAGGCTCAGAAGGATTCACAGACAATCCTGTGGCCCCCTGGCTGGTGCTTAGCAGATCATGAATTCAAACCCTCAGACTTCTCTACTAATGCTGGACTCCATCCCACAGCAGGGTGGGAGTTCCTGCTCCATCATTAGCTAGTTGTGCTAAATTGGCTGGTTATTTCACTCACCAAACCTGGTTCCTCCACAGCAAAATGAGAAAAAAAAAAATGTTTAAGCATATACCTCATAGGGTTATTATAAGTACTAGATGAGGTAATGTAGTGCAATTCGGTGTCTGTTATAAAGCCTTCATTTATTAATAACTTAATATAATTATTCTCTTTAAAAAGTTACCAAGTTCTTTAAAGAATCAGATGCATCACTTTGGAATACCAATGTAAATGCCTCTGGAAACGTGCCGGTTTTCACTCTGAGGTCAGCAAGTTGGACTCTCACAGCCTGCTCTGGATTATCTTTCCAGCATGGGAAGGAGATGATCAAGTTCAGTTTTTCCCCCTTCCCTTCTCTGCTCCACATCAGCTCTGTACTAACGCAGGGACAGTTTCCACTCCTTTTACAGTGTAGACATTACGAGGCACATGGGGAAGCCGCCCATTCATCACTTTCTGAAGAACTTTACCCCTGACATCCCAGCCAGCTGAATGCTGGATGTTGCAGACTCTGACTTAGGCCCATTATGTGGGGTGGGGAGCTGGGCCTGGGTGTTTTCAGGGTGGAAAGCAGGCAAGATGTTGGAGGGATGAGGAAGGGTCAGAGAGTACCTGAGATGCAGAGCTGTAGAGGGGACTGGCAGCCTGCAGGAAACAGCAGGCAGGACAGGTGCTCATTATTACGAGGTCCTCAAGGCCAAGTGCAACTGTGTTTGGTTTCATGTTTGTTTTGAACAATAGCAGCTAACATGAGGCATTTTACATGGATATATGTTCATTTGGGGCTTCCCTGGTGGCTCAAACAGAAAGAATCTGCCTGCAATTCAGGAGACCTGGGTTCAGTCCCTGGGTCGGGAAGATCCCCTAGAGGAGGGCATGGCAACCCACTCTGGTATTCTTGCCTGGAGAATTCCATGGAAAGGAGCCTGGTGGGCTACAGTCCATAGGGTTACAAAGAGTTGGACACAATTGAGCGACTAACACAGACACACATGTTCATTTTACATGGATCTTCTCAAGGACCATTTACAAACAGCTGGGAAGTGAAGAAGTGACTGCTGTTCTTCCCATTTTACAGGTAGGGAAACTGAGGCACCAGATCTAGAAAAAACAACTAGAAAATGGCACTGGCAGATTCCAACTAACCTTAGTGGGGGTTTTTAGCCTCAGGGTTAATTCTTCTGGACCCTTCCCCTTAATGCCCCTGGGGAAGTGAATCATGGCAGCTGTGGGCCTCAGACACAATGAGGGTTCAGGCAAAGCTCTTAACTCCTCCAGGGCCCCAGTTTTCTCACCTGCAAAATGGGAGCATTAACAAAGGCCTCACCGTCACTTGACCTGGTGGCCAGAGGAGAGTTTGTTGGATAAGACTGGGACGAGTACCAAGCACAGAGCTGGGTAAGGGTCTTCCAACATCTTTAACTCCCTCAGCAAACCCTCTGGCTTAAGCAGCTGGGACCACCGTGGGACTTGGGGGGCCACCTCCTTCTGGCTCAGCCGCAAGCAGAGGGGTCCCCCCTTCCACCCCACTGCCCTCAGATGCCACTCCCCCCAGCCCCCGCAGGGCGCCGGGAGGCCGCTCGGCACCATATTTAGTCAGGGGGAGCGGGCAGCCCCGAGCTGGTATGCAGCGCTGGGAATTCCTGCAGGAAGGAGCCTGCGCCTGCCCTTTTTGGGTTGTCTCCCGCCCAGCGCCCCCAGCCGCGCCCGCCCGGGGTGGGAGGACCGGCCGGGAACCTAGGAGTCCGGCCGGGCGGGGAGCGGGGCGCTCAACTGCCCGTGGGTCCCCGGGCTGGCACAGGGCCAGCACAACGCTGCGGCTTCCTTTTATGGCCTGTGTGCGTGCGTGTGACAGAGAGGAGAGAGATGGGGGCAGAAAGGGAGGGCGATCTGGAGCCAGAGACGCAGGGACCAGAGACGGAAAGAGACAGAGAGACAGTAAGAGACAGCCATGGGCAGAATGACGGAGACACACAGAATGAAAGAAAGGCAGAAAAGACAGACAAACGGTGACGGAGAGACCCGGTTTCAGACACACAGGAGGGGGTGGTGCGGACACAGGGGGTAAGGGAGTGGTACTGAGAGGGACAGAGACAAGGAGAAAGCTTTCAGGCAGCTTCATTTGCAAGAATTTCTTGGGGCGGGGAGGAGCAGGAGAAGGGAGCTTTCAAAGAGCAGGGAGGCACCCACATTCTCTTTGGATCCTGACATGCACCTTGCAAATTACATAATTACCACACACACACACACACACACACACACACACACACACTTCAGCTTCAAACACAGAGGCTCGGAGAGGGGAAGTGACTTGCCTGAGGTCACACAGCCAGCGAATGCTACACCCAGTGCCTGAAGTCACAGCAATTGGATTTTTTTTTTTTTTTTTTTTTTTTTTTTTGCTTGTGGGTGGAAGTGGCGATGCCAAGTTGGGAAAAGTAAAAACTTCCCCTTTCCGCACAATTCCCAGCAGAGTTGGGGGCTCCTGCCTTGTACTTTGCAAAGTTCAGAAAAATCCCCTTTCCCTGCCCGTCACGCAGCATAGCCATCCCCTTTCCAGGCAGTAAGGGCGAAAAAAAATAGGGAGCGGGGAGAGGAGGTGTCAACTCGGACCCCCACCGTTTCTCCCCTGCGGAAGAAGCGCTTAAAGCCTGCGGGGCTGGAACTGACTCAAGGAAGAAATTCTCAAGCATCCCCTAGAGACGCCGAGTGCTCCACCCGTTTCTCTAGGGACCCGGAGTCTCCGCGACTGTCCGAGAGCCGGGGTTAGAAAGCCCCGAACGCCTCTGTCCGCTGCGCCCTTCCCGGGGGACCCCACCCGGTGCGCCCCTTTGGGGCGTCGCGGCAGGAGCGCGCGAGGCCTGGACCAGAGCGGCGTTTCTCGGACCCTGCAGGGGGCGCTGCGGAGGGAGCAGCGCGGGACCCATCCCCACCCCGCCCTCCTCGGCTGCCTCCCCTTTCCCATCCGCGGGCAGCTCCGGGTCTATAAAAAGAGGCGTCCCGGGCGAGCGCGGAGATTTGGACGCCCCTGCCTGGGAGGTGTACCAGATCTGAGCTCTCCGTCAAGTTTCTTCTCCGCTCTCCCCCCCCAGTTGGAGATCTGTAAGTATGTGGTCCTGCGGGGGACGAAGTTGAGTCGGGGGTTAAAGGATCCTGCAGAGCATCCTATAGGGGCTGGGGAGCCGTGAGGCGCATCTGTTGCCATCCTCTTAAGGATCATTCGGGAGGGGTTGGGAGGGTCACAATTTTCATTTCTCTCTGCCCTGTCATCCTAGATTTTCCCCAATCCAGCACCTCCCAAGGTAGCCAATGAGAAGTACCCCCTTGGGGGTGATTATTGAAGATGATGCCTGGGCCCGTCTCGGGTTACTTTAGAATCTTCAGAAAAACTGTACTGTGTATATGAGTCCCAGATGATTCTTGTTATGAGGAGACTCTGGGAGATATGCTGCCTCGGAAATATCAAAGATCCAGCTTCCACTGAAAAGTCATTTCCTATCTCATAGGCAGGCAATATGTGGCTCCAAGTGGAGTTGGAAGCATCAGTTTAAAAAACCACTGGCAGAAGGGGGAGTGTTTTTCCCCACTCTAGAGCAGCAGTCCCCAACATTTTTGGCATCCCCATGGAAGACAATTTTTGATGGACCAGGGTAGGAGGATGGTTTCAGGATGATTCAATCACATTACATTTATTGTGCACTTTATTTCTATTATTATTACATCAGCTCCACCTCAGATCACAAGCATTAGATGCTGGAGGTTGGGGGACCTCTGATCTAGAGGATGTGCTGCTGATAAGCCTTGAGTGATACTCTGATCATGATCCATTTGTTACAGCTTGGATTTCTTCCAGACACACACACCGTCCCCCCTCCAAATTTTTAAAAATCTCATCCAGGTTGACCCCAGTGGCCTCAAATACTCAGATGCCAAAGCCTGCACTTGCTTACAGAGTCTGCAAGTGCATTAGGTAAGATGGGGCTGGGCTTTCCTGCAGAACACCCATGTTGCTCTCATGTCCCACCAAGTGGGCAAAGTGAGAGAAAGTGGCTGCCACCTGTTGTCTGTTCTCTGTCTGCACCGAAAGCTGATGGGGATTTGGCTGCCCGAGGAAAGGCACCATTCAAAACCACACTCATCAAGAAGTAAAAGCAAATACTGAGAAACCCCAAGAAAGGGAGCATTTAGTACAATACTAAGAACTAATAGATTAAATCGCAAACGGACCATTATATACAGAGAAGGAGCTTGCAGAAGCTGAGCTGAAAGTCATTAGATAGCAGTGGGTGAAATAGGGCATTGAAGACCCATGGAAGTGCAGTTTCCTTGGTGCTTTCCCATTGAGATAAACTACCATTGATGGAGTGCTTATGTGCCAGGCACTGTATCAGTGTTTGACTTCATTGACCTCATTTAGTCATTGCAACATTTTAAGGGAGGCATTGTGATGCCTGTTTAGTATACAAGATAACTGAGGCTCAGAGAGGTTAAGTAATTTGCCCAGTGTCACACAGCTTACAGGTGGTGGGTCCCATTCCTGCCAATTCTATACCCCTTACCCCCACCAACTTTTTTCTTTACCATGAACAAAAACTTTGTTGGGATCAGGTTTCTGATAAGACCAGATGCAACCAGTAAGGCAAGTGTTTATCATCTCTTTGAAGAAAATATAAACTGACCTTTTGCAAATTTAAAATAAAATGCACTGTTTGTCCCCTGGTGGTGTGGTTATCTAGTTGACTAAATTGGATGGGCTGCCATCCCCAGAGTCCAAAAGGTGAACTAACTGGGCCTTCCTCAAGAAGCTTCTCAGGCTGGTAAACACCGTGTGTTTTATTATCATGTCTGAAATAGACATGTTATTCCGTACAAGGTATTTGTTATGGATTTGTTATCGTTACTTTTCTGTGCGAGGGCTGAGATTGAGGCAAACATGCCCATTTATGGTAGCGTTTTCCACGAGGCCATCCCCAGCCCCCTCACAAATTAGCCCTGTATTGCAGCTTTGTTGGTCCTGCCTCTGGGGATTTCTCTGCCCTTGTCCTTCCCGTTTGGGAACAAGTTGGGGAGTCTGGAGAGGAAGACATTTGGGAGAAAATGGGGATTACCTCCTCCTGCTCTCTTTTGTTTTGAAGTTTTATTTTTGGGGTGGGAAAGTGATCTTCTCCTTTCCTCAGCATATTGAATCCAAACAGGTGAATTTTATGCTGTAGGCACAACCATATAACTCTAAACTCAGATACACATTAGATTTTTTCTGGCAAACCACATCCAATTTTAAATTCACCAGAATCCAAGAATGTCACAAGCAAATGTAGAAATCATCCATGTTGTCCTTCCCAAACCTCAGTTTTCTTATCTGTAAAATGGGGCTAATGAGACTAGCTAACATCTATTGAGTGCTTTTGCTGGAACACCATGCCAAATCCGTTACAGGCATCTTGTCACTAAGTCTTCACAACAGCTCTTTGGAGTGGATGCTATTATTATTGGTCCTGTTTCACAAATGTGGAGACTGAATAACTTGCTCAAGATAGCTTGACTAGCCAGTGAGGAAGACAAGATTTTACAAAACTAGCTCTTTCAAGACTTCAGTGCCTATGGAATTGCCCTGCTGGGAGGATTCAAGGGGATCATGCATATGAAGGATTTAGCATAGTGCTTGGCCCCTGGTGAACTTCCGTGGATGGTTATTTATATATGACCAGAGACCTTAAGGATTTTGCTCAATGTTGCCCAGCAGGTACTTGGCAGAACTAGGAAACCTATGGTGTAGTCTTTCCATAAAAGAGAAACTTGCCCTTAAATTTCTTTTCTTGCCATCTATTTTCATAAACTCAGTTCCTATTTGGGTAAAAGTGGTGATTAGATTCTTCTGCACTAATATAGATACATTTCCTCGCCTATGTTAGGAACATGGCCAGGTATACTGGCCCACATATTTTGTGATTCGTGTAGGATCTCTATGGTGTCCTTGAAGAGCTCACTTGTGAGTGGGAGGAACCTGTCTGGCTTCCAAGGTGACTCCTTTGATCCCTGGGGTCTCTTCCCTTCACTCTGACCATTAAACGCATTTAACCATGGCCACACTGTGGGAGAAAGGCTGAATCTGCAAAAGGCTACGTAGGAATTTGAAGGAGCTTTGTGTTTTGCTTTGTTGGAGAATAGTTGACTTTGAAGGAAATTTTGTAAGGGGTCAGATGATAAAGGAAGAAGCTAGCATTGCCTGTTGTTCCTGCAGAGGAAGTCAGGTGACTGAACCACATCAGTGATTCGGAGGTGAAAGAGGAATATTCCTCATCAAAGTCCCTAAGAAAGGGCCATGGGCTTGCTTCTTGTTCACCGGTACAGGCTTAACTTCCCCTCCGCTAGTGAAGCAGGCAGCAAATGATACAGAATCTTGGAAGGGTTCTATATCCTTCAGAGTCTGAGACCACTGGGGGGTGGTTATAACCCTTCCCTGGTCTCCAGGTAGAATGCCTCTCCAGGTAGAATTCCTGACCTTCTTTGTCCCTCCCCGCCTCTCCACTCTTCCCCATCTTTAGACATAACCATTGTTAATGTATTCTTGAGCATTTTTCCAAAACTTTTCTATGTCAAATCTTCCTTTTTTACACAAATATTGTTGGCTTTGTAAATTAGCTGTTTTTTCACTTAATTGCATATTTTTAACTTTCTATATCAGCATATTGTGGTTTTTTAAATCACCTGCATGATATTCTATTATATGGAGGTATAGCATCTAATCAAGAAGTCAGGAAAAGACTTTGATGCGGGGAAAGATTGAAGGTAAAAGGAGAAGGGGGCGAAAAAGGATGAGATGGTTAGATAGCATCACTGACTCAAAGGACATGAATTTGAGCAAACTCCAGGAGATAGTGAAGGACAAGAAAACCTGGCATGCTGCAGTCTATGGGGTTGCAAAAAGTTGGACATGACTTAGTGACTGAATAACAAAATAGCATCTTACTATAACAACCTCTTATTGAAATTTACCACCTTCACTCCACATATAAACAGGGCTTCAGGGACCATCTTTGTGTATCTATTTATATCTAATTATATGAGTTTATCTGCAGGATAAATTCCCAGCAATGCAATTTGCTAAGTTAGAGAGCATGCACATTTAAAATGGATAGATATTGCTAAACAGTCCTCTAAAGACATTGTCAATTTAAACTTGTAATGGACACATAGGAGACTACATGTATTTTAACTGTGCTAAGCCAGAGTTGCAAGAAACAAGACACCATGGGGCTTTTAGGACCAGAAATGGCCAGTTCTGTCTATCCTCAAAGCATCTTCCGTGGGAGCCACCAGACCTCTTGCTGACCAAGTTCTCTTGGTAGAGAGGAAAAATTAATTTAGCTTTGATAGTTGTAAGAACTTCCTTCTGGAGGTACTTTAAAAATGGTATGCAAATGAGTTAGGCAGATGTCAGCAAGGGGCGCACAAGGATGAGCCTGTGCAAGGAAGCCAAGCAAGGATGAGACTTTCTGCTTGGATCAAGTGTCAGATCTGATTTCAAATCTTGGCTCCAACTTTTATAAACAAAAGCCTTTACTTTATGGGACCTCCATAGCCTTATAGGAATAATCAATAATGCCTACCTCATCGAATACTTAGAAAACATAGCAAGATGGTATATATAATAAATAGCCTAGCTCAATGTCCCATGAATAGAAAGGGGAATAGAGGGTTCCCAGGTGGCGCTAGTGGTAAAGAACCCGCCTGCCAATGCAGGAGATACAAGAGACGCCAGTTTGATCCTTGTGTCGAGAAGATCCCCTGGAAGAGGGCATGGCAACCCACTCCAGTATTCTTGCCTGGAGAATGCCATGGACAGAGGAGCCTGGTGGCTACGGTCCATAGGTCTGCAAAGAGTCAGACGCAGCTGAGCAGCTTAGCACACATAGCACAGTGATAATAGTGCCTGTTATTAGTGACAGATTAAGAGTCCTGGTTGCTCATGGTGACAGTTTGGGGCCTGGAGATCTGGTGCATCTGGGGGCCCAGCCCCTTCCCCTGCTTCCCTTGCCATACTGACTCCTCCCTCACCTGGACCAGGGCTTGACCTAGTTTCTTCTCTGCAGAGGTCCTGTCAGCTGGTGGTCTGTGTTTGAGATCAGGCCCAAAAGGTTTTCATTTTGCCTGCATGGCATTTGAAACATGCATTGATTTCCTTTAGGGATGGATATGATGGCTCAGACAGTAAAAAATCCACCTGCAATGCAGGAGACCTGGGTTTGATCCCTGAGTCGGGAAGATCCTCTGGAGAAGGGAATGGCTACCCACTCCAGTATTCTTGCCTGGAGAATCCCATGGACAGAGGAACCTGGTGGGCTACAGTCCATGGGGTTGCAAAGAGTCGGACCCTACTGGGCGACTTCACTTTCACTTTCATTTCATACCTAAGTGCAGACTTCCAAGTCTGTTGGATATCTGGCAGTGCAGGGCCCACATCCTCACTCAGACACCCGAGCAGGAGCTGGGAAGCTGCCCTGTCTCCTCTGGACAGACCAGAGGGCTCTGTCCAGCCACGTCCAGCCACCTCCAGCCTGGGTCACTCTGCATTGCTCACCTGACCCCGGCGACATTTGAGTTGGTGTCTCTTGTCCAAAATCTTGGCAGTAAAATACTGAGGGTAGCTGTTAACTAGGGCTGATGATGTGCAAATCCTGTTACTGTTTACTCTGGGGAATTTTATTCATTTTTCAATAATACAGAAGCAGAAGGGGCAAGATCTTTTACCCCTGAGTTCCTCTGGGGAAGATAAAACTGATGCTAAAACAAGCTGAAATAACTAAACATTCTTAGTTGGTCCAACTCCAACCTTTTTGATCTGGAATCACAGATACCACAAAATGTTACAGCTAGCCAGCCCTTCCTATTTCTTTCCCCAAGTGAAAAACACAAGGCCCCAGAGAGGGAAAGTGACTTGCCCAGAGCCACCCAGTGAGTTCAGCACAGAACTAGGATGTGTAAACCTGTGGTCTTACAGAGGCTAATGAACAGCTCAAAGAAGGAAGCTGGGTGTTGTTGAGGAGGCCAGGATGTGCACAGAGCTGACACACTTGGCTGTGTCGGACATTGCTGACGCCAACAGTGAAGAGTCCTTTGCTTTCATCAAAACGCTGGATAGCAGCCCTTTATCATGAACTGGACATAGTATCCATCAATCCTGGGTAATGAGCCTGAAGGTGTCCTTTCAGCTGTCAGAGCTGATGCAGGACATTGGACAGTACGGGGCAGGAGTGCGGGGGGGATGGTTGGGGTGGGGAGCTTGAGAGGAAGAAACCAGGAGAGTGGGGGTCTCCTTGAGGTTTGGCTGTCTGGTCTTCTCTTGTCTGCTCTCATGTTCTCACCCTCCACACGTGTGATCTTCTGTAGCTGGCATTCCAGGTTGGTTGGGACAGTCCTCCCCCTAAGGGACATCTAGCGATACCCGCAGACATTTTTGGTTGTCACGTCTCAGTGGGGAGGGTGTGCTACCAGCATCGATTGGGTCAAGACCAGAGATGCTGCTAATGGCCTTACAAGGCACAGGGCAGGCCCTCTTCTCCCTGCACGCTCCGCCTGCCCACCTCTTGCCCACACTTCTGCCCACCATCCATCCCACCGGCAAAGAATTATCCAACCCCAAATGTCAATAGTGCCTGGTTTTGAGAGACCCTGCTCTAAATTAAGGACCTCAGCAGGGAGTTGCAGACCGTAGTTTCCCTGCATTTAGTGCATGGCAAATGCTATCACTGCAGTGTGCTCTCTGACCACTGCTGCAGTCTGGCAAGCTGCTTTTCGTTTCCCCCTGTACCTCACCTAACGCCTGACCTGACACTTTTTGCCTGATTGTCCACTACCTCAATGGAGAAGGCAATTGCACCCCACTCCAGTACTCTTGCCTGGAAAATCCCATGGACGGAGGAGCCTGGTAGGCTGCAGTCCATGGGGTCTTGAAGAGTCGGACACGGCTGAGCGACTTCACTTTCACTTCTCACTTTCATGCACTGGAGAAGGAAATGGCAACCCACTCCAGTATTCTTGCCTGGAGAATCCCAGGGACAGCAGAGCCTGGTGGGCTGCCGTCTATGGGGTCGCACAGAGTCGGACACAACTGAAGCGACTTAGTAGCAGCAGCAGCAGCAGCCACTACCTCAAATTTTGAAGGCTCAAGGTTCTGGGTGCACGCTGAGGCAAGTACTTACAGCAATAAAACCAAGTTACCTGCAGCCTTCAAGTTGCCAAAGACTGATCAAGGGTGTGTCCCATGTGTGCCTGTGTTTCTTTCAGTCCTCAGTTTCTTTCTCTATTTCAAAGAAGGTAGACAGAACAGGAAAGATTACTTGGAAAACATACTTATTATTCAGATTCCACCATAACTAGCTGTGCTGTGATGGTCAAATTACTGAACCTCTCTGTGCCTCAGTGTAATGGTGGCTTGTGTAGCATTTTTGAGAGATTTAAATGAGATAATAGCTGACAGTCAATCAGAGCTGCAGTGGGGCTTCCCCAGTGGTTGACACTCTGTGTTCCCAGGGCAGGGGGCACAGTTCAATCCCTGCTCAGGGAACCAAGGTCCCCCATGTCGCATGATGTGGCTAAAAAAAAGAAACAGAGCATCAGCTATGATTACTAATATCAGTAATATTAATTTGCTAGACTCACCACATTTTCTCAAGGGCAAATCTATGGGATTTAATCAGTGTTTGGGGTCTGCAATGTTCGTGTGTTCAAAGACGTGTGTGGTCAAAGGACTGAAATAGCTTTCAGATGTCAGGACCTTGGATGTCCTGATGTGAGCTCTCCCTCTAAATGATGGAGGGAAATGGGTAGCACTTTTCAAGTGTGTAGTGTCTCAACTTCCCTGAAACCTGCACCACCCCCACCCAAAGTGTTAATATCTTGAGGGATTCAAGTTCCAAGGAACACACTCTGGGAAACGCCATTCTAGAGTGAAGCCAAGCTCTCTTTCCTTTTCTCTATTTTGACCAAAGCGGATTTCACACATTGTGGCCGTCAGAGACCTCAACGACATGGGAAGCAGCCCAGCTTCTCTCTCCTTATTTTGGACAAAGACTGAATCTTTGCACTTGATCTGTTTGTAATTTTGAGTCCTAGATCAGACAGGGTTCCTGGCAGTGGAAATTCCTGTGTCCTTTTGTGTTTCTGCTGTTTTTTTTTTTTTTTTTTGCTTTTCTTTTTTGTCCTGATTTTTAAGGCAACTCGCCAACATAGAAATTAGGAAGAGCCCACTTAGTTGTCATGCTGCTCAAAACAAATAAAACACATCTCCTGGTCTTCTTGGATATAATTGGCTACCATTCAAAAAACTTCTCTTGACTGTACTTACACTACTCAACTGCATAATTAAGTGATAAAAATGGTAGATTTTATTATGTGTATTTTACCATCATTAAAGGTAAAAATAAAAAATTTTCATTAAAGTGTATTTTATATCAGAACAGCACATGAGCTCGATGAATTTCCACCCATGTAACTGGTACTCAGATTAAGAAACAAAGTTATCAGCTCCATCAACCTCCGTCATGTCCTACCCTTCCAGTCACATCTGATGTCTAGCACCACAGGTTAGGTTTGCCTGGATTTGAATCTTGTATACAAATACACCTCATTTTATTGCATTTCACAGATACTGTGGGATTTTTTCTCCCTACAAATTAAAGGCTTATGGCAAATCTGTGTTCAGCAATTTTGTTGGTGCCATTTTTCCCAACACCATTTGCTTACTTCATGTCTCTGTGACACATTTTGGTAATTCTTGTATATTTAAGGTGATTTCATTGTAATATTTGTTATGTGATCTGTGATCAGTGATCTTTGTTGTTGCTATTGTGGCTCACTGAAGGCTCAGATGAAGGTTAGAATTTTTTAACAATCACATATTTTTCATTAAGGTAGACATTAGACATAATGCTATTGCACACTTAATAGACAACAGCATAGTGTAAATGCAACCTTGTTATATGCTGGGAAACCAGAGTATCCAAGTAACTTGCTTTATTGTGATAGTTGCTTTATTATGATGGTCTGGAACTGAGCCCAAAGCATCTCCGAGTTCTGCCTGTAAACAGAATCACACAGTATGTTCTTCTTGTCTGCCTTTTTTTCACACAAGTGTTTGTGTGATTTGCTCTTATCGTGGTGTAGAGTTGTAGTTTGCTTAATCGGGTACTGTTTTGAGGAACAGGGTTTTTAAAAAAATATTATACATCTTTGTTCAATAGACATCTATTGATTTATTCGGCTTCTCTGGGTCTTAGTTGAAACATATAGGATCCAGTTCCATGACCAGGTATCGAACCCAGGTCCCCTACATCGGAAGAATGGACCACTGGGCCACCAGGGAAGTCCCCCCAAAGTCTCTTCTAATCTATAGGTTCCCCCTTTTAAAATGGTTGACCTGTTAAAGAAACTGAGTCATTCATCCTGTGCTTTCCTACCTTGTGGACTTTGCCTCATGCCAGTGACCTTGGTTGGCATGTTCCCTGTGCCCTGCATTTCCATTAAATAGGTGATAGATCCAGAGGCTTCGTCATTGTCTGTCCCCACCCAACCCCCCTTTTTTTCTGTAAGAATATCTCACTGGTGGTGGTGCCACTTCCCCAGGCATCCCCTCTGGAGGCACATAACCTCTGATTGGCTTTGTTTTTGCAGCGTTAAGTTTGCTGAGTAGGTGTAGGTGGTGTTGGCCCAATCCATCTATTGTAAAGTTCTCCATCTGCTATTCAGGCTTCCCAGGTGGTGCTGGTGGTAAAGAACCCACCGGTCAATGCAGGAGACATAAGAGACACAGGTTTGATCCCTTTGTCAGGAAGATCCCTTGGAGGAGGAAATGTCAACCCACTCCAGTAGTCTTGTCTGGAAAACCCCATGGGCAGAGAAACCTGACAGGTTACAGTCCATGGGGTTGCAAAGAGTCAGTCACAACTGAGTACACAGCACATTTGCTTGTCATCTGATATAATGGGGTGGGTCTGAAACTCTGGACCAGTATCCTCAGCATCACCCGGGAGCCTGTTAGAAATGCAGATTCCTGGGTTCACCCCAGACCTACTGGCTCAGAAGCTCTGGGGTGGGCCCAGCCGTCTGTGATTCCACAACTGCCCAGGTGAAGCTGATGCACAAGGAAGTTTGAGAACCACTGGTCTGATGTTTTAGCAGCTTTGATAATGATTGCCAAGACCCATTATTTTATTCAGAGTTGCAGAATTGCTACATTCTAGTTTCATCATTTCTTCTACATTTATTAGCAGGAATTCTTCTAAGTAAATGGCAGTATTTTTTTTTTAAAGCAGTGAAAGGGGGATGAAGGGGGAATGCTGTTGGACTTACTATGTCCCAGGAGAAATTCAATAGCGATTTAAAAATTAAGGGCGACTTTCCTGGGGGTCAAGTGATGAAGACTCCATGTTTCCACTGCAGAGGGCTTGGGTTCAATCCCTATTTGGGGAATCTGGATCCCACATGCCCAGAATCACCGCCTCCCAAAACAATTTAAAGTGCAGGAAATGTGATTGTTAAACCTGGAACAGCGTACATTTTCTACAATTCTTTAGTTCACTTTTTGGGATAACTGGAGTGATTTTTTCAGATTTAGGGAATGATTCACTCATTTCTTATTTTATTTTTTAATGAGCTACTAGATCAGGTCACCCAGGAGACATAACTAACCTTTCTGAACAAATTAGCTCCTGTTTTTTATTGTTGTTATTCTCACCCCAGAAGAGGAAAGTGGGAGTACCTGCCCCTCTGAGTTTTACTTTGCAAAGTCTGCATTTTAGGAGTTGACTGCCCAGCTCCAGGGGCCCATTGGTGGGATGTGGAAGTTAGTCCATCTCTGTGGGATTTGGAGTCCAAGCATGCAAATTATCTTGCATCTCTTGCGTCTCCTGCAATGACAGGTGGGTTCTTTTCTACCAGAGCTACCTGGGAAGCCTGAATAGCAGATGGAGAAATTTACAATGGATGGATCGGGCCGACACCACCTACACCTACTCAGTAAACTTAATGCAGCAAAAACAAAGCTCATCAGAGGTTATGTGCCTCCAGAGGGGATTCATAGCTCAAAGGAGCTATGAATCGTTTTCTGTTGAAGGAGGGGCATCAACCACGCAAAGTGTCCTTGTGACTGTACATCCTCACTAGCCTGCACCTTAGTTCTTTGGAACCACCAGTGGATGGGGGAAGAGAGGTAGGGTGGGCTGGAGTACCTGAGCACGAGCCAGTGTTCAGAGGGCAGGACAGCTCCTTCAGGCATGGTCAGAGGGCCTTGGATGGGCCATTGGACAGGTCTGAAAAGAGTCTGTTGCCTCAGCAGCTTGTCTCCTGGACATATCTAGACAATAGAATGGAGAATCTGACATTTAATGACTTGATATTTTAGATAAAGACAGACTTCTTGTCAATTATTTAGTGACCTTGAGGAAGAATTTGTAGAGAAGCAGAATCAATGTTTTAGTTTCCCCCTCTTTCTTTACCAGTTTTCAAAACAATGGGTTGATTCCCCAGCAGCTTACAAGAATGATCTGTGATTTTTTTTTTAACCATGATGAGCTCATGGATTTAAACATACTCATCTTTCAACTCTTGTATTTACCTTACTGATGTTCAGACTGTCCCATATTTGACCAAATAGAGCCCTGGTTTAACATTTTTGAGTGTAGTTTTCTAGACTTTTAAAAATGTATACATGGATGTAGAAAATGACAAGACATTCTTTTATAACTATTTTATTCAGCTTTATTTAGGTATAAACTACATATAGTATTTCTTTTAATTTTTAAAAAATTCACTGATTTTTAAGTGTACAGCCCAATGAATTTTGACAAATGTATATAGACTCATATAATCATCACCATAATCAGGATATAGAATGTTTTCATTGCCCCAGAAGTTCCTTTGTGCCTCTTGGTGGTCAGTTCCCTCCCCAGCCTGTAATAACCACTAATCTGTTCTGCTGCCACAGTTTTGCCTTTTCTAGACCTCCATATTAGTGGAATAATAGAGTGTGTAGAATTTGGGTTCTGCTTTCATTAAGCTTGCTTTTGCAATTCATCTATTTTATTGTGTAATTTGTTCCTTTTTATTGCTGAGTATTCCATTTATTCGTATTGGTTTTTGTCATGTTGACTTTGCATGGTTGAAAATCACCTATTGTACAATTCCGTTTATTGCAATGTCCAGAAAAGGCAAATCTATAGAGACAGATAACAGATTATTAATTGCCAGGGAGTTGGGGGTAGGAACAGGGAGTGACTGCAGACTAGCATAAGGAAACCCTTTTTAGGATGATGGGAATGTTCCAAAATTTTGCATCATGATAGATGGTACAATCTTGTAAATTTACTAAAAATCATTGAATTGTGCATTTAAAACGAGAGAATTTTAAAGCATGTAAATGACAAATAGGTTAAGATGAAAGGGAAAAATCCTTATTTTTTTATTTTACAAGTCTGTAATTTGCATTTTAATTAATTTAGAGTCTTTTAATGTTCAAACTTGTGGGCAAATCTGTAAATAGCATGAAGTCTATGAATTATCACTTTCATTATTTTTTTTACATTCTTTTTTTTATATTCTTTTCCATTATGTTTCATCACAGGATATTGAACGTAGTTCCCTATGCTATACATTAGGACCTTGTTGTTTATCCATTCTGGATGTAATAGTTTGCATCTACCAATCCCAAACTCCCAGTCCATCCCTCTTCCTTCCCACTCCCCCTTGGTGACCACAAGTCTGTTCTCTTTGTATATAAGTCTGTTTCTCTTTTATAGATAGGTTCCTCTGTGCTATAGTTTAGATTCCACATATAAGTGATATCATATGGCATTTGTCTTTCTCTTTCTGACTTATCTCACTTAGTGTGATAATCTCTAATTGCATCCATGTTGTTGCAAATGGCATTGTTTCATCCTTTTTTATGGTCGAGTAGTATTCCGTTGTATATATGCACTACATCTTCTTTATCCATTCATCTGTTGATGAACATTTAGGTTGTTTCCGCGTTTTAGCTATTGTGAACTGTGCTGCTATGAACATAGGGATGCATGTATCTGTATGAATTATAGTTTTGTCCAGGCATATTCCCAGGAGTGGGATTGCTGGATCATTCTGATAATGATTGCTGGTGATTCTATTTTTAGTTTTCTGAGGAACCTCCATACTGTTTTCCATAGTGGCTGCACCAACTTATATTCCCACCAACAGCACGGTGAGGGGGGTCTGAAAGGGCAAAACTTTGTGTGGCATATATAAAAGTCTACATCTTGAATTTTGGGTGGGCTTATAGCATTCTGTTGCCCGGATGATCTGTAATTTAACAAGGCACTTCCTGAAAACTATTTGGATTGCTTGCAGGTTTTGCTGTGTCAAATTGCACTGCAACGCACATTTTTATACATCTGTAAACACTTGTCTGTTTCCGTAAGCTAAATTGCTAGAAATGGAATTGCAGGTCAAAGGATGTGTGTGAATTTTTAGGACTTTTCCATCTGTAAGGGTGATGTATGCAGAGCCCCAGCCCCTACTCTCTTGACAACACAGGCATGATCAGTGGTTTTCCTCTCAGCCAAGCGGTGGGTGAAAAGCAACATCTTACTGCTTCACTTTGTAGTTCTCCATTTACTCCTGAGGCTGAACATCTTTTTCTTATGTGAATTGGTTACTTGAAGTCTTTTGTAAACTATCTATTTTTGTTAATCATAAATTTAATAAAAGTTATAAAACTATATTGGCTTCCCATGTAGCTCAGCTGGTAAAGAATCCACGTGCAATGCAGGAGACCTGGATTCAGTCCCTGGGTTGGGAAGATCCCCCTAGAGAAAGGAACAGCTACCCACTCCAGAATTCTGGCCTGGAGAATTCCATGTGGTCGCAAAGAGTCGGACACGACTGAGCGACTTTCACTTTCTTTCATGGCAAAAATGCGTAATAGAAAGTGTGCCCATGTTTAAAGTAGCCTTATTCACAATAGAGAAAATGTGGAAGTAACTCAAGTGTCCATCAGCAGATGAATGGATAAACAAAATGTCATATGTCAGTGCAATGAAATATTATTAAGCCTTAAAAAAGGAGTGAAATTCTGATTCATGCTGCAACATGGATGAACTTTGAAGACATTATACTAAGTGCAATAAGCTGGTGACAAAAGGACAAATACTGATTATTTCACTGACATGAAGTCCTTAGAAACATAAAGTAGAATAGTGCTTGCCAGTGGCTGGAAGGAGGACGTAATGAGGAATTAGTGTTTAATAGGTGTGGAGTCTCAGTTTTACAAGATGAAAATAGCTCTGGTGTTGGGTAGTGGTGATAATTGCATGAAAATATGGATATCATTAAGTCACTGAAATGAAAATGGGTAAGATAGTAAATCTTATGTATATTTTACTACAAAAAATTTAGGAAAAAACTCATGAAAAGTAAAAATCCTTTCAAAACTATACTCGATAAGTGCATATTTCTCCAGTTATTTTGCCTATATGAATTTTAAATATTTTAAAATAAAAATGGGTTATTATACTAGTGCATAACAATATTCCCTATATTTCATTTTTAAGCAGTTCTATTCAGATCTAGTTTAAATACCATGCAATTCACCCATTTCAATTGTGCAACTGAATGGCTTTCAGCATATTCACAGAATTGTGTATCCATCCCTGCAGTACATTCTAGAACATTTTCATTACCTTAAGGAGAAACCCCACTCCCCTCTACTTCAGTTCAGTTCAGTTCAGTCGCTCAGTCACGTCCAGCTCTTTGCAGCCCCATGGACTGCAGCACTCCAGGCTTCCCTGTCCTTCACCAACTCCCAGAGCTTGCTCAAACTCATGTCTATCGAGTCAGTGATGCCACCCAACCATCTCATCCTCTGTTGTCCCCTTCTCCGCCTGCCTTCAATCTTTCCCAGCATCAGGGTCTTTTCCAGTGAGTCAGTTCTTCACATCAGGTGGCCAAAGTATTGCAGTTTCAGATTCAGCATCAGTCCTTCCAATGAATATTCAGGACTGATTTCCTTTAGAATGGACTGGCTGGATCTCCTTGCAGTCCAAAGAACTCTCAAGAGTCTTCTCCAACACCACAGTTCAAAAGCATCAATACTTCGGTACTCAGCTTTCTTTATAGTCCAACTCTCACATCCATTCATGACTACTGGAAAAACCATAGCTTTGACTAGATGGGCCTTTGTTGGCAAAATAATGTCTCCTCTTTTTAATATGCTGTCTAGGTTGGTCATAGTTTTCCTTCCAAGGAGAAGCGTCTTTTAATTTCATGGCTGCAGTCACTATCTGCAGTGATTTTGGAGCCCAAGAAAATAAAGTCTCTCACTGTTTTCATTGTTTCCCCATCTATTTGCCATGAAGTGATGGGGCCGGATGCCATGATCTTAGTTTTTTGAATGTTGAATTTTAAGCCAACTTTTTCACTCTCCTCTTTCACTTTCATCAAGAGGCTTTTGAGTTCCTCTTCGCTTTCTGCCATAAAGGTGGTATCATCTGTGTATTTGAGGTTATTGATATTTCTCCCAGAAATCTTGTTTCCAGCTTATGCTTCATCCAGCCTGGTATTTTGCATGATGTACTCTGCGTGTAAGTTAAATAAGCAGGGTGACAATATATAGCCTTGATGTACTTCTTTCCCAATTTGGAACTAGAATGTTGTTCCATGTTCAGTTCTAACTGTTGCTTCTTGACCTGCATACAGATTTCTCAGGAGGCAGGTAAGGTGGTCTGGTATTCCCATCTCTTGAAGAATTTTCCACAGTTTATTGTGATCCACACAGTCAAAGGCTTTGGCATAATCAATAAAGCAGAAGTAGATGTTTTTCTGGAGCTCTCTTGCTTTTTCTATGATTCAATGGACTTTTGCAGTTCGATCCCTCTACTGTCTGCTATGCCCTTCTACTGTCACCCTTTTATTCTCTCCCAGCTGTTGGCAACCACTAATCTACTTTTTATCTCTATGGATTTGCCTATTCTGGACATTCTTATATAAGTGGAATCATATAATACGTGGTCCTCTGTGACTAGATTCTTTCACTTAGCGTAATGTTTTCAAGACTCATTAACACTCAGTGTATTTCAGTATTCCACTCCTTTTCATGGCTGAGTAATATTCCATTAAATGTATAGGCCACATTTTATTTATCCATTCATCTGTTGAAGGACATTTGGGTTTTTCCTCTATTTTTTAGCTATTTTTAGGAGTAATGCTTCTATGAACATTCACCTGAGTTTTTGTGTGAAAGTATGTTTTCATTTCTCTTGGGTATATACCTTAGAATGGGATTGTTAGATAATGTGGTAAACCTATGTTTAAACATTTGAGGACCACCCCTTTTTATTTTTACAGTAAACTATTAAGATTTGAATTTGTTCCTATGTCAACACATCTAGATATACTTCTCACATCTTAACCCCTGGATAGCATTCATTGTATGAGAATATCATGGTTTACATATTCATGCCATGTTGATGGACAATATATAGCAGTGCAGATCCTTTGCTGAAGAGCCTTTGGGTCATTTCCATTTTTTGACAACATAAACCATCCTGCTGTGAACACCATTGTGCTTTGTGGGATATTTCTGCAGATTGCATCCCCAGACATGGTAAGGTGAAGGCTTTATCTGTCTTTAGGGCTTGGTTCTTGATCTGTCTTTAGGCCAGTCTGATTCTGGCCTCATTCTGACCCAGTTGCCTTATTCCCCAGGGGACCAACCAGGCACCATGGCACAAAAGGACCAGCTCAGTGACGATGAGAAGTTCCTCTTTGTGGACAAAAACTTCATCAACAACCCAGTGGCCCAGGCTGACTGGGCTGCCAAGAAGCTGGTCTGGGTCCCTTCGGAGAAGCAGGGTTTCGAGGCAGCCAGCATCAAGGAGGAGAAAGGGGATGAGGTGATCGTGGAGCTGGTGGAGAATGGCAAGAAGGTCGCAGTCGGCAAAGATGACATCCAGAAGATGAACCCGCCCAAGTTCTCCAAGGTGGAGGACATGGCAGAGCTGACGTGTCTCAACGAAGCCTCTGTGCTGCACAACCTGAGGGAGAGGTACTTCTCGGGACTCATATACGTGAGTATCCTGGGGAAGCCAGTCACTTCTTGCTGGTCTCCTGCCCGTCTGGGAGAATGGAGAGGCTTGCAGATGTCTTTGGAGTGCAGGTTGGGAGGCTGAAGTTTTCACTGAGGGAGGTTGCCTGGTGGGGTGGAATCATTCAGACCTGGGTTCCCGTTCACCCTGCCCTATCTAGTTCTGTGATGTTGAATAGGTTATTTCACCTCTCGAAGCCTCAGTTTTCCCATCCGCAAAAAGAGAACAATCACCCTCCCCCACGTAAGTGAGATCCACAGATCCCATGTGATCACATGGTTGCATGGTCCATGCTCAACAGATTTCAGTGAAGTAGTTCCCTACTCTTCCACTGTCTTGGAAATAAAGAAGAGCTCTTAACCTCCTTGAGAAGGCTGATCCATCCCACAGCCAAGTAGGTAGGAGACATGAGGATCCTGGCGAGGTTTGGTGGAGGTTTGCCCTGTCACAAATGGGAATGGCTAGATTGTACCTGGATTCCTCTGGGTTGACCATGCAGGTCAGAGTGAACTAGAGCTGCACTGTCCAATATGGCAGCCACTGGCCACATGTGGCTAACTAAATTTAGATGTAAACTAAGTGAAGAGTGGAATTCGCTCAGTCATGTCTGACTCTTTGCAACCCCATGGACTGTAGCCCACCAGGCTCTTCTGTCCGTGGAATTCTCCAGGCAAGAATACTGGAGTGGGTAACCATTCCCTTCTCCAGGGGATCTTCCAGACCCAGGGATCAAACTCGGGTCTCTTGCAGTGCAGGCAGATTCTTTACCATCTGAGCCACGTGGGAAGGCCTGATGTAAACTGATTAAACATCAATACTTAAAAGTTCACTTCTTCCATTGTGCTGGCTTCATGTTAAGTGCCCACATGACACCCATGGCTAGTGGCTGCCATACTGGACAGCACAGGTATAAAACATTCCCATCGTTGCAGAAAGCTCTATTGGACAGTCTGGACTGGATGATGTGTAACTCAGGGGTACAGATTCTTTGTGGGCTGGACCAACTTCCTAGGATATAGAAGGACATGGTAGCCCCATCAAGCCAGACTGGTGGACAGAGGGCATCCCACTCCAGTCTTTGTCTTGCCTCTCAGAAAGGGTATATCTGTCCCTTGGGAAAGTTATTTAATTTCTCTGACATTTTGTTTCCTTCTCTGTAAAATGAATACAAGAATAGTACCTGCCTCATAGAGTGGGTTTGGAGTAGGACATTTCAATCCACTCTAATATTCTTGCCTGGAAAATTCCACGGACAGAGGAGCCTGGTGGGCTGCAGTCCATGGGGTCGCAAAGAGTCGGACACTACTGAGTGACTGAGCACGTGTGCATGCATGGAGTGGGTTACTCTGAAAAGAAAGCACATGGCATGCTTCCTGGCACGTTGTAGGCACTCAACATGTTAGGTATTGTTTTTATTGGTTATGCCCATTTTTGCTATTGCCAGAGAGATGTTCTTGGATTCTTTGCAAACTACAGAAACAGTCACCTCTGTCTTGAGGCCCTTCTGGTCTTGCCCTTTATGTTTTGCCACATGAAAATTACAAACCCCCGTTGTCATCTCTAAAAATGTCTTGCAGATTTTTTTTCCTAATTAGGAAAATGAGGCACATTCATTCCAGAATATCTGAAAAATTCAGTAAAGCACAGAAAACCCAAGAGTCAGTCCTCTCCCAGAGATAACAGCTGATAAGATGTTTATGTTTCTTTGTGAGAATAGTGCATGTTTATGTATTGAAAAGGAACTTCCCTGGTAGCTCAGTGGTAAAGAATCTGCCTGCCTATGCAGGAGACAAGGGTTCAATCCCTAGGTTAGGAAGATCCCCTGGAGGAGGAAACAGGCAACCCACTCCAGTATTATTGCTGGGAAATCCCATGGACAGAGGAGCCTGGCAGGCTACAATCCATGGGGTCACAAAAGAGTCGGACACGACTTGGCAACTAAACGACAACAATGTATTGAAAAGTCTGTGCACATAGGCTGGGGACCCGCTCTCTTTCCATGTACAAGTTAGTGATGAACATCCCTACTGCTCACTTATGACCCCAACTGCCCCTTTATGGGCTTTGTGATCTATCCCACAGATGTACCATAATTAATTATTCTTCGCTCAGTCAGTAAAGAATCTGCCTGCAATGCAGAAGACCCGGGTTCAATTCCTGGGAAGATCTCCTGGAGAAGGAAAGGGAAACCCACTCCAGTATTCTTGCCTGGAAAATCTCATGGACAAAGGGCCCTGGTGGGCTACAGTCCATAGAGTCACAAAGAGTAGGACACAACTTAGCAACTAAACCACATAGATAGTTCAGAGAGGGTTACAATGGCTTGTTTTTAAGAGCCAAGGGGGAAATGGGAAGCAACTCATAATTCTATACATGCCTTCTCTTGATCTCATTTAATTAACACAACATCCACTGAATGAAGTATGCTCGTACCATCCTACAGACTGAGCAAGCTGTGGCTCAGAGAACTAAAGACCCTCCAAGGACAGTCTAACTAAGATGCTCCCTAACTAAGCAGGGAAAGTCGCTTTTGTCCACACCACTCCTTGTCTGGAAGCATTCTCAACCTGGGGCTGTTGGTACAGAGTGGCTTTTCCTAAGGACACCACCCTGCAGGAAGCTCTAGAGGAACTGTGCTCCTATGGGCCTCCTGTCCAAGATACGTCACCTTCATCCAGGGAGGTGAAGGACAAGCTTGGATAGGAATCTTGCCTGCTGTCCTCTGATACAGATGTTTGGGCCCAAAATAGAAACCAGGAAAAATGAGGGGCTTATGAAGGTCCCAAGACCCAGACTGTCTTCTGACAGCAGATTAAAAAAAAAATGAATCAAATCTTCAAATTCCTGCTGTGCTTCTCCAGACAGATTAGATGAAAAACCTTTCAGTCTTATGACCATGTGTCTACTCCTGTCTCATTCTTTGCTGGTCAACTTAATCACTTAACTAGAAACTGTTGTCCATGACGGAGGAGATAAAATAGGACGGGGTGGGGGAGCACCCCAAGTTATTCACCCAGTGTGTGATGGTGGAAGGCGTGGCCCTTCTTACAGGTGTATGGCAGGTGAAGCTCAGGCAGCTGACCGTGCCTGACTTTGCCCCTGGTAAAGAAGAGAATGTTCCCTTCCATCCTGCAAGGCTCATCTCAAGCAAGGCACTTTTTGCTTAGTCCTGGCAGATGTCTCATCCCCTTGGGTCTAGAAGAGGTAGAAGCCTTAGAGATGCAGGTTCTTTTTTTTTTAATTGGAGGATAATTGCTTTACAATGTTGTGTTAGTTTCCGCTGTACAACAGCGTGAATCAGCTCTGTGTATACATATATCCCCTCCCTCTTAAGCCTCCATCCCGCCACCTCCATCCCACCCCTCTAGGTCATCACAGAGCCCTGAGCTTCCTGAGGTCCCTGTGCCATACAGCAGCCTCTCGCTAGCTATCTATTTTACACGTGGTAGTGTATGTATGTCAGTGCTACTCTGTCCCTTCATCTGACCTCCTCTTCCCCCACTAGGTCCACATGTCCATCGTCTATGTCTCCAGATGCAGGTTCTTACCTGAGCTGCCCCCAGATCATTGATGACACGTGTGGGGCCCCCACGTGGCTCTGATTCCTGGTACAGCACTCCCTTGCTCTTCTGGATGTCGTCGTGGGCTGGGTTCTCTCTGCCTGGGATTTTTCATGGCTCCGTCCCTGGTGTTGGGCTGGGAGATGGGACAAGGGTTTCAGGCAGAGGGAGCTCAGAGGAGATGTGGGCCTTGCCTGTACTGGCTGCTGTTGCAAATCGTTCCCGGCTCTCTCTAGTGAGGTTGACGTTACTTCCCACCCAGCACACGAGGTGACCAAGGCAGAGAGGTGATGTGACTTACCTGAGAAGGGACAGGATCAGGACTGTTAAGTGTTGCTGATCCCCCCTCCCCTCTCTGTGGGGTGCTGAGAGTTACAGGGCCCGGCCCTTGCCTTCAGGCTGCTTGATAATTGAGAGGAGGAAGATAAGGTAACATCTGAGCTGCAGATATGTAACATGGATTCTACAGGAATGAATGTGACGAATGGATGAAGTGGGTTAGTCGCTCAGTCGTGTCCAACTCTTTGCAACCTCATGGACTATAGCCCACCAGGCTCCTCTATCCATGGAATTCTCCAGGCAAGAATATTGCAGTGAGTAGCAATTCCCTTCTCCAGAGGATCTTTCTGACTGAGAAATTGAACCCCAGTCTCCTGCATTGCAGACAAATACTTTACTGTCTGAGCCACCAGGGAAGTCCAGAATGGATAAAGGAAAGGTGGTAAATACACCGTTACAATATAATAACTCTGCTTTAAAGCAGAAGGAAATCCTGCTATTTGCAACAGCATGGTTGAACCTAGAGGACATTATGCTGAGTGAAAACAGCCGGAGAGAGAGGGGCAAATCCTTCAGGATTCCATTTACAGGAGAATCTAAAACAGTCAGACTCAGAGAATCAGAATAGAATGGTGTTGCCAGTGGCTGGGGGAGGTGAAAATGGGAAATTTCTTATTTATTTGTGGCTTTTTCTTGTGTCTGTCCATAACTGTCTATTCACTCAGACTTCAAACATTTTTTGAATAGGTAACACATGCAAATATTAAAGAAAATATTGACTAGTATATAAGAGTATTTTAGAACTTTTCCTTTCATCCCCATTTCCTCATGTTCTGGTTCCCCTCCTTACAGAAACCACGGTCACCAGTTCCTTATAAGTCTTCCAGCAATATTTTATACCCACATCTCCTGTGTCTCCTGCATTGGCAGACAGGTTCTTTACCAGCAGTGCCACCAGGGAAGCCCTAATATTTTATACATATAGAGGCCAATACATGTGTGTATATATATGTGTGTATGTACGTTCTCAATCGTGTATGACTCTTTGTGACACCATGGACAGTAGCCCACCAGGCTCCTCTGTCCATGGGATTTTCCTGGCAAGAATAGTGGAGTGGGTTGCCATTTCCTCCTCCTGGGAGTCTTCCCGAGCCAGGAAGATCGAACCCACATCTCTTATGTCTCCTGCACTGGCAGGCAGATTCTTTACCACTGAGCCACCTTGAAGCCCAAAATGTGTGTGTGTGTGCGTGTATGTGTGTGTGTGGGGGGTATTGGCTGCACTGCCCAGCGTGTGTGTCTGTGTGTGTGTGTGTGTGTGTGTGTGTGTGGGTATTGGCTGCACTGCCCAGTTTGCTGGATCTTGGTTCCCCAACCAGGGATCAAACCTGAGCTCCCTGCAGTAGAAGCATGGAGTCCTAACCACTGGACCACCGGGAAATTCCCTATATGTATATTTGTGTGTGTGTATATATATATATATACATACATATATATGTATATGTATATGTATATACGTATGCTTTTTAAGGGCAGTGTGCCATAATTATTGAACTGGTCTCCCATTGGTGGATATTTGGGTTGTTTCTTTTTTTTTTGCCATTAACATCAAGGCTGTAGCAGATCACATTCTTGGTGGGCCATGCCTGTCTCTAGGATGTTCAGAAAGCCGTGACACTGCACGGCAATCTGTCCATCGTTTTATAGGTGGGGAGGACGAGGCTCAGGTCACACAAGCAGTGAGGGCAAGTCTGAGGTTCTGCCCGGACCTCTGTGACTTAAAGCCTGCTTCTCTTCCACCTTCCCCCACTGTTCCTCATTTCTGCCGGAGGCCTTGGGAGCTCAGGGCTCCACGGCTGACCATATAAAGCGTTAGGGAAAAAGTGAAGTCGCTTCCTAATACGGTCACAAGAGGGAAACCCTAGGCCTGCAGCTGGGACCTGCTGGTGGCACAGGGCCCTGAGAAGCCGCTGGGACATGGGAGGCAGGGCATGTTGAAAACCTCTGAACTTGACCAGCTCAGAAGGGCTTGTGGGGATGGGGCGGCAGAAACACAGTCAAGCTCAGGAGGGCTGCGTCAGGTGAGATCAACCAAGCTGAAACAATGGAGGCTGAACCCCTAGATTCTGAAGCCCCGCCTCTGTGTGGGGTGTACTGCCATCTACCCAATCCTTTCTGTTGGGACATGGTGCCCTGGAAAAGTGTGCAGAACTGGACAGAGATTCAGATCTTCCTAGAAGCATGGATTAAGCGCTTGCTGTGTACATCGAACCAGGCGGTGCCCTAGGCAAACAGGGGGAAGGGATATTTCTCCTTCAGAAGCTGATAATGGAGTTGGGAAAGCCACACCTGTCTCCCTTCCTGCCTCCGTCCCTCCCTCCTCCTCCCTCCTCCTCTCTCTTCCCCCTCCTCCTTTCATTCTTTTATTCAGCAAATATTTACTGGGTGTCTGCTATGTGCCTGGCCCTGTGCTAAGGGCTGGAGATATAATAGTGTGCAGCTCACAGTCTAAGAGGTGACATTTAGACTGAGCCCTGAAAGAGCAGACGCAAATGGCTCTGAGAAGCTCAGGGGGAAGTGTTCCAAGGAGAGGGAACATTGCATGTGAAGTTTCCAAGGTGGCAAAGTTTTCAGCATCATGAAACAAAGGGAGCATTGGATGGTCACTAATAGTTATTGAGTCCCTGTTACACACCAGGCACTGTGCTAAATGCTCCCCGAGAGCTATCTCACAGCAGACCAATGAAGGAGTGACAATTATACCAGCCCATTTTGCAGATGAGGATAAATGAGGCTCAGAGAGGCAAAGAAACTTACACAGGGTCACACAGCCAATAAGTAGCAGAATGAGAATTACAGGTAAGTCCTCAGTAGTCAATTCTATACCCTTAACCACTACCCTTTACTGCCCCTAGTTCCCTGGAGGGAGTGGTTTGGGTTGTAAATGACATACTCTAAAAAGGACATGGTGGTGGCAGTGGGCACAGCCTGGGAAGAGCTGGAGGTGGAGTTCAGGCCTAAAGAGGAGGTAGAGTGTGGTTGACCTTCTTTCAAATGATCAACCATTCTTGGGTTCTTACTCCACGGAGGCCCTGAGCTGGGGACCAGGACATGGAGGAACAGGAAACACACAGGCCTTGCCCTGGAACAGCTGTGCCACATGTTCAATGAATGTCTACTGAGCACCTACTATGTGCAGCCCAGTGCCAGGCCCTGGGTCACAGAGATGAAGGCAGCGCTGCTCCTGCTCCAGGGAAGCTTTATAATTAACTGACCCCTCAGGCATTCATTTAGCAGGCATTTAATGAGCACCTACTGTGTCCCTGAACTTGTTAGCACCTTATCTCTTAAGTCTCAGTGCAGGGAGTACCTCCTGCTGAAGTTTCTCTGAGCACTGCCCCCTCCTCGTGGGTTAGGGCCCTCTCTTCCTTGCTCCCATAATCCACAGGGCTCCATCCTTGTTCTTATGATGTTATTTTGAATGTCCTCGTCTCCTTTTTGAAGGGGGCTTTTTGAGAGCAGGAATGATCATCGATTTATTTCTTTCCAGCATCTAACACAGACCTGGTGTACAGTCGGTGCTCAATAAGTGGCTGATGTTTAGATAGGACTGGTGGTAACCTGGGAGATTACTGCCTCCCTCTCACGTCCCCCACCCCCAGTCCTATACCTTTTCAGAAACAGCATTTTCTCCTCACCCTGGATCAACTCTCATCATCATCGCCCCTTAGCAGATGGAGCCTTGGAGGGAGCCCCTCACTCACCAACCAGCTGCTGCGGTGACTGAAAACCCTCTGTGGGCAGGCCCTTGTGTGTTTTGTCTTGCACTGTAACCCCAGAGCCTCACACGTTGTCTAGGGTGCACACGTGGAATGCGTGAATGAATGAATGACTGAATGAACAGATGATCAATTGTTTCTGTAGGACAGGAATAGGTCCACAGCTGATGGACAGTGCCCATGCCTCATAGTGGGCCGAGTGGGACTCAGTGCTGGGCGACTTAGATTAAGGTGCTGAACCTCTCCGGTGTTTGCTGTGCTGTGAGTGTAACCCAAGGATGAACTTTCTGCTTCCTCTTCCTTTGGTCACTTCTTGGGCGAGTTGGAGGGAAGACATGCTTCGTGGCCACCAGAGCCTTGGGCAGCACTGATGTTATCATTTGGGAAAGCAATTCCTCTGGGACAGGTTGGCGCTTGTCTCCTGGGCTCTGAGCTCAGCCCGTGGGAAAGGCCAGGGTACAGTAAAGAACAGTAGTAACCAGGACCACGCCTCCCCTGCCCACAGCACGGTGGGGTGTATGAGCATCTTCATGCCCCTTCCTTGTTCTGACCAGTTTCAGATGTTCCTCGGCGCTTGGTAGGGCAGGATGATTTTTTTTAAAACTAATTAATTAAGTTTTTTGGCCTTGCTGTGCGGTTTGCTGGATCTTAATTCCGGGACCAGGGATTAAACCCAGTCCCCCAGCAGTGGAAGGTCCTAACCACTGGACCCCCAGGAACTCCCAAGGTTTTTTTTAATTGTGATAAAATCCATATAACCAATTCATGATATTAATCAGTTTGAAATAAACAAGTGGCATTAATACATTCGCAGTATAGTCTTACTCCCACTGCTATCTAGTTCCAGAACATTTTTATAGACCCCCCCAAAAAAACCCATTCCAACTAGCAGTCACTCCCATTCCCCCATCTCTCCAGTGCCTGGAAACCAGAGACCTGTCTTCTGTCTCTATGGATTTGCCTGTTCTAGACATTTCATATAAGCGGAACCATGTGATACATGACCTTCTGTGTCTGACTTCTTTCATTCAGTGTAATGTTTTCAAGGTTCATCCATGTTGTTATGTGTAAGTACCATTCCTATTTAAAGACAGCTGTGTTTATCCCCATTTTACAGATGAGGGACTCTGTCCTTTTTCATGGTCGAGGAGAGTATGAGCTCTGGGGTAAGAAGTCATGATTTTAGTTCTGAATTTCCCAGCAGCTGTGTGACTTGGTGAGAACTTCACTGAGCCTCAGTTTCCTCATCTGTCAAATGGGCCACGGGGAAATTATAGTATCCCTATCAGAGGCTGAATGAGAGGATTAAGGAAGACGCCTGTGAAGTACTTAGCCTAGAGGCTGGTGCATAGTAGGTGCTCAAGAAATTGTAGGTGTTATTTAAGCCTGTGAGGCTCAGGGAGATGAAGTGACAGTGGTTGGGAGTGGCCCTGGGGTCTAAACCCAGCACTATTTAAGACCACAGTTACAAATGGTGTCCTAGAAAACCAAACTTACCCCTTGCTCCTCTCCCTGTCCCTGGAGTCAGTGATGCCAGAAATTCCCACCAGGACACCAAGCCTCAGTTTGTGCATGTGTGCTCAGCTGCTCAGTCCTGTCTGACTCTTTGCGGCCACATGGACTGTAGCCCACCAGGCTCCTCTGCCCATGGGATTCTCCAGGCAAGAATACTGGAGTGGGTTGCCATTTCCTCCTCCAGGGAATCTTCCTGACCCAGGATGGAACCGGCGTCTTCTGTGCCTCCTGCATTGCAGGTGGATTCTTTACCACTGGTGCCACCTGTGAAGCCCCAAGGCTCAGTTTCCCCATCTCTAAAATGGGATTCTGAGCTCATATGTTCAAGGCTGCCCCTATGAGAATGAAGTGAGAAAATGCACACAGTGGCGCTCAGACCATGCAGGCTGTGGTGGGTGGTCACAGACTGGATGTCAGAGCTCTGTCCCTGCTGGGTTCCTGTAGTAAGCTCGGTTCTCTCTTTTGTAGACATACTCGGGCCTCTTCTGCGTGGTAGTGAACCCCTACAAGCAGCTGCCCATCTACTCAGAGAAGATCATCGAGATGTACAAGGGCAAGAAGCGGCATGAGATGCCACCCCACATCTACGCCATCGCCGACACGGCCTACCGGAGCATGCTGCAAGGTAAGCCACCTACAGAGGCACAGAGCTCCTCCTCCTCCAGGGAGCCCACCCGGGCTGCTTACAGTCACTCGCCAGGCCCCTCCTGTCCTGCCCGCCTGCAGTTCTCGCCAAGAATGCAGGGTTTGGCAGGCGGAGCTGAGTAACAGGAGGGCTGTGACTGAAAAAGGAAAAAAACAAGCAGAACAGATGTGTGTGCAGCCCTGGAGAGGGAGGGAGGGCAGATAGCTTGGGAAGATACAGGCATGGGCTCACCGTCCCCTGGCTGTCCGAGGCCTGGGTGGGCCAGCCATCTGGAAGATGGTAGGATGTTATCACTTCAGAAGGGAAGCAGGTGGGGAATGGCCCTGGCGCTGAGCCAACCGGATCTGAATTTGCAGCCAGCTGTCGCTCACACCCTGTGGGATCCTGTGCAAATGTCTTTTCCTCTCCAGCCTCAGTTTCCTCATCTGTGAAAAGGGAGTGAGAGGATCCATCTTGCAGCATGTTGTAAAGATGGTAAAGCAGGCTTTTGCACACTGAAGACCTTTGCATATTACTTCCACATTTATGTATTATTATTATTACTATCATTAATAACTTCTACTGCAGTAGAACATACATACAGGAGAATGCAAAAAAGTACACAAATTCAGTGTCCAGTCTAAAATTAATTTTTACATGCCTACAGTCGTAATCACCACCCAGACCAAGATGGGAAATGTTCTAGAAAGTTCTCTCATGCCTCCTTCTCACCTGGCCTGGTGCACTTGTTTTGTGTTTACTGCCTGACTCCTGTGCTTGACTTTGCAACCCCTGGAATAGCTTCTTCCAAGAATGTTCTGAGTTGAGAATTGAAAGGAGCCCAGTTCTGGAAGCTCCTGAGGGCAGGTGTACCTAGGACGTATTACTCCCCCAACTCAAGGTAAAGGGGCTCAGGAAGAAGTTCCCCAAATTACTGACAGGGTTAACCATGCCCCACAGATATGATTCAAACTGGACCACTCCAGACTGGTAATACCATTACTTCCAAAGACTAGAATATGGAGCCTTGCGAAGACAATTGTGGGAGATATAATTTTAGGCTATAAAGTGACGACTCTTGGAGTTAGGTATGTGCTTTTGCGAAAAAAAATCCTTTGTAGTCTCCCTTGATGGAAGAGTATATGATGGTGGTTCACACACCTCTTTGGGAAGCTGAACATTACAAAGTTACAGTGTTCATATCATTTGGGGTGCTTTTGGTTACAAGAAGCATAGCAATCAATTAAAATGGCTTAAACAACAGGAATTTATTACTGCATATAATAAGTAGTCTGGATGTTGATGATTTCAGGCTTAGTTAATTCAGCAGCTCAAAAACAGACTTTTTTGGGATTTTCTTGGCTGCTTCCTCATCATCACAAGATGGCAGCCATAGCTCCAGACATCACATCCTCATGTGATAATATCCAAAAGCATGAAGGAAGAGAAGGGTTAGGTTTTTCCCCCATATCTCTTTTTTAAGAGAGAGGAAAACCTTTTCCAGAAACTAATCAGCAGGCATCCCTTATGTCTATTAAGTCTGTTATGTCTTGATCACATGCAAACCTCTAAACCAATCATTGGCAATGAGGACTGGAACATTTATGATTGGTTTGGACTATTCCTAGTTCTTTTCTGGAGCTGAGGGAGCTCTTTTATTGTTGTTTAGCTGCTAAGTCACATCTGACCATTTTGCAACCCCATGGACTATAAAGCGTGCCAGGCTCTTCTGTCTATGGGGTTTCCCAGGCAAGAACATTGGAAGGGGTTGCCATTTCCTTCTCCGGGGGATCTTCCTGACCCAGAGATCGAACTGACATCTCCTGCATTGGCAGGCAGATTCTTTACCACTGAACCAACAGGGAAGCCTAAGGGAGCTCTTACTAAGCACATTTAGTCTGAATACCAGAATGAAAGGGGGAAGAGGGACTGACAGGTAAACATTGCCATAAGTAAGTAAGTGTTACTCGCTCAGTCGTGCCTGACTCTTTGCAACCCTGTGGACTGCAGCCCACCAGGCTCTTCTGTCTATGAGATTTTCCGGACAAGGATACTGGAGTGGGTTGCCATTTCCTTCTCCAGGGGATCTTCCCAACCCAGGGATCAAACCCGGGTCTCCTGCACTGCAGGCAGATTCTTTACTGACTGAGCTACAAGGGAAGCCCTTGTAGTTTGCCATATTGCCATAGTGCTCTTAGAATTTATATGTGTAACTTTAAGAAACTTAGGGTTTCCCTGATGGCTCAGCAGGAAAGAATCTGCCTGCAATGCAGGAGACACAGGAGATGCAGTTTCTATCCCTGGGTTGGAAGGATCCCCTGGAGAAGGAAATGGCAACCCACTCCAGTATTCTTGCCTGAAAAAAAAATCCTATGGACAGAATTGCTTGGTGAACTACAATCCAAAGGGTCGCAAAGAGTTGGACATGATTGAGTGACTAAGTACAACAAAAAATTTCTCTCTTATATATTCCATTCTAGAAAAATTGAAACACATATTTAAGCAAGAGAATGTACTAGCACCCATAATCCTATCACTAGGGACCACCACCATTAATGTTTGTCTATGTAACCTTTCTACACTAACTGAGATGGATGGCATAAAATGAAGGATGTTATGACTACCTGAAAATAATTGGTTCCAGAAAAGATTTACTTAAAACGGGCATGTAGATTAAGGGGGGAAGAGGTTTTGATAGGCTTGAAAAATGACATTGCAAATTATGAACACAGGCTTATTTATTTTACATGCAGTAAGAATTTGGTGGTAATTTCAACTAGATGCTCTAATTCTTAGAAAGAGTATAAAATTAATTCAGATTTGGGTGTTCTTGCCTTAACTTTTTTTTGAACAGAACCATGTGAGAGCATAAGACACCATTCTTCATGCCATGCTTGATTTCTGCAGCATGGGATAAGAAGATAATTTTTACAGACTTATTGGAGAAATCACCACTTCTGCCAAGGGCTTTGACTTCTTTGGTGTTTAGCACTGTCTCTCAAAGTCCTTGTTGTGTTGTCTTTCCTGATGACTCCCTAATGTTTGGTTGTGAAGTGATCTGACGTTTTTGGTGGCCTTTCGAACGTCACCAACGTGTGACATGGCACCTTCCACTGCCATTTTGTTTTGTGTTTGTATCAGGACGATGGATGTTGACACCCAGTAGCTGGTGAGGTGAACCCTTTGAATTAGAGGACAGCAGTGATGCAGACTAGAGAAAGATGCTTTAGTGGGATCTGGTTTCCCAAATACTTGACTCTTTGAAGAATATTTTTGTGTTGTAATAACTTTTGCCTCCCTAGACAACTTCCCATCCATGGGGCAATGTTATACTCTGTACAGGGACCCCCAAGGCAAATATATTTCATTCCTCTTAAGCTCTGTATTTTAACACACAATTATATAGTGAAATATAAAGTTATCTAGAAATTTTAAACCTCAAGAGAAAAATGCTATCCATAAGCACACAGATCCATATGAGAGAAGCTCTTTTTAGATTAAAGGTTAATCAACAGCTGCTATGTATGCATTTGTTTTGGCCTTACCTGGTGCTTTCTGGGAAATGACAAACTCCAGTGAAAAAAAATCTCCAAAAAAAAAAAAAAATCAACGAGAAAAAAATAAAAGCTTAGGAAAAATCTTTCCTTTTTCTTTACAAAGTGGGAATTTGGTTTTTGTGAAGGAATGTGTGGGCCCGGTTTGTGCCTCTGTTGGTGAATGTTGCTGTCCCAGGCTGTCCAGTTACTGGGCTGGGATCACGCTGAACTTTCTATCTTGTTGGAGGCATTAAGTCAGCAGCTGTGTCTTCCTCTTCAAGTCCTTTGTGAAACAGGATGGCATGTGAAGATAGGATTGGGAAGGAGTGGAGAACGCATTCACTGAACACAGAATGAAATGTTTAAAATGTGTTGCGTGGACTCTTAAGTTCCCGAGGCCCCCCTAAACTCTATGAAATTCACAAACACCATGCTTGTCTGCCTGCTCATCATGGAATCTCTGGCATGTTTGCTGGTGCCTGGTATGGAGTAACTGCTCAGTTAATATTTGCACAATGAATGAAAGAAGAACTCTCAGAGTTGTTGAAAGAAAAGAACCAGGGGCTTCCCTGGTGGTCTAGTGAGGAAGACTCCATGCTTCTACTGCAGGGAGTACAGGTTCGATTCCCTAGCCAGGGAACTGAGATCCTGTTTGCTGCTCAACCCGGCCAAAAAAAAAAAAAAAAGGTTTCTTTTTAATTTAAAACATTTTTTTTTTTTAAAGAAAAGCACTGACCAGGGTCAGGATGGGTGGGGTGGGTTGTCCAAGAGGGGTGGGGAGTTACCAAAGGCTCAATGACTCACTAAGAGGGGCAAGGGGAGGGTGGAGCATTCTGGCTGAGAATAGTAACCGTGGAGTTGGGAATAGGGGAGGGGATTTCTAAGACATAATTCATTCACAAGCCCCTCCCCAAAGGAAGCCAGGCCCCAGTGGGGAGGAGGCAATGAACGGAAGTCAGCAGTTAAAATATGTCTTACGTATGTGTATGTGTAAATGATATCGTATGTACTTTTTACATTTCCCAATGTTTTTTTGTTTTTGGAGAGATGATAGATTCAAACTCAAAAGCTGACCATTCTCCCTTTCAACCCTTGCGCTCAAGACTCCTAGTCTGCCTCCCCAGAGATAACCGTGGGGTTATTATTCTAGTTTATTATTCTTAGATACTCTCCTAGAGATATTTTCTGCACATGTCTGAAGATACACATCCATTTCTCTCTTCCCAAGTTTTCCCCACAAATAGTAACATTCCATATGCACTGTTCTGCATGCTGCTAGAGTATTATACGCCTAAAGGGATTCCTTACGCCTTTTTCACACTTTTAGCTTTCATCTTTATTGAAGGTATACATGATGATGATTTAGTCAGTTCCTCGAGGCTTGTTAAGAAAAACATCACTCCTTGGTTGCTTTTCTAATTTCCCCTTCTCCAGGGATAACCATTATCAACTCTTAACTGAATTTTGGATGTTTAACACTGTAATCTCTAAGAGACTTGAATATATTACTCATATTTTAAATTTCTCCCTTAGTTTTAGGCATTACTCATTGACTTTTCATCATGGAACATGAGAAATTCACTCAATCACCCCCTTGCTTTGTCATCCCGCCTCCTCCCAACACACACGCAACCATGCCCCATCAACGTAAGCTCCCAATGTAGTTTTATATTAACTTTGATGAAAGCTTTGATTCAGAGTTTACATTATCATGACTGTGTAGATGCCATTCACAGCTGAGCTCTGCACTGTCTTGTGATGACTTTTCCTGCACAATTTATTCTTTCCCCTGGAGTTAGTAATCGCCTTTTTTTTTTTTCAACTTGGGTATCTATGTACTTAATCACTAATTCTACCACAAATTCTCCTTCTAAATGTGTTAATCTTCTTATAACATGTATAAGATATGTGTTCAAGATCCTATTTATAGCTTCTTTTTGGAAGTGATTGCTACTGGAGTCTTTTGACCTGCCCTGGATACCCTCTTGTGACCAGTAGCTGACATTTGGGATCATCTTTATCATTCTTGGAATTCCTCTGAATGCTCTCATGGTGGACTGTTTCCTAGTTTCCACGTCTTCTTCTTCCTTAATTTACTCCCTGTTTAAATGGAGCACTTTCTCTAGCAGCTTCTCAAGAAAGGACATATGTGAGGCAACTTAAGATCTTGCATAATCTGAAAGTCTTGATGCTTCTCTAATATTTAAGGGAAAGCCTGTGAAAGTGAAGTGCAAGTGTTAGTTACTCAGTCATGTCCAATTCTTTGCAACCTCAGGCTTCTCTGTCCATGGAAAATTCTCCAGGCAAGAATACTGGAGGAGGTTGCCATTTCCTTCTCCAGGAGATCTTCCCAACCCAGGGATCGAATCCAGGTCCCCTATATCACAGACGGGTTCTTTATCATTTGAGCCAAAAGGTTAGCCCCAGGGATAGTTTAACTGGGTTTACATTTTTAAGCAAGAAATAATTTTCTTTCCAAGTTTTTAAGGCATTGCTTCATTAACTTTGAGATTCAGTTTCATTTTAGGGAAGATAAAAGTCGTTCTTACTCTTGCTCCTTTGTATATGACCTTTTTTTTTTTCTCCTTCCTCCTTCTCTGGAAGTGTTTTGTTTTTTTTTAATCTTTATCTCCCTGTTCATGATTGGGTTTGGTGTGGGTCTGTTTTTACTCATTGTGCTGGAGACTTGAGTGGATCCTCATAGTCTATAAATTCCTGTCCTTACATTCTGGGAAAATTTTTTGAATTATGTCCTTAATGATTTCTTTCTTTTTGTATTTTCTGTTTTTTTCTAGATGTTTTCTTATTTCTATACTGGAATTATCAGATTTTTTTTTTTATAATTTTCATCTCTTTCTCTTGTCTTTTTTATTTTCTAGGCAGTTACCTCAACGTTATCTTATAAACCCTCCATTGAGTTTTCAATTACTACTATCATTCCAAAAAAAAGTTTCCGAGAACTTTGTTTTGTTTCCTGAATGTTTCTTTCTTATCACATTCTTTTTCCATGCACATTTCTTTTCTTAGAGGGTACTTCTCCACATGTAGGCCTATTACCTTCAAGAGGCATGTTTTCTTACTTATTTGTTTTAATTTATGTTTGTCTTGTTAGTGACTTTCTTCAAATGCCTGCTGATTCATTGACTGTCCATTCATCTGGGATGCTCTAATGCATGGGCAGCAAAAAATTGATGGCAGCTTCGTGTTTGCAGGAGGAGCTTGCTGGTGAGGTTGGGCTGCTCCATCGGGTGACTCCTAATGTATCTTTCAGTCTTTTTTCTTGGGCTAGTGAAATTCTTCAGAGAAATCATGTACAGTCTTCTGCTTGAAGGTAAAGATCTGTCTACTATCATTCTGGGGCTTCCCTGGTGGCTCAGCGGTAGAAACCTGCCTGCTAATGCAGGAGACGCAGGTGACATGGGTTTGATCCCTGGGTCAGGAAGATCCCCTGGAGGAGGAAATGGCAACTCACCCCAATATTCTTGCCTGGAAAATCCCATGGACAGAGGAGTCTGGTGGACTACAGTCCATAGCATCGCAAAAGGGTCAGACACAACTTAGCAACTAAAGACAGAGACCTTCTGTTTCTGCCTCTCCAGAGAATTGATCTGCCCCCTTTGGTGGGCTGCGGGAAGGGCAGTCACTTGGCTACAGGGAGTATAGATGGTATCTGGAGTGTCTATCAGCTTCTCAGACGGACATTAAACCAGTCCTTATGTTTCATTGTCCTCCACCCTCTTCCTGAGGCCCCAGGCTGCCCGCTACTGAGGTTTGGGCTGGAGGCAGAGGACTCTGCTTCTCCACTTCCCCACCACCAGCTTAGACGTTTCTCCTGGGACTGTCATCACTCATCCCGTTTGCCGGCTTCCCAGGTTGTGTTGCTCTCTCTTCTCCCATTTATTTGGACAGTCTCATGTGTTTCTGAAAAACCCCTTTGTGCACGTGTGTTCAGTCATGTTCAACTCTTTGCGGGCCCATGAGCTGTAGCCCACCAGGCTCCTCTGTCCATGGGATTCTCCAGGCAAGAATACTGGAGGGGGTTACCATGCTTTCCTCTGGGGGATCTTAGCGACCCAGGGATCAAACCTGCGTCTCTTACATCTCCTGCATTGGCAGGCAGATTCTTTACTACTAGCGCCATCTGGGAAGCCCGAGAAAAACCCCTTCCAGTTCAGTTCAGTTCAGTCGCTCAGTCATGTCCGACTCTTTGCGACCCCGTGGACTGCAGCACGCCAGGCTTCCCTATCCTTCTCCTTCACCGACTCCTGGAGCTTGTTCAAACTCATGTCCATTGAGTCAGTGATGCCATCCAACCATCTCATCCTCTGTCATCCCCTTCTCCTCCCACGCCTTCAATCTTTCCCAGCATCAGGGTCTTTTCCAGTGAGTCAGTTCTTCACATCAGGTGTCCAAAGGATTGGAGTTTCAGTTTCAGCATCAGTCCTTCCAATGAATATTCAGGACTGATTTCCTATAGGATGGACTGGATTGATCTCCTTGCAGTCCAAGGGACTCTCAAGAGTCTTCTCCAACACCACAGTTCAAAAGCATCAATTCTTCGGCACTCAGCTTTCTTTATAGTCCAACTCTCACATCCATACATGACTACTGGAAAAACCATAGCTTTGACTAGACAGACCTTTGTCAGTAAAGCGATGTCTCTGCTTTTTAATATGCTGCTTTTTAATAGGTTAGTCATAACTTCTCTTCCAAGGAGCAAGCATCTTTTAATTTCATGGCTGCAGTCACCATCTGCAATGATTTTGGAACCCCAAAAATAAAGCTTCCCTTATACCTCAGGTGGTAAAGAATCCTCCTGCAATGCAGGAGACCCTGGGTCGATTCCTGGGTCAGGAAGATCCCCTGGAGAAGGGATGGTCTACCCACTCCAGTATTCTTCGGCTTCCCTTGCGGCTCAGCTGGTAAAGAAACCACCTGCAATGTGGGAGACCTGGGTTTGATCCCTGGGTTGGGAACATCTCCTGGAGAAGGGAAAGGCTACCTACTCCGGTATTCTGGCCTGGAGAATTCCATGGACTGTATAGTCCATGGGGTTAGGAAGAGTTGGACATGACTGAGTGACTTTCACTCACTTTCAAAACCCCTTTACTGTCATTTTAATGAGGTTTGGGGGAAGAGGAGCGCTAACTGCCTGTGTTCAACCCACTACCTTTCGATGGGAATTCTCTCACACTCTCATTTCCAAAGATATGATAATGGTGATAATGGATTTTTTAAAAATATTTACTTTATTTATCTGGCTGTGCTTGATCTCAGTTGTAGCACTCAGGATCTCTAGTTGCAGCATGCAAACTCTTAGTTGAGGCATGTGGGATCTAGTTCTCTGACCTGGGATTGAACCTGCTCCCCCCTCCCCCCTGCATTGGGAGCTCAGAGTCTCAGCCGCTGGACCACCAGGGAAGCCCCAGTAGTGGATTTTTATCGCGTGCTTCCTGTGTGCACAGGGCTTTCCAGGAATATTCTCCATTCATCCTCACCGCAGACTGACAAGGCAGACGGCATCAGATCCACGTGCTGGTGCTCAATCACTAAATCATGTCTGACTCTTTGCAACCCCGTGGACTGTAGCCCAGCAGGCTCCACTGTCCATGGGATTATCGAGGCAAGAATACTGGAGTGGGTTGCCATTTCCTCCTCCAGGGGATCTTCCTGACCCAGGGATTGAAGCTGAGTCTCCTGCCTTGGTAGACAGATTCTTTACCACTGAGCCAGCTGGGATCAGATTAGGACCTTTAAAATGAAGCCTTGAAACTATTATGATGCCTGTGTATGTAATCCAGAATAAAAACAACACTAAACTATAAAGTAAAGAAAGGCAACAGTGTTTTAAATTTTCCCAGAACATTTACCATGATAGTTTTTAAGAAGTAACAAATATTGGCTCCTTTAAAAATTTATTTATTTTTCCCTCCCTCCCTTCCTTCACTCGTGGACCTATGTTTACATGACTGGTTGTTGTTGTTCAGTTGCCTCAGTCATGTCCGCCTCTTTGCGACCCCATGGACTGCAGCACACCAGGCTTCTCTGTCCTTCGCCATCTCCCGGAGCTTGCTCAAACTCATGTCCATGGAGTCGGTGATGCCATCCAACCATCTCATCCTCTGTCATCCCCTTCTCCTCCCGCCTTCAGTCTTTCCCAGCACGAGGGTCTTTTCCAGTGAGTCAGATCTTTACATCAGGTGGCCAAAGTATAGGAGCTTCAGCTTCAGCATCAGTCCTTCTAATGAATATTCAGGACTGATTTCCTTTAGGACTGACTGGTTTGATCTCCTTGCTGTCCAAGGGACTCTCAAGCGTCTTCTCCAACACCACAGCTCAAAAGTTATTAATTCTTTGGCGTTCAGCCTTCTTTATGGCCCACCTCTCACATCCATACATGACTACTGTCGGAAAACATAACTGGTTAGATAATCCAGTACTGGAGGCAGATGCTGTTATTAGCCCCATTTTATTGCTGGGGAGACTGAGGCTTGAGGATGTGAAGAACTTGATGCAGGAATGTCAGAGCAGATTTGAACTTGGTTTATCAGACTCTGAAGCCCCAGGCTTGCTGGAGCAGGGTGATGCTGAACTGTTTCACAGCCCCTCCTGCCCCGCAGAAGGCTGTTTGCTCCTGTAGGGCTGTCTCCTGCCATCTCAGGGGGTTAGTGTTGAGGGCTCAGCACTTGAGAAGCTGGCATGAGTGACTTCAGCAAATTATAGCATGATGAGTGTGGGGAAAGCGTCAGCAAAGCTTTCCTGACAAAAGCCAGTTTGGATCTCCAGCCTCTTCTCTGTGGGTCCCTGGGGTGGGGGAGGGCGTGAAAGGCAGGTGAGATTTCACTCTGAGGATGAGAGGAGCCATCGGGACCTGTCACTGGAAGTGTTGTGTCTGCACCTAATTAGTACTAACCGGCCACTCTAAGGGGATTAAAAAAAAAAGTAGCCAGACCTTTATTAGCTCAAGCTCTTGGCTGAACCCTCTTTAAGCTGCGGAGAAGTCTGTGGGGGTGGGGAGGTGGGCAGAATGATCCAAACTCCGTTCTCTGCTTTGCAAGTTCCCACACTCAGTCTGAACCCTCTGTCCGGGTCAGCAGGCCTTGGGGGGCTGGCCCGTGTTCAACCAGAGGTTCTGTATCTCAGCAGAGACAGGAAGGGCATCTGCGTGCACTGAGCTCGCTGCCCCGTGGATCCCGCGTCCCTCAGTCCTCACCGGTCCCCTGCAGGACAGACTCTCCATGTGACAGACTGAAGACACTGAGGCTCAGAACACTGAGGTGCTTGGCTCCAGAGCTGAGTGTCAAACCTGGTGATATCTCCTTTGGCCATACTTGAAGCATTATTTTTGTTTTAAGCCAAGAGGTTTTTTTTTTTTTTGGCCATGCTCTGTGACCTGTGGGATCTTAGTTCCCCAGCCAGGAATCGAACCTTGGCCCTGAATTGGAAGGGTGGAATCTTAACCACTGGACCTCCAGGGAAGTCCCTTACTGGAAACGTTTTATCTTTCATCTGAGGCAGTATGGTATATTAGATAGTGTAGTGCTGTCAGCCCCATTTAACACATGAGGGAACTGAGGCTGCTCATGATAACTCAGAGGGCCAACCAGACAGGGCCAGACAGATGGAGCTGCCAGATAAGGGACTGGCTTAGGCCTTATAATTAGAAAGGGTTGAACTTGGCCTGATAGCCTGTCCTCCTGCATCAGACCTGCTGCCATCTATAACCACTTCACAAGCTCACTGTTGTGGAGGATGGAGATGATGGAGCAGTGATGATAATAAAGCTGACAGTAATTTCTTGTTATTGAGCTTTGGAATGAGTTTTGGGCCCTTTTAAAGCTGTGTGTCCAATTTCCGTGCATCTTTTTCATATCCTTGCAAAGTGCGGTTTTTATCCCTGTCTTCTTGGTAAGGAAGATGGTGCTCTGAGTTGCCCGAGAAGTGGAGCCCAGAAGTAATTTCCCAGACATTTTGCTGCAGAGACTGTTCCTGCGACACCCCCCCACCCAACCCCAGGGAGGGGACCAGTTGCCTCTCTGCCTCTCGGAGACTTTGTCTCTGCTCTCAGCTCAGCGTCTGGTCTGCCAGGGCGAGGGATGCTGGCGGCTCCATCTGTCTGGCCCAGTCTGGCCGGCCCCTCTGTGTTATCACAAGAAGATCACGTTCTTTGGCAGGAAATGAAGAGGAAGGATCATCTGATTCTGATGCATGTTTTATGGACGGCCCATGGAGTCTCACACAGATGGGAGAGAGCTAAGGAGAATTTTTTTTTAAATAACCAGTAAATATTGAGTTGGAAAGCAGATCTGCTGAGGAGAGTGGATTTGGGAAGCTCTGACTGACACTTGGAAGCGGCGTGTTCCCCTTGGACTCTGAGTGCTATGGCCTTCCCACTGTGTCCTCCCAGCCTCAGAGAGAATCTGGATACCCGTTCCCTTTTTTGTCCAAAAGTGTAGATTGAGGCCCCACTGTGAGCGAACTGTTGTGGGGGGCACAGTCTACTGAGGGGTGTAGATATTAAACAAATCAAACCACAAATATATGTGTTCCCAGGGTGGGAGACCCTGGGATCTCCTTAAGCTGGGAGGACAGGGAGGCCTCCTTGAAAGGTAACATGTGGGCTTAAAGGAGTTGATGAGATGCATGAGGCTGTGGGGCTGGAGTGGAGAGAAGGACGCAGAGACTGGAGGCTGGAGCCGAGGCCCAGGAGACCACCGGGAGAACACTGGTCTTCGTGAACCCACGCCCCCTTCACTGGCCAGATCTGCCTCATGTGGGTCTGGAAGAGTCCTGCTGGGGTCCAGCACAAGCTCTCAGAGTACCTCAGCTCACCCAGAATTTTCCTCCCCATGCTGCTGGGGCAGGAGGGTGGAGAGAGGAAGGCCTGGGCCTACAGAGCAGAGGTTTAGGGCATCATCGCTTTTTTATTTTCCTCCAGGGTGCTATTTATTTTTTAAACTTTTTATTTTGTATTGCTGCTGCTGCTGCTGCTAAGTTGCTTCAGTCGTGTCCGACTCTTTGAGACCCTATAGACGGCAGCCCCCAGGCTCTGCCGTCCCTAGGATTCTCCAGGCAAGAATACTGGAGTGGGTTGCCATTTCCTTCTCCAGTGCATGAAAGGGAAAAGTAAAAGTGAAGTCGCTCAGTTGTGTCCGACTCTTAGCGACCCCATGGACTGTAGCCTACCAGGCTCCTCCGTCCATGGGATTTTCCAGGCAAGAGTACTGGAGTGGGGTGCCATTGCCTTCTCTGTTATTTTGTATTAGGGTATAGCTGATTAACAAATAATGTTGGGATAGCATGAGGTGAATAGCTAAGGTTCCCAGCCATACATATACATGTATCCATTCTCCCCCAAAGCCCTTGCTCCCCCATCCAGGCTGACACATAACATTGGGTAGAGTTCCATGTGCTATACAGTAGGCCCTTGTTGGTTACCCATTTTAAATATAGCAGCGTGTACACAGGGCATCGATTTTGAGCTGGGCTGGAATCCTGGCTCTGCGGACAGGCCCACTTCTCTGGGCCTTGGTTTCCTCACTTGTCCCAACAAGGACGGCACCTGCCCTGGTGGCTGTGTGGGCTGATTCCGACGGTGCCTGGGGAGCGTGGTGCCCAGCAGGGCAGGGGCAGGGCGTGAGCCGTCAGCTCCAGGTGGGGACAGGGGTGTCTGGAACTTTCTGCGTCTACCTTGGAGGGTGGCAGGCATTCGTGGGGGAGCCACCTTTATGTACTCGGTGGAAGCCAAGCCTCACCTCCAGGGGCCTGGAGGTCAGGGGGAGCAGTGACCCCGGGGGAGATAGGGCTTGGCTACCCCCCTCTCGCCGGATCCCACGCACCCTGGCATGGGAAGGCAGGAGGGAAGCAGCCAGCCCAGGCCTCGCTCAGACCCAGCTGGGTTTTCTCCTTTTATGGTCAGCCCGCAGGCCTCTGGCTTCCCCAGCCAGAAACCAAGAGCTGGTGTTGGGATCAGGCCGAAATAGCTGGTCTGTGGGGAGCTGGGCGTCTCCTGGGAGGCTCAGGCCTGCTGCGGGGGAGGTGGCGGGGAGCCCTCTCCATCCTTGGAGAACTCCCCCGCACACCTGCTCACGCAAGGCCAGACCCCGAGGCCCAGGGGACAGAGGGGACACCGGGGTGTCCGCAGCTGGGGTGTGAGACGAGGTGGTCTCCAGGGCTCGGGGCAGGGAGCGGGGCTTAACCTGCGCACGGGGTGCTGGGATGCGAGTCCGCTGGCCATCTCCTCTCCACTGTTGCGCCCTTTCCCGGCCCTGAGGTGCCGTGGTCCAGGCCCTCCTGATGGGACGCTCCGCCTCCTTGGTGGCTTCTTCCCTGGGGATTCCTACACATCCTTCTCCATGCAGCTCAGTGGCCACCACAGCTGCTGGGATATCCTGCCTCTCAGGGTATGTTAAAGCAGCTACACTGGGACGTCTCTGCTGGTCCGGTGGCTTAAACTAGGAGCTCCCAATGCAGGGGGCCCAGGTTCCATCCCTGGTCAGGGAAACTGCCTCCCTCAGGGAAACTAGATCCCACACTCCACAAGTAAGAGCCTGCATGCCACAACTAAGACCTGGTGCAGCCAAATAAATAAATATTAAAAAAAAATTTTTTTTAATACGGTAAAACAGCTATACCTTCAGTAGCACTTTGGGCACATATGCAATGTGGCATTTGCCCACATCTTGCAGTCAGTTCTTTGCCTGTCTGACCCTCACGCCAGACCATAAGCCTTTCAAAAGCAAAGACTAGGTCAGTTTAGTAAACTCTCTGTTTCCAGTGCCTGGCGCAGAGTAGGGGCTCTGGACTTGTTTGCTGAGTGAATATGTGAATATAGGAAGAAGCACTCACCGTGGCTTCAATCGGAATTGCCTTTCTGAGAGAGACTGAGAGAGAGAGAAGAAAAGATTGTTTGAGATTGATTCAAATCATTAAGCATTTCCTGAGTACCTACTATGCGTCACACATTGTACCTGCCACCCACGATCAGGCACAACCTTTGACCCGCAGGAGGTCAGGGGTTAGGAGAAGCTTTAAAAGCAGTTTTGTTACCTAAGCAAAGAAATAATTTCAGATGGCAAAAGTAAAAAGTTATTTTCCCGCTAAGAAGAAGATAAAACAGGATGATGGGATCAAGAGAAACTGAGGGGGGTGGCTATGGGTGTGTGGTAGTCAGAAGTGGCTCCATCTGAGGATAAGATACTTGGACTGGGATGTGAAAAGTGAAGGGCTTCCCCGGTGGCTCAGTGGTAAAGAATCTGCCTGCCAACGCAGGAGACCCAGGTTTGATTTCTGGGTCGGGAAGAGCCCCTGGAGAAGGAAGTGGCAACCCACTCCAGTATTCTTGCCTGGAGAATCCCATGGACAGAGGAGCCTGGCGGGCTACAGCCCATGGGGTCACAAAGAGTCGGACATGTCTGAGTGACTAAACAACAACAAGTGAAAGATGAGACGGAGCTGGTTGCATCAAGAAATGGGGAAGAGCTTTAGAAGCAAAAGGAGAAGACAGTGCAAAGGCCCAGAGGCAGGGATGAGCATGATGTATTACGAAAGTCCCAAGAAGGTCAGCATGGCTGGGATGTAAGTGGGGAAGGGGAGTAACCAGGTGAGGTTGGAGAAAAAGCAGGAACCTCTCTGTGAACTATTACAAGGCTATTTCATGTCAGTAACAAAGACTGTACAACATGGTCAATGCTTATAAAGTTAGTCACTCAGTTGTTTCCGACTCTTTGTGACCCCATGTGAGGCCAGGCTCCTCTGTCCGTATGATTTCCCAGGCAAGAATACTGGAGTGAGTAGCCATTCCCTTCTCTAGGGGATCTTCCCCACCCAAGGGTTGAACCTGGGTCTCCTGCACTGCAGGCAGATTCTTTGCCACCTGAGCCACCAGGGAAGCCCAAGGAGGAAACACCGTTAAATGAAAAGAACTGAAATACCATGCCATATGGTGTCAACTGTGTAAGTCACTCTAAACCCCTATAAAAATAATGAAACCAAGAGAAGATATATCCAAACGTTAACCATCATGGGTGAGGGGGATTTTGTATTTGCCAAGCTTTCTTCAGTGGTTCTGTACTAATTTTGTAATCTAAATAAAAATAATTAGTGGCTTATTAAAGGAAAAAGAAACAGTTTCATAGCTATTGAAAAATGAATAGATTCCGTGTGATAGCTGAGCAATCAGATCTCTTAATTCAGAGATGGCATAAAAGTAACATTGTTTTTTAAAAAGTTTTATTCTGGTGTAACTTACATACCATAAATCAATCCATTTTAAGGATGCAATTCACTGGTTATTGGTGAATTTACAAGGTTACACAGCCATCACCACAATCTAAGTGTATGTTTCTGTCATCTGCAAAGGAAATCTTGTGCCCTCTTGTAGTCACTCCCTTCCCCACTCCAGGTTCCACCCTATCACTAGTCTACTTTCTGTCCCTATAGATTTGCCTCTTCTGCACATTTAGAATAAGTGGAATGAATGACACAATATGTGGTCCTTTGTGACTGGCTTCTTCCACATAGCGTAATATCTTCAAGGTTCATCTATCTTTCAGCCTGTATCAGTGCTCCATTCCTTTTTACGGCTGAGTAATATTCCATTGTACAAACAGACCACATTTTGTTTATCCATTTACCAACTGATGGACATTTGTATCGTTTGTATTCTTTGGCTATTATAGATAATATAAAGTAGCATAATTTTTACTAAGATGAAAAAGAAAAATTCTGCCTGTCGTATCATAGGAAAATGGTCCATTACCATTCCGAGTAATCCCTTTCTTCTAAAAGGTATTGAGGTGAAACAATGATCATGATGAGGTTAAGTGCTGCAAGGCAGGGAATCTTTGGACTAATGGAGCTAGGGTCACCACTAGACTGGGTGGTACCTTTATAGAATTAGACAAAGCTACCCGCTATTTTGGCTCAGATGGTAAAGGACCCACCTGCAATGCAGGAGATCTAGGTTTGATCCCTCGGTCAGCAAGATCCCCTAGAGAAGGGAATGACAACCCACTCCAGTATTCTTGCCTGGAGAATTCCATGGACAGAGGAGCCTGGTGGGCTACAGTCCAGGGGGTCACAAAGAGTTGGACATAACTGAGTGACTAACACTTTTACTTTCACCCCTTTCTCAAGGCACTTTTCTTCCATCTGCTGAAAGATGGTTGTAATAAATATACAGATCTACAGTGACCAGTGTAAATAGTTCCCCCTTAGAGTTATGCAGTGTCTGACTTGCACCACTGTGCATGGCAGCTCTGGAGGGGACATACAGTAGAAAGGCCCCCAGCTTAGCTCTAGGGAGGTATGAAGTAAGAGAAAACATCATAGAGGAGGTGGCTCAGAGGGTGACATTTCAAGAATCAATTAAAATATATACCCCAAAGAATTGAAAACAGGTGCTCAAACAAAAACTTGTACTTGAATATTCATAGCAGCACTGTTCACAATAGCCAAATGCTATAAACAACCCAAACGCCCATCAATGGATGAGTGGAACCACAAAATGAGATCTACCCACAGTGGAGGACTATTCAGCCATGAAAAGGAATGAAGATCAGATACATGTTACAATAGGGATGAGCCTCAGAAACATCATGCTAAGTGAAAGAAGCCCGACACAAAAGACCACTTGTGTGTGTGTTAAATGTCCAGAATAGGTAAATCCATAGAGACAGGGAGCAGATCAGTGGTTGCCAGGGGTTAATGGGAGCAGGGGATGGAGAGTGACTCTTTAATGGGTGTGGGGTTTTACTGGGGGTTGATGAGAATGTTTGGGAACTAGAGGTGTGAGTTGCACGACTTTGTAAAAGTACTACCTACTGCTGTGTTGTTCGCTTTTATGTGGTTTAATTTATGTTTATGTGGTTTTCACCTCATTGGGGTAAAAAAAAAAAAGGGGAGAATGGATAAGGCAGGTACAAAAGCAATACAGATGGTGCTCTGGGAAGAAGAAACAGCATGTGCAAAGCTTGGGTTGGGGGACTCCTTTGCACATTCTTAGAACTCTGCTCTCTTGTGTCAGACATGAGCTCAGGCTCAGGGAAGGAATCAGCTAGAAAGCCCCGGGGAAGTCGGTCTCCTGGGCTCCGCACAGGTCAGCAAGCAATACACACTCTGAGCCCTCCTGCCCCTAACTAACCACGACACAGTTAGCTTCCCACGCTTAGAGCGGTGTGTTTCCGATGGGAATGTCTCAGGCCGGAGGTCCCCTGGCAGTGCCCAGCATGGAGCTGCCCCTGCAACTGCCAAGCCTTCCCCTTGGAGCCACTTCCTCTCCTGGGAGGAAAAGCCTCCAGACAGGCATGGACCCTGTAAATCTCTTGTCTTCTGGGCTCAGGTTTCCCAAGGCTTCTGGAAAGGCCACCTCTATCACGAAAGAAGATGGGTGGAGACAGTCCATCGTCTGTCCACCTCAAAATCACTCCTTTCTGGTCTTTTGCTTTGACTGGTATTGCCACAGTGACCAATTTAAGCATTTGTCCTTGGGCACACGTGTGCGGGTTTCTGATACGGCTGTTTCTTGAGATTTGTGGATCAGCCCAAGGTCAGAGGCAGAGGCAGGAGGCAGAGCATGTTGGCCTGATGGGAATCAGTGCAGCTGGACCAGAAATGGGACTTTGTGGTGGTGGAAAGTTCTCGTGCCAAAGTCTGGGCTGCCTCTTTCCTGTGGCCTTTCTCCCTGCAAGGACCTCCTGTTGGCCCTCGGCTCCGAGGTCAAACTTGCCTGAGTAGAACCTCCCCAGGCCCCCAAAGGTAGCCCCTACAGGCAACTGTGGCCCATGAAGGCTCTTTCATTGCAACACTTGGCCCCTCTAGCCGCAGTGTGCAGGCTGAGTTGCCCTGTGACATGGGGGATCTTAGTTCCCCAACCAGGGAAGTCACTGGTCTCAATTTCTTGCATGTATGTTGAACTTTCCCATCAAGAAGCTCAAATCTTCAGGTTTGGGGTTGGCTTTTTTCAATGCTCACCAAGCTATACCTTCTCTGTGTTAGGGGTTTAGGGATTGGGGACTTGACCTCAGTTACCCGGAAACCGAGGGAAGTGGGGTCTAGATCTGGATGTTTCTTCTTATGAGGAATTCATAATTCTGTGGGGGCAGAGACACAAGGAACAAAAGAGCCAGCCTGAGACAGGGCACTCAGGGAGCATAAGGGCTGTGGAAGTGGAGGCATGTCTTGGTGATGGGCAGGAACCAGTGACAGCTCTAGGATTCCTCTCAAGGGGGGCTTGAAGGCAGCAGTCGGATTATTTGATGGAGACTAGGGGCTCTTCCTGAGGCTTCTTCTCTCTAGCAAGGCCAACGATTTTGATAGCTTAGTTAGGAGTGTTGTCGGAGACTTATAGCCAAGCTGCCTCCTGGCTTCATCACTATGGGGAAGACTTCTTGGAGGAGGTATTATCTTTGAGACTGAGGGAAGTAACCAGGAAAGGAGAAGAGAAAGACCTGCTAGGCAGCAGGAACAGCCTGAACAAAGGCACGGTGTGTGATTGGGGGTTGATCTGGGTGGGGTTGCTGGAAATTGAGAGTGAGGGACATAGAGATGCCAAAGCTGGGGAGGTGGGCAGGGCCAGTCATGGGAGGTCTTGGATGTCATGTTCAGAAGTCTGGGCCTTGCGTAAGAGCCCTGGGGGACATGGACATGTTTAAAAACAACTTAAGATAAAACTTGCATACCCCAAATTCACCCACTTAAGTGTAAAAATGCAATGAGTTTTAGTAAATTGAGTTATGTAAGCATCACCACAATCCAGTCTCCAAGCTCCCAAGTGATCTTTCATATCTGTTTGCAGTCACCCCACTCCAGCCCTCAGCAACCACTAATCTGCTTCCTATCTTTATGCATTTACCTCTTCTGCACATTTCATGTAAGTGGACTAATACAATATGTATGTAGCCTTCTGTGTCAGACTTACTTAACATCATGTTTTCGAGAGTCATCCACGGTGTAATCTGTATCAGTACTTCATTGTTCTCATGACTGAAAAATATTTCATTGGGTGGATAGACCACATTTTCCTTATCCATCCAACAGCAGATGGACATTTGGGTTGTTTCCACTTTTTAGCTAGTATGATAACTCCACTGTGAGCCTTCCTGTGTTAGTCTTACAGGGACACATGTTTATGTTCTCTTGGGTAGATTTCCAGGAGTGGAATAGCTGGGTCATATGATAAATTTATGTTTAACATTTTAAGAAACTTACAAAATGGAAGAGTGTTGAGGAGCAGAGCGATCGGTAGCTCAGCATGTCAGAAAGATCACTCTGAGAAGGGATCTGGAGGAAGACGTCACTAGATCCAGGGAGATCTTTGATCAGGAGAGGCTGAGGGATGTGATGGTGGGGTTGGAGCCAGGAATGCACTTAAGAAAAGCTGCATCACCATTGCCCAGCAGAGGATGTGATGCTCTGCTTTCTCGGTAATGGTTAACTGACCAATGGTTGAAGTGTGTCACCTTACCCACGACCCTCATAGGGGATCTTGGCTCCACCTCCTGAGGTCACTTTAAGAGGGAAAGGTGATTAATAACATCTGCCTAATCACATGTAGTCTCACGATGCCCTCTGTGTCCACCAGGGTTCTCTGGTGGTAAGTGACAGAGACCTTCTCTAGGAAAGGAATTCTGAAAGAGTGTTGGGGAGCTCACAGATGAGGTGGGAAGAGTGGGGAGCCAGCCTCAGAGAATGTCAGAAACTAGGGGCTGCTTGGGCTCTGGGGGGGCAGGAAGTGAGGCCCCATCAGGGCTCTGCCCACCCGCTGTGCTTCTCTGTCCTTGATCCAGGTTGGAGTTTTAGCTCAGAGAATCTGATTGACGCAGCCTGGGAAACATTGTTGCCTCTTAGCTGGGAGAGCTTGTGGACCACCAAGACAGTCCATGATGATGGGAGTGGAGTGGTGCAGGGGATGTGTCTCCTTTTTCGTTGTTGTTTTTCTCTCGGCACGTGGGATCGTAGTTGCCTGATCAGGGATCAAACCTACACCTCTTGCATTGAAAGCTCAGAGTCTTAACCAACTGGACCACCAGGGAAGTCCCCAGGACATGTCTCCTTAAGGAACATAGGATGCTCTTGCCAGAAGAAGAGGGATAGCATACTGGATTTTCAAGCCAAAAATGTCCACTGCCCCATATTCCAGATAAAGAAACTGAGGCTTGGAGAGGTTAAGAATATTCGCCCAAGGCCACAGAGCTGGGAATTGGCCAAGAGGAAACCCAGGCTGTCTGGATCCAAAGTCAGTGTTCTGTCTGTGACCTCGTCTGTACAGAGTGGGTCTCCTGGGAACCCCTCTCCACTCCAAGCGGGTGGGGCTGGGATGCTCACGGCCTCCTGAATGGGTCAGATTCCAACATCTTTCTGGGGCTGCCTCCAGGGCTTTGTTGCCCTCTTGTCTTTGGTCTTGTCCCCTATGCCCTGGGCAATGAGCTCAGCTGGCCCCTTGTCACCCCCAGAGGGGCCAGGGTGAAGGAGCTTAAATGGGAGCCCCTGGCGGCAGCATATCCAGACCTTCAACTCAGAGCTGATTCTAACTCGTGGCTCTTTTTTCCTTTTTGTTCTCAGATCGGGAGGACCAGTCCATTCTCTGCACGTAAGTGGAGCTGCTTTTTCTTCTGCTTTTCTGAGTTAAGATCCAACCTGTTAAAGAAAAAGGTTCATGAGAACAGGGCTATTTGATTTGTTTGATGTTTCATGCACCACCCTATCCCCAGCACAGCGCGGATTGTCATGAAACATTTGTTGTACAAACACTCTGATGCTGAAGCCAGCACCCCTAAACTGCAGGTGATACCTGGTGCCATCGTGTTCTGCACTGCCGCCCTCTTTAAAACTAGCATTTATTGAGCACTCACTGTGTGCCAGGCCCTGAACTAAATAATTTACAGACAGAATTACATGTAATTCTGTAATAGCTCTGCGAAAGTAGATGGCATCTCCATTAGTGAGGAAGTCTTGGCTTGTGTTCTGGAGAAGGAAATGGCAACCCACTCCAGTGTTCTTGCCTGGAGAATCCCAGGGACGGGGCAGCCTGGTGGGCTGCCATCTATGGGGTCGCACAGAGTCGGACACGACTGAAGCGACTTAGCAGCAGCAGCAGCAGCTTGGCTTGTGTTCAACAGTTACCCTAAAATTTCACGATTAAGTAACCACAGTGTGCCATATTTGGTGGTTGGTATTATTATTTCTTTGAAGACCTGGATACATAGCCAGAAGATATGAACTCAGTTTAAAACCACTCAGAGGATTTTCAGTATTCAGGAAAATCTCTCCTGGGGTGGGTAGAATACAGGTATTCCTCAGAGATAGCATGGGCTCAGTTCCAGACTATTGAAATAAAGCAAATATCAGAGTAAAGCAAGTCACACAAATTTTTTGGTTTCTCAGTACATATAAAAGTTATGTTGATACTATACTACTAAGTGGACAACTGTGTTATATCTAAAAACAACAATGTATACACCTTAATTAAAAAATGCCCATTGCTTGAAATGTTACTCAGCGATAAAAAAGAATGCATTTGAGTCAGTTCTAATGAAGTGGATGAACCTAGAGCCTATTATACAGAGTGAAGTAAGTAACAGAAAGAAAGTAAGACAGGGAAAGACAAATATATATATATTCCACATATATATGGAATCTAGAAAGACAGTACTGACGATCCTACTAGCAGGGCAGCAAAAGAGACACAGAAATTTTGGACACAGTGAGGGAAGGAGAGGATGGGATGATATGAGAGAATAGCACTGAAACATATACATTACCATATGTAAAACAGATAGCCAGTGGGAGTCTGCTATATGATGCAGGGAGCAAAAAGTCAGTGCTCTGTGACAACCTAGCGGGGTGGGATGGGCAGGGAGGTGAGAAAGGGTTCAGTAGGGAGGGGACATATGTATACCTAATGCTGATTCATGTTGATGTATGGCAAAAACCATCACAATATTGGAAAGTAATTGTCTTCTAATTAAAAAAAATACCCATTGCTAAAAAATCTTAGCTATCATCTGAGCCTTCAGGGAGTTGTAATCTTTTTGCAATAGTATAACAAAGATCACTGATTGCAGATCACCATGACAAAGAGAAAAATAAGGAAGCAATTTGAAATAATTTAAGAATTACCAAAACATGGCGCAAAGATATGGAGTGAACAAATACTGTTGGAGAAATGCTTGATGCAAAGTTGCCACACATCTTTAATTTGTAAAAAACATAATATCTGTGAACTGCAATAAAACAATGTGCACTAAAAGTACCTGTAGTGGTCCCTCAAAGATTGCCACCTCCTAATCACCAGGACTTGTGAATGTGTCAGGTGACGAGGCAGAGGAGAATGGAGGTTGCATGGCATCAAGGTTGCTAATCAGCTGACCTTACAATAGCAGGGAGTCTACACCATCCAGGCAAGTCCAGTGTAATCACGGGGTCCTTACAAATGGAAGAGGGAGGAAGCTGGGGAGTCAGAGGGAGATGTAATGTGAGATGAACTTCACCCACCATTGCTGGCGTTGACGATGAAGGAAGCCAAAGATGAAAACAGCTTCTAGACGCTGGAAAAGGCAAGGAAACAGACTCTCCCATGGTGTTCCTGGAAAGAAACACAACCCTGCTGACATCTTGGTACTAGCTCAGTACAATCCGTGTCAGACTTCTGCCATCCAGAACTGCAGGATAAATCAATTTGTGTTGTTTTAAGCCACTGTTGGTGTTATTTTTAAAGCAGCAGTGGGAAACGAATACACCCTCCTTCCTTTGTCCGCTACTCCCACTCCTGTCCTCACTCAATATTCAACAGATTGAATGAGCCAGTTCCACTGGCGATACTTGGCATATAGGAAAGAATCCAAAATAAACATGACCCCTCTTCTCAAGAGGGAAGACAGCCACTAGAACAATAATTACATTCTTCCCTTTGGTACTACCTGAATTCGCTGTTCGATTCTGTGAAGGAACTACCAGTTCAGAAACTTAAAAAAAAGTTATTGTTGTTCAGTTATTAAGTTGTGTCCGACTCCTTGCGGCCCCATGGACTGCAGCACACCAGGCTTCCCCGTCCTTCACTATCTCCCAGAGTTTGCTCAAGCTCATGTTCATTGAGTTGGTGATGCTCTCCAACCATCTCAACCTCTGTCACCCCCTTCTCCTTTTGTCTTCAATCTTTCCCAGCAAATCACTCAAGTAAATGTGTAATTACAAACTGAAGATGACAAAGAATGAGACATGTTTGAAACTAGGAGAATGTGTAAATCAGACAGATTCTAACTGGGAGAATGGGAAGAGCTTCTTGGAAGAAGTGCTATTTCAGCAGAGACAATGAAGAAAGAGGGGAAGTGTTTACAGCATATGCAAAGGCACTGGGGTCAGATAGAGTGTGTTTTGTTTGAAAAACTGAGACATCAATTTGGCCAGAGTGTGTCTCCCAGCAGAAGCCCTCTGTCTGAGAAGAGCCACTATGGGACATCTAGGATTGTGGTTGCAAACCCAAGGGCCAATCAAAACCAACCAAGTACTGTTAAAGTGCGAGAAGGCCTGGGTGTAACACAGTAGGGAATGATGGACAGTGTGGTGAACTGAAGAAAATGACCCATCTGAGGGGTGGGGGCGAGTTTCTAGCCCTCTTCTGTCCATTGTTTCCAGGAGAGAAAGCAGGTCCAGTGTTGCCAGACTCTTCTACATTGCAACAGAAGCTGGAAATTTAGGATGTTATGTGAAATATTCAATTTTTAAATATTTGCACCTAATTTACATGAACATACATACACAGAGCATCAGCCAAATAAAATCCATTGGTGGGCTGGCTTTGCCAGTGAGGCTACCTGTTTACAATCTCTAGCCCAGAACTTTGGGCCTGGAAAGTTTTTCATAGATGACTGAGCCCTCGGTTCCTGCCATACACACACACTGGTCAGTTACAAGAATTGCAAGAAATTTTCATAGAGCATCAAAATCTGGAATGATTCATATTTAATATGCTCCTTTCATATTTAATATGCTCCTTTCATATTTAATATGAAAGTAGATTCAAGTTGACCTCAGTAATAATTATTGTTGTTGTTATGTCTGACTCCTTGCCACCCCATGGACTGTAGCACGCCAGGCTTCCCTGTCCATCACCAACTCCCAGAGCTTGCTCAAACTCATGTCTGTATTGCCATCCAACTATCTCATCCACTGCTGCCCCTTTCTCCTCCTGCCTTCAATCTTTCCCAGCATCAAGGTCTTATCCAGTGAGTCAGCTCTTCCCATCAGGTGGTCAAAGTATTGGATCTTCAGCTTCAGCATCAATCCTTCCAATGAATATTCAGGGTTGATTTCCTTTAGGATTGACTGGTTGGATCACCCTGCTGTCCGAGGGACTCTCAAGATTCTTCTCCAACACCACAGTTCAAAAGCATCATTTTTTTGGCTCTCAGCCTTCTTTATGGTCCAACTCTCACACCCATACATGACTACTGGAAAAACCACAGCTTTGACTAGATGGACCTTTGTTGGCAAAGTGATGTCTCTGCTTTTTAATATGCTGTCTAGGTTTGTCAGCTTTTCTTCCAAGGAGCAAGCGTCTTTTAATTTCATGGCTGCAGTCACCATCCATAGTGATAGTGGAGCCCAAGAAAATAAAGTCTGTCACTGTTTACATTTTTCCCCCCATCTATTTGCCATGAAGTAATGGAACTGGATGCCATGATCTTAGTTTTCTGAATTTTGAATTATAAGCCAGCTTTTCTACTCTCCTTTTCACCTTCCTCAAGAGGCTCTTTAGTTCCTCTTTGCTTTCTGCCACTAGGGTGGTGTCATCTACATATCTGAGGTTATTGATATTTCTCCCAGCAATCTTGATTCCAGTTTGTGCTTCATCTAGTCCAGCATCTAGCATGATGTACTCTGAATATTAGTTAAATAAACAGGGTGACAATATACAGCTTTGACTTACTCTTTTCCCAATTTTGAACCAGTCTGTTGTTCCATGTCTGGTTCTAACTGTTGCTTCTTGATCTGCGTACAGGTTTCTCAGGAGGCACGTAAGGAGGTCTGGTATTCCCATCTGTTTGAGAATTTTCCACACTTTGTTGTGATTCACACAGTCAAAGATTTTACCGTAGTCAATGAAGCAGAAGTAGATGTTTTTCTGGAATTCCCTTGCTTTTTTTATGATCCAGTGGATATTGGCAACTTGATCTCTGGTTCCTCTGTCTTTTCTAAATCCAGCTTGTACATCTGGAAATTTTTGGTTCACATACTGTTATAGCCTAGCTTGAAGGATTTTGAGCATTACATTGCTAGCATGTGAGATGAGTGCAATTGTGCGGTAGTTTGAACAGTCTTTGGCACTGCCCTTCTTTGGGATTCAAATGAAAACTGACCTTTTCCAGTCCTATGGCCACTGCTGAGTTTTCCAAATTTGCTGCCATATTGAGTGCAGCACTTTCACAGCATCATCTTTTAGGATTTGAAATAGCTCAGCTGGAATTTCATCACCTCCACTAGCTTTGTTCGTAGTGATGCTTCCTAAAGCCCACTTGACTTCACATTCCAGGATGTCTCGCTCTAGGTGAATGATCACACCATTGTGGTTATCCAAGTCATTAAGACCTTTTTTTTTGTATAGTTCTTCTTTCTGTGTATTCTTGCCACCTCTTCTTAATATCTTCTGCTTCTGTTAGGTCCATACCATTTCTGTCCTTTATTGTGCCCATATTTGCTTGAAATATTCCCTTGGTCTCTAATTTTTTTTGAAGAGATATCTAGTCTTTCCCATTCTATTGTCTTCCTCTATTTCTTTGCATTGTTCACTTAACAAAGGCTTTCTTATCTCTCCTTGCTGTTCTTTGGAACTCTGCATTCAGTTGTGTATATTTTTCCCTTTCTCTTTCACTTTCGCTTCTCTTACTTTCTCAGGGATAAGCCCTCCTCAGATAACCATTTTGCCTTCTTGCATTTCTTTTTCTTGGGGATGGCTTTGGTCATCTCCTCCTATACAATGATATGAACCTTCACCCGTAGTTCTTCAGGCACTCTATCAGATCTCACCTTTGAATCTATTTGCCACCTCCACTGTATAATCATAAAGTGAAAGTGTTACTTGCTCAGTCGTGTCTGACTCTTTGCAACCCATTGGACCGTAGCCCACCAGGCTCCTCTGTCCATGGGATTTTCCAGGCAAGAATACTACAGCAGGTTGCCATTTCCTTCTCCAGGGGATCTTCTTGACCCACAGACTGAACCTGGGTCTCCCACATTGCAGATAGATTCTTTACCATCTGAGTCACCAGAGAAGCTGGTATAGTCATTAGGGATTTGATTTAGGTCATACCTGAATGATCTAGTGGTTTTTCCCTACTTTTTTCAATTTAAGCCTGAATTTTTCAACAAGGAGCCCATGATCTGAGCCACAATCAGCTCCAGGTCTTGTTTTTGCTGACTATATAGAGCTTCTCCATCTTTGGCTGCAAAGAATGTAACCAGTCTAATTTCAGTATTGATCATTTGGTGATGTCCATGTGAAGAGTCATCTCTTGTGTTATCAGAAGAGAATGTTTGCTATGACCAGTGCGTTCTCTTGGCAAAACCCTGATGGCCTTTGCCTTGTTTCATTCTGTACCCCAAGGCCAAATTTTCCTGTTACTCCAGGTATCTCTTGACCTCCTACTCTTGCATTCCAGTCCCCTATAATGAAAAGGACATCTTTTTTTGGTGTTAGTTCTAGAAGATCTTGTAGGGCTTCATGGAACCATTCAACTTAAGCTTCTTTGGCATTACTAGTTGGGGCATAGACTTGGATTACTGTGATATTGAATGGTTTGCCTTGGAAACGAACCAAGATCATTCACTGTTCTTGATATTGCATCCAAGTACTGAATTTCAGACTCTTTTGTTGACTATGAAGGCTACTCCATTTCTTCTAAGGAATTCTTGCCCATAGTAGTAGATATAATGGTCATCTGAATCAAATTTGCCCATTTCCGTCCATTTTAGTTCACTGATTCCTAAAATGTCAGTGTTCAGTCTTGTCATCTCCTGCTTGACCACATCCAATTTACTGAACCTTCCAGGTTCCTATGCAATATTGTTCCTTATGGCATCGGACTTTACTTTCACCACCAGGCACATCCACAACTGAACTGTGTTTCTGCTTTGGCCCAGCCTCTTGGTTCTTTCTGGAGCTATCTCTCCCTTCTTCCTCAGTAACATATTGGCCACCTACCAACCTGGGGGGCTCATCTTCCAGGGTCATATCTTTTTGCCTTTTCATACTGTTCATAGGAGTAGTTAAATGACTTGCCCATAATCACATAGAGCAGAGCAGGGATTTGAACTCGGGAAGTTTGGCCCTGGAGCCCATTGTGTTGCTCTGCTGATTGATGCTGCAGGGGAACGAGGCACTGCTTTTGCCTGGGGAGCTTGAAGCAGTACTCAAAATAAAGGCAGTGCCTAACTGAGCTTTGCAGGATGTGTAGGAGTTGGATAGCACAAACACCAGAGGACTTTGCTGGTTACAGGGGTGGAAGTCACACGAGGACTAGGGACTGACAGATTCAGAGACAATTTGGCTTTGCTACCAAGGGCAGACCACAGCTGAAATGACTCAGAAATGGTGTTTCACCATGGGAGCTAGGACCAGCTACCTGATTTGTTAAGTTAAGCAAAATGAGAAAGGTAAGGCCCTTGTTCAAAAATTATTAAGCAATTCAAGATCACAACATCAGACCCTCCTTATGGCAGTCCCCATGGAACTGGACAGGTCACACACCCATGAATCCAGCCCAGCTTGGGGCTGAGGGATTAAGCAGCCATTGAGTAGCCTCCTTCCAACTGCTGAGCCTGGACTGATTAAAAGGACTTGGCAGTAGGGTAATTACAAGGCCAGGAGGCCATATATGGTCATGAGGCCAAGTCTTCCTCAAGAATGAGGGAACTGGACACAAAGTCCCCTAAGAAACAGGACTGAGAGACTTCCCTAGTGGTCCAGTGGTTGAGAAGCTGTCTGCCAAGGGAGGGGACATGGGTTCAATCCCTGGTCCGGGAAGATCCCATATGCCTCAGGGCAATTAAGCCCATGCATCACAGCAACTGAAGCCTGCCTGCAGCAATGAAGACCGAGTACAGTCTAAAATGAAAAAAAAAAAAAGCAGGACTGAAGTTTAGGGTGCACTGACCGAGAAGGCATCTTTATTCTCAGAGTCCGGGGTCAGAAAAGCAAAGATATTGATGTTTCTGAAGCGGCCCTGAGCACATCAATCTTCAGACGCCCATGAGCCTGGAGCTTGGGTTGTTTACTTTGGCAGAACCTCCCAGGACAATTTATTTTTATCAATAAAACTTGGAGACTGTTGAGCCAAGCAGCCACGTGGGGAGAAGCAGGTTCCCAGAGTCTGTGTCTCACTTCCTTGCCCTTGCGAGGTGAAAGACCAGGAAATCATGGCGGGAAAGGGAGGGGCTGTAGTGATCCGGGGTCAATGTGTGCACAGCTGTCCTGACTCTTGTCTTGGAACTGAATGGACTCAGAACCAGCTACATAGGCGGTTTCCCACACTCAGATTTTCTCTCCTTCTTGTTCTGATCAGAACCTAGCCCCTCAGTTTGGGGTGATGTCTATCAGGGGTTCTGACATTATCCTAATAGAAGTAATTCATACTAAGGTATAAATGACTGAGTGGCTTGGTTCATTGGTACCTGCTCAGATTTTCAAAAAGAGCCTATTAAGGCAAGTGAAGGCTCCCAGAATATATGGAATAACTCCTTGATGGGTCAGGGCTTTGCTTTGTATTCCTGCATTCCCCCTTTTCTCACTTTTAAAAATAAAAGGGTAGGCAGCAGAACATGGGCTCTGGCATCAACCTGGCCCACATACAAATCTCACTCCTCTATTTCTGATCTGTGTGATAACAGAAACTGTGACCTAGAACACTTCAACTTCTCTGAGCCTCATTTTCCCCAGGTGGGTGACAGGAATAATCAATGACTCCTTCATTAGATTGTTGGAGTAAATAAAAAGATTTCTTAGCCCAGTAGCCTAGAATAGGTCTTCAGCAAATATCAATTCCTATTCCCCATTCCTTTCCTCTGACCTTAGAAAGCATGTTCTTAGAGGGTTGGATCTGTGTCATGGAAAGACTTGGCGAAATGTCATAGGAAGAATCCTAATTACATTGGAACCAGAGATCTGATTTCAATGCTGAGTGTGCTCTTGCCTTGCTGTGTGACCTTGGGCAAGTTGCTTTACTCATTCTAGTCCCAAGTTCCTATCTTGTAATAGCATGAAAGTGATATGTCCTCCCTTCAGGATTGGGGGAGGGGAGGTAAAGGAGATAATGCACATGAAACAATTAACACAGGGCCTCCACTCCCCCCAAAAAATCAATTCTCTCTTTAAAATTAAAGAAAAAAAAATTTGGACTCAGTTTTCCTCCTCAAGAAAATGAGGATAATGCCTCCATAGCTCCCATCTCAAAAAATGCCTCTGAGGCCACGTGGAATAATGTGACCATTGGGAATAAAGACCATTAGGAATCGGGAAGAGGACAGTGTTAATACTGTCGTGAAATGTATTAACATGAGGTGCGATGTTTCAGCCTTCCTGGAGATCTGACTCTTGATTCCTGGATGGTGGCCCATGGGATTGGGTCTGACGATTTGGGGCATAGGTTTCTTTTCCTCCCTCCCTCCCTTCTCTCGCTCCCTTCCCTTCTCCCACCTTCTTACTTCCCTCCCTGGTCCCCCCTTTCTCTTTCTCTTTCCTTCTTTTTTCCTTCCTTTCTCCTTCCCTCCCACCTTCCCTTCTTTCTTTCCTTCCTTCCTTCCTTCTGTCTTGCCATGAACAAAGTTATTAACGGGCCCTTGGCAGAGCAAGTTAATTTCTTTATTTCCTAATTAGGTAAAAAGGGCAAGCACTACACTAGCACTGGTGGCACTGGTTCAGCATTGAGAACCTTGACCTGACCTCAGGGTAGATGAATTCAGACTTTAAAAAAATTAGCGCATTTCAGAATATTCAGTGAGCTCAGCAAATGTGAGTCTAGGCAAGGGAAGGAAAAATAAAAAACAAACAAAAAAGGAAAATCAGAGGAGAGGACAAGAAAGGAGGAAAGATTTAGTTGAGGTCATCTTTCCCTTTTACTAAGAAGAGTGGGAGTCAGAGGCAGTCTAGAATCCTTTGATGAAACAATTCCATCACCATGACCTCAGGTGGCCAAGAGAGGTGTAGCTGGTTCAAGAAGCCGTTTTGATTAAAAATAATAATAATAAAAAAAACCACTGTTCATATTCTCGGAGTATTCTTTTGATAAGACAAACAGCCCCCTGCTGATCTAAATTTATCAGTCATTTACACTTTAGCATGACTTACTTCAACTAGGTTTTATCCTTTGATATTTAACTGAAATCATTAGGTAGCCTCCTGAACCTTCGAGTGAGTTCTCTAGAGGATGAAGGGGCTTATGTGGGTCCAATGGCTGATGGACTAACCACTTGTCTTTCCTTCTTTGTCCTCTTTGTCGTTCCCCTCCTGCTCCTTCTTCTTCTCCTTGTTCTTTTCCTCTTCCTTCTTCTTCTTTGTAAGGGGCATTTCGAAAACTTCTACCTTATCTCTTGGTATTCTGAGAGGTACTTACATCCATCCTGGAAGGCAGTCTCTTGCCCCATCTTCTCGTCTCTAACAAGGGTAATGATGTCTTTAAAGTAGATAATTTTTAATAAAGCTATTCCGTAGATACTATGATAATGGATACATATCATTGTATACAGCTGTCAAAGTCCGTAGAATGTGCAACAGCACGAGTGAATCCCGATGTAAACTGTGGGCTTTACATGATGATGCGCCAATGTGGGTCCATCGATTGTAACACGTGTACCACTTCTGGTGGGGGATGTTGATGGTGGGAGAAGTTGTCGAGGGGCAAGGAGATCTAAGAATTCTGTGTACTTCTTGCTCAGTTTCGCTGTGAACCTAAAACTGCTCTAAAAAACAAAGTGTTTTTTTAAAGTGGACAGTTCCAAATAAACCTGTTTAGACTTTGGTAGGGAAACTCAGTTTTTCTTTTACTCTTTTCATCTAAATCCTTTCCTGCCTCCCCTCGGGAGGAGTAGACTGAGATAAGGAGCAGGGTTTGAAGCCCAGTCCAGCTCCCTGTCAGTGGTAGGCAAGTCTCCTTCCCTCTGGGAGCCTCAGTTTCCCCATCTGGCAAATGACACGGAGCTGCGGCAAGATGCCCACAGAACACCTGATAAGATAAACACCAGCAGCTGGTTTTTCCATCAGCTGCTGGTGAGTTACTGTTCCGGGGGGTCACTGCTCCTGTGTCTTTCAGAGGTGAATCTGGAGCCGGGAAAACAGAAAACACCAAGAAAGTCATCCAGTACCTGGCCATGGTGGCCTCCTCCCACAAGGGCAAGAAGGATACAAGCATCACGGTGAGTGGCAGCTCCCGTCCTCTGGCCACAACTTGGCGATGGGCCTTGTTCTCGTGGGCTGACCAGCTAGAGAGAGCACCACTGGGAAGGCCAGGACTCTGTGTTATAAGGACTCAGGACTGTGTTTCCCTGTCCCTCCCCTGACAGCTCACTGGAGGGATTTTTCTTCATCCTGGGTGGCCCTGTTGGATCTAGGCGATTCCTCACTTTGGCCAGGATCGGCTCCTGTTTTGTGAACTGGGAGGAGGAGCTTTGGTTGACATCAAAGCTTCTCGCTTGTGGCATCACTGTCATTGTGGACTGGATAATTCTCCGTGGTGGGGCTGTCTTATGCCCTGGAGGATTTTTAGCAACACCCCTGGTCACTCCCCACTGGAGGCTGGTAGCAGCCTCTCCCCTCAGTTATGACAACCAAGAATGTCAGGTGCCCTTTGAGGGGCGCGGTCACCCCTGATTGAGAGCCACTGCCTGAACTGAATCGCTGTAAATTCCCCAGTGCTGAGGCATACCTGGCATTCCTCCATGTATTCCTCCAACGGGAACCCCAGGGCATGGGAACATGGGTGTCACTCAGCATATGAGCTTTGGTCCAGTGCCCTTGGCCGAGTATCTACTGTGTGCTAGGCACTGCTAGTATGGGGCCCATCAATGTGTATGAGTTATTCTAAACACGAGCTTCCAGACTCATGGGAAAGAGAGAGCGTGAATCAAATAAGGACACAGTCAATTAAGGAAAAGAAGAGCAGGTTTCTAGAATCATCCCTTCCTGGGTCCATCCCTCTTTTCCTCCCCAGTCTTAGCCTGGCCTCATCTATCCCAGTGGAGGTGACAAGCAGTGACAAGAACCTGCTAGCCCCTCCCTCCGAAGATTTGGGGCTAGGGGGGTGGCAAAGTGGAGGCCTGAAGAAGGCTTGGGTTGTCACCGGTTCCTGCCGCTCTGGATCTAGCTTCTGGGGCTCAGAGGCGACGCTGGAGAAGCCACAGAGACCAGCCTGTCTGGAGGCCCTTGGAGATCTTGGGCGAGCCCCGGTTGTAGCTTGGGGAACTTTCCTCCCTCCAACAGTTGTGGGAAGCCTGAGATCCAGCATCCACACTGCCTCTGGCATGGTGTAAGGAACAAAGAGCCCCAGAGTTTATGTGGCAGCCAAACACTGCCTCCCACTGCCTTTCCTTTCCCTAGAATAGTAAAAGGAAGAAATAATACTAATGACGGATCTTTATCAAGCGCCTACTATGTGCCAGACACTTTTTTCTCTGCGTGTGAGAAGGTATCTCAGACATCGTCTCGTTGGATACAGTTTTAAAGAGCGCACTTTGGTCCCAGCAATTTTAAAAAACCTTTGAAAATGTCTGAATCTCATAAGAAATTAGAAAAGAAAGCAAGCAAAGCAGAAAGGAAATTGAATCCAAGAAAAGCTACTGCTTTTCTCAGTTGGAGAATCTTGGAGAATCCTGGCTGTCTTGGGCGGGGTGGGGATTGAAATCGTATATTCTCCAGACCCTGATGTACATGTGATGGAAATAACACTGACGTTTGTTTTATAATGTATTGTTCAACCACAGCAAGGCCCATCTTTTGCCTACGTGAGTAACTGAGAGTGTTTTCCTGGTGTGGACGGGAGGCACGGAGTGTATTTAGATATGCATGCCCCTGTTGCACCCACTGAGCCCAGTAGCTGATGGTAGACTGGGCTAGACCCCCGAACCTACAAACGCACTGAAATACTGTCCTGCGGGTGTCCGATGCCACCCGGCGGGGTGGGGCGTGTGGGTGCATCGCCACCTGCAGGACTCCCACTGGAATCCCCGGGGTTGTCCTCTAGCCTGGAATGGATTTTCCCCAGTTCAGAATGAACGTCACCTTACCTTTCCCATCAAGGTGTCCACCACAGGGGTATCCCTGATTGGAAGGCCCTGGAGATGTCTGTCCTGTCTGGTTGAGCTTTTGAGGACCTTCTGGCCCTAAAGCTTTCCTGGCTTGATTGACAGTCAGTTAATGGCACTGCTGTGGCATGCCTTTGTCTCCCCTTCCTGCCATCATCCCTGAATTCCTCCCCCAAAGCCTGTTGCCTGTGCACTGGTGTGTCCTCCTCTGCATGTGTGTGCAGTGCGTGTCTGTCTTTGCATGCCAGTTGCTTGACCCAAGGCTCCAGAAACGGAAGTCTTGGGTTCACGATGCACTAGCTTCGGTGGCACGGTAAGGCCCCAGCTATGCGACACCCAACCAGGCCCTGCTCAAACCTCTGCATATACAAACTCATCTCTTAACGCAGAGCTTGGGGGGCTGGTGTATGGGTCCCAGCCTGGAAGAGACCCTCAGATCAAGAGGTCCTAGCATGTCCTAGGATCACACTAAGTCCATCTTAGTTAGACATGGGCAGCAGCATCATGCCTGCATCAGAAGGAGAATCAGGTTTCTTCTTTGGGATTTGCTCCTGTGTGACCTTGACCAAGTCGCTTAACTTCTCTGGGTCACTGTCTCATCACCCATAAAATGAGTGGCTTGGATCAGATCTCCTGAGAAGGATCTTTTTGCCCCACCAGCTGGAATTCCTGTTCTAGAAAGGGAACTTTCTCGGGGGATACTGAGACCCCAAGTTTGTGTTGACAAAAGTGACCCCTTTAGTCTTCTCCCCACTAGTCAAGCAAAGCCCTCCTTGTAAATTTCCACCATTCCCAATCATGGGGATTCCAGCATGGCTGCGATTTTCACAGAGATGACACTTCTGTCCATCTTCTTTGGGATCTGCAAAGGAAGAGGGCTTATGTGACTAATAAACACAGAAATAAATAGTGGCTTTTTGTTCTGTTCCTTTAGGGACAGTCACCCACAGTGCCCTTCTGGTGCACAGCAGAGGGGAGAAAGCCGTGCATTCACCTTGTCTTTCTAGAATGTTTCCCAGGTTCTTTTTAGCCTCATCCAGCTGCCCTGAAAAAAAAAAAAAAAAAGACAGGGGAACTAGCAGAGAATACAGGAGAAAACCCCTAGGACTCCCACTTCCCAGCCTGGCCTGTAGGAGGAGCTGTCGGGAGAGCCGCTGGGCCAGTCTGCAGCTGCCATGTTGCGGGGCTAGGCAAAGAGCAGCTCATTGCTTCCTGGCATGATTTACCTCGTTGGCCCTTTCCTGCCACAATTAATCACGTGACTGCATTTGTGCACAGGAGCCCCCTCAGAGGGGGCCAGTGGGCTGTGTACAGTCTCAGCTGCATTTAACCTGATGAATGGAGCTCAGGCAACCCGCTTTGAGGCTTTGTTCTGCAGTTGGTTCAAAGTATTCCTGCTGGGTTTTGTACATTCCTTATTTGTCTTCTCCAGGAGACTTCAGAAAACTGATCCTGAGAAAGGAAAAATTGCAACTTTAAAAAATGCACTAAAGCCTTCATGAGTGTTGTAGCGGTCTAGCTTGAAGAAGGCTGCTTGTCAAACATGAGCAGCAGCAGGACTGCCATGTACAGCGGGGCAGGTTGTGCACTGCACAATTCCATGGATTCACTATGACGTCAATGACATCCCAGTGTTGTCAGTGCCAGAGTTCAGTGTGTCCCATAGATGAGTAGGCCCTATCTTCTAGGGAACAGATGTCCTGGCTTTAACAGAGCTCATCCATTTGTTTCTCTTCTGAAATCCTCAAGTAAATCTGGACATTAGCATTGGGGTCTCAGAGTGGATAGGTAATAGGAGAGAACCCGTGGGTTAAGGGCAGAGCTTTGTGACAACCTCTGTCCAGGGCAGAACTGTCGGTGCCTGCGTCACTTTCTCTAATAACTGCACATGAATGAATTTTAGGGTGAGCTGGAGAAGCAGCTTCTACAAGCAAACCCCATCCTGGAGGCTTTTGGCAATGCCAAAACGGTCAAGAACGACAACTCCTCCCGATTCGTAAGTGGTGAAGCTACATGAGTTTTTTGGAAAAGGCTCGGGTTCCCTGGTGTCCCCTCCTGCCTGAGAACACAGAGTGCGTGTGTGTGCACAGGGCATCTGAGGCTTAAGGGATGGAGGTGTGCGTTGCATTCTGCTCTGTGTCTCCAGTCCTGTCTTAAACTGACCACCCTGCGAGTATTCCAGCCACTCACTCCCTCATTCATTCATTCACTATTCATGTAACAAATATTCATTGAGCACCTGCTGTATACTCAGCTTTCTATTACAATTTGACATTCATAATTCATTCAATAAACATTTACTGAGCATTGAGCACCTAGTATACAAGTGCTAGACACTTGTATACAATACTCGTTCATTTATTCAGCAAAATATGCATTGAGCACCTGCTGTGTACCAAGAATATGCAAGTTTAAACACATTTACTAAGCACTCACTGTATATATTTATACAGGCATTTTTATGCACATCATTCTATTTATTCGGATCATTTTTACTAAGTACCTACTGTATACCAGACCCTGAACTGGACTCAGAATCACAGCAAACAATTTGGACATGGTTCCAGCCTTCACAAAGCTTGTGGTCTAGTTGTGCCAATAGTCAATGAGGCAGAACTTCCCACACAGGCTTTCCCAGGCTTCATGGGCCCCTCCCCTTTCTCACTTGAGCCTAACGGTGTCAGGAGAACCCTGAACTTGGGTGGTTGATGATACTTAGACAGTAATCATTTTGTTGTACAAAAGAAGCAGGACCTCTACAGGAGACTCAGAAAGATAATTTCATGAAGAAATTTATAGGAAAGATTGTATCTGAATTCCATCAATGAGGGGGACCATGCTGATTTGTGGGTGCCCCTCTGAATGCTCCCTGACTTCTCTCGCCATACTTGCCTGCAGCATGGGATTGAGGGATGAGGCTGGGGACCCCACTGTGAACTGTGTTTTCCTGTTGGCAGGGCAAATTCATCCGCATCAACTTCGATGTCACGGGTTATATCGTGGGAGCCAACATTGAGACGTGTATCCTTTGCTGAGCCTGGGCCACCTGGGATCCTCACCCCTGGCACCACCCACCTCCTGCCCAGAGCCCCAGGGGGCCTGAAAGGCACAAGAGCCACCTCTCTCTCCAGCACTTGGGTGCCATCCAGAACAACTCTTCCCTGGGGTTGTTTTTGCTTAAGAGCAAGCCTTGTAGTGTGGTGGTCTCTCGGTTTGGGGACCTCAAGCAGCCTGTATTTTATTCTGGGTGGACCTCTTGCTAGCTGAGTGATCTTGGACTAGTTATTCAACCTCGCTGTGCCTCATCAGTTAAATGGGGATGATAATAATACCTGCCTCAAGTGAACTGATTCATGTAATGCTTTTAGAGGACTTCCCTGGTGGCTCAATGGTAAAGAATCCACCTGCAAGGCAGGAGACATAGGTTTGATCCCTGGGTCGGGAAGATCCCCTGGAGAAGGCTCAGAACAGACATGACCACCAGCTGAGTTACAGTTTTCCGAAGTTTCTGGATTCGGGAATTGCAGATGAGTTTGTGGCCCTAGCCACTCCCCTCTCCCGAGGATCTTCCCTACCCAGGGATTGAACCCTGGTCTCCTGCACTGCAGGCAGATTCTTAACCATCTGAGCCACTAGGGAAGCCCACAATTATGAGGTCTTGAGAGGAGAAATTAGTGCCCATGACATAAGAGAGCAGGGAGGACACAGTCTAAACCAGTGGATTTGGGGACACAGAGAAGAAATGATTATTCATTCTTTGGTGGTTAGCATCTTGGCAGATTTTGTTTTAGTCAAATAGAGCCTGGTTCTTATGGGTAGGAAATCCACCTGGTATGACAGCCCAGCCGCCCATGTGGCTCCCACCATCTCCATGCCCCCATGGTCTCCACCCCTCCCCCCAAAGCAGAACAGGTCTCCTTAGATTAATCAGTGGGCGTGTTTACAATATCCTGAGGCTTGGTTGCTAGTCAGCTGAGTCAAGGTCACTCAGCCAGCCAGAACTGGTACCCAGCTCTCTGAAGCCCAGCCCCTCGGCTGAGGTAGTTTCGGCCACTGCAGACACTTGGCTTCGCTGCTTCCTAGCTGTGTGCTCCTGGGAAATGAGCCTTCCCCGAGCTTCCCTGGGCCTCAGTTTCCTCTGTATTGAAAATTCCAACAATACTCACTCTTAGTTCCTAGGATAGTTTGTGAGGTTTAAATGAGACAATGGAAAAGTAGTACAGATGAACCTACTTCCAGGGCAGGAATAGAGATGCAGACATAAAGAATGGACATGTGGACACAATGGGGGAAAGAGAAGGTGGGACAGATTGGGAGACTGGGATTGACATATACACACCACCATGTGTCAAATAGATAGCTAGTGGGAACCTGCTGTAAAGCACAGGGAGCTCAGCTCATTGCCCTGTGAAGAATCGAGGTGGGTGGGATTGCAGGGCTGGGAGGTAGATCCAAGAGAAAAGGGATGTATGTATACTTATAGCTGATTCACTTCGTTGTATAGCAGAAACTAACTCAATATTGTAAAGCAATTGTATTCCAATAAAGAAAAACAAATGAGAAAATGCACGTCCACATTTAGCACAGAGATTAACAGTCCATAGAGGGTGTAATTATTTTTACTCTGTAATATCTAAAGACAGGTCACTGTACAGAAGAGAAGTTGGTGATGGTTATTGGGGAAACGTCTCATTTCATGCTCCTCCTGAAGTCTTCCACCCTGGAGTCTTTTGACTCCTGTCTTTTTATCCTTTTTTAACCCCCTTTGTTCCCCTCACTTCTCTCTGGCACTGGGGCCAGCCAGCAGCACCTAGTAGTCTCATTTTGGATCTATGAGCCAGAACTGGAAGGTCAGCTCATGTGGACCGATGGCTTGATCTGCCTCGGCAATCAGAGTCCTCAAAACTCTCCAGGGAGCCTCTCTCGGGTTCTGGAGATTTCCCCTCCAGCAGTTGGTGTGCCAGGGCTTGGGGAGAAAGGTCATGTCCCTGCAAGAGAAGCACATGTGGTATCCCTGGAATTAATTTTATGTTGTTGTTGTTCAGTAGCTCAGTCATATCCAACTCTTTGTGACCCCATACACTGCAGCACTCCAGACTCCCCTGTCCTTCACTATCTCCTGGAGTTTGCTCAAACTCATGTCCATTGAGTTGGTGATGCCATCTAACCATCTCATCCTCTGTGGCCCCCTTCTCTTCCTGCCCTCAATCTTTCCCAACATCAGAGTCTTTTCCAATGAGTCGACTCTTCGCATCAGGTGGCCAAAGTATTGGAGCTCCAGTTTCAGCATCTGTTGTTCCAATGAATATTCAGGGTGATCTCCTTGCTGTCCAAGGGACTCTCAAGAGTCTTCTCCAGAATAGCAGTTCTAGATTCTTAATTCCTCCCAAACCAGATCTGCTGGAAAAGTCACGTGCAATTCGCCAAGCCCGAGATGAGAGGACCTTCCACATCTTTTACTATCTGATTGCTGGAGCCAAGGAGAAGATGCGAAGTAAGTGATGAGCAAGGACGTGTGCTGGGAGACCTCAGCCCTCCCTTCCGTCATTATCCAGGGTTAATTGGTAGCTACTAAAACAGAGTCTGAGGTCCTGCCAGGGAAAGGGTTACACATCTCTGGGGGGTGGCATCTCCTCATCTCCTTTGAGTGAGTGAACGTGGCTTCTGTCAGTCATCTTCATTTACTGAGCTTCTACCATGTGGCATAGCAGATGTCAGTTTCAGTTAGGCATGAAATAATTAATTAATAATTAGACTGGATGACATCAAGTCCAAATAGACACAATCTGTGTCTTCTAGGAAGGGAGAAAGACAATTGCCAGCGTGGTGCAGTGGATAAGAATCTGCCTGCCAGTGCAGGGGACACAGGTCCGTTCCCTGATCTGGGAAGATCCCATATGCCGTGGAACAACTAAACCAGTGCTCCGCAGCAAGAGAAGCCACCACAATGAGAAGCTGGTGCGTCACAACAAAGAGTAGCCCACGCTCCTGCAACTAGAGAAAGCCCCCACACAGCAACAAAGACCCAGAACAGCCAAAAGTAAACTAAATAAATAATTTTAAAAAGACAGTTGCCATAGTTGCAAGTTTATAAAACTTGCAGGTATTTAAGATGCATTCTGATTTCATAAGGAATTTTGTAGTGGAACCAAGCACTTTTCGTTATACCTGTTTTGAAAATAACTTTGAAGTGGCCTTTTTGTAGGGCAGGGTCAACTACATTTTTCTATAAAGAACCAGGTAGTATATCTCTCAGGCTCTGTAGGCCACATGGTTTTTGTCACAGCTACACAGCTCTGCCTTTGTAAATGCAGAAGCAGTCATAGGCAATGCTAAACCAGTGGGCATAACTATATTACAGTAGAATTTTACTTCCAAAAATAGGAATACTCACTGTACTGTAGTTTGCTGCTCTCTGTTGTAGGAAAAACATTTTTCACATAGAAACACTATACTGTATGCCAGACTCCGGTAGGAAATTATATAATATGTTCTAGGCATGCAGGAGAATTAATCTTTACTAACTTAAAAGAATATATAAAATTCTGAAAAAAGAAATATACCTGTCAATATAGGTACATAGTATGCTCTACATTATAGTAATAAGTTTAAATCCTAAATTTTAGGAGAACAGTACAAATTTTGCTTCCCATCAGTTTTGTGACCTGGGGTTAGTTATTTTGCTTAGAAAATTACCAGAAGTATGAGTGTACTGGTACCTTTGCTGTGATGAGGTGTATTGTAACGTTCCACCACTAGAGGAAGCAGCGTTCGTGATTTGATCTTGATACTTGGCATCTGGAGCAATTTTGGATACAAGTGGGGAGTGGAATGGATGTTACACAGTGGCAAATAAGTAAACTAGCTGTTACAGCACAGACGCGGCGGGGCGGCCCAGAGAGAAATGTTTATATTTTTCTTCCATCTCTATGCCACCAAAGTCAACAGTCTGGTTGTTTGGAAACGGGTTCAAGTTTTGTGCTCTGCCTCCAGTCTTCCAGAAATCGAGCAGCGATAAGGCTAACTAAAATTCCTAGGAACCACTTGTATGCTTGATGATAGGTTTGGGAAGAGGTTAGGGTTTTAGAGAGAATTGAATATTTTAAAAGATATCCTCCGTCTGGATAATGAAATCTTGGCAAAGACTCAGATCCTTGTGACTTTAATCAAGCGTTTCAGTTAATCCAAAGGCTTGAGTTAACTGGCATCTTGGGTCAATTTAACCTTGACTTTATCAAGTAGCTTCCAAGTGACTTGACCCATGAAAGCCCTTCACTTAAAAAGAAAAGCATCTTGCTGAATTCCCTCCAAAAATATAATCAAATCCAGTCTAATTAACGATTGATCTGGAAGAGGACACTTGATATATTGGAGTATGTCATAAAAGCAAATGGTGTAAGAAAAAAGAGAATAAATTATAGATTTGAGGGAGAAAGGGGTGAATAACAACAAAGGAATGTAACTACAGAATACAGCTTTATAGAGAACAATATTTAATAAATGTCATAAACAGAGAGTTGGCCAATGTTTTTACTGAAGGGCCAAATAGTCCATATAGGGTTTTTGGATCGTATGGTTTTTATTGCAACTACTCAACTCTGGCTGCCATTGTAGCATGAAAGCAGCCATAGGCAATAGACAAGGAAATGGGGGTGCCTGTGTTTCAATAAAACTTTATAAAGACAACCAGCAGACCAGATATGCCAACCCCTGATACAAGCCTTATCTATTATTACAGGGGCTTCCTAGGTGGCACTAGTGGTAAAGAACTCGCCTGCCCATGCAGGAAACATAAGAGACACAGGTTCAATCCCTGGGTCATGAAGATCCCCTGGAGCAGGAAATAGCAACCCACTGCAGTATTCTTTCATGGAGAAGCCCATGGACAGAGAAGCTTGGAGGGCTACAGTTCATGGGGTCGCAAAGAGCTGGTCATGACTGAAGTAACCTGACACGTGTTGATTGCTAGTAATAGTTTGAGAAGAGGGAGGATGTTGTAAGAACACTAAATCTTTTTCTATCATAGCAGGAAGTGAATGGGCAGTATCTAACCCATATCCAGAAGTAGCCATTAATATGATATATAAGTATAGTATATAGTAAGCCTATTATATAGAGAAATAGTGATAACTACCAGGAAAAAATCAGTTAAAAGAGGTAAAAAGCAGTTACTGTAGGTAACTACTATAGGTTGGAGTTGGAGAAAGGATGGGACAAGCAATGGTATTTTTATTATAAACCTTTTGATAGTAATTGATTTTTTTCTTATAAAGTATTTGTTAAGTTTAATGTGTTTTCATAGGATAGGACAGAATCAACTATTACACAACATACATAGAACAAAAATCACGGTGCTAACTAGATATCCAAAAAGATACGGTAAAATCATACGTGCCTAGAGAATTATTTGATAATTAGAGAAGGAAAACTGGGGTGATTCAGAAACAAATGCTGATGAAGGTTGCAAAACAAGGGTGCCTTTCTCCTTCATTGGGTTGCTCGTGAAGTTCCTGTCAAATTCTATTCGACCAGTGATGACTAGAAGCTGCAAGTTGCATTTCTCAGGCTGTTAGTACCAGCTTCATATCTGTAGCTCAGGCACTGATATTTGAAATCTGTGTGCATGTTTAATTTTGATAAAAGTTTAATAAATGGATGGATAAAGATTAATCTAACTTTCCAGACAGCTTTGTTCCCGAAGGCAGGATACCTTTGGGCAACTGAACTAAAGACATCCCTTCCTCTGAATAGATGCCACCGTCCCATCAGGGGCCATGGCTAAGGATGTGGGGCCAAGGCTGGATTTCAGTTGCCAGGCACCCTGGGGAAGTGTACAAGCTTCACCACTGTATGAGGCGGGTGATGGTTAGTGATCATTTCTATGCAATGAAACAGAAGGAAGCTTTGAACTGTCCAAGTCTCGGGAAAGCGAAAGAAACCATGATGGACCAGACCCTTCATCAGGTTCTGGTCTCCTGTTCAAAGTGGACGTGTCTTTCCTGACCACCACCCCATCTTCCTTTCCTTCTAGATGACTTGCTTTTGGAAGGCTTCAACAACTACACGTTCCTCTCCAATGGCTTTGTGCCCATCCCGGCCGCCCAGGACGATGAGATGTTCAATGAAACCGTGGAGGCCATGGCCATCATGGGGTTCACTGAGGAGGAGCAGCTGTGTAAGTCTTTTCACCTTGGGGAGGGTGCTGGTCAGGAGACCAGCTTTGGGATCCTGCTCCGGGTACTGACTCCAAAATGCTTTATCAGAAGTCCAGGCTCTCGTTCAACTTGTCCAAAAGAATTTGGGCAAAGAACATGAGGTACTAAGGAAAAATAAATGAACACACACACACACACTGCGGCTGAGGAGCAAAGCGAGCAGCGAAGCAGTTTATTTAGGGCAGAATTGAAAGTTACGCACTCAACACAGAGAGTAGGTGTCCTCCGAATGAGGGGTGCCCTGCAGGGGTTTTTTTGATCCCCCTTTTATTTGTAGCCCTTTAAATAGGTGGGTCTTTTTGATTAGGGGTGGAATATTCATTGAGGGGAAAGGCTGAAGTGTGGCCTGGATTGCATCCAGTAGCATCAGTCCCTTGTCTTGAGCATTTGTCTCTCAAAGCCACTGTCCATGACCCTAAGAGCTTCATTCCCTTAAATTTTCCTTTACTAGTCAAGCTCCACACATGAAAGGGCATGTAGGGTCATTGGCAACCCATGAATTTTTACTGCGTGTGCTCCACAGTTTTCTTGGTCAGAGTTTCTTGCTCATAGTTACAAAGTTTCTGTGTTAATGCCATTCCTCCATGAATCATGGCCTGATTAAGTGCAAAACAAGGAGGTGGCTTTGCCTTCCACCTGATGTCTACGTATGAGGAGACCATCCTTGGGCCCAGCCCTGTCTTTCCTGCCTTAGTACCACTGGAATAAGTTAGGGACTTTCCTTTGGTCAGGACAGATTTCTGCTCTCTGAATTCCCCACTCAAAAAAAAAAAAAAAAGGAAAAGAAGGAAAATTAATATTACTTTATGTGGCTTATTGCTGTCTTAGAAAGGTGGCTACATTAGGCCTCTTTTGGCTACAACTGACCAAATTGGCTTAAGCAAAAAGGGAAATGATTCATTCATATAGCTGGAAAATTCAGGGATACTGGTTTCATGAACAGCAAATTCTTGGGACTCTAAGAATGTCTTTGGAACTTGGTATCTCACTAACCTTGTCTTTAAGTAGGTGATAGTTTCTTGGCAACAAAATGGCTGTTATGGCTCCAGCCCTTACATCCATTGGGTTTATGTCCAGCAGAAACGAGCAGAGTGGATTCCTCTGAGTCCCTTAATGAAGTCTCATTGCCTAGGTTGACATGCATACTCACAATGAGCCAGGGTTGTAGAAAGCTCTATTACATCTCTTTGTTATGGTCTCTATTCCATTTTTGAAGCTGGAGGTAGAGAGGTTATTGGCCTTATCAAGAATACATAGGTGGAGGGGAGGGAAAGTAATTGTGGCAGTGGGTGTACTTGGGTTCTTCCTGGAAAGGCAGTTCTGGTGGTGGGTCAGTATTGATCAATATCATCATACCAGTGACCAAGAAACACATTTGGTCCTCAGACTAGGAAAGCTCATAGAGACATTCCTGGTTTCCATACTGCGCGAGAAACACTTTTCCTTCTGAATTAGATATGCCTCAATATTTAAGCAGAGAAGGCAATGGCAACCCACTCCAGTACTCTTGCCTGGAGAATCCCATGGATGGAGGAGCCTGGTAGGCTGCAGTCCATGGGGTCGCTAGGAGTCGGACACGACTGAGTGACTTCACTTTCACTTTTCACTTTCATGCATTGGAGAAGGAAATGGCAACCCACTCCAGTGTTCTTGCCTGGAGAATCCCAGGGACGGGGGAGCCTGGCGGGCTGCCGTCTATGGGGTGGCACAGAGTCGGACATGACTGAAGCGACTTAGCAGCAGCAGCAGCAATATTTAAGATTAATCTCTTTGGGAAACACCAGGACAAAATTGTGGAAATTTTCCCTCTCTTGCCCTGTTCGCACCCGCTTTGAAGCCCAAGAATGAGGGCAACAGTTGCCAAAATGCAGGGCAACTGAATTTTGCAGGACAGGCAGCTCCTCCAGAGATAACTTGGGGCTGAAAAAAGAAGGTTCCATGAGTCAGATAACAGATGGTGGGCCTTTGTGGCTTTTGGCTGGGATCCCACTTCAGAATCCAGTGCTAACAGCATCCCTTCCTGAATGACATCGGCTCTCCAAGAACAATTCATTTTATTTGGAACATAAGTTAATTTTACTTCTAATCTTTGCTTTTAGAAAAATACAACTAATGACTAAGTACTTGCTTTGGGCCAGGTATTTGGTAAATTTCCCTTTTTAAAAAACGTACCAAAAATATACCAGAATGTTCAGTTTTATTAATTGATAGAAGATTTATTCAATTATTGTTTGACCTTATGAAAGAAAACAGTGGGTCCTTTCAGACATTGCCTTATGTGGAAATGCTTCTAATATATTTAAAGTGAAGACATCAGGGGACAAAACTGTCTGCTAAGTGCTGTATGCACATTATTTAATACTGCAACAACCCTAAGAGATGACTGTTGTTACTACAGTTTGCAAATGAAGAAACTGATTTTTCACTTAAGATAAAGTTTCCTACTAAAGTAAATCATAGGAAAGAGAAGTGAATGTAAAGTAAAGTGTTGAGTGTCAAGAGTACTGGAGAAGGAAATGGCTACACACTCCAGTATTCTTTTCTGGAGAATTTCATGGACAGAGGAGCCTGGCGGGCCACAGTCCCTGGGGTCACAAAAGCCTGGGACACGACTGAACAACTGAGCACACATGCAGACAACCTACCTAGTCATTTGAAAATAAATAAATAAATAATCGAGTAGATGGTATGTCTACAGCATGCTGTGTGCGTACTAAGTCACTTCAGTCCCGTTTGACTCTTTGAGACCTCATGCACTGTAGCCCTCCAGGCTCCTCTATCCATGGGATTCGCCAGGCAAGAATACTAGAATGGGTTGCCATTCCCTTCTCCCGGGAATCTTCCCGACCCAGGGATCGAACCCACATCTCGTATATCTCCTACAGTGGGACTGTGGAAATCTACCCTCTGCATAAAAATATTCAGTCAGTGATTGATATAGATGAAACCTGAAGTGGCATCAGTGGTAAATGACTGACACCTGGAAATGGATCTAGACAGCCTCTGGGAGGATCTGGGAGTAGGGACGCTGGAGTTAGCTGCTGAGAGTTCATGTCCTGGCTGGGTTATTAGCGGCTGTGAGAACTCCCAGCATCTAACTCCAGTGCCCCCGCCCCCAGATCCTCCTAGAGTCTGTCTAGATCCATTTCCAGTGTCATTTATTTACAATTGATGCCTCTTTAGGTTTCATCTATATCATCACTGATTGAATATTTTTATGCAAAGGGCAGATTTCCACAGTCCCAATGTAGGAGATGTATGTCTCCACCTGCATTGGCAGGCGGGTTCTTAACCACTAGTGCCACCTGGGAAGCCCTGGTATGCCTATAGAGCAAGCATTAAGATGAGGATGAGGACTTCCCTGGTGGTCCAGGGGCTAAGACTCCATGCTCCCAGTGCAGGGGGCCAGGGTTCGATCCCTGGTCCAGGAACTAAAGCCACATGCTGCAACTAAGAGTTTGCATACTACAACTAAAGATCCCGCACACTGCAACAAAGATTGAAGATCCCGTGTGCTACAATTCAGACCTGGACAGCCAAAATAAATAATAATATATATATAAATATAATTTAAAAACTAAAAAGAAAAAGATGAGGGTGTTCAGGGACTTCTCTGGTGGTTCAGTGGCTAAGACTCTACACTCCTAATGCAGGGGGACTGAGTTTGATCCCCTGTCAAGGAACTAGTTCCCACATGCCGCAGCTAACAGTTTGCATGTTGCTTCTGCATGCCTCAGCTAAAGATCCTTCATGCCATAACTGAAAAAAAAAAAAAATCCAGCATACGGGAACGAAGATTGAAGATCCCACATTCTGCAACTAAGACCCAGTACAGCCAAATAAGTAAATGAATTAAAATAAATAAATATTTTTTAAAAAGATGAGAGTGGATAAAGGACTGATGCCCATGGGGCATGGACTTAGACCAGTGTGTATACCAACCCTGATTATAAATCTAGGGCTGCTCCCAACCTTCCCCAAAAAGGTCAAAGGAAAATGGGGAGCTGAGGGTGCTGTCAGGCCTGAGCCCTGGAGCTGAAGGAGGGCCCAGGTGACCAGTTTCCTCTGGCTCCTGGCCCTCAGCAAGAGAGAAGCACGTGCCCCAGGTTGCACAGAGCTAGCAGCAGTGTAAGACCATCATAATCACGATGACATCATAGCAATTCCTGTTTATTGAGCACTGTCTGGGTTTAGGTGCTGTGTGCTGTGCTGTGTTAGACTCAGTCGTATCCAACTCTTGCGACCCCAAGGACTGTAGCCCACCAGGCTCCTCTGTCCATGGGGATTCTCCAAGCAAGAATACTGGAGTGGGTTGCCATGCCCTCCTCCAGGGGATCTTCCCAACCCAGGGATCGAACCCAGGTCTGCCCCATTGCAGGCGAATTCTTTACCAGCTGAGCTACCAGGGAAGCCCCTGGGTTTAGGTACTATGCATTTAACCCTCATGATAGTCCTATGAAGTAGGTATTCTTATGGGCCTTCAGATGGCAAAATGGGGGTCCAGAGAGGCTAATACCTGACTCGAAGTCACACAGCTGTTAACACAGCCAGGATGTGAACTCCCAGCAGCTAACTCCAGCGTTCCTGCCCTCAGATCCTCCCTGAGGCTATCTAGGTCCATTTTCGGATGTCAGTCATTCATAATTGATGCCGCTTCTGGGTTCCACCTATATCATCATTGACTGAATATTTTTATGCAGAGAGTAGACTTCCACAGGTCCATCCACTCTGGACTTTGTCCTAAACAACAATTTATGTAAAATCACTAAGTGTATGTCCTGGTTATACTAGTTCACATAAATTAGTAGAAGTCCCTAACTATTGAAATGTTTTAAAAGTTTCCTGTGCACTAAGTTGCTTCAGTCATGTCCGACTCTTTGCAACTCCATGGACTGTAGCCTGCCAGGCTCCTTGGTCCATGGGATTTCCCAGGCAAGGATACTGGAGTAGGTTGCCATTTCCTACTCCAAGGGATCTTCCCAACCCAGGGATCAAACCCGTGTCTCTTAACATCTCCTGCTTTGGCAGGTGGGTCACCCTCTGTACATGCTGTGTGCATCTGTTACATGTTGAGAAACCTGTTTCCTGCTTCTCAGCAGTAAGGGTGGCATGTTAGTTTCCTGTCATTGTTGTAACAAATGACCCCCTGCTTGGTGGCTTAAAACAGCAGGAGTTTATTCTCTCATGGTTCTAGAGGCCAGGAGTCTGAAACCAAGGTGTGGGCAGGGGTGGTTCCTTCCAGGGGTTCTGAGGGAGAATCCATCCCAGGTCAGTCACCTGTCTTCTGCGGCTGCCAGCAGTCCTTGGCTTGTAGATGCATCACCCCAATCTGCCTTCTTCATGTTTCTTCTGCTCTGTGTGACTTCTCTTCTCTCTGTTATCAGCTCACTTGTGGTTGGATTTAGGACCAGTTTAATCTAGTGTTAGTCTCAGTCATTTCCAATTCTTTGTGACCCCATGGACTATAACCTTCCAGGCTCCTCTCTCCCAGGCAAGAATACTGGAGTGGGTTGCCATCCCCTTCTCCAGGGATTAGACTCAGGTCTCCTGCATTTAAGGCCCACCAGTTTAATCTAGGGGCTTCTCAGGTGGTGCTGATGGTAAAGAATCCAGCTGCCAATGCAGGAGACACAGGAGACTCGAATTTGATCCCTGGGTCAGGACAATCCCCTGGAGGGGGAAATGACAACCCATTCCAGAATTCTTGCCTGGAGAATCCCATGGACAGAAGAGCCTGATGGGCTACAGTCCATGGGGTTGCAGAGAGTGGGACATGACTGAGCACGCGCGTGTACGCACAGACACACACACACACAGAGTTTAATCTAAGGTGATTTCATTTAATTGCCTCTGCAGGGATCTTTTTTCAAATCAGGTCACATATACAGGTTCTGGATGGTCACTTCTTTGATGGCCACCCGTCAACTGCTATTTAGCACCCACTGGGCCAGGCCTGTGGCTTGCAGCATCTCTCCTGATATAAATTTCATGAAGCAGGTACTTCTGTTACTCTCCATTTTGCAGATGGGGAAACTGAAGCTCTGCAAGATGAAGCTAGGATCTGAATTCAGGACATCCTAACACTGGAGTGCATGCTTTCAACCACTGCCCCAGACCCCAGCCCTTGCTACCCTTATCACCTGGGCAGCCCCATCCACTTTGCTGCTTTATTGTCCTCCAGCTCTTATGACCTGGGAGTGGTGACTATTCTTTTGTCATTTCTCTGACCATGTTATCTACGCAAGAAAGTGCAAACTGGCAGCACCTGAGCCCGCAGAAGAGATTGACCGACACATTAAAGTTGTTAATTTTATTATATATTTATTTTTAAATTTATTATTTATTTATTTGGTTGTGTTGCAACACATAGGCTCTTAGTTACAGGATGCCAGCTCTCTAGTGGTGGTGCACAGGCTTAGTTGCCCCATGTCATGTTGGATCTTAGTTCCCCAACCGGGGATCGAACCCATGTCCTTTGCATTGCAAGGTGGATTCTTAACCTATGAACCACTAGGGAAGTCTCCAAGTTGTTAATTTTAAACTTGGGTAGATTTCACATGAAAATCTGGGTTTCCCCGTCATCTTTGGAAAAAGCAGAAGTCTGGCAGCTCTGGGTTTGCCTCCCTTGTGGCCATGATTGGACTCGCAGCTGTCACCTTTCATACAGGGTTCTGGCCCCTATGAGTCCCTGCAGGCCCCATCAATCTGCTTTTCTCATTTAGACCAGTGGTTCTCAACCAGGGGTTGGGTTGAGGGGGTGGCCCCCAGGGGACAATTGGCAATGTTTGGAGACATTTTTTGTTGTCAGAACTTGGGAAAGGGTAGCACTACTGACAGAGTATGAGGTGGCTAGATAGCATTACCGACTCACCGGACATGAGTTTGAGCAAACTCGGGGAGATAGTGAAGGACCGAGAAGCCTGCCATGCTGCAGTCTATGGGGTCACAGAGCCGGACATGACTTAGTGACTGAACACAAAAACAGCAGTACTGACATCTAGTGGTTAGACAGCAAGGATGCAGCTAAACATCCTGTAATGATGCATGAGGCACCCCCCACAATCAACTATCTGGGCCAAAAATTCACTAGTGCCCAGGCTGAGAAATCCTGAGTTTCACTACTTATGATGCAGGCATTTCAGCAATCTCTCATTTAGACTTTCACTTTAAGAACTGTGAGTATTGCACCTGATGGTTTATAGAGCCCCTTCATAGATGTTATTAAAGAAACTGCCTCAGCTGTTTCCTTTTGACAGAAACTTTGTTCATTTGAGAGGAAAGTTTCTCCAGTGGTGAGTGGGAGCGTATGGGTGGGTGGTCTAGGCCTTTCTCCTCCTGAGCTGGGCCAGGGTCCCTAACGTGTGAGGACAGTTGTAGTAAAAGTTTATCGCGACTCCATGGACTATACAGTCCATGGAATTCTCCAGGTCAGAATACTGGAGTGGGTAGCTGTTCCCTTCTCCAGGGATCCTCCCAACCCGAGGATCGATCCCAGGTCTCCTGCATAGTGGGCAGATTCTTTACCAGCTGAGCCACAAAGGAAGTCCAAGAATACTGGAGTGGGTACTCTATCCCTTCTCCAGCGGATCTTCCCAACCCAGGAGTCAAACCGGGGTCTCCCACATTGCAGGCAGATTCTTTACCAACTGAGCTATCAGGGAAGCCCAAAAGGTCCCAAAAGGTTCCAAAAAATCCCCCCCCAAAAAAGATTGTCATCCCTGATTTGGCCTGAGGAATCAGAGTAGGCTGGAATCTCTATGTTTTGTTCTTGGAACAGTGATTTCTTCTTGGAAATCCTGGGTGATCTGCACCTCAGGTAATCCAAAGCCAAGTATTTGCATTGATCAATCCTCCATCCATCCATCCATCTATCCATCTCTTTATCCTCCATCCATCCGTCCATCCATCTCTCCATCCTCCATCTATCTATATTCATCAATCCATTAATTGATCCATGCATCTATTATCTATCCATTCATTGATCCATCCATCATCCATCTTCCTTCCATCCATCCATCCATCACTTCATTTTCTATCCATCCATCTACCCTCCCTCCCCCATATGTGCCTGGACCCTGGAGAAGGTTCGGGGAATATAAAGAAGATAGGACAGCCCCCTACTATGCAGGAACCCATGGTCTTGGGAGGATTTCAGGCACAGAAACCATGTTGACAGTGACATGGGCTGAGTATGGTGTCAGAAGGGTTCCCCAGGTATGGCCACACACTGTTTTGTCTGGAGATGCCTCGACAACCATTGGAAAAGACTCCCCCTTCTCCATCCTAACATGAACGCTCACACACCCAGCCAGAGCATGCTAAGAAGCACAGGGCTTTGTTTTGTCTTTAGATACAGTTTACTGACATAAAATTTACATTTAGAAGATTATGTATAAGTGTGTATAGTTGATGAATTTTTACACACCGAACACACTTGCGCACCTGGTGCCTATTTTAACTAAGAGAACACAAACACCACCAGCCCCCATGAAACTCCTCATGCTCCTTCTTGCAGCTTCCCCAGTCAAGGATAACCACCGTCCTGACTTCTAACGGCATAGATTTGCCTGTTAAGTGGATTTATATGATATGTTCTTGTTTGCATTTGGAGTCCTTCATTCAGCATTCATGTTTGTGAGATACAGCAGGTTTGTTTGTTTGTAATTGTTAATCATTCAATCTCCTTGATGTATTGAAGGGCCCGATAGTAAGTATTTTAGCCTTACCAGGCCATATGATCGCCATGGCAACTGTTGAACTCTGCCATTTAGCGTACAAACAGCTATAGACAGCATGTAAGTGAATGAGTTTGGCTGGGTTCCAATAAAACTTTATTTTCAAGGACAGGTAATGAGCTGGATTTGGTCCACAGGCTATAGATTGCGATACCCTCCTGCACATAATTCCATTGTAGTGCAAGGTTTTTAGCAACAATCCAAAAATATTCTGTTCCGCCCTGGCTGGTCTTCTCTCCTCTTAGCAGGGAATTGGGATGGTTTGGCTTTTTCCAGTTAGACACAATTTAGTGACTGAACAAGACTAGACAAAGGCTCAGAACGGGGTCTCTCTGGGGGAAAGCTGTAGGCCAGCTCCGGGTCCTCAATGACTTATAGACTCTGGATCTCGATGTTGGCATCTTTGTCTTATCTGGTCTTCTCTCCTCACTCCAGCCATATTGAGGGTTGTGTCATCTGTCCTGCAACTCGGAAATATTGTCTTCAAGAAGGAAAGAAACACAGACCAGGCTTCCATGCCGGATAACACAGGTGCTTGCTGCTTTTTTTGTGATAATTGATGACTTTGGTGATGGGAGGGAAGGTCACATTTGTCTTGGTTATTTTTCTGGCTGAGGATATCTGGGGTGTTAATAAGAACTAGACTGGGTTACTATCACTTAATTCGTTTTTCAAACTTTTCACTGCTGAAGATCCTATGTGGAAAATTCTCCAGTCAGACTGTCGGGGGGGTAACTAAGTTTTGGATCAGACAGGATCCTTAGGGAGTATCTCTTCTAAAACTCCATACTCATTTATTTTGTTAAACAAGTATTTTTGAATACCTGCTATATGCCGGATACAATGAGAAATGAGAAGGAACTGCCCCATTTCTTATGTCATGTATGGTCTTGCTGGGGAGATAGACCTCACATTTCCCTGAAGTGGGGTTGTCAGATAAAACACAGGATGCCCAGTGGAATTTGAATTTCAGATAAACACTTCTGATTGTAAGTATGTCCGAGGCCATATTGGGGACAAAATTATACTAAAAATTGTTCATTGCTTATCTGAAATTCAAGTTTCACTGGGTGTCCTGTATGTTTTTCCTAAATCTGACAGCTCTACCTACAAATAAACAGTGTTTTGTGTTTCAAAAAGATGGCCTGGATACCACCATGCTTGTTGGTGGCTGATCCAAAAGGATGACTTAGGTTCCCAACTTGCTCACCTGTGGCCTCAACAGCCCTGTGTCAAGCTGTATATTGGGTTGCTTTTCCAAGCTCCCTTTTGAACTGTCAGCTGTTTCTTATGTCTTACACTCCCAAAAATGGCAAGTTAAAGAAAATCTCATTCTGAGGAGAGACCCTCAGGAAAACAGAAATGAAAAGAGCACCTTTGCAAAAAGATGGGGGGAAATCCTAAAACTACATGATTTATCATGTAGTTCCATGTAGTAGTTCCAACTATCTAGCAGTTCCAGCTGCTATCGTGTAGTTCACACCATTCCAGACCGTTGTGTATCACTAGTCTTAACATTAAGGAAGCAGCTAATGTTGGATTTCTTTTTTTTTGAGAAAACCTTTTTAAATGCAGAATTACATGAATACAACAAGAGCCCATGTGTCCACCATTCAGAATGGACATTTGTGAATATTTTTGAATACTTATTTATCTTTAGAAACACAACACGGTATAGGGAAGACTGACATCTTTTATTCTCTCAATTGGATCCCATTCTTCTCCCTGAACCTCCTGACAACCACAATTGTACTTTACCGTATACGCTTCCAGTCTTATGTTTGTACTTTCACACACATATATCTGAACAATATACAGTGGTGTTTTGTGAGTGTGTTTTTTTTATTTACATGGATGATATCACACTATAGGCATCATCTTGCACCTTGTTTTTCCTAGAGAAAAAATACTTACAAAAATACCGTGATACATTTGTTTGCTCCCTTGTGAATAAACATTTAAGTTGTTTCCAGTATTTTTCTCTCTACATATATAGCCACATATATCTTGGAATGGCAAAACAAATGCTTATTTGATTTAACTATATGTCAGGTATATGCCTATCTCATTCAATCCCATTAACAATCAAACAACAGACCAAATAACTGACCATTTTTGCAAGCTAGAGTTTGGAAAGTTAAGTAGCTTTTCCAAAAAATCACATGGCTGCGAAGTGGGAAGAGAGCAAGGACCTGAAACTGGCTCTGACCCTAAGCCCCCAGTTGGGGCACACCTCCATCCCAGCCCCATCGTCACCTCTTTGTAAAACATTGGGGTGAGGTCACTGATTACAGCAGTTTTTAGGACTGTTTCATGCTGTGGTCACTGTCATGTTCTACGTCATCAAGAAAAAAACAGTGTATCCACAGATCACAGATATCGCATGTGATATGCCTTCTTTTCCAAGCCTTCACTTTTGTGATACACTTAATATGCTTCTTTTCTCCATCCAGTGGCTCAGAAAGTTTGCCACCTCATGGGAATTAATGTGACAGATTTCACCAGATCCATCTTGACCCCACGTATCAAAGTTGGGCGGGATGTGGTACAGAAGGCTCAAACAAAAGAACAGGTAAGTGATGCATTTGCCATTTATTCCTGCAGTTGTCATTTATTCCTGAAGACTCTTCTGTCCATTCACCCTTCCATCCACCCATCCACCCATCCACCCATCCACCCATCCACCCATCCATCCATTCACCCATCCACCCATCCACCCACCCATCCATCCATCTATCCATCCATCCATCCATCCATCCATCCACTTATCCACCCATCCATCCATCCACCCATGCATCCATCCATCCATTCATGCATCTGTTACCTAACCAAACTTGGGTCTGTTAATCAACCATGCAGCAAAGCCAATTTGTGATGAAGGAAAGTATACCACTTACTGCACATGCCCAACAAGGGCAACGGGTGGCTCATACTCAAAAGACCTAAACTTCCTGGTGGCTTTCAGGGAAGGACTTTTCCATCCACCCACCTATCCATCTACCCATCCATCCATTTTTTTATCCCCTGTATATCCAGTACTATAATAATCAAAGTTCCATGTCAGGTTTTGAAAGTACAACACTGGCTGAGCAAGAACATCAGAGTCTCTCACTTCTGACCTCATCTTGATCTCTTAGTTGAAGGTATGAGGGCTGACTTAACCTTTGGAAATGTCTCTGGACCCTTTCTAGAGGCAGGACTGACCGCCTCTAAGTGACCCTGGGATGGAGCAGGCTCCACTGTGTTCCAGGTCCCTCTGAAAGGAAGTGACTACTTAGCCACATCGCCATTCCTTAGGTCTAACCACTCTGTCCCTTATTGCCAGTTGTAGAGATGGTATACTTTCCTTTTCTTTGTTTATCTTTTAAGGAGTAATTATAGGTAGAGGGAGCATAAAAATCCAGGACCACCAGTCAGGCTCTTGTGAAAACGCAGCCCATTGGGAGTAACCCTGTCCCCTCACCCACTGCAGGCAGACTTCGCTGTAGAAGCTTTGGCCAAGGCCACTTATGAGCGCCTTTTCCGCTGGATACTTACCCGCGTGAACAAAGCCCTGGACAAGACCCACCGGCAAGGGGCTTCATTCCTTGGGATCCTGGACATCGCTGGATTTGAGATCTTTGAGGTACAACTTGGCAGGATCACAGTAGACATGGTCCTGGCTCTCTAGAAATTAGCTTCCACTTAGAGAAATTCATTATTTTTGGAGAAAGGCAGGCAGCTACTATAGGGTGGGAAGCTGTCTAATGAAGGTTAAATCTTTGAGGGTTTAAGAGACAGAAATCCAGTGGAGAATGTACTGGTTTTTAAACTGAGGCCAGAGGTACAGCTGGATCCAACAGGCAGGACCTGAACTCCTGCCATCTCCCTCTCTCCTCTCTCCTCCACCTTGACTTCATTCTCAAGCGGGCTGTCCTCTCATGGTGGCAATATGGCTACCATTGCTCCAGACTGCCTCTTAGTTCCAAACAGTTCCAATTCTCTCCAGTAGTTCCATCCCACATCTGGGAATTGAGTCTCATTGAATGTTATCTGAGTTGGGTCACATGGTCATCTCAGAGCCAAGCACTGTTTTTAGGGTCTTTCAGTACTTCATAGAGTATAAAATGGCTACTAAATCCCACTCCCATGAGTTGGAGGGAGGTTCTTAGTGAAAGAGAATATGTTAAGATTGGCAGATATTCCAAAACATATCTACTATGGAATTACTCCATCTTTGAGCCTCAGTTTCCACATCTGCAATATGGGAGTAATGAGGGACTTCCCTGGCAGTCCAGGGGTTAAGATTCCACTTCCACTGCAGGGGCACAGTTCAATCCTTGGTTGGGGAACTAAGATCCCATGCCATGGGGTGTGGCAAAAAAAATTGAGGTGTTGAAATACCTTTCACAGTTATTCTATCTATAAATCATTGTGCAGATGGAGATCAGCATTCTTGAAACCACGTGACATGGGAATAAGTAACTCTTACCAGCCCTCATGAGCCCCGGGCAGCCTTCACTGGGGCCTGAGCCCTCTCTGGGTGCCGAAATGGCAGAGCAGACTCATGGAAAGGGTTTCCGGTGTGGAGCTCTCTCCAGCAGGGAGCTCCTCGGGGCCCCTAGTCCTCTAACTTGGACCATGATGCTCACGGGTCTCCCTGGTGTCGTGTGCTCAGGTGAACTCGTTCGAACAGCTGTGTATCAACTACACCAACGAGAAGCTGCAGCAGCTCTTCAACCACACCATGTTCATCCTGGAGCAGGAGGAGTACCAGCGCGAGGGCATCGAGTGGAACTTCATCGACTTCGGGCTGGACCTGCAGCCCTGCATTGAGCTCATCGAGCGGCCGGTGAGGCCCCATGTCACACACGTGCAGCCAGCACGCAGACCCTGTCGCTCTCTCCACTAGGACACGGCTTCCCCATCACTGAGTCTTGAAAGGCTGTAAACTGAATCTTTGTGAACTAAATTACCCTGTCCTTGAGCCCACATTTTCCTATTGAAGGTGTTGCTTCTTTTTATCCCTCTCCTTTCTTGCCCTCCCCACCATGCCCACCCATCCCCTTCCCCTCTCTCCAGTCATTCATTCCCAAAAGCAAGGGTCTTGATTTTGTTCACTGACCCATCCCGAACTCCTAGAACCATGCACATAGTAGGTGCACAAGAGGTCATTATTGAATGCCTATTGACTGAGCACCTACTATATGCTCAGCTGTAAAGAATCCACCTGCCAATGCAGGAGATGCATGTTCGATCCCTGGGTCAGGAAGATCCCCTGGAGAAGGAAATGGCAACCGGCTCCAGTATCCTTGCCTGAGAAATCCCATGGACAGAGGAGCCTGGCAGGCTACAGTCCATTGGGTTGCAAAGGAGTTGGACACAACTTAGCGACTAAACAACAACTATGTGCTGGGCCCTCTCTTTGGGGGCTGAGATGTAACAGTGAACGAGGTGGACACAGTCCCTGCTCTCCTGGAGGAGCAGACAATGAAACTAGACAAACAAGAAGAGCAACTGAAACCCCTGATAAGGACAAAGCAGAGTGGTTTAGGGATGCCTGCTTTGGACAGAATAGCCAGGAAAGGCTTCTCTGATCTGAGTCCAAAAATAAAGGACATTCCAGCAGAGCAAACAGCATGTGCAGATTTGACTGTGCTCCTGATACCTTAGTTTTTAAACTGTCTCAGCCATAGGGGAGCCCTTTACTCAAAGGAACCCTTAAGTGAATTTATTTGTAAAGGAATGCAATTTATTACTAGAAGTGTGAAATCTTTGTGATGTTATGTATGCTTCCCGACCGTTGCATCCCTAGTGCTGGTCCATTGGGCACAAAATACTTTGAGGATAGATTGAGGGGGTGGAGATGGAATGTGTAAATCCACCTTTATATGTAAGTAGATATGGTAATGGAGCCTACACATGTGTTTGGGTGGCCAGCCTGAGGCTCGGGCACCCTTGCTATGATCTGTTTGTCTTCCACAGAACAACCCTCCAGGTGTGTTGGCCCTGCTGGATGAGGAGTGTTGGTTCCCCAAAGCCACAGACAAGTCCTTTGTGGAGAAGCTGTGCACAGAGCAGGGCAGCCACCCCAAGTTTCAGAAGCCTAAGCAGCTTAAGGACAAAACTGAATTCTCTATCATCCACTACGCCGGAAAGGTACCAGGCGAATGTCCCAGGGGCTTCTTCATCCCAGGGGACCCAGGCAGGATATTCCAAGTAGGAGCAGCTTAGGAGTGGCGGGACCCAGAGGCCTCTGGTGTAAGTCAGACCCAAAGTGAGCCTTATACATGATTTGTCTAAGTATCAGTAAGGGACAAGATTTAGAGATATAACATATAATGGGCTAATGTATATATAATACCTATATATTAAAGATAGAGAATATATATGCTATAATAGGCTAATATATATGTTGTGTATTATAGACATATAGGAGATATGTATTAGAGAGGCCACTAATATGCTTCAACTATGGTAGCCAGGCTACCCTTGTGGCTCAGCTGGTAAAGAATCTGCCTGCACTGCAGGAGACCTGGGTTCGATCCCTGGGTTGGGAAGATTCCCTGGAGAAGGGAAAGGCTATACCCACTCCAGTATTCTGGCCCAGAGAATTCCATGGACAGTCCATGGGGTCGCAAAGAGTCAGACAGGACTGAGCAACTTTCACTTTCATGGTAGCCAGGCAGTTCTTTCCTGTGTAGACTCTAAATCCTTCCTGCTACCAGTTAAACCCAACAGGAAGGGCCAGCTGGAGTGAGGTGACCAATAAACCCACTTTTGAGTCCAACAGGAATCTCCTTTATCATGGCCTTGGGTTTGCCATTGCCAGCTTGTGCCACTCTGGGAAATTTATGATGTCTTCTTTTTCTTCCTTCTCCTCCTTCCTCCCCTTTTCCCCTACCTGTCTCCTCCATCATCGTCATCACCATCATCATCATGTCATAGTTCTTAATATACAGGACCTTTCCCTATGGCTCCAGAGGGTCCTGTATCATGTAGAAAAGACATAACTCAGTCTGGCTTGCAGACGTTTATTGACTCCCTGGTATATCCACTACATCATAGAAACAGGCAATCTTCTAAACCAGGGGTTGGCAAACTACAGCCCAGGTACCAAACCTGGCCCACAGCCCGTTTTTGTAAATAAAGTTTTATTGACACACAACCAAGATCAGACCTGCCCATCACTGTAACAACCCATATCCTGTAAAACCCCACCAGAACTATTTGATCAATTCCTTCTATGTCATAGTCAAAATTATAAAAGTAAAAGAGGTCAAAATAATAAAATTAAAAATTTTAAGAAGACTTGCTGTCAAGCCTTTGCTGGATGAGAGGTGAACGTTGAGTGTGAGGGGAGGGTATTTGCCACCAGCAAAGCTCTGTACCTTTGGGAAATCTCAGGCATCATGCTGGGCTCTTGAGGAGGCTGCCTGAGGAAGCTCTCTGGGAGAAGGCAGGGATGGAGACGAGGCTTTCCCAGTAGGTCATGGCTGAGGCCTACTGTGTGCAGGGCCCTTTAAAGTGCTGATTTGTCGGCCCCTTCATTGGTGTTTGTGGCTTCCCATCATGGCAGCTGCTAATGTTTCCTCTCTGACTTCAGAAGATCCAGGGCAGTGGGGGAAGAAGTCTGGGGCCCTGTCCTTAGTTCAAAACAGAAGCAGAAGCACCTGACCGGTGGGGTGGTCCTTGACAGGTGGACTACAATGCCAGTGCCTGGCTGACCAAGAACATGGACCCGCTGAATGACAATGTGACTTCCCTCCTCAACGCCTCTTCGGACAAGTTTATGGCTGACCTGTGGAAGGACGGTAAGGCCCTGCCCGCTGGAGCAGGAGGACTGAACTCCCTCCGGCCCCTTCCCAGCTGCCCCTGATTCCCACATCTTCTCCCAAGAGGGACGGGCACCAATTCCCGAGCCCCTCAACCCCGCACCTGGGCCCCACGGAGAAGGTCCTGAGTCAGGGCTCAGGCGCTGATGGAGGAAATGTCTTAGGAGGTATGTTTGATCAGAGCGCCCTCTTGTGGAGTCAGAGAGACTTAACTGCATTCTCTTTGCCATGTACCAGCTGTGTGATCTCAGACAAGTCACTTGACTTCCTTAAGCTCGTCTATCCTCACTGGTGAAAGTGAAAGTGAAAGTCGAGTCCGACATTTCGCAACCCCATGGACTGTAGCCTGCCAGGTTCCTCTGTCCATGGAGTTCTCCAGGCCATAATACTGGAGTGGGTAGCCATTCCCTTCTCTAGGGGATCTTCCCAACCCAGGGATTGAACCCAGGTTTCCCGCATTGTGGGCGGATTCTTTACCCTCTGAGCTACCAGGGAAGCCCAAGAATACTGGAGTGGGTAGCCTATCCGTTCTCCAGCGGATCTTCCCAACCCAGGAATTGAACTGGGGTCTCCTGCATTGCAGGCAGATTCTTTACCAGTTGAGTTTATCTCCCATCTTTCCTAAGATTACTGTGAGAGTGAAATTGGATCAGTGTGGCCAAGTTTGAGCATGGATCAAGATCTCTGGAAGGCTTGTTAAAGCTCATGATCGCTGGATCCCATCACCAGAGGGTCTGATTCAGCAGGTCTGGATGAAACCTGAAAATTCGTATTTCTAACAAGTTCCCAGGTGGCGCTGATGCTGCTGGTCTGGGAACCACACTTTTTTCCCCTTAAGAACCAGAGAACAGATAATCCAAGTGAAGTCTAGCACCTGCTGGGCCCACAGTAGGGACTTAGTACACATCGGCCCTGTGATGACTATTAAGTGGTGGGCTTTGCTGCTTTTGCTCCTGGGCCTCAGTGCTTACAGCAGATTTCACTCTTGACACAGAAGCTGTGGGTCTAGGGCTTACAGGACTAGCTGCCCTTGCTTTAGGGACAGGGGTCAGTTCTGCCAACATTTACTGAGTGCCAAGACCCTTGGGATGGGGTAACAGCATCTCAACCCAGGTTATATCTCACAACTGGGACTCACGATGAACTCTGAAACTCCTTCCTTCAAGGAGCCCACAGTCTTATAGGCGAGGCAGACAAGCAAAGACATTATTACATGGAGCCTAACTGAGCACATGGAGCAGAAGTGCTGGGGTCTAATGTCAGCGGGGTTGAACTCCACAACACCACCAACCAACTGGATACAGTCAACTATGTGTGTGTGTGTTAATCGCTCAGTTGTGTCCGACTCTTTGCCACCCTATGGACTGTAGCCCACCAGGCTCCTCTGTCCATGGGATTCTCCAGGCAAGAATACTGGAGTGGGTTGCCATTTCCTCCCCCAAGGGATCCCTGTTTTATGTTTCTAAGCTCACCTCACCGCTCAAAATATTGTATACTTGCACGTGTGATCATTGTCTGCCTCCTTCTGTTAGAATATCCATAGACTACGAGCTGGGGTCGGGGGGGGGGTAGTGGTACACAGCGTCTGGATTTTGTTCATGTCCGTATGCCCAGGGCCTGGCACACAGAAGGCTCTCAATAAATTTTGTTGGTGGATGAGGATTTAAGGCAGGCAGGGAGGTAAGCCCTTTGCAGACCTTATTCAATTATTCCTGCCCTAGGAGGTAGATGCTGTTATTACCTCCATTTCCCTGCTATCTCAGCTGGTAAAGAGTCTGCCTGCAATGCAGGAGACCTGGGTTCAGCCCCTGGGTTGGGAAGATCCCCTGGAGAAGGGAAAGGCTATACCCACTCCAGTATTCTGGCCTGGAGAATTCCATGCACTGTATAGTCCATGGGGTCACAAAGAGTCGGACACGACTAAGTGACTCGCTTTCACAGAAGGAGAAAGTGAGGCACAAAATGGCACCAGGCCAAGGTGGTGGCAAGAACAGGATTCGCTCCCAAGTTTCCGTGACAGTGTCAGAGACAATGTGTTCTTTCTGTCATTCGGGAGTTCTCAGGGTCTCAGAAGTACATAATACTTGGAAAGCAACCCCCGACACCTCCCTTTACCTATCGCTAGAGGGAAGGTGTTGGGGGTGGAGAAAAGAATGGGGAGGGGTGCCCCTGAGAATGAGCAGGGGACCTGGGGTCTCCATCCTCAGGGCTGGCCTGCTGTGGGGGTACAGAGCCCCTGGGTGGGCTGACGCCACCCTTCGTGTGCCCACAGTGGACCGCATCGTGGGGCTGGACCAGATGGCCAAGATGACGGAGAGCTCACTGCCCAGCGCCTCCAAGACCAAGAAGGGCATGTTCCGCACGGTGGGGCAGCTGTACAAGGAGCAGCTGGGGAAGCTGATGACCACGCTGCGGAACACCACACCCAACTTTGTGCGCTGCATCATCCCCAACCACGAGAAGAGGGTGAGGCCACCGCCCAGTTCCTCGGGACATCCTCAGGGTCTGCAGGGAAAGGGGAGGCAGGCCGGGCTACAGGGGAAGGAAGAAAGCCAGAACCCCTACCCTGAGGGCTCCATCTGACATGGGTGGGAGGCACTCCTTTCCCATCCGAGAGGCAGAAGAAGGCAGGAGAGGAAGGGAGAATGCACCTGGGGACTTTGAGCCCTGGAGTGGCTACACATGGTATCAAGTCACTCATTCGCTAATATTTACTGTAATATTTACAGTAAACATTACTAAGCTAATATTTGCTGAGCTCCGCCTGTGCCAGGTGGTGGGGATTCGGTGCTGGATAGACTGCAGTCCTTGCCGGCAGGTGTCATAATGTAGGGCAGGGGTGCTTAGCTGGGGGGCAATTGTGTGCCCTCCCTTCCCCCACAGGGGAGACTTGGCCATGTCTGGAGACATTTTTAACTGAGAAGGGGGCTCTTACTGGCATCCAGCGCATAGAAGCCAGGGATGCTGCTAAACATCCCGTAGCACGCAGAGCCGCTCCCCCCACAACCACAGAGAATTATCCAGACCAAGATGTCGGTAGTGCTGAGTTGTGGGAGAGGTGGACACACCAGCTGAGGATGTCATGTGGTAAATTATGAGAATACCAAAGAGCCTGGGCTCCCACTCAAAACTCAGGGCTCAGAGAAAGCTTCTTAAAGGATGTGAACTCGGTGACTCAGAGGGCAGGGCACAGGGAGGGCATCCTAGGCAGAGGGACCAGAATAAGCAAAGGCGTGGAGGTGAGAAATGAAGGGTCTGGGTGAAGAAACTCCAGGTGGGTGGTTCTGTATTGACGTGTGATGGTGTGAGGCAGGGATGGGGAAGATGAGGCTGGACTTCTGGGCAGGGCTTAGATTGTGGCGTTCCTGGGGGTTAACAGGGCTTGACGCTCCTTCTATAAGATGTCATCAGGGGGCTTTTAAAAGCAGGGGTATGTCATGATCAGATTTGCATTTTAGAAACCAAATGAGCTGATGGGAGAGGCAGGACGGGCTGGGAAGACAGTACGAGGCTACTGTGGTCATCGGGGCAAGAGAAGAGGGTGGCGAGTGGATGGCAGTGGTGAGAGAAGTAGGTGGACAGGGAGATGTTTGGGAGGTAGGAGCTGTAGAACTGGTGATGGGCGGGAAGCGAAGGAGGGGGAGGTAACAAGGAGGAAGCCCCAGGTGATGCTGGTGCCAGCAATAACGAGAGATGGCATCAGACCCTCAGCTGAGCACTCACCTGGTGCCCCTGGTGATCCCTCCATGTCCTGGCGAGGTGGGTCACTGGGCCTGAGATTCGGGGCTTGCTGCTCCCCGAGGCCCCGGCAGCCCACAGCCCTTTTCATCTTCGCAGTCTGGCAAGCTGGACGCCTTCCTGGTGCTGGAGCAGCTGCGGTGCAATGGGGTCTTGGAAGGCATCCGAATCTGCCGCCAGGGCTTCCCCAACAGGATTGTCTTCCAGGAGTTCCGCCAACGGTGAGCCTGATGGGCCGGTACGGGTAGGGTGGGTGTTGGGGCGGGTGAGGGGAGCAGGCTGGGCAGAGGAACAGACTGATGACAACGGAGATGCGTTCGGTCGTGACTCCTGCCCTGTGTCTCAAGGTATGAGATCCTGGCCGCGAACGCCATTCCCAAAGGCTTCATGGATGGGAAGCAGGCCTGCATCCTGATGGTGAGCCTAGTCCCCAGCCCCTCCCCAGAAATCCACCTGCGGACCTCCCAACCTCGGGTGGCACTGCCCACGGCTGCTCCGGGCAGGACCCTCCTTAAACACACTTAACCCCCTGCCAAGTGGAAGAGCGGAGAACAGGAACTCTCCCCTCCTTCCTTCCACAGATCAAAGCCCTGGAACTCGACCCCAACTTGTACAGGATTGGGCAGAGCAAAATCTTCTTCCGAACCGGGGTCCTGGCCCACCTGGAAGAGGAGCGAGACTTAAAGATCACCGACGTCATCATGGCCTTCCAGGCGATGTGCCGCGGCTACCTGGCCAGAAAGTAAAGACCTGCATGCTGTCACCTCCCTGCAAACACAGACCAGAAACGCAAAATTTCAGGGGGTTTTCTGGCTTCATGTCCTGATTCCCTGATTCTAAGAGGCCATCTGCTCTAAGATGTGTCACTGATTTCATGGCAGCCTTTTCTTGAGAGGGAAGAAATGCTACCACTTTAAAGATATGTGCTAGTTACAAGGGCAGGGCAGGAAGGGGTTAAGACCATGGGCTCTGGTGAGTCAGACGTGGGTTCTATCCTGGCTTCCCTACTTATCTGCTGAAGAACCTTGGAAAACTTACTCTACCTCTCTGAGCCTCAGGAAAATGAGTATAATCTTTCCTGCCTCGTAAACTTGTTTTAATGAGGGGGGACAATGAAATACTGCATGTAAACAGTTGAGAACAAAGCTGGTTATCATTTAAGAAGTGTGAGAGTATGATAAAATACCCGAGGAAGGTGTATTGGTATCTATACCCCCACGTTCAAATGGAATTCATAAGGCATGGTCTTGCCCTGATGCTCCTTCTGTTTTGGGAAACCGGGGGACTGGGTGAGAGCTAGGGTTCCTCCATGAAACTCACACCCCAAACAGGACTGCAGGGGCTGGTGGAGTAGCTCTAGTCTAGGGCATGTGTCATCAGGAGGTACAGACCACACACTCATCTGATCGTGTCAAGCTGATTCATTGCCAGGTAGACCCCAGGATGGTCAAGGCCAGATCTGGGGAGCTCTTGGTCCTGGGACAGACCTAACCTGTTACGTGTCATAACTAAATTCTCTGTTGCCACCACTCCCACTTCCAGACTGACTGGGGAGATTTTATTCTTCAAGTTCACCCACATCCAAGATGGCAGCTGCAATGGCAGCCACTCAGAGACCAGAAGATGGTGTTCACTCTTCTGTGGTTTTTCCAACCCAATGCTTAAATAGGAAGAGTGCTGGTTCTGTGTCAGGTCTGGGAGTTTAAAATACACCCGAGGAAAGGATAGGTTTTTCAGACACTCAGCTTTGGGGAAGATGTGGTATAGATGAGTGTGTCAGATGCTCCCCAGGAATGGTGTAGCATGGGTTGATTTCCTAGGTGTTACCAGGACCACAGATCTGAATTCAGGGAATTTTGTGAGCCTTGGGTCTTCCTTTTCCACTGAGAAAGGCTCTGGCCTCCAGATGATATACTTATACTGATGTTCAGAGCTTGCTGGAGAATCTGGGCTAGAGATTCTCCATGGGGGGATGTCCTTGTGCAAGTCACAAAATCACAAGCCAAACAGACGCGTCCTGCTCTCAGGATGCTGCAGGGCTGGATGCTGCGACAATGCAGTGAGGTGTGTGCTGGGCCAAGCAGGTCTTCTCACGCCTCCCCTTCCCTCTCCCCAGGGCCTTTGCCAAGAGGCAGCAGCAGCTGACGGCCATGAAGGTGATTCAGAGGAACTGCGCCGCCTACCTCAAGCTACGGAACTGGCAGTGGTGGCGGCTCTTCACCAAAGTGAGTGCATCCTCATCCCAAGCCCCCTCCCACCACCCCCGCCAAGTCCCAGGTCTTCCCTGGGACGTTGCACGTGGGACTGGAGGTGGTGGATAGCAGGCTTGCAACCAAGAGCTCAAAACCAAAGCTTCCCCATTGGCGATTCTCTGGGCTTGAGAAGAGCCCCCTCTTTGGCACGTGGGTTACAGCCATGACCTTAACCCAGACCCAGAGCACTTCCATCACCACAGGGATCCCTCCTATTGCCCATTTATAGCTCTACCCACTTCCCTCCACAGCCCCAGCAAGCACGACTCTGTTCTCTATTTCTATACTTTTGTCATCTCAAGAATATTATATTAACTATATATATTATGTATAACTACGGGTTCCGTAGTTATGTCACCAGGGCTTCCCTGATAGCTCAGTTGGTAAAGAATCCACCTGCAATTCAGGAGACCCCGGTTCGATTCCTGGGTCGGGAAGATCTGCTGGAGAAGGGATAGGCTACCCACTCCAGTTGCTGGGCTTCCCTTGTGGCTCAGCTGGTAAAGAATCCACCTGCAATGCGGGAGACCTGAGTTCAGTCCCTGGGTTGGGACGATCCTCTGGAGAAGGGAAAGGCTACCCACTCCAGTATTCTGGCCTGGAGTATTCCATGCACTGTATAGTCCATGGGGTCGCAAAGAGTCAGACACAACTGAGCGACTTTCACTTTGTCACAAAGCATCGTTCTCTGGAGATCCCTCCATCCAGCGTGTTGCGTGTATCCACTGTTTGTTTCTCTGGGTACAACTTGGTCTTGCAGCGTCGTTGGCTGTTACGAGTCTGTTGGGCAAAGACTTGCTCTGAGGGGACGGACACAGCTTCCTCTTAGGTGCCCTTGAGTGTGTTGATGGGCACAAAGCTTTTTCACTGAGCGACTATGTATTGAATGGCCACTGTGCACCAGGCCTGTGCGAAGGGCTGGGGATACCCTGGCTTCATGAATATTCTAGGTGAGTGGAGGAGTAGATAATAGGTAATCACAGAAAGTGATGCCCATGGCAGACTGGGGTCAGTGCAGGAAGGAAGCTGCAGTGTGTCAAACATGGGTCCCTCTAATGCCAGGCGGGGCTTGAACACAAGGAGTTAGGAGTCAGCCTGGTGAAGAGCAGTGAGGGGAAGCTGCTTTTTGGAAATGTTCATTCCTACTAACTCAACTTCTGGAAAACTCTCCTAAGAAAACCATCTGAAATAAAGAAAATAAAAGAATGAAGGACATTCATTTATAAGAGCAAAATTTCAATGCCCAGCCCTGGCAGACTGACTCATAACAGCTCATCCATCAATGGGATACTTTTCAATTGCAAAAAATGATGGTATTTAAAAATCAAGTTGTAACGCTGACGTGACAGCAGGGGTGATAATTATCCTGTAGTTCTTAGTAATAAAAGCAGCACATGGGGAATTCCCTGATGGTACACTGGTTAGGATTCTATGCTTTCACTGCAGAGGGCCCGGGTTCAATCTCTAGCCCAGGAAGTAAGAACCCTCAAGCCTCATGGCATGGCAAAAAACTTCCTTAATTAAAAAAAAATTTTTTTTAAAGTGCATGTTACACTGGGCAGTGTGGTCTCAGGTGTATTTTTTTTTTTTAGTGTGCAGGACAAAGGGCTAGAAGGAGATGCTGATAGTGCTAGCAATGGGAGGTAGGATGTGGGGGACTTTTCTTTCCTTTTCTCTTTGGAAGGAAGCATATCAGTTTTTCAGCAGCAGTTCTCACCCAGGATGGGACTAAATGGGGGGAGGTGAGACTTTCTCCTTTCACTTTGCACCTTTTCTTGTTGCTCTAGGATTTTTCAGTCTTGGTCTCTTGATATTTTGGGATGGGTAATTTTGTGTCACGGAGGCTGTCCTGAGAATTCTAGAATGTTGAGCAGCATCTCTGGCCTCTACGCACTAGATGCCAGTAGCACACACACACACACACACACACACACACACACACACACACACACCTAGTTGTGACAGCTAACACCATCCCCAGAAACTGCCAAATATGCCCATAGGAGCTGCAGGTGGAATAAAATTGTCCCTGGCTGAGAACCATTGATTTACTTACTATGAGAGTGTATCCCTCATGCCATGGAAACAACTGATGGGTGGACTCTTTGTGTGCAGGTGAAGCCCCTGCTGCAGGTGACTCGGCAGGAGGAGGAGATGCAGGCCAAGGAGGATGAGCTGCAGAAGACCAAGGAGCGGCAGCAGAAGGCCGAGAGCGAACTCAAGGAGCTGGAGCAGAAACACTCACAGGTATCGGCCCGGGAGCCTGGCTGGGGCTGCAGAGGGCGGGCCCCCTGCCTCCCGTGCAGCTCACTGCCCGTCTCCCCACCCCCTGCCTGCAGCTGACCGAGGAGAAGAACCTGCTGCAGGAGCAGCTACAGGCGGAGACGGAGCTGTACGCCGAGGCTGAGGAGATGCGGGTCCGGCTTGCAGCCAAGAAGCAGGAGCTGGAGGAAATCCTGCATGAGATGGAGGCCCGCCTGGAGGAGGAGGAAGACCGGGGCCAGCAGCTGCAGGCAGAACGGAAGAAGATGGCCCAGCAGATGCTGGTAAGGCACTGTGGGGGCTGCCCTCGGTGGTGCCGAATCCCTTGACTCTCCCTGCAGACCTGTGAGGTGCATCTGATGATGTGTGTCCCCACTAGATAGAGACAGAGACTCAGGCTTGGAGAGGAACAGCCCTCTGCCTACACAGGTCTCCTCCGGAGCCTACTCTGTCCTATTGTCCTGCCTTCCATGCACAAACAAGTTTTCACCTAATAGCCACCCTGTGTGAGGGGTAATTGTATCAGTAAGCTACTGCTGCAGAACAAAAAGCACCAAAACTCAGCAGCTTAGAAATAATAAGCATTTAGGACTTCTCTGGTGGACCAGTAGTTAAGAATCTGCCTGCCAATGCAGGGGGACATGGGTTCACTCCCTGGTCCAGGAAGATCCCACGTGTTGTGCCACAACTACTGAGCCACACTCTAGAGCCCATGAGCTGTAATTACTGAGCCCACATGCTGAAACTGCTGAAGCCCACATGCCTAGAGCCTATGCTCGGCAACAAGAGAACCCACTGTAATGAGAAGCCCACAAACCACAACTAGAGGAAGCTGGACCCCGCACACCCCAAAATAAATAAATTAAAAAAAATTTTTTTGTAAATGAAATACTAAACATTTATCTCACACAGTCATGACTGAGAGTGGCTTAGCTGGGTGATTCTGGCTTAGAGATTCTCATGAGATTGCAGTCGTGATGTCAGCCTGGGCTGCAGTCATCTGAAGGCTTGACTGGGGCTTGAGGATCCACTTCCATGGGTGAGTGAGCCATCACTCACGTGGTTGTAGGCAGGAGACCTCAGTTCCCCATTCTGTGGGCTTCTCCACAGGGCTGCTTGAGGGTCCTCACGATATGGCAGCTTGCTTTCCCTGGACAGAGTGAATGGAGGGAGAACAGGGGAGGAAGCTGCAATGCCTCTTAGAGCCTAATCTATGACTTACACACGCCATCACTTACCCTTGATTTTGTTAGAAGCAAGTCACTAAGTCCAGCTGACACTCAAGGGGAGAAGAATTAGGCTCCACCTCTTGAAGGGAAGAGTATCAAAGAATTTGTGGACATATTTTTAAAATCACCATGGTATCTATTCTCCCCACTTTACAGATGAGGAGACTGAGGCTCCACAAAGCAAAGTGGTTTACCTAAACCTTTTCTTTCTGATGAAAAGAGACTGCAGATGACTGCAGGGAGCCATCAGGCTCAGCCTCTGTATCCATGAGTCCCCAGAGCTCCGGGAGAGTAAATTTTGGGTTAAGCAAGGCTGTAATTCTTTTCTCTCCCCCGCAAAGGACCTGGAGGAACAGCTGGAGGAAGAGGAAGCTGCCAGGCAGAAGCTACAACTTGAGAAGGTCACAGCTGAGGCCAAGATCAAGAAACTGGAGGATGATATTCTGGTCATGGATGATCAGAACAATAAACTGTCAAAAGTGAGTGGGGTTGGACGTCCCTAGTGGTCCAGTGGTTAGACTCCACTGCATGGGGGAGTGTGTTCGATCCCTAGTCAGGGAACTAAGATCCCACATGCCCTGTAATGTGGCCAAAAATTAAAAAAAAAAAAGTGAATGGGGCTGAGCATCTGCACTAAAATTACAGGCTCGTCAGGACTATCTAATACCTTCAGATACCTTCCCTTTTTTAGCCAGATAAAAGGAATTAAAGGCTGAACAAGCGATTACCTCCGGCACTGACGTGGCAGCCTTGTGACCACTGTCAGGATGCAGGCATGCCATGGATGGGGTCCCCGGTGGTCCCAACAGTGCCAGGGCCACCGTGGACCAAGTGTCAGGAACACCACAACAATGCAACCCCCAAATTGTGCAAGGGAGGTGGGCAATTTGCCTGAGACCAGGGGGGCCCTCTCACATTCTCACCACCCACTTCTAGTTCCTAACAGAGGACCAGGTGTCCTGGGATTGAGAGGCTTCTGGGATGTGAGCGTTTCAGCTCCCAAACCAGAAAAGTCCCAAGATGAGTAGGTCACCCTAGTCATTATTCACTAAGCAGCTCCACTGTGGGTGGACTACCTTTAATCCTGGATGCCAGCTGGGCACCAACTGTGAGACAGGCCTGATGTCAGGGACAGGGAGTGCATGGTGGAGGAGGACCCAATCCTCGAGGGGCTTATGTTCTAGAGAGACAACAAGTAAATGATTGTACAAGCAACCACTAATTGCTATCATGATCAGGGTTCTGAAGGAGGTGTCCACCCTCTTATAAGAGCAGAGCACTAGGGGATGGAGGTGGGGGCATTCAGGGGAGGCTTCCTGGAGGAGGTGACATTTCAGTGGAAACCTGAAGAATGAGGAGCAGTTAGAGGGAGAAGTTGAGGGGTGGAGGGGCCTGAGGTGGGGAGTGGCCAATCTTTGGAAAGTATTATTGTTGAGGAACTTACTTTTCCCCATTTAAAACTCTAGGTTGCATTTGGTTATAGTGTGGATTATCCTTTCAGCTGTTTATCTGGAAATTACTAACGGTGAAACATAGACCCCAGAGAAAAGGAAAAAAACGGATGATATTTCTTTTTATTTTCCCCCAAAAGGAGCGAAAACTCCTTGAAGAGAGGATTAGTGACTTAACAACAAATCTTGCAGAAGAGGAAGAAAAAGCCAAGAATCTTACCAAACTGAAAAACAAGCACGAATCTATGATTTCAGAACTGGAAGGTAAAACGGCTTCTGGCAAGGTTCTGAGGGGCATATTTGACTTTATTTTATTTTTTTTTAATACCAAAACCATTTTGTATTGGGGTATAGCCAATTAACAATGCTGTGATAGTTTCAGGTGAACAGTGAAGGGGGTTATTTTAAAAGCAGGAAAATAAGACAGGACATTTGAGAACAGTGGATTACAGCAGGAAAGGGACAGTCCTACAGCTGCGTGCTCACCCTTAGTGAACACACACATTCATTCTAGAAGGTGCTTGTCATCAGTGCTGACTTTCCTTCCACAAGACCGTGGTGCGGGTGGGATAGTTCCTGTGTGTGTGGAAGTGCCTGAGCAGAAAGGCTCGTCCTCCAGGGGTTTCTCAGGTAGTGTCCACCCCCTGAAGTGCCCTGGCTTTTTCACAGTGCGGCTGAAGAAGGAGGAGAAGAGCCGGCAGGAGCTGGAGAAGCTCAAGAGGAAGCTGGATGGTGAGGCCAGCGACTTACACGAGCAGATCGCAGAACTGCAGGCGCAGATCGCCGAGCTCAAGATGCAGCTGGCCAAGAAGGAGGAAGAGCTGCAGGCAGCCCTGGGCAGGTACGAGGCCGCCGGGGGCAGGTCCAGTGTGTGCTCCTGGCCCGAGGGCCCCTGATGATCTGCAGGGCGGCGGAGGGGCCTGGTCCTCCTCCTCCTCCTCCAGGCAGGCCGCCATCTCACATGAAGTGGCCCCGACCTGGCCTCCCAGCTGCCTCTTGGTCCTGCTGGCACTTCTAGAACCTCGGCTTCGGCCTTCTTCTCTCCCTACCAAGCTCATCCTCTCTACTGCCACTGTGCCCGCCCTTGGGTGCCCATCCTTCGTCATCTGCACCCCTGTCCTGGATTTCTGGTTGCACAAAGAAGCCCTTCCATCGGCATCACAAACACCACGTGTCTGAGGCTGGAGGACCCTCCTGTCCTGGGCTGTCTCCTTCTGAGGACCCTCTTTATGTGAATACCAGTCTCCTCCTGAGCGTTTGCCCCCTTCTCTTCCCGCCCAGGGTACAGCAGACTCGGCCTGTTCCATGCAGTGTGTCCCCCACCCATTTTTCTGCACCCCCTTCTCCCAGCTCGGAGCTGGGTTCGCTCTAACAGCCTCCCCCTGGGTATTACAGCAGCGACTCACAGTTATTTACCTGCTCACCATGTGCTGAGCTCTGCTCAAGCGGTATCTTTACCGACACCTGGCCAGGTGTTGCTGTACCTCCAGTCACTGAGGAGGAAGCTGCACCAGGGGAGGTGAAGGAACCTGGGCCAGTTGGCCGGCTTTTGAGAGATGGGCTGGGAGTCGCTTTCTGGTTGGTCCCCTGGCCAGCTCTCTCTCAGCCCATTTATGCCAGGTGACAGCGCTAGGGTGATGGGCCGCCTCGTGTCTTTCCTCCGCTGGTCCCTTTCCATCCATCGTGGATGAAACCAGAAGCAGCTCCACCATGTTCCAGAGGGAGCTCCCTTCCATGCCCTCTGGTCAAGGTTCCCCACCTCCCACCCTGACCCACAGTCAGGTGGTGTCTCCCCTGGTGTTAACATCCCCACGCCCAACAAGCAATGCCTGGCCAACCACTTTGCATGGAGCAGAACTCAGACACGGAGCAAATAGAAGGAAGAATCAACCAGTAGTTACTGGGGAGGAATACTTGCCAAACACTCAGAAAGCATCTGTTGGGTTCCTGCTGTGGACAAGGCACCATGCTGTCTGGGACTCTCTCTGTCTCTGCGTCTCTGTCTCTCTGTTTCTGCCTCACTTTCTCTCTCACACACACACACACACACACGCAGCATGACCTGTTTTATTACATCAGCCCTCGGAAACTACATCCTGCATGAACCTCCAAGCAGTCCAACATGGCAAGAAGGGGTCTTGTGTGTCTCGGGACCCGAATGGAACATGTTCTGATATTTGTGGAACCCAAATGACTGGTTCCAGAAAACCATTTTTGGCCACCTCGTGGGATGGATAGCAGGGGGCCCGGGACCGCAGGGTCTTAGTTCTGGTGATCTGTCCTCGGCAGGCTGGATGACGAAATTGCTCAGAAGAACAATGCCCTGAAGAAGATCCGAGAGCTGGAAGGTCACATCTCAGACCTACAGGAGGACCTGGACTCAGAACGGGCTGCGAGGAACAAGGCGGAGAAGCAGAAGCGGGACCTGGGGGAGGAGCTGGAGGCACTGAAGACAGAGCTGGAGGACACGCTGGACAGCACGGCCACCCAACAGGAGCTCAGGTGAGGAGCCCCCACCTGGCCGGCTGGCCACTCTGACGGATCAGGACGGCTGGTGGAAAGGGGCAAACCCACACAGATCCTGAGTCACAGGGCTCCTCAGGCCCTATGTTTATCATGCTGATTGCATTTTGCTTTAACTGATATAAGCATGCTTAATTTTTTTTTTAAAAATTTTTTATTGAAATATAGTTGATTTACAATATCATGTTAGTTTCAGGTATACAGCAAACTGATTCAGTTCTGTTCTTAACAAAAAGAACATCTCAGAAAACTGAGTAATAAATATTTCTGTCTAATTAAGCCACATGGATACCTAAAAAGGCTCTCTTATCTTTCTACCCTGGAGATGATTAGCTGCTTGGCATTTGCGAGTTTCCTGTTACCCAAAGAGGGTAATTGGAAAAACTGGATTTTTTAATTATTTGAAAATACTAATAATTTATTATACTTGATGTTATAAATACTAACATCAAATCTAAATATAATAAAACATTTTAATATGTCTGAACCATGAAAATCAACTGGTAAGTTAAGCATGCTTATTTTTTTTAATTTATTTATTTTTAATTGAAAGATGATTGCTTTACAATATTGTGTTGGTTTCTGCCATACATCAACAAGAATCAGCCATAGGTATACATATGTCCCCTCCCTCTTGAACCTCCCTCCCACCTCCCACCCCATCCCACCCCTGTAGGTTGTTACAGAGCCCCAGTTTGAGTTCCTTGAGTCATACAGCAAATTTCCACCAGCTATTTATTGGACATATAGTAGTGGATATGTTTCCATGTTACTCTCTCCATTCGTCCTACGCTCTCCTTCCCTCACCCCTTCCCGTGTCCATAAGTCTGTTCTCTGTGTCTAGTCACGCTTATTTTTTAATCTTGTCTTACATCACAGGAGGAGGATATACTCAGTTAGAGAATGACTTGAAAATTATAGGAAAGTTAGACACCAAAAGCATCGCCCCCAGTCCCACCATGGTTAACATTTTGGGGAATTTCATTCCTGTCTTTTCCTGTGTGTGTATAAGTTTTGTGTTAAATTTTCAAAATAATATTTATCAGATTGGTCTTCACTTGAAGTGTCACTGCTGGCTAACTGACAATACCCAACCAAAAAGCAGAAACAAAAATGGGTCACCTGCCAGATAATGAATGCCAGCTTCAGTGAAACTAGGTCATTTATTTATTCGACAAACACACAAATGTGTTTTGAGTGCACCCTGTGTCAAGTGCTTGTGCTAACATGGAGATTTACTTCCCACATTTTGGGTTTTGTGCTACATCACTTAGCTGGGCCTAGAAGCCAGCACAACTTTCTGCCCCCTTTGCACTGGCCCAGAGCGGTGGGTCATCGTAGTGAACTCAGACTATTTGGGTTCAAACTCTTGGTCAGTCACACATTGGTTTTAATACCTTGGGCAAGCTGCTTACTCTTTCTTAGCTTTTGTTTCCTCATCTGTAAAACAGAAATAATGATACACTTGCCTCTAAAGGTCACTCTGAATATTCTATCAGATGACATATACCCAGAACTTAGGTCAGAGCTTGGCATACAACGTATCCCTCAGTAAATAAAGCTAATGTTAATATTTACAGAACAGTCTGCAACTCACTTTGCATTCTTTCAACAATATCATGTGTTTTATTTTGTGTATTTGTTTGTCGGCCCTGGGAGATTCTGGGAGGTAGCATGCTCCTTTTTTTTATAGCTACCTCCTTGTTTTGAGGAAATTCCAGGACCAGAGAGGTTATGTGACTCACCTGAAGTCACACAGCTTGGGAGGGATAGCGACGAAGACTTCAGTTCCAGGTCCCGGGAGACCCCTCACTCCTCTGCACTGAGGCAAATCTCTGGCTCCTCTGCTGCCAGCCACTGTGTTCTTCCTGTCCAGGGCCAAGAGGGAGCAGGAGGTGACGATGCTGAAGAGAGCCCTGGACGAGGAGACTCGGTCCCATGAGTCCCAGGTGCAGGAGATGAGGCAGAAACACACACAGGTGGTGGAGGAGCTCACTGAGCAACTGGAGCAGTTCAAGAGGGTGAGTCACAACAAAATACAAAGAATGATATGTCAACAGCTTCAAGTAACTACATGTGAGCGTCTGCACTAAGACCACTAACAAGCTATGGTGATTCTAATGAGAGTGATGGCACCCAGCATTTATGCTTACTGAATATTATGTTGATTAATCTTTTCTACCACCCACTGGGATGGGTACAATGAAGCCCCTTTGACACAAGGAGGAACTGAGGTCCAGAGTACCTAAAGGTCACACAGCTATTGACAGAATCCCAGCAGTCTGGCTCTGGCGTGCGTGCATGCTCAGTCACTTCAGTCATGTCTGACTCTTTACAACCCCATGGCTGTAGCCCACCAGGCTCCTCTGTCCATGGGATTCTCCAGGCAAAAATACTGGAGTGGGCTGCCGTGCCCTCCTGCAAAGGATCTTCCCAACCGAGGGTTCGAACCCATGTCTCCTGCATTGGCAGGCGGATTCTTTACCACTGGAGCCACCTGGGAAGCCCTGGCTCTGGACTCATCTCTTAGCCTCTCCAGGGTAGGGTCTCCAGGTGTGCCCTTGTGGATAAGCAGAGTTTAGCAAAATTCTGGGAAGGTAGCTGAACACTGAGGACAGTCTAGCCATCTTCATTTCTCTGCAGATTGGAGCAAGACTGTCATCATTTGAGTGGCAAGACACCCCTCCCTGGTGTAGTTGGAGAATGGCTAGATCTAATCTTCCTCTGATGCTTGGCTATTTGGGGGTGCAGAGGATCTGAGGCAGTTGCTGCTGTTGCTAAGTCGCTTCAGTGGTGTCCGACTCTGTGCGACCCCATAGACGGCAGCCCACCAGGCTCTCCCGTCCCTGGGATTCTCGAGGCAAGAACACTGGAGTGGGTTGCCATTTCCTTCTCCAATGCATGAAAGTGAAGTCGCTCAGTCATGTCTGACTCTTCGCGACCCCATGGACTGTAGCCTACCAGGCTTTTCTGTCCATGGGATTTTCCAGGCAACAGTCTGAGGCAGTTAACTAGCACTAAAATGCTGTGTATCCGGAACTTCCTCTTGCTTTGGAGAATGTCCTTGTGTTTCATTCCCAGGGAAGAGTTTTTTTAGCTTATGACATCCTGCTAGGTGGCTTCCCTAAAAGTCTGAATTATATCACCATCAGTGCTGCAGCTTTCCTCCAGAACTTTGTAGATTGAATGGCTGTTGTGTTACCTAAGAATTGTTGGCATTGGCATTAGTTTCTATCACCAGTCAAGATAAATGTTCTTCGGGACTCCCCTGGTGATCCAGTGGCTAAGGCTCTGTGCTCCCAATGCTGGGGGCCTGGGTTTGATCCCTGATCAAGGAACTTGATCCCACATGCCTCAACTAAAAAGATCCCGCATACCACAAGAAAGATCCCAGGTGCCGTAACTAAGACCCTGACTCAGCCAGATTCACCAGGGAATCCCAATTAAGACCCAGCTCAACCAAGTCAATAAATATTAAAAAAAAAAAAAAAAAAGATAAATGTCCTTCCATGAGCTGGTTCACCATCAGTTCGATCATAATCTCAGAATTTTCCCATACATTTAAATAACGCCAGCAACCCCTTGTATGGCATTGAGTATATGCCACTGTTCCAAAGTTTTACGGACACCAACTCATTTAATCTTGCCCGTGACCTTGGCTAAAATGCACATCTCCAGGCCCCACACTGAAACACACTGTCCCCAACTGAATCCCCTCACACTGCAAGTGGAGAAAAGGCTACCTACCTATTGGTGTCCCCTTGTCACTTGTCATGTGGGGGCTGAATACGAACCTTCAGCATTTTGTCAGTTCTTTTGTGTTGGACAAATAAGATCTTGCTAGTTTTATCTATAACATGTATTTCCTCTTTCAATTGTCTTCTCTTTATTATTTTCAGATAATAGTAAATATTAATAAATAATAAATATTTCAGATAGTAAGAAATATAAATAATAATAAATTATTATTATTTTTTACTTTTTGGCCATGCCCTGTGACATGAAGGACCTTAGTTCCCTGACCAGGGATCAAATCTGAGCTCTGCATTGGATGCATGGAGTCCTAACCACTGGATCACCAGGGAAGGTCCCAGAAATTATTTTTTAATTATTTATTTTTGGCTGCGCTGGGTCTTTGCGGCCGTGCTCAGGCTTTCTCTAGTTGTGGCGAGTGGGGGCTCCTCTCTAGTTGCAGTGCGTGGGTTTCTCATTGTGATGGCTTCTCTCGTTGTGGAGCAAAGGCTCTAGGGCGTGCGAGCTTCAGTAGTTGTCTCATGGGCTTTGTTCCCCTGGGCTGTACATGGAGTCTTCCTGGACCAGGGATGGAACCAGTGACCCCTGCATTGGCAGGTGGACTCTTAACCAACGGACCACCAGGAAGTCCCCCAGAAAATTTTATTGTGATAGAAGTTGAATCCAAATGGGCTCTACCCACCTGATGGAATAATAGGTCCTCCAGACAGTAGTAAGGTACATGTGTCACTTTTACTCTAAGTTTGGAAAGCTAACTGACCAGGGCTGAGCCAGGTGGTCATCTGAGATGAGCAGGTACTGGAGGCCTCTTTGCAGAGACTCAGCTGTTCTAGCTATCCATGCCTGACCTGTGTGAGCAGGGGGAGGTTCGGCACGCCTGCCCACCATCTCAGGAGCATTGAAGAGGGGGACTATTTTACCTCTAGCAACTTTTCAGATTGTTGGTGAAAACTCAAAGCATTGTTCCTACCTCGACTCCCCTTACATGTGTACAATGTCACCACCATTCTGGGAAAAAGGTTTTAGGGGAGCCCAGATCCCATGAGGTCCCCCAGGGTCCTTGCATATCAACCTGCACTGTTGCCTTAAGAGGCACTTTGTCCCTGTCTGGGGTCCTGGCAACACTAAATGAACTTCGTCACCAGAGAACTGGCTTCTGAGGGTGCCTGGACATTGCACAGACCTGCCCAGGAGCTAAGGGTGAGCCCCCTGTTGCTTTTTTTCCCACTCTTGGGACCCACACACTTCTCTCTTGCTCCTTTCCTCCTCCTATAGACCCAGGAGAAGGCCCCTCCTTTCTTCTGCTTTTTCCCCCAAATACTTTTTTTCTTAGAGAAACTCCTATGCCTACAAGAGCTGGTTAGATAAAATAGCTTTCTCTAAATTTCACAGAAATGGCAGTGTACATCTGATGATAAATTGATGGATGATAGGGAGTGGTGGGGACTGGGGCTGAGTGTAGGGTGACTGCCCTGTTTACAGGGCCAGCTGCTACTCAGATCCAGCTGATTGCTCTCTTACAGGGAAGGCAAGACCTCTGTTTCCAGATCTTTACTTTTTTTTTTTTTTGGAAGTCAGACTTTAAATAGAGGTGTATGCAGCAAAATTCACCAACTTTAAGTGTATATAGTTCAGTGAATTTTGACAAATGATTTAACCACCACCCAGTCATGAAATAGAACATGAGAAGATGGGAACCCAGATTTTTATGCAATATTTCTTTTTATTTACCTGACTCTGCCAGGCCTTAGTTGTGGCACGTGGGATCTAGTTCCCCAGCCAGGGATCAAACCCGTGCCCCCTGCATTGGGATCGCTGAGTCCTAGCCACTGGACCACGAGGGATGTCCCTATGTACTATTTCTTTATTAAAATGTTAAAAGGTATAACATGGATCAAACAGGATGTAATGGCAGGGTTGATGCAGCCCAGGGGATGCTAGTTAGCAACCTCTGAGCTTTAGGAAAACAGAATCCAGAAAGTCTCACTGGTGATTGTGTGCTCCTCACTGCCCCGTGTCCCTCCCCTGAGCTGGGGAGCACAGGTCCCCAGACCTACCAAGGGAGGGGGAAGCAAAGAGGAAGATCCCCTGCTAGCACAGGTCCTTATCTTGAAACACTCTCCCAGCCATTGTCCTAATGCCTCCCTTCCCTTCTGCTTCTCTGGCTAGGCCAAAGCCAACCTGGACAAGAACAAGCAGGCGCTGGAGAAAGAGAACGCAGACCTGGCTGGAGAGCTGCGAGTCCTGAGCCAGGCCAAGCAGGAGGTGGAACACAAGAAGAAGAAGCTGGAGGTGCAGCTACAGGAGCTGCAGTCCAAGTACAGTGATGGGGAGCGGGTCCGGGCCGAGCTCAACGACAAGGTCCACAAGCTGCAGGTGAGGCAACTTCGTTGGGACCGTCTCTGAAGGATGAGGTTCTTCCTGCTAATGAAGCCCCTGTCCATTTCCTTGAGTTACATTCCTCAGGGAGATGAGATGGTTGCCCTATTCAATTTAACCTCTAAAAAGTCCTACCTGCTCATTCAAAATGAGTATTTATTGAGTGCCTGCTGTATGCCAGGTGCTGTGTTTAATCCTGAGATACAACAGCAAGGAAGAAGACAAACACTGTCCCTGCCCCTGGAGAACTCCAGCCCAGTGCGGGGAAAGACATTAATAACTACACAGATGAATATGAAATGATGCTGGGAAGCAGAGATACATACTGCAATGAATATAAATAATACAAGGGCCTGGGCCTGTGGGAGGAGGAGTCAAGGCAGGCTTCCCTAAGAAGGATGTATAGTCTGACAGCTAAGAAGTCTGTCTACTTATAGACAGGGAATAGCATGTGCAAAGGCCCAGGACTAAGTGAGAAGTCAGAAGAGATCATGTAAGGCCAGTAGAGCTAGAATGATAAATCTGATGGACAATAGGGGATGGTGGGGACTGGGGCCAAGTGGAGTTTACAGGAAGGGGAAGATATGTGGCACAAATGGGACTGGAGTGGGTGGGGGCCAGAAGACACAGGGCCTTCCATGCCCTATTATATATGCATATCGGTCTTCACTCTGAGTGATGGGAAACCTCTACTGGGTTTTTAGCTGAAGAATGACATGGTCTGTTGGTCTTTGGTCTTGATTAGCTTTGAATAGACATTTGGACTGACTTGCCATTCATGGGATATGGCCTACCTTTTGATAAATATTTAATGTGCTTAGAGCCTGGCACAAGAGTACAGGACAGCATGAAGTATGAGTTTTTCCACACACAGCTGAGCACAGGGGTTTTGCTATCCTAACACAAACATCATTTATATCCTCACTGTAAATGGGAGGAAGACGGATGGTGGGCTGGTATCTCCGAAAGGACTTGTTCAGAGATACCAGGGCCTGGAGTAAAAGGCAGAGGAAAGGTAGAGAGCTTTCTACCTTTAGTGCCTGCATCTATGGTTTTGCTGTAAGGGTCAGTGAAAGGGCAAAGAGCAGGGGTGAAGCAGAGAGGTGGTAGGGACAAGACCCTTGGATGTGGAGGTGCCCCCTGCAGCCTCTTACCCCACTTTAGGGATTGCGTAAGTCCAGACCACTGCTCAGTGTCTGGACCCACAGACCTGTTCTTCATGTTTGCCAACTTTGGCAAGCTCCAGGATCCATGTGGAGGGCTCAGGGCCCAATTAGTACAGTCTAACCAGAGTATAACAGGGCTCTGGAACCAGAGTCTACCAGAGATTGCAACTTGTAGGTGATGTCCTTTCCTCCCCTAGGGGGCCATGGAGTGACCATGAGCAGGCCCCTTAGCTCATGGGAACCTCTCGATCAGTGGATACCCCAAGACCTGTCACTGAGTACAGAGAGCCCCTCTTACTTAATGACGATCCTGTTCTGGATGATCCAACTAACCAGTCTCTCGGTGCCCACAGAATGAAGTGGAGAGTGTCACGGGGATGCTCAATGAGGCAGAGGGCAAGGCCATCAAACTGGCCAAGGACGTGGCATCCCTTGGGTCCCAGCTCCAGGACACCCAGGTGGGTATCAGGCCACGTCATCCGGAGGCACCTGGGGTACAGCCTTCCTAGGCGTGGGCCCCTGGACTTCAGCATGTCCTTTTTGTAGGAGCTGCTTCAAGAAGAAACCCGGCAGAAGCTCAACGTGTCCACCAAGCTGCGCCAGCTGGAGGACGAGAGGAACAGCCTGCAGGAACAGCTGGACGAGGAAATGGAGGCCAAGCAGACCCTGGAGCGCCACATCTCGACCCTGAACATCCAGGTGCCTACTGCGTGTCTTTGCCCTGGAGAGTAGATCAATGGCTCGGATGTGATTGTGGTAGAACAGTGGCCCTATTTTGCTTACTCACTAGCTCCCCCTGCTGTTGAGTTTCTTCCGTGGCGCCATTTTGCTTGGCTCACTGGCTCCCCCTGCTGTTGATTTTATTCAATGATAGTCGTAGCTTCTTAGGGGCGTGGGGCTAGGACTCCCTTATCCCCGCCTCCTCTCATCCCACCCTGGACACTGCCATTTCAGCTCTCTGACTCGAAGAAGAAGCTGCAGGACTTTGCCAGCACTGTGGAGTTGCTGGAAGAGGGCAAGAAGAAGTTCCAGAAGGAAATCGAAGGCCTGACCCAGCAGTACGAGGAGAAGGCAGCTGCTTATGACAAACTGGAAAAGACCAAGAACAGGCTTCAGCAGGAGCTGGACGACCTGGTCGTTGATTTGGACAACCAGCGACAACTGGTGTCCAACCTGGAAAAGAAGCAGAAGAAGTTTGATCAGGTAGGGGCTGGAGGGCCCTCCCCTCTGCTCACGGACCCTGGCTGGGGGGCGAGGGTCCAGGTCTGCAGAACATCCAGCATGGCTGCTGCATGTATGGCAGCATCCCATCCTGGCTTTGCTGGATGAGATGGAAGGCTTGCCAGCTTGGGTGAGGCTCCTCGAGGGGTCAGTGAGGACAGCAGCGAAGCCTCAGTGGCCATGACTTCCCAGGTTCCACCACCACCACAAGGGCCATCTAGAAACCCAGTTGTGCCTTGGATTCTAGCCCTGATAAGGAATGAGGTTTACTGATTTTACTCATTCAGCGAGTATTTATTGGGTGCCTACTGAGGATTCCAATTAAAGTATCTACCCTTGAAATACCACTGTTCCTTAACATCTCATCACAAAGAATCTTGAGCACACAGCAAAGCAGAAAGCATTGTACTGTGACCACCTGGCCACTCACCACCTTGATTCAATTATTAGTGCCTTACCATACTGACTTGGGGCTTCCCTGGTGGCTCAGATGGTAAAGGATCTGCCTGGAATGCAGGGACCCGGGTTTGATCCCTGAGTCAGGAAGATCCTCTGGAGGAGGGAATGGTAACCCACTCCAGTATTCTTGCCTGGAGAATTCCATAGACAGAGGAGCCTGGCAGTCCACGGAGTCGCAAAGGGATGGACATGACTGAACGACGAACACTTCACTGACTTTATCACATGCTTATTTATAAGAGTGTATTACATCTCTCATTTGTATCTTATCTGTTGGATGTATTTCAAAGCAAATTACAGACAACTGTACATCACCCTCTTGATACCTCAGCACTGCATATAAACTACGGGTCATTTTTCAAAATATTTTTTTCTTCCCTTGAAGTAAAATTACGTACAATGAAATACATAAATCTTAAGTATACACTCACCGAGTTCTGATAAATGCATACACCTGTATGACCCAAACCCCTAAATACCAGCTTTTAATATGTATTACTCAGAGTCGGTAAATATGATTTGGTTTACATGTGACTCGGGATTTATTCCAATCAGTTTGGGGATGGAATTTTGGGATTCTTCTCTTTTCTACCAGCCATCCCTTCTCTGTGCTGACAGCTTGTCCTCATTGCTTCTTATCTGCTGGTTCATTATCTGGCCCAGGGTGTGAGACTGCTCTATTATTTTCCCGTCACAAACAGTGGAGAGTTTTTGTGTTGACTGCTGTTGGGAGTCCCTGTTACTTGCCCATCTTTGCTAGACTGTGGCAGTCTGGGTCTTGGATGCTACAGTGAATACTGCTCTTTCTTTTTGTTGTTGTTTAGTTGCTCAAGTCATGTCCGACTCTTTGCGACCCCTTGCACTGTAGCCCACCAGGCTTTTCTGTCCATAGGATTTTCCAGGCAAGGATACTGAAGTGGGTTGCCATTTCCTTCTCCAGGGGATCTCCCTGACCCAGGGATCCAACCCAAGGCTCCTGCATTGGCAGCAGGATTCTTTTCCACTGAGCCACCAGGGAAGCCTCTCTATTTCTAAAGATGAGATTAACATCAGTATGGGGTGTTCTTGGAACTGCTTCCCCAGGCAGAGGGTGTGTGCAAATCCATCCACACGCTCACCATTTCCCTACTCATAGGGTGGCTCATAGGGTACTTTTGTAAGGGAGTGACTGTGGCTATGAAACAAAAGAATAGCTGGCCTCTGGCAGGATTAAGTGTCACCCTGACCTTGGCCACAGTATGTTCTAACCAACATGGGCAGCATTAGTGATTTCTAAGCACAAAGATACGGCAAATGCTGGCGCTGCAGAGCTGATCTAGAAGTCAGCAAGCAGGACTATTATAAACTATTTGCATAGATATGTGACCTCCCAGCTGCACCAGGATGAGTTCAGCTGCACACAAGGCTTCTTCCCAATATTTGCGGTTAAATGCAGCCGACCCTGGGGCAAGCCTAGAGCTCACTTCTGGGTCTTTTGCTGTGTTGCAGTTGTTGGCTGAGGAGAAAAACATCTCTTCTAAATATGCGGATGAAAGGGACAGAGCCGAGGCAGAAGCCAGGGAAAAGGAAACCAAAGCCTTGTCGCTGGCGCGGGCCCTCGAAGAAGCCTTGGAAGCCAAAGAAGAGCTCGAGAGGACCAACAAGATGCTCAAAGCCGAGATGGAGGATTTGGTTAGCTCCAAGGACGACGTGGGCAAGAACGTAAGTGGCTCTTCATCATCTTTGCTTGTCCCTGTCCCTCCGCCCCCGACCCTCTCTGCTAGTTACCAGTCCACGGGTAAAGAGGGGGGCCCCACGCCTCATTCATGATAAGCAATAATCAGGAATTGAAGAACAGCCTTTGGGGTTAGGGTCTGTGTCAAGGGTTCTGAGAGGAAGGCTGTGGTCTGGACTCCTGGTCACGCATCCCGGGGGTATCAAAAGCCACCTCCTGGACCATGATGAGCTGCCCATCACTGGGGGCTGCCCAACCATCTTCATGACATCACCCCTCACATCAAAGGTCCATGAGCTGGAGAAGTCCAAGCGGGCCCTGGAGACCCAGATGGAGGAGATGAAGACCCAGCTGGAAGAGCTCGAGGACGAGCTGCAGGCGACAGAAGATGCCAAGCTGAGGCTGGAGGTCAACATGCAGGCCCTTAAAGTACAGTTTGAGCGAGACCTCCAGGCACGGGACGAGCAGAATGAAGAAAAGCGGAGGCAACTCCAGAGGCAGGTAACCCATGGGGAGAGGGAAGAGAAGGAGGGGGGGGGAGGGGAGGGAGGGGAGGGGAGGAGAGGGGGAAGGGAGGGGGGGAGGGGAAGGGAGGGGGGGGGAGGAGGGGAGGGGAAGGGAGGGAGAGGGAGAGGGGAGGGGGGCCAGCCGGCATTCCTTCCTTCTGCCACCACTTCCTGGCTTCATGGAGACTCTGATTTCTCACCTGCGACCCAGGGATGGGAAGCCCACCTTTGGTGGTGGTGCAAACCTGGGCCCTGGGGGAAGGGAATCCAAGGGGTAGCCCTGCCCTGCAGCACACGTTTCTTGCCTCACCCAGCTCCACGAATACGAGACGGAACTGGAAGACGAGAGAAAGCAACGTGCCCTGGCGGTGGCGGCCAAGAAGAAGCTGGAAGGGGATCTGAAGGACCTGGAACTGCAGGCTGACTCGGCCGTCAAAGGGAGGGAGGAAGCCATCAAGCAGCTGCGAAAATTGCAGGTTGGGTGATGCCCTGAGTACTGGTGGGTGACGCCCCAAGTACCAGGGAGGTCGGGTCCACAGCTGTGGGAGGACACAGCCTCCTTCTGTCGCTGATGCCTGGTCACCTGGTGCTTTTCCATCACGCTTTTGCTTTGGGGGCTGTTTCCTGCCCTAGGGGCAGGGGTGGGGGGCGGTGGGCACTATCCTCAAGCGTTTGGCTGCGGGCTTCCCTGGTGCCTCAGATGGTAAAGAATCTGCCTGTAATGCAGGAGACCCAGGTTCTATCCCTGGACTGGGAAGATTCCCTGGAGAAGGGAATAGCAACCCACATCAGTATTCTTGCCTGGAGAATTCCATGGACAGAGGAGCCTGGTGGGCTATACAGTCCATGGGGTTGCTGTGACGAGTCGGACACGACTGAGAGACTAACACTCAGACTGCAGCACCGTTTCTTAGGTCTGTGGAGCCTGTCCAGAGTGGTGCCCCCAGGCAGCCACCTGCGGCCAAGGACTTTGTGGTTAAATGGTGGGAAAGCCCTGGTGGCTCAGATGGTCAAGAATCTGCCCGCAATGCAGGAGACCCAGGTTCAGTCCCTAGGTCAGGAAGATCCTCTGGAGGAGGAAATGGCAACCCACTCCAGCATTCTTGCCTGGAGAATCCCTTGGACAGAGGAGCTGTCAGGCTACAGTCCACGGGGTCGCAAGGAGTCGAACACGACTGAGCGACTAACACACACACTCGGGCCGGCACTGAAAGGTAATCTGGGCCGCAGGACCTGGTGAGTAAGGACTTCTTAGCTGGTCCTGCCTGTCCTCATGTAGGCTCAGATGAAGGACTTCCAGAGAGAGCTGGAAGACGCCCGCGCCTCCCGGGACGAGATCTTTGCCACGGCCAAAGAGAATGAGAAGAAGGCCAAGAGCTTGGAGGCAGACCTCATTCAGCTACAGGAGGTAAAGCCTTCTCCGCACTGTGGGGACCCTGACGGGGAGGCCCTGGGCACCCCCAGCCTGGGTGCCCACATTCAGCATCCCACAAGCGAAGGCCCAGTAGCATGGATGTAGAAAGACACGGGGTTTTCTCGCTGACGGATCTGCAGGCCTCCCCCCAAGCTCAGAGGAGGCCAAGCCATTTTCAAGGGTGGCTGTGGAGATGGCCCGGAGCCTGCTACTGGGAGCGGGGTGGATGCTTGGGTGGGGCTCGGGCCCTCCTGGCAGACAACCTGTTTCCTTCCTCCCCACCTCCCACCGTCCAGGATCTAGCGGCGGCCGAGAGGGCTCGCAAGCAGGCAGACCTGGAGAAGGACGAGCTGGCTGAGGAGCTGGCCAGCAGCGTGTCGGGAAGGTAGGAGCCGCCTGGGGAGAAAAGGGTCCCTAGACTCATATGATGATAGAGGCGATCAGTCAGAGGAGGCCTCCTGGACCGCACGTTAAGGCTGAACGTGCTAACACATTCAGCTGAGCTTGTGACAGGGGTCATGGGTTTTTCACACCCTATTTGGTGGGGATGGGGCATCTGGGGATGTCGGGGAGGAGGGAACTGGTCCTCTTCTCAGGCCTGGCTTTGCTGACACCAGCTGGCTCTCTGCTTCCCAGCTGTGTGAGTCTGCACAAGCCTCTAAGCCTCCCTGAGTTTCGATTGTAAAAGAAGACGACCCAAAGGCATTGCTCCTCTGAGGGAGGGAGCTGTCTAAGCCAGGGGAGGCTGGAGGTCCCAGGGCGGCTGCCTTTCCCTTAGGAACGCGCTGCAGGACGAGAAGCGCCGCCTGGAGGCCCGGATCGCACAGCTCGAGGAGGAGCTGGAGGAAGAACAAGGCAACATGGAGGCCATGAGTGACCGCGTCCGGAAGGCCACGCAGCAGGTGGGGGCCGAGGCAGCCCGGATCCGCCCTGGGACAGGCCCTCGTCCCACCAGCCGCCACGCTTGTGCTGCACAGGCTCCTGTGTGCCAGGCCCGGGAAGGGCGGGGGGACGAGGCCAGAGAGTAGGGACCCAGCACGTCCACTCTGGAGCACCCGCTCCCTCCTCTCCAGTCACCCCAGCACCCGGCCTGCAGGGCCTCCCGTGGTGGCTCCCTCCAGCAGACAAGGCTCGCCCATAAGGGCTTGGCAGTCTCCTTCCTGCCTTTTCCTTAGCCCCCACCTCACGACAGTGAGCACCCCTCCACGATGGGCACTGGGGACCCGTCGTGGAGCCGGAGTGGCACTGAGATGTGGCCTGGAAGGATGGCCAGGGAGAAGCTGGGTGCCAGAGGGGAGGGAGGGGGGCTTCCGGGCACCCTCCACCTGGTGACTTCCACCCTCCACCCTCCTTCCCAGGCGGAGCAGCTCAGCAACGAGCTGGCCACGGAGCGCAGTGCCGCCCAGAAGAATGAGAACGCGCGGCAGCAGCTTGAGCGGCAGAACAAGGAGCTGCGGAGCAAGCTGCAGGAGATGGAGGGGGCAGTCAAGTCCAAGTTCAAGTCCACCATCGCAGCCCTGGAGGCCAAGATCGCACAGCTGGAGGAGCAGGTGGAGCAGGAGGCCAGGTACGGGGAGAGGGGCATTGAGCAGCACTCCAATGACCGCCTGCTTGCCAGTGAGCGGCGGGGGCATGGAGGGGTCAGCCAGCCTCCCTGGGCATCAGCTCCAGACGAGAATTGGGTCAGAGGTGCCCGTGCGGCAGCTGTGCTGGGTGAACTGAGAGAGAACATGGGAAGGGGCTGTGCCCCGAGTGAGCCTCTGTGCCCCGAGTGAGCCCCAAGTGAGCCTCTAGCTGCTCTAAGTGGCCGGACTCCTCAGTGACATCAGCCGGGCTTCCCGGGAGCTCCCAGGACTTTACCTAACCTGTGTCTGCAGGCTGTCACGTTAACGGGTACACCAAACATCCAGGTCCTCAGCCCCTTTGGCTCCCACAGTCATGGGCTACACGCGGTCCCTGAGCTGGAAGGTCACAGCACATTCATGACCATCAGACAGAGTCTAGATCTTTACACTGTTTTTGCCTTTTTTTGTGTGATGACTTGATAGGTAAGTCACGTGCCACAACAGTTCACCATTTTAAAGCATACGGCTCAGTGTGTGTGTGCTTAGTCGCTCAGTCGTGTCCAACTCTTTGCGATCCCATGGACCGTAGCCCACCAGGTTCCTCTGCCCATGGAATTCTCCAGACAAGAAATACTGGAGTGGGTAGACATTCCCTTCTCCAGGGGATCTTCCCAACCCAGGGATCAAGGCCGGGTCTCCTGCATTGCAGGCAAATGCTGTACCATCTGAGCCACCAGTGCAGTTCAGTGGCTCTCAGCGTACAATTCATTGGCACACGTTCACTACAGTCAACTGTAGCACATTAAGAAGAATCAGTAAGAAGCCCTGTATCCTTAGCCATCATCCTCTATTTCGTATCCCTGGCTCCAGGCAACCACTCATCTATTTTCTGTCTCTTGTCTATTCTGGACATTTCACAAAGTGGGAGCATACGACACAGGGCCTCTTGCTAAGGCTGGCTTTCTTTCACTGCGCATGTTTCCAAGGTCCTCCTGCACTATAGCCAGGGTCAGCATGTCATTCCTTTTCACGGACGAATACTGTTCTCAGAATGAGCTCTGATTCGGGCTCAGGAAAAGTGCCCACGTGGGGACTTCCCTGGTGGCCCCGGTTAAGACTCTGTGCTCCCAATGCAGGGGGGACAAGGGTTTGATCCCAGGTCAGAGAACTAGATCCCACATGCCACAGCTGAGACCCAGTGCAGCCAAGTAAATAAATAAAATTAAAAAAAAAAAAAGTGCCCACGTGGGTGATGCTGGTCGGGTTCATGCACTGGCTGCAGGGAGGCCTCCCCCATCTGAACCTTCCCTGCTCCCCCCATGTGCACAGAGAGAAACAGGCGGCCGCCAAGTCACTGAAGCAGAAGGACAAGAAGCTGAGGGAGGCCCTGCTGCAGGTGGAGGATGAGCGAAAGATGGCAGAGCAGTACAAGGAGCAGGTAACCGCGCCCCGGCCCCCCGCCCAGCCCCGCAGGCTCCGCCAGGCACCCACCTGACCCTCGGGCCACTCCTTGCCAGGCCGAGAAAGGAAACGTGAGGGTCAAGCAACTCAAGAGGCAGCTGGAGGAGGCGGAGGAGGAGTCCCAGCGCATCAACGCCAACCGCAGGAAGCTGCAGCGTGAGCTGGACGAGGCCACGGAGAGCAATGAGGCCATGGGCCGCGAGGTGACGGCGCTCAAGAGCAAGCTCAGGTGAGGCACCGGCCCCCGGGGGCCTGGGGTCATGGGCTGGGTGCGCAGGGTGGCCTGAAATGGCCACAGTGGCTCAGGGGCCCTCTCCCCGGAGCTGCTCAGCTTATCATGTATGCAGCACCAGCTGTATGCAGCAGTAGCCTGCGCTGGATGTGGGTGGGGCTCAGGTCACAGGGGCCCTGCCTCTGAGCGGCTCCCCTTCCATACTAACAACCAGTCCCTCCCCGTCCTCCTGGCAAGGAGCAGGAAGACCAGGCGGTGTCTCCCTGTCTCCTGAGACCCTTGCTTCTCTGTGTTAGGACATTGGCAGACTCCCTTCTCTCTTCCCGTCTCTTCTTCACTTTCTCTTCCCCACTCTTCCTAACTCAAGGTTTCTCCGCCTGATCACCATCCAGGGCTGAACAACTCTTTGTTCATCATGGGCTTCCTTGGTAGCTCAGATGGTACAGAATCTGCTTGTAATATAGGAGACCCAGGTTCTATCCCTGGGTCAGGAAGATCCCCTGGAGAAGGGAATGGCAACCCACTCCAGTATTCTTGCCTGGAGAATCCCATGGACAGAGGAGCCTGGTGGGCTACAGTCAGTCCATGGGGTCGCAAAGAGTCAGACATGACTGAGCGACTGTCATGGGCTGGCCTGTGCCCTGCAGGACGCTGAGCAGCACCCCTGGCCTCCACAAGCTAGATGCAGCGGCACTTCCCCTGATGTCCCCGGGGGAGCTGTTGCCCACAGTCAAGCCCCTCTGCCCTAAGTGGGCAGGGTTGTTTTCTTTCCCACCCCTGAACCTCTGGGCCTGAAGGCGGTAGGTGCTCCCTGCTCCCCAGGGCTCCTTCCAGCCCCTGGACCCCCGGCTCCCTGAAAGGTCTAGCTCCACGCTTTCCATGTCACTCGTCCACACCCTGCAGGCCGGTGATCCAGCTTCAAGTCCATGAGATTCTCTCCTCCAGGGCCCTGCCACTCGCCCGCACGCCCACTAACTCTCAGCCCTAACCTAACCATCAGACATCACATCATCAGCCCACCACCACCTTGCTTCAGCTCTCCCCTCTGTCTCCACTGGGGTCTTGCACCCCTCAGCTCATCCTCTCGCAGCCCCACTGACTCCACGGTTATGATCAGCCTCTCCTACATCCTCCACATTCTAGTCCCTCTTCCTGCTGTGCTGGGCTCACTTGGTTAAAATACAACCCAAATGAAACCCAACTGCCAACCTTGTGCAGCTCAAAGCTGTGTGAGAAAGCCAATAGGAGCGCTGCCACTTCCATTGAGAAACGTGCCATTGAGACACCAAGCTGACCCCCCTTAGTGCTGCCGGGACTTTCCCTCCCCTCTCCTCTCACCCCTCCCCTCCCCCAGCCTCACCCCTCCCCCAGCCTCTCACCTCTCCCCCACCCTCTCTGCATCCAGAATCCAACCACTTCTTGCCACCTGGTCCAACTTGCCTTCTCCTCCCATCTGGATGACTTTCTCAGCCTCCTCATGGGCCTCTCACATCCATACTGGCCTCTTATAGCCCGTTCTCAACACAGAAATGGTGTGGGATCATGCCCCTCCTTTGTTTGGGGCCCTCCATGGGCTCCCATCTCGCTCAAAGTAACATCTTTACAATGTTTAGTTCCACTGGGCCCTGCACGATCTCTGTCCTCTGCCTCCTAAATCACCCCCCCCACCAAGCTCTTCATCTTCTGCCTCAGGGCCCTTGCACCGGCTGCTGTTTTTTGCCCAGAAAGCTCCTCCCCCAGCTCATTGCAATAGCTGCCCCCTCCTCCCTTTCCTTCAGGTGTTTACTCGTCCATGTGATCAGAACTTCCTGCCTCACTCCCTGCCATTCTCCTCTCTGTCATCGTGGAACTTATTCTTTTACTTATCTCATATCCAGTCTGTCCTCACTCTTGGCCTGCAAGGCCATAAACACAAAGGCTGTGTCTGCTTATTCATCCCCAGTGTCTGGGCACAGAATAAGCCTTCAGTTGTTGAGTCAGAGATGATGTTTCTCCAGCCTCAGACATTCTCATACCACCTTTGCATTTTGCCTTAGTCTCTTACCAACTGTTCTTTTGTTGACTCGCTACTTTCTTTGAAATTTACTGTGTAAATCATACATGTGTCTATAGACAAATGAAACCTACCTCCCCTGTATTGTTAAACCAGGGTCCCTTGCATCAACAGGTCACAATCAAGTTAAACACAGTGAAAACAAAACAACAGTGAGTTCTAGCTATCGTGGCCACAAACTGATGACTGTGACCTGAAGGCCGACTTCTCATTAAAAAGGCAATGACAGAAAACGACATTAGCACCAAACAGACTCTCTGCCATATCAGATGTATTTAAAGAGTGGAAAGGGGAATCCCTTTCTCACTGTGCAATTCAGCAATCCCAGGGCATGCCTGGGAACCCTCTGAAATCACCGGGCATCTCAGTTCCAGACTCTGAGAACCACTCTAGGAGACAAGGGGAAGCCTGATCCCCTTTCACAAGCAGCTGGCTCAGAGTGCAGGCATTCAGGAGGGAGCCCCCTGCCCGTGCAAGGTGACGGATGGGTTGTGTGCCCCCACTGCTGGAACCCCCAGAACCCTCTCTGCTGCTGACTGGACGCTGCCCTTCCGTGGCTGAGCAGTTGGGGAGCAGTCGGCCACCCCAGCTCTCTTGCCATTTTGTTGTCACTGTCCCTTTCTTGGGACTGATGTCTTTTTTTTTAATTTAAATTTTTAAAATCTTTAGGCTGCACTTTGAGGCTTATGGGATCTTAGTTCCCAGACCAGGGATTGAACCCAGTTCTTGGCAGTGAGAGCTCGGAGTCCCAACCACTAGACCACCAGGGAATTCCTGGGACTGGTCATTCGTGCAGCACAAGCTGACCATCCCTTTTGGATTCTGCCCCAGATAACTGACCTTCTCGGGGCCATACAGGCTGGTATTAGACCACCCATTTTTTACAGTTAACATAAGCATATGTGTACATATGGGTGGAAGACAACTCCCACCTTTGCTGCCTCCTCTGAGTCCTCCAAACGTGCAAAAACCCAAGATCAAGCACGAGAGCTGTGAGTGAGGTTTGCAAGCCTAGCCAGCTCCTCCATGAGCAAGGAATTACAATGCACGTTTCACACGATTTTACCAGCCAGATACATCACAACACAAGCCCTCGTTAGAGCCTGACCAATGCACCCATCCCTCCCCAGACTGCCAGGCATCTCCACATGCGCCGCCCAGGTGCCCGCCTCTACCTCCTGGCTATGGGCGTGAGAGGCAGTGGAGATAGTCACAATAATGGAGCGACAGGCTGCTGCAGGCTCCTTGCCTCGGCCTGTTGGGGTTCTGGTCTCACGAGGATCTTCTGGCCTAACTTACTCAGATTCCTTTACCTTCCTGAAGAGAAAAGCAGAATGGGAGGAAGCCATTAAGCCTGCGTTCTTTAAGCTCTGAAGGACAGAATGTGCTTTTTAATTGGAAAAAAACAAACCACTTGTCCCTTCATGTGCCAGCTTCCCTGAGTGCTTTGTGGCTGCAGGTGCTCCGCCGTAAGGGTCCTTAAAAGTGGCTTTAACTACTGAATTGAAGCAAACACCTTTAATGATTAAACTCGCACTTGAACAGGAGGATGGTAACCACCGGGGACTCTCTCTCTCTGTTTCAGAGGCCCCCTCCCCCAGGAAACTCCGCAATGACTCACCAGGTATCATGCCTGCAGCTTCGCAGCTCGTGTGTGCGTGTGTGGCTCCTGGTGTCCATTTCCTTTCTGCCAACGCACCCCCCACCCCGTCTCCCTGTCCCCCTTTTTGGGCCCTCCCAAACTTCTGAGATGTCTAAAGAGTCTGAAGGCTTAGGGATCTTAGGTTCAAAATGGCCTTTCATCAAAACCAAGATGCACCCGAGAAGACCTCCTCACAAAGTCTCCTTCCTCCTGTTTGGGCATTTGACGTGGCACTGATGTGGCCTGTCACACCATGTGCTGACAAGTTTCGAGGCTGTTTTGCGTGGCTTGGAGGGTTCTTACCTGTGTGGCAGGCCCCTCGTACATGGTGAGGCCATGGCTGGGCCGTGCCCCCTCATCTGGCTCAGGCACCTCGCCACCATCCGGGTACCTTCCTGGAGAATGGCTGCCATCGGCTGGTCTGGTTCACAAGTCGGAGTTGGCCAAGCACAGGGTCATGGTGGCCCCCAGCCACAGGCCCCCCGGGCTGGGGTTTCCACACACGTGTGCAAGCGAACGAGCTCTCATCCCGACATCTCACTCTCACTAGGGCTGTGTGGGGCTTGAGCAAGGCCAGCCGCTAACTGCATCTTGAGCGCACAAGGGCCGGGTCAGGCCGAGTCTTTCCCAGAGGCCTCACAGGCACGTGTTCACAGACCAGGGATGGACACCCACGACTCGGGGGGAGCACGGGGCCGTCACAAGACAGGGTCCAGAGGCCTTGGCCTCTCTGGGATTCTAACAGCGTCTTCACACGTGCAGTTGGACACCGGGGCCCGGCTTTCCCCTCATCATCTTTGAGGCCCAGCCAGCCCTGCCTTCTGTCCGTCTTCTCTCCTGGAGAAATCTCAGCTTTGCTGTCGCTACCCAAAATACTTAAAGCTGGAGGAGGTCTCGGCAGGAGCTTTAGGCGGGAGCGTCATGCCTCTGGGGCACTGCTCTTGAGCGGCTCTCCTGCCAGCTCATCCGGATCACCAGATAAGCTGGGTCCTAGGCTTGGCTGGAGTGTAGGCCCCACCAGTTGATGGATCCTAAGTCCTTGTAGGGTAGCAGGGCCTACACTCTCGTGCTCATTCCTGGGACACCAGCAGTGCCTGAGATACGTTCCTGAGTCCGCGAACAGAACCCAAATTCTCCAGGATCAGACACTTCAAGCAAAGTTTTAGAGGAGTCCCTTACTTCCTTTGGCAGAGATAGCCAGTTATCAACCTTTGCCTAGGATATGAGGCCTGTTCGTTCAAGTGAGGCTCCTGAACCAAAACAGACCAGCTTCAGGCCTGGCGCCCACGCAGGGGGGCTTCCAGGGACCCAGGAGTGATTGATTTACTTCTTAAGTCAAAGGAGCATATTGATCAGTTCAACTCTAGTTAGCAAATGTGGGCTTCCCAGGTGGCACTAGTGGTAAAGAACCCGTGTGCCAATGCAGGAGATGTAAGAGACTCATGTTCAATCCCTGGGTCAGGAAGATTCCTTGGAGGAGGGCATGGCAACCCACTCTAGTATTCTTGCCTGGAGAATCCCCATGGTCTGAGGAGCCTGGAGGGCTACAGTTCACAGGGTTGCAAAAGAGTTGGACATGACTAAAGCAACTTAGCACACACGCAGTTAGCAAGTACAGGCTCTTCTGAGAGGCAAAGGGAAACCAAGGCACTGTTCCCAGCCCATCCCATCCATTATTGAACCTGGAAGGTTAGACGCAGAGGAGAAAGCTGTGTGGACGACTGCTGAGCCCTGCATGCTGAGAGAACACACTGCTAAGGAAGGAAGAGATTTTTTAAAGGTCACCTCTAGGGAGGGAGTGATATAAAGTTACTTTCAAAGGAGTTGGGGACCTAGAAGCTTCCTCTGATGGGAGGAAGGCTGCCCTGAGTCTTTAGTTGGTAGTATCTACCACTTTAAGTATTTATTCCTGATCGCTGCCCCCTTGGGAAGTACCATCTGCCATACCCACTGGGCTTTGCCAGCCCGGTTCCTCCCACCCTTGGACCCCAGATGGCTTGTGCTGGGAAGCCTGTCAGCGATCAGGAATCTCTGGGCCTTGCTTCTGCCTCCTGTCTTACCTGTCTGAGTCGCCCCCTGTGACTAAAGAATCGATGGGCTGGGCTCACCCTCGTGGCTTTCCTTTGTCCGCCTTTGTGTGGTGAAGTGGATCGTTTTTTGTTGCAAAAGTCTGCTTTCTTCTTAGACATCCTAAAATGAGTTAAGACCCGTCAAATGGGGTCAGATGGCCAGAGCTCAACATATAACGTTATTTGTTGTGGTCGCTGAAAAAAAGGCGAACATTCCTTCCAAACGGTGGAGGTTAAGAGCAGGCGGGTCTGACTTTTCCTCCTCCTGACTGCCCCGCCTTCTTACACAAAGCCTCCCTGCCAGTGACCAGGGTAGGCCCTGGTGAGAACAGGGCATCCGGCAGAACAGAGAAGAGGCGATGGGAGTGGGAAAGACAGAGAGAAAGGGCCATCCCACCAGTTAGAGCTAAAAGACACCTTGGATTAATGGGTCTAACGTTTTTCTGACAAATATCCACTGAGCACCTGTTCTCTGCCTTGCACGGTGCCTGCCATGGTGAGCACAAAACAGACGAGATCCCTGCCCTGGGGGAACTCAGTCCAAGGATTCTGCTCCACGGAAGCAGGGTGTGTTGGTGCCTTTAACCAGACAGCATTCTTCTGGCGACCACACAGGGACCTCCTTCCCTCTCAATGCTGCCCTTGGTGGTCACGCTCACCTTTCTCCAATTCAAAACCTAACCCCTTCCCCGCTTTTCCTTCTGCAAAAGAGGAGGTGCGGACACAACAGTTCCCCCTCATCCCGGCCCCAGAGGGTAGGAATAATCCCATGCGGGGCATCACCCCACTTGCCTCTCCCTCTTCTTTTCTAAATAGAAGTCCACAGTTGACCAGAAGCCGGTGAGTCAGCAACTGACCGAGCCAGACATTTTTTAAAGCAGATGGTCCTGCTTTGAAAAACCTATTCGCCCCCATTGCAGCTGATTAAATGCACCCATACCTCCAGACGGGTCAGGATTTGTTCACTTCCACCTGAATATATATGCGTCTCATTTGTTCCAAGTCTCTGTTTGTTCTTTGCTCAGTCTGAAAACCTTCTCCAACCTCACAGATTTCTGTACTAAACAAACATATGTCTTCTTAAAAACCCACAGGCGAGGGAACGAGACCTCTTTTGTTCCCACAAGAAGGTCTGGAGGACGTAGAGTTATTGAGAATGCGGACGGTTCTGAGGAGGAAATGGACGCTCGCGATGCCGACTTCAATGGAACCAAAGCCAGTGAATGAAATGACTTGCTCAAAACGGGACAGAACCAAACCCAGTGGACTCTGCTTAGCACAGTCTAAATCCATTTTCAAACTCCAAACATCACAGACACCCCTCACGATGAATATAAACACCGCCCTGCATTCAGGGCGTCATCTTAAGTTTGGAATGAGGTAACCAAAGGCAAAAAATCCAACAGGAGACACAGACACACCCATCCTCTCTGCCAAGAACTGTGCAGAGATTTTTTTGAATTTTTAGAAAAATATATCCACGGTAACTAATCACTGGCAACTTAATTTACATGAAACAGGGAGAAAGTCACCACCGAGATGGGTGCCCCTGCCTACTCTCCAACTTTCCTGCCCTGTGGACCCTTCCATCATCCCAGGGTGGGGGCAGGGGCCGGTTTGAGAATTCCTCTTCCCTCCAGTTCCCACGCGTCAGACGCACACAGTTCACTGAGACCAAGTGCCTTCTGTAGTCACGTGAGTTACAAAGGAGACGCCGCTCAAAGGCTAAGAGCAGGAAATTCACACTGTTTTATATGCACTGACTGTACTTAAGGACACCCTCACTAATAAATGGTTATAAATCACTACAACCGAGTTGGCTTTTCTGTTGCTTTCTAGAGAAAAAGGACAGGACGCAATGGGTAGGGGAGGGAGAGGGGGCAGAGTGGCCTCATTTATGATGATCCTATGAAGTCAGTGGAGCAGGAACTGGCAACAGTATTTTTGCCTGGAAAATCCCAGGGACAGAGGAACCTGGTGGGTTACAGTCCACAGGGTTGCAATGAGTCGGATACAACTAAGTGACTAACGTTTATGAAGTCAGGGTTGTTATTTCATTAAATGGGGAAACTGAGGTCTAGGGAGGTAAGATGAATTGTCCAACACCCTACAGCTGGCCAGGAGGAGAGCAGAACCTCAGAGTGGGTCTGAGGGAGGGGCTCTTCCACGTAGGAGGAGAGCGGCTCGAGGCCCAGGGAGCAGGATTGGGCTCCGGAAGAACATCTGCTTCAATCAAAACAGCACATGATGGGGACTTCCCTGGTGGTCTGGTGGCTGAGGCTTTGCCTTCTAATGCAGGGGGTGCGGGTCTGAGCCCTGGTCGAGCAAGATCCCACGTGCCTTATAGCCAAAAAAACCAAAACATAAGACAGAAGCAATATTGTAATAAGTTCAATAAGGACTTTAAAAACGATCCACATAAAAAATTCTTAAAACAAAACATAAACAACACACACAAACCACGGTATGTACTTAATGTGAAGAATAACAAGAGTTCCTTGAATGTTTGAGTTAGAACACAAGACTTCGCCCAGCAGGGGTTGACAAACTTTTTCTATAAAAGGCCCAGAAATGGTCTCTGTCACATTTTTGTCTTTTTTTTTTTTAATTGAACTATCCTTTAACAATGTATAAACCGTTCTTGGCGTGAGGCCCATAAAAACCAGATCTGGGCCCGTCCTTTCCTTCACCTGCATGCTCTAGACAGAGCTGCCTGGCAAAGGTTCCACTCAACACAAACAACTCCATATTCAGACCTTGGGGGCTCAAACAGACTGAAAAGAAGGGAATCACAGAGACCAAGGACACACTAAAAGACCAAATGTCTATACAACTTGAACAGGACATACACGTGTTCCAAACACAATTCTAAGCTGACCCGAAAGGAAATTTTTAAAAAGCAGGTTTTTTTCATTGTCACTTGGTTAAAAAAAAAAGTTTTTCACCACCAGATGCACAAACAGAGAAGCACTGAATGGCATTTACTGACCGCCACAAACTAGCTGAAAATCAGTTCCTCTTGATTTTATTGTTCTTTTAAAAAAATAAAAGTACATCTTTTACCAATACAGGTTAGAATGTTGCCATGATAATGAGGTGAGCACTGGAGTTTAATTCTCTGCTGAATTTCAGTAGCACTTTAAAAGTTCTGTTTTCAACTGGATAGTTTTGCTGTTCTTTTGGAAAAATAACTTAGTAACAGAAGGCTGTTAAGCTGCATGCATATGCCTGAATTCACATGTTTCTTTTACTTGTGTCCAAAGTGTGAGGCGGCTAATCAAAACCAGCAGAGAGGAGCCTCATGCCATCTGCATGGAAATCCTGGGTTTGTTTCTTCTTTAATAAGGATGCTCCCAATGCAACCCTGGTGACTTCATCTTATCTGAAGGTCACCTTGATTATTTCATCAGGGCTTTGAATGAAGTCCTATTCTCATGGATTGCATTGGTAAGGCCATCACACCCCAGAACTCCTCAGAAGCAGAGGACACTCCCAGACCAGGGCGGGAGGCTCAGGACAAAGATAGGTCTAAAGAGGACACAGATTTTCCACAGACCTGGTCCCCACAAAATTTACACTGGAACTCAAGCATGTCTCTAAAACCCTCAGTGACAGGCAGGTTAAAAAGTCTTAGAGGTACATGTGTATGAAACAGAGAGCTAGTGGAAAGCTGCTGTATAGCCCAGGGGGCTCAGCTCGGTGCTCTGTGATGACCTAGAGGGGTGGAATGGGAGGCTCAAGAGGGAGGGGATATATGTATATACACGTAGCTGATTCACTTTGCTATACAGCAGAAACTAAACAATATAGTAAAGCAATTATACTCCACTTTAAAAAAAAAAATGTCTCGGAGGTACACCATACCACAGTTTAAATAAAAGGTACGTGCCTATTCTATTCTTCACCCCAGGCGTGATTTCAGGGCACTGACCCCTGCTGTGCCATAGCACATTGGAGATTTTGTTCTGGAAGAAGCATCAGCTGTGGGGAGCAGGGTGCGCCTAGGATGGGCTCACACTCCACTTCATAGGTGTCTCCGATCATTAAAAACACCTCTCCAGACCAATCGGGACTCAGCTGACAAGGATGGGGTGGCCTTGGCACCCATGTCACCCTTTCCAGAGGGTCAGGTTGGTCCCGTCCCCCAGCTGTACACACCAGCACGGAGGCCGGGGGTTAAGAGACTGCATTTCCTGCGGCCAACGACCCAGGGCCCCTGGCGATGGTCTTGGTCACTTGGCTAGTGTGACTGCTTGCTCGTATTTCTCAAACTAACTTAAAAAAACATACCCAAAACCTAGTTTAAACAGGGAAGGAGGGAAAGGGCTCGCGCACAGACACCGGGGCCTCGGCTTCCGTGGGTTTCCTAAAGCAACATCTTGACTACACCCTGGGCTGACGGCAGCGACGGTGAGGAAACACTCGGTGACGGCTTCCCAAACTCCAGGCGTTTTCCCAACCTTCAGACAGAGCAAACCAAGTTAAGCGGGCATTACGGCTGTTCTAGGCTGGCTAGCACGGGGGCCCACAAAGTTACAAGAGTGAATATCAAGGTCGGGAGCAGTGTCTCACTGGGTCTCAATTTTCTCTCCTGTGAAATGAAGAAAAGGACACTGGCCATCTAGCGCTCACGGCCCTCCCCCAAAGCCACACAAAAAGCCCAGTCGCAGAAGACCCTCCAAAGAATACCCCCGGCTAAAGGTCCAGAAGTTACGTGCATGCTGGGGAAAACAAATTCTTCCTCTCCTGTCCTCCGTCTGCACCACTGACCACCCCAAATCTACGTGGCCCAGGGGCCAGTGAGATGGTGGCACATCTTAGAAAATTCTAGAATCTGGAGGCCGCCCTGATTTTCTTCAGGCCAGAAAATATATGAAGCTGTTGCAGGTCAGGTTTGTGTTTTCCGATCTAGTGACTGGCTTCAGGAATCCAGTCTGGGCTGATTTAGTTTCCTGAAGGTTCTAAAGGGTTTAAATAAAGATAAAAATCCTCTTCTGGGGGAAGCAGAACAGTGTTTGAAGCCTGAGTGCCGAACAAGTGATTTATACCAAGGGCTTTCTCACAGCATGACTGGGAGCTGGGGCTGTAGAGTCAATAAAAATGACCCTCTCCCTGGCCATTTGCCCAAAACCAGAAGATATCAACTAACTTGGCCTTAAGGGATAGAGAGATGCTGACATAATTCCTGCAACTTTCAGAAAAACGGCTATCGGTCAGGGGTCAGAGGCTTCTGGCTGGAGTGGACAGGTTCTCCCGACACTGAGGAGGAAGCACACAAGGCACTGACCCTTTGTCACCTAGAGGCACGTTGCTGCCGCCGGGCCGCCTGTCCACGCTGTCTCTGGTTTTGCTCCCCCGCCCTGAGGCTGGGCCACTGGCTCGGCTTGGGGACTGGTTCATACACGAAGTTCCGGCAGGAAGCAAGTTTGGACTCCAGGGCCTGGAGAGAGAGATGCTTTCATTGCTCAAGTCGAAGACAAGAGCGCTTACGCCTCTCATCAGAGCCCACACTGTTGTTCAGTCACCAGTAGTGTCCGGCTCTTTGCATCCCCCTGGACCGTAGCACACCAGTCCTCCCTGTCCCTCACCATCCCCCGGAGTTTGCCCAAGTTCATGTCCATTGCATCAGTGATGCCATCACTGTTATTATGTGTATGGGCCATCAGAGCCCGTTCACATCATAATAACTTAAGACAGTGGTTCTCAAACTAGAACCACTAGTGTTAGAACCATTGTATTAGAACCCCAAAGTGTGCCCTCTCCGCCCCCCACCAAATTCAGTGTACATCCAACTCATACAACCGGTGGTCTAAGATATCTAGGAGCCTCCTAAAAAGTCACTAACCCTACCTATGATCCAAGTCTGCCTACAAGAAAGAATGAAATTGACTTTTGGAATCATTCACTGTCACTGTTACCTAGTTAAACACACACCAAGTGGCAGGAGATTTGAACAAGCACTTGCCTCGCTGTAAACAGACCCTCTGGGAACCAAAGGGGCATTGAGATCACCCTGGGCTTCTCTATAATCTAACTGTTAAAATCTGTTTGTAAAACAGCAAACCAGAAAACCAAAAGCCAAAAAGAAAAACACAGGAAACGAGTTGCAAGCTTCTATTAACTCTGAATACACACATTCTGGTCAATGACAGACTGGCAGGATTTAAACTATGTGGCTTTCCATTGTTAAAAATTTAGAAAGGCATCATTTTTAAAAACAAGAGAAATAACTACAGAGAATACCTGTGTGATTTCTTAAGCACCAAAGACTCCTTCCCTGTAATTAACATAAAACCTGTAAGGTCATGTTCTCTGTCCAGCCTTTCAAGATTTTCTCTTTAACTCCCTGTGAAAATAAAAGCCACGTCCGACAAAATATGATCCCCTGGCGAAGGGAATGGCAAACCACTTCATTATTCTTGCCTCAAGAACTCCATGAACAGTGTGAAAAGGGAAGGCAGTTTTTAATTTTTCTCAGTTTCTTAAAACTGAGAAAAATATCATTGATACCATTCAAATTTCCCAAATTGCCAGGGAAAATGGCACAGGGAAAGAACGGTATACCCGGAGATCTAAGGGTGCCTCAGGGTCAGAGTCTGTGTTTGTCAGAAACAGTGCTCCCCGAGGGCCTTCCATGCAGTCCAGTGGTTAGGACTCTGGGCTTTCACTGCCCAGGGCCTGGGTTCAATCCCTGGTCGCGAAACTAAGACACAAGCCCTGCAGCCAAAACCAAACAAACAAAACTTTAAAAACCAGAATCACCACCCACAGACGCACAGCAGTTCTAAGGGACATGAGACGAGCCAGGCCTACACCTGCACTCATGAAGCCTCTGCCAGAGGGGAAGTGACCAGTAAGTTCACGCCTCAAGTCTCCTGAAGACAGAGGATGCCCTGTGAATCCCGGGCACCACGCCACGTGATGCCGTCTTACCCCCACTTTCCGCAGCAGGTCTCCCACGATGTTGAGGGCTGATATCCGGGCTGCAGGCGTGAGGGGGGTCCCCCCAGTGGAGTCGTCCAGACCTGTGTGTGTAAAAGGATGCACACATGACACCAACACACACGGAAAAGTCTGTGCACTAACGTCTCTGAATGTGAAATCTGGAGGTGGCTCCCTGTGCCCTGACTCCAACGGTGCCCTGTTTCAGTCATTCATGTGCTGCCCGACATAACAAGAGTACCTGATGACCAACTTCTCGTAGCCTTAGGATGGTTATACTCAGTATTTATCTTTAGATGCTACTCTTTGAAATAAGATCAAAGCAAGTCCTCTGAAACTCTGAGGAACTCCATACAGTTAATTAACATTCTCAGCATCTGAACAAGGCCCACTGGTCAGGGTTCCACCCCTCGGAGCCCCCTCTCTCTTCTGAGCAGGGCTCACGGAGCTCGGGGATCAGCATAACCTGGGTGTTCATCAGAAACAGAGAATCTCAGGTCCTGCCCACACCTGCTGCATCTGAGGCCCAGCTGAGGCACGTGCTTAAAGTGGGACTTAGACTGGGACTCTGGAAATGGCACACTCTGTGCCTTCTGGGCACAAGCTGAGCGACAGGAAGTATGTGGCAGGGAAAGCCCGGAGCCTGCCCACCATCCGCCAGCTGTGCCATGTCAGGCAAGCTCCTTAACCCGGAGTCTCAGTCTCCTCATCCATCAAATGGGGGCAGGGCTTGCATTACTTGCTTCTTGGGCCTCAATGCAAATCCAAGGAGGTCGTACATACCCACAGAGCACAGCGAGCAGAAGGGCTGGCACCTCCTGAGTGCTCAGTAATTGTCTATTATTATTATTTGTTATTAAGTGGCCCAATCAGAGCCCCACAGCTAATCAGTCAGCACAGGGGCTGGGCGAGCACTCCATTTCTTGGTTTTTCCCCCACTCAGCACAGGTTACGCTGGGACCAGTTCTACAGGATGTATTGCTGGACCCACAAAATGTTTTATCTGGTTACTGAAATATTTAACTTGGGAGATTTCATATACAACATGGGGACTTCTGGCCTCTGGTCCTCACCAAAGGACCCATACCTCTCGTGGCTGAAGCAGAGAGGCAGCGGCCCCTTTGGATGAGACTTCCATTCTCCGGTTTGCCGCAGACTCCACCACTCCCTGTCGCCTCACATTCAAGAGGCCCCTCTCACCTACCGCATTGCTCTGCCCCTGTGAGCCCCACCTCTGCTCCCTGCCGTACAGCCTGGCCCTGTTTCTCTTTCACCCAGGAAAGCCTTGTGAAGCCAAAAGAACCCTCCCAACTCCCATCCCCCTTACCACGTCTGAAGGTCCCAGGAGTGTTTAAACTAGAGCTGGGTCCTCGATGAGCTATGGGGGTGGACGGCACGGAACCAGTGGCCTGCACCGCTGTGTCTGTCCTTTCAGCGTCCACCGAGCTGGGCATGGGGGTCCTGGGTTTCTCCTGCTTTTGCTGCACAGCCAATTCCTGCCGCAAATCTAGGCGAGGAAAAGGATTCAGATTAAGTCCTTGTTGAGGGTGACGGGGCAGGAGACAAGGGTGAGCAAGAACCACCACCAGAGTGAGAAACTCCCAGTGGAAACCCCGAATGAAGCAGACCCCACAGGACCTTGCCCCGCAGGCTTGCAAGACCACACAGTTTTTCCTTTGAGTAAAAACAAAAAGATTAAAAAAAAAAAAAACTTTTAAAATTATGACTGTACTGTTTCAGGAAAATTCCAGTGTATCAGGATATACAGAGTACCAAGTGCAGACATGCCTTCCCAATCCACCCTCAAAAGCTCGGCCTCACTCCTGATTATCATAACATAGGGGTGATCGTTTCAATCCTTTCCCTCCGCATTTTCACACATACAGTTTATATATGCGTGTGCATGTCTTTTAAGCATATAATTTTTATTAAGCATAGCTAGAAACATACATATATTGTCTCCATCCTTTCCCCTTCAATGTTATGTCCTAACAAGCTTTCTATGACATTTATATCTGTATCATGTTTGTTTCTACTATTTAACATTCCACAAAATAAATCTATGTAATTTACGTAGGCAATTCATTACTGATGGACATTTAGGAACAACTACGTTTTAAACTCGAGGATTTTTCTTTTAATCCCTCTTCTACTGGCCACACATTAGAAACCAAATGAATGTCATAAGCAATTAACCAGGACTTTAACAAAATCTCTTCTGAACCCAACTCGGATGACTTGCGAATGTGGTATAAGGCTGGGGGAATTCCCTGGTGACCCAGTGGTTAGGACTCCACACTTTCACTGCTGAAGGTGTGTGTTCGATTCCTGGCTGGGCAATTAAAAGCCCACAAGCTGCATGGCATGGCCAAATTGAAAAAAAAAAAAATGCCCTACCTTTAGAAGTGCTCCAAAGAGCAAATGCTGATGAGATTCCTGAGTTCCAAGTGACTTGCATTAGCAGCCATCACGTTTCAAAAAAGGGCTGGCTAGCAAGTCCATCAACAGGTATTTTCCCCCCACAAAACTCCTGTGCTCCTGCTAAGCATAAAACTGGTGATGGGCTTAAGTACCCACTAGGGGTCTTTAGAGGGTGGGACATTTGACAATTCCGAGGACAGGTTAGGAATCAAGCCTCAACCTACCCAGTGTGATCCCCAACCTCGGACCAGAGCACCAAGAAGGGTGCAGATTTCCAGCAAAGGGCGTGCCAGGCGACGCTGTGGGACAGGACACCCTCGGGCTGGGAGAGGGCACGACGCTGGTCAAACCCACAGACCAAAGCCCTGGCCGCCTGACCTCTGGCTTCATCCTTTAGTCGCTGAACAGATTCCAGGAGATTCTCCTTCTCGTCCAGTTCGCTCTCCAGGAAAGCATTTCTTTCGATGGCTTGATTCAAACGCTGTTCAAAGTCCTCCAGTGACATGATCGTGGCCCTGGGTGAGAGATAAGCAAGGTTGCCTGAGGGAACAAACGCATCCGTTATGCACCTGGGAGATGAGATACCCAGGCAGCGGGCCCCGGCTCCCACACGTCCTAATCCCAGAGATGAGCAGCCCCTCGACTTCGGGACCAGGCTCTTCACCTGCGCTACCTGTCAGCTCACGGGGCGCACAAGGCTGTCCCGAGGGTTAATGAGAGCATGTCCATACAGCACTTAAAACACAAGCCAGGACCTAATTAGGACCACAGACAGGCCCCGATCAAATGCCAAGAGCAGCACGTTCCACCTTGTCTCCGAGACTCAAACCATGTAGTCAGCATTCAGAACATCCCACTAAGATGCATGTGCAATCTAATAACATGCATTTACATGGCTAAGAGAGGCCTTCTTTATCCCTCAGTTACCTTAACAAGTTAAAAAAGTTCCAAATGCCCAGCCCAGCTGCCCTAACAACCACTTATTTCGGATAGTACAGACAGGTCACTCGAATGCCATGTAAAAGGCACTGACAAGTGCGCAATAAGGAAGTCTGTTTAACTCTGTCTGGGACGTTCCTGGTGGATAAGAATCCGCCTGCCAATGCAGGGGATACAGGTTCAATCACTAGTCCTGGAAGATTTCACATGCTGCAAAGCAACTAAGCCCAAGCACCACAACTACTGAGCCCACACTCGAGAGCCCTCGCATCGCAACTACTGAATCTGCAACTACTGAAGCCCATGCGCCCCAGAGCCTGTGCTCCATGCAACACAAGAAGCCACCACAACAAGCAGCCAATGCATCATAATGAAGAGGAGCCTCTGCTCACTGCAACTAGAGAAAGCCTGCACGCAGCAACAAAGACCTAGTGCAACCAAAAAAAAAAAAAAAAATTATCTTTAACTTTGTTTGGACAAGCTGCGTTCTCTGGGACTCACTTTCCTCACGTGCAAAGCAGAGGTGCAGGGGCAGTAACAGGAGTGGGGGAAGTGGAGTAACACACAAAACACACAAGAGATGTTTCACAGGTAAGTGCTTGATAAATGTCAGCAATTCTTCTCACTGATTCCGTGTTTATCTCCAAAAGACCTTTAACATCCCCTGAATTGTATCGCATGGTGATTAAAAACGTCTGGAGTGAAACCCTCCTGGCTCTAACATGTAAGACTATCTAAGTGTTCTCTCTGGGCCTCCAGGCCTTCAACAGCCAAGTGAGGATCAATCATTTATCTCATCCATCAACAGAAGAATAGATAAAGAAGCTGTGGTACATGTATACAATGGAATATTACCCAGCCATAAAAAGGAACGCATTTGAGTCAGTTCTAATGAGGTGGATGAACCTACAGCCTATTATACAGAGTGAAGTAAATCAGAAAGAGAAAAATAAACACCATCCATTAACACATATATATGGAATCTATAAAGATGGTACTGATGAACCTCTTGGCAGGGCAGCAATGGAGATGCAAACATAGAGAACAAACTTATGGACATGGGGTACGGGGTAGGAAGGAGAGAGTGGGATGAATGGAGAGACCACAGCCTAGAAATATATACACTAACATATGTAAAACAGACAGCCAATGGGAATTTGCCGTATGACTCAGGGAGCTCAAACCAGGGCTCTGTGACAACCCAGAGGGGTGGGATGGGGAGGGAATCTCCAGAGGGAGGGAATATCTGTATACCTATGGCTGATCCATGTTGATATACAGCAGAAACCAACACAGTATTGTACTTATGCTTCAATTAAAAACAAATTTAAAAAACCATTCATCTCTTCAGCACTGCCTACTAAGTCCAGGTTGAGTCCTAATGTAGGAGCTAATGTTCCTACCTCAAAGGGTCTTTTGAAGTAAAGAAGATAAAGTTACCAAAAATGCATGATTAAAAACAATAAGGGGATGATATTTAAGAATACAAGACTGGAATCAGTTAAAATGACCCTAAGGCTATCATGTCAAACAACAACAAAGATGCTGCAGCTAGGAATTCATGTAACAACAGACATCTAAGACTTGAGGCCACAGAGTCTTACTGAAATGCAAACATATGCTATTTATGAGGAAGAAGACCACAAATCATAAAGAAATCAATTCTCTGTAAGTTATTTAATAAGTTTTACACCATCCGAATAAAAAAACAGGCTTCCCAGGTGGCGCTAGTGATAAAGAACCTGCCTGCCAATGCTGGAGACATCAGAGACACAAGTTTGATCCCTGGGTTGGGAAGATCCCCTGGAGGAGGGGATGGCAACCCACTCCAGTATTCTTGCCTGGAGAATTCCATGGACAGAGGAGCCTGGCAGGCTACAGTCCATAGGGTCGCACAGAGTTGGACACGACTGAGCAACTATCACTCACATTCAGCATTTAATAAAAATACGAACAGGTTTTTATTCGGGGTATAGGCACAGGGGGACTGATTTGAAAGATGATGAGGTAACGAAACAAGAATGGCCAGGAGAAGAACGTTAATAGTAAAAAAAGAATGAGACCTTGCCACTTGTGACAACATGGATGGACCTAGAGAGTATTAAGTCAGAGACAGACAAGTATCATATATTTCAGTTACATGTAGAACCTAAAAAATATTAATAAATGAACAAACACAACAAAACAGGGTTACAGATACAGAGATTAAACAGGTGGTTGCCAGAAGGGAGGGGGTTGGAGGAGGAGAAAAATAGGTGAGGTAGATTGGCAGTCAAAGTGTTAGTCACTCAGTCGTGTCCGACTCTCTGCAACCCCACAGACTGTAGCTCTCCAGGCCCCTATGTCAATGGCATTCTCCAGGCAAGAATACTGGAGTGGGTTGCCATTCCCTTCTCCAGGGAATCTTCCCAACCAAGGGATCGAACACAGGTTCGATCTGCATTCGATCTGCATTGCAGGCAGATTCTTTACCAACTGAGCCATCAGGGAAGCTAGATTAAGAGGGACAAAGTTCCAGTAGCAAAATAAATGTCATAGGTATGAAATATACAATGTGGGGAATACAGTCAATAACTAGGTAGCATCTTTGCTTGATGACATCTTAGAGTAGACTTCTTGTGGCCATCATTTTGAAATGTATAGAAATACTGAATCACTATGTTACATAATAGGAACTAACACAGTAGGTCAATTATATTTCAAAACAAACAAACGGATTTAAAAAAGGGATCCGATTTGTGGTTTCGGGGGTCAAGGGAACTGGATGAAGATGTCAAAGGTACTAACTTCTAGCTACAAGATAAATAAGTACTAAGAACTCAATATGCAACGTAATGATAATTAACACCGCTGTATGTTATCTATGAAAGCTGTTAACAGGCTAAATCCTAAGAGTTCTTACCAGAAAAAGACCACTTTTTTTTCCATTTTTTTAATGTTGTATCTATAAGAGATGATGGGTATTCACTAAATATATTGTGATAATCATTTCATGATGTATGTAAGTCAAGTCCTTGTGCTATAAACACTTAAACTAATACAGTGCTGTACATCAATTATATCCCAATAAAAGTGAAAGAAAAAAATAGCCAGAAGAACTGTGAAAGAGAAGAGATCAGGGGAGCTAGTTCCACAAGAAACAAAGAACATGTTATTATGAAGCCTCAATAATGAGGAGGGCTGCAGTGTACAAGTTATAAGACCAGACAGGTCAAGGAGAACCAAAGGTCCAGAAATAGATCCAAATGCATATGAGAATTTAATTTATGATAAAGGTGGCATCACAAATCATCAATGAAAAAGACGACTGGTTCAGTTTTAGGTCTGGGGACTACGAGGTAGCCACCTGGAAAAAATTAATGTTGGATCTAATGTTGCACCCCAAGATGAACTTCATCTAGATCAAAAACTTAAACTCACTAATTGGTCAAAATCTACCACTGGCTTCTGGAATTCCAGAGAAATGAAGACCAACTTCAGTGATATTTCTGGTGTTCCTGAACTTATGTGGATCAATGACCACCTGACTATATACAATCAGTTTGATTGGGTAATACCAGCAGGGCACAGCACTTAGGTCTATTGTTACTTTGTGAATACTTGCTTTCAACTAAAGGTAAGTATCCTAGTTGTCACCTAAGTGACAAATAGCTCTATGTGTTTTATATGCTGAAATTCTGTCAACTGATATATAAAAGCATATCAATTATGATAAGAGTAAAATGCAAAAAAGCATATTTATTATAGTAAAATGCTGCAATACATAATGACTATGAAAGCTGTAAATCTCACAGACAGTTATGAGAAACTGAAAACAGTAAACAGAAAAATAGATTTTCAGTAAATATTCATATTAAGAGATACACCTTCTCTTCAATAGAGGAGATTAAGAAGAGGTAGCAAGAATACACAGAAGAACTATACAAAAAAGGTCTTAATGACCCAGATAACCACGATGGTGTGATCACTCACCTAGAGCCAGATATCCTGAAATGTGAAGACAAGTGGGTCTTGGGAAGCATTACTGCAAAGCTAGTGGAGGTGACAGAATTCCAACTAAGCTATTTCAGATCCTAAAAGATGACGCTGTTAAAGTGCTGCACTCAATATGTCAGCAAATTTGGAAAATTCAGCAGTAGCCTCAGTACTGGAAAAGGTCAGTTTTCATTCTAATCACAGAGAAGGGCGACGCCAAAGAACGTTCAAACCAATGCACAACTGCACTCATCTCACATGCTAGCAAGGTCATGCTCAAAATCCTCCAAGCCAGGCTTCAACAGTACGTGAACTGAGAACTTCCAGACGTACAAGCTGGATTCAGAAAAGGCAGAGAAACTAGAGACCAAAGTGCCAACACCTGTTGGATCACAGAGAAAGAAAGGGAATTCCAGAAAAACATCTATTTCTGCTTCATTGACGACGCTAAAGCCTTTGATTGTGTAGATCACAGCAAACTGTGGAAAATTCCTAAAGAGATGGGCTTACCAGACCACCTTACCTAGCTCCTGAGAAACGTGTATGTGGGTCAATAAGTAACAGTTAGAACCTTACGTGGAACAAAGGACTGGTTCAAAACTGGGAAAGGAGTAACATAAGGCTGTATATTGTCACCCTGTTTATTTAACTTATATGAAGAGTACATCATGTGAAATGCTGGGCTGGATGAATCACAGGTTGAAATCAAGATTGCTGGGAGAAATATCAACAACCTCAGATATGCAGATGATGCCACTCTAATGGCAGGAAGTGAAGAGAAACTAAAGAGCCTCTTCATGAGGGTGAAAAAGGAGAGTTAAAAAGCTGGCCTAAAACTCAACATTCAAAAAACTAAGATCTTGGCATCCGGTCCTATCACTTTATGACAAATAGAAGGGGGAAGAGTGGAAGTGGTGACAGACTTTGTTTTCTTGGGCTCCAAAATCACTGCGGATGGTGACTGCAGTCATGAAATTAAAAGATGCTTGCTCCCTGGAAGGAAAGCTATGATGAACCTAGACAGTGTATTAAAAAGCAGAGACACCACTTTGCCAACAAAGGTCCATATAGTCAAAGCTATGGTTTTTTCAGTCTTCATGTACAGGTGTGAGAGTAGGATCTTAAAGAAGGCTGAGCACTGCAGAATCGATGCTTTTGAATTTTGGTGCTCGAGAAGACTCTTGAGAGTCCTTTGGACTGCAAGGAGATCAAACCAGTCAATCCTAAACAAAATTAACCCTGAAAATTCACTGGATGGACTGGTACTGAAGCTCCAATACTTTGGCCATTTGATACAAAGAGCCAACTCATTTGAAAAGACCCTGATGCTGGGAAAGACTGAAGGCAAAAAGGAGAACAGGGCAGCAGAGGATGAAATGACTAGATACCATCACTGACTCAATGGACATAAATTTGAGCAAACTCTGGGAGACAGTGAAGGACAGGGAAGCCTTGCGTGCTGCAGTCCATAGCGTTGCAAAGAGTTGGACACGAATGAGTGACTGAACAACAACAAAATTCCCTGAATCATTCAAGGTTAACCTTTCACAAGGTCACCCTCTACTCAGTTAAAAGTGTTATTTAATTTTACAGACATACAGGTGGAGGGACCAAAATAAACAAATAGTTGATGGTGCTGAGAAATTACTATTCTTGCAGTACATGGTCAAATTTTTCACACATAACTACTAAAAATGTATAATGAAATTGTAAAGTTTTAAAGTTCTTTTTAAAAATAAAACTTCAGCATTCCAGAACTTTATTCATTCTAAAGTGATGATTTGGGTCTCTACCTGTTAGGGAATTTAAATAAATAGTTTTGTTTAGGCTTCAACGACGAAGCAGAACAGACCTCTGACCTTGCTTCTAAGCTGCCTGGACACTGTCCTAACTGGCTGCCCTGAGTGCAAGAAGACAGGGGACAAATCTTGAAATTGTTGAGCCCCTGGAGGGGCCTTGGCCAATCAAGCCCCAGGCTTAGCAACACAATATTCCAAGCTTTACCAGAGAGAACAAATAGCATTAACATGAAACTAGGGCTGCAATTTGCTCACAGATTGATGATGATATCAGTTTGTGTCCTGGGATTAAAGCAGGAACCCCGAACTGCAATATGTGAAGTCTCACCCAGAGTGGATGCACTGCCTGGGCCCTTTACCCAACTGGGACTCCAGATGCGCTGTGTCACGGGACTTCCCAGCACTGTATGAGTCTGGATGTTGCTCAAAACCCAGCACAGTACCCTCTGCTATGTCTATTTCTCTTTTCTTTTAATGTTAGTATGTTGAAAGTAAGCTAGACAATTCTCTAATAAATATTGTTATTATTTATTTGTATATAGCAACTAGCTTATTTTGTTAACAAATCTTTGAGCCTGAGACAAAAGTGAAAACTTTTGGCAAAACACTACCACATCCGATTGTAATATTCAACTATTCACCATTTATAACTTTATTGCTATTCTGTCTCAGGTATTCCTTTGGAAAAGGCGTAAGGATTCTTTACATACTCCAATGTACTATCTATAGATTATAAAATAAAGTCAAGCATGTATCTGCTGATACTTTTTAAGTGGACCTGTCTTTATACTTAGAAATGTCTCTTAATAGTAGGATTCCCTCATGGCTCAGATGGTAAAGAATCTGCCTGCAATGCAGGAGACCTGCGTTTGACCCCTGGATCGGGAAGATCCCCTGGAGAAGGAAATGGCAACCCACTCCAGGAGTCACGCCTGGGGAATTTCAGGGACAGAGGAGCCTGGAGGGCTATAGTCCGTGGGGTTGCAAAGAGTTGCACACGACTGAGCGACTATCACTTACATTCAGCATTTAGCTAAACTATGAATCCAGTGCATCTTCAGGAGAGAAAAAGAGAGAGAAAGAAAGGAAGGAAGGAAGGGTGAGAATACTAGAAGAAAATATAACTAATTGCTTTATAAACCTTGGATTTCAGATAAATTTGCCTACATAGAAATCCAAATAACTTTCAACAGTAACATATGTAATAGACAAAGACAGAAGACAAATGACAAACTCCCCAAAGTTTTAAATTCTCATCATAGACCAATATATAAACACCTCCTGAAAATGATGAGAAAAAACAACCAGCAACACAATCTGAAAACAGGCAAAGATAAACAGAGTTTACAGAGAAAGAAATAAAACAGTTATTAAACATATGAAAAGGAATTCAAGGTCATCCATAACCCAGAAATGTACCTATTTGTCACCTATTACACGAGCAGAAATCCAAAGCTTGAAAAATGCTGTTAGTGAAGCTATTTGGAAAACCGAGACACAGGTGTTGGGGATGTGAACTGGTACCACTATAGAGAACAACCAGGTAAAAACTAACAAAATTGCATGCATATATCCTTTGACCCAGGAATTCCACTTCTGGAAATTTACAGATATTCATCTGTGCAAGCAACGAGTATCATTCACTATAGCAACCCTTATCACTGCAAAAGAATGGAAATGCAGCAAATATCCATCTAGAGGGGGATAGATAAATAAATTATTATGGATCATACAATATCAACCATACAATAAAACAGTATGCACTTGGGAAGAAACCAACAACAACAAAGAATGCTCTGTGTCCTACTACAGAAAGACCTCCAAGATCTATTATGTGACAAGGCAAGAAGTACAATAGTGGGTACAGAATGCTCTTTTGCGGAAAAAGAAAGGGGGGAGTGGGGGGAATAATACAAATTTCTGTTTTTATTTGCTTGAATTTGAATTTAAGAATGCTAGCCCTCTGTATGGTATTTTTGAATCACATGAATGCACTCTCTCTTTGTGTCAGGCTGCATGATGGCTCCCAATTCTTCATCCTCCCTCTATCCACACCCTTGCTTCAGCCTCATCGTGGGTGGAATGTACTTTCCCAGCCCTTAATGTGGCTTGGCCATGTGACTTGTTTTCATCAGTGAGTGGAAATGGTCATATGCCAGGGGCTTGCCAGAAATCAGAACATACTATAAAGGACACAGTAACCAAGTCATTGTGGAAAGTGGAAGTGTTAGTCGCTCAGTTGCATCCAACTCTTTGCAACCCCATGGACTACAGCCGGCCAGGCTCCTCTGTCCATGGAATTCTCCAGGCAAGATAACTGGAGAGGGTTGCTGTTCCCTTCTCCAGGGGATCTTCCCAACCCAGGGATCGAACCCAGGTTTCTCACATTGCAGGCAGATTCTTTACTGTCTGAGCCACCAGGGAATCTCTAGTCATTATGGTGTTGGCAGTAATTCACAAATTGCACACTGGATCAAAAGAGAAAAGAATCTTGCATTAGATTCCATAATATAGTCAGCTCTTCACATCTGTGGGTGGCACATCCTTGGATTCAGCAAACTGCAAATCAAAAAAATTCTGTTAAAAAAAACAAAATCCAGAAAGTTCCAAAAAGCAAAACTTGAATTTGCCGCTCACTGGCAACTGTTTATGGAGCTTTTGATTGATTGTATTGTGTGTGTGTGCGCGCTTAATCACTCAGTTATGTCCAACTCCTTGCAACCCCATGGACTGTAGCCTGCCAGGCTCCTCTGTCCATGGGATTTTTCAGGGAAGAACATTGGAGTGGGTTGCCATTTCCTTGTTCAAGGAATCTTCCCGATCCAGGGATGAAACTTGTGTCTCCCATGTTTCCTGCATTGAAGGTAGATTCTTTACTGCTGAGTCACCAGAGAAGTTCTTGGATTGTAGTAGGTATTACAATTAACCTAGACATAATTTAAAGTATATGGGAGGCTACACATAAGTTATATGCAAATACTATACCATTTCATTTAAGGGATTTGAGTATCCATAAAGTTTGGTATCCTCAAGGGTCCTGGAACTAATTCCCCCATGGATACCAAGGGACAACTGAATGAAAGGTTAACATGTGACAGAGATGTGCTCAATTCAGTGGAAAAAAGATGAAGTGTTTAACACAAAGTACTGGCACAAGTGGCTATCTACCTAATGAAAATAAAATAGGACACAAATTTATACTAGATACAGAAATAAACACCAGGTGGATTAAAAGCACAAGTTAAAACAATAAAAAAATCTTTCAAAAAAATTAAAGAGAATACATACATAATCAAATGATCAATGGATTTCCCTGGTGGTACAATGGATAAGAATTCACCTGCCAATGGAGGGGACACAGGTTCAATTCCTAGTCTGGGAATATTTTGCATGTTGGGGAGCAACTAAGCCCATGCACTGCAACTACTAAGCCTGCGTGCCTAGAGCCCATGCTCCACAACAAGAGAAGCCACTGCAATGAGAAGCCTGTGTGCTGTGATGAAGAGTAGTTCTCCTCCAGTCACTTGCTGCAAACAGAGAAAGCCTGTGCACAGTGAAGACCCAGCACAACCAAAAATAAATATAAAAAAACAATCAAGGGAATATCCATAGAGGAGTCTGGAAATATAGAAGCAATAAAAGGAGACATAATTGATGACCTAAGAAAGAAAAATATTTGTATGGAAAATCATACCACAAAGTCAACAGACAAAAGTTTATTCTGCAAAATATATTTTCAAGACAGGACAAAAGATCAGTAGCAAAAATACACCAAGAACTTTACAAACTCATTAAAAAAAAAAAGGTTCCACTTCTGCTAATAATAAAGTAGCTTGTATCAAACCAAATATCCTAGAGATTACAACTACAAACTCTGGGTAAAAGAAGAAAAACAATGATCTGACAGCCCTGGCAAAAACTGAAAGGAAGCCAACACATGGAAGGAACAGCAGTGACTGAATCCTGTATCTTTACAAGCTTTGTGTCTATGGCTCCAGTGATAAAAATCCACCACCCTGGGGGAGTCCCCAGTTCTGCAATATAAACTCTTCCCCCATCTCTGACTGACCCAAACCTTGCAGACATGAAGCAGCCTAATTAAAAGAATCAGATTTCAGCTACTTCCCAACAAGGGGAGACAGAGTTTGGAGTGCGCGTTCAGCATACTTAATATACAAACAAACGAAAACATAACAGAACCCGTAGTTTCTGTAACACATCATTCATAACGTCCAGAATGTAATCCCAAGTGACTAGACAAACGACGAGCAAGAAAATGTGTCCCAAAACTCAAGAGAAAAGGTGATTACAGGAAATCAACCCTGAGGTAACTCAGATGTTCTAGTTAGCAGAAAAGGATCTTAAAGAAGCTATTATAACAATGCTCACTAATAGAGGAATAGGAAATTTTAGATCTGAAGATAAAGTACCTAAAATAAAACAGTACTAGAACTGACTTCCCACCAGAACTGGAGGAGGGAAGGAGTCAGTGGAGTTGAAACTAGATCAACAGAAATGATCAAATTTGAGGAACCAAGAAAAATAAAATTAGGAAAAGATACGGACAGAGTGTCAGGGACCTGTGTGACAGTATCAAAAGGATCAACGTGTGTGTGGCTGGCGTTCCAGAAGGACAGGAAAGAATGGGGCAGCAAAAACACTTGAGGAAATAATGACAAAGTTAAACTTGGCAAAACATAAATTTACAGACCAGCAACCCCCTATCAGGATAAATACATACAAAACCTAGGAACATCACAATCAAACTGCTAAAAACCAAAAATAAAGTGAAACTCTTGAGAGCAGCCAGAGAAAAACACCAGGTTATATACAGGGGACGACTGAAGCGACTTAGCAGCAGCAGCAGCATATACAGGGGAGTGACTATTTGGGTTACCACTAGCTTCTAACCCCCAGTAAGGAGTTCAGAAGACACCAGACCATCTTTAATGTGCTGAAAGAAAAGAAAAGAAAAAACCCTGTCAACCTGAATTCCATATCCAGTGGAAATTTCCTTTAAGAATGAAGACAAAAGAAAGACATTTTCAGAAAAATTAAAGAGAGGAGAATTTACCATCAGCAGACCTGCACCACAAGAAACCCTAAAGGAAGTTCTTCCAGCTGAAGGCAAATGATAACCAGAGGGAAGCTTCAGGAAGAAATGAACCATAAACCATAAACATACGGGTAAATATAAAAGGCTATCTTTTTAATCTCTTACTTTCATGCATTAAAGCTACAGCATAAAGTTTGAGGATGGTAAGTGAACCTAAGGTTTCAAGACTGTTTACATTTGGTACACAGTTAACTAAGCAGACTGAAAAGTTGCGCGTTCAGTTCAGTTTGGACTGAAAAATTGTCCAAACTGAAGGAACTGTACACTCCTTATGATCGGTGCATGTTGCCGCAATTTACATCTAAATTTTTTAAAGTGCTTTCTTAAAAAAAAAAGCACCTGGCTCACAGTAGTTATTCAATTACTGTTATGTATTACTAGTAGCAGTCTGCTAAACTATAGAACATTGGTTTAAGAAATATTGTCTTCTTATCACTGAAAGCAACATAGATGTCCATCAACAGATGAATGGATAAGGAAGATGTGGTACATATGTACAGTGGAATATTACTCAGCCATAAAAAAGAACGAATCTGAGTTAGTTCTAACAAGGTGGATGAACCTAGAGCCTCTTATATAGAGTGAGAAAGAGAAAAAAAAAATATTGCATATAACGCATACATATGGAATCCAGAAAAATGGTATTGATGAACCTATTTGCAGGGAAGGAATGGAGACGCAGATGTAGAGAATGGACTTGTGGACACAGTGGCGGAGGGAGAGAGTGAGACGAATGGAGAAAGAGGCATCAACACATATACACTATCAGGTGTAAGATGGATAGCTGGGAAGAAGTTGCTGTGTAGCATAGGAAGCCCAGTCTGGAGTTCTGTGCTGACCTAGACGGGTGGGGTGCGGGGAGAGGAGACGGGGGAAATACATATATAATTATGGCTGAGTTATTCTGTGCCAGAAACTGGCACAATATCGTCAAGATTAAAACAGAAAGAAATACCATCTTATCTCAGGGCCAGCTGAGCACACGCTTGTCCTTCTGCCCAGAATGTTCTCACCCCACACTCTCCCCCAGGATAATGCTGAGGCATCCCTTGGTCTTAGCCTAAATGGCATTTCCTTTGAGAAGCCTTGCCGGACATCCTCCCAGCAACGGACAGATGACTATCTCGGATCGTATGTCCCCACAGCACCCTGGACTCGCAGCACTTTCTGCTTGTTGTCCATTTCCCATGAGGCTGTAGAGCCCAAGGGCCCTGGCTCTGCTCTCTGCCGAATCCCCTACCCTTGACACAGGGCCTGGTACCCGGAGACAAAAGGATCCCAGACCTCCTTTCTCCTTCCTGACTTACCGTTTGGCTCTCTCCAGGTCATCGTTGGCTTGCTCCAGCTCTCTGATGTACTTCTGCAGTTTATCTTTAATGGCTTTCGTCTGGGCAAGGTCATCCTCTAAGGCTGAGATCTGCCGGTAGCCTTCAGAATGCTGTGTTTTAAACTTCTCCTGAAGGACAGACTCGACACTGAGTGAATGACTTAAGACTCCCAACAAGGATGTTTATTTCCTTTCCCCGTCGTTTCCTTAGGACTCTGAAGGTCATTCCTGGGAAGTACTGTCTCCCATTACGGTGCACATGTGTGGTTCCTAGCCACTAAGCATCCGTTCCTCCCCTCTGCACAGCCCGCCGGCACCCCAATTTCTTGAGGACCTCTCGTAGCCTCCACTACAGCCAGGGGACAAGTCTAAGCTCAGTCAGGAGAACCTTCTGTCCAGAGACATGGGCTCTTAAGCAAGTGAGGGATGATGGGGGGAGACAGGGGCCGTCGAGCTGTCCAGTTCCGAGTGCTTCCTGAGCATCTGTCTGTACCTGGTCCCCTCCCACAATGGTCCCCGCCACCTCTGGTGTCCAGAAGCCCCCAACCATCTTAAGCAGTCATTCTGTGCAAGGTGTCCACAGCCATAGAAAGCGTCATCAACCTCTCCAAGCCTGACCCGCAAGGGCAATACTGATGCACTTCACGTGACATCCCTGGGTTACAGGGACAAGAGCAGAATCACAGTGACTTTGGTGCTCATGCCTCACAGTCAGAGCAGGACATCGCTGACGCAGTTCGCAACTATTCTGACTTTGTGACCCAGGATGCGCTCTCCCTGTGGCATAGCGTATTTAGAAGGAACTTGGGCACCTCTGGGGGAGGGAGGGAGAGAAGGGGAGGGAGGGGGAGGAAGGAGGAAGGGAAGAGAAGAAGGAAAAAACCATAACGTTGTTTTTACTGGAAGCAGCTTAGTGTGACCTGGCCGGTGTTTTCCGAGGCAAGGAACAGCCCAGATGAGGCCTCAAGAATCTGTTGCCCTGCAATGACAGCAGCTAATGTATCCTGTGGGGTTCCCCAGTGGCTCAGTGGTAAATCATCCATGCCAAGCAGGAGATGGGGGTTCGATCCCTGGGTCAGGAAGATCCCCTAGAGCAGGAAATGGCAACCCACTCCTGTATTGTTGCCTGGAGAATTCCATGGACAGAGGAGCCTGGCGGGCTACAGTCCATGGGGTCTCAGTGACTAAACATCAACAGCATTTACTGCAAGCTACTCTGTGCCAGCCTCTGGGCTCAGGACACCCCTCCCGCTGCCTGACCGAATGCCATTTCCGAGGTGAGGCTCAGGCCCATCGTCAGCCCAGAGTCAACCGGGAGAGAATGATTGAGCTGAGACCCATCCTGGGCCACCTGGGCTCGTGCTCGCAGAACATGATCTCTTCCACCGAGGTTCACAGAGTGTGATCACAGAGAGTGATCACACGCGTGTGCATACACACTCCCACACTCCTGTGCTCTCCCTGTCTGGCTCCGCTTTCAAATTATTTTCCGTCATCCCACAATCTCACCACCTTTCCCTCCTCCACAAACAGAAACGAAGACACTCCCTTCCCACAGGAAAGGCCCGAGTTTAATTTGAAAGTTAAAACAAGCCAACTCCTCTTCTTTCCTCAGTCAGTCCAGTACACAAAGCTGTTGCTAGAAACAGTGTCAGGGCTCTGGGGAGGGTGAGGTAATGGTGCCCGGGGCCAGAAAGGTGTGGCCAGAGCCATGTGAGAGAAGAAGGGCCTCAGGACAGACAGACGGTTACAGGGTAAGGACAGAGCAGGGGTGCTGCATCCTCAGCCACTCAGTCTCCTCAGAGGCTCTGTTTCCTGGCTGTGAGCACAGGAAGCGTCTCAGCTCAGCAAGCAGGGGCCGAGCGGGCCCAGGCTCGGGTGAATTCCCAGGCATGGCTCTGATCGCTTCCACCCTTGGCCTGGGTGCATCCCCAAAAACAACAGGAGGGCACAGGATCCCAGGTCATTAACCTAAATTCCTACGAGGGTTCCCAGAGGATGCGGTTAACGGGCTTGTCCACCAGCACAGAGATTCAAATATGTCCTTTGAACTTGGGGACATGAAAAAGCTGTTGGGCTTTCATCTGGGGCTAATTATAATAAACTGTCAGCTGATGGAGGCATCAATAGACGCTCTGTTGGATCCCTTACAAGCTTTTTTATTCATCTGGCGATGAATAAGCCAGTTGTCAAGGAGTCCGACTCAGTTGAAGACTTTTCTCTTAGGTGACAGAAATATGTGCCACGGGCCGTTCTTCACTCTGAGGTCATCCCCTTCCTCTCCTGCTCCACACCCTGTGTCTCACAAACCTCACAGAGAGGTCTTCTGCCACTTCAAGGGCTTGGTCTGGAAGTAGTTAATTACTTAGCAAATGTGTATTTATCAGCATCTGTGCAGGTCCTCCTACCCTCTCCTAACCATGGCTCAAACCACCAGTCTTCTGGTCTTGAGCCCCCTTCAGTGTAAAAGCTGTAATGGTTCCCCAGTGCCTAGGGCAGCAGTCAGGCCATTAACAAAATGAGTGATGTGGGTGTAACCCGCAAATGACATTCAGTCCTTGACGTCAGAGTTGGGGAGATGGGGGGGACAGTAGCTGGGAATGGGGTGACCTTGCCCTAAGCAACCACGACTCTGTCTTTTGTGAGTAAGGACGAAGGCCGGGCTGGGGTGGCAGGAGCCAACAGAGGAAGACCAAAGGAAGTTGGAGATCCAAGTTCTTACAAGAAGCCTCATAATTCTGAATGCAGATATTAAATATTTTTTTAAAAAAACCACTAAAGAGATAAATGTTACTATCAAAAGAATGAACCATAAGCAAGCCCTCACCTCTAGTTAACAGCCTACTGCAATATTTACAGGGAAGAATAGAGAAGTTGGCGATCCACTTTGAAATGCACTGGGAAGACAGATTGATGGATGGACAGATAATAAAGAGCAAGTGTGGCAGAGGTTGTTGGCAGAGTCTAGGTGGTGAACATACAGCTGTTCACTGGGAAATTCTTTCAACCTGACCATGTGCTTGAAAGCTTTCATGATAAAATGTCGAGTGAAAACCACCAAAGGCTTAAGCAAACAACATCTACGGGCCAGACTGACCTGTGGATGGCCAGTCTGGGCTCTGTGGTCTACACCATTAAAGCTCACAGTCCACCGTTCAGCTTCCAAAGTCTTCGGGGTCTTTCCTCTGCTACTCCTCATTCCTCAATCCCCAATCCATCTGCTCGCCCCACTTTCTTCTCTGTGCTAGTAAACCCAGATTCCCAAGGTCCACTTGATGTTCATTCTTGCCTCTGTCTGAGCATCTTTTCGCTAAATGCTTCTGACTGTTAGGTTTGTCTTCCCCACGAGGCTTCCAGGGGCAAGGGGCACATCTCCACATCTCTTTCCTGTGCATCACACCTAGCCCTGGGCTCACACTGCAGGATTTTGGCTCTTCCCCCCCGTGGCTCATCAAAATAAATAGGAGCAGCTCTGTTTTAAAAAAAAGAAAAGAAATTAAGAAAGAGAGAAAAAAAAAAAGACATGCAGGCCTGTTGGGGCCCCACCCAGACTTCCTGAGAATGAGAATCTCGGGGCAGGTTGGGGCCAGGCCTGAGTGATGTTTACAAAGCCGGCTAGGTGACCCTGCCTGGCAGTGAGAGCCGAGAGCCGTCTCTAAGGCCAACATAACACTTCATGATCGTCTGCTAACCTGTACAGAGTGTCCAGTCTTTACCCCTCAGAGCAGTGGTTCTCCAGATACTCAGCAATGTCTGCAGATACTTCTGTGGTCACCACCTGGGGCAGAAGGTGCTACTGGCATCTAGAGGGTGCAGACCAGGGATGCTGTTGAACAACCCCGCAATGTAAAACTCGGCCCTGACAACAAAGAGTTGTGTGGCTTCAAATGTCAAAAGAGGCTGAGGAGCCTGAGTTCTGTCCAACAGAACTTTCCACAATGATGCAAACGTTCTACAGCCTCTACGTTCACACTGATGCCCACTAGAGACATGTGGCTACTGAGCACTTGAGAGGTGGCTAGTAAGACTGAGGAATTAAATTGCTATTTGTTTTACTTTCATTAAACTTAAATGTCAATTGCCACATGTGGCATTCCGGACAGCATAACCGTGGGCCTTATAACAACCAGCAATTCTAGCCATGATCCACACTCTAGAAAAGTCTACCTTCCACATGTGCTGTGGGATTGCTAAGCATGGCCACGGGACTAATGTCAGACCTGTCTCCTCAGTTCAGTTCAGTTTAGTCGCTCAGTCGTGTCCAACTCTTCATGACCCCATGGACTGCAGCACGCCAGGCCTCCCTGTCCATCACCAACTCCCGGGGTTTACTCAAACTCATGTCCATGGAGTCAGTGATGCCATCCAACCATCTCATCCTCTGTCTCTTACAGGGGCACTGGGAGCTCAAGGGCCCCACATGCCCACAGTTCTAGGGGTAGGAGGGAGCCTGGGCCGGGGCCACACTCACAGGCTCCCCTCTCCGGTCACGGGCATTGGACGCCCATCCACACACCTGGGGGTGTCTCCCCTCACCCCCTCACCTTGATGTTCTCCAGCTCCATGCGAAGGTGGTTGTTTTCCACCAGCAGGTCCCTGTTTTTGCTCTCAGTCTGTTGCAGCTGTGTCTCCAGTTCCGTCTCGTATTCCCGGCTTTCCTCCTGGAATTCCCGGAGCTCCTCTTGTGTGTTCTCTGCCCTGTGGGATTCCCAGATGTCAGCTCATCACTGAGCGCTTATGTGTTGCTGAGTGTTAGACATGGATCTGCTCTTTATTCAACTGCCTTTTGAGGCAGGAACTGTCATGACCCGCATTATACAGATGATGAGGTCATCTGTCTCAAGGTCCTCCCAGGTGGCGCTAGTGGTAAAGAACCCACCTGCCAATGCAGGAGACCTAAGATGCAGGTTCGATCCCTGAGTCAGGAAGATCCCTTGGAGGAGGGCATGACAAGCCACTCCAGTATTCTTACCTGGAGAATCTCATGGACATAGGAGCCTGGCGGGCCACAGTCCATGGGGTCACAAAGAGTTGGGACACGACGGAAGCAACTGAGCACACACACGCATGTCTCAAGGTCAAACAAGTCAGAAACAGGGCGTGGAGCTGCCCCCAGTGCGCCCAACTCCACAGCCCTTTCTTAACCAATTCACTGTCCACTCATTCATTCAATGTGTATTTTCTGGAACCCAACATATATTTCTGAAGTAAATATACTTCAGACTGTATACTCTCTGCAGAGTTATTTACAAGCAGGAACTGGACATAATACAAAGGTTCACTTACTATACCACTATCTAGGGTCCCTGCTCCATATCCCAAACACCCAATTCTGGCTTCTCAATCCTTAAAATTCAAGGCTCTTTTTTTTAACAAGGCTTTGAATCAGACTAAGAATAAAGACATTAGAGGAGCCTCAGAAGAGCTGGACTAAGCCCTGCCTGTGTAGATTACAAGAACCTATGAGAAACAATGAAAGAAACAATGTTAAGCACACACCCACAGCTCCCAGATAGGGGCACTGAAACACTGGTTTCAAATTTAAAAACTTGTAACAACCTCGACTGCTAGATATAGGGAAAAGTTCTCTCCCACACACCAAGGGCTGACCAGATAAGGCATCGGGGAGTCGATAAAACACTGCCACAATTTGATACTCTCTAAAAATGTGTTAAGTTCAAATCATATTCATTCCTAAGCTGTCACACCCTATTAACAGAGTGGTACAGATCATTGGGATATGCCAATACCTAAGATAAGAAAAGTCTGAATGTTACGTTTTTCATAGTTTACTTATCTTGAATAGTATAACTTTGGAGGAACTAAGGTGATCGGCAGTGGAAAGAATCAGAACATGAGAAATTCCTTAAAAATTTATTGACTTAGATAATTTTGCCTATGTTACAAAATAGCAACAAGAAAAAGAACGAAAAGAAACCGTTTACACTGAAAAAAACAAAGAAACAGACAAACAAAAAACTGCCAGAAAAGAAGCCGGGAAGTAGCACAGCCCTCTGCTTAGGACCCTATGCTTTGGGGTCCAAGTCCCAGCTCTGCTGCCCCCCCCACCCCGGTTGTGTGCCTTTAGACAAGTTACTTGCTGTCACTGAGGCTCAGTCCCCCATTTGTAAAATGGGGTGAGAATGGTTTCTCCACGGGCCACCACGGAGATTTAATTGAGATGATGTAAGTTCAGCTCCTCACAGGGCTTGGTGCACAGCAAGCCCACAGTAAACGTTCGCTGCCGTCACTGTGGGAAGAAAACACAAGGTGAACTTGGGAGAACTGACCTCTGCTTGTAGGTCATAGCCAGGTCTTTCCAATAGTTGGCTTCTTCCTCCTCGGAGCTGAAGGTCTTGCCGGAGTCCGCCATTGTGGAAACGGGGGGACGAGGTCACTCCTCTTGGTGCATAATGTCTAGGAGAGAAAGTTTTAAAGCTATTACCCACATCTGATCTTTAATGGGGGGGGGGGCAGGAAATTCCTGAACTTTATGTTGGATTAAATGTGGCAAAAAAAAAAAAACATTGCCAAAAAAATTAAAAACTAAACCCAGACAAATTACACTCCATTATTTACATTACATTCATTACATTATATTACAGTATGTCACATTCCATGGATGGATACACCTACCAGGATCTGCTGATTTCATTACACTGGAGGGAAGGGGAGAGCAGGGCAGCTTAGGGGTTCTAACTTAGGCAACCAGGTGCCTCTACCATCTCCATCACCACGGATGGAGAATGTCAGAAAGGAAGTCTGCAGGGTGAGGGGATACTTGACACCAGCTTCGGACACTTTTGGTTGGACTGGCCTGTGATCCATCAAGATGTAACACCAGATCTGAAACTCGAGGTGAAGTCCGGGCTGACATCACAAATTTAAGAGTCATGAGTTTGTAGCTGGTTCTTCCCTTTTTCTTGTGACTGAACCATCAAAGAATCAAGTGAGGATTTTTGATAGAACTCTAAGGAGTTGCCAGTATCTGAAAGCTGAGCAAAGAAAGAAACAATGATGGAAGGAGACCGGAGAGACAAGTGAGAGGGATGAGAACCAGAAGAGTGACTAGACTGGGAGGAGTCAGTTTGAAGGGGAAAATGGAGAATGAATGTTCCAAGGTATTCGAGATGCAGAGAGAAGCTGGCAAGATGAGCTCTGGAAAATATCCACCCACGAGACTTGGTGAAATGCTGGTCACTGGTGATGTAAGCAAGAATGGTTTCAACACCGGGAGGAGGGATAGAGGGGGTGGAGGAGTGACTGGGAGGTGAGGAAGAGGAAGTAGACAGGATTTTGGAGAACTGGGTGTGAAAAGAAAGGAGACAAATTAGACCGAGTCCCTTGGACAGCAAGCAGATCAAACCAGTCCATCCTAAAGGAAACCAACCCTGAATATTCACTGGCGTGACTGATGCTGAAGCTCCAATACTTTGGCCACCTGATGCAAAGAGTCGACTCATTGGAAAAGACCCTGATGCTGGGAAAGATTGGGGGCAGGAGGAGAAGGGGATGACACAGGATGAGATGGTTGGATGGCATCACTGACTCAATGGACATGAGTTTGAGCAAACTCCGGGAGATAGTGAAGGACAGGGAAGCCTGGCGTGCTGCAGTCCATGGGGTCACAAAGAGTCAAACTCGACTTTCGCAACTGAACAACAGAGAGGAGTGGTGATAGGCTCTGAGGATGCTGAGCTATTCAGGGCAGAGGTCAGGAACAGATTTCTATTAACAGTTATCAGTCCTTGGACTCCTTGCTGATAGTGCTTCTCAATGTAATAGCTTATCTTCTCAATGTGTTTAAGACTCTGAGTTTGTCAAAAGGTTATTAAGAATTCAAGTGAGATCCCTCCAAAGTCCCTTCTTCCCTTCAAGCTAGCTCACGGTTCTGTCTTTGGGGACAAAAGAAGGAACACAACCCCTAACTCTGCAAGACATAACAAACAAGCCAAATATCTAGGTAAAAAATACAAATCATTCCACTAAATATGTCAGTTTTGAGACGGACACGATCACCAACCAAGTGGGTCCCTGGTAGAAAATGAACAACGATACCTACACCTGAGTAAAGCATGTACTGACAACTCTACATCTGTTAGGACCTGTATTCGTATCTCTCCCTTCAAATTTCTCGCCCTTCCCTGATTCAGAAAAAACATGCCATGTCCCCAGCCACTCCCTTCTGGGGAACAGAATTTCTCTGAAAGCTTGACCAAAGCAGAGAAGCTAGAGGGAATAGAAAGCTGTTAACTTGATTTTTTCCCCCAGTCCAGCATCCCTTCTTCCATCTTTTTATAATAGTACCCCAATGTTTTCTTGGGGGAACCAACTCTACACTCCTTCCATGGGGCTCAGGTGGACTTGTCGTCAGCCACTGTACCTAGGAGATGGCACTCATGCCTCCAGCATCAGAAGCAGGCTCAGAGGTAGGCCTATCCCAAAGCTGAGCCCAATGATAAGGGTGGGGCTAACCCAAGTTGAACCAATGACAAGGATCAGCCTAACTCAAGGTAAGCCAATGATTGGATCAGAGGTGGGCCTAACCCAGGCTACACCAGGGGCAAGGATGGGCCTAACCCAAGAGGAGCCAATGATTGGTTCAGGGGTAGACCTAACCCAAGCTGAGACAGTGAGTGTCCAGACCCAGGCCTTTCAAAGAGCTATCAAGAAACAAACTCTCTGAAGGTGTAACTAACCTTACTATAAAGATAATTTCACAATATATACATGTCTCAAACCATCATGTGCTACACCTTAAACTTACACCATGGGATATGTCAATTATATCTCTGTAAAGCCAGGATCTGTGGTGGGAGGAGTGGAGAGGAAATTCTCTTTCCATTAGGGTTCGTGGTGGTCACCTCTATCAAAAGGGAGGAGCCTGTCTGAGAATGAAGCCAAAATAAGAAAGCAGGGCCAAGAGGTGGACACTTGGGTCCAGTCATCCCTGACTGAAGGTGAGGAGGGATAATCAACTTCCTTTCTTGGTTGTACCACTTAGGCCTGGATTTCTGCTACCAGAGAGGCCTAATGAATGTTTGGAGTGAATGATCTTGTTTGCTGAAAGTAGAAAGGATAAGAGCACCTAGAGTGTAGATAATAGTAATTATCATGGTGACCGGCAAGGGCAAACCTAATTCTGGTAATCCCTGCTCAAGCCACAAGCTCTAATGAGCCCAGAGCTCATCTAGTATGAGGTCACCAGATAAATGTCTACAGTGTTAAGAGTCCAGAGCCCACGCAATCGTGACTGAGTGCCGTGTGGCCACTGATGATCGTGGAGACAGTCTCAACCGCACGGCATGGGGGGAGCTCTGTGTATAGGAGGGTGAGAAAGTCAGGAACCAGGAACAATGAATGTATACTGACTTCTCCTGCTGCTTGGAAAAAGCTCATGTTCAAGTTCATCATCATGAGTCCCTGCCTACTTCTCTAAACATTCCCTACAGCCCTGCCCCTCACCTGCTTACACTGCAGTCACACTGCCTTCTTTCTGTTCCTTGAGCACACCAAGCATGCTCCCACCTCAGGGCCTTTGCACTGGCTGTTCTCTCTGCCTGGAATGCTCCTCCTTCAGATCTCTGCCCACAGAGCCCCTTCTTGCCATTCAGATCTCAGCTGAACCGTCTTCCCCAGAGAGACCTTCTCTGAAGATTCCACCAAATACCTCCTCCATCCCTTCACTGCCACATTAATCCCTGCTTTGTTTTATTTCATCACTTTATGAGTTGTGTTTCTGTTTTATCTCTAAAAGTTGGCTTAAAACTCAACATTCAAAAAATGCAGATCATGGCATCCAGTCCCATCACTTCATGGAAAATAGAAAGGGAAACAATGGAAACAATGACAGACTTTATTTTCTTGGGTTCCAAAATCACTGCAGATGGTGACTGCAGACACGAAATTAAAAGATGCTCCTTGCAAGAAAAGCTATGACAAACCTAGACATATTAAAAAGCAGAAACATCACTTTGCTGACAAAGGTCCGTCTAGTCAACGCTATGGTTTTTCCAATAGTCACGTACCTATGTGAGAGTTGGACTATAAAGGCTGAGTGCCAAAGAATTGATGCTTTTGAACTGTGGTGTTGGAGAAGAGTCCCTTGGACTGCAAGGAGATCAAACCAGTCAATCCTGAAGGAAATCAGTCCTGAATATTCATTGGAAGGACTGATGCTGAAGCTTCAATACTCTGGCCACCTGATGCAAAGAGCTGACTCATTAGAAAAGACCGCGATGCTGGGAAAGATTGAAGGCGGGAGGACAAGGGGACGACGGAGGATGAGATGGTTGGATGGCATCACCAACTCAATGGACATGAGTTTGAAAAAGCTCCAGGAGATGGTGAAGGACAGGGAAGCCTGGCGTGCTGCAGTCCATGGGGTTGGCAAAGAGTTAGACACAACTGAGCGACTGAAGAGCAACAACTGGAATATCAGTTTTGAGCACAGGGACCTTCACCATCGTTTTTTTTTTTTTTTTTTTTAATTCCCAACGCCGTGAACAGTATCTGGCATATAAAAGGCATTCAATAAATGCTTGCGGAAGGAAAGAACACAGGGGAACATAGAGATTGACCACTTGCTGGAAGGGGATGTGAGATTAAGGAAAAGAAGCAAGAGGCCCTCTGAAGGCTAGTTTCTATAAATCCCTAGGATACTTAATGTGTATCCGTGTGCTCAGTCACTCAGTCCTGTCTGACTCTTTGCAACCCCGTGGACGATGGCCCGCCAGGCTCCTCTGTCCATGGGATTCCCCAGTCAAGAATACTGAGTGGTTTCCCATTTTCTTCTCCAGGAGATTTTTCCGACCCAGGGATCGATTCTGTCTCTTGCGTCTTCTGTACCAGCAGGCAGATTCTTTACCACTGTGCCACCTGGGAAGCCACCATACCACACCTGATCTTAGCCAAATGGCTGAGAAAGGTACTTCATAAGATGGGGAAAAACCTTTCTTGCTCGGCACCCAAGTGGCATCTCATTGATGGGAAGAGGCTGAAGGACAGGGTGTCATGTTGGAAACTACCCACTTCCCAGGTTTACATGATAAGGAATATTCAGTACAGTTACTAGAGTTTTAATAACCTTCATCCTGCAGTCTTACCAAAGATGAGTTTTAGAAAAGGGCACTGTTATCATGGCCAGTGAGGCTTAGAATTTAAGCCTCCGTGAAGAAATGAAATTGAGATGTTTTAGGAGGAGTTACACTGTGGCTCTAATTACAACCCCTGCATTTTAAAAACACCCCTTAGGGAAGAAGAAGACGATGCTCAAGGCTAAAAGGAAATAAGTAACAGCTCAACTTCACTTTCTTATGAAACACCACACTTAAAAATCTAAGCCTTTCTTTTTTCCCACTTGAAAATATCTCAGAAAAGTTCTAATGTGCATTCTTGTCTGCCACAGACAGCAGGCAAGATGACTGGCAAAGGTTCCCCTTTCCCAGCATTATTTACTCAAGTTTATCATCACCTTCTGTTTGTGGGGTGCTAGGCATTTAATACATCATTTAAAAACAACTTGACCCTTTCTATTTACCTCTAAGATGCTGAGAGAGAGAGAGAGAGAGAGAGAGAGAGAGAGAGAGAGTGTGTGTGTGTGTGTGCATGTGCTAAGTCACTTCAATCATGTCCAACTCTGATCCTATGGACTGTAGCCCACCAGGCTCCTCTGTCCATGGGATTCTCCAGGCAAGAATACTGGAGTGGGTTGCCATGCCCTCCTCCAGGGCCTCTTCCTGACCCAGGGATTGGTAAGGCAATCACTGGGCTTCTTGGGAAACTGGAGCAGAAACATTACATGTCTTCGCCATCTCCATAGATGCAAAGGAGTGACAGAAGCAAACCAGACCCAAGTGCAAGGGAGACTTTGAATTTCAATTCAAGGTCTCCTTGGGGTTGCCGATAGACTACACAGAAGTCAGATTCAGTTTTTGGGCCCCGCGGTCTTTTAAAAGGCACTGTGACAGGCAGCTGTCAGTGTGTAGTCATAGCATACACAACTTTGTACCCACTATCTTCAAACTGGATACTGCATGCATTTATTGCATCTGTGTCAAGGGATTCGGCTTGCTAACTTGCATTCTCAATACACCATCCTGCCACATCCTGTCCCAGCAGCTCTGTGGGCAAACATGCTGGGCACCTCAAGTGTATGTGCTACAGCCTGCAAGCACAAACTGGGATCTAGTGGTCCCAGAGGTATTTATTTTCTGTTTTGGATAACTTAGATCTACTACTCTTACAAAAGCGTTTCAGCAAGGTTTTTTTTTTTGGGGGGGGGGCATGTTTTCCATGATCAAACTTATTAGGAAAGTCTGAAAACACACTTGAGACACACACCTTTGATTTCAAAACTCTAGAAAAGACAAAGCAGTCTTTCTCAGCTCTCCTCTGAGTGAAGAAAGCCAGCACAGCTGGTCAGGAGCAATCCACACCTACAAACCATCAGGGATTAACTTCTCCACCCCAACCACAATCAAAACACATGCGAGAGGGAGAGAAAGAAGCTGCCAAAGGCCAGCACAGGCTCCCACAGCTTCCACTTTATGACGCAGGCTTTACATTTTGCATAAAATGACATCACTGGGGCAAAATCAGTCAAGAGTCAGCAAGTCTGACTTCTGTCTCGGTGCTTTCAAAGTCTGAAATGATCTACCCACAAAAAAACCTCAGCAGGCATGCAAGGACATATGCTCAAGGGTGTACACCATCACTGAGGGTAATGATGAGGGGGAACTGGAGAAACTTAACTGAAGACTGACTGGAAAACCGTACAGTTAAGAAGAATTAAAAGTAATGATGTGGAAGAAAGTTTATGTTAAGAAAGTGCCATTTTTCTAGTGTACAGCACATGAAACTCTGCTCAATGTTATGTGGCAGCCTGGATAGGAGGGGGGTTTGGGGAGAATGGATACATGTACATGTATGGCTGAGTCCCTTCGCTGTTCACCTAAGACTATCACAACGCTGTTAATTGGCTGTACCCCAACACAAAATAAAAAGCTTAAAGTGTAAAAAAAGAATTTAAAAAAAAGGTACCATTTTTGTTTGCAAATGTACCTTCTGCTGTGTACACAAACAGAAAAGGGTCTGGAAGGAGGTACCAGAATGGGAGTAAGGCAGACACTAAGATGAGAACTTGTACCTGACATCTACTACAATAAATGTTTTTTACAATAAGCATATATTGCTTTTGAAATCTTAAGGAGCTTAAATGTGAACAGCAACAAAAAACCCAGAAAGCTACTGTCCAAGGAGAATTTTATGGTACTGAATCAAGATGCCAGGGAGGGAGCTTTTCCTACAGTGCTGTATTCTCCTCCATTACTTTCCAAATATTTCCCAACACCTACTAAGTACTAGGCACTGCTGAGCGTGGCAGACCCAAACCACCTACATCAGGACTAGGTGCAAACATTGTACCAGCTGCAGACACAAACTTTCTGTCTACCCGCATGGTCCTGTTAGGGAATTATCTTGTGAGCAAAGGGAGTGCAATCTCTCTGGCCTCATATGTTCTAAAGCAAAAGAACACATTCCGGAAACAAAAATAACATCCTAACAGAATAAGCGAAGTTAAGAAACTATTATCCAAAATGGGATAAAACACACCAACCAGAGGCCTCTGATACTTCAGGAGCATGCATCAACTGCATCTAATCTGACACGAAAGACACACCAAGAGGAAAGATTTAAGTTTCAAAAGTGGTGAAATACCCATGGTGGCGGGGGGCGGGGTAGGGGGCGGTGGCGGGACGGGTCAGAGATTAGTGGCTCTGAGAGTCGCGGGACTCCAATTACCCTTCAAACGACCCTACCCACATCCTACGCTTCCCCGGTGGCTCAGGTGGTAAAGAATCCGCCTGCAATGCGGGAGACCCGGGTTGGATCCCTGGGTTGGGAAGATCCCCTGGAGAAGGAAGTAGCAACCCACTCTAGTATTCTTGCCTGGAGAATCCCCATGGGCAGTGGAGCCTGGTGGGCTACAGTCCATGGGGTCGCAAAGATGTGGACACAACTGAAGCGACTTAGCATGCAGCATGGACAAGTGACTCTCACACACACATATACGTCCTACGATGCCATCCTTTCCTAGAATACATCAATAAAACTCACAGAGAAAATAAGAAATTTCTGTCCAGCACAGGCTGCATAGGCAGGCCATTTCTTTAAAAAAGGAATTTAAAGGGACCTAAAAGTAGAGAGAAGCACAAGCAGGTACAAACCCTGGACCAAGAAATCAGGGAAGGTCAAGCCCTCAGGAGACACTGAACTTGAGAGGACTGGAGAAGATAACCTTAAGTTCCCCCAAAATAGCAGTGTCCAGCGGAGTTTCCTATGACCTCAGAGAGGCAGGTAAGCCCAACCACCGCATTCAAGCTCTAGAAGAAGCGTTTTCATCCTTTATCCAATCCTTCCCCAAAGTGCTGTCAGGGGAAATCTGAACCGTCCTGCAGCAGAGATCTGAGAAAGGCGGAGGGAACAAGACCGTTCCAAACACGTTCCCAAAGGGAGGGGAGTGCCAAGGAGGGGGGAGGTTTTTGGAAAGAGGCCTCCGCCGAGGGTGGCAGCGGGGTGGGGACGTGGGCGAGAATGGGGCGGCGGGGGGCTACGAGGACGGAGAGGGAGGTGGAGGCAGAGCAAAAGGGACCCGGGACGAAGGGCGAGGGCGAGCAGGGAGGCGGCCGCCGCCCCCGCCCCCGCGCCTGCGGTCGGCGTCGTCCATTGGCTGCCGCCCCCCGGGACCGCGTCCGCCACGGCCAATCAACGCCGAGCAGCGCCTTTTGGAAACTTTTTTTCCCAGGTCCCGGGCGCGGCACGGCCACGCGGCGGCCCTAGGCGGGCTGGCGGGAGGGGTTCTGGGAGGCTCCCGCTGCTGGGCAGGGTTCTGGCCGCGCTTGGAGGCTGCGGGCTGCTTCCTAGACACCGTGGGGAACGGGCTTGGACTTGCGGGCCACTTGAAGAAAATATGACTCCCCCGCCCTTGAATTTCCTGCGAAGCAGATAGAAGAACAAAGATCTACGTCCGCTTAGAGTAAGCAATGTCCCAGGTCCTTCCCAGAACTTTACAACCAATATAAAAATTTCGACATCATTATCTTCTTCAAAGGCAACAAAGCTCCTTTATAGGAGTTTGTTTTGGGGCCTGGCCTTGAATCCTAGCTCTGCCCCTTAGTAGCTGTATGATCTTGAGCAAGTTCAGTCAGTTCGGTCGCTCAGTCACGATGGACTCTGCGACCCAATGGACTGCAGCACTCCAGGCCTCCCGTCCATCACCAACTCCTGGAGTTTACTCAAACTCATGTCCGTTTAGTCGCTGATGCCATCCAACCATCTCATCCTCTGTCGTCCGCTTCTCCTCCTGCCTTCAGTCTTTTCCAGCATCAGGGTCTTTTCCAGTGAATCAGGTCTTCACATCAAGTGGCCAAAGTGTTGAAGCTTCTGCTTCAGCATCAGTCCTTCCAGTGAATAACCAGGACTGATTTCCTTTAGGATTGACTGATTTGGTTAGGGCAAATGAACTCTGTGATTTACTTTCCTTGCCTATAAAATGGGATTCGTGATAGGATTCTACCCCTAGGATTACGCAGAGATGAAATGAGTTCACTTAGCATTTGTAAAACGTTTAGGACAGTGCCTCAGCACATAGTTAAGTACAATCTATGCAGGAGTAGAAGCGGGCAACAGAGGATGAGATGGTTGGCTAGCACTATCAACTCAATGGGCATGAGGTTGAGCAAACTCGGGGAGATAGTGAAGGACAGGGAAGTCTGGCATTCTGCAGTCCATGGGGTGGCAAAGAGTCGGACACAACTGAGCAAGCGAACAACAAAAAATGTAGGTACTGATCATGAATTTTTTTTACTGGTCCCTGGTAGCTCAGTAAAGAATCTGCAATGCAGGAGACCCAGGTTCGATTCCTGGGTGGGGAAGATCCCTTGGAGAAGGAAATGGCAACCTGCTCCAGTACTCTTGCCTGGGAAATCCAATGGGCAGAGAAGCCTGGTGGGCTACAGTCCATGGGGTGGCAAGTGACAGACACCACTTTGTGACTAAACCACCACCATCTGTGTCAGGCATAATACTAATTTCTTGATGTGGGTTTCATAGCAGTCCTACTTGTTCACCACGTAGGATTTTTTATAAATTTTTACTGAGCACTCACTTACAGCACAATAAATGTCAGACAAGACACCTGTCTTCAAAGGGCTTGTAGTATTAAGAAAGGACACTAAATCAGCAAACAGAAAATGTGAAATAATTTCAGGTGCTAATTAGTGCTATGAATAAAGCAAGGTCATGTAATAGAAAGGAGCTGGGAGAGGTCCCTTCAGATAGAATGTCAGGGAAGGCCACTCTACTAGGTTACAATGGAGCTGAGACCCAGATGATGAGAATCACAGGAAAGAACTTTTATTGTCTTCATTTTAAAGATGAGAAAGCAAAAGTGTAGGAAATTTAAATGCATTGCCCAGGGTCTCATAATTAGTAAATAACAAATCAGGCTGTAAAGCTGGGTATGTTTGACTCCTAATCAGTGTTCTTTGTCACAATACTGGAGGCAGAGAGATCTTAGCTACTTTGAGGCCTCCAACCAGACATGGAATCCCTCCTGTATCCCCACCATGGTTAAGAATGGCCTTGAATTCCTCTTTGTTGTTGTTTAGTCACTCAGTCACTTCCACCTCTTTAGCGACCCCATGGGCTGTAGCCCACCAGGCTCCTCTACCCATGGGATTCTCCAGGCAAAAATACTGGAGTAGGTTGCCTTTTCCTTCTCCAAGGGGTCTTCCAGACCCAGGAATGGAACCTGTGTCTTGGGGTCTCCAGGCAGATTCTTTTACCTCTGAGGCACCAGGAAAGCCCCGATTTTTCTTTGGCTCCTTGCTAGTTCCTGAAAGAAGCTCAGAGACACAAAAGGGATCTACCACCTACATCAACAGGGTTAAGGAAAGGATCAAAATGTCTTTTAGCAAACATCCATCCTGGCCCCAGATGCTAATAAATGATTTGCATCCTCTTGTCACTTTTGCTCTGTCCTTTCCAGAACCTCACCATTCTGTGAGGTTTCTGGGAGAGAATAATCACCACCACCACCACCGACCAGTTAACATAAACTGAAACACATGTTGATGAGCTTATCGGTACTGACTAAATGACATTATCATTTAAACTACTTGGTTTTCAATTTTCTTCATTTTTCCATTAAAAATAAAAGGAAGACATTGAAATGATTATCATTAACCTTCTCTCAGAAATATGTTTAGGTAAACAGGTTTGTTATTGGGTAAAACCTTGAAAAAAAATGAAAGGGAAATTTTGGTGTACTTAAAAACTTTGTTCTCTTTGTTCAATTTTTTTTCCTTGGAGTTTTCAGATATTAATGAGCAGAAAGCTGGGTTTCTCTTGCTTAAATCCTTCCATCATAATTTGTCATTTCAAAACACTAATAATAACATAGAAGTAGCTGGAAGAGAAATGCCTTTAGTGGCAGCTAGATTAATTAGGAGCTGGATTGAATGTAACAGTTGCACAAAAAGTTGCACAAAAATAAATCTTAGTCTTGGTTTCATAAACATGAAGATTATAATATGGACAGGGCAGGTAACTGAGAGGTACTCTGACTTTCTGTTCAAAGAGTTTGCCCAGCAAAGAAATAGATTAACACAGGCTATGCTCGAGAAAACATATCTTAAGAAAAATGTTAAAAAAAAAAAAAAAAACACCCTTTCACAAGGATCAAATTGCATTTTGATGCAGAATTGTGTTTCCAAGGGCGGGTGTAGTTTAGGCTAGTTTTCTATAGGAAATAATAAATAGTCATATCTTTAAAAACTATTTGTAATTCAAACTTTTCATTAACCTTCCATTTAGTATGATTGGTTTGTTTTTATTTACTGTATTTTATTTACCTGTTAACACCAGGCTCAGCTCTGGCAATGTCAGAAATGTGTCTGCTCTTTACTTTACAGCTAAACCTTTGTGGGTTTTTTTTTAAGCAATTAAAAATTTCACAACTATTTTGCTTCCTTTTATATTTTTAGTTAACACGGTCTGTATTCAGAGATACTCACTAGAAAGAATGGAAAGGAGGGAAAAAAATACCTCTTTGAGAAGCGAATTTTTTGGTACTCTGAAAAAAACGCTAGAAACAGGGTTGTTTTTCATCTGTCCTAATTCCCACCTGGAGAATGCTCCCCATACACAGACAACAATGAAGATTTACTCCGCAGTAATAAATACCTAAGCAGGCAGATGATGTGGGAACTTGTCATCGGCCTTCTGGAAAATGGACTACCAGTAGAAAGGGTTCTTCAGCTACGTGTTCGATCTTGCCCTCCACAATGCCTGTCTACAAAAAAAGTCTACGGGGATGAATTAGCTTCCCCTGAAATCTCCCCCACTTAATGTGGATTGCCTAATGAGGTTGCCTCACATTACATACATCAGGGAGAAAAAGTTCTCTTTTGGCCATTTTTATCTACTGATCCTTTTGCAAGGTTAACCTGTTTCTTACCAAACTTCAGAAATAAAACTTTTATGCTGCATTCGACTACTGCATCCTAAACTATGTCTAGATTTAAATATGTGCTTTGTTTTTCTAATTTTCAACAGGAAATAGTGAACAGCTGAGTTTCAGAAATGTCTGTTTTGCCTACGTAAAAAAAATTTTTTTTTATAATTTCAAATAAAAGTAAAGAATGTGCAGCCAAAAATCCCAAAACACCGCCCCCCCCCCAAAAAAAAACCCCAAACATGGCAAATCTAGCCACTAAAACATAATCTGTTCCTGGCTTCACAAGGCTTTTGCAATTATAAACCTCCTTTTGCTCGCCCAACCGGTCCCTGGAAAAGTATTCATTTGTAACGAGCTTTGGACCAGGACTTTAAAAAAATCATTTTTTTTTAAACTTAAGTCACGAGGACCTCTTAATTGTTGGTGACACAATCCAGCCTAGTCTTCGTACAGGCTTTATTTTTGCCAGCCGGATCACAACTTCCCGAGGAGCCCTCTCGGCCCGAAGGACCTCGCGGGAAGCCCAGTTGGCAGTTATTTTTATTTTTTTCCGCTCGCCACTAGGTTGCACTAGATGAAGGATGCTATAACAAACAGGCGTCATTTAGTTTAGTTTTTCTTTTTTTTTTTAATAGGACCATCACGTGACAAGAGCGAGTAAGAGGAAAAAGATGCCGAACGATCGGGTTTTTCTTCGAAATCCCTCTTAAATCGCCTTCCCTCAAAAGACCGAAAGAGCTGAATGGTATCAAATCCCGGTTGGCAGGTTTTTTTCCCCGGGTTCCGCCTCACAGGCACCCTAATTCTCCTCTTTGAGGTTCCCTTCCACGCCACAACGATAAGCCAGGATCAAGGCCTCCATAAACTGGGGGTTTTCGCCAAAAAAGCCGAGGTAGCCCCCCGGGAAGGTCCCTATTTAGAGGTTTATCGGGAGGGGACTGAGCCTGACGAGGCTGCAGGGCCGCGAGGCCCCGCCCCCCCCGGGGTTCCCAGCACGCCCCGCGCGGGGAGGACGCGGCGGCGGGGGAGGGACGCAGGAAGGGGCGGAGCCATGGGGAGAGAAGGGCGTCGGTTTTGCGACAGGGGCGGTGCGGAAGCGGAAGTGGAGGGTGCGCTTGGCGGCGGCGGCGGGAGCTGCGGAGTCGGGAATCAAAACAAAGGGCCTGGGGGGGCGGGGGGAAGGCGGCGGGGCCGGAATGTGAGCGGAGGTGGGGCCGACGGCTGAGGTGAGTTTGCTGGCAACGCTGGGAACTTGTTCCCGATGCGCTTCATGCTCTGGGCACCAGGCGGGAACGGGGGAGTGTATCCCCTCCTTCTGCCTATTGCCAGCGGGGATGGGGGAGGTTGGCTAGACGGAGAAGCCATGGGACCCACCCGTCAGGCCCCCGCCAGAGGTGCGAGGTGCCTCCCTTTGTGGCCAGTTCACGACTGTCATTGCAGCTTCGCTGCTGCCCTTTGGGGTTGTTTGGCTTCCTGACTACACTTGTCTCATTTCTCCCTGGAGGGCCCTTCAGGTGTGGAGAGCAGCCTTTCTAGGGGAGTGTGTACTGTTGGAAGTTTAAGAGAGGAAGAAAAGGGCTAGTGTTTTTGCAACCACCTCTAACGTTTTGCACCCTCCTCGGTCTATCAGCACTCCCTAGAGTGCAGCCTTTGGCTTGACCTAGAGCACTGAGTTGTCTTAGGGTTGAATCCCTCCCACAGATTTAATTGTGGCACTGTGACACACTTTTTAGTTTCCGTGGCACCTTTCTGATACTACTTAGAGCTTTCCAGTTGCATCTTTTGCACTTTCCAACATTTCTGAGTATAAATATTCTGTTTTGCATACAAGGAAGTTGTCCTAGACGTTTATTAAACTCTTCATTCAAGAATTACTGATGTGTGCCAGACAGTGTCCTAGGTGCAGGACATACAATAATGAATAAAAGAACAACAACCCATGATCCATAAGTAAATACTATCCTGGAGTTTATATTTAAGTGAGGGAGACATAATAAAAGCAAGCAAATAAGATAATTTTAGAAAGAAGAGCTGTGAAAAGCAACAGAAAAACTCAGGGAAGGGATGGATAATACCGGGTGTTGAGGACTAGATTAGGAGTGGAGAGAAGGCCATCGCTAAGTTTTCTACTTCGTTGGTGTTGTTTAATCCTATGAAGGTGCTGCTGTTACCAGGCCTATTTTACACCTGGGATCTGAGGTTCAGAGAACTTGTGCGTTGTCCAGATCTGCACAGATGGGAAGCAGCAGAATTGGGGATTAATACAAGGACAGCCTGACGTCACAGTCTGCTCTCAAGCACTATCTGAATTGCTTGAAGACTGAGCGATAACGGCAGGAGTGAGACACTCACTCAAATGACGAAACAGAAGTTGCTTTGACCACCAATTTGCTATGACCAAATTACTTATCCTTCCCAGGAGCATTTAGGAAAATTTCTAGGTGCACATTTGTACTAGTATATTTTACTTTCTTTTGCTTGCATTGGACGATACCAAAGATACCTTGGTTGTGTGGGAAGAAGTGGACAAGCCTGGTTCTGTCCCTTTTCTATTAATAATTGTGTGATCTTGGGCAAATTACAAAACTTCATTAAACCTGTTTGTTGTTGTTCAGACAGTAAGTTGTGTCTTACTCTTTTGTGACCCCATGGACTGTAGCCAGGCTTCTCTTTCCGTGGTATTTCCCAGGCAAGAACACGGCAGTGGGTTGCCCTTTCCTTCAGGGGATCTTCCTGACCCAGGTATCGAACCAGTGTCTCTTACATTGGCATGCAGATTCTTTACCGCTGAGCCACCAGGGAAGCAAGCCTCCTTTTCCTCATTAAAAAGGTGGTCGATTTCTCCCTTGGCTTTCACACACATTTACTGTAGGAAAAAAGATGACATAAATGGATTGCATTTTCTGGTTGGGTCCATCATTGTATCCCTTGTGCCAAGCACAAGCCTGCTACATAGCAGATACTAAGTAAATGTTTGCTGAATGAGGAAATAAATGATCTTAAAGAAAAATGCCTTAGTTAGCCTCCTCTCAGAATTTGCCTTGAAGAAGCTTGAGAGAGCGTGTCGAAGTTGTGTGCATCACGAATATCCCAAATTCTTAGGCTCTAGAGAGGAGATTGTTAGGGGATATTTTGATAGATATATTGTTAGGGTCTGTATTTGATAGAAAGGACAAGTACCATAGTTTATTACCATTGTTGCAGTAACTTCGTCTCTGTCTCCAGATTAGCTCTGGGTTTTGTAGATGAATATTTGCTTTATTCATTCCCTCATTCAACAAATATTTATTTAGTATATACTATGTAGAAGGCTGTGCTTGGCACAGGACATATGGTAATGAAGACAAACAGACGGTGAGGTCCTTTATCTGGTTTTCTTTTCTCCACAGTAATGCTGTGAGGTGGACAGGGGAGAAATTGTGGCAAATTTGACAGAGGAAGAAGTTTTGTAGTTTCCACATAAGGGCCAAATTGTAAATATTTTTGGCTCTGTGGGCTGTGTAGTCTCTATTGCAGAGAATCAACTCCGCAGTTGTAGTGCAAACACAGCCGTAGAACTTAAATAAACATGGCTGTGTCTCAAAACTATTCATAGACACCGAAATCTGAATTTCATATAACGTTGTCACAAAATATAATTATTCTCTTGATTTTTCCCCAAGGATTAAAAATGTGAACTACATTCTTAGTTTGCAGGCCATTTAAATACAAGCAGCGGGCTGGTTTGGGCTATCATTTTAGGCCATAGTTTTTCCTCCCCCCCCCCCGCCCTGTTTTATGTGATTGGTTTTCTTAAGCTTAGACATAGTGCTTATAGTGGCTATAGAAGTGACTTCTCTCCCCTCACCCTACTATGTACATGTTTAAATCTCTTGATAAGAAAATCTTATCTATATGCCCAGAAATTTCTGAAAGATAATGACCTCAAAATGGCCATTGTTGGTAAGAGGAGGTGGTGGTTGGGGTTTGGTGACGAGGGCTTGGAAATGAGGTTCAGTCGTCCTTATCACTGGCAGGCTGCCTCCACGCCCAATGGCTGCTATTGATTGCATCTGCTTTTATTGTACTGTTTCAAGAGTTGTAGAGTGTTGCTATGGAATAGATACAGCACATCTGGAACTTGAGATGTGTCTGTTAGATTTTTGGTGGCATAGCAGATTCTACTTTCATAATAAGCAAACTGAAAGGTTGGTTCAATTTGTTCTGGCCGAATCAAATTCAGAGTCCACAGAGGTCACTTAATTTGGACCTTCCATACTCAATATCAAAGACAGTGAGATCAGTTGCTCTGAAATCAGTTTCACAATCTTACATAATTGAGAATGAGGATGTGTAGTGGTTCTTTTACTCAAATTACGTGCTCTCTCCTGTTAACTTTTTTACTCTCCCAAGTAGAGTCTTTAGGGAGGGATAGTCAAGAAGAATTAAGAAATACTATATAGAAAAAGTCTGCTTAGTGCTGGAGGACGTTGGCTCCAGCTCAGTGAAGCGGAGGGATATGCAGGTGTCTAAGATGCGGTGACCTCTCTCAAGCATGGCCGGAAAGAGGGCTCATCCAGAGTTCATTTTTGTTTGAAGAACTATGAAACATAAGGAATGGAAGATGATAATTTTTTTTTTAAAGTCAAATTGATATAGTTAGAATTCAAGTATAAGTAGTCAACCAAGTTTACCAGTTTTAGTAAGCTATAATATGCTTTGATGCCAGGTTTCCTGGTAGCTCAGACGGTAAAGCATCTGCCTGCCAGTGTAGGAGACCTGACTTCAATCCCTGTGTCGGGAAGATCCCCTGGAGAAGGATATGGCAACCCACTCTAGTATTCTTGCCTGGAAAATCCCATGGACTGAGGAGTCTGGCAGGTTATAGTCCATGGGGTCGCAAAGAGCCAGCTAGACTGTGTGACTGACACTTTCACTTTTACACTATCCTTTGATAGCCATTTTGCTTTTGTTCCTTAAGATCTGAGCCATTATGGAGCCATTGCACCATAATTTTTTTTTTTAGCTTGGAAGACAATTACATTAATTTTTACTTTCCCACATCACTAATCATGGATCAGTTTCAGTTTCAGTTTAGTCGCTCAGTCGTGTCCGACTCTTTGCGACCCCATGAATTGCAGCACGCCAGGCCTCTCTCCATCACCAACTCCCGGAGTCTACCCAAACCCATGTCCATTGAGTCGGTGATGCCATTCAACCATCTCATCCTCTGTCGTCCCCTTCTCCTCCCGCCCCCAATCCTACCCAGCATTAGGGTCTTTTCCAATGAGTCAACTCTTCGCATGAGGTGGCCAAAGTATTGGAGTTTCAGCCTCAACATCAGACCTTCCAATGAACACCCAGGATTGATCTCCTTTAGGATGGATTGATTGGATCTCCTTGCAGTCCAAGGGACTCTAAAGAGTCTTCAACACCACAGTTCAAAAGCATCAATTCTTCGGCGCTCAGCTTTCTTCACCGTCCAACTCTCACATCCATACATGACCACTGGAAAAAACATAGATGAGTGGCTAAATCTTGTATGTCCATCAGGAAAGTGTAGCACTACTGAGTGGCTGTTACATCCTATGGAAGACTCGGTTTTTGGTCCCAGTGTTAAAAGCACCCAGATTTGGCTGCATCAGCCCTGTTTGAAATGACCTATGCACCATAAATATGCTTCCCTTGTGGCTCAGTAGTAAAGAATCCACGTGCAACTCAGGAGACACAGGTTCGATTCCTGGGTCAGAAAGATGCCCTGGAGAAGGAAATGGCAACCCACCCCAGAATTCTTGCTTAGGAAATCTCAGGAACGAGGAGCCTGGTGGGCTACAGTCTGTGGGTTCACGAAAGTTGGACACAACTTAGTGACTAAACAAAATGATGCGCCGTAAATATAGTTGTAGTCTTATATTTCAGTAGTAAAATCTGTACTTATACAAATGAATAACATTGAAACCTCATTCTTAACAGGGTGGAAGAATGAAAGAAAAGAAAGATGAAAGAATGTTGAACCACTCCGCATGGCTGTATGATGGAAGGAAACGGAACTGAGAACCCCTGCAGTAGAACAATTGGATGGCTTCAACAAGATAATGATGCTAAGCCATGGCTTTGGAAATTCTCTAACTGCTTTTCTCGTCCTGAGCAAACGTTGCCACTTAGTCCCCAAACGGTAACTATGTGCAAGGCTAAGGACATAGCAAATTCCTTATGCAAATAGATAAGCGATCCATTTGGTCTGGGGCAGTCTCTCGCCCAGGAGTCTGTGCTGAGTTTTCCCTTGTGTCCTGCTTATATTACTTCTTGTAGCACATTGTTGTAATTCCTGACTCAATGAGGATACAGTTTTTTAAATCCTGTACTAATGAGTAACATTAGATGCTTTAAAGATGTGATGTTGAAATTTGGGGAAGATTTGTTTCTCAAAGTCACAGATTCCAAAGACAAAAATCCACATTTTAGAGTAAAATGGGAGGAAAATACGAAATAGATTTTATTTTACTGTAGCCTTCTGAATTCTGTGTCTTAAACTCACAGAAAGCTCGTATGACCTTGTTGATGATCTTTTTCTACTCAGGATTTCTCTTGAATATTTAAATATATCTGAGACTTCCTTTTTTTGTCTTTTCATAACGCTGTTGACTTTATCTGACTTCATTTGCTGTATCATGTTATCACCTTTTTTTTTTTCTCTTGTACGTGGGATTTAAATGAGACTTTACCATGAGTTTATATAAGAGTATTGATAACAGACTTTAAAAAAAAAATCAATTCCCTGTCATCTCCACATTTTCATTATATAGTTGCCTTTGTTGCATGGCATCAGTAACGGGAGTTATTTCAGAATTATTTTAGTTCAGGGACCATCTGCACTGAGGGCTGGCAGCTTCAGGCAGGGGTCCAGGGTGGCAGATCTGGGGCCTAAAGTTGTCACTTGACACAGACGTGCACCGTCACCTTTCTAGATCCAGAGTCTCGATTTTGTCAGTGGCACTCAGAATTGAATACATTCAGGAAGACCAACTCACAGTAACCCTGCCCACGAGAGCCAGATCTAAATCCATCAGAATGCCAATGAGTTCATTTCCAGCCTGAATTGTAATTACCACAAGGGTAGACTCCTTTTAGAATGGTCAGACCATTGCTATTACCTCCCTTTTGGGAAAAATCTTAACTGAAAGTCCAGATTTCTCCCATATGAGTATATCCTCCCAGGTGAGTGTAAAATCAGCAGAAGGAGTGAAATCATAGCAGCCAGATGGACCCTTCTATGCTCTAAGGGATGAGTATGTCTCAGTCACTGTATCAGGGCATCCTCTTCATCTTAATTGTGTCTGTACTCAGCCAAGAAAATCTGTTGATTGGTTGAACACCCCCCCCCCACCCCCCCCCCCACCCCCGCCGCACTGTCTTTCAGTGGCCAGGTACTCTGCTGAGCTCTTTAGGTGCACTATTTCATTTTACCCTTCTCACAAATGTAGTAGGTACATTCTGTTCCCAATTGAAGGATGGCAGGATTGAAGCATGGAGAGATTAGGTTAAGTCACTTACCCAAGGTCATAAAACTATTTAGTATCACATTCAAACCCAGGTCTCTGACCACAGGGCTGTGCTATAATCTTAATAAATGGACCAGCCTCAAGTGTCTGTGTTGGAGACATATGCTAAACTATTTCTCTTATGTCTGTTTCCCAGGTGGTTTCCTTATTACTCGAATTCTTTCCACTGGCTACAAAATAGTTGTAGGCGTTATGGCTTTAGGTCATGATGTCCCATGGTTTGCTAAATGTCATTAGTAACATGTTTAAGATCTACTCATGGATGGACCACTTGGGCAGATGGCCAATCTCATCCATAGTGTTTGATATCTTCTCCTCTGGAGGACTTTAATAAAACCACCTACGATCTGACTGCAAGAACTATATAGTATTTTCCTTAAAGCGCTTTGCTCATAAGCTGTCTTTAGTGAATACTGTTGTGACTGTGTTGTTTTTCATACCTGCTACCTGTTTTGTCTGCAGAAGGCACTGAGAGGCAAGGGGAAGTTATCAAAGGGAAGCCAGTGAGACATGGATGGTTAACCAGGCTTGTTAAATATGTGAACAGACCCCCTCCCCCAGTCTCTTAAAATTCAGGAAGGACAGTCTTAATTTTTGTTGTCTGTCTCAGTGTTCACCTCCCACTGAGGAACGCTCCTGATTTTAGCTGCCATTCCATTTGTGTGGTTATGATCGAGTGATATAAATAAGGTTTGAATAGTGTTCATTTTTAATGCAGTCAGTTGTGAGTAACCCCAAGTCACTGGCCTCATAAAATTAACTTGTGTTCTGGTTTTCTTTCCTCAGAAAGATTACATGGAGAACAAGAAAGTTGCTGTGGAACTAAAGGATGTACCATCTCCCCTTCATGCTGGCTCTAAACTTTTCCCAGCAGTCCCACTTCCAGATATCCACTCTCTTCAGCAACCTAAAGTACAGCTTTCAACTGTCCCCAAAGTAAGCTGCTGTGCCCATTGCACTAATGACCCTTCCACTTCGCCAGTGCGTTTTGGTGGTGGCAGTGGCGGAGGGACTGGTAGCTTGGTTCCCCCGGGCGCCCTGTTAGACTCGCAGAGCACCAGGACAATCACGTGTCAGGTAGGGTCAGGGCTTGCTTTCCAGTCTGCACCTCCACTCCAGAATGCCTCAGCTAGGAACACCTTGGCCGGCGTTGCAAGCGACTTTCCCAGCATGTGTCTAGAAAGTAACCTCTCTTCCTGCAAGCACCTGCCCTGTTGTGGGAAGCTCCATTTCCAGTCGTGTCATGGTAATGTGCACAAGCTGCATCAGTTTCCAGCTCTCCAGGGCTGTTCTTCCTCTGCGGGCTATTTCCCCTGTTCTGATTTCACAAGTGGGGCTCCCGGGCACTTGGAAGAACACATTTCACAGTCGGAGCTCACGCCTCACTTATGCACCAACTCTTTGCACCTAAATGTGGTACCTCCAGTTTGTTTAAAGGGCTCACTTTACTGCGAAGACTGTCTCAACAAGGTTTGTATCTTTTTATTTGTTATGTTGGGTGCAGCTAAGGTTTGAAGAATGATTTTAAAAATAAAATGACTTCATCTTTAAAAAAAAAATCTTGGTTTTGTGGGTGGGGTTGAAGATTCTTTCATGATGTGGCTTTCTCCCCATCAGCATAACTTCCTGTGGTTCAGAAAGAAAGCAAAGGGTACAATGGGAGGGACTGTTCAGAAAAGTGTAGTGGAATTATTCAGTTCATGCTTTTAGAGTCTCCTGTAATAAATCTGTCTCCTACATGGGATCCTAGCTTGGCAAGGCTTGTGCTCTCTTGTTTTTAAAGGCTGGAGCACAACTGGAATTTCTTAAAGGTAATGCTCACCTGATACATGGACCCATTCATGTAATATAGATGACTGCTTGTTGTCCTTTTGTAGTAATTGGGGGAACTTGAAATTTGGCCTCCATCACACCTGGGGTTCAAGTAAAGACTTTAACTTCCTTTTTTTGTGAAGTGTGTCTGAGGGTTTCTCCTGTAACAGACACGTGCCCCAGAATGTAAAGGTCTAATTGTGTGAATATCTTCCCTGATCATTTCAGGTCACTTTGGAAGTGAGTTTATGCTTTGGTAGTTCTGGGAAAGGTGATAGGAAAATACATTTTATCAGAGGTTAGCAGGTGGAAGGGAGAAACACTTAGACTGTGTTTTCAGTTGTTATGTGTAACTCTAGGTTCTGAAATAATATATCTGAAACCTCCTCTTTTTTAAAAAAATAGCCGGCAAGAAATAGTATAATTGATGCTGCTAAAGTCTGGCCAAATATACCACCTCCAAATACTCAGACTGCACCTGTTACTGTTCCTCTGTGTAATGGCTGTGGAACCAAAGGTACAGGAAAGGAGACCACGTTGTTATTGGCGACCAGTCTAGGCAAAGCCGCTTCGAAATTTGGTAAATGACAGATTCGTATAAAATGCATATTTAAATAGTTTTCAATACCTGATACTAACACTGCACCTAACTGCCTTTAAAAGATTCCTTGTGGTTCTAAAACTCCTGTGTATGTGAGTCGCCATTTCCATCTCTTGGTAAAAATCTTCTTATCCTTATAGACCAGTAGGTCAGTTGCCATTTATGTTGAGCCGGGGCTATTTGAGATCAGAAGCTGTGTATAGAAAAATGGAAAGTATATGAGGAGAAATGAGTACTGGAAGGTACTTGGTGTCAGCTTAGGTTCATAATCACACTTGTTTGTTGTATGTTGCTCGGACATAATTAGTATTTAGAAATGGCTGACAAAAAAACAGTATTTGAAAACCTAAGATCATTTTCCCCTAAAGTAGCTGTTATGATATTTTATCTTTTAAAAACATTTTTTCAAAAGTTGGACCAGATGTTACTGCAGTGTTAAAAGTCATTAAAAGTCAAGGGCTGTAACACCTTCACCATTCATTTCATTGTTCTCCCACACTGAGTGAGGTGTGGGCCCAGCATGACGACAGGCCCCAGAGGGCAGTGTCCAGTCAGTCACCTGTGTATTAGCGTTGAGGAGCATACCTGGTCAGCGTGAGGATGGCTCGCACTTTGTGATGGATTGATTGCGGGCCTAAAGTAAATCGACCTTTGGATTTGTTCTCTCCTGAAAAAGGAATTAACGCTTAGAGATACTTTGGCAACTTGGGGTTGTCTTACTGGGCCAGCCAGTGAGGTTGGCGTCCTTAAATTTAACATCAATTTATAATTTCATTTTCCTGCCCCTGGGAACGATAGGTAGCTACCTGTTGTCTTTAATATCTTCACCAGTTTTTTGCTGTGTGTAATCAAAGGTTTTCACATTTCTCAAGGGTCAACGGAAGTTGCGCTGGCCGGACAGATGCTAGAGAACTTACCCCCCATTGGGGTTTTTTGGGATATTGAAAACTGCTCAGTCCCGTCTGGCCGCTCAGCTACTGCAGTTGTACAGAGAATCCGGGAGAAGTTTTTTAAAGGCCACAGAGAAGCAGAATTCATTTGTGTATGTGACATCAGTAAAGAAAATAAAGAAGTCATTCAAGAGCTGAATAATTGCCAGGTAGATAAAAATTCTTTTTTCTTTTTTTTTTTTAATCTCAGTAGAAGAATAAGCACGTGATTTTTTTTTTTTAAGAACTCCAGTTGAAAATTTGTTATTAATCATAAGTTTGTGCTAAGTTGGTAAATAAAGGAATTAGGAAAAGATTATTTCTTTAAGTACCTGAAATCATTTAATCATGTCTGATTTTTTAGCAAGTCTGCTTACGTGTGACTAGCGCTTTCCTAGTATAGTGATTCCATATGTATCATTTCCTTTGATTCTCATAACTGCTCTGTGAATGCTCATAGGATTTATGATTTGGAATTTACAAATGAAAGGGCCCAAGAGGTTAAGCAACTCTTTTAAGATCACACGGCCAGTGAGGGGATGAACTTGGATTTAAATCCAGATTGACCTCCAAGTCTGTTCTCTTAAGCTGGAAGCGAATAACATCAAACACAGCCCTGAGTCTTACCTTAATCATAGATCAAATCTCTGCCACCCACACGTTGTTAGCAGAAGATGCTGCTGCTGCTGCTGCTAAGTCGCTTCAGTCGTGTCCGACTCTGTGCGACCCCATAGACGGCAGCCCACCAGGCTCCGCCGTCCCAGGGATTCTCCAGGCAAGAATAGCAGAGTGGGTTGCCATTTCCTTCTCCAGTGGATGAAAGGGAAAAGTGAAAGTGAAGTCGCTCAGCCGTGTCCGACTCTTAGCGACCCCATGGACTGCAGCCTACCAGGCCCCTCCGTCCATGGGATTTTCCAGGCAAGAGTACTGGAGTGGGGTGCCATTGCCTTCTCCGGCAGAAGATGCTAGAGAGAGCTAATTTAACTACTTCAAATTTCACTTTCTATTCTGAAAGGGGGATGGATGAAGTGCAAAAGCAGAAGATTAGAGATGAAAGTAGGGATAATAATGAATCCAGTTAATTTGTCTGGAGAACTGAATGTGAAATTATTGAGATTTGATTGTAATTTTTTTTTTCCCCATCCCTGAGTGGCAGTAGAAATCAAAGGTTCCTCAAGAACTGTCTATTAAGATGTGGGCAGAATGTGTAGTGATTTTCTAACCTCAGCTCTTTCTCATTTGTCCTTATTATAAATTAATGCAGGTAACCGTTGCCCACATCAATGCTACTGCAAAGAACGCTGCTGACGACAAGCTCCGCCAGAGCCTCCGAAGGTTTGCAAATACTCACACTGCTCCTGCCACTGTGGTTCTTGTGTCAAGTAAGTGTAAAAACAATCTGCTAGTTTCAGCTAAACTCTCTATGTGTGAATTATCATAGAAGCCAGAATATGTTAAAATGTGCCCCCAAATATGCTGAAATACATGGGACATGCTTATGCTTACCTTTGAAAACTTAAAAAAAAAAAAAATGGATCTACATGGATTTCTGTAATTTTCTCCTGGGAATTTGAGTAAGGATTCTTACAGGGCCAAGTTTATTAAAGAAATGTAATTTTTTTTTATTTAAGTCCTGGGCCCCGTTTTGCTTATTTAAAAGAAAAATCCAAGATGAAGTTGGGGCTCCCCAGAACATTAATATTTGTTCCTTTTTACTACTAAAAGTAATGTGTCTTGGGAGTTCAGCGTGAGTCTATGGTAAAATTGTCTTACCGTGTTAATTCTTCTGATATGAAATGTGTTCCTATTCTAAAAAGGGGTCGGGGGGCCACTTTGAATACAGTCCTGCTGTTTCTTTCTTCTCAGTGGGTATTATTAGAGATGCCTCTCTGTCAAGTGTTTCTAATCTTTGGAGATGGGCGTGGGCTGTACCCTGTCTTTCAGCTGATGTCAATTTCGCATTGGAACTTAGTGACCTGAGACACAGGCATGGTTTCCATATAATTTTGGTCCATAAAAACCAGGCCTCAGAAGCACTGCTGCATCACGCCAACGAGCTGATCAGATTTGAAGAATTCATTTCTGACCTGCCCCCCAGGTTACCACTAAAAATGCCAGTAAGTGGGTTTGTTTTCTTTCTGCTGTAATCTAGTTAAGATTGTGAAGACTCAAGACAGTCCTCCATAATGGATGTCCAAGCCCAGGTGAGGGTGTTCTTTGTAGTAGGCTGGCTAGATTTTGAAATAGGCCCAGAAACTTTCCATTCTCTTACAAATATACAGAGAAATGATATGTGAATTTTTTTGGTTTTGTTTTCATTTTTTTGTTTGTGCTGAGTCTGTGTTGCTGCTTGTGGGCTTTCTCTAGTTGCAGCGAGCAGGGGCTACTGTTTGTTGCGGTGCACGGGCTTCTCATTGTGGTGGCTTCTCTGGTTGCAGAGCACAGGCTCTAGGCGCTCAGTTTTCAGTAGTTGCAGCACTTGGACTCAGTAGTTGTGGCGCATGGGCCTAGTTGCTCCATGGCATGTGAAGTCTTCCTGGAGCAGGCATTAAACTCATATCCCCTGCATTGGCAGGCAGATACTTATCCATTGTACCACCAGGGAAACCCAGTGTGTGAATTTTGCTTTTATATTTTTCAAACTGTCACAGGAAACTGACTTTTAGATTCACCTTACTGACAACCACTTGCCGGTTAGCAGTGTTGTGTGTCAGGGTATGGCTATGGCAGTAATGGAATGAGAGTTACTACTATTTTTGCCCAAGTTTTAAGGGTCAAGAAGATGATGATGGTTTGCATATATTGGTGTGGTTGGAGGCAAATAAGCAGAATGATTATACAGTTGTGACACTTAATCCTGAAGCTCCAGCTGGCCTCTGAGCCTGTCTTCTCTGGTTGCAGACCCTGCCTTGCACGAGCACAATCAGGAGTAGTGGGCACTACACCTGTCACCCTGATAAGCCACTTAATAGGAGAATGTGCACGTGTTTCTAGCAAGACGAACATTTCTCACAGTCTTGATTTAGGATAAGGTGTTCACTAGGACACTGAACTTGTGTTTAAGCTGTTTGGAGAATATATATGGCTTCCCTGGTGGCTCAGATGGTAAAGAATCCGCCTGCAGTGCAGGAGAGTCGAGTTCCATCCCCAGGTCAGGAAGATCCCCTGGAGAAGGGAATGGCAACCCACGCCAGTATTCTTGCCAGGAGAATCCCATGGACAGAGGAGCCTGGTGGGCTGCAGTCCCTGGGGTCACAAACAGTTGGTCATGCTGCTGCTGCTGCTGCTAAGTCGCTTTAGTCGTGTCCGACTCGGTGCGACCCACTGAGCGACTAACACACATTAATAATGATAGAAAGGAGCTGTAGCGTGGATGGTCCAGAGGGTGGGCAATCCCATTCACGAAATGCAGTTTTAACATACTTTAATAACTTGAGAGTTACAGAAGCACTTTAGGAATGATCTCACCCAACCTCGTTTTAGTGAGGAGGAAGTCAGCACCTTGGAAAAAAAAGCAAGCCACTGGAGGTCCCACCATGATTGCCTCCAGATTCAGGCGCTTGCAGTGCTGGTCCCTCTGCACCCACTGATACCCAGTGAGATCAGAGCCTGGCCTGAGATTAAACACATGCTTAGGATGGTCTGCAGTTGGCAATACCTGTTTCAAGCTTTGGAGCTGCACCCTTAATTCACTTTTGTTGTTATTCCTTTTGTCTTCTGGCTGTAGCTACATTTCCTCCCTTTGCTTCTATTTGGCACTCCCTGTTTTAATCTGTAAGGCCTTTAAGTTAAATGTAGTATCTTAGGTGAGAGGTTACCCATTGTAGAGATCCTTTTTCCTTATGATTAAAAAAAAAAAACCTGATTATTCAGAACATTTAATCTTACCACGTATTTTTTCTGATTCACCAGAGTGACAATTTTAGGTACATTTCTTCTTTTTTTTTTTTCTGTGTTTTTCAGTCCAAGGATGTGTACCCTTTCCCATGGAAATCTCTGTTCTCCCTCCCCCGAGGTCACTGTAGTTTGGAGATTATTGTTCTTTGTAATTGAGTGTGGGCCCCTGAGTCCACGTGTTTTAACGCTTTGTCTGTGTCCACAGTGCCACACTCTGCTCTACGTTTATAACCTACCAGCCAACAAAGACGGCAAGAGCATCAGCAACAGGCTCAGACGCCTGTCCGATAACTGTGGCGGGAAAGTGCTGAACATCACAGGCTGCAGCGCCATCCTCCGCTTCATAAACCGAGACAGCGCGGAACGGGCTCTGAAGCGAATGGAAAATGAAGATGTTTTTGGTAACAGGATCATCGTGTCATTTACTCCAAAAAGCGGCGAACTCTGTGAAACCAAGAGTTCAAACGCAACTGCTGATAAAGTGAAGTCTCCCAAGAAACTTAAGAATCCAAAATTGTGCCTCATCAAAGAAATAAGTGAGTCACCTTCCAGTGCCAAAGCCGCACCTGGAAAAGGGTCGCAGGCAAATTCTGGATCTGCTCCCAAAAACACCAACGTGAAAAGTTTACAGGTAATTGTGACACCTCTTGCTTTCTGAAGTTTATGCTAGGTTTGCTTTCGTGGTCTCTCTGTTTTACCTGCTCACCTGCTTTTGGTGTGTCTATACTTTTTTTGTTTTCCTACCTTTTCGAGGCTGTTTGAAGTCAGGTGTTTCCTGTACAAGGTCTGACACAGCTTGGAGACTTTAACTATTAAACTCCCTTGCTCTTGTCTCTCTTAAGGAGCTGTGCCGCCTGGAGTCGAAGACTGGCACTCGAAGCAGCGAGCACCAGCAAGGCCATCTGAGGCCAGGGGTGCCTCCTCACAGAAACTCAAGTGCTGCAGCACCCGCACCTAAAACCCCAGGGTTGGCAGAATCTGTTTACAAAACCAATCCCAAGTAGGTTCCGTTACTCTCCCTCGTAGCTGCTTGTATTGATGTGAAGGAAAACAAGTGACCTCTTGCCTGCAATGTTTCCCTCCACCAGGAGAGAGAACCTCAGCGCCCGCAGTGTTACCAGTTCTCCTGTGGAGAAAAAAGAGAAAGAGGAGACTCTGTTCCAAGTGAGTTACCCATCTGCTTTTAGCAAGTTGATCGCATCCAGACAAGTGAGTCCCCTGCTCACGGCTCAGCCTTGGTCTTCTCGGTGAGTGGGTCTTGATCTGTGGTGTGGCTGTAGGCAGTAGAAGGGCCTATGAAGTAATCTGTTTATTCAACAGAATTCAAGCAATACAGAACTGCATAATTAAAAGAGAAATCTTAGTACTATGTATAAAATAGGTAGCTAATGAGAACCTGCTGTACAGCACAAGCAGCTCTACTTGATGCTCTTGGTGACCGAAATGGGAAGGAAATCCAAAATAAGAAGGGATAGCTGACCTTGCTGTACAGTAGAAACTTAACACGACATTGTAAAGCAACCTTACTTCTCTAGTAAAAATTTATAGTAAAAATTTTAAAAATTGAAAATGTTTGAACCATAAAAAGTAATAAAAATAAAAGAGAAAGCTTCCACTGCTCTTCTGCCAGTTCCCTTTTCCTCGGGTAACATTTGGGGGATCGCTTCTTGCCTTTCTCCATCCTCCATGTGGGAGTCTTGGTAAGCCGAGGTCAGAGAAGCCTGTCCTGGAGTCCTTGGCCAGTGATGGGGGGCACATTAAGATGTCTTTACTACGTGCATATCACTTCACCACTTCATTGGACTGAGAAAGAGGCCCAAACTGACATGCATTGGTTCTTTTTATTCATAGGGTTATTATTGGAAACTGGGAAACAAAGGTCTCTGTAAACATCTGTGTAACACCTTAAAAGCTTTCTGAATTTACTCTGAGTAATTCTGGAAGCTCGGAAAATAAGAGGAGCCGTAAGGCCATGTTAGGTCTCATGAGCTCCTACTAGCATTGTATTTATTCTGCTGGGTTGGTGAAAACTCACTGTTGAAAGTGACTTTGAACCTGTAAAATGGTGTCTACAAATTGATGTAAAAGTTGTCCTCCCAGGGAGAAAAGCCGCAACATATGAGCAAGAATATCTGGCTTTTTCAGAGTGGGGAGAGGGTAAATGGCTGACGTTGGTATCACAGGCTGATTTCCTAAGAATAAATACCCAAAGTGGAAAATGAATTCATCAGGCCTGCCTGTAATTTCTGCCTTTAGCTTTAAATAATCCAACAAAAGAATGTTTGATGTTAAGTAAAATTTTTGTTGTTGTTAATCAGGATATCAACAGACAGTACTTCTGACAATGAGTCTAATCAGTGTGATGTTTTAAGAAAAAGCACATTTGAGGACCAAACTGTATTTCGGAAAACAGTTTTTAATGTAGTTTCAAGCAAAATCTAAATGACATAAACTGAATAAATAGAATAACAGTTTTAAAACAGTTTTTAAACAGTTTTTAAGCCTCACTCCATACGTTTTAAGCAGGAGTCTGTCTCCAAACCTCTTAAACAGAGCATCCCCGCTTGCTTTCAATGCTGCACGTTCGAGCGTTGGCGCCGACTGCCCAGACCCATTCGCGCATGGTGTTGATGTCCAGATCAGCAACCTGGACTACAGGTTGTCCCGGAAGGAGCTGCAGCAGCTCATGCAGGAAGCATTTTCTAGGCACGGCAAGGTAACCTTTTCACTCTCTTTCTTGTCTTTGTTCTACCCCTTGCTGCATTTCAAGATGAGTGTACTTGACGCAGCACACATAACCACAGGCAGGCGGTAAGCGTTGCTTCACGCGATTGAACGCCTTCTTTTTTCACTCGGGTCTCCTCGTGCTGGTGCTGTATGTTCAGTTTTTAGAACACAGCCCCAGGGAGCAAGAAGCCTGGCAGAGACGTACTTGTGGGCCTGGGCAGGAATTTAAGTGGCTCTTTGGGAAATAAAACACTGATGGATTTTAGTTAGCTCCAGCAGGTAAAATGCAGAAACAGGATTCTAAAATGATGTTGGCTGTTTTTGTTTGTTCATCTTACAGTGTCTGATTCAGTTTTTAGGCACAGGTTGCTAAAAAATGCACCTTTTGCTGGTTCTTAAACTGGCTCTGCCGCAGTTTTGGCAGGATCTGGAGAAGACCCAGTATGTCTTGGCCCCTGAGCCTGCCTTGGAGAGCTCTGTGTACCAGAGCACAGGCCGGCCAGGCTGGTGTCACGTCCCTGAAGGTCACTCATCCTAGCTTGCTTCCGTTGTGGTCGGCGGAAGTGTGGAGTTCAGACAGGTTCCCTCACGGCAGCACTGAAGTCCACAAGCGAGTTCCTTAGTGATTGACCTTCAGTTTCAAGAGGACACGGTTCTGGTAGATCGGCATTCTGTTTTCTTTTTACTGCTGCAGGTGAAGAGTGTTGAGCTCAGCCCCCACACAGATTATCAGCTCAAAGCTGTGGTTCAGATGGAGAACTTACAAGAAGCTATCGGTGCAGTGAATAGCCTCCACAGATACAAAATTGGCAGCAAGAAAATCCTGGTCTCACTTGCCACAGGAGCTGCTAATAAATCACTCTCTTTACTGAGGTAAAGAACAAGCTGTTTATTTCAAAAATGTTATTTTTGGCCCAGAAACAATTTTAGAAATAATAAAAATAGATTTTATCCAATCCCCAACCCTCTTGTGATGCTCACATATGCAGTAATACTTTTTCCCTGCTCCCTTGATAGAGTTAGAAATAAGGTAGAAGTTAGTAATAAGCCAACTAGAATAATTTACTCTTGTTCAAGTCATTAATCAAAGATGAATTTCAGTTTAATCTTGGCAGGCATTTAAGAGTAAAATAATATGCCACATATCCAGAACAGGTTCTAAAAATAGTGGACCTCTACAGCAAAAGTTTATAAGCCTAGAAAGTCTGGAATACTACCTTCCAATTTTAGTAGAAGGTAGATTTGTCTATAAGGGGTAAATCTACAAAGTTCTATGCTCTCAACTTGCAGGTACATCTTCAATGTCAAATAGACACCCAGCCCCATACATCTACATTATAATCAAATTAATCTTAGGAGTCTGGTGATGGTTTTATTCATAATATGCTTTTGACGTAGAGCACTGTTTAAGTTTTAGGTGTACAGCATAATGATTTGTGCACTAGTAATTAATATACTGTTGTCAGTCAATTATACTTCAAAAAAACAAGCAAACTCACAGAAAAGAGTGATTAGCTTTGTAGTTACTAGAGGTGGGGGGTGGGGAGTAATTGAATAAAGGTGGTCTAAAGGTACAAACTTCCAGTTACAAGATAACCCAAGTACTAGGAATGTAATGTACAACATGATTAATACCCTTAACACTGCTGTCATGCATGAAAAGTGTTAGGAGAGTATACCAAAAGAGTTCTCATCACAAGGGGGAACATTCTTTTTCTTTTGTTTTGTATCTGGATGAGATGATAGATGTTCACTTAACTGATTGTGGTAATTTCATGATGTATCCAAGTCAAAACTTCACCATTATTTTAAGTTATTTTTTTATTTCCTCGAATAAAAATAATACTCATTGAAGAAAATTTGGAAATTTCAGGAACATAAAAGAAGCTGGGGACAGAAGAATCATCCATAATCCTATGGCTCAAAGTCAGTCACTCTTAAGGATATTCAGTTGTGTATCTTCAGCTGTGGGGAGTCCTCTCCCATCTTTCTGATAGAACTGCCCTGTGGCAGGGGACAGGCTCGTCTGCCCTTTGCTTTCTGATACACAGGTGTGGAAAGCTCTGCTTGAGTTTGATAAAAGTCCCAGTGTATGATTACATATTCTTTAATTGCCATGTTCCTAAAGTCCATTCTTTTAAGTTTTTCTGGAAGCTCAAACTTTGAGAATAAATGAGTATATTTATTTTGTGTACACATTGTGTTAATTGAATGAACTCTTGTTTTTAAAAACAACTTGGAACAGAGGAAGACATCTATTCTCTAATGGACTAACCGTTTTTCTTGCAGCGCAGAAACAATGTCCATTCTTCAGGATGCTCCCGCCTGTTGTCTGCCTCTTTTTAAACTCACAGATATCTATGAAAAAAAGTAAGTGAGGGTTGTTTTCATTGATCCAGCCAGTGCTGATGGGTGACTTACACTGGTAGCAACTCGTAGGGAGCCAGGGGAGGAAATAAGACCAAGACAGTGGTGTTCAGATTGAAAGTCCAGTTTTAACAACACATATTTTAAAAATGTCTTTTATTTTTAGTAAATTTAGACCTCAGTCCCTAAAGCTGTACATGTATCTTTTCCACTTGGCTGATTTGTTCTATTATTCATTGAGTGAACATTTTCAGGCACCTTCTAGATTGTAAGCTCTGGACAGGAGGCACTGGATCAGACCTAATACTGAGTCTTCAGTGCTCAGTGCTCAGCAGACACTCAGCAAATCCCAGTGGAGCAAAAGGCTCTGGAGGGTGCAGAGCTGGGAAGACAGCCCATTTCTTTGAGTGGGGGGACATGTCTGGAAGGGAAAAAGACAGTCACCACTTATTGTATAGAACAAAGAAAACCGTCCTTACAAAGGAGAAAATGCCTTGAGATTACAGAGGGTGCAAGGAACCAGGAGTATGGCCATGATCAATAGCATGGGTAGTGGGAGCCACTGAAGTGTCAGAGAAAGGAGGGGAGAGGGGAGGTATGGTGGGAAGGCTTCAGGCAGGGGTGGTGTCTGAGCTGGAGCGAACGGAACTGGGGGAGGGGGGACACAGAACGTGGGCACCAGTCCTGGCTCTAAGCAGACACTGTCAGAGGAACTAGACACCACAGACGTTTCAGATGTCGGTGAAATAGGGCTTAGTAATTAGTTTTATGTAGCAGGCAAGGTAAAAAGTAGAGGTCAGTTTAATTCTGAGTTTTTTGCCCCAGATGACTAAGGGAAAGGTTATATGGTTAAGCTGGAATAGAAAAGAAATAAAGCTTGTTGAGGAGGTACAGGAAGTTTTTAATCTTGGTGTTGAGCATCCGAGTTTTAGGGAGCAATTGGAATGTCTGGGAAGAGAGTTCAGGGGGTCTTCTACGACTGTGGAGTCTCCTTCAAGAACGAAGTCAGCTCTGAAGATAATGGCAGTTGTTTGCCTAAAGATGATCTTGGAAGACCTAGGAACATCAGCTCAGAGGAGTGAGAGGAGAGCCAGAGAGAGGGCAGAACTGGGTGGAATGCCACTAGGGATGAAGCTGGCGGGAACCCAGAGGCCAGGATGCTATCAGGAGTGGGGACAGTCTGAGAAAGAGGTGTGAGGTTTGGAGTTGGGGAGGAGGCAGCCTCTGGTGACTTGGAAGCTGACGCCTAAGAGTCCTGTGGAGAAAATCCTGGAGGAAACGGGGTGGCAGACTGGATGGTGAAATAGCAGAGGCGGCTCTCGAGAGACCAGCTGTTTCCATTTCAGAGAAGATGCAAGAGCTCCAGACTGAGAGAGCACAGAGGAGACTGGGCTTCTATGGAGCGGGGCAGTGTGGGGGGTGGGGACCAAGACTTGAGACTGACGTATGCAAGGAGATCTGAGCATGTAGACAGGGCACTGGGAGGAGACAATTAGAGCAGATAACATTGAATAGGCACTTACTGTGTGCCATGCTCTCTGCATATATACCATGTGTAATCCCCATCAACTCCATGATGTAGGGATTGCCACCCCGTTTTACAGATGGGAAAACTGAGGTATAGGTTGGTTGTATAACTTGACTAAGGTCTTACAGGTAGAATCAGGATTTGAGCTCACATTTGTCTGCCTTCAGATCCTGTGTCTTTGTGTTCCAGGTATGAAAGACACAAGTCAGAGTGGTGATTGGGGAGTCAAGTGTAGTGTAGATCAGAAGACTGAAGCATAGTGGACGTGAGGAGTAGCAGGAATGGGGAATACCTCCGAGGGAGGGGAGCAGAGATGATGAGAGGTAATAGGGATTTGGAAGTGAAGGGGAGGCCAAGTTGACAAGGGTTATAGCAGATAGCTTTCCATCTCAGAAATTTAGGTGAGGCATTTACAGAGACTGGGGTCGGAGGGTATTTACCAAATGATACATATAATCACTGTAATGGGCAGTGGGCCCGGGATGACTGCAAGGAGTGCTGAGTGTTACTGGTTTGACGGTGAATGAATTTATAGTAGAATTATCCCAGTTTTACTTTACAGGGATCCATTCTTGGTTACAGAGCTTTATCTAAACAGGTCAGGCATTTCTCTACAATTGAAGAAAAATATTCTCTTTAAGTCAGCATCTTTCTCTCTCTCTTTTTCCTTGTTTCTAGGTTTGGACACAGGTTGAATGTGTCAGATCTGTATAAACTAACAGACACGGTTGCAATCCGTGAACAAGGAAACGGCAGGCTGGTGTGTCTCTTACCCAGCAGTCAGGCCCGCCAGAGCCCCTTGGGGTCTTCCCAGTCTCACGACGGCTCTTCGACAAACTGCAGCCCAATTATATTTGAAGAGTTAGAATATCATGAGCCTGTCTGCAGGCAGCACTGTCCCAACAAGGATTTCAGGTATGTTACCCATTTCCTTTGAGAAACAATCGTTCTGTAAAAGGTCGTGGAGCATCTGTTAGAATTACCTTGGGAACGTCTTAGACCACTGAGAAGTGTCAGCTCTCTGTTTCTGTTCTCTTTTCTGCAGTGAACATGAATTTGATCCAGACTCGTACAAGATTCCTTTTGTGATTCTCTCTCTGAAGACATTTGCGCCCCAGGTCCATAGTCTTCTGCAGACACACGAGGGCACCGTGCCTTTATTAAGGTGACTGTCAAAGCCATTGTGATGCCTTCGTTCTCCTCTTTCTAGGAAGTCTACCCTCTGCCTGTGCCTCTCCCAGAGCACTCACTGTACCAGGCTTCAGCCTATATTTTTAGCTACCACTTGTAGTCAAAGTGTATCTAACATGGGATCCATTCACTTGATATTTCAACAAGAACATTTCCTGTTTGTGCTGAATTTTAGAAACATCAGCATGTGTGGGGCGGATTCTCCTCCACAGAGAAGAGGTGGTTGGAAGTGCTGTGCACAAGTACTGTGAGAGGGTGCACAGTCTCAAATAGTTGTGGATTGCAACATTTAAGGGAGAAAAGTATTCTTCACTAGTCCATTTAACCACATCATGGGCCACATGGTAGGCTTAATAGAGGGGCCAGGATGGTAGCAAGTTGCTTTAAAGCCACTATGTTTAGAGGAGCTTGAACTTGGAACCCAGTTACCTTACTTTTAATCCTCCCCTGCTAGAAAATTGCCCGGAATTTTTGGTACCATCAGAATGCATCACAGAGAGATAGTGATCACCTCTGAAGGACTTTAATTTTAACTTTCAAAGCCAGACCATGGGCACCTTAATGGATGTGTTAAAAGCAGCAGTCTGTTTGCCAGGTGCTCTGTTTTTTCATTATTTTGATGAACCTTTTCTCCTGCCCCACTTCAGTTTTCCAGATTGTTATGCCGCAGAGTTTGGTGAACTGGAAATAGTGCAGGAAAACCGAGGCGGGGGCGTCCCCTTGGAACACCTCATCACCTGCGTGCCGGGTGTGAACATCGCCACCGCACAGAATGGCGTCAAAGTAGTTAAATGGATTCACAACAAGCCCCCACCTCCAAACACGGGTAGGTTTCAGGTATTTGGTCCTTTCAAGCCACGGTGTACTGCAGTACAGGCTGCTGGCCTTCCTCTCAGATAGCAGCACTGTTTGCCCATCATAAAGCAGCATGGTTGTCTCCTTTGATCTTTTGAAAACTTCAGAGTGCTGATGGTTTGGCAGAACTAGCCTTTTGAAAAGTACCAGTATAAATTATTTTTTAAAAAACTTTTTCTTAAACCCAGATTCCACAGTTACAAATCTTCTCTAGTTATGTAATTTCGTAAAGCTTGTTTGGCTTGCCTTTTAAAAATCATTTCAGATCTTTGAAGGAAGTATCTCTGAGTATTTGCTCCAGTAATTTATTCTGATCAATGTTGTTGACTTCGATCAATGCAAAAATAGATTTAACTCTTAAGTGTCAGGGACCAGGACCTTTGATCTGGGATATACATGAGATTTTAGGCTTTGGCGACCCCTGAGCTGCAAGTGTCTGATCCTGTTACCTGAGCACAGCACTGTTACCTTGGCCCCCAAAACTTCCTCCTCGTCTCCTCCCACCTTCCCCTGCCCCTTCCCTGTAGGAAGAAAGGTCAGGATGACGAGGGAGCTGTTTGTACCGGAGCCTCTCCCAACCTTTCCCCTCAGGCGTAGACCCTCCAGGCCCCTGTGTTGTGCTGTTTCCTCCTTTCTCCTGTGTCATTAGCCCACTAGGCCCTTATAAAGGTTTCCATCTGATTATTTATACTATTATAAATAAAATAATCAGTGTCTTAATTATATGAACATTCAAGATAAATTTGAAAACTGTTTCTTAGTTTTATCTCATGCTAGTTCTGCATCATTGCTTTCCATGGTTATCTGGGCAACATTTGCAGCCCCTCTCTGGGTTAAATAGGCCCTTCTGGGCTACCTGCTTAACAACCATGTATAACTTTGTTTCTCTGGGAAAGTATATGTTAATGACACCATTATAAATGGTTCTTTGACATACAACCAGTTTATAAACTGGGAACTTCCTCTGTATCTCCTCTTCCCTTTTTTTTTTTTTTAACTGAAACTAATTTATTTGGAATCCCAATTTTTTTTCCCCATACTTTATTTTTAATTGAAAGAAAATTGCTTCACAGTGTTGTGTTGGCCTTTGCCATAGTATTCTTCCCTCTTAAGTTCTCACTGCGTTGAAGTATGCTTCACTTTGGCAAGTTGACTTCCAGAAGCAGTGGGAAGGCATTTGCCAGTCTGTAAACAAGTTGGGTTATCCTGTTGGTTATCTAGGACCTGAGTTCAGCAGTGGGGAAGTGACACAGCTATTTGGTCTTGTGCACTGTCATTATTGAGTTCACACAGGGAGTGCAAGGTTAGTTATTTCTCTTTCTGCTGCTGCAGTCATGCTTTATGTCTTTTGCATGTTCCTGTTTTCTCCCCAAATATGTATTAGACCCTTGGCTTCTGCGTTCTAAAAGTCCTGTGGGTAACCCCCAGCTGATCCAGTTCAGTAGAGAAGTGATCGATCTATTGAAGAACCAACCATCCTGTGTCATACCGATTAGTAACTTCATCCCATCTTACCATCATCATTTTGCAAAGCAATGCCGGGTATCAGACTATGGCTATTCCAAGCTGATCGAATTGTTAGAAGCAGTGCCTCATGTGTTGCAGGTAAGGAATGCTGAGAGTTCATTTGTTTAACAGTGGAAATGTCCCTCCGTGGCTTTGAGTCTCTCTGCCAAAGAAACAGGGTAGCTGTTAACTTAATTCCTAAGAAGTCAGCTCAGAGCAGAGTGTCCTGTAAAAACTGTCTTTATACACATGTGTGTCTTCTCAGTTGTTCAGAAAGCTGTGAGTTTCCAACTGAAAGGAACTCTTAAGTGCACTGAGGAATACTTTCCTTCTCACCTCTATAGACTGCCCTCCCTCCTCCTAGCACAGTCCTTTCTCACTCTTCCATAGGAGCTGCTATAACACGGGCTTACTTTTCTCATGAAGGAGTTCAAGACCAGTTACTGGACTGGAGCCTGACAGTGCTTCCTAAGGAGTCTTTGCCTATTAACCTACAGTGTGATAATAACTTCCCACTTGTAAACAGCCTGCAAAATTTGAGCTGTCGTTTAGAGACAAAATCAGTTGCTCAGGTTGATAACATGCTCTTCATTTCTATATTCGTGACTGTTTAGGAAAGAGCATGCAAGGAAAGAAAAGGGATCCCAGGCACATGAGCAGTTGTTCATTCTGACACCTACACTTCGTTTATCTACCTGTGTTTCAAAGTGCAGATATCGTACATAGAAGGATTGTTCCCTGAGGGCAGTAACAGGAGAGCGAGCGCGAGCCATCAAACAGAGAGGCTCTGCCAAGGTCTTAGGAGTGTAAATAACCCAAGCATCTGGTTTGCAGATTCTTGGAATGGGCTCCAAACGTCTGCTGACCCTTACCCACAGGGCCCAGGTGAAGCGCTTTACTCAGGATCTACTCAAACTTCTCAAAGCCCAAGCCAGCAAACAAGTCATTGTGAGAGAATTCGCACAGGCTTATCATTGGTGAGTTGAGAAGAGAAAAAATGAAAAGCAAATATTTTAAGATACCTTTTCTTCCAAATTTAAGAATAATGATCTAAGTTTTTCATTCCGCATTCTTTGGGAAAAACTTAAAAAGTGATTTTGGCAAGTACTGCTTCTCATTCTTCACCCATCTCCATGATTAAAACCTAGGTGTTTCTCAAAGGACTGGGATATCACTGAATATGGTGTTTGTGAGTTGATTGATATCATATCAGAGATCCCAGACACCACCATCTGCTTGTCCCAACAAGATAGTGAAGCGGTGATTTGTATCCCCAGAAGAGGTACGTGCCTTACATTTGCTGGAAGGAGGTTGTCTGTCTCAGTGGTCACTGTGACAGGGAATCTCACAGTGATGCGCTCTCACCCCCTCCTCATGGTTCCTGGGGATGCCGTGGAAAGTGCAGTGTGAACTCTGCACTGCCAGGCAGTGGGCCCTAGCTTCTTCAGAGTAGAGGAAGGCACTTGTTGAGAAGAAAAGCAGGCTGTTTTTTCAGAATTCACTCTAAGGGAAAAGGAGGGCATAACCAGCACTTTTTTAAAATGTCTCCTTTAGCCTGTCTGTGGCTGCTTCTGCTGTAATTACCCACATGAGTCAGCTACCTGGCTGTTGCTTGTCTGATTTTTCACTCTAAGATGTTTTCCTCTGCACACCTGAGAAGGAAAAAAGACACAAATGAATGTTTCATCTTTCACATTTTGTTAGTTCAGCTGAGTCTGAGATGGGAACTAAGAAAAGTTAAATCTGTGTAGTCATGTTCTTCCACTCATGTTGATCTGTGAAACATTCTTAAACTGTGCTCTTGCAGGACACTGATGTCCATGAAGTCATAGTGTTCCAAAGCTAAAATGACTATGGTCAGTGTTTCTATAATCCTAATTTAAAATTTAATAGAAACATACATCTAAATGTTTCTCCCCTGTATTTTTGTTAAACTTCTGGTGCCTGTTGCTGCTAGCAGTTTTAACTGAAGAGCAGGTGAATAAACAAAGCACTTGAATATTCAGAAGTGTGATTTAATAAAATAATTTCTAGATTACTTTTTCAAGTACATAGATATGTATGTGTGTCACGTTCATATATATGGAGTGGGTGTGGGGAGGCGGAGGGGCTAGAGAAATTATTTCTAGCTTGTGAGATGAAGTCACATAGGTGTGTATGTGTGCGTGTGTGTATTATGACTTCCTGGTGTTCTGCCCTTGATCAAATTTGAAAACCATCTGGAAAGAGAGGAGAGAGTGTTTTAGGTTGTGTTTGGAAGGCAAAGATGGTATCTCTTATAGTTTAGTGCATAGGATTAACTACACCAATAATGTGAATACAAATGGGTCGAAGATGATTGTGGTTTATGGGTTTTTTGTTTTGTTTCGTTATTTAAGAACGTACTCAGGATGAAATAGAAAGGACAAAACAGTTCTCCAAAGATGTTGTGGATTTGCTGCGGCATCAACCCCATTTCCGGATGCCCTTTAATAAGTTTATCCCCTCTTACCATCACCACTTTGGCCGGCAGTGCAAACTTGCATACTATGGTTTTACCAAACTACTTGAACTTTTTGAAGCCATACCTGATATTTTACAAGTAAGTGAAGAAATTCTGTCTTTCAGAACAATATGGGGAGGAAAAAAAAAAATTCAGGCCTTTTTGCCTTGGAAGTGGGAGTTACAAAATAGAATGAAAATTTGCACAACTGAGCACACACGCTTGTTTTCACTGCGATGTGAAGCATGTGGGATCTTAGTTCCCCAGCCAGGGATCACACTCACGTCCCCTGCATGGAAAGTGTGGTGTCTTAACCTCTGGACCACTGGGGAAGTCCCTGCTATTACCATTTTTGACCCGCACAGTGCTTAAAAAATTTTTGTGTATGTGATAAAATACACATTACCTGTCTACCTGTTTTTAAGTGTACAGTTCAGCAGTGTTAGATATCCTCATGTTGTGCAACCAATTTCCAGAACTTTCTAACCTTGCAAAACTGAAACTGGACAGAAGTGCTTCTTGGTTCTTGATTGTATATATTTTCATGCCAGTTTATCCCGTGACCATGCTCCCTTTCCTCCTCCTGTGTTTTCCAAGGTATTGGAATGTGGAGAAGAGAAGATCCTCACTTTGACAGAGGTCGAACGGTTCAAAGCTCTAGCTGCTCAGTTCGTTAAACTCCTTCGGTCCCAAAAAGATAACTGCCTTATGATGACAGATCTGCTTAAGGAATACGCTAAGACTTTTGGTTACACATTTCGTCTCCAAGACTATGATGTCAGTTCAGTTTCAGCTTTAACACAGAAACTCTGCCATGTTGTAAAGGTAATGGGGTTATTTTCTTTCACAGAGTGAGATTTGTGGTGGTATAATCCTCATTGGGATGTTTGCGTGTGATTTAGTGTTTCTGTATTTACACCTTGTACTGCTTATTACTGTTGCAACATGTTCTGTGTTGTTAATACCTCATTGGGTCATAAGAGATGACTTGGGTTTGGCAGGTTAGATTTTTGGGATTGCCTTTGTGGGTCTATCAGCAGCCTCCCCAAAGTAACATCTGTGAATTGACACAGTTGCCTGTTCATCCCAGGGTGTTTATTCGCAAGTGTCTCAGTCCTGCTGACCTGAAGTTGGATCCTTCTACACAGATCTTTGTCTACGAAGTTTTGGGGAGACTGAAATCACAGCTCTCTTCTCATTTCCAGGTTCTTTTTAAGATCCATCTCCCTGACTGGCTTTTTTTTTTTTTTTTTTTTTTTTTTAATTTTTATTGGAGTATAGTTTTGCTTTCCAATGTGTGTTACTTTCTGCTCTATAGCACTTCCTTCTGAACTTACGGAGTAGATTTAGGAGTACTCTGGGGCTCAGAGTTGCCTTGGGTGCTGGTGAGGCTGAACTGGAGAGGGTGGCTGCCTCTTCCTCCTCGGCCTGCATTGCATCAACCCTCCAGCCCTGGGCAGAGCGGCCAGACGGTTTGCAGGCTGCCCCTATCACAGAACCAAGAAAACTGACTGCAAGGAGGAAGAAATGGAAGGAAAACGTGCGGAGTGGCGGCTGCCCCAGTCACAGCTCTGGGAGGAGTCTGTTTCTGTGCCGGGCAGTTAGAGGAGGAAGACCCTTCACGGGAGGCAGGGAGGCAGCAGCCGAGAACAGAAAGGACTCTGGAGGGGGGAATGGCCAAGGAGGAGGGACGGCTGGCAGCACCTCCACGTGCTCCTGAGAGACTCACGTGAGGCAGGACTCCCGCGAGCTTGGGGCCAGCCTGAGTGCAGGCAGGTAGATGTGCTGCCGGCCGGAGCAGGGGCAGCGTCAGGGTGACATGAGACGGAAGTCATGCGGAGTGGGCTGAGAAATGAGGAGGCATGAAATCAGCAGCAGGTAACTGACAGCTTTGTGGCCTGTTTGCCTGTGATGGAGAAGAGCGAGAGACCGCGGTGCTGAGCGAGCCAGTGAGAATTCAGGGGCTGGCCTTCTTTCCAGTCGGGGAGGCTTGGCATGTTTGAGAGATGCCACGGAGGAGCTGCCTGAGAGAGACTGACTTAGGAGAGAAGGGGTGATGGGGTGAGGGTCCTGAGGAGGCCGAATTGTGGGCGTTGGCATTCCATGGAGGGAGGCACAGCTCTGAGGTTACTATTTTGATGGAAGGGAAGAGGGGTGGGGCAGCTGTGGATGTGGGCGAGTTTGGTGTGTGTCACCAGGCCAAGGAGGGAGTCCCCTTCTGAGAGCTGTTCTCCATTATGTTCAAGGTGAGCACAGTTGCTTAGAGAGGGAGAGAGAGACGGTTCAAGGTGGGATTTTGCCAGAGGGGTGCAATGAAAAGGCCTAGGGACAGAGGAGTGTGGAGTATTGACAAGAATGTTAATGAGCTAATGGCCCATCAGTGCCAAGATGGATTAAAGAGCAAAGTGAAGAAAGATGAGGGCTCCTGAACCAGGACAAAATAGGAGTCTGTGCTGGCAGAGTTGAAGAAGTGTAAGAGTTCAGCATTCACATCGCCTTCTTGTCTCCTACCCCGGTGTCAGCTCCAGCCTTCCCGCCCTTGGATGCAGGATGCGTGTGTGTGTGTGTGTGTGTGTGTGGTGGGTGGGGGCGGTTGAATGAGTGATTCCGGAAGTGGGCAGTGATAAGGTCTGCACTGTGGCCTGGATTGGGGTCCGGAGTGGAGCAGAGTAGAAGAGTATGTCCTTGGAGATGAGAACATGGAGAAACTGAAAGCCCTGATGTGAGACAGGCCCCCAAGTGTTCGTCTGCTCAGGACGATGGCAGTGGTGGTCTTCAGTGGACCGAAGACCCTAAGCCATGACCACCAACCATGATGAAGGAGGGCCAGCGGCTGGGATGTGGGGGTGTGAGCGTTGAAGCTGGGAAAGACAGCAGCAGCTCCAGCACCGCCCGGGGTTGTGCTCTGCGATCTCCTGGGGCTCCTGGGAAATGCCGAGGCCTCTGTGATTCTTAGAGAATGAGGCCAGGTATGTTTTGAGCCTTGGCATTTTTGATAAACTCGCTAGCTGATTCCAGGGTGTAGCCTAGGTCAAGAATCCTTAATAATGATCTGGGCAGATAATCTTAAGAAGATGACTCAGAGTCCCCTGGACTTGGATCTGATGATTGATTAAACCCCAGGTCTGCGGAGGCAATCTGCAGTTCTGAATCTGAATCCATAACCACAATGAGTGGAGTCTGGGTCCACCCACCAGCCTCCTGTCCCATCGCTGGGTGGGCGTCAGTATCAAAGACGCACTGGTATTGGACTGGCATATCAAGTGCTGCCCCCATGCTCTGCATCTAAGGGACCAGTGCCCCTGATCTTGACCGTGGTGCTGGTGGAAATCAGCTACAGGGGAAAACAGCCAGAATGGTGGGCAGTGGTTCAGCTGCCCATGCCTGAGCAGTGTGTGTCCTGGAGCTCCGCCTGTTTTCACTCCAGGCATGACTCACATCACAGACTCGCCCCCTGACCAAGGCTTGCAGGTCTCAGTCACCAAATGCCTGTTTCTTCACCTGCTGTTTGGTCCCCAAATGATAACCTGTGTCTCTTTCACAAGGTCTCCTTTTCTGTGCAGTGAATCAGTTAAACCCTTTATCTCCTTGAGAAGCTGAAAAAAAATTGCGAAGTAGACATACAGTCAGACATGAAAACACCAGCTGTTTTTTCATTACTGATGGACTAGAGGAATGCTGCTTGCCTTTGGACAGAGAAGGCCTACTGTCACCTTCTGTGTCCAATCCCTGGGACACACCCTTGGGGCAAGTCGAGTGCAGAGCAGCTCTGTGGAGGGTTCCCTGCAGTCTCACCACCCCCTGCTCCCTGAGAACACCAACCCTTAATCCATAAGTTTGTGCCAGTGGATGTCAGCAGGCTGGTCTCATCTATGGACTGGCAGGGGGGGAACAAGTTCTGCTGGTGGTCCATGGTCTGGGGTGAACTTGCTGACCCATTTTATGTACTTCAGTTTTGCAGAAAAATGGATCTTGCTCTGATGGTCTCATTTGCCAGTCTGAATGAAAATCACTGTATCAGGTATTTCTTGATCACGGAACGGTCCAGATTAGACTGATTGGTCGTTTTATAGATGAGCAGAGGCCTTGGCAGGTGCAGGCACCCTGCCCAAGCAAGTGACAAGCCGGGACGAGAGCCCTGGCCTCTGGATCCTTGGACTGAGGTGCCTTCTTCCTGTGCTGGGGGGATGCTGCTGCTGTCACTTCTTTCTGAATTAGATGGCTTATATGATGGCTTCAAGTCACTTACAGTCAGATGCAGGTCAGAAAGGAAGGTTGACTGGATGGTCACCAGATGGTCACTTATTTCCTAGGAGAAGTAAGTAAGATCCCAGTAAAAAGATCAAATTGACTCCAGATTTTTAAGAAGTTAAAACTTAGACCAATTAACATGGATTTTCGAGACTGAAGATCACTGAAATTTCACTTCTGACAAAAGGCCCCCGGGGGGCTTCCCCGGCAGTCCAGTGGTTAGGACTCTGAGCTTCCCCTGCAGGGGCCGTGGTCAGGGAAAGTGTGATCCTTGCATGCCACGTGGTGTGGCAAAAAAAAAACCCAAAAAACCAAAAACCCCAAAGGCACCAGGAGTACATGGGTTAAGAACTGAGCTTCAGCTCACCTAAAGAACAAATAACTCCCGACTTTTTAAAAACCTCTTCTAGGTCACCTGGGAAAAAAAAAACACCACTTCTTTTATGAACCTAAAGTAACTTTAATACCAGAAACCTAATATAGTCCCCCCGCCCAAAGAAATTGATTCTAACTAGGATATTAACTAAATCAGCAATGTAAGAAAACGATTGTTACCATATAACCATGTGATTGATAATTAAATAATTTTGAAGCTCTCTCATTGGGCAAACATTAATCAAGCTCCCTTGACCACCTTTTAGACCATATCTTGTCCTTGGTATTCTTCCTTGTGGGCCCGCTAGCCCAGTTTGGAGAGAACTTCCTGCCATTGTCATTTGATCATCCTAGCCTGCCTTCTGCAAGGTTTCTGTTAGGTCAGTTTAATAAGAATTCCGCCTACTCTGGGTGTCCCTCTCCCCAGCCCCCATGGCTATAGATCCACATTCTTCCCTGTGAATTTCCTATCTGGAAGGGACACCTGGGGCTCCCCAGGTGGTGCTCGTGGTGAAGAATCAGCCTGCTAGTTCAGGAAAGGCAAGAGAGGTGGATTCAATTCCTGGGTCAGGAAGAGCCCCTAGAGTAGGAAATGGGAACCTTCTCTTGCCTACAGAATTCCATGGACAGAGGAGCCTGGCAGGCTACAGTACAAGGGGTCACAAAAGAGTTGGACACGACTGAGCACATACATCAAAACAAGTATGAACTAATATACGAACGCTAGTTGTACGACATTCCAGGACAAAAGGCTTTCCATGGCCAGCTAAGATCCCTTCTCTCAGATATCCTCAGGGAGGGCAGGTTAAAGACTGAAAATCTTATGTAGAGAGATTTATTTACTTGCTTGAGGACAGAAGAGTTTGGTGCTTTTGTTGTTTAAAGGACACTGAAGTTGTCGCCCCACATCCCGGTGTCCCTGGGGAGATGAGGGTGGGTGGCCTCAGTCCCCACTGGCTGCTGCCGCTCTGCTCTCCTGCGGGTCAGCTCTCCCTCTCCACTGCCTCCTTTCATTGAAATTACCAGTTTCCTTGCTTTCTGACACACCATTTCTTCAGACCTCTGCTGCCGGACACCTGCAGACAGAACTAGAGTTTGCTCAAGGATGTAGTCCTCTCTTGATGGGAAACCTTGAATTAGGCTTCCCTCCTCTCTGGCTTGTGACCCATTTTCAAGTTTGACTTGGCATCTCTCTTTGCTCTCAGAGACCCTCTGTCCCAGGAGGCAGGACTTGTCACTCTGGAAGTTTCTAATACTGCTGTTTTCTCCTGGACCAGGTTTTTACTAATGACAAGACAGAGGAGTGTGTGAAGCTCACAAGTCTGTATTTGTTTGCCAAGAACGTTCGGTCTTTGCTTCATACTTACCACTACCAGCAGCTTTTCCTTCATGAATTTTCCATGGCCTATACCAAGTATGTCGGAGAAACGCTGCAGCCCAAGACATATGGCTTCAGTAGTGTGGAGGAGCTGTTGGGAGCCATCCCGCAGGTGGGTGTTTTCTGAGTTTCTTGAAGGGTGTCCTCTCTTGGACAGAATGAAAAGGCAGGCATTTTGAACCAGTCCTTTCAAAGCATACATACTGTTGGCCAAAAAAAAAAAAAATGTTTTTAGTGTTTCTTCATTCTGCAAACCTTTGTTACATTCATCGGAGGAGGACCAGGCATAGGCCCACCCCCAGGCTCGGGGATCCCAGAGCAGAGTCCTCACGATATACAGAAGCTTGATTAACCACGTGATGAAGAGGGGAGGGGGCGGGCATTGTGAGCAGGCGCAGAGCAGTGAGAAGTGGTGGGGAGCAGTGGGGGCCTCACTGCAGAGTGAGAGCTCAGTTGTGGAGGTGGGTCTCCGTGGGGAGAAGGGAGGAGCCTGGGGTTGCTGTCGGAGGTGTTGGGGGCTGCTGTCCATGGAGGAGTGGAGAGAACCAGGAGGGGACGAGGAGCCCGACATTTGAAGTGGGAAAGGACACGAGGCTAGGCCAGCTGGAGAGCCGAGGTGAGGGACTTGGTGACAGAAGCATATGAGGGGGCACGCTGGGGACCCAGGCCACTGCTGCCCCTTTCCTGGCAGAGGCGGGGGCAGCATAATTAGGTAGGGGGTCTTCGTTTTGGGATTAGTGAGCTTTAGCTTGAGGGACATGGGGGAGCCATTCATTCTTTTTAACATCTGAACTTAGGTGAACTTAGTATCTGGAAAAGCTGGTAAGAGCTCGCACATGAGAGAACCAACTTCATTTATATACCAGAGCTGGTATTTGGGAGGTGATGTCTTTAAGAGCCATAAGGAGTAAAACTGAATCTCATGATTTCTAAGACTACACAGCTTTTTATAAGGGACATGTGTCTCCATCCTCTGTTGCTTTCAAAGTGCTGAAAAATTTTTTGTGGCATTAATTGACTTTTTAAATCCTAGTATGTTTAAGTATGTTACCAAACATATAATTTTAGGGTTTATTTTCCCTCCTTTACCACTTCATAACCAGTAGTATGTCTTGTGTGCAGGTGGTGTGGATAAAAGGACATGGTCATAAGAGAATTGTAGTGTTAAAAAATGACATGAAAAGTAAGTACGCCCCATCCCAGCCCCCTTCACAAGCCCCGGGTCCCTCACCTGCTCCCCCTCTGACGGGTGTTTTCTGTCCTCCAGGTCGCGTGAGTTCCCTCGGTCTTCCCCCTGCCAGTCACGAGACCCAGCCCGCAGCTTCTGAGCGCATCCTGGAGGTGCCCGAGTCTCCCCCGGCCTCGGAACTCAGACTTGGTGTGGGTGGCAACGGTGAGAGAGGGAAAACCAAAGCTGGTTACGTTTCGAGGACACAGCTTGGGGTGGAGTCAGAGTGGGTCAGGGGAAAGGACGACAGCAGGGTCATCTTCATTCTTTAAAGGGAAGCATTGGTACATTTTCCAGAGGAGTCTGGTGTTTGGTTAATAACAGAGAAAAAACTGGCCTGCATTTGATGGTTGACCAGTTAAGGTTCTTGAAGGCTGTTGGTAGCCCCTGTCACGACAGTATGGCAGCCCTGTTCAGATGTTAAAAGAGATTCTGACATTTGTTAAAATACTTGAAGACAGTTGCAGTGGGATCAACTCTGCTGCCCTTGGAGAGGGAGATGGAGCTTAGCTCTGCAGGCAAGGACAAGTGAGGCTTACAGTCACGGAGCAGAGCCAGGGTGTTGGTGACTGGGAAACTCCCAAGAGAAGATGTCTGGCTCGGGGAATTCCAGCTGACTCGAGAGGGTTCTTAGACCTCAAAGGTTGAGGGTGGGGTGGGATGAGGAGCTTGATGAGATATCAAGGGTGAGGGGATTCCTCTAAACTGACTTCCCAAGATTCTTGCCAAGAGTGGACAGGGCAAGGACACAGAAGGCTAAGGTCATCGGCTGGTGGAGAAGGGGGCTGAAGCGCCTGACCCCTGACTGAAGTTCTGAAGTTGTGTCAGGGAGTCTTGGTTGTAGGACTTCCTTGGGAAAGAGTTGACAGTAATGCGCTAGTGTTACTGAAGAGTGTCATCGAGGCACCCTGGCTTTATGTGGCACTTTCTGTGTACGAGGTAGGGATCAGCTCCCTTGACTTCTGCGCCCATTGCCATTTTATCTTAGGGCTCTGCAAGTCGTTTTAAAGTTACAAGCGTTGCTGCGCTCTGTGCTTATCGGGTGATCGGCTCTATAGCGTTTTACAGTTCTCCAAAGCACCTGAGTGTAGCTCCTCTCTCAGGCTGTCGGCACAGCCTTCAGCAGTCACCTCCATCCTAACCAAGAACTGAAGTTCCAGAAGTCGTAGCTTACTTGAGAGCACACAGCAAGGCAGTGACAGAACTGGGACCCAAGTCCTCTAATTCTGAACGTTTGCTCCTTTCAAGTACTTGCTATGGGTTTTTTAATTGTCCTTTGCTGTTCATAAGAACACAAATCGGGCGATCCTGGCAGCGGCATTTCGCTTACCAAAGAGAGGACTCAGACCTTTCTGTGAATGGGTTTTTTGGTAAAACCTGCGTTCTTGAGTACTTCCTGACCTCAGGGAGTCAGGGAGAAGGCGAGCCTCGGGCATGGACCGTGGCTACCTCGTCCTGAGCAGCCCCCCTCCTGTCCCCCGCCTGCTTTCCCCCAGGGCCCCATCCTGCGGAGCAGGAGCTCCTGCGCCTGACCAACGACTCCCCGGTGGACCTTCTGTGCGCGCCCGTCCCCTCCTGCCTGCCGTCCCCACAGCTGAGGCCGGATCCCGTCGTCCTCCAGGCTGCCGATCTCATCTGGTTTGAGGAGCACTCTCAGGAGCCTTCTGGTAGGAGACACTGCGTCACTGGGGGGGCAGGTTCTCTGTGGCTTTAGTCAAACAGTAAACACTTCACGCCGAGATTTAACTGTTTGATGGAAGTAGGGAGTGACTACCTTTTCGGGCACAAAAATACTTGTGAGGATTACTCCAGACCCTTTTCCTGTCAGCTTTCCTGCAGGGCTTGGCTCACAGCCTGAGGTGCTGGCGAAGCAGCAGGCCAGGGCACGACAGTGGTCTTGAGGGTGCTGCAGCTGGGCTGGGGGCGAGGAGCCCACGAAGCCGCACGTGGGGGCCTCCTGGGCTGTGCTCCCCACTTTGTAAAGCGCAGCAGCTCCAGGGGCAACCCCTGCCCATCACCAGACATGAGCTGAAGGTCTCAGAGGGTCCTGGGGCTCCAGGGGGCTGTGAGTAGGGGAGGGAGGGGGCATCTGCATCTTGAACCCCAGCTTGTGCAGCAGCCAGGGGTGGCCCGGGCCCCAGGCTGGCCGGGAAGGGGCAGAGCCAGGACTGGAGCCCCGGCGTCTCGTCTTCGTGCTGTATCGCCGGCCCCCGAGAGGCTGGCCCGCCTGCCCTGTTGAGGAGGGCCTTCCCCCGTTGTCTCCTCTATCATGATGGGTCCTTCCCTGCTCTGCTGACGCTGCTGTCCAGGAGACGACCCTGCTGCTGACCGCAGGCCTCAGTCTTCTTACCAGCCTCTGGCCCCGTCACCCAGAGAAAGAACCTGAAAGAGGCTGTTTGTCTGGAAGATGGGTAGGGAGATGTGAACCTCCCTGGCTGCTGGGTGGACCTGGGCTGTGGCGACAGCAGGGGTGGTGTCCCTACAAGTATAGACTTGACAGGAAATTGATGGTAGTTCTTCCGTGGGTGTACCTTGCTGTGTTTAGTGTACTGAGTTCTGCCATCCCTGTGTGATGGGGAGAGAAATAATCTTGAGTGGTGTTGACAGGTCTGTCCATCATTTTTCCCTGAGAGTGTCAGCCTGAGAGCTGAGCTGAGGCTCTGCATCCCTGCCGTCACTCTGGGCCTCTGTGAGCCTTCGGTGTGGGAGCCCCTTGCACATGCAGTGGGAGCCCGAGGTGCAGGGCATGTCTCTTCCGAGTGGCATGGCTCTGTCCACACAGTGGGCTACTCATCAGTACCTGTGGCTCAGCCAGAGAAAGACAGTCTGTGGGTGCTGTAGGAAAAGTGGGCTGCTTCTCCTCCTGGAATTTAAAAAATACATACTCGTGTATTTATTTGGCTGCGTCGGGTCTTAGTCACGGCATGCGGGATCTTCGCTGCATCGTGCGGGATCCTTCATCGTGGCACCTGGACTCTAGTTGGGGTGCATGGGCTCAGGAGCTCCATGGCACGTGAGATCCCAGTTCCCCAACCAGGGATCAAACCTGCGTCCCCTGCAGTGCCAGGTGGATTCTCAACCACTGGACCCCCAGGGAAGTCCCTCTTCCTGGATTTCTGAGGGTACTTCTGACTCTGTGTGGTTCTGCCCTTACCTCTGCCTGCCCGTGCGCCTCCCTCCCCCACCTTAGATCCCTTGGGAGCAGGCGAATGTACCAGGGCCCTTCTGGTCTGAAAGTCTGTAGGTCACATTTGGCTTTCTGGGTCCTTCACTACCTGGCAGAGAATGAATGGGCAGAGAAAGCAGAAAAAAGTGTTTTTAAACCACAGACGGCCCGTTGATTTGTAGCCCAAAATGATGGTCTCTGAAGTTTTGTAATTCAAGGAAAAGCAGAGACAGTTTTTAAATACTTATGTGATACCTGGTATTCGCCACAGAGCTAACGTGTAAATTAGAGCATGTGTGTGACGATCGGAGATTGATCTTTTGAGAAATGAGAGGACCTGAAAACCAGCACTGCTGGGAGGTCCTACAACTGAATGTGTTTTACTTTCCTGTGTTTACAGAAATTATGATATTGAACCAGAAAGAGAAAATTGAAATTCCAGTACCAGTAAAGAACGAAAACCTGCCCCCTGATCCCAGCTCATCTGGCGTCCCGGCAGCTGTCCCAGCGCCTCCCAGCCCCTCCTCAGAAACCCCCGAGTCGCTGCTCAGCAAGGACCCCATGGAAAGCCCAGCCAAAAAGCAACCCAAAAATAGAGTAAAATTGGCAGCCAACTTTTCCTTTGCACCTATAACCAAGCTTTGAGTCTTGTTTTGAACATAGAATTAGGATGGGAAAACACTGTCTGATTCTGCACACAAAAGCAGGTTCAAAAAACACAACCTTTTCTGTTTTCCCCCCAGAAGCCACTTACTTCATTTTTAGACATGTTCCGTACGTTTTGTTTCTTTTACATTGAACGCAGCTTTAAGCTGAAGTTTTTCATTCTTTTTTTTTTCTCCCCCACTTGTTTGGGGAAAAAAAAATATCCTGGCATTTGTTAAAGAATCCTTAATATATTTTAACAAATTTTTCTTAATTATTATGAAGTATAATGAATGGTGTTCTGTAAGAAGACAGCCGGGAGAACTCAGCTCAAAGGAAGTGGTCTTACTTCCATCAAGCCACGCCAGTGATAAAATCTTACATGTAGCATAACGTAGTCTCTCAGCCTGTTTACTGATGTGTTCAGACAGTATTAATCAAATGCATGAGATGGTGATGAAGCAAAAGTCTGTTTGGTGATCCTGCGCGATCACACACTGAAGAAGGGTGGGCAAGGCAGGAGGAGTGTTACGTCCTGGTTGGATGCGAAGGCTCCTGGCTTCCATGTGACTTGTAAGTGTGCCTTGTTTTTTTATTTAACTATGTCTGTAGTTGACAAATGTGGCTTCATCTCAAATTTTTAAAAATGTTTCCACTTTGGGGTTCCATTGAGCTTTCTAGAAAGTCAAGGATGTTTTAAGCTTCCCTTTTATGTTAAGTTTCCAGTTTGACATAGATTAGGTTAAGGAAAAGAAGATGGTCTTGGTGTCATGAATTTAAAGTCAGCATTTGAATTCCAACACACATTATTGTGTGTCGAGCGGCAGCGTTGGGAAGAGAATCTGATTTTCTAGAATATGCATCAAATGCATAAATTACAAATCAGAGGCGAGGAGGGAGATGCTTTTGACAGGAATGGTATCAATGCTCTTTCCACTAGGAAGAGGCAGAAATTCTATCTATACATAGGAAGGCCAAGGTTGATCAACTTAACCTTGTATTCGTAATTTTAAAGCTGGTTTTGATAGCTGGGAAGCTTTGTGTGCGCATGTCTATGTGTTTGTGTTTATTAACTCAGTGTCTTTTAATAGCGTCTGCTTTTACTGTTACTTCTCGCTGTTGGAAGCATGTTTGGGTTTTTGTGTGTGTGGTGTCTGATGTTGGCATTTATGGAAAGCCAGCCTTTGAGGGAGCACTGCCCTATGGAGTGACCTTCGCCTTGAGGTGGCTGAGGCATCCGGTGATTGGTGGCCTCTTACGCCTCCTGGAGAAACCTGACATTTACAATGGGTTGTATTTGTTGGGCAAAAAGGCGGATTCATTCACAGAGCAGAAAAAAACCTGTTGGCATAAGGTCTTCCACTAGTTAAATGGTTTCTTTGGGGGAAATGATTCTATTTTGTAGCTTCTAGAAAGCCAGAAAATGGGCTCTGATTTCATAGCCAGCATTTTGATAAAATGCCACAAAATAAGGGCTATTGAGAGATTTTTTACAAGTAAGATTTTTTGTTCCCCAAATCTTTTCAATGAAGCCAACGATTCCCAGTTCTCAGCCCACAGCCCTGACCAAGATGGAGCGGCCCTGGGAAAGCCTTGTAGGCATCGTGGCACTCAGTCTTCCCGAAGGCATGTCCTCTACAGACATAGTGTGACAGTCAGTAAAATGCAGAGGTGCACTTTTTTTTAGAAAGCTTTTAAACATTATGATAAAGATAGTGTTGAGAACATCAGTGGCCTTATTCTAAGATTTCGTAAGGCTGAATTTGCACACGTGGACTTTAGTTTTGCTTGAAGGTAGAGAAAGTGGACTTTAAAAATGCCCGAGGCACCATTACAAGTCACTTGGAACAGCCTCAAAGAGCAGCTTCTTTGGGCACCAAAGAAGAGACTGGAGTTGTGCGCTGTCATGTGGGTGTGGTTGAACCATTCACTGGAGTCGCCAGGAGCCTGGGACGTGTGCATGACTCTTAACAGTCGCCATTTGAAGATGTGCAAAGCTCATGGTGTCCGTAATGTACTCCACAATGGCCAGTCCAGTTGCTATCTATTTTTTTATGTAGAGGCTTAATTGATGTGACAAAATGATGTATGAGAATTAAGACAATGAAATGCTTTATTTCTGAATGGAAAGAATATATCAGATTTATCTGTTTAAAAAAAAAAGACAAGTTATCACCAAAACCCCCTTTCCCATCTTGCACTGTTTGTTTTGAATTGATTTTGGGGGAAGAGATGTTTTTCTCGTCTACTTTGTTTGAACACTTCTTTTGTGGTTCAAGTGCTGTTTTGTGTGTTGGGACCAAACAGTTGTCAATAAACTTTAAAAGCAAGCATCACACTTGAGTTCCCCAAGTGAGTGTTTTGTTCGATTGGCGGGGGGGTATTTTATCCCAGTTCTGTCAGCTTCTCATCCCTTCCGGAAATCTGTGAGGTGGGAATTAAATGGGTCTGGCATCGTGGAGCCCCTTTGAATTTGGCATCTGGCCCCAACAGGTGACTGGACTGCCTGCAGTTCATGGTCAGGACCCTCCAGGGTTTCCAGCCTCACTCCAGCTTATAATCATGTGAGGAAAATACAATAACCACAAGATACCCTCTGGTTATAAAACTTGGGAACTCTCTCCCTGGGAAAGAAATCCATTTTGCAGACTACCTTGGTTTTGGTCACTGCCAGGCTTGCTTTTTGAATAAGCCTATTTAGACAAGATTTCTTTCACCATTGTGAAGCCCTTTTCCTGAGACCGCTGTTACTCCCCACCCACCCTCCACCCCCCTCAGGATTTTGAAAAGGACGCAGCAGAGACTTGAACTTCTAGGTAAATTGATTCTTGATGAAGGGCAATTTTTTAAAGTTCAACACTAACCTTCTCTTAAAAACCTTTGCAATCCTTTCAAAACACCTTTCACTGTAGCCAGTTTTTGCCAGAAGACTTGAGAGGCCACTATGCCCCTTTAGTCGGGGCAAGGGAATTTGGAACGATTGGTGGTTGAAACAGGGCATCACATTCATCTTGGTTGTATTTCCCACCTGGAGACGGCAGCCTAGCAGACACAGAGTGAAAGCAGACCTGTCTACACGAGAGACGGATGTGACCTTCTAGGACTGACTGTGATGTGCAGCTGACCTGTGTGTGGCCTTTTCCATGAGGAGCCTCATGCTTTGAGACTTCGCTTCTCTGGTTTCTAGCTGCTTCATGTGGGCAGGGTCTGAGTCATCAGACCATCAGAAGCATCCCAGCCCCCCACCCCCCCCCCCCCCACAGCAGTGACCTGCCATAGCTCCCGTCTGCACTGGGGACAGGTCACATAGTGGCTCTAGGACTCAGGAGAAGCAGGAACCTGACTCTGCCCTGTAAACCAGCAGTCAGCGGGGACTCCATCACTGTGTTACTTGACCTCACACCCTCCTGTGTGGCTGTACTTAAGGCTCATACAGTCGCTGGCCAGTCTCCCAGCTGCATGTGTGGTTACAGCATCAGCCTGGTCTAACTTACTCTTAGGGGAGAGATGCAGTGGAGACGGATCCAGTGGGCTTGTTTGGATTAGTACTTGCAAGGCCCGAGTGTGGAGGCTCTTTCCCAGCAGAGTTCTAGTCCCTCCCTGGAGGTAGACAGCCTTGGGGCACAGCCTAGGTGGAAATATGAGGAAACCTGGTTGCCTTTGGGCTTCCCTGGTGGCTCAGACAGTAAAGAATCTGCCTGCAATGCAGGAGACCCTGGTTCAATCCCTGGATTGGGAAGTTCCCCCAGAGAAGGGAATGGCTACCCACTCCAGTATTCTTGCCTGGAGAATCCCATGGACAGAGGAGCCTGGCAGGGTACAGTCCATGGGGTCGCAAAGACTCGGACATGACTGAGCAATCAGCATCTCACACTTTGGCTGCCTTTGGGATGCAGTCGGCAGATTACAGAACTGGTGGGAAAGCGAGCCCCTCAATTTTCAGGTGTGTGGGACAAGGTCAGAGATCGAGGGCCAGACCTTCCCTCAGCGAGATGAAGAGAACGATCCACAGGTCCTGGGAAGGAAGGATTTGGAAATGGGGAGTTCAGGGTCCAGAGGAGGAAAGGGGAAGAAACATCCGTAGTTGAAGCTAAGGACCCAGCTACTGGGCCCCTCATCCCATTCTGGTGAACCAGCTGAGGGTGCTGCAGTGGTCGGGGTGGCCCTTCCACCTATGCTGAAAGTCTCCCTGATGCAGGGCCTGGTGTGAAAGAACTGCCCCCTGCCTCCCCCTTTCTCCCTCCAGACCTTCTTAGTCACAGTGAGTGCAGACAGACCCATCCACAGGCTGCAGAGGCCCCGCCCTCGGTGTTGGCTGAGTCTGGTGTGTCTGGGCCAGACATGGAATCAAAAAAGACGTTTCAGAAAGTAAATCGGTGTTCTAAAATAGAACCCTGTTTCATTCTGTACGTGGGGAGACTGATGCTGTTTTGCACACAGATTCTGGGGCCTGGCCCCTGCTGACCCTCCCCCTTGCCCTCCCGCCCCGACTGAGGGCCCCAGATTCTGTGGGTTGGCAGCTGGAAGCCATCTGCAGACCCTGGAGGCTGGCCACACGGGCCTCCCTAGAAAGGCAGCTCAGTTCAAGCCAGCAATGAGAGTTTCCAGTCCTCTTAAGAGGGAGCTTTGTATGATGTAACCTAATCAAGGAAATGACTTCCCATCATCTTTGCCAAATTCCATCAGTCAGAAGCAAGTCGTAGTTCTCATCGATGAATTTACATAGACAGTTTGGTTACGTTTGATGAATTTGAGTGAGTGCCTGACATTGGAGGTCCAGTTCCCAGTGCGGGAGGAAAGGGGTGCCCTGGCTCAACCTTCCGAGGGTCAACAAACAAGCTTCAAAGCTGCAAGCCTCCACCCCCACGCTGAGGTTACAAATGGGGAGAGTGAGGCTGGAAGGGGTGAGCCGTAATGAAAATGGGATCATCAATAAAATGTATATACAAGATAATAGTCTTGTGCCTCTGGATTTTGAGAATTGTGCTGTAATAGGAAAGAGCACCCTTGTTCTTTAATACAGGCTGAAGAAGTTAAGGGTGACGTGACATCATGTCTGCAACTAAAGTCATTCTTGGAAATAAAGTGTTAAAGAGGATGCAGCAAAATGCTAGCAACTAGTGACTCTGTGTCATAGGGTGTACAGGAGTTCTTTGCACTGTTTTAAAGACAGCTTCTGTAAGTTCAAAATTATTTCAAAACAGAGGACTTCTCTGGTGCCCAAGGGCTTCCCTGTCAGTTCAGTCATTAAGAATCCACCTGCAATGCAGGAGACATGGGTCTGATCTCTGGGTTGGGAAGATCCTCTGGAGAAGGAAAGGGCAACCCACACCAGTATTCTTACCTGGGAAATCCCATGGACAGAGGAGCCTGGTGGGCTACAGCCCATGGGGTCACAAGAGTCAGATACGACTTAGTGACCAAATCACCACTTGGTGGCTAAGTGGTTAGGATTCCAGGTTTTCACTGCTGTGTCCTGCGTTCAATCCCTGGTTGGGGAACTGAGATCCCACAAGCTGCAACTTCAGTTCAGTTCAGTCGCTCAGTTGTGTCTGACTTTTTGCAACCCCATGGACTGCAGCACGCCAGGCCTCCCTGACCATCGCCAACTCCTAGAGTTTACTCAAACTTATGTCCATTGAGTCAGTGATACCATCCAACCATCTCATCCTCTGTAATCCCCGTCTCCTCCTGCCTTCAATCTTTCCCAGCATCAGGGTCTTTTCAAATGAGTCAGCTCTTTGCACCAGGTGGCCAAAGTATTGGAGCTTCAGCATCAGCATTAGTCCTTCCAATGAATATTCAAGATTGATCTCCTTTAGGGTGGACTGGTTGGATCTCCTTGCAGTCCAAGGGACTCTCGAGAGTCTTCTCCAACACCACAGTTCAAAACCATCAGTTCTTTGGCGCTCAGCTTTCTTGATAGTCCAACTCTCACATCCATGCATGACTACTGGAAAAGCCATAGCTTTGACTAGATGGACCTTTGTTGGCTGCAAGATACAGCCACAAAAGAAGAAAAGATTTCAAATAAAAAATTCATCTTAATATGGCTAAACAGGCTCCGGGGCCTTTTTGGGGGTTGAGGTCTCCAAGTGGGGCACTTAATTCAGACCTAACTGACCCAGGGCCACGCTGTGCTTGGAGCTTGAAGCCACAGAAATGCTTTCTTAGGGCTTTCTTCCCTCCAAATGCATAGACTGTGGTTTCCGTGGGTAGACAGTTGCTGTTCAAACCTGAACAAACAGCTTGTGAGTAAAGCAAGTCAAGAACCAGGTAGGGGCCCCAGAGGGCTAATAGTCTCAGCACCACTATGTTCAGGATTGAGCTGCCCTCTGGGTTGGGCAGGATGTCGTAGAAGAGGATGCAAAGCACTGAGTCAGACCAATGACTCTGAGCTCTGTCCATGCTTCAGTGAGCTTGCTGATGACCGTAGCAAATCCCTGCCCTGCTCTGAAAGCCTTTTTTTTATTATTATTATTTTTTTTTGGTGGGGGGGGGGGTGGAGGTTCGTGACATTGTACAGGAGACAGGAATCAAGACCATCCCCAAGAAAAAGAAATGCAAAAAAGCAAAATGGCTGTCTGAGGAGGCCTTGCAAATAGCTGTGAAAAGAAGGGAAGCAAAAAGCAAAGGAGAAAAGGAAAGATACACCCATTTGAATGCAGAGTTCCAAGGAATAGCAAGGAGAGATAAGAAAGCCTTCCTCAGTGATCAGTGCAAAGAAATAGAGGAAAACAATAGAATGGGAAAGACTAGAGATCTCTTCAAGAAAATTAGAGATACCAAGGGAACGTTTCATGCAAAGATGCACTCAATAAAGGACAGAAATGGTAGGGACCTAACAGAAGCAGAAGATATTAAGAAGAGGTGGCAAGAATACACAGAAGAACTGTACAAAAAAGATCTTCACAACCCAGATAATCACGATGGTGTGATCACTCACCTAGAGCCAGACATTCTGGAATGTGAAGTCAAGTGGGCCTTAGGAAGCATCACTACAAACAAAGCTAGTGGAGGTGATGGAATTCCAGTTGAGCTATTTCAAATCCCGAAAGATGATGCTGTGAAAGTGCTGCACTCAACATCCCAGCAAATTTGGAAAACTCAGCAGTGGCCACAGGACTGGAAAAGGTCAGTTTGCATTCCAATCCCAAAGAAAGGCAATGCCAAAGAATGCTCAAACTACTGCACAATTGAACTCATCTCACACACTAGTAAAGTAATGCTCCAAATTCTCCAAGCCAGGCTTCAGCAATACATGAACTCGGAACTTCCAGATGTTCAAGCTGGTTTTAGAAAAGGCAGAGGAACCAGAGATCAAATTCCCAACATCCGATGGATCATAGAAAAAGCAAAAGAGTTCCAAAAAAAATATCTACTTCTGCTTTATTGACTATGCCAAAGCCTTTGACTGTGTGGATCAGAATAAACTGTGGAAAATTCTCAAAGAGATGGAAATACCAGACCACCTGACCTGCCTGTTGAGAAACCTGTATGCAGGTCAGGAAGCAACAGTTAGAACTGGACATGGAACAACAGACTGGTTCCAAATAGGAAAAGGAGTACGTCAAGGCTGTATATTGTCACCCTGCTTATTGAACTTATATGCAGAGTACATTATGAGAAATGCTGGGCTGGAGGAAGCACAAGCTGGAATCAAGATTGCTGGGATAAATATCAATAACCTCAGATATGCAGATGACACCACCTTTATGGCAGAAAGTAAAGAACAACTAAAGAGCCTCTTGATGAAAGTGAAAGAGGAGAGTGAAAAAGTTGGCTTAAAGCTCAACATTCAGAAAACTAAGATCATGGCATCTGGTCCCATCACTTTATGGCAAATAGTTGGGGAAACAGTGGAAACAGTGCCTGACTTTATTTTTCTGGGCTCCAAAATCACTGCAGATGGTGCCTGCAGCCATGAAATTAAGACGCTTACTCCTTGGAAGGAAAGTTCTGACCAACCTAGATAGCATATTGAAAAGCAGAGCCATTACTTTGTCAACAAAGGTCCATCTGGTCAAGGCTATGGTTTTTCTAGTGGTCATGTATGGATGTGAGAGTTGGACTATAAAGAAAGCTGAGCACTGAAGAATTGATGCTTTTGAACTGTGGTGTTGGAGAAGACTCTTGAGAGTCCCCTGGACTGCAAGAAGATCCAGCCAGTCCATCCTAAAGGAGATCGGTCCTGGGTGTTTATTGGTAGGACTGATGTTGAAGCTGAAACTCCAATACTTTGGCCACCTGACGCGAAGAGCTGACTCATTGGAAAAGACCCTGATGCTGGGAAAGATTGAGGGCAGGAGGAGATGGGGACGACAGAGGATGAGATGGTTGGATGGCATCACCGACTCAATGGACATGCGTTTGGGTGGACTCTGGGAGTTGGTGATGGACAGGGAGGCCTGGCGTGCTGCAATTCATGGGGTCACAGAGTCAGTCACGACTGAGCGACTGAACTGAACTGGGGGCAGGTGGGTGATGGTGCTTGTTGTGTGGTGTGTGGGATACAGAATCTTAGTTCTCCAACCAGGAATCCAACACGGGCCCCATGCAGTGGAAGCTGAGTCAACCACTGTACTGCCAGGGAAGTCTTGTTTCTTATTCTCTAAAATGCTTCAGACATGTGTTTTTAACTTCCCAGCATCTCTTCTCTCCTCTTCTGGCACAACTGGGCTGACATCACCACCCCTCTCCAGGATCAACCTTTGGCCCCCAGCTCGGCTGAGAGTGATGGGCACCCTCTGGTCCAGCAGGTGATTTGGGACTGGGCATGTGACCCAGACTCCAGGCTGGCACTCTTGTTGAAATCGCTGGATTTTTCCTCCAGGAGGCTCAGGGAATGGAAGCTGGGAGCTATAGCTGGACAAAGCCAGCATGGAGAGGTAGCAAAACATAGAAAACAGATAGATATCATTTGAATCCCTGGACCTGCTGGTACCTTAGACTTTGGGACATCTCAGCCCAGGAGCCAGGAAACACCCTTATGTTTTGCCAGCTTGGCTTCAAGTTTGGTCTTCTACAACCAAAAAGAACTGTTACAAACAAGACAACAGGGATGTCTCCGCTTTTTAATACACTGTCTAGGTTTGTCATAGCTTTTCTTCCAAGGAGCAAGCGTTTTTTAATTTCATGGCTGTAGTCACCATCAGCAGTGGTTTTGGAGCCCAAGAAAATAAAATCTGTCACTGTTTCCACTGTTTCCCCTTCTATTTGCAATGAAGTGATGGGACCGGATGCCATGATCTTAGTTTTTTGAATGTTGACTTTTAAACCAGCTTTTCCACTCTCTTCTTTCACCCTCCTCAAGAGGCTCTTAAGTTCCTCTTCACTTTCTGCCATTAAAGTGGTGTCATCTGCATATCTGAGGTCGTTGATATTTCTCCTGGCCATCTTGGTTCCAGCTTGTGATTCATCCAGCCAAGCATTTCACATGATGTACTCTGCATAGGAGTTAAATAAGCAGGGTAACAGTATACAGCCTTGACAAACTCCTTTCCCAATTCTGAACCAGTCAGTTGCTCCATGTCCAGTTCTAACTGTTGCTAAGTCTTGACCTGCATACAGGTTCCTCAGGAGACTGGTAAGGTGGTCTGGTATTCCCATCTCTTCAAGAATTTTCCACAGTTTGTTGTGATCCACACAAAGGTTTTAGCATAGTCAATGAAGCGGATGTTTTTCTGGAATTCTCTTGCTTTTTTGATGATCCAATGGATGTTGGCAATTTGATCTCTGGTTCATCTGCCTTTTCTAAATCCAGCTTGTACATCTGAAAGTTCTTGGTTCAGGTACTGCTGAAGCCTAGCTTGATGGAGTTTGAGCATTACCTTGTTAGCAGGTGAAATGAGCACAATTGTATGGTAGTTTGACCATTCTTTGGCATTGCCTTTCTTTGGGATTGGAATGAAAAATGACCTTTTCCAGTCCTGTGGCCACTGCTGAGTTTTCCAAATTCACTGACATATTGAGTGCAGCACTTTAATAGCATCTCCTTATTTGTTGCAAGTAATAAATCTTTCTTCTCCTGATCTTTGGCTTGGTTGTGTCTATTGACTCAACACCCACCAAGAAGAGAACCCAGTTTTCAGACACAGTTAAGTCACCTGCATACAAAAGTTCAAGTTGTGAACTTTCCAAGAATGTGAACGTGAATGTGGAGCCTACTAATGAAGACCTATGGAATTGGAGGCCCAAAGAAAGGACAAAGAGAGACAAGAGGGAAAGGAAGTAACTGAAGAACCAGAGATTCATGATGCAGGAAATGGCAAGATTTTCTTTATTTGCGATACAGTACCCAAACATAGAATGATAGCTAATTTTGTTAGTTGGGTACCTAGGTTTACTTTGTCGGACTTACAAAAAATTGGACTTATGAGCACGCTGTCAGAACTGAACTTATTCATATGTACCAATGAAGTACATATGAAGACTTACTGTAACAATAATAGGATCTGCCTCATGGGTTTGATGTGAAAGCAAGTGAGAAAATGTGCGTACATGCTCAGTGCACAGCGACAGACTTTCAAAATGTGTCTCCAGCTATCATTGTCCCGTTCCCCCAATCGACTCCCAAAAGGAGTGAGTCTGGAGTATGGGACCCTGAGACCTGCAAGTTTTCCCACCTTTGCAGGCAGCCCTGGGGATCTGGGAGCATATCGAACAATTACTTTCTTCTGCTCTTCTGTGAAAACCTCAATAAATGATGTGGGGTTTTTTTTTTGATTTGTTTTGCTTAAAAAAAATCAATAGCAATGACAGGAACATAAGTTAGATGTACCCCAGAGCTCAGCGGGTGTACTAGAGGCAGGACTTTTATGAGGGTTTCGATCTTTTTTGGCTTGTTGGAGTTGTGAGTGACTGCTGTCTAATTGGTCTGAAGTCAGGCCTTCCAGACACACGTTTTCTACCAGGAAGGGAGAGTGGCAGACCCTTTTCAGCCTGAGTGTTTATTGCAAGAGTGGGAAGCTCCTGTGTAGTGGGTTAAAGAGTATCCCCCTGAAACCGAGCAGGACACTGTGTGCCTTCTGGGCATGGAAGCCTTTCTGTCCTGTTTCTTGTGTGTAGGGAATAGATACCAGCTTCCATGACCTTCCCTGAGTTCCAAAGGGCAGATTGGAACTGTTGCTAACCAGGGAAGGGAGGGGACGCAGAGAAGAGAGAAGAGCAGCCCTGAGACAATAACACAGCCTTGGGGGCAGGGTCCTGGTCCTGGGATACACAAGGGGTGCACGTAACAGTATCCCTGAGCTCTCTACAGAACTAAAACTCCTCCAAAATGCAAGATGGTAGCATTCTTCATTCCAGAGAAGACCGCCTGAGGCCAGGTTAAAGAAACCAGAGAAGCTCATCAAGAGATTACTCAAGATTAAGAGTGTAGGCCCTGCACACATCCTAATCTTAGCAGCAGCCCTGCCCTTGAACCAGTGCTATAAAACACAATTTTTGAGGGCAGGAGCCCACTGTGTCCCCCTTTGCCTGGCAAAACAATAAAGCTATTCTTTTCTACTGCACCCAAAACTCTGCTCTGAGGTTTGATTCAACACCACTGCCCAGAGGCCAAATTTTCAGCATCACCCCTGCCCCAAATTCATGGGCACTTGCCATCTCAGAATCTGAACTTATTTGGAAACAGGGTCTTACGAGAAGTTGTTAAGGTAAGGATTGTGATGCGATCATTGCAGATTTAGTGTGTCATACAGGCATATGGTGGAGCTGTCCACTCTGTGCATCTCTAATGTAACTTTGCGCGTGCTCAATCACTCAGTCGTGTCCGATTCTATGTGACCCCATGGACTGTAGCCTGCCATGTTTCTCTGTCCATGGGATTCTCCAGGCAAGAATACTGGCGTGGACTGCCAGGCCCTTCTCCAGCAGATCTTCCCTACCCAGGGATCGAACTTGTGTCTCTTACATCTCCTGCATTGGCAGGCAGGTTCTTTATCACTAGCACCACCTGGGAAGGTCCCTAAATCCAATGACTGGTGTCCTCACAAGAAGACAGGACCAGAGACAGACAGAGGGGGATTATAGAAGAGGTAGAGATTGGAGTGATAAAGTCAAGGATTACCAGGGGCCACCAGGAGCTGAAAGAGGCAAGGAAGCATTCTACCCACGAGCCTTCAGAGAGAGCACAGTCCTGAAGACACTGGCTTCTGGCCTCCAGAACTGTGAGACTATCAATTTCTGTTGTTTAAACCCTGCTGGTTGAGGGAATACACTATGGCAGCCCTAGGAGGACTGGCTTCATGCTTGGTCTAGGGCACTGTCCCCTGAGGCCAGATGATGGTACTGGCAGTGACCTGAGGGAGCCTCTTCATCTTCCGAATAGACAGGGAAGTGGTGAGCGGGCTGAAGCTTGGACTGAAGCAGAAGCACATCAGTGACAGAGTGGGAAGGGCTGGGAGCATGCTGCCCACTGGGAGGGTCCATCGCATTCAGAGATATTTTGTGTCAATTCCAAAGCTGCTGTGACTAGAGAGACCTTCACTTGTTTTTAATTTTTTTTGATTGACAAATATTTTGAAAAAATGTGACCCATGTAAATTAGAACTTTACTTCTAGGAGTCTGTGCTAAGGAAAAATCAGAAATTCAGATGAAGCTTTACCCAACACACCCCCCTCAACCTCCACCCCCAAGGATGTTTATCCTGACATTACTTATAAAACTGAAAAAACTAGAAACAGCTTAAATGTTTAATATGGAGGATCTGGTTAGATAAATTACAGTATAGCCACAAGATGGATTACTAAGCAGCCATTGTAAATATTTATGAAGTGTTTAATGTTTACAAAGAGCTTTTAATGACGTGGCAGAACGATAGTGATCCTATGATAGGTGGAAAAAGAAAACTATTATAGAACAGTACAACAGAATGCCAATCATGAAAAAAAATGCATAAAAAAAGACAGAGAGGACATATGCTAAAATGTCAGAGTAGGTGGAGAAATACTGGGAGTTTAAAAAAAAAAAAAAAAACTTTTTTATACTTTTGGTACTTTGTAAATGATTTACTAACTATGTACATGGGTTACTTCTATAGTCAAGAATAAAGTAAAAGCTTTAAAAATGCTGTGTACGTGGTTTCCAGTTTTATTTTCTCCAATGGATGATTGCACATCAGCGAATCTTGAGTTACGCTAACTACTTAGGCCGGTCACAACACACACACGTACAGAGAGGTCACATGGGCTGTGCCGGGCTGGCTGTAGCAAATGTACATCAAGTTACACAGGTGGAATTTCTCAGGCTGGTTAAAATACACCACCGAATGACTGGACACGGTTGGGTCAGGCCGCCTCTCCCGCCTGCCACTGATGTTTGCAGAGGTCTATGTGTTAGGCCAGTGAGTGGCGTCCTGCCGGCACACCATCCAGCCGGCGGGCCCCGGAGGGTGGAGAGTAAGTACGTCTGCTCTGGGTCCGTTCTCATCTTCCCTGGCCTCGTGTTGGAGCTCCCAGCTCTCTGCTACCTCTTCCAAGCACTGGGCACGCTCCAGCCGGGGGCCCCATCCCCACACACCTGGAACAGACATTGCAAAGGAAGAACCAAGAGCGGACAGACACAGTCCTGATGTGAGCCGCGCCCAGACATCGGAGGGGAGGAAGCAGGAGACGTGACGATGACCACACACAAGCTCAGTCTTTCCAGATGGGCCCTCTGTGTCTCCATAGACATGTGGGCTACGTGGAGCCCTCCAGGGCCCAAACCCCTGGGAGAGGAAAGAACGGGGGGACAGGACCGTCTGGGGCAGCCTGACAGCAGAGCTAGGAGAGCAGCTAGGGGAAGCATCCAGCATGGTGCTGGACTGCTGAAAAGTCACAATTGTATACACCTGGGGATCATGCCCCTCTCCCAGTTCATTCGCACAGTGGGTGAGATACAGCTAGCTAGAAGTGGAGATAATACTTTTTCAAGGGAGGACCTTTCCTGGTGGTTGGATAAACAGGGAGACAGGCTCCTGGGTTCGGCATGCTCTGGGGAGGGCCATGCGACGGTGAGGGACTCCCTATTGCTACACTCTGTACAGGGCAGCTGGGCCCTTGGCGGCGGTCACGGGCTTGCCTTCAATCCCTTCTGCCTTGGAGAGCTCTTGGGCCCCGGTGAAATGGGGGCTCTGAAGACAAGAGGGTGGGAGGGGGTCCCCGTGGCCCCGGGAGCACCCTGCGTGGGGGCTACATGATGCTGCACTGGGCGGCCCCACAGCAATCCTTGATGAGTGCCAGCCCCGTCTTGGCCACCGTGGGCTTGCTAGGCGGGGGCTCTGCTTTCTTCTCTGCTCGGGAGCCTGCAGCAAGGTAGGAGAGCGGGGGGCAGGGAGGGGAAACAGGAGAGAGGGAGAGGTGAGGTGAGGAGAGCCCTGACCGTCTGCAGCCCCAGGTCCACCCCAACCCCGGCCATGCCCCAACCCAAGGCCACACAGGAGTGTGGGGCACTGACTTGCATTTTCTATGGTCCTGGTGACTGTTCCCACCTCCCTGGAGGTCGAGCGGCTTTCAGTCCTTGGCTTCTAACTACAGCTTTTAGCCCTTCTCTTGTTCTGTTCTCCTCACCATTGTTATCTGCCAAGCCCAGCACTGGGTCTGTCATTCAAGAAGTACTTGACTGAGAAATAATAAGTCACTTCAACCAGAGGGCTATCTTTCAGTTCTGAAAATGCTCACGCATTATCGCTTCAGATACCCTCACCTGTCATTCTCCATTCTTGCTCCTTCTGGAATGCCTCTTAGATGTCAGTTTAACCTTATTATTCTTATTATTCCATGTTTCATAACTTCCCTTTCACATTTCCCATCTGTTTGTCTCCTGGTGCTGCATTCTGGGGTAATTTTCTCAGCTCTGTCTTCCAATTATATGAATCATCCCTTCAGCTGTGTCTTTGTGTTTAATCCATTGAGTTTTCACTTCAGTAACAATAGTTGTTTTTTTTTTGTTTTGTTTTTGTCACGCAGCTTGTGGAATTTTAGTTATGCAGTCAGTGATTGAAGCTGGGCCTTTGGCAGTGACAATACAAAGTCTTAACCCCTGGACCGTCAGGGAATTCCTCAGACAGTAATTTTTTAGAAGGCTAACTGTTTGCTAATTTACCTCTTCTTTTTTTCATAGCATCTTGCTATTTCGAGTATTATTCCTTCTCTTATCTCTTTAGTCATTGTAAACACACTTATCTCTTTTAGATACTCTGTTATTTCTGGTTCATTCGAGGACCGACATTCTCTTTGGTTGCATCTATGGACTCCTTTCATGGTGTTTCCATTCTTCATTGGTTTTAAATTGTTTATTGAGAGATCATCTGCATGGGAGTTGTTTTTAATCTGTGGGCTGTGTAATGGGAGCTGAGGGGTCTCTGTTGAGCAACTTTACATTTGGTTTGCTGGGGTTCCAGAGATTTCACTGGTGTTAGATTAGTTTTAATTTTTCAACTTGGGATTCCAGCCCACATGGATGATGTATATTTGGACCCAACACTTGCATGTGGTACAGGCTTGGTGTTTTGATTTCTGGCTGGAATTCTTTTTTTCTATCCATAATCTTACACAGAAGACCAGTTTCCTTGCTTGTATCCTTTTCCACACTGTTAGGTGGAGTTTTTCTAATTTGCCTTTCATGGAAGAGACAGTCAATTGAAGATGCTGGATTTAGGCAAAAACCATGTGCCTTATGACTTTGCTGCTGCTAAGTCGCTTCAGTCGTGTCCAACTCTGTGTGACCCCACAGATGGCAGCCCACCAGGCTCCGCCGTCCCTGGGACTCTCCAGGCAAGAACACTGGAGTGGGTTGCCATTGCCTTCTCCTCCTTGTGACTTTAGGGGCCTGAAGAAGGACAAGGGCCCTTCTCTTTCTTTATTCCTTTACAGTACTAATGTATTTTCATGGAATATTAATGGATAGTTAGGGGAAAACTGGGTTTGTGGCTTCAGTTGATAGTGGCAGCTTCTGGGTTTTGTCTTCCTAACAAGACTATCCATCACTCTTCCTCTGAGAACAGTTCATGCCCCTGTGGCTACAGGGGTGGGCATGTGACCCAGATCCAGAAAATCACAACTTCCCAGCCTCTTCATGAAAGCGATGGGCCTAGCAGGTGGGAACATGCCTTTCCAGAAAGGCTGGTCAGAATCTTACACATTTAGATACCAGTTGTTGTCTTGCTTCTGCTAAGTTATGGTCCTGGATTTCTGGCCCCAGGAAGGCCTGTGTAGTAGGAGGAAATGAAGCTAACATGACAAGAGGTGCCAAGTGGATAACCAGAAGGAAAGCAAGGGTATCCAGTCCCTGAAGCCCTGGCTCCCACTGCTCTTTTTCCAGCAAATCACCTGTTATTGCTAGGGCCAGTTTGAATTGGGTCCCCATTTCTTATAACTCAACGTGGTCTTCCTGGGCCAACAAGAAGGCAGTTCCTAGCCAGCAGGACTGGTTATCACTTTACTATGCTAATGGGTATTGGGAGCCTACAAAGAGTGGTCAAGTGCAGAGCATTTCCCAAACTTATTTCACCCAGAACACTTTTTGCTCTGAGTATCTTGTGAGGCTGGTATTCTGAAAGCAAACTTCTGCCTTCGTTCCTCCAGCGATTCCAACTCCAACAGAGGCCAGAGCTTCCTGAGCCTTAGTTCCCACCTTCTTGCCTCAGTGGCCACCCAACTCCTTCCATGAAATGCACCAAACCATATGAGCAAGGACTAGCTGCCAGCACTGGCTACACAGTTTGCAGGACTCAGTGCAAGATGAAAAGGCAGGGCCTCTTGTTGGAAAATTCTTAAGACTTCCAAGACAGCAATAGTAGGACATGAAAGCAAGCACAGTGCCCTTCTAGGTGTGGGGCCCTGGGCTTCCTCACCCGTGAAGCTGGCCCTGCCTGCTGCCATCCTGTGCTCAAGTTTGATCTCTAGAAAGCATTTTTGTTGTGTCCCCTTGGCTTCCAGACCTCATTTAAATTTCCTTTTCTCTTGGATGCGGGAGGAGAAGGAATAGTGTATGCACTCACTGGCTGAAGATTTGGTTACTTTGTCTAGAGGTTTTAACTTGATTCTCAGAAAATCGGCCATTTCCTTATCTTCTTCTTGCTCCCTGTGAAGACAGATGTGCAAAGACAGGAAAGAACAGTAAGCTAGGAGAGCATCAAGGAACTGCTAAAATGAGGCAAGAGTGTAGAATCATGTATCAGACTTTATGGATGGTGCGTATATGTTGCTGTGTGTTATACGTGGGTGGTGCATATATGCTGACGTGTACTGTGTGTGCTGGTGCATGTGTTATGTGTGGATGGTACATGTGTCTTGAGTGTTACATATGGGTGGTACATGTGTGTTATGTTTTGTGTGTGGGTGGTGCGCACAGGTTGTTACGTGTGTACAGTGGGTGGGTGGGTGGGTGTTGTTTGATGAATCTACTCTGAAGCAGAAACACATATCAGTGAGGGAGTAAATGCCCACGCCCACAGGTGTGAGACCCTACGGCAGCGGCAGGGGTGTTACAGGACCCAGCCTCCCTACCAGAAATTTAGTGAGCTGGGTAATCCCTCTCCTGATCCTGCACCTTTAAGTTACCCTAGACAAAGTAGGTGGCAGGTCTCAGAAGGCAAGTCACCTCAGCTCTCCCAAGGGTCACCAGAAACAAAGCCAATGGTCCAAGCCTGGCTGAGCTGGGTAAAGTGTAAAGTGCATCCCAGCAGCGTTGGAGGACACGGGAGGTCACAGAGAATTAAAGGGAAGTTGTCCTCTGGTTTGGAAGAGGCCCTTTGAGCCTCTCCCCTGTGGATGACTCTCAAGGCTTTGCTCCAGCACAAAAAAATTCGAGAATCAATATTGGCATCTTTCGTGCCCTCTGGTCCCCTGAGGAGACTTCAGGTGCACTGTGCTTCCAGGGCCTGTGGTTGACCAGATCAACGTGGCAGCGGCATCTGCAAATAGGAGACCCCGAAGGCTAGGGAGGGGCCTTAGAGGACCCCAGGAGACAGGAAGGGAGAGAACAGAGCTGGGAAGTGGGGAGGAAGCAAGTTAGGACAGGGGGTAGAGTTTCTGTAAAAAGTGCCTTGAAGGGAGAAAGCTCAGTGAAAAGAATGTGTAGAAACTCTGCCATGTGCTCTGTGATGTAATTTCTCCCTGGTCACCTCCTCAAATGACATTCACTTAAGATCCATAGGCCTTCACAAAACTTTTTGGAACTGGATTTAAGTTTCTCTTGAATAAGAAGTAGGGCCTCAGGCCAGTAGGATTCATCTGGATCTAGTGTTTGGGGAGCATTTGGCCAGGCCATGCCCGTTGCAAAGCTGTGAGTCTGGGAGCAGATGATGGGCTTTGGAAGGAAGCTGAGCTGCATTCTAACAGCCCCAGCCCCACGCTCAGGGGACACACTGCCTGCTTACCTTAACCGCTCAACCTCTGCGTCGTCCACCAGGAAGTCTCTCTTCTGCACCAGTTTGTGGATCTTCTGGATGAGCTCATCTTCTCTCTGCTTCTGCAACTTGGTTTTTTCTTTTTCTGGGAAGAAGAACGCATCAGCAGAGACAGTTTGAGTGTAACTGAGTCCAAGGGGCCAGGACTAGCTGGACCATTTAACTTGCTGGATGAACCTGGAAAGGCAACTGGATTGCTTCAAGCTTCTTTTTGCTCCTCTGGAAAATACACAGTGAGGCTTGAATGCGAGAATGTGGGGATGTTAGTAAATGACTTGGCACAGAGCTGGCCCATGGTGGGTGCTTGCTAAATGATATTAATGCTGCAAGGGGGTCCTGAAGAAGGCCTGGGGGGAAAAGGACACAGGCAGGGTGCAGGAGGTGATTACTCTGTAGTGAGGCTTAGCCAACCCGTCAGACAAAAAGCACCCACACTTTCCCAACCTGTTCCATTTACCAAGGGTTAGAGCATCATGCTGCTGCTACTGCTGCTAATTCACGTCAGTCATGTCCGACTCTGTGCGACCCCATAGACAGCAGCCCACCAGGCTCCTCCGTCCCTGGGATTCTCCAGGAAAGAATACTGGAGTGGGTTGCCATTTCCTCCTCCAGTGCATGAAAGTGAAAAGTGAAAGTGAAGTTGCTCAGTCGTGTCTGACTCTTCGCGACCCCAAGGGCTGTAGCCTACCAGGCTCCTCCATCCATGGGGTTTCCCAGGCAAGAGTACTGGAGTGGGGTGCCATTGCCTTCTCCGTAGAGCATCATAGCAGAGACAAAACAACGAGGGCTGGACATGAAGACTGAGACAACCAGGAGGGCAGAAACTTAACCCTGCATTGGCTTCCTCTGCTCAGACCCCTTTAGAAGATAAAACTCATGGGGCAGCTTGTCCCTCTGCCAGTTCAAACAGTCACTGACTATTTCCTCTAGATCTGGAGGCAGAACCAGAGACAAGGAGAATATAATATTTAGGGTAGAGAGAAAATTAGTTTCTTTCACTAATCAGAGGGGAGCAAGGAATTGGGATCTAGCAGCCCCTGTATTCCTGCTCATCGCTGTGCTGATGATGGTAGTGGGTCCTGAAGTCTGATTCTGCAAATCACTCATAAGTATCACAGAGCATCCTTGCCCTCAGCAGGTGGATTAACCACAGCACCCTTGGACTCAGGGAGTGATGTCACTGTCCTTTCCAAGTTACCAGCAGCAGCCCTCCAATACTCCCCTGTCCTCTGCCAGGCACCAGATCTTACACCAGAGTCACGTGGCTATGGGTAGAGTCCCCAGGAACTCACAAACCTCCCTCCTCAAGCTATTCATCCCCACTATCTCTTGCCCATTCAGGCATCTCCCAGCCTTCCCAGATACTCAGCTGCAGCCCTCTGCTCAGGGCCCTCAGCCCCTCCATAAACTCACAGGGAGAGGCCACCTACTCAAAGGGGTCTGTCCCAGCTTGCAAACCAGTTACTGACCCAGGTCTCCAAACCACCAGCCAGTGCTGTTCACCTGGTTGTGTATGACGTGCCCTTCTGGCCAACATCTCTCACCTGCCTCCAGGTACTACCTACCTGCCTTAAGCCCCACCTACCTACCTGCAGACTCCACCCACCTTCCTGTAGGCATCACCCATTTACCTAGTGGTATCACTCACCTGCTTGCAAGCATCACCCATCTGCTTCCAGGCACCACTCACCTATCTACTGGTACTTTTGTGCCAGTCACCTATCTATGACTACTTTTGTTTCCCAGCATCACCCACCTACTCGCCTACTTTATCCCCTGTTGGCATCACACATCTCATTCCTAGTATCTTCACGGGCTTGCCGATGTGACCCTCCAACTCACTTCTCATCTCCTCCAGCACACCTCCTTAGCCCAGGCCACCATCATCTCTCCCTGGACCATGCCAGGACCTCCTAACTGTAGACTAAGGTGGTCTGTAGACCTTATCACAACTGGGAGACCTCGCCATAGAATCACAATCCTGGCTTGATGCCCCACCTCCTCCTCTTCTTAGCTGTGTGACTCCAGGCACGTTCCTCAACCTCTCTGAGCATCCAGTCTCTCAACAGAGACAGTCATAAAGTTGTTGCAAATTTTAAGAGAGAGAAGTCAAAACACTAGGCTTATTGTCTGGTGCACAGTTAGGGTTCATGAACAGTCAGCTACTATTATCATAGGCTCTTATTTTACATCATCACTTTTGCTTTCATGATTAAAGGCTCTCTAGATTACACATTTACCGAACCAGGTACAAAAGAAATAAATACTTAATGAAGGAAATGCAAGTCTCAAGGCATAATAAGCAGGTAAAAGTAAGTGCTTAATAAATGGCAACAATCATCACTGTATTTGTATTACCATGTATTATATTTTCATTTAATCTGGGTTTCTCAACCTTGGCACTACTGACATTTGAGGCTGGACCATTCTCTGTTATGGGGGCTGTCCAGAGCACTGCAGGATGTTGAGCAGCACCCCTGACCTCCACCCACTAGATGCCCGGGGCAGCCCCCTCTCCTAGTGGTGACCACCAAGCGGGTCTCCTGACAAAGCCAATGTCCTCTGCAGGGCAAATCACCCTGGTTGATGGTTGAGAATTACTAGTTGACTTCTTTCCAACAACTCTATGAGAGAGACACAATTTTTGTTCTGGTTTTTTTTTTTTTTTTGAGACACTATTTTTATGTCCAAGGGGAGGGTATCATGGCCTCTACAGCCAAGTCTAACCATCCCCAGCCCAGAGGGGCTGGTGGTGGCAGGGGAGCTGGGTGAGACATCTTAGCTTGTCCCTGAGATGCCCTGAGGGTGTGGAGGGCCCCCGGTGTTTCTCTCATTGTGTGTGTGAAGTCACTTCAGTTGTGTCCGACTCTGCCACCCCATGGACTGTAGCCCGCCAGGCTCCTCTGTCCATAGGATTCTCCAGGCAAGAATACTGGAGTGGGTTGCTATTTCCTTCTCCAGGGGATCTTCCCAACCCAGGAATCGAATTCAAGTCTCTTAGGTCTCCTGCATTGGCAGGTGGGTTCTTTACCACTGGCGCCACTTCCCCGGTAGCTCAGACAGTAAAGAATCTGCCTGCAATGCAGTTCGATCTCTGGGTCCAGAAGATTCCCTGGGGGAGGGAAGGGCAACCCACTCAAGTATTCTTGCCTGGGGAATCCCTTGGACAGAGGAACCTGGCGGGCTACAGTCCATGGGGTCACAAAGAGTCAGATATGATTAAGCAGCTTTGTCTCATCGTAATCTGCTGAATTATTTTCTGACCCTGGCAGGAGAAGCATGATTTTCTTTGCCCTTCAGTCCTCTCTTTACTTATTATTTTTATTGCTGTATTGCTGGGAGCATGGGGGTTTTTTTCCTCCTAAACCCACCTACGTCCATCTAGGAACCTGGCACTGGTCCAAGGAATACACAGAAATGCTCTTAACAAGGAGTCAGAGGACACAGTGGGGAGAGGTGAACATCAAGGCAGGAAAGGAAAGGGAACTTTAATACCTGCATTTCTTCAGGGAAGTGATTGGGAAGATACGGTTTCCTAGGAGAATCAGTGGGGGTTGGGGGGAGGACCTGGGCTCTGTTGCTACGTGACCCATTGCCCTTATGTGTTTCTCTGCAGGACGGTCGATGGCATTTTAAGCAGAACACGTCCTTCAGCAGCGACTGTCCCTCCCATGCAGGTTTAGCATTCCTGGTTTCTGCCCTTTGAGGGTCAGTACCAATCTCATGTTTATTTAAACTTTTTTTGAATGAATTTTGGTATTCTAAATATTGCATGAAAATATGACTGCTGAACTTCTCATGTTTCAGCTGAGCGCCTTTTTCTTCTCACCCTAATCCCAGTCCTGGTCAGTGAGGCAGCCCAGGTATTGTGTCCACCAAAGACCCCCAACTTCCACCCATTTCCCACCCATGCTCTAGAGGCTGCCATGGCCCCCGGTGAAGCCCCTCTGGCCTGGGGAGGCCTTGGCTGGCCACACCCTCGTGTCTCCTTTGCCCCAGTGCCACCTATGTGTCCTGATGAGCTAAGAGTGGGCTCTGGGAATTGTTCCTCTCAAGAGGGAGACGTCAACCCATGCTGGGCCCATCACAGTCCCCTGGGAAGCTGAAAATTGGGATACAGAGTTGGGCTCTTGCGTGGGAAAATCATGGAAGGGAGATGAAGTTGTAACCAAGCAGGGACCCTCTGGGGCCTTCTTGGGACAGACAGCCCCCCCCCCCCCCACATCCTCTGCTTCAGCTCCTATCTGAAGTCCCCTATATAACAGTATCTGACACACATTTCCTGAGTTGTTTTACAGAGGCTAAAACCCTCCACCAAATGGGACATGTTAACTACTAGATGGACATGAGCCCGTAGCCCCCAGGCCTCCTGGAGCCTAAAGATTGACAGTGTTAACCCCTGGGACACTGCCCTGTGAGCTCACCATTGGCCAATCAGAGAACTGTGCACGAGCCAATCACAGACCCTGGGATGCCCCTCCCTCACCTGGGCTTCAAGAATGCTTTGCTGAAACCCATCGAGGAGCTCTGGCATTCTGAGCACTAGCTGTCTCGACTCCTTGCTTGTCCCTGCAATAAACACTGCACTTTCCTTCGCCACCACAAGGTGTCAGCAGGCTGGCTTTACTGCACAGGGGCAAGTGGGACCCATGTTTGGTTTGGTAACACAGCAGCCGTGCTTGACTCATGCTCTAGAGGAAAGACATGAACGAGCTCCAAGATGGACAGTGAGAGAGAGCAGGGGCCAAAAATATTCCACAGCTTTCCTGATTCTGGTTCTGAACCCTCATGAGGTTGGGCTGACCTTTCTGCCTATATTAGGATAAACAGCACTCCTGTTATTGTTTGGTCGCCCAGTCGTGTCCAATTCTTGGCAGTCCCATGGACTGCAGCACACCAGGCCTCTCTGTCCCTCACCATCTTCCAAAGTTTGCCCAAGTTCATGCCCATTGCATTGGTGATGCCATCCAGCCGTCTCATCCTCTGAAGTCCTCTTCTCCTTTTGGCCACCCCTAATTTTATTTGGAAATACCCTACTTGGGAATAAGGTTTTAGTGGATGTAATTAGTTAAGATGAGGTCATACTCATTCAGATGAGCCCTTAATCCAATAATTATTGTTCTTATAAGAACAGGAGATGGGGACTCTCCTGGTGGTCCAGTGGCTAAGACTCTGCCCTCCCAGGGCAGGGGGCCCAGGTTCGATCCCTGGTTGGGGAACTAGGTCCCACATGCCACAACAAAGATGGAAGATCCTGTGTGCTAGAACTAAGACCTGGTGCAGCCAAAATAAATATAAATTTTTTTTTTTAAAAAAAGAAGAGGAGATGACACAGAGATACACAGAGAGGAGGGCCACGACAGAGGCAGAGACTGGAATAAGGCAGCTACAAGCCAAGAAGCGAGGATTGATGGAAACCACCGGAAGCTGAAAGACACAAAGAAGGATTCTCTTCTCCAGGCTCCGGAGGCGGCCACAGGAGCCAGGTCCTAAAGTTCTATTGTTTTGCAGTAACCAGGAAGGGTTAATTCTGACTCCCTGCTGAATCTGTTCTTCTCTCTTTAACCCTTGTTTGCCGCTTTTTTTTTTATTGTAAGCATAGATAACGGCCTGCCTCAGGGAACCCCGCTGCCTCTGCCGAACTGTTAGACTAAAATAACCCTGTCCACCTGTAGATGGCAGAAAGAAATGAACACACCCCACCCGGCCTGAGGTGTGCCATTCTAGGAGAGAATTGCAGCAATTAAATGGTCTTTTTGTTTCCTCACCTCCTCCCATCTCTGATCCATAAAAGAACCTGACATCCAGGCCCCACACGATGGTTATTTTGAGACGCTAGCCTGCCATCTTCTCTGTCAGCTGGCTCCCGAACAAAGTCCCTTCCCTGTCTTAACACCTTGTCTCGGATTTATTGGCCTATCGTGCGGCAAGCAGAGTGAACTTGGACTCCATGTCATCATAACAATCGATTTTAGAACATTTTAATTGCCTCAAGAAGAAGCCCCACAGCCAAAGCTGTCACTTCCCCCTTTTCTTAAAATTCTATTTATTTATTATCATTATTTATTTTGGGGGGCTGTGCCACACAGCATGTGGGATCTTAGTTCTCTAACCAGAGATCAAACTCACGCCCCCTGCATTGGATGCCAAGAGTCTTAATCACTGGACCACCAGGGAAGTCCTGTCATCCCCTCTCAATTAGGGCTGGCTACTCATCTGTGTCCTCCTGTGGCCTGCACAGTGCCTGGTAGCTAGTGAAAGTTGTAGTCACTCAGTCACGTCTGACTCTTTGCGACCCCATGGATTGCAGCGCGCCAGGCTCCTCTGTCCATGGGATTCTCCAGGCAAGAATACCAGAGTGGGTTGCCATTCCCTTCTCCAGGGGATCTCGCACTGTAGGCAGATTCTTTACCATCTGAGCCACCAGGGAAGTCCTAGTAGTTGCTCATTAAAGCAACTAATAGTTGCTCATTAAAGCAATGATGCCAGAAGAGTCTATAATCATTGCACAGACTCCTCTTAGAATAAAGTATGTTTGCTATCTTATGACATCTCAGGGCATATCCACAACAACCGTGTGCATGCCTCATGATTTGTTTCATTTTGCAGACAAGGAATTTAAGGCTCAGGGAATCAAGGTGCTCAATGAAGGTCATTTAGCTGGCAATCCTGGCTTCAAACCCAAATCTCTGGATTTTAAAGGGTTTCTCAGGAAATTTGCCCACCTCCCTGGCCAGGGGATATCTGGCAACATCTGGAGACATTTTTAGAGACCTTACAGCATTATTAAATTCAAATATTGTTAAATCAAACTGTAAGTTAGGTATTGTCTGTATGTTGAGAAGTGTAAGTGCCTCCAGAGGCATCTAACCCAGCTTGGATGGGTAAGGAAGGCGTTCTTGGGGGAACGGGTCGAAGAAGCTATGACCTGAAGGATGAGAAGGATGTGTTAGGTTAATGACGTGCTGTGCTATGCTTAGGCGTTCACTCCTGTCCAACTCTTTGCGACCCCATGGATTGTAGCCCGCCAGGCCCCTTCATCCATGGGGATTCTCCAGGCAAGAATACTGGAATGGGGTTGCCATGCCCTCCTCCAGGGGATCTTCTCAACCCAGGGATCGAACCCAGGTCTCCTGCATTGCAGGCAGATTGTTTACCGTCTGAACCACCAGGAAGCTCAGGTTAATGATAACAGTAATAATAATAATACGTGTGTGCTAAGTTGCTTCAGTTGTGTCCGACTCTTGTGCAACCCAATGCCTGCAGCCTGCCAGGTTCCTCTGTCCATGGGATTCTCCAGGCAAAAATATGTGAGTGGGTTGCTGTGCCCTCCTCCAGGGGACCTTCCTGACCCAGGGATCAAACCTGCATCTCTTGCGTCTTCTGCATTGGCAGGCGGGTTCTTTACCTCTAGCACCACCTGGGAAGCCCAATAACAATAGTGCTAATTTGTTAAGCACTTATAATAGGATGTTGTTGTTTAGTCACTAAGTCATGTCTGACTCTTTGAGACCCCGTGGACTGTAGACTGCCAGGTCCTCTGTCAGTGGGATTTTCTAGGCAAGAATATTGGAGTGTGTTGCCATTTCCTTCTCCAGGGGTCCTGACCCATGGATTGAACCCAAGCCTCCTGTTTGGCAGGTAGATTCTTTACCACTGAGCTACCTTGGACACCTACTAAGCACTTTACATGTTGTATCTCACAACAATCCTCTGAGACAGACAGTATGATTGTCCCAGGTTAGAGATGAAGAAACCGAGTTGTAGTGAAATAACTTGCCCAAGGACACATGATGAATAAGTGACAGATGTAGGTTTGACTCCAAAATCAGAGCTTGTAACCACCATACTCTACCTATTCCCCAACAGGATAATAAGAGTAACCATTGCTAATATTTACTGGATTCTTTGGACCAGCCATCAAGCTAAGCACGTAGTTTGCATTGTTTCATTCATCACAAAGAGATTTATACCCAATGAATTAGGTACTATTACTATTTCTACCCCATTTTCAGAGGAGAGATTGAGTCTCAGAGAGATAACATGCATGACTTGCCCGAGGTCAAGGAGGTGGGCAGAATTAGGACTTGAATGAGGTCTGCCTCATGTGAAGCTGGCTGAACCAGTGATCAGGAGCACTGAGTTCCAAGAATGAGGCTGTGGTAGGGCCTTCCAGACAGGGACTCTGAGCAGCTGTCTGGCGGAGGTGGGGTCCCCATGGTTACCTGGGATGGCGACCAACTTCTGCAGCTCCTGCTTCAAGTCCATGATGTCATTGCAAAGTTGGATGTCATCCATCCTGGGGAGAGAGGACACCACATGACCACAGTTACATCAACAGAACATTCTACATCCTGAGCACCACCCCAGCTTCAAACAAAGGGGACTGGTGGGAGGGCTTTGTCCTCTGTAAAGATCACACAGGCTCTTTAGAAGTTTTCCATCAAAAATAACAAGACAAAAACTGCCCGTTCTCCCATGACTCAGGAATGACAACAGTTAATAACACCTTGATAGAGTTCCTTCCAGTCTTCATGTGCCTGGTTTTTGTTGGCTTATGTGAGCGATTTCATGTCGTGGGGTCAGTGTTTTCCTTTTTCAGCTATGTGACAAGCATCACAAAAATTAACAGCACAGACAGAAAATCTTCCCCTATCCTTTAGAGAAAACCATCGTCAAGGGATTCTTACCTATTCCTCTAGATTAAAAAAAAAGTGTACCCTTCTACTACCACATACTACATCATTCATGTACAAAAGCATTTTGCAATTAGTTTTTTTTTGTCTTGAGCATATTACTGTGTCAGGACATGCATATCTCCTCATTTTTAATGACTGTATAGTATTCTGATATATTGGTATACAGTGATTTATTTAACCATTGTCCCCCATTCATAGACATTAGACTTATTTCCAGATTTATTCTAGCATAGATTACTAGAAATAAAGGAATTCCTAGCAAATTAATTTCTAGAAATGCAGATGGAAGGTTAAATGACATGAACTCTTGCATTTTGATAGGAATTTCCAAATTGTCCTCCAAAGGGACTCTGCATGATATTCCCAGCAACAGTGTAAAAAGAAGATCACCCCTATAACCTCAGCAATTGGGTTGCATTCACAATTTTGCATTAGGTAGTCTAGTTTCGTGTCTGTGTATTGCAATATTAGCTCATCTTACTGTAAATGATGTTTGTAATGGCTACTTGGAATTCTACCAAGTAGATTTATCAGGGTGGTTTTAATTATGCCCTTAATCTTGATTACTTAGATTATTTTTCAGGTTGCTTGTATTTTAGCCACTGGAGGATTCACCTAAGGCTTTTCTTTCATGTTGGATTATTTGGGGTGGGAGCTACTGATTCTCAGAAGTAGAACCACTGAATCCAAAGGGTATGACATGTCTGTGACACGAGACATATTTTCAAGTAGCTTCCCCACTGAGTGTGTTGTGTGCCTTCATTCTGCATGTCTTTAGTGAGCATTTACTGTGTTCACCACTGTCACAGGCTTCAGGGATGTGCCAGCCTCCCCTGCCTTCATTACTGAAATTTAATCTGGGGAGACAGAGGGCGAACACAAATACAATAGAACATCAGATGCTCCAAAGAAGAGTAAAGCAGGTGGAGGGATGGAGTGGACCGGTTTGTCCACATCAACCTTCTGTCCCAGGAAGAGATAAGAGAGAAGCATGAATATTCTCAAAGGGTCCATCTGAGTCGACACAGCAAGTGTAGGTGGGACCAGAAGTAGAGATCAACTTGTCCGAGTTCACTGATCTTTCTGCTTCCTTGTGGGGCGTCTTCGTCAAGAACTTTGTCAAGATCTCCATTCAGAAGCACCATCCACAGACCAGCTTGGGGCCCCCTGCCCATCGCTGGCCAAGAATGGCCCAAATGACCCATTCCAACTGCACCATCCCAGCTTTCAGGACAAGTGGCAGGAATGTCTCACTTCAGCCTCCATCTCCTACTCCTGTTGCCAGAGGCACTCCAAGCGACTGTCAAATCCTGCCCTGGAATGTCCTAGCAGGTGGCAGCTGCCGCGAATGAGCATGGGGGCTTCGCCAGAAGGGTACAAGCTGTTCCCCTGGGTTCCTATCCGCGATGTTCCAACCAGAGGTGCTCCAGAATCCTTCTCTACAAGGAGCGTGGAGATCGGGCTAAATCAGTGACTTATTTATTTATTTTTAGGGGAACAGTTCATAGGTGTTTATTGTCTATCAAGAAGGGGCATGGACAGCATAGCCATCTGACAGTGGATTCTGATGACAATTCTCTGTTCCTTGTCTGTGGCAATAAGCCCAGGTATGACTTTTTTTTTTTTTTTGGTCTTTGGAGTCTGAATGTGGTCTGATCAGATTTTTGTTTGATTAATTTATCTTAATTGGAGGATAATTACTTTACTATAATTCTGATGGATTTTGCCATATATCAACATGAATTGGCCACAGGATTACATGTGTCCCCCCCATCTTGAACCTGCCCTCCCACCTCCCTCCCCACCCCATCCCTCTGGGTGTCCCAGAGCACCAGCTTTGCATGCCGGGCTTCATGCATTGAACTCGCACGGGTCATCTATTTTACATACAGTAATATACACGTTTCAATGCTATTCTCTCAAATCATCCCACCCTTGCTTTCTCCCACTGAGTCTGAAAGTCTGTCCTTTGCATCTGTGTCTCCTTTGCGGCCCTGCACATAGGATTGTTGGTGCCGTCTTTCTAAATTCCATACATATGCGTTAATATACAGTATTTGTCTTTCTCTTTCTGACTTCTATATAATAGGCTCCATGTTCATCCACCTCATTAGAACTGACTCAAATGCATTCTTTTTTATAGCTGAGGAATATGCCATTGTGTATATCAATGGTTCTTAATGGGGACGGTTTTGGTCTCCAGGGGCATCTGGCAATGTCTGGAGACTTATTTGCTGTTATCACTGGCTGTGCATGGAGACTGCTACTGGCATCTAGTGGGTAGAATCCAGGAATGTTATGAAATATCCCGCTGCCTCAGTAGAGAATTATCTGGTTCAAAATGCCAATCGTGAAGTTGAGAAATCTTGGGTTGTAACCACAGAATTGACATAGGTACCTGATGGAGAATTTTGGAAAGATGATAGGAGAGATGGTGAAAGGAACAAAAGAGTGACAGCTAATAACAGAGCAGGGCTTCCCGGTTGACTCAACCATAATAAAGAACCCGCCTGCTATTGCAGGAGACGCAGATTCGATCCCTGGGTCAGGAAGATCCCCTAGAGAAGGAAATGGCAATCTGCTCCAGTATTCCTTTTTTTTTTATTTTTTATTGAAGGATAATTGCTTTACAGAATTTTGTTGTTTTCTGTCAAACCTCAACATAAATCAGCCATAGGTATACATATATCCCCTCCCTTTTGAACCTCTCTCCCATCTCCCTCCCCACCCCACCCCTCTAGGTTCATGCAGAGCCCCTGTTTGAGTTTCCTGAGACATACAGCAAATTTCTGTTGGCTATCTATTTTACATATGGTAATGTAAGTTTCCATGTTACTCCTTCCATACATCTCACCCTCTCCTCCCCTCTCCCCATGTCCATAAGTCTATTCTCTATGTCTGTTTCTCCACTGCTGCCATGTAAATAAATTCTTCAGAACCATTTTTCTAGATTCTGTATATGTGTTTTAGAACATGGTGTTTATCTCTCCCTTTCTGACTCACTTCACTCTGTATAATAGGTTCTAGGTTCATTCACCTCATCAGAACTCAAATGCATTCCTTTTTATGGCTGAGTAATAGTCCATTGCGTATATGTACCACAACTTCTTTATCCATTCATCTGTCGATGGGCACTTAGGTTGCTTCCATGTTCTAGCTATTGCAAACAGTGCTGCAATGAACAATGGGATACGTGTGTTTTTTTCAACTCTGGTTTCCTCAGGGTATATGCCTAAGAGTGGGATTGCTGGGTCATATAGTGGTTTTATTCTTTGTTTTTAAGGAATCTCCATACCGTCTTCGATAGTGGCTGTATTAATTTACATTCCCACCAACAGTGCAAAAGCATTCCCTTTTCTCCACACCCTCTCCAGCATTTATTGTTTGTAGACTTTTTGATGATGGCCATTCTGACCGGTGTGAGGTGATATCTCATTGTGGTTTTGATTTGCATTTCTCTAATAATGAGCAATGCTGAGCATCTTTTCATGTGTTTGTTACTTGTTAGCCATCTCCTCCAGTATCCCTGCCTGGGAAATCCCATGGACAAAGGAACCTGGTGGGCTACAGTCCACAGGGTCGCAAAAGAGTTGGACGTGACTTAGCCATTAGCAACAATGTTAGAAGCAAGAGTATTGGCACCAAACATCAGTAGCTCAAAGGGGCTGAGTGCTAGAGGTTTTTCTCACTTTCCTCATCTTTGAAATACGAATTATAATAGTACAGCTGTCCAGGATTACTATGCAGGTCAGGCATTGAGTATGTGCCTGGGACTTACATAGTACAATGCTCAGTAAATGGTATCTGTCGCTATTAATAGCTGTTAGAAAGAGGCAGAGGGGAAAAGAAAGAGAAAATGATGCTGGACAAGCAGTTATCTGACAGATGGATCCCACATCTTCAAACTTCTTAACAAACAGACCTATTTTGATTATATTCCTCTCTATAAAAATTTTTAAAATAAAATTTTTGTTGATGTTTGACAGAAAACAACAAAATTCTGTTAAGCAAGTATCCTCCAATTAAAAAATAAAGTGGCAAAAAAAAAAAAGAAGAGGAGGAGGAAAATATTTTTTTAAATAGAATTCTTATCTGGTTGCAGGACAGACTCCTGATCACTGTAGAAATTTTGAAAAATACAAACAAGTAGAAATAAGGAAACTAAATTACACGTAACCTTGATCCACATGCACCCAGAGGCCACTGTTCCACTCTTAAGTGTTGCGGTGGATTTCATGCCAGTCTTTTGCCTTCATGTAGCCCAGGTCTGGAGGATTTGCCCTGGTTGGGGGGGGGGCCTTCACCCTTTATCCATCTCAAACCTGCACTTAGCACGGTTTTGAGTCCTCCTGAGTCCATCCAAATCCCCAACACATTAACAAACAAGGTGAAATTCTTGGGAAGCTCTCACAGGCAGACATGCATCAGAACCTCATTAAGGAGAAGGAAATGGCAACCCACTCCAGTATTCTTGCCTGGAGAATCCCGTGGACAGAGGAGCCTGGCAGGCCATGGTCCATAGGGTTGCAGAGAGTCAGACACGACTGAAGTGACTAAGCACGATCTCATTTGCAAAGCAGAAACAGACACAAACATAGAGAACAAAGGTATGGATACCAAACAAGGAGGGGTGGGATGAACTGGAAGACTGAAATTGAAACATATACACGATTGATGCTATGTATAAAATTGATACCTGAGGTGGTACTTCTCTGGTGACTCAGTGGTAAAGAATGTGCCAGCCAATGCAGGCAAATTGGGTTCCATATATGATAGTAGTTATCTTAACAACAGGAGGTCCTGGTAAGGAGTGCAGAACTGACAAGCTACCACCAACCAGAAACATTTGGGAAAGGTCAAAAGGAAAGAGGAGATACCAGTCCTACCAACTTCTCAGAATCCTCCTCTCTGGAATCCATCTTGGGTGAACAATGCGTGCACCACCAGCAAGGACCCCGAGTCAGTATCAGAGACAACTCAGAAGCTAACTCCATCACCATAAAACCCAAGACTGCGAGCCACGTGGAAGAGGATTTTTCCTGGGTTCTCTCACCCTGCTGCTTTCTGCCTGGGTGCCCCTTCCCAGTGAAGTCTTTCCTGGTGGCTCAGATGGCAAAGAATTCAACTGCAAAGTGGGAGACCTGGGTTCGATCTCTGGGTTGGGAAGATCCCCTGGAGGAGGGCATGGCAACTCACTCCAGTATTCTTGCCTGGAGAATCCCCATGGGCAGAGGAGCCTGGTGGGCTATAGTCCTTGGGGTCACAAAGAGTCAGACACGACTGAGCGACTAACCACAGCATAGCACAATGTCTCCTCACACAATTCATTTCCAAGTGTCAGACAAGAGCCCATTCTCGGGCCCTAGAAGGGGTCCCTCTTCCTAAAACAATGTTAGTCTTGAGTGCTAACCTCTCATACTCCTGAAGCTGCTACAACCACTCTGGTGAGGGTGGCACAGGGGAAGCAAGGAAAGAGATGGATCCTTGATGACATCCTTGAGCCACCCCACTGACATCTAATTAATTGAAGACACTATTAATCAGATGTTCTGATTACTTGTAGCTGAAGACACCATCTCCAATACATATATGTGGACATGTGCATTTTTAATTAAAGTAGGACCAAAATAAGCATGCATATACCCTGCTCATTGTGGGCATTACATCATGTTGATTGTCCAATGTCATCAAACAATATTATTCAAAAAACATTTAACCAGTTCATGCAAAGCACTTTTGAAGCTTGGCTGGAACTTCAAATAAGCCCCATTAGTCCAGTTCTCTGCACGAATAGTGCTGAACCCTGGAAATGGAACTCTGCTGCCGCCAGCTCGTTCTAGAGAGAGAGATGTCATTTCTGAGAACCTGATTGATGGAGGAAGGAAAAGAAAGTCAGCCTGTGTCATCACACGTCTCAACCTTTCATGCTGGGACGATGGAGAAAATTGGTAATTTTACCAGCTCTGGGCATGGAGAGGTGAATAGGCTCTGTCAGAATAATAATGCTGCTGCTTTACAAAATCTCTCTGCAAATGACATGGTCTGGAGCATAATGGAAACCCAGCAGAGACCAAGATGTGAAGGCAGAGGCAGACTGACAGAGGAAAGGGTTGACTTTTTAAGGGAGTATTTACTTGGCTTCTTCCTGGGTCTTCTGTAGTGGCTCAGATGGTAAAGAATTTGCCTACAATATGGGAGACCTGGGTTCGATCCCTGCGTCAGGAAGATCCCCTGGAGAACGCTATCCACTCCAGTATTCTTCTCTGAAGAATCCCATGGACAGAGTAGCCTGGCAGGCTACAGTCCATGGGATCGCAAAGAGTCAGACACGAGTGAACAACTAACACAACACTGTAAGTTGTGGATGCAGTGAACATCTTGAGATGGGTAAGAAGAAATAACATCTGGGATGTGGAGCCCTACCATTAACCTCCTCCACGACTAAAGGGAAAACTCTGGTTTTTTATACATGCTACACTTGCGACTCCAAATGCATGGGTTTTCTCACACAAAGCAATTCTCCAATTCTTGGTGGACACCAACTGGGTGATTGAACTCAATTATGATACTACCTGGAGTGAGCACAGACCTCACAGGTCAAGGGCTCAGCCCCGTCAGATCCAGAGGCCAACTGCAATTTGGGACCACTTCTACTTCTGATCAATTGGCTATGAATTGGGAGCTCCCATGATCCCCTTCCCCAGCTTCGATAATTTGCCAGAACCATTCAAAACTCAGAATTACATGTACGTACATTTGCTAGCTTATTATAAGTGATATTTTAAAAGGTATGGATGAACAGCCAGATGAAGAGATACACAGGGCAGGTATGGGGAAGAGTGTAGGAGCTTCCAGGCCCTCCCCAGGGCGGGTCACTCTCCCATCAACTCCATGTGTTCACCAACCTGGAAGCCCTCTAAACATCACAAGAGGTTTTATGAGGCTTCATCATGTAGGCATGATCAATTATTAATGATCAATGATTGTGGAGATCAGGTTCCACAATCTCTCCAGAGAATTCAGGGGTTGTGCCTCAAGTTATAAGCTTCTAAGCAAGCCTTGGTCTTTCTGTGGACCAGCTCCCAACCCAAAGCCACTGAGGCATCTAATTAGCATGCAAAACGACCCTCATTACTCAGGAAATTCCCAGGATCTAGGAAGCTCTTGTGTCAAGGAACAAATGCTCCCCAGAAGATGCTCCCAGCATCCCTGTCACTCAGGAAATTTTAGGAGCTCTGTCAGGAACTGGGGGCAAAGACCAGGATATGAAAGAGGAATTAAAGGACTTCTTGATAAAGGTAAGGAGAATGAGAAAACTGGCTTGAAACTCAACATTCAAAAAACTAAGGTCATGGCATCCAGTCTCATCATGGGCAAATAGATGGGGAAACAATGGAAACAGGGACAGAATTCTTATTTTCTTGGGCTCCAGAATCACTGCAGATGGCGATTGTAGCCATGAAATTAAAAGATGCTTGTTCCTTGAAAGAAAAGCTATGGCAAACCTAGATAGCATATTAAAAAGGAGAGACATCACTTTGCCAACAAAGGTCTCTATAGTCAAAACTATGGTTTTTCCAGTAGTCATGTACGGATGTGAGAGCGGGGCCATAAATTTTAAGGCTGAGCACTGAAGAATTGATGCTTTCATTCTGTGGTAGAAGACTCTTGAGAGTCTCTGGGATAGCAAGGAGATCAAATTGGTCAGTCCTAAAGGAAATCAACCCTGAATATTCATTGGAAGGACTGATGCTGAAGCTGAAGCTCCAATACTTTGGCCACCTGATGCAAAGAACTGACTTATTGGAAAAGACTCTGATGCTGGGAAAGATTGAAGGCAGGAGGAGAAGAGGGTGACAGAGGATGAGGTGGTTGGATGGCATCACTGACTCAATGGACACAAGTGTGAGCAGACCTCAGGAGATAGTGAGGACAGGGAAGACTGGCGTGCTGCGGTTCACAGGGTTGCAAAGAGTCAGACGACTTAGCGACTGCACAACACCACCACCACCAAACCATAATGACTCTGGGCAAATCATTCCTCTCCCCACATTTCTGCTTCCTCACATAGAGGATGAGGGGCTTCAAATGTGAAATAGAATATCTCCTGCCATATCAGTAAACAAGGATGTCATGGTCATCAGCTATGGCAGCCCCGTGGTGTGAGCTGGCGAGCCCTAAGATAATTCAGGAAGGAGAATACCTGCAATCTGACAGCTATTGAGCTGCTGCCATGGTGAACACTATGTGAGCACTGAGGAGCTGGGAGAGGAGGATCTTAGAAGACAGGTTGCTGGCCCCAGATAGCTGAGGTGCATATGAAAGGAATGATCTCAGCCAGCCCAGACTCTTGCATCTTCTCCTGCTTACAAAAGCACTACATTCCTTAACTTGAGATATCTGGCTTTCCTTAATTAACAATAACCTTTTGATGTTCAGACTACCTGCCCCTTGCTGCAAACTTCTATATAACCTGACTCCTCCCCTCACCTTCTCAGAACCAGTTCTTCCACAGTCAATTGAGATGCTGTCTCCCAGGCTTGAAGTCCTAAAATTCCCACCAAATAAAATATAACTCAATTTCTAGGTTGTGACTGTTTCTGAAGTTGACACAAGATCCAGGGAGCCCTGTTCTTCTAGCACGTAGAGGTGATAATAAGCTTCAGACCCAGCTGGACCTGAGTAGGGCGGGGTCAGTTCCCCCGTTGACCAGGTATGTGACTTGGGCAAGTCCTTCCACTGCTCAGGGTGTCAGTGCTCTTTGTTGAAGAGGACTCTTACCTTTGTCTTGGGCAGTAGAAGAATGAAATCAGCTTATGGGTGTAGAGCAGGCAGCCCTGTGCTCAGCACATCTGTAGTAGGTACAGGGGAAAGGCTACTTCTGTCCACCCCTCTGCCCTGGGTAAGGTGGTGAGCCGCTAGGCCGTCACTCGCTCAGACACTCCTGAAAACTCCAAGCCAACATTCCTGCATCAAAGAATGAGTCTCACTGTCTGTGCTATTTCAATTTCCTCCAACCTAATGGCACTGAGATGATGAACGTGTGTGTCTGTTTGGCGGTCTTGGATTAGTGAGTTTAAATGCTGTCCCTGGGGGAGAATAAGTGTTGAGACGTCTCCAGGGAAACTGGGTCTCAGCCCTCTCTCAGCATCACGTAAGCTAGGGACCAAGGACCAGCGAGGTGCCTGCCACGCAGGCTCAGGTGACACATCCATCAAATGGAGGTCTTTAGAACACGTCACTGAAGGCCTGTTGTCTCCTTGCGGCACATTTATGGTCCGTATGTTAACTGGCTTCTTCCCTGATTGTAATCAGACCCTCATTTGGGAGATGACACTGTTCCTAAAAGAATGTCACCTCCCTCAAGCCTGAATTACTCTTCTCTCCCTCAGGGGTTTTCCAGATGTTCTCTGCTTTGATTCAGAAAATTGACTAATACTGAAAAACTCATCAAGCTGAACTCTTGGGGTTTGTGCTGAGAAATGGAATATTTCCTGCCATATCAGTAAACAAGGGTGTCATGGTCATCAGTGATTGTAGCCTGCCAGTGTGAGCCAGTGAGCCCTAAGGAAATTCAGGAAGGAAAAGAATATCAGCAACCATCAGACTGCAGCCCCTCCCCGGGGTAAGCCCTGAGGAAAGGAAGCTCAAGATGTGAAAACAAAGGACACTGGCCCCATATAGCCGAGGTGCATATCAAAGGAATAATTTCAGTGAGTCTAGACTCTAGCATCGTCCTGTACAGAGAAAAATGCTCAATTCCTTGATTTAAGATATCTGGTTTTCTTAATTAACAATAAAATTTTCTGATGTTCAGACTACCTGCCTTTTTTTTTTCCCCACAAAATTTCTATATAACCTGGCTCATCCCCTCACCTCCTCAAAGCTCTCAGGGTTACTTAAGATGTTGTCTCCTGGGCTTGATGTCCTAAAAAATTCCCACTGAATAAAACAACTGTCTTTAGGTTATGACTGTTTTTTTAAGTCAACAGTGCCACATGCCAATTACAAGTTTCTATGAAAAAATTACAAACAATATTTTTGTACTTTTGTTTTAGACCTAAAAGGGTACTTTTGGTCTTTCAAAAATCATATACATATCATAGAAATACAGCCTCCTGGAAAAATGTCAAACAACATAGAAGTATAATTGTAGCTGGTGTTTATTAATGTTTTCATACTATTGGGGCCAGGTTCTGGTGTAAACATTTTATACAAATCTCTCAATTAACTCTCATAGCAACCCTATGAGGTGCAAAATGGAATACTTCCTGCCATATCAGTAAACAAATGATGTCACAGTCATCAGCAATTGTAGCTACCATGGATGGTGAGCAGATGAGCCTTGAAGAAACTCAGGAAGGAAAAAATACCTGCCATCTAGCAGCCATCAGACCGCAGCCACTCCGGACAGTGAGCCCTGAGGGACCCAGGATGTGAAAACACAGGAAACTGGCCCCAGATAGCTGAGGTACATATCAAAGGAATGATTTCAGTGACCCAGATTCTTAACATCTTCCCATACATAGAAAAGTGATACATTCCTTAACTTGGGATATCTGGTTTTCTTTGATTTACAGTAATATTTTGACAATCAGACTACCCGCCCTCCTTTGTAAAACTTCTATATAACTTGGCTCCCCTTGCTCACCTCCTCAGAGCAGTTCTCTCAGGGCTACTTGAGATGCTGCCTCCTGGGCCTGAAGTCCTAAAAATCCCACCGAATGAAACATAACTCAACTTTTAGGTTGTGACTATATTTTAAGTCTACAGAGGTGAGCATTATTATCAGCATCCTTTAGATGCTGTTAGGAACTTGCTCAAGGCCACAGAGTGAGTAATAGGAACTTGAACCTGTGCAGACTGACCTCTCAGGTGGGCATGCTGAAGTCCCATGCCACGTGGTGGTTGGAGTTCAGGGAAGACCGAGACCAGAGTAGTTTGGAGGGAGGTTCCTCAGCAGAGGCTGCCATTTATGGGAGGGGTACAACCTGGCCGGTCACAGAGAAGAGTGCCAGGCACTCAGGCAGAGATTGAAGCTCAAACGTTGACTGTAGAAAGGAGTGTGGTGTCTGTGTTATGTGACAAGAAAGAATCCACCAAAATAGGACACATTGGTGACATACAGATCCGGGTTATGAAGGATTTGACATGGGAGCCATCTCAGGTTGGCTATGTGTCTATGAAAGCCAGTGTCTGTGTGTCCGACATGGTGATCAGTGTGTACACTCCAAGGAGAAACAGCATCCTCAATCTGAACTTTCTGTTTAAGGCACTCAAGAAACCTCCTGGAAGATATGTTTGCTCTTGAATCTCCAGCAGGATCAACCAACTATGACCCAGGGGCCAAACCTGCCTGCTTTGTTGGAATCCATGAATAAGAATAGATTTTACTTTTAAATAGAAAAAAAAAAAACAAAGAAGAACATATCTGGACATATCAACATTATATGAAATTCAGTGTTCAGTATCTATTAGCTTGGTGCAAAAGTAACTGTGCATTTTGAATTGTTGAAATTTGCTGTTTGAAATTAGAATACATTCTTAATAAATGTGGTTATGTTACACACCATTTTAATGTGTGTTTTTTTGCTAATGATTTATTACTTGCTGTTTTATATTTTAGACTATGGAAACAATGTTAGACAAAGAGCAAATTTGAGCGATTTTCTTATTGGAGTTCAAAATGGGTCGTAAAGCAGCAGAGACAACTTGCAACATCAACACATTTAGCCCAGGAACTGCTAACAAACATACAGTGCAGCAGTGGTTCAAGAAGTTTTGCAAAGAAGACGAGAGCCTTGAAGACGAGGAGCACAGTGGCCAGCCATCGAATGTTGACAATGACAATTGAGAGTCATTGTCAAAGCTGATCCTCTTACAACTATATGAGAAGTTGCCAAAGAACTCAACGTGGACCATTCTATGGTTGTTTGGCATTTGAAGCAAATCGGAAAGGTGAAAAAGCTCGATAAGTGGGTGCCTTAAGAGCTGACTGCAAATCAAAAAAATTGTCATTTTGAAGTGTCATCTTCTCTTATTCTATGCAACAACAGTGAACCATTTCTCAATCAGACTGTGATGTGCGATAAAAAGTGGATTTTACACGACAACAGGCAACAACCCCCTCAGTGGTTGGACTGAGAAGAAGCTCCAAAGCACTTCCCACAGCCAAACTTGCACCAAAAAAAAGGTCATGGTCACTGCTTGGTGGTCTGCTGCCTGTCTGATCCACTACAGCTTTCTGAATTCTGACGAAACCATTACATCTGACAAGTATGCTTAGCAAATAGATGAGATGCACTGAAAACTGCAACACCTGCAACCAGCAATGGTCAACAGAAAGGGAAGGGCCCGATTCCTCTCCATGACAACACCCAATTGCACATCACGCAACCAACACTTCAAAAGTTGAGTGAATTGGGTTACAAAGTTTTCCTCATCCACCATACGCACCTCACCTCTCACCAACCGACTACCACTTTTTCAAGCATCTCAACAACTTTTTGCAAGGAAAATGCTTCCACAACTAGCAGGATGCTGAAAATGCTTTCCAAAAGTTAGTTGAATCTTGAAGTATACATTTTTATGCTACAGGGATAAACAAACTTATTTCTCATTGGCAAAAATGTATTGATTGTAATGGCTCTTATTTTGATTAATAAAGATGTGTTCCAGCCTAGTTATAATGATTTAAAATTCATGGTCCGAAACCACAATTACTTTTGTACCAAGCTAATGTTAAAAATGTTTTATTGGAACACAGCTGTGCCCATTCATTTACCTACTATCTGTGACTGCTTTCACCCTACAACAGCCTAGCTGAGTAATTGAAAATTTTTACTAGCTGGTCCTTTATAGAAAAATTTGGGGGTGGGTGGGGTGGGAGGAAGGTTCACGAAGGAGGGGATATATGTATACTTATGGCTGATTCATGTTGTTGTACTGAAAAAACCAACAAAACATTGTAAAGCAATTATCCTCCAATTAAAAATAAGCTTAAAAAAAAGAAAAAAGAAAAATTCTGTCCTGATCCTACTCTTTGGAAAAAAGAAAAAAAACATGGAAAGGAATCAGAGACTAACCTTGTTCTTGGAGCTGAAAGAGCTCCCACCTTAAATGGATGAAGAAGTAAAAGCCCACAGAGGGGAATATTGATCACTGAGTCATTGATTTGCTGACTTGTCTAACAAATCAATCATTTACACCAGGGATCCCCAATCTCTGGGCCTTGGACTAGCACCTCCTGTCAGATCAGCGGCAGCTTTAGATTAGAAATAGAGTGCGCAATAAATGTAATGCACTTACATCATCCAACCTCTGTCCCCCCTTCCATGGAAAAATTGTCTTCCATGAAAACTGGTCTCTGGTGCCAAAAAGGTGGGGGACCACTGTTCTAGACAACCTAGATGAAAGCCTACTGTATGCAGGCCTCCCAACTCAATTGACACTTTGGAAAAACACCAGAAATCAGGCCAGCTAAGGTTCCTGGCTATGAGGAGGGCCCTCAGGCTCTCACTCACCTGCCGCCTTGATTCAGGACCCAGCCTGCTTTCTCCTCTGGACTCCAGCGAGGAACTGGGCTGCACCCAGTGCACATGAGGTTGGCCAACAGATTTCCTGCAGCACCTGCTAACGTGACTTGGCAGTTTCTGCAACACCACTCATCCTTCACATCCTTCCCTTCACTGAAGGCAACACTAAGTTTTGCAACTTTCTTTTCTACTTTCATTCCCCCAATCTCGCGCCTGTGTTACAGAGAGGAACTGACTCCATGCTGGATCTGTTTCTTTTACTTTAACCTTTGCCTCCCATTTTTTCCGTTCACTAAAAGGACACTGTCCATACATAATGGCCTACCTTGGGGAACCTTCCTCCTCTGCCTGAATTTTAAACCAAAATCCCTTCATTCAGGACCCTGATCACCTGTGGATGGCTACAGGAAGGAAGAAATTAACACGTCTCCTCCCAAGGTTGGCCATTCCAGGAGATATTTGTGAGATTAATGGCCTTTTTACTTTACTGCCTCACCTCTCCCTTCTCTATGCTATAAAAGAACCTGACATCCAGACCCCAAAAGGTGGTTATTTTGAGACATTAGTCTACCACCTTCTTGGTCTGCCGGCTTTCTGAATAAAGTCATATTCTTTGCCTCAACACCCTGTCTCTTGGTTAATTGGCCTGTTGTGTGGTGAGCAGAGCAAGCTTGGACTCAGTAACACCTAGAGAGTGCCTACATGGAGACACGGGAGTCATCCCCTTGGATGGCTCAGCAAGCTGTGAAGGTTCTGGTCCTGGATTTCCCTAATCCTAGCCCTGAGGGCCTCGGCTGAGTGGACCACAAAGAATTAAAGATGCTGGGACATTCCTGGTTATCCAGCGGTTAAGACTCCATGATTTCAGTGCAGGGGACATGGGTTCTACTCTATCCCAGGTTGGGAAACTAAAATCCCATGTGCTGTGCTGTGCCACTCATTTGACAAAAAAATGAAAAGAAAGAAAGAATTAAAGATGTGGACAAAGATCAAACTCCAAGTAGGTAAGTTAGAGAGATGGAAGGGAAAGGAAGAAAGAGGAGGAAGAAAAGGAGGAGAGGAAGGTGGGGAGAACGGGGAGGAAAAGGATGGAGGTGGGAGGGGGAAGAAAGAGGACAGAAAAGGAAACACCATGACTGTCCAACAATAGAGCATCAGTTACATATATCACTTTCCAACAATACAAGGAAGAACTCTGCAACCATTTAAAAGTTATTGCTGGCTAACCTGCAGTATTTTCTCAAGAGGATCTCTGGAGAAAATACAACCAACACACAATGGAGGTGGTAAGTCATGGAGGGTTCCCAGATTCGGCAAACAACAACCCAGGGTGCCACTTACATTTGAATTTCAGATAAAAAAGGAATCATTTTTAGTATAAGGATGCCCTGTGCAATCTTTGGAACATACCTATACTCAAAAATGAGCTATTTAAAATCCTAAAAGATGAGGCTGTAAAAGTGATGCACTTAATATGCCAGCAAATTTGGAAAACTCAGCATTGGCCACAAGACTAGAAAAGGCCAATTTTTATTCCAATCTCAAAGAAAGGCAATGCCAAAGAATGTTCAAACTATCGTACAATTGCACTAATTTCACATGATAACAATGTAATGCTCAAAATTCTTCAAGCTAGGGTTTAATAGTACATGAACTGAGAACTTCCAGATGTACAAGCTGGATTTAGAAAAGGCAGAGGTACCAGAGATCAAATTGCCAACATCCACTGGATCATAGAAAAAGCAAGAGAATTCCAGAAAAACATCTGCTTCACTGACTGAGCTAAAACCTTTGACTGTGTGGATCACAACAAACTGTGGAAAATTCTTAAAGAGATGGGAATACCAGACCACCTTACCAGTCTCCTGAGAAAACTGCATGCTGATCAAGAAGCAACAGTTAGAACTGGACATGCAATAATAGACTGGTTCAAAATTGGGAAAGGAGTACGTCATGGCTGTATATTATTACTCTATCCATTTAACTTCTACACACGAAGTGCGTGTGTGTGTGTGTGTATGTTAGTCAGTCTTGTCTGACTCTTTGTGACCCCATGGACAGTAGCCCACCAGGCTCCTCTGCCCATGGAATTCTCCAGGCAAGAATACTGGAGGGGGTAATGATTCCCTTCTTCAGGGGATCTTCCTGACCCAGGGATCAAACCTGAATCTCCTGCATTGCAGGCAGATTCTTCACCATCTGAGCTATCAGGGAAGCCTGATATGCAGAGTACATCATGTGAAATGCCAGGCTGAATGACTCACAAGCTGGAATCAAGGTTGATGGGAGAAATATCAACAACCTCAGATATGCAGATGATACCACTCTAATGGCAGAAAGTGAAGAGAAACTAAAGAGCCTCTTGATGAGGGTGAAAGAGGAGAGTGAAAAAGCTGGCTTGAAACTCAGCATTCAAAAAACTAAGATTGTGACATCCAGTCCCATTGCTTAACAGCAAATAGATGGGGAAAAAAGTGGAAACAGTGACAGATTTTATTTTCTTGGGCTCCAAAATCACTGCAAACAGTGACTGCAGCCATGAAATTAAAAGATGCTTGCACCTTGGAAGAAAAGTTATGACCAACCTAGACAACATATTAAAAAGTGGAGACATCAGTTTGCTGACAAAGGTCCGTCTAGTCAAAGCTATGGTTTTTCCAGTAGTCATGTAGGGATGTGAAAGATGGACCATCAAGAAGGTTGAGCAACACAGAACTGATGCTTTTGAATTGTGGTGCTGGGGAGAAGACTCTTGAGAGTCGCTTGGACAGCAAGGAGATCAAACCAGTCAATCGTAAAGGAAATCAACCCTGAATATTCATTGGAAAGACTGATGCTGAAGCTGAAGCTCCAATACTTGGGTCACTTGATGTGAAGAGTCGACTCATTGGAAAAGACACTGATGCTGGGAAAGAATGAAGGCAGGAGGAGAAGGGGGCAACAGAGGTTGAGATGGTTGGATGGCATCACCTACTCAATGGACATAAGTGTGAGCAGATTCTGGGAGATAGTGAGGACAGGGAAGCCTGGCGTGCTGCAGTTCATGGGGCTGCAAAGAGTCGGACACATCTGAGCAACTGAACAACAATACTCAACATGATGTCATTGATCTCAAATTCAGATCTAACTGGGTGTCCTTCACTTTCTCTGCAATCCTACGAGAAGAGGGGGGCCAGAGCTTGGATTTCAGCCCCATCATCTAAGCCATCATTAGTCCAGAAGGCCTGCTGCGTGCAGGGCTGGTGGGTCACTTTCTGCATCCACAATAGTTAGAACAGTGGCTGCATCTCAGCCTGATGCCTCTCCATCCCCCCTGGACGGTCCTCCTAGTGATGTGGGAGTTTGAGAAGACACAAGAAGAAATAGCAAAGGCAGCCAATGGACTGATGGGAGGAGAAAACTGGGTACAATATGGGAACACATGTCAAGGGCATTGAAAATATTTAAACTCTAGTCTAGCGATTTCCATTTCTAAGATTTCATCTTAGGGAGATAATTAAGGGTGACATAAAAATGTAGCTATGATTATGTGCAATAGAGTCTTGTTTGCAACAGTAAAACACTGGAAGCAACATAACTGTCGACAACAGTAGAGAGCTGCTTAACTAAAGGAAGGGACAGGGGCATAATGGAATTCTCCCCGGGTATTAAACATGATGCTCAGAAGAGATGTTATTGATACAAGAGAATGAACCATACCAAAGAGCAGTTAAGAAACATTAGGACCCAATTTTGCAAAGTACAGATGCTCAGAAAAAAGACAGGACGACTCCATTCAAAATGTTACAATGATTATTTTGAGGGATTTTCTTTTTTGACTGCGGCACAGGCTTGCAGGTTCCTAGCTCCCTGATCAGGGACTGAATCCATGCCCTCAGCAGTGAAAGCGTGGAGTCCTAACCAGGGGACAACCAGGGAATTTCCCTGGAGGATTTTTTATTTCCTTCATTTGCTTTGTATTTAAAATTTTTGTTTGTTTTTACAATATGCATGCGTTATCTGGATGATTTTGAAAGGGTTTTGTTTTTTGTTTTAAATTCCCATGGGCCACTCCTTGGCCAGTCTCGGGTCCCTGCAGCCATGGCAGAAGCCACTCTGTGCCCTTGGCTCTCGCGCCTCATTTCTGGCCATAGAGCCGGTGTTCCTAGCAGCCTGCCTGCGAGCCTGTGTGATCCTGGCGCATCCTCAAGCCTTTGCTCCTTTCAAGGTGTCCCCCACTCAGAACACCTCTCTGTCTCTAACTCCTATGCAGCCTTCAGGGCAGCCCCAGCATCTCCTTCCAGAGTCTTCAAGATGCTCCCATGTGGCATCATGTCCTCTTCCTTCAGTTCCACAGCCCGTCACTCCCTTGATAACCATCTGGGCACTTATGTTTCTCCCTAAAGAGACTGTGCGCCCTTTAAGGGGTTTGCCTCTTTCCTCTGTGATTCCAGTACATCACACGTGCCTGACACATCGCAGTAAATCCGTGATGAAGAGAGGAAGGCAAGCTGGTGGGCGGACATGGAGGAGTACGCACAGTCCTAGATCTTTACTGAAGCAGGGCCTTAGGACTGCCAGTGCAGATGGAAAGTTCTCAAATCCTGTGATAGAGACCGCATGAGAGCGAGAGCATCTATCAATGGCGGTGAGTCACTCCCCAGAGAAACCCAATTAAACATCCGGATTTCAAGTGATCTGGCTTTGCATTCTGCTATCAATATAGTTTCTATTCTGAGCTCTCAGCATTTGGACCTCCTGCGCCTTCCATTGTCTGATCGCTGCTGAGTTCCTGCCAGAAGCGACCATGTCTTCTCCCCTAAACCTTCCCTCCCAGCTTCCAAGTTCATCTGTCCCTCATGCTGACGCTAACAAAAGCGAATGTGCATTTGAGCACTTCCCAGAGGTCAGGAACAGGGTCCAGTCCCATCTCTTTAAATCCTCACCATCTATAGTGCAGGTATGATCATTCTCAACATTATAGAAGGCTCAGAGAGGTTACATCACCCAAGATCACACGGCTAGCAAGGGATGAGGGCAAGATTTGAAAAGACAATCTGACTCCAGAGCCCTGACAGTTGCACTATCACAAGCTGGCTAGAAATGTGACCCCAATAAACCAGGTTGTCCTCTTCCAGCCTGGAACCCCCGTCCTCTGCCCCAGCCTTGCTGTCAGGAGCCTTTAAAAATACCTTCAACCAGTGTCTGTTCCAAGATGTGTGTTTTCTTGGAGGATGGCTTTAGCCCCACCCCATAATTTCCATTAGCCCTCAAATCCACTTCAATATTTTCAAATGTTTTTGAAAAAACAAACCAAAATAAATAAACATAAAAATGTTTTTGAGATGGGCAATCAACCTTTTCCCCAGTTTTGTGTAAAACTCAAGTAAAAAAAAAAAAACTTGGGAGAAAATCATGCACTTTTTACTGATCTCTTGTTTGGTTGCTAAGTTGTGTCTGACTTTTTGCAATCCCATGGACTATAGGCCGCCAGGCTCCTTTGTCCATGGGATTGCCCAGGCAAGAATAGTGGAATGGGTTGCCATTTTCTTCTCCAGGGGATCATCCCAACCCACGAACCTGCGTCTCCTGTGTGGCAGGCAGATTCTTCACCACGGCGCCACCTGGGAAGCCCCACTGAGCTCTACCACCAATCAATAGAAAACTGTGGGCCTGCTATTGCAAATGCAGCCTTCAGATAAATCCCCTGATTCTGTCTTGTGATTGCTGGCCCGAAGCCCCTCCTATACAGGAGTTCTAAAGCTGTCATTCCTTTCCTCTGAGTATCTAACAACTGAAGGAAGAAAAGCTTAGAAACACCATTTGTTAACCCCAAACCCTGGGAAAGTCTCCCTTCCTGAAAGGTAGACTATGGCTTTGGTCACACTGTCCATCCTCTTAGCTTAGCTCTGCTCCTCCTATGAAAACACCCAGCACCCCTCTATAAGCCCTGGGCTAGCTACAACCACCACCCACAACTTCCCTTGGATACTTGGTACTATCAGAAAAGATCTGCTTTTGAGGGTAAGCAAATCAGCATTTAAATGACTCTCACGTTTGTTCAGCATCAGTGATTAGTGGCCTTCTTTCTATGGAAGCATGATCCCAGGGTTTGGCAAACCACAAAGAAACTGCAGGTTTCCTCTGCTGGATCCTCCAAAGCTGGGACAGAGTGGGGGTATAATTAGCTGGTGCTCAGGTGCTCAGTCAATCATGACTCTTTGTGATCCCCTGGACTGTAGCCCGCCAGGTTCCTCTGACCATGGAATTCTCCAGGCAAGAATAATGGAGTGGGCTGCCATGCTCTTCTCCAGGGAATCTTCCCAACCCAGGGATCGAACATGGGTCTCCTGCACTGGCAGGTGCAGGCTCTGAGCCACCAGGGAAGCCAATGATGATTTTAGCTACCATTTATTCAGAATTTACAGAGAAGTAGGTTGCAATGGCAACCTACTCCAGTACTCTTGCCTGGAGATTCCCATGGCCGGAGGAGCCTGGTAGGCTGCAGTCCATGGGGTCACTAAGAGTCGGACATGACTGAGTGACTTCACTTTCACTTTTCACTTTCATGCATTGGAGAAGGAAATGGCAACCCACTCCAGTGTTCTTGCCTGGAGAATCCCAGGGACAGCGGAGCCTGGTGGGCTGCCGTCTATGGGGTCGCACAGAGACGGACACGACTGAAGCGACTTAGTAGCAGCAGCAGCAGCAGCAGCATTCAGAATTTACTGTGTGATGGGCGTGTGTTAAATGCTTTATACAGATTAATCTCAGTTAATTCTTACATGGGTTATAAGAACTCTTTAAGGTGGATACTATGAGACCATCTCTCTTTTATAGATGAAGATCCTGTAGCTTCTAAAGTGGTTCAACCAGAATCACACAGTCAGTTAAACGGTGGAGCCAGGCTGCCAGTGTAAGTAGTGGCACCTGGGTGCTCATGTTAAGGCAGTGAGAAGCCTCTCCTTTGTTGTTCTAAGAAATTCAGCATTTTATTAAGTTATTAAGTGAAAGTCTTTCAGTCATGTCTGACTCCATAGACCAATACAGTCCATGGAATTCTCTAGGCCAGAATACTGGAGTGGGTAGCCTTTCTCTTCTCCAGGGGATCTTCCCAAGCCAGGAATCGAACTGGGTTCTCCTGCATTGCAGGTAGATTCTTTACCAGCTGAGCCACAAGGGACGCCCTAAGAAATACAGCATAACCCTCTTCAAAAATACAAAAATCCTATAGACAGCATGACTCACTCTAATTTGAAGGCTCTTTACAAACCATCTACTTGACTCACAGATGACTCTTTGGGTTGTAACTGAGCAGGACCCTAAGGAGCCATTCCAAAACAGACCACCTGACTTTTTTTTTTCTTTCTGGCTGTGCTGGGTCTTCACTGTGGCTCACGGGCTTAGCTGCCCCACAAGATATGGGATCTTAGTTCTCCAACCAGGGATTGAACCCACATCCCCTGAATTGGAAGGCAGATTCTTAACCAGTGGACTCGTAGGAAAGTCCCTCCACCTGACTCTCAGATAAAGTAAAACTATCCCCCTAGGCCTTCCACAAATCCCAAAGAATAAATTTAATCAGATAAGTGAGAAAATGCAGAAACAAAGGGAAACAAGCAAGGCAAAATAATAATAGTTTAACCATTAAACAAAGTCAAGAACCTTTAGTTCCTTCTCTTGAACTATATACAGATAATATTCTGAGCCATACCCTTGAGATGTTTTGCAGACACTGAATCCTCCACCAGGTGGAAGAAGTTAACTGCCTGCTGTAGATTTCGACAGCATGTAGATTTCTCAGACCAGCTAAAACCAGAAAGTTGATGATGTTGACTCCTGATTACCAACCAATCAGAAGAATGTCCACAAGCTGACCACATACCCAACTCCCCTCCCTCACCCTGTCTTTAATAACCTTTTCCAGAAAGCCCTTGGGGCGCTCAGGTCTTTTAAGCACTAGCTGCTCCGGACATCTTGCTTGGTGCCTGCAATAAATGCTACTTTCCTTCACCATGACCTGGTGTCAGTAGACTGGCTTTACCATGCACGGGCGGGGAGTCTCGCTCTTATGATGGACAAAAGCTGGAATTTTTGGTTGTTCAATATCCAAACCCTCGTTTTAGGGGAACACTTCATTGTGTTAGTACTCATTAGAGAAATTACCAAAGGAAGCACTCCTTCTTCACACTCAGTCAACCAGAAGATGCTGCCCAAGACCACTGAACAAATGACACCGAGACGGAAGGATGGTGAGGCTGGATCTGTGATATCCAGCAACAGGGGTGGTGGCATTCTGGCCGGACTGGTCCCGTGGCCAGCCTCTGGAGCTCTTTGGGTTCCGACCCATTTTCTAGATCCCCTTTGGTTCTATGAGCCCCTTCCCCACCCTACGCCCCTCTAAGCCATCCAGTAAATCCTTTTCTGTGCTTGAGTCAGGCAGTGTTCTCCGATGTTTGCGACCAAGAGTTGGAACTGAAACAAGCTTCTCTCCCTAGTGGCTCCTGCCTCTGAGGGAAGTGCTGATGGGGACAACTTTCTCACCTTAGGTCACTTTAGCGAGTCTGTAACACCTTCTGTGGATACCTGGGTAGTCTGCCCCTTAATTCAGTTCTGGACAAAAAGATATCAGTAAGAGGTGTTAGGAAAGACTTAGGATAAGATATAGGCTTGTGTTAGGTGCTTCGGAGGATGGTTTAAAGGATGTGGCATTACTCAGGATTGGATGTCATCAGCAAGGTGATGATATCATCACCTTATATCTTGATAGGGTATCTTAACAATCCTTATATCAAAGTGAGAAGAACAGTGAGACTAAAGCTTCAATTGGTAAATAAGCAGCTGCAGTCACTGAGATGAGCCCAGGTTATGGAGATGCTTGGTCATTTTTTATAGTTTGGACAATGTTCCCGTCTTATTCACTTTCAGACGCACTTGTGAAGTTGTTTTGTTTTGGTCTTGACCTGTCTTAGTCTTAAAATGGCCTCATCTGATACTGGTGAGCTGCAAAACTGTTTATGTTCAATGCAATGTCCTGGCCTAGGGAGCAGCTAACATATATGAAAGTATGAAATCCTTGACTCCAGGGACCAGTCCTACCCACTTTTGTCTTTCCTGCGGTGCTCAGCACGGTGCCTGGCACATAGAATGTCCTCTGTGACCATGGAGCAACTGAGACCGCGTGCCACAGCTAGAGAGTCCATGTGCCGCATCAAAAAATTCTTCGTGATCTGCAATGAAGATCCCACATGCCACAACTAAGACCCAACAGAACCAAATAAATTAATTTTTTTTTTTAAAAAAAGGATGTTCTCTCTGAATGCTGGCTGAACTCAATTATACGCCCAGGGAACTAGAGACTTGGCTCATTGAGGACCATGCTGAAATATGGTTTCTGTACAAATATGGTTTCAGTGTAAACATGTGACTCAAGCATGCATGCAGGCTAAGTCGCTTCAGTTGTGTCCAACTCTTTGCAACCCTATGGACTGTAGCCTGCCAGGCTCCTCTGTCCATGGGGTTCTTCAGGCACGAATACTGGAGTGGGTTGCCATGTCCCTCTCCAGGGGATCTTCCCGACCCAAGGATCAAACCAGCGTCTCTTATGTCTCCTGTATTGGCAGACGGGTTCTTTACCAATAGTGCCACCTGGGAAGCCCAAGACTCATACATATACAGAATGAACACTTGTCAAAAATGTATTTAACCCATTAAAGAGGGAACCAGTAAGATGGTAAAGCTCATTCCCAGAGCATTTAAGGAACTGGACTTATGGGTACTCTTTAATAAGAATCTTAGAATAAGATTGCTAGGTTAGATAGACAGTTGGTTAACAGCCTCTAGGGCAATGAAACCATCACCTTTAGGGTTACCCTTTGGAATGGACAAAATCTACATGTCAACATGTAATTTCATAGTGTCAGTGCTTTAATTAAATAGTAAATAATAACCCAGTCAAGTACAGACACCCTCCAAGATGATGAAATAATATTAATACTTGGGCACATTGTTAAACAGTGTCCCAGGATGACGTGGAAAGAACATGCTTGCTCTACCCTCTTCCTTTTTCTTATTTATAGTTAATTTTTATTTTAAAAGCATAATAAAAGACTCTGGTGGCTTCTTAGGAACACATTCAGCTGACTTTTTTTCCCACTGCCTCATATTTGCCGCGGTATCACAACTAATATTCACTGAATGGTTACTATACATTAGGCACTATGATAATTTCTTTTTAAATTTTTTTTTATTTTTAGTTTTTTTGGCCATGCTGAGTGGCTTGTGTGATCTTAGTTCCCTGACCAGGGATCAAACCTGGGGCAGGGCAGTGAAAATGCCAAGTCCTTACCACTGGACTGTCAGAGAATTCCCATGATAACTACTCTGTCTGGCTTAGCTCATTTACTTTTCACCAAAAAATCCCTAGGAGGTAATCCATTCTGAGGAAAACAAGTGTGGTATAATAAAAATTATATATTTGGGCTTTGTTCCTGCTTCCTGGCACAGAACTCCTAAAAACTCTTAAGACTTTCCTGAGTGATGTGTTATTCATAATAATATTCGTAATAATCTCCTCTGATTATTATACTGGCATAAACACCTGAGTTTATGCCAGCATGACTCAGGTGGGCCCCCTAGGTAGCTTCAGGTGGGGGCTGGTCACCATGTAAGCAGATAGGGTAGGGGGCACCCTGGAGAAAGAGAACCAAGCACGGTTTTCTCGACAGAAGAGAAGCCATTTTTGACTAAAGCCATTTTGTGATCTAAGCCTGGCCACAATGCTTGTCCTTAAACAGGTCTCAGTAATTAATGATCTTAAGGCAACAAAAGAATGCAGACACAAATAGCTATTATCAGGCAAGAGAAGAGACACCCAATTCTGTTTCAATGGTAAAGATTAGCCTGATACAATCAACCACCAGATCTACTGGAACCTAAGGGATAATGATGTTGACTTTTTCTGATCCTCATGACTTCAGTATCAACTAAAGCTTGGACTCTCCCCTTCATGAAATATGCATGTGCTCTTAGCTTAAAATGTTCCCAGTTTTGCTGTTCAGGGAGACACTGCTTTGGGAATGATCCCAAATGCTCTCCTTACTTGCTGCAAGTAATAAATCCTTCCGTCTCCCAATCTTTGGCTTGGCTGTGTATTTTTGGCTTTGAAACAGGAGGGAAGGGGGCTGGACACAACATTTGAAAGAATGGTACAGCCATAGGACATGACAATAAGTGGTTAGAACTAACTAGATCCAAGATGACAGAAAAATTCAACTTCCACCAGTCCTTGAGCCTCAGTACACACTCACTGTAACACATCAGCAAGCTATTTTATAAATGACATTCCCTCAGGTGCCATGACAGTTCCAAGTCTGAACAAAAAGTGTGCAGTGGCCCAGTTCCTGGAAATCCCCACACCTTCCCCCAAATAGCTGGAGTACCCCTCCCACTAATTAGCCTATGAAATTGTTGCTGTTTAATCACTAACTCATGTCAGACTCTTTGCCACCCTATGGACTGCAGCACATCAGGCTTCCCTGTCCTTCACTGTCTCCCAGAGTTTGCTCAAACTCAGGTCCATCAACTTGGTGATGCCTTTCAACCATCTCATCCTCTGTCGCCCCCTTCTCCTCCTGCCTTCCATCTTTCCCAGCATCAGGGTCTTTTCCAATGAGTCAGCTCTTCGATCAGGTGACCCAAGTATTGGAGCTTCAGCTTCGGCATCAGCCCTTCCAATGAATATTCAGGGTTGATTTGCTTTAGGACTTTACCCACCCCTATAAAAACTGACAACCCCTGTACCCTGGTGCCTCTAGCCTTCCAAGAGGTCCCACACTCTGTCTGTGAAGTGTATGTCTCTCTAAATAAATCCACTTCTTACCCATCATTTTGCCTCTCACTGAATTCTTTCTGCAATGAGACATTAAGAACCTGAGCTTCATGAAGTCCTAAAAGCAGGTGTCTAATCCCAATTAAAAGACCATGAGTTTCTGGTCTTTTAGTCTAAGCCACATGGTTTCAGCTTGACACCCACCAAGAGGAGAACTCAGTTTTTCGGGGGACAACCAGGAAGACCAAACATGGTATTAGAAGGTGAGTACTTCCAGCCCCACCTCTGGAGAGAAGAGGTGGGATGCAGATTGAGTTATAGAAATTCTGGCATATGTACACTCAACGCCTGATTCACCTTGTATGGCAGAAACCAACACAATATTGTAAAGCAATTACCCTCCAAATAAGAATAAGTTAAAAAAACCTCTTAAACAATGAGATTTGTGGGGGTTCTGGTTTGGGGGACACAGTGATCTGCTGAGAAGGTGTGCCCCACAAGGGAGTGGAAGTTCAACATGCTCAATCCCTCCCCTACGCTTTGCCCAAATGGAGCTCCTTCACTTGGCTCTTCCGAAATTGTAGCCTCTATTTCCTTTTTTTTTGTAGTCTTTATAATAAACCTGTAAATGTAAGTAAAATGTTTTCCTGAGTTCCATGAATCATTCCAGCAAATGATCAAACCTTGTGTGTATGTGTGTGGAGGTCATAGAAACCCCCAAATTTGTAGTTGGCTGGGCAGAAGTGTGGGTGGCCTGGGACTTGTGACAGGCATCTGAAGGCTGTCGTGTGGGATGGAGCCCTTTTAGTGGTGGGATCAGGTCTGAACTGCAGGTCAGCGTGTAACTGGATTATTGGATATTCAGCTGGTGTTAGAGAATTGGAAAACTGATGTGTAAAACGGACACATATTTGGTTTCAGAAAGAGTGATAAAGTTAATTCCTATATCAGAACCCACAAAATAGAGGCTGGCCCAGCGGCCGGGCCCACATCACACATCCAGACCTAAGTCAGTCTGTATTTACGGGAACTCAGTGTTGAACAATCCTAACACACACCAATCGTCAACCTCCAACACAGCTAGAGCGTGCACATGTGCTCAGTCACTTCAGTCGTGTCCGACTCTGAGTCTATAGACCGTAGCCTGCCAGGCTCCTCTGTCCATGGGGATTCTCCAGGCAAGAATACTGGGGTGGGTTGCCATTTCCTACTCCAGGGGATCTTCTCAACCAGGGGTTGAACTCGCATCTCCTGCGTTGCAGACAGATTCTTTACCATCTGAGCCACTTGGGAAACCCAGGTTCATCGGTATCATTTTTTAATTTTTAACATTAGAAAACTTTAATATAAAATTTTTACAGCACCATAAACAGAAGAACCAATATTTTTCCTTTTTAAAAGATATGAAAATAAATTCTTAATGCTTTCCTAAATATTACCTAAAATCATTCCAACAGGTACCCTACTTTGGGAAAAACTGGACCAAATGAATCCAAGTCCCACAGCCAAGACCTCAACCCAGGTCCCATCTCCAAATCCAGTGATGCTGATCGCTTGAGGATGCCCTGGCTCAGGTTAACTCTGTCGGGGGAGCAAGCAGAGATAACAGAGTCAAGGCAGACGACAGATGGCCAGAAGGCTTACTCCTCCAGGCAGTTAATGAAACCATGGGCAAGGATCCCTGAATTTAATCACCAGAGCACCAAGCAGACCTACTGTAAATCGTTCTAGGAGCAGATGGAGTTTTTCCTCCAGAACAGCTCAAGGCCATTTATGGTGGCCTAAGGGGCAGTGTTAGTACTCAGAGACAGTGCAACAGCCACAGATAATCACCAACTTTAAGGGGGAAGGACGATGCCGAGGTCCCTTGCCATCAGCCAGCATAGCTCAAGTCAAGCTAAAATGCCAGTCTATTCAGGCTTTTCTGAAGTGTTGCTTTCAAAGTGAAATGTAGATCTCACTTTGTGCCCGTGCTCAGTCAATCAGCCATGCCTGACTCTTTGCAACCCCATGGATTGCAGCATGCACGGCTTTCCTGTCCTTCACCATCTCCTGGAGTTTGCTCAAACTCATGTTCATTGAGTCAGTGATGCCATCCAACCATCTCATCCTCTGTTGCCCCCTTCTCTTAAACAATTACTACCCTTAAATCCCAGAGTTCCTCTCAGTTCAGTAAAGAAGTTCAGAAATCCCACGTCTTCCAACTCTCGGCTTGCTCGCGTGATTTCTTAAAATTAAAAAAGAGACCCTGTGTTGGGTTTTAGGGGTCGAAAACATGTGGGCAATGGAATGAATTGAAAGTGATCATTACTGAGTGATTATAAATTCTGCTTCTAGTTATGTGCCTTTAGAAAGCTTATAAATGTAAATTTCTTGATAAATATAGCACCGCTTTCAATTAAAGGCTTAATCAATGAACTTCTATAATGGATGTGATGATGAGGACAACAGATGGCATTGGGATTCTCGGACACCCTAGGAGACCACAAACATACATTTCATTTTGATTCTGATCACGAGCTAAGCTACAGGAGAGAGAGGTACTTATTGCTGTGCCAACACAGACACATTTTATACCTTCACTCAATTTCATCATTAAAAAATATGGCAAGAAAGCAAGATGAGTCATCTGCAAGCAGCTGACAGACACTTGGGTTCTATTTCATTCAGGGAAGAGGTGAAGGAACATATATGGAAGGTATGGGGAGAATCATCCAAAGTGTTTTCAAACTCTCAATGGCCAAGCCACATTCTGGACTGATTCACTCTGAATCTGGAAGTAAGACCCAGGTATCAGCATCTTCTCTAAAGCTCTCCAAGTGATTCCTTGGCTCTGGGTGAGTCAAGGTTGAGCCAGTGATTTGAGGAGACCGGCCAGCCTAGAGCAAGACAGACAAGTTTTACGGCCTCCAGCCGCTGGCTGCTTCGGTAAAGCTTCTTGATGTGTATCTTTTCTTAAAAAATAATTTCATTTATTTATTTTTGGCTGGGCTGGGTCTTTGTTGCTGCGCACAGGCTTTCTCTAGTTGCGGCAAGTGGGGGCTACTCTCTGGTTGTGGAGTGTGGGCTTCTCATTGTGGTGGCTTCTCTTGCTGCAGAGCATGGGGTATATAACGGGCAGGCTTCAGGAGTTGTAGAACGTGGGGTTCAGTAGTTTCTGTTCCTGGGCTCCAGAGAGCAGGTTCAATAGTTTTGGCACCCGGGCTTAGGTGTGCCACGGCACATGGAATCTTCCTGGATAAGGGATCGAACTTGTGTCTCCTGCATGGGCAGGGGGATTCTTTTCCACTAAGCCAGCAAGGAAGCCCTCTTGATGGGTTTCAAGGCTCAATCGGGGAAGCAGAACTACCGTGAGTTATGGGGCAAGGGATGCATTACAGCAATTAGATTGGCCACAATCGTGGGAGCAGCCGGTGAGGTGGAGGTCGGCGGGGGGGAAGGTGAGGACCAGAGGAGACATCGGGTTACCCATCTGAGAGGTCAGGCACGTGCATCTGGTTATAGTGGGGCTGCAGGTCTATGCAAGTCTGTTGCCTTGTCTGCCCGGTGTCTAGAAGACATGGGGCCATGTTTGGCCAGCAGGTCAGGCAGTCTGGAAGACCAGCTGGACAGGAAGCAGTGGACAGTGAGGACGAGCCGGGACTGCCTCCATGCTCCAACCATGGCCGCCCTCAAAGGGTCAACACCACTGCTTCCCTTCTGCCTCCCAGAATCGCCCATTTTTATTTTTAGTTTTTCATAATTTTAGCTAACATTGCATATTTTATAACAAGTCTGGAGAGTACTGTTCTAAGTGCTTTTAGATTTAATTTCTTTTTTTTTAATAATGTGCACCTTTTTTATTTAGTATCACAACATTTGTGATAATGGCAACCCACTCCAGTATTCTTGCCTAGAGAATTCCACTGACAGAGGAGCCTGGTGGGCTGCTGTCCATGGGGTCGCACAGGGCCGGACACGACTGAAGCAACTTAGCATGCACGCATACATCGGAGAAGGAAATGGCAACCCACTCCAGTATTCTTGCCTGGAGAATCCCAGGGATAGAGGAGCCTGGTGGGCTGCCGTCTATGGGATCGCACAGAGTCGGACACGACTGAAGTGACTTAGCAACAGCAGCAGCAATACTTTTTTTTTTTTTGGAGTATAGTTGCTTTACAGTACTGTGTTATTTTCTGCCGTACAGCAAAGTGAATCAGCCATGCGTATACATATAGCCGCTCTTCCTTGGATTTCCTTCCCATTTTGGGTCACCAGAGAGCACAGTGTAGAGTTCCCTGTGCTACACAGTCCGTTCTCATCAGTTATCTATTTTGTCTCCCACCTTTTACTTGGAACCATACAGGGAAAGGGATTCTGGGAAAGAGCTCTTAGCATAGTTAAGTTTTCCATAGAACATTTCAGCACAGACTAGAAGGAATAGATCAAGATAGTTTAGTAAAAGTGTCAGAAATCAGAGGAATGCTAATACCTTAATAGTTGTTACCCAAATTCCTCTTAGGGAGGAAATGTTTTTTCTGGGAATCATAGTTTGACAAACTCTTGGGGTAGCATTCCCGAGAGCCCAGACACCTTTCAGTGCCAGGACTTCTCAGAAGAGCATGAAATTGCTCTTCGTGGGGCAGGAAGAGGCAAGTGTCTTACTTGGAATGGAGGGAGCTGAGAAAAACAAGAGCAAGGAAGAAGATGAGACTGGCTCAAGAAAAAAAGAACTGCTTTGTGCAGGCTGATGAAAAAGACCTTATTAGCCAGGAATATAAAATGTGGATTTTTAAATAGTTTGTAAAGAGCTCGGTGCCACCCCTTCTGTGATCCTTAGTTCTACAACTCCTCAAATGACCTGTGGGAGTATCACAGGGCTTTGTTTTGATTTGTTGTTATGGAAACTGAAGCATCTGTGTTTCACATCCACACAGATGGTGGTATAGAACCCAGGAAACCAAGCCCAGGGGCAGAGAGGATATAAGAGGGAACCTGCTAGGTATTCAGAGACCACTGTCATGGATTTTGGTTTTCCCCAGGTTGTGGCATCATGGGTGGGAGGTACTTCTCCAAGGGTCTGGAGAGTAGGTACCCAGGGTATAAGAAGATGTGGCATCTTACACAGATCCAGTTCAGCAGGGAAGCCTGAGGAGCAGAATGGGAATGTCATGGCCAAGTTCATTCTCTGCTTTGGGGGACCCTAGTCTCCCTTGTTTGCTGCTCTTACAGCAGTGGTGCTGTCTTTCCCACCAAAGTATGGTTTTCTCTACTCATCCACAGTCTTTGGTTTGCAAATCTCCCATCAGTTCAGTTCAGTTCAGTCGCTCAGTCATGTCCGACTCTTTGCGACCCCACGAATTGCAGCACGCCAGGCCTCTCTGTCCATCACCAACTCCCGGAGTCTACCCAAACCCATGTCCATCAAGTCGGTGATGCCATCCAACCATCTCATCCTCTGTCGTCCACTTCTCCTCCTGCCCTCAATCCTACCAAGCATCAGGGTCTTTTCCAATGAGTCAACTCTTCACATGAGGTGGAGTTTCAGCTTCAACATCAGTCCTTACAATGAACACCCAGGACTGATCTCCTTTAGGAGATCACCTAACCACAAAAGGGCTTCCCTAGTGGCTCAGATGGTAAAGAATCTGCCTGCCATGCAGGAGAGCTGGGCTCGATCCCTGGGTCGGGAAGATCCCCTGGAGAAGGGAATGGCAACCCACTCCAGCATTCTTGTTGGAGAATCCCATGGACAGAGGAGCCTGGAGGACTAGAGTCCATGGGGTCACAAAGAGTCGGACACGACAGAATGACTAGCACTTTTGTTCACTTTCATCACCTAACTGGTCCAGTCTCTCTGTATTCCAGGAGAGAGACTGATCGGCCCAGGCTAAGCCAGTCTGGACCAATTAGCTCTGGCCTGGAGGAGGGGAGTGGGGAGAAGCCAGAACCCTCCACATGTGGAGCTGATTCTCTAAGGAGGGGAAGTGGGGCTGGGAGGCAACCACTGGTGCTTCGTGAACAGCCAGCTCTGAGTCAAGCTCCTGGAGCTAGAATCCCAAATCCTCCTCATTCTTAGCTTAATCTCCTCATTTGTAAAATGAGACTCTTATTAGTACCTGCCTCATCAGGTTGCTTTGAAGACGAAACCCAGTGATCCACAGAAAAAATTTAGCATTGTGCCTGGCACATGTGTATGCTCAAGATTCATTAGATGAAGTAGTAAGAATGACAGCATTGAGAATTGACCGTAGCATCTCAGCACCCGCTACTCCACCCCTTCACCCATCTGAAGCTTCCATCTTTTACTCTGGACATCTCCAGATTTGGTCTCCTCCCCTGGACTGTTAGGGCAAGTGCTCATATGTATTATTGACTGCATGTGCTTACTAAATGAAGGAAGGAATAAAGAAGTGCTTGGATATCCCTATGTATGGAAACTCATGACTTCCCAAGGTTCCAACTTTTGTAATTCCAAGTATTTGCTAAGGCCCCTCTTATGCTGGGATGGTTAACCGGATTCTCTGCAGCATTTGTGATTCTAGTTCCACAAAGAAGAAACCAACTCGTTCCTCCACATGACAGTTCTTCTGGTGTTTCGAAATGGATCTCAGATGCCCTTGCATCACCTCCTCTCCAGTCTGTATGTACCTTCCTATCATGGAAGAGACCTTCATTCCACCCTCCAATCTCCTCCTTTCTCCTGTGCCCCCTCTTCAAAATAAATAGGCTACTACTAAAAGCCAAGCACATGAGCCGGATGTCTGCTCTTACTAAGCATCTGTTCATTTCCAAACTCAATTTCTTCCTGTAAGAAAGGAAAGTAACATTTAATGAGCATCTATATTGTGGTAGGCACTAATGTCTGTGTGGGGGGCACTTAATAACGTGATTGCTTTTACTCCTCAAAATCACCCTAGGAGAGGTTAGTTAGCTGCATTGCCATTTGACGAATGAGTTAGCCAAGGCTCAGAGAAGTTAAGGTATCTGTTCAAGATTGCACAGCATACAAAGGGCAGAGTTAGAATTCAAAGGTAGGTGTAATATCATCTAGAGAAAGTCACAGGCCTTTCCTTTTTATCAGAAAATAACTGTCAAAGAACCAAGACATTTAGTAATGAAAAAAAAAAAAAAAAAAAAAAAACAGGCTGCCTTTCCTCTGGCAGGACCCAAACTGGGAGGGTCTTAGATTTTCCTAATCTAATTTGAAACCCCTGAGGAGTTTAGGGGACTGAGGACAGAAGGACAAGAGTTCCAGACCAGAATTCCAAGAGGAAAAATCTATGTAACTGATCACTCAATGACTAGCAGCCAATTAAACAAAGCAAAAGATATAAATCAGGATACTATCTTAATGAGTAGCTATGGCGACTTCCTTAGTGGACCAGAGGTTAAGACCCCGCCTTCCATTGCAGGGGATGTAGGTTCGATCGGGTAGCTAAGATCCCACATGCCTCCTGGCTAAAAAGCCAAAACATAAAACAGAAGCAATACTGTAACAAACTCAATAAAAGACTTAAACAAAATGAGTAGCTATGCTGTGTAGACCCAAAACAGGAAAGCAAATCTACTAAGGTGTCTGTATTTTTTCCCTTTCTGTTTCTCTTTTGAGCAGCCTGTCCTGAAGATGTCAACAGGGGGCTGGTTCCCATCTGAAGAGAAATGAGGCACAGGCAAGCATTATCTGATTTGGGGCTAAGTGCAGAGCAAAGAGCCGAGTCCTCAATTGAGATCATCAAGTGATACAGACAAGCACCTCTCAACCCCAGCTGCCACTCACATCAGCAGTTTTCCAGAGACAAGCAAAGAGCGGGGAAAACCCTGCATTGTCAGGCACTCACGACTGAGCCTGCATGCTCTCTCTGTCTCCTAAGATGCTTTTTCCTTGGGAGATTTCAAAGAATGATGAACACTCAGCATCAGATGAAGCCATGCAGGTTCTCCATGTGGTGTATGCTGCCTTCCCCTCAGCTCGACCTTGCCATGGACATCCCTTGTCACTGTTGCTGCCACCCTGGGAGTCCAGCTCTGCACTTGGCCCTTAAATGAATTGCCGTGGTCTAAGAGGTTGTCAGCTGAACAATGTCGCTCCAAGATATCCCCACCATAATTCCCAGAACTTAACACGTTACCCTAGATGGCAAGTGGGACTCTGCAGGTGTGATTCAATTAGGGATCTTGGGAGGGGGAGGTTATCTGGGATTATACAGGTAGGCTGATGCCGGCAGAGATTGGATGGTACCACCTGCGGTCTTTGAAGATGGAGGAAGGGACCACCAGCAGGGAACGTAAGACACAAGGCTCTGGAAGTGGGAAAGAGCTCGGAAAAGGATCCTCCCCTTGGAAAATAAGTCTCCAGGAGAAGCTTGGCCCCGCCAACACTTTGATGGCAGAAACCCACTGCAGACTTCTGGTCTCTAGAATGACAAGAGAATAGGTGTGGAGGTGTTTGTTTCTTTTGCCTCACCATATATGGCTTGCAGGGTCTTAATTACCCAGTCAGGGATGGAACCCAGGCCCTGGGCTGTGAAAGTGCAGAGTCCTAACCACTGGCCCACTAGGAAGTCCCCCGTGTGTTAAGTCACCAACTTTGTATAGTTTGTTACAGCAGCCACAGGAAATTCATACGCTTTGTAAAGTGCACTGCAAGCTGCTGCACCACAGTCCCCCTCTGTAGGAAAACCGTGGATGGAACCACTGGAAATGAGTCAGGCACTAAAGACAGAAGGGAAGTCAAGCCCTTGCTCATTTATTAGGTATCTATTCACGGAGCACCTACTCTGAGACGGGCCACGTGTTGGGTGCTGCCTACACTGTGAGGAGTTTAAATGGCTCAGCCTGTATCCTCATCAAGGCTGAGGCGAGCAGGAGAGAGATGGGAACACGGACTTGCATTGATAAGCACAGATTTATAAATAAAGGAAAAAAGACCTTGGTGACCAGGACAGGATGGAAAGTGCTAGGAAGCCTTCCCCTAGGAAATGACCCTGGATCTGAGCCTTGGGAGGAGGGGGAGAGTTAACCAGGCGGGAGCAGGAAGGGGGGGCATCTAGATAGAAGGAACAGCCCGGACAAAGGTTGCCATGGAAGAGGAGCAACTGAAAGGAGGTCCATGGCGAGCAGAGGTGGGGGCTACAGGGGGAGAATGGATGAACATGAGAAGGTGGGAGATAGGGCGGCAAGAGACTGATGTGAACATTCTGGAATATGCTTCCTGATGCTCATGTGTGAGAGTTTCTTCCGTGATGAGGGTGATGCTCTACAAAGAACAACAGCTTTCTACTAGGATAGCCATTAGCCAGAATTGACTAAGGACCGTTTGAAATGTGGCTAGGACTACTGAAGGACTGCGTTTTGAGTTTTATTTAATTGTAACTAATTTAGCTGGGGCTTCTCTGGTGGCTTAGTTGGTAAAGAATCTCCCTGCAATGCAGGAGACATGGGTTCAATTCCTGGGTTGGGAAGATCCCCTGGAGGAGGGCATGGCAACCCACTCCAGTATTCTTGCCTGGAGAATCCCATGGACAGAGGAGACTGGTGGGCTACAGTCCATAGGGTCACAAAAAGTTGGACACGACTAAGCACAGCACAGCACACTGTAATGTTGAAATAGTAAAGTTGAAATAGTCACATGGGGCTTGTGCATACCCAATTTTACACAATAGCTCTAGGCTGGATATAGATATTGATAGATAGATAGATAGACGAATAGATAGATATAACCTTATAAGGATTTACAGGATTACAGAGGCTAAGTCCCAAGATCTATAGTCACCAACCTGGAGATCCAGGAGAACTAAAGGTGTAAGTAAGTCCCAGTCCAAAGCTGGCAAGCACCACACCCCAAAAGAGTTGATTTTTCAGTTCAAGTCCAAAGGTAGGAGGAAAAGATTGACACCCAAGCTCATGCAGTCAGGCAGGCAAAGTTCCTTCTTGCTTCCTGCGCTTCTCAGGTCTTCAACGGATTGGGTGAGGCCAACCCACATTAGGGAGGTGCAATCTGCTTTACTTTACTCAAGTCTGTGGTTGTTGTTCAGTCGCTCAGTCGTATCCGACTCTTTGCGACCCCATGGACTGCAGCACACCAGGCTTCCCTGTCCATCACCAATTCCCGGAGCTTGCTCAAACTAATGTCCATCGAGTTGGAGATACCATCCAACCATCTCTTCCTCTGTCATCCCCTTCTCCTCCTGCCTTTCCCAGCATCAGGGTCTTTTCTAATGAGTCAAGTCTGTGGGTTCAAATGTTAATTTCATCCAGAAACATCCTTACAGGCATACCCAAAATAATGTCTAAACAAGTATCTGGGTGCCCCAGAGCCCAGTCAAGACGATACATAAAAGTAACCATCATAACAGGGTTCTCCTTCCCAGCTCAGCAGAGCCCAGGGGAGATCCTCGGGGCCAAGGGCATGAAACTCTTTATGGTAAGACAGTCAAAGCTCCCGGAGAGAAGATCTTCCTTTCCCAAAGCTTGTTCTGATTTTGAGAGGCAACAAGGAGCAGCAGGTGCCTGTCCAGTGGGGGATATTTTTTCTCTATTTGATCAGCCAGGTCTCTACCCTTATCCCTACCTCCCCATACACTTAAGAATTCAGAAGGGGGTCCTTCCATTCAGAGGTCTCACCTGGAACACTCACCCTCCATCCTCTTTTCCTCATCTGTTTTCATCTTCCCTTAAGGCCTCCTTCCTTTTTTCCTTCCCCAGCTCCTCACATTCTGGTATATTTTGTCCAAGACAAATTGCTTTTTAGATCTTCTGCAATTAAAGGCATCTCTTCCCACCACCTGATATGTACAGTAGCTCCGGCAACGGTGACCTGTTCTTAGGAGATGCTATTTAAAACCCAGGGTGCAACCAGAGTGACGCAGAACTGCCAAACGTGGTTGAGAAGTGTCAAGTTACATAAATGCACATGCTTCATTTTGCCTTTGGCTTGAAGCTTTTCCGAACAGGCTTCAGAATTATCAGCTCATTAAAGGTAGAAAGGAGGCAGGTGTATCAAAATTTTTTAAAATAACAACAATAATGAAGTCAAGTCCCCAGAGCAGAGTTGGACTTGATGGGTAAGAGCCACCCCCAGATCTTAGGGGAGAGGTGGTTTTCTGGGTCTTTTCTGGAGATAACTAAGCAGCCCTGACCCTTTTCCCTCAAGGCATGGTATTAACAGTTAAAGGAGGGAAGGGGATTTTGGTTTGCTTGTAACCTAGAAAGAGTCACCTACTTTCACGTGTCCTCTCTTTCCATCCCTTGAGACAATGCTGTCAGGGAAGCATCAACACCCCATTGACCAGAGGGGAAAAATGAGGCTGGAATAGGGCAAGATTTGCTCCAGTTCCCAGAGTCAATAAGAAATAGAACTGGGGTTCAAAACCAGCTGAGAGACCTAATAGCTTGATGGTTGAAATCATGGACTCTGGACTCAGAGTGCTGGGTTATATCATTGTCTGCTGTTTTGTGGATGCTGAACAACCCTGGGAAAGTTACTTGACTTCTCTGTACATTAGTTTCCTCATCTATAAAGAGGGCAGGGAGGATGTTGTATGTCAATTAAGTTGTAGTGAGGAAAGCACTTAGAACACTGCCCAACACAGCAAGTATTTGAAAAGTTGCTGTTTACAACTCATGAACCCTCTACCACCATACCCTGAATCTCTCCAGGTTCTAGGGCTCGAGTGCTTCACCACACTTGGTTCTTCTTTTTATTATTTTTTTAACTTTTATTGGAGTATAGTTGCTTTACAGGAAATAGACCCTGAATATTCATTGGAAGGACTGATGCTGAAGTTGAGGCTACAGTCCTTTGGCCACCTGATACATAGAGCCAGCTCACTGGAAAAGACCCTGATGCTGGGAAAGATTGAGGGCAAAAGGAGAAGAGGGTGGCAGAGGATGGGATGGTTAGATGGCATCACCAACTTAATGGACATGAGTTTAAGCAAATTCCAGGAGATAGTGAAGGACAGGGAAGCCTGGCATGCTGCAGTCCATGGCGTTGCAAAGAGTTGGACACAAGTGAAGGACTGAACAACAGTAACTGTTGCTTTACAACGCTGTGTTAATTTCTACCATACAGCAAAGTGAATCAGCTACACCTATACACACGTCCCCTCTTTTTTGGACTTCCTTCCCATTTAGGTCACCATAGAGCACTGAGTAGAATTCCCTGTGCTATAAATAAATTCTCATTATCTATTTTATACATAGTATCAATAACATATATATATGTCAATCTCAGTCTCCCAATTCATCCCGCCCCCTCCTTTTTCATCTGGTCTCCATACATTTGTTCTCTACGTCTGAGTCTGTATTTTTGCTTGGTCCTTCTTAATAAAACAAAGTTGCTGGGGTCCAAGCCCAGAGTCTGGAGATACTGGAACTCAAGGACTGTGCTCCTGAAATCTGTCTTTCACACACCCATCTCTGCCGCCTGCTGCAGCTCTGACTCTTATTAATTAGAAAATACTGCTGCCCAGAGCACAGTGTAAAATGAAGATAACCGCCCCCTCCCTCATCTCCGAAGATACTTAATTATCTGAAACCCAGATAAACAGCAGGACCAGGCTTGCAGAGATGATGCAGAAGAGCTGAGGTGGGCCGGCAGGGGCTGCAGGAGGAGTTATGGAAAGCTAATGGTGTGAGTCAGTGCTGGAATCAAGGGTGAGAAAATGAATCTGGGGTTGTCAACAGCCTCCGCAGGCCAGGATGGCGAGAGGCATGGGGACGGGGCCGCAGTGGGAGGGAATGGCAGGTGGGTGGCATCGGGGGTCAAGGACGGAACAAAGGAGGCTTCAAGTTTCACCTCCTGGACATTTGCCGCCAATTAAAGAGGCATTTTTCGTGATACTGAGGCGTTTATTGCCTCTTTCTAATGAAGCTCATAGAATTGCCAGATTTCAAAAGGGAGATCTCTAAACGCCAGTTAAGAACTTGGAAAGCAGGAGACCAGTGAAGGGAAAACATTCAGAGCAGATGCACCTGGTGTGTGGTGGAGACATGCACCCGCTGGGGTCACTCATAGCCCTTCTCTGAACCTGACCTCGTGAGCCTTATTTAGGGTGAGCAGGTATGCTGGGGGCGCACCTGACTGGTCCTTCCGTTAGCAAGCACTTTTTATGGGTTATATGATAATGTGTGCACAGGGCTCCGCACAGGCCTTACCCACAGTGAGGGTTCTACAAATGTTGACTCTTGCGGTCCCCAAGGACCCTTAGAGGAACAGGGCACTACTGCAAATTCCCAGCAGGTTGACTTGAAAACCTTGACTAAGTTGGAGATCATTTTAGGCTTCAAATAAATCATTTCTCTCCAGATAAAGGGTATGAAAAAGTCCAAAGCCTGATGCATCAGAATCATTTCTGTTTCTGCCCAATTGCATTCAAGATGGCGGAACAAGATGACATCCAATGTGGGATTGTGGGGTTGGGGACCTCCCAGCAGGAGTCTGTCTTTGCAGTCTAGAAGAGGGAGGCGAAGAGAAAAGGCGTCCTTCTGCTGGGAATAAGAGGCTAACTTAGGGTTCAGGGCTCTGGCCCTGAGAAAGACACCTTGAGTTCAAATCCCAGTTTCACCTCTACAAGCTGGTGACCTTGAAAAAGGTATTTCACCTCTATAATTTCAGTTTTCTCATCGGTAAAGCAGAAGGAATAGAACCCACTCCCTCAGAGTGGGTTTATGAGGATTCAAAAAGTTAAAATAAGCGAGCAAATGTGTACAACACACACAGCATGTGTGCAATATATCAGTACCAGAGGTAAACAGCAGTTCTTCTGAAAGCTGTCATGTGCCCAAGGACGCAGACAAGGACAGGAGAGAGCCAGTGTGATCCTGAGCCCATTTCCTGTGAGTTCACGTTAGTTCCCGGGGAGGGACAGGGAGGCAGAACTAGCAGAAGCCATGAGTCCCAGAGGAGAGGGCAAGACACGGAGAGAAAACAGAAACCCATGAAGGGACAATGCTGATCTCCAGGGGTGCTGGGACAGCAGCCTTTAGATCCAAGAAAGAGTCGGCACAGCAGGAGACAGTAAAGTGAAAAGACACCCTCTGCCATGAAACATGATCTGACTCACACAGACTCCAGGGTAGCCGAGGGGTAGGAACTGGATTACTTCCGAGCAGGTGTGACAAAACCAATCTCGTCCCGGTTATTACAGCTACAGTTACTGGGGCTGCTTCACTCAAGGGCTGTCACATTTCTCTCACTTGGAGCTTCCCACCTGAGCCTGTAAATGCTTCAGTTCAGTTCAGTCACTCAGTCGTGTCCGACTCTTTGCGACCCCATGAATTGCAGCACGCCAGGCTTCCCTGTCCATCACCAACTCCTGGAGTTTACCCAAACCCATGTCCATCGAGTCGGTGATGCCATCCAACCATCTCATCCTCTGTCATCCCCTTCTCCTCTTGCCCTTAATCCTTCCCAGCATTAGGGTCTTTTCCAATGAGTCAACTCTTCGCATGAGGTGGCCAAAGTATTGGAGTTTCAGCTTCAACATCAGTCCTTCCAATGAACACCCAGGATTGATCTCCTTTAGGATGGACTGGTTGGATCTTCTTGCAGTCCAAGGGACTCTCAAGAGTCTTCTCCAACACCACAGTTCAAAAGCATCAATTCTTCGGCGCTCAGCTTTCTTCACCATCCAACTCTCACATACATACATGACCACTGGAAAAACCATAGCCTTGACTAGACGGACCTTTATTGGCAAAGAAATGTCTCTGCTTTTAAATATGCTATCTAGGTTGGTCATAACCTTCCTTGCAAGGAGTAAGTGTCTTTTAATTTCATGGCTGCAATCACCATCAGCAGTGATTTTGGAGCCCCCAAAAATAAAGTCTGACACTGTTTCCACTGTTTTCCCATCCATTTCCCATGTAAATGCTTAGTACAGTCTAAAATTCTATTTCCCCCATATCCTATGCAAAGGGGTCTCTTGTGTGTGTGTGTGTGTAAGGGAAGCTATTGGGGTAAGGATGGAGTGTGAAAGAACAATTTTTGCACATTCATCGAATACTAATTGGCCTAATAAGTGCTGGGCATTGTTCAAGATTCTGGGAGAATTCAACAGAGAAGACGATGGATGAGATCTCTGCCCTCAAGACTTCACACACTTCAAGGCATCATCTTAGGAAATACATTCAGAGCTTCCTTTCTTCCTTCATTCTTTCCTTCCTTCCTTCTTTCCCTCCTTCCTTCACTCATTCACTCACTTAATAAAAACTCTGGACTCAGACTGCATCCTACCTTAGCTACTTATTAGCTAATGCAGCCTTGGGTCAGTTTCTTAACCTCCAATTCTTTCTTCTCTAAAATGGAGATAAGACTAGGACCCACGTACACCTTAAACCCTATAGCAGTGTGAAGGCCTGGCTTTGAGAAAGAGCCAGGAAACCAAATTCCAGAAGGGTCCACACCCAGCCCCTTAGCCCAAGAGGCCACAGATGATGGATTAGGTGTCTGTCCAGGTCTGAGTGGGCCATGATTTCTACCTGGCCATCTTGGAGTCCACTGTGCATCTCTGAGATCGATCAAGTTCTGTGCCTCCAGGCAAGGCTACATACTCTAAAGGCGGGGCTTGGGGAGGAATCCTCATTGTTATCCACCACTGTCTGCAGGCTGCTAACAAGACTTCCCAGGGCCAAGAAGCCAGCCCCTCCCTGGGAGTATGTCACTGAGCCTCTGAAATATGTCCTGACAGCACTGGCATCCTTCTGTATCTTTTGGATAATTTGATTTATCCAAGTGTCTGCTGTTGACATTTGTCTCAAAGCGATCAGACTCATGAGCACGATGGGGAAATTTAGTGAGGTCACAAGTCAAGAGCTTATGCAGGCCTGGCCCAGGGCTGGAGCTTGCATGTTGGCCTATCATGTCTCTGAGCACTTGACGTGTGTGTGCCAGATAAGGGGATAATATGTACACACACACACACACACAATGCAAAGGTCAGGAAATGCTCAGTGAGAGCCATTGTTGCAAAAGCAACCTTGGCCCCTCTGAGCACCTGCAGGCTGAAGAGAGCCCTTCGAGCCCTGCAGTACTTGAAAGCAGCGCTCACGTTCTCTGTCTCCCTTCCTTTTAAAACATGGGGAGTGTATTGTCAACGCTAGTGATTTTTTTTAAAATTGGGGTATAGTTGCTTTACAATGTTGTGTTAGTTTCTGCTGTAAAACAACATGAATCAGTTATATGTATACATATATCCCCTCCCTTGTGGACCTCCCCACCCCTAATTCCACCCCTCTAGGTCACCACAGCACTGAGCTGAGCTCCCCATCTATGCTTCAGGTTCCCACTAGCCATCTATTTTACACATGGTAGTATATGTATGCCATTCTAATCTCTCAGTTCATCCCACCCTTAGTGATATGTTTTTAATGTTAGAAAAAATCTGTAGATAAGAACAGAAGCTTAATTATAATTTTAGAACCAAATATAAGTTCTACGCTCTTTGAGAATGTAAACAATAAAAATAGGAAAATAAAACCAAGAAAGCAAGACCCAGACAGTAATTTAATCACCTTTTATAGGGTTTTATATTGACTAACAGTTATATACTAAGCAATAGGGCATTCCAGGAGGCACGAGAGATAAAGAATCTGCCTGCCAATGTAGGAGACGCAAGGGATGCAGGTTCAACCCCTGGGTTAGGAAGATCCGCTGGAGGAAGAAATGGCAGCCCACTCCAGTATTGCTTGCCTGTAAAATTCCATGCACAGAGGAGCCGAGCAGGTTGCAGTCCATGGGGTCGCAGAGTCGGACACAACTGAGCGACTGAGCACAAAGGAATAAGAAATAGAGGAATAGATACCCACTTCTCGAGGCAGTGGTGAGAATGTGCCTGGCACAGTTATAAACAGTGAATGTCAGGTTCCCGGGCATCCTCCCCCTCCTCACTCCTTCCTTTTCTTGGCCACTTCCCCCAAGCACTTACATAAACCTGAGCTCAGATTCCCGTCGGACCAAGACTTCCCGGAGACGCTGGATTTTCGCCATCTCTAGCTCAATCTCCTCCGGCCTCATGGTTGTCTCTGCCATGGAGATGATGTCCAGCTGACCTGTGCAGGAGATATAAAATGCAGGCGTCAAGACCCCGAGGGCTGTATGGGTTTTTCAAGAATTCCCTTTGGGACAGTCCCTGCCTTGCTCCAGCAAGCTTCACACCCCAAGAAGGCACACGGATCTTTGCCAGTGTTGCAAGTCTGTATCTGTGAGCAGGCCCTTTAGAAACTATTAAGCACGTTTCCATGGGAACCCTGTTACAAGGCAGCAGGAGGCTCAGGCGGGGTCACCCAAACCTGTTCAAGGTTATAACGTGCCCTTGGCAGTCCCTGCCTGGTCCCAGCTTCTGAGTCCCAGTCCCTTTGACCATGGCCATTCATCCTGTCCCCGTCTCCAAGACCAGCGTTTTTAGGCAGAAAAATGGGTGTGATAATTACTTTTAGCAATACCATTAATAATTATCTTATAGGAATACTAAGTAATGTAAGTAGTAGTAACATGAAATGATACAAGGTTGTCATAGAAAATTCAGATAATAGAGATAAGCAAAGAAGAATGAGGTAAAAAGTCATCTACAACCTCTCTGCCCAGAGGGAACCACATTTTGATGGACATTCTTCTGACCTTATATTGATAGTTATATATATATATATATATATAGTCATATAAGTAAAACCATACATCAAAAACATATAAGACCATATATATGCCACACACGCATGGAACCATATAATTATCAAATGTATAGAAAGACACTACATACGTGTGTGTGTCTATGTGTGTGCACTCGGTTGTGTCCAACTCTTTGTGACCCCATGGACTGTAACCTGCCAGACTCCTCTGTTCATGGGATTTTCCAAGCAAGAATACTGGAGTGGGTTGCCATTTCCTCCTCCAGGGGATTTTCCCAACTCAGGGATCAAACCTATGTCTCCTATATTGGCAGACAGATTCTTTACCAACTGCACCACATGGGAAGCCCTTACATATATATGCCTGTATACAAATATATCTGCATGTATGTATGTATATATGCCCCCTTCATGGATCCCAGCCTTGTTGTGGCAAAGGGGCTTGTGTAACTCAATGAAGCTAGGAGCCATGCTGTGCAGAGCCACCCAAAATGGATGGGTCATAGTGAAGAGTTCTGACAAAATGTGGCCCACTGGAGCACGTGGTATTCTTGCCTGGAGAACCCCATGGACACGGGGTATGAAAAGGCAAAAATGATATGATGCCGGAAGATGAATGCCCCCAGGTCAAGACGGTATCTAGTATGTTACTGGGGAAGAGCGGGAGGCAATTATTACATGAATTTGAGCAAAATTCTGGGAGATAGTGGAGGACAGAGGAGCCTGGCGTACTAGAGTCCCTGGGGTTGCAGTGAGTCAGACATAACTTAGTGACTGAACAACAAGGTATATATGCATGTATACTAGTTCACTAAGGGCTACCATAACAAAACAGCAGAAGCTGTGTAGCTCGAACTATAGACATTTATTCTCTCCTGGTTCTGGAGGCTAGAATTTCTAGATCAAGGTCTGGCAGGGTGAGCCTCTGGTGAAAACTCTCTTCCTGGCTTGCAGATGGCCACCTTCTCACTGTACTCATTTTGTGTGCATGCAGAGAGAACTCTCTGGTGTCTCTTCTTAGAAAGACACTAATCCTATGAGATCAGGGCTCAACTTTTAATGATCTCATTTAATCTCAGTACTGAGCACCGAAGAACTGATGCTTTTGAACTGTGGTGCTGGAGAAGATGCTTGAGGCTCCCCTGGACAGCAAGGAGATCAAACTAGTCAATCCTAAAGGAAATCAACCTTGAACATTCATTGGAAGGACTGATGCTGAAGCAGAAGCTCCAATCCTTTGGCCACCTGATGACTCATTGGAAAAGACCCTGATGCTGAGAAAGATTGAAGGTAGGAGGAGAAGGGGATGACAGAGGATGAGATGGTTGGATGGCATCACCGACTCAATGGACATGAGTTCGAGCAAGCTCTGGGAGATGGTGAAGTACAGGGAAGTCTTATGTGCTGCAGTCCATGGGGTTGTGAAGAGTTGGATAGGACTTAGCAATTGAACAACAACAACTTTCCCATCTCCACTCCAAATCAGCCTCACTGAGGATTAGGGCTCCAACATATGAATTTGTGGGGGATATAAACACTCAATCCATAACACTATGCATGTATGTGGATCTATGTGTATATGTATCTCCTCATATACTGACATTAACATTTTTGTGTACATACTTTCAATGCATACATATGGTAATTTATGTGATTATATATATACTATATATGCAGTATGCATATATAGGGTGACATATGTGGTTTTATATACACATGTTTTATATGTATAATGTTATATATAAACACAGGCATTTTTTTTTAAAGAGTGCAAAAACACATATCAAGATGTGAGTAGTTCAAGATGTTATGTGCATATATATGTATGCTGCTGCTGCTGCTAAGTCACTTCAGTCGTGTCCAACTCTTTGCGACCCTATGGACTGTATCCCTCCAGGCTCCTCTGTCTGTGGGATTCTCCAGGCAAGAATACTGGAATGGGTTGCTGTGCTCTCCTCCGAGGATCTTCCTGACCCAGGAATTGAACCTGCATCTCATTTATGTCTCCTGCATTTTGCAGGTGGGTTCTTTACCACTAGAATCACCTGGGAAGCCCAATATATAATATATGTATACACACACACATACCATCATGGAGGTCTGGGTTTTGTAATATCAAGTTAGGGTCTCACCATTTTATTACCTGCTCATTTCACTGAACATTCCATGAGCGTTTCCACACGTCCTTGGATGCTCTTCCCCAGCAGCAGTGTGAAAGGCTGTGTGGTTTGCTATTTGTGGCTGTGTCATGAATCACTTCACCAACCCCCAGACACTTAGGTTGTTTGCCATTTCCCCCACTAGAAGCAGCTCTGGGATGAGCATTCTCAGAGATAAATCTCTGCGTGCATCTAAGAGGTGCCTTTAGGCCACATTTCCAGAGTGAATGGCTGGGTTTTAAAGGATGCAATAGTCGGACGACCCTTCATTGGTAGAGAAGACATAGGGGAGGGAATGTTCTTGCTTTACTCTGAAGCCAACATCACATTCGCTGCATCTGCTAATTCCTTCCACCCTGGGCTGTTGTGAGGATTGAATTAACAGAGACACGCCATGCTTGATGCACAGTTACAATTACCTTTGTTATCACCACGCTCTGCCACAGCATCTCTCTTTTTTTTTTTCAGTTGCAGGATGAATCTTGTGACATACGAACTCTTAGTTGCAGCATGTGGGATCCAGTTCCCTGACCAGGGATTGAACCCGGACCCCTTGCACTGGGAGCACAGAGTCTTAGCCACTGGACCACCAGGGACTCCCCATGCCATCTCTTTTTAATCCTTACCACAAGCCAGAAGGATTGGGATGTTCTGTTTCTTAACAAACACTTTTCCTTGTTTGTTGTTCCTTATTTGTTGGCTCAAAGCTGGTAAGAGAAGGGGCTGAGCCTCTCAAACACATGCTCTTTGTCCCATCATGGCTGCCCCTTCCCCGCACAGGTGTGCTGAGTTCAACAGCCCCATCTGTTCACACCTTGAGTCTAGGATGGTATCTTTCCTGTGGGTACCACAAACTGCTTAAGACAGGAGGAGTTTATTCTTTCACAGTCTGGAGGCCAGAGGCAGGTCTGCGTTTTCTCCAAAGGCTCTAGGGGGCAGCTTCCTCCTCGCCTCTTCCAGATCCTGGTGGCTCCTGGCAATCCTTGGCTTGTGGCACCATCACTCCAACCTCTGCCTGTTTCCCTGTAGCCTTCTCCCACGTGGCTCTGTGTGTCCTTCTCGGTCCTCTGTTTCATTGGCCCGCCCTAATTCAGTGTGACCTCATTCTAATCTTCAATTACCCCTGCAAAGCCCTTATTTCAAAAGACCTTATTTCACATTCTGAGGCCCTGGGCAGATATGAATTTTGGAAGGACACTATTTAGTCCACTAAAGTGATGAATGGCCACAAGCTTGCAAGCTCCCTGACAGCGATGTCACTATCTCCAATAACTTGAGTCACTGAACATGGAGCACAGTCCTGGCTGGAAGCAGCAAGAGTCCCGGGAAGCAGTCAGGGGTGGTGAGGATGGTGGGGGCATGGTGAAAACCAGCTGGGGGCCAAAGTTAAAGCTCTTTGAACTGAGGCCAGTCACCAGTTTCATGATCGTCCGTGAGCCTTTTTACCTCTTAGTATCATGTTCTACCTTTACAAAATGGTATTTAATAGCTATCATGTGCTAAACTGTGCTAGAGGCTTTATATGTACAATCTCATTTAATCTCTGTTTCATAGAGGATATATCTGAAGCTTAGAGAAGGAAAGTGACTTGGCCAACACCACGCAACCAGAATGCTACAGAGACAGAATTCAAATCTAGCCTCTCTCTCTCTTCTCCCTAACCACATGCCTTCACCACATTATATAGTCTTCGGGTGAGGGTTAAATGAACCTATGGATGCAAAGGTGCATAGTTAACCATTCCGAAGATGTGAGTATCCTCATTTTTCAGCCATCACGGTTCAGACGGGCAACCTGATTTCCACAGGACACATGCTGAAAATGGCAACACACCCTGGGGCGAAGCGTGGGACAGAGAAAATTAATCACACCCCATGAATTGGCATTTTACCTCCATCCTCGGGGGAGGACGGAAGCGGTGGCACTGCCAGGCTCCAGGTGCTGAGATGAACATTCAGCTTTGACTTGGGGCAGAGGATGGAACTGATCCTTCTGTTGAAAAATCCTGCTCATAGATGCTTTCCTTCCCCTGGAGAAAGGAGCAAAGCCTGGAGTTCAAATCAGGACGGAACAGTTCAAATCCTTGCTCTGTGCCAGGCACTGTTGTTGTTGTTCAGTTGTTAAGTTGTGTCCAACTCTTTGCGACCCCATGGGCTGCAGCACACCAGGCATCCCTCTCCTTCACCATCTCCCGGAGTTTGCTCAAAATCATGTCCATTGAGTCGGTGATGCCATCCAACCATCTCGTCCTCTGTCATCCCCTTCTCCTCCTGCCCTCAATCTTTCCCAGCATCAGGGTCTTTTCCTATGAGTCAGTTCTTCACACAGATGGCCAAAGGGTTGGAGCTTCAGCTTCAGCATCAGTCTTTCCAATGAATATTCAGGGTTGATTTCCTTCAGGATTGACTAGTTTGATCTCCCTGCTATCCAAGGGACTCTTAAGAGTCTTCTCCAGCACCACAACTCAAAAGTATCAATTCTTTGGCACTCAACCTTCTTTATGGTCCAACTTTCACACCCATACATGACTACTGGAAAAAACATAGCTCTGATTATATAGACTTTTGTTGGCAAAGTCTTGCTAGGCTCATTACAAGTCTCATCTCATTTAATCTTCACAACACCTTAGGTGGGGGGTTAACAAGCTATGACCATGGGCCAAACCCAGTCCCCTCCCTGGTGTTGCAAATAAAGTTTTATTGGAACACTGGCCATGCTCATTCATCTATGTATTGTTTATGGCTGCTTTTGCATTACACCAATTGTCACCCTGCTTATTTAACTTATATGCAGAGTACATCATGAGAAACGGTGGGCTGGAAGAAACACAAGCTGGAATCAAGATTGCCGGGAGAAATATCAATAACCTCAGGTATGCAGATGACACCACCCTTATGGCAGAAAGCAAAGAAGAACTAAAGAGTCTCTTGATGAAAGTGAAAGAGAGTGAAAAAGTTGGCTTAAAGCTCAACATTCAGAAAACTAAGATCATGGCATCTGGTCCCATTACTTCATGGCAAATAGATGGGGAAACAGTGGAAACAGTGTCAGACTTTATTTTGGGGGGCTCCAAAATCACTGCTGATGGTGATTTCAGCCATGAAATTAAAAGATGCTTACTTCTTGGAAGGAAGGTTATCACCAACCTAGATAGCATATTTAAAAGCAGAGACATTACTTTGCCAGTAAAGGTCCGTCTAGTCAAGGCTATGGTTTTTCCAGTGGTCATGTATGGATGTGAGAGTTGGACGGTGAAGAAAGCTGAGCGCCAAAGAATGGATGCTTTTGAACTGTGGTTTTGGAGAAGACTCTTGAGAGTCCCTTGGACTGCAAGGAGATCCAACCAGTCCATCCTAAAGGAGATCAGTCCTGGGTGCTCATTGGAAGGACTGATGTTGAAGCTGAAACTCCAATACTTTGGCCACCTCATGCGAAGAGTTGACTCATTGGAAAGCACCCTAATGCTGGGTAGGATTGGGGGCAGGAGGAGAAGGGGACGACAGAGGATGAGATGGCTGGATGGCATCACCGACTCGATGGACATGGGTTTGGGTAGACTCTGGGAGTTGGTGATGGACAGGGAGGCCTGGCGTGCTGCGATTCATGGGGTCGCAAAGAGTCGGACACGACTGAGCGACTGAACTGAACTGAACTAATAGGATGAGTAGCTGTAACAAAGACTGCATGGCCCACATAACCTCAAATATTTACAGAAGAAGTTTGCCAACCCCTGCCCTAGATGGTAGATGCTATCATTCCCCTAATTTAAAGGTAAAAACAAAAACAAAAACACACATTTAGACAGTAACAATAATAGCTAACATTCATGCAGCACTTATTACATGCTAGGATCAAATCACCTTATTTAACTCCCAAAATAGCCCTGGGTGATAAAAACTGTTTGCACCCCCCTTTCACAGATGAGCAAGTCAAGGCTCACGAAAAGGAGAAAGTGGTGGGGTCAAGATTTAAAACCAGACCTGTCCTACTCCAAAATCCTTGTTGCCATCAATTCTATTCACTCAAGAACTACCTCCTACTTAAGAAGTATCATCATCAGCTTAGCAATACAGAAAACTGAGTCTATTTTATTGCCTTAGATATATGGAGAGTAGGTCAACGAAGAGGAGCTGTTTTAAAGATTTAGCAGGTGATTATCTGCGGAGCTCTACCCCAGGAATTAGGATACACCTGGGTTGAGGGGCAGGGGTCACGTCCAAGGACGTTCATGCAGTAGGTTTTCAGACCAGACCCTGAGAAATGCAGGTACAAGATGTCAGTAACTGAATATCATGCATGGTCATTTTCTTTCAGTCTAACTTTGTGTGACAGAACTAGCATGATGGAAACCTCAGCAACATTCTCCAGCTGGAAGGAAGGCAACCAACAGCTGGATGTGTCCACAAGGACAAATCCTAGAGAGAGACGGATAAGCATTTCAGGGCAGCTAGAGAAGATGGTTGCTACAAGGATCTAAGAGAGAGCAAAGCATGGTTGTTTAGAATGAGGAGAGCACTAAGGCACAGAAGTCCCCAGGGCTCCAACTGCCATGGCTGTCACTCAGCTTAGAGCAGCTGAGTCACTTCTGGGGGATGAGGCAGCTAAATCCATCTTTTTTATCCCCAAATGCCACACCAGGAAGACTCACGCCTCATGAGCACAGCAAACAAGAGCTGAGCACTGAGCACCGGACATGACTGGGATGTTCCTGCAGGTTTAATCATTTATCTTGAAAAGGTAAAGCTACCTGGGGACAGGGTGGCGATGGTGGGCATGACAAGTGAGGGCTGACGGTCTCCTAGAAATTTACAATTTAAATTTAGAGAGAAAGGAAACTGCTGGGGACCAAAAGAGAAATCTTCCCTGCTCAGTCTTCTCCAGCCATGGGTCACAACATGAATCTAAGTCGAGGGTCCCCTGGGCAATACCCACTTCTGTTTCTGCTTCCTCATTTCACGTACCCAGAGCTCTCACATATGAAGCATCACTAGGAGTCCAGCACTAACTCATCCTGCTCCTAAATACCTTGGCAGGTAGGTATACTCATTATCACCCTTTCTTTACAGGTTAATAAGATGAGGCTCAGAAAGAACGTAAGTGATTGGCCAAAGTCATTCAATCAGTGAATGGCACAGACCCAGGTCTATCTGATTCCAAAGCCCAGGCTGTAGGTCAAAGGGCTACAGGATAGCATTTCCAAAACCTCAATCACTGCACGGAATTCACCGCAATCATGTACTGTCAGGATTTCCAGGTGGCACTAATGGTAAAGAATCTGGCTGCCAATGCAGGAGACACAGGAGACTCAGGTTCAATCCCTGGGTTGGGAAGATCCTCTGGAGGAGGAAATGACAACCCATTACAGTATTCTTGCCTGGAAAATTCCATGGACAGAGGAGCCTGGCAGCCTACAGTCCACAGGGCCACAGAGTCGGACATGACTAAGTGACTGAACACACACACACACATATGTTAGGGACTGAATGCTTGTGTCCTCCCCTCACCCTGCCAAAGTCCTATGTTGACAGCCTAACTCTTAGTGTGATGGTGTTTGGAGGTGAAGTATTTGACAGGTAATCAGGGTTATAGGAGGTCACAAGGGTGGGGCTCCCATAATGGATCATTAGTGCCCTCATATGAAGAAGCATCAGAGCTTGCTTCCTGTCTCTCTGCTGTTTACCATGTGAGAACACAAGAAGACAGTCGTATACAAACCAGAAAGAGGGTCCTTACCAAACACCAGATCTGCCAGTGCCTTGATCTTGGACTTCCCAGCCTTCAGAACTATGAGAAATCACTGTTGTTTAAGTCACTCAGTCTACGATGCTTTGTTACAGCAGCCTGTGCTAAGACACTAACTATACCATCATGTATTCAATATTTCTTTATGCTGACTTTTTTCACTCATATAAACTCCTTAAAGGAAATAGCATTATCATATCCATAAATAAAAAGTCAACATCACTTAGCATAGTTAGAAAACAGTCACAACAATAAGTCCAATGGAAATAAAGTGATGTTATCAAATTCTGACTAAATACCATAGCTTGCTTTGGGCTCAGATTGAAAGCCTAACTTTTCTTTTTTAACCATGTAGATTAGTAAGTACTACATAGTTAGTAAGTACTGGAGAGGTGTTAAAGACAAACCAAACTGAGGGTTTCTTCTTTGACAATCATAAAGGTCGATAATTGGAAAAAAGAGTATAGGCGATATTATGGGCTCAGTTCCAGACCACTGCAATAAAGTAAGTATCTCAATAAAGCAAGTCACACAAAGTTTTTGATTTCTCAGTGCACATAAGAATTTCATTTGCACTTTACTGTAATCAAATGTGCAAGAGCATTTTGTCTAAAAAAAAAAAAAAGAAAACAATGTATGCACCTTAATTTAAGGTGGCTAATTTAAGATGGCTAAAAAATGCTAACCATCATCTGAGCCTTCAGTGAGTCATAATCTTTCTGCTGGTGGAGGGTTTGAAATGTGAGACTTACCAAGACGTGACACAGACACACGAAGTGAGCAAATGCTATTGGAAAGGTGGCAAGATAGACTTGTTTGACACAGAGATGCCATAAAACTTCAGTTTGTAAAAAAACACAATATCTGGGAAGCACAATAAAATGAGGTATGCCTGTAATTTTCCTGCAACCTAATTCATTGTGGTTTTGTTATTGAACTCAGATCTGGAGGCTTGCTGCTTAAAAGCCATTAAAGAGGCCAGGTTGGTGAAAGGAAAGTTTGCTTTATTTTGGATGCCGGCAACCAGGGGGGAGGGTGGATACCTGTCCAAAGGCTGACTTCCCCCCTTCACCCAACAGTCAGTGGGCAATAGCTTTTATGACGGAGGGAAGGGGCTACATGCAGAAACAGCGCAGGCAGCTCTGACAGTCACCTTGAAATGGGTCATCAGTGGTCTGACCAGAATCATTTTGATTATTTTCGGTACAATTCCTTCAGTTCCAGGGCTGGTTTGTTTCCATGTCCCCGTGGCCAGTTCTCAACATTGTGGCAGCTTATGCATGGCTAGAGTCTGGTCATCGTGTAGTTAACTTCTTCCACTGGGTGGTGGTTTCAGTATCTATAAGACAGCTCACAGGATATGGCTTAGAACATGATCTACAGCCCATGAGAGGGAAATAAAGGTCCTTGACTGCTTAATGACTACATTATTATTTGGTTTCCTTTGTTTCTGCATTTTCTCACTTTTCCTATTAAACTGATTCTTTCACTAAAGCTTTTCCACAGACAAAAGACAGGCTGAGGACATGGGGGACAAGGGCCACAGCGTTTCAGTTTGAGGCTAAGAGCATCTGGGTATCAGAAGGGGGCACCCTTCCTATCCCCTGGGAAAGCTTCTGAAGAATCGAATTCCAGTTCCTTTGGTTGGAAGGGACTTAGAGGTCCTGGGGACAGCCTCATCTCCATGTCCGACAGGATGTGGAAGGACATGACACGATTTGGTTCTGAGGGTCCCTCAACAAACAGCAGTGGGCTCAATCTCTTGAGTTCTCATTGGAAATTAAATGAGAACTGAGGCGTGAAGGCAAGTGTGTTAAATTTTTCACCCAAAGATGAATCAGCCATTTTGAGTCATTATTTCAACCCGGCTTGTATCATAGAAGCAATTTAATGATGGTGGACGTATTCATTTCAGTTCCACAAACACTTACTAGGCGTCCAGCATCCTTAGAACATCCTCAGAAGGACACGTGAGATAAGGGCCTTTGGAGAACAGGGGAGACTGGGGGTGAGCATCAGAGGACAATCACCTTCAACCTAACATGTCCTTTTCTATTGCGTGAATAGATGTGGACCATTTGTTTTAAGTCTTTGTTGAATTTGTTACAATATTGCTTTTATGTTTTGGTTTTTTGGCCACGAGGCATCAGGATCTTAGCTTCCCCACCCAGGGATCAAATATGCACTCTCCACATTGGAAGGCAAAGTCTTAACCACTGGAACACCAGGGAAGAGCCTAACAGCAGGAGAGAAACTATTTGAATTTTTTAATAAGCTTTTTTTAAATTCTGGAATAAATTTTTATTTATAGAAAACTTGCAAACACACTACAGAGAACTCCTATCTGCCCTGCCCCTGGTGCCCACCATTGTTAATATGTCTGATGCGGGTGATTTACTGTTTTTCTTGTTGTTGTTTAGTTGCTAAGTCATGTCTGACTCTTTTGCAACCCCCGTGGACTGTAGCCCACCAGGCTCCTCTGTCCATGGGATTTCCCAGCAAAAATACTGGAGTGGGTTGCCATTTCCTTCTTTAGGGGATGTTCCCCACCCAGGGACTGAACTGAGGCAGGAGGCAGACGAGCGCCCCTCCACCAGGATAAAGCTACTGGAGATTCAGTCCCTGCGGATCAAAACTCCAAGAACAAAATAGCAGGACAATTAAGGGAGGAGGCTGGGCACCCCCCAGACCACAGATTTCTCCCAAAGTCAGAAGACCGCCTCGACCACACATGCACAGAAAGGCTCCTTGGAGACCAAAGGGGAGTTATGTTAAGGGATGTTCTACCCAGATGCCTTTTCGGTAAAATTCGTCTTGGCTAAGAGATATGTGCGCACACATGGGAGGATCCTGCAATATACCAAATATGGACAGTGAACCAGAGAAATTCAAGTGATTGGCCAAAGGAAACCCGGAAGAAATGCCTCATATAAGTGATTCAAGCTGCCACACGGGTGCAATTCAGCGACTCTCTCTCCCTGAGACCGCCCGTGTGTCTATCCACATGCACTGTACTATTTTTCCTCTCAATAAACACTTTACCTGTTTCACTACTTTCCATCTTTGTGGGAATTCTTTTCTGCAAAGCAGAAGGGCCAGGGCCCTTGTCACTGACCACTGATCTAGTGACTAGGATTTGGTGCTTTCACCGATGCAACCCGGCCTCAGTTGCTGGCTGGGAACCCAAGTCACTGCAGGCCGAGGCCACCCAAGATCATATCCCGCATCTCCTGCATAGGCAGGCAGATTCTTTACCACTGAGTGACCAAAGAAGCCCGATTCACTGTTAACTGTGTTGTTTGAACACTTACTGTGGCAGGTGTTACCTACTGAAAACATTAAGCAGAGAAACAGCTGTTGTGTGCAGGTACTGTGAGAGCCAGGTGAGCCCTCAAAGATGGCCTATGAGAGGGGCCATTATGGGCATGAACTTTTCAGGTGTCACGACCACCTCCCAGGCTGACCTTGGTCCCATCAGCTGATGAGTCTGGGCCTCAGTTTCTTCATCTGCCACATGGGGACAATCACTCATCTCTCAGCTGATCTTCGTGCCAGGCATACAGAAACTTCTCTGCAATATTTGCTCTTATTATTCATTTAATAAATATCAATGAAAACCTGCTTCATGCCAGCTCCTTCTCTAAGTAATGGGGATGAAACAGACAAAACCCTTGTTCTCATCAAGCTAACCTTCTAGGAAGGGGCTTATGTGTCAGGGAGAAAAGTCATTATCTCACCAACAGCTTTCCCCTAATGGTAGGTTTGGACAGATTCCAGTTCAAGTCCTGGTCACCCAGTCACTGTGTGATCTGGACCACGTTACTGACTCTTTCCAAGACTCAGTTTCCTCCTCTGTAAAATGGGACAGTAACTCCTACCTCACAGAGTTGCTGCTCTGGAGATGAAGTAAGATGACATATCAAGTGCTTGGTGCAGTGCCTGGGTGTGATAAAGGGTGGTCAGTATCATTCTTACTACTCACACCTGTCCTTTCCTTGGAAAAGTCAGACCAATGTGGGGGAGGAGACAAGGTCAGGATCATCAGATCTCGAGAACGAGGGCCTACTGATCATTTAGACCCACGCCTGCTCCCCGGTGGCTCAGCGGTAAAGAATCTGCGTGCAGTGCAGGAGATGCATGTTCAATCCCCCGGTCAGGAAGATCCCCTGGAGGTGAGCATGGCAACCCACTCCAGTATTCTTGCCTGGGAAATCCCATGGACAGAAGAGTCTGGCGGGTTACAATCCATAGAGTCGCAAAGAGTTGGACACGACTGAAGCGACGGAGCACGCACGCACACACGCATCAGCTTGAATGAAGGCTCCAAGAATGGCCCCGCTAGCCCTCTGCCAAGGAGCCAGGTCCTTTAGCTTGCCACCCTGGGTCCCCACGGGCATGTCTTCCTGGTATCGACCTGAGGGAGAGTCTTAAATACCAGGGAAAGATATCTGAGCCCCATTACTGGGGAACAGATATCCTGATGCATTTCAAAGGCTCCTGGTGATACCCCAGCCTTTTACTGTCATCAATCATTCATGGAGGATAGAAGCTCATTTCAACCTCTCAAACACCCTAGTACGGGATGTATCAAGCATCTTGCCTTCTAGCTATGAAGTGAATATAATGGGAAACAGTCGGTTGCTCTTAATGAGTCACCATTTCCCAAGAAGATGAAGTAACTGCTTTTAATTCAGAGGCTCCGTATCCTCCCCCTCTGCCTTGTGAATAAGGATGCCTCTGGGTCCTGCGAGTAATCATACCTCCCTCTGCACGCCGCCTACTCATATGTAATGCCTCTTTATAATCACAATCACTCCACAAGGAAGGTTTTTACAGCTGAAGAAACTGATCTGCCTTCAAATCGTGGCCATGGTTATTATTCTCTAATGGGACTGTGGGTATGTTTTTTTTTTAGCTTCTCCGAGGTTCTATTTTCTCAGCCACATATGCCTTGTCCGAGATCACAAAAGGAGTTAGGGAGAAGGTCTGATCAGCAACAGGGTTAAGAAACAGGCTCTGGAGTCAAGTCGACTTGGGTTTAAGTCTTAGCTCTGCCTCCTGCTAGCTGCTACCCTTCAACTCCCTCAGCCTCAGTTTCTTTTTTCTTAATTTTATGTATTTTAGGCTGTGCTGGGGCTTCGATGCTGCACGCGGGCTTTCTCCAGGTGCAGAGAGCAGGGTTCTCATGGCGGTGGTTTCCCCTGTTGCCGTGCATGGGGCTTAGTTGCTCTGAGACACGTGAGATCTTCCCGGACCAGGAATCAAACCCGCATGCCCTGTGTTGGAAGGCAGATTCTTAACTACTGGACCATCAGGGAAGTCCCAAAGCCTCAGTTTCCTTATCTATAAATTGAGGGTAAGGACATAGCCATGAAATTAAAAGACGCTTGCTCCTTGGAAGAAAAGCTATGACCAACCTAGACAGCATATTAAAAAGCAGAGACATTACTTTACCAACAAAGGTCCATCTAGTCAAAGCTATGGTTTTTTCAGTAGTCATGTATGGATGTGAGAGTTGGACTATAAAGAAAGCTGAGCGCCGAAGAATTGATGCTTTTGAACTGTGGTGTTGGAGAAGACTCTTGAAAGTCCCTTGGACAGCAGGGAGATCAAACCAGTCAATCCTAAAGGAAATCAGTCCTGAATATTCATTGGAAGGACTGATGCTGAAGCTGAAACTCCAATCCTTTGGCCATCTGATGTGAAGAACTGACTCACTGGAAAAGACTCTGATGCTGGGAAAGATTGAAGGCAGGAGGAGACGGGGACGACAGTGGGTGAGATGGTTGGATGGCATCACCGGCTTGATGGACATGAGTTTGAGCAAGCTCTGGGAGTTGGACAGGGAAGCCTGGCATGCTGCAGTCCATGGGGTAGCAAAGAGTCGGACATGACTGAGAGACTGAACTGAACTGAAGGACATAGAATGTGGGAACCTCTGAAGGCTTATTCTGAAAGCTCAGAAACCAAAGGGAAAGCAAGGGTTTTACCTCCTCTCTGCTCCACAGCCTCTGAGCACTTTGTTGGGACCTGAGTTTCTTTACCATCAGCACTACTGGCATGTGGAGCCAGATCATTCTTAGCTGGGGGCTGTCCTGTGCATTGTAGGATGTTTAGCAGCATCCTTTGCCTCTGCACACTAGAACCAAGTAGCATCCTCCCACCCACCCAAAGTGTCTTCACATATTTGTGAATGTCGACACAGGAGACAAACTCACTTCCCTCTCCCGGAAAACTAGCGGTGTAGACATATTCTTTCAATAGTGCTCTTGGGAGCACAGATATGAGACCCACGTGCTGCTGCTAAATTGTTTCAGTCATGCCTGACTCTTTGTGACCCCAAGGACTGTAGCCCACCAGACTCCTCTGTCCATGGGATTTCCCATGGAAATGGAAAACCCACTCCATGAAAATGGAAACCCCACAATCTGTATTCCATTAAGGCGATTTCTTCATTCATTTCTTTGTTTCCTGAAATGAGGAGAGAGTGGTGGAATCCATAGCAAGGGGTCATTATGAAGACTAACTGAGGGGACCCATAGAGCCCATAGCAGAGTGTACTCAGTAAATATTAGCTCTTCCATCACAGAAGCACTGGTCTGGCAAAGAGGAACATGGAGGACTCCAGACTTGGGGGAAGGACAGGAAAAACGTGGGCAGTGGTGATGGCCACTCTGTTCAAATGCCAGCTGAGAACTGTAACTAACAAGTTATAGGTGGCACAAGGGAGACCATGGAAATGGAGTGGGTTACCATTTCCTTCTCCATGGAAATGGAGTGGGTTACCATTTCCTTCTCCAGAGGATTTTCCCAACCCAAGGATCAAACCTGCGCCTCTTACGTCTCCTGCATTGGCAGGCGGGTTCTTTACCACTAGCACTAACTGGGAAGCCCAGAGAGCCACGTGGGTGTGGTTCAAAGTTCATTTCCGGGACTTCCCTGGTGGTCCAGTGGTTAATAACACTCCATGTCTCCACTGTAGAGGGTACAGGTTCGATCCCTCGTCAGGGAACTAAGATTCCACATGCCACATTGTGGCTCAGCCAAAAGATTTTTTTAAAAATCCATCTCCCTGGACCTCTCCGGAGTCTACTAATCAGAATCTCTCTGCAGGAGGCCCCCACAATCTGTATTCCATTAAGGCGATTTCTTCATTCATTTCTTTGTTTCCTGAAATGAGGAGAGAGTGGTGGAATCCATAGCAAGGGGTCATTATGAAGACTAACTGAGGGGACCCATAGAGCCCATAGCAGAGTGTACTCAGTAAATATTAGCTCTTCCATCACAGAAGCACTGGTCTGGACAAAGAGGAACATGGAGGACTCCAGACTTGGGGGAAGGACAGGAAAAACGTGGGCAGTGGTGATGGCCACTCTGTTCAAATGCCAGCTGAGAACTGTAACTAACAAGTTATAGGTGGCACAAGGGAGACCATGCAAGCCACACAGGGGCTTTGCCCTGCAGATAATCACTTCTCACATTGACTTCATGCTCAACTGCCTCCCCACCTAAAACAACTCACTGTCAATAAAAGGCAAGAGGTGAAAAAGTAAAAAAAAAAAAAAAAAAAAAATCAGTCTGAGTATTAGCTGTTCATTGCTGCCTTTGAAAATGACCACAAATTTACTGGCTTAAAAGAATGCAAATGTACTGCTTTATCTTTCTGGAGTCAGAGGTTTGACATGAGTCTCACTTGTTCTAGCTTCTAGTGGTCACTTACAGCCCTTGGTTAATAGCCACCTCCTCCATTTTCAAAGCCAGCCACAACAGGAGGAGTCCTTTTTACGGGACATCTCTCTGATCCTTCTTAGTTCTTCACACCTCTCTCTGACTCAGTCAAGAAACTCTCTCTCATCTTAAGGGCTCATGTGATTAGATTGGGTCCACTCTTGTAATCCATTATAATCTCTTCTTCTCAAAGTCTGTACCTTAATTCCACCTGCAACAATAATTCCTGTTTGCTGTATGAGGTAACATATTCATAGGTTTTGAGGATAGGAATGTAGGCATCTTTTGGGGACCATTATTCAGTAAATCACGGTCTACATAATAGAGGAGACCAGATAAACTGACTGTGGAGAGTCCCAGAGTGGGGTCATTATTATCCTCCCAGGCAAAATCTGTGGTCTGTAGAAAGGGACCTAGACCATTGAAGGAAGTAGGGCAACCAAGCAGTAAGACTGCCCTCCTGCTCACTGGGGACCATCCACCCCACCCAGCTCAGTGCCAGCAGCCATCACACAACAAACACCCTCAGTTGATAGCATGACTCAAGTAGAAATGTTGGTTCTGCCCATTACTGGCTTCTGACCCTGGACAAGATACTTACATTCTCTGAGTTTTTGCTTTTTCACTTGTAAAGCGTGTCTAACAACCCTAGCCTGCAATATTCGTTCATTCCATAATAACTATCTGCAAGGCTGGTAAGCTGGTCATGTGACCTTTCCCCCTTGTCAAGGTCCATCATTAGTAAAATGGGGATAATAATATAGATTACTCCTTGGTTGTGGTGATGGTTGAATGATAGGTTGTGTGCAAGGCTCTTAATGTGGCACCTGGTACATCATAAGGAGAGCGAGGTTGTCAATGATCACAACTACTACCATCATCAACATCCCCACCCTCATCATCATTACCATAATTATCATCTTCTGCATCATCGTGATCATCATTCCTGCCATCATTACCATCATCATCACTACCATCACTGCCATCATCCCTACCATCATCACCATCATCATCACCACCATCACCATCAGAAGCAGCAGCAGCATCACTGACATCAAAAGAGAAACCAGACAATCTCAGACAGACACCACAGCTGAAGCTGGAGATAGGGAAGGACAGAAGAGATCAGCCCCAGGAGCCCCTGCCCCAACTTTACCTCCCTTCCCAGAACTCCCTTTAATGGGAATGCCCTACCTCTTACACCATCCCATCCCATGCCTACCTAAGGACAACGAGAAGCACTATGTCCCACCAGCATCATCCACGAAACTAGCTTTAGGTCTGGAGGGAAGGGAATGGGAGATAATATTAAGGTAATGAAAAAAAAATTTTTAAGCAACTATTCTAGAATAAGGGCTTCCCCGGTAGCTCAAACGGTAAAGATTCTGCCTACAATGCAGGAGACCCAAGTTCAATCCCTGGGTTGGGAAGATCTCCTGGAGAAGGAAATAGCAACCCACTCCAGTATTCTTGCCTGGAGAATCCCATGGACAGAGGAGCCTGGCAGGCTACAGTCCATGGGGTCACAAATATTATCCTTCAAGGAATTACCTCAGAATGCTTCTAATAATCCTAACATTCCTCAAGCCTTTTAAAACTTTTATTAGATTCCTATATGATGATTCAATCCTTTCTGGAATAAGGAGAGGGATCAATAAGCAAACTCTTCTTCAATCACAACTTTCAAATAAATTTATGAGCCATTCCAGAAAAAACAGTTTAACACACCTATATTCACTTTTTTATATTCACAAGATTTGATTATCTACTTTATTTGCACCACCTGGCTCAGAATGGCTTTTCCAAAAATGAAACTCCCTCTCCAAGACAAAAGTTGCTTATCACCATTAAGGGTGCTCACAAGACCTCAACATGGATTGGGATTGTGGTTCCCAAGAGAGGTTTCCATCTGAATAATGTATGTGCAATACTTCCAGAGTGGGGCTTTGAAGGAGGGTGACACATGAGTTCTGGCAGTTTATTTAACAATCTGTAATGTCACATTTTCCCTTCTAAGTGACCCTCAATGAGTCACCAAGTGGCTCTGTCATAATTCTCCAACCCCAGGCAGAAGGGCTCAGTTTGGTTTCTGAGGTCCTCTGAGACCCTACCAGAGAACAAAGTATTCTCTCTAATTCAGAGGAAATTGTTAAGAATGCTGAATTAAAACCATGGGAATCGATAACCCTATAATAACAATAAGGTAACTGTCCAATTAAAACTGCATAAGCAACTAATGCTTTTTGGCACTTCTGTAGGTTCATCTTATTATTCAAAGTGCTTTTTTTCTTTTTATGTCCTCCAGCCCTGAAATCTCAGAACAACTTCATGAATACAGACAATTACGAATCTACCCTGAGCTGTGAATCATGCATCTTTTAGTAAGGCTCCCTAGCACTTCCAATTTTCAAACCAACTCAGAAGTAAGCGGAGGGCCCGGGTCACGCAAGGGTGGGTAGAGAACCAGATGCTGCTTAAAAGCCCGCTTGGTGGGCTAAGATGATTGGAATCTAGAGGAATATAAATTGAGACTGTCTAAAGTAATATTTCAGTTTTTAAAAATTGCTTAGCCTTAAAATCATGTGGCTCATTTCATCTCTCACTGCCTGGAAACTTAACTGGAGACATAAACTGCTTGAAGAACATAATTTTAACTCAGAAAGTTTGAGAATGAGAAACAGCCTAGGATAAATCCTTATCTGAGTGGTTTGGCTGGGATTCAGGATGCTCGAGGGTCAAAGAAAACCAGCCAGGGAAGCCTGTTTATGGGCTCTGTGACAGCATGAGTGGATCAAGTTCAGTGTTCACCAACAGGGTTGTAAACTGAGAAACCAGAGGGAGAGTCGGATTATGGCAGAAGAAAAGACACAAGGATTGAAATGGACTTGCCGGATTGAAAGTCCAGTATGAGAGGTAAGATAAAACCCTTAACAGAAAGGCCACAGGCAAAAACATCAGGACTGGAAATACTCAGGTTTTTTTTTTTTTTTTTCAACGAAAGCTCACACTTTGTCCACATTCCCTTGGTTTTTACCTATTGTCCTCTTTCTTGTGTTTCAGGATCCCATCCAGGACACCCTGTGACATTTAGTCATCATGTCTCCTTAGGCTTCTCTTGGTTGAGACAGTTTCTCAGAGTGTTCTTGTTTGTTTGTTTTCAAAAAATAATTTGTATTTATTTATCTGGCTGCACCGGATCTTAATTGCAGCATGTAGGATCTAGTTCCCTGACCAGGTATTGAACAAGAGACTCTGGAGTGCTAAGTCTTAGCACCTGGATCACCAGGGAAGTCCCAGAATGTCCTTGCTTTTGATGATGGCCTTGACAATTTCAAGGAGTACTTGTCAGATGCTTTGCAGAATGTCCCTCCACTGGGATCTGCCTGATGTTTCTCTGATGATTAGACTGGGGTTATGGGTTTTTGGAAGAAGATCATAGAGTTAGGGTGCCATTCTCCTTGCCTTCTATCAAGGGCACATACTCTAAAGGTTACTCTCGATCAAGGTCACTCTTGATGCTGACCCTGATCTCATAGCTGAGGTCATGTTTATTAGGTTTCTCCCCCTACTCCTTTCCATACCATCCTCTTTGGAAGGACGTCAATAAGCACAGCCCACATTTACAGGATGGAGAGTTATGCCCACTTCCTTGAGGGCAGAGTATGGTATTATTTTTATAAATGGAAAAAAAAATTCCTACATTGGAAGATGAAGAGGATCACAAGCCACTGGATCACAAACCCAGAACTTCATGCATGTCCCAGCCAGAACTGGGGGTGTGGCTAGGGCCAGCTCCCCAGCAACCCTGCAAGAGATGCAAAATCTGAGCATTCGAGTTCAAGCACCAGTGTGGCTTCAAAAAAGCTGAAGATGCCAAAAAACTGGACACAAAAGCTAGCCAAGAGTTCAGCCAGTTGGGATTTATTTCATAAGTGCGGATTTTTATTCTCTCTGGCATCCCTTTTGAACATGCAAGGCTCAACTCCCTTGAAGGGGGTCATTCTTCTGTGGGACCTTGGGCAAATGACGTAGCCTCAAATGGTCTGGGGGCTCTTCATATATTCAACATACCTACCCTAGGCCAAACAATGTTCTAGGCTCTAGGCACACAGACACCCAGCATTCATCCCAGTGGAGAAGATGGGCTGCAAGTAAAAAGATAAACAACAGCCTTTAAGTCGACTGGACTATGTGGCGTGTAAAATGTGGTTATGGGCTGGTAAGCAATTGATGGAGGCTCCTTTAAACAGTGTGGCTGGGGAAGACCTCTTTGAGAAAGTGACATTTGAGCTGACATTAAATGATCAAGAGGAGCTGGCCTGGGAAGACAGAAGGAAAGGATGTTACTGTCAGATGGAACAGCAAGTGCAGGAGCCGTGAGATGGGAACAAGCTTGGTGTTCACGAACAGAGAGAAGGTCAGTGTGGGTAGAACAAAATGAGAACAGGGGAGGGTGTGACATGATGGTGAGACAGGAAGGGGCCAGATAATGCCAGGCTGGTGGAAAGCTGTATTTTATTCCATGACTGACCTACAGAAGGATTCTAAGCAGGGGAGAGATGAGATTGCTGTCTTCTGTGAGAGTGGGTGTAAAGGTAGGGAGCAGGCATAGAGGTAGGAAGATCAGCTTCCTGCAACTGCCTCAGAGAGTTGGAGGATTAAACGCAGCATAGTGTATGCAAAGTGCTTAATCGAGGGCTTGGTCATAGCAAGAGATCGATAAACACAATAAAATAAAATAAATTCCATCAATAAGCACACAACTGCTGTTATGCAGATACCAGCTGCTTCTTCCAGCTCAGCCACAGTCACCTCTGTAGCTCCCACTCTCTGTGGACTTTCGCAGAAGGTGATTCAGCCCTAGAGTTGCTGGCCATCCTGTTCCCACAGATAGGGCTGTCTGATCTGGGGTGTGTGGCAGACAGGTGGCAGGGAGGTTGAGCATTTTGGGGGTGCACGCACACACACACACACAGGCACATAAGATGGGGACTGAAACGTTGGCCCAGGCCCCAGTTAGGACTGGAGTGTGTTCTGAGGGTCCTTTGTGAAGGATAACAGAATATGTCACCTCCAAACATGTCCCTTTCCCATAAGGATTATTTTGAGCTGAAAGCAATTGAGGAAAAAAAAGGTACAAGAAAAGCTCCCTACCCTCTTCAATTTGCCTAAAAGCAGGATATCAATTTATAATAAAGGTTATAAATTGTATAACTTATATATATATATATATACCTAATATATATAATGGTATATATTATATATAATTTTATAAATTGTATAGAGATAATAATTTTAAATTTATTATAAATTATAATAAAGGTTATATATTTATAAAATTATAAACCTCCCTTCTGTACTAGGAAGGAGAGAAATTAATCAGTGGAAACAACTCTAGATCTTCATCAGCCTGGAGATGTCTCCAGAGGAATCTATACAACAAACTTAAACACTAAACAATCCTTATCCTCCATTACTTTCCCCCATCTACCTACCTTCCCATTAGAAACTCAAAGTCCCTTTTCTTGTCTTGTCACTTCCCTAAAAATGTATCTTCTTCTGTGAAGATTCTGTATCAGCCCGAGTTCTAACCACCCTGAGGAGCTCCTCATCATTGAGAGCTCCCAGGTACATGTGTGATTGAACATGTTAATAAGCTTGGCTGTTTTTCTGTTTTTTCAGTATCATTTACAGGGCTGCCACCAGGGAGTCTGAGATGGGCAGAGGAAAACGCTTTTTTTCCCTTTCCAACACTTGTTGGCACCTCCAAATTGGGTGCAAGTAACTGAGGGCCACACACTTGTCTGGCAGAAGAGAGGGGAAAAAGATGCTGAATCTAGAGTGGGTTGCTGAGGGCAAAAGAAAAACAAGATCAGAATGAAGTTGTCCCAAGGGATAACCTGGAGGTGATAAATGATATTTGGGGAAAGGCAGGAAAAATTAGACTCTGTGGTGTGGAAAGGAGCAGAGGAAACAGTCATCAATACCCCCAAGACTGGAAAACTCCACCATGAGTCACCAAGAGCCCACGTCAGGAAACAGCTATTTTGAGTTTGGTTAGAGAGTGTGGCACTGTCTGCTTTTACTGAGACAAGTGAGTGGCTGAGCCAGGACGTTAGCTATTCATATCACTGCTTCCCCGAAACAGAATCTCAATCAACTGAGTGCTGAGAGTCTAGACCACCTGATTGCACAGAAAATGAAATGCAAAGCATTAAGTAGCTTTGGGTTTGTCAAGCCTAGAAAGTCTGTTCCAGGAGAAGCTGGAACCTGCAGAGAGAATCTGCCAAAGGGAAGGCAGGCATCCCTTTCTGAACACGGGGTGTGAGGAGCAATTTCCTGCTCCGCGCAGCTCACCCACCCACTTTGTTCAAGGCATTTCGATTCTTAATGTCATACTGCGATGCCCCCAGTGGGAAGTGGACATTTGTTGATTTTTGCCTCCCAGCACCCAGTCACCTTTCCTTGGTAAGTGGATTCCCATTTTAGTTGGGAATCTGATGCAGGCAACACTCCTGGGTCTTGGGGATTCTAGGGGCTGACCCTGCCTGGGTGTGGTGTTTTGTTACCCCAGGCAAGGTGTTGGTTCAGATGGACACAAAGGTCCATAACAAAACACAGGTAATCAGGTCCCGAGCTTTTGTGTGAACTCTTGGAGGAGGAGAAACTTGGCCTGGTTTCTGCTGGCCATGGACCAGTCATCACACGGATCCTGAGAACAAACCTTCATGGAAGGAAGAGGAGTCACAAGATGGAGATAAACAGAAGAACCCTGGATCAACTTCTCCTACAGGAACAGAACCCAGTGCATCCTCTTTTTGCTTAAGCAGTTTGAGTTTTCTGTTGCATATAACCAAGATGGTCACACGAATACTCCACATCTTCTAAGAGAAATGTGTAAGACGGAGCAGCAGAGGGTGAAAATACCACTGTGGTCACAGGGCTGTGGATCCAGGGCAGTCCTTGTGTTTCCCCTTGTCCATAGTCAAAAATGCCAACACAACTGTTGCCTAGGTCAGGGGTCACAAACTACAGCCCAAGGACCAAATCCAGCCCACCACTGTATTTGTACAGCCTGGGAGCTAAGGATGGTTTTTACATGTTTTAAAAATATTGGGGGAAAAAAATCAAAGAAAACAAATAGCTTGTGACATGTGAAAATTACACAAAATTCACATTCCAGTGTCCCTAAATAAAGCTTTATTGGAATGAAGCCATTTCCATTTGTTTATGTATGATCTGTGGCTGCTTTCACGCTACAACAGAGCTGAATGGTTGGAATAGAGACCATCTGGCTTCAAAGACAAAAATATTTACTACTAGCCTGTTAAGAGAAGGTTTGCCGACCTCTGTCCTAAAGGATCCTTTAGACAAAAGAGATTCTATAACTTGCCTTTTATAAACTAGGCTATTAAGAGCTTTAAGTTCCAAACTTAAGCAGAGAAACGTGTTCAAAAGATTGGCTTTTCTCGCCAAGCAAAAAAACGAGGAAAAGAATTGCTAATTATTTATAGAAACTTGTTTAGAAGAAACTCCATGTTAAGGTTATAAACCAGAAGTATTATTCAGAACTCAAAAAATAATCCCAAAGGCAACAGCAATGATATATTCAATTTCAGTAATGATTATTTTCCCATAACCGTGAAAAGTCTATTTCTAGCAACTTCTATTTTTTTTTAATAATCCAAGAACTAATATAAGCCATAACTGAAATGAACTTTAGAGTAGAAGAACAATAGCTATTATTTATTAAGCCTTTACTATTTGCCAGGAAGAGTCTGAACATTTTACTTACATTCACACGTTTAATGGTCCCAACCACTGTACAGGGTAGATACTATTATTCTACCTATTTGGCAGATGAATAAACTAAGGCACAGAGGCAGGTTGAGTAATTTGCCTAAAGTCACACAGCCAGCAAATACTGTGGCCAGGATTCAAACCCCTATAAACTGGTTCCCTAAATTGGACTACATTGTGGGATAGACTATCTCCACTTAATTTAATGACACATTTTAAATATTTACTTATATGGCTGTGTTGGGTCTTAGTCATGGCATGCAGTGTCTCCATTTTCATTGTGAGGGGTCTTTCGTTGTGAGATCCCTCACAATGCTGGCTCTCTTACTGCAGAGCACAGGCTCCAGAGTTCAAAGGCTTCAGTAGTTGCAGGGTGCAGGCTTAGTGGTTCTGCAGCATGTGGGATATTAGTCCCCCAACCGGGAATCAAACCCATGTCCCCTTCATTGCAAGGCAGATTTTTTAACCACTGCACCACCAGGGAAGCCCCAATCTCAGCTTTATTTAAAAGAGATGAGGGGGGATTTCCGGGGCCACACAGTGCTTAGGATGCAGCACTTGCACTGCTGGGGCCCAGGTTCAATCTCTTGACTGGGGAATGGGGAACTAAAATTTCACAAGCTGAATTTATTGTTTTTTTTTCAAAAAACAAAATAGATGATGGTAATGAGATTCCACCTGATGAGACAAAATTCTTATTTTATGGCAAGACAAGAAAATTTAAACATAAAATTGTTCTCTACCCGTTTGGGCCTCCTCCTTACCCTTTAGCGTGTGTGTGCATCTGCACTAATCAGACCTCCTTGGGAGACAAATTCCCTTCTTTATCTTGCAAGGGGCCATGATGACCCACAACCTGCTACTCACTTTGCTCATGTAGATCTGGATTGTGTAACCCGTAACAGCAGTAATTCCTCAGAGCTTTCTAAAAGACTGTCTCCGATTGGCCCAGGTGTGGACATCTGACCCACGTGGACCAACAGGCTCCTTCTGTGAGACTTTAGTACTGAGATTATGATTCCAGCCTCAATCTAACTGCTGTCTTAAAATAGAAGCCTGGTAGGGACTTCCCTGGTGGTCCAGTGGCTGAGACTCCGAGCTCCCAATGTAGGGGCCCCAGGTTAGATCCCTGGTCAGGGAACTAGATCCCACATGCCACAACTAAGACCCAGAGCAACCAAATAAATAAATATTAAAACAACAACAACATAGGCTGTTTGCCACAAGTTCCGAAAACCAGAAAAAGCCCCTCTGCATTGTGAGACAAATGAGAGAGATATAAAGAGAAACGGAGGTGGAGGAAGGGAGCCCCCTGATCCACAACACATTCTAGTCCCTTCCTGAATTCCAGCACTTCTCCACCCTGGGTTTTGTGAGGCACCCCCGTGATGGTTAATTTTAGTGTCAACTTGAGTGGGCCACTGTGCCCTGATTAAACATTATTTCTGGGTGTGTCTGTGAGGGTGTTTCTGGATGAGATTAGCATTTGAATGGGTGGACTCAGTAAAGTAGATTGCCCTCCCAGTGAGGACCGGCAGCATTCAGTTCCCGGAAGATGTGAATAGAACAAAAGGCAGAAGAAAAGAGAAGCTCACCTCTTTTTTCCCTGCTTCACTGATTGAGCTGGGACGTCTCCTCTCATGGTCTCCCGCCCTCTGACTGGTAATTTGTATCATCGGCTTCCTGGGTCCTCAGGCTTCCTCCACACTCAGACTGGCTTTCTTGAGTCTCCAGCTTGCAGATGGCAGATCGTGAGAATTCTCAGCTTCCATAATCACACGAACCAATTCTTTACAACTATTTTTTTTAATATATATTTCCTAGTGAGTTCCTCTGGAGAATCCTAATACCAGAACCCTAACCCAGAATCCTTAAATAACATTCCCCTTTGGCTAACTGAATGGGTTTCAATTACCTACAACCAAAAGAATCCTCAAACGTACCCCAATGAAGGGAAAAACACTCTTCGAGTTTTCATATTCTCTGAATCATCAGCATGGGTCTCTGAAATAATGGGTTTGCTGGATTTCTAATTATTTCCTTAGTTGTGCACTAACTAGGCCAGCTCCCAGGAATCACTGGTTTGTAGGCGGAAGGACTAGCTGAAGATGCCTAAAATGCTGTATTGGACAGGCGGGGAGTCAACAAATTGGTTTTGGGCTTCAGTTTACTTTTTCTTATTATCTGTGACTTCCTTTCTTTTTCCCTGAAAAGATGCATTCTTCTCCATTGCCCTCCAGGGAAACAGCTTGAAATGGCAGTTTTACCTGGGATGAAGCTGAGTGAGGGAGACAAACAGTGTCTCAGAGCTAGTTGCTGAAATGACTCTCATCTTCATCATGCTCACTCAGTCGTGTCCTACTCTTGACCGCATGGACTGCAGCCCGCCAGGCTCCTGTGTCCATGGGATTCTCCAGGCAAGGATACCGGAGTGGGCTGCCATTTCCTTCCTGACCTAGGCATTGAACCCACTTCTCTTTCAGTTTCCTGGACTGGCAGGAGGATTCTTTACCACTATGCCAAATGACTGGGGTAAAAGTAAAAGGCAGTTGCCTCATTTCCTCATAAGTCACATTTCTGAAGGTAGAAATGGTTAGGAGAAAGTCCAAATGCTTCTCTGAGAAGATTAAGCAAGTGAGATAAAAAGAAAGTGATGGCTTCCCAGGGTGGTAGTAATTGGTATTTGAATGGATGCGAAGATTCCCTTTATAGATGGGCAACATGAGGACCTGAACGGCCAGGAGATTTGCTAACCGATGGCAAGGTCAAAATCAAGCCTCTGACCTTGAATTCAGTGGCCTCTGAATTACGTCTGTTCTTTCCCCAGCCAGCATCTGTGTTTTGATTTCCATCTGGGGAACTGGGCATGTGATCCAGAACCTGGCCAACCAAGATAGTCCACCACCACCTCTTACCCTCTCTCCTGCCATAGTAATCATTCAGCTCTGGGCAAATTAGCCAAGTTGGAGTCATGAGATTAAAATCAACCCTGAATACTCATTGGAAGGACTAATGCTAAAGCTGAAGCTCCAGTATTTTGGTCGTCTGATGCCAACAGCCAACTCACTGGAAAAAAGTCTCTGATGTCGGGAAAGACTGAAGGCAGAAGGAGAAGAGGGCATCAGAGGATGAGATGGCTGGATGGCATCACTGATGGAATGGACATGAATTTCGGCAAACTTCAGGGGATGGTGAGGGAGGCCTAGCCTGCTGCAGTCCATGAGGTTGCAAAGAGTTGGACACAACTGGGAGACTGAACAATAACACGGATATTGCTTCTTAGACGTCATGCTATTGCACAGTTTACAGACTATGTATGTGTGCTGTGTGTGCTTAGTCGCTCAGTCACGTCTGACTCTTTGCAACCCTATTAACTGTAGCCCGTCAGGCTCCTCTGTCCATGGGGATTCTCCAGGCAAGAATACTGGAGTGAGTTACCATGTCCTCCTCCAGGGGATCTTCCCAACCCAGGGATTGAACCCAGGTCTCTGACATTGCAGGCGGGTTCTTTACCATCTGAGCCACCGGAGAAGCCCTTACAGATTCGGGTATGATGTAAACATAATCTTGCTATGCACTGGGAAACCAAAAACTCACTTTATTGCGATCTTCACTTTATTATGGTGGTCTGGAAGCCAAACTGCAGTATCTCCAAGGTGTGCCTGTACTTCTAAAGCATATTCCAAAGCCATCTACTGCCTGCCATCTCATGACTCATCTGCAGCCCGTCATCTGAATAATTTCTAGAGCCACCACAGTTTCACTCATAACCCCCGACAATCCACTCTTCACACAGCAACCAAGGTGAGGGCAATTGGGAGCCATAGAAAGAACACAAGCAGGAAAGGGGCAGCCTCTTGTTAGGACAAGAATCTCTACTTTGCCCACAGATCATCTTTAACTATGTCTCAGCTGGGACATGGAGTTATTTTCTGGGTGTTTGTTCTGAGAGTACCCCAGCAGGATTCTGCAGGGGTTGGCAAAGCCGCCCAGGTCACTCAGGATTAACTGCAGGGAATGACGATTTGTCCTTTGCCTGTGTCCTCCTTCAATTCTTTTATTTAATTGTTGGCCACATGGCAGGAGGGATCTCAGTTCCCGGACCAGTGATGGAACCTATGCCCCCTGCAGTAGAAGCATGGAGTCTTAACCACTGGACCGCCAGGGAAGTCTCATTCCTTGGATTCTTCAGCAGTTAGGCCAGGGGAACACACTCAGGGCTACACTTTCCATACAGTTCAGCCAAAGTGTGTTCGGGGCTTCCTTTGAGCAAGGCCATTGGTGGATGTGGGAGGTTTGCAGAATAGACAAGAGGGGGTCCTGGAGTTGAGGGGCTTTGAAGCCCATGGGGGAGGGAGAAATTCATGAGACAAGGGAGGAAACGCATGCAGAAAAAATATTTTAGACGTCCAAAAGTAACAATGGTGAAAGAAGCTAGACACAGAGGCCATATAGCGTATGGCTCCATTCATATGAAATATTGAGAATAGGTAAATCCACAGAGACAGAAAGATTATTCCAGGGGTTGAGGGGAGGGGTGGGTGACTGCTTAATCGGTGTGGATTTCAGGAGACAAAAATGTTTTGGAACTAATTAGAGGCAACGGTTACAGACATGAGCATATGAAATACCACTGAATAATACATTTTAAAATGGTTAATTTTCTGGGACCTCTCTGGTGGTTCAGTGGTTAAGACTCTGCGCTACCAATGCAGGGGCTGCTAGCTCATCCCTGGTCAGGGAACTAAGACCTCACAGGCTGAGTGGCACACCCAAAAGTGTACCACATATTAAATAAAACTAAATTTATTTTACACATCTTAATAAATACATTAAATATATAAATTAATTAAATATAAAATTAAACAATTTTATATTTAATGTTAAATAAATTAAATATAAAAATAAATTAATTAAAAAATAAAAACACATCTTAAATAAATAAGATGGTTAATTTTCGGAACCACTTTGCTGTATAGCAGAAATCAACACAACACTGTAAATCAACCATACTTCAATTTTTTAAATGGCTAATTTTATGTGAATTTTATCTCAGTTAAAAAAATCAAGAACATAATTCTAGCCAGAAAGATGTCAAAGACTTCATAGCAGAAGTGGCTTTGGAACTAGACCATGAAGGATGGGTTGGGTCTTGTCCTATGGAGACAGGAAGGCTGAAGAGGGTTAAAGAGATTTTCGAGGTCTAGTAAAAGGCTACTGCATCATCAAATTGTCAGTAAATGTTACATTAGCCCTGCTTACAGATGGGAAATCCAGGCCCAGAAAGAGGAAATGACTTGTTCAAGGAGGCACAGGTGGTAAACAGCAGAGAGCCTAGGAATCAAACTCCTATTAGTCTGCTCTTAACCCTGCTAAAGTTTCTCTAGAAGAGGGAAGAGCATAGACTCTCAAATAAATTAAAAGAATTTATCCAGGGGTGGGGGGGGGCATGGGTAAAATGGATGAAAGTAGTCAAAAGTACAAACTTCCACTTAGAAAATAAATAAGTCCTGGGGATGCAACGTACAACATAGTGAACATTGCTAATAGTGCTGGATTGCATATTTGAAAGTTGCTAAGTTCTCACCACAAGGGAAAAAATGTATAACAGTGTGGTGATAGAAGTTAACTAGATTTCTGGTAGTGATCATTTAGCAATCAATATATACAAATATCGAATCACTGTGTTGCACACCTCAAACTCATATATTTCAGGTGTATCACAATTTTTAAAAAAAGACCTCTATGGTCTTCACAAAAGAATAATCAGATGTTAGCCCACTGGGATATATACTCATGACAACAATCTTTATAACAGTGAAATATTGGCAGTCAGATGTTCAGCTCTGTAGGGGCTGGTTAAAATTAAGTTATTGAAGAACATTTGATAAGTCGAGGATGCAAACACACTATAATGCTAAAAAGGCAAGATATGAAAAAATAAATAGGTATCAGTTGCATTGGAAAAAATATGTGGAAAACTTACTAGAAAAACATGCATCACACTGTTGATTTTCTTTGAAAGGTAGAAATGTGTATGTTTTTCCTACCTATAAATGTATGTGAAAGTGTTAGTCGCTCAGCCATGTCCAAATCTTTGGGACTCCATGGACTGTAGCCAGCCAGGCTCCTCTGTCTGTGGAATTCTCCAGGCAAGAATACTGGAGTAGATAGCCATTCCCTTCTCCAGGGGATCTTCTGCACCCAGGGATCAAACCCAAGTGTTCTGCATTGCAGGCAGATTCTTTACCATCTGAGCCACTAAGGAAGCCCATATACGTATGCATATATACACATATATATGTGTGTATTTGTTTGTTCAGTTGCTCAGTCGTGTCGGACTCTTTGTGACCCCATGGACTGCGGTACAACAGGCCTTCCCGTTCTTCACCATCTCCCAGAGCTCGCTCAAACTCATGTCCACTGAGTTATCAGTGATGATAATTTTTTCCATGTCTATAAAATGAAGAAAATAATTTGAGGACCTCTCGCCTCAATTTGTTATAAATACCAAGTGAGATATTGCATATAAATCTTAAAGCACACTATCTGCTATGGGGCAAATGCTCAGTAAAATAATAATTATTATTATGTACATGTATTAATTTTGTAACTAGAAATGCAGGCTATTTTTAAAGCCTGCAGAACCGTTTTTGTTTTTTTGAGTTTTTTCAAAACATAGGGGACTCCTACACCACAGCCCCTGGAAGTTGTCTCCCTTTGCTCTCTGTCAATGGTATCCTCCTCCAGGTGTGAAATTGGAGGGAGTGGTGAGTCATGGACCGTTTCTTCTGCTGCCCTTGAAATATGGGCTGGCCTCTGATCCATGCTGCTCTTCGTGGAAAGTAACCAGCTTCCTTCTCTCTCTTTCTTAACATTGTGTTAGTTTCAGGTGTACAGCAGAGTGATCCATTTATACATATACATGTATCTATTCTTTTCCCTATCAGTTATTGTAGAATATTGAGTAGAGTGCCCTGGGCTATACAGTAGGTCTTTGTCGGTTATCTGTTTTACATATAGCAGTGTGCATATGTCAATCCCAATCTCCCAATTTATCCCTCTACCCAACCTTTCTCCTTTGGTAACTGTAAATTTGCTTTTGAAGTCTATGAATCAGTTTCTACTTTATAAATAAGTTCACTTGTGTCATTTTTTTAGATTCCATATATAAGTGATATCAGGTACTTGTCTTTCTCTGTCTGATTTACTTCACTTAATATGATAATGTCTAGGTCCATCTATGTTGCTGCAAATGGCATTATTTCATTCTTTTTATGACTGAATAATATTCCATTCTGTATATGTACCACATCTTCTTTATCCATTTCTCTGTTGATGGGCATTTAGGTTGCTTTCCTGTCTTGGCTATTGTAAATAGTGCTGCAATGAACACTACAATGCATGTATCTTTTCAAATTATGTAAGCAGCTTCTTAACACATCAGGTTCAGCCTTCCCCACCCAGCTCCTCTTCCAGAGGCTACCAACCAATCGATAGAGGTTGATGAGATTCAAAAACGTTTTCTTTCTCTCTACTCCCAGCCCTGGCAGCAGGAACAGCATCTCTGCTCACCTCATGGAGTCCTATTTCAGGCATTCACATCAAGGCTCCCAAGTTGATCCATATGCTGGGTAGAGACTTTTTCCCTTAGAGACAGAGAAGATGCTGCCTTAGCACCATCCCACACCTCTGGATGGTCCCTATGATTGGGACCTGAGTCCCTTTTCTCCTTCTCTTAAGACTAGTTCTTACTCAAGATCACTCTGCCCTTGGTGCAGACTGGGGAATTGCAGGCATCTTGCCAAATTAATGGTGATGCATTGTATCCTGCAAAGAAATGTTTCTGACTTTCACAGAAGATCTGTTTCAGGGTCCTGATGATATTGCATAATTACATAAGCAATATGTGAATTAATACTCATTGTAGAAAATTCAAATAATCTAGGACTATGTTAAGAAGAGCAAAAAGTTTCTCCGACACCTCTCCTTCAGCCCCATCCTTTCCAGGGGCCTCTTCAAAGAGATTAATATTTATAGAGTGGGCATGCTCTCTATCTTTAACTTCAAAGTAAAGAGATACCTGTGTGGTTGACCTGAAGGAAAGCGCAGTGAAAAGCACTGCATAGCCTTGACAAAACTCTACCACCGCCCAAGTGAGAAGCAGGTCGTGGTCCAATCACATATGATTTCAAAGCACAAACTAATGTTTGTTTCATATAATCTGCAGAGCAATATGGTAAGTTCCTATTTTTATTTTGATTTTACAGATGAAGTAATTAAGACTGTAAGAAGTTAAATGACTGCCAAGGTCCCAGTTAGAAAAAGAACAACAACATGAACTCAGATCATTCGACTCTAAAAGCCATGCTCTTAGCCACATACAGACTACTTATCCACCATATTAGATAACCTCAAGCTATAACAAGCACTCTTCTCCATCATCAGAAATCCTAATTCAGTAGGTCATGGCATTTGACAAAATGCAACATCACCACTGTTACCAGTATACCTACAGAGAGAGCCACTGCAATAAGACAAGGAAAAATAAGTATAAGAAATAGAATCAAACAGTATTAATTTGCAGATTCTGTGACTGTCCACAGAAAATTCATGAGTATTTATAAACTACTTAAGTTAAAGCTTCTGGTTACAAGATTAATATCCAAAATCAGTAAGATTTCTATACTACAATAAAATTAATTAAAAATCATAATAGCCAATAAAACAAAATATAGAAATGACTTTAACAAAATATATGAAGTTTTTACAGAGAAAATAATAAAACTTTATTGAAGGACATAAAGAGAAGACCCAAATAAATGGAAATACATACCACGACCATGGATGGGAAGACTTGTATCATAAATGTCAATTCTCCCCAGATAGCAAAATAATATTGTGCAGTAGTAATTAAAACAGAGTGGAATTGACATAAGGATGGACAAATAGAAAGTTGTAACAGAAAAAGGAAGTCTATGAACAGACCTAAATGCATATGGAAATGTGCTAAAGGCAGGAGGTTACATTACAAATCAGTGGAGACAGGGTAGACTATTCCCTAGTACTGGGGAAACTGGTGTTTCCCAGTTTGGTGTGAAAAAAGTAAAATTAGATAGCTATTTCATGCTATGTATCAATGTGTGTGCACATTAAGTCACTTCAGCCATGTCCAATTGCTTGTGACCCCATGGACTCTATGCAGTCCACCAGACTCCTCTGTCCATGGTATTCTCCAGGCAAGAATACTGGAGTGAGTTGCCATGACCTCCTCTAGGGGATCTTCCCGACCCAGGGATCGAACCTGGGTCTCTTATGTCTCCTCTGTTGACAAGCAGGTTCTTTACCACTAGTGCCACCCGAAAAGACCCCATATATCAACAGTTCTTGAGAATTTTCTGAAAATTATTGGGAACCCAAATAGCTTTTGTTCATACTGTACCTATCAATAATTAATAAATTAACACTGAGAAATTTTAGATATATTTACTATTTCATTTAAGAATAATTGCTATAAATTCATTACATGTTAACATAAATAACATATTTTTAATTAAAAAACTCTATTTTCCAACAAAATACCATCAGTGAGTGCTATTGTTTCACATTTTTGCAAATCTAATATCTGGCTGGATTCTTATATCTGGGTCTACATTCAGTCTGTTGTGATATATTCTTTTGGCTGGAGTATAGAAAAAAGATCCAGCCTCACACAGATACATGGTTAGCAAAAGGAGAAGGATTTGAATAGATTTTTCAGATTATTATTGTGAATTTCTTATTTTTTACTGCACCAAAACTCAAGATGGAGTAGATTTTTCAAGGTTAGCCACAATGTTGCAATATGGAATCTAAAGCTTTATCAGTGAACTTTTTATACTCTGTTACATTAAAAAATTCATTGGTCTAACACTTGAAAAGATATTTTAATCAAACATGATTTTGTAATATCATATATTGGTCATTTAGAAAATAATGGTTCATGAGTTAGGCTAATCGTCCAAATATTGGCATGTTTTATCACAAAAATTACATTAATTTACATTACTACCAATATCACCAGAAAAGTCTTATATTGGGAAGTTGTCAAATTCATGGTAACAGATGCAAGTTTTCCAAAATCCTAATCATCTACTGAAAACTCAAGTTGTATCACTGGCAACAGACACTGTTACTTGTTTTCCTTGAAGTGATAAGCTCACTTCACTTATTTTTGAGAAACTGACAAACACTCAAGCCTGAAAAAATGACAGTAGGAAACACATTTATTCTTTCAAGTAAAAATTATGTTCTATGAGAAAAAAAGGCTTATGTGTACTTCCCATTCTGTCATCCAGAATATTTTTTTTAATGGGAAATACTAGAATATATATATTTGCTTATTTTTTTTTTAAAAAGAGAGATAAATCAAAATCCGGTTTTAAGTATTTACTGGGACTTCTCTGGTGGTCCAGTGGCTAAGACTCTGCATTCCCAATGCAGGGGGCCCGCGTTCATTCCCTGGTCAGGGAACTAGATCTCACATGCCACAACTAAGACCCAGCGCAGCTGAATAAATAAGGAAATAATATTCTTTAAAAATTTACCGATGGGAGAGGAAACAGAGAAGAGACAGGAATGAAAGCTACCTTTTCTGCTGTACTTTGACTGAGGTTTGGACTTTGCAAACACATGAATATTTTAAATAACTAACAAACAACATCAAAATGAAAAAATAAAAATAAAAGACATGTACTCAAGAGTCAAGAGCAGAAAAAATTAATAATTCTTATTGCTTCATCAAAATATTCTTAAGTATAGCTGATGCTTGTTTTTAACTTATCAGTGCATGACAGTGAAGTGTATAATGATTATCAATAGAACCATGTGCAGATTTAAGCCCAAACACATCCGTAATTAACTTAAGTGTAAATGGTCTAAATATATCAACTAAAGGATAAAGACTGGCAGAGTGGATAGAAAATAATGATCCAATAATACGTTATCTAAAAGAAAAAGTCAAAGTGACAGTCGCTTGTGTCTGACTCTTTGCGACCCCATGGACTGTAGCCCACCAGGCTCCTCTGTCCATGGAATTTCCCAGGAAAGAATACTAGAGTGGGTAGCCATTCCCTTCTCCAGGGGATCTTCCCAAACCAAGGATTGTTTCCTGCATGGCAGGTGAATTCTTTACCATCTGAACCACCAGGGAAGTCCTATCTATAAGAAAATCACTTCAAATACTGGTGGACTGAAAGTAGACAGAAAAAGATATACAAACATTAGCCAAAAGAAGGAGCGACTCTATTAATATCAGATAAAGTAGATTTCAGAACAAAGAACATTGTAAGAGGGACATTATATAATTATGAAAGGATTGGCCCACCAAGAAGACACTGCAATCATGTTCATGCACCAAACAGAAGCAGATTGATAGAACTGAAAGAATAAATAGACAAATACACAATTTTTTAAAATTCACAATTATAATTGATTACTTCCACACTCCACTGCCAGCAACTGACAGAACTACTAGACAGAAAATCAACAAGGATATAAAATAATTGACTAGCACTATTAACTGATTCAACTGATATCTATGGAACACTTCACTGAACAGCAGTATAACACACATTTTTTTCCACGTGCCCAAGGAATCCTTTGAGCAGGCTCTGGGAGTTGGTGTTGGACAGGGAAGCCTGGCGTGCTGCAGTCCACGGGGTTGCAGAGTCGGACACAACTGAACAACTGAACTGAACTGAAGGAATGTTAAGACAGAACACGTCCTGGTCCCCTAAACAAATATTAAATTTAAAAGAACTAAAATCACACAAATTATGTTCTCTGACCATAATGGAATCAAACCAGGAACCAATGACAGAAATATAACAAAGATCTCCCATCACTTGGAGACTAGACAACATACATATGAAAAGTCTTTGAGTCAAAATCTCAAAGGAAAATTTTTTTAAAGAATCAAATGGAAATGAAAATATGACTTACTAAAATGAATGAAATGAAGCTAAAGTATATGGAGACAGAAATTTATGGTAGAAAATACTCACATTAGAAAAGAAGAAAGGTCTCAAATCAATAACCGAAGCTCCCACGTCAAGAAACTAGAATAATAGTAAAATGAACACAGGGAATGCAGAAGGGAGGAAATAACAAAGAGTGGAAAGCAGTGAGACCAAAACCAGCAAAAATAACAGAGAACAACAACGAGACAAAACTATAACTCTTATCCCCCGAGATCAAGAAAAATGATAAACTCTTAGGAGACTGACAAACAGAAAATGAGAGAAGACACAAATCACCAGCGTCCAATGAAATGAGACAGCTCTACACGCTCTGTAGCCATTAGAGAAATAATAAAGGAACACTACAAACAACTCTGCATTTAGAACTTTGACCACTTAGAAGAAGCATAAAATAGTTTGGCACTCCAATACTTTGGCCGCCTGATGCAAAGAGCTGACTCATTGGAAAAGACCCTGATGCTGGGAAAGATGGAGGGAGGAGAAGAAGGGGACGACAGAGGATGAGATGGATGGTTGGCATCACTGACCCAATGGATATGAGTTTAAGCAAACTCCAGGAGATAGTGAAGGACAGGGAAGCCTGGTGTGCTGCAGTCCATGGAGCTGCAAAGAGTCAGACATTATTTAATGACTGAACAACAACACCTTACAAAGCTAAACATGCACTTCCATGTGACTTGAAAATTGCACCCTTGGGTATTTATCCCAGAAAAATGAAAACTTATATTCACACTAAAGAATTATACAAGTGTTCATAGCAGCTTTATTCGTAATAGCCCCAAACTGGAAACCATGCAGATATCCTTCAATGGATGAAGCAAACTGTGGTATATCCATCTATGAAATACTACTCAGCCAGCAAAAAGAATGAACGGTTGATGAATGCAACAGCTTGGATAGATCTCAAGAGAAATACTGTGACTGAAAAAAAGATAAACTCAGATGCTTATATACTGTATGATTCCACTTATATAACATTCTTAAAATGATAAAATGGAAAAAGAAAATGATTAGCAGGTGTCAAGGATTGAGTGGGGGAAAGTAACCATTGTTATTAAGGTAATGGAACAAGGGGTCCCTATGATGGAGCTATTCTGTATCTCAACTATGGTGTGGCCACACAAATCTATGCATATGATGCAACGATATAGAACTAAATACACACACACACCAAGTGCACACAAACCTGGGGAAATCTGAATAATGTCAGTGGGTTGTATCAATGTTAATTTTCTGCTTGTGATATTGTACTATGCAAAATGTTACTGCTAAGGGAAAACAGGTGCGTAGACAGAAATCCCTCTAATATCTCTTGCAACTGTATGCAATCTACAATTATCTCAATATACAATGTTAAAAAAGAGGACAGATCACAGACTTAAGATGTGATGTTTATCATACACAAAAAGTCAGGAACCAAATGTAAAGAATGCCCATGAAAATGACAACACAATAGTAAAAAAACAAACAAAAAAAATGCAAAAGGAAAAATGAACTAAGAATTCACAGAAAAGGAAATTCATATATCCAATAAACAGATGAAAAGATGTTTAACTTCATTGATAATCAGGAAAAGGCAAAAATAAAATAACAAAACTCATTTCACACTCACCAGATTGGCAAACCTCTAACAGTCTTGATAGTTTATGGGTGTTTGGTATGGATGTAAGGAAATGGCAACTCATACCCTGCTAGGAAGGGTGTAAATTTATACGATCACAGTTGGACAACAATTTGACAATGTTTATTAAAATTGAAAGCATGCATACTGTTTGCTTCATGCTTCCACTTCTAGATAACTACCCAGTATAAACTCTTGCTCCTGAGCTCAAAAAGATATTTATACCAGGGTGGCCATGATAGCAGTGTTTGGTAATATTGATAAATTGAAAACAACCTATATGTTATCAATAGGAAACTGGTTGAAGAATTTGTGGTATGTTCCTATATTACAAATACTTTGAACAGTTCAAAAAATAAAAGAATTGGTCTACACGTATCAGCATGCATAAGTCCTGAAAACATAATGCTTAGTCGTAAAAACAAGAGATAAATGGACATGTACAGGGTAGTACCACATCCTGTGTGTGTATACACACATGATAAAGTAAAAACTCAAACACATGGATAAGAGGGACTCATATTATTTCACAATGAGGTCACTCCTGGGAAGGAAGAGAACTAAAGAAGGATTTTCAGCTGAATCTTTAGGTGTTGTTCATCTGTTTGCCTGCTTTAAAATTGATTTAAGTAAAGATCTTAGCACTGGTCAATCCTGGAAGGTGGATACAAAAATGTTAGCCTTTTTCCTGTGCTAGCTTTATGCCTGAAATTAAAGCACACACAGAAAGAACCCAAGCGTGCTCCGTGATGTTGGGGCACACCCATACTTGGAAGACCCGGCTCCAGAATAAATCAATATCGCTGCTAAGGCAGTTGCATCATGAGAAGTAGGAGCAGGAGTGGTGTGGGGGCTCAGAGGAGAAGGAGGAGGAGTAGCTTTCCCTGTTTATGTTCCCCTTAAGTAGCATCTTTTCAAGAATATTTAAGGTGATAAGTTACTATAAACACTGTTAAGGCTGCGATGACATATATTCAAGGAGGCTGCGAGAAAGTACAGCTCAGGCTGTCCATACTTCGGCGATGAGATAGGAGTACATGGTTAAAGAGAAGCCCTTTTCATCCTCATGCTGGTTTCCAGGCTGTTCACCCTTCACATTAGGATCTGGCTACACTTCTGCTGTGGGGTCTTCCCTGGTGGCGCAGTGGTAAAGAATCTGCCTGCGATGCAGGAGACACAGGAGACGTGGGCTCGATCCCTGGGTTAAGAAGATCCCTTGGAGAAGGAAATGGCAACCCACTCCAGTATTCTTGCCTGGAAAATCCCATGGACAGAGGAGCCTAGCGGGCTACAGCCCATGGGGCCGCAAGAGTCAGACACGACTTGGCGACTAAACCACGACCACATTTCGCTGTAACAGCTGCTAAATGGACTTCCCTGGTGGCTCAGATGGTAAAAGCGTCTGCCTACAATGCGGGAGACTCGGGTTCGATCCCTGGGTAGGGAAGATCCCCTAGAGAAGGAAATGGCAGCCCACTCCAGTATTCTCGCCTGGAAAATCCCATGGACAGAGGAGCCTGGCAGTCTACAGTCCATGGAGTCGCAAAGAGTTGGACACAACGGAGCAATTTCACTTTCACTTTTAGGCTGTTTCAGAGGTGCTGACTTTCATAATACAGTTGCCCTCGCTGTCCTTGGGTTCGGCATCTGCAGATCCAGAAGGGTGGCATGAGGACTTGAGCATACTCAGATGTGGGTAACTGTAGGGGTCCTGGAACAAATCTCCAGGGATCCCAAGGGGCTGTTGTACTCTTGGAAGCACAGGACATCATTCCTACCACTGGAATCAGGGTAACATTTCCTCTGCTCCCCACATCAGTGTCTTGTCGTCAGGATTTCTTGTCCTGAGCACTGGTGACATTTGGGGCCAAATCGATCTTCACCGGGGAGAAAGGAGCTGTCCTGTGCACTGAAGGAGGTTCAGCAGCATCCTGGTCTCTTCTACTAGTTGCCAGACACACCCCCACCACCCCAGTTATGACAGTGAAGAATGTCTCTGTTGGATTTCCTTGGTGATCCAGTAGCTTCCCTGGAGGCTCAGATGGTAAAGAATCTGCCTGCAATGCAGGAGCCCTGGGTTTGATCCCTGGATCAGGAAGATTCCCTGGAGAAGGAAATGGCAACCCACTCCAGTATTCTTGCCTAGAGAATCCCATGGACAGAGGAACCTGGTGAGCTATAGCCCATGAGGTCTCAAAGAGTCGGACACAACTGAGTGACTAACACATACATACATATGGCTGAGTGACTAACATATACATGCATGCATACCAGTAGCTAAGGAGCTTCCCCGAGTGGCTCAGCAGTAAAGAACCTGCCTGCGATGCAGAAGACACAGGAGATGCTGTGGGTTCGATCCCTGGGTTGGGAAGATTCCCTGGAGGCAGGCATGGCAACCCACCCCAGTATTCTTGCCTGAAGAATCCCATGGACAGAGGAGCCTGGTGGGCTACAGTCCGTTTAGTAACACAGAATCTGAAGCGACTGAGCAGGCACACACTAAGTAGCTAAGACTCTGTGCTCCCAATACAGGGGACCTGGGTTTAGTTCCTGGTCAGAGAACTAGATCCCACATGCTACAACTAAGACCTGGGACAGTCAAATAAATACATTGATAAATATTTTTAAAAAATGAATGTCTCCAGATGTTGCCAGATATCCCCTGGGGCACCAAATCACCCCTGGTTGAGAACCACTGCTCCCAAGACTGGTCCGATGCACAGTCAATGGGATGCAGGTCAGCAAGCTTGGTCATGTGCAGGATGCTCAGACATCTTCTTCACCATGGCAGACAAAACCTGACTCATTAACTGAAAGTTTCCCCAGTAGTTTCTCTCTTACAGATCCGTTATGCTGCACCTTATGTTTACAAGGAAATATGCTGGCCTTCCAGAACCATTTCCAGTTTTTGAAACTCTCTGCGGTGGCATGTTTACAGGCAAAGCCAGACTCATTTGGGAATGACACTGCATGGTTTAAGAATCTTGTGCTGCCTGGGGACCAGACTCCACATCTGAGTTATCTGACATCTGGCAACAGAAGGGCTGAGTGAGTCCAGCGCACATCACTCCTGACTAATCTTTTAGAATCAATATACTGAGTCACTCAGTACCTGACATTTACTTGTACAGTACCCTCCTTAAAAACGTGATTTATTTATTCATTTTCCAATTGCTTCTTCTCTCTCCATCTCCCAGTGAATTAAATATCTGTGCTCAAGCCCCAGGGACCTTCTCTCAAATACTCTCTCCAGGCTGCATCTATACATATATAACTACAGTGAGAATCTATTTATTTATTTTGGTTGCGCTGCATGTGGGATCTTAGTTCCTTGACCAGGGATCGAACCTGCAGCCCCAGCACTGCAAGCTGGAGTCTTAACCACTGGGCCATTAGGGAAGTCTGTAGGCTGTTTCTACTTCTATCCATGCTATTTCTTTCTCTGGAAACAGAGTCCCTCTCCCCATTTCCTCTCCCAGGCCATCCAGTCATGTAACCTCAAGGCATCTCGGACTTGGGGTTGCCAGGTTTAGCAAACAAAAATACAGGGTGCCCAGTTAATGCTAATTTCAAACAAATAAGCAAAATTTTGAGTATAAGCATATCCTCAATATTGCACAGGACAAACTTATACTTAAAAAAGTTATCTGTTGTTTATCTGAAATTCAAAGTTAACCAGCATTTTATCTGGCAACCTACACAGACATCTCCTTTGAAGCACTTACCACACGTGCAAGTTTTCTTTGTGTGATCAGCTCCATGAGGGCAATGAACAGGTTTGTTTTATTTCTGTCTTTTATTTATTTATTATTAAATATATAAATTATAATTATATATAAAATGTATTAAAATGATAAATATTATTTATTTATTTCTCCCCTGTTTTATTTCTGGCTCTGAGCACCAAACTTTGAGCATAGAGAGCCTGGAATGAACTCTGATAGGTGAATGGATAAGCATGCAAAGGAAAGAGGGAAGAAGAGAGAAAAGAAGGAAAGCTGGGTAAGAATGGAACCCATGCAAGGTATGTTCTCTTGTTAATGAACCTCTTTTAGGTCTTGGGAAGCACCATATTTCTTTGTGCTTCTGCAACTTTGCCTGTTCCCTTCCTCATCTGGTTAATGAACCCAGGGTCTGGGGTCCCTGGACTGAGTCAGAACCTCTGCGCTCCCAGTATACCCAGATCTTCCCTCTGATGAAGCACTTACCATGTTATATAATTATCTGCCAATATATCTGTCTCTCTCACCAGCCCATAAATTCCTTGAGGACAGGCATGATGTCTCATTCATCTCGGAAACCATGTAACTAGGCAAAGCTAGTAAATATCCAACCAGTGTTCACTGACATGTTGAGATAGCAAGCTGACTGCCTAGTCTTAATGTAGCCACGAGTAACAACCCCGGCTTCTACCCTCGGCCATCTTCAGGCTGGTCCTGGCACATCATCACATCAAAAACAAATTAACAAAAAGAAAATGAGAAACAAAACCAGCAAATCCATCCCTAATAGTAAGTAATGTCCTTTTATTTTTAACTGAAGGTTTTATTGGGAGATAGCTATTTTGCTCATCCCAGATTCCTAAATGTCCTCTTGATTTGCATCTTTTCTCCTTATATACCCTTTACTCCTCCCTGAATCTTTTATTTCTTCTCCCTTTGTCTGGCCACACTGGCTCCAGGGTCCCAACATACCTACCCCACCCCATTACCTGTAGTTTGTGGGTACGGCTATTGAGTCCTCTCTGGGCTTTTCCAATTTGCAGCCCACTCAGAGAATTATTCTTGGGAACCAACATTCTTAGAAGTTAGAGACGGATAGGGGAATTTTAAATCAGTAATTTAATTATGGCTTCCTGTCACACCAGAAGATGGCACATTCAATCACAGAGTAGGATGGGGTTAAAGTAGAAAATTATGCTGATTCAATGCAGAGAATGTAAGCTTTCTAGAGTCAAGACCAGAACTACTGAGAAATGAGATGTGATGAGAGGGAAACCAATAGCAGGAAAGGGGACCGGAGAAGAAAAGTGATGAGGTTTTGAAGTCCAGAAGTTCTGATGTTTAGAACAGGCTCTTAAACATCTCCCCTTTATCTAAACATGATGGTGCCCCCTCTCTTAGGATGTCTCCTGCTAGTGCTCTTGTGATTTCTTTTCTGAACGGGGCACCTGAGCCTGATGACACCTTAATAGAGTAGATAAGAGGCCACCAGGTAAAGAACCTGGAGCACGTCCAAGGAGTACTTCTGAAAACACACATTCTCATTCTATCCTTCCCTTCCACTTTTGGTGTTCGAGGCATATATGTATAATCTTTGTACCTTCCTGCTGTACTGACCCTTTCATCATTATAAATGTCCCTCTTTGTCTCCAGTAACATTTTTTGTCTTCAAATCTATTTTGTTCATCATTAGTATTACCACTCCTGCTCTCTATGCTTGCATGGTATATATTTTTCTATCTTTTTATTTTCAACCTATTTGTGCCTTTGAGTCTAAAATGTGTCTCTTTGGGGCAGCATATAGTTGGATCCTATTCTTATAAAATCCAGTCTGATAATCTCTGCTTTTTGAATGGAGTGTTTAATCCATTTGCATTTAATGTCATTGTTGTCATGGTTGTATTTACCCCTGTCATTTTATGTTTTCTGTATGCCCCAGGTCTTTCTTGTTCCCCTGTTCCTCTTTTATTAACTTCCATGTTCAATAGATATTTTCTAGTTAGCAATTTTAATTATTTTGTTCCCTTTTTCCTTCTACTACATTATTTTGAGTTATATCCTTAGTGGTTGCTCTGGAGTTCCTTTCAACTTTTAATTCTCATAAAAATCCTAGAATTTTGTATCAGTGAATCTCATCACTTATTTGAGAGATTAACTGTTTTATTCCATGAAGGTTTATCAAACATCTACATGTGTCAGACCCTGTTACAGACATAAGGGACTCAGAGGACAGCCACAGGATTTTTTGTGCTTCCCTGGTGGCTCAGATAGTAAAATATCCGCCTGCAATGTGGGAGACCTGGGTTCTATCCCTGGATTGGGAAGATCCCCTGGAGAAGGGAATGGCAACCCACTCCAGGATTCTTGGTGAGTTCCATGGACAGAGGAGCCTGGTAGGTTACAGTACATAGGGTCACAAAGAGTCGGACATGACTGAGCACTGAGCAACTAACACACATAAACACACATTGTTTTATTTCATGAAGGTTTATCAAACATCTACATGTGTCAGACCCTGTAGCAGACAGAGGGGACTCAGAGATGAACGGGTCATGGCTTCTGCCCTCAAAAGAGACGAGACAAAAAAAGTCAGCTGTTATGATGCAGTGTAATTAGTGCAACATTACAGAAGATGCATTGGAGAAGGCAATGGCAACCCACTCCAGTACTCTTGCCTGGAAAATCCCATGGACGGAGGAGCCTGGTGGGCTGCAGTCCATGGGGTCGCGAAGAGTTGGACACAACTGAGCGACTTCACTTTCACTTTTCACTTTCATGCATTGGAGAAGGCAATGGCAACCCACTCCAGTACTCTTGCCTGGAGAATCCCAGGGACGAGGAGCCTGGTAGGCTGCCGTCTGTGGGGTTGCACAGAGTCAGACACGACTGAAGCGACTTAGCAGCAGCAACAGAGGATGCATGGGGTAATGGGTTATGTCCAAAAGCACCAAAAGGAGACGAGTCCATTCAATCTGTAGGAGTCAGAAAATGCTTCCAAGAAAGCAAGAAGCCTGAGCTGTTTATTGAATAATGAGTAGGAGTTATCTGGTCAGAGAAGTGGGAACCAGGGCTTCCAGAAGGAACAACCCGAACCAAAGCCTGGAGGTATGACAGACTGTGAGCCTTCAAAGTAACGCAGGGAGGTGATGGCAGCTAGATCAAAGATCCTAGCTGGGCATGTAGAGGGAGAAAAGCTAGAAAGAGACTGCTACACTGTCGAACGAGGAATTTAGCTTCATCCTGAAGGCAGCGGTGAACTCCAGATGGATTTAAGCAATGGATCATACTTGCATTCTGGTAAATGACTGACGATTATTTGGAAGACCCATGAGACAAGATACAACCAGAGGCAAGTATCCGGAAGGTAATGAGGACTGTTGATGAGGAAATAGTTTCAGTTCAGTTCAGTTCATTTCAGTTGCTCAGTCGCATCCTCGACTCTTCGCGACCCCATGGACTGCAGCACACCAGGCCTTCCTGTCCATCACCAACTCCCAGAGTTTATTCAAACTCAGGCCCATTGAGTCAGTGATGTCATCCAACCATCTCATCCTCTGTCATCCCCTTCTCCTCCTGCCTTCAATCTTTCCCAGCATCAGGGTCTTTTCCAATGAGTCAGTTCTTCACATCAGGTGGCCAAAGTATTGGAGTTTCAGATTCAGCATCAGTCCTTCCAATGAATATTCAGGACTGATTTTAGTTTAGGGTGAAAAGAAGCTAGAACCAAGGTAATCTGATTCCCAAGGTAATCTACTTTTCCCACTACACCATGTTGCCTTCAAATAATGATGTTTCCTTTCTGCCTCAAGTTAAGAAATTTTAATTTAGTCCCAAAACAAACCCCATAAAATGAATTCAGACTTATGTATCTCTCACATAAGTGAACCACACTCAGAAATGAGAGGAAAAATACTAAGAGTTTTTCTTCCCATGTGCTAAGTTTTATGACTTGATTAAACTCAAGTATATTTTGTATTTTCAAGAGAAATATTGGGCCCCTCCATTTTTAATAACAATTTTAAAACAGAAATATGAAATTTCCTAACTCCTAAAGGCTGACTTGATATTAATTGAATAATGACTATTTCTCTGACACTCGGCACAATTTCTCAGAGCACTTCAATTCAATCTATGATATTTATTCAGGACATACTAAGCATATGGAATCATTCAAACAGCAGTAGAGGTAAACTAAAATACATAAAATCCAGCATCTCGGATAAAAGTATTTTCAGTCTCATATAAGAGGGTCTTTTTGTAATCTCATGAATGTTTTTGACGTTCCCCCAAAATTGAATGCCTTTAACTCAGCAATAGCACTTAAAATGTTTTTATTCATATGTAAAAACGAAAGATATTGATTGTAGCATTGTTTATAACATTAAAAGTATGAAGTAGCTTAAATGTCCATTAATAGGGAATGGCTGGATATACCTAGACATTGGGAAGATATCCAATCATCAGAAAGGATGAGACAGTTCTGTATTATTGACATAGGAAGATGGCCATGATACACTGAAAAAACTAGGCTATGTTTAGTACCTACAATATGATTCCCTTTATTATAAAATACATATGTAAGTATACGTGTCAAACAACAGACTGAAAAGACAGATGCCAAATCTGATGGTAGTCTGAGGGTGGGATATGGCTTTTGCTTTCTACTTTTTACACGTCTGCCTGAGTTTTCATAATGAGCAGATATGCCTTTAAAAAGACTTTTTAAAAGCTTATTGACAGTATCTATGCAAACCCTGCTATAAATGGCCACTCAATTACTTCAGTCTCTTACATCTCAGCCACCAGAAGAGGAAGAAAAATGTCAACTTGATCAGCCAGAAATTGCTATAGTCAGTGAAGTCAGTCAGACAGAGAGAGAGAAATATCGTATGACATCACTTCTATGTGGAATCTAAAAATAAAATAATACGAATGAACTTACAAAACAGAAACACATTCACAGACTTAGAGAACGAACTTCTGGTTGCCAGTGGTGGGAGGGAGAGGGGAAGGGATAGTTATGGAGTTTGGAATGGACATGTACACCCTGCTCTGGACCTACTGTATAGCACATGGAGCTCTGCTCAATGTTATGTGGCAGCCTGGATGGGAGGGGAGTTTGGGGGAGAATGGATACATGCATATATATGGCTGCATCCCTTCCCTGTTCACCTGAAACCATCACAACATACCCTAATACAAAATTAAAAGTTTTTTTTTTTTTTTTTTAAAAAGAACAGTCAGACGTTCAACGATGGCCCTTTCAGAGAACACTGTGGCAAAGTTTGGCCAGAGGCTTCGGCTTCCTGGCTTCAGTATATAGGCTAAATATTTTGTTGGTGAATACCATTCCAAAGTAAATGTCTTAAAACAAAGCTGTTTGCTATGTTAATATCTAGTTAACACTAGCACTGCTTTGTTGATTTGCATTCAATATGCCAGCTTCATTCTATAGTTTTCTTTTCTTTTTTTTAAAAAAATTCTATTTATTTTTATTTTTGACTGAACTGGGTCTTTGTGGCTTCATGCAGGCTTTCTCTAATTGTGGCAAGTGGGAACTACTCTCTAGCTGCGTTGCATGGGCTTCTCTCTGCAGTGGTTTCTCTTGCTGTGGAGCACAGACTCTAGAGCGTGGGCTCAGTAGCTGTGGCACATGAGCTTAGTTGCCCATGGCACGTGGGATCTTCCTGGACCGGAGATCAAATCCATGTTTCCTATATTGACAGGTGGATTCTTAACTACCGGGCCACCAGGGAAGTCCTATCTTCTTCTTTTCTGGGGCCATGTTCTTGCAACAGTCACTCTCAGTATCACAGCACATGGCTTTTTAAATTTATTTTTATTTGACTGTGCCAGCTCTCAGTTGAGGCACATAGGATCTTCCATCTCCGCTGTGGTCTATGGGTTCTTTTAGTTGCAGCCAATGGGATCTAGTTCCCCAACTGGGGATCGAACCTGGGCCCCCCCGTATTGGAAGCTCAGAGTTTTAGCTACTAGGACCATCAGAGAAGTCCCCCACAGCACCTGACTTTTAATGCTATGGATAAGGAGGGGACAACCAGTTCTATTGTTCACCAGTGGGAAGCAACTGCCTTCTCAACCCTTGGAATCTCCATAAAACCAGCAGTAGTAGAAGGGTGACCAACCACCCTGACTTACTTGGGAACGATGGTTTCCCAGTATGCAGGACTTTGCAGCACTAAAATCGGGGGACACTCCCAGGCAAATCAGGATGTTGAATACCCTGGCAGTGGAATACCCTAGTAGTGGCCATTGTTGGGTATTTTTTCAGACAGCATTTTTCTACTCAAGACTTCTTCATTACAAGAGATTATTGATGCTACAGGGCCCATGTGAGTGATTTCTCACAAAATACTCTTTATAACCAAATTCCATCAAATGAATTGCTGCTATGTTCAAAGACGGCCTTTCAAATGGGATTTCCTGAGTGTTACTCTCCATTTTCCCTACTAGTCCTTCAGCAAGTTCACAGTAAAATAGAGTAGTGATCTCAATCTTACAGCTAACACAAAGTCATTTATAGCCATTAGCCCCATGCATATCTCCAGAGAGTAGAATCTTTAACTGGATGGGGTGGTGTCCAGGCACAGGTGATTTTATTATGTGGCAGGGGAAGAGAAACTGACCCAATGGAAGACAGGTAGGGTTGGAAACTTGACTGTTCTTCTTGGTCCTTATAGTTTCAGAAGAACTTGTTAGAACATTCAGGCTTCAGTGCGCTGAACCAAAGGAGTTAATCATACATATGTCATGGCTAGGCGTATTATATTACAAGTTAGAAGGAAAAAAGTCAGTTGAGTATTAGCAGAATGATGCTAAATTTTGATCCAGGAGTCTAATTTTAGTAAAGCTTGACTTTGCAAAATATGTTTAAACGTTTATTGTGTTGTTCAGTTGTTCAGTCATGTTTGACTCTTTGTGACCCCATGGGCTACAGCACACCAGGCTTCCCCGTCCTTCATTATCTCCCGGAGTATTATATACTACATGTATTTATTATTTTCACATAAAGGAATGGGAATTCACTTTGCAAGCTCATTTTCTTTTGAGACTTTAAAAACACTTTGAGATCAAAAAGACTCTCTTCTATGAGACTGAAAATTCTTTGATCCTAGATGTCATGTAAAAATTTTACATATTGTGGGTTTCCTCTGCTACTGTGTGAATCGTACCACACACTTAGTATGTTCTTAATAAATATCCTAGACTGAGTTGAAGTGCTCTGAGACTGTTGTTATTATCATTCAATTAATACCAAGTCAGACTTTAGGAGTCAGGAAATTTCATATTTCTGTTTAAAGAATGGAGGGACCTGGAACTTCCCTGGTGGTCCAGTGGCTAAGACTCTTGAGCTTCCAATCCAGGGGGCCCAGATTGATCTCTGGTCAGGGAACAAGATCCCACATGCCACAACTAAGACTGGCATAGCCAAATAAATAAATAAAATACATATTTTAAAGTGGAGGGACCTAATATCTCTCTTGAAAATGAAAAATATGCTTGAATTTAATCAAGTCATAGAACTTAGCATATGGGAAGGAAAACTCTGTTAGTATTTTTCCCTTCATATTTTAAGGTAGTTAACTTTTTCATTCACTCCAGTCTTGAAAGTGAGTGACAGCTCATATTTGACCCCTGGGAAGGAAGAGAAAGCTTAGTGCTATATCTCTTAGCTTTTACTCATTCCCACAAAACGTGAATGAAGGGCTTGCCTGGTGGCTCAGTGGTAAGGAATCTGCCTGCCAATGCAGGAGACACGGGTTTGATCCCTGGGTTGGGAAGATCCCACATGCTGCAGAGCAACTAAGACCATGCACTGCAATACTGAGCCTTTGCTCTAGAGCTCAGGTACCACAACTACTGAGCCCATGAACTGCAACTACTGATGCCCGGACACCCTAGAGCCTGTGCTCCACAAAAGAAGCCACCACGATGAGAAGCCCATGAATGGAAACTAGAGAAAAGTCCTCATAGCAACCCAGCACAGCCTATATATATATAGGTTTTTTTTTTTAAATTTTACATATAAACTATCAACAGAAAAATCTTTCTGGATTGGATATCACAGAGCTTAAAAAAAAAAAAAAGCCACAATTTATAATGGCATTCTAGAAGGAACTCTAAACTAAGGTTGGGAAAAAATGTTAACAGTCACACACCAACCAGGTTCACTGACTGAGTTCTTTGCCTCTTTTCCCTCCCTTGTTTAAATGAAGTTTTCATTTTGGAATAATTTTAGATTTACAGAAAAGTTGCAATAATACAGAGTTCCCAAGTACCTTTAACTCAATTTCCCTCACTGTTAACATCTTACCAAATGATGGTATGTTTGTCAAAATTAAGAATTTAACATGGGTACATTGCTGTTGTTATTCAGTCACTAAGTCGTGTTTGACTCTTTGTGATCCCACGGACTGCAGCACACCAGGCTTCCCTGTCCTTCACTATCACCCAGAGCTTGCTCAAACTCATGTTCATTGAGTTGGTGATGCCATCCAACCATCTCATACTCTGTCGCCCACTTCTCTTCCCACCCTCAGTCTTTCCCAGCATCAGGGTCTTTTCTGGGTCGGCTCTTCGTATCAGGTGGCCAAAGCATTGGAGCTTCAGCTTTAGCATCAGTCCATGGGTACATTACTATTCACTAAACCACAGACTTGATCTGAATTCACTAGCCTGTTTTTAAATTAGGTATATTCGATGTGCAATATTATGTTATAGGTGTACCACGTGGTGATTCATAATTTTTAAAGAACTTTTAAAAATGAAAAGTAGAACTTTTTTACTCTATGGAGTAGAACTGTAAACTCCATTTACAGTCATTACAAAATACTAACTCTATTCCCTGTGCTGTACAACATATCCTTGTAGCTTCTTTGTTTTATACCTAATAGTTTGTACCTCTTAACCCTCTATCCCTGTCTTGCCCCTCCCTGATTCCCTCTCCCCAATGGTAACCACTAGTTTGTTCTCTGTATCTGTGTGTCTGTTTCCTTTTTGTTATACTTACTAGTTTGCTTATTTTTTTAGATACCACATAGTTTTTCCACTAATATCTTTTTTTTTCTGTTCCAGGATCCAATCCAACATCCCACACCGCCTTTTTAAAAAATATTTTTTAAAAATGTCTTTTAAATGTTGTATTGGTTTCTGCCACATAACAACACAAATCAGCCATAATTATACATACATCCCCTCCGTCTTTAGCCTCCCTCCCCTCCACTCATCCCATCCTTCCAGGTCATCACAGAACTCCAGACTGGGCTCCCTACGCTACACAGCAACTTCTCACCAGCTATCCATCTTACACCTGATAGTGTATATATGCTGACACTACTTTCTCCATTTGTCTCACTCTCTCCCTCCCCCAGTGTCCACAAGTCCATTCCCTACATCGGTGTCTCCATTCTTTCCCTGCAAATAAGTTCATCAATATCATTTTTCTAGATTTCACATATATGCCTTAAAATACTATATTTGTTTTTCTCTAACTTGCTTCACTCTGTATAACAGGCTCTAGGTTCATCCACCTCACTAGAACTGACTCAAATTCACTATTTTATGGCTGCGTAATATTCCATTGCATATATGTACCACCTTTCCTTTATCCATTCATCTGTTGATGGACACCTAGGTTGCTTCCATGTCCTGGCTATTGTAAACAATGCTGCTATGAACATTGGGGTACATGTGTCTTTTTCAATTACCACATTGTCTTTTTTTTTTTTTTAACTATTTCTTTCTTTCTTTCCTTGGCTGCGCTGGGTCTTAGTTGTGGCACTTGGGATCTTCAACCTTTGTTGCGGCAGGCAGCATCTTTTTTGTTGCAGCATGCAAATTCTTAGTTGCAGCATTTGAATTCTTACTTGCAGCATATGGGATCTAGTTCCCTGACCAAGGATCGAACCTGGGCCCCCTGCATTGGGAGAGTGGAATCTTAGCCATTGGACCACCAGGGAAATCCTCCACATTGCTTTTAGCATCACTCTTTGTTAAGTAGTCAGAGCCTACCTTATTGTCATGAGGACAACCAGCCTCAGCTCCATTTCCTCATTGGAGTGTGTTAAAAATAAGACAACAGGGTCCAAATGGAGTTGCTTTTGCTAAGCTCTACATCACCAAGACTTGACTTCATTACATTTGGCTCTCCTAGAAATGGAATCTTACACCAGTCAATCAGGAATCCCCTGATCAGCATTTATTTGTAACCTGCCTGCTAGACTCCTGCTACCCTCATAAGACAAGCAACTTTGCAATAATAACCAATACACTCTTTGGCCCAGTGCACTGTCGTGTTCCTGCTCCCTTCTGCCCACAAAATCTCTTGCCTTGGATGGTCCTTTGGAGCGCCTTTCTATTTGCTAGACTGGATATTGCCCGATTCATGAACAGTTGAATAAAACCAATAAGACCTTTAAATTTTACTCAGTTGAATTTTAACGAGTGCATTCTCGCATTGAACACGTTTATTTATTCTTTATTCATTCAACGGATATTAATGGAGCCCTTGCCAAGTGCTGGGCAAATGAAGCAGGTATGATCCCTCTGCTAACAGAATTGAGGGAAAATAGACAGTAATGATGTGATGGGAAAGCAAACTGTGCAAAGAGAGAAGGGTGATGAGCTGGGGGGTAAGGTCAGGGAAAGCCTGCTTGAAGCATTGATATTTGAGATCTAAAAGCGTGAGATAGAAAAGTTCACCAGAGGAGAAAGCAGAGAATCCAGGGGAAGAATAGCTTCCCCATCTGAAGCTAAACACGCAAGACAGCAAAACACACACAAGAGGACTCAGGTGAGGATGGGATGGAAGACAGAGGAGATGCCCTGTTATTGACAAAACGAAGGCTGCAACTGACAACCGAGCGCTCATTGCTTTTTCCTCTGTGTCCCTACAGCATGAGGTTCGTGCTTTACCACGAGCTGGTTGGGGTCATCATCTCTCTAGCAGGGAGCTCCTTGAAAAAAGCATCTCTGCCTTGCTCATCTCCATTTCCTTCCCCATCCTCAGCGCCAAGCAGAGCCATTGCACAAAAAGCATCAAAACGTGTGTTTTTTGAACCAGGTTAGACTTCCCATTCCAGTCTATTCTCATTACTTTTGCTCCAAACTATACGTTGTTCAGTGGCTAAGTTGCGTCTGCCTCTTTGAGACGCCGTGGACTGCAACACACCAGGCTCCCAGTCCTCCACTGTCTCCCGGACTTTGCTCAAACTCAAGTCCATTGAGTCAGTGATGCCATCCAGCCATCTCATCCTCTGTCGCCCCCTTCTCCTCCTGCCCTTTGTCAAGCATTATTTTCTCTAAAACTTCCACTTCTCACTTGCTCTGAACTGCACGCAGCTCTGTCTGAAGACATCCTCCATTCAAACACTAAACAGAAAAGAACTCTCTTCCTCCACAGGGAGGGGGTGTACCACCAAGACAATAGAGACGTGTGGTGAGAGGAACCAGATTCTAAAACATGATTTCTTTCTCATTGAGAAGCATGACTCAGAGGAAGAGAGGAGAAAGGGGAAGGAGAGAAGAGAAGAAGAGCAAAGGGGCCTCTGAAAGATGCTCTCAGTGGTTATCTGAGCTTGGCAGGATGATTTTATTTATTGGGATGTGCCAGGTGTTAGTCGTGGCATTTTTAGTTGCAGTGGGCAGAATCTTTGGTTGTGGCACGTGGAATTTAGTTTCCCAAGCAGGGATTGAACCCAGGCCCCTACATTTCACGTGTGGAGTCTTAGTCACTGGACCACGAGGGAAGTCCTGGCGGGATTATTTTAAATGACATTGTCTCTCTTTTATAATCTTAAGTGTTTTTTAACTTCAAAACTTAAGAGCAGGCCTTCCCCAGTGGCTCAGTGGTAAAGAATCTGCCTACCAATGCAGGAGACATGGCTTGATCCCTGATCCAGGAAGATCCCACATGTCAAGAAGCAACTAAGCCCAAGCACCACAACTACTGAGCCTGTGCTCTAGAGCTCAGGAGCTGCAACTACTGAAGCCCGCAGGCCCTAGAGCCTGTACTCTGCACCTAGAGAAAGTCCTTGCAGCAACAAAGACCCAGCACAGCCAAAAATAAATAAAAATTAAAAAAAAAAAAAAACTTGCAAGCATTATCCCTCTAATTATCAGAATAAAAACAAACTAGTTATTTTTGTTGGAGAGTGATTTATCTCCAGGAGGATTTTGCTCTGCAAGCTGCATTATCTTCCTCTGGTCACAGGGCCTCCATTGTATTTCCACGGGAGAACAGGCCTCACCCATGGAATGCTGTCCAGTGGGATCGGCAATCAAGACAACGCCCTTCTCGGCCAAGGGCTGGGCCTTGATCTAGCTAGGCTGATACACACAGGCCATGTTCTGGCTACATTTGGCTTTGGTTTTTTTTTTTTTTCAATTTTTATTTATTTCTGTGTGCCAGGTCTTGGTTATGGCATGTGAGATCTTTAGCGGAAGCATGTGAACTCTTTAGTGGAAGCATGCGGGATCTAGTTCCCCAGCCCGGGATCGAGCCTGGCTCTTCCAACTGACATTCAGGCACATATTGGTCCCAGAGCTTGTCTTGTAATAGGATGGATGCACTGCCCAGAGAGCAGAAGTTGCTAGCATCAATATTTGCAGAAGCCAGTAGGATGCAGGAAAAGCTTATAGGTTAGCGTGCCCTTTATAGGTTCTCACTTGGAGGGTCTTCACACACAGGCGGTAGGACTATTTTCAAGCAACAGAACTGACTGCTTAAGTCAGAGATTTTCTCTTTGTCCTCTCCTGGGTATTTGAATCTTGAGCACAATGTCCCCGGGATACAAAACACTGGGTCTGATTCAGCCTGATGACAGTGCCCTGAATTATCTGCCACTTGAAACTTAATAGTCATCACAGACCCTCATCTTTTAAGGAAGGCCTGGCTATTTAGCTCTTGATTCTGGAAGGATTTTGCCAGGCGTCGAATAAATTCCCCCTTCCTCCTTGAGTTCTTGTGCTTTTCAAATTTATTTAATCCACAGTAAGGCATACAGAGTGACCGGAATCTACAATCACACACAGGCATAAGTGAAGTAAAAGCGGCACAAAATAATATTTACCCTTAGTACCTTAGAGTACCTTATATTTCTAGTCTCCTCTATTTATTTTTAAAATTCTTGTCGTGACCTCTTGAACTGACTAACGGGTTGCTCCCGCACTTGGAAAGCCTCAGAATTTTCCAAAGTCAATTTCTCGTTTGCAAATAATCCCATCTCTTGTGTGTGAGACAAACAAACAACGACAACAACAAAAAGAGCGGATTAAAAGGGACGCTGACCCATACAAATTTTTCTCCTGGGCAGTGAACTCTCTCTAGCTACAGGACCAGCTCTGGGAACAAAAAGCCAGCAAGTGCTGGTTCTGAAGAACAGAATTGATCGCAGCCAGAACTTTCTCCTCCAGCAGCAATCAAGAAGTCAGATGTGATCCTACCCCCTTTTACATGCCTGTTGATTGTCTAGACCTGGGAGCCACAACCCTGCAAGTCACACCCGGACTTGAGTTAAGGAAAGGCCTCCACGTTTTTAAATGATTGGGGGAGGGGGAGGGAAGAAAAACAAAAGAATAGTATTTCATGAAACAAAAATTATGTGAAATTCACATTTCAGTGACTGTAAACGAACATTATAAGGAGCACACTCATACCCATTCATTCAGGCATTCACCTATGGCAGCTTTGGGGCCACAACAGTAAACAGACACTATATGACCCACAAAGTCTAAAACATTTACTATCTACCTATCCCTGTACAGAAACAATTTGCAGACACTTGATCTAAGCACTACAGGGAGATTGAGAATGAAGTTAAGGCATCGTTCCTGCTCTAAAGATGAGAACCCTTGCAGCTGACACAAATCAAGGACAACTAAACAGATTGCACAGAATGGAGAAAGCACACCAGGAGGTCAAATGGAAGGAATTCCTCAAAGAGGCAACGTGGAAGGTGTGGGGGCTTCCAGAGGAGGTGAGCCTGGAGCGTTGGGTGATTTCTGAATTTCTATCAAAGAAGGGCTTGGAGGTGGCGCTGGCGGTAAAGAATCCGCCTGCCAATGCTAGAGACACAGGAGATGTGGGTTTGATCCCTGGGTGGGGAAGATCCCCTGGAGGAGGAAATGGCAATCTGCTCCAGTATTCTTGCCTGGAGAATCCCATGGACAGAGGAGCCTGGCGGGCTACAGGGTGTGGGGTTGCAAAGAGTCAGACACTACTGAAGTGACTGAGCACACACACACCTACAGAAGGGGGGTGTCTATTGTGTAAATCAAGTGCAGGGTGCAAGCGAAGCAGGGAGACAAAAGGACCTGCCGTGAGGAAAGGTAAGATGAAGTCTGACGGGGCATTCCCTGGTGTTCCAGTGGCTAAGACTCCCAGTGCAGGGGGCCCGGGTTCAATTCCCGGTCAGGGAACTATATCCCACATACCGCAACTAAAGAGTTCGCAAGCCACCAACTAAGAACTGGTGCAGCCAGATAAATTAAAAAAAAACAAAAAACCCAAGTCTAAGCAGAAAGGTGGAGGGTGGAGTGGCCCCAGAATGGAATAGCCACCATAATGACCACCATGATAATAGCAGCTCCCACGATCCAGGCTTAATCCTGTGCTGGGCACTGTGTTCAAAGCCTAAAGGTGTTCACTCACTGCATGCTCGCCCTAAGTGTGTGAGCGGGGGACAAATCGCCCCATTTCCCAGATGAGGATGTGAAGGAGACCAATCTAACCAGAGCAGGAGGGCATTTTCGAGTCTTGGGGAAGAATAAGGCTCATTTGGGAGGGAAGGTGGTATTGTTGTTGTTCAGTCACTAAGTCATGTCTGACTCTTGCAACGCCGTGGACTACAGCACGCCTGGCTTCCCTGTAACTTTCACTGTCTCCCAGAGTTTGCTCAAATTCATGTCCACTGAGTCGGTGATGCCATCCAACCATCTCATCCTCTGTTACCCTCTTCTCCTCTGCCCTCAATATTTCCCAGCATCAGGGTCTTTTCCAATGAATCAGCTTTTTGCATCAGGTGGCCAAAGTATTGGGGTTTCAGCTTCAGCATCAGTCCTTCCAATGAATATTCAGGGTTGATTTCCTTTAGGATTGACTGGTTTGATCTCCTTGCAGTCCAAGGGACTCTCAAGAGTCTTCTCTAGCACCACAGTTTGAAAGCATCAATTCTGTGGCACTCAGTCTTCTTTATAGTCCAACTCTCACATCCTACATGACTACTGCAAAACTCATAGCTTTGACTACACGGACTTTTGTTGGCAAAACGATGTTTCTCCTTTTTAATACGCTGTCTAGGTTTGTCATAGCTTTTCTTCCAAGTAGCAAGCGTCTTTTAATTTCATGGCTGCAGTCAGAGGGCAGGTGGAGATTATGGAGGCTGCAGAAGACCAGGCAGAATGTTTTAAAACCAATTAAAAAGTAAAAACAAAAAACCAACAAAATACAGCAGAGGAGCATCTTACTGGCATTGGAGGCAATGGGAAGTTTTTGTGAAAGGGAGAGATGGGGTGAAGAAGTGATGAACACATTGGTCAACAGCAGAGCAGGCAGAACTGAGACCAGAGGCCAGAGCCAAAGGCAGGAGACTTCCTGTATCCATGGAGATCTGCTCCACGCATCAGCCTAGTAAGGATTCCTACAGTCAAGAAATCTACAGCACAACCTTTCACCCAGCAGTTTCCAAACTTACTGACCACATCCTGTGTTTAGTTGCTCAGTCATGTCCAATTCTTTGTGACCCTATGGACTGTAGGCCACCAGGCTTCTCTGTCCATGGGATTCTCCAGGCAAGAATACTGGAGTGGGTAGCCATTTCCTTCTCCAGGGGATCTTCCCAAGCTAGGGCTTGAACTCGGGTCTTCTGCATGGCAGGCAGATCCTTTACCAGCTGAGCCACCTCCCTTTTTCTTAGAAAACCTATCAACAGCTGCTATTCTTCAGTACACAGCTTAGAAAATGCTGCCTTCAAGAAAAGACCTACAGTCATACAAGAAACCGCTGTATTAGACAGTGGGCACCCAGATGTCTGATTTTATAAGTGTAGTAAAAAGACAAATGGTGACATGATTTCTATCTTTAAATCTTGCTGCTGCTAAGTTCCTTAGTGGAGAGGCCAGAGCTTTATACACCTAGCAGCAGCCTGTGCCCAGCTGGTGAGCCATCACACACTAAGGGGTTTAGACTCACTGGTCAGGTTCAAGCTACTTTATTTTTAGATAATAGAAATGGCAGCTGAGTAAATATTGTAAAACCAGATATCTGATCCTGGTCCCACAGAGGACAAAGTAATTTCTCTTTCAAAGCTATTTTTAGAAGCTGGTTAGCTGCTCGCCTAAGATCCCTACCTCCCTAGGAAGCGAAGCATCTTTTCTCAGTTGCTAAGGAATCAAATACCTTGTTATGTGGAATTCCCACTGTGTGCCAGTCCCTGTGTTAACAGCCTTTTCTTTGAAAGGCAGGTTGGTAGTTATCAATCATGGGATGATATAGTAATGACCCTGAATTTAAAAAATATATATATACATGCGTGTGTTTTACATAAATTCACTGGATACATATATATTACACACACTGTAATATATATTTGCTACATACATATATGCGTGTGTGCGTGCTCACTTCAGTAGTGTCTGACTTTTTGCGACCCCAAGGACTATAGCCTGCCAGGCTCCTCTGTCCATGGGCTTTTCCAGGCAAGAATACTGGAGTGGGTTGCCATTCCCTTCTCCAGGGGATCTTCCCAACCTAGGGATCAAATGCACATCTCCTGTTGCAGGAGGATTCTTTACCTGCTGCCATCAGGGAAGCTCACATATATATATAATGTACGTTTATTAAATATATAAGTGTGTGGTTGTTGTTTAGTCACTAAGTTGTGTCCGACTCTTTTGTGACCCCGTGGACTGTAGTCTGCCTAGATCCTCTGTCCATGGGATTTCCCAGGCAAGAATACTGGAGTGGGTTGCCATTTTCTTCTCCTGAGGATCTTTTGAACCAGGGATCAAACCCACGTCTCCTGCTTGCCAGATGGATTCTTTACTACTGAGCCACAAGGTAAGCCCCTTATATATGTGTGCTTGTTTACAGACACACACACACACACACACACACACACACACACGTAGGTAGGTAGTGGATAATATTAGTTGGCAGAGAAGCTAAATGGGTAAAAAGCAAGGGCTGGATTTACCCACTCAGAGCTTCAATCAAGCTGTATGTCTGGATAATATTTTAAAAAGTCAATAAAACACCCACCATTTGGCATCAAGAGATGAACATCTGGGTAATTAATAGACTGAATTTTAAGGCATTTTTCAGTGTCCCTCTGGACTCCATGTTTTCAAGTCCAGGCTTTCACTGGATCAGATTTCATTTGAAATCATTTTCTGCAATAAAAGATACTTTTCTTTACTATAACTCTTGAAAACTAGTAGCTTTCTTTGTGTTTGTAAATGCTGATTAATGAAGAATCTGAATTCACATCACCTCTCTGCAGAAAGCGTGTAGATAAGGTTGAAGCCCAGAAGTGTTCCAGTGAAACACTCCAAGCCGTCTACAGGTCACCTTGGCCAGGCTATCTGATTCTAGTCTTTCCTTGTCTCTGAGCTATTTTACAACACCATGAGTAGCAGATAACTGGTAAAAACTCGGAAATAATTCTCATGCACATCCAAATGACTTCCTTCTCCTTCATGGAAAACTCTATTTTACTTTGCACCTTCATTTCAGCATTTCTGACCCATAAGCAGGTCCATCCTTCAGAGTCTTTTGAATCGGCTATAACATCTACAAGGTCTCCTTCACTGATTGAGTAGAATACAATATTTTTTAAAAAATAGGTAAGACATGGATTTATTTAGAGAGAAACACACTCCATAGACAGAGTATGGGCCATCACAGAAGGCGACAGTGGCCAGAATAAAATCTTTAACACATGTTCATTTTTATATCTTTGGGATAGTCGTGATTTTACCTTGTTCTGAAAATTATCCTTGAACAGTAACACTAATATTCTTCTGCATTCCCCTGCCCCAGCACAACTACGGGTGAGTTTCTGCTGCAGCTGACATGCTGTCATAGGGTAGCAGGCTGCTTCTTTGGGAAATGCATTAGCTAATGGATAATTATCTTTTCTAAATGCAGGGTATTGTGTTTCCTTCTTCAGAAAAGGAGCTAAATTAATAGAGTAATGGGTCCACCACACACAGGTTATGTATCTCTCCATCCGTGACAAATTTTTGAATAACGGTTGCTAATAATAATAGCAAGAGCATCTTTTGTGTTCGGAAATGGATGACTGATCCAGGACAACAGGACAGAGGTGATAAATTGTTTTTCTAAGAGCAATGACGGAGTCACAATTTAGGAGTTAGTCATTTATTTTACTGCAAGTTTTCAGGTGTCTAGGAGAGAAAGGGAGGGAACTCTTGTTTACGAGCTGGTTTTGATTATACAGAATAAGTGGGTTCAAGTTCTACTTCTGCTACTGCCTAGCTTGAGCACTTGGGAAAATGATCTTCCTTCTGGGCAAGGGGTTTCCAATCCACTCACAAAGGAGCAGGGGTGGGCTAATCATATTAAAAGCTACTTTCGGGGGCGGGGGGGTCGGTTTCCAATCTACAGCCAGAGCTGGGGATCACATGGGAACTAGCCTCTCCCCAGTAAAAACAATTCTTATTCTGTGCCCTTCGAAACACCATGGAAGCAACTGGGTATGAACAGAAACATATACACACACTGTCCTTTTTCAACTGTATTTTAATATTTATTTATTTTGGCATGCTGAGTCTTCACTGAGGTGCAATGGCTTCTCTAGTTGTGGTGTGAGGCCTTAGCTGCCCCGTTGCATGGGGGATGTTCGTTCCCGACCAGGGATCAAACCTGCGTACCTTGCACTGGCAGGCAGATTTTTAGCCACTGGACCACTGGGGAAGTCCCCACACTGGCCTTCTTAAGAGGAGGAAGAGACACTTGAATCACCAAGGACACCTGATTTCTGAGTACACCTCTACACTAAGAACTTCACCTAAGTATCACTTATATGTTCAATCTAATATATGACACAAATGAACTTATCTATGAAACAGAAACAGACTCAGACATAGAGAACAGACTTGTGGTTGCCAAGAAGGGGAGGGGAGGGAGGGAGGATGGATTGGGAGTTTGGGGATTAGCAGATGCAAAGTACTATACAGAATGGATAAACAACAAGGTTCTATTGTATAGCACAGGGAACTATACTCAATATCCTATGATACCATAATGGAAAAGAATGTGTGTGTGTGTGTGTGTGTGTATATATATATGTGTGTGTGTGTATGTATAACCATCACTTTGCTGTATAGCAGAAATTAACACATTGTAAATCAATTAAGCTTCAATAAAATAAATTTTAAAAATTAAAAAAAAAAAAAAAACACCGGCATCTAAAAACATTCATAGGAGAACCAGGCATTCTTTTTCCTCCCCCACCCCACCCAGAGAAGTGCTCATTTCAGTTTGCAAAACTTGAGATGTCATCTGTCACCTGGCGTGTTCTACTTTCCTGGTCCCTTTCATAACTATCAGGGCACTCTTTGGGGTGGTAATAAAGAAGAAATGGTCAGTCCCTGGACACAGATAATGGTCCAGAGAAACAGAGTGTCACTGTTCTCCAGGCTGGCATAAATCCCTCTCTTTCTGGTAGCAGAGTTAAAGGCTATTGTTTGAAGGATATTTCTAGTCATCTACCTGAAGCATTTTCTTTTGTAAGTGAAAGTGACAATTTCTCCTTCACTGCAATTTGTAGGAAGTAGAAATCTTCCAGAGAAAGAATGCCTGAGGAAAATCAAATCCATCCTACAGAGGGAGAGGGGTGCTTCAGGAAGCTCATAACCACGTTTCTTCCGGCTTAATCCGGAGCACACACAACAGTTTTTATTGTCAGCACTTTGTGTGTGAGACCCGAGAGACATCTGGAGGGAAAGAGGAAAGAAACCCAGGAGTCAAGATGGAGAGAGGAGATAGGAAAATCCTTTGGACTCTTCTACTCTACACTATAAAACCAGAGCATCAGCATCAAAAAAGAATTAGACCTGATCAGTGGTTCTCAGCTGGGGAAGTTCTGCCCCTCCTGGGGACATCTGGCAACGTCTGGAGACATTTTTGTTGTCACGGCTGGAGACGGTGGGGGAGGTGCCCTTGGCATCGAGTGGGTAGAAACCAGAATGCTGCTAAGCATCCAAAAATAAGCAGAACAGCTCCCTCAGCATGGAGCTACCCAGCCCCAAATGTCAGTAGCGCTAGTGAAGCTCTCTCACACCTGTCAGAACAGCTATCGTTGAACAGACAAGAAATAACAAGTGTTGGTGAGGGTGTGGAGAAAAGGGAACTCTCGTGCACTGTTGGTGGCAATGTAAACTTGTGCATTTCCCATTTCCCATTATGGAAAACATAATGGGAGCTCCTTAAGAAATTAAAAATAGAACTACCTAGACAGTGTATTAAAAAACAGAGACGTCATTTTGCCAACAAAGGTCCATGTAGTCAAAGCTATGGTTTTTCCAGGAGTCATGTACAGATGTGAGAGTTGGGCCATAAAGAAGGCTGAGCGCCAAAGAATTAATGATTTTGAGCTGTGGTGCTGGATATGACTCTTGAGAGTCCCTTGGACTGCAAGGAGACCAAACCAGTCAATCCGAAAGGAAATCAACCCTGAATATTCATTGGAAGGACTGATGCTGAAACTGAAGCTCCAGTACTTTGGCCACCTGATGCGAAGAGTTGACTCACTGGAAAAGACCCTGATGCTGGGAAAGATTGAGGGCAGGAGGAGAAGGGGATGACAGAGGATGAGATGGTTGGATGGCATCACTGACTCAATGGACACAAATTTGAGCAAACTCTGGAAGATCGTGAAGGACAGGAGAGCCTGGCATGCTGCAGTCCATGGGGTTGCAAAAAGTTGGACATGACTGAGCAACTGAACAACAATAACTACAGATGAGTGAACGAAGGCTCAGAGGTTATGTAATTAGCCTCAGATCAACCAGTTAGTAAATGGGAGAGAGGAGCTATGAACCCTGACCCCTGGATAAGAATTCATGTATTTAATGACCACAAAATGCTGCTTCCCAAACTGACTGTCTTATCTACTTGAAATTATAAAGTTCAAGAGAAGGCAGGATCCAGAAAAGAGTCAGAGGAGGGTGAAACTGCCAGAGAATGTGGAAATCAAAAAAATCTCTGTATCTTCCTCAAAAAGTCAAAAAGAATTACCAGTGGCCCAGCAACTTCACTCCTGGGTATATACCCCATAGAACTGTTTTAATCTTTATTTATTTGGCTGCATCAGGTCTTAGTTGCAGCATGAAGGGTCTTTCATTGAAGCATGAGGGCTTCTCTTTAGTTAGCTGCTCTGTGGCATGTGGGATCTTAGATCCCCAACCAGGGATCAAACTCACATGTCTTGCCAGGGAAGTCCCAACGCCAAAGAACTTAAAACAGGTACTCAAACAAATACTCATTCACAATTTTTATAACAGCATTATTCACAGGGCCAAAAGGTAGAAGCAACCCAAATACCCATCAACTGATGAATGAATGAAAAGTGTAATGTATTCATAAGTGAAATATTTATAAAAAGGAGTGAAGCGCTGATGCTATGACATGGATGAAACTTGAAAATATGATGCTAAGTGAAAGAATTAGCACATCGTATGGTTCCACGTATATTGAACATCCAGAACAGGTAAATCCAATGACACAGAAAACAGTAGGAGAAAGGGTATGAGGGCAGGGACTGTTTCATGGGTATAGAGTCTCCTTTGAGGGCGAAGAAATGTTTCGGAACTAGGCAGAAGTAATGGCTCACAACACTGTGAATGTGCTACTCACACTTGTGCTCAGGCTCAGTTGTGTTTAACTCTTTGAGACCCGTGGACTGTAGCCCACCAGGCTCCTGCATCCATGGATTTCCCAGACAAAAATACTGGGATGGGTTGCCGTTTCCTCCTCCAGGGGATCTTCCCGAACCAGGGATCGAACCCACGTCTCCTGCAGTGCAGGCAGATTCTTTTACCGCTGAGCCACCAGGGAAGCCCGTGAATGTCCTAAGTGCCACTGAACTGTACACTTTAAGATGGTTAAGGGTTAATTTTATGGTATGTGAAATTGACCTTAGTGAATGAAACCTCTATCTCACCAGGGAAGAAAGACACAAAGCCAACCTAGTCCTGGCTTTGGATAAGCATTTGAGAAAGTAAACCCTGCCGCAAGGCAGAGCTGAGCCTTGCAAAAGCAGACCTCCAAGCACCTGGATCCCAGCCCGGCCGCCTGTGCCCCTGCTAGGCTGCTCTTTCAGTGTCACTCGCACTGGTTTTAAATGTGCATGGGGGACGCCTTCCCTGCATCTATCAAACAGGCTGAGGATGGATGGATTGTGTAGTGGTGGACGGTGAGTCTCCAGCATTCACAGTGCACCACAAACAAGGAGTGGGTGAGACGGTCTCATCAGGAGTGCTGGGTGTGGAAGAACCAAATGGAACCAAAATGAAAATAATTTAAGCACATCTGTTCCTGTCACAATGATAGCCACTTTTAAGAGCCACCTGCTAAAAGCATTTCATCCCTGGAGTACGGTCTGGACAAATTTCTAGCTCTCAGCTGTCTTAATTTCTGGACTGAGGAGAGTGCTAAAGACTGAATGTTTATGTCCTGATCCAAATCACATATGAAAATCTAATCCTCAATGTGATGGTGTTAGGAGATGGGGCCTTTGGGAGGTGATTAGGTCATGGGGTGGAGCCCTCATGAATGGGATTCAGTTCAGTTCAGTCACTCAGTTGTGTCAGACTCTTTGCAACCCCATGAATTGCAGCACGCCAGGCCTCTCTGTCCATCACCAACTCCCGGAGTCTACCCAAACCCATGTCCATCGAGTCGGTAATGCCATCCAACCATCTCATCCTCTGTCGTCCCCTTCTCCTGCCCCCAATCCTACCAAGCATCAGGGTCTTTACCAATGAGTCAACTCTTCACATGAGGTGGCCAAAGTATTGGAGTTTCAGCTTCAACATCAGTCCTCCCAATGAACACCCAGGATTGATCTCTTTTAGGATGGACTGATTGGATCTCCTTGCAGTCCAAGGGACTCTCAAAAGTCTTCTCCAACACCACAGTTCAAAAGCATCTATTCTGCGGCACTCAGCTTTCTTCACCGTCCAACTCTCACATCCATACATGACCACTGGAAAAACCATAGCTTTGACTAGACGGACCTTTGTTGGCAAAGTAACGTCTCTGCTTTTAAATATGCTATCTAGGTTGGCCATAACCTTCCTTCCAAGGAGTAAGTGTCTTTTAATTTCATGGCTGCAATCACCATCTGCAGTGATTTTGGAGCCCCCCAAAATAAAGTCTGACACTGTTTCCACTGTTTCCCCATCTATTTCCCATGAAGTGATGGGACCGGATGCCATGATCTTAGTTTTCTGAACGTTGAGCTTTAAGCCAACTTTTTCACTCTCCTCTTTCACCTTCATCAAGAGGCTCTTTAGTTCTTCCTCACTTTCTGCCATAAGGGTCGTGTCATCCGCATATCTGAGGTTATTGATATTTCTCCCGGCGATCTTGATTCCAGCTTGTGTTTCTTCCAGCCCAGCGTTTCTCATGATGTACTCTGCATATAAGTTCAATAAGCAGGGTGACAATATACAGCCTTGATGTACTCCTTTTCCTATTTGGAACCAGTCTGTTGTTCCATGTCCAGTTCTAACTGTTGCTTCCTGACCTGCATACAGATTTCTCAAGAGACAGGTCAGGTGGTCTGGTATTCCCATCTCTTTCAGAATTTTCCACAGTTTATTGTGATCCACACAGTCAAAGGCTTTGGCATAGTCAATAAAGCATAGATATTTTCTGGAACTCTCTTGCTTTTTCGATGATCCAGCAGATACTGGCAATTTGATCTCTGGTTCCTCTGCCTTTTCTAAAACCAGCTTGAACATCTGGAAGTTCACGGTTCACGTATTGCTGAAGCCTGGCTTGGAGAATTTTGAGCATTACTTTACTAGCGTGTGAGATGAGTGCAATTGTGTAGTAGTTTGAGCATTCTTCGGCATTGCCTTTCTTTGGGATTGGAATGAAAACTCACCTTTTCCAGTCCTGTGGCCACTGCTGAGTTTTCCAAATTTGCTGGCATGTCGAGTGCAGCACTTTCACAGCATCACCTTTGAGGATTTGAAATAGCTCAACTGGAGTTCCATCACCTCCACTAGCTTTGTTCGTAGTGATGCTTTCTAAGGCCCACTTGACTTCACATTCCAGGATGTCTGGCTCTAGGTGAGTGATCACACCATCGTGATTATCTGGGTCGTGAAGATCTTTTTTGTACAGTTCCTCTGTGTATTCTTGCCACCTCTTCTTAATATCTTCTGCTTCTCTTAGGTCCATACCATTTCTGTCCTTTATCGAGCCTATCTTTGCAGGAAATGTTCCTTTGGTGTCTCTAATTTTCTTGAAGAGATCTCTAGTCTTTCCCAATCTGTTGTTTTCCTCTATTTCTTTGCACTGATCGCTAAGGAAGGCTTTCTTATCTCTCCTTGTGATTCTTTGGAACTCTGCATTCAGATGCGAATATCTTTCCTTTTCTCCTTTGCTTTTCGCTTCTCTTCTCTTCCCAGCTATCTGTAAGGCCTCCTCAAACATCCATTTTGATTTTTTGCATTTCTTTTCCATGGGGATTGTCTTGATCCCTGTCTCCTGTACAATGTCACGAACCTCTGTCCATAGTTCATCAGGCAGTACTTGGATGCAATCTCAAAAACAATAGAATGATCTCTGTTCGTTTCCAAGGCAAACCATTCAATATCACAGTAATCCAAGTCTATGTCCCAACCAGTAACGCCAAAGAAGCTGAAGTTAAATGGTTCTATGAAAACCTACAATACCTTCTAGAACTAACACCCAAAAAAGATGTCCTTTTCATTATAGAGGACTGGAATGCAAAAGTAGGAAGTCAAGAAAGACCTGGCGTAACAGGCAAGTTTGGCCTTGGAGTACAGAATGAAGCAGGGCAAAGGCTAATAGAGTTTTGCTGAGAGAACGCACTGGTCACAGCAAACACCCTCTTCCAACAACACAAGAGAAGACTCTACACGTGGACATCACCAGATGGTCAACAACGAAATCAGATTGATTATATTCTTTGCAGCCAAAGATGGAAAAGCTCTATACAGTCAGCAAAAACAAGACCAGGAGCAGACTGTGGCTAAGATCATGAACTGCTTATTGCCAAATTCAGACTTAAATTGAAGAAAGTAGGGAAAACCACTAGTCCATTCAGGTATGACCTAGATCAAATCCCTTATGAGTATACAGTAGAAGTGACAAATAGATTTAAGGGACTAGATCTGATAGACAGCATGCCTGATGAACTATGAATGGGATTAGTGACCTTATATCAGAGACCCCGGAGAGCCCATTCATCCCCTTTCTCTATGTAAGGACAGTCATCTCTGAACCAGGAAGCCCCTACCAGGCACTGTCTGCCAGAGCCTTGATCTTGGACTTCCTAGCCTCCAGGATGTGAGAGAGAAACTGCTGTTGTTTGTAAGCTCCCGGTCTATGGTCTTCTGTCACAGCAGCAGGAATGGACTAAGACAGAGGAGTATAAACACAGGAAGAAAAGCATGAAGGAAGAACGACTGCTTCATCCCTTCCTCTGCTTACTGTGGCCTGTTTCCCAAACTTCTCTCTGGGACCAGGATTATGGAGAGTTATTTCCTTTTTTCAGCCCTGAGATCACTAAGAGAAAGCTGGCACATGGGAACTACAATGGGAGGACTAAGAGGGAAAGGTCAGCACAGTGACCACCCAGATCTTTAAAACAGATTTCCATGCACTATTTCAGGTGCCTTTCCCTTTAAAAATATGGAAAGCCAATGTAAATTAATACAGTTAAACATTTACAAGTATCTAAAGGGAAACTCATTGGAAAAGACCCTGATGCTGGGAAAGATTGAGGGCGGGAAGAGAAGAGGACAACAGAGGATGAGATGTTTGGATGACATCACCGACTCAATGGACATGAGTTTGACCAAACTCCAGGAGATGGTGAAGGGCAGGGAAGCCTGGAGTGCTGCAGTCGATGGGGTCGCAAAGAGTCGGACACAGGTGAAGTGACTCAGCATGCACACACACATGTATATGTGTATGTCTGTGTGTGTGTATATATATATATATATACACACACACAGAGAAGTAAAAATCTTGGCCCATTAATCAATGGAGAAGGGATTTGAATCTAGGACCATAAAAGGTCCATAATTTTCCCTTTTGTTCAGTCGCTCAGTCATGTCTGACTCTTTGTGACCCTGTGGACTGCTGCCGCCAGGCACCTCTGTCCATGGTATCCTCCAGCAAGAATACTAGGGTGGATTTCCATGCCCTCCTCCAGGTTTTATTCCTGACCCAGGGATCGAGCCTGAGTCTCTTATGTCTCCTGCACTGGCAGGCGGGTTCTTTACCCTTGGCACCACCTGAAAAACCCACACATATATACAGACACACACAATGCTTTACCTTGTAGTGAGGATTAAATCAGATAAAACTGTATCTCCTCAATTCTGTGACCCACTTTCTGCTCCCACATTTTAGCATTTTTAAAAATATTTATATGGCTGCCTTGGGTCTTAGTTGCAGCATACAGGATCTGCGATCTTCATAGTAGCATGCTGGAATCTTTATTTTCTTTAAAGTGAGGGTTATTTCTAGACTCTCAATTCTTTTTTTAAAATATGTATTTATTTATTTGGCTGCACTGGGTCTTGCTTGTCGCACGTGGGATCTTTAGTTGCAGCATGCGACCTCTTAGGTGTGGCATGTGGGATCTAGTTCCCTGACCAGGGATCAAACCTGTGCCCCCTGCATTGGAAGCTCAGAGTCTCAGCCACTGGGCCACCAGGGAAGGCCCTATTTTAGCATTTCTGAAGTTAGGGTGCCCCTTTCCCATTCCACAAACACATAATTTAACATCAATGTATACATTTGATAATACTGCAAGTGAATTTTTTTGTGTGTTTTTTCCTCATTTTCTTTTGTGTTTGACTCTCTATTGCCCCCTCCGCTATCTGCCCCTCATGCCAGCCCTGTCACCCCACCTTTCTGCAGGTAGCCCACAGTAACAACTTGTTCTGCATTTTTCCATGTTGTTCTCCATACAAATAAAATCACACACATGGGAGTTCCCTGGTGACCTAATGATTAGGATTCCTGGCTTTCACTGCCGAGGCTGTGGGTTCAGTCCTAGTCCAGGAGTTGTAATCTTGCAAACCACCTAGCGTGGCCAAAAAAAGAAAAAATCACACACACACACACACACACACACACACACATACACGGATACATACATTATATGTGTGCTATATAGAGAGACAGAGTTTGTTTTACAAAAATGAGATCCTCTTACATTCATTTTCCTTGAAGTCATTTTTCTCCCTTAATAATGCCTCTAAGACAAGCATTATTGCTCTAATTTATTCCTTTATAATGGCTCCCTACATTTCACAGCGGATGGACAATCATTTATTCAACCATTCTTCTATGCTTGGGCCTTCATTGTGTTCAGTGTTTTGGCTTTTTGTACATATGCCCTTATATACCGGTGCTTCTGTTTCTATTGGGTAGAGTCCCTGGAGTCAGACTGCTGGGTCAAAGCATATGAGTATTTTAAACTTTAATAGATGTTATTCAATTGCTTGCCTCCCAGGTGGTGCAGTGGTAAAGAATCTACGTGCCAATGCAGGAGACGCAAAAGACGCAGGTTCAATCCCTGGGTACAGAAGATGCCCTGGAGTAGGAAATACCAATCCACTCCAGTATTCTTGTCTGGAAAATTCCATGGACAGAGGAGCCTGGTGGGCTACAGTCCATGGGGTCACAGAGAGTAGGACACGACTGAGCACACTAACACACAAACACATCCAATTGCTTTCCCCAAAGGCTGGAACACTAACAGTTTCACCAACAGGGTCTAAGATGACTCTGTTCTCTGTATGAAATTAAAAGGACTTTTAATGGACCGGTAAATTTAATGCTGCCATACTGATTTTTGTTTCTGTTGCTCCTGAAAGATGTGATTGACTATGAATGGTGCGTCCCACCTTTGCTAACATCTAAGAATCAAAGAGGGGCTTCCCAGGTGGCTCAGAGGGTAAAAGAATCTGCCTGCAATGCAGGAGACTTAATTTCAATCCCTGGGTTAGGAAAATCCCCTGGAGGAGGGCATAGCAACCCACTCTAGTATTCTTGCCTGGAGAATTCCATGGACAGAAGAGCCTGGTGGGCTACAGTCCATGGGGTTGCAAAGAGTCGGAAACGACTGAGTCAACTTAGCATGCACACAATAATCAAGGAGATATGGTATATATGTCAATGACCTCGCCCAGCCTACATCCATCATAGCATTCACTGCACACTGCCAGTTCACAATAATGGTACCTATTCCTACTGTTTTGTATCTGATCTGAAAATCTTGCATCTTTCCCTTTTTGAAGCGGGAAAGCAAGAAGGCTCAACCACCAGCAGCCCCAGGAACCAAGAGATGGGCAGGTGACTTAAACCAAGGCTCCAGCTAACTTTATATTTTAGTTTGATGATTTTGAGTGTTTACAAAACACAATTAAATCATTTGCTTCTCAGTCTTTGTGGATTAACAGCTGCCTGATTCAGCAACTGTTGATTTCTTTTAATGTGAGGCTTCCAAGTGCTGGGCAATGTGGTAGACACCGAGGGAGCATTCAGCAGAGAATCTCACACACAGAGTACCCAGGTCATGGCACTTGCAGGAAGACAGAATCAAGTAATTGCACTCGGGTTAGCCCATAAAACGTGGTTTGACCCTACTAGGACTCAACTTCTCAAGGGCCTGCAAAACATGCCTGTGGCAAAACAATGAAATTAATCTCTTGACAACATTTAGCTACAAGGGCATCTGGTCAGCAAGCTGACAGAATTCTGTTTCTGAAGGACTAGGAGCCTTGGTTTTGCAAGGCTTGGTCCTTCGGTTTTGCATCCTTGGAAGCAGAAACTGCTCCCGAAGATGTTTTTTCAACTTTATCGAGCTATACTTGACAAAAATATGGTGTTGTTGTTGTTTAATTTGGTCACGACACTCAGCATGTGGGATCTTAGTTCCCCGACCAGGGATCAAACCCGTGCTGCCCGCATTGGAAGTACAGAGTCTTAATTAATCACTGGACCACCAGGGAAGTCATCAAAATGTAAGATACTCAAAGTATATATTGTAGGGATTCAAAACAGGTAAACACTGTGAAAAGAGTTTCACTATCTAGTAAGTTAACACATCTATCACCTCAAGTATTTATTTGTTTATTTTTTGGTGAGGACATTTAAGTCCTAATCTCTCAGCAAATTTCAATTACATAATTCAGTATAATCAACTCCAGTCATCATATGTCATATTGGATCCTCAGACTTCATTCATTTCATACTTGAAAGCTAGCACCCTTTTACCAACCTCTTCCCATTTCCCTCCTCCCCCAGCCCCTGACAACCACTTTACTACTTTCCGTTTCTATGAGTTTGATTGTTTTTTAAAGATTCTACATATAAGTGATATCATGCAGTATTTGTCTTTCTCTCTCGAACTTATCAATTAGCAAAATGCCCTCAAGTTCCATCCATGCTGTCACAAATGTCAGGATACCCTTCTTTCTCATGGCTGAATAATTTTTGTTGTTATTGTTCAGTTGCTGAGTCATGTCCGACTCTTTGCAACCCCATGGACTGCAGCATGCTGGGCTTCCCTGTCCTTCACTATCTCCTGGAGTTTGCTCAAATTCATGTCCATTGAGTCAGTGATGCCATCCAACCATCTCATCCTCTGTCGCCCCTTCTCCTCCTGACTTCAGTCTTTCCCAGCATCAGGGCCTTTTCCAATGAGTTGGCTCTTCGCATCGGGTGGCCAAAATATTGGAGCTTCAGCTTCAGCATCAGTCCTTCCAGCGAATATTCAGGGTTGATTTCCTTTAGGATGGACTGGATTGATACTCCTTGCTGTCCGAGGGACTCCCAGGAGTCTTCTCTAGCATCATAATTGGAAAGCATCAATTCTTTGGCGCTCAGCCTTCTTTACGGTTCAACTCTCGCATCCATACATGACTACTGGAAAAACCATAGCTTTGACTAGACGGACCTTTGTCAGCAAAGTGATGTTTCTGCTTTTTAATATGCTATCTAGGTTTGTCAGGGGCAAACATCTTTCCTTCCCAGGAGCAAGTGGCTTTTAATTTCATGACTGCAGTCACCATCTGCAGTGATTTTGGGGCCCAAGAAAATAAAATCTCTCACTGCTTCCACTTATCCCCTTCTATTTGCCATGAAGTGATGGGACTGGATGTCATGATCTTAAGTTTTCTTAATGTTGAGTTTCAAGCCAGCTTTTTCACTCTCATCTTTCAGCCTCATCAAAAGGCTCTTTAGTTCCTCTTCACTTTCTGCCATTAGAGTGGTGTCATCTGCATATCTGAGGCTGTTGATATTTCTCCTGGCAATCTTGATTTCAGCTTGTGATTTATCCAGCCTGGAATTTCACATGATGTACTCTGCATATAAGTTAAATAATCAGGGTGACAATGTATAGCCTTGTCATATTCCTTTCAAATTTGGAACCAGTCTGTTGTTCCATGTCCAGTTCTAACTGTTGCTTCTTGACCTGCAAACAGGTTTCTCAGGAGACAGGTAAGGTGGTCTGGTATTCCCATCTCTTTAAGAATTTTCCATTGCACACAACGCATCTTTATCTATTCATCCATTGATAGACACTTAGGTTGTTTCCATGTCTTGGCTACTGTGAATAATGCTGTTACAAACATGGAGGTGCAGAGGACTCTTTGATATACTGTTTTCATTTCTTCAGGTATATCCAGAAGTGAGATGGCTGGATCATATGGTAGTTCTATTTTACCAGAAGACCTTAAGTTATCTGAAGGCATAGGCAATATATGTCTCACTCAAAGTGCAACTATACTTTCAAGGGCTTAGCACAATTATCTCACATATGAGGCTACCATTAAATACATATTCAAAGAATGAAGAAATGAATAGATGACTGGAAAAATACATGAATGGATGACTTACCTGTTTGGGAATTTAAAAAATATTTATTTACTTATTTGCTGCACTGGGTCTTAGTTGTGGCTCATGGGCTTAATTGCCCTGTGATATGTAGGATCTTAGTTCCCTGACCAGGGATCAAACCCACATCCCTTGCACTGGAAGGTAGATTCTTAAGCACTGGACCATCAGGGAATTCCCCTGTTTGGAAATCTTAAATGAACTGCGTGATTGGTGTCATGCGTTTAGTTATTTTCCACTTTGGATTTTATGAAATCCAGACACACTTGTCACCATCTTGCGATGCAGCTGTTGTTTGTGTGTCATCCAAACAAATATGCCCCCGGACACCCTGGTCCAGTGCAAACAACCTGGACTGTTGTGTTCTTGCTCGGCCTGTACAGGCTGCCTTCCTTCTCTAGAGTGAGTCCTTAACCTATTTCCCACTTTCAAAGGGCCACGACACCTCCTGCTCTTTGTCCTTTTTGTAAAGAGTAAGTTACAAAGCACAGGGGAAGTATAAATTGGAAAGTGCTGTAAAGGTAAGAGGCCATTACTATTACTTTTCCCAAAACCCATAATCCACGCACCTTTTTAAACCCTATTGAGAGCGAGAGTAAGCAGCACTGATGCCTATGCAAATTCCTAAGACCTCAGGCTAACAACAGTTGTTTCCCACCTGTCACTCTGTCTATGCTTAGAAGAGCCTCTCACTTTCCTCTCTGGAATCAATCACCAATGTTTTTTCCCCTTCTGGATGTCTGGTCAGCCCCTTCCTCCCAACCCACTGCCCAGTCCCTGTGACGTCATGACCGTGCATACGTGCATGCTCACTGGCTTAGTCATATCCAGTTCTTTGCAATCCCATGGACTGTAGCCCGCCAGGCTCCTCTTGCCAGGCTTCCCCCCAGGCAAGACTACTGGAGTGGGTTGCCGTTTTATCAGATGATTCCAAAACACACCAGGTTGGTCTTCCACCGCCCCAGAGTTCCGGCCCTTTCATCCAGTCTACAACAACTGCCAGATACTGCCACTTTCTTTACCTCTGCCCCTTGTCCTGCAGTGGCTCCATACAGCCTGGCAGTTTTAATCTGCTCAAATATAGGGGCCCTAATCAATCAACCTTGGACTCCCCTGCTCCTCCAAGGCAGCCAAGATCAATCTGTGTGCTTGCAACGATCTCCTCAAACACTGTCACCTCCCTTCATTTCTTGAGACCAGACCACCCACTTTAACTTCCCTCTTTCCCTTTCAACTGTTTAAATGCTATCCAGTTAAGGTCCACTTTATGTCCCATTCTGTTGACACCATCACCATCATTTAGAGAGACGACTAGGTTCTCCACAAAGGCTTTCACACATTATCTCACTGAATCTTCTTCAGTGCTGTTTGAGGTAAGTCTTCTTACAATCTTCATTTGATAGATGAGATGAAATTCAGAGAGGTTAAGTAATTAGCCCAAGGTCACACAGCTTCCAAACACTAAAACAACACGCTCCAAATGCAGGCAGAGTTCCCAATCTTAAACCCTCAACTAATATGTCCAATACCTTGGCCACCTGATGCGAAAAACGACTCATTGGAAAAGACCCTGATGTTGGGAAAGAGTGAAGGGCAAAAGAAAAGAGAAGTGGCAGAGGACGAGATGGTTAGATAGCATCACTGACTCAATTACATGAATTTGAGCAAACTCTGGGAGACAGTGGAGGACAGAGGAGCCTGGTATGATGCAGTCCATGCAGTCACAAACAGTCGGGTATCAGTCAACGACTGCATAACAATGTGTCCCTGTATGGTCCACAGATCACCCCTGGGAGGCCTGTCTCTGTGAAGCCACAAGTCTTCAAAACAGGCAAATTCTTTCTGCTGCATTTCTGTAAAGGTTTTCCAGTTCCCACTCCAGTTCTACCCCAAAGGCACTTGGAAGTGAGTATCTGTATCTGTATTAAAAGCACCCTCAACTAATTCCAGGATTTAAGACAGGCAGTTAGATGAAGTCACCCGTGCTGGGTTCAAGTTCCAGCTCTGCCACCTACTAGCAGAGTGGCATCAGGCAAGTTGCTTAATCTTTTCAATCCTCCATTTCCTCATCTGTAAAACAGAGTAATAAATGGCTCCCTTGCCCCAGTCACAGGTGTGTTGGAAGCAGTGAATTGGAGGATGCATGTCAACACGTGCTTGGAGAAGACACACAAGAAGCGCTCAGTGTATGATATTTCTTACAGTCATTCTCTTCTACTTCCCTTAGAATCCTTAGTGTTGCTCCTTTAGCATGGCATGGCATGGCATTTGAACAAAAACTAGTTATCAGTAAGTCAGACTCTGATTCATTCAAACAAAAAACCCCAAATTTTGTTCTAGCCATCTGGTCCTTGGTTACTCCATGTGGACCCTGCAGGATTGGGAAGCAGAGCCTTCTGTCCAGTCTCTTATGAACTTGTTGTTCAGTTGCTCAGCCATGTCCAACTCTTTGTGACCCCCATGGACTGCAGCATGCCAGGCTTCCTGTCCTTCACTATCTCCTGGAGTTTGCTCAAACTCATGTCCATTGAGTTGATGCCTCTGAAGAGGCATCTCATCCTCTGACATACCCTTCTCCTCCTGCCTTCAATCTTTCCCAGCATCAGGGTCTTTTCCAATGAGCTGACTCTTCGCATCAAATGGCCAAAATATTGGAGCTTCAGCTTCAGCATCAGTTCTTATGAATATCAGGGTTGATTTCCTTACTCAGGCCTCTGAAATTTATGGCATGCTGGATCTTTAATTGTCATTGTGGTAGGTGGAATCTTTCGTTGCAGCATGTGGGATCTAGTTCCTTGACCAGGGATGGAACTGGGCTCCCTACATTGGGGGCTCAGAGTCTTAGCCACCGAGCCACCAGAAAAGTCCTCCACCTGTCTTGCCTCTCTCAAGCATGACAGATCCATCTGCAATTCCTGGGTCAAATGTGCTGTTTCATGTCTGTCTGCACATGTGCTGTTCCCTCTGCTTGGAATGCTGTTCCCCCCAGTCAGTGATTAAATATTCTTCACCTTTTCAGCCTACTTCAAATGTCCTTTTCTTTTCCAGACCCCAAAACCATCCTTTGGTTTGAACATTTGGACCTATATCATATATTTGTTACTATACTATATAAGCTACCTGTATTTGAAGAGTTCTCTTTCTTTCCATTTTTTTATTGGTTTTTTGGCCATGCCACACAGCTTGGGGGATTTTAGTTTCCTGACCAGGGATCGAACCCAGGCACCTGACAGTGAGATCGCTGAGTTCTAACCACTGGACCACCAGGGAATTCCCATCTTAATCATTTCTAAGTGTTCAGTGGTATTAAGTACATTCCCATTTTATGGATGAAGAGACAAGGTCCAGGGAAGTTGGGCAACTTGCCCAAGATTACAGTGCTGGAAACAGTCAACCTGAGAACTCCTTAATGGTGAGGTCTGGGTCGTCTTCATTAGCTGACACACAGAAGGGGCTCAAGCCCATTGGGTAAGTGAACAGTGAAGGAATGAATGGATTGTATGATAAGCACCTTTGGGGGAGCTTAGTGAGTGATATTCTGAAGGACTACGCTAAAAGAGCCTCCACCTGTGCTGATCTCCAGCTCTCAGGCCCATCCAGGCAGCAAGTGATTCATTCGAGTGAACCAGACAGATCCTGAGGTTTCTTTCCACGGGGAAAGAAACAGGAAAAAAAAAAAAAGCTGACATCAATACATGGACTCTTGCCTTTGGGATCTCCACCTCCCTGCCTGGGGCTGGCAGTTCACCCGAAATGCCCTTCTCTCTCTTCACCCACTGAAACCCTGCTCAGCCTTCAGGTCCAGTGTAGACACTCCTCCTTGCTGTCATACTGGAGCCCCAGGAAGAGCCAAGCTCTTCTTCTGTTCACTTTCTACTTATACCTTCACTTAGCATCTGTTTCATTCTGTTTATACACATAAATAACATGTGTATTATTATGTAGCTGAAGCTCCAATACTCTGGCCACATGATTCGAAGAACTGACTTGTGGGAAAGACCCTGATGCTGGGAAAGACTGAAAGCAGGAGGAGAAGGGGACGACAGAGGATGAGATGGTTGGATGGCATTACCGACTGGATGGACATGAGTTTGAGTAAGCTCCAGGAGTTGGTGATGGACAGGGAGGCCTGATGTGCTGCAGTCCATGGGGCTGCAAAGAGTTAGACACGACTGACTGAACTGATACACATAAATAGTGGTGTTCTTCACATTTGTGGCACCCCCAAATCTGTAAGCTTCTTATGACTGGGAGCTGTATTTCATCTCTGATCTCTGCAATTTTGAGCATGGTGCCACGAATAACAGACACTGGCTAAGAACGTTTAGAGTCAGACAGAGCTAGAATCAGGCTCCAGCTCTGCCACTCACTGGGTTTGTGACTTTTAGTTTTCTTAACTTCCTTAAGCCTCAGTTTCCCCACCTATAAAAGGTGAGTTACAATCGACTGGCCTAATAGACACAAATAAGCTCGAGTTCATAGCTAAGGCTCATTAACTACTATTATTATTAATAAGTATTTAATAATTAATCGACACCAAGAATAGGGATAATGGATTTTTCCTCCAGTGGACACATAGGAAGGAAATGGAAAAGTGAAACTTAAGAGAATAAACAGAGCAATGTAAATAAGTGACTTTGTTCAGTGTACATATTAGCTAGTATCATATTCATAATCTTCACATCCTGCTACTCATGTTTCCTGCAATAAGTTACACAGTCAGTTGCCGCTCCAGGCAGAAAGCAGAGGCTGGCACACCTCTGAAACTTAAGCCAGTGCATGCATGCCAAGTCGCTTCAGTCGTGTCTGACTCTTTGCAACCCCATGGACTCCTCTGTCCATGGAATTTTCCAGGCAAGAATACTGGAGTGGGTTGCCTTCTCCTTCAGGGCATCTTTCCGACCCAGGGATCGAGCCCTCATCTCTTGTGTCTCCTGCATTGGTGGGTGGGTTCTTGACCACTAGCACCACGAGGGAAGAACCTGGTGCTCAGTCTCCCAAAAGGCAGTCCATGCTCCCTGTACCCTGGTCACACCTTCCACACTAAGGAAATTCCCACAACTTATCCAAAATGGGGTTGATAAAGAAGGAACCTGGGACTATGCAAAGGATAATTACATCGATCACCACTTGCCCCCTATGGTCTTCTACTCCAGCCAGTAGCCGATGTGACCTTTGACAAACAAAAACCAGGAACTTCCCTGCTGGTCCAGTGGTTAAGACTTTGCTTTCCAGGGCGCAGGTACAGGTTTGATCCCTAGTGGCGGGGCTAAAATCCCCCATGCTTTGCAGCCAAAAAACTAAAACATAGAACAGAAGCAATACTGTAACAACTTCAATAAAGACTTTAAAAAAAAATGGTCCACATCAAAAAAGAAAAAATCTTAAGAAAAAAATGAGCCAGTTCATGTTAACCTCAAGCTTAATAATCAGCAGCAGCTTCTCCTGCAATGGGAATAAAACCTGTAATTTTTTTTTTTTTTTTAACCACAACCTACAAGCTTCTACCCAATCTGGCTCCTCTCTGTATCTCCACTCTCTTCCCTGACTCTCTGGTTTCCAGCCACCCTGGACTTCTGACTCTTCCGCTTATATATTAAGGGCCTTTACATTTGCTTCCTGGATCCCTGACATTTACATGGCAAAATGTCACCTCCTTGGAAAAGCATTTCCTGACCACTGGATGGGAAATATCCCTCCATCAATTCTCTTTTTTTCAATATTTATTTATTTGGCTGCAGGTGGGATCTTCATAGCGGTGTGTAGGCTCTCTATTTGTCCTTGCAGGTTCAGTAGTTGCGAGAGGGGGCTTAGTTGCCCCATGGCATGTGGAATCCTAGTTCCCCGACCAGGAATCGAACTCATAACCACTGCATTGCAAGGCAGATCCTTAACCACTGGACCACTAGGGAAGTCCCTCCCCTATTAATTCTCATGTAACACATCATCATCTGGACATTATTTATTTATGTATTATCTGACATCTTCACTCCCAGCCCATTTCCAGGTTCCCCCTAGAATAGAAGCTCCATGCAGGCAGGAACCTTGCCTGTCTTGCTCCATACTGTATTCACAGCCCCCAGAACACTACCTGGGACTTATAAAGCAGTTAATGCTTATTTATTGAATAAATAAATAAGGATGGGATTATGGTTATTATGGCAGATTATGGTTATTTTTCACCTTTTATTTTTATATTTCAGATGAATTTGAATTTTTATAAAGTACATGTGTACTACTTCTGTAATAAGAAAATAGAAATAAGGTTAAAGCAAAATAAAGTTGAAATAATACAATTAGCATATTTAATCAAACAGATGAAACACGGACTCTTCCCCAAGAATATATTACATAGATTGCCAGCAATTCATAGTATTCAGTCTCTTCGCTGTTTATTAAACCTAAAACATTGGCCAGTTTAATGATCTGTTTGCCAGTCAGCACACACCCTTGGGTTTTTAAATAACTGTCATCTCTCCTGGGTTTATAGAAAGATTATCATTTGAGCTTTCCACTTCAGTCCAATCTCCTCCTCACAGCACATTTATTTCCACCTCTATGCCTCTGCCAACTCTGTTATCTCTCCTGGCATCTCCTACCAGCTGTGCCACCCTCCCCCCCAGTTCCCCTGTTCAAAATCTTGATCATCCTTTAAGGCACACTCAAATCTTTCAAGAATTGGCCACAACCGTGCTTTTAAAAAGTACTATGCTTTGTCAAAAGGCACCCTGTCTTTGTGTCTCCCTCAATTAATTACAGTTGGTTGAAAGCAATATTTTTATATATCTAACCACACTGACACGTCACTACACATTTTCCAACTGAGTAAAAAAAAAAAAAAAGCTACTCACTTCTAGTGGAAAAATGCTGTCAAAGGTGGATAGGAGCAATTTAGACTCTTTCTCAAAGAAGAAAATACTAGGTGATTTCCAAGGGTGCGAAAGCCATTTCCTACATGTTCCAGTGAGGGAGATGGTGGTATCTACACAACCCTCACCCAGAATTTACAAAGAAAAGGACACAAGGAAAAACAGACCAGCAGGCTGGAATCATCTCCACCAGTGCTGTTGGGTGCCACTCACTGAAGTCCCATTATGACAACCCACCAGCACAGACTGACTGCTGACCGTATGCCCAGCACTGTGTTAAATGCATTACACACAGTAGCTCATTTAATCCTCCCATCAGCCTACAGCAGTCCCTATTATCCTGCTGGATGAAGTCATTCAGAGTATGTGACTATCAGGTGACTCCCTAGCTAGACAGAGTAACTAGAGGCTCCTCACCCATCTCCTGTCCTTTAAAAAAAAAAAAAAATCAACAACCTCATATATGTAGATGATACCATCCTTATGGCAGAAAGCAAAGAGAAATTAAAGAGTCTCTTGATGGAGATGAAAGAGGAGAGTGAAAAAGCTGGCTTAAAACTCAACGTTCAAAAAACAAACTTTTTTGAATGGCATCCGGTCCCATCACTTCGTGGCAAATGGGAAAAAATGAAAACAGTGACAGACTTTATTTTCTTGGGCTCCAAAATCACTGCAGACTCTGACTGCAGCCACGAAATTAAAAGAAACTTGCTCCTTGGAAGAAAAGCTATGACAAACATAGACATGTAGACAGCATATTAAAAAGCAGAGACATCACTTTGCTGACATAGGTCCGTCTACTCAAAGCTTTTTCCAGTAGTCATGCATGGATGTGAGAGTTAGACCATAAGGAAGGCTAAGCACCAAAGAATGGAAACCCTTCAACGATGGTGCTGCAGAAGACTCTTGAGAGTCCCTTGGACAGCAAGATCAAACCAGTCAATCCTAAAGGAAATCAATCCTGAATATTCACTGGAGGGACTGATGCTGAAGTTGAAGCTCCAATACTTTGGCCACCTGATGCAAAGAGCTGACTTACTGGAAAAGACCCTGATGCTGGGAAAGGTTGAGGGCATGAGAAGGGGCGACAGAGGATGAGATGGTTGGGTAGCATCATTGACTCAATAGACATGAGTTTAAGCAAATTTCAGGAGATAGTGAAGGGCAGGGAAGCCTGAGGTATTGCAGTCCTTGGGGTCAAAAGAGTTGGACAAGACTTAGAAACTGAACAAGTGACTTTGGTGATCGCTCAGTGGTAAAGAATCCACCTGCCAATGCAGGAGACACACATTTGATCCCTGGGTTGGGAAGATCCCCTGGAGAAGGAAATGGCAATGCACTATAGTATCCCTGCCTGGAAAATTCCACGGACACAGGAACCTGGTGGACTGCAATCCACGGGGTTGCAAAGAGTCAGACATGACTGAAGCGACTGAGCATGAGCGTATATATGTCAATTCCAATCTCCCAATTCATCCCATCCCTCTCCCCTTTCCCCCTCTGTGGCCACATGTCTGTATTCCTGCCCTGCAAATAGGTTCATCTGTACCCTTTTACTAGATTCCATATATATGTGTTAACATATTTTTCTCTATCTGGTTTTGCTCTGTATGACATACTCTAGGTCTGTCCATATCACTACAAATGACACAATTTCATTCCTTTTTTATGGCTGAGTGATATTCCATTGTAGATATGTACTATATCTTATCTTACGCAGCACTATTTACAATAGCCAGGACATGGAAGCAACCTAAATGTCTATCGGCAGATGGATGTATAAAGAAGATGCAGTACATATGTACAATGGACTATTACTCAGTCCTCTTCTAGCCTCAAAATGTACACTCTGCCCACTCTTCTTGTTCGAGAAGCCAGTTCAAGGATGTGGCTTTGAGACAGTAGGGTGTTGTTGGCACCATCTGGACACACGACTGAACCCCAATTAAGGCTTCTATATAAACTCTTGAGAATCTGGAAGGTGGGTACAATGATCTACTATTTTGCAGCACCCAAGACAAGTCTCATGTATAAGTTCCCTTGTTATTAAACCTGCCCCCTACCAATCTGGAATGGCCGCCTCCTTCTTTGGCCTCCACTTGCCCTCTGTGTAAAGGGCCAGTTTCAGATCTCACCCAGGAAGTTCACAAGGGTTCAAACCAACACATCTCCATTTTACAGATGAGACAGATGACTCACAGAATGGTTCAGCAATTGTCCCTGGGTGACAAAGGAACAAAGTGTCAGAGCTGGTTTGGATTCATGTCACTTGACTCTTGCTTACTGTACTATATATATCTGCTACCGAAAAACTATAGCTAAGAGTAACAATGGGCTTCCTCTATGGCTCAGCAGTGAAGAACCTACCTGCCAATGCAGGGGACATGGGGTTGGATCCCGGGGTCAGGAAGATCTCCTGGAGGAGAGCATGGCAACCTACTTCAATATTCTTGCCTGGGAAATCACATGGACAGAGGGGCCTGGAGGGCTACAGTCCATGGGGTCACAAAGGGTTGGACATGACTTAGCAACTAAACAACAACAACAACCAACAATAAAGACAACAATTAATACAACCTTAACTGAAAATGACTAGTCTTGCAATTTTTTCCACCCCTTTTTCAAGTTTTTTTAAGTAACACCTACACCAATGCCAGAGATGTTAAGAGACACAGGTTCTATCCCTGGGTCGGGAAGATCCCCTGGAGGAGGGCATGGCAATCCACTCCAGTATTCTTGCCTGGAGAATCCCATGGACAGAGGATGTTAGAGGGCTAGAGTCCAAGGGGTCACAAAGAGTCGGACAGAACTGAAGCGACTTAGCACGCACGTACTCCGTGTTTAACATAAAGTGTTTAAATATGTGTAAAAGTTAAACAGAGTATATCTTCTTTTTAACGGTCCTCTCTTTTTTCTCCAGCATTTCGTGCATAACAACGTTGACTTGGCAATTGTTATGCCACAGAATCAATTTTACTAATTTTCACACTTCGTTAATAAATTAATGGGGGCCCCAGATGTTATGGGATGGATGCATAGATCCCCTAGGAGTTGAAATAGCGTCAAAAAAAATTTTTTTAAAGCCACTTTACTAATTAAAAAAACAAAAAGTTAGGCCACAGATGAAGTCTAGAGATAAAAACCCGTAAACAACCCCAAATTTAAGATTCAAAAGTGAAGATCTGGATCAGTGCTTTAAGAAGCTTTTGAATTTGAATAAGTAAGAATGGAAAAAAATGATTTGGGGATCAACACCAAAAGCGGATCAGAAACTGTGGTCTTGCATTTGAATGAGAAAAAAGAGTCAGAATCTTCAACGGTTTGGAAGAGAGAGGATGAGAAAGCCTTTTGGCCAAGCCTTTAACAGTTTGCAGTCTAAGACTGAGAAGTATAAAAATTTCAGGAGTGAAAATGCTACCAACTGAGTTTTCATTGTAATTTTCCCATATGCTTGAAACTTTTCCTAATAAAATGGTGAGAAAGTAAAAAACCATAAGAGAATTATCAGGGACCTGGCCAACATTGCAATTTTAGTCCATAGTGTTGCTTTATATAATTCTTTGCAAAGGATAGAAGCAGGTTCTTTCCACAGATGTAGTAATAAAATAATGGAAGCAGCTAATATATTTTGCACTTACCTTGAACTCTATGTACATTACCTTACTGAATGTTCACAATTAAGCTACAAGGTAGGTTCTATTAGCATCTCCATTTCAGAGAAGAGAGGCAGAGAGAGGCTTAAAAGATGTGACTAGTCACAAATTCAGTCATATAGCCATCACAGGGCAGAGCCAGGATTCAACCCCAGGGCTTCTTTTCTGCACAGATCCAGTTTTCTTTCAAGCCCACCAAAACCAACAGGCTGCCACATACTTATAAAAGCACCAAATGTGGGACTTCCCTGGTGGTCCAGTGGTTAAGACTCTGAGCTCCCAATGCAGGGGGCATAGGTTTGATCCCTGGTCTGGAAACTAAGAGTCTACATGCTACTGGGCCAGGCTGGGGTAGGGGTGGAGAGCAAAAAAAAAAAAAAAATCACCAAAAATGTTCTGAGACTCAACAGATTTACAAAGGTTCCAGGAAACCTGATAGAAAAATACCTTCATGTAAAAAGCAGAGAGGGGCTCAGGGGCCCAATAAACCTGAGTTCAAATCCTGACTCTGCCACTTAAATCCCATTACCTAAGCAAGCCCCAGTTTTTCCCTCTGTGCAAAGGGAGCCATAAGTCACAATATTCCTCTTAAGGAGGCTGTTCTAGGGATTGAATGAGAGGATGGATTTAAAGTTCTTAGCACAGGCAAGACCTAATACATGGCAACCCACCAACAAAAGGCAGCCATTGTGGGTATTATGTGGAGCTTGCAGGGAGACCAGAGACCCTCAGCTTTGCTGTTATGCTAAAGTACCAAAGCCACAGGGTTTTGAAAGGATGAAAAGGGAGGAAGAACCCAGATTTTTAAAAGGAGAAAGAAAAGGAGAGAGGCTGGACACTCTCCAGGTTTCAGGTGGAGAACTATGACACTGGTTATGATTTCTATTTGAACCCATGAAAACCAGAGTACAGTTGAACCATTCTAAAAAGATCTTCGAAATCTGTAATTACAGCTATGGAGAAAGCGCACACACACACACACACACACACACACACACACACACACACACACACACACACACACACACACACACACACACACACACACACACAGAGTCTGCTACCAGGTGAAGACAGGAAAAGAGCATATTCACAATATTTTGATCCAGCACTGCTCAGCGCCACGGCAGGAAGCTGAGGGTCCTTGAGAAGGGCGAGAGGGCCTTTCCCAGCCCTAAGGATGAAGTACAAGGGCAGGGACACCATGAAGCACCCCGGATTTGCAGGGAGGGCTAGTGACCCTAGGGCCCCTGCAGCTGCCTCTATACTTTAAGGGCAAGAGTTTCAACTACAGCATCCTATTCATTAAACACAAAAATCTTTAGTTTATTTGTTAATGCTGTTGACCCCAAAATACAGTAGAGAAAAGGAGCAAATATTTACAATCGGTCCCGTTTCCGAACTGCCTTCTAGGATTGTACCCAAAGCAGAAAGACTCTTGAGTCCAGAGAGAAAGGGGAAGGGCGTGCACAGGGTTAACCCTCCCCCTAACCCTTTCCCTCCCACTCGCGACCCTGGAGAAAGCGGGGGAAAGAAACGCTGGGAATTTCAGGTGTGCCCTGAACCTCCCGCCGACGGAGAAGCAAAAGCAGAAACCCAGCGGACACTCCCCCTCTCCGGGTCCGTGGGCGCTTTCCAGGATGGTCCAAGGCTCCAGCCCGCCCTAGCGCAACCCCGGGCGGAAAAGACCTTCCTCGCTCGGCTTGTGGGAAAGACCCTACTTTCCAAAACCAGCTGCGAGCTTGGATCCAGTGACTCTCGCGTCCACCCCACGCTCCCGGCTCAGCTGCCTGGAGATTTCCGAGCCTCCCGGAGAAACCCAGTCCGGAGGGTCCCCCTTTTGTTCGCGGGAGAGCGCGTCGCAGCGCTGCGCATTCCCCCCTCCAGCGACTAAAGCCCCGCTGCGGGGGCGCTCCCCTCGGTCCACTCCCTACCAACCCGGCGCTCCCGCGACCACCCGCTCCGGCGCACGGATCCCCAACTGTCCCACCCACCCCGCCCGAGTACTTACTTCTCCCCAGTCCCTCCGTTTTCCACGCCGTCTCCTCCACCGCCCCATAGCGCCTCAGAGGCTTCTCCGCTTCCAGATGGATGGACAAAGATTGCTTCAACTCCATCGCTGATCCCCGCGGGCAGGTCGACCGGTCTCTCTCTACTCCATCCCTGCCGCGGGCTGCAGGGAGGGAGGCGGCTCCAGCCAGCAGCGTTTTAAGGGGCCGGGCGCTCGTGACGCTGTTCCATCTCTTCCGCCGCCAGAGCCGGGGAGCGCCGACTGGTACCCGGGGAATGTGGGAGGGGCATGGAAAGGATGAGGGCGCATGCGCAGTGGAGGCTTGGGAGGGGAGCTTTGGGGGCTGGGTAGTCAGAAAAGGGGGCAGATGATAACTCGAAGAACAACAAAAACAACAACTAAAATAGAACCAACCTAAAGGAAGTAAAAACAAGGCAGCAGCCCCCTACTGGAGCAGGTGGCGATGCTTTGCATGGGGCTGGCGCTGCGAGTGGCTTGTGATATGTCAGCATGCTGCTAGGCTTTGAGTGGGATTTGTGAGAGCATTTCTGTCTGGGGGCGATGGATCCATCTTTGTGGCGAGTGCGCGGAAGCGTGAGTGTGGACCTGGATCTGTGTGTTCTGTGCCTGTGAGAATCGCTGTAGTTTGCATTTATGTGTATTTTGAATTTGAATGTAAAATGGGACAGTCTTCTCTCCCAGTGTCTGTGTCCACCCTGTAGGTGTTTGCATGAACTTGAGAGGCATAAAAATATTTTGGACATCAGTATAACAAAGCTATTTAGAACATGAGTCTTTACTTCCCAGAAACCCAGGGGTTGATATTAGCATGGCAGCATTAAAAGTACAAAGTAAAATCCACAGCTAGATGGATTTTTTAAATAGTAATATTTATTGAATGATGGCTACGTGCTAAACATTCCCCAGTAACTCTGTGAAACAGATACTGTTTTGTTAGCTTTGTTTTATAAAGGATGAAACTGAGATGCAGAAAGATTAATTTATTTACCCAAATTCCTACACTTACCAAGTGGTCTGGTCAGCACTTGAATCTAGACTTAACCCCTTTATTGTCCTGACTCTGTTAACTGTATGTAACTTTGTACGGGGGAGGGGGAGGACTTAGAGGACACGGGTTGATTATCTGTTGCTTGTTCTTATTTTTAAGATGTAATCGGGGGTGATTTTGGGGATCCACATGGCTCATGGAGATATGAAAAGGCCCAGCATTTTAAGAAAATGATTTATCAACTGGTAACAAGAGTCATTAAAAATTTATAATCAATGAAAAAACTTCTAAATAGCTCATGAGAGAAAAAGGAAATAATAATTAAAATCATAAAATATTTAGACCTGGATAAGCATGAGAGTATCATATATCAAAACTTGCAAGTTTTGATGTAAGTAAATGTATAGCCTTAAATGCATGCATTTAAAAATGTAAGACTAAAAATAAATGGGTTAGGATGAATAGGTAAGCAAAACGTGGCCTTTCCATACAGTGGAATATTATAAAGCCTTTAAAAAAGAAAGGAATTCTGCAATACGCTACAACATGGTTGAAACTTGAGGATATGATGCTAAGTGAAATAAGCCAATCAAAGAAAGAAAAGTACTGTATGACTCCATTTTGTGAGGTACCTAGGGTAGTCTAAATCACTGGAACAGAAAGTAGAATAGAAGTTGCCAGAGGCTGGGAGGACAGAAGAATGGGGAGTTTTGTTTATTGGGTATAGATTTGCAGTATGACAGATGAAAAGAGTTATAAATTAAATTAAAAAGAATGGGAGTGATGCACAATATGAATATAGTTACTACCACTGAGTTATACATTTAAAACTGATAGAACTGGTTTTAAAAAATGGTTCAATGTTAGATGTCCATCAACAGATAAATGGATAAAGAAGTTGTGGTACATATATACAATGGAATATTACTCAGCCATAAAAAGGAACACATTTGAGTCAGTTCTAATGAGGTGGATGAATCTAGAACCTATTATACAGAGTGAAGCAAGTCAGAAAGAGAAAGATAAATATCGTATTCTAAAGCATATATACAGAATCCAGAAAAATGGTACTGAAGAATTTATTTATAGAGCAGCAATGGAGAAACAGACATAGGGAATAGACATGGACAAGGGGAGAAGGGAGGAGAGGGTGAGATGTATGGAAAGAGTAACATGGAGACTTACATTACCATATGTAAAATAGATAGCCATCGGGAATTTGCTGTATGGCTCAGGAAATTCAAACAGGGCCTCTGTATCAACCTAGAGGGGTGGGATAGGGCAGGAAATGGGAGGGAAGTTCAACAGGGAGGGGTTATATGTATACCTATGGCTGATTCATGTTGAGGTTTGACAGAAAACAAAATTCTGTAAAGCAATTATCCTTATATAAAAAAAATTTTTTTTGTTAAATGGTTAAATGTTAAACTGAAAAGACTGTAAGAGAAAAAGAACAGATAAAACCTAAGTGGAGTAGAAAAAATAATAATGATAAAAACATAAATTAAGGAACTATTACATTGGTGCAAAAGTAATTGCAGTTTTGCATTGTTGAATTTCACTGTTTGATATTGGAAAACATTCTTAAATAAATGTGATTATATTATACATTATTTTAATGTGCATTTCTAGCTTTATTTTTTTTGTTAATGACTTATTACCTGTCTATTTTATATTTATTTTAGACTAGGGAAATGATGTTAGACACAAACCAAACTGGAGCGATTTTCTTATTCCAGTTCAAAATGGGTCATACATAAAGCAATGGAGACAAGTCGCAACATCAGTAACACATTTGGCCCGGTAATGGATAACATACAGTGCTATGGTGGTTCAAGTTTTGCAAAAGAGGCAAGAGCCTTGAAGATGAGAAGTGCAGTGGCTGGCCATCGGAAGTTGCAATGACCAATTGAGGGGATCATCAAACCTCATCCTCTTACAACTACAAGAGAAATTGCTGAAGAACTCAGTGTGGACCATTCTATGGTCTTTTGGTATTCGGAGCAAATTGGAAAGGTGAACAAACTCGATGACTGTGTGCCTCATGAGCTGACCTCAAATCAAAAAAAAAAACCATTTTGAAGTGTTGTCTTTTCTTATTCTATGTAACAACAACAAACCATTTCTTGATCAGATTGGATGTGCAGCAAAAAGTGGATTTTATACAACAACCAGTAATGACCAGCTCAGTGGTTGGACCAAGAAGAAGCTCCAAAGCACTCCTCAAAGCCAGACATACCAAAAAAAGGTCACCGTCACTGTTTGGTGGTCTGCTGCCAGTCTGACCCACTACAACTTTCTGAATCCCGGTGAAACCATTACATCTGAGGAGTACGCTCAGCAAATCGATGAGATGCACCCAAAACTGCAACATCTGCAGCTGGCATGGGTCAACAGAAAGGGCCCAATTCTTCACCACGACAATGCCTGACCACACATCGCACTATCAGTGCTACAAAAGTTGAACGAACTTGGCTATGTACGAAGTGTTGCCTCATCCATCATATTCATCTGAGCTCTTGCAAACCAACTACAACTTCTTCAACCATTTCAGCAAATGTTAGCAGGGAAAATGCTTCCACAACCAGCCAGAGGCAGAAGATGTTTTCCAAGAGTTCTTCGAATCCCAAAGCACAGATTTTTATGCTAAAGGAATAGACAAATTTATTTCTTGTTGGCAAAAATGTGTTGATTGTAATGGTTCCTGTTTTGATTATTAAGGATGTGTTTGAGCCTAGTTATAATGATTTAAAATTCACTGTCCGAAACCACAATTACTTTTGTACCAACCTAGTAGAAAACCAAGGAATAGTAGAGAGGATGTCTAACTGAAAAGCTGATTCCTTTGGGGGAAAAACTATTAAAGAAGGTAAACCTTCTGAGACTCATCAAACAAAGCAGTCATAAGTAATAAGAAGAAAAGAAAGATGTAATATGACTACAGAAAGATTTTTAAAACTTAGTGGAAATGGGTAATTCTCAGGTATTCCCCAGCAGTCCAGTCGTTAGGACTCCAGGGATTCACTGCTGAGGGCCGGGCTTCAATCCCTGCTCAGGGAACTAAGATCCCACATTCCATGGGGCAGCTCAGCCCATGTGCCACAACTACTGAAGCCTGAGCGCCACAGCTAGAGAGTCCATGCATGGCAACAAAAGAGCCACGTGAGACAACTAAGACCCAACACAGTCCAATAAATTATCTCTCAAAAAGTAAACTGTCAAAGTGCAGTTGAGAAATATAACAGCAAACCAATAACCACTGCAAAACCTGAATTGTTAATGTAGAAATTAATTTTTCTCCTCAGTCCCACAAAGGCAACAGGGTCAAATCATTTACTGGTGAGTTTTACCAAATAACAGATAATCCTTATTTTATAAAAATTGTTTCAGAGCTCATCTTATGAGGACAGTATGACCTTTATATTAAAGCCAGATTAAAATGCCACATTAAAAATCCTAAAGTGATCTCACCTACCTATAAGAATTCTAACTAAAAATACATCATGAACAAATAGGGTTTATTCCCAAAATGGAGTAATGACCTGGTAGAAAAAAATCTATTGATATGATATATCATATTAACAGATCAAAGGAGAAAGCTGTTTGATCATCTGAATGAATATAGAAAAAGCATCTGAAAAATTAGCAGTCACATGCTTGTTCTTGTGCTTAGCAAATGAAGAATAGAAGACCATTTCCTTAACTCTAAAAAGTAACTATCATGAATCAATAGCAATCATCATAATTACTATTGAACCTCTAATAGCATCCTTATTAAGGTCAGGAACAAAAGAAGGATGCTCATAATCCCCACTTCTGAGAGGTCCTAGCTTGGGACAAAATAAGAAAATAAATGAGGCATAAGAACTGAAACAGAGGAAATAAAGCTGCTTTTTCAGACGGTGTAATTATCTATGCAAGCAAATCCACAAATAAGCTATTAAAATGAATACGAGCAGGTTTGGGGGAAACAAGACAAACATCAAAGAGTAGTAGTTTTCTGTAATTATTAATCAAACTTAAAATATAATGCCTTTAAGAGCAAAAAAAAATCATTGAGGAGAAAATTACTATTTCATGTCACCTGGGACAATTAATTAACTTTTTTATCTGGTACTGTTAAGCAAAATAAAAAGGAATGGAAAAGAAATGAAGAGATAGGTGTGCCATGTTCAAGGTTACAAAAGATTAGGTATCAAAGCGATGACAATTCTCGTCAGTGCCATTCAGCTGAAATCTCAATAGGGAATAGGATTTTAAAATAAACTTCGACTTCTAGATTGGCTACAGTGCCCTAGGAACAGTATAATAGAAAGCGACTTTTATTTTAATCCTTATCACTTTGTAATTTTGGCCCCATCCTTTTCTGGCCCTCTGTTAATAAATATCACAATGTAAAAAATGAAATAAAACATAAACTTTGACAAGCTGACCCTAAAATTATGTAAAATAAAATGAAGGGCGAATAGGCAAGGCAACGGCAACATAAGACAGGGAGCCCTTAACTCCCAGGTAGTTAAACCTTCTTTTAAAAAAATAGTTTACTTATTTGGCTATGCTGGGTCTCCGTTGCTGCATTCGGGCTTTCTCTAGTTGCGGTGAGCAGGGGCTACTCTCTAATAGCGTCGTGTGGGCTTCTCTTGTTGCAGAGCACGGGCTAGGTAGTTGTGGGGCACAGGCTTAGTTGCCCCGTGTCATGTGGCATCTTCCTGGACCAGCGATTGAACCCATGCTCCCTGCATTGGCAGGCAGATTCTTAACCACTGGACCATCAGGGAAGTCCCAGTTAAACTTAAATTATTGTCTTAAGGCCTAAGAAGAAAATTGAGAGCCCCCATTTGGACCCGCACATATTTGGAAAGTTGATATATGACAGAGGAGGCATTACAAATCAGTACAAAAAGGATGAACTATTCAATAAATAGTGCTGAGATATTTGCCTACACAAATGGAAAACTAAAATAAATATCACACCTTTATATTTCCTATCACATTTCTTCCCTGGTGGCTCAGATTGTAAAGAATCTGCCTGCAAGGCAGGAGATCTGTGTAGGACCCCTGGGTGGGGAAGATCTCCTGGAGAAGGAAAAGGCAACCCACTCCAGTATTTTTGCATGGGGAATCCCATGGACAGAGGAGCCTGGTGGGATACTGTCCATGGGGTCAGACAAAGGGTCAGACACTGTCCAAAGAGTCAGACATGTCTGAGCGATTAACACTTTCACTTTCATACTTCCCGTCACACATACACACACAGAAATTCCAGGTTGATTAAGGACCTAAATGAGAAAAGCAAATTTTTTTAAATTTATAATGTAGCAGAATACCTTGATTATTTTGCAACGGAAGAATATATTAAGACTCTCCCCCCAAAAACACAAACCTTAAAGAAAAATGATAATAATTTGACTATGTTAAAAGTTTTTGAGGTGAAATTCACATAACATAAAATTAACCGTTTTAAAGCAACCAAGTCAAGGTATTGTACCTTCCCAATGCAGTATAACCACCACCTCTATCTAGTTATAAAACACCACATGACCTTTAAGGAAACTGCCATGTCCTTTAAGCAGTTACCCCACTTTCCCCACTCCCTTCAGCCTCTGGAAAGTACCAGTCCTTTCGTTTTGCATGAACTTACTTTTTCTGGGTATTTCACATAGCATCATACGTGTGACCTTTTGTATCTGGCTTCTTTTACTTAGCCTGCTGCTTTTGAGGTTCATCCAAGTTGTAGCCAGTATCAGTGCTTCACTCCTTTTCATGGCTAAATAGTATATCATTGTATGAATATATCTTAATTTGTTTATCCATTCATCCACTGATGGATGTTTGGGTTTTTCCACCTTTTGGCTACTGTGAACAGTATCCATATGAACATTTGTATACAAGTATCTGTTTGGGTATCTGTTTTCAATTCTTTGGGGTATATACTGAAGAGTGGTATTGCTGTGCCATGTAGTAAATTGCATGTTTAACTTGTTAAGTACCCTCCAAACTGTTTGCCATGGTGGTTGAAGTATTTTACATTCCCACCAGCAATGTATGAGGGATCCTACATCTCCACATTCTCACTAACACTTTTATATTTTGTTTTTGAGATTATAGCCACAACAGTGGGAAAGGTCAAACTACTACCAACAAAATGGATGAAACTTACAAGCTTAACATTAAACAAAAGAAGTCAGATGCAGAAGAATTCATACTAAATAACTCCATTCATATAAAGTTCAAAAACAGGTGAAACTTACCAATGGTGATAAATGTCACAATAGTGCTTACTTTTGGGGTGGTACTGAATGGGAAGATAAATGAGGGGGAGCTTATTGAAATGTTAGAAATGTATCATCTGGTTGATGATATACTGTGATGTGTGTATGAATACATAGACTTAGGGGAGGGGGAGGAAGAGATGACATTTAAGATATATGCCCTTTACTGTGTGAAAATTATATCTTAATACAAAAAACTAAATAAAAGTTTTGGGGAACTTTGTCATGTTATGCTCTTTACTCTTCTGTAGGTTGAAATAGTTCATGATTTTTCAAAAAAACAAGAAGAAAAGAAAAGCTAGCCAGACCTATTGGACTCAATAATTCAACCCCTGAGAATCTAACCTAAGAAATACATGATTTTTCCAGTAGTCATGTATGGTCATGAGAGTTGGACCATAAAGAAGGCTGAGTACTGAAGAATGGATGCTTTTGAACTGTGGTGTTGAAGAAGACACACTTCAGAGTCTCTTGGACTGCAAGGAGATCAAACCAGTCAATCCTAAAGGAGATCAGTCCTGAATATTCATTGGAAGGACTGATGCTGAAGTTGAAGCTCCAATACTTTGGCCACCTGATGCGAACAGCCAGCTCTTTGGAAAAGACCCTGATGCTGGGAAAGATTGAAGGCAGAAGGAGAAGGAGATGACAGAGAATGAGATGGTTGGATGGCATCACCGACTCGATGGACATGAGTTTGAGCAAGCTCTGGGAGATGATGAAGGACAGGGAAGCCTGGTGTGCTGCAGTCCTTGGGGTCACAAAGAGTCAGACACAACTGAGCAACTGAACAACAACAGCAACAAAAAATACTTACCAGAAAGATATTTCTTACAATTTATGTAAAATGTGGGAAAACTAGGACGAGTCTAATATCCTACAAAAAGGCACGGCTAAATAAATTATGGAACACATGCAATGGAGCACGGTATACTAAAAAAAATTATATCCACAGAGAGTTTGAAATGTCATGGCAAAAGACCATTATAACACAATGTTAATCAGAGCATCAGAGGAAAAGTAGAATACAAATTGTAATAGAAAGGATGCACTGTTATTCTTGATCTTTGGTTAAGGCTAAGTGTACACTGTGATCTTGATCATACTAGTATTTCATAAAAATTGTAGAAATAAAATGAAACAAATACTTGATCCCAATTTTTTAATGTGTTCATACACACACACATATGTACACGTATATAATAAAACACTGAAATGAAATATGCCAAATTGTTGCTACTACCTATGAACATCCAGGTGATAAATAATGTTCTCTTTGAATTCTCCAATATCTCTACAAGATATATGTATTACTTTGATAATCAGGGAAAAAAATCAATATGTTTTTCATGCATGAAAAATAAAAAGACAAGGAATAAATGCATGAAAATATTAAAAGCGGTTGTTTCTAAGAGTTGAGATTTGTGGGAGATGTTTTCCTTCTTAATTTTCTGAATTTTATAACCACCATAAATTCAGTTAGTATATAGGCAGTTAGAAAATTCAGAAAACTCATACTGTGCATTTTATCATTCAAAAATGAATAAATTCCATTCCTAAGACTGTGTGAGTAATGCAACTCTGTAATCTTAAAGGACAAAACCATCCGTGCCACAGCGGTGCCTGGAAGCCTGTCTGTTTGCATTAGTTCAGGGTGATAATGCTTCAAGTTCAATAACTGGCTGAAGCAACCATCTGCATGGAATTAAGTGGCTATTCCAGCCCTGGCTTCTCATCCTGGCTCTCTGCCTTGCTCTGCTGGGAATGCCAAAGACTCAGAGGGATGCTAGATGATTACAAAGAGCTAGGGCAGCAGGGGCCAATGCAGCATACTTTTACAACTGTCATTTAGGTTGATTGAAAGAGAAAATAATGCAATATCGTCTTGATAGTTTGATACTTTATCCAGCATGTTGACAATTTCAAATGTCCGTGACACTGAGCTTATCAGAATAGCATGGTTTTCAAAAACAAAGGCTTTGAAATCTGGAGGATCTCAGTTCAAGCCCTGGCTCAACCACCTGCCAGCTGTGTGACCCTGTGTGACATGTCACAGTCTCTCTAAGCTTCACTTTCTTCATCTTTAAAATTCTAATGACATTGTCTAACCCATGATGTTGTTGTGATGATTAGATTAGATACTGAATGACAGTACAATGTTGTTGTTATTGTTATTATTATTGCATTGTGCTGGCTGATGTTTTGAGCCCTGATATCTTGGGTATTTACCAAATAAAGTGTCCAAGCCCAAAGCAGAAACCTATCAAAATGACACTTGAGTGGAGGAACTGGAACACTCATACGTTGTTGGTGGATATGTACAATGGTGCAACCACTTTGGAAGACAGTCTGGCAGTTTCTCAAAAGGGTGAACACAGTTATCAGATGACCCAGCAATTCCACTCCTGGGTATAGACCCATGAGAAGTGAAAGATACATCCACACAAAAACTTGCTTGAGGGCTTTCCTAGTGGTCCAGTAGTGAAGAATCCATCTGTCAATGTAGGAGACACAGGTTCGATCCCTGATTAGGGAAGATCTCCCATATGCTAAGCCCATGAGCTGCAACTATTGAGCCTGCGCTCTAGAGCCCGGGAGCCACAGCAACTCAGCCCACATGTCACAACTACTGGAGCCGGCGCACCTAGACCCCGAGCTTCTTAACAAGAAAAGCCACCGCAATGAGAAGCCCCCACTTGGCGACAACTAGAAAAAAGCCTGCACGGCAACGAAGACCCAGAACAGCCAAAAGTAAATGAATGAATAAAATTATTTTTTAAAAAACTTGCTTGAACAAATGTTCATGGCAGCATTATTTACGATAGCCCAAAACAGTGACAACAACCCAAATGTCCATCACCTGATGAATGATAAATAAAATGTGGTATATTCCTGCAGGTGGAGTGATATTTGGAAATAAAAAGGGATAAAGCACTGATACATGCTGCAACATGGATAAATCTTGAAAACATTACGCTAAGTGAAAGAAAGCAGCCATAATACACCATAAATTATATAATCCCATTTATATAAATTGTCTAAAATCTATACCTACAGAGAAAACACTATCTGTAGCAAATCTTTACAGAAATAAAGTAGGTTAGTGGTTGCTTAAGGCTGGGGGTGAGGGAGAATAGGTGAAGATAATGACTGCTGAAGAGTACAGGGTTTCTTTGTAGGTGAAAATATTCTAAAATTGTGATGTTGACAGGACTTTCCTAGCAGTCCAGTGGTTAAGAGTCCAAGCTTTCAATGGCAAGGGTTCGACTCTCAAGGGTCAGGAAACTATGATTTCACATGCTGCGTGGCATAGCCAAAAATAATTTAAAAAAATTTTTTTTAATAAACCTTATGGGATGGGGAAATCTGGAAGAAGAATAGGAGCCATCTGGTCTGTTCTAAGTCCTGGAAGGTCGAGAGCATGTTTTACCAAGGATGGCAGCATTTTAAAACAAACATTGTATTATTTCAAAGAAGTTCCATTTTTCACTGTGCTCTAGTGTGCTAAGTCAGTCAGTTGTGTCCAACTCTTTGCAGCCCTATGGACTGTAGCCCACCAAGAGCCTCTGTCCATGGGGATTCTCCAGGCCAGAACACTGGAGTGGGTTGCCATGCCCTTCTCCAGGGGGTCTTCCCCACTCAGGGATCGAACCCACACATCTTAGTCTCCTGCATTGGGAGGCGGGGGTCTTTACCACTAGCACCACCCGGGAAGCCCTCCATTTACCACACTAAAACACAAAAGCACTCTTGCATAAAAATTAGAAGGGTATTATTTGCAAAAATTCAGAGACTACATGCTACATATTTCATATAACTTGTAATACAAATTTACATGTCGTAAGTATATAATTTTAAGTATATGATTTATTTGAATTTAATAGATGTTAATGTATTTTACATTACTGGGGTAAGAGTAAGGAAATTTCTAGACAGTTTAATTCTAAAATAATTGGGTTTTTGCATAGTTTTAAAGTAGTTCTACAACTGAAGAACTATTTCACAACATATAAGACATGTTTTTGTCATTTAAAAATGTATCCAGAGTAACTATAGTAAGGGCTACTCAGCAGTCTTCTAGATGAGCTTCAATATTACTTATGGTGGAAGAATTGTGTTTGAGAAAACAAACCTTGAAGAAAGAGAGAAAAGCTTATTATTCATAAAAGTTTGATAATCTTTACTTAAAGATGTGTTACTCTGTACTGTAGAGAATATACAGCATGTATTCTCTGAATATTTGCAAATAATACTCTTTTAATTTTTATGCAAACCAAACAATAACAATAATAATAAAATTGTTACAGTGGTTGAATAACTCTTAGAATATACTAAAAAACACTGAGTTATGTAAGCTATTATCCAAAGAAAAGACATTGGGTGGGATTTAACCATTTAAATCACAACACATTCAGTTCAGTTCAGTTCAGTCGCTCAGTCATGTCTGACTCTTTGCGACCCATGGACTGCAGCACACCAGGCCTCCCTGTCCATCAACAACTCCCAGAGCTTGCTCAAACTCATGTCCATCAAGTCTGTGATGCCAAACAACCATCTCCTCCTCTGTCGTCCCCTTCTCCTCCTTCCTTCAATCTTGCCCAGCATTAGGATCTTTTCCAATGAGTCAGTTCTTCACATCAGCTGGCCAAAGGATTGGAGTTTCAGCTTCACCACCAGTCCTTCCAATGAATATTCAGGACTGATTTCCTTTGGGATTGACTGGTTTAATCTCCTTGCAGTCCAAGGGACTCTCAAGAGTCTTCTCCAACACCACAGTTCAAAAGCATCAATTCTTTGGTGCTCATCTTTCTTTATAGTCCAACTCTCACATCCGTACATGACTACTGGAAAAACCACAGCTTTGACTAGACAGACTTTTGTCGGCAAGGTAATGTCTCTGCTTTTTAATATGCTGTCTAGATTGGTCATAGCTTTTCTTCCAAAGAGCAAGCATCTTTTAATTTCATGGCTGCAGTATTCTGGAGCCCAAGAAAATAAAGCCTGTCACTGTTTCCATTGTTTCTGCATCTATTTGCCATGAACATGTACACATTGTCAAGAGGTTAATGAAATGACTAAGGCCAGCCTGTGCAGCCAACCAGTGGAGAATTCCAGGGATTTGGCCACACAATCCAGATCCGTCCTGGTCCTACCTGGGATTTGGCATTACCTGACAGTGTTTGTCCTTTCCAGCCTGTGTGGGTTTTTTTCGTATTCTTTTCCATGATGTTACAGGATCGTGACCATAGTTCTCTGTGCTATACAGTATGACCTTGTTGTTTATCCATCCTATATTTAATAGTTTGCATCTGCTACTCCCAGATGCTAACTCCCACTCCATCCATCCCCTCTCAGTGTGTATATTGATGGACATCACTTGAGATCCTTTGGCAACTGGAATTTCCAAAACAATGACTGTGATTCCAGGACAGTGATTCCCCCAATTAGTGGCTTAATTACACGCGCCTAATTCAGAAAGGCTGGGCAAACACCTTCCCACCCTCAACATCCCACCCCTACAACACTTCTGTGTCCCACTTACTCTCTACTTTGGCCAGCATTATTCTGGGGTTTTAGTGAATTAGCTGTTTTGCTACTAGCATATAGGTTATATGTCAGGAGGACTATAGCTATACTTCTGCATCTGGCAGAGAGAGTAAGTTTCAATTGTACAAGTGAATACATGAAAGAACATCAGGAGGATCATTTCCTATTCCCATGATATGTCTTTCGTTCCATTTTAAATCATGGAGAAAGGGGGAAGACATGGGCATGGAGATGCTTTCATATTGTTCAAGCTCTTTTTATTCACACAAAATGGGTTCCCCCCAATAGCCCCAATTTCTCCTAATGGATCAGTCTTTATTAAAGCATATAATTTATCAGCCTTGTCTCTCTTTGATTCCTGGAAAACATTCAAAAAATCAGAAATACTTCAGGGAAAGAAATTACTAGCCATTTAAATGGAACGCCCCTCATAACCGGTATGGCACTATGCCTTGTATTCCGGCTGAATCACATCCTGTTGGTCACACACTGTGAATATAGAATCAGTGGAAGAGCCAGAGAGGAATTGATCTGTGTTCCAGTGAAAAGCCCAATGCAGAGAGAAAAGAAAATCTCCCAGGGTCTTAAAGAGATAAAAGAAGAGTTTCTTCTAGAATGTGAGAATTCTAGAAATTGTGATTTGCATGAGAAGAAATAAGATTCAGAAAAGAAAGTTCTAGAGGGCTTTCCTGGTGGTCCAGTGATTAAGAATCTACCTGCCAACGCAGGGGATACAGATTTGATCCTTGATCCAGGAAGCTTCCACATGCCACAGGGCAACTCAGCCCCTGAGCCCCAACTACTGAAGCCTGAGTGTCTACAGCCCATGCTCTGCAATGAGAGAAGCCACCGCAGTGAAAAGCCTGTGCACTGGAACAAAGACCCAGCACAGACAAAAATAAATAATTCTTTAAAAAAAAAAAAGAAAAGAAAGTTCTAGAGGTTAGGGCCATAGCTGGAAGTCAAGCTGCCTCAGTGAAGATCCTGACTCCAGGTTTGGTAGCTATTTACATTAAACCAACTACAGAAGCTCTCCAAGAAACTGTTTGCTTTCCTATAAAATAGGGTTAATTATGAAACATGCTTAGCACAGCACATGGCATTGAATAAATATTCAATAAATGTCATTTATTACTATTAATGCTATTTTTGTCATTACTTGAAGTTAAAAGTTGGCTTCCATGTTGTGCTATGGTCATTAAAATATTAAGATCATCCTTACATAAATCCTAGAATATTCAGCTCTAGGTAATCATTATATTTTCATAATAATATTCCTAAATTTATAGACTCCTTCCAGGGAGATCAGTGTTATTCAGTATTAATACTTTCCTAAACTGGTGGCTGGGGCTTCCCCGTGGACAGAGGAGCCTGGTGGGCTACAGTCCATCCATGGGGTCACATGACTAAGAGTTAGACATGACTAAGCAACTGAGCACACACACACACATATACACAAATTGATGGTTAGCAAATATCTTGGAGTTCTACAGATGAGGAGTCTCAGGAAGTAGTAAAAGAAATTCACAAAGAAGGGCTGGAAAATGCAACAGTTAGACCACATTGCATGGCTCCTGAACAGTCCAGGAGCTACCCGTGCCAGCTGTTTGGCAAAGCAGCTGTCACTTACACAAGCAAGGCAGATTTCCAGGCAGAATCAGACACCCCATCAAGCTGGGATTAGCTGGGATTAGCACCGCTCCTTCTCTCATCAAAACTGACATATTTTACTGGCTTGTTCCATTTGTATATTTCTTTTCTTTTTGATTTGTTCCATCTGTAACGTCTGTGATCAGTATCTTAAGATGGCATCATTGGGACTTCCCTGGTGGTCTGAGATTCTGTGCTCCCAATGCTGGGGGCCCAGGTTGAATCCCTAGTTGGGGACCTAGATCCCACACAATGCAACTGAAGATCCCGCATGCTACAACGAAGGTCAAAGATCCCAGTGTTGCAACTAAGAGCCAGTGCAGCTAAATTAATTAACTAATTATGTTTTTAAAAAAGAGGATATCACTTTCATAAAGCAAATCTGGGATTTTAGTGTTTCATTTCTATAACAAAATTATATCTCATGAATTTCTAATACACATAAACACAAGACACACTTGGGACATGTCAGTGGGCATGTAAAGAATATTACCTGTAGGGTAGAGTGATAAAAAACATCAACAACCTCAGATATGTGGATGATATCACTCTAGTGGCAGAAAGTGAAGAGGAAGTAAAAAGCCTCTTGATGAGGGTGAAGGAGCAGAGTGAAAGAGCCAGCTTAAGACTAAACATTAAAAAAACTAAGATCATGGCATCCGGACCCATTACTTCATGGCAAATAGAAGGGGAAAAGGTGGAAGCAGTGACAAATTTCCTCTTCTTGGGCTCCAAAATCACTGTGGACTGTGACTGCAACCATGAAATCAGAAGACAATTGCTTCTTTGCAGAAAAGCGATGACAAGCTTAGACAGTGTATTGAAAAGCAGAGACATTATTTGACAACGAAGGTCCATATGGTCAAGGCCATAGTCTTCCCAGTGGTCACGTATGGTTGTGAGAGCTTGACCATAAAAATTGTAGAACGCCGAAGAATTGATGTATTCAAACTGTGGTGCTGGAGAAGACTCTTGAAAATCCCTTGGACAGCTAGGAGATCAAACCCCAGTCAATTTTAAGGGAGATCAACCCTGAATATTCACTGGAAGGACTGATGCTGAAGCTGAAGCTCCAGTATTTTGGTCATCTGATGCAAACAGACGACTCATTGGAAAAGTCCCTGATGCTGGGAAAGATTGATGGCAGAAAGAGAAGAAGGCATCAGAGGATGAGAAGGCTGAATGGCAACACCAATGCAATAAACATGAACTTGGGAAAACTCCGGAAGATAGTGAGGGACATGGTAGCCTGGCATACAGTCCGTGGGGTCTCAAAGAGTTGGACACGACTGAGGAACTGAACAACAATAACAGAGTCATGGACAGAGGAGCCTGGTGGGCTACAGACCATTGGGTCGAAAAGACTCAGACATGACTGAGCGACTAACACATACACCTTACTCTTGAATACTCCACACTCTTTCACACATAGTCAGTCAACAAATCCTGAAGATTCTACCCCAGAAATCTCTCCCAAATCCATTTCCCCTTCATCCTCACTGCCTTGCTCTAGCTCAAGGTTGCATTGCCTTTTTCCTAGTCTATTGCACAAAAACATCTTTTCTGGGTTTTTCCCCACTGGAGGTCATTATCCACATTGCTTCTAAAATTACGTTTAAAACACACACACATGCAATGCCACTTTATGCTTAAAAACCTCTACTGGATTCCTGCTGCATGCAGAATAATTTACATAGCAATCTCCTTAGTTTTGAGGACAATCAGGTTATTCCCAACTTCCTGAAATTATCAAGAAAACTGTGAGGAGAGTCTTGTAGTTACAGCTGTAAATTGCTGTTGTTCAGTCGCTCAGATGTGTCCGACTCTTTGCGACCCCATGGACTGCAGCATGCCAGGCTTCCCTGTCCTTCACCATCTCCTGGCGTTTGCGAAAACTCATGTCCATTGAGTCGGTGATACCATCCAACCACCTCATCCTCTGTAGATGTGATCTATTCCCTTAGGATGAATTCCTTAAAATGAAACTGCCAAATCAGAGGATATGAACATTGTCAAAGGCATTTGATGCCTGCCGTTAAGCTGCTCTCCAGAAATGTCATACTTAAGTCATACTCACCAGAAGTGTGTACTACAACTTACTAGAATTCACGTGTTTTCACAGAGTAGAAATGTGTTTTCTTCATTTTCAAATCATCAGAGCTGGAATACTGAATGGCACATCAGTTCAGTTCAGTCGCTCAGTCGTGTCCGACTCTTTGCAACCCCATGAATCACAGCATGCCAGGCCTCCCTGTCCATCACCAACTCCTGGAGTTTACCCAGACTCATGTTCATCGAGTCAATGATGCCATCCAGCCATCTCATCCTCTGTCATCCCCTTCTCCTCCTGCCCCCAATCCTTCCCAGCCTCAGGGTCTGTTCCAATGAGTCAACTCTTCGCATGAGGTGGCCAAAGTATTGGAGTTTCAGCTTCAACATCAGTCCTTCCAATGAACACCCAGGACTGATCTCCTTTAGGATGGACTGGCTGGATCTTCTTGCAGTCCAAGGGACTCTCAAGAGTCTTCTCCAACACCACAGTTCAAAAGCATCAATTCTTCAGTGCTCAGCTTTCTTCACAGTCCAACTGTCACATCCATACATGACTACTGGAAAAACTGTAGCCTTGACTAGATGGACCTTTGTTGGCAAAGTAATGGCTCTGCTTTTTAATATGCTATATAGGTTGGTCATAACTTTCCTTTCAAGGAGTAAGCGTCTTTTAATTTCATGGCTGCAATCACCATCTGCAGTGATTTTGGAGCCCCCCAAAATAAAGTCTGACACTGTTTCCACTGTTTCCCCATCTATTTCCCATAATGTGATGGGACCAGATGCCATGATCTTAGTTTTCTGAATGTTGAGCTTTAAGCCAACTTTTTCACTCTCTTCTTTCACTTTCATCAAGAGGCTCTTTAGTTCCTCTTCACTTTCTGCCATAAGGGTGGTGTCATCTGCATATCTGAAGTTATTGATATTTCTCCTGGCCATCTTGATTCCAGCTTGTGTTTCTTCCAGCCCAGCGTTTCTCATGATGTACTCTGCATAGAAGTTCAATAAGCAGGGTGACAATATACAGCCTTGATGTACTCCTTTTTCTATTTGGAACCAGTCTGTTGTTCCATGTCCAGTTCTAACTGTTGCTTCCTGACCTGCATACAGGTTTCTCAGGAGGCAAGTCAGGTGGTCTGGTATTCCCATCTCTTTCAGAATTTTCCACAGTTTATTGTGATCCACACAGTCAAAGGCTTTGACATAGTCAATAAAGCAGACATAGATGTTTTTCTGGAACTCTCTTGCTTTTTCGATGATCCATCGGGTGTTGGCAATTTGATCTCTGGTTCCTCTGCCTCTTCCAAAACCAGCTTGAACATCTGGAATGTCACGGTTCACGTATTGCTGAAGCCTGGCTTGGAGAATTTTGAACATTACTTTACTAGTGTGTGAGATGAGTGCAATTGTGCAGTAATTTGAGCATTCTTTGGCATTGCCTTTCTTTGGGATTGGAATGAAAACTCACCTTTTCCAGTCCTGTGGCCACTGCTGAGTTTTCCAAATTTGCTGGGATGTTGAGTGCAGCACTTTCACAGCATCATCTTTCGGGATTTGAAATAGCTGAACTGGAGTTCCATCACCTCCATTAGCTTTGTTCGTAGTGATGCTTTCTAAGGCCCACTTGACTTCACATTCCAGGATGTCTGGCTCTAGGTGATTGATCACATCATCATGATTATCTGGGTCATGAAGATCTATTTTGTACAGTTCTTCTGTGTATTTTTACCACCTCTTCTTAATATCTTCTGCTTCTGTTATGTCCATACAATTTCCATCCTTTATCGAGCCCATCTTTGCATGAAATGTTCCCTTGGTATCTCTAATTTTCTTGAAGAGATCTCTAGTCTTTCCCATTCTGTTGTTTTCCTCTATGTCTTTGCATTGATCACTGAGGAAGGCTTTCTTATCTCTCCTTGCTATTCTTCGGAACTCTGCATTCAAATGGGAATATCTTTCCTTTTCTCCTTTGCTTTTCACTTCTCTTCTTTTCACAGCTATTTGTAAGGCCTCCTCAGACAGCCATTTTGCTTTTTTGCATTTCTTTTTCTTGGGGATGGTCTCGATCCTTGTCTCCTGTACAATGTCACGAACCTCTGTCCATAGTTCATCAGGCACTCTGTCTATCAGATCTAGCCCTTCATTTCTCACTTCCACTGTATAATCATAAGGGATTTGATTTAGGTTATACCTGAATGGTCTAGTGGTTTTCCCTACTTTCTTCAATTTAAGTCTGAATTTGGCAATAAGGAGTTCATGATCTGACCCTCAGTCAGTTTCTGGTTGTGTTTTTGCTGACTATATAGAGCTTCTCCATCTTTGGCTGCAAAGAATATAATCAATATGATTTCAGTGTTGACCATCTGGTGATGTCCATGTGTAGAGTCTTCTCTTGTGTTGTTGGAAGAGGGTATTTGCTATGACCAGTGCATTCTCTTGGCAAAACTCTAGTAGCCTTTGCCCTGCTTCATTCTGTACTCCAAGGCCAAATTTGCCTGTTACTCCAGGTGTTTCCTGACTTCCTACTTTTGCATTCCAGTCCCGTATAATGAAGAGGGCATATTTTTGGGATGTTAGTTCTAGAAGGTCTTGTAGGTCTTCATAGAACCGTTCAACTTCAGCTTCTTCAGCATTACTGGTTGGGGTGAATGACACATGGTACTCAGCAAATGTTTGCTGAATGAATGAATGAATGAACTGAATAAACAGAAAAATCCATTAAATGCTCCATGATGTGTATCTAGCTTAAAATAAATATATCATAACAACTGCTAGACAATGTCTAAACCTGTCTCATGTAGGATTCATCCAGTAGCACCTTTGTACACATGGGACTGATATTTGTGAAAGTGAATGTGAAAGTGAAAATGAAGTCACTCAGTCGTGTCCGACTCTTTGCGACCCCATGGACTGTAGCCCACGAGGCTCCTCCATCCATGGAATTTTCTAGGCAAGATATTTGTGGGATACTCCACAATTGTATTTCATCCAGGGAAGAAATCCTTCCATCCTATTCATATTCACTACATATATCCAGACTCCATCTTAATTTCTTCAATTTTCCATCATCACCTCTGCAGGTTAGATGCTATCTGGAAAGGAGTCACCCTAAATGGTAAGATGAGTTAAAAGGATGTTCACGGGGCATCCCTGGTGGCTCAGTGGTAAAGAATCCACCTGCCAATGCAGGAGACGCAGGTTTGATCCTTGGGTCAGAAGATCCTATGGAGAAGGGACTGGCAACCCACTCCAGGATTCTTGCCTCGGAAATCCCGTGGACAGTGGAGCCTGGCAGGCTACCGTCCACAGGGTCACAAAAGAGTCAGACCTGACTTAGCAACTAAACAACAAACAAAAGTTCACAAATTTATATTTCCAAATGGGTACACTAGACTCTCTGTACCTGCAGATTCAACCAACTGCAGAATAAATATACCTGGGAGAAAAAGCTCCCCAAGTTCCCAAAGAGCAAAATGTATACTTGCTGCTCAGTGGCAACTATTCACACTGTATTTACAGCTATTTCCATATTATTTATATTGTGTTAGGTATTATAAGTAATCTAGAGATGATTTAAAGTATACAGAAGGATGTGTGTAGGTTATAAGGAAATCCTGCACCATTTTATATAGAGGACTTGAGCATCTGCAGATGTTGGTATCCAGGGGATCATAGAACCAATAGCGCAGGGATAGTGAGGGATGGGGCTTCCCAGGTGGCGCTAATGGTAAAGAATCAGATTGCCAATGCAGGAGACACCAGAGACATGGGTTTGATCCCTGGTTCAGATAGATCCCCTCGAGAAGGGAATGGCAACCCACTCCAGTATTCTTGCCTGGAGAATCTCACAGACAGAGAAGCCTGGAAGGCTACAGTCTATGGGGTCGCAAAGAGTTGGACACGACTGAAGCGACTGGACACACAGGCAGTGTGGGATGCATCCCTCTGTTATACAGCTCCACTAGAATAAATGTCTCCAAAGCACCTCAATTTAAATCCCTTCCACGGGTGGTTACAGTTTTGTTCCAGCCAGTCAGCCAAACCAGAAAATGAGTATTTTGTCCTATAGATCTGGCTGATATTACCCAGGAATATCTTAATTTATTAACCTAGACTATCCCTTCCTCTCTACTTCTATTCCCATTGAACTAATTTGGGCTCAAAAGATTGCTACCCTTGGACAATTATTTTCATCACTGATTTTTAGCAGGTTGGAGATACAGTCAGTATCATTTGGTGGTCATTTGGTGGTCCTTGGGAGAATGAAACACAGGAGTGGAAAGTGAAAGTGTTAGTCGCTCAGTCGTGTCCGACTCTTTGGGACCCCATGGACCATAGCCTGCCAGGCTCCTCTGTCCATGGAATTCTCCAGGCAAGAATACTGGAGTGGGTAGCCATTCCCTTCTCCAGGGGATCTTCCCAACCTGGGGATCAAACTTGTGTCTCCTGCATTGCAGGGAGATTCTTTACTGTGTGAGCCACCAGGGAGGAGTGAAGGTGGCATAAAATTAGAGGTAGTGATATCATTGGGAAAGTCTAACTGTAAAATACGTAAATACTTCCCAAAATTTAATGTGCTTAAAATCCAGATGGTCCGGGGTGAGAGTCTGAGATTCTTAGATGTTCCCAAGTGATGTCAAGGCTGCTCGTTCTGGGACCACACTTTGAGTAGCAAGACTTTACATGCGAAACAATGAGGGCTTGAAACAATGGCAGCAGAATCAACAGGAAGACAATAAAGAAAGCTATTAAAGAAACAGGACTTGTTGACTGAGCTACCTAGGCAACTTGAGCATGAGGCAGCCACATTGAGTTGACATAGCTCCTGAGAATGGTACAGAAGGGATGTTCAAATTAATCAGTGCAACTTTGCTTTAGAATGACAGCTTTTAGAAAATAACTCCCAGATAACTAACCCATATGTTATCTTTAAGAAGATCCATGGAGATATTGGAACCCTCCAGTTAAGATTCTCTAGCAATACAAATTTTTCTGAAGCACAAAGTAAGGCGAAATACAAAGCATTTACTCAGCATATACTGCAAGCCAATCACTGCATGCCTCTGCATGTTATTCCCTCTCCTGAAATATCTCCATGCCCAAAAGACACAAACACACACACATGAACTGACCATTTCTTCCCTTGTGTCACTGTAGTATCTTTCATATACTTCTTATCACACTGCTGAGGGCAATTCTATTCATACAATCCTAGAAAGAGTGTGGGTTTTGAAATGAATCAAACTACAGTTCAAATTGGTGGCTCAGCTGGTAAAGAATCCGTCTGCAATGCGGAGACCCAGGTTCGATCCCTGGGTTGGGAAGATCCCCTGGAGAAGGGAAAGGCTACCCACTCCAGTTTTCTGGCCTGGAGAATCCCCTGGACTGTATAGTTCATGGGTTGCAAAGAGTCGGACACGACTGAGTGACTTTCACTTCACCGTTCAAATTATAGCTCTGCTATGTATTGGGTTGATGACGAAGACAAGTCCCTTCGTTTCCTCAGCTATAAAAATGGAATTGCTGGGACTTCCGTGGTGGTGCAGTGGCTGAGATTCCGTGCTCCCAATGCAGGAGGCCCGGGGTTTGATCCCTGGTCAGGGTACTAGATCCCATATTCTGCAACCAAAAGATCCTGTATACTGCAATTAAAGATCCCATGTGGCCAAATAAATATATATATATTTTTTAAATGGAGGCGCTATCTACTGTGAGGTCATGTGTAGCCTTTAAGACGCTTTCTATCGAATAACAGGAGACCTAATTCACCATGGTTTGAATAATAAAGAGAATCTATCAATTATTGAAACAGTAAAGCCCAGAGGTAAAGCAGGCTTTGAAACAGGCTGGTGTAAAGATTAAGAAATCAGCAGGATTTTTCTGAGATTCTTTCAATGATACATGCCTCTTCCTGTGCCCTTTATGCTAGTAAAAACCATTACAGCAGTTCTAGGGTTCACATCTGTATTAATATCTCAACTGGAAAAATGAGAGAATGCCTTTGTTTGCCTTTTCCAGCTAAAGTGAGCAGTATCACTCTGCTAACACCTAATTGGGCCACTGCAGGTCACATGACCACCCCTGAAACAATCACTGTAATCAGAGGCCAGAAATGTGCGGATTGGCTTCCCCTCGATCAGGTGCTCCACCCTTGGAGCTGAGAGTGGAACCACCCTCCCTGAGGCTCTCCACACGGAAATTGGGAGCTATGGGGGAGGAGGGTGGAGAATGGATGCTGGAGAGGCTGGCGAACTATTCACTACACCACGCCCATTAGTACATTGCATAAAGGACATGGCGCAGAACCATGTCTGCAGTTTGTGGGCACACAGTAAGTGGTAGCTGTAATTCGCTTATAAGTCTGTCTACTGGGCCATAAGCAAGCTGAGAATGAGGACCTTCTCTCACCTCAGGCATCCCTCATACCTAGCACAGCACCTGGGACATAGCATAAATATTTGTTGAATTAATGTTAATGGTTGGAACGGGAAATACAAAGTGATAAATTACAGAAATTATAGAAACTATAGATTATAGAAATGATTTCATGACTTCAGGAAATATGAAAACACATACTCTTGTTGTTCCACAGCATTAATAAGATAACCAAGCTGCATATAGTTGAATTACAGACTAGAGTTAAAACTGGAATATATTCCAGTACATATTTTGTGTATGCATGCTCAGTCGCTCAGCCATGTCCAAATCTTTTGTGACCCTATGGACTGTAGCCCGCCAGGCTTCTCTGTCCATGGGACTTCCCAGGCAAGAATACTGGAGCAGGTTGCCATTTCCCTTTTACCACTGAGCCACCTGGAGAACCGGTACATATTTTAGGGGTCTGCTATAATTCTTGGTCAATTCAGAAAAGAAATGCTAAGTAAAGGGTCATTATCTGCTTATAGGAAAACAAGTTGCAAGAGGATGGCTGATCTATTTTATTATTTTCCAGATCTTCAGAATCAATGTCAATTTAAAAGATACTAACATTGATTAATCCCACTATGTGCCAGGAGCTGTCCTTCAAGCTTTCACAAATGTGATCTCATTTAATCCTGAGTAAATCAAGGTGGTGAAAGGTAATCTCCTAACCCAGGATCAGACAACTAGTAAATAAAGACCCAGGTGCTGAGAGGCACATGCCTCAAAATCATTCTGCTCATTACCAGAAAAGATTTCCTTGCATAGACCTCAGGGATTTACAAAGGAAATATTGGATTACCGCAATGTGACTCATCAGCCCAATTTAGTATTACCTATTCATTATAATGCAATGATGCTTGCATAACAGAGAATGCTGTTGTATTTCTGCTTGTGGCTCTGTAGCAGCCATACGTAGATCACAGGACCCCTGAGCATAGGCTAATTCCATGACCTACAAACGCAATCAATATTAAGAGCAGTTTTAATTGCTCATATTTATGTGTTGAAAATATACGGTCTAATTTTGATCAGTGGTAGCATCTAGGTAATGCTGACTCAGAATGGACACATTTGTTGTTGCCATGAGAAGTGGAAAAGCTGAATCACAGTGTACCACAGAAAATGTTACCACTATTAATATAACATGTGCTGAACAGTGAGCAAGATGGAATCAGACCATCTCTGACCAACAGGTTCATCCTTCTACCAGGAGACAGATCCAAGAAATGTCATGGTCCTATGTCCCTATGTTGTATTATGTTCTCCATCAACTAGGCTAATTATTAGTGTGTGGTTATCTGGTCAACAGGGCTTCCCATGTGGTGCTAGTGGTAAAGAACCTGCCTGCCAATGCAGGAGACATAACATGCTGAGCGATTGAGCATGCATACACAAAATATGTACTGGAATATATTCCAAGTTTAATCCAGACTGTAATTCAGTTTGGTTTGACCCCTAGGTCGGGAATATCCCCTGGAGGAGGGCATGGCAACAACCCACTCCAGTATTCTTGCCTGGAGAATCTCATGGACAGAGGGCTAACCCTGGTGGGCTACAGTCCATGAGGTCACAAAGAGTCAGACACGACTGAAGCGACTTAGTACACCAGGCACATTGGTCAACATTGCCAGTGTGATGTACCATCTAAAAAAGGACTGCAAACTCAGGGCCTTCAAGGGCCTACATTGGACAGGTTGTAAGAGAGTAGAGAATGAAGTCTATAGTGAACTATCTAATGGAAGCAGATACTGTAATACAATGCTCAATAGAGGACTATAGCAATCAGAGGACCACATCTTCCAGGAGATGCCAGAGACTCAGAGTTTTAACATGAAATTTCCAAAGTCTCCAAACCTTGTGATTGCCATAAAAAGCACACTTGTGGGCCAGATTTGTCCGTTCTCCGCTGCATGCCTCTGTTAAAAGACTCTAGTTCACCTCCCATTTCTTCTCTCTTGTGGAAGGCTGAACTTTCTTGGGTTCCAGTTTTTATTTACTTATTATTTGTTGCCTACACTGGGTCTTTGTTGCTGCAGGTGGGCGTCTCATTGCCGTGGCTTCTCTTGGTGTGGATCACGGGCTTCAGTAGTTGTGACTCCCGGGTTTAGTTGCCCTGCAGCACACAGGATCTTCCTGGAGAAGGGATCAAACCCATGTCCCCTGTGCTGGCAGATGGATTCTTAACCACTGGACCACTAGGAAAGTCCCCAGTTTTCTTTTTGAGATAAGAGTATCTAATATATGCTGTAGTCATCTATTTGCCAACATCTGTTGAATCATAGAAAAAACAAGAGAGTTCCAGAAAAACATCTACTTCTGCTTAATTGACTATGCCAAAACCTTTGGCTGTGTGGATCACAACAAACTGTGGAAAATTCTGAAAGAGATGGGAATACCAGACCACCTGACCTGCCTCCTGAGAAATCTGTATGCAGGTCAAGAAGCAACAGTTAGAACTGGACATGGAACAACAGACTGGTTCCAAATCAGGAAAGGAGTACATCAAGGCTGTATATTGTCACCCTGCTTATTTAACTTATATGCAGAGTACATCATGCGAAATGCCAAGCTGGATAAAGCACAAGCTGGAATCAAGATTGCCGGGAGAAATATCAATAACCTCAGATACGAAGATGACACCACTTTTATGGCAGAAAGCAAAGAACTAAAGAGCCTCTTGATGAAAGTGAAAGAAGAGAGTGAAAAAGTTGACTTAAAACTCAACATTCAAAAAACTAAGATCATGGCATCTGGTCCCATAACTTCATGGGGAATAGATGGGGAAACAATGGAAACAGTGACAGACTTTATTTTCTTGGGCTCTAAAATCACTCCAGATGGTGACTGCAGCCATGAAATTAAAAGACTTGGAAGACTTGCTTCTTGGAAGAAAAGCTGTGACCAACCTAGACAGCATATTAAAAAGCAGAGACATTACTTTACCAACAAAGGTATGTCTAGTCAAAGCTATGGTTTTTCCAGTAGTCATGTATGGATGTGAGAGTTGGACCATAAAGAAAGCTGAGCACCAAAGAAGTGATGCTTTTGAACTGTGGTGTTGGAGAAGACTCTTGAGAGTCCCTTGGACAACTAGGAAATCAAACCAATCAATCCCAAAGGAAATCAGTCCTGAATATTCATTGGAAGGACTGATGCTGAAGCTGAAACTGCAATACTCTGTCTACATGATGCGAAGAACTGAGTCATTGGAAAAGACCCTGATGCTGGCAAAGATTGAGGGCAGGAGGAGAAGGGGTCAACAGAGGATGAGATGGTTGGATGACATCACCCACTTGATAGACATGAGTTTGAGTAAGCTCTGGGAGTTGGTGATGGACAGGGAAGCCTGGCATGCTGCAGTCCACGGGGTTGCAAAGAGTCGGATACGACCAAATGACTGAACTGAGACATCGAGAAATTAAATCAATTCATTTTATTATTTTTATACAATGTTAAAGGTTACACTCAATTTACAGTTATTACAAAATGTTGACCATATTCCCCATGTTGTACAAAGCACTCTTGTAACATTCCTTACATCCAATACTCTGTACCTCCCAGTACACAACTCCTATGTTGCACACCCCCCACCCTGGTAACCACTAGTTTGTTCTCTATATCTTTTGAGTCTGCTTCTTTTTTGTTATATTCACTAGTTTGTTGTAGTGTTTAGATTCCACATACGAGTGAAAGCATACAGTATTGCCTTTCTCTATCTGACTGATTTCACTTAGCATAATGCCTTCCAAGGGCTTCCCAGGTGGCACTAGTGGTAAAGAACCTGCCAATGCAGGAGACAAGAGACACAGGTTCAATCCCTGGGTCAAGAAGATCCCCTGGAGGAGAGCATGGCAACCCATTCCAGTATTCCTGCCTGGAGAATCCCAGGGACAGAGGAACATGGTGGGCTACAGTCCACAGGGTCACAAAGATTTGGAACATGACTGAAGCAGCTGTGCAGGCACAATGCCTTCCAAGTCCATCCATGTTGCTGCAAATGTCAAAATTTCATTCTTTTTTCTGGCTGAGTAGTTTTTCATTGCATACCACACCTTCTTCATCCATCTGTTGATGGACACTTAGGTTACTTCCATATCTTGGCTATTGTAAGTAATGCAATTTTAAAATAAAGTATTTCTGTTTATGGTCTTCATTTATTTACTCAATCACAGTATCTATGTAGTACCCATTATAGTATATTTCTGGGAGCTTAGGATACACCTGCCAGCAAGATAGACAAAGAACCTTGCACTCCTGGAGCTTGGGGGAAGAGAAGGGTGGAAACATTTGATAAGCAACAAACATAATAAATAAGTAAACTATATAGGACAGAAGATGTATTACATGCTATGGAAAAATGAAGTAGAGCCAAGTCAGCAGGATTGGGTGGAGGGTGGGGAATACAGGGGAAAGGGGAGGGGGGCGTTGATGGCAATTTTAACCAGTGGTAGGGGTAAAACTTATTGAGAAGATGCATTTAAGCAAAGAATTGAAGGAGTTAAGGGAGTTGGCCATGAAATTATCATAGAGAAGAGCCAGTGCAAGCGTCCTGTAGTCTCCAGCCTCCATGAGGGTGACCCCTGCCTCCTGGGGTTCATGCCCTTGAGGGCTGGATTTAGAAGAGAAGAGAGTGTGGCAGAAGTGAAAGTGTGTGACTTGAAAACTAAGTCACAAAAGGCCTGTGTTGGGGTTTTCTTGAGTGTTCTTTCTCTGAGTTGAATCTCACTTTAGGGAAAGCCATGTTGGGAGCTGCCCAATGGAAGGGTTCATGTGGTGATGAACTGAGGCCTCCAGCCAATAGCCAGCTGAGTGAGTTTGGAAGCAGGTCCTCCAGCCCATCAAGTCTTCTTCACCGACAGCAGCCCCAGCTGCCATCTCGACTGTAATCTCATGAGACATCTGGAGCCCCAACTACTCAGCTAAGCCACCCCTGGTTCCTGAGCCACGGAAACTTTGTGAGATAATGCATGGTTTTTGTTTTAATTATACTTTGGGGTAATATGTTACACAGCAGCAACTGAATAATATAGACCCTAAAGCAAGACTCCGGAGAAGGCAATGGCACCCTACTCCAGTACTCTTGCCTGGAAAATCCCATGGACGGAGGAGCTTGGTAGGCTGCACAGTCCATGGGGTCACTGAGAGTCGGACACGACCGAGCGACTTCACTTTCACTTTTCGCTTTCAAGTACTGGAGAAGGAAATGGCACCCCGCTCCAGTGTTCTTGTCTGAAGAATCCCAGGGACGGCGGAGCTTGGTGGGCTGCCGTCTATGGGGTCTCACAGAGTCGGACACACTGAAGCGACTTAGCAGCAGCAGCAGCAGCAGCAGCAGCAGCAAAGCAAGACTGTACCTGGAGAATGTGAGGCAGAGAGGGAAGTAGTAGGAACTGAGCACAGAAGGTCAAAGCCAAGGTCAAGATGTGGTAGGATCTCCAGGCTTCTATAAGAATCCTGGCTGTTCCTCAGAGTGGGATGGAAAGCCACTGACAGAGTCATCCTCGGAGGAGTGGCATGAGATGACTAACTGGTTTGACCACTGAAAAAGAAGGTACGATTTTTTTTTAGCACTATATAATAAATTATTTCATATTCATAATTCAGAAAAACTCTTTATTTTTTTCCTTCCTTGCCACCAATTTCTGACCTTGATTATCCTGTCAGCCCTGTGTTTTCACCCAGATCTTCCTTGGATTTTTCAAGTCGATCTTAACATTCTAGCATTCTTCTTCCTTCAGGTGCGCATCCAGAAATAATATTTTGGATCCTGCCTGAAATCAGCAGAGCTATTTTTAAACCTTTGTAAAACCCAGACACTCTTTCTTTTAGAGGATTACCCTACAGTGTATCAAACATATTGAAATGCACCCCCATCCCACATTTAATATAAATGATATACTTATGAGAATTGAGTTGCAAATGACTGACCAACATTATATTTCTTTTTAAAGACATTTAAACTTATTCATTTTGATTTGCTAAGATTCTTTTTTGTATTTTGAAGCCTTATCTATGTATTTATAGACATATATGTATATATACATGCATGTATATGTGTATACATACACACACACGTTTCAAAGATCTTATAGATCCTTAAAGGTCAAAGACCCTAACTGCTGTGCTTATGTGAGACCCTAACTGCTGTGCTTGTGTGTGTGTGTGTGTGTGTGTGTGTGTGTGTGTGTGCACTAAGTCATACTTCAGTCATGTCCAACTCTTTGCAACCCTATGGACTACAGCCCACCAGGCTCCTCTGTTCATGGGATTTTCTCCTCAAGAATATTGGAGTGGGTTGCCATGCCTTCCTCCAGGGAATCTTTCCGACCCAGGGATCAAATCTACATCTCCTGCATCTCCTGCATTGGTAGGTAGATTCTTTACCACTGAGCCATCTGGGAAGCCCTAAGTTGTGTGATACAGACTATAAATCCTCTGAGAGTCAGGGAGAAAATAAAGCATAATAAAAGCCAAAACTGGCAGAGATGGCTTTATGGCAAGGTGTCTGGGGCAGGGCTTTGAAAACCAACTTTAAAATAGAGTAGGTGCTCAGTTCAACGTTTGTTGAATAAATGGATAAATGAATGAGTGAGCATAAGTACTATCGTGAATTTTTAGTCCCCTACCACCATTTATTGTATCCATGGCCCTACCCTGTCCCAGCAGCTCAGAGGAAGTAAAATACAGTTTTAAAAAAATGCTGATAATCCAGAAGTCAGTCAATTATTAGCTTTTGGATTTCAAAACAGTCTTTGGGAACCAATCATAGAAGGATTTTGAAAAGCTCTTACAGTCCAAAAACTAACTTCTGAGTATCAAAAGTCAAGTCCCTAAGGGCTCACAGCATAAAGTTTCTGCAATGATTGATAGATTTGTGAAGAACAAATGAAGATTCAGATGACCTTGCTCTGGGAGGTAGATTCCTTAACAGAGGGAGAACTGCAGGGGGCCCTAGGAGAGGAGTCCCTCGGGTTGGAGAGACGGCTTAGAGGGTTGAGTCAGCACGGAAAGGCCTCCAGCCTCTCTGGGGCAAGCACTGGACCTCATCAGCAAAGGGGAGCCAGGTCAAGGCTCACAAATAGCCCAAGTCACTGCCTAAGCCAAGTCCAGCCTGGGTCCATACCCAGGAGCTCTCAGACAGATTCATCTGTGGCTCAGACGAGATCCAGCCCTCTAAGTTATCCTGTGTGTAGGAATTCCTTGGCAGTCCAGTGGCTAGGACTCCACGCTTCACTGTAGAGGTCATGGGTTCGATCCCTGGCTAGGGAACTAGGATCCCACAACACACCAGCATGGCCAAAATAAGTAAATGAATTGTTCTGTGTGCATAAGCCTATTTTCCTTAATCCTGGGTAGAGAACAGAAGAGAAAGCTTTGCCATTCTGATTGAAGCCAGGATGGGGATGAATATGAACCTAGGAAATAGAAAAAAAAAACTTTTTTTCAACTTTGATTGACAAGTAGAATTTGGATAAAAAGAAGGCAAGGACACAGCCTCTTAGGATATGACACACAAGCAAACGGGACAACATAAAAACCAGTCTGTAGCAGGGAAAACACAGTGGGGAGTAACAGATAAATTGGTTTTTGCTTTTACCATTTGTCTGTATTGTTCATCATTCTTTCTACACATTTGCATTTAAAATTTGCCTTCTTTGGGGACCTCTCCAGTAGTCCAGTGGCTAAGACAAAAGGCCTGCAGTGCAGGGGGCCCAGGTTCGATCCCTGGTTAGGGAACTAGATCTCACATGCCACAATTAAGAGTTCACATGCCACAACTAAAGATCCTGCATGCTGCAGCTAAGACTCAGTGCAGCCAAATAAATAAATATAAATAAAATTTGCCTCCTCTAGCTTTTGCTTTACAATGGACTATTTTGTACACCTTTTTTCTTCTTTTTATTTTTTACAGAGTGAAATCATTTTCACTTCTTCAGAGCAAAGCATAATTGCTCCAAACTGTTGAGAAATGACTCTAGATGTATCTATTGCTCCTTAAAATTTCTTCCAGAGGGTAAAATAAATTATTTTTGTTCATTAACTCTTTTAAGAGAAGTCACACATCACCTGCAGGAGATTCTCTAATACTGTTCTCACAGATTCATTTTTAGCCAAAAGCCTGGAAATCGTGGTTCACTTTGGTAATACTTATCATCATAGAGCAAAAACAGTCTGCAAAAACTTGGCACGTTACAATTTTTGCCTAGTGGGTTTATATCTTACTGTTCAGTATATTAATACTTCTTGTCCCTTTATTAAGTCCTCTAAATATTATAAAGGATTTTTTTCTGGCATTCAACCCATGTATAAACTGACTTTTTCCCCACTTTCCTTTAGTAGCAAAAAATTAAAGTAAAATTGGCCAAAATGTGGAAGAATCTTTAATGACACACCATTTTCCCTCCTAAGAACATTCTTCTAATCTTCCATTTAGAGACCTGTGATTGAAGAAGTCAAGTGAACAGGGACTATTTTTACTTTGGTTCAGTAGTTTCTGTTTCAACTTTCCAATTTATTAATATAACCCTTATGCAGAAGACATTCAGAAAGAATGACCCGTGAAAATTTGACAAACCTGAACTTTACATGTAACTTGATTTCATCTGTTCTATAGCCATTCAAATTCTAGAACTAAAAGCTAAGTGCTGGGTAGAAGGAAGGGAATTCCAGCTCCCACCCTCCAAGTTACCTTCCTATATTTTAGGAATCTAAAATATATAATATAATCTCATATATTTATATTAATTTTTATATAAAATTAATTTATAATATTATATATAATATAATTCCCATTATATTCACAACAGTTTGATTATAATATTGAAAAAACCTAAAGGGACTTGATGGGAATGTAAATCAGTACAGTCATTGTGGGAAACAGTATGAAGTTCCTTAAAAAAAAACAAACTAAAAATAGAGTTACTGCATGATCCAGCAATCCCACTCCTGGACATACATCTGGAGAAAATTTAATTCAAAAAGATACATGCGCCCCAGTGTTCACAGCAGGACTGTTTCCAACAGCCAAGACATGGAAGCAACCTAAGTGCCCATCAACAGAGGAAAGGATAAAGAAGATTTGGTATATATATACTTTTGTTGCTGTTGCTCAGTCGCTAAGTCATGTCTGACTCTTTGTGACCCCCATGGACTGTAGCCCACCAAGCTCTGTTCATCTGCAGGCAAGAATACTGGAGTGAGTAGCCATTCCCTTCTCTAGGGGATCTTCTTGACGCAAGGATCAAACTGGGGTCTCCTCCATTGCAGACAGATTCTTTACCATCTAAGCCCCCAGAAAGTTTGCTCAAATTCATGTCCATTCTATTGTGTATGGGATTCTACTCAGGCATAAACAAGAATTACATAATACCATTCTCAGCAAGGTTATCATACTAAGTGAAATAAGTCACATAGAGAAAAAATCACAGGATATCACTTATATGTGGAATCTAAAATATAATACAAATGAATGTATTTACAAAACGGAAATAGACTCACAGACATAGAAAACAAATTTATGGTTACCAAAAGGGAAGGGGTGGGGAGGGATAAATTAGGAGTTTGACATTAGCAGATGCACACTGTGCTGTGTGTGCGTAGTCGCTCAGTCACATCCAACTCTGTGACCCCTTGGACTGCAGCCCACCAGGCTTCTCTGTCCATGGGGATTCTCCAGGCAAGAATACTGGAGTGGGTTGCCATGCCCTTCTCCAGGGGATCTTCCCAACCCAGGGGTCGAACCCAGGTCTCCCACATTGCAGAGATACACACTACTATATAAAAATTAGATAACCAACGAGGAGCTACTACATCACACTGACTACATAGCACAGGAAACTATATTCAATATTCTGTAATAAATCATAATGGAAAGAATATGAAAAAGAACATACATATATGTGTATATATATGTATATAAATGGAATCACTTTGCTGTACATGAGAAACTAACACAGCGTTGTAAATCAACCATACTTCAATGAAAAAATATATGCTTTAAAACAAAAGCAGGATACAAATTCTGTTCAAGTTCCCATAGATTATAAATCAAGAGACACTGGAACATATCCAGGGACATAAAACAAGGTGCAAAAATTTCTTGGTCTAAAGGTATTGAAATCATATAGAATATGTTCTTTTATCAGTGTGGAATTATGTTAGAAATCAATATCAAAAGATAACTTAAAATAACCTACATATTTTCAAGTACAATGTGACATTTACCAAGAGAGATCTTTGACTTAGCCATAGTAGAACTGTTAGTCACTTAGTCATGTCCAACTCTTTGCAACCCCACAGACTGTAACCCGCCAGGATCCTCTGTCCATGGGATTCTCCAGGCAAGAATACTGGAGTGCGTTGTCATTCCCTTCTCCAGGGGATCTTCCTGATGCAGGCATCGAACCAAGGTCTCCTGCATTGCGGGAAGATTCTTTACCATCTGAGCTACAAGGAAGCTCTGTAGCTTAGCCATGGAAAGCCTCAGTAAAGTTAAGACTGGAAAAACAGAGGGTGATTGCAGAGAAGAAAGCATTTAAATGAGAAATTTTTATCAAAGACACTTTAAAAACCCCACATACTTGGAAATTAAATGTCCACTTTTAAATGGTGGTTGTATCTAAGAAGCCATAACAAGGAAAATTTAAAAATATTTGTAACAGAATAAATATGAAAAGAGCATTTATCAGAATTTGTTGTATATGGCTGAAGCTGCTCAATGCTGCTAAATACAATGTGGAATCTTGAATGAAGTATGAAAACAAATAATGGATACTAGCATAAAATTTTGTGAAATTTGAAAAAAATCTGTACTTTAGTAATACTATACCACATGTTAATTTTCTGTTTTTTTTTTTTAAATAACATAGCCATTTCTTTATATTCTCAGAAACGGATCAGAAGTTTCAAACCTCACTCAAACTCTTTTAAAATCTCTAAGATAATAATCTTTCTAGACTTTTAGCAATAATACTAGATGCCAGAATAAATGGAACTATATCAAAGTTTTGATTGAATGTAAACTAGAAATCTAGCATTCTATTCTATTTAGTCAAACAATTCGAACCAAAATGTCATAAATGTTTTAGCTAGGCAAAAATTCATAAGTTTTCTAAAATATATATTCTATTATACATGCTATTTATATATGATAAAATCTTGAGAAAGAAAAAAAAAGAGATAGAGAAATTGGAAAACAAGGACCTACTACATAGCACAGGGAACTATGTTCAATATTCCGTAATAAGCCATAATGGAAAGAATATGAAAAAAATGTGTGTATATATGTATATAAACTGAATCACTTTTCTGTACACCAGAAACTAATACAGCATTGTAAATCAACTATACTTCAATAAAAATTTTTCAATAAAAAATAAAGTTTAAAAATAAAACAATAAGGTAAAGAAAGGGACCTGAAAGTAAGATGCAGTGATACAGAATGGGGAGCCATGGAAAAATCTAATGTGACCCCGAGGCATGTGAGTATGTACACATGTTCACAAATAGCATAAATGTATACATTTGCTGAAGTCAACTCCAGAACAAAGCAACATATTTTTCAACGACATACTTGCAGTTCCTTCATGGACTGTGTTCAGGGAAATCTATTTCAGTCAACACAGTAGGAAAGGATTTAAACCAGGAAAAAAGAAATGAGTGGACTCCAGGTCAAAGGAGCCACAAGAACATGGGATGGTGGGAAAAGCAGCTTCAGTAAGTTTCCAGCTGAAGCTCAAGTTGGCCTCCTCATTATTAATAAGAGGAATCTTTAATAACGCATTTCCCCCAATTTAATGCTCAAAAAAAATAGCTCTTGAGAAATCAGTTGGGAATGACACCAATTCTAAATTTGCAGCTCTATCAGAGTACATACATTCATAGGATGTAGACCAAACATTTGGAAGAATTCAGTAAGTGACAAAAAGCACACACAGATAAGGACAACCTGTATCTCAAACCAGAGTGAAGACATAAACCTTATATTTGCAATAAAGACAATTAGGAAAGATTATAGGTTGTAAATCTCATTTCCTTTACATATTTCCCAGAATATTCATACCACCAATAACACAAAACAGTAATTTTCTGTATTTAACTAAAATTCATTTATTTTTCATATACATTAAATCACATTACCCTAAAAATTTAATATACATAAAATTTAAATTTAGAAATGAAGCAACCGGTGTTGTTTTTGCAACCCGTTCCACACAAAATACAAAGAGTACTTGGGCTCCATGGTTCAGAGGGGTAAGATACAGACACAAGTGTGAGAAGACGAACAAATAGTTCTTCATTATGAATATTAAAAAGGCAATATTCAGACACAGCAGGTGTCTGCCCCACTGTCTGACCTCAGTACTGAGGTAGGTTATCCATCACACTGACTGAGTCCTTCACTAGGAAGCATCATCAAACACTGTGATACTCTCAGCCCCGAAATGGCTTTTAATCCAATGACAATTCTCAGTCCCCAAAATTCACAGAATTCACGACATACATACTCCATCCACTGTCAACCTAAAGTGAAAATATAGTCAGTTCTGTTCTTTGGCAATTATTTGGTTACCTGACTGAATTTCCATTTCCAGGTCATATATGGAGGCTGGGGAATAGGCGTGTATAACCACCTGTGTATGCTTAGTCACTCAGTCATGTCCAACTCTCTGAAATCCCATGGCCTGCAGCCTGCCAGGCTCCTCTGTCCATGGGATTCTCCAGGCAAGAATATTGGAGTGGGTTGCCATGCCCTCCTCCAGGGGATCTTCCCAATCCAGGGATCAAACCTAGGCTTCCTACATTGCAGGCAGATTCTTTACCACCTGAGCCACCAGGGAAGTCCAAGAATCCTGGAGGGGGTAGCCTTTCCCTGCTCCAGAGGATATTCCCGACCCAGGAATCGAACTGGGGTCTCCCACATTGCAGGCAGATTCTTCACCAGCTGAGCTACCAGAGAAGCCCCTGCATAACCACCTACATATTATGATTTCAGGGGCCCCAGAAATTAATGTCCAGAGTAAATCTGTAACAGTTGTGAGCTGGGTGTCACCACTCAGACAACCACACTGCATGAGCCACAAACTATGAAATATTCACATAAATATTCATATACATAAACAGGAGGCATTATGCTGGGTTCTCCAGAGAAACAGAACCAATAGGATTATGTATATATAGAGAAAAGGAGATTTATTAAAAGGAATTGGCTCACATGATGATGGAGACAGGTCCCAAACTGCAGGGTGAGTGAGCAAGCTGGAAACCCAGGAGAGGCAACACATTAGTTCCAGCCTGAGTCTGAAGGCCTGAAGACAAGGCAAGCCAATGTGTAGCTCTCATCTGAAGGCTGACAGGCTCCAGAGACAGGAAGAGCCAATGTTTTGAGTCCAAAGGTAGGAAAAACGTCAATGTCCCAGTTTAAAGGCAGTCAGGCAGTAAGAATGCTATTACTCAGGATGAGGCCAAGCCTTTTGTTCTATTCAGGCCTTCAACTGATTGGACGAGGCCCACCCACATTAGGGAGGGCAATCTGCTTGACTTAGTCTACAATATACATGTCACTCTCACCCAAAAACACCTTCAGAGAAACACCTAGAATAATATTTGACCAAATATCTGGGCACCTCATGGCCCAGTCAAATTGACACATAAAATCAACCACCACAAAAGGGCTTCCCTCATAGCTCAGTTGGTAAAGAATCCACCTGCAATGCAGGAGACCCTGGTTTGATTCCCGGATGGAAAAGATCCACTGGAGAAAGCATAGGCTACCCACTCTAGTATTCTTGGGCTTCCCTTGTGGCTCAGCTGGCAAAGAATCCACCTGCAATGCAGGAGACCTGGGTTTAATCTCTGGGTTGGGAAGATTCCCTGGAGAAGGGAAAGGCTACCCACTCTAGTATTCTGGCCTGGAGAATTCCATGGAGTGTATAATCCATGTGGTTGCAAAGAGCTGGATACGATTGAGTGACTTTCACTTTCACTTTCTTTCAACAGTAATTTAGTGGTTTGGAGGAGGCCCAACTACCTTGATTCTACCCAATTCTTTTTCTTTTTCTTTCTTTCTTTATTTTTGGCTGTGTTGGGTCTTTGTTGCTGTGCCGGCTTTCTCTAGTTGCTGTACGTGGGTTTCTTATTGAGGTGGCTTCTCTTGTTGTGGAGCATGAGCTCAGTAGTTGTGGCGCATGGGCTTAGTTACTCTAGGGCATGCGGAATCTTCCCAGACCAGGGACTGAATCCATATCTCCCACACTGGCAGGTGGATTCTTAACCACTGGTCCACCAGGGAAGTCCTACGCAACTCTTAAAGACAAACAATCCATTCTTTAGAGAGTTAGAGAGAGGTATGAAGAGATGGTTTTCAGAGGGTGTGTGCAAGTTGGACCAGGGGCATCAAAGCCTTCAGGTCTTCACCATCTCTAAGAAAACACAATTTTCTGGGCCTGGGACCAACGTAGGTGAAGGTCTGAGCTGTATCCAACTTAAGACAGGACAGCTATCTGCACACAGGGATGAAAATGAAAGGGTCATCCATCCAGACTGCTCAGCAGCATTCTAGAGGCAGAAGACAGTTGAGAAATCCACAGATTACATTCATTCATTCAATAGTGTTACAGAGCTTCTGCTACATGCCAGACACTGTGCTAGACATTTCAGAAACAAGTATAAATAAGAACTATATTCTTCCTTTCAGAAGTTCATTCCAGTAGGGATTATAAATATGCAAACAATAATGATCACCCATTGTGGAAAGTTCACAATAAATTGCAACAATCTTTGCCCAGCTGGTTTTAATTCAATGGGAAGTAGACCACGTAATGTAAAGTATATCAGAAATCGTCTGCCATAACATACCCTCTTCTCTCCACCTCCATCCACCCAGCAATAGTTTCCTAAATCTCCATCCAGAGATTCGTTTGCATTAGTAATTTAAAAAGCAAAGCAAAACTCAACTAGAAAGGCTGTCATCCACATCTTAGTAAATTAGTTTAATAAACCTACTCTTCTAAATGTAGCTGAAATCAGTCACATGAAGAGAATGGGAGATTTGAGAGATGAGGAAAAGAAATGAGAACTGATTTGGAAGATACAGTACTAAGCCAGAGAGAATGCAGGCTTCCCTGGTGGCTGAGCGATAAAGAATCCCCCTGCAATGCAGGAGCCACAGGAGATGTGGGTTCAATCCTTGGGTCAGGAAGATCCCCTAGAGAAGGGCATAGCACCCCACTCCAGTGTTCTTGCCTGGAGAATCCCATGGACAGGGGATGCTAGAGGGCTACAGTCTATAGCATCGCAAAGAGTTGGACACGACTGAATCAACAGCACGCACGCACAGAGAGAATGCAGAGAACAGGCATCCAGAGGTAGAAGATTTTGGAAAAGAAAGGGGATGCTTCAAGGTCAAAATCTTTGGGCACAAGAACCTATTAAGTTTCTGATACTTTCAGAAGACGAACCTAATTTCGGATGGAACCTGCCTCCAAAATGTTTACTCACTTCAAAACTCTCCCAAGGGCTGAACTTCCTCCTTTTTCTTTCTCCAGAAGGAAGAATAGACCCAAAGAGCAAGCTCTGCTACCATCTCTCTGAATCAAGGCTATCATGTCACTGAACTGTGTGGTCTTTAACTTCATCACGGTTTCCTGTCCCCTAGCAGTGCCTGGGTGGTCAGGTTTGTGGAGGAATGAAGGACAGAAGAGAGCTTGTTATGGCCATTTGACAGAGAGAGAGAGGAAGGTATGGATAAAGATTTAAGGAAAGACAGACTTACAACAGGGAAGCGAATCAAAAAAACGTAAGCTTCTGATATATGCCTGTAATGTTAATCAGTTATTAACTATACACTTGGTTGACTATGGTTTATAATAGCTTGAAATTCCAAGTATATCGTTTATTGTTAAACCGGATTTCCCACTTCACTTATTCAGCCACTGACAATATTAAAAGAAAAATTTTCAATAGGTTTAAAATTGCATTTTCTATGACTTGGTTTCTTTAGATTCTAGGCATTGTAGGCAAAACTAGATTAAGTATAGCCAATGCAAGGTCAAGATTTTCAGGCACAAATAATCCATGAATGTTCTAATACTTTCAGAAGATGAACCTAATTTCAGATGAAAGCTGCCTCCAGAATATATGGTTAAGTATGTTCTGGGTATAATTTGTTTTGGCAAACAGTGTAGAAATTCATATGAAACTCTACTGAACTAACAGAAAATTGCCCACCTGGAAAAAAATAAATTTTCAGTAGCTTCAAATGAACCTTAAAGGATGACAGTCCTTGGAAGAGAAATAAAGCATGGATGAGTTAGAAATTGTAGTTTGGGGCTGTTATTTAGTTGCTAAGTCATGTCCAACTCTTTTGTGAGCCCATGGACTGTAGCCCACCAGGCTCCTCTGTCCACGGGATTCTCCAGGCAAGAATCCTGGACTGGGTTGCCATTTCCTTCTCCAGGGCATCTTCCCAACCCGGGGATCGAACTTGCATCTCCTGCATTTAGATACAACCTGAAATAGCAAAATTAAATTTCTACATCTGTATGTTTTATAGTGAAAGAAACAGAACAAAATTTTCTTCAAAGTATTAATAAACCCAAACTGCAATTATTAATGAAGTATTAGAATGTGGAAAATGTTTTCCTCTTTTGAGTCATCTTTTAGTAGCTGTTAATTCCTTTCCTCCATTGGACAGTTTTCTTATTCTGGACCCCCCCAAAATCAGTGCCAATAAGATAAAGTTTTCCTAAAGCACCCTTCATTTTTATGAACCCCTAAGTGCCAAATTTCACTCACTGTGTACTGGGCAAATCAATCACTTGGTCCATTGAATCACCTTAGTGATAGATTTTGAGGAAAACATTTTTCCATGCCATTCTCACACTTGGCTTCAGAAAATTTTCAATTCAGTTCAGTCGCTCAGTCATGTCGTAAGTATATGACTTTTAAGTATATGATTTATTTGAATTTAATAGATGTTAATGTATCTTACATTCCTGGAGCAAGAGTAAGGAAATTTCTAGACAGTTTAATTCTAAAATAATTGGGTTTTTGCATAGTTTTATAGTAGTTCTACAACTGAAGAGCTATTTCACAACATATAAGACATGTTTTTGTCATTTAAAAATGTATCCAGAGTAACTATAGTAAGGGCTACTCAGCAGTCTTCTAGATGAGCTTCAATATTACTTATGGTGGAAGAATAGTGTTTGAGAAAGTATTTGAGAATACAAACCTTGGAGGAAGAGAGAAAAGCTTATCATTCATACAAGTTGATAATCTTTAATTAATGATGTGTTACTCTGTACTGTAGAGAATATACAGCATGTATTCTCTGAATATTTGCAAATAATACCCTTTTAATTTTTATGCAAACCAAACAATAACAATAATAATAAAATAAAATTCTTACAATGGTTGCATACTTTAAGAATATACTAAAAACCACTGAATTATTTAAATTATCCAAATAAATGACATTGAGTGGGATTTAACCATTTAAATCACAATACATTCAATTCAGTTCAGTTCAGTCACTCAGGTGTGTCTGACTCTGCGACCCCAAGGACTGTAGCACACCAGGCTTCCCTGGCCATCATCAACTCCCGGAGCTTGCTCAAACTCATGTCCATTGAGTCTGTGATGCCATCCAACCATCTCATTCTCTGTGGTCCCCTTCTCCTCCTTCCTTCAATTTTGCCCAGCATCAGGGTCTTTTCCAATGAATCAGTTCTCCACAGCAGGTGGACAAAGGATTGGAGCTTCAGCTTCAGCATCGGTCCTTCCAGTGAATATTCAGGATTTCCTTTAGGATTGACTGGTTTGATTTCCTTGCAGTTCGAGGGACTCTCAAGAGTCTTCTCCAACACCACAGTTCAAAAGCATCAATTCTTTGGTGCTCAACATTCTTTATGGTCCAACTCTCACATCCATACATGACTATTGGAAAAAACCATAGCTTTGACTAGATGGGCCTTTGTTGGCAGAAAATTTTAAACACGTGCAAACTCTCACATTGCCTAATTCTTTCTCACCAAACCAACTATGATAAGTAAAATGGAGTAACTTTCATTAATTTTCCTACAAATGCAAAAGATTGATAGGTTGCAAATTATGCATGATTTTCAATTACAAGTAAGCTAGACAGAAGTATCTACATTATTCAAAGTTAAGGAATGGTTATGGATATTTCCCTCTATGTTAGAAGCTACATGCCTTTTTTTTTTTTTTTTTTTCTTTGCTCACTCCTTCAAGATCGCATCTCATCCTGGGGCTTCCCTGGTGGTCCACGGACTAGGACTCCATGCACCCAATGCAGGGGGCCCAAGTTCGATCCCTGAACAGGGAATCAGATCCCACATGCTACAACTAACAGTTTGCATGCTGCAACTAAGGATTCCATATGCCTCAACTAAACATCCCAAGTGCTACAACTAAGACCAGTGCAGCCAAATAAAAAATATTAAAAAAAAAAAAAAAAAGATATCATCTTATCCTACCATCACCACTCCAGTTCACAGACTCTCAGTCTTTTGACTCCATCTTTCAATATCCAGCTGTGGCATCTCCTCCATGGAGTCTCCCCAGATTGCTCAGGCACCATGATTTTAAAAGCTTATGTGCGTCCCTGGTGGCTCAAACGGTAGAGCCGGCCTGCAATGTGGGAGACCGGGTTCAATCCCTGGGTCAGAAAGACCCCCTGGAAAAGGAAACAGCAACCCACTCCAGTATTCTTGCCTGAAGAATCCCATGGACAGAGGAGCCTGGTGGGCTACAGTCCATGGGGTTGCAAAGAGTCGGACACGACTGAGCAACTTCACTTTCACTTTTCACTGCTTATGTCACCAGCCTATGGCTGGGTGGCATCACTACGGTAATAGTCAAGCTTTCTATTGACCACTTGTCATGGATGCCGTTCAGGTACTGAATGGTGAATTGGATTAGATCTCCTGAGAACCTGATTATCATTTTTTTTATACTTGCAACTAGATCAAGGACTTCCTTTTTAATTTTTTAAAAATATTTGCTTGGCTGCATTGGTCTTAGTAATGGCACATGGGATCTTTGTAGCATCATGAGGGATCTTTTGTTGTGGTGCATGGACTCTCTGGCACACAGACTCAGTAGTTGCAGTGCTCAGGCTTAGTTGCTCTGTGGCTTGTGGGATCTTTAGTTCCCCAGCCTGGGACTGAACCCAAGTCCTCTGCATTGGTAGACAAATTCTTAACCACTGGACCCCCAGGGAAGTCCTCGAGACTATGGATTTCTTTTAACAGTTATCGCATGCTGTTTATCCTCTTCACATCCCTACAGTGGCCATTTAATAACCTTTATTATTTACATGAGGGCTATGAAGTTTTATCTATATGGTTATCCTAGTGGACTATAACACTGGTTGCATCCACTCATGTAGAAGGAAAAGATCTCCCTTGAACTGAGAATTCATTTTTCAGTTATCTGGGTAAAAGGCCTATATCTGAAACTGGAAATGGAAACCAGGAAAGACAAGACTGGGCACCCTTGATTTTAATGGTAGCAGGGCCAGGCAGACAGCTCCCTGGGGGTGGTGGCCAATGGCATCATTATAAGGTGACTATCAAAGAGTCAGAAAAGGAGGCAAACTGGCTAGGTGCCATTACAGCTACAGGGCAAATACCCCAAAGGCCTGGACCCAGGATCAGAAAGCAGTCGTCTGTAAGCTTTGAAAACAAATGCTTTGACACCCTCCAAATTTCCCTTTTGTTTTCTACACGTATTAGGTGAAGTTGTTTTGAAAATCCAGTCTTCTTCAGCTCTGTCATGGGAAATGAATGAAAGGTTTTGCCTTTGCCTGAGCAACAGGGGGTCAGCAAAGAGGGCCAGGGGGCAACACACAAGCATGTTAAACAAACCTTATGTGGGACTTCCCTGGCGGTCCAGGGGTTGGGACTCCACACTTCCAAAGCAGAGGATGTGAGTACGTTCCCTGGTTGGAGAACTAAGAGTCCACACACTGCGAGGCACGGCCAAAAATTATGATTAAAAAAAAAGAGAGAGAAGAAGCAGCCTTATGGAATGAAGAAATTTGGAAGAAGAATAGCATCCATCTGGTCTATTCTAAAGCCTGGAAGGTCAGGAGCGTGTTTTACCAAGGACGGCAGCATTTTAAAACAAACATTGCATTATTTCAAATGAGTTCCATTTTTCACACTAAAGCACAAAAGGACTCTTGAGAAAAAGTAAAATGGTATTATTTGCAAAAATTCAGAGAATCCATGCTACATATCTCTGCAGTACAGAGTAACACATTATTGAGTCAAGATTATCATACTTTTATGAGTAATAAGCTTTTACCCATTCCCCCAAGGTTTGTTTTCACAAACATTTTCCCAAACACTACTCTTCCACCATAAGTAGTGCTGAAGCTGATCTAGAACGCTGTCAAGCAGTCCTTACTATAGATACTCTGGATGTGCTTTTTTTTTTTTTTTTTGATGGATAAATTGACTGATTGATCTCTAGTTGTGGCTTGTGGGCTCCAGAGCGTGGGCTCAGTAATTGCAGCACAAGATAGGGCTTAGCTGCCCCTGAGCATGTGGTATCTTCCCAGACCAGGGACTGAACCTATGTCGCCTGCATTGGCAGGTGGGTTCTTAACTACTAGACCACCAGGGAAGTCCTGGATATACTTTATAATGATAAAACATGTCTTACATGTTGTGAAATAGCTCTTCTGTTGTATGAACTACTTTTAAAACTATATGAAAAACCAATTATATTAGAATTAGACTCTCTAGAAATGTCCTTATTCTTGCCCCAATAATGTAAGATATATTAATATCCATTAGATTCATATAAATTGTATACTTAAAAGTCATATATTTATGACATATAAATTTAAATTACAAGTTATATAAATTATATGCTAAAATATTTAGGCAAACAAGCCTAAATTAATCTTAAATATAAAGTCTCAAGATAAATATATTAACATCGCAATGTTTCACATCCTTAAATTTGTGAAACACCCCATTGGAAACAACAGAATAGTGATGCAATTCTTGGGTGAAAATTGCTAAAACTTCCTAAAATAGTCACACAATTTTTAAATCCACTGACGTGGAAGACAGAAATGAAAAACTGGATTGAGTTTCTCATGTCAACCTTAAAAATTACCTATAAAGACTTATGTTAAAGCAGTAATTTAAAAAAATATATCATCAGTGTGAATTTCGGGATAAATATTTTCCCTGAAACTTAATAGAATTGAGTTCTTCCAGAAGAAAACTTGTTAATTTTTTTTTTTAGAAACTTCATTCAACATATTTCTTTTTAAAGCCAAATATTTTGTACATTTCATATATCTAGGAAATGGGATATTTAACCAAGCGAATATGCTAAAAACTAAAAACATTAACCAAAAAAAAAAAAACTATAAAAATAGAAAACATCAGTAAAATATACTCTATCCAGGACCACTGATCACACACTATTTTTTAATATATAAAATGTACTTGTAGAGCTTTAATATTAGCATAACAGTAAATTATTATACAATATTTTTGGGGGGGGAACCTGTTTATTCAAACTTTCTGATTGAATTCAGTGTAAGCAAAAATTTACTGTAAGGACTATTTTTTGTATAAAAAATAATCTGATTCAAAAGTGTTTAGGAGACAACCTGAGATTTTAGAAGAGATGTATACCATCAAAGTGGGGGTTTTCTACATCAACTGGCAATGAAATATTAGACCAGAAATAGTAATGATTATAAAATGCCACTTTGCCACTATCATTGATATTAACCAAGGTAGCAGAGGAGTCAAAGTGGAGTAGGAAATGGCAACCCACTCCAGTACTCTTGCCTGGAAACTTCCACGGAGAGAGGAGCCCGGCAGGCTACAGTCCATGGGGTCGCAAAGAGTCGGACACGACTGAGCACCACCACCATTAGAGAAGTGAAAATATTAGAGAATTAATACCTTCAGATTAGAATGGGGGAGAAAAAAAGGATATTTGGATAAAATTGAAAGTTATCATTGATAATTAAGAAGCAGTCACGTCTATAGGAAAGTAAATCTTCAAAAGGGGGCACGTAACTGGTAAGCAGAGTATTTTACCTGCAGGCAATTCACTGTGCTTCCCTAAGGGAAAAAATCAGTCCCTTTCAGGGAGTTCTTGACTTGTCATTTCTCTGGGGGCCTTTCAACTTCATCTGTCCCCTTTATACGACGGAAGGTAAAAGCTGATTTGAAGGTGCCATCACCATCCTGTTGTGAAAAACAGAGGAAGGTGGCCCACAGAAAACCACCGAGTCCAGTGTAAGCTGTTCGCCAGTGAATGGGAATGAGGCTGAAGTTGGTCAGCTGTAACAGAGAGAACACATCTGTGAGGGCTCCGTATAAACCAGACCCACAAATCAGCATTCTTAGTAGCTTGAAACTCACCTGTACAAAAGGCCAGTACATCAGACCACTCTGGAATAAAGGAAAACTTTATTAGGATGCTTTTAAATTGCACAAAGCGATCACACAGTTTGTTCTATAAAGCATTAAAAAAAAAAAAAAAAAAAACACCAGACAACAAAATAAATAAAAACAAAGATGAAACAATGGTTTAAAAAAGAAATACCAGGCAGGAAGGATGTGGAGGCGGTAGTATATTTCAGACTAAGCAGATTAAATTAGACTACTTATGGTCTCTCAAGTGGAGGAGGGTGGGAAGTTGTACAGAAAGCTGTGAGGCACAGGAATAAAGATTTTTATTAGTTATAGTCATAGATCTAGACTATAGAAAAGTCACCTGAATGAGGACCAATTCTGGAAGACAACTGCTTTCAAATCATTGTTAACAACACATATTTATCTATTGCAGTTTTCCTGTTTGCTCACGCAAATGATTCAGGAAAATACCGATAAAACACAGGATCGTCAATGAATTTTTGAAACTATAGACTAAACCCACTTTATAGTGGTTTTCTAATAATGTATGCTAGCTACTTCATGCTAGAGAATAAGTTTAGCTTTTAATATGGATTTATTTTAACAGGTTTTAACCTGTTGTTTTTGGGCTTTCCAGGTAACAGTGGTAAAGAATCCACCTTCCAATGCAGGAGATGCAGGTTCGATCCCTGGGTTGGGAAAATTCCCTGGAGAAGGAAAGGGCAACCCACTCCAGTATACTTGCCTGGGAAATTCCATGGACAGAGGAGCCCGGCAGACTACAGTCCACGGAGTGGCAAAAGAGTCAGACATCACTTAGCGATTAAACAACAACTGAGTATACAGTACAAGAGGTGACTTGTTTCAAGCCCTGGAATAACCCTGAGAAACATTTTCCTTTTCTGTAAATACCATTGTGATGTTTAGCAGATTCATTTCACGGGGACTCAGCAGAATGCATACCTGGAAACATCAGCTCTAAATGTGGCAAAGATTCCATTAAGCCACTCACATTCTACTATTCCTATTTTGCAATAACCTCTTTGACTCCAAAAATCACTGTAATCACTAACAAGAATAAATATAAGAATGTCAGAAATCATTGTGAACATTGAATAAAATTCAGAGACACATATAGACATTCTTAAAGGTTCTCCTTTAACCATTAAAACAAATTTAAAATCTGTCAAAACATTGTACCCTTGTGTCAACCATCTGGAGCCCTACTTTAAGAATATTTTTATTTAAATGTATTTTATGTTAAAAAGATACAAAAAAGGACTTCCCTGGTGGTCCAGTGGTTAAGAATCTGACTTCCAGTTCCGGGAGAAAGTTTCAGTTCCTAGAGAAAGTTTCAGTTCCTAATGGGGAACTAAATTTTCACATGCCTCGAGGCAAATAAGCCTGCACACCACAGTGAAAGATCCCTAGTGCGGCAGCTAAGACCCGACACAGCCAAATAAGTAAATATTAAAAAAAAAAACAAAAAGATACAGAAAGATCATGGTTGTATTTTCAAAAGTCTGTCTTACCTTATACGTATTCCAGAATTTCTGTCTCATGTCCAAAAATATGTCATCCTTTCCCTGGAGAATACTCATACCTATTTGCAAAAACACACACCAAAAGAATTTTAATAAGACTCAATAGGAAGAATACTGTGTAAGAGCTCACGTTCAAGTTTTCTATTTCAATATGCAAGGTGACCACCACTATCACTCACTCAATATCTCCCATCTGACCCAACAGTGAAAACAGAAGACAATCTGCATTCTAAGACTGGGTACATTTTAAAGTGATGATTAATATGAAGTGACAATAGCAGGGTATGAGGTTATAGCAGAATTATTTAAAAAAAAAAATAAGAGAATTCACAAAAACCTCAGTATAATCATAGTGGGACTATTGGCAACATTTTCCCTTTCCTTTCAAAAGATTTTGTGAAATTCTTAAATTTTTAAAAATTAGTTTCCTCCTTTTACAGAAAGGCTGCCAGACCCTGGGTGTTCTAGCAACTTCAGATTTCCCATCTAAAGAGGCTTTCAAATTCATCAATTCAGTGCTCCTAAAAGCATGTGGAAAACTTTAATGTTCAAAAACCCTGAAAAGGAAGTCAGGAGAAAAGAATAAAACCCTCTTATTTTAGGAAGGGTGTAAAAATAAGAGTGCCATATGACCCAGCAATCCCACTGCTGGGCATACACACCGAGGAAACCAGAATTGAAAGAGACGCGTGTACCCCGATGTTCATCGCAACACTGTTTACAATAGCCAGGACATGGAAGCAACCTAGATGTCCATCAGCAGACGAATGGATAAAGAAGCTGTGGTAAATATACACAATGGAATATTACTCAGCCATTAAAAAAATACATTTGAATCGGTTCTATTGAGATGGATGAAACTGGAGCCCATTATACAGAGTGAAGTAAGCCAGAAAGAAAAACACCAATACAGTATACTAATGCATATATATGGAATTTGAAAGATGGTAAGATAACCCTATATGTGAGACAGAATAAGAGACTCGGATGCATAGAACAGTCTTATGGACTCTGAGGGAGAAGGTGAGGGTGGGACGTTCTGGGACAATAGCATTGAAACATGTATATTATCATATGTGAAGCGGAACACCATTCCATGTTCGATGCATGAGACAAATGCTCAGGGCTGGGGCAATGGGATGACCCGGAGGGAAGGGATGGAGAGGGAGGTGGGAGGGGGGTTCAGGATGGGGAACACATGTAAACCCATGGCTGATTCATGTCAATGTATGGCAAAAACTACTACAATATTGTAAAGTAATTAGCCCCCAACTAAAATAAATAAATTTATTAAAAAAAAAAAAGTGCTTCAAAAATTCTCCCCCAACTCTGATTAGGAGGAAGGGGAAATAAAATCTTTTAAGTCAATTGCAGGGGATTCTTAGAACAGGACTTACAAGAAAACTGAGCCCAATATTGGTAATACCGCACTCCACTTACACAGCAGTAACTAAGGGCTAAGCACTTGATGTGCTTTCTTTCATAACCCTGGGCTGAGGATGGTCAAGTTACAAAGGAGGAAAAACGCTCAGGGAGGCTGATAGTGATCCAAGTGCAACCCAGGTGTGGATTCTGAACCAGATCTCATAATCAGAGCTATTCTAGCTTCCAAGGGAGCCCCAGCACAAAGGATCATCTAAGACAGGCAATTTCCAAGTCTAAAGAGCCTTAACAGACATCCAACCTACCCATTCCTACCTCCCCCATTTTTACAGGAGGAAAGGGAAGCAGGGTCCAGAAATGTGAAAAGAGAAACAAAGAAGCCGTGTGGGCAGGAATCTGTTTCAGGGTCCTTGGCCTTGACCCACAAGCCCAAGCAGCCCTGTGACTGCAGCATCTTTCTGGTTTCAGGCATACTGACACTCCCCAGGGAGATGAAGACCATGCCATGCTTTGTGCTTGTTTCAGGTGAGTCATTTTTCCCTATGAGCCTCAGTTTCCGTGTGTGTGTGTGTGTGTGTGTGTGTGTGTGTGTGTGTGTGTGTGTATTAGTCACTCATTTGTGTCTGACTCTTTATGACCACATAGACTGTAGCCCGCCAGGCTCTTATGTCCATGGAATTCTCCAGGCAAGAATACTGGAGTGGGTTGCCATTCCCTTCTCCAGGGATCTTCCCGACCCAGGGATCAAACCCAGGTCTCCTGCATTGCAGGCAGATTCCATACTGTCTGAGCCACCATGGAAGCCCCTTCCTCATGTGTAACATGGGAACAATGGTACCTGCCTCGCTGGGTTTTTTGAGAATTAAACAGGAATCTGATTCCCAAAAGCCAACACCACCACCCTCCACCCCATCACCATCGTACGAGGCCACTGCAGCAACAGGCATGAGGCAACTAGACAAACCTGGCCTGGGTGTCACTCCCTGGGATAAGGCACAGATCTTCTGATAAACCAGGCAGCTCCTGCTCCCAGGTCCTCTAGGCCCTGACCTCACGGACCCTGTCAACCTTGTGGTTGGCACTGTATCAGGCATGATTACTGTGGAATTTGTGAGCGAGTCTGGTGCTCAAAATGAGATCCATGGGGCAGTGTAGGTTCCTTCAAAGGGGTAACTTGATCACTTTGACCCGGTTTAGAAGAAAGCATCAACAGGCACTGACATGGCCCCTTGGGGGGAATCTGTGATCCCCAATGCCAACGCCAGGCCTAGGATCCTTGAATTTTCTTAATGGATGGGTGTCCCTCCTCTGCTCACTCCTTTCCAGGTGATAGAAAATGCTATGAAGGTGAAGGCCACAGAGCCCTCTCCACTGTTTTAGAATTTTAGGGTGCTAAGGAAAGTTCCCAAAGTTAGGCCCTCAGACTTCGTGGTGCACTTTCTGAGGAGAGGGGTTCCCTGCACCCTCACAGGTACAGAGTCCTCTCATTACAGGGGTCCAAGGTCTTCTCACATTTTCTGCGGGTTTTGATGTGGGGATGGGACTCCCTTCAGGTAAACCTTGTTACAAAAGCAGGAGAATGGCCCTGAGCACACATCCTGGGGGGAAAACAGGTAGGACCCGGAGGCTCAGATGGTAAAGAATCTGCCTGCAATGCAAGAGACCTGGGTTCGATCCCTGTGCTCCAGCAGATCCCCTGGAGAAGGAATTGGCAACCCACTTCCAGTATTCTTGCCTGGAGAATCCCGTGGACAGAGGAGCCTGGGGAGGCTACAGTCCATGGGGTCACAAAGAGTCAGACACGACTGAGCGACTAACAGTTGAACACTTAGGCGGGATCTCAGATTCCCCCGTCTCTGCCCCGACCATCCTGAATCCCCTCACATTTTGTTTTCGTGTTGGAAAGGTTATCCCTCCAGTGGAAATGAGGCCCCCAGACCCAGGCGTGAATTTTCCCAGGAGCAGGACCGCCTCTCCCCACCCCTTGTACCGTCCCACCCCCCGCCCCACAACCTGGTCACAACCTACCACAGAGACTATGGTAACGAGCTGAGGGTCTCCTTGATATTCCCGTGGTTCTTTTTTTCAGGGGAAAAATGGATCTCCACTCCTGCCTCCCCCAGTTTCGGCCTACGTACACCCCAGGGCCCCCTGAAACTTCCAGCCCCAGACTATTTGCAACCCCAGCGTCCCAAACGCGCCCCTCGCGCCCTAATCCCAGGCCTCTCCAGCAACCACGCCTCAATTTCTTTTCCCTCAACACCTTTAATCCACCGTCCCCAGACTTCTCGGTCCTCACACCTCGATCTCCCACTCTCGCCCCGACCCTCCCAGCCTCCTAACCCTTGGCCCCCACGGGAAGGTTTCCAGCCCCGGCCCCTCCCCAGAGAGCCCCAGGCTCCTGCTCCGTCCCAGCCCCAGGAAGCCCCTGCCTCCAGTCCCCCAATTCCGGATCCGACCCCGTCCCCCTGCTCCGCCTCCAGGTCCCCGCCCGGCTCCTCACCGGCGTAGAAGGTAGAGACGTACACCGGCCCGCCCAGCACCTGGTCGCACAGCACCTTGGCCAGGATGGTGCGCGGCGCGCGCCCAGGCAGCGCGCGCTCCAGCAGGCCCAGCCACAAGTAGTTGAAGTTCGCGTGGAAGGCCACGGCCACGGTAGCCACGTGCCGCGTATGTCGCCAGTCGGGCGGACCGCCCCCCCGCAGCAGCTGCTGCAGCGCGTCGCCGCCCGAGAAGAACCCGGCGTAAAGCAGTACGTTCGCTGGCCAAGGGTAACGCCCGGCGGCGCGCGTGAGCGCCTGCCACCAGCTCACCATGCCGGTTCCTAGGGCGCCCCACGAACGCAGGCAGCTGGCTCCCGGGCCTCCGCCCTCAGCCCCAGCAGCCGGCGCGCCGCCTCCAGCCACTTGCGCCTCCCGCCTCCCGATGCTCGAAGGCGATTGGGCGCCCCGCGCACACCCAACCCGCCGACCAATCCCGTGGCCCTTGGCGATCCTGGGGGCTGAGCTTTTGATGTGCGGGGGGTCCACAAATGCTTGATCCCCTTGCAAGAAATGCCCACAACAGGCAAATCCATTCTGACGGTAGACTAGTCAGGGGCTGGGCGATGGCGCGGGGCGGGCGGGGGTGCGAAGAGACTGCTAACCGGGTGTGGGGTTCTTTTGTGGTGTGATGAAATATCTAGTAATCAGGTAATGATAATGATTGCATGGTAACGAAAACCGTTGAATGAATTGTGAATTGTGTGGTATGTGAATTATACCTCAAAAATAAACCACCAACAAAAAAAGTTTAAAAAAGAAGGAGCTGCTGCTGCTGCTAAAGTCGCTTCAGTTGTGTCCGACTCTGTGCGACCCCGTAGACGGCAGCCCACCAGGCTCCCTCGTCCCTGGGATTCTCCAGGCAAGAATACTGGAGTGGGTTGCCATTTCCTTCTCCAAAAAAAAAAGAAGGAGAAACTTGGGGAAAAGTGGGCATACCAAAACTCGATTACCAAGGTGGCGGCGTTTTTTAAATGTTTTCACATGCAAGAGATTCACAGTTTCCACACATATAGTGCTCTGACTATGTACCAGTCTTTGGAGACAACGTCAGAAATCAACCTCTGAGGCCTTTCCTGAATGCGAGGTGGGATTAAATCCTCTTCAGAGGCTGTGCCTCAATGAATATTGCCTTCCAAAACATTCGCTGAATTCCCAGAAGCAGGAGGTCGTTGGAAACCCAGACAGCAGGTGTAACCTCTGACCTCATGGAAGTCACTTTCTCTTTGCTTCTTTTTCTCCATTTTTCCTTCCTCCGTGGTCACATCCAATTCCATTCTCATTTTCTCTCTTTCTCTCTTCTGTTTACCCTATTTCGGTTAATTATTAATTTTTGATTTTTAACTTTTCATCTTGAAATAATGCCAGACTTTTTGAAATGTTGCAAAAGTAATACAGAGTTCCCGTATACTCTTCACCCAAGCTTCCCTAGATATTGACATCTTACATAACCATAGTACAATCCTCAGAACAAGGGAACAGGCACTGATGTAATACCCCACCTACAGACTATTCAAATTACTGCCAATTGTCCCACTAAAGTCCTTTTACAAGGACTAGCATTCAATCCTGGATCACTTTGGATTGCACTGAGTTGTCACAGAGCACCTTAGTTGCCAACCAGGGGGCATTAACCAGTTATTTCATAGTTTGTCCCTCAATTTGTCAGCCCTACTTTATGGGCTGAGTTGTTTCCCCACAAAATTCATATGTTGAGGCCCTAACCCCTAGTACCTCAGAATGTGGCTGTCTTTGGAGAAAGGGCCTTAAAAGAGATGGTTAAGTTCAAATGAGGCCCTTAGGCTAGGCCCCTGATCCAATCTGATTGGTGTCCTAATAAGAGGAGGAAATCTGAACATAGGAAGAGGCATGAGAGCAGTGCATGCACAGAGGAAAGGTCCTGTGAGGACAGGGTGAGAAGGGGCCACCTACAAACAAAGGAGACAGGCCTCAGAAGAAGCTAAGAAGCTGACACTTTGACCTTGGACTTCCAGCCTCCAGAACTGTGAGAAAATAAATTGTTTAACCCACTAGTCTGTGGTATTTTGTTCTGGCATCTCTAGCCAACTAATCCACCCATTCTCTTCAGTGCTTGGGATTCTGCCAATTTCCGTGTCATTTGACTTTTGATATCTGGTCATGTATTGATCTCCATCCCTTGGCGCTCCTTGTCCTTGTTACTGGTTCCAAGTAAATCTTCTGTCAGACTTGTCTCCACTAGGCAGGCTCCTGGCACACACCTTTGTTTGTTTATTACTTAAATTCCCTTTGTATTCTTTTCCTATTGTTGCTGTGACAAGTTACCACAAATCTGTTGTCTTAGAGGTTTGGAGGTCAGAAGTCTAAAATGGACCCACGGACTGCCTTCCCTCCAGAGGCCCTAGGAGAGAATCCATCTCCTTGCCTTTCCCAGCTTCTAGAGGCCCTCTACATTCCTGGGTGGCTACTTCCTCTGTCTTCAAAGCCAGTTTCGTAGCATCTTCCAGTCTCTCTCTCTTTCATTCCATCATCACATAGTCTTTTCTGACTCCAACCCATCTATTCTTTCCCTTAGAAGGACCCTTGTGATCACAGTCATCCTACCTGGATAATGCAGTTTAACCTCCATGTCTTGAGATCTTACCAGTCTGACTCTTTGCAACATTAGGGACTGTAGCCTGCCAGGCTCCTCTGTCCATGGGATTTCCCAGGCAAGAATACTAAAGTGGGTTGCCATTTCCTACTCCAGGGGATCTTACTGACCCAGGGATCAAACTCTTGTCTCTTTTGTCCTGCATTGGCAGGCGGATGCTTTACCACTACAACACCTGGGACATCTTTGGAGGGCTATCATTCATGTCTTACTTCTCTGTAATCCTTTCAATCGCTAACAGCAATTGATCACATCAGCTGAAATCAAAGGACCCATACCTCAACAAACTGCGATAAGACCAGCTGTTAACCCAGGGAACCTTTCATTCATTCATTCAGTTGATCAATATTTATTGAGCACAGTTATGGGCCAGGCACTTAGTGATGGGCTTGTGTCATGGATTTGTGTTCACAATGATTTTTTTCTTAAAAAAAAAAAAAATCTAATTCCTGCCTAAATTAGAGGAAATTGTGGTCTTCATTAAGAAAAAAAGAAAATCATCCTAATGACTCCTACACAATTCCCTTAACCAAATTTGTTAGAGAGAAAAATAGAGCAAAATTGGGGAAATTTTCTGAAAAGTAGGGTAGGGGAGGGATTAGGATTTCCGGGTAAAATGTAGGATGCCCATTTAATTTTGAATTTCATATGAACAATGAATAATTTTTAGTGTAAGTATACCCTGGTGCAGTATTTGGGCATGCTTACACTAAAAAATTTTAAACTGTTCATCTGAAATTTGAAGTGAATTGAACAGCCTGTACCTTTATTTTTAATTTTTTTTTTTTTGGCCACACCCTGTGGCTTGTGGGATCTTAGTTCCCTGCTGAGTCCTAACCATTGGACCTCCAGGGAACCCCCAAGGGCATCCTGTTTTGTTTTCTAAAATATTTATTTATTTACTTGACTGTGCTTAGTTGTGGTATGTGGGACCCAGTTCCCTGACGAGGGATTGAACATGGGCCTCCTGCGCTGGGAGTGCAGAGTCTTAGCCATTGGGCCACCAGGGAAGTCCAGTCATCCTGTAGTTTTAAAATACAGCGATTGGGATTGACATTCATGGAGAGCTTGCTGCATGTGTCAATTTTCTACTAACCACTTTAATACATAAATTCTTTTTCTCCTCACAGAAAGCCAGTGAAGCTGAGGATTGGTAACAACCTATATAGAGGCAAATATCCTCCAAAATCTATGGTGATGTTTAAGAAGGAGCTCAACATATTTACTTAATGGGAGTTGAAAGGAAGAGCAATGAATATTTTGAAAGCTGAGATGGTTTTATGTAGATTGGTATATACTTGCCTCTTCTTAAAAGCAATAAAAAAAAAATGCAGCAGTTAAAGACAATCTAATTCGGTAAAAATGCTAAAGAACCTGCTTGGCCTTCAAAGGAGAAGAGATGCTGTGAGATAAATTAATTCATTCTATTGATGCTTCATCAACTGTTCAAGCTGTGATTCCGAGCTCTCTGGCAATAATGAATTAACAGGTTTATGGGACATTAATATCCCTGAAGAGTGGAGGATAACCAGGGAATGTAGTGCTGAGTTAAAATGGAAACGAATTTTGTTAGGAGTTCTTTCAGCAGCGAGTAAAGTACTGATGTGGGAACTGAGCTTCAATTTACAACTAAGGATCACATTAAACACACATTAAGATGATTACAGGGAAGCTTGTTGTAACCATTATTATTTCATTTTATTTAAATGAATGGGGGCTTAATAAGAACCATCAAGTGGGCTGCAATGTCTAAAATCTTCTATCTTCTTTCGCTAATCTGGAAATTTCTACTGACAAAAGTTTACTGTGCTGAATAGGCTCCAAGAGCCACAGGTCTGTTTTCCAATGAACGGAGGAAGAAATCAGCTTCAAAAAAACCCCATGACCTTCAAAAAAGGTCATGGAAGTTCCTCTAGCCCCTTCAATACAACCTCTGAGACATCTTTTGTTTCTGAGGGTGGGGGTACTAAACCAGAGACTAACTCTTTGTCACCTGAAATGAGGTTGGCAACAAAAACTCCGATCTAATCCTCTTTCTTTCTTTTTTTTTATTTTTTATTTTTTTAATAAATTTATTTATTTTAGTTGGGGGCTAATTACCTTACAATATTGTAGTGGTTTTTGCCATACACTGACATGAATCAGCCATGGGTTTACATGTGTTCCCCATCCTGAACCCCACTCCCACCTTCCTCCCCATCCCATCCCTCTGGGTCATCCCACTGCCCCAGCCCTGAGCATTTGTCTCATGCATCGAACATGGAATGGTGTTCTGTTTCACATATGATAATATACATGTTTCAATGCTATTGTCCCAGAACGTCCCACCCTCACCTTCTCCCTCAGAGTGCATAAGACTGTTCTATGCATCTGTGTCTCTTACTCTGTCTCGCAATAGGGTTACCGTTACCATCTTTCAAATTCCATATATACGCATTAGTATACTGTATGGGTGTTTTTCCTTCGGCTTACTTCACTCTGTATAATGGGCTCCAGTTTCATCCATCTCAACAGAACCGATTCAAATGTATTTTTTTTAATGGCTGAGTAATATTCCATCGTGTATATTTACCACAGCTTCCTTATCCATTCGTCTGCTGATGGACATCTAGGTTGCTTCCATGTCCTGGCTATTGTAAACAGTGCTGCGGTGAACATTGGGGTACACGCGTCTCTTTCAATTCTGGTTTCCTCGGTGTGTATGCCCAGCAGTGGGATTGCTGGGTCATATGGCGGTTCTATTCCCAGCTTTTTAAGGAATCTCCACACTGTTCTCCATAGTGGCTGTACTAGTTTGCATTCCCACCAACAGTGTGAGAGGGTTCCCTTTTCTCCACACCCTCTCCGGCATTTATTGCTTGCAGACTTTTGGATAGCAGCCATTCTGACTGGTGTGTAATCGTACCTCATTGTGGTTGTGATTTGCATTTCTCTAATAATGAGTGATGTTGAGCATCTTTTCATGTGTTTGTTAGCCATCTGTATGTCTTCTTTGGAGAAATGTCTGTTTAGTTCTTTGGCCCATTTTTTGATTGGGTCGTTTATTTTTCTGGAATTCAGCTGCAGGAGTTGCTTGTATATTTTTGAGATTAATTGTTTGTCTGTTACTTCGTTTGCTATTATTTTCTCCCATTCTGAAGGCTGTCTTTTCACCTTGCTTATAGTTTCCTTTGTTGTGCAAAAGCTTTTAATTTTAATTAGGTCCCATTTGTTTATTTTTGCTTTTATTTCCAATATTCTGGGAGGTGGGTCATGGAGGATCCTGCTGTGATTTATGTCGGAGAGTGTTTTGCCTATGTTTTCCTCTAGGAGTTTTATAGTTTCTGGTCTTATGTTTAGATCTTTAATCCTTTTTGAGTTTATTTCTGTGTATGGTATTATAATCCTCTTTCTTTCAACATTTTCTCACCCACCCACCCCTTCAGTCCAGACCCCTTCATTCTTAAAAATTATTATTCATCTATTTTTGGCTGCACTGGGTCTTCATTGCTTCGGGCTTTCTCCAGTCATGGCGAGCAGGGACTACACTCTAGTTGCGATGTGAAGGCTTCTCCTTGCGGTGACTTTTGTTGCGGTGCAAGGGCTCTAGGGCTCCAGTAATTGTGGCTCGAGGGGTTAGTTGCCAGAGGTATGTGGCATCTCCCCAGATCAGGGATGGAGCCCATGTCCCCTATATCTGCAGGTGAGTTCTTAACCACTGGACCACCAGAGGAGTCTATTCTTTTTTCTTTAATATTTATTTTTATTTATTTCTTTGGCTGCAACAGGTCTTAGTTGAAGCACACGGGATCGTTGATCTTCCTTGTGTCTTGCAGGATCTTTTAGCTGAGGCATGTAGGGTCTAGCTCCCTGACCAAGGATTGAACCCAGGCCCCCTGCATTGGGAGCACAGAGTCTTAGCCACTGGACCACCAGGGAAGTACCCCCAGACTCCTTCCTTCTTAATGGAATTTCTCCAGCCTTGATCTGAATGGAAGGGAGTGCTTTGATTTGAATCCGGGTATGCCCGGTAAACACAAGGTTTCTGTTTAGTGTGGTTACAGATGAACAAAGAGCTATGCTTTACACAAATGTTAATATGATATTCTTTTCTAAAAATTACTTTTCTTTGGATGGGTTGCAGTGGGTGGGGTTGGAATGATGGAGGTGGGGGTAGGAGCTACCACCACTGCTGACGCCCTACTGTTACTGAAAGATATGCATGGGGGTCTGGTTGTTGACCACTCAAAAGCCAGTAAACAGGCCAGGCTGACGGAAAGGAAATTTTGTTTTATTTCAGATGCTGGCAATTGGGGTGGGATGGGGGAGGAGGGGGAGGGTGGCAGACATCTGTCCAAAGGCTGATTCCCCCCACAACCCCAACAAGCAGGGGGTGAGAGCTTTCATAGATTTGAGGGGTGGGGCGGAGGTTATATGCAGAAACAGCACAGTCATCTCTAACAGTCATGTCCAATTGGTCATCAGTGGCCTGACTAGCATCATCTTGGTTGCTTTAGGTACAGTTAATCTTCAGTTCTGGGATGCAGTTGTTCCCATTTCTTTGAGGCCAGTTCTCAGAATTGTGCAGCTCAAGTCCTGGGTACAGTCTGGTCATCACGCAGCTAACTTCTCCACCTGGCTGGTATCTGTAAGACAGCTCACAGAATATGGCTCAGAACATTATCTATAGCCCTTGAGAAAGGACTAAAGGTCCTTGACTATGCTTAATGACAACATTATTATTATTTAGTCTCCTTTGACTGTTTTTGTTTCAGCATTTCTCACTTCTCTGATTAAACTTGTTCTTTGATTAAAGTTTTCCACAGGCAAAAGGCAGGCAGACATGGTAGCGAGGCAAGGATCATAGAGTCCTGCTCCATTTCACTACATGAATGTCCACAGGAGAGAAAGAATGGGTACTCTCGCTGAAAAAATTCCAGAGAGGAGGTTAGAAAGAAGATACAAGCCTAGTTCCAAGCGGAGCCTTAATTTCTCCTGTTAGCAGAAATGATATGAAGCAATCCCATCATGAAATCATTGCATGTCAGCTCTAATGTGGAAAAAACACACCTAAGAAATCTGTTTCAGACTTCCCTGGTGGTCCGGTGGTTAAGAATCCGCCTACCAATGCAGGGGACGTGGGTTCAATACCTGGTCTGGGAAAATTCCACATGCCTCGGGGCAACTAAGCCCAGTGCTCCACAACTACTGAGCCCATGCCTTCTAAAGTCTATGCCCCACAACAAGAGAAGCCACTGCAATGAGAAGCCCATGTACCGCAAAGGAGAGCTGCCCCTGCTTGCCACGACTAGAGAAAGCCCATACGCAGCAACGAAGACCCAAAACAGCCCAAAATAAATAAATTCGTATATGCATAAAAAGAATTCTGCCTCTGTGACCTAGGTAACCCTTACTCCCTTGACACTGGCTCCAGCTGTCTGAAAGTGCTTGGTTCCATACGATTGTTTTCAGACCCTCTTAACGTTGTTGGATGGATGGATGTGAGAGTTGGACTATAAAGAAAACTGAATGCCTAAGAATTGGTGCTTTTGAACTGTGGTGGTGGAGAGGACTCTTGAGAGTCCCTTGGACAGCAAGGAGATCCAACCAGTCCATCCTAAAGGAAATCCGTCCTGCATATTTATTGGAAGGACTGATGCTGAAGCTGAAATTCCAATACTTTGGCCACCTGATGTGAAGAACTGACTCATTTGAAAAGGCCCTGATGCTGGGAAAGATTGAAGGCAGGAGGAGAAGGGGACGACAGAGGATGAGATGGTTGGATGGCATCACCGACTCAATGGACATGAGTTTGAGTAAACTCCGGGAATTGGTGATGAACAGGGAGGCCAGGTGTGCTGCAGTGCATGGAGATGCAAAGAGTTGGACACGGCTGAGCCACTGAACATTCACTGAGCCACTGAACTGAATGTTCAGTGGCTCAGTCGTGTTTAACTCTTTTACGTCCCCATGGATGGTAGTCCCCCAGGCTCCTCTGTCCATGGAATTCTCCACACAAGAATACTGGAATGGGTTGCCATTTCCTTCTCCAGGGAATCTTCCTGACCCAGGAATCAAACCCATGTCTCCTGCATTGGCAGGCGGATTCTTTATTACTGAGACACCAGGGAAGCCGGCAGCTTAGTTTGGGCTGGAACAAAAACAAAGTGGTAAGGTGAGAGTTGTATCCATCCTTTGCTCTTGTTTAGAAGTTTGGAACACTTTCCACTTTCTATCCTGCCCTCAAGAGAATACGAAAATGGGGCCATGGATTTCTTAATGGAGATCGTGGACATCAGAGAGACTCCACCTGAGACTTGGTACTTCGTGCTATTTGGAAGAAATATTTGAAATAGAGGGTTTCTCTGGCTCAGGAACTGTTTTCCCCAGCTTTGTTTTAAGTGACTATTCTGCCCACATTGGTGTGGAATAATAGGGCAGCCAATTAAATTTATCTCATTAATTTCTCATTGTTCAGCTTTGGGGAAAGAAATACATTTTTAGCTCTCCTAAAATATGTCAAGAAGAGATTTTTAAAAATCTGAAATTATGAAAAACCTAACACTAGAGGCAGCTTTAATGATAGTGCATATTCAAATATGCAATTAAGAATTTCCACATAAAAGGTGGAATTCATTTCAGAGAGATCTCTTCTCCAATTACGCTTTTTTGAACCTCTGAAACTTCCATTACTTTCAAAAAAAGGTATGACTCTATTAATATGTGGAAGAAATAATTAATTAGTGGAATAATGGTTTAAAGATGATGCTAGTGTTCTGAATGATCCAATCAAGAGAGAGAAATCACATTGTAATTAGAACAGGGAAAGTTTGATACAGTCGATTTTTATTACTGGAAGTAGTTACATTCTATAAAGCTGCTATAAGCGCTAAACTAGCAAATGCTAATCCTTCCTCCTAGAGGAATTACAGGGTTAGGTTCCTTTCAGCCTCTGGTCAGATTTCATCAATTGATCAATACAAAGCCTTGTTTTGTGTTTCTGTTGAAACACAAAGGACACTTTATTGAATATGCATTGTGGATGTGTTAACACTGAACTCTCAACCCAACAGCTTTATAACTCCTGCCTGAACAAAACTAGGTATTCTCTACAGAAGGCACATCATGGCCTTTTTGCATTTAGGAATACTAGACAGCACTGTAGAACTAAGCTCAGCCATTTGAAACAGTGAAATTCCTAACAGAAAGCATAAAAATGTGGGAATCACTGTGAAAAGGACACTTGCAGCAGGAAAGACAACAAAAAGGTCAAGCATTGCCTTGTTTGACTGTAGCTGGGAACATGCAAGTTAGAGGATTCAAATTTTTTGCTTCTCTTAGCACGTGCATGTCTTCAAATGATAGCAAAAGCATCAAGAGGTTGTGGGGCTCCCAAACAATTTTAGCAAGTAGGTGAATTGCAAATATAGAATCACCAAAGAATGACTATCTACTCTATAAAGAATTGTTAATGGTAAATTCAAATGATGAGGGATTGAATACAAGAGAACCCTAAAGAATACAGAGATAGCAGATATAAGGACCAGCCACTACTCCTAGGACTGAGATAAAACACCCAAGAAGAACCCTCCCTACCCTTTAGGGCTGAAACCCCTCCCAATAAGTCACTGAATGGCAGAGAAGTCAGCTGCTCTAAGGACTTTCCAGCCAGTGGAATTTGCTGGAGATCTGCCTTCTAGGGTAAACTCTTGTGGGACCTCATTGGAGGTTTGTTGTTTAGCTGCTCAGTCGTGTCTGAATCTTTGCAACCCTATGGACTGTAGACTGCCAGGCTCCTCTGTCCATGGGATTTTCCAGGCGAGAATATTGGAGTGGGTTGCCATTTCCTTCTCCAGAGGATCTTCCTGACCCAGGAACAGAACCCACGTCTCCTGCATTGCAGGCAGATTCTTTACTGCTGAGCCACCAGGAAAACCACCAGAGTGAGTACCAGAGTGTGATGCAGTGATTTTCTTAATCATTAAAAAAATTATTTATGTAATTTGGCTGTGCAGCATATGGGATCTTAGTTCCCTAACCAGGGATTGAACCCCACCCCCTTCGTTGGATGAGCGGAGTCTAATCACAGACCTCCAGGGAAGTCCAAACGATATAGTGATTCATAGTAAGATATATTTATTTGATCTGTGTCCCATTTCTGGCACAGAGTTTCTAAAATGCTTGGGTTTCCTGAATGATTAGAGCAATGGGAGCATCACTTTGTTATAATATTTGGTCTACAATTTTGTACTCTGTGCCTGAAATAGCTTCTGAGTCCTCAAACTGAAAGGAGGAGTGTCTGCTTATTTGCAACAAGCCCCTTTCAACTACAACTTTTGGACTGCCTGTAAGGACGGTCTTGTTGCCAGGGGAAACCAGTTGTGACATTAGAGGGTTGGGACTTTTAGTCCCGCCTCCACCTCCAGGGAGAGGGGCTGAGGACTGGAGATTGAAGCAATCACCAGTGATTTAATCAATTGTGTCTTTTTAATGACGCTTCCATAAAACCCCTGGAGGATGGGATTCAGAGAACTTTTGGGTTGGTGGACATGGGGCGATCTGGGGAAAAGTGCCTCCCTTCTCAGGGCGTGGAAGCTTCAAGCCCGGTCCCACATACCCTGCCCTATGCACCTTTTCCATCTGGCTATTCCTGAGCTATGACAAACCTAGACAGCATATTAAAAAGCAGAGACATTACTTTGCTGACCAAGGACCATCTACTCAAATCTATGGTTTTTCCAGTAGTCATGTATGGATGTGAGAGTTGGACCGAAAAGAAAGCTGAGCACCAAAGAACTGATGCTTTTGAACTGTGGTGTTGGGGGACTCTTGAGAGTCCCTTGGGCTGCAAGGAGATCCAGCCAGTCCATCCTAAAGGAAATCAGTCCTGAATATTCATTGGAAGGACTGATGCTGAAGCTGAAACTCCAATACTTTGTCCACCTGCTTCAAAGAACTGACTCATTGGAAAAGACCCTGATGCTGGGCAAGACTGAAGGCAGGTGGAGAAGGGGACAACAGAGGATAAGATGGTTGGATGACATTACCGACTCAGTGGACATGAATTTGACTAGGCTCTAGGAATTGGTGATGGACAGGGAAGCCTGGCATGCGGCAGTCCATGGGGTCGCAGAGTCGGATGCAACTGAGTGACTGAATTGAACTGATTCCTGAATTATGTCCTTTTACAATAAATTGGCAACCTAGTAAGTAAAATGTTTCTCTGAGTTCTGTAAGTTACTCTAGCAAATTAATCAGATCCAAGGAGGAGGTTGTGAGAAACTTCGATTTATATCCGGTTGGTCAGGAACATAGGCAAACAACCTGGATTCGTGGTTGGCGTCTCAAGTGGGAGGAAGTCTTGTGGAACTGAAGCCTTAACCTACGGGATCTGATACTTGCCAGGTAGTGTCAGAATTAAATTATTGGACATCACACCCAGCTGATGTCACAGAACCACTAGGTGAGTGGAAAACCGTCACATCTGGTAGAAGTGAAGTCGTGTTGTAGCAACAGTAAAGTGTTGAGAGTAGAGGAGACATAGGAGTGAGTTTTTCCTACATCTAGGGGAAGCTGCTCCCCGCACTAAAGAGGCCACCAGCAAGAATCTAGAAGCAAAACGCTTTCCTCCTGTAATGTCTCTCTGGCGCCCTCTACTGACAAGATGTAGCATAACATTGTGCCAAGCTGTCAAAGGAGACATATTCATAAAGGGCCCAGACCCATCTTTGCAAACCAGGCAAAAAGAATGGATTTGGAGCAAGGAGATAATAAATGAACAAATAGAACCAATATTTGGGCTTCCCTCATAGCTCAGTCGGTAAGGAATCTGCCTTCAATGCAGGAGACCAGGGTTCGATTCCTGGGTCGGGAAGATTCTCTGGAGAAGGAAATGGCAACCCAGTCCTGTATTCTTGCCTGGAGAATTCCATGGACAGAGGAGCCTGGTGGGCTACAGTCCATGAGATCGAAAGAGTCGGACACAACTTAGTGACTAAACCACCACCACCACCACAAGTACTATTTAATGTTCTCCTTTTAAGTGACTCTACAACATGTATGGAAAACAAATCGAATTAAGAAAATTAACATTCTACAGCTAAGCAGTTGCCGATTTTAATTATTTTTAATAACCTTTTCCATGTTTTCATATGTTGCTGCTGTTGATTAGTTGCTAAGTCGTGTCCAAGTCTTTTTCAGCCCCATGGACTGCAGACCACCAAGCTCCTCTGTCCATGGGATTTCCCAGACAAGAATCCTGGAGTGGGTTGCCGTCCCCTTCTCCAGAGAATCTGCACAACTCAGGGATCAAACCCACATCTCTTACGTCTCCTGCATTGGCAAGTAGGTTTTTTTTTTACCACTGAGCCACCAGGGAAGCCCATGTATTCATATACTTTTCCTTAAAAAAAATAGGTTTATAATATACATGGTATTTTCTTAGATATCTTTTTGAGTCAACATATCATCTCTCCATGTCAAATAAGTAGGTTATCTACAACACTGTTTGGAAAGGTGTGTTTTGACCAAGTTTACCATAATGACCAATTTTTCATTATATTATCGAATATATAGATTGTTTAAAATATTTCATCATTATAAACAATGCTGATATGACATTCTTATAGTTAAACCTTTAACTTAATGATTTTTTAGTTTAAATTTCTGGGAGCAGAATTTTGGGGACAAAAGATACATATATTTTAGATTTTTCTGTTGTTACTACTGAATTGCAAACTGCACTCAGTTGAATGTAACTGAAATCTATAAAAAGTGTCATAACAATTTGAAATTCAACCAATAATGCATGAGAGTATTTCTTCTACTCTAAGTAACAGCAGATTAACATTATTAGCAAAAAAAAAACCCACTTAATTTGACAGGCAAAAATCTCACTTGATTTTTGCTCTTTTTAATCACTAGTAATGTTGACACTTTTTCATGTGTATCATCATCTGCACACGTTTTTCTTTTTTTATATTGTCTGTTAATGTCATTGTTCATAATTCTTTTGGGGTGTACAACGAAAGAGTTGGACATGACTTAGCAGCTGAACAACAACAACAACAAATTTTAGAGAAGGCTGAATTCTTTCATAAAGTATAAATCTGAGACACATGAAAGGTAAAATTACTATTTTATACTATTTCACCTTTTTACAATGTCACCTAAAATTTCAATATACTCTAAAATCCTACTTAGAACATCTTAAACTAAAAGAAAAGAACATCTTAAACATACATTAAATCATAGTTCAAAATCTTAGTAAAGGGACTTCCCTGGTGGTCCATTGGCTAAAACTCCATACTCCCAATGCAGGGGACCCAGGTTGGATCCCTGATCAGGGCACTAGACCCCACATGCTGCAATTAAAAAGTTTGTATGCTGCAACTGAAGATCCCAAATGCTGCAACTAAGACTCGGCATAGTCAAAATAAATAAATTAATTAAAAAAAAGATTAAATACAATGTTAGTAACTTTTTTTTTCTTATGGCTGCATCAATGTTAAAATATCTGCTTCAAATTTTCTAAGACTTCATGCCCAATGCTTCTCCAGTGATAATTAGCTGATGGTCAAATGTGAATTTCCAGAGATGCTCAAACATCAAAGAAAAGTCCTTTAAGTAACAGAAACGCTTGGAAACATCTTCCTCAAGGTCTTAACAATTAGTAAATTGTTGGTAGTAGTAAGTTGGTTTTGCTTAATTTTCTTCTATTTCCAGCTAGTTATCACTGTGTAGGTACTTCCAATGTTTTAGAACAAAGATGTCAAATTTACAGCCTGAGGCGTGAATTCATTCATAATTTACTTTCTTTTATGATACTTAAAACAAATATGTTATAGAGCCATTTGTTACTATCCCATTCCTAAAGAATGTTAAGATCCACAAATGCAGAGGCTTAATCTCTTTTAAGGACTTCCTGGTGGTACAGTGGATAAGAATCTACCCACCAATGCAGGGGACACGGGTTTGATCCCTGGTCCAGGAAGATTCCCCGTGCCCCAGAACAACTACACCCGTGCTCCACAACTACAAAGCCCAAGAGCTGCAACTACTGAAGCCCCTGTACCTAAAGCCTGTGCTCCACAACAAGAGAGGTCCCTGCTTGCTGCAACTAGAGAAAGCCCGCTCACAGCAACGAAGGCCGATTACAATAAAAAATAAATAAATACATTTAAAAAAATCTCTTTCAATCACTGTATTCCTGATTCCTGGAATACTGCCTGGCATACAGTGGACTCTCAGAAAATATTTGTTGAATCAAGGCATTCAGTCACTACTTATTGAACACTCACTCCATCCTAGACATTGGCCTGCCTAGACTTGGGAGGTAAAAATCGCCACTTGGAAGATGAAGTGTCTTTAAGCTCCAGGAGACAGTGAAGGACAGGGAAGCCTGGCATGCTGCAGTCCATGGGGTGCAAAGATTCGGACACAACTTAGCAATAAATAAACCCATTAAAACCAGATTGAAATAATGGAAATGTCTAGAAATAAAATCTGCACATTGTGCCAGTATATAGATTCATCAGTCATTCATCCATTCAATCCACAATTTTTTCTTAGAGCTTACCTGCTAGCCCTTGGGGACAAAATAAGATTAAGACAGACTCCATCTTTACAGAAATTGCATTTGTAGTCTATCAGGGGAGACAGTCATTAAATAACTAATTAATTGCAGTTATGCTAAGTACATTGAAGGAGACACATTGGTGCCTGTAAGTACTGACGACATTGCCCAAAGAATGACAGCCGAGACCAAAGAGGATGAAAAGGGTAATACCACACCTTTGGGCCATGTGAAGGACATACGCTTTATTCGAGCAGCAAAGGAAGGCTTATAAGCAGATGATCCAGTTTCTCTGTTTAACAGAGAACAGAGTTGTTAACAGAGAACTTGCATTGTTACTGATGGCAAGTTTGAGTGCCTGCTGCATGGTGAGGCCAAACAAACATCAACTTCAGAGTTTAGATCAGAGAAAAGTCTATTGCAGGGCTAAGCTTGGAGACTGGGTGGCTCATGTCCTCCCTCAAAACCCTGAGTTCCCCAAAGGGTTTCAGGGAAGCCCCCACCCCTACCCCCCTCACCCACCCCACCCCACCACCCCACCCAACCCAAACACCATTCAGCTTGTGGGATCTTAGTTTCCAGATCAAGGATTGAACACTGGCCCTCAGCAGTGCAAGTGTGGAGTCCTAACCACTAGACTAACAGGAAAATCCTTCAGTAAAGCCTTTTCAAAGGCAAACTGAGGACTTCCCTGGTGGCCCATAGGCTAAGATGCCTCACTACCAATGCAAGGGTCCGGGGTTTGATCTCTGGTCAGAGAACTAGATCCTGAATGCCACACTAACGATCCTGCAAGCTGCATGTAAAAATATTCACCATGCTGCAAGTGAAAATATTTGGAGTGCTGCAACTAAGACCTGGCACAGCCAAATAAATAAATATTTTTAAAAATACAGAAGATTTCTATCACCCTTAAAAGTCCCCTAGTGCCCCCATGCATTCAATTCCCTTTGACCCCCTTGTTGTTATTTAGTTGCTAAGTCGTGTCTGACTCTTTTGTGACCCCATGGACTTAACCCCCCAGGTTCCTCTGTCCATGGGATTTCCCAGGCAAGAATGCAGGAGTGGGTTGGCATTTCCTTCTCCAGAGGATATTCCTGACCCAGGGATCAAACCTGAGTTTCCTGCATTGGCAGGCAGATTCTTTTACCCCTGAGCTGCTGGGGAAACCCTTTGACCCCTGGCCCCAGGCTTTCTGTCATTATAGATGAGTTTGCATTGTCTAGAATTTCATATAAATGAAATCAAAAAGTATATATTCAGTATCTGTATTAATTTGTGTTTGGCTTCTTTCACTCAGCTTCATGTTTTTGAGATTCATCTATGACAGTGATTAGCAAATTATAGCCTATGGGCCAAATCTTGCCTACTGCCTGTTTATTTAAAGACCCAAGAGCTAAGAATGGCTTTATATTTTCAAACAATTTTAACGAATCAGAATAAGAATGTCATGATATGAAAATTATATTAAGTTCAAAATTCAGTGCCTATAAATAAAGTTTTATTGGGACACCGTCATGACTCATTTCTTTATGTATTATCAGTGGCTGCATTCATGCTACACAGAGTTGAGTAGCTGCAACAGAGACAAATGGTCCACAAAGCCTAAAATACTTTCTATCTGGCACTTGACAGAAAAGTTTGCTAATCCCTACTCTATGCTATTCCATATATCAGTGCTTTATTCCTTTTTACTGTTGTATAATATTCCACTCCATTGTATGGCCAGATCACAATTAATTTCTGTTGATGGACATTTGGAGTTTCTCCTAACTATTCTTATCCCATATACCATGTGTTCTGATTTTTTTATTCCATTTGATTTTTTAAAAATTGCTAGATATGACCCAGTAAGCTGATTTCACAACCCATTAATGAGGTGACTCTCAGTTTGAAAAACAAGATGTTGAGATGTCAAGTGAATAATGGAGGATGAGAATGTATAGAATAAGGAAAGGACTTTAGGGATGAGTGCTGAGGAAATCCAATGATTATATGTTAGGTAGAGGAAGAAGGACTGAGAAAGGGCAGAGAGGAGAGGACAACCAAGGGAGTTTGATACTTTAGGAAGCAAGAAAAGTCTCAGTTGCAAAAGGAGGGTGATTATCTGGATCCAATGTAGCTGAGACATCAGGTAAAATGGATTGAGAAGATTCCATGGGTGGACGAGATTCGCTTGGGTGAAGGCAGCTGAAACTAGGTTGAAATGAGTTGCTTGGACTTCCCCGGTGGTCCATTGTTTAAGAATCCACCTGCCAATGCAGGTGACATGGGTTCCATTCCTGGTGCAGGAAGATTCCACATGCTGCAGGACAAATAAGCCCATGGGCCACAACTATTGAGTCCATGCTCTAGAACCTGCAAGCCACAACAAGAGAAGCCACCGCAATGAGAAGCCCATGCACCGCAACTAAAGCCCTCATGCAGCAACATAAGATCCCATGCAGCCAAAAGTAAATAATCAAACAAACAAAAAAAGAAATGAGTTGGTGATGTTTGTGTCATGAAAACTGAGACATGCGAGTAACTGGAAGGGATGGGGGTCCAAGGAGGAGTTCTTGTTGACATGCTTCTTTGATGAAAAAAAAAGCATACAAATGTATGCTAAAGCACACTGAAAGGTTAAGTATAACCTGGATTTTACAGATCAGTAAACCAAAACATTATGAGCTTAAGCAACTTGTCCAAGGAGCTTTCACTTTCACAGCTTTAAGACCCCAGATTGACTTGGGTCTAGAATCTGAGCTGTGAAAATATGCTACAGAACTAACCAAGGTCTGGGCATAATTCAATATTTATACCTTTGATTTAAAAGTCTACTGTTGAAAGAATAGTTTATAATCTTTTGCAAGCTTCTGGGGAAGAAAACATGATTACTCATTACCTGAGATTTATGAATAACAAGACACTAATCTATTTTTATATCAGGTGAGGCTCTGGACATTTGTATGAAGAAAATCACTACGCATTTGAAATATCAACATAAGGACCTTCTAAAAGTAGATGGAAACCTCACATTGATGGACATTCCGCAAAGTATCTGGCCGGTACTCTTCACTGTTGTGAAACACAAAGTCGGAGGAGCTATTCTAGAATGCACTATTCTAGACTTCTGCCTTCCTGGACTTTACTGGAACAATTGTCAAGATCTGAATAGAGTTTATTGATTAGAAAATATTGTAGTATCAATGTTAATTTCCTAATTTTGGTGCTTTATTGTGGTTGTGAAAGAGGATGTCCTTCACAAATATACATTAAATTGTTGAGAAACCAAGGGTAGCATCTGCAACTGACTATGAAATGATTCAGGAAAAAAATTGTGTGGGTTTATTTAAGAAAGAGAGAACAATGAAGCAAGTATGGCAAAATGTTAACATTTGGGGAATTTGGGTGAAGAGTTTTCAAAAATTCTTTGTACTCTTCTTGTACATAAGTCTGAAGTTATGTCAAAACAAATATGACAGACTTCCCGGTGGTCCAGAGGTTAAGAATTCACCTGCCAATGCAGGGGACACAGGTTCGATCCCTGATCTGAGAAGATCCCACATTTCTCAGGGCAACTAACCTCAGGCACAACAAGTCCTGAGCCTGCACTCTAGAGCTGGAGAAGTCCTCCAGCAAGCAAAGTCCTCACCCGACAACTAGAGTAGTCCCAGCTTGCTGCAACTACAGAAAGCCCACAGGCAGCAATGAAGACCCAGTGCAGCCAAAAAATTAAATAAAATTTTAAAATAAAATAAAAAGACAAGAATCTTAAAAATGGAAAGTATGGTGATACAAAATCATAGCTTGGATTTATACTCTTGAAAAACCTTCCTCAGATGTAAAAATGTATATAGTATTTCAAAAATTCACAGCTTTTCCCATTGATGTCAGAATTAATGTAAGTTAAAGAATCTTAGCTTCTCTGGTGGCTCAGACAGTAAAAACGTCTGCTTGCCATGCAGGAGACCCGGGTTCGATCCCTGGGTCAGGACCATCCCCTGGAGAAGGAAATGGCAACCCATTCCAGTACTCTTGCCTGGAAAATTCCATGGATGGAGGCGCCTCATAGGCTACAGTCCATGAGGTCGCAAAGAGTTGGACACGACTGAGAGACTGCACTACTTACTGCCTTCTAACAACACAAAAAGACAGAAAACCAGATACTGAGTGCCTCTTGGTGAAGAGAACAACACCATCTTGAATTCTTTTCTGCAGACTTCAAATCTGAATCTGCTTAAACCTAGATTCAACAGCCAAGCTGCAGGAAATACACCAAACAGATGAAAAGCCAGACTAAGGAAAATCTAGAATAATGTGGTGTCTTCAACAATTAAATTGTAAAGAAGGAAGAATATATAGGAAAACCTGTAGATTAAAAGAGATAAAAAGATACAGATATGAATAGGTGTTTTTTGTTTTTGTTTTTAAAGATGAAGCTAACTGTAATGTTTAGGGGTGCATCTTTGGGTGATAAAACTTCAAAGAAAACGTTAAGTGAATGATTACTATAAATATGGGAAAGTGGCTATTTTTTCTTGGGAGGGAACTAGGATTGTTTGAGAAGGTGCGATTGTTTACAGGGTGTCTGAGAAGGCTCCTTTCATGGTGGGTGAAGCTTATAGGGTATTAGTCAATGACAATTCATTTCTTTTAAGATGTTTTCTATATTTTAACAATAAGATTTTTTAAAGAAAAACTTTGTTAGTGAACTTGGTGTAACTAATGAAGTAAGTTAGGATACAAATGGTCTCAGGGTCGCCACCTCAAGTCGCCTTTAGGGACTGCAGACTTCTCTTTCAAATTTTTAAAGTAGTAAAAATGATTCAAATCTATTCTTTACAGGCAATTTCAGTTCAGTCAGCCGGTTGTGTCCGACTCTTTACGCCCCCATGGACTGCAGAATGACAGGCTTCCCTGACCATCACCAACTCCCAAAGCTTGCTCAAACTCATGTCCATCAAGTCGGTGATGCAAACAACCATCTCATCCTCTGTCATCCCCTTCTCCTCCTACCTTCAATCTTGCCCAGCATCAGGGACTTTTCCAATGAGTCAGTCCTTAGAATCAGGTGGACAAAGGATTGGAGCTTCAGCTTCAACATCAGTCCTTCCAATGAATGTTCAGGACGGATCTCCGTTAGGATGGACTGGTTGGATCTCCTTGCAGTCCAAGGGACTCACAAGAGTCTTCTCCAACACCACAGTTCAAAAGCATCAATTCTTTGGCAATTAGCTTTCTTTATAGTCCAACTCTCACATCAATACATGACTACTGGAAAAACCATAGCTTTGACTAGGCAGACCTTTGTCGGCAAACTAATGTCTCTGCCTTTTAATACGCTGTCTAGGTTTGTCATAGCTTTTCTTCCAAGGAGTAAGCATCTTTTAATTTCATGGCTGCAGTCACCGTCTACAGTGATTTTGGAGCCCAAGAAAATAGTCTGTCACTGTTTCCATTGTTTCCCCATTTGCCATGAAGTGGCATGACTGGATGCCATGGTCTTAGTTTTTTGAATGTTGAGCTTTAAGCCAACTTTTTCACTCTCCTCTTTCACTTTCATCAGGAGGCTCTTTAGTTCTTCTTCGCTTTCAGCCATAAGGGTGGTGTCATCTGCGTATCTGAGGTTATTGATATCTCTCCCAGCAATCTTGATTCCAGCTTGAGCTTCATCCAGCCTGACATTTTGCATGATATACTCTGCATATAAGTTAAATAATCAGGGTGACAATATACAGTCTTGACGTACTGCTTTTCCTATTTGGAACCAGTCTGTTGTTCCATGTCCAGTTCTAACTGTTGTTTCTGGCATAAGCCCTCTTGGAGGAGGTCGCCATTAACCTCACCATAGAGCCACCAAGCAGACGACCCACAAACTGAAGAACATTACACCAAATAAATTCTTGCACTGTTAAGAAAGTTCTAGGACCCACAACAGGTTTTCCAACCTGGGGATCTGACAAAGGGACTGAGAACCCCCAGTGAATTTCACTTTGGAGGCCAGTGGGATTTGATAACAAGCAATTTAATATAAATTTTTTTCATTCACAAGAGAACATGCATGCAAATGATAAAAATTCAAAAAGTGCAAAAGAATAGAAAATGGAATATTGCCATTTCTTTTCTCTCATCTCCAAACTCCTAGTCCCATTCCTCAGAAGCCTTTACCTTCTACCTTGTAAAAATATCCTCCTATGTTTCTTAATTCAGAAAGAATCTATTGACAGCTTACTATTACATGAGAAATTTATTGCTGTTTGTATCTGCTTTTCTTTCTTCTCTAATTTCTGATTTTTCTTGATTTTATTTCTTCTAGAGGTGGTGTGTGTTTGTGTTCATGCAGTCATGTCTGACTCTTTGTGACCTTATGGACTTTAGCCCATCAGGCTCCTCTGTCCATGGGACTCTCCAGGCGAGAATATTGAAGTGGGTTGCCATTTCCTACTCCAGGAATATCAGGATCTTCCTGATCCAGGGTTTGAACTTGTGTCTCCTGTGTCATCTCCTACATTGGCAGGTGGATTCTTTACCACTGTGCCACCTGGGAAGCCTCTAGATGTTCCTTTGTGTCTTAAATATTGTAGTTAAAGCTTTGAATCTTGATTTAGCCCTTCTAGAAAGTATCTACTTACTCTCTGGAATGAAGCTGAGGCCATTAGTGAGTCCACTTATGTTCCTATTCACCTCACCTCTTCCTGCCCAACTTTTGGTAGTTTATTATTTTTACATTGCCATGATGAATAGTGCAAAAGTAGGAAGTCAAGAGATACCTGGAGTAACAGGTAAGTTTGGCCTTGGAGTACCAAATGAAGCAGGGCGAAGGCTAACAGAGTTATGCCAAGATGACGCATTGGTCTTAGCAAACACCCTTTTCCAACAACACAAGAGACATCTCTACACATAGACATCACCAGATGGCCAATGCCAGAATTAGATTGATTATATTCTTTGCAGCTAAAGATGGAGAGGCTCTATACAGTCAGCAAAAACAAGACTAGGAGCTGACTATGGCTCATGAGCTCCTTACTGCAAAATTCAGGCTTAAATTGAAGAAAGTAGGGAAAACCACTAAGCCATTCTGTTCAGTTGCTCAGTCGTGTCCGACTCTTTGCGACCCCATGAACTGCCGCATGCTGGGCTTCCCTGTCCATCACCACCTCCCAAAGCTTGCTCAAACTCATGTCCATCAAGTCGGTGATGCCAAACAACCATCTCATCCTCTGTCATCCCTTTCTCCTCCTGCCTTCAATTCCTAGGCCATTCAGGTATGATCTAAATCAAATCCCTAAAGATTATACAGTGGAAGTGACAAATAGATTCAAGGGATTAGATCTGAAAGACAGAGCGCCTAAAGAACTATGGATGGAGGTTTGTAACATGTACAGGAGGCAGTGACCAAAACTATTTCCAAGAAAAAAAAATGCAACAAGGCAAAATGGTTGTCTGAGGAGGCCTCACAAATAGCTGAGAAAAGAAGAGAAGCTAAAGGAAAAGGAGAAAAGGAAAGATCTACTCATCTGAATGCGGAATTCCAAAGAATAACAAGGAGAGAGAAGAAAGTCTTCATAAGTGAACAGTGCAAAGAAATAGAGGAAAACAATAGATAGAAAAGACAAAAGATCTCTTCAAGAAAATTAGAGATACCAAGGGAACATTTCATGCAAAGATGAGCACAATAAAGGACAGAAACTGTATGGACCTAACAGAAGCAGAAGATATTAAGAGGTGGCAAAAATACACAGAAGAACTATACAAAAAAGGTCTTAATGACCTGAGTAACCATGATGGTGTGATCACTCACATGAGCCAGACACCCTAGAGTGTGAAGTCAAATGGGCCTTAGGAAGTATCACTATGAACAGAGCTAGTGGAGGTGATGGAATTCCAGCTGAGCTATTTCATATCTTAAAAGATGATGCTGTTAGAGTGCTGCACTCAATATGACAGCAAATTTGGAAAATTTAGCAGTGGCCAAAGGACTGGAAAAGATCAGTTTCCATTTCAATCCCAAAGAAGGGCAATGCCAAAGAATCTTCAAATTACTGTAAAATTGCACTCATTTCATACGCTAGGAAGGTAATGCTCAAGATCCTTCCAGCTAGGCTTCAACAGTACGTCAACTGAGAACTTCCAGATGTACAAGCTGGATTTAGAAAAGGCAGAGGAACCAGAGATCAAATTGAAAACATCCATTGGATCATAGAAAAAGCAAGGGAAATCCAGAAAAATATCTACTTCTGCTTCATTGCCTAGACTAAAGCCTTTGACTGTGTGGATTACAACAAGCTATGGAAAATTCTTCAAGAGATGGGAACACCAGGTCATCTTACCTGCCTCCTGAGAAACTTGTATGCAGGTCAAGAAGCAACAGTTGGAACTGGATATGGAACAACTGATTGGTTCCAAATTGGGAAAGGAGTATGTGAAGGCTGTATATTGTCACACTGATTATTTAACTTATATGCAGAGTACATCATGCAAAATGCCAGGCTGGATGAAGCACAAGCTGGAATCAAGATTTTCAGGAGAAATATCAATAACCTCAGATATGCAGAGGACAGCACCCTAATGGCAGAAAGCAAAGAGGAACTGAAGAGCCTCTTGATGAAGGTGAAAGAGGAGAGTGAAAAAGTTGGCTTAAAACTCAACATTCAGAAAACAAAGATCATGGCATCCGGTCCCATCACTTCATGGCAAACAGATGGAGAAAAAATGGAAACAGTGACAGACTTTATTTTCTTGGGCTCCCAAATCACTGCAGGTGGTGACTGCAGCCATGAAATTAAAAGATGTTTGCTCCTTGGAAGAAAAGCTATGACCAACCTAGACAGCATATTAAAAAGCAGAGATATCATTTTTCCAACAAAGATCCAACGACAAAAGTCTATGACTTTTGATATAGTCAAAGCTATAGTTTTTCCAGTAGTCATGTATGGATGTGATAATTGGACCATAAAGAAGGCTAAGCTCTGAAGAATTGATGCTTTTGAACTGTGGTGCTGGAGAACTCTTGAGAGTCCCTTGGATTGCAAGGAGACCAAACCAGTCAGTCCTAAACAAAATCAACCCTGAATATTCATTGGAAGGACTGATGCTGAAGCTGAAGCTCCAATATTTTGGCCACCTGATGCGAAAAGCTGACTCACTGGACAAGACTCTGATGCTGGGCAAGACTGAGGGCAGAAGGAGAAGGAGGTGACAGAAGATGATATGGTTGGATGGCATCAACGACTCAATGGACATGAGTTTGAGCAAACTCCAGGAGATGGTGAAGGACAAGGAAGCTTGGAGTGCTGCAGTCCATGGGGTCACAAACAGTCAGACATGACTGAGCAACTGAACAACAATGATGAATAATAAATATATATTCCATATATGAAACTTGATTGATTCTAAAACTTAAAGAGTTAAAAACTACAGTGTAATGTGTGTGTGTTAGTTGCTCAGTCTTTTCTGACTATTTGCAACCCTTTGCAAATAGTCATGGACTTTATTGACAGTCATGGACCTGTCAGACTCCTCTGTCCATGGAATTATCCAGGCAATAATACTGAAGTGGGTTGCCATTCCCTTCTCCAGGGGATCTTCCCAACCCAGGGACTGAACCCAGGTCTCCTATGTTGCAGGCAGATTCTTTACCATCTGAGCCACCAGGGAAGCCCATATTGTGGGTATGTAAATATTATTCAGGATATAACAAAACCATGTGAATGTACCCAAAGGGAAAAATAACCACAAACTTCCTTTATTTGATTTGCTTTTTGTCTATTAATCAGGAAAAGTCTATATCAGAACATATAAGCTCAGTTTTCCACACAGTGAGTGGTTTCATGTTTTGACTTCCTGCAATATTTTTCTCATTATACCCTCTCTTTGTACTAGCCCATAGAATGCTGTATTATAATTTATCTATCTATAGGCTAAATGGTTTTAATTTGTTTTTCCAGGAGTGTGTGTGTGTGTGTGTGTGTGTGTGTGTGTGTGTGTGTGTGTGTGTAACCTGAGTATAAAATGAAAGCTATGCTCATTTTCTCCAGAAAAATGTCGTGCAAAATTTGCAGCATAATTTCAGGAGTTTCACAGACCTCCTCCTAGGTCCCAAAGTAAAAACTTCTGCCTTAGTATTTTCTTAACAGCAGGATCTTGCCTTATTCTTGTATGTTTAGCCCCTGACTGTCCAAGATGGTAGTCAATAAATATTTGGGTAAATATTGAATGAACCAGTTATTCCCACTTTTTCATGTTGAGTTTTAAAGTCTACTTTTAAAATAGTGTATCAATAAATTTCACATCTCTAGTATTTGTTTTGTAGAATCTATTTTTTAATATAATCCAGATACTTGGAGGTAGCTTTAAAAATTAGGAGTTTTTAATGATACCCAAAGGATGAGGTGTTAAAGGGTGAAATGTATTGAGGTCTGCAACTTTGGAATGTATCAAAACATAAGATGTACTGATAGAAAGATGGATTGCTTACTCAGTCTGTTTGCTTACTTCAGACTGAGACAGAGGCCAGCTAGGCTCATCTGTCCATGTGATTCTCCAGGCAAGAATACTGGAGTGGGTTGCCATGCTGTCCTCCAGGGGAACTTCCCAACCCAGGGATCACTCCCATCTCCTGTGTCTCCGACATTGCAGGCAGATTCTTTACCATTGAGGCACTGGAGAAGCCCCAGATAGATGGATACTGATGTAAACACAATATTTATAAAGCAAATATAGGTAAATGTTCACTGTAGAATAGGCATATAGGTGTTCATGGTATAACAACTTTTCTAACTGATAACACGTTTGAAAAGGAGACTTGTTTAGCTCAAGCAGAGGTACATCCCACTTTTAAATCTTGGAAGACAGAAATCTCTAATTTTTTTTGTTTGCAGAGCTGTCTAGAGAAGCTTAATAGTTTCCACTGTACACTCTAAATCTACACACAAGGCTTCTTTTGGTAGAATATAATTTAATTAACATAACTGGGCAATTTATCTAATACAAGTTAGAGAGCTCAAACAATGTAATTACTGCACTGAAATGCGACCCAAGTCATTTACACATGTTGCAGAACAGGTACACAAAACGAGAAAAAAATGAATGTTTCTGCGGTCGTAATGTCATCGGTGTTCTCGTGGTGAATTGTTTTACGGACTGCAACAATGATAGACTAGTTCATTTCAGTTTCTCTAGTTTAGAGGGAAAAATAAGGACATTTACGTCCTCCCTCATTCCCTGGAAACACCTTATGATTATACAGCCTGGGTGGAAGCGGTTATAGAGGCAGTACATGTAGCATACAGGCGCTGGGATCCTACCTAGATTGCCACTGTGAACCGGGGATAATGATGATCTCTACATCACAGGGCTGATGTACCATAAAAAGGAAGAGCAGCAGCTGATCTATTATTATCATTATTACCTAACAAGTCATAATTGTGGCCCGACATGAAGAAAGAGACTGTGCCGGTTGTCTCAAAAGTCGCTCCCGTCTAAAATTCTGCGGCAAGATCTGAGACAAATTCCTCAGCTCCGACCTGCGTCTTTTCAGAGCAGCCGGCACGCTGGATGGAGCCCGATTCTGCAAACCCGTAGAAGTCCTCAGCGCCTAGGAAACAGCGGATGCCGCGCCCATCTGTGGTGAATGGCCTGTTCCATTCCTGAGGGATGCTGATAGTGCGGGAGCCTCGAAGACTAAGCCCGGAAGTGCCGGTGAGTTACTAGCATCTCCAGCATTTTACTACATCTTGCAATTATCACACTTCTATCCTGAAGCCCGCGACAGGCTTTTTGAGGAGCGTTTGGAACGGCGTCACCGTCTCTCACCTGGGACTTTCTGGGCTAGCCGGCGTGACCGCCAGAAACGGAAGCCTGGAGGGCCCCGCCCCCGCGCAGGGCCCGCCCCTCCTCACCGCCCCCACGTAGGCCCCGCCCCTCCTCGCCGCCCCCCACCCCGAGACCCGCATTCCCCTCCCGGCGGCGCTGCCGGGCAGCTCCACCTCATCTCGGCCCTGCCCGCCGCGGGCGCGCTGGACGTCAGCGTTGCCAGCGTGGAAACGGCGGCGGGGCGCGGGAGGCGGAAGTAGCGCCTGGGACTGCCGGGCCTCCTTCGGGCTCCACTGGCCGCCTCAGCCATGGACGCGTCCCTGGACAAGAAGGTCCGTAGCTTGGGGTGGACGCGGCGCGGCGGCCCGAGATCGCCTTCCTCCGGGGCGACTGTTTGCCGCTCGGGAGCTGCCATTGTGACCCAGGAGGGGGCCGGGGGCTAACGGGCCCGCCTACGGAGGCCTGGGTGCGAGGGCGTCCGTCTCGGCCCTCGCGGCTGGGGCCTGGTCACGTCACGGGGCCCGGGGGTCTCTAGGGTCCCCGTGGACCGGGAGGGGTCGTCGAGGCCGGGTTCTGTCCGGGGCTGCGAGCGACTCGGAGCCCTGTCGGGGGCCTAGGGGCCGACCTTGGGGCCTGCCTCCGCTCGGCTCGCGCTCCTGAATGACAGAGCCAGCAATCTGCGGCCCCAGAAGCGCCTGGAATGAAGCCCCAGTTGTTTCGGAACCAACTGCAAACCTGTAGGTTGTCTGCCGGGTCCGAGTTTGTCTTCTTTAACGTACCTTGGTGTCACCTGGGGCCCTTGGTAAAAAAAAAAAAAAAAAAAAAATCCAGATTTTTCAGCCCCGAAGTCCGAACCTCAGGGGGGCGGGACTGGGATTTGTGGGTTAAACAAGGTCCCCACGTGATTCTGATGCAGTAGTTTAAAGACCCCTGAGGTCCAGAAAGGGGCGGGGCTTCTGCAGATGGTGAATTTCGTTTGGGGCGATGCTGCAGCACAACTTTCTGGCTCCCCTTTTTTCTGGCGAAGGGAGACCCTGGGGTCAGTCGGAAATCCACTGGTAGGAGCGTTTTCCTCTGGTCTCCTCTTGGGGGAACAGCAGCGTGATGTACCTGGCTGACCGCTCTGGCATGTGAAATGGATTCTAATTGTCCCGGATTTAGGGCGGGTAAACGAGAACCAGAGCTTGGATTTCTTCACGGATCCCTACCTTCAGACCTTGACTTTCTGCCCGCCTCCGAAGTCCTTCTGTCTACTAAGCTTGGGAGTCTGCTTGTCCGGACCCGGTTTTCCAGTTGTATAGGGTTCAGGAGCGATGGTAGTGTTTTAAGACTGCTTTATTTTAATTTTGACCTGGCAAATATTTGGTTATGTTTTTCAATGCAGCAGCTGCTGTAGATTTGTTCACTTGTCACTGGCGAGTTGAAGGGAGTTAACTACAAGTTGAGCCAGAGGTTTTCATGTGTCCACTGTGATTTAGCCTACATGTTGGTTATTGCTCATAAACTGGGTGGAAGGAATCAAGAAAGGGCAAAGAGAATATGTTTTTCTTCACTGCCTCTGTGGTGAATGTTTTTGGCTAGGAACAAAGTCTTCCCAGGCTTTTGATGAACACAGTGTCTACCTTTTTTGGAGTTTCAGTCTAAATCAGTGTTTCTCAACCACCAGGCAGTTTTCCCCACCCTGGGAGATATTTGGTCAACGTTTGGATACATATTTTGGTTGTCACAACCAGGAATTAGGGAGGGGCTGCTGGCTGCTAGTGAGTAGAGGCCAGGGATTCTGCTAACATGTGACATTGCACGGGACAGACACCATGCCAGAGATTATCAGTAGTGCCAAGATGGAGAACCCTGGGTCTACAGCATATGTGGACCGGTAGTTGAATACAGATGCCAGTGGTTGAATACAAAGTGTTGCTAGCAGTGTCCCCTCAGTGTTGTTTCCTGTCCAGTTTCATAAAGAAGATGGGAGCAGCTTTGTGTCATTTCAGTTAGAAACGAAAGAACTGGAGTGTTCTTTCCTCCAGGAATAGTTCGTTACAGGCACATCTAGGAAAGAGTGGGTTGGAATCCTGCTTTACATACTACTTTTTTGGTATTTGATTCGTACATTGCAGTGTTTGCTCTCTAAGTGTTAATTGATGATAAAAGACCTAAACTCTTCAAGTGAAGATCGGAAGAGGTACTGAAACTCCAGCATGCTTAAGCCTGGCGCATTCACAACAATTACAGTGATCTTTTAGGAATTCAGAATGTGTGGGCTGGAAGTCTCTGCCTTTGGCCAGTGTGGAAATTCTGAATGTAAGTTTTTCAGAACTAGTACTGTGTCTTATTTTTATATTCCTTGAAGCGATAGAGGGCTTTCCTTGTAATGAACGATTTCTCTTGGTGCTAAGTGGGCAGAAAAGAAAAAGCATTGCTGTAATATGAATGTTGAGGATTTTGTGTTCTGAAAAATAGTTTGCATCAAAGTAAAACATTGCCTTGTGCCCATTATTCTGGTTTCTTTGAGGAATAGATGATTCTGTGTTAAATTCTACATTGCTAGTAGGTATAAATTTAAGAACTTTTTGAGCGGTTCTTAATGATCCCATTTAAACTGATCCCTGCATAATTAATACTAGCTACAGAAACCACAATGTTATTTAATACCCATCCTCTGAAATTTCAAGTAATCTCTCTCACTGTACACTGTACTGTGCTATCATTGTTTAATAGGATCACTCAGTACATTTCCTTTGGTCCAAATGTAATTTTGTACCCTTGCTTTTCCTTTAAGTAATATTCAGACTGCAAACCTGTGATGACAGAGCCTTTTCCTTGCCTTGATTTTTCCTTCACGATATATCAGTAGTCTTTTTGTATTCGAAATTATCGATGTCCGGAAAAACTAGAGATAGGTAATTAAAGTGAAAGTGTAAGCCGCTTAGTCGTGTCCAACTCTTTGCAACCCCATGGGCTGTACAGTCCATGGATTTCTCCAGGCCAGAATACTGGAGTGGGTAGCCTTTCCCTTCTCCAGGGGATCTTCCCAACCCAGGATCAAACCCAGGTCTCCTGTATTGTAGGCAGATTCTTTACCAGCTGAGCCACAAGGGAAGCCCAGTGTAATTCAAGGGGCAAGAAATTCAAACTAGAAGAGTAGGAGCCTCAGACCGTCTATACTGTATGTCCAACTCGTAAGGAACGAGTCTCACAGTGTTTACTTATGTTTAAGTAAAATGTTGATCTCAGTTTAAAAAATGCCGCAGGAAGTAATAACACTGATGCTGAAGATCTTAATGAGGTATTCAGCACACCTACATACACCTGTTAGTAAAAACCTGCTACTTTAAACTTGTAGAACAGCCGAGACCTTTTCCTGTTGCTTGGAAAAAAAAATCTCATTCTTCCTGGGTATTATGTTTAGACAAGGTGTATTGCAGTTTGTTTTGCATTTACTTTAATTCCAGCCTGAGTAAACTTAGAGCAGATGTCTCCTCCTTGACACCCCTGACGCTGGGCTGGGTCATTCTCAGCCGTGGGGGCCGTCCTGTGCACTGTAGGGTGTTTAGCTGCATCCCCGACCTCCACCCGCTACATGCCAGTAGCGTCCCCTCCCCCACAGTGTGACAACCAAAAACATCTCAAATTGAGGCAGTTGTCCCCTGGGGGTGAGAGGATCCCCTCTGGTTGAGAACCACTGACTTAGAGAATCTAGAGCTGCACCGTCCATCAGCTATACTGGGCTGTTTAAATTTAAATCTAATTAATTAAAATTGAGTAAGTTTAAAATTCAGTTCCTCAGTCCCACGAGCCACATTTCAAGTGTTCAGCAGTTGCAACGTGGTTTGTAGCTATAGTCCTGGGCAGCACAGATAATAGCACGTTTCCATCACCACAGAAAATTCTGTTGGACAGTGGTGTGGAGCGGGGCCAATTTATTTATTGTATATCTAATCTTGGTTTTTTGTTTTTTTTTAATTAGTTTATTTTCTATTTTTTAACTTTACAATATTGTATTTGTTTTGCCATACATTGACATGAATCCACCATGGATGTACATGTTTTCCCCTTCGAGAACCCCCCTTCCACCTCCCTCCCTATCCCATCCCTCCGGGTCATCCCGGTGCACCAGCCCCGAGCACCCTGTATCACGCATTGAACCTGGACTGGCGATTCGTTTCACATCTAACTCTTGGTTCTAAGAGAGGCAACTTGGAGCCTGTTTCTAACCAAAATAATTACTGCCAAGCCCATTTTTGATCGTTGTACTCATCCTGAGCTAAGTGTCCCCTACCCCTTGGACTTGATTTTGGAAAATTCTGTTCCCACCTCACAGTTTATGAGGAGCAGTAGGAGCTGCATGGTGGGAACATTGCTGATCATTACTGATAAGAACTATCAGAATTTTTATCCCTGCTCTTTACTTAAATGCTCACAGAAAGAACTCCCCATGAGCCAAACTTGAAATGAGCAGTTTCTGTGATATGCCTTTGTGGATCCCACTCTTACAGAGAAAAGGAAGACTTCCGTGAGGAGATGATCACCTATGATGTTCATTTAAAGCTGACCTCTGCATTATTGTGATGGAGGGTTTTGCATATAGGTGCATGGTGCCTGGGGCAGTAAATGATTATTAAATGCTGGGTGTCAGGGAAACATGGCACAAAGTTCCTTATCCTAAACATTTATGACATCTATGGTTCTTGGTTTATTCAAGATTTCAGATGCAATTTATTCAAGGTCTGCAATAGTTAACAGTAGAGCTATTGGTGGTCCCCAGGCCTGGGTGTTCCACCTTATCTAGGATTTTGAGTTATAATTATAGATAGCAGTTGCTTGAGCTTAATGTCATCTGTTTTCACCCAGAGCAGAAACCTACTGTGACTTAAAAGTCTTTTATTGCTGGTCATCTACTGTCAAAGCCCTGTGCTGAGTTCGGAAAGAGACACAAGATGCATAAGATATGATCTCTGGAAGAGGTTACAGTAAGGGGCATACAAGTTTAGGCAAAGCCTTGTATAGCAAGTGAAAGTTCGCTCAGTCATGTCTGACTCTTTGTGACCCCATGGACTATACAGTCCATGGAATTCTCTAGGCCAGAATACTGGAGTGGGTAGCCTATCCCTTCTCCGAGGGATCTTCCCAACCCAGGAGTCAAACTGGGGTCTCCTGCATTGCAGGCAGATTCTTTACCAACTGATTTATCCGGGAAGCACTGTGTATCGCAAAGAGGGATAAAAAGCAGCACAGGAATTAAGAAACAAAGGGCATCGAGTGGGTGACCAGGAAAGTTTATGTGGAAGAGATTTTTTAGGTAGAATACTTAGTTCAGAATCACGACTTTTCTACGTTTGTTCTAAATGTAAATATAATGCATTTTTTTACTTTATATTTGTGCCTAATGTTATGGCTTAAGTGTGTGTTAGTCACTCAGTTGTGTCTGACTCTTTGCAGTCCCACGGACTGTAGTCTGCCAGACTCTGTCCATGGAATTCTCCAGGCAAAAATACTGGAGTGGGTTGCTATTTCCTTCTCCAGGGGATCTTCCTTACCCAGGGATTGAACCTGGGTCTTCTTCATTTCAGGCAGAATTCTTTACCAGGGAAGCTCCCAGTGTTACTGCTGGTAGAACATAAGTTAAGAGAAAAGAAGCCATTTTGTCTCTTGAAGTTAAATTAGATATTAAAAGATATATATATTTATATGCCTTCGATCATTGAAAATATCCAAAACTTCCTTTCAGAAATTTAATTTATCTAGCTTAAATCAAATCCATTCTCTCCAAACAATATTTAAGGGCTATAATATTATTCTTAGTTTAATATTTGTTTAATTTCTGTTACTATCACAATAGTTTTTGTTTTTGTTGTTTCCTTGGTGGCAAATGTTAAGTGTTTAGCTGCCTTAATGTTAGATAGTTCTTGAGTCCAGCCTGGGGCCCTATCTACTTTTTAAAAAAATTTTTTCTAATGCCTGTGGAAAAGGCATTGAGTTTCAAATGACTGAGGGGCAGTAAGCTTTTCTAAGATCTTTTTGCTATATGCATAAAAAGTAGAAACAGCAAAATAAAGTCTTCAGTTTGAAGGTGCAGCTCAGTGCCACTGAACATGTCGCTGCTATAAGGCTTTCAGTAACCTAATGAGACTGAATTGCTTGTTAGACTGGACATTGTATAGGGTGGAGTCCTGTGAAACTGCTGGTTTTGGCCCCTGGAAATAGCTGAATATTGGCAGATTCACAGAGTCTACAGTTTTACTCAGTAAAGGCCTAAAGATACATAGAGGCTTCAAGAATTGATGGTTTCCTTTCCTCAGAATTCTTATTAGGATAAGGTTGACAACATTAACTCTGCATAATTCCAATTCGGTTTTGGAAATAATTGTATTGATAAGGGCAATGGATATCTTTATCTTTCTGAATTGATCCCCCACCAAGTCCTAGGAAACACCTTCTTAAAGAAGCATGTCTCAGTGACTTATTTTTTCCAGTGACTATAGCATGCTTTTCTTTAAGCAGTTTTCTTTTCTGTTCCAGAGTAAGTATGTGGTTCTATGTGAGCCAAATAAACTAGTAAACTTTTTAGAACTAGAGCTTGCTTGTTGTGGTATTTGTCCTTCCTTGTAGTTATTGGCACTCATGATAAAATGTCTAAGTGATTGATTCTCCAGAAGGTAGTAGTCTCTTGGAATACAGTTTTTTAAATTTTTGGATCCCTGGTCTTCCCAGCATTTATCTTTAAAAATGTTGTTTAATTTAGTTATGTGTTTATTTTTGGCTGTGCTGGGTCTTCTTGCCGAGCGGGCTTTTCTCTAGTTGCGCCGGTAGGGGGCTGCTCTTTAGCTGTGCTGTGCGGCCTTCCTATCTCAGTGGCTTCTGTCACTGCAGAGCACGGGCCCTTGGTGCACAGGCTTCAGCAGTGGCTCATGGGCTTAGTTGCTCTGTGGCGTGTGGTATCTTCCCAGACCAGGGATCAAACGGTGTCTTCTGCGTTAGCTGAGAGATTCTTTACCATTGAACCACCAGGGAAGCCTGCCCAGCATGTATCTTATGGCAGTGAATTGATGGCCCTTTTTCCTTCTGCGTACATCTGTTGAAGGCAGGTTTGCTCTGGTGTCACTCACTGTCTTTCATCCCTGCTGATACCAGATTTTTCCCTCTTATTTGTGTATGTTTGCCTCTTCTGTTTCCTGTCTGTTCTTTTCTGCCTCTTTTCTTGAGGGATTTGTAAGGTTACATACTAACACCTTATGCAGCATTTGTATATCCCTTTTCAACTAAAATATTTTGCTTAACGAGCCAGTAAGTACAGGATGTCTTCATGTTCTCACACGCTCAAGCATGGAGCCCATGATAGTTAAAAATAAAAGATTTTCCAAGAGTGTCCAATTCTTAAAAGACAAACAGACGAAAGTACCTGGTTCTTAGTTAAATTCTTTTCTGTTAGAACTACACAAAAGTATTTAGAAATGTAGAAACTGAGGCCCCAGTGAGAAAGTCAGGTTTGCAAGGTGCCCTGTCCTCTTGGAGGGTCCCTGTCATCTTCTCTCATGGTTAACCCGTAAGGAACAGCTGTGTTCGTGGAGCAGCTGCTGCTGCTGAGAAACTCTGCTTCTCAGAGATGTGTAGTATTTGGGGTACTTGTTTAGTGCTAGACAGCAGGCATTCTTGATGTTTATATCTCTTATGTTTTCACCTGGGAGGAAAATGTATGGTTTTTGGAGAGTTGATACTTGCATGATTATCACTGTCCAGGATTAAACCTGCTTAGAAAGCTTTGTGGAAGGGTGAAGAATAGGTGGAATGTGCAAAACATCAATTCAGAGCTTTATCTGATTGCCTTAATCACTGAAAGAAAGATAGTGATTCCTTTGTTTTTTGTTTGTTTGTTTTAATTGAAGTATAGTAGATTTGGGCTTCCCTGGTGGCTCAGCAGTAAAGAATCGGCCTGCAATGCATGAGACCCAGGTTTGATCCCTGGGTCAAGAAGATCCCCTGGAGAAGGGATTGACTACCCACTCCAGTATTCTTGCCTGTTGAATTTCATGGACAGAGGAGCCTGGTTGGGTACAGTCTATGGGATTGCAAGAGTTGGACATGACTGAGTGGCTAAACCACCACCACCATAGTTGAGTTACAATGTTGTGGTAATGCCTGTGAACTGATTTTTTAATGTCAAATGCAAATGTTGGAACTAACATTTGATAGCATCAAGGCCTTCTATCTGGTACAATCAGCTGGTGTTCTCACAGGCTTTAAAAACTTCTCACAGTTTTTCTTCTGTCAGTAGATCTAGAAATCCCCCAAATGAACATTCCTCCCCTGAAAAAAAGTTGATTGAAACTACAGTATTGTATGCTTCTATTATTAATGAATGTTACGATTTATATATTTTAAAATTACATTTTAGACTTTACCTTTTCAGGGCATGGCTTCTTTTTAAAGGTTTAGCTCAGCATTTTTAAAATAGCCATTATTCATATACCGTTTGTGAACTTTGTCACGTCACTTTACCACTTGTATTGTTATTTGCTGAATATTTCTTTTCAGTCGACTCAATCAATTTGCCCTCCTCTTTTATATACAATAAAAACACACACTTTAATTACACAGTTTGAGCTTTGGCAGTTGTGTATAGTCACATCAGTTCAGTTCAGTCACACAGTCATGTGTGATTCTTTGCAACCCCATGGACTGCAGCACACCAGGCCTCCCTGTCCATCACCAACTCCTAGAGCTTACTCAAATTCATGTCCATTGAGTTGGTGATGCCATCCAACCATCTTATCCTTTGTCATCCCCTTCTCCTCCTGCCCTCAATCTTTCCCAGCATCAGGGTGTTTTCAAATGAGTCAGTTCTTCACATCAGGTGGACAAAGAATTGGAGTTTCAGCTTCAGCATCAGTCCTCCCAATGAATATTCAAGACTGATTTCCTTTAGGATGGATTGGTTGAATCTCCTTGCAGTCCAAGGGACTCTCAAGAGTATCCTCCAACACCACAGTTCAAAAGCATCAATTCTTCGGTGCTCAGCTTGCTTTATAGTCCAACTCCCACATCCATACATGACCACTGGAAAAACCATAACTTTGACTAGGCAAACCCTTGCCGGCAAAGTAATGTCTCTGCTTTTTAATATGCCATCTAGGTTGGTCATAGTGTTTCTTCCAAGGAGCAGGCCAGGCATCTTTTAATTTCATGGCTGCAGTCACCATCTGCAGTGATTTTGAAGCCCAAGAAAATAAAGTCTGTCACTGTTTCCCCATCTATTTGTCATGAAGTGATGGGACTGCATGCCATGATCTTACTTTTCTGAATGTTGAGTTTTAAGCCAACTTTTTAACTCTTCTCTTTCACTTTCATTAAGAGGCTCTTTACTTCTTTGCTTTTTGCCATAACGGTGGTGTCATCTGCATATCTGAGGTTATTGATATTTCTTCTGGAAATCTTGATTCCAGCTTGTGCTTCATCCAGCCTGCCATTTTGCATGATATACTCTGCATATAAGTTAAATAAGCAGGGTGACCATATACCGCCTTGATGTACTGCTTTTCCTATTTGGAACCAGTCTGTTGTTCCATGTCCAGTTCTAACTGTTGCTTCTTGACTTGCATACGGATTTCTCAGGAGGCAGGTCGGGTGATCTGGTATTCCCATCTCTTTCAGAATTTTCCACAGTTTATTGTGATTCACACAGTCTATTGTGATTCACACAGTCAAAGGCTTTGGCATAGTCAATAAGGCGGAATAGATGTTTTTCTGGAACTCTCTTACTTTTTTGATGATCCAGCAGATGTTGGCAATTTGATCTCTGGTTCCTCTGCCTTTTCTAAATCCAGCTTGAACATCTGGAAGTTTGCGGTTCACATACTGCTGAAGCCTGGCTTGGAGAATTTTGAGCATTACTTTGTTAGCGTGTGAGATGAGTGCAGTTGTGCGGTAGTTTGAACATTCTTTGGCATTGCTTTTGTTTGGGATTGGAGTGAAAACTGACCTTTAAGCCCTGTGGCCATTGCTGAGTTTTCCAAATTTGCTGGGATGTTGAGTGCAGCACTTTCACAGCATCATCTTTTAGGATTTGAAACAGCTCAGCTGGAGTTCCATCACCTTCGCTAGTTTTGTTCGTAGTGATGCTTCCTAAGGCCCACTTGACTTCGGACTCCAGGATATCTGGCTCTAGGTGAGTGATCACACCATATCATGGTTATCTGGATCATTAAGCTCTTTTTTGTATAGTTCTTCTGTGTATTCTTCTGCTTCTGTTAAGTCCATATCGTTTTTGTCCTTTATTTCTGTCCTTCGTGTGAAAGTGAATAATATAATTTTGGGTCACACTTTGGTGGGCTGGTTTAATTGAAGAAAATGTGTTCAAGGGCTCAATTAAGCACCTTGAAAGCTGAAAAAATTTAAGTGTATGTAGAGCTGTGCTGTGCTTAGTTGCTCCGTCGTGTCTGACTCTTTGCAACTCCATGGACTGTAGCCCACCAAGCTCCTCTATCCATGGGGATTCTCCAGGCAAGAATACTGAAGTGGGTTGCCATGCGCTCGTCCAGTGGATCTTCCCAACCCAGGGATCGAACCCAGGTCTCCCACATTGCAGGCAGATTCTTTACTGTCTGAGCCATCAGGGAAGCCCTGGAGAGCAGTGATTCCCAAATCTTTGGCCCTGGGATTTTATTCTGCTTCTGTTGTAGTGTCCATTTTTGAAAGTTTATTACAAACAATTTCTCAGTTAATAAAATTTGTCTATTAACAAATGATTGTTTCTTCTGTTACTAATAACTGGTATGAATTTTCAGTGACATCCATTAAAATGGTGTGAGTCCCCATCCCCTAAACTGCAGGTTACATCCTATATATGAGATGTCAGATCAATTTAGCAGATCATGACCAGCAGTTTTTCAGAAAAATGAAATAGAATAAAATGATAAATATAACATATTCCAAATAATAGGAGTACTACATCATAAATGACTTGATATAATTCCAGCCTAAGACAAAAGTATTTTTTTTCATTAATTCAAATAATTTATTTTCCAAATAAATTTAGTTTCCTACAACTTTGAAAAGTTGAGAGTTACTTCCAGACCTCCTTTACTATTTTATCTTGCATTTATTTGACTTTCAATTTTTTTTCCTCCAACATTTAAGTTGTGAGAATTTTAGTGATATTTTAACATTACATATATACTATTTCTTCTTTTGATAGTGGCAGAATATTTTAATATCCCACACTGAAAGTGATGGAAATCCACTAGTGTAAAAGTCATTGTTGAAAAATGCTTATAAAAGAGTGAATGGCAGGGCTTGTTTTACAAAATGAGCTGTCTAGTTCTCTGACAGTTACCATATGAGCAATTAAATGGTTCTCCTTAGGAGCTTTGAAATTGCATTAAGCCATGCCATGCATCTCTGTTAGACATAATTGAAGCAAAAATATGGAATGCACTTCATTACACAGAATCAGCCGTAGCTGAAATATAATTTACAAATTTGCAATCTAATGACTAACAGTCTAATAATGGATTCTGAATTATCTGTAGTGTACATGTGGTGGTTTTGTAATTAGAAAGTGAACCAGTGGATATACACACTCTGTATATCCTTTGTTGCACATTTGGGCTCTATTTTTAAACAGTATGATTGCTCCAAGCCTCTTGAGGCCTGAAGAACCCCAGTTGAGTGGAGACCCTAGGAGTGCATTGCAGAAGTGTGTGTTGGCTGCAGGGCCCTTTCATAGAAAAGCATCTTGAAACACCACGTTCATGTTCAGCCTGGGTTGGCTTGGTTCAGGACAGCAGAAAAGATGATGGAAGGGAAACAGACTAAACGCCAACTGACTTCAAAAGGGATGGTTAGAATCTGTTGCCTTTTTTGTTAATAAAGGGACCTTTTCTCAGGAATTGTTTCTAGTTGGCCCCCAATTTTAATCAGGTCCCTGTACTCAAGATTTAAATGAGGGAAAAGATGTCTCTTGTAGCGATACTGTGTGGTCTTGAGCATTGAGGAAAGTGCCATGGGCAGTACCTGCAGTGCAGTGCACTCCTCTTGAAATATATGTTGTCTTTGGTTTTACCTTATAACTCATTAACAGCCGGCACTGCAAACATTTGCCTGGCCTTCACTAGGTGAAATACTTTAAGATAGGAAGTAAACACTGTAGTGAAGGCTGGGATAACTGTACATCCTGGTTTGCCCAGGACTCTCCCAGTTTGTACCTGTTGTCCTGGCTTAATTATTAATAGTACTGCCTTGACTCTTAAATATGCTCTGGTTTGAGTAATAAGTTTCTGATCATCTAGTTGAGGCTGTTGTTGAATAGAAATTTTAGCTATAGGGAGAGTCTTCTGATAAACTAACATTTATCTAGGTGAAAACATCAGTCAAACAAGGATTACCTTTAAAATGAGACCTTACTTAGCTCTAATTATGATTTTGAGACAAGAGATTTTTCAAAGTGTAAGTTGCTTTGTTTTATTTGATGGAATTGAGGAGCAGGATTGCCTAGTGGTTAAGAGCACTGGTTCTAGTAATTCAGACCTTGTTTTGTTTTATTTATTTATTTATTTATTTTGGCCACACCTCGTGGGATGTGGGATCTTAGCTCCCTGACCAGGGATCAAATCTGCACCTCCTGCATCGGAAGCTTGGAGTCTTAACCACTGGACTGCCAGGGAAATCCCCAGACCTTGTTTTAAATTCTGGCTCTAAAGCCTACTAACTCTGTGCCTGTGAGTTAGCTAGGAAGTAATGTATGTAATTACTTCATGGCAAATCAATGGAGAAAAAGTGGAAGGAGTGATAGATTTTAATTTCTTGGGCTCCAAAATCACTGCATATGGTAACTTCAGCCATGAAATTAAAAGATGCTTGCTCCTTGGAAGGAAAGCTATGACAAACCTAGACAGCATATTGAAAAGCAAAGACATCCTTTTGCTAATGAAGGTCGTATAGTGAAAGATAAATGGTTTTCCCAGTAGTCATATATGGATGTCAGGACCATATGTGGACCATAAAGAAGACTGAGTGCTAAAGAATTGACGCTTCTGAATTGTGGTGCTGGAGAAGACTCTTGAGAGTCCCTTGGACAGCAAGGATATCAAACTAGTCAATCCTAAAGGAAATCAACTCTGAATATTCATTGGAAGGACTGATGCTGAAGCTCCAATACTTTGGCCACCTGATGCGAAGAGCCGACTCATTGGAAAAGACCCTGATGCTGGGAAAGATTGAAGGCAGGAGGAGAACAGGACGACAGAGGATGAGATGGTTGAATGACATCTCTGACTCAATGGACATGAGTTTGAACAAACTCGGGGAGGTAGTGAAGTACACAAAAGCCTGGTGTGCTGCAGTTCATTGGGTCACAAAGAGTCAAACTGACTTAGTGAATAAACCACAACAATGTATATAAAGGTGTTAATTAGATGATGCCTGGAATATAGTAAGCAATTCAGTAAGTGTTAGTAATGAGGGATCACAGTAAATTAAGGATCACAAATCTCATTGAGTCCTTTTTCTGTGCCAGACCCTGTGTTAGGTGCTAAGGGTTGAAAAATATGACATTTTTCCCGGGAACCTGGCATAGAATACTATTTTTTTCTTCACTGAGTAGTGTAGAACAGTCTTCTTCTAAATACTGAGTGATGGACATCTTTAGTCAACTTAATTCTTCGCTCATTTTGGTTTGTGTCTAGCTGTTGCCCTGCTATTGTTTATTAACATGTATCACACAAGGCCTTTGTCTGGCACTGTAACAGGTATTGAGGTTGGGAAATGTGAAGAAGAAAGTAGTCACTATCCTCAGTAGAAGTGTATGGAGGCATGGCTTTTAGTTTTAAGTAACCAATTGATAAATATTTTTCTTAGAGCATTCTTTGACTTGAGGCCTGATATCCTGCAGCTGGGTAACATTTTATATTTTGGATTATCCTGTTAACAGAACAAGCCCGTGAGGGTCTATAGTGTGGGAGTCACATTCTATTCACATTTAACTAAACGTGCTATTTTTTTTCCTTACCCATCCGCTACCCCACCCCCTGCCCCTACTCCACTCCCTAAAAGAGAGTAGGAGCAAGAACAATTTAAATGTCAGCCTTTCCACTCAATGAGTGTGTGCTCTTGAGAGAGAGAGAGACTCAGATGGGGAAATATGAAGCTGCACTTCCCTCCTGCCTCTTTCAGTGTCAGCGTCTTATCATCGCATGTGATTCTGATGTTTAAAAATAAGTATTATCATATGAAGCAGCTTCTTAAGTCAACTACTTTGTCTATTCTTAACTGAAAAATCTGTTCAATCTTATAGGAAAAGTTAGCTGTATTGAACTTAGAGCCAATATGTTGATATTCAATATGCTGTGCCTTCCTGAGGGGTTTCAGAGGCAATATGTCAATCCAAGACTCAGGCTGACTTTAGACATTTTAGGCCTGTTGCTGTTTAGATGCTCAGTCATGTCTGACTCTTCCGACCTCATGGACTGTAGCCCTCCAGGCTCCTCTGTCCATGGGACTCTCCAGGCAAGAAAACTGGAGTGGGTTGCCATTTCCTTCTCCGGGGGATCTTCCTGACCCAGGGATAAAATCTGCATCTCCTACCTTGCAGACAGATTCTTTACCAGTGAGCCACCAGGGAAGCCCTTTAGGCCTATTACAGAAGCAAAATCAGTGGGAGTCTGAATGGCTGCCTTCAAGAAGCATATGACTTACTGGGGAGAATACCTGTACTGGGAAGACCACCTGTAACACAGTTCACGGTGAGGGATGTGAGAAGTTGGGCAGCTGCATATTAGAATGGCCCCAGGTTCAAGCCTTCCATCCTGCTGTCCCCATAAATATTAGTACAGTCATTTGTCAGGCAGTGAGTCCATATGTTTGATTTAGGAAAAAATGGTATCGATACCATTAGAGGGGATGTGAAAATGTAAAAGTGATTTTATCCATAAAGGTTTCTTGAAAGTAGTGGATCCTGATTTAGTAGGTGGTTAGTGGAAATGGCAACCCACCCCAGTACTCTTGCCTGGAAAATCCTGTGGACAGAGGAGCCTGGTAGGCTGCAGTCCATGGGGTCGCTAAGGGTCAGACACGACTAAGCGACTTCACTTTCACTTTTCACTTTCATGCATTGGAGAAGGAAATGGCAACCCACTCCAGTGTTCTTGCCTGGAGAATCCCAGGGACAGGGGAGCCTGGTGGGCTGCCGTCTATGGGGTCGCACAGAGTCGGACACGACTGAAGTGACTTAGCTTAGCAGTGGTAGATAAAAGGCACAGGGACATTTCAGACAGGACAGATGTTACAAGCATGAAACAGGGAAGAGTAATTGATCAAGCAAACTGTTTGTCTTTGCATTTGGCCAGATGCTCAGATGCTCAGAGATTGGAGTGTCACAGGAGATGTGGGTGGTAAGGACCTTGACCAGCAGACCGGGGAGCAAGATCACTTCTTTTCACCATTATCTTGTTCCTCATCCTACTCAGAATTGTTAAGGAAGAACAAGGAGACCCTTTTAGATTGCTCTCTCACCCACCTTGTGGTTACATTTAAATTGTGATTTTTATTGGAAACGCCTGTTGTTTTTTAAGTGATTTTTCTATCTTTTGTAAAAATCAGTTCGGATGTGGCTACGTGATTCTTTTCTAACCCCTTGTAGAATCAGTGTGATGTAATAGAGGCAGAAACAAATCAGGAATCCAGGGTTCTGGCAGCTCCCCATCTTTTATTGTTCCATGAGCCTAGGCCAGTCACTGTCCTTCTCTAAGTCTTAGTTTCCTCTCTGAAATGTGGCACCAGGACTTCCCTGGCCTGGCGCTCCAGTAGTTAGGACTCTGCACTTCCACTACAGGGGGCACTGGTTCCATCCTTGGTTGGGGAACTAAGATCCCACTTGCCATGCAGTCCGGGCAAAAATAAGTAAGTTTTATAAATAATTAAAATGTTAGACTGGAAACAGAGGCTTTCATGCTGTACTTTTCCTTTTTTGGAAACTTGACTCAAAACCTTGTTGTTAAAAACAGAGCTGGTCTCCTTAAAGGGGAGCAGAGCTAGAAGCTCCAGGTGGCTGCCAAGCCCCTTCTCCCTAAAGTTCCTTTCAAGAGTCTTAAGGCTCACAAGAATGCAGGTTGGCAATTCCTAGACTAGACCCCTAAGGTCCCTTCTTGATTTAACATTTTCTGATGCTTACACTGGGGCTTTCCTTGTGCCTCAGACGGTAAGGAATCCGCCTGCAATGTGGGAGACGCAGGTTTGATCCGTGGGTTGGGAAAATCCCCTGGAGAAGGGAATGACTACCCACTCCAGTATTCTCACACTGGTAAACAGTAGAATTTCTTTAAGAAAAATAACAGAATTTTAAGGAGGTAATGCAATACTAAAAGTAATACTCACTGTACATCTACATAAGATAAACTATTACTAGGTACAGTAGACAATAGGAAGCAAATGCAGATAAATGCACTTGAAGTACACTTGATTAAGAGGGGAACAAAGAGAGCTTCTATAATTGTTTATGACTCAACTCATACTACATAGAGATTCAAGGCAACAAGGCTGTCTCCCTGAAAATTGTCACGGAGATGTAAGAAGAAAGAGTGAATGTTTTAATTCTGTGAGAATTTTAAAAATTTAGTTCCGTCTGTGTTTTGAATGGGAGGTAGACTACGGCCATACCACCCTGAACGCGCCCAATCTCGTCTGAATGGGAGGTAGATGTATGCTTGGTACTAAAACTCAAAAGGATATGAATGATAAAAACTCCCTCTGATTCTTTGGAGACGTCACTATTACCGGTTTGTGTAAGTGTCCGGAGGTTTTAGAAGCACTTGCAAATTCTTGAATGTAGGAGTTTCATGTGATTGCTGTAACCTGTTAGCACAAACTGGGTAGCTCAGAACAATAGAAATATATTCTCTCTCAGTTCTGGAGGCCAGAAGTTTGAAATCATTGTCATTGAATTGAAATCAAGGGCTGGCAGGGTGCACTCCCTCCAGAGGTTCTGGGGTGCCCCTTGCTCTCTTGTTCCCACTTATGTTGCTTGCCAGCCGCCCTGCCTTTATTGGTGGCACCATCCCTCCAGTTTTAAGGGCAGCATCTTCAGATCTCCCTCTGTTCTGTCTGCACACCACCTGCTCTGTGTTTATGTGTGGGCTCCTTCCAGCTCTCTCATGGTGGTTCATGCTGTTGCACTTAGGGCTCATCTGGGTGATCAGGGTAATCATGCCATCTTAATCACATCTGCAAAGACTTTGTCACATAAGGGACACAAATTCACAAGTTCTAGAGATTAGGATATGAACATCTTTTGGGGGGCTAGTTTTCAGCTTGGTGGTGGTGGTTTAGTTGCTTAGCAGTATCCGACCCTTATGACCCCATGGACTATAGCCCTCCAGGCTCCTCTGTCCATGGGATTTCCCAGGCAAGAACACTGGCGTGGGTTGCCATTTCCTTCTCCAGGGGATCTTCCCAACTCAGGGATTGAACCGGCATCTCCTGCATTGCAAGCAGATTGTTACCACTGGTCCACCAGGGAATCCCCATTTTTCAGCCTACTATAGCCATAAAACAAATAGTATGCTATTCGTACTTTTCTGAACCTCCTTCTAATAGTGAAAAACTCAAGTAACCTAAAAGGTCCATTAATTCAGGGCTGTTAAATAAACTATAATACATCCATCAGATGCAAAAAGGTATAACCGCTAAGGAGAATGAAGTGAACCTACTGCTGCAGAACCGTCTTCACTGTAAAGCAGAAAAAAAGCAGTATGGAGAAGTGCACATGAGTAAAGGGAAGCTGGGAGAGATACATGTCAAAAGTGACCTCCCCGGCGGAGTGGGACTTTTTCATGTTATACCTTGTACTGTTGGAATTTTGAAATCAAGCATGTGCTTCATAACCCAAGTATGTTATAATAAATCCAGAAGAAAATGGACTGAAAGTTTAGTTTTTTTCTTGATGAACTCTGTTGTAGAAGTAATAGAAGGTTGTTAACATTTAACCTTTTGAAAAAATTTTTTTTCCAGATAGCAGACTCTACTCTAGCTGAAATGGGAAAAAACTTGAAGGAGGCCATGAAAATGCTCGAGGACAGTCAGAGGTGAGCCTGCGGAACAGACGTGACCCCGTTAAACATGTTCAACCTGCTGTGAAACTGGTGGCACTGGTTTCCTGCTGTTAAAGACACCTCTTGCTTTCAGGACGTCATGCTTAGCTGCAGCTGACTTTAAAATTGGTGTTTGTCTTGAGTGGAAGGTGCTTTATCATTAGAGGATTTTGAAATTGAGGGGCAGGACTTATAATTTTCAGTTCTGCCTATTAAAAGTTTACTTAATGTATTAACTTGACTCTATAAATACTTCTTGCTGTATATTCAGGTCATATAGTACATCAAGTAAACAAGCAATGGGTTGAAGTATTATTATTTTTTTTAGTATTCTTTTCCTGAAATTAAACTATACCCCAGCCTGGGGGGCTAGGACAGTGAGGGGGAGATGTGTGTTTCAAATCCCACCTCAGTTACTAGAGTTTATGAGCAACATTATCACGTGTTCATGCTCCAGTGTTAGAAATGTAACAATTTTTTATTTCCTTTAAATTAGAAGAAAAGAGGAGGAAAATGGAAAGAAGCTCCTATCAGGGGATATTCCAGGGCCACTGCAAGGCAGGTAGGTGGCAAGGGAGAGAACCACTTTTTCCTACTGTTTAGCACAGGGAACCTCTGCTCAGTGTTATGGGAAGGGAGTTTGGGGCAGAATGGACACATGTATATGTATGGCTGAGCCCCTTTGCTGTCCCCCTGAAGTTATCACAACATTGTTAATCAGCTATACTCCCAGTATTAAATAAAAAGTTAAAAAAAAAAAAAGATAAGCACCTTTACTTGGGGTGTACATTTTCTTTAAACCAAGGCTTTACCATCACTGACTTACAATTCTAATGAACACAAAGCAAATTGAGAGTTCTATGCGGTGTAACGTCAGCAACTAAAATGCTGTTGGCTGGTTGGTGATGCTGCTATTCCTACTGTTTCTCCCCCTTCCCCATTCAGTTTGACACAAGCTCTTAGAAGCACATGCAGACTCATAATATAACTCAACTATCATACTTGTTTCATCCTTGAAACCAGCAATCTGTTTGGTAGACTGAGCTTTATTGTGAGAGTTATTTTAACTTGATAAGATTTACCACTGTATTATATAGTAAGGAAAGGAAAACATCAGCTCATTTATTAGTAGAGTGATTTATTTTTTGGCAACTAAAGGAAATCTGTCAAATGTTTGTAGTTCGAAGTAGCAGGGAATATATCAGGAAAATAGGTAGTTATCCAGCCAACAGTTTTTACAGGATGTTAGCACTTAATTTGGGAGTTTAAGTCCTGGCCTAGTTTCCTTCAGACAAACTTACTATTTTTTTTTTATAACCAGGAAACTGTACATAGGTAAATAGTACAACTCCCTTAAGTTGTCCTTTGACCCAAATACAAATATCTACAAGGTTGCAAAAGAACAGGAAGGATCCCAGTAGATGGAGGATACCTACTGGAAGTCCTCTATGGGTGAAGTTCGTTTTCCAGCTGAGAACAGGAACCAGATCTTTATAAGTTTCCTCATCCCAGGCCTACTGAAGGGAATTACAGGGTTCTACTCATCCTGAAGAAGTTTCCCTAGAAGAAATACTGCCAGGAACATCTGTAATTCTCAATTAGAGTGGGAGTGCATTAATGACACCAGTCCAGGGTGTTCACACTAATAATGCTAATAGCCACATCCGAGATCCCACTTCCCAGGCACAGAGTTCAGTGCTTTTCAGGGACTAATGGCGTCCTCACAGTTTTGTAACGTAGCATTTCCTGAAGATCACCTGGCCTCATCTCTACATAAAGTCCAAGGACCAGAGTCCCTCGCATGTGAAGGTCAGCACCTTGAGGAAGATGGGTTTGGGGACATTGTTTTTCAAAAAGGAGAACTTTTTATGTCACCTTCTCATTAATAGAGGGGTAGCATTTTGACATCACGTGTTTTGCAAGGCACCTTGCCATTGCTAACAACTGCACCGCTTACATTCTTCTCATATGTCTCCACCTCCTCGTGTAATGAGCATTTAAAAAAGTATCTTGGACAGAAGTTAAGTCTGTTCATACTCCAAGCAAATCTCCAGTTTGGGGAAGAGGTGGTAATAAGCGATGCCTGCGTTTCACTTTTAACTCTATTAGAACAAACAGACAAGAATCCCGTATGGAGGGAAGCTTAGATACACCAGTGGTATTGGAGTACTCTTGCTGCTTTTGTGATCTTCCAGCAGCTTATAAGGACTATTTTGGCCCTTATAACATGCTTACTAAGTAGTCTCCAAGACTCAAGTGAACTGGTAGAGAAATACTGCTAAAGCTAGTGAAATTTTTAAAAATCAAATTTACATTCAGGTAGAAGATTTAATTAATCACAAGTAAGGGGCTTCGTGGTGGCTCAGATGATTAAGAATCTGCCTGCAGTGCGATAGACCCAGGTTCATTCCCTGGGTTGGGAAGATCTCCTGGAGAAGGGAATGGCTACCCACTCCAGTATTCCTGCCTGGAGAATTCCATGGACAGAGGAGCCTGGCGAGCTACAGGCCATGGGGTTGCAAAGAGTCAGATACAACTAAGCAACTAATACTTTAATATAGGTATGGTTATATTCAGAATTCAGTTGGTAACTTATGGTTTATTTAAAAAAAAACAGGATGGTGTGTACTGTATCTCAAAAAACATTATTTCTGTTGTAACAAGAAGATATCAAAGCTAGTTTAGACAAGAGAAATAGTGAGAGACTGGTGGTGAGGGGAGGGGGTGGCGTGTACTGCTTCCCCCTGTCTGTCAACTGTTTTTCTGTTCCGCAGTGGACAAGACATGGTGAGCATCCTCCAGTTAGTTCAGAATCTGATGCACGGAGATGAAGACGAGGAGCCCCAGAGCACCCGGTAATGGAGAACGGTTGGCAGCTTCTCTTTGAAAGTATATGTGTTCTTGATTTTGATAACGATTACATTCATACAAGTTGCTGCAATAATAAGCCTTATTTCATTCCAGATTATGTATGAAGTTACAACATTCACTTCCTTTGGGGAGATGTTGACATGTTTTAGATAGTATATTTTGTAAAAGGAAATCATTTACTAAAACTAAAACCCTGTCATTTTTATGGTCTTGTGTCTTAGGGAGGGGCTGGTGCAGGAGCCAGAGGGTAGCTGCTGTGTGAGTCTTTGTTTCTAGCTGCTTCTGTTCTGGGCTTTTAATTGCTGAGAAGTACTGCAGCTGAATTCATTGGTGGCAGGCCATGCCATCTGTGAATCATCTATTTATCTTATTTCCATTTATGCATCTATCAAGCAATTTATCTAGTTTTATTTTCTCTTTAATTGTTTTAAATACAGTGTTTTTTAGAATAAGTAATGCATTCTTCTGGTTCAGATTTCAAAGGATAGAAAAGGTATATATGCAAAGGAAGTATTCCTTCTTACCTCTCCCTCCCTAGCTTGTTCTCCTTCCTAGAGGTAAGTTGCCAGTTTCTTGTGTATTCTTCAGAGATACTTCATATATACTTACACCCAAGCCAGATGTCTATGCTTACCACTTCCAGGACCTAAATACTCTGCACATTGTTCTATGTCTTGCTTTTTTCATTTATGTCTTGAAGTTCCTGGAATAGCAGTACACAAGGAGCTTTCTCCTTTAAGAGCTGTTTAATGTTGCTCTGGGGCTTTCCTCGTAGCACAGTGGTCAAGAATCCACCTGCAGTGCAGGATACGTGGGTTTGATCCCTGGGTCGGGAAGATCCCCTGGAGGAGAAAGTGGCAACCTACTCCAGTAGCCTTGCCTGGAAAATCCCTTGGACAGAGGAGCCTGGGGGCTATGATCCTTGGGGTCGCAGCGTTGGACATGACCGAACGTGCACAGTGTTCCTCGATGGATGAGCCGTACTTTATTTAACTAGTCTCCGATTCATGTGTTACTGTTACAAACGTTCCTGCCGCTAGTAACTTTGTACATCTGTCATTTCCTCAAAGTAGTGTTTCTGGAGATGAAAGTCCTAGAAGTGGGATTGCTAGACCGAATAAGTTTGTGTATTTGTAAATTTGACAGATATTGCCAAATTTCCCTTCATGGAATTGTGCCCGTTCACATTCCCACTCTGTGTGTGTGAGAGTTTTCCCCACACCTTTGCCCACAAGGGTATTAGCAAACTTATGGGTTGTTGCCAGTCTGATAGGTAAGAAATGATATTTCAGCATAGTTTTAGTTTGCATTTTTCTTAAAAATGAGGTTAAGTGTCTTTTTTGTATGCTTTAAAGACCCACTTATATTTCTGCCCAGAATCCTGTTGATCTTTTGTCATTTTCATCGTTACATTTATTCTTCATAAGGGAAATTAGTCCGTCCACTTTAATTATATGCAAAACAAGACCTAGTACCCGTTGAATTTGCTGAATTGTTATAAGTAGCTAGTTAAATGCAGGGAATTGATCTTCATCTATTGATTCTTAAATTGTTTTCTGCACATTTTATCTCAGCTCTACTCTCCATAGTTCTTACAGCTAGTATTTAATTTAAAACTTTTTTGGAGAAAATTATTTAAAAACAGTTTGTGTATTTAGTTGGTATTCAATAAAAAGGATATTTATCTCCTAGGACTTGAATTCAGAAAGAAAATTTCCCCGTAAGCTATTAATACCTTATTACACATTGAATTTTCTAAATTTATCTCAATTTCTGCTTTCTAGGCCATTAAGTGAATTTCAGATGTGACAGAAATTTTTGTGGAAGACTATGTCTTTAAGTTTTATTTATTTATGCTTGGACTAATACCTTCTTTTAAAATCTAATATATTTTGATGAACAGAATTCAGAGTATTGGAGAACAAGGTCATATATCTCTGTTGGGGCACAGTCTGGGAGCTTACATTTCAACTCTGGATAAAGAGAAGCTGAGAAAACTCACTACTAGGATCCTCTCCGACACTACCTTATGGCTCTGCAGGATTTTCAGGTAAGAAGCTTTTAGTTGCTGGTAAAGGCACTTATGAGCTGCACATAGACTGTGAGAAGTCTCTTTTCTGGAGCTGTGCTACCTAGATTCAGATCTGCCTCTTCCCTTTACTTTTGGAAGAGTTACTTAACCACTCCATGCCTCAGTTTCCTCATCTGTGCAGTGGAGATAGCCTTAATATCCATTTGATGATGTTGTTGTGAGGATTCAATGAACCAATGAATTAATACGTGTGAAGAGCTGAAAACATGAGCCTGTACTATTGAATAATGTCCACAGTTTCTTATTTCTTACTATATATAGTAGAACTACATGTAACCTTGCTCTTTATTTTCTAAGTCTCCTGTAAATGTGTTATCATATTTCCATGATTTAAAAAAAAATAAAAATAAGGAAAGAAAAAGATTCCTAGTTGGCACATGTTGACAGAAGATGTAGCAGTGAAAGGGAGGCAAGTTTTGGAGAGTTTTTCTCTTTTTTTTTTGCCATGTTGTGTGGCATGCTGGATCTCAGTTCCTCGTGCATGGATTGAACCCATGCCCCCAGTCTTAACTACTGGACCACCAGGGAAGTCCCTGGATTCAAGTATTTTTATTTAAAGTATTAGCTGTGTTTTAGTAGAAAGGAAATGCCGTCATAAGGAAGATTGAAATTTGCTTTATACAGTGGTAAATATTGTCATTATTAAGGAATTCTAGCAGAGTAAGGAGTCAGTAGAAGGTACGAAACCAGTGGTATTTTGTGTTTATTTATGCTGTTACTTTTATGGAAAAGGAATGTTTACCTAACATTGGAACGTTTAATAACTTGGGAGACTCATTTTCAGATGGTGGAAAGGAGCTCGGCCTAGGGAGAGCATGAGTTTGCCTGTGTGGCAAAGGAGAAATTTTCTTCTAATAAAAATCCAACACCTGTAATTGAAATTCTCTCTCTTTCTCTTTAGAGATGGAGAAGAATAAAAGGTTCCAAGCAGATAATAGTAAAAGCAAAACTTAGCCTGACTAGCGTTATTGACAGTTTTTACTTACTTTGGACGTTTTAGGGCTGACACTATTAAAAACCATGCCTACATTATCCAATGCTGACTTCCTGGTGAAATAAAGCAATCCGTGGTCTTCAGCCTTTTTATATCTGAGGCATTCCTATTTCCTACTGGTTTTCTTAGCTGCTGCTCTTCCAGGAGCTCAGTGTGGATGAAGGGTCGTTGCCTTTGTTCTTTATAACCTCCAGCTGCTATGAGTTGTCAGCCATCTGAGACAAGGGTGATTCCTATCTCCTTTGACTGGGTGACAGTTTCTAGGTTGAGAAAAGATTTACTTCCATGGTTAGAAGACTGGGACTTATAAAATCAGAGGTAAGAACATACTGACATATGAGTGTCTCTTAACAGATATGAAAATGGCTGTGCTTATTTCCACGAAGAAGAAAGAGAAGGACTTGCAAAGATCTGTAGGCTTGCCATCCATTCCCGTTATGAAGACTTCGTAGTGGATGGGTTCAACGTGTTATATAACAGGAAGCCTGTTATCTACCTAAGTGCTGCTGCTAGGCCTGGCCTGGGCCAGTACCTCTGTAATCAGGTAATGTGGCATAAGGGCGATCATTTAAAGAAACGATGCTTTGTTCTGTCCTAGGAGTTTTTCAAGTGCATTGACCCATTTCTTTAGCCGCTTTTTTTTCAAGTGAAAAGAAAGATGATTTTCTTACATGTGTGTTTTCTCATTTTTATATATAAATGTGTATTAGTAAGTTTAGAGAGATAGATATGTATTTTTTAGTTGCCCAAAGGCAACCACAGTCAACATTTTACTTTATTTCTTTTCAGACTTTGATCAGTCAGAGGGTATGTATGTATGTTTTTACACGGCTATACATGGCTTTTTTCACTTACTGTTGTAACAGGTGCATATCATGTTTTATCAGTTCGTCAAATTATATTTTTAATGTCTTCATGATATTCCTTTGAGTGATAGTATTTTAAAATGTTTTTTTTTTTCTTTTTGGGCAGTTAGAGTGTTTGTATTCTTTGGCTTTTTATGACCATTTTTGGGAAATTCTCTTTGTATAGTGCTGTTATGGACATCTTTGTGCATAAAGCTTTTTCTGTACTTTGGGTTATATTCCTCAGATGGATTTTCAGAGCCAGTCTAGAGTTATTAGATCAAAGAAGCATTACCCTTTTCTGGAGTTTATGAAAGCTTGATTAGGGTGCTCCGTTGAGTCAAGAACTTGTTAAGCCTCTTGGCCAAGAACATTTTAAAGCAAAACCCATAGGATTGGAGGGATTGTCTTCTGTAAGAAGAAGGAGTCCCAGGAGATACATAGGGGAAACTCGAGAGTTGAGTTGATTCTGAGCCTTGGTCACTGGTGGCAAGAAATTGTGTCCTTTTCTTCTCTGGAGGAGGGCATGGCAACCCACTCCAGTATTCTTGCCTGGAGAATCCATCGACAGAGGAGCCTGACAGGGTATAGTCCATGGGGTTGAAAAAGAGCTAGACACGACTTGGTGACTAATCAGCAACAACAAATATTAACCTAAATGGACTAAATCAGGTCGGCAATAAAGAGTATTTTTACCCATTTTCACATCCAAAAAAAGAAATTGTGCCCTCTTCTTAAGGGTATACAAAATGAGAAATTTTATAATACCTCTGTAGAAACATGAAACATATTACTTATTGAGTACCTGCTGTGAGCCAAGCTCTTAGGGGCTCAGAGCTGTCTTGGGACAGCAATCGAGTCTTCAAAAGATGTGTGAGGATGTTAAGTGGGAAAGGCAGGTGGCAGGTGTTCATGTTTTTAAAAGTATGTACATGCTATTGTGCATATTTTTTTATACCTGGAAAAATATATTTATATAAATACATTATATTTTTGCCTAGAAAATATCTGGAAAGTTCTGTACTAACCTGTTAACAGGGGTAATGTTACTCGCTCAGTTGTGTACAACTCTGTGACTCTATGGACTGTAGCCTGCCAGGCTCCTCTGTCCATGGGATTCCCAGGCAAAATACTGGAGAGGGTAGACATTCCTTTCTCCAGGGGATCATCCCAACCCAGAGATCGAACCCGGGTCTCCAGCATTGCAGGCTGAGTCTTTCCCATCTGAGCCACCAGGAAGTCCAACAGTGACAGATTGGTGGCTTAATTAGTGGGTCTGAGGGGTGGGGAGAATGGACCGACATTTTCACTTTTAATTTCTGTAATTATTTATTGTGTGTTTTACTTGGGTTTCACTTTCATAATTTAGAACAAAGATTCTTTACAGGAGAAAAATATGAATAAAGTACTCGTTAAATTTTTGGTCTGTAAATGCTTACAAGTCTTAGTTATATAGAGCAATATGCTCAAATGTTAAAAAATTCCTGAAACATAATCTCCTTAAGGATATGGAAGCTGAAAATGAAGGATATAAAATTTATGTGACAATTACTATCTCCATAACACTGAGTTTTTCTCTTGAGATATGTACATCTGTTAGTCCATATTTATTGCTTTTTAGGAATGGGTGGGCCTATAAATACGTATTGTTCTTTGAATGCCTTTAGGAGGTGTTATTTACCACTAATCCTTGGAGGGAGGATCCTAAATTACCCCCCAAAACCCTAAAGGCTCAGGTTGTTTCTCCATTTGGAAAAGTTTTTTGGCATATTCTAAAATACAACAAAGATTAGGTACTCATTTAGAAGATGAGTTGATAGTTATTCATTTAGTTAACTCTTTTAGAAAATTTTACATTGTCTTTATCTTCTTAAAAGACAGCTCCTGGAAATTTACACCCCCCACCCCAACTGGGTTTTTTTTTGGGGGGGGCGCTTCACTTTCTAGATATACTTTAACATCTATATACTTACAATATTAAGTGTTCCTAAGGGAGGGATTGTTTTAAAAGAGTAATTGTGACTTAGAGCCACAGTCTTCTGGGGACGTAAGGGGATGGAGACAAAGATCCTTCTTGTGAAATTGCACGTTTCTCCCTACAGCTTGGCTTGCCCTTCCCCTGCTTGTGTCGGGTGCCCTGTAACACTGTGTTTGGATCCCAGCATCAGATGGTAAGCTCTGATGGTAAAGTTTATAATGGCAAAATACAATGGTAAGCTCTGATGGTAAGTTTATAAAATAGGAAAGAATTGTGTTTTGAAACTGTACCTTCCTTTCAATTGTGGTTCTGTTCACTGGCCTCCAGATAATTATTAGCTTATTCATGGATTGCTTAGATCTTCCTGTTGCCTAATACACGCTTCCAGGTTTGAACGTCCACACAGGTTGACTGGCATAAAGGTGAGCAGCACCTGGCTCTTAAGGAGTCTTATAATCACTGTATCACCTGCTTTAAGTAGAAACATGGAGTTCAGTTAAGCATCAGAAATTCCTTCTAAAGCTCATCCTTTCAAATGCTTATCACTGTTACCTGGATTTATGAGGCAGATTTTGAAAGTGAGGTGGTTTATCATAATCCTTGGGATTGGATTCTGCTTATTTTCAGACATACTGAAGTCAGAAGCAGAAGGGATAGGTTTTAGGATTCTACATTTTTTTTCAAGGTAGTTAGGTTTTCTGGTTTAGATACATCATTGAATAACATTCAGTTCAGTTCAGTCACTCAGTCATAGTCATCATGTGTGACTCTTTGCAATTCCATGGACTGCAGCATGCCACGCTTCCCTGTCCATCACCAACTCCCAAAGCTTGCTCAAACTCATGTTCATTGAGTCGGTGATGCCATCCAACCATCTCATCCTCTGTCATCCCTTCTCCTGTTGCCTTCAATCTTTCCCAGCATCAGGGTCTTTTCCAGTGAGTCAGTTCTTCGCATCAGGTGGACAAAGTATTGGAATTTCAGCTTCAGCATCAGTCTTTCCAATGAACATTCAGGACTGATCTCCTTTAGGATGGACTGGTTGGATCTCCTTGCAGTCCAAGGGACTCTCAAGAGTCTTCTCCAACACCACAGTTCAAAAGCATCAATTCTTTGGCACTCAGCTTTCTTCATGGTCCAGCTCTCACATCCATACATGACCACTGGAAAAACCATAGCTTTGACTAGATGGACCTTTGTTGGCATAACATTAGAGATACATTTTTGACTGTTTTTGTGGTGGCAGGGGGGTCAGTTTAAAAGAATTTTTTAAATCATAAATGTTTTAAAGTAGAGAAATCTTGGTTTTGTGTATGTGGTTTTTAACTTTAATCTCATTTAACTGAGTTTTCTAGTTAATCTTCAAGTAAAATGATTTTCTCATCTATAATTAGAGGGATAAAAAGGAAAATTGTCAAGAAAAGATTTGATAAATTTTGAGAGTATCTGCTTCATTCAGAAGTTACCATTTTTCCTTGTATAGCCTTTATGCTGGTTGTCTCATGTTTTTGTGGTTTGTCTTTCAATCCCAGGATGTTGCCTTCCTGGAGAAACTGATTAAAGATGACATAGAACGAGGAAAACTGCCCCTGCTGCTTGTTGCAAATGCTGGTAGGTGTCATGGACTTGAATCTTCCACTTTGGACATACAAAATAGAGGATCAGGGTGAAGAAAAAAAGAAAATTGGTACTTAGCCTAAAAGAGATCAAGTCTTAAGAATGTGAGGTAGACGGTATCAGCACCATGCTGAGAATTATAATAGTAAATGTTGTTTTGTTTTGGGAGTTCTTGTTTGTGTGTATATACTTTTTCATTTAGGAGGTAAGTGCTTTTCTGCTCCATCATGTGCTTCCTTTCTAAATTGAATTTTTAAATGTCACAATTAAATCTCCACTTTTGAGACAACAAGTCAACTACCACTTTCTGCTGTGCTCACCAGATTGTATTCAGCATTGTACTTGAAGCTCTAGACAGTGCAGTAAGGCAAGAAAAATAATTACATGACATACAGATTAGAGAGGAAAAATAAACTGTCTTTATTTAAAGATGGCATGGTTGTATAGATAGAAAGTCCTAAGGAAACCACAAAGAACAGCCATTGGAACTAATAAGCAGATCTATCAAGGTTGCAATGAACAACTGAAATTGGATTTTAAAGGCCATTCATAATAACATCAAAAAACCCTTCATGGATAAATGTAACAAAATAATACAAGATGTATACACTGAAAACTACAAAATGTTGCTGAGAGAAATTCAAGAAGACTCAAATAAATGGAACAGTGTGCCATCAACATGGGTTGAATGACTTGATATTATTAAGTCAGATCTCTCCGAAATTAATCTATATATTCAACTCAATCCATATCAAAATCTTAGCAGACTTCCAATTTCTTATAGAAATGGATAAGCTGATTCTAAAATTTATATGGACGTAAAGTAAAATGGTCTAAGGTGAGTGAAAATCATTGTGAAAAAGAACAGCATTGGAAGTCCTACGTTGTCTGACTAAATTTTAGAGTTACTATACAGCTACATATAAGAGAGCATGGACTTAACTGAAGAAAATAGAGTTCAGAAATAGACTCACTCATAGAAATATGGTCACTTGGTTTTTTTTTTTTTTTTTTTTTTTTAACAAAGATGCCTAAGGTAATTTAAAAGGAAAAGGGTAGTCTTAGCCATCAGTGGTTTTGGAACAATTGGATATCAGTATAGAAAAGAACTGAACCTCAACCTTTACCTTACTCTACATGAAGATGTTAATTATAAATAGTTCATAATCCTGAACATAAAAGCCAAAGCAGTAAAATTTCTAGAAGAACATATAGAAGATCTTTGTGACCTTGGCTGAGGACAGATTTCTTGGGACACAAAGGCAGAACCATAAATTGGGCTTTATCAAAAGTTAAAAGCTTTGCTGCCCAGGGAGCTATATTCAGTATCTTGTAATAACCTTAATGGAAGAATCTGGAAAAGAATGACTTTGCTGTCAAGTGGCTGAGTGGTAAAGAATGCCAAGAAGGAGACACAGATTAGATCCCTGGGTCAGGAAGATCCAAGGAAGAGAAGGAAATGGCAACCCACTCCAGTATTCTTGCCTGGAAAATCCCATGGACAGAGGAACCTGGCGGGCTACAGTCTATGGGGTCACAAAAGAGTCGGACATGACTTAGCAACTGGGCAACAACAATACCTGAAACTCACACATTGTAAATCAACTATAATTAAGAAAAAAAAAAAAGGCTTTTGCTATTCAAAAGACCATGTTTAAAAAAATGGAAAGGCAAGTAACAGACTAGGAGAAAATATTGACAAAACATTTTCCTGACAAAGGACTCTATCCAAAATACATAAGGAGGTTTTATAATTCAGTATTATGGATATAAATAATACAGTGTTAAAGTGAACAAGAGATTTGAGTCGAGACTTCACCAAAGAAATACATGAATATATAAGCACTGAAAAAATGCTTAACATCATTACTCATTAAAGAAATGCAAATTAAAACAACAATGTGCTACTACTATATACCTGTTAGAATGGAGAATATAAAAAAATACAGTGCCAGACACTAGTTAAGGATGCAGAATAACTGAAACCCTTAGGCTGCTGTAGAGATGCAATGTTCTTACCTGAAAACAACCCAGATTCCCATCCCCTGGTGAATGAATACATTGTAGGATAAACAAATCATGGGTTACTAAGCCATAAATGGAAATAACTACTGAAACACACATCAACATGGATGAATTTCAGAAGCATGCTAATTAAGGGCCTAAATCCAGTCATAAAAGATGTTACCTAGAGTATGATCCATTTATATGAAATTCTAAGAAGATAAATCTACAGCAAAGAAAACAGATCACAGTTGTCTGGGGCCAGTGAGGAGTGGAGAGAAGAGTGAAACTTCAGGGGGGGATGAAGCAACTTTTGGGGTGATGCTGGTTACACGCCGTATACATTTGTCAAAAGTCATTGAATCAACTGAAGCGACTAAGCACGCAGCACGTACATAAATGAGTGGATTTTATTGTACATAAATTGTACTTCAGTCAGTAAAATTGATTATTAAAAAACAATAATAAACAGAAAAAGCACCCATCCACCTTGTTGCCACCAGAAAAACCGTCTCTTCTGCCTGATTTAGTGCATGTATATTTAAATAGAAACAGAACCAACGTCCTGTCAATCACTTAACAAGTGGGAGGGGCTTCAGTTTACATGTGGTTGAGTGACTTACCAGTGTGACCACATTGCCATCACCAGACTCCGCATCCCAGTGGTGAGCCAGTGGACCCTGCCACAAGGTGAAGAGAATCCGAGTGTGGCCTCTGGTCGCTTAAACACAGCATGTGCTTTATGTGTTGATGGCTCATGTGACACAGCCCAGGCCTTGGCTAAACTAAATGTGTCATTTAAGATTTTTTTTTGTAATTTTGAGATGGATTTGGGTTTGGGAGGTGGAGTTTTCAGCCTTTTCCCTGGCACAGCCCCTGCAAGAGAAGCACTTGTCTAAGTTGTGTTCATTGAATCAGTTGGTGAAGATCTGAAATCTTACTAGGTGGCTTCTGCTAACTGGAAATTTCAGACAGTTGGGAGCATGACGACTCTTCATTTTACTCATGTTCTGTGAGGAGGGTCTTCCCAGCAAAGCCTGGCATGTAAATGTCACCAAGGGGGTGGGTAAACGTGTGTAATGTGTTTAAGCTGACTTCAGAGTGCTTTCTAAATTTAAACAAAGAACCCCTCATATTGGGTTAAAAAAAAATTCATACTATTTTTTATAGAAAGTGAAAGTTGCTCAGTCGTGTCCGACTCTTTGTGACCCTATGGACTGTTGCCTGCCAGGCTCCTCTGTCCATGAAATTCTCCAGGCAAGAATACTGGAGTGGGTTGCCATTCCCTTCTCCAGAGGATCTTCCCAACCCAGGGATCAAACCGAGGTCTCCCTCTATTTTTTATAGAGGACACATCTAAATAAAAATAACCCAGAAAGTGACAAAAAGTAAGGGATATCTCGGGCGAGGGCTTTCCAGGTGGTGCAGCAGTAAAGAATCTGCCAGCCAATGCAGGAGACATAAGAGATGAGTGTTCGATCCCAGAGTCGGGAAGATGCCCTGGAGTAGGAGATGGCAACCCACTCCTGTATTCTTGCCTGGAAAATTCCATGAACAGAGAGGAGCCTGGCGGGCTGCAGTCCTTTGGGTCGCAAAGAATCAGACATGACTGAGCACACACACACATCTTGGGCAAATGCTGACAGAACAAAAGTACTATAGTAGGGTTGCTATGAGATAAAATAGACTTCATAGTAATAATTCATGGCATCTACTCAGATATGATAGGTATAAATGCTTATGAATATAACTTTGAAATATATAAAGGACAAGTTGATAGAATAACGGGTATAAATTGACAAACCCACAGTCTTGGTGGGAAACTTGAATATATTCTGAAACAACAGATCAAGTACATAGAAAATTAGTGTATATAGATATATAGAGAGAGGATTTAAGTTGACAGCAAGCTTGATTTTTTATTTTTCAAAACTTGAATAATCCTTGAATAATCAGCTTGCAGTGGTTGATTTTAAGCCAGTTTAAAAATCTCAACAAAACAGATATGTTACTTCTCTCAAAGGGAGATAATGTATATAGAAGCTTTTATCATGCTGTAAAGACTCAGAAAATATTTGTGTCCTTTCTTGTGTGTTTTATCCTAGGAACCGCAGCAGTGGGGCACACAGATAAGATTGGGCGTTTGAAAGAGCTCTGTGAGCAATACGGCATATGGCTCCACGTGGAGGGGTGAGTGGAGGGGAGTTTGGCTCCACGGTGGGCCTGCGGAGGGCCTGGGAAGAGCTCACTGTGTCGTTACATTTATCTCTAAGGACTCTTTGGTGAAGTGAAAGTGAAGGTGCAAGTCGCTCAATCATGTTCGACTCTTTGTGATCCCATGGTCTATACAGTCCATGGAATTCTCCAGGCCAAAATACTCGAGTGGGTAGCCATTCCCTTCTCCAGGGGATCTTCCAAACCCAGAGATTGAACCCAGGTCTCCCGCCTTGCAGGCAGATTCTTTACCAGCTGAGCCACCAAGGAAGCCCAAGGACTCTCTGGGTTGCAGATAATAAAGAGATCTTATTGGCTCCCTTAACTAAGACCAGTGTTAGGATCAGCGGTAGGCACCACGTCAGCCAGGTCACTTGGCTGAACTTCCTCCGTGGTGGCTCTGTCTGGAGGTAGATAGCCTTTCCTTTTCTGGTGCAGAGTAGCTGCAGCAACTCCAGCCGCCTTTCCAGCTTTGTGTCCAGAGGGTCAGAAATCCTGCCAGGAGTCTCATGCTGAGCCAGTCGCTGTGGCCAGGGAAATGCAATTCTCCGATAGTTTAGGTGATTGCGAGGGTGAGGTCTCATGGAGGAGGTGGGGGTGGATTCCCAGAAGGCCGCTGGAGTGCTGCAAAGAGAAGGTGGAGTGGAGGCAGCCCTGGGGGTCCATTTCCAGCACATCATACATACACGGTGCGTTGCTTCTTAATATTGTCCCTCTGGGAAGCGTGATGACTTGGATATAATACCTACCAAGATAGAAAGTAAGACGCTTATTACACTAGATAAAAGACATCCCCTGAAACATTTTAATAAAAATGCATTTTCCAGGTTTTCCTGAAATTTGTATAATATATGTACCACACTTTATGCTGCTGTTGCAAATGCTACCAACACAGCTGAAAGACATGTAAAGGTCAGCGTGGAACAGCACAGCCCTGTTGTGTTTTTCTTTTTTGGAGGGAGGAAGTACATGCTTGGCAAATAAGCAGCAGTAAATCATTAGTTCTCAGGTCTGTGTTTTTTCTTCCAGTGTGAATCTGGCAACCTTGGCTCTAGGTTATGTCTCCTCTTCAGTGCTGGTATGTTGTTGATTTACTAAATACTGTGTTTTTAAGAAGGAATTTAAAATCACTTAATCCCTGATGGTTTTTATGAATGGAAGAGGGTGTTGGGTTGACTGGATCATAATAGTCTAACAGGAAGTTGTTCTCTCTGTGGTAGGCTGCAACCAAATGTGACAGCATGACGCTGACTCCGGGCCCGTGGCTGGGTTTGCCAGCTGTTCCGGCCGTGACCCTCTATAAGCATGACGATCCTGCCTTGGTAAACTTCCTCTCACTGGGAGGGAGTAGGGAGTGGCTAGTAGTCATTGAGTCTGGGGGAAAATACAGAAAAAGGAAGAAGTATGTCTTTTCCTTAATGCTACATCTGTGATTTTTCATTTCAAAAGAAAATTTTTTTTACATAAGGGAAATGATGCCATGTATTTTTTTTCTATTTATTCTCCCCATACTTCCCCATGTGTATGAAAAACTTGTATTACTGTATAATATTCCATCATTTAAGTACCGACAGTCATCCTCCATTTGTGAACTTGTAGGCTGTTTTCAGTTTTTTGTTACTGAAATAATGAGCATCACTCGTGTTTCAAATTACTCCTTAGACTGGATTCCCACAGTGGAATTAATAATTAAGATTATTGACGCTCTTGATCCTCCACATTGTCTAAAAAGTTGTAACATGATGTAGTTCTTAAAAGCATAGTGATGGTTCTTGTTAGTGAACCAGTTAGTGATAGGCAACTGCGAAATAAGTTTTCAGTGATTCTTAAACAGCTAAGCCTTGCTCATGTGTTTCTGGCCAAGTATTTGAGGATGCTCAGAACAGCCTTGGAAGGGGCTACCTCTTGAGTGGCTAAGAGCTCCAGCTCTGGGATGAACCTGTCTGGATTCTCATCCCGGCTTTGCCACATCTTAGCCACAAACCCCTGGAAAAAGCAAGGTCTCTGAGCCAAGTTGCCTAGAATACTTCGCTCATGGAGTTGCTTGATGATCAAATAAATAATGCAAGCCAAGTGCCTGCATAGCATCTGACACAAACTAAGTGCATAGTAAATGGAAAGTAGTAGTTCTGCTATGTGATTTCATTGGCTTTAAGTAATAAACCTATATTGACTTTTTTAGACTTTAGTTTCCGGTCTTACATCAAATAAGCCAGCAGACAAGCTCCGTGCCCTGCCACTGTGGTTGTCTTTACAGTACTTGGGACTTGATGGGATTGTGGAGAGGATCAAGCATGCCTGTCAACTGGTAAGTGGAAACCTGAAGTTCACACGGGTCACAGATACTCCATGGCAGAAACAGGCAGAAAAATCCTTCACTGATTACCCTGCCTTCAATACCTCACTGTCTGGATTTCCCTTCTCATAAGCAAGCAGACTAATTGCCCTGCATATATAAGTTTCTTGTTCAAAGTTCTGGGAGAGACTGCTGGGGCTGTCCCAGCATTTGTGTCCAAATGAAATCAGATTAAAATGAATGCCGGTGTCAGCATGGGGGAAGCATGGGGGAGAAAAGAAGGCACGGTGACAGCCAAGGAGTGGAGGAGAACACGGAGGCCGGGATAAGTGCTCCACTTGACCGACCGGGTCTTGAGGGTAAAAGAAGATGATGGCCGGGGGAAGTAAGGTTGGCATGGACATTTTTAACACCCGCTGGCTTGGGCTCCCAAATTGCAAGGCTTTAGGGGCAATTCTAATTCTCTATTTAAGGTGTTCTAATTGTGAAAACTATATAATTATGTTATAGTTCAGAAAACAAAAAAATGCCTTATGTACGCAGTTTTTGAGAGCTGAGTTCTCCCTCTGATTTCCCACCTAAACAGCATGATGTCATGACCTTTCTGTACCTAAAGCTCTGATAGGGCCTAATCACCTGTAAGGTATGCAGATAGTTTTAAAAATAAATCTTTGTTTTCCCTGGTTGAGGAGCCAAGATCCTGCATGCTGCATGGGTGCAGCCAAAAACAAGAAAAAATAAATCTTTGAGCTCCCTTTGGTTTACAGACTACAAGAGAATAGTTATGACATTAGCTACCAGACACTTGAGGTCCCTGCACTCTGGCATCTACCTGCCAGCAGACACCACGGTGGATCGCAGACCCTCCTGAGGACTGGCCTCTGCTGCTGACTCACGCTGCTAAACGCACACATGAGAAGCCCACAGAGGTTTAGCAGTGTGGTCTCCCGTGTCTCGTCCTGCCTTGTAGTCCACACCAGGCCTCACGTTCCCTGAGAGCAAAAATCAGTGTCCTCCTCCTCTTTTTTTTCCTTTTTCTCCTCTTTGTCTTCATGGGAAGCAGTTCCAGAGCATTTAAACTCAGTGCCAAGCACTGTGTGGCACCATGGGGCACCGTGGATGCAGGCTCTCATCTGGTCTCTGCAGCTCCTCCCAAAATGTAAGGTCCACTGATAGCATATTAAGAATGTTTCCAGGACTTCCCTGGTGGTTAAGATTCGGCGCTTCCACTGCAGGGGCCTCAGTTTCGATCCCTGATCAGGGAACTAAGATCCCGCATGCCACTCAGCATGGCCAAAAAAAAAAAAATGTTACTGCAGTAATATTGACTATATTCCCCATGATGTATTTTTTAAGAGTTGCAAGTTTGTACTTTTTACCTTTTGAGCCCCTTCACCGACCTCCCCTAGCCGCCACCTCTAGCAAGACCAGTCTTCTCTGTAACTATCAGCTTTGTTTTGTTTTAGATTTCACATGTGAGATCATATGGTATTTGTCTTTGTTTGAATTATTTCACTTGGGGTAATGCCCTTAAGGCCCACCCGTGTGTGCATGCTAAGACGCTCAGTTGTATCTGACTCTTTGTGGCCCTATGGACTGTAGCCCTTCAGGCTCCTCTGTCCATGGGAATTCTCCCGGCAAGAATGCGGCAGTGGGTTGCCATGCCCTCCTCCAGGGGATCTTTACGACTCAGGGATTGAACCCTGGTCTTTATGTCTCCTGCATTAGCAGGTGGGTCCTTTATCACTAGCATCACCTGGGAAGCCCTAAAGTCCACCCATGTTGTTGCAAATGACAAGATTTTGTTCTTTTTTTATGGTTGATTATTTTCCATTGTGTGCGTGTGTGTATTATTTTATGACCTAACATCTTAACTCATTCATCCTTTGATGGACACTTAGGTTGTTTTCATATCTTAGCTATTGTAAATAATGCTGAAGTGAACATACCTTGTCAAATTAATATTTTCCTGTTCTTCAGTGCAGATAACCCACGTAGAATTACTAGATCATATGGTGGTTCTATTTTTAACTTTTTGCGGAAGCTCCATATGTTTTCCACAGTGGCTGCACCAATTTACATTCCAACCAAGAGTGCACAAGGGTTCCTTTTTCTCCACATTCTTGTGAACACTTGTTGTTTGTCTTTTTGATGACAGCCATTCTCCCAGGTGTGCGGTGACATCTTGTTGTGGTTTTAATTTGCATGTCCCTGATGGTTAGCGATGTTGAGCATCTTTCCTTGTGCCTGTTGTCTGGAAAAATGTCTATTCAGACCTTCTGCCCATTTTTTAATTGGATTGTTTGGGTTTTTACTATTGAGTTGTATGAGTTCTTCATGTACTTTGGATTTAATGCCTTATTAAATAAATGATTTGCAAATATTTTCTCCCGTTCCATAGGTTGCCTTTTCATTTGTTGATGACTTTCTTTGCTGTGCAGAAGCTGTTTAGTCTGATGTAGTCTGCTTGTTTAATTTTGCTTCTGTTGCCTTGCACTCAGTATTTTTTGAATGAATGAATGACCTCTATGTTGCTAACATGACAGATTCACATGTCTAATTAGAAAAAGCTTTTCTGGAATCACTAAATGTAATTGTAACTGGCATATTGGGGAGTATTTGCAGATGTTGAAATGCAAAAATTGGCAGCCAAATTTAGAAATCATCAAGTTGCAGATGGCTTTATCTGTCCAAGATCCTTGTTTGCAGACTTGCAAAGACCCTTATGAAAACCACTTCTTAATATGAAATTACTGAAACTGTTTTTTTGTCATTTGCAGAGTCAACGATTGCAAGAAAGTTTGAAGAAAGTGAACCACATCAAAGTCTTGGTATAGTATATAATTTGATCTGTTTCTTGGAGTCAGTAACTTCTACCTTCAGTAACTTGGCATGATTTTCTCCAGATTTGGTGCATGTCCATGGACTTGTGGCAGCTCCAGTTAACCACCATTCTTTGGGAAAGTCATACATGGCCTGATGACTTAATTCTACAGTTAGCAGAAAGTGTAGAAATTTGCCCCATACACTGTTTGAACACCTACAGTGCTTTTCATGTAATCCATTTGCAGTTTTTATTCTATTAAAATTTAGAATTGCACAAAGATGTAATAAGCACCATTGATTTCACCTGTCCAGGGATTTTTAGAACCCCCATCTTCCTCAAGTGGAAAATCATTTTGTCTCTCAGAGTGCTTTGGGCCACTCTTTGTGAAGCCCTCTGGTCCCAGAGAGCATTTGCATGAAGGGGCGTTTCTTTGACAATTCTACAGGATATAGTTAAGTTTGAAACTAACATTTGAGTTTATTTGGGGTTCAAGTGAGTGCAGTTTGTGTCCACTTGAGTCCATGGTTCGGTTTAAGCACCCGATCAGGGGCTGCTCCCCTCTCTGCCTTCTGAGTAGGAGCTGGGAACTACTCACTTGACCTGAGGTGACTCCACGCCTAGCTTGGAAGGGGACAGTGGCCCCACCGGAGAAACAGAGGATCAATGTAAGTCAGGAGACTTGGGTTCCAATTTCAGCTGTGCCACAGGGGCCCTGTGACACTGACTCATTCTGTTAACCTCCCAAGCCTGTGAGCTCAGCTGTCAGTGAAGGTATGTTGGTTGGACTCTTGTGATTGCAAACAGAGAGACTAAATTATGGACTGGAATGAGCACAGTGGTGGGGTATAGGCAGTGCTGGGCCTATGTATTTCCTGTCACTCCTCACTCCTCTCCTTCCTCATTCTTCTCCAAACCAGGAGGAGCTGATGTTGCTCATTAATCGCCAGCTGGTTTGGACTTCTTTGTAAGGCCACGTACAGCCCAGGCATAACCCTGCTCCCTCTTTCCTTCCAATGGCTGCTTTACTCAGTAGAGGGGACAGTCACTGGCAAACACCATGAGGCATTGTGGCCTGTCAGTAATCCATCAACATCATCATCGTCATCATCTTCCTGTCAGTAATCCACCATCATCATCGTCACTATCAACACTGCAGCTGCTGTTTGTGACATGCTTGCTGTGTAGCACGCATGGTACTAAGGCCCCTCCATGCCTGTTTCATTCAGCCGTCACAAGTCTCCTTTGTACATGCTGTTCCCCATACCTGGAAACACTGTTCCCCTTAATTCTTCTCATTATCGATTTCTTATCCTTCAGATCTTAGTTCCCACATATCACCTCTTCTTCGGAGAGGCCTTCCCTGAGCCCCCACCCCACCTGGAGTAACACCCACCACCATCCATCACTCTCTGAACTCTGGGTTTTTTCCTTCATCATTGTTACTTCCTGAAATTGTGGTCTGTATTTGTTCCTTGTCTGTTTTTGTCTGGAGAAGCCTTGTAGAAGCAAAGACTTTTGTCTGTTCATGATTTTATATCCCATCCCCAGTGTGGTACCTGGCATACTGTAGGCATTCAAGTGTGAATAAATACACAGACTCTGTGAGTTGACACAGTGGTTATTCTGTTTTTTTTTTTTTTTTTTTTACCGGGGAGGAAGCTAAGGCACAGACAGGATAAGGAAGTGGCGCGGCAGCGTAGAGCTGGGGTGCACTCTCAAAGCCTGTGTCCTCCGCCCGTGGACCCTCTGTCTCAGGGTAGTTACAGGAAAATGGATTCGTCTGCCTCGGTGGCTCATTAGGAGGGGCGTATCAGCTAATGTGTGGGAAGGCAGAATGGAGACCGTCAGGCAACATAACGTGGAAGTAATTATTTATTGTCTTTTGCTCCTTGCTACAGCCTTTGTCTGGTGCTTTCATAGGTGCTGACTCATGAATCCTCACAGTAAGCCTCTGGGGTCGAGTGGTAGCGTCTCCATTTCTGTGGCTCAGATGAGCTGTGTGTCCAGAGTCCCAGAACTAGTAAGTGGCAAAGCCAGGACTTGACCCCAGCGTATCTCAGAAAAGCTTCTCTGCTGCATAGCCGCTCCCTTCTCCCAGCGCCCATGACCTTCTTCCTTCCCATCTGGAGGGCCCTTCGGGAGCTTCTCCCATTACAGAAACACGGACCCACTTCCCCAGCTCAGCACCTTCAGTGCCAGGGCCGGGGGTGGTGCCCATGACCTGCTTTCTCAGGGTGCCAGTTCAGTCTCGGCAACTGCGTTCTGATAAGGCTGTTGTTTTACTGGACTCTTATCCAGCACTTGGAGTGGATTCTAAAGTTGGCCTGTGAGGGGAAACTCTAACACTGTCCCCGTTACACCTGAGCATTCCAGAATGCCTCTGTGGGGCAGTGGACATGGTTTCCTCTTTACGTCTCTGCTGCCTTTTAAGATCTTCTTGGTCCTTAGTGTTCTGCCACTTTGACCATGATACAGCTAAGTGAGATTTTTTTTTTTTCAATCCTGTTTGGGACTTGTGCTGATTTAACATGAGGATTCTTCTCTTTTTTTTAATCCTGTAAAGTTAATTTTTTCGGATATGTCATACCTTCAAGAACACCAGCGAGCTGCATACTGAACCTGTTCCTCCCCCCGTCAATTTCTTGGGCGCCTCTGTCTCCTCTCTCTCTCTGCTGCCTTCCAGTGCCTCCCCCCAGATCCTTCTTTGCATTCAGTCATTTATTCTTGAGCAGCGTCTCATCTGCTGTTTAACCCATTCACGGCGCTCTTTACTTCCAGTGACCTCTTTCATTCTGCAGTATGCTCTTCAGTTCTTTTTCAGGTTTTTCTGTTTTATAATCATCTTTTCAAAACAAGAATTTCTGGTCCTTGGTCTCTCTGTTTAAACACAGTGATTGTCATGTGTTTCCCATGGTTGTTTCCGTCTCAGTTTTGGGGGCGACAAATCGTCCTCTCGATTGTGTCTGCTGACTCTTGCTTCCTGTGTTACATAATTTTCTGTTATAGGTGAGATTTTTTTTCTCTTGTGTGACTGGCCTGGGTGCATTTATTTATGTTGGTTTCCCAGCATTGGGAGTCCCACAGAGGACGTCACACACAGATGCACACCTAATGTTTTCATTTCTCATGAAAGAATTTTTTGTCTCTCTCTGCAGAGCCTTAGGCAGAGTTAAGCTTTCTTACTGATCAGTGGGTGAGGTTTTTCCTCTCTTTTTGTAAAGAGCATTTTTCAAGGGTCCTGGCTTTATGTAAACTAAGCCCTACCCCTCACATGGGCTTAAAAACCCACGACCTTAGATGTCAACGCTAAGTTCCAGGCCTCATCTGTGCTCCCCTCCCTCCAGACCCTGCAGCTCAGCTTACAGTATTCTTTCTGTTTTCTCTTCTTTCTGGATTCACCTTTTTTGTGAGCCTAACAATGATTTGAACTTCTTTTGGTTATTGATTACATTTAATCAAGCATTTCAGGTATTTAGAAGTGATGACTTCAGTATTAGCTTGGTCTACCATGTGGTCAGAACTGGAATCCTACATACATAGCCCTGTACAGTATTTCTATGCACACTGACATTTGAGACCACTGGGCTCAAAAAATTAAGAAACGGAAGACTATAGAAGTGTTGGCACTCAAGTTCTACCTTGTTCTAACTGAGAGTAGGAAGGTAGAGTTTTGTTACTTTGTTACCATTTACTTTTTATGCTGCTACTGCTGCTGCTAAGTCACTTCAGTTGTGTCAGACTCTGTGCGACCCCATAGACGGCAGCCCACCAGGCTCCGCCGTCCCTGGGATTCTCCAGGCAAGAACACTGGAGTGGGTTGTCATTTCCTTCTCCAGTGCATGAAAGTGAAAAGTTAAAGTGAAGCCTCTCAGTCGTGTCCAACTCTTAGCGACCCTATGGACTGTAGCCTACCAGGCTCCTCCGTCCATGGGATTCTCCAGGCAAGAGTACTGGAGTGGGGTGCCATTGCCTTCTCCACTTTTTATGCTTACTCGATTCTATATAAATATTAAACCACTCTGACTTTAAAGATAACTAATAGATTTATTTATGTGCAAGTTAAAAGAGATAGTAGACATGAAAGCACAATAATTGACTCCATAAATAATTGGCAGATTCAAATCTACCTGTTGCATAATCAGACTCACACACATTTGTTCCTTTGAACAGCTTAGTGGAGAGGATCTTGGGCCTGTCTCCCCAGTTAGCATGTCTTGGTGCGGCCCTACCAGTGCCTTGGGAAATAGGTTTCAAGACTAGAATTGTAGTGCTGGAGTTGTTAAGTGCTTGGAGAGCCCCTCTCCCTCTAACCCCCACCCCCTTCTCAAACACCACCATCTGTCAAGGGCATTGCCACTCTCTCTGTGTCCTGACCCCGAGGGGAAGCTGATGGCGACTGTACATTTGTTCAGTGGAGAACGTGAACCTCGGGCTGGGCAGTCTTAACGCAGTAGCTGTCTTCATCTGTTAGGAAATCTGTTAGTGAAGATGGTTGTCTGATGCCTGTCCTGAATGTAAGTACCGCTTCGGTGATTTAGAGAAACATAGCCTCAGTTCTAGACTGTGGTTATCCACGCGCCAGCAGGACTTGCCTCCGGTTCAGCAAGTTTCACACGATGAGTAGAGGATGAGTAGAAAAGGCTCCAGTCAGTCCTGGTTGCGGTGGCTTCACTTCTGGCTTCTTGAAAGCTTGGACTCACAGTGCTGATTCTAGTGCCACTTTTTTCTTGCCTTTTTTGATCTTTCGTGTTGGACCCATGTTTATCCATAACTATCAAAATTTCCTTCTGCTTCTCAATATACCAGTGTCAGATATTATAATGTATTCTCAGGACTGGCTTATAATTATTTCTAAGAACTTTACTAAACCCTTGATTTTTGTTTCTCTAGCAACTGAAATTAACCTTTAACTTGATGTGGTTTTTTTGTTGTGGTGGTGGTGGTGGTTGGGTTTTTTGGTCTGTTTTCTTGGTTTTGGTGTTTTATTTTTTTTCCTGCTGCACAGCTTGTGGTATCTTAGTTCCCTGATCAGAGACTGAACCCAGGCCCTGGCAGTGGGAGCATTGAGTCCTAACCACTGGACCACCAGGGAATTCTCTTTATGTGCTTATTAAGGGCAACATCTGCAGCCTAGTTTCCAAGCTCGCCGTTTGATTTGTAGGTGTTTGGAGTTTACTGTCACTTGGTAATAATTGGATTCCATGTTTCAGGTGGAAGACGAGCTCAGTTCCCCAGTGGTGGTATTCAGATTTTTCCAGGAACTACCAGGCTCTGGTAGGTGATTTTTAAATGAGGGTTATTTTTCTGTGTGTAAGGACTTTGAGTGTTAAACCACTTCAGGTTAACTAGGTAGTCCAAAATATTTTGATTGCTAAAATCTTGTCATCATTGCAAAAAAATATAGTAAGGTTCAGAAGAACTCCAGGCCTATTTGCCTTAGCACTTTACTGAAAGTTTGCTGTGATTAAACCAGTGGTTTCCAAACACCAGTCCCTGGACTACTGGTGGAATGAATGAGAGAAAGTCCCTTCAAAACAGAGTTGGGGGCCCTCTTTCCTAAGTGTTTTGATTCAGAAAGCAGATTCCAGAATCTCTATTTGTAAATAATGTCCCGAAGGCCCCCTGCTTAGTCCAGGGTTCTCTCGTTTCACCCGACACCCATGGACCCCATTCCAGCCCGTTCTCCACATCCTGTCACCCCCCTGCTCGGAAGCCTGCGTGTGTTCCCGTGCCCGGTGGATGAGGTCCAGGCTCTGGACCAGGCCTCACGCTGCCTGCGAGTCCAAGCCCTCCCCTCCCCTCCACCTTCCTCTTCTTGCTCACTGTGCTTCAGTCAGACTGTTTCCCCTGAGGTCCTGGAGCAGGACCTCTGTGCCGCTGCCCCCTCATCCTCCTGGCTCCTGCTCACCTTCAGGCCCCCGCAGCGTCCGCCTCCTCGTGGAGCCTTCCCTGCCTGTCCTGCCCCCTCGTCCTCCTGGCTCCTGCTCGCCTTCAGGCCCCCTCAGTGTCCACCTGCTCGTGGAGCCTTCCCTGCCTGTCCTGCCCCCTCGTCCTCCTGGCTCCTGCTTGCCTTCAGGCCCCCGCAGTGTCCACCTCCTCGTGGAGCCTTCCCTGCCTGTCCTGTCCAAGGTGACCGACTCCCTCCTGTCATCTCAGAGCCCCACCTTCTTTCAAGGCCCTGACAACAGTGTTTGGTGATTTCATTTCTTTATGCTGTTTCTCCCACAGAACATAAGCGCCAACCTGACAGAAACTTGGTCTGCCTCATATCCTAACCCCATGCCCAGTACAGCGCCTGGCACAAGCGGGCACCTTGACCGTTTATCACAGGAGGCCGGTTGTGTTGTGAGGCCTGGCGTGTTGCTGGGCCGATTCCCCTGCACAGGGCTCGGTGCTTGTAGACTAGTTGGTGACTTATAATTTTATGCTTTGATTTCTGCTCAATTTCTTGAAAGAAAAAAATTTTTAATGAAATTAAGAATTATATTTGTGTGAGTAGATTTAAGTGTATTGATTTTCATAATATTTGAGACTTTTCTCTCAGGTTCACATTGGGCGCTAAGTGAGACGGGTTGAAGGGGTTGCTGTAGTTGGCTGTGTTTCTGGGAGGCAACCCCCCTCTGTGTTTTGTGTCAGATCCAGGACTTAATGCCATCCCAGCGCCCAGCGCGGCCCCCTCAGCCGTCGGCCGGGAGAGGCACTCCTGTGATGCCCTGAACCGCTGGGTAAGAATGCTGTCACATGCCCTTCCTGCTGCGTCTGGGTGGTTGGGATAATGCATGGTCACCTCTAGGAAGACAGACTCATGGGGGAGCCCCTGTGAAGCGTGGGGCTTTGTCCTGGGCTTCTTAAGCAAAAACCACAGCCCCAGAGGCTCCACGAGTTCCGGCAGGTTCTTCACAGAACCGTTTCTCTCCTGCCCTGTAAGGCTGAATGACAACAAGCAAAACATGGCCTGTGGTACAGGCGCTGTGGAGCTCTGCTGATCCCAGAAGGCACATGAACCCTCCCCTGCATGCCTCCGGTGGAGGGGCGGCACAGATCAGGGGCACTTTGCTTTGGCTGCCTTTTGACACTAAAATCATGGCATGATTTCAGTAAAAAGAATATTCTAAACAATATAAAGGTGTTCACCAGAGCAGCACCAACCCTAGCAAAACCTTGGACATGCCCCCAGTGGATAGGACTCAAGAGCTTCCACTGCACAGGGCCCGGGTTCAATCCCTGGATGGGGAGCTAAGATCCTGCATGCCACGAGGTGCAGCCTAAAAAAAAAATAATTGGACATGCGTAACCTAGGGTCTTGGATGAATAAGGTACACCCATGCAGTGAAGTTCAGAACAGCCAGTATAAACCGTGTAGCTCTGTGTTCGTGGCAGAAGGGAAATGGTCATTGTGAACTGCATGAAAAAAATGCAGCTTAACGCAGCATATAGAATGTCCTGTTTCACAACAGCAACGGAAAAAAACACCCATAGACACGCACATGCGCAGAAGATGGGGGAGGGTTCTACCACGTCAACAGTCAGTGGGTGTTTCTCAGTGGTGTATTGTGGGTAAGTTTTGGTTTGGTTTGGTTTACCAAACCAAACGCTTTCCAGGGTACTGCCTCACAAATTGCCTAGATTTTTCTACAGCAAACTTTTTTTTAGTAAGAAAAAATGTAAAATTTACAGTTTTTAAAAAGAAGGTGCTATAAGTATTCAAAGAAAATCACAGATGAAACTCGTCTCCAGGAGCCTCTTGGGTCTGGGCTGAGTGGACGAGGAGACACGGGTGCCCTCCTTGCCGGAGTGCGTTCATTCTGCCCCTTTCCCTGCAGCTGGGAGAACAGCTGAAGCAGCTGGTGCCCGTGAGCGGCCTCACGGTCATGGATCTGGAGGTTGAGGGCACCTGCGTGCGGTTCAGCCCTCTGGTGACGGCGGCAGGTAAGCGGTCTCTGTGGGGCACCCTCGGTGTTGTTCTGAGGGCACCAGTGCCAGGTCGTCAGAGTCCGGGCTGTGGACTGATTGCTTTCCCCTGTGATGCTGTCTTCTCTCCCTGGGGAGGCTTTTCCTTTTCGTTTAGCTGAGTTGAGGCAGACAAGCCCCTTTCCAGGGTACTGCCTCACAAAGAGAGAGCTGTGAACCCACTCGAATTCCTGTGTATTGATGTCCTCTCACTTTTTGTTTCCTGTTCAGTGGTTCTCAGTCCAGAGTGACTTTAGAATCCCTGCAGAGCTCTGAAAACCCCCAGCGCCAGCCCCTCCTGCAGAGATTCTGGTTGACTGAGTGTACTTGGAATGGAGACTGGGCACCAAACAGGCCAGTGAAGGTCAAGATCACTGTCGTAGACCTCTTAAAGAGCAACAGAGCTGAAAGCACGTAGACTTTTATGACAGAAAGTCCTGGGGGTTCTTGTCCCCCTTCGACCACTTCATACCTATGGGAACTGGAGCGAGTTTCTTATCTCCAGACCTGTTCCCCACCACCTCGCAGTGGTGACATGAAGATCAAACTGTGAGTTGTGAACATGCAATGGCTTGGGTAGTGCTTGGCATATTTCATAGTAGGCACTTAAAAATAAGCTGTATAGAGATGCTTCAGAAATCTGATTGTGCTTTTTACTGAGATGATCTAAATATGTTCAGAGAATGCTTGACGGTTTTTAATGAGGTGTTTTCAGCATTTTTGGAAAGGTATTTTCCCACAGACTTCAAAGTAGGGAAGTGCAGGCACCTGTCCCATACGTCGTGACTGTGGCCAGAGGCCTCGGGGTATTCTAGGAGCCTTTGGTCCTGCTGAGCAGGGGGTCTGGGCCCAGAGACTTAGCCTCTGGAACTGGAAAAAGTAACTGTGGACACCCCAGGCTCATGTATTGACGCTTAGATCACATAAGCTTTTGAATCAGTGGAAGCGAGGGCACAGTGATGTCACCAAGACTCTTGGATCCCTGAACCCTGAGACCTCTCAGGCTCTGACCTTCAGAAGTACTTGGTGCTGTCACCATCATCACCTTGCCCTGCTGCCCCTCCCCCCATCCCCTAAAACCTCTCTCTTCCCTCCATGTTAATGGAGAGTGAGAACTGTGTGGTTGTCTTCTTGTTTCCAACCTGATTCAATGTTTATAACTTGACTTAAGCAGAGTCTTTCCTCAAGAAGAATCTGATTTCTATGGTAGGATTTCACTGGGTATTAAATCAGAGGGGCTAATGCTATGTTCTGTGTAAGAACAAAATGTGTCTACACTTAGACCGTCAGTTATGTGAATTTTTAACACCTGCTTCCATATCTGGGTTTGTAGTTCAGTCGTGTCTGACTTTTTGTGACCCCATGAACTGCAGCACACCAGGCTTCCCTGTCCTTCGCTATCTCCCAGAGTTCGCTCAAACTCATATCCACTGAGTCGATGATGCCACCCAACCGTCTCATCCTCTGTCACCCCCTTCTCTTCTTGCCCTCGATCTTTCCTAGCATCAGAGTCTTTTCCAGTGAGTCAGCTCTTCACATCAGGTGGCCAAAGTATTGGAGCTTCAGCATCAGTCCTACCAGTGAATATTCGGGGTTGATTTCCTTTAGGATGGACTGGTTGGATCTCCTTGCAGTCCCAGGGACTCTAAGAGTCTTCTCCAGCACCACAATTCAAAAGCGTCAATTCTTTGGCACTTAGCCTTCTTTATAGTCCAAGTCTCACTCCATATAAATCTCATATCCTCAAGTATCTGGGTTTAGTGGCTTTTTTGTTTTTTTTGACTCCTCAGCTGCAACTGATTGGCTGTACTGAGAACTGCTGATTTTCTGATGGTGGAAGTGAGAACACAGCTCCCTCATTTCCAGCCGTTCCTTAAGCACTTTCCTGACATTCTGCGCCTGTGTCCAGTTTTAGGGACGCAGGGAGAGGATGTGGATCAGCTGGTGGCCTGCATCCAGAGCAAGCTGCCAGTCCTTACCTGTACACTGCAGCTGCGAGAGGAGTTCAAGCAGGAGGTGATGGCAACGGCAGGCCTCTTATACGTTGACGACCCCAACTGGCCTGGAATAGGAGTTGTCAGGTAGGGTGAGACCGTGGGCGGATCATTTTGTGAACCAGCTTAGAAACCTAAGGTGAATATGTATAGTTACAGCACTCGTGTCTGATGCGAGTTCACCTAGACCTGGGCATTTAAGAGAGCACACCTGGTAAGTGGCCCAGCACACACTCAGTGAAGTAGGAGTTGTGTGTTCTTTCTGCGCCAACTTGAAAGTGACTAGTGCACCACTGACATATGAACAAAGAACTACAACTCACCCAAGAGAACCACTTCCCCAGTGGGGGAAACCCTCCAACCTCTGACTCAGTGGGCGTCTGAGTCCCTTCATCCCCTCTTGGGATGAGGGAAGTCTCCTGTTCCTCTTACGAGTGATGGGGCTTCCTGACCACACCCCTCCTTGGACATTTCATGCACCTGGAGGCTTGGGCTCCCCTGGGACATTCTTAAGGTTTGATCTTGAGACCCTCTGAGTGGCTCCTTTGCCCTGTGTCTCCTTTCACACCCTTGGTAACTTCCAGCAGCTTCTACTCCACCTGTCATCCTGTGTCTAGAGGGACACTTATTTTACATTACTGAAGTGCTGTTATGTGATATTGTTTATAGGTATGAACACGCTAATGATGATAAGAACAGTTTGAAATTGGATCCAGAAGGGGAAAAAATCCATGCTGGGCTCCTGAAAAAGTTAAATGAACTGGAATCTGACCTTACATTTAAAATGGGTAATTACTCGTATAAGTCAGCTGTGGACTTTGGAAGCCGTTTTCTAACTGGCCTAAAGGGAGTTGGGCTGTCTTAACTGTCTTAACTCGCATAGCATGCGAGAGCTTCCTGCCCCTGCCACAGCTTCCCTGGGTCCCGAATCCACAGTAGATCCATGTCCTCACCCCCTCGGGGAGGCTGCCCCATGCCTGGCCACGAGATGTACAGGGAATGGCCTATGTCTGACTTGTGACAGCAGACTTGGGAACCAAGTTGGTCTGTTGTTTCTGCCCACAGGCCCTGAGTATAAAAGCATGAAGAGCTGTATTTACGTTGGCATGGCAAGTGATGACATCGATGTTTCAGAACTAGTGGAGACCATCGCAGTCACAGCCCGAGAAATCGAGGAGAACTCAAGGGTCCGTAAGAGCAATCTGTGCCTCATTTCTTTTTTGGGTTTTCCCTAGGCAACTAGCTGGAGTCACAAAGGAAGAAGCTTCCCTTGGCAATGTCTGTCCATTCATTCTTTCCCCAAGTGTTTAAAGGCCGCCTGTGAGCCAGGTATTGAGCAGGTACCAGGGTGGTCCCTGCCCTTAGTGAACTCATGAGCCATCCTGGGGAAGACGCATATGAGCAAGTGAGGTGGTGAATGCGCCTTCAGGAAGATGCATTCACATCACCTCCGCCCCGCAAGGCCAGGGGAGAGCTGATCAGAGCTGGTCCTGGGGCTGGATGGGATGGTGCTTCGGGTAACAGAACTTCCCGCCAGTAATAGACCTGCTGCTCTCAGCCAGTTGGCACAAAGGACCAGGCTGTCAGGCTTACAGGACGCTCTCCACGCCAGATATGTGAATCATTAGCAATCCCTCAAAGGGAGGGAAAAGGGACCGGCACAAGGCTGGGCTGAGAGGAGGCAGACACCTGTGTCATGTGACTCACGTTTGGTAGGAGGGGTGCAGAAGAAAAAGGGTTTGAAATGGAGCCTGGGAGCCAGCTTTCTTGGTTCGTGGGTGGGCTTCTTAAAGTTTCTTCTAACCCCGCCTATATCACTTCTTCCTCTGTTTCCATGCATGTTGAGCACTGTGTCTTATTTTTTTCCTTCTGCCTGCACTGGGTCCTCCTGCAGAGTAGGCTCTCCAGTTGTGGCACGCAGGTTTAGTTGCCCCAAGACATGTGGGATCTTAGTTCCCAGACCAGGGATGGAACTCGTGTTCCCTGCATTGGAAGGCAGATTCTTAACCACTGGACCACCAGGGAAGCTCCTGTTTTGTCTGTTTCCTGTTGGTAGGACGTTCAGATCATAGGGGCAGTTCTTTCTCTTCCCTGGCGAATGAGGCCAATCACCACGGTGCCTAGCACTAGGCCTCATTTAGCATCTTGACCTCTTCTATTTGATTTTCTGCTGTATTTCCACACTGACATGTTATAGTACCATTTACTAGCACACTTAGAAAAATATCCCCAGTGCTGTGTTAATAGTTCTAGAACCCCAGCAAGCAACTTGGACAGATAATGCCTTTCTTGGTCTTAACACAGCTTCTGGAAAACATGACAGAGGTGGTTCGGAAAGGAATCCACGAAGCTCAGGTTCAGCTGCAGAAGGCAAATGAGGAGCGGCTTCTGGAAGAGGTGAGGCTCCAGGCTGGGTACCCGGCTGGACTCAGACTGGGAGCTGGCCCCCGGACATTGGCCTTGAGCAACGGTTGTGTTTGCAGGGGGTGTTACGGCAGATCCCTGTGGTCGGATCCGTGCTGAACTGGTTTTCCCCAGTACAAGCGTCACAAAAAGGAAGAACGTTCAACCTGACGGCAGGTAGGACTACCTTCCTCCAGCTCTCTCGCATCTGAAGTGTTTGGCCAGGTGTCCCGGGATGAGGAGCCGTGTCTGCGTCCCAGGCTTCACACCAGGCGCTGGGCCAGGACCTGAGAGGAGGCGAGGTTTGTCTGCCTGGGACTCTCCTCCTCCCTCTCCTGTCCCGACAGCTGGAAGAGCATGGAGGCAGGTGCCCGTGCCCCCAGCAGACTCCCCTTCCTGGGGTCCAAGCACGCCTAGCTGTCCGTTCGGGTCAGTGTTAATATTCTTTGCGGCTCTCATTAGTGTTTTGCCCCAGTCAAGGGCTGCTTTTGCACGGGGCAAGTGAAAGGCTGTAGTCTGTAGCCATTTTAGTTCAAACAGCGAGTATTCCCAGCTGCTGGGATTTGGGGACGATGACACTGAACGGCAGGCTCCTCCTCCTCTGTTCTGCCAGTGGAGTAGGCTCCCCGAACCTGGGCCCTTCCCCAGGAAATGATGACTACATGGTCACAGGGCAGCACGGGACAATCTGACTTTCAACCCTCCAGGCCTCAGCCTTTAGTCAAGAGGCATCCGCTCCTTGTTGCTAAAGGACATTTCCCACCAGGGCCTGGCTCTCCAGGCACGCTTGGGCCACCCTGCAGGCTGGCTGCTTTCACACGTACACAGGATGGCTGGGGGAACAAGGCTGAAACACCCCATGGGGCCAGCACTCACGGCTCAGCCGCCAGCAGCTGGCTCAGGGGAGCTGGAGCCTCAGCAGGAAGGGGAACAAGGCTGACGGACACCGCCCCCCCCCCCCCCCCCCCCCCCGCCTGCGCTGGGCGCTCACCCATCTCCCTGCCCCCTTTCCCGCAGGCTCCCTGGAGTCCACGGAACACACGTATGTCTACAAAGTGCAAGGCTCAGGGGTCACACCGCCTCAGACCCCCTCAGGCACTCGCACTAAACAGAGGCTTCCAGGTACGTCAGTCCCCATGCCTCAGTTCACTGACACTGAAGAAAATCGCTCATATTTCCCTGGGAAAAGACCTTGGCCTCATGTAACGCTTTTATGACCTGCACTCCTGTCTTCCTGGTTCTTCAACCGGAAGTTCTATTGCTCTTCATTTAAGAACAGCGGTCCCTGCCCCTGGGCTTCCCAGGTGGTGCTAGTGGTAAAGAACCCGCCTGCCAGTGCAGGAGACTTAAGAGACATGGGTTCGATCCCTGGGTCAGGAATATCCTCTGGAGGAGGGAATGACAACCCACTTCAGTATTCTTAACCTGTGTCCACTCCTCTGAGTTTCTCCCGATTGGGGTTCCCTCACAGTCCCTGGCGCTGGGGCCATGTTAGTGTCACATCAGCTCTCATTTCTTGCCTCATCACTTAATGCTTCAGAGCCAGGGATTCCAGGGATTCCTGCTGTGATTAAATACAGATCGCTTAGAGCACAGCTGGCTTCTGCTGCAGGAGTGTCCTTTCCTGAACCGTCAATGCTGTTCACTGATCTTCCTCTAGGCCAGAAGCCTTTTAAAAGGTCCCTGCGTGGTTCGGATGCCATGAGCGAGACCAGCTCAGTCAGTCACATCGAAGACTTAGAGAAGATGGAGCAACTGTCGGGTGGGCAAGAGGCCTCAGAAGCTAACAGCCCCGAGCGGCACCCAGGGGCACCCGCCCCTCCGGAAGCCGAGCTGCCTGGAGCCCTCCAGGACGGGGCCCAGGGCCTGCAAGATGACGGCCTGCAGGTAGAAGAGCCAGAGAGCTTAAGATAAAACTCAGTGTTTGCTTGGAGACTGTACACCGAGTATCGTTTCAGGGAAGATGAAGTTATTCTGAAAATGTGAACTGTGCCACATGCTGATATGAGAGAAATTACCGTTCTTTGTGCTTACCTGGGATGGTTGCACAAATACGCGCCTGAGACCCAGGCCTCTGGGAGGGCCGTTGACGTGTCTGATTTTGTGGGTGTTGTAGAACAACCAACAACTACTGTTTTGTCTACCCAACTGTAGTAATACCATTTCCCCCCCAGTTACCATAAACACTTTTTATTCACAAAAAACATTAGAATTTCAGGTGCCTGCCACTTGAAATACTTGCGCTTCTCTTTCTAAACAGACCCGTGTAAGACGTTACTAGGTTGCACATAGTACATTCCTGATGAGACAGCTTCCTAGAACTCTCCGGGTTCCCTGTGGCCCTACTGCACAGACAGACGGCAATCTCTGCCATCTGTCTGACTTGGTGTTTAGTTGGATCAGGTCGCAATATGCAACTGGATTGTCTGGCTTGGAGAGTGGGTGCGATGGGATTGTAAACAGGAGCGTCAGAAGCCCGCTCCCACACCCCACTGCTGCCCCCACCCCGAGACGTCAGTCAGGGCCATGTCCGCTCACGCGGTGGCAGGTCAGGTTGGACCCAGCACTGCTTCTGACTGACTCCGCTCTGCCGCCAGTCCATGTCTCCCTTTATATGCTATTTGTAAACAAATTAAAGGACTCCTCTATTCAGAGTAACTGTAAAGACTCTTCTCAACCATATTATATATATATATGTATATTTTTAAATACTGGTAAAGCTTTTAAATTGGCACAGAAGTACAGACTGTACTCATTTCTATTTCTATGTTTAATATCTGAAAACTCAACAGATGCTGCTCTTAAGAGCGTCGTATTAAATATGCTATGTAGCACCTCGTTATGTTGAAATTCTAAATTTAAGTCCACCTCTGACCTGTTCTCACGGGAGCTTCTGGAGTGTCTGTTCACAGCAGCTCAGCCCTTTGGGCCCAACTCAGAAACAAGAGCCAGAGGGGCAGTCTTCTCAGGCTGATCAAGCCAGATGACTGCTGAGATAACTGAAATAAACCCTTAACTGCTGCCCATTTCTAAGTACTGCATCACTTCCTTTATCATCAGCAGTGGCCCCTGTGCCTTTTAGTCCAGCAGTAAAGCTATGGGAGACCTTAAGATGGTGGCAATTCACATGGGGTTTGGGGACTGTCGAATTGAAAGCCTTAGTTATACCATATTAAGCCTATAATTACACTCTGATTTGATGTGATTTCTGACATTTGGCACTTGTCAAAATGCAGTTTTCCTTTCCTTTTTTCCTGGTGCAAATGATTAAACAAAAGTCTTCCCTGTTTCTTTGGTGCAATGAAGTATAGCAGATAAAATTGGGGAAGGGGAAATTCTCACCTTTAACAAGATTAATTTTTAAATGTTTTTATATATATTTGAAATTGTTAAATTGGTTTTGCTGAAACAGAATTTCACCCTTGAGATACTATTTGAATGTTGGTTTCAATAAAGGTTCTTGAAATTGTTCCCAGTAGTTCACTTCATAAATCTTAGCATTAATTGGGCACAGTGACTTCCTTTTGGATAGCAACTTCAAAAGAATAAAGGTTTCTAAAAATACATAGTATAAGATTTGGATTTGATGCTTCTGAAGTATTTTGAGGTTAAAAAAAATCTGAGATGTATAAATTCTCGCCGAATTTTACTGCATTTTAAACAAACTAAATGACAATTTTTCCTTTATTCACTAATTTAGCAGAATTAGGAAGACTTACCCAAGTATCTGGAATAGCTGCTTATAGAATAGTGAGAAAGCCAGCTTCTCCTCTGGCCTCTTAATACTAACCAAGAAGAAAACCTAAACAAATGCCTTTGCCAAAATAAGATTTTATTTTAAAGTCATCTGAAAAACACTGAGTAAGGAGAGAGACCTAAGACTCAAAGGATGAAGATCCCAAGTTCACATTCTTCCCTGCCCCCGCCAGTGGTCTTTTGCTGTGTCAGAGAGGTGCTTTCTTTGGTAATTCCTATTTTTGGCTTCCTGGGGAAGAGATCTTTTCCCATAAGCCATCTCCATTTTTTTTGTAGAGTAGAGCCTTGTTCCCAGGAAACAGTGTGCTGGCTGGAGAAGGGTGTTTCTTTAAAAACATCAAGGTAGATCTAATATGTTCAACAAAGTGGGGGGGCTCAGCCAGGGGTGACGTGGAAAGGTTCTGGAAAAACAAGATTTGGGGTGTAAGAGGAGAACCTGCTCTGTTCCCTACTTTGATAAAGCTGTCAAAGAGTGTCTTTGCTCCTTACACATTCATCAGGCTGTTCTCAGATCACTGTATATATATATATATATAATTTTGTAAAGTTATGTAAGAAACAGGTGTCCTGGGTTAACAAGAACAAAGCAGACGGCTGCCTGTCGCTCTGCTGCGTAGACATCTACCCAGGATCCACTCACCCCCGACTAACGTTAGGAGCAGCTCAACAGGGTCTGCGAATGGTGCCCTCCACAGACACCGAAGGGAAAGCTGCTGTTGTCTCGTCTACACTCTATTCTTCGACAGATGAGGAAACCAAGGCCAGAGAGGTGCCCAGCCTGTAGATGCTCACCTCTAGTATCTGCTTATCATCTTGCTGCAACCAGAAATCCACATGGGGAAATGGCGTCCAGGAATACGGTCCTATACGAAGTTGCTCTGTCTTTGCATCGTAAATGCTAATCATCTAAAAAAAGAACATTTCAGGGGCAGAATTTAAGGAGTGTTATCGGCAGAAACGCCGCCTTTGCAAGCTCCCGTGTCGTCTTGAACTTAAGGCCTTTATCTGGTAGAGAAGCTGCTTTCGAGTTTGTCTCTGAAACAAGCTGCCACTTAACTACTTCCCACCTGTCTGGTGCTGCACTTTGTGGGCAACAGACATCATTCTGCTTAGTTCTGACAACAATCCTGCAGAAAGGTGGTGGTTTTTCCATTTTGGTTGGAGACCTGAGGCTCAGAGAGATGGGCCTGCTGCCCAAAGTCACATGTCTGTAAGTGTCGGGGCTGGGCTGCAGACTCCGTGTGTCTGACCGAAGGCCATGCCCCTCGCTGCCTCCTTGTTCACACACACCCCTAGTCACCCTGGAGCTTAAAACCACACGTGCCTGTTGCCCCCTCAAAAGAAGGGACAGGCCAGTTCGTAAAAATTTGCCAAATGATCAATTCCCTGAATTCTCAAATGTGCCAATGGCAGTTCCCAGCTTAACCAGCAATGTTCAATTTTGGTTACTGAGTCTAAAATATGTACTGAATCTTAGCTAAATCAAGACTGTTCTGCTCCCTGAGAGATTGAGAAAGGAAACCTAACAATGTCAAAGGGTTGGCAAAACAGACCACTGGGTCCAGACGTTTCCAGGGAAAATGGCAGCTTTTCCTAAGCAAGTAGAATTTTGGGTGCTCTGATGCGATTTCTGTTTTTTTCAAGTTACGCATTTTTAAACGATTTTTTCACTTGTTCCTCAAACAGCATGTAAGCCTTATTTTTTTCCCCCTAACTTTTAAAATGAAGGTGTTAGTTAACTAAAAAGACCCAAAGGCAATCAGACTTTTAAACTGATCCCATTATTCTTTGGGGTCATCAATTCATCCCAGCAAACTGCTTTCCAGTGACCTTGTCTGGGGACAGTGTGGCCTGCAGTATAGAAGCGAGAAGTCTCTTCTCCCCACTTAGCTCTCCTTTCTTTGCAGTAACTTCACTGGTGGTAAAGTTCTTACAAAGTACAAGGGGTTCATTTTGTTTGGATCTGGATGCGGGGGGATTCACATACATCCCCAACATCTTCAGGGCGGAGAACTGGGGTCTTGCGCTTCTAACCTAAAACATTCCTTCTTCTCTACGTGCTGTGAGTGTGTGGTGGTTCCTGATCATGGGCAGCTTTCCAGAAGCCGTCAGAAACTTTTCATTTCCAAGGTGGAAAAAGCTCAAGGCTTTGGAGTTTGATGTCCCCCTTTTCCCTTCACCCTGTAACACAAGATGCTGTCGGACTCACTGGTCCTCCTGTTAAAGCTCGGGCGGCCCGCAGCTCCTCCTCCGGACCTCGGTCTTGGAAGGAGGCTCTGTAGATCTCCGCAGTTTTGACGTTGACGGCTGTGAGGGACGACAGGACGCCTCCAATTGGCAAAAGCCACAGGGGCTGGTAAGTCACACACTCACACCATCACTCGTGATAGGACTGGACAAAGTTACCTGTCGGTCATTTCTCCCTTTCTGGGAAGGGAGAATGCAGCCCTTTGGCCAGGCATCTCAGTGAGAAGTGCTGAGGCCTGAGCTGGACTCGGGAACACCTGGTTCCAGACCAAGGGCCACCCCCACCCGGGAAACGCGCCATCTCTTCAGGCAGCCTGTGGCAAGGCCTCCCTGCTCAGCCCTGTGACAAGGAAGACAAGCCTTGACAAGACAAGGCTGCAAAAGTGGCCTGGGATCGGCGCCAAGTCTGGTGGTGTGTGTTGGTTATGACTATTTCTGACATACAAAGTATAGAGAATAAAGCAGTGAACACTCTGCCAAAATAAACCGAATGTTACAGATATGGCAGAAGCCCTCTGTAGAGACAGCCAGTCTCAGGACTTCCCTGGTGGTACAGTGGTTAAGAATCTGCCTTCCAATGCAGGGGACTTGGGTTCAATCCCTGGTCAGGGAACCAAGATCCCACATGCAGCAGGGCAGTTAAGCCCTCACCTGAACTACTGAGCTCAGGTGCCTCAACTAGAGAGAAGCCCAGGCACCGCAAGAAAAAACCCTACGTGCCACAACCAACACCCAATGCAGCCAAATAAATATTTACAGTAAATAAAGACAGCTAGTCCCAGCCTGTTAAAGCCTCAGGAGTCCCAGGGGCTGTCACAGGAGGAAGGGACACTCTGGGTTTTCTTTAGCCTGATGGTTTCACTTTGCTTTGTAGGCTCTTTGTTCTCTGTCAGAACCTTAATTAGCTCCCTGAGTATAAGACGAGTCAAATCGCCCCATTCCAGCCCCCAGAGCTCTGGCTAGAGAAAAGCCGAGGGGCCTCTTGGGGGAGCAGAGACCATTGACATTGAGCTGTCTGCTAACTGGGCGATGCCCGAGCCCAAGCTTTATATTTGCTGCCTTGTTTCCCTTCACAGTCTAGGATGTGGACATCTTTTCTCTCGTAGATACAAGGTCAGAGAAGGTAAGCTCCTTGCCCAGGCTAGCCCAGCAGATCCGGAGAGGAGTCAGGACCTGGGCCCAAGGCTCTGCCACACTGACAGCCGTGGGCCCACCAGCTGCAGAATCGGCCTTTAACAGTGTGAGATCACAGACCCTCCGCTCAACACGCTACTTACCAATGCCATAGATTATTGGAAAGTGGCTTTCATTTTCTTCCCGGTCATTTAATTCTAACACATTAAGAAGAAAAAAGGAATTTTAAGATCTAATTTCTAAGACATACTAAATAATTGCTTTCATTTTCTATAAACAGAGGGCAAGAAGGAGCCCCCGCTGCCTGCAAAGGTCGGGGGATCAGAACATGAAAGGGCCTGTGTCCCTGTTTCCCAGCTGAGCCCCAGGGCAGTCAGGTTATTGGAACAAACTGCCCCTCGAGAGTCCGAGCCTCTGGGCAACCCACACACGTGGCGGCAGCTCCTCTCAGGATCGGCCCCGCTCCTTCCCAGGAAACAGAGAAGCTGCTGAGAATCCCGAGGAGGTCAGAGGAGAGCCCTCAGCGGGTGGGGGGTCAGGATAGCTGGGGCTGCGCGGGATCTGGACGTGGGGAGGGCAGGGAGGGCCATGCCAGCAGATATGGGGAGAGCTGGAAGAGGGCAGCAAACCAACAACACGTGGTGCCGTCTGCGACTGAGGCACAGATGCTGGGTCCTGCCTTCAGGGCGAGGGCAAAACATCCCCCAAAACTACAGCTTTGCTCTGGGAAGGACAGCGAAGCTCACCTGTCACACACAATGTCACCAAATGAATGTCATCTTCTTGTCTGTCAAATTCACCTACAAAGAGAATTTTACAACTGATGTCAAAAAAGTTCTCTTAAGTAGCAGAGTATACACGGAACAAGTCAAGAGGGGGATGGAGAGTGGGATCCACCACCCTTAGACCACAGCCTGGCCTATCGGAGGCGGATACCCGCGAGCGGACGCCCAGCACCCTGCCTGCCAAGGGTCAGAGGTGCTCCCAGCATCGGGCCCAGAGAAAACTTCCACCAAGACTTTCCTTTCTTCTCCGTATTCTGAGAGGCTGGTGGGACAAACTGAGTCATACGATTTTAACCTTTTCCTAAAGAATGTTTTTTCCTGGTGATGGGTCATAAAAAAAAATTTGACCACTATGAAACATTTGGCAAATACAGAAAAGTATGAGGAGTAGGTGGGTTTTGAAGGTGTAAGTGCATGGGCTTTTCCTGCCGATAATCCTAGCACTTAACAGTTAGTGTACTTCCTGCCATGTTTGTCCGTGCACAGCTGAGCTCAGACACCGTGTAGACAATTTCACATCCTGATTGTTTGTACATGTTATTTTCCCATGCAATTCAACCTCTTTGTTAAATATTTTTTAATGGTATGTATAACTATGCCTCTACTAATGGACATTAGATTATTTCCTATTTTAAAAAATCTTCTACTGCCCACCTTCAGGTGTAAATCTCTATGCACATTTCAGATTAATTTTCTTGGAAAAGATTCTCAAAAGAGAAACTACTGGGTCTGCGATGGACCAGGCTGCCAAAAGGCTTTTCTGACAGGTTCCACCAAAGGTCCCACCAAAGTACTGCAGGGTGGAAGTACCCCCACCTCGCTGCTTCACGGTTAATCACAGAACAACGTCGTGTTTTTCTCATGGTAGTATTTGCTAATTTAACAAAGAAAAAGTAGTATTATCAGGGTTTTAACTTTCTGCAGATTAACATGAACATTTCTGCAGGAGGGTGTTTTTTTTTTGCCCCACACAATTCACAGGCTTACTGTGCGGCGTCACCTGCTGTTTTGAAGGAAAACCTTGTCCCCATTCCGTGAGCTCTAAATGTTTAGCTCTTCGCTCTCCAGTATTTATGGAAGATTCCGAGCTGGGTGGCTTCCAACAGGTGCACCCCTCATAGTTTCTGTACTAATTGGGATTTTCATCTAAGCAAAAATAGGTACACATTTTTATCAGATTTGAGGGGAAAAGTGAACTTACTAAGGAGCTGATGAGTCAGTTTCTGTGACAACTGCCTGTCGTCATTGAAGCCTCCCACGAGGTGCGCTTCCAGCCTGGCAAAGAGACGGGATGGGGTGCTCAGAGGCGGGACGGCTCGGCCCGGCAGGCCTGGGTCTGCCCTGAGCCTCAGCTCCTGGCCCCGTTCACGCCATGGTGCACGCACTGGGGCTCTGCCCAGGGGCCCAGGGGCGCTGTGTCTCAAACATGATGCCACCGGAGACAAGAGCAAGAAAGACTGGTCTGGAAGATGGCGATCACGTCACTCTACTCACCCGCCCTGAGCGGGATGCTTCAGAAACCTCTTAAAGTCTCGGCCTGACTGGACCCGGGGTGCAGGGTCGGGGAGGGACGGGACTAACCAGGCCCCGCGTGGGCGCATCTCCGCCACCAGGAGGCCAGCGTCTTAGAGAGACGGGGGTCTCATCTCCGTTTTACAGAGAAGGAAGGTCGGCGTCTGAAGCACATGCTTATCTATGGCACCAGCTTTTTCCTCAGTGCGTCCCCCCTGAACACTGGCTGCACGAGACAGAAGTGTTCTTGGGGTTAAATGAGCTTGGGAGGCCTCGCCCACTCCCAGGGGAGCCACCATGCAGAGCAGCTCCAGGAAACCCTATAGCTGGAAAAACCGCATCAAGTCTGTTAACCCTGCGCTTCCCACGCTCACTTCTCTGCTAACCCCTGTCCTCAGCCTGTGACGACCTGGGGACCCGAGCTCAAGAGAGTGCGGGGCCACCTTTCACACTCCCTTCAACTGACAGACAAAACCCTCCTGAGGAAGGCCCCAGAATCTTCCGCGTCAGCAGCTCAGCGCGAAGCATCTGGTGGCCTTGAATCCTCTCTCTCACAACTGTGTGCTGAGCACCACGGCCCTGGACCTGGGCACTGGGCACCAGTCCAGCCACATAGCCTGCCGGGCTTGGCGGTCTGACAGGACACAAGGTTGAAGCCGGCCCAGCCCGTCACAGACCCAGCAGGGGGCGAGTTCAACTTAAAAACTGATCTGTGCTCCACTAGGGAAACTGCGACAGCGAGGAGGCATTCCTTAAATCCCTGGGATTTGAAGAACATGTGTATGACTAGACTAGTTCATTCCAATGAACTGCTGCCCCAGACTTCACATAAGATGAGAGCCATGCCTGCCAGGCCCAGCGATGAGAGAGAAAGGGGAGGCGACAGTGAGCACCAGCCGGACAGCCAGGCTGGGGTCACGGGCGCTCCCTTAACTAGCCATGTGACTCCCGAGAGCCCACCCTGGGGGCCGCACATGGGAAACAGAGGTGACCACGCTTTCTGTCACTGGTGAGCAGATGGGCACTGTGCTGGGCCCAGGCAGGCAACAGCTCTTGCACACAGTCTGCAACACTGACCCCCTTCGTTCCCACCTTCCTTTTCCTAACAGCCCATCATCTGCTACTTAACATCCTGTTTTGCTGACATCTCCTCCCCGTGGACTGTGAGCCCCCAGAGGGCAGGGTTTGTCTCCTCCATTCACTGCTAGGCCCCTGGCACCCATAACCAGTTCTAGTTCACAGGAAACGTTCAACAAACAACTCCTGAAGAAAGGGAGAGATTCCATTGATGGAGTGTCACAAGGCATCGGCTGACACACAGAGGCCAAGAGAACGTCACTGAGAACACATCTGCAAGCTCAAAGCCAGACCTTCCTTCCGGGACCAGCCCTGAGTCCCGTCACCCATTCTTCCGTGAGCAGCTGCTGAGGCAAGGGCGGGCACCACGGCAGCTTCCTCTACATGACAGTGCCAAGTTCCCCACATCACACAACGCAGGAGCGGGGCGCTCACCTTCCACATTGAGTGTGGTCGGAAAAGGATTTTATGGCGTTCATGATCAAGGGGACCTCAGCTTTGGTGTCACTTCCGTCACAGTGTGTCAAGCAGGTAGCCCCGTTACCTGAAGAACAAGGGTGAAACGACTCATGTTATTCCCGATGAGAACTGGGGGCGCAGCCCAGGTCTACGCCTGTCCATTCGGACCACCTCATCTTTGAACGGCCTGCAAGAAGGAAAAACAGAGACGTCGGGACTGCCCAGCCAACCCATCTGACCAGGGCCTCGGGGAGGGGCCATGCAGACGGAGGAGAGGTGAGCGGAGCCAGGAAACGCAAATCAAGACGCTCATGGTCCCACACGGTGGGTCCAGGTAAGGAACGGTTTCCTGCATGTCTCTCGTCATACCTGTGTGCCTCAGGACCACAATGTGACAAGTGGTGGCATCATCAGAACCCAGAATGGAGATGGAGCCTGTTTAAAAAAGAAATAAAATAAAATATCCACTAGCCTTTGGGGAGAAGGCCCAATTCACTGGTTCCTAACCTACCATCCTTTGGGGAGGTCACTGCAAGCTCTCTTTGCTGAACATACAGAAGGCCCTGGGGTCCCACTTGTTGAACAGACTGACCTCTGAGAAGTCTGGCTCTTTCCTGTTTAATTAAAAAAAAAATAAAATAGTGATGGAAATTAGTGAGGATTGAGTAACTAGATAGGTGGAGAGAGCCAAAGTGTGCCCTAGGTGGAAACACACCCTCGTGAGGTCTGAGGTGTGTGTATTATCCGACAGAAAGGCTAAAATAAAAATGCAGTGGCAGGAACTACCATGTGGAACAATGAAGACAGCAAGGAAGTTCTGGGGTTTTCCCCCTAGAGAACGACGTTCTAAAACCTATGAAATAAGACGCAAAGACCCTTTCCCACTGTTCTTTGCACCTATAGAGAATCGGTCCAGATGGCTAGTGGAGTGAGTGGCTCAGAAGTTACAGCCCTTCTTCACTTTCTCTAAAGATGAGGGTGGGTCCGAGCCTTCCCTATGCCCCAACCTAGTAATCCCACCTCTGGAAGCCTGTACTGTGGAAATAAGCCCGAATGCCAGTGCGCTTATCCCTGTGTTACTGAGAACGGCACGAAGCCGGGGACGACAACAGAAAAGGTAAGCAAGTTACGCAGAACCGGCTCACAACCGTTAACTGCGCAGTCACAAAAAAGGAAGACTACCGGAGAGGAGTTTTGAGAAACGTAAAACTCAAGAGCAAGACACAAGGGTGGAAAAACATTTAAGCTGTAAATATGCTATTAGTACGGCAATGCTAAAAACGTTACTACATATAGGAGAAAACACTGGAAGGAAAGCCACCAATATAACCACAATGGTGCTGGAGCAAGGCCAACACACGTCATTTAACTGTCCCAGCTGTCGCTCCTCTATTCTCCAAATGCCCTAGGAGGTAATTATGTTATTAAAGTGGAAACCAGGGGACTTCCCTGGTGGTCCACTGTTAGGACTCCGAGTATCCCATGCTGGGGGCACGGGTTTGATCCCTGGTTAGGGAACTAAAATTCCACATGCCACATGGCGTGGCCAAAAAACAAAAAGGCTAAATAGGAAACCAAAAAGGAGAACTCATAAATAAGCCAACTAATGAAAAGGTAGGGTAATATTAGGTGTATCTGTATAAATTCTTACGTAGTAAATCTGGAGTGGGGAAAACTCAGGTGGCCAGTTAATTCTTCGCTCAGTTGTGTCTAACTCTGCAATCCCGGAACTGCAGGCCACCAGGCTCCTCTGTCCATGGGATTTCCCAGGCAAAAATATGGAGTGGGTTGCCATTCCCTTCTCCAGGGGATCTTCCCGGCCCACAAACCTGTGTCTCCTGTGTGGCAGGCGATCCGGGTTTGATCTCTGGGTCAGGATTCTTGACTGTCTGAGCCACCAGGGAAGCCCAATTAATTCTTTAATGAGAATGAAACTTTTTTCCCAAAATGTCAAATTGATGCATCACTAATTTCCTTCTTACTTACAACAAATAAACTCAATAAACAATTTCTTAACCACGCGTGCAAATACAGAGCGTGTAGGTACTTGTCTAGACCAGGGAACATTTTAATAGACTTATACTGGCTGCTGGCCATTCCTCACAGCTGGGGCTAATTTCGGTTAGTGCTGGCTTACTGAACAAAATACAAGAGATAGAAGAGAACATGACAATCCATTTGATGAGTTATAAAGAGTTCTCTTCTAATAAACTTCCACTAATTAGAAGCAAGGCAGCAGTTACAGTGAGGAACTACAGTGAGAAATAGTGAGGAACCACTTCAGAAAGGAATTAAATTGGGGATTAGCAGGTGCAAATTATTACATACAGAATGGACAAAAATAAGGTCCTAATTGTATGTAGCACAGGGAACCAGTCAATATCCTGTAATACATGATAATAGAAAAGAGTATGAGAAAGAAGATAAATACATAAAACTGAATCGCTGCTATACAGCAGAAATTAACACATCACAAGTTAACTATACTTCAATTTAAAATATTTTTCTAAAAAGAAAGGCACTAAGGACTGAATGAAGTGCAGTGTGCGATCCGATGGCTGAGTCAAGGACAAAGAAATGCAGCTGATTGTGCAAAAACTCACCACACCTCATAGCAGTGAGCGCTCTTCCTTTTCATACCACTTCTCACCTCAATTCAAGGTAAGATAAAAGAGACTGCAGAATTTCCTTTTTTTTGTTTTTTATCATTCCTTTAATACTCACCTCATTTGGTTCGTTTCGGGGAGAGGGAGGGAGGAGTCAAGGCAAATTTTTACCGCTCCTTTTCACAACTGGGTCACCACCCAAAAGCAAAGCTATTTCTGAGAAATGAATTATCACTTGTGTACCTAAGAACCCCAAATCAAGTCTCTGATCGACACAGCTCCTACTGTTTCCCAGAGAAACAGAAGCACGCGTGATCAGGGGAGAGGACGGCCTGAAAGGGAAAACGGCTACGTTGCTTTGGTCTGTCACTTTCAAAAAGGAAAAGATAAGCTAAAGCTCTCCTCTGTGCAAAAACACACAGTCCTCTATATAAACTCATATCCTTTCTGAAATAAAAGCAGCCCCAGGTTTCTCAAGTTTTTTAATGTTCTGAACACTCAGATTCACACACACACAGACACACAAACCCAAACCTTTTCCCTCAGTCTCTCCTGCTACTGCTCATCCTTGTTTCCCAATTCCTATCTGAGGGCACTGTCCCCTTGTCCCCGGGGTCAGTGCACTTGTTTCAGAAAAGGGCCAGATGGTAAATATTTGGGGCTTAGCAGACGGTGCGGTCTCAGCTCCTCAGTATGACATCAACAGAGAATGCGTGACAAGTGGCCGTGTCCCCAGAAAATATTTATGGGTAACACTGAAAACTGAATTTCATGAGACTTCATATGTCACGAAGTGACTTCATATTTCACGTGTCAGGAAGCATTCTTCTTTTCTTTCCCCCCAGCATTTAAAACTGTAAAAACCACTTTGTGCTGGTGGATCATCCACCAACAGAATGCGGCCCGTGGCTGTAGCTGGCTGATCCCTGGGTTCACCCATCGCTGAGGTGCACCCCAGAGGACAAGTCCCCCTCACCCCTCTGCCAGACTCTGTCCGTTCTTCCTTCAAAAACGGGAAAGCAAGTACGAAAGCACTGCCCAGCCCAGCCCTCGGAACTGAGCCTTCTTCCCACCACAGGGCCCTACCTCATCTGTGTCCCTTCTTCCCTTACACCTGCTGCTGTACTTGTTTACTTGCTCAGTCGTGTCTGACTCTCTTTGTGACACCATGGACTGTACCCCGCCAGGCTCCTCTGTCCATGAGATTTCCCAGGCAAGAATACTGGAGTGGGTTGCCACTTCCTCCTCCAGGGGATCTTCCGGAGCCAGGGATCGAACCTGTGTCTCCTGCACTGGCAGGTGGCTTCTTTACTGCTGAGCCACCTGGGAGGCCCGAGAAATGGGAGCACAATGATGCTGTGGCCGAGAACAGGGCCCGGGGTCTCCCGGGTGGGCGGTGAGAATTCTTCCACTGAACCTCATGCGCCTCTCACCTCAATTCCTGCAACTTGTGCCCAGCGAAAGGTACAAAGCATGACAATGCTGGGGGGCAGAGGCGCCCTCCCCTTCTCCTGGAGTGAGTGACCTGGCCAGAGCCTGAGCCCCTGTGCTTCATCCCCTCCTCTGGGAAACGAGGCCACTGCTTAGGCTGTGGGAGGATTAACTGGGAGCAGGCCTGCGGGGAGTGGCTGTCCCTATTCCCTACCTCTGCTCCCCGATCCTGACCCTGACGTCTCCCCCACCCACTCTATCCTCCCGATGGCTGCCTGCATCCTTGCTTCAAAACACTGGTTCTGTATAGGGCTTTTCTGCTCAAAAAGCCCTTCCATGGGATAATTACAGGGGTTTATAAAGATTCAGCTCTGTGAATGTTCCTAAAAGGGAAACAGCAGAAATGTCTCGCATGCTTAAAAGCAGGAACTACGTTATGCGGAATTCCATGGGACCGTTAAGTCTTAAGATGCTGCGGGACCAGATTCTGAGCATCCAGAGACTAGATAAGAGTGGAACTCTGGACCGCACCGTCTGAGGGCACTCTCTGCCGGGACAACAGCAATCTGTACCTGCCCTGTCTCATCCTGCAGCCGCTGTCACTCATCACTGTTGAGCACTTGAAACGTGGCTAGTGTGACTGTGTGTGTGCTCACGTCGCTTCAGTCGCGTCAGACTCTCTTTAAGACCCAATGGACTGTAGCCCACCAGGCTCCTCTGTCCACGGGATTCTCCAGGCAAGAATACTAGAGTGGGTTGCCATGCCCTCCTCCAGGAGATCTTCCCGACCCAGGGATCGAACCCACATCTCCTGAGTCTCCTGCACCGCAGGCGGATTCTTTAACCCCTGAGTCAATTGGGGAAAGCCCAGTGTGACTGAGGATCTGATTTTTTAATTTTATCGAATTTTAACTAAATGCAAACTGCCACTTGTGGCCAATGGCTACCAAACTGAGCAGCGCTGGTCCAGAGGCAAAGGCAAACCCACCAGGATTCACCTCTGGCAGGATGCAAACTCTTGGGCAACTTACTCCACCCTCTATGCATCAGAGTCCCCAACTGCAAAGTGGGAACAGCAGTAGTACCTGACTCCTAGGGCTGGGATGCTTGGCGAGCTCCACAGCATTGCTATTACTGTTGCTGCTGTTATTATTATCCTATGCTAAACATAGCTGTAGACGGGCTAGTAACTGCTGCTACTGCATACTCACAACCTACTGTCACAGGAAAAAAGACACCTTATAGAATAGAACATACAGCATGCTATCACGTAAAAAAGTACGTCATATACAAAGAAAAACCTCTGTTAGGATATTCACCAAAGTGTGAAGCATGGTTGTGGCCACAGATTCTTTTTTCTTCTTTCTGAGATTTTCGATTTTCTTACCAAGGGGATACTACTTGCTATTAAACAAATAATAATTAAACCTTTCACTTCTCTACACTGTGTGTCAGCTGAACGACCCATCTAAACCTCTGCCACCTAAGTCTGACCGACCTCTCCCGGCTTGCCTTCCATTCTGCCCTCCTGCCCTCTGTGCCAGGGAAACCAGCCAGTTCACCCGCCCTGGAGCCCCTCCTGCCCTGCCCAGGGGCCAGGGGGTACAGTCCAGTTGGTCCAGCGAGAATGCCTCCCCTCTCCCCTTAGGCCGCTGCATGTGGAAGTGACCGCCCACCCCAGCCACATTCCTGTAAGGCACACTGGTCCCCACTCCACAGAGGCCAAACCTCCCTTCTAGAGGTTCCCGGTATCTCACCTCATTCCCCTTCTCTCCACACTTAGGGTGCTGCCTTGGACTAACTTTTTCAGAGAAACTTTCTAATAGACATAAAAATAGAGTGTCACTACATTCTTTAGGCAGCTGCAACTTTTCCCCCTTAGTGAGTCCGAGTCCCAACTTCAGCAGTTAATGGTGTGGCAGTGACACAGCACAAGAAAGGAAAATGCTTAACACGATGACTAGTGTCTGCTGGGTGCCCAGTATGTGCTGGCTGATATCACTACGGCTTTCTTGAAATGTAAGTTGAGAATCACACAGAGTTGTCCCCTCTTCCCTTGTCAGTAACATCACCTCATCTTTCGGGGGTCATTCTGCTCACTTGTTTGTGTAACACTTATTTACAAAGCACAGATTCACTGCCAGGGTCTGCCCTAGGCTCTGGGAAGATACATACTCTGCCTTCAGGAAGCTTACATTCTTGTGGGGGGAGGTGGAGATCAAGGGACAATAAACAAAACAAGCCTGCTAGACAAAAATCATTACACACCACCCAACTGTTACAGAAGAAACCTCAAGAGTATCTTTCCTAAGCCCACAGACTTGGCCAGATTCCTGAGCTTCACGTCGCAGAGTGAAAAGGGGCATTTTTCCCTGTATGGCACTTAATTAACAGTTATGGTGTTTGAGCCACTCTGTGGCTAAAAACCATAAAAACCATCCCTGCCCTATACATACCCTGACTGTAAGGAAAGAGGCAAAAGCCATAATCAAGGCACATGAGGGGCTCAGCGGGCATCTCTTAAATCCATGAAATGGATTGAACTGGATCCGGGGCAAGTGGGAGGTTTGGTTCTGAATTTTTCTTTTTTCTTTTTTTTACAGTAAGAACCGTTTTCCTAACAGTCTCTGCTTATGCATGGAATAAGGGTTCAGAGGTCTATCTAAGGACAAAAGCAGGAAACAAAACAAAAACCCTTCCATAGGGTGTGGTCCTCAACACAGCCCAGCGGGGCAAAAACCCGGAGGGCCCTTTCTTCCGTCTAAAAATACCCGGGAGCCCCAGACCCCGAGGCTAGAAGCCCAGGAGACCCGCCGGGACGCCCCTGCCCACACCCAGAACCACCTCCGGCTTCCTGAAAATCCCAGGACAGTGCCGTGCGGTGCGGATGCGCGGCGAGGGAGCGACCCAGAGCGCTGCCCAAACACTCCTGAAAGGGTCAAAATCCGGACTGGGGGCTGGGACTGCCCTATCTGTGAAGAGGAGGTCCCGGCGTGTCCTCGAGCCGCGGTGCTGGGCGACCTTGGGCAAGTCACCTAACCTCTCTGGGCCCCCGTCCGCTCCTCTGGAAAAAGAGGGGGGCCTCCGCAGATGCCCTGTAAGGTCCAAAGAAGGTAAAAGCTCCACCGACGCTTCAAGCCCGGGCTCCGGATGTGCCGACAGCACCTCAGCTGCGCCAAGTTTCGAGCCTGACTCCGGGGGGAGCTGGTGGCGGCGGGCTGAGGAGGGCTCTGGCCCGCCTGCGGGTTCCCTCGGGCCCGCCCCGAAGCCCCCCGCCCGGGCCCTGCTCACCTCCAGAAGCGGGTGGGCTCGGACTAGGTCCCCGGCGGACTGCGGCAGCCGCACTCGCCGCCCGTCCACGAGCAGCGGCATCGCGGAGGCGGCCGCCCGGGCAGGCCCAGGGAGGCAGCGGCCTCCCCACCCCAGGGCCGCCCTCCGCCCCCAGCCTCGGGCCGCCCCGCCCCGCCCCGCGCCGCCGCGCGAGCCTCCGGGAAATGGAGTCCGACGGAGGTGCAGTCCCAAGAAGCTAAGGAAATCTAGAGAGGGGTCGCAGAACCCCATGGGAAACGTAGTACAAACCAGAGGGAGCCCGCCTCCTCCGCAAGGGGCGCTGGGAAATGTAGTTCTGAAAGCGTGGAAAGACACGCAGGATGCGGAGGAGCCGCGCTTCTCCAGATGGCCTTTGCCCTCAGCTCCAGGCTCACAATTCAGCCAACCTGGCCTGAGTTTGGGCACTGGGGTCGCCTGCCTAAGTTCATCATAGTGACCTAGAGCAAGCAAGTCTGCGAACCTGCCGTGTTGCTTCAAAGGGCTGTATTTAATGATAAACATAAACTATTTTAAGATGAAAAAATGGAGTCTGAAGTTTGCTAGCCCCACACATTTAGAGATCACTAATAATGATCTTTCAGTTCATGGCTTCCCAGGCGGCGCGAGTGGTAAAAGAACCTTCCTGCTGACGCAGGAGACTTAAAAGCCGCGAGTTCGATCCCTGGGTCGGGAAGATCTCCTGGAGGAGGAAAGGGCAACCACTCCATGACTCCTGCCTGGAGAATTCAATGGACAGAGAGCCTGGCAGACTACAGTCCCTAGGGTCTATAGAGTCAGACGTGACTGAAGCGACATAGGACACAAGTACGCACAATAATGCTTGGTGCTTGACATTTAATAGGCACTCAGAGATAGGCTAAGAACCCTGGGAGTAAAGATCAGCAAAATGCCCTACAGACCCTACTGAGGACAGGTACACTGGTGCGAGGCTTCTCACCTTGGAGCCAATACTATCCAAATAGATCCGACTCCACAATGAACAAAATAATTTTAGAAAAGTCATAATGGTGAGGTGATCAAGGGGGATGCACTTCACACAGAGCAAAAATTGTCAGAATGTCTCGAGGACGCTGCAGTAAGCAGCACCTGGCAGGCGAGCCTTCGGACTCTTCTCCAGCTGAGGTTGCTTAAGTTGGTACCAAATAGGTAAACGAGAGAAATGAAGTTATCTTCGCCTCGAAAAGACTTTTCCATGCTTTCTGCATAACTTTCTCCCAAGGTGGCAAAACAACTGACTTTACATGAACGTTCATCAAATCCTCACAACCATGAAGTAGTTATTTGTAATTTTCACTTTTATTTTCAAAGTGGAGCTCAGAGAGGCTAGGTAACTTGCTGAGGGTCACACAGTTCATCAGAAAGAGAAGACAGGTCTGACACCCTCGACACTTTATAAGTCCTTTCACATCTGTAAGAATTAACCACTTCTCACTGAAGAAGGCCTGACCGTAGCAGGCAGACAAAATGAAGGACCCTGGAACTCCTACCCCATTGTAAGCCTGCTTTTGAGTAACAGGGATAGAAAAATCCTTTGTTTTCCCATAATTCTGAAGGAGATTAAACACCTTTTTTTTTTGCACAGATGTTCCTTAAAATCCTGTAACTTTTTCGAAGTGTTTGTTCTCCTTGGACCAGTTGGGTGGGATGCCCTCTAGATGCACCTGGAAATGATCCTCATCACCAACATGCAACTATTTCTCAGTAGTTGCAATCTGGCCTTCCCTGGTGCCCCAGTGGTAAAGAATACGCCTGCCAATGCAGAAAACGTGGGTTTGATCCCTGGGTTGGGAAGATCCCCTCGAGAAGGAAACGGCAATCCACTCCAGTATTCTTGCCTGGGAAACCTCACGGACAGAGAAGCCTGGTGGGCTATAGTCCATGGGGTTGCAAAAGAGTCAGACACAACTTAGTGACTAAACAACAACTTGCAAACACACTGACAATTATTTTTACCTCTTTAATAAAGTCTCAGTTTAGTAAAGTCTCAATTTCAGTTTTCTATTGCAAAATGGTGCTTTAATACAGTAGATCAGTTAAGAAAAAAAACAAATCAAAAGAACATTTGTGTGACAAGACTCTTTATTGGGGTATCTCCCTTTACCTAAGGTGGCGAAACAACTGACTTTACATGAACGTTCATCAAATCCTCACAACCATGAAGTAGTTATTAATTTCCACTTTTATTTTCAAAGTGGAGCTCAGAGAGTGTAAGACCAAAAGTTTCAAGTTAACCATGTCACTGTTATTCTCACAATAGATTTTTTTTCCAACTCCTTTGAAATTTTAGACTTCTATATAAATACATCCTTCTACATTAAAGCTACTCCCCAACTCAGACTCCACTCACTGTTAATTTCTATGGACACATTTTCACTCACTCATTTTATGCACTATACAAAAATCCCATCTTTTTGTCAGCAGTTAAAAAGAGAACCTGAAGGCTCTCAAAGGACCTTCCACCAAGTCACCAAAAGAAAATCACCAATATCCAAAACTTTTTAAAACAATAAAAATTCGTTTTTCAAAAACGTATTTACAGACTGAAACACCAAATTCTACATGGCCATCAATGTAATATACAAGAGCATACAAAGCCCTAGGAAAGAGCAAAGTATTTCATTACAAAATATTTGTGATCAAGAAAATATCACTTAACTTTAAATAAAGAATAGGAAAAGTGACAGAAAAATAAATATATTTAAAGATGTCCACTTTCACAAATAACAAAAAAGTACACAGATAACAAATGAAGCTAAAATATGCAGGAGCTTCAAAATGACTCTAGCAGCGCTTGCATAAGTCTATTATACAGCAATGTTGTTTAGACTCCTCTCAGTGTTTGGTTATAAAAATACAAAAAGAGACTTAAGAGAGGAGGATTTAAGTGAGCTGGAATTCATGATACGATGAATAGCCAGTAGACAGGGACTGCGTTGTAACCCTGGCCTCTTGTTGCTAGCAAAACCATTCCACCAAATAACCTAAAATCCCCTCTCTTCCCCCACTTTTGGACAAAGGAATTCTCAGTGACCAACATAACATTCCACTACGAACAAGTAGTTCCAGTTCTAACAGCATTCTTGGGAGTCTCGAGATAAAATACTGTTTTATAAAAGTCCAACCCCTCTTTTAGTCAATGTGAATTACATTAACCCAGAACTCCTTTTTTCCTCTTAAATCCATTTTTACACTCACAAATGTATGATCTGTCTGATTCTGCTTCTCCAAATCCTCTCTCTCTTCCCTCCAGGCGTCGATTGGTTTCTGAAGTCCTTGGAGATCTCCTTCAGTGACAGCTTCAACCTGCAGCATCCAGGACCAACCCTGGCCGCCCCCCCATCTGTTCTTCTATGTTCCCTGCACCCACTGAAACTCCAGAACACAAATACAATTAAGCAGAGGGTACACAGTGTATCCAAAATAGTTACACTCATTCTGAAGACTTTAGAGAGTGTCCTAGAGGACTTTACAGTGAAAAGCTATCAGGTCAACAAAGTCTTGTAAGTATGAGCCAAGCTTTCAACATTTATCACCAACTCCACTGTAAAATATTGCACATGATCCTCTGTCTTTTCCTTTAGTCTCTACAGGAACAAAACAGAGAAAAAAAAAAAAAAAACCCAAGAAGAAAACAAAAAACCGAACCACATCTGTTTCAGACATCAGAGTAAGTCTAACTTGAAAGTAAGATGCCTGAAGCATGTACTTGCTCAAGTTCAAAGAATCATTCAAACAGTATGAAACCCAGTACTGAGGGCACTACAAGAGGAATGTCAGCCTCAGTCACAAATCCTTGTGACCAGGGGGGACTGGTCTGGCAGGTATAAGACAGGTGGGGAGCCCACACTACTTGAAGGGCTGCGGAAATGCGCGTCAAAGGAGCTCGGTGTAATTCCAACTTCACCTTTCAAAAAATCATCTTCTTCATCTTCTACCACCTCCTGCACAAAAACAGAGATTACAAACTAGATTGCAAGCAGCAGTTTGAAACGCTTTCAAGAATTCCTTTCCTCACAAATGTGCTACTTCTGGAGAAAAAAAAGGGAAGGAAAAAAAATCTTCATTTTGAAGGCTTCCTCTGAAGCATACTTCTTTATTACAAACCACTCACACAATTGCTTGTGACACATTGTGAACATCTCTTTAAAATCTGATTTTTTTTAAACAGATTTTAAGTTCAAGGAGGACAGGTAACATGATATATCACTCTTTCTCAATCTAACATAACATGGAATGAATAACCACCTTCCTCAAATGCAAAATTTAAAGAAAAAATAAAAAGCATTCCAATAATAACTTATGAAAAAGAAAGGCATATCAAATCTGATTTTTAATGAAGAAACCAATGTGCCACAAAGAAACAGATGGTGACATTCCTATCTTCACCACCAATTCATGAAGACCTACAAAATTAGCGTGAACTTCCGGGGACGTTTCAGCAATAAGCAAATTTGAGACTGTTTCTTAGTGGTAACTAACAAGTGGTAAAGATCTAAATTTGTTAGGCTGATTTTTAATTATCCTTCATGTCCCAGAGTCAGCATGTGAAATATATGGTTTGAACAATTCATTAAAAAGCAAGCAGGACCTCCCCTGTGGTCGAGTGGTTAAGAATCCGCCTGCCAGTGCAGGAGACACAGGTTCAATCTCTGGTCTGGGAAGATCCCATGTGCTGTGGAGCAACAAAGCTCTCACACCACACCTACTGACGCTCCGCACCTAGAGCCTGTGCTCCGCAACAAGAGAAGCCACTGCAATGAGAAACCCACACACCACCACAAAAAGCAGCCCCTGCACATCGCAACTACAGAAAGCCCACACACAGCAACAAAGACCCAGCACAGCCAAAAATAAATATATAAATCTTTAACAACAAAAAAAAAGGCAAACACTCTTCTCATAAGAACACAACCTGAGTCTGGTGTTCTGTAATGGCTGAATGTACAAATGTAGTATTCAAATGTAACATTGCCTTTAACTCTTCTACTGTGATCTGCAGCCACATAGGAGATTCCCAGAAACTGTATTGAAATCACAACTTTATTTACCTTTTTAATGGGTTTCTTAAACTCCTGAAGCTCTTCCGCACTCATGTCTTCCCATATCTGATAAAGAGGATCGATGAATTTCTTTGACCTGTCAAAAAGACCACATTTCAAAATCAAATTAAATAAACACTACAGCGAAGGTCACATATTTATTAGCTCTTTTCTCATAAGATTCAAAATGAAAAAGTAAACACGATAACTCAAATAATAGTGTCCAAAAATATCCTATGCAGGATCTGTTAACTAACGTGGATCCTTCTCTGTAAGAGTACATCCACTCACATAGATGGAGTATTACACCTACTGTTTCTCATCTTTTCCTTTCAAGTGAAAATTACTTCAACTGTGCAAAGATTGACAGTGAGTTATATAGTGTGTTCAAAGTGAAGGTGAAACTCGATTATTCTAGAACTTCCTTTGCTGCTAGTTACAAACTGTCATAACAGAAATTCTGCTTCCTTATATACATGCAAAGTTAAGACTGGCCTGGGGTTTTCCATAATTACCCATCCAGATAAATCACTTGGCATTTGCTTATATCGTGCAAGACTATGGGATGTGGTCTCTAGAGGAAGGAAAGAGTCATTTGGCAGAAATTTGTGAGAAAAGAAAAGGCAGTATCCTCCTTATCCAGCCTCTTCTATGTTCAAACCAACAAGTCTCAAGGAAAACAAAAACCCCTTGGTATCATTCTGGGCTCCTACTGAGGTAGACCCTCAGCAGCCTCAAGCCAGCTTCTCCACACTGGGCCTGGAATACACACAAGAAGACCACGAAACCCTATCAAAGGCTACAAGAGCCACTCATGACAAAGAAACCCTAAATCCTGATCCTGGGAAAGGCATATACACACATTTAAATTCACCACTGAAAGGTCGACTGTTTAACACCCACCTCTTCAGCACACAAGGATCGAAGGGGAAGAAGGTGTCCAGGGGGTTCGTGCAGGTCTGCACCGAGTCCCCCCCAGCAGTGTTTCTGATAACAGGCAGCATCTGGCGGTTGTTCCTCTCAATGAGGGTGTAGCAGAAGACGAGCTGGTATTTGCTGTGGAATAAAACCAACACCGACACAAGCATTAATGTGCCACAGTCTGCATTAATGTGCGTGTCTGCATGGACACGCCCATTTCTGTGTGACAACCACCCCACCACATAGACCTTACTGAACATTCACAACTCCAGGAAAAAACAGCACAAAGTAGTTAGTAACCTTTTTGGGGAACAGTCCTCTGGGCCTACTATTTACAATTGGCGAAGGAGGAAGAAAATGTACTATCACTTTAAGAATATGAGAGTGGGCTTATATTATTAACAAGCACCACTCACTGAAAACTAATGGGTTCACGATAATTCTTATAATTTAATCCCAACAAAAAATCAATTTTTTAAAATTACAAGAACATTACACAGCAGTCAACATCAAAAGACAGCCATATGGGTCAACATGGTTAACTCAATAAGTATGCCGAAGCAGCAGCTACAGAATAATACATAAGTTCCTTGACACAAACCTTTATTTCCACCTCTTGCACACAGCCTCCCGTCTTACTCCTAACCTCCGCCGCTAAGCCCAGCCCCAAATCTCAAGCCTCTATGATCAGCCTGCCCCTCAGCTGCAGCCCCTACTCCTACCCACACATACTCTACAGGCAGCAGCCTCTGCCTTGCTCCATCCATCCTTATTCTTCCAGAGGCTATCTTCCTGCAACATGCTAGAAACGTCCACCTGCTTGGCACTATTGCTGGTTGATTTCTTTTTTACTATCATTTTGAGATCTCAGGAGAGAGAGAAATCCTTAGACTAGATACCCACTGAAGGAAAAATGAGGCTGCTGATGTCTAAAGGGGCCTAGAGGACCAGAAATTATCCTTGTCTTCTAATAGCACCATCTGTTGAGCATTTTAAGCTATGATCTGACCCTATGGGGCCTGGAGGGCTACAGTCCATGGGGTCAAGAGGAGGTGGCGACAACTGAGCAACTAACACTTTCTTCTTTCTTTTTGTCCTCAATATCCTAATTAGAGGCCCAAGGTCTCCAATTCACTTTCTACACAAAGCAGAATAGTTCAGTGAATGCTGACAAAGGAGCCAGCCTATCCGCATTCAAACCTTAGCTCTGCCACAGTCTACCCATGACCTCTCCCAAGTCATTCAATCTCTCTGTGGCCCCATCTTGTCATTTATAAACAGCGGTTAGTAACAGTCATAGGACGGTGTGAGGAACAGGTGAGTTCTGTGTAGAATGCTTATCGAAACCATGCTGGGCACACAACAAACACCATGCATCAGCTGCAGCCACGAGGCCTCCACTGAACCATTTCCCTATTTGTTGGATGTTTATTTCATGTCCAGTCTATTTTTACTACTATTATAGGAGTCATTCTAATAAACATCTGTGGTTTGTACCTCTTGGCTTGTGAACTGTCTTACTTCAAAGTGCCTGAGCTTCTGCTGAATGATCCTCTTTAGATTAAAAACTAGTAGCAATTTCCAATGCCACCGAAAGTATAAAAACAACACCTCCAATGCAGTGTTTTCTGTAGGCACTGGGTTACTGGTTTTTAAATGTCTTTTTGTTATGAATTTTGTTAAGTAAAATCACAGAAATTTAATGGAATTTTACAATACTAACATAAGTTTACTTCTAAGTAACTTCCAGAAATAAAGCAGAAAGAACTTACTTTGTAATTGCTGCAAAAAAGTTAACGACCGAGGGCAGGCAAATCTTCAGAGGATTCAGCTGACTCATCACTATCCGTTCAAAATTTAGACTCTGAAGGTATGTCAACCCTTTGATTAAAAAAAGAACAAAAATATTTTTTAAAAGGTACAAACACAACAGTCTAAGCAGCATGCATTATTTTATATCAAAAAAACAAATTTTAAAAGGGTATTTGCACAAATGCTTCAAAGGTTCATGTAGATATTCACATAGTGCAAAGCCCAAAGAACATCGTTCATCTTAACCACACGCATTTACGACCAAACCAACTTTTCTAAAGAAAAGAGTTTACTCTTAAAGATCCAGGAAAGTAAAGATACATTCCTAGTGGGCTATGAGCTTATAAGACAACTTGGATACATGCAAGCTCAGCACATGCTGACTGCAGAGAGGGAAACACAGACCATGTGATCTGACTTCTGCTAACACTCATGGAATCATTAAGCAGTTGAGCACAGTGAATTCTCCATTCCCTCGAGGTAATGACTGTACAGTATGGAATTTCTCCTTCTCGAATTCCATATATATACACACCAACATGACAGTTAATAAAACCAACAGCAAGACTTACACATCTTAAATTATCAGTAAAGTTGAGCCTATTTTTCAAGTGTGCATTCACTGTATTTCAGGGTTTTTTTGTTTTGTTTTTATAACAAAACTATGGAGGTAGGAGGAAAAATTAGGTAGATACTACTGTCTTGGAATCAATGACTATACTTCTCTCCTATGTTAAAAAGAACACCACACTTATTCTAAGAGGTGAGCAAACCAACTTGTGCCTAAGTATATTTTTGTTAGGAGATTCTTTGATGTATATTTTGATAAAAGTGACTAAAAATGCAATAATGTAAAGGCTTACAAGAAATAGAGCCTCTTTAACTAAGACTCTTAGCATTTATTTTTAGAGAGAAAAGCACTGATTTTACTTACCTTGTGATAAAACCTTGTCCTACTAGTGTTCATACACCTATTTTTAAGCCCCCTATTTTTTTTAGTAGTAGTCATGATATAAGAAAGTGCATGTAATACAACATGTAAAAGCTTCAGTTTAGAGCTGTGATTCTCAACGAAAGGCCACTGTGTCCCCAAGAGAACATCGGCTAGTGTCTGGAAGATAGTTTTAGTTGTCACAACAGAGGACGAGCAGGGGTAGTGAGGGGGTAGAGAGAGCAAGATGCTGCTAATCACCCTATTATACACAGGACAGCCCCCACAACAAAGGATTATCCAGCCTAAGGTATCAGCAGTGCAGAGTCTGAGAAACTCTGGCTTAGAGGAAATAGCCTATTAAACCATTTGAGTTATTCATGAAAATGAAACAATTTAAACAGACTTAACTGATGCTGTTCTTGGGGACTACCTTCAACTGTAATACACTAACCCAAGAAACAAGCTTCATCTGGTAGATTCAAATTTTAACTCTTAGAAATTAGCAAAACTAAAAACCAGTAAATTAACTCAAGTCTTTGGATAAAGGAGCATACCTGGACTGACCTCAAGCTTCAGGGTCACCCTCATCTGGTTTTAATTTCTCATCCTGCCAACAAGTTATTTCCCTGGGGTTTGGTCTCTTCTGTAAAGCGGTACGACGTCCGCAGTTCACTGGGCCATTGCAAGGATGGGATGGGATGGGATGGGATGGGATGGGAGCGGCATGGGGGTGGGGGCTGTGGAACAAAAGCACCAAGCCTGGTGCTGCCACAGCGCAAGTGCTGAGCCACCGTTCACATCTGACAATGACTCCTGCTGCCACCTTCTAAAGTGGAGCTTCTCAATTACAAATCCATCAACTGTTAAAAAGAAGGTTTACAGGACTTTTAGGGGTCCACAAGCTGCTAGAAATTATTTGTAAGAGCTTGAGTGCACGTGCAGTTTTCTAATAACAGTTTCTGTCAAAAAGTAATAAATCTTCATTCTAAAGGGTACCTAGGACATAGGAAAATTCAGTTTCATATCCATCAACCCCACATCACTGACCTTCCTTCAGGTTTCCACTTAAAAGCTGCTTGTGTCTAAAAACAAAAGTGTAGAACACAGCTTGGCAGGCTGAATAAAATGGTCCGTGGAGAGCGACGTCACAAAATGCCTTTGTTCCTGAATCCTGGTTATTAAGGTATACGTGCAGCCAGTTAACCAAAAGATCTAGGCATGATTTTACAGTACTAGAGAAAAGAAAAATTCAAGTCAACTTCACTTGCTTCATAACACACTAGAGTGACACAAAAACACACAATTGCCTCTCACTGCAAACCAAGAAAAGTCTGTCCATTGGCTTCTTTATCTATTACCCAGATAGAAGCACAGAGGAGAAGCAAGCAAAGGGAAAGGATGGGCAGGTGGAAAGGCAGCCTTCCATTACAAAGTCAAGAATGTGGACCTTCTATGAACAACAGGAAGGCCCCTAAGGCAGCCTGAAGTGTCCAGAGTTGGAGAACAGTTTCTCCTGGTCAACTCAGAAGGGCTTTTCCAATGGCCTCCCGGTCTTCTTGAGGGAAAATGGTCAAAGGGCAGGCATGTCTACCCAAATCTCAGATGAGAAAAACAGCCTGGCTGACTTCACCATCCCCTGGGGGTTCTGATGAAGTCCTGTGGTCAACAATTTAGGACAGAATGCCCAGACAGCTTTTAGTTGTCAGGGAAGGGTTTTTAATAGCGTTCTGGCCCAAGGACATCTTCATGGATCACTAGAAGAAATAGGCCCAGCACTGGCCTCCTAAATAGATCCATTACCTGCAAAGGGGATTTTTTTTCCTTCAGCTTTAACAGATACAATTGATTCGGAATGCAAATGAAAAATGACAAACCTATAAAAAGAATCAAAACAGTATACAACACTGTACTCCATCCAGGAAGACAAACGGATCTTCATGTTCAAGTGCAACGATACAGATGACAAAAGCTTTGCATGTGAGGTTTTACAGTTTAAAAATGAGATGTTTTATTCTGAAATTGCCTCTTGGAAATATAAACATTTTGCATAGAGTGGAGAAACAAATTTTTTCACTTTAAAGACAGGCCACAAAAATTAGGCAGTTATTTCTCAGACTTGAGACAATACTACATTCTTTTTTAAAGCATGATAAGAAAAGCACTTGGAAAATCAGGTTACTTACATAAGAGGAATAAATTTAGCTCTTGCCAAAAAGCTCCCAATATAATTTGAAGCAGCTTGCCTGATGATAGCAGGATTATTTGGATCCTGCAATTTTTTCCAGAGATGTTCCAAAAATGCTTCCGCAAATCCCTATAAAAAGAGAAGGTGTTGGTCTCCTCTTTTTCTAATGCTTCAGATATTCTAGCTAGCAGAATTCTAGCTGGAAGATTTTTAACTCACTAACATGGGAAAGTTCCATTATCTCAGTTATACTACTAAATAATGAATAGGGTTATCACGGTTCTTATTCTGAAAATACTCTGAGATCCTACTATCAAAAACAAAAGGCATTCCCCAGCTTTAAATAATTCATTGGATGCCAAAACCAGCTGAGCATCAGAATCAACTCCACAGACTTAGGGCTTTGGAATCCTACACATTCATGACAGGACTCTGGGATCCAGCAATTTTCAAAAGCTCTGTTAAGTATGAATTCTCTAGCGGTCCAGGGGTTAAGACTCAGCGCTCTCACTGCCAGGGTGCAGCCAAATAAATAAATAAATAAATAAATAAATAAATAAAGCTCTGTGATTCTGATATGTAGCCATAACTAGAAAGCAGGGCTCATCCAGACTCACATGGGAATCCCTTTTGCCATACCCTCCAGACTGCACATAACAAACTTAACCAGAAACAGAAATGAGGATTAAAGTACAGTTGATATTTGACTAAATATGCTAACTGTAGGGGAAAAACTGACCAGTTCACTTCTTTTCAAAAAAGAATGCAACCTCCAACTTCTCTCAAACAGCTCTTTTCAAAAGCTACTAACACATGCTTTGGGGCAGATTGAGTTTAACCTTCCTACCCATGACCAGTACTCTCCTAGACTAGGACTAGGAAGCTATGAAATAGCACAAAGACGAGTCCTGTGTTCTTTTGTTTTGCTGGCACCCCACTTCAGTACTCTTTCCTGGAAAATCCCATGGACGGAGGAGCCTGGTGGGCTGTAGTCCACGGGGTCGCTAAGAGTCGGACACAACTGAGCGACTTTACTTTCACTTTTCAATTTCACGCATTGGAGAAGGAAATGGCAACCCACTCCAGTGTTCTTGCCCGGAGAATCCCAGGGACGGGGGAGCCTGGTGGGCTGCTGTCTATAGGGTCGCACAGAGTCGGACACGACTGAAATGACTTAGCAGCAGCAGCAGCAGTTCTCAAAACAGAAAAACAAACGCTAAAGTTTTAAAATTCTGGATTAAAACTTTAGTATGGACTAGTTAACATCAACTGAAACAGAATTAAAAACAATAAAGTTGCATACTGTATATGAGGTTTTTTAAAATTAGAATACAATTGCTTTACAAATGTGTCCATATGAGATTTTAACGAAGGCTTGAATTAAAGGGAAGGACACCACCTAGTGGACCAAACGCAGGATGACGTTTTCAGACCACAGCTTCAGCTAACAGGTGGCAATGCCCTCTCCTCCTTCCACAGGTTGAGAAGGGCTTTCTGTTTTACTAGAGGCACCAAGTAAAATGAGCTCAAGACAAAGAAGTTCAATTCATGGTCCCTCTTCAACATTTCCCTCCACCCCTCATTTTTTTAAGGAAAATTTTGGGCAAGAAGAACAAAAGTTATGATAACCTGAATGACATACTCACCAATTTAAAGCTACAGAGGTAAAACATGAAAAACTGCACATGGCAAGAGGCGTGGGTGGGCAACAGGAGCTTGTCAAAAATGGTTATGAGATCTCGATATAAATCTTTTGTTCTGTTGTTATCAATCTTACCTGTGAAGAAAATTTGGCATTTCAGTTTTATAAAGACATTATTTTCAAGCCACCAGTTTCATTTACCACATTTTTAAAAAGCAAACAAGACCATTAAGAAATACGTCATCCATGAAGCTAACGGGGAGTCAGGAGGTGGGGGCATAGGATGCCATCTTTATCTGGCACAGAGTTTCCATTTTAATTATAAGAATCCAGGACTGGTAAGGAAGTGGGCCCTCATCTCACACACACCACTGTGATTCCACACAATGGAAAACTGCCATTTACAAGTTCCACTGCTAGGAATTTATCACAAGCAAACAAGTGACAATATAGGTATAAGTATGTTCATTACACTGTTACTTATAGTGGCAAATAAAGCAGGGGGAGAAAAAAATAAGGAACCAGTTAAATCCATATGATTAATAACTATTTTAGAAGAACCATGAATTGTATGAGAAAATGTTCACAAGAGGTAAGAAGGGAAGATTATAAAATACTACATATAGTGTGATTCCCCAAATCCATTGAGAAAAACACATACACCCATGCAAATAGAAGAGGGAAAAAAAAGTTAATAATGGTTCTCCAAATAGAAGTGTGACCATATAAACTGTCTTTTTAAAAAAATCCTTTCCTCTATTCTCCAAATCTTCTCTAACCAACATGTATTACTTTTATAGCAGCAAAAAAGTTAAAGTAGTAACATACTCAACTCAGATTCAAGTCCTATTATTCTGAGCGGTTGAGTTTCATTCTTAAATCTGAGAAATGCAAATAGAAAAAAACTGCTTTTTTCAAGGTAAAGTGTCTAGACTAAAAATTCCATTAGGGCAAGAAACATATCAATTTGTTCACCAACACCTGGAACAACCAAAAGTACCCAGACTCTAAATTTCAAACATAACACCAAGTGTGTGCATGCATGCATGCTAAGTCGCTTTAGTCGTGTTCAACTCTTTGCAATCGCATGGACTGTAGACTGCCAGGTTCCTCTGTCCATGGGATTCTCTAGGCAAGAATACTGGAGTGGGTTGCCATGCTCTCCTCCAGGGGACCTTCCCGACCCAGGGATCAAACCCGTGTTCTCTTAACATTTCCTGCATTGGCAGACACATTCTTTACCACAAGCGCCACCTAAAAAGCCCCAAATATCTACTATGTGTGCATATGCTTGGTCATGTCCAACTCTTTGCAACCTTATGGACTGTAGCTCACCAGGCTCCTCTGTCCTATACTGGGGTGGGTTGCCATTTCCTTCTCCAAATCATCTTTTAATACAGTAGGCAGTGAAAAGATCACCAAGGGCTTTGAAGACAAACACAACTGAATCTGGGTCCCAGTCCCACTATTTTCAAGCTACGTCACGTTGGCAAACAATCTCTCTAAACTTTCTTTTCCTCATACTCAAAACAAGGATTTTTATAGTGATTTTCTATCAGTATGAAAAATACCCAGCACAATGCATCACAGCTGTGACTACTACAGGTTGTTACCATCCACATAGCAGACATCCTTAATGTAGGACAAGAGTAAAGACAGCAGGATGTCCAGGCGTTCAGCCATGGGATGGACCATCTGATCAAGCCTTCCCAGATCAGCCTTGGTTTCGTGGTCAGCTTCTTCATCTTCATCCTTTGAAAGTAAAGTAAAAACTAACGTTATAAAAACTCAGCAAAAGTAGTTTAGGGAGAAAACTCTGAGGTAACTGTTTCCTTTAAAACATAACGAGAAAACCCAGAAATCTTTCCAGGTAGGGGCTCTCAACCAGAGGCGTGAATCAGAACCACCCTTGGAATTCAACATGAAAGCACAGATCCAGCCTCTGATTCTCATTTAGAAGAGCCACCTACAGTGTGGCCGTGCAAACATCACAGACTTCCCCCAGTTCCTGGCACCCACTGTTGGTGCCAGGTTTCCTTTCCTGGGACAGGGCACCCACCCCCTCAGCTGCTACGAGCACTGGCTGCCAACTCACAGCTGCCCCTTTCTCCAGAGAACTGCCTTGGCTCCTCCCAACCCTCCCAATCAGACCTAGTAACTGACATGAGGTCACAAGAGGCCATCCCCCTGGTCTCAAGGTAGGACTAACTTTGTCCTGTAACTCATGCTCCAGAGCTCCTGGGGGGATCAGGCTGCAGTGACTTTCCAATCGAAACCCAACTCTCACTTCCTTCCTTCCCCTGCCCTTTCCTGCTTCCCCACACCCTGTGTCCCAAGGGCATCTGCATCCCCATCTCAGGCTCCTCCTAGTGAACCCAACTTAAGACATGACTCCGAGCAGAGAAGCACTGCATGAAGGTACACAATTTGCAGAACACAGAAATGACACTGATGTGCTTTTCTATGTATCACTCCTCCACAAACAATGCATGGTGTACAGAAACAAACTTAAGGAACAGATGGAAGAATAAAAGGGAAACAGACTTCACCAAATCCAAATTCAAAGCCTTGGAAATGAACTCTACTAGTTGATAAACAACAAGGCAGCAAACTACCCATTTAAAGAATCATTTTCAAGCTTGCCGAACTACTGCTTTAATCCAAAGCCTTGAAAAAGGTGAGGAGCCATTAGCTGTCTCTTGCCACCCTCTGGGACTGTGAGCTGTGTATGTTTCACTGCATTCACAAATGCTGACCATATTAAACAGGGCTTCTGTGGCATCGGCTCCACCACCAGTTTGAGCTGCTGTTTCCTCAGCATCCTCAATATCCTGCCGGGATGCATTCACCTACATCATAACAAAGAAAAAAAAAAGAATAAAAACATATAAAATGCAACCACAGTATTCAGTGACTGGAAATTCACCTAATATACATGTTCTAAAGATATCCACACACTAGCACCCTATACAGCACTGTAACTCAATACACAATTATGGCACAAACCTATAAATGAAACTCAGTCATGAAAGAATTGACAAGATTGTAAATCAAGCACCCTGTGCTACATATTTACATAAAAATCAACACGAACTACGCTGTGTTGGTCTGTATCTGATAGCTTCAAAATTTAACATTTATCCCAACACTTACCAGGCACAAGCCACATGCATGGTGTATACGATCAATCAACCAAGAAAATTATTAAATGAAAGTCAATTTTGAATTACTGAAAATTTATTTTAGCATATAACCCTCCAGATATCTAACATACCACTCAAATATGCTTTTTTAACTGTCTATATATATATGACCTTCTTCCTAAATGTACTCTAAAATGTTCCATAAGCATACATCAGAGAAGGACTTTACAAAGATTATGTATGCAGGTGACCAAAGAGGTTTAACTCCAAGTGAACAATGCACCAGTTCTAGGTCCTTCCTAGAACTCCCTCCACGCTACAGAATCAGCATGCTTCCCATCAACCCCTATCTCCTTATTCCACAAACCTCCTCTCCCCAACCCTGAAACATGCCTCTCACCCCTGCTTCATCCCCTCTCTACACCACAAACCCTCACCGGGTCTCTAGCAGCCCCACTTCCTAACCAGCCATGCTCTCTGCGGCAACAGACTGCCTCCGAAACACCAAACCCAAGGACTCTGCTTTTCCCAACCTCCTCAAGAAGGCCAGCAACATCTCATGCTGCTGAGAGAAGCCTGCCTTCCTCCAGATGATCCTCCCTGGGTGCCCAGACCCTTGCTTTTCCTCCCACTTCCAATCTCACTTTCTCTCTCTCCTGCCGGGTTTGCGCTCAGTCCTCGACCTGCAGCTTCAGTTGCCTGGTGACTGTTCTCCACCCAGCTCCCTCACCCGCACCTCAACCCATCCAAAGAGGAACTCATCATCCTGCAACTTCTTCCTGACGTTTTTTAATACTGTTATGGCAACACCAGGCTTTCGTTCCACAGGGAGCGACGTTTGAGGGATTCCTCTCCCTTACCCCCCATTCCTCTACTTCCAATCCAGTCAAGGCCCTTTCCTCCACATGTCACCAGAATCTACCACTTTCTCATTCCCTTTGCAACTTATTGCAGGTCACTTCCTAGGAATGTCTTCCCAACTTCTGACTACAACAGGTTTTCTAGCTCATAATGCATGTGTTCCATTCATAGCATTTACCACAATACTTTTCCACATACATGACTATCTATTAATGCCTTCTTCCCCAACCATGAGATAGGACGGTCTATAAACAATAACACACCCATGTTCAAAGGAAATGTATAAGAGATGTTCAATAAATCAAAGGTGGAACTGTGGATTCTCTTCTATTGTTGCTACTATTGTTTCAATTATTATAACAAATACTATAACATAGTATTTGGGAAAAGAAAATTGAAGAGAAAACAGATTACCCAATACTTACGTCCAACTTGAGTAGCTTTTCAACAACAAGCTCCAGAATTTCATGCCTCAAAGTTGGAAAATACACACTAATCCTGAGTAAGTTATGAACATAACATTCCTAAAACATAAAAAGATAGAAAAAAAGATTATCAAGCAACGGAGGTTTCTACACTGTTTACATACACAATATCAGCATAATTGTGATTCATATTCTCCTACAGTATTTTTAAAACAGGTTTGTTGATAAACAATTCACCCACTTTAAGTGTACAATTCAATAGTTCTCAACTATTCAGAGTTGTGCAAAAATCACCATAATCAATTTCAGAACATTTTCATCACTCTAAAAAAAAAAAACCTTGTATCTTCCAGTAATATACCTCCTCCCAGCCCTAAGTAACCACTGGTCTACTTTCCTTATGAATTTGCCTAGCATAGATATTTCACGTAAGCAGAATATTACAACATGTGGTGTTTTAGCATAATGTTTTCAAAGTTCATTCATGCTGCTGCAAGTAAACCATTCTTGTTTATTGTTGACTAATATTCCAGTCTGCAGGCATAGCACATTCCATTTATTCACAAGCTGCTAAACACTTGGCTTCCATATTTTGGCTACGAGTAAAGCTGCTTTGAACATTCGTGCAAAAGTTTTTAGGTGGACGCATATTTTTATTTCCCTTGGGAGCAGTGGAAATGCTGGTTCATATGGCAATTCCACCTTTTATGAGGAATTGTAAGGCTGTTTTCCAAAGCAGCTGTACCATCTACCATTTACATCCCCACCAGAGCATGGGGGGGGTTCTGGTTTCTCCACATCTTTGCCAACACTTACTATTATCTATCGTTTTGAGTACAGCCATCCTAGTAGGTAAGAAGCAGTATTTCATTGTGGTTTTGACTTGCATTCTCCTAATGACTAATAATGTTTAGTTTCTCATGTGCTCCTTAGCCATTTGTATATCTATTGTGGAGAAATAACCATTCAGACTCTTTGTACATTTTTAAATTGGGTTATTTGACTTTTTATTATTGAGTCAGTAAGAGTTCTTTAAATATTCTAGATACAAGTCCTTTATCCAATATATGATTTGCAAATATTTTTCCATTATTTAAGTTGTCTTTTCATTTTCTTGAAGACTATGAAGCACAACAGATTTTAATTTTGATGAAATTCAATTTAACTGCTTTTGCTGTGGTTGCTTGTGGTATATCTAGAAATTGTTGTCTAAGATCACAAATATTTTCACCCACATTTTTTCTAACAGTTTTATCCAATTTGAGATCAATTTTGTATATAATGTGAAGAGAAGTCCTATTTCATTCTTGGCATATGAGCATACTCCTGTCCCAGAATCAACTGTTGAAAAGACTATTTATTCTCTTCCCCACTGTCCTACACAACCGGTCATTATACATTGATCTGGCATCCTATGACTATACTGAACTCACGTGTTACCACTAGCGTTCTTGTGAATTCCTGAAGATTTTTCTGTATATAAGATCATGTCATCTGCAAAAACAGACAGTTTTACTTCTTCCTTTCCAATCTGGGTGCCTTTTTCTTTTTCTTGCCTAACTGCCCTGGCTAGAAACTCTAGAATAATACTGACCAGAAGTGGCAAAAGTGGACATCCCTGTTTTGTTCCTTATTGTGGGGGAAAGCCTTCAATCTTTCACTACTGAGTATAAAGACAGCTTCGAATTTTTCATAGATTTTTTTTCACAGATGCCCTTTATCAGGCTGAGGAAGTTCTCTTTTGTTTTTGTCACAAAATGGTTTTGGCGTTTTTCATCTACTAAGATGATCTTATGGTAGTTACCATTTATCCTATTGATACAGCCTATTATACTAATTGCTTTGGAGTATTAAATCAACTTTGCATTCCTAGGATAAATTTCAGTGCATAATTCTTTTTTGTATGTTGTTAGGCTCAGTTTCCCAGTATTTTGTTGACAATTTTTGCATCTATGTTCATAAGAGATACAGAATTTGTAACATTTCAGTTGAAGCACACTCTCACAAATATCAACAAAAGTTATTAACTCCATTTAATACCTGTAATACATTATTTAGGGAAAAATATTCTGTATTTAGAAGGAAACCACTGTTAGTTATTGAAAGCTACACAGATGATCTAAATATTACGCAAAAGACTTCCAAGACTTCATTAACAGAAGGCTCTGCCTTCAAATAAGGCATGTTTACAACAGTAATAAATGAACTATTATCTTCTAGCAATTCCTACCTGTGTTAACATTAAGTTCTATCTAGATATTTCTGAAAGGGACTCTGCCTTTGACATACACACAGGAATAACAGAAACGGCACTAAGAACCCTCAGTCAGTGGCTTGCTAAGAAAGGAATCTGAGTCAAATTCTTAGTCTTGAGTTAAAATTCAGCAGACAAAACTTGAAGAAAAAGACGCAAATTCACCTAAAATTAAACCACACAAAACAACTTTTCCATTATTTCCCCCATGAAAAGATTTCTTACCAATGTTCTCTCTGATTTTCGAACAAATGGAAATTTTTCCACCAGTATTGGCATAAGAAACCATGGTGTGCTATTTAAAAAAAAAAAAAAAAATTCAATAAATCCATGATAACAAGACTTTCTGAGAAGGTAACATTTCCATTCTAACAGCAAATATGGATACAAGAGGCAAAAGGCGACTCCTACCTCAAGCAACTGGAAGTTAAAACACCTCAGAGAAAATCTGTAACAACTTAGGGAAAAATAAGCTTCTGCTGAGTTTGATATCATCAGCACATTAAAGGAGGATCCTTTTTTTTCTACAAAAGTTTTATCAAAGAGCTTCAGTTTAAAATCTAAACACTTCCCACTATACATGTTATTTTTAAAAGGAGAAAAAATTACCAACTTGGACTTTTTAAAGTTAGCTTATGTGCTAAACTTACTGGGGGAATTTGAAGTTCACCCCTCCAAAAGAAACCTACATGTAGAACTAATTTTTTATTTGTAAGACAAGACACAAACACATAAGGGTTTCTCCCTGAAAAATTTTGGATATTTTGACTGCTGAAGTTAAAAGCAAAAGTCCAACCACCTTAAAAAGGTGGAGAATAGACTTGGCATATAGGTTTTGAAAAATAATTGAAGACAATGAATAGAGAACTGAAATGCCATTTTTTCTAAACTGTGATATGACAGCAACGAGATACAAAAACATGCAGCATACAACTTCAGGTTTGATGCTGTGAAGAGTTTATAATTTTCTATTAACTGATCATATTTTTCTTGAGACTTAAACACAATATAAAACAAGTAACTGAAGTATACTCACGATGGGACATATCTTGCTATTATTTGTAAGGCTCTGTGACAGGTGTCAAAATTTGCAGGAAGATCTACAGGTGGAAAGGGAGAGCATGAGCATTAAGATAAAAATGAAAACTGAAAAATTACCTACTTAAGGCTAAAATCGCCTGCTGACCGAAACTGAATCATCTGTCAGTTAAATCATCACGTCAGCAAAATAATAATCTCAAGACTTTTCTCCATGACTATCAATGAAAACTATAAATAATGCCAGGAATGGCAACTGTTGCATAGTAATCAGTTAAATATAACTGATATTCTTTTTGTTAAATATAACAAAAAGACCCCATCAAAGGTTGCCCTTTGTTACCGTCTACCTGTGAGACTAAGTCCTGGAAGAGCCAGGATACTTGAGCGGTCAGCACGCATTCGCTCAGACACAAGAGGTGGCCTTTGTTTAATCCTCTTTGTACTTACTCTCATCCTCATCATCAGAATCCGAAACATCTACGTCGCCTTCTTTAATAACCACTCGGGCTTTTGAGGATAAAAGAAAATATGTCATGCTTCTAACATTCATCTAAACAAGCAACAGCTACATAAAAAAAAAAAGCATTTTTTCTGTTGTCCAAACTTAATACAATAAAATTTATGATGTGGGCATGAGGTTTAAGCAGCTAAAAATCCCTGAGTTCCAAGACTTCACCAGAAGCTCACTAAAGCGAATTAAATCCATAAAAATCACAGCAACAAATAAATCTAGACACTTCCATGGAGGTCATTACAGGGAACAGACAAGTACCAGAACTACTGCTGCTCCAGTAAGTATCCTGGACTCTTCCATGGTGGCATAATCTCCAAAATACAGTGGGACGGTAGCCATTTTAACAGTTATTTTTAAAGAGAAAACTTGAAGCGAGCAAAGAGCAATGACTTACGAGGTACAAAATGAGAAGCAATCATGCTGAGACATGGTCTAAGGAAGACAGTCTGTGCTGATACAAGATTACCAAGGAAGGATAAATACTCCTCCACCACTGTCTGACTTCTGTTCAACCACTGCAATCTCTAGAGATGGGAGGGAAAGACAAAAGAAAACATTTTACTGATACAATATATCCTATTTTCAATATATACAATATATACTATTTTCAACAGATACTATTTTCAAAGTACTGAATTACATATAACAGTCATTGAAATAAATGGTGAACTTACCAACAGAATATTAATAAGCTGCTCAAAGTCTTTCGTCAAGTACATGATGGAGGAACGGAATTCAAGCAGCCAGTTAATGATCTGGTCATCCTTAAGTTAAAAAAAAAAAGTACTTTCAAAATCACCAGCCCTCTAAAATAATAGAGAAATGATATTACCCGGCATTGGTCATCTATCAGCAATATTTAAATTGGGGGGGGAGTCACAAACTTGGACTTAAGCCAAAACTGGGATGAAGATTTCTTAGTTTGTTATCAAAATAGAAAAAGATATTACAATAAATTTTCCTTTTTTAAAAAAACAGAGAAAAATAAGGAGAAGTAATATAGTAATTGATATCAGGGAAAGGAATCAAGTGCAATATTTAATTCTAATCATTTTTTCTTACCCTAGAAAAGTAAGAACACCTCAAATGTTAAATGTTGACACCTGGGACTTTTTTAAAGTGAAGAATTATAACAGATCCAAATATTCTAAGGCCACAAAGACCAACAGGTACCTCTACTTCCTCTATACTCATGATGACCTGCAAGCATGTGGATAATAGTCAGTCTAAGCTGACTAACCAGAATCATCAATAAATGTAACTTTTTCTAACCCAATTTGCAAATGGGTCTAAATGAATCAAAATGTGTTCTATATAAATGATGGTTCCACTACTCCATTAAATATTTTTCAGACAACAAAATTACTATTCATATTACTTTCCATGACACAGGAAAACCTGCTAAATTCAAAACAGACGCCATGTAGATAATAAGGTATCAGTGATACTTAATAGATATTGCTTGTATTCAAGCATATATACAACATATGCAAGAAAAAATTAAAGCCCCTAATCCTGGGGAACTTCCTGGTGGTCCAGACTTTGCTTTCACTATCAAGGGGGCAGGTTCACTTCCTGGTCAGGGAACTAAGATCCCACAAGCTGCACAGCATGGCCAGAAAAAAAAACACCCTAGTTTTTTAAAGAAAATGGTTAATGCTGATCAAGATTCAGTAGGGGAAAAGAGAAATAAACAAACAAAAATAATACAGTGTTGCACCTTTAGCAACAGACTACAAACAGACAATGTTGAACCCCCAGTGATAAACTACTAACAGACAGGACTGGACCTACAGCCATGGACTACTTACAGGGAGCACATACCATGCGCAGGCACAGCGCTTAACACCCACGTACATACCTTTCCCTAATCCTAACAACGCTGCAAAGAATTACCGTTATTCTCATTTTATAGCTGAAACAACTGAGGCTAAGAAAGATTAACAAGCAATTTGCCCATCACACCAGTAAAAAGGACTTCCCCGGTGGCTCAGATGGTAAAGCGTCTGCCTACAACGCGGGAGACCCGGGTTCAATCCCTGGGTCAGGAAGATCTCCTGGAGAAGGGAATGGCAACCCACTCCAGTATTCTTGCCTGGAAAATCCCATGAGCGGAGGAGCCTGGTAGGCTACAGTCCATGGGGTTGCAAAGTCAAACACGACTGGGCGACTTCCCTTTCCGTTTCACCAGTAAAAAACTAGGTTCAAACCTATTTGCTTAGATCGATGCCCCGCCCACTTTCCCACAGTGCCTTGCCCCACACAGAGGAGCTCCCCACCTTCCACTCAACCAGTGAGAGCTTCCTATGCATTATCTATGTGACAAACCTCCGTGACACTATTTGCTGATGAAACCCTAACTAACCTGGCAGGAAAATAAAGTCACAACTCATTTGCACTACAGTAACTTCATAATGTCCACGTTCATTAAGGATAACAAGACCTGAAGCAGAGAGGCCAAGCTAAGTTACACACAAGGTTAGCTCTACTCTGTCACTTTTCCACTAAAGCGAGTGCAACAAAATCATAAGGACATTTAACGCCCCAGTTTGCAAGTAAACCAGTCAGAGACGATGGTACAGAACAATTATTAGAAGCAAGTTATTTCAACACTCCTCTGAACTAACATAAACAGAACTGATGTGATTCTTCGGTCTGTAAAAATTCCCTGGAGATGTGCTGATACGAAATACAGTAGAACACAAAGAATGTGCACCCAGGGAAGAAGGCACAGGTCAGAGAAAGCTTTAAAGAGGAAGTGATGCTTCCATTGTCTTTAAACAGACTGAGTACTCTCACGCGCTCCACACTTTACAAAGGTGAAAGCATGTCTTCAGAAAACCAAGGGCAGTTCAGTCTGGCTGGGGTATACCGTGAGAAAGCAAGCCAACAGATAAATCTTGAGAGCAAAGAGGGACTAGACATATCACTGAAGTCCTTATAAGCCAGATTTCTAATTAGAGATCTGCTGGTAGTGTGGGACATGGGCTGAATGAAAGCACAATCATGTGCTTAGACAAAATCCGGGAAAGTTCATTAGTGAAGATGACATTTCAGTTGGGTCTCAAAGAATAGTTTTATAATTACAGTAATAATAATAATAAACACTAACATAAGACGAGGTGCAAGTCACTATTCTAAGACTTTTAACATTCCATGAGGTAGGTAGAACTACCATTGGTTCATAGCTGGGGACACCTAGGCACTGAAATGCAGTAATCTGCCCTCAATCACAAAGCTAGTAAGAGAGGGAGGCGATGTAACCAGAGCCCATGCTCAGATAGGCAGCAAGCAAAGTGGATACTGAGAACCTCTCACAGCCAGAAAAAAAGGCACAAGCAAAGCCGTAAAGTGGCAAATTCAAGAAATAGAGTATCTAGTGAGACTGAACACTCCAAGTCTGCTGCAGGCCATGCTAAGGAGCTGGTCCTCTATTCCTCAGTGGGCATGAAACAGGGCAATGGCATTTTTAGAATGTGCTTTAGAGATGACTTGGATGCACTGTTAAGGATATAAGGGGTGGAGGGGACGTGTACGTGAGACAGAGAAGCAATAAATCATTTAAGCACATAAAGCCTGTAGAAGTGGATTTGAAAGAGAGAAAATGCTAAATCCAGGGCACCTGTAATAGCTGTGGGTTTGCAGTTAAGAAACAAGTCTCCACAATGTTGTAATTCAATTATACTTTGATAAAAAAATAAATTATATTAAAATTAAAAAAGAAAGAACAAAGTCTGAAGCTCACAAGAGCAATTTGATCTATAAATGCAAATAGCTGTATTATGAGGACACAGCTAAATCCCAAAGCCTTGAGGACATAGGGGAATCACACAGGAAGAATCTGTGAAATGAGGACAGGGGTAAGTCTGGAAATCTAATCAATGCCAAATTCATGAAGAACCTGTCAAGAGAGTGATGAGAGATAAGCAATAAGAAGACAGGAAGATCAACGAAACTGAAGGAAAGGTTTTAAGAAATGGGCAGTCAACTGTACAAATTGCTACAAGGAATTACTATGGTGCTTGAAAGATAAAGTCCACTGAAATCAGCATGTAGGAAATCATCGGTAACCTGTGTCAGAGTAAATACAGCAGCGGACTTCACAGTGAATTTAAACACGAATGAGAAAGTGCAGACTGTCAACATTAACAATTACAAAGTCCTCTGAGTCAGAGACTGCTCTCACTGGATCCTCGAAAGACCTCTACGCTTAAAGAACTTATTTCTCTGGTTTTACAAGGAGGGACACAGAGGCAGAGAGGTTAAAGAATGTGCCCAAGATCACACACTGGAAACAATGGAGCTTGGATTCTATCCCAGGCAATCTGACCACCACTGCCCACTGTAACAGACTATTCTTCCCACAACGGGGCAGTAAAGGAAAAAAGGGGGAATAACATTTACATGATGGGTACATATCGCGAACCATTTCCAAAAACGCTGAAACAGAGTAGTAGGTTGAAATACAAGTCACCGTTTGTTGGTGTCATTTTGTTGTTTTAGCACTGGACAGACAGGAGAGTTGCATGCAGCATAGAAGACAGGTTCTAAAAAGGCAAGTTAAAGCAGGGTTTCCCAACCTCAGGACTGCTGGGATTTGGGGCCAGATCATTCATTGTTGTGAAGGGCTGCTATGTGTGTTATATGGTTTTCAGCAGCACCCCTATCACCTACTCACTGGATGGCAGTACCACTGTTCCCTTATCAAAAATGTCCCAAATTCATCAATAAATTCCCTCGGGGTGAAAGTGCCCCTGGTTGAGAACCATTAAAGCAGGATCACAAAGTAAGTTCTAGAGAATGGAATACGACAAAAAGTGCAAATTAACATCTCTACAAAGTGGTAACAACTTTGTTAATAATCAAACACAAAATTAGTTACCTTTATCTCTGGATCTGACAGCTGGTTCTTCAACAACTCAAAGTCATTTGTTTCCCCCTTAAGAAGAAGGGGGGAAAAAATGAATTTTTGCTTGCTTGGGTTTCCCTTTTAAAGACCAACAGCAGGACTTTAAACTATTGCAAAAAGAAAACTGTAACACTGACATCTCAGTTCTGGATTACAAAATCCTAGCTATAAAAATTTTTTAAATCATGTTAGTGTAGCTAGGGGACTTGGAAAGAAGAAAATGACAACAGGTCATTTGTGTTTAGGTACACTTGTGTACACCTGTGTACTGACATCTGACCACGATAGAATCCATGCATATATGTGGATATAAATGCAGGTCACACATGAAAATAAACAGAATGTATATTTTCCCACCATCACTGAGACACAGTAGAATCGCTTCTAAACTAACACGGAAACAAAGCCCCCAAAAATCCCCATTAACAGAGCTGGTTTATTATCCCAAAGCAACACTTACGTAACTCCTTAAGAAATAAACTGCTCTGATCTAATGGGTTTTTTTAAATTATACCACTTGCCAAAGATTTTAAAGGACACTAGGTAAATAAAGCATCTGAAGGTGTAAAACCGCAGAAAAGGGGTTACTACTCTCATTGTGAGCTGACAGCATCACGCTATTGTTAAACTGATTTGACTTCAACATTGGTATCTGAAATCCATCTTATTTGTCTACTGGTCTTTAGTATAACAGTTATAATAGTATTCTGACCACCAAAAATCAAACCTCAATACATCAATTACATTTCAATAAATCTGAGGGAAAAACCCACCAAACCTCACACTATCCCCTCTTACCTTTTTGTATTTCAGTAACACTTCTCTCACAGTTCCACCAAACCGAACAGTTTTTCTTGGGGGAGAACTGAAGAAATCATTCTCTAATGCGAGCATGTCTGAAAGCCTACAGAACCAAAAGTATCAAGCCATTAAGTGCATGACAAGGAACAATAAAATTTATAATATCCAACATCATTCAGTGAGACCACTGCTAAAGCCCCCTAACTGGCCTCCCTCCTCCCACTTGAATCCCCCACCAACGCATTCTTCATTCAGTGATCTAAAAATCTTTCAAAAACTAAAGACAGGCTTCCCTGGTGGTCCAGTGGTTAAGAATCTGACTGCCAATGCAGGGGACACGGATTTGATTCCTGGTCCGGGAAGATCCCACATGCCGAGGGGCAACTAAATAAGCCACCACAACTACTGAAGCCTGGGCGCCCCAGAGCCTGTGCTGTGCAACAAGAGAAGCCACAGCAGTGAGAAGTCTGCACACCACAACGAAAGCAGCCTGTTTGCTGCAACTAGAGAAAGCTCACAGCAACCCAGCATTTTTTTTTAAAGTTAAAAAAGACAGATCATGTTACTCTTCTGCTTAAATTCTCCAAAGGTTTCCTACTTCACTTAGAGAATAAAAAAATCTAAACTCCTTATCATCTTCAAGGTCCTACATTAATTAATCTAGCCCTTACCTATCTCTCTGACCTCACCTCCAACCCTTACATACTGCAGCCAGAGTCCTTTCTGCTATCCAAGTTAACCAATCAGATGCCCGTATAACTTACTATTCCCTCTGTCAGAAACACTCATTCTCCAGATCTATATATGGTTGGATCCTTGTCTTCTTTCAAGTTGAAGCTCAAATGTCAGAGGCCTTCCACATCAGAAATCTTAAGTACCCATCCTCTCCCTCTCCCCTACCATCACCCTGTTTTATTTCTTCACAGTAGTTACCACATTCTGAAATTATCATTGATTTACTGTCTTTCCTTCCTTAGACTTTAAACTCGGTTCAGAGCACGGACATTGTCTCTTTTGATATACTGTCCCCAACTCTAACATCAAAAGTAGGTACTTGAAAAAAAAATTATGATATTACACCAAGAGTTCCACAAAGTTTGTTTCTTTTAAACAAGTCAGTGAAAAAACATAGCATCCTGCTAAAGACTCTCAAAGTTAAACCCTAAAGTATTTTATGAGAGTTATGGGTTTTAAAAGTTGAGCTAGATATAAAACATTGTTAAGCAAACGTGCGTCAAAATAACCTTCAAATAAACAAAAACTTAAAGACACAATCTGCCATCAGTGGCATCATTTGGTTAATAATCCAAATAGCCCAAGGATCTCTTTCTGAACCTAGTCGAAGAAGCAGGAGGGAAGAAGAGCAAAGGAGTATAATGTAGTACCCAGGCCTGGAAAAATACGAGGGAGCCCAGTAGGGAGAAAAGCGGACACTGGAGCCGAGCAGATTCCTTTTCCCAGCCCCTCTCCCACCTTTATTACCATCTAAGGGGCATGGGCTCACTCCTGACGACCTAAAGTGACCCTCTTCCCTCGGCTCCCACCCATTCCATGAGCTCTGGCCCAGACCCTTCAGCTCTGGTCCCCTAAGCCAGGTCCAGTGCTTTGGTCCCGGACGCGCAGAATGAAGTGTCCTGGGCTCTTACCCGGTCCTCGACGAGCCCAGCGTCTTGACCGCAGAGGCCGAAGCGGCCGCATCTCCGGGAAACCGCGTGTGAAGCAGCGGAGCCGCCATCCGGCCGGACAAACGCAACGACTGCAGCTTGTGCCGGAAGTCTTTCTCCCTCTAGGCCCGCCTCCGTCCCGGAAGACTCGCGCGAGAGCTACGGGCTTCAGCCAATCAGGAGCCCCACGCGGGGAGCGCTGAGTTACCCCGTTCAGGCTAGAGCGCCGCCAAGGCGTAATCCCCGCCGTGAATCGGGCCCCTTCTTCCTCTTGGAGGACTTTCCCTGCCAAGCGAGCGGCTGACGGCGGCTGTGGACTCCGCTGGTGGCTCAGCGGTAAAGAATCCGCCTGCCAATGCAGGAGACTTGGGTCCGATCCCTGAGTCGGGAAGGTCTGGTGGAGGAGGGCATGGCTACCCACTCCAATGTTTTTGCTTGGAGAATCTCATGGACAGAGGAGCCTGGAGGGCTGTAGTCCATGGGGTCGCAAAGAATGCACGGCTGAAGCGACTTAGCCAGTGCACTGTACTGAGCCAACTTTGACTCAGAGCTGGACCTTTACCGACAAAGGTCCGTCTAGTCAAAACTATGGTTTTTCCAGTAGTCATGTAGGGATGTGAGAGTTGGACGATAAAGAAGGCGAATTGTGGTGTTGCAGAAGACTCTTGAGAATCCCTTGGACAGCAAGCTCAAACCAGTAAATCCTAAAGGAAATCAGTCCTGAATATTCATTGGAAGGACTGATGCTGAAGCTGAAGCTCCAATACTTTGGCCACCTGATGTGAAGAGCGGTTTCATTAGAAAAAAACCCGGATGCTGGGAAAGCCTGAGGGCAGAAGGAGAAGGGGACGACAGAGGATGAGATGGTTGGATGACATAAGTTTGAGCAAGCTCTGGGAGATAGTAAAAGACAGGGAAGCCTGGCATTCTGCAGTCCATGGGGGTCACAAGTAGTTGGACACAAATGAACAACTGAACAACCACTGTAATGAGACTGGAGAGTTGCCTGGGAGGTGTCTGTCCAGCCCTGAGTTTCCCAGAGAAGGGGTGGGGACACCGGGAAGGGCTAATCAGTGGCTTGGTATGTCGACTTTTAACTTTTTGGAGTCAGAGCCTCCCTCAGTCAAACTGAAGAACCCAAGCCTAGCGGGCTAAGGTACATAGGGTCACAGAGAATTGGACACAACTGAAGCAACTTAGCATGCAGGCACTCATAAAACAGATAACTAACGAGAACCTACTGTCTAGAGCAGAGAATGCTACTCAGTGCTCTGTGGTGACCTAAATGGGAAGGAAATCTGAAAAAGAGTGGGTATATGTATACATATCGCTGATTCACTTTGCTGTACAGTAGAAACTAACACAACATTGTAAAGCAACTACACTCCAATAAAAGTCAATAATAAAAATGAAGAACTGGAAGCCTTGTGATTAATCCAAGCCCACAGAAAGATGGGGAGGGTCAGGATTTGAACAAGTTGGCTTGACCCAGAACCTGCTTCTTCCTACCTACTGGGCTATTCTCACAAACACCCAAGCTAATCTTACCCTCCTGGAAACAGGCTTGATGACACGTCTTATCCAAAAATCTCAGAGCTGTGATAATTCTGGGATTAGAAATCAAAGAGTGAGAGAAGACAGTTTCCAAAAGGCATTAACCCTTAAACTTAAAAATTTTAAAGATGTACTGAGTCAGCCAGACCAGCAAAGCAGGGAAGGGTCTTCCAAATATTGGGTACAACAGGTGCCAAGGCAGGGTGGGTGGGAAGGAGGCAGAGGGAAAAAGGGGATGTCCCTCCCCTTACTTTTTAAGAAAGGGGAATTGTTGCAACCTTTGGGAACTGTATAGAACTATATCAAAAGGGCATAAACTAGGTACAGCAACTTTTAAAATATAAAGCAGCGTTCTGTTTTGGCAATGGTGTAAAATCAGTAATTGTCCTTCTGCTGTCTCCATATGGCACACCATTTCTTGCCTCACTGCTTCAGAGTTCCTGCGGAATGCTGGGCAGAAATCATCCATGTCCCAGGAACCGAGGAAATTGCGTGGTAGCTCACAAAGATGTTCAAGATAGCTGTTTAAGTGGGAATCTCTTCCCCTATATCCACAAAGCAGAGCTAAAAAGAAAAAGAAATCACAATTCTTTGCATTCTCCGCCAGTAGAAGTTTAACTGTACTGTCTAGGAATTTGCCAGTTTATTCCTTCACTTGTAAAAAGTCTGATATATATTAAAGAATATATGTTAATGTAAGTTATTAAACAGTAAAGTGAAGACCTGTGAATATACAACCAACTTATGAAACAGCCTGTATTATTGATGCTTCCTATGTGCTCCTTCCAGACCCCCACCATCTGCCTGCTTCCTCTCAAGGTAACCACTATCCTGAGTTTTTAAAAAATCATTTCAACTTTTCTTTATGCAATTACCATATATATTCCCAGACAACAAACATACTACTTATTTTCTCTTGTCTTTCAATGATAAAATTACTACAATGTGGTATTATACTGCTGTTTCTTTTCAATCAACATTTTGCTTCTAGAATCCAATCCTGTTGTGTGTAATTGTGTTTCTCCTACCATATAGCATGGGCTTCCCTGGTGGCTCAGCAAAAAGGAATTCACCTGCAATGCAGGAGATGCGGGTTTGATCCCTGGGTTAGGAAGATCTCCTGGAGAAGGAAATGGCAACCCACTCCAGTATTGTTGCCTGGGAAATCCCATGGATAGAGGATAGAGGAGCCTAGAGGGCTACAGTCCATGGGGTCCTAAAGAGTTGGACACAACTTAGCAACTAAACAGCAACAGCCATGATTTATCAATCCACTTTCCTGTCTCCAATATTTAGATTGTTTCCTTTCCCGGCTCCTCCCTACTCTTACATACATTGTTATGAATATTCTTACACAGTCTCCTGACTCATAGGTGCAAGAATTTGTTTTAGGGTAGAGTTGCTCTTGGAGGTATACAAGACACAGTCAAAGAGCTTTCCTAAGTGGTTGTGCCAATCTACACTCCCTGCAATACTTCATCCGTAAGGTTGAACACAGCTTCTTCCTTATTTTCATAAAGCACAGTTAAGACAAGGCTTCTGTGTTAAATTTTTTTCAATAACACCCGAGCACAATACAGGAAAAATCCTAAAACTAAGTGGCATAATCTTCTGTGGGAGTTCTCGGGTCATGCTCCTTCATTGTGGATCCTCTACTCACTCTGTTTCATGGGCCAACTCAGCGTGACAGGATAAAAGCCTCATTTATCCAGTCTTGCCTTCCTCAGACTCATGGCTTTTTGTCTCCAACTTTTAAAAAAAAAAAAGTACCAGTACTAATAAAGACCCCTCCCCTTCTCTAACCGCAACAACAAAAAGCAAACAAATAAGAACATGTGCTTGCAAAGATACAACCTCGCCTACAATGTAGTCATCCTTTTGCATCACTGAGTATTATGATTATTCATAATTGCTCTCCCACTCCAGTCCTCTTGCCTGGACAATCCCATGGACAGAGGAGCCTGGTGGGCTGCAGTCCATGGGATCGCTAAGAGTCAGACACGACTGAAGTGACTTAGCAGCAGCAGCAGCAGCATAATTGCTCTGAGCTTCTTCACTCTAGAATGACATTTTAATTTCATGTACCCAGATGACCCATTAAACTGTTTTTCAAAATAGCAGTCTTCCTCTAGAGATAAATTTTACACTCATCCTCAGAGCAGTTCTTTTGGGTAAAGCCATGATTGTGGCTTGAAAGTAACAGAAGCTATCTTTAGCTAGTTTAAGCAGAAAAGAAAAATTTGTTCTAAGGTTACAGGATATCTTAAAGCACCAAAAAAGAATTTCTCACTGGCCAAATTTGAGTCAGGGACTTCTCTGGTGGCTCAGTGGTAAAGAATCCACCTGCCAATGCAAGAGATATGGGTATGATCCCTGGGTTAGGAAGATCCCCTGGAGAAGGAAATGGCAACTCACTCCTGTATTCTTGCCTGGGAAATCTCACGCACAGAGGAGTCTGGCAGGCTACGGTCCATAGGGTCGCAAAGAGTCGGACATGACTTAGTGACTAAGTAACAACAACAGGCCCTCCTCTAACCTAGTCTAGAGAGATGAGGTCATATGGTACCAAATGCCTTCCAATGAATTTTTGCTGTAGATGAAAGGGTCACAATTAATGCTCCAGAAATATTTTTCAAATCATTGAATGGCAGGGACGTTCCAAATGAATAATTTCTAACTAGCAAAGCCAGTAATAAATATCTCATTTGTTCCCTTCCCCTTTCCAAAGAGTCAACAGTTATTTTATGAGTCACCTATCTTTATAAAAACATCATTCATTAATACAAGATGTCAACTGTGTATCTTTCATGTAGTTAATGAATATTAATACTGTATATATATTTACTAATTAATATGTCATATTCACATATTATGTATGCAATTATAAATAAATATTCATATACTATGTGTATGTAATATAAAATTATATACAATATAATTAATGTATTTAATATATGATTAAATAATATAAGTGTATCCAAAGCCCATTAATTTAGAGCTTTCCTTGTCCCAGAGAAACATAAAGCAGTTTCTCAACATTGGCACTGGCGACATTCCAGACCAGATAACCCTTCATGCGGGGAGGAGGCTGTCCTGTGCACTGCAGGATGTTTAGCGGTATCTCTGGTCTTCACCCACGAGGTGACAGTAGCCTCCCCCTCTGTGCCATGGTGACAAGCAAAGGTCTCCAGACATTGCCAAATGCCCCAGGGAGACAATATTGCCAAAATTAAGAACCACTGGTATAAATCATGATCTTAGTGAACACAACTGCGCTCATTTCACATGCTAGAAAGGTAATGCTCAAAATCCCTCAAGCCAGGCTTCAACAATACATGAACAAAAAGTTCCAGATGTTCAAGCTGGGTTTAGAAAAGGCAGAGGAACCAGGGATCAAATTGCTGACATCTGGCAGATCACAGAAAAAGCAGGGTAATTAAAAAAAATCTACTTCTGCTTCATTGACTATGCTAAAGCCTTTGACTGTGTGGATCACAAAAAACTGTGGAAAATTCTGAAAGAGATGGGACCACCAGACCACCTGACCTGCATCCTGTGAAACCTGTATGCAGGTCAAGAAGCAACAGTTAGAACCAGACATGGAACAACTGACTGGTTCCAAACTGGGAAAGGAGTACGTCAAGGCTGTATATTGTCACCATGCTTATTTAACGTCTATGCAGAGTATATCATGTGAAATGCCAGACTGGGTAAACACAAGCTAGAATTAAGATTGCGGTAGAAATATCAACAACTAATGACAGATGACATCACACTAATGACAGAAAGCAAAGAAGAACTAAAGAGCCTCTTGATGAAGGCAAAAGAGGAGAGTGAGAAAGCTGGCTTAAAACTCAACATTCAAAAAACTATCTTGGTATCTGCTCCCATGACTCCATGGCAAATAGATGGGTGAAATGTGGAAACAGTGACAGATTTCATTTTCTTGGACTCCAAAATCACTGCAGACGGTGACTGTAACCACTAAATTAAAAGACATTTGCTCCTTGGAAGTAAAGCTCTGACAAACCTAGACAGTGTATTAAAGAGCAGAGACACATTTTGTGAAGAGGCGAAGACTGAGTGATTGCGACCACATTGCCGACCTCCAGCAGCAATCGGCTTCTCCACGTAGAACTCAGGGGTAGGAGATTCAGAATTGAATCTCTTCTCCCTTCCCCCTCCTGTGACATTTTTTGATCTTCAGCTACATTTTTCAGCTTTGTGAGGCACCGTATCATCAAATACAATGGCCAGCAATGTTACCAACAAGACGGATCCTTGCTCCATGAACTCTCGTGTATTCATTGGGAATCTCAATACCCTTGTGGTCAAGAAATCTGACGTGCAGGCAATCTTCTCAAAATACGGCAAAATCGTGGGTTGCTCTGTTCTTAGGGGCTTTGCCCTCATTCAGTGTTTTAATGAGAAAAAAGCCAAGGCTGCTGTGGCAGGAGAGGATGGCAGAATAATTGCTGGCCAGGTTTTAGGTATTAATCTGGCTGCAGAGCCAAAAGTGAACCGAGGAAAAGTGAAAGTGAAGTTGCTCAGTCGTGTCCGACTCTTCGCGACCCCATGGACTGCAGCCCACCAGGCTCCTCCATCCATGGGATTTTCCAGGCAAGAGTACTGGAGTGGGGTGCCATTGCCGAGGAGAAGCAGGTGTGAAACGATATGCAGTGGAGATGTACAGGTGAGTACCAGAACACGCTTCTCTGTCCCCTCCACTCAGCTCATCTTTTGACTTGGACTGTGACTTTCAACAGGATTATTACGACTGGATGTACAGTTACCCAGCACTGTGTTCCTCCTCCTCCTCCTCCTATTGCTCGGTCTGTAGTGCCCTCAAAACACCAGTGGTTATCAGGAAACACCTCACGAAGGGGCAAACGTGGCTTCAATTCTAAGAGCGGACAGCGGGGATCTTACTCTAAGTCTAGAAAGTTAAAAGGAGATGACCTTCAGACCATTAAGAAGGAGTTAACCCAGATAAAACAAAAAGTGGGTTCTTTACTGGAGAGCCTGGAAAAAAATTGAAAAGGAACAGAGCAAACAAGGAGTGGAGATGAAGAAGGGAAAGTCAGAAGAGGAACAGAGCGGCAGCTCCCTGAAGCAAGATGAGACTAATGTGAAGATGGAGTCTGAGCGGGGGGTGCAGATGACTCTCCTGAGGAGGGGGACCTACTGGATGATGACAATAATGAAGATCGGGGGGATGACCAGCTGGAGTTGATCAAGGATGATGAAAAGGAGGCTGAGGAAGGAGAGGATGACAGAGACAGCGCCAATGGTGAGGATGACTCTCAAGCACATACCGGGGTTTAGAAATCTTGTCCCATTATTTCTTTACCTAGGTGCTTGTCTAAGATCAAAATTTTCACCAGATCCTCTCCCCTAGTATCTTCAGCACATGCTCACTGTTCTCCCCACCTTTGTCCTTCCCATGTTCATTAATTCATATTGCCCTGCACCTAGTCCCATTTTCACTTCCTTTGACCCTCCTAGTAGTTATGTTAAGTCTTTGCCTTGTAATTTTTGCTTTAATTTTGATACGTCTTTATGACTTAACAATAAAAAGGATGTATGATTTTTATCAACTGTCTCCAAAATAATCTCTTGTTATAGAGGGAGTACAGTTCTTTCCATTCATACAGTAGCTGCTTCGCTAACTACAAAGGCAGTCTCATTAGTTGAGTAGAACCTAAGAGCAGCTTTGAGTTAGAAGTATGTGTGCTATACCCCACATAAGAGTGCTATGTGGGGCTGTTCAACACAAATGTAACAATGTATTTTTGTGAATGAGAGTTGGCATGTTACATGCATCCTCTAGAAAAATAACTAGTGTAATAGTCTTAAGATTTGTTTTTTAAAGATGATACTGTGGGTTATTTTTGTGAACAGCCTGATGTTTGGGACCTTTTTTTTTCCCCTCAAAATAAACAAGTCCTTATTAAACCAGGAATTTGGAGGGGGAAAAAAAAAAAGCAGAGACATCACTTTGCCAACAAAGGTCCATATAGTAAAAGCTATGGTATTTCTACTAATCATGTATGGATGTGAGAGTTGAGCCATAAAGAAGGCTGAACACCAAAGAATTGATGCTTTTGAACTGTGGTGTTGGAGAAGACTCTTGAGAGTCCCCTGGGCAGCAAGGCAATCAAACCAGTCAATCCTAAAGGAAATCATCCCTGAATATTGGAAGGACTGATGCTGAAGCTGAAGATCCAGTACTTTGACTACTACTTTGACTACTTTGATGTGAAGAACTAACTCATTGGAAAAGATCCTGATGCTGGGAAGGATTGAAGGCAGAAGGAGAAGGGGCTGACAGAGGATGAGATGGTTGGATGGCATCACCAACTCAATGGATATAAGTCTGAGCAAACTCAGGGAGATAGTGAAGGACAGGGAAGCCTGGTGTGCTGCAGTCCATGGGGTCGCAAAGAGTCAAACATGACTGAGCAACTGAACAACAATGAGGTGAACTTTTAGTCCAATTGAAAACACAAACACAAAACAAAACATATGAAACAACTGGAGGACAAAGAGGTAAAACAATATACAAAATTATATTATAAACAGTCACACAGTTTCCATTTTTGCCTTTAATATTCTTTGGAAGATGTAGGCTCCATCCCTGGGTCGGGAAGATCTCCAACCCACTCCAGTATTTTTGCCTGAAAAATTCCACGGACCGAGAAGCCTGGTGGGCTACAGTCCATGGGGTCGCAAAGGGTCAGACATGGCTGAAGCAACTTAGCGCACAAGCACAAATCTATTAAGTCCTTTAAAGGAGACAGCATGATACTTGCTGTTGAGTTCTATAAAGTGCATAAGTTACATCTGCAGGGCATTCTGGGAAGTTTCCCTGAGAAAGTGATTATTGAGTCAAAATTTAAAAAATCACTAAGGGTGAAAGGGTCAGCTGGCTATGTGGGGATAGTGCTTTTAAACCAAGGAGAAAAGTGTGTGCAAGACCCCATGGCAAGAGTAAAATAGGGGATATGAGTTAGGATTTGAGTTTAACAGTCCAGGGTTAAGGTAATAGTCCTTTGGAGGAAGGTGATGGTGGTGAAGAGAATCCATTGAGAAAAGTCAAAATTGGAATCTTGAAATAAATGAATGTTTGGGAATCCTTTTGTAATGCAAATATGCATTCCTTTCCCTTCTTAATATTCAAATATGTTAGCTTTTTGCAATGCCAAGACACAAAGTACAAAAATCTAAGCTGAGTGGATGTTAAATTTCAGAAGTAATGTATTATTTAATAGCAGTTCACCGTAACATAGGGCTCCCCTGTGGCTCAGCTGGTAAAGAATCCACCTGCAATGCGGGAGACCTGGCATCGATCCCTGGGTTGGGAAGATTCCCTGGAGAAGGGAAAGGCTACCCACTCTGGTATTCTGGCCTAGAGAATTCCATGGACAGTCCATGGGGTCACAAAGAGTCAGACATGACTGAGCGACTTTCACTTTTACCATAATATAATCTGATAATGGTACTGGAAAATTTTCTCTACATTGTTACTGAACTCAGGTTCACCTGCTCCTCACTCAAGAATCCGATACCAAGAGACAAGTGTCAGGTAAAAGGAAAGACAGCTTTATTGAGAAGGATGGCAATCCTGGGGAGAAGGTGGACCCATGAACCAAAATATCAACTCCCTACTCCCCAGGTTTTTACTTGGAGATGACACAGGGAAAAGATAAAAGCGCTATATGCTGGAGAAGGAGCAGTCTTCTATTTTCAGAGATGATTATCTCAGTCACACACTTCCAAGTAGCCATCGTGGCTTGCGTGTGGTTGGAACACCTGTTGTTCAGTCGGTAAGTAGTGTCTGACCCTTTGGGACCCCATGGACTACAGCACGCCAGGCCTCCTCTGTCCTCCACTATCTCCCGGAGTCTGCTCAAATCTGTCCATTGAGTCAGTGATGCTACCTAACCATTTCATCCTCTGCCACCCCCTTCTCCTTTTGCCTTCAATCTTTCCCAGTATCAGAGTCTTTTCCAATGAGTCAGCTCTTCACATCAGGTGGCCAAAGTATTGGAGCTTCAGCATCAGTCCTTCTAATAAATATTCAGGGTTGATTTCCTTTAGGATTAACTGGTTTGATCTCCTTGCAGTCCAAGAGACTCTCAAGAGTCTTTTCTAGCACCACAATTTGAAAGCATCAGTTCCTCAGTGCTCAGGCTTCTTTATGGTCCAACTCTCACATCTGTACATGACTACTGGAAAAACCATAGCTTTGATTATACGTACCTTTGTTAACAACTTTAGAGAAACTTTAAAAGGGGAGGGGGACAGAAAAAGGGAAGGTACTTGAAAAAATGCATAGTATCCTACTATTCACTTTTTTAAAAAGCACAGACTTGTATAAACATATATGCTGGGTTTTGCACAGACTCTCTGGGTAGATGTTCCAGACACTAAAAACAATGATTGCTTCTGGGAAAGAGCCATTAAGGACTGGGGAGCTGGGGGGTGGGGTTCACAAGCTGAAGGAAGATTTACTTTTTACTGTATAGCGTTTAGTACTATTTCCCTTTTTCTTTGCTAACCATGTTCATGTACTCCATCCTTAAAAAAATTAAAACGTTCTGGTAATAAAGGAAAAGTAAAAAGATTCACTGTCCTTTCTGAGCTCAAATTCAAATCTCTGAGTTAATGTATTTTTTAATGAAACTACAACACAATGAAATAATTATACTCATTTGCTAGAAGGAGGACTCATAATCAGGGCTGTCAGATTTTAGTCCAGCCTCTGCCACTAACTAGGTATAGGCAGGTCACTTACGATTTTCATTTGTTTGTTTGGGGGCAGGGAATGGACTAAACAGTCTTTGGAATTGTTAAAGTCAATGCTCAATCACTATGGGCTGATTGGTCAATATGTATTTATTAGGTCCAAATTTATTATTGTTTTTAAAATATTTATTAGAATGGAAACAACCAAAATGTCCACCAATAGGAAACAAGTGAAATTATGATACATCTATTCAATGGAATACTGTGTGTTCATAAAAAAAAAAAATAAGAAAGCTCTTTAACACCCAAAATGGCAACCCACTTCAGTATTCTTGCCTGGAAAATCCCATGGAGGGTGGAACCTGGTAGGCTACAGTTCATGGGGTCGCAAAGAGTTGGACACGACTGAGCGACTTCACTTTAACACCCAAAATGGAAAATCTCCGAGATACATATTAAGTTTAAAAAAGCATGTAAAGAAACGCTAGAATGTATAAGCACTTTGCGTATATAAATGATATATATACATGAATGCATTATATATATGCTTGAATGAAAGGATTTATAAGAAATTAGTAACATTTTTAAAATTATGTATTTATTTTGGGATGCACTGGGTTCACTGATGCTGCACTGGCTTTCTTTAGTTGCAGTGCTCAGGTTTCTCATTGCAGTGGCTCCTCTTGTTGCAGAGCACTGGATCTAGAGAGTGAGGGCTTCAGGAGTTGTGGCACGGGCTTAGCTGCTCTGTGACATGTGGGATCTTCCTGGACCAGGGATCAAACTTGTGTCCCTTGCGCTGGCAGGCAGATTCTTAACCAGTGGTCCACCAGGGAAGCCCCTAATAACATTTTTGATGTCTATCAGTAGCAATGTTCCGAAGGTTGAAGGGAGGCTTTAGTATGTGCTATTTTATGCTTTTTGGATTTTTCAATATGGAATTGCATTACAGAGTCAAAGATTTAAACTTTAAAAATTTGCTCATCCTATAAAACATTTTATTTCTACGTCACTTTTTAAAAATTGAAGTATAGTTGATGTACGATATTATATGTTACAAGTGTACAATATAGTGATACATAATTAAGGTTATACTCCATCTAGAGTTATCATAAAATATTGGCTATATTCCCTGCACTGTACAATATAGCCTTGTGGCTTGTTTTATACATAATAGTTTGTATCTCTTACTCCGCTACCCCTTGTCTTGCCTCTCCCCACTGGTAACTGCTAATTCGTTCTCTGTACCTGTGAGTCTGTTTCTTTTCTGTTATACTCACTAGTTTGTTGTGTTTTTTTAGATTCAAAATACAACTGATATCATACAACATTTGTTTTCTCTGTCTGACTTATTTCACTTAGCACAATGCCCTCCAAGTCCATCCATGGTGTTCAAATGGCAAAATTTTCTTTTTCTAATGGCTGAATAGTATAAAAATACTTCTTTAAATCAACAGTAAGATAAACCAGAAGAGTCTAGTGATTTTAACTTTACTGTATATTTATTGATTGTTTCATACATTTATGTTTTTAATAAGATTTATTTTTCCTTCATGTCAAGGCCTGTACGGAGTCCTGGCCGGGGGTGCAGCTCTGCTCTAGGTAGTCAGTCACTTGGGGACCTAGTGTTTGTAAAAGACATAAGTACCCATATTTACTAAGATGATTATAAAGTTGTTTCTATTTTTCTTTCAAGGTGACTATCTGCTTCTCAGCAGTGGTGGCGCCTGAGGTTCACTAATCACAATTCTTAAGAACCAACTCTATTTACCCAAGATAAAATCCAATCATACTAGTATTGATTAGCCTCTGCAAGATAAAAGGCTCTTCTGCAGGTTCCTGAAATGTGCATATGTACATACCCTCTGCCCTCCAAGAAGGTCCTTTGCATTTACTTTGTCCCTTATTCTGTACTACATTAAAGTTGATTTTTCTCTGAATTCCTAACTATAGCTCTTGAATTCTTAAAACAACTCTGCTGAGACTTCCCTGGTGGCCCAGTGGCTAAGATTCCACACTCCCAATGCAGGGGGCCTGGGTTCAATACTTGGTCAAGGAACTAGATTCTACATGTTGCAACTAAGACCTGGTACAGCCAAATAAACAATCAATAAAATTAATATCAGCAACAACAAAACAGCTTACCTGGTGCATTTTATATACAGAAGCTCAGCTGTTGCATATATTTATTACTTAAAAATAAATCTATAAATATTAAATGGTTTATAAATTGCTGGTTTAATCCAACTATTCTTTTTGGATTGTAGTCAAATACACAGAAAGTTTTGGTGGTGCTAGTGGTAAAGAACCTGACTGCCAATGCAGGAGACGTAAGATACACGGGTTCTATCCCTGGGTCAGGAAGATCCCCTGGAGTAGGGCATAGCAGCCCACTCCAGTATTCTTGCCTGGAAAATCGCATGGAAAGAGGAGACTGGTGGGCTACAGTCCATGGGGTTGCAAAGAGTTGGATACGACTGAAGCAACTTAGCACGCAAGCATGCACACATAAAATTTACCATCTTAACCATTTTCAAATGTACAGTTCAGTAGTGTTAAGTACATTCACACTGTTGTACAACCAATCTCCATAAACCTTTTCATCTGAAATTCCATACCCATTAAACAACTCCCTATCTCCCAACTACCCCCAGACTCTGGAAATCATCACTCTTCTGTCTCTGTGAATTTGATTCTCTGACATGAGAAATCTTGCCGGAGTCCTGCTCCAGCTGGTCCAGGGGTACCCAAAGGATGAACGGCGTTGGCGAAAAGAAAGAAAGGAAAGAAAGAAAGACACAGAGTCTTTTGAAGGTTCAGAGATGAAGATTCTCTATTGTTCTACGTTTCTACTTATATAGCACATGTTTTAGGTCAGTTACCTTCGTAATGATTCTTTTACAATATTTTTCTATTCAGATGATTTATCTTTTGATTCTAAGATGTAAAGGTCCTTTCTTGGTCTTTTGTTACATTTAGGTTACATTTTTACCCAGAAACCTATTCTTATTTTACTAAAAACATGATCCATGATGTCATAAATCATATTGTTCTATCTACTTCAGCGAACACAGCGTCTTGCTTCAGGGAATAAGCACTATAGCGGGATCTAAGGTCAAGAGTCTCTCATAGTACAGCCATTGTCTGTGGGGGTCTGTTTACCATCTACCCACATATCACAAGACTATTTCTGGCAAAAACAAATCTTTTACAGTCTACCCTGAAACCACCTGCAATATGACTCACTTATTTCCTTTTGTCTGTGTTCAGATTCTGGGGGGCACAAGTATCTCTAGCATCCCAATCTTTATGAGAAAAGGCAATTGGCTTAGTTTCTGTAATTTTTCTTAATACATGATCCAAGTTTTCAATCATCAATAATAATCTCCTAATGAGGCCAGGTCACAATAGGCTTAGGGCTTGTTTTTTAAATGAACATGGCCTTATTCCCTGGCTGAATGTTAGGGATCCATCAGCCAGGGGCCTCTGTAGGTTTAATCATTTTGGGAATATTTCTTTGGGACAGAGGATCATTTTTCTTTTCTGTAAACTCGTGAAATCACTACAGCTGCTGCTGCTGCTAAGTCGCTTCAGTCGTGTCCAACTCTGTGCGACCCCACAGACGGCAGCCCACCAAGCTCCCCCATCCCTGGGCTTCTCCAGGCAAGAATACTGGAGTGGGTTTGCCATTTCCTTCTCCAGTGCATGAAAGGGAAAAGTGAAAGTGAAGTCGTTCAGTCGTGTCCGACTCTTAGCGACCCCATGGACTGTAGCCTACCAGGCTCCTCCATCCTGCCAACAAAGAAAGAAACACAGCTAGCCACAACAAAGGCATAGAAACAGGAAGGAGTGAAGGTTCCGATCCTGGCGAGAAACCGCTTTGCGGTTTCTTCTCGAGTGGTGCCGTGATTTTGTCATCCAGCAGTAGTTCCAGAACGGCTCCCAACAAAATCTTATATAGGTGGACTCATACAGCATATGTCTTGTCGCATATGTCTTGTAGCATAATGTCCTGCCATTATTCTTTTTTCCAAGTATCTGCAATGCATAAAGGCTTCCAGCTTGAGCTAATTTTTAAAAATTCTGAACACAGAAATACTGAAGCATGGGAGAGAAAATGGGAATAAATATAAAAACAACTAACATTTTTAGAAGGTTTGATAAAACATACCATACCAAGTACTTTTGCTTGTAATTGGAAATCTAAAAAAAGAGACTATCCCTATATTAGAGCATTCTTGCACAAATAATCCAAGGATACAAAGGAAGAACATAAACAGAGATCAGTCCCACATGAATTTTGATTATCATTAATCAGTTCAGTTGCTCAGTCGTGTCCGACTCTTTGCAACCCCATGAACAGCAGCACACCAGGCCTCCCTGTCCATCATCAACTCCCAGAGTTCACCCAAACTCATGTCCATTGAGTCGATGATGCCATCCAACCATCTCATCCTCTGTCCTTCCCTTCTCCTCCTGCCCTCAATCTTTCCTAGCATCAGGGTCTTTTAAAATGTCAGCTCTTTGCATCAGGTGGCCAAAGTACTGGGGTTTCAGCTTCAACGTCAGTCCTTCCAATGAACACCCAGGACTGATCTCCTTTAGGATGGACTGGCTGGATCTTCTTGCAATCCAAGGGACTCTCAAGAGTCTTCTCCAACACCACAGTTCAAAAGCATCAATTCTTCGGCACTCAGCTTTCTTCACAGTCCAACTCTCACATCCATACATGACCACTGGAAAAACCATAGCCTTGACTAGACGGACCTTTGTTGACAAAGTAACGTCTCTGCTTTTTAATTTGCTGTCTCAGTTGGTCATAACTTTCCTTCCAAGGAGTAAGCGTCTTTTAATTTCATGGCTGCAATCACCATCTGCAGTGATTCTGGAGCCCAGAAAAATAAAGTCAGCCACTGTTTCCCCATCTATTTGCCATGAAGTGATGGGACTGCATGCCATGATTTTAGTTTTCTGAATGTTGAGCTTTAAGTCAACTTTTTCACTCTCCTCTTTCACTTTCATCAAGAGGCTCTTTAGTTCTTCTTCACTTTCTGCCATAAGGGTGGTGTCATCTGCATATCTGAGGTTATTGATATTTCTCCTGGCCATCTTGATTCCAGCTTGTGTTTCTTCCAGCCCAGCGTTTCTCATGATGTACTCTGCATATAAGTTAAATAAGCAGGGTGACAATATACAGCCTTGACGTACTCCTTTTCCTATTTGAAACCAGTCTGTTGTTCCATGTCCAGTTCTAACTATTGCTTCATGACCTGCATACAGGTTTCTCAAGAGGCAGGTCAGGTGGTCTGATATTCCCATCTCTTTCAGAATTTTCCACAGTTTATTGTGATCCACACAGTCAAAGGCTTTGGCATAGTCAATAAAGCAGAAATAGATGTGTTTCTGGAACTCTCTTGCTTTTTCGATGATCCAGCAGATGTTGGTGATTTGATCTCTGATTCCTCTGCCTTTTCTAACAGCTTGAATATCTGAAAGTTATCATTAATATATGCAATCAAATCAGCAGTTTTAAATCCTTGGGAAAAAGGGAAACTCCTGCTATTTAAAACAAATGAACATACAAATTGTAATACATTGATTGTACTAATCTTTCTGATAGCTTAATGAGGCCACACGGTATCTTTAAAAAAGAAGCCACATTTTTCAATGTCCATTTATGTGGGATTTGTACTTATATCTTTACCCAAAGTGTGTGACATTATTTTCCACTTAGAATACTGGAATGCTTTCACAAGAGAAATCTATTTTAAAAACCAACTTATTTTAAAACAAAGTTCATTTGGAGTAGCACAGTTTATTATGGCTTAAAAATCTGATAATGTCTTTATTAGCTGAGGCTGGAATATTCTCTGCAACCCTGAAACACATACTTGGCAGAGGCAGTCTGGTTACGTTTGCTGATCTGAGATAGGTCAGGACTCCAGGTGGAGGTTTCCAAACTGAGGTTAAGGTAAGTATTTCTGCTTTTATAAACTTGGCGTTGAAATCTGGAGGAATACTGGTGGCTTATGGAAAGAAAAAAGCAATTTGGAGATAAAAGTGAAACAAAAAAATTAAAGAGTTGTTGATTTTCATTCTCTCTGGAAGTAGAGCTTTAAATGGAGAACTAAGCCACAGACTGATCCAGGGTATTACAGCTTGTTACGACTAACAGGCTTAAGAGAAAGGCTCATTAATAACTATTGCTTGCAGGGAAAGTGTATAGTAGGTTCCTGGTGGCTCAGAGGTTAAAGTGTCTGCCTCCAATGCGGGAGACCCAGGTTCAATCCCTGGGTCGGGAAGATCTCCTGGAGAAGGAAATGGCAACCCACTCCAGTATTCTTGCCTGGAGAATCCCATGGATGGAGGAGCCTGGTGGGCTATACCCCACGGGGTCGCAAAGAGTCAGACACGACTGAGCGACTTCACTTCACTATAACAAATTATACATTAATTACATATCAATTCCAGCTTCTCCATTTATATGACATTGAAAGAATTACATAACCTTCCAAAATCAAATCTCCTTTCCTTAAAGTAGCGATAAGAGTGGTGCCTGTCTCTGATTGTTGTGACAAATGAGATAAAGCCTGTAAGTTAGTTGGCACAGTGGGTAATGCTAGCTACTATTATTAACAAATGTCCCATGTGTGTGTGTTGATTCTGAATTATACAAAATGGGAACACAAAGATGAATAAAACAAAGGTGAATGAGATCCTCATGGTCTAGTGGAGAAGTGACTACTGCTATTTAAGAGGTAGTGAATCTGGGATTTTCCTGGGGGTCAAGAGGCTAAGACTCCATGTTCTCAAGTAGGGGGCCCAGAACCAATCCCTGGTCAGGGAACTAGATCTCACATGCCACAACTAGAGATCCACCACAGCCAAATAAATGTTGGTGTGTTCTTGTTTTTTTTTAAGGAAAAAAAAAGAGGCAATGAGTCATCTGAGGATCAAAGATTTTTCTTTAAGCATTTCATGAATTATAGCATAATTTTTTTATTATTATTCTAGATCAGGGTTTCTCAACCTCATACTGATGATGTGGGATAGTTCTGTGCTGCGAAGGGGCTGGACTGAGCAGTCTAGGGTCTGGCAGCACCTCTGGCCTCCACTCATCAGCTGCCAGCAGCACCTCTTCCCACTCTCCACATGTGCACTGCTGTGAGCTGTGGCTGAGAGCCTCCAAGACCAAACCTAGGCATCAATTTCTACTCCTGCTCTCCCCATAGCTCCCAGGGCCTGCCTGTCTGGCCAGCGGTCTGCTCAGGGCCTGAACGTTACCACCTGAACATTCTAAACTCTGCTGTCAGCAGATGGCAGGCATGCAATGGTGGAATCGCAATCGGGGAGTCAGGGACTGGGCAGTCCAGCTCTCCTCCAGCCAGCAGACGATGAGCAGACAGGCCAGGTTCTCCGAGAGGAGGGAATGGCACCCTGGGACCTGGGTGTCACTGGGGCAGAGTGAAGTACAGCATGTTGCCTTCGAACCTGACTGGCCAGGCCAGTCTCCCTCTGCCTTAGGCCAGCTGCTCTTGGTCAGGTGAATGATTCCAGTGGGGGCATCTGGAGTCAAAGCAGCTGTACAACCCACCCCCCAGTGAGTGAGAATGGGAGTGGGGGTGGGCAGGAGCAGTTACTCTCTTGTTATATAAGCAGCCACGTAATAGCCCAGATTTTCCCTTTTGACCCACCGAGCCTAAAATATTTACCATCTGGGCTTTAATAGAAAAAATTATTGCCAACCTCCATTTTATTTTATTTATTTTTCACCGCATGGCATGTGGGATCTCAGTTCCCTGACCAGGGATCAAACCTGGGTCCCCTGCATTGTAAGAGTGGAGCCTTAACCACTGGCCCACCAGAGAAGTCTCAGCCTCCATGTTAGATAAGTACTCATCCTACTGTCAATATAGAAAAATCTATCAAAATGGTACAAGATACCTGATGGTATCTTGAGACAGGAAGACAAGAGCATAGCCATTTTGGAAAAGGACCGGAAAGGGCCTTGAGAAAAACAGGCCTTGTGAGCCTGGGGCCCAGAGACAAAAAACCGGGCTGGCGGGAATGAAAGATTAACTTTTTCTCTGTTACACTAAGGAGTATACCTAGTTGCCACAAGACAAGAAGCTCAACTGTAAATTGTAACCTTATCTGTTCCTGTGCTTTCTTACAGAAAATTCTTATGTATTTCTTCCCCTTCACAGTGAAAGTGAAAGTGAAGTCGTTCAGTCGTGTCCGACTCTTTGCAACCCCATGGACCTAGCCTACCAGGCTTCTAGGTCCATGGGATTTTCCAGGCATGAATACTGCAATGGGTTGTCATTTCCCCCTCACAGAAGCACTCCCTATTCCTGATAGCCATCACAAAGCCACCTGCTGATAATCAAAGAAGGTTGACAATTGCTGGAAGTCATCAGTGCTCTATCAGACAAACCCTCCCTTTTGTCACAAAAGCAACTCATGCTTTCTACTCCAGGAGCTGAAAGTTTTGTTTTGTAGTTGTATGTTTTTTCCACTTTTTCCTTTGTGAACAAGCTATCTCTTTTAATAAAAAGCTTTTCTTGGGACTTCCCTGGTGGTACAGTGGATAAGAATCCACCTGACAATGCAAGGGACATAGGTTCGATCCCTGGTCCAGGAAGATTCCACATGATGTGGAGCAACTAAGCCCGTGAGCCACAACTGCTGAAGCCCCCACACCCAAGAGCCTGTGCTCTGCAACAAGAGAAGCCACTGCAATAAGAAGCCCGTGCACCACAACTAGAGAGTAATCCCCACTTGTTGCAGCTAGAGAATGCCTGCATGCAGCAACCAAGACCCAGCACAGCCAAAATATAAATACATACAAAAATAAGTAAATAAATTATATATATAAAAAAAGCTTTCCTTGCCTAAGCTTTCCTTTCCTTGGGGAAACGATACTCATTTCTATGGTAGTGCTGTCCAAGAAGCTAGAAAGGGCCTGGCAACAATCTTTGTAGCCAAAGAAAAATGTTATGCCCAAGTAAATAAACACCTGACAGTGTCTTCCAGGATGAATACCCACGGAGCCTATACTCTAGTTAGAAACTGCTAACGTCAAAGAGGGCTGTTTCCAGCTTAAAACTTAAGCAGGAGAGAATTCTGCAATTATTCTCTAATTATTGGCCTATTGTCATTACTTTATAACAGAGCACACAGGTAGAATTATGAATGCAATTACCCTTCTTAAAAAGCCAGCAAGGGGACTTCCTGGTGGTACAGTGGATAAGAATCCACCTGCCAATGCAGGAGAAACTGGTTTGATCCCTGGTGCAGGAAGATCCCATATGCCATGGGGCAGCCCTTGTGCCTATGGCCTGAGCTCTGCAACAAGACAAGCCACTGCAATGAGAAGCCTGTGCACTGCAATGAAAAGTAGCTCCTGCTCGCCGCAACTAGCGAAAGCCCATGTAGGGCAACAAAGACCCAGAACAACCAAAAATAAATAAGTAATTTTAAAAAAAAAGAAGGCCTGCAAAGATTTCTCACTTTCTTACCCCCCCCCCCCAATCTTGGAGTCCCAGGCATTCTTTTTTTTTTTTTTTTTCATGGTAAAGGCTGCTTTATTGGTGGCGGTTAGTACAAGACAATAAATATTGATACCCCCAAAACTCAGTTATTTATCAGATTACTGGTTCACAGTGAGCTGAATGGAGTTGAGCTAAGTGACTGCTGGGAGGATAAACTGAAGTCAATCCTGCTTCTTGGGAAATGAAGTCATAGTCAGTTGATATATGGCATATGCCGTTCCATCAACTCTAAGAATTATGGTGGCTCTATACAAGAGGGCATCAGCTATCCCACCTTTCAGACGCACTGGAATGCCATTACCTTCCTGAAACAGCTTTTGTTTCCCTGGAACCTTATGCTCAAACTGCCTGTGTGAAGCAGTCCTCATGGTCCTCTGGGTAATCTGACAAAAAGCCAGCAGATTCTGCAGCATCTTGGCTCAGTTTGCCCACTAACCTCGACAACCGACCACCAGTAACAAAAATCCCCAAGCACTCTTGACTATAGCCTCAGATTATCCTTTCCCAAGTGTGTCCCCAGCAGGTCGTGGACTGTTTAACCTCTGAGCCTGTCTGTTGATTTTTTCCCATGCATGGAATGTTCTTTCCATCTTCCTCATCCAATGGATACCTCTGTTTACAGCCCTCAGCACTGTGGGCTTTCTGTTGATTTTTCCCCATGCAGGGAATGTTCTTTCCATCTTCTTCATCCAATGGATACCTCTGGGTCTTCGGCGCTATACACAGGCTGTAGATCAAAAATCCCTCACCCAGGCCACACCTATATTCTGGAATATCAAGTAGACTTGTGTTACAGCACTTGTTGTGTGTGTGTGTGCACTCAGTCGCTCAGTCATGTCTGACTCTTTGCGACCCCATGGACTGTAGTCCGCCAGCTCCTCTGTCCATGGGGTTTTCCAGGCAAGAATACTCAGTGGGTTGCTGTTCCCTCCTCCAGGGGATTTTCACTGTGTTAATTATTCCTAGATCTGCCTCCCCTGATAAACAGTGAGTGCTTGGAGAACAGGGGCACTTTATCTCTGAATCTCTAACACCTAATGGAATGCCTGGCACTTGATAGAAATTCAACAAATGCCAGGCCAATGAACTAATATTTGAAAGGCACTGCATGGCAGTTCCTGTCAAAAATAAGGGGTAGACACCAGGCTACCCCTTCTCCTTCCTTGTCTAAAGTGTTCTCTTCAGAGAACATGGTCTCTAAGCTTTCTGATGGCAAGGTCTGCAACCTTTGTGTTTATATGCATTCACCATTATTCCTGGCACTTAGCAAACGCTCCTTCAAGAATTATATGGAGAATTACTTCAATCATATGAATTAATGGGAAATTATCTTTTTCAATAACACTAAACCCTTAACTTATGGAATTATTACAATTTGTTAGTGTTTTGCTCTTTAAAAAAAAGAAACATAAATCACTGAATGTATTTCATTTTAGAATCCACGAGTCCAAATTATACAAAAATCAAAAGAGCTAAAACGCTTTGCCCCTATGATTATCTATAGTATATATGTGTGTGTGTGTATACCTAGAAACTGTTACACATTCTCTTAAAGGTGAATTGGAGAAAACTGTAAGGAAATTAAGGGTTTGACTTCCACCTAATACTCAGTTGTATCTCACATTGGAGATGAAACCAGTCAATATGAAATAAAGATGAAAACCTTCTTGAATATAGCATGTAAACAAGGAGCGTTAACATAATCTCAAAGTATTGCTCTGCTCCATACTCTTCCTCCTTGCCCCCCAAGGAATTTATCAAATGGGGTTAGAGAGAAAGACCAGTATACTGACACTCAGCACTTAAACCACTGAGAAGCAGGGTCACCAATTTTGACCTTCACATAATCTTTCCTATTGTTCTAATTGACAAGGGGTCGGTCGGGAGTTAAATGAACCTCCTCCTCAGCTGTCTTAACCATAACATTCATCTCATAGGTCAGCATAAAGGGTCTTGTGATTTAGTACACATAACCATATGTGTACTATGGTACCTAAGCGTATATGACTTAATACAAATAACAAAATGTTTTCCAAATCTCAGAATCTCTCCAAGTTTCAGGCCACGATTAATTTTTACCTTTATGTTGACTCATGTAAAATAATTTTACTTAAGTAACGATTTCAAAAAGCAACCATCACTATTGTAAACAGAGAAACTAATAATACTGGGCATAGATAGAAGTTATCCACTAAAATAACTTTGTTAATATGAATGGTGTTAAGTCCCACCTGGGTGCAGGTGTTGCCTACCAAAGCACTACAGAGCTGTTAGAGATCAGTAACCCCAAACTAAGGACATTCTCCTTCATATAATCAAAAAAATTGAAAAAGAACTGAAAAGACCTTTCCCACTGGAAGGCTCACTGCTGTTTGTGCTGTGTCCTGTACCACTTAAACTCATCTTGTTTCAGAAACATTGTAGAATCTCCCCACCTTCACCCCCCCCCCCCCCAAAACCTTAGAACTGAGTGAAGGTAATTAACACCCTCAGGCTGGTAGAGCCATAAAGCCTTAACAACAACTCATCCGCTCTGAGCACTAGGTTTCAAAAACCCACCAAAGTTCAAATAATCGAATCCCTGAAGGAACAGGTCACTTTACCTCCAGTAACTTTATGTGTCTGAACAGAGGCGGTTGAGGAAACCACCAGAACATGGACCTGTTAACAGTTAAGGAATACTGCAGGTATTCCTCCTAAGTCACTTACTTGGCGGAGGCCTGAGGGCCACTCAGAGGGCTGGGGTCTGCTTCTGTGCTAGATGGAGCGACTCTTCCTCTCCGGGACCAGGGTGGGGCTCCTCCCGGAGGGCACTGACTGCTGGGCTTGAGCAGCTGGAGCTGAGGACTGAGGAGGCAGGGCCGCAGCATCAGGACGGTTCTGACTTAGCTCCTGGTCCACTGGTGGTAGGGTCTCAAGAGCAACTGGCTCTATGTGAAACTCCTGGGCAGATGGAGGCTGGCTTGGTGTAATTTCCTGGACTAAAGAGCTGCCCTGGGAGGCCTTCTGAGTGTGATACATGGCCTGATGGTCCAGAATAGCCTGGGCCACCTGAAGGTCCACAGGCTGGGTCTGCAAAGACTCAGTGGGCAGAACCTGGAGCAGAGAGATGGTGGCCAGACCCTGGGACTGCGAGGCCTGAAGAGGTGGTGGTCCAGTTTGACAGACCTCCAAAAGATTCTGAAGCTGACTCTGAGAGGCCACAGGCACCAAGGGGTGGTCCTCAGAGGCCACAGGCACCGGGAGCTGGCTCTGAGAGGCCTTAGGCACGAGGGGGTGGCTCTGAGAGGTCCTAGGCACCAGGGGGTGGCTCTGAGAGGCCACAGGTACCAGGGTGCGGCCCTCAGAGGCCACAGGCACCAGGGGGTGGCTCTGAGAGGTCCTAGGTACCAGAGGGTGGCTCTGAGAGGCCACAGGTACCAGGGTGAGGCCCTCAGAGGCCACAGGCACCAGGGGGTGGCTCTGAGAGGTCCTAGGCACCAGGGGGTGGCTCTGAGAGGCTACAGGTACAAGGTTGTGGCCCTCAGAGGCCACAGGCACCAGGGGGTGGCTCTGAGAGGTCCTAGGCACCAGGGGGTGGCTCTGAGAGGCCACAGGTACCAGGGTGTGGCCCTCAGAGGCCACAGGTACCAGGGTGTGGCCCTCAGAGGCCACAGGCACCAGGGGGTGGCCCTCAGAGGCCACAGGTACAAGGTTGTGGCCCTCAGAGGCCACAGGCACCAGGGGGTGGCTCTGAGAGGTCCTAGGCACCAGGGGGTGGCTCTGAGAGGCTACAGGTACCAGGGTGTGACCCTCAGAGGCCACAGGCACCAGGGGGTGGCCCTCAGAGGCCACAGGCACCAGGGGGTGGCTCTGAGAGGTCCTAGGCACCAGGGGGTGGCTCTGAGAGGCCACAGGTACCAGGGTGTGGCCCTCAGAGGCCACAGGCACCAGGGGGTGGCTCTGAGAGGCCACAGGTACCAGGGTGTGGCCCTCAGAGGCCACAGGCACCAGGGGGTGGCCCTCAGAGGCCACAGGCACCAGGGGGTGGCCCTCAGAGGCCACAGGCACCAGGGGGTGGCTCTGAGAGGTCACAGGCATCAGGGGGTGGCTCTGAGATGTAAGGATGGTCAGAGGCTGACTTGCAGAGGACAAGGAGACAACAGGCAGGCTCTTAGAGGCAAAGAAGAACTGAGGCTGAGTAGCAGAAGTCAGGGGGACAGCAGGCTGTCTTGTAGAAGCAAGAGTGACTGCAGGGGGCTGGCTTATAGAGGAAACTACAGCCAAGGAAACTACAGACTGGCTCTTAGAAGTCAGGAGAGGTGAAGGCTGGCTAGTAGAGGCCAAAGGGGCAGCAGGCTGGCTCACAGACACAAGAGTCACTGCAAGAGGCTGGCTCTTCGAAGTCAGAATAGGGGCAGGTTGGCTCATAGAGTCCAAGGAGACTACCGGCAGCCTCTTAGAAGTCAGGATGACTGGAGCTGGAGGCTGGTCCAGAGGAGATGCCGTGAATGGCTGCACCAGATCGGTCGATGGTCCCTTGAACCTTGGGAGACTAGCCTCAAGGGCCAGGTCACCAGCATCGGGTGCCTGGGAGCAAGCTTCCTTTAAACTTTTGACAGCATCGGGTTTGGGGAGATCCTCGGTGCCAAGGTCCTGAGCCTCACCCTTCTCCGCGGCCCCTTCCGCCCAGTCTTTGTCTTGGTCTAGCTGGTTTTCAAGCTGGCCCGTGACGGTCATATCCAGAGATGTCCGCCCTTCCAGGAACCCCTGGCGTTGTCGCAGCCGCCGCCGCCGCCGCCGCATCCGCATAAAGGTGTTGGAAACGCTGCCTATGGTGAAAGTGAAGCGGTTGTCGACGGTCTGGCTCAGTACTTCAAGCGTGGAGGCGGAGGGCAGGCGGTAGGGGCTGTTCAAGGCCTCTTCAGAAGACAGTTCGATGTTACCGATGAACCAGAAAGTCCACCAGAGGAGGCTGAGGAAGATGATGATGGCACCAAGGTAGAGGAACATGTCATAGTAGAGCGTACGGGTGAAGACGCCAGTGAACAGCATGGCCGCGCCCACCGTGTCGAAGGTGACGCCCAGCCAAAAGAAATGCTTGCAGCGGCCCAGGGACCACCACTTCTTGGTCTTGGCGACGTGGTTAACCGAAACCTCCATGAGCTCCGACAGTTGCCGCCGCCGCCGCCGGGTCAGCAAAAGCTACCAGGCAAGCGGCGTCGCCACAGGCCGGCCGCTGGGTCGCCATGGCGACGCGTTGGGGGCGCGTCAAGAACGAGGCGGGACGAGAGTTCGGGAAAGCTCGGCCGCCGCCCACCTGCGCGGAGAGAGAGAGAAAAAAAAAAAAAATGGCGTCGCCCCAGAGCCAGATACTACCTGGCGCATGCGCGGTATGCCCCAAGGCGGTCTGCCCCATCGCCCCGCCCCCCAACCCGGGCAGCCTGCTCCACACGCGCAGTGTTTCTTCCGTGTGGTCCAGTCGCGTGTGTGTGTGCGCCGCCTGAGACTTTCGGAGAGCAGAGAATTCACCTCGCGTGCTCGGTGTCCCCGCCGTAGGAAGACGTATCTACATTCTTTCCTTCGAGCCCCCTCCTTCCCGAGCGAGGGCGAAATCCTGAAGGAGAGCAAAGGGCAAGGACTCGGTCAGTAACTTCCACTTCCCAGCTAGGAATGCAGCTTGGTGTCAGGTGCTACCACTTTCAGAGTTAAAGGCTTTCCCTGGTTTTGGTGAAGACGTGGTTAGGGTCTGTTGATAGATATCTTAATTCGGATCTTAGCTATTTGCCTCCTAGTGACTGGGCGATTACTTGCTTGCTCTAGATAGCAGACCTAGACGTGAATTCCCCCGCCCCTCCCCCGTCTTTTAAGTTTCTTCTGTTTTAATTTTCCTTCCAAGTTTTTTAGTTTTGTATTGAGTTTCATTTTGGTGGTGGTTTTTTTTTTTTTTTTTTTTTTTGACCACTCTGTGAGGCATGTGGGATCTTAGTTCCTCTACCAGGAATGGAACCTCTGCCCCTTGCAGTTGAAGCACACTTAACCAGTGGACCACCAAGGAAATTTGAATTTTCCTTATAGTGTTAAATTAGTTGAAAATTTGGTATATTTAATTTACATTGTTGTGAGTTTATTGTAGAGTATTTGTAACAAAACCAGAATTTGTTACAATTTTACATTCTTGGTCTTAATGGAAACAAACACCAATAATATTATTAAAATACACTTCTTAGTGTATCTTGTTTTAAATGGAAAATTGCTGCGTTTTACAATTTTTCAACATAGTAACTCATTAACATCTCCCCCCCCCCCCCACCCCTAGCTGCACCCAGGGGCTTATGAGATCTTAGCTCCGCCACTAAGGATTGAACCCAGACCCTGACAGTGAAAGCACTAAGTCCTTACCACTGAACTACCAGAGAATTCCCAAACCACAGGATATTTTTGAGGAAATAATTTTTTTTTAAGTTATTCTTTTCATGGAAGAAATGTTTGCTCCCTGATAGTAAAAAGTAGTTCTTATACAGCAGCACAGATCAAAGCCTTTCAGCAGTGGACTGTTAGAAATCAATGGTGTGGAGGGTCCTTGATATGAGGTAGGGATTAGGTAATTGTAACAATATAGTTTCTCAGAGAAAGCCACTTTCACATCCCAGATTAGTATTTTTTTCTTTATTAAGTCAATAACTTAATGAACTTATTGATTCCTTTATTGGCTGGGAAGGCATTCATCAACCAGAAGAAAATGAGCAACTGCTTGTTAATTTTCCAGGAGCTAACATAATACTACTTGGATTTAAATTTCAGAAATAATAGATTTCTTCTACCTGATGATGCCTTTTAGTTGAGATGTGTTGGTCTCTCTTTGGTTTTACCTACTGCTGATATACCATGGGGTCATGAAAGAGTCGGACACGACTGAGCAACTAAACAACAACAAATATACCATGACATATAATGTGACATACTTTAAGCTGCACTTTCAAAATTGCAGTATGTAGTTGGGCCTTAGGAAGTATCACTACGAACAAAGCTAGTGGAAGGTGATGGAATTCCAGTTGAGCTATTTCAAATCCTAAAAGATGATGCTGTGAAAGTGCTGCACTCAATATGTCAGCAAATGTGGAAAACTCAGCAGTGGCCACAGGACTGGAAAAGATCAGTTTTCATTCCAATCTCAAAGAAAGGCAATGCCAAAGAATGCTCAAACTACCGCACAATTGCACTCATCTCACATGCTAGTAAAGTAATGCTCAAAATTCTCCAAGCCAGGCTTCAGCAATACGTGAACCATGAACTTCCAGCTGTTCAAGCTGGTTTTAGAAAAGGCAGAGGAACCAGAGATCAAATTGCCAACATCTGCTGGATCATCGAAAAAGCAAGAGAGTTCCAGAAACACATCTATTTCTGCTTTATTGACTATGCCAAAGCCTTTGACTGTGTGGATCACAATAAACTGTGGAAAATTCTGAAAGAGATGGGAATGCCAGACCACCTGAACTGCCTCTTGAGAAACCTGTATGCAGGTCAGGAAGTGCCAGAGTCCAGCTCCAGCAGCCAGGGAGTCGGCCTGAAGGGATGAGTGGTGTCGGGGGAGAATGATGCAGCCTCTGACTCAAAGTGCTGGACTGCGTGTTTATTTCAAGCATCAGGTTTTCTTTTATACTTTTACAAAAGTATTAGGTCAGAGGTTTGACATCTTCAGTTCCCCCTCACCCAGATTCATTGTCTCCAGAAAGTGTCCTTGTGATTACATTGTAACTCATGTTTATCTGTGGGCTGCATACCACATTCCTCAGTTTATTTTTTATCTTTCTAAATCCTGCTAGCCCCTAGTATCCTAAGCTCATTATCTCCTAAAAAGGCTTATACTTATTAGTATCTCTAAAATTCTTAGTCTCTACAAGCTATAGTAAAATATGCCAACACTACAACATACCTTAAACTTTTAGCTTCTAACTATTCTTAATTATTCCTAAACCCTAAACTCAGCAAACTTCTTTTGCCATAAACATTTCCCTCACAAGCAGGTCACAGTAACAATCTTTCCCATGGCCTCAAGCTGCAGCCTATGTGCTCATCCTGCAAAATTCTTTGTAAAGGTCCTTGAACAAATGTAACTTTATGGATTATTTCCTGGGCATAACTGCAGAAGGCTTTGTGCTTTCTCATGCAAGAACAATAAGCACCGAAGGAAAGGACAAGTCAGAAAGGACAAGTCAGAATCACAAGACCTAACTCCTTCATCCCAGGACTGTGCCTGCGGGATGAGGAGAGGGGTTTGGGACCGTGCCTCCATTTTGTCAGTAATGTCTAACGTGGCTCCCAACAAGGAAGCAACAGTTAGAACTGGACATGGAACAACAAACTGGTTCCAAATAGGAAAAGCAGTACGTCAAGGCTGTATGTTGTCACCCTGCTTATTTAACTTATATGCAGAATACATCATGAGAAACTCTGGGCTGGCTGAAGCACAAGCTGGAATCAAGATTGCTGGGAGAAGTATCAATAACCTCAGATATGCAGATAACACCACCCTTCTGGCAGAAAGTGAAGAACTAAAGAGCCTCTTGATGAAAGTGAAAGAGAAGAGTGAAAAAGTTGACTTAAAGTTCAACATTCAGAAAACTAAAATCATGGCATGTGATCCCATCACTTCATGGCAAATAGATAGGGAAACAGTGGCTGACTTTATTTTTCTGGGCTCCAAAATCACTGCAGATGGTGATTGTAGCCATGAAATTAAAAGACACTTACTCCCTGGAAGGAAAGTTATGACCAACCTAGACATCATATTAAAAAGCAGAGACATTACTTTGTCAACGAAGGTCCATCTAGTCAAAGCTATGGTTTTTCCAGTAGTCATGTATGGATGTGAGAGTTGGACTATAAAGAAAGCTGAGCGCCGAAGAATTGATTCTTTTGAACTGTGGTGTTGAAGAAGACTCTTGAGAGTCCCTTGGACTGCAAGGAGATCCAACCAGTCTATCCTAAAGGAGATCAGTCCTGGGTGTTCATTGAAAGGACTAACGTTGAAGCTGAAACTCTTATACTTTGGCCACCTGATGCGAAAAGCTGACTCATTTGAAAAGACCCTGATGTTGGGAAAGATTGAAGGCAGGAGGAGAAGGGGATGACAGAGGATGAGATGGTTGGATGGCATCACCGACTCTGTGGACATGAATTTGGGTAGGCTCCTGGAGTTGGTGATGGACACGAGGCCTGGCGTGCTGTGGTTCGTGGGGTCCCAGGGAGTCGGACACAATTGAGTGACTGAACTGAACTGAACAATTGATTTACAATGTTATGTTAATTTCTGCTGTATAGCAAAGTGATTCATGTCTATATCTATCTGTATATGAAAGTGAAGTGAAAGTCACTCAGTCGTGTCTGACTCTGCGACCCCATGGAATATACAGTCCATGGAATTCTCCAGGCTAGAATAGTAGAATGGGTAGCATTTCTCTTCTCCAGGGGATCTTCCCAACCCAGGAATCGAAGCCAGGTCTCCCACATTGCAGGCAGATTCTTTACCAGCTGAGCCACAGGATATTTTGTATTTTATATTCTTTTCCATTGTGGATAGAAGAGACAGAGAAACCAGAGATCAAATTGCCAACATCCGTTGGATCATAGAAAAAGCAGAATTCCAGAAAAACATCCACTTCTGCTTTGTTGAGTGCTTCTGCTTTGTTGACTACACGAAAGCCATTTTCATCTTTTGTGAATCTACTGTAGGTTTTTGCTTTGTGTTTACCGTGAGGCTTGCACATAAGACTTGCACATAATGTCCTATAGATATAACCATTTATTTTATGCTGATAACAATTTAATTTCAATCACAGATAAAAACTCTTCCCCCTCTACTTCCCCCTTTTACCTTGTTGATGTCATAATTTACCGCTTTCATTTCATGTATTCATTAACAAATTATTATAGTTATAGCTATTTTTAATACTCTTGTTGTTTAACCTTAATAACAACGGAACTCCCTAAGCTATCAGTGGTTTCTCAGCAGAAAATTTACATGCCAGAAGACAGTGGGATGATATATTCAAGACTGCTGAAAGGAAAAAACAAAACAAAACCTGCCAACCAAAAGGAGTTAAGTGGTTAACACTCCATCATATCACAGTATTCAGATATTCGGAATTGACTATATACTTACTTTTATCTGTATGTTGTATATTTTCACATGTTTTCATGTTACTAACAAGTATCTTTTCATTTCAGCTTGGAAAATTCCTTTCAGCATTTCTTATAAAGCAGGTTTAGTGGTGATGAATTGCCTCAGGTTCTGTTTTTTTGGGAAAGTCTTTATCTCACCTTCATTCCTGAAGGACAGATTTGCCAGTAAAGTACTTTTGGTTGGCAGGTTTTGTTTTGCTTTTTCCTTTCAGCACTCTTGAGTATATCATCCCACTGTCTTCTGGCATTTAAGTTTTCTGCTGAGAATCCACTGATAGCTTAAAGGAGGTCCTTTGTAAGTTATAGGCTTTCCCCCCCAACCCCCTCTTGCTGTGTTTAAGATTCTCTTGGTTTTTGAGTTTTGATAGTTTTTTAAAAATGTGCCTTGGAGAGGATCTCTTTAAGCTGACTTTGTTAGGTGACCCATGAGCTTCACAAAACTGGATATCCAGATCACTCCACATATTTAGGAAGTTCTCAGACATTACTTCTTCAAATAAACTTTCTGCCTTCTTCTCCCTCTCTTTTCCTTTTGAAACTAATAATTTGGAAAATGCTTCTTTTTTTTTTTTTTTAATGGATCCATAGACCACATAGGTTCCTTTCATTCCTTTCCCTTTGATCTCCCCTAACTGGGTAATCTCTAATTTTCTATCTTCTGTCTCACAGAATCTTCTATTTATCCATCTATGGTTGCTTTCTATTGCATTTTTCATTTCATTCATTGTATGCTTCAGCTCCAGAACTTCTATTTATTTACTTATTTTTGCTGCACTGGATCTTCACTGCCATTGCTGCACGAGGCATTTCTCTAGTTGCAAACAAGCAGGGGCTACTCTCTAGTTGTGAAGCACTGGCTCTAGAGTGCGTGGGCTTCAGTAGTTGTGGCATGCGGGCTCAATGGTTGGTGCACCAGCATTCAGTTGCCCTCTGGATGTGTGTGGGATTTTAGTTTTCCAACCAGGGATCCAACTCGAGCCCCCTACATTGGAAGGTGGATTTAGACCACTGTATCACCAGGGAAGTCCCCAGAACTTCTGTTTTGTTCTTTTTTGTGATTTCTATGTCTTTGTTAAACCTTTCATTTTGTTTGTGTGTTGTTTTCCAGATTTCACTGAATTGTCATTCTGTGTTTTCTTGAAACTCACTAAGTTTCCTTAAAACAGCTACTTGAATTCTTTATTGGGTGAACTGAAGTTCTCCGTGTCTGGATTTGGCTACTGGAAGATCCTTGTGATCATTTGGTGGTGTGATGTTACCTTGATCTTTCATGTTCCTTGGAGTTTTGCTTTGCTCCTTTCACACATAAAGTAGTGGTCATCTTCTGTTTTTACTGCCCTCTGTTGGCTATACTACAGATTCTGAGGCTTTCTCAGACCTCATAGGGGTACACCTATTCTGTGCTTCTTGATCCCTCTTGTGGCAAAATTCTTAAGCTTCTATGTCTTCTCTGGATCCTGCAAAGTTCTGACAGTTTCTCTCTTGTTTTCCCAAAGATGGTGCTTTAGCTTTAGCACCACCAAGCTTGTCGTCTGTCCCTGGCCCACAGATTGAGACTGGCTTCCTGGGTGTTCTCACTACCTGTCCACCGCAGTTTGCTCTCACTACTGCTGTCAGGAGAACACACAGGGACTTGGCCACAGAGGGGTGGAGTGGTGTGGGTGAGGCACCTGAGCACTAAGGGCACCTGTGGGTCAGTTGGCAAGCAAGGCTTTCGCAGCAACATGTGGGCAGGCTTCCTGATGGAGTCCCGATGCGGCTAGTAGGCTCTGCATCCCTTTAAAGCCCTCGGAATCCTATCTCCACTCGCCCAGCTTCTTCCCGCCCTCCGGTCCTGGAGCTCAGGATTCAGTAACTGTGGGTGAGGTGAGAGAGGAATAAACCCCTTCCCCTACATCCTGCATGACTGGGAAGGCTGGGCGCTCAGTCCCATGCTCTCCCTTTCCTTGCAGGAGAAATCACCGCCGAGAAAACCTCTCTTTCACTTGAGTTGGGCTGCCTTGGGGGATGGAGTGATGTGGGAAAAGTGAAGTGGCTCCTCTTACCCTCTCCTTTGTGTCCAGATTTGTATTTCTTTGCTCCTTTTTTCTTTCTTTTTAAAAAATATTTATTTGGCTGTGTCGAGCCTTAGTAGCAGCGTGTGAGATCTTTGTTGCACCATGCCAGATCTTTCTCTGTGGCACACAGGCTCTAGTTGTGGCATGTGGGCTCCGTAGTTGTGGTGTAGTTGCTCTGCCTGGATCTTAGTCCCTTAACCAGGGATTAAACCCATGTTCCCTCCATTTCAAGGAGAATTCTTAACCACTGGACCACCAGAGGAACAAAGAAGTCCCTCTTTGCTCCTTTCATGTCCTAGAAGTTTCCCTTTGGAAAGCTGGACTTCCACAAAGGCTCTCTCACCCATGGTTGATTCTAGGGACTCCCAGACCACAGCTGAGAGAGGCTGGAGCCAGTTCACGGGCCACTGCAGGGTCTATAGCTGGGAGCAAGGTCTGTCTGCCTATTACCTGAGCACAGGTGGGCAAGACTTCTCCCGCATCTGTTGGCTTAGAGAAGCCCCTTGGAGGACACAGCAATAAGATGGCCACCTACAAGCCAGGAAGCAAGTCCTCACCAGAAACCAAAGCTGCCAGCATCTCTCTATGAGGATTCTAGCCTCCAAAACAGAGACATTTTCTGTTGTTAGACTACTCAGTCTGTGACGTTTTGTTATGGCAGCCTGAGCAGACTAATACAGACTATCCTGGATGATTCTTTGCTGCGGGAGGGCTGTCTTGTGTATGGGTCATTTTGCAGGCACCTCTGGCCCCTATTCACAGGGAGAAGCCAGTAGCACCTTCCTCCCCATGTCGTGACAGCCAAAAGTGACTCCAGACATTGCCAATTGTTTCCCGGGAAACAAAACTGTCCCAGTGGAGAACCACTGATGTAGAATTGAAACATGTCTCTCTGGCTGGGGGACTTCCCTAGTGGTTCAGTGGTTAAGAATCTGCCTCGCAGTGCAGGTGACATGGGCTCGATCCCTAATCTAGGAACTAAGATCCCACAGGCCTTGGAGAAACTAAACCCACATGCCACAACAATGAATCCTCTGTGCTTTGGAGCCTGAGCTCTACAACTAAAGAGTCTGTGCACTGCAATGAAAGATCCCACATGGTGCAACTAAGACCCGATGCAGCCAAATAAATAAATATTAAAAAAAAAAAAAGACCTGGCTCAGTTGCTTTCCTTTTTCATAGGAAGTGGCTTCAAGAGAAGAAAAAAATATCCTGATGGGAGAAACAGGCCAAGAGCTTAGATTTCAGCCCATGTTTTTTGTTATTATTCAATATCAGAATCCTGAGAAAGCACTAAAGACGTACTCATCCTACCCAAGACGCTTCTGTTCAATGGACAGGGATTATGGTGCTGGTTTTGTTCGTGTTCTCTGGAACCCACCTAACTTGTGTTCTAAAGCAGCCAAGGCAATTAAAACTGTGTCATGTTTAACTTCTAACTGATGACTTGGTTGACATTGAATGGGAATAGGAATTTTGCCCATTTATTCTGGAGAACACTGATTGTAGGATTTACAACAGGTTTCATGACCTGGCTCAGAAGAATGTCTCCCTCAACCCAACTCTTCTGTTGATTATTTATTGTATCGCTAATATTTGGAGAGAACTTGGAATTATTAGGATGAAGAATGTTTCCCTCTGCCCCAAACACTGTCTAAGAAAAGATTTTCTGAAAAGACAAATGAACAGAGTAAGAAGGAAGATGTCTGTGGCTGTAGCTTAAAAACTAAAATTTGTTTCAGGTTTAAGAAGAATAAATAAAATGTAGATACTTTTGAGGCCTGAGTGTGCTCACAGAAATGGATAGTCTTGCAGCCCAGATGAAGGTGGAGGTCCCTTCTGCAGGTGGACACCATAATGTTCCACTTGCCTATCATTCACTTTCTTCACTGTTGTGCTGTAATATTCACATGTTGAGAATCAGAACCCAGAGAAGAAGCAGTCCAAGGATAAAACTTATCCAGCCTTCAGCTGACAAAGCCATTCCAATCGATAACAGCATATATCCTAATGTAAAGTGGAGGATGAATTCAAAGTACAGCATCAAGAACTGCCTTCCAAGCTGCATCTCTTGTAACAAGGTGTTTAAAATAGAAGCTCATGGAATGTCAGCTGCAGCACATTTTTGGTGGTGGCAGAAAGAGGAGAGGAGGAATGACCAGAATTACCACTGAAAGGTTGACTGAAGAATTCCTCATTTTGGAAGGACATTGCTTTCAATATGAAGTTCATTGGTACCCAGAAGGAGCATGACTGCTCAGACTCGAGTTCTACCCTATCCAGTTTTTGAGTATCAATCAAGAGGATAATGTTCTAGGATCATGTCGAATATCTTCCATGAAAGATGCTCAAGAGAAGAGAATGCCCAGCTTGTATGGCTTTAAACAACCCCAGGAAGCAATCTGTTACAGTAAGTCCCCTACATACGAACGAGTTCCATTCTGAGGGGGTTCATAAGTCCAATTGTTCGTAAGTCCAAAAAAGTTAGCCTGGGTACCCAACTCACATGACCAGCTATATAGTACTGTACTGTAATATAAACTTTTCATATAAACAATGCATAAAGACATACGAAACAAAAAAGAAAACATTTTTAATCTTATAGTACAGTACTTAGCACACTACAACAGCTGGCATACAAGGACTGGCATGAGTGAATAGGCAAGAAGAGTTATAGAGGAGGAGAGGGAGGAGGTGGGAGATGATAGAGCTGGAGGATCATCAGCAATAGGAGAGGGAGGGGCAAGCTGTAATTTCACTCATGCCTAAGGGTGATGGCACAGGTTCCAGCTCCTTGCTAGAACCAGACGCACATTCACATCTTTGAAAGTTTGCAAGTTGAAGGTTTGTATGTAGGGGACTTACTGTATTGAATAAATCTTAGTGAACTTATATAAAAGTTTGTTTTTACTTTAGAAAAACAAATATATGGTCAACAGAAAGTAAAATCCATATGAACTGAAGAACCAACAGTTTGAGCCTCAATTGTGTATCTGGATAGTAATCTGTAATTACTTCACGTGGGTGAAATGTCTATAGGATTTGACACTCTGAGCTTTATGTTTTATTAAAAAATTTTTATATTTAACTTTTATTAAAGTGTAGTTAATTTACAATGTTGTTTCAGTTTCAGGTGTACAGCAAAATGATTCAGATTTATATATATATTTTTTCTTCATTCTTGTTTCCATATTCTTTATCATGTATACATATATATGTGGGGCTTCCCTGGTGGCTCAGTCAGTAAAGAATTCACCTACAATGCAGGAGACACGGGTTTTATCCCTGGGTCAGGAAGATTACCTGGAGGAGGGCATGGCAACCCATTCCAGTATTCCTGCCTGGAGAATCCCATGGACAGCGAAGCCTAGTGGGCTACAGTCCATAGGGTCACAAAGAGTCAGATACTACTGAAATGACTGAGGACGTGCACACTAACGTATACACACACACACACACACACACACACACTATCATTTTCAGATTTTTTTCCACTAAAAGTTATTACAAGATATTGAATATGGTTCCTGTGCTATACAGTAGGACTCTCTTGGTTTGAACTTTGTCTAAATACAAACATGTCCTAAGGGCTCAGTGTTAAACAATTAGATAGGCAGCCAAGATGGTATTGGTATTTAGTAACTTCAGTGCAAGGAAAAGGCTCCTTGGGACTGTCAGTACACATCAGGCCACGGGGATTTGACAGCACAGAGAAAATCCATCCCATTGGACAAGCTACCTCTCTAACCTCAGTTTCTTCACTAATAAGAACCTCATTTGACATTTGAGAGCATTAAATTAGCAGGCCTGGCATAACAGCTAATGTCTATTGAGTCTTTTCAGGCCTGTCTCCTGAAAATAGAGCCAAAATTTGTAGCCAGCTGAGTGGATAGGTGAGGTCTGTCCTCATCTACCATTTTCTGAACAAGTCAGAGTTTTCACTGAGTCACAGGTGCCAGGGAAGTAGTTGGAAGCCTCGTGTGACAACTTACAGATAAACTTATTCTAAAGCTGAAGTACATGCAAGTGTCAATGAGCTTCCAACCCAATGAGAAGCTTATTTCATCAAGTTACACAAAATCCTTATGCTTGTCCAAGAAATATGCAGATACCCTTTACATATTTTTAACAATATTTTTTTTGTATTTTATTTTATTTTTTTAATAAATTTATTTATTTTAGTTGGGAGCTAATTACTTTACAATATTGTAGTGGTTTTTGCCATACATTGACATGAATCAACCATGGGTTTACATGTGTTCCCCATCCTGAAGCTCCCTCCCACCTCCCTCCCCATCCCATCCTCTGGGTCATCCCATTGCCCCAGCCCTGAGCATTTGTCTCATGCATCGAACCTGGAATTGTGTTCTGTTTGACATATGATAATATAAATGTTTCAATGCTATTCTCTCAGAACGTCCCACCCTCACCTTCTCCCTCAGAGTCCATAAGACTGTTCTATGCATCTGTGTCTCTTATTCTGTCTCGCAATAGGGTTACCGTTACCATCTTTCAAATTCCATATACATGCATTAGTATACTGTATTGGTGTTTTTCTTTCTGGCTTACTTCAGTCTGTATAATGGGCTCCAGTTTCATCCATCTCAATAGAACCGATTCAAATGTATTCTTTTTAATGGCTGAATAATATTCCATTGTGTATATGTACCACAGCTTCCTTATCCATTCGTCTGCTGATGGACATCTAGGTTGCTTCCATGTCCTGGCTATTGTAAACAGTGCTGCGGTGAACACTGGGGTGCACGCGTCTCTTTCAATTCTGGTTTCCTCGGTGTGTATGCCCAGCAGTGGGATTGCTGGGTCGTATGGCAGGCAGTTCTATTCCCAGTTTTTTAAGGAATCTCCACACTGTTCTCCATAGTGGCTGTACTAGTTTGCATTCCCACCAACAGTGTAAATGGGTTCCCTTTTCTCCACACCCTCTCCAGCATTTATTGCTTGTAGACTTTTGGATATCAGCCATTCTGACTGGCGTGAAATGGTACCTCACTGTGGTTTTGATTTGCATTTCTCTAATAATGAGTGATGTTGAGCATCTTTTCATGTGTTTATTAGCCATCTGTATGTCTTCTTTGGAGAAATGTCTGTTTAGTTCTTTGGCCCGTTTTTTGATTGGGTCGTTTATTTTTCTGGAATTCAGCTGCAGGAGTTGTTTGTATATTTTTGAGATTAGTTGTTTGTCTGTTGCTTCATTTGCTATTATTTTCTCCCATTCTGAAGGCTGTTCTTTCACCTTGCTTATAGTTTCCTTTGTTGTGCAAAAGCTTTTAATTTTAACTAGGTCCCATTTGTTTATTTTTGCTTTTATTTCCAATATTCTGGGAGGTGGGTCATGGAGGATCCTGCTGTGATTTATGTCGGAGAGTGTTTTGCCTATGTTTTCCTCTAGGAGTTTTATAGTTTCTGGTCTTACGCTTAGATCTTTAATCCATTTTGAGTTTATTTTTGTGTATGGTGTTAGAAAGTGTTCTAGTTTCATTTTTTTACAAGTGGTTGACCAGTTTTCCCAGCACCACTTGTTAAAGAGATTGTCTTTTCTCCATTGTATATTCTTGCCTCCTTTGTCAAAGATAAGGTGTCCATAGGTGCGTGGATCTATCTCTGGGCTTTCTATTTTGTTCCACTGATCTGTATTTCTATCTTTGTGCCAGTACCATACTGTCTTGATGACTGTGGCTTTGTAGTAGAGCCTGAAGTCAGGCAGGTTGATTCCTCCAGTTTCATTCTTCTTTATCAAGATTGCTTTGGCTATTCGAGGTTTCTTATATTTCCATACAAATTGTGAAATGATTTGTTCTAGCTCTGTGAAAAATACCGTTGGTAGCTTGATATGGATTGCATTGAATCTATAGATTGCTTTGGGTAGTATACTCATTTTCACTATATTAATTCTTCCAATCCATGAACACGGTATATTTCTCCATCTGTTTGTGTCCTCTTTGATTTCTTTCATCAGTGTTTTATAGTTTTCTATACATAAGTCTTTTGTTTCTTTAGGTAGACATATTCCTAAGTATTTTATTCTTTTTGTTGCAATGGTGAATGGTATTGTTTCCTTAATTTCTCTTTCTGTTTTCTCATTATTGGAGTATAGGAATGCAAGGGATTTCTGTGTGTTAATTTTATATCCTGCAACTTTACTATATTCATTGATTAGCTCTAGTAATTTTCTGGTAGAATCTTTAGGGTTTTCTATGTAGAGGATCATGTCATCTGCAAACAGTGAGAGTTTTACTTCTTCTTTTCCTATCTGTATTCCTTTTATTCCTTTTTCCGCTCTGATTGCTGTGGCCAAAACTTCTAAAACTATGTTGAATAGTAGCGGTGAAAGTGGGCACCCTTGCCTTGTTCCTGACTTTAGGGGAAATGTTTTCAATTTTTCACCATTGAGGATAATGTTTGCTGTGGGTTTGTCATATATAGCTTTTATTATGTTGAGGTATGTTCCTTCTATTCCTGCTTTCTGGACGGTTTTTTTTATCATAAATGGATGTTGAATTTTGTCAAAGGCTTTTTCTGCATCTATTGAGATAATCATATGGTTTTTTTATCTTTCAATTTGTTAATGTGGTGTATTACATTGATTGATTTGCAGATGTTAAAGAAACCTTGCATTCCTGGGATAAAGCCCACTTGGTCATGATGTATGATCTTTTTAATATGATGTTGGATTCTGTTTGCTAGAATTTTATTAAGGATTTTTGCATCTATGTTCATCAGTGATATTGGCCTGTAGTTTTCTTTTTTTGTGGCATCTTTGTCTGGTTTTGGAATTAGGGTGATGGTGGCCTCATAGAATGAGTTTGGAAGTTTACCATCTTCTGCAATTTTCTGGAAGAGTTTGAGTAGGATAGGTGTTAGCTCTTCTCTAAATTTTTGGTGGAATTTAGCTGTGAAGCCATCTGGTCCTGGGCTTTTGTTTGCTGGAAGATTTCTGATTACAGTTTTGATTTCTGTGCTTGTGATGAGTCTGTTAAGATCTTCTATTTCTTCCTGGTTCAGTTTTGGAAAGTTATACTTTTCTAAGAATTTGTCCATTTCTTCCAAGTTGTCCATTTTATTGGCATATAGCTGTTGGTAGTAGTCTCTTATGATCCTTTGTATTTCTGTGCAGTCTGTTGTGATCTCTCCATTTTCATTTCTAATTTTGTTGATCTGATTCTTCTCCCTTTGTTTCTTGATGAGTCTGGCTAATGGCTTGTCAATTTTGTTTATCTTCTCGAAAAAAACCAGCTTTTAGTTTTGTTGATTTTTGCTATGGTCTCTTTTGTTTCTTTTGCATTTATTTCTGCCCTAATTTTTAAGATTTCTTTCCTTCTACTAACCCTGGGGTTCTTCATTTCTTCCTTCTCTAGTTGCTTTAGGTGTAGAGTTAGGTTATTTATTTGATTTTTTTCTTGTTTCTTGAGGTACGCCTGTATTGCTATGAACCTTCCCCTTAGCATTGCTTTTACAGTGTCCCATAGGTTTTGGGTTGTTGTGTTTTCATTTTCATTCGTTTCTATGCATATTTTGATTTCTTTTTTGATTTCTTCTGTGATTTGTTGGTTATTCAGAAGCGTGTTGTTTAGCTTCCATATGTTGGAATTTTTAATAGTTTTTTTCCTGTAATTGAGGTCTAATCTTACTGCACTGTGGTCAGAGAAGATGACTGAGATGATTTTGATTTTTTTGAATTTACCAAGGCTAGATTTATGGCCCAGGATGTGATCTATCCTGGAGAAAGTTCCGTGTGCACTTGAGAAAAAGGTGAAATTGATTGTTTTGGGGTGGAATGTCCTGTAAATATCGATTAAATCTAATTTGTCTATAGTATCATTTAAAGTTTGTGTTTCCTTGTTAACTTTCTGTTTAGTTGATCTATCCATATGTGTGAGTGGAGTATTAAAGTCTCCCACTATTATTTAACAATATTTTTTAACAGATGCTTTCAGTGATGGTTTTAAAGTTTTGGCCAGGGCTTCCCTGGTGGTCCAGTGGTTAAGAATCTGCCTGCCAATGCAGGGGACACAAATTTGATCCCTGGTCTGGGAAGATTTTACATGCTCCGGACCAACTAAGTCCATTCACCCTAGAGCCTGTGCTATAGAACCATAGAGCTGCAACTACCGAGACTTCTTGTTGCAACTACTGAAGCCCCCTGTGCCCTAGAACTCACGCTCCACAGCAAGAGAAGCCCCTGCTCACTGCAACTAGAGAAAGCCTGCATGAAGTAATTTAGACCCAGTACAGCCAAAAGTAAAATTTAAAAAAATAATAAAGTTTAGGACAACTTCATAAAGCAGGCTAGAATTGTGGGAGGCACATCAGATTTGAGATCTGAGGACAGGGCTTCAAAGTTTGCAAAACACCTGGATACTGAGATGCAAACCTGTCAGCTATATCAAGCCCTGCCTTTAGACAGCTAAATCTGGTAGAAGACAACAGTTACTTGATTAAATCTGTGCAATAAAGCTTTATTGGTGAGACTGTAGAGGCAGACACAGGTGACAAGGTGAGAATGGATGGAGAGATGACAGGGAATAAACAGGAATGCGTCCTAGCAACATATCAAACTTAATCCCGAGACACAGCTGGCATATGCTACACAGAAGTGGGAGAAATAGTCTAGCTAGACAGAATAGTAGTAAACATCAAAGAAGGGTGGATTGATGCAGGATTTTACATGAGAAATAAGTAACTTAGCATGGCCACAGTAGAAACTGGGTTCTGTAAAGAGGGGAGAGGCCAGAAAGGAAGAAGCTGAAGAGGTAGGCAGAGCCCACATAATATGGAATTTTACAAGTTCACCAATGGAGGTTTGATCCTGAGAGTGGAACAAATCTTCATGACTCTTAAAGAAATGTACAGTAACTTGTTAACTCAGTGAGCCTGGGCTGTCCAAACTCTATATATTCCAAAGTTCTTCAGGACTGGTCTTGATCACTCTTTGGAGATAACCTATGATCTTGGCATAGGCCATCTGCTAAGAATATTCTGTATACCTGGGCTTTGGACCACACCATACAGAGTATGCTAGTAATGTGATTTATGGTGAGTGCCTAGTTTTGTATGCTTAGGGGCTCTGGGCTACATTACATCAGTCTGACCTTGGTGGGAAGGGCTGGAGACTGTGCCCATGTGCCTACATAACTGACCCCCAATAAGAACCCTGGACACCAGGACATGGGTGAGCTTCCTTGGCTGACAGTACTTCACACATTTTGTGAACTGCTGGCAGAGTTAAGTGCTGTCCAAGCTACTCCACTGGGAGAGGACAGTTGGAAGCTTGTGCCTAGAATGCCCTAGACTCTGCCTTATGTGACTTTTTCGTTTGCTGATTGTAATCTGTATCCTTTAACAATAATAAACCATAACCATGGGTATAACAGCTATTCTGAACCCTGTGAGCCCTTCTAGTGAAATATCAAACCAAGGATGTTCTTGGGTCTCCAACAGCCAATAAATAGCAAATAACATTTACATTTAACATTTGAGAATTAATACATTTGTCATAAGAAGGATAGATTTGAGGGAGCTAATATCAGGGAGTCTAGAAAAGAGATGTAAAGACCTCAGTGAAGACAGTATTAGTAGGAACAGAGGAGTGTTGATAACAAGTGAATAAGCCTTGATGACTGATGGTGTGGGTGGGAATTTGGGGGGTGAGGGGTGTAGAATTGGGATCAGCTGGCTTGAGTAACTGGACTTACAGTAGCTACATTTTCTAAGATTGGATGCCCAGGAAAAGACCAGTTCTAGAGGAAAGAGGATGAATTCTGTGGTAGGCATGCCAGGATTGAATGCTTGGGCAAGATCTAGGTAGACAGGTCTAGGGGAAACACCTCCCTGACATAGATATAACTGGGTGTGGGAAACATCCCCTAACCAGAAAGCAGCGGATGCTGTGGAACAAGTGAAATAACCCTGAAGGAAGATTCAGAGAGCAATGAAAAAAGAGTCAACCAGGACTTAGTGACACCCTGGCTGGTTGTTTAACCCCCATGACTCCTGCAAGACAAGGAGCCATGCTGGTTCTTCTCTACTAAATCTTTTAGTGTCTATGAAGGTCATCTGGCTGTCCTCCAAGACAACAGAAAACTTGCCTATATCTTGCAGCTTTAGTGCCTGTCACATCATAGTTACTCAAATCAGTCAGTTCAGTTCAGTTGCTCAGTCATGTCTGACTCCCCACCACCCCACGGACTGCAGCACACCAGGCTTCCCTGTCCATCACCAACTCCTGGAGCTTGCTCAAACTCATGTCCACTGAGTCGGTGATGCCATCCAACCATCTCATCCTCTGTCATCCCCCTTCTCCTCCTGCCTTCAATCTTTCCCAGCATCAGCATCTTTTCCAGTGTGTCAGTTCTTCACATCAGGAGGCCAAAGTATTGGAGCTTCAGCTTCAGCATCAGCCCTTCCAATGAATATTCAGGATTGATTTCCTTTAGGATTGACTGGTTGGATCTCCTTGAAGTCCAAGGGACTCTAAAAAGTCTCCTCCAGCACCACAATTCAAAAGCATCAATTCTTCAGCACTCAGCTTTCTTTATGATCCAATTCTCACATCCATACAGGACTACTGGAAAAACCACTGCTTTGAGTAGACGGACATTTGTTGGTAAAGCAATGCCTCTGCTTTTTAATATGCTGTCCAGGTTGGTCATAGCTTTTCTTCCAAGGAGCAAACATCTTTTAATTTCATGGCTGCAGTCACCATCTGCAGTGATTTTGGAGCCCTAGAAAATAAAATCTCTCACTGTTTCCCCATCTATTTGCCATTTAGTGATGGGACCACATGCCATGATCTTCATTTTCTGAATGTTGAGTTTTAAGCCAGCTTTTTCACTCGACTCCTTCACTTTCATTAAGAGGCTCTTCAGTTCCTCTTTGCTTTCTGCCATAAGGGTGGTGTCATCTGCATATATGAGGTTATTGATATTTCTCAAATATCAATACTCAAATACTTCTTCCATTTTTTTTGGTCACATGTCCTGGGATGCACAGGACTTGTGGGATCTTAGTTCCCCAACTAAGGATTGAACCTACACCCCCTGCATTGGAAGGGTGGAGTCTTAACCAATGGGCCACCAAGGAAGTCCTCAAATACTTCTTTAGCAGAATGATTCTGAAACAAATGGACATCTACTATAGGAAAGAGAAGAAAATTATTTTTGGCTACCAGAGTTGAAATCTAATGATTAGATGAAGAAAGCTCTCACTCATTTAAGTTCCGTGTACACTTGTCAGCTGGAAACAATGAAAAAGGTTGAGAAGCTGGGCATGGGAGGCCAGAAAGACCTGCACAAGCCAGAGGGACTCTGTGACCTTTTAGAGCTGGTTAATCTTTTACACTTGATAAGAAAGCTCTCCGTTCCCTCTAACTCAGTTAATGCCAGAACTTCAGGTGGTTTTTTTTTTTTTTTGATGGAGTTCCAGGGAACGCTCATCCCCAGAGAGATGCTTCACAAACAGAAATTTTCTTTATCAAATGGGTTTGCGAAATGCTATATACTCCTGGAGTTTCATCATGCACAAGAGTCCTCTGGGAGATTTGTCAATGAATACCGTTGCTCATTAAGCCCAGTATTCCCCCAGGTCATCTGGCTGTTGAACCACATCCCACCAAAGGCCTTCTAAAATCATGCAGAACTCATGCCCCTTGGAACACATCTTTGCCAAAAACTGAGTCTGAGTACTCCAAATGCTTTCCACTGAGTATGTGCTGTTTTATCAGATTGTACTGGTATATCAAGCATCTTAAAGAATGCAAAGCAAGCTTTCCTATCTGGTGGACCAACAGTTTCCTCTAGTCCAAATTGAGGAAGCTATGGAAGATTTTATAATTCAGGTGGACAACCAAGTTTGTAGTGAAAGATCTTTGGCATCAGGCAAATCTCTATGGGAAGACAGTGATGAAGAGCTTGGGCAGTGGAGCTGTACTTCTTGGGTTCAAGTCCTGTCTCTGCCACTTTCTCACTCCCTGACCTTGAGCAAGTTGCTTAATCTCTCTGCTCATGTGTCTCCATCTGTAGAGGGGGCAAGACAACAATCGTACTCATGGAGTGGTTTGTATTACCCAGAACATCACAAGTGTTCTACAAAGGTTAGCTGTTTCTCTTGAGTTACTGATAAAAGAAATTTTCACATATCAAGATATAGGGAAGTGATTCTGGCTTATACATGAGTTAACCTGAATTTCATGCTTACTAAAATAGCCTGTTTGTGGCCTAGCAAATGTAATTGTACATCCGCTTTAATCATTAGAGAAAAGGACACATGGACCAAAAGTACAGAATGTCCATATTAAGAAGAGAGACTAAATGCCTCTCTTCCTGGGATGTCAATGCTGGTCCCCCTCTGATGATAAGTAAGACTACCTTCCCAGGTGCCAAGGTCATGCTGCCTTGCTGTGTACTTGCTGGAATATTCTTCTTTTGTGACCCGGAAGAAATGTATCCCTAACTTGTTTAATGTTCTTTGTTCCAACAAGATATAAAACTGTGCTGAAAACCCTGCTTCTCCAGAGCAGTTTCTCAGTGTAATTCTGGGCTAGTCCTCAGTTCAGTTGAGTCCCTCAGTCGTGTCTGACTCCCTGTGACCCCATGGACTGCAGCACACCAGGCTTCCCTGTCCATCACCAACTCCCGGAGCTTGCTCAAACTCACATCCATCAAGTCAGTGATGCCATCCAACCATCTCATCCTCTGTCGTCCCCTTCTCCTCCTGCCTTCTGTTTTTCCCAGAATCAGGGTCTTTTCTAATGAGTCAGTTCTTCACATCAGGTGGCCAAAGTATTGGAGCTTCAGCTTCAGCATCAGTCCTTCCAATGAATATTCAGGACTGATTTCCTTTAGGATGGCTGCTTGGATCTCCTTGCAGTCCAAAGGACACTCAAGAGTCTTCTCCAACACCCCAGTTCAAAAGTATCAATTCTTTGGTGCTCAACTTTCTTTATGGTCCAACTCGCACATCCATACATGACTACTGGGAAAACCATAGCTTTGACTAGACAGACCATTGTCAGCAATGTCTCTGCTTTTTAATATGCCATCTAGGTTGGCCACAGCTTTTCTTCCAAGGAGGAAGCATCTTTTAATTTCATGGCTGCAGTCACCATCTGCAGTGATTGATGTGAAATGAAGTCTCTCACTGTTTCCATTGTTTCCCCATTTATTTTCCATGAAGTGATGGGACCACATTCCATGATCTTTGTTTTTTGAATGTTGAGTTTTAAGCAAGGTTTTTCACTCTCCTCTTTCACTTTCATCAAGAGGCTCTTCTCTTCCTCTTTTCTTTCTGCCATAAGGGTGGTGTCATCTGCATATCTGAGGTTATTGATATTTCTGCCGGCAATCTTGATTCCAGCTTGTGCTTCAGCCAGCCCAGCATTTCTCATGATGTGCTCTGCATATAAGTTACATAAGCAGGGTGACAATATACAGCCTTGACGGACTCCTTTCCCAGTTTGGAACCAGTCCATTGTTCCATGTCTGGTTCTAACTGTTGCTTCTTGACCTGCATACAGATTTCTCAGGAGGCAGGTAAGGTGGTCTGGTATTCCAATCTCTTGAAGAGTTTTCCACAACTTGTTGTGATCCACACAGTCAAAGGCTCTGGCATAGTCAATAAAGCAGAAATAGATGTTTTTCTGGAGCTCTCTTGCTTTTTCAATGATCCAACAGATGTTGGCTATTTTATTTCTGGTTCTTCTGCCTTTTCTAAATCCATTTTGAACATCTGGAAGTTCTCGGTTCATGTGCTGTTGAAGCCTGGCTTGGAGAATTTTGAGCATTACTTTGCTAGCATGTGAGATGAGTGCAATTGTGTGGTAGTTTGAACATTCTTTGGCATGGCCTTTCTTTGGTATTGGAATGAAAACTGACCTTTTCCAGTCCTGTGGGCACTGCTGTTTTCCAAATTTGCTGGCATATTGAGTGCAGCACTTTAACAGTATCATCTTCTAGGACTTGAAATAGCTCAGCTGGATTCTATCACCTCTCCTAACTTTGTTTGTAGAGATGCTTCCTAAGGCCCACTTGACTTTGGAGTCCAGGATGTCTGGCTGTAGGTGAGTGATCACACTATTGTGCTTATCTAGGTCATTAAGATCTTTTTTTGTTTATTTCTTCTGAGTATTCTGTTTATCCACCCTATATACACCAGCTTGCATGTGCTAATCTCAAACTCCCAATCCTGCTCTCCTGGACCCTCCTCCCCCTTGGCACCTAGAAGTCTAAGCAGAAGGAATTTCAAGTTCACATAAACAAAATCTTAATTTCAAGAGAAAAGTAAAAACAAACAAATGTCTAAGTAACATCAAAGCATTTTATATGAAATTCTGATTTCACTCACCTATTATAAAAAGTATTAATGGCTCATAGGCAAAATTAGAAGAAATTTAAGAAACAGACAAGATCTCCTTTAACCTTTGAGACAACCTGTGTCTTCAGAGAAAAAACATTCACCTTTGCTTCACCTCTCACCTTTTAAAATCCTGGGGATGGATTGCCATTAATTACAACAACGTGGATTTCTGGAGAGAAGCACTTTTACAACTCAGATTTATGGGACTTTTTTTTTCTCCCAATTAAGCCTGTGTTTTCATGCTCTTCTTTAAGCAGTGAAGGGTCACAATAACAGAGGCTGTGAGTAATGCTTGTGGCTATAGGGCAGTGGTTCTCAACCTTGTTGCCCAGAAGAATCAACCACCTAACAGGCTTTTAAAAAAGCAAATACCCTTGCCCTGCGCCAAACCACCTGAATGAGAATAACACCCTGCATTTGGAGAAATTAAAAGCACTCAGGTTATCTTAAAGCTCACCCTAGGTCAAAAACTACTGCTGTATCTATGTCTCTATTGCTGCCCTGCAAATAGGTTCATCAGTACCATCTTTCTAGATTCCATATATGTGCATTAATATATTATCTTTCTTTTTCTCCTTGACTTATTTCACTCTGTATAACAGGCTTTAGGTTCATCCAGCTCATTAGAGGAGGTGGGAGGGAGGTTCCAGAGGGAGGGGACATATATATGGATACCTATGACTGACTTATGGTGACATGTGGCGGAGACCAACACAATATTGTAAAGCAATTATCCTCCAATTAAAAGTGAATACATTTTTTGGACTTCCCTGGTGGTCCAGTGGTTAACAATCTGCCTGCCAATGCAGGGGACACAGGTTCGATCCTTGGTCCGGGAGGATTCCACATGATACAGAACAACAGAACAACTAAGCCTGTGTGCCACAACTACTGAGCCCCCTCAGTGCAACTACCAAAGCTTGTGTGCCTAGGGCCTGTGCTCTGATACAAGAGAAGCCACTGCAATGAGAAGCCCACGCATCACAACAAAGAATAGCCCCCGGCTCGCTCTAACTAGAAAAAGCCCCTGCACAGCAACAAAGACCCAATGCAGCCAAAAATGAATAAATACAATTATTTTTGAAAAAAGAATACATTTTTTAAAAACTGATGTAAAGTAACTTGAACATAATCAGAAAATAATCTTAATACATTGATTTTATACTACCCTCTCTTGGAAAATTCTTAAAGAGATGGGAATACCAGACCACCTGACCTGCCTCTTGAGAAACCTGTATGCAGGTCAGGAAGCAACAGTTAGAACTGGACATGGAACAACAGACTGGTCCCAAATAGGAAAAGCAGTACGTCAAGGCTGTATATTGTCACCCTGCTTATTTAACTTATATGCAGAGTACATCATGAGAAATGCTGGGCTGGAGGAAGCACAAGCTGGAATCAAGATGGCCAGGAGAAATATCAATAACCTCAGATATGCAGATGGCACCACCCTTATGGCAGAAAGTGAAGAAGAACTAAAGAGCCTCTTGATGAAAGTGAAAGAGGAGAGTTGGCTTAAAGCTCAACATTCAGAAAACTAAGATCATGGCATCTGGTCCCATCACTTCATGGAAAATAGATGGGGAAGCAGTGGAAACAATGGCTGACTTTATTTTTCTAGGCTCAAAAATCACTGCAGATGGTGATTGCAGCTATGAAATTAAAAGACGCTTACTCTTTGGAAGGAAAGTTATGACCAACCTAGACAGCATATTTAAAAGCAGAGACATTACTTTGCCAACAAAGGTCCATCTAGTCAAGGCTACGGTTTTTTCAGTGGTCATGTATGGATGTGAGAGTTGGACTATAAAGAAAGCTGAGCACAGAAGAATTGATGCTTTTGAACTGTGGTATTGGAGAAGACTCTTGAGAGTCCCTTGGACTGCAAGGAGATCCAGCCAGTCCATCCTAAAGGAGATCAGTCCTGGGTTTTCATTGGAAGGACTGATGTTGAAGCAGAAACTCCAATACTTTGGCCACCTGATGCGAAGAGCTGACCCATTGGAAAAGACCCTGATGCTGGGAAAGATTGAGGGCAGGAGAAGGGGACAACAGAGGATGAGATGGTTGGATGGCATCACCGACTCAATGGACATGGGTTTGGGTGGACTCCGGGAGTTGGTGATGGACAGGGAGGCGTGGCATGCTGCGGTTCATGGGGTCGCAAAGAGTCAGACACAACTGAGCAACTGAACTGAACTGAACTTGGAGTTAGAAACCGTAAATATCTCATTTGGCTTCACCTGATGTTCTTTGACTCAAATGTTATCCCTAAATGAAGGTTGCATGCATGCTAAGTGACTCCAGTTGTGTCCCACTCTTTGGGACCCTATGGGCTGTAGCCTGGCAGGCTCCTCTGTTCATGGAATTCTCTAGGTAAGAATACTGAGTGTGTTGCCATGCCCTTCAGGGGATCTTCCCAACCCAGGGATCAAACCTACTTCTCTTATGTCTCCTGCACTGGGAGGTGGGTTCTTTACCACTAGCACTACCTGGGATGCCCAGATGAAGGCTATATCTAAGCTAGGGCATTGGTTCTCAACCAGCAGCGACAGCATTACCTGGGAACTTGTTAGAAATGTAAATTGTCAAGCTCTACCTAGACTTGCTGAGTCAGGAGGGTATTGCCCAGCAATCAGTGTTTTAATAAGCAGCTTTAATGCACTCTGAAATATGAGAACCACCGAGTACTGTAATGTTTTAAATCTAGGGCTGCCAGGTTAGATATAGAACACTGAGTTAAATATGAATTTCAGATAAACACTTTTATCTGAATATTGCCTCAGTCAGTTCAGTTCAGTCTCTCAGTCATGTCCGACTCTTTGCGACTCCATGAACCACAGCATGCCAGGCCTCCCTGTCCATCACCAACTCGAGGAGCCTACCCAAACTCATGTCCACCGAGTCGGTGATGCCATGCAACCATCTCATCTTCTGTTGTCCCCTTCTCCTCCTGCCCTCAATCTTTCCCAGCGTCAGGGTCTTTTCAAATGTCAGCTCTTTGCATCAGGTGGCCAAAGTATTGGAGTTTCTGCTTCAACATCAGTCCTTCCAATGAAAACCCAGGACTGATCTCCTTTAGGATGGACTGGCTGGATCTCCTTACAGTCCAAAGGACTCTCAGGAGTCTTCTCCAACACTACAGTTCAAAAGCATCAATTCTTTCGTGCTCGACTTTCTTTATAGTCCAACTCTCACATCCATACATGACTACTGAAAAAACCGTAGCCTTGACTAGATGGACCTTTGTTGGCAAAGTAATGTCTCTGCTTTTTAATATGCTGTCTCAGTTGGTCATAACTTTCCTTCCAAAGAGTAAGCATTTTTTCATTTCACAGCTGCAATCACCATCAGCAGTGATTTTGGAGCCCCAAAAAATAAAGTCAGCCACTGTTTCCACTCTTTCCCCATCTATCTGCCATGAAGTTATGGGACCAGATGCCATGATCTTAGTTTTCTGAATGTTGAGCTTTAAGCCAACTTTTTCACTCTCTTTCACATTCATCAAGAGGCTCTTTAGTTCTTCTTCACTTTCTGCCATAAGGGTAGTGTCATCTGCGTATCTGAGGTTATTGATATTTCTCCTGGCAATCTTGATTCCAGCTTGTGCTTCCTCCAGCCCAGAATTTCTCATGATGTACTCTGCATATAAATTAAATAAGCAGGGTGACAATATACAGGCTTGACGTACTGCTTTTCCTATTTGGAACCAGTCTGTTGTTCCATGTCCAGTTCTAACTGTTGCTTCTTGACCTGCATACAGGTTTCTCAAGAGGCAGGTCAGGTGGTCTGGCATTCCCATCTCTTTCAGAATTTTCCAGTTTATTGTGATCCACACAGTCAAAGGCTTTGGCATAGTCAATAAAGCAGAAATAGATGTTTTTCTGGAACTCTCTTGCTTTTTCGATGTTCCAGCGGATGTTGGCAATTTGATCTCCGGTTCTTTCGCCATTCCTAAAACCAGCTTGAACATCTGGAATTTCACAGTTCACGTATTGCTGAAGCCTGGCTTGGAGAATTTTGAGCATTACTTTACTAGTGTGTGAGATGAGTGCAATTGTGCAGTAGTTTGAGCACTCTTTGGCATTGCCTTTCTTTGGGATTGAAATGAAAACTGATATTTTCCAGTCCCATGGCCACTGCTGCATTTTCCAGATTTGCTGGCATATTGACTGCAGCACTTTCACAGCATTATCTTTTAGGATTTGAAATAGCTCAACTGGGATTCCATCACTTTCACTAGCTTTGTTCATAGTGATGCTTCCTAAGGCCCACTTGACTTCACGTTCCAGGATGTCTGGCTCTAGGTGAGTGATCACGCCATCTTGATTAACTGGGTTGTGAAGATCTTTTTTGTACAGTTCTTCTGTGTATTCTTGCCACCTCTTCTTAATATCTTCTGCTTCTGTTAGGTCCATACCATTTCTGTCCTTTATGGAGCCCATCTTTGCATGAAATGTTCCCTTGGTATCTCTAATTTTCTTGAAGAGATCTCTAGTCTTTCCCATTCTATTGTTTTCCTCTATTTCTTTGCATTGATCACTGAGAAAGGCTTTCTTATCTCTCCTTGCTGTTCTTTGGAACTCTGCATTCAAATGGGTATATCTTTCCTTTTCTCCTTTGCTTTTCACTTCTCTTCTTTTCTCAGCTATTTGTAAGGCCTCCTCAGGCAGCCATTTTGCTTTTTTGCATTTCTTTTTCTTGGGGATGGTCTTGATCCCTGTCTCCTGTACAATGTCACAAACCTCTGTCCATAGTTCATCAGGCACTCTGTCTATCAGATCTATTCCCTTAAATCTATTTCTTACTTCCACTGTATAATCATAAGGGATTTGATTTAAGTCATATCTGAATGGTTTAGTGGTTTTCCCCACTTTCTTCAGTTTAAGTCTGAATTTGGAGTTCCTCATAAGGAGTTCATGATTTGAGCACAGTCAGCTCCACGTCATGTTTTTGCTGACTATATAGAGCTTCTCCATCTTTGGCTGCAAAGAATATAATCAATATGATTTCGGTGTTGACCATCTGGTGATGTTCATGTGTAGAGTCTTCTTTTGTGTTGTTGGAAGAGGGTGTTTGCCATGACCAGTGTGTTCTCTTGGCAAAACTCTATTAGCCTTTGTCCTGCTTCATTCTGTACTCCAAGGCCAAATTTGGAGGCCAAACTCCAGGTGTTTCTTGACTTCCTACTTTTGCATTCCAGTCCCCTATAATGAAAAGGGCATCTTTTGGGTGTGTTAGTTCTAGAAGGTCTTGTAGGTCTTCATAGAACCATTCAACTTCAGCTTCTTCAGCATTACTGGTCGGTGCATAGACTTGGATTACCATCATATTGAATGGTTTGCCTTGGAAACGAACAGAGATCATTCTGTCATTTTTGAGATTGCATCCAAGTACTGCATTTTGAACTCTTTTGTTGACTATGATGGCTACTCCATTTCTTCTAAGGGATTCCTGCCCACAGTAGTAGATATAATGGTCATCTGAGTTAAATTCACCAATTCCAGTCCATTTTAGTTCTCTGATTCCTAGAATATCGACGTTCACTCTTGCCATCTCCTATTTGACCACTTCCAATTTGCCTTGATTCATGAACCTAACACTTTAGGTTCCTATACAATATTGGTCTTTACAGCATCGGATCTTTTTTCTATTGCCAGTCCCATCCACAACTGGGTATTGTTTTTGCTTTGGCTCCATCCCTTCATTTTTTCTGAAGGTATTTCTCCCCTGATCTCTAGTAGCATATTGGGCACCTACCAACCTGGGGAGTTCATCTTTCAGTGTCCTGTCTTTTTGCCTTTTCATACTGTTCGTGGGGTTCTCAAGGCAAGAATACTGAAGTGGTTTGCCATTCCCTTCTCCAGTGGACCGCATCTGTCAGACCTCTCCACCATGACCCCTCCATCTTAGGTGGCCCCACAGGGCATGGCCTAGTTTCATTGAGTTAGACAAGACTGTGGTCCACGTGATCAGATTAGCTAGTTTTCCGTGATTGTGGTTTCAGTCTGTCTGCCCTCTGATGCCCTCTCTCAGCGCCTACCGTCTTACTTGGGTTTCTCTTACCTTGGACGTGGGGTATCTCTTCATGGCTGCTCCAGCAAAGCACAGCCGCTGCTCAGTACCTTGGACATGGAATATGTCCTCACTGCCGCTGCTCCTGACCTTGGATGTAGGGTATCTCCTCTCTGCTGCTCACCACCCCTGCGCCGCGCAGCAGCCGCTAGCCGCTTGCCTCTTGCCTAAGACATACTAAAAAAATTTTTTTTGCTTATCTGAGATTCATATTTAACTGGGCATGAAATCGCAAGGACAGAGGAGCCTGGTGGGCTACAGTCCATGGGGCTGCAAAAGAGTCAGACACACTTAGCGACTAAACAACAAAACAACACTGTATCCTAAATCTGGCAACTCTGCTTAATAAATCTTGCCCACATTGCTTTTAATTTTAGCAGTGTAAAAGCAAGAGGAATGAGTCCTTTTTAGAATGAAAATTTTTAAATAAAATCTCACAAGGAAAATGGAAAAAGATGACTAAGTTAAAAGAAAAAACAAAAGGAAAACATTCCATACACTGAAAACACAGTGTGAAAATGACACCAAAATGTTCACAATGTCTATGATTTGCAGAAAAGTATCATGAGTAACATTATTTACTGTAGCCTTAAATTCTGAATAATTCAGAACACTTTGAGTTATTGAGAAGAATTATCTCCATTTCAGTGATGGTAAAACCAAATGCAAAAGGGTATTTGCAGTTGATTTAAAAAAACAAAGCGAGCAAACGAAGTCTTACTGTATAGCATGGGGAATTATATTCAATATCCTGTGATAAACCATGATGGAAAAGAAAATAAAAATAAATGTACAGTAGGACTTTCCTCGGAGAAGGCAATGGCACCCCACTCCAGTACTCTTGCCTGGAAAATCCCACGGACGGAGGAGCCTGGTAGGCTACAGTCCATGGGGTCGCTAAGAGTCGGACACGACTGAGTGACTTCACTTTAACTTTTCACTTTCATGCACTGGAGAAGGAAATGGCAACCCACTCCAGTGTTCTTGCCTGGAGAATCCCAGGGACGGCGGAGCCTGGTGGGCTGCCGTTTATGGGGTCGCATAGAGTCGGACACGACTGAAGCGACGCAGCAGCAGCAGCAGCAGCAGCAGGACTTTCCTGGTGGTTCAGTGGTTAAGACTCCACGCTTCCAATTCTGGGGACGAGGGTTCAATCCCTGGTCAGGGAACTTAGATCTTTCATGCTATGGGTGTGGCCCAAAGAAGGAAAAAGAATGACTTTGCTGTACAGCAGAAATTAGCACAATATTGTAAGTTAACTCTATGCATTAAAATAAATATAAAAAAGAAAACCAAGGTATTGCCTATTCAGAAAATTTGCAGAGAAACAGGGGGACAGGATCCTCCTGATGTCTATTTTGATTAGATTCCATCTTTCACTGGAGAACTTCTGTGGGGGATGGTGCTGGAAGGTGGGAGAGGGAGACTGGGCATGGAGTTTGCAGATGGAAGGGATGGTGCTTGTCTCCTGGCATTTTAAAAACGTATTTAGGATTTCCTTCATGGTCCAGTGGTGAAGAATCCACCTGCCAGTGCAGGGGACACAGGTTCAATCCCCGGTCCCGGAAGATCCCACATGCAGTGGGGTAACTAGGCCCTACAGCCCATGTTCTACAACAAGAGAAGCCACTGCAATGAGAAGCCCAAGCACCACAGCTAGAGAGTAGCTCCCTTCCACTGCAACTAGAGAAAGCCCGAGCGCAGGAACAGAGACCCAGTGCAGCCAAAAATAAATAAATAGAAACATATTTTAAAAAGGCTTCTTTAACCTTTATTCTAAGAATCAAGATAATGATCTTGAAAACAGAATTATCTTCTTTCTGAAAACATTTTTCTAATTAGTAAAGTAATATTTATTCTTCGTAGAAAAATTAGAAAATTATGAAAAACCACAGAGAATAACAGTCAATGGACAAAATGTTAAAATTATTATGTAACTTTTGTAGCTTTTTCTCAATTCCCCATAGACATACGACAAATGTGGGCTGTATCACTGCACTTAGTGTTTTATAACCTAGTTTCTTGCCCCAAGAACATATTTGAATCTTTTCTTCAATCATTACATCTTTTCCCCGCATAATTTTGATGACTCAGAATTTGGTTGAGCTTCCCAGGTGGCGCTAGTGGTTAAGAACCCACCTGCCAATGCAGGAGACAAATGAGACACAAGTTGGATCCCTGGGTTGAGAAGATCCTCTGGAGGAGGGCAGGGCAAATAGGGATGGCTACATAATAATCTAACCCCCTATTGTTGAATATGCCTCTGACTAAATTTGAAGATCTAGATGACTCTGCTTTAAGTTATTGTATAGAGGATTTTCACTGCCCTAAAAATCCCCTGTGCTCTGCCTGTTCATCCCCCCCACCCTTGAAATCATGGCCTTGCAATCATGGATTTTGCTGATTCCATAGTTTTGCCTTTTCCAGAATGCCATATAGTTGGAATCATTTGGTATGTAACCTTTTTAGATTGGCTTCTTTCATTTAGTGCTGCTGCTGCTGTTTAGTCACTGTGAAAGTGAAAGTCTTAGTCACTCAGTTTTCTCTGACTCTTCACGATCCCATAGACTGTAGCCCGCTAGGTTCCTCTGTCCATGGAATTTTTCAGGCAAGAATACTGGAGTGGGTTGCTATTCCCTTCTCCAGGGGATCTTCCCAACCCAGGGATTGAATCCAGGTCTTCTGTGTTGCAGGCAGATTCTTCACCATCTGAGCCACCAGGGAAGCCCTGTTTAGTTGCTAAATTGTGTGCAACTCTTTGCAATCCCATGGACTGTAGTCTGCCAGGCTCCTCTATCCATGGGCTTTCCCAGGCAAGAATACTGCAGTGGGTTGCCATTTCCTTCTCCAGGGGATTTTCCTGACCCAGGGACTAAACCCACATCTCCTGCTTGACAGAGGGATTCTTTACCACTAACCAACCTGGGAAGCACCTTTCCCTTAGTTCAGTTCAGTTCAGTCGCTCAGTCGTGTCCGACTCCTTGCGACTCCATGAATCGCAGCATGCCAGGCCTCCCTGTCCATCACCAACTCCCGGAGTTTACCCAAACCCATGTCCATCGAGTCAGTGATGCCATCCAACCATCTCATCCTCTGTCGTCCCCTTCTCCTCCTGCCCCTAATCCTTCCCAGCATTAGGGTCTTTTTCAATGAGTCAACTCTTCACATCAGGTGGCCAAAGTATTGGAGTTTCAGCTTCAACATCAGTCCTTCCAATGAACACCCAGGACTGATCTCCTTTAGGATGGACTGGTTGGATCTCCTTGCAGTCCAAGGGACTCTCAAGAGTCTTCTCCAACACCACAGTTCAAAAGCATCAATTCTGCAGCGCTCAGCTTCCTTCACCGTCCAACTCTCACATCCATACATGACCACTGGAAAAACCATAGCCTTGATTAGACGGACTTTTGTTGGCAAAGTAATGTCTCTACTTTTAAATATGCTATCTAGGTTGGTCATAACCTTCCTTCCAAGGAGTAAGCGTCTTCTAATTTCATGGCTGCAATCACCATCAGCAGTGATTTTGGAGCCCAAAAAAATAAAGTCTGACACTGTTTCCACTGTTTCCCCATCTATTTCCCATGAAGTGATGGGACCAGATGCCATGATCTTAGTTTTCTGAACATTGAGCTTTAAGCCAACTTTTTCACTCTCCTCTTTCACTTTCATCAAGAGGCTCTTTAGTTCTTCTTCACTTTCTGCCATAAGGGTGGTGTCATCTGCATATCTGAGGTTATTGGTATTTCTCCCGGCAATCTTGATTCCAGCTTGTGTTTCTTCCAGCCCAGCGTTTCTCATGATGTACTCTGCATATAAGTTAAATAAGCAGGGTGACAATATACAGTCTTGACGTACTGCTTTTCCTATTTGGAACCAGTCTGTTGTTCCATGTCCAGTTCTAACTGTTGCTTCCTGACCTGCATACAGGTTTCTCAAGAGCCGTAGTAGTATGCACTTATTTATGGTTTCTCCATGTTTTTTTTCCTGGCTTGATAGCTTGTTTCACTTTACTGCTACTGCTAAGTCACCTCAGTCGTGTCCGACTCTGTGCGACCCCATAGATGGCAGCCCAGCAGGCTCCGCCGTCCCTGGGATCCTCCAGGAAAGAACACTGGAGTGGGTTGCCATTTCCTTCTCCAATGCATAAAAGTGAAAAGTGAAAGTGAAGTCACTCAGTCATGTGTGACTCTTTGCGACCCCATAGACTGCAGCCTACCAGGCTCCTCCATCCATGGGATTTTCCAGGCAAGAGTACTGGAGTGGGGTGCCATTACTTTAGTGCTGAGTAATAGTCCATTGTTTGGATGTTCCACAGTTTATCAGTTAACCTACTGAAAGATATTTGGTTGCCTCCAAGTTTTGGCTGGGCTGGATGAATCACAAGCTGGCATCAAGATTGCTGGGACAAATATCAACAACCTCAGATATGCAGATGATACCACTCTAATAGCAGAAAGCGAAGAGGAACTAAAGAGCTTCTTGATGAGGGTGAAAAAGGAGAGTGAAAAAACTGGCTTAAAACTCAATGTTCAAAAAGCTAAGATCATGGCATCCAGTCGCATCACTTTATGGCAAATAGAAGAGGAAAAAGTGGAAACAGTGACAGATTTTAATTTGTTAGGCTCCAAAATCACTGTAGACAGTGACTGAAGTTATGAAATTAAGACACTTGCTCCTTGGAAGAAAAGCTATGATAAACCTAGACAGTGTATTAAAAAGCAGAGACATCACTTTGCTGACAAATGTCCATATATTCAAGGTTATGAATTTTCCAGTAGTCATGTAAGGATGTGAGTTGGATCATAAAGAAGGCTGAGCCCCAGGAATGGATGCTTTCGAATTGTGGTGCAGGAGAAGACACTTGAGAGTCCCTTGGACTGCAAGGAGATCCAACCAGTCAATCCTAAAGGAAATCAACCCTGGATATTCATTGGAAGGACTGATGATGAAGCTGAAGCTCTGACACTTTGGCCACCTGATGCGAAGAACTGACCCATTGGAAAAGACCCTGATGCTAGGAGAGACTGAGGGCAAGCAGAGAAGGAGACGATGGAGGGTGAGATAGTTGGATAACATTACTGACTCAGTGAACATCAGTTTGAGCAAACTCTAGGAGATAGTGAAGGACAGGGAAGCCTAGTATGCTACAGTCCATGGGGCCACAAAGAGTAGGACATGACTTAGCAACTAAACAACAAATTTTGGCAATTACAGCTAAAGCTGCTAAAAAAAACACTACATGCAAATTCTTGTGTGCACAGAAGCTTTCAGCTTCTTTATGTAAATACCAAGGAGTTTAATTGCTGGATCTTACAGTAAGAGCATGTTTAGTTTTGTAAGAAATTGCTGAACTGTCTTCCAAAGAGACAGTACCATTTTGCATTCCTTCTAGCAATGTATGAGAATTCCTGTTGCAGAATATCCTTACCAGCATTTGGTGTTGTCAGTATTCTAGATTTGGGGCCATTCTAATAGGTGTGTAATGGTATTGCATTGTTGTATTTATTTGCTTTTTTCTGATGACATATAATGTAGTGCATCTTTTCACATGCTTTTTCACCATCTGTTTATCTTTTCTGGTGAGGCGTTTGTTATGCTTCTGGGGTCACTTTTTTTTCACTTTTTATTTTTATTTTTTTTAATTAGTCTATTTTCTATTTTTTAACTTTACAATATTGTATTTGTTTTGCCATACATTGACATGAATCCACCATGGGTGTACATGTTTTCCCCTTCCAGAACCCCCCTTCCACCTCCCTCCCCATCCCATCCCTCTGGGTCATCCCGGTGCACCAGCCCCGAGCACCCTGTATCATGCGTTGAACCTGGACTGGTGATTCGTTTCACATATGATAATTTACATGCTTCCATGCCATTCTCCCATATCATCCCACCCTCGCCCTCTCCCATAGAGTCCATAATACTGTTCTATTTATCTGTGTCTCTTTTGATGTCTCGCATATTGAGTAAATACCATATATATGTGTTAGTATACTGTGTTGGTGTTTTTCTTTCTGGCTTACTTCACTCTGTATAATAGGCTCCAGTTTCATCCACCTCATTAGAACTGATTCGAATGTATTCTTTTTAATGGCTGTGTATATGTACCACAGCTTCCTTATCCATTCATCTGCTGATGGGAATCTAGGCTGCTTCCATGTCGTGGCTATTATAAACAGTGCTGCGGTGAGCATTGGGGTACACGTGTCTCTTTCAAGTCTGGTTTCCTCAGTGTGTATGCCCAGCAGTGGGATTGCTGGGTCATATGGCAGTTCTATTTCCAGTTTTTTGAGGAATCTCCACACTGTTCTCCATAGTGGCTGTAGTAGTTTGTATTCCCACCAACAGTGTAAGAGGGCTGGGGTCATTTTTTAATTGGGTTGCTTGTTTTCTCATTGTTGAGTTATAAGAGTTCTTTGTAAATTTTGGATAGGTGTGTGCTCAGTCGCTCAGTTGTGTTCAACTCTTTGATATCCCAGGAACTATAGCAAACCAGGCTCCTCTATCCTCGGAATTTTCCAGGCAAGTGGGTTGCCACTTCCTACTTCAAGGAATCTTCTCCACCCAGAGATTGAACCCATGTCTCCTGCATTGGCAGGTGGATTCTTTACCACCGTGTCACTTGGAGAGCCAAAATTTTGGATAGTAGTCCTTTATTAGATGTGCCTTTGCAAATACTTTCTCCCACTCTATCTTATTTTCTCACATTCCTGAGACTGTCACACAGCAGAAGTTTTCAGTTTTAATTAAGTCCAGTTTATTGTTTATTTAATTCTTGGATCATGTTACATCTAAAAATTCATCACCATACCCAAGGTCATCTAGAATTTCTATGTTGCCTACTAGGGTTTTATAGTGTTAAATTTTGCATTTAGGTCTCTGATTCATTTCAGTTAATTTTTGTGATCAGTGTAAAGTCTGTGTCTGATTTTTTTTTTTTTGCGCACATGTATGTCCAGCTGCTCCAACATCACTTGTTGAAAAGACTGTCCCATTGTATTGACTTAACTCCTCTGTCAAAGATCAGTTGAATATAATTTTTTTAATTGGGTCTATTTCTGGGGTTTCTATTTTGTTCTGTTGACCTATTTGTGTATTCTTTGCCATCACTACAGCTTTAAAAGTCTTGAATCTGCCTGCAATGCGGGAGATCTGGGCTTGATCCCTGAGTTGGGAAGATCCCCTGGAGAAGGGAAAGGCTACCCATTCCAGTATTCTGGCCTGGAGAATTCCATGGGTCCATAGGGTCACAAAGAGTCGGACACGACTGGGCAACTTTCACTCAGAAGTCTTGAAGTTGGGTAGGATCAGTTCTCTGACTTTGTTCTTCTCCTTCAAAATCATGTCAGCTATTCTGGGTCTTTTGCCTCTCCACAGAAACTTTAGAACCACTTCGTTGATATCCACAAAACAACTTGCTGGGGTTTTGACTGAGACTTCATAAAATTTACGGATAAAATTGGGAAGAATAACAATGTGGCAATAGTGAGTCTTCCTATGCATGAACATGGAATATCTCTCCATTTATATAGTTCTTCTTGGATTTTGTTCATCAGGTTTGTAATTTTCGTCATATAGATCTTGTACATATACTGTAAAATTTATACTAAGTAATTTCTGGAGTACTAACGTAAATGGTATTGTTTTTAATTTCAAAGTCTACTTGTTTATCACTGGTATACAGGAAAATGTTTAACTTTTGTACGTTAATCTTGGATCCTACAATCTTGCTATAATTGCTTACTTGTTTAAAGATCTTCTACATAGACAATCATGTCATCTATATACAAAGACAGTTTTATTTCTTCCTTCCCAATCTGTATACCTTTTATTTCCTTTTCTCATTTTATTTACTAGTGTCTCAGTCCATTTAGGTTGCTATAACAAATTAACATAGACTGAGTGGCTTATATACAACAGAAATATATTTCTCACAGTCCTGGAGGCTGGGAAGTTTAAGACTGAGGTGACAGCAGGTTTGGTAACTGGTGAGGCCCACTTCCTGATTCAAAGACAGCTGTCTTTTTATCATGTCCTTAAATGGAAGAAGTGGATGAAGGAGTTCTCCAGGCTCTCTTTTATAAAGGTACTAATCCCATCGATGTGGGCTCTACCTTTATGACGGATTCACTCCCGAAGTCTCCACCTCCAAATACTATCACATTGCGGGTTCAGTTCTGTTCAGTTCAGTCGCTCAGTCGTGTCTGACTCTTTGCAACCCCATGAGTCGCAGCCCACCAGGCCTCCCTGTCCATCACCAACTCCCAGAGTTTACCCAAACTCGTGTCCTTTGAGTCAGTGATGCCATCCAACCATCTCATCCACTGTTGTGCCCTTCTCCTCCTGCCCTCAATCTTTCCCAGCATCAGGGTCTTTTCAAATGTCAGCTCTTTGCATCAGGTGGCCAAAGTATTGGAGTTTCAGCTTCAACGTCAGTCCTTCCAATGAAAACCCAGGACTGATCTCCTTTAGGATGGACTGGTTGGATCTCCTTGCAGTCCAAGGGACTCTCAGGAGTCTTCTCCAATACCACAGTTCAAAAGCATCAATTCTTCTCTGCTCAGCTTTCTTTATAGTCCAACTCTCACATCCATACATGACTACTGAAAAAACCATAGCCTTGACATTGTGGGTTAGATTTCAACATATGAATTTGAGGGGTTGGGAGGGAATGCAAACATTTAATCAAAGCAATTAGCTAAGATGTCCTGTATGATGTTTTAAAAAAAGTAGTGAGAGGTGACATCTTTGCCTTGCTCTTGTTCTTAGCAGGGGGGTTCTAGTTTCTCATCTTTCTGTTGTAGACTTTTTGTAGATGTTCTGTATCAAGACGAGGAAATTTCCTCTATTCCTAGTTTGCTGTATTCATTTTATTTTAATACTTTATACCATTATCAGCATATTAAAAAGCAGAGACATTACTTTTACCAACAAAGGTCTGTCTAGTCAAAGCTATGGTTTTCAAAGAAGAATTGATGAATTGATGCTTTTGAACTGTGGTGTTGGAGAAGACTCTTGAGAGTCCCTTGGACTGCAAGGAGATCCAACCAGTCCGTCCTAAAGGAGAACAGTCCTGGGTTTTCACTGGAAGGACTGAAGTTGAAGCTGAAACTCCAATACTTTGGCCACCTGATGCGAAGAACTGACTCATTGGAAAAGACCCTAATGCTGGGAAAGATTGAGGGCAGGAGGAGAAGGGGATGACAGAGGATGAGATGGCTGGATGGCATCACCGACTCAATGGACATGGGTATGAGTAAACTCTGGGAGCTGGTGATGGACAGGGAGGCCTGGTGTGCTGCAGTCCATGGGGTGGTGGGGAGTTAGACACAACTGAGTGACTGAACTGAACTGAACTGAACCATTATCATTACCAAAAGCCCTTTGAACAATTTAGGATTTCTTGGTGTAGGTGTTTGTCTTTAGGATGTAAAATCAAAATATCATGTTTTAAAGTCTCTTCCTCACTTTGTGGTTATTTACCAACTACTTATACAGACAGTTATTCATTTCAGCTTTTTTTTTTTTTCAATTTTTAGGGATATTTTCCTTTTGATTTAATTTTATTTCTAAATTATGTAAAATTGTACTTTAATCTACAATCAAAACTTGTAAAAAAAATACATTAAGAGAAGTGTATCATCTACTCTTTCCTCAATACATTCTCATAGTTTCCTGCAGGTAACCTAGGTAACTATTTTTATTAGCTTTTGGTTTATCTTTGTTAATGAACCAAACTCGTGTCCACTTTTCAGTCACACAGCAAAGCCAGTTACAAACACTAGGTCCCTGTGAAGGGAACTATAGCATTAATTGCAGGATATCAAGCAAGGGAGTGGGCTTCCCTGGTGACTCAGATGGTAAAGAATCCACCTGCAATGCCGGAGACCTGGGTTCGATCCCAGGATTGGGAAGATCCCCTGGAGGAGGGCATGGCAACCCACTCCAGTATTCTTGCCTGGAGAATCCCCATGGACAGAGGAGCCTGGCATGCTGCAGTCCATGGGGTTGCAAAGAAATGGACTCAACTGAATGACTACACACTTCACAGCATAGCAAGTGAGGGAGTAGGAGACAAACATCAGATTCACTCCAATTAATCTTTGAGTTAGGGGGTTGTAAAAGGTGAAGAACAATAGAAGTTGAGATTAATCATCATTTTGTGATATTTCTTAACCATAGTTTCAAGAGTCAAGCTGTTTCTGGCTTTTGAGTCTCTGACCAAGCGTTTTGTGGTTCTTGGGTCTGTGAGCTCATCTTACCCTGGAGAAACAATGTTGATAATGATATCTATGAGGGCAATTTTAGTACATTAATATTGTTTTCAACAACAGCAATTTTAGTTACATGACTCTATTTGATTAGTATTCAGTTAGCACAGGATTGAGGTCAGAGGGGAGAAGAAAGGGAATAATGTTTTGGATTGAGAGATTAATCATAAACTCAATAAAGGGAAGATGATTTTAGGAGGAATTAGTTTCAAAATTGCCAAAGAGTATGAAGAATTTCTTGTACACCCTATTTCACCCAGCATCCTCTGTTAACATCTTACTTAACCGTAGTGTTGTTACTGAAAGCAGGAAATTAAAATTGATATAATGACCTAACTTACAAATCTTATTCAAATTTTTGTTTGCAAACATTTTGATCGGTCAAAATTTTTGTCCCTTGATGCCAGGGTGGTTGCTGCCATCATGTCCCCCCCTGCTAGTGGGGGACATGATACTATATATATATTTGCCTAGATATCTACCTTGAGGGAAAAAATAATCAGGCATAGTGAACAAACTCAGAGGGATGCTGATCTGGAAACATTTTATAGTCTATGTGTCTGTGTGAGCTTGCTCAGTTGTGTCTGACTCTTTGCTACCCCAAAAGCTGCACCCCACCAGGCTCCTCTGTCCATAGGATCTTTCAGGCAAGAATACTGGAGTAGGTTGCCATTTCCACCTCCATTTATAGACTATACATTTTATCAATTAAACCAAATTGTCACACAAACATTGTGCGTGTTCTTTTAGCAGTAGACTTAAAACAAGCAGTGACACATGCCATGAGTAGTTATACTCTGTGAAAACTTCACCAGAGAATTTTCTTTCTGTCTTGAATGTTGAGGGCAGCAGTTTGGTTAGAAGTAACCTAATAACTTTAAATATTGATAGGGAGACAAACATTTGGTAAACAGTTCAATTGAATTATAGGATGGGTTTTGCCTGGTCTGGATTCTTGGGTCAGTTGCCCATCACTTCTCATCCTGGTGTGGGTGTCATTTGGGGTCAGCAGGTCTTTCTATAGACCGTTCAGTGCAGAAGCCCTTATTAATTGGGAAATATGAATTCAAGAGTCAGTTCCCTTCAGTTTCACTGTGCATGAGCTGGTTAGGAGAACCTGCAGAGAGTCCGTTTATCTAAGTTGGAGACAGCCCTTTAACTGATGCCTTTCCGGTATGCACAGTCTCCTGTTTGAAGGTCATGAGGCAGCTGATCTTCATCCAAAGAAAAATTGCTGTGATAAGCTTCAGAAGCAAACCTGGAGAGTCCTTTTAATGATTCCGTTTAACTATACAATAATGTAACATAACAGCAAGGAGCTATCTGGGAAGTTGAGTCAATTAACAAAGTTAGAATTTAATTTCCTCTGAAACATAATCTTTTTCTGTCTAAAATTACCCTCATTTCTACAAATATAGCTAAATGAAGTCTATTTTTGGGAATTTCCTGGTGGCTTTCACTGCGAAGGCTCAGGTTCAATCCCTGGTTGGGGAACTAAGATACCACAAGCAGTATCATGTACCAAAAAAAACCAAAAGACTAATTTGTTTGCAGCCTAAATCTGGTTTCAGTTAACTTCTCCTGATTACTTACATATGCATAAATTTATCTCATAGGCTCTTTCAAGTGAGCTCTGCTGGATCTTTTTTTTTTCCCATAATTAAGAAGTTGAATATTTTATTATTAAATTGTTTATTCTCCTGCAAAGCTGTTGCTTCACTGTATAAAAATAGTACCAGCAAACACAGTATATTGCAAAATTAAGATAGTAATATTCTTCATTGGACACTATACAACTAACAAACTTTTCTCCACTGGCAGTTATTTCTAGTGCCCAAATCTTTTGACCCAAATCCAAGGATAGCTGTAAGCAAGTTACAATGTCATTTAAGGTTTAAGATAATCATGTTATCCTTGAATTATATAATTTTTGTAATTAGTTTTACCAGAGATAATTTCAGGAATTCTGAATATTTTAACTGGAGCCTAGCCTAAAAATCACGGGATGCTGTGGAAAAGATGCACAGTGTTTACCTGAAGTCATTAGGAAGTTAAGGGGTATTTTCTTCAGGAAATATTGTTACAAGTAGTTTCTTTTGCTAAAGTTGCTTTTTAAGTATCTCTCCACCACTAATTTAAGACAACTCTGCTAGATTAAGTTGTTTCAAAGTAGTTTATTTAGGGGTTCTATTTTCACTCCTCAATAGATTTTATGTATTTCTCATATGCTTCTTCACTCATTAGTTCATCTAGTTCTGAAGGGTTATGCTGGATCTTTTTATAAGGAATTTCAGATTGAACTTTGGTATATTTATCCAATGGAATATTAGTCAGCCACAAAAAGAATGAAATAAAGCCATTTGTAGCAACATGGACCGACCTAGAGATTATCATGTTAAGTGAAATAAGCCAAACAGAAACATCATATGATATTGCTTATATATAGAACCTAAAAAATTATACAAATGAACTTCTATACAAAACAGAAATAAACCCACAGACATAAATGAATAAACTTATGGTTATGAAAGGGGAATGAGTAGGGGGAGAGACAAATTAGGAGATCAGAATTAACATAAGCATACTACTATATATAAAATAGATAACCACCAAAAACCTACTGTATGGCATAGGGAATTTTACTCAATATTTTTTAATGACCTATAAGAGAAAAGAATCTGAAAAAAGATATATGTATAACTGAATCACTTTGCTCTATGCCTGAAACTAACAGAACACTGTAAATCAACTATACTTCAATTTTTTAAAAAAGGCCTCTCAAGGCTAGGAAAGCCATGCCAAGGTCTTACCATCAGATTCCACCTGTGATATCTATAGATTTGGGTGACTTCCTCTCTTTCCCAAATCCCAAAGAAAGTATCCTGAGATTCCTGCATCTACCAGGAGGTGGCCTTCTGTATTTACCTGGTAAGACTGCTGGGAATCCTTTAAGCAGGGTACTGGGTTGTTTTTCCACAAACTTTATGGTTCCATAAAATCCACATTAGCTCCTTAAAGCTGCCTGGTCATATCTGTTAATAATATTTGCTTATTTATTTGGCTGTGCTGGGTCTTATTTGCAGCACACAGGATTTTCAGTCTTCGTTGTGGCATGTGAGATTTTCAGTTGCTGCAAGCGAACTCTTAGTTGAAGTATGTGGGATCTAGTTCCCTGATCAGGAATTGAATCTAGGCCCCCTACATTGGGAGCGTGGAGACTTAGCCACTGGATCAACAGGGAAGTCCTGTCTGGTTATACTGAACTCTATAGTAGTACTGTTTAGTTGTTCAGTCATGTCTGACTCTTTGCAGCCCCATGGACTGTGACTGGCCAGGCTCCTCTGTCCATGGGATTCTTTAGGCAAGAAAAAGAGTGGGTTGCCATTACCTTCTCCAGGGGATCTTCCCTACCCAGGGATCAAACCAGGGTCTCCTGCATTGCAGACAGATTCTCTACTGTACTGACCAAGTCCTTTGATTCTATGCATATTCTCAAATATGCCATTCCAGTCAAAGCCATGGTAATATGGCCAATGTTCACAATTCCGTACTGTTATAAGGAGAACACATTCTTATTGAACATACAAAAATAACTATATTTCCATAAAATAAGAATACTCAGTAACAGTTTCAAAGTTCTGGAAGGATCTGGTAGAGAAAAAAGAGAAATGTTTCAATTGTTCTTACAAAGGTATAGATTACCATGTTACTATGAGCCATAATTAACTTGAGAAAGCTTTCTTAATAGAAAACACACATTAAATCAGTAATATTGCAGACAAAAACCATAAAAACTATAACCACATTCATCAGTGCCCTCAGCCCTACATGACTAATCCTTGTTATGATCTTCTGTTAACGATTTAGTCCCTTAGGGTTTCCATTAGAATTCTTTAATTTCTTTCCCAGTTCAGCAGTATGACCTGGAAGTTTTCAGTAAACTGTATATGTATAAAAAAACTCCTTTCTATGAATCTTCTTGGAGATGAACTACTTTTCTGCAAAAGCATCAGAGTACAGCAATAACTATCTATAAACAATAGGACTTTAAAAGCCATGGTTATACACCTGATTCGGAGAAGGCGATGGCATCCTACTCCAGTACTCTTGCCTGGAAAATCCCATGGACGGAGGAGCCTGGTAGGCTACAGTCCATGGGGTCGCGAAGAGTCAGACACGACTGAGTGACTTCACTTTCACTTTTCCCTTTCATGCATTGGAGAAGGAAATGGCAACCCACTCCAGTGTTCTTGCCTGGAGAATCCCAGGAACGCGGGAGCCTGGTGGGCTGCCATCTATGGGGTCACACAGAGTCGGACACGACTGAAGCAACTTAGCAGCAGCAGCAGTAGCATACACCTGATTACAATGCAGTTGGCAAATAAACTTGGTTACTGTGGTGACATACAACACTTTAAGATAATAACAAGAATTACGACTGCAAAAATTCTACCAAGACATATTCAAGTCTTAGAAGTTTTATATAATTTCTAGAACATCTATATTAATCACATTTACCCACAAAGTATAACCTAAGGTTTATCTCCGACCACTTGACAATGTTTCCCATGTAATTTAACATACTTAATCATCCTAATTAGCTTAATCTTTGTCTCTGAGATGCCTTAGGAACACACTCTGAAGCATCTCAAAGCTAGCTAGAGGTCAAAAGAACTTAAGTTAAATTTGATTGTTGGTGTGGGAAGGAGAGGGTGGAATGAATTGAGAGAGGAACATTGACACATAGACATCAGGCAGATTCTTTACCATTTGAGCTACCAAGTAAGCCTGTAAAATAGATAGCTAGTGGGAAGTTGCTGCATAACACAGGGAGCTCAGCCTGATGCCCTGTGACAACCTAAAGGGGTGGGATGGGGGAGGGAGTTTTAAGAAGGAGGTGTAATATGTATGCTTATAGCTGACCCACATTGTTGTGTGGCAGAAACCAACACAACATTGTCAAGCAGTTATTCTCCCATTAAAAATAAATTAAAAAACAAAAAGATTTTGACTCTTGGGAAATTCATCAAAAATATTAAAAGTTTCAAAACATTTGGTCAAAAAGGATCATAGGTCACTGTGAGACAATAGTTTTGCTGTTGTTCAGTTGCTCAGTCATATTTGACTCTTTGCGACACCATGTACTGCAGCACATCAAGCCTCCCTGTCCTTCCCTGTCTCCTGGAGTTTGTTCGAACTCATGTCCATTGAGCTGGTGATGCCATCCAACCATCTCATCCTCTGTCATCTCCTTCTCCTCCCGCCTTCAATCTTTCCCAGCGTCAGGATCTTTTCTAATGAGTAGGCTCCTCGCATCTGGTGGCCAAAGTATTGGAGCTTCAGCTTCAGCATCAGTCCTTCCAATGAATATTCAGGGTTGCTTTCCTTTAGGACTGACTGGTTGGATCTCCTTGCAGTCCATGGGATTCTCAAGAGTTTTCTCCAACACCACTGTTCAAAGGCATCAATTCTTCAGTGCTCAGCCTTCTTTATGGTCCAACTCTTACATCCATACATGACTACTGGAAAAACCACAACTTTTACTCTACAGACCTTTGTTGGCAAAGTAATGTCTCTGCTTTTTAATATACAGTATAGGTTTATCATAGCTTTTCTCCCAAGGAGCAAGCATCTTTTAATTTCATGGCTGCAGTCACCATCTGCAGTGATTTTGGAGCCCAAGAAAATAAAGTCTGATACTGTTTCCATTGTTTCCCTAGCTATTCGCCATGAAGTTATGGGACTAGATGCCATGATCTTCAGTTTTTGAATGCTGAATTTTAAGCCAGCTTTTTCACTCTCCTCTTTCACCATCATCAAGAGGTTCTTTAGTTCCTCTTTGCTTTCTACCATGAGGGTGGTGTCATCTGCGTATCTGAGGTAGTTGATATTTCTACCAGTAATCTTGATTCCGGCTTGTGCTTCATCTAGGCCAGCATTTCTCATGATGTGCTCTGCATATACATTAAACAAGGTGACAATATCCAGCCTTGACATACTCCTTTCCCAATTTGGAAACAGTCCACTGTTCCATATCCAGTTCTAACTGTTGCTTCTTGACCTGCATACACATTTCTCAGGAGGCAGGTAAGGTGGTCTGGTATTCCCATCTCTTGAAGAATTTTCCACAGTTTGTTGTGATCCACATAGTCAAAGGCTTTAGATTAGTCAATGAAGCAGAAATAAACGTTTTTCTGGACTTCTCTTGATTTTTCTAGGATCAAACAGATCTTCATAATTTGCCCTCTGGTTCCTCTGCCTTTTCTAAATCCAGCTTGAACATCTGGGGGTTCTTGGTTCATGTACTGTTGAAACCTGGCTTGGAGTATTTTGAGCATTACTTTGCTAGCATCTGAAATGAGTGCAGTAGTTTGAGCATTCTTTGGCATTGCCTTTCTTTGGTATTGGAATGAAAACTGAACTTTTCCAGTCCTGCGACCACTGCTGAATTTTCCAAATTTGCTGGTATACTGAGTGCAGCACTTTAACAGCATCACTTTTTAGGATTTGAAATAGCTCAGTTGGAATGTCATCATGTCCTTAGCTTTCTTCATAGTGATGCTTCTTAGGGCCCACTTGACTTCACACTCCAAGATGTCTAGCTCTAGGTGAGTGATCATACCATCATGGTTATCTGGGTCATGAAGATTGTTTTTTTGTATAGTTCTTCTGTGTATTCTTGCCACCTCTTTTTAATATCTTCTGCTTCTGTTAGGTCCATATCATCTCTTTCCTTTATTGTGCCCATCTTTGCATGAAATGTTCCCTTGGTATCTCTAATTTTCTTGAAGAGATCTCTAGTCTTTCCCATTCTATTGTTTTCCTCTATTTCTTTGCATTGTTCACTTAGGAAGGTTTTCTTATCTCTCCTTGTTATTCTTTGGAACTCTGCATTCAGAGTTCTTTCCTTTTCTTCTTTGCCTTTTGCTTCTCTTCTTTTCTCAGCTATTTGTAAGACCTCCTCAGACAATCATTTTGCCTTTTTACATTTCTTTGTCTTTGGGATGGTTTTGATTACTGCCTCCTCTACAACGTTATGAACCTCCATCCATAGTTCTTCAGACTCTCTGTCTATCAGGTCTAATCCCTTGAATCTATTCATCACCTAGACTGTAAATTGTAAGGGATTTGATTTAGGTCATACTTCAGTAAAGCATCTGCCTGCAATGCAGAAGACCCAGGTTTGATCCCTGGGTCAGGAAGATCCCCTGGAGAAGGAAATGGCAACCCACTCTGGTACTCTTGCCTGGAAAATTCCATGGATGGAGGAGCTTGGTAGACTACAGTCCATGGGGTTGCAAAGAGTCAGACAGGACTGAGCGACTTCACTTTTCACTTTCAGTGGCCTAGTGGTTTCCCCTGTTTTCTTCAATTTTAGTCTGAATTTGGAGTTCCTCATAAGGAGTTCATGATCTGAGCCACAGTCAGCTCCACGTCATGTTTTTGTTGACTATATAGAGCTTCTCCATATTTGGCTGCAAAGAATATAATCAATATGATTTTGGTATTGACCATCTGGTGATGTCCATGTGTAGAGCTGTCTCTTGTGTTGTTGGAAGAGGGTGTTTGCTACGACCAGTGCACTCTCTTGACAGAACTCTGTTAGCCTTTGCCCTGCTTCATTTCGTACTCCAAGGCCAAATTTTTCTCCTAACTTTCTACTTTTGCATCCCATTCCCCTATGATGAAAAGGTCTTTTTTTGCTGTTATTTCTAGAAGGTTTTGTAGATCTTCATAGAACCATTCAACTTCAGCTTCTTCAGCATTAGTGGTTGGGGCATAGACTTGGATTACTGTCATGTTGAGTATGGTTTGCCTTGGAAACAAACAGAAATCATTCTGTCGTTTTTGAGATTGCCCCCAAGTACTGCATTTTGCTCCCTTTTTTGACTATGAGGGCCACTCCATTTCTTCTAAGGGTTTCTTGCCCACAGTAGTAGATATAATGGTTGTCTGAATAAAATTCGCCCATTCTCATCCATTTTAGTTCACTGATTCCTAACATGTTGATGTTCACTCTTGCCATCTCCTGTTTGACCACATCCAATTTACCTTGATTCATGGACCTAATATTTTAGGTTCCTATGCAATATTCTTTACAGCATCGGACTTTACTTTCACAACCAGACACATCCACGACTGGGTGTTTTTTCTGCTTTGACTCAGCCTCTTTATTCTTTCGGGAGCTATTTCTCCACTCTTCTCCAGTAGCATATTGTGCACCTACTGACCTGGGAAGTTCATCTTTCAGTTTTATATCTTTTTGCCTGCTCATGTTGTTCATGGGGTTCTCAAGGTAAGAATGCTGATTTGCCATTCCCTTCTCCAGTGGACCACATTTTGTCAGAACTCTCCACCATGACCCATCCATCTTGGGTAGCCCTACACGGCATGGCTCATAGTTTCATTGAGTTATATCAGGCTGTGATCCACATGATCAGTTTGGTTAGTTTCCTATGACTGTGGTTTTTATTCTCTCTGCCCTCTAATGGATGAGGAAAAGAGGTTTGGACAAGCTTCCTGATGGGAGGGATTGGCTGTGGGGAAAACTGCTCTAGTGAGCAAGGCCGTGCTCAGTAAATCTTTAATCCAATTTTCTGCTTAAAGGCGGCGGGGGGCGGGGGGCGGGCTGTGTTTCCTCCCTGTAGTTTCACCTGAGGCCAAACTATGGTAGGAGTAATGGTGACCTCCTTCAAAAGGATTTATGCCAGCATGCCACAGCTCCCAGGACTGTTGTAGTCAGTCCCCTGACTCCATGGCAGGCCACAGTCGACCCACACCTCCACCGGAGACTCCCAGACACTCACAGGCAAGTCTGGCTCAGTCTCTCGTGGGGTCACTGCTCCTTTCTCCTATGTCTTGGTGTGCACAACGTTTTGTTTGTGCCCTCCAAGAGTCTGTTTCCCCAATCCTGTGGAAGTTTTTTAATCAAGACCCACTGGCCTTCATAGTCAAATTCCCTGGGAGTTCTCAGTCCCTTTGCCGACTCTTTGTGTTAAGAATACTGGAGTGGGTTCCTAGGCCCTCCTCCAGGGGATCTTCCCAACCCAGGGATCAAACCCAGGTCTCCCACATTGTAGGCAGATTGTTTTACTGTCTGATCCATGAAGGAAGTGAGACAATAATTATTCACTTAATAAAAGTGACAATAAAAGATTTCAAAGCACAGTTAAGATAAAAACAAAGTTAAAATAAAGTTAAACAAAGTTTAACTTTAAACCAAGTTTAAAGTTTAACAAACGTTTAACAAAGTTAAACGTTTGTTAAACCAGTTTAAACTTTTAACAAAGTTAAAGTATTTAAAAGATTTTTTTAAAAAGCTTACAATCCGTTATCAAAAGTAACTTGATATTTAAAAAAAAAACAACTTGGTTCTCCTAACAGAGAAAAGAAGTTCAGGTTTTTCACCATCCTGCTTTTAATATTAAAATTTGTTTACTTGATTAAATTCATTCTAATCTTGGACAGTCCTGACTACACATAGAATTCCTTTCTAAAGATTCTTTTTAACCTCTTGTATAATATAATTTTCTATATTCATATTAATTTGTCCCTTATTTTCTTTCCATTTAGAAGTAACCAGCTTTAGGGCCAAATTACTTTCTTTTCCTTAACAAAATGCACTTCTGTTCCTTATGCTTTCTCTTTCCTTGCATTCAAAAATGTCTTCTTTAGTAATTTTTAGTTTCAATTACATATATTAATTAGAATTCTCAACTCATAAAATTTTTATTTTCTAGTGAAAACTAAGAAGTAAGCATTAACAATTTTTTTTAAGTAAATCAGTACACTTCAATTAAAAAAAAAAAAAAGGTGTAAGCAATTGTGAACTGTTTGTCATACCAGCATGTCCTGATTGGAAAACTTATGAACATATTCTATAACCTCCTGAAACATACATTTTCTCATAGCATAATTTTTTTTCTTAATATGGTATAAGATATGTGTCTAATAAACCCAACATCTTTAATTTTTTTCTTCATAAGAAGACAAAGTAGGTAAACTTAATGCTTGTTCAGCAATGAATGCTTCAGTATTTTGTATCTTATTTGAAATGATCTGGATAGTCAATGACTTTTCCATCATTACCTTAATTTAGCAAAACTCTAAAGTGGCTCAGATGGCAAAGAATCCTTCTGCAGTGCAGGAGACTTGGGTTTAATCCCTGGGTGCAACGGTCCTTGGGAGAAGGGAATGTCTACCTACTCCAGTATTCTTGCCTGGAGAATTCCGTGGACAGAGGAGCCTGGTGGGCTATCTATGGGGTTGCAAAGAGTCAGAAATGACAGAGCAACTAACACTTAGAGAGATAGACTTAAGACTAAAGTTTTCACTTACAAAAATCTGGAGAAACTATTTCTTTGTTGGGGGGGTGGTTGGAAATCAGTTTATTTTAATGAGACTTTAACATTTTCTGTATTACTTTTAAAACAAAGGTCCTTGTGAGTCACTGTTTGTTGTTGTTTAGTCAGTCAGTAATGTCCAACTCTTTAGGACCCCATGGATTGTAGCCTGTCAGGCTCCTCTGTTCATGGGATTTCCCAGGCAAGCATACTGGAGTGGGTTGCCATTTCCTTCTCCAGGGGATCTTCCTGACCCAGGGTTGAACCCACGTCTTCTATTTGGCAGGTGGATTCTTTACCACTGAGCCACCTGAGAAGCCTGAGTCACTTTTTAGAGAACTTAATATTAGAAAAAAAGTTTGCCTTTCTCCTAAATATTTGAAATGCTAATTTTAAAATTTATGTTATTGAAATAAAATTGATTTACTATGTTGTGTTGATTTCTTCTGCATAACAATGAGATTCAGTTATACATATACCTACAATCTTTTTCATATACTTAAAAAAAATTATTGATTTATAGATGAGTCAGCAGGGTTTGATTTCAGAAATTCCAGAGGACTGGGGGAAACAGAGGCACTTGGAGGGCACAAACAAAACCTTGTGCACACCAAGACCCAGGGGAAAGGAGCAGTGACCCCACAAGAGGCTGAACCAGACCTGCCTATGAGTATTCGGGGGTTTCCTATGGAGGTGTGGCTCAACAGTGGCCTGCCGAGGGATCAGGGGCATTAGCAGCAGTAGTCTTGGAAGGTGTGGCTTGTTGGAATAAGTCCTCTTGGAGGAGGTTGCCATTAGCCCTATCATAGAGGCTATAGCCCTACCATAGAGAGTGCAGATTCCAGGACTGGGTTGCCTCAGACCAAACAACTAACAGGGAGGGAGCACAGTCCCACCTATCAGCAGAAAATTGGATTCAAGATTTGCTGAGGATGGCCCTGCCCACCACAGCAAGACCCAGTTTTCCCAATAGCCAGTCCCTCCCATCAGGAAGCTGGCACAAGCATCTCATCTTCATCCATCAGAGGGCAGACAGAAGAAGCAAGAACTTCAATCTCATGGCCTCCAGAACAAAAACCACAATCACAGAAAACTAACCAAAATGATCTCATGGATCATAGTCTTGTGTAACTCAATGAAAGCAGGAGCCATACTCTGCAGGGCCACCCAAGACAGACGGGTCATGGTGGAGAGTTCTGACAAAATGTGGCCCACTGAAAGAGGCAAAGGCAAACCACTTCAGTATTCTTGCTTTGAGAACCCCATGAACAGTATGAAAAGGCAAAAATATATGACACTGAAAGATGAACTCCTCAGGTTGGAAGGTGCCCAATATACTCTTGGGGAAGAGTGGAGAAATAATTCCAGAAAGAATGAAGAGACGGAGCCAAAGTGGAAATGACACCCAGTTGTGGATATGTCTGGTTGTGAAAGTAAAGTCTGGTGCCTTAAACAACAATGCTGCATAGGAACTTAGAATATCAGGTCCATGAATCAAGGTAAATCGGAGATGGTCAAATAGGAGAGGGCAAGAGTGAACATCAACATTTTAGCAATCAGGGAACTAAAATGGATGGGAATGGGCAAATTAAATTCAGATGACCATTATATAAACTACTGTGGGCAAGAATCCCTTAGAAGAAATGGAGTAGCTCTCATAGTCAACAAAAGAGTCCAAAATACAGTACTTTGGTGCAGTCTCAAAAATGACAGAATGGTCTCTGTTTGTTTCCAAGAAAAACCATTCAATATCACAGTAATCCAAGTTTATGCCCCAACCACTAATGCTGAAAAAGCTGAATTTGAACGGTTCTATCAAGACCTACAAGACCTTCTAGGACTAACACCAGGAAAAAAAAAAGATGTCATTTCATTCTTAGGAGATTGGAATGCAAAAGTAGGAAGTCAAGAGACACCTGGAGTAACAGGCAAGTTTGGCCTTAGGTACAAAAGGAAGCAGGGCAAAGGCTAATAGAGTTTTGCCAAGAAAACACACTAGTTATAGCAAACACCCTTTTCCAACAACACAAGAGAAGACTCTACACATGGACATCACCAGATGGTCAATACCGAAATCAGATTGATTATATTCTTTGCAGCCAAAGATGGAGAAGCTCTATAAAGTTAGCAAAAACAAGACTGGGAGCTGACTGTAGTTTAGATCATGAGCTCTTCTATAGCCAAATTCAGACTTAAATTGAAGAAAGTAGGGAAAACCACTAGGCCATTGAGATATGACCTAAATGAAATCCCTTACAATTATTCGGTGGAAGTGACAAATAGATTCAAGGGAAGTGACAAATAGACCTGATAGACAGAGTGCCTGAAGAAATATGTATGGAGATTTGTGACCTTGTACATGAGGTGGTGACCAAAACCATCCCAAAGAAAAAGGCAAAATGGTTGTTTGAGGAGGCCTTAAAAATTGAGGAGTAAAGAAGAGAAGCTAACAGCAAAAGATAAAAGGAAAGATATACTCAACTGAATTCTAAAGAATATTGAGGAGAGATAAAACCTTCTTAAGTGAGCAATGCAAAGAAATAGAGGAAAACAATAGAGTGGGAAAGATTAGAGATCTCAAGAAAATTAGAGATATCAAGGGAAGATTTTATGCAAAGATGGGCAAAATAAAGACAGAAACAGCAAAGACCTAACAGAAGCAGAAGAAATTAAGAAGGGGTGGCAGGAATACACAGAAAAACTGTACAAAAAAGATCTTAATGACCTAGATAACCATGATGGTGTGGTCACTCACCTAGAGCCAGACATCCTGGAGCATGAAGTCAAGTGGGCCTTAGGAAGCATCACTACAAGCAAAGCTAGAGGAGGTGATAGAATTCCAGCTGAGCTATTTCCAATCCTAAAAGATGATGCTGTTAATGTGCTACACTCAATATGCCAGCAAATTTGGAAAACTCAGCAATGGCCACAGGATTGGAAAAGGTCAGATTTTATTCCAGACTCAAAGAAGGGCAATGCCAAAGAATATTCAAACTACTCTACAATTACACTCATTTCAGATATGAGCAAGGTAATGCTCAAAATCCTTTAAGCTAGGCTTCAGCAGCACATGAACAGAGAACTTCCAGATGTTCAAGCTGGACTTAGAAAAGGCAGAGGAACCAGAATTCAAATTGCCCATATCTGTTGGATTATAGAAAATGCAAGAGGATTCCAGGAAAACATCTACGTCTGCTTCATTGATTACACTAAAGCCTTTGACTGTGTGGATCACAAAAAATTCTGGAAAATTCTTAAAGAGATGGGAATACCAGAGTACCTTACCTGCTTCCTGAGAAATCTGTATGCAGGTCAAGAAGCAACAGTTAGAATGGAACTTGGAACAACAGCCTGGTTGAAATTCGGGAAAGGAGTATGTCAAGGCTCTATTTTGTTACCCTGCTTATTTAACTTATATGCAGAGTACATCATGTGAAATGCTGGGTTGGATTAAACACAAGCTGGAATCAAGATTACCAAGAGAAATATTGACAACCTCAGATATGCAGGTAATATCGCCCCAATGGCAGAAAACAAAGAGGATTTAAACTACCTTTTGATGAGAGTGAAAGAGATGAGTGAAAGAGCTTGCTGAAAAACTCAACATTCAAAAAACTAAGAACATAGCATCCTGTCCCATCATTTCATGGCAAACAGATGGGGGAAAAATGGAAACAGTGACAGATTTTATTTGGGGGGCTCCAAATTCCATGAAATTAAAAGATGCTTGCTCCTTGGAAGAGAAGCTATGACAAACCTAGATGGTGTATTAAAAAGTGGAGACATAGCTTTGTCAACAAAGGTCTGTATAATCAAAGCTATGGTTTTTCCAGTAGTCATGTATGGATGTGAGGGTTGGACCATAAAGAAGGCTGAGCACCAAAGAGTTTATGCTTTCAAACTCTGGTGCTGGAGAATACTCTTGAGAGTCCCCTGGACTACAAGGAGATCAAACCAGTCAATCTTAAAGGAAATTAACTCTGAATATTCATTGGAAGGACTGATGCTGAAGCTGAAACTCCAATACTTTGGCCACCTGATTCGAAGAGCCAACTCATTGGAAAAGATCCTGATGCTAGGAAAGATTGAGGGCAGAGGAGAAGAGGATGAGATGGTTGGATGGCATCACTGACTCAATGGACATGAATTTGAACAAACTCCAGGAGATAGTAAAGGACAATGAAGCTTGGCATGCTGCAGTCTGTGAGATCTCAAAGAGTGTGACATGACTTAGCGACTGAACAACAGTTGATTCAGTCAGTAAAGAATCCACCTGCAATACAGGAGACACCTGTAACACAGGAGACCTGGTTTCAATCCCTGGTCAGAGATCCCCTGGGGAAGGAAATAGCAACTCACTCCAGTATTCTTTCCTGGGAAATCTCATGGGCAGAGGAGCCTGGTGGGCTACAATCCATGGGGTTGCATAAGTCAGATGCGACTGAGCAACTAAAAACAACAACATACTTGACTTACAATGTTGTATTAATTTCTGCTGTACAGCAAGTTGACTCCATTGTGTGTGTGTGTATTATATATATATTTCTTTTTATTTCCATTATGTTTATGGCAGGATATTGAGTATAGTTCCTTGCACTACACACTAGGACCTTGATGTTTAACCATTCAATATATAATAGGAAATAATTTCAGAGAGGAGGTGGATCCAGTTTTCTGGCAGCAGGATGGCTATGGGCTAGGGCAGGGATGCACTGCTGTGGGGTGGGAACTGATGCCATCCCCAAGAAGAAGCTTGCACGGCCAAGTTTAGGGAGCAAGGGACTGTCTTGGCTGAGATGGATGTCCAAACAGTTGGACATGTTCAAGACCAACCAGGAGGAATATGTCAGCAAGCCCAAGCAGGGGATCTGGAAGAATCCTGAGTCCCAGATGTAGTTCAAGGACATGTATGCTACTATTGGGGTGGATTCTTTGTCCTCTGGGAAAGGATTTTGGTCTAAGATGCTAGGCGTGGGAGACATCTATTACAAGCTGGGTGTCTAGATTATCCAAGTGTGCCTGGCCCTGAAGCAACGGAATGGAGACCTGATAACTCTGGAGGGACTACTTGACATCAACGGGTGTTAAAAGGAAAGGTCAAATTCTCCCAGGATGTCAGCCAAGATGACCCGATTGGGGCCATCAAGAAACTGAAGGCACTCAGCACTGGCTTTGGCGTCATCCCTGGGGGTGGCACTTACCTCCTTCGGTCTGTTCCACTGAGTAAACATGGATCATGCTGCGGTGCAGCAGGTGGCAGGGAAAATGGCTCTGTGACTGTCAGTGATATCAAAGTCAGTCTTTTTTTTTTTAAGTATTTATTTGATTTTGGCTATGCTGGTCTTTGTTGCTGCGGGAGCCACGCTCCAGTTGCAGTATGGTGTGTGGGCTTCATGGCAGCGGGTTCTCTTGTTGCGGCTCCCAGGCTCAGCAGATGTGGTGCACAGGGGCTTCGTTGCTCCACAGCATGTGGAATCTTCCCAGACTAGGAATCGAACCCATGTCTCCTGCATTGGCAAGAGAATTCTTTACTGCTGAGCCACCATGGAAGCCCCTATCAAAGCCAGTCTTAAATGGGAGATGGAGCGAGCAAGTGCTAGAACACCTGCTGAAGGAAGGGCTGGCTTGGCTGGATCTGCTGGGCTCCAGGGAGACCTACCACTGGGTGCCAGATCTCCTCTCTGACCTCTAGATTCCCAGGAGAGTACAGCTGAGGAGACCAGAGAAGCCCACCCCTAACTGGGAATGCTGAAGGAGGCCACAGCAGTGGGCAGGGGGAAGAGAGAGGAGTTGGTGGTGAATAAAACCTGGACATCTTTGTTTTCAAAAAGGACGTCCCTGACGGTCTAGTGGTTATGAGTCCGTACTTCCACTGGAGGAGACACAGGTTCGATCCCTGGTCTGGGAAGATCCCACATGCTTCAGAGCAACGAAGCCCATGCACCACAACTCACAAATGAGCCCACGCTCTAGAACTTGGGAGCCACAACTATTGAAGCCCACGTGCCTTGAGTGTGTGCTCCCCAACAAGTGGAGCCCCCACAAAGAGAAGGCCACACCCCACAACAAAGAGTAACCCCTGCTCATTGTAACTGGAGAAAAGCCTGGGTAGCAATGGAGACCCTGCACAGCCAAAAATAAGTAAATATAGAAAATGAAAAAGACTCCCTAACCCTTAAAAAAAAAAAAAAAAAGAAAGAACAGGAGGACTTCCCTGATGGTCCCATGGTTAAGATTCTGTACTTTCGCTGCAGGGGGTGAGAGTTCAGTCTAAGAACTAAGATCTCACAAGCCCTGAGATGTGCCCCCCACCCCCAATTTTTTTAAATATACACATTTAAAACATTATTTGTAAACAGTTCATCTTAGAAGCTCTTATCTCATTTACTCAGTTTCACTACTTATGACATATCATTCTACCAAGTTAATTTTTTTTCTCTTTGTTAAAAATTGAAGTATAGCTTGTCTACAATGTTGCATTAGTTTCTGAGGTATAGCAAAGTGATTCATATAAATATATACAATCAATATATATATATAATTTTCAGATCTTTTCCGATGTAGCTCACTACAAGATAATTAATATTGTAGTAAGATAAAAGATAGTGAATATAGTTCCCTATGCTATACAGTAGGACCTTGTTTATCTATTTTACATATAGTAGTTTGTATCCAGTATTTTGGTTATCTGATGTGAACAGCTGACTCATTGGAAAAGTCCCTGATGCTGGGAAAAACTGAGGGCAGAAGGAGAAGAAGGCATCAGAGGATGAGATGTTTGGATGGCATCTCTGATGCATTGGACATGAACTTGGGCAAACTTTGGGAGATGGTGAGGCACAGGGAGGCCTGGCATGCTGCAGTCCACGGGGTCACAAAGAGTCAGACATGACTGGGTTGCTGAACAATAACAACAAGTTTGTACCTACTCATCCCTGCCTATGAGTAGCTATGGTTCAGACATCCAAGGAAATAAACAGGTGACACTATGGGTGTAATTTCAGACTAGTCCTTGCATTGCTAAGAACTTGAGTTTTCTGAGTTGTGTCAGACTTGGATGCCACCAGACATTCTCAAAACAATGTCTGCTGGCAGCTAGTAACTGCAATCTTACTTTTTATAAAGCCACACAACTGGCTACTTGACTATACGTCTCCCTAAAGTGCCAGGTCCAGAGTCAGTTTCAGGCCTATTCTTCTGAAAAGAAGTGAGGTTTATTTTGTCTATGAAGATTCCAGTTGTCACTTCCAACTACTTCTGCTTGGGTCTGTTGCCCCAAAATGACAGACCAGGAGATTGAGGTTTTAATCATACAAGACTCAGGTCCAGGACTTGGTACTCAGAAATACTTCCAGTTCAGTGTCTATTCTTCAAACTGAGGCAGCACTATGCCCCATTTCAACAGGAAGTTACCAGAGCCATAGTTGCCCGGCTCCCTGAATTAAAATGAGCAGGAGTCTATGGGGTTTTGGGGTCTTTATGTGTGTTCCGTTTCTTGTTTGTATGATATACATGTCATTCAGCCTCTTTGACATTCCCTGAGTTCCAAAGGGCAGATTCAAACAGTTGCTGATTAGGGAAGGGATGGGATATAAAAACAGGGGAGGAACAGGAGTTGGTGATGGACAGGGAGGCCTGGTGTGCTGCACTCCATGGGGTCAGAAAGAGTCGGACTGAACTGAATTGAACAGTCAAGTGGTGGTACAGCCTTAGGGCAGGGTCCTGTTTCCTACTCAAGTAATATGCATAACAATATCTTTGAGTTCTTTGGCAGAACTAGAGCCCCACCCAGGTGAAGGATGGTAACTTCAGGCTGAGCACAAGATTCCTGGAGCACCGCCCTGTTGCCTCACCACCAACGAATCAGAACAAAGTCACACACCCTGCAGCCCTCACCCCAGATTGTGCCTTCCTTCCCTGGGCCCTGTTTGGCCCCTGTCTATTTCATGGTTTCAGGCTAAATGGCTGTTATTAGAAGGGTGAATGCTGGTTTCAGACCCAGCTCAATTGGTAAAGAATTTTGTCTGCAATGTGGGAGACCTGGGTTCGATCCCTGGGTTGGGAAGGTCCCCTCGAGAAGGGAAAGGCCACCCACTCCAGTATTCTGGCCTGGAGAATTCTGGTCGCAAAGAGTTGGACATGACAAAGTGACTTTCACTTTCTTTTCTTTCATATCTAGATTTAGATTAGGTAAAGAGAGACTTCTACTCTGCTAGGCAGGACTATGCCCATGCACAGCAGCAAGAAGTCATGGAAGAAAGAGACCTCCGCCCCAACCCCCCAAAATATCGTGAGTATGAAGTCTCTCAGGGGGGAGTTGTTAGGCGAAACACACTGACTGACTGCCCACCATAGCCAGGCACCTTAGTAACAATTTGCATGAGTTATTTTACAACAGGAGATCTTGCTAAAGAACACAGAACTAACAAGCCACCACCAAAGGTCAAAAGAAGACCACATGCCCTACCATCTCCCAAAATCTTTCTCTCTGGCATCCATCTTGGTTGGGCAATGTCTGCACCACCAGGAAGGACCCTGAGTCAAACCAGACTTAGCCAATGACAACCCAGAAACTAATCCCATCAACATAAAACCTGAGACTGCCACGTGGCAGAACAGTTCTCCTGGGTTCCCCTATCTTGCTGCTGTCCACCTGGGCACTCCTTCCCAATAAAGTCTCTTGCTTTGTCAGCATGTGTGTCTCCTCAGACAATCCATTTCCAAATGTTAGACAAGAGCTCACTCTTGGGCACTGGAAGGGGTTCCTCTTCCTGCAACAAAAGTGTTAAAATGAATGTGCCATGTTCTTGGTCATGTCCAACTCTTTGCGACCTCATGGACTATATCTCACCAAGTTCCTCTGTCCATGGAATTTTCCAGGCAAGAATACTGGAGTATGTTGCACTTCCTCCTCCAAGGGATCTTCCCAACCCAGGGATCAAACTTGAGTCTCCAGTGTCCCTTGCATTGCAGGCAGATTCTTTACTCACTAAGCCATCCGGAAAGCCCAGCCTTGGGCATATTCCATTTCATTTTTTTCCCAGTATATTTTTGTGGTAGATTCTTAGAATGGGATTCCTGAATCAAGAGGTACATGCATATATTTAACTATACTCATTAAATAACAACTCCTCTCTTTTTTCCTCCCCATAGCCCATGGTAACCACAGGGATATAAAGTTTTTCAAAAACCACAAAACAGAAACCCAAAACTGATGGGTATCTTTATCCTTATATCTGTGGCTTTGAGCTTTCTGAATGATATTAAGATAACTTTTCAATAGACAAGCTTTTTGAATCAAAGTTTATTAATCTTGTTTTGTTTTAATTTTTTCTCTAAGTTACAAAAGTTGGAGCTCTTATAGAAATTTGGAAAACAAAGATACAAATATAAAAGTAAGAATCATGCAATTCCACCAGCAGAAGATTACCAGTAACCATTTTGATACGTTTCATTCATTCTTCCAAATTTTCTTCTTCATTCTTCTGTGTGTTCCAGAGACAGCCCCATGTAAGGTCATGCAGTAGGTATATGCATACAGATATGTTTATATATGGGGCTTCCCCGGTGGCTCAGCAGTAAAGAATTGGCCTGCAATGCGGGAGCCGCAGGAGAATGGGTTCGATCCCTGAACCGGGAAGATCCCCTAGAGGATAGGATAGCAACCCACTCCAGTATTCTCGCCTGGAAAATCCCCATGAACAGAGGTATCTGGCAGGCTACAGTCCATGGGGTCGCACAGAGTCAGACACGACTGAAGCGACTTAGCACACACGCACATGTTTATATATGGATCTCTGTGTGTTGTGTGATCTGTAATGATAAAGGTAGGATTACACTGCAAATGCCTGCTTTTTAAAGTATTTTAAAATGGCTATCAAATATTCTTCAAAAACACTCACTATTAGAATGAACACGTATGAAAATCTCATAACGTTTTAATTGTTGTATATTTTCGGTGTTTCTAGATTTTTGTTGTTAAGGATCCATTTTGTGTATAAATCTTGTCTGAGAAGTTTATTTTCTTAGTGTTATTCCTAGAAATGTGTTTCTGGGTCAAAGGATGTACTCGTCTGTATCAGGATTCACTATTCTATTATTTGTGGTCTCACGAGTTGGAGCATGTACACAGATTCACACACTCCCCTGTATGTATAAAGTTATTTTATCTTCTGCAGTCAAATTCTCTTCCCCTGAGCTATACCCCCTATTTTATCTTCTAATCATAGAAGAGCACTCACTTACATCAGCTAAAGAAATCATTTTATTCACCAAACATTTGCAGCAATCTTCTGTCAATAGACCAGGATGAAACCTGAAGATTAGACTGAGACCAGCTCTGTCATTGTTTAGTCGCTAAATCGTGACCAACTCTTTGTGACACCGTGGACTGTAGCATGCCAGGCTCCTCCCTCATTGGATTTTCCAGGCAAGAATACTGGAGTGGGTTGCCATTTCCTTCTCCAGGGGCTCTTCCTGACCCAGGGATTGAACCGTGCCTCCTGCTTAGCAGTGAGCCACCAGAGAAGCCCGAGGCCAACTCTAGATCACAGTTAATTAATATGCTTAACTCACCCTTAGGAAATGAGATGATTTGGCTCCATTCATATTGTGGCATATTCCCTCTCACTCAGCACATTCAGTGGAGGCACCACTGGACCAGACTTGTAATTTCAGTTCAGTTCAGTTGCTCAGTTGAGTCTGACTCTTTGCAACCCCATGGACTGCAGCACACCAGGCTTTCCTGTCCATCACCAACTCCTGGAGCTTACTCAAACTCATGTCCATCGGCTGGAGTCCAGCTCTGACAGGGGAAACGCTGAAGGGATGAACGGGGTCGGAGAAGAAAATGATGCAACCTCTCACTCAAAGCACAGGGCTGCATGTTTATTTTAAGCATCAGGTTTTCTTTTATACTTTTACAAACACATTAGGTCAGAGGTATGACATCTTCAGTTTCCCCTCACCCAGATTTACTGTCTCCATAAATCATTGTTGTCCTTCAGAGTTCCCTCTTAAGTGTCCTTGTGATAACATTGTAACTCAAGTTTGTCTCTGGGCTGTATACCACAGTCCTCAGTTTATTTCTTATCTCTCTAAATCCTGCTTGAGCTCATTAACTCCTAAAAAGACTTCTTTAGCTATTAGTATCTCTAAAATTCCTAGTTTCTCTAAGCTATAGTAAAATATGCTAACACTACAACATACCTTAAACTTTCAGCTTCTAACTATTCTTAACTATTCCTAAATCCTAAACTCAGCAAACTACTTTTGCCATAAACATTTCCCTTACAAGCAGGTTTCAGATAACAATGTTTCCCATGGCCTCAAGCTGCGGCCTATGTGCTCATCCTGGAACATTCTTTGTAAAGGTCCTTGAACAAATGTAACTTTATGGATTATTTCCTGGGAAACTCTAGAAGGCTTTGTGCTTTCTCATGCAAGAACAATAAGCACGTTAACATACTTTCCAGCCAACTCAACCAAAGGAAGGAAAGGACAAGTCAGAATCACAAGACCTAACTCCTTCATCCCGGGACCGTGCCTGCGGGATGAGGAGAGGGGTTGGGGCCGTGCCTCCATTTTGTCAGTAATGCCTAACGTGGCTCCTGACATCCATCGAGTTGGTGATGCCATCCAACTATCTCATCCTCTGTCGTCCCCTTCTCCTCCCTCCTTCAATCTTTCCCAGCATCAGGGTCTTTTCTAGTGAGTCAGTTCTTCTAATCAGGTGGCCAAAGTATTGGAGTTTCAGCTTCAGCATCAGTCCTTCCAATGAATATTCAGGACTAATTTCCTTTAGGATTGACTGGTTGGATCTCCTTGCAATCCAAGGGACTCTCAAGAGTCTTCTCCAACACCACAGTTCAAAAGCATCAATTCTTCATTGCTCAGCTTTCTTCATAGTCCAACTCTCACATCCATACATGACTACTGGAAAAACCATGGCTTTGACCAGGCGGACCTTTGTTGGCAAGGTAATGTCTCTAGTTTTTAGTATGCTGTCTAAGTTGGTCATAGCTTTTCTTCCAAGGAGCAAGCGTCTTTAAATTTAAGTTACTTTAAATATGTTAATTAAGGAGAGAGTAGGTCTTTAGAATATTTGGTGATGGGGCTTCCTTTGTAGCTCAGCTGGTAAAGAATCAGCCCGCAATGCGGGAGACCGGGGTTCGATCTCTGGGTTGGGAAGATCCCCTGGAGAAGGGAAAGGCTACCTACTTCAGTATTCTGGCCCAGAGAATTCCATGGACTATAGTCCATGGGATCGCAAAGAGTCAGACTTGACTGAGCGACGTTCACTCACTCACGTATTTGGTGATGGTCTTGATACTCCAGTTATTTAACATAATTGGAAACAAATTGTTTTGCAAAATGAACTTTGTAGATGTTGAGGATAACCAGTTAAAGCAGTAGAGTTTGAGGTGCAAAAGTTCCAATATTGAAAGCAGGTTCCCTAATTTCTTAATTATAATGGACCTAGCACAGATGGTAAAGAACCTGCCTGCAATGCAGGAGACCCGGGTTCGATTCCTGGGTCACGAAGATCCCTGGAGGAGGAAATGGCAACCCACTCCAGTACTCTTGCTTGGGAAGTCCCATGGACAGAGGAGCCTGTCGAGCTACAGTCCATGGGATATGGAAAGAATTGGACACGACTGAGCGACTAACACTTTTAACAGTATAAATGAGTTTTCCTCCATGCATATTGATTTCGAAGCTCCTTGAAAGCAGAAGCCTTTCTCCCTAGATTTATGTGGGATATTTCATTCCCCATTTCCCATGAAGACCTTCAGAAGAAAGAAAATGCTTTTTATCCCATGTTTTGGAGAGTCTGAAACCCATAATCTGTTTGGACAAGCCTTAACTGGATAGCTGTTTTATGCCAGGCAGGCCAGTGCTGGGTGTTCAAGAGGAGAGATGTTGGTCTTCCTCTAAGAAGCTCAGTCCTCAAAGCGAGGGAAGAGTGACCTCAGAGTACGGCAGGTGGATGCCCCGAGGCTCAGGTTTTCCTCGAAGGAGGCAGACAGGGGTTTGGCACCAGGTAGAAATAAATTTGAACCTAGGCTCCCCAACTTCTTGATTCTTAGCTTCTCTGAACTTCACTATCTTCTTGTGAAAATGAGAACATCAGGGGTCTGAGGTAAAATCGTGCATCCGACGCCCTTAGTACACTTAGCAGGTGACATGCGAGGTCACCTTAGTTGCCACTATTTTTCCGAGGGCTTGGGGAGGGGTTCCGCTCTCAGAACCAGTTATGACTAATTGGGTAGGGCTATCACCGGGAACAAAGGGGAACACATGTGTGCCATCCATTTTCGACGCGGAGCACCTACGTGTACCTCTTTCAGCCTCGCGAGGCCCCTTGATGCCCTCCACCAGATGAAGAGCCTGAGGACGGGAGGGAGCGGGGGTGGGGTCTTGCTGAGACGCAGCTGCAGCCTGGCTCCCCTTTTCCACCAATGTTGCTCGGTTTTTTTTTTTTTTTTTTTTTTTTTTTTTTTTTTTTTTTTTTTTTTTTTTACCAGAAGCCACTCTGGGACCTTGAGCAAGTCTTGGTTCCCCTCTGTTTCCGACTGGCGGTGGGTAGTGTATTGCAGAAACAAGGGACAAGGACAGGGAGGCCAAGCTTTAGGGACATCTCAAGTTTTTAAGATCCTTCCAGTCCCTCCCTTTCCCGTACGTCTCCTCCCGTCAGACGCCCAGGTGAGCTCCGGGAGGGGAGGGGCTCGCAGGTAATGATAACAGCAACCGGGCACCTAAGGACTCCGCGACCCGACGAGCGCTAAACGCCTTTCCTGCGTAATTCTCCGCTAAGCCCGGGTCGGATTCTCCCTGTGGGCCGGGCGCCCATTCGATGACCAAGACGCAGAGGTCGCGACGGCCTGCCGGCGCCGCCCCTGCGGCTCCGCCCGGGCGCTCCCGAAAGGGAGGCCGGGGGCGGGGCCGGGCGGGGCGTGGGGAGGGGGTTCGGGCCCGGCTGGGTGACTACACTGGCCGGCCAGACCGCTCCACACTTGCCTCCAGCCGACGGGTCTGATGGCTCCGCTGCCTTTGTGCCCGACGGTAGGGCTGTTGCTGCTGCTGCTCCTGGGATCTGGACCCGGGCTCAGAGCAGGTGAGTGAAGGGACGAGCCCCCATGCGAGGACTCAGGGTTTCCTGGGACTCCTTCAGTCCTCCCCGGGGTACTTGGAACTCTGCCTCCCCACTCATCCGCAAGAACTCCAACTGCCCAGCCCTCCCAGGGGACCCAGGAGCCCTACAGCTCCCTGTCCCGCTTTGTGTAGGCCACCTGCACATTACTTCCTGGCTTCCTGGGAGACCTGTGTGTCCCCCCTCTTCCCCAAAAGCCCCTGCCTCAGTCATCCCTTCCAGGGACCCTGAACTAGCACAAACCTTCTCAGGGGGTCTCAATGCCCTCCCCAGACATCCCCTCTGTCACCCTCCCCAGTGATCAGACCTCCTCATCACCTGATTTGGGGTCCTGTGAACCCAACTTTCTCTCCGCCTGTCCCTGGGGTCTGCAGTGGGACCACCAAGGAGACACCAGAGGTTGGAAGGAACAGGGGGAGAAGGGGCCTAACCCTACCTGGAGCCAGGGAAGGTGATGTCTCCTTATCACGCACTCCTGGATATCACCCTTGGAGAGATCCCCTCGGCAACCTCCCATTTCTAGGTACATGGATACCAGAGGGAAATATGTGGTCATCACAAGCACAGAGACACACAGACATAGACCACCACCAGCAACATCTGGGCACACATGTGTTGGGCTCACGGACGGCCTCACATACATGCTGCATGCGTGCTCAGTCACTTCAGTCATGTCCGACTCCTTGTGACCCCCATGGACTATAGCCCGCCAGGCTCCTCTGTCCATGGGATTCTCCAGGCAAGAATACTGGAGTGGGTTGCCATGCCCTCCTCAGGCTCAAACACAGACACAAAGACACACTGAGGGGAACATACACACACACAAACACACACACTCAGGGATACTGAGATAGTCCCATAGGAGCACACACACACATACAGAAGCACACACACAGAGTCACATGTGCACACACATACACACATGCCCACCCTCAGGCCCATAGGAAGCCTGGGCAGCCTTGGCACTCCCAGCAGAGGCTGTTGTGGGCAGACAGAGCAAACAGCCCCCAGAATGACCTGCCCCACCTAAGTTGGCATAGAGGGAGTGTTTGCCTTGGTTACAAACCCAGCGCTGGGCATCCACCCATGCTAGGGTTCTCCCTAAGGCTGAGCCCCAGACCCTGAGATGCCAGAGTCAGGGTCGAGTCAGGGTAGGGGGACCTCTGGGGACAGCTTTGGGGTATGGGTTTGGAACTGGGGTCTTTTCAGATGTGCTTGTTATTTTTTTTGTTGTTGTTAAGTTTTTATTCATTTATTTTTGGCGGGATCTTAACTCCCCAGCCAGGGAATTAAACCATGCCCCCTGCAGTGAAAGCACAGAATCGTAACCACTGGACCACCAGGAAGTTCCCAGATGTGCTTAGACTGGAAGTGTTCTATGGGGCTTGGTGGATCCAGGGGTCAAGGGACATTTTCTGAAAGCCCACTCATGCCAGGGGATCTGGGGCTCCTAGGGCAGAGATCTGTCCAGGCTGGAGGGTCATTGCCATGAGCAGAGAGTGGCACAGGGTGACAAGGGCCCCTGTGGTCAGATGGCAGGGAGGCAGATTCTAGAAGGAGGTGATGAGTGAGCTAGATGAGGAGGGGGTCAGGGCATTTGCTATGTAGGGTGTATGTGACTGTGTGGTGGGAAGTTTAATTGGAGGAATAGGAAATGATGAGTGGGGTCCACATGAGGTCCATGTTGAGAGAGGGCACCGGAGGGGTGAGAGGGTGGGGTCCTGCAGGGCCTCTGGCTCGGTGAGGACCCTGAGCTTTACCTGGAGGGGGTTGGGAGGGAGCCTGGGGAGGTTTCAGGCAGAGATGTGGGCAGCTAGGAGCAGCACTGGGCAAGTCCTGTGAGGGTGAGGGTGGTCATTCAGAGAGGAGGGCAAAGCTTTTAACTCTAAACTTGTTTTTATATTTTGTTTCTATTTAATTTATCTCTATCCCCCTAGATGAATATGCTCCCTTTTCTACTGAGAAAAAAAAAAAATTGAGGGGATTCCCTGGCTGCCCAGTGATTAAGAAAGACTCTGAGTTTCCACTGCAGTGGGCCTGGTTCAATCCCTGATCAGGGAACTAAAATCCCGCATGCTGTGCTTTGCGGCCAAACAAACCAAAAAAAAAAAAAAAAAACCAACCCAACAACAACAAAGGAAATTGAATTTGAATTTTGACCTGGATTCTTCAAAGAAAAGTCAGCATGATAAAATCTTGTTCTAGATTTTAAAAATGTGAAAGGGAGATGATTAAAGATACCACAAATCTCTGGATTCTCAGTCCTGGAGCTGTGGGTGGAGAGTGAGCTCCGAGGGGTCAGGCCGGCATGGGAACAAGTTTCTGTTCAGCAGGTCACCCGCGCTGGGACCTAGGATGGGTCCTTTTGTCTCTCCTAGCCTCACTCTCTCCATCTGTAAACGGGAGACTAGCAGCCCGCAAGACAAGAAGGTTGACAACAGATGTTGCCTGTAGATTGGGGAACACGGTGCCTGGTGCCAGGTGAAGCTCAATGATAGCTTCTCCACACTGTGGCTCTGATTGTGTGTGTGTGTGTTTTCTACTTGTTGACTGTGTGCAGCATGTGAGATCTTAGTTCCCTGACCAGAGATTGAACCCCTGCACTGGAAGCACAGTGTTTTAACCACTAGACCTCCAGGGAAGTCCCTGATTGTGGTTTTTGACCCAACACCAGAGTGGACTCTTGGACCTCACCAGAAGGAGAGTGGCTCTGGGATTCTCTGATGCCCAGTCGCAGTGGGTTTGACTGCCCCTGACCCTGAGCCGTGGACTCCTCGATGCCCCTTAGCTTTGTCATCCCAGGCCTCCCTCTCCTGCTGCTATTGGGCGAGGAGGAACTGCTGGATTGAGAGTCAGAAGCCCCTTCTCCCCCCGCCCCCCTGCCGTTCAGGTCATGTCTTGTGTGCTATGTGACTGTAGGGGTCGTACTTCCCATCTGAGCCTCTTCTTTCTCCCATGTGAAATGCAGGGGTTCCAGTCACACCAATTGTGTCCTGCTATGGGCCACAGCAACAGGAGGATCCAGAGAAATGGCTGGGATGGGGTCACAGGGCCTCCCTGTGTGGCAGGAAGCTGTGCCCAGGCAGTGAAAATAAGAGAAGATGCAAAGAATCTGGAAGGCAGTGGTGAGGGGGTGGGGGAGGTCCCTGTAGAGGATGGCAGGGGCCCTGTTTGGTTCATCTCTGATGTCCAGTGCCCAGGACAGGCAACTGGACAGACATTTGATGCACAACCCACCATCTGACAGTGTCTGAAGCTGACATGGGCAAAGGATTGAGAATGAGGGCATTCCAGGAAGAGGGACCAGCCAGTGCAAAGGCCTAGAGGTATGATTTTTTTTCAGATACCGTGGCTCTGTGACCTGTTTTCTCCTTCACGGCTGCCTTGAAGATATTGATAATAATAGAGCTCATTGTGCACTGGTAATTTACATGCATGATCCCATTCCATTCTAGGGAGTGAGGTCCCCTTACTCCCCTGTTTTAAGGTGAGGAAACCAAGGCACAGAGAGTTTGAGTGGTCCAAGGTCACACAGCTAGGAAGAAGGAGAAGCAGGATTCAACACTGAGATAGTCATCCAGAGGATGAGATGGTTGGATAGCATCACTGACTCAATGGACATGAGTTTGAACAAGCTCTGGGAGACAGTGAAGGACAGGGAAGCCTGGTGTGCTATAGTTCACCAGGTCGCAAAGAGTCGGACACGACTGAGTGACTGAACAAAAACAAGTCATCCAGACACTTTTCAGGCTAGTGCCCGTCCCCAGGCCAGGACAGCCCCCACCTTCAGCTTCTAACTTTTGTCTCCCCCCACCCCTCTCAGCTCCCCCGAGGTCACATGTGCACCGACGTGGACTCATAGGATTGGCCGGGACTATTGACTGTGTCGGCCCTCGCCCCGCCTTGGTCTACTTGAAATACGGATGCTTTTGTGGTCTGGGGGGCAATGGCCAGCCCCAAGATGCCATTGACTGGTGAGTGCGTGCTGGGGGCTTAAGATCCCCACCCCCTGTGGTGGTTAAGGCTTATGAGGAAATACCCAAAACTGAGGTTGGGATTTAGATACAAAGCCCCCAGCAAATGGTGCTCCTTGCAGGCAAAGGGTCTCCCGGGCAACATGCCCATGAGGCCAGACCTTGGTGCCAGCTGCCCCCTAGTCTGGCTGGGGGGTGATTACTTTAGCTGAAAAAAAAATCATACATCACTGATCAGACTTATTATGCACCGGAACTGTCCTGAGAGCCCCTTTGAGTCCTCACAACAACCCCATTTCAGAGATAAGGAAAGTGAGGCACAGAGAGATCAACTTGTCCAGGGCCACATACAGAGTGAGGGGTGAGGGCTTGGATTTGAGCCCAGGCGGCCTGACTGGATTCACACCCATAATCATTGCCTTCTGCTGCTGGGTGAGAAGGGCCTGTTCTGTGCCAGGCTGTGGGCTTAGACCTTGCCACGACCTCCTCTCATTTGCCACCACAGCCACGGCCATCCGATGGTGATTCCTATTTTACAGACCAGGTCCCACAGCCACTCATCCATTTCCAAAGTGGTCAGGGGGCAAAATGTTGATTGTCTCTTCCGGATCTTGGAGGATGTAGTTGTCACTGACAGGTCTCTATCCAGCCTCATGTCTCCAAGGCTCCTGCCGTGGGCCCTGCCCTTCCTCCCACACTCTGGTTGTCTGGTTCCTGAACATCTTTCCAGACGTAGCCCCCGAGGCATCACCCCCTCTCAGAAATCTTCTCTGAAGCCTAGCTGGACCTGGCATCCCCTATGGCTCCCAGAATCCCGTCTCCTGCATCCTAGTGTTTCTCACTATACCCATGGCATCTGGCGACTTGTCTGCCTCCCTGTCCTGGGGGTGGGGGCTGGTACTTGGGCTGAGACCTAGAGCAGGAAGAGTGGGCAGGAAGTTCTCCCAGGCAGAGGCAGACTGGGGGCAAATTCAGGAGGCAGGGAGGGTATGGCTGGAAGGGACCAGCGTGGTTGGAGCTCAGAGGCTCAGAGACTGAGGCAGACAAAGGCCAGACTTGAGCGTGGCGGAGAGATAGAGATAGGGCAAGACACACTGGGGTCAGTGGAATTAATTCCCAGGATAGGGATTCTCAGGGACAAAGCCTGGACCAGAAGATGCTGTCCCTGGTGGGTCCTTATTCGCCTGAAGTTATGACACAGGAGGATGGCCAAGGGACCATCCTTGCCCTCACCCACCCCCGATCTGTCCATCTGCCATCCACAGGTGCTGTCATGCGCACGACTGCTGCTATACACATGCTGAGAACTCTGGCTGCAATCCCAAGTTGCAGCCCTACTCCTGGAATTGTGTCAATCAGACTGTCGTGTGTGGTGAGTTCCCAACATAACACCCAGCAGCAGCTGTTGGCTGGAGCGTAGAGGGGCTTCCTGCTGTAGGCGGGGCCATCTCTCCCATCTGCCCCAGTCTCCACCATGCCCTATTGTCTCTCCGACATTGAGGCTAAGGGTCAATTACTATAGTTCATTTCTCCTGTGCTGTTGATTTTGTTAAGGAAAAGGAATATTTCTGTCAAACCTAGGGAAACAGAAGGTAGGTCCAAAGGCTGAATGATTTGAGAAAAATTGGAGTGGTGAGTGAGCCCATTTATTTATCAGAATGAAGAGTATGCCTGTGTCTAATGGATCCCCTTTATGTTAGCACTGCCGGCCCCAGGGGATGTCTGAGTTTGCAGACCCTGGCCTGTGGCTGACAGCTTGGTCTGTGATTCAGATTCTGTGATGTCACCAAGCCCTGATCTCTTGGGGCCTCAGTTTCCTCACTGGTAAACTGGGGGCGGAAATCAAGCCAGCCTGTGGTGAAGATGAAGTGACAGTGTCATGGCATTTCATGCCTAATAGATGTCATTAATGGTCTGTTGAAGAAATGACCCAACACAGAACCTCCAATGAGCAAGACTGTGCACAGTTTCATGGGGCCCAGGATTTAGGGGAGGACATGAACACAGTTCTGAGTAACCCTGAACGCCCCCAAGAGAAAGTGATTTCTCTTTCAATTTTCTTTTAATCCTTCTAATTTCTTGAAATTAGGAGAAAGTCAGTTTTAATTTAGCTAAAACATCTGTGGGACCCTCCCTGATCCTTTTGAACAGAGAGAGTAGATTTCTGGCTTATAGTGTTATTCAAAAACAGTTCTATTCTTAAATTTAATTCTGGCTTTAAAAAATCCTTCATATCTATCCATCTATCATCTATCTGTTTATCTATTACTTCTCTTTAACCACAAGCAGCATGTATTTAATGAGGATAATTGTAACATTACCTGATACCACTGTACATTTTACATGACCAGCTACCTGTAAAGCTGAAAGAAAAATAAACCTGTGGTTAAAAATATTTTGTCGCTCAGGGCAATCTTACTGGTTTTCAAAACAAACCAATAAGAAAAGGAATGAAGTATTTGTTTTTAGAATTATCTTCTGATGGATGGTGTTTTCCATTTACAGTTTCTGTTCATATAAATTTAAAAAGCTGAATCAAGGGAAGAAACAGGATGTGAATAATTGTACAGGCACGATGTAGATAAGGCTGGGATTTGAGCAGTGAGACTCCAAGTTATCTGAGGAGCTAGAAATGAAACACACAGACAACGGGCTCCATAACTTTTTTTTTCTTTTTACTCTTAACTGAGGATAAGCATAGTATAAAATCAACCATTTTAAAGTGTATATTTCAGTGATATGTAATACATTCACAGTGTCCTCCAACCATCACCTCTGTCTATTTCCAAAACATTTTCTTTTTAATTTATTTTTGGATGTGCTGGGTCTTCTCTGATGTGCGCGAGCTTTCTCTAGTTATGGCAAGTGGGGGCTACTCTCTAGTTGTGGTGCGCAGGCTTCTCCTTGCGGCGGGTTTTCTCGCTGTGGAGCAGGGCTCTAGGCTACGTGGGCTCAGTGTTGTTTGACTTGGGCTTTGTTGCTCCATGGCATGTGGCATCTTCCTGGACCAGGGATGTGGCCCTGCAATTGGTAGGCAGATTGTTAACCACTGGACCACCAGGGGTTCCCAAAACATTTTCATCAACATCCCCCCAAAATCACGTAAGTGCTCAGTTCCTATTCCTCCTCTTTCTGGCATTTGGCAACCACCAATTTGCTTTCAATCTCTATGGATTTACCTATTCTAGATGTTTCATATAAATGATGTCATACAGTAAGCCTTTTGTGTCTAACTTCTTTCACTTAGCATCATGTTTTCGAAGTTCATTTAAGTTGTAACATGTATCTGAACTTCATTCTTTTTTATGATTGAATAATACTCCATTGTAAGTATATACTACATTTTGTTTATCCATTCATTCATTGTAGGACACTGTATTGTTTCTGAAACTGTTCACCTCAGATTGGGACTTGAACCCACATGCTGGGACTTGAACTCAGCCAAAACCCAGTTTGGGACTTGAACCCACATGAAGTGAAGTGAAGTGAAGTGAAAGTTGCTTAGTCGTGTCCAACTCTTTGCGACCCCATGGACAGTCCGTGGAATTCTCCAGGCCAGAATACTGGAGTGGGTAGCCATTCCCTTCTCCAGGGGATCTTCTCAACCCAGAGATCAAACCCGGGTCTCCCGCATTGCAGGTGGATTCGTTACCAGCTGAGCCACAAGGGAAGCCCAAGAATACTGGAATGAGTAGCCTTATCCCTTCTCCAGGGGATCTTCCCAACCCAGGAATCGAACCAAGGTCTCCTGCATTGCAGGCGAATTCTTTACCAACTGAGCTCACATGGCTAGGACTCAAACCCAGCCAAAACCCATGGTATCTGGTTTCAGGACCTAATGAAGCTCAGGTTCTTGATGTCTCCTTGCAGAAAGAACTCAGTGAGAGACAAAGTGATAGGTGAGAAGTGGATTTATTCAGATTCAGAGGGAAGCACACTCCACAGATGTGGGCCATTACAGAGGGTGAGTGTGGCTGCGAAATGTGTTGTGGTTGGTTTTTATAGGCTGAGTAATTTCACATACTAATGAGTGGGAGGATTATTCCAACAATTTTGGGAAGAGGTGGAGATTTCCAGGATTTGGTCCACTGCCCACTCCTTGGTCTTTTGACGGTGCCTTGGAACTCTCATGGCACCTCTGGGTGTGTCATTTCACTTGATGACTGAGGATCAGGGTCTAGTCTTGTCTGCCGTCTTGGTCCCGTTTGATTCTAATCGGTTTATATTGTGTCCTTGGGTTATGTCATTCTTCCAAAAGTTGTGCCCTGCCCCTTTTCCTCCTGTTACATTTCCACCTTTTGACTACTGGGAAGAGTGCTGCTGTGAACATTTGTGAACAAATATTTGTTTGAATACCTGTTTTCATTCCTTTGGGGGCATATACATAGGAGTGGAATTGTTGCATCGTCTGGTAATTCCATTTTACTTTTTGAGGAACCCTTCCCTGGTGGCTCAGATGGTAAAGAATCTGCCTGCAATGCAGGAGACCTGGGTTCGAGCCTTTGGTCAGGAATATCCCCTGGAGAAGGGAATGGCTACCCACTCCAATATTCTTGCCTGGAGAATTCCATGGACAGAGAAGCCGATGGACAGAGAATTCCATAGGCTATCATCCATGGAGTCACAAAGATTCAGACATGACTGAGCGACTAACACTTTCACACCATTTTTTTCTATAGGCACTCTACTATTTTACATTCTCATTAGCAATGTATAGGGGATTTCTCCACAGCCTTGCCAACATTTGCTATTTTTCTTTTTTTTATCTAATTATTTAGTGGAGATAATTAGTGTATCTCATTGTGATTTTGATTTGCCTTTTTCTCATGACTAATGATGTTGCACATCTTTTCATGTGCTGGTTGGTCATTTTTCCATCCTCTTTGAAGAAATGTCTATTCAAGTCTTCTGCTCATTGAGCAGTTTGTCCTATTGTTGTTGAATTGTGAGGGTTTCTTATTCTGAATACTGGACTCTATCATATATGTGATTTACAAAAGATTTCCTACCATTCTGTTGCCTTTTTATTTTCTTGATAATGTCTTTGGTATACAAAAGTTTTAATTTTGATAAATCCCGAATTATCAATTTTGTCTTTTTTATTTTGGGGCTGCACTGGGTCTCAGTTATGGCAAGTGGGCTTCTCCAGTTGTGGTGCGTGGGCTCCGGAATGCCCAGGCTCAGTAGTTGCAGGCTCCAGAGCACGTGGTCTCTCTAGTTGGGGTGTGTGGGCTTAGTTTCTCTGTGGCATGTAGGATCTTAGTTCCCCAACCAGGGATCATGCTCACTTCCATGCTTTGGAAGGCAGATTCTTAACCACTGCACCACTAGGGAAGTCTGAATTTTGTCTTTTGCTAATTGCGTTTTTGGTGTCCTATCTAAGAATTTGTTACCAGATCCAAGGTCATGAAGATTTACCCCTATATTCTTCAAACAGTGTTATAGTTTGAACTCTTTTATTTTTAAAAAAAAAAAATTAATGAAGTATTATTGATTTAAAATGTTGTGTTAATTTCTGCTGAACAGCAAAGTGACTCAGTTATATATTCTTTTTCAATGAACTCTTAACTTTAGGTCACTGATCTACTTTGAGTTGGTTTTTGTCTGTGGTGGGTGGTAGGAGTCCACGTTTATTCTTTGGCATGTGGATATTCAGTTGTTCCAGCACCATTTCTTGAAGAGACTCTTTTGTCCTTGTTAAATTGTCTTGGTTCTTTTGTTGAAAATCACTTGGCCCTTAGATTGGTGTCATCTTTGAGCCTGTTTTCTTACCTGGAAGATGGATGTAGCAAAGATGAAAAAAAAGAGTTTATAATGTGATACCCTGATTGGATGAAGGTTGCTACTTTCTTCCCTCCTCTCTCTTCCATCCCTCATCCTTATCTGAACCTCTCTCTGATCCCCACAGCCTCCACCTGAGAGAACTGAGGCTCTGGTGTGATTCTTCACTGAAACCCCAGCTTCTGCAGACTTGGTCTGGTCTAGAGGCAAGGAAGCTATACTAGGGGTTACATAGAAGGATATTCTTAGATATGCCCAGACTCTTAGCCATGTCTTCTTAGTCTACATTAAGAGTTGGCACAGAGCAAAGCTGAATTAATATGGAGACATTAATATGGAGTCCTTGATTTAGTCAATCAAGGACTGAAAATGCCCCAGACATCATCTCATCCAACTGTCTCACTTGGAGTTGCAGGGAAAGAAGTGACCTGCTTAACATGGTGATGATAAGCCCACTTCCGGGCATATTCTCTGTCCCCACACTGCCCCCTTCCATTGTGAGTGGAGAGGAGAAGTGGACCTTGAGTGGAAAATATGTTAAAGACCTTTCTCTTCTCCCTTCAACCTGCATGTTCTGCTACCCCTAATCACGTAAAAGGGCTTCCCAGGTGGCACAAATGGTAAAGAACCCCCCTGCCGATGCAAGAGATGCAAGAGATGTGGGATCGATCCCTGGGTGGGGAAGATCCCCTGCAGAAGGGAATGGCAACCCACTCTAGTATTCTTGCTTGGAGAATCCCATGGACAGAGGAGCCTGGTGCGCTATAGTCCATGGAGTCACAAAGAGTCGGACACAACTGAGCACACACACACACATACACACACAACCATCTAAAAATGATATTTGTGAAATACTTATTAGTGTGTCAGCTACTGGGGCTGTGCCTATTTACAGAACTGCTTTCCCTGAACTGAATGAAGAGAACCAAAATATCTATTATGCATTTTTTGGCTAAAAATATTCTCTTATTCTGTTTGGAGATATTCTGAACTTAGCTGTTTGCTTAATTACAGGTGTGGCCCATTTTCCATTTATGGGCTTGACAAATATATTTTTTTAAAAATGTTAAGCATATAATAATATTTACCGGCAGGCCTTTATTTTAAACTTAACCCTTGGGAGCTAGGTTTCCTTTTCAGTTTTTTATTATTCTTGAATAAAATGAATCTGTTGGGCTTCTGAGGCCATAGAATAGTGAGACCAAACCTTGTTTTTCAAAGGATTTTCTTGCTCAGGAAGAAGTGGGGAGCATAGAGGAGGGACAGACAGTGGGTCAGAAGATGCTAGGCTGGAATCCTGGTACACTCCTTCCCAGCTTTGTGGCCTTGGAGAAGTTACTGAATCCCTCAAGCCTCACTTTCCTTATCTGTAAAATGGGAATAATAAAACTCTGGTGCTAGGTTTGTACAAGAATTGGAAATGATGTATGCCTTTTCTATATTCTCCCAACAACCATTATTGAGAATCTACTCTGTGCCAGGCTCCCTGGTGGCAAAACAGAGGAGCAAGGCTCTGTGGTTTAAAAAGAGAGCAGGAAATAGTGTCCATGCCAATTGCTTTTATAAGTGCTTGTTGAAAAAGAAATCAATGAAGTACTATACATGAAAGTGAAAAATGAAAGTGTCAGTTGCTCAGTCATGTCTGACTCTTTGTGACCCCATGGACTACAGCCTGCCAGGCTCCTCTGTCCATGGAATTCTCCAGATAAGAATACTGGAATAGGTAGCCATTCACTTCTCCAGGGGATCTTCCTGATCTAGGAATCAAATCCAGGTCCCCTGCATTGCAGGCAGATTCTTTAGTTATACATACTACAACATAGATGAACCTTGAAAACACGATGCTCATAAAAGCCAGGCACAAAAGGTCATGATGTCATGTATATGAAATTCCAGCCTAGGCAAATCCATAGAGACAGAAAGCATATAAATGGTTGCCGATTCCAGAGAGGGGAACTGGGAAGTGATTTAGTAAATATGGGGTTTCTTTCAGAGTGATAAAAATGTTTTGTGATGATCCTACAACATTATCAATGTACTAAATGCTACCTACTTGTGTGCTTTAAAATGGTAATTTGGGGGAACTTCCTTGGTGGTCCAGTGGTTAAGATTTTGCCTTCCGATGCAGAGAGTGTGGGTTTGATCCCTGGTTGGGGAGTTAAGACCCCACATGCCTTGAGGCCAAAAAACCAAAACGTAAAACAGAAGCAATATTGTAACAAATTCACTAAAGACTTTCCAATGGTAAATTTCATTATGGGAATTTTGCCTCAGTCAAAATGTATCCTCACACGAGAATGCTAGGAGTCAGAGAGATCTCACTGAGAAGATGCCATTGAAGCAGAGACTTGGGGAATGAAGGAGTCATAGGAAGAGGTGGTGGGAACAGCCAGTGCAAAGGCCCCGAGGTGGGGATGAATGTCTGGGTGGTTTGAGGAGCACAGGAGGAGGGTGAGGCTGGAGCAGAGTCACCCAGGGAGAGGGTGGTTGGTGATGATGCTAGAATGATGAGAACCAGGCTTCTCACTGTGCACAGGCTTCTCACTGTGGTGGCTTCTCTTGTTGCAGAGGGCAGGCTCTAGGGCACTCGGGCTCCTCAGGATGTGAGATCTTCCCGGACCAGGGATGCTGCAAGGTGTTGCAGCTTTCCTCTGGGAGAGATGGGGAGCCAGGAAGCGTTCTGAGCAGAGGAGGAGCATGATCTATCTGATCTACCTTTTAGCCAAACCACTCTGATTGCTGCATGGAATATAGCTGGAGGGAGCAAGGGTGGGAGCCAGGTCCCCGTGTGAGGCTGTTGCAGGGATCTAGGTGAGAGGTGCCTTGGACAGGTGCCAGCTGTGGAGGTAGTGGAAGGTGGAGCCAGGGGACTCGCTCATGGACAGGGGAGGGAAGGAGAAATGGCTGGAGTGTTTGTGCCAGTCCCCCTGTCCTTAGACAGCTGTCCTTTAGCCAACTCTGCGGGAACAGTGCAACCTTGGAGCTTCAGTGGCTCTTTCCTCAGAAGTCCCTAGCCCACCAGGTCATGTTGCTCCAAGGGTGTGGCCCATGGAAATTTTACCAGTATGAGTGCTGGCTCCTGTATCAGCTGGTTCATCTACCAATTTTTACGTATTAGTTTTATCTGTCTGTCCATCCATCTAGTCATCCATGCACATACTTTTTCTAATTCAAACCTAATCCACATTTGTTGTGAAAAATCAAAATATTTCAGAAACATTGTAATGTAGGAAGTTTGGCTCCATCCACCAGCACTAACGAGCTTCTGTTGTTTGGCATGTTGTTCTCCTCCAGATTTATGCATGTATAAACAGACAAACAAGAACAAATATCAGGACTTCCCTGGTGGTCCAGTGGTTAAGAATCTGCCTGCCAACGCAGGGGATGCAGGTTCGATCCCTGGTCCGGGAAGATCCCATATGCCCCGGAGCAGCTAAGCACCACAACCATTGAGCCTGTGCTCTAGAGCCCGAGAGTCACAACAGAAGGCACCACATTGAGAAGCCTGCACACTGCAACTCGAAGTAGCCCCTGCTTGTCACAGCCAAAGTTCATGCATAGCAACGAAGACCCAGCACAGCCAAAAATACATAAAAGTGTTTTTGAAAAGAACAAAAATTGGATCACATTACATACATCATTTTTTTTTTTTCACTTAATATTGTGTCTTGGACATCTTGGAACATCTAGGATGGCCTCATTCTTAAATATATATTTATTTTATTTATTTATTTTTGGCCGTGGTGCGTCTTTGTTACTGCATGGGCTTTCTCTACTGCGGTGGGCAGGCTTCTCAATGTCATGCCTTCTTTTATTGCGGACCACGGGCTTTAGCATTCGTGGGCTCAGTAGCCGTGGCTCTTGGGCTCTAGAGCACAGGCTCAATAACTGTGGCTCATGGGCTTAGTTGCTGCGTGGCTTGTGGGATCTTCTCAGACCCTGCATTGTCTGATGGTGTCTCCTGCATTGGCAGATGGAGTCTTTACCACTGAGCCACCAGAGAAGCCCCCGCCTCATTTTTTTAAAGCCTGACAATCACTTGCGGCAGAGTGTCTCCATCTTGACACTATGGACATTTGAGGCTGGATCTCTGGTGTGGGGGCCATCCTGGGCATTGTAGATGTTTAGTAACATCCCTGGTCGTTACCAACCAGAGGCCAGTAGCGGACCCCCTACCCTCCACATGGGACAGCCAAAGAAGTCTCTAGACCCTGCCGTAAGCCCGGTGGGGGACACAAGGGCCCACAGCTGGGAATGGCCAATTTGTGGCACCAATGTACGTCATTTTGTGGAGACCGTGGTGGTTTATAAGGCTTTGTGCCCCTGTGAGAGGCTTTTGCAGCATGGAGTCTTGGAATTGTAGGGTCAGATGGTGTATTTGAGGCACCCTTAGAATTTATACGTAGAAAGGGCTGGTGGGCAGCCTGAAAAGGAGGTTAGAGGACTTGTCTTGGAGGAGTATTTACTCTGCACGGGCATTTAAGCAATGTAAATTGTGTTTATTGCAGAAGCTGGGGAGGTGCTAAAGGGAGGCCTGGTGAAGATTAGGGAGGAGGAGGGCCATCAAAGGCCCCATAAGCCACCTGCTCTCAGCACTGCCACTGAGTGGGTCTAATAAGTAATGTAAACTACATTCAAAATGCGGCCCCTCACATTTGGTTAATTGCGATCGTGTTTTCCACGATGAAGGCACTGTATGGCTCAAAGTAGAAAAGTTTGAAATTACAACTTTTCCCACGAAAGTTTTGTGGGAAATAAAGCTCCCACTGACCCTACCCAGACCTCCATTTGATTAATTTGCTGGTGCTGTTCTTGTTTTGTCTTTTTTTGAGTGCATAATACATAAAAAATATAACAGTGTGTTTTGTACCTCTTAATTTTTCTTAAATGTAAGTTGCTTCCCGTGTCATTAATGGCAAAATCCATCACACTATTGTAAAGTAATTTCCTCCAATTAAAATAAATAGAGTAATTTAAAAAACTCTATTGAAAGAATAGATTGTTGTTGTTCAGTCGCCAAGTAGTGTCTGACTCTCTGCGACCCCACTGAACCGCAGCGCGCCAGGCTTCCCGTCCTTCACTATCTCCCGGAGTTTGCTCAAATTCATGTCCGTTCAGTCAGTTGATGCCATCCAAACATCTTATCCTCTGTCACCCCATTCTCCTCTTGCCTTCAATCTTTCCCAGAAACAGGGTCTTTTCCAATGAGTTGGCTCTTTTTGTCATAAGGTGACCAAAGTATTGGAGTTTTAGCTTCAGCATCAGTCCTTCCAATGAATATTCAGGACTGATTTCCTTTAGGATGAACTGGTTTGATCTCCTTGCAGTCCAAGGGACTCTCAACAGTCTTCTCCAGCACCACAGTTCAAAAGCATCAATTTTTCAGTGTTCAGCCTTCTTTATGGTCCAGCTTTCACGTCCGTACATGACTACTGGAAAAACCATAACTTTGTCTATATGGACCTTTGTTGGCAAAGTGATGTTTTTGTCTTTTAATATGTTGTCCAGGTTTGTCCTAGCTTTTCTTCCAAGGGTCAGGCATCTTTTAATTTCATAAAAAGAATAGATATGTGTATGTATAACTAAATCATTTTGCTTTATACCTGAAACTAACATTAAATCAACTATACTCCAATATAAAGTAAAAACATTTTTTAAAAAAGCTCTATTTGGGACTTGCCTGGTGGTCCGGAGGTTAAGACTCTATGGTCTCAATGCAGGAGGCCTGGGTTCAATTCCTTGTCAGGAAACTAGATCCCACATGTCGCAACTGACACATGTGCAGACAGGTGCAGACAGATTTATTAATTGATTGAATTAAAAATCCTGTCTTAAAGCTTGGATTTGTAGGGGCAGGCGAGTCCTCTGAGTTGACACCCTATTCCCTTCTGGTAAACAAGCCAGGAGGCCTGGGATCAGGCAGAGCTGAACTGGGGATCAGTCCCCATACCCCTTCTCTGGATTTTTCTTCTGTAAGGTTGAGGTGCTGATGCAGAAAGCTCAGCTTCTCTGTACACCGGTGCCGAATCAAATCTTGGAGGCCGAATTCTGGGTGAAGTAGAAAAGGATAGGTTTATTGCTTTGTCAAGCAGAGTGGGGGACAGAGCACTCAAAACCCACTTGGGAAGATAGTGAGAAGATTTTATAGTAATTGTCCAAAGAGGCAGTATCAGCTCGTGGACATTCTTCTGGTGGGTTGGTGGTGAGGTAAGTGGGAGTCAGCATCACCAACCTTCAAGTCCAACTAGCCTGAGGCGTATGGGCTTATGGGCAGCATACTACTGTTAACTTCTCCCACCTGGAAGCGTTTCAGTATCCGAAAAATATCTCAAAGACATTCTTGTGTGGATCTGTTGATAGGAAAACAGGACCTTGCCCCAAGGCTGCTCTTGACTGTGTTTCTCCTTGGTCTCCCATCCCCTCCCTTCCCTAGTGAACAACTGCTTGAATCTGCGTATTGGAACTCAGGGAAGGAGTTGGAGGAGCTCATGGAGAACTCATGGAGGCTGAAGGAAGGCTGTTTCCTATAGTCAAAGAAATGAGGGACACAAAGTCCTTGTGCCCAGGAGCCCCAGAGGGGCTCTGTCAGTGGCCCTGCGCTGAGAGGACTGGGTCAGATGGGGACTACAGAGCCAGCCCTTCACATAACTGCACAGTTAACACAGGCTTCCATCATCTCGACTTTTTCTGTTACCATTTACTGAATTATAACTAAGGCAATTTTTTGTTCTGTTTTTTTAAAATTTTGTTTTGTTTTTTTGGCCAGGCAGCATGGCTTGGGATATTAGTTCCCTGACCGGGGATCCAATCTATGCCCACGGCAGTGAAAGTTTGGAGTCCTAACCCCTGGACCGCCAGGGAATCCCCAAGGCAGAGTGTTTAAACACAGGCTCTTGGAGTTGGAGGTGTTTGTGTTTTGCCTTCCCTCTCAATAGTTTCCCAGAGTGTGAGAAGCTTAATAAATGAATTTAAGTGAGAAGGATTTTCCCTTTTGGTCCTTTGTTAGTTTTTTCAATTAGGCAAGGAGGAAGTATCTATTGCATGATGATCTGACTGCTAGAGAAGGTAAACCTCTCTTACACTTGCTAATCTTCCTTTTTTAAAACTAAGAAACGCCATTCTGGGGGCTCATAGCCTTCAGATGGGTAACAGCATTTAACTAGACTTTGATATTAGAACTTTATCTTCACTGGCTTGTTTTTTTAGTTAGTTTTGTATATTTGTGGTAAAACATTTTGATTTTCCATTTATGTCAGTGACTATTTAATGCAATTTAATACTATTTAATGTAATTAAATCATAATTTAATAATTGACTTACTATTAGAAAATAAAGGGGATTGAAAAATATCCCTGATGGCTCGTGGTAAAGAATCTGCCTGCAATGCAAGAGACACGAATATTAACCTTGGGTAGGGAAGATCCCCTGGAGAAGGAAATGGCAACTCACTCCAGTATTCTTGCATGGAAAATCTCATGGCTAGAGGAGCCTGGTGGGCTACAGTCCATGGGGTCACAAAAGGGTCAGACAAGACTAAGAGATTGAGCACATATAAAGCTATCATTTTGAAGCGGCCATGGGTCTGAGTTTGGGAAACCCTGTGTGCAGTCATGCTGATAAACACCTTTAATCAACTCAGCTCATTACAGGGTCAGAGGGTCTCAGGCCCCCTGCCTCCTGCTTGACATCCCCCAACCCTGCCCCTGCTCATCACTCCAGGTGCTGCCAAGCTCTCTGAGTGTTGCTCTGAGACAGAAGATGAATTTTCTGACTCTCCTGCTTCATCTTGCTAGGATCTCTAAGGAACTTGTGCATTTTAAGAGGGGATCTTTAAGATTAGCTGGCAGCTTAAGGAGGTCAGTTGCAGCTCATAAGCACCGGCTGTATGCCCTACATTTTACTGACTTCATCTCTTTTCATTCTCCCAACAGCCCTTAGAAGTAGGTACTTTTAGTATCCTCATGTGGACCCTGTGGAAGCAGCCTGGGAAGGATGAAGTGATGTGTCCAAAGGAACTATATCCATGGCTGAGCTGGCTACCTCCAAGCTCATGCTTTACTGTGCCTCAGGAAGAAATTTGGAAGGATTTAATAGTGGGTGCCCCCCTCCACCTCCACCACCCATTTTGTGAATAATTAAAAACCCACAGTCAAAGGCAGGTAACATATCCAGAGCTGTTATATCTTCTAGATTAATAGATATGACTTGAAGATCACAAAATCTTTCCAACCCAAAGGAATGATTCTGTAGCAGCAAACTTCCCAAGGTAGAGGGAGATTTATCTCTGGGTGGCAGCCTTTGCATCTCTGTATAAAGTAGGCCCAAGATGGAAGGGAGAGATGGAATATATAACTATTACCTAAAATAAGCTGTTTTTTTTAACATGGTATCATGTCATCTGCATATAATGGCAATTTTACCTCTTCTCTTCCAATTTGGATACGCTTTCTTTTCCTTATCTGATTGCTATGGCTAGGACTTCTAATATTATGCTGAATAGAAATGGCGAGAATGGGCATCCTTGTCTTGTTCCAGATTTCAGTGGGAAGTTGTGCAGCTTTTCACCACTGAGTATTATGTTGGCTGTGGGAACAAGCTGTTTTCTTGAATAAGTATTTGCAAGAGACTTGGAGAGAAAAGGCAGGGAAGTGCAGGTGGAACCAACATTGATGGTGTGCACGCCTAGGGCCAAGCCCCTATCTGGCACTTTATATACCCTTTCTCACCCAGGCTTCATAATAAACCTGCAAAGTAGTGCCCCCATTTAAATGAGGACTTCACTCAGAAAGTTCACAATAAGATCACACAGAGAAGGGATCCAAAAAAAAAAAAAAAAAAGCCTGGATGGTTCCCAGGCACCTGCTGCTTGTCTAACTTGATCCTCAAATTCAATAGTGTAATACCGATGCAGAAGAGCAGCTTTATAAAAGGGCATACGGACTTTGGACTTCTCTGAAAACATTACCCTGGTGACTTCAGTTTTGTTTTCTGTAAAATGGACTGAATATCACCTTCCTTGGGAGTTGTCATGATGAAGGAGATCACTGGGGTGAAATGTCAAAGAGTTGCCCGGATGCAGTTTATGACCCCTCCTGTTCCCAGCTTTACTAGCTTCCCTTGTGTTTATCTTCAGGTCTCTGCAAATCCCTGTTCTAACTTCAGTTTCTGCATTTCTTCCAGAACCAACGGAGGACAAATGCCAAGAACTCACGTGCAAGTGTGACCAGGAGTTTGCTTACTGCTTAGCCCGAGCAGAGTACAACATTAAGTACCTCTTCTACCCCCATTTCTTGTGTGGGAGCTCTTCACCCGAGTGTGACTGACTAGCCTGACTTGAAATGTTTTTGCACAAGGGAATAAAACTCCTTGTTGCTCATCAACAGCCTCATTCAGTTCTTTGCAGAAGGGAGCCGAGGCCAAGTGTCAAAGCGGCAACCCTTGTGTTTGCTTTCTCTCCTGTCCCGGAACTTGGGCTAGAGCCAGTTTGGTTTCCAGTTTGATTAATGTCAGAAGTCCCATGCCTGTTTAATAAAACCGCAACTGTACTTCTGACTGTATTGGGTTTGATACCATTTTTGACATTCAGCCTTTGTGAAAAAGGGCTAAGCCTTATCTTCTAACCTGCTCCTGATGGCAGGTAGTCAGAAGAGAGCAAACACCTACCATGTGTCTAGATTCTGGGCAATAAACAAGCCAGCCACACGCTGCCCAAACTTGTGAAGTTCAAGTCTAGTAGTTTTTAGCTCGAGCCCACTCCACTTTTAACAGCTAAAATTTATTTCCTGATTACAAAAGTATAATAGTACCCAGGCATTGCTAAAAAACAAAACAACAACAAGAAAAGAAAATAGAGAAATATATAAAGAAGAAAACCCACTCCGATTCTCACAGTCCAGTGTAACATTTAGCATTTTAGTGTGCTGCCTATCAGTCTTGTTGGCAATGTTTTAAAAATGTAATTGAGGGAATTCCTTGGTAGTTCAGTGGTTAGGACTCTGTGCTTTCAATGCAGGGGGCATGGGTTCAATGCCTGATCAGGGAATTAAGATCCCGTATGTTTAAAGGTGTGGCCAAATCAATAGATTTTTAAAAACCTCACTCAATTAAAAAAAAAATGTAATTGAGACTCCATACTGTATGACTTTTATAAGCTTTTTTCCCATTTCTGTGTCTTTAAAAAAAGCTGTGAAAACTTCATTTCCAAGTGTTATTAGATACTGTTTTATAGACTGCTAGCTTTCTGACATGGGCAGTATTTCCTATTCTTATCAATTAGTGATGTAATGAGGATGCTTGTGAATCTTTACTCTCTCCCACCTTTTTATTATTCCTTGAGATTTGCAGAAATGGAACTCTTGCATTAAAGGGTCTGAGTATTTTAAATAGACACCTCGTTTTGAGACACCTGAGCCTGCTCTGAGAGGGTGGCCCTTGCTCTGCTATGCCTGTTCCTCCTGCAGGTGATAAACAGGGAGCACCCCGCCTCTCCTGTCTGCTCTTGGCTAAGTCTGCCTTGCACTCTTCCCCAGAGCACCTGTATTACTCATGTCTGAAGCACGATTTGGAGAGCAGGTGAGGACAGTGTGGGGAGGCCAAGGGGCACAGGTGAGAAGCACTGGACAGGGAGTCTGGCCTGGGCCCCAGCTCCAGTAGTGCTACCCAGCCTCTATTTCTTCATCTAAAAATAAGAGGGACTTCCCTGGTGGTCCAGTGGTTAAGAGTCCACCTTGCAATGCAGGCAATGTGGGTCTGATCCCTGGTTGGGGAACTAAGATCCCATATGACACGGAGCAACTAAGCCTGCACACCACAACTGCTGAACCCACATGCCACAACTAGAGTCCACAAACTGCAATGAAAGGTCCTACTTGCTGCAACTAGGACCTGAGGCAGCCGAACAGATAAATATTTTAAAGAATAAAAAGGAGAAGAGTAACCCTGTGAGGCACCAGGCCAGGGAGATGTAGACGCTGCAATCTCCCTGGATCCACTGGGCTGGCAGTGTCTCTGGCTGATCAAGTCAGGCAGGCCCAGGGCCTGATGAGGAAACACAGGGGTAAGGAGAACATTCTCTCCCCTTTCACTTAAGATATCCTCAGTGGCTCCTCAGCTGTGGGGGCGGGGGTGGGGTGGGGTGGGTGTGGTAAGCGTGACCAGTAGGTTGTACTGGGCAACACAGATTTTCTTCATGTTTCCTAAACAGTCAATTTTTCTCTATGTAGAAGTTTTGATGTTGAAGCTAAAACTCGAATACTTTGGCCACCTCACGCGAAGAGTAGACTCATCGGAAAAGACCCTGATGCTGGGAAGGATTCGGGGCAGGAGGAGAAGCGGACGACAGAGGATGAGATGGCTGGATGGCATCACCAACTCGATGGACATGGGTTTGGGTAGACTCCAGGAGCTGGTGATGGACAGGGAGGCCTGGCGTGCTGCAATTCATGGGGTCGCAGAGTCGGACACGACTGAGCGACTGAACTGATATATATATATATATATAAACTTTATTTTTATTTCAAGTCATTTCTTCAAACTTTCATATGCAGAGTTTGAGGGAAATCTTCAAAGATACAAAGGGTTAATGAATGGTTCATACACTCGCAAAAAAAACCACTTTGGATGCAAGCTGATTTCTGTATAAATACGGGTCCGATCTTCAGATTGATTGCCTTTCACACCTGCTATTGTCACACTGGCAGGAAATCAAAGGCCATAGTTCATCTCATATTTACAATTACAGCACTTGGTGTAATTACACGTTGTTTTATACATCAGAACAGGACAATAAAGATTATACAGTGTGAGGTCAATGTACAACGTATTTCCTTAAACAAATGGACTGGCTTGGATTTTATAGATTACATTCTTAAAAACAAAGCAAACCCTCCGAACAACAATTTTACGTAGCACGGAAGCAGCTCAGCCTGATGATTAACTGCCTGACATCCCACTCAACTACTCCAGCAAAAAGATCCAAACTTTCAATGATTCCAAGTAGAAAACAGTGGTGGTGAGTCTAACCACCATCATTCTAACCTCAAACTGACTGCTTTCAGAGGTTTAACTCTGAACCTTCTAGCAACTCTTATACAAGACACAATCGTCAACCAGATTGTGTTTTTTCCTCTGTATTTTTTATGTGCAACTGCCTCTGCCTATGACAACATCTTCTCTTGTTTTCCTACACTTGACTGAGAGGACAGGCCTGGCCCTGGGCTCCCGTCTTAGGGCTCCGACCCACCCTGGGAACTTCTTGTCAGTCACTGAGGTTATAGCAAGCGGGGATTGTGACCCACTGTGTGTCCTCCGAGGACCCTGAGTCCCTGCCAGCCGTCATGGACTGAGCCTCCCAAGTCCCGGCGAAGAAGGCGGTTGGTGGGATGTGCGGCCGCCGTGTCGGCCAAGCTCTGGGTCACCAGTCCCTGCTGCCATGGGCCGAGGGAGGGGACCTGGCTGTGGCCTCTGATGGACAAAGCAGCACCTTGTTTACTAGGGGCAGAAAATAGGAAGTCTGCTTCCCCCTCTCCCTAGAGCTCAGCCGGCAGAGAGGCTGCAAGGGTCCCTCGGAATCTTGGCAGTGTCAGTCACAAGACCTGGGTTTCCAGCCTTCGGACCTCCTTGACCACGAGATCAATGTTAATAATTGGGTTAAAATACAGGGCCCAGTAAAACAGACAGTTGCAAACAAACTGAGGGATGAGGGGCCAGAACATGGCCACAAAAAGCCCCTGTGTTGACACTTTCCAGAAATGGTTCCACATCCTCTGAGGCACGGTCCTGCAAAAGGAAGAGAGGCGTGTGAGAGGCGAAACCACGGTGGCGTTTCTAGCGGTGGGGCTGAGGCGCTCAGTTCCTGCCCGGGCCTTTCCCCAGTGCAGCGTCTGGCCGCTGGAGCTGCGGGAGACCCTGTTTCCTGTCCCCTGTGCCTGAGACACACCTTTCCTGACCACGTCACCTTCAACTCCTGGGACGGAGCCTGGAGGGGGCTTCTTCAGGGAACTGTGACCAGGTCCCCTCAGGTGAGGCCTTCCCAGCACAGCCCCAACTCCACCCGCTTCTTCGATGAGTCACACTTGTATGTGTTTAATATAATATATACATATATATATTCTAACTTGTTTATTTTTGGTGGTGTTGGGTCTTCGTTGCTGCGTGGGCTTTTCTCTAGGTGTGGTGAGCACGGGCTCCTCTCTGGTTGCAGTGCACAGCTTCTCACTGCAGTGGCTTCTCTTGTTGCAGAGTATGGGCTTTAGGGCGCACGGGCTTCAGCAGGGGTTCTATTGGGCTCTAGATCAAAGGCTCAATAGTTGTGGCCCACGGGCTTAGTTGCTCCTTGGCATGTGGGATCTTCCCGGGTCAGGGATTAAGCCAGTGTCTCCTGCATTGGTGGGCAGATTCTTTACCACTGAGCCACCAGGGAAGCCCCTTTAATATAATATTAACGTAATATTTTCTCTGCTAGGCTGTAGGCCTTCAGAGTATAAACTGTCCTCTTGACCAACAGATTTGCGGTGTCCAGCAGAGAAGCAGGGGCAGAGGAGAGGTTCAATCAACCGGGCATGAATAAGTGGAGTCACTGAATTGAATAAATAACGGAGATTCCTGTCAGGTTCTCACTATTCACCTGATGGGTGGGGCCAAGAACCCTTCGCATCACAGGCTATTTCAGGCTAAAAGGGTGCAGCCGTGCTGATACACTGCTTCTGCCTGCCCAGCAGTCGTCCTATCTCCTGGAAGCATCTTCTGAGTTTTCCTTTGGGGTGTCTCCCTCCCCTATTCTCTTCCATGTGGCCTGAGTAGGGCTGAAGCCAGCCCCTGGATGGGGGGTGAGTGCAGGCTTGTGTCTGGACAAGGCGAGCCCACAAACCCCTGCACTTGTGACGGGTTCAAGGGGCCTGTGACCCAGGTTGGGTCAATCAGAGCAGAGGCATGTGAGCCTGAGGCTTTCACAACTGTTATGGGGAGAGAAGTGTCTCTTTCCTCCAGGGCTCCTAAGCTGTAGGTCTCTACCTGGAGGGATCAAGGGCCCCTGAACACAGGTGCTGTTGAGGTGAAAGTAGAGCTGTGAGAGGGAGAAAGATATTTGGCCCTAAGGACAGTGTTCAGTTCTCTGGGTCCAGCCATGCAGGAAGCCATCACTGGACATGTCCTTTGGTAGGAAAGTCAACCTAGGTTGGTTTCTGTCACTTGCAACCAAAAGTCCTGACTCAGCGATTGTCTAGTCCAACTTTCTCATTTTACACATTAATCTAGAGAAATGATTACTGTCCCAGCTGGTGGCAGAGCAGGATAAGAACTCATACCTACAGAATTCCTCCTCAGATCTCTTTATGTTCTATCACGCTATTTTCCATAAAGCACCCACTTCTTCTCGCTTGTTTATTCCTCAATTATTAAACTCCTTCACGTACACCCCACCCTCCAGGAATTATCTGGTATATTTATGTGGGGAAAAGGCACTTGGAGGCGTACTTTAACAATGAGCACCATGAGAGCCTCCCTGTCCTGAAACGAAGTCGTTTTCCTGTTCGCTGCTTAAGCAGTGTCTCTAAATCAGATTGCTGGGTGTCTACACGAGTCTGAAAAACACTCCAGAGGACTTCTCCACTTGCTATTTCTTTCCCAGTCTCTGTTGTTCCAACCATCTCCAACATAAAAACACACTTACTTCAGTTCACTTCTTGACCAGATCCTCCAAAAGGAGAATAATTCCAGAACCGAGAGTAGCATGGCATTGACGATGAGAAACCGTGATGTCCAGTAATGGACCTCCAGCCAGTCCCAAGCAAACTCAGCAATCAGCTGGTATGGAAGGAAGGAGTACTTGATGAGGAATTCTCGCCACTGCTTCCATGTGGGCTCTCTAAGATCCTTTAGGAGTAAAACACAAGTAAATAAAAGTGCATAAAAACAGACACAGAAAATTATGAGGACTACTTTTACACAAGATACTGTGGTCAGCCCAGAGTTTTACATTTATTAACACACATACACACACACAGAGACCTACACATCCAACAATCTCAAGTGAGATCTCAATTCATCAACTCACCTTGTAATAACCCATCTTACACTAAATAAATGTTACCAAAGAGACTGAAACTCTTACATTGTTATATGATTGTTGAAGCTCAGAAGAAAAAAAAAAAATCTAAGCATGAGATATTAATCAGAAGGTTGAAATGGATAAAAATTAACCAGCTTACAATGTCTTCATCACTGCAAGAGCAGCTCAAACAATTCCCTAAATTCAACCTCTCACCTGTGGTGGAATGATCACAGGTCACAGGAAAATTAAACGTGTACCTTTAAAAAGTAATTTTGGGAAAATGAAAAACTTCAGCGACAAACTCAGCAGGTAATTTATAACAAGAGTTTTTAAACAACTCATAGGGGTTTGGGGCTTTCTTGGTGGCTCAGACGGGTTAGGAATCTGCCTGGAATGTGGGAGACCAGGGTTTGATCCCTGGGTCAGGAAGATTCCCTGGAGAATGGATTGGCAACCCACTCCGGTATTCTTGCCTAGAGAATCCCACGGACAGAGGAGCCTGGCGGGCTGCAGTCCATGGGGTCGCAAACAGTCAGACATGGCTGAGCAACCAACACTTTCACTTTCTTTCAGGCATCCAGAGGCCAACGAAAGCTGAGCAAGACTGTGTACAATGGAGTAGATACTGAGCATCCCAAGAAAAAAGCCAGCCTGATGAGCAGACAGGGATAGACAGGGCTTGTTACAATGGCAAGGTCAGGGGTTCTCTGTGCTCCCAGTCCAGCAAGGGCAAAGAACAGCTGAAAACTGGGTAATTAGAGAAACACTGTGCAAAGGGGCTAATCAGCAGGCTTAAAACGACATCAAGGCTAAAGTCAGTTAGGCAGGCACTTGATCCAAGTGTTTAAAAAAAGGTCTTTGGATATTTGGGAATTCTGTTTCAATATCATACACAATGATTCCTATATCCATGTGACTTTTGATATAAAGAGATCAGAAGGACTGCCCCCAAAAGTATCAATGTAAAGGGCACTACCCTCCAGTGACACAGGGAATCATTCTGAGTCAATTTGATCAACTATTTTGAAGGAATACAAGAGAGCTATGGTGGGTAACCAGCCCTGCCAAAGGCCTGGTGGTCAGCTAACAGGATGACTTCCATCCGTGAGTGGGATGATGGTTTCCTATACTGAGGCCCACAGAACATATACTAACTGGATTTACAAGATCCCTTTAAGAGAACCATTACCAAGCTGGATGGCCCATAAATCTAACCCTCGGGCAATCTGGAACTATGCTATCTTATTTTATAACAGAAGCAATGCTGTTTTTTTTTTTTCCCCTCTAACTATTTCAAGTCTAAAGGGTAACCCCTCTTGCTATGCAATGCAGGAAACAACACAGGCTTCTAGGAGTGGGGAAGTTCCTGCTGTATTTTCTTTGTAAGAGCTCTCCTTGCAAGATTCCAGTGAAGACTTATGTTATTTGCTCTTCCCTGCTAGGCTACAGCCACGTATCCAAATCCATCCCATGATGGGCAATGGTGGCGTGACGCCCCTAGCCACCTGGGAAACCCCAATTAGTGGGCACCACTTAATAAAAATAATCTGAAATACAGAAGGTCTCAGGCACAAAATATTTTGTGTTGCATTGTATATAACAGGGAAAAAGTGAAACCTGTGACTTTAGTCCTGAAGTTACAGTAGATATTTAGTCCAGAATTCATACGGCCATTGAGGAATGCAAAGGAGGAGCTTTGGATAATGCTCACGTTAAAACATTAGGTGAAAAAAGTCAGCACTGTTGAAAGCAGGGCCTGACTGGTTCATAGCTGAGATCTTCTTCTAAAAGATCACCTGGCTCACAAGAGATGTCAATACATACTTGTGTGTGTGTGTGTGTGTGTGTGTGTATGTGTGTGCATGCGCACGTGCTCAGTTGCTTAGTCTTGTCCTACTTTTTTGCAATCCCACGGACTGTAGCCTGCCAAGCTCGTCTGTCCCTGGGATTTCCCAGACAAGAATACTGGAGTGGGTTGCTATTTCCTTCTCCAGGGGAATCTTTCCAACCCAGGGATTGAACCTGCGTCTTCTGCATTGCAGATGGATTCTTTACCACTGAGCCACCTGGGGAGCCCTATAAACTGTACTTAGAATAATCAAAATGGTTGTTGAGGGGAAACTTTCCTTTTAAAGAGGTGTTTCAGCCAACAAGTGAAAAAGGAATGAGAGAGTTATGATACCACGATTTGGCAACCCTTAATGAACTCGGAGATTTAAACAATCAATGATTGTGGGACGTTATGAACCTCCTGATGGAAGAAAAAAACCACACCTATGAAGCAGCCTTGCCAATCCACCAAACCTAAACCAAAGTTAGCCTCTAGACTACTAGATTATAAGATATGCAGCGGACAAAAGGACCTGTTAGGTGACACCAGAGAGACATGTGCCAAAGCTCAAGATGTCAGAAACCACAGGAGAAAATGATCTGGTTTCTACAAGTAAGTGCAGGGTAATGAAAAGAGGGAGGCAGAATCTATAGACCGAAAGATATAAGAGATGTATGTGTGTGTGTGTGCACGCGCGTGCGTGCACGTGTGCTCAGTCATGTCTGACTCTTTGCAACCCCATGGACTGTAGCCCGCCAGGTTCCTGTGTCTATGGAACCTTCCAGGCAAGAATACTGGAGTGCGTTGGCCATTTCCTTCTCCAGGGGATCGTCCCACCCAGGGATTGAATCCATGTCTCTTGCGTCTTTAACATGACAACCAACAAACAACCCAATATGCAGTTCAATACCAGAAACCAAACAACCCAATCAAAAAGTTGGAAGAAGACTTAAACAGACATTTCTCCCAAAGAAGACATACAGATGGCTAATACATACATGAAAAGATGCTCAACATTGCTCATTATTAGAGAAAAGCAAACTAAAACTATTACCTCACACGTCACAATGGCCATCAAAAAATCTACAAACAATAAATGGTAGAGAGGGTGTGGGGAAAAGGAAACCCTCTTGCACTTTGGTGGGAATGTAAATTGATATAGCCACTGTGGAAGACAGTATGGAGAGTCCTTAAAAAACTAGGAATAAAACTACTATATGACCCAACAATCCCACCACTGGGCATATACCCTGAGGAAACCATAATTGAAAGAGACACATGTACCCCAATATTCACTGCAGCACTGTTGACAATAGCCAGGACACAGCAGCGACCTAAATGTCTATCGCCGGATGAAGGGATAAAGAAGTTGTGGTACATATGTACACTATTACTCAGCCATCATGCAACAGTAATTCAAAAAAAATACAGACACCCAGAGCCTATTTACAGAGTGAAGTAAGTCGGAAAGAGAAAAACAAGTACCATACATTAATGCATATATATTGAATCTAGAAAGATGGTACTGATGAGCCTATTTGCAGGGAAGCAATGGGGATGCAGACACAGAGAAGAGACTTGTGGACAAAGCTGGGGAAGGAGAGTAACACTGGAAGAGTAACATTGAAACACACACATTACCATGTGTAAAATAGACAGCCAGTGGGAATTGGCTGTGTGATGCAGGGAGCTCAAACTGGTGGCTCTGTGACAACCTAGAAGGGTGGGATGGGGTGGGAGATAGGAGGGAGGTTTAAGAGGGAGAGGACATTTGTATACCTATGGCTGATTCATGTTGATGTATGGTGGAAACTAATACAATATTGTAAAGCAATTATCCTCCAATTAAAAATAAATTAAGAAAAAAAATCAGAGAATTATTCATTCTTGGGTGTACACTGTGACATTTTAGTTTAGTTTTTTAAAAAGTCTTTACTTTTTAGAGATTCAATGAAATGTTTACTTCTGAAATATAACTATCTCAGATTTTCAAGATAATCAGGAGTAGTAGGAATAGGTATTATTGTGAAATAAACATGGCCACGAGTTACTGTCTTATGGGTGGATGGTAGTTTTGTACTATTATCTTGCTTTTGTGTGTATTTGAAATTTTCCATAGTAAAAGTTCAAAAAAAAAGTCTAATTTCTGAAAAATATCTTTATATCGTAACTTAGGTGAGACACAGAAATATAGAAGTAGTTCCTCACTTTAAAGCAGCTTTTCCCAAACTTTTTTACATTATTACCTCTTAAAGTGCCTTTTAAAGGCTTCTCATAAACCTGCCCCGCCCCATAAAATGTTAATACCACAGATATACTATGTATTTATGTACTGTGGTCTCTGGAGACACAGGTCATCGCAATATGTAATGCTTTTCACCCCTCCAGAACCAACGGCCTTGGGGGCAAAACCGCTGTTTTGAGTGTGCGGTCTCTAAAAGAACACAGGTCCCCAAAACAGAGCCTGACGGCGTGCAGCCACATCATGGTAAGGACAAGAGAAGGGATGATGACCGGGTTAATGTTAGTAGGTCTGGGGTCAGCTGGACCAAAATATCCCAACTCTGAGCTCCTCTCTCAGATGAGGAGGATGAACCAACCTCCCAGCGAGAGGTCCATGATGGCAGGGCTACAAGAGGGGAGCGAGCCGTCTCTCTGAAGTCTGCCCAGAACAGTCAGCAGAGTCCTGTCACACAGCCTGTAGTGAGTGCTCAGTCACTCAGTCGTGTCTGACTCTTTGTGAGACATGGACTGTAGCCCACCAGGCTCCTCTGTCCATGCGATTCTCCAGGCAACAATACTGGAGTGGGTTGCCATTTCCTTGTCCAGTGCATGGCTATGCCCCAACACAAAATAAAAAGTTTAAAGTTTGAAAAAAAAAATAAAGTAATACATGCACATAATAAACACAATCTTCTTTTCAAATGGCACAGAATTGAATTGAATGACAAATACAATTCAGCCTTTTGTCCATGTTGCAATCCCTAGATGAAAACATTGTTAGCAGTCTGTGTATCCTTCCAGAATTTTCTATGATCCACACAAACATGTAGGTTTTCTAACGTGCTTTTTGTTTTCAGTTAACAATGCCACTTGGGCGTACTTTCTTGGGTCACCTTCTCCTGCGTAATGGCTACAAGTGTGGCTGAGCTGTATTTACTCAACTTGCTCCTAACAATGGGCACTGAGGTTGTTTTTCATGTGCTACTGCCAATGATCCTGGGGTCAACATCTTGTTTAATGGTTTCTGTGACTCAAATGTACAGTTCTCATTGATTCTCTGAGGTCACTGGCTGAGAAGGAACAGGGACCAGGAGGCCCAGGGTCGTGCTGGCATTCCTGGTGTGTCCTGCAGGAGCCCCAAGTCACTGCAACACATACCACTTTTCACCCCTCAAGAACCAATGGCGAGGAGCCCAGGAGTCAGGCTCCCAGGTTCTTCCTTGATCAGAGCACTATGCTCTCAATGTGTGCTCAATGCAAAGAAGTGAAATGAAGGTCAAAGAGTAAGTGCTGCTTAGATTTGAATAGTTAGTGACAAACTGCCCTCCAAAGAGACGGCACCAATTTAGGATTGGCAAACATGAGTGTCTCTTTGCTCGTGTCATTATGAAACGTTCTCATCCTTGACAATGTCAGAGGTGAGAACAACACAGGGGGTTGTCTCAGTCTGTTCTAGAATTATCAGTGAGCATTATCCCACCCCCCATCGACTTAATTGGTTATTTGTATTTAGTTTTCTCCATGATGTCTTTTTTAGGGAACAGGTCTGTGTATTTCAGATATTCCATGACTAATAAAAAATAGAGTATTCATCTTATAGTACGGCACTCACTACATTCTCCCTGTAAAACAGAACCAGGTACACAGCGAAGAACAATTTATCAGAATCGAGTAAAGATGATGGTGTGCATTACTTGCGAGCCAGTAATCCCATTCCTCGGTGTACAGCACTGAGAAGAAAGGGCGGCCATCAATGGGAGAATGGACAGACGGTCACGCTGGTGGATGGGGGCCAGAGAGAAAAGCTACTTGCAAAAGGATCAGCTCACCTCATGCCTCTTAGGTTAAGGTTCAAAATCTAGAACGTTCCTAGTGCTGTGGAGACACACCCATAACACAAGTAGAAGAACAGGCCCAGGAAGGATCCACAGCCTGACACAGGGGCTTCAGTTGTGTCTGCCGTGTCTGTGAGCAGTGGGCAGACAGATAACTGCTATCTTATTCTCAATACTTATTTTTTTTCCATTGAAGAAACAGAGTGTTCACCTTATATTCCCAGAGGTTCTGGGGGGGCTTCACGCCCAGGGCTTTCACTCGCTCCAGCTCCATGAGGATAGCTCTTCGGTGGCTGCTGCTTCCTATGGTATACGGTGCCTTAGAAAGTTCTTCCTCTGTCAGAGTTAAAAGCAACCTGGCGGGTAGGGGTGGAAGCAAACTTTTCAGTCAGAACTCCACCTTATCAACACAAATACACACTTTGGGCTTGAGGTAAGGCACCTAACATATGAAGTAATGTGACTAACAGCAAACAAGTGAAAGCTTACTATCTGCCAGGGACTCTCTGAAAACCCTTTGCTATATCATCACTGACTCATCTACCAATTCTGCAAGGTAGGTGGTATCATGTCCATTTTGTGGGTGAGAAAACTGGCTTAGACAAATGAAATGACTCACCCAAGGCACACTCAGGAGGACCATTTTGCTCCTACCCTTGATCTTTCAGCTATGCACTCTGACCTTACTATTTTTCAAAGTGTGTGTGTGTGTGTGTGTGTGTGTGTGTGTGTGTGTGTGTCTGTGTACAGAAAAAAAAACCTAGAATTAAATATCATGATAATAAGAGTAGCTGTTTGGGGGTAGTGATTAAAAAAAGATGACAACAGATACATTATCTGTCCTCTTTCATCAGAAAATGTGAATTCACCGCCAGTGATTCCTCATTAAAGTAGCCCATAAAGGTTTATTCTCCTTCACTCAACAATGCCAGTTTTAGGAAGCTCTCCTCTGGAAGGAAGACAGTTATGCAAAGTACATTGTATTAACAAGGCAGAGAAACTTTCAACCACAATTCCAGGAGGGAGCTGGGTGAGGTGGGAGGTGGTGCTACTCTTTACAAAAAGCAGAGTGGGAGCATTTTGCTTCCTCAATAGAGAGTCAAGTTTTGAAAGTTCAGTTCAAGGGGAAAAACAGGGCATGGTGAGAGGTGGGGCTCCAAGCAGGTTACCTGGGGACACCAGGTAGATAGCCTAGCAGTGAGGATCACATGTCTGATTCAAATGGGTTAGAGAGCAGCGGCCTGGTGGTCTAAGTACATCCCTATGTGATCCCTCCAAGGAAGGGAGGGACCCAGTAAAGATGGACAGGGCTCAGGAAGGGTTAGGGAGCTCTGCTGATGGGCAGAAGCAGGCTGCCCCATTGCTCGGCGATGAGCGTGTTCCTGAAACTAATGGGTTCCTCAGGGCATTTGCACCAGTGCAGTTTGGTACTGTCTGGAGCAGATAAAAAAGCAGAAAAAAAAGTAAAGACTTTTTAACACACAAATGTGTGTTCATAGAGGTCAGTTAATAGACTCTAGCATATACGCATACATAGAAACACACACACACACATACATATGTATATATATATATATATACATATAAACACAGGTCTGCTTAGAACAATCATATTTTCCACTTAAATAAATAAATAACCCACAGTTCTATGTGTAGACCTGTATAAACACTGAAAAAAAACTGGACAGCTGTCCAGCAAGTGATTTTTTTCTCAAGAGCAGGATGATGAAGGTATTGCATTTCTAATGTCCTATAGTTCCACGTTATTATTTTGAAATAAATAAACACATGTTACCCTTATAATAAGGAAGCAACAAAAATTAAGATGTCAACCAATGACATAAAATTGTATGGTTGCTTTAGAAAAGTTTAATGGTTCCCTAAAAGGTAAACACAGAGTTACCTTATGACCCAGCAATTCCGCTCCAAGAGTATTGAGTATTGAAAATACAAGTCCACACAAAAACCTTTATACAAGCGATCACAGCAGCAGTGTTCCTAATAGCCCCCAAATGGAATCAATCCAAATGTCCATCAACTGAAGAACAAATGAATGAAGAACAGAAATACTCTGAACAGGCAAATCCAGGAGACAGAAAGTAGAATGGTGCTTGCCGGGGGCTGAGAGAGGGGAAAATGAGGACTGACTGCCTTTAGCAGGAGCTTTCTTTTGGGGGGTGATGAGAATGTTCTAAAGCCAGACTGTGGCCATGGCTGCACATATCTGCAAATATATTAAAAACCATGGATTATACACTTCAAATGGGTGAGTTTCAGGGTATGTGGACAGTATCTCAAAAACACTGTTTCAGAAATGTCAGCGATGCAGCAGCAGATTTTGCTTCTCACCTTCCGTTTACTCTTTCAGATAAAAACCTGTCTCTGTAGAGGGAGGCCCAAGGGCCTAGCTGCTCTAGCCAGAGCACAACTTCCTCCGCTGTCCATCTGGCCACAGCCTTGTGGACCAGGAGGTGCCGCTCCGAGTCTCTGCTGCTCCAGTGGTACCCCAGCAGGACCACCTGGGGAAAAGCGACACGGACCTTACTGCACAGGAAGATCAGAGATGTCAGCTTCTGAATACATGAGTGTGGGGCTGGGGAGGGAAGACGCTGGGTTGGGAGGTAATGATGCCAAGTCTGTCGACATGGAAGCCAGGCCACAGCACTGCCACAGGGAGCTGGGGAGCATGACCCTCAGGGGGCTCCCCTCTGCTGATTTTCAGGTTGTTGTCGGGGAACAGACAGAAATGCGACTCACTGCAAGGCACCTGGGAGCACTGCACCCTCGACCCCATCGATTTAGCCAGTGTGACTGACTCATGTGCCTTTGCTATTGGAACATTTGTTAACAATAAGATTTTCGTAGCATGGATAGAACTTAAAAAGAAAAAGAGTCTCTAAGGTTTGAAGTTAGTAAAGTGCCGTGCTCAAGACACGGCCTCGGGTCCAACCCTAACACCCTTTGGCACCAGCTTCCTCCTCTCTAGAGCAGGAATAATGATGGTGTCTATTGCATAGGTTGTGAAGATGAAATGGGACAAAATTAACAGTTGCTGGGCTCTGAATACCGGACTCTGTAGATACTTGTACAGGCAACATCCCAGGTTTCAACTTACACAGTGAATTACCATGTGCGATCACTTAGAAGTATTTCAACAGAACTGACTTCAGTGGAAACCGTGGGAGGGAGGGGGACAGAGACATCAACTTACTGCCACCCCAGTTAAAGCTGTGAGCACTCCGGAATAGAAACCCGCTCCCCTGTGCTGGTTCCCTCGGCCTGTGTGGGGAGCTGAAGGCGTCTGATCATTCCCAAACTTCTGAAAGGCTGCAAGACTCTGGACTATGTCGTTATTCTGCTGAATGTCTTCAAATCGCATTCTAATGGCATCAGGAAATAGTTTTTCAACGGCATCCCTATGAAGGAGAGAGAGAGAGAGAAAAAAAGACAGATGTTTAACTAAATACACTTAAAATGTTTAGAGGACAAAATAACACTGATGTCAATATTTAATAATATACCAAGGATTTCCCTGCTTGTCCAGTGGTTAAGAATCCAGCTTCCAATATGGGGGATGTGAGTTCGAGACAGGGAACTAAGATCCCGTAAGCTATGGGGCCACTAAGCCCACGCACCACAACTACTGAGCTCGCATGTCCCATTGAAGACCCAATGCAGCCAAAAATAAATAGATATTTTTAAAAATACATATACCAGGATTCAGAAAGAATGGACAAGAAGGTTGGTTATGGCCCTATTGGTAATAACAACAAATCAAAAACATCTACATGTCCACCGTTAGGGAAGTAGCTAAACAAAACGGAGCATATTCCTACAGAGGAACAATACATAGCTTTAAAGATAAGTTTACTGGATATCACTGGGTATCAAGATGAAGAAACTTAATTCAAACATATTGTCTGAATGAAATAGGAAACTGCGGAAACACAGACCGTACACAACTGACATAAGAAAATATTTGCATTTCCTATTGGCTGCTGCTGCTGCTGCTAAGTTGCTTCAGTCGTGTCCGACTCTGTGCGACCCCATAGACGGCAGCCCACCAGGCTCCCTCGTCCCTGGGATTCTCCAGGCAAGAACACTGGAGTGGGTTGCCATTTCCTTCTCCAATGCATGAAAGTGAAAAGTGAAAGTGAAGTTACTCAGTCGTCTCCGACTCCTAGCGACCCCATGGACTGCAGCCTACCAGGCTCCTCCATCCATGGGATTCTCCAGGCAAGAGTACTGGAGTGGTTCCTATTGGCACATAAATGTATAAAAGCATTTTAAAAATCTGAAAGATGACAACTAGGTCATAACTGAAATTACTCTGAGAAAAAGGAAGACTTGTAAGATGGGGGGAGGTGGGGTCTTTATCAGCAACAATCTGATTTTTTCCAAGAATGTGAATGACTATACATGTACTGCTTATATTATTAAAAATTCACTCGTAAAAAAAGAAAAAAGGTGAAGTTCAGTTGTAAAAATTAGACCAACCATCAGGCGATGCTGTAGGGCTCTTTATCTTCAATTATACACAATTAAAAAATCTTTTTTTTTTTCCCTCCCAGAGAACCCTTTTTCAATTTAAGATTAACCTACAGATAAACCAAGGCTGACAGGTCAGAGCAAAGTGTTTGTAAATACAGTTCCTGTGAAAAAGAGAATGCTGGGTTAATGTTTTAATGGAACTTCCTGGTACTCTGTTGATAGAGAGAAGGCAACAAAAAAGATTTTAGCCTCATAGACCTCCCAGGAACAGGATGAACATTATGAATAGAAGAAGGAAAAAACCCACCGTCTGAAGGTCTTATCTGCTGTGTGATGCCACGCATGAGAAACTCTATGAATGTGATAAGTACAACAGAGTTTTAATCAGAGATTAGGAAAATCAGCATTACACTAATTATTCAGAATCATACAGTTAGACCATTTTCTCTATTAGACCTAGGGTGTTCTCAGTGAACACAAATCAGTCAGAAGTATCATGTACCAAGGGTTACAGAAAATGGTCTGATAACCAGTTTCTTTCTTTCCCTCATTTATAATAAATAATAAACATATCACGGTCACCTGTGAGGAAGGGAGTCAGGACTTGGAGGCCCTTGAGCCCCCTGACTCACATGCCAGCGGATCCAGAGTGACCTCCGAGGCAGTGGTCTCCACGTCTCTGGCCTTTCCAGACGTGGCTGCTCCCATTAAGAGAAAGCACACTGTACAAGCCCAGTGAGCTACCCACATGGACTTAAGCCTTACCTGAGGAGAATATTGACTTTGGGGAAACCTTCCCATTTTTCTCTGCATTCTGGACACTCTGTTTTCTTCGAAGAGGTCCACCACAGAGCTAGGCAGTGCCGGCAGAAGCTGTGCCCACAGTTCAAGGTGGTGGGGTTAACCAGGATGTCGTAACAGCAGTGGCAGGAGAATTCATTAATGGAAATCTGAGGGCTGGCGCTCTGGAGCGGCTCATTTTTCTCAAGGCTTGCTGCATCCAGATCATTCTGCGGAGACTCCTCCATCTCTTAGCAAATTCTGGAATCCATAGACATGGAAAATTACAGACTCAGGAGGCCGATGCAAGACGACATTAAATCTAGGGAAAAAAGACAGACAAACAACAGAAACAGGACAAATAATTTAGCAGGTGTTTGAGATGACAGATATTATATTAAAGCTCTGATTTTTAAATGTGACAAACTTGGTTTCTAAAAATTTACATTCCGTAAACCACATAAACATCAATAAAATTTTCAACCTACTGTCATACTTTCAAAAATTAAGTAAAGCAAAAGAGTGCAGAGGAAAGTTCAGTGGGCTCGGCTGGGGGGAGGCTGGAGAATTCTAGATCCTTCCCTGCTAACTTCCTTGGAAGATTTAATTTCTCTGGCCTCAGTTTTCTCAATGAAATCTGTGACGTCCTTTCAATGTACATAACTTTGAATAAAGCAGATTCTTGGCCCACTAAAACGTCTGGAGTTGGCAATAACAGATGCACTTCATATAAACAACAGACTTTATCCAAACAAATCTGCCTTCCCCTGATGTAATTATTTAACATCTGACTTCAGAGGCTCCCATTGGGACGGTACCTGGAAGAGTGGCCTGGTTCTCTGAGATGCCCCATGCCAGGTCTACTTGCCTGGGGCTAAATATCCCTCCTCTCTCCCCAGATCAACCCAAACATGCACATCCTGCCTTCTGGATCCCGCAAGTTCGGTGCCACAGAAACATGCTAATGTCACTAACAAGCTAATGGCAAAGGAGCATTCTCTTCTCATTCTTATCTGGGTCTTAAGGGATTTTTATTGAGAAGCAGTATGATGAGGGCATGGAGTTAGAAGTTCAACTCTGCATCTCTGGGACTAAGTTACCTGGGCTCTCCGAGCCTTCTTTCCTCAACTTCAGTGTCTTATGAGGGTTGTGCTGTGCTAAGCTGCTTCAGTCTTGTCCTCCTCTTTGTGGCCCCATGGACTGCAGACCATCAGACTCCTCTGTCCATGGGATTCTCCAGGCAAGAATACTGGAGTGGGTTGCCCCTTCTCCAAGGGATCTCTCCAACTTCAGGGATCAAACCCATATCTCTTATGTCTCCTGCATTGGCAGGTGGGTTCTTTACCACTAGCGCCACCTGGGAAGCCCTTGTGAGGGTTAGAAATGGCGAACCAGGGCGGTGGATGGTGTAAACAGGGGCTAAAGAAATTTATTATTCATATTGCTACTGGAATTAGCATGGCACAGACACTGGTGAGGAAATTTCTCAATCTCGCTATTATTACAGGAAAGTAAATTGCTGCCGATCACCCACACTGGTCTCGCAGAGAAGGGGTCTTTGCAGGTACAGTGGTTGAGAACACAGGTCCCAGGGCTGGGCGTTCTTACCCCAGCTCTGCCACTGACCAGCTCTGCCCTCTGGATTTGAATCTCAGGTCTCTCATCTATTAATAGGGGTGGTAATAGGGGTTCCCTGGTGGCTCAGTGGTAAAGGATTGTCTGCAATGCAGGAGACATAGGTTTGATCCTTGGGTCAGGAAGATCCCCTAGAGAAGGAAATGGCAACTCACTCCAGGATTCTTGCCTGGGAAATTCCATGGACAGAGGAGTCTGGTGGGCTAAAATCCATGGGATCACTACTGCTACTAACTGCTACTAACTGCTACTGCTGCTACTGCTGCTGTCGCTTCAGTTGTGTCTGACTCTGTGCGACCCCATAGACGGCAGCCCACCAGGCTCCCCCGCCCCTGGGATTCTCCAGGCAAGAACGCTGGAGTGGGTTGACATTTCCTTCTCCAATGCGTGAAAGTGAAAAGTGAAAGTGAAGTTGCTCAGTCATGTCCGACTCTTAGCGATCCCATGGACTGCAGCCTACCAGGCTCCTCCGTCCATGGGATTTTCTAGGCAAGAGTACTGGAGTGGGGTGCCATTGCCTTCTCCAACTTAGCAACTAAACAACAACAACAAACAACAATAGTATTTACCTCATTGGGAGGTTTTGAGAGTTAGAAAAGAGAATACCATTGAAGTGCCTGGCATATGGTAAGTAGATCATAAACGGTAACAATTTCTCTGATTTTCAGGGAATTGTATCACTTTTTACAGGGCACAAATTTTAAATTAAGCATGATAACACTATTTTAAACAAGAAAATTTATAAACACGAGAATACAAATCATGGCTACTGTTTGGTGGTCTGCTGCCCCTCTGATCCACTACAGCTTTCTGAATCCCTAAGAAACAATTGTGTCAGAGAAGTATGCTCAGCATCAATGAGATGCACTGAAAACTGCAATGCCTACAGTCAGCAGTGGTCAACAGAAAGGACCCAGTTCTTCTCCATGACAACGCCCAGCAACCAATGCTTCAAAAGTTGAACAAATTGTGCTACGAACTTTTGTCTCATCGACCACATTCACCTGAGCTCTTGCCAACTGATTACCACTTCTTTGAGCATCTCAACAACTTTTTGCAGGGACAATGCTTCCACAAACCAGCAGGAGGCAGAAAATGCTTTTGAAGAGTTTGTCAAATCCTGAAGCACAGATTTCTATACTACAGGAATAAACATATTATTGCTCATTGGCAAAAGTGGTGTTGATTGTAATGGTCCCTATTTTGATTAATAATGATGTGTTTGAGCCTAGTTATAATGATTTAAAATTCACAACTTTAATTAAAGCGCAATTACATTTGCACGAACCTAATGTTAGTAGGCTATGGTCTTTCCAGTAGTCATATACGGGTATGAGAGCTGGACCATAAAGAAGGCACTGAGCTGAAGAATTGATGCTTTTGAACTGTGGTGTTGGAGAAGACTCTTCAGAGTCCTCTGGACAGCAAGGAGATCAAACCAGTCAATCCTAAAGGAAATCAACTGTGAATACCCTTTGGAAGAACTGATGCTGGAGCTGAAGCTCCAATACTTTGGCCACCTGATGCGAAAAGCTGACTCACTGGAAAAGACCCTGATGCTGGGAAAGATTGAGGGCAAGAGGAGAAGGGGGTGACAGAGGATGAGAAGGTTGGATGGCATCACTGATTTAATGGACATGAACTTGGGCAAACTCCACAAGATGGTGAGGGACAGGGAAGCCTGGAGTGCTGCAGTCCATGGGGTCAAGAAGAATTGGACATGACTTGGTGATGGAACAACATTAATAGTTGGTTTGTTGGGTGGGAGAGGATCATGATTTTTTTTGTTTTGGTTTTCTGCATTTACCAAGCTGTTCTTTAATGAAAATGATGTTATAATAACTGTAAGAATACAGAGAAAAAATCATAAAAATAAACCACATTTGCTGATTATTTGTATGTTTTTAAAAAGTTTTAAAAAATTAACTGAATTTCATTTTGGGCTGCACTGGGTCTGCATTGCTGTGTTTGGGCTTCCCCCAGCTGTGGCAAGAGAGGGCTTCCTCATGTGGGGTGCAAGCTTCTCCCTGTGGTGGCTTCTCTTGTTGCCAAGCTCAGGCTCGAGGGTATTGCGGGCTTCAGTAGTTGAGGCTCATAGGCTCAAGCTGCCCTGTGGCATGTGGAATCTTCCCAAACCAAAGACTGAACCGGTGTCCCTTGCATAGGCAGGCAGATTTTTAACCACTGGACAGGGAAGTCTTATCCGTATGTTTAAGAAACATTTAAACATTTTCTACTTTCCTCTGGGCAATCTCTTCAAATTACTAAGGACGTGAGAGAGCTCATATATACAGGCTTTCAGAGAAAGGAATCATCATTTTGATAAAGTGATTCCTTTATTTGTCCAATACTGATTAAACAACTACCACGTGGACAGAGTTATCCTAGGAAATAATCATTGGACCATTTTTAGCTACTGAGCATCACCAAGGAGCTGGACACTGGTGGGCACCTGAAGTGCATTCACGAGCACATCTACATTCACTGTTGGAGGCAGGATACAGAGGCTTCTGGTGAGGGCTGCAAGGGGGTGAGAAGAGATGGGCCTGATCTGGGTGCTGTTCTTGGTGCTTCCTAGGGAGCAGTGAGTGATACACCTAGAGATACAAGTCTGATACAGAGTCCTGTGTTCCATGCCTGGTTCATGACATGAGGGCAGATGAGGGCACATAAAGGTTTTGGAGGCAAATGAAATCAGTAAAGCTGTGCTTGAGGAGTGGGCTTCCCTGGTAATTCAGCTGGTAAAGAATCCACCTGCAGTGCAGGAGACTCTGGTTTGATTCCTGGGTCAGGAAGATCTGCTGGAGAAGGGATAGGCTACTCATTCCAGTGCTTGAGGATGATAAATCTCATCAGGAAGGTGGGCTGGGCTGGGACAAAGTGGAAGGGAGGTGCTGTAACTTCTGCGACTATGGTGACAAACATGAAAATGCAAAGAAAGAGATCAATCTATGCAAGAGATATTACAAAAGTCATTTCTGAGCTTTGGCGACTAGGGAGAAGAATGATCAAAGAGGTTGTCTAGGTTCTAGAACTGGGGAAGTAGATGGTTCTGCTGACAGAAATGGGTCACAGCAGGGACTTTCCTCATGGTCCTGTGGTTAACACTCTGCACTCCTGATGCAGGGGGCCCCGGTTTGATTCCTGGTCAGGGAACTAGATCCCACATACTCCAACTAAGAGCCTGCACGCTGCAACCAAAGCTCTGGCACAACTGAATAAATATTTTTTTAAAAAAATGAGTCCCTGTAAACTAATGGGGCCCAGCTTGAAGAGAAGGTAAGTCGAATTTCAGAAAAGTTGAGTTTGAGGTGATGACACAGTTTCCAAGAGCTGCCTAGTGAGCATGTGGAGATATGAAACTGTAGTTGTGAGATAAGGGAGAGGCCAAGTGTATGGATCTCGAAGTCATTTGAAATGGCAACATATATGGAAATAAATTTCTCACAACCTTTTAAAACTAGAATGCACCAATAATTCTTGGTTTGTCAGATCTGAAAGCTATTTCTCATGAGAGAAAATAAGGTATCAAAAGTGTATTTTAAGTCATGTTTGGAAAAGCTGAGGCGGCCACTAACTCTGTTTTTTAATTGCCTTCGACAAACTAGAAACTGCACGGACTTGGATTACTTCTTAGGAATTCTGCTCATTTCATTTTACTCTAAATTGAAAAACTGGAAGTTAACAGAGAAAGGGTGCACAACTTAGCTGAATTCAACTGATCTTTTCTGCTATTTTTGTGTAAGTATTTGGTTTTTTCCATTAAAGACAGCAACAGGAAAGCAAAAGGAGGAAAGTGCCTCCTAGGTGATAAAAATCTAGCTCAGATACTAAAGTTCCAAGCTGTGGCCTTTTGACTTGGAAAAACACACCCTCCTGCACTGCAAAGGCCTGTTTGAGGATGTTTATAATGATTCTCTACAACTCAGCACACAGAGCAATGGGCTGGAACTGAGAGAACCTTCGCTGGCTGAGTTCCTTCACAGGGAAGCACGTGTTAGAACACACCCACAGCCTGCTGCTCTTCCTGTCACGGTCTCAGAGAAGTCTGGGGGGATGTGGTTAGGACTGGGGCGAGAAGCATTCCAGCCCCACTCCCAGTGACCTGTCCCCACGGAGACACTTTGGTTTGTGCTTAATCATTGCATGACAAGACCAGTGTTGATTACCTTGCTCAAACCTAATGAGAAAAATGCCTGAGTTGGAAAAGGCTGCAAAACTGCAAACAGAGACAAGTTAAAACCAATGGCCTAGACACCACAGAATTGAAGACCTTTGCACTGAGTCACTCTGAAGAGCTGCGGTTTCTGACAGTTGAAGTTGGCTCTTCAACTGTTGTCTGTATTGGTGCTTCAAGGGGTCAGGGCACACTGAAATCACGTGCCAAGTTTGCGTTTGTCTACACGAGCCTTTTCCTGAATGAAATCTAGGTTTTTATTTCCTCTATTGGGGCTTCTCAGGTAACACGGTGCAGGAGATGCAGAAGACATGAGTTCCATCCTTAGGTTGGGAAGATCCCCTGAAGAAGGAAATGGCAACCCACTCGAGTATTCTTGTCTGGAGAATCCAATGGACAGAGAAGCCTGGAGAGCTACAGTCCATGGGGTAGCAAAGAGTCAGATATGACTGCATAGACTTAGCATGCATAGCGGACCAAGACCCAGACAAGGCAAAGAGCCACTGATTGTCCAGTGAGATAAGTGCTTTATTAATGTAACCCCCGCTGCTCCCCACAGCTTCCTAGGTGGCTGTAATGAACCCAGGCGAGCTCTCCACAGTGACACAGCATTACTGTCAAGAGTAGCCATCCTCCTCGACCTGGCAGTCTCAACAGTGGCAGCAGCTGGTCTTTTTTTTTTTTATTCCGGCCACATAGCATGTGGGATGGCCAGGGATCGAATCTGTACTGGAAGTGCAGAGTCTTAACCACTGGACCACCAAGTCCCAACACCTGGTCTTCAGACGGGCAATTTTCACGAGGTGTTTCTCTTTCCCCTCCTCCTCCCCTCCTTTCTATTGAATCTGATGCCAGCAATTAACCTGATTTCACAGACAAATCCAGATTCCTGGCTGCTTCTGAAAATTCAGAAGATCTGGCAACCCTGGGCGCTCCTTTTGCGTGTTAAGAATCCGCTGAAGCTGTGTCTCCGGGCGGCTGCCTGCTTCAGAGGGAGCTGCAGTCTTCACCCAGCGGGTTTCCTCACTTCCATTAGCTGCCCGATTCCAGTGGATGTTTGTGTTTTCGTAACTTGTTCCGTAAGGTGCTGCCTTCTGGGTCCGCCATGAGTGTGTGACATTTCTAGGTTGACTGGCCTTAGGCTAGAAAGCTTCTGGAGGTTTATGGGCTTATAGTTTTTCTCTTTCTCTGCTGTCAGGTGGTTATTTACTGACAGGAAGGTGGTTACTTATGAGATGTCCTCACATTTTTCTCTATTACCCCTTCTATTCTGCTTTACACTCAGAGGCACAGCAGATTGTGTGTGTGAATGGCTGTGGATGAGGGCAGGGGTCAAGTTTAAAAATCCTAAGCTGGCTTTATTCTCATCATATCCTCAAGACCTAGCACCTATTTATCAAATATTTCATTAGAGGCCTTTAAAACACTTAATTTTTTGGAGGTCTTACCTATTCCTGGTTCTGAGTGACAGAGTAATACACCTCAGTTTTAAAATCAGAAGACAGATTCTGATTCCCGGCCAGCCATGAGATCACAGGCAAATTATTTATCCTCCGCAAGGCTCACATCACCAGACATAAGCAATGGGGTTACTGCTGCTGATCTGACAGGACTGGCCTCAGAATTAAGAGGACAGCTCACAGGAAGCACTCATGGTCCCTTCTTCCACATCACGTTCCAGCGAGTGCCATTTGTCAATCCATACAAGTGAAGAATTGCTAAGGTGGTGGCTTTCCTGCCCATGCCATATAACCAACAACTTACTCTACCATGTAACTTTTATTTATTAAAATGACCACACGTGCTTTTATTGAAAGAGACATGGATGTTTTTTAAATTTTATATTATGTTTTTGGCTGCGTCTCACAGCATGTGGGATTTTAGTTTCCCAATGAGGGACTGAACCCGTGCCCTCTGCAGTGGAAGCACATAGTCCTAACCAATGGAGTGCCCGGGAATTCTCTACCCTCTAACTTTTTAACACCTGGAGAGACATGACTTCCCGAGTAGCACACCATCTCTAAAGTTGCCATGTCAAGAAATGGCATAAAATCTTAGAAAGCATTAATATGTGAAATTTGACATAAATATAAGGACATGAACAAACTGCACAGCTGACATTTTCTAAAATGTTCATGGGTTAGGTCTGTTGGTGCAACTGATAGGAAACAATTGCTAGGAAATAATTATCACAGATATCTATCACCCCAAAGCTATGTATGTTCTCCCAAAGAAATACCTAACTGATAGGTACAACTGTCTGAAAATCCATGGGGGAAACAAAAAGATCTGGGACACATATAATGTCCCAACGATTCTATGTAACTAAAGACCCTAGAAAGAATTTGGCTGTTCTGTCCCTGGAAGGAAAGGTGCTTGTCAAGTGTTTATCTATGGATTTATCCAGAGGCCTACTCTCCAGGAGGAGGCAGGGGCTCTGCTATAGCCTGTTTCATTCTTCAGTCCCTCAACTAACATTTAATAAAATTAATATAATGATTTTTATTGAGTTTATTAATACATTAATAAATACATTAATACATTAATTTTCAGTTTAAGAATACATTAATTTTCAGTTTAAGAATTTTTATACCTTAGCTTTTAAAGACCTGACTATGTGATGACTGTTAATTCTTCAGAAAGTGAAATGATCAAGCTGCTTAGTTCAGTGAAATTATGGTTCTGCTTCTTCATTCAACAAAACATGGATTGTGACTGCAATACATACCGAATGTTTTAGGAATAAGTTTTTGAAGAGCTAATGTATAGTGATTCCAGCCTGAAAAATCAGATCTCAACTATTTCTTAGCAGAGATGTTGGCTGCAAGAATACAAAGATTTTGGCTTTAGATCGGTCTCTAGTTAGGTTATTTCTTCCCATTACATACTGCCCAACAACAGAGAATAATGACAATTGCTAATATTGACTGAGCCCTTATATAATGTGAGAGGTGTAATAATCTCATGGGATAATTATTACTATCATCTCCATTTTACTGATAGTAATAATTATCCCATGAGATTATTACACCTCTCACATTACTATCATCTCCATTTTACTGCAGAGAAGGCAATGGCACCCCACTCCAGTAGTCTTGCATGGAAAATCCCATGGATGGAGGAGCCTGGTAGGCTACAGTCCATGGGGTCGCTAAGAGTCGGACACGACTGAGCGACTTCACTTTCACTTTTCCCTTTCATGCACTGGAGAAGGAAATGGCAACCCACTCCAGTATTCTTGCCTGGAGAATCCTAGGGACGGCAGAGCCTGGTGGGCTGCCGTCTATGGGGTCGCACAGAGTCGGACACGACTGAAGCGACTCAGCAGCAGCAGCCATTTTACTGATGAGAAAATGGAGACTTAATTGGTATAGGACAGAGTCAGGTTTTTTGTTTTGTTTTTTCAAACAACACAAATTTCTTTTCTTTCTTATTCTTTTTTTTGGCTGCATGGTGGAGCATGTGGGATCCTAGTTCCCCGACCAGGGGTCAAACCCATGCCCCCTGCGGTGGAAGCCAGGGAATTCCGAGTCAGGTTTTAAATCACAGTCTCATGTCAAGCCTATCCTTGTAACACTACGTCAGTCTAGGCCACATCATCACACAGGCACCACTGCAAAGCTGAGAAATTCAAACTAGAAGCTGATATCACTGCATTTCGGAATAAGAACTGCAGCTTGTGGCTGTTAGGCTGAGCATGCTTTTCCACCTAGGAGATAAACAAGCAGAAATATTAACAAGAGAAGTAGGGGTCATGGTGTTTGGGTGTACCTCATTTCTGGCACCCCAGGTCCACCCCTGGGGACACCACTCCAGACACTAGCAGAACACTACAGAAATTACCAAATGTACAAAGAGACCTCCCATTTCTAGTGATTATGAGATACAGAGAAACGAGTCGAAATGTAAGCAAAGATCAGAAGTGGCAATAAAAAGAGAATTTGGTAAATACTTCTTGCAGGTGGTGGAAACTGACTTTCATTAACATAAGAGAAACACTTCCAGGCTCTTACTGTATAAAACTCTGTGTTTTTCCAGCTCCAAAGAGACAGATTTTCTTTCTCAACAGAGTCAGGAATCACTAGGGCAAAGGTAGCCAGCCAGCTCATGGGTTAGGTCTGTTGGCATAACTGATAGAAAACAACTGCTAGGAAATAATTATCACAAGATACCTATCACCCCAACCTTATATATTCTCCCAAAGAAATACCTAACTGACAGGGTACAACTGTCTGAAAATCCATGGGGTGGGGGGGGGGGGGGGGTAGGGGGAAGATCTGGGACACATATAATGTCCCAGTGATTCTACATAACTGGACATTGACTTGCTGCCTATACTCAGAGGCTCTGTGATTTACTGCCCAGGAGTGCTGTTGTGTAAGACAAGAGCACACAGCAAAGGGTCTGTGGAGGATATGCAAATGACTTATCTTGTATGAAACACTGGAGGTGTCCAATAATTTAGAAAGTGATCAAAAACCATTGGTGGTCACCACTAACCGATTTCATAGCCACTGGTTTTTAAACTATCCCGTTATGACTCACACATTTCTAAACTCATGAATCCTTTTCAGGTTTTGCACACTGCTAGGTGAGCAACCTGTGTCCCTCCAACCAAATCCTAAGCTTGGGAAGGTCAGGAACCAAGCCAGAGAACTCTATCATTGTACCTGAGAGTGACTGGCACAAAGCTGAGTTCTAGGTACTTGGAGCTGAAAATAGAACCCACAAACCTTTGATTTCTATCATAGAAATTTCTTAGAACCTCTGTCGGAATCACCCGAGAAGTTTGGTGAACTCAAAAGAAGATATCTGGCAGAGAGGCCCAGGAATGCCCCTTTTAAAGAAGCCCCTTAGAATATTCTTTACCAAAAAAAAAAGCTATTTTCAATTGAAGGATAATTGCTTTACAATATTGTGTTGGTTTCTGTCATACATCAACATTAATCAACCACAGATATATATATGTTCCCTCCTTCTTAAACCTCCCTCCCACTTCTCACCCTATCCCGCCCCTCTAGGTTGTCACACATCTTACATGGAAGTTTGGGAACTGAGAGCTGTTACATACAAATAAACACTTACAATCCTAAGTGTATGTTTCACACAAGGTCCAGGCAAGACAGTAACAAAATCAAGTTTAAGTAACATTTCCAATTTCATTTCCTCTCCTCTCTAATCCCTCCTCTCTCCACAGTCCCGATCATCCTCCTGGAGCAAAATCCTGGATCAAGTCCTTCCTTTACTCAAAACTTTCCCAACTGTGAGAGTATAAAACCCATGGTCATTTAAGAATCTTTATGGCCCAGCTGCAATCAACAGAATCTTTTAACTAAAAGCATGAACTCTGGGTCCAGAATGCTGCTGTTGCTGCTGCTGCTAAGTCGCTTTAGTCGTGTCCGACTCTGTTCGACCCCACAGACGGCAGCCCACCAGGCTCCGCCGTCCCTGGGATTCGCCGTCCCTGGGATTCTCCAGGCAAGAATACTGGAGTGGGCTGCCATTTCCTTCTCCAGTGCATGAAAGGGAAAAGTGAAAGTGAAGTCGCTCAGTCGTGTCCGACTCTTAGCGACCCCATGGACTGTAGCCTACCAGGCTCCTCCGTCCATGGGATTTTCCAGGCAAGAGTACTGGAGTGGGGTGCCATTGCCTTCTCTGGGGCCAGAATGACTGCATGCAAATCCCAATGACTCCAATTATTAGTTGTGTGACCTCAGGCAAGTTACCTGTCTGTGCCTCAGTTTCTTAATCTGTAAAATGGGGATATGGATAGTACCTGCCTGATAGGGTTGTTGACAGGATTAAATGAATTAATGCACACACAGCACTCAGAATAGTGCCTGGCACACAGTAAGTGCAAAGTTAAGTGTTAAGTTTTTACTATTATCCTGATCACCTCCTGCTACTCACCTACTCACAGGTTATACTCTAGTCCCACCTGTTAATTCCTGCCCTTCCCCCACATTGTTCTATCTGTAACACAGCTCCACACCATCTCTGGGTCAAAAGTGTCCAATTGACAAGACCCAAATCAACCATCACTTGAAAATCTTTAATGACTAACCTTCCTCATAGCTCAAATTAATCCCTCCTGCCTCTGTGCACTAATGTAACTTTCATTTCTGCATGTTTTCTCATCTCCTAGACTATGATTTCTCTGGAGACGTTAGTGTACTTGAAATAGTACCGTTTTAAGAGTGACACAGTCCATCTATCTCCTCTGAGCCTCTATTTCCCATTTATAAGTTCAGGATAACAACAGTTCCTTTGAAGGAGGCTTAAATGACTGATTTCTATCTACAGATAGTCAGAAAGTCTGCTGTATGATTGATTGGCATTAGCAGAATTATTAATAGTGGTGTTTATTTAGTGCCAGCTAGGTAGGTAGTACCGGTGCCAAATACCTAACTTTAAAAAAAACAAACCAAACTGCCCGGGAGCAGCACAATTTTTCCATCAAGTTTATAGAGATCTGCAGGGAAACACAGAGCACATGGGTTTGTATATCCCTAAGCGGGCTTGTTTATTAGACAGCTGTGACAAGAACAAACCCAACCCAACCCAACCCAGACGTGGACTCTTGCGCGTCAGCTCTGGGATGTGCTCCAGGAGAGGAAGGTAGTAAAACTCCTTCCCACTGGCGTTTCAGAGCGTGTCATCAAGATCTACAAGGGTCTGGCCAGTGGGCCTCGGTGGGGAGGACCCAGCGAGGACTGTGGAGGGCAAGACGGCACCTGGCTCCTTCTTCTCCCCACCAAAGTTGGAGGGCGGCCTTCTGCCCCGCCAAAGATCCCTTATCAGACGCGGCCTGATTCTCTTTTGCGCTTTTTTTTTTTTTTTTTTTAAAGAGAACTGTCTTTTGCATAAGTCCAGATTTCTGAGCCATGAGGTCAGAATCACAAGAGCTGGGAGTGTGACTCTGGGTTTCACTTTTCCTTTCTGCGAGTCCCTTTATCCTCTCTTAAAACTGGATCATTCGTTCAGCCCTGGGGCCAGAACGCACCCGGCTAGTCAGATCTGAAGCCCAGCCTGCCGTCTATCAGGAGCTCGGTCAATTCTGCACGCGCTGTCGCAGGCCGCGACCCGCGCTACCGGGGGCGGGGGCCTGGTCATCTGCCTCCAAGGTGTGAGGCAGCCACGTCCTTCCGTCTCGCCCTGGGGGAGCGAAAATCCAGAAACTACAGGCTCAGACTGTGACCCGGGAGGGAACACAGCTGAGGTCCAGGAACCAGCTTGCCAAGGTGGAGCTCCCGGGAAGGATGGAGAAGCTGGCCAAGCGGGGGTCCGCGCCCCAAAGCCAGGGCTGTGGCTGCACAGAACCCAGGCCTGGGAGGGGAGATTCAGCCCACCTCCTCCGAGCCCGTCCCCCACCGTCGCCTTCCACACCCTAGATCGAGCCCGGCCGCACCCTGGCTAGCCTCCGCCAAGCCGCTTCTTACCTCCGCGCTCATGGCCAACCTGGCCGTCGACCCCTCCCTGGGGCCCTTCGCGGACACAGAGGAAGAGGTAGCAGGTCCACTTCCGGAAATAACCTTGGTCTGACTGCGGAGGAGGGTACCCCGCCGGCCCGTGACCATAGAGGAGAGGCCGCAGTCGTTCCCCAACCCCCTGAACCCTGCGCCCTCCCCGCTGCCTAGAGCGGCCACTCCCGCGCCGGCGGGGGGGGGGGGGGGGGTGTCCGCGCAGGCGTACTACCGCCAGCCCCGCCCCTTCCTCTTGGGTGGACAGACCTTGAGGGCAGGGTTACATCCCGAAGGTGCTCCCGCAGGGTGTCTGCGTTTTGTTAATTGCAGGAAACAGCTTTGCCCGGAAATTAAAATAATATTACAAGACCGTACTGTACTCGCCACGATTTTTTTTGGCGCTTACATTGTATGCAGAAATTAGAGGACCATCGCTATATTTCCATTTGCAGTATTAAGAATCGGATTATTAAAATATCTTTCTTATCACCACGTTTTTTTGTCACCCAGAGTCTTGGTTCGTTAAGCTGTGTTGTGCTGTGCTTAGTCGCTCAGTCGTGTCCGACTCTTTGCGACCCCACGGACTGTAACTCGCCAGGCGCCTCTGTCCATGGGGAATCGCCAGTTGGGAATACTGGGGTGGGTTACCATGCCCTCCGCTAGGGGATCCTCCCAACCCAGGGATCGAACCCAGGTCTCTCGCATTGCAGGCAGGTTCTTCACTGTCTGAGCCATCAGTTAAGAATTAATTCTGATTATCTGCTTTAAGTCACTGGTCTGGAGATTGATAAAACTGATCATTTTTTCCCCTAGCAATCAAATGTGCAGAGAGTAAAAAGACTGATGTTCTGTGCTAGTGCCAGGAGTGTATGAACTCATTTTTTGGAGGATAGTCTGGCAATAGGCAGCAGCATATTTTTAACATTACAGTGAAAGATATATGACAAAATTTACCATTTTAACTATTTTCAAGTGTGCAATTCACTGGCACTAAGTGTATCCACATTACTGTGCAAGCATGACTAACGTCCATCTCTAGGACTTTATCATCTTCCCAAACTGGAAGTTCATGTTCATTCAACAATTCCCAATAGGTTCTTCCCCAGCCTCTGATAACTACCATCTAGATACCACATGTAAATGGAATCATACAGTGTTTGTCTTGTTGTGACTGGCTTATTTCACCTACTATAGCTTTTGAACTGTGGTGTTGGAGAAGACTCTTGAGAGTCCCTTGGACTGCAAGGACATCCAACCAGTCCAACCTAAAGGAGATCAGTCCTGGGTGTTTATTGGAAGGACTGATGTTGAAGCTGAAACTCCAATACTTGGGCCATCTGATGCGAAGAGCTGACTCATTGGAAAAGACCGTAATGCTGGGAACGATTGGGGGCAGGAGGAGAAGGAGACGACAGAGGATGAGATGGTTGGATGGCATCACCGACTCGATGGACATGGATTTGGGTAAACTGCGGGAGTTGGGGATGGACAGGGAGGCCTGGTGTGCTTCGGTTCATGGGGTCGCAAAGAGTTGGACACGACTGAACTGAACTGATAGCGTTCTCCAGGTTCATCTACTTTGTAACGTGTCAGAATTTCCTTCCATTTAGAGGTAGAATAATATTCCATTGTATGTATACATGACATTTTGTTTATCCAGTTTATCTGATGATGGATACTTGGGTTGTTTCCACTTTTTGTCTATTGTGAATTACGCTGCTATGAATATGGGTGTACAAATACCCATTCAAACCTCTACTTTCAGTTAGTTTGAGTGCATGCCCAGAAGTGGAATTGCTGCATTACATTTGATAATTCTATTTTTAATTTTTAAAGACAGGCCATAATGTTTTCCATAGGGGCTGTACCATTTTACATTCCCACTAGCAGTGGGCAAAGTTCCAATTTCTCACCTAATAGGCGTGAAATGAAACCTCATTTTGGTTTTCACTTGCATTTGTGATGTTCAGCATTTTTTCATGAGCTTATTGGCCATTTATATCTTCTTTGGAGAAATATTTAAGTCCTTTGTCCATTTGAAAAATAATTTTATTTATCTATTTATTTTGGCTGTCCTGAGTCTTAGTTGCTTTTCCCTAGCTGTGGAGAGTGGAGCCTACTCTGTAGTTGCGATGCTAGGGCTTCTCATTGTGGTGGCCTCTCTTGTTGTGGAGCACAGGCTCTAGGGTGTGCAGGCTTCAGTAGCTGCGGCTCCTGGGCTCTAGAGCACAGGCTCAATAGTTGTGGTGCCTGGGCTTAGTTGCCCTGTGGCACGTGGAATCTTTCCAGACCAAGGATCAAACCCATGTTTCTGGCATTGGCAGGCAGATTCTTTACAACTGAGCCACAGGGGGAAGCCCCCCTCCGCATGTCCATTTTTATACTGGATTGTTTGCTTTTGTGTTTTTTGGGTTGTAGAGTTCTTTTTGTATTATGGATATTAACCCATTATCAGATATATGATTTGCAAATATTTTCTCCCATTTTATAGGTTGCCTTTCCACCTTGTTGATAGTGTCCTTTGAAGCACAAAAGTTTTAAATTTTGATGTAATTCAATTCATTGATTTTTTTCTTTTGTTGCTTGCGCTTTTGGTGTCATAGCCAAAAAAAATAAAATTATTGCCAAATCCAATGTCATGAAATTTTGCCCTATGCTTTCTTCTAAAACCCTTATAGTTTTGGCTTTTGCATTTAGGTGTTTGATTTATTTTGAGTTAATTTTTATACAGTGTTACGTAAGGGTCTAACTTCATTTTTTTGAATGTGGATATTCAATTTTCTCAACACCATTTATTGAAAAGAGTATCTTTTTCTCATTGAATGACCTTGGCATCCAAATCATTTGAATGTATATTCAAGGGTGTATTTGTGGGCTGTCTACTCTATTTCATTAGTCTCTGTGTCTATTTATGTCAGTACCACACTTTTTTGATTAATGTAGCTTTACTGTAAGGTTTTATAATTATTGAACTTAAATTACTTAAAATTTAAGTGGCCATATATGGCCACTACTTTCTATCTAGGACTTTCAAAGCTGATACCAGTAGGCAGAGAGATATTTCATATTTTAAGTTTGATTACTTGTATTGTTTTTCACATTTACACAGAGACTGCTGCTTATACTAAGAATAGAGGACATAGTTAACTATATATAAATTTCCTTTGAATAAGGAGAGGAAAATGGACTTGTGGCACCTGGTGGGGATACTATGGTCACACTCTTACTTGTTCTTTAGGGTATGTAATATTTTCTTTTGGGGGAAAATGGTTATTTTCTTTTCAAAAAGCTCAAGTGGTTTGTACTCAGCATTTCTCCCAAACCTAAGGGGTGAATTCAAGGAAATGTGACAGCAGGTCAGAACTCTGATCATATCTTATTGACACATTTATTTCTACAGTGCTTTATAAGTTACATACATCATCAACACTGATCCTAAAACTGATTTAGCGGAAGAGAAAATCGAGGCTTAGGAATATTGAATAATTACAGACCTAATAAACAGATGGTAAAGAATCTGCCTTCAGTGCAGGAGACCCGGGTTTGATCCCTGGGTCAGGAAGATCCCCTGGGGAAGGGAATGGCAACCCACTCCAATATTCTTGCCTGGAGAATTCCATGCAGAGAGGAGCCTGACAGGCTACAGTCCATGGGGTCGCAAAGAGTCGGACACGACTGAGTAACTAACACTTTCTCTCTGACCACTAACATCTTGACTGAGCCTTAGAAGCCAGATCGTCTAACCAACTTCATATGGCTTTTGTGAAAGACCAAGGTGAATTCTTTCGACCAATCCATGTTTATTGAGCATCTGCTCGTGTCAGCAGTGTTGTAGGCTCTGGGAATCAACAACAAACCAACAACCAACATAAAACTCCATTATGCAAGACCTCATCTGTTTTGCTCACCATCGTATTCCCAGTAGCTAGTGCCACAGCTAAAGGTCTCAGCTTTGCGTTCCCTGTCACCTCTGCAAATAACCCTCTTTCCCATTATTCTTATTGCAGCACTCTGCTCTTTCTCTTCAAAGCGATCTTCGGATTTCCAAGTGGCAAGTTTGAATCCTGCCTGACTTTCCAATCTTCCCTCAAGTTAAGCTCCAACGGGGTTGGGGATCTTGTCTTTTCTATTCATCACTGTATCCCCACTCCTTTCAGGATGTCTGGCACATAATGAAACTCAGGAAACATTTCCTCATCAATTGGATGGATGTCAGGTCTCTCAAACTCCTCAAGCAAAAGGCCCAAGTCTCGTCCTCTCCAGGTAGACCACGCCTTGGAGAACTTTGATAGCCAAGCCCCTGCTGCGTCCCAGGAACAAAACCCACCCTTGGCCCCGCCCCCGCCGTGACGCAGGCGCACGTGACGCGCGCCGGCGCGCGCTGTTTCCGGAAGTCGCCCCCGCGGTCTCTGCCGCGGCTACCAGCACTGTCGCCGCGGAACTTCGCGAGTGGAACGGTCGAGGCGGGCCCGGGCGGGGCCGGAGGCCTGGCCACTCCGCAGAATGGAGATAATCAGGAGCAGTGCGTGTCCGCTGTACACCTCCCCGCGTCCTCGCGGCATTTCCTCACCCGGCCTGCTAGGCCCGCACCGCGGCAGGTCTTCTTGACCCGGCCTGGGGCAGAGGCAGTCCCTTCAGGGGTTTGCTCCCCTTTTGCGCCTCTTGGGACCTTGTTCGTCTCTGGCCCGTGCACTCCTCGGGTCTTATATCCCTACGGTCTGTGCACCCCTTAGGGACTTGTCCTCTCATCCCAGGATCCTTGGGCGCTCCCCCTCCCTTTCCCTATCCCCCTAGTAGCCCGTGGGCAGAAAGCCAGGCCACCGGTTCTGAGCCTCTTCTCGGTTTCTCCGCAGATTTTAAGAGTAATCTTCACAAAGTGTACCAGGCCATAGAGGAGGCCGACTTCTTCGCCATCGATGGGGAGTTTTCAGGTATCCCTCGCTTGCAAGCTTGAGGCTGGCCCTGCAGTGCATAGCCGAGCCTCCTGCTGCCCCCCCCCCCCCCCCCCCGCGCGCCCTCCTGACCCCTGGCCTGGGCTTATACCTGCTGGTCGCTCCTCCCTGTTTGAGTTTTCTGGGTCAGGTTGCATGAGTCTTCACGTTTCCTCTTAAACGTTTCAAAAGCACAAAAGAGGTGCGGTGGGTTTCCTGATTGGGTTTGTGGTGGTTGGAACTCTGAGGGTTGCAGATAAGAGACTACGGTTTTGATGCTCCTTTAAAAACAGCTGGACAAGTGTGGGACAGAGCTTGAGAGTTAGGGTCAGGCTTCTTTTGGTGTGTGGTGAAATACACATAATATAAAATGTATCCTTTTAACCATTTTTAAGTGGTTGTAAAGTTAAGTGATATGTAGGACATTTACACTGGAGTGCCACCATCTTCACCGTCCATCTCCAGAGAACTTTTTCATCTTCCAGAACTGAAACTCTACACATTGAACAGCAATTCCCAGCTCCTCCCTCCCCTCTGCCTCTAGCAATCATTGTTTCTGCCTCTTTGAATTTGACTAGTTTAGACATTTCCTCTAAGAGGACTCATACATTATTTGTGCTTTGTGATTGACTTTAGGGTTGGACTTCTGCAAATAAATGAGGGTATTCCTTTAGGCATTAATGAAAGTGTTCATTGCCTGCCTTGGCATGGGTGTACATGTGTGTCTAGTACTTAGATTAGTATAACTAACAGTTATAATTGCAAGGTTCTTTTTTTTTTGGATCAGAGATATCCAATTTTTGGTAAAGATAGCCATTTTTGCTACAAGTTGTACATGTTTCGAAGACTTCAGCTCTTTCTAAAGGAATCCATGCTGGGCATAATCTTTGTTTTTACTGGGCATAATCCAGTACTGGATTATAATTGCTTAATTATATATATATATAGTTATATATATATAATTGTATATAATTATAATTACTGAATTATAATCAACTAATTGTATAAGTTTCAAGTGTACAACATAGTGATTTGATATTTTTATACATTATGGCTTGCTGCTGCTGCTGCTAAGTCACTTCAGTCGTGTCCGACTCTGTGCGACCCCATAGACGGCAGCCCACCAGGCTCCGCCATCCCTGGGATTCTCCAGGCAAGAATACTGGAGTGGGTTGCCATTTCCTTCTCCAGTGCATGAAAGGGAAAAGTGAAAGTGAAGTCGCTCAGTCGTGTCCGACTCTTAGCTACCCCATGGACTGAAGCCTGCCAGGCTCCTCTGTCCATGGGATTTTCCAGGCAAAAGAGTACTGGAGTGGGGTGCCATTGCCTTCTCCATTATGGCTTGATTACCTCGCCAAGTCTAGTTACCATCTGTTATCATACAAAGTTATTGTCAGCTATATTATTGGCTATATTCTCTGTGCTGTGACTTACTTATTTTATAGGTGAAAGTTTGTACCTCTTAAACCCCCCTTCACCTATTTGGCACTCCCCCCCACCCCCAACTCCCTTCCCACACTCTGGCAACCATCAGTTTACTCTCTGTATCAATAAGTCTCTTTCTGTTTCTTTTTTTTAAGATTTCATCAGTAAGTGAAATCATCAGTATTTGCCTTTCTTTGACTTATTTCACTCAGCATAGTACCTTCTAGGTCCATCCATATTACAAGGTTTTTTTTTATTTTTTATAATGGAGTAATATTTCTTTACACCAATTCTTTGCAATCCCATGGACTGTAGCCCGTCAGGCTCCTCTATCCATGGAATTCTCTAAGCAAGAATACTGGAGTGGGTAGCCATTCCCTTCTCCAGGGGATCTTCTCAACCCCGGTCTCCCACATTGCAGGCAGATTCTTTACCATCTCAGCCATCAGGGAAGCCCCATGTATGCATATATGTGTGTGTATACACACACACACACACACACACACACACACACACAGCATCTTCTTTATCCATTCATTTATCCCTGGACACTTAAGTTGCTTCTGTCTTTGCTATTGTAAATAATGCTGTAGTGACTTAGGGATGCATATACCTTTTTCAGTTAGAATTATTGAAGAAAAAATAATTTTTGTTTTCTTTTGATAAATTCCAGAAGTGGAATTGCTGGATCATATGTTAGTTCTATTTTTAATATTTTGAGGAATATTATATTATTCCTCAATAAATAATAAAATAAATAAATAATAATAAATAATAATAATAATAAATAATAAATAATAATACTAATAAATAAATAATAATAATAATAATAATAATAATAATAATAAATAGTAATAAATAAATAAATAAATAATAAATAAAGCAATATTTTGTTTTCTATAGTGTCTGGACCAGTTGACATTCCCACCAACAGTACATGACAGTTTCCTTTTCTCCACATCCTTGCCAACACTTGTTATTTCTTGTATTTTTGAAAATAGCCATTCTGACAGATGTGAGGTGGTATCTCAAGATTGCTGTTGTTTTTTGGGGTCTTTGTGGTTCTATACAAATTTTAGGATTATTTGTTTAGTTCTGTGAAAAATGCCATAGGTATTTTGATAGAGATTGCATTGAATCTATAGATTGTTTTGGGTAATATGGGCATTTTAACAGTATCAATTCTTCCAGTTCATGAGCATTTCTGTTTATTCATGTTTTCTTCAATTTCTTTTGCCAGTGTCTTATAGTTCTCAGAGGACAGGTCTTTCACCTTGGTTAAATATATTCCTAGGTATTTTATTCTTTCTGATGCAATTGTCAGTGGAATGGTTTTTATAATTTCTCTTTTTGATAGTTTGTTATTAGTGTATAGAAATTTACAATGGATTTCTGAATATTAATTTTGTATCCAGCAACTCTACTGAATTCATTTATTCTAATAATCTTTTGGTGAGATATCTATACGGTTTTCTTTATTTGAAATCTGTTTTATATACTGAAACTGTCCATTCTCAAATTGAAACATTCGTATCTCTGAATTCTTTATTACAGGGTTTGGCTTGTTAGCCTGTGAAATTCATGCTAATTTTGAAAAAGTGAAATAAAGAGCACTTCCAGTTAGTTTTAATTCATTAAAATACAAAATTATAGAGCCATTGAAGAGTTGACTGACATTTTCCATTAGCCTTTACTAATAGGTTAAAACTTTTTTTCTTAAAATCTAGGAATCAGCGATGGACCTTCAGTCACTGCATTAACAAATGGTTTTGACACTCCAGAAGAAAGGTATCAGAAGCTTAAAAAGGTAAGTGGGTGTGCTAGAAAATCTTATTTTTTTTTCCCATGTTGGTCTTGCATATGTTAAATTATAGAGGAATAAAATCATCAAACTTGCTTATTAACTTCTCAACCCCAGCTATGAAATGATATTTAGTGGTATTTAAAACAACAGCAAAAATAATTGTTTGCTGGAAAACATTTTGGGGAAGGTTTAGTATTTTCATTGTTAATTTGATTTACAGGAAATATGATGTAGTTATTTTAATCATTTGGAAATAAGTTTACTATGATGCTCTGGATGATGCATAAGTGCTTAGTTGGGAAAAATATTAAGAAATGTATATAAATTAATAATGCTTCTGATAGTTAATCTGTAATCTGTTTGGATCAGAAGTATTCTGCCAAAGTCAAGTAGAGTAATCAGAAAACCTACCTGATTGCGAATACTGTTGCTCATGTCGACTACATAGCACTGTTTTGACAGATATTTTATTTCCCTTTTCCAGCATTCCATGGACTTTTTGCTGTTTCAGTTTGGCCTTTGCACTTTTAAGTATGACTACACAGATTCAAAGTAGGTTGTTTTAACAAGTGGTGGGAATTCTTTTGTCATGGCATAATGTAACACCCTAAGTCTCCTTTTATCTTATTTTCCCCAGGTATATAACAAAGTCTTTTAACTTCTATGTTTTCCCGAAACCCTTCAATAGATCCTCACCAGATGTCAAATTTGTTTGTCAGGTTAGTAGTATAATTGAGTTTTTGGTTTTTTTTTTTTTTTTTTTTCTGTTATGAATCCCTGATGAAGCTGTGTGGAAATGAGGAATTAGAATTCTCTTTAAAATTTGGTTCGATAACCAACTTTGCACTTTGGGCAAATCATTTTACCTCACTGACCTTCAGTTTTAGGGTTATAAATAAATCATACTCCCATCTTTCCTTTGACCTGAGAGTGAGTTAAGGAATAAGATGTACGAGACAGGCAGAGGGAGATGGGAACATGAACTTTATTATAAGTAAAGCTGAATTTGAGACCATGACTTCGTACTGTGGCTCTTTGGGGGATTTTTTATTGTCTTACCCCTGAACTGAACCTACAGATTAACACCTGCAGATTTTTTCCCACCTCATTTTCACTGTACTCCTCTCCAAGGGTAGACCTTTATTTTCTGGAGGAGCAGAGTATGTGTGTATCCTTTTTGAAACGAGCAAACCTAGAAGTGAAAGTGAAAGTGAAAGTAGAGTCACTCAGTCGTGTCTGACTCTTTGTGACCCCATGGACGTAGCCCCCAGGGTCCTCAGTCCATGGGATTCTTCAGACAAGAATACTGGAGTGGGTTGCTGTGCCCTCCTCCGGGGAATCTTCCCGACCCAGGGATCGATCCCAGGTCTCCTGCATTGCAGGCAGATTCTTTACTGTCTGAGCCACCAGGGAACCCAGAAGGGTCTAAGCTATATGTGCTCAGTTTCTTTTCCCAAGCTTACCAGTTAGGAAAGAGAGGGTAGAAAAAGACCACCGTTACCTACTGAGGAGGAGAGGGCTGATGTTATGAGCCAAGGAAAGGATACAGGGAGGGTCCCCTTTAGAACAGCCAGTTCAGAGTTGTAGCTGATCTAATGGACATTCAGTGAATGTCAGGTTCCCCTTTCTGCTCTCTTAATAATCTGATTAATGGATAAGGAGATCGGTGATAAGGAGAATGTGAATTAGTGTCTGTCATGTGGATATGTGATGAAGCCTGAGTTTTGGTCTTCTCTTCCTTATAACCTTATGTCTGAGCTTCTCTCGCTGGAGTAACATTAGTTCCTTTGAGTCTTCCCATCTGTCCCTTTTCCTGCATCTAAGTAGTAATGCAGTTAAGAAAGCCTGGAGGGAAGGCTTCTGAGTGACTGAGTCATGTCAGATTCTCTGTAATAAGGCAGGATGTAAACAAATGAAACTGAGCTTTCATTGTATGTCAGTAGCTGGAGAGAAGGTAATTTTCCTCTTGTAACTGACATTTTTCTTAAATTAGCAGATAAACCATAGTTGATATTTCTTAACCTAGCAATCAGATCAGTTCAGTCGCTCAGTCGTGTCCGACTCTTTGCAACCCCATGGACTGCAGCACGTGAGGCCTCCCTGTCCATCACCAACTCCCGGAGTTTACTGAAACTCGTCCATTGAGTCGGTGATGCCATCCAACCATCTCATCCTCATTTAACAGCTATTTACCAGTCACCTGAGTATAGAATACTTCATTAAACAGTATTTGTAGATTTTCTCTGAGAAAGATAGGTTCAGTTTGGACATTTGTATGTATTTGGTTTTCCAGTGGTAGCAGGAAAAGACAGTTCCTTAAAGTGGATTCCATGGTTTTAGCCAGGGATTAATCAGATGCTCACAGTGGCAGTGAGACATCTTAGGAGTGACTGTATGTTCTAAAAGACCAACCCAAACACAGTTATTCTAGGAAATCAACTGGAGGCAGATCAGAAGAACCCTACCCATCATACAAAACCATCCTGTGACTACACCTGGAACACTTCATGCAGTTCTAATAGCCAGCCACTCCTTAAAAAAAGGAAAACATCATAGACTTGAAGATAGGCTAGAGATTAATGGGCTCAAATGGTGCAGTTCTCTATTCTGGAAAAACAAAGGCAGAGAAGAGGTTGAGACTCAGTAAGTAAACTTGGCAGTTGTATGGATAAGGTAAATGATAGTATCTTTGAATTTTTTTTCTGGTCCTCCATCTAAGGTAGATTTTGTCTTGTTTAAAATTCTATGCCTACAGCAGAGTCGCATCTTACAGGGAACTTAGCTTCTAGAGTCAGTGAGTAGGAGATTGTGTCTACTTAAAAATCAATCTTGAAAAGCTTTTATTATCCTTAAAGCAGGGAAAATTGGGAGGCAAGACAACTTACTGTGCTATCTGAAAACCAAATATCTGTACACACAGTGAGCCATGCATGCTAGGCAGGATGTGGAGGAATGGACCCCGAGAGCCATGCACACACCTGGAGCACGTACCCGTCCAGGTGAATTGCGAGGCATCTGCATCGTCTTCACCTCCTTTTTCTTCTCTTCTTTTTTCTGGCTGAACATCTGTAGTTGAGTTCATGGAGGAAAATACATACATGGTCGTGAAAAGTCAAGACACTGCTGCTATCTACAGAGTAAAAAATGTTTCTTTTTTAAATCCCCTCTTCCCCCATGCCACTTCTTTCCCCATTTCACTTCTTTTGTGGCATATATACATATACTCCTGTGTCTATATATATATATATATACACACACAAATGCAATTTTAGCTTTTTCCTTTAATATACACAGAATCATAACATTCATATTTTACATAACTTGCATTTTCTGTTTAACACAATGTCTTCGTATTTCATAATACAGATGTATTATAATTTATCTAATTGGAGTTGGAAAGTTTCCCAGTGGCTCCCTAGTTTAAACAATGCTATAGTCAGTGTCCAGGTGCATGTGACTTGGTTGTATATAGGAATTTTTTTTTTTTTTGCTGTATCAACATATGTTTTTTAAGCTATTTTTTAAATTTATTTTTAATTGGAGTATAGTTGCTTTACAATGTTGTGTTGGTTTCTGCCGTACAATAGCATGAATTAGCCATAAGTGTACATATATCCTCTCCCTCTTGAACCTCCCTCCCCTTCCTCCCCCACCCCATTGCACTTCTCTAGGTTGTCACAGACTAAGTTTCAGGTTGAACTCCAGGAATGTTTTTATAGGATAGCTTTCCTAGGAGGGGAATTGATGAGTCATAGAACTTAAAAGATTTAAAATTTTGATATATGCCTCAAATTGTCCTCCCTAATATCTATGCTCATCTTTTCAATCCTGAAAATGGTACATTTAGGACAAACCAAAGATAGTGTTTAGTATGTTACAAATAAAGTTTGTTGGTTCGAAGTGTTTTTTCTTTATTGTGGTAAAAAAAAAAATCCATAACCTAAAATTTACCATTTTAAGAGGCTTTAAGTTTGGTGGCATAGAGTACATTTTTTGGTGCAGTCTAGAGAGTATTATTTGAGTAGAAAAAATTGCTTCATAAAGGGGATAGGTGATCTCTGACCCTGATTTTTAAAGAAGAAAGTTAGGATATTTTGGAGTTTAGTGACAGGAGGGGTAAAAATGCCTTTCCATAATCCATCTTTTGGTGTTGCTGTCAGTGATGGGTATTAAGGGAGCAGAGTTGTAAGAATACTCAGGCATGGAAGGTAGAGGGGCTTGTGGCCCAAGTCAGAAGGCATTGGGTCTTATTTCAGAACAGGATAAAAAAGGAAGATATAGGGGAAATGGTTGCTTATTTCAAACCACAGAAAACCTGGACATGATAGAAAATGATGTGCCTGTATCCGTATGTGTGTGTGTGCATGTGCACATCCCTTGTATATTTGATTAGATTGCTCATATTTTAAAAGAACTTGTGTCAGGTAATAAAGATACATTAAGTACATAAAAGTATATACAATATATAAAATCTTTTAACCTAAGATTAAAAATAAGTAAGTGAAAAATTAGAAGAAAAGAAAAATGAGGGTGTGATTACTGTTGTGATTAGAACACAGAATTCATGCCAAAGAAAGTCTTACCTGCTTGTCTCTGAGCTTCCTACCAGCCAAGACAAGGGGGAAACACATCATCAGTTCTGTGGCCCAAAGGATTAAAACAGACCAGGACTCAGGACCAGTTCAGCTTTCCTCAAATTGGAGACCCCAAGACATTTCCCTTCCTGTTGTCATGGTGTTAGTAGCTCAGTCATGTCCGACTCTTTGCAACCCTATGGACTGTAGCCCGCCAGACTCCTCTGTCCATGGAATTCTCCAGGCAAGAATACTGGAGTGGGTAGCCATTCCCTTTTCCAGGGGATCTTCCCAACTCGGATTGAACCTAGGTCTCCTTAATTGCAGGCAGATTCTTTATCATCGGAGCCACCAGGGAAGCCCTCTGTTATCATAAAGAAGTCATTAAGGTAGAAGACCTTGTCTTCAGCAGCATCTCCAAAGTGAATATGATAATGAGCTTACTGGAGCTGGAAGAGCATCCTCAGTCTAGATTGATGGTGTAACATGAAGTACGGCTCAGGGAGGACTGCTCTATAAGGGATCAGATTTAACTGTTCTGACTTCAGTTACTTCAGTTGCTCAGTTGTGTCCAACTCTTTGAGATCCCATCGACTGCAGCACGCCAGGCTTCCCTGTCCATTACCAAATCACTAAGCTTGCTTAAACTCATGTCCATCAAGTCGTGATGCCATGCAGCCATCTCATCCTCTGTTGTCCCCTTCTCTTCCTGCCTTCAGTCTTTGCCAGCATCAGGGTCTTTTCCAATGAGTCAGTTCTTCCTATCAGGTGGCCAAAGTATTGGAGTTTCAGCTTCAGCATCAGTCCTTCCAATGAATATTCAGGACTGATTTCCTTTCGGATGGACTGGTTGGATCTCCCTTGGACTTGCTGTCCAAATGACTCTCAAGAGTCTTCTCCAGCACCACAGTTCAAAAGCATCAATTCTTTGGCACTCAGCTTTCTTTATAGTCCAACTCTTACATCCAAACCTGACTACTGGAAAAACCATAGCTTTGACTGCTGCTGCCAAGTTGCTTCAGTCATGTCCGACTCTGTGCGACCCCATAGATGGCAGCCCACCAGGCTTCTCTGTCCCTGGGATTCTCTAGGCAAGAATCTGGAGTGGGTTGCCATTTCCTTCTCCAATGCATGCATGCATGCTAAGTCACTTCAGTCGTGTCTGACTCTGTGCGACCCTATGGACAGCAGCCCACCAGGCTCCTCCGTCCACAGGATTCTCCAGGCAAGAATACTGGAGTGGGTTGCCATTTCCTTCATAGCTTTGACTAGACGGATCTTTGTTGGCAAAGTAATGTCTCTGCCTTTTAATATGCTGTCTAGGTTGGTCATAGCTTTTCTTCCAAGGAGCAAGTGTCTTTTAATTTCATGGCTGCAGTCACCATCTGATTTTGGAGCCCAAGAAAATAAAGTCTGTCATTGTTTCCATTGTTTCTCCATCTATTTGCCATGAAGTGATGGGACTGGATGCCATGATCTTTGTTTTTTGAATGTTGAATTTTAAGCCAGCTTTTTCACTTTCCTCTTTCACTTTCATCAGGAGGCTCTTTAGTTTCTTTTTAGCGTATTAAAAAGCAGAGACATTACTTTGCCAACAAAGGTCCGTCTGGACAAAGCTATGGTTTTTCCAGTAGTCATGTATGTATGTGAGAGTTGGTCTATAAAGAAAGCTGAGCACTGAAGAATTGATGCTTTAGAACTGTAGTGTTGGAGAAGACTCTCGAGAGCCCCTTGGACAGCAAGGAGATCAACCAGTCCATCCGAAAGGAAATCAGTCCTGAATATCCTGAATATATTGGAAGGGCTGATGCTGAAGCTGAAACTCTAATACTTTGGCCACCTGATGCGAAGAGCTGACTCAGAAAAGACCCTGATGCTGGGAAAGATTGAAGGCGGGAGGAAAGGGGATGACAGAGGATGAGATGGTTGGATGGCATCACTGACTCAGTGGACATGAGTTTGAGTAAACTCCGGGAGTTGGTGATGGACAGGGCGGCCTGGTGTCATGCAGTCCATGGGGCTGCAAAGAGTTTGATACGACTGAGTGACTGAACTGAACTGAACACAGTCAAAGGCTTTGGTGTAATCAATAAAGCAGAAGTAGATGTTCTTCTGGAAATCTCTTGCTTTTTCGATGATCCAACAGATGTTGGCTATTTGATCTCTGGTTCCTCTGCCTTTTCTAAATCCAGCTTGAACATCTGGAAGTTCATGGTTCACATACTGTTGTAGCCTGGCTTGGAGAATTTTGAGCATTACTTTGCTAGCATGTGAGATGAGTGCAGTTGTGTGGTAGTTTGAATATTCTTTGGTGTTGTCCTTCTTTGGGATTGGAATGAAAACTGACCTTTTCCAGTCCTGTGGCCACTGCTGAGTTTTCCAAATTTGCTGGCATATTGAGTGCAACACTTTCACAGCATCATCTTTTAGGATTTGAAATAGCTCAACTGCGATTCCGTCACCGCCACTAGCTTTGTTTGTAGTGATGCTTCCTAAGGACCACTTGACATCACATTCTAGGATGTCTGGCTCTAGGTGGGTGATCACACTGTTGTGGTTATCTGGGTCATGAAGATCTTTTTTGTATAGTTCTTCTGTGTATTCTTGCCACCTCTTCTTAGTATCTTCTGCTTCTGTTAGGTCCATACTATTTCTGTCCTTTACTGTGGCCACCTTTGCATGAAATAGTCCCTTGGTATCTCTGATTTTCTTGAAGAGATCTCTAATGTTGAGCATTCTATTGTTTTCTTCTATTTCTTTGCATTGATCGCTGAGGAAGGCTTTCTTATCTCTCCTTGCTTTTCTTTGGAACTCTGCATTCAAATGGATGTATCTTTCCTTTTCTCCTTTTCCTTTAGCTTCTCTTCTTTTCTCAGCTATCTGTAAGACCTCAGACAACCATTTTGCCTTTTTGCATTTCTTTTTCTTGGGGATGGTCTTGATCACTGCCTCCTGTACATGTTACAAACCTCTGTCCATAGTTCTTCAGGCTCTGTGTCTATCAGATCTAATCCCTTAAATCTATTTGTCTCTTCTAGTGTATAATCATAAGGGATTTGATTTAGGTCATACATGAATGGTCTAATGGTTTTCCCTACTTTCTTCCATTTAAGTCTGAGTTTTTCAATAAGGAGTTCGTGATCTGAGCCACAGTCGGTTCCTGGTCTTGTTTTTGCTGACTGTACAGGGCCTCTCCATCTTTGGCTGCAAAGAATATAATCAGTGTGATTTTGGTATTGACCATCTGGTGATGTGCGTGTGTAGTCTTCTCTTGTGTTTATGACCAGTGTGTTCTCTTCGCAAAACTCGATTAGGCTTTGCCCTGCTTCATTTTGTACTCCAAGGCCAAATTTGCCTGTTACTCCAGGTATCTCTTGACTTCCTATCTTTGCGTTCCAGTCCCCTATGATGAAAAGGACATCTTTTTTGAGTTTTAGTTCTAGAATGTTTTGTAGGTCTTCATAGAACCATTCAACTTTAGCTTCTTCAGCGTTACTGGTTGGGATATAGATTGGATTACTGTGACATTGAATGGTTTTCTTTGGAAACGAACAGAGATCATTCTGTTGTTTTTGAGATTGCACTCAAGTACTGCATTTCAGACTGTTGACTATGAGAGCTATTCCATTTCTTCTGAGAGATTCTTGCCCACAGTAGTAGATACAATGGTCATCTGAATTAAATTCACCCATTCCAGTCTGTTTTAGTTCACTGATTACTAAAATGTTGATGTTCCCTCTTGCTATCTCCTGTTTGACCACTTCTAATTTACCTTAATTCATGGACCTAACATTCCAGATTCCTATGCAATATTGCTCTACAGCATCAGACTTTACTTCCATCACCAGTCACATCCACAACTGGGCATTGTTTTCACTTTGGCTCCTCCGTCTCTTCATGCTTTCTGGAGTTATTTCTCCACACATCTCCAGTAGCATATTGGACACCTACTGACCTGGGGAGTTCATTTTTCAGTGTCATATATCTTTTTTCCTTTCATACTGTTCATGGGGTTCTCAAGGCAAGAAATTGAAGTGGTTTGCCAGTCCCTTCTCCAGTGGACCATGTTTTGTCAGAACTCGCCACCATGACCCTTGCGTCTTGGGTGGCCCTGCACAGCATGGCTCATAGTTTCATTGAGTTAGACAAGGCTGTTCTGACCTAAAACAAGAATAAAATTAGAGAAGCTCAGTGATGTTTCCCACCCTTCAGTCAGTTGAGTAAGGACTTTGAAAATATTCCCATTCTTGTGTATTGTTACTTACTTAATATTTTTGGTACGTTTACTTATATATGTTGACTTTGAGATATGTGTTTAAGAAGTCTCTTTACTGGGAATTTTTCTGTATTATGATGTTGAATGTAAAGAACATCCAGTTAAGATTTTGGGCTTCCAGAATCTAAGTTAAAGTGAATATTGATACCTTATAATTTGGACATTTGTTCCCTTAAACTTGAACCTGGGGTGAGATAATAGAAATACATTTAATTTTTATTCAGGAGTTGCCTGCCTATTCGGAGAATATATGTTCACCAAGTAAAATTTTCTTAAATGTTGGGTAACAAAGGATATTTGTCTTATAAGCTATAAGGGAGAAGCCCAGATAGTTGAAGTGCATGAATGGATGGTTCGGCAGCCGTGGAGTAGAAACCCCTTGTCCTCTGACCCGTGGCGTTCTGCCCCCTTGCCTGGTTGCCTTCGTTTACTCCCCAGAGTTCTTTCTCTGCTTCTGTTCACACACCTGCCATGAGCATCACTGAAATGCATGTTCTATTTACTCTTGTTTCAGAGCTCAAGCATTGACTTTCTAGCAAGCCAAGGATTTGATTTTAATAAAGTTTTTCGCAACGGTAAGATTACATGTGACTTCTCTTCAGAGCTTGTAAATCTAGATTTGGTTGAGAATTATCCTTCTGTGTCTACTGTCTGAGACAGGGTCTCGCATTTCCATTCCAGCCTATGCAGCCATTAGAGTTTTAATTGTGCCCCACTGTTGAAGTCCTGGTCAAGCATGAAGGGAACAGGAGAGGAGCTGCTGCCTCATTTAGCTCTAATGAGGCCTCTCGAGCCCCTGGGTTCGCTGAGTGGAGCTTGTGCTGTGACTGGTGTGACTCAGTCGCCTGGCAGACTCCCTGTGGGGTATGCGTCCCTGTTGTCTTCCACTGAGACAAGTGCTCCAGTGTCACGTTTTCAAAAACAGTCATGTTTCAGTAACACTGGTCTTTGGAGGAAAAATTTCAATTCTGATGGCTAACTTGCTGGTGTGCTGTGCTGACCAGCAACCTGGCGGGGTAGGGGGACCAATTCCTAGTCCTTATCCCCAGCACAGGGCACGATCCCTCAGAGAGGTGATTGTTAAATATTTAATGAATGAACACTGGACATTCAAGCATGTCAGAGTGGCTTGTTTTCCTCCATTCATTTATTTCCCGAAAAGTGCCTGGGAAAGCCTCTGTTGTTCCCAGCAGTATTAAGTGCCTGCTGCTCTAAGGTCAGTAGCTACTTTTCACTTAATTATTCTTGTAAACTGTGTTCTTTCCTGTGGTGGATGTGTTACTGAATGAGGTAGGGAAGGAGATATTTCTCAGCAAAGGTTCTAGAAGACAGACTTCAACTACAATCTCTCTCCCTCAGGATGATCTCCTTGTAGGGTCTTTAGGACCATGTCATGTTATTTGTTAATTGCTTCAGTGGTGCTGCATCTTCATATCTACTGATGATTTTGATTTTTGAAAATGCTAAAAAAAATTTTGAATCCAAACTGCTTAACCTAGTGTGTAAACCCGCTGGGTAACACAATTTGGGTATAACAAAGTAAATTTATTTCCTTTGGCTCATGCTTGACTCTGAAAGCCACTATAAAATACAAATTCCACATGTAGTTAGAGCACTGTGATGGAGTGTGTGCAATTTTTTTGTGTTTTTTTGGTTCACTGTGTGGCATGTGGAATCTTAGTTCCCTGACCAGGGATCAAGCTCGTGCCCCCTGCATTGGAAGCGTGCAGTCTTAACCACTGGACTGTCTGGAAAGTCTTATTGCAGAAATGTTTTGAAGGAACTACTTTAACAAGATTCCTATGAGTGTGTAATTTCCAGCCTGATGGTTTTATTTTCATAGAAGGAGAGAAACAGCTAAATAGGAGGATGCTTCATTTTCTAGTTTTGTAGTCAGACCTTGGAGTACTTTAGTCACAGCTGCATCACGGCTCCCAGGCCATCTGCTATTACTGAGACCCTTATCCCTGTGCTTTAAATCTGACCCAGACCGTCACTCCTCTTCCTTATTAAATCTTTCCACTCTAGGGTTTACACATGTCAGACCCTTTCCTCCTGGCAGTCTCCTTGGAAGTGCCTCTGACTTCCTTGTCTGAAGTGGAACCAGGTGGCTGCAGTCACCATTCTCCCAAGCACAGATGGTTTCAGCTCTCTCTGTGCAGCTGGGCGTAGGCCTGCCACCTTCAGTCCAGCTGAGTTCTTCTCAGGAGCCACAGCTCTTCCCAGGGCTGTGTAACCAGCTCTGCTGTCCCCCTTCTGCTGATGTCCTAGGCATGGCCTTCGCCAGAAGCCTAGACTTTGGCTCATCTTTCTCCCTGTCCCTACCTCTCTCCTCCTTGGGTGACTCCAGCATCCACAGGGAGCACCTGCGAAAGCCCTGTCGTGTCTGCCCGCAGTGGTCAGCAGCCCTTGCTTCTGCCTCCCCTTAGCTGTCCACTCCCTTAGTGGCATCATGGGTCTTATCAGCAGGAACTGAGCCCACCTCCATCTCTCTCCCTGACAGCGCCTCCTCTCGCCCTTTGCATCCACTTGGCTACCTCATTTCAGCACTTGGTTGACCTCCATTGTGTTCTCACTGTCAGTTACCTTCTACTCTCTGGTCTAGACTTCTCTCCTTGTCTGCCTGGTCTGTTATTGTCCTTTCTTCTTCCTCCTTGCTCCTCTCCATATATTGAACTTGTCTAGCTAAGTCCCAGCCTTGGTTGGTTCTGATCATTCACTTTCTCTCTTCCTTAGCATCTGAGTATTGCAGTAAAATGGGACATACCTGAGCTCATTTGTCACTTTAAATTCATGAGTGCAAGCATCAAGTAAGGACTCCATCGTGCTCAAAAATCCTACTTTTCTGACTTAGAAATTCCCTTTCCAGCTTTCTATGATATCAGTATTTTTACCATCTCTCTCCAGGCTTCTCACTCAGTTCATGCCTCAATGAAAATAGAAGCCAGCAGGCAAGAGCCAGTTTGTGTTCTTACCACCAGACCCACAGGTCTCCCTGCAGAGCCTGGGCCCAGCCTTTTCACAGGTGTTCCTTGGAAGGCTAGTCCCTCCCTCTGTGTCAGGCACTGGCACTTCTGGTTTGCCCTTCTGTCTGATGGATGTTTTCCCTTCTCTGCTGATCATTCCATCAACCTTTGTAAACATTCTTTTAGTGCAGAGCTCCTTCATCTAGTCCATGGGCCACCTTCCTGCCATAGATAGAATTCCGGAGTCTGTGAATCTGGGGAAGGCGTTGAGGCGTTGACATGTATGTTTTGTCTAACCTTGAACTGAATTTGTTCATTTCTTCTCTTAGGAATGTAGGCAACAACTCAGCCGCCTTAGCAGTAGCAGGAAGTTTGTCCTCAAGTGAAATCCTAGGTATCTTCAAATGGCATTTTCGTTGTGGCAGATTTCTTGAATGTTGTTTACCTTCATCAATACTTTGAAGTTATCATAGTTATTTCACCTGCCATTAGTTCTTTAAAAAAAAAAATTGATGTATTTAATTTACTTATTTTGCTGCACCAGGTCTTAGTTGCAGCACTTGGAATCTTCCTGACTGACTCTTTTGTCTCATCTGGCTTCAGTGTTAGTCTCATATATCCCATAGTTTTATTTACTTTTTATTGTTAAATTCTTATTTTGAAATAATCTCAGGCTTTATAAATGTTGCCAAAATACCTCAGAGAATTCCTAGTACCTGCCCTCCAGTTTCCTGAATGTTGGCATTATACTGTCTGCCTTGTCGTCCTTTCTCTCATTACGTGCGTATGTATAACTTTCTTCCCCCCAAACCATTTTAGAGTAAGTTCCAAACATGACATTTCTTTATTCCTAACTACTTCAGTGTGAATTTTCCTAAAAACAAGTACCTTCTCTGACACAGTACAGTAATCCAAATTAGGAAATGGACCTTGCTCCAGTACCGTTACCTCATTTTCAAACCTAATATATATAAGTTTTGCTACTTAAGAGTAAAAGAGAAAAACATCTTCTCCCCATCCAGATTCAGTCTGGGCTCACACACTGCATTTAAGCTGTCGTATCTCTTTGCTTTTTTTTACCAATCCAGAACAATTTCTCAGTCTGTCTTTGATTTGAATACCTTGACAGTTTTTTTGTAGTAGAGGCTAGCTTGTGGCATGCCCTTCAATTGGGCCTTTTTTTGATGTTTCCTCAGCCAAGTCCAGAAGCATCCATTCTTATCGGGCAGAGATACTGCAGATGTGTGCTGCTCATACATCATATCAGGAGAATGTGACACCAGTGAGCCGAGTTACTGATGATTATAGCTTTTCTTTTTACTTTTAGAAAAATACACGGACAGTATATCATCTGCTAACCATTTCTAAGTATACAGTTGGCTGGTATTAAGTACATGCATATTGTTGTGCGGCTTTTGGTGTTTGTAATGTTGATCAGACTTCTTCAATTAGGTTTAGCATCCACTGATGAGTCTTGCTTGAGACAATTATTATTGCTGACAAATGATGATTTTCTAACTTTATCATTGGCTCCATAGTTTGTTAACTGTCCCATGACTTGTAATGCCCCCCTTCATCCTGATGATACCTGAATTTATATCTCAACATCTTTCTCCTGAGCTCTAGGCTTGTATTTGTAGCTCTTCATTTATATGTACATCCCTAGATGATTTAATATATCCTGGAGGTAGCTTTTGGACATGGACAGCCATGTCCATTTATTTACCCACTGTGTATGACTGTTTTCATGTTACAAAGATGTTGAGATCTCATGTTGCCACAGAGATCTCCATATGGCCCATAAGCCTAAAATGTTTATTGTTTGTCCCTTTAAGGAAAGGTGTACTGATCTCTGATCTAAGCGGTTATCTCCTGCCTGGACAACCACAGCGGACAGTTCCTTCTGGCTGACTTCCCTACTTCAGTTCTCATAGGAGTCCAGATGGTCTTTTAAAAACATGGAGCAGGGCTTCCATGGTTGTCTAGTGGTTCAGAATCCGTCTTGCACTGCACGTGGGTTTGATCCCTGGTCCAGGAAGATTCCATATGCAGTAGGGCAGCTAGCCCGTACATCACAACTACTGAATCTGAGTGAGCTCTAGAGCCTGTGGCCGCCACAGCTAGAGAGTAGCCCCTGCTGTCTGCAACTGGAGAAAGCCCGTGTGCAGCAGCGAAGACCCAGTGCAGCCAAAAATAAATAAATATTTTTTAAAAAGCACATGAAAATATGGAGCAGATAATGTGATTATTGTGCTTAGAATCTTCCAGTAGCATCCCGTTGTTGTTAGAATAAGTAAACTCTTACCGTGGCCTCTAAGGGCCCGTGTAATCTTGCTCCATCCTCTCCGGCCTGACATTACTCCGTTCTCCTGCTTACAGCTTCCTTCTTCTGGAACTGTTCCTGGAACAGTCCAAGCCATTTCTGTCCTCTAGGCGTTTATGCCTGTTGCCTGCCTGAAATACTCTTCCCCCAGCCCCTGTATGTCTGATCCATGCTCACCTTTTAGGTCCTCCTGCCTGGTGGCCTTCTCTGGTCATCCTAAGGTTGTTCCCTTCATTAAAGAGCAGGACGCATCTGCCTTGTTCATCATTAGCTCACCGGTACCTGCTACAGTGCCTGGCACAGTGTACATGCCAAGTCACAGTCTATTGAGAGATGAATGAATCAATGAGCACATGCAGTGAATGAAAGAGACACACACATTTCAAAATCACTTGCTTTTTCCATTGATTTTTTTTTTTTTTTTTGAGCTGTAGTCAAATATGGTCTTTCCCGAGTCTTTTAGACTCTGTGGTTTGTTACAAAATTTTTTATGATAAACAGTGACTTCTGCTAATGCACGCTTTTAAAAATTCTGTTCAGGAATTCCGTACTTAAACCAGGAAGAAGAAAGACAGTTAAGAGAGCAGTATGATGAGAAGCGTTCGCAGTCCAACGGTGCAGGTGCTCTGTCCTACACGTCTCCTAACACTTCAAAGTGTCCTGTGACGATTCCTGACGATCAGAAGAAGTTTATGGAGCAAGTGGTGTAAGTTCCTACACTGAAACCAGACGTGTGATGAGACACGTGTCTTGGGGCAGGATTGATGCCTGTATGTCAGGCTTGTGTAACCCACACACAGCGCACATCACAGTGTGATGTGAGGGCAGGATTTCATTGTGGCATACTTGAGTTGGTGTTATATGTTTTTCAATCGCTAAGTTGTGTCTGTCTGTTTGCGACCCCATGAACTGCAGCATGCCAGGCTTTTCTGTGCTTCACTGTCTCCTGAAGTTAGCTCAAACTCATGTCCATTGCGGAGAAGGCAATGGCACCCCACTCCAGTACTCTTGCCTGGAAAATCCCATGGACAGAGGAGGAGCCTGGTAGGCTACAGTCCACGGGGTTGCTAAGAGTTGGACACGACTAAGCGACTTCACTTTCACGCGTTGGAGAAGGAAATGGCAACCCACTCCAGTGTTCTTGCCTGGAGAATCCCAGGGACGGGGGAGCCTGGTGGGCTGCTTGCTATCTATGGAGTCGCACAGAGTCGGACATGACTGAAGTGACTTAGCAGCAGCAGCATGTCCATTGAGTTTGTGATGCCATCCAACCATCTACTGTCAATTGGAAGTTGAGTTCTGTGTGCTGTGCACAGACTTGCCATGTGTCACCAGGCCAGAGACTGCCTTGGCAAGTGGGCAGACCTCTTGTGTGGACCACAGGCCTGACAGCCACTGTGTAGTTCCCCCGAAGGCAGATGCTCATCCAGATATTGCAACATATCCGTGTTTTTTTTTTTTCCTGTTGTGGTGAAGTTTCTGACAAGCAAATGTGCCACGGGAGGAGCATCTGGTTTTGCCCAGTTTAGTTATCAATATAACTGCTGACTCATTGGAAAAGGCCCTGATTTTGGGAAAGATTGAAGGCAGAAGGAGAACAGGGTGACAGATGGTTGAATGGCATTACTGACTCAATGGACATGAGCTTGGGCAAACTCAGAGATGGTGAGGCAGAGGGAAGCCAGGCGTGCTGCAGTCCATGTTGTCAAGAAGAGCTGGACATGACTTGGCAACTGAACAGCAGACTTGGTGACTGAACAACAACAAAACTACTTTACGAGGAAGTAAAAATGTAAATCACTTGTACCGATGAATCCTTGAGAAGTTGTCACTAACTCGTTAATAACAATGACAGAATCTGCCAAAGTAAAGTATTTTTCTTTAAGCCTTACTGAACTAAAAAGTTATGATTTGGTAAAATTACATTCTCATATGTTATTGCTTTTGAGTATGATGGTTCTGTTGATTGACGACTTCATTCCTTAATGATGTTGATGGTCATGTTTTTATTCTAATTCTTCAGAGAGAAAATAGAAGATTTATTACAAAGTGAAGAAAACAAGAACTTGGATTTAGAGCCATGTACTGGGTCAGTTGCCTTGAATATTTTCCCTTGTTCTTTTTTGGGAAAGGTAGATGATTTCTGGCATGTGCTCTACTTGGTCTCTTAAAAACTTTCATAAATAGTCTTTTTATTATAGGTGTGTTCTCAAGATTTCAGCACTAATTTTAGCATTAACGCAGTGGGGACCGTGGTATATTGAGACACTGAATGAGTGCTTTGTCCTGTCCTGGAGGGAAGAAAACTGTTGTGCACCTTTGTTTTAAGTCATGCTCAAGAGTGGCGTAATTATTGTAGCCTTGATGTGTGCTTCATACAGAAAGGCTTCAGAAGAGCAGAGTCCATTGTTAGGCTATTTCTGTCCTTTTCATTTCTCTTTGCAGTAAAAAGCCTTGGTGTTTCAAAGAGTCAGTAACTGAAACAGCCTGTTTTCCTTCCTTTTACTTTGTAACTAGCTTCACAGAATTGTTTTAATGCATCTGTTTACTTAAAATTCTCTTCATACAACCACAGAAGGTAATATTTTGGTTAGATAAGGACTTCTGCCTCTTCTATAAAGGCAGTATAATAATAGCACTGATAAAGAGCACTTTCAATTCATTAATTCTCTTGGAGAAGGGAATGGCTACTTCAGTATTCTGGCCTGGAGAATTCCATGGACTGTTCCATGGGGTCGCAAAAGAGAGTTGGACATGACTGAGCGACTTTCACTTTCATGCTCAATTCATTAATTGAACTGTGTGGTGACATAGTTGCGGCACACGGGCTTCTCTCGTTGCCGCTTGAGGGCGTCTCTCTAGTTGTGGTGTGTGGGCTTAATTGCCCCTCGGCATACAGGATCTTAGTTCCCCGACTAGGGATCAAACCCAAGTCCTCTCCGTTGGAAAGTGGATTTTTAACCACTGGACCACCAGGGAAGTCCCAGTAAAGAGCATTTTGAAGAAAAATGGTGAGGAATCCTCCCACCTCAAGCATCCTCTCTGTTCTTTTTGGCATGTTAACTGTCGCTTCTAATGAAGCCTCTTTTAAACTTACACGGTCTTTCCCAACCAGTGCTTGGTCAGTTTGAATTTTCCTTCAATGATTGCAAATTAATACCTTTTCATTTGTTTTTGTAGGTTCCAAAGAAAACTGATTTATCAGACTTTGAGCTGGAAGTAAGTGTTTATATTATACACGAGGGCTCTGTGAGGGACCCGGGATTAAAAAATTGAACTCAGTTTTTTAGCCTTTTTTTCATTTTTGATGTTCTGCTGGTTTTGGTGACTTGACCATCCCATGTTCTTGGGCAGTGCTTCATTTTGTTACTGTTTTCCCCCCAATTTCTTAAGTTAAATACCCGCTTAATTTATTTGCTCTTGCTTCTCAGTAGCTGCTGTAAAGGCTTTACAGTTTTCTTTTAATGATCAATTTGGCGTATCCTAAATTGTAGTATTATTTTTGTTCTTTGAAGGTATATGATAAAGATTTGGCTTTAAGACCTGGGAAGTACTCAGGTGAATGCTCTTTGTTTTTCTTTTTTGAAACAGGATAATTTTTATTTAGATTCTTGTCATTTAAGTTAACTTTTTAATTTATGCAGCTTAAAATATTTAATTATATTAGGCTGCCTTCTTTACTATATTTCAGTAGCATTGTACAAAAAATTTTTAATTTCATATTTTTGCTGTTTATAAGAAATATTGAAATCAAATAGATTAAATGAAAGGTGAACGCTTTTTCTAAAGCAGGAATTAGACCATGGGTGGGTTTCAGGAGGCCTGTGAGTCTTCTGAAATAATATCCAAAATTTTGTATGTGTTTTTTTCTGGAGGTGTTTCCATTAGTTTAGTTATATTTTCAAGTGAATCTCTTAACTTACCAGTTGAATGTCAGGAATGGACAGATGGATGTTTGCACTTGACTTTGTTTGGGGTTTTTGTTCTTTCATTAGAATCTGCCAATGGCATGTACACTGGGAATTTACTTTGACCAGACCAGGAAAAGGGCTGTTATTATTTGATCAGGCTCCTTTCCTCTCATGTTATCCTTGCAACATACTCCCCATGGATTCCAGATTCCTCTCCTTGGCAGATGCCAACTACTTTGCCAGCTTACCACAGAGTTACTCATCTGAAACCTCCCCTGTGTGTGCCCAGACCATCCAAAGAGACCTTCAAAATTTCACTTAGGAAGTAAGCATTGTGACATTTAGAAGCAAGATTTGACTGTGAGGTCATGTGTTGACTGTATTATATGATGCCTGACATTTCAGAAACTGCCTAAGTCCTAAAAACTTAATTTGAAATCAGATACATTGCTGTATTCTAAGAGCAGAAATAGGGAAACATTTGGAAACTGAAATATTATGGAATAGGCTTACTCTACAGTTTTCCTTGTAATAATATTTATTGCATACTTAATAAAACCGATGCCATGAAATTATAGCTATATAGTTGTTTTAAAAGTACTGTAGGGTCTTAGCTGTCATTATCTCATCTACTGATAATCATGTTTTCTTTCTTTTCTTTAGGTATCCCAAAGGCATTCATGTTGAGACTTTAGAAACCGAAAAGGTAACCCCAAGGCTTATCCAGGGCCAACATTAAATGCGTTGAACCAGAGCCGCAATATTCAAGTACAAAGCGCAGTCAGATCAAGAAGTTGAAAGTCAGAGTTGCCTCCCATACGTATGAGCTGGGTGACATTGGACAAATCATTTCCCCGCTGCCAGCCTCAGTTTCCTCATTTGTAAATCCATGCATGAGCGTGGTAATGATGAGCTCTACTGTCCCACAGCTTTTTAAAAAGTAGTAGATGGAACTGAACTTTGTAAAGTTGAGAGCATGCAAATGTTAGTACATGTTCTCATCGTCACAGAAAGCTGATATGCATGGTGCTCATGTAGTAATTGCTTCTTTTTCCATGGGCCACTAAAATTAAGTTTTAGAATCTGGGGCATCAGCATGCTGTCATCATGTATTCCCAGAAGAGCAGTGATAGAACTGAAATGGGTAGTGGTGGGCTGATGGTGGGTTCCTTTGACAGAACTATAGAATTTTAGAATTTAGTTCTTGTTCTTAAGTGAAATGTCTAATTAAATAAGAGATTACGTAAATTAAATCTTGCTAGAAGATAAATCTCAAACTTTGACACAGAAGATTTTGCGGTGTTTGTTATCCGACAAGTTACTGGAAAATCCAGGATTTTTCTCTTATGTTAATGAGATATGATATAGAAATTTTAAAAATTGAGATATGGTTGACTTATAGTATTAGTTTTAGGTATATAATATAATGATTCAAATTTATATGGGTTACATAGAATTTTTATTTCAAAACCAACTATTTTGAAATCCACGTTCAAATGCAACATCTTAGTGTCCATTATGGAGTGTCTTAACTCTCACAGTCTCTTGATATTTATAATTTACTCTGTTGGGGTGAATTAATAAATCATAGGAAAATGTCGTGGAAACATGGAGATGAATTCTAGTTTATAAAGCAACAACTCAACTTTTGGTGGCATTTCAAGATACTTTGAATGTGTTTAGCACCTGAAAAACTGTGCACTGATAAAATTTATAACTTCTAATGGTAGCAGAACCTGAATTTCAGAGGGTGAGGAGGGTCAGGTAGCTTCCAGAAAATTGTATATCTGCTTTATGTCTTTTAGAAAGAGCGATATATTGTTATCAGCAAAGTAGACGAAGAAGAACGCAAAAGAAGAGAGCAACAGAAACATGCTAAGGAACAGGTGATTGAATCACACTTATTTCCTTTGGGTGACAAATGGCAACAGGGTTGTAGATCCTATGTTGGATTCAATTTAGTGAATCATTTTCTACCGTAGAAGAATTGAATTCATAGCAAAACCTGAAAGAAAATGAGGGAAACCTAAGGGTAGGTATTTAGACGTAGCCAGCAAAGTGAGGGTGGCATCACGGTGGACCCGTCTTCATCTCCATGAAGCCATCTCAGAGCAAGAGTTAGTGGTTATCATTCAGACTTTGTGTCACTGAGCGTCTCAGCCCATTAAGTGATCTCACTGTGGCTAAATTCAGGCCTGGTTAACTAGTTTTCCTAAAACAAAGTTGAGACGATACGGGCCTAGAGATGCATGCTCATAGTTATGTTGGAACCTCACTTTGGTTGTCCTCTGGAGAATGGATTCGATTCAAGCAGGAAGACGAGTTAAGCTGAAGAGTAACCAGCTAAGAGATGCCTGTGGCCTTAAATGGGAGAAAGTGAAGTGGAAGTGTTGAGCGATCTTTTGTGTCCAACTCTTTGTGACCCATGGACTGTAGCCCACCAGGCTCCTCTGTCCATGGAATTCTCCGGGCAAGAATACTGGAGTGGGTTGTTATGCCCTCCTCCAGAGGGGCTTAGCTTTGGGAATAGGTTTTTTTTTTTCTTTAAAAAAAATATTCTTTTAAAAAATTTAATTCTGGTAAAATATGTAACATGAAATTTACCATCTTTACCATTTTGAAGTGTTCAGTTCTGTACTGTTAAATACATTCACATTGCCCTACAACCATCACCACCATCCATCTCCAGAACTATTTTTATCCTGCAAAATTGAAACCCTATACCCATTAACTAATAACTTTCCATTCCTCCCGTCCCCCAGCCTCTGGTACCCACCATTTTACTTTCTGTCTATGAATTTGACTCCTCTCAATGCCTCACATAAGTGGAATCAGATAGTATTTGTCTTTCTGTTAACTGGCTTCGTTCATTTAGCGTAATGGCATTTTGGGTTCATCTTTATTGTAGCATGTGTCACAATTTCCTTTCTTTTTAAAGTCTGAATAATATTCTATATACCACGTTGTTTGTCCATTTATCTGTTGATGGACTCTTTGTGTTGCTTCTGTCTTTTGGTTCTTGTGACTAATGCTGCTCTGAACATGGGTGTGAAGGACTCTCTTGAGTTCTTGCTTTCAATTCTTGGGGCATATACCCAGGAGTGGAATTGCTGGATCATATGGTAATTCTATTTTTAATTTTTTGAGGGACTACCGTACTATTTCCCACGTGACTATACCACTTTACATTCCCACCAACAAAGTACAAGTGTTCCAATTTCTCCACAAAACTACCAGTGCTTTTTAGTCTCAAGAGTAGTTTAAGGAAGTCAACAATTTCAATGAAGGTGAAATGGGAGAGCAGGGGGCTTGCAGGTTCCTGGGAATTAAACTGGACCTAGTGAATTTTTTTTTTTAATTTAAATTTTTGGTCATGCCACACAGCATGCAGGATCTTAGTTCCCTGAGCAGGAATAGAACCCATGCCCATTGCAGCGGAAGCACAGTCTTAACCCCTGGACCAGGGACGTCCCAGGAACAGAGGCATTAAGTAATTTAGCTGTAAAGAGACAAGGAGAAGGAGAGCGGTTCCCTAGAGCTTAGGGTTAAGGAAAGGATTTCAAGATAGGAAAGAAATTGAGTCTATTTAAGCCTCATGAAGCCGTCATGAAGAAAACAGGAGAGAAGAAGCTGAATGGGAATGAGTCTCAGTGTGGTGCTATAAAAATTTTATAAAAAATTTTGACCAGGAAAAAAGAAGGCGGGGTGGGGGGCCTTCCCTGGTGGCTCAGTTGGTAAAGAATCCTCCTGTAGTGCAGGAGACCTGGGTTTGATCCTTGGGTTGGGAAGATCCCCTGGAGAAGAGAATGGCAACCCACTCCAATATTCTTGCCTGGAGAATCCCATGGACAGAGGAACCTGGTGGACTACAGTCCATGGGGTCAAAAAGAGTCTGACACGACTGAGCAACTAAGCAGTCACTCAGGAAAAAGAAAAATCAGAGAATTCTTGATTTAACAGTTGGTCTGAGTGGTTCACCTCAGAATGGAATGCAGTATTAATTTGGCCAGCAGGTGGCAGCTTTTAAAAGTCCCTGTTTTTAAGACAACTTCTTGTTTAGTCCTTAAGTTGTATCGGACTCTGGAACGCTATGGACTATAGCCCACCAGGTTCCTCTGTCCATGGGATTACCCAGGCAAGAATACTGGAATGGGTTGCCATTTCTTCCTCTAGGGGATCTTTCTGACCCAGGGATTGAACCCATGTCTCCTGAATTGGCAGATGGATTCTTTACTGCTGAGCCACCAGGGAAGCCCTCAAGGCAGCTTGAGGGATGTGGAAATTTCAACAGTTGATTGGAAGTGATGGGTATACCCTAGCACTGTTATCTTAGTAACTAGTGAATGGTTTGCCACTTGCTTATCCCTCTCTCTGAAACAGAAAAAAGATACCTTCAGAAATCATTTCCAACACAATTGTTTGGGGGTGATGGACTCAAAGCATATGAAACAAAAGTTATCTAACGGGATATAAAATTTCAGCCTCTGGTTTTTTTTTTTTTTGCCTAGATTTTAACTCATTCAAATAAGGAACATATATATTTCAATAGTTGATTTTTTGTTTTGTTTTTAAATTAGGAAGAACTGAATGATGCTGTGGGATTTTCTAGAGTCATTCATGCCATTGCTAATTCGGTAAGTGAAACAAACTTTGTAATGAATTTCCTGAACATAACATTTACGATGAAATGCCTAGTTATCACTGCAAATCCATCATCTGGTCACATTGATGTTAGAATGTTTTCTTGGTCTGGAGGGAGAAGTTAGAGCTTCATAAAGATAGCTTGTTGTCATAATGCACTCAGTGTGACATCGTAATTGCTGAATTACATCTAAACCATTTTTTCAGAAAGCATTTCTATTAAAATGCAGGAGAGGATTATTACTGTGATGGCCTTATGTGGCTCCATGAAACTGATATTTATTATTCTCAAAACCAACAAGAAGCAGAATAGCAAACTAAAGAATATGAGGAGAAATAATCCAGTGTTTGAAACCTTGTATTCCTTCATTAAAAGAAATCTAGAGGATAAAAATAATTGTGTTGAATTCTTCCACTTAATTGAATCCTGTATCTTTGTTTTTAAAATAATTTTATTTATTTATTTATTTAGGCTGTGCTGGGTCTTTGTTGCCGTGAGGGCTTTTCTCTAGTTTTGGCGAATAGGGGCTACTCTGTAGTTGCGTTGCGTGGGCTTCTCGTTGCGGTGACTTCATGTTGTGGAGCACAGGCTCCAGAGCACGTGGGCTTCAGTAGTCACAGCACATGGGCTCAGTAGTTGCATCTCCTGGGCTCTAGAGCACAGGCTTAATGGTTGTGGCGCACGGGCTTGGTTGCTTCCCAGTATGTGGAATCTTCCCGGGCCAGGGATTAAACCTGTGTCTCCTGTATTGGCAGGCAGATTCTTCACTACTACCCCAGAGAAGCCCTGACTGTTGGATCTTAATAACATTTGGTATATTTAAAAAATGTGTCAACTGTTCATGTAAATGTGCTGGAGGGTTCTGTGATAGATATAGTAGATATTTTCCCTTGTTTCTTACATCCTTTAAGAAAAGAAGCACCCCCATCTTGCCCGGAGAAACTGAGTCTTGCTGCTGATTGTTCTGTTGAGTTACCCATCCAAGTCACACTGCTTGCCTGATGCTAAACTTCCTGGAGTCTAAGACTTCCTTGTCCTTGAGTAGCTGGCAGGAATTGTCTCCCTAGAGGAGTCATCTTGTCCCTTAGATGCTGAGCTCTGCATCGGGGAGGCTTGAAGGCAGTGCTCCAGGAGTCCATGGTTGTCTCAACAGCAGGTGCAGCCTTGTCAAACAGGCGCACTTTCAGGGAGGCAGCCACTGTCCCCAGCAAGGGGTAAACAGAAGTTAGACTTTGAGAGAGAGAAGGGCTGGCTCCTCAGGAGCTCTTTCTCTCAAGTAAATGATGTTACCGGAACAGAATAGAAGGTTAGGAATGAGCCTGGAGAAAAACAAAGGTGTGGGTCTCTTGAGAAGTAGCTAAAAAGCTACTTTAAAACTCAACATTTCAAAAAACTAAGATCATGGCATCTGGTCCCATCACTTCATGGCAAATAGATGGGGAAACAATGGAAACAATGACAGACTTAATTTTCTTGGGCTCCAAAATCACTGCAGGTGGTGACTGCAGCCATGAAATTAAAAACTTGCTCCTTGGAAGAAATGCTATGGCAAACCTAGATAGCGTATTAAAAAGCAGAGACATCACTTTGCCAACAAAGATCCACATACTCAAAGTTATGGTTTTTCCAGTAGTCATGTATGGATTTAAGAGTTGGACCATAAAAAAGGCTGAGCACTGAAGAATCATGCTTTTGAATTGTGGTGTTGGAGAAGACTTGAGAGTCCCTTGGACTGCAAGGAGATCAAAGCAGTCAGTCCTAATCTAAAGGAAATCAGTCCTGAATATTCATTGTAAAGACTGATGCAGAAACTGAAGCTCCAAAACTTGGGCCACCTGATATGAAGAGCTGACTCATTGGAAAAGACCCTGATGCTGGGAAAGATTTAAGGCAGAAGGAGAACAGGGTGACAGAGGATGAGATGGTCAGATGGCATCACTGAGTCAGTGGACAATAACTTGGGTAAACTCCGCAAGATGGTGAGGGACAGGGAAGCCTGATGTGCTACAGTCCAAAGAGTTGGGACACGACTGAGCAACAGCAACAAGATTGCGTGTATGCAGAGAAGCAGAGAGGGCTTCCCTGGTGGCTCAGTGGTAAAGAATCTGCCTGTAATGCGAGAGACTCGGGTTTGATCCCTGGGTTAGAAAGATCTCTTGGAGAAGGGAATGGCAACCCACTCCAGTGTTCTTGCCTGGTATATTCCATGGACAGAGGAGCCTGGTGGGCTACGGTCTATGAGGTCACAAAGAGTTGGACACGACTGAGACACACACACACACACACACACACACACACACACACACACACACACACACACACACACACACACACACACACACACACACACACACACACACACACACACACACACACACACACACACACACACACACACACACACACACACACACACACACACACACACACACACAGAGAAGCAGAGGGGAGTTTCTGGTCCTGTTTGCTTACATTATACACACTTAACCAGCCGTCTTCAGAGCAGTGGTGGATTTGACTGAAGCTGTCCCTGAAGCAGATGTGGGGCAGCAGTTGGCTTTGAACTCCCATAACCAGCGTGATGGTTTAGGGGGCTTTTCCAAGATGGGGGCATTTGTTTGCCTTGTACAAACAATTCAGATCCCTTAGCCAGCTATGCCTCTATTTATTTTTCCTCTCTCTGGTCCCTCTTCTACAGAGTGATTCATAGCATGTTGTGGACCATTCGTAGTACAAGTCACAGAACATACCGTGATAAAAATTTATCCCTGTTTATTAGTGATCCAGACATTTAAAATTTAAGTCATGTACTTTAAAACTACTAACATAGTTCAGCTCTGTATAGCCAGTGAACAAGTAAACACTCTGTATTAGACCAGGTTCTTTCCCTGTCACTCTTAATAACGAATCTGTTTTCTCTAGTTTTAAAAAAATTCGTATTAATTTTTCACCGACAGAAAAGTTGCAAAACTGGTACAGGATTTCTATACACCTGTCACCTACCGACACCTAATGTTACTAACATGTATAACCATACAGTTGCAGAACCATGAAATTAGCATTGGTACAATATTATGAGCTAACTTGAATTTAACTTGTTTTTCCTCTAAGTCCTTTTTCTATTCACGGTTTTATCTAGGTTCCCACATTGTGTTTACTTGTCATTTCTCCTTAGTCTTCTGCAGTCTGTAGTTTACTTTGTCTTTTACAACTTTGATGTTTTTACAGAGTATTGATTGTGATTGTGTCAGATGCCCCTTGGTTTGGATTTGTCTCATCTTTTCTCACGTTGGATTGAAGACACAGTTTTGGCAGGCATATCACAGAAATGATGGTTCATGACCTTGACCCCCATCAGTCGGTTCAGGTGGTGTCTGCTGGGTTTATGCACTGTAGAGTTACTGTTTTCCCTTTTGTGGTTAATAAATATATTGGGGGAGATATTTTGAGATGCTGAAAATCCTGTTTTTTCTCGAGCTTTTGCCAGTGACATAGCATCTGTCAGTGGATCTTGCCTGCAGCCATCATTACTGTGGTATTCTAGTGGCAAGTTTGTGTTTCCCTTTCTTTCTCCATTTGTTTCTGGAAATCTTCTAGAAGGAAGAGCTGCCCCTGCTCCCCTTTTGTTAATTTTTTTTTTTTTTGACTCAGAGAAATTTACTTCATTCTACATATCTTTAAACAATTTATTTGTTTATTTGGCTACATCAGGTCTTAGTTGCAGCATGCAGGCTCTCTAGTTGTGGCGCACAGGCTTAGTAGTTGGGGCTTGTGGGGTGAGTTGCTTCAAGGCAAGTGGGATCTTTGTTCCCTGATTAGAGATTGAACCTGCATCCCCTGCATTGGAGGTGGATTCTTAACCACTTGACCACCAGGAAAGTCTCCATTGTGTAGATTTATTTCTTAATTTAAAAACATTATTTATTTATTTATTTATGGCTGTACTGAGTCTTCATTGCCATGTGTGGGCTTTAGTTGCAGCAGAGCAGGGGCTACTTTTCTCTAGTTGCAGTGCATGGGCTTCTCGTTGCAGTGGCTACTCTCGTGTGGAGCATGTGCCCTAGAGCATGCAGGCTTCAGTAGCTGTGGCACACGGGCTTAGTTGCCCCACAGCCTGTGGGGTCTTCCTAGACCAGTGATTGAACTGTGTCCCCTGCATTGGCAGGTGGATTCCTAACCATTGGACCATGAGGGAAATCCCTCTACAGATTTTAATCTAGTGTTCTTATCATTTATTTTGTTGCTTGGATGGTACCACATGGGTCATTGGCACTTCTTCAGGCTGGCTTCCCTGGAACAAGCCCCTTCCTTTTCTGAGCACCTCCTTACTTTCTGACATCACAAGATATTCCACACTCATCTTGTATTTTCCCTTCCTCAGCTCTAGAATCAATGACTTCTCCAAGGAGCCCTGGTTCCTTTTAGAAATCGAGTTCTGGTGCTGGGCTCCTGCTGTGATGTTACTACTTCTAGTTCCCCTCCCTGCACAGAGCTAAGAATGATGCATGTGTGTAACCATGCATGTATACACATGTTGATATTTCCGTGTCTGACTTAAATGCACAGAGCTAAGAATGATGTATATGTGTAACCATGCATGTATACACATGTTGATACTTCCCTGTCTGACTTAAATGCACAGAGCTAAGAATGATGTATGTATGTAACCAGGCATGTATATACACGTTGAAATTTCCATGTCTGACTTATATGCATATTTTTAAAAATTCATTCATACTGATATACGACAGATTCTAGTCCAATACCACAGGGCTTACTTTTAACCTACTCTCTTTTCTTATTTGTAACTGTTTTCCCTCCAACACTGGGAATTGCAGTTCTTGTTATCTGCTGTGTTGATATCAGTTCTGTTCTTCCCAACCTCCTTCAGTATGGTCAAGGGCTTCATTTATAGTACAGTTAGGTTTATCTTTTAGAGTTTCCATTTTGGGTTCCTTCCTTCTCTGTGGTTTCAGTCAATACTTGGTATCTTAGCATTGTATAGATATTCAGAATGGCCTACATACTGAGCTGAGAGGATAGCTCGTCTGTTGTATTTGAGAGACTTTGTATAGAATTATTTATTTCAGAGAATTATGTTTAGCTTTGTGAGTCAAGGAGTGTTGCTCTGAAGGTCCACTAGGATATAGCGAAAAGCCTCGGATGCTTTATGTTAAAAATGCTATTACCTGGCTAGCTAAATCTAAGTTGATGTTCCATTTTTGCAGTTTAATTTTTATCAAAATGGATTAGTTTATTGCATATATATTGTACCTTGTTGGTTGAAGAGCAGTGAATTTCATTGGAAACAATATTTCAGAACAAGCCCTGTGGAATTTGACATACATGATGAAGGAAATGAAAACTCGTTCTACTTAATAAAGTTCATCATTTTCACCTTTTAGCATTGTTATGAGGGTGTCTTTTGAAAATAAGGGAGTTGTTTGGAAGAATACATTTCTGAAATAGATATTCGGAGTTTGTTCACAAATTATTTGACAGTTCAAGGTATCTAGCACTTTCAGTTACTTTTTTGAGCTCTTTAATAAAGATTTTACTACTTCTGATTCTTGTGTTAATAAAAATTTTACTGCTTCTGATTCTTTTGGGTAGAAGATGAATAAAATCAGAGAAAAAGATCAATGAAATCAAAGTCATTTGGAGATTTTACTTCGCATTCTGGATTTTACACCAGAAGAGGAATGAAGCCAGCCCAAATTTCTTTATTTGTATATCTTTATGCATTTTTTCCCCCTTAGTGTCAAAAAGTAAGTTTAGTACAAAATCCTCATGGAACCAAGCCATACATTTCAAGATACTTAGCATTTTCTGTTAGTTTTTTGAGCTCTTCAATAAAAAGCCCTGATACAATTTTATACCAAGGAGTCTTTCCTAACCTTGACTTTTTTCAGGGGAAGCTTGTCATTGGACACAACATGCTCTTGGATGTCATGCACACGGTTCATCAGTTCTACTGCCCTCTGCCCGCGGTGAGTGACTTGTCAGCCTGTGTTAAAAATTCTCATCTTCAACCCTGAGAAAGTGTTCTCCGTGGGTTGCTGTTCCCTGTCTGCCACGCTGTCCCAGAGGGACAGTCTCCTGCACCTGGTTGAATGTTTTTGAAGAGATTTTAAAGGATCTTCAGATGCCTGCCATTGCTGGAGTGAGGTTAAACATTTGTTTCGTCTTGATGCCAGTCGTTTGTTTGCTCAGTTATTGCTGAGCAGGGGTTGCTGAGCCGCAGATGTGGTCTTCAGGTTTGATACTGCCAACATGAGCCATAGCAGGGCATTGAAGTGGTGGTGGTGGCCAGGGTCGGGGGGCAGGTGGGGGTGGGTAGTGGTGCTAGAGGTCTGTAGACTGGATCAGGTCGTGTGAAAGTCTTGGTTACCTCTTGCGAGGCTGCTTCCCTTAGATTCTCTGTGGACCTTGGTATTTTTGGACTCTTGGAGCCGTGCTATCTCAGTGTACCAAAGCACAAGGTCTAGGAGAAGGGCTTCTCTCTGTCTCCTCCTCTTCGCTCCCTGACTGCCTGGGGCCTCATCTTACTGCCTCTCATCACTGCCATGTCGCTCCTTCATTTTCTCCCCATATTTTCTGTCCTTTAGTGATCTCACCCACCTTCTAGGACTTAAGCTGAAGATATTGACATTTTCCTCTCCAGCTGGGATCTCTCCTCAGATCCGGGTCACAGTTTACGCTGACCCCGCATGTCTCTACCTGGGTAGCTTTCAGAATGAGTGGGGTTTAAAATTCATGTGTTGCAAACAGGGTGTACAACTTAACGTAAACTTTCTCTCCTTCTGTCTCCAAACTGTTCTTTCTCCTGATTGCTTTACTGTAAATGATGCCCAGTCACCAACATGGTTTTTAACATCTGTTTTGGCTCTTCCTCTGTCCCCCAAATCTGGCCAGTTACAAAATCCTGGCAGTTTTGTCTCCAGGCTGTCTCTCACATCTGGATTCTTTCCATTTCAAGTAGCAAGTAGCCTTTTTCCTCATCTGAAGTTAGCAAACTCCAGGCAGGATTCCCTGCCTCACTTTAACCTTTAGCCCATCCTTTAAACAGAGGCTGGCAAACTTTTTCTATAAAGGGTCAGATAGGAAAATATTCGGGGCTTTCCAGGCTGAATAGTCTTTGTCAGGACTCTCAACACTGTCATTGTCACCTGAAAACTGCGGTAGAATGCAGTGTGTCAACAAACGGCTATGACTTTGTCCCAGAAAATTTTTATTTAAAAATAGATGATAGGCCGGATTTGGCCTGCAGGCCATGGTTTTCCAGCCTCTGCTTTAAACTATTGTACCACCAGATAATTGCTTTACAATATTTTGTTGGTTTCTGCCTTACAACAACTCGAATCAGCCATAATTATATATATATATCTCCCCTCCCTCTTGAGCCTCCCTTCCTTCCCCCCACCCCATCCCTCTAGGTCATCTCAGAGCACCAGGCTGGGCTCCCTGTGTTATAAAGCAGCGTCCCACTAGCTAGCTATTTTACACATGGCAGTGTATATATGTCAGTGCTACTCAATTCGTCCTACCCTCTCCTTCCCCTGCCCTGTCCACAAATCCATTTTCTATGTCTGTGCCTGCATATACCACCAGATTCACCTTTTATGGCTTCTGGATTGGATAATACCTACTTTAGAGTTCAGTGTCATTTCTACGTCTGCAAAGCCTCAGTTACTTCACGTTTCTTACAATGCGTCGTTCCTTCAGCATCTTGATTACTTTTCTTGGAAAATCCCAACACTGAATACAGCATGTCTGTTGGGAAGCCTGGTCCTATTTCTGCAGCCTTAAGATTGTCCTTGATTTTCATAAAAATTGCATCATCCTCAGGGAGTCAAAGCCATCACAGTTATGAGTCTCAAAACAAGCATGATGGGTGTGAATTTGCATTGTGTAAATCTGAAGAACTAATGTTAATTTCAGATCCATCGCTCCTTATTGACTGAATAGTAGTAGCCTCTCTCGGAGAAGGCAATGGCACCCTACTCCAGTACTCTTGTCAGGAAAGTCCCATGGACGGAGGAGCCTGATGGGCTGCAGTCCATGGGGTCGCTAAGAGTCGGACACGACTGAGCGAGGGACGGGGGCCTGGTGGGCTTCCGTCTATGGGGTCGCACAGAGTTGGACATGACTGAAGTGACTTAGCAGCAGCAGCAGCAGCAGCAGTAGCCTCTCTCACAGCTTTTTGACCTTCAGAGCAGTGAAGTTATCTGTAAGGAAAGTGTATTTAATGCTGTGTTTATAGGTGTTTTAAACACCAAACAGAGCTTGGCTTGTAACAGGCATTAAATACTGATTTAACAAATGAGTGTCTTCCGACTGTGTCAGCTTTGTAATCTCCTGATGTATGGCTCTGTCCACATCACTGACCCTGAGTTAAATTCTGAGTTAATCCCGTGTTCTTTGTTTTTCTATACAGTTGATTCTTTTTAGCCTGGCATTATCAAGCCTTCTGTGATCTGGCCCAACCTTCTTGTGTAGTCTGGACCCATTTTTGTCCTTCCTCCCAGCCAGACTGGCTCATTTTTTCTCCCCCTTGAAAACATTGTGTGCTTTTGCATGTCTGTAGTTTTTGGTATATGAAATCCTTCAACTTGAATTTTCTCTGGCTTTTCTCAGTGTTTGCTATTTACGGCTTTACCCATCTCACCCCGGTCCAGTGTATGCCTCTTTGGGTGTACACCTTTTCCCTTCCTGCTGCCTTGCCCAGGGAGTAATCTTTGCTTTCTCTGAACTGCCAGAGAACCACGTACCTCTTCTGTTGCATAAATTTTGCCTTTACATCTTATTTCGCTTTTCTTTCTAAGTGATTCCCTCCTTGGACAAGAAGTGTGACCTTTTTATTGTCTGTGTCTAAATGCCTAGCATAGCGCTTTGTATGTAAGGACTTAATAAATGTTATCTTGCACATAGCTAGTTTTCAATCACATTCTACTGGCAAGAGCATATGATTTATTGCAAAGTAGAAGGTGGGTTAGGGTAAGTGGTTTTATCCCTTGCCTTATTACTAAGGCCCGAGTATGTTATGTAACTTCTTTGTGTTCTGTCATTGTCAAAAGGAGAAAATGGTTTTCTTTCATCCACCTTTGGAAGAAGTGATGACAGTAAAGGAAAAAGCCTAATTAAAATGATAGAGAACTTTTACATACACTGTTACCAAATGTTGTATTTAAAAGTGCACTAAAGAATCTATATTTGGGGGCAGGTTTTTAGGGGAAGAGTCTCTTCTTAAAAGTCTTGCTACTTCATTCAGCATGACCTTTTAGAAGGCATTGGTCTAGAACCCTACTATATGCTGGCCCTGGAAGTGGCCATCATTCTAATTTTTTCTTGCTTGTGAGGCTTTCTAATGGTACTGAGAGATTACAGTCTTTATTGTCTTTTTGTTTGACTTAGCAATGAAACCGCTTATTTGTGTGTTGTTCATTAATTTAATGATAGCCATTGAAAAGCTGGTAAATACTTCAAGCTAGCTAAATACAGTCTGTGTTTACAGGCTCGAAAAGCTAATGGGAAATGGCAGTTTCCTGTGAAGCATGAATAACACTGAAGAGAACTGTAGTCACAGTGGGTCAGGAGTATGAGTAGGCAGTGCAGTGTGGCAATTACGTATATAAATAAGTTAATTCAAAATGAGAGCAATCCCATTCCAGCTCTAGACTTCCTGATCAAATAAACTTGGGAAATGAATTGTCTAATTTAGGCATTTGCTATTGGTGCCACTTAAGCAATTTTCTGAGTAGTTAAAGCAAGAATCATGTGTATTGGAAAGTCTGTGTTTTAGTGGCCATTTTAACCAATATTTCAATGGTGTTTCCATTAAAAGTATGACCCAATTTATAGTATGTCCATTTCCTGCATGAACCACTTTATTTTTAAAAAAATTTTATTGAAGTATAGTTGATTTGTAGTGTTGTGTTAATTTCTGCTGTACAGCAAAGTGACTCAGTTATACATAAATATTCCTTTTTATATTCTTTTCCATTATGCTTCAACACAAGATACTGTGAACCATTTTATTTAAATAATTCTACATGTCTCACTATTACAATGAGTTGTGTCATAGAAGTATTACTGATAGTTTTCTACATATAATAGAAACCCTCCCCCCCCCAACTCTTCTGTTTCAGCCATAAAATGCTCATATATCTGTTTTGCTTATGCAGAATTTTAGTATCAGGTCATATGATTCCCAATCAGTGAGGAATTGCCAAGATTTTTAGATGTTAGTGAGAAATGGGCCTGACAGTGTAGCTTCAAGGGCCTGTGTTGGTATTATGGTTTGAGAAGAGAGCCATGGGACTTGTAATAGTTGTTTTAAATATTGCAAATATACCAATAAAATCATAACAAGTCACGTTCTTGTTTTTTAGGACTTAAATGAATTTAAGGAGATGACAACGTGTGTTTTCCCCAGGTAAACTTTCTTTGAGGATTTGCCTTTGATTTAAAACAGCCATCAGGGCATCCATAATTACAAATAGGTATACAATAATTTATTAAAACCATTAGATCATGGTGAGAATTCAGTTTGCATAAGTTGGAAAATGGCTTAATAGCTCCACCTTGCTGATGGTTTGCTTTTACAAATGATGATTATGTTTGTTGTTAAAATTTAAAAATCAGAATTTGACCCAAGGGTGAAAATGGACAGCAGCTGCTTTTTTTCTCATCCTGCCTCCCACTGTCTGAGGGACCTGTGAGGTCTGCTTGAGTTGGTGCTTGTCTGTCTTGTCTGTTGGGTGAACCTTGTCACAGTGAAGCATCCAGTTGAGGGTATTTAGTTGAATATTGAAGACGATTGAATATATAGTTGGATAGACCTGGATATGTTGAGAGTATTCTGTTGTCGGTCAAAAACTGTCTGGCTAGAGAACTCCTTTTTCTCAACTTTGTCAGTGCCTTAGCCTGTTGGTATTGTCCATGGTTAGTATGGTGTATTCTGATAGATCCCACGTCAGCCACATGGAGCCCTCAGAGCAAGAGTCTACATCTGAGGACCTGTCTGCAGAGGACTTGGAGCAGTTGCTCTCTCAGCCAGACTATTTCTGTCCACTTATCTGCAGTACTCATATTTATATGAGAGGAAATAGTATTTTCATATGAGTGTGTGTATGTGTGTGTGTCTCTCTCTCTCTTTTTTCTAGTACTGCAATCTCTGAAGCAGAATAGTGAGAACTGAAAATGCAGTTTTTGACCCTCCAAGATATTATATTGTGCAGGTCTGGGTAGTGGTAGGAGATGATAAGAGCTTGGGAGCATCAGGCCTGCAGCAGTGTTTGAACCACGTGCAAACACATGAGGATATTTGACTTACCCCTGATGTCAGTGTAAGCCCATGCCCTCTAGAACTTGTGCTCTGGATGTGGACTTCCCCGCAGCCTCGTGATGAAGTGCCCAGATGAGGGGACCTTGTCCTCAGTCTGACGTAGTGGAGGTGCAGATGACTGATGTGCCTAACTCCGCTGTCCACTGGTATTCATTGGAGTAAAATACATTTTGAACATTGCTATCCATTTTGTTTACCTTTTTAAAAAATTCTTCTGTTTTTAGGCTCTTGGATACAAAATTGATGGCCAGCACACAACCTTTTAAGGTATTTTACAAATCAAAACTATTGTTGATAAATGATAGTTTGAAATTTTCTGGATTGCTGCTAACAGCTTTAGAATTCTGGTCAATTTATGTCATTTTCCAATACACCTTCCCCCTACCCGCCTTTTGTTCTCTGACAAAACAAAAAAGATAAAAAAGAAATTGAGGAAAGACTAGAAATAAATACGTCAAAATGTGACTAGCAGTTGCCTTTGGGTAGTGGAATTGTGGGGGTTTTTTCCTTCTGAATGTAAATTTTTAATGTTAAAACATATAATGAATTTTTTAATAGATTACAGATGCATACACTCATTCCTTTTCCTTATTTTACATATTTTGGATATATAGTCTAATCAAGAGAATTCAGGTAAAAATATAATCATTTGCTTCTTTCTGAAGTGACTTTATATGGCGGGGTGAAATGAATGCCAGAACATTATATAGCTTTCTGGCCAAAGGTCTGTAGATACTTAACACATCTGTAAAAACTTCATATGGCTGTACTTCCTATATGGTGGAAATTAAACTTATGGTTTCTCTCTCACATTGAAAAGAAGGACTCCTGTGTTTCTTTAAGGAACACAAGGGGGCAGTACTAGATACTTTTTTTTTTGGTCCTGATTCTCCGTGAATCTCTGATGTTGCTCTGAGATGATGACAGCTCCTCCCTGTGTTTCCTGGTTTGCAGGATATCATTAACAACACATCCCTCGCAGAATTGGAAAAGCGGTTAAAAGAAACACCTTTCAACCCTCCTAAAGTTGGTAAGAGTATAAATGATCCCAGAAAGCTCCATACTCTCAATGATAATTATGGATGTCTATTATAGAAGAAAGGTAAAACTATTCTAGAAACTACATATATTGTACATTTATAAATTTTGGTTGAATTAACTTGCTCATACCTTTGGTTGAGTTTCTGTTTTCTGAATAAAGATGGTCTTCTAAGCCTACCTCTATTTTGCATGGGTAGGATTTGGGTAGCCTGTTCATTGAGAAGTTTAGCAACGGAATCTTCAGGGCTTTTTGTTTCTTAATGCTTGGAATTGTCCCCAGACTTTATGTGTCTTCCTTTTGGTTTAAGCGAAGACAAAGAGCTGATGATTAATTGTCAGGGGTAGAGTGAAAATATACTTTTTGTCTCAGGAAAGCCCAAGAACTGGGTTTACAGATGAGGAAGGAAGGGGCTCCACCTCTGCCTCCTTCAGAGGTAGCTTAGGCACTGGACAGCAGTGATGAAGAAAACCAGAGAAGGGAGGGACGTTTCTCAGGGGTGGAAATGTTTGCCATATCTGGCCATGGTCTCACCCATGTGTTTGGTGAACCCTTCAGGTGTTAGTTACTTCCTCGGTTCCTCTTGGCCTCAATCATGCTGCTGGTATCATAACTAACATCCCATTAGATGTAGCCTGCAAACTCCCTGAGAAATTGAGAACAGGACTGATGGCTCAGAAATTGACAATGGAAGGTACTAAAGCAGCCAAGATGACAGTTACTTGCTCTCCTTTCTGGAGTAGTCCAAAAAAGGAATTAAGAAGAGGGCAGGGGGAGAAAACCTAGACCTTTCCTCTAACAATATAATGGACAGTATAATGGAAATAATTGATTTTGGAAATAAGTGTTTCAGCTGGTGGTAGAGTAGAGGCCATGACTTAGTTGGCTATCACGTTAAAAGACTTTTTTTTTTTAAGCTTAAAATCTAATATTTGATACTTACTGAGGTTAAAGAATTCTTGCTTAAAGAACATTGTATTGATATAAAAACAATTATAGCCTTTTCATTGTTAATTTCCACTCATGCTTTTGATTCTGTTGTAACCTTTTTGATACTCACTTACAAAATGGTTCTAGGAAAGAACTATTTATGAGTTACAGTTTTATCCCGTTATTTCCATATAATATTCCAGTAAGGAGAGTTTAGTCTAAAGCAGGTTCAGTAAACCTCATTCTCTCAGCATCTGTGAATATCGTTGTGACCAGAGAGGCATGTCATAAAATGGTCTCTCCGGTGAAGATGTGCCATGTTGCAGGGGCAGCGTTACAGCAAATTCTGATCTGTTTTTGGACTTGGTTGTGCTTTTCTTCTTTTTATCTGTGAGCTCGGAGACATAGTGAAGGACACTACTGACTTGAGCGGCCAACCTTGATGGGAGTCTTTGGCTTTTTGAGGAGGGTGGAGTATTGTCAGATAACAATTACAGAGTGTTTACCACGTACCAAATTTGACGTGAGAGCTTTACTTACTTGAGCTCATTTGATCCTCACAAAAGTGTAATGGGGGAGCTCTGATTGTCATCGCCCTTCTACCATGGTGGAGGCCCAGAGGGCAATGTGCCCAAGATCACGTAGCAACTAAGTGATGGAGCAGAGATTCAAACTCAGACAGTAAACGCTGAGGGCCACGCTCTTAGCCATTGCTCTGAGGTCCCCAACCTCCGGGGTCTAATGCCTGATGACCTGGGGTGGAGCTGATTTAATAATAATAGAAATAAAGTGCACAATAAATGTAATATGCCTGAATCATCCCCAAACCACCCCCGCCCCCATGGAAAATCTGTTTTTCATGAAACCAGTCCCTGGTGCCAGAAAGATTGGGGACCACTGCTCTGAAATACCCCTTGTGTCCCAATCAGGAGAGGAATCATGGTCACAGAGTGAGTTATGCTTGGTTGTAAATAGCATCCACCAGCATGTAGTTGGGAGGCCTGCGGCTGAGTCTGATAATGTAACCAAGACAATTCTCTAGTCTAGACCAAAGCCCTCATTTTCAGTGACTCTGTTATCTCAAGGTCTTGTGTGGAGAGAATTAAGAAGGAGATAGCTTTCTTTCTGCTTATTAGGGTGTTTCTGCCGCACAGACATCTGGATCTGGCGGGACAGCATGCTTAACAGTCTTCATGATTTGTGACGACCTTGGGAAGACTGTGTTTTCTTTTTTCTCTTTAGAAAGTGCAGAAGGCTTTCCAAGTTATGACACGGCTTCTGAACAGCTCCACGAGGCAGGCTATGATGCTTATATCACAGGACTGTGTTTCATCTCCATGGCCAACTACCTAGGTATACACTGTACCTGTCTCTGTCAACACACCATGGTCCAGAGGGCATGTTCCCTGTCTACCCTTTGCCTGGGATCCACTCTCCTGGTAGGAAGTGGGAGGGTTTTGAGGGAGGAGGGAGAGGGAGTTGGGTGAGGGGTGGGGAGTACACAGGAAGAACCATCAAACGCTTACCTGGTGTTGTGGTACTTGGTCCACATGAGCACTTATTTTACCCTTGCAGAACCATATTGTTGATTTCAAGATATTTTTTTTCAGGCTTTGTTTTTCCTTGACTGTATGTGATATTCTGCTTCTTGTCTTCATTAGGTTCTTTTCTTAGTCCTCCAAAGAGTCATGTATCTGCCAGATCAAAACTCATCGAACCTTTTTTTAACAAGTAAGTAATCAGAGTTCCAGTGCCCCAGCATCCTCTCCTGGTGGAAGAGCCCAGTATCTGGGATGTCAGTGAAGGGTGACTGGGAGTTCTCGGGCATTTTTAAATAAGGTATTTCTCACCTCTGGTGACTCAGATGTTTTTTGAAAAATAGAAATTGACCTTTTCGAAAAGAATATTCAATAAATTGGCTAAAAAAAAGAAGAAAGAAAACATTATGAAAGGTAGCACGTCTTTTCCAAGACAAAGGACTGGTGGCTTCAGAATTTAAATGACCCATGAGGGAGACTCTGTGTATGTGTCTGTATACACAGTCAGACCTAACTTAACCCCAACAGGCTTTACGAGTGAGATTATTCTTCATGCTTGCATTATTGTCTAATTAAATAATGTCCTCTCTAAGAAGATATTGGTTACACAAATGAGTTCTAGGATAACCTGTGGATCAGTTTTGATGGTCATTGCATCCTGAGCCCTCATCTGAATGGATCCGGTGAAGTCGCACCTTCACCGTTGGAGGAAGTCAGTGTGATTATAGGGAAACGTCTACTTTCAGAGTGTTTCCAAAGAATCTCTAGACTATTACTTCACAGTGAGGCTGGTGCTTTCTTGGCACAGTTGAGACTGAAGTTGTGAATGTGATCATCAAGCTGGCCACAGCATGGCTTTGTGCCAGGGCCCTAAGCCTTCATCTCTACCCCGGCTCTCTTCGCAGGGCTGGTTCTGGGAGGTTTAGATGAGCCAGACAGAAGTGGGCAGCCCACATCACTCGCCACTTCTGAGAGAGCCATTTCAGGGTCGGCTTGGTGACATCATTTCCTTATATTATATGCAGCATTTTACATGTCTATCAGTACCTTCCCGAGTAAGAATGCTGTCTCTTCCAGAGTCTGTATAAATTCTGGTATCACAGTGCTTGTTCATAGGTGCCATGCTGCAGTCAGAAGTTAATTCCAAACATCTGGATTGCTACCGGTTTGAAATTTGTGTAGTCTGAGTTAGTGAATTCTGTCATCCTGTGGTGTGGCTTCTTCCTCTTTAAATCTTTGTTCTTTCCTGTGGAAGTTCAGAGGTAAATGTGTTTGACTTCTCAAAAACATTTCACTTCAAAAAAAAAAATCAAAGAGGACTGGGTAACAGTGTAGTGTATATTGAAAATTAAGTTGAATTTTTCTGTGTGGAAAATTAATTCTGCCGCCAGTTGAGTTCTTGCTATCTATCCAGTTCAAAGCGGGATTTTCTAACCCGTTAACTCTAAATTGGGGGCAGTGTTTATCTTTGTAAATCTTAGGCCCGCTTATGGCATCAGCCATGGAACCTGTGAGTGACACTAAATACATTTGGATCGTGGCCTTTCTGGGATTTTTATGCACGTGATGTTAAGTTTGTCGTTCAGCAGTATTTTGCAACTGGGGAGATGTTTACTCCCATTTAAATATTTAAAACAACAATCCTGCTTCTGCACTAAAATCAGCTCCTAATAAAGTCAGGTGATGGTTGCAAATGGGGGTAGATAGAGGCTGTCTCTTGTTTGTCAGTCATCTGTGTGGCCAAAATGAAGAGCAGTCAAAGTAGGCTTTGGTTCAGAAGTTTAAGTGAAGTGAAAGTTGCTCAGTCATGTCTGACTCTTTGCGACCTCATGGACTATACAGTCCATGGAGTTCTCCAGATCAGAATACTGGAGTGGGTAGGTATTCCCTTCTCCAGGGGATCTTCCCAACCCAAGGATCGAAGCCAGGTCTCCTGCATTGCAGGAGAATTCTTTACCAGCTGAGCCACAAGGGAAGCCCTTTAAAAGTTTAAATAAGACTTTATATATTTCTAGATTAATTTAGTATTGCTAATTATGTGCAAAGATATTACTCAGAAGAACTGGCCAGTAAACACATAACTTCACTTTAAAATGGGGCTGATGTCCATTCAGATTATATTTTTGCTAAAACGTAGATGCATACCAAAAATAATTGAGGTTTAGGAATCCTCCTGTGATATTGCACTGAAAATTATTGCCCGATTTGATTTTTTCTCTTTTTTTTCCTATCTGTGAAGGAAGAATTGTTTCTTTATCTTTGAAGGGAAAAAAGATTCTAGCAGGATTTAAAGTGCAAAATAAGGACTATTTTTATTCTATATTGGACTAGCTTGGTTAAGTATAGCCACCCATTCTGAACCTGTTAAGAAAGTGGGAAAAGCGGTTTCTTTTGATGTTGTGCGTGGATGCGTGTTCAGTTGCTCAGATGTGTCCAACTCTTTGTGACCCCTTTGACTGTAGCACACCAGGCTTCTCTGTCCATAGGATTTCCCAGGCAAGAATACTAGAGTGGGGTTCCATTTCCTCCTCCAGTGGATCTTCCCAACCCAGGGATCAAACACGCATCTCCTGTATCAGCATGTGTGTTCTTCACCACTGCACCACCTGGGAAGCCAATATTGACCTCATTCTTACTTAAATGCAGGTTTCATTTATGATATTAAACCTTGATTTTGTTACTTTTCTTCAAGATTGCTCTTGTAAAAAGACGTCCAACAATTGTTATCAGCATTATCTCAAGCGGTTGATTTTAGAAGAATCTAAATTTTTCTGAGGGTTTATTTGTTTTTGTTGTTGTTCAGTCACTAAGTCATGTTGGACTGTTTGCAGCCCCATGGAGCACAGCATGCCTGGCTTTCTTGTACTTCGTTATCTCCCAGAGTTTGCTCAAACTCTTGTCCACTGAGTCGGTGATGCCATCCAACCATCTCATCCTTTGTCACCCTCTTTTCCTCCTGCCCTCAATCTTTCCCAGCATCAGTCTTTTCCAGTGAGTTGGCTCTTTGCATCAAGTGGCCAAAGTATTGGAGCTTCAGCTTTAGCTTCAGTCCTTCCAATGAGTATTCAGGGTTGATTTCCTTTAGAGTTGACTGGTTTGATCTCCTTGCTGACTTAGTGACTGAACAACAACAAAAGCAAATAAACCCTCAGAAAAATTTAGATTCTTCTAAAGAGTCTTCTCCAGCACTGCAGTTTGAAAGCATCAATTCTTTGGCACACAGCCTTCTTTTTGGCACCTGGCTTTTCTCATTGTAAGCTTAACCAAACATGCATAGCCCTAATACGAATTTGGGTGGACATGAGATGACTTACACGTGCAAATAATACTTTGCTCTGCTCTCACGAGATTTATGTTTAAAAAGTAAACCTTGAGTGAAGACAAACCCAGCCTATTTCTGCATTATTTTAAATTAGCATCTGACTGAATTAGGTGTGCCTTTTGGGGAAGCTTTACTGAGTCAGCTATTGAGAAGATCCCAAGACCGTTGGTGCTTGAGCAGATTGCAGAGATGGAGTGTAGTACAGGACACTTTCTAAGCCCAGTTTGTCCAGGGAAACGTCCCAGTAGGACTTTGCAGGGTTCCACTTGTCTCTTTCCTTTCCTGGGCACCTCGAATGTTTCTCCCTTTCTTTTTGGACTCAGAATGAAAGTCCTAAGATTACTGAGCGATGGAAATCGGGATGAGACCACTGCTAATGACAGGCTGTGTGCAGCATGCTCTTCCTGTATGTTGTGGGCTCTCTGCTCAGGAAATGGTTTACCTTCTTTTATGACCTTGGTCAGTTTTCATCAATGCATAGAAAACCAGACTTAGAGAAGATCCTTTGGTCAAATCCTTTTAGGCCTGGAAGGAGCTAAAAATACTCTTTGCTTATACTTTTTACTGCACGACAGAAAGCACATAATCAGACTTTAGTGTTATGTTTTATTAACAGCCATCTGTTTCTGCAAGACACTTTGAGTTCTCTTGTATTAATAGATAACCTTTTACGAAGGGTTTTGGGGAAAGGTTATTTTCTATTTTCCTCAGTTCTTAGAAGGAGGAAGGAAATAAGCCCGTATCTTATTTTGGCCAATCTCTTAAGTAGTGGGATTAAAAAGGAAGACGTGCCTGTACTTTACTATGTAGGACAGCTGCATCATGCTTGGAACAGGTGTTCTGAATTTTTTTTTAATGATTTTTTTAAAAGTCTCTATTGAATTTGTTACAGTATTGCTTCTGTGGTTTATGTTCTGGCTTTTTGGTGATGAGGCATGTGGGATCTTAGCCTCCGGACCAGGGATCGAACTCACACTGCCTGCATCAAAAGGCAGATTCTTAACCACCGGACCACCAGGGAAGTCCCGCAGCGTTCTGAATGTCAACAGGAGTCTTCCTAGGATGACAGGGCCATGTGTTCTGTCTAAGCTGAAGATAAGACAATTCATTTCCTCCTCTGTAAAAACAGGACTGGAACTACCCCCCTCCCATGTAAGTTATAAAAGTCACATGAGATGCAAGAGGACTTTGATAGTTCCTCATACTTAGTAGGTGGCCAGGGTTTATTATTTTTCTTTCCTGAAGTACAAGAGAATTTGACATGCTGGGAAATTCAAAACAGTAGGTATGGTAGCAGCATGTGTTTTTATGTTTTTAGTTTTCATGATAGAGAAGAAAATGGATTGAAGTGCCGATTTAAAACTGGAGCAAATGTGAAGCATCCATTTTTCCTATACTCACCTTTTAGTATTTGCTTAGGAAAAATCAGAGGACAGTGAAGTATGTCAGATTGGTACATAATAGAAGCAAGATTCCTTTGATTTGAAGCATTTTAGAAAGTTTTGTTATGCAGATGAATCCAGCAATTTATGGAAGGTTGTATAGGTACACAAAGCAATGATAAGTGGTGAGTAGGAGGAATGATTACGGCGCCTGAGATAAAGCACACTGATGTCTTCTCCCTTTTCCTCCATGGAGAGCAATCGTGTGCGGGCAGTAAGTTCTTTCTGCTAATATGTCTGTGCCTCACCTTTAACATCAGAGAAATTTTTTTAACTGAAGGGTTGTAGAAAAACAAAAGACTCAGATCCATGTAGAACCTCCTTTGGCTGGTGCTGGACAGAACCACGCTTATTGTCTCAGTTACCAGCAGCCACCCTTCATGTTGAACCATGTCGTTCACTGGGTGACCCACGTATCTGAAAGTGCAGACCCTGCTTGTCTTTCATGAGAGCAGTACCTGCTCCCCTGCAGGGCAGCCCTCACCTTACCTTCTCCTGTCCTGCCTGCCCTTTCTCATACAGAGGAGTAGAAGGTGCTGGAGCAACAAGAAGGCAAGGCCAGTCTGTCCTGTGTGCCTGCTCAGTCGCTCAGACATGTCCAACTCTTTGTCATCCCATTGACTGTAGCCCACCAGGCTCCTCTGCCCATGGAAGTTTCCAGGCAAGAATACTGAAGGAGGTTGCCAATTCCTCCTCCAGTGGATCTTCCTGACTCAGAGATCAAACCCAAGTCTCTTGCATCTCCTACATTGGCAGGGGGATTCTTTACTAATATGCTGCCTGGGAAGCCACCCAGAAATTGCCGTCAGGTTTTAGCGTCTTGGGTGATGGAGCCAATATATCTTTACTGAGATCCTGTTAAGCTTGGGTATCAATTAAGTCCATTGTGGTTCTTTTTTTAAAAAAATAATTTAATTTGTTTATTTTTGGCTGTGCCCTTCGTTCCTGCTCTGGCTCTCTCTAGTTGGGGTGTGTGGGGGCTACTCTGGTTGCAGTGCTTGGGCTTCTCATTGCAGTGGCTTCTCTTGTTGCAGAGTGTGGGCTCTAGGGTGCTCAGGCTTAGTAGCTGTGGCCTGTGGGCTCAGTAGTTGGTGGCTTCTGGGCTCTCGAGCACAGGCTCAGTAGTTGTGGTGCATGGGTTTAGTTGCTCCGTGGCATGTGGCATCTTCCCGGATCAGGGATGGAACCCTCATCTCTTGCATTAGCAGGTGGATTCTTTACCACTGAGCCACCAGGGAAGCCCATGAGTCCATTGTTTTAAGTGTTAGAGTAATTTCCCTCAAGAGCTTTCCAGCTTTACAACATAAGCGAGAGGTGCAACACAGTTTGTGCTGTTGGGAAGGCCTACCTGTGAGTGTCACATGCTCAACATAATGGGTTTCCATATACGTTTCATGTGTGAAAATCATTTGGTTAATTTCTCCAGTAGAACTGCTTCACTTCAGGGTACTGCGTAGTAGAGAGCAGTTGTGGTCTCTGGGATCAGGTACCTGAATTTGAATCCCAGCCCTGCTCCTTATACCTGGACCCCCTTGAGCAAGTTACCCTCTGCATGCCTCAGCTTCCTCATCTGCAGTTGAGAATGATGGTACCCCTTGGATAGGGTTGCCGTCAGTGTGCCATGGGAGAATGTATATAAAATGCAAAGAGTGCCTGACATGTTGTAGGCCTCAGTCAGCTTGTCACTGCTTTGGGGACATTTATACTTTGAAGATGTGCTTCTGTTGACCAAATGCTGGGAACAAATGGAGAGCTTTTTATTTTTAAAGAAAATACCATATAATCATATCTTAAGTACTGTACGCCTCCTGTAAGGTGGGCTTTGTATTCAGTTATGAGCCTTGATCAGAAAAAAGAGGGAGAGGAGGGTAAAGTGTGCTTGTAACTCAGTGGTGCTCAGGAAGATTTGCATGTTCGTCTGTTTTGCTTTTTATTTTCCCCCTTGAGGCATATGGTCATATCTCATTATTTGGGCTGGGCAGCATTTCTAGTTGTAGATTTTTATTGGGAGAGGAAAGTAAAGAAGTAGCATTTACTAAGTGACCCTTTGAAAGTTTCTTTTTGTTTTTTTTAACAGCTTTATTGGGATATAAATGTGCACACCATGCAATTCACCCATTTAAAGTGTACAGTTCAGTGGTTTGGGGTATATGACATTATGCATTTTTAAAAAAAATTATGGTAAACTATATGTAACATACAATTTGCCATTTTAACGATTTTTAAGCGTACAATTCAGTGGCAGTAAGTACATCCACAGTGTTGTGCAGCCGCCACCACTGTCTGTTTCCAGAACTTTTTCCTCACCCCAAACACGCTCTGGTCATTGGGCAGTAACTCCCCATCCCCCTGCGCCCCTCAGCCCCAGGTGAACGTCTCACCTGCTTTTCTATCTATGAATTTGTCTTTTTGTGAGCTGTTTCTTCTTGAGCAGCTCATTGCTTCAGTGAGATCTTAATCTGTTGAAACAATACCTTGGATTTCCCAAATCAGTAGGATGGAAATAGTCTATAAGCATTGGCTTGGTTTGATTGCCCCGAAAGTGAGCGCCCTGATTTTGATAAAGATGAAAGACAAGGTGAGTCTCGAGCACATGAAAATAGCCTTGAGTGTGGGTCTTCTTAAGACTAGAAACCAGTGCTTATTTCCAAACAGGTTGTTGAGTTCTCCAGGCAAGGGGTGCTTGCCTCAAAATGATACCACCTTATCTAATTTCTGCCTTGCAATCTTGTTTTCCCAAAGATTTATCAGGCAAGCTGCTTCTGTGGCTTTATCAGAAGGCCCCTTTTTAGAGACACCTTAAGGGAAACCCACGCCACATACCTCTACTCGGCGTGCTAGCCCTGTGGGCCCCCAAGGGCTGTCTACATGTGGGCGCATTCTAGCCTTGTATTGGCTCTGGTTACTTTAAAGTACATGTCTCTCTGTCTTGATAACTTGTTTATCATTGCAATTTGTAGGTTAGAAAAAATCAGTCCCTGGATGTATGTTTAAGCAGCTTGCCTCCTTCTTAGCAGGATATCATCTTGGTTTCCTGTGATTCCTATTTGAATCTCCTCAAGCTTGGTAGGTAACCTAAAACAACAGACATTTATTCTTTCAAAGTTCTGGAGGCCAGAAGTTTGAAATTAAGGTATAGCTATGGCTGTGCTCCTTCCACAGGCTCTGGGAAGGGTGTGTTCCTTGCCTCTCTAGCGCCTGGTGATGCTGGCATTCCTTGGCTTGTCACCATGTCACTCCAGTCTCTGCCTCCCCTTCTGTGTGTACCCTGTCTCCCTCTTTCTTTTGTAAGGACAGTTGTGATAGTATTTAGGGTTCACTTGGATAGTTCGGGATATGTCCTCATGTAAGGTCCTAATGAAATTAACCTAATTTCTAGTTCCATCTGCTAAGATCCTTTTTTCAAATAAGGCAGCATTCAGAGGTTCTGGGAATTAGGATGTGAACCTATCTTTTTGTAGGCCCATTTATAGGCACGTTGGTAGTAAAGTCAGTATTCCTAGGTAGTCCTTGCCTTACTTTGGCCGTGGCTGTGAGCAAGTAGGTCATAGTTATTTCCAAGACTGTTTCACAGTTAATTTATATGAGTCAGAGGTTAGCAGTGTACCCTAAGAAATTTAGAAGAAAAGAAGTGAAGAGAAGTGAAGTCACTTAGTTATGTCCGACTCTTTGCAACCCCATGAACTGTAGCCTGCCAGGCTCTTCTGTCCATGGGATTGTTCAGGCAAGAATACTGGAGTGGGTTGCCATTTCCTTCTCCAAGGGTTCTTCCCAACCCAGGGATCAAACCCGGGTTTCCTGCATTGCAGGCAGACTCCTTACCGGCTGAGCCATGAGGGAATTTAGACTAGCTGCCAAATATCTTCTCCGTTGAACATCTTCCATGGTTCAGAGTATTTTGCCCACAGCGACTATAATTTCTGACAGCATCCCTGAGGAGGTAGGTAATAAGGTCCCCCATTTGCAAGCTGAGGCCATCTGCTGAGGGCCCCAGAAACAGTCGAGTCAGGGATAACCCAGGTCTGTCCTCAGCTGGGGATAGGATTCTTTCTCCAGAGCATCAGTCTCTAAAAGAGACAGCTCAACAGTTAGTAGGACGTTTTCCTAAGAGACAGTGCTAGTATCGCTGAAAGATTTCTTTCTCTGCATGTTTGGCTTGAGCAGTGATTCTAAAAGATGTTGACTTGGACCACTGGATTGAGTGCGACCAGTTTCCTCTGACATTTTGCAATCTGCTGTTTTATAGGTCCAGCAGACATTGCCGTTGTACAATGTTTAGTTTAACACTTTTATTTGATGTAATTTGATATGGTTCATTTGATGGAGACTATTTAAACGAGCTGCTGACTTTCTTTCCTTTTGCCTTTCTTCCCCCCTGCCCCCCTTGTTTCTTGCGTTACATCTCCGAGAAGGGACATGAGTTGGCTTCGAGACAAATGTCGGGTAATGCTCTATTTGTCAAGACATCAGGTGACTAGATTGGAAATCACACACGCACCCCTCTTCCCCCTACCCCGAGTGAAATGAAAATAACTGGTGCCACAGTGACTCTCCTCTACCCGGTGGTTGCCCTCTTATTTCACACAAGAGCTTTAGTGAGCAAAATAAATGAGCTTATTTTGTGAGAGATGTCTGCATGCTTCCTATCCTGGATGATAAAATTAGTTTTTTATGGCGCATAAATATGTATAATGATGAGCCCTTGCATACATGGTTCTCATGAAGTGCTTTTTACTGCTGTGCCCTGAAGGAAATACCAAGACCATTTGCAAGAACAGTAGAGCTGGCAGTCGTTAAAGGTTTCAGTTTTCCTCTAGAAGGCTTGGGACTTGGAGTTAGGTGCAAATTAATTCACCACTCAAATTGTGTTGAGATGAGATTGTTCTCGGCATCTCCGTATTCTGGTCTGCAGTGGCATAAAAGGAGTGCAGTTTTGCTTAGAAATCTGTTCTTTGAGGTAAAGCTTTTTAGGAAGAGATGTGTAGTCTTGAACAAATGCACGTGTTTACTCTTTAAATGAAATACTGAGTTTCTAGATAGGAGAATGAAAAGTTTGGGGGCTAGAGGGTTTTCCGTTAGCTCAGGCGGAACCAGAGTAAACCCTGTCTTCTTTTATGAAGACAGGCTGTAACATCAGAAATCCTTCTAGATCATTCAGGCCTGTGTGTATGTGTACGGATCTGACCTTACAGAAAATAAAGCTCTTGTATTCAGACACCTCATTATCTCACTCAACCCTAAGATGTGCCGATTCACAGGGTTTTCCTGATGGTGATCATGGTGTGTGGGGTCAGGTGTGACCTCGAGGTGCGAGGCCCGAGGCCCGGGTAGCAACTGATTCTGCACTGCAGATGTGGGAAAGTTGTCCTTTGACCTGCAGCAGCATGGCTCTCTTCTCTGCTCCTTCATCCTGGTTGACTTCCTCAGTCCACCCAAAGCTCTTCTCAGAAAGCAACCTCATTTCTTATATCTGGACTCTGCCTCATTGCACGAAGCTCTAATTTAATCAGCCTTTAGAGCATTGCCAAAAAAACCAACAAAAGCCTATGCCTGAGATCTTACATCTCGAGTTCTTGCGCTAGAGTGATTCAGGACGCGAGTCCTCATTTGTCCCTTAGAGGCTCCTGCGGGGACTGCAGGCTCACTGTTTCACGTGAGGCTGTGGGAAGAGCTCAGGTTAAAAGCCAGTGTGAGGGGTTATGGGCTTCCCAGGTGGCACCAGTGGTAAAGAACCCGCCCGCCTGCCATTGCAGGAGATGTAAGAGACATGGGTTCAATCCCTGGGTCAGGAAGATGCCCTGGAGGAAGAAATGGTAAGTTGCTCAAATATTCTTGCCTGGAGAATTCCACAGATAGAGGAGCCTGGCGGGGTTACACAGTCGGACACGACTGAAGCGACTTAGCTCACACGCACACGAGGGGGTACCTGGCAGAGAGAAGGTGAGGCCTTTAATGTAAGACTGGTAACGGGGAGGCTTTGGTTCTGAATCTCTCTGCTCCCGTGATGGCCAAGGGTAAGCCGCCAGAGCAGGAAAAAGTTGCTTTCTCGTTCCCTGTGTGATAGGACTTGGTGCCTGTCCTCCAGACACCAGAGGATCAGAGGAGGCTGAGTGTGCCGTAACAAACACTTATTTTAGTCAGGAACCTTGTCCTTTTAAAAAATAATATATTCTTATCCTGATTAAAACACAAGTTACTCACTTGTAATTCCACCAGCCAAAACGGAGAAAAACAACAACAACTGTCATTTGCTGTATTTCCTGCTAATGTGTTTTCTATCTCTTTCATTTATTAATTGAGATTGGACTTACATAATTTGGTAACTTAAAAAAATTCAATAAAGGAGTTTTCAAAAGATGTTAAAACTAGTGGTTAACAGCATCGTGTTGCTGGTCTTCAGTGGTTTGTCAGGTGGAACATCATGGTCCACTTATAACCTAACCAGTGTTGGGCCTTCTGTCAGATGCACATCCACTGCCCTGCGCTGGGTATTACTGGTTTTTTTGCCATTTGTCTGTTTTCTTTTAAATTTATTTTTTTTGGCTGTGCCGGGTCTTTGTTGTGGCATGCGGGATCTTTACTTAAGGTATGCAAACTCCTGTGGGATCATGAGTTGCAGCATGTGGGATCTAGTTCCCTGACCAGGAATTGAACCCAGGGTCCCCCTGCACTGGGAGCGCAGAGCCTTAGACACTGGACTACCAGGGAAGTCCTGCCAATTGCTTCTTTAAGTGGCCCCGAGTGGAAGTCACCGATCCACTGTCTTTTTCTGCCATCAGTTAGCAGCAGTGGAAACCATGCTGCTGCAGGAGCTAAATGAAGTATTTCCTTTCATTTCTGAATAGAATTATTGGCTTTACACATAGACTTGGTCATGCGGAATTTTAACGAACCATAATGATCTTTTTGGTTCCCAGAGGTTTGAGCCTCTGTGCAAAATATTCCTGAGTCACCTTCAGGACTTCTGTCTGCATTTTTGAATGTCACCTTTGCCCTTTTGGTTTTCTTGAGCACAGCTGCATAAAGCAGGTTAATACCAGCACTGTTTTGCCATCCTTTTTCACAGCAGACAATTGCAAATGATTCAGATAAGCCACAGTCCATGACAAGCTCTTGTGTCATCAAAGAATCCCCTTTGACCTTAGTGTACCTCTTTTGAGCTGCTCAGTGTGTCTTGCGCTTGCCATAATTGGGGTCTGAAGCTTGTTGGTAAGGTTGGAGAATTTTGACAAGTTTGGAGATTCAGTGTGTGTGTGTGCTAGCCTTGGGGGCTGTACTAGTGGCTAAAGCTTGTGATGCGGAGGGGCTGCTTTGTTGCTAAGTTACAGAAAGGGTTGGACTTTTGCCATTGAATTGCCAAGAGAGGAGTTTATGCCATCTTTTTTTACTTTCTTCTTCAAAATGAGGAAGACAGTGGTCAGCAATTGTTTCCCCCAGTTGACCTCTTGCAGAGAATCTAGTTGTTTGCCACAGTTGACCTGATTTCAGGGAATGGTGGAAGCCTTATGTTATTGCTGCCTGGACGTTCAGGTAGTCCTTAGCGTTTGTTTTAATAGTTTTTTGTTTCTCTTAAGTCAAAATGATTTACTGTAAACAGATCATTAAGATTAATACCTTTTTGGAGAAGTTGACACAAGTCATTATTACCCAGCTGATCAGTGAGTCATCATTCGTGGAAATTAACACAGTCTTGAACATACTTTTTTTCTGTGAACCCAGTGATTTTCAGTTCCCAGGTTCTGCGTAGGGCTTAGGTGGGTGGGGCCCAGGAATTTGCATTTCTATCAAGATGTCTATCTGGGGAAACACATTTTGAGTGCTCAAGGTTCTAGGCTCCTAAGAAGCTTTATGTCTGAAATAAAATTCTCCTGTGACTACAAGCCTTCTAACATAGTCTAGGTCGCAGTGTCATACCGCCCTGGTCAGAAAAGAATGTCAGCAGATGACTTTCCATGAGTGCCATGCAGCATATGGGCAGCAGAGCTGGGTGGCTGTTTTAGACATAAAGGCATGTCTACACAGCCTATTCTGTGTAGCCTATTAAGAGGCTGAGCTGAAGTCATCCAGTCTGCTGAGTGAATGACCCCAGAGTGAGCTGTGCTCCACTCTTGGATCTGTCCAGATGTTTGAAAGCAGTGCTAAACCACATCACCAGTATCATCATAGAACATTAAAAAACTGACAAATGCCCCAAAGGGTAGAATTTATTTTATAGCATCTAGAATGTGAACATGAGTCATTTGGTGTTCTGGGATAGAATCCCAATGTACAATTGGCCTTTGTATCAGATGGGAACTTTAATTTTAGTCTTTGACAGAATCCCTGTCAGTCCTTCAGAGAATAAGTGCAAAAGTAGTGTTTCATCAGGAAGCTTGCAGGAACATGGCCAGGGCCCCACACAGTCTTGTGTGTCTCTACCAAATTATAGCCGCCTGAATCTTCACTGAAATAAAAATAACATTTCCTGCAAGCGATGGTCCGAGTGTGTTTCCAATATCTGCAGATGAAAGGCCTTCTGGAAGAGACTGTTCTTCAATACAATTCACAGGGAAGGAGCATCCTTTCATGTGCTTGTCAGCATTTCTGCTCGCCTAGTGCATTTCTTATACGTTAAAATGAAAACTGTTCGGTCAGATGAGCCACACATGAGGTAGTTTATCAGATCATCCCAGGGTGTCAGTGTAGGCCATCTGACAGCCAGTCAGTATGAGGCATGCATGCAATGAAATGTTTTAATTTTCCCTCAGAAGGGCAGGCGGGGATGCTTCCAGAGCAGTGGCCTGCAAACCGTCTGGCCTAAAAGGAGAGGGAGGGCCTCAGTGAGCTGACTTTGGTTTTGTTCCACAGACGCTCAGCTCCAGTTTGAGAATCGGTTTCCCAGTTGCATGGGGTGCGGTCAGCCAAGTCACACACAGAATTGGTTTGCGTGTTCTTCCAGGGTTTGGGGTGATTTGCTTCTCTGTAAAGCCCAAACATGAAGGTGGAGGGATGAGGGAGAAGGGCTTTTAACATAATTCATTTGAAAGGGGTTTCTATTCAGTTAAAGTAGTAAGGAGGCAAACAAGGTAGTGTAGGATTAACTAACTTAAATCTTTTGAGTGTTTCTGCTGAGAATAAATTTTTACTGAGTTTAAACAGAAATGATACTTATAGTTGAGATGAAATATTAAAGGGCGAACAGCCAGTGTAATGCTTGACAAAATGTATCTTTAAAATTAAGAAAATATATATTTACATGGAGAGAATTGGGGAAGTCTGCTTTTTAAATGTCATCTTTGTATTTATAGGACAACAGATTTTGTAAACTTGTTGAGGCCACATGACCTTAAGAGGAAAACAATATTTTTAAAAGAAATAAAGCAGCTGCACACTCAAACTTGTGATTTTACTTTAGTCTCCCCACAGCAGGTGGGGTAGTGCACAGGATATACAGGATTGATTCTACTGGTGTTTTCAGTTGAACTTTCTCTAAGAAAATCTCTAGTTATTACCTCTGGGGCTCTCAGTTCTGGTAGCCTCTGTTTTCTTTTTTAAGTTTAAAAAATAATCATAAAAGGATTTCTGAAGAACAAAATTCAGTTTCCCAAAACCATTGGCTGTTTTTTTCCGAAGCAGGGAGTAGGGAGTATTTTTTATTTTTGGTTTAATGATATCAGTGTTTTACAAAGCTGTCACAATAGTATAAAATTTTGTGCTTTTTTTTTTAAATTAAAAATTGTCCTGCAAGCTACTGATGTTTTGAATTTTTTGAAAGTTTTCTTGAAATTAATTTTTATTATTTAATATTCTGTTGGAATGATGAACTGTAGTTTACCCACCCACACACATTGTTGAATCTGGAGGTTGATTTTGATTACTGGTGCCTTTGAAGGTATAGCAATGAACATTTTGTTGATTCAGTTTTTATTCTTCTGTTGAAATTTGGGTACACAATTTATTTTTATAGTGCTTTTTATGTTTCTTCAACTTCTACTGAAGGTTGTTTTGGGTTTTTTTTTTTTTTTGGTTTAGAGTTGGGAGCCATCTCTCAATTTACTAAATGGAGAATTGAGGATTACGTGAACCATAAAAATATTGATCCTTCTAACCCAGGACTAACTCATCAGGTTCTGGTTGTCAATAGTAATAACAACCACTTTCGAGGGGAATCTATGCTTTTATATGTCTCATTGTTTTCTGGCAATGCAGGCGGTATCGATTAAACTGGGTGAACCAGCTACCAGATCCAGAATAGTACACTTGAGCCTAAATTAGTGAACTAAAAATAAATTTGGTTTCTTAGCCATAGGATTTGGTTTATTAAATTGTAGGCTAGGCAACAAGTCCTTAAACCGCAGAGTACCAGGACTTTGTTTTTTCTGGCGTTCACAGAACAGTGGTATTCATGCTGATGGTTCCATTTGTAAACTGGATCATGCCCTGCCTGGCTTTTGAATGCCTGGTAATAATGTGCCTTAATTGCAGGTCAGTGAAGCCAAACTAATTGCTTGTTGGGCACTTGGATTGCCTTTTTAATTTGCTGTATAATGCAGTCCCTACCAGAAATGCACAATATGCCGTTATCTAAATAAAACTCATTAAAATCATCTTACAGACAACAGAATGCCTGATATTTTGCCCACAATCTTGCAAATAAAAGCAAATTGAATGGCATTATGGAGAGCTGTAATTTAGAAGCACTCTTTTAAACAGTGCTTTTGTATCCATTTTAAAAGTGTACATAAATGACTGCTGTGGTTTCTATCAGTGTGATAGGTTTTTGTTTGTTTTTTACCCAGGATTATTTTGCTTCATGCTTTTAATATGTTTTAAATGGGAGTAATGACAGTTCACCCAGTAAGATTAGCACTCATCCAATGATGGCATTTCAGTTTAAAAAAAGAAGAAAAGAAAGACGCTGGTGACACATTCCTAGCTCACAAAACACCAGTCCATAGGGATTATTTTTAGTTTGTGGGGACAGTTGTTCAAGGGGGTTAAGATGGTCGGCACACTGTAGGACTTGTTTTCTCTCGGTTTCTCTGGACTAACAGGGCAGCTCAGCAGAGGCCTTCGTTTGGATTCTTTGGTGACTAATTTTATTCGTATAGCCAATATTTATGGAGTAGCTCCTGAGTGCCAGGAACTGTTGTAGGTGTTGGGGATACCAGTTTTTGTTTTCTATTTATAATAAATACTTCAGACTCAAGAAGTGTGCTCAGTCATGTCTGACTAATATTTAGCCCTAGAGAAAGATGTGAAGTGGATCTTCAGACTCTTCAAAATGATTTTAGAAATAAGGTAATATAATTAAGGAGCTTCTACAAAAGAATTTTCTAGATGTTTATATCAGTTGCTTTTTTTAAAAAAAAATAGCAGTTAGTCCATTATCTATTTTCCTTTTCTTTTGGTAGGTTATTTCTTATGAGAGTCATGGATATCCCCTATCTAAACTTGGAAGGACCAGACTGTAAGTGAAGTTTTATTTTCTCATTGCATCTGCACATTTAAGTGTGTGGTCTGGAAAGGATAACAGGAACAGAATTACTGAAGAAAGAGCTTTATTCACTTAAAAATAGCCAGTGATTTTGTGGTTGATATGAATAGTACGCTTAAGTTAATGTTACCCTTGGGCCTTGATTAACCCATCTCTTTACTTACATTTTCCAGTCTATACATGAGTTGAATTTAAAAAAATATATATCTTCTCATCATTACTTCATTTTTACTCAGCACTCTGAGTTCATGATTTTCTATAAATACATTGTATATGTAATAGATTTCAAGATGTACTAGCCGTGTCAATAACAGTACATTTTCTGTTTTCCAATTATTTAAGTATGTATATATTTAAGTTTTGTGGGTAGGTTTTTTTTTTTCCCCCTCTTGGAAGACCTGGGACAACCAGGCTATTTGAGAGGTAGTTGTTGCTTCTTCTGATTGTTCTTTTCTATTGCTGTTTTTGTAGCCTTGGGAAATTGCTTTAATATATGCCATAGGCATATAGAAACAGAGGAATTACACTTTATACATGATGATAATAATCACTGCAGTAGAAGTTTGAGGCCATACTGTGTTGCACTTCATATTAGTTTTAATGCTTAAACCTGTCATCCTCTCAACAATTTTGTGCGCTGAGCCTCGTCATCCACAATCTATAACCATGAGCGGCTTGAGTGGTTAGGCCTCTTGCTCTGAGTTGCAAAGTCAAGTGGTGCGTGTGGTATTAAGAAACAAGATTGTGACTCAGGACTGTGTCTGTTCAAACACAGTTAGTTCATTCAGTTTGGACAGTGCATTTTTTTTTTTTTAAGTTAGAAATACATGGACATTAGGGCTCATTTGGTAATCGCAAGGCTTTCATAATGATTCTCCAAGTTAGCCTGGGCTCAGTTTCATCGACGAACCACTGGTCTGTTGTCCACTTTTCAGCCATCAACCTTTCATCAAAATTTGTTTTGTAGTGCAGCCTAAACGTGATCACGTCCTCCATGTGACATTCCCCAAAGAATGGAAAACCAGCGACCTTTACCAGCTTTTCAGTGCCTTTGGTAAGTCAAGCATAAGTATAGATGTCCTTTTAGGGTCCTGCTCCTCTTTCGGTCTAGGTGGTCGAAGTATATAGATGGCTTCAGCTTGGACATAAAAGAGGATTAATATACAAAGTTTTCATTTCACTCAGGGAGTTTTTGGAGATTGGTATGCTGCTTTCTTATGCCAATATGATCTGAGGACCTTTTGCTAGCATCCCACAGTATAACGCTGTTATTCATCTATATCCATGGAAATCAAGAACAGTTAGCCCCTACTGACCGACCCATGGGGAAGAAGTCTAGGTTAAATCATTGTTAAGATGAAATTGAAAGAGAATGCCTGTTTCATAAGGGCAGGCAGTTGCTGCTTTGATTCCAAATAGTCCAGCAGATAAGCACAGATGTTTGAGAGGACCAAGTATGAGGTAGATTCTTCTGTTACCATTTTTATCAGGTCAGGCAGTTAGATTAAATTGAACAGTCTTCTGATTAGGGTTTATAAAGGCCTTTCCTGATAGTAAGTCTCAGTAGTGTCTCTTAATTATAACAAACTAAGTATTTAAACTGTCATCTCTCAAAATTCATGATTAAAATGGAAACAGCAAAAACCTGAATGTCCAATAATAAGCATGTTTAGTGAATGTTAATGTGTCTCCCCAACAGCTTAGTATGTAGCCATTTTAGAAAGAGTTGAAGAGTTTGTTAAAAGATGGTAAGGTGTTTATATTTTAGCATTTATAGTAAAAAGCAGATACAAAGTAGAATTTCCTATATAACTAACATCATTTTTGTTGAACTTAGAAATCAAACTGAAAGGATGCACCGTGCTCTTATCACTGAATGTTTTAGATAGGATTTTTTTTTTTCCTCTTTGTGCTTTTCAATATTTCTTAAAATAAACATATACTAGCTTTTATAAGTACAAAACATTTTGCAATTTTTGGGAACCTAAGTGAACGCAAGTGTATTTCTGGTAAGTTATCCTAATCTTTGCAGATAGTCTAAATGACTTCTGAAATTCTGGTCCTGCTTTTTAATTTAAATGCAGTTAGATTTCACAGCACATTCATTTAGTAAGCTTTTGATTTTGTTTCCCATCTTGTGTTGCTCTTACCCCTATTTACTCAAACTTTAATTGGCTAAATTCAGCAGGACGCTCTGAGTAGAATATTTTTCATTTTAATTAAAGAAAGATTAGCTGTGTGATATTGAACAGGTACCTCTCTGTATTTGTGTTTCCTCCTTGGAGATGATGATGGTGATGATAATACTGCCTATTTAATAGGCTTGTCAGGATGATCAAGTGAGCTGATCCATGGAACGCATTCAGAATAGTATGTGGCCTAGAGTAACTACTTAAGAAACGTTAAACATTGTTGTTGAGTCACTAAGTCGTGTGCAACTCTTTGCAACCCCATGGACTGTGGCCCACCAGGCTCCTCTGTCCCTGGGATTTCCCAGGCAAGAATACTGGAGTGGGTTGCCATTTCCTCCTCCAGGGGATTGAATCCACATCTCCTGCATTGGTAGGTGGATTCTTTTCCACTGAGCCACCAGGAAAGCCAAGCCATCTAGGAAGCCCCCAAATATTATTTGTCTAAAAAAACCCTACAGGGTAGAGAGCTAAGGAAGTAATGGTAGTGACTTTTGTAATTGAGAAAGTCCTGACACCCCACAGTGCAGCAGGAAGTGAAAGTTCTTTCCTGTGAAGGAGAAGCAAAGCAATTTTCAAGTATTCCGAAGCCTTCAAAAATTTTAATAGATAATAAAACAGTTTTTCATCACTAAGTTCTGGTGATGTTTAGCCATTTTAAAAAAAATTCCAGTCTTCTGTGTTTTTTCAGGAAGAAGGTAGTGGGTAAATCTCTGCCTGCCCCTGGGTTTTCTCCAGCTTCCGGCCCTCTGCTCCTCTCCTGCCTCTGTCCGCTCTCCTGCATTCCATTCTGTTTGCGTTTCGCCTTTGCAGAGGACTTGTCTCTGTATGTGAAAGTCATTTCATGCCACTATGCTGCTTTCTGTCCCTCCGTGTTTTTCTTTTCTGTATTGGTCTGTCTTGGCTTCCTCTCCCTGACGCCTTCTTTTCCTCGTCCTCTATCCCCTCCCTGCTTGTCTTTATTTGAGTTCTTTCCCTGGCCTTGAGATCAGCATTGAATTTTTCTAATTTCTTACACACATGGTCTCTGGTTTTTACTAGTGATCTTTTTAAAAATATACCAGGTTCATGGACTTTTAGTCTTTTAGTACATGAACCTGGAATATTCCTTCATTGATTTAAGTCTTCATTAGTTTTCGTTTGTTTGTTTTCAATCCTGAAAATGCCGAATCCCAATGACTAGACCACTAGGGAATTCCTTACTCCTGATCTTGATTGGAAAAAAGTCTCTAACCCTGGCAGGAGGTTGGGTTGAATGATAAACTGCCTCAGGATTTAATCCAGAAGGATCTTTTTTTGTTCGTTTGTTTTTAAAACAAACTTTAGAAGATTCTTCTGGTTTTCCTGGTTTATCTGCTTTCTTGAAGTTTTAACTATAGTAGCTACTATGATAGATTTAAGTTTTATTTCTCTGTAGTGCTGAGATTTTTTTATCATCTTTTAAACTAATACCTCATCTCTCTTTAAATTGATGGATGTTCTGAAATATATCAGATATACAAATGGAATCTGATAGCTATCTAAATGGCTAAATGCTTACTTTGCTTTTAATTCAATATTGCAGGTAACATTCAGATATCCTGGATTGATGACACATCAGCATTTGTTTCTCTCAGCCAACCTGAACAGGTACCAATTGGTAAGTGTGTTGGGCCTTTGTTTTGTGTGTTAATTAAAAGGTGGGAGCTTGCCCACTTTCCAGTCTAGATGCTGTGGTGTTCAGTCAACTGATGTCACAAGCATTGCTGCGTGGTTTGTTTTGAGCTTGTCTCTAAAGTAAAGGAAGTAGTTAGTAAGTATTGCATGTAGATGAGAAAAGAAGACAAATGTTATTGATTCTTTAGATAGACTCTATCATATATTTTTCACTTTTCTGTTCCTTTCTTATAGCCCTTTTTCTAAAATGATTTGTATGTTTACTTTGAAGGATAGAAAGAGCAAATTGAGAGGAATGGGGGACACCAGATGGTGATTCCTGTATTGACCTGTTTGCCTCTATACTTTCCCCATTTATTTTATAACTTTGTGATTCACTTATTCCATTAAACTGGTATCAGATACTTGTTTTACAAACAAATAAACTGAAAGGTACTTGAGTTGGTTCTAAATTAGGATTGTAAAAAGGTCAGATACCAACTCTGTTATTGTTGTACCCTAAATAGTTTGATATTAACCATCACAAAACATCCTGTTTTCTTAGGATGCAAAGCTATTGAAGAAAATATGTATTGTTCAGCTACTTCTTCACATAGATTTCAAGTTCCTTGGTGCAATAATAAAAACGTATGAAAATGTTAAGTATGCTGATTAACGTTTTCTTCTTGTTAAATGAAGTGCCACAGACTAGAATTATATAATTCTGATGATGTATGAGCAGAATATAAGCAGTTCTATATGAAAATTTCTACAGATACACAAATTCAGGTCAAATATTTTTTGGTATTTAAAAAAAAGTATATAACCATCACAGGAATATATGCCATGTTATAGAAATGGAAAGTTTAGGCTCTGGAATCATATTGCTGCACTGCCTATAGTTGTGTGACCTTGGGCAAGTTCTTTGATAAGCTTTTGCTTATCTTTATAAACAGAGGACAATGTTACAGATTTTCTAGGGCTGTTGTGAGGATTACATGAAATGATTATGTATATAAAGCTGGCATTGCTTTGAACTTTTATGATGGTTATTTAGTAGTAGATTTCAATATGAAAGGCACTGCAGGAGCTCATGACACCAGGAACAGGGTGTGAATGATACTGCTGTTAATAGTCACATGTTTTCATAGTTGCTTATTTGTGACCCATCCCCCCACAGTCCTTAGAAAGACAGTTTACATGGAATCCGAAAGAAATGGATTATTAGAAAGCGAAGGATGACTTCCAATGTGGAGGCAGGGACCCTGAGATTAAGACGGTCGTGAGACATCAGCGAGGATGAGAGAGCACTGACGGGAACTCCCCACCGCAAATCTCCCTCCCCCCCATTTATCTCTTTTATTTGTTTTTGGCTGTGCTGGGTCTTCGTTGCTGTGCGTGCGCCTTCTCTAGTTGTGGCAGGCGGGGGCTGCTCTTCTTTGTGGTGAGTGGGCTTCCCATTGCAGTGGCTTCTCTTTGTGCGGAGCTCGGGCTCTAGGCGCCTGGGCTCAGTAGGTGCAGCACCGGACTCTAGAGCACAGGCTCAGTAGTTGTGTTGCAGGGACTTTAGTTGTCCTGAGGCCCATGGGATCTTCCTAGATCAGGGATCGAACCCATGTCTGCTGCATTGGCAGATGGATTCTTAACCCACTGTGCCACCAGGGAAGTCCCCCACCCTAAATCTCGTCACATCTTCTCTACTCATTCAGTGTTGCCCTTCAGCTCCCTCGCTGGTCGCTGAGCTTAAAAGCTACTGTACTATTGAAAGACGCAAAAATAAGTCAAGGGAATAATCATTATGGGACATCAAATATGGTATAACAGGAACATTAAAAGAAGCCTTGACACCTCTTACCTGTAAACGAGGAATTATGCCATGCAGTGGGAGTGAAGGGGATGCACACAGGCTTTAAAGTCACACTGACATGGGAACTAGCCTCCCTTTGCAACCTGTCAGCCACGCACCTCAAGGCATGTTACATAAACTCTAAGCCACAGGTTCCTCCCTTGAGAGATGGAGATGATGATAGTTACTTTGTAAAATGATATCATATATTATCTGTCTGTCTATTTAATTTGGCTCTCTGGGTCTCAGTTGTGGTACTCAGGATCTTTGATCTTTGTTGTGGCATGCAGGATCTTTAGTTGCAGCATGTGAACTCTTTGCAATTTGTGGGATGTAGTTCTTCAACCAGGGGCTCTCCAGCCCATGGATTGGGAGCTCAGAGTCTTAGCCCCTGGACAACCGGGGAAGCCCCAAGATCACAGATTTTAAGTTCTCAGCAAAGAGCCTGGTACTCCACCAGCAGTGCCTGAGAATTGGTAGTAATTATTATGATACTGCTTGGCCTCCCTCGCTGTGAACAGTAAACATAAGTATGTGTAAATCTGGAATTTGTAAGACACTAGTGAGTAGTATTTACTTGAAAATGCAAGCATAATTCCTTCTTTATGGGTAAGAGGTGCCAAAGCTTCTTTTATTGTTCCTGTTATACTGTATTTGATGTCCCGTAATGATTATTCCCTTACTTATTTTTGCATCTTTGAATAGTACAGTAGCTTTTAAGCTCAATATTTTATTCAGTGATTCCTGAAATCAGGGAGCTAGATTTCAGAATCATGTAGCCACAGAAGTCCTATGATTTGCTTATTTGCCTGTCTTATTCGCCACGGGGGGCTTCCCGTGCCCGATGATGAAGAATCTGCCTGCAATGCAGGAGACCTGAGTTTGATCCCTGGATCAGGAAGATCCCCTGGAAAAGGGAATGGCTACCCACTCCAGTATTCTTGCCTGGAGAATTCCATGGACAGAGGAGCCTGGTAGGCTACAGTCCATAAAGTTGCATAGAGTCAGACACGACCAAGTGACTGAGACACACACACATTCACCACTGGATCCCCCCCTCATTCCTGGCATGTGACTGGGCCGTGTAGGGAATTGGCCAAGATGAAATTGTGACCTTTTTACCTTTTTTCCTCCTAGGTTGAGAAGTTAGGTGACTGTTTTTTTTTTCTTTTTTAATTCCTTCTCTTGTTCATTATTTATTTTATTATTATTTTATTTGGGGGATCCTTGTTGTGGCATGTGGGCTTTCTCTAGTTTTGGCACACTGGGACTACTCTCTAGTTGCAGTGTGCAACTCCTTGCGGTGGCTTCTCTTGTTGCAGAACACGGGCTTTAGAGCCTGAGGGCTTAGTAGTTGCGGCCCGTGGGCTTAGTTGCCCAAACAGGGATCACACCTGCGTTCCTCCTTTGGGAGGTGGATTCTTAACCACTGGACCACCAGGAAAGTCCTGTGACTTGTCTTTTGATACATGCAGCTGTGCAAGTCTAACATTCCACAATAGTCTCTCTTCTGACAGAAAAGACAACTCTTAACGTAAATACCTGGCCATTTGCATGTACTGTGCCTGTGACTGCAGTTTTCTTGGCCAGGAGCCGTTGTTTACTCAGCCAGCCTCTCCCTCCAGAAGCCTGGCTCTGTCCTACTTCCATCCTCACCTCAGCCTCAACATCAGTATCTCCAGGTAGTTTCTCAGGCTCTTTATAGTGGTTTGGACCCCGTTCTCTGTACGGCGCCTGGTACCCTTTCTTAGCATACCTTGTTTCCCTGGTTGTCTTGCCAGATGGACTGGAAACTCTCTGAGAGCAAGGACCTTATGTCTTGTTTGCCATTGTGTTTTCAGGGCTTCGAGTTGTAGTGTCTGATGTTAGAAGTGTATGTTACGTAGTTGTTGAGCTGAGTAAATGCCCTTTAAGGTGTCACGACTTAGAAATGCCTTTTTGCACTTGCTGGGTGTATCTCGTGTCTCAGTCCTTGCGCTGTGATTTCTGAAACAATGCAAATGTTTCACTGAAAGACACTTTTTTATCATGGTGATTTTACTGAGGAGCGAGACCCAAGGTATTTAATATGCTGCAAATCCTGTTAATGTTAACGTAAACAAATTACTTATTCATTTCAGCGGAAACACAGGGCCTGTTAGATCAATAACATAACATTGGAAAAATCATTAAATGCCTATTTATATAGCAGCTCGTAATGGCTTCTTTGGCTCAGTTACAAACTATTTTTGATTTATGTTTAAGAAGTTGCTTTTTAACTGACACCTGTCTTTTTTTTTTTAATTTCTTCATCGTACTGAGTCTAATCAAGATTTCTTCAAAGCATTTTCATGACTATGACAGCTCTTTCTCAGGTCTATCAAAATGATTAAAACTCTTCTCCTGAGTGGCATTTAGTTTGATTCCTGTTGCTTTTTGTTTCTTTGTTTTTTCACATTCTTTCCCTCTGTCTGGGAAGACAGCCTGTGGCCAGTGTGGGACTTGACGCCATGGAGGAGATCGCTTAACCTCATCGTTTGAGAATTTTTCTCAGAGTCATTGAATAAGAAATCACCTGTAATGGTCACATCTGAATAACTCAGACATATTTAGGATTTTTATATACCTAACGCAGTCTTGTTTAATGGGGGAAAGAGCTCAACGATATTTCAAATGTACTGGCTCTTCCTAGTCTTACTCTCAATATTTAGACATTGTCCTTAGGCTCCTCTGTCCATGGAATTCTCCAGGCAAGAATACTGGAGTGGGTAGCCATTCCCTTCTCCAAGGGGATCTCCCTGACCCAGGGATTGAACCCAGGTCTCCTGCAGTGCAGGTAGATTCTTTACAGTATGAGCTACCAGGGAAGCCCCTTAAATACATTTTAAGGCATTATCCCTCTGCCCATAATTCTTACAGAAATAGCTTGAGGAAAATTAGCTTTTCATTTGTTTTGAAAGTCGGAGGTTGGAGCACACCATGAATACTACAGAGAAATTTAAGAAGCAGAAATTGATGAAGGCACTGTAGAAGAGGTAAAAATCCTAGTGGTTATTTTGTAAAGCTAGCCCCCATTCAGGGAGTTACAGAAATTCCTGATACGCTGCCTTAGGAGCTTGTTCACGATGAGTTTATTGGGATGGGTAGGTACCTGGCTTTACAGCTTCACTTCAGTCCCTAGTATGAGTGTGTTTATGTTAAATCATCCTTTTAAAAGCCCAGCTTGTGATTCTGCTGAACAGATAAACATCAGAGTTGTGATGTGGTTTTTGAGGTGATTATTCTGTACTGAATTTCCAAAGAGGCTGCTGATACCTTTAAACTTCACCTGTGCTTTTTGTTAGCCTTTCAAAGGTTACTGAATCTGTAGAGGTACTCGTTTGTGGGATTGATCTGTGTTCTTGTTTTTCCTCAGTCACCCTAGGTTCCTGACTTTGTTGCTCTTTTCAAAGAACCAGCTTTTGGCTGACTTCATTTTTCTCTGTTGTTTGCTGGTGTCTATTTTGTTGGTTGTTTTCTTTCTTTCTTTTTTAAGTTGCTTTGGGTTTACTTTGCTCTTCTTTTCCAGTTTCTTGAAGTAGAAAGTTATGTGCTTCTTTTCCCCCCTGTCTTCTAAAATATTTTTGAGCCTGGCTTCCAGTAGCTTAGCAGTCCAGCCAGTGATCAGTCAGGTGTGCTTGAGCACCTTGAGCCATTAAGGCTTTCTGCTTTTGCCAACAAGGTTTGGGAATGTTCAGCATCCCGCCTTCAAGCAGTTCACAGGTCTGCCCCAGTTTTCACTTTTGCGTGGACCTTCTTTCTCCTGTGAGTGTATAAGGCCTCATGCCCAGCCAACGGTGTGTATGTAGCTAAGACCCTCTCCCAGTCATTGATTTTGACCTCTTTTTGTTTCTAATATAAGCATTTAAAGCTAGAAGTTATCCTCGAAGCACTCTTTCAGGTACATCCCATCAACTGTACTTTGTGTTTGCATTATTGTTAGGTTAGACACGTTTTCTAAAGGCTCCTTTAACCAGGAATTATTGGGAAGGGTGTTGTTTAATTTCCAAGTACTTTGAATTTTGCTAGATTTCTTATTGTTACTACTTTATAATTTAATTGTGTTGTGATTAGAAATTTTACTATGATTTCAATCCTTTTAAATGCAGTGGAATTCGCTTTATAGCCTCATATAAGATATGACCTGTCTTGCTGAACATACTGTGCACACTTGTAAAGAATGTAAATGCTGCGGGATAAGGTTTGATCTGTAAATATCACTGTTGTTCAGATACTGTATCTTTACTGATGTTTTATTTAGTAGTTCTATCCATTTTTGAGAGAAGATGTTAAACTCTCGTATGATTGTGGAAGTGTCTATTTGCCCCTTTTCATCTGTCGTTTTTCATGTCATATATTTTGAAGCTGTTATAATTGTTCTGTCTTTCTGGCAAATTCATTCATTTATCATTATGAAATGCCTGTCTTTATCTTCTGTGTTACTGTTATTTTGAAGTCTAATCTGATATTAATATAGTTAGTCTTTTTTATGTTTGGTAAATCCTTTATGGTGTATCCTTTTTCTTCCATTTACTATAAGCCCATCTATGTATATATAAAATAATCGCTTGTATTTGCAGACAGCACATAGTTGGGTGTTGCTTTTTTAAAAAATCCATTCTGATAACTCTGACTTTTTATTGGAGTATTTAGTCCATTGATGTTTAGTGGAATTATTTCTATGCTTAGGCTTGTCATTTTAAAGTTTGTTTTTTGTTTATTCACTCTGTTTTTTATTCCTTTGTTTCCCCCTTTCCTGTTGTCTTTTGGATTATTTGAAAAATTTAAAAGAATTCCATTGTAATGTTTCTGTTGGCTTTTTAGTGCTATACCTGTTTGCTTTAGAAATTTCAGCTTGTATTCATAGCTTTTCACAGTCCCCTTAGAGTTCATGTTCTCATATAGAAGGTAGAAACCTTACCTATATATAGGTAGAAATCTTTGTATATATATTCAACAGAATTCAGTACATTTAAATAGGTCCGTTTACTCTAATTCCTATTGTCTTTCTGGCTGTGATTGGCATACGTATTACATGTGCTCTGATTATAAATCCCACAGAATGGTGTTATAGTTTTGCTTTAAGTAGTCATATGTATTTTAAGAAATTAAAAAGAAATTAAAGGGGTGAATTTTTGTATTTTCCCAGATATTTACCATTTCAAATGTCTTCATTCCTGAAGATCCAGGTTTCTTTAGCGTATCATTTCAATTCAGCTGGATATAGCAACTGTTTCTCTCGGTTTTTCTTTATCTGAAAATTTCTTATTTTGCCTTCATTCACGTAGAACATTTCAGCTGGATATAGAATTCTGGGCTTTCCTTTCAGCATTTAAAGATGTTCCACCGTCTTCTGGCTTCCATGGTTTCTGATGACAAGGTTGCAGTCATTTGAATCATTGTTGCCCTCTGTGTAACTAATTGTTTTTCTCTGACTACTTGAAAGATTTTTCTCTTTACCATTGATTTCTTTAGAGTTTGTAGGCATGGCTTTCTTGGTAATTATCCTTTTGGGGTTGACTGAACTTCTTGAATCTATGGATTTATATCGTTTATCAGGTTTGGGAAGTTTCTAGACATTATTTGAATATATATTTCCTATTCTGTATTGTCTTAGCTCTTCTTTTGGGACTTCAGTTACCTATATGTAGGAGACCTTTTGAGTTCGTTCCTATGTTTCCTGATGCTCTGTTCATTTCTTTTCTACCTTTTTCTCCCTCTTCTTTAGATTGGATCATTTCTATTGGCCTACAAGATCACTGACTCTTCCCTCAGTCATCATTATTCTGCCGTTAAGCCCGTCCAGTGAATCTTTAATTTTATATATTTTTTAGTTCCGTATTTTCATTCAGTTTATTTTTCACTTTTTCTACTTCTCTGTTGAGATTTTTTATTTTGAGCCTATATATCTTTACCTTGATGAACATATTCAGATTAGCTAGTTTAAAGTCTTTGTCTAGTAATTCCGATGTCTGTGTCATCTAAGCGTTGGTACCTGTTGATGACTTTGCTTTTGAGACTGGGTCACATTTTCCTGACTCCTCATATGTTCAGTAACTTGGGATTGTGTACTGGACGGTGTGACTGTTCTTTTGTGGTGAGTTAGGATTCACTTACATTCCTCAGAAGAGTGTTGCTGTTTTTGCTTTAGTTTTAACAGGCAATTGGCTTAAACTTCAAAGCCTCTCGTGCCTGTGGTGGGAAATAGCTTAGAGGTTAGCGGTTCAGACTGCTTTTACTCTGCCACATGCATGGCCAAGGATCAGCCAGTTGTGATGTGTGTTCTCAGTCGCTTTTCAGTTATGTCCGACTCCTAGGCAACTGTATGGATTGTAGCCCGCCAGGCTCCCCTGTCCATGGGATTCTTCAGGCAAGAATACTGGAGAGGGTTGCCATGCCCTCCTCCAGGGGATCTTCCCGACCAAGGGATTGAACCCGTGTATGTCTGCTTCGTTGGCAGGCGGGTTCTTTACCAATAATGCCCCTGGAAAGCCCCACATTGGGGTGCCCATACCCTGGTTTCCTCTTTTCTAGGATTCCTTCGTCATTCCGTATTGCCACTGGTTACCCCTTGCCTCCCCCCTGACTCCTCCGACGAGAAAGACATGGGATTTCTCTATCAGAGTTTTAATTCCTCTTTGCCCTTTTTACTACAGATTCCCTTTAGGGCAAAGTCACATAAAAAAAAAAACGAAAACAAAAAACCCAGGAAATTCACTCTGTGCTAGTTTGCTTCCTTCAAGTTTTGACTCCCCTCCAGTATCTCTCTGTTTCTGTACCAGGGCCCTTAATATTTGTTTTTAGCATTTTTCCCCAGAGCTTATGTTGTCATCAGTGGAAAGGTCAGCTTGTTAGGAGCTTATTCCTCCATCTTGGAGGTGGAATGCTCTTACCTTTGCTTTTCATTTGTTGCCCCTATAGCATCTGCTTTTGATGCAAAACTTCCTGCTGTACTATGCCATGCTTGAACTATGTCTTTCTCTTTGTTTAATAACATTTTAAGAGAATCTAATGCTAATGCAATAACAACCTGTCACTTACTTCCTCTAACCAGTTAAAAAGTTTCAGTTCAGTTCAGTTGCTCAGTCATGTCTGACTTTTTGCAGCCCCATGGACTGCAGCACACCAGGCCTCCCTGTCCATCACCAACTCTTGGAATTTACTCAGACTCATGTCCACTGAGTCGGTGATGCCATCCAGCCATCTCATCCTCTGTTGTCGTCTTCTCCTCCTGCCTTCAATCTTTCCCAGCATCAGAGTCTTTTCAAATGAGTCAGCTCTTCGCATCAGGTGGCCAAAGTATTGGAGTTTCAGTTTCAACATCAGTCCTTCTAATGAACATTCAAGAGTGATTTCCTTTAGGGTTGACTGGTTGGGTCTCCTTGCTGTCCAAGGGACTCTCAAGAGTCTTCTCCAACACCACAGTTCAAAAGCATCAATTCTGCGGTGCTCAGCTTTCTTTATAGTCCAACTCTCACATCCATACATGACTACTGGAAAAACCATAGCCTTGACTAGATGGACCTTTGTTGGCAATGTCTCTGCTTTTTAATATGCTGTCTAGGTTGGTCATAACTTTTCTTCCAAGGAGTAAGCATCTTTTTATTTCACGGCTGCAGTCACCACCTGCAGTGATTTTGAAGCCCCAAAAAATAAAAAGTTTAATTCCTCTTAAATACCACGCCTATACTGATAGACAATATCCTGACAAATGATTGGTGTTTTTGCTTCTATCTGTGGTGCTTTTCATAGTTGGCTAGTGTATTTCCGTATATTTATTCTTGTCAAAGAAGAAATGCACAGAACAGTCAAGAACCAAACAATAAGTGATATTTTTCCTTTCTTGGTAATTTTCCTAATCTTAACTGGTATGTGGGTTCAACAGTTATCTTGAATTATAAATTATGGCAATAAATAAATGAGTTCAACTACAACATGCCTTTTTGAAATAAAAATTCTTTTAAATAAGCTTGTTCCAGAGGGAGAGGATAGATGACTTAACTTTTGGTTAAAATTATACATGATTTTTATGCCATACGTACTGGATCCTGAAAGCAATGTTCTGTTTTGTTTTTTGACCATACCACGCAACATGTGGGATCTTAGTCCCCTGACCGGGGGTTGAACCCATGCTTCCTGCAGTGGAAGCGGGGAGTCCTAACCACTTCCGGGAAAATCCTTATATTTGTTTTTATACAGAACAAGATTTTTTTTTTTTTTTAATAGTAGTGGCTTATCAAGTACTTGAGTTTGGTAAAGGAAAATCATTATTAGTATGAAGCATGCATGTCTAGGGACTGTGGCCAAAATCTTAAAAAAAAAAGCATGCATGTCTATATGTTTTGTGTTGATATCTTCTCATTTGAAAACTTGTAAGAGCAACTGACTCTTTTTATTCCCCCTGTAAATCACTTAATCCACAAAAGGCACTGTGGAAATTGTTAATAATATTTATTAGTAACCTTCTTGTTTGCCTAATTCCCTTATGTGTTTAATCTTGAGAGTTAGCAGTCGTAGGCACCTCTGCTGTGAAATCTGTATCAGGTAGATTTATTTAAGAGCGTGACGGTAACTTGGACTCTTCCTAATTAAGGCATTAGCTGGTATCAGAATAGGGCGGAAAGTTTCCTGACTGCCAGATAAGGCTTCCCAAGTTCTTAATAGAATTACCAGTGTTAAAGCAAGCAGTGAGGAAATGAGTCCTGTGGCAGTGAGAATGTCACCAGGAGAAACACAGTGTGCTTCAGAGGCTGGCTCTTCATCTTCTGTTCAGTTGCTTGTTGTTCAAGGAACTGGGTTTGATCTTTGTGTTTAAGGGGCCACGTTATACCTGGTTCGAAGACTGTTTGCTTTGTGATGCACTGGCTGAATATTCAGGAAACCCATCCAATTTAGTTGTCATGTCATTTGTTAAAATATTGCTTTTGTTTTGCTCTCCCGCTTCCAACTTAAGAAGTAAATCAAACTCAGTATAGAAAATGTGAGAAATATCTGAAAATATAAAGAAGAAAACAGTTCAGCCATAGTCTCACCATCTAGATATGAATACTAGCAGTATTTTGGTTAGTGTTTCCTGTCAGTTGTTTTACTCTGTGTGGATGAGTATTTTTATAATGTTTTTTAATACTAGAGACTTGACTTTAAATGCATTTTTTAAAAATAATCATTTGTTTATTTTAGAATTTTGGCTGTGCTGAGGCTTCCTTGCTGCACAGACTTTTCTCTAGTTGCGGTGCGTGGGCTTCCCTTTGTGGTGGCTTCTCTTGTTGCAGAGCACTGGCTCCAGGGAGCTCGGGCTTCAGTAGTTGTGGCTCGAGGACTCTAGAGCGCAGGATCAGTAGTTGTGGCGCATGGGCTTAGTCTTTCTGAGGCACGTGGGACCTTCCTGAGAGCCCATGTCTTCTGCATTGGCAGGTGGATTCTTTACCAGTGAGCCAGCAGGGAAGCCCTAAATGGTTTCTAGGCCTGCTTTTTTATTTAACATTATTTCACAAGCACTTACCATGCCATTACACATTTTTCTACAAGCTTCCTTTTAATGGATGCACTATATTTCATTGTATAGACATATATATATATAAAACTTATTTAACTGGAATCCCTTTTGGATATATAAGTTATATCCACATTTTTACTATTTTAAATAGCTTCTTTAATGAGCATCTTTGCCTTTATTTATCTCTGATTATTTTCTTAAAAGAAATTCTGAAGACATGAAATCATAATGATGATCTTAAAGAAAAAAATCTAAAACAAGTCGATTTTTCCTCTTACTGACCAGTGATAATTTTTGTTGATAGAAATGTTTTAAAGTACCAAAAAATTAAGAATTTGTGTAGTTCCCCTCTTGTTATTAACAGAGATAATTGCAGTAGCATTTGAGATGTACTTTTGAATTGTCTATATTATATTTAAGTATATATTTCATCTTATAGTATTTTATGCTTTGCATATTGTTCTACTGTGTTCTTTTAACAGTGCTTCATGTCTATGTAATAAGCTCTTTATATTTTTTCATGTTTAGTTGAATAACATTTCATCATGAGTGTATCATTTATTTAACCAGTTTTGTGCTGGACATTTATACAGTTTTAGGACTCTTTACTCCTATTTCAAAATAAGCTTTTATTTATTCTTCAGATTGAACTTAGAATTGTTCTGTTAGGGTCACTCAAAAGGTCCACTTGGATTTTTCACTGCTATTTTAACAAATTAATTCCATTGGCATCTTTATTTAGACATATTCAGTCTCTGTGATGAGGAATATGTATCTTTTCCTTTACTCAGATAATTTTGTGCATCTTTGAATGTAGTTCTGTGTCTTGTGGTTCTTGTGTTTATCAACATACTTTTCAGGGTTACACAGAATAAGTTAGAAAGCAGGTTCCATTGTGTCTGTCCCAGAGAACAGGCTCCTGTGTCCTCTGCATCTCCCGGAGTTTTCTCAAATTCATGTCCATTGAGTTGGTGATGCTATCTAGCCATCTTATCTTCTGCTGTTCCCTTCTTTTGCCTTCAGTTGTTCCCAGCGTCAGGGTCTTTTCCAATGAGTAGGCTCTTTGCACCAGGTAGCCAAAGTATTAGAGCTTCAGCAACAGTCTTTTCAATCAATATTTAGCGTTGATTTCCTTTAGGATTGACTGGTTTGATCTCCTTGCAGTCCAAGGGACTCTCAAGAGTGTTCTCTCACACCACAATTTGAAAGTATCAATTCTTTAGCACTCAGCCTTCTTTATGGTCCAACTCTCACATCAGCATATGACTACTGGAAAAACCATAGCTTTGACTATATGGACCTTGACAAGCAAAGTGATATGTCTGCTTTTTAATATGCTGTCTGGGTTTGTCATAGCTTTCCTTCCAAGGAGCAAGCGTCTTTTAATTTCAAGACTGCATTCACCATTTGCAGTGATTTTAGAGCCCAAGAAGATAAAATCTCTCACTGCTTCCACTTTTTCCCCTTCTGGTAGCCATGCTATGATGGCACCAAATGCCATGATCTTAGTTTTCTGAGTGTTGGTTTCTAGCCAGCTTTGAAAGTCTCCTCTTTCACTCTCATCAAGAGGCTTTTTAGTTCTTCTTCATTATCTGCCATTAGAGTGGTATCATTTGCATATCTGAGGTTGTTGGTATTTCTCTCAGCAGTCTTGATTCCAGCTTGTGATTCATCCAGCCCAACATTTCACGATGTACTCTGCATATAAGTTAAATAAGCTAGGTGACAATATATAGCCTTGTCATACTCCTTTCCCAGTTTTGAATTGTTCAGTTGTTCCATGTCTGGTTCCAACTGTTGCTTCTTGACCTACATACAGGTTTCTCAGGACACTGGTAAGGTGGTCTGGTACTCCCCATCTTTTTAAGAATTTTCCACAGTTTGCTGTGATTCACACAGTCAAAGGCTTTAGTGTAGTCAGTGAAGCAGAAGTAGATGATTTTTTGGAATTCCCCTGCTTTCTCCGTGATCCAATGAATGTTGGCTATTTCATTTCCAGTTCCTCTGGCTTTTCTTTTTTTTTTTTTGACTCAATTATAATTTATTATATTTTTAATTAAAAATTAAAATAACATAAGGGTCAAGACCAAACAATAGTGCTTAGTATGGTTGGGGTACAGTGTTTATATAGTTTTTCCCAGTGAAAAAACTTTGTAGTGCTTATCTTTACAAGCTCTTTGAGAGCTGACTGTAGAAAGTTACTTCTGGGTCTGTTTTTAAAAGAAAATAAAACTGGAATCAAAAGCATCTATAAATGAATTGTGTGGCAGTGAATATAGTATTATTTACCGTCTGAGCCACCAGAGTATTAAGAATAGTTGAGCCTGATCTCCAGTTCCTCTGCCTTTTCTAAACCCAGCTTGTACATCCGAAACTTACTGGTTCACATACTGCTGAAGCCTAGCTTGAAGGATTTTGAGCATAACCTTGCTAGTATGTGGAATGAGTGCAGTTATATGGTAGCTGGGAAATCTTCGGCATTGCCCTTCTTTGGGATTGGAATGAAAACAGACCTTTTCCAGGCCTTTGTCCACTGATGAGTTTTCCAAATTTGCTGACATATTGAGTGCAGCACTTGAATAGCATCATCTTTTAGGATTTTAAATAGCTCAGCTGGAATTCCGTCAACTCCACTAGCTTTGTGGGTAGTAATGCTTTCTAAGGCCGATTGACTTCACACTCCAGGATGTCTGACTCTAGGTGAGTGACCACACCATTGTGGCTTTCCAGGTCATTAAGATCTTTTTTATACAGTTCTTGCCACCTCTTCTTAGCATCTTCTGCTTCTGTTAGGTCCTTATCGTTTCTGTCCTTTGTTGTGCCCATCCTTGCATGAAGTGTTGCTTTGATCGCTCTAATTTTCTTGAGGAGATCTCTAGTCTTTCTCACTGTATTGTTTTCCGCTATTTCGTTGCATTGTTCACTTAAGAAGGCCTTTTTATCTCTCCTTGCTGTTCTTTGAAACTCTTCATTCAGTTGGGTATATCTTTCTCTTTCTCCTTTGCCTTTCACTTGGCTTCTTTCTTCAGCTATTTATAAAGCCTCCTCAGGCAACCACTTTGCCTTCTTGCATTTCTTTTTCTTTGAGATGATTTTGGTCACTGCTCCTGTACAGTATTTAGAACCTCCGTCCATAATTCTTCCAAAACTCTGTCTACTAGATCTAATCCCTTGAATCTATTTATCACCTCCACTATATAATCATAAGGGATTTGATTTAGGTCATTCCTGAATGGCCTTAAGGTTTTCCCTATTCTCTTCAATTTAAGTCTGAATTTTGCACTAAGGAGCTCATATTCTGAACCACAGTCAGTTCCAGGTTTTTTTTTTGTGGGTTTTTTTTTTTTTTTTTTTTTACTGACTATATACAGCTTCTCCATTTTCAGCTGCAAAGAACATAATCAGTCTGATTTCGGTATTGACCATCTGATGATGTCCATGTATAGAGTTGTCTCATGGGTTGTTGGAAAAGGGCATTTGCTATGACCAGTGTGTTCTCTTGACAGAACTCTGTTGGTCTTTGCCCTGCTTCATTTTTTACTCCAAAGCTAAACTTGCCTGTTACTCCAGGTTTCTCTTGACTTCCTACTTTTGCATTTCAGTCCCCTATGATGAAAATAACATCTTTTTTTGATGTTAGTTCTAAACGGTGTTGTAGGTCTTTATAGAACCAGTCAACTTCAGTTTCTTTGGCATCAGTGGTTGGGGCATAGACTTGGATTACTGTCATGTTGAGTGATTTGCCTTGGAAGCAAACCAAGATCATTCTTTCGTTTTTGAGATTGCACTCAAGTACTGCATTTTGGACTTTCTTGTTAACTATAAGGGCTACTCCATTTCTCCTAAGGGAGTCTTGCCCACAGTAATACATATCATGGTCAGCTGAATTAAATCCACCCATTTCTGTCCATTTCAGTTCACTGATTCCTAAGGTGTTGATGTTCAATCTTGTCATCTCCTGCTTGACCACGTGCAGTTTACCTTGATTCATGGACCTAACATTCCAGGTTCCTATTCAACATTGTTCCTTAAGGCATCAGATTTTACTTCCAACACCAGACACATCCACAACTTAGTGTTTTTTCCGTTTTGGCCCAGCCACTTCATTCTTTCTGGAGCTATTATTAATTGCCCTTTGCTCTTCCCCAGTAACATGTTGGATGTGTTCTGTCCTGGAGGGGGGGTCTCATCTTCCGGTGTCATATCTTTTTGCCTTTTCATACTGTTCATGGGGTTCTCCAGGTAAGAATACTAGAGTGATTTGCCATTTCCTCCTCCGTTGGAGAGGAGGAGGAAACATTTTGTCAGAAGTCCTCGCTATGACATATTCGTCTTGGAAGGCTCTGACCCATGAAGGGGATGAAAAATATTGCCAGTGAAATCTCTCGGCATGGTGAAACTACAGGTAAATTTTACTTCCTTGTGGGTTTTTTTTCTGTCTTCTGATTTTTCTCTAGGAGAGGTATTACCTGTATATTATAATTTAATAATGAAGGCGTACTTCTTTCATTTTCGTATGTGCAGGAAGACAGCAAAAGGAAACTTCTTGCTTCTAAAATTCTTAAATGTCTAGCATGTGGTTGACTGTAGTTATTTTATGGTACCTTTTTCCTGATCATGAAATTTATGGAATTAGTTGCACTGAATTTTCCTTCTTCAACTTCTTGGTGTAAATCTGCTATTCTGGGAAGGTAAGTATGGAGCATCTTTGATTTGTGTTATTTGTTGATCATATTTCCGCTGTTGAGTATTTTTACAACCTGTCTTTTCTTGTTTATCCTGGAAAGAAGCCCAAACATCACTTTTGTAGCAGGATGACTGTCACTTCATTATGTTCAGCAAAAATGCCAGAAAATACTAGACTGTTGGAGTGTTAAATAACTTGTAATTGATGGTGGTGGTGACCCTGGCACTTCAGACCAGGGTTTTACCTTAATTTCTATACCTCAGTGTCAGCATATCTAGATATTTACTAGTGTGTTTCAGGTTGCATGATTATAAAAAGCAAGCATGGCTTAAAATAAGTGTTTATAATAAGGCTTTATATTACACTGTCCTACTAGTAGGAATGTCTTTTATTCCTTCTTACTTGGAGCAACATGGGGAGCTTCATGGAGGTTTGTTTTCTAATTGCTTCACAGGCCAAGGAGCAAACTGCTACAGTATTGGGCAAAGGAACAGAAAAGAGGGCTTCCCAGGCGACACAGTGGTAAAGAATCAGCCTGCCAGTGCAGGAGATACTAGAGACTCGGGTTTGATCCCTGACTTGGGAAGATCCCCTGGAGTACGAAAAGACAACGTACTCCAGTATTCTTCCCTGGAAAATGGCATGGGCAGAGAATCCTGTGGGCTACAGTCCTTGGTGTTGAAAAGAGCTGGACATGACTCAGAAACTGAGCACACAGACAACATAGGAAAGAGACCAACACATGAAAATAAAACTTTGAAACTGAGCTTTTTCCCCTCAAAAATCCTTTATTGTTATTATGTAGATAGTTTAAAGGAAAGGGAAATAAATTATTTTAGCATATTATCTAGCAAAACAGTATGAGCTACTTACAGGGTAGATGCCTACTGATTTTAGTAACTATTGTTTCTCAAAATATGAATTGTGTTATAGTACGAGCTGGGTCACATTTAGATGTGCATTTTTATAATCATATTTTCAGATGGCATGTAAGCCTTATTGATTTATCACTGTGTATTGCTAGAAACCTTGTATTTTTACGTTCAGTGTTCTTTATAGCCAAGGCAGAGAAGAGAATAATTATGAGGTGGTTTACAAGGTTTTTTAAAAAGATGGGTTTCTAGAAATTCCCTGGTGGTCCAGTGGCTAGAACCCTGAGCTTCTACTGCAGGGGGAAAGGGTTCCGTCTCTGGTCAGAAAAGTAGGATCCCATAAGCTGTGTGGTGTGGCCAAAAAAAAAAAGAAAGCTGTGTTTCATTTGAAAGCTGCAGTGTTATTCTTTGCATAAATACTTGCCTGTCTCCTGTTGAAGAACCAAGGTTCTGAACTAGGAAACAGAGATGAAATAACAAGGGTTTCCACACTCAAGGGATTCTTGGTCTCGTGATGCAGATGGGAATCTAGACAACCAGTGCATCACTGGGGGCTGGGATAAGGTACCCTGCTCTGGGACAGAGAACCGGTTTAGACTGTCATGGAGACACAGAAGAGGGTCATCTGGGGAGGCCTCCTGGAGTAGGTGGTACTGCTCCCAGTTATGAGTTGGATGGAGTTAGCCTAGTAGAGGAAACCTGAGAAAGTTCTGGCAAAGAATGGGACCAGCACATCCTCTGATTTGATTGGAATGTGGGTACACATCATGGAGTGGCTGGAAAGGAAGTTAGAAGGTAGAAACATGAAATGTGTGCATTAAAAGTAGGAGTTTGCATCTGATCCCTTGTACAACCCTCCTGTAATGGTGATCTGGGGTAGTCTTTTTTTTTGGCCGCACTGCAAAGCCTGCTGAATCTTAGTTTCCCTGACCAGGGATGGAACCTGAGTCCCCTGCAGTGGAAGCACAGAATCTTACCCACTGGACCACCAGGGAAGTCCCCTTGGGATAGTTTTATAAATCTGGTTTTAAAATAGTATATTGCATCTCAGTTTGTTTTTTTATTATTGTTGTTGTTGAAGTCTGGGGCTTTCAAGAGAATTTCCAAGTATAGAGTGCTTAGTGTATCAATTTGAGCTGTTCCTGTACAAGCCTGAATGCTATCAGAGGTGGTACAGCTCCCCCGCCCCCCATGGCACTCCTCCATATATGTTGGTGTCATTGTAGCACAAGGTCAAAAATAGACGGATATATTCAAGCGGGTTCTGTTTATTTTTAAGTGTCTAGGAGGTTGGTCTTTGCATTTACTCTAGTTCAGAGCCTTCTCTGAGACTGAGGCCAAATTGAATTTATCTGGGAAGCTGCCACATCTATAAATGCTACGCAGAATAATAAATGGGCCATTGGCTTCCAGGAATCAGTGACAGTGCCCTTCAAATCCTAATTTAGAGTTCACAAAAATTCTCTCTTGACAAATAAGATTGTAAAAAAAGGAATCCTACCTAGTGGGTTCGTCTTTGGACAAACTTATAAACATTTACACAAAGGATACTGGAGCGAGTCAAGGTAGGAGAGAATAATTGAATGGGTGAGTAAATGAAGGTATACAGATGGCAAGTTTGTATGTCATTTTACATCCTTGGTATTTGGGTTGGTTGCTGGGACGAGTTGGGAAGGCTTTGAGAAGAGGCCTCGGTGGGGTCCTTGAAAGAGGGCTGATCCTGAGTTAACAGAGAAGATAGAGATTGGTGCAGGCGGAGCTGGCGTAGGCAGCAGAGTGGATGTTTACGACAGGATTTGTCAGACTGGCTCCCTCTCACTGGGCTGTGAAATCGTTTTAGTGAGTGAGTGTGACCAGCCTTTTTTTTATAAAAGGAAAAAAGTTAGAAAATGTCAGAGTGAGTCTCATGTAATAATAGGTTTGCTTTTTTAAATGTAACTTTTTTTCAGGTATAAATCTGTACATGCGGGGTGTGTGTGTGTGTGTGTGTGTGTGTGTACTGGGTTGTAATAAAAATATAATGTTGCAGGTCATGGCCAAAAAAGTGAATTCAGACTTTAGGAGACAAGTAAAGCTTCCACATAATGGAGAAGTTCCTCTTCTGTGAGCACAGAGCCCTCTAGCAGGTGTGAGCAGTAGGGGAGGAAATGAGGGTGACTCTGACAACGATCTCCGTCTTCAGGTGCCCCTTGTCTCTAGACGAGAGTGGGGCTGACGATCAATGTGGACAGCATCTGGCAGGAAGGTTCATTCCTTCACTCTTACATCTTCATGAACCGGGTGGAGACGTCCATGCTTCTCAACCCAGAGAGGGATACTGTGGCTAAAACGTCTCACCCCCCTTCATCCCACTTGCTCGCTTGCGGAAGGCAGCTGATGGCGTATCTGACAGGTGAAATTAGGAAAAGGCTGACACCCCCGGGCCTTCTTGACCAGTGGGTAGGATCATTGTATTGAAGAAGGCAGGCCTGGAAAACCAGCTGCTAGGGTCTCTTCCTAATCTTGAGATTAGGAAATAGTTTAGATTTTAGAGGCTCCCAGCAATTGTCAGGTCTTTTCACTGATGGTGGGTGGTCACCTGGTATGAATTTCCTTTTTTTTTCTTTTTAACTTTTTGTGTTATTGGGGCATAGCCGATGATCCTGGTCTGAATTTTTGTAGGGGGTGGCATTGGCCATGGTAGAAGCCCTGTTTGGACCTCAGACCCAACATCCGTCTCCAACACAGGGAGTCTCATGCTTTGGGGGAACATAAAGATGATAATCTGTCATCATCCATTCCTCCATCTGTCCTGCAACTTGTTGAACCTGTAAGAGGATGATGCTCCCTCACTGCCAGCTGGGACCAGTGGGGGATATAGTTGGAAAGGACCAGATCCTGAGGGCTCCTGGTACTGCTGCCCAATCAGATGTCGACTTTGTATGTGAGCAGCAGAGAGCTTTTCTGTGCACCCAGAGGTGTGTGGGTGTGAGCGTGGGTGATGACATATAAGAAATTTCTTTCTTCGCATTTCTTTCCTGTCAGTTTGTTTCCTGCATGATAAGGAATTTCTTTCCTATCTTTCCTATTCTTTCTTTCCTATTGGAACAATGGGTTACGTGGTGTGGGAGAGCTGAGAGGCTGGGCATGACTTTCCAGAAGTAGAAAGATGACCAGTAGTGACCTACAGTTAAATTTTCTTTTATTCCAAGATTGGTCCATGAGGGTGTTTGTTTACTACCGACATTATTTGGATTTTGTAGAAACTAAATTTTCCTAGTTTGCCACTCTTCTGGTTTACAAAACTGTTGAAATGCTTTTTAAATCCAGGTGTGACTTTCTGTGTCTTGTCTTCATTCCATGTCACTGACCAGAAGGTGGTGCTGTCGTGCTGGCAGCTAACCCACCTTTCCATCTCCTGGTAAAACCTGTCATCTAAATGCTTATTCACACCAAGTAGTGTGGACAGATAGAGCGTGCAGTTTGCACGGCGTAACCCTTATGCAGTACAGCAGTAGTTAGGCAGCATTTGTGGGAGCAAAAACCTCAGAGTCTGGAGCTTAGAGAAACCTGCCACCAGGGTCTCCCTTAGGTGCTTGCTCAGGGCTGCTTTCACACTCAGGGTAAAGTGCCATACTTTTAAGAGTCAGAGTGAAGATCTCTGTTATTTGCTGTTTGATCTGTGTACAGTCTTCCATAATTTGGTTTGAAGATTTATGAATAGAGAGGAGAGAAGTTTCCACAGAGAGAAAATTTCCTCTCTTCTTTTTGGAAAAGATCTGAGTACCTAGAGAAAAACTCCTGAATCAGGTTTGCCAGAAATACTGTTCTCAGTTGATTGTTTCGTTGGATACTCAGTTAATTGAATTACCCAGCTTACTGTAACCATTTGAAAGAAACTCAGATGCTATGCTGAGCTTGGAGTAAAATTGGCTGTGTGATCTTGGGTGCTTGACTTAACTTCTCTGAGCCTTCAGCTGTAAAAGCAAGATGAGAAAATATACTTTTCAGTGCTGGGAAGAATTGATGGCAATAAGAAAGGTGATGGTCTCACGCTAGCTGCTTAGCAAACACACACTTCTTGCCCTATCCCGTCCCCATTCAGAAATGCAGACATTAAAATAATATTACCGAACTGATTCCATTAAAAGCGTGCATCGCCGCATCATGGAGACTGGTGTAAAGCTTGCAGAATGCTGTACCTCTCGGATAAAAGTGCCATCCATGTGCACCTTTTCAACAGGAGACCAAAACTGCTACCAAAATGATTTTTCATTGTCCGTCCCTTTCTTAACCGTGGCTTCCTGCCTTGCTGTTCTAATTCATCCTTTACTCCCTTTTTAGTTAGGGGTTTCCCTTGGAGCGTCCACGGGGGCCCCATTGCACTAGCTCATGGAGCCCCTTCCTGTTACAGAGGTCACCTTTTGAGGAGGTTGGCAAGTAATCCGAGGACCCTACAGACCCAGAAGTCAGTAAGATTGCTGTGAGGTTGGTCTACGGATTTATTCCCAGAGTCAGTTCGAGAAGCTGATTTGGGCACAGTCTTAAAAGTACAGTCAGTCCTCATCATGCACAGATTCTGTGTTTGTGAATTCACCTACTCGTTAAAATTTTTTTGCAACCTCAAAATCAGCACTCAGGGAGCTTTTGTGGTCATTCACGGACATGCGCAGAGCGGCAGAAACGTGACTCTCCAGACACACACGGTCCCCCAGTGGAGGTCGAACAAGGCGATGCTTCTCGGTGCAGCTCATACCGTAAACAAGGGTCCTTTTCACTGCCTATTTATTGCCACTTTTTGCACATTTTTGTGCTTTCTGTTGGTGATTTTTGCCATTTGAAATGCCCCCGCCCCCAGCTTGGGGCCAGAGTGCTGTCTGTATTCCCAGACAAGACCAGTGTGCCTTGTAGTGAGAGAATCTGCATTCAGGCATGAGTTACAGTCTCTCTTGTTGCTCAGTTCAGTAGTAGTGGGTCAGCAACGTGTGTTAAATAAGGTATCTTTACACAGAAGTACACGAACGACAAGCGTGTGTGTTGATTGGCTCGAGAAAGTGTTGTGGCCCAAGGCTCACAGGGACCTGGCCCTGGTCTCCCCCGGGGAGCGATGGCACAGTGTTGGAGGATTCTTATGGAAACATGAGACTTGACTCTCTTCATCTCTGCCTTCCTTTCTCCTCCGTGTGTTCCGTGCAGCACCCTTAGGGAAAAAGGATTTCTGGGCTGCTTACTTGTTACTTGTTTTTCAAGGAGAGCTGTGAGAGGTTTTGGCTCCTGCCTGACAGGAGCCCTGCTGCAGAGACAGACTTGCTGCAGGGGGCCCAGCCTTGCCAGCGGTGACCCGGGTGGTACCTGGCACGGGGACACCCCCAGTGCTGGGTCATTAGGTGGATGGACACCGAGGAGCTTCATGTGGTGAGGTGGGTTACCAGGAGCCATCTCCTCAGAGTATTGCAACTTTGGGCATTTGTTCTTAGTATGGCTGTATAGCTAAAGGATCGAGATTGTATGTTGGACATCTGTGCCTATAATTCCTACAACTCTTGCATTTGACTTTCATTGAAGGTGATTTGTCTTTAATTCTTCTTTTTTCTGACACCTTGGTTCTGCAGACGAATCCTCTCGTGGATTTCCACTCTATCTTTTTTATTGTGTGGTGAGGTTTGAGAATACCCGGGATGTGTGGTTCACCTTGCCAGCCTCTTCATTTCCGCAGAATTTAGCTTGCATGTTGGTCCCTTTTAGAAGGGAAGGGGCCTGGGGTAGGAGAAGAGAAAAAGACTGTGGAAGACTCTTAATCCCTTTGCCAGGTACTTAGAGAAAGTAACGTGTGGCAGATTTGGTTGAAAGGGGACTTGCTGTCCCATTACACAATCTTTCTGTTCACCTCTGTACACAGAACACAGAGTCCAGTCTTCCCCGAGTGGAGCCCATAATTAAAGTGTCACTTGTAAGTCTGTTAGGCTAATCAGATCCTCGAATTCACTGAGCAGCTCTTACCGTTTGTGTGGCACGTGGGATGTCTTCACAGCTGAGCGACAGTGAAGACAGGCAGCAGTGGATGTGGTGGACAGGCTGTGCCCCAGCACACCGCTCGGCTGGCACGTCGCTGCCTTCACGTACCTGCCTGGGAGCTTGTTGCACACACAGCCACTCTTGACTTTTCATGCGGGTGGGGCGTGTATGCTCTACCCGTCTGAGAGTGATGGATGCCCCACCTCGCTGGCTGGGAGGGCTTGTCCCTTCTGTGACCGCTGCATTGACCGGACCGTATCAGTATTAAGTATTGAAACTGACAGGTCTTGGACAACTTCAGACGTGGCTTCCTGCACTTCCCAGACACATCCTTATCTCGCAGATGGGTGGGGGTCATCTGTTTCACTTCTTGGCAGAGAATAGCCTTTATCCACTGGTGCATTTACTTCCTCATCTGTGGAGGGTCACATTTAGTAAGAGAGGCAAGGCATAGGAACTTAATCTGCATGTTTTTCTGAGAGAACTTTCAACTGAAATTCCACAGAGAGATTACCTCCGAGTATTCTGGATAACTTCAGACAAACAGAAAAGAGGAACTACTTCATTTGCGACCCCCATGTATGCATATATATTTTTTAAAGTAGTGCTAGTAGTGTTTGTTCTGGAAAATATCTGTCATAGACTGTTTTTAAAAATCTGTTATTGTTTAAATTCTCCTTCTCTTTCTCATGAAATTACTGAGAATTGGAGGGACCTTCCTTCCTTGCCATAATGTGTACTATGTTGGGCTGTATTTAAAGGGGAGATTCATTCTGACATACAAATAAAGTAAGAGTTGCAGTTTTTATACATATGTATAAAATTCTGCTATGATGTCTGATAATAAAAAGATATAATGGATCCGAATGAGGAAAGATACACACAAACACCACAGGGCAGGGTCGGAATGGCACCGATGAATGTATTTTGTTGATGTTAACTCCTTAGAGAAATTTTTACAAGAAGTTGGTAGTCATTTTTAGTATTGCTGCAGAAACATTTTAATGGAATACTGTTTGGAAAATTATATCTAAGTGGAGACAAAATGTTTTCGGTTAAGTATTTTAGGTACATTTAAAGACTTTTGTCTAAATTTTTGTTAGATTTCTAACTTGAGTAAAGGGAACTTTATCCTTCCTAGGCTTCCCTGATGGCTCAGTGGTAAAGAATCCACCTGCAATGTAGAAGTCACAGGAAACTCAGGTTTGATCCCTGGGTTGGGAAGATCCCATGGAGGAGGAAATGGCAACCAGTATTCTTGCCTGGAGAATCCCCATGGACAGAGGAGTCTGGCTGGCTACAGTCCATGGGGTCACAGAGAGTGAAGTGACTTGGCACGTATGCATCCCTCCTAGTCTAGTCCTTCCCCTACCTTGTAAATGCTTGCAAGCATTTTGAAAAGTGATTATGTTCAAGCTTGATCTTTGTCTCCTTGTCTTGGTAAATCGAATGCTCCTGATGCCTCAATTTAGCAGCAGCAGTGAACAGCTGCCCCTTGGAGTCAAGATCTTTTTTCATAATTCATGTTTGGACAGGAAAGTGTACCTGGTAATGAATTTTGATTATCTAAACTGCTCGGGGTGGACCAGGAGTATGATAATACACTAGTTTGTCTTCAGGCCTCAGCTCCTCTGTGAGAGCTTCCTTTCTGATAAGGAAAAACAAAACCAAACAGAGAATTCATAACTAGGCAGTTGCCTTGGGAAAACAACTGCTCGTGAAATGTTTTCGGTGTGTTAGGCTAAGGAAAAAGAGAATTTAAATAAAACTCATGGGCTACAATCAGCCCCTGTGTTGCATCTGGGCTCCCTTGAATGACTTAGTCCTTTATCTCCCTAATCCTCGCATCGCTCCCAGGAGGCATGCAGACGCAAGCAGGTTCCGTTGTCTGCAAGCACGTTCCGTTTGACCATGCAGTTAGCTGTTTCTGTGTCTTTGATATTAAGTGGCACAATCATTCCACATTCTCCAGAAATGTATAATTTTTCCTTAGTAGAACTCACTCTCTACACATATACAATATTAATTTTAGGTTAGTGGGAGGGCAGATTCTATGTATTCAGAGGAAAGGGGCAGAAAGTGGAGATTATTGTTGCTTGCACCCTGATCCCCACCAAAGCATTTCTGGCTTTATGACTTCACGTTAGGAAATGTGGTTAAGATCATGCTCGGTTGTTCAGTCATGTCCTACTCTTTGCAACCCCATGGACTCTGTCCATGGGATCCTCCTGGCAAGAATACTGGAGTGGGTTGCCATTTCCTCCCCCAGGGGATCTTTCCAACCCAGGGATTGAACCCGCGTCTCTTGAGGCTCCTGAATTGGAAGGATAATCCATGGTCACTTTTTACAAATATTCCAAGTGTATTTGAAAGGAAAGTGCGGTTTTCCGGTTGTGAAGTATGGGGTACTATATGTGCAAATCAAGGTTGTTAAATATGTGGTTCTGATCTTTTATTTATTTACTCATTCTTTTCCTTTGCTTGATCTGTAAGTTTATAATTGGGATTTTTTTTTTTTAAGCTCCTACTGTGGTTTTGAAATTCTTGGCTTCTCCTTATGATTCTGTCAGTTTCTGGTTTGGGGCAAGTTAGTCCCATTGTTCTAATTAGTGGTTTGTTGTTTTTGCCCTGAACTCAGTTTTGTCTGATACAGCTCTATTAGACCAAAAGTTCCCTTTTTGGGTTAGTATTTGCTTCATATCTTTTCCAACCTCGTAGTTTCAACCTTTTTGGGTTGCTTTAAGGTGTGTCTTTTTAAAAAATATATATTTATTTATTTGGCAAATTCCTGCAATTCTAAAAAAAAATTGGAGGAATTTGACATAAATGATATCAATATGTATCACTTATGTGGTATCTAATATATATATATGTAAATGAACTTATTTAAAAAACAGAAATAGACCCACAGACATAGGAAATTTATCGTTACCAAAAAGGGATAGTTGGGGGGGGGCAGGGGATATGGGGAGAGAGGGCAGAGATAAAACAGAAGTTTGAGGAGGGGGAATTTACAGGAATTTGGTCTGCGGTATGTCAAATGCTCTATTTTACTTTGTTTTCCATATGGAAAAGAAAAGGGAATATTTAGGTTTGTCAAAGTGTGTTGTTACAGCAGCTTGATAGAGCTGGAAAAGCAGTGGAAGTGGAAATGTTGTTCTGTCAGATCTTTTACCTTCATTAAGCCCGTTCAGGGAACCAGACTAGGAAACCAGAGGGTAACCCATTGTGGCACAGTCATCAGACGGGGACCCCAGATGGTGAGTCTCAAAGGGATGTGGGGAGGGGAGAGGTTCCTGCAGTCCAGTCGTTGGTTTGGTAAAATATTTTAATTGCAGAAAACTTTTAAAGATACACAAGAAGACGGAAGGATGTAATGAATCCTTCTGTGTGCTCACCCTCCCCCTACAACCCCAGCCACTTTAACAGCCAGTCCTGTTTCAGGTCTACCGATACCCACTGTTTCCCTTTATATTTTGAAGCATATTCTAGCCACCATATCGTATTCATTGGTTTGTGTCTCAGTGTATATCTCTCAAAGACAAATTCTTTAAAAAAAACAAAACAAAAAACAACCATGAGACTTCTCTCATGGTCCAGGTACGCTGTGCTCCCAATGCAGAGGGCCAGGTTCAGTCCAGGAGCTAGATCCCACACGCCGCTACTAAGAGTTTGCATGCAGCAAATAAAGGTTGGAGATCCTGGGTGCTGCCAAGTATGGCCCAGAACAGCCAAATAAATAAATAAAAACGTTTAAAAAATACTATTATTGCTCTTAAAAAAATTAAATCTTTACTGTCATCAAAAATACACTGATTGTTAAAATTTCCAGTTATCTCGGTGTCATGAATTTTTCCATTTGAGTCAAGATCCACATGAGGACCACACACTGTGATTGTTGAAATGTCTGTTAGGTCTTTTAATCTGTAGCTCTCTTTCTCTCACTTGTTGAAGAAACAGGGTCATTCGTCCTGTAGAGTTTCTTTCAGTTCTGATTTTACTGACTATGTCTCCTTTTGTTGTCTTAGACATTCTCCTGTCCTCCTGTTGCCTGTAAATTACTTCTTAAATCTAGAGGCTTGACCCAAATAAGATTTGGTTTGGCCAGGATGCAAGACCCCTTCATAGATGCCATTGTGTTCTCCCATCAGGAAGCCCATGATGTCTGGTGTCTCTCATTTTGTGATGTGACAGCTGCTAATGTGTCACCTTAGATCCATTATTTCATTAGAGATTGCAGTAGGGTGATGTTGTCATTCTAGCATTCCTGTTTCCTTTATTTGTTGGAATACATTTGTAAAGAAAAACTCACTTATCTCCATTGTGGTTTGCAGTTGGTATAGGGAAAGCAGAATATGTATTTGCTTCTTTCATTTATTGCTTTTTTTTAGTAAAGTGAGTTGATTTACTAGAATTGTCCATTTGTGACCAGTTAGCCATTTTGGTTTGGTATCACAATGAACTCATGGACCTAATGGCACATAAACATCTATAATGCAACCCACTCAGGTACAGTTTTGACCCTTATCAATGATCCAGTTCTTCCAGCTTCACAAGCAAGAGCCTCTGGCCAAGTCCTTTTGACCTGCTCAGTGCCACGACAAGATGTTCCAGGCGCACCTGGTACATGCTCTGTCCCAGGCACTCCTCTGAGGAGCTCTGGTTACTCTTCATGGAAAATGGTGTTTCAGGACCACAATGCCAGTCTGCTCGCTGGGCTGGGTTGGTCATTGTTTCCGAGTCTTTACAATAGACAGAGCTAAGAAAAACGGCTTCGTTTTTCTTTCAGATAAAAGTACATTGTGAGTTTAAACTGGTATTTGTGATTCAGGACTGAAGTTTTTCCCCTAACCTCTTTTGTCTTACATATATCTTTTTTCTCCCGTATACCGGGAGAATTCCGGGAAGGGTGAAAATAGAGCATCATGTAATTATTCGTCTGTTTTATCTCATGATATATATACCCAGAAGTCTCAGAACAGCCAGCCAGTGCAGTCAGCACCAGTGTGATGGAGAACAGTTCAGACTTTCTGCAGTTCTGTTTGGCTTGGGCTCTTCCCCAAGGGACGAGGGACACACAGTCTGATAGCTGTTCTAAAGCCTTTTCTGTTAGTTTCTAAGTTTATGCCCCCAGTTGGATACACTTAGGCTCATTTTTAAATTTTGCAGTTCTTAGGGATCTCTTTTAAAAATATAATTATTTTGTAATTATTTAAAATATCGTCATGGTCCCAAAGTTGGTTTTAAAAAAGAAGGTATACTCTATTCAGAAAAGGCTAGTTTTTAGTACAGTCTCCTCCACCCTGTTCTCTCCCTCCCCATATAAGTAACTTTTTTAAAGTGTGTTTTATCCTTCTTTTGTTTATTTTTCTTAATATAAACAGATAAGTTAGACATATTTATATTCTATTTCTTAGATAAATTGCAATCTATATTTACTTTTTTTTCAGCTTTGCTTTTTTCATTTCACAAGCTATCTAGGAGACAGCATCACAGTCATAATCACTACAATAGTACAGCGCACAGTTGGATTATGCTTTGCTAGCCAATCTGAAATTTTTTCTTTTAATAGATGAGTTTAAGCCCATTTAAATTTGTTCATATAACCAATATGCTTGGCCTCAATTCTGTCATTGTTTTATATTATATATGTAGTGATACAAGTCTTTTATATGGGTAATCTTTCTCTGAATGATCTGTTTTATTTATTCTCTCTTGCCTTTAACTAATATGTTTTTTGACGTTTTGTTTATAGTTTTTGTGGATTTAAAAAAACGTTTATTTTATTTACTTATCTGTTTTAGGCTGTGCTGGGTCTTTGATGCTGCACAGACTTTTTTCTAGTTGCAGCAAGCAGAGGCTACTCTCTAGGTGTGGTTCTCGGGCTTCCCATGGCGGTGGCTTCTTTTACTGCAGAACACAGGCTCTAAGGCGCTCGGGTGTCAGTAGCTGAGGCTCACAGGCTCAGCAGGTGCGGCTCCCGGGCCCTAGAGCACAGGCTCAGTGGCTGTGGTGCACTGGCTTAGCTACTTCATGCCTTTTTTGATCCTCCTGGATCAGGAATCGAATCCATGTCTCCTGCTTTGGCAGGCGGATTCTTTACCACTGAGCCACCAGGGAAGCCCTGGGTTTTGTTTTGTTTTGTTTTTTAAAAGAATGACTTATATTTTTGTCTGAAGGGCTACCACATTCTAATGCCATTATGTAATACCTTAGCCAGGCCCTTTTTCACTGTCCATGAGTTCCCTCTGTTTGCATTTTGCTTGTTAACACCCCTTTGGCCAGAGCAGGTCCCCTGCCAGTCTGAAATTGAAGAGGAGCCGTAAACCCACTACTCCTCTTGATGGGAAGAGCAGAAAAGTCACGTTTCACAGGGTGTGCATGAACAGAAGGAAGAATTTGGGGGCTTTGGCAGTCTGCCACAACTCACATTATATAGTGTTTTAATCTTGTCTATTTTTCATCATTATCTGTTGGATCCCTACCAGTATGAGCAATATTGAAATTAGTTAATAACCTCTTGTTTTCCTTGCCTTCCCTCTCCTCTACATCTGACTTGAAGAAATACCCTTGTACTCACCATTACTAACTATACTTATTCTTTTTTTAAAAAAAAATATTTTTATTTATTTATCTGGTTGCACTGGGTCTCAGTTGCAGCATGTAGGATCTAGTTCTCTGACCAGTAATTGAACCCAGGCTCCCTCCATTGGCAGCATGGAGTCTTAGCCACTGGACCACCAGGAAGTCCCATAACTCTTATTCTGCTCTTCTTGTATGCCTTCCTTATTCTCAGCTTTTCTCTTTTAATATCGGCATTGTCAGAGCAAACAGCCATATGCACTATACTCTATCTCTTATAACCATCATTTAGTGTTAGTCCTACAGGTAAATACACATTCAGTGCTCACAATCAGTACTTACAATGATGTTTCTTAAGTCAGTTTGGTTGTCTGAAGCTTTTTCTCGAGTACATGTTTTAGGAAGTCATGGGAAAAATGCTTCTGAAATTCTTGCATGTTAGTTTGTCTATAGCCTTTTTATTTGAGAGTCAGTTTAGCTTCTTATGCATTGTTATATTTTTAGATGTTGGTTCAAATATTCTTTGAGTATTTAAAATAATGATGTTCCATTTTCTTCTGGCTTGAAGTGCTTCTGTCAAAGGCAGTCTGACGTTTTCCCTTCTCAGTGTCTTGCTCTTTTTGATTGGATGCCCCAAAGATTTTTTTGCTTTAAAGTCTAGCAGTTTTACTAAAATATGTCTACAGGCTAGATGTTTTGGACCTGTTTTCCCAGGTGTGCGTCTTTTCAGTGTGCATTATTGTCTTTTTAAAATTGTTTTTGGTTACTTCGGTCATGAAGGAACTGAAGCAACGTTAATTTTCAGTATTGTCCTGTTTACTGCTTGTATTTTTCTTTGTGAGAACTTCTGTTGTATCTGTCTGGATCTTCTTTGCCTGTCTTCTGTGTCATTTTCCAGTCATTTTTAACCCCTGCATTTCTTTTTGGTTTAACATCTTTTCCTCCTTTTCATCTCTTCTGTCCCTTAAGACGTTGGATTTATTCATTCTTCTTTCTAACTTAGTCTTCATTTATAAAATGATTTATGTCGAATTCTTTCTTGAGTTCTAATGTTGTTTTGAGTGCTGCCCCCTCATTCCTGAGTATTTCTAGTTCTCATTTTGTTCTCACATATATTTTATAATTCTCTTAAATTCTTACAGTTTATTTCAAAGTGTTAGACACAGTTTTCATCTCCTTGGTAGACATGTCTTTCTGGCATGCCTTCATTGACCATAGGGATAGTATTTCTGCTTCTTTTATAATAACTTCCTATGGGATTTGAACACAATCCCTTTTCTGTTACTCATTTTGGCAGTTTATTTTTTAACTATTAAAACCTCTGGAGAAACATTATGTTCGCAATTAAGTATTTTTGTGCATGTGTATTTTCAGTTCTGTCATCAGTCCTAGTGATCTCTCGGCAGTGAAGCATACCATAGAATTTGCTACCTGTGATGGGTTAAAGGCATTTCATGTTTGTACTGGGGACCTTGTTTTCAAAGGAAGTTAACATCTCCAAGTACTTAGGTTCAATTTCTATATGCATTGCTATGGCTGAGCTGTGAGAGACAGGAGTGGGTATATATTTTAGAATCTGATTAGCGCAGTAACAAAGGCAAGTTTGGTTTGAGGAGATAGTGAGGAACAGGGATGTGTTGATTTCAGGAATTTGTAAAGATGTTTGTTCTTTGTTCTGCGGACGATATGATGTGTTATTACCAACAGAGAAGTTATGAAAGCTTAGCTTCCCCTTGGCATTTGTGATAATTAACAGCTTGATCTTATGCAACTTTTCGATACCATCTCATTTATACAAAACATCCTTATCAAGTGCCCACTCTATGCCTGCTGTTCCAAGCCTGCTGTTCCTGCTGCCAGCATTTCAACAAGCTGCATCCCCCACTTGGAATGATTGTTCCCTAGATGTTTAGTGATTCGCACTCTCTCAATTCACCTCCGTCACATCAATGAACCAACTCTCTTTGCCTTACCATGCCAGTTGACAGTAACTCACACACACACAATCTTATGTTACTGCTCTCCAAAGCACTGTATTTGTTCGACTTTTTATTTAGTTTGTACACTTCCCCTGTGTCTGTTTCCTCTTATTAGAATCAAAGGTCCAGGTTAGATGCCCAGTGCTTAGAATGGTTCCTGACACACATGAGGCGCTCAGCAGTTTATTGAATTAGCACGTACATGCTGGACACTGAGGATACAGGGTGAGCAACACGTCCCTCCCCACCCCCACATAGAATTTAAAGTCTAGTGAGAGAGGTAGAGGTTAGTAATAAAGTGTAGAAAGTGCTAGATGAGAGGACAGGACAGAGGAAACAGAGGTAGTCTAGGGCAGTCTGGAAGGCCTCTCTGAGAAGAGAGTTTTGAGCTTAAGCAAAGGTGTGGTGAGTGTGAGCTTTGTGGTGGGAGCTGTCCAGGAGGATGGAGCACCTCTTTCACGGGCTTGTCAGTCAGAGGGAACCAGGTCAACACTGTGACGAATGGGGGAGAGGTGAGCAGACAGCCGGGCGGCGGGGCAGGGCCACGTCTGGCAGGGCCTCCAGGCCGAGTTACAGATTTTGTCCTCAGTGAGCTGTCTGAACAGTAGTACCCGTCACAACCACATAGGTTGAGTCCTGACTCAGACAGTGTGGTGCTTTCACAGTATGTATGGTAAACACAGGGTTTTTCAGGATGCTCAGCAGGGAAGTAGAGTGATTAGTAGTGGAATCCATTTGTCATGGCTCCCGCATAGCGATTTTGAGAGCCCTCAGATAAAATAAATACATGCATAGTAAATATTTTTATTATTTATTAGCAAGGTTACAGTACTATAATATTTTTGTTTTTAATAGTGCACTTTATTTGCTGAAGTTCTGAAAATATGTTTTAGGTTGGTTCTGGAAGAGAAGCATTTATTTTAGCTATAACACTTCAAAAAAGGAAAGGGAAAAAAAAGCCCTTTAAAATGGACAGTTCAGCTTCAGTCGCTCAGTCGTGTCCAACTCTTTGCAACCCCATGAACTACAGCACGCCAGGCTTCCCTGTGCATCATCAACTCCCAGAGTTTGCTCAAACTCATGTCCATCGAGTCAGTGATGCCATCCAACCGTCTCATCCTCTGTTGTCCCCTTCTCCTCCTGCCTTCAATCTTTCCCAGCATCAGGGTCTTTTCCAATGAGTCCAGAAAGCTACCCTGGGTGGCAGTTTACAGCTTGAGGAGAATATGTTGTTTTATTAGGTTTTCCTACAGCCTCTGTTGAAAAAAACAGGTGAAACTCATTACCCCCATGCTTTGGAAGAGGCCCTGACCTTTTCCGTTTCCTCTTCACATCAGGTGGCCAAGGTTTTGGAGTTTCAGCTTCAGCCTCAGTCCTTAAATGGGCAAGATGACTGCTTAAATGCCAGTTTCACCTGGAAAGGAAAGGTTTTTAGAAGTATATGGATAAAAAGAGACAGCAGATGGAAAGAGTGCAAAGAGCAGGATCTTTCTGGCATTCCATGCCTCACTCTGATTTCCACAGCCTGATTCTTACAACACTTAACTGATGTTGGCCAATTACTTTATCCAGACATCTCTGAGCCTAGGTTTCCTCTCATAGAAAACGAAGCCGAGCTATTACTTTGCTCGTCCATCTGTAGCGAGTCAGCGAGCCTCCTCCTCACGGAAGAAGCCCCATTCGCCAGCCTCCCAGGGTGGATGAGGTTGAGTGAGAGGATTGCTGATACCACACTTAGCACAAGCCTGCCGCTCAGGAAGCTCTCCACTACCTGGCAGCTCCCACCTCCAGTGTGGGGACTTACTTGACCTTCCAAGAGGAGAAAAGAAAATCTGTTAAGCCTATTAATTCAGGAGGCAGAAGAGAGCCAAACAAAGATATCTCAGGCTCATATTTTTGTCATGATTTCAGCGTGTTGATTCAAACTTAGGTTATGTGCAGTGTATTATTAGCTACCCTCTCTGACTCGCGTTGGAATTTGTCCGTTGCTTGAACATTTCCCAAGTAGTTTTTTTTTCTGCTTTTTTTTTAATGAGCCATCAAATAGGATGTGGCTTGGGGTTTTCTAAGCCGTAGGAATGGATTTGTCTTAATGTGTCTGGACTCCCTTTCCCTCTCCTTTGTGAAAAAGAACATTTTCATTTCTGAGTGGGGCATTACGGGTGCAGGGTATAGGCTTTGTCCCTAGCTCAGACCAAGCTATTTCATCCTTGACCTTTGAAAGATAATGGAACCTTGGACTCACCACCCTGCGTCATCTCATGGAGATAAGCAAGCTGGATGCTTTTAGGGTTTGAGCTAGCAGTGACTTTTAAATTATGTTTTATTGTTTTAAATAAGGGATAACTAATGTACAGTTTAAAGGAAATGCTTGTGTAGATTGGAGGTAATACAAGAAAAAGAACTTGTCATCTGATTTTTGTGTTTTGTTGGAACTCAAGGGGCATTACTTCCCCTTGAGAAAAAGAAAGATCTCAGTTCCCCAACCAGGGGTTGAACCCAGCCCCTCAGCAGTAAAAGTGTGGAATCCTAACCACTGGACCACCAGGAAATTCCCTCCAGAAATTGCCTTTAATGAGCAATTTTCATGATCTAGAACTTCGGACATTGGTGATTTTTCCCACCCTCTGTGGCCCAGTTCTATTCTACCTTTTCTATCCTCTGTAAAGATTACTTCTGTCTCTCCTCCTTCCTGGTTTAGCAGGCAGAGGAGCAAGCTTGGCTAGATACTGAGCACTGTCTGCATAGCAGAGTCAAAACACTGCATCCCAGGGTGGTCTGCAGCTGTGTACTTCTGTGGTTGTCAGTGAAGACCTCGATTTAAAATGCAGTTACCTGGTATGGTCTTTGGAAACACAGAATGACAGATTAAGAAACTAAGTCCAGCTCAAGGTTTGGATTTCCCTAAGTTGTCATTTTGATTAAGCAATTGTTCTCTTTAAGGCCTTGATCATCATCTTCATATCACACAGATTCATCTTTCTTCTTGTGCTTTAAAAATGAATTTTTATAAAACTTTCATAATTTAGGGTTCTATACAGGTACTTACTTATCCCTTAAGTAGATAGTTTTCCCAACCTTGGTTCCACCCCCCCACCCCACCCCCCGCAAGAATTTGTGAAAATGTTCAAGAAATACAGTAGTGGTTGAGTTGGCCACTGCATATATATTGATTTAAAAAGCTACCCTGGGTGACAGTTTACAGCTTGAGGAGAATATGTTGTTTTATTAGGTTTTCCTACAGCTTTTGTTGAAAGCTTTTGTGAAACTCATTACCCCCATGCTTTGGAAGCGGCCCTTGACCTTTTCCTTTTCCTCACAAATGAACATATTCTTCCAGCTCTCTGCTGTTCTTCCAGTTCTCTCCTGTGGGGAGAGTCTTGGGCCTCAAAGATGCTAGAACAGCCTGCAGCAACACTGAGCAGGTTAAATTTAATTGTTGCGTGTCTGGGAATCTTTTGTGAAGAGGAATGTTTCCACCAGTTGTTCTTGTCGTTTTGTTGGGACGTGTTTGTTTGTTGGCTCTGCATGAAGATTTAAACTTTCCTCTGAAAGAAAACAGGCATGTGTTAGCACAATAAATTGTATATCTCTCCTTTGGTGAGTTGTGAAACCCATTTCTTAGTGACCAGAAGTAAGAAGGACGTTTAACCATATTCTTCCTTCTTTACTAAAAGAAATATTATTTCAAAATGTTTATTCCTTTAAGAATAGAGTTCTTTCTCCAAGGGTTGCGAAATGCACTTATTTCTATGAAACAGGTTTCTACCTGAAACAGTTGCTTCTATAGGCTTTTTGCTCCAGCTATAAAAATCTGTTATTTAATGCACTTTGCCCTCACGCTTGTGTTAATATTGTACGTAAAGATGCTTTTCAGATGCTCTTAGATTTTGGTAATATTTGATCAAGTATTTGATCTTCATATTTGTGAACTTTGAACAATAATGATGACATGAGTTTATCCTTATAAATTGTTATCCATTTGATGGGCTTCCCAGGTGACACTAGTGGTAAAGAACCTACCTGCTAATGTAGGAGAGACTCGAGTTCCATCCCTGGGTCGGAACAATCCCCTGGAGGAGGGCACGGCAACCAACTCCAGTATTCTTGCCTAGAGAATCCCATGGACAGAGGAGCCTGGTGGGCTGTGGTCCATGGGGTCGCAAGGAGTTGGACACGACTGAAGCAGCTTAGCATGCACGCACACACATATCCGTTTGATAGCTCTCTTAAGTGATGGGTGGGGTATAGTGTTTAAAATTTTCATCCCCCAAGTATCTCTTCACAGGGAAGCATATTGGCGTGGAAAATAATATGGAGGTTTCTCAAAAAACTAAAGACAGAGTTGCCATATGACCCAGCAATCCCACTCCTGGGAAATACCCAGATAGAAGTTGAATTTGAAAAGATACGTTCATAGCAGCACTATTTACAATAGTCAGGACATGGGGCAGCCTAAACGCCCAGCGATGGGTGAGTGGGTACAGAAGATATATGTGTGTGTGTGTGTGTGTGTGTGTGTGTGTGTGTGTGTGTGTGTACATATGGAATAGTCTTCAGCCACAAAAAAATGAAATAATGCCATTTTCAGTAATATAGATGGACCTAGAGAGTATTATGCTAAGCGAAGTAAGTCGGAAAGTGGAGACAAATTTCATATGATATCACTTATATAGTGGAATCTAAAATATAACATAGACATATCTATAAAACAGCACAGACATAGAGAACAGACTTATGGTTTACCAAGGAGGGTGTAGGGGAGGAAAGGATTGGGAGTTTGAGCTTAGCAGATGGAAAATATTATATATAGGATGGATAAACAACAGGGTCCTATTGTATAGCACAGGGAACTATTTTTGATATCCTGTGATAAACCATAATGGAAAAGAATGTGTATGTGTGTGTAACTGAATCACTTTGCTGTACAGCAGAAATTAACACAATATTGTAAGTCAACTATACTTCCATAAATTTTTTAAAAGAAAACATATTGGTAATTATACTGCTTTGTCATTTGTGACAGCATCTTCAAATAATCTGTTTAGAGCCAAAGAAAAAAGTTACTAAATAATCATGTAGAAAGTCGCATTTATTGAATTAAGCTCTTTCTTCCCCTTCTCTCCACCTTCAGTTCAGTAACTCTCAAGTGCACTGTCTGTGCTTTTTTTGAGCATGCACGACCAGCTGAATGAGAGAAGCAGGCTGAAAATAGTCACGCCCATCCATGCAGTAGGAACCTTGTCTGAAAGCATCAGAGGCTGATCAGTGAGGTCAAAAAAGCAGATAGATACGCTGATTGCATCTTCTCTGTGGCAGCTTGTAGCCTTGTAGGGGAGGTTCTTTTCTGAATGCAGAGGGTTTTCTTGAGAGTCAGTCCAAGTAGGTGAAATCTCTTAAGTGGATTATTTCTCTCAATAATTTTACTCATTCAGAATAATTTTGTTTATAATTTAACTTATTCTTTGAAAATTTTGCCTCTAAAAATTTTACCTTCTGCATTCTCAGAATAATTTTTATCATTCTCAGAACACTTGACTATCAAGAATAATTTATAAATTCTATCAAATGTTGAAAGTTGTCAACGGAAGATGTTGACTTGCCTACACTCAGAATGATACCAAGATATTTATTTAGTTACTGATAACTCTGTTCTCTTAAGCCTGCAGTTTAAAGTGAAGTGAGTTGTGGAATTTTGGTTCAGCCTAGACTAGAATTTTTGACGTTGAGCTATAGCCAAACCCCAAGTTAATTAAAAAAAATATTAAGACTGCTCCATCTCAAAGAAAATTTATTTGATCTTAACTGGCATTGAATCAAGCCTTTTGAGTAGAACATTTTCAGTGTATTAATAATATGTGTAAATAGCTCATAACCTTCCTCTGTAATTATCAAAAAGTTTGCTATCCCACAGTCAGTTTAAAAGTTTTCTTTTAAATAGAGCTCTCTCTTTATTGTTACAGAAGACCCAGCACCGTGGGTCTATGAGCCTGTGTTCCGTTGCTTTCGGCTTTCAAATCGTCTAATCGGGTAACTCCAATAACAAAAAAATTCCACTGTGTTCTAGGTCTCAGAATGCCAATTTTTTTTGTCTTTTGTTTTTAAAAAGTATCTTAAAAAAAATGAATACATGCTCATTACAGAAAATTGGGGAGAAACACAAATGGAATAAAAGCAGTCACCTAGAAATAATGGTAATAACCTTCTGGTATTTTTTTCAGTATTTTGCCTCTGTATGTAGGTCTAAGTGTCCATCATTTAGCTTTTGCTATTTTCATTAATAGTTATGAGAGATTTTCTTAAGTTATTTAAACTTCTCGGGGAAGGAAAAAGTTTCCCTCTGTCCTTTTTAGATTGTTCTGGCTTGTCTAACATTATATTGACATGAGACAGATTAGCATAAGAAAGACAAATATAATTGTATATATACTGGATATATGGGGCTTCCCAGGTGGCACTAGTGGTAGAGAACCCGCCTGCCAGTACAGGAGACACAGGTTCGATCCCTGCGTCGGGAAGATCCCCTGAGGGATGACATGACATGGCAACCCTCTCCAGTATTCTTGCCTGGAGAATCCCATGGGCAGAGGAGCCTGGTGAATCCCATGGACAGAGTAGCCTGGTGGCCTCTGGTCCATAGGATCGCAGAGTCAGACTCGACTGAAACGACCTAGCATGCACACATGTACATACAGGATATATATGTACACATATATAAGCCTGGTGGCTCAGCAGTAAAGAATCCGCCTGCAGTGCAGGAGACCCGAGTTCTATCCCTGGGTTGGGAAGATCCCCTGGAAGAGGAAATGGCTACCTATTCCAGTATTTTTGCCTGGGAAATCCCGTGGACAGAGGAGCCTGGCAGGCTACAGTCTGTGGGTGGGAAAGAGTCAGATACTACTGAGCACATCACAATATATAGATGTATTTATACGTATATATGTGAGTACAGTGAGACCCAAGGATAAGTTAGACAGTTGAGGCTTACATGCCTTCTCTCTCTCTCTTTTTTGGGGGAGGGGGGGGCGTTGCACTGAGTCTTTGTTGCTGTATGGACCTTCTCTAGTTGCAGTGAGAGGGGGCTACTCCCAAGGTGTGGTGCGCGGGCTTCCCTTTGCAGTGGCTTCTCTTGTTGCAGAGCACAGGCTCTAGGCGTGTGAGCTTCAGTAGTTGTGGCACACGGGCGTAGTTGCTCTGTGGCATGTGGGATCTTCCCAAATCAGGAATTGAACCAGTGTCCCTTGCGTTGGTAGGTGGTTTCTTAACCACTGGACCACCAGGAAAGTCCCAGAGGCTTGTATTCCTCCAGGGTTTAGGAATTCAAAGGGGAGAAGAAGGTAGTTCACATGGAGATAAGAAAACAAATATTTGGTAATAAACAAAGGTATGCTGGGCATACTTTCAGAGACAAACTCTGAAAAACTTTTAACTGACTGCATTAGTTAAATAAACCCTCAAGTCGATGTACCATAATTTACTCAATAATATTCTTATTATAGAATTTTTAGGTGATTTTTCATTTTTTTAAATTAATTTATTTTAATTGGAGGCTAATTACTTTACAATATTGTAGTGGTTTTTGCCATACATTGTATTTTTATTTTAACAACACTCACAATCCTCTTTGGGCACAAGAATTTTGTGTAAAAGAATAAACTGCAAATGCAAAATTATAAAATCTCTGGGATTTCACTTGGCCTCTGTCTGTAACATGATAAAGTCAGAGATTTGGTTTAAAAAATGTTAAGAACAATTAGAATTTCTCATATATTATCAGATTGCCCTCTGTAAAGGTTAAGGAAGTAAGGAAAGTCTCTCAGTTGTGTCCAACTCTTTGCGACCCCATGGATGGTAACCTACTAGGGTCCTCTGTCCATGCAATTTTCCAGGCAAGAGTACTGGAGTGGGTTGCCATTTCCTTCTCCAGGGAATATAAAGTATAAAGGTTATGTTAGTTTGTAATCCACCCAGTGTCAAGTATTTCTCTTTTTAAAACTGCTATCAGCAGTTCTTTTTATTTTTACGATTTTCTCTCTTTATTTTGAAAAATGTAACCTATAAACCTAGAGGTAAGATGGCAGCCTTTGTTACATTTCCTTTATCTCTCCCTCACTCTGCACATATGCATATGTGCACATGCATCCATAATATGTACAGTTCAGTTCAGTTACTCGGTAGTGTCCGACTTTTTGCAACCCCATGGACTGCAGCATGCCAGGCTTCCATGACCATCACCAACCCCTGGAGCCTACTCAAACTCATGTCCATCGAGTTGGTGATGCCATCCAACCATCTCATCCTCTGTCGTCCCCTTCTCCCACCTTCAATCATTCCCAGCATCAGGGTCTTTTCTAATGGGTCCATTCTTCACATCAGGTGGCCAAAGTATTGGAGTTTCAGCTTCAGCATCAGCCCTTCCAGTGAATATTCAGGTCTGATTTCCTTTAGGATGGACTGTTTGGATCTCCTTGCTGTCCAAGGAACTCTCAAGAGTCTTCTCCAACACCACAGTTCAAAAGCATCAATTCTTCGGCGCTCAGCTTTCTTTATGGTCCAGCTCACATCCATACATGACAACTGGAAAAAAGAAAGCTTTGGCTAGATGGACCTTTGTTAGCAAAGTAATGTCTCTGCTTTTTAATATACCATCTAGGTTGGTCACAGCTTTTCTTCCAAGGAGCAAGCATCTTTTAATTTCATGGCTGCAGTTACCATCTGCAGTGACTTTGGAGCCCCCCAAAATAAAGTCTCTCACTGTTTCTGTTGTTTCCCCATCTGTTTGCCATGAAGTGATGGGACCAGATGCCATGATCTTAGTTTTCTGAATGTTGAGTTTTAAGCCAGCTTTTTCAGTCTCCTCTTTCACTTTCATCAAGAGATGAGCAAATACAGTGTTAGTGTTAACTGCTCAGTCCTGTCCGACTCTTTGTGACCTTATGGATTGTAGCCGACCAGGCTCCTCTGCCCATGAAATTCTCCAGGCAAGAATTCCGGAGTGGGTAGCCATTTCCTTCTCCAGGGGATCTTCCTAACTCAGAAATCAAACCTGGGTCTCCTGCACTGCAGGCAGATTCTTTACTGTTTGAGCCACCAGTATATACGTATTATTATTTTTTTAATTAAATTTATGATATTGATATGAGCTAATGTTCAGGCCATAATAAAATTTCTCCACATATTCCAGCACTTTCTCTTACAGTTTTTTATCTTATTTTTTGATCCAAGATCAAGTCAAAATCATACATTGCATTTAGTCATCATAGCTCTCTGGTTTTAAACATGTGTCAAAGATTTTATTCAGCTCATTAATTAATGATAAACCCAATAAGATGTTAAAAGCAATTCAGATGAGAATTTAACACACTAGACAATATATTTTCACAGTTTTGTGAGCAGAAATCATTTGCATAACTCTTATATTTCTCTCAATTTTCTACAGTTTAACTTCTGCAGGTTGTAAAAAACAAAAAACAAACCCTGGTATTCATTTTTCGCTGCCTTTGACAAATTACCAGAAACTTGGCAGCTTAAAAACAACAATGACTGATTATCTTGTGGCTTAGTTGGAGTATCTTACAGTTGGAGGGCAAGTGTCCAAAATGGGTTTCAGTTGGTGAAATTAAGGTGTCAGCAGAGCTATGTTCCCTCTCGGGGCAGAGTCCACTTCTTTGCTTTTCCCCCACCTTCCAGGCGTCACCTGCATTCTTGGGCTTCTCGTCTCCTTCCTTCATCTTCAAAGCCAGTTGACTCGTCTTAGCTCTTCCATCTCCTTCAATCTAGAACAGTCCCCATCCCGTTTTTGTTTTTTATAACATTGACGCTTCTTGGAAAGTTCAGACCAGGTGTTGCCTTGTGGTGTCCTTCACTCGGGGTTTGTCTCTGTCCTGGAATTCCACGTGTCTGACAGGAGGACTACATAGGTGACATCGTCTTAGCACGTCTCACTGAGGGACACAGACACTATTTGTTCAATTATCACTGATGTTTTGTTTGGTAATTTTGTTAAATGGTGGCCTCAGAAATCTCCATTGCAGCTCTCCCCCTTTGTATTAACAAGTACTCTGTGGGTAATACTTGTGCAAGGATGTCATTCAGATTTTAGCTGATGTGCTGCAAAGTGCACACTAGAATTACTTTGAAGAATTTAATTGGTTCGTCTCATTTTGTGAGTTGTGTGCTTTTCTTAACTGATTCGTGAGGACACTTATTATGATTATTCCTTTTCTAACATTTAGTGAGCCATTAGTTAGTTATTAGCTACTAGACACTGTTCTGAAATCTTCATAACGATTTTATGAACCACCCCCCCTTCATTTTACAGAAGAAATTGAAGCTTAGAGAGATTAATACTGGGTTTTGTATTTTGCAGATATTTGTCCCAGTTTGTTGTGTGCATCTTAAGATAGTCTATTTCGCTACACCAAGCTTTACAGTTTATCATAGTAACAACTAGCAATTTATCCTGTTACAGTTTTTACCTTCTGTGTTCTGTATAGAAGCATTAAGTGTTAAATCTATCAGGAATGGGTTTTGCTCAAATACTATCTTGTCACTAAGTAGAGTTAAGTTGCCAGATTTTGCTTAAAGTAAGCATGGCCCAAATATTGTGTGGGATATACTTATACTAAAAAATGATCTGTTGTGTATCTGAAATTCAACTTTAACTTGCATACATGCAGAGGTTTGTATTTTTAGGGCTTTCCAGGTGGCCAGTGCCAAGTCGCTTCAGTCGTGTCCTACTAGCCGCTATTGGTAAAGAACCCACCTGCCAGTGCAGGAGATGTAAGACAAGTGGGTTTGATCCCTGGGTCAGGAAGATCCCTGGAGAAGGAAGCAACCCACTCCAGTATTCTTGCCTGGAGAATTCCATGGACAGAGGAGCCTGGTGGGGTTGCAAAGAATCAGACACAGCGGAAGTGACTTAGCACATATGCACATACACACACACATTTTTGTTTGGTGACACTATCACTAAGGCTTTCCCTGGTCACTTTATTTAAAATTGCAACTCCCGCATCAGCCCTCCCCACTCTTCTTTTTCTCCATAGCACTATATATAAACAGTGTATTTTATTTTTTTGTTGAGTGTCTTCAGTCTACCACTGGGATATAAAATCTATGATGCCAGACATTTTTTAAACTTTTAAATGTAGATTTAACACACATATAGAAAAGTGCTTGCATCGTAAGTATACCACTCAATGAATCTCCTCAAAATGAGTACATCCATATAACCACCTTCCAGGGGGACCAGAATTTTTATTCTCAGTGGATTTTCAATGCCTAAAGTAGTACATGACACATAGTAGGTGATCAGATATATTTGTTGAATGAATCAATGATGTAGCCTGTGAGGTAGACATTCAAAAGATTACTTTGTGTCCAAATAACTAGTGAGAGAATTTATTGATTATTTATTGCTTGGTCCTTATCCCCCTGAAAAGCATAGTTTTGATGAATTTGAATAGCATAATTATTTAGCTATTCCCCTTCTGTTGAACATTTTGGAGGTTTATGTTTCTGGTTTTTAATATATATATCCTTAGACAAAGATGTTTAAGGGTAATATATACATACATATCGGAGAAGGCAATGGCAGCCCACTCCAGTACTCCTACCTGGAAAATCCCATGGACGGAGGAGCCTGGTAGGCTGCAGTCCATGCGGTCGCTAAGAGTCGGACACGACTGAGCGACTTCACTTTCACTTTTCACTTTCATGCATTGGAGAAGGAAATGGCAACCCACTCCAGTGTTCTTGCCTGGAGAATCCCAGGGACGGGAGAGCCTGGTGGGCTGCCGTCTATGGGGTCGCACAGAGTCGGACACGACTGAAGCGACTTAGCAGCAGCATACATATATATATATATACCCTTAATATATGTATATATTACCCTTAAACAAAAATGTTTAATGCATCTTTGTGCATTAAAAATTAGTCCTCATTTCAGATTGTTTTCATAGACTGGTTTCCTAAAAGAGTATTTCTGGGTCAAAGGGTACACCCCTTTCATTCAGACAGAACACCCACTGACAGTCAGTGATCTGTCTGCTGAAAATGGCACACGGAAAGGAGAGACACCATGACTGTCTGTTCCTGCTTCTGAGGAGAGCTAGCCGACCTGGTGGCCAGTAGCTGGTCACTTCTTTGATGTTATTTTTCCTGGTTGGTAGGGTATTGGAGATGCCTCGGGTCTGAATGCTAGCTCACCTCCCTACACCAGCTGCAAGACTTGGGGCAAGTCGTTCAACATATTGCCATTTTCTCTAGATCGTGATGGTAGCAGAGCCTGTGGTGGTATTACACGGAATGTAGTCTCAGGAGGTAGTAAGTGCAGCTCTAGGGCAGGTGATCCCTGCTCCCACTCACCCAGTCCCTGGTCCAGATCATTTAGTAATGAGCTGACAGATGCGAGGTGATGACTTCATTTTGGCCTCGAAATGCTTGTCTGGTGAATGAGGGTCAGGCTGTGAACTCACAGGACAGGATTCCCACTGTCCCACTGTGACCACAAGGTGCAGGGATAGAGGAGTATTATCACCCCTCTCAGACAGATTGTCCTGACCTGTGAGAGCAGGCCGTCTGAGCTGAGGCTACCCTTGTCTTTCCTCGTTCATATATGATACTGACATTGCTGTCACATTTGCTGAAAAAAATAGATACTGCATTGTCCTTTTCTCACACTGCTCAGCTCTTTCCAGGATTGCTCCTGTCCCCCAAAAACTAACAGCTCCATGAGTATCCTGTGTGCGTTGAGAGTACAGTTGTCTTGTGTAAACCACTCCACGTGGACATGACCTTTACCACCTGGCTGCCAAGAAGAGGAGGCCGGGTTTCTTCTCCCTCTTGGTGCCCTCGCTCCACCAGAAAGAGCGGGTCGTTTGTTCAGTTACTGTTTATCACAAAGGGCCTGTGCAATAGGGGGCAACTCTTAAACTCCACTAAGCACCTCTGACTCCACAGGAGGGCGGACAGGATGCCCATGTGTGGGGGTGGGCAATGCAAGTTGGCATTTCTCTGCAGTTTTATTTAAACCATCCTCACAGATTTGAAAAGTCCCACTCTGTAATACATCTATTTTATTTTAATATGAAAATGTTTTAAATGACCAGATTAATTATTTAACTTTTCCTCCCTGCTCTCCAGTCATGGGTAGTCATGGTTATTCAGTGACTGGCAGTTGTTGCCAGCGCAGGGCTCCTGGGGAGCAGAGAGAAATAGCTGTGTTAGATACCCTCTCCTGGAGAAATACCACTGGTGACATAAAGTGACTGCAGCACACTGCTTGTCCTGAAGGACTTGCTGGGGTCTGTGCACCCCGAGAACGGGCACAAAGGCCTGAATTGTGTATTCACTCGGTTCCAGCTAGAGAAGCAGCATAAAATGCTTCAACTTGTACGAATTCAAAAGTACCTGTTGGGGAAATTGGTTTTTCCAGTAGTCAGACTGGTTTTGCTTGTCACTCCACTCAGTGACATGAGTTTGAGCAAACTTGGACAGGGAAGCCTGCAGTCCGTGGGGGTCCCAAAGAGTCAGACACGACTGAGCTGCTGAACGACAGCCTCCACCACTCAATGAAAGTGAGCGAGTCAGAGGTGCGATGGGAGGCAGGGAGCTGCTTCTCCCACGAGAATATCCATTCTCAGGTTCCACCTGAGGGGTAGACTCCTGCTGATTAGAGATTTAAGTGTGCTCACCTGCCTGTGTGTTCAGTAACCTTGTCCTCATGTGCCAGCCATCCCTTCCCCTGGGTGTGCAAGAGGTGAAACAGCGGGGTGCTCTGACACTGGAGAGGAAGACAGCCACGTCTGATGCCACTGTGACACCTCCAAAGGGAATTTTCAAGGGTAACTTCGACTAAACGGGGTTTTCACCTTTAGCCTCCCTGCCCATCTGCTGCACGTGTACACACTGTTGTGTACACACTGTTGCAACTCCACCACACTAACTGCTTTCCCTGAAATGACCTGTGGGCAGCACCTCGGCTCCAGGACAAGGAAGCAGCTACCCGGAGAGGTGAAGTGGGAGCCCCATGGTAGGACTTTCCAACTCCAGGGCGCATATGCTCACTCATTCCACTGTGCCTTCGTGCTCCGACAGTTGTATCACCATCTCTTCAACCATGAATCATTAAAAAATTTTTTTTTTTCTTTTTTAATTTAAATAATCCCAACAGAGTTCCCTGGCAGTGCAGTGGCTAGGACTCGGTGCTTTTACTGCCGTGGCCCGGCTTCAGTCGCTGGTCAGGGAACTAAGATTCCCGCAGGCTGTAAAAAAAAAAAAAAAGTCCCAATGGCATTTAGTCCAGGCTTGCAGAGAACCAGGTACAGGGTCTGCCTGTGCTCTTTGTAGCGACAGCAGTGAACCCTGCTGTGTTCTGGTCTGATCTAGAGAAGAACAGGCTATGAGTGCGTGGATTTCGTGCCCATCCGTGACTTTCTGGCCACACTCAGGTAGCTGCTCCCTGTTGCAGCTGCACCCCACCCCCCCAGGGCGGGCTTGTGGGGCGAGTGTGTGCCTGGAGCTTGGGAGAAGGCATGACGCAGCATTCCAGCCGCCCTCTGGGGATCCTCACCGCTCCCGCTTTAATAAAATGTGGCGGGTTGCCTGGCAACCCGGGAGCTGGTGGGGATTTTTTGTCTACCTACTTTACCAGAAAGCCCTCTATCAGCTCTTGGCTGACTACTCGGGACAGAGTAGGAGATAAACTTGGCTCCACAAGCTGACTTTCTCCTTTCTTTTTCCCATCCCTTCCTGTATCTTAATATTCGCTCACTCTTCTGTTCTTATCTATCATTTAAAGGTAGAAGCTGGACAGTTTGACTCCCTAAATCAAGTCCCTAGGGGGATTCGTTACTGAAAACATGTTCCTTTTTACATTAGTCAGAATAACTTCTTTTGTGAGTCAGACTTGTGGACTGTTTCACCATGTTGTATGTATCGGTGCACCTCCGTGCTGATTTTTTTTTTCTTTTTTGCATTTAAAAAAAATTTTATTTGTTTTAATTGGAGGCTTGATTTGGTTTTGACAGAAGAATCCAGTTGAAGCCATAGAAGCAAGCATGGTTTGTGCGTTTCCTGTCGGTGAAGGCCGCTAGCTGCTCGCTCCCCTAACCTGGAGAGTGAGCCGTCCGTGATGCACCGCAGAACCGTGGTTTGTGGAGCTTTGCAGCTCTGTCCCATGCAAGTTGCCATCAGATACTCATATTTTTTCTTCATCGAAATCATACTGTAATGCTATGCAAAGGCAGGATAAGTAAATTCATTCATGATGCTTAAGGTTACATGCTTTAAAATGAGACTTATATTAGAAGCAGTAGATGTGGGCCTGCAGAGTTGTAATTTGAAGGGTGATAAATATTTTTCTAGGGAAAAATTAATGTAGAGAGCACTTTAAAGTCCCTGAACGCTCCATTATCAGTCAGAAAGCAGTCTGTGTTCCACTCCACCAATACAGGCCTTGCAAAAGTTGTTTTTCAATTCCCTAATTTGTGTTAAGCATTTTGACATTGCCGAAAACTCTTGGGCCATTGGAAATTTTAAGGTGTAATGTCAAAATATTCCAGAATACTTTAAAACTTAGCAGTATCACAGTTGCCACTGTATTCTTTTTTTTTTTTTTCACATAAGTGCTTTAAAATGTAGCACTTGACTCTTTTTTCTAACCAGTTGATTTTCCATCATATGTCCGAACACACAAAAAGTTCTGCATTTACATCTCCTTAGGATATAGAAACCAAATGATTGTTCAGAATAATGTAGAGATCTTAGTAACTTGAGACAAGAAAGCTAACCAGTGCCAGTGTCACATTAAAAAACAGACAAACAAAAAACCTTCCTTACTCTCCTGCTGGCAAAGAATTTCACAGTTTCTTTAAATGTTCAGGAGGGGCTTCCCTGGTGGCTCAGACCATAAAGAATGTGCCAACCATGCAGGAGACCTGGGTTCGATCCCTGGACAAAGAAATGGCTACCCACTCCAGTATTCTTGCCTGGAGAATCCCATGGACAGAGGAGCCTGGTGGACTGTAGTCCATGTGGTCGCAAAGAGTTAGTTACACATGACTGAGCGACTAACACTTTCACTTTAAATATGCAGGAGTCATAAAGAACTTGTTATTTCTCTGAATTTGCAAGTTGCCACTTTCAGAAAGCAGTTCCTCACCGAATGGGAGAAGCTCAGTCTGGCTGGCTCTCAGGCAGGCGTGCTTTCCCCGTCCCCTTCCTCTTCATGTACCTCTTTTTCTCTTCTCCTTTTCTTCCTTCCCCTGCCCTCCTGTATATGTATGTGTTTGACCCTGAGCTGCTTCGCCTATTTCTGTTAGCTTAGCATATTCCTGTCAGGCCCGAATGCTGCCTGTAGGCATGACCACTGATGTCAGGAACCTCCGCCTCCCATAACAGGAAGACAGACTTAAGGATGAAGAGAATAAAGAGGTGGAATAGCCTTCCTAAAATCCTGAAGTCTATAGGGAAATGGTTGGGTGACTTAAAAGGAGAAAAATATAGTAAGGTTTCCTGCATACAAACCTTCGAGTTGCAGACTTTTCAAAGACTTCAACGTGGATTCCCATGTCCACCTATGTCAGGCATGAGTAAAACTGCAGCTCTCGCTCCTACTGCTGATGATCCTTCAGCTCTACCGTCTCCCACCTCCTCTCTCTCCTCCAGTCTGTAACTCCTCTTGCCTGTTCACTCGATGCCAGTCCTTGTATGCCAGCTGCTGTACTGTGCTAGGTACTGTATTGTAAGATTAAAGTGTTTTCTTTTTTTTGTGGGTTTTTTTTTTTATGTATTATTTGTGTGAGTATTATAAACCTATTACAGTATAGTATTATATAGCTGATTGTGTTAGCTGGGTACCTGGGCTAACCTTGTTGGACTTAGGAACGAATTACACTAATACACGCGTTTTTGGAATGAAACTCGTTCGTATGCAGGGGCCTTAACTGTCAGTGTAGAATGCACATGTTAAATGCCAAGCTGGAATGGGACTTTAAAACCAAAATAATTCTCACTCAGTTTTGTGCTGCCCCTTTGGGCTGTTTGGTGAACTGTAGGGATTTAGTGTGTAGTCTACAGACAGAACCTAGCAGTGGGAAAAAATCAGTCGTTGGGCACATAGTCTTAGCAAAGGCAGAGAGTAAAATTGATGTGGAAAATAAGGCTAACTTCATCATTTGTGGTTTATTTCCCTATTGGCGAAGCACGCGATTCTTTCTGTATACCCTCTTGAAGTCAGACGTTGCCAGTTATGACAAATACATTGCATGGTCCCAAGGCAACCTGTGGTCTGAAGAGCAGATTCCATTCATTTTGTTGTGAATCAGTTCTCCCCATAGAGACTGGACTCTAGTACAGTACAGCAGCTGGCATACAAGGACTGGCATCGAGTGAACAGGCAAGAAGAGTTACTGCCAGTGAGGGCTCTGTGCAGGCACCGAGGCCGCTGGCCTGAGTGTTAGAGCAGGTCATCGTGGCATTTTTCCCTATCCTTCTTGGTGGTGACAGGTCATATATGGGGTGTCCTGAAAACACTGAAGAGGCAAGTCACATTTGATGGGGATTTCAGAGGGTTCCACATCTGTAGATGGATCGCAGCGGTGGGGGCAAGGTGGGTAGAAGGGAAGAAGGGAAGAAGCAGGACAAGGAAGAGGACTTGTTTATGGGTGGCATCACGATGCCCTCGTGAGAAGCCTGAGAGGTTCCAGACTGGTAGCACGGCAAGGGAGGGTTAACGGGAACCATACACGGACTTGCCCTGTGTACACTTTATACGGAATTTCTGTGACTCCTTTCTGGGTTGGGAGAGGCCTCTTTGCTTTGGGGGACGGATGCCCTCCTTCCCAGGGGTAATGACTCACCCTGCAGGTGAGCCAGCTCAGCCCTGCCTGCTGATAAGGGCCTGTCATTCTCATTCTCTCCCCCGGGCCCCCTCCTTCCCTTTTGGGTTTCACTTGGTTAATGAATAAGCTGAGTCACGAGGTGTAAGTAAATTCTTCTATCAAATGAAAACCACATCAAAACAGCCACAGAGAGACACGTAGTGAAAGTGTAAATATTGCGGCTCAGCATCTCCCACAGTATCTGGTTGGCTTATACACAAACAGACTTTTAAGCTTTTCAGCTATGGAAACCTTTAAATCTGAAAATGTGCTGCTCTGTCAGGCTTTCTGTAAACATGGTCTTGGTACGTAAAGAAAAGGTGGTGCATTTATGTGTTATCACAATAGTGCTAATATTGTGGCAGATTTAATGCTTCGTAAAGTGCTCAAACTGCCAAGGTCAATAGTCCAAAAGTATTGTCCTGGTGTACTCGGGGGACATTTCTATTTGGTGTATGTTTGCGTCTGGCATCTGAAACATCACCAGAGAAAGCTAGTGAACCCGGCTTAACTCCAACTGCACACCCAGCCATTGCCTCCAGCCAGCAGTTCAGTTACACATGGACTCTGGCTCGTGAATAGGTTGTGTCCTAAAAGTCCTTTTGTTGATTAACCTTTTAGAACACAAAGCGCATTGTCGCACAGAAATGCCACTTTGAATGGTGGGTGTCAATGAGCTGTGGCTTGTTTCAAACTTTGGGTCAGGAAATCAGTGCTAGTTGACACCAGAATTGAAAAAGAAGGGAGAAAAGAAACAATAGGAAACATCAGAGTGGGCTGGGTAGAAAAGGTAGGTCTCCTTTAGTGATACTGTTGCAATTTAAAAACCTACAGCACACTGTATACCTTTAGACTGTGAAGGCACCCTTGTAGGAATGGGTTAAAACTGGCTGTTCACCACCACTCAGCACTGTGATGTTGGGCAAGGGACTTAACCCATCTGCGTCTCTTGTTTGGTCATATTCAAAATGGGGCTGTTTTGTAGAGGATAGGATTAGAGATGAAAGTGTCTATGTTAAGGTTAATATATTAGGGTATTGTAGGCTGTACGGTAATATATTAGGACTCGAGCTCATACAGCATCTGGAACACGGTAACCTCTCTGTAAACCATGATTATTATTTATTTGTACTCCTCTGTGGTATATGCAGACCTTAAAGACACTGTTATAAAATAGTATAACTAAAAACATGTACTATTTAGTTTTCCCTAGAGTACAATTTATTCAATGTTCCTGACATTTAGAATCTGCCATTTCGCACATTCTAGGAGGAGATCTTTGATTTTACTTTGAATTATTCCTGTGTAGTTGAGATATCAACCTTAATTTTTTCCCAAGAAGTGTGAAGAATGTTGCAAATTACCGTAGGTCTTTCAGCTGTCTGTCAAAGTTTGTCAGGACTGCTAAGTAGGGAATTGCTTCCTAACTTCCTATTTTAAGTTAAGTGTTTTATCTTTAAAAAAAAAAAAAAATGCTCTCAAGTGACTCTCAGTTCTAAACTTTTTTGGAACTCCACCTGTTCCTGTTTGACTCCATCATAAAATCGTCCTTATCTCCTGCATATCGCTCCCCCATCTTTTAAGGTGCTGTGTCAGCACTTGGGGAACCCTTTTTTTGTCTGCTTGGGTTTAGAGCAGCTGTGGTGTTGACAGCTTTGAGGGGTGGGTTAAAAGTCGCCAGGAGCCTGGCATCAAAGTCAGGGAGGTCGGGATTCCAGTTGAGCTCTCCCAGGTCGTTTTCTTGGCCCTGTGCCAGTTATTCAACCTCTTTCCGCTTCTGTTTCTGTGTCTGTGAAAACAGAGCTCCTGCCCACCTGGCGGGGTTGCTTTGAGGACAGAAAGAGCATGGGACGGTTGGTAACTCTGCACAGAAGGCCACTGTCTCCAGCTGGACACTTGTCACAACACCAGGGTCTTTCCGGCCTCCTGTCCTCCTGGCCTCAGCCCCCGGGGCACTCAGGGAGACCCCCTCCCTCCACCCAGGAAGCCGCCAGCTTCCAGGTAGGGCTTCCTACCCTGGCTTCATAAAGCTCTAACCCACTCCTCCTTCCACTCGGAAGTGGGACCCCCACACGTGCTCTGGGCCCCGCCTCCTCTCCAGGCCTCACACGGACCCATATCCTCAGGCCCACCCGCAGCTTCTTTCCAATACCCCAAAAACCTGCTGAATCCCTTCCATCTTTTCAGAAGGACTCCGGATCCCAGTGCCCTTTGCTCCCAGTGATTCCTTCCCTTTTGCAAGTCCCAGGAGTCTGCATGCATCACCCTCACCATCTGCCCTCTGCTGCAGCTGCGGTCCCTGGTGACCTCTGTGCCCTGAAGCCCCAGGGCCCTGTCCTCCTCCTGCCTGGTCCCGCAGCACACTGACCATTCTTCCCTCCTGGGCCCGCAGCCCCAGGCTTTGTAGGTTAGTCCCCCTCCCCCTCGCCCCTGCTCCTCCCATCTACAAGCTGAGTAACTGTCGCTGTTTCTCAGCATCCCACTGGGACTTCTTTTCTCACTCCGTGCCTTCTCCATTCCTCCTGTTTTCCCCGTCAGTCGCAGTGACCTTGTAGATACATGCATCAGATCACACTTGTACCTCCTCCAGGTGACTGAAGCCAGACTGTGGCTCCCACTGCACGTGGCGTGGGGTGCCCATCACTCGGCCTCACTGCAGGTCCTCCCTGCTCCCTCTGCAGTCTCCACCGTTAAGGTCGTGTTTCACTTCCTCCGTCCAGACTGTGTCTCCTCCTGCCTGGAACGCACTTCTCCGTCCCCGGTGTCTTTTACACTGTCTGCTCTCCCACCTTTCAGTCTCAGGAAAGCCCGAGTGTCTTTTGCTTAGAGAAATGGTCCCTGTGTCCCAGGCTTGACCAGCCAGCACCCCACTGGAAACTCCAGAGGGCTTTTCTAACCCTGAGCACATGTGGGGCTCTGTGCCCTGTCCTGCTCTCCCAGCGAATACAAGGACCGGATCTCCGATTCAGCCCCAGTGGCCCAGGCGTAGAAGATGGTGTGTTTGTTCATCAGTGAATGGATAGACGAATAAATGAACAAGTGAGAGTTTCATACATTAGTGTCTGTATTCACGAACAGGTGGAAGGGTGAATAAATGAACAAGCAGGAGCTAAATATATTTGTTTGTAAAGCAGTCAGCAGAGTGCTTATATGTAGTAAGCACTCAATAAATGGTGGCTTTATTTATTTTTAATTGACTTTTCAGCTAGGAACCATGAAAAGAAAAGAACCCCCCCCCCCCCACAACCCGCCACCCCCAGGCTGGTTCATGGAAGCAGTGCTTCTAGGCGATGCCATTCAGTGAACGCAGAGGCAGTTGGCAGAGGCCCTGGGAGCTGGGAACTTAAGTGGTGGCCTCTTCCTCACCATCAGCCTTTTGCTCCTTGTGCTCAAATCTTTATTCCTCACCTAGAGCCCTGCCTCCCCTGTGCTCCCCTGCCAGTCTGTTCCGTTCCTTTCCTCCTCCTCCAGATTGTGAGCTTCTTTTGGGAGGGGATCATCTGTCCCCTTCCACCATGCCCCAGTGCCTGACACAGACCCTGGAGCTGGTGTTTATGGAGTGAATGAATGAGATGCACGTTTCTTTCAGAAGCAGACTGTGGTGTCGCCAGGAGAGTTAGTGAAAATTAATTGACTAATTTTGGTCGCTTCAGTTTTTTTAAATTATGGTTCAGACTTGCTGATTTCACACTTGTCCCGTATGGTTGATGTATGGGTTCCTGTATAATCTACTTTATTTTCATGGTTTTTTTTGCGTGGGAAAGACCCCAATTCTAGACTATAGTGCTATTGCATGAGCAGCTGCAGACTTGGGTGTGTGAGGCCCCCTCACTTCCAGCCCCCCATGTGTGATGCTGCAGCTCGCTGAATCTGTGTCTCTGTAGGATGTTTTAGACATAGTTCTTTTAGTTTGAACTATGTGATTTATCCACAATAGCCTCATTAATTAGGCACCTACTGTGTGGTAGGCCCTGTTCTAAGAGCACTGCCCTTCCTAATAGCTTTCTGAGATGGGTAAATGGGCCCCATTTGATGGATAAAGAGAGGGAAGCCCAGGGAGGCCCGGTGACTTGCCTCAGGCAAGGAAAGATTTGGGCAGGATTTGAACCCAGGCTTCTGTGGCCTCAGAACCTGTGGTTTTCCCCACTTGACTTCATGGCCTCCCTCTGTGTAGAATTCAAATAAAGGTCGCCATATCTACACGTTGGCTTTCGTCCAATTTGTGGGAAGTGTTTTCTTCTCCACTTCCTTGGCCTTCATTAGAGACCGTGAGGTGAAAGACGCTGTGGGAGCCACGGGCAGATTGAGGGGGTGACCTGGAGGAGCACAGGGTAGGTGAGCTCATAAGGGGCGGAACCAGGACGGGACCCACTTCCTCTCTGGTGCCCGTCGAGTTTTCATGGGGCTAACAGCACCCACCCTCATGGTGCTGAGGACCCAGTGTGGGGGTGCGAGCCTGGTTCTGTGAGCGCTCAGCTGCTCTTTCTCTCACACTCTGCCCTTCACATCCTTTCAAGCATCGTGACCTGAGCCTGCTTCCCTGGCCTTAGTCCATTTCTTTCCAGAGTGTCTCATGTCAGGTGCTGTGATGGAGGCCGGGGGAAAGTAGAAGTGGATGAAACCAGTGCCCCTCTGCCTCTTTTTTTTTTTTTAATATTTATCTATTTAATTGGTTGTGCTAGGTCTTAGTTGTGTGATGCTCAGGATCTAGTTCTCTGACCAGGGAGCAAACCGGGCCCCCTGCATCAGGACTGGGGAGCCTTAGCCACTGGACCACCAGGAGAGACCGACTACCACCCCCTGCCTCTTACTCCATGATGTCCACTGTCCTCTTTACAGGGCTTGCATCTCTTTCATGTGCCTTAGTATTCATTCTTTAGCCTTAGTACTTTATTTTTTATTCTATTTCTTTTTTTTTGGCTGCACCACAAGGCTTGTGGGATCTTCATGCCCTGACCAGGGATCGAACACAGACTCTCAGCAGTGGAAGTGTGGAGTCCTTACCACTGGACCGCCAGGGAAGTCCCTAGCCTTAGTGCTTTAAAAGCAAACAAACAAACAGAAACCCTTCATTGGGTGAGTACGCACTGTATGAGGAACAATGGACAAGGAATCACAGGTGCTGGGTCCTGACCCTTTGTCCAGGGTAGGTGCGTTGGCCTCACCAAGCCTGCTGTAGGGGCCATCACCATCTGTTTCCCAGTGTTGCTGTGAGGCTCGGGTGGTGACGTGCATGGGCTGTCACTGCCCAGAGAGCCAGCCCTTCAGAGCCAGAGTTCACTCCCCTTGTGTACAGCCCAGGACTCTTTGTCCCCTGAATCAGCCTTCATCATGGAACTTTTAACTGAAGATGTGAATATGTATACTGGTTCTGGCTTTCTTCTCTTGAAACAAGCTGCCAACAGATACAAAAGCTGTGCTTCTTCCCTCCCTCCATAATCTTAGTATAAATTCATGCCAGAGTACCATGTGAAAACCCAGTAAAGTACAGTCCCTTCCTTCACAGAGCTCCTGGCCTGTTGGGAGCACACGTGGGAAGAAGTCAGAGCTGAGGGAGGGCTGCACTGAGTTAGATGCCCTGACGTCCACTTGCAGGCTGGCACTCTACCTTGAAGACTCTGCAGGGTTTTACAGACGAGGATGGACTGGCGAGGGTAAAACAGGGCTGTTTGTGTCTTGGGTGACAGCCCACTCTCACCTGTTGGACACCTTGGAGATAGCTGTACTTCACATGCTTCTGACAGAGCACCAAGTCCTTTGAGCACCTTATCTGCCTTGTTCCTTAGATGGTTTGAGGGGAAGTACATCCAGGATCATTTATTTGAACTCAGGCAAATGTTCTTACTGAACATTATTAGGGTTGAGTGTTTTTGTAAAGGCCTTCCCAGGTGGCTCAGTGGTAAAGAACCTCCCTGCCAGTGCAAGAGACAAAGGAGACGTGGGTTCGATCCCTGGGTCAGGAAGATCCCCTGGAGAAGGAAATGGCAACCCACTCCAGTATTCTTGCCTGGGGAATCCCATGGACAGAGGAGCCTGTCAGGCTACAGTCCATAGGGTCACAAAGACTAGGACATGACTGAGCTTGCACACACTTTTCTGTAAAGTTGGCTGTCTCCTTGAGAATCCAAGATAAAATCCTCCATTCTCTCTCTGGTAAAAGTGAGAAAATGGTCATGCTGTTGAAAACCCAAACTGGATCAAATTGTATAGAATATGAGAAAACTTCTTAATCCAATATGTTCTCATGTAAATAAACAAGCAAACGCAAAGCAGCTTTGGTTGCCCTCCTGGTGTGGGTTGAAAGCCCAGAATCAGGACACAGAGGTGCAGGGCCCCAGGCTGGTGGCTGAGGGACAAGTCAGGAGAGACTGTGAAGGGCATCAGAAGTGGGCATCCTCAAGCATTAAAGCACACGTTGGCGGGTGGGGTGGAGGGTCCGGGTCTGCAAAACTGGCAGAGGTCACTATCAGCACACGTCACTTCTGGTGGGAGGTGAACATACCAGGTTATCACAGAGAGATTCCTTCTGCTTTGTACACAACACTGTTGTATGGAGAGGTGGCTGGACTCTGAGGCTCTCTCAGACAGAGGCGTTTGCCTGTGTTAACTCCAAATGACATGGTCTGGGACCCTTCCAGTGCACATGGTGTCATGAAAAGAACGCAGCTTTGGTTTGGATCCCAAAACTTGTCATCTTCAGGACCTTGAACCCATCACTTCTTCTGAGCTTCAGTGTCCTTATCTATAAAGTCAGGATAATCCTTACAGGATTTTTCCATACCTGGCAGAATAAGTAACCAGTAAATAGTTCCCTTTCTCGTAACTATCAGATGGATAAGCATATAGGTAATTCCCTTAGAAGCTGACTGAGAACCTGATGTTGGCTGAGGGTAGCCACTGCAGAAAATGCAGGGCTGATGGTGGTAACTGCTTTTGAAGTTTCCTGATGCTCCCCCCTGCTGCCCCCTCCTAGCCATTGCTGCAATAAAATGATTGCAGCAGCTTGATAACCAGGCTTCACAAGTGTCCTCAGCTTCCCCAGAGAAGCTCTGAGAAGCCCGGTGTGTCAGCGCCGCCGTGCTTGTTTACAGTACTCCAACCATTCAGGGACATCTCCTTATCACCGAAGACATTGAAACTGGAGTAACTCTTACCTCCTACAAGAGACCTTCAAACTTAGTCTCAGAAACGGCCCTTAGGAGTTGGACCAGGTATACAACAGAAAACCTAAACAATTTGTTTACAATGTAATGAACATCTGTGAAACCCCTACTCAACCGTTAATAAATTATAACAAGAATCTGTTGTTCCTCCACATCCCAAACCCCTGATTCCTGGTAGGGGAGCGTGGAAAGGGGGAACCACTCATAAAAGTCGTGTTGATCCTTTTCTTGCTTTTTTGATGCTCTTTGCCTCTCTAGTCCTCAGACTCACTCTTGCTCTCCCCTCTTTCCCTCTCTGTCTCCTGTTCCCCTTGCCTCCCCCTGCCCCACACAAATCTACAAAATGATACCTTATTTAAGTGCTCATAATTTGCCTTTGCCTGAGGTTGAGCAACCCCTTTATATAATTATTTGTGTTTTATGCTCCCTTTTCTGTGAAATGACTGGGCATGCTTTTGGTGTCTTTTGCCCATTTTTCGGTTGGGTCCTCTCTTACTGATTTGTAGGCGTTTTTATGTATTCTGGTGCTAATCCTCCACCAGTTGCACATGTTAGAAATATCTCCTTCCAGCATGTAGATTGTCTTTGCCCTCTTCAGGGTATCTTCTGACAGACACAAGTTTTCATATTAATGTAGCCAAACTTATTGATTATTGTTGTAGCCAAACTTATTCTTTATGCTTAACATTTTTTGTGTCGTCATAAATCTTTCCTTCTTCAAGCTCAGGAAGAGATATTCACTTCTATTTTCTTTTCAAGTTTTCAAAGTTTGCTTTTGACATTTGAGTGCTTCATCCATCTGGAGTTGATTTTTTGGCCTGGTGTGAGGAAGAATCCAGGTTTTTTTTTTTTTTTTTTTTATTCCCGTGGATAAACAGTTTTTCCAACTTTTCCTTTTGCATGCCGTCATGCTGCCTCTGTCAGATATCAGAGTTTCACAGATGCCTAGGTCTGTTTCTAGGCTCTCCTGTACCATTGGTCAGTTTGTTTATCTCTGTACCATTACAGCACTGTCTTAAGTACTACAGGTTTACAATAAGCTTTTTAGCTAGCCAGGGAAGTCCCCCTTTCTTATTCTTCAGAAATGTTTGGGCTGTTATTGGTCCATTTGTCTTCCATTTAAAATTTGGAATCAGACCTTTCAAATTCCTCAGAATGATTGAGATGTAATTTATATACCATGAAATACACACACACTGTTCTATTGGCCAGGTCTTTGTTTTAACAAATGCACACCATCATGTAACCTCCACCACAATCAAGACACAGAGGGCAGTTCCATCACTCCCAGGATTCCCTCACCTCCTTGGTGATTGACCTCATTCCCCTAGTCCCTGGCTACCGCTGCTCAGTGTTCTGCTGAGATTTTTCTTAATCTCTTTAAAATTTTTTTCAGTGTTTTTATTAAAATGGAATTTTAAAAATTGGAATTGAATCACATCTATAGATCAGTTTCGGAGAAGGCACTGGCACCCGACTCCAGTACTCTTGCCAGGAAAATCCCATGGATGGAGGAGCCTGGTGGACTGCAGTCCACGGGGTCGCTAAGAGTCGGACACGACTGAAGCAACTTAGCAGCAGCAGCAGCATAGATCAATTTAGGGAGGTCTCTATGTCTTATGTTAAGTCTTCTTGTGAACGTAATGTAGCTCTCGACCTAGTTGGAGAGATTTTTTGCCTGATAATAGTGGAAGGTTCTATATTTTTAGGGAAAAAAAAAACCATCTAAACATTGTAAGTAGTTCTTTAAAAGTCCTCTTCAAGGAAACATTTTATGAGATAATCTTCACTCTAAATGGACACATAAATACACAAATATATGTCAGACTTGTGGCACTGTTGTATTTTTTTTAAAAGCTCACATGTTGGTTCCAAACCAGCTTTCTCGCTCGCTCTGCAAGACCAAAAGCAGGCGTGCTTGGCTCCCGGATGTTCAGTCTCTTTATCTGTGTGATGACTAGCACGTCTCTTCCCTGTGGGGTGGTTGTGAAGATTAAATGCTTCGAGACAGGGCGCCCGGCTCAGCGAAGCTGTGGTTGGGTGAAGTCTGTGGGAGAGGAGGTGCTCTTGTTCACCCACAGGGAGCCGGGGAGGGCCCTCACCGTGTTTGGTTTCGCAGCAGCTTCAACAGAGTGGCATGGCCGAAAGATGGCCTTGAATCATTTCCCTGACAAATTTGGAAAAGGTTAGTGTTACCAAGCCGCCCGCTCCACGCCGCTTGTGACAGGCGAGCTGGAATCACTGAAGGACGCAGCTGACAGCCAATTCATTTTGCTGATTCATCCATTAGAGGGGTGGCTCAGCGCCAGAGCTGGCTTCCAGATTAAAGGCCGAGAGCTGCAAAGCTGCTGGGACTTGAAGGAATGCTGGTAAATTATTGCCATGTGAAGGCCAGCAGTGAAAAGGGGATTGTTATTTGTTTCCCCCTTTAAGCACTCCTCATTCCAAATGTGCTCAGATAAATTCCCCATCATGGTCAGGGAGCTTTTGAAGCATTTGTCCGTGGGGCTGGGACCTAAATTACTGGAAACAGTCGGATGCTGTTAAGTAGATCATCTTGGCTCCTTTATGACCTTATCATCACCTTTGCTTTCATGAGGAATGTTGACTCAAGCCTGCTCTTTGACTCGGTAGTCCAAACTAAACTCAAGAGAGGCATTGCAGCAGATGTCTTCCCTTGGGGACACGCTTCAAAATAAACCTGCCTGAGTAAAGAGTGAAACCTAAAGAGGAAAATCCAGCAGATGCTCGCTTGCCAACGACTGGTACAGAATAAGGATGTAGAATCTGTGGGTTCACATTTTCCATCATACTGAGAGGTGAACCTGTTATATAGTAGGTAGTCTCAGGCTTACGTAACTCTGCATAAAGCTTGCCCGTGAAAAGGTGGGCTCAAGAGTTGGAGACTTTCTTCTACCAGAACAAGTTCTACCAGATGTCGAGCATGGTCCCTGGAACGGACAGACACTTAGTGAGCAATTGCTGGGCAGAGGCATGGATGGATGATGTTGGTTGGATGTACAGATTGTGGGGCAGTTAGGTGAATGAGCTGAGAAAGTCAGAAGTGCAGTCCTTTGGAAGCTAGAAAAGTAACTGTCCCGAGAAATAGGATTTTCATCTAAGGATCCTGTTTCTGCAGTTCTCTGATCTGAGTGACTTTGGTCGATAGTGTATCTGTAGAACTGATTGCTTTCTGTTTATCTCCTTGTGAGTGAGCCAGAGCACGCTGTTTTGAGCTCACATTTCACTAACTCACTCTACTTCCTTGGGACAGTGTGAAAGTTCTTTAATACCTTTAGGGTTTGTTCCTCCCCCCACCCCACCCCTCTTTAACTCTAGAGTGAATATTTGAGAAGTACAGCAAACTTCTTAATTTAAAAACATACTTTAAATAAACAGTAGGAGTCTTTCCTTATTTTTCTTTTTGTTGTTTTATTTTGCTTTTGCTCTTCAGATGGCTAAGCACTTGAGGCATGACATTCTATAAACTACTATTGTGCTGAGGAGTTTTAGGCAAATCCGGTCCGCTTGGAGTGAAGCTGGTCGTTTCAGATACGCAGGGGGTATCTGCGTCTCATCTAGGTGTCTGTCCCTGCGGTTCAAGGTCCCTGGGCTACTGGAGTCCCTTGTCCTGTTGTGGTGTGTCCATCATCACTTGCTGCTTTCATTCACATAATATTTATTGGGAACCACTCTGTTCGTGGCTCAGACAGTGAAGAATCCGCCTGCAACTCAGGAGACCCAAGTTCAATCCCTGGGTCAGGAAGATTCCCTGGAGAAGGGCATGGCAACCCACTCCAGTATTTTTGCCTGGAGAATCCCCATGGACAGAGGAGCCTGGTGGGCTATGTCCATGAGGTCACAAAGCGTTGGACACTGCTGAGCGACTAACATTCACTTCCTTCACTCTGTACCAAGAAGCTGCTGAAAGTGGATACTCAGACAATTTCAGACATCATGGTGCTTTTCCAGCAGCAGGTCCCAGGTCTGCTTTCCGCAGCCCCCCGCCAGCATGGCCCAGCCCTTACTGTCTCGCTGCTAGTGGGGGTAATAACTAATGGGTGGGGAGTGTGTGCTCACACTGCCGAAACCAGAGCAGCACAAGGGGCCCTTCCACACGATTTTTGTGGGTCCTCACTCCCAGGCCACTCGCGTGTTCCAGCCCCCAGCCTCCAAGAAGGAGGCAGGAAGATGGTCCTGGCCTTATCACCCATTAACACCAAAAAGGGAACAAGCTCTGGCTCTCAAGAACTCCTGCCAGAAGCACATTATAGAGAATTAGCAGGCTTTAAGAAGAGAAAGAGAAGAGGCAGGTCTCAAGTATTGTGGGACTATCTTGAATCTGCAGAGTCCAAAGTGAAGCGCAGAACTTTGAGAAGGGCCCTGGCCTTAGGGTCCAAGCAGCCTGGTTTTCCTCCCTGCCACTGGTGCAGTGTGGCCCGCAGCAGCCCCCTGCCTCAGTGCCCCAGCTTGCTTATATTCAACAAAGGTGATTTCTCCCTTGCAAGTGTCCTGTGAAGGTTAGACATCACGTATGCATAGCACCAGGCACAGGCATGCAGTAGACCTACAGGGATCACCGCTGCGGTCCATACTGCTTTTCTTGTCATCTTTATTTTCACAACAGTTTTCCCTTGGCGGTTTTGTTTTGTTTTTCATTTTCTTACTCTGAAAATGAGTACTTTTCAGGCAGTAATGTGGAGAGGGAAATGGCAACCCACTCCAGCGTTCTTGCCTGGAGAATCCCAGGGATAGGAGAGCCTGGTGGGCTGCCGTCTATGGGGTCGCACAGAGTCGGACACGACTGAAGCGACTTAGCAGCAGCAGCAGCAGCAGCAGGCAGTAATGTTACCTTCAGATATTCTGAAAATTAATGTCTTGCTTACATCCTTCTGGTTCTTTATAGTTTACAGAGCACTTTCACACTGTAAGGGAGGCTGAGGAGCAGGACTCTGTTTTCTGCAGATGAGAAGACTCAGATTGGGAGAGCCGGGATATTCCCAAGACCACCTGGCTTCTCAATGGCAGACCTGACCTCAGGGTTCCTTTGATGACCTCAAGCCACTTTTCCGACATCCTGGGGCCAGGCCAGACCCTTTGTTAAGGGTTTTTTCTTTTCCTTGTAGCTGTCAATACGAGCAAGTATGCAGAGAGCTATCGCATCCAGACCTATGCTGACTATGTCGGGAAAAAACGTGAGGAGAAGCAGATGAAGAGAAAGTGGACAGAAGATAGTTGGAAGGAGGTTGAGCTGAAGCGGCTAAACACGCAGTGCGTCTCCTATGGTATGCAGAATCACCATTACCACGCCAACAGGTAAGAGTTCATGGCTGTTGATTTGAAGAGCTTTGCGTCGTCTTAGCAAAGCCCTTAATTTGTTTCTCATGGAACTAAGAGTAGTAAATCTGACTTGTGAGAAAGACTTTTTTCTGACTTTTCACATAATATCAGAAGTTACTACTTGCTTAATTCCTTCTGTGCTGTATAGACCATTTCAGCTAATACCCATAAAACCCCAGTGAGGCAGAAAAGGGGATACATCTTATTCCCATCTTAGGGGTGAAGAAACAGGGACTCCGTGACTTGCCCACCAGTCAATGAGTGAGCCGAGGTCAGAGCTGAACTCTCCCACGTTGGACCTCTTCCTCTCCCCAGGCTGCCACGGTGCTTCTGGCTGAGCTTCTGAGCCCCTTCTGTGTCCCACATAGACACTGAACCACATGCCCGCTGTGGAAGGAGAACTTGACACACACTTCTGTTACTTACCTGTAATCCTATTGTACTTTCAGAAGATGAATATTGGTGACATTTTAGGATCTTTGTGAAACTATAAAACATAAATACTATAGAAAATGGTGGGGGGGAGAGTTCAGTAGAGAAAATCATAAAGATGAGAAAAGTGAATCAGCAAAGAAAAAATTAGCCATAATCCCACCTCCCAGAAGCAGTCGTTGTTAATATTTTGGATTGCCTTCCATACTTTTAAAATGGTTTTTAGAGACTTTTAAAATTGAGGTATGATTAACATATGATAAAATGTACAAATCTAAAATACTTATTAGTTCAAAGAGTTTTAATAGCTCTATATACCCATGTGACCACCACTGAAAGCAAGATGTTAGAACATTTCTATCTCCCACCTCAAATTTTCGTTGTGTCCCGTTTCAAGCAACTCCAAGCCCCCACTATCCTAAACAACAATTTCAAATTTCTATCACTGTGGATTAATTTTGATTATTTTGGGAATTTATAAAAAATGTTGTAGTTGGCTTCTTTCACTTAACATCTTTTTGAAATTCACCCTTAGTGTTGTGTGTATCAAGAATTCGTTAATTTTTATTTTCAGTAGTATTTCATTGTATGAATATACAGTATTTGCCTTTTCATCTGTTGGTGGACATTTGGTTTGTTTCCAGGTGGGACTGTTATAAATCAGTCTGCTATGACCATTTCTGTAAAAAAAACTTTTCGTGGGTATGTGTTTTCATTTCTCTTGAGTAAATATCTAAGGTTAGAATTGTTGGTTCTTAGGACATGTGTATGTTAAATTTTATAGGAGCTGCCAAACAGTTGTCCAAAGTGGATGCTCCATGTTTTACTTCCCTAGCTGGAACGTTATATGAACATTCCAGTTGTTCCACATCCTTGGAAACACTTCATACTATCAGTCTTTTTTAACCATTCTAGAAGATATGAAGTGGTATTGCATTGTGATTTTAATTTGCATTTCTCTGGTTAACTGCCTTTTTGTGTGCTTCCTAACCATTCAGATATCTTCTGTGTGAAGTAGATATTTAATAAGTTTCTTGCCTCTTTTTACTGTAGATTTGTAGGAGTTCTTTTATATATTCTGGATCCTCAGCCTCTGTCAAATGTTTGTGCTACAAGTACATTTTATTTGAGTCTGTGGTAGTGTATTCATTTTTTTTAGTGATGTATTTTGATGAGCAGATATTTTTAATGCTGATGAGGTCCTGTTAATAATTTTTTTAAATGGTTTGTAGATTTTTCCTTGTCCCTAAACTCTGCCTACCTAAGGTTGCAGTGATTTTCTAGAAACCTGTCTTCTAGAAGGTTTATAGTTTTAGCTTTTACATTTAACCCTGAGCCATTTCAGATGAATTTTGTATGAGATAGGAGTCAGGGTTTTTTTTTTCCATATGGACATATAGTTGTTCTGGCAACATTTGTTAAAAAGACTTTTCTTTTCTTTTAAATTGACTTGGCATTTTTGTCAAAAATAAATTGACCATGTATGTCTAGGTCTATTTCTGGATCCTTCTGTTCCGCTCATTTTTATACCTGTTCTTATGCCAATACCACACTTTCTACTGACTTTGTAGTAAGCTTTCCTGATAACTCAGTTGGTAAAGAATCCCCCTGCAATGCAGGAAACCCCGGCTTAATTCCTGGGTTGGGAAGATCCGCTGGAGAAGGAATAGGCTACCCATTCCAGTGTTCTTAGGCTTCCCTTGTGGCTTAGCTGCTAAAGAGTCTGCCTGCCAAGTGGGAGACCTGGGTTTGATCCCTGGGTTTGATCCCTGGGTTGGGTAGATCCCTGGGAGAAGGGAAAGGCTTCCCACTCCAGTATTCTGGCCTGGAGAATTCCATGGACTACGTAGTCCATGGGGTTGCAAAGACTTGGACCGAGCAACGTTCACTTTCAAAATCAGGTAGCATAAACCCACCAACAATTGTTCTTCTTTTTTGTATTGTTTTGGCTATTCTAGATCCTTTGTATTCCACAAAAAATAATTTTTAAAAAAATTTTATCTGTGCTGGATGTTTGGTGGGGCATGCGGGCTTTCTCTAGTTGCAGTGTATGGGCTTCTCCTGTGGAGCACATGCTCTAGAGCATGTGGGCTCAGTAGTTCATTTTCCCCTAAATATTTATATTATTTATGTAATCATAAGTAGAATTGTTTCATTTTCAAAATGTTTGCTGCTTCTATATGGATATATAATTAATTCTTCAGTATATATGTTAAAGTCTATATATATATTGATCTTATATCCCTTCAGCCTTTTAAAATTTGCTTATTCTGATAGGTTGGGTTTTTCCTTAATATTCTGCAGGGTTTTTCATTTATGCAATCATGTTGGCATACTAATAACAGTTTTGTCTCTTTTCCAATCTTTGTGTCTTTTATTTCTTTTTCTTGCTTTATTGCATCAACTAGCACCTTTAGTATATTGTTGAAGTGGGAAGAGTAGATATGCTCTCCTTGCTTACAGTATTAGAAAAGGGAAATTAGTTCAGTGTTTCCCCTTGAACTAGGATTGTTAGGTTGTTCATAAAAGTCTTTTTTCAGGTTGAGAAAGTTCCCCTCCATTTCCATTTTGCTAAGACTTTTGTATCATGAATAGATGTTGGATATTTTCAGATACTCTTTCTGTATCTTTTTGCCGCTTTAATTTTTTTACATTTAATTTTATTTATTTTGACTGCACTGGGTCTTTGTTGCTGCATGCAGGCTTTTTCTCTAGTTGCAATGAGCGAGGGCTACTCTTTATTGCAATGTGCAGGCTTCTCATTGTGGTGGCTTCTGTTGTTGCAGAGCACAGGCTGTAGAGCTCGAGGGCTCAGTAGTCGTGGCTTATGGGCTCTAGAGCTCAGGCTCAGTAGTCGTGGCACACAGGCTTAGTTGCTGTATGGTATGTGGAATTTTCCTGGACGGGAATGAAGCCCATGTACCCTACATTGGCAGGCAGATTTTTATCCACTGTACCACCAGGGAAGTCATATCTTTCAAAATTGTCATATGGTTTTGCCCTTTGTTAATATTTTGAATGGCATTGGTTGGCTTTTGAATGCTTAATCAGATTTGCATTCCTGAGAGAAATCCAACTGGGTCATGGATTGGGTCCATTGGTCATGGAACCAATACATACACTGGATCATGATGTATCAATACTCCTTTTTACATGTTGCTGGATTTTAATATATTGTTAATTATTTCTATATCTTTGTTCATGAGGAATATTAGGTTGTAGTTTGCTCTTTTTTTATATGTTCGTCAAGTTTTGGTATCAGGATTATGCTGACCTCATATAGTTAGGAAGTTCCTCTTCTGTTATTTGGTGACAGTGTGTATGTGATTTGAGGGGAGGGGGCTGTTGGTTAAATTATCATCAAGTTTACCTTGGAGCTCAGTCTGTAAAGAATCTGCCTGCAGTGCAGGAGACCCGGGTTCGATCCCTGGAGAAGGCAATGGCAACCCACTCCAGTACCCTTGCCTGGAAAATCTCATGGACAGAGGAGCCTGGTGGGCTGCAGTCCATGGGGTCAAAGGGTCGGGCACAACTGAGAGACTAACACTTGCTTACACCAGAGAAGACATCTGGTCATAGGGTTTCTTGTGAAATGGTTTCTGGTGGTGAACTGAGTTTCCTTAATAGACACAGGTCTATTATTTCTTATATCTTTTTATGAATTTGTGTTTTCCAAGGAATATTCTGTTTTATTTAAGTTGTCAAATTTATTAGCATAAAATTATTAGCTGAAAATATTCCCTTATAATTTCAGTGTCTGTAGGATCTATAATTATATCCCGTTAAAAACTTCTAATATTAGTAATTTGTGTTGTCTGTCTTTTTTTCCTGCTAGGTGTTAATTCTCAGTACCAGCGTTTATCTAGTATTGCATTTGTGTCCTCTTTTCTCATTTATTTATACTCTTCTTATTATCATTTCTTCTGCTTATTTTGAATTTAATAGTTATTCTTTGGCTTCCTTGGATTTCATATGTTATTCTCCCATTGTAAGGTAGGAACTTAACTCATTGAAGTTATGTTTCTTTTCTGTATAAGTATTTAAAGCTGTGAATTTTCCTTTAGTTTTTGTTAGCTGCATTCCACATATTTTGACATGTTGTCTTTTCACTATCATCTGTTACAAATATTTTCTAATTTTTCTTGTGCTTTCTCCCTTAACACATGAGTTATTTAGAACTTCTTTGATAATTATTGAGACTTGTTTTATGACTTGACATGTGTTCTGACTTGGTGCATGTTCTGTGTGCACGCAAGTGAGTGTGATATTCCATTAATATCATTTTAAGTTACATTGGTTCATGGTTTTGCTCAACTCTTCTATGTCTTTACTGATTGTGAGTTAGGTTTTTTTAATTGTTGTTATTGGGTTTTTTTGGGGGGAGTGGGTGGGTGAGAAGATTGTCTACTTTTTCTTTGAGCTACTGAGAGTGGTATTGAAATCGCCAACTGTGGTTGTAGATTTATTTCTCCATTTAATTTTATCAATTTTTTCTTCATGTATTTTGAAGCTCTTTTGATAAATGTGTGCCTGTCTTATAGGTTGTTATGTCTTCTTAATGAATTTCCCATTTTATCATTGTGGAATATTTCTTCTCGGTTCTAGAAATAACTTTTTTGATGATTTTATCTGCTATTAACATAGCCACTCTTGTTTCTTATGCTATTTGTTTGCCTTTTACTGTCAACTTATTTGTCTTTATCATTAAGTAGGTTTCTTATAAACAGCTTATGGTTGGATCTTGCTTTTTTATGCATTCTGGCAATCCCTGCCCAATTTATTCTTAACCTAATTAGTGATACAGATGAACCCGTCTCCCATCTTGGTGTTTCTTATTTGTCTTGATTGTTCTGTGTCCCTCTGTACCTCTCTTCTGTCCCTTTTGGATGAATTGTGTATTATTTGGTGTTTACTCATACAATAGCCTCCAACTTTTTGCCTATATTTCTTTGTGTTATTTTTTGTCATTGCTCCAGAGTAATGGTTGGTGAACTGTATTGTGTTAGTTGCTTCAGTCGTGTCCTACTCTTTGCGACCGCATGGACTGTAGCCCGCCGGGCTCCTCTGTCCATGGAATTCTGCAGGCAAGAATATTGGGCTGCCGTTTCCTTCCAAATCTGGCCGACATGTTCTTATAAAGTTTTATTGGAACACAGCCATGCCTGTTAATTTACATTTTGCCTCTGATTGTTTTGCATTACAATGATAGATTTGAGTAGTTATGGCAGAGGCCGTGTAGCCCACACAACTCAAAATGGTTACTATCTGTTCCTTTACAGAAAAGTTTGCTGACCCGTTCTCTAGAGCTAACTGCCCAGTATGGTAGCCGCTGACCACACATGGCTAATGAGTCCTTCAGATATGGCTAGTCCAAACTGAGATGTTACAAATTGAAAACATGCATGATTTTTAATCATTGATGACATGTTGAAATGATAACATTTTTTATATATTGGGCTAAATAAAAATATTATTGAAATTCATTTTGTTTATATTTTAATGGTGACTCCTAGAAAATTTAAAATTGCATATCTGGCTCACACTATATTTCTGTTGGCCAAACACTCCTCTGAGATTACAGTACGCCTCTTTCATGAATCACAGTTATCTTCAAGTGAAGGTTACATTGCTTCATGAACAGTGTAAGATTATTACAAGAGTGTATTTTCATCTACCTCCCTCGTCCTTTGTGAACTTTTGTCTCTTATTTTACTTCTACATTCTGTAAACTTGATTATGTTGTTGCTTTTGTTCCTTTTCTCTTTTTCTTTAAAACAGTTAATACTCTTTAAAAAAAAATAAGGGACTGAAGTCTGGGGAAAATAGCATAAGTATAAACAAAAATTCAGGCATAATTAGAAAAGTCCAGTTACGATTGTCAGGGCCCTTATGGTTGGCTCTGTGACTCGCTCCTGTTGGCTTTAGAGAATTGACCCGAGACCTTGGGAGACACGTCATGACAGTTGAGCTTCCAGGGTTGGCTGTCAGCACCTTCCCTGGAGGTGGTTGTCCATTGCTTCTTCTGTTTGCACTGTTGTGGCAGAAGTCTTTTCTTTTCTGTAATAGATTCAGAATATTCATGGAGTTTATAGTTGATAACTGGACAAAAGATAGGGCTTCGGTTCTGGGAAACTGTACTGGATTTGCTTGAGAAGGGAAAAAGGAGATTTGGTTTGGTAGCAAGAGATCTGACTGAGTAAGTACAGGTTGGCATAGCATTTGAAGAATCCTCCTTTGCCGTGGATGCTAAAACATCCAAGATCTCACTAATAGATACTGAGTCCCCATAAGTAGACACTGATGTTTGAAAAGTCTAAAAAAAACAGATACTGTTTCCCTTCTCATTTTACTAAGGATGTTCTGTAATTTAAGAAAATGGTTTTCCAAAGCCACTTTGCCCTTACAGAGGTTTGATCCATCATGTCTGTGGGTTATTTGCTCTTTTTGGCGTATTTCAACTATTAGGAAAAACCCTTTGGCTTGTCTTCCTTCTAGCCTTTCCTTTCTGTGAGACTAAATTTCAGCCTTCCTTGAAAGTGTAGTCGTTGTTTTTCAGTTGCTCAGTTGCTCAGTTGTGTCTGACTCTTTGCGACCCCATGGACTGCAGCACGCCAGGCTTCCCTGTCCTTCACCATCTCCTGGAGTTTGCCCAAACTCATGTCCATTGAGTTGATGATGCCATCTAACCATCTCATCCTCTGTAGCTCCTGGGAATTCCTCATTATGTAGGAAACACTAAAGCATACATCAAAGCTATGGTTTTTAGATTTCATATAATTTTCATCTGAAGTTGGCAGTTTCTGCAAGTAATTGAATGTGCATATTTCATTAGGAAATGGAGGGAAAGCCCTTTAGAGACACAGAAGATTTAGATGAAGCAGACTGGGTCCCAGGACCCATTGCTCTGTCAGACTGCTTACATGTTTATTCATAAATGAGTCTGTGGAGCAAGTGTTTTCTCTCCTTTGACTGAAAAAAAAATGCCATAGAGACAGCAGAACCCACAGAATGAAATGAGAACTGACTTATAGGCAGCTGGACAGGAAGGGTTCTAGCTTGCGCTCTGCTGGTACCTTGGGAAAGACTACATTCATTCTTCCCTTCAGTGAATACCAGCAAGAGTCCAGTATTTGTCTCTGTTTTCTCATCTTAAGTGAGGCATCTTGTTGGAAAGAAGGCCAAAGTCCCTTCTAGATCTTAAATCCCAAGTGCTTTTACATTGTGTCCTGTGTAGGTAGAGCATGAAGAGGAAACTGATACAAACTCTCATGACCCTTTGAGAATATCCTCAAACAGCAGGTAGCTTCTTCTCAACCCAAAGAGTTAGATTTTTGAAAATCCCTGTAGTAGAAGAACTTTTGGTTAAGAGGTATATAATAAAAATAAGATTGGGTGAACCAGTATCTTAAGTGAGCCTATGAAATCCCTTTACCACACTGAAATGTATAAATGTGACTTCCCTGGTGGCTCAGACCATAAAGAGTCCACCTGCAATGCGAGAGACCTGGGTTTGATCCCTGGGTTGGGAAGATCCCCTGGAGAAGGAAATGGCAACCACTCCAGTATTCTTGCCTGGAGAATGCTATGGACAGAGGAACCTGGCAGGCTAGAGTCCATGGGGTCGCAAAGAGTCAGACATGACTGAGCGACTAAGCACAGCAGCGCACACTGAAATAATAAAGACAGGCACCAAATAGAGAAAAGATGGTTGACCCTTTCACTGGTACTGCCTGTTTTCAAATTCCCACCTACCATCTATGTACTAGAATTTCTTTGACACTCCTTCTCCCCATGATTTCAAGAAGATGGTTAGACAGCACTTGTCTGGAGCAGGAGAAACTTATACTCAGCCCTTTTTTCCCTCTATGTCTTGGTCCTCTCTTTGCACATTTGTTGCTTTCCAGCTTCTGTGACAGAGCGGTTGCTTCTCCCTTCCAGACCCCACCCCTGCCACCCCCCCCCCCCCCCCCCCACCCCACCCCATGCTGCATGCTAAATCACTTCAGTCGTGTCCAACTCTTTGCGACCCCATGGACTGTAGCCTGCCAGGTTCCTCTGTCCATGGGATTCTCCAGGCAAGAACACTGGAGTGGGCTGCCATGCCCTCCTCTAGGGGATCTTCCCGACCCAGGGATTGAACCCGTGTCTCCTGTGTCTCCTGCATTGGCAGACGGGTTCTTTACCACTAACGCCACCTGGGAACCACCCCCCCACCCCCATCTCAGAATGAATCTTCGCAGCCTGAGCCCCACCCCTCTTACCCTGGAGGCCACTCACTCCCTCTCAGTGTTGTCTTTCTCTTGTTTATTTTTTCTTCCTCCTGGTTCCACTGCAGAAATCTCCATTTAGTTTTGCTGCTTCTGTTCCTGGTTTTCAGCTGCCTTTTCCTGGGGAAATTTCCTGGTTTTTTGTTCTTGGTTCAATAGCTTAGGAACAGACTTTACAGGTGTGTCTTTATATTATCGAAATGACAGTGACACAATTTGTATTTCCCTTTGGATAGACCCTTAGCTTCTGGAAAAAGACTGTAAAAGTTATCAAGTCTAGCTACCTTAATATCTTTCTTGTATTTAGGCAGACTAAATGTTGGAAAATTCACTGTAGAGCTTGTAAGTTACATATATTTTAGCAGAAAAAGTGTTTCCTGTGACACTTTTAAAACCATTGGAGTGATAAATGTGCATAATTTTTAAAAATTTGCATGGTACAGGAGAATGTAAAATGAAGGGAGGAAATCTTGGCTCCACACTCCCAGTTCTTTTTCCCAGTGGCAGCTACTATTATCATTTTCTTCATTTTCTATTATCACTGTACTTTTAAATTATACCTGTTTCTTGTCTTACACACTTTGACCAGTATATCTTGATCACTTCTAAAAAGGATTAGAAATTTAACACTTGTATATTACCTTCTGTCTGTTTCCCTTCTCACTTTGGTGAGTGATGTCATTTATTTATTTTTACTACTTTTGTGTATCTGTCCTTTTGTGCTTTCTTGAGAATCTTGATTCCAAGAGATGGCAGTAGGTATACATCATCTATAATCAGTGTGCATACTGAGTTGCTTCAGTTGTGTCTGGCTCTTTGCAACCCTGCGGACTGTGGCCCCCAGGCTCCTCTGTCCATGAGATTCTTCAGGCAAGAATACTGGAGTGGGTTGCCATGCCCTCCCTCCAGGGGATCTTCCCAACCCAAGGATCAAACCCGCATCTCTTATGTCTCCTGCATTGGCAGGTGAGTTCTTTACCACTAGTGCTGCCTCGGAAGCCTGTATACAGCATTTATAATATGATTGTGTAAATGCAATATTCTGAAGAGAAAAGATAGCATAATGGGGCCCACAGAGAAGAAAATTGATTCCTGTGCCATTAAAGCTTTGCTACCCAAAGATAATTTTCCCAAATATCCCAGCCTTTCATGTGTAGATTTTTTTTTTGAGGAAAGTAATCTTTTCCTGGAGTGATTTTTTTTTTCTTTTTGCATATGTATATATTAATAGTGTATGGTTAGTAAACTCTATAGAAATGTCTATATTTCACCTTCATAATTGGTAGTGTTGCTTGAATATAGAATTCCAGATCCAAAAGTTTATCTTTTCAGAACTTAAAATACATTGCTTTCACCACTATAATCATTAATTTACTTTCCTGTTTTCCTTCAGGGCAAGTGCCATGCTTTTTGTGTCTTGATTTCGCTAGCACATAACCTAGAGTCTGACCCAGCGGATATACTCAGATGTGTGGTGAATAAATGAATGAATAAATTCCTGAATGCCAGTATCCCCAGTGCCTGCTCTGAGCTAGGACTCTCATATTTTCATTCCTGCGATGCTCATGGCAGCTCTGTGGGGGAGGAGAGTTTAGCCCCATTTCACAGAGGCCCAGGGAGATTAAACAATTCTTGACAAAGAACTGGGGCCTGAAACCAGGTCATCTACAGAGCCCCGTGCTTTCCACTATCCATCAAACCCCCTGGACATTTCCCAGGTCTGGTATGCCGCCTTATCCTCAAGGGAAGAAGGTGCTCAAACAGATTGCACCTAGCTACATGGACTATTGTCTTTTTCATATATTTTTTTACTTATTTACTTATTTGGCTGCATCAAATCTTAGTTGCAGCACATGGTATCTTCACTGCAGCACTCAGCGTCTTTTGTTGCAGCACTGGGCTTCTCTCTCGTTGTGGCACACGGGGGCTCAGTCATTGCAGCACGGAGGCTTAGTTGCCCAGCTGCATGTGGGATCTCAGTTCCCCGACCAGGGATCAAACCCACATCCCCTGTGTTAGAAGGCAGATTCTTTTTTTTAGATTTATGTATTTATTTTTGTTTTTTTCTTTAAATTAATTTATTTACTTTAATTGGAGGCTAATTACTTTACAATATTGTGGTGGTTTTTGCCATACATTGACATGAATCAGCCACAGGTGTACATGTGTTCCCCATCCCCAAATCCCCCCCCATCTCCTTCCCTATCCCATCCCTCTGGGTTATCCCAGTGCACTGGCTTTGATTGCCCTGTTTCATTCATCGAACTTGGACTGGTCATCTATTTCACATATGGTAATATAAATGTTTCAATCATCTCACTCTGCCTTTTCCCAGAGTCCAAAAGTCTGTTGTTTACATCTGTGTCTCTTTTGCTGTCTCGCACATAGGGTCCTCATTACCATCTTTCTAAATTCCATATATATGCATTAATATACTGTATTGGTGTTTTTCTTTCTGACTTCACTCTGTATAATAGGCTCCAGTTTCATCCACCTCATTAGAACTGATTCAAAGGTGTTCTTTTTTAATAGCTGAGTAATATTCCATTGTGTATATGTACCACAGCTTTCTTATTCATTCATCTGCCAATGGACATCTAGGTTGCTTCCATGTCCTAGCTTGTAAACAGTGCTGTGATGAACATTGGGGTACACGTGTCTCTTTCACTTCTGATTTCCTTGGTGTGTATGCCCAGCAGTGGAATTGCTGGGTCGTATGGCAGTTCTATTTCCAGTTTTTTGAGGAATCTCCACACTGTTCTCCATAGTGGCTGTACTAGTTTGCATTCCCACCAATAGTGTAAGAGTGTTCCCTTTTCTCTGCACCCTCTCCAGCATTTATTGTTTGTAGACTTTTGGATAGCAGCCATTCTGACTGGCGTGAGATGGTACCTCATTGTGGCTTTGATTTGCATTTCTCTGGTAATGAGTGATGTTGAGCATCTTTTCATGTGTTTGTTAGCCATCTGTATGTCTTTGGAGAAATGTCTGTTTAGTTCTTTGGCCCATTTTTTGATTGGGTTGTTTATTTTTCTGTTATTGAGCTGCATGAGCTGCTTGTATATTTTTGAGATTTTTTTGTCAGCTTCTTCATTTGCTATTATTTTCTCCCATTCTGGAGGCTGTCTTTTCACCTTGCTTATAGTTTCCTTTGTTGTGCAAAAGCTTTTAAGTTTAATTAGGTCCCATTTGTTTATTTTTGTTTTTATTCCCACTACTCTGGGAGGTGGATCATAGAGGATCTTGTTGTGATTTATGTCAGAGAGTGTTTTGCCTGTGGTTTCCTCTAGGAGTTTTATAGTTTCTGGTCTTACATTTAGACCTTTAGTACATTTTGAGTTTATTTTTGTGTATGGTGTTAGAAAGTGTTCTAATTTCATTCTTTTACAGGTGGTTGACCAGTTTTTCTAGCACCACTTGTTTGGTTTTTTTTTTTTAATTTTTAATTTTTTTAAAATTTTAATTGGAGGCTAATTACTTTACAATATTGTGGTGGTTTTTGCCATACATTGACATAAATCAGCCATGGGTGTACATGTGTTCCCCATCCTGAGTCCCCCTCCCACCTCCCTCCCCATCCCATCCCTCAGGGTCATCCCAGTGCTCCAGCCCCGAGTACCCTGTTTCATGCATCGAACCTGGACTGGCGATCTATTTCACATATAATATACATGTTTCAATGCTATTCTCTCAAATCATCCCACCCTCACCTTCTCCCACAGAGTCCAACAGTCTGTTCTTTATATCTGTTTCTCTTTTGCCGTCTCGCATATAGGGTCATCGTTACCATCTTTCTAAATTCCATATATATGCGTTAATATACTGTATTGGTGTTTTTCTTTCTGATTTACTTCACTCTGTATAATAGGTTCCAGTTTCATTCACCTCATTAGAACTGATTCAAAGGCGTTCTTTTTAATAGCTGAGTAATATTCCATTGTCTATATGTACCACAGCTTTCTTATCCATTTGTCTGCCGATGGACATCTAGGTTGCTTCCATGTCCTGGCTATTGTAAACAGCCAGCACCACCTGTTAAAGAGATTGTCTTTTCTCCCTTGTATATTTTTGTAGAAAGCAGATTCTTAACCACTGGACTACCAGGGAAGTCCTGGGACTGTTGTCTTAACTGTAATTACCACACATCTAAGAAAACATCCAAGAGCTTGTGTCTTTTCACTTAAAAGTGATATCCTAGGAAACAGAAGAGAGATCCTTTTGAATTTCTGCTTTAATGAATCCTGAAACTTTTCATTAGAGAAAAATTTCAAATATATACAGAAGTAGAGAAAATAACATAATGAATGAATATCTAGCTACCACAAAGTGTCAGTAGTCGATGTATGGCCAGTCCTGCTTAATTAGTACTCTTTTTCTCCCTGTCCCTTTCAGGTAATTTTGTAATAAATCATAGACAGCAAATCATTTCAGTCATGAGTCTACGTATGTATGTAACTAAAAGATGAGCAACTATTTTTAAACACAACTATAATACTCCTCCCACATTAAAACATTAATAATAATGACTCTTCAACATCAGAGCTCCAGTGTTCAGATTTTCTTTTGTTTTTCACGTTATTTGTTTTTGGCTCTGCTGGCTGTTCGTTGTTGCTGTGTGGCCTTTCTCTAGTTGTGGTGAGCGGGGGCTACTCCCTCGTTGCTGTTCACAGGCTTCTCATTGTGTGGCTTCTCTTATTGCAGAGCTCGGACTCTAGGGTGCACAGGCTTCGATAGTTACAGCACTCGGGCTCAGTAATTGCCACATGCAGGCTTAGTTGCTCTGTAGCATGCGGGATCTTTCCAGACCAGGGATCAATCCTGTGTCCCCTGGATTGGCTGGCAGGTTCTTAACCACTGGACCATCAGAGAAGTCTCAGATTTTTTGTTCACAGATTTTTTAAAAATAATTGTTTTGTTTGACCTCCAGTTTCTAAACAAGTTCATGTATTACATTTGATTGGTGTGTCACATTTCTTTCTTAATCTCTGAATACCCCCTCTCCTTTTCCTGTACCCCCTGTAACTTTGGAGTAGATTTTAAAATACCAGGTTTGCTCTGTAGAAGTTCCCATATTCTGGAACATTCTTGTTAGGTTGTATAACGTGTTACCTGACTACTGTGTTTGTAATCAACTGGTAGTTAGATCTATAAACTCGATCAGATTTAGGACTAAACTGAATACAAGGCTCGTTCCTAGATGGTGTTGTGTATTTCCTGTTGCATTGCATTGGGTGGCACAAAAAGTCTACTGTTCTCTCCTTTTGTGATAAGATTGATCACGTGGGTTCAGGTGTTGCTGGCCTGGTTCGTCTAATATGAAGTTCCGCTATCATTTTTTTATCTGATGATTTTTAGTAGCTGTTAATGATCAATGGCTGGATTCGTTATTTCATTAAAAGTTGCGAAATAATAATATAGCTTTTTACTTCTTCATTTATTGTCCCAGATGCTCTTACTTAAAATGAAAAATCTCTTATCATCTATTTGGTTACCTACAGATATAGTTCATATAGAAAAAGCAGAATGGGACTTCCTTGGTGGTTCATTGGTTAAGACTCCACCCTTCCAATACAGGGCCTGAGGGTCTATCCCTTATCTGGGAATTGAGATCTCATATGTCACATGCTGCAGCCAAAAAAAAAAAGCGGAATGACTGATTTAATCTCCCCCCCCAACACACCTTTTTAAAACTAGTTCTCAGAAAAATTTGGTTTCCTAGCACCTTTCAAAGGTGAGCGATGAGGTTTATTTTGTTTGAATCAAACACGTATAAAATATGTATTTTATATATTTTAATATGTTACAGTTACTGTTCTTTTTGATGCTCAGATTATCTTGTTCCTGACTGGTGGGAGCCATTTCCAGTTGTCTCTTGAGTCTTCTATTGGAATCCCAATAGTTGTTAGTAGCTTCTTTAACTTCTGATATTCTTAAGAAGATATTCCAGGCTCTTCTTGTACATTTTCTACGTTATATTTGGAATCAGCCATTTCTTTTTTAGTTTTTTTTCAAAGTGTTGAGATTTCATTTGCAAAGCTTCTTTGTTGTGTAGAAAGTAAAAATGCTGTTACAATCTTGGCATAACTGGTAGCCACGGACAGTTGACTCACCGATCACAGCTATCCATGGTACAGCAAGAGTTCTTACATGAATACCTAACAACACGTATAATTTTGTTGGTGTGAAGTCCCCAAGTTTGGTGGTAGGTTTCCAGAAGGGACTATATGGAAGGTGGAATGTCATAGGAACTATTCTTTGGCTCTTTGGCTGGGTGGGTGTCTTAGGATTTGTATCACAGCTGCCATTAAAAAAAAAAAAAGAGCTATCATATCCATGTCCATAGTCCAGCCAGTACTAAGCGTTTCTTTTTTTTGCAGGGTATTTGAAAGTGAAAAAGTGAAAGTGTTAGTTGCTCAGTTGTATCCAACTCTGTGGAGACTCCATAGGCCGTAGCCCGCCAGGGCCCTCCGTCCATGGAATTCTAGGCAAGAATACTGGAGAGTAGCCATTTCCTCCTCTAGGGGATCTTCCCAACCCAGGGATTGAACCCAGGTATCCTGCATTGCAGGCAGTAGAATCAGCCATTTCTCAAGGGCCCTGTTCCTTTTTATTGGAAATTGTGTTTAGAAACCATAATTTGGTTTCTAAGGGTGTTTATTGATATTAGATTTGTCATTGTTTATAAACTTCTTAACTGTAAAGAGAAGTCTTCCCTCCTTTCCTTTTTTGCTTTTAAGATAAATTTATAGTGATATTTCCAATCCAACTAGACTCTAAAACCTTTTTTTAGATGGTAATGGACCACACATACTTTTCCCCACCTTCCTTTTCTCCTTTAGCTGTGTATTTTGGAAGTCAGTTTTATTCTGTATCTCTTAAAAAGTGATTCTTTACACTACAGATGATTTTCATGTTCTTCAGTCTCCTTAATAAAACATACTAACCAGCTAAACCTGAATGTTTCATCCTAGTTTAAATGATCAACCATGTAGCAAAATTCATGAATGTTGTATTAAGTTGCTTTGTGAAAATTTAATTCACAACCACTAGAGCCCTGGATAAATCATTAATCATTTATCCAGATAAATCATAAATCATTTGGATAAAGCATTCTTCTTCTACCTTTCTCCTCTTCTTATCTCTTTCTTTGTCCCCATCAGTATAAAGATGTAAAGCTCACTGACACACAACATGCTTTTTGGAATCTCTGCAGAACAATGTGAAAAACGAGAGAAAGCTCATTTATTAAGCAGATTCTTCATTGCAGGCACTGTTATAGGTGCTTTATATCATTTCAAAACTCTAACAACTCTGTGAACCCTTGGAATATTCCTAATTTATCTATGAGAAAGCTGAGTCTCAGAGAAGCTAAATAATTTAGCTGAAGTTACGCAGGATTCTAACTTACAGGCCTTTGGGAGCCATAGCAAGTGCATTACGTTGCCTCTCAGGAAGATGACGCGTATACACCTAAGAGTGTGCATATTTGAGAAAGATGTCTCATTTTAACAAATCATGTCTTCTTTATTTTTTTTATTTTTTTTTTACATGTCTTCTTTTAAAGAACAGTCCCCAACCTTTTTGGCACCAGGGCCCAGTTTTGAGGAAGACCAGGACCAGGGCTGGGGTTAATGAGGGGGGCAGAGAGATGGTTTCTGGATGATTCAAGCACATTACATTTATTGCTCACTTTGTTTCTGTTATTATTATATCAGCTCCACCTCAGATCATCAGCCATTAGATCCCAGAGGTCGGGGACCCCTGCTTTAAAAAAAAAAAAAAAAAAAAAAAAAAAAATCCTGTGTTAAAGAAGCCCTAAGGTTAAAACATCCGAATTTCAAACTTACTTCTTTGGGGAGAGACTTTAGATATCTAGTTCCACAGATCATCAGTGTAAAACTCTTAGTTTGTAACTTCTGGTTTTTTTCAAAGAAAGAGAAGTGACTCTGGGATATACAAGCCAATATCAGAAGTACTGGGGTGTCATCCTTCTAGGATGCTCAGCACTGGTCTTCCCCTTCGTAGTGGGCTTTGGTGGGTTGTTCATCTGATTTTAAGTAGAGAAACTGCAGCACAGCAAGAGGGAAGTGACTGGTGATGAAGGGGAGACGTAGAGTCTCCTCAGCCCGGCACAGTAACTAGAGGGAAGGGGCAGTAGGAACTGTGGGCAGGATTATCAGATGTCGTCATCAGAAGAGCAGTGGGGGCTCCCCGGGGGGCTCAGTGTGAAAGAATCCTCCTGCCGACACAGGAGACTCGGGTTTGATCCCTGATCCAGGAAGATCCCACATGCTGCAGGGCAATTAAGCCTGAGCTCTGTAGCCCAGGAGCCGCAACTACTGAAGCCCTCGAGCTCTAGAGCCCATGCTCTGCAACAAGAGAGCCACCGCAGTGAGAAGCCCTGGCTCCGAAACTAGAGTCACCCCTGCTGGTCACAGCTAGAGAGAAGCCTTCGCAGCAACGGAGACCCAGCACAGCCAAAAATAATAAATAAATAAATAGAATTATACCTAGATTAAAAAAAACAGCAATGGTCCTTAATCCAGGCAGAGGACTGAGGAAGAACCCCTGAGGAGGCCTAAGTTGCATCGTTAGACCTGTCTTGCTGATAAGACAACTCAGAGAGAAGTGTCTTGCTCCAGATCACAGAGCTGGTGCCATCGTAGACACTATCATGTTTCATGATAGCAGTAATGTTTGAAAATTACTGTTTTCTTTCCTAATCTTCATGCTATTTATTTGATTAACTGTAATTAACAGTAATTATCTGTGTTTCTAATAATGAGTTCTATATATTCGTGCTTGTCTTCATATAAGAGTATAATTTTTTTCTAATGCTGCTAACCATTGAAATTGCCCTCAACACACTTAGATGATAGGGAAGTTGAAATGCTGTTTTTCACGTCAAAATACAAGACAGATTTCCTATTTGAGTTACTCAGGTCATGTGCAGTTAAGATTATTCCTGTTTGTAGAATAGTTTTTGTTGAAATAAAGTATGAATTATGTAAATCCTGTATTTTAATTGCCAGGTGTAGAAATCTGGCAGTTCTTTCTTTTTTTTTTTTTTTTTTTTTGACACTTTATGGTTTTTGAATATTCTGCTACTACACTGGAAGCCGGCAGAAAGCTACAGCGTGCTTGTGTTTTGTTTTGGCCAGGGCGAGTTGTGAGGATGCGGAATGACTGCTGTGATCAAACACTAGGTTTGTCATTGTACTGATAGGGCTCCATGTTTCAATACCGTCTACAGGTTTAAGGTGTGTGTGTCCCTTTGTCTGTTCAGGGATCACTGAAGGATTTCATTTCATCCTGCTGCGTCGCTGGTAGTACAGAAGCCAGACCCTTGCCAGATAGGAGTCTTCAGATCCTCCCTTTTGTACCCCCTTTTCCCAAATGCAGAAAGAACTAAAATCTGCTACATATGTTCAAATCTCCATTTCCAAAATAGAACTAATTATACAATCTAAGTGATGCCTAAATAGTTGTTTACTGTACAACTCTTCAAACTTTCCTGTGTTTTGAAAGTTTTCCTAATAAAATATTGGCAGGAAGTGGAACTGGGCCTTCTAGTGGCCCAGGGTGGGTGGTTTGGGGTTCCTGATGATCTGCAGGTTCCAGGCACCTGTGAGTTAACAAATGGGTGTCTGGGTGATGGCTTCCCTGCCCCCTGGGGAAGTTGGGGAACACTCGCCTCTCGCCCTTCCAACCATCCAGACCAGGCTCTGCAACCTACTCGAGCCACTCAGCACCTTCCTTCTGCTCTTCTTTCTCTCTGTCTCCCCTCCTTTCTTGATGCTTTGCAGAGCTTGGGGCCACTGCCTCTGAAGACTTTGATCAACATCATCTCTAAAAAACGTGAAACTTTTGCTCACCACAGTCCAGAGTGGGAACAGAGGAGGCACTGGCATTTCAGTATCTGCCATGTGCCTCTTATACCCTCACAATAATCTATTTTATAATTGAGGAGCCTGAGACTCACTTTTTTGCCCAGTCACAAAACCAGTAAATGACAGCACCCAGATTCAAGCGCTCGTCACTGTTTCATCCCAGATCCTATTCATGCTCTTTCTGGAATGCCGCCTCTCTCCTTACATATCCATCTGTGATCTGTCCACACCCCCAGAAATGCCCTCTGACGTGCCTTCCCTGTCACCTGGAATCCTTGAGAATTCTTTGCTGTGGGGACTCTCATACGAAGTGAAAAGATAAAGTTGGGGTTGTTATTTATTCATATTAGCACTCGCTCCAGCACCTGATAAATGATGCCTTGTGGTCACTTAGAGAAAGGTTTAAATAAACAAGTGAACCCATAAGATATTAGGAACACATCTTCCCACCCAGCTTCTGATTGGAGAAGGCCATGCAGTCTGCTTTTTTCCTTTTGAACAATATGAGTCCATGCTTAGATCCTTTCACATGCTTTGCTAAAGGTCAAGCAAGATGGAATGACTTTTTTTTTTTCATAATCATACCAGCATCCAGCTTATTTTATTGTCTTACCTGCTGTTTCATCTGAAAGAGCCATATGAAGGTGGGAGGAGATTGACTGTGGAAGCCTTAGAATATCTCAAGTCTGAAGACCTTTCACCCTTGACTAATCATATATTTTAAAGGAAAGTAATTTAAAAGGAAATCAAACTCATGTGATGCTACAGGAATCAGTATTCAGACCACCATTTTCTGAGTGTTAACATCAGTTGTCAAATAGTTGATGTAAAGAACTGGGGAATTCTTGGGAAGGACCATGAAGTACATTAGTTCATCATCTTAAATGAGTGATTCTAAATTCTTGGAAGGGATTAGTTTCTTAGTTTGTCTGTAGTCACAAATTATCCCCAGAAGGGTCTTCAAAAACCAAGCCAGGATGCAAGAGGTTCTGGTGTCAGAACCTCTTCTGATCAGTGGTTCTCTGTTCTCAGGGAGCTGAAGCATGTTCTTCATGTCAAGGTACTTACCTCTTCTGCTAAAGCCATCCTACCCTTTTGATTCGTCAGACCAAATTGTCAGTGCTAAAGCACTAAATGGAGACAGTTTTTAAACTCCTGCTCATTTGCATTAAAACAGTAGCCTTCTTTAAAAAATTGTTGCTAATGAATATTATAAAACTGTCCACACATTCCAATTCATCTTGTTTTCAGGTGTTCTGTAAGTTTAATTTTGAATAACCATTATCAGTATTTGAGTCCGCAAACCCTCATAGAAGCATCTGTCAGGATAAACATCTGTAATGTATTTCAGTGGCAATATTTCACAAAGTAAGCACCAAATAAGAGTACTCTTATTTTACCTTGTTTCAGCATAGTCCATTGATACTCAATAGGAATAATACTTTAGTGATGCTACTTTAGAAACATAGCTGTATTCTTTGATTCTTTCCAGTTGAAAAGTATAAATTCGGAGATCTTGATTTGGGTCTTGGCTTTAATTAGTCATCTCATCATTAATTTGATATCTCTGTAATGTGACTGTCCATTTAGGATAGCTAAATTCGTGAATATAATGATACTGTTAGAATTTAGAGGAGCGTTGTCCACATGGTCGTTAGCTTTCTTTCTGTCCTCTTCTATCATCCCCAGTTTCTCTGTCTCTGTTAGCTCAGATCTTTTGGCTTCAGTGGGCATCAGATGAAGGTGGGTGCCCAAGCAGAGAGGAGTTGGAGCCTTCCATGAGTATGAAAACTCCCACCTTCCCCCTTCCTTTGTCGTCACTTGTGAAACAGTAGTTTACCTCCACATTTGAGCCTGCTCAGTTGACATTAATGGGGTTTATTCCTTTTCAGGTTGGGTTTACTGGGTTTATGAGAAAAATAACCAAAATTGACAACCAAAAACCAAAAGTGACAATTTCCAAAGAAATTAAGTGTCTTCAAAAACGTATAGGATTAAGATACTCATGCTATAAATGGTTGTTTTTTAGGTAACTCGCTTTGAACTTTTTCTTATGAGTCATTTCTACTTACAAATGTTAATAACTATGGAATACAGTACTGCCTCACTCATTGTGAATGAAAGTGGAGGCTGAAGAAGACTAGTCCAGATTGTAGGACATTCTTTTAAAAAAATTTTTTTTAAATGAGATATAGTTGATGTACAATAGCAGATAAATTCTTTTAAAGAATGAGCTGCACCTATAACTGTATGAACAGAAGTGTTGCTTGATAAAGCCACATGCTTGTGGAAGCTGGAGGGGACTTGGAGGTGATCTTGTACACCCTGCACTGTGTTACAGAGGAGAACTGGGGAGTCAGAGAAGCTGTCTCTTACTCATGGTCATGAAGCCAATTAAGTAAGAGAGCTTACTCTTACTTAATTGGCAATTTAAGACAGACAAGTAGCAATTTACTGTTGGTATGGTGATTTTTCACATGTTAATTGGATCTTTGTGACGTCCTTGGCACTTGTTTTCTTTTAAAATATTTTCAACAAAATATGTAAGCATCGTTTTTTAGAAGCTAATAATATTTTTTAAAACTATAATAAAAAGCAGCAGTCCCCTGTCACCCCCATCCTGTCCCTCAGAGGTAATCACTTTCAACTCCTTTCATTTGATAATTTACCTTCTTTCCAAGTAAAATACTTATTGCTGAGTCTTCATTTTTCTATGTCCATTGACATAGAAAGACTACTTGCAAATACAGTGGTCTTGTCCAGTCACATTAAGTTTCCCTCAGCTCCCTACATTGTTGGTTTTTGTCTCTCAAAGGCCTTCTTCAAAGGCTTGACTATTTTTGGCCACCCAGTATTGTGGCACTAGTGGTAAAGAACCCACCTGCCAGTGTAGGAGACGTAAGGGATGTGAGTTCGATCCCTGGGTTGGGAAGATCACCTTGGAAAAGGGCGTGGCAAACCACTCCAGTGTTTTTACCTGGAGAATCCCATGGATAAAGGAGCCTGGTGGGCTACAGTCCATAGGATTACAAAGAGTCAGAGACGACTGAGCACCTAACGCTTTCACTTTCTATATTGTTTAAGAAAGAACTGAAAAGGAATGAGAAGTTCTTGGAGGCAGAACTTACTGATGGTTTTTCTCTGTAGAGTGATGAGGTGAGAAGCTGGCTTTGTAATTATGTATCTTTTCTCTGAGACTCATGCTTTTCTTTAGGGCTTGTGCTTTTCGTGATGTACATAAGAAATCTTTATAAACTAGGGTCATAAGGATTTTCTTTCTTTTTTTTTCTATAAGTTTTATAGTTTTATGTTTAGGTATATGATCTATTTCAAGTTGATTTTTATGTACAGAATGAGGCATGAATAGTTTCATTTTTTGCATATACATGTCCATTTGTTCAGGCACCATTTTTTGAGAATACTGTCCTTTATTGAATTACCTTGACTCCTTTGTCAAAAACCAGTTGGCCATAGACTCTGTTATATTCCACTGATCTGTATGTCTTTCCTTATGCCAGTCCCACACTGTCTTGATTTATGCTGAAGCTTTATAGTGAGCCTTGAAATCATAGATCCTTCAACCATTTTCTTCTTTAAAAAAATAATGCTTATTCCAAGTCCTTTGCTTTTGCACAGCAAGTTCAGAGTCAGTTTGTTGATTTCTAAAAAAAAGTCTGCTAGAACTTAGATTGGGGTTTTGTTGAATTTATTAATATAAGATCATTTTGGGGAGAGTTAACAGCTTAACTATATTGAGTCTTCTCACCCATGAACACAGTGTATATTTTCACTTAGGTTTACTTTGATTTCTTACATCACTGTATTGTAGTTTTCAGCATGCAGATTTTAAATCTGCTTTATTAGAGTTGTCCTTAAGTATTTTACTTTTTGATGCCACTGTAAGTCATATTTTTTTTGTAAGTCATACATTTTAAGATTCAATTTCTGGTCATTCATTGCTAATATAAAAAAATACAGTTGATTTGTCTATTTTGACCTTGTATTCTTGAACTAACTAAATTTTTAAATAACCTTTTTGTAGACTATTTGGTGTTTTCTGTTTAGACAATCTGTTTAAAAAAAAAAAGGCATTTTTATTTCTCTCTGTCCAAAGGACCTTATGAATTTCATTTCTTTTTCTTGCCTTATTTCTCTGTCAAGAGCCTCTAGTACGGTTTTGAATAGAAGTGGTGAGAGTCAACATCTGTGCCTGGTTCATGATCTTAGGGCAAAAGCATTCTGCATTAAGTGTGATACTAGCTGTAATGACTGAGTTCTTTTAGAGATTGATTTTCTCATTTGTAGCTTCTGGGAGATGACCTGACCACTGGTGCCGTGGGTTCTGACAGGTGGAAGGAAGCTGGAGGCTCACTTCTTAGTATGTGGGGGATACTCCTTCCTCTGTTGTGCTGTGCTTAGTTGCTCAGTCATATCCGATTCTTTGCAACCCCATGGACTGTAGCCCACCAGGCTCCTCTGTCTGTGGAGATTCTCCAGGCAAGAATACTGGAGTGGGTTGCCATGCCCTTCTCTGGGGGATCTTACCAACCCAGGGATCAAACCCAGGTCTCCTTCATTGCAGGCAGATTCGTTACCATCTGAGTCACCAGGGAAGCCCAAGAATACTGGAGTGGGTAGCCTATCCTTTCTCCAGGGAAATTTCCCAACCCAGGGATCGAACCAGGGTCTCCTGCATTGCAGGTGGATTCTTTACCAGCTGAGCTACCCGGGAAGCCCTCCTTCCTCTGTTAGTTGGTTCTTATTGCCCAACTCAATCCCACTCTCCACTGCTGGACATGGTGCCTCTCTGAGGGGATCAGTTTCTCCAGAGCTGAAACCTCCTCTCCAGCTTCTATTGACCTTGGGGGAATGCTGGTCCCCTGGCTTCACAGGGATGGGGTGGGGGTCCTAGAACAGCCTCTCCCTCTGTTGGCATAGCACAGTCCTTATTACCTACAGGAATCTGGTGCCTGTTATTTGCCTAGACTATGCAGGGCTCTATTGGATGAGTGAAAGTGAAGTGAAGTCACTCAGTCGTTTCTGACTCTTTGCGGCCCCATGGACTGTAGCCTACCATGCTCCTCCGTGCATGGGATTTTCCAGACGAGTACTGGAACATTACCATTACCTTCTCCAGAGGATCTTCCTGACCCAGGGATCAAACTTGGGTCTCCCACATTGAAGACAGATGCTTTACTGTCTGAGCCACCAGGGAAGCCTCTATTGGGTGAACCAGCTTTTTATACAACACTTAGATTTCTGTTTCCCCCTCTATGTTTTGTGGGACTCCTCTCCTTACTTGTCATCTCCAAAGAGAGTGTCTCCAAGGTGAGCACACATCTCATCCTCTCCTGCTGCCTCTCCTGTTTTGTGCTTTTGTAAGTATATTTCTGTTCTCTGCAGATTAATACCTACGTTCAATTGGTCATGTTTAACTTCCTGGAAGTTGTTAAAAAGCAGTTTATTTTCTAAAATAGTTGAGCTTTTGGTATGGTGAGGGGAATCATTTTGGTTTGATTATTGGTGCTACGTGCCTGCTAAGTTACTCAGTCGTGTCCAATTCTTTGTGGCCCTATGAACTGTAACCCACCAGGCTCCTCTGTCTATGGAATTTTCCAGGCAAGAATACTGGAGAGACTAGCCATTCTCTTCTCCAGGGGATCTTCTTGACCTGGGGATCAAACCCAGGTCTTCTGCATTGCAGGCAGACTCTTTACCCTCTAAACTGGGAAGCCCAATATTACTGGTATGATTAGTAAACCCTTTCATTGGAGACAAAAGTAAATTTTAGTTTCAAAATTAAATTTTTTCCGAGCCCCTGACAATTACAGATATTCTGAATTCAGCTTCAATTAGTTGTACGTTAAGTCTAAATTCTTAAATTTAGGAGTTAGTATTAATGTTGTTCATGTTTGTTATCAATTAATCTTTTCTATATTGAATTAAATAAGTTAGGAATAGGGGACTATTTAACCAGGTTCAGACCATGTTCTTATAAAATGTATTTCTAATTGAATGCCATTGTTTTTGTTTTTTTTTGTAACCCAGAGGCAATTTTTGTCTCCTTTATGCTAATTTACAAACAAACATTATGCCTAGGACTGAGCACGTACTCATGCAACACATTCGTATATACTCCCCACCCACCACCATTCATTCCACAAGTGACAACCTTTATTCCTGGGTAGCCATCATACAGATGTACCGTACTTAATTTTGCTTTTCAAACTCTAACTTCTTTTTTAGAAATAAGAATCACAGTTGATCAGCAGTTTTCAAGGAACCGCCTTCTGAATTGAATCTAGGCTCTGTGACATCCTCCTCTCATCTACCTGGACCATGCCTGCAGACACAGAAACAGTCATGCTCCTGAAATTTGAATTCAGCCCGGGAGTTTGTGAAAACAATAAAAATGCATTTTCTAGCTCCTACTTCCCCAGATTTTTCCAGTTCATTTTGCCGAGTGAGGTAGTTTGCACAGTCAGACACCTCTTCTTTCCCTTCGCTCTCTTCTTGTGGGGAGTGTGCTTTTTTCTAGGTGTTCTGGGGAAGTTGACTGTGTACCATAGGTCCCCTACATACGAATGAGTTCTATTCCAAGAGTGCCTTCATAAGTCCAGTTTGTTAAGTCCAACAAAGTTAGCCTAGGTACCCAGCTAACACAATCAGCTATAGACTCCTGTCCTGTAACAGATTTATAATACTTTTCACACAAATAACACATGCAATTTCACTCATTCCTGATGCTTATGGAAGGCACATTTACACCTTTGAAAGTTCGCAACTTTGAAGGTTCATATGTAGGGAACTTACTGTCCTACATGGTAAACCATGTTAATATTGTATATAATTCAGGACAGAATAAGCAGTCTGGTGTTTGTCACTTGCTTTATTGGTCTGGTGGGGGGAGCATTCACTTATTTCACCCATTCAACACACCTTGACTGAAAAGGACTGACTGACTGTTCAGGCCCTGCACAGGTTACTGAGAACCCTGAGGTCAGCAGAGAGTAAGATCCTGCTCTCGCTGAACGTACCTTCTAGTGGCAGAGAGAGAGAATAAACAAGTCAGGAAATCAGTATGAAACACAGGCAGAGAAGAGTAGGAAGAGGAAAGCAAAACAGGGAGGGGTGAGAGCTGCTTGGGCTCCTCAGGGGCTCAGGACACACCTTTCCATGGTGGTGTCTTCTCAGTTGAGACCTGCACAGAAAGAACTGGCCCTGGGGAGCTGGTGTGAGGGGCAAGGCTGTGAACCTTTTCAAAGAGCAGTAGACTCAGAGAACACCCTCAGATTTATCCAACCAGCTACACAATCTGGGAGAAGTCACTTATTCTGAGGTTGTGGTTTCTTGCTTGTAAAATGGGAATAAAAACACATGTTCAGCTTCAAATGATCATAGACAAGTATCAAATGAGAGAATTTTGTAAACTATGCACCCCTTTAAAATGAAAGGTGGCTGTTATTTTATTGAGCAGTGTGAACTTCCCAGCCAGCTAAAGGACTTACACTGAAGCTAGAGATAAAAACAGTGTGGTGCTGGCATAAGGAAAGACAAGCAGATAATGAAACAGAGTAGGGAGTCCAGTTTGTGATCGGTTTCTTTCCAATAGGGTTGCCATGCAGGAGCTCCTTCCTGGCATTTCTAGGGGTATCTATGTATTATTCCAAATCATAAGAAGTATCAGTTGAGAGATCAGGGTAAAGGGAAAACATCTGTGGGAATTAAAGTTTAACCATCAACATAGGCATTACTAAAAAAAAAAAAAAATCAAAGGCATCACTAGCTCAAAGGAATCATCTGACAAGTCAAAAGCAAGAATGGAATCAATGTCAAAGGTTAAGGTCAACATTTCTGAAGTAAGGACTAGAGCAGACAGGATGAACAGGGCCAGCATCAGATCAGTCATTCTCGCTTGTCACTGTTGCTTTGTTATGTATGTTTGTGGCCCTGTCTGCTATTAATACTAACTTATTCTTACAAGAAGCAATATACTGGACTTCCCAGGTGGCCCAGTGGTTAAGAATCCACCCTGTAATGCAGGGGACATGGGTTTGATCTTTAGTCTGGGAAGATTCCACATTCTGTGGGGCGACTGATCTATGTGCCACAACTACTGAGCTGTGCTCTAGAGCCCACGAGTCACAACTGCTGAAGCCTGCGCGCCCTGGAGTCCATGCTCTGCGATAAGAGAAGCCACCGCAATGAGAAGCCTGCACACCACAACTAGAGAGTAGCCTCTGCTTGCCGCAACTAGAGGAAGCCCACACACAACAACAAAGACCCAGCACAGCAATAAATTAATTAAAAAAAAATATTAGCGAGATTACAAACAATAGTACACTGTATAAAAATTCTGCAAATCTTGTTCCAAGAAATAAGTTTTGGAAGCAGTCTTTAATTTGGCAGTTTTGAACCATGGACTGTTACTAGGATATCTGAATGTTACGTTCTCTTAATAGAATCCAGTAGTGTTCCAGTGTTTGAAAATTTGCTGTAGGTTATAGTTCTTTGTAAATACTTCCGCAGAAAAAACGCAGAGACAAAATGTAAGTGTCGTTGTGGAATATTCCACTGTGAGATCAGTCGATCTAAAATCTGAATTAGGACAAGCAGTATCAATTTTAGCAGCAAAACCAAAATCAAGCAGACGAAATATTTTCATCTCTAGAAAAGGAAATGAGTCTATATGAAGCAGTGCGTAGTTTAACACCCAACTTGTATTTGCTTTGGACACACTCGGAATAGTTTGATCAACATCAGCATGACATGAAAGAATCTCTTCTCCATCTGGAACATTTGTCTTATGAAAAATACTAATGCTTATGTGTTTTAAAATCTCTTTTAAGAATAATTTTCAAATACAAAATACTTGTGACATCTCTCGGGTTTTAAATGATATTTATTGGGCATTCATTTACTGCTAATGTTTTATAATCAGATTTCTGTATCAGATGGAGATTACTTTTTACATGTATTGAAATATATGATATTGTCACAATGTATTTGTTCATAATAATAGTAACCCACACATTTATTATTATATCTTACTTTATCAAAGTAACCCCTGAAACAACTTTTTTTTTAATGATTTATTTCCTTATTTATTTTATTTTTGGCTGCACTGGGTCTTTGTTGCTGTGGGCAGGCTTTCTCTAGCTACAGTGAGACTGTCTGTTGCAGAGCAAGGGCTCTAAACACTTGGGCTTCAGTAGTTGTGGCTCATAGGCTCAGTAGTTGCCTCGAGGCACGTGGGATCATTCTGGACCAGGGATCGAACCCACGTCCCCTGCATTGGCAAGCAGTTTCCTAACCACTGGACCACCAGGGAAGCCCCTGAAATTTCTTAATATAACCCTATCACAGAAGTGATTCAATGTTTCATGATAACTCATTATTGTTTAAAATCATGTAATAAAGTGTGGTGAAAAATATAGAATAATATGTAATTTGGCAATTCCAATTTCTTGTTCTCAAATCCTAAGATTAATAACTGTCAGGAATTTGGAAAAATTAAAAATTTCTGATGAAAGTGCTGGTAATTCGATAGGCAAAGGTTAGTTTTGACAACAAATAGTTCTCAATCAAATGCAAAAAAAATTCCACTCTTATATCCACCATATACATAACGAAGCTTGAAATGCCTTGCAGGCCTAAATGTAAGAATTAAAACTGTAACACTTTTAGAGATGGAGAAAAAGACTTAGTGACCTTATGTTGTGGACTGAATTAAGTTCCCACTCCACCCCTGTATTCATATGGTGAAGCCCTAACTCCCAATGAGATGGGATTAGGAGATGGGGCCTTGATAAGGTGATTAGAATTAGATGAGGTCATCAGAGTGGGGGGCTCATGATGGGATTAGTGCCCTTATAAGAAGAGGAAGACAGGGGTGGGTCTCTCTTACCATCTCTAAAGCATGATGAAATTAAAGAGCTAAATAAATGAAAACATATTCCCTGTTGCTGAATTTAAAGACTGAATATTATTAAGATGTCAGTGATCTACAGAGTCATTGCAATTTCTTTCAAAAACCTATTTTTTGTAGAAACAGAAAAATCCATCCTAAAATGCTTAAAGAATCTCAGGGGATCCTTGATTGCTGAAACAGTCTTAGAAAAAGAAAAGCAAATTTGGAGACCTAAGACTTTTTGATATCAAAACTCACCATGAAGCTACAGTAATCAAAACAGTGTGGTTCTGGCATACAGACATATACCAATAGTCAGATGATTTTCGACAAGGGTTGTTCCAAGACCATTCAGTGGAGAAGGGACAGTCTTTTGAATAAATGGTGTTGGGTAAACTATATATCCACATGAAAAAAATGAAGTTGGACCCTAACGTAACACCATATACAAAAATTAACTCAAACTGGATTAAAAATATATATATATATAAACATAGGGGCTAAAACTATAAAACTCTGAGAAGACAGCAAAGAAAACATAGGGAGAAGTTTTCATAACATTGTATTTGGCAGTGATTTCTTAGATACGACATGAAAGACACAGGCAACAAAAAACAGATAAACTGAACTTCATGAAAATTAATAAAAGCTTTTGTGCATTAAAAGACACTACAACAGAGTGAAAAGGCAATCCACAGAATGGGAGAAAATATTTTCAAACCATATATCTGATAAAGGATTAATGTCTAGAGTATATAGAGAATCCCTAAAACCCAACAGCAATTAGAATCAGACAGCTTGATTCAAAAATGAGCAAAGAACTTGCACAGACATTTCTCCAAAGAAGGTATTCAGATGACCAATAAGGACATGATTCTCAGTGGCACTAATCTTCGGGGAAATGCACAGCAAAACCATAGTGAGATACCACCTCATACCCACTAGGAAAAAGACGAAACTGGAAAATAAGAGTTAACGAAGATAGGAGAAATTGGAACTTTGTGCACTGTTGGTAGGAATGTCAACTGGTACAGCTGCTGTGAAAAACAGTATGATGGTTCCTCAGAAAACTAAAAATAGGTTTGTCGTATGATCCCACCAATTCGTCTTCTTGGTATATACCCAAAAGAATCAAAGGCGGAGTCTTGAGGAGAGATTTGTACAGCCCATGTTGATAGCAGCATTTTCACAACTAAAATGTGGAAGCAACCCAAGTGTTCGTTGAGAGGTGAGTGGATAAGCGAACTATGGTATATGTACAATGGACCAAAGAGTAGCAGTGCCCGGGCTTCTGATTGCAGTGGCTTCTCTTGTTGTGGAGCACGGGCTCTAGGGCTTGCAGGCTTCAGCATTTGCAGCACAGGGGCTCAGTAGTTGTGGCCCAAGGGCTTAGTTGCTCCATGGCATGTGGGATCTTTCCAGACCAGGGATCAAACCCATATCTCCTGCATTGGCAGATGGATTTTTTTTTTTTTTTTTTTTTTGCCACTGAGGCCCCAGGGAAGCCCTATACAATGGACTTTTATTCAGCCTGAAAAAAGGAACGAAATTCTGACCCACACAACAACATGGGTGAACCTTGTTTGACATTATGCTAAATGAAAAAAAGCCAAGTACTGTATGGTTCCACTTCTATGAAGTACCTACTAGAGTAGTCAGAATCATAGAGACGGAAGTAGAATGGTGGTTGCCAGGGCCTGGGAGGAAAAGGGAATGGGGTATTAATGTTTAATGGGTACAGAGTTTCAGTTTTGCAAAGTGGAAAGAGTCCTGGGAAAGGATGGTGGTGACGGTTGCACAGCAATGTAAATGTACTTAATTCCACTGAGGTGGTCGTTTTATGTTGTGTGTCTTTTGCCATGATTAAAAAAAACTCAGAAAACCCTTTACACAGATGTGTGTAGTATTCCTGTTTATAGTAGCAGAATATTGGAAGCAGCCCAGATGTCCATCAACTGGTAAATGAGTAAATGAATTGCAGTATAGCCATACTATGAAATAACATTATTTAGTAATAAAAGGAATGAAATAGCAATCCTTCCAGCTGTGTGGCTGGTTCTCAGAGTATTATGCTAAGCATAAGAGTCAAACAGAAAAGACTAAATGCTGTATGATTTCATTCATATGAACCATTAGAAAAAGCAAAGCAATGGGGACTGCAGGCAGATCAGTGGTTGCTGGGAAGGGAATTGAGTGCAGAGTGGTGCAAGGAATATTTTTAGAGAAAGGAAACTGATATCTATCTTGATTGTTACAGTGCTTACACGGCTACATACAGTTTCAAAAATTAACCAAACTGGGGACTTCTCTGGTGGTCCAGTGGCTAAGACTCCGCACTCCCAATGCAGGGAGCCCAGGTTCGATCCCTGGTCAGGGAACAAGGTCCCACATGCCACATCTAAGACCCAGCACAGTCAAACAAATAAATAATAAAAATTAACTGTATACTTAAAATGAGTGAATTTAATTGCATGTAGATAATGCCCTAATTAAAAGTAAAGAGAGGAAATTTTTCCTGAGGCAGTCAGATTTTTGTGGTTTTACAGAAAAAGGCATTTGTAGAAGCTCATAAATGTGACCTTTCTGTTAGCAAACCTTCTTTTCTACTAAAAGGAGGAAGTTAATGGAGATATTCATCCGGGCAGAGTTTGATTTGTAGTTGCTGCATTGTTAGCGATGGAGAAGGCAATGGCACCCCTCTCCAGTACTCTTGCCTGGAAAATCCCATGGACGGAGGAGCCTGGTATGCTGCAGTCCATGGGGTTGCGAGAGTCGGACACAACTGAACGACTTCACTTTAACTTTTCACTTCATGCATTGGAGAAGGAAATGGCACCCCACTCCAGTGTTCTTGCTGGAGAATCCCAGGGATGGCGGAGCCTGGTGGGCTGCCGTCTATGGGGTCGCACAGAGTCGGACACGACTGAAGCAACTTAGCAGCAGCAGCAGCAGCATTGTTAACGATATCTTGTAGCAGAATTCTAAGTTTGACTTAAGAGCTCTTGTAACCAGGCCAGCTTATCATTTGCGTTCCCCCAGATAGACACTAAGAAAGGTTTACTGTTCAGTTTTGACATACCATGTTGTTTCTCTTAACATTTTATTTTTTTAATTAATTACCACTTGTTTCATGGATTTAAATGTGCAGCTGATATGCATTATAATGTAGTTCAGTTTGTACATTCTAATTCTGCATGTGAAGTGAGCTCAGACTAATGGGAGGTTGTTTTGCCAGGTTTTCATTATGACTTTTGACCTTTAAAATCAATCTGTAAAGGAATAGCTTATCAACATGCATATACTGAGAGTGTCTAGACACACATACACACACACACAACCAGACCATAAAAATGGATAACCAAAAATTTAAAGGCCTTACTGCCTAGGTTTTCAGTGTTTAATAAAAACTGTTTTTGATCCAAAACCACTTTAGTTAAGCTATATGGGATACAGTCACAGTTTTTATTTTTAATGGAAGAGTAACAGTTGAGAAAATTTTATATTGGTGTAGATATTTCATACATATGCATATTTAAACATCTGAACTGTATTAATTTCACACATATGTGAGGGCTTTCTCAGGCAAAATGTCCAGTAAACAGTAGCCCTTCCTAGGGAGCAAAGGCTTCTTATTTGAAGGTAGAAACTGTGGATTAAGAACTCCCATGAAGTTAAAAGATGCTTGCTCTGTGGAAGAAAAGCCCTGACCAACCTAGACAGCATATTAAAAAGCAGAGATATTACTTTGCCAACAAAGGTCCATCTATTCAAGTCTATGGCTTTTCCAGTAGTCATATATGGATGTGAGAGTTGGACCATAAAGATAGCTGAGCGCCAAAGAATTGATGCTTTTGAACTGTGGTGTTGGAGAAGACTCTTGAGAGTCCCTTGGATGGCAGGGAGATCAAACCAGTCACAGGAAATCAGTCCTGAACATTCTTTGGAAGGACTGGTGCTGAAGCTGAAACTTGAATACTTTGGCCACCTGATGCAGAGAACTGACTCATTGGAAAAGACACTGATGCTGGGAAAGATTGAAGGCAGGAGGAGAAGGGGACGACAGAGGATAAGATAGTTGTATGGCATCACTGATGTGATGGACATGAGTTTGAGCGAGTTCTGGGAGTTGATCATGGACAGGGAATCCTGGTGTGCTGCAGTCCATGGGGTCCCAGAGAGTTGGACTGAACTGAGCCGAAGGTCCTCCCTGGTGATCTAGTGGTTAAGAACCCATATTCCAATGCAGGGGACTCGGGTTCGATCCCTGGTCAGGGATCCCACATACCGCAAGGCCACACAACTAAGCCCGTGTGCCACAACTACTGAGCCGATGCACTTTGAGCCTGTGCGTGGCTACTAGAGAGAAGCCTGTGCACAGCAACGAAGACCTCATGAAGCCAAACAAGAGAAATATGGGGACTTCTTTAGTGGTCCAGTGGTTAAGACTCTGCACTTCCCATGCGTGGGAGTTGCTCTGATCCCTCGTTGGGGAACTAAGATTCCCACATGCTTAGGGGTGCTGGAAAAAAAAAGAACTAGAAAATGTGTTGTAAATTAATTGGGGAAAGTATTTCTAAAAATGCTTTGTAAAATTAAAAGTCATATAAAAACGAGAACCTCCCAGAGGCAAGGTGCTCACACAGGCTGTGATACATGGTAGACTCTTAGAAGTTTGTGGAGAGAAACACTACACATTCATGGGTTTTGTGGGCCAAGAATACCCCAGTGACCTATGATGAGGATAAAAATAATGTTTCCCGCAAATGCCTGCAAAATCATCATCGGCAAATTCAGGCTAAAATTAAAGCAGTCAGTCCCGATACTCATAGAAAACCTACCTAATGTTGAGGTCTGAAGTTCTGACAAAAGTGTGTTCTGTATAAAGATACAGAGTATTAACATCACTCCAAAAAGTTGAGGTCCGTCTGCCTGTCCTGCCACCATCCCCCGTTTCTTCCTCAATTTTTTTTCTCTGTAGTTAAGCCTTTTCTGGAACTTCATATCCTTGAAATTATGAAATACCCACAGTTTTATGTGAAGGCTTTATTCACTTAGCATGTGCTTGAGATTCCCCTGTGTTGCTTATATGAGTAATTCCTTATTGTTATGTGCTGAATATGTTTCATTGTATACCCATGTCACAGTTTGTTCGTTTGTTCCCTTATTGATGGATATCTGCATTGGTCCCAGTTTTGTTTATTATAGATGATAAGGATATATGACTTAAAGGCCCCTGGAGACAGAAAAGCAGAGTGTTTCAAGAAGGATGGAGGAATAGGAGCACTGAACAGAGGAATTAGGGAGCATTCTATGAGGCTAGTGGTGTTTGAGCAGGAAGAGGTGGGCAGTAGGCTCTTAGCACAAACGGCAATGTCAGAATGGGAAATACAGGGTGTATTGGGGCTGATAAGCCCACTGGTGGACAGCAGACCATGTGGAAAAGTGCATGTTATGAAATTAATTAAAGTAAACCGATGCTGTCTTTGCAACTCAGCTGCCTCGTGGAAGAGAAGGCTAGAAGGACTTCGCTGGTAGTCCAGTGGTTAAGAATCCACCTGCCAATGCAGGGGACATGGGTTCGATCCCTAGTCCAGGAAGATCCCACATGCCACAAGGCAGCATGTGAGCCACAACTACTGAAGCTTGCACGTCTAGAGCCATGCTCTGCAACAAGAGAAGCCGCTGCAATGAGAAGCCCACACACCACCACAAAGAGTAACCCCTGCTCACTGCAACTAGAGAAAGCTGACTCACAGCAACAAAGACCCGGCGCAGCCAAAAATAAATAAATAAATAAATAAATAAATTTTTTTTAAAAAAAAGATAAGGTTAGAGAAACCAATGGGGACCCAGATGACAGAAGAACTTCTATGCTCTGCTAAGCAATTACAATTCACTTTTGCAGTGGAAGTCTCAGAGCTGGAAATATTTGATCAGATCTCTGCTTTGGAAGACATTGGAAGGAAGGGATTTGAAGGGGAAGGGAGACTGGGAGGAGGAGGAAAGGGAGGGACTAACCACTTCAGATCCTGTTTTAAGAATCAAGAGGCAGAATAGGGAGGGTGCATGGGTGACAGCATAGGAAAGAGCTGGAATGGTGACTGAGAGTCAACAGGCAGGACTGGACAGGGTTGGAAGGAGACCCATGGGAGATGCTCATCATGTTGATAGAATGTTGGTTAAATGAGGGGATGAATTGAAGAACAAAAAGGCATGGATGCTGACTCTGGGGGACCCTAAAGGGACTCCACTGGTAACGAATCTACCTGCAATGCAGAGACCGCGGTTTGATTCCTGGTTGGGAAGATTCCCCCAGCGAAGGGATAGGCTACCCACTCCAGTATTCTTGGGCTTCCCTGGTGGCTCAGACAGTAAAGAATCTTCCTGCAATGTGGGAGACCTGGGTTCGATCCCTGGGTTGGTAAGATCCCCTGGAGAAGGGAAAGGCTACTCACTGCAGTATTCTTGCCTGGAGAATCCCACGGACAGAGGAGCCTGGCAGGATACAGTCCCAGGGGTCACAAAGAGTCGGACACAACTGAGCGACTTTCACTTTCACTTGTATCAAATGAGACTTTCTGTTAATGGGTCAGGCAGCTGCACCCTTGTATTACTGGGTTGGTGATATATTTATCACTCATGTGTAAGCACTTACACACCTCAGTCCTAGATTGTGCTGCAGTAGACAGACATCAGAAGATACTCCTGAGATGAAATTCACTTTTCCTGGTTTTTTAAAAGATTTTTTTTTAATGTGGACCTTTTTTTTTTTAAGTTTTAATTGAATTTGTTACAGTATTGCTTCTTTTTTATGTTTTGGATTTTTGGCCACGAGGCATGTGGGATCTTGCGTCCTCCAGACCAGGGATCAAACCCACACCCCCTGCATTGGAAGCGAGGAGTCTTAACCACTGGACCGCCAGGGAAGTGCCTGCTTTTCCTTATTCGTTGAACCTCATGCTTCTCAAGTATCTCCAGTAATTTATTTTGCTTTTATATGGAAATAATTTCAAACTGTAAAAAAGTCCGCAAATACTGCAAAGAGCGCCCATACATTCTTTATCCAGATACCTCTGTTGTTAACATGTGCTGTTTTTAGTTTCATGTGTGCATGCTGTCTCTTCTTCCCCTTCCTCCCTGTGTATACACACACTCTGTCGCTGCACTCCCTTTTTCTGTCCGTACCCCACACCGCAACACACTTGTTTTTTTTCTTAGCCATCCAAGAGGAAGTTATCGACATCATGATCTTTAATCCCTAAATACTCTAAAGGTATTGATATTCTCTAGTAAACTGTGGTATAGTTATCAACTTCAGTAATTTTACATTGATATAATACAGTAATCTCCTATTCATATTCCAGTTTTATTATTTGATCCAATATTATCTTTATAGCTTTTTTACCTCTAGTATAAGATCCAGTCTGTGATAATGTGTTGCAACTAATTTTCAATGTCTCTTTAGTCTTTTTTATGACAATGACATTTTTGAAGGACACCAGCCCTTCACCCCACTTTTTTTTCAATAAGGTATTTTTTTTTCATTTGGGTTTGTCTGATGTTTCTTCATGATTACATTCAAGTTATACAATCCTGACAGAATACTGCAGAAGTGATGCTGTGCCCTTCTCAGGATATCAATCTCAGGAGAGACACTTTAAGATCATGCAGATATCCTGCACTTCATCAAAGTATCTCCTCTGATTTAGCATCTCTTGATATTTTTGCATCAGTTCTTCTTCATGTGATGATTACCAATGGGTAATTTGCCAATTCCATCTCTCTCTACCATTTCCTACTGAGCATTTAGCCAGAATTAAGAGCTCTTCCCTCCTCTCTCTGTATTATGTATTGATGCAGACCCATGGGTTCCTGTCTTTTTTCAAAAGTTTAAAATGTATTATTGCCCCTTAAATTACTTTGGTGCTCACATACTTGGTCAGTAGGAGCCCTTTCCACCTGGTTCCTGTGTCCTTGTGACATGCCACCATCACCTCTTGAGCAGTTTCCTACTTTCTTGTAGGAAACTCTGTAAGAGTTTCTTGTAAGATACTCTGGGCTCATTTTGTGCCTCTTTTACCCCAGCCCCAGCAATACTGGAAAATATGTGCATGGATATACACATATATGTCATATACATGCATACATGTAAACATGCACACGTTTATACATACTTCCTTTAGAAATCCCAAGTCCAAGGACTTCCCTGGTGTCCAGTGACTAAGACTCTTTGCTCCCAATGCAGAGGTCCCAGGTTCGATCCTTGATCAGGGAACTGGATCCCACATGTCACAACTAAGAGTTCGCATGCTTCAACTAAAGGTCCCGCATGCCACGATGAAAATTGAAGATCCTGTGTTGCAAGCAAATAAATAAATATTTCTTGAAAAAGAAAGAAATAGGAAACGTAATAGAAAATAGCCACTAAAAATTTTTTAAAAAAAGATATGCCACGCCCATACTCGTATCTCCAGTTTCATTCCATCCCCTCAGGGTCCCCCTTGCCGTCTCCCATTCCAATATTTGCATATCTTCCAACTGCATCAACACTTTTACTAATTTGCTAAGCGTTGTCGTGTATCCAGACATTTTCAGAATTACTTCAGTCATTCAACTACAGAAGCAAACCTACTGAAGGGTCTGGGATTTTTTTTTTAATTCCACCACCCACCCCAATATTCCACCCAAGATTGGGAATATAGGTTCATAAATTGCTTGTTTGCACTTTGCTTTTTTCACTATTTTCACTGGAAATTATTCCATATCAGTTCTTTGAGATCATTGTTCTTTCTTGTAACTGCTTAGTTACATTGACTACATAGCATAGTTTATTCAGCCAATTTATAACCAAATTATTCAACCAATTTCCTATACTTAGACATTTGGATATTTGGCAATAAAATATCCTAATAACAAATAAAGTGGCAATGAGTAATCTTGTACATAAATATTTTTGCAATGTTGGAGGTATATCTTCTGAATTCCTTGAAGTGGGATTGCTGGCTCAAAGAGTAAACAGATATATATTTTTGTTAAATACTGGCACATTTGCTTCTGGAAGAGTTGGACCATTTTTCATTCTCACTAGTGGTGTGTGAGTGCCTATTTCTATAGTCTCACCAACAGAGTATTTCATCAAGCATTTGAATGTTTTTGCCAATCTAATGGTGAGAGACAATATTTCATTTTATTTTGCATCATGAATGGAACTGAACATCTTTTTATGTGTATAGGGGGTAATTGAATGTTTTTTCGTGTGTTTTTATGTGTATAGGGGGTAATTGAATGTTTTTTCGTGTGTGTGTGTGTGTGTGTGTGTGGTCTGTCTTTGGGTGTAATGAACTATTTAGTCATAGCTTTGCTGATTTTCCTATAGAATTTTGGCCTTTTTTTCCTTTACTTTGTTTTACTTGTCTACTAGGGACATTAGCCTTTTATCTGTGATACACTTTACAAATATTTTCTCCTGGTTTCGCATTTGTCTTCACTGTGCCATGCAATGGATTTTTATTTTTAAGTGATCAGATTTATAAATCTTTTATTACATATGGATTGTGAGTCATAGTGAGTCATAATGCCTTTGTCTACACCCAGGTTTTGGAGGAATTCATCCATGTTTTCCTTTGGTATGTGTTTAGGTTCATTTTTCACATTAGCTATCTGATCCATAAGAATGGGTCTAGTTTATCTTTTTCCATTTGTCCCACCACCATTTTTTTTGAAAGCTTATTTCTGCCCCAGTAATTTGAATGTGTGTGCTCAGTCACTCAGTTGTATCTGACTCTTTGCAACCCTTTGGACTGTAGCCCACCAGGCTCCTCTGTCCGTGGAAATTTTCAGGCAGGAATACTGGAATGGGTTGCCATTTCTTCCTCCAGGGGAATTTGAATACTACCATTACCAAAAATAAATGATTTATTCGATCGCCTCGGGTCTTAATTGCATCATGCAGGATCTTTTGTTGCGATGTGCGGGCTCTCTAGTTGTGGCACTTGGGCTTAGTGGCCTCTCGGCATGTGGGATCTTAGTTCCTGGACCAGAGATAGGACCTGTGTCCCCTGCATTGCAAGGCAGATTCTTAACCACTGGACCACCAGGGAAATCCCTGATTACTACCTTTATCATCTGCTAGATTTCTGTGTGCAGTTAGGGATATTTCAGGACTTTGTATTTCTTGAAGTACCGATGGTTCCATCTGAGTTTTCATTAAACATTTATGTCTCAAAGGCTGTCATGTTCCAGGGTTTACAGCACAGAGGACTATTTAGGCCTCCTACCCCTTTCGAGATGGAGGGATATGTCCTTATTATCTTCCTACTTACGCTTTCTGAATTTTCCAAAATTTCTTGACACCAGCCAAAAATAGTTTTAGTCTTTAAGAAAAATTTAAATGTATTATCAGTTTTCAAACAGCAAACTTGAGCATGAATTTTTAATACCCATCCCCCCCCCCCCAAATACTGCCATTGGTATTCTCCCTTTGCTTCATGTCCCCTCAATAAAAGATGTTTCTGAAAGCTGCAGATAATAGAGGTGAAAAGAGGACAGTGGCAGGCCAGCCAGCCCGTCTTAAGAGACCATCTGCTCTGGGCTGTGTTCTGCTTCCTGTGGCTTTTAAGCACCACCACCTTCTTCTTGTGAGTTAGCAAGTGTAAGGTACAGGGAAGAGGGAAGTGCAAGAATAACATTTCTGAACTTGAACAATTGAGTAGCCTGAGTGCTTTATAGGTAACATTTTTCAAACAGCGGTACCCAACCCTTTTTGGCACCAGGGACCAGGTTCATGGAAGACAATTTTTCCACTGACCGGGCTGGATCGTGGTTTCAGGATGATTCTCATAAGGAGCTTGCAACCTAGATCCCTCTCATGCACAGTTCACAATGGGTTTCGCTGTCCTGTGAGAATCTACTGCCCCCATTGATCTGACAGGATGCGGAGCTTGGTGGGTAATATGAGCGATGGGAAGCTGCTGTGAATACAGATGAAACTTGGCTCTCTCGCCCACCGCTCACCTCCTGCCATGCGGCCTGGTTCATCACCCAGTACAGGTCCATAATCTGGGGGTTGGGGACCCCTGTTTTAAAGCACTCTCTTCCTAGAGAAGGCTGACCCAGGGGCATGCTCATGTTCTCTCTCTTGCTATCCACCCTTTTCTCTGTGCTGGAATGGCCTCCCTTAGGGGGAATAACTGGATTTTTTATGCTTTTCATAATGTGGGGCTATAGTTTTAAAAAAAAACCTGTAAGACTCATTTAGAGGAGACAGGACTCACATTGGCCATGTGGTCTCTGTTTTTATCAAGTTCTATTTCAGGGAACATACTTTCTTAAGGAAAATCAGGACATGTAATCTGATCTAATTCAACATGTCAAATCCTATAAAGCTTTAAAAATGAAGCCAGGTTTAATGATAATCTTGACAAGTCACTTTTTTGGAATAGAAGAGAATTATATGAAGATGGGGTATGGTTGTGTCTTTGCGACTCTATGGACTGTAGCCTGCCAGGCTCCTCTGTCCATGCAATTTCCCAGGCAAGAATACTGGGGTTGCCATTTCCTACTCCAGGGATCTTCCCAACCCAGGGATCAAATCCATGTCTCCTGCATTGGCAGGCAGACTCTTGACCGCTGAGCCACCCAGGAAGCCCTGGGGTATGTTCCTTAAGTGTATTCAGATTCACAAGTAGTGTGACGGCAGACAGACTCAAGAATTCTGTTCTCCTGTGTATCTATTAGGCAGGTAGCTAAGTAACAATGCTATTTTGTGATTTAATGTAATCCGTACCACTGCTTTGTTATGATTGCTCTGCTAGTCTGTTGTACTCTTCTGTTAGGGCTGTTGTTTAGTCGTTCAGTCATGTCTGACTCCAGAGAAGGCAATGGCACCCCACTCCAGTACTCTTGCCTGGAAAATCCCATGGATGGAGGAGCCTGGTAGGCTGCAGTCCATGGGGTCGCTGAGTCGGACATGACTGAGCGACTTCACTTTCACTTTTCACTTTCATGCATTGGAGAAGGAAATGGCAACCCACTCCAGTGTCCTTGCCTGGAGAATCCCAGGGACGGCGGAGCCTGGTGGGCTGCCGTCTATGGGGTCGCACAGAGTCGGACACGACTGAAGCGACTTAGCAGCAGCAGCATGTCTGACTCTTTTCTACCCCATGGACTACAGGGCACCAGGCCTCCTGTCCTTCACTGTCTCCTGGAGTTTGCTCAGACTCATGTCCATTGAATCAATGATGCCATCCAACCATCTCATCCTCTTACCGCCCTCTTCTCCTCCTGCCCTCAATCTTTCCTGGCATCAGGGACTTTCCCAATGAGTCTGCTGTTCATAACTCTATCAAAATAAAGACCAGGGATTTTCATTAAAACTTTTTTCTTTTAAACACTCTTAGATTCGTGTCTATCTGTGCACAAGTCTGGTACTGAAGATTCCTCTGAATAGGCTTGCTGTAAGTAAACGTTTAGACTTCAGTTCACAGTGAGGTCTTTAACCTGCACCTCCAGACAGCAGCTGCCTGTATTGTTTGATTGCTAGTTAAGTGTTAATAGAATTAAGAGTGTTAAAAATTTTTATAGGCTTAGTCTTCCAATTACTCTCAGCACCTTTCATGTTGTTCCTCTATTTGCATTTCAGTCTCACAGCCACCAGCACAGTAGGGAAGAGAAACCTGAGTCCCAGTCGAGCAGAAGCCGGCCTGGAGGCCCGAGTATCGGGGGAGATTTCTGACACTGAGCTTGAGCAGACAGATGCCTGTGCAGAACCCCCCTCAGAGGGAAGAAAAAAGGCCAAGAAACTAAAAAGGATGAAGAAGGACCTTTCTCTGACAGGTTTGTATCAAGTCTCACCAAGGGCCTGGAGCTGAGTCCTCTACAGTGCTCTAGAAACTCTAATTTGGGGGGAGAAATTACATCAGGGCTTCAGTTGATGGCCAAACCCATGTAGCCCAAAACGGGACCAGATGTTTTTTGGATCATTTTCATTTTAATTTGAGGAATCCCTTAACAGCCCTGGCTCTGGATAGCATGAGGCTTGGCAGGGGCCTCCTTGTTAAAGATGATCAGTCCATTTTGGTAACCGTCTCTCTCTCCTCCATTGTTTAGAGGCTTTGTGATGTGTGTAAAGTCACCTCAGTATTTTAAATGTGTATGTGAGTTTGCACAGAGCTCTACTCCTACACGTATTATCTTCAGTAGAGTTTTCACTGTTCCCAGCCCAACCCCAGGCAGCCTGAATTTCTCTTGTAAGCAGAGTTACGTAAGAAGCAAAGGAAATGGGAAATGAACACAGGTTGTGAACCCACTGTGTTCTAGATGGTGCAGTAGGAGCCTTCTCTCTCCTGGTTGAATTTCACTCTCACAACCTCCCTGACCTAGGAACTCATCCTTGTTTTAGTGATGCAGATGTCTGGGCTCAGAGTGGCAAAGAAATGCGCATGTAGCTAGTAAGAAGCAGAGCAAGGACTTCCCTGGTGGTCCAGTGGTTAAGAATCTGCCTGCCAGTGCAGGGGACACGGGTTTGATCTCTGGTGTGGGAAGATCCCACATGCCACAGGGGCCAGCTATCCCCTAGAAAAGTCGGGGACAAGAGATGCCACCACAATGAGAAGCCCATACACCACAATTAGAGAGTAATCTCCCCCGACCCTGCTGCAGTTGAGAAAGACCACGCACAGCAGTGAAGACCCAACACAGCCAAAAAAGTAATTAATTAAAAAAAATTGTTTTAAAGTTAAGTATAAATAATTTTTTAAAAAGGAGCAGAAAAAAAAACCAAAAGCAGAATGAGAAAGTGAGCTTAGTCCCACATCCCCTCCGTCCCCCAGACATGCTTTGGAGGCCCCAGGAGCTCACCCAGACCTTCTGCAGGCCCAAGTGCTAGGCAAGGAAGGGGCTTGTGGGGCAGCCAGAGCCTGAGAAAGGCCCTGCTTAGGAGATCCGACCAGAACTTGTTCAGCAAGCTGTCACAGCGACAGAAAGGACAGCTGCTGCTGACAAAGTGCTTGTGGAGGGCCCGGCACTGCCCCTCACACTTGACTGAAACACTTTCCTTCAAATCTCTGAGGTAGACATATGGTCCATTTTACAATGAAGAAAACGGAAGCCCGAGAGAAGGCAGTGTCTTCAGCAAGTGGTGTTGGCCAAGCTGGACAGCTGCATGTAAATCAGTGACATTAGAAGACTCCCTCACACCATGCACAACAGTAAACTCAAAATGGCTTAAGACTTAAGTATAAGACATGGCATCGTAAAACTCCTAGAAGAGAACATGGGCGAAACATTATCTGACTTAAGTCTTAGCAATGTTTTCTTAGGTCAATCTCCCAAGGCAGTAGAAACAAAAGCAAAAATAAACAAATGGGGCCTACTCAAACTTAAAACCGTTTTACCATCTGAGACACTAGGGAAGCCCTTATACAGCAAAGGAAACTATAAACAAGTTGAAAAGACAAAATCTATGGAATGGGAGAAAATGTTATAAACGATGCAATTGACAGAGGCTTAATTTCCAAAATATACAAGCAGCTCATGCTTAGTCAACAACAGAAAAGCAAACTACCCAGTCAACAAATGGGCAAAAGACCTAAGTAGACATTTCTCCAAAGAAGGCATACAGATGAGAAGATGCTAGATATCACTAATTGTTAGAGAAATGCAAATCAAAACTACGATGAGGTATCGCCTCACACTGGTCAGAATGGCCATCATCAAAAAGTCTACAAATAATAAATGCTATAGAGGGTGTAGAAAAAAGTTGGTAGGAACGAAAGTTGGTACAGCCACTATGGAGAACAGCATGGAGGTTCCTTTAAAATCTAAAAATATACTTGCCATATGATCCAGCCTGGACATATATCTGGAGAAAGCTAATTCTAAAAGATACACACACTTCAGTGTTCATAACCACACTGTGTACAATAACCAAGACATGGAAGCAGCCTGGATGTCCATTGGCAGATGAATGGATAAAGATGTGGTACATATATACATGGGATATTACTAAACCGTAAAAAAGAATGAAATAATGCCATTTGCAGCAACATGGATGCACCTAGAGATCATCGTACTAAGCCAAATGTCAGAGAAAGACAAATACAATATGATATCCCTTCTGTGTGGAATTTAAAATACGATACAAATGTACTTATTTACAAAACAAAAACAGATTCACAGACATAGAAAACAAATTTATGGCTATCAAAGGGGAAAGGGGGCCGGGGAGGGACAAACTATGAGTCTGAGATTAGCAGATACAAACTGCTATGTATAAAATAGATAAACAAGGTCCTAGTGTTGGGGGGCTATATTCAATATCCTGTAATAAACCATAATGGAAAAGAATATGAAAAACATCTGTATGTATATATATAACTGAAGCACTTTGCTGTAGACCAGAAACTAACACAACATTGTAAATCAACTATACTGCAATTAAAAAATTTTTGAAGAAAGGAGGGAGGGAGGAAGGAAAAGAGGAAAGGCAGAAACCGAGGCCTGAAGATTGTGTGACTTGCCCAAGGTCACAGAGCACTTAAGTCAGGCCTGCAAGAAAGTGGATATTATTAAGCGCAGTTACGTGTTGTCTCCTTAGGATGAGGGGATGCCTGAGAGGGAAGTTACTCCTCTCCTGTATCTGACTTCGTGACAGTCACCCCCGTTAGTTGGAACCAACAGTCAGGTCAAAGGATAGAAGTGGAGCCCTGGAACTTGATTCACACCCAGGCCAAGCATCCATTGTGTTTTGGTTAATTCCTCTTTTTACATGTGGCTTGATCTGCCTGCAGGGCATTTTCTGAATCTCATTGATATTAATGAAATCAAAGACAGCAGAAATGTCACAGGTGCCATTTATGCATTGTGCTGAAGCTGCACTTCAACTGAAAACATAAGTTCTTATTTGAAGTCTGGGCTGTGTGTTTTCACTGTCTCCTTGAATCTGTGAGTCTCCCCTCCTTTCCCTCATGTAAGTATTAGAGAAGTTTTTAATCTGTAACATTGTCTTCACCTCTGATGCCTTGTTGCCCCTGTCACATTGTACCTGCCCCACAAATGTTAGATACTAAATGTTAGCATGGCTTTCAGAGCTCACCCAGAACATGACCAGGATCGGGGGAGCGTTTCCCTTCTTGTATAGCTTTCCTTCGCTTCTCAATCTCCTGAATATTATTTAATTATCTGTTACTTCTCAGGGACAGGATTTTAGGTTTTTTCCTTTCTGTCTCAGCACAGTCTCAAAGATATTAAAATACCTAATAATAGATTGCATTAATAGATTAGCTCCTTTTATAACTTTCATCATTTTAAGTGAAAACTTTCTATGAGTTATTTGGGGTTTTGAATTTATAACACCATCATTTAAATAGTCTCTTTTTCCCTCCCATTGACAGTAAAGCTGTCACTGCCACAAGATTTGAGCTTAAAAAAAAAAAGATAGATTTTTTTTTAGTTCTTTGTCTGTCCTGATAAAGAAGAAAGAGAAACATCTTGAAAACTTTTAATTGAATCAGATAACTTAAGAGCAATGAGTTTTCTTCTGGAACACCATTCATTGGGTTAGATCTTCCAACAGCACAGGCCTGGAAGTTCCTTGGATCCCCTTTAGCTGATTTGTTTTGAGCACATAGTCATAAAAGTATCCGCAGGATATAGGTCAAGATACCAGGTGCTGGGCCCGTCAGGTCAACCAATTTTAATTGCTCAGTTACTTTAAGAAGGTCCTAAAATGAACAAGAGAAAAATTTATGTTTTCTAACTGTGGTGCTGAGAAAACTTTTGAGAGTCCCTTACACAGCTAGGAAATCAAATCAGTCAATCCTAAAGAAAATCAGCCCTGAATATTCATTGGCAGGACTGATGCTGAAGCTGAATTTCCAATACTTTGTCCACCTGATGTGAAGAGCTGACTCACTGGAAAAGATACTGATGCTGGGAAAGATTGAAGGCAGGAGGAGAAGGAGATGATAGAGGATGAGATGGTTGGATGGCATCACCGACTCAATGGACGTGAGTTGGAACAAACTCCAGGAGATAGTGAAGGACAGGGAAGCATGGCATGCTATAGTCCATGGGGTCTCAAAGAGTCGAACGTGCCTGAGCAACTGAATAACAACAAAGTTCAGAGTCTGAAGGGTCTGTGTTAAACTCCCAAAGCTTCAGAGTGTCCCAGGAGCCCAGAGGTGGAACTGGATTGGAGTGTTTGGTACGGTGTGGCTCCATTTGTCCTGCAGAGAAGGGTTCTAAGGCATCAAGCTGAGCACTCCTACTGGGGACAGTACCTTTTTTTTTTCTTTTAACTATAAAGTGTTTCATCAGTAAATTTAATGATAAATTCCAGAGAATACACTATTATCACTAGTTTTCTTTTATAACAAGATCAAATATTATGGTGGTATATTTATCTGAGTAATTATTATTTTAAATACATCCTTCTCACTATAGATTAACCTACGCAGGGATTTTGTCCTTATACGATCAGATACTCAATAAATATGTCTTCAATAGATTGAATACATGAAAGCATACAATGTGATAACAGTGTTTGCATGAATTCCTTTTATAAGACCAGTGATGAAATTCTCAGCCAGGAATAACTCTTTCACTGCTTTTGCATGCATGCGTACTCAGTCGCTTCAGTCGTGTCCGACTCTTTGTGACCCCATGGACTGCAGTCCACCAGGCTCCTCTGTCCGTGGGATTCTCCAGGTGAGAATACTAGAGGGGGTTGCCATGCCCTCCTCCAGGGGATCTTCCCAACCCAGGGATCGAACCCACATCTTGTGCGTCTCTTGTGTTGCAGGTGGATTCTTAGCCACTGAGCCACCTGGGGAGCCGTTGATGCTTTTGTCTTGGTCCTAGTCTGTATCTTTTGCTCTTACTATCTAATTGTCCACTGCTATGTGGACATTCAAATCCATGATGGCCAAGGCTTTTCTGATATAAATATGTACAGGATACTCCAAATCTTTTTGTACTGAAGTCCCCAAATTCAGTGGGGACGGTACCTTGACAGGGGTTCCCATGACTCACTGGGGTGCATTGGGTGCCCAGAGCACTGCCAGTGAAGGCGTGGGAAACATAGAAGACAGCCTTCCACCAGTAGGAAGTGTTCTGTTTTCCAAGGGGAAAGTAGCAAAAAGTAGGACCATAGGATATCACATGGACTTCCCTGGTGACTCACATGGTGAAGAATCCGCCTGCCATGCGGGAGACCCGGCTTCGATCCCTGGGTTGAGAAGGTCCCCTGGAGAAGGGAATGGCTACCCACTCCAATATGCTTGCCTAGAGAATTCCATGGACAGAGGAGCCTGGCAGGCTACAGTCCATGGGGTCTCAAAGAGTCAGACATGACTGAGCAACTAACACTTTCACTTTTTTTCACAGGATATCATGTACCGTAGTAATTCCTGGCCAACTGATGCTCAAGAAATCCCCCACAAAACAGTGTCATTTTTCGTAGTTATACATCTGAATATCAAAGATACACTGAGAGTTAAGTACTGGATGCCTTCCCACAGAACAAAATGACTCAAGTTGCAAAAGAATGACCATTTATTGGTATATACCAGACATTGTGCTAGGAATGTCCTTTATGATCTAGTCATTATAAAAACTGAGTAAAGTGTAGATGTCATTATCTTTTAATTTATAGAGAGAAAAAAGGCTCAAAGAATCACAGATATGCAAAGTCAAATACAGCTGGTATTGAGGGTGACAGGGAGGGCTGTCTGAGCCAGAGCAAAGGCATTAAACCTCTCTGTAGTATGTGAAGTGTCTCCGAACTTCAGAGGAAGCAAAGGGTTCTTGCAAAGGTGAATGTTTCTGGCAGCCAATCTAGATCAGAAACTACTACCCACCCAGACTTTCTTATGATGAAGTCATGTGATAAAAGTCCAAGATACTCTTCCCTTTTGGAGCTTTTTATCTACATGTTGTGTGACTTAGTAAATATTTCTCTCCTGCATGTAGTTGTTTCTATCCTATTTTCAGGAAGCAAATGTTTACTATCAGTCCTCCCCCTTTTATGTTTATTGGAGTTAATGGAGATTGATAATGCTTTCTGTTCTCCTCTGGGGCATTCAAGGCATATTCTCCATTGGTGCATAAAGGAAACAGCTCCGTGTGCTATATATGCTGGAGTCAGCTGTCTTTAAGAAGTGTTTCCCAGACAGTGTTTGATGGGTGGGTGTCCCTAGCACCCTTGCTCTTGTTGAGGAAGTGAATTCACGTTCCAGTGGCCTGATGCTGGTCGGACTAGCCAGTCTCAAAATACAGATGGACTGTCCACTAGCCGAGGTTCCATGTCTAACGCTCTTAGCATTCACAGAGCAGGGCTGAGAGCTGTGGCTGTTCTTGGTGACTTGTTGTCATGTAGTAGCGATGTCGTTCCAAGTCTCTTCTCTCCCTTACGTTTAAAACACAACACATTAGAGCTTTCCATGTTTGCCAAGAACCCAGAGTTTTATTGGAGTCTTGACTAATCTGCTGATTTTTTTCCAGCTTCAGTCCTTAGGGTTCAGTGTAAAAATGGAGACTCTACTTGGAACAGCAGTCTCCTCTTGCTGTTAGAGGTCTCCTGAAGTCAGAAACACAGTCTGCAGTTGGTGCTGTTGGTCACCTGAGTGGCCAACTTAGGGAAGTCCAGCGGCCTCCCCAGGAGCTTTCTAGTTACTCAGTTCAGATAAGGATTTCAGCCTCACTGAGGGGGGTGCTGCATTGCAGGGCAGAGTTCTCTCTGAGTGCCCTTCCTCTTTCTCCAGGCAGCCCTCGGGGACTCCCCACACGCCATCCAGGGGAGCCCTGCCTTCTTAGTGTGGAAACCACGCCACAACCAGGTCCTTTGGAGCATTTCCTAGTTAAAAACTCCCATATGGCACCCCAGAGGATCCAACGATTTGATGGCAGATTCCTGATGTGCTGTGTAGCTTTTTAGATTCACATGAGGGAAGAGCTGCCTTAGCTCAGAGTTTCTCCCTTTCAACTCTAATTAGTGAAGTGAAGTGAATATAAAGTCATGTCCGACTCTTTGCGACCCCATGGACTGTAGCCCGCCAGGCTCCTCTGTCCATGGGATTCTCCAGGCAAGAATACTGAGTGGGTTGCCATTCCCTTCTCTGGGGGATCTTCCTGACCCATGGATCTCCTGCATTGCAGGTGGATTCTTTACTGTCTGAGCCTGGGTCTCCTGCATTGCAGGTGGATTCTTTACTGTCTGAGCCACCAGGGAAGCCCTCAACCCTTAGGTAGGTGAAAGGCAGATTAGCAGAAACAGTCACCTTTCGTTTCCACTTTTTACTTTCTTTTGTTGTTTTTGTTAATAAAAATAACGAGCTCACTATGAAATCAATAAAATGGAGGAAAATAGAAGAATATAAAATCCCACAGTTACTTGGTACTCTGTTAACAAGTGTTTCTAACTATCGCTTTTATCCATAGTTGGATCATACTCTGTGTTGCCACTTAGTATCTTGTTTTCCCCCATCTAAAAACTCTTGGTCAAATAATTTTAATTATCAGCATAATATTTTATATTAAAATTTTGGGGCTTTTTTTTTTAAACAACATTCCTCATGCTTTTTGCAGGGTCCGCTTTATTAAGATTCAATTTACATACAGTGAAAGTCATTACTTTGAGGTGTACAGGCTGACGAGTTTTGACAAATGTGTACAGTCATATAAGCATCACTGTGCTCAAGAAATAGAACAGTTATTCCAGAAGATTCCCTCGTGCCCCTTTGCTGTCAGCCCCTCCCCGTCCCTAGATCCTGGCAGCCACCGATCTGCTTTCTGTCACTGTAATTTTGCCTTTTCTGAGGGCCATTTAAATGGAATCATTCAATAAGGAACCCCTCAGGTCTTGCCCTTAGCGTAACGCCTTTGACATTTGTCTGTGTTGTTGCCCACGTCACTGGTTCATTCCTTCCTTCTGTGGGGTAACAGTCCACTTTTCAGACGTATCACTATTTGTTTATCCATTTTGCCTTTTGGCATTTAGGTTGTTAGCAGTTGAGAATCTAGCAGATATAAACATTCTGTGTAAGTTTTTATGTGAACTAAGTGTTCATTTCTTTGGAATAAACGCCTAAGGGTGGAATTGCTGTGTCATATGGTAAGTGTACGTTTAATTTTATAAGAACCTGGCACACTCTTCTCCAGAGTGGCTGCAGCGCTTTGCATTCCCACCAGGGCTCCGTGGCTCTACAGTCACCGGTGCTGATGGTGTCCTTTGTAGCCACTCCAGTGAGGTGGACTGGTGTCTCCTTAGGGCTTTGGTTTGAATTTCCCTAATGACTAACAATGTTAAATATCTTTTTATGTGATTATTTGTCCATTTAAATATCTTCTTTGGTCAAATGAGTGTTTAAATCTCTTGCCTGTTTTTTCATTGGGTTGTTTGTTTGTATTTTCTTGTTGAATTTTGAGAGTTCTTATGGATTCAGGATATAAGTCCTGTTGAGTGTTTTACAAATTCTTCTGGATGGTGCTTTTCATCCTCTTAACAGTACCTTCCAGTAGTAGATGTTTTACATTTTAATGGAATCCAGTTGATTATTTTTTTTTCCCTTGAATTATGCCTTTGGTGTCATATGTGAGAAAGCTTTGCTTTACTCAAGATTGCAGAGTTCTCCTCCTATGTTTTCTTCTAGAAGTTTTCCAGTTTCAGGTTTTACATTTAGATGTACCATCCATTTTGAGTTCACCTTTGTATATGATGCAAGGTATAGTCCATCATAGCAGGAGACAGATGTCCTAAAGTTTCTGTTGAAAAAGGAAAGTTGTTCCTGAGTAATTCTTTGCATTCTAGTTACCACACAGGGCTGTGAAAAGCGAGTTCCCTGGAAAACTGACCACAGCTTCTTATCCATTAGCTTTGAGATGGATCCTTCGACGGTCTACAGCTCTCCCTTTCTGGAAGGTGCTAGAATGAGCACCAGCACTGACCTTCAGCTCCCCTCAGGTCTAGGTCTCCTTTAGTTGGTTCACAAAATTCTGGTTGCTCTGTACACATCATTCTTTCTCAGCAGCTGCACATTTTAGGCAGCTCTGTTTGACTGCAGGCTATTGGCTTCCCCGGGCAGTAACCACATTCAGTGTTGGGTCACCTTATCCACAAAGGGAAGGGGCTAACAAGCATTCAGAACTGGCTGTGTGCCGGGAACACAGCTGAATCATGGCAGTCCTCTGAGGCCCAAAGTAGCCTCGAGTGCACCTTACAGATACGGCGGTGAGAGTTGCTCGGAGTCTCACAGCTACTGAGTCTCACACCACACTTGCCTCTCGCCCCAGTTTCTGCTTATTCTGTTGTTCCTCACATGCTCTTTGCAGAGTCACTCCTGTGTGGTTTCTTTTTGTTTATTTGTTTTTGGCCTCATCTGGTCTTGATTGTGGCACGCGGGATCAGTTGTGGTGCAGGCTCAGTAGTTGCAGAACTCGGGCTTAGTTGGAATCAAACCTGTGTTCCCTGCACTCCAAGGTGGATTCTTAACCACCAGGCCACCAGGGAAGTCCTCCTTCTGTGTGTGGGATGCTGTGCCACCGGACTCACATATACTCCCATCCAGGTAAGGGCGGGTACTATGGTGAGGATGACAGCACAGTTGCTTTTAGCCATTTATCTTTTTCCCTCTCAGTTTTATTTCAGCCCCTCCACATTTGGCCCTGTGGCTTTTACCTTTAGAATATCTGATTGGCTGCTGTATTATGTCTTTGATATGTGAATTATAAAAACACCCTTACTGATGTCAGTTTTCCTCCCTATCATTAAGTACTGTGTGACTGGGTGGTTGAGAAGGGGGTCAGGCTAATTTAATCTTATCCTGGGCTGTCTGCAGAATTGAGTTGTTCCCTGGAGGGGACTGTTTGTGCTTTGCTTTGTTTTTCAATAACCTTTATGCCTTTTTGTTCCTTTTTAAATTTTATCTATTTATTTATTTTTGGCTACACTGGGTCTTCGTTGCTGTGTGAGGGCTTTCTATAGTTGCGGTGAGCGGGGGGCTACTCTAGTTGCATTTCGAGGGCTTCTCATTGCGGTGGCTTCTCGTCTTGCGGAGCACGGGCTCTAGGGCACATGGCTCAGTAGTTGCAGCTCATGGGCTTAGTTGCCCCACAACATGTGGAATCTTCCTGGACCAGGGATCAAACCCACGTCCCCCACATTGGCAGACAGATTCTTAACCACTGGCCCGCCAGGGAAGTCCCACTGTTATTCCTTTTCTAACTGGATCATGGGAATCAGTCATGGGGACCATCTCCTGCTCACCTTCAGTTCCCTGGAGCAGTCCCAGGACACGCATGTTCCACGCAGCCATGAGACTCCCGACAGAACCCTTCAGATGACGTCCCCTCCTGCTCTTCTCATCCTGTCTCTGGGTTTTATCTCAGTAAAGGAGGTGAGGGGCGGATTCTCAAGCCAGCAGAAATCCTCATGTTATTTCACGTGTTTGGACCTAGTTACCTTTAGGCCTTCCTGTCACGGGCAGTAACCACCCTCAGCTGAACAAATGCCCCTCCGTTTTTGAAAGTTACTCTCTGCTTCAGGCATCATCACAGACCTCTCCCCTTTTTCAGTCTTGGACTGTTAGCTAGGGCTGGCTTTGCCTGTTTCCCTGCCAACCCTACCTTAGGGCTTAAATAATGCGTGATATCCCGGGCATGGGAGCGCCTAGCCGGCCGCAATTTCCATCATGAACACACTGTTTCCTGACTTATTTCCCATGTACTTGGCTGTGGACATCGGTGGTCCAAGCAGTGTCCCAATGGTGCTGCTGCTGTTGCAGAAAGTTTCCAAATAAAGAAGGGCTTGTAACTTTGGGGTGAAACTGTTTGTAACAGAAGAGACTCCTTTAGGCCACGAAGACCGTAGCCAGTGTTACTGAAATTGGAAAAAGCTACAAGCTGCTTTTGCAGATCTCTTTTGAAATGTCTGAACCCCCACTGGTCAGCTTCCCTCTAGCCACCAGCCCCTGAGACTTCTCGTCTGGTTAACAGTCACTGCAGCACAGAGAAACTCATCCTCCTGGGCCTTTGGCAGGGATCTCGGTTCTAGGGGGATCTGGACCCCCATCTCAGCTACTCACTGTAAAATGGGCATATTAGTGCCACTAAACCGGGCTTTTACGAAGGTGAAATGAACTAAGTGCCCAGCATGCTGGCTAGCAAAGGATATGGGAGTGTGTGCTCACTGGAGGATGCTGTAACTCCTGTGAAGTCAGTACAGACGCCCAGGCAGGAGGCACTCCCTGGATCCCACGGTGATATTTCTGCAGCGTGGCCTTTGTATGCCCGGCACCGCTCTCCAGCGACAAGACCATCCCAGCCCTGACCCTGTTTCACGCTGTCCGGGCAGCTCCTCTTTCTTTTCCCCTCCCAGGGCAGCCCTCTCCTTATTCACCTTCTTTTGTCCTCTCCCACCAGGAAACATGTCAGACAGCTCGGCCAAGCTCTTCGAAGTCCCCGACACGTGGTAACCAAGACCAGAGTAGAGCGACCCCGCTGGTGCTGTTGCCGAGAAGGAAAGAAGCAGCTGCACATTTGGAAGCCATACTGCATTTCACTGAGTCCACTGTGGTGTGGGAGGGGCCTGAAACCAAGTGTGTCTCCTGAAAAAACCCCAGTTTTTATTTTCAAGGCTGTGTTCCCTCCTCCTCAGCCTCACCTGTGTGCTGGCACTCAGCGTGTTGTCGACTGTCGTGTGTTCATGATTCACCAGGTCATTAAGGTCATTACTTGTTGCTCGTGTGAAACCCGCCAGTCTCAGATCTGTGTGTGAGAATCCACCCAAAGGGGAAGGCCAACCGTGAGACCCGCAGAAAGAGCCAACGGTCTTGGGTGCTGTGACCATGAATTTGGGGTTGAACCTCTCGAGAGGTTCTCATCCACGTCTCGCGCTCAGGCCTGGGGGCAGCCCTGGGATGTGGTACGGCCTCCCATGAAGAATTCGATTGTGTCTGCCTGCTTCTCATCATTGCTACCTGAAACCACAAAGCTCCCAAGCTTGTTTTCCTGGTAGGAAGATGTCTACCACCGTCAACACAGGCCTTGACCTTTGGGGCATATTTATTTAGAGGTTTGTTTGTTTGTTTTCCCCTTAAGATGTGAGTTTCTCATGGTGGGGTGTACGAGTGAAAAGTTAACTTCTGTTTTCCCAGGTAGCGCTGCATTCCGTGTCTTAGCCCAATGTCTTGTCTGTCTGGTGGCATCTGGGGGTGAGGTGGTAAGTGTGCGTACATGTGCATGTGTGTGAAATCATAACAAATCGACACCGTGTACCAGCCCTTTCTCTGTCGAAACGGATCACAACAGCGACAGAATCCCGTGGATCTGCTTCCTACAGATCACTGTTAGATACTTAACATTTTTGTATCATGGAAATAAAGAAAATGAAAAATGTATTTCCGAAAGATGAAAATTAAAGAGATTTTCTTAGGATTCTGGGTTTTTTCTTTTCTCTTCTTTTGTAAGTGAATGACATACTTAATCTCTACATAGATGTATTTCTCTTTAAAGATCACCCCAGAAAAAGCTCTGCAAAGTCAGTAAGCCTGGTGCTTTTTTTCCTTTTTCTCTCTCTGTTAACCTCTAACCCCTTACACCTGCCTTGATGAGTCAGGTGCCTGGTGCTGGAGGGGAGCTGGTGGTCAGCGGTTTCGGAGGGGTGCATCTTCATGGTGGGAAGAGTCTGAGCAGAATTCAAGGTCTTGAGGGAATTCAGATTTGACAGACGCTTTCCCGGGTTAAGGGCCTCTTGACATTTCCCAGTTCCCCAAGAGTTTGATAGCCCCCAAGTTACAAACCCAGGCTCCCCTGCTCCTCAACGCTGTCACTGTGCACAGCCCAGTGGGAAAGGGTGACGGGAGGGTGAGGACAGACAAAGGAGCATCTACAGGAGGATTTAGAGGTGCTGCTGGGCCCCGCTGAGTCATTAAAACCCACAGGTAGAAACAGGTGCGCCTGACACTTCTTTTAACAGCATGAACAACAGGGCAGACCAGTGCAAGGTGGTGATTGGTGTACGTGTGGAAAGTACTTCTGGCCTGATGGGCATGCCTGGCGTGGAAGTGCCGAGCGTGGGGTGGCTTAATGACCTTCACACTGTGCAAGGCCTCGGAGGAGAGACAGAGGACTGTTGTTCTCAGGTATGAGAGTCTTCATTGTCACCTGAAGCCCAGTTTTTCCTGTTCAAAAAGTGTCACAGACACACAGCTTGTGGTCCAGAGGGGTTTGGGGAGGTGCTCTCTAGAAAGGGCTTCTGCCCTAGAGCCTCATGGGATATGCCTGCATCCATGCTGTGTGTTCCCGGGTACATGATTTACCCTCTCTGAGCCTCAGTTTCCTCAATCTTAAAAGCAGGATTATACTATTAACCTACTTTATAGGGTGGTTGTGAGGGTTAAATGGAATCATGTCAAATGCCCAGCACTCACACAAGTGCACAGTAGTGATACTTGAAGAAGCTTTTGATCTGAAACCCTGGTTGGAGTTGACACAGGCATGATGGGGCTGGGGGGAGGGGTTAAATTAGCGTTATATACCCAGCTAAGCCCTGGTACGTGCCCAAACCCCTATTTTCCCAACTATCAAATGACTTAACAGCAGGTGAACTGGGTTGGCCCTCCTGCCTATTCACACACATACACAGGCTTTCTCCATGTCTCTTCTGGGTTTGAAAGCCTAGGATGCTGCTTTGCTTTTCCATACTGAGACTTGGGCGTGTTATGATAATGGGGCTGTGGTTCTGGGTTTTTTTTTTTTTTCCCCCCCATGCAATGTGACTTGCAGGATCTTAGTTCCCTGACCGGGGATCGAACCCATGCCCGCTGCAGTGGAAGCATGAAATCTTAAGCACTGGACTGCAACGGAAGTCCCTGGGGTTTCTTTTCTCTTTTCTTGGTTGTGCTGGGCCTTTGTTATGTGTGAGTTTTCTCTAATTGTGGTGAGTGGAGGCTGCTTATTGCAGAGCAGAGACTTGAGGTGCCAAGACTCAGTAGTTGTGGCTCACAGGTTTAGTTGCCCAGTGGCATGTGCAATCCTCCCAGACCAGGGATCGAACCTGTGTCCCCTGAATTGGCAGGCAGACTCTTAATCACTGAACTACCAAGTCCTGTGGTTTCTTAAATACTGTAACCAAACCTGGAGGCAGGTGTGGAAGTAGGGGCCTCAGTGTTTCCCTTCAAGTCCTTTTGTAGTTCTTTGATTTTAGAGCTAGGGTGGAGATTGAGTGCTGCAGCCCTTTTTTCTTATAGCTTTGTATTCGTCCAGTTCCCCCCCCCCCAACATCGTATTATGAAAATTTTCAAGCATACAAAGAAGTGGAAAGAATTGTTCAGCAAAAACCAGTTTCCCCCCCACCTAGATTGTACAGCTGCCATTTTACTGTATTTACTTTATTACATAACCATTCAGCCGTGCCTCCCTCCATCAATCCATCTTAGTTTCAAAAGCATTTCTAAGTAAGTTGCAAGCATCAGAGCACTCCCCATCCCAAATTCTTGAGCATGCTTGTCATGAGCCAGAGTTGATGTGTTTATAGCCAGTGGGGATAAATTTTTTAGTGACATGATCAAATCTTAAGCGTCTGTACCTTCTGATAGATTGTAACAAATGCAACACAATCTGTCAAAACATAGAACATCACCATCACCCCCAGAATATTCCCTTTTGCCTCTTTCCAGTCCCCTGCTACCCAACTCCCATCCCCAGAGGTTACCACTGGTCTGAACTTTTTCATCACAGATTAGTCTAACCTTTTCTAGAACTTCATGAATCATGAAGTTATGCTTCTTGATGTGAAGCCTCTTTCATTCTGCATAATGTTTTTTGAGGTTCATCTGTGTCACCCTGTATATCTTTTTTTACCATTGAGTACGCACATATCACAGTCTGTATCCATTCATGATAGAGAGATGCTTGGGCTGTTTCCAGTTTGGGGCTATGACGAATAAAGCTGCTGTGAACATTCTAGTACAAGTCTTCTTGAGAACAAAAGCTTTCATTTTGGAGAGTAAATACCAAGAAGTTGAATTGCTAGATCAGTGATGCTCAGTTTTATAAGGAACTTCCAGATCATCTCCCAAAGTGGATGGATCATTTAGACTCACCGTAGCTCTCATCCTTGGCAGCATTTGGCGTTGTTGGTCTTTAGGCCTATAGTATATCTCCCTGCAGTTTTTATTTGCATTTCCCCATTGACTAATGATGAGGTGTTTTTTGGCCATTTGTACATATTAAATATTCCTCTATGAAGTATCTGCTCAACTCTCTTGCCTATATTTTGTCAAGTTGTAAGTCGTTCTACTATTAAGTTATAGATGTTCATTATGTATTCTGGACATTAGTGCTTTGTCAGATAGTTTTGTACATGATTAGTCCCAGTCTGTGGCTTGCTTGTTTCTTTTCTTCCTCCCTCCCTCTCTCCCTCCCCACCCCTTCCTTTCTTTTCAGTTTTACTGAGTTGCAATTGTGCAACTGTGTTAACGTATGGTGTACAATGTATTGACTTGGTGCACTCACACATAGCAAAATGATCACCACATCGGTTTTTGTGGTGAGAACATTCAGGATCCACTCTACCAGCGACTTGACTGATTTTTTTTTTTAATTGAATAAACTGAATGCTGACTGACTTACAGTATTAGATTATTTTCAGGTGTGCAACATAGTGATAAAATACCTTTATATATTACAAAGTGATCACCATGCTAAGTCTAGTTACCATCTATTGTCAAAGTTATTATTAACTGTATTCCCCAGGTTCTACATTGCTGCTGCTGCTGCTGCTGCTAAGTCACTTCAGTCATGTCCGACTGTGCGACCCCACAGATGGCAGCCCACCAGGCTCCGCCATCCCTGGGATTCTCCAGGCAAGAAGGCTCTACATTACATCCCTGTTATTTTATTTTATAACTGGAAGTTTGACTCTCAGTCTCCCTCACCTGTTTCACTTATCCTCCCAACAACTTGTTTGCTTAAAAATATATGTTACTGGGCAGAAGATTTGCATTTTGATAATTATCAACTTTACAACTTCAAGGTTTAAAACATACTCTTTTGCATTTCTTCTAGAAGCTTTGTAGTTCTAGCATTCATGTTGAAGTCTGCTTGAATGAGTATTTTGGTATATGGTGTGAGATAGGAGTTGAGGTTCCATAATTCCATGTGGACATCCAGTTATTCCACCTCCATTTGTAGAGAAGACCTTTCCAAGTATATTGCTTTGGTGGTTGTTACTGTTTAGTTGCTGAGTCATGTCCAACTCTTCTGCGAGCCCATGGACTGGAGTCCACCAGGCTCCTCTGTCCATGGGATTTCCCAGGCAAGAATACTGGAGTGGGTTGCCATGCCCTCCAGGGGATCTTCCCAACCCAGGGATCAAACCCACGTCTCCTGCATTGCAGGCAGATTCTTCACCACTGAGCCAGCCCACCTTGCCAAAAAGTCTGTCAATATAATATATTAATAAGCATGGGTCTTGAGTGTTATTTTAAAAGTGTGCATAGAGAGACACCGATCCTGTCTGTGAGCTTTCCACTTAGACAGTTTTGCAGCCCTGTCTCGATGGTGAGAGGGAAATGCCATGACCCTGGGTTACTGCTGAGGCTGCACCGTTCTCTCCCGACCTGGGAAACAGTATGTGTTAAAAATAGTGGCATCTTTTTGAATGCTTTTTTTAAATCTCATGACTCAAGTTTCATGACTTCAATGGGAATCTTTTTTTTCCCCCAAATGATTCATACAGTAAATCTCTGCATCCAATTTTGTCCAGGGAGGGAAATAGAATACCTGAAGGCCAGTTCGTGTTTCTCCTTTTTGGGCCACGCTCTCCTCTCAGTCGTCTGGTCCCTGTAGAAAGTAATTCATTTTGTCCTCAGCCCCTCGCCCATTTCTGCCTTGGCCTTCTGCTTTTTCCGATTGTGTGGTGAACCTGAACTTGACAAAGTACTTGGTGTGGCTGGGCCTGGTGACAACCTCCACGCAACTGGGAAGGGCTTTTAAAATTGAAATGTTGTTGTTTGACCTCGCTTCATGGCATGCAGGATCTTAGTTTCCCCAACTGGGGATCAAACCCGAGCCCCTATAGTAGAATTGCAGCGTCTTAACCACTAGATCGCCAGGGAAGCCCCCTGAAATGTTTTCGATAAGATAACCCTGTCGGAAAAGAAAAGACAATAAAAAAGAGCTCCTCTTTTATTTATTTGGGGATGCGGGTGTGCTGCATGCTCAGTCGCTTCAGTCGTGTCTGACTCTTTGCGACCCCATGGACTGTAGCCCACCAGGCTCCTCTGTCCACAGGCAAGAATACAGGAGTGGGTTGCCATGCCCTCCTCCAGGGGTTCTTCCTGACCCAGGGATCGAACCCTTGTCTCTTGGCAACTCCCACATTAGCAGGCGAGTTCTTTACCACTAGCGCCACCTAGGAAGCCCTTGGGAGTGGCGGCGTGGACTTCAATTTGTATTTAATAAGAAAAGAGATTAAACCCTCAGGACTATTTTTAAGTGAGAACATAGGGCAATAGGCCAGAAAGCTTGAAGTCAGAGCCCCTTGCTTGGTGTGCAAATCATGGATTTGGGCAGACCCCTGTGTGGTGGGAGGCCTTATGCACTCATGCCTGACTCCTGTGACTTGTGTGTGGAAAGTTGCAGTATTTCTGGGACCAGTAGGAGTACTAGTTACCTGCCTTCTGAAGCTTGCCACCTCCAGGAGCAGGGTGGGTGGGGCCAGCACTCCTCCGCCCACTCACCTTGCAGGTGGTTCAACCCTGGAGGGTGGGATCTTCCTTACTGGCAACAGCCATACCACCGGAAACACGTGGCTGAGAGTGGTAACCTCCCACACGCCACCTGATAATGAGACTTAAAAGCTCTTTGCTCTTCTCCCCTCTGTTCCCTGCAGCCTGTTTGGCCCGGTCTCATTACCAATACCCAGAGTGTGGGAACTCAGAGTTGTTCATTTTACTCAGTTCTACCCGAGTAGTTGTCCTCTTGTTTGTTGAACAGGGTAAAAATTAAATAGCTGAACCTACAAGTTACCTTGACAAATGATGGTGACTCAGAAGCTTAGACTTCTGCGCACTTTTGAAGGCTGGGTCTAAGTCGGGGGGGGGGGGAATGGAGTGTCCTTTGGGAGTTTGGGTTGTTTATACAGAGCCCCAGAATTCTCCATCGTCCAGGTGACTTCATCTTCCGCCGGGCGTGTGTGAATCAGCAGGCTCTTGGCGTCCTGATGGATGTCTGATAGGAGCACCCCACCTTTCGGAGCCTCAGAGCCCTCATTGTCTCCCTTTTCCATCCGCTCATGCCCACTCAGGCACTAGAAGAATTTCCATTAATAACAGGCATTGAGGAAACCACACATTAGAGGCAGCGGGCTCCGGTGCTCGGTGTCTGCGCCCTGTGATCGCCTGCCGCTCACCGGATGCTGGCTGAGTTCCTGGTGAGTCAGGCCAGACCCCCGCCCACCCGCTCCTCGCTGCTGGTCACTGAGAGCTGCCGAAAGATAACAGGGCTTGACTGTTCACCACCGTCTCCCTCCTCCCCACCCCATTCGCTGCCTTTGTTCAGTTCCACTAGGAAAAACCAAGTCTCCTCTCAAAGACACATAACCCCTGCTCTCTAGAACTTTCCACCTGAAACTCCCCTCCAGGATTTAACCCTTGCTTTTTGAAAGTAAACCTTCTTCTCTACTACACTGTGCATATTTTTCTGTAATTGATAACGGGCAAGGTATTTGGGAACATACTCTATTCTGAACAGTTCACAACCTTTCGATGGGTAGCTAGTCTCATCCCCACTTGATGAAACTGAGGGTGGGTTCAGTCGCTTCGCTGAAGGTCATGGTCAGTGGCAGAGCTGGAATTCAAACCCTCCGGGACGTCTGACCACAACGCCCACGTGCCTAACCATGACCTGATACCACCATATGTCCACATGAAGGACGTGGCCTGGAGAGGAGACACAGGGATAGCAGTGGGGCGATCAGCATGGCCATCATTTTTTTAAAAAATCTACAAATAACGAATACTGGAGAAGGTGTGAAGAAAAGGGAACCCTCCTACACTGTTGGTGGGAATGTAAGTTGGTGCATGCCACTATAGAAAACAGTGTGGAGGTTTCTCAGAAAACTAAAACTAGAATTATCATGTGATCAACCAATCCCACTCCTGGTCATATAGCCAGACAAAACTCTAATTCAAAAAGATAATGCACCCATGTTCATAGCAGCACTATGCACAATAGCCAACACATGGAAACAACCTAGATGTCCATCAACAGAGGAACGGATAAAAATGTGCTCCGTGTATACAATGGAATACTAGTGTGTGCATGCTCAGACATGTCCAACTCTTTGCAACCCTATGGACTGTAGCCCACCAGGCTCCTCTGTCCATGGGATTCTCCAGGCAAGAATAATGGAGTGAGTTTCCATTTCCTCCTCCAGGGGATCTTCCCAACCCAGGGCTCAAACCCACGTCTCCTGTGACTCCTGCCTTGCAGGTGGATTCTTTACCACTTGAGCCATGAGGGAAGGACAATGGAATACTACTCAGCCATAAAAGAGAACAAAAGAATGCCATTTGCAGCAACATGTATGCAACTAGAGATTACATACTGAGTGCAGTAAGTCGGAAAGAGAAAGACAAATACCACATGATACCATTTATATGTGGAATCTAAACTATGGCACAAATGAACCTATCTGTGAAACAGAAACAGATTCACAGACGTAGACAACAGACTTGTGGTTGCCAAGGGGGAGGAGAGGGGGGAAGGATGGATTGAGTGTTTGGGATTAGCAGATCCAAACTATTATATATAGAATGGATAAACAACAAGGCCCTACTGTATAGCACAGGAAACAGTGTCTGATATCCTGTGATAAACCATAATGGAAAAGAATTTTTAGGGGAAGAAAAAGAGAGAGATGGCAACGATGGAAGTGCTGAGGGACCAGGGTGGCTGGAATCCCTTTGCACACCCGAGTCTCATGTGGGCACGTCCCGAACACAGGAGTCAGTTCATTGGGTGGGGGCTGGATCTGCCCTCCATCCATCCACAGAGCAGGAGCAGAATTCTACACCGACCCGCACCCGCGTCTTTCTCAGAAAGCTTTGTGCACATCACAGGCTGTTTCTTAAGGGACAGCTTCCCAGAAGGGGGATTACAGCTTCAGGGAGCAGAAACACGGCCAATGCTCTCAACATGAATAGCCAAATTACTTTCCAATTTACACTCCTGCCAGAGGACTAGAATCCTAGTCCAGAACGCCCTCCTTGTGAGCCAGCAAAGTCACTTCACTCACAGAGGAGGCCACGGAGCCCTGAGGAGACAAGCCCGGGTCTTTCAAGCTCCCCTGCCCGTTCCCAGCAGTAGCAGCATCACCTGAGAACTTGCTAGAAATGCAAATGTGAAGGCCTCGCCCCAGTCCTCCTGAGTCAGAAACTCCAGGGGTGGGGCCCCAAGTCTGGAAACAAGCCCCCCGGGTGTTGGTGGTACCCGCCCGGGTCCGGGAGCCACTGGGCTTGGGGAAGCTGGCTCGGCGGCAGGGGAAAGGCACACACTTGTTAATAAACCAAACTTGTGCCAGCCAGGGGCAGAGCCCAGGGCAAGGTCACTCCCATTTCACGTGAAGTGTCGGCAACGCCTAGCTCATTTGGATCTTTACTTTGGATAATTGGGACCATGTGGAAAATGTCACTCTTTCTCTCATGTTCACGGTCCCACTCACATGCTTCTTTCACGTGAACGGTCCTGCTCTCGTAGACACTTGTTATTCAGCCAGGCACGTTATTATTATCCCCTTCATTCCCTCAGGAGGGGAAAGGAAAACTGTTGTTGTTCAGTCACTCAGTCATGTCCGACTCTTTGTGACCCCATGGACTGCAGCACGCCAGGCTTCCCTCTCCATCACCAACTCCCAGAGTTTGCTCAAACTCATGTCCATTGAGTCAGTGATGCTGTCCAGCCATCTCATCCTCCATCGTCCCCTTCTCCCCCTGCCTTCAAGGAATGTGCAGAGCCATTTAGAAGCTTCCTGAGATCCCACAACTAATAAGTGGCAGCACTGAAACTGGAACGCTATCCATCTCCCAGAGATGGGACTCTGAGCGGCCACCCTGAGAGAAGGAGTGGGGTTACTTCCACAATGTGGGAGCCTTTCAAATGATGGAGTTTCTTGCTGCTGTTCTGGGATCTTCTGAAGCTCGATCTCCAGTACCTTTAGAAGTAGCTTTCCCCCAGCACCTTCTTTGTATTTTATTTGACTGCGTCGGGTCTTATTTGCAGCAGGAATTGAACCTGCGTCCCCTGCATTGCAAGCTGCATTCCCAACCACCGGACCACCAGGGACACCCTCCCTTGCACCTTCTCTGACCTTGGACCTGACACATCAACACTGGTCTTTGGCACCCATAGCTCCTGCCTGGTTGACAGTCCCTAGGACATTAATGGGGTGACCTCTTCACCCCCACTTTTTTTTGGTGGAAGATCTAGCATTCTAATTTCATTTAAATATTTATGTAATAAGTTTCAGAATTTATCACATTATACCTAAAACAGTAAATTAACATGGGTTTTTTTTGTGCAATGGTATTGTTTTGGGGGGCTGCCTGGTGCCTGAGACAGTAAAGAATCTGCCTGCAATGTAGGAGACCTGGGTTCAGTCCCTGGCTTGGGAAGATCCCCTGGAGGAGGGCATGGCAACCCACTCCAGTATTCTCGCCTGGAGAATCTGCATGGACGGAGGAGACTGGTGGGCTACAGTCCATGGGGTCTCAGAGTCGGACACGACTGAGCAACTAAGCACATGCATTGTTTTTTTACATTTTCCATCTCCACTATAAGGTTGCTTTGTTTTTCATATACTTATTTCCTACTCGTGTGTTACACTCCTACTTGTTTTAATTTGACTCATTGGAGTTGCTTCTGGAGCGTTCAGATTCCAGGTGTCCCCTGCGAGGTAAGTGTCTCAGTTGCCTGTCACTTGCCCACGATGAGTTCTCAAATCCTCTTCTCCAAGGACAGGTCGGGGCCACAGGCACTCGGCAGGGCCAGGGCTCTGAGGGGACAGGGGCACGGAAAGTGGGCTCCGGTGGCTCCTCTGCCCCCACCATCCCCCTCAGGGGTGAACCTGCAGCTTCAGTTCATGCCGGCGCTCGGGGTACCCCTGGGTCTCCTTGGCTCGGCATCTGGGCCAGCCCCACCGGCAGCCAGAGGGAACGGCCACGCCGGAGGATGCCCTGCAGAGCCTGGGCTGGAGGGGGGGTCTGCTAGCACAGCGGAACACAGACTCCAGATATTCCCTTTTGGGGCTGCAGAAAGGAAGCCAAGCGAAATGTGAAGAGGTGTCTGAAAGCCCGGAGGAAACCAGTAGGCCTTTCCAGAAGTTCTATTTGTGGTAAGAAACCTTGGCATGGGGCAGCCGGCTCAACTGCAAAAATAGACCGAGGAGCCAGAAACGGCTCAATTTGGGAAGCAATGTCCCTCCGCAGAGGAAGAGCCGCTCCAGAGAGTGGGGGAGGCCCCGTCCCACCCTGCAGCTTCCTTCTGGACCCCAGCACCAAACAGAGAGAGGGAGGGAAAGCTAAACATGTGGCCATGAACTCCTGAGTTATCGCCATGTCTTTCCTGTCCTAAATGGAGCCCCTGGAAACACGGGGTGAAAGGATGATTTCATACAAGCACCTGGAAACCAAAGAGGGAATCACAGTGCATCCCTATGTCTGCCAGGACCGGCTCCCCATCACTAGGTTCTTCCTCTCCTTTGCCTCCAAAGGAGTGAGACAACGAAGAAAACGGGGTCAGGGACTTCCCTGGCCGTCCAGTGGTTAAGACTCCATGCGTCCACTGCAGGGGGCCCAGATTCCACATGCGGTCAGGAAATCAGATCCCACACGCCCCACAGTACGGGGGAAAAAAAGAAAGCAAGAAAGAAAATAGGGTCCAATGTGCGGCACACGATTGAGTGCGGCTAGACAGAAACTGTAACCTAGAAGTGATCAAAAACAGTCCCGCTGAGAAAGGGGGGTCTGGAGACCCTCCTTTAGGACACCAAGCTGACAGGCTATGGGTGACTGAGATGCAGCCATGAAAGGAGGCAAAGAGACAAGGAGTTCCTGAGGTCCCCCCAACTCCGGAGGTCTGCCATTGCTCTGTCTCTTCCCGGGCTCACGTGGCTCCTCTCTTAAGAGGGCTGCCCTTGCCTTTCATAGCAATGAGAGGACAGCAACCACTAGCAGCAGCCATCTATCTGCTTCCTGACCCAAAGGCGCTCTGGGTGGTTCTGAATAACCCCCCCCCCAATTTTCCTGGACTCCTGGCCACCGTAAGGCTGCTGTGAACAGACACAAATGTGCAGGGTCACCCACGGAGTTGTACTTCTTGGAAAGAGGTGCTTTATCTTCTGCCCCAAGCGAAGGAGCTTAGACCCCATGTCTCCTCACCTGGAACTGGGATGTTGTTATTCAGTCACCCAGTCGTGTCCGACTCTGCGCCTCCATGGACTGCAGCACAACAGGCCACCCTGTCCCTCACCTCTCCCGAAGTTTGCCCAAGTTCGTGTCCATTGCATCGGTGAGGCCATCCAGCCATCTCATCCTCTGATGCCCTCTTCTCCTTCTGCCCTCAATCTTCCCCAGCATCAGGGAATTTCCTGATGAGTCATCTGTTCGAATCAGATGACCAAAATACTGGAGTTTCATCCTCAGCATCAGTCGGTTGATTTCCCTTAAGACTGACCGGTCTGATCTCCTTGCTGTCCAAGGGGCTCTCGGGAGTCTTCTCCAGCCGCACAGTTTGAAGGCATCAAACTTCTTCCGTGCTCTTTACATTCTTTACAGTCCTGCTCTCACAACCATACAGAACAACTGGGAAGACCATAAGCCTTGACTATACGTACCTTTGTTGGCAGAGTAATGTCTCTGCTTTTCAACACACTCTCTAGGTATGTCATAGTTTTCCTGACAAAAAGGCAAAAGTCTTCTCATTTCATGGCTGCAGTCACCATCCACAGTGATTTTAGAGCCCGAGAACTGGGATGCCTCAATCAAATCCGCTTGCCCCTCCTCCCCAGAAGATGTGTGGGGTCGGCAACTCCCTCGAGTTTCCTCTCTTTTCAGCCAAGAGCTGTCAAGGTCCAGCTGTGGCTTTGCACTCAGCTGCCACTCAGCCCGTTGGAGTTGAAAGGTCAAATGTCATCTGGAATTAGCAGCCCGGCTTACCAGCAGCTCTTCTGTCTTCGGAGAACACAAGGACAGCTGTCAGAAGGCTTAGGCAGGGACTAGGGAGGGAATTCCCGCTCTGCCAACGGAGGAAGCTCACCCATCCTAGAGAGTATATGGCAGAGTCTGCTTCAGGACCTTTATAGCTGGTGGTTAAGATCTCCATTCAAACAAAGCAGGTGGGAGAATGTGGGAGGTTGTCAGGAAGATAGAAAGAAAGCAGAGTGGAGAGCGGAGAGTGGTGAGAGGCGAGGAGCCCCCAGCCAGGCTCAGGAGCGCCAGTGCACTGGGAGATCCATCTGCAAGCTTGCATTCTGTAGGGCTCCTGGTTTTGCATGTATGCGCAGGAAAACCTTCATCCACACACTTACTACCCTCACATTAAAAACCGGTTGCTTTTTATTCCTGGAAGCATCCCGTTTCTTTGAGCCGAGCATCCCCAGTCATGTAATTCTAGTAGGATGCCACCATTCACAGCGCCACCACCACCACCCGCCTCCTCTGCAGGAGGAAAGCACATGACCCAGGCCTGGCCAATCAGAGTGCTCCCTCGCTCTGAGCCGGGCCAATCACTTCCTAGGCAGGTGGAGTTGCCAGGAAGAGGCTCGTGCCTGTTTTGCGCTTGGCGATGGAAGCACGTGGTCTGGGGTTGCTGGCAGCCATTCTCTCATCCATTGAGAACCCACTTGCAGTGGTAAAGAAAGACGACCCGGTCTGAGCGAGCACGTGGGCAGCTGCACTGGGATCGTAGATCCCTCTGTGCCCAGTACTAGATCTGCCCTCTTCCTTTCCGGGTATGTAGATCAATAAACTATCTTCCTCCTATTGCCTATCTTAGTTTGAGTTACATTTCCGGCACTTGCTCTGACTGCTGCTAAGCTGCTAAGTCACTTCAGTCGTGTCTGACTCTGTGCGACCCAACAGACGGCAGCCCACCAGGCTCCACCAACCCTGGGATTCTCCAGGCATGAACACTGGAGTGGGTTGCCATTTTCTTCTCCAAGGCATGAAAGTGAAAAGTGAACGTGAAGTCGCTCGGTTGTGTCTGACTCTTCATGACCCCATGGACTGCAGCCTACCAGGCTCCTCTGTCCATGGGATTTTCCAGGCAAGAGTACTGGAGTGGGTTGCCATTGCCTTCTCCACTTGCTCTGACTACTACAGGGAATATTTGGGTACAGGAAGGACCCTGCTGTCTGTGAAAGAGCTTGCTGGTATGTAGTGACTGTTGACTTGTGGGAAGAGTAAAACAGAAATGTTTAGCTTAACTGGAGAAAGTCAAGCCTTCGCAGTCCCCTTGAGTGGCACTCTTTGACCTAAGTGTTCTGTCTACAGCTACTGCTGTAGGTCCTGGTAAGGGAATGAAAGAAGTAAGTACCTCACCTGTGGAAAAGGCCACACAGATGTTGAGTTGACAAGCATCACTTCACCAGCGGAAGGCTGGTTTCTCTAGCAGGTCCTGAGGTTTGAAATGGAGTTCAGTAGTTAGGGGATGGCCCGTCTTTGCCTGAACCTTCCTTCATACTCTAGTGGGGGTCCGATTAGGATCTTCTCCAGAAGGAGGTGGCTTTTTGCCAGAAGGCACTTCAGTCTGTCTGTCCCTGCTCTGAGAGTGCTGTTACCAAATTCTGCCCATAACCTGGGGCAGCCTGCTTTCAAACACAGACCATCTGTTACCCAGACTTTTCACTCTTTCAGTCCAGCTTTCCCTATCACTTATTCTGAAATTGGGAATGTTTCCCAAACCAACAATTGCCCAGTTCACTGTGTTCCTTGCCGAGTATTCCTACAGGAGAGACAGGGAACATGGTGAATAAAAACAGCAATCGTTGCTCCCTGCCCTAGTAAAAGGACTGTTTTGCCAGACAGCTATCACATGCCATTCATGTCTTCCATTTTATTTTATGTGATGAAAACTCTAGAAGATGAGCAGGAACTCTAGATGATCTCTTTCTAGAAGCATTGGAAGAAGGATGTTTTGTAATGAAACAACTTGGAAGTCAAGCCCAGGCTTAACCACTTCCTTGGTATGGACCTTGTATAAGTTCTGTATACCTAGGAACCTCAGTTTTCTGCTCTGTACTATAGGGACAATAATACTACCATAGTTAAGACTGGGTTGATGTGTGAGTGACAGAGCTCTGAACTTGGTGACTTTAAACATTCATGTAAAAGATTCCTGTGGATGGTAGTTGCCAGGGGCTGGAGGAAGTGGAGAATGGGGAGTTATTGTTTAATAGGTATAGTTTCAGCTTTACAAGAGGAAATGAGTTATGGGACTGGAGGGTGCTGATAGTTGCACAACAGTGTGAATGTAATACTACTCAGCTAAACCCTTAAAATGGCTAAGATGGTAAATGTTATGTTACATGTTCAGTTAAGTAGGCTTAGTTGTGTCCAACTCTTTGTAACCCCATGGACTGCAGCACACCAGGCTTCCCTGTCTATCACCAACTCCCGGAGGTTGCTCAAACTCTTGTCCATTGAGTCGGTGATGCCATCCAATCATCTCACCCTCTGTTGTCCCCTTCTCCTCCTGCCTTCAGTCTTTCCCAGCATCAGGGTCTTTTTCCAATGATTTACATGTATTTTGACTCAAAAAGTAAAATAAAGTAATTTTTAAATGTTTAAATAAAAATTTTAAAAATATATTAACCACCCACTCTCTACCCAAAAATACAAGTCTCTCAAGGTAGGCAGTTAGGGCTGATTGGATGAGTCTATGAAGTCGTATCGTCACAGACCCAGGCTTCTTCAGTTTTCCCACCCTTGCTTCCATTCCAGAGGTCACCTCGTAGTCCAAAATAGCTGCTAGACCTTCAGCCATTATGTTCCAGGTGACAAGAAGAAATACATCCTGACTCCCTTTTTAGGAACCTTCCCAAAAGTCCACCACAAAACTTCTGCTTATATGTCATTGGCTAGAATTTAGTCACATGGCCATATCTGGCTTCAAGAAAGTCTGGGAATGGTAGTTGCAGTAGGAAGCCTCTACTCATTGCCTCTTGGTGGTCCTCCTTTGTATAATTCCCTCCCCTTGAGTGTGGGCCAGACCGAGTAACTTTCCTCTAATCAATAGAATGTGGAGAAGGTGATAGGATGTCACTTCTGAGATTAGGTTACAAAGAAATGGTGACTTCTTTATTGGGTGCCCTCTCTTCTCTTTTACTTTGTGGAAAGCCAGTGCCCATGTTGTGAGCTGCCCTGTGGAGAGACCCATGAACTGATGTCTCTGGCCAAAAGCTAGTGAGGACTTGTGGCCCTCAGTCCAACAGCCTCATGAGTGAGCTTGGAGGAACATTCTCCCCCAGTTGAGCCGTCAGAGGACTACAGCCCTGGTGGACATCTTGACTGCAATCTCTGGAGAGACCTGATTCAGAAAACCCACAAAACTGACCCACAGAAGCTGTGAGATAGTAAACGTTTTTGTTTTCTGCTAATATGGGGCACATTTGTTATGCAGGACTAACTAACTAATACAGTTTTCCAGATGGACACATTCCCAGGGTTCTGTGAGTAAGAAGGAAGGGAAAGAAGGAATTGGGAGGCAAACAATGGTCACTGTCACCTACCTCACAGGACTATTGTGAGGATGAAATGAGGTAAGTCTACAAAGTACTGACCTACCATCTGCCAGCACCCAGGAAGTGCCTAAAGAGAGGTGGTTAGTGAAAGGCCACCATCCAGGGTCTATTCCTCAGACTTCTCACTAAGCTCTTCTATGTGATTTTCCGGTCTCCCTCTCCTCTATTACAGTTCAGAGTCCCCCCTCCCCCGCCCAAATCCAATCAGTAGAATGACTACTCCTGCAAAACCTAAGATCCTCTAGCCTGCTGGTGGGCTTACAGAGCAGTGAAATTTTAGAGGGAAAGGGACCGAGAGCCCCTCAAATCCAGTCTCCCCATTTACAGTGTGAACCAGACACTTGCTTAAGAGGTAGGAGTTGGATCCCCCCATCCTCCAGAGAGATCCCCAGGTCTCTGCTCCACCTTCTTTCTGCACCACTGTTGCTGAGGCAGATTTTGAGCATTTAGAGAGTTGCCCAAGATTTTGAGCATTTAGAGAGTTGCCTATAAAAACACTGTACTATTTCAACTGAATTTTCTCGCCCCAAGAGGAGTCAAGGTCAGGTGTATGAGGTAGTTTTGAGTAAATGAGTATCATATTTCTTGCTGGTTTTCTTTCAGGCGATTGGAAATGATTTCTCTTGTTTGTCTAAGGTCTGAAATCCTTGTAGTGCCTTAAGAGCCAGCCTGTCCCTCATGGGTATAACTGGGAGAAAAATATAGAGAATGTCCCCCTGGGTCCCCTGGAAATATGTGCACCTAACTGAGGCAAGAATTGTTTTCCCCGTGTATGACCACCCTTCTCCCAGGACCTGGGGACTTTGTCACCCTGGAAGACTGTACTCCCGAATCATTTCACATATAATGAAACCCACTTTTTTAGAATGGGTTGAGACCAAGGGTTTTCAGTGAAAACCACTGTTCTGGGAGGAAAAATAGTTGACAATAAGTGCCAAGACTTTTTTCCCCTTAATCTCCTTCCATCATGATGGAAGGTAAAATATACCAGTATTCTTGCTCCTGGTTTTTATTAATGAGCTAGGATATACAAGAAACATACAAGAACATAATAAAATATTCACAGAAGGCTTAACTGCATTATTAAAAACCTTTTCCAGTCCTTTGAATTTCATAAAAGCAGCAATTTCTTTAAAATCAGTGAGTGAGAGGGAAAATGGGTACATATGTGGGGTACTATTCTTCTTTAATGCTGCGTTAACACACTTTTAATAAATTTCAAAAATTGCTAAGTTTCTAGCATGAAGTTGTAGGTGCTTATCTGGGTCATTCTTGTAAAATAAATGCAAAGGACCAATGTCAAAGTTGTGTAAGCAGAGACTGGTCACTAACATCCCGTGTGTTCACGTGCTTGTGTGTGTTTAGTTGCTCAGTCATGTCTGACTCTTTGCTACTTCATGGACTGTAGCCCGCCAAGCTCCTCTGTCCATGGGGTTGCCATTTCCTTCTCTAGGGATCTTTCTGACCCATGGATTGGACCTGCATCTCCTGTGTCTATGGTATTGGTAGGTGGATTCTTTACCCCTGAGCCACCTGGGAAGACCCTAACATCTCTAGGAACACCTAACTTGAAAAGTCCTGCTCAATCTTGAGGGACAAAGCTCAGAGTGAACAAGAACTCTTTATTTAGAAAGTTGTCACAACAAAATGACCCATAGAGAGTTTGAACACCCTCCCTTGGAAGGGAGAGCCAACAGAGGGGTGTGTGTGTGTGTGTGTGTGTGTGTGTGTGTGTGTGTGTGTGTGCGCACATGAAAAGGTGAGGCTTTGGGTGGGAGAGGATTGTTAAGGAGGAAATTAATCCTCTTATTCTGATAAGGAGCCCGAGCATTTATTACACAGTCTGGAGCTGGGTATGTGTCCAGCTTAAGACTATGCAATGAGTGGTTGACAGCTGTTAAGCTTAGTGACAGAGTTAGGGCTGGTACGTGGGTGATGGTTTTTCTTTACACCACTCTCTGCCATTATGTTTCTGTTGGGAATTTGATATGCTTAAAGTGACTCATTGCGGAGAAGGCAATGGCAACCCACTCCAGTATTCTTGCCTGGAAAATCCCATGGACGGAGGAACCTGGTAGGCTGCAGTCCATGGGGTCGTGAAGAGTCGGACACGACTGAGCGACTTCACTTTCACTTTTCACTTTCATGTGTTGGAGATGGAAATGGCAACCCACTCCAGTGTTCTTGCTTGGAGAATCCCAGGGATGGTGGAGCCTGGTGGGCTGCGGTCTATGGGGTCGCACAAAGTCGGACACGACTGAAGCGACTTAGCAGCAGCAGCAAAGTGACTCAGGCGGTAAAGAATCTGCCTGCAATGTGGGAGACCCGGGTTTGATCCCTGGATTGGGAAGATCCCCTAGAAAAGGGAATGACTTTACATTCCAGTATTCTTGCCTGGAGAATTCCATGGACAGAGGAAGGGGCCTGACGGGCTCCAGTGGGCTCCAGTCCATGGAGTCACAATGAGTCAGACACGACTGAGTGACTTTCACTTTACTTGCCCTTCATGCTCAAAAGATAGAGTTAACTGTTTGCTGACAATGAGCCCCTTTCAGGTATCCACAGGGAACATCATCATTGGGGTTTTGTGACCCTGGCATCAGTATTTAGCTGGGGTGGCGCTAGTGGTAAAGAACCTGCCCGCCAATGCAAGAGACTTAAGAGACTCAGATTCAATCCCTGGGTTGGGAAGATCCCCTGGAGAAGAAAATGGCAACCCACTCCAGTATTCGTGCCTGAAGAATCTCTTGGACAGAGGAGCCTGATGGCCTACAGTCCATAGGATCACAGAGAGCCAGACACAACTGAAGTGACTTAGCATGCACAGCTCCCTGGTGGTCACCTTCTCAGACCTTAGCGGGTAGCCTTGTAACTCTGGAGCTAAAACTGCATGTACAGAGGTCTCTGGTCAAAGAGTGTCTGTGTGGGGACCCAATGAACACCAGAATTCATTGGGGATGGCTTCTGTCTCTGGATACACGGCTCTGTGTGTCCCCATCTCTGTCTTGGGGCGATTATGTGTTTGCAGTAAACCATGAATATTCTCGTGAATATGTACAGACCTGAATATATCTTCTGAATATGAGAGTCAGCCTCAACTAGAGAGTAGCTAGGGTCTAGATGGAGGCTGTCTCAGGCTGGACAGGGCCATCCAGGTTGGGGAAAACATAGTGGGCTCACCCTGGCTTAGGGGTGGGTCACAGGACTCGCTGTGTGAAGCTGGAGGAAAAACCTGGACCCTCAAGGGAAGGCCTCAGCTTGGGGAAGGCAGGAGGAAAGGGGTAGTCAGGGCATGTGGTTACTAAAAGCAATGACACGCGGGAAATGAGTGATTACAGGAGTAGGCTGTTTGGTTATCAAGTCAGTGACTCAAGGACAGAGGTTAGTGATGGGCCATGTCTGGGATTCACCAATGCATCTTTATATTTTTCCTCCTTACACAGTTGGAAGAGAATTTGATTTTTTTCTGTCATATGCTCAGCACTCAAGAAATTTTTTCATCCCAGGAGGACATGCTGCTGTTTTAGCCTGCAGTGGAAGCACAGAGTCCTAACCACTGGACTGCCAGGGAAGTCCCTGAACTTGGGTTTTTATTTTTATTCATGTATGCATGTATGTGGGCTTCCCTGGTGGCTCAACAGTTAAGGATCTGCCTGCAACGCAGGAGCCACAGGAAACATGGTTTCAATCCCTGGGTTGGGAAGATCCCCTGGAGGGGAGGGCATGGCGACCCACTCCAGTATTCTTGCCTGAAGAATCCCCATGGCCAGAGGAGCCTGGTGGGCTACATTCCATAGGGTCGCACAGACCAACTGAAGCGACTTAGCATGCATGCACACGTGCATGCGTGTATTTATTTATTTTAAAATATTTATTTATTTGGCTGCACCAGGTCTCAGTTATGGCATGTGTCAAGTGGGATCTAATTCCCTGATGGGGGTCAAACCTGGGCACCCTACATTGGAAGCAGAGAGACCATCAGGGAAAACCTAACATGGGTTTGTTTCTTTTTAATGGAAGGTTTTTTTCCCTTAGTGTTTTTCTTTTCATTCATTTATTAATTTTGTAGCTATGCTGGCTCTTTGTTGCTGCACAGACTTTCTCTAGTTGCAGCTAACGGGCTACTCTCTAGTTGCACTGCACGAGCTTCTCATTGCGACGGCTTCTCTTCTTGCAAAGCATAGGCTGTAGGGCTCGTGGACTTCAGTAGTTGCAGCATATGGACTCAGTAGTTGCGGCTTCCAGCCTCTCGAGCACAGGTTCAGTAGTTGGTGGCGCACAGGCTTAGTTGCCCCGAGGCGTGTGGTGTCTTCCTGGATCAGGGATCAAACCCATGTCTCCTGCATTAGCAAGCAGATTCTTTAACACGGTTTTTCCATGCCTTCACAATTGTGACTGATGCTGTAATGAACATGGAAGTGCAGACACTGTTTTCATTTCTTTTGAGTATATACTTGGAAGTGAGATTGCTAGATCATATGGTAGTTCTATCTTTAATTTTTTGAGGAACTTCTGTACTGTTTTCCGTAGTGACTGCACCAATTTATATTCCCACCAACAGTACCCAGTGTTCCCTTTTCTTCACATCTTCCCCAACACTTGTTATCTCTTAAATTTTTGATGACAGCCATTCTAACATGTGTGAGGTGATATCTCCTTATGGTTTTGATTTGCATTTCCCTGATGATGAGTTGAAAAGACCCTGCTGCTGGGAAAGATTGAAGGCAGGAGGAGAAGGGGACAACAGAGGATGAGATGGTTGGATGGCATCACCGACTCAATGGACATGAGTTTGGGTAAACTCTGGGAGATGGTGAAGGACAGGGAGGCCTGGCATGCTGCGGTCCACAGGGTCACAAAGAGTCGGACACGACTGAGTGACTGAACTGAACTGAACTGATGATGAGTGATGTTGAACACCTTTTCAGGTACCTGTGGCCATTTGAATATCTTCTTTGGTATAATGTCTATTCAGTTACTCTACCCATTTAAAAAAAATTTTTTTTTGGCTGTTCTGGGTCTTCATTAGGGCACATGAGCTTCTCTAGTTGCGGAGCACAGGCTGTCTAGTTGTGGCACGTGGGTTTAGTTGCTTCATGGTATGTGAGATCTTAGTTTCCCTACCAGGGATCGAACCTGCATCCCCCACATTAGAAGGTAGATTCTTAACTGCTAGATTACCAGGAAAGTCCCGCTTCCCCCATTTTTACATCAAATTGTGTTTCATTTGTTTTACTATTGAGTTGTATGAGTTTGTATATGTTTTAGACATTAACTTCTTATCAGATATATCATTTGTGAATATTTTCTCCCATTTCATAGATTGTTTTTTTCCTTTTGTTAATCTTTCTTTGGCTGTACAGAAGCTTTTAAGTTTGATGTAGTCCTACTTATTAATTTTTGCTTTTCTTGCTTGTGCTTTTTGTGTCATTTCGAAAAAAAATCATTGCCAAGAAAAGTGTCAAGGAGTTTTCCCCTGGGAGTTTTATGGTTTCAGTTCTTATGTTTGTTTTGTGGGCAAGATAGGGATCCAGTTTCATTCTCTTACATGTGGTTATCCAGTTTTCCCAACAGCATTTTTTGAAGAGATCATCATTTCTCCATTGAGTAGTGTTGTCACATATATGAGAGGGTTTTTTTGGGGGGGGCTCTTGATTCTGTTCCATTGGTCTGTGTCTCTTTTTTGCCAGTACCACACTGTTTTGATACTATAGCTTTGTAATGTAGTTTGAAGTTAGGAAATGTTGTGCTTCCAGCTTTGTTCTTTCTCAGGATTGCTTTGGCTATTTGGGTCTTTAGTGGTCCCATACAAATTTTAGGACTGTTTTCTCTATTTCTGTGGAAAATGCCACTGGACTAGTGACAGAGATTCCATTGGATTTATAGATGGCTTTGGGTAGCATGATCAAAATGTCACAATTTTGTATGCCTCATAATCAAATAGAATGCCTTATGAGCCACCATCTGTTCAATACCAGGACTTCCTACCTTCACTCCTCAGATTTAGGAGAAAGTTTCAGGAGCAAATGGGGTCAGACATGGACAGAAATGCCCTCCCATCCTAAATTCACACTTGGACTTCTCTGTGCTCTGACCTCCAAACATCAAAGGGCATGTACATCCATGTACAACTACTGGAAAAACCATGGCTTTGACTATATGGACCTTTGTATGCAAAGTGATGTCTCTGCTTTTTCATACACTGTCTAGGTTGGTCATAGCTTTTCTTCCAAGGAGCAAGCATCTTTTAATTTCATGGCTGCAGTCACCATCTGCAGTGATTTTGGAGCCCAAGAAAATAAAGTCTGTCACTGTTTCTATTTTTTCCTCCATCTATTTGCCATGAAGTGATGGGACCGGATGCCGTGATCTTAGTTTTCTGAATGTTGAGTTTTAAGCCAGCTTTTTCACAACTGAGCGTGGGGGAGGGGCAGATCTTCAAAGGAAACTCTAGGCCCCGTTTCCAGGAAGGAGAGGAAAGGAGGCCAGGCAGGCTGTGACATCATGTGCTACTGCAGCGTCCTTCAGCATCACCTCCTGGCCTGGCCACTGGGGTCCTTAACCAGTTGCCCCTCCTCCTGCCCAGGTTCCCCTACTTTGCTCCAGTGTAGGCTGGGAAAGTGGACTGGTGGTGAGCAGGTGAGGGTGTTCCAGCACTTGGAGTCTGGCCCCTGCACCACCTTCTAGGCAGAACCTATGACTATGACCTTATTTGGAAATAGGGTCATCGCAGATATAATCAAGTTAAAGTGGGATCGTCCTGGATTAGCAAAGGCCCTAAATCCAGTGACAGATGTCTTTATATGACAAGGGAAACTTGGACACAGGTGCACACAAGGAGGAGGCCCTGTGATGAAGGAGGCAGAGACTGGAGTGATGCTGCCAACAGCCAAGGAACACCAAGCATTGCCAGCAGCACCAGAAGCTGGAAGAAGTAAGGAAGACTTCCCTCCTCAAGCCTTCAGAGAGAACCTGGCCCTGCGGACACCTTGACTTTGGACTTCTAGCCTCCAGAGTTGTGACAGAATAAGCTTCTGATATTATATATTGTATTTGACTCTTTGCGACCCCATGGACTGTAGCCCGCCAGGCTCCTCTGTCCATGGAATTCTCCAGGCAAGAATACTGGAGTGGGTTGCCATTTCCTTCTCCAAGGAATCTTCCTGACATAGGGATGGAACCAGTTCTCCTTCATTGCAGGCAGATTCTCTACCATCTGAGCTACCAGGGAAGCCCCTTTATTATAAGCTGCCCAGTTGTGATACGTTGTTACAGTAGCAGGAATCTAACAGGGCCTTCCTGAGGCTACATGATTCTTATTTCACCCCAAGGACTTCAGATGGGAAGCTGGCCCCCTTCCAGGAAGAGAAGAAATTCTCCACTGATGAAAAATTTTAGCAGAAAAGGCCACATTGTGTTTGCAGCTGGGGCCACTTCAGAAGGAAGCCCCTTCCCCAGCCCAAAGGCCAGCCTCTCATCTCCCTCGGGACATCAGTGCTCAGCGTGGTCCTCACTCCCTTCTCTGTAGCTGCTCCAAGATTGAAAGCCCAGACATGGGTCTGCTGAGCCAGTGGCCTCGGGCAACTAGAGCTCGGGTGATGAGCAGCTCCCTGTGGGCTTCAGGCCACATGGGTCTCTGGTGTGTTGGCCACAGAAGGCTCCCAGAAGCCCCAGAACTGGCCTGGTGTCTCTGCTTGTGGCAGTAGCCGACATTCAGCGCTCGTGGTTTCAACCCCACCCGTTCCCATTTCACGTGTTCGTGTTACCAGACTGGCTCCCGAAGGGAATCAGTTTGCTGGGCTCTGATCTGCCTGAGCCTCTGCTAGCATCCTCTGACTGGGTGGAGCTTGTGCCTCGTTGCCCAGGCCGGAAGCACTGGGCATTCACTGTTTCAACCAACAAAGGGCAGTTTCACTCTGTGTCTTGCCCGGGCAAGACCTGGCTGCAGATGGGTGAAGGGCCCCAGACCCAGTCTTTTGGGAGCAGAATTTCCCCTGCAGGAGCTGGGGTGGCAGGCAATTCTGTGGCCCTGGCTGTGGGGCAGAGGCCCTGGGCTGTGGGAGAGTATACAAGCCGGACTAAGAGGGAGTTTGGCTCCTCCAGGCTGCATGGTCGGGGACTTGCCACTTCCATGCCTTTTTTTTTTTTCCATCAATAAATCCAGAGAAATTACTTTCATCTGCTCCACCTGTGTAAATAGGGTTCCTAATTGTATGTTACCTCCTCGGTAAAGCTGTGGGAATTGAATGAGATGACTTGCTCTTTCATTCAACAAATTAATGTTATTATTATTTTTATTAATATTTTTTGGAGTTAGGCTTTTTATTTCTTTTGAAAATATTTTTATACATATTTTGGGCTTCCCAGGTGGCTCAGTGATAAAGAATCCACCTCCAGTGCAAGAGACACAGGAGATTCAGGTTTGATCCCTGGGTCAGGAAGATACCTTGGAGGAGGGCATGGCAACCCACTCCAGTATTCTTGCCTGGAGAATCCCATGGACAGAGGAGCCTGGCTGGCTTGAGTCCATGGGGTCTCAAAGGAGTCATACGTGATTGAAGCGACTGAGCACTCACATACATATTTTACCTATAACGTATTTTATCTTCTATTTATTTTTAGTTGAGATGAAATTCATTTATTACATAATACGTTTCTCATGTCCCACATGATATTCTTACTTCTGTATACCCTACCTCATGCTTGCCACCAACAATTTAGCTTCCACAGGTCACTATACTGTCACTGATCCCCTTTACCTATTTCGTGCCCCACCCCTCTCCCCTCTGGTAAACATGATTTTGTTCTCTGTGTCTACAGGTCTGTTTTTCAACAAATATGTTTTGAGCAGCTACTAAGTGTCAGGCTCTCTTCCAGATGGCAAAGAAAAGAAGGCAGAAATTCTTGCTCTTTTGGGACTGACATTCCAGATCAGGGGGTTTGCAAACTGTGGCCCAAAAGTCAGAACTGGCCTGGCACGTTTTTGCACAGATTATAAACCAAGAATGGTTATTGCATTTTGAAATGATTGAAAAAAATATTTTCTAGAGGATTTTATTTTATGTTTTAAAAACTTTTATGCACTTTATTATCTTTGAAAGACTGAAATGCTTGAATTCAGGAACACGTGCAATCTCCAGGTTTGCAAATAGAGGACTGAGGACCTGTAGCATAGAATCCTAGAAAGATTGAAGGCAAGAGGAGAAGAGGGCGGCAAAGGATGCGATGGTTGGATGGCATCACCGACTCAATGGATGTGAACTTGGGCGAACTCTGGGAGATGGTGAGGGACAGGGAGGCCTGGCCTGCTTCAGTCCATGGGGTCGTAAAGAGTCGGACACGACTGAGCAACTGAACAACAATAAGAAAGCATAGAATTATGAGTAAATGTTCAAGTTGGAAGATGGGTGCGTGCTCAGTGGTCAGTCATGTCCAACTCTTTTCGACCTCATGGACTATAGCCCAAAAGGCTACCCTGTCCATGGGATTTTCTAGGAAGTGGGTTGCTACTTCCTACTCCAGGTATCTAGGATTTTTTTTTAATATTAAAATTTTTTTTTATATTTCTTTTGCTTTGCGGGGTGTCAGTGCGCATGTGGAGTCTTTGATTGCAGCGTGTGGACTTTTAGTTTTGAGATGTGTGGGATCAAGTTCCACGACCAGGGATCAAACCCGGGTCCACTGGATTGGGAGCGTGCAGTCCCAGCCACTGGACCACCAGGGTGGTGGTCCCTTAAATGGTGGAAAATTTTTTAAAGTATTGTGACATATGGAAACTACGTGGAATTCAGTTTTCAGTGTCCATAAGTAAGGTTTTATTGTCCCACAGCCATGCCCATTTCCTCTTGTATCATCTGTGGCTGCTTTGGGACTGTAGCCATCACAAGAGACACCACAGGGCCTGCCGAGCTGAAAATGGTTATTCTCAGGTCCTTTATGGAGTAAGCTTGTCAGCCCCTCTTCTAGAATCTTTCTGTTCACAAGGCGATCTCTGGATGACAGCATCAGCACCACCTGGGTGCCTGTTGGAACTCGAGAGCTCCTGGGCCAAAGTCTGCAGTTTAACAAGATTCCCTGGGGATCTGTGTGCCTGTTAAAATGTGAAGGCATGCTGCCCTAAACGGGTGCGCATAAAATGCTAAGGATAGGACTTGGCCCAGTGGTTGAGAATCCACCTGCCAATGCAGGGGACACAGGTTCAATCCCTGGTCCAGGAAGATCCCACAGGCCTCGGGGCAACTAAACCCGTGCCCCACAACTACTGAGCCTGCGTTCTTGACCCTGAGAGACACAATTACTGAAGCCTGTGCTCCTGGAGCTCGTGCTCTGCAACAAGAGAAGCCACCACAATGAGAAGCCCGAACACTGCAACTGGAGAGTAGCCCTGCTCACTGTGACTAGAGAAAGTCCACGTGCAGCAAGGAAGACCCAGCACAGCCAAGAGTAAATAAGTACAATATTTTAAAAATGCTAAGCACAGGGCCATTTAGCATGTGCTCAATAGATCTCTGCTGTGGTAGGTTGATTATCGTCCTAATTCCCAGAACCTGTGGCTATATCAATTACACAAAGGGGCGTTGCAGACTCGGTGGAGGGTCTCTAGATGAGGACATACACCTGGGTTATATAAAGCAGGCTTAAAACTCAACATTCAGAAAACTAAGATCATGGCATCTGGTCTCATCACTTCATGGCAAATAGATGGGGAAACAACGGAAACAGTGAGAGACTTTATTTTTTTGGGCTCCAGCATCACTGCAGATGGTGACTGCAGCCATGAAAGTAAAAGACGCTTGCTCCTTGGAAGAAAAACTATGACCAACCTAGACAGCATATTAAAAAGCAGAGACATTACTTTGCCAACAAAGATCCATCTAGTCAAAGCTTTGGTTTTTCCAGTGGTCACGTATGGCTGTGAGAGTTGGACTATAAAGAAAGCTGAGCGCCAAAGAATCGATGCTTTTGAACTGTGGTGCTGGAGAAGACTCTTGAGAGTCCCTCGGACTGGAAGGAAATCCAACCACCTCCATCCTAAAGGAAATCAGTCCTGAATATTCACTGAAAGGACTGACGCTGAAGCTGAAGCTCCAATACTTTGGCCACCTGATTTTCATTGGAAAAGACCCTGTTGCTGGAAATGATTGAAGGCAAAAGGAGAAGGAAACGACAGAGGATGAGATGGTTGGATGGCATCATGGACTCGATGGACATGAGTTTGAGTAAGCTCCAGGAGTTGGTGATGGACAGGGAAGCCTGGCGTGCTGCAGTCCATGGGGTCACAAAGCGTCAGACATGCCTGAGCAGCTGAACCGAACTAAACTGTTGCAGCAGCGATGGGAGCACGCTAGAGGTACTCTTACTGTTGTAAGTGTTGTCGTTATTTGTTGAGTGCTGGCTCGGCCGTCCACTCACTGAGTTGTTTGTTTCAGGCAAAGTTGTTTTTTTTTTGTTTTTTTTTTTTTCGCCACGCTGGGTCTTCGTTGAGGTCCGTGGGTTTCTCTAGTTGTGACGCATCAGGTCAAGGATTGAATCTCTCTGACCCTCAGTTTCCTGCTCCATGGAATGGAGAACATGCTTTTCCTTGCTCAGGGCATGGCGGAGCGTCCATGAGAAGATGTGTGTGAAGGGCCCACAGTGTGGGTGGCCATAATTATTGACCTTGGTGGCTGGAGACCGGCTCTGGGTGACCCCCCTACCCAGTGGGGACTCGTGATGTGGCCTCCCTCCCACAGCAGTGAACCGAGACCCTGAGCGTAACTCCGGGTGGGCCTAAGGAGAACGCAGATGTGTTGGTGGCCGTTTAAATGGGGGAGTGTGGAGTCCGATCTCTAGACTGGAGGGGGCGGTACTCTCAGAGGTGATGGCTCTCGGCCCAGCCTGGCTAGGAGAGGCAGGGGGAGATGGTTAGTACTTCCTTTTCTGCCCTTGTTCTTCCCTGAAGGGAGTATCTGTGTCTCTTTACTTTTCTCTGTAGCTGCTGCAGACCCACTGGAATTGGCGGTGGAGAAGGGGGTTCCTGCCTTCCTAGGGCTGGGGGCTCATGCTGGCTCCCTGCGGAGGGGGAAAGGGCCGCTGAGCCCAGGAGAGGCCCAGCCTCCCAACTTCAGGTCTGCCCTGCGCCGAGTCCCTGGCTCCTCTGTGCCTAGTGGGGAGCCCACACCCCAAAGGCCTGCACCTGGAACCCTGCTTTTTAACCAGCTCTCTCAGGCTTTGCTGCTCTGGGTCCTGGGCTCAGTTCCCCTGGTGCAATTTATTCTATTGGATTGGACCTCTCTTGTCTCTGGAGGGGGGTCCCTTAAAAGCAAGGACCTGTTAGATTCTATGCTGGGGGCCTGGCACCCAGCTCAGGGCCTGGCACGCAGAGAACTTGCTGGACCTGCGAGGGAATGACCAACAGAACTGAAACAGGCAGGAACCCTGCCAGCCCCCGGGAAAAGCTAGGTGGCCAGGTGTTCCCCCAGAATCTGAGAGTCACTGAAGTGGCTCTAAACCTTTGAGGACTGGAGGCAGCAATCTCCTGAAGGCCTACTGTATGCTGGGCCTGGGGTGGGGTGCTGGCTTTTCTGCCTCCCAGTGAAGATGGAGGGTCGGGGGGTCAGTTCCCTACATGTCTCGGACACGAGGCTCAGAGAGGTGACAGTCTGATGCCGGCTAAGCCCTGGAAGATGTTCTGTAGGAAATGAGGGCTTTTATTAAAAGTTTTGTAGTTTTACTTATGTTGCTGCTTTCCCCCTAACTTTTCATTATGAAACATCTCAAATGTATTGCTATAACATTTGTATTGCATTACAAAAAACATTGTATTACATTTGTATGTAAATGTATTGTGTTATAACATTGTTTTGTTAATAGTTTACCAAACCTGATTTATCACACCTCTATCCATTCCTCTGGTTGGATGGCATCATCATGGACTCAATGGACTTGAGTTTGAGCAAACTCTGGGAGTCAGTGAAGGACAGGGAAGCCTGGTGTGCTGCAGTTCACGGGGTTGCAAAGAGTCAGACACGATTGAGCGACTGAACAACAACAAAATCCATTCCTCTATGCATTCATCAATTCAGCCTGTTTGGGGTGCATGGTTTTTACTTTTTACTAGGAGAATTTTCACCGTTTACAAAGTAGGGAGTATAGCACGACAGACTCCAGTGTGCCCAGTTTCAATGTCTTTGCATTTGACCTGTTTTGTTTCTCTTCTCTTCCCTGTCCCCATTTTTTTTTTTTTTGAGGTGGGGAGAACACTATGTCCTTTTACTTGTAAACCTTTGGATGGAGAGTCCTCTTTGGCCATCTCTGTGGTCATGGGCTCTAAGAACCCACCAGCCTGGTGGGCGGGGGCTGCACTGATGGGCCCAGACTGAGTGTGGAATAAGGAGAGACGGAGGTAGGCAGGCCCCAGGGGGTCAGGCATGAACAGCCCACCCTGAGGGCCTCCTCTGAACCTGCCCCGCAAGTCCAGGCCTTGGACATTTGCACTTAGAAACTCGGCCACAGTGCAGGTTCGATTGGAGGTCTTCCCACTTCCCCTCCCCACCTGCCTCTCTCGGTGGCTGTACCAGGGGCACAGGATGCCCCCTGAGTGACAGTCAGGTGGCTCCTGGGTCTCAGTGATATTTTTTTTTTAACTTTTAATTGGAGGATAATTGCTTTACAAGGTTGTGTTAGTTTCTGCCACACAACAACAGGAATCAGCTATAAGTATACATATGTCCCCTCCCTCTTGAACCTCCATCCCACCCCATTAGATTGTCAGAGAGCACTGGGTGGGTCTCAACATTATTGACAAGGCACTTTTTTGGAAATTCACATAGCAAAATTAGCTATTTGAAATTGAACAGTTCAGCTACCTCTACCTAGTTCCTGACGTTTTTTTAATCACCGCCCCCCCGCCCTCCGCCAAAATCCTGTACCCATCCTCCCCAAGGCCCTGGCAACCACTACCTGTTTTCTGTCTCTCTGGATGGACCCATTCTGGGTATTTCATAGAAATGGAGTTATGTGACGTGTTCCATGTGTCGGGCTGCTTTCACTTCGCATCATATTTTCAAACTTTGTCCTCGTCATAGTCTGTGTTAGGGTCTCATTCCTGACCAGCATCCTTTCCCGTGGCCCCTTGGGCAAATGTTCTTCCAGGGACGTCCCTGGAAGCAAGGTTGCTGGGCCGCAGCAGTGCATACTGGCCACCCCCTCCCTGCCACCCTCCTGAAGGTCTGTATTTAGCATTGAAAGATCCTTTCCCAGCACTGAGGTCAGACTTGTTACTAACAAACGTTTTCATTTGGGCCAATCTTAGGAGGAAAAAAAAATGGCATCTTGTTATTTCAGTTTGCCTTTTCTGATTGCCGGTATGGTTGAGCGTCTTTAGGAGATTTTCCTCTGTAATAGTGGAATTCTAGGTGCCTGCCGTAGACAAATAAGGAAGCTGAGATGATCTGGGAAGTGGGGACCTTCTGGATACCCTCAAATCTCACTGAGTGGGCAATGCTAAGGTGACCATAAGGCCCTGGGCTGTCCAGGACTGTTCTGGTTTTAGCATTGAAATTCCCATGTCCCAGAAATCCCCAAGTGCCAGACAAACAGGATGGATGATCATCCCCATGACTTCCTGTTGCCCCTGAACTTGGACCCTGGACTCTGGGAGGAACAGTGGCACAGGGAACCGGGGAGCTCCTGTTTTGCTAGGGGTGGGGAGTGGAGGGAGAGGGGATTAAACCAGTCAGTCCTAAAGGAAATCAACCCTGAATCTTCATTGGAAGGACTGCTGCTGAAGGTCCAATACTTTGTCCACCTGATGTGAAGAGCTGACTCATTGGAAAAGACCCTGATGCTGGGAAAGATTGAGGGCAGGAGGAGAAGGGGGTAACAGAGGATGAGATGGTGGGATGCCATCACTGACTCAATGGACGTGATCTTGAGCAAACTCTGGGAGATGGTGAAAGATGGGAAGCCTAGCGTGCTGCATGCAGTCCATGGGACCACAGAGAGTCAGAGACTTAGCGACTGAACACCAACAACAAGCAGGGAGGAGGAGGAGATGGCTCAGGTGTGCGCTGCCTGTGCTGGAATCCTCTAGCAAAGACGTTTTGCACCCAGGGCCAGTGCTGACCTGCCTGGCCAGGGCCTGGCAGCTGAGACAGATGTCTGGGAACAAGGGTTCTGATCCACCCGCCCTGCCTGCTGCTGCCTGGCTCACAGAGCTTTTGGGAGACAGCCTGGCTCCTCACCACCTGCCCATGCGCCCCCCTCCCCTCCACTTATGCCTTAAGTGCCCCTCCCTCTGGAACCCCCTTCCAAGGGCAAAGTTGACATCACCCTCCCAGGTCAGGTCAGAAGGCAGCTGCTTAGCTGTTTGAGAGACAGGGCCTTCCCTGTGTCTAGAGGCCTGGGGGTGGGCCAGGTTCCTGCTGGCACAGTAGGACAGCCCCAGTAGAGAAGTGGAGTGAGGTGGGATGAATGCCAGAGGCTCACTTTTTTAAAATTTAATTTTATCAAAGTATAGTTGGTTTACAGTGTTGTGTCAATTTCAGGTCTACAGCAAAGTGATTCAGTTTTATATATGTATAATATATATTTTTTCCATTATGATTTATTACAGGATATTGCATATAGCTCCCTCTGCTATCAATATATAGTAGGACCTTGTTTATCTGTTTTATATATGGTAGTTTATATGTGCTAATCCCAAACTCCTAATTCACCCCTCCCCCATCCCCTTTCCCCTTGGGTAACCGTAAGGTTTTCTATGTTTGTGAGTCTGTTTCTATTCTGCAAAGAAGTTCACTTGTATCATATTTTAGATTCCACACATAAGTGATATCATGGTATTTGTCTTTCTCTGTCTGACTTCACTTAGTATGATAATCTCTCCATCCATCCATATTCCCACAAATGACCCTTCATTCTTTTTTATGGCTGAGTAATATTCCAATGTATGTATATATGTGTGTGTGTGTGTGTATACATACACACACCACATCTTCTTTATCCATTCATCCATCAGTGGACATTTAGTTTGCTTCCATGTCTTGGCTATTGTGACTAGTGCTGCTGTGGACATTAGGATGCATGTGTCTTTCCCAATTAGAGTTTCTCTGGCTATATGCCCAGGAGTGGGATTGCTGGATCGTACAGCAACTCTAGATTTTTAAGGAACCTCCATACTGTTTTCTACAGTGGCTGCACCAGTTTCCATTCCCATCAACAGTGTAGGAGGGTTCCCTCCCTTTTCTCCACACCCTTTCAAGGATTTATCATTTGTAGACTTTCATGACAGGCTCACTTTTTTGATCTGTCCTTCCATTTGTCCATCTGTCCAAGAGGCGTCATTTCCTTGACTCTAATGGCCTATCCGAGACAAGATCCTGAAGATAAGGCAGGAGGACCAGGCGGTGTGGTGCCACTCGGGGGAAGGAAGAATGTGAACTGTTTGCCCCCAAACAAACCCCCTAATCAGCAGGCCTAGGGGAGGGGCAGACGGCAAAACCAGAACTGAGCTAGGAGGTGGAGGATTTAGAGAGCAGTCTTCTCTGGGTTTGGCTACAGATGTCAGTTTAAATATCCTTGTCTGGGGAGTGTGAGGAACCTTAGACAAGGACTGAGTCTTGCTATGTACCCTCCTATTCCTCGTGCTTATCACAGGACATGCCATATTGTAGGTGCTCTGCAAATCATTTCTAGACGGATGTATATGAGAATGGGACTAACATCATGTGACCCTCGGCAAGTCACTTCTCCCCTCTGTGTCTGTTTCATCCTTTGTAGGAGGGACAGTGGGGGGTTCCCTAATTTTCTTCAAGTCTGCCGTCTTGAGCTGACCCCTCCCACCCCAGCCCATTCTTGGTCTTTGGCCTGCAGAGGCCCCCAAGTGGACTGTGGGCATCCCCCTAGCCTTTAGGGGATGGCTTGGCAGTTGCTGCATCTGGCCTCAGGGCATGCTGCCTGCGGGGGGCAGGGGGTCACTGGACCAGCCCTGCACTCCAGAGAGCTCAGCACCTCCCCCAAGAGGGAGCGCTCATGAGTCTGGCCCCAGCACCACTCCCTAGATGGCTGGAATAAAATCCAAACTCTGTGGCTGACCCTGCTGAATCTCTAACCCCCTGACCCCTAGCCCCTCAGTTCTCACCTGCCTCAGGGCTGCTGCAATGCTCTTCCACTGCCTAGAGTCCCCTCTTCCAATCTTCCTTTCGCTGCATCTGCTTCACACTTCAGGCCTTCACTCAGATGGCAATTTTTCAGTCTTCCCTTGAGCCCCCCACCATTCTCCATCCAAGAACCCTGTTCTTTTTCTTCATAAGATTATTACAGTTACATATTATTTGCTCACCTTTTTTTGGAGACAGGGCTGGGTCTGTCTTGTTCCCTACGATAGCTGGCATAGAGGAGATGCTCCATAAGTGTGTGTTGAATGAATACATGAACGAGGACCTTTCCAGTCTTCACTCCCATATCCCCTGTCTCCCAAGTCCTGTTTCTACGTTTCTGACTTCCTAAGGGTTTGACTGGTGCTGGGCACAGCGCTAAACCTTCTGTGTAGCAACCCAATGAGAAAGGCACTCCTAGTTCCCATACTTCACAGATGTGACAGCCAAAGATCAGAGAGGTGAGGCCACAGGCCCCAGATCACACAGCACAGAGTGAGGAAGGAGGATCCGACTGTAGTCGCTCCAACCTCCGAGGCCCACGCTCTGAATCTCCACCCAGCCATCCTGAGGTGGGACCCCATCCTGGCCCCCAGCCCTCTGCAGAAAGAAGCAGGAGCTGGAGAATTCCATGGGGTCCCAGATGCCCCACCTGGACAGTGGCCTGGCTCGGGGTAGACCCACCTGTGGGCTATGTTCTGCTGTTCCTCACTGCTTCCCAAATTAGTTCCACGTTCAGCCCAGGGCCTGTGGTTTCCACTTGTTTTCTGTAACTGGAGCTTCCCTGGTGCTTGGCACCGAGATCCAGAACTCGGCATCGGCTCAGCTTCCCGATTTTCTTGGATGTTGAGATGATGTCAGATGGTATCACTGGCAGAGAAAAGCCCAGCGGAGGCTCAGTAGGCAGCTCACCCCCACCCCTGCCCCTTACTCAGGTAGGAGAAGCATCGCGGCATCGGCAGAGCCTCCTTGGCTCGTTTTGTCCTGGCGACAGATGATGGAAATTGAGAACTCAGAGTGGTTGGGTAATTTGCCCTGGGTCACACAGTAAATGAGAAGCGGTGGGCAGTCTGTACAAAACATCCAAGCACTTCCTTCCAGATGCTTTCCAGGCAGTGGACAGAACTGAAACGTGGGGACCCGGAGTGGTGAAAACCCAGAGCTTGCCCGCACAGGGCTCTAACTTGAGCAGAAAGTGACCAGAATGAGTGCAAACAGTGATCAAAGCAACACCCGCCAACATGAGACAATATATATTTTTAGACAGTGAGTGAGTCAGCCCTTGATGATTCACAGGCCTGGCTGGGCTTGCAGGGCAGCCCCAGGCCGCCAAGGGCAGGGCAGGAGATCAGCCACACCAGGGACAGGGAGGCTAGAGGGGGCTGAGGGCCACATCGGGGGGGCCCCTCCTTGTCATCTGTTCTGTCAAAGGTTGGATACTTTGCAAAAGTGCTTGGAAAGAGCTCACATTAACAGAACTAGAAGGTGATGTTAGGAGGCAGCTTCATGTCACTTTCTAGCCCTCCACACTGGGGTAGGTGCTGGGGAGACAGCAGCAGAGAGCAAAACTGACAAAGCCTTGAACTCCTGCAACTTCTTCGTGGGCCATCCAATCTCTGTTGCAGCAATTCAGCTCTGCTTGTTATTTTTTTAAGGGAAAAAGACATTTCATTGAGATTTTGCTACATAAATAGCTACAAAAAGCTGGTAGGACTGAAGAGAGCAGCTGCCAGCGCTCTTCGCACAGGTCACTAAGGGGCCCGTGGGCAGGCAGATTGGGAGGAAGCCTGGTCATGACTAGAGGGGTAGAGGGTGCCCTGGATGCTACTTGGCACAAAGAGTCTGATACGAGAAAGTGGGAGGGGCTGGCAGTAGGCAATATGTAAATGAATGGGTGTGGCTCTGTGTCTATAAAGCTTTATTTATAAAAGCAGGAAGTGAGCCAGTGTTGTCTAGGAGGCCATAGTTTGCTGAGCCCTGTTCTCTAAGTTACCTCCATACACCCCCTGGCTCCCCTTATTTGCCCTCCACTGACTAATAGGGGCTTTCCAGGTGGTGCAGTGGTAAAGAATCCACCTGCAATGCAGGAGGCACAAGAGACTTAGGTTCAATCCCCGGGTCAGAAAGATCCCCTGGAGAAGGAAATGGCAACCCACCCCAGTATTCTTGCCTGGAGAATTCCGTGGACAGAGGAGCCTGGAGGGTTAGTCTATGGGGTCTTAAAGAGTCAGACACGACTGAGCGCAAAACAGCAACAACAGTGTGACTAATAGACTGCTCCCCTCCGTGACTCACCTGAAACCTGGTCTCCTCCCAGGTAGCTTGCTAGTTCTGCAGATAAAAACTGCTGCAGTGCTCTACTTTCAGTTAAAAAGTGTTCTTGGTTGGCTTCCCAAGCCCCCGACACACAAGGATTTATGGACATAGTGGACTGTGGTCTCCTGGGTGGCAACATCCACGTGACGTTCTGTGTCCAGCCTAGGGCTTGGGCTGTGGCCGGGGGTAGAAAAGCCTTTATAGAACGGAGACCCCCAAGGCCGTGCCCAGTCCCATCTGTCTTCTTTAGTGAGAAATCAGCAACAAATAAACAAGAGAGAGGTATGCGACAGACCAGGGCCCTTTCTTCGTCTCTGTCCCCCAGGGAGTCTGGGCAGCCCTAATGTCCCTCCCCACCCCGAGTTCATACGACAAGTCCAGCAGGAGAGAGATGAGGGGTCGTGGGAAGGGCCCTGACTTGGGACCCCAGCCCTGTGTGTTGTGGGCACACAGCTTTCTCATCTGCAAATTGGATGGAGACAAGACCCACCTCCCCAAGCTTGCTCAGAGATGCACAACTTGGCCTCTAAAGTTCAAGATGAAATGTCCCACCTATTAATTATATGTATGTGGGTGTATTGTGGGTGTATATATTCTCGGACAATCTCCAGTATACAGTGGTTCTACTTATGATGGTTCAACTTAAATTTTTTATTTTTTAAAAAAAATTTTATTTTTGGCTGCTCTAGATCTTTGTTGCTGTGTGTGGGCCTTCTTTACTTGTGGCAAGCGGGGGCTACTCTCTAGTTGTGGTGCACAGGCTTCTCACTGCTGTGGCTTCCCTTGTTATGAAGCACAGACTCGAGAAGGCAGGCTCAGTAGCCACTCCGGCATGTGGAATCTGCGTGCAGCAGGGGTTGAACCCGCATCTCCTGCATTGGCAGGCGGATTCCTAACCACTGGACCCCCAGGGAACTTGACATTTATTTGCTTTAAACAGTGTGAAAGTGCTGTGCCTTAACTAAAGACCCGACTTCAGATTTTGAATTGTGATCTTTTTCCTGGGCGAGCAATACATAATATGCTCCTGCCTTGTGATGTTGGGCAGTGGGGGCCATGTGATCACAAGGGTGAATGACCAATGCCTTTACTGTTATTCTGTACTTCACTTTCAGTGCTGTATTCAATACATTACATGAGTTATGTAACTTGACTATAAAGTGGGCTCCGTTAGGTGCTTTTGCCCAGCCGTGAGCTAATGTAAGTGTTCTGAGCCTGTTCAAGGTGGGCAAGGCTCAGCTCTGATGTTTGATAGATCAGGTTTATTAAGTACCTTTTCCATTTATATTTTCAATTTATGATGGGTATTTTGGGATGTAATCCCATGGTAAGTAGAGGAAGATCTGTGTGTATGTGTATATATATATCCATAAATAAGGAATATACATAAAATCTCTCTCAGGAAGAGACATGTCTTAGTAGCACCACTGTGCTCAATCATTGGCCCAAAGCAGCCTCTGGAAAGATGAGCTGCTCTTTCTACAGCTGAAAATCTATAACATTAATGAGAACTTGTTTTGTGCCAGTCTGAACTAAGCTCTTTAAGAGAAAGTGAAGTGAAAGTTGCTCAGTCGTGTTCGACTCTTTGCAACCCCATGGACTGTACAGTCCATGGACTTCTCCAGGCCAGAATACTGGAGTGGGTAGCCTTTCCCTTCTTCAGGGGATCTTCCCAACCCAGGGATCGAACCCAGGTCTCCTGCATTGCAGGCAGATTCTTTACCAGCTGAGCCACAAGGTTTTATTTAACTTAATCCTCAAATGGTCCTATGAGTTTGGTACTATTCTTTCCGCCATGTTACAGATAAGGTACAGAGAGGTTCAGTAAATTGCCCGAGGTCATGCAGCCAGCAGGAGAAGGAAATGGCAACCCACTCCAGTATTCTTGCCTGGAGAATCCTGTGGACAGAGGAGCCTGGTGGGCTGCTGTCTGTGGGGTCGCATAGAGTCGGACATGACTGAAGCAACTTAGCAGCAGCAGCAGCACACAACCAGCAAAAAGGATGCACACATGGACGATTGGACCCTGTGTACACAGCACCCCTCACCCATGGCCTAGCAAAGAGTGGGAGTAATCACTAACTGGTTTGTTTTGCCCAGAAGTTGGACCTAGGCTTGGCTGGATGCAACATGCGCCATTCTATGAGAGATGAATACATTATTATGTCCAGGAAAATGAGCAGAATTTCAATTTCCAGTACCCAGTCTACGGTCAGATGTTCTCAGTTGTCTCAATCTATAAAAATATATAGTTGCTTTCTTTTAAAAAAATTATTTTTGATTGCATTGGTTCTCAGCTGCGGCTTGCAGGATCCTCGATGCATCATGAGGGGTCTTTTGTTGCAGTGCGTGGGGGCTTCTCTACTTGTGGTTCTCAGGCTCCAGAGCACACGGGTGCAGCAGGTGCAGTGCATGGGCCCTGTTGCTGTGCAGCACGTGAGATCCCAGTTCCGGAACTGGGGATCAAACTCATGTCCCTTGCATTGCAAGGCAGATTCTTAACCACTGCACCACTGGGGAAGTCCTTTCATAGCTGCTTTTTTAAAACCAGGATCCTATCCCACCCTGTTCACACCTCACATTTGGTTGTGTCTTTTCAGTCTTCGTGACTGTAGCCCACCAGGCTCCTCCGTCCATGGAAATTTCCAGGCAAGAATACTGGAGTGAGTTGCCATTTCCTATTCTGGGTGGTCTTTCAATCTTTTATTTTCATCCTGCCATCTTTCTTTGCCCCATGACTGACTTTTAGAAGAATCTAGATCTTTCATCTTATGAAAGTGTAGGTCTCTCAGTCATGTCCAACTCTTTGCAACCCTATGGACTGTAGCCCACCAGGCTCCTCTGTCCATGGAATTCTCCAGGAAAGAATACTAGAGTGGGTAGCCATTCCCTTCTCCAGGGGATCTTCCCAAGCCAGGGATTGAACTCAGGACTCCTGCATTGCAGGCAGATTCTTTACCGGTTCTGAGCCACCAGGGAATCCCATCATGATCACCTTATAGATGCTTTCAAATTCATATTGTCTAATGATGTGATCCTGAGGGGCTTCATGTTCCTCTGTCTCCTGTTTGTCCTGTCACCTGGAAGGCTTAAGCCTCGAGGCTTAACTAGATTCTGATGCAACTGGTTGAGCAAAAATACCCCATGGGTGACGTTTCATTGCATCACAGTGGGGAACTCATACCAGCTGTTTATATATCACTCAGTGATGCTGAGTTTATTACTTAATTTTGGTGTTGCCTGCGTGGTTTCTCCATTTTACACTCTGTTGTCCCTTGTGCAATAAGCAACCCATGGGGTGATGATATCTTGGCACTTGGAGAGTGTTCTGTCCCCAAATAGCCTTTCACCCAGGGCTTCCAGAGCCAGCAGAGATCCTTGCCTGATTATGAATTGGTTATTGGATTGGAGTCTGCAAAGCTGATTTTTCTATCTTTCCTTCTATGTTTTTAGCTAGTGTACTTCTATTTGCTCACTTGCGTGCGTGCTCAGTCGTGTCCGACTCTTTATGACTCCATGGACTGTAGCCAACCAGGCTCTTCTGTCCATAGGATTTTCCAGGCAAGAATACTGGAGAGGGTTGCCATTTACTACTCCAGGTGATCTTCCCAACCCAGGGATCGAACTTGTGTCTCCTGAGTCTCTTAACATCTCCCATCTCTTGCATTGGCAGGCAGATTCTTTACCACTGCACCACCTGGGAAGCCTGGTGTTCTTCTATGGGAAGAGCTTTCCCCCACTTTTATTTTTTGAAGTACAGTCAATTTCCATTATTCGTGGTAGTTAGGTTCTGTGGGGTCACCTCAAACCCTGAACCATCGCTCTTAGAGGAAATACAGGATTAGCTTCCTGAGAGTCTTGGGTTACAATCCTTTGGTCAGCCAATCACTATGTCACTTTGTTTTATGTGTGTTTCTGTTTAAAGTCTTTTTATTCAATATTTGTTGTTGATTCGTTAACATCAAGCCCATGGCCAACAGTGTGTAAACTCATGCCTGGATGAAGCTTATCTCAAGCACATTTTCTGTACAACACATGTCTTGGGCTCTTCTTGGGCTTAGGAGCACTACACAGCACTTTACTGTGCCTGGGGCCATTTTCAGCAGCAAAATCACTGACAAAAACCACAAAAATGCGAGGTGGGGGGGAAATACCCTGGCACTCAGACCACAAAAAGGACTTTTGTTTATGGTCTGAGAGCTGAAACAAGTAGGCAGGTGTTGCCTTGTTCAGCCTCACCTGTGAAAATCCATGTCAGATGAATCTTTTTTTTTTAACCACTTGGTACATGTCCAAGAATGACTGTGACTGTTGCTGGGTGAGTGAGTGTTGATTTGAGGATTACAAATAAAGTTTAGTGAGCAGACAAACTTGCAAACACTGAATCTGTGAATGACGAGGATACACACTATCTATCAGTGTGGACACAGAGATATTTATTTATTGAATACCTTGCCGTTCATTATAGTCACTATTCACCTCAAAGTTCAGAAGTCTCAGTTTAGCCAAGGGGAGTCCCTTCAAGCTGGCTTTGGTGACCTTTGCATGATTCTTTTTGTCTTTGGTAGCTTTCTTGCTTTTTGGTACAAGATATCATAAGGCCACCTGGAATCAGCCATTTCTCCAAAAAGCCTCAGTTAAGAAGAAATGTTTAGAAACCACGACCTGAGTATTAGGTGTGCTTATTGCTACTCGGGTGTCAGTGCTCCTAGACCATTTCAGAAAATATATTTGTATATAAAAGCATGTACACATTTGTTGGTCATTCTCTCATTTGTGTCTGACTCTGTGACCCCATGGACTACGGCACGCCAGGCTTCCCTGTTCTTCATTATCCCTGGGAGTTTGCTCAAACTCATGTCCATTGAGTTGATAATGCCATCCAACCAACATCCTCTGTCACCCTCTTCTCCTCCTGCCTTCAGTCTTTCCAAGTACCAGGCTCCTTTCCAATGAATTGGCTCTTCGCATCAGGTGGTCAAAGTATTGGAGCTTCAGCCTCAGCATGTACATATATTGATACATGAAATGTGTGTGTGTTAATCGCTCAGTCGTGTCTGACTCTTTGTGACCCCATGGACTGTAACCTGCCAGGCTACTCTGTCCGTGGAATTCTCCAGGCAGGAATACTGGAGTGGGTTGCCATTTCCTTCTCCATGGGATCTTCCCAACCCAGGGATCGAACCCAGGTCACCTGCATTGCAGGCAGATGCTTTAATGTCTGTGCTACTAGGGAAGCCCGATACCTGAATGTGTATTGATATTTCTGATTCAGATTTCACATATCAAAAAGAGTATTTTCTTAATTACTTTTTTGTTGTAATAAAATATGTATCTTTGGCTGTGCTGGATCTTACAGTACTCAGGATCTTTTAGTTGTGATACATGAGATCTAGTTCCCTGACTAGGGATCAAACCCTGGTCCCCTTTATTGGGAGCATGCAGTCTTAGCCACTGGACCGCCAGGCAAGTCTCATGTGGTAAAGTATTTATAACAAAATTTACCATCTTAACCATTTTTTGCAACTATCACCCACCATCCCTCATCTCGGAACTCTTCATCATCCTAAACTAAATTCTGTACCCATTAAACAATAACTCCCTATTACCCTCTCTGCCCAGCACCTCGTAATCACCATTCTACTTTCTATGAATGTGACTGTTCTAGGTACTTCATATAAGGGGAATTATATAATATTTGTCCTTTTGTGTTGGTTTCTTTCAATTAACATAATCTTTCAAGTCTCATCCTTGTTATACCATGTGTCAGAGTTTCCTCCCTTTTCAAGGCAGAACAATATTCCATTGTATGTTTATACCACATTTTGTTTATCCATTCCTCCATTTATGGAGATTTGGTTTGTTTCCACCTTTTGGCTGTTGAGAGTAATGCTGCTATGGACATGGGTATACAAATACCTATTCATCCTAACTGTTTTTACATTCTATTTGTATTTCTTTTCTCTTACACTGAAAATCTAGACTTCTAATATCAGTTTTTACTTTTTGCTTTATCCTACAATATGTATAGAATCGTTTCAAAATTATAATAATGGGGACTTCTAAAAATAAACAGTGGACAAAAGCAGATTGGGGGAAGGGGAATGAGGAGTGACTGCTTAGTGGTTTGAGGGTTTTATTTTTAGGTGACAAAAGTGTTTAAAAATTATAATAGCCATAGTTACACAACATTGTGAATACTGAATGTCGCTGAATTGTAACCTTTAAAATGGTTAATTTTATGTGTTCTAAATTTCAGTTTTTAAAAAAACATTCCTGGATGCTAGCTAAGATTCCTTTGCATTTCTTGTCATCCTTATACTGTGTCACTCTGAGGAAATACAGTCTGATCGCTGTGTTCAAAAGTTCTGAGAAACACTTTTCTCATTGTGAATCTGTTATCAATTTGTTACACACGTAGGTTCACTTGTTTCTATTTTGTTTTCACATTTGGGTGCTTTTGCTTTCTTTTTAAATTTCATTCCTGGAGCATAAAACAATATATGAATGGAACCAAGTTCAAAAGCCCACTCCCATCCGGGACCCCTCGTCTGTAATCCCAACCAGCTCCCTTTGAGGGACTGTTTTTATGAGTTTCTGTTCATTTTCCTTTCTTTTTGCCAAACTGAACATAATAGGTAGATACAGATATTCCTGGAGAAGGAAATGGCAGCCCACTTCAATATTCTTGCTTGGGAAATCCCATGGACTGAGGAGCCTGGCGGGCTACAGTCCATGGGGTCACAAAAGAGTCGGATATAACTTAGCAACTAAACTACAAACAATAGATATTCTTACTTCTTCATGTCCAACACAAAAAGTAGGGTACTGTGTTCACCATTACATGCTTTATTTTTTCCACTTGAAATTATAAGAAACAATAACATTTCATCAAATGTCGTGAATAGTTTTTCTCAAGTTTGTAGGTTGCCTTTCATTTCTGAATCAAGTTCCCCAAGGCTGTCAGAGATGACTGCTATGGGGCTGGAGTTTTGACCATTGAGTAGAACTTTCTGGGTGGAGAAGAGGAAAGCCAGTTGGGAACAGCATATGGCAAACCAGGGAGGCAGCAGAGGATGGAGTCCAGGACCAAGTCCCTAAGGCTGGAGCTAGGGAGCCACTGAAGGCTCTAGAGCTGTGGAGTGGCCTGGAGGACCTGGTTTAATGATGGATCCAGGACTGGGAAGGGACCACTTAGAGGGCCAGCGAAGGCCTGTCTGAGAGGTTCCAGTGTTTCTCGAAACTCCCTCTGGGCTATTAGATTCAGAGCTGAGGGCAACCCTGGGGTGTCCTGAGGCCTCTCCCCTGCCCCTGGGATTGGCCAGGCCATGTCTCCACCTTGTGACCGGTGGTTCTCCTCCACCCCGGGCCTCCCTGAACCTCCAGAAAGATCTAGGCCCATTAAAAATGATGCACCTAGTTGTGGGGTCTTGGCCTTCAAGCTCACAACTCTTTCTCACCCCTTGGCCACAGCCTTGATGTGTGTCCTGGCTGGGTTTACGGGATTATCCCAATGGGGTGGTGGGCCGGGGGGGACATGTAACCTTGGGCCGTTGAGCTGGGGGAGACCCAGGAGCAGCCGTCCAACCCCAGAGACCCCCTTCCAAAGCCTGGGAGGCTCACTGGGTGGGAAGGGATGTGAGCCTGGGCACTCGCCCAGGTTTTGGGGAGAATGAGGGCAGAGAGAAGCCTCTGGGTGGAGTGGCAGGAGGTGGGTGGCTCCCAGGCCCCAACTCCACCAGTTATTTCAGAGACCACAGAAGGCCCGGGGCAGGGTGGAGATGTCAGGGATCTGCCTGGATTCAGGGGCTCCTATGACTCCCTGTCCCAACACTGGTTCCTTGGTGTGCCCGCTCAGTGGAGAATTCCCCCTATCCCTGCCTACCCCAGTCTGGAAGCAAGGCACCCCTTCCATCTGTGGGGTCTAGGATCACACAAACCGAGTTCCACTCTGGATTATGTCCTTCCAGGTGAACCCTTTCACACCCCCTTCCCTTAAAGTAACCTTTCCCACATGGCACTAGTGGTAAGGAGTCTGCCTGTTATTGCAGGAGACTTGGGTTCAATCCCTGGCTTGGGGAGATCCTGTGAAGAAGGAAATGGCAACCTGCTCCAGTATTCTTGCCTGGGAAAATCCCATGGACAGAGGAGACTGGTGAGCTACAGTCTATGGGGTTTCAAATAGTTGGACACAACTAAGTGACTAAGCACATAAACCCCTTAAAATAAGGGGGTCATTTGACATGCTTGGGACACAGCCTCCTTCTGTATACAAGGATGTCCACGTGGTTCCCTCCTGCCCTTCATCTTGGCAGAGATGAAGGACCCTGGGCTGCTTGAAGTACCAGAGACTGGGAGCTAGGAGGTCTGCACAGAGCTTGCCAGATATTCCAACCAACAGGCGCCCACCATTCCTGTCCCCTGGGGCCCCTCTGCCCTTGACCTTGAAGGTCAGGCCCCCACACACATCTCACACACACCCACCCCCTTCCTTCTGGCCCCAAGCAACAGGAAGCCCCAAGTGACTCTGGGCAAATCTCTCCCCCTCCTAGACTCACTTCCTTCACCTCTGGGCACAAAGTTGGACCTGGTGGTCTCAAAGGTCCTTCAGTGTCCAAACTCGAGGGTTCTTTTTTTTTTTTAATAGTTGTATTCAAATACAATTTACATACACTTCAGCCATTTAAAAGTACAACTCAAGTGGTTTTTGGTATATTTGCAGATATGTACAACCATCGCCACTATCAGTTTTAGAACATCTTCAACATCTCAAAAAGAAACCTGGTACCCTTGAACTACCAGCCCTCCTAGCTTCCTCCCCCCACCTCCAGACACCACCATCTGCTTACTGTCCCCTGGATTTCCCTATCTGAACTTTCACATGAATGGAATCGTGGGATACGTGGCCTTTTGTATCTTGCTTTCACTTTTCAAGGTTCATCCATGTCCTGACCTGCATCAGTATTCTTTTCTTATGGCTGAATGATATTCCATCGTATGGATATACTACGTTTTGTTTGTTCATCTGTTGATGGACCTTTGGGTGGTTTCAGCCTTTTGGCGCCCATGAATAAGGCCACAGTGACATTCATGAACAAGTTTCTGTGTGGATGTAAGTTTCCGGTTCTCTTGGGTACATATCCAGGAGTGAAATTGCTGGGTCATAGGGTAACTCTGGGTTTAGCTGTTTGAGGAATCACCTGACTATTCCACCAAGGGTTCTGTTTAAGTTTTCCTAACTCTTCTGTGAGAGTTTCTGGGTTAAGAAGAAAAGCTGCCCACCATCCTGCTCAATAGCCAGTAGATTGTTCAGGCCTGTCTGTCCACTCACAGCCAGCCCCGCCTTCTGGGTCCTGCAGTGCACCAGCTCTGACGTCAGGAGGAGATCAGAGAGAAAACAGGATGAGGGTCACAGAAAGTTCTATGTCCATGGTTTTAATCCTTGCCAGAGTCTACCACACCGGCACTGTCATATCATGACCATTTTTTGTTGTGATGTTTTTTAAAAAATCATTCATTCATTTATTTTATTTTTGGCTGTGCTGGGTCTTTATTGCTGCCCACGGGCTTTTCTCTGGTTCCAGCGAGCGGAGGCTGCTCCTTCTACTTGCGGTGCACGGGCTTCTCATCACGGTGGCTTCTCTTGTTTTGGCTCACAGGCTCTACGGCGTGTGAGCTTCAGTAGTTGTGATGCATGGGTTTAGTTGCCCTTTGGCATGTGGGATCTTCCCAGAGCAGGGATCAAATCCGTGTCACCTGCTTTGGCAGGCCGGTTCCTAACCACTGGACCACTAGAGAGGTCCCTGTTCATTTTTTGGATTAAAAAAATTGAGGCTCTGAGAAACGATAAAACTCACTGGCTGTCAAAAGCTACCTAGTGGCCAAGCTGGGATTTGACCCAGTCTGTCTGAGCCCAGGGTCTGAGCACCTAACCAGCAGTCTACACTGCTAACGGCCCTGTTACTGAGCTGGTGGAGACTGACCTGCTATGCCTCTGGCATAGCATAGTTCCAGAGTTCCTGTTCTGCTCAGAGAACCTGGGGATGGATGCTGATGCCCATGACCCCGGGGACTGTTTGGGTGGGGAGGGGCCTGGCCCAGCCCCTCGTCTCAGTTGGCACCTGTGTCAGTTCATGTTGCCCAAGCCTGCTGGCTGATGAGCTGTGGTTGCGTTTCCGAGAATGTCACAATGAGTTGATTCCCCAACAGCAATGCCCCTCCCCTGCCTGCCTCCCCTGGGATCTGTCCTCAGCAGGAGGGGACTGTTGGCAGGGCAGGGTCACCCCAAAGGGGAGGCCCTTTATCCTGCTTTCACACGTGCTCAGTCGTGCCCAACTCTTTGTGACCCCATGGCCAATAGCCTGCCAGGCTGCTCTGCCCATGGGGCTCCTCCAGGCAAGAATACTGGAGTGGGTTGCCATGCCCTCCTCCAGGGGACCTTCCCAACCCAGGGGTAGAACCCACTTCTCCTACGTCTCCTGTATTGACAGGTGGATTCTTTTACCACGGCATCTCCTGGGAAGCCCTTATCCTGCTTTCAGTTCAGTTCAGTTCAGTCCAGTCCAGTCACTCAGTCGTGTCCAACTCTTTGCAGACGAGGAAACATAGGCAGGCCACTGGGGAGCGTCACACACTCAGGGTCCACCCAGGGACTCTCCAGATACCTCTCTGGGTCTGGGAGGCCATCTTTTTTTTTAGCAGCTTTATTGAGGTTTACTCAACATCCCCCCAAATTCATTTATTTAAAGTGCACAATTTGAACTTCCCTGGCAGCCCAGTGATTAAGACTCTGAGCTTCAAATGCATTGGGTGTAGGGTTGATCCCTGGTCTGAGACCTAAGATCCAACATGGCTTGCAGTGTGGCCAAAAAATAAGATGAAAAATTAATTTTTTTGAAAGTGCACAGTTCTACAAATTTTAGAGAATTCACAGAGTTGTACAATCATCACCACAATCTAATTTTACAACAATTTCATAGCTTGAAAAAGAAACCTGGTACCATTTGCAGTCATTCCCACAGCTACCCCCAGATACAGGCAACCACTAATCTACGTTATGTTTCTATTGATTTACCTTTTCTGAACATTTTGTATATTTTTTATATAGCTGTTCTTTAGTCACTAATTCATGTCTGACTCTTTTGCAACCCCTAGCCCGCCAGGCTCCTCAGTCCATGGGATTCTCCAGGCAAGAATACTGGAGCCATTTCCTTCTCCAGGGGATCCTCCTGACCCAGGGATCCAACCCACGTGTCTTGGCATCAGCAGGTGGATTCTTTACCACTGATCTACCTGGGAAGCTCTACATCTTATATATAACAGTGAAATATATATATTTGTGTATATATATATTATATATACACACACACATATATATAAAATAGTAAAAAACTGATTTTTTCAGTAGGCATGTTTTTGAGGTTCATTCATGTTGTGGCAGGTATCAGAATCCACTCCTTTTTATGGCTGAATAATATTCCTTTGTGTGAACAGGCCACATTTTGTTTATCCATTCATGAAATGATGGACATTTGGGTGGTTTCCACTTTTTGGCTATTGTGAATGGTGCTGCTGTGAACATGCTCCTACAAGTTTATGCAGACGTGTGTTTTCATTTCTCTTTCATTTCATAGATAGCCAGGTGTGAAATTGCTGGGTCACAGGGTAATTCTCTGGTTAACCTTTTTTTTTTTTTTTTTAATAGTGGTATTGAAAATAGTGATTTACAATGTTGTGCCAATCTCGGCTGTACAGCAGAGTGACTCAGTGCTGTACATATAGACGTTCTTTCTTGTAATATTCTTTTCCCTTGTAGTTTATCCCAGGATGTTGACTATAATTCCCTGTCCTATACAGTAGGACCTTGTTGTTGATCTGTTTAACTTTCTGGGGAACAAACTGTGTTGCAGAGTGACTACTCTATTTTACACAAAGCTTCCAGTTCCTTCTACATCCTCGCCAATGTCTTTATTGTCTGTTTTTTGGTTCTAGCCATCTGAGCGGGTGTGAATGGTCATCTACTTGGGGTTTTGATTAGTATCTCTGCTGATGGCTAATGACGCCGAGCATCTTCTTGTGGTCTCATTGGCCTGTTTTGGGAGAAGTATCCATTCACAGATATTGCTCACTTTTAATTAGATGATTTGTTCTTCTCATTGAGTTGTAAGAGTCCTTGTTTATTTTTTATTTGTCTTTTTATTTTTTGCCTGTTTGACATGTGGGATCTTAGTTCCCCAACCGGGAATTGAACCTGTGACCCCTGCGTTGTAGTCTTAACTACTGGACCACAGGGGAAGTCCCTGTAAGAGTTCTTTATATAGTTTGGATAAAAGGCGAAGAAGGGCATCGAATGTCTCTGTTTCCAGCGCAGGCCCTGGGGATGGTGAGGACTTGCAGTGGGTGTCTATCTGGACCACTGAGTCAGCTCATTGTGGAACCAGAACTCCAGTTAGCTTATCGGGGGAGGGGGTGGTGCTCAGAGGAAAACCTCAGGGCCCCCAGGGCCTCTGAGCCCCATTTGCCTTGGAATTGCAGTCAGAGTTAGTGGAGGTCTCTTCTTCTTACACCTGCTTGAGATGGGGGACTCCTCACCTCTGACCCCTCACCCTCTCCCTTCTAATGAGGGAGTCTTTGTAACCCTGGCCTTGTCTACCTCAGAGCCTCTAAGCCTGGCCTTGACCCCAGCTTCTATCAGAGGGCCTCTAACTGGACTTTGTGGTTCATGCCCAACTACCAAACCCCAGGCTGGGAGCTGTCACCCCTCTAAGGCACCCTTTTCTTCATCCTCCCCCGACCTAACCACTGACCACCTCTCCCCTCCCCCACGAAGTATTAGGAGCTGCTGCTTTGAAGATACTGTTTGTGGGGTTCTCGAGGGAAGAATACTGGGGTGATTTCCCATTGCCCATGTGAGCCCAGAGGCAACCAGGCCCCATTTTGCTCACCCGGCACAGACTGGGGGAGAAGAGGGTGTATCCGTCCCCTGAGGTCTGTGGTCCACCCTGACGGCTTTGGGCCTGGGTGCTGAGAATGTGTGACCCTTTGCTGGAGAAAATCTCCCAGCCAAAGGGGCTTTCCAGGGCCTGGCAGAAGGCTTGGCTTTGGCTCTGGCACCTGGTGTGGATTGGCCGGGAGTAGCAGCAAGAGGACAGTGAAGCAGTCCCGTCCCAGAGCGATGGCAGCAGAAGTCCCAGGTTTAGATCCTTTCTCTGTCCCTTGGTGGGTGATGCCAAGAGCTCTCTGCACCTCAGTTTTCCTCTTCTGCGAAATGGGTTGTGATCCATCTCGCAGTGCTGGCTGTGGCCAAGGAACCAGGGAGTCTGGCTAGCTAAGAGATAACCAAGATGGGGGTTCCGACATTATCCTCTTCATCACCTGATTCCTCGTTCCTGAGCCCAGCCTGGGCATCACCTCCATCAGCTTCTCCAGGCGGGGTGATGGAGCTCCCCTTTGGGTTTCTGTGTCCCCCCTCTTTGGCCCAGGCCCCAGCTCTGGGCACACTGTCTTCCTTCCTTCCTTCCTGGGCTGATCTGGAGCTCCTGAAAGTGAAAGTGTTAGTCACTCAGTCGTGTCCAACTCTTTGCGACTCCATGGGCTGTAAGCTGCCAGGCTCCTCTATCCATGGGATTCTCCAGGCAAGAATACTGAAATGGGTTGCCATGCCCTCTTCCAGGGGATCTTTCCAACCCAGGGATCAAACTCAGGTCTCCCGCACTGCAGGCAGATTCTTTACCATCTGAGCCACCGGAGGAGCCCACCTAGGGGCAGGAATATGGCACGTTCTCCTCTCTGTCCCTAGGTTCTCATCTGGCCTGGTTTGAAGTGGGTGACTGAGACTGGCTGAGCCGACAACCGCTCCTCCCCTGGTGGCCCTGGGCTCAAGGTTTCCGAAGGCTGAGCACAAGTTCTCAGGATGCGTGGGCTTCATCCTTGTCTGAGGGAGCTGGGGACGGTGCCAGGCTGGGCTCAACGCCAGCAGGGGAAGCTTGCCGTGTTGGCTGCTTGCTCCGCTGTCCCTGCTGGTGTGTGGGCGGGGGTTTTCTTACAGCAGAGGCGAGAGGGGGCTGGGTGCTCGTGCATGCTGATGCCCTGCGACCTGGGGCCTCTCCCCATCCTGGCTGGGCACTGACGGGGGATTTCTCACTCGGCCCAGCCCTGGGTGGCTGGTGGCTCCTCTCTGCCAGACTGGATGCCGACTGGGGTTGGCTGTCATACTCTTTCCATTCCTAAAAGGGAGGAAATCTGGGAGGAAGGGGACTGGGTCAGGGTGCGTACATCCTGGTCCCTGGGTGGGTGGCCCAACCTCCCTGCTTCCATCCCAAGCTCAATGAGTGTCGCAGCACCGTCATGTCATGCGTGTGTTTCTTCACCGGTGCAGTCGAGGTCAAGAGCATATTAATCACTAATGTAATTAATCAACACCCCCCCCATCATGTACCCACCCAACAAGATAAGGAGAGGGCAAATATTTTTAAAAATGAATTAATTTTATCTTGGGATATGCTGGGTCTTTGCTGCACACGGGCTTTTTCCTGTTGTGGCTAGCACAGGCTCCTCTCTAGTCGCGGGGTACAGGCTTCTCTTGTTGCAAACAGGCTCTAGGCGCCCGGGCTTCGGTAGTTGCAGCTCCCGGGCTCTAGAGCACGGACTCAATAATTGTGGTGCTCAGGCTTAGTTGCTCCGGGGCATGTGGGATCTTCCCGGATCAGGGGTTGAACTCATGTCGCCCGCATTGGCAGGCGGATTCTTTACCACTGGAGCATCAGGGAAATCCATGTGCAGGCATTTTAAAAGGGTAGCGCAGTGGCTTATCCCCCAGAAACTGAATTGCCTGGGTTCAAATCTAGCCTCGGACATTCACCAGGCAGTGCCCTGAGCCTCACTTCCTCACCTGTCCTGGCTTTCTCAGGAACATACTGTGTCATAATGTATGTAAAGGCATCCTCAGTGTGGTGCCTGGTCCGTAAGTGCTCAGTAAATGCAGGCGCCAGGCAGTGATGCAGGAGCCCCTGCAATGCCTGGCTCTCTGAGCCCTCTTCTACTTCCTCGATGTGCTGCCTGCCCTGTGGCCGCCCTCCCTGTGGATGTGAGATGACAGCCAGAGGCCAGGAGACCACCTGCTTCTTGCTTGGTGTCCTGGGCTGGGGAAAGCATTTCTTCCCACAATTGGCTAATGAGGGTCCTAAGTAGGGTTGCCAGATAAAATACAAGACACCAGGTTATTCAGATCCACAATGAGTGAATTTCTGGCAAAAGTATATCCCAAATGTTTCCATCGGATATCCTTATGGTAAACAAAATTTATTTGTTGTTGAGCTGAAATTCATATTTAATTTGGCGACCTGTATTTTTATTTGCGAAACCTAGTCCTGATTGTCCTTCACTCCCACCCCAGGCCTGGGGCCAGCCCTGGGCTAACTGATTTAGGTATGCAGGGTTGGGATTGATTTAAACCAATTAAGGTTTAAGCTGGGGTTGGGAATGGGTGTGGGGTCCATCTCCCCCACCCACTGGGCTGAAGGGGCTGCCGTGAGATCACCCTGTTTCCCCACAATTGGGACCGTGTTAGTTACTGTGTGTCCTTCCCCCGCCCACCTAGAGAGAGACTTCTCCTGGAATGAAAAGTTCCAAATTCAGGCAGTGTCTGAATCTCAGCCTCTCCTTGTCCCTCCTTAAACAGAAGGCTTGCCCATTTTACAGATGAGGAGACTGAGGCAGGGAGCCTGAGAAAGGAAGTGGCCAACTGCATGGCTGTGGCTTTCCTGACAGTGGGGACCCAGTACCTGTTGACATCTCTTGCTCTGTTACCAACGGGGATATTTTTCAGGGCTGCCATGGTGTTATTCACGCTCATGAACCATGAGAATATGAACACCCACCGCTTTTGTCCAGGAATGAGGAGAGTATTGCTAGTCATTGTGCCTTCCTGGGAGCCCAAGATGGGCTGGTAGCCATCCTGGGACCTTTTGGGAAGTGAAATTTCCTCTAGGAAGTTTATTCCTTTAAACTCTTGATTAAAAAAATAATTATTTATATACTTCTTTTTTGGCTGCGCTGGGTCTTCGTTGCTGCTTGTGAGCTTTCTCTAGTTGTCATGTGTGGGCTTCTTTTGCTGTGGAGCACAGATCCTAGGGCTAGCAGGCTCATTAGTTGTGGTGCATGGGCTTAGTTGCCCCATAGCATGTGGAATCTTCCCGGACCTGGCATTGAACCCATGTCCCTTGCACTGGCAGGTGGATTCTTAACCACTGGACCACCAGGGAAGTTCTGGGAGGGTTATTCCTGCTTGCAGTGGAAGCTCAGGCTTGGGCAATGACCCTCCCAGGGTCCCATGACTGTGGCTGAAACTCAGGGGTCCTGACTGCTAATCCAAGTGGGGTTCTTTAGAGTCAACAGCCCAAGATTTCTTCCCGGGAAATATGTAGGAGTGACTCAGCACTATAACCCCACATCATAGGCTGGGTCAAAGGAATGTGCTGGGACTCCCCAACTTAGGAAAACCTGGAAAGGGGGCCTCCGGGGTCTAGGGGTTGAGGAGGGAGCAACTGAGACCCTCTTTTCAAAAACTGGACAGAATGGGGCACTTGTCCTCCTGCTGAAGTGTATGATGGTTTTAGGTATACACGGTGAGCCATGTTTTATGTCTATAATTATTAGTTTACCATGAAGTTATAGGTAAGAGAGAAGTACAAGTAGCCCCTCGGACTGATTTCACCAGATAGTGATAAAATATTTCCATTTCAGATAAATAATTTTTTAAAGCAGTCCTATTATGGAAGGTATTAGGTAAGTGATGATGGAGGTGATATGTGTGGATATAGCAGAACTTAAAGGCTGGGGAGCCAGTGATGACATTGGGCAAACTGGCCTTGGTGGAAGCAGCTGGAAGCCAAAGCCCCCACCCTGGGCTTCCTGGCCATGGCCGCAGCTGAGCTTTGCTGATGAGGTTGGGAAGAGTGTCTACCAGTTGGCCTGCCTTGGAGGTCAGAGTAACCGTGAGTGGGGCCCTGTGCCTGCTACACGGCCATGCCCACCTGTCCTGACCAGCAGTTCCCGTGGCCCCTGCGGCTTGATCCTCGTGGCCTTCATGTGGATCAGGGACTTAGGGCTCCCCAACCCTACGCTGGGGCCCCGCAGAGAAGACTCCCACTGCTGACTTCTGGGGGAACCCCTCAGGGCTGCATCAGCTTTTCTGTGGGTTCCCCACTGCTTGCATGGGCCTCAGGCTGGCCCACATGTGTTCTCTCATCCTCTTGGAAGGACTCCAGGGGGCCAGGTGGTGTGAGCTGTGACCTATTTTACAGATGTCAGACCAGTGAGTCTAAAGTAGCCTTAAGTTCAGACTGTGGGGGGCTGGGTTCAACTCTACCACCTGCTCGCCCAGTCTCTTTCATGCCCTCTGCAGATTAAACGAGATAAAATAGAAGGGCACATCTAGAAGGCCTTGGTATACAGCAAGCACCGGATTAGTGTCTGTTTTTGATGTTGATCAGACTCTGGACTCCTAACCCTTCAGTCTTCCTTTGTTTTTTATTCACATGCATTTGGGGAGCATCTCCAGACAATAGGCATCAGGCTTTGGATGGGCAGAGCCAGGCCAAGGGTCTCCCATCAAAGTTTCATAGCAGAAAAGGCACAAGACCCCCAGCCTACCCCTTCCATATGCCCCAGCGGAGAGGAAGGAGAGGAGAAAGAACCAGCTAGAAGCCAGGAGGCCTCCTGCTGCAGCCCCAGCTGCCGGGGTGCGGGTAGTTGGCAGTGTGGTTTCCACCCACCCTCTGCTCCTTCCTTGCTCAAGTGATGAAGTATGATGTCTGGAAGACCAATAAATGGACTCAGAGGCTCTCTGGGTTAAGCAATGTCTTAAAAGGGTCAGCCCTGGCTGGGGGAAGGGGTCACCCTTGTCCATGCTTCCCTCTGTGGGTCTGAGGTGCTTCTTCTAGGGGACAGGTCCCCAGGTAAAGGCCAGGAGGAAGAAGAGGGACTCCCTGAGTTGTGTGAAGGCCTGGTGAGCCATCCCTGGACACAGCCCAGTGTGCCATCCTTCCATTGTGAGAACGATTTGATAACAGATGTGCCCTTGGCCCCTTCCAGGTGTCAGAAGCACGGCCAGTGGTGTACAGACGGATGCACCCCTGAATGGGACCCACTTTTATTTATTTATTCTTAGAATTTTATCAGGGCTTCCCAGGTGATGCTAGTGACAAAGAACCTGTGTGCTAATGCAGGAGATGTAAGAGATGCTGATTTGATCCCTGGGTTGGGAAGATACCCTGGAGAAGAAAATGGCATCCCACTCCAGTATTCATGCCTCGAGAATCCCATGGATAGAGGAGCCTGGCAGGCTACAGTCGATGGGGTTGTAAAGAGTGGGACACGACTGAAGTGACTTAGCACATTTATTTTTTACTGTACTGGGCCTCCATTGCTGCAGGGGCTTTTCTCTGGTGTGGCGAGTGGGATCTATGCTCGAGTTGTGGTGCATGGGCTTCTCATCACAGTGGCCTCTCTGGTTGTGGAGTTTGGGCTCTAGGGTGCCTTGGCTTCAGTAATTGCCGCTCCTGGGCTCTGGAGCACAGGCACAATAGTTGTGGTGCATGGGCTTAGTTGCCCTGTGGCATGTGGGATCCTCCCAGACCAGCAATTGAACCCTTATCCCCTGCATGGACAGGTGATTTCTCTGCCACTGAGCCAGTAGGGAAGCCCCAGGATCCACTTTTAGAGGCACCGTGTTAGAACTGACACTGGGTACAGAGAAGCTAATTCCACCAGGGGGGAGGGTATAGAAAGGGGGCAAGGAAAACTTCAGGGGGGAGATGTCTGCAGAGGAGTTAGACTTGGGACAGAGCAATGAAATCAGTCCGAAAGGCTACTTACACTTCTCCCTACCGCCACCTCCAAGGCCAGGGAAGCAGCCTGTGCAAAGGCCCTGGAGTTTGAAAGAGCCATGACATCTGCCCAGTTGGGTGGCATGAAATTCAACAAACTGCTGTTGCTTTATGATGGAGTAGTGGGCTGCCCTCTGGGGACACTAGGTACCGTGTGTCTCCCTGCTCTCAGCACAGGCTGGAAGACCACAGTTTCTGCAGAAAATGTCTCAGTGCCTTTCTTTGTCTGAGGAACATTATCATCTGGGGTCTAAAGAAGAAGACTGAGCCTCTCAGTGCTTCCTGTATTTGCAAGCCAGCCAGAAAGTCAAAGTGCAGAGGTGGTGTCCCCTGTAGGCTGGTCCCTGTGAGCAGAACTGTCTGTGTGCCAGGCCCTGCTGACCCATGGCCCGTGCTTAGGGATCATGACACTGCCTCCCCGCCACCCCCAAAGTTGCCTCTGGGTCCACCCCCACAGGACTACCGGAGGCAGTCACTCCCTGGCCTGTGGCTGGGGCTGCAGCAGGAGGGCTCCAGGCTTCCTGTCAGTTCTTTCTTCCTCTCCTTCCCTCTCTCCTAGGGCACTTGAGGTGGGGAGAGGTTGGGAATGGGTAGGATCTTGTGCCTTTTCTGCTGTGTAACTTTGATGGGAGGCGCTTGGTCTCACTGGGCCTCAGTTTCCTCATCTGCAAAATGGGGATACGGCCACCTGCCTCCCAAATCTGGCACGAGTGTGAAACGAGGTGGGGTTTGCCTGGAGCCTGCAGAGCCAGACTGGGACTCAGGCAGCTGCCTGTGGGGCAGACGTTTCAACCTCCACGGAGGGACTCAAAAAGGGCTCATCCTCCTAGGATGCAGGGGTGCCCAGGAGGCACATATTTCAGACCCAGTATTTCTGTGCCTCTAAGATGTATTTTTTTCCCTCAGATGTGAATAGTTTCTGAAATTTGAGAGTCTTCTGAATAACGTGTCGGCTCAACGGGCACTGGCATCACTTGTGGTTATTGGTGCCTGGATGCTCGTGGGGCACCTGGGGGTGCAGCAGAGAAGGACTGGATGAAGCCCCTGGCTTTGTGGCGCTCACATCCACGATGGGGGGAGATGGAGAGAAAGGAGTACGTGAACATGTGATGTCAGGGAACCGTGAGTTCCAGACGGAAATAAAATAAGGCAAAGGGAGAGAGGGTATCCAGGGAGGGGCCTTGGGGAGACCTGTCCTGGAGAGCTTTGAAGGGAAAGGAGGTGCCTTTTTAAAGAATTTATTTATTTTTGACTGTGCGGCACGGTGGCTCTCTCTAGCTGCAGTGAGCAGGAGCTGCTCTTCGTTGGGGAGCTCATTGTGGTGGCTTCTCTTGTTGTGGAGCATGGGCTCGAGGGTACATGGGCTGAGTAGTTGTGGTACACGGGCTCAGCTGCCCCATGGCATGTGGTATCCTCCTGGACCAGGGATCAAATCCATATACCCTGCATTGGCAGGTGAATTCTTAACCACTGGACCACCAGGGAGGCCCCCCGAGGAGGTGACTTTTGAACTGAGCCCAGCAGAGGGGAAATTAATACAGGGTCCAAAGGTAGACATCCCCGGCAGAAGACACTGCCTGGCCAAAGGTGCTGAGGCACAAAGTAGCCTGTGATGTTGGCCCAATTGGGAGGCTTGAAGCCATTGCCAGTGTCACTTTACAAAGGAGTAAGGTTGAGGTCTGCTGAGGGATGTGTGCTCCTCACCTTCCACACCCCCAGCTCAAGCCATGGCAAGATCTGTTGGGAAAGCATTCTGGGAACTGACACATGCAAAGGTCCTGAGGCAGGAGGGGGCTGGGCCCACTCAGGAGATGAAAGAGTGAGGCTGTTGCAGAGTGAAATGAGAGAGGGGGTAGCATTCAGAGAGGCTGACAGGGGCAACTCGTCCTGGAGCTGCAGACCTTGGGGGAGAGTTTCGAGCTGAAGCAGTATATATATTTTTTGTCTAGATGTTGTTATCAGGTCATCAGCGGCTTAGAATCGAGGAGGGTGGTTACTTCAGTCCTGTGTGCTCTGCGCTTTCAGTGGGGGCTCTCAGGGGCCCCAGGGAATGAGTCCCCTCACACTGGGGAGCTCAGGGATGCAGTTCTAAGAGGTGAGGCTCCCAGGGTGATCGGGGTGGTGGAGGCAGCTGGAGACCCCTGGCTGTGTGCAGGGAGCTGTTGCTACTTTAGGAGGACAGGAGAAAGGGGAGAGGGGACCTGGGGAGATGGGACCAGCAGAGGCCAGCCACCAGGGCTCCGTTCATCTGAGACTGAGGGGCAGAGTCAGGCCCCGTCAGGCTTTGTGTGGCTTGTGCAGCACCTAGATTTCTGTCTCTCTGTCTCTCTCTATATATAGAATGAATTGCAATGTATATAGAAATCAGGATTTAGAACAATTCAGAATTCTGGCTCACTTGAACGATGGAAAACTCTGGCAGCCCTGACCCCCTGTCCCCACCTGACAGGCCCCAGCTGGAGCTGAGTGACAGCTGCCCAGTGCTGTAGCCTCAAAAGGCCCATTGTCCACAGTCTCCACCACTCCCGATTGCCTCTCACCAGCCTCCTTTCACTCCCTGGTCCCCGGCCTGGTCACTGAGGGCATGTGAGTTTATGGTCCTCGCTGGGGGCAGTGCAGAGCCACGTTGTGAGGGAGCAGTCATGGAGGCCAGAGTGGGGGCTTGGAGGAAAAGACGGATGCCGGGAGCCCGGGCTGTTGTGGTCACTGGCCCTCCCAGCTGCCCCTGCGCCAGGTGCCAACAAGTCTTGAGCCCAGGTGGTGGGCGTGGGATGGAAGGATGGCGCACACCAGCCTCTGGCCGAGACTGGTCTCCTGATGATGCTCCATGGGTCTGTCTCCTTTTCCCAGGCTGTCTCCATCTCCTGCCCCCTCTTGCCCTCCTAACTAACCTTTCATCCCACAAGGAACCTCTTCACATCTGGATCAAACTCTCCATAAACTGTTCTGTAAAACCGTCTGGAAGGTTGTCATCAGCGGTAATTGAAGGCTTTCCACCCCACCTGGGGGCAGCCCCTGCGCAGAAGCGTCCTTCCTGGACGCGGGAGTGGCAGGAAGGCCTCCGTACAGTCCCAGGGGCACCCCTGCGTTTGCCCCACGCCTGCGGGCTCCCTGGCCCTCGGTCATGAACCGCTGACCAGGCTTCCTGGTGACTCAGCACCCTGTGCTGACCATGGAAACCAGAGCTGCCCAGAGCCTTGCAGAAGGAGCCTGGAGGGCCCAAGATGTCGTTTCTAGTCTGGGGTCTGCCCCGGCTCCACTGTGGAGGGGGCGGGGAGGGAGTGGCGGGGTGGCAATGTGCCTGGGGCCCCACGGGCCTCAGTGCTGGAGAGCTTTCTGGATGCTTACAGCTGCTTCTCTCTCCTCACACACCTGCGCTCGTGTTCTTGCTGGCGTGGCCTTCTTTGTAAGGAAGAACTGCTTCAAGAAAGAAGAAAAAGGACTTCTCAGTGGCTCAGTGGTAAAGAAGGAAAAAAAGGGCTAGTTGCTCAGTCGTGTCCAACTCTTTTGCAACCCCACAGACTGTTGTCCGCCAGGCTCCTCCATCCATGGAATTCTCCAGGCAAGAATATTGGGGTGGGTTGCCATTCTCTAATCCAGGGGGTCTTGCCCACCCAGGGATCGAACCTGGGTCTCCTGCAGCAGCAGGCAGATTCTTTACCGTCTGAGCCATCCAGTGGTAAAGAATCCACCTGCTGGGACATGGGTTTGATCCCTGGTTCTGGAAGATTCCACATGCTGCGGGGCAACTAAGCCCATGCACCACACCTACTGAGCCCGTGCTCTGCAACAAGAGAAGCCACCACAATGAGAAACCGACACACTGCAACTAGAGAAAGCCTACATGCAGCAGTGAAGACCCAATGCAGCCAAAAATGAATATGTCAGTTTTAAAAAGGAAGGTCACAGATGGCTGCAGAATGCAGTGGGGGCACTGGCTGCATCTCGCAGCTTCTTGGGCAGTAGGCCCATTGTACAGAGGGGGCAGTTGAGGCTCTGTTCTACAGTGATGAACAAGCAAGTGTTTTCTGAGCTTGACAGGCAAATGTCCTCCCCTCCATCTTGAAGTCCCCTTAGCCTCTGTGACGTGTGATGTTGACAAGACCAGGCTGGGGGCTGCCTCCCTGCCCTTCCTGGTCTGACTGGCCCTTCCTGGTGGGAGTGCTCATTTTTGGCCTAGACTCACTGGGTCCTCTAGTCGTCTTTCCAGCTCAGCTGGTGGCAAGTTTTCAAGTGGAGACAGAAAGGCATTGTCTACCCTGTATTTCTCTCCCAACTCATGCTTTAGCTATGAACCTGCTTTAAAATTTAAAATCATCACCATAAATAACCTTTATGTGCCACGGGCCTGGATCTCAGTGGTTGAATCACAGTCCTCAACCTAATGCCTGTGTGACCTTGGGCAAGTGTCCCCACCTCTCTGTGCCTTGGTTTCTCATCTTACCAGTGGGGGTGGTAACGGTGCCATATGCTGAAGGACTTGACACGCACGGAGTCCCGAGTGCAGGCCTGGCGCTCAGTCAGCTCTGCGCCTGGCTGCGGCCATCATATCTGATCTTCACAGAAACCCTGTGAGATTTATGCTGTCATTGGACCCATTTTCTAGTCAACAAAACTGAGGTTCAGAGCAAGTAGTGACTTCCCCCAAGGTCAAGCTATCATTTTTTTTAAATCCAAGTTTTAAAAAAATATTTGTTTGGCTGTGCCAGGTCTTAGCTGAAGCACATGGGCTCTTAGTTGCAGCATATGAACGCTTAATTGCAGCAGGTGGCAATTCCCTAACCAGGTCTCGAACCTGGGCCGCCTGCGTTGGGAGCTTGGTGTCTTAGCCACTGGACCGCCAGGGGAATCCCCAAGCCATCATTTTTAAAGGTGGAAATAATGATGCCAGGAAAGGGATCAGGCAGGATTGACTGGCAGAGCCGCCCCCCAGGGACACTGAGGGACCACCCCCCTCTCTCCTGTAGTGACAAACCCCCTCCCCAAGCCTCCTCTTGCCTCGAAGCCATCTCCTCCCCAGCACCCAGACACTGGGGAAAGTTCTGTGATCTAACCCCTTCTTGGGAGTTTTCCCCTCCCAAACACCCTCCCGCATAAGGAACCATTGCAGTCACCCTCTACCACCTCCCCCAGTTTCCAGAAAGTTCTCTCTGGGAGTTCAGAACAGCCTATGGACCCCTTTGGGCCCCACCCTGCAGATGGCCTGACGAATGTGTGACCCAGCCTGGCTGGATTCCACAACGGTGGTTAAGCATTATTTATTTCCTTTAATGCACATGTATACACATACAGCTGTCTGGAACGATTCCTGGGCTTGGAGCGGGTGTGAGTCAGGGCTCTCAGCACACGCCTGCATGCTGATGTCTGGGCCTACGTGAGCCCACCCATGCATATCAGCGTTTTTAATTTAACAGCTTTATTATGGAACATTTCAAAAATGCACAGAAATCGGGAGGACCAGACAGTGATTCCGGCATCCCCACCCCTCGGCAGCGTCATCAGCAGTGTTTTGCAATCTTGTTTTATCACCTCCTTGCGGGCTCCTTCTCCTGCTTTTTTCCCTTTATGGCTGGAGTATTTGAAAGCCAATTGTAGACATCATACCATGCGTGCCATTTAAAAAAAAAACCACACAAACCACTTCTGAAATAATTCTAGAGTCTGAGGAAATTGCAAAGACAGTACAGTGTGGTCGTATGTACCCTTCACCCAGTTCTAATGGTTACACCTCACATACTTACGGTACAATATCGAAATCTGGAATTGACATTGGTATAGAGTATGTGCATGTGTGTGCACGCATGTGTGTGTACATGCACAGGCTCGCCTGTGTGCATGCATAGTTCTGTGCCATTTTGTCACATGTGTGGATTCGCTTCACCACCATCACAGTGAAGACTGGAACTATTCCATCATCACAACAGAGTCATACCCGCTGTCCTGCCCCCGGCCACCTCTGACCCCCTGGCCACCACTAAGATGGTCTCCATCTCTATAATTTTGTCATTTGAGAATGACAATAGTTGGGCTCACCTAGCTTGTGTCCTTGGAAACTGGCATTTACCCCACACAGCATAATGCCCCTGAGGCCCGTCTGAGTTGTTTTCTGTGTCCCTGGTTCATTCCCTTTTCTGGCTGGGGAGTACCCGCGACGTTCCTGTGCCACAGTCTGCTTCACCTGTTGAGGGGCGTGTGGGCTGTTTCCAGTTTGGGGCTGTTCTGAATGAAGATGCTGCCGGGTTTTGTGTGGCTCTAAGTTTTCATTTCTCTGGGCTAAATGCCCACCCAGGCGTGGGATGGTATAAACATCTGAGTTTATGTTTAGCATTCGAGAAACGGACAAGCTCTCTACCCGAGTGGCCATACAGGTTTATCGTTTGGAAGAGACACATCCGTTAGGAGACCCAGGAAGGCTGTCCTGGGATCCAGAGCAGCCTGTGTGCTGTGTTTGATTCCTTTCCCACAGGGGCTGTTCAGTCCCCTCTTTCCAGAACAAACAGCCAAAGCCCGGAGCTAGCAAGTGGGAACGTCAGAATTTGAATCTGGCCTCATCTGACTCCTAAAGCCTCTGGGGCAGGTGGCAGGAATCGGTGTGGGAAGTCTTAGTGTGAGCAGTGAGCAGACCAGGGAGTAGGGGAGAAAGAGCCTGGAGGAGGTGAGTGGGGAGCAGAGACCCTGGTGAGAGGAGTGGCCAGGACCTGCCCACTCCCTCCTTGCCAGGCTGAACCAGCTCCTGTCTCTTGACCTTTGCCCTGGCCTTTCTTCTCTCCATCACAGAGGGGGCCGTGGGTCTGTCGCCAGCTGGGTCTCCTTGGCTCCAGTGGGTGGCCCTGCCTTTCCTGCCACCCGGGTCCCTGCTGGAAGGGACTCCCCACCAGCCCCACCTTCCCCCTGAACCTCCATCCTTCCCCTATCGGCCTGAAAAGCTGTGGCTAAAGCAGAGAAGACTCATTCTTTGCAATTCATCCTCCCCTGCAGCCATCTCTGAGCCTCTCTGCTGTGCTTTCGTGTCATGAAGATGCTATAAGCAGCAAGGATGGTACTACCTATAGTTGCCCAGGTGTTGTGGCCGGTGCTTGAATACACGATTTCATGTGATTGGCATGACCACCCTGTTGGCAGATTTTATTACTGCCAAACACGTGCAGAAACTCCTCCAGGTCATCAGGGGCAGAGCTAGAAGTCAGAACCGTGTCCCTTTGACCCAAACCTGGGTGTCTCCTGGCTGAGCCCGGTAGGATAGTCTGTCGCCAATTCTGCTGAAGGAGTCGTATCTTTCAAGCCCAGGAGGGGCCAGCCTGGGGCTCTGAGGGATCTAGACTCTGCCCAGGGGGCCCACCTGCCCAGCTGTGGGTCCAGGCAGCAGTGGAGGGGCCCGAGAGATGAAGTCTCTGCCCAGCCCAAGGTTCCAGGTCGGCCCTTCTCCTCAGCTGGCTACTTCTTACCTTCCTTGCTATGTGAGCCCGGGTAGGTGACTTAGACTCTCTGAGCCTTGCTATCGCTTCCGTATAGGGCAATCAGCCTTTGCCTCCAGGGCTGGCCCAGCTGCCAACAGCTTCCTAACCTGGAAAGCAGCCAGTGGTCACAAGAGGGACAAGTGGATTGGCAGGTGAGGCCCCAGCCCGGGTCCCAGCACTCACCCTGACCTTGGATGGGTCCCTGCAGCCGGGGGCCTCTGTTTCACACTCAGCCAGCATGGCTGCCATGACGGGACTGAGCTGACTCATGGGCCGGCTCTTTGTGGACCATGAGACACAAGACAAGTATGGAGCTTTCCTGGCCCGTCAAACCGCAAGTCTAGAGCTCGGTGTTTTTATTTCTGAGCCTGCTTCGCTTTTGTGGCTCCACTTTCATTTTTTAAAGTTGAGTTGAGCAAGTATCTTTCTGATCAGATCACATTTTCTGTGCGCTGGCGGAGTGGGGGACACAATCCACCCCGCTCTGGGTGCCTGCTTTGGGTCACTGGAATTTCCTGAGTACTGCGCATGCCTGGCTCAGCGCTGGGGATGCAGACGGGAGCCCAGCTCTGGTCTCTGCCTGCCAGGGGCCCAGAGCCCACTGTGGGGAGGGGGTCAGGAGTCGGGGGGTTGGACCATCATGACTCAAGGGGGCGAGCTCTGCCGGGAGACCCCGGCAGGCCAGGTTAGAGGAACGAGGACCTCTCAGGTGACTTCCTTCGACACAGAAGTCTGAGATGGACCATAAAAGATGGAGTGGGAGACGAACGGGCAAAGAAGTGGAAAAGGGTATTCTAGGCAAAAGGAATAGCATAGACCAAGACCCGGAGGTACGTAAACGCAGTCACACCCCTGTCCCCTTCTCCGTGAGTCCCAGGTATGTGAAATTGCCCAAATTAGAGGTCCCCCAGCCTCTGGGATCTAATATCTGATCTGAGGTAGAGCTGATGTAATAATGATAAAGTGCACAATCAGTGTAATGCGCCTGAATCATCCCCAAACCATCCCCTGCCCCTCCCCACCGAGTCCGTGGAAAAACTGTCTTCCACGAAACCAGTCCCTGGTGCCAAAAAGGCTGGAGACCGCTGGCCCCAGCCACGCTCCACAGTGTTCTCTCTGCTGGAGGCTCAGGGTTACCTTGAGACTGGGCTGCCCAGTTGGCACCTTGGGGCTGAAAAGTGCCTTTCTCTATCGTTAAATATTGACAACTCCATCTGTCCCTCTCTTCATCTGTCTGCCCACCATCCGTTCATGCATCCGTCTCTCTGTTCATCCCTTAGTCATCTGTTCATCCATCCACCTCTCTATCCATCTTGTCTGTCCATCCATGCATCTTCCCATCCATTTGTTCACATCCATCTGTTCATCCATCCATCCACTCATGCTTCCATCTGTCTGTTCATCCATCCATCCATTCATCTGTTTATCTACGCATCCATCCATTCACGTATCTATGCATCCATCTATGTGTCCAACCATCTATTCATCCAGCCAGCCAACCAGCCATACGTTCAACAAGTATGTACTGAGTGCTGACGGTGTGCCAGGCCCTGCTGGGCAGAGCCTTCTCTGGGCTGGTTTCAGGGCAGGTGATGAGCAGACGTGAGCTGAGCTTTGCTGCACTCCCTGCCAGGGCCCTGCCCCAGATAGGCACAGACTTGCCCCTGAGTCCCTCCTTCCCCATCCTGGGCTGCCCGGTCTTGTTAGGAGGGAGGCGGCCTTAAGCTCCCAGCTTAGGAAATGGTCCCTGACAGTCAGCTCTTGAGAGCCTCCCCTCCTCGGAGGAAGATGAGGAAATCACCCCGGATCACAGATGGCTATGCACCCCCCACGACATGAGCTTCCTGCCGCCCGGCTGAGAACCCTACCCTGGCTGCCTTTCTAGGGATGTTCACCCCGGGGCATGCTGAGTCACAGGTGATAATGCTTCAGCTTTCTCTCCCCATCCCTGGCCTTTGTGTTTCCAGACAGAACTCCACATGCTCACGCTGCCTGTCCAGCATCTCCACAGCCCATCCCAGCTGGCCTCAGAGCCTCACAGCAGTGATGTGACTTAGTTTTCAGTTACGTGACTTAAACCATGTCCCCACTGGTGATGCTTGGGAAAGCCAAAACCATCCCTAACTTCCCTGTGGACCCTGCTGGCCTCCTGAGCCTGAGGTCCATGACCTTGGCTCCTATCTGGCCACTTAAGAGATTTGGGAGAGAAGTGGATTGATTTTTATTTGGCTACACCAGGTCTTTGGTCTTCATTGTGACATCTTTAGCTGTGGCATGTGGGATGGGATGGGATCTAGTTTTCTGATCAGGGATCAAACCCAGGCCCCTTGAATTGGGAGCGTGGAGTCTTTTAGCCTCTGGAACAAGTACAGGAGTCCCGAGATGGGGAAAATTTGAGTCCAGTTTTCAAGTTGAACCATTTCGCACAGAAGTATGGACGTCTGCCTTGCCCTGTAAACAGAAGCATTGCCCAACATTGCATCCGTGTGCCAGTCTGCTGGGGGTTTGGGGGCTGGGGCCCAGCAGGACTGCCCGTTCAGATGGAAGGTAGATGCCCCTGTATCCTATTTCATGCTAGAGAAGAGCGTGGGGCAGGACTGAGTGGGTCAAGGCCAAGAGAGACCTTGCCTGCCTTGGGTGACCCCTCGTATGATGACATTGCAGGGTTGGCAGTCAGTGGGATGGCTTTATTTCAGCTGCGAGCCCCGATCATTTCTTCTGGGAGGGGTGGGCTTCCTTTCAGGGAGTGAGTTCCCCATCCCCCATCCTGAGGTTAAATCCACCCTGGACCAAGAGCACAGCGTGGGGAAGGTAAGCCTCAGAACAGGGTCAGAAGTGACCTCCTGAGGCTTTGGGGGTGTTGTGGGTCTGGATCTCAGGGGACAGAATTGTGCCCCTCCTTTGAGATGGGAAGTGGGTTCAGAGTAAGACAGGTGGGCTTCAGAGGCGCTCTGAAGATGGGCCTGGTGGTGGTGGGGCTTGGAACAGAACGCCGTCTGTGGCTGATAAGGGCTGGAGTGGTACACCCAGACTCCCATCCCCGGGCCCATGGGGTGAAGCCTAACTTGGCTGAAGTTTCCATCCTGGTGGGATCTTGGTACAGTCACGATAATCTGGATGTGAAATGAAAACCTGACTCTTTCTTATCACAGTCCTCATCATAGGAATGTAATTTCTCTGATAAATACTCATTGATACCCACTTTTGCAGGGGGAGGGGAGGGTCTTCAGTTCAATTGAAACATCATTCTTGCCTCAGGAAAACACAATCAGGGCCATACAGAAGGTTTCCTGGAGGAGGTAACACCTTGGTGGGAGTTGTAAATGATGCAGTGAGCATCTAGCCAGGCGAAGCCCAGAGGAGAAAGGGCCCCAAGAGAACAGGAAGGACAGTGGGAGAAGGCACGGAGGCATGATGGTGCCCAGCCTGTTGGGGACAGTGGACTGAGGGGAGTCAGCACTGGGGGCTGAGGCTGGATCAGAACCGCCTTGTCGGGGGTCTTCCCCACTGATCCAGTGACTAAGACTCTGAGCTCCCAGTATTGAGGGCCCAGGTTCAATCCCTGGTCAGGGAACTAGAGCTTACATGCCACAACTAAGACCAGGCACAGCCAAACAAATAAACATTAAACAACAAAACAAAAATGAGACTCGGGAAGTAGGAGCTAGAAGTGTGTCCTGATGCCAGGGGGAGGAATGAAAGGGTTTTCAGTAAGGGGCTGAATTCTAGAGCCCTCAGCTGAATGTGGAGAATAGCGGGGTAGGGGGTTGCTATTACATTGCCAAGATGTGGCCATGAGTGGTAAGAGGCGAGATGTGGAAGAGGTATAGAAGGAGCTCTGGGGTCCACTGGCTGGAGGTGGAATGGAGGAGGAGGTCTCTTCTCTGGGAGTAGGGGAAGCAGAGCCAAGAACCTTGGCAATGATAGACCAGAGGCCATTCCCTGGAAGCCTCTCCCCCGATCACCCTAAGAAGAGGTCCCCAGATCACTGGTGTTACAAGGTACATGGTGTAGGGAGGCTGGGAAGAGTTAAGATCTGAAGGATGATGATGAACTGGATGCATGTCAAGGGGAGAGTAGGGGGCACCTGTGGCAGATGGCACAGCATGTGCTAAGGCCCTGTGGCTGCAGAGACAGAGGGGGCAAAAGGGGCCTGCATGGCTGGACATGGGAGCAAGGTACGAGATGAGGTCAATGGGTACAGGAGCCAGCCCACAGGACATGGGTGAGCCACTGAAGGACTTTAGCTGGTGACATCATCTCGTGTGTCTGCAGTGGTCACCAGACTGCAGGAGGTGACATTCTTAGATCAGTCCAGGAGCTGGAGCATGTGTCCAGATGAAAGGTGAACTCATGTGACTCCCACAACCAGAAAAAAATACTAAACTGCATACATCATAGGTACTCATTTTCTTGGGCTGCCATGACAAACTGTCACAAACAGGGTGGCCTAAAATAATAGAAATTGGAGGAAATATGGTTCAATGTAAAAACAAAACAGAAATTGTTTCGCTCAGAGCTCTGGAGGCTGGATGTCTGAGTTAGGCTGCTGGCAAAACCCTGCTTCCTCTGAAGTTTCCAGAGAAGAACTCTCTGCCTGTCTCTTCTAGCTTTTGGCGTTTGCCAGCAGTCCTCGGTGTTCCCAGCTTGTGACTATATCCCTCCCATCTCTGTCTCCTTCATCAGAGCCCAGGCCTTCTTTCCTGGGTCCCTTCTTGTAAGGATCCCATTGATTGAACCCTAATCCCCGGCGACCTCATCTTGACTTGATTATATCAGCAAAGTCCTGATTTCCAAATAAAGCCACGGTACCTGGGCTTAGGACTTCAACACCTGTTTTTTGGGCGGGGCACAATCATCCCGCTACATCAGAGGATCTTGATTTTGTTTCAAACACACATTGTGGTCACTCACATTCTGTTTCTTTTTTAAAATATTTAATTAATTTTTGGCTGTGCTGGGTCTTCATTGCTTTTGCACGGGCTTTCTCTAGTTGCAGTGAGCGGGGGTGCTCTTAGTTGTGACATGAGAGCTTCTCATTGCAGAGACTCTTGTTGCAGAGAACAGGCTCTTGGGCACACAGGCTCAGTAGTTGCATCTCCGGGGCCCCAGAGCACTTGGGCTTTGGTAGGTGCAGCGCAGGGGCTTAGTTGCCCCGCGGCATGTGGAACCTTCCCAGGCCAGGGATCGAATCCGTGTCCTCTGCATTGGCAGGTGGATTCTTATCCACAGAGCCACCAAAGAAGTCACAGTTCTGTTTTTTGATGCAGATGCTTGTTACCCAAGAGTTTTCACTCAAAATTGAGCTGTGCGTTGATCTGTACACCTTTCTGCACCCGTATTCTATTTCAAGTAACACATTAACATGTATGTACATGCCAAGAACAGAGGATGGCAGCCACTGTCTCATGATGCTAACAGAGGCTTCCCCTGAGTGGTGGGTTTTTGGATTCATTTTCTCCCTGGATGTTCCGATTTTCTGCCATAAGCATGTGTTAACTTTATTGCATAATAAATAAATCAACCCATGTGTATCCTAAAAGAAGAGCTAGAAAGGAACCTTTATCAGTCCTTCCCTGAACCCAAAGCTATTGTAACAGGAGGTGGGGGATTGAGCAGGGAATTTGGTCTGCCCTTCCAATCTGTTCCAAATAAATATTTTTAGCCCCATTACCCACCCCTTCAAATGTCCTGCTAATGATTTGTGGCTCTGATGATCCAAAGAGACTTTCTGTGGAGCGTGTGGCTTGGCAGTTACCTCACCTGTGTCCTCTTCTGGAGGGAGGACAGGGTAATAATAGAACTGACCTCATGGGTGGCTGGGAGTCTTCATTGGAATAATGCACGTGAAACCCTCTGCACGGGGCGGGGCTGCCACGAATACCCTCCCGATTAGGAAATGCACAGACCACGGTGGCAGGCATCTCGCTGTCCTAGTTGAATGGCTCAGCTGGTCAGGGAAATAATACCTCGCCCCGGCGCACATGGTCATCCTTGGGGGATGGTCAGGGGGTGATGGGGGCTTCCCTTCCCGGCGTGTTTTTGCGTTTTGCTCCCTTTTAACACAGCTTGGTGCTCTTCTCCTGCTGACCTCCTTACCTGTTGCAGCTGTGTGCTAATTCATCGTGTTTAAGGCCATGTGCTGCCGTGACGGCTTAGTCATCATGGGAAGATTTAGAGGGAGCAGGTGGGGAGCGAGTGCTGAGAAGGTAGCTGGACGAGAGGAGCCAGCGCTGGTGGGGAGAGGGGGTGGAGCTGTTTGTAATTCCCCTTCGGGCCCGCCCCCTGCCCTGGACCACGCCCCCTGCCCTGGACCACACCACTGGCGGCTGTATCTCACTGTCTTTGCCCACCCGCTTAGGAGGTTGAGCTGTGCCTTGTTTGGAATCTAGTCTCTCCTTTGGCAATATCTGCCCAAATTACAAACGCAGAAACCCTCTGTCCCAACTGGGCTGCTGCCCAGCAATAATCCTACAGATAAACTGGGACTCGTGGGACATTATTTATGTACAAGGTTATCCTTTGCAGCATTGTTTAAAAGCCAAATACTGAAAGCAACCTAAACCCTCCATCAGTAGGGGGCTGATTAACGACACCAGCACAATCCTATAATGGAATACTGTACTCTGCTGCTATAAAGAACAGCGTGGAACCTTCTCTAAGCTTTATTAGGTGAGAAAAGCAAGGTTCCAAACAGTATATGCCTCTTTGCATAAAAAGGGAGGGGTGAGTATATATTTGTATCAGCTAATATTTGCATAAAGAAACTGTGGCTACCCACTGAATGACTAAAGGTTAATTGTGGAGGTGGGGGTGAAACTTGGTGGTTGGGGTACACAGAGACGGGAAGGGACATAGATTTGTTCATTGCCTGTTTTCTGTGTGGCTCAGTGGTAAAAAAAAATAAATCTACCTGCAGTGCAGGAGATGCAGGTTCGATCTCTGGGTTGGGAAGATCCCCTGGAGAAGGAAATGGCAACCCACTCCAGCAATCTTGCCTGGGAAATCCCATGGACAGAGGAGCCTGGCGGTCACAAAGAGTCGGGCATGACTTAATAACTAAACAACAACATGTGAACTAGTTTTCAAAATTGCAAATTAAAAAAAAAGTAACATCTTTGAAAGAAAGCACTTTTTTGTTGTTTTTAAAATATTGATTTAGTTGTTTGGCCATCCCAGGCCCTAGTTGTGGCAACAGGATCTTTGCTGCGGCATGCCGGATCTAGTTCTCTGAACCTGACTGAACCTGGGCCCCCTGTGTTGGAAGTGCAAGAGTCTTAGCCTCTGGACCACCTGGGAAATCCCTGAAACAAAGCATGTTTTAAAGCAGCAGCTGGGGCTCAGATGTCCCATTGCATCTTGTTTCAGCCTCTAGTAGCTGTGTGACCTTGGGCAGGTTACTCAACCTCTCTGGTTTCAGTTCCTCCATCCATGAAGTGGGAGTAATAACAGTCCCAACCTTGAGTTGTTAGATGAGATCAGTGTGCCCGGTGTCTGGCATGCAGTAGGCAAGTAACAAGAGTGGGTAGATGGTGGCAGAGGGTTGGCTTTCTGAAAGCAACGCAGTTTGGAACAGGCCCCAGATGACAGGATGTGAGCCCCGGAGCCGCTGTGAGCCTTCTCTCTAGTGTCTGCATCTTCCTTCTGCCACAGGGGCCCTGGCCTGACAGGAGCCGTTTGTTAAGTGACAGTGGTGTCTCCTGTCTTTCTGTCTGCTTTCTGTCTGCGTGCTCAGCGCAGTCAGCATGGGGAGATCTCACAGCCTTGAGTCCTGGGTGTGTGTCTTCGGGAAAGCAGGGAGAGGAGGGCTGAGCTCAAGCACGTGAGGACCAGTTGGGTTGCTGTGAATGGGAGCCCTGGGTGGTGTGTCCCTTTGGAGCTGGCTCTGCTCTCCTGCCATTGGTTCTACTTCCTGGAAACCGTAAGTGTGTGGAGCCCGGGGTGTTGTCCTTGCGTGGACCCCCACGACTACCCCAGCCCTCATGCTGCACGGATGACACCAGCAGAGCCGGGCACCGCCTGCCCAGATTCCGGCCGTGGACACAGAGTGAGCCAGACTCCAGCCCTCAGGTCAGAGGCCTTCCCACTCCTGCCTAAGGAGGGTTTTTCCCCAGATGGTTCTACTCACCAAAGCTTTGGGGGCTGGTTTCACTGAAGAAACAGCCCCTGTGCCTCACTTTGTTCACCTGTGAAATGGGGCCATTGCCCTCCTCCCTCCTCCCCATGAGGACAAAGTCAGGCTTTCCTTCTTTGGAGGCAAGAGGGACCAGGGGACCCATGCCTTCATCTGTGCTTTTGCCTTTACTCAGTGGAGACGGTTCTGAAATCCAAGTCAACGTGGCTTCTGTCATGTGACTTCTAATTACAATAGACTTTTTTCTTTTCTGTTTTGCCTACTCTGGGTCTTTGCTGTGAGCCTCTCTAGTTGTGGCACAAGGGTTTAGTTGCCCCGTGGTGTGTGGAGTCTTTTAGTTCCCTGACCAGGGATTGATCCTCCATTCCCTGCTTTGGAAGAGGGATTCTTAACCACTGGACCACCAAGGAAGTCCCTAAAAATACAGTCGACTTGAGTGGGTGGGTAAGACATAGCTCCAGACTCAGATGTCTAGGAGTTTGAGTTTTGTATAAATTTATTCCATTGCTGTTGGTGCCTCCATTCTGCCAGGGTGGCGGGAAGGTTTAGCCTTGGTTTGTCAGGGCTAACCCACCTGTGAGAGTGGATGCTGTGGTCTGCTAACGTTGACAGATGCAAATGATGCATCCAGAGGGGGCGTCAGGGGTCCCTTGAGATCTGGAAGATTGGGGCTGCCTGGGACAGGACCCAGTGGTCAGGGTCATCCCTTTTCTGTCTTGGGGGTCTCTCTGACACTCAGGAATCAGAATGGGGTCTCTTCTTCTTCCCCTACTCAGCATAAGCTTTACCCTAGTGCTTCCAACATGTTCCTGGTCCAAACATGGTGCCCTGGCCTCCCTGGAGGCCCCGAGGGCTAGAACAGGGGTTGGCTACCTTCCTGTAAAGTGCCAGATAGTAAATATTTCAAGTTTTACAGGCTGTATAGTCTCTCTGTGGGTCAGAAGCAGCCCCAGACAATACAGAAGCAAATGGGGCAGGGCTGTGTCCCAGTAAAGCTTTATTTACAAACATGGCAGAAGAAACAGTCAACTTGGGAAACCGTATGAAGGCTCCTCAAAAAATTAACAGAAGCGCCACACGGTCCAGCAATTCCACTTCTACGTTTACATCCAAAGGGATTGAATCAGGATCTCGAAGAGCTATGTATACTCCCATGTTTATTGCAACATTTTTCCCAGTAGTCAAGATATGGAAGCTAAGGTCCACTGACAGATGAATAAATTAAGAAAATGTTGTATACACATACAGTGGAATAGCATTTGGCCTTAGGAGAGAAGGAGATCTCACCATTTGTGACATGGATGAACCTGAAATACATGGTAAGTGAAATAAATCAGTTCCAGAGGAATACATAGTGCATGATTCCACTTATGTGAAGAATCTAAAATATGCAAACTCTGACTTGCCTGCGAGTCTAGTGGTTGGGAATCCGCCTGTCAGTGTGGGGGACACAGGTTCAATCCCTGGTCCGGGAAGATCCCATATGCCGCAGAGCAACTAAACCCATGCACTGCAACTACTGAAGCCCGAGTACCTAGAGTTCATGCAAGCCACTGCAGTGAGAAGCTCGGAACACCGAAACCAGAGAGTAGCCCCCACTCTCCACAGCTAGAGAGAGCCTGCACTCACAGCAACAAGGACCCAGCACAGCCAAAAAATAAAAAAATTGTCAAACTCACAGAAGCAGGGTGATAGTGGCCAGGGGCTTGGGATATAGGAAAAGGGGGACTTGCTGTCCAATGAATATCAAGTTTCCATCATGTAAGATGAATAAATTGTAGAAATCTGCTATACAACAGAGTGCCTGTAGTTGACAATACTGTATTGTGTACTTTAACAATTTTTAAGAGGTTGATCTCATGTTTTCATGGTAAGTGTTACTTGTTCTGTTCAGTTGCTAAGTCATGTCCAACTCTTTGCAACCCTATGAATTGCAGCATGCCAGGGTTCCCTATCCTTCACCATCTCCCAGAGTTTGCTCAAACTCATGTCCTTTGAGTCATTGATGCCATCCAACCATCTCATCCACTGTCGCCCCTTCTCCTCCTGCCTTCAATCTTTCCCAGAATCAGGGTCTTTTCCAATGAATCAGCTCTATGAATCAGGTGGGCAAAGTTGGAGCTTCAGCATCAGTCCTTCCAGTGATTTCCTTTTTCAGGATTGATTTCCTTTAGGGTTGACTGGTTTGGTCTCCTTGCAGTCCAAGGGGCTCTCAAGAGTCTTCTCCAGCAACACAGTTCAAAAGCATCACTGAAGCTGAAGTGTCTTTAGCACTCAGCCTTTTTTAAGGTCCAACTCTCACATCCGTACGTGACTAGTGGAAAAACCGTACATTTGACTGTGCGGACCTTTGTCTTACTGCATTTAAAAAGAACCCACCCCAAACCAGACTGTAGCTGGCTGCTCCCTGGCCTCAGTATACGTAAGCCAAAGCCTTAATGTAAAGACTCAGAAAGTGATCCTGTCGCACCTGTTGTACTTCTTCTGGAGGTCAGGAGGAAGGGAAGACTCTTAGCTGAGAAAGAAGGAAGAGGAGAAAGTGCCCAGAGGACTGAGACTTTTGTAAATCAAATACTCCCTAATTTACCTTTGAGGGGAAGATACATTTTCCTACAGTGATTTGCCTAAAGCTACCTGTGCTTGATGCCTCCGGGGTCATCAGATTCTCAAAAGCTCTTTTGTAAACATCCCGAGTTCTGGTAAGTCCCCAGCACTCCCAGATGTGTAACCAATGTCTCTTGACTAAGGCTGGACTGGGGTGGGTCCTGGTTACCACTTTCTCCCTGATTCTGAATAAGACGCCCTGCCTCTCTGTGCCTAAGCTATAAATTGAGGAAATCCACGCCACCTCTGCTCAGGGTTGTCCCAAGGCTCACATGGCACAGTTTGTCAGGTGCCCAGCCCAGGGCCTGGCAGAGGTGGGTAATTAATGAATGGAAATTGACAACCCAGCCTCATGTTCTAATTATCTTGGGCAGAGAGTTAAGGCAAGTGATGAGAGAGATACTTAGACATAGAAATGGCAGGATTCAGGAAGTGAATTGAAGGCAGGAGGAGAAGAGGATGACAGAGGGGTGAGATGGTTGGATGGCATCACTGACTCGATGGACATGAGTTTGAGTAAGTTCCAGGAGTTGGTGATGTACAGGGAAGCCTGGCGCGTTACAGTCCATGGGGTCGCAAAGAGTTGGACACGACTAAACGGCTGAACTGAACTAGGGGAGTGAATTCCTTAAGTCCCCCTTCTTTCTGTGTATCGTGGTCTCGCTGTGGAACTTCCTGGAGCCTCAGTTTCTGCCTCTGTGAAATGGGGATGATGAGTAGGCTCAACCTGTGGAGGAAGTCAGTGAAACAGTGCCCAGTGCCTTGCAGGCAGTGGGTGCCTGATAACAGGGAACATTTAGTATTAACCTCTGCTGGGTCCCTTCTTCACTGCCTTGTGCTATGTTGACTCATCTGGGTTTCGCCAGCAGCCAGTGACCTCCTGGGGACAGGGTCCAGGTCTTGGTTGGAGCAGGGAGGGTGTGCCATCCCTCGGATCACTCAGGGAGAGGGTCTCATGCTGAGGCTTCACTTACCCAGAGCCTGGACGCCAGCATCTGCTGGAACTTATAAGATCATCTCATCTTCATCATCTCTATTTACACAGCTACCTGCTACCTACAGCCAATAGTCCAGGCTTTCCACTGTGACAGATGTGTGCTGAGTCCTTTAAGAATGTTTTCAGTTTAAAAAAAATGAGTTGGTTTTGGGATTTCCCAGGCAGTCCAGTGGTTAAGACTCCGCACTTCCACTGCAGGGGCACAGGTTTGACCCTTGTTCAGGAAACCAAGATCCCACATGCCATGGGGTGAGGCCATAAAAAAAAAAAAAAAAAGAGTTGATTTCAAGAAAAATATTAAGCAAAGAAAGAGAACAGGAGGAAAAATCAAACACGATTCAAGTTCGGGAAGGCCTGGAATAGCATACAAAACAGGCCTGGGCTACATGGAGCAGATTAGGGCTGGTGAGGTAGCAACCAGATTTCTCAGGGGGAGGGGGTACTTCAAGGACTTCGAAGTGCTTAACATCTCCAGGCCTCAGGTTCCTCATCCGCAAAATGGGGGAGGTGATGATGGTGAGAATTCATTGAAGTCAAGCACCTGAAAGACTTGGCATGTCTGACACTCAGCTATCCATTTGGGGGATGGGAAGGGGAGCTGTGACATGATATCCTAGATTGGGTGCTGGAACAGGAAAAAGGGCATTCATGGAAAAAACGGGGGAAATAGAATAAAGTCCAATGTGTACATAGTTACAGTAACACATGTTAATGGCTTAGTTTGGACCGAAGTACCATAGTCACTCGAGATGTTAGCGAGAGGGGAAGCCACGTGAAGCGTGTGTGGGACCCTGTGTTCTATCTTTGTGACTCTTCTGTCAATCCAAAATGTTAGTCACTCAGTCGTGTCCAACTTATTGCGACCCCATGGACTGTAACCTGCCAGGCTCCTCTGTCCATGGGATTCTCCAGACAAGAATACTGGAGTGGGTTGCCATTCCCTCCTCCAGGGGAGGGCTTCCCTTGTGGCTCAGCTGGTAAAGAATCTGCACACAATGTGGGAGCCCTGGGTTCTATCTCTGGGTTAGGAAGATCCCCTGGAGAAGGGAAAGGCTACCCACTCCAGTATTCTGGCCTGGAAAATTTCATGCTCTGTATAGTCCATGGGGTCGCAAAGAGTCGGACACGACTGAGCGACTTTCACTTTCTCCAGGGGAACCTTTCTGCATTCAATCAAACCCGGGTCTCCTGCCTTGCAGGCAGATTTTTTAACCGCTTGAGCCACCCAGTCAAATCAAAATGTCTCCAAAATAAAGGTTAACAAACATCAAAATGAATGGGGCCAAATGCTATAATCAGAGAAAGGAGATGTGGAGGCCAGCTTAGGAAGTTAGGAAAAGACCTCTCAGAGGAAAGGAAGACTAAGCTGCAGAGAAGAGCGTGGTGTTCCTTGAGGAGGGGGCAGCTGTCTCCAGGGGAGGACGCAGGGAAGCCAGCCCTTCCCAGCCTCCTGGTCTTTGCATCTGCTCTTCCCCTACCTGGAGCCACTCTTAGCTCCTTCCCTTAATCTGGCTCAGAGCCAGCGTTGTCCCCTCAAGGGCTCTCCTTTGCTTTCTTCCCCCTGTACTCTTGGCTCCTCTCCACCGGAGTCACCTTCCTCTGCCTTCTGGGGGTGGGTGGGCAGGGGTGGGACCAATGAAGCAGCTGAGCAGCATGAGATGCTTTGAGAAGTACCGCAAGAGGAGGCAGGTCTTCAAGGTGGGGACCCACTGATCAGGGGTCACTCAGCCTGTATGGTAGATTAGATTTCTCTAATCTAGTCAAGGACACAGGTCAAGGCCATGACCTGGAGGTCTTAAACCTTAAGGCCCTGGCCCTCTCCTTAAACCTGCTGTGGGATGGTTCTTCCTTCCGTCCGGGCAAATGCTGAGCACCGACTGCATGCAGGTGCCCTGACCTGTCTATGGAATCGTGCAGCCAAAAGGCTGGGCGAGTCTCTGTCTCCCGACCTTCAGCATCTCCCAGGGGACCCCCTGCAGAGCCCATACGCTGATTAGAGGATGAGAGGAAGAGGCGGGGCCCCTTCAAGGTCATCTCAAAGAGAACAAGGCGCTGGGAGACAGGGCAGCAAGCTGAGGCGGGGTGGGGTCCCCTGAGACAGGCAGGTCCCGATTGAGCTCAGCCCCAAAGGACAGAAGCAGGAGCCAGGCTTGGAGAGGAGCAGGGAAGGGATGGTTCCTGCTGGTTGCAGGCGGCTTTACTCAGACAGTAAAGCATCTGCCTACAATGCGGGAGACCTGGGTTCAATCCCTGGATCAGGAAGATCCCCTGGAGAAGGAAATGGCAACCCACTCCAGTATTCTTGCCTGAGCGATCCCATGGACGGAGGAGCCTGGTAGGCTATAGTCCATGGGGTCGCAAAGAGTCGGACATGACTGAGCGACTTCACTTTCTTTCTTCTCTTTAGGGGGAGCAGCTGGGAGGCTGAGCAGGTGAGGGGTCTAGGGTGACTGGGAGAAGAGGGCTTCTCTGGAAGTCAGAGCTTCCCTGGTGGCTCAGACAGGAAAGAATCCGCCAGCCATGCAGGAGACCTGGGTTCGACCCCTGGGTGGGGAAGATCCCCTGGAAAAGGGAATGGCCATCCACTCCAGTATTCTGGCCTGGAGAGTTCCATGGACAGAGGAGCCTGGCGGGCTACAGTCCATGGGGTCACAGAGTCGGACACGACTGAGCGACACACACTGGAAGTCAGCCCACAGGACTGTGAAAAAGGAGCCAGGCCACCCCTCAGGTCCTCTGGCCAGACCCCAGCCCCAAGCCCTGGGTCTCTGGGGCGTGAGGAGCAAGCAGCCTGCCCGCTCCATCCTCTGGGAAGTGCTGGCTCGGGGGTGAATCAGCTGTTCATTCTGGAGCAGGGACCCAGCCCCACACTGGGAGAAGGACTGGGTCCCTCCATCTTTCCTCCCTCCTCCCCAAGCCATTTTCCCTCCCATGGATGGCTGGGGGACATTGGTAGCTGTGGGTACCAGGCAAGCTCCCTTCCACCTCATCCTGGGTAGACAGAGCCCCTGGGGTGTCCCTCCAGGGGACCCCTCAGAGGCACCTGGGAACTCCCAGAGCAGCCTCCCCTCAGCGGCCCACAGCCCCAGCTGTTCCTGCCCATCACCCCCAAAATAAACCTCCCAGGGAGGGCACGGCAGAGCCCACAAGGCTGGTGCCAGGGAGGGAGATCGGAGGGTGGCACCAAGGACCATTCAGGGAGAGGCCCTTGGTCTAGGAACCAGAGCCGGGAGGTCTGGGTCTCGCCTAGGACCCAGCTGATGAGCTAGCTAGAGGTGGCAGCATAAAACCCTTGCCCAAGGCGGTCCCCCCAACCTGGCACGTTCCTGCCACACTGTTGGCTTGGGTCACGCTTATTGAGGTATCGGAATACTGAGACATTTCCAGACTCAGCAAGTAGCTGTAGCCTGGAGACCTCCCAGAGCACCCCATTGCCCCAGCCACCCCAGCCCCACCCCCGGAGCTCCCGTGACCAGCACCAAGGGCTTAGTGCTCAGCGTGGTGGAGGCCGCAAGACAAGGGCAGGCACACGCTCTGATTGGTGTCTATACGGTCAAGGTCAGATACTTCCAGTCCATCACTGCCCTGCCTACCTCTCTGCTCCTTCGACGGCTCATTTCTTTGTCTTCCTGGTGAAGCCCTGGGTCTATTTTGCTCACCTGCAACTCAAACGTTTTGCTTTACTATTATTTATTTATCTGACTGCGCCGGGTCTTAGTTGCAGCACACGGAATCTTTGTAGTTGTGGGATCTCATTCCCTGACCAGGGATAGAACCCGGGCCCCCTGCTTTGGGAGCATGGAGTCTTAGCCACTGGACCAAGTGTTTTGAACGAATGCTTGCATGACAATGTGGGCATTAAATACTTCCTCTGCCTCAGGCTTTGCCTCCTGCTGACTCTCCAGGAAGACTTACCTCATTTCTACAGAGCTTTTCCTTCATTTTCCTGCAGGAATGTATGCCTAGTATTGTAGCAATTCTCATTTGCTAGTAGTAGCTGCCAAACCTTTGTTCGTCTGTTCATCCATCTGACACATCATTTCTGTGCCCCTACTACGTGCCAGCTGCTGCTCTGGGCACCGAGAGTTCCCCAGGGAGGAAAGGTGTCCAGAAGCCAGGATGCAGTGGTTAGAGAGAGGATAGAGGTGGAGTTACTATGATGTTCAGTTAGCAGCGATGGTGAGGACTAGGAATTAGCCCCGGCGTAGGTGGCTGGGATGGGGAGAAGGATGGCGTGCTGGAGCCGAGAAGATCAAGGTCAGCAAGATGGTCAGCAGCAAGGTCAGAGGATGGTCAGCAAGGGTGCTGGCGGAGCGGGGGCAGGGAGAGGGGTGGGCAGGCGTGCTTGGCAGCAGCTGCATCCCACCACCTTGGCTGAATGCTCACGGCCAACCTGGGAGGGCTGGACACGCTCCCACGGCCCCTGTCTTACGCGTGTGGAGACAGGTGCGGCGGCGTCCCTGGGGTCACAGCTCAGTCTCTCATCTGTAGATGAGGACCGAGGTCCCCTCCCTGCCCGCGGGCTGTGGCACCTCACAGCACTACAGTCTGCACCCCACCTTCGGGATCCTCAGGTCATAGAACTCTTATCTGGAGGGTTCTCTGACCACAGGACTCCCCAGGGCAGGCAGGCTCTCTGCTGTCTCCTAATCTCATTAGTGTTGCCACTGGAGTCACCACCCGTCCCCTGGAGCACTGGCAAAGGATGAGGGTGACATTTGTCTTCATCTCTGCCGGCTTGGAGACAGCCTCCAGCCTCGTGTCGGGAAATGAGGCTCCGTGAAAATCCAGAAGCAGGGTCACCTCCAGGGCCCACCTGTGCTCCTGGTTCCTCTTCCTTCCCTGGGTCTTTCTTCCTTTTTTCAAACATCGTTTATTTGGCTGTCTCAAGTCTTTAGTTGTGGCATGTGGGCTCTCTCATTGTAGTACACGGGCTTAGTTGTCCCACATCATGTGGGATCTTAGTTCCCCAAGCAGGGATCGAACCTGCATCCCCTGCATTGCAAGGCAGATTCTTAGCCACTGGACCGCGAGGGAAGTCCCTTCCTCAGGTCTGTCTTAAGCTCTGAAAGTAAAATGTAGAGCTTTCTTTTCCCTGCTGGTGGGTGAAACCATGTCTCTTTTGTGGGCCCAAGTGGATGTCTGCCCTGCTAAGGCCATCAGGACCCTAGGGGGTTTCTGGAGACAGCAGAATATATTTGAGGCCGCCCACGATCAGTCACTCAACACACACATTCAGCAGCACATTTTTATTAAAGAAAACAGAACTGTGCCCATTGACCTCACTCTAGAGAACTCCTACTATAGAGATGGGACGTGGATGTTAAGGGGGTCAGGGCAGCATGAATGGCTGAGTAAAGCACTGGAAACATCCTAAATAGCATCAGTGGAGGGGAGTGGGCAATGCCTTGCAATACACTGAGGTAATACACTGATCCCCAATGGTGAATACTGTTGTTTTGTTGTTCAGTCATGTCTGACTCTTTACCACCCCATGGACTGCAGCATACTGGGCTCCCCTGTCCTTCACTATCTCCCGGAGTTTGCTCAGATTCATGTCCACTGAGTTGGTGTTGCTATTTAATCATCTCATTCTCTGCTGCCCCTTTCTCCTCCTGCCCTCAATCTTTCCCAGCATCAGGGTCTTTTCCAATGAGCCAAGTCTTCGCATCAGGTGGCCAAAGTAAGGGAGCTTCAGCTTCAGCATCAGTCCTTCCCATGAGTATTCAGGACTGATTTCCTTTAGGATTGACTGGTTTGATCTCCTTGCTGTCTGAGAAACATTAGGAAGCCACTAAAAAGAGGGAGATTGATTTCTCTGGTACTGGCCTGGGGAAATATGGGTGAAATGAACTCATAGCTGCACAAATGGGAGGAGTAAGTCACACACAGGCAAATGGATGACTCTGCAAAGAGAACGGTTTGGAAGGAAGTATAACCACTGTTACCTCCTCCAGGGACACACAGGATGCGTGCAAAGGGGCTGGGCTTGTGCGATTGGAGTAAAGGCAGAGAAGGAGATCTGTTGTTTTCTTGGCTCACCTCTGCTGTTTGGCTTGTTTCAAGGAATGTATATTGCCCCTCTAGCTTGGAAGGAAAATTGAAAACAATGTATCTTTAGAAAGGTACCAAGCTAGGTGCTCTGCTAACGATGGGAGTGACTGTGTTTATCCAGTGGGTACTGTGTGTTTGGGGCTGCGCCAGCTCTCCAAGGCCTTAATGAACACAGTGGGGTAGGTGCACTTACCACCTTCATCGTTCAGATGGGGAAACAGGATCAGGGAGGCTGAGTGACTTGCCCAAGGGGGCACAGCTGGCAAGCGTCCGAGTTAGTGCCTGGGGACAGAGAGAGATCTTAAATCACATTATCCATGTCCCATGTTTGAGGGGGCCACAGTGAGTTAGGAGGAAAGTACAGAGTTGCCTGTTTAGGGGTTGAGTGGGAACCCCTGGATCTGTCGCAGAACATGGTTCTGGACACGGATGGCGTGAAGGAGGCTGGGAACCATGCCCACCAGCTCAACTTCAGATGGGACAGAGATAGAACCTAATTATGTCAAGAGTAAATGGAGATATCCAGCCATAGGTAGACACCATGTGGGGAAATAAGGTATGTTGTCACTACTCTAAGCAGTAACTACCACCCCTCGACCAGTGACTGGGCTTCCCTGGTGGCTCAGACAGTAAAGAATCTGCCTGCAATGCAGTAGACCCAGGTTCGATCCCTGGGTGGGGAAGATCCCCTGGAGAAGGGAATGGCCACCCACTCCAGGATTCTTGCCTAGAGAATCCCGTGGACAGAGGATCCAGGTGGGCTATCGTCCATGGGCTCGCAAAGAGTCGGACATGATTGAGCGACTAACACACACACACTCTGAACAGTGACAACCAGCCCTTGACCAGTGACTGGAGGGAGATGGTGTGTAAATACCCCAGTTCCCTCGCCTCTCTGCTGGATCCATTCTGCAGTGTATGTTCACCATCATTTCCCCAGGCTCTTCAGTGGAAATGAGCCCTGACTGCCCACAGAAGTACCGTGCTTTGTGACACATCACCACTGGCTTTCTTTCCTGTCTCCCTTCCTCCTCCCCACCCAGGCTACCTCAGATCCTCTCCCACCAATTACTTCTACCACCTAAAATTTTTGTTGTTGTATTTTTGGCTGCATTGGATCTTCATTGCAACACACGAGCACTTCCTTGATGCATGCGGGCTTTTCTCTAGTCATGGCGAGTGGAGGCTTCTCTCTGGTTGCAGTACACAGGCTTCTCATTGCAGTAGCTTCTCTTCCTGTGGCTCACAGGCTTCAGTGGTTGTAGTTCACAGGTTTAGTTGCTCTGCAGCATGTAGGATCTTAGTTCCCAGACCAGGGATCAAACCTGTGTCCCCTGCACTGGCAGGCAGGTTCTTAACCACTGGGCCATCAGCGAAGTCCCGCTTCTACCATTCTGATCCTTGTCTCAGCATTTGCTTCTGGGACAGCTCAAGCTAACATCAGATACTTCTTTGCCCACCTGATCCGATCTCTAAGTCCTATCGCGTTTTTTTCCACAACACATCTCAAATCCCTTCCTCAATCCCACAGCCACTGCCCCAAACAACAGATCTTCCTAGAGAGCAGCAGCAGCAGCATCTTTGCTAATGTCCCTCCTGCCATGTCCTCCCTTCAATCTGTCATCCACACACAGTAGAGGGATCTATTGAAATCTGAATAAAATCATGTTCCTCTTCTGCTCAAAACTTCCCATGGCTCTCCCAAAACACTTGGAGAAAATTTCCAGTTGTTCCTCATAACTTCTGCTTTATTTTTATTTTTTAAAAAGTCTTCATTGAAGTTGTTATAATACTGCTTCTGAGTTTTTCTTTTTACTTTTATGTTTTGGTTTTCTGGCCATGAAGTGTGTGGGATTTTAGCTCCCTGACCAGGGATTGAATCTGCACCCCCTGCACTGGAAGGTGAAGTCTTAACCACTGGACCACCAGGGAAGTCCCATCATTCCTGCTTTAGACCAAGGGTTTGCATCCCCTGAAAATTCATATGTTGAAACCACATTCTTCCATGTGATAGTATTTGGATGTGGGTCTTTGGGGAGGTGATTAGGCCATGAGGGTGGAGCCCTCATTGATGGATTAGTGCTCTTATAAAAGTGACACCACAGAGTTCCTCTCCCTTTCTGCCATCTGAGGATACAGCAAGAACATGGTCATCTATGAACCAGAAGCAGGTCCTCAGCACACACCGAATTGGCCAGCACCTTGACCTTGGGACATGACTGAGTGACTAACACACTTCTTGACCTTGGAACTCCCAGCCTCCAAAGCTGCTGGAAATAAATTGAGTTGTGTGTAAGCCACACAGTCTGTGGTATTTTGGTTCTAGCAGCCCAAAGGGACTAAGAGCCTCCAAGACCACATGTTCTGGCCTGGCCCACACTTCCTTCTTTGTCTGCATCCACTCTTCTCATTACCCAGCCTGCTCCCACTTTGCTAGAAATTCTAGGTCTCCATCTTTCCTCAGGACCGTCGCTCATGCAGTAGCTTCAGTTTGGGTTATTTTTCCTGTAACTCTTTGCTTGTCTCTCTACCCTTCTGGTGGACTCAGCTTAACCATCACCTTCTTGGAGAAATCTTTCCTGACCACCTGATCTAAACTTACTTCATTCCATCATCTTCTCTCCTCAGGGCCTCTTAGTTTCTCTCATAACATTTTTTACAACTTGTCATGGCTCAGTTACTGGTTTACTTTTGTCTGTCTGCTTCTCTAAATTTCAAGCTTCCTGGGATCAGAGATTGTTGCTTGCTTCCACAGACACGACACCTAGCTTAATGACTGTCACCTGGCAAGTGTGTGGCAGTTGGTCTCTATGTAAGTGAAACATGTTTGTCAATGTCCCAAGAACACCTTCCTTCACATGGATGACCCAGAAGGGTCTTTGTAGGATTCTGTACCTGAGCTGCCCACACTCAGGAGCTATATCCTCTTGAGCTGTGTGGTCACAGTCCCTGCCTCTGAAAGGCCCAGATTCTAGACATGGGAGACACAGGTTCAAATCTCAGCTTGGCCTCTTACAACATATCTCAGTGAGCCTTGGCTGCATGACAAACATGCCCCAGAACATAATGGCTTAAAACAACAATTTATTACTTTTCATGATTCTGTGATTGGCTTGGTGATTCCTCTGTTAGTTTTGATTGGGTTCCCTAGGCTGGAGGATTAGCCAGACAGGAAAGTCCAGATGTCCTCCCTTAGATGTGTGGCAGCTGGTCTTGGCTATTGGCTGGGTGGCCTCAGTTGGCCTCTCGTATTCCAACGTGCAAGACCTGCTTCCTTTTGTGGAGGCTTCAGGTCAGCATTCTGAGTCAACAAAGACAGCTGCTGCCAGGCTTCTTGAGGCCTGGGCTTGGGACTCAAGCAACATTACTTCTGGCACATTCTATTAGTCAAAGCAAGTCATGAGGGAAGTGCAGAAATAGCATCTGCCTCTTGGTGGAAAGAGCGGCAGGGAATTTCTGGCCATGTTTGATCTTCCATGAGAAGTGAAAAGTTAGTCACTCAGTCATGTCCAGCTCTTTGCAATCCCATGGACTGTAGTCCACCAGGCTCCTCTGTTCATGGGATTTTCCAGGCAAGAACACTGGAATGGGTTGCCATTTCCTTCCCCAGGGGACCTTTCTGACCCACGGATCAAACCTGCGGCTCCTGCAGTGCAGGCAGATTCTTTACCGTCAGTAGGCTATCAAGTCTTAGGCAAGTGACCTAACCTCCCTGTTCCCCACTTCCCCAAATCTGTGAACCAGGTCTGTTGGTGTCTATTTTATAGAATTGTTTGTGAGATTTAAGCATGATGCATGCAACGTGTTTAGTGCACACCCTGTCTCATTGAAAGTGTCCATTGAATAGGAACTGTTATTATAGTAATTATAATGGGAATTAAGCAAATGTTGGGTGAATGGATAGATAGGTGGATGGACAGGTGGATGGATGGATAGGTAGGTGGGTAGATGGATGGATGAACAGACAAATGGCTTTGGCATTCAAACAGCATATAGTCCTGATGACAGTATGTACTCATCTGGTGGTGACAAGTCATCTCATTTTATGGAGTTCGGAATAAGCAGCAGCTCTTTGCTGTTGAGTTCAAACACTGATTTCTAGAGAGACCTGCCATCTTGCTCAGTTTACTTTTTGGTCGTCTGTATCTGGCAAGTGGGGAAGGTCAGGCGATCCTCCACAGGCTTTGTCCACCCTCTCTCTCTCTCACACACACATACCCCTACCTCCTCGGCCTTGGGTAAATGTAACCAAACATTAAAAATTGTGATAAACACAGCCAAGCTTCCCACTGGAACGCTGAGCAATAAACCACATGTGGTCGCAGCCCAAGGGGGGTTGTTGACATCTGTTGCCCCAGGCACTGGCTGGTGTGCATGAGGCTGGGGCGGGCTACGGTGAGGGGCTCCCCGGCCAGCTGTTAGAGCAGAGCCCACATTCTTTGAGGACCTGCTTCAGGGACGGGGCACATCCCCCTGGAGCCAGAGCCTCTCTCCAGGGCTGCCAAGGGCAAGGGTGGAAGTAATTTTCCTGGAAGAAATGGTCTTTAAGAACATCTTGCCTCTGGGATTGCCCAGGTGAATTGCAAGGGGGACCTGCTAGTGACATTTTTTTCCTACTCCAGCCTGACACCAGGTGTGGGAGAGGGGGAAGGAGGACCGGCAAGGGAGGTGCATGACCTTCCTTGGGGTCCATAGCAAACCACGACAAACCTGGAGGTACAAGACAACAGAAATTTACCAGCTCACAGTTCTGAAGGTGAGAAGTCTGAAGCCAAGATGTCAGCAGGGCCATGCTCCCTCCAAGGGCTCTAGGAAAGAATCCACCCTTGCCTCTTCCAGCAAATTTCCCTTAACCCTTGGCATTCATTCCTGGCTTGTAGCTACATCACCACAGTCACTGCCTCCATTGTCACATGGCCTTCTTCCTGTGTGTCTTCTCTTCTTTCTTTTTTAGACTTTTTTTTAATTGTGGACCATTTTTAAAGTCTATATGGAATTTGTTAAAATATTGTTTCTGTTTTATATTTTGGTATTTTGGCTGCCAGCCATGCGGGATCTCAGCTTCCCAACCAGGGATGGAATCCATACCTCCTGCATCGGAAGGTGCAGTATTAACCACGGAACCGCCAGGGACATTCCCCTCTCTCCTTATAAGGATGTCAGTCATTGGATTTAAGGTCTACTCTAATCTAGTATGACCTCATCTTATCTCGATGACATCTGCAAAGATCCGACTTCCAAGCAAGGTCACGTTCTGAAGTTCTGAGTGGACATGAATGTGGGGGGACATCATTCAGTCCATACAGGAGGGAAGCCAGAGGCAGACATATAGAGATGCGGGAGGGTCAGGGTGCAGAGAGCAAGGGCTCCACAATAAACCAGAAGGCCGTGAGCACAGCAGAACTGCCTTTTTTTAGACTCAGACAAGTCTGGCCCTGTGACTTGCAGGGGCCCGACCCGGTCCTTCTCCAGCCAGGCTCCTTCACACAAGGTAGGGAGCCGTGGAGCCAAAGGGATATGCCCACATGGACCCCCACCTCCGCATTTCTGGGCCATGTCCTGGGTGTCTGAGACTCTCGAACTCCCTGTCCCAGCAGCACTGAGCCATTTCCAAAGCCTGCCCAGGTGTCTCCCCGAGATCTGCCCTGCTGGCTTCCAGTGTGTGCACCCCTAAACCCAAGAGGGGCTTGGGGCAGGCCTTGAACTTTCAACCTGAGGTGTGATCACAGGTCCCTCAAGGCAGAGTGGAAAGTGGATAGAGTAGGTGATGGCCTGTGGAACTCCAAGGAGTTTGGGAGAGGTCTGAGTTCAACCTTGCCCTTCTGGGTTGCAGACGGTGAGATGAGATGAAAGCATCTAGGAGCCTGTGGACTCAGACTCCAAAAATTACCTTTGGTCCATTATTCTCTGTATTATGTCACCTGTGTGTATGTTTAACTTTTTGTTGGTCTTCCTTACTAGTGTAAAAGTTTCATGAGACCAGGGATCTTTTCCTTCTCATCTGTAAAGTGAAATTAATAATAATCACTGCCTGGGGAATTCCCTGGTGGTCCAATGGTTAGGTCTCTGCACTTCCACTGCGGGGGGCACGGGTTCAATCTCTGGTCAGGGAATTAAGATCCTGCATGCTGCACAGTGTGGCAATAAATAAATAAGAGAAGAAAACAAATGTCCAAAAAAATTAAAAAAATAACAGTCACTGTTTCATATAGTTGCTGGAGGAGCAAGCCAGTTAGAGGCCCAGAGAGCAGGGCTGGGCCCTCGGCGAGTACACTGTGAGGTCTGCCCAGGCTGCTGGTGTTCATCCCTGGTCCCTCAGCACAGGGGACAGGGCCTGGAAAGAGCTTGCAAATCTTTTTGAAATAAATGACAGAGCGGCTAAGGATGCAGGCGACTGTGTCCTCCTTCCCCAGATCTGGCCTTGCTGACTTTTTGCCTGGAAGTCAGGTAGGACCAAGGGGTTGTATGACTCTCAAAACCTCCCCAGAGATAAATGTGCCATCAGATCAATAAACACAGACTCTCCCAGCAAGGCTTTATGACCAGACTGGCATTCTGAGCCAAATCCTCTGAATGCCAAGGGGAGCTGTATTTGGAGGAGGGGGCAGGAATGTATATGAGAGTGTGTATAGGAGAACCGGAGCTTCCCTGGTGGCTCAAACAGTAAAAAATCTGCCTGCAATGCAGGAGACCTGGTTTTGCAAAGAGTTGGACACGACTGAAGTCACTTAGCACACACAGTTGATTTATAATGCTGTGTTAATTACTGCTGTGCAGCAAAGTGGTTCTGTTATACATATCTATTCTTTTTTAATATTCTTTTCTATTATGGCTGATCATAGGATATTGAATATAGTTCCCTGTGCTATATAGTAGGACTTTGTTGTTTATCCATTCTATATATAAAAGCTTACCTCTGCTAACCCCAACCTCCCACTCCATCTCTCCCCCACACTTCCCCCTTGGCAACCACCACTCTGTTCTCTATGTCCCACGGGTGTATACTTATCTCCAAACTCAAGTTGTATACATTCAATGTAGACAGCTTTTTGTATGTCAACCATACCTCAATAAAGTGGTTCTAAAAAATAAAAGTCTCTGGTGCACAGTAGGAACTTAGTTCACGGTGGCTGCTTGAATCAGTATTCTGGAGGTGAAACACCAGAATGGTCATCCCAGGTGCCCTTACCATCTACATGTTTTTATTTATTTATTTGGCTGCGTCTGGTCTTTCGCTGTGGCACATGGGCTCACTAGTTGTGGTGCCCGGGCTCTGTAGTTGCAACACGTGGACTTAGTTGCCCCATGGCATGTGAGATCTTAGTTCCCCGACCAGAGATTGAACCTGTACCCCCTGAATTGCAAGGCAGATTCTTAACCACTGGACCACCAGAGAAGTCCCCATCTACCTGTTTTAACATCTTTACAAATGCAGCCTCTACCCCCCGAACAACCCTACATGCAGTGGCATCTACTCTCCCTCAACCCCCTTGAGCCTTTCACCAAGCTTAAGAGATGGCACAAGAGAGGTCAGGCAGGTGAGGTCTGAGGCAGCCCCCAGCCCATGGCAGGACACCACGCTGTCAGCTCTGGTCAACCATGAACAGGCCCTGGGCATTTCTTTCACTGACCCCAAACCTGGCAACCCAGAGACTCTATTCCTCCAGGACCAGGGGGATATTCCAGGACTTCTGGCGTGCCCCCAGTAGCCTGCACACCAAGAGAGAGGCAGACAAGATCAAGAGAACAGGTTTTGCACAGTTAGAGAAAGACTTTGATGGTTCATAACATCAGGGAAAAAATTCCAGTTCCCCGGGGCAAGCTGCAATGTGGATGCTCCTTTCAGCAACCTGCCTCTGATTGGAGCTGCCTGGAACCTCCCTGCCAATCAGCATGGGTGCTGGGAAACCTGGAACTTTATAGCTTAGCAACGAGAAATCTGGAGGAACTCTGGAATTAATTTAAGGAAAGGAGAAGGGGGAAAAAAAAACCTAGAAGGAAATTAGTAGCCAAATAATCAGACTCCCTGACTTTATTATTACCTTTGTGTCCAAGGCAAGTCATTTTCAGCATTAATTACAAGCAGAGAGGGAATCTGCCAGCTATCTTGTCTCAAACTCTGTGATGTTTTGTTTTTGTTCTGTTTTTTTTTTTTTTTTCCTGCACTGCCACTGGGGTGGGGATGTGAACAGAGCCAAGAAAGAACAGACAAAACAGGTACAATAATTAAAGAAAAACCACACCCACTCTTGTCTGCCATAGCTCCCTCCAGGAGCCTTGTAGTCAGTCTCTCTGGAGTCACCTTCTATCATGTGACATCGTGGATGTCAACCTGTCTGAAATGGGAACTGGAGGTCACAGTGGCTATAGAGGGTTTCTGCAATTTCAGATGGAGGTGTAGTCAGAGGTGATGATAGCCTCGTTGGTTGGTCCATTTGATGACTGTTTACTGAGCATCATTCATGTGTCACCGTTGAATCAGGGGCTGTAAAACAGAAGTGAACATTACATACTGGTCCCTGCCTCCCGTGGGCGGGGAGTCTGGCTGGGGTGGGGGAGCCTAGATATTAATAATCAGTTAATTATATAAGGCATGAAACCCCAGTACTTCTGTGGGGACTTGGCGCTGGTTCTCATGTCCTAGAAAACATCCCTTTAGACTCCTCACTCAGACAGAGTGACTGACTCATCCCAGTTGGCTCAGGACTTTCTTGATTTAAGCACCTAAAGTTCCCAGTCCTGGGAAACCCCAAGATGACTGGTCACCCCACCCTAGGACAGGCTGAAATGGGGCAGGAAGCAGCCTCTCTTAGCATGTGGGACTTCCCCAAGCAGCTTGGACCCAGGTTAAGCAGCCAATTTGCTGTGTGTCTTGGAATAAGTTACTTGGCCTCTCTGGGTCACTGTTTCCTCAACTGAAAAATAGAGTTCGACCTGATGAGCTTTTCATCTCCTGGAAGTTCTGGTTTCCTGGCCCTGCTGCTGCATTTCAGAGCCGAATCAATTCAGAGGGCTGAGCAAAGAAGGCAGGGCCATGTACCCATAGTGCAGCCTTGGGCAAGTATCTCACCTCCTCCATAAAATAGTTGGAAGAATAGTACTTACTTTGTGGAAATATGAGGACTCAGTTAAGTAAAAATATTCTATGGATCTGGCACAGCTGGATACTCTCAAGTTGCAAAGTGTGGATATCCTGGTTAACAAAAAGTATGATTAAGAATTATGACATTATGATTAAGAGTTATGGGAATTCCCTTGTGGTCCCAGTGATTAGGACTTGGTGCTCTCATTGCCAGGGCCCCAGGTTCGATCCCTCATTGGGGAACTAAGATCCCACAAGCTGCAGGGTCAAAAAAAATGAGTTATGGTGTTTCCTAACTAGTGGCTGCCAGTTTTCAAAAAAATTTTTTTAAACATGTACTTTATCACAGTACATATATATATATATGCTCTGGGTCTTAGTTGCAGCACTTGGGATTTTCAACATGGCATGTGAATTTTCAGTTGCAGTATGTGGGATCTAGTTCCCTGACCAGCCCCCCTGCATTGGGAGCACAGAGTGTTAACCACTGGACCATCAGGGAAGTTCCTTGTTGTTGTTCAGTTGCTCAGTCGTATCTGACTCTTTGCGACCCCATGAACCGCAGCACGCCAGGCTTCCCTGTCCTTCACCCTCTCCCGGAGTTTGCTCAAACTCATGTCCATTGAGTTGGTGATGCCATCCAACCATCTCATCCTCTGTCGTCCCCTTCTCCTCCTGCCCTCAATCTTTCCCAGCATCAGGGTCTTTTCCAATGAGTCGACTCTTTGCATCAGGTGGCCCAAGTACTGGAGCTTCAGCATCAGTTCTTCCAATGAATATTCAGGGACTTATTTCCTTTGGAATTGACTGGTTTCATCTCCTTGCTGTCCAAGGGACTCTCAAGAGTCTTCCTCAACACCACAGTTTGAAAGCATCAATTCTTCGGTGCTCTGCCTTCTTTATGGTCCAACTCTCAAATCCATACATGACTACTGGAAAAACCATAGATTTGACTATACAGACCTTTGTCCGCAAAGTGATGTCTCTGCTTTTTAGGATGGTGTGTATTTTGGTCATAGCTCTATCACAGTACATACTCGTGATTGCCTTTCACCTTCAGGTGTCTAGTTCCATGAGGTGGAGATGAGGTCCTTTTTGCCACTGTCTCCCCATAATAAAGATTTGTTGAGTTCATTGAGGTTGTATCATGCCCATTTTACTGGTGAGAAAATTGAGGCTTGAGGAGGTGAAAAGTCCTGCCATTAAGCGGAGAAGTCAAGAACTGAGTCTGGAACTGATTTAGGGTCTTGTTCTCTCCATTTATTGGCCTTTGCTTCCACAGGGGGCGCATAGGGAAGGCGTGAGTGATGGCAAAGGAGTGCAGGAGGCAAATCTGGTGGAGGGAGTAGGGCTGTGAAGATCTGACTAGGAATTCTCCAAAGGGAGCAGCTGTGATGGGCCGAACATAACACCAGCAGCCTGGCTGGATCCTCGTGTGGACAGGAACCTTTTGGATGCTGCTTTCTCACCTCGCTAGTTGCTATGGAGACAGAAGAGGGTGTGCACACATGCGTGCACTGAGATGTATCACAAACCTGCTACCCAGGCTTGCCACAGAGATGCCAGCAATGGGTAGGCAGGTCAAACAAATTACACAAGTGCACACAAGTACATGGTACCATAAACCCTAGCTATACATCACCCAGCTTCAATGATTACCAACTCTCAGCCAACCTTGCTCCATCTATAACCCCCCTTCCCCTCCTTCCTCATCCTAGATACTTACAAGCAAATTCCAGATATCCTCTGCAAATATTTTAGTTTATGACTCCAAAAATAAGGATTTTTTTTTCTGCCGTCGTCCCTACTAACAATAAAGCTTTAATAATCAGAAAATATCCACTGTTCACAATTTTCTGGTTGTCTCATTAACTATCTTCTTTACAGCTGGCTAAAATCAAGATTGATATATGGTTCATACATTGTGATTGGTTCATACGCCTCTTACCCCTTTCTGGATCTGCACCCACAGATTCTCCTCCCCTCTCTTTTTCTTCTCTTGCAATTGATTTGTTGAGGAAACTGAGTTGGTTGTTCTGCAGTGTGTCCCAGTCTGGGTTTTGCTTATTGCATCCCTCTGCTGGTATTAGATTGATACCTGCTCCTCTCTGCACCATGTTTCTTATAAATCAGTAGTTAGATCTAGAAGTCCACTTAGATTCCTGTTTGGTTTTTTTTGTGTTTGTATGACTGCTTCCCAGTGGATGCTTCCTATTTCTATTTCAAGGCACATAATTTGTGGTTGTCCCTCTTCATGATGTTAGCAACCATTGATGTCCGCTGTCTAGATCCATTAGAGGTTGAAAATGGTGGCTTACTAATTCTATTCTTCTGTCTTTGTTAGCTAGAATACGTCTATAAAGAAACCTCTCCTAATCAGCCATTTGGTTCCTATAAAGTATGGCTTATACCAGAAAGGATACATGCTTGACTCTTTCCTCTTTATTTGACAGTTTTCAAAATAAGAAGCTGGTCCCAGGGAGTTCTCGGGTGGCCTAGTGGTTGGGATTCCAGGCTTTCACTGCCATGGCCTGGATTCAATCCCTGGTCTGGGAACTGAGATTAAAAAAAAAAAAAAAAAAAGTCGGTCTCAACATCCTCCAAAGATGGCAAATGAGTTTATGTTTTCCTGTTTTTCTCAGTATCATTGTGAACTTATAGGTTTGGACATACATAACCCATTTTCATCCACTGCAGTTATTATACTTATCAATGCTCAAAATGTCCCATCTTTGGCCAGTGGGAATCTCTTCACATTGTCTTCCTGACTCCTTTCTGACAAGTCCCCTTAAGTCTGTGACAGTTTCTGAGCCACCTGGATGACAAGCTGTTCGTGCTCAGCCTGCACGTTTCCTGCCTCAGACCTGGAGTCAAGCCTATCTCCACAGAGCACTTCTAGTTAGAAATGGGGTTTAGAGACCACAATGTGGGTGCTTGAGTGCTCACTGCTTCTGAATTGCCCATTACTTCTAACCTTTTCAGTGGACAGGGGTAGGAAACACATGCTTTATTTTGTAAGGCAAAATGTAATACCCATGTATCATTTTGTAATACCAATACTTCCCATCCAGACTGGGGACTCCAGGTTTTTCACTTCATCTCTGTGATCTTACATCCACATCTCTTTTCTTGCATGACCGTGTGACAAAGCCTATTTCTAAAAGCAGAGCTCCCCACTGGGTCTCCCATCAAGCAGGAAGCATGTGAGAAGGCACTTAAGTCTTCCCCTCAGAAATGAGCCTGAGGTTTCTGATGAGGTTTAGAAGTGGCTCTGAGAGAAGCGCATGTCGTGGACCACAAGGGATCACATTCTTGTGGCAAATGAACGGGCTCCTTTCACCATCCTGTGTGTGGATCCACGCATCTGATTGCTCTTAATCCGCAAAGAACATTTGAGTCACATGAGGAATTATAAAAACCCCTCTCAATCACAATTAAGTCAGAATCTCTGGGGTTGGGACCCTAACAGTTTTTTTTAAAAAGCAGCCCAGGTAATTTTATTTATGTGGCCGTGCCGGGTCTTAGTTGTGGCATGTGGGATCTGGTTCCCTGACCAGGAGTCGAACCCAGTGCCCCCCCCCCCCCCCCGCCCCCTGCATCGAGAGGGCGGATCCATGCTTTCCTGGACTACCAGGGAAGTTCCAGTCCAGGTAATTTTTTTTTTTAATGTTCAATTCACCAAAATTTTAGAAAGTCATTATAGTTATGTTAATAGATAATAAAATGTTGATAAAGGAAATAGTTTAGTCTTAGAGCTATTTTGCTTATCTGGAGTATAGTCATTAAAATGGCCAGATAGGAGATTATATAACAGTCCAGGTAATTTTAATGTGCAGCCAGGGTTTAGAATCACTGCTCTAGTCCTTCCTTCTCAGCCAAAGGAAGAGAAGGAAACAAGGGCTATGGTAGGTGCTGCCTTCAAAGCCCATTAACTTGAGGTTGAAACCTAACACTGCCCGTCTCTTCTTAGGAACCCTCTGGAATGGCACTGAGCAATGGAACTTTCTGCAGTAATCAAAATGGTCTATATCTGCACCATTCAGTGTGGTGGCCATTAGCCCTGTATGGCTATTAGTGCAACCTAAGCAGTGAAATCTTCGATTAAAACATTTTAAACTGATTTACACAGAAATAGCCACAAGTGACTAGTAGCTATCATCTTGGACACCACCACTCTGAGAAATCACTTAACATCTAGGAGCCTCATCTCTATAAAACAGGGACAAATAAGAATGACTTCCTTGGGCTGTGGTCAGGATTAGAGATAATGTATATTAAGTGCCTGGTATACACAAGACATTCAATAAAATGCTGCTTATTTTCCTGATTAACATCAGCCTGTCACTCCTTAAAGAAAGAAAGGAAAACTTGCCTGGAAAATGAGTGCTCAAAAGTACCCGACTACCGAGACTAAAAATTCTGAGCTGTTCCAGAGAAACTCTCAGAAAATATTTCTTAATTGTAGAAGTTCAATTACAGCGAGAGGTTATCAGTTGCAAGGGCTGTATTTCATTACCGATCTAGCCACAGCTCAATAAATTAAGCAATCACTCAAAATAACATGTTGCTTTAATCCCCTCTTGGAACAAATTCAAGTTGCCTGGTTTTATATTAGCACAGCTCTTGAAAGGCAACTCACATTGGCCTCATTTCTGTTTCTTCAATTCATCAGCCCCTCTCTGGATAAATCTTTGCATCTCCTGACTAGCAGGACAGAGGAGTCCCAGCCGAGCAGAACTCCTTTTATTAAAACCGGAGTGTTTTCCATCATTTGGCCTTTACAAGTTCCACGTTTCATCTGCTGAAATTACTGGCAGGTTTATCTGCAACAAAGACAGAGAGAGACCAAGAGGCAGCAGCCCGGTTCTGAAATACCCCCCTGAGAAGCCCAGCTCGGACGTGCGAAGCAAACGGTGATGGCTTTTCCACCCTCATCTCCTCTCTGGTGGTTTCTCATCTCACAGTAGAATTTCGTTTCCCCTAGAAACTTGGCACCGGAGGTGTCAGCCCAGGAACATATTTGTTTGTGTAAATTAAAAGGAGAATATGTTTTGACCATATTTAAGTTCTAACTGTGCTAAAGAAATAAATACTGAGTTGCACAATGTGTCTCACTGCATGGTTCTGGCTCACCTCCCCAAACTCTTTGTTTATGAAACCTAAACGAGAGCTCTGAGCAGCTCAGTGCCTCAGACAGCTACAGGGACAACCTCGCTGGCTGTGTCCACCCCACCAGGCCCACGTGGAAAGTCCACTTACCTGAGTTTGAGATCTGATACGTGGCTGTCTTGCCAGGATGGGCAAGGGTGTTGGCAACAGAGACCCTCACCTGTGCATTGTTGATGGGCATGTGAATTTCACCACCTTGGTGAATGGCACTGTGAAATAGCTGTAGAAATTTAAAATGTACACATTGACCTGGAAATCCCACGTCTAGTAGTGTATCTGATGGAGTATAGCTGGACAGATACCAGAGAGTATATATAATGTTAAAATCCTGGAGTTAACTGAAGTGCTGACAGTAGGGGACAGGTTAAGTGTGGTGCATCGGTAGAAGTCATTAGAAAGCTTCTGGTGGGTCAGAGGGCTGTCGTGCCTTCAGGATATAAACCGTCCCAGCCCCCAGCCACTGTTCTTAATGTTAGAAGCCAAAAGAGTGTATGCTCTCGAATATGCTTAGAAAATTTATGAAGATTATGCAGACTGCATATGGTGATTACATTTAAAAAGTGAAACTGGAGTTAAGAGGAAAATTGCAAAGGGGCTCCTGTATCTCCCATGTTTCTGTACTGTTTTTCTTACCATATGCATGGTATTATTTTTGAAAATTGGGATAATTAAAAACACAGAAAATGGCATTTTAAAAATCATTTCCACGCTCTGATGGGAGCAAGGTAATATGATGATAATACTCTTTTCATCACATATCTGTCAGGCCAATGGAGTAGTGGTGGGAAATCTTTGCTTTTCTGGTCTTTAAGCAAATAATATAGAGGGCTGAATGGTGACTCCTAGAGCAAGAAAAGGTATGTCCACTTCTCTCCCAGAGCCTTCACAGATTTCCTTATGTGGAAAAGCTGTGGTTAAGTTAAGGGTCTTGAGGTGGAACTTACCCTGGATTATTCAGATGGGCACTAAATGCAATTACAAGCATCCTTTCATGAGAGAAGCAGAGACGGACACACAAGAACACAGGAAGACAGAGGCAGAGATTAGAGTGATGCGGCCACATGCCAAGGAATACTGGAGCCACCAGAAGCTGGAAGAGGCAAGGAATGGGTTTTCCTCTGGAGCACCTGGGAGGAGTGTAGCCCTGCCAAGTTTGGACTTCTAGCCTGCAGAACGTTGAAATACTAGATTTCTGTTGTATTAAGCCACTCAGTTTGTAATAATTTGTTACGGCTGCCATAGGAACCTAACACATCACCTAACAATCATAGCACCTGTAAAATGCATGAAGGGTATTTTTGTTGCTTAGTCTGACTCTTTGCGATTCCATGGACTGTAGCCTGCCAGGTTCCTCTGCCCATGGGGATTCTCCAGGCAAGAATAGTGGAGTGGGTTGCCATTTCCTTCTCCATATCAACATGTGGAATGCAGTTCACCCGTCACAGGGAGCTCTGGATGCTGGGAGAGTGGGTGGGAAAAACAATCTTCTCAGCAGCTCCACTGAAATCAATCCTGGATTGGCCCTGCTTAGGCCACATGACCACACCTGGACCATATGAAGTGCATAGGGAGAAACAAATTTGGTAAGAGTGGTTTTGGTGAATTCATGCCACAGGTGATTAGTGAGCATCTACTAGGTGCTGAGGACACAGCAGAGAACAAATCAAAGATAGCTGTCCACCTGGAGCTGACATTTCAGTGAGAGAAAGTAAACAGAGCATGGAGAAAGACCAGTGGTGGTGGAAGGGAACAAGAAAGCACAGAGAAAGGTAGGGATCAAGATAGGGACTGGGAGAATGCAGTTTACTGGGAACTGCAGTACAGGACATCAGAGAACTGACGTTGGAGGAGAGGCCTAAAGGAGATGAGGGCATGAGCTGTGTGTCCACCTGACGCAACAGTATCTGGCAGAGGAAACAAGTATAGAACTTGACCCACTGGTTGACCTGAATCAGTAGGAAGGAGCAACTCTCTCTCCCCTTCTCCTTTCCCTGCCTTGCGCACTTGCTGCCTGCCTGCTGCACGCCAGCAGCTGGGGTGCAAAGATGAGTGAGACCTGGGTCTCCAGGCTCAAGGTCACCACTCATAGAGAGAACATGCATAAGTAAATCATTCCATTAATGTGGTGGGCATTGGAGCGGAGGCCAGGACAAGCTACAGGCTCCGTCCTTGGTGGAGAGCAGGGTGAGGAGAAGTGGATGTGTGTTGGGAATGAGGTCAGGGAGATGCAAGCAAGCAGAAAGAGGTTGGGACTTGAAGTCCAAGAATAAATGTTGAGCTCTGATTCAGTGGTAAATTAATTGGAAGTGGGGTGGTGATGTGGGCAGAGATGGAGAGGGGCCTGGGGGAATCTCTCATTCCCAAACACAGCAAGGCAAATCTAGGGAAGGATGAGTTCTGAGGATAACCTACCCCACTTGGTTTCACACAGTCCATGCAAAGGAACAAACAGTTCCCAAGTCCTGAACTGGGATGCTCTGGTGCATACAGAAACCAGAGTTGATCTGATTGAGGTATGATGGGGGAATTCATTACTCGGGTAACTATGCCAAAGGACGAGAGAGGCTGAGTCACTCTTGGATCCAGGGACAGAACGCAGCGCCAGTCTCTCTGTCTCCTCCCCAAACCCCCATCCCACCCCTTGTTTCTCCCTCTCTCCATGTTGGCCTCAGTCTTTGCAGTCACTAGTAGCTCTGGATGCTAGTGAGTGGGTGGGAAAAGTAATCCTCTCCCCAGCTCTACTTAAAACAATCCTGCCTTGGCCCTGCTTAGGTCACGTGGCCACAGGTGGACCAAGCACTGCAGCCCAGCTCAGAAGTGGGGTGCTATGATTTTTCATATTGAGTCACGTGTCTATACCTTGACCTATTGCTATAGGTGAGGCTTGAGTGTTGTAAGCAGCCATCTTTAGCCATATTCCCACTGGGCATAGTGTCTCTTACTCGGAGGAGTAGAAAGTGCTGGCAGGAAAATAACCCCCAAAACACAGAGCCACCTACCTCTTCCAGAGCCTTCTCCTGGCTGTGCTGCTTCCATAGTCACTCTGAGGGGAAGATTGCCACAATCCTGAGTTGGGCTTTGCGTTAAGATATGCTGTCTGTAAACCCCATATTTGCAAGGATTTACTCGGACCTGGTGGTGTAATTGTTTCCTGCCATTGTTGCTATATTATTTTAATCACATGTAAAATGTTTTCTTCCTCTTGGTTTATGATTTCCTCTCCTGTCCCTAAGTAGGAACTGTGTCTGTCTTGTTGGTTACAGCTCATGCCCCATACTTAGCTTCTTAATTTACAGTTCAGTTCAGTCAGTCATGTCCAACTCTTTGTGACCCCATGGACTGCAGCACACCAGGCTTCCTTATTTGTCACCAACTCCCAGAGCTTGCTCAATCTCATGTCCATCGAGTCGGTGATGCCATCCAACCATCTCATCCTCTGTCGTCCCCTTCTCCTGCCTTCAATTTTTCCCAGCATCAGGGTCTTTTCTAATGAGTCAGTTCTTCGCATCAGGTGGCCAAAGTATCAGCATTTCAGCTTCAGCATCAGTCCTTCCAATGAATATTTAGGACTGATTTCCTTTAGGATTGACTGGTTGGATCCCCTTGCTGTCCAAGGGACTCTGAAGAGTCTTCTCCAACACCACAGTTCAAAAGCATCAATTCTTCAGTGTAGATTTTTCTTTATAGTCCAACTCTCACACCCATACATGACTACTGGGAAAACCATAGCTTTGACTAGACGGACTTTTATTGGCAAAGTGATGTCTCTGCTTTTTAATATGTTATCCATGTTGGTCATCGCTTTTCTTCCAAGAAGCAAGTGTCTTTTAATTTCATGGCTGCAGTTATCATCTGCAGTGATTTTGGAGCCCCCAAAATTTATAATTTATAGTAATATAGTAAGTACTCAAATAACTGGGCCTCCTTGGTGGCTCAGTGATAATGAATCTGCCTGCTAATTGAGGAGATTCAGGTTCAATCCCTGGATTGGGAAGATCCCGTGAAGAAGGAAATGGCAACCCACTCCAGTGTTCTTGCCTGGGAAATCCCATGGACAGAGGAGCCTGGCAGGCTACAGTCCATGGGGATCACAAGAGTCAGACACGAGTGAGTGACTAAAGTGTTAGTCACTCAGTCGTGTCCGACTCTTTGTGACTCAATGACTAAACAACAGCTTAAGAAATTGAATGGACATTCATGCATTCATTGAACATCCCACAAAGAACAGGAGGAGCTGCCAGGTCCCTATCTGTTCTCTCCTCAGGGATGCCTGCCCCCCGCGCCGCCCCCCGTGCCGCTTCCTTCTCAGTCACATTGCATTCCCCTTCATGACAAAGTTCTGTTAGTCTAAGTGCCACGTTGGTGTTATTCCGCCATGAAAAAGAGTTAAGTTCTGATACGGGCTGCAGCATGGACGAACCTTGAGAACATAATGCTGAGCGAAAGAAGCCAGTCACAAAGGGTCACATTCCGTATGAAATATGTATTTCATTTGTATGAAAGATCCAGAACAGGCAAATCTATAGAGACAAAGAGGAGATTAGTGATTGTTTAGGAGTAGGGGTTGGGGGAGAGGGTTAGAAGATTTGGTGGGAGTGGTGGACTGGTAAAGGGGACAGGGTTTTCTTTTTGAAGTGATGAAAATGTTTTAAAATTGATTGTGATGATTGTCACACAACTCTGTGAATATACTCAAAACCATTTGGGGGGTGTCCTATTTGAAATGGTAGAATTATGTGGTAAATGAATTCTATCTCAATAAAGCTGTTGGGGAAAAAAGTCATGTCTCTCCACCCCTTCTCCTGTCAGGAATCCATGGGCTCCAGCCTCCTGCCTTTGGGAAATCTCTCTCCTCCACCCTCTCTCTGCGCACACGCACGTGCATGGACACTCTTCTCATCTCCCCTTCTCGTTCCCTTCTTCTGCCTTAAGACATTTTCCCTCCCATTGCCATTCTCACCAACTCCAGAGAAATGCCTTCTCCAAAGAGAAGTTCCTTCCACAGCCAATGTGCCCCATTGAGGTATTTTCCTAAAACTCTTTTAACACTTTCCTCTTTAAGTTACTCACTTAACAGCTATTAAACTTACAGTTTTAAAGTCCCCGTGGCGATCGATCATGGCAGTCACTAACAAGTCCTAATAGTTGTAAATTCCAAGAGCTTCATAATCCCAAGGAAAGAGGGGCCAACTGACCCTCTCCCAAGCCCCAGCGGACTCTGTTCTGAGATGTGACTGAGTCACCTCACAGGTAGGGAGAGACGGTGAGGAAGAACGTGGCCAGGGCCAGGTGCTTCCTAACTGGAAGGCAGGTATTGGGATCTGGAACATGGAGGGTGAACTACATAGCCTGTGGGGCCAAAATTACCCCACTTCCTGGTTTTGTAAATAAAGTTTTATTGGAACACGCAGCCAGGACCACTCATTTACTTAATATTTCTGGCGCTATTTTCTTGTTACAACAGCAGAGTAGCTGTGACAAGGGACTGTATGACCTGTAAGGTCTAAAATATTTAGTATCTGTCCCTTTCCAAAAAAGGTTTGCTGACCTCTGATCTGGAAGGTTCTGGCTTGAACTCTGGCTCATCACACACTGGGTGTGCAACCTTGGACAAGTCAGTTCCTCTCTCCAAGCTCGTTGCTTCATCAGGAAGCCAGCGGCAGTAACAGTGCCTCCTGATATGTTGCTCGTGCAACAAGACTTCATACATGTAAAGTGTTTGGCTCATATAAAACACTCAGTATATGTTGGCGGTTATGATGTTATTTAGAAATGAGACCAGTAACTCTACTTCATATGCCGATTATCTGAAGCAATAGAGATCGAGCCTGTGAAAACAGCTCGCTAAAAACACATTAATTATTGTTGTAAATCTCTTAAAGGATTTTCAGATGATTCTTTGCTTGTTAGTAAAACTAAAATTTTTTTTTTAAGGGAGCAAATTTGGAACAGTAAGAATGTAGAAAAACTCCAATTTCAGAGGAAAAGAGGACCTTGAACCCCTCAAATCCAAACTCTCATTTAGCAGTCCAGGAAACTGTACCCCCCGATCCTTGGCTGGCACTTGAACCTGCCCAGAATTAAAATATTCTTTTGGCTGAGACGGCATCTTCTCCAATAACTGGTGCTCAGGAATCCAGGCCTGTGTTTCCTTTAAACAGTTGTGTTGCCTCTGAGGTCCCCACCAGAGCCTGTTTTGGGTTTTTTTTGGCCATACCACATGGCATGTGGGATCTTAATTCCTGAACCAAGGATGGAACCCACCTGCAGTGGGAGCACGGAGTCTTAACCACTGGACCGCCAGGGAAGTCCCAGAACCTGATTAAACAGTAATCTGCTACAAGGTATTGGCATTCAGGTTTGCCGCCTGGGGAGGGAAGAGACCTTTGCCTCCACACCCTTCAGGGGATTGTCCAGTAGCCAGGGGAGGGTGGCCACCACTTTGACCTGCTTTCTTGGAAGTGTCATTTAAATCTGTTTTAGTTAAGGAGATCCAGGGGCCTGCCATTCATTTGCTTCATTTCACAATTATTAACTGAGCAGCTAATACATGCCAGGCCCTGGGGATACAGCAATGAACGATTCACCCCCTGCCCTTGGCAGCTGCCCCGCCTTCCTTCTAATGGGGGCAACAATCAAATAAACACTAGGGCAATTTGGCCCTGTAGTAAGTCCTGTATGCTCTCCAGGATTTCAGTCCCACACTAAATACTTTAATGATGAACTGGAAAACTATTCTGGACCATCCATCTACGAGAGATTGATGGTAGGCATTAAGAGGGCCGGCTCTGGAGGAAGTCAGATCTGGGCAAGACTGGCTTTGTAATTTGCAAAATGAAAACGTGAACCCCTTGTTCCCAAAATTATTCAGAATTTCAGGATGACAAGAGTAGAACCAGCAGGGCCGGCCCACACTGTGAAGCCGACTCCACACCCAGGGTCAAACTGCTTTTAAGCTGGGTCCACTTGGACACATCTTTTCACCTGCCTGAGCCTCCATTTCCTCATCTGAACAAAGAGATGCTGAGGCCTACCTGAGGCTGGTGCTGCTAGAGAGAGGAGGCGGGTAAAGCTCTGAGTGGGGGAGGGTGGGCTCAACAGCATCACTGCTGCTCTCAGCCTGTGGTGACGGCCTCACGTCATCGGTGAGAACAGGGCATATTTATGATGCTTAGTTGGTAGACAGTGGCTGAGACTTAGACAGCAGACAGTCAATGCCAGGCACCGTCTTTAGTTCTTTATGGATATTCATTTCATCCTCAATGCACCCCTCCTCTGTAGGTACCATGATAGAGACGGGAGAAATTGAGGTCCCAAGAGGAGAAGGAATTTGCTTCAGGTTTCACACCCGTCAGTGGAAAAATCCAGATTCAAACTGGGGACACCTGGCCCCCCCCAGGTCTGTGTTCTCAACTGACCTATGTGTTCCAGGAGTTGTCACATCCCTGACACGTACACGTGCACACACACACACATGTACACACGCCCCTTCACCGAGAAGCTAACATGAAGCGGAACATGTGGAACTGTCCCCATCGCGTGGGATTCTTTCTCTCTTTACTTGCTCTTTTGATTTTGCTGTGCCACTCAACCGGGAGCCCTAGGAGGGCAGGCGTGGTCTTGCTTCCCGTGGCATCCCTGGCGCCGGGGACTGTGCCAAGCACACAGTAGGCTCTCAGGAGGCATGCACCAGTGGAGGCAGCAGGAAGCAGGCGTCCAGCCAGAGCGCTCTGACCCAGAATCAATAGCTGCAGTTCCGGGAACCTCAAGACTGTGGGCTGAAGAACGTGTCTGGGTTGGGAGAGATCTTGTGGCTAGAAGAACCATCTCACACCCTGCTGGCTTTTCTCACTTGGGGTTCTCCCACTGCACAAGGCGGGGGCAAGGGTGGGTAAGAGGCGTTCAAAGGGGATCCCTGGGGCCCAGCCCGGCAGGCAGCAGGGCCCCAGCTGTCTGCCAGCCTCTCAGTGTCCGCCCCACATGGCCAGCCGGGCCTCGATGCCACCCCCCACCCCATGACACAGCAGAAAGTGAAACCGGACCCGCCCCTGCTGGCTGGGACCCAGTGCCTGCTGTTTCCCCATCCCAGGGGGTGGGTGGGGAGAGGATGGCCAGGCCGGGCACCAGCCTGTCCAAGGAGTGCCTCTCCAGGCCAAGGGTGCCGCTGTGCCCCTGCCCATCCCAGGGTCACTGGTGCCCACCACCTTCTGAGCTGTGCCCTGTTTGTGAGCCACCAGAGCTGCCCAACTGAGTTCTGGATCTTCACACTGCTCTGGCGGGGGTGGGGGGTTGTGGTAATTATTCTCCCCATTTCACAGAGAAAACTGAGGCTCAGAGAGGTGCCCTGGCTAGGAAAGAGGGCACTGGGGTAGCAGGATCCTAAAATAAGAGACTAATCAGAGCTATGGGTGGGCATGGGGGCAGAGAGCCCAGGCGTCTCACTAGTGTTGGCACTCAGGGCAGGAGTTGGCGGGGGGGTAGGGTGGGGGGGGACTCGTGGCACCCAGGTTGTCACAGGTGGAGCCCGCCACAGGTTGGAAGTGGCACACCAGCTCCACGGGTGCAGAAAATCCCTAAGACAAATGAGAATTCTGAAGAAGTGGACTATGGGGACGTCCCTGGTGGCCCAGTGGTTAGGACTCCGAGCGCTCACTGCCGAGAGCCCAGGTTCAATCCCTAATCCGGGAACTAAGATCCCACAAGCCAGGATCAAAAGAAAAAGCAGATGAAACTTTACAAAGGATCATCTTGAGTCCTGCCCCATCCTGCCACCTATACTTTCCTTTGCTTGAATGTTTCCTTGCAAGCAACTCACCCGCTTTATCTTACATGCTGTGCTGTGCTTGGTCGCTCAGTCGTGTCCAACTCTTTGCGACCCCATGGATTGTAGCCCACCAGGCTCCTCTGTCCATGGGATTCTCCAGGCAAGAAATTGATGTAAAAAAAGCCCTTCTCCCCAGAACCCTAAACTGAAAGCCAGCCGCTTGCCACAGGAAAAATCCGCTGTACAAAACAAATACCTATTCGAATACTTTACATCTCTAGCCAGGAACCACTTAAAATCCTGTGCCTATCAGACTTGAGAAACTTCTATCCCCAAACGTGGGTTTCCTATGAGAGGCAATGGAGGCCCAGAGAGGTTGAGTCACTTGTTTAGGGGGTGACACGCTGCAAGAGTTGCAGAGCTGGGGCTGCCTGATTCCATGATTGCAGAAACCTGTTCTGATGTTGGAGCGAGGTCCTGCTCCTGTCTGAGTTGTCTCTGCCTGCGAGGTGGGTATTAGTATTGGCACAGACAGCTTCCATGTGTAATGCTTGTCCCTACTTTCCCAGCGCCTCCTGAGCCTGTCTGTCACTTGAATTCATGATAATATGGCAGGTACAAGTGAGAACCCTTTCAGGCTGGAGCATGGGGGTGATGGTCCCTCCCTTGCCAGGGAAGGAAACTGAGGCAGAGAGTGGGAAAGTGGGCTGATTCGGGGAAGCCGGTGAGCCAGTCATGACTGTCCAGGGCTTCTGCCAAGGTGAGGAGCCCAGAGGCCCTGCTGGAAGGCCCAGGCTAAATGTGAACCGGCCTCGTCAAACAGGTAACACTTGTTTCTTCCCCACCTCCCCTGCCACGAACCCCCACAGCACTCGCGGACAGCAGCCGCAGTTGTCCCGTTTCCCAAGCCTCATCTCCAACATTCGGACCCTGGAGGGCAAAAAGCATGTTTAGCAATCATCTGCGGATGGCATCTTTTTTATTTTCCGTGGTGATCACCAACCAGTTCTGAGTGCCATGAGGGGAGCACTCCCAGGGACCAGAAAGGAGGGTTTGGGGCGGGGGCGGGAGGGACATCTTTCTCTCTTCTTTTAGTTGCTGGAGAAACAGCTGCCGCGGCTGGCCCAGGGACCCCCGAGGAATACTGCAAGAGCAATAAGGATTTTTAGGGGCATTATGATAGTGGAATGCAAACACATCTGCCCCCAAAAGTCCCTCATTTTCCCTGCGGTAACCAACCAGCTGGGCAGGAAGTTGGGGCTCTTGGAACCCCAAGAGCCAAAACTAAAAAGGAAAAAATGCAGAAAGTTAGAGCAAACTTGAGACAAGCCGACGCTTTCCCTGTGCACGGCGGTGGCTCCACCCAGGCTCCCTAAAGGCTAAGAATTGGCTACATGGATCTCCACACAGCGGTTTCCAAACAGATGCACCTCCTCCATGTCTCGAAAACCAGGATCTGGGATTCCAGGGCAGGTGATAAGTATCAGTCCCTCAGGTCAGGTGACTCAAGGGAGCCTGGGGCCATCTCCCCCAGACCACGAATGACTATTCCCAGTCCTCATTACTAATCTGAGTGAATCACAGATCCTTCCATCCCTCCTTCCTTTGGGATGTGGAAAGTTATCAACTTGGAAATGCGGATGAAAATATCTATAAGCAAGCAGGGGTTTCCAGGGCTGTATGAACAAGTGAAGGGCGAAAGCTTAGGTCGGGGAGCCTGGTGGATATCACCGATGGGTCCAGAGTGGGAAAACCACAGCTAAGGTCCAGGGCACCGACTCAAGGAATCAAGGGCAGGGGCTCCCTGGGATGCATGACCTCCAAGGGTCTCTGGGGATAGGGCCCTCCCCCCTAGCCAGTCAGCACCCTGTCGGCCTTGAAAGGGTTAACCATTCCAGTGCTGCTGACACAGGAGGAGGTGGTTGCTAGCTCAGCAAGCTGGCATATCACACTGGGCCATCGGGGAAGAAGGGGCTGAAAACAGCCTCTGTGAGTTCTGTGAATGGAAGTGGCCTTATCGCCATCAGCGCAAAAAACGGGGCAAAAAGCCCTGCCGACACAGAACCCACGACCCGGGTGCTCGCTGGCTCCCTGGCACCTTGTCGCGTGGCTCTGACGCTCTGGCAAGGACTCGGGCATCCGTGGCCATCAGCACCCACCTGGCCAGGCCTGCGAGGGAGCAATCCTACACTTGCCATGTGACAGCCGGCAACCGGGCCCAGATCTCGCCTTTCAAACAGCACCTAAAATATTCTCCCGGTGAACCTGAAGCTAAATATGGCCTGGCCTACAAGTGCCTGGTCTGGACCTTTTAATGCCATTCGAAGATATACAGTCAGGAACCCACGGGCCTTTTGGTGGCCTGGAGTCCAGTTACTGAGGCCAAATGGGAGGCCTGTGGGATTGGCTAGCTTGGGGAGGGGTGCACCATCCCCCCGAGGGGGTGTCCCGGTGCCAAGGCTGAGCAGGATTCTTTGCTGCATGTTTTATCCCACAGGGCCCACCCAGCTGTCTCTCTCTGCCGACCCCCAGAGGGCTGGCTCAGATGCAGGGCCCCTCATCTACCCGCCGTGACCCTCTCTCCTGGCCCTCGGATGACTGGCCATAGCCTTCTCCCCACTTTCAGGCTGCAGCCTTGACCTCCTGGCGTGAGTTTTCCCTGTATTCCGATTGAAACAAGAGGGCTCAGCACCCCAGGTGGACGGGGCGGCCTCTGGCTGGAGAAGGCAGGCGAAAACACACCCACATTGGGTGGCTTGCACGGTAGCTTCGATGTGTCCCTGCTCTCGGCTGGCCCCGTGCCATGCCTGTGTCTGCCCACCCCGAATGGCAGGATCATGGCAGGATCGCAGCCCCGAAGGGAGGGCGGAGAGAACACTCAGCGCTCTCCGGCCTGGAACCTGCTAGCCTGCTCTGAGCAAAGTTGGGTTCTGCCCTCCGCAGAGGCCACGTGGTAACTGGGACAGTCAACCCCGAAGAGTCTCTGGGGAGGCTGTTCTCAAGAGCCTAAGCCCCTCCACCAACCCGCCGCCGCCCTTCTAGCCAAGAAATGCTGTGTTGCGCCCGCCCCCCCAGGGCCCCAGCAGGAGAGACCCTCCCCTCTGAGCACCTGTCTGGGGCTTGTTTGGGCTGCGGTGGTGGCTCCAAGGCCACGTTCAGGCCTGGGCTGGCGGCGGTCCAGGCTGTTTTGGGCAGAGATGCCAACAGGCCCGGGCACTGATCTCACAGGTTATTCCAACCAGGGAGTCTGGTTTTCGGCACAACTCGCAGAAAACTTTCACAACGCGCTGCGCAGCCAGCTCTCCCCTCCCTGCCTGGGCCCAAGCCTCCAGCAAACGCTAAATTTGCCGCCCTCTTCCCAGCGCCTTTCGCCAATGGCCTTCTTGGGACACGGGCACGAGTTTTCATATTCTAGGTGTGCTCCCCTTTCATGCTAGTGGTGCAGCCTTTCCAGAGACGCTGAGAAAGGGGTTTGCTTTGGGGTTCCTTCAACTCAAATGTTTTAGGTCACTAAGATGATGTAAAATTAGAAACTTGAAAGCTTTGTAAATATTTGCGCAGCCCCCTACAATGGAGGTAGCTGGGAAAGAGGACTTGGGCGGGGATTTGGGACCCTTGATCCACTCCTTCCAAACTCTCTTCTACATGCACCCTTTTGACTGAAAAGCCTGCAAGACGACTAGGCCTAAAGTCTGTGATCGTTTTTATATGGCGCTTGCATCGGTGTTTTTCTTGGGTGCTTACTTTCACCTTGTTCCCCATATGAGAAGCAAAAAGGACTTTGCATTTTCCCAAGTTTGGGATGCTGAGAAAGAAAGAAAATTCCAGAAAGAAAATGGATTATTTCGTTTGAGGATGCCCTTTCTGGCAAGTGAGTCTAAGGATCAAGTTTGCCTTCTCTTTTCATCAGACCCATTTCTATCCTCATGCCTAAAATAGCTGTATTTACTCTACAATCTCAATTGCAAGAGGCTGAGCTGGTCTACTATTAGGAAGCTGTAAATTTCTCTGGCCAGACTCTTCTTTCTGCTCTTAATCTCAGGGGGTGGGAGGCTGAGAAGCAAGAAATAGAGAGACTGCTCCCTTAGGGACTTTTCCAGCTTTCATTGGCTTGAGTCAGGGCACTGTTTTATTTTTAAGGAAGTAGGAGGTTGATTGGAGCCCCTCTTCTAAATATTTCACACACACACCCCAGCTACTCTATATTCTTTTCTGTTGAAACATTTTTCCCCCTAGGGGAGTCACTATAGCTTGTGTCTTGCTAAGACTGAAATTCAAAGTTTCTATTTTTTGTTTTTTTGAAATCCACTTGAGGGTGGGCAGTGGGATGACATCTGATTAGTGAAATTTCACACAGGGGAGCAAAAGGAGAAACACCGAAATGTATTCAGCAGTTCCACCGTTGAGCTTTTTTTTTTTCTTATTGGTTGGGGTAGGGGGGAGGGCAGTGGTCAGAATATGAAAAGAAACTGTGATTCTTTGCCGAATTAATGACCACTTCTCACTGCAAAGTGCTGATTTATAATCTCTTCACCATACTACTATGCCTGTTTCCAGGCTTGGGGCAGGGAGGTATGTGTGTTTTGGGGGGGGGGGGAGTTTGCTTAACGTATTCATAATTACATGCACCCTTTCAGAGGGCTGAGTGTAAGCAGGGGCTTTCCTGTTGCAAATGCTCGAATTAAAGCAGCCCCCAGCTCACATTCAGCACTCAATTCTGATTTTCCACACTTAACAATTCAGTCATTTTAACATGCAGCTTCATCGCTGCGATTAGAGCTCAGTATCTTGGCGCGACATTTGGTGTTCCGGCCTCGTTAATTCACGTAAAACACCCTATTTGTAGAAGTATCATTAGAGGCTAATTTGGTGAGATGTCCTTATTTAGCAAAGCAAATAGGACCTGACAGTCAGCTCTCTGGCACTACGATGGGGGGTGACGATTCAGCAATTCACAACGTGACAATTTCCCATCGCCCAGCCACACTGGGATTGTGGACTTCTGAAAATTGTGCTGTTTCATCGTGTCCCATAACAAAGGGAAAGAACTCTGAAAAGTAAAGAACTGGTTTTTGCCAAGGCCCCGGGAGCGCACATGTCATCAGTGTGTCTATGTGCTATTTCTATTCAACTCGAATTTTCTATCAGGGACTTTGTGTTCAAAAGTTTTTCAGGTACAGCTCCCTTTTCTATGCCATGCTGCAAACACCTGATTAAAATCCAGGTTCGCAAATAAATAAACATAAGATATGTGAAAATCTATATAGGTTACAAGTGGAGGGTAGGGGTGTGTGTGAGTATGTGTGTAAATTAACAGAACTTAATAAGGTTAATGGGAGGGACATTTGTACCCCCATCACCCTTGCCTTAAAGAATTCCCTGACAACACATTATCCAGAGTTCCTTATAAAATAACTAAGATCCAGGGTAACAGAATTGCAAAGAAACATTGCGATTCCATGTGGGGGCAAGCAGGCACATCTAATGTAATTGCAATTCACAATTTCAGCGATGTTTGGTTTCAAGGGTGTCAAACGGTTTGACACGACCCATATTATCACTGATTCCCTTAAAATCCTGTCTACTGAAACATCTCATTAAACCACTGGCAGGGGGCCGGGGGGGGGGGTACTTTCACCTTCTCATACCCTTCTGGGCCTCCCAAAGAAAGGCCCTTGAAAACAGCAGGTTCAACAAACAGAACACATATATACACATACACAAAAATGATCATCTAGACACGGCCTTTCACTTTTACCAAAAGTAGCAAACCTCCCCCCTTTTCTTCCAGCAGAGCTTTTCTCCACCCCCCACAACCTTCACAGTGCAACTAGTTCTCTGCCCTTTCCCTCCAGGGGCTGCCCGAGTTCGAATCCCTCGCCGTCTAGAATGACCCCAAAAGCGGGACTTTGTGGGCCAGTTGGATAAAACATAAACTCATCTCGCCCTCAAAACCCCGATTCTGGGACCACAGCCTCCAAAGCCTCCTTTCTCCAGAAGGGTGTCCCCCTCCACAGCTCACACAGCAAGTGGGGCAGGCTGCCTTTGAGGCAGATTTTTGGAGAATCCTGGATAATTAAAGGAATCGTTACTGGGTTTTCCTGAAGGAATGACGGGATAACAGTTGATCTCTCCCCAAAACCAGGGCTGCTTGGTGGAAGGGGAGGGCATTTTCTGCCTGCCCCATGGGGTATCTTTTTCCCTCCCTTACTCCCAGACCCATAGCTGGGCCTGACATCTTCTGAGGAAGACTTTCAGCGTCCAAAATGTCCATCAGCGAAACGCAAAAAGAGTGCCGGGTGCCTCCTGCGGTCCCACACCCCCTACTCCTTCCCAAATGCAGCTAAAGTTTAGTTGTTTGTGCCCTTAATTGTCTTATTAAAGTCAAATTTGCAACTTGCCCAGACTAGGGGAAGTGATTTCCATCTTAATAGCTCAATTAGCCTCTGGGTTCTGGAAAGGCCACCGGCTACACACACCTTTTCCTCCTCATTTTAAACCCCCTCCCTTTTTCACAACTTCTCCTAAAAATAAATTATAAATATGGATGTGTCCTCAGAGGATCTTAGCGGCACATTCCAACGCTCCCCACGGTGGGGCTCGGAAGCAGGAGAAACCAGAAACGCCACTCCCCACCACCACCACCCCCCCCCCGCCCCAAATCAAAATGACTTTTCCTTTTTCTTCTCCTAACTTTTGCCAGAGCAACTTGGTGTGGTCTCGGGCCCTGCCACCCGGATCCGCACCCCGGAACCTAGATTTTTTTTTTTTTTAACTCCTGTCCAGCAAAAGCTACAGCCAACAGTGCCATGGCTGCCTGCTCCTCGGAGGGAGGGGGCGGCCAACTTTACTTCGGGGAGGTGGTAACGCTCTGGGTACTATGCTCCCGGCTTCTCTGATCGTCCCCGGGGCCCTGCCCCCCGAGGCTGGAGCCGGGCCCCTCTGCCCGTGCCAGCGCGGCCCCGGGCGCACGTGGAGCGGCGCGGTGCGGCGGGCGTGGACGGGCGAGCGGGGCGGCCTGCGCTCCGCGTGGCACCGATATCGGGGTCACGCCGCAAGTCAGTTTCCCAAACGGGCTTTCCGGGGTGGGGGCGGGGTGGGAGGCTTCCAAAGCGCCTCGTTAATTTCCGAGCCCCGGCATTAGGGCGGTGAGGGGTGCTGCCTCGCCCCCATTCCACCTCCGCGCCTAACACGCCCCTCTCCGGAGCCAGGGAGGGGCGTGGGGGGGGAGCCCAGCCCCGCCGCCTCGGGGGGTGCGCAGCGGCGGCGGATCCCCTCCCAGACGAGCGTCTAGCGCTGCGTCCCGGGAGAGTCGCGCGCTTCCCCCGCCGCCACCTCCCCTCTCGCATCGCCACCCACCCTCCAGGCAGCCGCCCCGCACCCCCTTCCGTCCCGGGGGCCTGGGCACCCACCTGCCGCGGCCCCTGCCCTGGCCCGTGGGAGTGGTGCCATGCAGGATAAAAGGGGAGACTCACCGCCGCTGCCGCCTCTGGGGGTGCAGGGGGCCCCCCAGGGTTGCACCTTCCAGGGCTCCTGGGAGGCGTGCGCGGGGCGGGGGGCGCCCCGCGGGCCCTGCAGCCTCCGCCTAGATTGGAGCCCAGCCTCAAATCCTTCACCGCGGGTGTGGGGGGGGACTTCCAGAAAAAAATCCCCCCCCCTTACCCAGACCAGATCCAAGTGATGGGCGGGGGGCGTAGAAAAGCCCTTTCTGCCGGGAGCGCGGAGCCGACGGGGCTGCACCCGGCCTCCACGGTCCGCTGCCGCCACAAAGCCGCGCCCCCGCCCCCCCCAGCCTGGCCCGGCCCGGCCCCCACCCTCCCCCGCTCCCCCCCCCACGCCCTATGGCCGGCCCGGGGCGGGGGCTGGGCCAGCCCGGGGTTGGCCGCGCTGGGGAGGGCGGCGGCGGCGGCGGCGGCCCAGGCGGCTGGGCCGCTCGTCCCCGGCCCGGCCCGGGAGAGAGGGCGAGAGCCTGGAAGCCGAGCGCGCCCGCCGGCCCGGGGTGGGGGCTGGGGCGGGGGCCGGGTCTGGAGTAGGGGGGGCCTTCCTAGAAACCCTCGCCAAATATAGTCGGCGGATAGGGGCATTCCTCGAAATGCGGCGGCGACGTCAGCCCCGACCTATGGGGGGGCAGAGGCTGGGGTTCTCCAAACTGGGGGGGAACGGGGGAGATGGGAGATCCCCCACTTCCAATACCCCCGCGGCCCAGAGGAGGGAGCCTAGGCTGGGCCTCCCTCCGGGGAGGGGGGGAGGATAGGGTTCCCCCAAATGCGCTCCAGGGATCCCTCAACCGGGAGTGTCTGAATGGGGATACATCTGCTTAAGATTCAGACCTCGCCCCCAGATCACCCCCCGCCCCCACTTTCGGGAACACTCAGGGCCAATGCCAGCCGGCGCTTTCAGCCCTTCCTCTGCTGCTTCTCACTCCCCTACCCCTCGTGAACCAACGGTAGAAGTCGGGGCTGCACCAAGTCTGGCCCCACACCTGGTCACCCACCCCTTGGCTAAGATCTGGCCCCTGGTGCTAACACTGCACCCCTCTCTTCCCCGGCCCACCTCCCTGGGAAGGTGGCTCGTAGCCTCTGCACTGGACTTTGACCCACTGGCCTTGCAGCTGTGTCCCTTCTCCCTCGTGAAGGCGTGTTGGGCTCCATCTCCAGAAGTCTGGCGGGGTCGTGCTCAAGGAGAGGCAAGGTGAGAGCCTCTGGGCTCACCTGGGCTGGGGGACACCCTCCCAACCCCCGCCCCCACCCCCCGCAAGATGGTTTCTCCAATAAGGGCTTGGAGGAGGGTTGAGGGAAGGGGGGCTAAGTCAGACCCCTCTTAAGGCGAAGGACTGGTAATCATTAATCCCCATTTCCTCCTGAGGACTTACTACGTGCCAGGCACATAGTATATATACTCTCTTACTAAACTCACCCCATTACCTTACCTCGGTCAGGCAGAAGGCTGAGGCTTAGAGGTTGTTCACTGAATTAAGGCTTGTTGTCCTCTGTCTGCTGAGCACAGAGCTGATGCTGGGACCACACTGGCAAACGGGACAGGTCCCTGCCCTAGAGGAACTCATTGTCCCAGGAAGAGACCAAGTCAGCAGAGGGTTAGCATGCTTCCCTCTTGGTCCAGGACATGAGCGTTGGAGCCCAGCTTCCTGGAGTCAGGGAACACGAGAGACTGAGGCTGGGCTGGGACGTCCCACCTGGGCCTTGCTACTGATCTCACTCAGTGTACCTCCGTTCAGGCTGCATTGTCCTCTGGGCTGGTCCTGTCTTTGGGGTAGAGCCAGAGAGAGGCTTTGTACCCCCTGCTGCTTCTCACCAGTTGCAAGTCCCTGGGCCCAGTTTAGTGTCTCCGGGCCTCAGTTTTCTCATCTGTAAAATGGGACTAAACAACAATACCGGCAGTATAGGATTTTTAGGGGGAAAAAAACAAGACAAAGTTCATATGGGAGAATTTGGCGATCAACATTCCTTTTTCTCTTCTAAATATTTTCTTTTTATTTATGTTGTGTTTAGAGTTGAAGTGTTTTTTAAAATGTTTATGTGGCTGCAGTGGGTCTTAGTTGCGGCATGCAGAATCTTTGATCTTTGTTGTGGCATGTAGGATCTTTTCTAGTTTGTGGCATTTGGATTCTTTAAGTTGTGGCATACGAACTCTTAGTTGTGGCATGTGGGATCTAGTTCCCTGACCAGGGATCAAACCCAGGCCCCCTGCGTTGGGAGCACAGAGTCTTAGCCACTGGACCACTAGGGAAACAGCAGAAGTTGCAGTTTTCAATATACTGATAAAACATAACAAAAGCTTCCTAAGAAGTGAAAAAAAAAAATTTGCTGAATAAACAGGCTTCATTAACATATTGAGACATTTACTTAATACATTCTTTGTTGGAAATTAGTGATATGACTTTTGTAGATGGATTAACATTTCCAAATCACTCTAATTAGGTAGCATTTCAGGTCTTCACCCTCTATACCCAAAGTAGAAAGTCACTCAGTGTCTGAATGCAATACTGACAAACATCAGAAATGGTCACTCGGAGATCCTGCTGACATACTGTTCTGTTCCTTCGTCTAAAGATGTTTCTGTTGAGTAAGTGTCCCTGTGCTTCTTTTTTTTCTCTGCTCTGATCTTCCTGCAGTTTCAGGGTTATATTTCAGATTTCTTCTCTTTTTGCTCTCATTTTGCAGAAGGAAGCCAGTTTGCCAAATTCGTTGGTGGTTGAAAATTGAAAACTGAATTTCTCCTGTAATATTAACATTTGATCAAGAAGGACCTCTGAGTGCATTCATCAGATGAATGCACACGGTTGTGCCCCATGTTATTAACGTGGAGGAGGGGATGTCTGTGCTGAGATTGGAAAGAGGAAAAATACTGGGGCAGTGAGAGGGTGGTGTAGCCCATGGGAAGCGCCTCTGGGGAGCTTGAAGTGGCTCCCTGACTACAGCAGCCTGGCTCAGGGTCCTGGCAGGAGCTGCCCCTCAACCCACATCTGTGCCCTGAGCCACAGGATTCTGGAAGCTCACCTCATCACTCCCCAGTTCACACCCTGAGCGCTGGATGCAGAAGGAAAAAGCAGGTTCTAATGGGACCAGCAGGGCCCATGGGCAAGGTCTCACCAAAGGCAGCGAGGGCCCTGCCTTTGCCTTGCACTTTAAAAGCACCCTAAAAGATGCCCCCCAGGATCCTTTTGAGGCCTGCCCTTGCCTGTTCTGGCTCAGCTTCCCATGACTCAAGTTAGTGGCGGCCCTGAAATCCAGTTAAGCACCGGAAGTGCCGCCAGACTCCCGAAAACAACCCGCTCCTCGGCCGGAAGCCCCAGAGGCCGGCTCTGGCCTTCTCCCAGGAAGGAGCCCCACCCGCACCTAGGTTTCTGGCCCAGGGAGGGTGCCAAGGCCCAGGCCAGAGTGCAGAGAGGCCACACGGATGGAGGGCGAGCCTCCTGGAAAGGCCTGGACTCCTGGCTCCCAGGACCAGAGAGAGAGAGAGAGAGAGAGGCTGAGCCGGGCACCGGTCTCACCCAGCCTCTTTGTAGGTTTTCCTCTGGGCCTGCAGAAAGGAGACCATCTCCTGAGACTCCTAGAATATAAAAAATGAAAGACTTCCAAAGCAGGCAGACAAAAATCATTGTGCAATAGATTTTTAAAAAAAATCTTTTACCCTTTTTTTTTTTAAATTATTTACTTATTTTTGGCTCTGCTGAGTCCAAACCCGTTGCTGCGTGGGTTTTTCTCTAGTTGCGGCGAGTAGAGGCTACCCTCTAGTTGCAGTACGTCGGTTTCTCATCGCAGTGGCTTCTTGTTGCAGATCACAGGCCCTAGGGCCCGCGGGCATCAGTGGTTAAGGCTCAGGGGCTCTAGAGCACAGGCTCAGTAGTTGGCGCACACGGACTTAGTTGCTCCGAGGCCTGTGGGATCCTCCTGGATCATGGGTTGAACCCCTGTCTCCTGCATTGGCTGGTGGATTCTTTACCACTGAGCCACCAGGGAAGCCCCTGTACAATAGGTTTGAAACATTTGCATCAAACAGGTGTGGACTTTTAAAAAACAGATACACACAAACAGGATTATGGTCATAGCGAAGTAGTTACACCAGACATGAAACAGTGGCAGGATTTACAGAAAATACATCCTTGGGTGTGTCCACTGAGGTTCATGGGACATAAGTCTGAAGTCTGATCAGGAGGTGACAGTGACCACCCTTGTGACAACTTTTGGAGATAATGTTCAGAAGCTAGCCTAAAATAGCTTTCTGAATACCAGGCCTTAGGCTCAGTGGTCCTTACAAGTTTGGTCTAAAGCTCCCTTAAAGCCAGTGGTCCCCACACTCTCACCCTACCCCAGCCTAGGTCCCTGAACAGGTTACTGAGTGGGTGGGAGCAACTGCAAAGCCTTACATTTGGCCCTGCCCACCCGCCACAGTGGTGCCTGTGCCCCATAGGAAACAACAGGAATTGGGGGCAAAGAGCAGGAAAGGGAAACCACTTTCCATGGCCCTAGCCCTTAGGCTCTGTGATGGCAGATGGAGACATCCTGGCCCACCTGAGTTTTCTTTTCTTTCTTTTTCTAATATTTATTGATTTAATTTGGTTGCACGGGGTCTTAGTTGCGACATGCGAACTGTTGTTGTGGCATGTGGGATCTAGTTCCCTGCCCAGGAGTTGAACCCCGGGGCCCTCTGCATTGGGAGTGCAGAGTCTTAGCCACTGGACCATGAGGGAAGTCCCCTGCCTGCATTTTATTAAGACCAGCAAGAGTCACACAGGTCCCTGTGGGCCTGTTGTTCAGTTGCTCAGTCATGTCCAACTCTTTGCGACCCCATGGACTGCAGCACACCAGGTTTCCCTGTCCTTCACCATCTCCCGGAGTTTGCTCAAATTCAGCGATGTCACCGACCACATAGTCCTCTGTTGTCCCCTTCTCTTCCTGCCTTCAATCTTTCCCAGCATCAGGATCTTTTCTAATGAGTTGGCTCTTTGCATCAGGTGGCCAAAGTATTGAAACTTCAGCATCAGTCCTTTCAATGAATATTTAGGATTGACTGCTTTGATTTCCTAGCAGTCCAAGGAACTCTCAAGAGTCTTCTCCAACACCACAGTTCAAAAGTATCACTTCTTCAGCACTCAGCCTTCTTTATGGTCCAGCTCTCGCATCCATACATGAATATTGGAAAAACCATAGCTTTGACTATACAGACCTTTGTAGGTGAAGTGATGTCTCTGCTTTTAAATACACTGTCTAGGTGGGTCATAGCTTTTCTTCCAAGCAGCAAGCATCTTTTAATTTCATGGCTGCAGTCACCATCTGCAGTGATTTTGGAGCCCAAGAAATTAGTCTGACACTGCTTTCATTGTTTCCCCATCTATTTGCCATAAAATAATGGGACCGGCTGCCATGATCTTAGTTTTTTGAGTTTTAAGCCAGCTTTTTCACTCTCCTCTTTTACCTTCATCAAGAGACTCTTTAGTTCCTGTTCACTCTCTGCCATGAGGGTGGCATCATCTGCATATCTGAAATTATTGATGTTTCTCCCAGCAATCTCAATTCCAGCTTGTGCTTCATTCAGCCCAGCATTTCGCATGATGTACTCTGCATATAAGTTAAATAAGTAGGATGACAATATACAGCCTTGACGTACTCCTTTCTCCATTTGAACCAGTCTGTTGTGGGCCTGTAGCCTTGTGTTTCTTTATGAAATGGGAAAACATGAGGGCAATCTGCTCACTTAAGTCCTGTAGCCCTGCCACCCTGGCCTGTCTGGCACATTTGTTGTTCAGTTGCTAAGCAGTGTCCGACTCTCTGTGACTGCATGGGCTGCATACCAGGCTTCCCTGTCCTTCACTATCTCCCAGCATTTGCTCAAACTCATGTCCATTTTGAATCGGTGATGCCATCCAAACATCTCCTCCTCTGTCGCCCCCTTCTCCTCCTGCCCTCAATCTTTCCCAGAATAAGGAACTTTTCCAATGAGTTGGCTCTTTGTAGCGGGTGGCCAAAATATTGGCGCTTCAGCATCAGTCCTTCCAATGAATATTCAGGGTTGATTTGCTTTAGGAATTGACTGATTTGATCTCCTTTCTGTTCAAGGGACTCAGCACCATGGTTTGAAAGCCTCAATTTTTTGGTGCTCAGCCTTTTTTATGGTCCAACTCTCACATGGTAGGGCAAAATAAAGATTTGTTAGAAAATGAATAAGAGAAGGAAGGAAAAGTGCTGAAAGAGAGGTAGTGAACCTGGAATGTCAAATTCCCCAGGAGGTGGATAACTTCAGGCCCTGGGTGGACAGAAAGACAAAGTGCAATTGGTGAGACCAAGGGGTGAGTGGTTCCTGGTAGGCCAGGAACAAGATCTTCTCCTGCTAAGGGGATCATGACCCCAGTCCTCAAGAGGCTAGTTACGAGAGGCTTTGTAATGAAAAGAAAAGGTAGAATTATTTGTTTTCATACCTTATTCAAGACTCCACATTATATTGCATTGAGCAGCTTCAGCCGCATGCAACAAATTCTGATAAGTTCTCTTTTCATTTTTATTCTATTACAAGTATTTTCTATTTCGTTGTTATGACTTCTTAGGTATACCCATCATTTAAAAGCAGACATTTAATTTCCAAATACATGGGATTTTTAAAGTAAAAAAATAAAAAAAAAGAGAAGGTAGAAATCAGGCTCTGACTTGGGACAAATCCTTAGTCTTCTTGAATCTGTTTCCTCATTGTCAGCAGTGGGGATGTTAAAAGTATTAAATTGTATGATTTGCATGAAGTGCTTGTCTGGGTCTGGCAGATACTAAGTGCTCAATAAATTGTAGCAATTATCATTAGCTCTTCAATAGGGGTGTGTTGAAGCAGCCATGCCTGGGATGTAGGAATAGATTTACGAGTGCAAGAGCTTTTCCTTTAAGATGTGATCGGTGTCCCTGCTATCAGCTTCATCCTCGCTCGCCTCTCAGCCCAATGAAGCCAAAGTGGAAGCAGCTCCAGGGTCTGGGTGGGTGGGCCAGCTCTGCCTGGCTAGACCTGCTCACCCAGAAAGTGTCACCCAGAGTTGGCTTCTTGGAATTTCAACATGGGTGGCCAAATTGTGTCACGAAACTAGAAGAATGCTCCACATCCACGCCAGGTGGAAATGAAAGAGTTGATCGACGTCTCTTTCATAGAATTCTTCTCTGGAACTCACACGACCATGGACCCAGTACCACCTCTCAGACCAGTAGTAATTTGAAAATAAATGCTGTTGAATTTGGAGCTTTTTTGATGTGAGGTTGCAAACGTCAGCTCACAGGCCAAGTGGGGCCCACAGATGTGTTTTGTTTGGCCTACAGAGTCTTTAAGATAATAATAATAAATTTGATTTGGTGGCCAACATTTTTAAATCAGGAAATTTCATATTTAAATAATCCAGATTTCTAGCTTCTTAAAAAAAAAAAACACTGATGAGCAGATTTGGCAGCTATGGGCCTGACTTCCTGCAGGGCCACAGTTGGTTGGAGCAGAGTAATGGATACAAAAGTGTTAGTCAGCAAAGGCCAGCTGCTATAACAAACATCCCCAGGCTTTCAGTGGCTTACCACAATATCAGTTCATTTCTTTCTCATATTGTTGTACCAAGTCCAAGCTCATACTGCTCACCAACAGGCCAATAAAGGGAGAGATGAGTTGCTGGGATAAGAAATAGCGATTTCATTCAGAAAGTCAGTAGAGCAAGAAGATGGTGGACTTGTGTCTCAAAGAATCATCTTGCCTGAGTTTGAATTCTGGCTTCTTTTATACTGAAAGGGGAGGGAGTAAAGTCAAAGGTTTCCTGGTTCCCATCAGCCTCCAGAGGAGATGAGTTAATTTCTTCCTTCCTGTAGTCCTTCATAGGTGGGACTGTCAGGATGTTTCCTATGAGCTAAACAAAGGTATTTTAGCTTAATGGTCATTACTTGAGAAACAGGGTTTCCAGAGATGGGCCATTATGTATAACTTAAGTTTATAGGCAGCATCCCCTTAGGGATTAATTTGTAATAGAATATAAATTCCTTATTATAAAATCACACCAGGAAGTAGGGGTTGGAGGTGTTTTTTAGGCACACAAGTGTCTTCCACTTCATGGCTCTGTCTTCAAGGACTTCATTCTTCCTTCATTGAGCTGGAGGTTCAGGAAGGAGGCCATAGGAAAGCAGACCAGGTTTTGACTGCATCAACTGGGAAGTGTCCTACATTGGTAGGAACCAGTCATGAGGCCCAACAGGGGCCCAGCAGGGCTGTGAAATGTGGTGCCTGGCTCGGGACCAGGAGGAAGAGGAGGACACAGAGGCTTATAAGCACCAGCATCTCTGTTTCAAGCGGCTGCCCTACATGCTTTCTCCACTTAGTCATGGACATTCTATTCTTCCCATTGTCCTTCCTCACCTCTCCCCAGCTCAGCCACTGGGCCCAAGGGAAACTGTCACTGGCTGGAGAAGAGTCACATGCTACAATCCCAACCAATGAGACAAGATGGATTTGGATATGATGCCTGGAATGTCGGGAGCCATTTGGGGACCAGCCTTGGGGGCTGAAACCAACACAGTGATGGCAGAAAAGAGAGCCAGAAGGAACTGTGTGTCTGGTGGCCTGATATGTTGTTGTTCAGTCGCCAAGTCATGTCCAACTCTTCGAAACCCCATGGACTACAGCACACCAGGCTTCCTTGTCCCCTACCATCTCTGGGAGTTTGCCCAAGTTCTTGTCCGTTGCATCGGTGATGCCATCCAACCATCTCATCCTCTGTCACCCCCTTCTCCTTCTACCTCAATCTTTCTTAGCTTCAGGGCCTTTTCCAATGAGTAGGCTGATCGTATCAGGTGGCCAAAGTGTTGGAGCTTCAGCATCAGTCCCTCCAATGAGTATTCAGGGTTGATTTCCTTTAAGATTGACTGGTTTGATCTCCTCACTGTCCAAGGGACTCTCAAGAGTCTTCTCTGGCACCACAGTTTGAAAGCATCAGTTCTTCAGTGGCCTGATGGAGCTGCTCAGATAACTAATCCAGAAACCTACCCTCCTTCTAGATTTCCTGAGAAATGAATAATAAATTATCTTATCGTTTAAGCTAGCTTAAGCCAAGATATTCCTATTTCTTGTAGAATAAAGTATCCAAACTGATCCACTTAGGTCACCTGCCTGGCCGTGTATGTTTTTGAGTTTTGACCTCTTGACTTAAAATGCTTTGTTTTTCCAGTCGGAGTGAAGTTCAGCCAGCTGATCTTCACATGACCTTAAGTATTTTACCACTATCGGATGCAATGTGCAATTATCAGTGCTTTCTGGGACAACGTGGACTCATCCAGGGTCTGGATCTCTACCTGCTTCTCGGGGATACAGCAATCCTTGGGTGACACTGACCACAAGATGAGCAGATATGGATCTGAGCCTTCACTCTGCCAGTTTTTAGCTGGGTGAACTTAGACAAGCCAGTGAACCTCTCTCAGCTTTTGTTTCTGGTTGCTGTGAGCATTGCTGGAAGATTTGGTGACTTGTCATGTAAAGGCCCTTCTCCCAGGCTCAGCATCCAGCGAGTTCACAGTAGATGTTGGCTGGTGGCGGAGTCACTACACTCTGAAAGCCACCAAAGGATTAGACAGCTTGCTGCTAGCTATTGGCTTATTGTCCTACCACCCTCCCTGGTGGTCTAGTAGTTAGGATTCAGCGCTCTCACTGCTGCAGCCCAAGTTCGATTCCCGGTTAGGGAACAGGTTACTGTTTTGAGTATTCCCTGTTGGCTCAGATGGTAAAGAGTCCACCTGCCAATGCAGGAGACTCAAATTCAATTCCTGTGTTTGGAAAATCCTCTGGAGAAGGAAATGACAACCTACTCCAGTATTTTTGGAGATTCCTGGAGAATCTCAGGACATAGGAGCCTGGTGAGCTATAGTCTATGTGGTCTCACAGAGTTGGACACGACTGAGCAACTAACACTCATTCCATTGGCTTATTGGGGAGACCTAGCTCTAACACCCCCTGGTGGCTCAAACGGTAAAGAATCTGCCTACAACCCTGGAGACCTGGGTTCCATCCCTGGGTTGGGAAGATCCCTTGGAGGAGGGCATGGCAACCCACTCCAATATTCTGGCCTGGAGAATCCCATGGACAGAAGAGCCTGGTGGGCTACAGTCCATGGAGTTTCACAGAGTTGGACAGGACTGAGAGATTAAGCACACCCTGCTAATGTACAAAGCCTATATGGTAGAACTAGGTTGATTTTAGATCCTGCATGGAGGAGGCACTAGATAGCTCTGAATAACCTAGTAGAAGTGCATTCCCTTTTCACTTTTCCTATATCTCTTCTGATCTTATGAAGAAGAAAGTCTCAGTTGGGTATTGCTCTGTGTTTAATACCTTCCTAACCCTTATTAAGCCCTCTGTTAAGGAACAGAGCCCGAGCTTCTGGCTTAGAACATTTCATTGGTAGCAGCATTGATATGCAATGTACCAACACCATTTTGCTTTCATTGCATTTAAAAACAATTATCATCTATTTATGGCAGATGGTGCTCTTTTTCCAACTGTGGAAACGAGATAACATGTTTCTTTTGAAATAAAAATCATCCAGGTTATCAAGGTGAGTGAAGTGAAATAAAAATACTAGCAGAACACCATGTAGGAGGCACAGGGTATGATGGAAATCAAGATGGCGGGGTGTGAAAGACTGGAGCTTGGGGCCTCATCAGGGAACACTATGGAGCCTGGGGTTCCAGCAGGAGCGGGGCCTTTCCGGGTGGTCAGAAGCTGGCAGTCATTCCTAACAGGAGTGACGAGAGCTGTGGCGGCTTGTCCCCAAGCCTCTTAACAGAGTCCCTGAGACGACATTCAAACTGGCTTCCTTGGGAAGGAAGGAAGTGGGGAGCCCCCAGGATCCTGGTTTGCCTAGGATTGAGGGGTTTCCGGGGATAAAGCTGGGATAGTCCCAGGCGAACAGGGATGGGCGGGGGGTCACCCTGGCTGTCCTGGGCTGGGGATTTGGGAGGGATAGAGTTGTTGGGTCAAACCATGAGAGTGGTCAGCCTTGTGAAAAGAAAGTATTATTTTTTTAAATAGCCACAGCCTCTCCCCCAAAGACTCAGAAAAATTCTGTCTTAGCTTTGGGAACAAGGTTTCTCAGTAGGTCTGCCAGGATAACAGGTGAAGGGACAAGTCAAAAGGAACCTGGACAGGTCGGAGGTACACCTGCGGGAGACAGTCTGAGGAAGAGAGCTGACGGTGTGTGGGGATGGCCGGCCGGAGGTCAGGACAGAGTCTGGGGAGGGGCCAGGGGCTGCTTCCCACTGAGATGGGTGGACAGAGGCGAAGACGCCAAGCGGTGTAATCAGTGGAGTGCTCCCCACCCCCAGCCCTTCTAGTACGTTCCGGGAGCCCACAGTGGATGCTGAAATGGCTGCTCAGAGAATTCCCTGGCCGTCCAGTACTTAAGACTCCGTGATTCCACTGTAGGGGGCCTGGGTTTGATCCCTGATCCGGGAACTAAGATCCTGCATGCCATGCAGTGTAGCCAAGAATGCTGGTCAGTTCCTTTTCAGTATTGGATTGGCATTGACTGGAAATGCCACATTCTGCAAAGATCAGAGTAAGCCTGACCCAGGGAGGGCTGGTTCCAGGGGAGTCCTCAGAAACTGCCCAGAGATGAGCCACTCCTACACCTGCCCATGCTTTTCCAGCCGGGTGCCCAACACTAGTACATCCTCCAGGGTCCAGGGAGAGGGCCTCCTCTCTCTTCCTCTCAATTATCCCATCTGTGAAGTGGAGGTAGGATTGCCCTCACCATCTGTGTGCCAGGCTCTGTGCTAGATGAGATGTGGGTTAGGCCGCACCTGAGCCACTTTTTGTTTTTTTAATTATGAGCTATTTCAGGCCAATGGAAAAGGAGGGGAAACAAACACCCGTGTGCCGACCACCCAGCTGAATTAATACATAAATCCAGATTCAACTAAGGCCCTCGTGTGACCTTTTTCCATTCCGATCCATCTTCTGACATCCCCGTGGGTAACACTGTTCTGAATCTAGACTTCATCACTCTTGAGCACGTTTCTATGCTTCTACTACCTCCATAGCCAGAAACAACAAGAAGGGTATTCTTTGCATAATGTTGATTCTGTATGATGGTATTATAGTGTATCATTTTTCTATGCCTGCCTTTTTTGCCCCTCTTTTTGTGAGTTTTACCCACATTTTATGATGGAATTATAGTTTATGCATTTGAACCATTGAACTTGATTCCACCCTGTGGATCCACCATTGTTGAACTCTTCCACTTCCCTTGATGGATGCTTAGCTCTTCCCAACAACGTTGCTCTGAGCAACCTGGTGAATATGAATGAGAATTTATGCGTAGTTTGCATCTCAGAATAGGATTCCTGGGTCTTGCCTACATGAGGTTTTCAGAAATATGGTGGCTTTTCACCTGGCATGTCCTCTCAAGTTCTTCTCTGTCTGCACTAGTCCCTGTTGTCTTGTACCCAAACAGTTTCATGTGTTCACATGATCTATCTGGCTCCTGTGGACATTTGGGCTTTCAACTTCTAGGTTCTTGGGAGATATTTGGCATGGTAAACTGGTAACTGTAACATCCTGTGATAAGTGGTATCAAAGTGATACACCCAAGGTGCTGGTGGTGCATACAGGAGACAGCAGCTAACTCCAACCAAGAGGTTGAGGAATGAGTCCCAATCATACTGAAGTTAGTAATAGTTCAGGACTTCCCTGGTGGTTCAGTGGCCAAGATTCTGAGCTCCCAATGAAGGAGGCCTGTATTCCCTGGTCAGGGAACTAGATACTACATGCTGCAATTAAAAATCCCCCATGCCACAAATAAGACCTAGTGTAGCCAAATAAATAGGTTAAAAAAAGTTAGTTAGGCAAGGTTTTAAGGAATGAGTAGGAGTTTTCCAAGATGAGGGTGAAGGAAGAGCATTATAGGCTGAAGGAACAGCATATACACAGAGGACTAAACATCATGCTGAAGGACTAACAAAGGCTGGTAGGGGCTAGAGCAAGGGCAGGGCACAGTAGAAGGGACACCTGGGGTCAGAATGCCATGCTAAGGAGGGAAGGAGGGAGGATTTATCCTGGTGGCAGTGGTGGGCTCCTTGTGAAGGACCAAAGGATATAAGTGACACGTTGACTGCTGTGTCTGAGAGAGGTCAGGGGACCATGGGAAGAGATGAAGGAAGAGCGAGGCTGAAAGCAAGGGGACCAGTTAGGAGACTCCTGCAAGAGTCCAGAGGCCAGACAGCAAAGGAGAAAGCGGACAGTGAGGCCAGAGCAACACAGATTTGGAGAGAGGTTAAGGCAGTGACTAATGAGTTAGGCAGGTGAGGAGGAGGGGTGAGGCAAGGGTTGAGGTAGGCAGAAGAATGATCTCCCAAATATTGTCCACACCCAAATCCCTAGAACCTCTGACTATGTCCTGTTTTGTGGCAAAGGGGATTTCGAAGATGGGATTAAGCTTTTCAACTCTGAAATCCATAAAGTGATTAGCCTGGATTATCCAAGTGGGCCCAATCTAAATCCATGAGCTTTTTTTTCTTTTTTTTTATCTTTATTGAATTTGTTACAATATTGCTTCTGTTTTACGTTTTGGTTTTTTGGCCACAAGGCATGTGGGATCTTAGCTTCCCGACCAAGGAGTGAACCCTCACCTCCTGCACTGGAAGGTGAAATCTTAACCACTGGACTGCCAGGAAAGTCCCGAAATCTATGAGCTCTTAAAAGCAGAGAACTTTCTTTGGCTTGCATGAGAAAGTGGCAGAAAGGGAAGTCAGTGAGATTTGAAATAGAAGGATTTGACCCAGATGTGGGGACCCCAAGAGCAGCCACTACGGCAAGACTTGTAGAGCCAAGGAAACAGGATTCAGTCCTGCAAGAGCAAGAAACTGGATTTGGCCAACAATCTGGATAAGCCTCCTTGGAGTAGCTCATCTGGTCAGACAGGCTTTCCTGATGGCTCAGACAGTAAAAAAAAAAATCTGCCTTCAGTGCAGGAGACCCAGGTTCCATCTCTGGGTCAGGAAGACCCGTTGGAGAAGGAAATGGCAACCCACTCCAGTATTCTTGCCTGGAGAATTCCATGGACAGAGGTGCCTGGGAGTCTACAGTCCATGGGGTCACATACAATCAGAATGACTGAGTGACTAACACTTTGCTTTCACTTGATTTTGAGAGACCCCCGAGCAGAGGAACCAGCCAAGTCAACCTGGGCTCTGACCTACAGAAACTGTGCTTTTTTAAGCCACTAAAATGTGGGAACGTGGTACAGCAGCAGGAGAAAAAGAACATAAGGATAAATCCCAGGTTTCTCGCTGGGCTACTAGGTACATGTCACCGTGAACCACATGGGAACTCAGACAATCAGATTTTGTTATTCCCTATCAGACTCTTCCTGTATAATAGTATTACCACAAACTTAGCAGCTGACAACAACACACGTGCATTATCTCCCAGATTTGGGGGTCAGAGTATAAGCATGGCTTAGCTGCATTCTCTGCAAGGCAACAATCCAGGTACTGGCTAGGGCTGAGTTTTCAATGCCCAGCCAGGGTACTTGTCAGTTCAATGTAAGTAAGTACCGCAGACCGGGTGGCTTAAACAACAAACATTTATTTCTCACAATCCTGGAGTCTGGGAAGTCCAGGATCAAGGTACTAGAAAATTCAGTGTCTGGTGAGGGCCCTCGTCCCAGTTTACAGATAGCTGCCTTCTTGCTGAGTCCTCACAGAGCCCAGAGAAAACTTTTTTTTAAATTTAATTTTAATTTTTTTAACACCAAAACCATTTTGGATTGGGGTGTAGCCGATTAACAATCTTGTGATAATTTCAGATGAACAACAAAGGGACTCAGCCATACATAAAAAATGTACCCATTCTCCCCCCAAACCCCACTCCCATTCAGGCTGGCACATAACATGGAGCAGAGTTCCATGCGCCATACAGGAGGTCCTTGTTGGTTATCCGTTTTATATATAGCAGTATGTACATGACCATCCCAAAGTCCCTAATTACCTCTTCTCCCCACTGCACACCCCCCACCCCCACTCCAGCAAGCGTAAGTTCGTTTTAAAAGTCTGTGAGTCTCTTTCTGTTTTGTAAGTAAGTTCACTTGTATTGTTTCATTTTAGATTCCACATAGAAGGGATGTCATCAGACATTTCTCCTTCTCTGATTGACTTCACTCAGTATCAGACAGAGCGCCTGACAAGGCGTTAATTCTACCATGAGGGTCCCACCCTCATCACCTAATCGACCCCCAGTCACCTCCCAAAGCCCTCACCTCCAAACACCATCACACGAGGGGTTAGGGCTTCAATACCTGAATTTTGGGGGGATGCAAACATTCAGGCCACAGCACCCCGGGAAGGACTTGCTTTCCCATTCACGTGGCTGCTGACAAGCTCAGTTCCTTGCAGCCTGTTGGACTAAGGGCCTCAGTGTTTTCCTGGTTTTGGCGAGAAGCCTTCGGTTTCTTGTCAGGTGGGGCTCCCTCTCACGGCCCCACAACAGCGAGAGAGAGAGAGAGAGAGAGAGAGAGAGAGAGAGAGAGAGAGAGAGAGAGAGAGAGTCTGCTAGCAAGGCGGGTGTTGCCATCTAATGTGACAACAGAGATGTGACATTATGACACCTCTACTGTATCATATGGGCTGTTGTAGCCCCACTCACACTTCAGAGGAATGGATTAACACAAGGGTGTTGATCCTAAAAGGCAAGGGTAATGGATTTCTCAGAGTCCCCGTTCACCAGCACGTCTCAAAGGGACATGTGGACTTTCTTATCGGGGCCTGTTTCGAGAATTATTACAGATATATATATTTTTTTATCCAGCAGGGCCTCGGGCTCAGGGGTTCTTTTTAATCCCCCAGTAAGTACAGATCAGCTCAGCTCACCTGTGTTGGAGGGGCAGGGCAGGGGCCGAAGAAAACACAGCCTCGGGAAAAGCGTGTCATGCGCCAGCCTGGTGACTCGCTAAGCAAAACTCAAGTCGATGTGACATAAACAACGTCTGTTGCTTCCGGAGGCCTGCCACAATATTTTCTTTTAAGTGCTACTCATGCCTGAAATACGCGTCTGGTTTTGAAACGCGGTTCTCGGCTCCTGCTCGGCTACAAACCACTCACTCCCTTATTAAGCGGCCCATTTTTTATTCTTTAATGTAGGTTTTCTCAGCGCATGATGTCAGCCCAGATGGGAGACGTGCCAGGGCAGCGGAGGGGAGGCTCCCCTCAGAGAGGCTCAGAGCAGAGGATGAGAGAACCATCGCGCTGGACGCTCGCTGTCTCACAGATGCCGCGCCAGCTCTGTGTTAGCGCCTGTGCTCCCCAGAGCCTGCCATCTCTAGCTGCTTTACATTTTCTCTTGTTTCTGTTGTTACTAGTGAATCCAAAGCAACACAGTTTTTCTTTCCAATGCCACGATATGAGGGGGAAAAATAGTTATTTTTCCTGCAATTCCCCTCCGCCTCTTGCCCCACAAATTCCTTGTCAATTTACAATGTTATGTTAGTTTCTACTGCATGGCAAAATAAATCAGCCATACCTATACAAATATCCCCTCCCTCTAGGATGTTTATCACAAGATACTGAATATAGTTCCCTGTGCTATACAGTAGGTCCTTGTTGTTTACCTATTGTATTTACAGTAGTTACGCTGATTTATTTTGTACAAATGACATTGAGCCTTCTTCCAAAATGGGGTGTGGACATTCTTCACATTCAAAAAACAGTATACACTGAACTATTTGTATTGGTCAGTTGCTTATTTACTTATTGCATCTTGCTGTTTAGTCACTCAGTCATGACTGACTCTTTGCCACCCCATAGGCAGCAGCATACCAGCCTTCCCTGTCCGTCATCAACTCCCGGAGCTTGCTCAAACTCATGTCCATCGAGTTGGTGATGCCATCCAACTGTCTCCTCCTCTGTCATCCCCTTCTCCTCCTGCCTTCAATCTTTCCCAGCGTCAGGGTCTTTTCCAACGAGTTGGCTCTTCAGATCAGGTGGCCAAAAGAATTGGAGCTTCAGCCTCAGCATCAGTCCCTTCAGTGAATATTCAGGACTGATTTCCTTTAGGATTGACTGGTTTACATACGTTCAAAAAGTTTTTATTGAAGTACAGTTAATGTTATGTTTGTTTCAAGTGCACAGCAAAGTGATTCAGATATATATGTGTGTGTGTGTACATATACATAAACACACATCAGTCAGTTCAGTTCAGTCAAATCAGTCATGTCTGACTCTTTGCGACCTCATGGACTGTAGCACACCAGGCTTCCCTGTCCATCACCAACTCCCAGAGCTTGCTCAAACTCATGTCCATCAAGTCAGTGATGCCATCCAACCAACATATATATATTCTTATTTCAGATTCTTTTCCATTATGGTTTATTATAAGGTATATTTTAAAATTATTTTTTTTAATGTTTATTAACTTATGTGGCTGTTTCGGGTCTTTGTTGCAGCGTGTGGGATCTTCATTGGTTGTGTGCTGTTTCGGGTCTTTGTTGCAGCGTGTGGGATCTTCATTGGTTGTGTGCTGTTTTGGGTCTTTGTTGCAGCATGTGGGATCTTCATTGGTTGTGTGGCTCTTTTGTTGTGGCGCACAGACTCTCGGGTTGTAGTGTGCAGACCTGGAGTGCGTGGGCTCAGCGGTTGTGGCTTGCAAGCTTAGCTGCTCCTCAGTATGTGGGATCTTAGTTTCCTGACCGGGGGCTGAACCCTATACCCTGCATTGCAAGGTAGATACCTAACCACTGGACCACTAGGGAAGTTCCTTTTAATCAATTTTTATTGGAGTACAGTTGATTTACAAAGTTGTGTTAGTTTCTGAAAGTGAAAGTGAAATTGAAAGTCGCTCAGTCATGTCTGACTCTTTGCAACCCCATGGACTATACAGTCCATGGAATTCTGCATAGCAAAATGAATCAGCCATACCTATACACATATCCCCATACTTTAAGAGGTTTATTACAAGATACTGAGTATAGTTCCCTGTGCTCTATGGTAGGTCCTTGTTGTTTACCTATTGTTTATATAGTAGTTATGGTTATTTATTTTTTTAAAAAACAGGACGTTAGTTACAAGATGAATGGGCACAATGTTGTAAATCAACTGTGCTTCAATTAAAAAAATAATTTTAAAAATAGAAAGAAAATGAATAAGTTCTAGAGATATCTTGTACAACAGTGCATATAGTTAACAATACTGTACAATGTATTTACAAATTTGTTAGGAGGGTAGATCTCACGTTCAGTGTTCTTATCATATATACAAAAAAAGCAAAGGGATACAGGAAACTTGAAGATGATGGATGTGTCTGTTACCTTGAACATGGGGCTATGTCCCAGGTGTATGCAAATGTCCAAATGCATCAAGTTGGATATATAAATTATGCACCATTTTTTGTTAATCAGTTTTATACCTCAGTAAAACTGTAAGACAAACCCCCCAAACCAGGATACCAACTTTCCTCAACTAGCTGTATCTCATTATTTCTTCTTCAAACCAATAAATCAGTCATTTCTTTTTTCAAATTATTTGTTCCTCCCCCCTTTTAAAAATTTTATTTATTTACTTACTATTGTTTTTGACTGTGCTGGGTCTTTGTTGCTGTGTGTGTGGCTTTCTCTAGTTGCAATGAGCAGGGATTACTCTTTAGTTGTGGTGCATGGACTTCTCATTGTTGCAGAGTGTGGGCTGTAGGCATGGAGACTCAGTAATCGCTGCTCGCTGGCTCACAGAGCACAGACTCAGTAGTTGTGGCGCAGGCTCAGTTGTGGGCTTAGTTACCCTGAGGCATGTGAGATCTTCCCTGAGCAGAGATAGCACCCATGTCCCCTGTGTTGGCAGACAGATTCCTAACCACTGGACCACCAGTCATTTCTTTTTTTTCTAATGTCTGCCCATGATGCTTCCCAGGTGGCTCAGTGGTAAAGAATCTGCCTGCCATTGCAGGAGACACAGAAGACTTGGGTCTGATCCCTGGGTGGGGAAGGTCCCCTAGAGAAGGAGATGGCAGCCCACTCCAGTATTCTTGTTGGGGAAATATCATGAACAGAGGCGCCTGGAGGGCTACAGTCCATGGGGTTGCAAAGAGTCAAATACAACTTAGTGACTAAAACAACAACATGATGCCAGATGGCTCACCATTTACTGAACCATTCTGGCTGGTGAATATTTATGATGTTGTCACCAGAAGAATTACATAAGAGGGGGAAGCCAGTGAATGTGTACCTCTCCAACATTATGGAGAAATCGAGGCGTGGAGAGGTTACATGCCAGTCTATGTCTCCCATCGGTTCTTGCAGGTGTGGAGAGGATCCGTATAGCACTGCTCTTGCTTCCTGCTGCCACGTGGTGTCACTGTTGAAGATTGCTCCTGTGAAGCCTCTGCTGACAAACAGCCCTCCCTTGCTAACACTAGGATTCTGGTTCCCTCTTTGGCTTCAAAAGTCATATTGAACCTTTTTATGCCACTGACTATCATGAGCTATCCTTATAGGTCTAACTTTAGAAAACGGGAAAGTGGGTTGTTGTTCAGTCATGGCCAACTCTTTGCAGTCTCGTGGACAGCAGCACACCAGGTTTCCCTGTCCTTCGCCATCTCCTGGAGCTTGCTCAAACTCATGTCCATAGAGTCAGTGATGCCATCCAGCCATCTCGTCCCCTTCTCCTCATGCCTTCAATTTTTCCCAGCATCAGCGTCTTTTCTAATGAGTTGGCTCTTCCCATCAGGTGGCCAAAGTATTGGAGTTTCAGCTTTAGCATCAGTCCTTTCAATGAATATTCGGGACTGATTTCCTTTAGGATGGACTGGTTGGATCTCCTTGCAGTCCAAGGGACTCTCAAGAGTCTTCTCCAGCACCACAGTTTGAAAGCATCAGTTCTTCAGTGTTTAGCCTTCTTTATCATCCAACTCTCACATCCAATACATGACTACTGGAAAAACCATAGTTTTGACTAGACAGACCTTTGTCAGCAAAGTGATGTCTCTGCTTTTCAATATGCTGTCGAGGTTTGTCATAGCTTTTCTTCCAAGGAGCAAGCGTCTTTTAATTTCATGGCTGCAGTCACCATCTGCAGTGAATTTGGAACTCAAGGAAATAAAGTCTGTGACTGTTTCCATTGTTTCTCCACCTATTTGCTGTGAAGTGATGGGACTGGATGCCATGATCTTAGTTTTTTGAATGTTAAGTTTTAAGCCAGCTTTTCACTCTTTCTTCACCTTCTCAAGAGGCTCTTTAGTTCCTCTTCACTTTCTGCCATAAGGGTAGTATCATCTGCATATCTAAGGTTATTGATATTTCTCCCAGCAATCTTGATTCCAGCTTGTACTTCATCCATTCTGGCATTTCATATGATGTAGTCTGCATATAAGTTAAATAAGCAGGGTGAAATATACTGCCTTGATGTACTCCTTTACAAATTTAGAACCAGTCCATTTTTCCATGTCTGGTTCTAACTGTTGCTTCTTGACCTGAATACAGGTTTCTCAGGAGGCAGGTAAGGTGGTCTGGTATTCCCATCTCTTTAAGAATTTGCCACAGTTTGTTGTGATCCTCAAGTCAAGGCTTTAGTGTGTAGTCAATGAAGCAGAAGTAGATGTTTTTCTGGAATTCTCTTGCTTTTTCTATGATTCTTCGATGTTGGCTATTTGATCTCTGGTTCCTTTGCCTTTTCTAAATCCAGCTTGAACATCTGGAAGTTCTCCATTCATGTACTCTTGAAGCCTGACTTGGAGAATTTGGAGCATTACCTTGGTAACATGTGAGATGAGTGCAATTGTGCGGTAGTTTGAACATTCTTTGGCATTTCCTTTGTTTGGGATTGGAATAAAAACTGACCTTTTCTAGTCCTGTGGCCACTGGTGAAGTTTTCCATATTTGCTGGCATATTGAGTGCAGCACTTTACCAGCATCATCTTTTAGGATTTGAAATAGTTCAGCTGGAATTCCATTGCCTCCACCAGCTTTCTTCATATTGATGCTTCCTAAGGCCCACTTGACTTCATACTCCAAGAAGTCTGGCTCTAGGTGAGTGATCACACCATCGTTGTTATCTGGGTCATTAAGATCTTTTTTGTATAGTTCTGTGTATTCTTGCCACCTCTTCTTAGTATCTTCTGCTTCTGTTAGGTCCATTCCATTTCTGTCCTTTATTGTGTCCTCTTTGCATGAAATGTTCCCTTGGTATCTCTAATTTTCTTGAAGAGACCTCTAATTTGATTTCTACTTTCCCAGAAAGCCCTGGGCTCCTTATGCAAATCCATTTCCTTCCCAGTGGTCCAGTTTACACAGCAAGGTCTCAGGAGGTCCCTCTAGGGTCAGTGACACCTGCCTCTCTTTCCTCCTAATCCCAGAATTGGGGGTCTTCTATTCTCTTTACATTTCTAAGGGAGATCAGAATATGATTCTTCATAGAACAAAGATCTCTGGCTTCAAAGTGACTTTCAGACATGAAACTCGTACAGAAGTTACCGAGATACAAACACGACTTTATATATTCATGAATACAAGCAGTTTAAATCAACACAGAACATATTGCTTATTCAGACATAAGGTCTGTTGTCCCCTACTCCTTCTGCCTTCAATCTTTCCCAGCATAAGAGTCTTTTCCAATGAGTCAGCTCTTCATGTCAGGTGGCCAAAGTATTGGAGCTTCAGCATCAGTCTTTCCAATGAATAATCAGGGTTGATTTCTTTTAAGATTAACTGGTTTGATCTCCTTGCTGTCCAAGGGACTCTCAATAGATACATTATGCATTGTGTGTTTATGTGTGTATGTGTGTGTGTGTGTGTGCATAAATGGAAGCCTACAGTCCACTGGGTAAATTTTCTGAAGTCCTTCTTCACCTGGGGCAGAGAGGAGAGCACCCTCTGCAGGGTGGGGTGGACTGGGGTGTGGCAGTGGTAGTGGTGGATGAGAGTGAGCTCTTTCCTGGGATGGTGTCACAGAGGAGTGTCGCTTCATTGATTTGGATGGGAAGGACAGGAAAACCTGTGTGGACATCTAACCAGTGCTACAGACACTGGCCTGTCTGTTGGGGGCAGTGTGGTCTTTTAATGGGGAGGACTATTGGGGGATATTTTTAATAGGGAGGAACATAAATGTACTTTTGTGTCACTTAAAAAAGAAATGATGAAACACCCCAGTGGAGAGCAGAGAACACGCGAGCATTTATGTGACAATTCTGGATTGTTTAATTTCCCTGCAGCCTAATAGGTTATCTTTGCCTTTGTGGACTTTGGAGGTGATTCTAGGAGGTGATCATCTGGTAGAAAATCCAAGCAATGTGAAAGTTGACAGGGTGAGAAGTGAAGGAATCCTCTGGACAGCTCCCCCATCCTACTTCCCTCCAGAGAGGTAACAACTGTTATCGTTAGTGACCCCAGGTTCGTGTGCCTGATGAACAGGAAGGCCAAACAAAGTGAAACATCAGCGTTTAGAGCAGAGAAAGGTTTATTGCAAAGGCTATGCAAGGAGATGGGTGGCTCGTGCCCTTCAGTCCCTCAGACTTCCTGAAGGTTTTCAGCAAAGCATTTAAAAAAAAACTTTTATTTATTTAATTTTGGCTGTGCTGGTCTTGGTTGCTGCATGGGCTCTTCCTCTTGTTGCAGTGTGCGGGTTTCTCATTGCAGTGGCTTCTCTTGTTACGGAGCACAGGCTCTAGGGGGTGAGGGTCTCAGTAGCTGTGTCACGGTGGGCTCAGTAGTTGTGACTCCCAGGCTCTAGAGCACAGGCCCACGGGCTTGCTCGGCAGCATGTGGGATCTTCCTGGACCAGGAATCGACCCATGTTCCTTGCATTGGCAGGTGGATTCTTTACCACTGAGCCACCAGGGAAGTCCCACCAGCAGAGAATTTATAAAGGCCAGGTTGGGGGTTGGGGTGTCACAGCGTCTGTGATCAGCTTGTGCACAATGCTCTGGCTGATGGTGAGGTTACAGGGCAGTGTCACAAGGGTTACCGGTAATCAATCCTTAAGCTCTAGGAGGCTTGGGGGCTATGGGCTCGGTCATCGAGTACTGTAGTTAACACCTTCCATTTGGTGGAGGTTTTTCATATCTGTAAAATAACTCAGGAAAAGTGCATTAGCTACTATTATCTAGGTACTTCAGAGAGGAGCTAAAGCAGAAGGTGTGGGGGAAGGTCTCCCTTCCCCAGGCTCCCTAGTGTCTTAATGAGTTTCAGTGCTTTGGTCGGATCCTTCTTTCCCCCTGTATTCAGTGACGGGGGTGGTGACCAGCGGGTGTTGGCATCGCCAAAACACAAGTTAGAAACGCCGAGTTTCAGGCTCCACCTTAGAGCCCCAGAGTCAGACTTGTATTTTCACATCATCCCCAGGTTGAAGTGTGAGAAGCACTGGTGTTCACTGTTTTATATGTTGTAACTCACACGTTTGTGTTCATGCATACACACGTGCTCCTGGGTTTAGGCTATAAAATACCTTTATTTTCTAGGAAATGGTTCTGGATGGGTGGTCCGGGGAACTAGCAGAATCAGCATCACCTGGGGGCTCCTTAGAAATGCAAATGTCAAGCCCCAGGGCAGACTAACACAATGCAGACGCTCTGGGGTGGCGCCCAGGGCTTCGCATTTTAACTTTCCCTCCAGGTGATGCTGATGACTACTGCTAAGTGGGAGAACTCTGCAGCAGAGGACGACTCAGCCCCAGCCGCTCCTGCCAGGCTCTCCGACTCTCTTCGCATCTATCTCTCCCACCTTCTCGCACTGAGCGCCCACAGAGTCCGGCTCCACCCGGCCCACACCAGGAGCTCCATGAATGCTTTCTTCCGTTAGATATCTCGCGCTGAAAACAGGTTTCCCCAATTTAGGTCAAGCTGGTTTTCATATTATACAATATGCCAGCTACTGGAGGGTAGGGGTAATTGCATAATACCTTTTTGCATAACATCTTTAAATGCAGGCGGGCAGCCCGGGGGTGATGCAAAGAAAACCAGTGCCCAAAGACGGTAGCTGCGTTGACTGAGGCCGCGACTACAGCCAGTCTCTCGGCCAACGCTGACCAGAGACCCATTTTACTGGGGGGCAAACGGAGGCCCAGAGAGAGAGAAAGGTGCAGATTTTCCTGTCGGACCAGCTCCAAGTCTGGGCAGGATTTCCTCCCTCTAATGCAGTGCCTACAATGGATTTCCTTTTAAAAATAGCAAGCCAGACACCAGCTGACTCTGGGTGTGGGCTCAGGAACAGGCAACGGCAGTTCTCGCAGGAGAGTGGATTCAATTGGACTTTAATGTTCAGAAAAGTGCTTAGTGGCTCTTGAGCCAAGTGCCATCAGCCGTAGGTTTTTCTGCGCTAAAGTCAGCGCTCGGGGCAGGGTTTCCACGTGAGCCCTGGAGCCCGCGACCCCCGTCCGCCCAGCGCCCCCCACCATCCCCAACTCTGAGGTCAGACCACCCGGATTTGGACCTTCTGCGCGGTCGAGGGAGCCTGAATCTAAACCGAGTGAAAAGACTTGGCCCGCTTGGGACCCTGGGCGAGGACCTAAATGCCGGATCCGAGACGGTTAGAAAATCGATGATCGTTGTGATCTCACACTCCTAAAAAGTCTCCCCTGGAAAGGGAAGGCTTGGAGCAACAGGCACGGACGGGGTTCGAACCCGTGATCTTCGGTTTACGAGACCGACGCCTTACCACTTGGCCACCGCGCCTGCGTTAGAATGGCGTCTCGGCGAGCCTCTATCCTGGCGCCGCTCCCTTGCGCTCGCACCGCGAGCACGAGCGCGGGCCCAGCGCGCGCGCCCGCCCGGCTCCGCCCCCTCGCCGCGGCTGGCGGGGCGGGGCTCCAGCGTGCGCGCGCCGGCCGCTCCGCGGGGCTGTCCCGCCGCTCCTGCCGGTCCGAGCCGGGCCCGGGCGGAGTCCGTAGGATCTTCGCCGTCTCCCCGCTGGGGGAAGCTCGTCTGGAGCTCGGGAGCGGGCGGGACGCTCGCCGGTGTTTCAGAGTCTGGGGTTCGAATCCCAGCTCCTCCAGAGAGACTCAGCGACCTTGGACGAGCGGTCTCGGGGCCTCAGTTTCCCCTCTCGGGTGAGACACCCAGGAGGCGGAGTTGCGGACCCTTCGGGGAGGTCCAGGGCTGCCCTGGCACGGAGCTGACGCTCAACACGGGCTGTTGAATGAATGTGTACGTGTAAGTTTTCTGAAATAAAAACTCCCGAACTCCTCCTCCTTTGAGCCCCGGGGATGTGCCTGGCCCCGGGACCAGCAGCAGCACCTGGGAGCCGGTTAGAACTGCAGCTTCTACACGCTCGCTCCAGACCTGCCGAGTTAGACCTGCTGCTGGAGCCCAGCAATCTGGGCGGTAACAGGCTCTCCAGGTGATGCTGATGCCCGGCAAAGGCTGAGCCCCAGTGCTCTGGACAATTGATACGCACATTCACGTTTATAGACTCAAACGTGCCCTTTTCTTTTAATTCAAGTGGACTGACTTGACAGTTCTGCGCTCTTTGATTTTCTGTGAATTAATGTGTTAACTAAGACAATGGCTTGTAGTGCATAATATAATCGCGATTAATAATAGCATATATTATTTTTTAATGAATTAAATTTCTCTTATACATTAATGTGATCTGTACTATTACAATGTTGCGTCATGAATTATATATACTGCATTATATACTATAATATTATCATGCATGGATGGGATGCCGTATTCTCTTTAGTTACTGCTTGGCTTTCCACCCAGTGACTGTATCACAGTTGGTTTAATCGGTTTCTGGGAGTAAGGCTTTGGGTTGTTTGCAGCTTTTTTTTTTTTCTTTCCCTGCACAGAACATTCTACCATTTGAGCCTTTGTCGGCCTGGTACCAGTGATGTTTGTAGGGTGTAGGGAGAGGTAAATTAAGAATGTCCACAGCCTGCAGTACAAGTGTTTAGGCAAATAGAAATCCTAAAATTGTGTTCACCAAGTTGTTTTAAATGACAGGGTTTGGTCAGGCAACTGAAAAAGGCTCTGACATTTACCCTCGGACACTGGGATAGAAACTCTGAGACTCTGCGCCAGGAGGGCTTGAGGTCTGGGTGGAAACCAGCTCCGCCGGGCCCGGGCGGAGTCCGTAGGATCTTCACGGGCTCCCCGCTGGGGGAAGCGCGTCTGGAGCTCGGGAGCGGGCTAATTTTAATTTAAATTTAAAAAATTGAACATATTCATAATTAAAACATGTATTTCTGAGCATTGCTTTCAAATAGTTGATGATAAAATTGGTTCCACTGTCCCCATCCTTCTTTTTGGTGTTCACTGAGTTGTTGAAATTATTATGCAGAAAGGTCGGGGCTTATAAAAAGGGTAAAGAAATTAGCAAATGAGAGAACATCATGTGCAGGCTGAGCCCAGAACTAACTGGCTGGTGGAATGGAAATTAGATTCTAACAGGTGCTTTTTTCAGCTTTGTCTTCCAAGGGGAGGGAGGGCATTGAACGATAGAGATGCATCTGTATATCTTGATGGGTCGGTGGGATGCCCATGGTACTCAGGGTCTGGAGTGTCCTGAGGGAGGCTGGCCCTCTGACCATCCCTGAGCCCTGAAGTAGAGAACACAGGTCTGAGCCTCTATCTCACAGGTATAAGGAGCCCTGAGAAGCCACAGATCTCGGACATCTGGCTGAAGGATCCGTCTGTCCTGGACCCTGCACAGCTAGGTCCTCAAAAACTATTGTCGGGGAAATTAACATGTGGGTTCCTTTCAGTGTGGTCCTCTCTGTGGTACTGGAGAACTTCCTTGGACAGCATCTTCCAACCACGGTGTCAGGACAGTCCTGGTGCTGAACTTCCAGTAAGCCCTTCCCCAATCAAGCAGAAACTTTCACCTTCTTAGGTTATAAGGAGTTGCACACTGTTCACCCTTATGGAAGGAACTTAAATCCAGTAAATGTTTCTTGTGCCCTTATAGGGTCCCTGGGGCAGGGGGCCTGATGTCACACAAATGACTGTGACCCAATCCTAGGCCTCCCCAGATGCTAGGGGGAGAACTAGGGCTGGCTGAAACAGATGGTGCTTTGAGGAGTCTGGGAAAGTGACGTTTTAAGTGAGAAAGTGTTGAAATTGATCTGGTGATGAAGCCAGGAATGGATGATGGACATGATGGAATACGTTTGATCTTTTGGGTTTCATCTATGTAATTGAGTTAGCCTAGATCTCAGTAATTTATAAGCGTCTTCATTTATGTGCTGAAATTTTGTCGCCTTTTTCCACTTTAGAAAAAAAGTAGTTCTAAATCTTTTATTTTCCTGCTCTTCTATTTTTCTGTGCCTCTCCCCAGAGCAGGGATCCTTAATCTGGTGCCCATTGCACTCAAGACCAAGGAATCTGTGAATTCCCCAGAAGTGTATGTAAAATGTGTATGTTTCCGGCAAAGGGATGTCACGATTGTTATCAGGTTTTCAGAAAGGCCTGCTAAGGGTCCTTGAAACCGCCAAGCCTTTTTACTCCCTCACTCCTCTTCCTATGGTTCATGATTCACCCAGACCCGACTCAGAGGCAGTGGCGTCTAAAATTGATTCACCACTGTTGAGGTTGCTTACAAAAATGAAGGTATCTCGAAAACGCTGTCCCCTTCCAGGCAGGACTCCTGCAGCCAGGCTGCTGTCCTGGCTGCCCTCACCCCGCTTGCTGCCCACCCCTCGCCCGCCCCACCTCCCAGAACAAGGGCTCCATCTGTTCCAGCAGCGCTTCAGTGTGTAAGGGGCTTGCACCTGCATTAGCTCCATGGAGCCTTGGTTGTGCTCTGGCACGCTCAGCGCTTGGACCTGTACATCTCGGGAAAATGCAGACGGACACTGTGGTGGGGCCGAGGTTCTGTCTTTCTCACAACTCCCAGGCTGTGCTGGTGCTGCTGGTTTCTGGGCCCTCGCTTTGAAAACCACTGCGCTAAAGTATTCTTGAGTTAAAAAAAAAACAACCCATCAGGCTTGGATATTTAGGTCAGCTGAGATGATGACAGCGGGGTTTTCTCTGATAACCTAAATCAAGACTTCACCTGAAGAAGGCTCACTTAGCTACTCACAGCATCCCCATGATTCACTGTCAGTGATGGACCGTTTAGTTTTTATAGATATTTCTTTCTTTCTTTGGCTGCACTGGGCCTTAGTTGTAGCAGGCGGGATCGTTCGTTTTGGCATGCGAACTCTTAGGGCCCCTAGTTGTGGCATGTGGGATCTAGTTCCCTGACCAGGGATCAAACCCTGGCCCCCTGCTTTGGGAGTGCAGAGTCTTAGCCACTGGACCCCCAGGGAAGTCCCAGGGATGGACAGTTTAGAACCCAGACCCAGAGACGGAGGCCACGGCCCCCTTTCATTGCTTTATCTGATAAAACCAGGATTTTAGAGCAGGCTGAGCACCTCAAAGGCTTGGTGGGGCTGGGCAGGTTATATTATATGAACCTGTGGACTGAATGGGAGGAGGCACATGGAATAAAGGGTGGGGGGCCAGGTGATGTGGTGCCATTTTCATTCCTGAGTTCCAGTTGACTCACATCTTTCAAATTCTCTATTATTATTTATTATTTTTTTGATTGACGTATAGTTGACTTCAATGTTGTTAATTTCAGGATACAGCAAAGTGGTTCAGTTATACATACACATACATATATATATACACACATATATGTATTCTTTTTCAGATTCTTTTCTATTATAGCTTATGACAAGATATTAAATATAGTTCTTTGTACTATACAGTAGGACCTTGTTTATTTTTACATATAATAGGTTATATCTGCTTTTTTATATATTAATACACATATATATATACATATATATACACAGACATATATAGGCTTCCCAGGTGGCACTAGTGCTAAAGAACCCACCTGTCAATGCAGGAGACATAAGAGATGTGGGTTCAGTCCCTGGGTTGGGAAGATCAGCTGGAGGAGGGCATGACAACCCACTCCAGTATTCTTGCCTGGAGAATCCCATGGACAGAGGAGCCTGGTGAACTACAGTCCATAGGGTTGCAAAGAGTGGGACATGACTGAAGCAACTTAGTGTGCATGCCCATATACACACACACACACGTTTGTATCTGCTAGTCCCAAACTCCTAATTTATCTATCCCGCACTTTTCCCTTTTGGTAACCATAAGTTTGTTTTTTGACTATGAGTCTAATTCTGTTTTGTATACAAGTTCATTTGTATGATTTTTTTTTTTAGATTCTGCGTATAAACGATATAATATTTGTCTTTCTCTTAGTATGGTAATCTCTAAGTCCATCTGTATTTTGCATTTTGGTTACTTAGTAAATATGTGGTATCTCATTTTAATTTGCATTTCCCTGATGACTAAAGAAATTAAGCACCTTTTCATGTGCTCATTGGCCATTTGTTACATCATCTTTTGTGAAGTGTCTACTCAGATTCTTTGCCCATTTTTGTAGCTTGTTTGTCTTCCTGTTTTTGAATGATCAGCTTGTTGTATATTCTGAATATGAGTCGTTTTTCAGATATATGTATTTTGAATATTTTCTCCTGTGCTGTTGTTTGCATGTTCTTAACAGTCTCTCAAAATGCAGTTTTCATTTTAAAAAAATATTTATTTATTTTTGGCTGCATCCGGTCTCTGTTCAGTGCAGGGGCTTCTCTCTAGTTGTGGCGAGCCTGGACGTGGGCTATGTAGTTGCAGTATGTGGGCTCAGCTGCCCTGTGCCATTTGGGATCTTAGTTCCTCGACCAGGGATTGAAACTACATCCCTGCATTGGAAGGCAGATTCTTAACCACTGGACCACCAGGGAAGAACCAAAGTGCAAACATTTTTTGAGTTAATTTTTGTGTATGGTGTGAAAGTGGGCTTGATGTCCATTTTTTCCTATATCCAGCACCAGTTGCTGAAACAATTATCCTCTCTCCATGGAATTGCTGTGGTACCCTTGTTAAAATTCATTTGACTGTGGACATGGAGTCTGTTCCTGGAGTTTATGTTCCATTGATCTACATATCTGTCTTTATGCCAGTTACTACAGTCTTTGCATTTTATGATGAGTCCTGAAATCAAGTATTGTAAATCCTCCAACTTTGTTCTTTTACAAAATTGTCTGCCTATTCTAGTCCTTCATATCTGTATGATTTGCTATATACTTTTAAGAATCAGCTCGTCAGTTTCTACAAAATGCCTGCTGAGATTTTGATTGGGATCAAAAGCTGTATCGAAGCTGTAATTGACTTTGAGAGAAATTGATATCTTAACACTATTAGGTCCCTCCATCCTTGAATATTTCAGTTGTTTGCTGCTCGTGCCAGGAGTCTTGGATTTTAAATTCATTTCATTGGCATTTCCTGTGCCATGTGAGTTTCCTGTGCTTTTCAGTGGAAGAGCAGCCAGAATGTTCGTGGTACTTGTGTCGACCTTTCATCTCTCCATCCAATCACAGATCCCTGCCACGTGGAGGCAGCGTGGAGGCCCCTGCAGAATGTAGCAAGCTGAGGACTGAAGCAGAATGGATCACCTGTGTAATGTCTGAAAAACTCAGAAATAAAGCTCTCGTTGGAAAGAGTCAGGAGTTGTTTTCACCCCCTTTCACAAATAATGCCAACCAGTCACAGAGTGGTATAAAGATGAATTTTTCAGAAAAATTACAGCTGTACAGAATGCCCTGGTATCACCTCATCAAATCCATCTTAGAACCTCTAACCCTGGGAAATTATGTTTTAACTGGTTCATTCCGGGGTCAGAATAAGATCACGTTGGTGGCTATGAATAATATAAAGTTGTGTTCTTTCTCTTTTCCCTTTTATTTTTCCCCAGATATGCTCTGAGAGGTCAACTAAATTATCTGAGGTACAAATATAAGCATCCAGAGTTGACAATGGTTTTATGTATGTGAAAAGCAGTTGACAGTAACAGAATAAAATCACTATTTCTCATTATTTGTTCTGCATTTGGTAGAGGAGTCCTGCCCTCTCAGCACTCTATCCTCCTCCTCTTTTCCAGGGGGACCACTCTCAGGAGTTTCTTTTGGATCTTTCCACATCTTTGTCTTTTTGTATTGCTCTGCGTTCATACATAGGAAATGCAGTGTTTCCCTTATGGCTCAGATGGTAAAGAATCTGCCTGCAATGCGGGAGACCTGGGTTCGATCTTGGTCGGGAAGATCCCCTGGAGTAGGAAATGACAACCCACTCCAGTATTCTTGCCTGGAGAATTCCATGGATAGAGGAGCCTGTCGGGCTACAGCCCATGGAGTCGCAAAGAGTTGGACACAACTGAGTGACTTTCACTTCACTTCTCCCCTATTTATTTAAAAAAATTTTTAGTTTATTTGTTTGGTTGCACCAGGTCTTACTTGCAGTATGCAGGATATAGTTCCATGATCAGGGATTGAACCGGGGCCCCCTGCATTGGGAGCACAGTCTTAACCGCTGGACCACCAGGGAAGTCCCTCCTTTTAATTGCTGCCTTCTAGTCTGCTGGGGGTCTGTAGCTCAGTAATAATAAGTCCCCTATTGCTGGCCATCTAGGTTGTTTCCAAGTTTTCCTTCACTGCAAGCAAAGCTGCTCTTGCATCTTTGCTCATGGCTCCCTGAGCACACATGCGGAACCATCTTTAGCAGAGATGTCAGGGTCATTGGTTCCCTAAGCTAACTTTCTGCTGTACTGTAGCAGCCTCAAGCAGACAGTTCTGCACGTTTCTACTTGCTGGTGAGTGAGCCGGCCATTGGTACTACTGGGCTACAGGAGTGCTATTTGCTCTTACCTGAGGCTCTCATTTTCAGCTTTGTGTAGTTTGGTTGGGAGGAGGCAGAAACAATCAGCCATACACTTTGTGTGATGTCCTGGCCAAGGTCCGCCCAGTGTGGTGGAGACGTGTTATGGGTGTGAGTGTGTTGATAACAAATCAAACAAGTTCCTGTGGTTTCCATCTAGTACTGTAAGCTTATAAGAAACATTGTATGAATGTCCTCAGTGGATGCCTTCACATATGTTGCCACTTTCTGTAAAGTAGTATCAGCATCTCACATGAATGGTACATGGTGTGTGTTTCTTAGTACTGCAAAGCATCATTATTTTCCTTTAAGTTTGTTTTATTTTATTTGGCTGTGCCAGGTCTTAATTGCAGCATGTAGGATCTAGTTCCCTGACTGGGGATTGAACCTGGGCCCCCTGCATTGGGAGCATGGAGTCTTAACCACTGAACCACCAGGGAAAGTCCTCCTTTAGGTTTATTCATATTATATGATATTTCAAAAACTCAAACCTTTACTCATTAACCAGGAAGTCATTTTGATAGATAGATGGTGACCTTTTCCTAGGCCTTGTATTTTAAGATTATTGTTACATAAATGACACTTGATCTAATAGGTTTCAAAAACATTTTTTTTTTTTTAGCCATTGCAAAATTTTGGTGAATTTATGCTTGTTATTGGGGCATCTTCCACATTACCCGCACTCTCTCCCCCATTTTTAAAGCTAAGCATTGAAGCAGTCTATACATGGTTAAAGATGAAATGTATCTTAGGAAGTTAAAAGTGGCTATTTAAAAATGTCATCTTCCATCATCAGATACCAATTATCCTGTCCCCAGCTTTTGGTGTGGGAGGGGATTATTCCCAGGGATGTTCTTGGCAACTTGAAAAGATAAATGGGTGGAAGGAAATGAGAGCAGATGTGATGATGAACTTACAGAGCAGAACATACCTTTTGCATTTTCCCCTCGTGGTTCTGCTGTAGTGCTGTAAAACCATATGTGCAGATGTAAAAAGCCGGTAGAAAAACGTGGAACATGAAAGACGACCTTTTCCCTCGTTCCGTTATGGACACATTAGAATTACTTTTATGGCAACAAGAGTAAGATTTTCTCAGAAACAGTTTGTTGTTGCTCTCTCCTCTTCCGTGGTTCTTAAAAAGCGCTCACTGTGTTTCCTTGTGATGCTTTTGTCTCTGTAGCTGTTCGTTGGATGCCAGGTGTGAATGGTTTCTCCTGTGCTTAGCTCTGTGTGTTTTGCCCGTTGCCGCCGTATATTAGGGAATGCCGTTTAATCCTGTACTAGCTCTAAAGAAAACAAAACGTTTAGGGAAAGTTAAAACGCTATATCCAGACCTCAGCTTATCTCAGATAAAAACCCTAGTTCCATTCAGGTAAAAACACCCATAGAAATCTAGGGTGGCTTTTTTCTTTTGAATTGGGGTTTTGGTTATTTCTTGGCGTCCTTTTGTAAACCATCCCCCCTACCGTCCAACCACCATTACGCTTTCTGTCACTGTTAGTTTAAATATCCTAGAATTTTATATAAATGGACTCTAAACAGTACGGATTCTTTTCCTTTTTTTTTAAAAAAAAGAAATTGATTTACGATGTTGTGTTAATTCCTGTTGTACATCAGAGTGATTCGGTTTTACATATATATTCTTTCTGTAAATACTCTTTTCCATTATGGTTTATCATAGGATATTAAATATAGTTCTCTGTGCTATTTGATAGGACTTTCTTGTGTTACGTATTCCTTTCCTGGATTCTTTCATTCAGTGTAATTATTTCAAGACCCATCCATGTTGTGCATTACTGAGAGCCAAGAATTTGTTCCTTGTTACTGATGAGTGGTATGGACATTTGAGTTGTTTGCAATTTGGGGCTATTACAAATAAAGCTGCTATGAACTTTTGTATACAAACCTTTGAAAGGACATTAAAAAGCTTTCATTCCCCTTGGGTGAATATATAGGAGTGGAATGTCTGGATCAGATGTTTATATTTTTAGGAAACTGTTTTCCAGAGTGGTTGTGCCATTTTGCATCCCCACCGGCTGTGTGGGAATGGTCCAGTTCCTCCACGTCCTCATCAACACTTGGTGTGGTCAGTTCTTTTTAATTTAGCCATTCTGAAGGGTGTGCAGTGGTATCTCATTGTTTTAATTTGCATTTCTCTCTAATGATTAATGAAGCTGAACATTTTTTTCGTGTGTTTATTTTCTGTTCATCTGTCTTCTTTGGAGAATTGTCTGTTCATATGCCTTATGCATTTTTTATTGGGTTGTTTTTTGGCCATGCCACATGGCTTGTGGGATCTTAGTTCCCTGACCAGGGATTGAACTTGTCGCCCCTGCAGTGGAAGTGCAGAGTCTTAACCCTTTATTATTGAATTTTGAAAGTTCTTGATATATTTTGGGTACAAATCCTTTATCAGGTATGATTTCCAAATATTTTTTCCCAGTTTGTGGTTCTTTTCCTTCTCTTAACAGTGTTCTTTTAAGAGCAAGAGTTTTAAATTTTGATAAAATCCAATTTATTTGTCCCCCTGTGGATCACTCTTTTCTTCTTCTATCTAGGAAACTTTGCCTAACTCAAACTAACAATTTTTTTGTGGTTGTTGTGTGTTTTCCACTAGAAGTTTTATAATTTGAGATTTTATACTTAGGTCTATGACCAACTTAGAGTTAAATTTGTATATGATGTGGGTTAGGAATGGAAGTTCACTTTTTTGTATATAGATATCAAGTTGTCCCAATGTCTTCTGTTGAAAGAATCATTCTTTCTCCATTGAATTACCATTGCACCTTTGTCGAAAATAAGTTATTCACGTGTCTCTGTGCTCTATTTTGTTCCATTGATCTATTTTTACACCAGTTCCACACTGTCTTAACTAACGTAGCTTTATAATAAATCTTAAAATCAGGTAGTGTTAGTATTCCACCTCTGCCTTTTCTTTTGGCTATTCTAGTTCCTTTACATTTCAATGTGAATTTTAATGCTGGGCTGGAAGAAACACAAGCTGGAATCAAGATTGCCGGGAGAAATATCAATAACCTCAGATATGCAGACGACACCACCCATATGGCAGAAAGTGAAGAACTAAAGAGCCTCTTGATGAAAGTGAAAGAGGAGAGTGAAAAAGTTGGCTTAAAGCTCAACGTTCGGAAAACTAAGATCACGGCATCTGGTCCCATCACTTCATGGCAAATAGATGGGGAAACAGTGGAAACAGTGTCAGACTTTATTTTTTGGGGCTCCAAAATCACTGCTGATGGTGATTGCAGCCATGAAATTAAAAGACGCTTACTCCTTGGAAGGAAGGTTATGGCCAACCTAGATAGCATATTTAAAAGCAGAGACATTACTTTGCCAACAAAAGTCCGTCTAGTCAAGGCTATGGTTTTTCCAGTGGTCGTGTATGGATGTGAGAGTTGGACTATAAAGAAAGCTGAGCGCAGAAGAATTGATGCTTTTGAACTGTGGTGTTGGAGAAGACTCTTGAGAGTCCCTTGGACTGCAAGGAGATCCAATCAATCCATCCTAAAGGAGATCAGTCCTGGGTGTTCATTGGAAGGACTGATGTTGAAGCTGAAACTCCAATACTTTGGCCACCTCATGCGAAGAGTTGACTCATTGGAAAAGACCCTAATGCTGGGTAGGATTGGGGGCAGGAGGAGAAGGGGACGACAGAGGATGAGATGGTTGGATGGCATCACTGACTCGATGGACATGGGTTTGGGTAGACTCCGGGAGTTGGTGATGGACAGGGAGGCCTGGCGTGCTGCAATTCATGGGGTCGCAAAGAGTTGGACACGACTGAGCGACTGAACTGATCTGAACAGAACAATTTACACAATAAGCCTGTTGGGACTGCATTAAACCTGTAAGTCAGTTTGGAGAGAATTTGGCATATTGACACTATTGAATTCTCCAATCCCTGGACATAATATATTTTCTCATTTATTTAGGTCTTCTTTAATTTTCTCCTTGGAAAATTTTGCTTCTTGAAAGAAAAGCTATGACAAACCTAGACAGCATATAATTTTGCTCCTTGGAAGAAAAGCTATGATAAACCTAGACAGCATATTGAAAAGCAGAGACATTCCTTTGCTGACAAAGGTCCATTTAGTCAAAGCTATGGTTTTTCCAGTAGTCATGTATGGATGTAAACAAGTTGGACCATAAAGAAAGCTGAGTGCTGAAAAATTGCTGCTTTTGAACTGTGGTGTTGGAGAAGACTCTTGAGAGTCCCTTGGACTGCAAGGAGATCCAGCCAGTCCATCCTAAAGGAAATCCGTCCTGAATACTCATTGAAAGGACTGATGCTGAAGCTCCAGTACTTGGGCCACCTGATGAGAAGAACCGACTCATTGGAAAAAACCCTGATGCTGGGAAAGATTGAAGGCAGAAGGAGAAGGGGACGACAGAGGATGAGATGGTTGGATGGCATCACCGACTCGATGGACATGAGTTTGAGCAAGCTCCGGGGGTTGGTAATGGACAGGGAAGCCTGGTGTGCTGCAGTCCATGGGGCCGCAAAGAGTCGGACACGACTGAGCGACTGAACTGAACTCTCTAATTTTCTCATCGTGTTTTTGTTGTTCCAGTGTATGCATCTTTATCATCCTTTGTCAGATTTATTTTTCATATAATATTTTGGAGACTTTTATAAATGATACTATTTTAAAATTTCAGTTTCTGATTATTCATTACTGGTAGGTAGAAATGTGCTTGAATTCTTTATACTGGCCTAGTATTCTGCCGCCTTGTCAAACTCATCTGTAGTCTTTTGGTAGATTCCTTCAGATTTCTATATAGGCCATCGTGTAATCTGTGAATAATGACAGTTTGACTTCTTCCTTTCCAAGCTGAATGCCTTTTTATTTGTTTTTCTTACTTTATTGGTTAGAACTTCTAGTGTCATAATGTTGAATAGAAGTGGTGAGGACACGCTTAGAGGACATTCTTAGCTTATTTCTGATCTTCAGGAGAAAGCAGTCTTTCAACATTAGGTGTGGTGTTCTCGGTAGGTTTGTCATAGATGCCTTTTATCAGGTTGAGGAAGTTCCCTTCTACTCCTAATCAGTGAGGGATTTTTTTAAATAAAAATTCAGGAATGAATGTCAGCTTTTTCAGTTGCTTTTTCTGTGTCTATTGATAAGGTCATAGTTTTAAGTTTTTTTAGTTTTCTTTGAGACCCCATGGACTATAGACCTCCAGGCTCCTCTGTCCATGGAATTCTACAAGCAAGAATTTTGGAGTGGGTAGACATTCCCTTCTCCAGGGGATCTCCCCAACCCAGGGATCGAACTTCGGTCTCCTACGATGAAGGCAGATTCTTTTCTGTCTGAGCTACCAGGGAAGCCCAATATGGTAAATTATACTGATTAATTTTTAAACATTAAGCTGTCATTACATTCCTCAGACAGACTCTACTTGGTCAGGATATATTATCCTTCTTATACATTGTTGGATCCAATTTTGTAAACTTCGTTTAGAGATTTTGTAGGTTCATGAAGGATATTGGTCAATAATTTATTTTTCTAGTGATGTCTTTGGTTTCAGCATCAGGGTAATACTGGAATCATATTATAGAATAAGTTGAGGGGATAATAACTTGCCTCCTTTTCAGTTTTCTAGTTTGCAGACAACTGGTAATATTTCTTCCTTAAATGATTGATAGAATTCAGTAGGAGAGCTATCTGGGCCTGGGTTTTCCCTTATGAAAGTTTTTCACTATTAGTTCAACTTCTTTAAATGATATGGAGCTAATCAAGTTATCTATTTCTTCTTAAGTAAATGAAGTTTGACTCTTTCAAGGAATTGTTTCATCTAAGTAGTTGACTTTATTGATAAAATTTTTCATAATATTTCCTTATTATCCATTTCACATTTGTAGAATCAGTAGTGACATCGCCTCTCTCATTCCTGATATTGGTAATTTTGTGCCCTCTTGCTTCATTTTTCTGATTTGTCTGATTTACTGAAGGTTTGTCAAATTTGCTGACTTCCAGGGACCAGTTTCCAATTCTGAATTTTTCTGTATTGCTGTTCTGTTTATTTTATTGATTTCTGCTCTGGCCTTTATATTTCCTTTTTTTCCATTTTAGGTTTACTTTGGTTTTCTTTTTCTAATTTTTTTTTTTTTTTTAACGGTGGACACTGAGGTCACTGATTTGGGAACTTTTTTTTCCTCCTAATAAAGGCATTCAAAAGTCCCCTTCATGTACTGCTTTAGCAGCGTATCATACCTTTTGATATATTGTGTTTTTTTAATTTTCATTCAGTTCAAAATACTTTTCTCCTTTGGCTTATTGTTACACAGAAGTGTGTTCATTTCTAAATATTTGGGGATTTTCAAAAGATCTTAATTCCTAGTTTAATTTCACTGTGGTTTGGGATCATGTGCCTTTGAAAAGAATGTGTATTCTGTTGCTGGGTGAAGCATTGTACAGTATAAACATCAATAATGTCAAACTGACTAATAGTATTGTTTAAATCTTTTTTTAAATCAAATCCTTATTGATTTCTTCTTGACCTGTTCTATCAATTACTGAGAGAGATTATTGACATCTTTTCCTGTAATTATGGATTTGTCTGTCCCTCTGTGAAGTTCTGTAATTTTTTTGTTTCCTGTAGTTTGTTGTTAGGTGCATGAACATTTAGGATTCTTTTGACTTCATGAATTTGTCATTATGAAATGACCTCCTTTTTTTAATTTATCTTTTTAATTGAAGGATAATTGCTTTACAGAATTTTGTTGTTTTCTGTCAAACGTCAACATGAATCAGCCATAGGTGTACATATGTCCCCTCCCTCTTGAACCTCCCTCCCATCTCCCTCCCCATCCCACCCCTCTAGGTTGATACCGAGTCCCTGTTTGAGTTTACAGTAAATTCCTGTTGGCTATCTATTTTACATATGGTGATGTAAGTTTCCATGTTACTCTCTGCATACATCTCACCCTCTTCCCCGCTCTCGCCATGCCCATACGTCTGTTCTCTATGTCTGTTTCTCCATTGCTGCCTTGCAGATAAATTCGCCAGTAACATTTTTCTAGATTCTTTATATATGCATTAGTATAAAATATTTATCTTTCTCTTTCTGACTTACTTCACTCTGTTTAATAGGCTCTAGGTTCATCCACCTCATTAGAACTGACTCAAATGCTTTCCTTTTATGGCCGAGTAATATTCCATTGTGTATATGTACTATAAGTTCTTTATCCATTCATCTGCTGATGGACATCTCGGTTGCTTCCATGTTCTAACTTTTGTAAATAGTGCTGCAGTGAACATTAGGGTACATGTAACTTTTTCAATTTTGGTTTCCTCAGGGTATATGCCTAGGGGTGGGATTGCTGGGTCATATGGTAGTTTTATTTCTAGTTTTTTAATGAATCTTCACACTATCTTCTATAGTGGCTGTATCAATTTACATTCCTACCAACAGTGCAAGAGCGTTCCCTTTTCTCCACACCCTCTCCACACCTTCCCTTTTCTCCACACTCAACATTTATTGTTTGTGGACTTTTTGATGATGGCCATTCTGACTGGTGTGTGATGATATCTCATTGTAGTTTTGATTTGCAGTTCTCTAATAATGAGTGATGTTGAGCATCTTTTCATGTGTTTGTTAGCCATCTGTATGTTGTCTTTGGAGAAATGTCTGTTTAGGTCTTTTCCCCACTTTTTGATTGGGTTGTTTGTTTTCCTGGTATGGAGTTGTATGAGCTGCTTGAATATTTTGGTAATTAATCACTTGTCAGTTGTTTCATTTGCTATTATTTTCTCCCATTCTGAGGGTTGTGTTTTCACCTTGTTTATAGTTTTCTTTGCTCTGCAAAAGCTTTTAAGTTTAACTGGGTCCCACTTGTTTACTTTTGTTTTTATTTCCATTACTCTAGGAGGTGGGTTGAAATGACCTTCTTTATCTTTTCTCTGGAATCTCTGAAATTTTGTCTTATGTAAATATAGCCATTCCAATAATTGATTAGTATTAGCATTGGATACCTTGCCTATATGATTCTTTTTAATCTTTATCTGTGTCTTTATATTTAAAGTGTTTCTTATAGGCCACACAGAGTTTGGTTTTGCTTTTTTAGGCATTCTGAAAATATGTCTTTTAACTGAATTATTTAGACCATTTAAATTTAATGAGACAATTGATATGAATCAGTTTAAATTTATCATCTTACTCTTTGCTTTCTTTTTGTCTCATCTGTTTTTTTATTCCCTTTTCTCTCTTTTTATACATTTTTGATTTTGTTAGATTTTATAGTTGCATTAATCCCTTTGTTTGACTTATTAGATATTACTTTGTTTTAAGTTTAGTGTTTGCTATAGGGCTTCCCTGGTGGCTCAGATGGTAAAGAATCTGCCTGAAACTGAGATGTGGGTTCAATCCCTGGGTTGGAAAGAACCCCTGGAGAAGGGAATGGCTACCCAGTTCAGCATTCTTGCCTGGAAAATTCCATGGACAGAGGAGCCCGGCAAGCTACAGTCCATGGGGTGACAAGGACATGATTGAGTGACTTTCACAGGATTCATAATATACATTTTTAACTTATTACTGTCCACCATTAAGTGATACTATACCACTTAATATATAATGTAAGTATTTTACAATAATATGCTCCCATTTCTCTTCCTGACCTTTGTATTACTGTTTTCGTGTATCTCACTTTTACATATGTTGTAAAGCCCATTTTGTTGTTAATTTTGTTTAAGTAGTTAACCTTTAGGAGATTTTAGGAGATACATACACGGTGTATGTATACAATGGTATACTCAGTTCAGTTCAGTCATTCAGTTGTGTCCAACTCCCTGCAACCTCGTGTACTGCACAACGCCAGGCTTCCCTGTCCATCACCAACTCCTGGAGCTTGCTCGAACTCATGTCCATTGAGTCGGTGATGCCATCCGACCATCTCATCCTCTGTTGTCCCCTTCTGCTCCTGCCTTCAATATTTCCCAGCATCAGGTTTTTTCTAATTAGTTAGTTCTTCTCATCAGGTGGCCAAAGTCCTGGAGTTTCAGCTTCAGCATCAGTCCTTCCAATGAATATTCAGGAGTGATTTCCTTTAGGGTTGACTGATTTGATCTTTTTGCAGTCCAAGGGACTCTCCAGAGTCTTCTCCAACACCACAGTTCAAAAACATCAATTCTTCTGCACTCAGCTTTCTTTATGGTCCAACTCTCACATCCATACATGGCTACTGGAAAAACCATAGCTTTGACTTGATGGACTTCTATCGGCAAAGGAATGTCTCTGCTTTTTAATATGCTGTCTACATTGGTCATTGATTTTCTTCCAAGGAGTGAGTGTCTTTTAATTTCATGGCTGCAGTCATCATCTGAAGTCATTTTGGAGCCCCCCAGTAAAGTCTCTCACTGGTTCCATTGTTTCCCCATCTATTTGTAATGAAGTGATGGGACCAGATGTCATGATCTTGGTTTTTAGAATGTTGAGTTTTAAGCCAATTCTTTCACTCTCCTCTTTCATCAAGAGGTTCTTTAGTTCTTCTCAGCTATAAAAAAAGAATATGTTGCCATTTGCAACAACATGGATGGATTAAGTTAGATAAGTGAAGCATCCTTTGAGAAGGATAGGTGTTAACTTTTCTATAAATGTTTGGTAGAATTCACCTATGAGGCCATCTGGTCCTGGACTTTTATTAGAAGTTTTAAAATTACTGATTTATTTTCATTACTGGTAATTGATCTGTTCATGTTTTCTATTTCTTCCTCATTCAGCCTTGAGAGATAGTACATTTCTAGGTTGTCCATTTTATTGGCATATAATTGTTTGTAGTAGTCTCTTATGACCTTTTGTAGTTCTCTGATATTGGTCGTAACTTCTTTTTCACTTCTGATTTTATTGATTTTGGCCCTCTCTTTTTCTTGATGAGTCTGGCTAAAGATTTATCAATTTTGTTTCTTTTCAAAGAACCAATTCTTAGTGTTATTGAGCTTTTCTGTTGTTTTGTAGTCTCTATCTCTGCTCTGCTTATTATGATTTCTTCCCTTCTATTAACTTTGGGTTTTGTTTGCTCTTCTTTTTCTAGTTCCTTTAGGTGTAAGTTTAGGATGTGTGTTTGATATTTTTCTTGTTTCCTGAAGTAAGCTTGTATCAGTATGAATTTCCCTCTTAGGACTGCTTCTGCTGAATCCCATAGAGTTTGGATTGTTATGTTTTCATTTCTGTTTGTCTCCAGGTATGTTTAAGTTTGTTCTTAGATCTCTGCAGTGATCCATTGATTCTTTAGTTGCATCTTGTTTAGCCTCCACGTTAGTGTTTTTTTTTTTTTTTTCATTTTTTTTTTTCTTGTAGTTAATTTCTAGTTTCGTAGTGTTGTGGTCAGAAAAGATGTTTAATAAGATTTCAATTTTCTTAAAATTACCAAGGCTTGTTTTGTGTCCTAGTATGTGATCTATCCTGGAGAATGTACCATGTGTTGAAATTATATAATATTTGTCTTTTTTGACTGGCTTATTTCACTTAACATAGGATCCTCAATGTTCATCCATGGACAGTGCACTGGAATTTTCTTTTTAAAGGGCTGAATAATATTGCATGGTATGTGCATGGTTTTGTTTATCCATTCATTTATCAATGAACACTTGGGTTGCTGCCACCTACTGGCTGTTGTGAATAATTCTGCTAAGCACAGGTGTGTATAAATATTTCTCTAGGATGTTGCTTTCAATTCTTTTGGGTATATACCCAGAGTGGAACTGCTGGATCACATGTAATCTATGTTTAATTTGTTTTGAAAGGACTGCCATATTGTTCTATGTAGCAGCTGCACCATTTTACATTCCCATGAATGACTGCACAAGGATCCCAATTTCTTTTCCAAATCTTCACCAGTACTTGTTATTCTGTTTTTCTGAAAGAGTACCCATCCTAGTGGGTGTAAGGTGATATCTCATTTGATTTTGATTTGTATTTCCCTAATGATTAATGATGACAGAGAAGGATATGGTTGGATGGCATCACCGACTCAATGGAGTAAACTCCGTTTGAGTAAAATTTGAGTAAACTGCAGGAGTTGGCGATGGACAGGGAGGCCTGGAGTGCTGCAGTCCATGGGGTCGCAAAGAGTCAGACATGACTGAGTGACTGAACTGAACTGACTGACTGATTAATGATGTTGAGCATCTTTCCATGTGTTTATTGACCATTAGTATACCTTCTTTGGAGAAATGCCTGTTTCAGTTGTTTGTCCATCTTTAAATTGGGCTGTTTTTGTCTTTTGTTATTGAATTGCAGAAATTCTTGATATATCCTGTCAATGTTTGCTTTATATATTTAGAGTTTGTGATTTTTGCATGTTTGTAATCATTATATTCTTGGTGAACTGACCCTTTCATCAATATGTAAAGTCCTTCTTTATCTGCTGCAGTACTTTTTTTTTTTTTCTTTAAAAATTTAAAGTCTATTGTGTTTGATATTAGTGTAGCTACTCCTGTTCTCTTGTGGTTACTATTTGCATGGAATAACTTTTTCCATTCTTTCACTTTAAATCTATGTATTTCCTTAGCTCTAAAGTGAGTCTCTCATAGGCAGCATCAAGTTGGAGTCTCTTTTAAAATCCATTCTGCCAATCTGTGTCTTTTAACTGGGGGAATTTAATCTACTTACATTTAATTATTGATAGGGAATTGCCATTTTATTTGCCTTCTGTATGTTTCATACCTTTGTGTCCCTCCCTTCCATATTGCCTTCCTTCGTGTTTACACAGTGTTTTTCAGCAGTGACATGTTTTGATTCCCTTCTCACTTTCTTTCATGTATATTCTCCATGTATTTTCTTTGTGTTGTACAAAACACACTGTGATTGTGTTTAACATACTAAGGTTATAAAAATAGTGATTACATTTAACATCCTAAAAGGTTATGAAAATCCATTTAAACTGAGAACTACTAAACTTTTCTCACATACAAAATTCTACTTCTTTACAGCTCCTCTATACCCACCTTTGTTGCTGATGTCACAAGTTACATCATTATTTGTTATGTACCCACTAATATAGACTTAGAGTTAATATTATGCTTTCCTCTTTTAAATCTTATTATGAATGAATAAACATTGGAGTTAAGATCTAAAATGACAATATGACAGGTTTTTACTTTTCCATATACCAGTATTTACCTTTCCTAGAGAATCTTATTTTTCATAGGACTTTGAGTTACTATCCATCATCCTTTCGTTTCAACTAGAAGGAGTCCTTTAAGCATTTCTTGTAAGGCTGGTCTAGTGGTGGTAGCTCTTTTAGTTTTTGTTTATCCGAGCATGTCTTAATTTCTTCCTCATTTTTGACGGACACTTTGTTGTATATAGAATTTTCACTTGACATTTTTTTCTTTCAGCACCTTTTCATTTTCTCCCCAGCTTTACTGAGGTAAAATCAACTGTATGTATGTACAGTATATTTGATAAATCTACACAGTTTGAAAGGATAATCATAGTCAAGCTAATTAACACATTCATTATCTCACATACTGACCATTTTTTTTTTTTGAAATGTGATGAAAATATTTAAGATCTACTCTTTTAGCAAATTTCAGTACGATACAGTATTGTTAATGGTTTTCACCATGCTCTACATTAGATCCCCAGAACTTAATTCATCTTATACTTGCAAGTTTGTTCTCTTTGACCAATACCTTGCCATTCCTTCCCCCACTCCTGTACCTGATCGTCATCACTACTCTCTGTTTCTGTGAGGTTGGCCTTGATTATCACATATTAAGGGATATCATCTACAGTATTTGTCACTTTCTGGCTTACTTCACTTAGTATAATGCTCTCAAGTTTTATCCATTTTGTTGCAAATGACAGATTTCCATCTTTTGTAAGAGTGAATAATATTCCTATGTGAGTGTGTATCACATTTTCTTTACCTGTTCATATGCTGATGGACATGTAGGTTGTTTCTGTATCTTGGCTACTGTAAATAATACTTCAATGAACATGAAAGTGAAGATATCTCTTTGAGATACTGATTTCATTTCCTCTGGATATGCATCAAGAAGTGGGAAGACCATATCATATGGTAGTTCTATTTTTAAGTTTTTGAGGAACCTCCCTACTGTTTTCCATAAAGACTGTACTAATTTACATTTCCACTAACAGTTCACAATAGTTCCCTTTTCTCCACATCCTCATCAACACTTGTTATCTTTTGTATTTTTTTTAATCTTTGGCTGCACTTAATGGCATGTTGGATCTTAGTTCCCCAACCAGGGATCCAACCTACATCCCCTGCACTGGAAGCATAGAGTCTTAACCACTGGACCACCAGGGAATTCTCTCTCTTGTCTTTTTGATGAGAGCTATCCTAATAGGTGTGAGTTAATATCCCACTGTGGTTTTGATTTGCATTTCCCTGATGATTAGTGACGCTGAGCATCTTTTCATATACCTGTTGGCCATTTGTACAGGTATACCTTAGAGGTATTGCAGGTTCAGTTGCAGACCACTAAGTAGAGTGCATCACATGGATTTTTTTAGTTTCCCAGTGCATGTAGTCTGTGTACAATAGCATTATGTTTAAAAAACAATGCACATAAAACTTTAAAAATACTTATTGCCAAGAAATGCTAATCATTGAGCCTTCAGCAAGTCATAGTATACATTCAAAGATTACAAATAATAATAATGAAATAGTTTGTATTATTTTGAGAGTTACCAAAATGTGATACAGAGACTCAAAAATAGTAAATGCTATTGGGAAAATGGCACTCAATAGATTCGCTTGACAAAGGGTTGCCACAAATATTCATTTGTAAAAAAAAAAAAAAAAAAGCAGTATCTGTGAAGTTCAATAAAGTGAAGCACAATAAAACAAAGTCTGCTTATATGTCTTCTTAGGAAAAAAAATGTCTATTCATATCCTTTGCCCATTATTAGATGGGTTGTTTGTTTTTGATTTTGCTGTTGTATGATTTGTATATTAACTTATCAGATATATAGTTTGTGGATATTTCCTGTTCTGTTGTGTTGCCTTTTCATGTTTGCTTGTTCCCTTTGCTGTGCAGAAACTGTTGAGTTTGATCGAGTCCCGCTTGTTGCTTGTTTGCTTTTGTTATTGTGTTTTTGATATATCTAAAGTCATTGCCAAGACCCGTGTTAAGGAGATTTTCCTCTACGTGTTCTTCTTGGAGTTTTATTGTTTCAAGACTTATATTTAAGGCTTTAATCCATTTTGAATTAATTTTTGTGTGTGGTGTCAGATGAGGTGAGGGTCCAGTTTCATTCTTTTGCATGTGGATGTTGAGTTTTCCCGGCACCATTTATTGAAGAGACTGTCTTTTCCCCATTGTATGCTCTTGGCTCCTTAGTCATACGTTAGTTGACCATTATGTGTGGGTTTATTTCTGGGCCTTCTGTTCTGTTCCATTGATCTATGTGTTTCTGTGGGCTTTTTCTTTTTTTGCTGTGTCATGCAGCTGTGGGGTCTCAGTCCCTCAACTGGGGATAGAACCCGGCTGCAGCAGTGAAAGCCCAGTGTCTTAACCACTAGGCCACCAGGAAACTCCCTTATGTGTCTGTTTTTATGCCAATACCGTACTGTTTGGATTACTATAGCTTTGGAGTATAGTTTGAAAGCAGGAAATGTGATGACGCTAGCTTTGTTCTCCTCTCTCAAAATTGTTTTGGCTCTTTGGGGGTCTTTTGTAGTTCCATACAAATTTTAGGATTGTTTGTTTTATTTCTGTGAAAAAATGTCATTGGAATTTTGATAGGAATTGTATCTGTAGATTGCTTTGGGTAGTAGAGACATTTTAACACTATTAATTCTTCCAGCCCATGAACATGGAATATCTTTCCATTTATTTGTATCTTCAGTTTCTTTCATCAGTATCTCACAGCCTTCAGTACACAAGTCTCTCACCTCCTTGGTTAAGTTTATACTGAAGTATTTTATTCTTCTTGATGCAACTCTAAACATTATTTCTTGAATTTCTCTTTCTCATAGTTCATTATTGGTGTACAGAAATGCAATTTACTTTTGTATATTAATTTTATATCCTGCAACTTTACTGAATTTAACAGTTTTTTGGTGGCATCTTTAGGGTTTTTCTATATAACATGTCATCTTCAGATAGTGACAGCTGTACTTCTTCCTTTCTAATTTAGATGACTTTTATTCCTTCTTCTTGCCTAACTGCTCTGGCTAGGACTTCCAATGCTATGTTGAACAAGTGGTAAGAGTGGGCAACTTATTGCTTTTTTTTTTTTTTTTTTTTGACATGTGCATACTGTTATATTTATTTATGGCTGTTCTGGGTCTTTGTTGCTGCACGCAGGTTTTCTCTAGCTGTGTAGAGTGGGGGCTACTCTCTAGTTGCGGTATGTGGGCTTCTTATTGTGGTGGCTTGTCTTGTTGTGAAGCACAGGTTCTAGGTACACATGCTTCAGTAGTTGCAGCACATGGGCTCAGTAGTTGTGACTTGGGCTCTAGGGTGCACGGGCTTCTGTAGCTGTGGCTCGAGGGTCCTCGCGTGTGCAGACTTCAGTAGTTGTGGTGCATGGGCTTAGTTGCTCTGAGGCATGTGGGATCTTCCTGGATCAGGGATTCAATCTATGTTCCTTGCTTTCGCAGGCAGATTCTTACCCACTGAGCCACTAGGGAAGTCCTTGTTCCTCATTCTGAAGGAAAGGCTTTCAGTTTTTCTCTCTTGTTGAGTCAATTTTTGGTAGGTTGTATCTTTCAAGGAATTTGTGTATTTTATCTAAGTTAATTGGCATGCAGTTGTTCATGGGATTCCTGTGTAATTATTTTTCTTTTTAAGCTTATCTTTTTCCAACTCATAGAAAAGAAAAAGAGCAAATAAAGAAATCAAGTTATTAGTAAACAAGTGTTAATATTTTGCTATATGGCTATGGAATTACTAAATAAATATAGAAAAAATTAAAACATTCAATATTAATTGAAGCCTACTTTACATTATTTGCAGTCTTATTCCTCTTTTTTGGAAGTATCTTGAATCTTGGTATTGACATGAATCTATATCTTTATACTTTACATAAAAAAGTGAACAGCATTGTTGATTTAAAATGTTACTTGAATTATGTAGGCTTCATTCTGCACTCATCCTCAGCACCCTGATATTGTTTCACGTTGATACATTAGATTTAGTTCATTTATGTAAATTGCTATGTTTAAATATTTGCAAGATGAAAGACACACAAGTTGTTTTCAATGTTTGCTTCGTAAACGGTGCTTTCATGTGGATTCTTGCATGTGATTATCTGTGTGCATGTGTTTCTCAAGGGTGAGTATCAAACAGTTGAGCTGCTGAGTCACGGGGTTTGTATCTTCAACTTTACTAGATATCATAAATCATTCTATAGCTCCTAGGTTTTTGGATATGCTCAAGTGGCTCCACCCAAGTGTCACAGTGGTAAAAAAATCCTGTCTGCCAATGCAGAAGACACACCTTTGATCCCTGGGTTGGGAAGATCCCCTGGAGGAGGAAATGGCAACCCACTCCAGGATTCTTGCCTGGGAAATCCATGGACAGAGGAGCCTTGCAGGCTACAGTCCATGGGGTCGCAAAGAGTCTGACACGACTGAGCGACTTGAGCACACAAGCATGTGTGCAGGTGGCTCCAGAAGTCCCTGTCCAAGTGGGCAGCTTCGTGAGTCCTTGTACATGGCCCCACAGTGGGCTTCACTTAAGATATCTCTGTCCTGTAACCCATGTTCTGATCGGAGTTTACCTAGTACAAGCTGTTAACCATCCATGTGAGTAGCTAGCTACTTTGTAAAATGTGTGAGATTGAGGAGACTTGAGACACACCCAGTTGGGATGAAACTGACATTAACTAAATCTGCTATCATCAATTGATTTTTGTCATGTATCTGAACAAAGATGTTGGATTGTGTGTACCGAGTGTATAGAAATTGTCTGGGTTCTGGGATGTTAGAAGCTTGGTCTCAAATCCACATTCTGCTTTCTGATTTCAGGCAAGACATTTCCCTTCTCTGTCTTGAATTGCCACATCTATTAAATGGGGACAGTAAGAGTTCCTCGCTCTTAGGCTTATGGTTAAATGAGGTTATACACAAAGTGTTTGGCACAGGGCCTGGCATCTAGCTGCATTTAGTACATTTGCTGCTATTTCTATTAACCTCTCAATTGCATTCCTGTGCCCTGGTGCTGGGTACCAGGGCGTGGGGAGAAGGGTGAGGACATGTATTGGGGTTAGAGCACCCAGGGCCATGGTCAGCAGCGTCCTCCTTGAATGATCTGTCGCACAGCCATATCCACAAGGGGTAGTCAGATAGCTGACGAGTGGCCTTGCTTTTTGGCTAAGTATACACTGTATGTTTAATTTTAATAACCTGTCATAAAGATTAGCAGAAAAGACAGCCAGGATGTCCAGATGGGTTTCTTTCTGAATGTTAATATCCATCAGAAAGGGAAGCTATTTGTGGAAGTTGGAATGAAGGAATGGTTGTTGGTGACTTGGGATTATGTGACACAGAAAGCTGTTGGTGACATGTAGTTTGCACTTTCCTGAAATTGGTCTTCCCTGGACTCAGTGGAGGAGCTGTCATTCATCAGCCATCACGAGGCGTGTGGGTGTGTCTGTTTACAAAGGCTTGGGTGGCCGCCTTGATTCGAGAGCAAGTGTGCTGCAGAGGATTGTAGAGATGCTAAATGGTGACTCTGTCCACACTCTGCAAGGCTTCTGGAGGCCTGTACTTCCCAAAGAAAACAGCGTTATCGCCAGAAGTCTTCAGCCCTTTGGGGTCTGGGAACCTTAAATGCCCAGCTGTTGACCCTTCCAAACTTTCTCAGCACTAGGTTTGTCCCCCTCGCTCCCTTGGTGACCCCCTCTCAGCATTTCTTGACCAGACTCTGTCCTGCAGCCAGACTTTGGTATCCAGCCCTCCACCTGGCACAAAACAGGGCCTCAGCCAAAATCCCTTCTTAACTCTGACCTCGCCCAAGTGGTCTTCTCTGCTTGGACTGTCCTTTGCACGTCCTAACACATCTCTTCCCTGAAGCTCCCAGCTCTGTCCCTTGCTCACTCCTGGGAAAGCCTGCGGCACTTCCTCTGTCCCCTCAGACATGGTTTTCTCTCCCTGAGGGCAGGATCCTGGGTGGCAACATGGGATGTTACAAGTGTCTCAGTCCCTTGGAAGCATCATCCATTTACTGGGCCATTGAGGCATATCTCTTGGTCCCTAAAAGGTCACAGATAATGAAATTTCACTGTATGCAGGTGACCAGTGATCTTCCTTTTCTCCCTCTCTGAGGGTGGTAAAATACCCGCTTTCATAATAAGATATTGATATGAAAGTTTTGGCTGTCAATGAAGTTGTACCCATTACTGTCTTATTTCATCAAAACAAAGAGGAAAATATAATAGTGTTCTCAAAACTATATTTTAACCATGGGCTTCGGATTGAAATCAAATTACATCTTTCTCAAAGAAACTGAATTCTAAAGACCATTTCTTTTGGCCTATAAAAACACCTCATATAAATAGCTGCTTTTGAAACGAGGCTGAATTGAAGGATTACCTGGGTCTTTCAGGAATCCTGTCGGTGGCTCATTTATTAGTGTCAAAGTGAGAGCCAGTTTTCTGCAGGCATGTGTGTATGCATTCACCCCCGGCAACCATGGCCTTCGCCAGAGCCCTCATTTGGGATTTCCTTATGACTGTGGGAGAATGAACTCGGTTTTGGTGTAAATCTTGGTATGGTCAAGTTCAGCCGCTACCTGTTTCTGTTTGGACCTGGGCTAAGGGTGCACTGGATGTGTGATTCACGGAAGCTGCCTCAGCTCGCCCGCTGGCTGTGTCTGGTGACTTGGCTGTAAAGCTTGTTCTGGATGAGATGTCTCCTGGCCTCCCTGCCCCCACCCTGCAGCTCCCCTGACCCACAGCACGTGGTCTTTCCTCTGCACAGCAAAAGTCATAGTACATCAAAATGTTTTTTTTTTATTTGAGACACAAAAATGCAAAATTGCTGAGATATCAAACATTTCCCGATCAGCTACAATACGGCCACTATGTACAAAAGATCAGATGATAAATGTGCACACATATAAAAATACAGTATGCATTACCTATGTACAGTACATGTGCAAAATGTATGGCATTCAAACATGATATGGAATTGATTTCAGGGGTGCAAACAGCAAATACAAAGGCATCATGGTTTTTCTTTTAAAAAACAACATAAAGGCAATACATGAATGGACCCCCGATTGCCATCATTTTTTGTTTCTTAAACTAGTGCTTTGATAAGCAGGGCTCTGTAGATTGGTATCTTTCTCCTTTTTTTTTCATAGAGTGAGATGCTAAGACATAATGGGACAATGAAAATAAGAAGAGAAACACCTATCTCATTGCATTTCTACTGCAAGCAAGAAAAGGAGGAAGCGGATTTCTATGTAGAAAGGAAAAAACTCTATTACTGCTAAATATGTATTATTCTTAACCCAACAAAACAAATCTATACTATTTTACATGAAAACAATAGAGGAATATCTACATCTTTGTGACAATTATAACCTTAAATGGATAATACCTTTTTGGGACTGATTTTTGAGAGCTCATTAGTCTCAAATTTTAAATAAAAAGTGCCTTCTTTTGGCAAATACTTGGCAATGCCTTTGGTTCCTTTAAAGCAAGTTTGCATTACTAGTAGTTACTCGAGGTTAAGTACTTTTGGTAGCAACTAAACCCTTTCCTAAATGCTTCCTCTTCCTAAGCCAGCAAGTTTCCTTACAGCATGATGTGGAGAGGTAATCGTTACGAGTCTCGGTGATTCTAGAACTTGGTTAAAGCTTTGTCTTAGTGGTTGGCACAGAGCTCTGTTAAAACATGACAGCTGCATTGAGATCGCCAATGACATGATGTATGTGACTTCAGACAGCACCTTGCAGATCTGAGATTGCCACCCTGTTGTCACAGGGTCGTGACATTTTTCTGATGTGATTCACAAAGCAACGTGTTTGAGTGGAGGGGAAGAGCTCGTTTGTAAACATGTGCAGCTTTTTGAATTACAGGCCTCGAATCTGAGAGTTCAGGTAGAGACCCTTTGTAATGATGCATTTCCTCAAATACTGCAAGAAAGGGCGAATGGGGACAGACGGAGACCTGCTTATTGCCATGCAGTCACTTCACAAATAAAAACGTAGCCCAGGAAGATCACTGAAGGAGCAAGTTATCAAAGGTTTGAACCAAGAAAAAGAATGACTACATCTTAGTTGTCATTTTCCAGTTTTGCCCGAAACCACGTAAAAGATGAGATGAACGCAGTGAGGCTGCTCTCCAGATACACACGTCCGCACGTGTGAGCCGTCTCCTGGTGACCCTGACCTTCCAGTTAGTGTTCTCTGAGAGTGTGGGCGGACTGTGTGGCCTCCAGGCTGGGGGCACTGCCTGGTGTCCTGCTCTGGTGCCAGTGGTCAGGACTGATGTTTGTAGTGACAGGTGGTGACCTGCAGGGCGCTGCTTGTGGACCTGGCTATGCGGCCCCTGCGGCTCTGCTGAAGATGCTGACAGTCTCTGGGAAGTTCTCGAAGCAGCCCCCTGTGCCACTGCACACCCTCCGCCTGACTCAGGGCGGGAGCCCCTGGATGCGCCCGCACATGCGTGTGAGCAAGGGGTGCAAACCCAGCCGAGGGCTGTCTGTGGACAGGAATGCGATGGTCCTGGCCCTGGCGGGGACAGCTCTTTTGCCAGCTGTGGTGGCCAGTTTCAGCCTGGGATCCTGCAAGGGACTCTGGAGAAAGCTTGTATGGCTAGAATGATCTGGGGTGGAGGGAGCCTGAGTCGGCTTTGGTGACACACTCCTCATTGGTTGTCACTCAGCGTCCACTGAACTCACAGCTCGTGACGGCGCCGCTACGGGCGGCAGCTGGGGGGACCACATCATGTTGCCTTCACCACAATTCTGAGACTGCATGTCCATGGATCACAGAACCGTGAAGTTTGTAAAAAGGAAATTTAAATAAGATCTCTTTAGTGCCATAAAAATATTCATATAAAACAAACACAAACAGTATCTGAGCATGAAGTTGCATGAACTCAGACTGCATCTATGTACACATATGTGGCAGATACTATACAGTAGATTGCACATTTCAGGAAAAACACTAGGACGTGAAGCACGCACAGTGTCCTATGAGATTTTCTAGTACATGCTTTGCTGAAATGTACAAGATGACCACATATGCCTGGACTTGCCAAGGCTCTGCAGCATCTTCGGTGTAACTTTCTCTTCCCCCCATCCTTAATGACGTGACCTGGCACCTATATACACTAGCAAGGTAAGCTTGATACTACTGTGTTTCAGGAATATTTAGGAAATAAGACTGGACATGAGATAATGTTTCTAGAAGGTGGCTGTCTGCTGGGCAGTATGGTACTTTGCAGGGTAGTACACAACAGCCCCACCCCTCCCCCCAACCACACACATGCCAGGATGGGAGGGCAGGCGGCAGCCGCGAGCGTCAGTAACTGGACACTCCTTGCTGCCTTCAGGGGAGGTGCTGCTGCGTGAAGGTGAAGTGGGCACTTGAGCGATTCATCGTCAGGAGAGAGCAGGCTGAATATAAGATGGCGTTCTGTGCACTGCGGTGTGTGTGTCTGGAGAGCAACCTTCCCGTGGCGTGTTTCAAACCTGTCTTAGCAAAGCAATAAGGGGAGCTGAGGGCTAAAGAACAATCTATATACACAGTGTGGGATGACGGAGATAGAAAGTTAAGTCAACAAGAGCCAATACCACTAGCTGTTCAGTTGCCTCCTACAGTCCCACTGATATCTGCTGCTAATTTAATAACCTATTTCAATCTGAATGAATACAATGCTCAGAGTCTAAGTGTGGGCCAGACAAGCCCTGGACAGAAACCCAGGGCCCAGACCTCCCCTAAGAAAAGCACATTCCCGAGTCAGTAGCCCTGGCCCTGGAGACGGGCCCTCTGAGAGGAACCCACTCACGCCCAGGATGCTGACCGTCCTGCTGGGCCCGGTCAGAAGGTGGCGCTCTGGTCAATGGTTACTATTTCCCACATGTTGGATGACCAGTCTCGAAGCACTCAAAAGACCTACTACAGGCCACAATGCGCCTGACCACCTCTGCCCGAACCATCCAGAAGCACTTTCCAGTTGGGAGGGCTTTCAACTGAGGGCTCCAGGGCACTTGGCAACTGAACACTGGGAAAATGGACTTTTCTTACAGAGTAAAATTCACAAACTGAAATAAAAATATAAAGTAAGATCAGTTCTTAGGCAAAACACAAAACCTAGAAATGATTCACAGACTCTTTCCAAGTAATGGGTCAGGCTGCCCGTCACTGTGGGAACATTCACCACTTACTGACCCACAGAAAACCTGACTGTAGGGTTTACCCAAGGTGAGGTGAGAGCACAACGCTCTTATTTAGTAAAAGTCTCCAAACAAAGTAGATTTCAGGTGGTTTTTTTTTTTTTTTCAGTTACTTATATTTTGTCTTATACTTAAATGACTAGCAATTGACTGAAATAATTTTGGAAATCCTGTGATAGTTGGCATTTTAGAAAATTCTGAAACTATCCTACTCAACAAATATGACTTTTTCAATATAAAAACTACTAATAAAACCTCCAGTTTCTCAACCTTCAGCTTGATGATACAGTGAGAGCTCAGGTATGACATCCAGTTACAAGCCTGGAAAACGGTAACCAGGGATCAGTGACAGAGAAGAGGACGGCCAGGGCCAGGGTCCGCCGGCCAACCTGGCGACACCGGGTCACCTGTAACCATTCTGGGAATGTCCTAGGGGGATGACGGACTGCTGCCTTGCCTTCTCTTGGCAGTTCACCAGCTCAGAAGGATATTTCATGCCAAAGCCTTTTCTTGGTTCTTTGAGATGGGCCTGGTTACCTGAAAGTTAGTCAGCAATTCCTTAAATACGGAAATACACGTGGCTCAAGTACTCTAGAAATATTTGAGTTATTAAAACAAGTAGGACCACTGGGTATCCAATTCCTTACTCCAACGTAGGCTGTACAAATCACAATGTCAGAGTATACATACAAGTGTCTAATATACACATTAAAATCAATGTAATCAACCCGGAGGGCTGCTAAAAGACTTTTCAGTGTTATCAATACACCTGGACTTCTTAGTGTGGATTGTTTACGACAGTATTTTGTAGACATTGTCTGGTTATGGTGAAAGATCTCCCATTTCAATTTAAATCTGGAGATCTGAAGTAAGATTCCCCCAAATCACAAAATAAACTATAACACACAAAAAAAATTACATTGGTTTCTGAATGGAACCAAAAGTCTTCAGCGGGAAGCTGTCATTGAACTGGCTGGTGCTGGCCACGGCCCTTGACCCTGGCTGCATCTTGGGCTGGGCTCAGGCCATTTCTAGGAGATACCCTGTGCAGTGATTGCTCACCTCCTTTCTTTCTGAGTGGCGCTGTCTGCCTTTTATTTAAGGTCTTAAAGTGACCACAGACATTTAGCTGTAGCTGATGACCAGAGGCCCTCGTGTTGCCACCCTGCATACCTTACTCTTCTTCGCATTTTTAATCTAAAGGTACCTTTCGTTCTTTACTGAAGTCTGGAGAAACAGATGAGTCTTCTTGGAGTAGTGTTTTTTTCAGAAGGCTCTGTGCTATATTAAATCACAGGCATTCACTGCTGGATGCAATGAAATGTTCTCAAACTTGGTTTCCAGCCTCTGACCGTCCATCCCATCTTTCTGTGACAACGTATTGTAATTGCAATGATGCAACTCTGGATCTGTCTCTAAAATCTGACCTTTTTGAAACATCGTCGTCGTCTTCAAACCTCATGAACTCTGAGACGAGAAATCTGTGTGTTAGTCCCACGGCAGCGGCAGGTCCTGTGGGTCTAGGAAGTCGGCAGAGAACATGCTGGGAGTGGTGGCGCTGAGCGGTGTGAGTCCCGATGACGTGCCGGGCATGGTAATGTCTAACCACTCCATGTTGTCCAAGTTTGAGTCAGAGAGGTCAAGGGATAGGCAGGGGGTACTTGCAGCAAACTGGGCCTCGGCCGTTTCCATGGGCGAATGCGAGGGGTCCAGCACGCCCGAGTGGCTCAGCAGGTCGTTCTGGAGGTCCTCGATCAGGGAGAAGGGCTCTCTGTCCTCGCTGCCGCTTTGCAGGGGAGTGATTTCATTGGCTGAAGGTAGGGTTCCATCCAGGAAGGCTTCGAGTTGGTTCTCTAAGCTGGCAGACAGACTGCTCATAGGTTCTAAGGATATGGGTGGTGCCATTTGGACCTGGGGTGGTGGCCGGGACACCACGGTGCTGACCGGCATTGTGGTGATGCTGGCTGTCACTGGTCTCATTTTGGAGATAGGAGAAGGTTCTTCTTTTATAGGGAGGGAAATCTCTGTGTAAAATAATTCAAGTAATTAGCGATGATTTCGTACTATTTCAACATTCCTATTAATTACTAGGGCACTTATCTCCTCTTTGTGCAATGACTTATACACAGTCCATTTTAGAGTTAGGAAGAGGTTGCTACTGGTCAGGTGCAGCCCTTGATAAACGTTAAGGTGATTATGGTGATGGATAATGTCGTTAAATATACAAACATGTAAGTTGATAGCATTCTGATGTGCTTCCAATTCTTTACGGTAAGAGTAAGCATTAATAGCAGTCTCTATCAGCGAGTAGGAGTCGATGGTTTTAGATTATTTGATTTTGGGGTCCTTATTCTCAGTCACTGCAGGCTGAAGACAGCCTCCTGTCTCCCGCCATAGCTCGACTCAGCTATGAGCAGATACCACCCTTACAGTGAATGTCAAAATGGATACCCCAAGTTTGTGCAGGCATGATGTACAGCCTTCCTGTTATGAAAGATCTAATTATATTCTTTTCTCTTTTTTATTTTAGTTGAACTGTATGCCCAATTTAGCCATTTACATTTTATATAAAGCTGTTAAAAGATACAACGTTCTCTTATGTCATTTCTGAGTTAAAGCAAACACATCATCTCCAAGAGATGGTGGATTACTTATTTTTTCTTTTTTGTTTTCTGAGTTTTATCAGATCCTTAAGATTTTATACAATGTCTTAGGAAGCACTAGTCACATGTTAGTCCTTGTCAGATCAAGTAGCAAATTAATGGACCTTCCACTCTAGATACCAGTGTTCACTTGGCTATATACATTTGAATGAAGTATCTTTTTTTACTTTCTTATGAGTATTTGATTGGTTTCATTTATATGCAGATACACTAGGAAACATGGATTAATAATCACTCTTACAATTAAATGATTGGGATGCATCAACGAGAGAAAGAACTTATAATTTGATTCTGGTATATGAATTGTCAACTGTGTGTACTGTGTATGTTTTTAGGATAGTTATGTTGCTTTTCATTATCTGTTGTCAGCTCTAGAATTGTTTTGAAAGCTGAAAGTGCAACCTAAATAATTAGTTTTACCATGAATGATTTACATCTCTGTTCTCATTATCACTAGTATTAATATATAATAACATAAAATAATATATTCATTGATACTTTGTCATAAAAAATTATCCCTTTTAGAAAATAATTCAATTGCTAGTGTGACTGTCATACTTTAGTTTCCAAGTTTAGGCTGTAAACATTATTCTTTTTAATCATTTCAAGAAATCTTTATTTTAACCAGATTTGGCAAAAAGCATTTTATTATTTTTTTAAAGCTTAAATTAAGTTATGGAATGTCTATTTCTTTAATTTTTATCATGAGTTTCAATTATTTTGCAAGGCCAACATAGTTCTTAGCAAAAAAAAATGCTATTTGCACATACAGATCTGTAGTCAAATATCAAGAATTTTCTGTTATGTCAAACATTATGACAAAATCACTAACCTCAAAATTAAATAGAACCTGCTATGAATGGAGAAATTTTGATCACAATTTTAAAATCTGAATAAAACTCCCTCATCAAGGTAATTTGAGAATACTTTAGAAATATTCCAAAATAGCATTTGAAGTTTTGAAATACTGAGTTTATACTTATTTTTAGAGATACGTAAGTTTAGGCAGAGAGATCCTTGAATTTTTTTTTGTGTGTGTGGTTAACATTCTCTTATTCCTATTTAAGATGACAAGACTGTAAAAAATCTAAGATGTTCAATCATGTGTTGAAAGTGCTTTGCCTTTGAATTTTAGTAAAGCTACTCAGGCCCAAGCTAGGTAACTTGGTTTTTAAAAAAAATTTATTTATTTTAATTGGAGGCTAATTACTTTACAATATTGTGGTGGTTTTTGCCATATATCGACATGAATCAGCCATGAGCATACATGTGTCCCACCATCCTAAAGCCCCCTTCCACCTCCCTCCCCACCCCATCCCTCTGGGTTGTCCCAAAGCACCAGCTTCGAGTGCCCTGCTTCATGCATTGAACTTGCATTGGTCATCTATTTTACATATGTTAATATATATGTTTCAAGGTAACTTGGTTTTTGCAAAATAACACACAAATTAGAATGTTTTTATCCCATCACAACAATACACACTTGGAGCAAGTTTTGAAGTTTTTCAGTGTGCAATTGAAATATGGTTCTACTGTGCTGTTCTGAGATGGCCTATCTTTTTCAACAGGTATACATCTATTGTCAAATCTATTATATTACTGTGTTATACTGAAACAATGGCTTCTCCATTTTAATAGCCTAAATTGAAAAGATTTAAAAGAATAAAGTGAGGTAGAATTAGAATAATATGTTTCTCAGTACTTAAGAGATGTGTGGTGGACTCTAGAGGAAAACTGCCATAGACTCGTGATAAGACTTTCCAGAGATTTGATGTGACCTTGACCTACCTCCACTTTTAATGAGAATGTCAAAGAGGTCGTCCATCTGCTGACTGTGTGCATTGGAAATCTACAACAAAGGAGAATATACATTAGCTTTCTTTTGTACAAACCTGGGGGCATTAGACAACTAGGAGCACTAGCAACCTTACAGAACATCCAGTCTAATCTAACCTTCAATAATTCTGAAATTCTGAGGTCTCCTGAGACATGAAGTCCCACAGCTGGTTAGGTAATAGAGCAAGAATGGGGTGCACACCCAGTTCAGATGACTTATACACTTATCTTCTATCACTGTTTGCATTTTGAGAGGCTTCTAACACTTTCTTCTAAAAATGTCTTCATTCATTTGCATTTATGTAAAAATATATGTTTAAAGGTTTCCAGCCTTGTTGAGAGTTACCTGACATACAATAAACTACACTTACATAAAGTAGACAATTAGATAAGTTCTGACATATGTATATATCCACAAAACTATCAACTCAATCAAGGTAATGAACATACCCATTTCCCCTGAAGTTTCCTCATGCTCTTTTGCAATACTCCCTTCAGCCCCCAGGCAACCCAATGATCTGCTTTCTTTGAATACAGAAGAGTTTACATTTTCTAGAGTTTTATATAAATGGAGTCATACAGTCTGTACTTTTGGCAGAGGGATAGAGGAGGCTTCTTTCACTTGACATAATAAATTTGAGATTTATCCATGCTGTACAGTACAGTAGGAGAAGTTCATTCCTTTTTATTAAGCTGAAATATCCCACTGTATGGAAATATCAGTTTGTTTGGATTGTCGGCACTCTTTGGCTATTACAGATAAAGTTGCTGTGAACATTTGTGTACAAATCTTTGTATAGACACGTTTTATTTCTCCTCTTGGGTAAATATTGAGGAGTAGAATGCCGGAATCATAGAGTAGGTGTATGTTCAACTTTCTAAGAGATGGCTGTTTTCCAAAATTATGTTGTTTTATATTTCCACAGCAATGGATATTTCTAGTTGTTCTCCATTCTCATCAACACCTGGTATGGACAGTCATTTTAGACACCTAACAGTTAGTAGTGGCATTGCATTGTTGTTTTAATGTGCATTTCCCTGATGACTAAGGATGTTGAGCATCTTTTCATGTGCTTATCTGCCATCTGTGTATTTTCTTTGGTGAAATGTCTGCCCCAGTCTTTGGCCAGAACTTCTTATGCATATTGTTTGCATGGTATCTTTTTCCAATCATTTCTTTCCACCCTTGTCTTTGTATTTAAAGTATGCCCCTTGTATGTGCATATCAGTTCAGTTCGGTTCAGTTCAGTTGCTCAGTTGTGTCCGACTCTTTGTGAGTTGCTCAGTTGTGTCCGACTCTTTGCGACCCCATGAATCGCAGCACGCCAGGCCTCCCTGTCCATCACCAACTCCTGGAGTTTACCCAAACTCATGTCCATTGAGTCGGTGATGCCATCTAGCCATCTCATCCTCTGCCGTCCCCTTCTCCTCCTGCCCCGAATCCTTCCCAACATTAGGGTCTTTTCCAATGAGTCAACTCTTCGCATGAGGTGGCCAAAGTATTGGAGTTTCAGCTTCAACATCAGTCCTTCCAATGAACACCCAGGACTGATCTCCTTTAGGATGGACTAGTTAGCTCTCCTTGCAGTCCAAGGGACTCTCAAGAGTCTTCTCCAACACCACAGTTCAAAAGCATCAATTCTTCGGCGCTCAGCTTTCTTCACCGTCCAACTCTCACATCCATACATGACTACTGGGAAAACCACAGCCTTGACTAGACGGACCTTTGTTGGCAAAGTAACGTGTCTGCTTTTTAATATGCTATCTAGGTTGGTCATAACTTTCCTTCCAAGGAGTAAGCGTCTTTTAATTTCATGGCTGCAATTACCATCTGCAGTGATTTTGGAGCCCTCAAAAAATAAAGTCTGACACTGTTTCCCCATCTATTTGCCATGAAGTGATGGGAACCAGATGCCGTATCTTAGTTTTCTGAATGTTGAGCTTTAAGCCAACTTTTTCACTCTCCTCTTTCACTTTCATCAAGAGGCTATTTAGTTCCTCTTCACTTTGTGCCATAAGGGTGGTGTCATCTGCATATCTGAGGTTATTGATATTTCTCCCGGCCATCTTGATTCCAGCTTGTGCTTCCTCCAGCCCAGTGTTTCTCATGATGTACTCTGCATAGAAGTTAAATAAGCAGGGTGACAATATACAGCCTTGATGTACTCCTTTTCCTATTTGGAACCAGTCTGTTGTTCCATGTCCAGTTCTAACTGTTGCTTCCTGACCTGCATACAGGTTTCTCAAGAGACAGGTCAGATGGTCTGATATTCTCATCTCTTTCAGAATTTTCCACAATTTATTGTGATCCACACAGTCAAAGGCTTTGGCATAGTCAATAAAGCAGAAATCAATGTTTTTCTGGAACTCTCTTGCTTTTTCAATGATCCAGCAAATGTTGGCAATTTGATCTCTGGTTCCTCTGCCTTTTCTAAACCCAGCTTGAACATCTGGAAGTTCACAGTTCATGTATTGCTGAAGCCTGGCTTGGAGAATTTTGAGCATTACTTTACTAGCGTGTGAGATGAGTACAACTGTGCAGTAGTTTGGGCAATCTTTGGCATTGCCTTTCTTTGGGATTGGAATGAAAACTGACCTTTCCCAGTCCTATGGCCACTGCTGAGTTTTGCAGATTTGCTGGCATATTGAGTGCAGCACTTTCACAGCATCATCTTTCAGGATTTGAAATAGCTCAACTGTGCATATAGTAGTTATCTACTGCAGTATTACAAATCAGTGCAAAGAACTTAGTGGCTTAAAACACTAAGTTTCTAAGGGTCAGGAATTTAGGAATGGTTTAGATGGGTAGTTCTAGTGTGGGTTTTTACATGATGCTGTAGTCAAGATTCTGGCCAGGGTACAGACATCTCACGGCTGCAGAATGTCCTTGTAAAGGTGACTTATTTCATGATGACAAGGTGGTTGATGGGAGGCCTCAGTTCCTCTTTACGTGGGCCTCTGCAGGGTGCTGCTGGACTGTCCATGTGGCACAAGAGCTGGCTCTCTGCACAGCCAGAGATCTAAGACAGCACAAGTTGGGAGGCTTTATGACCTAGTTTCAGAAGCCACAAACCGTCTTTGCTGCCAGTGCTATTTGTTAGAAGCAAGTCACTAAGTCCAAGTACACAACATACATATGGGTCTAGTTTTCCATCTATTCTGATAAATAACAGTTAAAATGCAGAAATTATTCTACTAGTATGTTTTACGCAATCATTGATATGGTTAAGTTTGGGTTTACCATTTTAGTATTTGTTTCTATACTATTTGTCCTGTTTTTTGTTCCTCTTTGCTTGGCATTTAAAAATATTGATTTTTTTGGAACTCTAGCTTAATTTTTCTATTTTTAAAAAGCAATAATTAAGTTACTGTAGGTATGCAATATATACCCTTAATTTTCCATAGGCTACTTAATGTACCATTTCCTATAAAATATAAAACCCCAGTAAACATAAAGGTCATTGATTTCCTCCATCTTTTATTAGTTAATTTTAAGTATTATAGCTATATATTTTATAACCCCCTCAAGATAGTGTAATATCTTATAATACAGGTTTTCTAGTGATGAATTCTTAATTTTTCCTTGTCTGCAATAATCTCTAAGAAGGAAAGCGAACTAAAGGATATTTTTACTTGATAGAGAATACTGTGTTGACAGTGTTCTCCTCCTGCCCCCCTACCCCTCCACCCAAGAACTTTAAAGATGTTGTTCCATTCTTTTCATGCTTCCATAGTTTCTGATGGCAAGTCAACTGTAAATCAAATGCAGTTGACCCCTGGACCACACAGCGGTTAGGTGAACTGCCCTCCTCCCTCGAGCAGTTGAAAATCCACGTATTATCAAGTTGGCCCTCCACATCCATGACTCTACATCCATGGTTCCAACCAACCACAGATTGTACAGTACTGTACTATGTATTTATTGAAATAAATCTATATATAATGGATCTGTGTGGTTCAAACTTGTGTCGTTCAAGGGTCAACAGCAGTTGTTACCTGTGTATATTGTATTGCTGGGCTCTTGATGCTTTCAAGATCTGCTCTTTAAATCTGGCTTTCAGTAATTTCACTATGATATGACTAGGCCATCTAGTTATCCTGCTGGTGTTCATCAAGCATCCTAAAGCTGTAAACTTGTTTTTCATCATATTTGTAAAAAATCTGATCAGTATTGCTTAAAATATTTACCTGCCTCATTCTTTCTTCCTCTCCCGGGACTACCATCATACCCATGTTAGACTTTTTGATATGAAATAATAGGTCTCTGAGACTCTGCTCACCTTTTCCTTAATCTTTTTTTCTGTTATCCAGACTGGGTAAGTTCTACTGATTTTTCTTCAAGTTCACTTTCTTTTTTTTTTAACCTCTGCCATCTCCATTCTGCTAAGATGATCTATAATTTTTTCATTTCAGACTCTGTAAGTTTTAGAATTTCCATTTCATTAAAAAAGTCTTTTCTATATCTGCTTACATTCTTTCTCTTTCTTTCTTACAAGTAAATTTTCTTTTACATTATTGAGGATAGTTATAATAGTTGTGCAAATTCTGTGACTCAAATCAGCTGGGTGTTGGTCTTAGTTGATTGCTTTTTTCCCTTGAGAAAAGGTCACATCTTCCTGATTCTTTGTATATTGCTGTGTTGTGAATGGCTGTCATGGATACCAAGTTGTGGAGACTGTATTCTGTTATTTTTCTCAGATGAGTCGTTTCTTTTATTTCAGTAGGCAGTTAACTTGGGTTGGACCTGAACTGCAAAATGTTTCTTGGGCAGAAGTTCCAATCTCAGGTCAGATCTTCTGTCTTTAGCTGATCTGCTATGACTCTAGTCCATACCTATGTGGTTTAGGGGTCACCCAGAGATGTGGGCAGCCAGAATTTGGGGATCTCCTCTCTCAGTTGGGAGCAACCCAGAAGGGGAAGAACCAGTCTTCTGGATTCCCAAGGCATAAAAGCTGTGGTTTTTCTACCAGTAACCTCACCACTTAGCTTGACCCCAGAGAACAAACAGCAAAAACAGAGCACTCACGCCATGTAACTCCCTCTTGGTGCAGACTTCTGAGAATATGACTCGGATCTGTTCACTCTTCAGTGACTTTACTATGATCAGGCTTTTAGCTCTTATTTGTGGGAAACTGAACTGGTAGGGCCTTACTTATTCTTCAGTAGTGGAACTGGAAGTCTATGTAAATATATTTTAAAAACCTCATAATCCCTGGACTTTAATGCTCAGTGGTGTATAGAGAGGAATTACAGATAGCTACTCATCCAAACAGAACCTGACTCCCTTAGTCTATATGCACGAGCCAGAGACAGACAGAGGGCAGAGATTAAAATCAGCTCTTAGGTTAAGGTGTGAGGATGAGTCTGTGCTGTTACATTGATCAACTAAATGGTACGCAGCAACCTGTATGTGAGAACCAGGTTTGGAAGGATTTTCTTGAAAATATGTCCCTTCTGGATCATATTTGGAGAAGGACACTCCAAATATACACTCCAAGGGGATCACAGTCTAGTCCAGCATCATTTGTTTCAATTCTTTTTGCGATATCTAAACCAAGTTCTGAAATTCGGCTTTCCCCTCACAAATAAACACCCCTGCTGAGTCTGGAACTAAAGGAACATCTTACAACTAGAAAAGTTATCTTCCTTTGGTACTAAGTGGATATGAAGAAGCACTGGAAACTGTTTGCTTCCTTGAGGAGGCAGTCTGTCCGGGGCACTTTGCTTGAGACCTGTGACTGTGCCAAACTGGGCCCTGCTGCTGGTGCTGAGCAGTGTCTGCAGCTGCTTGCTGGGGCAACCAAGTAGGTTAAGGTGGTTACGGCATGGCCACTGCTCCCTGGAGAGTGCCGAGCCCTCGGCCCCACACACCCCCAACTGCACGTGAGTCGCACATGGACTGTGGGGGCGAGGAGAGTGGCATGACCCTGCAGGCGCGCCTGCGGTGGCTGTGCGAGTCAGACGGTCTAGCTGTTATCAGCACGCCTCCCTGTTCACTGTCAGCATCCACGCAGTGGTGTCAGGTCCATTCCCTGCAGCCTCTCATGAGGCCGGGGTTCTTCTTTGACAGTGAGTTGAGTTTTAAGCTGAGATAGGTGGTGAGCCCAGGCATGTTCAGGGTAAGGTCTGATGTGGCTGTCGTCATTGAGTAGCCGAGGCCAGATGCTTTTTACAGACAAGAACTCTGCCTTTTCCCATCTCCAGAATAGATAACGGTGGGGCCAGGAGGGCCTCAGTCTGTCCTTCCGAAGTGCGTCTGCTCGATACATGAGCAGAGCTGCTCATGTGGGCTGGCCTGCGGGGTAGAGGGTGCTGGCAGTGAGGGAGCAGTGAAGAGGGACAGAGCGGGTGCAGGTGCTGGGTGCTCTACAAGGCCATCCAGGTGGGAGGGGGTCAGTTTGATGCTGGCCTGACAAATGGTGGCTTTAGGAAAGGGATCTGTATAACACCCATGCCCTAGTCACACACATACACATCTATGCTTCACACGACCCGCCTCTGGCTCTGAGGGGAAGTTAAAGACAAACACTGAAACTTTGAGTAAGTAGGAACTGCAGGCTATGTGGCCGCTGAAAACCCTTGGGAGTCTTCCATGTGAATGATATTTTGATTTCAAATAGCATTTAAAAGGCAAGCAGGGCTCCCAGTCATGAAACTTGTGTCTCTTGGGAGGCACATCCATCTAGACCAGGGCTTCAAGCTCAGGAGGACCTACCACGTTGGAGCCCGGCCTCCTCACCTCTGGAAGGGAAGACTGGGCACTGCGCGTCTGCTTGATGGCTTCCTCATAGCGGGGAGGGTCTTTCGTCTTGGGGACTGGACTCCCAAACAGAGAGTGCTGGACCACAAACTGCTGGGGCGGAGGGGGTGAGCCGGGCTGTGGCAGACAGAGGAGGAACCGGTTAGCTGGGCTTGGACAGTAGTCTCTCCTCCACTGGGGGTGCCGGCGGGTGGGGCCACCTTCACTGTGCTGACCGCTAAGCTGCCCCGGAATAAGTACACCCTGGGACTCTGGTCTCCCCCCCAACCCCGTCACCCCGTTAATGCCGACACTCAGCTGTACAGGCCTGAAGGCCTGGCTCTGGATGAACCTGTGCCCTGTGTGCACTGTCGCTGCCCAGGGGGCTGGGTTACCTTGTTGGGAGGGCTGGGGCCGTTCTGCAGGGAGGGCAGCGGGGTGCTTCGGGGCTGAAGGACACTGTTGTTCGTCTTGTTGATAAAGGGCTGCTGCACCGCTGGAGCAGGTGGTCTCTGATAGGGCAGAACTGTACTGGATGCCGAGCTGGTGAAAACCTGTCATGAATAAATATTTGTTCATCAGTTTGTCCTTTTGCTTTACCTAATAAAGAAAACCAGCTTTTAGAACAGGGCTTAGCAAATCTTTTCTGTGTAAGCCACAAAATGTATAGTTTAGGGTTTGGGGGGCTGTGTGGCCCCCATCATAACTGCTTTGCCCTAGCCGGCAGCCCAGACGCAGCCTGGACGAGACATGAACTGGGGAGGGGGCTCAGGACAGTGTGTCCACAGACAGGTGGGCTGGATGTGGCACGGGCCACGGTTCCTGAGCATCTGTGGTCTGTCTTGGTGCGTTGTGGGTATGATTTTCCTCATCTCCTCTCGTGGCTCTTTAGCTCATAACCGCCAGGCCTGCCTCTCTCGTCCAACCTCACTCCCAGGGGCCAAAGCCACACTTGTCACATTTACACACATACATTTGGGACATCTTGAATTTAATATGTTCCAAATTAAACCTTACCCCTCTTCCCACTGCCCCCAGCCTCTGAGGGAAAGTAATTCTTGGTTTTGCCTTTAATTTTGACACTTAATGAAGGTAAATGGAGCCTTCAGTCTGCTCTGCTTTCCACCCTCAGCACTCACACATCTCAGACATGCCTCCTGGGCTGGGCCCTATGGTCTGCTGCCCTGATCCAGGTCCTCACTATCCATCACTAGAAAACTGCCTCTGTAGTCCAGCTGTGCCTCCCTGCCTGTCAACCCACCTTGATGACGACAGTCTCAACACACACACACAAGCGTGCGATCGCGTCCCTCCTACACTCACTGGCTCTCCTGTCCTTGGGTAAAATCCTAATCTTTGGCTGGTGGGCCGCCCTTCTTACTACCAGGCCCCCGTTCCTTCCTAACTGAAAGGCCACACTCAGTTTTCCACCTTTCTTGAACATTTCTCCAAATCACTGCAAAGCCCCATTTAAAGTCTGCCCCCTTCTGAGCAGCTCTCTTCTGCTCAGTTAGGCAGAGGTGAGAATTTCTTCCTGTGGAATTACAAAGTTTGTTAACTCATCAAGAGCCAAAGGTTTTAGGGCCTTTTGCAAACGTATGGTCATAATGTTATTTTGTAGCTGTATTTCACAGAACTGGTTTGCTGATAAATATACTTTATACTACTGGTATTCTGAGAGAGAGAAAAACTTATCCTCTGTATTTGTATTTCTTGGGGCTTCTCTAGTGGCTCAGACTTTAAGGAATCCACCTGTGTGAGTGTGTATCCTTCTAAACAGTACAGCTTTTCTGGGTGATGAGGTCTATAGCTATACTTTCTTATTTATCTGTCTGTATACTGTTTTTCTCTCTCTTCCTTAAAATAAAACTTCAGTCTTACCATTTGAACATTTGCTAAGCTTCTCACTGCACTAAACTGTTATTTGGGCCCACTTCTAACTCCTTGCACTGCACTGCACTCCTTGCACTGCACTCCTCCCACTGCACTCCTCAGAGGATATTCCAAGAGAGCAGGTGTGTTAACATGACGGTCGCTGTCCCAAGAGGTCATTTCTGTGTTCCTCCAGTTGTCTTAGCCCAGAGAATCCACAGTGCTCTGGGCACATCACAGGTACACCTAATTATCTAGGTTCTTTTATGCTAAAGATTAAAACTCTGAGACTAACTGTTCTCAAGGTTTAAAATAGTAAGACCTATTTTTGAGGACTTAATATTTTTCTGGCAAGGAGATGTGCACATAGCTCCACCTGCTGGATAGGAGGGAGTCTGGGTGACACTTGGGACTGTTCAGCAGAGCGCTTGGAGAAGTCCTGTAGAGGACCCTGAGGCCTAGACCAGCAGCGTCACTTTAAAGATAGGGAAACCGATACTCAAGAGTCCTGCGTGAGGCACAACACAGAGGAAGTGGTGAGCTAGAATGGCAGCCAGACCTAGGCCACCTGGCTCTTACTCTCTGAGAAGGCAGACTCTTAAAAACACATAAAGATCTTGCTCAAGATAAACATTTCAAAAAGAGTCTTTTTCATCTTCAAATATCTTTTCCCAGGGCATTTTCCCCCCTAAAAAATGATTACTTTGAAAAGAAACTTGAAAACCTTAGAAAATTCTATATATGAGGATGGAAAAAATAGTTTGGAAACTTTTCTTGGAAGAGGAGCTTAACTGCTCAGATGAGCTATCTTTCAGATGGCAGCCAAATGCCATCTGACCTGAGGCTCACCCTGTGGGAGGTGCATCGTAGAAAAGAACCAACAGGGGCTTCCCATGGAGGAGGCGCCTGTAAAGGTGCTCGCTGAATGTTGAGCGGATGATAGTATTTAATACAAATCGGCAACAGCCTGTCACTGTCAGCATTCACCAACCTTTCTGACTTGCTGAGGCTGACTGAGCACGTGTGGTGGGAAAGTGTCTTGTTTCTGAGGTGCAGCCTGGGCCAGGCCCGAGGACAAGGTGGCGGTTGCTATCTGAGGCTGCGTCTGGATTCCTGTTTGTGGTGGAGTCTAGGAGGAAAAAAAAAATCAACTGAATTGTCCAAATCAAGGTTAGAATGAAGAGTTTAGATGCGGAGTAACTGGTCATGTGGGGCTCACATCTGGAAAAAAAAAGGTAAAATGTTTATAGATCACACTTCAATTCATTGGTACATAAATTTGAGCCCTAACTTGAAACTAGAGAGTTAAACACCAGACCAGTTATTTTCATGCTCCTACTGTTTTGTAAGTGGCTAAGATTTTCATTTGAAAGTTTGTGGAGAGTCAAAAGAACTGACAGCAGTTCCACACATAATAGGTCAGGTATAGTAATTTTAGGAGCAGCAAGGAAATCTGTGACGCCAGACTGTCCAAATTCCTACTTCTGAGCTGCAGTGTCTGTGCTCCCCAGGGAGACAGCCAGCCACGTGCTGGGCGCTCAGAGGCCAGAATAAAACGCACAGTTCCTGTTCCTCGAACATCACCTCTCATGGAAGATTTGGACAGGAAAGCAAATGCTTAGAAAAGCTGTATTAGACAGCAGACTTTCAGTTTCACAGACACTCTAAAGATTAAACAGGGGAGCCAGAATTTCAGCACAGGCCCAGGGCCTTTGCGTAGTGCCTTCTCACCCTGGGGCGGGGGACAAGACTGCTCCTCTCTGGACGCTCAGGGTAGGGGGGCAGGACTCCAGATGGTTTCTGTGGACTGCGGCCCACGTTTTGTTGAAAAAACCTTCCAAAGTCAAGTTGCACACAATGGCTTCAGGTAATGGTTGGCCTCAAAGGAAACTTCATGCTCACCAGTGTTTTATCCTCTGTCAATACCAGCCTCACTCCTGAGTCTGTGCTCACATTCTCCTTAGTTTCAGCATCTTCACCTTAGTGGTGCCTTTCAGGAACTACATTTAGGAGGCAGAGACAGGAGTGGACGTGAGAGTAGGAGCCCTGCAGTCAGAAGGCCTCGACCGCCAGCTCTGACCTTGGACAACTTATTCAACCTTCCAGGGCCTCGCTTTCCTTTCTAGAAGGGGGCTTTCTCACTTGGGTCTTCTAGGGAAAGGGAGGATTAAATGAAGCATGCCAGCTAAAGTGTTACACTTGGTGCTGTGCCTAGAACACAAGAAGTACCCAGTGACAGTCACTGTCATCATGATGAGAATGCCATTGGTATTTAAACATGTCTCCACATGCGATACTGTGTTCATTAAGGGTGAAAGGCAGCAGGAAGGGAAAGCACCCCTGTCTGATTTTACTCTGGAAACAATGCTAGCTGTCCACAACTGCGAACAACCCCCGACACATGCACGCGGTTCCTGCCACCTGGCAGCCTGACTGGGATGCATGTATGAAGCAGCTCGGGTCTGCATTCGCCACGAGCTGTTTCGGGTTCAGGCAGGCTGTAAGGCAAGGAGTTAGAAGACACGCTTCACACCTGGAGTTGGAGGCTGCCTACGGGGAGCTGCACTGAGGTCACACCGGAGCCCTGGATGGACACGGGGAGCAGCAGCTGTGCAGTTTGCGTGGTCAGTAAAGCCTGCGGCTGAGCGACCCCAGCAGGCGGCTGGCCCTGGGAACTCACGTAAAACTGTGGGACGAGGCTCGGTGGCTCGGCCGGGACCACGGGCACCTCTTGCTTGATCACTATGGCCTTTTTGGCAACAAGGGTCTGGCCTGCTGCAGGGCCGGGGCCGTCGGGGAGCGGGGCCTCGTCCTTGGTGGTGGAAGCGGTGGTGGCCCGCGTCTGGTCGGCCTTGGAGGCTGAAAGGGCCGGGGCGCTGGCCGGGGGCGGGGGCTCCAGGGGCCGCTGCTGTCCCCGCTTCTCCACCTCCAGCTGCATCTTCAGAACTTCCACGAGCTTCTGCTCTTGTTCCAGTTTCCGCTTCAGCTCCTCGATCTGCTTCTCCTTCTCCTGGAGCTTGCGGTCCTTCTCGGCTGCGTCCAGCTCCAGGGTGGACAGCGTGCTGCTGGTGGGGCTGAGGCTATCCTCGGTGCTGGTCGCCCGCAGAGGCGATGAGCACAGGAACTGCGACGGGGACATCATGGTCATGATCTCGGTGAACGTGTCGGCCATGCTCGTGTCCTCGGCACTGAGGCTGGACTGTTCTGAAGGCGCGGGTGAGATGGGCAGCGGGGAGCTACCGCTGTCCACGTGGGCCGTGCTGTTGCTGCCGGCAGGGGGCAGCTCTGCCTTGAAAGTGGAGCCTGAGCTGGTCACAGAGTTCTGTAGTGTTGTCACTGGCAGGGCCACCGTGACTTCGGGGTTGCTGGGAACGACGGGGGGTGTGGACACGGCTGTGATGCCACCGGCAGCAGGGCCGCCGCTGTTCACTTCCTGGTAGGGTTTCAGGCGTTCAATGAGGTCCAGTTTGGTGCCTGACACAGGGAGACCCCTTAACTTCAGCTCTGTCTTCAGCTCCGATACCTGGAAGTACAAACCAATCAGATTGCTTTTTTGGTGTTATAACCTTCTGACAAATCTACAGCGCACCTGTGTGCTGGAAAAGGTGCCTACATCTGTCAGACAGCTCTGTATGACTGCATGTAAGTGCGACAGTTTTTTTTTTTAACGCACAAAAACACAGAATTATACATCTAAAGGACCTGAAAGGCCAGTGATAGAGCAAGGGTTATTTGAGGCTAATTACTTTGCTACATCAAAAGATTTACTACCAGAAATGATAACAGTTACATTTATTGTTAATTGCCATGTGCCAGGACACTGCGGGAAGTGCTTTACTCTTTCAGTTAACCTTCACATGAGGTGGAGGTGGTATTATTCCCGTTTTACAGATGGGGAGAGAGGGTACGTCACTGGTCCAAGCTATCACAGATAACAGAAGGCTGCGTAGGGGTGGAACCCAGTAAAGAGGGCCCTGGAGATCATGTTCTTAACTGTTACATCTTCCTCTTCTCCCAAACTTGGCAACAAGCAGGGGGGAAGGTGCTTGCTCATGGCATTTGCTCAATAAATGGAGATTTATTACTGGTCATTTTAAAGGAAACTTAATGGGTGTGAAAAGAAAGTACTTCTATAATGGTTATCCTATTGTTGGTAAAGTTGAAGGTCTATTAGAAACTGCCTACATCTGCTGGACAGATCTGGCATCATTTACAGTTTCGTGGTTCTTATGGGTGAATAAACCCCACTTGCAATGATCACCTTTAGGTCATCCAAGCTCGATGGCAGAGGTCCTGGCTTTCTCACAGGAGCAGGTGTGTTCTGTCTTGGTGTGTTAGATGTGGTAGTGTTCAAAGCTGGATTCCCACTGTTGTTGTTCTTGTCATTGAGTGGCCTTCAAAAGAAAAAGAAAATTCGATTTTCTAATAAAATGATTTCTGGGGTTGACATTGCTCCCGTTAACAATCTGTGAACTTACAAAGAGAAAACTACCTGGTCATGGGTTGGCTGACTCAATATGGCAGAGATGTCAGTCAAATCAGACCCCAATCAAAATCCCTGCAGGTTTCGTCTCTTTGCTTGCTTGCTTGGTAAAAATTTAGATGATTCAAAGCTTTATACGGAAATGCAAAGGACCAAAAACGGCCATGGCATCTTTAAAGAAGAAAAGCAAAGCTGGAAGCATCATGCCACCAGACAGCAAAATTTATTCCAGAGCCAGTTACAAAGATGGTGCTGATGCAAGGACAGGACAACAAACGGGAGAGATCAGAGAATCCAGAAACAGACCCTGCGTACAAGGACAAAGGTGACGTGGTGGGGTAGTGGGAGAGGGTGTTCCTTCCATCAATGGTAATGGGCCAAACTGGACAGTCAGTCACATGAGAAGAACAGGGCTCTTGATCAACCCCTACCCTCACACCATCCCAAAACCTAAATGTGAATTGGAAAACAAACTTTGAGAAGAAAACTTAGGATAATATCTTCATAGCTTTTGATAAGCAAAGATTTCTTAGGACACAATAAGCACTCAGATATCTTTCAGAGGGTTAAAAATCAAGCCCCAGGAGATGTTCGTAATAACATATTTCTGACAAACGCTTCATCTAGGATACACACAGAGGTCTTACAAATTATTGACAGTAAGAAAAAGAAAAACCTAATGGGAAAATCGTGAACAAACACATCACAAATGGTCAATAAATATATGAACGAATGCTTAACCTCATCAGGTATGAGGAAAATGAAAACCACAGCAAAGCAGCACTGCACAGCCAGCAGAGCTGCTGCTATAATGAGTAAGACTAACCCCACCAAGTACTTGGAACAACCACAACCTTCATACGCAACTGGTAGAAGCAGAGTTAGTACAACTGCTTTGGAGAACCATTTCATAGTATCTACTACTGAAGTCACTCAGTCGTGTCCGACTCTTTGCAACCCCATGTACTGGAGCCCACCAGGCTCCTCCATCCATGGAATTTTCTAGGCAAGAGTATTGGAGTGGGTTGCCATTTCCTTCTCCAGGGGATCTTCCTGACCCAGGGATCGAACCCGGATCTCCCGCATTGCAGGCATCTACTAAAGAAACACCAAACCCATCTGATCCAACAACTCCAACTCTAGATCAACACCTGACAAAGACACACGTTATGTGAACCAAGAGATGCAGGTTAGAGGGTTTCCTAGGGCATTATTCATCAGAGGCCCAGCTGGAAGCAACCAACTGTCCGATCGAGAGGATGCTGGGTGGATGAACTATGAAATAAACAATAAAAATTAACTGCTGCCATTTGCACGAATAAATATATGACTCACAAACATCATGTTGAGCAGAACTAATCCATGGATTTAAATCAGGGTAGTCACTAAGGGGGAATGTGAGCCAAGAACAATGGAGCTGACAGTGTTCCTCTTCTTGATGTAGCAGTGCACTTACTTTGGCATCGGGTTTCATTTATAATTTATGCACTTCTCTAACTTATCCTATATTTTTAAAAGCTTATTTAAAAAGTGTTGGTGAATCTGTTGTACTTTTGTACTAATTCCCCTCAACTTTTCGTGTTGAAGCCAGGTCCTTCCGATGCCTTCTGGCTGTGATACGCTTGGCAACAATGGCATTTTCTTTTCTGGCTGGTTGATACTTATCAGAGAAAGGTGCATGTGGCCGTCAACGCTGTACAACCAATTCCATTTCAGCCTAAGGTTTAACTGTCAGTATAAGCTTTGGTACTGAAGCCTGGTACCAAAGAGATATTGAATTCCGTGTCCTGAAACAGGGATCTGAGGTGACGGTGCCTCTGGGGTGAGGTCCATGGCTGGATGAACTTTCTCAAATGGGTTTTAAGAAGCCTGTGTTTGAAGCTAGTTCTGGCCTTGTCAACAGCTAACTCTTGACTTGCATCTGAGGCTTTTTAAACCTGCCTGAATTATGCTGAAATTAAGTACTTGAAGTATTTGAAATGAAGTATTTTGAAGTTTGGATGAAATGACAAATATTTAAAAATATATCACTATTCTTTCTTAAGAGTCAACTTTTAAAAAACATGTTTTCGAATTATGAAATCATTTTAATCATGGTTTCTCAGCCTTATGTTCATTACCGTCCCCTAGAAAAGCTCTTTAGATAATTTTTCTAATCACTCTCTCTGAAATTTTAATACCATAGATGTACTACATTCTTGTTCATGTACATAGGTCTGTGCTTTATTATATAAAAACTGTAAAACTGCCTCCAACTTTTGCTCCTTCGTGAATGATATGTTCTCCTTGAGGATGCATAATTTAAATTTTAAAAAATTAATTTATCTTTGGCTGTGCTGGGTCTTCATTGATGCACACGGGCTTCCTCTAGTTGAAAGTGGGAGCTACTTTCTAGTTGCAGAGTGGGGGCTTCTCACTGAGGTAGCTTTTCTTGTTGCAGAGCACAGGCTCTAAAGCAAGTGGTTGTGGCGCACAGGCTAGCTGCCCCATGGCATGTGAGATCTCAGTTCCCAGACAGGGATCGAACCTGCATCCCCTGCACTGGCAGATGGATGCTTAACCACTGGGGAAGTCCCCATGGTTTAAATTATTTTATTCATGCTGAGATTCTATAATACTCATTACTATGATTAACAGTATAGTGTTTAATTCAAGTTTTAAAATAAAAATAAATTGGTTTTTTTTTTTCCCAAATCAACAGAGGGGAAAGGGGGGGGGCGTGGATACCTGATGAATGCAATCACTGCATAGCTGAGGATCCTGAGGTCCAGACACCTGCTGGAACCCTTCTCTTCTGTCAGTACGTGGCCATGTGGGAACTAAAGCCCCATGTCTCCAGGCTCCTGCTCCTCCCAAGATAGCAAAGGCTTTGCTACCAGTAAAGTTCCACCACTGTGGGCACTACACAACTCCCACATTTGGTTTCTTATACTGAATTTTGGTAAAAGGAAACAATGTGTTTGAAAACAACATCTCCATTTTTAGGATCTGGAGATTAAACAAAACTGGTGTTCCACTTCTGTCTGGTGAAATAAGACCCAGAAATGACAGCTCCTTCCTCTTCCGAGTTCTTGGATCTTTTTGGATGACGCTTTCTTGGGGCAGGTGGCTTGGTGACTTCAGTGGCGGGAGTGTTTGAGGTGAGGGGAACTAAAGCCTTCACGGAAAGACAAAGAACTGTCGAGTTTGGGTGCCCCCCCACCCTCGCCAGATGTTTTCTTCCCATCTGCAAAGCTGGCCCCACACAATTTCTTACATGACAGAAAGGATTATTTCACGGCTAGACACCACCTTTTATTGGATCTTCAGTTACCAGTTTCCTCATGAGGGCATGGGGTCAGTCCTATCGACCCCTCTGAGAGTCGCTGTGAGCAGGATGCTGCTGAGCACGTGGTTGGGGCGCCGAGAGCACCCTTGCTGTCTTCTTCCCTCACTGGGGTCCCATGGCGGCAGGGTGGGGGCCGCCTCCCCGGTCCTGGATGAAGCTGTAAAGCAGCAGTGGTTTGTCTTTGATGCTCGTCCAGTTCTCTGGCCTTCCCTGGGTCTCTTCCAATGTCAACAGCTCTCTCAGGCCTGCCTGCTCTTAAAATAAAAACATGCTACAAACACTCTTTTCTTCCTTCATCTCTGTTGCCCTGATGTTTCAGATTTAAGCACTTCACAGGAAGGTCTGAATGACTAATAGGTCTAATCTTCCTCAAGATATTTGGGTCTTCAAAGAAAAAAGTGAATTGATAATTATTAGCATATGAGGAAATTATTTCTTACAGAAAAGCTTTTTAGTAAGCCTTAATCCTTTTCTACTCCTAGAAAATACAGGCTCTCCATGGAGGAAGGCTTAGCCTACGTGTAGAAAACATAGGCTTCTACAGATCACGTGGTCATAAATTGAGTGGTTGGATCAGAGTATAATTTTTTCCTTGTCATGAGATTTTGGATCTTTTTCTCGAGTTTCTTTTCTTGAGTTGACTGTAAATAATTCCTTTTTCCTGAAAAGTGAATGAAATGAAGGACAGAGACTTTGGATTTTTATCTGTTCTCCAGAACACTGTTCTGAGGATGTGTAACCAGTGATTTCCTCTAGTACATAATTAAAATTAGCAGTGGGTATCCTGCTATGAGAGTTCAGTTTCAGAAATCATCAGAACTCACTCCCTCTGTCCTTCCTGCTTGGGCTCAAACTTTGGACACATGTTCCTTCTTCACAGTTGTTGGTCATTGAGACCTTTTATCATCTTTTGGGACTCTTGCCACCTGCTCCTTCCTTCCCATTCTCAGTGCCCCTTCATATTCTTCTACCTGCTTTATTGCCAAGCTTCTAACTGGCCTTCCTACTTCCGGACTGCCCTCCAACACTGGCGTCAGACTGTTCCTTCTTGCATTCTGATTTTACCTTGTCACCACGGTCCTCTGAAACATCCACCATATCAAGATTAAAGTCTTCCCAACTTCACGTTTCTCCAGACATTGGCTCTGCTCAAATCTGTCTTCTGCTTTAAAAATTAGTCATATTCTTTACTCAGGCCATTTTTCTCACCATGCAATGTAAACAGGCATTGTCTGTTCTAACTTCCTCTGTATTTGCACTCAGATCATTCCTCTTGGCTTGGAAGGGTCCTTCCCAAGTTTCCAGCCCTTTCCCTCCTGCCTTTTCCATAAAACTTTCCTTGACCATTCTAGCATTTATGCTCAACTGTCTTTTTTTTTTTAATTTAAAGTGCTTATACCAGGATTACACTTCCTTTGCTTTTCTCATAGCATCTAACATTATTCAAGGAAATAAACAGGCAAATCTTTCCTGGATGAGTAACTGAAAAGATGTTTCTAACTTGAAACGTTCAGAACCTGTTATGGAGGACAAAAAGTGAACTGGAATGCAGACTTTACTCACTATGTGGACTTCCGACACTATGAGCTTTGATGACAACAGAATGAAAGTAATTGCTGAGCACAGATAAATCCCAGCACCCAGCCTTCCGACACTAGGGCTGCTCATAACCCACAGTACCCGTGTGTGGAGCCGTACTTGAGCGGCGCAGGCAGGATGGTTTGGTAGTTGTAGTGCTGCTGCTGCTGGCTCAGAATCTGCAGCTGCAGGAAGAGCTGCTGCTGCTGGAGCAGCCGGGCATAGTTGGAGTCCATCTGCGGCTCATTCCTCTCCCCCTTCTGATCTGGCGGAATGTACTGGTGGTACTTCAGCTTCTTCACCCGGGGCTTGGGGTCTTTGCACTTTTTGCTACGGTGTTTGTCGTTCGGATTCTTGGGATGGCTTTGCTATTTTCGAGAAAAAGACAGAACATTTTAAGAGAAAGCAGTCTATTCTTCTGTGTGCATATCTGATTTGTAAAGAAAAAGTAATGCACCTTGGAAATTGGGATCGCCTCTCTGGAAAGCAATACACTAAACACATTTCAGGAGCTGTGAGAACATTCATGTGCTCCCTGTGACCAAAAATCTTGCTCCTAAGAACTTACTTCTCCTGCTGCATTGTTCCCTTACTAAGGGCAAGATGCTCAGTTCTGCATCATCTATGCAAGTTCAACAAACATTTAATTTGGGTCCTGTGTAGACACTGCCTAGTGCTTACAAATTACTATCTCCTTGTGAAAAACAGGCTTCACACTAAACATACAATAGGGAAATGATTAAGTGTATTTCACTTAATCACAAATATAACTTAAATCTTTTATATTCTGCAAATATTTTATGATCATTAAAATCTACGGTGAATACATAAAAGCAGAAAAGTGCTTCTAATTGAGAATAAAGCAGAATATAAAGCTATGAATTTCTATGGCAAATACACACAAAAAATGCTGAGTGATGTGAACATGAATTTAAAACATTATTTCCAAAATATTACATTTTTATTTTGAAAAATGGGGTGTGAGACCCTGTCTTATGGTTAAGAATCAGATGACTCTTCTGGGTTTTCATATCCTTCATTTATAAGTTATCATATCAGTTTCTACTTTTTAATATTCATATTGTAAGATAAATTCATCTTTTTAAAAAATGGTCCACAACAAAACAAAAACAACACAAAACAACAAGGTATAGGAAACTGTTTCTAAGATGCTTTAGGTACAAAAAGATGCTGGGGGTTGTGGGACAAGGATGGAAGAGCTGATTTTACTGGCACAGTTGCACAGACACTCTTTGGAATTTCTGGCTCCGATACTAAATGATGGAATAGGGTGAAATATACTGATCTGTGCCCTGAAGGCACGGACACCTCGCCACACTGATGAACCAGCCTGGAGTAGCAAGAGCCTTCTCTCCAGGAAGGTCAAGGACAAATGCAGGTCCTGGGGACAGAGGGGAGTGAGGAATACGCTCAGGCTAACTGCCTCCAAGGAGGAGCACCTCAGCTAAATGAGAAGGAAGGACAAAGGCCAGACAGGGATTCAGAGACAGGGTCCTGACCTTGTTACAGCCTCCCTTCTTTGGGCCTCAGTATCCTCACCTGAAAGGTGCTGAGAGGCTTAGCTAGCTCTCTGAGGTCTTTTTTTAGTTCTAAAAGTTTGTGATCTGTGTTCTGCTCGTTTTGGCAAAAGCCACATCTGAAATGATTAGACTATTCCTCAGGTTACTACTCCCCCTCCTTTATTTAGCAGTTCTAAATCCACATTAGAAAACTATTTTGACCAAGTAAAATGCAAGGAACAGTGCCATAAATCTGCAGCTTCTCTGAAGAACAAACTGAGCTGTATCAGGCCAAATCTACTAACAAAAAAAAACAAAACAAAACATATTTTCTTCTTGAAAACCTTTAACCTGTCACATAATATATCTGCAATACTGCTGAATTTGACCTTGTGTATACAAGTCTGAAATCACATCACCATTACAGACATCTGTGTGTGAGATTCATGAGTCCCAAGTGCTGAAGTCTTTCTCTTTCTCCCCCGTGAGTTCCGTCTCACTGGCCTGGGTGGAAGCTGAACTGGGAACTGCTGATAAAATGATTTCTAGACTCTTTCCGCATTGCTGCAGTTGTTTTATACAGACTGAATTTTGTGCTGTTCTTCTGTGACCGTCAAACGACAGGTCCTTTGTTGAAGGTGGTGGTTTCAGTTATGAAGGCTGGGGTGAGCAAGTCCTTCTGAGGTTTTGTTTTCAAGGCTTGACTAAAAGGCAGGCTGGGCAATGTGGACACAGCCTCTGTCCTCCGTGCTCAGGACTAGAGACCACAGTTGAAGGTGAAGTCGCTGAGGGTTGCACGCATACAGGGTACCTACCTTCACCAGTGCTGGCCCGGGCTTCGCTGAGGACGTGGTGCTTGGCGGGAGGACAGGTGCTGTGGACCGTGGTGGGGGCTGATCCGCAGTAGGAGTTTTCAAGAATTCAGGAACTGCTGGGGACACTGGAGTAAACTGGAGGAAAAGGCAGAAGGGAGACAAGTCTGTGAAATCATTAACAGTGAAAACAGAAAAGCTAGAAAAGAAACAGAAGAAAAATATAGTATTATGTCTGAGACCTAGATGGTAGAATAACTTGCTTTACATCCATTGAGCCAATGATTTAGTCTTTGCCCTGATAGCAACGAAAAGCTAAAGCTAAATAAGGCTGGATTCACAAAACTCTAGTGTTTTCTCAGAACCGCCCTTTTTTGGCAGAAGGAAAGTCCAAGACTCATAAAAATGATCAAAACAGGACACGGTACTCAAAAAGTTTTCTTCCACTATAGGTCACACTAATCTGGGCTAATTCAGACATGATGTTTAGTCGTCATTACTGGCCCATGAATCCCCTCGACCTCACCCCAGGTCCGTGGTCAGGCAGCCTCTGGTAAGAAAGCTTCCGTTTCCTGTAGGCCAAATCCATGCACGTGTCCTTAAAGGTGCTCGACAGCTTCTGTTCCCGTTTCCAAACCTGATTAGTGCTCTTGTTAACCACCGCCTCCCAGTTCTTGCAACAGAAGAAAATCTGAAGAATATATTCTAATAGGACTGACCTGTGCATTGACAGTCCCCTCACACTTAGAGCAAAAAGTGAATTTGTTGCCTAGGCCAAATTAAGCAATTACTGAATCTCAATTTGGGGTCATATATTAATAAAGGAAGCATCAACAGCCCCCCAAAACTATTCCCACTAGCAATCTTCTGTAAGTACAGTGTAAGTATTCATTTACTTGAAAGAGAGAGTACTGTTATAATCAATCAGTTAAATGTTGCACATTGATTACTACTTGGACCTTGCCTTGTCTTAAGAGAAAATGTCTTTATCATTTCTATTTCTCTGAACAACTCTAAAGTTCATTACAACAATCAAAATCAGTTCTCTTGTTGAAGTATCTGGGTTTAAAAATAGCAAACTGTATTTTCCCTCCTTAAAATAAATGACCTGAAAACTCAGAGGGCTACTAGCTGCAAGAAATATGAAGCTTGGCACATACTGTCTCATCTGTTCTGAAGTTGCTCAGTTGTGTCTGACTCTTTGCAATCTCATGGACTGTGTAGCCCACTAGGCTCTTCTGTCCATGGAATTCTCTAGGCAGGAATACTGGAGTGGGTTGCCATTCTCTTCTTCAGGGGATCTTCCCAACCCAGGGATCACACCGAAGTCTCCTGCGTCTCCTGCATTGCAGGCAGATTCTTTACTGTCTGGCACATACTAGTTACTCAATAAATATTTGTTTAATGGGTGAATGGAAATTCCTGGTGGCGTTACTCATGCTGGGTCACTCCAGGCCTGATAAGCCTGGGAGATGTGGGTGGGTGCAGTCAGGTGTCCATGCCCATGTCACTTCTCTCCCTGAACTGTGTTTTCACTTTGTCATTGATTTACGTTTTTAAGTAACTATTAGTTAACAGTAAGTGTTGATGATACAAAAGACCTGACTTTTTAAAGGTGGCCACACTCAATTTCATTTTCAAACAGAAATGAAGGGACTCCTCCATGAGTCTTGACACCTATGTTCCAGGGTGACTTCTGTCCCCAAAGAGCCCTGAGACGGCTGGCTCCTCAGCGAACCTCTGACGTGCAGTGAATGATGATGACCTGCTGATCTCTGCTTTAAGGGATGTGGCTTTATGTCACCTATTTCTCTTTCATGTACTTTTTTTGTTTTGTTTGGAAATGCGAATACTTATCTTTGGGTCAGTTTTCACTCAGGGGAAGAACATTCTTTGGCTATTAAATAACTGGCATATGAAGCAGAACCAGATATTTGAATTTTTAAATATATATATGTATTTCCTTGCAGATAAATTCTACTAACCTAGCACACTATTTTACCAGTCTAGCCCCTATTGACTGATATGATAGTAATGATTTATGAGAGAGCAGTCTTAATAAATGTGGTATCAACTGTAATATTTATGAAAATGTATGGCCTCTATTTCTAGACCTTGTCTGACTGACTTCCGCCTTAATGCTCCCATCTTTTACCTTTTTTGGCATTTTAGTTTGACTCTGCTACCTAGAAAACTAGACTCCCGCATAACTCAACTGAGAGAAACTGATTGTTAATTTTACCTAATGGGAAGATAAATTCTGGTTAAAAAGGGAGAAATATCTAAATGCTTCTTTACATATTGCTGGTCTTTTTTATGTGCCTTAGAAAGGAAACCTCCACCCTCCTACTCTCCCATCTTCCATCATATATCTAGATGTTGGAATTCCAGTGGCTACAATTACCCCGAAAGTCTCAATATTATTACTTTTGAAATGAAAGTATTCCAAAAAGGACTAAAAGAATATCCAAGGCATAGAGGATACTGCACTTATTTTGTTCCACAGTAAATTGAGCAATATGTTAAAATCTTAATGCTTCATCGACATCAAGATCTAAATTTACCTTATGGACTATTAAAAATTTAATCTCAAAATGACGGAGAATCTTTTCTCCAAAAAAACAAAAAAGTTGCAAACTTTGTTTTACTGGATCTGATACACTGTTCTTTTCACAACTTCTGGTCTCATGAAAATGGTTGTCATTTTAACACGAAATATCAGGAAAACATTATTTTTAAATGATGGATTTAATATAATTTACAATTTACATAAAACTCAACAGAAAGCACTTCAAATATTAAAGACTGGAGAAGGAAATGGCAACCCACTCCAATATTCTTGCCTGGAAAATCTCATGGACGGAGAAGCCTGGTAGGCTATAGTCCACGGGGTCGCAAAGAGTAGGACACGACTGAGTGACTTCACTTTCTTTCTCATATTAGAAATCACTATAGAAAAGTTTGCTACGAAAGAAAAAAGTTAAGTTCAGAGCCAGTGTGTAAGCTGATTAGAGTTTTATAATGTTTCAGGTATCTGCACTGGCTTCTTCTGAAAAGATGATATACTTGCCAAAGACCAATCATTCATCTCTGGTAAGTTCCTTTTTCATTAGAATTTCTTTACACAATCTGGAGGGATGGAAACTAGATATTTAAAAACAAAAGTGTTTTGTACTGTAGACTTTAAATCTACAATAAATGTGTTTTCAACTTAGGATGCAGCAGAGATCTTAAGATGGCAATACGCAAATAAGAAATTCAAGATGCAATTATTCTTTAAATATTTACATATTCCAAGCCTCAGATAAAATGAATCAAATACAAATAAAAAATATATGCTTTGTATATTTAGCAGATGGATAGTTTATGTAAAATTCTAGCTTTGTTAAAACGTATCACCTAACACTGACCCCTTGTTTCTGTATTACATAGTTGTAAGTTTAAGCATGTCATTTATAGAATAAATAACTGAACATTAAAATCCACTGGCATGGTAGCTAGAGGACATTCGGTTGGTACTTGAATACCTTATAGTAGTGAGGACTGACATGAGTCACTCATTTTAAAAAATCTATTATTTTTAAAAATGGTGGTAAAACAATGCAGTAAGATTAGACCTCAATTACAAGAAAAAAACTATTAAAAATTCCAACATATGGAGGCTGAACAAAACGCTTCTGAATAACCAACAAATCACAAAAGAAATCAAAAAAGAAATCAAAATATACATAGAAACGAATGAAAATGAAAACACAACAACCCAAAACCTATGGGACACTGTAAAAGCAATGCCAAGGGGAAGGTTCATAGCAATACAGGCGTACCTCAAGAAACAAGAAAAAAATCAAATAAATAGACTAACTCGACACCTAAAGCAACCAGAGAAGGAAGAAATGAAGAATCCCAGGGTTAGTAGAAGGAAAGAAATCTTAAAAATTAGGGCAGAAATAAATGCAAAAGAAACAAAAGAGACCATAGCAAAAATCAACAAAACTAAAAGCTGGTTTTTCGAGAAGATAAACAAAATTGACAAGCCATTAGCCAGACTCATCAAGAAACAAAGGGAGAAGAATCAGATCAACAAAATTAGAAATGAAAATGGAGAGATCACAACAGACTACACAGAAATACAAAGGATCATAAGAGACTACTACCAACAGCTATATGCCAATAAAATGGGCAACTTGGAAGCAATGGACAAATTCCTAGCAAAGTATAACTTTCCAAAACTGAACCAGGAAGAAATAGAAGATCTTAACAGACCCATCACAAGCACGGAAATCGAAACTGTAATCAGAAATCTTCCAGCATAACAAAAGCCCAGGACCAGACGGCTTCACAGCTGAATTCTACCAAAAATTTAGAGAAGAGCTAACACCTATCCTACTCAAACTCTTCCAGAAAATTGCAGAAGATGGTAAACTTCCAAACTCATTCTATGAGGCCACCATCACCCTAATTCCAAAACCAGACAAAGATGCCACAAAAAAAGAAAACTACAGGCCAATATCACTGATGAACATAGATGCAAAAATCCTTAATAAAATTCTAGCAAACAGACTCCAACATCATATTAAAAAGATCATACATCACGACCAAGTGGGCTTTATCCCAGGAATGCAAGGTTTCTTTAACATCCGCAAATCAATCAATGACCTGTCTCTTGAGAAACCTGTATGCAGGTCAGGAAGCAACAGTTAGAACTGGACATGGAACAACAGACTGGTTCCAAATAGGAAAAGGAGTACGTCAAGGCTGTATATTGTCACCCTGCTTATTTAACTTATACGCAGAGTACATCATGAGAAACGCTGGGCTGGAAGAAACACAAGCTGGAATCAAGATTGCCGGGAGAAATATCAATCACCTCAGATATGCGGATGACACCATCCTTATGGCAGAAAGTAAGGAAGAACTAAAGAGCCTCTTGATGAAGGTGAAAGAGGAGAGTCAGAAAGTTGGCTTAAAGCTCAACGTTCAGAAAACTAAGATCATGGCATCTGGTCCCATCACTTCATGGGAAATAGATGGGGAAACAGTGGAAACAGTGTCAGACTTTATTTTTTTGGGCTCCAAAATCACTGCTGATGGTGATTGCAGCCATGAAATTAAAAGACGCTTACTCCTTGGAAGGAAGGTTACAGACAACCTAGATAGCATATTTAAAAGCAGAGACATTACTTTGCCAACAAAAGTCCGTCTAGTCAAGGCTATGGTTTTTCCAGTGGTAATGTATGGATGTGAGAGTTGGACAGTGAAGAAAGCTGAACGCTGAAGAATTGATGCTTTTGAACTGTGGTGTTGGAGAAGACTCTTGAGAGTCCCTTGGACTGCAAGGAGATCCGATCAATCCATCCTAAAAGAGATCAATCCTGGGTGTTCATTGGAAGGTCTGATGTTGAAGCTGAAACTCCAATACTTTGGCCACCTCGTGAGAAGGGTTGACTCATTGGAAAAGACCCTAATGCTGGGTAGGATTGGGGGCAGGAGGAAAAGGGGACGACAGAGGATGAGATAGTTGGATGGCATCACTGACTTGATGGACATGGGTTTGGGTAGACTCCGGGAGTTGGTGATGGACAGAGAAGCCTGGCATGCTGCAATTCACGGGGTTGCAAAGAGTCAGACACAACTAAGCGACTGAACTGAACTGAACTGAATACACCACATTAACAAATTGAAAGATAAAAACCATATGATTATCTCAATAGATGCAGAAAAAGCCTTTGACAAAATTTAACATCCATTTATGATAAAAACCCTTCAGAAAGCAGGAATAGAAGGAACATACCTCAACATAATAAAAGCTATATATGACAAACCAAAGCAAACATTACCTTCAATCGTGAAAAATTGAAAGCATTTCCCCTAAAGTCAGGAACAAGGCAAGGATGCCCACTTTCACCACTACTACAACATAGTTTTGGAAGTTTTGGCCACAGCAATCAGAGCGGAAAAAATAAAAGGAATACAGATAGGAAAAGAAGAAGTAAAACTCTCATTGTTTGCAGATGACATGATCCTCTACATAGAAAACCCTAAAGATTCTACCAGAAAATTACTAGAGCTAATCAATGAATATAGTAAAGTTGCAGGATATAAAATTAACACACAGAAATCCCTTGCATTCCTATACTCCAATAATGAGAAAACAGAAAGAGAAATTAAGGAAACAATACCATTCACCATTGAAACAAAAAGAATAAAATACTTAAGAATATATCTACCTAAAGAAACAAAAGACTTATATATAGAAAACTATAAAACACTGATGAAAGAAATCAAAGAGGACACAAACAGATGGAGAAATATACTGTGTTCATGGATTGGAAGAATTAATATAGTGAAAATGAGTATACTACCCAAAGCAATCTATAGATTCAATGCAATCCCTATCAACCTACCAATGGTATTTTTCACAGAACTAGAACAAATCATTTCACAATTTGTATGGAAATATAAGAAACCTCGAAGAGCCAAAGCAATCTTGAGAAAGAAGAATGGAACTGGAGGAATCAACCTGCCTGACTTCAGGCTCTACTACAAAGCCACAGTCATCAAGACAGTATGGTACTGGCACAAAGATAGAAATACAGATCAATGGAACAAAATAGAAAGCCCAGAGATAAACCCATGCACCTATGGACATCTTATCTTCGACAAAGGAGGCAAGAATATACAATGGAGAAAAGACAATCTCTTTAACAAGTGGTGCTGGGAAAACTGGTCAACCACTTGTAAAAGAATGAAACTAGAACACTTTCTAACACCATACACAAAAATAAACTCAAAATGGATTAAAGATCTAAGCGTAAGACCAGAAACTATAAAACTCCTAGAGGAAAACATAGGCAAAACACTCTCCGACGTAAATCACAGCAGGATCCTCCACGACCCACCTCCCAGAATATTGGAAATAAAAGCAAAAATAAACAAATGGGACCTAATTAAAATTAAAAGCTTTTGCACAACAAAGGAAACTATAAGCAAGGTGAAAAGACAGCCTTCAGAATGGGAGAAAATAGCAAACGAAGCAACAAACAATTAATCTCAAAAATATACAAGCAACTCTTGCAGCTGAATTCCAGAAAAATAAACGACCCAATCAAAAAATGGGCCAAAGAACTAAACAGACATTTCTCCAAAGAGGACATACAGATGGCTAACAAACACATGAAAAGATGCTCAACATCACTCATTATTAGAGAAATGTAAATCAAAACCACAATGAGGTACCATTTCACACCAGTCAGAACGGCTGCTATCCAAAGGTCTATAAGCAATAAATGCTGGAGAGGGTGTGGAGAAAAGGGAACCCTCTAACACTGTTGGTGGGAATGCAAACTAGTACAGCCACTATGGAGAACAGTGTGGAGATTCCTTAAAAAACTGGGAATAGAACTGCCATATGACCCAGCAATCCCACTGCTGGGCATACACACCGAGGAAACCAGAATTGAAACAGACGCGTGTACCCCAATGTTCATCGCAGCACTGTTTACAATAGCCAGGACATGGAAGCAACCTAGATGTCCATCAGCAGACGAATGGATAAGGAAGCTGTGGTACATATACACAATGGAATATTACTCAGCCATTAAAAAGAATACATTTGAATCGGTTCTATTGAGATGGATGAAACTGGAGCCCATTATACAGAGTGAAGTAAGCCAGAAAGAAAAACACCAATACAGTATACTAATGCATATATATGGAATTTGAAAGATGGTAATGATAACCCTATATGCGAGACAGAATAAGAGACACAGATTCATAGAACAGTCTTATGGACTCTGAGGGAGAAGGTGAGGGTGGGACGTTCTGGGACAATAGCATTGAAACATGTATATTATCATATGTGAAACAGAACACCATTCCATGTTCGATGCATGTGACAAATGCTCAGGGCTGGGGCAATGGGATGACCCAGAGGGATGGGATGGGGAGGGAGGTGGGAGCGGGGTTCAGGATGGGGAACACATGTAAACCCATGGCTGATTCATGTTAATGTATGGCAAAAACTACTACAATATTGTAAAGTAATTAGCCCCCAACTAAAACAAATAAATTTATTAAAAAAAAATGGTGGTAAAATATATGTTAAGATAAAATTTACCAATTAAACCATTTTAAAGTGTGTAACTGTATATCATTAAATACATCCACACTGTTCTGCAACCATCACTGCTATTCATTTTCAGAACTTTTTCATCATCCCTAACTGGAACTCTGTGCTCATTAAACAATATTCCATTCTCCCCTCTCCCCAGCAACCACCATCTACTTTCTATATGTACAAATTTAACTACATTTAGAGTGGAATCATACATTTTTCTTTTTGTGGCTGGCTTATTTCACTTAGTATAGTGTCCTGAAGGTTAATCCATTTTGTAGCTTGTGTCAGAATTTCCTTCTTCTTTTTTAAAAATTTATTTATTTATTTTAATTGGAGGCTAACTACTTTACAATATTGTAGTGGTTCTTGCCATACACTGACATGAATCAGCCATGGACAATTTCCTTCTTTTCAAGGCTGAGTAATACTCCACTGTGTGTATACCACATTTTGTTTATCCATTCATTTGTTGATGGACACATGGGTTACTTTTAATGCTGCTAGAAGCATGGGTGTACAAACTGACGTTCAAATCACTGCTTTAGTTCTTTTGGCCATATACCCATAAATGAAATTGCTGATAAGGTAATTCTATTTTTAATTTTTTGAGGAACTGCCATACCATTTTCTATAGCAATTTGCACCATTCATTTCACAATTCCACCAATAGCGAACAAGGATTCTAATTTCTCCACACCCTTGCTGACAACTGGTTAGTTTCTGTTCGTTTTGATATTTGCTATTCTAATGGTATGAGGTGGTATCTCATCGTGGTTTTGATTTGCATCTCTAGCAAGTAGTGTTGTTGAGCATCATTTCATTTGTTTGTTAGTCTTTATACAGCCTCTTTGAAGAAATGTTTATGCAAGTCCTTTGCCCATTTAAACATCAGGTTTTTTTTCCTGTTATTTGTGAGAGTTCTTTATATATTCTGAATATTAGCCCCTTACTGGATACATGATTTGCAGATCTTTTTCCTCCCATGCTGTGGGTTGCTTTTCACTCTGTTGATAGTGTGCTTTGATGCAGGTTTTAATTTTGATGAAGCCTAATCATCTATTTTTTCTTTTGTTTCCTGGTGTCATATCTAAGAAATCATTGCCAAATTCAGTGTCATGAGGCTTTCTCCTATTTTTTTTTTTCCCCTCAGAGTTTTTAACAGTTCTAGCTCTTATGTTCAGGTCTTTGATCATTTTGAGTTATCTTTACATATGGTGTTAGGTTAAGGATCCAACTTCATTCTTTTGCATGTGGACATCCAGTTTTCTTAACACTGTTTGTTGAAAAGACTGTCCTGTTTCCTTGAGACTGAGTGACCTTAAAATCATTTGACCATATATGTGAAGACTTATTTCTGGGTTTTTGATTCTGTTCCATTGGTCAATGTGTCTCTTTATGCCTAAACCACACTGTTTTGTGATTGGGATTTTGACAGGAAGTGTACTGAATCCATAGATTACTTTTCAGTAGTATTGACATCAGCACAATGTTAAATTTTCTAATCCATGAGCATGTCTTTACACTTGTGTGTTTGGTTGACTTTTTGCAGTGATTCCTTTCTCATTTCCTATAGATATACATCCTATAGACATTTTCTGTGTTGTTACCATGTGAATTATACATGACATCCTAAAGCTATGACATCTAACTTATATTGATACCAATTTCAATTATATACAAGAACTACTTTTATAGCCACATCCCCGCACTTTATATTATTGTCACAAATTACATCATTATGTATTATGTAGCCATTAACAGATTTATAATTTTTTGTGCATCTGTTGTTTAAATTGCTTAAATCCCATAGAAAATAAAAAGTGGAGTTATATACAGAAATTATAATAATACCATTCCTTATATTTGTCCATGTATTTACTTTTTACCAGAGAACTTCATGTCTCTGAATGGCTTTGAGTTAACTGTGTAGCATCTGTTCATTTCAACTTATGGACTCTCTAGCATTTCTTATAGGGCAAGTCTAATGATAATGAACTCCTTTGATATTTGTCCGGCTTTGTTGTTTTAATTTCTCACTCAGTTATGAAGGACAGTTTGGCTGATACAGAGTTCTTGGCTGACAAATTTTGTTTCAGCACTTAAATATATCATCCAAATATGTCTTCTGGCCTGCAGTGTTCTTCTGAGAAATCCACTTATATTCTTATTGGGGAATTTCCTCTTATATGTGATGTGACTTTTCTTGCTGCTTTCAAGATTCTGCCTTTGACTTTTGATAGTTTGATTATATAATGTGTCTCAGTATGAATCTCTTTAGGTTTATTCTCTTTGGAGTTCATTGAGCTTCTTGGGTTCGTATGTCCATTTCTTGCCTCAAATTTGCGAAGTTTTGGGCCATCATTTAAGTTAATTTCTCTGCCCCTTTTCTCTTCTGGGACTCCCATAATGCCCCAACTGACCAGCTTGATGGTATCTCACATGTCCCTTAGGCTCTGTCTACTTTTTTCATTCTCTTCATCCTTAGACTCCATAACTTCAAATGATCTGTCTTCAAGTTTGCTGTCTGAGTCTGCTGTTGACACTCTCTGATGGACTTTTCAGCTCCATGATTTTTTAAAAACAGCTTTTGTTGATATTCTCATTTTGTTCATATACTGTTTCCCTGATTTCTTTCAGTTCATTGCTTGTGTTTTCCTTTAGCTTTTTGAGCCTGTTTAAGACAGTTATTTAAAGTCTTTGTTTAGGAAGTCTGACATGTTTCTTCAGGGATAGTTTCTAGAGATTATTTTGTTGCTTTGAATGGGCTATATTTCCCTGTTGCTTTGTATGCCTATTTTTTTCTTTTAGTTGTATCTTTGGTTTAAAATTGGGCATGCGAAAAAACATCCACCTCTCCCAGTCTTTGCAGACTGTTGTTGAAGACCTTCACTAATTTTACGGGCCTCGCAGGTCTTCATTTCTCAGAGTCTCATCCTGACTTCTCTGGGCATTAAGAGTTCTATTGTATTCCCTCAGTTGGGAAGATCCCCTGGAGAAGGAAATGGCAACTCACTCCAGTATTTTTGCCTGGGAAATTACAAGGACAGAGGAGCCCAGTGGGCTACCGTCCATGGGGTCACAAAGAGTCTGGCAAGACTGAGCAACCAACACTTTCGTTGTGTTCTTTGATCTGTAATCTGTTGCCCTCAGGTGTCTGTGGGTCTGCGGTTACTCTACAGTTTTCACATGATAATGGCTCCTGCCACCACCTTCTATAGCTTCTGCTAGCCTGAGATCCAGACTGTGCACTTTCCCCAGTCTGAGTCAAACAAATCAGAAACTAGTCCCTCAACTAGCCCACAACAGGCCAGAATACTGCAAACAAGTTCTGCTCTACTTCCATCCTGAGGGAGGGAACTGGGTATTGGCACTTCCTTTGTGCCATGCTAAGAGTGGGAAAAGACCCTGATGCTAGGGAGGATTGGGGGCAGGAGGAGAAGGGGACGACAGAGGATGAGATGGCTGGATGGCATCACCGACTCGATGGACACGGGTTTGGGTGGACTCAGGGAGTTAGTGATGGACAGGGAGGCCTGGCGTGCTGTGATTCATGGGGTCGCAAAGAGTTGGACATGACTGAGCGACTGAACTGAACTGAAGAGTGGGAAAGGATGAGTGAAAACACCATGGCATGTTCTATGTTTTTGAATGTGGCTTTTTCTTAATTGGGTGTTTGGTTGATGTAGATCTCTGACTGGTTTCCAGAGCTCTATAAAATTATTTTAGCCTGTGGTTTACTTACTGCTTCTGTGAGACAATGAAGGCCTGGACCTTCCTTTGCTGATGTCCATTATCTTTTATAGTGAGATAGTGGTAAGTATGCAAATATATGTGTAACAGTGTCAATGTGAATCTATTCATTTAGTATTTCTGATTTTTTATAGTTCAATTATAACCAATACTATGAATGATTATAAAGTAGAACCACACAGCAGAAGAGTGATTAGTCAGAGTATCAACTATTCTAATCATTAATGAATTTGTTACTTTTGTGGTAACTTCATAACAATTTCATATACTTTAGGATCAACTTTGGAAAACCTAGAGCCAATGTCCACTTTTTAAAAATACAGTCCTCTTTATAAAGTTGTCACATATTATTTATTATATTCTACAGAATCATGTGGAATGTCTATTGCAACCTTGGTGTGACCATGTTGGTGATTCACAAGTTGGTTAAAGTGCCTCTTAGGGGTCAGAATGTGAAAGTATAATAAATAGTAAAATTACTGTTATTCATTTTTGGTATATGAACTATGTGAGACTATACAGTGGTCAAAAAAATGTTATGTATGTATTTATTAGGTTATGTATATACTTCTTAGGCAACAGAAATAATAATTGTCACTATCAATCATAACAGGATAACACAAGATGATGTGCTGGAAAATAGTCTTAAGAAGAGTATCACACTGCTGGCCTAATTAGAACAAAGTCATTAGTTCAAATCCTATGCAGGCCAGACAGATGCTTTTTCATGACATCTGCTCCAGATAATACATGCAGAGTAAGTTGTTCACTGCGTGAACGACATTTAAGCAAGCGCTCAGCAAACACTGGCCATTATTATCATCATCTCAATTATATTCAATAAAGGTTTATTTATTAATAAAGTGAGAAAGGCCTATTCTGCATAATGCACTATTTTAGGCACTTTCCTGTTGGTCACAGAACTGAGTCAAGAACTGGGATGGAAAACAACCTCGCAGTTAACGTTGGAACTCAGCTCAAAACTCCATGAATAGTGGCAGACTCCTTCCTCATGATATATAAGTTATAAAAAGCATAACTGAAGGAGTGATAATAGAAATTACAGTCAATGTCTTTGATGTTCTACTCAGGCCTTTATTGATAAGTATTTGCAATGAAAGCTAGTCTAACTTTGATTATTTATTATGTGTATACCTGGCTTACATATTAGACCTTGCTCATTCTCTTTGTTAGCTTAAACCTAAAATTTCTCTATTATCTGGCAAAAGGTCATCTACCTGAACATTACTTGAAACAATGGGAAAAATATTTTACCAAATTCCCTTAAGCTTGTCTTCTTGAAGATACAGAGTAAGAGATGAACAAGGTTCCTTTCAGTACTATTTGAATTTGAAAATGAACACAGATCCTGTCAGATCATACTTACAGTTAAACAATCTGGGTGTTTATAATAAATGATTATTTAAATGACTTAAATCACTGAAAGAAAAAAAGTCCAGTGTCACAGCTCCTGGTACACACGTGTGGCTTGCTGTTCTTAATTTTCTACAGCTTTCCATTGTTCAAGAGTTGCCTCAGCGTAAAATAGAGCTCTAGTATGTGATGTGTGTTTTATTAATATTTTGCCAAATTCCTTTCCAGATGTACTTTGATCAGAATTAAAAAGACAAAAGTCCAAAGAAAAGCAGTTTTAGTCTCTTAACAGACCACACATAAATACATATTTCAAAGAATTTACATTTTGAAGGAAGGATGTAGTGGTACATTGTTCACATTGTGAGGTCATTAGCTTTTTAGCACTGGGATTGTAAAAGTGCTTGAAAAATGTTTTTTGTGCAGATATTATGTGTTAAAAAAATTTTTTGGAGGAAATGTTTCTTTTATTTGAATACTTTTCCTGTAGGACTTAAACTTCTGGTATCTATTTGTGTATTCTGGAAAAGAATTAAGGAGACTATATGTCATGAGACATTTTGTAATAAAGCAAGGCATGTAGAAATCTTGAGCCTAATTTTCTCTCAACTAATTATCCATAAGTATAACTTTTGAAGAACCTTAAATTCTCTGAATAAGTCTTGGACTTTATATGAGGCCAAGTAAGAAAAAAATTGAACAGGAAAATTAGAAGAGTGTGTTTAAGCCACAGGATTAAATGTGTAGCATAAAGTGATCATCAATCACCATATGAAAAAACCTGGTTCAGGTAAACAAGAAGCAAAGTAAAATCTCTGTCAGAGCCACTTAAAAGTGTGGTCTGTGGACCTCAGTTACCTGCCAGTGACAAGGACAGAAGTCTCAGGAAAGCTGATGTCACTCCACTTACTTTATATTACAAAAGGATTAGTCCACAATACATTGGAACTTAAACTATATGAAAAAAACAAACATATTATCCCTTCACTACAGGCAATTTGAGGACCACTGGTCTATAGTAACTAAATTCACCATCAAATTCCTATACTGAATTTCCTTTTTCTGAATTTCCATTTTAAAGATTAAAAACTCAGAATCTCAAAGAACATCCAAAACAAAATGAGGGCCTATCCCTGCTCTCTGGAAACTTGTCTAATGAGAAGCAATGTTTTTGGGTATTGATGTGCATGCATGCAAAGTTGCTTCAGTCGTGTCTGACTCTGTGCGACCCTAAGGCTGTAGCCTGACAGGCTCCTCTGTCCATGGGATTCTCTAGGTAAGAATACTGGAATGGGTTGCCATTTCCTCCTACAGGGGATCTTCCCAATCCATGGATCAAACCCACATCTCTTATGTTGCAGATGTGGCAGGCGGGTTCTTTACCATTAGTGCCACCTGGGAAGTCCTTCAGGTATTAATACTTTCCCTTAAACTACAAATGTGAAAGTAATTATATTTAGGAAGATTAATACATTTTACTTATATATCAAGTGAGATATCTAGACAAATTTTAAAAATAAACATGAGATAACAGTGAAAATAAAGTACAGAATTTCCCAAAGTAAAACCTAGTATCACTTCAAGACACAAAAGCCACAGATTTTACAGGCATCATAAAATTGGCCTCTGTAGTTGATTAAAAAGACAAAAACAAATATCTACAACATACTTACAATCCTACTTAAGGATTATCTTTCTCTGACATCAGTATAGTACAGTTAACATGGAGATGCTTATTTAATTACATGAATAAGAATAAAGTGTATAATTAATATTAAGAATCTTTGTCAGATTCCTTACTTATAAATAGTAAAATACTGAAAGGGGATTTTATAAAGGACACACAATTTAAGAAAGTTTCAAGGTATATAGTACAGGAATTATGTAATGGGGAAGGTGCCGTAAGCCAGCCCTGATTCTAGGCTCTTTTACTTGAATGTATAAGTAGGAAACATACCATTCTCTAAAGTGGGTCTTTTTCCAAAGGCACTAGTGACAAATAAAAAGCAGACAGAAGTGGCATTGGAGCAACACTAAAGAGTGTTATGAAAATTAATGTTTAAGTTCATGAATGACTTCAGGCTTCATGTGTGCAGCACTGGCAATAAATAGGCTGTATGTATTCTTCAAGAAACACAACTGTTCTCCCTTTTGTTTTTCCTTCAAGGAATTCTGGAATGTCAGCCCACTGGTGGGACTGCCTCTGATTGAAGTTTCTCACTTATAAACTTACAGTTTCTTACAGGTGGAACCATCATGAAGCTGTTACCAGGCAGATAACTGAGGTGACAGAAATTCTCTATTACTAAAAGCTGCTGCTGCTAAGTCGCTTCAGTCGTGTCCGACTCTGTGCAACCCCATAGATGGCAGCCCACCAGGCTCCGCCGTCCCCGGGATTCTCCAGGCAAGAATGCTGGAGTGGGTTGCCGTTTTCTTCTCCAGTGCGTGAAAGTGAAAAGTGAAAGTGAAGTTGCTCAGTCGTCCGACTCTTAGCGACCCCATGGACTGTAGCCTACGAGGCTCCTCCATCCGTGGGATTTTCCAGGCAAGAGTACTAGAGTGGGGTGCCATTGCCTTCTCCACTAAAAGCTAAGACCATGCTAATAGCTGTCTGATGTCCTGACCTACTCAGACAGAAACAAGAGAACAAACAACCCAAATGGGTAAGTAGAACTGTTTTCTAATGGTATTAACTTGCATATTTGACATTCCTTTTAGCCCTATTTTTAAAGCTCAAAACCAGGGTGCAGCCAATATGTAAGAACAGTAGGGGCTGGTCGCTGACCCTCATCTTTCTTCCAGGTCAGGTTCCAGTGAAGCTGAGGGGCCAGTCACACTTGCCCTGTAAACTCTGACAGGAGAGTATAAAGTGTAGCTCCTCCGACTACCTCAGACAGCTCCAAGTGGGAGACAAGCTGGCATCATGGGATGCAGTATGGGAGACATACTGCTTCTACAAGCTGGCATCAGTCATTGCTCATGGTGCTGAATTCAACTAAGCGCTCTTTCTGTACCAGGCCCTGTGCTAGCTGTTAATGTTGAAACACACAGTCCCTAACAAATAGATATTCATGAATGAGAAGAAATGCTGTAAGAAAATATGCAAACATTTTTAATCCCCAAACTTTCATACTGCTCTGAACCGGGGCCTCCCCTGGTGAAAGGGTGAGGGCAGATAATTGCTAAATTCCTGTAGAATTCAAAAATTCTATGATGCTTGGTTTTAGTAAGAACATTTTCTACTGAACTTGACTCATCACATTAAGTAGTTCAACAGTCTTGACTTTTAAAATAACTAAATACTATTAAAATTTCAGTAAGGGAAAAACATGATAAAAAGGAAAAACAAATTATGTGCAGCATGAGAGTTCTTATAAAACCAAAAGAAACACAAACACTCATTGAAGAAATAAGAAATGTGAATTTCCAATGCATTAGATTCTTTTGCATGTATTAGATTGAATACTCATATATAATCTGATGCATAGTAGGTGCTTGATAAATATTTGTTGAATAAATTCAACAACCAAAATCAAGTGGCCAAATAAAACATTCCAATCTCCAGTGTGCAGGGTTTGAAGTAATGATATTACCTATTTGTGGTAAAGACGTATTTGTGGTCACTACCATGGAACTCCTTCTTCGAAGGCAGTTGAAGTGCTTACCTTTTGCCTAACATAAGGTTTCAAATTCATTTAGTATCTAGTAATTATTCAAAGAGATAATCAGACAAGTGCCCACTATGCATGTATTAAAAAACCAAGGTGTAGTGAAAAATAGGAAACAACTCTAGGGACTTCCCTGGTAGCTCAGTTGGTAAAGAATGTGCCTGCAATGCAGGAGACTGGGGTTCAATCCCTGGGTTGGGATGATCCCCTGGAGAAGGGAATGCAACCCACTCTAGTATTCGTGCCTGGAAAATCCCATGGACAGAGGAGCCTTGTGGGCTATAGTCCATGAGATCCCACAAGTGGGACACAAATTAGTGACTAAAACACCACTAACCAACAATAAGGAATTGGTTAACAGAGATACAGTGTATCAGTTCAGTTAAATACTAAGGTATACAAGCAAGGTACACATAAGGTTACCATATGACACAGCAATTCCACTCTAAGGTATATACCCAAGAGAAGTGAAAACATATGTCCACATAAACACTTGTCTACAAGTGTTCACAGCACCATTATTCATAATAGCAAATGTCCACTAACTGATGAATAAACAAAATGTGGTATATCAACAATGGAATATTACTCAGCCATAACAAGGGATGATGTACTGATACATGCTACAACATGGATGAACCTTAAAAACATTACACCTAAGTGAAAGAAGCCAGTCACAAAAGATGAGATATTGTATGAGTCCAGAATTTATTTAAGAAAAAAAGAAGTCTGGAATAGGTAAATCCAGACAAAGTATATTGATGGTTGCTTAGGGCCAAGTGGGGTGACTCCTGATATGTACAGGCTTCTTTTGGAAAAGATGAAAGTGTTCTGGAATCAGATAGTGTGCAAATCTGTGATTATACTAGTAAGCACTGAATTATATACTTTATATGGCTGAATTTTCTCAGTGCTTTTTTTTTTTAAACAGAAATAGAAAAATTCATCCTAACATTAACATGGAATCTCAAGGGACCCCAAGTAGCCAAAACCATCTTGAAAAAGAAGAATAAAAGTTGGAGATCTCACACTTCCTGATTTCAAAATTTACTATGAAGCTCTAGTAATCAAAATAGTGTGATACTGACATAAAGATACAGATACAGGTCAATGCAAAAGAATAGAAAGCATGTAAATACATTCTCATATGTGACCAAATGATCTTTAACAACAGTGCGAAGACTGTTCAGTGGGGATGGAACAATCTTTTCAACAAATAGTGTTGGGGAAAACTGGATATCCAGATGCAAAAGAATGAAGTCGGATCTTTATCTTATATACAAAAATGAAAATCGATTAAAGACCTAAATGTAAGACCCCCAAACTATGAAAATCTTAGAACAGGATCCAATCAATTCAAAACAATCTAATTTATGACACTGAATTTGGCAATGATTTCTTAGTCTGACACCAAAAACACAGGTCACATAACCAAAAATACACAAAGAGGACTAGATCAAACTTAAAAACTTCTGTTCATTAAAGGTTACTGTCAACAGAGTGAACAGATGGGAGAAAGTATTTCCAAATCATATATCTGATAAGGGGTTAATATTGAGAACATATAAAGAATTCCTATAACTCAACAACAGAAAAGCAACCTGGTTTTAAAGAGAGCAAAGGATTTGAAAAGGGATTTCTCCAAAGATGATATACAAATGACCAAAGGCATATGAAAAGATGCTCAACATCACTAATGATTAGAGAAATGCAAATCGAAACCACAGTGAGACATCACAATCAATGGGCAGAAGACCTAGATAGACATTTCTCCAAAGATGACATACAGATAGCCAACAAAGACATTAAAAGAGACTCAACATCACAAATGATCAGAGAAAAGCAGATCAAAACTACAGTGAGGCTATCGCCTCACATGAGTCAGAATGGCCACTATCAAAAAAATTTACAAATGATAAATGCTGAAGAGGATGTGGAGAAAGAGAACCCTCCTACACTGTTAGTGGGAATGTACACTGATGCAGCCAATATGGAGAACAGTATGGAGGTTCCTTAAAAAACTAAAAATAGAACTACCATATGACTCCTGGGCATATACCTAGACAAAACCATAATTCAAAAAGATAATATGCACCCCAGTGTTCACTGCAGCAGTATTTACAATAGCCAGGACATGGAAGTCACCTAAATGTCCATCAACAGAGAAATGGGTAAAGATGTGGTACATATACACAATGGACTATTTATTAGCCATAAAAAGAAATGAAATTGTGCCATTTGCAGAGACATGGATGAATCTAGAGGCTGTCATAAAGAGTAAAGCCAGAAAAACAAGTATCTTAACACATATGCATGGAATCGAGAAAAAACGGTAGAGATGATCTTATTTGGAAAGTAGAAATAGAGACAAATGTCTAGATACCAAGGCGTGGTTGGGGTGGATGAACTGGGAGGTTGGGACTGACACATGTACACTACTGTGCATAAAACAGATAACTAGCACGGGGAACTCTACTCTGTGGAGAGGGGATATATGTATACGTATGACTGATTCACAGCAGTGTAAACCGACTATACTCCAGTTAAAAAAAGAAAACAGTGAGTATACTCAATATCTTAAAATACTATAATGGAAAAGAATCTGAAAAAAATATACATATAAATATATTTATAACAATCATTTTGCTGTCCACTTGAAACTAAAACAAAATTGTAAATTAACCATACTTCAATAAAAACAAATACAGGGAGATCACTTCATTCCACTGGAATGGCTACTATCAAAAGAACAGAAATTAACAAGTGTTGGTGAGGATGTGGAGAAATAGGAACATTTGTGCACTGGTGGTGGTTTAGTCTCTAAGTCATGTCTGACTCTTTGCGACGCTATGGACTGTAGCCCACCAGGTTCCTCTGTCCATGGGATTCTCCAGGCAAGAATATTGGAGTGGGTTGCCATTTCCTTCTCCACTGGTGGTGGGAGTGTGAAATGTTGCAACCAGTATGGAGAACAGTATGGTGGTTCCTTAAAAACAGAACTACCATATGATCCAACAATCCCACTTCTGGGTATACGCCCAAAAGAACTAAAAGCAAGGTCTCAGAGAGATATTTTCACGTTCGTGTACTCTTCATTATTCACAACAGCCAAGAGATGGAAGCAACCCCATGTTCACTGATGAATGGATAAATAAAATGTGGTATATCCATAAAATGGAATATTATGCAGCCTAACAACTGAGAGAGTTGTCACATTCTACAACATAAATGAATCCTGAGGATACTGTTAAATGATATAAGCCATATGAGATATTCAAAGTAGTCAAATTCATTGAGATTGAAGTAAAGTACTTACCAGGCCTGGGGGGATGGGGAGTTGATGTTTAATGGATTTAGCTTCAGTTTTGTAAGACAAAAATGTTCTGGAGATTTGCTGCACAACAATGTGAATACAGACTACAGGCCTGTACACTTAAAGTGGTTAAGATGGTTAAAAAGAAAAAAGGGTGAATTTTATGATGTGCGAGTTGTAACTCAAAAAAAAGTTACATGAAAAAATTGAGTTAACAAAACTGTAAAGTAAAAATGTGTACACAGAACAGGAAGAAAATGTAAAAATCTATTGAAAATGTGAATAGCTGGATTACATGTGAAAAATCTATGCTTTTCTGCACTTTCAGACTTTTTTTCTGGTGAAAATACACTACCTAGATACATAAAAAACAAGGCACTTTCTTGGTTTAGGGGTTAAAAACAAGAAAAGCAATACCTGGGCTGGAGTGTTTGTAGTCACAGGAGATGGCGATTCGCTAACTTTTGGCTCACTTGGGGATGCGGCTGACCCCTGTGACTCCTGGCTGGCTGGCTGGTCCGGAGACAAAGCATCACTGCTGTCTTCGTCAAATGAGAAATCACCCTGAGTCTGGGGATAGTCCTCTTTCCCAACGCCTAAAGAAAAAAGTGATTCTTAATTGATCTTGGCCTTGGAACACTAAGGTTAAAATGAAAAAGGAGAAATATTATTCATTATAAGGACTGAAGAAAGCTGTTTAAAAACAAAGTTGGACATAATGTACTTCCCAATGAGAGAATACACAACTACCTATGATGAATACCTGGGGGAAAAAACCAAACCTGAATCAGATCAAGCCTTTGGATCCAACTACAAATACAGGAGACAAGAAATTTTTTAAATGACACCTAGGGATGCAAATGCATTCAGAAAAATCTAGAGTGTAGAAGTGCTAAAGGACAAAATAAGTTCATTCATCAGCAAATAAAAAGGGAAGAAAGGAGGAAGACGATCCGCCCAGGAGACTGACCTAAGAGATATATCAGCTAAAGACAATGTGCGGAGCTTGCTTGGATCCAACCGTTGAAAAACATTATGAGGCCAAATGGGACTCTGACTAGGGTGTCTGTTGATAAGTCCCACCTCATGGAGCAGCGCTGCTGTACTGACACCTTACCTTTCGGGACTCATTTCTTTGGAATTGAATGGAATCACAGAATGACTGAATACAGACTGCCTAAGATTTAAACTCATTCTAATGCAAAATACGAAGTTCCCATAAGTCATGGTAACTTAAACCTCTTTTTAGAGGAATCTCTGTGTTAACTGGTACTAATCTTATAATACATAGTATTAATAATAATAATATGGAGATAAGTACAAATGTTAGTTTCTAAATCATCCAGAAAACAATAATCATGATTGGTGCTGGCTTTAAAATTAGATTTTTCTTATCTAAAACTTCCAAGTTTGTCTCCCAGAAAATAGTAAAATTTTAGAGTCTTGCCTATAATTGCTTCCTTAACACTGGAGTCTACAGGAAGGATGTTTTTCTCTACCAGCTCCATAGGACCAGGTCTTTGAGCAATCTTTTCATTCAGATCATCAGCTAGTCGAGCTCTTTTCAACTTCATCTGAGTAGCCTGCAGGGATGGCTCTGCAAATGTTTCTAGAAGAGGAAACACAGGTTTAATCATTACTTGAATTACTGTCTCTATTCCATGTTATTTCAAGCCAACTAATTTAAACTGGTGTAAACTTATTTATGGAGAGACAATGACTGCTTGAGAATGCTCCCATCTGCAATTTACATTTCTAGTCCTGGAAAGCTTTATATTGTCTACACGATGTGGATGTCCTTGGATTCAAATTAATATGAACTCAAGCCAAAACCGAGGTGCTGCTATTGCTTATTTATGATAGGAGGGTCAAATTCACATCTATTAGGTGTTGGGGATACAGAGGATGAACAGAGGAGAGAGATGCTCAAGAAGCTTGCAGTTTTAGATTTGGCTTCATTGCAAAGTCACTTCTTCGAAGGGGTGACACTGTATTTCAGAATATAAGCTTCTCTGCAGGAGTTGGTGGGAAGAGCTACAAATCATATTCCTGTGCATCTCAGAGTCCTTCATAATAATTAAAATTTGGATTTATTTCTGAATAAATAACCTTGAGACATTCAATTACATAGTAATTAACTGTTATGTAGAAGCATCAATTCATGTACCCACAAATGCATAAAGTTGTATAATAGATGTGAAACTACTATAAATATCGTAACTCATAAACAGCATAACTTTGCATAATTCTTGTGTTTCTGGTAATGCTCATTAATATTTTATTACATTGTTCTATATAATATTTATGACTGACTATTGGTGTTAATATTGCGTTGAAAGTTGCTTGCTCCTTTAAATTTTTCAGTAGGTCTTTTAATGAAACTCTCTGTAAGTAACCTCAGGATTGTCTGATGTTCTTCATTCTGTAGGTTAGATGTCCTGGCTGAGGCCCAAAGCACACTGAGACCCCACAGCCAATAAACTACCCTTCAGCATGGCTGAGCACTTCTCTTTTCACCTTGTGTGCTTACCAAAAATCAATCTCGGCTGTCCACAAAACAGTGCATCACCATTGTGACTGCCATTGTCACTCATAATTTAACTAAATGCTATAGGGAAATCATAAACTTCAAAAATAAAATGATTATTTCTTGGAAACGTGAGTTAAATGCTTTGGCATGACTTGATAAAAGCAAGTCATCAAAAAAAAAAAATCACTGTCACATTATCAGGACAACTAACAACTAAAAGATTTGGAGAAAAACGATAAAATTAAAGATTTTTAAACTCAGACTGCTTTTCAAGTATCTTTATATTTTGATCCACCATGAATGGAAATTGTAGATGATTCCCCCATGTGAAGTTCTTAGTCCTAAGTCAGCATATTGGTAAATAAATGCATGTTTCTATAACTTAAAATAACGTATGTGCCCATCTAATTTTTATAATTTTCCCGTATAAAACAACTCTAGCCCCAATCTTAGTAGATAAAGCCCTTCTAACTGCACAGGAAGATGATAAGTGGGGGAAGTAGATCATGCAAATCATTCTGAGGATGCTTTTGTTAAGATGTAGGCAGGATAGTCTCCTGCCTTCGCCTCCCTTCCACTGACATTATCCAAGTGATATCAGGAATGTTTGGGAAGAAGATATTCGAAAAGCGAGTAAGTAGAGGCTGGCATTTCAGTATGCTTCTATTCTGGTCTAACTGCATCTTCATCTCCATCAGGCAGAGGTCAAACTTCAGGAAATAATTTAGACTTCTGCCTGCCAAACATCCAATTCAATCAAAACTGGGATGATGGCAAAATAAGTTGCGTGTGGTTTTAAGGTATTTTTTAAAATTATAGATGAGACATTCTTTCTTACTACAAAAATCTCAACTTTAGAATAGATGTCCTAAAGACATCACTTATGGTTTATTCCTATATATAATTAGGTTTTTAAATGCTGAAGAGTCTGTTTTTAGAAAAAGCAAATATGATTTCTTTCGACAGTTAAATGCGTTTGCCTTAGTTTTAATTATGTTAATAAAGCCTGTTACAGTCAGACGACAAGTTGAAACAGGCAGTGTCATTTCTACAAAAATGTCTCTTACAGGTCAAGATATTTTCAGGCACAGAAGGAGTCATTTACTAAGTTACTTACCAGCAAACTTGCTTCTCTGAAGATTCACTTATCCCTGACAGCTGGCGGCTGCTCCTACCCTACCATTGGAGTTCTGGAAAAGCTTTTTTTAGTCCAGTAGAAGTGGAGAAAGGCATAGACTTCTTGCCTCCCATCCCAGACATGAAGATAGTTACCTAGTCATAGATTACCTGGATTAGAAGAGACTGTACTTGGGGTTTTAGGGACCAGCTTGATACTTGGAACTGCTTTACAACATTCTTTACACGGTGTCAGTCTGTGTTTATTCCCTGTAGAGGACTTTTCACAATCTGTAATTGACTTGCTTTGCCTGCATATAATCTCTCTGCCACTAGAATGTAAGCTCCATGAAGGGGCACATCCAACTGGTGCCTAGCTTGCTGGCCAGCGAACCAACACCTCTAGTAAGGACAATCATGTCACTTCCTGAAGACTTTATTTATAGACATCTGACTGACCTTTATGCTGAGCTAAAATCCAATACTCTGTAATATCAATGTAATTCTAACTCTATCTATTAGGCCAGAGAAAAGAAATCTAATCTTCCTCCTACCTAGTAACTGTCTCTAAATGTTTGAGAAGTTGCTGTATCTTCTCAAGGTTTCACACTCTAAAGGCTATCACAAGGTCAGGCTCCTTGTCTTGCTCAACAAATTAAGTCAGTGAAGCAAAACAATGGAAGAAAATGTATCTCGGGACTTTATGGTGGAAGTAGCAGCTTTCAAGAATGCTTATCTTTAGAGAGAAAAAGCCATGACCTGAGCCACATGACTCACCAAAGATGGAATGGAACTGTCCTTACCAGCTTTGTAAAAGATGAGGCTCAGGCATGAAGAAAATGTGGTGGGCTGAGGGGAGCTTGTTTGTGATAATGGTCAGATCAAGCTGGATTGTTGTGGGTAAGCAGCAGCAAAGAAAAATGTTAGGTATGGGCTTGCCTCAGATAGACACAACAGGGTCCAAGTAGTTGAAAATCTAGGGTTAGACTTGTGTCTATCATACCCTTTACGATGAGTGGGTACACACTGCCCACTGTTGAAGAAATGTGGATGGAAAATGTTTTTCTAGAACAGTATGGGAGAGACACCTATAAGCACCCTCAGTGGGCGGAGAAGTGGACCTTCCCCATCTATCTAACATAAAACTTTTAGCTTGGGGTCTTCATGTTGCTGTACAATTGACAGGATGTCAGCCTGTGGGGTAAAAAGTTATTAAAATCGGAATACACAGAAATGGTGGAAGTCTCACTTGTTTTCTTGAGAAAACGTAGCAAGATAAGCAGAAACAGAACTTTTACCTTCTAAAATGTGCATCCTGACAAGTTCAGAACGATCTGGTCGACTCCGAATCTTGTGCTTCAAAAAGTTTTCAGTCTTTTAGAGAGAGAGAGAGAGAGAGAGAGAGAGAGAGAGAGAAAGAAAAAGTCTTACCATAAATTGTTTATGATTTATTGTGGTTTTATATTTTTTTTTCCCCAAAGTAACTCCATTTAAATAAATTGTATATGCTTTTGGTCATGATTTTGAGAGAAAGAAAAGAGTAGAAATTAGTTCTATGAGAAACTATTATCCAATACAGGACTTAAATTGCAGCCTTCAAAACTGTACAGGGATTTGAAGTCTATGCTGATATAAAGTAAGCACTTATAGACTTTTACTTTAAAACTTGGAAAAGCAGAGGCTCATAATTTTAAAGATGACTTTTGAACATAGGATTTGAACATATAAGTATCTAAAAATAAAAAAAAAATCTACACTTCCAGGTAAAGTAAAAATTCACCTAGATAACACATTTCCTAGAAATTCCAACGTATTTTCTTTGATGAATTCATGTCTTTAATCATATTTTCTTATTCAGAACTGTACTCAATTCTAAACAATATGGCTTTGAAATGAGTTTTGTACTTTATATGACTCTAAGAGATCATTATTGCATCCTGGGAAAACTCTTAAGGAATTTGTGGAACATGTTTGTTTTTATATTGCATGATAGAAGTTTCCTATAATATGACAAGAATAGTGGCACTTTAAAGAAAAATAATAAACATCACTTTAATGCAACTATGATGGAATCATCTCAAAGAATAAAACAGAGCTGAATATGGCAACATTGCTCATTCAGTCAGTTTCTCCCAGCCTTGGTCAAATGTCCCACTAACACAGACCTGGGAGGGAAACCACCCAAGGAAGGATCTGGTGTAAATCCATCCCTCAGGTTATCCATCTGCAGGGGTAAACAACTGGCAGCGATATTCCATCATTATTCTAAAAACTTGTTATGCCCCCAAAGCAAGAAAGAAGTGTGATTTTTCCTTTATGTACAAAACTAGGTTACTAGCTTTAAAGAACAAAATTTGAATGTCCTGTATTTTCTACAAACCTTCAAGATAAAACTACCCCAGGATACACTGCTCCATATACCATGTATCTTGAAAATACACTCTATTTTCTCTATTGACATATGTAGGAGTAAGATTATTACTTGTTCACAGGTATTTTAACACAAAAGAAAGAGGCAGAACATTTTAAATGAAAATTTCTTACTCTGGCTCGTTCCAAGCTTTTTATCTGCTCATGGAATGCCGCGGGGCTCTTCAGAGCTGTGAGAGGAAAAGAAATCATTTCTGTGGTATAAATAGAGGAGTTAATACTTCAGTTAAATGTTAAAGTATTATCATAGTGATATTTCCTCTTAATCTTATTAGTGTGCCTCTACAGTTCCATTTATTTCCTAGTTCCTTCAGGACAGCTGCAAAATTGAAACCTTAAATGTTTCAGAATTAAAATAATATGTTTCACAAATAAAACAAGTGAACATTTAAAATAGAGCTATAAACATAATGACAACACATATATCAGGTCAGACTAGTTCCAGCCTGTAGTTGGGGCAAATTACCATTACCAAGGGAACTGTTTGATGGTTCCTTAACAGGTGTCTGCTCTTATGGTCATACAAGCTACTGGAAAAAGTCCACAGGTCCTCAGGGCATTTAACGTTGGAGTGCTCTAGCCTTGAACACAAGAATACTCTGCAGTCCATGTCTAAGAGATCAGCGTTACCACACAGAGAACCTACAATGCACTTAGTCCCATGCTCTGTGGTCCATCTTACAGTTATATTGCTGCTGATCATCACAACAGCCTTGTGAGGTTCGTATTAGCCCCAGTACAGATGAGAGGCTTAAAGAGGTTCAGTGAATTTTTGAAGTTATACAGCTAGATGGTCATCTAAGTGGAATTTAAATCTAGAAATCTGAATTTGGCAGGTTCATGCTCTTCCTACCATACCACAATGCAACTCACTCTAAAGACACAGTGATTCCTTAATCTGTTAACTGCTAGTATATTAAATGTTCCAGAGTCCCAGAGAGAGAGGCAGTACTTATTAAAAGTATTACCTACTACAGTACTTCTATCAATAATCATAATCTTTGAAAAATCGTTAGTGTTGATATCCATCACTGTCTGATTACACCCTGTAGTCATCACTGTGAGTAGTCAGGGGATGGGGATGGGATACAGGACTAGGCTTACCTGGGCTGTCACCTCTCAGAATTGAGCAATCAGTTCTTGGTAACATTCAACTCTGGTACTTAATGCATAGCAAAGAATCACAGAAGTCCCCCCAAACAGATTTGGCTAGGGACCAGCTCCTAAAAGCAGACTATAGCTGGCTTTGCAGTAATGTTTAAAGCACCATACTTTGATCCTGTTTGACTGGCTCATATCAAGTTATGTAGTGGTGAGAAAATCTGACAGATTATCAAACCAGTTTCTTTAAAAAATTCTTTTATAACCTCTGGCTTTTTTTTTTTTTTTGGCTTTTCTAATTCATTTATTTTAATTGGAGGATAATTACTTTACAACATGGTGATGGTTTTTGCCATCACTGTGAATCCTCTGCCTTTTTAAAAAAAAAAACTATTTTTGGCTGTGCTGAGTCTTCATTGCTGCATATGGGCTTCCTCTAGCTGCAGCGAGTTGGGGCTACTCTTCGTTGCAGTGCTCAGGTTTCTCATTGCTGTGGCTTCTCTTGTTGCGGCTCAAAGGCTCTAGAGCATGGGCTCAGTTGCCCCACAGCTTGTGAGATCTTCCTGGACCAAGGATCAAACTCATGTCCTGTGCACTGGCAGGCAGATTCTTAACCACTGGACCACCAGGGAAGTCCCTATCAAACCAGTTTCTGATACCTGGTTTTACCACAACATGAGATTTAAAATATGTAGATAATTAATAGCAGTTCAGAAAAAAAGGAGACCCCAGTTAGATTCTTGGGTCAGGAAGATCCACTGGAGAAGGGATAGGCTACCCACTCCAGTATTCTTGGGATTCTCTGGTGGCTGAGATGGTAAAGAGTATGCTGGCAATGCAGGAGACCTGGGTTCAATCCCTGGGTTTGGAAGATCCCCTGGAGAAGGGAATGGCTACCCACTTCAGTATTCTGGCCTGGAGAATTCTGTGGACTGTATAGTCCATGGGGTCACAAAGAGTCAGACACAACTGAGCGACTTTCATTTTCACTTTAGAAAAAAAAGTTTTCACTGGGAAAAACATCTTATCACACAGAAAAATCCATGTAACCCTTATCACAAACCAGAAAAAGCCAACAGCAATGGTTGTGAAGACTGGAAAGTATAAGTGCATTCTGTAATTTGTTTCTAGTTTTCTGAAGCCAAATGAATTATTTCTTAGAGAAAATCAATTTTTAGACTAAGGCCCCCAAATAATCCTAACAGCCTATACAAAACAACCACTCCTCTCCTCTAAAATATAAAATCACCTCCAAATTCGCTGATTATGTCAGTTCATTTCAGTCGCTCAGTTGGGTCCAACTCTTTGCAACCCCACGGACTGCAGCATGCCAGGATTCCCTGTATTATCACCAACTCCCCGAGCTTACTCAAACTCATGTCCATAGAGAGGGTGATGCCATCCAACCATCTCATCCTCTGTCATTCCCTTCTCCTCCTGCCTTCAATCTTTCCCAGCATCAGGGTCTTTTCCAATGAGTCAACTCTTCGCATCAGTTAGACAAAATATTGGAGTTTCAGCTTTAGCATCAGTCCTTCCAATGAATATTCAGGACTGATTTCTTTTAGGATGGACTGGTTGGATATCCTTACAGTCCAAGGGACTTTCAAGAGTCTTCTTCAACACCACAGTTCAAAAGCATCAATTCTCTGGTGCTCAGCTTTCTTTATAGTCCAACTCTCACATCCATACATGACTACTGGATAAACCATAGCTTTGACTAGATAGACCTTTGTTGGCAAAGTAATGTCTCTGCTTTTGAATATGCTGTTTAGGTTTGTCATAGCTTTTCTTCCAAGGAGCAAGTGACTTTTAATTTCATGGCGGCAGTCACCATCTGCAGTATTTTTGGAGCCCAAGAAAATAAAGTCTCCCACTGTTGCCATTGTTTCCCCATCTACTTGCCATGAAGTGATGGGACCGGATGACATGATCTTAGTTTTTTGAATGTTGAGCTTTGAGCCAACTTTTTCACTCTCCTCTTTCACTTTCATCAGGAGGCTCTTTAGTTCTTTGCTTTCTGCCATAAGGGTGGTATCTGCATATCTGAGGTTATTGATATTTCTTCCAACAATCCTTGATTCCACGTTGTGCTTCATCCAGCCCAGCATTTCACATGATGTACTCTGCATATAGGTTAAATAAGCAGGGTGACAATATACAGCCTTGACGTACTCCTTTCCTAATTTAGAACCAGTCTGTTGTTTCATATCCAGTTCTAACTGTTGCTTCTTGACCTGCATACAGATTTCTCAGGAGGCAGGTAAGATGGTCTAGTATTCTCATCTCTTTAAGAATTTTCCACAGTTTGTTGTGATTCACATAGTCAAAGGCTTTGGTGTAATCAATAAAGCAAAAGTAGATGTTTTTCTGGAACTTTCTTGCTTTTTTGATGATCCAATGAATGTTGACAATTTGATCTCTGGTTCCTCTGGCTTTTCTAAATCCAGTCTGAACATCTGGAAGCTCACAGTTCACATACTGTTGAAGCCTGGCTTGGAGAATTTTGAGCATTACTTTGCTAGCGTGTGAGATGAGTGCAATTGTGCAGTAGTTTGAACATTCTTTGGCATTGCCTTTTTTTGGGACTAGAATGAAAACTGACCTTTTCCAGTCCTGTGGCCACTGCTGAGTTTTCCAAATTTGCTGGCCTATTGAGTGCAACACTTTCACAGAATCATCTTTTAGGATTTGAAACAGCTCAACTGGAATTCCATCACCTCCACCAGCTTTGTTCGTAGTGATGCTTCCTAAGGCCAACTTGACTTTGCATTCCAGTATGTCTGGCTCTAAGTGAGTGATCACAACATTGTGGTTATCTGGGTCATGAAGATCTTTTTTATATAGTTCTTATGTGTATTCTTGCCACTTCTGAATATCTGCTGCTTCTGTTAGGTCCATACCATTTCTGTCCTTTGCTGTTCCCATGTTTGCATGAAATGTTCCCTTGGTATCTCTAATTTTCTTGAAGAGATCTCTAGTCTTTCCCATTCCGTTGTTTTCCTCTATTTCTTTGCGTTGATCACTAAGGAAGGCTTTCTTATGTCTCCTTGCTATTCTTTGGAACTCTGCATTCAAATGGGTATAACTTTCCTTTTCTCCTTTGCCTTTTGCTTCTCTTCTTTTCTCAGCTATTTGTAAGGCCTCCTCAAACAACCATTTTGCCTTTTTGCATTTCTTTTTCTCAGGGATGGTCTTGATCACTGCCTCCTGTACAATATCACGAACCTCTGTCCATAGTTCTTCAGCCATTCTGTCTATCAGATCTAATCCATTGAATCTGTTTGTCACTTCCACTGTATACTCATAGGGATTTGATTTAGGTCATACATGAATGGTCTAGTGGTTTCCCTACTTTCTTCAGTTTAAGCCTGAATTTGGCAACAAGAAGTTCATGATCTGTGCCGTAGTCAGCTCCCAGTCTTGTTTTTGCTGACTGTATAGAGCTTCTCCATCTTTGGCTGCGAAGAATATAATCAATCTGATTTCCGTATTGACCATCTGGTGATGTCCACATGTAGTCTTCTCTTGTGTTGTTGCAAGAGGGGTGTTTGCTTTGACCAGTGTGTTCTCTTGGCAAAACTCTGCTAGTCTCTGCCCTGCTTCATTCTGTCCTCCAAGGCCAAATTTGCCTGTTACTCCAGGTATCTCCTGACTTCCTACTTTTACATTCCTATCCCCTATAATGAAAAGGACATCTTTTTTGGGTGTTAGTTCTAGAAGGTCTTGTAGATCTTCATAGAAGCGTTCAACTTTAGCTTTTTCAGCATTACTGGTTGAGGCATAGACTTGGATTACTGTGATTCTGAATGGTTTGCCTTGGAAATGAACAGAGATCATTCTGTCATTTTTGAGACTGCATCCAAGAACTGCATTTTGGACTCTTGTTGACTATAAGGGCCACTCCATTTCTTCTAAGGGATTCTTGCCCACAGTAGTAGGTATAATGGTCATCTGAGTTAAAGTCACCCATTCTAGTCCATTATAGTTCACTGATTCCTAAAATGTCAATGTTCAGTCTTGCCATCTCCTGTTTGATCACTTCCAATTTACTTTGATTCATGGACCTAACATTCCAGGTTCCTACACAATATATTACTCTTTACAGCATCAGACTTTACTTCCATCACCAGTCACATCCACAACTGGGTGGTGTTTTTGCTTTGGCTCTGTCTCTTCATTCTTTCTGGAGTTATTTCTCCACTGTGCTCCAGTAACATATTGGGCACTTACTGACCTGAGGAGTTCATCTTTCAGTGTCCTATTTTTTTGCCTTTTCATACTGTTCATGGGGTTCTCAAGGCAAGAATACTGAAGTGGTTTGCCATTCCCTTCTCCAGTGGACCACATTTTGCCAGAACTCTCCACCATGACCCGTCCATCTTGGGTTGCCCTATACAGCATGGCTCATAGTTTCATGGAGTTAGACAAGGCTGTGGTCCATGTGATCAGTTTAATTAGTTTTCTGTGATTGTGGTTTTCATTCTGTCTGCCCTCTGATGGTGGAGAAGGAAATGGCAACCCACTCCAGTACTCTTGTCTGGAAAATCCCATGGACGGAGGAGCCTGGTAGGCTACAGTCCATGGGGTCGCTAAGAGTCAGACACGACCGAGCAACTTCACTTTCACACATTGGAGAAGGAAATGGCCACCCACTCCAGTATTCTTGCCTGGAGAATCCCAGGGACAGAGGAGCCTGGTGGGCTGCCCTCTATGGGGTCACATAGAGTCGGACAGGACTGAAGAGACTTAGCAGCAACAGCCGCCCTCTGATGGATAAGGAGGCTTATGGAAGCTTCCTGATGGGAGAGACTGACTGAGGGGGAAACTGGGTCTTGTTCTGATGGGCGGGGCCATGCTCAGTAAACCTTTAATCCAATTTTCTGTTGATGGGTGGGGCTGTGTTTGGTGATTAAAGGGAAAGAATCACCTTGGACAAATATCCTAAAATTAATCAGCTCAAAAATGAAGGGATGAAGCTTAAAGCTACTTGGGAAAATATCTTTACTTGGGCAAGGAAGATTTTATTAATTATAACTAGGATGTTTATTAGTCCTGTAATTGAGACGCATAATTATACAGACCATCATCTAGCAAAGATAACTAATTTGAATTAAACAAAAAAGGTTTTGAATTAATCTGTTATGATACTTTTGTAGGTATCTTTGGATTCACTTAGATCTAGAGTGATTATTTCAGTTATTTTAAAACTAGGGCTGGAATTTGAATTGAAGAACTGGTGTTAGCCTAATTACAGAAATTTAAAGGTGCTTTTTGACAATATAGAATCCAAGTCCATCTTTTAAGTTGCATCTGGTTTCCAGAATGAACTTTAAATGATTCCGTCAGCAATGCTGATGCCTGGTTTTTCCTTGTAAACTCATTGAATAATTGTATATGGATTAAATGGATAACACTGAAAGTAGAGTGTGATGCAGCTTCTTCTTAGACATGCCCATGTTGTTACATCACATTAGAAATGACAAGGACGCTTCAGTCTTACGTGGCATGATGCCCTGGTCCACTAGTTGTTCTCTCGTCCTCCTTTGTTGCAGCCTCAGCTGGAGCACTGTAAAAAGGAAATAATCACCATTGGAGTTTACATGCAATGGTAGGGTCCAGAGGAGATATAATTAAGCTTAATTAATCTTCTATTTCATAATTGAATAGGGATACTACCTGGCACCATTCAATCTGTCAAAAAAAAATAAACCCGTTTGTGATTTCTGCCTGTTGGGTGAACTCTGAAGTTCTCTCAGCATATTTTTTGCTTAGTTAATAATTTTAAGTTAATGATTAAAGCTAGTAAGTATTTTTTTATAAATAAAATCACATCATACTTAGCAAATAAACAAAAATAGTTGGTTTATACATTGTCTTATTAGTAGGACTCCTTTGTTTTTTAAAAAATGAGTTAATAGCAAAAATTTATTTTAAGGAAAGATTAATGTATCTGGAGGAACTTACTCCATCTGGAATAAATCTTAAATAGCTTTAAAGAAGGCCAACTTCATAATAAAAATTAGACTTATGAGATACTACTAATGACCCAAGGGAAAATTTCTGAATTAAGACCTTAAAGTTTAATAATCTGTGTACAAACATAACAGTGTATCTCATTCCAGAAATTCGAAGAAAGCCATAAATCAACTGATACTTAATCATTTTAATTAAAAGAGTAAATGAATCACTAAACTTGTAGAAAACAAGGTACATATCACCAAATGGGGAAATCTTGTTGGCCAAATTTAATAAAATATATATATTTTCCCCGAGATTTCTCAAGCAGATTCCTTTCATAGCATCTCTATGTTTCTATCTGGAAAGTGAACTGATTTCAAAAAAGAGTAACAAATGAAGTAACTATGAAAAACATTTTCCTTGGTTTACCCTACATTCAATTTTAAGTTTCCATGTTTAATTTTTATTTCAGACCATGGATGAAAACCAAGGTTAGGATTATTAAGGGCATGCTTTAGGGTTGTCAATATGCAAAAAAAGAAAAAAATTACCTGTGTGTATTTCTTAAATGATAGGGAAGGAAGACAGTTTTTTTTTTTTTTTTTAAAGCAAGTGTGTGATGAGTTTGTTTGGACCAGGCTCAAATGCAATGCCCATAACGGTTCCGACTTGCAGTTAACCCCAAGGCCTGACCTGCGGGACCTGCGGCCCTCATGTCACAGCCTTGCTTTTTGCTTGTGCTGACTGCAGAGCAGAGCCCCCTCTTAGATATACTTCAAAAAGAGACCTGACTGTAAAACGGCTTTTAAATAAATTTTCATATTCATTGCTAAATATAAATGTCATTCTTTACTCAACACCGAAAAAAACTTTTTATCTGCTTCTTTTGGGGGCCATAGGACCACAAAACTTCACTGACATCTCATTTAGAACTGAAGCAATTGAGATAAGATTCTATTACAGCAAAGAAAGAATTAATGAGTCAAAAAATATATGCACGTTTCTCATATTTGAATGTTTTGCGATTCTCTGAATCAATTATGCTCTAACGTGAAGATCTTTTCCCTGATAACTTACAGTTTATTGAGAATAGTATGTTCCCACCGTACCTCACTAGGAACAAAAATAACCAGAGAGATGACCTGTGGATCTGAAAGCACCCAAATGTCTGCATACTCTGACATTCTTTTGTGAATGCTGAAGTTAATGCTTGTCTGAAATCAAGGTGGTCATATTCAAGAGGCAGAATCCCAAGAAAAGAATACTGAGAAGAGAAAAGGGTCAGAACAATCTCTAGTTCAAAGGCTGACACTTCTGGAACATGGTGGTCCGTGTCTGTTGGAGAGTCCCCAGCAGTAGTATTTTTCCTTCCTCCTGAGGGAGTCTTCAAAGAAACGAGTAAAATAGAAAGGGTAAAGAAAACATCAACAGCCCCCTTGTTTGGTTTAAAACAAACAAACAAACAAAGCATCATACTAGTGAGACAAATGATACATACTTTTAGGCAAATGGCATCTTGGAATGAGGGTGGACATGCATACTTTATTAAATATATCCCTATTATTGATCACTTAGGTTGTTTCCAATTTTTGCAACTCCTATAACTAATGCTATGGTGGATTTTTTTGTGTATAAAGTTTATTCTTTATTTCCAGTTATTTCCTTAATTCTTAAGAGGAGGAATATCCTTATGTGGTCCATATAAGGCATGTCCATAAAGTAAGGAGACTAATTTGTATGCAAATCATCATCTTTAAAATTATGAATTTCAAAGAAATTCAAGTGAAAACATGAATACAGACCACTTTATATCTGCTGCATTTAGAGAAAAATTTTCTAATTAATTTTTGAATTTTTCCAAGATGATGTGGGTTATTACCTCTTAGGGTTAACATTCATGGTTTCCTACTACATTTCAACAAAGAGAAAAATGTGTATAATTTTGAAAATTCTTGGTGTTATTCCTTGTTACAACAGACAAAAAACAATACTGTGTCAACATATGTGGTTTTTGTTTGTGTATTTTAGCTGTGCTGGGTCTTTGTTGCGGCTGGTGGGCTTGATTGCCTAACGGCACGTAGGATCTTAGCACGTAGGATCTTAGTTCTCGGCCAGGGATCGAACCCGCATTCCCTGCATTGAAAGGTGGATTCTCAACCACTGGACCACAATCGAAGTCCCAACATAAATGTTTTGAACTTGCTCTTTTTTATATTATAAACAAGAAAAGTAAAAACTTTATTTTAACCACCATTCTGAAAAATGAAAGGTAGCTTATCTAATGGCAAAGAGGAAATTTCATTCTTTTGCACCATCAGAAATAGCTTAGCTAGTAAAAAGTATCATCTTTAAGTTCCTTTCTCCTGAATCTTAAATGATTAAAGCACTTCTAGAACAAGACTTTAGGATTAGTTTCCAATATGTAAAAGAAAAACAAAAAAAAAATCCCCTTAGAATAATGTCTTTCATATAATATTTATACCCCCTTCAAAATGTTTAGCTGCTTTCTGAACCAAGATGATTATGTCTATTCTCTTTTGTTTCTATAAATAGAATGTTTGAAATGTTTCCATAATATGACATAATTAAAGTGCCTTTTCACTCTAAAGAAAAAAACCCACATTAGCAGCATTTTAAACAACATACAGCAGCTTAGCATGAGTTGAATGAGCCAAAACAAAGCAGTTTTTTGGCCAGGGGACTTGCAAGGGGACATCTGAGGACTGTATATTACAAAAACAAGGCAGAAATGACACTTTCTGGGAAGCAGTAGAGCAGGCAGCCATGGTCTTAGAAATTCTTTATAAACAGCTAGTTTCAATTATAGGGTGAAGGAGGGGATAAGAAGGTGTGGGGGGAGATGAGTGGTTGTCTGCAAGGCAGAGAGACGATCTGATGTATGTTATTTAATTATAAGACACAGGACAGAATAAACTGCAGAATTATGAGGGGAGAAAAAACACAGGCAAACCCTGAGCCAGTCAAATGAAGGCTGGGTAAACCAATGGCAAAAGCAAAGATGGGAAACTAAAGAATACTCTAGTATGACGATGTATTGACTCTGAAGATAATATTCGGTAAAAAACAGACCCTGGTTCCAGTTTTTTAAAATTATTTTTTAAGATGTTTGAGTAGTTAAGAGAATGAAGTAGTTGGACTTTGGCAAAAATTTATTATGCATTGTTAAATGTATTTAGGGGCCAGGTTCTAGAATAACAAAACAATTTAGAAAAACCAACATCTTCATATTATCTTTTGAACTTAGATACAGGAGGGATTGACTGGCCCCTAAGTAAGATCTTCGGAGAAGAAAATGGCAACCCACTCCAGTGTTCTTGCCTGGAAAATCCCAGGGACGGGGGAGCCTGGTGGGCTGCTGTCTTTGGGGTCGCACAGAGTTGGACACGACTGAAGCGACTTAGCAGCAGCAGCAGCAAGTAAGACCCTGGAGGAGGAAATGGCAACCCACTCCAGTATTCTTCCCTGGGAAATCCCATGGACAGAGGAGCCTGGTGGGCTACAGTCCATGAGGTTGCAGAGTCAGACGTGACTGAGCGACTGAGCAGGAGTAAACCAAGTATGACCTTAGAACAGTTACATCTGGGAGTTCCATCAATCTTGGTTTCAGTGTTCTATCAAGCAGCATTTCAGCAGTCAAGTTTACACGGCATTTGTTCAATCTTGTAAGGGGCAAATGACATCTTGAAAAAAATTTATATCAAAAGAGCAAAAGACTGATGAACTACATTTCCTATTCCTCAAAAGTAAATGTTTAAAAAGGCGGTGGTGGTTATTACTGTTACTGCTACTACTTTAGATCACTGGTGAAGATAACTACTTTTTTTTCAAATATAAAACCATAAAGATTAAAAAAAAAGTCATTACCTTCTTGCAGCAGTCTTGGGTTTATTACAAAATCAGGAGGGAGGTACAGAGAGTACCCATACACCCCTTGCCATCAAACATACAGAGCCTCCCCATTATCAACAGCATTTAAAAAATTTAATTCTGTAAAGATTCCCATATTTTTAGTGCTTTACTGTGAATGGGTATTTTGTAGTCGCAGAGTAAGCAGTCACATCATGAATGCTTTCCTTCTAAACCTGGGACTTAGAAATGTACCAATATATGTACCACTAATTCCTCTATTTAAAAACTCATGTTTTATAAGAATATTTCTATTAAAATAAAAGTGACACATGCACATAAAAAAGGGCATTTAAAAAAGTAAAAGATGTTTTCTCAGATCAGTCTCTGTAGGCAAAAGAAACAAAGCTTTTTCACAGCAAAGGAAATCATAAACAAAATGAAAACCCAATCTGTTGCACTGGGAGAAACTATTTGCAAATGATGCTACTAACAATACCCAAGATATACAAACAGATTATGTAGCTCAATATAAAAAAAAATCAAACAACCCAATCAGAAAATGGGCAGAAGACCTAAATAGACATTTCTTCAAAGAAGATATACAGATGGCCAAGAGGTACATGGAAAAAGAGGTTCAACACTGCTAATAATTAGAGAAATGAAAATCAAAACCACAATGATCTCACACTGATCAGAATGGCTATCATCAAAAAGTTTACAAATAATAAATGTTGGAGAGGGTATAGAGAGAAGGGAACCCTTGTACACTGTTTGTGAGAATGTAAATTGGTGCAGTTGCTATGGAAAACAGTATGGAGGTTCCTTAAAAAGCCAAAAACAGAGTTACCATATGATCTAGCAATCCCACTCCTGCGTATGTATCCAGAAAAAAATGAAAACACTATTTCAAAAAGATCCATGGATCCCAGGGCTTACTATTTACAACAGCCAAGACATGGAAACAACCCAAGTGACAATCAAGATGACTGATTTAAGAAGATGTGGTATATATATAAGATTAACAGATACAAACTACTATAACACATAAGCAATAAAGATTTACTGTATAGCACAGCAAACTATATTCAATATCTTGTAATAACTTTTAATGGGAAATAATCTAAAAATATGAATCATTTTGTGATACACCTGAAACTAACACAATATTGCAAGTAACTATACTTCACTTAAAAAAAAAGTGAAAGCCAGTCCATCCCACCAGAGACCTCCAGTCCTCCTCCACAAAGGTAACCACTGTTAAATTTCTATAGTTCTAGAGAATGCTTTGTGAATATTCTGGCAATGTTAAATATAGACTATGCAAAGGAAATACATGGAATGGGATCATGCCATTCATATAGTTTATTTACTTAAAAAAAAAAAAACATGGAATCTAGGTCATTCTTCTTCCTGGCTATAGCTAACATATCGATGTATCAATCGTATACACTTAAGTTCCCCGATTTCCTGCTATTCTTGTTATTAACAGTGCTGCAATGATTATCTTCATTTTGTGGCATCCTATATGTTTGTGCTTGTGTATAAACACTTATATACAAATACACACAACATCTGAAATTTTGCTAGAGTCACTTTGCAATCCAAATGGTTGCACCAATCTATTTCCCCATTTACAAGATAAGAGAGGACCTTTCTGTTCATCCCTTCCCCACAATATACATCATAAGGCCGTAAAGTAATTTTAAATTCAGAAACAAAGATCACTTACTCTTAGCCACAACTACCAACAATATCATGCTAAAGTAATAGTAAAATTTGATATACCTAGTGAGCAGTAAGGGAACAAGAATGATGAAAAGAATTAGTGAGGGTGATGGAGCTGGTTTTTGACTGAGTGCAGAGATATTTACAGTGGGTGTCAGAAGGACTGGTTAAGTTCTCTCTTGTAAACCATACATTGATTTATAAATTTGGTAGACCTTTTCTTGTATTCCAGGATAGAAACCTAGTAAGCATACGGCTTCTCAGTTTTTTTTTTCCTTCAACTCCAACACAGCTGAGAGATGTAATAGAGAGATTTGATACATATTTAGAACAAAATCAACACTATGTGGTAAAGGACTGGATGTTGTGTTTGAAGGAGAAAAGATAAAGATGATGCCTGGGATTCTGGCTTAAGAACCTGGGTAGACCATTAACTGAGATAAAGAACACATGATGGCCATTTAGGGAGCTCAGTCTTGGATATGCCTGAATTAGAAGTGGAGATAGCAAAGTGACAATTGGTTCCACGGTTCCAGATTTCAGAAGGTAGGTCTCGGCAGGAGACTAAAATTTGGAAGTTGTCACTTATGTAGTATTTGAAGCCATGGGAGTTTGCCAAGGTAGAGACTATAGAAAGAGGAAGCAAGAAGCAAACCCAGGAGCAAGCTCCTAGGAAATGCAACTTAAAGCCCACTTTTATAGGTCAGATAGGGGGTGAAAGTCCAAAAAAGGAAACAAGCGGAAGATGCCCAAGGAGGAGGAGGAGCCTGGAGAGTGTGTGTAAAAGTGTTTCCAGAAGGGGATCATGACAACTGGGCCCAATGCTGCTGTTGCAACACATGGAGGAGCTGCTCTGTGGAGTGATGGATGGAAATAGGGCTCCAAGGGGTTAGGAAGTAAGGAGGGGTGAGTGTGAGAATGACAGTAATGGAGGAAATGCTTTCAAGATGTTGAGCAGCAAGGCAGGAGGGAGGTGAAGGCTTGAGGGGTGTGGAACTTAAGGTTGGAACATACCTGAACAGGCTTAAAAGTGATACAGACCAAGAGGGAAAGGGGGTGGGGCTGGGGAGGGAGAGAACGGAAATGAATGAATATGAATGAGAATAAAGGAGAGAGTAAGAGGTGGCAGGTTCCCTGAAGGGGGGCAGGATTCAGGGGCAACAAGAACATCACTTCCTGCATCGTGACAGGAGGGCACAGAGAACTGTGTGTGGCTGCAGGTGGGTTTATAAATTTGGTCTGGGATGTCCAGCGAATTTTCACATGATGTCTTTTAATCTCTCAGAGAAGAAGGAGGAAAGATCATCTGTTCCAAATGAGATGCATATGAAGGAAAAGTCAGTTCGAGGCCAGTGAAGGAGGTCTGAAATACTCATTGCAGACTGTGAAGAACAAGTTGGAAAAGAAAAACATGGTTATTTTCCCCTAAAATGCTCCAACTCATAATGTAACAGCTTAGGGGAGAGAAGTCAGTCCAGAAACAAGCAAGTCACTCAATGGCTCTGAACTATATCATTTTTTATCAGAGAAAAAGACCACAAGATACAAAATTAGAACATTTGGGAGTTCTTTCTCAAGCTCATCACATAAAATTTTTAAGTTAAGAACAGTTGCAGCCCAACAATTGCACTTCTAGGTGAACTGAAAACGGGTTCTCAAACACACACATACACACTCATGTTCAGAGCAGCACTAGTCACAATAGCCAGAAGGTGGGTACAGTCCTGATGCCATCAACACATGAACAGATGAGCAAATTTTAGTCTATCCATACAGTGGAATATTATTCAGCTGTAAAAGAAGTGAAGCACTGTATGTGTGACAACATGGATGAATTAAAAAAATATTACACTAAGAAGCCAGATGGCAACAGGTCGAATATTATATGATTCCATAGATGTGAAATATCCAGAACAAGTAAATACAAAGAGACAGCTACTCTGATGGCTGCTTGAAACTGGGGGTAAGTAACTGCTTCATGACCATGAGGTCTTCCCTTGGACTAATGAAAACATTCTGGAACTAGATAGAGGTGTACTTGCACAATCCTGTGCATACATTAAATGCCCCTGAAATCGTTCACTTTAAAGTGGTTACTTTTATGTCATGTGAATTTCATCTCAACAGAAAAAATGGAACAGTTGGCAGAACAACAGACCTTAAGAAACCAATTATTCGATAATCAAATTTTTAAATTCCCACCCATGGCTGGCTAGACCCCCTCACCATCATAATTCCATTAACCACCAATGGTGACTTTGTCTTCTAATGATTTGATGACTATAATAACAGCTATATATTACACTGCATTCCCTGCCACACAAAATTCTAGGTTTTGTTGTTTTGGGTGGGGCCTCTAATTCCCCTTCTAGACCTTGTCCTTATATTCTAGCACCTTTTACAATGCTTGCCATATAGAAACTTTAATAAACGTGTTTTACTTAATGTTGCATGGTGTACTTACAGCATATAACTGAGTTACTATTTTCTAAGGAAAGAGAATTCTAGCCAAATTAAAGAATAAATACCAAGAGGATTTTGTATGTGGCAAGTGATTATCATGGGACAGAACCAACACTTGTCTTGCTCAGTTGTATGAATTTGAGGCTTCAGACATTTTGGAATTGATGTTGGTGAAACCTAATTATATTGTTTTGAAGGTGAAAGAAGACTAAAAAAGGGAAGGCTAAGGGCCAAGGAGTAAAGAAGAGCATGGAAAACTGGTAGACAGTCATTTCACCTCCATTTACAATTAATGTGAAATTCAGCTTGTATTAGAGAAGTGTAAAAGTCAATCCTAAAGGAAACCAACTTTGAATATTCACTGAAGGGCTGGTACTGAAGATGAAGCTCCAATACTTTGGGCACCTGATGCTAAAAGTTGACTCACTGGAAGAGACCCTGATGCTGGGAAAGATTGAGGGCAAAAGGAGAAAGGGGTGACAGAGGATGAGATGGTTGGATGGCATCACTGACTCAAACTCAGGGAGATAGTGAAGGACAGGGAAGCCTGGCGTGCTGTAGTTCATGGGGTCGCAGAGAGTCAGACACAACTTAGCAGCTGAACAGTAACAACAAAAAGCACTTAAGTACTCTTATAGATGGTAAAAAGAAGCAACCAAAGATTACAGACCTTTTGTTGTATTTTCATGGGTCTAATTTGCCAATTATAAAATAAAGTTCTTCAAGTTATTTAAAATAAAGGAATGCAAAGAGGCCAGAAATAAAATGGTGGTTTGTCTTGTAAGAGTCATGCTATCTGCACTAATTAAGCAAACTCCCACCACCACTTCCTGTCTGAAGCAAAATCAGAGTGACAGTATACACATAAATCTAAACCTCTGATACTACCAAGTACAAACAGCATTTTGATCAGGAATTTTTATGATTATTTTCCATTTAGAAAAAGGAGAGACAACATTGTTAATTTAAAAAAACAACAACATGCAAGTAAGTGTTTGAAAGTTAACCTTAGGATTTCTCTGGCGGTCCAGTGTTAAAAATCTGCCTGCCAATGAAGAGGACATGGGTTTGATCCCTGGTCCAGGAAGATCCCACATGCCTTGGGGCAACTAAGCCCTGTGCCACAACTACTGAGCCTGGGCTCCAGAGAACGAGCCACGAATACTGAACCAGTGTGCTGCAACTACTGAAGCCTGTGCTCCCTGGAGCCCATGCTCTGCAAGAAGAGAAGCCACTGCAATGAGAAGCCTGCACATTGCAACTAGAGAGTAGCCTTCGCTCGAATGCAACTAAAGAAAGCCCAGGCAGAGCAATGAAGACCTAGTGCAGCCAGAACAAACAAATAAATAAAAAAGAAAGTTAGCCTTAGACTGCCTCGGAGAGAAATACTGCCTTTTATCCAGCAAGTCTGCCGCATCCTTATGAAGTCCACTGGGGGTGAGGGGTGCGGGAGAAGAGGCAGGTGGTAGAAACGTGGAATTCTAAACTACTATCCCTTGCTGGTAGGGAGGTCACAGTCAAGAATACAGCATTTACTCTCTATTAGAAATGAAAGAGCAAAAATGAAGTAAAAACTAAAAATGCAAGCAGTCCAGGCTGACGCACTGTAGGTTTCCCGCATTAATCTGCAGCATGAGGTCAGGAAGACAATGTTTTCAACACTCAGCCTTGGAAATTTACAGGCACTTTGATAACTCTGTGGTTGGCTGCTGCTTCTGTTTCCATGGAAACAGGCTGCTAAAAATGGGGCATGTTTCTTTAAACTGATCATACCTTCACACAAATTCCCCTCTCCATTTTGTCAAAAGTTGGAATGAATTTAAAGCATGCTTCTCATGCTATGACAACGGGATGTCAAGGCAGGGGACCTGGTACAGAATGGCAGGGACAATATTAGCCTGTGGCAGACATACAGAAAGATATTACATGTACCTATATGCATTTAAAGAAATCTCGCTTGGTTAAAAAGTGCAAATAAAGGACACAGTGGGAAAATGGAAGTATACCACAAACAACAGGCACTTCCAAAGTAAAATCATCTGCTTAACTGGTTGTCACCAGCACTGTATAGAGGCTTAAAAAAACCTGATTTCCAGACAATTTTTAACCTGTAGAACCATGCTCGTTCTGCACCCACTATATACCTAGATAAGATTCTTAACCCTCCATGGTTCCAAAAGAAAATAATGTTTATTTTTCTTATGTTGGGGGTAATTGAAGATTCTCTGTTTCCCTGCTACATTAGACTCTCAGTGTGCAGCTCTAGGCAGAGGTGCTGACAGCTGAGAGCTCTTTCCTAATTCCTCTGAAACGGGAAATGCACGCTGTACAAAAGACTCTGAAATGTCTTAGTGTAAACTCCTTAGGCAGCCTCTCTGAATAAAAAGACAATTAAAAACAAAACAGGAAAACAGGAGGATATTATTTACCTCCAGTTTTCCCCAGAATAGTAAGCACACGCTACTCTCTTGATCCTGGCTCAGTATCTTGGTTTTTATTTCCATTTTGTGGATTCAGGAATGGGACACACCCAAACATCACACACAGCTGAACAACGCTTGGACAACATGGGTTTGAACTGTATAGGTCCATTTATGTGTGATTTTTTTTTCAATAAATATAGTACTTGTATTTTCATTTTACAGATCTTTAGTTAACTAAGTGGTGGAGGGGGAAGTGTATATGTTCAGAGATCACGATATGTGGAATCAAAAGAATCAGGGGTTGAGTCCTGTCTCTGCCTAAACTGTTTCAGTTCCTGCCCTTGGTTGACTCATTTATCAACTCCATTGTTTCTGAGGCAGAGATAGCAGTACTCCCATTTTTGACTGCATGCAGCGGGGGCAGGGGTCGCCATTCCTAACTTCCACGCTGTTCACGGGTATACCTACCTGCCTACACACACACACACACATGCCAATTTGCCCACAAAAACAGAAGGAGAACAGAGAACTGTCCCAAGTTGTGTGTGATCCTAATGTCACAGCAACTGCACATGATGATGCAGGTCAAAGGAGGAGCTGCAGTTGTTCAGGCCAATGGGGTGGGGATGAGGTGGGGTGCAGTGGGAGAGGCCTTCTGGGAGAGAACAGCTGTGGAGGAGGGAGAAGGAAGACAGAGGCAGGGCACCACTTGCTGAAGAGACCGGAGTGTGGGCGGCGCTCTCTCTACTTGAGGCAAGATTCCTGTTAAGATTCTGTTTGAGGAAAGGGGCCTGGACAAGGGTGGGGGCTGCGGTGAAACACAGCTGTTGACAAACGAAGTATTTTTGAGGTAGGACCGACAGATTCAGCAACCAGATGTGACAGGCTGTGAGGAGGAGGTCAAGGGAGGTGTCGGGGATTGCTCCCATTCAGGTTCCCGCAGTAAGCCGATGGAGGGACAGAGGCGCTGCTGACCGAGACAGGAGACCCCGGCGGAAATGAGCCTCGGGAATGTTGATGAGTGAGGCCCAGAGGCCAAGAGACACGCCTGGCACTCAGAGTCTTCGATCCTCACTCATTCAGACCTAAGCACACAGAGGTGTCTTCTGCTCTCTCTTTTACGTGTGTGTGTGTGTGTGTGTGTGTGTATTTTAACTTCTATGTTATCACTCAGTTTCCTGCCTTCCAGGCTCTGAGCTCTTTGAATGCCATAGCTTATAGAGGTTTGTAACTGCAGGCATGACGCTGTGAAAAAGCACTCAAATTTCTGCTAAATAAAATGATTTCCAATAAAATGTTAAATTATATCATTTCATCTCACAGGTAGCATATACCCATTTTTAAAAGACACTGAATTACATCTGGGAAGAGGCATCTTTTACTTTTTCCCTCCATACCTGTATGTTATTTGAATTTAACAACCATATCTTACACTTCAAATTTATTTAAACAAATTAATTTAGTGATCTCTCAGTTGTACAACACTTTTAAATTATGTAGAACACTGGCAGAACATGAAGAAAGAAGAAATTCCCCAAGAAGCAAAAATAGATGTTGCAAAGTTCATGTGCTTAATTTCTAGAAGAAGGCTAGCTAGCATTCTCTATTTCACTTCCTATTTGTCTGCTTCTCCTAGTACGACAATAAATTTTAGTTGCATTAACAACAGAATCAGGATTCCACTGTTACCTTTTATTTGTTGCTTACTTTTCAAGATTACAAGCAGTGAATCAGAAAAGGCAGAATGTGGCAGATGACAAAGATCAAATAATAAATAACAATTCGATGAAATCTAGCAATGATCCAGAGATCATTCTCTGTGTAGGCAAATGGTTTTATACACTTCACCAATGACTTAAGGCCCCAATGCCTATGTTCTGGGGTAGCCTTTAATTTATGATTGAATTTTAAATTATATGTGAAGGTAATAATTCAAACGCTTACATTGTTTAAGAAGGCTGCTGCTGCTGCTAAGTCGCTTCAGTTGTGTCCAACTCTGTGCGACCCCATAGACAGCAGCCCACCAGGCTCCCCCGTCCCTGGGATTCTCCAGGTTTAAGAAGGCAGGGAGGGATATAATCTTCTTCAAATATTTAATGCATAATAGTAATATATCTATGAGAGGCAGGACACTGGAGGTGAGGTATAAAAATTATTCAAACAATGACACTATCTCTAAGAAACAGTATGGTCTAACAGTGAGGACACAGTAGCAAAAGGTGACATGCCATAAACAAATACAAAGCAAGTCACTGGGAGGATATGATAGAGAAGAAATTAATTTTAGGTGACAGGTTCAGGCGACTTTCTTTAGGAAATGGCACAGGGGTTGGGTTTTAAGACACTCTGGACCTGCAAAGCTGGGATGAGCAGTTTCCCAACAGAATTTCCAGCGGTGATGGAAATGGTTTATAAGCTGCACGGTTCTTAACCACATGTGGCAACTCAGCAGTTGAAATGTGGATAATGATTTTACTTCCTTTTTAATGATTTTAAATTTAAATGAGGCTAATAATGTACAGTGCAGGTACAGTATGTATAGCTCCTGTCACTCAGAAAAGTTCCGGTGTTTTGATAAAGGTATTTATTTAATCTGTCTTTCCTAGGCTGAACTACTCAGAACATCTCAAATGTGCTTTTTTTTTCCATACACAGATCTCCTATAGCCATGTCCCAGTGCACCATGTTAATCCACTTCACTGTCTACGACACAATCTTCCACAAATTTTCACATACTTTATCCCAACTGCTATTCCCAGTCTGTGACAGAATTGGGAATGTAGTTCCCTAAATCTATAACTCCTCCCCTCAACATCCACAGTTGAGCCACACAATGAAAGCAGTCCAGATTCCTGAGTCACTTCTTAGAGGACCACTGACTCGGAGAGCTGCCTAACCCATCTGGGACTAGGTTTTAAGCAAAAAATGCACTTTCATTAGTTAAAACATTGAGTTTGGGGGCTGTTTGTCAGAGCATGTAGTTTAGTCAAAGTAATTACTGTACAAGCCAGTTTTCTTTTTTTGGTTATTTTCACCATTAGAAAGCTCTGTATATTGCACATCAATTTTTCCTCTTTCAATTAATACCATTTTGTCTTTGATAAATATGGGATATCACTAGCTGGTAGCACTGGCGTTATGATTATCTCGATAATGCTTGATATTAAGCCACTTAACTGAATTAAATCATCTCAATTTATTTGACTTTCCCTCAAGTTTTGTGATTATTAATTTGTAAGTTGTCAAGTCAGTGATTTGTAACATCCTTCAGCTGTTAGAACCAGAAATTAAATTAAATCTCATCTACGTTGAGCACTATTAGAAAATGTTCTGAACCTTTCATGGATAAATCAAAAGTTAATATTCCTTATTGCTGCTTTGAGAAAAGAAACTAGTCTAAGGAAAATGTCCTATTTTGAATCTGATCAGAATTTATGACATTTATTGCTATTTCTTACCTTAAAGCAGAAAATAATTAGATTATCCAACTATACCCATAGGTAGGTATTTATCAAAAAAGTTTATGTAAGCATTAACAAAACTGTGAGGAGATGTGCTTTATAATCCAAACAATTCTCTTATATGTGGTGACAACTATTTGCAGGCAGTTGACACTTGGAACATTTTTCTCATCAAGTTTCAACAGGTATTACTAAATTTTCTTGTTAATGTGTCACATAAATTTTGAAACCCATGATTACCTGCTTTCCCCCTATAATAATTTCAGCTAATTAGCACTGTCAACAACAAGAATTTTAATACGTCCCCAAATAAGTAAGAACTAGAGCAACTGCTTGAGAAGCAGAGCAGACTGCACACCCCTTGCAGCAGACACCATCACCCAGCTGTGGCTAGATGATTAGAATTGAATAGATCAAAATCTATCCTTCCTTCCTTACCTGAAAACTTTTGATTCAGGCATTTAAAAAAATCCCAGAGGTTGTTCTTTCAAACAAATACAAAATCCAACTTTGCCAAAAATGAACATGAACACCAAACTGGTTCATGTGAAAGATAATAAATATTTCAAATTAGTATCCCTCAACATGAGGCATAAACCATAGACATGACTGATGGTCAGAAATTTGTCTTTTGACGAGAGGGCATTGGACCTAATTAGCCTCCAGGGCATTTTAGTGTTTGAACACTGCTGCCACATCAGTCAACTTTCACGGATTCATAAAACTGATGCATAACCCAGGACCTAGAAGCAGACAAAACTCAGCAGTGGCCTGTCGCCTGAGTCTGACAAGCTGGCTGGTGGTGTTCATCTGCAGACAGTGACTGTGACACATTGAATTCCAGGGGTTCAAGCCTGCATAGGAACCTAGCCATTTTCATACAAAGCCAGGTAAACAGAAGCTTTCTGCCTAATTCCTCCTAGCTTTTTCTGTTCTACTTAAATTCAGGTCTAATCCTCTTTTGGTATCACTTACCTTTGAGGTAACAGATCACCTGTGATATCTAATTTTTTTTGTTTTTTTCCCTCCGCCCTATCTCTAGCAAAAAATAAGCAGAAGTACAGTCTGTTAAGATAGAAAGCAAAGCCTAGTCAGTGCAGCTGTGGTGAGACAGATTCATTTTATCATCCAATCATTGCTGTGGAGTGTTTAAAAACATGAAAGTTCTCTTCCCATATACCTCTTTATACCAATGAATTTACATGAAAGTAACAGACTGGTGTGCTGCAGTCCACTGGGTTGCCAAGAGTTGGATGTGATTGGGCGACTGAACAACAATAGATATAAATACTTCTCTACTTTGTCAATATATACAGGATTTTAAAAATTAAATTTTAAGTAGAAGGGAAAGGCAACAAAGGGTTAAAGGAGGGATGGTTAAACTGGCATTAAACTGGGCATCTCATAAAAACACTACCAAGTAGGTATTGTTTATCTTCATTGTACAAAGGTGGAAACTAAGGCTCAGAGCAGTGAACTTGTCCAGGGTCACAGAGCTAGAAAATTGGATTTGCTCCCAAGTATATCTCACTTTAGGGTCTGTGCTCTTGCTCTGTGACATTATACTGTGGTACATATATAAATTTGTATAAATTCAAAGTATAGTCACAGTGGTTAGGGAAAGAATTGGTACATCTCAAGGCAGTTTTGTTGTTCCTGTTGATAATTCTCCTACCCTGTTTTTATATTTTTAATTCTTTCTCTCTATGCTCCTTATCATACTGCTACTGTGACATCTTTTTATTTCTCCATTTCCATTTTCCTCTACTTTCCCAGTTTTTCAAGTAACATAAAAACGGTTAAAAATGTATGGTGCTAACAGGAGCTTAACACTAGAACTTGACTTATACCATACATAAATAATCCCTTTTTTAAGTTAATGATTTTAAAAATATAGGTTCCCCTCAGTGAGACACTAGAATGTGTCCTAAAAACTCCACTGGTATTGATTTTATGAGAAATCTACAAGACGATTTCCAGCCAGGAGCAGAGGCAACCCCATTGTCTGGTTCCTGGCAACAGCTATTTATACTTCATTGTGTGTCGTCTGTTTCCATCTAGATGTTTTTTTTCTACCAGTACCCAAAAGAAGTTCAACTCCAATAAGAAACAACTACTGTTTCTTATTATCTTTTAAATACGCAACAATCTATCATCATATTCTCATATTCTAAATGTATAAAACAAGAAAGGAAGAATATCATTTTGAAAGAAGCTCAAACTGCAGCTGGGGAAGATAACTACATTTACTGTTTGGGTCATAAGAAGATGAGGAAGAGCCAGTGGAGAGGTGAGAGGGTGGCTGATGGCAGGAGCTGAAGGTAGATAAAACGAAGAGAGGTTCTTGTGGGGGGGTTTTCCTCCTGAAGAATACTAGAAACAAATTTCAAATTAAACAAGCATTGAGGGGGGTGATTTTCAAATCTCAAATTCAGAAAGAACTTATTCTCAGAAGATTCTGAGTCTCTTACTCCATGGCCCTCGGTCTCCAGCTGCCAACAGTAAAGCATCTTGGGCACTGGCCTTGCCACACTGGTGTGCCGGGGCTCAGGACAGCAGTGCCCAGACCTCTGGACGTTTTCCTAATCAGGGGGGCACCTGTGCAGTGGCCGCGAACAATTACTGACAGCATTCATAAGCGTATTCTATGCTTTGTTAAAAAAAACCCCACAAGACTACGCAATGTGCTTAAAAAAAAAAAGGATGCAATATAACCAAATAAACCAATCATTTAAAGATATAACTAAGAAAGAGCTACCTACTTTCCTGGTTTTAAACAATAAAAGTCATACACATGTTAATTGGAACAAAAAAAAACAAAACCATTTTCCTGGAATTATGTGTTTTGTCAGCCTAACAGGAGCAGGGTTCTGAGTAAGACTGAAAAGGAAATGGCCTCTCCTAAACTGGGGGTGAGGGGCACAGAAAAATGGGAGAACATGAGAAAATATAGGCAAAATGAACCTGGAAGCATCTTACTGAAATGAGGACTGGCTTCTTAAGTCCCCTTACTGTATTATTGCCAAATCCCTAGAGTTCCATCAGTTAATGAATCTTCAGCAAGAGCTATCGAGTACAGCATTATGCTTTCATTTCAAAGAACTTACAGCGTATAAGGTACATGAGTGGACGGAGGGCAGACACAAGGCGTGGGAAGGAGACACACATGCTCAGGCTGGTTCATGGGAGGGTAAATGTGGCCGTTTTGCCCCTGTCCACAGACAGACTGACCTTCCTTGAGACTTTTCTGGTGGCTCCCTTCAAGGCATTCCTTTTCTTTGAGTGGCTCGAAATCGCCAGCAGTTAAAATCTCCGGGAAGCCCTGTTGCTGCTTCTTGGAGCTATCGATCATGGTGAGCGGCTCCTGGAGACAGGCAGCATCCAGCAGAGGAAAAGCTCAATCTGCCGACCAGCAGAGGCCGGCACTGGGAATCCTCTGGTCCCCGCCGGGTGCCGGCTGCCGGCTACCTCCTCACAATACCCCGATCCCTGGGCAGTTATATCTTTAAGCAGCTGAAGGCAGCCGTTACCCGTTCGTTCCCAGCTTGACCTGCAAATCCACTCCTGCTGCTGGAAGCCCGAAACTCTCTCCCACGTTGGGAGGCAGAGCCACGGAGGCACGATGCTGAAATCCCACCCCTTTTCCCAGCCAGCCCCCTTTCCCTTGCCATTCCAGCCTCCCCCGCACCCGGGACTTCAATCTGCAGTTTGATGGTCCGCATCATCTGACAAACTCTGACTCAAGCAGTTAAAAATAAATCCCCTAGTTGTTAAAAGAGAAGACTTTGCTGATACCTAAGAAGACAAATTGCTGCCTGTGGTCTCTCTCCAGCTCTCTATAAACACAGCCATAGGCTGTGGAAATACTTTCTATCAGCCAGCCAAGCACATCCATTACTCATTAAGTTCTCCAGCTAAACAAACGGTGGTCTAGGGCATCTGAAGGAAGAGGGTCTTATCGCAGCAGGGCCACCACAGTGAATAAACGTGCTCCTAGCACATTTGGATAAAAACAGAAGCATGTCACCACCAACTGCTCTCGTGGTCTGCTTTTTCCGCGTCCAGCTCTCCCGGCACAGCCACTGCCGGTGCTCCCTGTCACAGGGAAATGCCCGTAACTGCAGCTTTCTGCCTTCGCCAATGCAGATCCAGGCGGCAGTTTTCCTTTGTGCCACTAGTCGGCTGAGAGAGTTAACATCGCCATGATTGTGGAAAGAAAAAATCTCCTCCCCTGTATTGAAGGCAGACACGGAGAGCTTCTAGTTCATAACATATTCTGCCGGTGACCAGCCAAGTTTAATTTCACACAAGCTATCAACAATGGGCACCTCTCCCCCGGGTCACTGGCTTCCACTAGGCACAGGGATGCTGCCTGAAGGAAATCTACAGGTAAGGCAACTCCAGGCAAAGTGGAAATGCCTGCTTTTACACATACCAAACACCTATCTATCCAGAGCTGGAGCCAAAAGAATCTCATTTTCACGGTTTGAAGTCAGCTCCTATGAAAAGAGCTCCCATAAAACCCATTAGAAATTCTAAGAGCAGGAGACTGAGTCCTCTTCCATGAGCAATCTGTTTTTGTTTTGTTCACTTTTTAAGTAATCAACATCTAACAGAGTGCCTGGAATAGTAGGAGGGAGTTCTCAACAAATACTTGTTGCATGACTGAGTGTATGAATGAAAGCAGAAGATCATATTCAGAGCTATTCTGGTAAAACTCAGAGTTCTGAAGAAGTCCTAGATCAGTGACCAAGAAGCACTAATTTCTAGATGAACAACTACATGCTCTTTAAAGGAAGCACTGCTGCTGCTGCTAAGTTGCTTCAGTCGTGTCCGACTCTGTGCGACCCCATAGACGGCAGCCCACCAGGCTCCCCCGTCCCTGGGATACTCCAGGCAAGAACACTGGAGTGGGTTGCCATTTCCTTCTCCAATGCATGGAAGTGAAAAGTGAAAGTGAAGTCGCTCAGTCGTGTCCGACTCTTCGCGACCCCATGGACTGCAGCCTACCAGGCTCCTCCATCCATGGGATTCTCCAGGCAAGAGCACTGGAGTGGGGCGCCATTGCCTTCTCCACAAGGAAGCACACCTTCTCTTTAAAGGAAACCACACACACACACTTTGTGCATGTGACACGACCCCTTTCTGGCAAAAAGAAAGGCTTACATTTTTACAGCCTGGAAAAATCAATATTCTCTTCCTCATTTAACAGAGATCGGGACTGGATCAAGATTCTTTCCTTTGTCCCTGGTTCCAAGGCTCGTGTGCCCTAAATCCGTGCTGTTCTACAAAGATAGCTATCTATCCTTCTTCAGCGTCTCTCAAGAATGGGATTACACAACACATGGCATGCTTCTTGTCAACTGAAATTCCTTCTGAGGCAATTTAAGCCCATTGCTGGTAGTCTAAACCCCTGCAGGAACAAACAGGGATGAACTTAACACACTTCTCAAAAATGCCTTCAAATGCTCTGCTACTATTTCTGATGCTAAGGCCTCCATTCTTCTAAATTAACTGTTCCTACACCTTTAAAGAAGTAAGAAAAAAAAAAAAACACATTTTTTTGCAGACATTCTTTGGGCCAGTCCAAAGAAGGCTTTGCAAAGATTATCTCATTTAACCCCCAACAGTCCTTTGTGATCACTATGATTATTTGTACATTCTAGAGATTTTATAGACCAAGACCAAAGCCTTGTAAGCTTGTAAGCAGCAAATCTGAAATTCAACCAACACTGGCACTGCAGCGCCTGCTGTCTTCTAAAACATGCTCTGTTTCTAGGCTTTAGTTGGATCTTGGGAGAGGTTTAACAGCAGAGACCATTACTGGTTATTGCCTTCGAGTAATCCTACTCCTGGTGAGGGAGAAGGAAGGCAATGTAATCATACTAGAGTGCTTTGATGAATCAATTTAACATCTCCTGAAACAACAACAGCAGCCAACTTTGTTTAGTGCTTACAATGAGCCACAGTCTAAGCGCTCGTCATATATTATCTCATTCATTCTGTTGACAGACCTGTGATTTCAATGCTGGTATCCTAATTTACAGACTTTCCAGGTGGCTCAGTGGTAAAGATTTGGATAAGGAAATGGCAACCTACTCCACTGTTCTTGCCTGGAGAATCCCAGGGACGGGGGAGCCTGGTGGGCTGCCGTCTATGGGGTCGCACAGAGTTGGACACGACTGAAGTGGTAAAGAACCTGCCTGCCAATGGAGGAGACACAAATTCAAGCCCCGGGTCAGGAAGATCCCCTGGAAAAGGAAATGGCAACCCACTCCAGTATTCTTGCCTGGAGAATCCCAAGGACAGAGAAGCCTGGTGGACTACAGTCCATGGGGTCGCAAAGGGTCAGACATGACTGAATGTGCATGCATATATATCCATCCTAGTTTACAGATGTGAAAACTGAGGCCTAGAAAAATCAAATATTTTGCAAGAGTCACATATCTTGTAAGTGGTGGCCACGGTTCCAAACACACAGCTTTGCAGGGCCCACATTCTTAATTGCTTTGCAAAAGGAACAACAAAAACAATAAACCCCAACACTCTATTTTTCAGGGATGCTACTTTTAAAATTGTACTCACCTGTTTTTTGGCCCCAGGTTTAGAAGCCTGAGTAGATTCAAAGCTCCATCAGCCATTTAAAAACCCTTTATTGGCCATGTTTGTGTGTGTATATAGTGTGTTAAAATGGAAAACAGTCTTCTCTTAAGGATCCTCTGCAAGCTTATTTTTTTTTATCTGATAAATATAAAAGATCTCAAAATAAGGAAACATTTTCTAGCTGTAGATTTGTATTAAAAGTCTTGCCTCTGTAGTTTTGAAAGGGAATAATAATTTCTCTAGTGGTGAATAGGCCTGAAAGGACATTTTGCTATTTAAAAAAATCTGAAATAATTTCAAATTCAAAGAGCCCTATTTCCATGAACCATCTGCGAGGAGGCTCTGACACAATACCTCTTCACCCTACGTGCTCTGGTTTGTAATTCCTACAAATAAGGCTAATTCTCCAACGGAACCACAATATGACCATCAATATCAGGAAATTAACGCCGATGTATCACTGCCACCTACAGACTCCATTCACATTCTGCCAGTTGTCAGGACATCCCTTATAGCAGAAGGACCCAAACACCCAAACCAGGATCACATATGGCACAGAGTTTGAGTCTCTCTAGTTTTCTTCCATCTTCAACAGTTCTTCAGTCTTTCTTGAGGCTTCTTTCCTTGACTTTTGAAGATTACAGGGTGGTTACTTGATACAGTTACTCTCAGTCTTAGTTCTTTTGATGCGTCTTCAAGATTAGATACAAGTCATAGCAGGAGTATTTTTGGCAGGAATACCATAGAAGCAGTGTGTTCTTTCCATCCCATTAGGTGGTAGGGGACAAATTCAGTTTCTCTCATAGCTAATGGTGTTTATCTTGATTGATTTGTTAAAATGGCACTAGCAAAATTCTTCACTGCAAAATTAATTTTTCTCTTGGTAATTAATTATTTCATGGGGCTGAGTTATTTATTACTAGAATGACTACCAAATGATGGTTTTGAAAATTCTATCATTCCTTCTACATTTATTAGTGGTACATCCTATTGTAAGAAAAAATTCTCTTCAAAAATTCAGTTTATGTTATCTATTTATAACAGTAAGGACTTGGTTACTCAAATTTCATTCAGTGGGTTATAAACTGTTCTGATCATTACTTATTTTGAAGCTCAAATAATTTTAGATTTGGCCCATGGGAATCCCCTTGAACTGGCTTCAGTTTCTTACTGCTCTGATCTCATCCTTCTTTGAACACTTTCTTACTTTTTGGCATTAAGATGTTCCAAGCTCACCTTTTACTTTTCCTGCTCTGTTGAGAAACCAAGGTGTGAATTCTGGGTGTGCTCAATGCTATTTGGGGGTCACTATTCCCAGGCCTTTTCTGAGTCAGATGTGGGATATATGTCTGAGTCTATGTGTATCTGTGTGTGTAAGCACAAATGTATTTATGTGTCTATTAACTGATGTAAATATAGACCTATATTTAAGTATGCACATCTATATTTATATATATATACTGAAAACCATGTGTTCACCCCAACGCCTCCGCTTCCAATCCAACCCCACCGGGTCATGCTCAGTTTCTTCCTTTTCTATATTTGCAGGGTCCTCCTCCTATAGTGAGAATCTTGTCCCAGGGGTCTCTGCCACCCCACTCATAGATACCCCATTCACCCCATTACTCTCACAGCTGTGGCCAAACCCTAGGCAGGTACGTCTCCCCACCCAAAGGCTCTGAAGCCCTGCACTGGACCTCTGCCCCCCCACCTTGCTCAGCCCCAGTTAATGTCTTTCCGATTGAATCAGGGCTGGTGAGAGGAAGGAGACTTGCTTTCCTGCCTGGTAAGAAGAGCCCACAGTTGTCACATGGACTGCTTTCCAATACGTCTGCCCTGTTCTTTACTAAATGTGCTACAGCATCAACATGTGGCACTTGGCTCATTGTCACAAGTGGCATTTAACTTCAAATGATAAGTGACTTAATTCACTTTGGCTATGATAAATCTGCTTCCACAGTGTTTGTGTCTATACACAAAAGAGTTGTTTTAGTATGAAAGAAAGTACCATAAATCAAGTCTATTTTCCCACTACCCCAAGCACAGATATTTAATAAGCGTGAGAAAAGCTGTATGGCTTGAGACTAGGAACAATCCAAGAGAGGCTTCAGGGAATCAGAACAGAAACAAACATGGCTCAAGGGACCTACACAAAAACTTGGCAGAGTCAACATACGCTTATAAAACTGCTGACGAAAAAGACCATCAGTGTGATAATGCTGTGTTTCAGTAAGGAAAAACCTGAGGATGTTAATGTTCCACCAACGCAAAACACATTCAAAAGTAATGAGTAAAGTAATTAGCAGCAGAACGCAAGGAGACCGCTAAAGACTGTGTGTACTTATGCAGCATTCTGGGCCCCAGGATTGAGAAGGATGCTTGTTTTTTTGTCTTCCACCTCCTGGTGCTTTGGAACAGGTACACAGAGAGCCATTCACTGAATCAAATGCGGGCACTCTGGGGCTTCTTTCGCACAGTCTGAGCACAGTATCATGACATTTGTGGAGATGTAATCAGTCATGTTGGATCCATTTAGGGAGGAAAAATTTCAGTCCAGTTTTTTTCCCTCAAGATGCCATATTTTCAGTGAGATGCATACACGATCCCTAATTTTCTCCTTTTTAACATTATAAATACAATAAAATACCACATTTTAGATGATTACTAAATGGTAAATCCCAATGATTTCATAATTATTAAGCCCAAGTAGATAATCCTGATAATTTAAAACATTTTTTGTAAACAAGGGTAGTTACAGTGCTGTCTGTGAAATCAGGCAACATATCTGAAAAGTCATTCATTTTTACCACTGTTTAAATCCATGGACATTGTATCCACTGCATATAAAAAGAGATTATAGAAATGACTGTTCATGAGGATATATTTTTCTGATATTTCCAAGACAATAAGATTTTGAAAGAATATCAGTGATTTGAAGAACTAAGTATTGTAGCATAACTGAACACTGAAACAGGGCTGAACAGCATAATTCACTGGGTTTGTAATCTGTGCCTATCATGCCCTTCCATCCTAGAATGAAGCCAGGACTGGCACGGATGGCACTTTGCTCCTGTGTCTGCTTTATCCTCTCTGAAGATGTGGCCAGGTTTGTCAGGACTGAAACTGTACCATTAACACTTCGCTGACTAACATCTGCTTAAGCTGAGGGGAGAGAACTTCCTGTGGGGCAGAGCAACTGGTGGGGAGAAGGGGTTTCCTTGCTCTTCCAGGTGAGTCCTCACGGGACAGTGGCACTACCCAATGGCAGTATTCTGACTGCATCTCAGACACTGGGGCCCTTTGTCTCCTTCTGTCCAAATCCTTCGTAGGGACAATCAAGAGAGGACAGGATATACTTTATCAGATTTAAGAAAGTCATCCAAATCCTTTCTCTACTTCTAAGCCTGAGAGTTACTTTATAAACATACAAATACAGACAACTGGCTGAAGATTTACAACCAAGAGCCTTCCTTAGGTTGTATTTCTTCAAAGCAGACTTCCTTAAATTCTGAGTTATGGAATATAAGGGAGAATGAAATGACGACAGCTTTGAAGGTTCAGCAGAGATAGAAGGGAGGAGTGAGAAGTTAAGAGGATCAAGTCCTAGTGAAGACTGGATGGCATGTCACCCAGTTATGACCTGTGTGAGGCCGAGGTCAGCGCTTGTAACAAAGAAACTGATTACCATAGTGTTTCTTGATCTTTTCTACATTTTAGCTCCTGACCCTTTTAAATATAATTTTTCCTCATCACTTTTCCTTGAAATTTTAATACCACAGATTCACTGTATATATTTATGTACATAAATATCTGTACATTATCTGTATATCTGTATACATTACATTATCTGTAATGTATATCTGTACATTAGTGAAAATTGCTTAGTCGTGTCCAACTCTTTGTGACCCCATGGCCTACCCAGTCCATGGAATTCTCTAGGCCAGAATACTGGAGTGGGTAGCTTTTCACTTCTCTAGGGGATCTTCCCAACCCAGGGGCTGAACCCAAGTCTCCCACATTGCAAGCGGATTCTTTAGCAGCTGAGCCACAAGGGAAGCCCAAGAATATTGGAGTGGGTAGCCTATCCCTTCTCCAGTGGATCTTCCCGACCCAGGAATTGAACTGGGGTCTCCTGCATTGCAGGTGGATTCTTTACCAACTGAGCTATCAGGGAAGCCCCTGTACATTATACGTTATCTGTACATTATATATTAAAAAAAAAAATATATATATATATATATTTTTGCCCATCTTCCAAGAACCATTTTTCACTCCTGTTGAGAATGCTTAATGTACGAGAAGGAAAGCCAGTATTTCCTTTTTGTTGAGGGGAAAAAACAGTAAGACAATAAGAATGAACTGTGTGCAGGAAACTCTCAATGAGAAAATAACAAATGTTCACCATCTGTGATAATGGTTTTTAGATCACAAGTAAATTTAGCAGGACTTTGAGGGTCTTTATGACCTGCAGCAGCTCTGAGGGAAACGCATATTGATATTTGATTTATTAAAAAAAAGTGCAGTTCAGCTATGAAATGATGTGTTTTCAAGTTGCTCTGCTGGTGAACACATATCCTTAATCCTGGTTTCCTCACTCCAACATTCCTTTTTACCAAAAGTGAAAGCTTGTGGGTATTTTCTTTTTACTAAATTTATGTGTGATCTTTGAGAGGCACGTATTAAGAAAAATTGGTAATTTGATTTCAGGAGGAAGATAAGAACACAAATGGATTTTATGAAGGTTAGAGGCAGGATGGTTTGGGGGAAGGAAGACGACTTCAGGGTTAAACAAAATTCGGCTGTTGAAATCTGTGAGATCTTAGAGAAGTGGTAACATCATTGTGCTGGGGCTGCCTCATCTATAGAAGTGCATTAACAATGATAACAGCAGCAGCTGTTTTCTGTGATTATAAAAATCAGGAGAAAATGCATATAAAATTCCTAGGACAGGCACGATAGGCACTCGCCAAATGGTGGAGTCTTTTGGGGCTCACTTTCGGAATGATCTCCTTTGTCTGCTTCCCCCAAGGCTCCCTGTGTGCTAAGTGTGGGGTTTCTCCAGCAAAACACACACACACACACACACACAAACAGACACACACCCCAGCAAATTGCACCCCCCCCAACACCCACCACACCACATTCTGTTTTCCAACCCCACCCTCTGAGGCTGCAGCAGGGTGCATATAAAGTTCATCATTTTTTGGTTTCACACTTAATACCTTCTGGTGTCCTTCCACTACTTGAGATTTCATGTATTAGATTAAATTTGAAAGGTTTTTATACATGCAGCGAACCCTGCTGATACTTTTCCACTTAACTGGAATAATGAAATCGAAAACCCACTCCAGGTGACTAATCACAGCCAAGTCGTGAGCCACAGGCTCTGAGAAGTGGGTAGAACAAACCCTAGGACATACTTTTAGGAATCCAAGCTGTCTTCTTGTATGAGTCCTTTGTGGAAAATGTAAAAATTTCGTGCTTTCATTTTGTTAACCCTAAGAAAAGAATCAAGTGTTGCCATGTAAGAATGAAAAGTAAAGAGAGCTGGACCTCGTGGTGATGACACGGTCAGGCCTCGAGAAGGCAAAATGCTGGCAGCCTTCAGTGGTCTGAACAGAGGAGCGGGGGAGAAGCGAGCTGCTGCGGGAGCAGGCAGTGTAGGCTCCCAGCCCCTGCCAGGGCGCTGGGGCACCGCGGCCACATGTCCAGCAGCAGTCACATTTATGCGAAAATGCATGTGTCACAGTCAATTAATACCAATTTGAAGTCTGTTAGCTTTGCAGATTTCTGTAAATAACATACAGAAGTGTTCTTGTTTTGTAGTTGTGTAAGCGCTACTAAGCACAAGGAGTTTATATTTCTTTTACTGCTGCTGCTGCTGCTAAGTCGCTTCAGTCGTATCCGACTCTGTGCAACCCCATAGACGGCAGCCCACCAGGCTCCGCCGTCCCTGGGATTCTCCAGGCAAGAACAGTGGAGTGGGTTGCCACTTCCTTCTCCAGTGCATGAAAGGGAAAAGTGAAAGTGAAGTCGCTCAGTCGTGTCCGCCTCTCAGCGACCCCATGGGCTGCAGCCTACCAGGCCTCTCCGTCCATGGGATTTTCCAGGCAAGAGTACTGGAGTGAGGTGCCATTGCCTTCTCTGATTTCTTTACAGTTGTACCTAATTCTGCAACACTACACTAGTAAAAATTAAGTCATCTACTAACTGTTCTTAAACGGTCAGTACATTTCTTAAGTTTTGTGAACCGCTGCTTCACCGTGTAACTCAAATGGGGAGAAGGGCCCATGTTCTCTGTGGCTTGGCTTCCATAGCATTACCCTGAAGTGAGAATGAAGCATTTGTCTTTGTTTACCTAATCTGAATGGGGATCCTATTTTGCCATCTTGGGAGTCATGATTAAAGGTGGTGATGACACCAAGAAGGGCTCAAGAAATTAAGGAAGCAAGAGGACTCCCCAAATTCAATATAAAACCATGCCATGCCCTCACGCCTGCTCCAAGATGTTCCCTCTATCTCTTATTGACTCTGAATTGTCTGCACCACTGTTCCAAAGCATCTCCATTTTCCTCAAGGCCACGCTACCTAAATACCCTTACACCTTTGTCAGCAAGTAACTTGGGCTACTAGATTTATGAATATTACGGGCTTCAGACATATGCTCCACTCCACCTCACCACTCCCATCCCACCTCCTGTCTTTGAGGAAAAAGCAATCTTTTTTTTTCTAGCAGAGGAGAAACCAGACACTTTATTTAGGATTTTAGTTCACTCCCACCTACTTTCAAAACTGTGATCAATGAATGGAAGTTCTCCTTGAAGATCTGCTGTGCCCAATGAGACTGCACTAGCATCACCCATCAGCGCTACACACCCACCACTGCGTGAGGAACACATATGCCCTACCTCAGATTTAGGCAATTCTTGCTTTCTAAACGGCAGATCCTAAATGAGTTTTCCTTTGGCAGCTAAAACACCCTTGATGTTAAGATTGTATGCTGTACTCAGGATGAAATCATCTCTAATTTTACAAGATAGGCTTTTCTGGAAAAACAAAGATTTTTTTTTTTTTTAAAGACAAGCAATGGACTTAGCCTAGACCTCACATAAGTCTAGCTCCAGACAATGCACTTAAAAACCAATGCTTGCTGTCTCACTAATCTGCACAGTCCCAGTGCCTGGCTCACTGACTGCTCCATTGATGCTGCTTGGATAAATAAAAGAATGTCACTCAACTGACCCACATTCATCCAGGCCTCTCCCAACCAACTTAATTCAGCCTCCACTTCTTAGCTTGGCATTCAAAGCCATCACTGCTTTGTTTCTCACTTTCCTAAGTAGCATTAGTAACCCTGAACACGTTCCTATGCTTCAGCTAAATCAAACTGCTTAAACCCCGACAGGCTCTGAGTTTCCCTCGTCTTTGCTCAAGCTTTTCCTTCTGTCTGAAATTCTCTTTCTGACATTTGCCCATGGAAACTGTACCCGAGCAGGAACTAACTCCAGCGTTAATCTTTTTCAGAAGCTTTTCAGGATGTCTCTCAACACCACCAAAGAGTCATGTCTGAACACTCACGATACCTGTCATGGGAGGACTCAGCCTTCCGTGAATAAAAAAGATGACGATGTTAGTCACTCTTGTTTGTATGTCATTTATTGTCCACTGAAGCACTGCATTTCCACATGGTGCTAAGCACTTCACATAGCCCCATTCAGTTTACTCTTCCTGATAACTCTGGCTACTACTGTCTCTTTTTTATACTGGGGTCTGGAGAGGTGAAGTAACTTGTCTAGCTACAAAGCTTGTAAGAAGAGAGGAGAGATCTGTAACCTAGGCAGTACATATGCAGACCAGCTTTTCTCAGGAAAGTCTGCAAGAGAATTAAGCCCTAATGCACAAAGGCATCCACTGTATAAAGTTAACTTCTCTCCTATGTGTCTAAAATGGTATAAGCTATGTCATCCTCGGGATAACTGAGAAAATACTCACTCTAATCACATCTGTAGGGATTAATTTTCTCACATAACCTTGGCTGAAAACAAATTTTTTTTAAGCCAAAAAATTTTTTAATTAGAAAAGTAAAAACTGTTCCACAGGTCTTAATCCTTGACAATGAAGTGTATTCATGAACAGCAAGTATCTCCACGTAAACAGCTCTGGTTGGAAGAGCCAGAGGAAACCCCTCTGGGGGAGTGGTGCTCCTCTGTGCTTTCTCTCAGCATGTCTGGATGCTCTTCCCATTCTTGATACCCCTGGCCCCATTTTAGCAAACTTCACCGTCTCTAAAAGCTGCAACTGGATCTCATTCATCTTTTTGTTTCCTATGAGATCTATCCCAGTGTTTAAACCATGTTCATATAGTCACATTTCTCTTTAATTCTTACATTCAGTAGTTCAGGCTAGTTGACAAGCATCTTCCTTACAGTTGAAACTAACAACTGAAACTATCTGTTATATGTTTTTGGTCATGTCTGACAGAAATTTAAAAATCAAGATTAATGAGGTATAAAGACAGTAAGATACATCCAATGAAAGCGTTTAATTTGGTGAGTTTTTACAGAGGTGAAACCATGGTCCCATTTGAGGTACAGAACATTGTCATCATTTCCAAAAGTTTCTTCTTGTGCCTTTGCAGTACATCCTTCTGCTTCAGGTAATCACTGATCTGCTTTCTATCACTATGGGACAGTTCGTATTTCCAGAATTGCAAGAAAATGAAATCTTATACCATGTGGTCTCGTGTGTTTGAGTTCTTACACTAAGCGTAACAATTCTGAGAGTCATCCATGGTGCTGCATACATCAGCAGTTGGTTCCTTTCTATTACCGAGCAATAATTTACTGTATGGATAGACTACATTTTGTTTATCCATTCATCTGTCAGTGGACATTTGGGTAGTTTTCAGCTTTGAGATACTATGAATAATTCTGTCATGAACATTTTTTTAATAAACCTTTGTGTAGGTAATTATTCTGCTTTTATTTGAATAAAGGCTTGGTCATATAGTAGGTGTATGCTTAGCTTTCGAAACTACGGTTTCTTCAACAGGATTTTATTCATAGCTTTATCTGTAATAGTTAGAAATTGTAAAATAACCGTCAATACATAGGTAAATGAATAAGTAAATTTTGGTATATCCATACAATGGAATACTAACCATCAATAAAAAAGAATAACAACAATATGGATAAATCTCAAAATTACTAGGCTGAAGGAAAGAAGACAGACAAAAAAAGAACACATGTATACATGATTCCATTTACAAAAAAAATTCTAGAAAATGCAAACTAATCTATAGAGGCAAAAAAGCAGATCAGTGGTTGCCTGAAGACTGTGGTAGAAAGAAGAAAGATTACAAAGTGGCATGAGGAAGTTTTTAAGGGTGATGAAAATGCTGTCTGGATTACAGTGAAATGAAAATTTCTCAAGGTGAATACTTTAAATCTGTGCAATTTATTGTATTTAGTTATACTTCAATAAATTTGTTGTTATTTTTTAAAGGCAATGGCACTTGTGAAAACAGATGAATTCCTTTATGTAACACAATAACTCTCAAACAGTCTCTCCACTAGTTACAAAATTTTAATGCAATAGAAGATTATTTATCTGGGTGTCTGAACTCTGAAAACAACTGAACAGCAGAATTACCCTAGAGAATCCTAAAACAACAACAAAAAACCAACAAACCAATAAAATGATTAAGTCTCGTGTAATAACTGCATGATACCTCACGTATGTGGTGGTGGTGTGACCTGGTGCACTGTGATGGGCCCACAGGATGTTGGTGGACTGAGCTGTGTTACAGATGAAGATGGTGAAGTGGGAATGATCCTGAACACAGAAAATATAAAACTCAAGTAAAAAATGTTTTATGTGACAAAGAAGGACATCTTTTAATGCTAAAAGCCATGATCCATGAGACAATAATCACTGTGACTATGTATAATACGGAACAAACATAACTACTGTTATAAACCAAAAAGGACAGGAGATGCAATGTGACACAGACAAAAATATACAAATAACAGGGGACTTTAATCTCCCAACCTGAGTAAAAGACAGATGAGGCAGACAAAAAATAAGTAAGGATATACAAGGCCAAACAGCATAATCAGTAAGATCTCATTGCTATATAGTGAACTTCACACCCCAATGACAGTGAAGACACCTTCACAGAACACATGGACTGTTCAAAAAACAATCACATATTAGGTCACAAAAAAACTTCAGTGAATTCCCTAACGTGAAAAGTACTATAAACAACATTCTGATGTCAGTGTAATAATGCTAAAAATTATTCAAAAAGCAAAAAACTAAAAAGGCTTATCTACCTGGAAATAAATAACACCTTCTAATTAATTCACAGAAAAGAGGAAAACCACAAAATGAAATGAAAGATTTTTTAAAAAAGGATAGTTCTTTGGGTATAGTCAGAAACTATGCCAAATATTTAAAGCAGTGAGCAGAGAAAATTTCAAATCCATAAATCATAGTATCAATACAAATTAAAGAAAGAAAATAAATTATGTGCATTAGAGGAAAAAAAAAAAGACTAAAGAAAACAAAGAACAGAACCCTAGTGACCCATGAGATGATACTATAAGGTTACGTACAGCTGGAGTTTCAGTAGGGCAGAGATAGAATGAGGCAGAAAACCTAACTGCAAATATAATGCTTGAAAATTTCCCAAATCTGATGAAATACATAAAACTATAGATTTATGAAACCTGGCAAACTCCAAGTAGGATGAATTCAAACACATACAGAAATCAATAGCCTTCAGATATATAAACAAGTGGTTAGAGATCATAATAGTAGAGAAACTTCATTAAAAATAGCAAAAAGACAAAAACTCTGAAGTTAACTTAATAAGCAATTTGCAAAAATTTGAAAAAAACCTATAAGTAGGCTTGAACACATAGACAATCCTTGTTCATGGATAAGATAATACCACATCATAAAAATGTTTGCTTTCATTAAGTAAATTTACACATTTAATGCAATTTCAATGAAAATATCAAAAGGCTTTTTAACGGAGCTAGACAATTTGATACTTAAGTACATCTAGAAAAAAGTAAAAACACCCAAGGTGAACTTGGAAAACACATACAAAAAAATGCCACACAGAGGAGGGAGAAAGAGTCTGATTAGATAAAAATAAACTCCAAGAAGATCAGGAATGAAAATGCTAAAAAAAAAAAAAAAAAAAATCAACCTGAGTACTTTAAACATTGAGGGGACCCTTGGACAAAATGAAGTTTTCTATGATCTTGTATCTAAATGCAATAAAAAGAAAAGTGATAAATTTTGGCCATGTGCAAAACAAAACAAAAACATTGAAGAGGAAGGGTTCATTGCTTCAATATATAAATAACTCTTTAAAAATTAAAAAGTTTAAAAATTGGACAGAGAAATGAACAGAAAATTCATTCTTCTCAAAAAAAAAAAAAAGATTCTGAAATGGCTGTTACACATATGAAAAGATGTTCAAACTTACTCATAATTAGAGAAATGCAATTAAAACTACATCAAAATACCAGATGGCAAAAATGTATGACAACACATTCTGTAGGTGTGGCTGTGGGGAAATAAACATTCTCACACATTGTTAATTGGAATAGAAACTGGTATAGCCCTTTGAAAGAGGAATTTAGCAATAAAAACTACAAAAGCATTTACCTTTGACTCAGCAATTCCGTATCTAGGAATTTACCTTAATTATATACCTCCAACATTATGAAATGGTAGCTGAGGGTCCATATTATTTATTTGAAATATAGTTGAGTGCATTTATTGTGTTTGTATTCAAATTGGGTGTTCCCTCATCCTTGTAGATTTTATTCTTTTGAGTATGTGATATATTAACAAGGTTCTGAAAATCAAAACTATACCAAAAGCAATGTTCTCAGAAATGTGTTGCTGCTTCTCTCCCCCATCCCACTGCCATCCCCTAAATCTTTCTACTCTTTGTCCCCAACCACCAAAGGTGGTTTAATCTCATTAAGGTGTTTAATCTCATTAGGTTCTAGTTTACCCTTCCTTTCATTTTTTTCTCTCCTGAACCAGCTATATGTATACATTTTATTATTTTCCCTTCTCCTTTAAATAAGAAGTGACAATGATACTGTTTCATTGTTTGCTCCCCCCTCCACCCCACCCCACCCACACTTAACAAACTCTGAAGATCTCCTGGTTATCAGTTCATGGAGATCTTCCTTGGTCCTTTTTACAACTGTGTCATATTCATGGCGTAGATATACCACAGTTTATTCAGCCATTCTCCTGTGTGTGGGCATTTAAGTCGTTTTCAGTCTTGGGCAGTTACAAAGTGCTGTACTAAGAAACGTCTAGTATATGAGCTTTCCTGGTGGCTCAGTTGGTAAAGAATCCACCTGCAATTTGGGAGACCTGGGTTCAATTCCTGGGTTGGGAAGATCCCCTGGAGAAGGAAATGGCTACCCACTCCAGTATTCTGACCTGGTGAATTCCATGGACTGTATAGTCCGTGGGATCACATAGTTTTGACTTTAAGAACCTTGTTAATAAATCATATACTCAAAAAAATAAATTAATGAAATCTACAAGGATGCGGGAACACCCAAATTTGAATACAAACACAATAAATGCACTCAACTATTATTTCAAATAAATAACATGGGCCCTTAGCTCACCTCCTCCCATGGGCACAAAATTACAATATTACTATTTACAAACTACAACTATTTAGAGTACCTATCCATGACAATGACCTAAAGAAGCAAAAAGATCTTCAATAACTAAAGATACAAAGAAGGAAACACAACATGAGTAGGAGAGGTGGAGATGAGGTATAGTCAAGACTCACTTCCCTGGGGAGGTGACCCACAAACAAGAGGATAATCACAGTGCAGAGGTTCTCTGCAAGGAGTAATGGGTCTGTGCTGTTTTCCAGCCTGGGGGCCCTGCATTGGGAAGAAGTACCCCCAGAACATTTGGCTTTGAAGGAAACAGTGACTTTACTCTCAAAGAGTGCACACAAAATCTCACACAGACTCTAAGATCCAGGGCAGAAACAGGAATTTGAAAAGAGCTTGAATCAGACCTACCTGCTGATCCTAGAAAGCCCTCCAGAGAGGCATGAGGCAACTGGGGCTGATCCTGGGGGTACAGACACTGGCAACAGCCGTTTTGGGGAACTCGTCCTTCCACGAGGACACTGGTGCTGGTAAGCACCATTCTGGAGTCCCCCTGTAGGTTATTACACTGGGACCCAGCCCTGGTCACCAGTAGGACCAACTCCAGGACCTCCAGGCTCCATAACCAGAGACTCCAGGATGTTGGCCTACCAGTGAGCCAGCACCAGCTCTAGGACCTGGCCTTGCCTATCAGTGGGTTGGCACAAGCTCCTGGGCCCAGCCTCACCCATGAGTGGGTGGGCACCAGCCCTAGGAACCTCCTGGGCACTGGTTCTGCCCACCAGCCTATGATACCAGCTATGGGACACCTTGGGCCTTTCAACCAGCTGCCTTGGGATCCAGCACCATCTCCAGGAAGCCTAGGCCCTACAGCCAGCCACCTTGTGACCCAGCCCTGCCCACCAGCACCAAGACTCCTTGGTCTGGGCATACAGCCACGTCAGGATGCAGCCCCACTTATCAGTGCCTGGCAGCCTCCATACCAGGTACCAATCACCTCTACCATCATGCCTATAGCTGTTTGACTCATCACAAAAGAAGGGCCCATGAAGCCCATATAGAGGGCCCTAGGGCATACAGCCGGAGAAGGCAATAGCACCCCACTCCAGTACTCTTGCCTGGAAAATCCCATGGACGGAGGAGCGATTCATGGGGTCGCTAAGAGTCGGACACGACTGAGTGACTTCACTTTCACTTTTCCCTTTCATGCACTGGAGAATGAAATGGCAACCCACTCCAGTATTCTTGCCTGGAGAATCCCAGGGACGGCAGAGCCTGGTGGGCTGCCGTCTATGGGGTGGCACAGAGCTGGACACGACTGAAGTGACTTAGCAGCAGCAGCAGCAGCAGCAGGGCATACAGCTGTAAAGGATATCTCTTACTTAAGGTCACTTCTCCAAGATCAGAATATGTAACCAACCTAACAAACACACAGAAATAAATAAAAGAATTAGGCCAAAAGAGGCAACAGAGGAATGTGCTAGAAACGAAGGAACATGACAAAACTCTAGAAGAACTAAGCAAGATTGCGATAAACAATCTATCTGATAGGGAGTAAAGGGTAACGCTCAGAAAGATGCTCAAAAAAAATCTTGAGAGAAAAATGGATGAATACAATAAGAAGTTTAACAGAGAGTTAGAAATTATAAATAAGAACCAAACAGAGCTGAAGAATACAATAACTGAAATAAAAAAATACACTAGAAGGAATCCACAGATTAGATGCCACAGGGGAATGGGTCAACAAACTAGAAGACTGAATAGGAGAAATCATGCAAGCTGAACACGGTGGGGAAAAATGAGCTCAGCTTGAGAGACCTCTGAGACATATCAAATGTCCTAACATTCACGTTATAGGGGTACCAGAAAAAGAAGATAGAAAGAAAGGGGCAGAGGACACATTTGAAGACATAATAGCTGAAAACTTCTGTAATCTGGTAAAAGAAATAGACGTCTAGGTCCAAAACGCACAAACAATCCCAAATAAGATCAACCCAAAGAAGTTAATTCAAAGACACACCATAATTAAAATGGCAAAAATTAAATTAGAAGAGAGACTATTAAACATAGAAAGGGAAAAACTACTTGTTACCTACAAGAGAACTCTCAAAATGCTAACAGCTGACTTCTTAGCAGAAACTCTATAGGCAAGAGGGGAGTAGCATGATATATTTAAAGTGGTGAAAGGGGAAAACCTACAACCAAGAATACTCCACCTGGCATAGCTATCATTCAGATTTGAAGGAGAGATCAAGAGTTTTATAGACAAGCAAAAGCTGAGTTCAGCACCATGAAACTGGCTTTGCAAGAAAGGGACTTATCTAAGCAGAAAAGGCCACAACTGAAAATATGAAAAAAAAAAACAAAACAAAAAACAACTCATTGGTAAAGGCAAATATACAGTAAAGGCAGATTAGTCACTTTATAAAGTTAGCTGGAAGGTTAAGACAAAAGTTGTGAAATCATCTATATCCACAATAAGCAGTTAAGAGACATATGAAACAAAAAGATGTAAACTACAAGGTCAAAAACACTAAATGTGGGTGGTGGTAGAGGGGAATAAAAATGCAGGGTTGTTAAAATGGGTTTGAACTTAAAAGATAAGCAACAACAGCAAAAGAGATAAGCAACTTAAAATAATTATGTGTGTGTATATCAATCCATCCTAAAAGAGATCAATCCTGGGTGTTCATTGGAAGGTCTGATGTTGAAGCTGAAACTCCAATACTTTGGCCACCTCATGCGAAGGGTTGACTCATTGGAAAAGACCCTGATGCTGGGTAGGATTGGGGGCGGGAGGAGAAGGGGACGACAGAGGATGAGATGGTTGGATGGCATCACCGACTCGATGGACATGGGTTTGGGTAGACTCTGGGAGTTGGTGATGGACAGAGAGGCCTGGCGTGCTGCAGTTCATGGGGTCGCAAAGAGTCGGACACGACTGAGCGACTGAACTGAACTGAACTGAACTGAACTGATATACATATACATAAACCTCACGGTAAGCACAAATTAAAATCTATAATAGATGTGCTGTGCTTAGTTGCTCATGCGTGTCTGACTTTGCGACCCCGTGGACTGCAGTGTGCCAGGTTCCTCTGTCCATGAGGATTCTCCAAGTAAAAATACTGGAGAGGGTTGTCATTGCCATCCATGCCTCCTATAATAGATGCACACACGCAAAAGAGAAAAGAATCTGAACATAACACTAAGCAGTTATCAAATCACAAGAGAACAAAAGAAGAAAGGAACCAAAAAAGAACTACAAAAAAGACCACAAACCCCAAAACAATTAACACAATGGCAAAAAGTATATACATCAATAATTACTTTAAATGTAAATGGGCTAAATGCTCCAATCAAAAGATACAGAACAGCTGAATGGCTAAAAAAACAAGACACACACTCACACATATAAACTGCCTACAAGAGACTTCAGATCTAAAGACAATCACAGAGAGAAGTGAGGGGATGGGGAAAGGTATTACATGGAAGTGAAAATAAAAAAGATAGTAGGGACAGTGATATTTATATCAGAAAAAATAGACTTTAAAACAAAGACGGTAACAAGAGACAAAAAAGGATGTTACATATGATCAAGGGATCAATACAAGAAGAATTTATAAAGATTGTCAAAATATCACACCCAAAATAGGAGAACCTATTCATAAGGCAAATATTAACAGACATAAAGGAAGAAAATGACAATAAAACAATAGTAGGGGACTATAACAGTCCCAATTAGATCAATGGACAGATTATAAAGACAGAATATCAATAAGGAAACACTGGCCTGAAACACACATTAATGACCAAATGTACTTAGTAGATACAGGTACAGAACATTTCATCCAAAAGCAGCAGAATATACATTCATTTCATGTGCACATGGGACACTCTCCAGGTTATATCATATGCCTGATGAACTATGGACAGAAGTTCGTGACATTGTACAGGAGACAGGGATCAAGACAATCCCCAGGGAAAAGAAATGCAAAAAAGCAAAATGGCTGTCTGAGGAGGCCTTACAGATAGCTGGGAAGAGAAGAGAAGTGAAAAGCAAAGGAGAAAAGGAAAGATATTCCCATCTGAATGCAGAGTTCCAAAGAATAGCAAGGAGAGACAAGAAAGCCTTCCTCAGCGATCAATGCAAGGAAATAGAGGAAAACAATAGATTGGGAAAGACTAGAGATCTCTTCAAGAAAATTAGAGATACGAAAGGAACATTTCATGCAAAGATAGGCTTGATAAAGGACAGAAATGGTATGGACCTAACAGAAGCAGAAGATATTAAGAAGAGGTGGCAAGAATACACAGAAGAACTGTACAAAAAAGATCTTCACGACCCAGATAATCACGATGATGTGATCACTCACCTGGAGCCAGACATCCTGGAATGTGAAGTCAAGTGGGCCTTAGAAAGCATCACTACGAACAAAGCTAGTGGAGGTGATGGAATTTCACTTGAGCTATTTCAAATCCTAAAAGATGATGCTGTGAAAGTGCTGCACTCAATATGCCAGCAAATCTGCAAAACTCAGCAGTGGCCACAGGACTGGAAAAGGTCAGTTTTCGTTCCAATCCCAAAGAAAGGCAATGCCAAAGAATGCTCAAACTACCGCACAATTGCACTCATCTCACATGCTAGCAAAGTAATGCTCAAAATTCTCCAAGCCAGGCTTCAGCAATACGTGGACCGTGAACTTCCAGATGTTCAAGCTGGTTTTAGAAAAGGCAGAGGAACCAGAGATCAAATTGCCAACATCCGCTGGATCATCGAAAAAGCAAGAGAGTTCCAGAAACACATCTATTTCTGCTTTATTGACTATGCCAAAGCCTTTGACTGTGTGGATCACAATAAACTGTGGAAAATTCTGAAAGAGATGGGAATACCAGACCATCTGACCTGTCTCTTGAGAAACCTGTATGCAGGTCAGGAAGCAACAGTTAGAACTGGACATGGAACAACAGACTCGTTCCAAGTAGGAAAAGGAGTACGTCAAGGCTGTATATTGTCACCCTACTTATTGAACTTATATGCAAAGTACATCATGAGAAACACTGGGCTGGAGGAAGCACAAGCTGGAATCAAGATTGCCGGGAGAAATATCAATAACCTCAGATACGCAGATGACACCACCCTTATGGCAGAAAGTGAAGAAGAACTAAAGAGCCTCTTGATGAAAGTGAAAGAGGAGAGTGAAAAAGTTGGCTTAAAGCTAAATGTTCAGAAAACTAAGATCATGGCATCTGGTCCCATCACTTCATGGGAAATAGATGGGGAAAAGTGGAAACAGTGTCAGACTTTATTTTTCTGGGCTCCAAAATCACTGCTGATGGTGATTGCAGCCATGAAATTAAAAGACACTTACTCCTTGGAAGGAAGGTTATGGCCAACCTAGATAGCATATTTAAAAGCAGAGACATTACTTTGCCAACAAAAGTCCGTCTAGTCCAGGCTATGGTTTTTCCAGTGGTCATGTATGGATGTGAGTTGGACGGTGAAGAAAGCTGAGCACCGCAGAATTGATGCTTTTGAACTGTGGTGTTGGAGAAGACTCTTGAGAGTCCCTCGGACTGCAAGGAGATCCAACCAATCCATCCTAAAGGAGATCAATCCTGGGTGTTCATTGGAAGGACTGATGTTGAAGCTGAAACTCCAATACTTTGGCCACCTCATGTGAAGAGTTGACTCACTGGAAAAGACCCTAACGCTGGGTAGGATTGGGGGCAGGAGGAGAAGGGGACGACAGAGGATGAGATGGTTGGATGGCATCACCGACTCGATGGACATGGGTTTGGGTAGACTCCGGGAGTTGGTGATGGACAGGGAGGCCTGGCGTGCTGCAATTCATGGGGTCGCAAAGAGTCGGACACAACTGAGCGACTGAACTGAACTGAAGCCACAAAACAAGCATTGGTAAATTTAAGAAAACTGAAATCATAGTAAGCATCTTTTCTGACCACAAGCACTATGAGACTAGAAATTAGTTACAAGAAAAAACGGCAAAAACAAAACAAACACACACACATACTAACACATGGAAGCTAAACAATATGCCACTAAACCATCAAAATGGATCACTGAAGAAATCAAAGAGAAATTTTAAAATACCTTGGAAACAAAGGAAAACAGAAACATAACAGTCCAAAATCTATAGAATGAGAAAAGCAGTTCTAAGAAGGACATTTATAGCAATACAAGCCTACCTCAGAAGAACAAGAAAAATCTCAAATATACCATCTTAACCTTACACCTAAAGGAACTAGAAAAAAACAAACAAAACCCAAAGTTAGCAGAATAAAAGACAAGAAATAAATGAAAAAGACAAAGCACCCCAAACAAAAAATAGAAAAGATCAATGCAACTAAGAGCTGGTTCTTTGAAAAGATAAACAAAATTGATAAACCTTCATCCAGTCTCATAAAGAAAAAAGAGACCTAAATCAATAAAATCAAATAAAAAAGGAGAGATTATAATCAACATCACAAATATACAAAGGATCATATGAAACTACTATGAACAATTACATGCCAATAAAATGAACAACCTAGAAGAAATATATGACAAACTCCTAGAAATACATCATTTCCCAAGCAGGAATAACAAAGAAAAAGAAAGTATGAATAGATTGATTACCAGGAAAGAAAATAAATCAGTAATAATAAAACTCCCAACAAATGAAAATCCAGGACCAGACAGTTTCATATGTGAATTCTACCAAACATTTAAAGAAGAGTTAATACCTACTCTCCTGAAATTATTCTAAAAATATTGCAGAGGAAGGATTGCTTCTGAACTCATTGTACCAGGCCAGAATCAACTCAATACCAAAACTAGATGAATGTAACACACACACATATACACACACACAAATTATAGGCCAACATAACTCATGATCATAGATGTAAAACTCTCAACAAAATATTACCAAATTGAATTTAACAATACATTAAAAGGACCATACCATGATTAAGTGGAATTTATTCCAGGGATGTAAGGATGGTTGAGTATCACAAATCAATCAATGTGATACACCACATTAACAAACTGAAGAACAAAAATCATGATCATCTCAACAGATGCAGAAAAAACTGACCAAATTCAACATCCATTCTGGTCAAAACTCAACAGAGTGGGTGCAGAGGGAACATAACTAAACATCATAGAAGTTATATTTGATAAACCCACAGCTAATCTTATACTCAACGGTGAAAAGCTGAAAGCATTTCTTGTAATATCAAGAATAAGACAAGGATGCCCACTCTCACTACTTTTATTCAACACAGTATTGAAAAAGTCCTACCAACAGCAATCAGATAAGGAAAAAAATAAATAAATAAAAGAAATCCAAAATTGGAAAGGAAGAAGTAAAACCATCACTGTTTGCAGATGACCTGATACTATATATGGGAAATCCCAGGAATGCCACCAAAAAACTACTAGAGCTCCATCAATGAATTTGGTAAAGTTGCAGGATACAAAATTAATACAAATATGTTTGATGCATTTGTATATACTAACAACAAGCTATCAGAAAGAAATTAAGAAAACAATCCCATATCTAGGAATAAATCTAAGGAGGTAAAAGACCTGTACATAGAAAATGATAAACTGAAAGAAACTGAAGGCAACACAAATGGATGGCAAGATATACTGTGCTATTGAATTGGAAAAATTAGTATTGTTAAAATGACCATATTACCCAAAGCAATCCATAGATTCAGTGAAATTCCTATCAAAATACCAATGGCATTTTTCACAGAACTAGGACAACTACTGCTAAAAGTCTGTATGGAAACACAAGAAACCCCGAATAGCCAAAACAATCTGAAGAAAGAACAAAGTTGGAGGCATCATACTCCCTATTTCAAACTATACTACAGAGATGCAGTAATCAGAACTTTACAGTACCGGCACAAAAACACACACACAGATCAATGGAACAGAATGGACAGCCCAGAAATGAACTCGCATTTATATGGCCAATCAAACTACCATAAAGGAGGCTAGAATATAGAAAGGGGAAAAAACAGTCTCTTCAATAAATGGTGTTGGGGAAACTGGACAGCTGCATGCAAAACAATCAACCCGGACAGCTTTCTTACACTATATACAAAAATAAATTCAAAATGGACTAAAGATTTAAATGTTAAGACCTGAAACTATAAAACTAGAAGAAAATATATGCAGTCTGCTTTTTGACTCAGGTCTTGGTAATATTTTTGGACACGTCTCCTTAGGCAAGGGCAACAAGAGCAAAGGTGAACGAGCTGGGTGAACACCACGCTGCCTCCTGAGAAGCCCGTATGCAGGTCAGGAAGCAACAGTTAGAACTGGACAGGGAACAACAGACTGGTTCCAAATCAGGAAAGGAGTATGTCAAGGCTGTATACTGTCACCCTGCTTATTTAACTTACATGCAGAGTACATCATGAGAAATGCTGGGCTGGATGAAGCACAAGCTGGAATCAAGATTGCTGGGAGAAATATCAATAACCTCAGAGATGCAGATGACACCACCCTTATGGCAAAAAGCAAAGTGAAAGAGGAGAGTGAAAAAGTTGGCTTAAAGCTCAACATTCAGAAAACTAAGATCATGGCATCTGGTCCCATTACTTCATGGGAAATAGATGGGGAAACAGTGGAAACAGTGGCTGACTTAATTTTGGGGGGGCTCCAAAATCACTGCAGATGGTGATTGCAGCCATGAAATTAAAAGATGCATACTCCTTGGAAGGAAAGTGATGACCAACCTAGACAGCATATTAAAAAGCAGAGACATTACTTTGCCAATAAAGGTCCGTCTAGTCAAGGCTATGGTTTTTCCAGTGGTCATGTATGGATGTGAGGGTTGGACTCTAAAGAAAGCTGAGCGCAGAAGAATTGATGCTTTTGAACTGTGGTGTTGGAGAAGACTCTTGAGAGTCCCTTGGACTGCAAGGAGATCCAGCCAGTCCATCCTAAAGGAGATCAGTCCTGAGTGTTCATTGGAAGGACTGATGTTGAAGCTGAAACTCCAATACTTTGGCCACCTGATGTGAAGAGCTGACTCATTTGAAAAGACCCTGATGCTAGGAAAGATTGAGGGTAGGAGGAGAAGGGGACGACAGAGGATGAGATGGTTGGATGGCATCACCAACTTGATGGACATGAGTTTGAATAAACTCCAGGAGTTGGTGATGGATACGGAGGCCTGGCGTGCTGCGGTTCATGGGGTCACAAAGAGTCGGACACAACTGAGCGACTGAACTGAACTGAAAAAGCTTTTGCACAACAAAGGGAACTTTTAACAAAATAAAAATTCTGCCTATGGAATGGGAGAAGATACTTGCAAATGATGTATATGATTAGGGGTTATATCCAAAATATACAAAGAATTCATACAATTCAACATTAAAACAAACAACCCAGGGACTTCCCTGAGAGTCCAGTGGTTAAGACTCCGTGGTTCCAATGCAGGGGGCACAGGTTTGATTCCTGGTTGGGGAATAAGATCCTACACGTCACACAGTATGGCAAAAAGATAAAACAACAACAACAACAAAATAACCCAAGAAAAACAGGGACAGAGGACCCAAATATACGTTTTTTCCAAAGAACATATGTAGTGGCCAACAGACACATGAAAAGACACTCAACACTTCTTATCAGGAGGGAAATGGAAATCAAAGCCACAATGAGATATCACCACCCATTTGCCCAGAATGGCTATTATCAAAAAAACAACAAACAATAAGCGCTGGTGAGGATGTGGAAAAAAAGGAACTCTAGTACTGTACACTGCCAGTGGGAATGAACATGGTGTTGCCACTGCAGAAAACAGCATGGAGTTCTTCCATATGATCCAACAATTCCACTCCTGTGTATTTACCCAAAGAAAACGAAAACACAAATTCAAAAAGATGTATGTACTCCTATGGTCATTGCAGCATTATTTACATAACTAAGATATGGAAGCAACTTAAGTGCCCATACAAAAATGACTGTATAAAGAAGATATAGTACACAAACACAGAGGAATATTATTCAGTCATAAAAAATAAAACATTGCCATTTGTGACAATATGGATGAACCTACAGGGTATTATGCAAAGTGAAATGAATCAGAGAAACACAAATACTATGATTTCATTACATGTGGAATCTAAAAAGCAAAACAAATGAACAAAACACAACAAAAGAGAAACACAGTCACACAGAGAACAATCAGGTGATTGTCAAGGAGTAAGTGGTGGGGGATGAGAGAAATAGTAGGTAAGGGAGACTGACAGGTACTAACTCCCCATTACAAAATAAACAAGTCACAGGTGTGGAACATAAAGCGTAGGGAATGGAGTCAATAATTATGTAACATTTTGTATGGTGACAAATGGTTATTATATTTTGTACAGTGTGATCACTGAAATGTACAGAAATACTGAATTACTGTATTGTGCACCAGGAACTAACACAGTGGTATAGGTCAATTATACTTCAAAAACGAACTCATAGAAAAAGAGATCAGATATGTGATTAACAGAGGTCAGGGTAGGGGAAGAGGCACTGCATGAAGGTAGTCTAAAAGTACAAACTTTGACTTGTAAGATAAATAAGAACTAGGGATGTAATGTGCAACATGATAAATATAATTAGCACTGCTCTATGTTACACACAGAACCTAAGAGAGTAATTCCTAAGAGTTCTCATCAGGAGGAAAAAATTTTTTTCTATTTCTCTCATTTTGTATCTATATGGAATGATGGATGTTTACTAAACTTACTGTCATTATACATTTCATGATGTATGTAAGTTAAATCATCATGCTGAACAGCTTAAACTTACACTGTGAATTTATTTTTTACAGTGGTATGGATTAGTGATTTTGAAACTACTCTATGTGGATTTAAGAATTAAATATATAAGAAAACATACTGTAGATGATGGGAGGAGGGTCTTACTGTCAGAGAATGGTGTTGACAATATGGAAAGGGGGGGCTCTCTGGTAGTGCAATGGATAAGAATCTGTCTGTCAGTTCAGGGGGCACAGGTTTGATCCCTGGTCTGGGACGATCCTACATGCTGTGGGGCAGCTGGGCCACGCAGAACTGAGCCTGCATGCTTTGAGGCCCATGCATTGCAACTACTAAAGCCCGTGCACCTACAGCCTGTGCTCTGCAACAAGAGAAGCCACCTCAGTGAGAAGCCTGCGCACTGCAACTAAGGAGTAGCCCCCATTCTCCACAACTAAAGAAAAAGCCCTCACAGCAGCAAAGACCCAGCACAGCCAAAAATAAATTAAAGTTTTTATAAAAGTTCTTTAAAAAAGTAAATATGGAAAGGGGGAAGACTAAAATGAACCTGTGATGCTGGGTGGAAACTGGGGATAGCCGTAAGTATGCCTAATTTTTAATATATATAGTGACAGACAAGATGGGAATTAGGTTGGTGCAAATGTAACTGCGGTTTCAGATCGTGAATTTTAAATTATAACTGGGCTTAAACACATCTTTATTAATCAAAATAGGAACCATTACAATCAACACATTTTTGCCAATGAGGAATAAGTTTGCTTATTCCTATAGTGTAAAAATCCGTGCTTTGGGATTCAACAAACTCTTGGAAAGCATTTTCTGTCTTCTGCTGGTTGTGGAAGCATTTCCCCTGCAAAAAGTTGTTGAGATGCTTGAAGAAGCGGTAGTTGGTTGGTGAGAGATCAGGTGAATATGGCAGATGAGGCAAAATTTCCTAGCCCAATTTGTTCAACTTTTTGTATGGTGGTAAAATGTGTGGTCAGGCGTTGTGGAGAATTGGGTCCTTCCTGTTGACCATTGCCGGTTGCAGGCACTGCAGTTTTTGGCACATCTCATGAATTTGCTGAGCATACTTCTCAGATGTAATGGTTTCCCCAGGATTCAGAAAGCTGTAGTGGATCAGACAGGCAGCAGACCACCAAGTAGTGGCCATGACCTTTTTTGGTGCAAGTTTGGCTGTGGGAAGTGCTTTGGAGCATCTTTTTAGTCCAACCACTGAGCTGGTTGTCGCGATTGTCATGTAAAATCCACTTTTTGTTGCATATCACAATCTGATCAAGAAAATGGTTTGCTGTTGTTGCATAGAATAATAGAAGGCCACACTTCAAAATGATTCTTCTAAACTGCAGTCATCTCATGAGGCACTCACTTATCAGCTTTCTCACCTTTCCAATTTGTCTGGTCGACACTGAGTTCTCTGGCAACTTCTCGTGTAGTTTTAAGAGGATCACCTTCAATGATCCTCTCAATTGGTTGTCGTCAACTTCTGATGGCAGGCCACTGTGCTACTCCATCTTCAAGATTCTGGTCTCCTTTGCAAAACTTCGAGAACACCACTGAACTGTATATTCGTTAACAGTTCCTGGGGCAAATGCATTGTTGACGTTGCAAGTTGTCTCTGCCACTTTACGACCCATTTTGAACTCAAATAAGAAAATTGCTCAAAACTGCCTCCTGCCTAACATCATTTCCCTTGTCTAAAAGAAATATAAAATAAGCAGTAAGTAATAAGTCATTAGCAAAAAACATAAGGCAAGAAATGTGTATTAAAATGATGCATAACATAACCACATATTTAAAAATGTACTCAGGTATCAAATGGCAATTTCAACAATGCAAAAACCATAATTACTTTTGCACCAGACTAATGTTAAATTACAAAATTACAATGAGAAAGCTGACAAGACAGAGCAACACTTCTGTGATCTTCCTGCAACCTGGTCTAATCATGAGGAGACAAGAGATGAACCCAGATGGAATGTCATTCCACATAATAGTTGACCTGTACTCTTCAAAAACTTTATAAAAGACGAAAAAAGAAAAAGTATAGGACTACAGAAAAGACTGCATTTTAAACAGACTAAGAGACCAGACAACTAAATGCAACATGTGATCACTGTACTGTGAAACAGGGAAAATTCACCTTATTTCTTTTGCTACAAAGGATACTATTGGAATGACTGGCTTGATTTGAATAAGGTCTGGGATTGGTCAATAGTGCTTTATCAATGTTAATTTCTGATTTAAATAATTGTACTTCGTTTAAATGAGAATATCTTTACTTTTAGGAAACACACACCTAAGTGTTTACAGGTAAAAAAGCAACACATCTGCAACCTACTCTCACATGTTCAGGGAAAAAATATTATGCACAGATATGGAAAGAGAATGAAAAAGCAAGTTTAATTAAGACATTAACATTTGAGGAATCTGGATGAAGGATATAAAGGATATTTTTTGTAACTTTAAGTCAGAAATTATTTCAAAATAAAGTTTAAAAAGCCCACTGTACATATTAGGGCTGTGCATTTCAGTGTATGCAACACAAAACATGACTCAACTTTAAAAAATTTTAATGACAAAAATTTTTCAAATAGATAAAATGCTGTGAATACTGTCAAACACTGCCAATAAAAGTATAAATTGGTATCATGTTTCTAGAGAGACCCTGGAAACATGTTAAAGAATCCAGAAAGAGATCTAAATTCTTTGGCCCTGTAATTCAGTATTTATGACTTTATTCTAAAGAAATATTCTGGAATAAATATAGAAGTAAAATGACTTATGTGCAATGCTATTCATCTTAGCATTAACTATAGCAGCAAAGCCCAGGACATGATCTTCAAAGTTAATCAATAAGGAGTGATTCAGTTTCAGTTCAGTCACTCAGTCGTGTCCGACTCTTTGCGACCCCATGAACTGCAGCACGCCAGGCCTCCCTGTCCATCACCAAGTCCTGGAGTTTACCCAAACCCATGTCCATCGAGTCAGTGATGTCATCCAACCATCTCATCCTCTGTCGTCCCCTTCTCCTTCTGCCCCCAATCCTACCCAGCATCAGGGTCTTTTCCAATGAGTCAACTCTTCGCATGAGGTGGCCAAAGTATTGGAGTTTCAGCTTCAACATCAGTCCTTCCAATGAACACTCAGGACTGATCTCCTTTAGGATGGATTGATTGGATCTTCTTGAAGTCCAAGGGACTCTCAAGAGTCTTCTCCAACACCACAGTTCAAAAGCATCAATTCTGCGGCGCTCAGCCTTCTTCACCATCCAATTCTCACATCCATACATGACCACTGGAAAAACCATAGCCTTGACTAGACGGACTTTTGTTGGCAAAGTAATGTCTCTGCTTTTAAATATGCTATCTAGGTTGGCCATAACCTTCCTTCCAAGGAGTAAGTGTCTTTTAATTTCATGGCTGCAATCAAGGAGTGATTAAATTATGGCAAATATATAATATATTGTACAGCCACTGAAATAATGGCTTCAAAATAAAAAAAAATAATTATTGGATGTTTACACTGAGCCAATACTGAGGCAGACACAATACAGAGTCCAACACTACTGAGCGACGAACACTAACACACACCAAAGAAGTAAAAATGTTGATTTCATTTTCAGAGGAATATTTAATAACATGGAAGAATGTGCGCTATGAAGATGAGGGGAGAAAAGGAGGCCATAAAAATGGATACTCAGTATGGTCTCCATCTTGTTTTTCTAAAAATTCTATGAATGAAAAAAAAAAGTTTAGGAGAAAACACTGAGCGATAGGACTTACTAATTTTATTAATACACGCTCTGCTTTTTATCCTCCCAAATTTCAAAAATGGTCTAAAATGATTATGCATTATATTTATGACTGAAAAAACTAAGCCTTATTAACAATGTATCTTTTATATTAAAATATCTTGAATTGGTTATCCAAGCTGCTTCCTCATAGTAACAGTCTGTCTGTAATTCACTTAAATTTTAAGGTACTGTAATTCTAGATAAGCAAATAGAGACGTCTATAAAACGAAGCGACAACCATTGAAAAAATACTTATTACAGTTATAAAGCATTTCTACAGATTCTAAATGGGAAATAAATGAGTGTTTTATTTCATCAGACCTGTCAGCAAATCATTGTATTCTGACTCTTTGCAAAATAGGTATTTCCTTACCTCATATAATTCTGATATTGTTCTAGGAAATGACTCATATATTACACACTATCGTCATTCTCTATGATTTTGGCAAATAAATTATGCCTGATATTTCTTTAAAAACACTAGAAATGAATCCACTTGAAAAGAATTAACAAGATTTTTAAAAAATGCCTCCATTATACATTATGGAGGATTGCACCCAGTTTGAGTGTCTGAGGGACAGATGACATACCTGCCACCAACCCCATAGCCACAGTTCAGTCAAGCAGTCTAGTAATGCTAATTAGAGGAAAAATATTTTAATGAGAAGGCTAAAATATAAGAACAAGCATCCCAGAATTTTGAGCTACAAAATTAACTTACAACAAGAGAACTTTTACCATTTCACAAATTGAAACTCTCTTGTTTACAGTGTAAACATATTTTGATGAACCACTCAAAGAGAGAAGAGGACATTTTAGGCATACTGTATTTGTTGTTGTTCAGTCTCTAAGTCATGTCCGACTCTGTGACACCATGGACTATAGCATGCCAAGCTCCCCTGTCCCTCACTATTTCCCAGGGTTTGCTCGAATTCACGTCTATTGAGTAGGTGATGCTATCTAAGCATCTCATCCTCTGCTGACCCCTTCTCCTTTGCCTTCGATCTTTCCCAACATCAAAGACTTTTCCAATGAGTTGGCTCTTCCCATCAGGTGGTCAAAGTAGTGGAGCTTCATCTTCAGCATCAGTCCTTCCAATGAATATTCAGGGTTGATTTCCTTTAGTATTGACTGGTTTGATCTCCCTGCAGCCCAACGGACTCTCAAGAGTCTTCTCCAGCACCACAATTTGAAAGCATCAATTCTTAGGCGTTCAGCCTTCTTTATGGTCCAACTCTCACATCTGTACATGACTACTGGAAAAACCATAGCTTTAACTATACAAATCTTTGCTGGTAAAGTGATATCTCTGCTTTTCAATACACTGTCTTGGTTGGTCATAGCTTTTCTTCCAAGGAGTAAGGGTCTTTTAGTCTTGTGGCTGCAGTCACCATCCACAGCAATTTTGGAGCCCAAGAAAATAAAATCTGTAACTGTTTCCACTTTTTCCCCATCTATTTGCCAGGAAGTAATGGGATTGGATGCCATGATCTTTGTTTTTGAATGGTGAATTATAAGCCAGTTTTTTCACTCTCCTCTTTGACCTTCATCAAGAGGCTTTTTATTTTCTCTTCACTTGCTGCCATTAGAGTGGTATTATCTGCATATCTGAAATTGTTGATATTTTTCTCAGAAATCTTGATTCTAGCTTGGGATTCATCCATTCTGGCATTTTGCATGATGTACGCTACATATAGGTGTCCAATATGCTATTGGGAAGAGTGCAGAGCAATTACTAATAGCTCCAGAAAGAACAAGTGGCTGGGCCAAAGCAGAAATGACGCTCAGCTGTGGATGTGTCTGGTGGTGAAGGTAAACTCTTATGCTGTAAAGAACAATATTGCATAGAAACCCAGAAAGTTAGGTCCATGAATCAAGGTAAATTAGAGGCGGTCAAGCAGGAGATGGCAAGAGTGAATATCAACATCTTAGGAATCAGTGAACTAAAATGGATGGGAATGGGTGAATTTAATTCAGATGACCATTATATGTACTACTGTAGGCAAGAATCCCTTAGGAGAAATGGAGTGGCCCTTAGAGTCAACAAAAGAGTCAAAAATGCAGTACTTGGGTGCAATCTCAAAAACAACAGAATGATCCCGGTTCATTTCCAAGGCAAACCACTCAACATCACAGTAATCCAAGTCTATACCCCAACCACTAACGCCAAAGAAGCTCAAGTTGACTGGTTCTATGAAGACCCACAAGATCTTCTAGAACTAACACCAAAATAAGATGTCCTTTTCATCATATAGGGTATAATATATAAATGAGACTAAATCTCATTTTAACTCCTTTATTCCTGTAAATAGAAACAATTCAATAATAAGAATTATTACAGACATTTATTGAGGACTAACTGTATATAAGATACTATGGGGCTTCCCTGGTGGCTCAATGGTAAAGAATCCGCCTGCCAATGTAGGAAACATGGGTTTGATCCTTCACCTGGGAAGATCCTACATGCCACAGAGTAACTAAGCCCTGTGCCAAAACTACTGAATCTGTGCTCTAAAGCCCTGGAACTGCAACTACTGAGCTCATGTGCTGCAACTACTGAAGCCTGCACACCCTAAAGCCTGTGCTCCACAACCAGAGAAGTCACTGCAATGAGAAGCCCGTGCACAGCAACTAGAGAGTAGCCCCTGCTCTCCACAAGTAGAGAAAAGCCTGCACAGCAATGAAGACCAAGCACAACCCAAAATAAATAAATAAATAAACAATTTCAGAAAGATATTATGCTAAGGACTCCATTTCATTTCATTTCCTCAAACCACTATAACAGATAATGATATTTATTTTACTTCTATCCCAACTTATAGATGAAGAAACCAAAACAGTGGTAAGGTAATTGGCTGGGATTCTTAAACTCAGAGCTGTCTGCACCCAAATTCCCTGGTCTCAGCCAGGATATATCTGAAGACTTTACACGACCTAACCAATTAAGGAATACATTAACAAATGGAGTTAAAATGTATTTTAACAATTTCAAAAGTGGTAGTGTATTACTGTATACAAAGATTTTAATCTATGGCAAAAAACCCAAAACCAAAACAATTTAAATGTCTAAGAGTAAGGATCTGGTTAACTGAACTATATCTGATATACTTATTTGACAGGATAGGCAATGATTAAATTGATGTTTATAAAATAAAATATTAAAAGTTACAAAAAAAGTATGAAAACGAACAAACCCAGGAAACAAATTTATATAAATGACACCACATTTTAAGACCAAACTAGCCTACACAGAAAAGATTAAGGAGATACTAAAAAATTTAACTGTGCTACCTGAGTACATTTGAGTATTTAACAGTGGTATCTGAGTGGGAATACATATTAACTCGTTTCTCCTCTTCTTTCTCACCAATTTGCCACAGTACATACCACTAGTCAAACTATTTTTAATGAATAGTCAAACTATTTTGAAAAGCGCTAATAAGTAGCTAAGCAGTGTGTGTGCGCACACACACACACACGCACACAAACCAAAGAAAATGCAAAGCCAAGAATGAGAAGTGCAAACAATGACTGACAATAAAAACACTTCTATTAAAAACTGATACCAGCTTTTTAGTTATGGATGATCACAATGGTTTCTTTTCCAGTTTTCTGCTTGTTGTGCTTTAAATTTCCCCCCTAGATACTATTTTTAGAAACATGAAGTAGTTTTTTTTTTTTTTAACCTTAGAGAACACTCCTTATATCTGAACTTAAGAAGAGTTAAGAAGTTTCAAAGAGAAAGGTGAGAACTTCTAACAAAAGATAAACGGGAAAGAAAATATGAAATAGGGCAAATTTACCAAAGGCACTGTCAAGCAGAAACATTTTCTTAAGTCACAATGTTAGAGACTATTTATACACAGAATACAAATATAAACAAAAAAATTAAGAGGAAAATAAGAAGTGGGAATACTAGCTGTACTGTGAACATTTTACACATACACATCACTTCAGTTCAGTTCAGTCGCTCAGACGTGTCTGACTCTTTGCAACCCCATGAACTGCAGCACGCCAGGCCTCCCTGTCCATCACCAACTCTCGGAGTTTACCCAAACTCATGTCCATCGAGTCAGTGATGCCATCCAGCCATCTCATCCTCTGTCGTCCCCTTCTCCTCCTGCCCCCAATCCTTCCCAGCATCAGGGTCTTTTCAAATGAGTCAACTCTTCGCATGAGGTGGCCAAAGTATTGGAGTTTCAGCTTCAACATCAGTCCTTCCAATGAACACTCAGGACTGATCTCCTTGCAGTCCAAGGCACTCTCAAGAGTCTTCTCCAACACCACAGTTCAAAAGCATCAGTTCTTCAGTGCTCAGCTTTCTTCACAGTCCAACTCTCACATCCATACACGACTACCGGAAAAACCATAGCCTTGACTAGCCAGACCTTTGTTGGCAAAGTAATGTGTCTGCTTTTCAATATGCTGTCTAGGTTAGTCATAACTTTCCTTCCAAGGAGTAAGCGTCTTTTAATTTCATGGCTGCACTCACCATCTGCAGTGATTTTGGACCCCAGAAAAATAAAGTCTGACACTGTTTTCACTGTTTCTCCATCTATTTCCCATGAAGTGATGGGACCAGATGCCATGATCTTAGTTTTCTGAATGTTGAGCTTTAAGCCAACTTTTTCACTCTCCTCTTTCACTTTCATCAAGAGGCTTTTTAGTTTCTCTTATGATTATACAGTGGAAGTAAGAAATAGATTTAAGGGACTAGATCTGATAGACAGAGTGCCTGATCAACTATGGATGGAGGTTTGTGACACTGTACAGGAGACAGGGATCAAGACCATCCCCAAGAAAAAGAAATGCATAAAAGCAAAATGGCTGTTTAAGGAGGCCTTACAAATAGCTGAGAAAAGAAGAAAAGCAAAAAGCAAAGGAGAAAAGGAAAGATATTACCATTTGAATGCAGAGTTCCAAAGAATAGCAAAGAGAGATAAGAAAGCTTTCCTTAGTGATCAATGCAAAATAGAGGAAAACAACAAAATGGGAAAGACTAGAGATCTCTTCAAGAAAATTAGAGATACTAAGAGAACATTTCATGCAAAGATGGGCTCGATAAAGGACAGAAATGGTATGGACCTAAAAGAAGCAGAAGATATTAAGAAGAGGTGGCAAGAATACACAGAAGAACTGTACAAAAAAGATCTTCACGACCCAGATAATCACAATGGTGTGATCACTCACCTAGAGCCAGACACATACATATAAGCATAAATTTAATAAAGAAGAATAAGAAACCTTGGGAAACACCATGACAAAGTACATCTCTGTTTTTATTAGACTGCACACAATTTTCAAATGAACCAATATAAAAAGACTGGGAAACTAGAATATTCTAGAAAAAAAATCTTAAAATAACAGGGCAAATTCTTGAACACAGAAATCTATAAAGCACTAAATTGTGTATAATTAAATACATACAGCTCCGAATGATATTAATGTTCCCAGTAGTCAACAATTATTTTTCAAAATGAGGCTCATTACCACTTCACCACATTCATAATAGCATAGAACTTTATGAGCATCACACAGTCTGAATAGATGAATATACCCTAGGGCTCAAGCAGGAATTTTTCATTCCCAGAGTCTGGAGCTAGTGCTGTGAGCCACAGGGGAGAAAAAAGTAAGTTTCTTAAAGTATGTGCTAGCCAGTGACAGAAATTTTCAGTCACAAATGGCAATATATATATATACACTTAAGCACTGAAACAAATTAAAGATAACAGTATATGCTTAGCAATAACACAGAAGCCCTCTTTTTAGCATTTTGAAAATAATATTTTCAAAAATATATGATGAAAATTAAGCCAACTTTCTTCAGTGTTTTTATATTTGGTTGATCTGTTTCCATAGCAAACACAACCCCAATAACACTTACCAATGGCTGTGGAATGAACTAAACTCAAAGACTGCTTCTTTCCCCCTTTGTAACCCTGGCATTTAGCACATCGTCCCACACTTAATAAATCTGCTACATCAATAAAAAATAATCATAAAACCAATTAGGTCAAAATGCATCCACTGACAAGGATGGTAATGTAACAGCAATATATTCTTTTTTCTTTAAGATATCCACACACGCTTAAGAGGCCATAACACACAGGCACAAATAAACTCATTCTTAGAGGCTTCTAGCAGTTTCAGCAAAATACATCTTAATCTGAATTGATGCAGAATGAACTGTCTTTCAAAGGGGTTTTCAACTTGACAGAAACATAAATTAATACATAACTTTCTACCTCAGTGACAACTGGTTAAGAAAGGGTTATCAGAAGTCTACAAAAATCATAGCAAAGAAGAATAGAAAGCAGTGTTTAAGTCATAAGTCAGAGTAAAAAAAAAAAATGAAATTTGAGGACTATTTCACTGGCAACATTGTTAAAAATAAATTTATGCATAAGATCTTTACAATAAAAACTAGAAAACTTTGCTGAGCAAAATGAAGGAACAACTATGTAAGTGGAGAGTTACTATACTGATGGACTAGAATTAAGCCCAAATTAATCTATAGATTCAACACAATCTCAATCATATTCCTGCTAGATACTTTTTTTCTTTTAAAACAAGCTGATTCTAAAACAGAAATGGGATGTAAAGGAACTAGGACATCCAGAGCAATACTATAAAAGGAGAACAAAGTTGGAGGAGTTACCCTACCTGATTTCATGACTGACTGTGAAGCTACAGTCATCAGGACAGGACCAGCAAAAGGATTAAGAAATAGATCAATGGCACTGAATGAAGCACTCAGACACAGATCCACATTTAAATGATCACTGGATTTTAAACAAAGATGCCAAAGCATCTCCATGAGGAATGGAAGACTTCTCAACAATCGCTGTTGAAGCAACCAGAAATCCACTGGGAAAAGATAAGTCTTGACCCCGGCCTCACACTGGACACCAAAGTCCATGTGAAGTGCACCATGGACATAAATGTAAAATCAAAAATGATAAAGCGTGTAGAAAAGCATAAAGGAGAATACTTCCATGGCTTGGGGATAAGCAAAGGTTTCTGAGGACACAGAAAACAATCACCATAAAAAACTGAAAAATTAGACTTCATCAAAAATTAAGCCTTTTGGTCATCAAAACACATCTTAAGAAAATGAAAAAAGTAAGCCACAGACTGGGAGAACATATTTGCAAAACACATAGTTCACACATATTAAGCATATATAAAGAACTCCAACAATCTCATAATAAAAAGACAAACAACCAAGTTAAAAATGGACAGATGTGCTTCAGGCAATACTATTGTGTTTTAAGTCATATTTAGAATCAGGCTTGAGTGGGGCTGACTATCATCTCAGAGCACACCTGCACTAAGAGACAAGCAGTGGACTGCGGTGAAGGAAAGTGGGAAGGAGAGGCATGAACAATTTGTTCTCAAAATAAGGACATTTTAAGCAGATTCTGAGCTCCAAGTTGATATGCACAGATGCCTCCAATTTATTTTGAAACATGTGAAAAAAAGACTGATGGTTGGAAGAAGACAGATGAGTACACAAGAGATAAAACAGGCACGGAGAAATACTAATGGTAGAACTCGGATGGTGTATATATGAGTGCTCGCTATAAAATTTTTAGAAAAATGCACAAAAGGTTTGGGAAAAACCTTTCACACAAACAGCCAACAAGTACATTGAAAACTGCTCAATATCATTAGCTATCATAAAATTGCAAATTAACACCACCATGAGACACCACTGCATTCTCACTGGAATGGTTAAAAAGACTAACTTTGCCATATGTTGGTGAGGATGTGGCCCAACTAGAATTCTCATACATTTTGGGGGGTAGAAAATGTACAGCTACTTTTGAAAAAGGTACACTTTTTTATGCCCCAAAAGACACCGTTCATCTGTGGTGAACAAAACCAGAACAGTGGTTGTCTCTGGGGGGCTGGGGTGAAGACTGACTGGGAAGAGGCATGGAGAAACTTTCTGGGGTGATGGTAACACTCTGTATCCTGACTGGTAAGGGTCTGGGATACTATGTGTATGAAAAAACTCACCTCATGGTGCACTCTGCTGCTGCTGTTGTTTGGTCACTAAGTCGTGTCTGACTCTCTTTGACCCCATGGACTGCAACCTGCCAGGCTCCTGTTCATGGGATTTCCCAGGCAAGAATACTGGAGTGGGTTATCATATCCTTCTCTAGGGGATCTTCCTGATCCAGGGATCAAACTCATGTCTCCTGCTTAACAGGCGGATTCTTTACCACTGAGCCATAATGGTGTACTTTAGATTTGTGCATTTCATCACACCCACGTTTAAATATGTATTTTGTATTAGAAAATGTAAATCACTACTAAACTTTCCATGCTGCTGCTGCTGCTGCTAAGTCGCTTCAGTCGTGTTCGACTCTGTGCGACCCCATAGACAGCAGCCCACCAGGCTCCCCTGTCCCTGGGATTCTCCAGGCAAGAACACTGGAGTGGGTTGCCATTTCCTTCTCCAATGCATGAAAGTGAAAAGTGAAAGTGAAGTCGCTCAGTCGTGTCCGACTCTTAGCGACCCCATGGACTGCAGCCTACCAGGCTCCTCCGTCCATGGGATTTTCCAGGCAAGAGTACTGGAGTGGGGTGCCATTGCCTTCTCCGAAACTTTCCATAATGATGCTCATTTTGAAGTGTTTAGAGTTGAAGTGTACTAACATCCACAATTATTTTTGAAGTATGTGAAAAATGTGATAGGACTGGTAAACGAACAGAGGATATATAGAAAAATGTTAATACAGAATTTAGGTATTTGTTATATGAGTATTTCATACATAATTCTCTAAGCTTTTCAAGATTATTGAAGTTTTCAAAATAAAGTGTTGGCCAACAACCAAATAAAAACCTTAGGGTATCTTTTAATTTCCACAATCAGAGAATAATATGCCATCCTATTCTTGCTGATTTTTGACATGCACACTTGGAAACAGCTGCTCTATTTTGGACAGAAAGCAAATATTATCACAATTTCTTCCTTCAAAGTTATTATGCTCTACTTCTTACCTTCAACTATGGGGAAGGAGAAATAGAAACAAATGGCTCTAACTACAGAAAAACCAAGCCTCCTGTCACTTAAAAGCAAAACATTCAAAGAAGGTTAAATTACAAAATAGTAACTAAAAAACCGGTTAACACTGAATATTTTATATAGCAAAGTATACCAGAACTGAGAAGACTCACAAACTCAGGTTTAATACTCAAGGCAGAGACTGTTAACCATTTCATGGTTTAGAATGACCACCAGCAGTTGACTGAGTCATCTAGTTGGATGAAAGTCGTTTTATGGTGCAGGACAAGAAGTAGGAGTGTTAGAAGACGGAGCCACACAAACAAGGCTGTGCAGGTGAGAGGGCAGAACATGTACAAGAAGGCAGACAGAACAAACTGCCCAACAACAGAGTCCCAAGGGTGAACAAGGTACAGGAGAGCCAGAGGTTTAGCAGAGCTTGGAGTGCAGGGTACAGGAGGGCACAAGAGAAGGCGGGATGACCAGGCAAGGTTTGGGCCATAAAAGGACTTGAGAGTCCACAAGGTGTCTGGGATTTATCCTAAAGACAATGTGGAGTCACTTCGCAGTGGGCCAGGGTGTCATACCTACATGTGTAGGAAGATGGTCTGGCAGCTGTGAGGCAGGGAGGAGGAACAGACAACTAGCAGCTTACTGCAGTTCTCCAAGGCAGCAACGGTGGAGAAGGAGGAACAGACCAGAAGTCATTTTCCTTTGGTTTCTCAGACAGTCCTTCTATTGACCACGTGATCTATCCTCAAATGGTGGTGGCGACTAGACTTTAGGGCACTATATCAAGCAATTAAATTATCTAAACTGACAACCTACTCATACTAGATACATCCTTAACTTAAAGGAAACTCAGTATTGGGACAAAAGATTAGTAATTACCATAAAAACTATATTTTGAGCCAAGGGAGCAACAGTCTGATCTTTTTCAGACTGGAAAAAAGTGCTAAAATCTCAAACCTGAAACTTGAAAAGAAGACATAATTCAAAATCTTATTTTTGTCTTCAGTTTTCTTCTTTTTCATACAGAGTCAATCCTAAATTTCAACTAAAAATGACTAAACTCTTAAAATCTGATCCGGAGAGTCAATTCTTGGAAAGCACCCTAATGGTGGGAAAGATGGAAGGCAGAGGATGAGATGGTTAGATAGCATCACCAACTCAATAGACATGAATTTGAGCAAACTCTGAGAAATAGTGAAGGAAAAAAAGCCTAGTGTGCTACAATTCACGGGGTTGCAAAGAATCAGACACAACTTAGCAACAGAACAACAACTCTAAAAACAGGAAAGATGCCCATAACTAAGTCCCATAACTAATGCATTAGAGTCATCAAGATCTGGGTTCAGACAAATCTCAACCTGCCACTTCCAGGCATTTAACTTTGGGAAATTTCCAAATATTAATAAGCTAATAGAAAGGCAGAAAGCGAAGAGGAACTAAAGAGACTCTTTTGAGGGTGAAGGAGAGAGTGAAAGAGCCGGTTTAAGACTAAATATTAAAAAAAAACTAAGATCGTAGCATCCGGCTCCATTACTGCATGGCAAATAGAAGGGGAAAACAAAGTAGTGACAGATTTCCTTTTCCTTCTTCCAAAACCACTGCAGATGGTGACTGCAGCCATGAAATCAGATGATTGCTTCTTGGCAGAAAAGCGATGACAAACCTAGACAGTGTGTTGAAAAGCAGAGACATGACTCTGCCAACAAAGGTCCATACAGTCAAGGCTGTGGTCTTCCCAGTGGTCACGTATGGTTGTGAGAGCTGGACCATAAAGAAGGCAGAACACCGAAGAGTTGATGCCTTCAAACTGTGGTGCTGGAGAAAGTTCCTGAAAGTCTCTTGGACAGCAAGGAGATCAACCCTGAATATTCACTAGAACGACTGATGCTGAAGCTGAAGCTCCAGTATTTTGGTCATTTGACGTGCACAGACAACTCATTGGAAAAGTCCCTGATGCTGGGAAAGATCGAGGGCAGGAGGAGAAGAGGGTGTCAGAGGATGAGATGGCTGGATGGCATCACCAATGGAATGAACATGAATTTGGGCAAACGCCCAGAGATGGTGAGGGACAGGGAGGCCTGGCGTGATGCAGTCCATGGGGTCAGAGGCCACAAAGAGGCAGACATGATTGGGCAACTGAACAACAACAATAGTAAGGTAAGTTCCTCATCTGTATAACAGGAGAGATAAATCTTACCTCTCTAGCACAAATGCAGGGAGGATTTAATGAAGTAACGCAAGTACGACACCCAGTACCGTGTCCACATTATACGAAGCTGTCAATAAACACGGGTGCCTATTCCATTCTTCTTACCTATGACTTCCAGTGAAAATAACTAAGAGAAAAGAAGATAAAAGTTTGCTTTTACAAGTACAATATAAATACGTGTGAAATACTTAGAAAATGTTTTTTTACATGGGCTTTATCTCTCAATAAACAACATTATTGAAAAGTAAATGCCCTCATTAAATTAAAATGTAGCTTGGGCTTAGATAAACTGATAGATAATGCTAAATATTGGGAAATGTGTTAACAGAAATCATGGCTGTAATGACTATTGATTTCCCTGCAAAATGAAATATTTCTTTTCCTTGGGAAGTTGAACCATCTCTTTAAAAAGTTTCTTCAAAATGGTCATACTTGACTTGTTCCCAATTGAGTTCCAAGAAAATCTATCCAAATGATATAAAAGTATAAAAAATGGTACACTATGAAATCTGTTATCTATTTCAATAACGATATATAATAATGTGCAAGGAATAATAATGAAAAAAAGCAAAAGGATAAGTGTGAGTAGGGGAAAAGAACAGAAGGAAAAGAGTCTTATCTGAGCATCCTTTTTATACAGTTCTGTGGAACACGGTCATTTTTTGCATATTTTAAAAAATAAAATTAAATCAATAAGGATTGGCAACATGTTAGAATTTTATACAAGCAAAAAGAAATGAACCTAATTGTCTATTAAACTGATAAAATCACAAAATAAAGAAAAGAATCTAAGAAACTTTTAAACACAGTCATGACAATCCACCTTCAATGGACTATATAACAACAAAACAAACTAAAAAGAAATTTAGGATTTCATGTTTGTTGTTAGTAGCAGTATTGGAGTGTAATCCTGAAATCAGTTCGTACATTTAGGACTGAGCTAGTGAGTAAATTAGATATGTCAGGAATCAAGGAGAAAGAATATGTAAGAATGGGAGAAAAGAGAGGAAGAAGCCAATGGTATTAAGATTGAAGTTAGGTTTAGGATTTTTAAACTTTTAATTTTAATGTAATATATATACAAAAAAACGTGCATATAAGTGTATAATCTGCTGAGTGTTGACAAACTGAACACACTCATGCAACAAGCACTAGGAAACCAAACATTTCTCATACCCTAAGACTCCTGCTTTCTGCTTACCTTCTGTTTCCTTGTCCCGCGGCAAGGATAACTGCTACGCTGGTTTCTAACATCACAGACTAGTTTTGCCTGTTTTTGTACTTTATGTAAGTGGAATTATATAGTATGTACTCTTCTGTGACTGGCTGCCTTCGCGCAATGTTATTTTTGTGAGGTTGTGCATGTTCTTACACGCAGCTATAGCCTGTTCATTCTCGTGGCTGTTTTCCACTGTGTGACACATCACAATTAGAACATTCGACTGTAAACGGGCATTGGGAGAGTTTCCAGTCTTTCCCTATAACCAGTAGTGCTACTATGAACATTCCAGTAGACTGAACCATATGAAATTGCTGACAGTACCTACAAAAAATGGCAATTTCATATCATTCAAATTAATACATCATCTTCTGAAGAACATATGTATATATTCCTGTTGAGTAAATACTAGAAGTGGAATTGCTGACACTTAGGGTTAAGCAAACAGTTTTCTAAAATGGTTTTATACCAGTTTACATGTCCACTAATTGCTCTATATCCTTGATGTAACTGATGTTTTCTTTTTCCATGCATCCATTCCAGCTGCCATAATACTTTACGGTGGTTTTTATTTGCACAGCTCTAATGACTAATAAATCCATATCCATATCTATGCATACCATTTGTATTTCTCTTTTGTGAAGTCTGTGTTGAGGTTTTTGTCCATTTATTCATATTGGCTTATAGGAGAGCTTTATATATCCTGGAGAAGAATCTTGTTAAATATATGTATTATGAATTATCTCTTTCCACTCCGTGGGTTGCCTTTTCTCTTTCAATGATGTCTTTAGGTGCGGAAGAGTAATTCATTTAATTACAGCACAGTCTATCAGGGTTTTCATTTATGAATAGTGCTATTTGTATCCTATTTAAGATATTTTGTTCACCCTAAGCTTATGGACGGAGAAGGCAATGGCACCTCACTCCAGTACGCTTGCTTGGAAAACCCCATGGACGGAGGAGCCTGGTAGGCTACAGTCCATGGGGTCACTAAGAGTCGGACACGACTGAGCGATTTCACTTTCACTTTCCCTTTCATGCACTGGAGAAGGAAATGGCAACCCACTCCAGTATTCTTGCCTGGAGAATCCCAGGGATGGTGGAGCCTGGTGGGCTGCTGTCTATGGGTTTGCACAGAGTCGGACACGACTGAAGCGACTTAGCAGCAGCAGCAGCAAGCTTATGGAGAATTTTTTCCTCCAAAAGGTTTATTGCTTTACCTTTCAGAGCTGAACTTTTCTGTGTACAATATAAAATCCAGATTAATTTCTTTCCACTGGATATTTAATTAACCTGCAACCATTTGTTTAAAGAGATGATTTTTTCCTCACTGCATGTATTATACATGGCACTTTTGTAACAAATCAGGTAACAGAATATTGTCTGATTTCTCTATTCTGCTCCATTGGTCAGGTTGTTTATCTGTCTAAACTAGTATAATGTTATAGGAGGTCTTAATATCTGGTAATATAAATTCTCTGGCTTTGTTCACCTTTTTCAAAGAAAGAGTATAAAGTGAAATATGACATGAGAAGGGAATACTGAACATGACTGTGAGTTTTTCATTATTTGTGTGAATGTCCACATGAGCGAACTTCCCAGAGCACCCATTACATATGCTGGATAAGTTGACATTGGAGGCAGTCTGGACAGATTCAAGGAGGTTGATGGTGACTGTAGAATGTTTTAATCTTCAACAAGTTTTTAGGTAAATCTGTTTAAGTAAAATCTTAACATTTAAAATTTTAGCTTAAAATAATTTTCGCTTTATATGCGGTTATACGTATACCTTTTGTGGGAGATCAAACCAGTCAATCCTAGGGGAAATCAGTCCTGAATATTCATTGGAAGGACTGATGCTGAAGCTGAAACTGCAATATTTTGGCCACCTGATACGAATAGCTGCCTCACTGGAAAAGACCCTGATGCTTGGAAAGACTGAAGGCAGGAGGAGAAGGGGATGACAGAGGATGAGATGGTTGGATGGCATCACTGACTCAATGGACATGAGTTTGAGCAAGCTCCGGGAGTTGGTGATGGACAGGGAAGCCTGGCATGCTGCAGTCCATGGGGACACCAAGAGTCAGACATGACTGAGTGACTGAACTGAACTGGTGGCTCAATCGGTAAAGAAATCTCCCTGCAATGCAGGAGGCCTGGATTTGATCCCTGGGTTGGGAAGATCCCCTGTATAAAGGGAGAATCCCATGGACAGAGGAGCGTGGTGGGGTACAGATGAAGGGGTTGCAAAGAGTTGGACATGACTCAGCAAGTATACCTTCTGTAACTACTTTCTTTACATATAAAGTTAAGAACAATAGTTTATCTTAAAAATATCTTTATTTTTAACTGTCTTTCTTCTAAATAAAACTTGTGCTGTGCTTAGTCGCTCAGTCGTGTCTGACTCTTTGCGACCTCATGGGACTGTGGCCCACCAGGCTCCTACCAGGCAAGAACACTGGAGTGGGTCGCCATACCCTCTATCTTTCCTGTTGTAACAGTGCTCCTTATAACCTGTGGTCCCATCTTTACAACTTTCTTTTTAGCTGCTTACCTTTGCATTAATTAAGCCCTCTCTCAGTTTACTGGTCTTATAAAATGGGAACAATTAAAAACTATCAAATAAGGTAAAATGTCTTTACCTATTCTGGGAAGAAAACCTCTCTTTACTGTCAGAATTCAGCACTTTAACCTGACTATTTACCATTTTGGTTCTCCCCCTGTGTGAGCAAGGGGGAAGAATGCAGTGATGTGTAGAAGAAACATGTGGAAGAACACACAGTGCCTTGGTGTAGGTGGATTAAAAAACTATAAACTGATTGGTTATAGAATAGAAGGGAGTGAGACCAAAAAAGTGTTGTGTTTTTCTGACACAGAGTACAAGAAGATCAGATTGTAATCATTTAATTTACATGATTATATTCCTTAAAAAAGCAAAGGTAGGGAATAATACTTTATAAAGAGTATACAGCAAAAAAAAAAAAGAGTATGCAGCTTAAAAATAAAAATTCCATCGGAAAAAGAATCTGCATTAGCGTATTTAAATCACTTAAAACATTATTTCAAATAATTATGTTTTGAAACATTTGGGACAAGAAAATGGGAGTTGCATACATGAAAGTTACTTGACAAATGGAAAAGACATCTGGAGAGGGAAGCTCACTGTTAGTACTCTGAAGTGATTCTGATGATAGAGGGAGACTTTGGGTAAAAGGCTTTCCCCAGGGTCATTAATATTTTGTCTCATTGTCTTTAAAATGATCGTATAAGAAGTAGAATACATAGCATTTGTTGCCAATGCTACTGTGAAATGGCAAACTTCAACTGGTGACAGACAGATCAGGAAAAACAAAGGCAAGACTTCTATCAATCTTTGAGTTTCTGGGCTCAGGGATTCTCTGAAGTGAATTATTTACAAAGCAATTCTTAAGGCACCACTCTTAACTTTACTTTGGATAGACCCACCCAAACTGTCTCACAAGATACAGAAAAACAAAGTGAAACTCAAGCAAATATTAAAAAAAAAAACTTATTTGATAAAAAAAACCCAGCATCATATATTCTAAAGTACACGATATGAATATATATTGATGACTCTAATTTTCAAAAACGTTTACTAGTCTTTACGTTCCTGGTATTCAGTACTATCTTATTTATTTGGTTTCTACCTGCTGTAATCAGGAGGTCACCTGGACGAAGCAGGAGTGACAACCAACCCCAGGAGCTCTTCAGAGGGGCAGCACCCAGCCTTACTCGTCTGGGTCTCTGGGGCCAGCTTTGACTCTAAGCCTCACTCCCTCCACCCACTACCAACTCCTCCCTGTTCTCTGTCTCCTAACCCCTCAGGCTTCCCAGTGCCTGTGAGACAGCCACACGGGCCACAGATGGGCAGTGAGGGTGGCCTTGTGAACAGAGGGGGGAGTCTTCCGTCGCTGAGCCCCAGGGTAATGCAGGAAGGATGACTACGGGGAGCCAGACTACAGAGGTTTTGATTAAACTGTGTTTCTGTGATTCCTAGACGGCAGTCTGCTTTATTTCTATTTATACCATTTGCCACCATGATGAAGTTCTTTATCAATATAAATTCTCCTTTAAATAAAGTTCTGTTTGTCAACAAAGGATGAGAGTCTATGATGTGTTGTGAAGATTCAACGTGAAGTTTGGGTAGTTCTAAGTAGAATCCCACTCATGTTTCCATAACCATGAGCTATCAAATCACTCTGATATTACCCATTAAACAGCATATTGCCAAGCTGAATCAAATTAGAATACTGAGGCAAAGAGAGTTTTTCTTAATTTCAATATTTTAAGGAGAAAATAATATATAATCACTTCTTTATTAACGGAGAATGAACTCTGCAAACAATGAAAACTTTCTTCCTTGAGGCTCCCCAATTTTTTTTTATAATTCTTTTTTTTTTAATTGAGGTATAGTTCATTTACAGTATTATATTAGTTTTCAGGTGTATAACACAGTGATCCAAAATTTTTCCAGATGATACTCCATTTATAGTTTTCATAAAATATTGGCTATATTCCCTGTGCTATACAACATATCCTTGTAGCTTATTTAGTTTACATAGTAGTATGTACCTCTTTCTCTACTACCCCTATCTTGCCCGCCTCACTGGGAACTGCTAATTTGTCCTCTGTATCTACGAGCCTGCTTCTTTTTTGTTATATTTACTAGTTTTATTTTTTAGATTCCACATATAAGTGATAACATAAAGTCTTTGTCTTTCTTAGTCTTATTTCGTTAAGCATAATACCCTCCAGAACCATCCATGTTTGTGAAAATGCAAATTTTCATTCTTTTTTGTAGCTAAGTAATATTTCACTACATATAATCACATATTCTTTATCCATTCATCTGTTGATGGACATTTACATTGCTTCTATATCTTTGCTATTGTAAATAATGCTGCTATGAACACTGGTGTTCATGCAAAAAGATGATTCTTGAACCAAATGAATAACTATGTCATTGGCTCCATGTTATCTAAGAAGCGCTAACATATATCTTTACGACAACCTTGCTGACCGTTCATGCCAAGCGCAGAAGCTGGAAAGCTACTTGTCACGAGAACCAACCAAAACTATCAGTCTTAGTTTTTAACCAAAAATCTGGTTTCATTCATTCAGTGATCGAACAGCCAGGAGCACCTTGGTGTGTCCAATAAGGCTGGAATGTTTGGGTGGATCCCAAAATAAAATGACACTGCAGCTGCAGTCTAGTCAGAAAGCCAGGTTACCTGTATCCAAAGAGGAAACATGCTTCATGGGAAAAGCACAGGTCTTGAATTAAAATCCCAATTCCCAACTTCCGTTTCATGGAATAACAGTACTACTCTTAACCTCTCACTGTAAGAAACCAGGCAGCCCAACTGGATAAAATACACAAAACAATTGCTCTCCTACCCGGAGAAGCAGGCAACACAGGACTGTGGCCCCTAGGTGTAAGGAAACAGATGAGATGAGCCTTACAACTGCCCTAGCTTTCTGTCTGGAGGCAATCTCTAGACTCAAACTCAAACAGACTCGCTGAACTGAGACAGAGATGAGAGCTTCAGGAGGCTAAGGCAGCCAGAAGTTGCAGTTTCAGAAAAGGAGGGACCTATGCTGAGGGGTTCCAGCAGTCTGCGTTAAGTCTTTGCTGAGTGCTAAGCTGTTATGTCCACAAAGTAACATTTCACAAGGCTGGGCAAGAGCGACCAGGGAACTGTATTTAACAATTCCCAAAGTGCACGCAAGGTTTGGGAATGTTCAAGCTCCAATTAGCCAGAGTGAAAAGTCCTCCCCGAGAACCTAGTACAGCATTCAGCAAGATTCCAAAGAGGGTCAAGCCCTAATAGTTAAGGCAGCATCCATGGAATGAATGCTGTCCTAGGTTCTTCCTAACAAAGCTTTAAAAAGGCTGTTTGGGTGATCCAAAAAGTCCAATACTCTTACCAAAGCACAACACTTTTTAAAGGAAGACAACAAACTCCAGCCACTCAGCAATGTAATATTCATAGTATTATCTCCAATAAAAAATTACAAGGCTACTTGCAAAAAGGCAAGAAAACACTTCTTAAACATGAGAAAAATTTATCAATAAAAACAAACCCAGAAATGACAGAAAAAAGGAACTATTAACACTGATAACTATGTGCAAGTATTTAAAGGAAAAAGGGAATATAATGAAAACAGAAATGGACAATGCAAAAAGGAACCTCTAGAGATAAAAATATAATATCTAAGATAAACATTTTACTGGATAACATTAACAACATGTTAGACCTGAATTAGAAAAGATCAGTAAACAGTAGGGGAATAAAGAAGCACAGCTAATAAGATGTTGTAAGAATAATAATGAAATGAAATACTAAAAAAAGAATAACTTAAAAGAAAAACAGGCAAGAAGAGAGGAATAAAGAAACAGAGAAGAGAACGGACAAACATTATGTACAACAAAATGACAGATTTAAACTCAACTGCGGTAGGTAGCCTCTAAGACAATCCTCAATGATCCCAGCCTTCTGATATTCATGGTCTTAAATAATCCTCTTCCCTTGAGCAATCTGCTTCTAATCAATATAACAGAATACTGGAGTGGATAGCCCTTCCCTTCTCCAGGAGATCTTCCCAACCCAGGGATCAAACCCAGGTCTCCCACATTGCAGGCAGACTCTTTACCAGCTGAGCCACAATGGAAGCCCAAGAATACTGGAATGGGTAGCCTATCCCTTCTCCAGCAGATCTTCCCGACCTGGGAATCGAACCAGGGTCTCCTGCATTGCAGGCGGATTCTTTACCAACTGAGCTGTCAGGGAAGCTCATCAATATACCAGGGCTGCTGCTGCTGCTGCTGCTAAGTCGCTTCAGTCGTGTCCGACTCTGTGCGACCCCACAGACGGAAGCCCACCAGGCTCCCCCATCCCTGAGATTCTCCAGGCAAGAATACTGGAGTGGGTTGCCATTTCCTTCTCCAATGCATGAAAAGTGAAAAGTGAAAGTGAAGTCGCTCAGTCGTGTCCGACTCTTAGTAACCCCATGGACTGCAGCCTACCAGGCTCCTCCGTCCATGGGATTTTCCAGGCAAGAGTATTGGAGTGGGGTGCCATTGCCTTCTCCAATATACCAGGGCAATGTTAAGGAAATGTTGCAAAAAATTCTCACTTTTGTCTTGCTAGCATTATTTTCTTACTGGCTTTGATAAAATAAACTGCCACGTTGGAGAGGCCCATGTGGCAAGAAACTGAGGGCGGCCTCCAGCCAACAGCCAGCAATGAACTGAGGTACTTAGTCCAACCGCCCTCAAGGTACTGAATCTTGCCAAGAACAACTTAACTAAGGTTCAGTTCAGTTCAGTTCAGTTGCTCAGTCGTGTCCGACTCTTTGCGACCCTGTGAATCACAGCACACCAGGCCTCCCTGTCCATCACCAACTCCCAGAGTCCACCCAAAGCCATGTCCATCAAGTCGGTGATGCCATCCAGCCATCTCATCCTCTGTAGTCCCCTTCTCCTCCTGCCCTCAATCTTTCCCAGCATTAGGGTCTTTTCCAGTGAGTCAACTCTTCGCATGAGGTGGTCAAAATATTGGAGTTTCAGCTTCAGCATCAGTCCTTCCAATGAACACCCAGGACTGATCTCCTTTAGGATGGACTGGTTGGATCTCCTTGCAGTCCAAGGGACTCTCAAGAATCTTCTCCAACACCACAGTTCAAAAGCATCAATTCTTCAGTGCTCACCTTTCTTCACCGTCCAACTCTCACATCCATCCATGACTACTGGAAAAACCATAGCCTTGACTAGATGGACCTTTGTTGGCAAAGTAATGGGTCTGCTTTTTAATACGCTGTCTAGGTTGGTCATAACTTTCCTTCCAAGGAGTAAGCGTCTTTTAATTTCATGGCTGCAATCACCATCTGCAGTGATTTTGGGACCCCCAAAAATAAAGTCTGGCATTGTGGTTAGAAGTGGATCACTCCCCAGTTGAACCTTCAGATGAAACCAGGGCCTTGCCTGATACCTGACTACAGGCTTGTGAAGCAGGTACCAAGTTAAGCTGTGCCTGAATTTCTAATCCACAGAAACTGTTAGATCATAAATTTGTCCTGTGTGAAGCTACTAAGGTATGAAGCAGTTTGTTACACAGCAATAGGTAACTAATACATCAGACGTATCAATAATTACCTTAAATGTAAATAATCTAAACATCACAAATGAAAGACAGAGATTGTCAGGCTACATTAAAAAAAAAGAAAGTCAAGCTCTATGCTGTCTATAAGAAATGTACTTTAAACACAAAGGTACAGGTGGGTTAAAGGTAAAAGCTGGGAAAGGATATATCATGAAATGATAAACATAAAAACTACTTTAAATAGTTTCAGTGTAACAAGTGAAGAAAACAAAAACCAAAGTTACTCTCTAAAGCCACTAGACTCTGAAATTCAGAGTTTAGGACTACGTTCTTGGATTTCTTTAAATTTCAAAATTTTCAATGCTAATTTGATTCGATTTCAGTACGTTTAAATTCATTTATTTGGAAAACCCTCCAAATTAAAATATTTGAGTGTCCAAATAAAACCTTCAAATTTTTGAAAGTGTAAGCATTTGTTTCTGTTGAGAGTGGAGAAAACATTCAGCAGTCAAGCAAGCAGCTTCTCTACTTCTATGCACAAACAAATATACAATTATACAACTAGAGATTTCACTACTTTATCAGCAAGTTATTTAACCAATTCCCTTTCTTTGAGAAAGAGGCTATTTCACAGAAATAAAAAGTGAGAGTGGAAAAATCTACCTTTTAAAAGCATATTAGAAAAGTAATACTTTCTCCTAAGAGCACATCAAGTTAAAATATCATTTTTTAATTCTTAGCTTGAGAAAAAAGACAACATGAGCATAAATATCTTTTTCATTATATATATTTTCTAATTCAATCAAGAGCCAAAAAATTCTTAAGTACATTCAGTAATTATTGATGATCAATTACTAAGCATCTTTCTATTTCATTCCACTTTACTAAGGAGACCTCTTAAACATCCTGAGTTTCTTTTTTACTACTAATTTTAAGAGGCTTGGTTAAGGTCATATATCAATTTACTTCCTGTGTTCCATTTTTTTTTTTTCCATTTTAAAGTTGTTTAAAACATATTACAATTCTACAACAGAGTCAGATATCATAAGAAATTTTTTTTTATCTATTTTTTTACTTTACAATATTGTATTGGTTTTGCCATACATTAACATGAATCTACCATGGATGTACATGTGTTCCCCTTCCAGAACCCTCCTCCGCCCTCCCTCCCCATCCCATCCCTCTGGGTTATCCCAGTGCACCAGCCCCAAGCACCCTGTACCATGCATCGAACCTGGACTGGTGATTTGTTTCACATATGATAATTTACATGCTTCAATGCCATTCTCCCATATCATTTTTGATTGTGCATAAAGGATTAACTCACTGAAAAGAAACATACACAGGAGGAAACCAACCACACAAAGTCCCCCAATAAACTCGATCCTTCATATGTGAAATGCTGTTCACCCCTGGAATTTCATACATGCCACTTAGACTTCAGACCGGGACAATCATGAGGCTATATAGCATTTAAGGTCAACTATAAACCAAATAAACCTAATTACCCATTTCCTTAAGTTGTCCACCCTTCAAATCTGTTGGGTTCTGCCCTTCTCATTTATGTTTACCACTATTTTTTAAAAGAAATGCCTCATAATACACAATACATTAACAGAATTCAGATTAATTAAAACAATTTACAGATCTGTCCCCCCTACCCTATGACCTTGAAGCATTATCTAAACAATTACCACCACATCAGGAACATTCTACATCACTAGATCTGTTCCTGTTTTCATATATTTCAAAAGTCATTGTGAGACAAGTCATTATATACATACACATATTTTAATATATACATTTGTTTTTTAAAAGATCATTTCTGAAAATAATTAACTTTGTTGTTAAATAATTGGGCTCATAAATGAAAGAATTTTAATTTAGAGATGTGATTATGACATAGATTTCCTGGAATCAAAACAAAAAAGAAAAAAATTTAAGAGACAACTCAGAGCAAGAACTCTCTCTAAACATAACAAATAACTGTTTTATTACTTCAGAATACCAAAAGTCTTCTGTACAGTACTTATCATATACATCAGATGGCTTGAGAGAGTCTCAGCAATCATATCTACTATCTTAATCTCTTCAGAACAACTACGTAAGAAGAAGAAAAATCTATAAATCAGTCCTTGATGACAGAGGGTTTGTTTAGGAGTTTACCAAATGGAATGACCCTACTGGAATTCCTTCAAGCGGCCTGTGAAAATGTCAGAACGGAGTCTGTTTTGGAGGTCATAGTCCCTAGAGAGCTCTGAGTTTTGGCCTGTTTGTCTTTTCACATGCTTTAATATTTGAAAGTCATTCCTTGCAGACACTGACTGATGCCCAGGGAATGCTAGGATTGTGGGAACTGGCAGTACCAACAAGGGAGACAAACTTCATGGGAAATCCGTGCCTACTACATTTGCCTGCTTAGCTCCCACAAGATAAGTGCTCTTCAAATGTTATGTAGGTACATAGCGAAACATTCAAAAACTGCATGTCATTTTGACATTTTTAAAAAGAAATATGTGAGCAAATAGGGGCCAAAATTACTGGGACTATTGCAAGAAACAGTAAGGTATCAAACACCATGGTGGAACCCTGAAAAACTGAGTTTTCCCAGTAAGAATTTAAATACTACATCCTCAAAATACACACAATAATAACGAGTAGTTATAAAGTGCTAATTATATGACCATGTTGTTCTAAATACTTGACTTATATGAACTCATTCAACCCTCACAGCAATCCCCATAAATCAGGTACTATATGGTTCCCATTTTGCAGAGGAGGAAACTGAGGCAGAGAAGACAATTAATTCATCTCAGTTCACACAGCTAGTAACGGTGAACCAAACAGGATGGCTCCAGAGTTGGTGCCCTTACCCACTGTGCATGCTAAACCACTGCTTATTTCATGGTATTTAACATCAAGCATGCAATGCTGGGTGCCTATGGCGTGTACTCAGTACTTACACTGTGTCATGTACACGGAGTTACCATCAGTGCTTTACTTCATTTAAGCCTCCAGTAACTTAGGCTGTACACCTAACCTGTCTCCTATTTACAGATGACAGACACATGCTTGTATGCCCTCAGACCACACGTCTAGTGCCACGGAGAAGGCTTATCTCTGCACTTGCTCTCTTTAAAATTAGGTTCTTCTTCCTCCCAGTTATCTGGGAGAATCATCTCTAAACTAATTTCTTTAGCTGAGGGAACTACTTTGAAAGATCTATGAGTCTAACAATTTTATGAGAATATCCTATATTCTGAACTGCCAACACTGTACTAGAAGCCTAAGATCTAAGAATTATTTAGGATAAGAGACACAATGATCATTCAATAAATATTTTCTAATAATAAAAAGTAAAGCCGTTTCTACTCTTGAAATACTAATTTCTTTTACTATTTTGGGAAAGCTGAGCATTCTGATATAGCAAACTTTTCTCTTATATAGTATATGATGGTTACTCTAATCGATATATTTCTAAACTGCTGTGTCAGGAACAAGGATTGTCAAAGAATGTCTCCTGTTTTGTAGCTATAAATCTCAATTCTGCAGAGAGTGCTCACAAATTCTAACATTTGTCAGTTTTTAAACTTAACTTAAAAGAACCAAAGGCTTTAAAAGGCTGTGAATCAGACTTTTTGCTTTTCTTCTTCTACCTTTACTAAACACAGAGGTCACAGATCAAAAATTTAAGTTAGTGAAACAGATACCCAACTATTAGCATTTTCTTAATAAAAACAACAACATAAGCAACCAGAAAAGGACATGAATGATCTGGGCTTAATACAAAGTTAAAATATTGCCTTTTAACTGAGTCTGCTCCTGTTACAAAAATGTTAACACATACCTGCCAACCCTTGAAAACCACGAATAGAAAGACACTACATATTCCACATTAGATGTAATCTTTTTAGGATAACACAAATTGAACCAATTTCTGCTTCCTTTTAAACATGAGGGGAGGGGAGTCTGACTAATTGAGTGAGCTGGCATGTATGTTTAATAATACATCTGCAAGAAACATATTAAAACAGCAACATTACTAATTAATATCTATGGAAAATTCCACTGGTTAACTGAGATGGAAGTTATCTTCCATTCTTTCTGTTTCTGCTGCCCAATGAACAGCACAAGGCGAAAGTGATAATGAGATATAAGAACACATGATGTAACGAGGAAGGGCAGCCAGAGAAAGACACATGGGCTGAAAGCTACCATATGAATATTACAATTACAATGGGCATAACCGCAACACAGAGAGCTCGAGACTTACCCATGCTCACAGACTGAGTCAGCAGAGGATTCTGGAGTCCTGACTCCCAAAAGACTATACTTCCTGTTAATAATAGTGAGGGCAGCAGGTGAGGGTAGCCAGCAGTATGTATTAATTTAAAGGAGTTAGATAAACACTGGGTAGGATATTTGCTAATTAGCCTGTGTGATTATTAACTATAAACCAAAGAGAAAATTACAGTTCATTTGTTACTCCAACATATTTGTCCTTTTGCTTTCTTTCACAATAATACTTCATTACTGATGCCTTGAAATATAATAACAAAGAAAAAAATCATAGGTCACTTTTTTCTAGTATACTCTGTATATTTATCGGGTTACGGTAAAGAGCAGGCATCCCATATCTACCCTTTCTCTCCCTTTGTAGCTAGAAGAGGTCCCTATAGTTGGGTTAGGGTCAGACCTAAGTGAGAAGAACCCTGACTTCATTTCAACAAAGTCTCTCGGCCCAGCAAAAGGTCTGATTATAAACTAACTATTCAATTTCAAGTAGCCATGGAAGGCCTAAGTAGATACGGAATCATATAGCTGAGTAACATTTATTAACTAATCATTCATATTACATATGTTCTTTTTAAAAACTGCATGCTGAGGGACAGGAAAGACTATTTCCTAATAAATTGGTTACAGTTTATTCACTGCTCCAGTGACTAATATATATCATATGGTGGACTCTAGTTTCACAAAAACCATCGAACCTATATAAGAAAAAATGTACTTCTACGACTCTAGAAAAGTCTTAAAAAAATTTTACGTAAATGTGGTTTAAGATAATGAGGTCTCATACTGGATTAAACTGCTAATTACTATTATGTTCTAAAGCTTACTTATAATAAATGTTAATTGTTGACATTCCAAAGGAATTTCTGCAAGAGGACACAATTTTTAAGACTGGAAGAATAACTCAAACTGAGGCTTCAAGGGTGCTATAATAGGGCCTATGGTCTTGTTGATGCATTTCTGAAACTGTAGCAAGCTTCACCCATCCCCTCGATGATAATGATAACTAAAGCACTCCTAAGTTAGTGTTCTGACACTGCCAGCTACAAAGGGAGGCTGTGAGTTCATGTCCAGCTTCCACCCTCCCTCCATGTACACTTTGTCTGGGTGTGTCCAGCAATGCACTGAAGCAAATGAAACTCTCAGTAACAGCAAAACTACCCAAATAAGAAACCCACAGTAGAAAAAGGAAGGTGGACAGGGTTACAGGTGCTTATTTATACTGTGAGACAAAAGATGTTATTTAATAGCAGACTTTATAAAGACCATCGTGAAAGAGAGGACCTCACCCTTAAGTTACTTATATGGCTTCCTTTTCATTTTGAAGGCTCCAAGAAATTGTCACAAACAAAAAGAACGAGAGCTGCCACAATTAATCACGAATTTCATTTGCAGCTGCCCGGAAGCTCGTAGCTGAATTTTAAAAACTTTTAGTTGTGTTTAGTGTAAGTCCTAAAGACTAATTTTAAACATATAATAAAAACTAAGGAAAATTACAGTCACAGAGTATATATTTCTCTTAGCCTAAGTACTCCTCAGTAACTCTTGAGAGTCAGAAAAGAAATTTACTATCTAAATGTATCAGAATGTTTATTAATATTCTTGAGAATTATTTCAAATATTGAAGAAACTAAATATGCTAATAATAAAGTCAATGACAAAACAATTTTACATACAATTACTCATTTCTATTACCTCTAGTTATTGAAAGGGAAAGCAAGAATCCCACAGTTCCACGTCTTGGTTATTTAGCATCCAATTATTTCGTTCCCAGTTCTGACACTATGAGAATTTTACGTCTCGCTGTTTGCTCCAGAGAAAAATAGAACTATCTTCTCTTTCACCAACCTTTACTAGTCCATATCAGCTGGTGTACATTCTAAAAAACAGGGTTTTACACAAGACAAATCCTCAGCACCTTTGTGCTGTTCCAAACACCTAGACTGACAGTAAGTCTAAAGGTTAATGAGGTGTGGGGAATTGTTTTCAAAGTAAAACCCAAAGATAAGATCAGCTGTGAACACATACAACTTATTTTCTATGGTACAAGGTGAGCAATTTCCTTTGTCTGGGCTCCATGCAAAGTTCAGACTGTTTGCCTCTGTATTAATACCTGTATTGAACCCAATACAAAGAGCCACCTTGAATTCCTTGCATGTTACAAACTTCGGAATAAATTATTTCCTCTCTAAAAAGTAGTCATCTGGAACAGAACAAGCCAAGTCTAAAACTGTTCAGGGTGACCCATTTAACAGATGGAAAATCTTTAAAAAAAGTTTTCCAAGATGGGCCCACAAGTTCAAAGACCTGATAAGTGCAGTAACCAATGATACCAAAGTTTAAAGTAAGAATAATAAGTCACTCTTCTCTATGGAGGCCTAAAACACAATGACAATTTAGTAGTACATACAGTTTCAAAAAGCCTGCTAATACACAAAGGGAAAGGTGGCAGATCCTCATTTTCCCAGTACGTGATACTAACAGCTGGCCTGTGGCATGTCTATAGTCATGATAACATGATGAGATCTTCAGAGATGTGCAAAGAAGTACTAAAATCAGGAACTCTTTATGAGGGGGGAATCTATGTCAACTTATTGGTTTACTCTGTGATAATGCTGGTAGTGAGCTAGAAGCTTAAGTTCACCAACCAGCACACTTACCAGTCTTGCAAATGACCTCATGAATGAAAAGCTTCTTCCTCATGCTCTCATCTAAGTGTGGGCACAGACAAAGAGCTGTAGCTCTTTTAGGTATGTTGTTTCCATCTATTCTGCCTTTCCCTGCTTTGATGAAGTGAAATTCACCTTAGAGCACCTAAGGCTTTCTTTTATAAACAATAAAAGAACTAACTTTCCCTTTGAAATCCCTCTTTTTCTCAATGTTAACCATCTAAAGGAGTGTTAACACGGAAACGTGAAAATGGATCTATCATGTATAAATTATGTCAAAACAAAGCTCAGTTTTCCTGTGTACGCAGGCTCTGAGAGGTAGTAAAAGACAGGGGAGTCTGGCATGCTGCAGTTCATGGGATTGCAAGAAGTTGGACATGACTTAGTGACTGAACAACAGGCATTGTTTTAGTAAAGGTACGTTATTTAGTAAAAGTATATCTACTTTCCTTTATGGAAGACTGTCTTGTTGAGAAGAGTTAATTGTCTAAACGGTACACTTACTGTTGAAATGCCATTAACTTTAGAAATATTTTGCCCACATTCAAGGGTAAAGGAAAACACTAGCTTATCTTTACTAACCATCTTTCATATTTACCCCAGCAGTGGGAATATTCTGTCACTCCACTACCACTGTAAGTTTTAATAAAAAATAAGGGAAAATCCTAGACTCATTACTGTACTTAAGTATCAACTTCATTTTCCTTATAAAGTTTATTTACAAACTATTTAGTGATACAATACGTCTACATACCAACCCCAAATTGAAATATCTTCACTTCCGCTCCAAAAGAAAGCAATTCTAACAGCAAAATTCAAAAGCTTAGCAAACAACAAGACATAATCATTAAAAAAAATCTATATTTGATTATTTCAAAATATATAAACATACTGTGCTATGTATGCTAAAGTCGCTGAGTCATCTCCGACTCTTTGCAATCCTATGGACTGTAGCCTGCCAGGCTCCTCTGTCCGTGGGATTCTCCAGGCAAAATATTGGAGTGGGTTGCCATGCCCTCCTCCAAGGGATCTTCCCAATCCAGGGATCGAAGCCACATCTCTTATGTCTCCCGCATTGGTAGGCGGGTTCTTTACCACTAGAGCCACCTGGGAAGCCCAATATAGTACCTTCTATTAATTAATTTTGAGGCTGACATATACATTTTGTACATGATATGATTTAAAGATGGCATTAAGAAGACCTAAAAAGATGAAGAATAAACATTAAAAAATCACCAAGGTAAGAAAGGTATGGTTTTTCTACCTATAGATTGTTTGATGTGATTTTACTCTCTTCACATTCCCATATCCAAAACTCTGTATTTTTGACAGCTGTACAACAATTCATTTATGCCTTGGAATGTATATGCAAATTAGGCTAACATTTCATAAGCTTGAAATTAGAGTATAATATGCCTGAATATAAGGTAAGATTTTTAACTTTCTGAAGTTACATATTAAGAAACAGGCGACTGTCTATATTTGAGTCCTTACAAGGTGTATAATGAGATGCTCTTTCATTTACTTAATCTTGAACAAAAAAGTACTTGAGGAAAATGCATTAGCTTAAAAATCAACTTCCCTAGAAGCTAGTTTTAGGCTGTTTATAGAAATGTTTTAATAGAATCAGGAAAAAAAAGGAAGAAAAGAACCAACACATTATTTCCAGATAACCTTAAAATGAAATGCTGGCTGTTGTTACAAAGAAAGGAGATTTTCAGACACTGCTTTTAAAAAGGTAGTCAAATACCATTCTCTCATAAAGGACACAAGTAAGAGCAATTAATTCTGGAGAAGTAACTGGGTAGCTGAGGGACAAGACTGGGAGAGTAACTAACTTTTCACTGTGTAGCCATTGGTATCCCCTACATTTTAAACCAGATACATATGGTATTACCTACTCAAAAAAAAAAAAGATGATTAAATTCTATAACAGAAATTACAGCCTCATAAAATGTTATGACCAACTGCAAATCAAACATGAGTGATTACAAATACAACACTGCAGAACACACGAAAAACAACCCCACTGTTCTGTGAATGGTACTTGTGGTTTAAACATAAAACCTTCAGTATCAGATCGTGCGTGTATCTAAAAACTAGTGTAACTCAAACAAGAGAGACACAAATGAAGATGTGCCCTGGATTTTAGTGCTGCTCGAATGATGCAGGGGGGTTCCTACTGATGATAAAAATACCACAGAGACACACAGAGTTTAGGCAAGATGATTTTATGAAATATGAATGTGGATAAAGCAAATCCTCTATATTACTGCACTGCTTCATAATATATGGTGTTAATTATATACATGTAACTAAATTAATAAATTCAAATTTTTACCATTTCATCTCCTTCCCTCTAAAACTTTATAAGGGGAAAACCAGCTCATATCTGGGGCTTACCTTATGTTCAGGCATAAATATTCAAGAGAACACTTTTGCAAGGGAATGCAGCAAGCTGTATCAAGTAAAATTCCCACAAAGCAAAAACTTTCCCCTTACACCTCCCTCCTCTGCTACATATGACTATTTTCTTGAGCAACTGTATATTATTGCAATTTTATACAAGTTAAACTCATTTTGGTTTTTCTTTTTGAGGGAAATAATTTGAATACGATACTGGTCTAAGTATACTGTGTAAATGTGGTCAATTTATTCATGTTTCAGTAAATGTGGTTATACTCTACCCTACTGTCTAAGAGAAAGCTAGGCTCCTAAATGAAGGGTCTAAAGCCATTACCACCTAACCATAGCCTCCAGACAGCTGTGACAGGTCTGAGCAAGATGCTGCTTTATACCAACTGCACAGACAAGGGTTGTGCCCAATACGCATCAGATATCTTGTTGGAAGGGAGAATAAGGACACCCCACCCAAAGCCAGGTACTGAAGAGCTGAGAATAGCAGTGTCTTAAACCCATTTTCCTGAATAAGATAAGGCCATTATTTGAAAAGGATCAGGAAACACTTAGAACCCAGAAAGGTAAGTAACAAGATACATAAGGAAGTGCTCCACAGGGCAAGTTTTATTTCTTCTGGCCTTTAAAACTGAAATTTAAAATACACATTTGAGAATGGAAGATTCATGAGAACTATGGAAGTATGGCAAATCCAGCTGAAATTCTTAATTCTGGCCCTTTGATATATCCGCTTAGTGAGTTTGTAAATATTAACACTTCGTTAGTTTTTGTTTTAAGTATTATAAAATAGATGTATCCCATCTATCTCTATTCATTGTTGTTGAAAACTGACAGTATTGTGCTTTCTGGAGACTCCAGAAAGTCTTTGATTAATTAAGAGAATTTTCTGAACAGGTAACAAAGAACAGCAACTATTCATTTTGTATACAAGTATGAGCCAGCTGACGACTGAGAATATGACCATATCCTATCCTCATTAATATAAAAAATACTCAAGAAATTCTTGTTTTCTTAGTGATCACTGAGAGCTCAAATGCTGGCAATTCTACAGTTAAGGTGCAGCACACTGCAGACAGTGAACATGGCAAGAGAATCTAGTCAAGTCCACAGTCTATTCTCCCTAGGGTCAGCACAGAAAGCTGCTTTTCAATGCTATACTAGCCTGAGACCTTCTGCTTGTGTTAAAGTGGTTGAACCTAAAGCTTATTTCTAAAGATAATGTTACTACCAGAGATGCTGGGGAAATGATGAAAGAACTGAATGGCACGTGAAACCCTGGCTGTTACTCAAAACCAGCCAGCACCCCTCTGAGGTTCTCTCCTCAGGAACAGGCTACCCAATGGAACTGACCAACAAATTACTACCAGAGGGATACACCGGCTCACAAAAAGGCAAGCTCCCACGCACATGCCGAACTCACCATTTTTCCTTTCGTTAAGAGGAGGCAGGTGCTGACTGGACTGCAAGGAGAGTTCCTGGAATTCGTGGGCAACGGCTTCACTTTGAGGACTTGGGGCGAGATGGGCTAAAGGTCCCAGCTCATCCTCGGTGTCCAGTGCCCCTGTGTGATCCATTGTGTCCTGGCCACTGGCAGCAGCGGGTATGAGACGTCTCTTAAATGCGGTCTGCTGGAGAGACTGACAAAATAAAGAATGTGTGAATAGATGGTACATTTCTTTTTCTGATTTGCACAAAAGGGAAACCTGAGTTCTCGTTGTTTCACTGCTGTGCGGCAACTGCCATTCATTTACCCTCTCTGGATTCGGGTTCTTTGTCCAACATACAGGAATAATATACCTCCCATTTAAAAACATGTTTACCTCGGTAAATAAATACTGAAACATATACTGTATAACATTTATACTATGCATCAAAGGAAGTTACAGCTATTGGTGTCAACACTTAAGTCCACATTCCCAGCAACCAGCAATGTTTCCGATAAAGACTCCTCCATCAGCCTAGGTCTCAGAGTGAGAACAGAGAACACAACTCTCAGCCAACCCACAATGGACATACAGTTCACAGCAAAGAGACAAAACTTCAAGTCAGTGAGATCTGGGATTGTTTACTACCATAGCATAACCTGGCTCATTCTGACTAATACAGATACTGGGTAACAGAAGTACCAAAGCCACAATTAAAACCCTAAATATGTGACACTGGCTTAGGGGCTGGGCAGCAGGCAAAAAGAAAACTGTATAGAAAGCTGAAAGCTAAAAGGATGATGGCCCGTATCAGGTGATGGCAAAGCATCTGATAGGCTGCCTGCTTTAGCAGCATTCTCTATCAGTGTGTTCATCCACTCTCCTATTGATGGACATCTGAGTTAATTCCAGTTTTTGACTCTTACAAATAAAGATGTTATGAATGTTCTTATATGTATATATGCTTTCACTTCTCTTGGATAAATAGCAGTGAAACGGCTAGACTGTATAGCAGCTGCATGTATAAATCTTAAAGAAACTAACAAACTATTTTTCAAAATGGCTGTGCCACTGTGCATTCCTACCAGCAGTGAGGAAAATTCTAGTTGGTCTACATCTTTGCCAACACTTGATTATGGTCAGTTTAAAAAATTTTAGTTTTTTTAATGGGTGTGTAGTGGTATCTTGTTTTAATCTGCATTTCCCTAATGATGTTGAGCATATTTCAATGTGCTTATTTGTCATCTGTATATCTTCTTCGGGTAAGTATCTGAAAAAATCTTCAGTTAATTTTTAAATAGGTGGTTTTATTTTCTTATTATTGTTCCAAGAACTCTTTACATATTCTGGACAAAAGTTCTTTATCAGATATATGACTTGTAAACATAGGCATACTTTGTTTCATTGTGCTTTACTTTAAATTCCACTTTGCAGATACTGCATTAAAAAAAAAAAAAACAAATCTTGAAAGTTTATTATGATGACGCTGCATCAGGCAAGTCTATTGGTGCCATTTTTCCAACAACATTTGCTCCCTTTGTGGTGCTGGGTAATTTTTTAAACATTTCAAACTTTTTCATCATTAATTTGTTATGGTGATCTATGGTCAGTGATCTTCGATATTACTGTTGAAACTATTTTGGGGTGCCACATATGATGGCCATCTTCACTGATAAACATTATGCATTCTGATGGCTTTACCAATGGCCATGCCCCATCTCTCTCTCTCTCGCTGGGCCTCCCTATTGCCCAGTATACAGCAATACTGAAATGAGGCCTATCAGTCTAATTTCAAAATGCTGCTAGGTTTACCATAGCTTTCCTTCCAAGGAGCAAGCATTTCATGGGTGTAGTCACCATCCTCAGTGATTCTAGAACCCAAGAAAATAAAATCTGTCACTGTTTCCACTCTTCACCTTCTATTTGCCATGAAGTGATGGGACTAGATGCCATGATCTTAGTTTTTTGAATGCTGAATTTTAAGCCAGCTTTTCACTCTCCTCTTTCACCTTCATCAAGAGGCTCTTTAGTTCCTCTTCACTTTCTGCCATTAGAGTGGTGTCATCTGCATATCTGAGGTTATTGATATTTCTCCCAGCAATATTGATTGCAGCTTGTGATTCATCCAGCCTGGTATTTTGCATTGATGTACTCTGTACTGAAGTTCAATAAGCAGAGTGACAATATTCAGCCCTGACACACTCCTTTTCCAAGTTTAAACCAGTCTGTTGCTCCATGTAGGGTTCTAACTGTTCCCTCTTGACCTGCATACAGGTTTCTCAGGAGACAGGTAAGGTGGTGTAGTATTCCCATTTCTTTAAGAATTTTCCACAATTTGCTGTGATCCACACAGTTAAAGGCTTTTGCGTAGTCAATGAAGCAGATCTTTTTTTGGAATTCCTTTGCTTTTTCTATGGGAAAATCCAGCGAATGTTGGCCATTTGATCTCTGATTCCTCTGCCTTTTCTAACTTCAGTTTGTACATTTGGAAATTTCCAGTTCACACACTGCTGGAGCCTAGCTTGAAGGATTTTGAGCATTACCTTGCTAACAAGTGAAATGAGCACAACTCTATGGCAGTTCCAACAGTCTTTGGCATTGCTCTTCTTTTGGATTGGAATGAAAACTGACCTTTTCCAGTCCTCTGGAAAATACTTATTACTAAAATAAGCTATTAGCAATTGCCATCTGTTCTTCCCTAGCAGTATATTGGACACCTTCTGACCTGTGGGTACCATCTTATGGTGGTGTTACCTTTTTGCCTTTTCATACTGTTCATGGGGTTCTCCAGGCAAGAATACTGGAGTGGCTTGCCATTTCCTCCTACAGTGGACCATGGTTTGCAAGAACTCTTCATTGTGACTCATCCATCTTGGGTGGCCCTGCATGGCATGGCTCATAGCTTCAGTGAGTTATGCAAGCCCCTTCATCACAACAAGGCTGTGACCCATGAAGCTGTCCTTGCAAGAAAAGCTATGACAAAACCTAGACCGTGTATTAAAAAGCAGAGATATCACTTTGCCAACAAAGCTCTGTATAGTCAAACTTATGGTTTTTCTAGTAGTCATATACAGATGTGACAGCTGGATCATAAAGAAGGCTGAACACTGAAGAATTGATCCTTTTGAACTGTGGTGCTGGAGAAGACTCTTGTGAGTCCCTTGGACAGCAAGGAGATCAAACCAGTCAATCCTAAAGGAAATCAATCCTGAATATTCATTGGAAGGACTGATGCTGAAGCTCCAATACTTTGGCCACCCGATGCAAAGAACTGACTCACTGGAAAAGACCCTGATGCTGGGAAAGATTGAGGGCAGGAAGAGAAGGGGACGACAGAGGATGAGATGTTGGATGGCATCATGGACTTGATGGACATGAGTCTGAGCAAACTCCAGGAAATAGTAAAAGACAAGGAAGGCTGGCATACTGCAGTCCATGGAGTGGCAGAGTCAGACACGTCTTAGAGACTGAACAACAACAAAATTTTTAATTAAGATACACCAATTGTTTTTTCACTCATAATGCTATTGCACATGTAATGGACTACAGTATGGTGTAAACTTTTATATACACTGGGAAACCCAAATTTGTGTGACTTGCTTGATTGCGATATTTGCTTTACCACAGTGGTCTGGAACTAAACCTGCAATATTGTTGAGGTATACCTGTAGTCTCCCCTGGTCTATAGCTTATCTTTTTGTATTCTTAACAGTGCTCTGTAGAGAACAGATGTTTTTAATTTTATGAAGCCCAATTTATCAATTTTTTCTTTTATGTATCACATAAAAAATCTTTGATTAACACAAGATTACAAAGATGATCTCCTATGTTTTCTTCTAGATGTTTTATAGTTTAATATTTTACATTTAAGTCCATGATTCACTTTGAGTTAACTTTTATATCTGCTTCGATATATGAATTACAACTTTCTGTTTTTGGCATAAGATATGTTTTTGTTCCAGCACCATTTGTTGAAAAGGTTATCTTTTCTCCATTGAATTGTCTCTGCACCTTTGCTGCAAGCCAACTGACCATGTACATGCAAATCTACTTCTTGATACACTATATATTAAAAGAGTTCCCAAAAAGGAGAGACCCATAAAGGAGGAAGTTCTAAATTCTGTGTATAAACTGCCCACTTCTCTGGCTGACCCCTAAATTATGCACATGCAGGACAAACTCCTAACTCCTTTTATTAAAGCAAAAAGGAAAGAACTGAGATTTTACCTGCTGTTCACCATTGGAAAGATAAGGCTTTGCCAAAGTGAGTTTAGCAAAGTTAACGGCCTGCTAAAATAAAATAATACTCTAAGAGGGAACCTTACTCTAGAGAATCCAGAGTCTCCACAACTGTCCATCCAGAATTCCATATCCAACAAAAATACCCTTTAATAATGAAGGCAAAATCATCACCAGCAGACACACACTACAAGAAATGCTAAAAGAATTTCTTCAGGCTGAAGGGAAGTAACACCACACAGAAACTTGGATCTTAGGAATGAAAAGCATCTTTTCCAGTGAGTCAGTTCTTTGCACCACTGACTCAGTGGACATGAACTGGAGCAAACTCTGGGAGATGGTGAAGGGCAGGAAAACCTGGCATGCTGCAGTCCATGGGGTCACAAAGAGTTGGACACAGCTGAGCAACTGAACAACAACATACTGAAGGGTATTTAGGAAATGCAGAAATTATACTCACTTCCAAAAAAAAAAAAGAAAATCATCAGAGGTAGTAAACATGTAGATAAATACCATAGACTAGTTTTTTCCTCTTGATTTCTTTAATATTACCTTTTTAAGTAAAAATTATAACACTGTGTTATTGGCTTTAAAATGTATGTAGATGTAACATATATGACAATTATAGCATAAAGGATGGGGGAGGGGTAACCACATTACAACATTTTTATATTTCTATATACATTATAAGGAAGTTGTCTGATTTTAATTTGAAACAGACTGAGAATTTAAGGTTGTATATTGTAATTCCTGGAACAACCATTTAAAAACAAACAAACCCAGTTTTAGCCAATAGGAATATAAAAAGTTAACAGGAATATTAAAAAAGGAATTCTATCTAATACTCAATTAACTCAAGAAAGAACAGAGAAACAAGAAAGAGATGGGACAAACAAAAGCAAATAGTAAAATAGCAGACCTAAATTCAACTTTATCAATAATGATATTAAATGTAAATGAACTAATAAATACAATGATTAAAAGGAAGATTGACAGAACGGATTTTTCAAAGTCTAAAAATGTAGAAGTGTCACGTTTTAAATATGAAGACATAAATAGGGTGGAAGTATACGGACAGAAAAAGACAGGTCACACAACAAAATGCCCAGAAAGGCTGGAATGACTACATTCACATCAATTAAAGCAGCTCTCAAAAGGATGTGTTAGGTTGTGAATTTGCATATAAAATGACTTATTTTGCTATGGGATAACAAAATGACTCAGATTTTTTCAAAATTATGAATTTTCATTCCAAATTATTTATTCATATAAAATAAGATTTGTTACTAGCAAATTAATTCTAAGATACAAGTACCATAATGCCCTTTTAATGGTAAGATGTACATACTCTGAACATTAGCATTAATGATTTAGAAGATTCTTTAAACATGAAGTTTTAAAATATTTTCATGCACTATTATCTGCTCCTCATATTAAACATTTTTTTTCAAACTTATTATTCCTTGACATTATGCTCACCTTAAACTCCCACACATTCCTCCAAATTAAGAAAATTATAAGTTAAGAAAATCTTAACAAAATGTAGCAAAAGTGTTCAAAATTTTTAACTTAATATTCATGAACATTTTTGATGGAGTACATACTCTTTCTATTCTGAAATTCTACTATCAAATTTGCAGGATGTCACCTAATATCTACTTAAATGCTTGATAATTTTCTTTTGAAACTGAAATCCAGTATCATACATAAAGAAACATTCTCTGCCCAATAGTATCTAATCGAGATGTGAAAGAAATGGCATTAGAATGAATTTTTTCATTGGGTCATAATCTATTAACAGTTATGAAAATAAAGCAATCATTCAGCTTTAATAAGACAAACTGTGATAAAATATTAATTTGTCTAGAACTGACAGAATGAATGAGTATGGAGTTTGTATCTGACATATCCTAATACATAACTTCATTCCAAAATGAAACTAATCTAACATTTATCCAATACCAGGTCAAAGCACACACAACACTAGCAAGATCAAGCTGGGATATGGCTTCTGCTCTCAAAAATCAAACCTCTTCACGGTCAGATGCTACACCAGAGACAGAGAAAATAATACAGGAAAAAAAACAAGAGGCGTCACTCTCCTTTGTTCATCTACTGCTTCACGCAAATCTTTTTTTTCTCAATGGAGTCAAAATACACCAATAATGATCTTATTAATATAGTTTAAAAGATGCTGGGCTAAGGTAGTTCTCAAATCAGTGCTAACATATGTTTTGAACCAAGTGAAGTCCAAAGTCAAATATCTCTTCATTGTACCTTATTGCTCATAATGACTAATTCAAATGAAAGATTATAAGTAGTATATAATCACTGGTATATAAAAGGAATGCGAAATAATAAAGGGTTCAAAGAAGATCAAACTTCAGAAGTTAAATATATAATCAACCAAATGCAGACAGGTAGACTATCCAAATACATTCTACAAAAAAATCTCTTAGCAACAGCAAACTGTTGCCCCTGCCCTTTAAAGCACCCCCAAATTACAAACATTAGGGAAACACCTGGCTAACAGCCAGCAAAAATAAATTTCTGAACTCAAATAAGATAAAACTTGGATCAAGAAGTTCAAAGACAAAGTTGACCAGAAAGTAATCTCTGCATTAGAAGAGTATTGACTATGAGGTCTTGTGACCAAACAAACTGAAATTTTCATATCAAATGACTTCTGAGAAACAGAATTTTGAGTCATTGTGCTGGTTAAGTTAGTGGTAGCAACCCTGGTTTATTTTATGCTATCAGTTTTTCCTTCAAAGCTCCTGGTGGCAATCTGCTAAACATACAATGTTAAGAGCTCAAGATTTATTTACAAATATAAGAACATATATATACAATTACTGTCAACTGTATATGTGAAGATGTTTTCTAAATATTATGCTGCTCTTTCTATATTGTTAAATTCCTTAACATTATCAAGATTTCAGGATCAAGTCTGTTTACATTTTTATATAAGTAACATTCACCTTCCAGTTTTATAACCGAGGAAAAAAAGAATCACAGAAAAGAACATTTTATCCCATCTGTCCATACTCACTTTTAGCAATTAGGATGAAACCAGAAAATCAGAGTTCTAAAAGCACATTTTTCTATACAAATATTACTTCACTACATGTTGTTTTCATTAACTCTTACGATGAAAAGTATTTTGTTCCCTTATTTTTTCTAATTTAATTCCTGTTTTGATCACTTGAATGCCATTTATATTTTCAGACTATACAAGTTTGCAGAATAACAGAACATTTTGGCTGAAAGGTATCTTAGAATCTGTCTAGTATAAGTGCTTTTCAATCTTCTTCACAATATGATAATCATTTGAGTAACTTAAAAAAAATTCCTAATAGGTAGGATAAAGGAGAGGCTCTCTAGAGATTTTGATACAACTGCTTGAATAGAGTGATTCTAACATGTAGCCAGTGCTGACAATCACTGATCTAGTGGAACTACCTAATTTTAAATATAGGATAAATCATTTGCCCAATGAGTGAGATGAGAGATCAGAAGCAAATTATTATAGCATGTGTAAAAAACAATAGAATATAAGTAGGTACAAAGTGCTGTGGAAACCAAAAGAATTAAATGTCTAATTGTATTTCGGTAAGTCAGGAAAGTCTCCCAGGGTGAACAGGACTTTGCACACACAGTTTTTCTCACTAGCAAGAGTGCAATGGCATGAACAGCTATCACCTAATACCAAAACGTCTGACAGGGCCAGTAGAGAAAGAGCAAAATATGGAGAAGCAAAGACAAGGCTGGTGCAGCGAGTCAAAGCACAACTGTCAAGAAACGTGGATTCTGAGAAACAGTGATATGATCAGATTTGTATTTCAGAAAGATCATTCTGGCAGAAGTATGCTACTGATAAAAATCTCGCTGAATAACCAGTGTTGGCAAGGATGTAGAGATCTCTTGTTCCCTCTTGGCGAGACTGTAAACTGGTGCACCCACTATGGAAAACAGCATGGAGGCTCCTCAGAAAACTAAAAACAGAGCTACCATATGATCCAACAATTCCACTACTGGGTATACATCTGAAGAAAATGAAAACACTTATTTGAAAAGATACATGTACACCAATGTTCACAGCGGCACTATTTATAATAGCCAAGGTATGGAAGCAGCCTAAGGATCAATCAACAGACAAGTGGATAAAAATGCAGTATATGTATAGAATGGAATATTACTCAGCCACAGAAAAGAATGGAAAATGTCATCTGCAACAACATGGATGGACCTAGAGAGTATTACACTTGGTGAAGTAACTCAGACAAAGAAAGACAAAAATTGTATGTTACCACTTATACATGGAATCTGAAAAATAGAACAAACAAATGAATACAGCAAAACTGAAACAGACTCACAGACACAGGTTACAAGTGGGGGAGGGGCCAGATGGGGTAAGGGGTTAAAAGATACAAACTACTACTACTACATGTAAACAAATAAGCTACAAGGATATACTGTACAGCGCAGGGAGTACTGCCAATATTTGATAATTACTATAAATGAAGTATGGGCTTCACTTGTAGTTCAGACGGCAAAGAATCTGCTGGCAGTGCAGGATTGACCCGGGTTCGATTCCTGGGTTGGGAAGATCCCCTGGAGAAAGGAATGGCAATCCACTTGAGTATTCTTGCCTAGAGAATCCCATGGACAGACCATGGGGTCGCAAAAAGTCAGACACGACTAAGCAACTAACACACATAAATGAAGTATAATCTATAAATATTTTGAATCACAATGTTTGTTGTACATCTAAAACTAATACTGTAAATCAACTATACCTCAATAAAGAAGCAAATAAATAAAATATGATTACTGATTAGTTCAAGATGTTAAGAAAAAAAAATGTCAAGCTGAAAGACTGATGGACTAGGTTAAGACAGTGGAAATACAGAAAGGGGAATAAATTTAAAAAATACTTCAGAGACAAAGTTTCAAGGCTTCATAATGAGCTCATACGAAAGGTAAGGGAGAATAAAGAATTGAGGGCGGCTGATCTGGAGCGCTGGAAAAGCTGGCAGGCAGGAATGAGTGTTCACTGTGAGAAACCACAGGCTTCCCTGGTAGCTGAGCCAGTAAAAACGTCTGCCTACACTGCAGGAGACCCAGGTTCGATCCCTGGGTCGGGAAGATCCCCTGGAGAAGGAAGTGGCAACCCACTCCAGTACTCTTGTTTGGAAAATCCCAGGGACGGAGGAGCCTGGTAGGCTACAGTCCATGGGATTGCAAAGAGTTGGACACAACTGAGCGACTTCACTTTCACTTTCTTTACTTAGTGAAGTAAATCACTGGGCTTCCCTGGTAGCTCAGTCCGTAACAATCTGCCTGCAGTGCCGGAGACCTGAGCTCGATCCCTGGGTCAGGAAGATCTCCTAGAGAAGGAAATGGCAACCCGCTCCAGTATTCGTGCCTGGAAAAGCCTATGGATAGAGAAGCCTGGCGGGCAGCAGTCCATGGGGTCACAAGAGTCAGACAAAACTTAGCAACTACACCACCACCACCACTGAACCTCTCAGGGATCTGGTTTTCTAATTCAAAAAATGAAAACGACAAATGAAGGAAAGGGAAGAATATCTACTACATTTCTACTCAGTCTGAAACTAAGTTTGCTCTACGCTCTCCTTAATTTTGCCTTCATGCCCTCCCTGCGGATAAGTATGACTCTCATTTTACAGATGAGGAAATCAAAGCTTGGAAAAATGAAGCAAATGGACAGATTCGCATAAAAGCGAGGATTGCAACTTTAAAGCCCATATGCCTTCCACAATAACACAACATTTATGTGCCAAAGCACAGTAAGTTGGAGCAAATAACTGGGAGAGACAGATGTTGTTGGGGGAGAAGGCAGTGGTGCGGAGGAGGGAGAGGCAGCTGTGGAATGCTCCACGTGCACCGCTCTTTAGACACACACTGAAGGTCCAGAGCCTCAGGCACTGTGCTGGGCACCGGGGTTCCTTGACCTCTGTGTATAGACCTTGTCGAGCAGGCGGTTATGACACATCAGCGCTGGACAGGAGCCAGCAGCCTCATCTGCTTCAGGGCAGATGAGAGAAACTCTGCTCGTACTGTTCCACTTTAGCAAACCCTGAAGGTGTAGCCGGAAATAAACTTTAGAGGGGAAGAAAATGGAATCTAAAGCTGTAGATGTACTGCACATAAATGGGACATGTTTTTGACATCAGGTTATAACTCTTTCAAATAAACAACTTCTAAGCAGGGTTTTCATTTGTAGCGGTTGGATTTTTATGTGCAGCTATTAAATACATAGCAGAAATGTACTATAAATATTCCAAACACTGACAATACACTGTATAGAAAAAGTTACATAACTGCTCTTCTGTGCTTCAAGTGGCTGTTGTAGCTCTAAAAATGCCAACATGGTGATTTATTTTTTAACTTGTTTACTGCAGACATGTTTCAAATGAACAGAACATGGAGCAAAGTGCATACTTAACACTCTCCAAAGTGATGCATTCTGAAGTACTGTACCTAACATTTATGTAAAGAGTGTTTCTGAAATATTCATTATAATCTATGTATAAATAAAAAATTGAATTAGCAAAAATTTAAAACACATGTAGCTTTTAAATCACTATATAAAAAGACAGCAAAAGCTAGAAAATTTTATTTGTTCTACAAGTAAAACAGCCAAAACCCAAATCTTTTTAGCTTGAACAATTAATTGCATTTTCCAAGTTGATCCAAAATGAATGATTCTCAGAGAATAAGAACTGATTGGAGGATTAATGTTAAGCTGAGATGGTTTCCACATTTATCAAACACTAGGTTAGAAACAAACTCATAGTTTTGTTGAACCATAAATTGGCATTTGATTTAAAAGCTAAGAAGTAAATATTTATAAACAGATCAAACAAATGTTTTACTTAACAGATAAAAAATATATACTGTACACCTATTTCTAAGTTCTATAAGGCAGGGAGGGGAGGTGTGAGGGGAAGGGAGAAGAGAAGAGAGAAAGAGAAAAACAGAAAGAAAGGGGACGAGTAAGGGACCCTTCTCCTTTTAGGAGGGCAGTCTTTTTTTTTTTTTTTTGCTGTTTTCTAAGCTCTTTACTCTTCTTGATATCAGAAATCAGTAGAATTTGAATTTCAATTTAAGCAAAGATATTAAACAAAGTATTGCAAAATATTAATGCATGAAAAAAGATGAAGCTTAATTTACTTGTCTAAGCTATCTTGACTAGTTAAGTAGCATAGCTGGGAACCACGAGTCCTCTGTACAAGTCCTGTAACTTATAATCCAGTTCTTTGGTTCTTAATTAATCAGAAGAGCAACCCTCTTGTCTGAGGCAACCTCACTAGATAGTGGGTAAACTGAAAAACTCAGTTAACAGAGGAGTCATTACAACTGATATACATAAATCGTAAGACATTTTCTTTAAGTTGGAGTGCAGAAAGACCCATGTGTGTTTGCCTGTCTTCCGATATAGAGTCAAGGCCGTCTCTCTGTAGATGTCAGCTCTCTGGCATAAACCACCACTGTCTATGACTCCTAGTTTCCATTTATTTAAAGTAGAACAAAAATTTAAAGGATTTTGAGCACAGTGTGTGTCTGTATTTTTACAGTTCTGAAGCCAACTTACTTAGTTTCTTGCCCACACCCAATTTAACAGTTAAGTATTAAGTAACATGGCTTTGTGGTCCCAGACATTTAACATTTTTGCATGCACAGTTCATCAGTTTACATAATATTTGGTTAAACTACATAATTATGATTACTACTACTACTGGAATAAACATATTTAGGAATAAACACAGCTGACTTTGGTTAGCACATAACTTAATAATTAGTGAGGGCAGAAATGCATCACTAGACTCCAGTGTCACCTCTTCAACACGCCTATTCAGTGAGTCCCAGGACACAGGAGCGGGAGAAGGCTGGCCATCCCACAAGCTGAGCAAGAGGAGGATGGATAAGGCAGGTTCAACCAAGAAACATTTTTAAACTGATGTTGATGCCAACTCATACTGGAAACTTGGTCTTTTCAAGGTTTCTGGAATCTGTTAATACAAATTACTTCTTAGATATTATTTCATTACTGTCTAACTTTATGCAAAATGTGTTAAGACTGCACTCTGAGACAACAGTTCAGAATACAAACCAAATGAAAGTTAATATTCAGAGTTTTGTAACAGCACTCTAGCAGATGGAACAATTTTACCTAAGTTTCTAATGCTATTAGTTAAATACAAAATAATCTATTCTCACTGTAGCACAGTCCTTTCAAAATTGTTGTGAATTCTTCTCTCCATTAAACACACTTTGGCATACATCATAAAACCGCAATTTCAAACAGCTATAAAACAATAGTTGTAGATAAGTGTTTGTTGTTGTTGTTGAGATATATTCACATACTGTAAAATGCACCATTTTAATGGGTACAATATAATGATCTTTAGCAGAGTCACAAGGTGTGCAACTATCACTATCTAATTTCAGAACATCCCGTGGTATCTAAAAGAGACCCCACCCCCACTAGTAGTCCCCTCCTAAATCCCCCTTCTCCCTGCAGCCTTTGGTACCACTAATCCACTTTCTTGTCTCTATGTACCTGCCTATTCTAGACATTTCATTTAAACAGTCTTACTTCCAATCTAATCTAGATGCCTTTTATTTCTTTTCTTGCATTATTTCCCTGGCTAGACACTGTACAATGTTGAACAGAAGTGGCAAGAGTGGATCTCCTTTCTTGTTCCTAATCCAAGTGCGGAAGCTTTCAGTCTCTCACCATTAGTATGCTGCTAGCTGTAGGTGTTTCACAGATGCCCTTTATCAGGTTGGAAACACTCTTGTATTCTTAGTGTTTTGGGTGTTTTTATCACGAAACGATGTTAGATTTTGTCAAATGCTTTTTCTGTATTTATTAAGAAAATTGTGGGTCCCTCCCTCTTTATTCTGCTATATAGTGTATAATATTGATTTTTAGATGTTAAATAAATTTTGTATTCTTGTGATAAATCCCACTTGCCATGGTATACGATCCTTTTTATAAACTGCTGGATTTGGGTTGCTATAACCCTTATTTACAAGGGGTATAGTCTGTAATTTTCTTTTCATGTGCTCTCTTTGTCTGGTTTTGGTATCAATGTAATACCGGCCTCAAAGAATGAGTTAAATATCCCCTTATCTTCTATTTTTTGGAAGAGTTTACGAAAAATTGGGAGTTAATTCTTTAAACTCGTGAAGCCATCTGGTTCTGGGCTTTCCTTTTTGGCAAGTTGTATCATCACTAATTCAATTTCTTTATTTGCTACAGGTCCACTCAGATTTTCTAATTCATCTTGACTCAGTTCTGGCAGTTTACATCTTTCTAAAAAATGGTCCACTTCATCTGAGTTACCTAATTTGTTGACATTTCACTGTTCACAGTATTCGCTTAAAATTCTTTTTATTTCTGTAATGTTAGTAGTAATGTTCCCACTTTCATTCCTGATTCTGGTAATTTGAATTTTTCCTCTTTTTTTCTTAGTCTAACTAAAGGTTTGTCCCTTTTTTCAAAAAACTCAAATCAAAACCCAGCTTTTGGTTTCACTGATTTTTTTTCTATTATTTATTTTCTCTATTATTTATTTCTATTCTAAATTTTATTACTTCCTTCCTCCTGCCTGCCTTAGGTTTAGTTTGTTCTTCTTCTCTGGTTTTATTAAGGTGGAAAGCTAGGTTGTTGATTTTAGTTCTTTAGATTAAGATATTCTTATCTAAAAAAGTTATCTAGAAAACTAGGGGGAAAAATTAGAAAACTAGGGGAAAAAGTTATCTAGAAAAGTTCTAAACTTTTCACAAAGTGATATAATATGCATCTTAATGCACAGTATCCACACTCATAAATTTAAAAAGACACTTATGTTCAAACTAATTAAGCTTAAACATTCCCAGAATCATTTCTGCAACACTGGAGTATAATTTCAGACATTACAATCACACTACCTTATGGATACCTTGCCTTCTTCAGAACATACCCGATGAGGAAAACATCTCATTCCTCCACAAACAGTCCTTTTCATCTCAGGATTCTGTCACAACAAGGTCCTTTCTTGCACTGAAAGGAAATCATCACTGTGGCAGGGTGTATTTTCAAAAAGAAGACATGACACTATCTTCATTCCTATGCCTTATTACAACGTGACTCTGGCATTCCTCCCATCAAAAGGTGAGGCCTAAGCTGCTTCTGCTTGCATTTAGGCTAGTCTGTGCTATAGGGTAAGGGGTGCTACATGACTTATAAGATTAGGTCATAATAGATCTGCCTAGGTCTCTTAGAATATTCATCTTTGGAGCTGCTGAGATGCCCTGAGGCTGCTATATGGTGAGGAAGCCAAAACTAGCCCATGAAGAACACATTCCAGCCCTAAGATGAAATGAAGAGACAGAGAGAAAGGCCCAGGCAGCCCCCAGCTACTTCAGTCACCTTCCCTTGCTGCTGCATTTTCAGCCACTGTCCGACTGCAACCAAACCAGAGACCAAGCCAGAACTGCCCAGCTGAACCCTCCTCAAATCCCTTACCACTGTGGGTTTCAGCCACTAAGTTTCGGGGTGATGTGTTCCATAACAATAGTAACTGGAACATTTACTCTAGGTAATATGTACGCCTTAATCCAGGGTCTATACTTGGCACCAGGAAGAGAAAATTCAATTAATTTTCCAACAGTGGAAATACTAAAAAATTTATAGCTGATTCTCAGTGTTCTGAGAGCTTATTATCAATTCATTTGACAGTGTTAATTTTTTTTAATTTAAAAAAATTTTAATGGGACAATGTTATTTTAAATCACAGTTTCACTTTTCACAATTCTGATCATACGAGCATGAACTAGTTAAAAGACAGCTTATCTACACTTTCTTAGTTATGAGACCCAGAACTGAATCCAGTCTTCCAATGAAGGTACGCATGAACTGCTGAAAAATGCAGGAAGACTATTTCATTCACTGGTGAGGCTTTTATTAATTTGGCGTGAATTTATACATATGAACCTTTAACAAAATCCTTTTCTGAAGGCAATGGTATACTACAGGATATCAGTTCAGAGTTAAGGTTTTGGAGTTAGATACGGAGACAAAATTCAGCGATATCACTAAGAAGCTATATGATCTTGAGCAAGGTGTATTAACTGAATAAAACTTAATTCTTTCATCTATAAACAGGTCACAGGACCCTAGTTTAAATTAACGAGATTATGATAAAGTTTAAATGTCAGCATGTAAGTAGCTACTATTATAATGGTTTCTCCAATCATCCTCTTCGTATTTAACTGATTTTTTGCTCATTTCAATCCAAGGTCAGAGCCTCACAATTATCTCTATTAAAAAACCTCTTCCTATATTTATTGCTTCATTTATTTATGATCTTTTAAACAAATAACCATTAATTGAAGATGTAATGGAAGAAAACACCCATTAACAATAGCAATAAAAAGATAAAATATCTAGAAATAAAGGTAACTGGGAGTGTTATAAACCTTTATATGGAAAATGGTAACACATTACTAAAGAACTGCAAAGAGGACTTGAAGAACTACAGTGTATTACATTCTTGGACAGGAAGACAACATCACACAGATGTCCATTCTGCCTAATTCAACTTATAAAATTTAAATGATTGAAATAAAAGTACAAAAAGGATCATTTTTCCTTTGAAGTGGAATAGGGAACCTGGGCAAACTAATGCTAAAGCCCTTATGGAAAAGAAAAGGAAAAAAAAAAAGCAGAAGTTGCCTGGAAAACCACCGAGAGGCGAGAGTGCTACTAGCCTTAGCAAATATGCAAATATATTATGAAACCTCAATGATTAAAACAGTATGATATTAGTATCTGAAGTGAGAGACAGAAAGACATGATACAGAATAGAAGGTCCAAAAACTGATATATATATCTATGCATGGAAATTTACTATATAATAACACTGGAATTGCAAATTAAGAGCTTAAAAGATGGACTTTTTGAAGAAAGGTACTGGGATAACTGAGTAGACATTGGGGGTGGGGGAAAAACTTAACATAGTTCAGCAGGATAAATCGCTCATGAATCAGAGATTTAAAGGTTAAAGTAAGAGATCATAAAGGTTATAGAAGAAAATTTATTTCTTTGCCATTGCCATTTCTTTGCCAATGCCATTGTCCCTCCATTGCCTTGGAGTGGGGGAGACCTACCACCCCAACTCTCGAAGCCACAGAAAAAGATGAATAAATTATATAATTATATATGGTGGCTCAGACAGTAAAGAATCTGCCTGCAATGCGGGAGGCCTGGGTTCGATCCCTGGGTTGGGAAGATCCCCTGGAGGAGGGTATGGCAACCCACTCCAGCATTCCTGCCTACAGAATCCCACGGACAGAGGAGCCTGGCCGTCTTCAGTCCATCGGGTTGCAAAGAGTCGGACACGACTGAACAGCTAAACATATGCATATATATTTATATGTATATTCATATCAACATCTACATGCCAGGAAAACCATAAACAAGATCAACAGTGATCAAAATGACATACCAGGAAGTCTGTATTTGCAACTTATCACACACAGGAATAAGCTCCTATTAACAGAAAAGATCAATAATCAAAATTTTTTAATGAGCAAAGGATATGAGTAAAGCTCACAGAAAAGGAATGTTCTTTTAAAATATGACAAGATGCCCAACCCTCCTCACAAAGAAAGAAATGTTAAAACTACCACAGGAAACCATTTTCATTTAGACTGGCAAAATTCTGAAAGTTTAATAACAGAGATTGGCAAGACTGGGCCTTACCTCATAAATTAGAAGGATATAAAGTGGTATAACCTTTATGGATAAAAATCTGTCAGCACCTATTAAGATTACAAATACACGAACTCTTTGATCCAGCAATTTATCTTCTGGGAATTTACATGTTCAAGATGAAATTGTAGGTGGGACTTCCAGAAAGGCAGAGAAAAGAGCCCAGAAAGTCCTCTCCCCAAAGGCAAAGATAAGACAAAACTGCCAAAAATAACCTTTTCAAAACTCCAGAAACTAACCAAAGGCATATAACAAGTGCAGAAATATTTATTCAATAAAAAAACCTACCGAACCTTCGTTTTAAAAAAAAAAATTCTGTGGCATTTTGCAAATCCAGAATGTAAAGGACTCTTAAAATTCAAAATAAAACACAAAAATTCCAATTTAAAAATGGGCAAAAGATTTGAATAAGTATTTCTCTACAGACAATATACAAATGTGTGATAAACACATGAAAAGATGCTCAGTATCATCAGTCACTTGCACAGGGAAGTGCAATTAAAACCACAATGAGATACCCCTTGACACTCACTAGAATGACTATAATAAAAAAGACAATAAAAAGTGTTGGAAAGGGTGTGGAGAAACAGGAAGCTTCACACAGTGCTGGTGAGAATGTAAAATGATACAGTTACTCTGAAAAACCACTTGGTATTTTCTTAAAGTGTTAAATAAAATTTCACCAGTATCAAGCAATTCTACTCCTAGTTATCTATCCAGAAGAAATGAAAACATAAAATCCACGCAAAAATTTGCAAACATACATTCATAGCATCATTGTTCATAAGAGCTCAAAACCATAAACAACTCAGTCCATTAATTAGTGAATGGATTAACCAAATGTGGTATACATTCCAGTGGAATATTATTCAGCCACCAAAAAAAAGAAAGGAATACTGATATAAAACGAACAAAACTAAAAAACATTATGCTACATGAAAGAAGACAGATGCCAAAGACCACATGTTGCATGATTTCATTTACATGAAATCTCCAGAAAAAGCAAATCTGTAGAGGCAGAAAATAGACTAGTGGTTTTCCAGGGTTGGAGGCGGAAAGAGAGATTAACTGTACATGGGCAAAGATTTCTTTCTGGTGTGATGAAATGTAAAATTAGATTGCAGTGATGGTTGCCTGATTGTGTAAATTTACCAAAAACCATTACATTTTACACTTTTAAATGAGTGAATCTTAAGGTCTGTAAATGATACCTCAATAAGGCTGCTTTTAAAAAGATACTATAATCTGCATGTGAATGCTTATAGGAACAAAGTCTAAAAAACTGGAAACAATCCAAAGCCCTTTGGTTTGAATAGAATAAAACACTGTGGTGCGTGCATATCATAGATACCACTGAGCAATAACAGGGATGAGCCACTGTCCTCTGCAACAAGAAGGCTGAACCTCAGATGCATTATGTTAAGTCATAACATATGTTAAGCCTCAGAGGCTTCGGTACAGGGACGCTGTGGGGAAGTACAGAGAGCAGATCCCTGGCTGGCAGAGGTAGGGTTGATAACAAAGAGGAAGCCAAGGGAGTTTCGGGCAGATGGAACTGTTGTGTATCTTGATTATGGGTGTGGTTACACAACCCTACATCTTTGTCAAAAATCAGAACTGTATGTCAAAAACAGTGACTGCGGGACTTGCCTGGTGGTCCAGTGGCTAAGAATCTGCCTGTCAATACAGGGGACATGGGTTCAATTCCTTGTCCAGGAACTAAGATCTCACATGACTTGGAGCAACTAATAAGCCCATGAGCCTCAATGAGCCCGAGCGCAGCAACTACTGAAGTCCAAGCACATAGAGCCTGTGCTATGCAGCAAGAAAAGCCACACAATGAGAAGCCCGCAGACCGAGACTAGCGAGCTGCCCCTGCCTGCGGCAACTAGAAAAAGCTCGAGTGCAGCAACGAAGACCCAGCACAACCCTAAATAAATAAATGAATAAAAAGTTTTAAAAGTGTTACCGTATGTATATTAAAAATAAATTTAAAACAATGATATTGTATTTGTTGCAGTATGATTTTTAATAGTGACCAATTAGAAACAACTCCAGTCATGATCAATAGGAAATGAGCTAAATTATTGTACACCCCAACAAAAAATTATTAACGCTACACGGTTATAGGAAAGAATGAGGAAGCTCTCGTAATACTGACATGGAAAGATATATGATTTATTGGTAAGTGAAACAGTGAACTAGAAAAAGAGAAAAAGAAGAATATAAACATATTCAGTTTTGCTAAACTGAAACTCTGAATGCAGACACAAGAAAGCAGTAGAACCATTTTCAACTGAGTGAGTGTGAATGGGGTGTGCAACAGGGTGACTGCTGTCAGAGGGGAGAGGAGATGTTAGTACTGTTTTATTATCTTTGACCTTTGCTGTCGTTTAGTTGCTAAGTTGTGTCTGACTTTTTTGCGACCCCATGGACTGTAGCCTGTCAGACTCCTCTGTCTGTGGGATTTCCCAGGCAAGAACACTGGAGCGGGTTGCCATTTCCTTCTCCAGGGATGTTTGAAGACATGAACGGTAAAAGGAAACAAATAAACACAAAAATCAGTTTTTGAATATGGTTCCATCTTCCAATACACACACTCGCAACGCTGTGCCATCTGAAATTTGTTTGCCTATTGTATATTCATCTTAGTCAATGATTAAACTCAAAACTGAAGAGAACTAGGGAAATCTTTGCAATAAATTAATAAAAACCTTTCTTAAACTGATGTTAATCCATTACTACACACTATCCTAACTTCATGAGTTATGTGAAGCACAACTGTGGGCAAGTTACTTAACTTGCCTAAACCTCTTTGTAAAGTGGGTGTAAATGATCTCTCTCTTCAGTTCAGTCGCTCAGTCGTGTCTGACTCTCTGTGACCCCATGGACGGCAGCACGCCAGGCCTCCCTGTCCATCACCAATTCCCGGAGTTGACTCAAACTCATGTCCATTGAGTCGGGGTGCAAATTATATGTGGCAGTACCTGTCAAGTGCTTGGAATCAAGGTTGGCACTGAGCAGGCATTCAATAATTGCACATTGGCTTTGTTTTTAGTTATGGCTGATTCCTGGCTGATGTATTCACCTAACTGTCACAGTGTTCAGCCCATATATCACGAGAGACCTTGTCACACAAGACCTGTGGTGGTGAAAGCTGCTTGGGTTCAAATTTCAGCTCTGAAATTTTCTAGCTGGTGGGCAAACCACTTAAACTTCCAAAGCCTCGTGATCTTTAGTTAAAAATGGGGTGACAAAGGTACTTATTTCATAGGATTAAAAGGAGAACTGAATGCATTTGAGGTGCACAGCAGAGCTTTGAGTACATATTAAGTAGTCAACAAATATTAGCAACTCCTGGTTCTCTAATGCAATTATTACGGGAATTTTGTACAAACTTCATGTAAAACCTCATTTCTAGCTTGTCTTGACTTCAATACTTCAAACTTCCAAGCAAAAAAGAATTTATTCCTACCAAATGTTCTGACACACACACAAAAACATTCTGATGAATAAATGATAATACGGTTTTTAAATTTCCCTAACAGGCATACATAAGCTAGCTCTAAAAGTAATGGAGGTTGAAATCAATATTCATATTTTGTCCTGTTTTTTCTAATATTTGTGATTTAACAGGTTTTTGATTGCTAGATACATGGCAATATAACATGGCTATATAACATGGCTATATAACATGGCTATATATACGAGTTGTTCTGAAAAAATAAAAAACTAGGTACCCAAACTAATTTCAGTGATTATAAGAATTTACCAGGTTTTTTAAAGCACAATTAATAAAATAAAAACACTCTATATACTTTTTATTTCTTATAACCTTGTTATCTCTTCAGCTTTTTCCTAAAGTAGCCAGAAAAGTTCAGGATTTTGAATTTAGTCCTTGAAAGTAATTGTTTAGGGTTACAATTTCTGTACTGGAAATGACTAAACCAATGAAGGGGAAGGAGCTCAGGTTTCTATGTTCCGTAAGCCCTTTGTTTTCCAAGCAGCATCATTTTAATTATTTCCCATAAATACATCAATGTCCTTAAGAAAAATATTTTTCAGATAAAGATTAAAAACCTTTAATCATCATTTGGAACATGATGGAAATGACCTCAGCATATTATAAACCTTCTAAAACAGATTTAGTGCATGAAAACTCATTTGCCAAATGAGAAAAGCAACTAGTTACATGGAGTTCCTAATCACATTATTTTAAGAAGAAAAAGACTATCAGATGAGCAACAACAGAGTATTTTTAGAGAATTCTAGGAGATCTTGGCTGACATAACCATTCTCTCTTTGCCAAGCCAGGATTTCCATTAAACTTTGGGTAGGAATTAAGACTTCATTTCAAATGAGAGAGAGCCCCAAGTATTTATCGCCAGTGGAATTCTGACCATGAAGCAAAGATGGCCTTTCCAGAAGGGCTGGGCAGAGGGTGATGTAACACGATATGTCAGAGGGTGTGCCCGTGCAGCCATTCATACACCCGCCCCTCAGGTAGGCTAGAGGCAGCGCCCCCACCAACCTATCCCAGGTGTCATGCAGAGGGCAGACACCCCCGTTAGCCTGACATCCAGCTCCCTCTCCTTAGCACAAAGCACTGGTCAAGACTGTCAGCCTTAAATGGTCTTTGAGGCTGCAGGCAAGTGATTCCAGACAGGTCTTTACCTGATCTCCTAGGCAATTCCACTAGGTGACTGCAACAGGGAATTCCAACAGGTACCAAAATACAAAACAAAAGGCCGATTTCTCAGTTTTGAACAACTCAACCCCATGCACATCAGTGAAACACTCAACACACTTGTCTGCAGCCTCAAGTGCAGTACCTGGGGGCAATCGCCAAAACGGCAGGATTACCTCGGTTCGTTTCCAAGGCAACCATTCAGTATCACAGTAATATTGTGCTATTGAAGGAGAAACTGAAGTTGAACGGTTCTATGAAGACCTTCTAGAACTAACACCAAGAAATGATGTCCCTTCATCACAGGGGACTGGAATGCAAAAGTAGGAGCTCAAGAGATACCTGGAGTAACAGGCAAGTTTGGCGTTAGAGTACAAAATGAAGCAGGGCAAAGGCTAACAGAGGTTTGTCAAGAGAACACACTGATTTTAGCAAACACCCTCTCTGAACAACACAAGCAAAGACTCTACACATGGACATCACCAGACAGTCAACACCGAAATCGGATAGATTATATCTTTTGCAGCCAAAGACAAAGAAGCTCTATGGAGTCAGCAAAAACAAGACCTGGAGCTGACCATGGCTCCAGATCATGAGCTCTTTATTGCAAAAATCAGGCTTAAATTGAATAAAATAGGGTAAACCACCAGGCCATTCAGGTATGACCTAAATCAAATGCTTTATGATTATACAGTAGAGGTGATGAATAGATTCAAGGGATTAGATCTGATAGACAGAGTGCCTGAAGAACTATGGATGGAGGTTCGTAATATTGTACAGGAGGTGGTGACCAAAACCATCCCAAAGAAAAAGAAATGCAAGAAAGCAAACTGGTTGTTTGAGGAGGCTTTACAAACAGTTGAGGAAAGAAAAGAAGCGAAAAATAAGGGAGAAAGGGAAAGATACACCCATCTAAACGTGGAGTTCCAGAGAATAATAAGGAGAGATAAGAAGGCTTCCTAAATGAACAATGCAAACAAGTAGAGGAAAACAATAGAATGAGAAAGACTAGAAATCTCTTCAAGAAAATTGGAGATATTAAGAAAACATGTCATGCAAGGATGGACAAGATAAAGGACAAATGGTAAGGACCTAACAGAATCAGAAAAGATAAGAGGTGGCAAGAAAACATGAAGAACTATACAAAAGAAGTCTTAATAACTAGAAATCACAATAGTGTGGTCCCTCACCTAGAGCCAGACATCCTGGAGTGTGAAGTCAAGTGGGCCTTAGGAAGCATTACCACAAACAAAGCTAGTGAAGGTGATGAAATTTAAAAACTTAAAAGATGAGCTATTTAAAAACCTGAAAGATGATGCTGTTGAAGTGCTGCATTCAATATGTCAGCAAGTTTGGAAAACTCAGCAGTGGCCACAGGACTGGAAAAGGTCCGTTTTCATTCCAATCCCAAAGAAGGGCAAACTACTGTATAATTGTGCTCATTTCGGATGCTAGTAAGGTTATGCTCAAAATCCTTCAAGTTAGGCTTCAGCAGTACATGAACGGAGAACTTCCAGATATAAGCTGGATTTAGAAAAGGCAGAGAAACCAGAGATCAAATTGCCAACATTTGTTGGATCATATAGAAAGCAACGGAATTCCAGAAAAACATCTATTTCTGCTTCATTGACTACATTAAAGCCTTTGACTGTGTGGATCACAACAAACTATTGAAAATTCTTAAAGAAATGGGAATACCAGATCAACTTACCTGTCTCCTGAGAAACCCGTAGGTGGGTCAAGAAGTAACAGAATCTTAAATGCAACAACTGATTGGTTCAAAATTAGGAAAGGAGTGTGACAAGGCTGTGTATTGTCACCCTATTTAACTTATACTGGGAGTACATCATGCAAAATGCCACACTGGTGAATCATAAGCTGGAATCAAGACTGCCGGGAGAAATATCAACAACCTTGGATATGCAGATGATACCACTCTAATGGCAGACAATGAAGAGGAACTAAAAAGCTGAAGATGAGGATGAAAGAGGAGACTGAAAAAACAGGTTTAAAACTCAACATTCAAAAAACTGAGATCATGGCATACAGTCCCATCACTTCATGGCAAACAGATGAGGAAAAAGTGGAAGCAGTGACAGGTTTTACTTTTTTGGGTTCCAAAATCACTGTGAATGGTGACTGAAGTCATGAAATTAAAAGACACTTGCTCCTTGGAAGAAAAGCTATGCCTAACCTACACAAAGTATTAAAAAGCAAAGATTCCACTTTGCCAACAAATGTCTGTCTAGTCAAGGCTATGGTTTTCCCAGTAGTTGTGTATGAATGTGAGAGTTGGACTATAAAGAAAGCTGAGCCCTGAAGAATTGATGTTTTTGAACTGTGGCGTTAGAGAAGACTCTTGAGGGTCCCGTGGACTTCAAGGAGATCCAACCAGTCCATCCTAAAGGAAATCAGTCCTGAATATTCATTAAGGACTGATGCTGAATCTGAAACTCCAATACTTTGGCCACCTGATGAGAAGAACTGACTCATTTGAAAAGACCCTGATGCTGGGAAAGATTGAAGGCGGGAGGAGAAGGGAATGACAGGAGATGGATGGCATCACCAACTCAGTGGACTTGAGTCTGAGTAAACTCTGGGAGTTGGTGATAGACAGGGAGGCCTGGTGTGCTGCAGTTCATGAGGTTGCAAAGAGTTGGACACAACTGAGCAACTGAACTGAATACTTCAATAAAATTAAACATTCAGTTCTGCAGTCACACCAGTCACATTTCAGGTGCTCAACAGCCACACGTGACTCATTACTACTGTCCTAGCCACACAGAACAGAACATCCCCATCACTGCCCAAAGTGTTCCTGGGCAGTGCTACTCTGTATCCCTTGGCATTGTGTAAATTTTTTTATAGTGAGTGTGAAAGAAAAAAAGATATTTTTTCAAAGGAAAAAAGATACTTCCACTTCGGGAGGGGAAAAAAAAAAAAAAACAGGTTTTGTTTTTTTTTTCTCATTCTGTATCTCTTTTAATAGTTATTTTTTGAACACTGCAGAAGCACCAGAAGCTTTGTTGTTGTTTAACTGCTAAGCCGTGTCCAACTTTTTGCAACCTCATGAATTGCAGCATGCCAAGTTTCCCTGTCCTTCACTGTCTCCCAGAGTTTGCTCAAATTCATGTTCATTGAGTCGGTGGTGCCATCCAACCATCTCATCCTCTGTCATCCCCTTCTCCTCCTGCCTTCAACCTTTCCCAGCATCAGGGTCTTTTCCAATGAGTTGATTCTTCACATGAAGTAGCCAAAGTAATGGAGCTTCAGCTTTAGTATCAGTCCTTCCAACGAACATTCAGGACTGATTTCCTTTATAATTGACGGGTTTGATCTCCTTGCAGTCCAAGGGACTCTCAAGAGTCTTCTCCAGCACTACAATTTGAAAGCATCAATTCTTGGGTGCTCAAGCCTTCTTTATGGTCCAACTCTCATATCCATAATGACCTTTATTCTGCCAATTTTCTCTAAGCTATTTAATTCTTACTAATTCAGTTCTACTTAACAAGAGTTCAGATGCCACCAAAAGAAGGAAGACAATGACATAATTTGAAGCATGACATTGCTCTTGCTCTGTAACATCTAAAAAAGGTCATGTTACTCATTCTCAGTAGAAGCAAGCACAGTTGACAGAAACCTTCTGCAGTTTAGACAAACATTTAAATTGAAGATTTTCTTCAAAAGAATAATAGCATTTAAAAATAGTATTCATTTTTTTCCCCTGATTCAATTCATTACAAAGCAGAGAAGAAAAACAAGCCTAAAGCTTAAAAAAAAAAAAAAAAAAAAAGTGCCATTTTAACTGAAAAAGAAAATGGCAACACTAAGAACAAGTCTTGAAATGAAGGCTGTAACACCAAAGCAGTGAATGTTCATAATAACCAGTTCCTCGGGGCTTTCTCAGGTAATAGAAGTTTGAAGCATCTAGTGAGGTTTTAAGAGAATAACATTTTAAATGAAAAGTTAACGAAACAGTCTCCAGAAAAAAAAAAAAAAAAAAAACAAGGCACATATATAAGTTCGTAAAGAATATACAGGTAAAACCACATACCGGAGACCCCGAGTCCCCTTTGAAAAACCATTAACTGCTGCTGGAAAATCAAAACTCAGTCCCTGCCGGGATCCCCATCAGCATCCAGTGACCCATGAGGTCCCACGGTAGATCTAACCTGTGCCCTAAAAGTCCTCATCAAAACCCTCCACAGCATCACATCCATCTACTTTCCTAATGAAACCACCAGACCCGAAATTTCAATCATAGCCATCTGCTGAAGGGTCTTACCACAGGGCCATCCATAATATATAAAGATAGAAAGCCACAGTAATTAGGACAGTGTAGAATTGACACAAGGATGTACTACAGACTGATGGAGCAGAGCCCATGTACGCTGAGCAAACTAGATACAGGATAAAGTGGCATCACAAATCAGTTGAGGGAAAACAAACTCTGCAATCAAAGACACAGACTTGTGCAACTGGTTTATACTCACATGGAAAACTGTTCCCTATTTCATACTCACACACAAATAAATTCCATGTGTATTAGACTTACACTGAAGAGCAGAACTTTTGAAAGAAAATATGGTAGGATCTCTTTATGATCCCAAAGTACTCAGAGTACAGAGAGATTTATTAAATATGGTATAAAAGGGCACCAACCATAAATGAACAGACTAATAAGTACGGCAGATAGATGGGCAAACAGTGGAAACAGTGTCTGACTTTATTTTTCTGGGCTCCAAAATCACTGCAGATGGTGACTGCAGCAATGAAATTAAAAGACACTTACTCCTTGGAAGGAAAGTTATGACCAACCTAGACACCATATTAAAAAGCAGAGACATTACTTTGCCAACAAAGGTCCGTATAGTCAGGGCTATGGTTTTTCCAGTGGTCATGGACGTGAGAGTTGGATGGTGAAGAAAGCTGAGCGCTGAAGAATTGATGCTTTTGAACTGTAGTGTTGGAGAAGACTCTTGGGAGTCCTTTGGACTGCAAGGAGATCCAACCAGTCCATCCTAAAGGAGATCAGTCCTGGGTGTTCATTGGAAGGACTGATGTTGAAGCTGAAACTCCAATACTTTCGCCACCTGATGCAAAGAGCTGACTCATTGGAAAAGACCCTGATGCTGGGAAAGATTGAGGGCAGGAGGAGAAGGGGACGACAGAGGATGAGATGGCTGGATGGCATCATCGACTCGATGGACATGGGTTTGGGTGGACTCCGGGAGTTGGTGATGGACAGGGAGGCCTGGCGTGCTGCGGTTCATGGGGTCGCAAAGAGTCGGACATGACTGAGAGACTGAACTGAACTGAATAAGTATGACTTGACTAAAATGTAAAACTTAAACACAACAAAGCACACCGTAAATGAAGTGGAAAGATAAGCTACTGGCAGAACATATTTGAAATGCAAAATACCAACTAAGATAAATAGAATACATAAATAATTAAAGATATTTTAAGGGGGGGAAAAAGCAACTTAATAGAAAGCCATACCAGTCACAAAAGATGTAACTGAAACAGCCAAATAAACGTAAGAAATGATGCTCACACACACCAGAAATCAAGGAAATGCACAATTTCAAATCAGGAAAACTTCGAAAATCTGGCGATACCAGGGGTTAGCAAGGATACAGAACAACAGGAACTCTCAGAGGGTGGAGACACTGGAGAATGATCTGGCAACAGCTAGTGAAGTCAAGGAGGCATGTGGCCTGTGCCCCACCAAACTTTAGAGACGCTCTTAAATACGTACAAGATAGCGTGTTCACAGTAACATCACTTAGTAGCAAAGTATGAAAATAACCAAACTTCCACTGACAGAGAAGGAACAAACTATAGTATAATCCAAGAACACATATAGCAAAAAGGAAGAATTGCTGGTACACACTTCTACACAGATACATCTCAAAGGTAGATGAAAAAGCAACTTGCAGAAATACATACACAGTATGATGATACCATACCGTACAAAGTTCAAGATCCACAAACATTGTTGATTAACACATATGTATGTAATTAAGAAGAAAGCTAAGCATGGGAATGATACACACCCACTGCAGGATGATGGTTCTCTGCAGAAGGAAGGTGGGGAAATAGCAGCTGGGAGGTTACACAGGGGACATCAAATATATGTGCAATATTTTATTTTATACGATTTTAAGTTTTTAATGTAAAGCAATGGTAGTAAAATGATATGATTTGACTAAAACTGCTCAAAGATCAGTTTTATTCTCTATATTTTTCTGTATTCATGAAATATTTCAAAGCATACAGTAACTGTATTTTAAAGAAAGATTAAAAGAAGCAGACATTGAACTTTATCAAAATGGTTGTCTCCTGGTATTGAGTCTCTTGCCATGCCCTCCTCCAGGGGATCTTCCCAACCCAGGGATTGAACTCAGGTCTCCCATATTTCGGGCAGATTCTTTACCATCTGAGCCACCAAGGAAGCCAGGAATACTGGAGTGGGTAACCTATCACTTCTCCAGGGGATCTTCCTGACCCAGGAATCAAACCTGGGTCTCCTGCATTCCTCGGGCAGATTCCTTATCAGCTGAGCTACCAGGGAAGCCCATGGCGGGAAAGACCCTGATGCTGGGAAAGATTGAAGGCAGGAGGAGAAGGGGATGACAGAGGATGAGATAGTTGGATGGCACCACTGACTCAATGGACATGAGTTTGAGCAAACTCTGGGAGATGGTGAAGGACAGGGATGTCTGGTGTGCTGCAGTCCATGGGGTTGCAAAGAGTTGGACATGACTGAGCAACTGAACAACATTAGCCTCTGGCCATGAATAACTTTTCTTCTTTCTTTCCAGGTCTTCTGTATTTTGTAAGTTTCTTCCCCAAATATCAACCCAGATACTTCTAGTACAATTTACTCTCCTATCTTACTCCCAAAACCAACACTGTACTTTCTTACTCCTTTGGTACAGAACTTGACATTGTAGTATGCACCGTCTCCTCCACTGGAATATGGGTTCCTGGAGGGCCCACCACACACATTCTCATTTTCACATAAATTATATACTGAATGCCTACTATGCACCAGATACTATGCCAGGAGCTACAGAAAGATAAATGGACAAAACATACACTGTTCCTTCCTCCATAGAGTTTAATAAAAAAATAATTTAAATTGTGAGGAATACTATGAATGAAAAGAACAGATGCCACGAGAAGACATAATAGAAAGGCCTAACATAATCTACACTGGATAGGAGGAATAGGGACATGCCAGGAAGGGAGGGGTGGAAGGGCCTCTGGACAGTGTCTCTCCCACCAGCCTAAAGCAATGAGGGCAGGGTCGCTTCTGACCCACATCTGTGCCCATGATTTTCATGGTACTTTAACAGATGCTTCCTGGTTGATTCTAAGACATCTCTGAGCAATGAGGATACTCTGCCTACAGCTCTAAGGCAGGAAAGAAGTCCGTGGGGGATGGCCCAAAAAGCAAAAGAAGTGGTCATTTGAAGAAGCCAAACAGAGCGTGAGCCCACTGTGTGGTAACTCAACTCCTCACAAAGCACTTGCTATATATTCTCTCATCCTCCTCATGTGAAAGGCTAACCTTTCTTTTCATTCTCCCATCCACCCCCTTCCTTGCCCAGTACCTTCATCCTCATTTCCCCAATTCAATACATTTAAGTGGACTATGTGTGACAAGCTAAGTTTATGAAGATCCACATAAGCATAACCTCTGCCTAAAAGAGCTTTCCTTCTAGACAAGTGGATCAACTTAGGGTGACTGTGTCTCCCAAGGGACATTTAACAATGTCTGAAGGTATTTTTGGTTGTCAGAATGGGGCAGAGGGCAGTGGGGCATTACTGGTCTCTACAAGAATGATGCTGAACATCCTATATGATGATTACAATGACAGCCCCCCCACCCCCAAACAAAGAATTATCTGGCCCAAATGTCAGTAACGCCAAGGTAGAGAAACCTGGTAGAGGCTACTGAGAACCATGTCTACAAGTTGACTGCTCAAGCAGAACAAATGTCAGCAGATGATGGCCAGAGGCCCAATGGGTCAAGTGTCAGAGGCCTCAGAGAGTATTAAACACCAGGTCTTGGGTATATTTGAAAAAAAAAAAAAAAAAAAAAAAAAAGGTCAATCATGCAGCAGTAGAGAAACCTGCTCCAGAGAATCAACAATGTAATTACATCACAATGCAACAGGAATACAAGGTGTTCCACACAAAGGTGAGGAGGTTCATAGTCTAGAACCAGGGGTAGAAAGGTTTCCTACAAAGAGACATCTAATTGAAAACATGAAAAATAATGCGTTAGGATGGAATGGAAGGACGGAAGCAGGATCAGGCACCTTCCAGATGGAAGGTACAGCCAGTCAGCAGGGCACGATGGAGGGGAAGAAAAGGGTTTGCCTGATGGAAACATGGGGAGTTGCTGTGGAAGGGTCAGAGAGGTAAACGGGCCCAGATCACGTGGACCTTGTGTGATGTGTTTAGAAATGCAAACTTTAGGGCAATAAAAAGCCACTGAAAGGACTGACACAGAGGAGGGATATGAACAAAACTTGTTTTAGGACAATCGCCTTGGAGAATGAACTGCCAGGGAACTGAGCAGGAGGGAGCTCCTGTGACCCTGGGACAGAGCCGTGGCTTGGCCTCACGGTGGTGCAGAGGACGGAGGGAGGCACTTAAGAGATGCTCGGAAACAGGCTGTGATGTGTTCCAATCAGAGTTCTCCAACCAGTCACTGCAAAGCCCTCAAATTCCAAAAGCCAAGTTTTCTGCAATTCATCTGTGGCCCAACCTAACTAGAATTATGTGGCAGCAAAACCAGAACCTGAACTGACTTGCAGCTATTTATAGTAATATATCCCATTTATATGAATGCTTCAAGTCAGAGGATTAATGTTTGATTGCAAGAATTTGCCCCAGACCTCGCTGGGTGGCATATTCACTTTTTAAAATTCAAAGAAATCTGTATTCCAAAATGCAGCTGGGCCCCAGGGTTTAAGACAAGGGATTGTGGACCTATACAAGGTGCTGAATAAATTTTCATCAAACTAAATATAATTAGACAAAGCAGGTTACTGAATTATTATTTGTTTGGAGTATTTTTCTAACAACATTATGAAACTTCCAGATACCACATATACACATACACAATTCATTTTATGGAATGTTGCCTTAAAATAACCTAGAAATCTGGCAAGTGACCCTAGCAGACTCACAGTAGTGGGATTTGGAGAAACAACTTTAAAAAATTATGTCACAGAAACTGTATTTACGTCATAATTCCTCCCTGTGGGACTGCCACACAGAAGAAAAAATAGGTATAATCAGTAGCAAGTAACAGATCTTCATGTTTAGTAGAATAATTCCAAGTAAAGTCAGGTAGGAGTTGAAAGAGAATTGAGGTCACCTTCCTAATCGCTGTTCACACAGCCACAAACACATTAGAAACTTGACTGATGTTTTCTTGGTAAAGGAGACCAGGCTGTTTTGTAATTGCACTGAGTATTGCAAATAGTTGTGTCAAGTGGGCACGGGCTATAGCTGCGGTGGCAAGGGGGAAGTCACTCTCATTCATTCATTCCTTCATTCAACACACGTCTGTGAAGAGGTTTCTGTGTGCCCAGCACCGTTTATTCTAGATGCCGATGATGCAACAAGCGTAAGGCAGACAGACGTGACCCCTCAGAGGTTACGGATTTTACAGGGGCACACAGACAGGAAGCACATAATTACAATCAGGTGTAAAAAGCTAGGACGGGAAAGCATGATGACAACATACAGCAGTGTGGCCAAATGCAGCAGCAAGAACCGAACCTAGAAAGACCTCTCTAAGCAAGTGACACTGAAGACCTAAAGGATAATTTAAAATTATTGATCTAAAGGGACTGGAAAGAGAATAAGAAACTGAAGCAAACTAGAAAATTGTAGGAAACCAGAGATCAGGAGAAACTACTGGTTTAACTCAGTGAAGTTCAGGGCCAGCAGAAACAGGGAAAATTGAAGCCTGAGTGTAGGCTCGAAAGAAGCTATTACCCTGAAGAAATCCTACTGGAAACTGGACTATGCTTTCTGATGTTCTGGAAAGTACTTTGCATCCAAAAATAGAACAAATGTGGGAAGCGGGGTTTAAAATACTTAAACATTTATTTTATGCTTATTTAGAGGAAAACAACCCTTCTTTGTAATAAAATACACCAAAAATGCACTTCAAATAGATAAATTGAATAGTCATATATTGAAACATTCAGAACACTTACAATGAGTTTAAATAATAAATTAGGTCATCAGCAATATGCTGCCAACTTTATAAAGCAGTATGGTCTGGCAGGGTATTTTAAAATAATAAATTTACAAGAAACATAATTGAGATATTCAGACATCAGTTGAGAAGACTTTGGCAACAGGAAAGTTTCCAACCACAAATACATCAGTATAACTCATATGCTATATTTTGAACCTATGACAGCTTGAAAAGCAGATGCTAATATTCTACTCTAAAAGACCCAAAGGAACTAGCCATCGATAGTAGCTATTTTTACTGACAGACTCATTATGCCATGCCAGAGTAACAGGATTTTTAACACTAGTGTCAGCACATTTTAGTTCTGTGTAATATTTTTTATTCTAAAAAAATTGAGAGATTTATTAAAGGAGCTCACATTTGATTAAATGCACCTGGGAAAATTTGGGCAGGGGGGAACCAAGCTTGATGTAAGAGAAAGCAGTAATACTTCACAACTGTTACTCAGGTTCTTTGCAGATACCCTTTTCTTTTCCCCTACACCCTCTCCTCCCCAATTGTTGATGGTCATCTACTGACCACCCAGACACTCCTAAATTCTTCACTGACTGGGTCTGATTTGTAGTTTTTCTTTCTCGGTAATCTCCGTCATCATGCCCAGTAATTCAACTTCGTCTGTAACAGGAACCTTTCCATTCTCTCCAACCTCCCACAAGAACAATCACATCCTAGACCCACCTCAGAACCTGAATTCTGGAAGAGCCTCCTGTGAATACATCATTTCCTTCTTCCTCAAGCCTCTGGTACCTGTCCCATCTCTCCTCCTTCCTTCTATCCATCCTACATTCAACTACTATTCCCTATCTGCCTTTTGCCAAGTTCCGTTCTAGGTACAGGGGGGAAAGAAGTATTAAAAATTGAAATATAATAGCACATATGAACTCTCTGCCATCATTTGTTATTACAAGACATAAAAAGTTTAGAGTCTTGTTGTTCGTTTTTCAGTCGCTAAGGTGTGTCTGCCACTGTGACCCCATGAACTGCAGCACACCAGGCTTCCCTGTTCTTCACTATCTCCTGGAGTTTGCTCAAGCTTATGTCCATTGAGTCAGTGCTATTCCAGATGCCATCATGAAACAAAGGAAGTAAATTAGTTAAATATCTTCTGTCAAATAGTGATAAATGCTGTAGACAAAAACAGAAAGGCAGGGAAGGATGGGTGAGTGTCTGGCAAGAGGACACCATTTCAAAGAGGGTGTCAGAAATGCTCAGAGGAGACACCTGAATGACCTAGCCCTGGAGAAGAAGGTCAAGCTAAAAAAAGCGTCCTGAGTAAGATGGGGATGAGAATACCAGCTTCTGCTGGAAAACCTCAGCTCTGGCCGCTGGGCTGAGAGCAGAAGCAGGAGACAGGCTCTTAACTGGCCCTTCTGCAGCTCTTTCACGTCATGCCGGGCTTCCCTCGCACAGCCTAAAGGTGGCACCATCCTGCTCATCACTGTGGTTCCCAAAGCTTTCTCTCCCTCCTCCCTAGGTCCCTCGGCTTGAACGTCATATCCTGAGACTGTCACGACTGCTGAGGCTGTGATCCAACATCTCCTCACTCTTCCTCAGCCACCTGTCCCCACGATCACTCACCAGACCAGTACTGATCCTTCAGCATCGCAATTCCCTGCACCCAACCTCTGACCACTGCCTCCCAGACTCCCAGCTCACTGTCTTTCTAATTCTGGATCCAACAATCTGTTCACCTCCTGGGGTCTCCACACCACTGACCCCACCACCTTTTTACTGCCCTTCGTTCCTCGACGGTCTCTCCTCTCCTCCATAGTTGGTCTCTCAACTCCAATGAGGAGATCCTCAATGCTGTTTAAACCTGTGCTACCCCTACTCTACTCCTGAACACGGAAAAATGACGGGGGTGGGGAGCGAAAGCTAGCAGAGCAATGCCTTCAAAGTGAGCGGAGAACTGTGCACAGGGTTTGGGCGGGAAGGGGCACTGGGGGAGGTGAGGAGGAAAGGCTTGAGGACATTCTCTTCCGGTTGCTTCTCAGTGAAAGGGAGCAAGGCCATCAGGTGAGTGTGAGGCAAGGGAAGAGGTGTTAGAGGACTAAGAAAAAGGAGAAACTAGCAGCATGAGAGGATGAACAGATGCGGCCTGTCTCTGAGGCCACAGCCCTTCCCGCGCTAAGCTCACCAGCCTGTCTGCCCTCACTTGCCTCTGTACCCAGCTTAGAACCGGGCAGAGGGCAGCGGCGGGATACCCCCACTTCAACAACTGCAACACGCAAGTCAGGGTTTCCCCACTGAATGGATTCAGAAAACTGAAACGAGTCCACCACAAACTCATGTTAATTCATTTCAACTGGATTCTTAATGTTTGTCAGTAAATGCTTTATTTACCTCTGATAGGGCCCATCCAAAGCCCATGGCAAGTGGTGGTTTTCTACTTTCTTCAAGACTCCAGCATCATCCTCCCCCATCACTCGGAGCAGATGAACGTGGCTTCTATTTTATTGAGGGCAAAGGCCACTTGATGTGAGTGAGCTTCTTTAAAACTTCCTGTCTCCATGACTCAAAATCTGTGTGTGTTTAACATCTACTGTCCTTCCCGGCCTGGCCCCCAAATGTTCTTTCTTTCGTGCTACGGCTAACCCACCTCTCTCCCCTCCACTCCTACCCCTAAGCTACACTGCCTTATTCAGATATCCCCCTTTCGAGCATCATGAATTTGCTAAAAGTAAAGGTTATGAAAAGAAAAAAGTATTTCAGATGAAAGGAACAAAATGAACAAGTTAAGTAAGCAGGAAAGAGTATGGAATACTTATGAAAACAGCGTTAAAACCAGTCTTTTACACAGCATGGTGTGTTGGAAAGTGGTAGAAGTCATAAAGTTAGATGGATAGGGTGGGACAAGATTACAGAGAATCTTACCACAAAGTGTCAGGCTGATGACTTCTGAACAAGAAAATGCTTGTGAAGAAAGCAGGATTTAAGGGAGATAAGACTCGCAGCGTGGGATGAGGGGGGATGGGAAAGGGGGGATTTACACTTGGGGATGGAGGGATGGGGGGTGAAAGGCAAGAGAGGAAGGCAAACATTCCTGGCGCGCATGGTGAGAGCCTGGTCAAAGGTGGACACAGTGAGAAGGAAGAAAGGAAAGGAAAAAAGACATTTCCCAGGGAGAAATGAACTGAACCTGGTGAATGAACCACATACTGTGAAACAACTTCAACCCGAACTCCAGGAGAGGGGCTGGGTGTAACTGTCACAGGATGGAGACACTACACTGTGAAGTTCTTAGAATCAGAGCACTTGGAGGCCAGGAGGGCCTGGGACCTCTGAGAGCATGGGATTCAGCTCCCTCACTTTATAAATGAGGAAGCAGAGACCCAAGGAAGTGAAGTGATTGGTCTTAAGTCCCAAAACCAGTTGCTGCTTGGGACGGGAGCCCTGTCTCCTGTCCACCTCTGCAGCGCCTTCCACGACAGCCCTATTTGCCCACAGAGACCCTTGGGGCCACACTTCAGTGACAAAAACTGCACTCTGGAACTAGCCGCCTGAGTCTGGCCTCCGCACATATCCGGTCCAGGAGAGTTAGCTCTTAATCGTCAGAGCTTCAAAGCTGCTGGACTGCCTCCATCCAGGACCTTCCTGAAGATAAGCCTGCCTTGTTCTTTCATGGGGAGCCCAGCTCAGGCGCTGTTTTGAAGTTTCTAGTAAGTCTCAGGGCAACAGAGAAACCAAGACACAAGCCCTGCCCTAAGGGTCATTAAACTGATCTCGAAACTAAAGGGTAAACCATACTGACCCTATTGTTTCCTTTTTCCCCTCCTATTCCAACTCAGTAACAGAATTTCAGATGCTGTTTGCCTCATCTGTGATGGAAATCTTGTATGATTCCTTGGCAAAGACCGGAATTTGTGTTTGTTATTCCTCATACTGTCAGCTCACAGAACTCTGCTGATAACAAAATGCAGCCATTAATATTTCTAGCAAGGCTTGTACATATTTTCCCAATTAGAAAATAGTGGAGTTTCCAGGTAATTTGCTAGTGAACTTTGAGCCTTGACAGAAGTTAACATGAATAGAGCTTCCAGTGTTTTATGAAAACCAAACACGATTATTTACACTAAAAAAATATGGACAAGTTGGCTATCTCATTTCTTCTATGTCAAGAAAAATCTTAACAAGCTACGATGGACTTCAGCAAGCTGTCCACATTAAAAGAGATATTTAGAATAGTCTGTTCTGAACTAACTGAAATCAACAGATAACTGAATAATTTTATAGCAAAAGTATTTGGTATTGTTTATTTTTTCTCCTCTTGCTATTCCACAGAATTGCAACAACAAATTTTTAAAAAAGAAGTAAAAAAAGCTATAAAACATGCCAAATCCTTCTTTGGGAAAACAGTGACAATTTCACGTTTTCAAGGACAGATTTTCAAAGTACCAGTCCCTGCAGTGAAGACAGTACTGTGATTAACATGTACACAATTCAGGCATCAAACCTGACCCCTGGGTTTATATTTTCTACTGACTTAATTTCCTATGGTGGTGGTTTAGTCACTAAGTTGTGTCAGACTCTTGCGATCTCATGGACTGTAGCTCGCCAGGCTCCTTTGTCCATGGGATTTTCCAGGCAAGAACACTGGGGTGATTTGCCATTTCCTTCTCCAGTGGATCTTCTTGACCCAGGGATCAAACCCAGGTCTCCTGCATTGCAGGCAGATTCTTTACTGACTGAGCTACCAGGGAAGCCCAAGGTGAGCTGCTGAAACCCTGGAATGTCCTATACTATTCGTTATTGAATTTATTTTTTTACCACATGCTTTGAGAATCTCAAAAGCTGAAACTGAGTATATGTGTTTGCTTTGCAGCTTCAAGACATTCCCTTTGTGACTAAGAGGCAGGTGCTGTTCAGTTTATTTTCATGCACGTAAACTAAGCCCTTGAACTTGGAGTGAGGAAAAGCACTCAGCTTAAAGTTTAGAAAGGAAGGAACTACTCAACAGCTTCCTTTAGAACAGTCTGCTTTTTCAGCTTCCTGTATGAAAAAAATTTTGTATTTTTATAGAAATTGCAAAGGAACAAAGAAGAAATTATATTTAAGCCTTTAGACAGCTAAGCTTCAAATCCTTTAAAGAGAAACAACTTCTTCCAATAATTTTGATATTTAAATCAAGCCAGGAACGGAAGAGACTAATAAAATAGAAACGTGGTACAAAGTTTAAAATGGATTATACATATTTCAGATTAGGATAAGGAGTTCATGTCTTCTCACAGTAAATAACAGACATTAAGACTTTTGGCTTTAAAAGTCCCAAAGAGCTTGATGCTACCGTAGTACTTGATAGATATGATGGTACAAAGCTTTTCTTTGTTAGTGTAGTTGCTGCTATTGTTATGAAGCTGTTTTGATTGAAACACATAAACATACACACACCAAGTTTATTATTAAACATGGCTTTTCAGACTCTAAGCTAGAGATCACTGAGTATTCTCTTTAAAAATAAAATGCATTCAAAATCTTGAATCTCAGGGGAGAGAGAAGTAAGCTCCTCGGGGTTCAGGCCTTAAACGCTGACTCCCAAATTTCTATGAAGTGGCCCAGTCACCCACGGTACCTTGCTTCCATGGCCATCTCTCTCACACTGATTTCATCAGCTCACATGTGCTGCTGTTGTTCAGTCACCCAGTTGTGTCCAACTCTTCGCGACCCCATGGACTGCAGCACACCAGGCCTCCCTGTCCTTCACCATCTCCCGGAGTTTGCCCAAGTTCATGTCCATTGCATCAGTGATGTCCTCCAGCCATCTCATCCTCTGTCGCCCTCTTCTTCTTCCGCCCTCAAGACACAGCCAGAAAGGTGTGCCTAAGGACCATCAGCTTCAAAATCCCTCTGGGCATAAGTCCAAGAGGTTACTACTATACATTTAGGAATTTTTATCAAGGGCTGTTAAGTGAATGAAAGTCATTCAGTCGTGTCCAACTCTTTGTGACCCTATGGACTATACAGTCCATGGAATTTTCCAGGCCAGAATACTGAAGTGAGTAGCTGTTCCCTTCTGGATCTTGCCGACCCAGATTCTTTACCAGCTGAGCCACCAGGGAAGCCCAGGGAAGCTGTTAAGTGAATTGAAGCTTATAACGAAATTCAACCTCCCATTCTCACAGTAGTCTTTACTGAATAGTAGCCTTTCATCTTATACAAGTATTCAAGACTCAAGTATATTAGAGAATTCCAAACACTTGGACTGTCTAGAAAAGAGCAATACAGCCACTCGACACTGTAGATATTACGGTTTCCTGGATACTCCTTAACCTGCCCCTGCCGTACCCCTTCACTGCACCCAACATCAGGCCCGGCAACTGTTGCAAATCCAGGGCTCAGAGAAGCACACGGCCCTGGTGGAGGCGACCTGGCCCAGTGGACAGCAGCTTGACTCACTGTAAACTTCCACGCAGAAGCGCTGCAGTCCACTGCTGCGCCCTGGCCCCCATGAAGTAAAGGGGGCCCGGGAGAGAGGCAGTGGGGGCAGATGCCTGGAATGAGAGATCAGGGCATCCTGTCCCTGCCTGGAATCAGACACTTGAGAGGACCACAAAGGAAAGTGTGTCTTGGGAGTTTGCCCAACGTCCCCTGCTGTGCCCTCTTCCTGGTACACTTTGCCACTGACCTTTCTGCACTTTCCTCTCTAGTCACTGCATTCTGCTAACTTATCTGTTTACCTTTGTCTTTTCACCAGTCTATAAGATTCTAAGGTCACTGAGGTAAGGAACTGTTCATCTTTTCATCTCTGTGTTTATCTCTCGTTTCTAGCAGAGCAGATGGTGCAAGCAGTTTGTTCTGGAACTTTTTGTTGGAGAGTTGTTAGGGACCAAAATGAAATCTGTCTTCTGGTGTGTTCACCCCCCTCAACTGCACCCACAGCCTATTCTATACTTAGTGCTCATTCCTATACCTGATCAAAAACTACTCTCAGCAAAGGATATAATAAATCCTTTCATTCTAAAAGGAACATGACAGATAAGTGGTTGACCTCTTAAGTGGTCCTGCAAAATGAGGAGGTTTCAATTACCCAGATGTGAAGAGGAGAGAGAATCCGGGTGGTAGCTTTGGATCACACACGGGGGCAAATGTTTCCCTCTTAAATCCAGTGTGTCCACCATGCAGAAAAGATTTTCTGTTTGGCATTTTTTTCCCCAAGTCATCAGTCACTTTGATTCTGCCTAATTCCTATTTCTACCCCCTGGGCTCTCTCTGGTAAGTATGCCTGAAAGTGTTAGTCGATCAGTCATGTCTGACTCTTCACGACCCCATGACCAGGCTCCTCTGTCCATGGGATTTCCCAGGCAAGAGTAACGGAGTGGGTTACCATTCCTTCTCCTGCACCCCCTGGAAAAGTAACTGGGCTACAACACGCACTGAGGGTTCTGCTCCAGACAATCACAATAAAGCAAGCATCATCATAAAGTGAGCCTCATGAATCTTCTGGCCCCCGGTATAGATAAAATTTATGTTTAACATGTAAACCCAGGGCTGACTCATGTCAATGTATGGCAAAAACCACTACAATATTGTAAAGTAATTAGCCCCCAACTAAAATAAATAAATTTATTAAAAATAATAATAATAAAATAAAATAAAATAAAAATTTATGTTTATTCTATACTGTAGTCTATTAAGTGCACAGGAGCATTATGTCTAAAAAAACAATCAGTTCAGGTCAGTTGCTCAGTCGTGTCTGACTCTTTGCCTCCCCATGGACTGCAGCACGCCAGGCTTCCCTGTCAATCACCAATGGACATACCTTAGTTAAAAAATGTTTTATTGCTAAAAAAAAAAAAAAAGCTAATGATCATCTCAGCATTCAGTAAGTCAAAATAACATCAACGGTGATTGATCACAAATCAGCAAAACAAATAGTAATGAAAAAGTATGAAATACTGTGAGAATTACCAAAATGTGACACAGAGACCTACGTGAGCAAATGCTGTTGGAAAAATAGCAACAATGGATTTGTTTGATGCAGGGTGGCCACAAACCTTCAATGTGTAAAAACATGCAAGATTTTCAAAGTGAATGAAGCACAGCAAAACGAAAGATGTCTGTACTTTAATATACAGAACATGTGCACAGACCGCCATACAGTGCAGTTCAGTGTGCACTCGCTTTATTTCAGATTTGCCCATTTTCATCGTCAACTAAGTTGGAAGCTGCCAAAGGACAGGAGCTAGGCACACTTCCCCAACATCGAGTCCCAGCCCAGTGCTGAGCACACAGTCGGTACTCTATAGGACACACTGTGTGCTCAGCACACAGTCAGACACTCAACAGACAAGCAAGCATAAAATGATTTACAAATACAGACCCCTCACTGTTACAAAAAAGCATTCAAGATTACCAGGAGACTAGAATGAACAATGATAATATTGATGCTGTTAAAAAAGCAATTCACATTTACACAGAGCTGACTAAATGTCAAACTTTGAACTAGGCCCTTCACCAACAGTCTGTCATTTCATCTTCACGAGGACTGGAGAGGTTAAATACCTCAGAGTGGCAGTCAAGTGGGCAGCTGGCAGGGTGGCTCCAGTCTACATTCAACTGGCTCATGAATTTAAAAATATAAGATTCCCCAAATATTTCCCAACAGTACGGCTAAGAAGATATACAGTGATTAAAAACAACAACCCAAAACTCTTCACCTCTTAGCCCCTATCCAGGCAGTTCCTTTATGGGCACAGTGTTCATCTCAACTCCCTGTCTACCAGGAAATTTCACACATCCTTAAAGTCACCTCAGATATTCCCTCCCAGTGCACTCTGCACATACCAGCATTCTATCACTGGTTCAGCTCTGGTCCACATGGCTGATTACTGTTTCCCTACAAGAATCTGAGCTCCTGGAGGCTAAGAACCTTGTCTTTCCATCTGTGTACCCAGGTCTCTCGCATAGGACCTTCCATACAGCAAGTGCGTGGTCAATGTTTGTTCTTGACCCAGGTGTAGGAGTAGCACTAAGAGTCTTAGTTTGCAACATCTATCTTTCACAGCAGATTTGTATAGAGGATCTACATCACAAATTTTAACTCAATAATTGTGTTTCCATAGCAACTAGGCAAAGTGCTTCTTATGATACTGGAAAAGGCAAGTTCTAACTTAAGGTTCAACTCACTGAAATAGTTCACAATTATTTGCTTTTGTTCTTAGTATGAAGAGACAGAATGACAGCATTTAACTTTCTATAACTTCCTCTCTAACAACACTCTAGCTTTACCACTAATGATAAATCGAAATTTAATTTTTCAAACATAACTAGACTACAATTTCCATGAACAAAAGGACAGAAACTTATTACTTAACCAATCTAAAATGTCTACTCGAGAACAATACACCTAATCAGGCCATAGCTGTATGTCAGACTCCCACAGCCCAAAAGATATAAATTGTGACATTTTATTTTTAAAGTAATGAATGCCACTCCTTCCTGACAACTGACTTTTTATAAAATATGTCATGGACAATTCTGTATGTAAGAAAGAGGTTAGAGGAGAGACCCCTCTGGGCTAATTTGAAACATGGCCCCCATGAGGCAAAGGGGCATAGTGCTGGTGGTAGAAAAAGACAACCTTCTCAAGGCCTCTACGAGCTCAGCATTTTAACTCAAAGGAAAGGAAAAATGGATTCAATTTTTCATTCTTAGGCTGCTTACTTTCTGAAAGTTTGCTGATTTCCATAATATTAAATTTCAATGTCTGAGCATTCATTCACATCTCATTTTTTTTTTTTTTTTTTTTTAAAAAAATACAAGGTTTCCTTCCTCCTGGCCACTACCTTTACCCCTCATTATCTGACCAACAAAAGCACTGGTACTACCTTGACAGCCCCAAGTCCTTATAAGGATAACAAAGTAGAAATGTAAATACACCTCAGCTCAAGGGTGGGCTAACTACACTCAGCTATAATTTCTACATCATGGAAGCCACAAAATACAGTGATCATCTATCCTAACTGGGAAAGCTGCCCAGTGAATGGGACAGCTATGCAAAAAAATGGACTGTGGAGTCTAAGTTCATGAGTTAATTAAATCTTAAAGGAAAAGCTCATCTGACTTTACTAAGCCTCTTTAAGATTATAGGAATCCCTGGTAGCTCAGCTGGTAAAGAATCCACCTGCAATGCAGGAGACCTGGGTTTGATCCCTGGGTTGGGAAGATCCCCTGGAGAAGGGAAAGGCTACCCACTCCAGTATTCTGGCCTGGAGAATTCCAGGGACTATATAGTCCATGGGGTCACAAAGAGTCAGACACGATTGAGTGACTTTCACTTTCACTTAAAGATTACATTTAAAAATCTGTCTCAGACTTCACCACTGGAAATAATTCTGTGTTAACAAAAACAGTTCTCATTTTTTTTGTTGTTTTGATTCTTTTTGACAAATTGGATGCTCTTCAGTTTATAATTGTTGGTGAAAGTCTAATAATTTAGTTAACAAAGACTTCAAATAGCTGATACATTTAAAAGCTAAGATTCAGTTAGATGAACAGACTAACAGAAATTCACTATGTTGTCCTGCTGAAAAATAAAGACATCCATCTACTCCATGAACTTCATTCATCATGTTCACTCATCAGGGTGCTGCTGCATCTGATGAACATGTATTTCAGGAATAAGTTAGGAGACTGTGTCATATAGCTCTCTGAAATATCCATCAGAATCTCTAAGAAATGGTGAAAAAGAAAGAATGAGAAAATATGCTCAGCCCAGATAATTTGAAAAAACTAGGCCTTTATAGGTTCCTCTTGATCTGAATAAACAGACAATGCCCAGTATCTATCAACAGATGAATGGATAAAGATGGAGTTGCAATCAGGCATTTTGCTGGGTGCTGGGGTATGGACATGATCAATTCCCTGACTTAAAATTTTTTTAGGAAGACAGACAATGCATGGACATTCAGTTATGTTTGTTCAATTAAAAAAAACTTAAAATTCTAAAAGTGGATAAAAAGAGAATGAGATAATGCTATTCACAGCAACATGGATTATCATACTAAGTCAGAAAAAAAGATAAATACCATATGATATCACTTATACGTGGAATATAAAATATGGCACAAATGAACCTATCTGAGAAACAAAAACAGACTCACTGACACAGAGAACAGACTTGTGGTTGCCAAGGGGGAGGGGAGACAGGGGGAGGGGAGGACTGGGAGTCTGGGGTTAGGAGATGAAAACTATTACACATAGGATGGATAAACAACAAGGTCCTACTGTATACCATGGGGAACTATATTCAATATCCTGGATAAACCGTAGTGGAAAAGAATATAAAGAAGAATGTATATATGTATATAACTGAGTCACTTTGCTGTACAGCAGACATTAACACATTTTAAATCAACTATATGTCAATTAAAAAAATAAAGTAGATGGAGTGGATGAGATGGAATCACTTTCAGACACAAGAACTCTAAGTAGCTTCTTATCGGCATGACCCTTAATTATTTCCTCTATCCTTGAGAAGTGGAAAATGGGTCCCCTACCCAAAATACTATTAAACATATGAGTGATAACTCTTTCATTTTTTCATTTAAACCACAACCAGAAGAAAAGTCCATTAAGCTAAATTCATCGCTACACAAAGGAGGGAAGCTGTGTTAGAATCCAGGTTTCTGACTCAGGAGTCTGGGTTCCAGTCCTGACATTATTAAAACTAGCTGCTTAATCCCACTGCTATTTTCTCCTCTACAAACTTATGGGATGGAAAATTTTATAATTTTGAGAAGCAAGCAGTTAAAGGAGTAGCTTGTTCTTCCAACCATAATTAAAAAAAAAAAAAAGCACTGTGAACCTGAGCCTTAAGAGAAAATAAAATAATACACATAATTCTTGGCCCTCGTGGCCACTTGAAAATAACTCCACTTTCCTCCCTACATCTGACCACCAGTCCTATTAGTGCCTCCCAGCAAACAGCTGTTATGTATTTTTCAAAATCCCTAAATATAGTACCTTGATTCAGATTGGAGAAGAACTCAACCTTGCAATATGGACTCTGAAATGTTACTACATTATGGCTTTTTAATGATAAAATTACTTTTTAAAAAGTTATAACCTGTTAAACAAGGAAGTTTGGGAAATATTCGTTACTGAAACTAAGTTCGCAGTGAGATACTGATGTAAATCTTAATAACAATCCCCTCACATTCCGCCCCCAGGTTTTCCTCCTATTCAACACACTCTTGTCAGCAACACCTGCCACCACTGTTACAGCTACAGTTACCATGACCACTGCAAACAGTCTTAATAGAAATAAAAAGCAGAGCTGTCAATTAACCCCAAGGGAATATTAGGTATATGCAGAGTTACTCTTGGAATATTCTAACTCATTTTTCAGAATACAGCAACCAAGAGGGAGATCTGCAACCAACGCAGAATAAACTGTAGGAACTAATACTTCGCATTTGGTCTTACAGATTTATCCTAGACCTCAACAGACTAAAACTGGGACATCAAAGTCGCCAGAGAGGTCCTCTTACTTACTCTTCACAGGTTCATCTCTCTTCTTGTATGTTCCCGTTGCATTTTTACTTGCCTCTATCACAGTATTTATGACATTAAGAAAATGAATAGAGGGCTGTGCATTTTAACTGCTGTCTCAACTTCTCTGAGCCTAAATATCCTCAATTATCTTGGGAAGGAAACAACCTAAATCAAGACCTTAAAAAAACAGGTTGTATAAAATTAGAAAAATTCAGCAAAAAATAAAAATAATTAAAATTACACACACACACAGTATGGATAAGGAAGGAAAAAATGAGGATTACAGCAGAAAATCAACGAAATTTCTAAAAAGAGAAATAAAGGAAACAGAAGCTGATTCTTTGACTGGGTAAATAAATTTGATAAGCCTCTAAATGGATTGATCAGGAAAAAAGAAATAAGACAAATTACATACCAATATAAGGAATGACAGAGGTGATATCACCATACACTCTAGATATGAAAAAGATAATATGGGACTACAATAAAAACTTTTATGGCAATAAATTTGACAGATGAAATGGACCAAGTCTTTGAAAAATACAAAATAACAAAACCCACTCAAAAGGAAACAGATAACCTGAATAGCCCCAGATCTTTTTTATTTTTTGCCCTGAATCTATTTCTAAAATTGAATTTATAGCTTAAAATCCTCTCTCAAAGAAAACTCTGGATCCAGATGGCCTTATTCGTGAACTCTTAACAAACACTAAAGGAAAAGAAAATTACCAGTTCTTTCAGAAACAGGAGGAAATGATTTCCAATTTATTCTATGAAGCCAGCATTAACCTGATACCGAAGACAGACAGACATCATAAGAAGCTATCATGTCCCTAATGAACACAGATGCAAAAACTGCAAAAAAATTTTAGCAAATCAAACCCAGCAATAATATAAAAAGGATAATATATCATGACCTCATGGGGTTTATCCAAGGAATGCAAGGCTGGTTTACAATCTGAAATATATTCAATGTAATTTACCACATTAACAAACTAATAAAAATTATACAATTATCCCAATAAATGCAGAAATATAACCTACCAAAATCCATTCCTGAGAAAACTCCTAACAAACTAAAAGTAGAAGAGAATTTCCTCAATCTGATAAAGAGAATCCGCAAAAAAATCTACAGCTAACAGAAGCAGACGATATTAAGAAGAGGTGGCAAGAATACACAGAAGAACTGTACAAAAAAGATCTTCACAACCCAGATGATCACAATGGTGTGATCACTCACCTGGAGCCAGACATCCTGGAATGTGAAGTCAAGTGGGCCTTAGAAAGCATCACTACGAACAAAGCTAGTGGAGGTGATGGAATTCCAGTTGAGGTATTTCAAATCCTCAAAGATGATGCTGTGAAAGTGCTGCACTCGATATGCCAGCAAATTTGGAAAACTCAGCAGTGGCCACAGGACTGGAAAAGGTCAGTTTTCGTTCCAATCCCAAAGAAAGGCAATGCCAAAGAATGCTCAAACTACCACACAATTACACTCATCTCACACGCTAGTAAATTAATGCTCAAAATTCTCCAAGCCAGGCTTCAGCAATACGTGACTGTGAACTTCCAGATGTTCAAGCTGGTTTTAGAAAAGGCAGAGGAACCAGAGATCAAATTGCCAACATCCGCTGGATCATCAAAAAAGCAAGAGAGTTCCAGAAACACATCTATTTCTGCTTTATTGACTATGCCAAAGCCTTTGACTGTGTGGATCACAATAAACTGTGGAAAATTCTGAAAGAGATAGGAATACCAGACCACCTGACCTGTCTCTTGAGAAACCTGTAGGCAGGTCAGGAAGCAACAGTTAGAACTGGACATGGAACAACAGACTGGTTCCAAATAGGAAAAGGAGTACGTCAAGGCTGTATATTGTCACCCTACTTATTTAACTTATATGCAAAGTACATCATGAGAAACACTGGGCTGGAGGAAGCACAAGCTGGAATCAAGATTGCTGGGAGAAATATCAATAACCTCAGATACGCAGATGACACCACCCTTATGGCAGAAAGTGAAGAAGAACTAAAGAGCCTCTTGATGAAAGTGAAAGAGGAGAGTGAAAAAGTTGGCTTAAAGCTCAACGTTCAGAAAACTAAGATCATGGCATCTGGTCCCATCACTTCATGGGAAATAGATGGGGAAACAGTGGAAACAGTGTCAGACTTTTATTTTGGGGGGCTCCAAAATCACTGCAGATGGTAATTGCAGCCATGAAATTAAAAGATGCTTACTCCTTGGAAGGAAGGTTATGACCAACCTAGATAGCATATTAAAAAGCAGAGACATTACTTTGCCAACAAAGGTCTGTCTAGTCAAGGCTATGGTTTTTCCAGTGGTCATGTATGGATGTGAGAGTTGGACGGTGAAGAAAGCTGAGCGCTGAAGAATTGATGCTTTTGAACTGTGGTGTTGGAGAAGACTCTTGAGAGTCCCTTGGACTGCAAGGAGATCCAACCAGTCCATCCTAAAGGAGATCAGTCCTGGGTGTTCATTGGAAGGACTGATGTTGAAGCTGAAACTCCAATACTTTGGCCACCTCATGCGAAGAGTTGACTCATTGGAAAAGACCCTAATGCTGTGAAGGATTGGGGGCAGGAGGAGAAGGGGACGACAGAGGATGAGATGGTTGGATGGCATCACCGACTCTATGGACATGGGTTTGGGTAAACTCCGGGAGTTGGTGATGGACAGGGAGGCCTGGCATGCTGCGATTCATGGGGTCACAAAGGGTCGGACACGACTGAGCGACTGAACTGACTGATGATAGCTATCAAAATACAATCTAAGAAAATGGTTTTGTATGAAGTTAAAGACAAGTAAGCATTACCAGAGTCATCTTATAGAAAAAAACTGAACGAATCTTTCAGCCATCCCAATATATACATATCAAATTGTATTTTCATAAATTATACTGTATTTCTGAATTGTAATGAACAATTTTATACTGACATTTTAAAAAATACCACTTATAATAAGGCCAAAATACAGTAAATAGGCCTAAATCTGGCAAAAGATATGCAAGATCTGTACTTTAAAACACTGCTGAGAAAAATTAATGACATAAATAAAGGAGAGAAATAAAACATCGTCATGGGCTGGAAGACTTAACACTGTTGTAAGAAGTCAACTCTCTCCAAACTGACATATGCGTGCACTTGTGCTAGGTTGCTTCGGTAGTATCTAACTCTTTGAGACCCTAAGGACTGTAGCCCGCCAGGGCTCCTCTGTCCATGGGATTCTCCGTGAAACAGCAAAAGAGACACAGATGTATAGAACAGTCTTTTGGACTCTGTGGGAGAGGGTGGGGGTGGGATGGTTTGGGAGAATGGCATTGAAACATGTATATTATCATATGTGAAACGAATCGCCAGTCCAGGTCTGATGCATGAGACAGGGTGCTCAGGGCTGGTGCACTGGGATGACCCAGAGGGATGGGATGGGGAGGGAGGTGGGTGGGGGGTTCAAGATGGAGAACACATGTACACCCGTGGCGGATTCATGTCAATGTATGGCAAAACCACTACAATACTATAAAGTAATTAGCCTCCAATTAAAACAAATAAATTTACATTAAAAAAAAAAAAGAATACTAGAGTGTGTTGCTGCGCCCTCCCGTAGGGGATCTTCCTGACCCAGGGATCAAACCCGCGTCTCTTGTGTCTCCTACATTGGCAAGCAGGTTCTTTACCACTAGTTCCATCTTTGTTGTTTGTTGTTCACTCAGTCTTGTTCAACTCTTCGCAATCCAATGAACAGCAGCACACTAGGCTTCCCTGTCCTTCACTATCTTCTGGAGTTTGCTCAAACTCATGTCCATTGAGTCAGTGAAACCATCCAACCATCTCATCCTCTGTCATCCTCTTCTTCTCCTGCCCTCAATGCTTCTCAGCATCAGGGTCTTTCCAATGAGTTGGCTCTTCACATCAGGTGGCCAAAGTATTGGAGCTTCAGCTTCAGGATCAGTCCTTCCAATGAATATTTCAGGGTTGATTTCCTTTAGGATTGACTGGTTTGATCTTGCTGTCCAAGGGACTCTCAAGAGTTTTCTCCAGCACCATAGTTCAATACTTCGGCATTTAACCTTCTTTATGGTCCAACTCTCACATCTCACATGACTACTGGAAAAATCACAGCTTTGACTATACAGACCATTGTATACAAGTGATGTTTCTGCTTTTTAACATGCTAAGTTTGTCTTAGCTTTTCTTCCAAGGAGCAATTATCTTTTAATTTCATGGCTGCAATCACTGTCTTCAGTGATTTTGAAGCCCAAGAAAATAAAGTCTGTCACTGTTTTCATTTTTCATTTTGGGAAGCCCAAATTGACATATAGATTCACTACAATCCCGAACAAATTCTCAGCAGACTGTTTTGTATACATTGATAAGTTGATGCTAAATTTTATATGGATAGCCAAAAAAACTTTGAAAAAAATGTACAAAGTTGGAGGACTAATACTACCAAATTTCAAGCCAGAGTATAAGGCTACAATAATTAAGACAGCATAGTAGAAGCATCATGGCAGACAAAAGATGAATGGAACAAAACAGACTGCAAAACAGACCACAAGTGACTTCTGACTAAGGTGCAAAGGCAATTTAGTGAAGAGAGAACAGTCACTTCAACAGATGGTGCTGGAACAACCAGACATCCATATGCAAGAAATATGAACTCTCTTCACACCTTGTATCACATGCAAAAGTCAAGTCAAAATGGATCATATGCCTAAATGGAAAGCCTAAAACTGAGAAACTTCTACAAGACAACAGGAGATAATCTCCATGATCAAGGATTAGGTAAAGATTTCTTAAATATGATACCAAAAGCATAACCCATTAAGAAAAAACTGATAAACTGAACGTCAAACTTAAGAACTTTTGCTCTTTGAAAAACACTGTTAAGAAAGTTAAAAGACAAATCAGCCTGTGAGAAAATATTTGCAGATCATTTATCTAATAAAAAATCTATATCCAGAATATATAAAGAACTCTGAAAACTCAGTAATAAGAAAACAAAAAATATAATCAATGAATAACAGATCTGACCGTTCACAAAGACATGGCAAATTAGCACATAAAAAAGTACTCAACACACTAGTCATTCAGTTCAGTTCAGTCGCTCAGTCGTGTCCAACTCTTTGTGACCCCATGAATTGCAGCACGCCAGGCCTCTCTGTCCATCACCAACTTCCAGAGTCCACCAAAACCCATGTCCACTAGTCATTAGGAAAATGCAAATTAAAAGCACAATGAGATAATACCACGACACATTTATTAGAATGACTAGAATTAAAAAGACTGACCGTATTAACTGCTGACAGAGATGTGGAGCAACTGCAACTCTCACGCACTGCTGGTGATAAATGTAAAAGGACACGACAACTTGAAAAACAATTTGATGGTTTTAAAATACTTAAACATAACCTACCATATGATAGAGCCGTCCCACTCCTAGGCATCAGTCTAAGAGAAAAGAAAGCATATGTCCATACAAAGATGTGTATATAAACTTTCAGATCAGTTTTATTATAATAGTCTGTAATGGAAACACCCAAATGGCTATCAACAGTGAATACATACGCAAACTGTGGAGTATCTGTATTTCTCAGGAATAAAGGAAAAAACTACTGATATACTCAACAACATGAATGAACCTTGAAATAGTTAACGCTGAGTGAAAGAAGCCAGGCAAAAATGAGTACAGAGTACATAAATCCACTTACATAAAACCCTAGAACAGGCAAACTAATCTACAGCAATAGATCAGTGGCTGCATGAGATATAAGCAGAGCGTGTGAGGGTGGTATTACCAAGAGTAAAAAGAAACTTTTGCCAGTCATGGCTACTTTCAATATTCTTACTGTAGTGATGGTTTCAAGGGTGTATATGTTTGTCAGAACAGATTAAATTGTACACTTTAAAGACATGCCATTTACTGCATGTCAATTATGCCTCAATAAAGCTGGGGGAAAAATAACTGCCTATATTTTACAATATCCATTCTAAATTGCCCTTTTTTCATTAGCATACTGAAAATCTTTCATTGTAGTGAAGCAATTGATATAACTGTCTTAAATACATCTTTTCTTTTGACCTTTACTCTATATAAACACAACTGTAAAAGTAAATTACTATTGGACGGAAAAGTGAACAGACTGGTCTCCCTGGATTACACAGCGGTCTGTTTATTGGCTTCAAACAAAGCCCAAATGTTTAGCTAAACTACCAGTACTGAATGCTTGGTCACTTAATTTTGAAAATATTATAACCACAAGCTACCCTAGAGCAATTCATTAATTCAAATAAACATTTACTGCACATGTACTCTGTCTGTCATTGTACATTCTGGGTTTCAGGCAGCATGGTCAGTAGCAAATTATAAAGCCATTCTGCATCTAGTCTGTAAGGTTTTAGTCACTGCATTTAAATAATACAACTAAAGAATATCAATGGAAATAGGATGATTCTTCTAATCCAAAGTTAAAATAATCAATGCCAGTGATAATATGAATAAAGAATTATACACTAACAGCCTAAAATTCCAGAACAAAGGTATCTCTTAAAACCTAAGTGAATTCAGGACAAATGTTAAAAAAAAAAAAAAAATTATTTCCATACACAGAGTGGATCTTGACATCTTTAAGAGATTCTGCCAGTTTAGAAGTATAAAAAGATGTGAAAAACAGGTAGCAAGACCCATAATTAATTAATTATTTATAACAACTAGGCAACTTTAAGTCCCTATTAGTATCAGACGAGATGCTATGCCACAGCACATTCTCTTCTGCTGATTTTAGAGAATTCCATGTCAATTGGACCAAAGATGGTAATTACATCTGACAGAAGATATAAGCTTATTTATTCACCACAAACAAAACTCAATAGGTCCACACCTCTTGCCATTAATATATACGACAGTTTACAGCTTATCAAGGGTATCCATTTGAAAATCTATATTTTGTCTTGTGCAGTGGTACTCCTCTTTTAGGATTTTTTAATAAAAGAATCCAATGAACTCATGCAATGGACAAAAAAAAAAAAAATCAATAAAAATCCCTTGTTAGAGAAAACTGTTGATGTACTGTGCTTCAGATTCCCTTAGAAACTATTATTCCTTTTCTAAAAATTTTAAGCTATCTTTGAACTATCATGTTTTCTGTTCTCAAAGGAACAATTTTACCAGATGATAAGCTTTTAGTAAATTTTGACTGACAAAATGATTCTGTCACATGTTCTAAACACATCATATCCAAACTCACATCCACATTAAACACCACTAATCTCCTAAATATTCGGTAACCACGGCATTCCAGACCACAAGTTTTGTGAGCATAGTTTGTGAATATTTTCATTCCCGTAGAGAAGCAATTACCATTAAAATGAAAGACGAAAAACCAACCAGTGTATTCAGTAATTTTAACTTCTCATTTTTGTTTTTCAGATTTGTAAAAATGAGAAACAATATTTTTTTAAGGTAAAAGAGTAGGAAACATGCCCAAATAGGAGAGACATTCAACAGCTGAGAGTTAACATAAAGTTTTCATTATGAAGCTTTTCCAACTCGCCTCCAATACTTACTTTAATTAAAAAGGTAAAATGACACCTGTCGCAGTTGAGTTCCACTAAAGCTGAGAGCCAAATCTGCGCTTCTTCACAACACCTCCTCCGTCCATTACTGCCCTCTTGTTAATGTCCGTCACCCAACATCTACTGACGATTTATAACATGCCAGGCACTGTGGTAACCAGTTGAGATGCAGCATTTCCACTTGCCCTCACAGCAATTCTGTGATGAAGCATTTCACAGACAGGTAGGGCGTCAATGACCTTAAGAACCTGCCCAAGATGACAGAGCGATTCCCCATGATGAACAGAACGGAAGAAATCTTAAACTCCTTAGCAGTGAGTCTCCCAAGCCAGGCCCCCACAGGGACCACACCTGTCTGAGAATGTGGACTGTTACAACCATGAGCGCTTGGTGTTTATTCTCAGTGTGGTTATTATTTTCTATTTCACTTTAATCGGACTATAAGTCTTAACATGGAAGAGATAATGCTGTTGACAGGACTAGGTATATAGGATCATTTCTCCTCCTCGCTTTGGCTTTTGGGTACCCTTCATTATCATAATCTTGGCAAGTCAGGCAAAGTCTTTCCTCTAAGATGAAAAGACTGCCTTAGAGCTATGGGGTAGAGTAGCTGCCAGTGTGATTATTACTTCTGACCATGTGTATGGTAGTGTCCAACATTTAAAATTGCACCCATGTTTTTCACATCAGTAAACGATACAGTATAAAGTATTAACAAATAGGATATACGAATGAGTAATTAATCCTTCATTACTCCCCAGACTCGACCTTTCATTAATGACAGCCTGAACATCAGTTTCAAATGGAGCTCCTCGAGCCCGTGTGAGTGCCAGTCCAGACCTCTACTGCTGTCTGAAGATGAGCTGTTCTATATACAAGATTTCATGGACAGTTCAGTTCAGTTCAGTTCAGTCGCTCAGTCGTGTCCGACTCTTTGCGACCCCATGAATTGCAGCACGCCAGGCCTCTCTGTCCATCACCAACTCCCGGAGTCTACCCAAACCACACATCTGTAAAAGAAGCCTACAAACCACACACTTCCACCCTTAAGAGCATTCTGCACACTATTTCGCTACCTCTGAGATGCAGAATGAAACTTATTAAATTCGGGTGTGACTAACACAGGAGCAAGCGCTGGTTGAAAAGTGTCTGCATTCTCTGTCTAGTATTTACTGAGCATAATCAAGATTCATCAGCTACTTAAACTACAGAAACCACAGCTAAAGTCCATTAGAAATGTCAGTTTACGTACAGAGTATGCACATACTATTTAGAATCACCAGTCTTTATAATTGCTAGGCAACACATTAGCCTCAATTCTACACACACTTAATCAGAGGTGCATTTCAATTGTTTTAAATTTTCCGTAACTCAGACAAATCCTTCCTTAATTAGACTAAATCTGGGTAGAGATAAACTATTTGGATGTTTCTCTTCCTCTATTATTTAATGCTCCTTTTAAAATTATTTTTCAGTTCAGTCGCTCAGTTGTGTCTGACTCTTTGCGACCTCATGGACTGCAGCTTGCCAGGATTCCCTGTCCATCACCAACTCCTGGAGCTTGCTCAAACTCAGGTCCATCAAGTCAGTGATGCCATCCAACCATCTCATCCTCTGTCGTTCCCTTCTCCTCCTGCTTTCAATCTTTCCCAGCGTCAGGGTCTTTTCCAATGAGTCAGTTCTTCACATAAGGTGGCCAAAGTATTGGAGCTTCAGCTTTAGCATCAGTCCTTCCAATGAATATTCAGGACTGATTTCCTTTAGGATTGACTGCTTGGATCTCCTTGCAGTCCAAGGGACTCTCAAGTCTTCTCCCACACACAGTTCAAAAGCATCAATTCTTTGGCACTCAGCTTTCTTTATAATCCAACTCTCACATCCATACATGACTACTGGAAAAACCATAGCTTTGATTAGGTGGATCTTTGTTGGCAAAGTAATGTCTCTGCTTTTTAATATGCTGTCTAGGTTGGTCGTAGTTTTTCTTCCAAGGAGCAGGCATCTTTTAATTTCATGGCTGCAGTCACCATCTGCATTGATTTTGGAGCCCCCCAAAATAAAGTCTCTCACAGTTTCCATTGTTTCTCCATCTATTTGCCATGAAGTGATGGGACCAGATGCCAGGATCTTAGTTTTTTGAATGTTGGGTTTTAAGCCAACTTTTTCACTCTTCTCTTTCACTTTCATCATGAATGATATGGTAATAAAATTATATGACAAAGTTACATTATCACATGATAAAATTATATTTATTAGTCATCAAAAAAATCCAAGAACTAAGGAGTGGCGATACGGCATATGTGAAAGCAATGCAGCAGAGGAGTAGCCCTAACAAGCCCCAGGCCCGGCTGCATGAGGGAGTCAGCCCTCTTCCCTCAGGGCTGCTGTTCACCCCCGTCCGTAAGGGCTGCTGACAAGTCCCTCTCTGACATCTAGGCTGTGAACTTTTCTATTTTGAACGATGCTACCTCTGAAAAATTAACTAGTAAAGAATGAAGGTAAGAACCTCTTGATAAAAATCATTTCAGAAAACAGAATAAGCTAAACTATATTAGAGGTATTTAAAGTTTTTATTCTCCAGGAGCTGATAAGGGGTATCTCCAGAAATCAACCTTCTTTAATTTCAGCTCTGTAACTGATTTCAAAAAGGATACAGTGTGCTGGGGCCTGGGGTCTCAGCATGGAGATTCTCCCATTTATAACTTAACTAGTTTATGCAGGAGTCAAACTCATAATTTTAACTTCATCATTAAGATCTGAAATGTATTCTTTCCCAGTCTTGAAGGAGCCTTGGTAAAACTCAGAAGGCACAAAGTCTTAGTCTATCAGATATGTGTTGAAACTATTTGAAAGAATAGCATTAATCTATAAACCAAAAGAAAATCATCTGTATCATATTTTAAACACATATCTTGACAGTAATTTAAAAAGCTGGGATGCTATAACCTATGCAATTTGAGTTTTTAGAAATGCTTCTTTAAATTAACTTGCTAAAAGACACTTGCCTGCACTGGGAGTCAGGCAAATTTAGTTAAAGCTCTTTGGCAAAAAATTAAATAAACAAATATGGCTCACATCTCTACTAGGAGGGTAAGAAAGGAATCTAGGCAATAACAAAGACACTTAAAATACATGCAATTTACTATAATATCTTGTCATATGGCAAGGTGGTAGGCTGAGAGCATTTAGCCCATAAAAGTAATACAATTCCTTTTATGCATTAAAATGGAAAAAAAAAAAAAAAGACCCAAAACCCAAAAAACCATCTTTCCCAAGTGTCAACATAATATTACTACTTTAGATAAACAAGACCCCATTTTTCTAATATTTAAATAATAAAAATTATAGCATATCCAAGCTACCTGTGATTTGGTTTTCTTGAATATAGAGGAAAGACAGAGCTGGCAGCACATTCACCTCAAAATTAAAGGGTAAAAAAACCAAAGTCAAATTCCATTTCTAGACTAGTGTTCCAAAAGCTATTAAGAGATAGGAATCAGGAATCAGATTTCAAGATGCCAAGATCTGAAACCTGCAATTCACTTTTTTTCTTTTTACATAAAAGATAAAAATAAGTTAACATCTGCTATTTAGAATACAAAATTTAGGTCTTGCTATGAACTCAATTCTTACTTTTAAGGTGAACTTCCAGTCCTTTCCATTCACAAATAGGACTTGATTTATTAAGTTCCCTGCTTTGTATCTCCAGAGTTGATCAAAGCACATTTTCTTAGTACAATCTGTATTGTTCCAAGTGTTTTATAAACATCTTTTGTGAGAGCTTACAGGAGTGATCTGAAATCATATCCAAGGTTTCATCCTATGAGTCAGTTATTCTTAAAAGGAAACAGAATCTGTCTTTATCACCTTTATTTCTCCACCTATCACAAATCTAATTTTAGTCACGAAATTTAAAAAACGAATTATCAGGATGGTCAGTAGATAATTACTGATAATGCTTGGCATGGCAAAGAAAAAAGAAATAATTTCATTACCTGGACATGAAAATTTCAGGTCTACACAGTATCTGAACTTTTATAACAGTCCCTTAGCCACTATATCCACTACATAGCCCTACATCGATAACTCCCAAATCCATATTTCTTGTCCTCGACTGAGATCCAAACTGTACATTCAGCTGCCTGCTGAACGTGTTCACCTGAATCATTCACATAGATATTCACTGAAAACCTGTTGTGTGTCAAGTATACTAATGCTGGGCTCTGGAAGTTCAGAATGAAGAAAACAAGACAGTCCCTGTCCTCATGAGACTTTTAATTGTGAAGAAAGCCAAACCAGTCAAATAATCATAAAAATATGTAACATACTAATTGTGGTAAGTTCCAGGTCCCAGTGTAAGCTGATCTAAAACTGAACTCACGGCACTCCGGTCTACCTGCTCCCTGAACTCGCATTCTCGGATGGCAATGGTACCATCACAGGCTACCAGAGACGCACACGTGGGAGGCACCCTTCCTCCTCAGAACTCCTCCGTCTCAGTACTCCCCGGGCAGGTGTGCACGGTTGGCTCTGCCCACAACAACCTTCCTCTATTTGTTTTGGGAACTCCCAACGTGATGGTGGTAGACAGCTTTCAAAGACCCCCAGGCCTGGTGAAGGCACAAAACTCAAAGCCAAGAGAGCCCCTGGGATTTTAAAAATGAGCTGGTAGAAAGGAGCTTTTTCTTCCTCTTGGCAGGAGAGTTTGAAGTCAGCCCCTGCCCTATGCAGAAGCCCCAGGGGCCAGAGTTGGGAGAAAGCGTCCCTGTGATGGTGAGACCTCTTCCAATCCCGGAGGTCCCTGGGTGTGTTCTGCTTTCTGCAGCATTTCATATCTTTTACAACCTCCTCCAAGAACCTTCCAATTAATTCCTCTTTTAACTTAAGATAGTTTAAACTTAAGGAGGATTTCTGTTACTTGTAGCCAGGATTCCTGACTGATAGCTCCTAAACATTTCCAGCCTGGGTCTTATCCAACTCTGCCACAAATACCCTAGTTCAGGTCCTCACAGACTCTTACTGGACTAATAATGCAACAGCTTAATGGGTCTCTGGTCTCCAGTCCTACCCCCACAGCCAGCATTAATAACACAGTGGCCAGAGTGACTACATCACGCTCCCCCTGCTGGAGAGTGGCTCCAGCATCAACAGGGACAAAATCTAAATTCCTTGACAGGACACATCCAGCTCTCTACGATCAATCTTCCTCTACAGCCACACACCTGTTACACCTTGCCTCACATTTTATGCTCTGACTGTATGGAATTACTTGGGCTTTAGCTTAGAGAGACACACTCCCCCTCCCTCTGGCCAATGCTGAACTGACTGGTAAGCAGGATATTTTCCTTTCTGAAAACTTGGAAAACCTGAAGAAAGTAAAGTGGTTTTCTTTAGGTTCACTTCTAGGCATCAAAGTCATCACACCCATTTCTACATTTTATTACACTAAGAATCCTAAACACCTTGGCTACAAGATACCTGGTCTAGACACAAGGTGTACACAGTAGCAAGAAACTGGAGGAGAGAATCAAAGACCCTAACAAAAAGTTCCGATTGCCACCCATCTTTTCGGATTGAGCGTAACTCTGTGAATATACTGAAATCTACTGAGTGGTATGCTTTAAATGGGTGAACTTCATGGTATGTGAATTATATCTCAATAGAGCTGCTTCAAGTGTCCACTCTTCTGTGAGGCATTCTCACCTAGATACCGGACAGTACTCCTTCCTCCCTTCCAAGGGTCTCCACTGCCTGTGGATGCTTCTGGCTTGGCATGTGAGCTCTAGTTCTTTGAGGATACAGCCATGGCCCACTCACCTCCAGATCCCCAACCCCAGTCAAAGGGCTTAGTACATACAAAACACTTAAAACATTCACAGACTGACCCATGCATTCTGAGCTAGGCAGAACACTGAAAGACATTTTTTCTAACTTAAAAAATGCACATTGGGTTTTAGGTTAGGAAACTTGGTCTTCTCACCTTGTATTAGATGAGAATATTTGAAAATATGCAAGATGTTTAAATACCTCTACCCACTGTATAGTTAACAGCTGATCATTTAATTTTGCAGCAATTTTTTAAATCAGATGGATAGAAATAAGGTGCAATTTTTTCTTAACTTGCAGAAAATTTCAGAGTCAAGACTACATAAGCAACCAAAGAAAAACAGAAGTTGGTCTTCTCAAAAATTAAAAAACTTCTTCAAAGAACATTTTTTTAAAAACTGAAAAGACAATCCACAGAAAGGGAAGAAAATTTTACAATTCATATCTCTGATAAAGACCTATGTGGAGGGCAGAGGGGTGCATCTAAAATATACAAAGAAATCTAGACTACACAAAAATATTATAACTCAACAATAAAAAGACAATCCCATTTTTAAAATGGGAAGAGAACATGGAATAGGCATTTCTCTAAAAAACATACAAGTGACCAAGAAGCTCATGAAAAGATATTGAACATCATTAGCCATTAGGGAAAATGCAAATCAAAATTACCATGAGAGACCACTTCACACCCACTGGGATGGTTACTATGAAAAACAAAACAAAAAGTAACAAGTGTTGGCCAGGATGGAATCCTCTAACACTGCTGATGGGAACGTAAAATAGTACAGCCACTTTGGAAAAGTTTGGCAGTCCCTCAAAAAGTTAAATATAGAGTTACCATGAGAGGCAGCAATGCTACTCTTAGGTATATACCCATGAGAAATGACAGCAGATGTCCACCCAAAAAACTTAGACATGAATGTTCTCAGCAGCATTCACAACAGGCAAAACCTGGAAACCACCTAAGTGGCCATCAACGGATGAATAAACAAAATGTCATCTATCTATGCAGTAGAACACTATTTAGCAACAAAAAAGAATGAATTCTTATATATGCTATGACACAGACGAACCTCAAAAACATGCTAAGTGAAAGAAGTCAGACACAAAAAGTCACATGTATTGTACAATTCCATTTATATGACATACTCTGAATTCAGAGACACAGAAACAAGAATGGTGGTTGCCAGACTAAAGAGAGGGAAGAATGGAAAGTGACTGCTACTCAGTCTGGGGTTTCTTTTTGGGGTGATGAAAGTGTTTTGGAATGAGACTAGGGATCCGTGCATAACTCTGTGAATACAGTAAGATCTATTGAATTTTATGTTTTAAATGGGTGAACTTTATGGTATGTGAATTACATGTCAATAGAGCTGTTATGGAAAAAAATTACTACACAAAATCATATAGTGATACCTCTGTGCAGGGGCCTGACTGAATCACTTTGCCTACTACAGGATAACCTGTCGTAAACACACACATACACACACAAATACACAATCTGTTAAAATGAGGATATGATTTATTTTCCTACCACCAAATCCCTACAGCAACCAGTCATAAAATCAAATTCAAAGTGAAAGGAACAGAAGAGCACACAAACTGCAATTTGCTGGCAGGGATAAAATGGAATTAACCAAAAGCTGCACAAAGAAAAATGTTCATCAGAACCACTCACTCCCCTTTGATTACACAGGTTTAAACAAGTCAGAGTCCTTTTTAACCGATGAGAAAACGTGCCAGCTTCTTTATTAACACAGCAGAAGGAAAAACAAGCATTCTCTCCTATAACAAAATTAACATCCCACAGAAGGTCTGTTTGTACTTGGCCGTCATGAACCTTTCATCTCAGAGCACTGCTAAATTAAACAAGCCTATGTTGTATTGAACACAATGAGCCAGACACCTTGGCAGGCTCCTAAACTTCACCAGTTAATGTGGAAGAACATTAGAAACAGAGAGGAGGGTGAGAATGAGGGTGATGGTGCTGATAAAGCGGCTGTATCGTCGTTCTGCCCAACATTTCACTAATCTACAATAATGGAAACATTCTAAGAACTGTGACAAGAAAAGCCAGAGAGATCTGGATTCAAGTCACTGTTTTGTTTTTAATGTACTAGCTGAGTGCCCAAGGACAAATCTCATAACCAAGCCTTCTATTCTCTAAAACTGCAGTGACTGAATCTAGCCTCTGAGAGTCATTAGAGAACAAAGTGAAAGACTACACACGGAAGGTACAGCCCAGCGCTCAATATGTACATCCCCACCATAAAAATCCTCACTGCTCTCAACTCCTCAATGCAAACACTGATTCTGGAGCTTGCATCACAACAGAAGTAACTGACACCAGTCATTCTTTTCTACCCCAAGGACATCTAAGCAACCAAAAGATCCTGTGAAAATTCTCTATTAAATTATTCCCCCTCCCATATAACTGAAAGTAAGAAAGCCATCAATAAAGTCTGCTTTAAATGTATTAAATCAGGGCATGACACAAAGCATTCATTCACCTAAGAGGTATTTAAAAGCAATGAACTGAGACAGACACACCAAGAGAAACACTTACTATTAGAGACAAATGCCTATTTTTCAGTGGAATAATTGGTAACCTTTCCATAAAGATTGATGAAATCTGATTATAATTCCCAAGTGTCAGTAATCAGTTCTTAAGGAAAAAGAAAAAGGAAGTGGGATGGTTTCAAGCACTGCAGAAAAGATGTAGGCGGATACCCCTCCAACTGACAGCTATTAACGTTAACATTTGAGAGATGGCTGCCAGAAGATTCAGACAAAAAAAACTTTGTTACATTAAAACAGACTGAAGTCTACTTACAACAAAACTTACTGGGTTGAACAGATGCAAACATAACCCTCACCATGAATCAGGTGTCCTCTCTGAACAAACAGGCACAGAGGTAAGGCTCATGTGGAATTCCCACGTTTGTCATTACACCACTGCATCATACTTGAGTGGCAGAAGTCTACTTATCATCCAGACCCTGCAGTGAGACCATGGGGTCACAAAGAGTCGGACAGGACTGAGTGACTGAACTGAACTGAACTGCGACTCTGCAGTGGTAGATGGTAGACTCCTTCCGCCTAAGCTCCAGACCAAGTCCTATCACGCCACAAAGTGCCCAGGGTCTCAAGGGGGATGGGACATTCAGAGGCTGGAGAGGCCTACCCCTGGGGAGCTCCACCAAGCACCATGTTCATTATGGAACTTGTAGCCCAAAGCTTCTGTTCTCTACCCCTCTTCCCAAAACTCTCCCCCTAAGAGTCTGAATTTAATAAAACCTCCGTGAGACTCACTCACTGTAAATGCTACAGAAGGAAGGCCGAGTGCTGCCTTTGCTCGGGAGATGTTCTCTATACCACACATCAGCACTTATTTTGCCCTCCTACTGCAGTTCAGTACTCTCACCCTGACCATGAAACAGTTTCACGGGAATATTCTACCACCACAAATCCTGTATATGAAGACAGAACTTCTCTTCTTTCCAACTTTCCAATCAAATAACCACTTACACTGCCAGTCTAAACTTTAAGCTTTATGCCTAAAATAGGAAGAAACTGTTGCAAATGCACAAAATCCAACCATTAAGTGCATAAGAATGTCTTAAAATCTGTTTAAATACAGTATAAAAATTTTTACAAATGCAGCTCAGAGGAGAAATAAATGATAAAGTCTTAAGTTTAATTAAGACTCCAGTTTAACTACTACTAGTAATGCCTCACTTTTCAGAAGTATTTTTGAATTAGGGTTTTAAAGCATGCAATTAAACAAAGTAAGTCCTCAGTGAAATGAAAGCTATAATATAAGGAACTTCCCATAGTACTGCAGAAAAGATATAAGAACACAGAACTTCGCTTATTTTAGAAAACAAATACAAGATCATACCATTAGCCACAGTAAGATAGAGGGTAAAGTCCAAATAATCTAATTAATTTAGACCCTACTAAATGAAGACTCAATTTCCTTTCAAGCCTGCCTAGATTTATTAACTTTAGATTTATTAAGGAAGGAGTTGCTAAGAAAGTTAAAGTACAAATAAAAATTGCTAAGGGATTATTTAATAAATTAAAAAAATTTTACATCCAAATAGCTGCTGCTAAAATACTAATTAAAACTAGCACATGAATTCTTTAGAATCCCATACTCCAGTGGAAACAAAGTGTATGAAACAAGAGTCCTCACCAGTGCCTGAATCTATTAGATAATTGTTCCATTCTCTCTGTTTATTTTGGCTGTGAAAAACTGGTTGTGAGTCAGAAATGCTTAATAGGCAGGATACTGGACAAAGATTTACACATTCTTCTTAATGGCTGGCAATCCATTTCTCTACTTTTACTTTTAATAAGTGCTCAACTACACAATTAAAATATACCTCAATTTCTCTCTATTATAATTTACTTTATCCTTGTCTTCAAATAACTGAAAGATAGTCCCATCTTCATAATATGAAACATATTGTAAATAGCAGATCAAGTACTTTACCTACTTTAGACAGTTACTTTCCCCTTAACAGCAACAAAAAACAAAAAAGCAGATTTAAAACGCAGTTGTATGTGTGATTCTGCGAAGAAATTGGGCAGAGTCCAAATCAACAGTCCAAACAAAATATCACAAAAGATTATGGTAGCAAATGTCACTACAATTATATACATTCAGATTTAGGTGCATTTAAACATCACAGGTGCTCGTTTTCTTCTCCAAGAAATTAAATTTCTTAATTCACATTGAAGGCACATCTCATTTGCATCTTAATTCTAACTTAACAATAATGATACTGACCAATCATTAATTCCTTCAAAAATGATTTGAGTGTCTGCCATGTACGTGCCAGGTATCACAGTAGTTGCTGGATGTAAGCTGGTGCATAAAACACACTAAGTCCAAGCCTCAACAATGTTAACTTGGAGTGAAAAGAAAAGCACCCACATGAAAGGCAATCTACAAGAAGATGCATTCTATATCAAGGAAAAAGATGAATTTTAACTGGCTTTCAATTAAGTCAAAAAACAAACAGTAAGCCGGTGACAAACTACACGTCTGTTTCATGTGAGACCTTCCGTAGGCAACTCTTATTTGAAATAAAATCTAAAACAAACCTAAAATTAGAGCTCATATTCATATCAGAAACTGGCAAGATCCTCTGGACAGATGAAACTCACCATCAGCATTCATTATGTATACATGTGAACGCATACTCACCTAACTCAGTAATATTAGTTAGTTGCCAATAGTGGAAAATTCTTAAAGAGATAGGAACATAAGACCACCTTACTTGCCTCTTAAGAAACCTGTATGCAGGTCAAGAAGCAACAATTAGAACCAGACATGGAACAATAGATTGGTTCAAAATTGGAAAAGGAGTACATCAAGGCAGTATATTGTCACCCCGCTTATTTAACTTATATGTGGAGTGTATCATGAGAAATGCTGGGTTGGATGAATCACAAGCTAGAATCAAGACTGCTGAGAGAAATATCAACAACTTCAGATATGCAGATGACACTACTCTAATGGCAGAAAGCAAAGAGAAACTAAAGACTCCCGATGAGGGTGAAAGAGGAGAGTGAAAAAGCTGTCTTAAAACTCAACATTCAAAAAACTAAAATCATGGCATCCGATTCGTCACTTATGGCAAACAGATGGGGAAAAAGTGGAAACAGTGGCAGGTTTTATTTTCTTGGGTTCCATATCACTATGGATGGTGAGTGCAGCCACAAAATTAAAAGACACTTACTCCTTGGAAGAAAAGCTAGCTATGACAAACCTAGACAGCATATTAAGAAGTAGAAACATCACTTTGCCGACAAAGGTCCGTATAGTCAAAGCTACGGTTCTTCCATTAGTCATGTATGGATGGGAGAGTTGGATCATAAAGAAAGCTGAGCACCGAAGAATTGATGCTTTTGAACTGTGGTGCTGGAGAAGACACTTGAGAGTCCCTTGGACTGCACGGAGATCAAACCAGCCCGTCCTAAAGGAAATCAGTCCTGAATATTCATTGGAAAGACTGATGCTGAAGCTGAAGCTCCAATACTTTGGTCACCTGATGTGAAGAGCGAACTCACTGGAAAAAATCCTGATACTGGGAAATACTAAAGGCAAGAGAAGGGGGAGACAGAGAATGAGATGGTTGGATGGCATCACCAACTCAATGGACATGAGCTTGAGCAAACTCTGGGAGATAGTGAAGGACAGGGAAGCCTGGCGTGCTGCAGTCCATGGGGTCACAAGGAGTCAGATACAACTTCGTGACTGAACAACAACAATTTTAAAATATTTATAATGAATTAATCAGGGTAATGGGGCTTCCCTGATAGCTCAGTTGGTAAAGAATCCACCTGCAGTGCAGGAGACCCCAGTTCGATTCCTGGGTCGGGACAATCCCCTGGAGAAGGGACAAACTACCCACTCCAGTATTCTTGGGCTTCTCTTGTGGCTCAGCTGGTAAAAAATCTGCCAGCAATGTGGGAGACCTGGGTTCGATCCCTGGGTTGGGAAGATCCCCTGGAGAAGGGGAAAGGCTACTCACTCCAGTACTCTGGCCTGGGTCGACGAGTCGGACATGACTGAGTGACTTTCACTTTCAATCAGGGTAAAAGACCTAAAAACAAAGAACTCAACATATTTCAACATTTTCATCACATTTAAAGTCCAAGAGTATCTCACATACACACAAGAACCACACGTATGTTTTTAATAAGGAAATTCTTTATGTAAGTAAGGCTATCAGATGAAAGAGGTCTTTAAACATGAAAGGTTTACTCCAGTCAGAAACCCTGCTATCTTGCTTCCCTGGTGGCTCAATGGCAAAGAATCCACCTGCTAACGCAGGAGACACAGGTTCAATCCCTGATCTGGGAAGATAACACATGCCGCAAGTACTGAAGTCCACATCCCTAGAGCCAGTGCTCCACAACAAGACAAGCCACTGCGCCGAGAAGCCCACACACTGCAACGAAGAGTAGCCCTGCTAGAAAAGCCTGAGTGCACCAACGAAGATCCTGCACAGCCAAAAATAAAGAAATACAATTAAAAACAAAAAAGCCCTGCTATCTCAAAAAGACACCATTTTTTCCTCCTGTTGGACAGGTAAGCACATGAACACATGAACAAAACTCAGTGTGGGTAAGGACATGGAAAACAGAACTCTGGTGAACTTCAGTTGGGGAGGGGTCTTTATTTACAGAGGGCAGTTTAGCCACAAGCACCTATATTTAAAATGTGTATCATCTTTGACCCAGTGGTTATACTTCAAAGAAGATAAATGAACAAGCATATAATGATGTAGGTACAGGGTTGTTTGACACACTATTATCCACTAGAAACCATCTAAACAGTCATAAAATGAATGACTCAAAGTATGGTGCCTCTAAATAATCAAATATTGTCAGTAAAATGATCGTATACAATTATACATGTCTTTTACAATTCATGTGTAGAGATACATAAAATATACTGCTGCATTAAATAAAAGACCAATTTACTTAAAAATCTGTATGTAAATACTTCTATATTCATAAATTTCTAAGTGGAGTTTCATCAAAATAATAATGGCAGTCATCTCTGGGTGGCAAGAGTTAGGTGTCATTGACGGAAATTTTTTCTCATTACTGCAAGCAAATTAACAACACATTTTCATGTAAGAAAATGAAGCGTTACAATCTCACCAAGTGGCTTCAAATCCCTTCAATTCCCTACTTTAAAATCAAAAGTTTTCACTGAACATTGCAAGTATGTATAATCACCAAACAGCTTACGGATTTCCACCTGTGGGATCTCCTTCTCAGCACCAGGCTTTAAAACAATGAGATAACGGAAATTTATTAAAGATTCAAGTCAAAGAAGTAAGGAAGCCAAATGACCTTATTCAGATAGCCCACATTTCTGGCATCCACCTTAAGAACCCCAGGTTCTATCAATTGACACACTCCTAAAACAACAATCTCCCTCTTGAATCTTCAGAAAGCAGGTATGGAGAGAAATTTTTTTTAAATAAGAGACACTTTCTTTAAAAAAAATTAAATCATAAAAAACTTACCTCAGTAAAAATGTTTAATTATTTTCCTGTCTCACATTCTCCTTCTTAGCACCTTTACTGGGAACCTAGAGAGGAAAAAAAGTTAAAATTACTTTTTATTGAACATCTACGGCATGCCAGGCAGGGTGGTAGGAGAAAGTCTCTCGGAGAACATCAAGTCTGAGAGAAATCAGAATGAATAAAATAGAAGTTACTAAAATGGGAAGATTGGGCAGAAAAGTGAGCAGGTTCAAGTGGAACTGAATAACTTTCCCTAAATGGTTCAAGAACCTATACCTATCTAACTGTATTCAACCTCACAGCAGGTGAAAAGCTAGATTAAGAACACTTGCCTGAGTCTCAGTGCTACCACTTCCTTGCTTGTCTGTTCCTGAGCAAGTCCATAAGCCCGTGTGCCTTGATTTCCCCAAGTGCCTAATAATAGGACTCAACTCCTAAGGCGGCTGAGGGTTACGTGAGATAATCCACATCACGGACTTTAAAACAGTGTCTGGGACATAATAAAATGTTTGATGAACGTTAGTTTTCACTTTTATTATTACTTGTTCTTATGTAACAAATCCATTTGCCTCTCACCACCTCTATCACTACATTATTACTATAATTATTGAGAAAAGCCATAATCCTTATCTTCAACATGCTTACAACGTACTGGGTGACAGAAGAATCACTCAGGCATATGACACAAGGCAAGTTCAATTCAGTCGCTCAGTTGTGTCTGACTCTTTGCAACCCCATGGACTGTAGCACGCCAGGCTTCCCTGTCCATCACCAACTCCCGGAGCTTGCTCACACTCATGTCCATCGAGTCAAAGAAAGATCTAAATCAATTATTCATTTATTTATTTAAAAACTTCTGAGTGTCTGCTCTTTTCCAGGTATTCTGCATTCTTTGGTGGACATGACAGTTTCTCTCCTCATAGCATCCAGGATATCAAGGCTAAGCTACAGGACAGACGAGCGACACGAGGAGACAGATCCTATTTTTTTATTGGGTGCGGGGCAGCACGTATTTGAACTGGCAGAATTAGGTAGCAGAATATCCTAAGTGGAAGGAATGGCATTATAGGAAACACGGGGCCTTTGGGGAAGGCTATGCAGCCTCTGGTCAGGGAGCATCCAAGAGGGCAACCAGCAGCAAGGTCAGAAAGAGAGGCAGGAGGGGCCTCAAATGCTGGGTTGAGTTTGTTCTTTTCTCAAGGACACTGATTATCCTACTCGGAGTGAATCACAGCCTACTTTTAATTTCAAGTCTGGTATCGTTTTATTACTTTTCTTCACAATGTCTTTCTTTTTTACCGGTGAGAGGGGAAAGAGGAAGAAGAAAAAGAGAACAGCAACCTCAATGCATGCTGCTGTTGGCAGTGACGGTGTTAGAAGCGGCACTAAGTGATCAATTTCACATTCTTCTTAATTCTCCGAACATTCTTACCAAGCCAGAATTGTTCCTTTTACTAATTAGGAAACCGAGGCTCAGAGGAGTCAAACAAATCCCCAGACATCCACTGAGCTCACAAATGCAGCTACAGAATTTAACTGCAAGCCTGACTTTCAAGGCTTTCTTTCTCGTCAGGCAAAAAAAGTATAAGGGATTCCGCAGAATTTAATGTTCGTTAAAAACTAATTAGAATTTCAAGGTATATCACCTTCTATACTTACACAGAAATAAACAGCCTTCATACAATCAAAACCACTTAGAAAAGATAAAGGGAAGACTTCACTTATAAAAGCATACATATATGTATATACAGGTATACACTTAAATATGAAATGAAAATGAAAGTTAGTCACTTTCGTGATCCCATGGACTGAGGCCCACCGGGCTCCTCTGTCCATGGAATTCTCCAGGCAAGACTATTGGAGTGGGTTGCCATTTCCTTCTCCAATACACATAAATACACACACATATAATAAATCTAGTTAAGAAATGGGAAAAACCTGTATGAGAAAAATTTGTGCTCTAGAAGGAGTCAGGAGTAAGACCAAACAAATGAAAAATTGCACGATGGTCTTGGAACGGAAAATTCACTATCGGAAAGATATCAATTCTCCCTATGTTAGTTTATAAATTTAACACGATCTCAACTTTTTTAAAGTGTTTTTCTTTTCTGGAACTGACAAATGATTCTAAAGTTCACATGGAAAAATAAACAAGCAAGAATGGCCAGGAAAATGAAGGGCAACAGGACAAACTAGTTTTACAAGGCATTAAGACATTTTATAAAACCAATAATGTGTATTTGTGCAGGAACAGAAAGACTTCATGGAACCGAACAGAAAGCCCAGAGAGCTCTCCCAGTATATCTGGAAATCCGGAATATAATGAAGGTGTACTGTATTCTGAAACAAACAGCTAAAAATTAATGGTAGCCATATGGATAAAGCTGAATCTGTCTATCACCCCTGAATACCAGAATAAATGCTAAACAGATCAAAGATTTAAGTGTAAAACTGAAACCATAAAGGGAAAAAAACCCTTAAAGAAAAAAAATGGGTGAAATCCAAATTCTTGGGAGGCCTTTTCATGACTCAAAATCCATAAAATATTAACTACTTAAAATTTAAAGAAAAAACTTTAAAGCTTTCTCTCTACCAAAACACATGAAAGTAAACTTTTGAAAAATGACAAGCTTGAGGAAACTGCAATTCACATCACAGAGGTCTGACTTAATTTATAAATTCCTAGAAATGGATAAGAAAAAAGGTAATTCAAAAGAGAAACGTGCAAAGGGCATGAACCAATAGCTCATAGAAAAGAAACAGCCTTTAAGCATATGAAAAGATGCTCAGCCTCCTTCATAATCAACGTAATGCACATTAAAGCCACAATGAGTTACCTTCCACCTTATTGGACTGATACGAATCCAAAGGCTGGTAATCAGCCTATTACAAGAGGCTGTGGAGAAAGATACCGGCAAGGGTTCAAAATGGTACAACCCTGAAGGAGGGCAGCATTTATCAAAATGTATAAACACACTGCTCACGGACCCAGCAATCCCACTTCTGGAAAGGTATCCTACAGATACACTTCACATATATGAACTGACATGTGCACAAGGTTATTCACCACAGGCTGTGACTGCAAGACTGGAAAACATTCAAGTATCCATCAACAGGGGTTAATTTCAATAAACTATGGCACAGGCCACATAATGGTATATCCTGCATCTGTTAATAAATGTTTTCTATATACTAACGTGGAAAGATGCTAAAGGTACACTATGGAAAAAAAAAACAGGGTCAGAATAATTTACGTAACATACTACACATAAAAGGAGTGGGTATATACAGTATACCAGTATTTGCTTTTATCTACACAAAGAAACAACAGACTTCTATAGGAAACAAATAGAAAACATTCTCTATGGCTGGAGACAGCATGTTAAACCAAGACAAAACTGGAAATTAGACTCCTCAAAATAGCTTTTTTAGTTTTTGAATCACATGAACATTTTATATATGCAAAAAGAATTTTAAAGTGTTAAAAATGTACTTCATAGGAGAAAGAGAAAGAGAACTACTTATCACCTAGAGTAAAAATCCAACACACATTAAAAGGGAATGTTTTCCTAAATTAGGAGTTTGAGATTAACAGATACACACTTGTACACATAAGATAATCAACAAGGACCTACTGTATAGCACAGGAAACCATATTCAATATCTTATAATAACCTAAAATGGAAAAGAATCTGAAAAAGAAAACATTATGTGTGGGTGTATATATATATATACATATATATACACACATATGTATAACTGAACCACTTCGCTGTATACCTGAAACACAACATTGTAAAGCAACTATATTCCAATTTAAAAAATAGTAAATAAAAACAAAAGAAGTTTTCTATGAATTAGATGTTAACAAGCAAATTTAGTGTGACCATCACTAAAAATCACAGAAGACAATGTTTAAGCTTTTCTTTAATCACGCTAAAGCACATTATAGTAATCTCTAAAAGCACTATTTCGAGCACAAGAAATCAGAAGAAAGAATAGAAAAAGTGCTATGCGGATGCTTTCGCCTAGTGGTTCTCAAAGTATGGTCCCTGGGCCAGCAGCATCAGCACTATCTGCTGCTGCTAAGTCACTTCAGTCGTGTCCGACTCTGTGTGCTGAGAACCTGTTAAAAGTGCAAATTCTCAAACCCCAGTCCAGACCCACTGAATCAGAAACTCTGGGAGTGGTAGGGAGCAGTTCTGGTGATAAGCACTCCAGTCTGAGAGTCAGTGATCTGGCCAAGAGCTTCTTTCTTACACATCTTCATGCATCACTTGAGGAGGATCTTGTTAAAAAGCAGATTTTGGTTCAGCAGTCTGGGGGTAAGCCCCAGAGCTGGCATTTCAAACAAGCTTCAAGAGGAGGCTAGTGTGCAGCTGGTTGAGGGAGCACACTTACAAAGAAAAGCTCAAATCCACCTGGAAGAAGGTATGCAGTCTTCAGTGGGTGAGTTTCCTACGAGACCTGCCCTCAGTAGAGTCCTTACACAGATTTCTAGGCTGGGGGACACCATGTAGCCTCCCATATAAATTCTCTCTTTAACATAGAATAAATATATTCAGTGAAAAAAGTGAAAGTTGCTCAGTCGTGTCTGACTCTTTGTGACCCCACAGATTGTAGCCCGTCAGCCTCCTCTGTTCATGGAATTCTCCAGGCAAGAATACTGGAGTGGGTTGCCATTCCCTGTTCCAGGGGATCTTCCTGACCCAGGGATTGAACTCAGTTCTCCTGCATTGCAGACAGATTCTTTACCATCTGAGCCGCTACATCTTACCAAAATAACAGTGAATTGCTGAAATTCAACTTAAGGATGTCTCATTTGAGGCAACTTTCATTTATAAGTGGACCTAGGAATCTTTCAGAATGGGGGGAAAAAAAGAAGGCATATTCATACATCTACCTGGTTATACTGTCTGATTACCTTTATTTCAAACATGAGCCACACATCTTCTCTCCATGAAAAATGATCAAGCAGTTTACTTCTAAACATTTTTTCAAATGGTTCTTATACTTACAAACACTGATTCTCCATTTGCTTCACATGGGAGAGAAATGTTTACAGGAATCTTCCAAGTAAAGAATTGTAATTTAGATGGAAGAACCTGGAACTGGTATGTATCTGCATTTTGCAAGTCATTCTTTGGACAAAGTTTTTGGTGTTAAACATTAATCAATGTGCTGAAATTTCTACATATCCCTATCTCACTGCATCTAATATGTCATCATTTCCATACACACTATTATTTTGTGTAACACTAAGAAAGAACAAAAGCTGCCAATTAAACCATGGCATGTCAATTTTAAGATAGTAGTCTATCTCAGACATGCATCTTAAAAATCAATGAAATGGCTTAACTATAAATCTCAGAGATATGTACATAATAAATCATGCATTTTCATCTATAGAGGCATGGATTTTTGTTCACTCAACAATTTGTCCCCATACCTAAACAGTGGAAAAGTTTCAACATCCACATAATATGACTTGGTTCATTTTTGTACAGGAGTATTTTTTAGAAAGGTAGTGATTAAAAAAACAAAAAAAGAGTGACCTCTTTTTACCATGGAACATGATACAGCTTGTGCAAAGGAATAAAAATTAATCATTCTTAATTTGGATAATTTTCCCATCTAGAAGTAGTCAATGTCTATCTCTAGGCAATTTAAAATACATCCTTCTATTCTGAAAACAACCTTATTTACATGTTTGTTTCCATAGCACCTTTCAAAAGTAACAAGCAAATGAACAACAAACATCTTACAGCAAAGCAGTCACTTTATCTATCCAACAGAAAGGAAAAATAAACTTTCTTTGTGGATTTAACAAACATTGAAGAAATTCATCATGTTACACTATAGCTGTATGATAGCTGGATTTGAACTTTCTTAACTCAATCTGCATTTTCCCCATGGCAGTAAGACTAATGCAGTTTCAAATGAAATCAGAATTTCTAACGAATCCTATCAAGAGCACAGAGGACAACGTAACTATAGTTCATTTTAATTTTCACTCTTGTTCAATATGCATTGACCAAATTCTCTAACATGGATATTAGTAAGCAGAAAGAAAGAATGGCCTCCCCTGTGGTTCAACGGTAAAGAATCTGCTTGCAAGAGACACAGGCTGAAGATCTCCTGGAAGAGGGTACGGCTACCCACTCCAGTACTCTTGCCTGGAGAATGCCATGGACAGAGGAGCCTGGTGGGCTACAGTCCATAGATTTGCAAAGAGTCGGATATGACTGAAGCAACTTAGTACACATGCAGAAAGAACAGGGAAAAAAAGGTTTCCAACAAAAACTAACTGCATGTGTAAATACATCATATCGGCAAACTATAAAATATAAATTACGTATCATCATTCATGTAGTATCTACAAATTTGTAACAGTGGAAAAAAGATGGTATTTAATAATACAATAAAAATATTCTTATCATTTTGTGTTCAAAAAAAAAAATTGTCAGTTAAATTCTGCCCCCTTCCCTGCTATAACTGAGTCTACAATTTAGAGTCACTCTCAAGGGAACTAGTCCTTGAGACATGTGTGGTCCTGACATGTTTAGTTATCAAAGTGATTGGGGTACACCACTGGCATTTACAGCTTGGGAGCCAAGATGCTTGAACTTCTCACAATGCATGGGCTAGATCCACATAATGAAGATTTATCCTGGTCCTGAGACTTTTCAATGACCAGCCAAATTAATCACCTTAACTGGCCTTACTTCAGAACATAACACTAAATATTTTACAAGAAATTATGGAAAAACCCTAGTAATTTAAGAGACGGTAGCTAAAGTGAGGTAAGTTGAGACTGAATGACTAGGGTCTGAAAATTAGTGACTATTTCCACACACCAGGCATTAACTCAACATATAACTGCAGTGTCTCAACACTGAGCTTATCTACACTATGTGAGATACTGCCACAGAATCAAACAAACAAAAACCCTTCAATCTAGCTAAAATTTTATTCATTATCAGAGAGAAGCAGTAGGAATCCAGCATGGTGCCTCAAAGCAGCAGTATTTCAAAGCTTGCAGCACAAAAGATGCCCTACAATGTTGTTTGAAAGTCTGGCATTCATGGAAGGGCTATATTAGTATTATTTACATGTTGACTGAGATAGTCTGTACTTTCTCTAGTCCTGTTACTCCTAACTCAATCTAGGCGTGTATCTTCATAATCATAAATAAGTTATTCCAACACTTAAGGTGTCCTCCACTCCCGTGTCTACCTAGACCTCTAATCTTTCCTTTCCCTGTATGAAATAGCTCCTGACATTTTTACCTCTCCTCAACCCAAGCTTATTCACTAGAAGCAAGTAGGAGCAGTCCAGTCCACAGCACAGCAGTAACGTGCTAGACGTGATGTGGCAATGCATGTCACGTATTGTTCTTTTATTTCTAACATTTAAATCGGAGCATCACAGTGGTTTTCAATTACGTATGGAGGTAGCTTTTATTTCTGATGAATTTCATTGGAGCTGTAAAGGGGGCTTTACAAACAGTTGCTGCAAAGGGGAGGGGCCTTGGTTCTGACAAAGTTGAGCACCTCTGCTCCAAAGAGTGGAATCACGTGCTGAACAAAAAAAAAACAAAAACTTTCCTTTGCTTAAAGCAAACCCTGGGCTCCAATATTCCACTTCCATTGATCGGACATCCCACCCCGGACACACACCGCTGCTTTTAAGCCCACTTCTGCCCTCACACAGGGCCAAAGCAAAGTTTTTGTCCATTTCAGGAACAGGGACCCTTTGGGGAAGCTGACAAAGGCCGACGACTCTCCTCCAAGAAACTCCTGTGCCAAGCTGCATTCAATTAGGAGGGGGGGGGGCAGACACACCCTCTGCAGCTCAAACGGGACCTGAGCATTCGAGCCCTAAAACCCCGCGAGTGGGGGCGGGGAGAAGGATGGGAGGCAAGGACGGGGCGGGGCGCTGGAGTCGCAGTGCCCGGGTGTGAACCCCGACTCCACCGCGTCCCAGCGGCGTGACCCTGGGTAGGGCGCTTCACCTCTGCGTGCAGCCCCGAGCGGAACCGCGTAAGTGCGGGCAGACGGTTAAGGCTCACTGAACGGTGTTGCCGCGCCCGGCAGCGCCGCGTCCACCCGCGCCAACGAGCCGCCGGGGGAAACTGAGGCGCGCCCCGCGGTCGCACTCGCGTTCGGACGCGGGCTGCTAGGGGACTGGCCCGGCCGCCCCGCGGCCCCGGCCCGGCCGCCCCGCCCCGCCGCGCCGCGCCGCGCCCGCTCGGGTCCCGGGACAGCGCGGACCGGGCGACTCCGCTGCAGCCGCGGGGCCGACTGAGGGCCGCCCGCCCAGAACGCGGGCCGCCCGCCCGCCCGCCCGGCCGGCTCCCCCGCCTGGCCCTCGGTCTCCGCCGCTCTCACCCGCTCCTCAGCCCCAAAGGCAACCGCCGCCGACCGCAGCTCACCTCCCGGGCCGCCGCCGCCGCCGCCGCCGCTACCGCCGCCGCGCGCGCGATCTCGCGAGACTTCGCTCCCCTCCGCGCTCCCCCGCCCTCCTCGCGGGGCGAGCGGACCCCGGGCTGGAAACAGCTGGACGCCCTTCTCAGGAGCGGGCCCCTAGCCTCGGGGTTAAGTCTAGGCGGGCTCGCGACCCCGCGTCCTGGTCCCTGCGTCAGTCCCGCCCACCTCCGTGAAGGCGAAGGGTTAAATGCCAGGTGCGGGTCGGCCGCCTCTTTCTCACCTGGCCGGCCGAGTGCGCGTGCGCATGCGCGCGCCCGGGGCCCTGGACCTTCGAGCCTTTGCAAAAGCTCTGACCACAGTGACAACAGTAATCCCTGCAGCCAGTCTTGGAATGCTTCCTGGGTGCCGAGTACTTCTAAAACTTCCTGGGTCCTCACAAGTTCCACCAAGAAGTGGGTGTTACCATCCTCTCCTTTCCAGAGGCGATAAAACGGAGGCTTGGCCAGGTTAAGAACTACCTCTGGGTCACGCAGCTAGGAGTGGGCATCCGGGGTTGTCTGTTGCTCAAACCGAAGCCCCGATTTCCCGCCTCCATGACGATCCCCAGGCCCTGTCCCTGTTTCTTCTTCCGCTGAGGGCGCCAAATCTCAGCCCTTCTTTACTTCCCTCCCACGGTTCACGCGCTCCTAGGAGGGCAGTAGCTACAGTCCCTCTGGTTTTATAGAGCTGCTGTCAGCAAAATGGTTCTCCCTCATTACCCGAGCTTCCTAAGGCCTCCCTGTGCCAGACCGTGTCTCCTCTTTAGACTGGTGGCGTTTTGATGATAGCACGGTAGGATGGGACACAAGACATAGAACCAGAGTGTATTTACATGGATGTTAGGGGGCTCAAAGGAAAGTGTGACTTCTTCCTGGGGATAAAATCTTAACCTTACATAATTGTTTCTAAAAAAAAAAAAAAAGACAGGCTAACAGTTATTGAGGGCATTTCAAGGTCACTACCAATATTCTTCCGAGTCAAGTCATAGGAAAATGGAGACTCAAGATGAAGAAATTGGCTCAAGTCTCCACTGTAAGATGGGGTTTGAACCAGGATCTGAGTCCAGAACCCAGTACTGCCTTGCACTAAAGGGACTAGCTGGGGAACAAGCTGCTGTAAAATCGAAAGCCTTGGAGGTTCTAGCTATTCCTTTACCTTGTATGAGGGCCTGCAGGGGCTTGCCCAGCCCACCTGACAGTCAAATCCATCTCAGCAAACACTGGCCTGCCCACCCTGCAAGCCTGCCCAGTCCCTCTAGAAATAACACTGCTTCCTGCAGGCCAGAGATTATAGATACCCTCCAGGTTCAATTCAGTTCAGTCGCTCAGTCGTGTCCGACTCTTTGCATCCCCATGAACCGCAGCACGCCAGGCCTCCCTGTCCATTACCAACTCCCGGAGTTTACCCAAACTCATGTCCATTGAGTCGGTGATGCCATCCAGCCATCTCATCCTCTGTCGTCCCCTTCTCCTGCCCCCAACCCCTCCCAGCATCAGGGTCTTTTCCAATGAGTCAACTGTTCGCATGAAGTGGCCAAAGTATTGGAGTTTCAGCTTCAACATCAGACCTTCCAATGAACACCCAGGATTGATCTCTTTTAGGATGGATTGATTGGATCTCCTTGCAGTCCAAGGGACACTCAAGAATCTTCTCCAACACCACAGTTCAAAAGCATCAATTCTTCAGCGCTCAGCTTTCTTCACAGTCCAACTCTCACATCCATACATGACCACTGGAAAAACCATAGCCTTGACTAGATGGACCTTTGTTGGCAAAGTAATGTCTCTGCTTTTTAATATGCTGTCTAGGTTGATCATAACTTTCCTTCCAAGAAGTAAGCGTCTTTTAATTTTGTGGCTGCAATCACCATCTGCAGTGATTTTGGAGCCCAGAAAAATAAAGTCAGCCACTGTCTCCCCATCTATCTGCCATGAAGTGATGGGACCGGATGCCATGATCTTAGTTTTCTGAACGTTGAGCTTTAAGCCAGCTTTTTCACTCTCCTCTTTCACTTTCATCAAACATCACCAAATCCACCTGATGAATGAAGTGAATGAAAGAAAGGAAGGGAAATCACAGACGATGGGTGGTGACTAGTTTCCAAGCACTGTACCAGGTGCTGTCCATTCATTATCTAATTTCCATTAGGAGGGAGGTATGTGTTCCCATTTGCAGATAAGGAAACAAGGGCCTAAGGGTACATACAGGTGCTAAGTGGGAGGGCTGGGGTTCCACCAGATCAGTCTGTCCCAGGCCAACAAACTTTGGCCTCAGTCACCAACAAGTTTCTCCCCAGACTCAAAAGCCTGTATCTTCATACAGCTGAAAAGTTAGATAACTCCTGAGATCAGGACTCCAATCTAAGATATCATTTATATCTGGGTGGACTGTGCCTTGATGTTCTCCTCTAAAATAAAGATGTAAATAGGCTGTTAGGAAGAGACACCCAGTTAGTGTACGTGGAGCATGTCCAAAAAGTCCCTTAAAGTGAAAGTGAAGTCGCTCAGTCGTGTCCGACTCTTTGCGACTCCGTAGACTATAGCCTACCAGGCTCCTCCGTCCATGGGGTTCTCCAGGCAAGAATACTGGAGTGGATTGCCTTTTCCTTCTCCAGGGATCTTCCCGACCCAGGGATCAAACCCTAGTCTCCCGCATTGCAGGCATACGCTTTATCCTCTTGAGCCACCAGGGAAGCCAAGCACTCAGTAAATTATAGCTATTATTACATAGGTAGGCTGTTTATTTTATTCTTTCCCTATCTCCCAACGTAAATTCCAAATCAATTTGGAGGATGTGGTCTTATCTGCTCAGACATGGGAATAAAATTAGTTTCTAGCACACCTGAAACAATCTAGTGCTTTTTAGGGGATGAACTTACCCCCACCCTTCCTCCTGATGGTGGAAAGAGACCTGAAGACTCTCCTGGAGCTTTGATGTGCTCTCCCTTCCCAGTTTCCTGGGTGACTGGCAACCTGTTTTATAAAAGGCTCCCCTTATACAGGAAAAGCCACCCAATATTTTTAAGTGGTTAGCAAAAAGAAAAAAGAAATGTTTAAGCTGAAACTTGGTAAGAGAATTTTGGTGAGGTTGGGGGTTAATATAACCACTATGATATCATGAGGAAAGTTTTTATAGGAATTGAAGCTGCCACCACCCTCAGGCCACAGTACCGTAGGGTAGGTTTCTACCCTGATACAAGGCACGTCACATGTTCCCATCAATGACAACAGCTCAGCTCACCCCAAAGTGATCCTCACAGGGCAGGGATGGATGAAACAGGATCCATGGAGGGCATTACAGATGCACCAAAAAATTCTGGGTGATTCCAAAATATTTACACCTCTAAGGGTTTAACCTGTGGTTTCCAGAAAGCACTATTAAAATGTCTTTGATCCAAGAGTAACTTAATAAATGCCCATAATGGGATTTGTTTCATGCTCATTCACTCAATAAAAACTTAAGCAGTTAAATGCCAATTACTGTGTTAGTAGCTGTGAGCAAGACACAGTCTAGGCTCTCATCACATTGATGGTCTAAAGGGAAGAGGGATGTTAATTTAATAACTGAACCAATAAATGTTGAAATATTATGTGATAAATAGAATGAAAAAGAAGAGCAAATGACCGGAGAGAAATAAAAAAGCCTGAATGGAAGGATAGGAAAGAACTTGGTTTGAATTTGAGTTCTGAAGAGTGCATTATCATGAACTAGGCAATGAGGAAAGAAGAGAACAAGGAATAGGAGATAAGAATGGCTCAGCAAGGAACAGATGAGGGTGGGAAACTGGGAGATTAGGGTGGACTGGGGCCTTACGAAGTATCTCAGGGACTTCAATGATGGTCCAGTAGCTAAGACTCCACGCTCCCAATGCAGGGGCCCTGGGTTCAATCTCTGGTCAGAGAACTAGATTCTTCATGGCACAACCAAGAGTTCACATGCTGTAACTAGAGACCCCGCATTCCCCAACAAAGGCCTGGCACAGCCAAATCTAAATGAATATATACATACATACATATATATATATATATATATATAAAGGCATCTCAGGCAGGTACATACTCTGAGCACGTGGGGACAGTGGAGAGGAGAGAACCCAACTGGAGATGAGAGAGTGTCATAGACAATGCCATTGGTCTCCACATACCCATCCTTCCCCACTGGGCAATCCAAGCTCATTATCTCCAGCCAATCTGTATTTGAGGAAATCTCACATCATATGAATACATCCCACCACCTGAGTGTAGAAATCAGGATGCAAATATCCTGCTTCCCTTGCGACCAGGACAAGGAGTATGACACAGGCTCTGCTGGCCAGAGGTACCACGTGAAGCTGAGCCTCGTTTCTGTTGATGTGACCAGTGGCCAAAGTGACCAGCTTTGGAGGTGGCAGTTGCAGGGCCGAGCTCCCAGTGGAGAAGCCACATGAGAGCTGACGGCAGTGGTGGTCGTGGTGACGGCAAACTCAGGCAGGCTGATGGTTAGCTGATTGGGCCAGGCGTGCAGTGTGGTTTGGGGCATTTTTCCTAGAAGCTTGGCCTCAATTTCTTTCCTCCAGCCCTCCTGATGATTCTGTGGGAGACCTAACATCCTTTATTACATTCCCCTTTCTGCTTAAATCACACAGCATTTCTACCAAGAACGCTGACCTCTCACAGGCTGAAGCTGGCTGGAGCCAATGAGACTTGGAGAAAGACTCGCTGGGGCTGTGTGAGAGGAATCTTCTCTACTGGAAGAAAGAGCCCCAGGAAACCAGCTCGATCTTGATAACATTCCTTAGGCAGGTTGACAGGGAGTCCATTGGACCCAGTCATGTAGTCACCTATGTCTTGGAATGTATGGCCATTTGGAATCTATGGCTGGTTACCCACAACAGAAGCGAAAGCTGGGAAAGTGGTTAATTGATAATAAAAGAACCACAGTCTCCTAGATGTTGACAGGAGATTGACCTTCATTACGAGATATAAGGGAAACAAAATGATCTAATGTTAACTGTCCAGTCCTCTACAAGAGCTCTTTTTAGTAACAGGTCAAAATGTATATAATAGATGTCTTGGGTATGTGGGTCTCTGCTGGTGTCTGTGCCAGACGCTGTCTCTGTTACTTTCTGACTTTAAATAAAACTGTTAGACTGGTGCAAAGACCCAAGCTACTGTGTTCCTTTGATCTCGGAGTGGATTCTTCCCTTTGAAGATCACGAACCCATAGCCAACACTGAATATCACGGAACACACTCCCTGCCTGGCTTGGAATCTCAGTTGCCATCAACAATTTCCACAACTGAGGGATATGATAATGTCTGCATGGCACAGCAGAGAAACCAAAAGATCTGGGTCCTCGACTACATCACAAAGCTGCTAGACTGATATCAGACCGGTAAGGCCCTGGACATCTTCTCTGTGCTAACAGTGCTCAGTCACTCAGTTGTGTCCAATTCTTTGCGAACCCATGGACTGTAGCCCACCAGGTTCCTCTGTCCATGGAATTTCCCATTCAAGAATACTGGAACTGGTTGCCATTTCCTACTCCAGGGGATCTTCCCAACCCTTGTATCGAAACTGTGGCTCCTGCGGCTCCTGCATTGGTGGGCAGATTCTTTACCACTGAGCCACCTGGGTAAACCCCTCCCTGAGCTAATGCATGAGGTCAAATCAACCTGAGTTGGCTTCTCTGTTCTTTGCAGCCCAAACATTCACAATGATGCAGGGAAGAAAGAAGCAACTTATGGAGAATAGACACACATCTTTCCTGGGTGTGTCAGGAACCACCCAAATCCAGGGAACCTTTGTCTACCAGCCTCCTTCACCCTCACCCAATATCAGCCCCACTCAGGCAAGCCCTGAGTAAAAGTCGCTCAGAAGTGTCCAACTCTTTGTGACCCAGTGGACTATACAGTCCATGGAATTCTCCAGGCCAGAATACTGGAGTGGGTAGCTGTTCCCTTCTCCAGGGGATCTTCCCAACACAGGGATCGAACTCAGGTCTCCCGCATTGCAGGCGGATTCTTTACCAGCTGAGCCACCAACCTGGCCCCAAACACTTCATTCCAGAAAACACATTCTTACATTGCCCTTCCCAGCCTTGGCCTGTCTCTTTGAAGGGCACCAAGTGATTCTGTCACTTGCCCAGCTCACACATCTGGTAAGTGGCAGAGCTGAAGGTCTGGAGGCAAGCCAGATCCCAGACTTTTAACCACTATGTTTAATGCCATGCCCCATCCAGTCTCATTCCATTAAAAAAGATAAATAAAAGAGTGTGGCCTTTAGCCAGGAAAAGAAGAACAGGTGAAGAGCTCAAGTTCAGCTCTATATTTGCTATATGGCCTTGAGCAAGCTTCTTAAGACTCACTTTTAAATGTAAATGAAATTAATGATGCCAGCCTCATAGAATCTGGCAGTTATCTGTATGGTTCACCCATGACCTCTGGCTCCCCACCTTCTGAGCACACAGTGGAACCCACTTCCCGGACCCCTGGGTTGGGGTCACGTGAGTAGTCCCAGCCAAAGAATGTGAATGGAGGGAACATGTGTCACTTCTGGGTTGCTGCTCTGTTGAGCAGAGCCCCCAGCCTATCCATCATGGACACAAGATGTGAGCAAAAACCAAACCATTATTGTTGGCAGTTGATGGTTGTCAAAGCACATACTAGCCTATACTGATCGATACATATAGTATGGTCATTTTCTCATTTACTCAAGAAACACTTCTCTGTTGTGGTTCAAACCCCAATGGACAAGACAGAAAGTGTAGGCAGCAGTCCTGAAGGTTCTGGTGCAATATATCTGAAAAGGGGCCCAGTCCTCTGCTTTTATCCCTCCAGTGATTCTGATGCACTGGCAAGTCTGAGACCCTTGCATTACTATTGCCCCAACATATGATGGTAGAGTAGCACAGGGTCCTCACCCTTGAGGGCCACAGAGACTAGAGACAACAGCTACAGAGAGAAAAGTTACAATGCAAATATGGTTTTGTGATCTGAAATCTGTAATATTAAGTGAGTATATAGGAACTCTCTGAACTAGGGGGGCTTCCTTGGTGGCTCAGTAGGTTAAAGAATCCACCTGCCCTGCAGGAGATGCAGGAGACCTGGGTTCAATCCCTGTGTCAGGAAGATCCCCTGGAGAAGGAAACGGCAACCCACTCCAGTATTCTTGCCTGGCAAATCCCAAGGACAGAGAAGCCTGGAGGGCTACAGTCCATGGGGTCTCAAAGAGTCGGACACTACTTAGCAACTAAACCGCCACCACTGTGAGCTATATAGTTGTATGTGTAGTAGAAAGTAAGTGTGCATCCTGGCAAATTCATCCATCAATGGTGTGACCCAAGATGGGTTACTTGGACTTCCCATTTCCTCATCCTAATATACACAGTATTATTTGTCTCCGTTTTCCAAATATGAACATCGAAACTCAGATGTTCTAAAACATTGCCCATGATCACACAGGTAGTAACAAAGGCTGAACTGGAATTCACACCCAGGTTCTTCTGTATCTAGACTCCACGTTCTTAAACACTGGGTATAGCTGGTTCATGCAAGGCCTCTGCCTGTCTCTCCAGCTATAGCTCTTCACCTAGAACTCTTTTCCCCTTCCCCTAGAACCCTAGCTTCTAGCCACACCAAACTACTTGCCATGCTCACCCACTCTGTATTTCACACCTCAGTTCTCTGGCTCCTGCTCTCCCTCTGCCTGGCTTGCCTTTCCTCTCTTCCAACCACCCTGTCTCCCAATACTGGCCAAATCTTTGTATCCTCATTTGCAGGACCCAGCCTCCATGCTTGACCATCCCCCACAGCATGGTCCTACATATGGCCCTACGTATGGCCCTGCAAGTGCCTCCTGCATTAGATTGCAGCCTGTGGAAGGAGGGCCCTTCACTTCCCTTCCCTAGGCTGTCTGATTAGCATTGTGGGCCCTTGTGCTAAAGCTTCAGCCACAACCACCTGAATACTTAGCTCAGTGAAACCAAAGCCCTGCAGCTTACAAGCCAGACCCTCCCAAGAAGACCACACAGCGAAGTATTTCAGAAAGCAGGTTTGGGGTTCTAATCTAGCCACTTTGTAGCTCTGTAACTGCAATCCCCATCTGTAATATCTTGTGAGGCCTCAATTTCTTAGATGAAAAATGGGACTAATGACAGTACCTGCCTCACAGTTGCTGTGAGAACTCAATGAGATATAATGTATACAGTAAATTTATGCACAACTGGGCTTCCATGGTGGTCCACTGGTGACGAATCCACCTGCCAACGCAGTGGACACGGGCTTAGTGCCTGGTCTGGGAAGATCCCACATGCCACAGGGCAGCTAAGGCCCTGTACCACAACTATTGAGCCCACGCTTTAGGGCCTGTGAGCCAAAACTACTGAGCTGGAGCACCTCAGAGCCCTTGCTCCACAACAAGAGAATCACCACAATGAGAAGCCTGAGCAGCGTAACTAGAGAAAGCCGCCATGCAGCAACGAAGACCCAGCGCAGCCAAAAATTTAAAAAATAATAGTAATAAATAGAATTTTTAAATGTATGCACACCTCCTGGCTCATAAGGAAGAACTAGATTAATTTCCAGTCAATTTCATCACTGTTATCATTGTTGTCATCGTCTCCTTATTATTACTATTACTACAACTCAGCATGTCCCCATGGCTATCATTGTTAATATTGTTACTCACCACATCCTCCTCCGTTCCCACCAGCCCTAAGTGACTTTGCTGAGCATTCCTTCCAAGAACAGACAGTAACCTTAGAATTCTTAAAAACGATTCTTCATTGTCCCATTGACGGTTCAGCGCCCGCAATGACTTAGCATCCTGGGCACCCTCTGCTTAGTCGACTCTTGAGGAAGTCTATGGTTGCCAGTACCCTTCCAACCAGGCTTCCTGGATACAGCTAAGAAAATATGGGCTATCCTGAGGCTCTCTCTCACTGACTTGACATCATCGCCCTCCGGGTTCATTCTGGGTTCATTTCGGGTTAGACCAGACCGCTGCGAAGGTGTTCCCTCCTCTGGCCATGAGATTGGCAGAATCCCAGTCAAATAGGCCTGTGGGCTTCTGGAATTGTTGATAACACCAAAAGGAATAATACTTCCAACAGGCTTTTGTTTTTCCCCAGAGGGAGCTAAAAGAGTCAGGCTCTTGAGTTTCAAATAAAAAAATGCTTCATATGCCATCAGAGTGAGCCACCCTTGCTCTTCCTCACATATTCGGAGGGTGGAGGGCAAAACATGGGTTTTCAGCAAAGAATTCCTTGAGGTTTCATGCTGAACAACTCCAAGCTGTTATGAAAGGACGGAAAAACAGAACATTCCCCCACACCCGACATGTTACAGGAACAGAGAACGGAAGAGGAAAACCAAACCTCAGACAACAAAATTTTTAAAAATGTAAAGTTGGCTTTTCTGATTGAGAAGGTTCTGAAGACCCAGCCATGAATGGTTTCTGCTGGGATCTGCATGTAAGTGAAAATTCACAAAGTCTGTGAAAGTAGAAATACAGATTAAGAAGTCAGAGGGAAAGGGGACAGCATTGCATGTTGGGAGGGGCAGGGGGCAGAAATCAGTGAGGAGATAAGAGGGCAGCCAACAAGAGGCAAAGGGTTTCCAGAAGCCAGAACAGTGGTCAAGGTAGGAGGACCACGGGGTGAGTGTTTTCTCCAGAGAGGGAAAAAAAATTAGGCAAACTTTTTTTTTTCCAGAACCATATTGATATACAACTGCTCGAATAAAATTTGCATTCCCATCTGACTCATTTGACTGGAACAATGAGCTCACATTCCAGATCCTCGGCTGACCCTCCTGCACCCCACTGCTGATAAAGTGTGTAATTAGTGCTTTTTGCATTAAGAAGGACCATGAATTCTACTGGGTTCTCTTGGTCTAGCTTCTCACAGCAACATGTAACATTCAGTGCTGTATTCTCACATCAGTCATTTCCAGGGGAGAAAAGAAGAGTACAGGGATGAGAAGGGAACATTTTTCACAATTTATCAAGCTCTTTGATAAAAAAAACAAATGAAGTTAAAACTCAGGAAAGTTACAAATAAGGAGGGAGACATGAATGACCCTATGGTGATGAACTGAAATCAGTAGTATCAGTATGAACTAAAGTTTAAAAAAATAGATATAAATATAGAAGTGTGTGTGCGTGGATTAGTATACACCATATATCTCCAAACTCTGAACACTGAAAAGACCTAGAAGCAAAGAATCCCCAGAAGCAATGAGCACACTTACCACCCAGATCTTGGTTTCTAAACACCATTCTTCAGTGAAAGGAACCAGGGCTCCTTGGAGAAGTGGTTGATTCCAAAGCTGGAGCAAGGAAAATACAAGATGAGCCTGGAACACCATGTATTGCCAGAAAATAGAGAATTGCTCAAAAAAAAAAAAAAAAAGGCTGGGGGCTTATTAAGGATATAGGAGCCAGCCTGAAATAGCTATCAATGGTCAAAGCTGGAATGATTGGAGCAACAAAATAATGATAGTATTGGATTATAAGCCATAGAATAAAATAAATACCCGTGAGTCTATATTGGTGGAAGGAAGGGAGTCTTACCTTAAAGAAGAATTACAGTTAATAAATGTAGAAGGAATGAGGGAGATAAAAAATCACCACTAGAATACCACAGTAATAGTCAGGGGGTGGGATCAACTGTCTGGAGATGGTGGGAACGCTTTCGTCACGGCAGCCGGGCCAATCTCTGAGTGGAACCAGGATGCCACTGTGTACGTGGGGGGCCTCGATGAGAAGGTTAGAGAACCACTGCTGTGGGAACTATTTCTCCAGGCAGGGCCAGTAGTGAACACGCATATGCCAAAGGATAGAGTCACTGGTCAGCACCAGGGCTATGACTTTGTGGAATTCTTGAGTGAGAAAGATGCTGACTATGCCATTAAGATCATGAACATGATCAAACTCTATGGGAAGCCAACAAGGGTGAACAAGGCATCAGCTCACAGCAAAAATCTGGATGTGGGGACCAACATTTTCATTGGGAACCTGGACCCAGAGACTGATGAGAAGTTGCTTTATGATACTTTTAGAGCCTTTGGGGTCATCTTACAAACCCCTAAGATTATGCAGGACCCTGACACAGGCAACTCCAAAGGTTATGCCTTTATTAATTTTGTCTCATTTGATGCTTTGGTGCAGCGATTGAGGCCATGAATAGGCAGTACCTCTGTAACCACCCAATCACTGCGTCCTACGCATTCAAGAAGGACTCCAAGGGCGAGTGTCATGGCTCAGGCACTGAACAACTTCTGGCAGCACAGAACCCACTCTCCCAGGCTGACTGGCCTCATCAGCTGTTTGCAGATGCACCCCCTCCTCCATCAGCTCCCAATCCTGTGGTATCATCATTGGGGTCTGGGCTTCCTCCACCAGGCATGCCTCCTCCTGGCTCCTTCCCACCCCAGTACTGCCTCCTGGAGCCCTTCCACCTGGGATACCCCCAGCCATGCCACCACCACCTATGCCTCCTGGGGCTGGAGGACATGGCCCCCCATCAGTGGGAAGCCCAGGAGCTGGACATCCTAGACATGGACGCTCACATTCTCACCCATTTCCACCAGGTGGGATGCCCCATCCAGGGATGTCTGAGATGCAGCTGGCCCTCATGGTTTAGGGCACATCCATGCTGAGTCCCCTGGCTCTGGGGGGCAGCCACCACCCTGACCACCACCTGGAATGCCTCATCCTGCCTCCTCCAGTGGGTATGCCCCCCCCCGAGGGCCTCTGTTTGGCTCTACCATGGGTCACCCATGTCCTATGCCTCTGCATGGTATGCATGGACCTCCTCCACTGATGCCCCCTCATGGATACACTGGCCCTCCACGACCTCCACCCTAGAGCTACCAACGGGGTAGCACCCACTCCTTCACCCAGACCCACTCCCCAGCCTCCAGTTCCTCCTCGAGGCCCACTTCGAGGCCCTCTCTCTCAGTGATTTCTCATTGTCTTTCCTCCTGTTGTAGCCTCCCAATATCTATTCACTTACTTGGACCAATCAGAGTGGCTATAGCTCCGAGGGGCTAAGGTGCTAATCCCGCTCAGGCCTTTCTTTTGTAAGAGGTTTTATTTTATTTTATTTTTTCTATGTTGGCCCTAAGTGTTTTGCAAACACCCAGAGAAAATTAAACTAAACTCCTTGTTAAAAAAAAAAAGAAAAAGGAATACTATAGTAATAACTGCCTCAGGTAAAGTCCACAGGTGGACACTAAAATTTAAGTGGGCAAAAGTGTGAGGCGAAACAGGATGGTCTCAAAGTATTTCCCTCCAAATATTTACTAATTACAAAGGATGAGTAGGAGGTAGACATGCTAAAAATGGAGAAGAACCCCAAGCAGAGGGGACACCATGTACAAACCCTGAGCCAGCAGAGAGCTTGGGTGTTTGAGGAGATGGGGCCCCGACCACCAGGAACCCTAGGCCATAAGTTGACTTGGAAGAGAATCCTAAACCCATGGCATCATCCATCACTGCAACTACCACCGCATTTCACATTGGCCCTCCCAACACCCACCCCTACCCAAGAGTGGTGAATAAAACCATCACCAACTCTACCACCAGGTCAATGCCCTGCTCCAAATGTAACAACAGAGTATAATCATGTGCTGTGCTCTAAATGTTTGTGTCTCCCCCACTTCCCAAATTAATACGTTGAACTCTAACCCTCAGTGGGATGTTGTTAGGGAGTGGGCCTTTGGGAAGTGCTTAGGTCATGAGGGTGGAGCCCCCATGGATGAGATTAGTGCCCTGATAACAGAGAACCCGTTATGCTCCCCCACCCCTTTCACCACATGAGGGCACAGTGAGAAGTCAGTGTCTGTGAACCTGGAAGCGGGCTGTCACCAGACCCTGAATCAGCCAGCACCTTGATCTTGGACTTCCAGACTTCTGAACCGTGAGCAGTAAATATTTGGGAGTTACCCAGTTTATGCTATTTTTTTTATAGTGGCCAGAACAGACGAAGACAGTATTGTAAGGCTGTGTGAGGGCGTGGGGCATAAGTCACATCAGTGGTGAAATCAATCTCTCTGCTGCTCTTTTCCTTCACAAAATCTGATCCGAGAGGAAGAGGCCAGATTGGAAGGTCTGTTCCTTAGCAGAGCATGTCTGTGAGAGAAGAGACATGCAAGGCAACATCCAGAGCAGAGCTTGAGATTAGGAAGCTGAGAAGAAGCTGTTCTTTTAAGGAAAAAAAAAAATAGTTGAGGGACTCCCTGTTGGTCTAGTGGTTAAGACTCTGCACTTCCAATGCAGGGGAAATGGGTTTGATCCCTGGTCAGGGAACTAAGATCCCACATGCTGCACAGCACAGCCAAAAAAAAAAAAAAAAAAAAAAAAAAGGAAGAATATTGGGGGTGAGATGGGGGGAAAAAGAGGGGAAGAGAAGGATGTTCAGGGGACTTGGATGGAAGACACCGAGTACACATTTATCAGTTGTTTGTATTGAAAACCACTTCCAGACCCCAAGACCCTTGTAAAGTCTACCACACACTCAGATCTGTGTCTGGATATGTGTCTGTGTGTCCATCATGTGTGTAACTGTATGTGTGTCTAGATGAATCTATGTGTCTTTGTGTGTGTGTGAATGCTCTGCGTATCTCTGTGTGTCTGTGCACGTTACTATCTGAGTCTATGTGTATCTCTACGACTGCTTAGGCATGTCTGTTTCTATCTGCCTTGGTTTGTGTTTGTGTGTGCCTTTGTGTATACGTGCATGCTGGAAATCACAGCAAGGGGTTAAGTGCCTGCAGAGTGAAGACAAAGTATTTGCCACAAGACCCAGAGGGAGAAAGAAAAGTCTGCTGTGACAGGAGGCAGTTGAGGCCCAGGTGACAGTGTCAGGCCCCAGAATCCGATGACATCTTTGCGAGAACACTGGAATTGTTCTGGGATTTGGAATGTGGGTGGGGGTGGCAAGTCAGGTCAATACTGTCTAGAGACTTCAGATGGCAGGATGACCTACCTCCAAATCGGCACCTGGCGTCTCATGTGTTATCTCCATTTTGCAGCTGAGAAAACCAAGTCTCACCGCTAATACTTTCATGGGACTGAAGAGCCTCCAGAGGCCTTTGGGTGGCTCACCCAGGCTGGTGGCTATCTTATCAACATAAATATGACAGCAGGGAAAGTGTCAATTTCCTGTTTGGTAGACATCTTAATCTTTGTTACCTATTTTGGAAGTGAAATAGGAAGTGTCCAACTTATTAGAAACTAACACTGAAGCCCTTTTGAGGTTTTAAAAAATTCGAGAACGTTGTGATGTTAGAGGTACATCCAGGAGCGATGCTTCATTAGTTTCCTTGCTTTTAAGATTTTAAAAAATATTTATTTATTTATTTGGCTGCGCCAGGTCTTAGTTGGGGCACGTGGGATCTAGTTCCTGACCAGGGAGTGGACCCAGGTCCCCTGCATTGGGAATGTAGAATCTTAGCCACTGGACCATCAGAGAAGTCCCCACTTTTAGTATTTATTTTGCAAAAATTCCAAACCTATAGCACAGTTATCAGAACAGTAAAATAGACTCTCTTAGACTCTTCACCTACATTTATCAACCGTTTACATCTGTGTCATTCATGCTTTCTCTCCGTGTGTATGTGTGTTTTAGTCGCTCAGTTGTGTCCAACTCTTTGAGAGCCCATGGACTGTAGCCCACTGGGCTCTTCTGTCCATGGAATTCTCCAGGCAAGTATACTGCTGTGGGTAACCATTCCCTTCTCCAGGGGATCTTCCCAACCCAGGCATTGAACTTAGATCTCCTGCATTGCAGGCAGATTCTTTACCATCTGAGCCACCAGGGAAGCCCATATGTATGTGTGTATATGCACACACACACACACACACACACACACACACACATATATATATATACAAACATGCACATACACACACCTTTTAAAAAACATTTGAGAATAAACTGCCAATGTTGTGATCTTTTTTGTGTGTGTGATCTTTTATTCCTGAATATTTCATGTATCTCCTAAGAACAAGAACACTCCCTTACCTAGCAAGCATCTAAAATATAGTCCATAGCCAAAGTTAGTGAATTGTCCTAGTAAAGTTATTTCTATAATTTTTGATTTTCGGGTCCTGGATCCATTCCAGAATTACATACCTTCATCTGTTATTTCTCTAAACTCCCATTTAATCTGAAACAGTTCCTTAATCTTTCCTGACTTTGACCAAACTCCGCCCCTACATATTTTTTATTACATCTCTGTGTGTGGGACCTTAGTTTCCCAACCAGGGATCTAGCCCACATACCCTGCAGTGAAGCATGGAGTCCTAACCACTAGACCAACAGGGAATCCCCCAAACTCCCATTTCAACAAAAGAGAAAATGCAGAGCCTTGATTAACAACAATGTCCAACTACGATGTAATCAATATTTGTTTTCTGAGTATATTTCTTTCCAGCTATCTTCTATTTGTGACAAGTGACACTGGTTTCTTACTTGTATAGTAACGCATGGTTTCTCTAAATTTTTTTTTTTTAGATTAAAGTTAACTAATGTAAAAGGAAAGATGAAAGAAATAATAGAATAGGTATGTAGATCGGTCCGGGCTTCCTCAACCTCAGTACTGTTGGCAGTTGGGGCTGGAAAACTCTATATTGTGGGATGGTGAGCAGCACCCTGGGTCTCTACCCACTGGCTGCCAGAAACAAATCCCGCCTTCCCTCTGGCTGTGACAACTGCACATACCTCCAGACATTGCCAAAGGCCCCCTGGAAGGCAAACTCACGGGTGAAGAGCCACTCCTCCAGCCCAAATCACAAGAGCAGAGTGTGAGTGGCAGAAGTCTGGGAACCCTGGAGTACAGTGCTTGCCTCCATCCCATTCAGCTCAGATGTTTACCAAGTGCTGGCCTTGACCTAGGTGCTGGGGGCACAGAGATGACACAGTCCAGCTCTCCAGCAGCTGCTGTGAAGTCAGAAGGGGGCAGAAGAGGTCCAACAGGCAGAAAAAGTAAACCCAAGAAGAGGGAGCTCGGAAAAACTATACCATCACTAGAATTAAGTCTCCTTAGGCCTTGTGTGTCTCATAACAGTTCTTCTCCAGTAATTTTTTTAAGACATGAATCAGATCATTTCTGCCCCCTGGTTAAAAGGTTCCAGTAACTTCCCATCACATATAGAGTAAGAGCCAAACTCCTTAAAGGACCTAAGAGACTGTGTGATCTAACTCCTGGCTTCCTATTCGCCCTTCATTTGGCTTGCTTCCCAGGACTCTCCTGCTCCAGCCACTCCAGACTTTTCTCTCTCCCAAGATCTCACCATGCTCATTTCTAAATAAGACTCTTTGCTTTGCTCTGTCCTCAGATCTTTGCAGGGTTGGCCCCTAGTCATCAGCTTTCTGTTCAAATGTCCCTTGCCCCAACCAGGAGCCCTCCCTCTTGCCATCCTGTTTGATTTCTTTTGTAGCACGTCCTGCCTCATACATTGTTGGTTGGCTGACCTGACTTCCACTGTCAGCATCCTTCTCCTTAGTGACCAGCCCGGTGGAGCTGGCCATCTCACCCAGATCTGGGCAATGAGAGATGCAGGCACTGCCCCACCCCCATCTTCCTGCTGAATCACAAGGGTGACTGGAGCTGTTCAGCCATTCTATGACCACGAGGGAAAGATAGGCAAATATTGAATTCCTGAGCCAAATAACCAGTACCAACAATCTCTTACTATCTTTTCTGGGGAGAAAAATAAATCCCTAGGGTTTATACCACTGTATTGGGTTATCTGGTGCAAGCGTTAGTCACTCAGTCGTGTACAACTCTTTGTGACTCCATGGACTGTAGCCCACTAGGCTCCTCTGTCTATGGAATTCTCCAAGCAAGAATGCTGGAGTGGGTAACACATTCCCTTCTCTAGGGGATCGTCCTGACCCAGGGAGAGAACCTGATCTCCCGCATTGCAGGTAGATTCTTTACTGTCTGAGCCACCAGGGAACCCATTGGGTTATCTGGTACTTGCAGTCAAAAGCATCCCAGCTGAAACAATTGTCTGAAATGATTGTGTTGACTTTGCCGTTTTCTTTTTGTTCATATTTTTTCCCTAGACTCTAAGTTCACGTCTCTTCCTATTCACTACTACATCTTCAGCCCCTAGGCACGGTGCCTGACTCGTGATATATTTTAAAAACTATTAAGCTACTTGTTCCTTCACATACAAAATAGGGACCGTCATAATAGCTTGAAAGGCTGTAAGGATTAACTGGGTCCGAACACGTATAATGTTCAGAGCAGTGCCTGGCACGTAATCATCGCTCAAAGGATTCCAATTATTTGTTGACTTAATGAACCAATTAATGTATGGAAGAAAGGATTCCTTCTCAATGTGTTTTTGCAGCACTGTCCTTTGGCTTCCTTCTCTTCAAATGAAAGCTGTGTTTAGTTGGTGCTGACAAGTCAGGTTATTGATTAAGAAGCATGATCGTGGTGGTTGGAAGAAATTCACACCATTTACTGTGAGCAGCTGGATTAGCACCTTTAGAGGTGAGAGAGAGAGACATTGGCACACAAAAGGGTAGAGTGCATAAAGCCTGGCATATTCCAAAGTTCAGGCCAGGAAATGCTGGAAATGAAATCTAAGAAGAGAGTTTGCTGTTGTATACCGTGGGAAGAACAGACCTGGGCTTTTCCACGAGTGCTCAACCAAAGCCACTCAGAAGTCAGTTGGAGGTTATGCGGACAGAGATTCAACATAACCAAAGGGGTTCATTCATTCATTCACTCGTGCAACAAAATGCTTCTTAAGCACCTACTCTGTGCCCTGTAGTGAGGGATCTGGCAAGGAAACTGAGACCTGCCTTGCCTGCAGTGATGACAACTAGGTGATTCCAAAAGACCCCACAGTGTTTCTTCCCTAATTGCCTTGTAACCATGTAGTGGTCAGTCCAAATTTCAGGTCCCCTGAATGCAACACACAATCAATATAACCACTACCTAGCATTTTTCAGTACTAAGCACTATGCTGAGGCCACTAAGCATGGCAAAACTCATTTGCTAGAAACCTACTGAACACCCACTTCCTTCTTCCCTATTAATTAAAAAACTCCTCATTTTTATTCAGAGTAACACCAAAGAGCACATATCCTCAAATAAAATTGGCACCCAACTTTTGCTATTAGCACCCAAACACACATCCTAATGAATATGAGGCATTCTTTTATTTACTTCTCACCAGTCGGTGAGGTAGGGATTAATATTATCCCCATTATACAGTGGAGCAAACTGAGGTTCAGAGAGTTTAAGTGATTTGCCGAAGGTTATGGCACCCCACTCCAGTACTCTTGCCTGGAAAATCCCATGGACGGAGGAGCCTGGTAGGCTACAGCCCATAGGGTCGCTAAGAGTCGGACACGACTGAGCGACTTCACTTTCACTTTTCCCTTTCATGCACTGGAGAAGGAAATGGCAACCCACTCCAGTATTCTTGCCTGGAGAATCCCAGGGACAGCGGAGCCTGGTGGGCTGCCGTCTATGGGGTCGCACAGAGTTGGACACGACTGAAGCGACTTAGCAGCAGTAGCGGCAGCATACAGTTTTCAACTGATAGGGGTAGAATGTCAACCTGGTCAGTGTGATTCTAGAACCTATGCATTCTGTACCTTTAAAATCTATTTCTGTGTGTACAGATAGCACGTATATACATCTCCCATTTAACCCTCCCAAGACCCTTGGTAGGTAGAGTAACAGGTGAAAGTGAAAGTCACTTAGTCGTGTCTGACTCTTTGCGACCCCGTGGACTATACATTGCATGGAATTCTCCAGGCCAGAATACTGAAGTGGGTAGCCTTTCCCTTTTCCAGGGGATCTTCCCAACACAGGAATCGAACTCAGGTCTCCCACAATGCAGGCGGATTCTTTACCAGCTGAGCCACAAGGGAAGCCAGGAGTAACAGGTAAGATTTTCAAATATCTGCTGACTTACATTTCCTATCAGTCAACTGGTTTCCTTCCTTGAGCCACTCGCCTCTCTACTCCTAAGGGTCACCCTCTTCCAGTCCAGTGGAGTGCAGAGTGTAGGAGAGGGACGGAGGCCAGAAGCCGTCAGCTGTGCTGGAATGTCCATCTAGGCAGGACCCATATGAGAGGGTTGTTAGATAGGGTGTGGAAAGAGCCTAGAGCAGAAGAGTTTTGCTTCATTTCTCATATGAGAGAGAGAAGAGACAACATTTCCCATATGACTTTGAGAAGAGATGACGTTAAAACAAAATCAGTACACCCTATTGGTTAGGTAGAGGGAAGGTTTAAATTTTGCATCCAGAAGGTTCCATGTGCCCTGTGGAGGGATGCAGAAAGTAGCTGACAGTTCTCTTGGGTGAGATTAATAGGAGTTGCCATGGGAGAGGTGACGTGGCTCTAAGATTGAGAGTTACCAGGTGACCAGAGATGACCAGGGGCACACGGGTGTGGCAACCAGACCCCAGATGGAAATTCAGCACCAGAAAGGGTTGAGGTAGGGCTGGACACACACCTTGAGTGCACTGAGCTGACCGCCAAGTGTCCCAATCCCGGCCTGCTGGGAGAGTGACCAGCAAAATGGGAATAAAAATGCTACCTCTCAGGATTATGAGCATAAGTTGAGGGTCAGAGCCAGGAAGAGCGTGACAAAGGTCACACACGAAACATGGGCCCTCAAAACTCAGCCGTCCTTCCCCCTGCTGTCCTGTCATGGATGCTGCCATGAAGGATGCCTGGAGCCACTGGAACCTGGATGGCATTTCAGTGACAGGAAAGGAACAGACAGACTTCATTTGAATGAACTTGGACCTGACTTCCTGCCGGTGTCACCAATCAGTATGGACTGAGACTTAGTAGATTGATTAACACAATAAATGAATGAGTGAATGAATAAGAAAGTCGTTGCTGGAGACTATGGGAGTCATGGAAACCTTTAAGATGTTATCTTTAGGGATTTCCCTGATGGTCCAGTGATTAAGCGCCGACCTGCCAATGCAGGAGACATGACGTCAATCCCTAGTCGGGGAACAAAGATCCCACGTGCAGCAGGGCAACTAAGCCCCTGTGGTGCAACTACTGAAGCCTGTGCACTCTAGAGCCCACGCTCTGCAACGAGAGAAAGCCTCCGAGCCATAATGAAGAACTAGCACAGCCAAAAAAAAAAAAGATAGTACCTTTAGAGACAGTCATATGCATTGAAAACATATTATAAGAGAGAAGAAACCATTAACTGTAGGTTTCTTTTTCCAAGACAGAGCTGAGGGGGCTTAAAGAAAGGAGGTCAGCCATTGCTGGAGCAGATAGGAAAGGCCTTCCATGGACATTGCCACCAACTGATGTCATATAAGGCTCTGGCATGCTTTTGGCAGGATCACCTAAGGAGCAGAGGGAGTCACTTTTCGGGCTTAGTTCAGATGTTACCTCCTCCAGGAAGACCTCCCTTATAGCCCCAGCTTGTTAGGCACCTCCGCTGTGCTCCTGTCTGTCACTGCACTATTATACTAAGCTGTGGTTCTCTCACTTGAAGACGAATTCTTAGAGACAAGTTTCTGTCTCTCTTCATCTCCCTTTGTCCTTAAAACCTAGAGTCTGGCTCCAGGCGGGTACTCAGGAAATAACAAGAACCACTTACTGAGTGCTTTCCAAGTACAAAGCACTAACGTGCTTTTAGAGGCTAATGTCCTTGACTCACAATAACCCCCGGAGCCAGGGTGGCCTTCTCTTGCCCTTGACAGGTAAGAAAGCAGAGGCTCCAAGGAGCTAAGAAGCTTTCTGTCTCTTCCTCATTCTGTACCTTTCTCTGCCAGAGTGCCTGGCCTAAATTCTTGAGGTCTGGGGAGCAGAATGGAAGCTCAGGGTGATGGGGCAGTCTGGCTGGGTGGGTGGCTGGCTGGGTGGGTAGGAAGACGGAACAATGAATGGAAGATGGAACAATGAAGAGGGAGCACATGTTAGCAACTGGCATCTGGGCGGGCCAGACACTAGGCGTCCTCTCAGACCACCCAGAGAGAGCTGCCTGGTGGCCTCCACGAGGAGTGTGAGCCACGTGCCCCACAGGCACCATCTGCTTACTGATTTGGAACAAATGGGTGCAAGGGAGCGTGTGCTGTTAGATGTGTGATGCTTCTGGCAGGAAGAATTCGGGGGAGAAAACAACTTCAAAATCCCAAACATATGGTAGTGTGTGGAGGTGAGCTGATGTGGAAGGTAGACTAGTGACGCAAAAGTATCAGTACCAAGAGCCAAGAGGGAAGAGAAGTCCAGCACCCTGTTACACAGCCAATTTTTAAAATAAAGTGAAAGCAAAATAAAAATAAAGTAAGGTAAAATAAGATAAAGGTAAATTAAAATACAAATAAGGTAAGGTAAAATAAAAATAAGGCATCCCAGGTGGTACAGTGGTAAAGAATCTGCCTGCCAATGCAGGAGATGCAAGAGACTCAGGCTAGATCCCTGGGTTTGGAAGATCCCCTGGAGCAGGAAATGGAAACCCACTCCAGTATTCTTGCCTGGGCAATTCTATGGATCAGGAGCCTTGCGGGCTACAGTCCATGGGAGTTGCAAAGAGTCAGATACGACTGAGCACGTGCACGCACACACACACACACACACACACACACACACACACACACACACACACACACACAAAAATAAAGTAAAATTAAATTAAAATCGATTAAAACTATGGTAAAGAAAAATAAAGTAAGGTAAAATAAAATAAAACAAAACAGAGCCACAGTTTTGCTTTTCGAGGGAGCCCCAGACAGACTCCAGAAGTCCCAGGGGACCTGTGCCTTTGTGGGCCTTTCCTGGCCACACTCCGGGCTACCCGTAAATCTGACCTTCTTCACGGCCAGCAGGCCTCAAGAGCCTGGAGGCTCACTGGAGCAAACAACTTCACAAAAACAATCTGTCCCATAAACAAAGTCGGTGGAAAGCGGCCAGCCTCACACAATGGAGCTAATCTTCTGGGCACACATTTCCCGTCCAGGGTATTAGCTGAGACACCGCTTCCTCCTAGGTGGAGGTAACGCCACTTGGCCTGGGGATCCAAGAACAATACTGCTCTGTAGATTCCCCACTTGTCAGAGGCAGAACAGGCAGGAATTCAGAAACAAGGAGCTGCTCGTCCCCCTTCCTTTCTTTTCTTAAAGAAGCACTGCAAGTTTAAAGGCAGGTCACATATTGGAACTATGGACCACACAACCCTGGGCTCTGGTTCGGCTTCACTACTGACTAGCTCTGGGCTTTAGGGCAAGTGACTTAATCTCCCAGAACTATATTTTCTCCATTGCTCAAGTGGGATTATGTAAAACGTCCAGTTTCTCTCAACTCAGGAAGGTGTAAACTTAAAATGTCAAATGGTCGCTATCAAAAAAACAGAAAATAACATGTGTTGGTGAAGATGTAGAGAATTTGGAACACTTGGGCACTGTTGAGGGGAATGTAACATAGTGTAACCCACTATGGAGAACAGAATGGACATTCCTCAAAATATTAATATTAAAATTATTGTGAGATCCAGCAGTCCCACTTCTGGGTGTATATCCAAAAGAATTAAAATAAGAGATATGTGTATGTCCATTATTCACAATAGTCCATAGGTGGAAGCAACCCACATATCCATCTATGGATGAAAGGACAAAGGAAACTTAGTATATCCACACAACAGAATATTATTCAGCCTCAAAAAATAAGGAAAACCTGTCATATGCTACAACATGGATGAAACTTGAGGACCTCTGCTAGGGAAATAAACTAGTTATAAAAAGACAAATACTGTATGCTTCCACCTAAATGAGTTATCTAAAGTAGCCAAACTCAAAAAAACAGAGGAGAATGGCAGATACCAGGGGCTGGGAGGGGGGAGAAAAGGAAGCAATTGGCCAACTGAGTATAGAGTTTTGGTTTTGCAAGATGAAATTCAAGTTCTTAGACAGCTGTTGCACAACTATGTGAATAGGCTTAACATGACCAAACTGTACGCAAAATAATTAAGGTGGTGAATTTTATGTTGTGTTTCTTGTGTGTGCGTGTGTGTTACTCACTCAGTCGTGTCTGACTCTTTGTGACCCTATTGACTATAGCCCACCAGGTTCCCCTTTCCATGGGATTCTCCAGGCAAGGATACTGGAGTGGGTTGCCATGCCCTTCTCCAGGGGATCTTCCTGACCCTGGGATTGAACCCGGGTCTCCTGCATTGCAAGCAGATTCTTTACCACTGAGTCACCAGGGAAGCCTTATGTGTTTCTTATCATAATTAAAACATTGAGATACCATTTCTCTATCCATCAGATTGGCAAAAACTAAAAAAATAAAAAACATCTGGGGGACATCCCTGGTGGTCCAGTGGTTAGGAATCTGCCTTCTAATACATGGGACATGAGTTCGATCTCTAATACGGGAACTAAGATCCCACACGCTGCAAAGTAACTAAATCCTCTGAGCTCACGTGTTCTAGAGCTTGTGTGCCACAACAAAGACCCAGTGCAGCCCAAATTTTTTAAAAAATGAAAATGTCTGGCAACATCAAAAGTTAGTAATATCGCGAGGCAATTGAAACACTTTTGTGAGGGGGTGTCGATCAGTAAAATCGGTTTAACTGTTATAAAGGGCAATTGGCCCCATTTAGCAAAATATAAAACACACGTATTCTAACTTCACCAATTTCTCTTCTCATTATCTATCCTAAGACATGTATAAAGATGTTTTAGCCATTGTTATGAGTGCAAAAAATTGGAAACAATCTAAATGGCCATTAATAGGGGGAATAGATCAATGAAAAGGCACCTGATAACTTAAGGGAATGGACCAGATCTATTTAGGGCAATACAGATTGACCTCAAAAACTTATTGACTGGGAAAAAAAAGCAGATTATATATTTATATATATTAATAATATGTGTGTGTTAGTTGCTCAGTTGTGTTTGACTCTGTGTGACCTCATGGACTATGAGGAGCTTGCCAGGCTCCTCCGTCCATGGAATTCTCCAGGGAAGAATTCTCCAAGGTTGCCATTCCCTTCTCCAGGGGATCTTTCTGACCCAGGGATCAAACGGGGGTCGCCTGCATTGCAGGTGGACTGTTTACTGTTTGAGCCACCACGGAAGCCTCCATATTAATAGCACATCACTTACGTAATTTAAATGAGCACAAAACATCAATATCTATTTTCTCTGTATACAGATATAGATAAAGTAACCAGGACTGTGTCAGTCTCCAAGCTAGCCCTCAATGATCCCTACCTGCTGGTACTCACGCCCTTGTGTGGTTCCTTCCCACAAGGAATAGGGCGGGCTTGTGCCCCGTTCATCCCACAGTCTCCTAATAGGACACTGTGGAAATGCCAGTGAATGACTTCTGAGGCTAGGACATTAAAGACATTGTGGCTTCCTCCTTGCTCTCGTTTTCTCTATTGCTCATTCTGGAGGAAGCCAGCCGCCATTTGGTGAGGATGCTCAAGCTGCCACATGACAAGCAACTGAGGCCTCCCTGCAATAGCCAACGCCAAGTTGATTCACCTTCAAGATGTATATCCACCAGTGACAGTCAAGCCATTAGGTAATGGCTTATGAGAAACCTTGAATTTGAACTACTCAGCTAGCTTGTTTCTTAATTCCTAATTCATAGAAACTATAATATAATAAATGTGAGTTGTTTTAACCCACGAAGTTTGAGGGTAGCTTGTTACACAGTGATAGGTAACTAATACAGATACGGTCGCATGCCTATTGCTCTGTGCCTGAGGCCTGCTTTCCATTTGTTCTGGCAAGTGTCAGAAAGGCATTAGAGGCACATTAGTACTGAGCCAAATACTTTCTTCCTTAAGTAATCAGAATGATTGATTGTTCTTTAAGGCTTATTTCTGCATTTGATATAAAGTTAATTCAACCAGTAGCAGGAGTTCCTATTTTGGGAAACACTGATCTGGTCTATGATGGGCTGAATTGGGCTCCCTACCCAAATTCATATGTTAAAATCCTAACCCCCAATATCTCAGCATGTACTATGTGTGGAGATGGGGTCTTTACAGAGGTAATTGAGTTAAAATGAGGTCCAGTATGACTGGTGTCCTTACAAAAAGGGTAGGACACAGACACAGTGAGAGGGACAACCATGGGAAGACACAGGGAGAAGATGGCCATCTACAAGCCAAGGAGAGAACTCTCACCACATCCTGACCATGAGGGCACCCTGATCTTGGACTTCCAGACTCCAGAATGGTGAGAAAATAAATTTCTGGGGGCTTCCCTGGTGGCTCAGTGGTAAAGAATCTATCTGCCAATGCAGGAGACATTGGTTCGATCCCTGATCTGGGAGGATCCCACATGCCACAGAGCAACTAAGCTGGGGCACAACTATTGAGCTGGTGCTCTAGAATCCAGGAGCTGCAACTACTGAAGCCCATGAGCCCTGGAGCCGGTAGTTCACTACAAGAGAAGCCACCACAATGAGAAGCCCACGACCCACAACTAGGAGTAGCCCTGGCTCTTCGCGACCAGAAAAAAGCTTGAGCAGCAATGAAGACCAAGCACAGCCAAAAATAAATAAATAAATACAATTATTTTTTTAAAAATTTCTATTGTTTAAGCCTTCTATTGATGGTACTTTGTTTGGTAGTCCTAGCACACTGAAACAGTCTAACATATTTGCTTTACAAATCAAGACCCTCGATCTAAAGGGTAGAAGTGACTTGGCCAAGGCCACAGACAGAATACAAAGCAGAACAGCAATGAGAGCCCATATCTCCTAACTGGAGTCCATGGGTTCTTCCAAAAAGTGAGAATGCTCAGAAAATTCTTGTTGGCATCATTTGAGCTCCATGTTCATGATGAACCCACTGCCCGCAGTCTCCATCACCTCTGCCTCATGGGCTGCAATTTCCAATAACCAGTTCTAGTTTGACTTTCTCATTCCAGGTTCACCTCCCATCAGAAGAGCAGCCAGTTGGAGAATTGTACTGTTTTCCAGGAAGTAATGATGACAAGCTTTAGAGCATCCAACATGAAGATGGTGGCCAGAAGGCTATGAACTTTCAGAATTCAGAAAAGTATATAAAGAGGTTAAAAAAATAAGTCTCACCTCTACGGAAAGAGAAACTCCCTCAATAGAAGCCACCCCTCCCCCATATAAAAAATCTCCTTCCTGCACACACATTTCCAATTACCTCTGGACAACACCATCTGGGGTCTCCCCAACAGCTAAAACTTGACAAGCTCAACATGAAATCAGCTTCCCTTGAAATCTCTACCACAGCCCTGACTTTCATTTAATGTTATTACCATAACAATAACAGTCATCTGCCACCTATTGAGCGCCAGCAACATGTCAGGTAATTACACGAATCATCCATCACTCACACTCAATCATGGGAAGTAGGAATCATCACTGCCCTTCTGCAGACGAGGTCACTCAGGCTTCCAACAATGATGTTATCGCTGATCTCCTGAGGGGCAGAGATGGGACAGAGCCATGCCCGCCTGACTCCAAGGCAAAGTGGAGGCCCACCAGCCACATCTGGCCTGCAGATGGGTTTTGTTTGGTCTCGGCAGTGGGCTTTTGTTGCTTTTTTGTTTTTAATCTTAATTAGTTGCTAGCATGAAAATGTCAGGACATTTCACATAAAAAGCCAGATTTCTGGAATCTCCAGAAAAAAAGTTAAGAGAGAGAAAGAGAAAGATAATTTGGCAGCGTAAGCTTGAGGCAATCATTAACTTCTCTGGACTCGGTAGGCGCAATAAAAAGGAGGCAGCTGCTACTCAGCACTAGAGAGTGTTTGGAGGTGGAGCAGGGCCTGGCCCGGCATGTCAGGATACTAGGAATGGCCAGTGTCTTCTGTCCACTCCTGATGGACCAGGAGCATGCTCAGTGGAGCTGGGGTTCTGTCCCTGCCCAGACTCTGAAACAGTCAGCCTGTGAAACCCCAGGCTATGAGATGTAGGTAATCCAGGGACCAGTTACCTACGAATTGATCCCCTGCCAGACTGTGAGGATAGCATTCAAGACTCATCCTTTCTCTGTCTCCCCAGGAGTGGTCCCATACATATTTGTTATATCACACTGAATAAGATTTGGTGACCAAAGCAAAGTTAGTTTATAGTCTGCTTGCTTCTCTGCTCACTAATAGAAGTGGCAAAGAATTAGGGTAAAATAGAATAATACATGCATAAACCCTCTGACCTACAAATTCCCCTCTGATGTATTTGTCTAAAAAACACATTCACCTGCCTGCAGAAATCACACATGTGTGAAGAAACTCATAGCAGTATAAGAGCAAAAGAGTGGATGCTGGTCAAACACCTTTGGGCATGTCTATCAACCAGTAGAGACAGTGACATGGTGAGTAGAGCACAGACTCTGAGTCGAGATTCCAGGTGTGTGTGGCCTCAGGAAGGTCACCACAGAGCCTCAGTTTTCTCATCAGGAAAGTGGGTCAGGACAGTACCTACATCATGGAGTCACTGAGCATTAGTATATGATGAACATTTAGGAAAGTGTCTGGCGCACATATGAGTAACATGATTTAAGTATACTGGGGCATCCCAGGTGGCGCTAGCGGTAAAAAATCTGCCTGACAATGCAGGAGACACAAGAGACACAGGTTCGATCCCTGGGTTGGGAAGGTCCCCTGGAGGAGGAAATGGCAACGCGCTCCAGTGTTCTTGCCAGAATAATTCCATGGACAGAGGAACCTGGAGAATTACAGTCGATGGGGCTGTAAAGAGTCAGACATGACTGAGTGACTGAGCACACTAGAACAGAATAATAACGAAGCATGTTAGGAGATGTGATAGAAGTCATAATAGCATTACTGTTGCTCCATAGCTATCAAAAGGCAAAACGCAGACCCTCATTTTGCACTGCTGCTGCTACTGCTAAGTTGCGTCAGTCGTGTTCGACTCTGTGTGACCCCACAGACGGCAGCCCAACAGGCTCCCCTGTCCCTGGGATTCTCCAGGCAAGAACACTGGAGTGGGTTGCCATTTCCTTCTCCAATGCACTAAGTCTATATAAACCGCCTATTTAACAAATAAGTACATTTTCAAGAAAGAAGGGCAGGAAGGATGTTGTGGAGCCAATCAGTTGGAATAAAAGCATATTTGGGGGTCAGAAGATTCATACCGGTGATCCACCACCTCCCCCCCTTCCCCTCGCTGAAACAGGCTGGTTATGGGTTGGATTGTGTCCCCCAGAAGAGGCTGAGGTCCTAATCCCCAGTTCCTGTGAATATGACCTTATTTGGGAATAGTCTTTGCACATCTTCCCTGGTGGCTCAGATGGTAAAGAGTCTGCCAGCAATGCAGGAGACCCGAGTTCAATCCCTGGGTTGGGAAGATCTCCTGGAGAAGGAAATAGCAACCCACTCCAGTATTCTTGCTTGGGAAATCCCATGGACAGAGGAGCCTGGAGGGCTACAGTCCATGGGGTCGGAAAGAGTCAGATACGACTTAGTGATTAAATAGCAACAAACAATGGTAAGGTGAAGTGGGACATGATGACAGTGGGCCCAATTCCCCGAGACTGGTGTCCTTGTGAAAAAGGGGGGTTTAGACACAGAGACAGAAGCACACAGAGGGAAGGCCACAGGAGGACACAGGAAGCGCACCGTCTATAAACCAGGGGACGCCTGCGGCTACCAGAGCCAAAAGAGGCCCGGGACAGGTTTCCCTCCAAGCCTTGGAAGAAACCAACCCTACCCACACCTTGACCTTGGACCTGTGCCCTCCAGAAGGTAAGACAACACATTTCTATTGTTTAAGTCACCCAGTTGGTGGTACTTGGCCATAGTAGCCCTCAGCGACTAAGACAAAGCCTGAATGGCAAGGCCCTGCTCTGGGCCATCTCTGCCCTAGTGGTTCCTGGCGAGAAGAGGGGGAAGGGTAGGACCACCTGTTAGTGCCCAAACAGCCACACATCAGGCAAGAGGAATACGGGGGATCTTCCCCTTCATTCCCTCGTCTGCCCCCTGAGTCCCAGCAGATTTTAACCACTTTGTGCTCCATCATGATTTTTGGTGCCTATTTTAAGAACACGAGGGCTTGAGGGGACACCCAGTCCAGAGCTTTCCAACTGTCAGTCATTCTCCAACAATAACTTTCCTGACAAACCCACTTAGCACTGGCCCCATTACTGAACATTTCTACCAGCTTCAAAAACAAATTTACATACTTCTTTCACACTCGTCTTAAATATAATATTCATTTAATTGTGGATCTGATGTGCTAATTATTTTTCTAGTGCACATTAAAGCATGTAACTATTGAAACAATGAATGTTGTTTCATATACCAAAGATTGCGAAGCATCGACCTTATCTAATCCTGGCCCTTATCCCTTTAATTTTTTTTCCTAGGTGACCCAAAGAGAGGCCCAGGACCCCAGGCGCCTTGCTCCCTCCTGCAGGTACCCTGATGCCCAGCCCCAAACATTTCACCTCATCAGAGGCTTGTCTTTGCATCCGTCCTCACAAGACAGCCCCCTGTTCCCCTGTTTCTCGGATGTTTCTTTTTTAATTTATTTTATTGAGGTATAATTGATTTACAATGTTGTGTTTAGTCTCAGGTATATGGCAAAGTGATTCATATACGTCCAAAGTAAAGTGTTAGTCACTCAGTCGTGTCTGATCCTTCGATCCCATGGACTATAGCCCACCAGGCTCCTCTGTCCATAGAATTTTACATATATATATATATATACATACATTTTCATATTCTTTTCCATTATGGTTTACTACAAGATATTGAATATAGTTCCCTATGCTCTACAGTAGGACATTGTTGTTTATCCATTGTATGTATAATAGTTTGCATCTGCTAACCCCAAACTTCCAGTCCAACATCACTTCCCTTCGCAACTACAGATCTGTTCTCTATGTCTGTGAGTCTGTTTCTGTTTTGTGGAAGTTCATTTGTGTCATCCTTTAGATTCCACATATAAGTAATATCATATGGTATTTCTCTTTGTCTAACTTACTTCACTTAGTATGATCATCTCTAGGTCCATCCATGTTGCTGCAGATGGAATTATTTCATTCTTTTTTATGACCGAGTAGTATTCCACTGTGTGTGTGTATATACACACATACATACCACATCTCTTTATCTGTTCACCTCTTGATGGATACTTAGGTTGCTCCCATGTCTTGGCTAGTGTAAATAGGGCTCCTATGAATATATGCACGTATTTTTTTGAATTATAGTTTTGTCAGATATATAGCCAGAGTGGGGTTGCAGGCTCATACGGCCCCTGGATGTTTCTTAATGTACAGGTTTCTCAGTTGGGGGCTGCTAGCATTTGGAGCAGGGCAATTCTTTGTGTCTTTCCTGTGGGACACATCCCATCTCCGGGCCCCTTCCATTTCATGCCAACCATGGTTCTATCGTCATGACAACCAGACCCCCCCACCCACATATCCAAGGCCCTCAGTTGAGAACCAAAACTATCCAGTTCCTGGTCCCTCCCTTACGATTCCCAGCCTCAGAGCCTCACCGTTACTGAGAAGCCAATGTGCACTGCCCAGCATGACATAACCTTAGACAATCAGCTCTAACCCCCATGGCAGGGGAGTTACTTAGTGCGTGGGTGCCTCCATTTCATTTCCCCTTTTGTAGAGCGACACTGAGCCTGCCTGTCGGGAGGATGGAGTGAGTTAATACACTCAGAGCCTCTAAACAGGAAGCATCGGAGGTCAGCTTAATACCCACGCGCTTTCATTGTCTGCCAGATTCCAGCTGTGTACCTATCGCGTTTTATGTCATCCTTGAAGCAGTCCTCTGAGGTTCATATTATGATCCCATTTCACAGGCGATAAAATGAAGGCACAGAGTGATGTACTCGGCAGCCTTCGCTTCCTAGCAAACAAGCGGTGGAATTGGGAACTGAACCTTGTTTTATTGACTGTAGCAACGGGTGAGAGGAGAAGGGGAGAGCACCAGCGGGAGCCGGGAAACCAGGTTTCAGGAGCTATTTGGCTCCTGTCTGTGCAGGAGGGACCTTCCCAACTCTCTATGGACCTCAGTTTCCTCATCAGAAAATAAGAGCTTTGGACTGGACACTTTCAGAGGCTCCTGCTGTCTCCTACGACCCAGGGAAACTCAGGCAGTGGGGCCAGGGTGAAGTCAGCGGGGCTGTGAAGGCAGCAGAAACCTGCCTTCCAGAACACCGAGTTCCCTCCTCCCTGTGCCTGCAGAGAGCTGATCACAGGCGGGCTTCCACTGCTCACCCTTCCCTCCCCAGGCTCAGGCATCTGAGGACACTGAGGGTGTTATCTGGCCCAGAACGCTGGGGCCCAGTTTCTGGGGAGTGATTCGGGTGAGGCTGCAGGTAACCCAGATAGCCACTCTCTGTGTGGTCCCCAGAGGAGGCTGCCCAGGGGACAGCAAGCTGGGCAGCGGCCTCGGCTCCCCTGATATGGTTGGCCATTGATTCCTTATGACAGCCCCGGGGATGGAAGAGGAGGCGGTGCTTACAGCTCCAAACACCTGCAAATTCTGTAATGTCTTCCCCTATCCGTGAGTGTGTGCAAAACCACACAGACAAGGGGACGATGGAGAATTATCATCCCTGTCAGTGACTGGGAACCCCCAGGTGCAGGGCATGGTGCCAAGTGCTGTGCATGTCGTAATTTTTCTTTTTAAAAATTTAACGCTCACACAGACTTCTGAGTTGAGGGCCTTAGTCCCTACTTTCAAATAGGGAAACTGATTCTAAGACCTTAAAAAAGGTGCCTGAGGGACTTCCCTGTTGGTCTGGTGGCTGAGACTCTGTGCTCCCAATGCTGGGGGCATGGGTTTGATCCCTGGTCAGGGAACTAGATCTCACATGCGGCAACTAAGAGTTCACATGCCACAACTAAAGATCCTTCATGCGGCAACTAAGACCTGGTGCAGCCAAATAAAGAAATAAATAAAATAAGTATTAAAAAATATAAGGTGCCTGAGGGTTGATAAAGAGCAGAGGCAGGAAAGGAATCCTGAAAGCTTGACACACCACCAGTACACAGCATCCTGAAGGCCCTCACCGAAGGTCTGACCTGTAAAGGCTCCCATGTCCTTTATCTGCAGCTGGATACAGAGAGAAGTCAGTGCAGTGGATCAGTGGGAAGAATAAACCCTCCCAGAAGGCCAGGTCCACTCTCTCCACTGGCACCTGCTGCATATTCCAAACAGGAAGGTGAAAAACATCATCTTTCCTGGACACGAAGAACCCCTGCCCAGCTCTCAGTCCTTGACCTGAATAATCTCAATGTCTGGCAAGTGAAGGAGATGTTATTCCCAACTTCCAGATGGAAACATTGAGGCTCAATGAGATGGTGACCTGTCTCGAGAGCATCCAACTAGGAAGTTGCAATGGGGATGGAAACCCAGGCCTAAGAGGCTTCAAGCAGGGCAGTACTTTAAGAGATGCAGGCAGGCAGTTCAAAGCAGCCTAAAGCCCAAGCTTGTGCCAGGAAAAGAGGCTCTATCTCCGCAAGGCCATCTGCCCAACCAAATGACCAGAAAGGAGCCCTGGGAAGACAGCGTCCCCTGCCAGGCCTGGGCCTGCCCTCTGCCCACCTGCTCGTTGCTCTTTCAGGAATCCTCGACTCTCTCACTCAGCGTCACAGACATTCATCTCTGGCTCCAGGAAACCCAAGCCTCCCTGCGCCTGCCCAGCCAGGATCCCAGGACACAGGGTCTGGAGGAGGGGAAGCAAGGAGCTCCTTTTTCCTACCCTCAGAGTCAAACGAGGACACACATTGCACTAAGCGTCTTCGTTTACTCCCCAGGCACTCGTTAAAGTCTTGCGATTTGCTATGCATTGTGGTCAAAAGTGAAAGTGAAGTTGCTCAGTTGTGTCCGACTCTTTGCGACCCTGTGGACTTAGCCCACCAGGCTTCTCCATCCATGGGATTTTCCAGGCAAGAATACTGGAGATTGTTGCCATTTCCTTCTCCAGGGGATCTTCCTGACCCTGGGATCGAACTCAGGTCTCCCTCATTGCAGGTAGACTCTTTTACTGTCTGAGCCACTGGGAATCCCCCATGCACTGTGATCAAGAAGTGGGGGAAAGAATAGTACATAAGATAAGACTGCTTCATAAAGATATTCCATCCTTTTTTATGGCTGTATACTGTTCTATCGCTGTCCCCAAACTTTTATGAGTAAGCCCATTTAAAGCTTTAAAAAATTTTTAATTTGGAAATAATTTTAGACTGGTAGGAAGTTGCAAAATGAACAGAATTCTCATATATCTTCACCCAGATTTTTCCAGTGATGGCACCTTACATAACCAAGGTATATTTTCAAAACCTGTAAATTGACAGTGGTCCAATAGTAAATTAAACTACAGAAACTTATTAAACTACAATAGTAAATTAAACTCAGAACTTACTCAGATTTCAGCAGCTTTTACATGCATTTCTTTTGACTTTTTAGCATAAATTTCACCCCATATATAGATTCATGTAACCACCAACATGATCAAAATAAAGAATTGCTTAATCACTGCAAAGAAACTCTCTTATTCTGTCCTTTTGTAATTAGACTCTCCCTGAGCCTAACCTCTGGCAACCACTGATCTGTTCTCCATCTCTATGATGTTGTCATTTCAAGATATTATTGTTGTTGTTCAGTCTTTAAGTCATGTCCAACTCTTTTCAACCCCATGGACTGCAGCACGCCAGGCTTCCCTGTCCTCCACTAGCTCTCAGAGTTTGCTCAAACTCATGTCCATTAAGAAGGCTGAGTACCAAAGAATTGATACTTTCAAACTGTGGTGCTGGAGAAGACTCTTGAGCATCTCTTGGACAGCAAGGAGATTGAACCAGTCAATCCTAAAGGAAATCAACCCTGAATATTCATTGGAAAGACTGATGCTCAAGCTGAAGCTCCAGTACTTTGGCCACCTAATATGAAGAACTGACTCACTGGAAAACCCTGATGCTGAGAAAGATTGAGGGCAGGAGAAGGGGGTGACAGAGGATGAGATGGTTGGAAAGTGTCACTGACTCAACAGACATGAGTTTGAGCAAACTCCAGGAGATAGTGAAGGACAGGGAAGTCTGGTGTGCTGCAGTCCATGAGGTTGGAAAGAGTTGGACACAGCTTAGTGACTGAACAACAATTTAAATATAACATAAAACCTTTGGAGATTGATCTGTTTCCCTCTGCCCCCCCATATCATACACTTGAGATCCATTCAAATTGTTGGATGTCTCAGTGATGAATTCCTGGGGACTTCCCTGGTGGTCCAGTGGTTAAGAATCTGCCTTGCAATGCAGGGGATATGGGTTCAGTCCCTGGTCAGGGAACTAAGATCTCACATGCTGCAGAGTAACTAGCCCACGTGCCATAATGAAAGATCCTGCAGGACACAAGGAAGATCCTGCATGCTGCAACTAAGATCTGATGCAGCCAAGGAAATAAATTAATTAAAAAATAATTAATTCCTCTTTGTGGTTGAGTAGTAGTTGGTTGATTCATTTGCCTGTTGAAGGATATTGGGTTGTTTTTGTTTGGGGCGACTACAAATAAAGCTGCTATGAACAAATGAAGTGCTCTACATTTTCATCAGCACTTGGTATGTCAGTATTTTTTTATTTGAGCCTTTCTGATATGTGTGCAGTTATATTTCACTGTAGCTTTATTTGCATTTCCCTAATGGCCACATCTTTTCATGTGATTACTTGCCATCTGTATTTCCTCTTTAGAGCTTCCCTGGTGACTCAGATATAAAGAATCTGCCTGCAATGCAGAAGACCCAGGTTTGAGCCCTGGGTCAGGAGGATCCTCTGGAGAAGGGCTCGGCAACCCACTCCAGTATTCTTGCCTGGAGAATTCCATGGGGTCGAAAAGTGTCAGACATGACTAAGCGACTAACACTGTACATTTTTATTTCCTCCTTAGTGAAGAGTCTCTTCACATCTTTTGGCCATTTTCTAATTGGATTAAATTTTTGTTTGCTGTTGAGTCTTCAAAGTTTTTTTTTTTTAGTCTATTCTGGATTCAAGTACTTTATATATTCTGGATCCAAAATTTTGCAACTTTTTCTCACAGTCTGTGGCTGTCTTTTCATTCTCATAACTGGTTCTTTCATAAAACTAAAGTTTTAAATTTTGATAAAATCCAATGTGACAATATTTGTGCTGTTGATCATATATCTAGAACTCTTAGCCTATCACTAGATCACAGAAGTTGTCGCCTATATTTTCTTACAAGTTTTAGAGTTTCCTGCTTTATGTTCAGAAATATGATCCATTTTTTGTACAAAATGTGAGTCTTGGATCAAGGATCATACTTTTGCCTATGGATGGCCAATTCCTTTTGCATCTTTGTCAAAACACAGTTGGGCATAGTTGTGTGGTCTACTTCTGAGATCTCTCTTCTGATCCATTCATCTATCTACCCTGCTAATACAACACAATTTCAGTTACTTTATATAAGCCTTAGCAACAGCATAAGCCTATAACCTCCTACTTTCTCCTTCTTTTTCTATAATGTTTTATCTATCCTAGTTCCTTTGCCTTTTCACACAAATTTTAGAGTCATCACTGTCTATATCTACAAAAAACACTGCTTGGATTCTGAGAGAAAACGTGTTCAACCTATAATCATCTATATTTTGTTGAGTATTTTAATCTATGAACATGTTTTGTCTCTCTATTTAGGTCTTTTTACACTTCTTTCATCAATATTTAAAAACTTTCAGCATACAGTTTCTGTGCATGCTTTGTTGGATTTATACCAAAGTAGTTTATTGTAAATAGCAATGTAGTTTAAATTTTGGACCCAATGGTTAATTGCTATCATTGCTATAATAAAAAAATGATTTTTATGTGTTGATCTTGCATCATAACCTGTAACCTTGTTATACTCAAGAGCTGTTGTAGGAGTTTTTTTTTAAGGTACCTTATTGCTATTCCAGGAATCCCCAACTCTGTCCCCCAGCCTTGAAGAACTTCATCTCTGGCTTCATGAAACCTGAGCCTCCCTGCACCTGCCCAGCTAGGACCCAAGGACACAGGCCTGGAAGAGGGGAAGCAAGGAGTACAAAGACCAGGATCTGGGCTGCCTTTCCCTACATTCAGAGTCAGATTAGGACAGACATTGCACTAAGCTTATTCATCTATTCAGTTCTTGCTATGTGCAAGGTGCCTTGAAAAGCATCAGAGAAGCACAAGTAAACAAGACAAAACTGGCTCATGAATACCTACCTTGTCCTTTTTTTAGCTGTATACTACTCCAGAGTTATCTCAAAACTTTTGTGATCAAGAACCCTAAAAGCTCTGAATATGACTTTTTTATATATTAAGATATGAGCTATTATATGAACCTATAATAATCATTACAAAAACAGAAAAGTTGTTCAGCATAATGATTAATTCCACTTATTTGGGAGTCAGATTGCCTAGGTTCAAATTTAGGTCCACTGGGTAACTTTGAGGGAGTTACTTAATTCTGTGTGTCTCACTTTCTTCATTTATATGGTAGGAATAATAACAGTACCGACCTCACAAAGTTATTGTGAAAATTAAATGAGTAAATAGGGTCTGACTCATTGCAAGTTTGTTCTTATTAACGCACGTAAAGTACAAATTAAAAACATAAAATTTAGGGAATTCCCTGGTGATCCAGTGGTTAGGACTCTGTGTTTTCACTGCCAAGGGCCTGGATTTGATGCCTGGTTAAGGAACCAGGATCCCACAAGCTGCAATGTGGCCAAGAAAAATAAATTTTTTAAAATTAAATAACCCCATGAAATTCAACAATAGAAACAGAAATTCTACATTTACTTCTTTCCCCACCTCTCAGAAGAGGCTATGTTTTGCTCATTTATTTGTTCCTCTGTTTATTCCTCTTTTAACCTTAAGTTGTCCCGGTTTTGCTATTCTGAAGGATGCAGACATGAGCATCCTCTGTGGCTTCTTTGGTGTATGTACCAGTGTGGCTCTAAGATGTCTTCTGAGAAGTGAAACTGCTGAGGCATGAGAAGTGCCCATTTTTAATTTTAACACCCACTGGCAGGCTGCCCTCCACAGAGGCCATATCAGTTTACAATGTCTGGGCATTTCCATTTTTCACACCCACAGCAACACTTGATACTGTCAGGCTTTAGGCTCCTTCTCTCTAGGGAGGAAAGAAAGGACCATGAGGAAACACAGTTTCCAAAGTAGACATTAGCTTTATCCCCAATGTTCCCACTTGTTTATAAAACGTATTCTTGATGACTTAATATATATTAAAAATTAACCATAAGCAACTCTCCTCAACTAATTGCACTGGAGTTTAAATCCAGTGCCAGTAATAAACAGTGATCAAACACACAGACAGAAAGTATGGCTGCAGATGGTTAAAATAAAAAAGGCTGAAGGACACCAGCAGGATATGGTGATGTGGTTGCTAATGACAGGGTTAAAAATTGTGATGATAGGAGCTGCCACTATGTGTCAGACCCAGTTCCAAGCACTTTTCACACGTAAACTCATTTATTCCTTGTATTGTAACTCCCACATGGGACAGATACTGTTCTCTCTCCATTTTACAGATGGTGAAACTGAAGCATGCAGCTTAAAAACTTGCCCAGGGTCACACAGAAAACAGAGGGGCCAGGATTTAAGCACAAGCAATCTGGCTCCAGATCCCAGATTGTTAATCAGCTCTCCCAAAGCTGCCCCTTCCTGCTGGAGAATTACTGAAGGTGAAAGAGGGGGCCCCACACAACAGAAGAGTAACTCCATGTAATATAATAGGCTTTCCTGGTGGCTCAGATGGTAAAGAATCTGCCTGCAATGCAGGAGACCCGGGTTCCATCCCTGGGTTGGGAAGAGCCCCTGGAGAAGGGAATGGCTACCCATTCCAGTGATATACTAATAATACTGAATTTATTAAATGCTTTTAAACATGTAGTTTTATTTAAACTGAAATTGTAAAATGGGATGATGATAGGGTTGTTGTTAAGACTTGGCTCTCATCCCTCTTCTAACAGAGGTAGAAGTTGGAACTTATGGGCTTAACAGGTTTGCTCATAGTTACAAAAAGTGTCAGAGTGTGTGTGTACGTGCTCAGTCATGAACGACTCTTTGCGACCCCATGGGCTGTAACCTGCCAGCCTCCTCTGTCCATGGGATTTTCCAGGTAAGAAACTGGAATGAATTGCCATTTCCTCTTCCAGGGGATCTTCCCCACCCAGGGATTGAAACCCTGTCTCTTGTGTCTCCTGCATTGGCAGGCAGGTTCTTTACTAGGGCACCACCTGGGAAACCCAAAGTATCGAAGCAAGGGTGCAAATTCCATTACTCTGCCTCCTTGCCAAGTGTGGTGGGCAGAATGGCTCCTCAAAGATATCCACACCATAACTCCTGGAACCTGTGAAGAGTTTATATTATATGGCAAAAGTGACTTTGCAGCTGCGATTAAGGTTATAGAGTTTAAAACAGGGAGATTATCCTAGATTTTCTGGGTGGGCCCAATATAATCATATGATTTTTAAAAGTCTCTAGAATCAGAGAACTTTCTCTGATTGGAGGCAGAGGGATGTGGTAGCAGAAGTCAGAGATTCAAAGCATGAGGGTCATCCCATTGCTGCTGGAGCAAAAGCATGAGAAGAAATACGGGCAACCTCTAGTCACAAAGACCAGCCCCCATACGGAAGCAGGAACTTCAGTCCTACAACCATAGGGAAATGAATCCAGCCAACAACCTAAATGACACAATAAATAGATATTAAGTAACTGAAGTTGTGGTAATGTGTTAGAGTAGCAATGGAAGACGAAATACCCAATGTTAGTGTCACCACACTTGAGGCAATTTGCAGGACCTGAGCACTTACTATGGTCTAAAACTATCTCTTCTAGTGGTTAAGAATCTGCCTTCCAATGCAGGGAACATGGGTTTGACCTCTGGTCAGGAACTAAGATCAGGCATGCCATGGGGCAACTGAGTCCATGCCGCAACTCCAAGCCCGCATGCCACAACTAGCGAATTCATGTGCCACAACAAAGGATCCTGCATGCTGCAACTAAGACCTGACACAGCCAAATAAATAAATAAAATGTCTCTTCTATGGACCTGCCACACTGACTGACACTCCTGTTGTTAGCGGCACATCTTGAAATTAAAACATGTTTTCCTTCAAAAGTCCTGTGGAAAAGCATTGATGCTATCTGAGACAAAGTAATACAGTATCAGTCTATCACTAATTAACATGTGTGTGCTGAGTCACTTCAGTTGTGTTTGACTCTTTGCAACCCCATGGACTGAGGCCCACCAGGCTCCTGTCCATGGGATTCTCTAGGCAAGAATACCAGAATGGGTTGCCATGCCCTCCTCCAGAGGATCTTCCTGACCCAGGGATTGGACCTGTGTCTCTTTTATCTCCTGCATTGGCAGGCAGGTTCTTTATCACTAGCGTCACCTGGAAACCCCAATTTTTTTTATCTTTTGGTTGCACTGCACAGCATGTGGGATCTAGTTCCCCAACCAGTGATGGAATTCATGCCTCCTGCATTGACAGTGCAGAGTCTTCATCACTGGACCACCAGGGAGGTCCCCTTCCAGGTGGCACTTACTGGTAGAGAACCCACCTGCCAATGCAGGAGACATAAGAGACACAGGTTTGATTCCTGGGAAGATCCTGTGGAGGAGGGCATGGCAACCCACTCCAGTATTCTTGCCTGGAGAATTCCGTGGACAGAGGAGCCTGGTGGTCTATGGTCCATAGCATTTAAAAAGTCAGACATGACTGAAGCAACTTAGCATACAGAGGCTTTTCTTGCTCTAGAACATGAAAACAGGCATGTTCTGGTGCATAGAACACAGATTCCAAACAGAAAAGGACTCTGCACTAAAGGGAAGATGTATGCAGGAGAGAGAAGTGGGAGGATCCTGTACGACATGCAGGGACTAAAGGCTCATTAGAGACAGGAAGGAGAGTCACCTCCAATATAATTTATCTGGAGCCACCATGGTCCTGCAGTATCCTGCCTTATTGCCTTTGCACCTGCTGCTCCCTATGTCAAGAATGCCTTTTCTTCAGCTCTTCTTGGTGCTGGCTTCCTCTCATCATCCAAAGTCAGCTCATCAAAAAAGCCTTTCACAACACCCAGCTAAAGCAGCATTTTCTTCCCTTAGTCACTCTGATCTTCTCCACGGCCCCTCTGAAATGATCTTTGCATTTTAAGGTGCTTGTGATTCCCACCCCAACTAGGCTATAAGTTCCAAGAATACTAGGACTTGGCCTCTTTTGGGGTGTCCCTAGCACTGAAACAATAGCTGAAACACAATGGGTATTCAGCAAATATTAGCTGAATGAATGGAAGACTAAAATGCAAGGTAGTGTCTGTCATATGCAATAAAAGATAAAAAGATGAGATTCTATAAGGTAGAGAGGAGGATAGAAGAGAATTAATTGCAAAGGACCAGGATGTTTTCACGGTATTTGATAAAGAAAGGATTTGGTCCACAGGAAGGTGAACTAATAGAACCAAGTCTTAGCGATGGGTGTCAACCTAGTTTGAACAGAGTGAAGAGTGAAGTATGTTAAGGCTAAGCTTCAGTGTTTATCATTGGCATATGAACTTCCAAGGCCCTAGCAAGGAGCTCACATGATTGTACATTTCTGTAAAATTTGCAAGAATATGATGGTTTAATCTCAATCAATTAAGACAAATGTCTCCTTCCATTTGACTTCCCTTCCGCCTCATCTATCTCACTTCCTTTTGTGTTGGGGGTTACTGGGGTTTCCCTGGGTATTGTTTGGATCTAGTTAAGGGAAGTTGAGTTGGAGATACATTTAGTTTGGGTTGAATGGGCTATATTTGTGCAGTTCACAGTCACTTCCTCATGTAGTTAGGTAATTGCTAAAACAAGAAGACTGGATGGTGAGGGCAAAAGTCAGAGGACAGAATCTTAAGGATCATCCCATTTAATCAGAAAAAAGGAACTAGCATTATCTGCCAGGCATTGTGCTAAGGGCTGGCTGTTTACTCTCTTGTTTAATTTTCAAACAACCTTATAAGGCAAGAATATTGTACTTTTTTCATAGACACAAAACTGACACTCAGGGTGTTTAGAATTGAACCCGAGCTGCTTCTGCTCTAAAGCCCATGTCATTCCCATTCATGAGGAACAAGATGAGAGAGAAGTGCTTTGGAGAAGGGACAAGGAAGCTGGTTGGAGAGAGGATGTGAGTAGGAACCAGGCAATGGCCAATGGATAGACCCTGCAGAGCCAGAGATGGAAAACTTAAATGACTGCAGGGTTGGGTAGTTTAGCAAATGAGTGTGTGTGTGTGTGCTCAGTCGTGTCCGACTCTTTGCAACCCCATGAACTATAGCCCATGAGGCTCCTCTGTCCATGGGATTTTCTAGGCAGGAATACTGGAGTGGGTTGCCATTTCCTTCTCCAGAGGGTCTTTTCGACCCAGGGACTGAACCCGTATCTCCTGGGTCTCCTGAAGACATTGGTAGGTGGCTTCTTTGAGTGAGGCTATTTAAAAAGCATAACTCACAAGCATAGTTTTTACTTACACAGATTAATTTTTGCTTTCTTTTTCTTTTTTTTCTTTTTTTTAAATATATAGCCTCCTTGGGATTTCCTTGGTGGGCCAGTGGTTAAGAATCTACCTTACAGTGAAGAGGACTCGGGTTCGATCCTTGGTCTGGGAACTAAGATCCCACATGCCAAGGAGCAACTAAGCCTGTGCGCCACAATTACTGAAGCCTGTACGACACAACTAGAGAGTCCGCACACTGCAACAAGAGATACTGAGTGCTGCAACTAAGACCTGAGGCAGTCAAACAGGTAAATATCTTCAAAAAATAAAAATATCCAGCTTCTTTGGTCTAGCTTTCATCTTCCCAGGTACAAGAGTAATTTCTTGACCATAAGGAACATGTCAGTATATGTGTGATGGTTCTGGGTTATGGATTCTTGGTTTCAGTGCTGAGGATGAATTGGGATCATGGAAAATTGAACTAGTCAGGCTACTCAGCTCCAGCTCATGATGTCAAGTGAAAATGTGGACCCAGGATCATCATATCTGATTTTCCACGGGAAACTGAAAAGTCAGATTTTTGTGTGAACTCTTAATTTCTAAATGTTGTCAATGAGTTTATTTCTTAAAAGAATAAGGTGTAGCCCACAAGGTGTATATAGGAGTCAGACATGGAACCATGTCTGATCTAGAATTAAAGAGCTCAGCAAGAATAATAAACAATGAAGCTAAAATAATGATGGTGATCAACATGAGAACATTTAATATATGACAAGTCCCTGGTGGCTCAGATGGTAAAGCGTCTGCCTGCAATGCGGGAGACCTGGGTTCTATCCCTGGGTAGGGAAGATCCCCTGGAAAAGGAAATGGCAACCCACTCCAGTACTCTTGCCTGGAAAATTCTATGGACAGAGGAGCCTGGTAGGCTACAGTCCATGGGGTTGCAAAGAGTCGGACAACGACTGAGCAACTTCACTTTCACTGTTTTAAATACATGACCTGCATGAACTCATTTAATCTTTACCATAACCCTCCAAAGTTAAATATTATTATCCCCTTCTTTTTTTTATCATTTGGCAAAACTGAGGCTCAGAGAGACTCGAGTGCATGTAGCCAGAAGGTACAGAACCATGATTTAAAAAAACTTTTGACTCTGGAGAGACAGAGGAGCCTGGCAGGCTACAGTCCATGGGGTTGCAAAGAGTCAGACAGGACTTAGCGACTAAACAACAACAGTGTTCTGACTCTGGCACCTGGGTTCTTCCTCCCCAAAGCTGGTTAAGGAAAGACCTCTGGCTTCCACACTCAAGAACAGGTTATTATACTGGGCATCAAGGGTGGGGTTTAGAAGGCATATGGACTCTTGAAATTATTCACAAATTTGTATGTGGATATGAGAGGGTGTTTTCAATGGAGAGGAAGCCCACAGCTTTCATAAAGTTCCCAAACAGACTTAAAAAGGTGAGGAGTGGCTGAATTAGGACTGTGTGTGACTTTGGGCCAGTTACACTAAGGTGCATGGACTAAGGTGCAGAAGCTGGAAGGCCAGAGGTTAAAAAGAGAGTCAGCTGCAGATGGTGGATGTAGGCTCTGTCTAGAATATTGATGGTGAAGGGAGAGAAGGTGAGGAGAGTAACTTTTAGAGAAAGCAGGGGTAAGGGAGGTTTATTTTCTTAAACATCAGCACTGCTTATTGCTTAACTGTGCAGTCTATTCTTTCTCAATACTACATAGCATATCTTTCTTTAATTGCTTGGTTTTCTTTTTTTAACACGAATGTATTTATTTTTTAAATTTTATTGGAGTATAGTTGCTTTATGATGTTGTGTTAATTTCTGCTGTACAGCAAAGTAAATCGGCCATATACACATACATATATCCCTCCCTTTTTACGTTTCCTTCCCATTTAGGTCACCACAGAGCATCGAGTTCCCTGTGCTATACAGCAGGTTCTCATTAGTTATCTGTCCTATAAGTGCTCAGTTGTGTTCAACTCTTTGCGACCCTTTGGACTGTAGCCTGACAGGCTCCTCTGTCCATGGGATTTTTCAGGCAAGAAATACTGGAGTGGGTTGCCATTTCCTCCTCCAGGGGATCTTCCCAACCCAGGGATCGAATCTGCGTCTCCTGTGTCTCCTGCATTGCAGGTGGATTGTTTACTGGCTGTGCCACTGGGGAAGCCCATCTATTTTATACATAGTATCAATAGTGAAAGTGAAAGCGAAAGTTGCTCAGTCATGTTCTGAGCAGTCACTTGGCCACCCCATGGCCTATACAGTCCATAGAATTCTCCAGGCCAGAATACTGGAGTGGGTAGCCTTTCCATTCTCCAGGGGATCTTCCCAACCCAGGGACTGAACCCAGGTCTCTCACATAGCAGGCAGATTCTTTACCAGCTGAGCCATCAGGGAAGCGCAGTGCATATATGTTAATCCCAATCTCCCAGTTCATCTCACACCCCCTCTACCCGCTTGGAGTCCATACATTTGTTCTCTACATCTGTATGGACCTAGAGTCTGTCATACAAAGTAAAGTCCATCCAAAGGAGAAAAACAAATATCATATATTAATGTACATATGTGAAATCTAGAAAAATGGTACAGATGACTGTATTTGCAAAGGAGAAAAGGATTCAAAAGCTAAAGGAGTCCTGGGCATTCTGTCTGCTGAGGAAGGGAGCCAGAGTGGAACAAGAGGTTGAGGGAGTCACAGCTCTCCCCAGAGCAAGGCTATTTTGGAAAAGAGCCATTCTTGGCTCCCAAGCTTGAGCATCCGAGAAGTCTGGTTGAGCTGAACCAAAACATGGTTTCACAAAGGTGGCATACCTTCCCTCCTGTTCTCTGGCCCCCTCCCCAGCAGTAAAGCTGGAAAGCTTTCCCCACCTGCCCACCCCATCCTGCTCTCCCACGAGCCTCCCGCCAGCAGCCCCCTCCTGCTGCCGAGCTGGGGTCAGTGTGCCCCAGAGAATCTGCTAGTATATGTCTCTTCCACAACCATCCAGCTTCTTCTGCTTCTAAGACTGGGAAATGCTAACTGCCTCTCTGCATCCTCCAAGAAAAACAGCCTCCTCTTCTCCCTTGTACGTCATCTGATCTTCTGACGTAATTATCACTCAGATTCACTTGGTCTCAAAAATATCCTAGCACCATGTCTAAGAGGAAAAGACTGTGTGATCATCTCTTGTTGGGACAGAAATCTTCTAAAGTACATCCTGGCAACAACTTAGGAGGACTGTATCCACTCAATTCATTCCTTTATCCAAGCTATATACAGAGGGCCTGCACTGTGCTCGGGGCTGAGGGTGAATAAAAGAAGTAGATTTCTCTGCCCTTGTGGAACTGAGAGTCCTGTAGTGGAGACAATTTTTACAACATATATTATGAGGAGGAGGTAGGTGAATTTAAGAGGATAAGATCCTATGAGTGTACACCGTGGACTGAATGTTTGTGTCCCTCTCAAAATTCCTATGCTGAAACCTCACGCCCACTGTGATGGTATTTGGACGTGGAGCTTTGGGGAGGTAATTATGTCATGAGGGTGAAGCCCTTGTGAATGGGATTAGTGTCCTTATAAAAGACACCCCAGAGAGCTCCCTCACCCACTTCCGATATGTGAGGACACATTAAGAAGGCAGGGGTCTACGAGCCAGGAAGTGGGTCCTCACTAGCCCCAAAATCTGTTGGCACCTTGACCTTGGACTTTCCAGCCTCCAGAACTGTGAGAAATACATTTCTGTTGTTTAAACTGCACAGTCTCTGGTATTTTGGTTATAGTAGCTTGAATGGACTAAGGCAGTGTATAACTCAGGACAGAAGTCAGCATTGGCTTTTCTTTTCCTTTTTTTGGCTGCAGGATCTTAATTCCCCAACCAAGGATTGAACTCATGCTCCCTGCAGTGGAAGCATGGAATCTTAACCACTGGACCGCCAGGGAAATCCTAGCATTTGCTTTTCTGAGGATACTGTTTTTGAGGTGAGACATGAAGAATTCAAAGTTGTGTGTGCTGTATGCTAAGTTGCGTTAGTTGTGTCCAACTCTTTGCGATCCCGTGGACTGTAGCCCACCAGGCTCCTCTGTCCATGGGATTCTCCAGGCAAGAATACTGGAGTGGGTTGTGCCCTTCTCCAGGGGATCTTCCCGACCCAGAGATCAAGCCCACGTCTCTTACATCTACCTACACTGGCAGGTAGGTTCTTCACCAGTAGCACCACCTGGGAAGCCTGAATTTAATGTTAAATTGGTATTAAGGGAGAAGAGTGGGTTTCCTCGGTGGCTCAGATAGTAAAGAATCCGCCTGCAATGCAGGAGACCTGGGTTTGATCCACAGTGAGTGGAGAAAACACCCCCTCAAGTTGAGGGAGGAGTAAGCCCATGAGAAACATGTGCCATCATAGCTGTACACACAGGTCCTGGGGGAACACAGAAGTGGCACATAACTGTGAGTAGGGGCAGTGGTGACATCTTAGCAGAATTAGGAAGTTTAAGGTACAATTTCTTGTGCTTTTGGCTGCACCTTTTACCTACAGTGCCTGGGTCTGAGAAATTTTCCACCTTGAGTCTCAACACCCAAAGGTGGAAGCCAGAAACTCACCTTCCTAGACTCCATTGAAGGTAAGATGCAGGTACCCTGCTTGGTAAAGGGATTCTAACAGCTGAGGATGCCAATTTCCCCAAAGTCTGAGAGGGAAGTATCTTCAGCTGGAGGGGAAACAAGCCCTAAAATTGCTGTGATGTTCCTGATACTGGTGTGTGCACTCAGTTGTGTCTGACTCTACAGATCCCATGGATTGTAGCCCACCAGGCTCCTCTGTCCATGGGATTTCCCAGGCAAGAATACTGGAGTGGGTTGCCATTTCCTACTCCATAGGATCTTCCTGACCTAGAGATGGAACCCACTTCTCCTGCATTGGCAGGTGGATACTTTACCATTGTGCCACCAGGAAGCCCATTCTTGACACTACCAGGAACTTATTGAGCATCTGCTACTCCAGACAGAAAATTAGGGTTTGGGGACAGGTAATGAGGACAGGGAGGCCTTGCATGCTGAAGTCCATGGGGTCGCAAAGAGTTGGACATGACTGAGCGACTGAACTGAACTGAATTGAATGACACTGTAGGAACAAGAATGTTGGGTTTTGTGAAGAGAGTATCTTGTTCTTGTGAGGGTGGTACCCACATCTCCTCAGACCCTTAGACCATCTGCCACTGGTAAGTACGAAAGAACATACTCTTGAGAAGTAGAAGCCCTGGGCTAGAGACCATACATAACCTGTTAATTGTGTAGCCTAGAACACAAAGTCACTTCAGTTTTCTGATCCTTGGTTTTCTCATCTGTAAAGTGGATAATACATGCTTATATGGCATAGCACCTGTGAAAATCCTTTGAAAGTGCTGGAAAAATGTGATAGGTGGCTCTCACCATCTTTGGTGCTAAAATAAATGCAAAAAATTGGAAATTAAGATGAATAATTTCAGCAGGTCGCTCCTGGGCATCTATCTGGACAAAGCTATAACTTGAAAAGATGCATGCACCCCAGTGTTCATAGCAGCATTATTTACAATAGCCAAGACATGGAAGCAACCTCAATGTCCATCAACAGATGAATGGATAAATAAGATGTGGTGTAAATATACAATGGAATACTACTCAGGCATAAAAAAGAATGAAAAATGCCATGTGCAGCAACTTGCATGCAACTAGAGATTATCATACAAAGTGAAGTCAGAAAAAGAAAGACAAATGCCATATGATATCATTTATATGTGGAATCTAAAATATGACATAATTGAACTTATCTATGAAACCAACAGACAGAGAACAGACTTGTGGTTGCCAAGGGAGAGGGGGCAGAGGGGGATGGATTGGGAGTTTGGGTTTAGCAGATGCAAACTATTATATATAACATGGATAAACAACAATGTCCTACTGTATAGCACAGGGAACTATACTCAATATCCTGTGGTAAACCATAACAGACAAGAAGATGAAAAAGAACATATATGTATGAATCACTCTGCCATACACTAGAAACTATCACAACATTGTAAATCAACTATACTTCAATAAGATATATTTTAAAAAATGTTGCCATGGGTCACTAGGTTCAGATGGGACTTGAGGCTGGAAACAGTGAACGTTAAGGGAGGAACAGGAGATTTCCCTGGTGGTCCACTGGTTAAGAATCCACCTGTTAATGCAGGGGACATGGGTTCATCCCTGGTCTGGAAAGATTCCACATGCCACAGAGCAACTAAGCTCATGCACCACAACTACTGAGTCCATGTGCTGCTGTAACAACTGAAGCCCATGTGCCTAGAGCCGGTGCTCCACAGGAGGAGCCATAGCAATGAGAAACCCACACATCACAAGGAAGAGTATCCCCCACTCACTGCAACTAGACTTTGAAAGCCTGCACATAGCAACAAAGACCCAGTACAGCCAAAAATAAATTAAAATAAATAAATAAAATTTTTTTAAAAAAAGGAACAGCTCTTGATAAGGATGTTATGAATAGTGTAGCCAGTCAGGACTCTATTTTCATTGCAAGTGACACAAAACTCATACCAAAGTGGCTTCAGAAAAAAAAAATACAACTTACATCTCATATCATCAAAAGTTCAATGATTCAGGCACAGCTGGGTGCAAGGACTCACATATTAAAATCACAACTCTGTCTCTGTCTCTTGTTCCACTTCTAGCGGTCCATCCTCAAATTCTCTCTTCCTGCTGACATGAGGTCTTCAGCAGCTTCAGCCCAATATGAAGCTAGGTTTTGATTTATGGGAAAGGAACATGGTGGCATCTCAGGAATTCTTGTAAAACTGTGGCATCTCATTGGCCCAATCTGAATGCCATACTGCTACCTGAGCCAATACTTTATGGGAGGGGGGATGTGATGATCTAATCGGCCAATTCTGAGTCACATGACCGCATCTAGAGCCAATCAAGACCATTTCACTCACATGGACTGGGAATGGGAGAGGGTGGTTTACACATATAAAAAGAGTGGTGAAAACGACCACTCAAAACCATCATGGATAGTTACCGACAGAAAGTATTTACTATGCTTTGAAAAATGTAAATAGGACCCATCTTTAGAAAAACAAAATCATTAAAAGTGCTGCAAACACTGCAAGTTCCCCATCTTATTTCTGGCTGGGAGGGACCTTAATCCAGGGGCTTCTGGTGACTGAAATCTTGCTCTCTGAACAGACCTTTTTCATCTTATAAATCTTCTAACTTCCCACAGAGCTCTTATATCTGTTCCTTTATTCGATCTAAATTTAACAACACTCCTGTGAGTCAGAGAAGTTAAGTAACATGCTTAAAATCACACAGCCATCCCAGAATTCTTGCTTCCTAACTTATAAACAGAGCACTGGGTCTACCCATTCTGATCCTGGTTGCTGAAAAGAGACACTGCTGCTGCTGCTAAGCCGCTTTAGTCGTGTCTGACTCTGTGCGACCCCATAGATGGCAGCCCACCAGGCTCCCCCATCCCTGGGATTCTCCAGGCAAGAACACTGGAGTGGGTTGCCATTTCCTTCTCCAATGCATGATAGGGAAAAGGGAAAATGAAGTCACTCAGTCGTGTCCTACTCTTAGTGACCCCATGGTCTGCAGCCTACCAGGCTCCTCCGTCCATGGGATTTTCCAGACAAGAGTACTGGAGTGGGTCGCCAGTGCCTTCTCCAGCTGAAAAGAGATATGGGGAAGATAAGAGAGGGGAGGGGTAGAAATATGGACTAATTTAAATATGAAAGATTCTGAAGACAGGAGATGAACCAGACAGACTTGGGCCCTGTATGCATAAGCTCCAAGTTTGGTGTAGGCACAGACAAAGAAGCAGACCCTACTATTCCCTGTGCTTATGACATAGGTAAGCACAGAGACGTCTGGGAGATCCAGCCAATTTTGATGGTGATGGCATTCTTCAAGGGAAGACAGGAACAAGAAAGTCTGCATCTTTAAGGATCATATAACCCTCACTTTAATTATTAACTTGCTGCATTATTAACTGACCAGGTGTGTGTGGCAGAAAACCAAGGGTCAGAACTCCATGGCCACGATTCATTCCCGGTGGAAACTCTAGGACCTTCTGAGACCTTCTTAGGGCACATTTAGAACCCTGAATTCTGATGACTGATGGCGATCTTCCTTCCGGAAAAGGGAACAATTTGTTTGCAGTTTAGGCTTCAGCTAAGATGATAGCTCTGGGCTCTCCCAGTGGCTCAGCGGTAAAGAATCCGCAGGCAATGCAGCAGCCTCAGGAGACACCAGTTTGATCCCTGGGTTGGGAAGATTCCCTGGAGGAAGGCATGGCAACCCACTCCAGTATTCTTGCCTGGAGAATCCTATGAACAGAGGAGCCTGGTGGGCTACAATCCATAGGGTCACAGAGTTGGACACACTGAAGCAACTTAGCATGCATGCAGATTATAGCTCTACGTATTTCCTCCCAGGCTCCTGAGTGGCTAGTGTTGTCCCCCATTAGGCCTAATGTTGTCCCAGGCCTAATCTTTCCTGATCTCTTTCTGGACAATAAAGGCAGCCTTGGGAAAAGAAGAAGGGGAGGTAGTTAGGAAGTGGGGTTTAATGGCACAGACCTAAATTATATTAGGGAAGAGAGGAAAATAGAGTGCTTTTTGCTGAATTGCCTTTCACAAGACACTGGCAAAATAGAGCTCGAAGCAGCTATTCCCAGGGATGAATGTGCACCCAGGCTGCTTTCAGACATTCCCATTTTCATTCATTCCCAAATGTCAATCACACAGGCACCATCTTCAAAGTTTTGGCTTCATTCCACCTGCACTTTTACATTTTTTGTCCAAAACAATACACTTGAACTTAAATTTTTTTAAGGAAACTTTCTACCCGCCCCCATAAATGGAGAGCCACGACTATTATTTGAAAAAAAATGATGCGCTCAGAAAACCAAAGTCATTAAATCCTAGTTGGTCTTGGCAGCTGTCCTTAGTTCTAAGTCCAGAGATATTTTGCTAAAAAAAAAAAGAGGGGAGCTTCCCTGGCAGTTCAGTGGTTAAGACTCCACTTTTCCAATGCCGGGGGCATGGTTTCCATCACTGGTTAAGGAACTAAGATCCCATGTGCCCCGTGGTGCAGCAAAAAGAAAAAAATGAGAGAGGATAGTAAGGAGAGGGGGTGGTAGTATGTGCGAGGAGGGGAAGAGCAAGTGTAAAAGATGCTATTGTTGGTTGTTGTTGTTCAGTCGCTCAGTCATGTCCAACTTGGAGAAGGCAATGGCACCCATTCCAGCACTCTTGCCTGGAAAATCCCATGGACGGAGGAACCTGGTAGGCTGCAGTCCATGGGGTCGTTAAGAGTCGGACACGACTGAGCGACTTCCCTTTCACTTTTCACTTTCATGCATTGGAGAAGGAAATGGCAACCCACTCCAGTGTTCTTCCCTGGAGAATCCCAGGGACCGGGGAGCCTGGTGGGCTGCCGTCTACGGGGTTGCACAGAGTCGGACACGACTGAAGCGACTTAGCAGCATGTCCAACTCTTTGTGACCCCATGGACTGCAGCATGCCAACCTTCCATGTCCTTCACTATCTTCTGGAATTTGCTCAAATTCATGTTCATTGAGTCAGTGATACCAACCAAACATCTCATCCTCTGTCACCCCCTTCTCCTCCTGCCCTCAATCCTTCCCAGCACAAGGTCTTTTCCAGTGAGTTGGCTCTTTGCATCAGGTGGCCAAAGTATTGGAGCTTCAGCTGCAGCATCAGTCCTTCCGATGAATATTCAGGGTTGATTTCCTTTAAGATTGGCTGGTTTGATCTCTTTGTTGCCCAAGGTACTCTTAAGAGTCTTCTCCAGCACCACAGTTTGAAAGTATCAATTCTTCTGCACTCAGCCTTCTTTATAGTCCAGCTCACATCCATACATGACTGCTGGAAAAACCATAGTTTGACTATACCTCTGTCAGCAAAGTGATATTTCTACTTTTTAATATGCTGTCTAGGTTTGTCATAGCTTTCCTTCCAAGGAGCAATTGTCTTTTAATTTCATGGCTGCAGTCACCGTCAGCAGTGATTTTGGAGCCCATGAAAAGAAAATCTGTCACTGCTTCCACTTTTCTCCTTCTATTTGCCATGAAGTGATGGGACCAGATGCCACGGTCTTAGCTTTTTGAATGTTTAGCTTTAAGCCAGCTTTTTCATTCTCCTCTTTCACCGCCATCAAGAGGCTTTTTACTTCCTTTTCACTTTCCGCCATTAGACTGGTATCATCTGCATATCTGAGGTTGTTAGTATTTCTCCGACAATCTTGATTCCAACTTGTGATTCATCCAGCCTGGCATTTCACATGATGTACACCCCATATAAGTTAAATAAACAGGGTGACGATACACAGCCTTTTCATATTCCTTTCCCAATATTGAACCAGTCAGTTGTTCTATGTAAGGTTCTAACTGTTGCTTCTTGACCTGCATACACGTTTCTTGGGAGACAGGTAAGGTGGCCTGGTATTTCTATCTCTTCAAGAATTTTCCAGTTTGTTGTGATATACAGAGTCAAAAGCTTTAGTGTAGTAAATGAAGCAGAAGTAGATGTTTTTCTGGAATTCCCCTTGCTTTCTCAATGATCCAACGAATGTTGGCAATTTGATCTCTGGTTCCTCTGCTTTTCCTAAGCCCTATTTTTACATCTGGAAGTTCTTGATTCACATACTGCTGAAGCCTAGCTAGAAGGATTTTGAGCATAACCTTGCTAGCATGTAAGATGAGCACAATTGTACAGTAGTTTTAACATTCTTTGGCATTGCTCTTCTCTGGGATTGGAATGAAAACTGACCTTTTCCAGTCCTGTGATCACTGTTGAGTTCTCCAAATTTGCTGACGTATTGAGTGCAGCACTTTCATAGAGTCATCTTTTAGGATTTGAAATAGCTCAGCTGGAATTCCATCCGCTCCACTAGCTTTGTTTGCAATAATGCTTCCTAAGGCCCACTTGATTTCCACATTCCAGGATGTCTGGCTCTATGTGAGTGACCACACCTTTGTGATTATCTGGGTCATTAAGACCTTTTTTGTATAGTTCTGCTGTATGTTCTTGCAACCTCTTCTTAATCTTTTCTGCTTTCTATTAGGTCCTTACTGTTTTTTTTTCTTAATTGTGCCCATTCTTGCATGAAATGTTCCTTTGATATCTCCAATTTTCTTGAAGAGATCTCTAGCCTTTCCCATTCTATTGTTTCCTTCTATCTCCTTGCATTGTTCACTTAAGAAGGCTTTCTTATCTCTCCTTGCTATTCTCTGGAAGTCTGCATTCAATTGGGTATATCTTTCCCTTTCTCTCTTGCCTTTTATTTCTCTTCCTTTCTCAGCTATTTGTAAGGCTTCCTCAGACAACCACTTTGCCTACTTGCATTTCTTTTTCTTTGGATGGTTCTAGTCACTGCCTCCTGTACAATGTTATGAACCTCCGTCCATAGTTCTTCAGGCACTCTGTTTATCAGATCTAATCCCTTAAATCTATTCATCACCTAGTTGCACTAATACCAAACTTTGATCCTTGATATTATCAGAGGTACTGTGATGTTGGGAAGGCAATGGCAATGGCTTTCTCACCAAATGCTTCACTCTTACTTCATTCTCCACCTGGACTGGGGAACACCATGACTTATTGAACAAGTATTTATCAAGTTGCCGGCTAAGTGTTCTTGGCCCCAGAGGAAGAGGGATGTGTGAGAAGATATATAGAGCTGGGAAAATCCTCACTGGGGAGAAAAACAAGGCCATGGAAAATGAAATAATTTCAAATTGGGTTGAGAACCACTAAACAAACAAACAAACAGAAAAAGGACAAGGGTTATAATAGCGAATTGGAAACACATGGGATGTACCAGGGTGGACTTCACATACCGGAGCCAAGGTCAGAAGGCAGTTTGGTTTTTGACTGATTCAGAGCTGAGTTTCCAGTAGAAAACTCATGCTCCAGATTGGATTCTTAGGAGTGGGAAAGTGGTTGGCGGCTGTAACTGGATTCCCCAGGCATAATCTCAAGGACACTAGAGAGGCCTGCTCTTTGCCCCTGATTCAATTGGAAAGCAAAGCAGATGTTGTCTTAATAGTTTTCCAGCCCAATGGCCAAGAGAAAACAAAATATGTCATACATGTGGTTATGTTTAAAGGCAAGAGTATAACACATGTCCAGCCAACACTGGATGTTGCCGGAGCAAGGGATTCCATCTGTAATCGCAGCTGAGTTAATCTAATTAACTGCAAATGAAGATGCTTGTTTTCAAGTTCAGCCAAAGCAGTCACAAGGATACAGGATTTACAATGTTTTCCCCTCTTTTCTCTTTGCAAACACCCCCTCAACCTGCCGTCCTGTTTTTAAACGGCAAAGTGCTGGTGACATGACATGAGGGTTTGTGTTTGCTGTTTGGGCTTGATCATCACACAGGCAAAGGTTCGGTGCCCTTAAGACCTTAGATCTGTGGAAAAAAAAAACAAATTGGTACAACTGCTTTTGATCATGATTGATCCATATTGGGTCCCCAAGATGGAGACTGCACAATCCACCAACACATTCCATTCATGGAAGCCCTGCCTTTGAGTCCTTGCGGAGAGCCCAGGCTTGCATCCGAACAGCCTGTGTCTCTGCGATTCACTTAAAGGGCTCTGGACATGGGTGTTGTTGGGCTCTTAAAAGCAGTTCCTGAAATCTCAGGCTTTACACTGGCCTGGTAAGTGCTGGCGACTCCCAGGGGAGTGAGGAGTGGGAGGTGGCAAGGATGAAAGGCTGACTGTAGCTCTGCTTTTGAGGCCTCTTGAATCAGCTCTGAAGGTTGGAGAGACTGGGGGAGGATCATGGATTAAGCTCATTCCATTTAAAAGAGCTCACTCAGCTATAAGGAAAAAGCCAGATGATGACAGAACTAGGTTTATAAATTGCAGGCAGATCAGGCCCCCATTCCCTACAAGATTAACCCTCCAGGGTCATCACATTTTAGGTTCCCAGAGGCAGAAAGGTCAGGGGAGGAGGCTTTGTGTTCAGGCAGCCCTGGGTGTAAATTCCAGCTCTCTCACCTACTTACTACATGTTGAAACATGGGAAATTGTTTTTTGTTGGGGGGAGGGATGGTGTTTGTTTTTATTATAAACGAAAAGCAATTTCTCCGGAAACTTAACAAAGGAAGGGAATATTTCACACTCAGAGAATAGACACCAGGATACAAAATTATGAGTGATTTGACTCCAGACCTGGCCCCTTTTTGAGCCTCTGTTTCCTCATGTATAAAATGGGGGGACTTCCCTGGTGGTCCAGTGGCTAAGACTCTATGCTCCCAATGCAGGGGGCTTAGGTTCAATCTCTGGTTGGGGAACTAGATCCCACATGCCCCAACAAAGAGCTTGCATGCTGCAACTAAGATCCAATACTGCCAAATAAATAAAAAGTAAGTATGAAATGGGCATGACACCACCCACCTCTCAGAACTGCTCCCAGGATGGGAGATGATGCACATGGAAACGTCACAGTCAGTGCCTGACTTGTCGTCTGCATCTAACGTTCAGTAACCACGGCTTCTCTGTGCCACTCTGCACCTCCCCCAGATCTGCCCTCTTCTTTCCCTTTGCTGGTTTCCTCTGTGGCTGCCTGCCCCCAACTCAAGCAATCTCTATAATGTCAGCCAACCCTGATGTTTCCCATTCTTCCTGAGGTCATCTGCTGTTCGGGGACCACTCTGGGTGATGGCCATCAGTACAAGCTGCGGCTCCATCTCTGCAAATGGCAATTCCCAAGTGTGTTCCGTGTAATCATAACCAATGCCTGTGAGCATTCCTTAAGAGAATTAAAACACAAAATGGAATTCTGGGGTCATATCATTTTGCAAAATGCTTAGAGATTCACAGTGCACATCAGCATATTAAAGGAATCCTGCAGCAAATAAACTCATTTAGCTTTGTTTACTGTCACTCTCCCACTTTGTGTGACCTCGTGGCAGCCTATTATCCCTAGTCTTTTCTCTAGGTGCTTTCCTTTACATTCTCTCAGTTCATCCCCCCAATAACTGCAACCTCCTCCTTACAGATGCGGAAATAGAGTTCAGGGAGGTTAAATGATTCGCCCGATGGTCCAGCTGGGTAGCCCCGGAACCAGCTGCTTTCTCTCTGAGTCAAGATTCTTTTCTCAACATCTGGAAGAAATGGCTTAATATATTCCTTTCCTGCTAAACAGCCATAGAATCTATAAATCACTGGATGGGCTCCTAGGGTTACATTGCCCAACAGTTTCATTTTCTTGGCAATGAGATAACCAGGAAGGGGAAGCGATTTTTCCCAAGAATTAGGAGCGGCAGGGCCAGAACTGGCACTGAGCCAACTAACCCCCAAGCCTAGCTGCCTTTTCCTTACACCCAGGGTTCACATGTCTGGCTCACACTCCTCAGCCATCTTTCATCCTATCTTTCCTTCCTCCAGGGCTAGAGCAATGCTGCCCAATAGGCCTTTCTGAAATGATGATGGAAATGTTCCATACTGCTAGCCACGAACTCCATGTGGCTACTGTTCACTTGAAATGGATCTAGTACAAATGAGGAACTGAATTTTTATAATTTATTTATTTTAATTCTAAGATAATTACTTTTTAATATTGTGTTGGTTTCTGTCATATCCATCAACATGAATCAGCCATAGGTATACATATGTCCCTTCCCTCTTGAACCTCCCTCCAAGGAACTGAATTTTTAATACTATTTAATTTTAATTAACTTATATTTAAATAGTCACATGTTGCTAGTGGGTGCCATATTAGAGAGGGCAACTCTAGAGACCAGAAACCATAGTGCGTCTATAGACCTAATCCATGCAGTTACTATGTGAGTAGAAGATCTTTGTGATAAAAATCGAGTCTAAACTACCTGGACCTTGTTACGGGCAACATTCAGTTTCATTTAATGTCAGGGCACAACGTGGGACACCTTTGCTCAAACATATTCCTCCCTTCCCTGGCAATATCCCACCCATCTTTCTATTATAGGTTCAAAGGCATCCTCCTTCAGGAAGACTTTGGTGATTTATTTTTTCTGCCATCAAGCAGAATAAAGGAATTCTTCTACGGACTTCCACACTTCCTATATTTGTCCCTAGATGGATGAGAGAGAGGAGAATTTCTGTTTTGCTGAAAGCCATTTTGTGAGCAAGTGGATCAGTGAGGAGAGAGTGTGCCTATGGGGAGCGAGTTGTAGCAGAGGTGCTTGGGGAATGGTGTGAGGGAGATAAGCAAGACTTCATTAAAGGAGATAAGTGATATGTAACTTAGCCTTCTCCTCTATCTCCCCTATAAAATCTTTAGCAAAAGTAGACATTACAAATTACAGTGACATACGGATAAATCTCACAATGTTAAGAGAGAAAAACAAATCACATGCTTCACAATACAAACATTCAACAAACTGGATTTTGAAGGGAATTTCCTCAGCCAGTTAAAGGGTATCCGTGGAAAAACCCAGAGCTAACACCATACTTAATGGTGAAAGGCTGAATGTGTCCTCCTAAGATCAAGAATAAGACAACGATTTCTGCTCATGCCAGTTCTACTCAACAGTGTACTGGAAATTCTAGCCAGGACAATTATTCAGGCACCCAATTTTCAGGAAAAAAGGCATCCAGATTGGAAAGGGAGAAGTAGAACTATATTTGCAAAATGACACAATCTTGTGCATATAAGATCCTAATGAATCCACCAAAAAAACTATTCAAGTTACTAAAGTAGTTCAACAGGGTTGCAGGATAAAAGATCAATGTGCAGTAAGCAGTTATATTCCTTCTATACATTGACAATGAGCAAATTGAGAATGAAATTAAGAAAACAGTTTTATTTGTAATAGCATAAAATAATTAATGCTTAGAAATAATTTTAACCAAAGAATAAGACTTTTGAACTGAAAAGCTACTGTATACTGTAGAAAGAAATTAAAGAAGAACCAAACAAATGGAAAGACGCCCCATGTTCATAGACTGAAGATTTCATACTGTCAGGATGAGAGTACTCCTCAAATTGATCTATGGATTCAATGCAATCCCTATCAAAATATCAGCTAAGGTCCTATGAAATTGACAAGTTGATCCTAAAATGCATATGTTAATTCAAGGGATCCAGAAGAGTAAAAACAATCTTGAAAAAAAAAGAACAAAGTTGGAAGACTCACACTTTCTGATTTCAAAACTTATTACAAAGCGTATTAGAAATCCAGAAAGTGTGGAACTGGTATCAGAATAGACATATAAACCAATAGAATAAAACTGAGAACCCAAAAATAAAGTCATTCACAGTCAATTGATTTTTTACAAGGGAGCCTAGACAATTCGATTCAACAGTGTGGGACAACTGGATAGCCATATGCAAAAGAATGTGAAAGTGAAAGTGTTAATAAATAAAGAAATTGTGATGGACACTTTTGATGAACCACACAGACCTGTTTTCACAAGCCAGTGTACTCATAGCTGCTAGGAGTATTGACTGCTGATGACTCTCAGTTGATCCTTGCTGGTTCCCTGGCCTCAAAAGTGAAAGTGTTAGTAGCTCAACTGTGTCTGACTCTTTGCAACCCCATGGACTGTAGCCCACCAAGCTCCTCTGTCCATGGAATTCTCCAGGTAAGAAGACTGGAGTGGGTAGCTATTCCTTTCTCCAAGGGATCTTCCCGACCCAGGGATTGAACACAAGTCTCCTACTTTGCAGGCAGATTCTTTACCATCTGAGCCATCAGGGAAGCCCAACTCACACAATAAACAGGAACTAAGGAAAGTGGATCAAAGACCTAAATATAAGAGCTAAAACTGTAAAACTCATAGAAAAAACATAGAGTAAATCTTCATGACCTTGGAATAGGCAATGGATTCTCAGATATAACAACCAAAGCACATACAACCAAAGATAAAGTTGATAAATTGGACTTCATCAAAATTACAAACTTTTGTATTTCAAAGACAATATCAAGAAAGTGAGGACAATCCACAGAATGTGAGAAAATTTTTGCAAATCATATATCTAATAAGAGACTTGTATCTAGAGTATATAAGCAAGTATTACAACTTAATAATTAAAAGACAGCCCAATTACAAAATGGGCAAAGGATCTGAGTAGACATTTCTTCAAAGAAGGTAAATGAATGACCAATAAACACATGAAAAGATGCACAACATCATTAGCTACTAGGGAAACACAAATCAAAAGTACCATGAGATACCAGTTCACATCCACTAGGATGACTATAATTAAAAAGACAGGCAATAACAAGTGTTGGTGAGGATACAGAGAAATTGGAACACTTGTGCACTGCCAGTGGGAATACAAAATGATTCAGCCACTTTTTGAAAACAGTTTGGCAGTTTCTCCAAAAGTTAGGCATAGAGCTACCACATGGCTCAACAATTCCACTCCTGGGTATTGGATTGACCAGAAAGTTCATTTGGGTTTTTTATTAAGCAAAAACCTGAATGAAATTTTTGGCCAACCCAATACATAGAAAAGAAATGAAAAGATGCCCCCACAAAAATTTATGCATGAATGTCCACAGCAACATTATTCATAATGGTCACCCAAATGATGGAAAAGACCCAAATGTTCATCTGCTGATAGATGAAAAAAAATTATAAACTGTGGCCTATCCATACAATGGAATATTATTTATCAACAATAAAAACTGATGCATGCTACAACATGGAATGAACCTGGAAAACATTAGGCTAAGGGAAAGAAGTCAGACACAAAAGACCAGAGATTCCATTTATGGAATTTCCAGAAAGGGCAAATCTATAGAGACAGGGGATTAGTGGTTGCCGAGGTCTGAGAGGGGATGGGGAGATAGTGGGTCATGGTTAAGGGGGGTGGCAGTGTTCTGTTGTAACTTAAGTTGACTCTGGTGATAGACACACAGCTTATGAATATACTAAACATCTGTACATGGATACATTGAACTGTACATCATAAATGAGTGTATGGTATCAATAAAGCTGTTTACAAAAAGCAAGTTGCAGATGGATACATAACATGATATCATTTATTTGTGCAACTACAGACATGAGCAAACCACACTCTCCTTTTAGGAACACGTACAAATGCAGAGAAAACATAAAGACGTGTATGTGAATGAGAAACACACAAATTCAGGACAGTAGTCACTGCCAGGGAGGGATGGTTAGTGGATGAGGGATATGCAGGGTGCTTCTACTGTATTTGTAACATTGATTTCTTAAGCTTGGCACTTGGGTGTTTCTGATATTATTCCACACACCTTTTTTTTTGTTAGTTTGTTTTTTAAACTTTTTATTTTGCATTGGGGTATAGTTAATTGTGTTGTGATAGTTTCAGGTGAGCAGTGAAGGGATTCAGCCATATATAGAGAGGTGTCCATTCTCCTCCAAACTCCCCTCCCATCCAGGCCGCCACATAACATTGAGCAGAGTCCATGTGCTACACAGTAGGTTCTTGTTGGTTATCCATTTTAAATAGAGCAGTGTGTACATGTTCATCCTTAACTCCCTTAACTACCCCTTCCCCTCACCCTTCCCCCTAGCAACCACAAATTCATTATCTAAGTCTGTAAGTCTCTTTCTGTTTTAAAAGTTCATTTGTATCATTTCTTTTTATATTTCATATATAAAGGATGTCATACATATTTCTCCTCTGTCTGACTTACTTCACTCAGTACGACAATCTCCAGGTCCATTCATGTTACTGCAAATGGCATTATTTCACTCTTTTTTAACAGCTGAGAGTCCCTTGGACTGCAAGGAGATCAAATCAGTCAATCTTAAAGGAAATCAGTCCTGAATATTCACTGGAAGGACTGATGCTGAAGCTGAAACTCCAATACTTTGGCCACCTGATGTGAAGAACTGACTCATTGGAAAAGACCCTGATTCTGGGAAAGACTGAGGGCAGGAGGGGAAGGGAACGACAGAGGGTGAGATGGTTGGATGGTATCACTGACTCGATGGACACGAGTTTGAGTAAACTCCAGGAGTTGGTGATGGACAGGGAGGCCTGGCATGCTGCAGTCCATGGGGTCACAAAAAGTCAGACATGACTGAGTGACTGAACTGAACTGAACTGAATATTCCATTGCACATATGCTTGTTTGCTTAAATCCTTTGTAAACAACTTTCATAGACATTCTCCAGCATTTTGGAAGTTGACCACATATATCTGATGCAGTGAGATGGGAGGCTTGTCTCAGGTGATCACAGGGCTGGACCGAAGAAAGCTGGGCCCACACTTGGTAGACACTTTTTAAAAACGCAGTCAAACAGGGTTCCATCCCTTTAGCATTCTGGCTGGCATTTCTGCAGCAAAGAGCTGGAGCTCTGCAGCCAGTCAGCCCCTGTTTGAGTGTCTGCACTGCCCGCCAGTCGAGTCTTGACCTGAGGCAAATTACTTGACCTCTCTGAGCTTTACCTCCCCATCTGATCAATGGGAAAAATGCCACCTACTCCTCAAAACTGGTGCAGATGGAACACACAAGCCTGCACAAGGTATCCGGCTGCCCCCCTGCTCTGGCCGAGGCTCCCTTCTGAGCCCCACTCGCCTCCCGTGTGTTCCCTCCTTCACTCCTTTGCAGGGTGTGCGATCAGCCGTCAGTCAAAAATCGCTGAATGGAACCGACTTTGAGAGCCAGGCTTCCTTTCTCTCTTGCTCACTACTTTGAAAAGTTTCGCTTCACTACTCTTAAAAATGAAGACATGTATAAATAAGCTGGCTGTGTCATTCTCCCCGGGTCACTGTTGCACTCCCAGCTGTTGTTCATCCATTCTCAGAGGCTCACAGGACAGGGCCAATCCCTGGGGTGCCGAGGGAGGGGATGATGGTGTGTGTGTGTGTGGTTGTCTGAAACCTTCCCCCATACAGCAGGGTGGGCTCCGTCAGCCCATCTTGGAGGCTGGATGGTTGGATGCCTTGGTCCAGGCCCTTGGCAGATAAAACCCAGGCGCATCTCAACCCTCCTTGCCAGCATCAGCCCAGCACTGCAGGGACAATGGGGCCTCACAAAGGAGGCCTGAGGGCCAGGTGGGCAGGCAGGATCTGGGCTGTGCTGGGAGCTGAACTGGCTGGCCGGTCACTCCGGCTTCTCGTAGAAGGTGCTGGGGAATGGCCTCCGTGGAGTTGAGTCCAGCCGCTGAACGGAACCTGGGAAGTGCGTTCTCAGAGCTCTGGGCTTGAAGCTTCTGCCTCCAGATGTCGGTTCCAGCCAGAGACTTGGCACAGGGCCATGCCTTTGATCGCTCTGGGACTCGACTGGTTGGTTTGCAGAGGGTTGCAGCCTCTGTACCTGGGTCTCAACACCACCTGCAGTCTGTGGTTGACGGGAAAGGGGATCAGGGTGGCAGGGTCACAGGGTGGGGAGGCCTGGAGGGCAGTGTCCTGGCCAGCATAGAGAGCCTGGTCACTCCCCCTCCCCCGAACGTCATCCACACAGATCAGTGCACAGGCTGTGCTTACTCCACTTCCGACTGACCTGCAGTTACCCCTCTGTGATTCGCTGGGGTCACGACTTAGCCTGGAAAAGGTTGCATTGCTGCAGCTCTCCCATGATCCTTTGGGACCACATCTGTCCAGTGACCGGCCCTTATTAACCTGGGGTCGGCCTGGCCCACAGCGGGCCAGGATGGAATGGGATGGGTGGCTTTGGGAAACAAGGGAAAAGTGACAGTTCATCCTTCCCACTCCTGATCCTTGCTCTGGGGTCCAACTGGGCTACTCTCCCCACTAGATGAGGGCCCTCCGGAAGTCAGGCTCCCAGGCTACCACCAAGCCTTCACTTCTCTGAGGGGCTCTTGGGAGTCACAGCATGCTGCCCATAGCCACAGGCCTTCCTCCTGACCCTCTTACACTCTACTGCCAAAGCCAGCCACCTGCAACCTGAATGGGGCTGTGTCACAGAAGTGTTAGTTGCTCAGTCGTGTCCAACTCTTTGCAACCCCATGGACTGTAGCCCACCAGGCTCCTCTGTCTATGGGATTTCCCAGGCAAGGATACTGGAGTGGGTTGCCATTCCCTTCTCCAGGGGATCTTCCTGACCCAGGAATTGAACCCAGGTCTCCTGCATTGCAGGAATATTCTTTGCCGTCTGAGCCACCAGGGAAGCCCCTTGCTGTGTCACAGACCTGCCTTAAAAACCTTGCTTGGTTCTGTTCATGGACTGGAGGCTCCCAGATGGGTTTTTGCTTGGCCTATATTGAGTTTTTTAAAAACTTTGAAGTTTTGCATGAAAAGCTGGCTTTTCCAACTTTTCTTGAAACAACAAGTCCTATTCCTGCATAAGTACAGTTGGCTGGAGCTGAGCACAATGCCTCCCTAGGCAGGTGTTCCTTGGGGCACAGTCTCCACTACTCTCTATTGTCTCACAGCCAGCATCCTTCCTTATTACATCACCTGCCTGGTACCTTCATGCTCTTGAGTTGCCCGTCTAGCCTCCACTCAAAGGCTTGTGGTGTGGGCTGGGGGTGGGGGGCACTAGATGGCATGACTTTTGTCTGCTTTCCTGCTCACCCTTCCGTTTCCTCCCTCCCCTGAGCCCTACCCCCTAGCATGCTGGCCGCCCCAATCTCTCTGCTCACCAAACAAGCCAGGTACCAACATAACAGGACTGGGAAACCTGGCGTGGTGCAGTCCATGGGGTTGCAAAGAGTCTGAGCAACTGAACAACAAAACAACAACCAATATAACTCTGCCCTCACGTAGTTTTCACTCTTTGTACTTCTTTATCTTCATTTGGCAGATATATATTGAGCATCTATTATGCGTGGAGGATCTGAGCAAGGTACTGGGGATAGAAAGATAATAAGATCCAGTGTATCAGTCTCAGTTCTCCAGCAAAAATTGGGAGAGAACTAATAAGACAGATAGATAGATGGATGGATGGACAGATAGGAACTTAATATAAGGAACTGGTTCATGTAATTTTATTATTTTTTTTAAAGTTGCTCAGTTGTGTCTAACTCTTTGTGACCCCATGGACTATACAGCCCATGGAATTCCCCAGACCAGAATACTGGAGTGGGTGGCCTTTCCCTTCTCCAGTGGATCTTCCCAGGGATTGAGCCTAGGTCTCCTGCATTGCAGGCAGATTCTTTACCAGCTGAGCCACCAGGGAAGCCCAAGAATACTGGAGTGGGTAGCCTATCCTTTCTCTAGCGGATCTTCCCAACCCAGGAATCGAACCGGGGTCTCCTTCATGCAATTATGGAGGCCAAGAAGTTCCAGATTGGCAGTCAGCAAGCTGGAGACCCAGAAGAGCCAATGACACAAGTTCCAGTCCAAGTTTGAAGGCAGAAGACTGACAACCCACCTTCAAGACAGTCAGGCAGAGAGAGGGAATTCTTTCTTACTCAACTCTTTTCTATTCAAGTCTTCAATGGATTGTGAGGCCCCTCCCCCAAATTGGAGAAGTCAATCTGCTTTATTCAGTCTCCTGATTCCAGTGTTAACTTTATCCAGAATCACCAGCACAGACACAACCAGGATCATGTTTGACAGAATGTCTGGGCTCCCCATGACCTAGTTAAGCTGAATGAAACTACCCATCACAGCCAACCCCTGCTCTCCTGGAGCCTACAACTCAGCAGGGTATTCAGAGAGAAGGGAAGGAATTCCAGACTAACTAATAAGTGCCAGAGGAAGTCTCCCTTTTATTTCAAGCTTTACCTCAAATAGTATGTCCTGCCAATTTTTTTTTTACCTCCCCGTACAATCAGTCACTCTCTCTTGGATGCTTCCAGACACATCTCTCAGGAGAGATGATTTTTTTCTCTCTTTTTACAATGGAAAAAAAGACATAAAAAGGTACAGAAAATATGGTAAAGTCCCATGTACAGACTACCCATCCTTAAAAGACAAAGCATTGCAGATACAGCACAGCCTAGGGTGGCCAAGTTATCCCCATCTGCCCAGCTTTTCCTGATTTTAGTACTGAAAGTTCTGGATCCTGGGACCCCTCAGTCCTGGGCAAACCAGGATGGGTCACCCTGGAGTGGCTGTACTCTACCCTCACCTCTGTGCATACCCCTTCCTCAAAATCACCACCCTCCCACACTCCCCATCAGAGGAAACCACTGATTTATTAAGACTGAGGGCTACCATTTAGGTCTTTCTTTATTCTTTAATCAGTCCCTAAATGATATTGGAGTGATATTTTATACATGCACACACCCAAACACACACACACCCAGGTTGGGTCCAGAAAACTGGATGACCCTTTTCTGGTGGGTGGTGGCAATATGAACGTGGGAAGCAGTGGGTGAAACTTCTTGCAACTTTGAAGGCACAAACTTGCAGGGCAATAAACCACACAGCACAAAAACCAGCAAGGGGAGAGGGAAGTGGGAGAGGGATGATGTGGGAGAGAAGGGGGATGAGAGCAGGAGCCGGAGGAGGGAGACAGGCTGTCAGAAGAGGATCAGAGAGAGAGAGGACTCAGGTGGAGAAAGTCTTCAAGGGAAGAGAGATGGAGAAGGGACGTTTGAAGAGGTGGCTGCCAACTTCCTCTTCGGATGCTCCTGTGACATCTTCAGGAAAACCTACAGCCATTACCCACATGTAGAGGTAGACGGATGCTTCCAGGGGGCCCTGGTAAGAGGTACCAGAGCACCACTGCTGATGGATGGATGAGCTGCCCACAGGGTCAGCTGATAGACTCCTAGGGCTTCCCATGAGTGCCAGCTGGTTGTGCCTGCGTCCCACAATCAGCTCCTCGAGGGATCCTGACAAATGGTAAGTGTTTGGTGTTATTGGTGGAAGGAGGAAGGGAGGGAGGGATGGAAGGAGGAAGAAAGGAAAGAAAGGAAGGAAGGAAAGGAGAGATGGAAGGGAGGACGGAAGGAAGAAGGGAAGGGTCCAGCGAGGGTCTTTCCAGCGGGGCCGTAAGAGCACGATCGGCAGAGTAGGGAGCGAGGCTGCGTGCCATAGCACTGCTGTGGCCCTCGGAGCTGGGAGGCGTTCAGGGACTGTTCTCTGATTTCTGAGCCCGGGCAGGAAGGCAGGGAAGAGCTGGTGTGGGGGTGGAGGGTGGGGAGAGACAAAGGCACGGAGCAGAGGGAAGTGGAAAGGGGCGGAGGCGGGCTGCTTAGCAACCACAGAAGATTTAGGGAAGTGGCAGGACCATTTCTCCCGGTGCCTCTAAGGGAGGATTATATATATATATATATAAAGGAACTGCTCACACGCCCATGCTGGCTGGTTGTGTCGTGACGGCTCTGAGTTGGGGTCCTCTGGCTGTCGGAGGGAGGCTGGTGGCCACGTGTGCAGTGGGAAAAGCCACAGGGACTGGGGAACATTCTCCGGCCCCTCAAGGCAAGGGAAGGAAGGCTCGCAGGAGGGTGTGGGGACACAGCCTTTCTCTCCTCCCAGCTTTCATCCGGCTCCTTCAGCAGCCCCTCCTTCTAGGCTTCAACATCATGACTCGAAGGTGTCTGGGGACTTTTCTTTCCATTTTCTTTTCCCCAGGACCCTAGGAACAGCCCTGCTTCAGCTCCTGCCTCCCCACTGAGAATTCTCTGTTGGTTTTCTTTCTTAATTTGATTTTCTCTGGCTCAGAACCGAGATCAAAAGAAGAAATTCTTTCCAGCCTTTTAGGAATAATTCCCAGAATCTCCCATTGGAAATGCATACATAATTACCAAAGTTATTTTTTTCAAAAAATCATTTGTACTCTCTTATCCTCTTCTTTTCCATCACTGCTGCAGGCTTGTGGAGGAGCTGGGAGAGGGGAAAGTTCGAGAGTGCCTTTGGGGTTGCAGATTGACCAGCATCAAATATTAGACAAAGCGAGAGGCCTGGCCCATTCCCTGGCAATGAGAATTTTCCACATGAATTTTCCACACGAATAACACTTCTAAAGCAATAAACACCATGGAATTATCTAGTGGGAAGTTATTACCTTTCTAATTTGTTTTAATTGTCTTAATTTCACCAAATCTGGTGCTGGGTGGGTCCTTAACGCCTCCATGATACTTGCTAACCTTCCTTTTAACAGCAAACCTCAAGCTTGGAGCACGTGAGAGCAAATGGCTGCAATTTAATAACGGTGTTACTCCGCATCGTGTTTATTTTGGGGGCGCCGTCAGGGAAGCTTTGCATTGATGGCTGGTTCCTTTTTAGAAGAAAGATAAACAGGTAGTAAATCACAGTGGAAGTGGAACAAGATTAATGATGGAGGCTTTTGGAACGGCCTCCAGGTTGTCTGCCTCCCATCCAGGATGCTGGATTTGCCGTCGGTAGACTGCAGCTCAGGGAAAGGATCCTGTTTGAGGTCAGCTGGTCCAGTCAGTCAGCAGCTGGCACTGAGGGAACCTCAGATGAGAGCTTTCAGTTTTGGTTGGAGCCAGTCCGCCTGGCTTTGCAGCCCAGCTGCAGTTCGTCCTGTTCCCTAGGATTAAAGAAGTGCACTCATCAACGTCCACTTTGGGATACCAGGCTGTCAAGTATGGGCGATTGCCAGTCACCAGATACATGATTCCCCTCTGGACACAATTGCTCTCTCCTCTCGGACCTGGGCTTTGAGTGGAGCAGAGCTGCCCCGGCTCCAGGGCTGGGAGGCCATCTGGGCTTGTCTCTCTCTGGGCAACTCACTGACCATAATGGTTCAGGGACGGGCAGTGAGATGCATAGAGATTTTTGCTGGAATGTTGGGGCTGGCTCTTTCCTGCTGGCCTTGGCTCTAAGAAGATGAGCCAGGAGCTTCTACAGCCGTTTCTGCCACAAGAAGGGAGGGAGCCAACAGTGAGGGAACGAAGCTGAGAGACTGGGAGAGCGAGAAACCTAATCCTGATAGTATCGCTTCCATCCCTGGATCCAGCTGTGCCTGAAGCTATCCTCTACCCTTGGCCGCCTTTACAGCTCCGCTCTGAGCCAACAAATTCCTCTTTCATGTCATCCAGTCAGGATCGTAGTTTCGGTCACTTGCAACCACAGGAGTCTTAACTGATGAAATGGCTCATGCAAATCCTTGGCCACTGAGAGAAAAAAACTCAAAGGGTATGTTCTACGGATGTGGGTGAGTGGCATTGTCACTATACACAAATAGCAGCACAGGAAAGGCTGTCATTGTACTATGGAGCTCCAAATTTCAGATCATCGTGAGAGTGTCTTGCATGCAATGCCTTGTTTAATCCTTGTAACAGTCCTGGTGTGTATAAATATTTTTATCATCAGTTTATAGATGAGAAGATTGAGCTTCAGGAAGCCTCCTTGCACCTTAGTGTGTGATCAAAGCTGGTTCCTCAGGACTTCCAGTGGTCGTCCAGTGGTTGGGAATCAGCCTGCCAACGCAGGGAACATGGGTTTGATCCCTGGTCTGGGTATATCCCACATGCCACGGAGTAGCTAAGCCTGTGCCACAGAACTACTGAAGCCCATGCATTCTAGAGCCTGAGCTCCTCTACAAGAGAAGTTACCACAATGAGAAACCCACTCTCCTCTGCAACTAGAGAGCAGCACCCACTTACTGCAACTAGAGAAGGCCTGTGTGCAGCAACAAAGATCCAGCCCAGCCAAAAAATAAAATTAAATATTTTTTTAAAAGCTTATTCCTTAAATTGGGGGGTTGAGATTGACATACACACAGTGCCAAATATAAAATAGATAACTAATAAGGACCTACAGTATATCACAGGGAACTCTATTCAATACTCTGTAATGATCTATATGGGAACAGAATCTAGGAAAGAGTGGATACCTGTATATGTGTAACAGCAAAAAAAGAATATGACATTGTAAATCAGCTATATTGCAATAAAAAAAATTTTTAAAAAGTACTCTGTAGTCCCAGCCACCCCTCCACAGTAAATCATTTCCTCACTGGAATGGACAAAACCCTGAGACTGCGTGATTGGGAGGGAACCAAGGGGGCGGTGACAACAGGCAGCACGTAATGATGCTTCACGCTTATGTTATAGGTGATGTGAATACTCCCCCTCTTGTGGTACCCAGGCTCCATGCTGTTCGGGGAGGGCTGGAGCTGCAGAAAGGGAGTCAAATTCTTTTTATGCCTGACCACCAATGGACATGCAGAAGCCCTCGGTTTAGCTCAGAATGCATTTGGATTCATTGGCTGGGTGACTTGCACATTTCATCATTCCCCGCGCCCCCCACTGCTTTTCTCATCAGGAAAATGGAGACCCTGGCTCCCAGGTTCGTTTGTCCCACCCAGCTACTGGAGCATCAGATGAAGGCAAAGGTGTGAAAGACTATTCGCAAAATAACAAGCAGGGCTGCAGGAAGAAGGGGGTCACCTGACATCCTAGATGTGGATGGGCAGGTGTGGACAGGTGTAAACCAACCACCTACATCTCCTCCTTCCCGTCCAGGGCTGGAGGGAGGCAAGCTGTGCTGTGACCTGAAAGGAACCTTTCTGTCCCCAAAGCAGAGAGAGATAAGAGCTGTGAAGCAAGAGAAGTGAGCCCTGCTACAGGCGCTTGGGGGTTTATTTTTACCCTCTTATCTGTATCCTGAAATGTCAAGCTTGGAGCCACCTCGCTCCCCAGCCCCCCACCACCCCCAGCCACTACACGTGGCAACACAGCCTGGAAACAGGCCCCTTCTCCTCCTCTGTTTCTCTGCCTCTCCAAGAGAGTCACAGTGCTATGGCGACAGGAGGCATGGAAACCCTGAAATAGAGAAGTGGGAGGAGAGACCTTTTATTTGGGTTCTGGAACAGGCTCACTTCCTCCTAGAGGCTTGGGGTGCAGAGGAGGCCCTTGGCACTGTCAGGTACCTATTCTAAGGTCTCCTTATATATGGGCCCTTTATGTTGCAAGGCACAGAAATCCTTATTTAAATTGGGTTATATAATAAAGAATATTTAACTGGCTGAGGCCACTAAAAAGACCAGCAATAGGTTAGGCTTCAGGTGAGGCTTGATCCAGGGGCTTGATGCCATCACAAGGACTTCTTTCTCTCCTCTTGGCTCTGTCTTCTGTGGTGGTGGCTTCCTCTTCAGGAACCCTGCTGGGCTTCCCCACAACCTCTAGCAGTTCCAGAATCTTCCTGCATGGTCACAAATGGTTGCAGTGGTTCTAGACCTCATATCCATAGACTGGTGCTCCTAAGGAAGAGAGAGGAAATTCTTTTTGCCAGAAGGTGCCACAAAATGTCTTCTTGTGTTTCATTGGCTCTGACTGGGTTCTGTGCCCATCCCTGAGTCAATCCCTTGGGTGCCGGGGTGGGATGTGAAGAAAACACTGATTAAATTGTGACAAAACCAGATTGCCAAGAACAGGGAAGCAACGATTTCCCAAAGAAGATTTTAGGCACTGACCCCAAAAGGTGATGGAATGGATGCTGAACAACAAGAGGGAGACTGTTTCATGGTTTATTCACTTTGTACTTTCATCCTCTCTTGCCCAGGAAAGCCTCTAAGATTAGGGGTGACTGTTTTTATCCAGAAACAGGCCAACATTAATTTCTTCTGTTTCCATCTCTGGGTTTCTGTGTGGTTCTGAGTTCTAAGACGTCGAGGTCTGTCACTTTCAAAATTTTGCCGAGGCAACAGATATCTTTCCCAGGTAGGTACATAGGTACAGGCTGAAATGCCATCCGTTTACCTACCAAACGCTTCCTCTGAATTCAAACTAAAATTCCACACCCTGGCTTACCTGTCACTCACCCCCTTGATACACGTTCAGCCACGGAAACTTATTTTCTTAAAAATATTTATTTATTTGGCTGTGATGGGATCTTTAGTTGCAGCATGTGGAATCTAGTTCCCTGACCAGGGATGAACCCTGGGCCCCTGCATTGGGAGTGAGGAATCTTAACCACTGGACCACCAGGGGAGTCCCTAGCCACATTCAGTTCCTATTCTTCCTTAAACAAACCAATCTTTCTTGTGCCACAGAGCTTTCCTATTTGTTCTTTCTCTCCATTTAGAATGCTCTTCCCTTAAAACTTATCACAGTTGGCTCCATCTTATCATTCAGGTTCTGCTCAAATGTCCTGATTTCTGAGAGGTCTTCTCTGCCCAGCCTAGCATGTAAAACTATATGAAATTCTCCTGTCCCTGATGGTTTGAGTAGCCCTCTCCCTTCACTAGTTGTAAGCTCTGTGGGCTGTACTGGTCCTGTTGATATGTATATCTTCCTGGTTCTGTGTCTGGCACACTGCAGGTGCTCAGTAAATATTTTTGGACCAGTGAATGAAAATTCTTTTCTGAACCCTTGGAAACTTTTAGAGGTAAAGGCACTTTCTTATATTTTTTTCTTGGCTTTAACATTGTGCTGTTGTTCAGTCACTCGGGGGATTCTCTGATAGCTCAGTTGGTCAAGAATCTGCCTGCAATGCAAGAGACCTGGGTTCAATCCCTGGGTTGGGAACATCCCGTGGAGAAGGGACAGGCTACCCACTCCAGTGTTCTGGCCTGGAGAATTCCATGGACAGTCCATGGGGTCGCAAAGAGTTGGACATGACTGAGTGACTTTCACTTTCACTTTCAATTGCTCAGTCATGTCCAACTCTTTGCAACCCAGTGGACTGCAGCACACCAGGCTTCCCTGTCCTTCACTATCTCCTGGAATTTGCTCAAAGTCATGTCCATTGCATTGGTGATGCCATCCAACCATCTCATCCTCTGTCACCCCCTTCTCCTCCTGCCCTCAATCTTTCCCAGAATCAGGATCTTTTCCAATGAGTCAGCTTTTCTCATCAGGTGGCCAAAGTATTGGAGCTTCAGTTTCAGCATCAGTCCTTCCAGTGAGTATTCAGGGTTGATTTCAGGGACTCTCAAGAGTCTTCTCCAGCACCACAGCTTGAAAGCATCAGTTCTTCAGTGTTCAGCCTTCTTTATGGTCCAACTCTCACATCCCTACATGACTACTGGAAAAACCATAGCTTTGACTATACAGACCTTTGTTGGCAAGGTGATGTCTCTGCCTTTTAATACACCATCTAGGTTTGTCATAGCTTTTCTTCTAAGGAACAAGTATCTTAATTTTATGGTTGCAGTCACCATCTGCAGTGATTTTGGAGCTCAAGAATTTAAATCTGCCACCATTTCCACTTTTTCCCCATCTATTCGCCATGAAGCAATGAGACTGGATGCCAGATGTTAGTATTTTGCATGTTGAGTTTTAAGCCAGCTTTTTTTACTCTCCTCTTTAACCCTCATCAAGAGGCTCTTTAAATTTGGTTCCTACCAAAACGCTCAGCATAAAAGAGACAATATACATACTACTTTTCAAATAAAGAGCTTACTGCTGAAAGGATCTGCTCAAAGTTGCACTGAAATTAATCCAGAAAGATACCTGGGAGTGCCAACTGCTTCTGTGAGAAATTCTACTTCCAAAGCCAGTGCATGTGAACATTTGAAGCCATAAAACTGCAGAGGGGATCATGCGGCCATCTTCCGATCCAGATCTCTTAAGTATAGTGGCCAGACTACCATTCACAAGTAAAACCATGACAACAACATGTGATGATGATACTCTTTACTCCTTGACCCAGTGAGACAGAATGAGAAGAACATCCCATAAGAAAAAGATTTCACCCTGTCCGTGGCAGACCCATAAGTCAATGTCAAAACCTCAGCAAGCTGATGCCTCGAAAGGAATCCCCATGCTCTCCATGGACACAAACTCTCCCTAAGGTTACCGAGACCTACCAGCCTGTGACAGTCCTCAGGACAGCCAGGTGATGGTGTGGATGACCCAGAGCAGCTAATGGAAACTCAAAAACACACTTCCTATAGATAGACATCATTGTTTCACTACTTCACGGACAACTCACCATCTGGGGCAACTCAAGGATTCTTAGTCATTGCTAATTCACTGCTCACCAACCCTCAGAGTCGATCCCTCTCTTAGGCTCTGAACTTGGCTCATGGCACCCTGAATTTTGCCTTATAGCAGTGGTCCTCAACCTTTTTGGCAGCAGGGACCAGTTTCGTGGAAGACAATTCTTCCACAGACTGGAGAAGAGGGGGTGGTTTCAGGATGACTCAAGTGCATTACGTTTACTGTGCCCTTTATTTCTATTATTACTACATTGTGATATATAATGAAGTAATTATATAATTCACCAGAATGCAGAATCAGTGGGAGCCCTGAACAACTAGACGGTCCCATCTGGGGATGATGGGAGATAGTGGCAGTCACTCCCAGCTCTAGCATTATTGCCTCTGCTCCACCTTAGGTCATCAGGCATTAGATTCTCATAAGGAGTGTGCAACCTCGATCCCTCGCATGCGCAGTTCACAGTAGGGTTTGCGCTCCTATGAGAATCTAATGCCACCACTGATTTGACAGGAGGTGGAGTCAGGTGGTAATGTGAGTGATGGGGAGTGACTGTAAGTAAAGATGAAGTTTCACTCACTCGCCCACTATGTCCTGCTGTGTGGCCAGGTTCCTAATGGGCCACAGACCAGTACCAGGGGTTGGGGATTCTGTTCTACAGAATTTACCAACATTTATAATAATAATAAATAATCCATATTTCAGTAATAATTTGATTAATATACATCTTCCCCACTGGATTCCAAACTTCTTAAGGGAAGGGAGAGATCTCGAGGTCACTATGATACCTAGGCATTCTAGCTGTGCCTACCATGTAGAACTTGCCTCCCATGTACTTTCTGAATGGAGGAATGGACAAATGAATGGAGCTCAGGGCCTGCTGGGAAGACATCTCACAGTCAGACTGACTCAGTTGGAAGGGAGCAGACGCCGAATTTTTTCAGAGTAAATCAGACCTTGTCATCTCATGACTACCTTGTCTTCCTCATCAAGGCATCTCCTGTGCCTAGAATAGCATCTGGCACAGAGAAGTAGATCAACAGATATTGGGAGAATAAACACATGAATGGACACTTTCCTGAGAAGCTTGGTTACTTTCTTAAGATAAAGTCCTGGAAAGGCAGGATGTTATTCGGTGATGTTACTGGACATTGAATATTTAGGTGTCAATGTCCTGCATTAGACCCAAAGATACCATTGAGGTCATTCCCTTCAAACTCAGTGGGTCTGCTTCTAGGAGTTGCTAAACCAGCAGGTCAGCATGGGGACAGGGAGATTGCAAACCAAACTATTTTTTCTTCAGACAGTGCTCTATTGGACTGGCCTGTACCACCTTCAGGGGTTACATACTTCAAGTTCAAGTGCATTATGGCTCTTGGTCCTCATCATACACCCTGAAAAAAAAAAAAGAAAAACCACACCCAGGGATGGTACTGTACCTCGTGAGACAGTCTGGCCCCAGGCCCTGCTACCAGGTCGGGAGGGTATGGAAAGGGGTCCTCTTTCTCCACAGCCACATCTTCCTTACTGAGGGATCTGAGTCCAAATGGGTCTCTTTGTGTCTGAAGTTTAAGCAACCAGGGATGCAAATATTAGGTTAGGGTCCCTCCTTTGAGTGGGAGAGAGGTTCAAGATTGGCTCTTCGATCACCAACCCAAAATCAAACATCAAAAACCTCCCCCAAAACCATGATGGAAAAGCACCATCAAGCCCAACTTCCGAGTACGCCTGGGTGTCCAGCCCACCCCAGCCCAGCGAACCAAAGTGGCCCACCTCTGAGTTAGAGAACCCCTTCCAGAACCAGAAGGAAAGAGAAAGGGATTTACGGGTTCGTCACAGAGTTGTAGGCTCTGGCTGGCCCCCAGGATGAGTTCATTATTTATTCTTAGAGACGGGACTCGAATTAAACAAACAGTGCCTATAAATAGAGCGGGATACACTCAGCTCGGTGTCACTGAAAGGTCCTTTTCACAGGGACAGACGCGCTAAATGGATGTTCTCGGGTTACCCTGCTGGTACTACGTGGGGAAGGGTTGCCCTTTTTCTTTGTAAGCGTGGTTTAAGAGGAGGGGGAGAAAAACAACAGGCGAGTCAGACCTTGGGAATTGGCCCTGTTTCTGTCTTCCTCATCACCTTTTCTAAACGCTCATTCCCATTATAACCTAGAAGGAGCCCTCGAAGAAGGATGTCGTTCGATAAACACCCTGGCTGGGCAGATTGGCAGGTCCCTCTGGGAATGGATCCTGGTGCAGGCTGTATTTGACAGAGTGTTCTGCTCTTTAAGATTAGATTGCAAACTCCTTAAGGGAAGGGACAAAGTACTAAGATTTCTTTTTGATTTTTCCTATTCTGCCAAGTACAGGGATGACTAAGGTTTCAGACCTTGAGCTGTGAATTAAAAAGGACCCTCTTTAAGCATGGCCAGCTTCATGGTGGGAAGTATGTGTTCCAGGCCCGGTGGAGCTCTGCTCGGAGTCGCACTGAGTGTATGCTTGAAAGGGAATCACTCCTCCCTGAGAGACCTGTGGGGGTGGAAACTTCTGGAATAACTGTGAATAGACATCAAGCAATGAGGCCCCCAAATCAAATCACTATAGTAACAACAAGAGCTACAATGGATTCCCAGGTGGCACTAGTGGTAAACAATCCGCCTGCCAACACCGGAGACATAAGAGATATAGGTTTGATCCCTGGGTCAGGAAGGTCCCCTGGAGGAGGGCATGGCAGCCCACTCCACTATTCTTACCTGGAGAATCCCATGGACAGAGGAGCCTGGCGGGCTACAGTACATAGGGTCGCAAAGAGTTGGATATGATCGACGTGACTTAGCATGCATGCACCATGGGTTTGGCATTTGGCCAGGTCTTCCAGATATTATTCTGTTTTATACTTATTTGTGAAAGCTCACGTAGGGACTTCCCTGGTGGTTCAGCGGTTAAGAATCTGCCTTGCAATGCAGGGGATGAGGGTTCAACACCTGGTCAGGAAGCTAAGGTCCCACATGCCATGGGGCAACTAAGCCCAAGTGCCACAACTACTGAGCCTGCATGCCACAACTAGAGAATCTATGCACCATGACAGAAGATCCCGCATGATGCAGCAAAGATCTCACATGCCACAACTAAGACTTGATGTAGCCAAACAAATAATTTTTTTTTTGAAAAAAAAAGCTCATGTAATCTTTCCAAAAACCCTATTCTTATGATTGTTTCGATTTTACAGATGAAAGAAATGAAGCACCCAGAGATTATGGGCCCTGTTCCAGGTCACACAGCTGGGAAATCGAGATAGGAAGTGAGGCAGTTTAGCTCCAGAGCCTGGTCTCCTGCAGTAGAAACTGAGTTCTTGGAGTAACCATTTATTGCTGCACATGCTTGGTGCAGGCCCAAGCCCATAACACCCCATCAACAGGGGACCCGGGACAGGCCAATGACAGCAAATCTCAGGATTTCTGCCGGGAATGTTAGGATGAAGATAAGCTGAATTTCCCTCTGGAGGAGAAGGCAGCCTCAGGAGGTCCCATGGCCATCCTGCCACTCCTGGGGGAGCCTTGTTGAGAATGAAAATAGCACTGAGCAAGAGCCAAGCTGAAGAACAGATCCTGCTGACATCCTGTGAACCTTGATCCAGCTGGTCCTGATGCCGGAACCTACTCCTCAACTTTGCACTTTCACGAGCCAATGTTTTCCCTTTGCTGGTGAAGCCTGTCAGAGTTGATTTTCTATTACTTGTTGTTGAAAGATCCCTCACTGAGACAGGCTGGCCCATTAGAAAACATAAAAACACTTTGCCAAACATTTGTCTGGGCAAAGTTAACCCCCCAGCCCCATCCGTAAGTCAGAGCTCATCTTGCAGTTCCCTTTCTCGCATTTGGGCTCTTCCAGAAACACATGCTGTCCTGAGACCACATGCGTGCTCAATGGCCCCATTCTCTGCTTACTGAAATCCCAGATACTGCTTTCCTACTGAGGCTTCCTCCAACGCGTCCTTCACAATTACCTACTGCCTCACTTGGTTGCCATGATACGGAGCTTATACACTTACTTAGCCCTTATTTTTATTTTGCTTTGCAATACAGTTAGCTATTTAGAAGTCATTCACTAACATTTATTGAAAACTTCCTACGTGTCATATCCTCAGCTTAAGTGCTAGGGATTCAGGGGGAATAATATCAGCGTATGTCTGAGTTCTGTCTACGTGCCCTGCACTGTGTTTAGCACATTAGATGCATCGGTTAAGTCACTGCACCTCCTAAAACCCCCCACGGGTAAGGACAGATAAAATCTCCACTTTATATGTAACAGAATGGCTAAGTAGGAAGTTACAGAGAGACATCGAGATCAAATAGATAGGAAATTGCAATGGGAGTCACCAGATGAGGATGTAGATTTTCACAGCCAGTACTCTCAAATTAGGTTCACAATTCTAATCCCTCCTATTTCTCAAATCCCTAATCCACAAAGAGGATAAAAAAGAATCAATAGGCATTAAGAGAGAATTTTAGGATGATTTTTCTCTTGGGTGGGAGGGCCTAATCCCATACTGTCATTCACCTCCCAATGAACACACACACAGAAGGCGGTTAACCTGTTCCTGCACCTCAGGTATCGCGAGAGCAGCTTTTCGAGGTTCTACGGAGAGTTTGCTGGGCGGCCCTTGTATCTAGGGCGGTGGAGGTGACCTCTTGAGCAATCCACAGGATGAAAGACATAGCTGGAAAGCCAAGAAGAAAGGGAGGTTTTCCTAATGACTGTCAATGGACCTCACATGAGTGAACTGACTGATGGATTTTGTCTCAGGGTGGCTGAGAAGGGCAACCAGTCCTCATCAGGAGAGGCTGGAAATGAATCACCAGATTCTGGTGAAGCGGCTTGGTGGTATGAGTTGCATTAACCCACGCTGGGAACTCTTCAGTACCCATGACCATGATCTGGCCATGACCCTGTGTGGTACTTGAGCAAACCCAGAGGAGACAATGTTATCTTTTGATTCTAAAAGTCAAAGTAAGTACAGGCATACTTTGTTATATGATACTTCACAGATACTGCATTTTTTTTTTTTACAGATTGAAGGTTTATGGCAACCCTGTGTTGAACAAGTCTATCAGTGAAATTTTTCCAAGAGCATTTGTTCATTCTGTGTTTTTGTCACATCATGGTACTTTTCATTATATTTGAAATGCTCCACCAGGAAAAAGATTATGACTCAAATGATGGTTAGCACTTTTAGCAAAAAAATATTTAAAGATTATGTATGTATGTAAATTATGTATGCATATTTATTAGACATAATGTTATTTCACACTTAATAGACTACGTGTCTGACTCTTTGCAACCCTGTGGACTGTAAGCCCGTCAGGCTCCTCTTTCCATGGGATTTTCCAGGCAAGAATACTGGAGTGGGTTGCCATTTCCTCCTCCAGGGGATCTTCCAATGCAGAGATTGAACTCACATCTCCTGCACTGCAGGCAGATTCTTTATATCCTGCATTGCAGACAGATCCTTTATCTCCTGCATTGCAAGCAGATTCTTTACTGTCTGAGCCACCAGGAAAGCCCCTAAAAGACGTATAGTAGAGTATAAACATAATTTTTATATGCACTGGGAAACCAACAATTTCCTGTGACTCGCTTTATTGTGACGTTCCCTTTATTGTGGTCATCTGGCATGAACCCACGACATCTCCAAGGTCTGCCTGTACCTTCCTCCCCCACCCCTCTTTGTCCTGCACGTCCTCTCTTCTACCCCCTTGTCTGTGTTTGGTGGGGGAAGATGGTGAGTGTCTATTTCTCTCTTCCCCAAAGGCCAGCAGCCCATGATGGTGGGTTGCAGATGGAAGAAGAGGAAAAAGAGGCTCATCTTTAATGACAGTTTTAGGTATTATTAACAACTGGATGAGGTTTTGGAAATGAGACTACTTTGTGACTCAGGAATCATAGAACTTAAAAAAAAAGACAACTACGAGTAAAAGGACAGTCTCGGTTCTCACCTGAACCGACATCCCATGCCAAGATAAGGACTTAACCCACTGAAATTGTAAAGAGACAAGAAGAGGTAAGACCAAAGTTGCGTCTGTGATCTCACCCCCTAAGTTCTCTAGACAGAAGGCCAGGCAGGTCAAGTGACCCACTCAGGGTCCCAGAGCCAGTGAAAAAGGCAGAACCATGTTCTTATTGCTAAGCTAGTTCTGCCCTCCAAGAAATAACTGTCTCTTCTGTTCCTCACTGGCTTATTTTTATCCTGTTCTTCCATTCATCCTGTTCTTATCTTATTCATCATCTTCTTGAATTCCCTTCTCCTTCCTCAACTTATAAATGACCCTGGACCCATGTTGACAGAAGCAGGGCTTCCATAGGTAAGGTTATCCAAGGATAACTTCAATCATGTGATTGAAGTCATCAATCATTCAGTAAACAACAAGGACCTACTGTATAGCACAGGGAACTATATTCAATATCTTATAATAACCTATAACAGAAAATAATCTGAAAAAGAACATATATACATATAATACACATATCTGAATCACTTTGCTGTATACAAAACTAACACTGTATTGTGAATCAATTATAACTAAATTAAAAGAAAAAAAACGACTATGATTCAAAGAACAGCAAATTCCTAAGCACCAAATCTGGAGAGTTCCCTATTTCCTGCTGAATGCTTTGATGGTGATTATGATGATATTGGTATTATTAACAGAGTCACTGAGACTCATAAGTTCCAGGCCCCAGAGTGAGTGCTTTTTGCATGCTTTCTGATTAAATCCTAGCCACCCTGTGCAATGAATCCTCCTAAGTGTTAGCCCCACTTAGCCAGGAGGGCACTGAGGCTTGGAGGAGCACCTTACAAGGATGCATAGGCAGCCAGCAGAGCCAGATTTCAAAGTAGGTGTGATCCGGGAGCTGTGCTCCTACCCAGAGTCCCTAGAACCTCACGGCAGCCCTCCCCGCATGGCTGGGAGTTGCCTTCAGGGAGTTTCCTGCTGTTATGCCCTTTTCACTAAAATGTGTACATACCTGCTTAGTGGGGTCCAACTCTTTTGCAACCCTATGGGCTGTAGCCCACCAGGCTCCTCTGTCCATGGAATTTCTCCAGGCAAGAATACTGGAGTGGGTTGCCATTCTCTTCTCCAGGGGATCTTCCTGATCCAAGGGTTGAACCCAGGTCTCCTGCATTGCATTCAAATTATTTACCATCTAAGCCACTAGGAAAGCCAGAGACATCTCAAAAGACTATTTATCATTAATACTACCTAGAAGAAGACTTCAACACAATAGTTCAGAACACAGGCTTGGGAGTCAGATTCCTTGGTTCAATTCATTAGCTACGCATCCTCCATCAGAGTACTTGTGTTCTGAGCTTTGGTCACCTAATGTGTAAAATGGTTTTGTAGTATCTTCCTCTTGGTATTTTTGAAAGTTATTAGTCTATTCACAAATATTCTAACTCCCCTTCCCCTCTAAGCACATAATAAAATTATTATTATACTTTTCATCCCCTTTGAAGTTAATCACGGCCATGTAATTTGCTGGTTAGCAAAATAAGAATGAAAGTGACTTCTCGTTACGAGAGGGAAGCTTTAAGAATTGATGTGCATCCAATAAGGACCTATTGTATAGCACATGGAACTCCAAAAAAAAAAAAAAATTGACATGCAGGGACTTGCCTGGTGGTTCAGTGGTTAAGACTCTGCGATTCCAATGCAAGGAATGTGGGTTTGATCACTGGTTGGGGAACTAAGATCCCATATGCTGTGCAGGGTGGCCAAAAAAAAAAAAAAAGAATTGATACGAAGTTTGGTTTTTAACTTCGTGAGTTTCCAATGGCCTGGGTCTTGAGGGTCTTCGATGAACACAGCCCCTCCTCTCACTTCAAGTCACCACTGAACACGTAACAGGAAGGAGAAATACACCTTTGTTGTCTTGAGCCAATGAAGTTTGAGGATTGTTTCTTACCAAGCATAACCTCGCCAATCCTGACTAATACAGGGTTGGTGGGAGGATTAGATATAACAAAATGAAGCTCCATTAAGATACCTCTATATACATACAAGAATGGCTATAAATTAAAAGACAGACAATAGCAAGTGTTAGCAAAGATGTGCAGAAACTAGAAGCCTCATATGTTGCTGGTGGGAGTGAAAAATGTTGCAGCTGCTTTAGAAAACAGTCTGACAGCTTCTTAAAAGTTTAAACATAAGCTTACTGTACAACCCAGCAACTCAACTTTTTATCTTCCTCAAAGAAATGAAAACATATCTCCACACAAAGGCTTGTATGCGAATGTTCACAGCAGCATTATTTTATATCACAGTGGCCAAGAAGTTGGAACAATGAAATGTCTGTTATACACAAAATGTGGTATATCCATGCAATGGAACATTATTCAGCAATTAAAAAGGAACAAAATACAAATAGTCCCAACATAATGTTTGACTTATGATTTTTCAGTTTTACAATGGTGCAAAAGTGATATGCTTTCTTTAGAAATCATACTTTGAGTTTTACAGTATGATGCTTGACCACAGCTTCTGGTCAACCATGTGACTGCAGAGGTAATCAACAAATACACTTACAACTGTTCTTCACCCAGATAACCATCCGACTGTTCACTTTCAGTATGGTGGGGTGCTCAGTCACTAAGTCATGTTTGACTCTGGGATTCCATGGTCTATAGCCTGCCAGGCTCCTCTGTCCATGGGATTCTCCAAGAAGGAATACTGGAGTGGGTTGTCATTTCGTTCTCCAGAGGATCTTCCCCACCCAGGGATCGAACTCAAGTCTCCTGACTTGGCAGGCAGATTCTTTACCACTGAGCCACTTGAGAAGCCTTTGGCTTAGCTAATGTATTTGAAAACTTTTCCCAATTTCACCAAGTAAACCTGGAAATGCCCAACTGAACTGTGAGCTCCTGGTAAGCTTGTGATGTTTAGTCTTGTGATGTTTCTTGAAAAAAACTAAAGAATAAAGCACAGATGTACTCATTTATATTCCTCATCCCCTCCTCACAAAAGAAAAGCTAAAAATTTTGATGTGGCAGTTAAAATTTTAATCAAAACACCCTGGTTAATGCCTTAAGAGAAATTCAAATACATAAAACTAGTAAATACATAAAACCAGTCCTGTTTCCTTCTACTTGGGAGGACAGTTTAGGGGCAGGGGAAGACTGTTTGGTTTAAGCAACATAATCCATTTCCAGTCTTGATGATTCTGTTTAGGAAAGAGCATGGGATCTGGGGGTAGGGACAGACAATGAGGTACAAGACCATCTGTGTCATCTTTTTGATTGAGGGATGCAGGTTAAGCCTCCTAACTCCAGACTCACCATTAATCCCATTGCACAAGTGGGAAAACTATACACTCACAAGGTTTTGTTAGGGGCTGAGAGTGAGAGGGCTTCCTGAACTCTAGAGCATTAGAGGATATTTATCTTTTTTCATCCATGCTTCACCTGGTCACAGAGCCATGAATATAACATGGGATAAACAGCCACAGGCCACAGCAATCGGTTCACCAGAAGTCATTTAAATGGCAAGACATAAGCAGCCCTTGTGCTAACACTCTGCAAGGCAGTCCTGGCAGCTTCTATGGGGCAATTAATAGTATTCACTAAATTACATGAGCTAGTCAACTTTACTATATTTTACTATACTTAACCTACTTTACTATAAAATAGGCTTGGTGTTAGACTCTTTTGCCCAGGTGTTGATGAATATAACTGTTCTGAGCATGTTTAAGGTAGGCTAGGCATGATTGTTAGTAGATTAGGTGTATTAAATGAACTTTCTGCTTATGATATATTCAGTTTACAATGGGTTTGTTGGGATGTAGCTCCATTGTAAAGTCAAGGAAGATCTGTGCTGAGATATGCTACCAGGCAGACAAACCTCAAAAGCATTGCACTAAGTAAAAGAGGCCAAATGCAAAAGACTATGTATCATATGATTCGATTTCCATAAAATGTGCAGAAAAGAGAAATTTGTAGAGAAAGGAAGTCCTGTGGTTGCTTGGGCCCAAGTGTGGAGTGGAGACTGACTGTACACAGGTTTGAGAGAGTGTTGGCAAGGAATGGGATAGCCTAAAACTGGATTGTGATAATGATTGCACAGTTTTATGTATTTTTGGAAAATCATTTAATTGTACACTTACAATGGGTCAATATTATGGCATGGGACTTCCCTGCAGGTAAGTGGATAAGAATCCACTTGCCAATGCAGGGGACACAGGTTTGATTCCTGGTCTGGGAAGATTCCACATGTTGTGGAGCAGCTAAGCCTGAGCCACAATTACTGAGCCTGCATGATGCAACTACTGAGCCCACACGCTACAACTACTGAAGCCTGTGCACCTGGAGCCTGTGCTCCACAACAAGAGAAGCCACCACAATGAGAAGCCTGCGCATCGAAACTAGAGAGTAGCCTCGACTCACTGAAACTAGAGAAAGCCTCCATACAGCAAAACAGACCCAGTGCAGTCAAAAATAAATAGTTGAAAAATTAAAAAATCTTGTGGTATATAAATTCTACCCCAAGAAAGCCATTAAGAAAAAACTAAGCATAATATCTGGCACATGGGGAAGGCTCAGTAAATGTTTGTTATTATTCCTCATTTTAGGGGTGAAATGCTAGGACTGAGACTCTGCAATGAATTGATTATGAGTGAAAATCTGCCTTCAGTGGTCTGGCAATTGGGGTTTGGCAGGGACCAGCTTCCCTCATAGCTCAGCTGGTAAAGAATCCACCTGCAGTGTGGGAAACCTGGGTTTGACCCCTGGGTTGGGAAGGTTCCCTAGAGAAGGGATAGGCTATCCATTCCAGTATTCTTGGGCTTCCCCGGTGGCTCAGCTGGTAAAGAATCCACCTGCAGTATGGGAGACCTGGATTTGATCCCTGGGTTGGGAAGATCCCCTAGAGAAGGGAAAGGCTACCCACTCCAGTATTCTGACCTAGAGAATTCCATGGACTGTATAGTCCATGTGGTCACAAAGAGTCGGACACTACTGAGTGACTTTCACTTTCCTTCAGGGACCCCAATTATCACATCCCCCAATTTTGTATGTCCTCTATGTTGATCACCACCTGTAACAGACCAGTGGATATTTACATTGTCCTATACCAAGTTTCTGGGCTTCCCAGGTGGCACTAGTGATAAAGAACCCACCTGTCGATGCAGGAGACATAAGAGACACAGGTTCAATCCTTAGGTCAGGAAGATATCCTGCAGGAGGAAATAGCACCCCACTCCAGAATTCTTGCCTGGAAAATTCCATGGACAGAGGAGCCTGATGGGCTACAGTCCAAAACATCACAAAGAGCGGAGTAACTTAGAACGCAACACTTACCAAGTTCCACTTGGAAGCCAGGGGTCACAGTCAGGTATCCTAACCATAGTCCACTATTGTTCTCTGCTGACATTCCAGGGTGCCTTGAACCTGAGTCTTTTCAAGATATTACAGGCAGACGTAACTTGGTGTGTCTGTAAAAATGTTTCAGTTCACACTGTATCTCTATCCTCAAACCTATACTGTCAACAGTGATCTATATTTTCAATCAGCTTTCAATGTTGGCTCCCTTTCATCTTTATCTTAATGCTCTTCAATGAGTCCTTGTGTGAGCCTTGCAGAGTCAGGAGTTGAGCAGAGAATGCTTCAAGGTTAAGGTTGGAAATGGGGAAGAATAAGAAACCTCCCTGTTACATGCAGTTGTCTGTCAAGCCCTGCTGTAGCATTCACAGACTGGCTGACACAATTCCAAACAATTGCCCCTTAGGCCTTAGGGCCCTCTGAATAAAAAAAAACTGATTCAGAGAGGCCTTGAATTCTAGTGGGTGAAAGTTTGAAGGGTCACAGTTACAGTGTCACTGATGGAAAGATGGAGTCCAGCCCTTCTGTAGTCTGTTCAGGCGGCTGTAACAATATTACAGACTGGGTGGCTTGTTGTTATTCAGTTGTTCAGTTGTGTCTGACTCTTTGTGACACCATGGACTGCAGCACACCAGGCTTCCCTGTCCTTCACCATCTCCCAGAGCTTGCTCAAACCTATGTCCATTGAATCAGGGATGACATACAACCATCTCATCCTCTGTCATCCCCTTCTCCACCTGCCTTCAATCTTTCCCAGCATCAGGGTCTTTCCTAATGAGTCAGCTCTTTGCATTAGGTGGCCAAAGTATTGGAGCTTCAGCTTTAGCTTCAGCAACAGTCCTTCCAATGAATATTCAGGATTGATTTCCTTTAGGATTCCCTGATTTGACCTCCTTGTCGTCCAAGGGACTCTCAAGAGTCTTCTCCAGCACCAAAGTTCAAAAGCATCAATCCTTCAGTGCTCAGCCTTCCTTATGGTCCAACTGTCACATCCATACATGACTACCGGAAAAACTATAGCTTTGACTATACGGACATTTGTTGGCAAGGTAATGTCTCTGCTTTTTAATATGCTGTCTAGGTTGGTCATAGCTTTTCTTACAAGGAGCAAGTGTCTTTTAATTTCATGTCTGCAGTCACCATCTGCAGTGATTTTGGAGCCCAAGAAAATAAAGTCTGTCACAGTTTCCGTTATTTCCCCATCTATTTGCCATGGAGTGATGGAAAACAGTGGAAACAGTGTCAGACTTTATTTTTTGGGGCTCCAAAATCACTGCAGATGGTGATTGCAGCCATGAAATTAAAAGACGCTTACTCCTTGAAAGGAAAGTTATGACCAACTTAGACAGCATATTTAAAAGCAGAGACATTACTTTGCCAACAAAGGTCCATCTAGTCAAGGCTATGGTTTTTCCAGTGGTCACATATGGATGTGAGAGTTGGACGGTGAAGAAAGCTGAGCACCAAAGAACTGATGCTTTTGAACTGTGGTATTGGAGAAGACTCTTGAGAGTCCCTTGGACTGCAAGGAGATCCAACCAGTCCATCCTAAAGGAGATCAGTCCTGGGTGTTCATTGGAAGGACTGATGTTGAAGCTGAAACTCCAACACTTTGGCCACCTCATGAGAAGAGTTGACTCATTGGAAAAGACCCTAATGCTGGGAACGACTGGGGGCAGGAGGAAAAGGGGACGACAGAGGATGAGATGGCTGGATGGCATCACCGACTCGATGGACATGGGTTGGGGTAGACTCCGAGAGTTGGTGATGGACAGGGAGGCCTGGCGTGGTGCGATTCATGGGGTTGCAAAGAGTCGGACACGACTGAGCGACTGAACTGGAACTGGATGGGACCGGATGCCATGATCTTCGTTCTTTAAATGTTAAGTTTTAAGCCAATTTTTTCACTCTGCTCTTTCACTTTCATTAAGAGGCTCTTTAGTTCCTCTTCACTTTCTGCCATTAGGGTGATATCATATGCATATCTGAGGTTATTGATATTTCTCCTGGCAATCTTGATTCCAGCTTGTGCTTCATCCAGCCCAGCATTTCACATGATGTAGTCTGGATAGAAGTTAAATAAGCAGGTGACAATATACATCTTTGATGTATTCCTTTCCCAATTTGGAACCAGTCTGTTGTTCCATGTCTTGTTCTAACTGTTGCTTCTTGACCTGCATATAGGTTTCTCCTGAGGCAGGTAAAGTGGTCTGGTATTCCCATCTCTTGAAGAATTTTCCATAGTTTTTTTGTGATCCATACTGTCAAAGGATTTAGCGTAGTCACTGAAGCATAAATAAATGTTTTTCTGGAATTCTCTTCCCTTTTCTTTGATCCAGCAGATGTTGGCAATTTGATCTCTGGTTCCTCTGCCTTTTCTAAATCCAGCTTGAACATCTGGGATTTCTTGGTTCATGTACTGTTGAAGCCTGGCTTGGAGAATTTTGAGCATTACTTTGCTAGCATATGAAATGAGTGCAATTGTGCAGTAGTTTGAACATTCTTTGGCATTGCCTTTTTTGGGATTGCAGTGAAGACTGACCAGTCCTGTGGCCACTGCTGAGTTTTCCAAATTTGTTGGCATATTTGTTGGCAGGCTGGGGGGCTAGTAAGTAACAAAAATTTATTGCTCACAATCCCAAAGGCTGGGAAGCCCAAGTAAAAGTGCTGGCAGGTTTTGTGTCTGTGAGGACCCAATTCCTAGCTCACAGATTGTCATTTCACTATATCCTAATGTGATGGAAAGAGTGAGGGAGCTCTGTGGGGTCTCTTTTGTAAGGGCACTAATTCCATTCATGAGGTCTCCACCCTCGTGACTAATCACCTTCCAAAGGCCCCACATTCTAATACCATCACAGTGGAGGTTAGGTTGCAAACTATGATTTTAAGGGGATATAAACATTCAGTCATATGTCAAGGCTATATATTGTCACCCTGCTTATTTAAGTTATATACAGAGTACATCATGTGAAATGCCAGGCTGGGTGACTCGCAAGTTGGAATCAAGACTGCCAGGAGAAATATCAATAACCTCATATATGCAAATAGCACCACCCTTATGGCAGAAAGTGAAAAGGAACTAAAGAGCCTCTTGATGAAAGTGAAAGAGGAGAGTGAAAAAGTTGGCTTAAAACTCAGCAAGCATTTAGGGGGGTTCAGGATGGGGAACACATGTAAACCCATGGCTGATTCATGTCAATGTATGGCAAAAACTACTACAATATTGTAAAGTAATTAGCCCCCAACTAAAATAAATAAATTTATTAAAAAAAAAAAAGACACTTGCTCCTTGGAAGAAAACCTATGACAAACCTAGACAGCATATTAAAAAACAAACAAACAAACAAAAACTCAGCATTTAAAGAATGAAGATCATGGCATCCAGTCCCATCACTTCATGGCAAATAGATGGGGAAATAATGAAAATTGTGACAGACTTTATTTTCTTGGGCTCCAAAATCACTGCAGATGGTGACTGCAGACATGAAATTAAAAAATGCTTACTCCTTGGAAAAAAGCGATGACTAACCTAGATAGCATATCAAAAAGCAGAGACATCACTTTGCAGACAAAGGTCCGTATAAGTCAAAACTGTGATTCTTTGAATCACATATGTGAATCATTCATACATGATTCAGTAGTCATATATGCGTGTGAGAGCTGGACCATAAAGAAGGCTGAGCAATGAAGAATTGATGCTTTTGAATTGTGGTACTGGATAAGACTCTTGAGAGTCCCTTGGCAGCAAGGAGATCAAACCAGTCAATCCTGAAGGAAATCAACCCTGAATATCCATCGGAAGCACTGATGCTGAAGCTCCAGTACTTTGGCCATCTGAGGCAAAGAGCCAACTCATTGGAAAAGAGCCTGATGCTGGGAAAGATTGAGGGTAGGAGGAGAAGGGGATGACAGAGATGTTTGGATGGCAACACTGACCCAATGGACATGAATTTGAGCAAACTCTGGGAGATAGTCAGGGACAGGGAAGTCTGGTATCCTGTAGTCCATGGGGTTGCAAAGAGTTGGACATGACTTAACAACTGAACAACAACAATAGCAACAAACACTCAGTCTCTAGCAACTAGAGACCACTGTGGCCCTCTAGTTAGCATTCAGCAGGAAGCAAAAGTAGAAAACAGATGATGTATATAGTAGCATCATCTGAACAACTGGTGGTTTGGACCTATAGTCAGGTCCCTAACAGAGAAATACATTTTTTATCTTTTCTATGTCCAGGCCCTCACTCCTCACTATAACATTCTCACAGTGCGTCCAGCTTGCTGGCTACTCACTGGAGAAAAGATAAAGGTTAAGTGATTTTACTATTAAATAAAAATGAAAGAAAAGAGCAATTAATTAAAACAACTAAGATAAAAACTAATAAATCTAAAGAGAGTAGAAGGAAAGAATGAAAGATAAAAGCAGACATAAGCAAATTAGAAAAAAGAAAAACAATAGGATTGGTAAGATAAATCAAAGAACTAACTCTTTTAAGAGACCAATAAAACAGACAATCCTCTGGCAAGGTTACATAAGGAAAAAAGAAAAAATACTAGTAAATAGCCCTAGAAATACAAAACGAATGAGAAACTAAGACATGAAAGAAGATTAAAGTTAAAAGCATGCTTTACTTAAATTTATGTTAATAAAATATTAACTAAAATAAGACAATAAAATCCACTCAAGACGAGGTTGAAAAATTCAAGGAGGCAAAAAGTTGAATAAAGAAGGAGCTGATAAAGAACTCTCCATGACTTTGCTGAGACGTGAACTTGGCTGATTTGGATGGGGTTGGGAGCAGCAGAATCCCCTGGGCAGAGGAGCCTGGAAGGCTATAGTCTGTGGGGTCACAAAGAGTCGGACACAACTGGGCAACTAACATTTTCACTTTTTCTAACGCTTCTTAAAGAAAGAGAGAATTTCTATAGGATCGAGTGGTTTCCAGAACATAAAAAATGTTTGTAAGAGTCTTAAATAATTTTACAAACCAACGTAACCCTGGTAACCAAATCCTGAGAAGAGAGAGAAAGAGAGACAAGGATAGAAAACTAGAGCCTTAGATCAGACTTATTTAGGGATAGTGAACCGGGTTGACCAGTGTCCTTCCCCAAATCCACACCCACCTGGCACCTCAGGATGTGATCTTAACTGGAAATAGGGTCTTTGCAGATGTAATTATTGAGATGATATCATACTAGATTAGGGTGCACCCTAAACCCAGTGACTGCTATCCTCTCAGAAGAGGAGAAGACAGACAGAGATACACTCAGAAGGAAGAAGGCCACATGAAGATGAAGGTTGAGACTGGAGGGATGTAGCTACACACAAGTCGAGGAACGCCAGGGCTGTGACCGGCCACCAGGGGCTGGAAGGGGATGCTCCCCTGAGCCTCTGGAGGCAGCAGGGCCCTATTGACACCTTGATTCCCAACTTCTGGAGCTGTAAGAGGGTAAAGTTCTGTTGTCTCAAGCTACCCAATTTGTGGTGGTTTGTTATGGCAGCTCTCAGAGACCAAGACAGATAGGGATGCAGGTGTTTTTCTGTTTCGTGGTCATTTCAGTCACTTTGAAAGAGAAGAGAATATTTAGGATAAATTTAACATCTGGAAAACAAGGGAATACAGATGTCCTATGGACGGAGGTTCGTGACATCATTGTATAGGAGACAGGGATCAAGACCATCCCCATGGAAAATAAATGCAAAAAAGCAAAATGGCTGTCTGAGGAGGCCTTACAAATAGCTGGGGAAAGAAGAGAAACGAAAAGCAAAGGAGAAAGGGAAAGATATTCCCATTTGAATGCAGAGTTCCAAAGAATAGCAAGGAGAGATAAGAAAGCCTTCCTCAGCGATCAATGCAAAAAAATAGAGGAAAACAACAGAATGGGAAAGACTAGAGATCTCTTCAAGAAAATTAGAGATACCAGGGGAACATTTCATGCAAAGATGGGCTCAATAAAGGACAGAAATGGTATGGACCTAACAGAAGCAGAAGATATTAAGAAGAGGTGGCAAGAATACACAGAAGAACTGTACAAAAAAGATCTTCACGACTCAGATAATCACGATGATGTGATCACTCACCTAGAGCCAGACATCCTGGAATGTGAAGTCAAGTGGGCCTTAGGAAGCATCATTACGAACAAAGCTAGTGGAGGTGATGGAATTCCAGTTGAGGTATTTCAAATCCTCAAAGATGATGCGGTGAAAATGCTGCACTCAATATGCCAGCAAATTTGGAAAACTCAGCAGTGGCCACAGGACTGGAAAAGGTCAGTTTTCATTCCAATCCCAAAGAAAGGCAATGCCAAAGAATGCTCAAACTACCGCACAATTGCACTCATCTTATATGCTAGTAAAGTAATGCTCAAAATTCTCCAAGCCAGGCTTCAGCAATACGTGGACCGTGAACTTCCAAATGTTCAAGCTGGGTTTAGAAAAGGCAGAGGAACCAGAGATCAAATTGCCAGTATCCGCTGGATCATCGAAAAAGCAAGAGAGTTCCAGAAAAACATCGATTTCTGCTTTATTGACTATGCCAAAGCCTTTGACTGTGTGGATCACAATAAACTGTGGAAAATTCTGAAAGAGATGGGAACACCAGACCATCTGACCTGTCTCTTGAGAAACCTGTATGCAGGTCAGGAAGCAACAGTTAGAACTGGACATGGAACAACAGACTGGTTCCAAATAGGAAAAGGAGTACATCAAGGCTGTATATTGTCACCCTGCTTATTTAACTTCTATGCAGAGTACATCATGAGAAACACTGGGCTGGAGGAAGCACAAGCTGGAATCAAGATTGCTGGGAGAAATATCAATAACCTAAGATATGCAGATGACATCACCCTTATGGTAGAAAGTGAAGAAGAACTAAAAAGCCTCTTGATGAAAGTGAAAGAGGAGAGTGAAAAAGTTGGCTTAAAGCTCAACATTCAGAAAACTAAGATCGTGGCATCCAGTCCCATCACTTCATGGGAAATAGATGGGGAAACAGTGTCAGACTTTATTTTTTTGGACTCCAAAATCACTGCAGATGGTGATTGCAGCAATGAAATTAAAAGACGCTTACTCCTTGGAAGGAAAGTTATGACCAATCTAGATAGCATATTTAAAAGCAGAGACATTACTTTGCCAACAAAGGTGGTCATGTATGGATGTGAGAGTTTGACTATAAACAAATCTGAGCGCCGAAGAATTTGATGCTTTTGAACTGTGGTGTTGGAGAAGACTCTTGAGAGTCCCTTGGACTGCAAGGAGATTCAACCAGTCCATCCTAAAGGAGGTCAGTCCTGGGTGTTCATTGGAAGAACTGATGTTGAAGCTGAAACTCCAATACTTTGGCCACCTCATGAGAAGAGTTGACTCATTGGAAAAGACCTTGATGCTGGGAAGGATTGGGGGCAGGAGGAGAAGGGGATGACAGAGGATGAGATGGCCGGATGGTATCACCGACTCGATGGACATGAGTTTGGGTAAACTCCGGGAGTTGGTGATAGACAGGGAGGTCTGGCATGGTGCGATTCATGGGGCCGCAAAGAGTCGGACACGACTGAGTGACTGAACTGAACTGAACATTGCTTCCTCTTGGGGGTCCACCCAGGTGGTCTCATGCCTACCTGGAGGGTACAGACCCAGCAGTACTTTTCTCCAAGCAATCATGGGGCCTAGGGTGAGAATAGAAAGGGAAGAGTAATAGAAAGGGCTATATATATATAGAATAGTAATAGAAAGGGAGTTTATGGAAATAGTACATGCTAAAGTGTTTAAGAGCTGTAAGTTAAGCTAACTGTGCTTAAAAACTATCACACTTCTGCTTTGATAGATACACTTTTTTTTTGGCTGTGCTGGGTCCTTGTTGCAGGGTGAGGGCTTTCTCCAGTTGTGGCAAGCCAGCTTCTCTTGTTGTGGTTCATGGGCTTAGTGGCATGTAGGATCTTAGTTCCCTGACCAGGGACCAAACCCTAGACGTAATACCTCTCCCGTCCTGCTAAGTAGTGGCACATGATTTACCCAAGCAAACAAGTAGGGGACAGAGGTGGAGGTGGATAAAGGCAATAGGTGAGTTTTGCTGCAAAAACAAAACAGAACAAAACTATTCCCTTTCTATCTTGTAGCCCTCAAATAAGACAGAAAGTGGAATACAACTGTATAATAAAAGAATAATATGACTAAATGTAGCTTAGTTCCACAAACCACAAATGCAAGGATGGCTCAATATTAGAAAATGTATGGATTCATCATATTCATCCATCAAGGAATAAAAATGAATCAACTAACAGAATTCAAATTTCTTTCTTCCTACAATAATCCTGTTAAATTGGAGAGAGAGAGAGGCTTCATGTGAAAAATAATAAATTAGGAGTCTACAATGATCAAATGATGAATGCACCTTTACTAAAGTAGGATGAGTGAGGCAAGAAAGCCTGGTGTTCCAACTCAATATAGTCTTAGATTCTGGAAGTTCTAGCTGAAGTGTGTTATACTCTGAGCCTGGGTTGAACCTGACCATCAGATATTCTATATTTGACTTGCCTGTTGTTTAAAACATTTGAATTCATTTTCAACATTTAAAAGGCTTATAGATTTCACATTTTTGAAAACACCTGATCTTTGGTATATCTTTAAAAACCTCTGACCATCTATCAACATGAGGCCTATTTCTGAAATGGCAGAGAATGGCGGAAGCTGAGTTAAGAACTTCTCCCTTTAGACAAGACTTGTTCTCTGCCATTTGCCAGAGGCCTCACTGGGCCCAGTTCGCTCACTTATGTTACTTCCTTGAGTCCCATGGACACCTGAATTCCTGAACCCTTGCTGAAGGCAAAAAGTAGAAAAAAGGGTGTAAATATTGAAAAGGAGACAAAACTATCATTTTAGGGGAATGAAGTGATGAGCTGCCTGCAACAGCCAAAAGAATCAACGAAAAACTCTTAAAATGAATGAGAGTTCAATAAGATGGCCAGTTAATAAAACTCATCTAGGGGCTGGGGGTGGAAAGAGAGTTTAGTTACCATTTGCAATAACAACAAATACCTTTGATCTCACTTGGCAAGAAATGTGCAGCATTTATATGAATCAAACTACGAGATGCTACTGAAGAACATAAAAAACGATTTCAACGCAAGGAAAGTAAAGCACACCATTTTCGTAAAATTGTTGTAAGGATGTCCATTATTACCAAAAGAATATAAATGTAATACAACTCCATTGAAAATCTAAACATAACTTTTTTGGGGAAACTTGACCAAGAGAGTCTTAAATGTTCATCTGGAAGAATAAATGTTTGAGGATAGCCAGCTAGCCAATAAAAATGTCAAAGAGTCTCATAACAGGGAAGCATCTGTTCAACAAATAATTAAAATTTATTATAAAATGATTAAACTTATATTATTATAGGAACAATCAACAGAAAGAGAATTAAAAGCATAGAAACATACACAAACGTACACATAAACACAGTCTAAGTAAGTCCTACTTCACATCAGCAGGTAAAGAAAACATTTTTTGTAGAGCTGTCATATGATCCAGCACTCCCAATCCTGGGTATATACCCAGACAAAACTATAGTTTGAAAAGACACATGTACCTTATGTTCATAGCAGCACTATTCACAACAGTCAGGACATGGAAACAATGTCGACAGATGAATGGATAAAGATGTGGTACACATACATGCAATGGAATATCACTTATCCATAAAAGTGAAATAATGCCATTTGCAGCCACATAGATGGACCTAGAGATTATCATACTAAATGAAGGCAGAAAGAGAAAGACAAATACCATATAATATCACTTATTATATTTAGATGTGAAATCTAAAATATGATACAAATGAACTTATTTACAAAACAGAAACAGACCCACAGATTAGAGAACAAACTTATGGTTACTGGGTGGAAGGATGGGAGGAAGGAATAGTTTGGGAGTTTGGAATGGACATGCACACACTGCTTTATTTACAAGGAATAATGTAATTCTTACAAGTATATAAGAGAAAGAAAATTGGGTCAAAAAAGGGGAGATGACACCAATAGGCAATTCACACAAAGTGCTGGGTGGAGTGGGGAGAGAGAGAGAAAAACAAACGGCCAAGAAAAACAGATGAAAAAATTTACTCTCAATAGTAATTGAAGAAATACGAATTAAAATAGTGACATGACATTGAACTTGGTTTACTGTTAACAAAAGTCACAACAATGCTATTCTTAGAGAGTCTGTGGGAGGCTGGGTTCTCATATCCTGCTGATGTGAATATAAATTGATAAAACCTTTTTGGAGAGCAAGTCAGCTGGATATGTCAAAAAGTAAAAACACGTTCTTACCCTTTGATTAGGAATTCCCATGCATCAGAATTTACCCTGAGAACATTATCATGGATGTGCCCAAAGGCTTAGTGTAAAAGAGATGCATGTCACCATTCCTTCTAATGAGGACAATTGGAAATGGAAGGGTCAACAACACAGAACTGGTTTGAAAAAGTCCAGGCCTGATATGAGTATGTGAGAGCAACTCGGATTGGTCAGCATCTCTCACGCACATTTGATGACTATTTTAGATTCCACCCACACAAGGAAATACTCTGTGCCACTGAAGTAATGTGGAAGAACATTCATCGTATAGAAAAACTGTATACAATAGCATCTATGGGAAGATTCCATTTTAAATGAAATATATAGGTAAACAGAGACAAGAAACAACCTAGGATACAGATCAAAATGCCAGAAATGATATCTCTGGCTAGTAAAATTAGATATAGTTTTTTGCCTACTCTTATATTTTCTGGGCTTCCCTGGTGGCTCAGACAGCAAAGAATCTGCCTGCAATGCCAGACACCTAGGTTCGATCCCTGGATTGTGAAGATGCCGTGGAAAAGGGAATGGCTACCCACTCCAGTATTCTTGCCTGGAGAATTCCATGGACAGATGAGCCTGGCGGGCTATACAGTCCATGGGGTCACGAAGAGTCAGACATGATTGAGAGACTAAACACCATATATGTTATATTTTCTAATAACTGCACAAGATTCACATATAATTTCTTTAGTAGAAGTTCATTGATTTTGTAAAGTAATGATCAACCCTGGTGGAGGCTGCTCTTGGGTCAAGGATGGCCACAACTGGAGAGTGTCCATAGCTACGGTCAGGGTACAGGAGGTGAGGTAAAGGGTTCCAGCCTTTCAGGAGAACAAGATATGTACATGTCAGGAGATTAATATATGAATATGTATGGGAAAAACCCTCAAGTGATGGGATTATGGTGGTTCTTTCCTTTTTTTAAAAAAAAAATCTATTTATTTATTTTTGACTGTGCTGGGTCTTAGTTGCAGCTCATGGGATCTTCAATGCAGTGTGAGGGCTTATATTTCTAGTAGTGCCACGGGCTCCAGGGCACACAAGCTCAGGCGCATGGGCTTAGCTGCCCTGCAGCATGTAGAATCTTAGTTACCTGATAAGAGACTGAACCCACGTCTTCAACACTGGAAGGCAGATTCTTAACCACCAAGGAAGTCCTTGGTTGCTACTTTCTTTTCTACATTCTTTTCTATTGTTCAAATATAATGCAATTTTGTGTTGCTTATAATTGACCGGGAGGGGCTGAACACAATATAACTGGTAAATATTATAAAAGCCTGCCTGGGCTATAAATCCTGCCAGGGCCTGGTCCTGCCAACCCCTGTATCCCACCCCCTCCTCCCTTCTTAGGTTGATATGTACTAGTGCCTGGGCTCCTGTTGCTTCCTCCTTCCCACTTCTGCTTTCCTGGATTTCTCTGCCAGGAGAGACTTTTCATTTTTTATAGAAAACACAGGTTCTTTATATTTTATATTTACATTTTTATATAAAATATCTTTTGGATATTGCAATAGGAAAAAATTATCAGATAACTTGGAAAAAGATTTCTTAAATAAAAAGCATCAGTTACCGGGGGACGGGAGTGGGATAAATTGTAAACATTGTAAATCAACTATGCTCCAATAAAATTTTAAAAGAAAGAAAACTTAAAAAGCATCAGTTACAAAAGGAAACAGTGATCTATTCTATTATGTGAAGAACGTTAATTCATCAAGAGATACCTTCAAGAAAGTGAAGAGGACAGCAAACAAAGAATTAGAATTGAGAATATATTAAGGACCCTTTTAATAAGAAAAGCACCAGCAATTATAGAACGATGGGCAGAAAACGTGCACAGATACTTCTCAGAAGAAAGGAGGTATATTTGACCAATCATATCCAAAGAGATGCCCACCATTAGAGGTAAAAATGCAAATCAGAACAGCAATGAAGTACTATTTCACACACAATCTATTGGCAAAAAATGAAAAAGCCTGACAACACCTAGCACTGGACCTATCACTTCTCATTCACACGGGCCAGGGAGGTTTAAGTTGGTGCAACCATTTTGGGAAAAGTTTGGCTTTGTACTCTGAAATCGAGCACATGGATGCTATCCAACTCAACAATTCCACTCTGAGGTGCGTGCCCAAGAGAAATGTTTGCACGTGTATAAGACCAGGGACAAGACAGTTCATCAAAGTACTGTTTGCTATATCAAGAATCTTTGACCAACTCAAATGACTGGTAATGAGAGGGTGGCTGGATAAACTATGGGATGCTCATATAATAAAATATTATAGAGGAGCCAAAACAAATGAAAGACAGCAACATGCAACAAGAAGTGAATCTTAACAGCATAGTTCCTAAAAAATTACATATAGCATAATGCCTTTTCTATAAAATTAAGAACATATATACACATAAATAGATACATACACTTTTCTGAATACATATAACATATATGTAAAACAGTGAGACTAGATAAAAAAAGAAGGGCATACTGAACACAGACATCAGGATGAGGGTCCACTTTGGCTTGGGAGCAGCAGGTAAATAGAGTAGGGGTAGATCTACATGGTTAGATGCAGGTTATAATCTTATTGTCAAGGTTCTAGCTTTTTTGGTTTTAAAAAAAAGTTTTGTTTTGTTTTTAAAAACCCTCCTCTCCCACTGCAGGAGGCACAAGTTCAATCCCTGGTCGGGGAACTAAAATCTCACATGCCACATGGTGTGGCCAAAAAAATCAAATCAGATCAAATGATGGAGCATTTATGAAAAAAAATAATCAAAGCAGGTCATGCATGGATCAATGGTGATGCATTTCATGAACCAAGGATTATTAATAAATTATGCACTTCTGTGTATCAGGCATCCAGTAAGAAAGAAAAACCTAGGTTAAATGAAAGTTAGAATACAATAAAGGAAACACAATTACTAACTAGAGGAAACATAGGGAGCTGGAGTCTGGACAACAGATTGAAGATTCATCAAAGGTTTGAAGCGCCTACTACAAACTATATGCAAAGGTATCATCTAACACTGCACTAAGAAATAAGTTAAACAGACCTACCTGGGGCTTGTCTTTGTTTTTATACAAGTTCTCTTCCATTTCAAAAGCACCCTCTGATACCACTCAGTGAAACCAGGGAATAGCCCGAAGACCCTCAGCAACTGAAGACATTGGTTCCTTGGCTTTTTTCAAGACAACTAAGCTCTCACGTCAGCTGGAAAGACTTGTCTCATGCTATCTTATTCCTACAAGGCATTAAATGTGAAATAAGGCCTTGCTGGGCAGTTTGCCACAAAGTCTACTTTTACAGCTTCGGTAACCTATGCTCATGGCATCTCAGAACTCTGTAATGCATATCACAGTGCTTGGAAGGTTTGGTCATTTCCAGGCAATGAGTATGTGTGTGTATATGTATGTGTGTGTTTAACCAAAGTAATATTTTACTGTCATTCCATTGTTACAAATACAAAAGCTGACTCTGCTTTTAAGTTTCTTTCAAGATCTGAAAAAACAAAAACCAACAACCCGTAACTCCAGCCTCTGGGCCATATTCTACTTACTGTCTGGCACGTAGTAGGTGCTTCCTGAGTGTTTTTTTTGAGTTCACTGGCACTGTTTCCCAAATAATGATGTTGAAGACCCTGGATTTCAGGAGTAAACACTTGTTCAGTGAGTCATCCTTTCTACAGATCCTGTTTATACAGGCACACCTTGTTTTACTGTGCTTCACAGATACTGCAATTGTTTTTTACATATTGAAAGTGTGTGGCAACCCTGTGGCAACCATGTCTATTGGCATTTTTCCAACAGCATTTGCTCACTTCATGCCTTGGTGTCACATTTTGGTAATTCTGGCGATACTTCTAGATCTTCCATTATAATATTTGTTATGGTGATCTGTGATCCATGATCTTTGATGTTACTGCCATGACTTACGGAAGGCTCAGGTGATGGTGAGCATATTTTAGCAATAAAGTATTCTTTAATTAAAGTACATATATTCTTTTTTAGACATTATGCTATTGCACACTTAATAGACCACAGTACAGTATAAACATAACCTTTATATGCACTAGGAAACCCCAAAATTCATGTGACTTGCTTTATTATGATACTTGCTTTATTGAGGTGGTCTGTAAACAAACCTATGGTATTTTGAAGGTGTGTCTATATAGCAAGAAACAATCTAAAAAGGATGAATATATTTATGGGGGAGGTATGTCAGAAGAATAGTTGAAATTTGCGACTGTCTGTGGATGTCAAGGACACATTGCTGTTGTATGTGAGATCAGCCACTGTGACAAGGACACACCTTCAGAGTATATTCAGAATCCAGGGAGTCAGAAAATAACACACACACACATTTAGTGACAGAGAGATGAAGAGATTAACACAGAGCCCTCCTACATTAATGACCCTCTTGTACAGATGACAGTCAAATTTTCCAAATCATTTTGTTTTGTCCATCGAATTTGGTCACCAAAAGACAGCAGCAGACAGACGGAACAATGAAAGAAATAATTAAAACCTTACCCGTAAGGTTATCAGCCAGAAGCAGGAATTATCGAGAGAATCTCTCTAGGAGGAGGATGGAAAAGTCACTTTTCCTGTCCACCACGGGTGTGTTATCTGAAAGGAGAAAAATATCACATACTTTTCAGAAGAAGCTCATGGGCCAGCCCACGCAGAAACTCATATTCATATTTTCCCAATTGAGGTCGATCACACCTAAAAACATCTGGACCGCCCCTCCCTTCACTGTGGCTCTTTCTTGATTCGCCCCACCTGCCAAGCCACTTGGTTTTTTTTTTTGCCATCTATGCACATATGTGTCCATTTTCCCCTAAATTAACTTGCTCGTGGGTTTGCTAGGGTCCAAGTGTTAAGTTATTTCACGTGTGCGGCACCGCCCATCAGTTTAGCACAACTGGGTACATTTATGCTGTTAGCTTGACCTGACTTGTATTTGCTGAAATGCAAAGGCACCTGGGGCATAAACAGATGTCTCCAGTCTCAAGGCTGCTAGGGAGTGGGTGGAGGCAGGTACAGGGAAGGTCCTTCTTTTTGTCTCTGCTCCCCAGCATCTACCCCTCTCCAAATTCATTGCCGGTCTGTGCTTTACCTATTTCTGCAGTCATGTGTCAGTAAAAAAAAGAAGAGAGAGAAAAAAAAAGCTCACCTACCAAATACACTCTAGGAGTATGGGATCAGCACACCCGTGTTAGGTGTGTACACTTCATCTGTGTTTGCACCCAAATACAAAGCAACAGGGGCTTCCCTGGTGACTCATATTGTAAAGCATCTGCCTGCAATGCTGGAGACCTCGGTTTGATCCCTGGGTGGGGAAGATCTCCAGGAGAAGGGAATGGCAACCCACTCCAGTACTCTTGCCTGGAGATATTCCATGGACAGAGGAGCCTGGTGGGCTATAGTCCATGGAGTCACAAAAAGTAGGTCACAACTGAGTGACTAACACTTACACTTTTCACAAAGCCACAGATGGGTATGGATGAGACAGTGAAGGCAGATACCAAGAGCTTCAGGATAAATCACCATAAAAATGGGTTGGCCAGGTTTTTTTTTTTTTTTTTTTTTTTTTTTAATTTCACCAAACTGTTAACTGTGTTTATTTCTTAAAAACTATTTGTGGTATAATTTACATACAATAAACAGCACATACTTAAACCGTATTTCCTGAATGATAACTGGCAACGTGTATGTTGTGACATCGTCACTGCTAGAGTTTGGACATTTCCATCAGCTCCAAACGAGTTTCCATGTGTGTATGGCCAGGTTTTCAGTTTGGAAGCTTTTTTGGTTTTGAGGGAACTGGAGCTCACCTAGGAGTCCAGGGCTTACCATGGGGTCACCGGTAGTGTCGAAGAAATCAACAGCAACCTCACCTCATTCCCCAACCCCTACTCCCACCCCCGCCCCCGCCCCAAATCCACTGTTTCCGCAGGAAAAACAATCCCTCTGACCAACAAAAGACTTGGGACTTCCAGCATGACTCACCCTCAGTCCTGGGGCGCATACTCGGGTTCTGATAAGAGGCAGTCAATCTGTCCTCCGTTTGTTTATAATGAGTCATGCTGGAAATCAGGCAGCTCCTTTTTTTTTTTTCCCCTCCCATGTCAGGGTTGGGCAAGAATTAGAGACAGATACACCACCATTCAAGTGCAATCATCCTTCAAGTGTCCGGTGACTCAATGGGGCCCCCTACTGGTGGAGACAGGGAGGGCCACGTCGTGGAGCGTAGGTCTGCCTTTCTCCTCACATGTCAAGGCCAGATCTTAGCGACTTGTAGATTGATAAGAGAATTGGGAAAACGCAACTGAGTTTTCTGTGCATCCTGCCCACTACCCCCAACTATTAGTGGCAGAGTGGAGCGTGAGTCACAACTTGCAGCCGGTGTATACACTGGAGCGATTAGCCACATAATTGCTTCAGTGATGAACCTTCCCCCAGCTGCAACCCGCCTCCCCCTCGGAGAACTCTGCCAACAGTCTCAGTGGCAGGAATACTGAAGGCCGAGGTTTACAAAGCGGGAGTTGTGATTCTTTTAGCTAGTGCCCTCTTGGCCCCGATTTAAAATTCCTGCACACGAGTCTGATGGGAGCAGGGGAGAGGTTTCAACTAGAATTGATGTCATGATCAAGCCAACGTAAAGTAGATTGATCTGCTGTTTCAAGGTATTGAGGCAAAGCGCACTGTTTGGATAACAAATCACCATAGCAACTCAGCCGCCCCAGTTACAGTAGGCGCAGGACGACCAAAATAAAAATCCTTACCAAGTCTCAGAATTGGCTCATGAGAGCTGCTCTACAGACTTTCAGTTTCCAGACAGCATGAGCCAGCATGTATTTTGGTTTCCTAAATTGCTGAAAGGGACGCTTTAAATAATAATAGAACTATCCAGCCAGGTTACAAACAGAGGGGTTCTGGGCTGTCCCCCCTTTCAGCTTAAAACACAAGCAAGACCTCAGTGCCAAGCAGCAGCATTTGTCGCTGAAACAGACATTGGAAAAAGGCTCATTGTTACTTATTGTGGCATGCCAGTTCCGTTCCAAGTTGGGGGTACATGGTACTCTAAATGCTGATTTTTAAGAAGAGCCAAATCCGTATGAAAACAGGTTTTCTGTAGGTGTGAAAGGAAGAAAAGCAAAACCACTCTTTCTTTCCTCCACCCCCAGGATCCCAAGCACTGGGTTCGGGTTCCATTAATTATCTGCCCTCTCTCCAGCATCTGCCTTCTCTCACTTGGCTCTGCTCCTTCCGATCACCAGCAGACAAAATTGCCTTGGCCATGGGGCTTGCCCATTCTTCTCTTCATCCACACTGTCCAGGGCTTCCTTTGGTCTCTCAGTATGGTGTGTGTCCAGAGCTCCCTGCAACCACCATTCAGGATGCCCAGTGTTCTCTGCCTGCTGCAAACCCAGGCAATGAGCATCCTACTGCTCCACTCCTAATCCTGTGGGTCATTCCCTTGAGATTCTCCCCTGCTTTTGATTCTGGTTGCTGCATGATTCAGAATCTTCTTTTTATAGTCTGTCTCCTCTATTGTCTCACCTCCTAAATTTAGGCACTTTTTTAAGTCCTGTTTCATACTTGCATTAACCATTTATCTGATGTCTTCAATTCTCAATTCTAAGCAGATATCTACTACATTTACAGCTGAGACTGTTTGCCTATAGATTCTCTCAAAACCAACCCAATCAAAACTGAATTGAATCTTCCCAACACAACCGGATCCTTCTCCAGGCTCTGTTAACAGCGTCATCATTTCCTAAGGCTTAAAGGTTAGGTATTATTTAGACTCTTCCTAGGCAGATATTTTCTTTGCCACATTCCATTGATTGTCCATTGATGCTTCTTCCATTTGTGTCCTTCTTTCCATTTCCAAAGCTATCGTCTGAGTTCTGGTCATCATCACCAGAACTGTTACTGAAATTGCTACAACTTCTGAAATGGTGTTTTCACATCCAGCCCTTCTTCAAGACAGCAAATTATGGTAGAAAGTAAGCAGGCTTTGGAGTTGGACTCCCATCTCTGCCATTTACTTTCATTGTGACTTTACTTTCATAATCCCTGAGTCTTAGTCTCCTTACCTGTAAAACAAGTATATATCCATACTTTGAGGTGTGAGGATTTAATGGGGGTAACATGTGTGAAGGACAGAGAAGCCTGGTGTGCTGCTCCTATGGAGTTACAAAGAGTCAGACACGACTCAGTGGCTGAACAACAACGTATGTAAAATATCTGGCGCACTTTAAATGCTCAATTGATGTTCCTTTCCATTTCGAACTTTACTACCAGACCAAAGTCTTAAAACAGACTTTCTAGTCACGTCCTTCTCTTACTTAAACATACGTTTTTCTACCAAAATAAGGACGAACTCCTTGAGCCTAGCACCTGAGAGACTTGCATAATATGGCCCCAGTGTCTTGCTCCAACTCTGCTGTTCATGACTCTTTCTTTAAACACCATCTGCTCCTTTGCTGGTGCTCTGGACTTGGACTTAAGTGCATTGTCTGCATCTCTGTCTGATGAAATTCTAGCTGTTCTTTAAGACTCATCTCAAATCCTATCTTCTCTCTGAGGCCATCCCTGTTCCCTACCATCAGGTATGACATCTTTCTCTGGCCCCTGGAACACTTATCCCTCTCTGGTGGCATTTTTATTATTCTACTTGGCTCATGTTCTTTGTTTGAATTCTCTTTACTGCACGACTGAATGTCCTTGATGGCACAGACTGTTACTGCACGGAGCCCAGAGAGAGTCCTCTGCCTTATGCAATAAACGCCTTATGCCAAAAACAAACCTGCCTGGTCACGCTTCCCTTTGTCTACTGAGCTTTCTTCTTCCCGAAGTTTCTGTTGGGTGTCACCCTTCCCAGAAACAAAGTTGCACAGGGAAGCAAATATCTTACTCAGTGAAAGGCATTCGCTTGGACAGCAGAGTTCTGGAGCTCATCATTACGGGAAAAGTGTCCCTGAATATCCTCTCAAATAATTCACGTCATGATTTCATCAGACCCAGTTTATTTACTGTTTTCATAAATCCCAGGGAATTCCTTTGTTTGAAATCACAACTTGGTTTTGTTTACTTATCTATCGGGCCCTCAGGCAGCACTGTTCTTTCGATGTAGAAAAAACTTCTTCATGCAAATGGATCCTTGGGAATGTCTGAAATTTCTTTCTTCCTCATTCATTAATCAGCCTTTTTAACACTGATAATACAACACAGAAAAGGAACTCAGATTAAAGATTCAGTTGAGCGTTTGTAAACAATGAAAAACAGAGGCCCACTGAGCCAGCATCTTCAAATGTGTCTATGGTTCTTAAATATCTAATCAATTTATAGTTTTTAATATTAATGTCCTAGTTCTAAAGTATGGTTCTTAAATATGTGTACATATACTACGTATGTGTGTGCACATGTGTTCGTGCTGCCGATTCAGTCGTGTCTCTTTGCAATCCCATGAACCTTAGGCCGCCAGGCTCCTCTGTCCATGGGATTTCTCAGGCAAGAATACTAGAGTGGGTTGCCATTTCCTCCTCCAGGGGATCTTCCCCACCCAGAGATAGAACCTGCATCTCTTGCACTGAACAGGGATTCTTGACTACTGAGCCACCAGGGAAGCCATATTGTGTGTGTGTATATATATACAGACATATCCTTTTTCCTCATTCATGAATCAGTCTCTTTAACACTGATACCACAACACAGAAAAGGAACTCAGATTAAAGATTCAGTTGAGCTTTCATAAAATGAGAAACAGAGGTCCACTAGAAGGTTTAATTTATACTTTCTAGTTTACAAAAGTTTCATTTTAGGATGAATGAGGCTGGAAATATGGTTTCATCATTATATGGGAGCTCCTGTTGGCAACATCATTTGCAAAGTACAATTTTCAAAAGGTTAAACACATGGGCTCTCATACAAACAGAAAAATAACAGAAGTCAAAGATTTTTTAAAAAAATTCAATCCCATTAATGAGGAAACCAGTTAGATATTGACTTAAGAGAAAATTGAAGGACCTGGAGATTTGTAGCTGGTCAAAGGAACGTAGAAATAAATTTACTAACAAATGCACAATTGGTTAATGTCCCACCAGACAATAACCTTTGTGATGTTACTGGACAAGACTCATCTGTAGAGCTATCAGCTTTCTGCAAGTTAACCTCTATTATTTATAAGCACGCAAAATAGTTTTCCTAAGCAGTCAGCAAAAGGTTCACAACTCTAGAAAATCAGATAATCCCTGGGCAGCAGAGGTCACTAGACAATATCCAGGTCTGCAGAGAAGACGTACTCAGTATTCTCTTTGACCTGTTTCCAAGTTTTACGTATTTGCTCTGCACACTCTTCTCTGAGAGGCATGGAAACAAATCAATCTGCTTTCTCTATATTTGTTATTAGATTCATGAAAGGAGACACAAAACAGTTTCCCACTCTCCACTGGGCCCTCCTTTGCCCTCAAGTTTTTCATTATGAGCTCTGGAGTCAAAGTGCTTGAGTTGAAATCATGGTTCCACCATTTATTAGATGACTTTGGGAAAAATTATTTAACCTCTCTGTGCCTCAGTTTCATCACTGTAAAAGAAAATTTTAAGTATCTGTAACTTTACGGCTTTGCCATGAGTTAAAAGAGATAAACCACAAGTGCTAATAAATTTGAGTTATATTACTACTGACTAAGGGTTTCATCCGTGGGTCGGGTTACAGTGCATGGGTTCGCAAAGAGTTGGAAGTGACTGAGTGACTTAACACTTTCACTTTACAAGAGTTCATTATTCTACCAAAGTATTGGGACATAAACATTTTGAGAAATAAATTGACACTATATATTAAAGAGGGTTTAGGTTCTACATTTTAAAGCAGAAGCAAAATAACTGTTAGTCTCTCAGTTGTGTCCAACTCTTTGCAACCCTATGGACTAAAGCCCGCCAGGCTCCTCTGTCCATGGAATTTTTCCAGGCAAGAATATTGGAGTGGGTAGCCATTCCCTTCTCCAGGGGATCTTTCCCACCCAGGGATCAAACCCAGGTCTCCTGCATTGGCAGGTGGATTCTTTACCATCTGAGCCACCATGGAAGCTCAAAATAATTAAACCATCCAAATGAGCAAATTAGTAAATAACTTATTTAAGAGGTTACAATAAATTCTTGTTTCAAAAGAATAATTTACTTCAACTTCAATGTTAAAGGGACAAAAATGTATGAGTCACAGGTGGCAAGAATCTTTGTTGAGTTGAGGTGTCCCAGGCATTGTGCTTACAACATATTCACTACATTGTCACAAACGAGTATTTTCAGAAGAATTGCTTTTTTTCTCCTCCTTATTGACACATGCTACAAAATGAAAAGCAGCAAAGGAAAATAACCAGAAGAAAAATACACTGGAGCCTTAGAAAGTGGGCTCACCAAGCAAGTCAAATGCCAAAGCAGTGTTTCAAAGTGCATTTCAGCTTTAATCACTTATTCTGTATGAAAAACTAATTAAATATTCTCTATAATTTTAAATTAAATCTACCAACACATTGGTAACTATCATGTACTGGGAATGTATTCCTTTTCACTCCACTTGGTTGTTTTTATTTTGCCCACAGAATGAGGAGGAAAATACTGAATAAATACACACATTTTATTAAAACATACACAAACAACTCTGTCACAAATTGATGTAAATGGTTAGGTATCCCTCCCATCCAAATTTTGGCTTATATAACCTTAAATCAAAAAAACAACAGTGGTGTAGGCCACCAAAAACCTATGGATAAAGATGGTAGATTAAGTACTGAAGCTCAGAATCAGACAGGAAATAGCTATAAACCAAAATAGAAAGCAAAATAATGAAGAAAAGTGACAACTCATGTCAGAGTCTGGGTAAATTTTAATAGGCTCAAGCCTGAGAAAAGAATTTTCCTAAAATGTTGGTTCTTAAGGGGACATTCCTAGGTTCAACTGAACACAAAAGAGAAGGGAATTGCCCTAAAGAAGTTTTCTGAGCCAGAAAATCAAATTATGCTTGAAAAACAAAAGCAAAGACTACTAATGCCTGTCTTTCTCCCCCACCCACTTTTCCGGATTCACTTCAGTGTAGGTTTTTCCTGCTGGAGGCCATTTATTAACTCTCTATTCTGTTTTCTCAACACGACCAAATCTAGTCTTAACCCTCTGTGTCTCAGAGGGTTGATAAATGAGACAATTATTTTCAGTCCCCTCATGAGCTGGGAAACTACAATCTGGATGTACCCAAACATATGCAGACATATAGACATACTAGGCCTCAGATTAAAGAAACAGTAACTGATCACCAAAAGGGTATTATTTATGGCCACTATTAAAAATGATTTCTTATATATAATTTTAAGAAAGTATCGAGAGGCACTGTGATTTAAACAAAACTGAAAACCATTTCTCACAATATATCATGTACTCAAAGTTTTGTGCAAAAAACTTGTAAACTAGAATAATGCTGGTCTCGAGTTCTTAAAAAGTTTTAAAAAAGCTAAGTATGAGTTCATAATTGGATATTTGTGATTTTGAAAAAAAAAAAGGGCAAAGCTAATAAAATGCCACTAGAAAACAAAGTGAAAGTTTTTGCAACTGCATGTATCTCTAGTTCTTTGCCAGATTCTTAGGCTATAAAAATCTGTAAGTTGATGAAAAGTAAATACGTGATGGTTATATTGAAGCGTTTTCACAACTGGACACGAAGATAAATTTATTTAGTTGGAAGAGGAAGTGGCAATGAGAGCCTTTCAATTATAATGACCATTTTAGAGTTCATTAGAAACTATCATTCATAATTCAAACACATCTGAGCCAGTGCACCCTCTTAAGATGTCCAGCAGGTATGTGCGTTGTGCATGCTAAGTCGCTTCAGTCATGTCCAACACTGTGCAACCCTATGGACTGTAGTCCACCAGGCTCCTCTGTCCATGGGATTCTCCCGTCAAGAATACTGGAGTGGGATGCCATATCCTCCTCCTAGTAGGTACAATAGCAAGTAAGTCTTTGAGAGCCAGAGGACGTCGGCTCTCTAAACACAACTAACTAAATACAACTGTCTTCTATGTTGTAGCAGGTAACAAGGACTATTTTAAAACAGTAGCATTAAGAGAGCTTATTTTTGAAAACTTGGAGTGAAACCCTTCTCAAAAAATGTGCTGTTAGGGTTTTCCTTTCATGTAATGAAAGAACAATAAAAGGCAGGTGGAATTACACTAGGAGGAAAAAATAGAAATTACATTTCTCAAGCACAAGTGCTAGGATGGAGTGAAGAAAAATGATAATAACCATCACTATCTGAGGTGGTCTCTATTTTAATATACTTAAAATACATGACTATGACTGAGTGCTTAAAGAAAGAAATGTAGAGGAAAGTGAAAGCTAACATATGTGCCTGACATTTTGTTTTCTATTCTCAAGGGTATATTTTTAACCCTGGGACAGAGTTAGTATCCCAAGTCTTTATTCTATCATAAACTAATCTCTGTTTCTTGTCCTCTTCTCTCTTCTCCAAGTCACTCTACAGAGTCTGATGATAACAATTTGGTACCCCTTAATTCATTCTTGTGGTACCCTCATAAAAGAGTTCAAAATCCACACACTTTAACTTATGTCAACATACCAAGAAATCAAGATGTCAAGACAACAGATTCGGTTTAGAGATGATACTTGAAAAACTGTGTTAAAGATGAAGACCATTTCATGTCACACAGTCCCCTGTCTACTCTGAGTTCAGACACTGTGACAAATAAAAACACAGCTGATGCTGACAAAACATGACCCTATGTGATGTGGCCGGTGGAACTTATGCTCTTGAACAGCAGCTCTTGAGGTAGAAGATTGACTCATCACTAAATATGTGAATAATAGCTAAGTTAATAATGGTTTAATATCAAAGTTTAAAAACTGCACAAAGGTGCTGTGAAAGTCCTGTATGTATATTTCAGTAAGAAGCTAAATAAAGTCAATCAGAAGAAGGTTTGGAATGAGATTGTTTCCCTTATGGATTTTTAAAATATATATATATATTTCTTTAGGATTTTTATATATTTTATGCATTGATTTTCCATTTCCTCGCAACACTTGTAGTTCAATCAAGGAAGGAAAATTAAAAACTGTGGGTCCCTCCTTTGCTTGCATCTAGTCGTCACATAGAGACACAGGAAGCCAGTCCGGCCCAGAAGTAGGGTGCAGGGACCTGGGAGAGGACCTGTGCTGGGGGGTCCCAGGGCAGGTGAGGAGACACTGGAAAGGAGGGCATCTAACAGACTCCCGGACTAGCCATTTGGGCTTAGAGATCGCTGGACTCAGGAGGTTAAATATCTGCAGAAACAGAATCTTTAGGGCTCCTTCTAGACCATCCAGTTCTGTAAATAGGTAACTCATTCTATGTTTTAAAAATACTGGTTTTGAACAATCCAGGTATGGTTATGGTACATGCTACGTATCTTCAGGTGATGACCTGTTTTAGAGGTGGCTGTCTTTCTTCGATTAGCAGTAGCAAGTCCCCATGAACTTATCCTAGAGGCAGGCAGTTGGGAGAAGCACGAAGCTGAGAGTGTGGAGAGCACTGGTGAGGAGTGGCAGAGATGCTCCCTTCTGAGTCCCAGGGGCCCCTCTCAGACAGAGGGTAAGAACACGATTGTGCATTTTATCAGTCTCCAGGAAAAACCGAAGTTTCTGCTTGTTTCATAAACAGCTTTCTATAAACAACTGCAGACACCTTCCCTGATCCTGACACCACCTCATGTAAAGATGGAATGTACTAGACCTGGCGTGGATGGTGCAGAGGGAGGAGAGCAGGCATGCAGAGTGAAAATGATGCCTAAACACAAAGCTCAGAGCCCAGCCTTGGCCTCTGGACCCCTGACCCAGGAAACAGCACAATCATTCAAAGACTGGAAGAGAATGAGCTTTGTTGTTTGGTCGCTGAGTCCTGTCTGACTCTTTCGTGACCCCATGGACTGTAGCTCACCAGGCTCCTCTGTCCATGGGGTTTCCGAAGCAAGAATATTGGAGTGGGTTGCCATTTCCTCCTCCAGGGGATCTTCCCCACCCGGGATCAACCCTGTGTCTCCTGCACTGACAGGCAGGTTCTTTACCACTGAGCACCAGGGAATCCCAAGAGAATGAGCTACTGGGCTAATAATAAAGATCTGTAAGGGCAGGCAAAGAGCAGCTCAGAAGCACAGTCTGGAGATAAGAAAACAGGCAGCACTGTTCATTTTTTCATTTTCCCTCTGGACAGGACCTCTGCATAGGAGGTGTGAATGAAGTCATAGAGCTGCCGCGCACTGGCCGTGTTGCCCAGCATGCTCGCCAGCTTGTCGAAGGACAGGCTTGCTAATTCAGCGATGTTTTTGACATGGTTCATCAAGGAGCGGCAGTTTCTGGCGTTTACCCCTGGCATTTTTAACAAGAAGTCCTGGGGACCGGGGTTATACTTCTCTGCCTCGGGGAGAGTCTCGGAATCGGCGGTCACGGCCATGGCGGTGGCGGCGTCCGGCTGCGGCTTGTTCTTCTTGAGCTCCTCAAACAGCTCGGCGGTGGCGTGCGGGGAGGGGCACCAGAGGATCCGGAGCCGGGGGAAGTGCAGCGTGAGGAGGGTGAGCTTGGAGCTGACGTCGTTGACGGAGATCTCCTGATAGAAGGCGCCGCGGGACATGAGAGAGAAAGGCTTAGTGGGGTCGAACTCGATCAGAAGCACCGGCCGCTTGTAGTAGCGGGACATGGAGATGCACTGGCTGTAGAGACGGCCGTTGTTCAGAGAGCCAATCAGATCACTGATGCTCTTGCGTTCCACGCACATTTCCGGAGTCAGGATGTAGTCGCCAACCTCCAGGGTCACTGGCTCGATGTCGATGCCCCGGCGGTGGATCAGAGAGGGGAGCTCGCTTCGAAACTCCCGCATGTCCACAACGATGGTCTGCTGGGTACCGTTCTGCTCCTGGCCGCCTGGGAAGAAACAGCAGCGTTTTAAGCAACGTTGCTGAGGAGTAACTCTCAAAGATGGAAGATCACAATTAAAGTCAGATGTCTGTGTTTCTGCTATTACTCTCCTACGCCTGGTTACACAATATTACGTTATTCCACATTTTCCTGTATTTTCAAAAAGGTCTATTCAAGGTTGAAGGCAATTTCCCTTAAAACTAAATAGAGCTACTAGGAAATTGGGGTCTCTTGGTAAATACTTCCCTACATAGAATTCACAAACACCAACACTCATCATCGTCTTCCCTCTGGGGCTCCTCTGTGGTTCCTCACTGCTGCACTGACAACCTTTTACTGATCACCGTCATCCCAATTCCTAGGACAGAGCCTAGCATGCTGTAGATACTTAGTAATGTCTCTCAATAAACTGCCATGTGAGCTGCTGTGAAAAATTTTGAAGCTTTTCGTGCTTGTATCAATGAGTCCAGAGACAGAAAAATGGAAGAAGCTGGGAGAACCACGAGCACAGAGCTTCTCCCACTAATGTGCATTGAACTGCCTGGGACGGAGTGGAAACACCTACTGCATTCTCTAGGTGTGGAAGCGGGTCCAAGAGCCTGCATTTCCAACAAGCTCCCAGGTGATGCCAACACTGCTGGCTGAAGGACTACATGACGGCTTCTGTAGGTAGAATAATGCCCCCCTGAAGATGTCTCTGCCCTAACCCCTGGAAGCTGCAACTATGTTACATTACACAGCAAAGGGGACTCTGGAAATGTGATTAAATTAGAGGTCTCAAGATTGGGAGATTCTTTTGGATTATTGAGACAGGTCCAAGGGCCCCTATAAGCAAAGGAGGGAAGCAGGAAGCTCAGAGGCAGAGCTGCTGGTGTTGAAGGCGGAGAAAGGAGCCACGAGCGAGGGAGCAGGCAGCCCTGGATGACCTGGGAGAGGAAGGGGTTCTCCCCCAGAGCCTCCAGAGGGAGTGCAGCCCTGCAGACACCTTCTTTTTAACTCAGTGAAACCCATTTGGACTTTGGATTGTATAATAACTGTTAGATAATGACTGCATGTTATTTCAAGACATTAAAGTTTGTGGCAATTTGTTACAGCAGCAAAGGGAAGCTAATATGAGCGCTGAGAAGACTGAACTCACAGGGCAGATTTCTGTGAATAGCTTTCCGTGTGGAACCCACAGGCTCTACCTTCCTTCATATTGCCACGTATCTTGCTGTCCTGCACGAAATGTCCCCAACTTGTTTAAGAATCTTCTTCAAAAGACACACATGCTCTGAGGCTGTGTTTCCCAAAGCACGGTCCAAGGACCACTTCCATCAGATGCTGACCCCGTTTCAGATCTATCGAATCGGAATTTCTATGGAGTGGGGTCCATGAATCTACAGTTTTAACAAGCAGCAGAGGCTATTCTGAAGTACAGTGAATTCTGAGACGTACTGCTTGAACTGCGTTGACCCCACCAAAGGAGAAAGCGACTCAGCCATATTGTTTTTCCCACGCCACCTGGCTGAAGGCAGCTGCTGAAATGGGGATCTGGGGAGTGGGAGGGACATGGTCATCCTCGGACCCCAGTGCAAGGGGCATCCAGCATGTCTCACTGGAAGGCCACTGCCTGGATGCTGCACGGCAGTGAGAGTACCACATACCTGGGGTCTAGAAAAGTGCCAAGAAGCAATCAACAAACCCTGGAAGGGGTGGGAATGCATCCTGAACAATGCATCCTATCTCTTATCTACGAGGACACTGGCCTCTTCCGGTTAAGGTAAGAACCTAATCACCATTCACAAAAGCTTCTTGGCAAAAGTACATTCTGAATCTCAACCAATGCTGGAATGTAACTTATTTCCAACGCTGGTGCCTAGAACACACCCCTCCTTATCTTATGGGTGAGGAGCCCGAGACTCAGGAAAGACGTGTGGTTAGTGAATAGCAGAGCTGAGACCAGGATATGAGAGCAGACACCCATGCTGAAGAGCTTGTTTAGAAAAACCAAGCTTCTGCAGAGAGACTCTGGAGCCCCACAGCCTCCGGCACGGGCAGCAGGAGAGCTCGGCAGAGGGCGGGACTCACCGGCTTTGCGCGTGTCGGTGGGAGCACTGGCAGACACGCAGCCTCTCGCAAGGTCGAGGTTCGTTTCGTCTCTGCCTTCTCTTTCTTCAGGGATGACCATGCTAGCCTTTTCCCTGGGGATAGGAGGAACACATCTTCAACCTTTCTGAATTAATTAAAACATTCCTGATTTTAATCTTCGGTAAATTATAACATAGAAAATGATCTAAGCAACTGTAGTGCTAAAAGAGAACCCAGGAAACATTAGAAGGAAACATGCACAGACAAGCGATGGGGAATGGAAGCAGAAAGAGTTTCTTGGTTGGGTACTTGTGCTCATCTTCTGGAGTTAAAAAAGAAAAAAACTTACTTATTTTCTATTCTGTATGTCCTCCAAACACTTTGAGTCATGAAATAAGCATGTGAAGACTGCCACAAAGAGGTTACTGAGGCTTTTTATACAAATGTACTAAATGTGTTATTGAGCACTGAAAAGAATTCAAATAATTCATATTCCAATATTTTCAGAGAAACCATAGATAATTAAAGACCAATGATTAAAGTCATGAAAACATAAATGGCCAAACTAACTTTGATTTGAAGAACTCCAGGTGGGAGGCCCCATTGAACATTCTCCAGTTTTAAAATAAAATCATGATTAATATAAGAAAGCAAACTTCCAACAGATTTAAACAAAAAAATCGACATCTCAGGTTATGCAGTACAGCACTATTGATTAACTCACTTAGCTGTTCATTTAAAACATTTAGGGCAGGCTCCCACATACTGTACTAGGGGAGGTACTTTGGATACAAATATGGTTACCTGATAATTTCTGTCTTCAAGAAAGCCTAATACCTTAAGCTAGTAGATTGACAAGCCTATAGAATCCTAACTCAGATTTGCAATCAGGAACCAGAATCATGACAAGACCCTCAATAACCACAGGAAGACTAAGCCAGGCTTGCCATCGTCTGATTTTTCAAAACCAGTAAAAGGATGTTATAATCAGTTCAGGAAACAGTGAGCTCTGTGTGTCCTTTTGTGCCAGGTCAACAGAAAAGATGTATAAGACTGCGTCTCTACCCTGGCTGGGCTTGCAACTGAGTTGAGGAAATACAGCAATGTGAAAAACAACCGTGGAACTGCCTGCCTGTAATAAAAGAGTCTGGGGAAGGTGAGACAAGAGGAATCATTAGCAACTAGCGATTCCAACAAGGGCTTATATCCAAGGGTTTTCCAATGAAAGAAGATAAAATCAGATGGAGCAATTCCTCAGCCACTCTGGATACACAATGTCTTAGGGCACGGTACCATAAAGAGGTACAATGGGTGAACAGAAACTCAAGTTTATAAATTCTATACTATTTGAGATAATATACAAATGCAAAGTTGTTATTAGTGTAACACTTTATGAACAGATTGCAAAGGGCAATCGTTCCAGTTCTGTTCTTGCCCATTACTCTCAACACCAGTGTCAAGGGTGGCTACTGCAGAATTCTTTGCAGTGATCACAGCTCCACAGCCACTCAGTACTGCCCCATCACACCTACCAGACTCCAGCTGGGGACAAATGGCGAACTCTCCAGAGAACTCACTGCTCTTAAATTTCTTTTACATTTGGGATCAACATAGGGGATTTTTTCCCCCTCTTTATCTCCACTTACCCTATTGGCTAAGCCATCACAGGTAGGGGAAGCCTCCTTTCCTACTCAATCTGTTATCTGTGTGTGGCTGCAGAGCACAGGGGGTTAGAATGCAGACTCTGCATCCACCTGGTGGTGGATTTGAAACCATTTACTGGCTGTGTTGACTTTAGGCGAGTTTTTTAAAGGCTCTGTCCCTCAATTCTGTCTGTAAAATGGGAAGAGTACTAAAACCTAACCTCAACAGACTGTTATAAAAATCACGTAATATATGTAAGGCACCCAGAATAGCACCCAGAACATAACAAGCACCATATGTTAGCTTTTATTAATATTATAACTGTGTGTGTTCAGTCACTCAGTCATGTCTGACTCTTTGTGGCCCTCGTGGACTGTAGCCCACCAGGCTCCTCTGCCCATGCCGTTTTTCAGGCAAGAATACTGGAGTGGGTTGCCATTTCCTTCTCCAGGGGATCTTCCTGACCCAGGGATTGAATCTGTGTCTCTTGTGTCTCCTGAACTGGCAGGCTGATTCTTTACCACTGAGCCACCTGGGAAGCCCTATAATGTAGTAACCTCATCCCCTAATTATCCATGACTATGCTAAAAAAACTGGCAAAGGAAATGGCAACCTACTCCAGTGTTCTTGCCTGGAAAATTCCATGGACAGAGGAGCCTGGCAGGCCACAGTCCACAGGGTCGCAAACAGTCTGACACAACCAAACACGCACTCGCATGCTAAAAAACAGATTTCTTTCAAATATTCTGCAACTGGTTCAGTTAATATTGTTAAACAAAACAGCTAGTTTACTATGAAATGTTTTAACTGCAAATTGAATCTCAGAAAAAAACATACTCCTGAAATGAAACCAGGGTTGTGAAGAAAATATTAAGTCTTCCTAACTAGTAACTCAAATTAGTTTAACAGAAATTTGCCATACTTAAAAATATTCCGTCCCTTGTTCACAACATTTAGCATAATCAAATTACTGTATGTGACAGATACAAAACAATAATTGAACAATTCAGATTCCCACGTCCACCTGAAATACTGTGGTTTCTTAATATTGCTCTAACATCTCTAGTGGTATTTGAATAGCTTGTACAACGTGGTAGCACAGGGAGGAGGTACTGGACTAGGAGTCTCTTCAAATGGGCAGTTATTCAAGTCCTCATGCTAACCCATTTTGTGATCATATTTTTTTAACTGTAAAATTTCAAATAATCTAACCCTTCCCTTTGAAAAGTGGTGACCTCTCCAAAACTATGTTTACTCAGAATGTTATTACTAATTTTTTGACCCAGGGAGCGTTTTATTATCAATACTGAGACATGTAATCTTTTTTCTCTTTACTTGTCATCTGTAATCTACTGATCTCTAGTCCAGCCAAGCAGTCCTTTCACTGCCAGCTTGCCTGATTCATTCCTCTCTGGTTATTTTAAATAGCAGCATTGCTTTTGTTCTTACAAAATCACTTGTGGAGGTCCTGGCAAAAGCGCATTTCCTCAGTCTCCCATTACATTTTTCTCTAAGTCCAGGCTCAGTGCAAATGCTCTTTCAGCCATGCACCTCACATATATTTTGCTTTTCAAAACCAACACTTCTCAAATTCCCCAAGTTTTCTGGGAAAGTAAATATCTTAAGATTCTAAACAGTGTTACTACTATCTTTGTGATATGGAAAGACCTAACATAATACGCAGAGAGTCACCACTGAGAGAGTTAGAAAATTAGGCCAGGCCATATAGATAAAATTACACCAAAATCTGGTATGGAAATTGCTGTAGAAATTGAAATGTAGGAGAAAGCCTACATCCTTGGTTCTGCTGAGGGATGTTTCCAGGCTAGGCCAGGTTGATCTAAGCCTTGTCACTGAGCCCTTTGAGTGTGGAATCACCCTATAAGCTGAGAAATGCATGCGGGTCTCCAACACCTGGCTACAGTCCGCTAACGGCACTCTTTTCTAGGCTACATTCTGATGAACTGGAGAAGACACAGCTGTGGGAAGGAGGCCTGGAGCATACAACTCACCTACTCAGATGTTACAGGCACCCTGGGCTACAGCTCTGGGCAGGAAAGGGTTCAGAGAGCAGGCCTGGGATGCTCAAACCCTGCACATTCCCAAGAAAGGCCTGTCTCCTCAGCTTGTCTTCCTGGAAACCCCTGGCCAGCTTCTGGGAGCTGAGCTCTTGAGTTCTTGGACTACTCCGCCTGATGAGAGGATCACACAGCAGGCCCCAGTGTGATCAGATGGCTTATGCTCACAGTGTGATTTATGGTGAATACATGTTTCTGCTCCAGGGAGCTGGAGTCTGTCCCTTGAGTACTGCGTATGTATGACTAACTCCCAGTAAAAACGCTGGACCCCAAGTCTCGGGTAAGCTTCCCTGAGGATAATGCTGAGCGTGTGCTGTCACACACGGATGCCAGAATTAAGCACTTCCCTGGGACCTCACTGGAAGAGGACACTTGGAAGCTTATGCTGCATTTCTCCTGGACTTGGCTCTGTGCATTCTTTCTCTCTGCTGATTTTACTCTGTGTCCTTTCTCTCTAATTAACCACAGTGGTGAGGATCCCAGTTTATCTAGCTCCTGTGGGTCCTTCTGGTGACTCACTGAGCCTGAGGGTGGTCTTTAGGGACCCTCAATGTAAACACCAACAACCTCATCTGAATATCTTAGTTCCAAGTGCTCGTTGTAATCTACAGACAGTCACTTTAATCAGAGAAGCCTGAGGCAAAGGATATTTTAAGAAGAGTGAAAAAGCCAATTAGGAGGTTACTGGCCCACATCCAGTGGCACCAATTCTTTGACTCCATTTCCTCAATATCGCTTAAATCTCTCCCCTTCTCTCCATCATCCTAATCTTAGCTGCCACTGGTTCTTATCGGACAACTGCAATAGCTTCCTGACTACTTCCCTACTCCATCAATTCCAAGTTTGGTGCCAGAGAGAGCCTCTGAAAACACACTACGTCACTCTCCTACTTAGAACTCTGCAGTGCTGTCTTATGGCCTTCCGAGTCAAGTTCTGAATCCTTAATAGGCCTCCTGCACCTCTGAGCTTTCACACACACCCTTGAACACCACAACCCTCGGCCCACTTTGTCTACTTAGCAACCAACACACATGCTCCCTAGGTCAGCTTAAAGGTCACCCCTTCAGAGATGCTGCCCCTGACAGCTCCCCCGGGTCCCTCTGACAAACTCTCATTCAATACCATTTTCTTTCACCTTTGCAGGCTACAGCCTGCAGGTTTTTATTAGATTGTACATAACCATTCAATGTTTGTCTTTTACACGAGGGGATAAGCTCTAGAAGACAGAACTGAGCTTTTTTTCTGCACCACTGTAGTCTAGCACTTTAATATGAGCACAGGAGTTGGCTTATAATAGATGCTCAAGAAATATCTGTTGACTGAGTCTTGGGAGATGAAGGTCTAGGAGACACAGAAAGAAGCTAAATGTTCTGGACAGGAAGAGGAAGTCTGTATAACACATGGTTTGTTATAACACTTTCTGGAATATTTTTTTCAAAAAGTATATGTACACACATATAAAATATCCTCCATGGATTATAGCTCACCAGGCTTTTCTGTCCATGGAATTCTCCAGGCAAGAACAATGGAGTGGGTAGCCATTCCCTTCTCCAGGTAATCTTTCAAACCCAGAGATCAAATCCAGGTCTCCCATGCTACAGGCAGATTCTTTACCATCTGAGCCACCAGGGAAGCCCACAAACTATCCTCCAGAGCACATTAATAGAAAACACATATCTATGAAACACCAGACAGGAAAAGGTCAGTTTTCATTTCAATTCCAAAGAAGGGCAATGCCAAAGAATGTTCAAACTACCACACAATTGTGCTCATTTCACATGCTAGCAAGGTAATGTTCAAAATCCTTCAAGCTAGGCTTCAACAGTATGTGAACTGAGAACTTTCAGATGTACAAGCTAGATTTAGAAAAGGCAGAGGAACCAGAGATCAAATTGCCAACATTCATTGGATCACAGAAAAAGCAACAGAATTCTAAAAAAAATCTTCTTCACTATGTTAAAGCCTTTGACTGTGTGGATCACAACAAACTGTGGAAAATTCTTCAAGAGATGGGAATACCTGACCACCTGACCTGCCTCCTGTGAAACCAGTATGCAGGTAAAGAAGCAATAATTAGAACTGGACATGGAACAATGGACAGGTTCAAAATTGGGAAAGGAGTTGTTTATTCCACTTATATGCTTATTTAACTTCTGTGCAGAGTACATCATGTGAAATGCTATGCTGGATGAATCACAAGCTGGAATCAAGACTGCTGGGAGAAATATGAACCATCTCAGATATGCAGAAGATACCACCCTAATGGCAGAAAGTGAAGAGGAACTAAAGAGCCTCTTGATGAAGGTGAAAGAGAAGAGGAAAAAAGCTGGCTTAAGACTCAATATTCAAAAAATGAAGATCATGGCATCCAGTCCTATCACTTCATGGCAAATAGAAGGGGAACAGTAGGCATGTACAGATGTGAGAGTGGACCATAAAACAAGTTAAGCACCAAAGAATTGATGCTTTTTAACTGTGATGCTAGAGAAGGCTCTTGAGTCCCCTGGACCACAAGATCCAACAAGTCAATCCGAAAGGAAATCAACCCTGCATATTCACTGGAAGGACTGATGCTGAAGCTGAAGCTCCAATACTTTGGCCACCTGATGCAAAGAACCAACTCATTGGAAAATACCCTGATGCTGGGAAAAATTGAGGGCAAGAGGAGAAGGGGGAAATAGAGTTGGAGATGGTTAGATGGCATCACCGACTCAATGGACATGAGTTTGAGCAAACACTCGGAGATGGTGAAGGACAGGGAAGCCTGGCGTGCTGTAGTCCATGGTGTTGCAACGAGTCAGACACAACTTAGCAACTGAACAACAATGAAACAGATTTACAGACATAGAGAAAAGACTTCCCAAGGTGGAGAGGGGCTAGGGGAGGGAAGGACTGGGAGTTATATGTATGTAATTGAATCACTTTGCTGTACGGTGGAAATTAACACAAATTACAAGTCAACCATACTTCAATAAAAAAAGAAAATACATTTTCACAGGCTGAAAGGACTGCCCCATAACTGAGGATCGATTGCTGTAAGAATCCTTGCCTAAGGCGTGCCACAATCACAGAGGAGAGGAAGGGGAGGGAAGGACAGCACAGGGTGCTGCCCACATACTGTGCGGAGTGTCTTTACAGGGACTCAATGGCACTGATTCAGGAAGTGCTCCTGTGTCTGGAAACCATTCCTGGATGCACTGGGGTATCTACATATTTTAGGCATATACTGAAAGCCCATAGCCAGTGTTGGAGAATGGCTGTCCATTTTGAAATTCTGTTGAGGTCCTGGCTGGCTAGCTGCCACTGAAAGTGACTTCTGCCCTCTTGTCACTGCTATGTTGCCAGCGTCTGAGGCTTTTAAGACTGGTCTGGCTTGGTCCCAGCCAGGCTAGGCCACAGTCTCTTCTCATCTAGCCTCTTCTCTATCTCAGCTCAAGGGTTCCCTGTCCAGCCCCTGCCCTGGCTCCTGGGGCCACTGAGAGACCACCTGATCTATCTTCTCTCACCAAGCTGCCATCTCCTTGACAACATTCCTTGGGGGATGTTATCAGCTTTCTCAGATGCCTACAGGTAAGAGGTAGCCATGCAGTTTGCCAATATCTCACTTAGGAACATTTTCCTTCTGTCAAACCAAAAGCTTTTCCTATCTGGATCTGGAACATTAAAGGATACTCATTCTCAAAAAACACACATCTGTTCAGACAAACGTCACACTTTTATAAAAATGTTTTCTCAGAGTGATTCTATTGATATGAACTGACCAGGTCATAAAAGTCTTTTCGGGTAAAGAGTAAAGCAGTCACCCATCCAAGACAATGGAGATTTCACAAGGGGGAAAAAAAAATCATGACTCCAAGGGAGGGGAGAAATCCTGGACATGGGGGAAGGGGACAGTTCTATTGCTGGTGCTTAAGGTTTTATTTCTTTACAAACAGAAAAGCAGTTTTCTTCACATTTCTAATAGTCCATCACACCCCTGAAAAGCAAATAGGGATGGTGGAGAGGCAGGGAAAAAAGAAATTTGTGCTGATCCGTGTAAACCCTGGGGGGTTATCAGACCACAGGTGTATCTTGACGTGACTCTCCCTAGCACCTAAGGGCTAGTAGATATTCCCCCACCTAGATCCAGAGAAGCCTCTGGATCTTCAAAGGCCTTTGATTCCTTCATACTGATCTCCTGTGTATTTACCTTATGAGCTTTTCGAAAGCTTCCTTTTCTTTCCGCAAAGCCGTGAGATAGCGCTGTTCCTCCGTTGAACCTCCGTATATAAGAAAGTAAACCCTGCAAGTTAAGACAGATCTCTTTTAGGCTGCAAACACATAATTTTTAATCCCTGGAAGGAAAAGCGTGAAATCAGCAACCCAGAGTGTTCAAATAATAAATATTGGATGGAGAAGGAAAGGTTTCATTAATCACACGCTTGCTAAAATCAAGCAGCCTAAACCCCACCTGTTAAAGGTCTCATTACCACACGGGCTTTTTTTTCCTTTCTTCTTTCACCAAAAGGAGGAATGGAGTTTAGGTAAACACTGAAGTATAACAAAGAGGGATAGAATAATTCTTTCCTCATAACTATAAACAAATCAGAAAACACAATCTTAGCAGCTTCTCTTTTTTCAATTTCTTCTTTGCACTCCTGCCAAACAATCGTTTAAAAAGTTGGAGAGCAGTTATAAAAGCCAGCTTAGGAAAGTTCATGTTAGTGAAAAGTAAACAATGAAATCTATATGACCTTTATCTTCACAAGTAATTTCTCAGTTCCTTTTTATTCATGTCTTAACAGAACCAAGCCATCGCACATTTTATATAAACATATAGACACAGAGGACATATGGATTATATCAAGCGCCTCAAGAAATAATTTGACATATTCTTTTCTGTTAGAAAAGGCCAGCTTTCTATCGTTTGTTGCTAAGAAACTGAATGAAGCACCTTTTCTTCACCTTTTATCAGAGATGTTTCCTTTTTAACCCTTGATTTTTCTTTCGACCTTCATCTTCCTAGATTGCATTTTTTTAAAGTGTGAACATGGAAAAGGCCACTGGCCAATGTGTCCAGAAACACCCAGCTCTGCCACGAATATATCAAGTGGCCACAGGCAAGTCATTCACCACCTCTGAGCCTCAGTTTCTCATTGATAGACTGAGTGGTTGAACTCCGAAGCCCCTTCCATCTCTGATATTTTGTTTCTAAGCATCACACAGTATTCTATTATCAGGTAACAGAGAACTTGGGTGCACACAAGCTATCTACGGTATTGATCAATGGCAAAGTATGAAAAATTTATCAGCCTATGATTATTTTACCAGCTTTGTCTAATCTCTTCATCCTGTGTTCTTTCTGACCCATCTCCTCCATTCATCTCTACTCAGAAGGGTTGCCTTCGTTAAATTGGCTAGAAAGGTTTCTTTTGGCTCTGCTTTTGGTTCAGGCTGAGTTCAGGATATTAATTTTGCTGTTTATTTCCCTCGGATAATTGGAGAGCCAGAACACTATATTCTTTGGGAGGCACCATTTTCCCATCTGATATTTCTGTAGATTTCTCATCTGATAGTTCTTGAAACTCAAGAAAACTTGGTACAATAATTCTCCAAATACTTCAGTTTTATGTGGCGGTAACTTAGAGTCACTTTTTCAGATTTAAAAGAAAGACATTTTCGAATTATGAAATGATTTTGCTGAGTCATAGTTACATTAACATTTGGGACAAGTTAGGATATCGTAAACTTCCTAGGCTTATTCAGAGACGGCAGCCTATAGGCTACAACCGATACATAAAGAATATGGCACCGAAGAGCAGAAGAGAAGGTTAACAAGAAGAGAGGCATTCCCCCAGATTCCCGGTTCCACTACATTTGACTTCCTTCTCAGGTATACTTCCCAGACTGATCTGAACCATCAAACATTTCATAAAACCAGCCAACATCCCAACTAGGCAGCGTTAAAGATCAGAAAGCCCGTGTGCAACTGGTCTATCTGTGCTAAATCCTACAGAACTGTGAAGCTGAAGCCTGTGAGAGTTCACCTTCCCTACAACTTGCCTGAGAGGCTTCCCGGGCCGAGTCGCCCTGTAAATTTCAAGCTGACGCACGAAGGTCAGCTCTGCATCATACAAGACCACGTATCTCGGCTCCACCTCATGGAGCACGCGTGTCAGAGCATAGGGATCACTACAGCCCAGGAGCGGGTGGATGATGGTGAGGGGGTCTTTCAGGATTCCGTAGGCGGCATCGGAGGACACATTCACATCAAACTCCTCATGCTTAATGTCTTCTGTGCAGCTCTCCGGGCTACTGGTCAGCTCTCTTGGGCTGCCCTCCTCAACACCCGCCTCCCCCTCCAGTTCTTCAGTTCTTCCCATCATCTGAGTTAAAGTCAACCTTGGTTTCTTCTTTCTGAGGGGCTTCTCTTTGGCAGGGGGCTTGTCTTTGTCTCGGAGGTCTTTGGGCCTCTTGTTGGATTTCATGATTCTCTTTGAGTCATCTTCCTTCCTTAACCTCATCCATACATCTTCGGCTTTGCTGTCCTTCTCAAAGATTTTTCTGTAGAGCCTCAACAGGAAGAGCTCTGCTCCGACAGTGAGGTACTCTCGTAGCTGGGAACACGTCCTGTCATCACTTGCGCAAATGAGAACTTGTCCTAAAATTAAAAACAGCGTTATGGAGCTATTAGCTCACTTGCTGCCCTCCTCCCTGTGCGCCCCCTCCTCCTGTCCCCAACAAAGAAGACGCATCTCACCTCCTTGGTGCTAAAGATACTTAACAATTTGTTTAACAAGGGTCTCAGATGCTCATCAAAGGCTTTCACCTCTCTGCCAGGATCACTTTAATCTTTTGAGTAAAGTTGAAGCCAGAAATGTTTAGAGACTTATGAAAATATAGCTGTGGTATAATGGAGGCTTTAAAGGAGCTCTTTTTAATTAATAATTTTCCAGATGATCTGGAAATACTAAAATAAATTCCAAATGGATTACAAAGTCAAACGTTAAATAATAAATCATAAAAAAAAAAGATGACTCTTCTCCATCTCTCCATATGAGGATGATTTTCCGGGCTTAAAAGCAATGGAAGAAATCTCAGAGAAGATTGCTATCTGTAAACTAAGACTAATTCAATACATAGGAGAATTAACTGTGCATTATAAAGTTAAAGACAGGCTGCTCGCCAGTCTTTTGAGATGGACCGCGTTCTGTCTACAGAATGTGTCTCTCTCTAAATAAATCCATTTCTAATCTTAAAAAAAAAGCTAAAGACACAACACAACTTTATGCAACTATAATAAATGTTAGTATCTTCAATGTATAAAAAGCTGAGGCAAACTAAGGACACACCTTAAACCAGCAAAGGAAACTAACACAATTCACAAAAGAAGAAATGCATCTGAGAAAATACCGAGTTCCTGAAACATCAAAATTTCAAACTAGATAAACATTTTTCTCTAATCAAACTGATAAAACTGTTGTACATATGTGATACATGCAGATACACACAAATATATACAGCATCTTCAGTCAATGCTAGCTAGGTGAAAAAGAGACAAGGTCTTATACTTCCAAAAGAAATGACAATTGATAAAAAAAAAAAAAGAAAAAAAAAAAACTTTCTATATATCAATGTGGTAATATGTTTTGAGAACTTTGAAAATGTCAGTATCATTTGACTCATTAATTCTACATCCGGAATTAATCTACACTATAACTTTATAGTGTTATATCTATAACAACGTGAAACAGAAAATACACAGAAGAAAACCAGGAAGGAACTATGTCAGGGTTAACAGTGGCTGCGAGACATAATTTTTCCTTTCTCTTTTTTCTTTATACTTTTCACTTTGTCTAAGTGGGTATGTATGACTTAGGGTCATAAATCACAGCACCATATGTTCAGTGATGATATCACAGCATAATACTCATATAAGGACTCTGTGCTTGCCTTTAGTGCTTTATAGGAGTCAAAGTCTCAATAGATATTCTTTAAAATTTAGTTTTATTTTTTATTTGGTTTTATTTTAAAAACTTAGCTCAGGTTCAGTCTATGGTGCTAATCTACTAGTATACTCATGTTTGAAGAGAGTAGCCTAAAACTTGGAATTTCTTTAGGGCTAGGCCAATGTTACTCCATAGTCCAATTAAGGTTTCTTTGAAAAGACTTGCTGACAACTTAAAACGTAAGCCCATTAGCTTTCTCCTTGGGGATTCCAGACTTTAGGCCTCCACATATACGTGGAGATTAGCTGCATCTTTTATTTTTTTTAATTGAACTCTAGTTGATTCATAATGTTGTGTTAATGTCCGCTGTACGGCAAAGTGACTCAGGCATACACACATATACATTCTTTTTAATATTCTTTTCCTTTACAGTTTATCACAGGATATTGATTTGAGCTCCCTGTGCTATACAGGACCTTGTTGTTTATCCATTCAATATATAATAGCTGATTAGCTGCATCTTTAAATAGAAGTTTTCCCAAGAACTCAACCAGTGAAACAACCTGCTTTCATGAACATACAATGACTGAACTTGGAGAAAACCATCCAATAAACAGAAAGGAAGTTGTCAAAGATTTCGGTGATGTGGCACTTGTTCTTATTCTATAGACAAAATAATAGTGTGAAGTTATTTTTAAAGAGCTAATCAAAAGGACTCATTTGCCAGATTTTGAAGGCCAATGTCGTCATCTCCTTTTTTCTTACCTGGACCACCAAGGACTTCACTCTCCTTATTCTCTGCCTCAATTTCCTTCAAAACTTCTGTGAGTGCTTCCCACTTTGGGCTGCTTTCTAGGACCAGTTCCTTTTTTGTTTCTGTGTAGAAATAAATGGTAATCTCATTCTATGTGATAATGTTTATCCATAAAGTATTACAAAGGCTTTGAAAACAATAACACAGGCATCGTTCTATAAGCCCATTCCTTTCAGCTTCCTTCATAATGCTCTAAAGAGAGAATCCAGATTCTTGAGAAGGTCTCCTTATGGTCTAAATGAAGACATTTCAAACTCAGATTAACATAGGCTCCATAATGCCTTGACAGAAAGTAATATGCATGGTCACTAATAAGAGATGATTATGTGTCAGTTGTCAACTGTGATGTTATATATGAACTGCTACACAAAATAAAGGAATTAGTACAGAATTCTTTATTTTTATTATTTATTATTTCTAAATAATTTATTTCTAAAATATTTATTATTTCTAAAATCTCCATGATTTTCCTAATGTTGAACACAAGATATAAGCAGACAACAATAAAACTTTTATTTCTTTAAGTACTCAAACGTATTACTAATGTATTTAATTAAGTTTTGAAATAGATCTTTGCACTAGGCAGGACATAAGCATGGTAGCTCAGCTGGTAAAGAATCCACCTGCAACACAGGAGACCACGGTTCTATTCCTGGGTTGGAAGATCTGCTGGAGAAGGGATAGGCTACCCACTCCAGTATTCTTGGGCTTCCCTGGTGGCTCAGCTGGTAAAGAATCTGCCCGCAATGTGGGAGACCTGGGTTCGATCCCTGGGTTGGGAAGAAGATCCCCTGGAGAAGGGAAAGGCTACCCACTCCAGCATTCTGGCCTGAAGAATTCCATGGACTGTATAATCCATGGGGTGGCAAAGAGTTGGACATAACTGAGCGACTTTCACTTTTACGTCTTAAAAAGCCAACAATATTCACTATATATTTATTATACTAGTTATAGAAGAGTGTGAAATAGAATCCATTATTTGCCTCGTTCTAGTACCTCTGTTTCCTAAAAGCTAAAAAGAAAATTCTTCAAGAGATGGGAATACCAGACCACCTGACCTGCCTCTTGAGAAATCTGTATGCAGGTCAGGAAGCAACAGTTAGAACCAGACATGGAACAACAGACTGGTTCCAAATAGGAAAAGGAGTACATCAAGGCTGTATATTATCACCCTGCTTATTTAACTTACATGCAGAGTACATAATGAGAAATGCTGGGCTGGATGAAGCACAAGCTGGAATCAAGATTTCTGGGAGAAATATCAATAACCTCAGATATGCAGATGACACCACCCTTTTGGCAAAAAGCGAAGAAGAACTAAAGAGCCTCTTGATGAAAGTGAAAGAGGAGAGTGAAAAAGTAGGTTTAAAGCTCAACATTCAGAAAACTAAGATCATGGCATCCAGTCCCATCACTTCATGGGAAATAGATGGGAAACATGGAAACAGTAACAGACTTTATTTTTTGGGGCTCCAAAATCACTGCAGATGGTGACTGCAGCCACGAAATTAAAAGACACTTATTCCTTGGAAAAAAAGTTATGACCAACCTATATAGCACATTAAAAAGCAGAGACATTACTTTGCCAACAAAGGTCCATCTAGTCAAAGCTATGGTTTTTCCAATAGTCATGTATGGATGTGAGAGTTGGACTATAAAGAAAGCTGAGTGCTGAAGAACTGATGCTTTTAAACTGTGGTATTGGAGAAGACTCTTGAGAGTCCCTTGGACTGCAAGGAGACCCAACCAGTCCATCCTAAAGGAAATCAGTCCTGGGTGTTCATTGGAAGGACTGATGCCGAAGCTGAAACTCCAATACTTTGGTCACCTGATGTAAAGAACTGACTCACCTGAAAAGACCCTGATCCTGGGAAAGATTGAAGGTGGGAGGAGAAGGGGAGGACAGAGGATGAGATGATTGGATGGCATCACCAACTCAGTGGACATGGGTTTGGGTAAACTCCGGGAGTTGGTGATGGACAGGAAGGCCTGGCGTGCTGCGGTACATGGGGTCGCAAAGAGTCGGACATGACTGAGCGACTGAACTGAACTGAACTGAAATGCGATGTTAAAACAGTCCACTAAGACCTTAGGTGCCCAAATAGTAATTATTCTGAAGTTAAAAAAATAAAACAACCATTCTTATGTAGTAGTAAGAATACTTTTGATTGATATTGGTATTTGTTATTTGGAATCCCCTAGCAACGAATCCATTCCAAATATTTTTTAACATACATCACATGTTACATGTAACAAGTAATTAAATGCAGTCACATATTTTTCACACACTCGAAGGAGATTTAAAGTTATACTGTAACTTGATAAGCATTTCCACACCAAATATGTAAAAAAAGACATGATATACCCTTTTGACACTAAACATTGTTAAAGGGATAAAAAAATAAATAGCCTTCTCAATTTATGGTTTAACCCAAAGTTCACTAGCCATCAATGTATCTTCAACACTGTGCATCTGTAGTTTATGACTCAAGAATGTCCCTGGTGAAGCAATAAGAAATATTAATTGTATTAAATCTTGGCACCAGGAGCCCCAGGGCCACACTTTACAAATCACTGGTCTTGCCAGTCAGTGAGAAAGGTCACACTAATGAAGGAAGAATGTGACTGGTAGAAAATCCAGTTGGTGGACAGTAAGTAGCATATGTATGTTTCCCTACAAATCTCTTCTCATTCTTTGGCTAATGAAACTCCATATTCCCTTGCCGTTTCTTTGGGGAAATGAATTTTAAGTTCATAACTACTAAACTTTCAGAATACAACCTGTTTCTAAGCTGGAGACTGCCTGTGATATATGGTCTTTTCTAGAAATAAAACTGCCTGGAATGGATATGAATATTTATTAATACACAGAAGTTAAGTAGGTGGAAACATTAGCTATCAATAAAACCTACATCCCTGTGCTATGAACATAAAACATAATTTGACATCTCAGTATATCATGAAGTTGAATACAGCACTCCCCACACCTGACTCCCCAACAAAATCCAGTACTTCATTCAAATCAGCTCCTAGAATAACATTAGTATTTTTATCTCCCACCTGAATTCTGACCAAATGCCTTCTCTGTTGCTCTGAGAGATTCCAGAAGATTAAGAAATGTGACACAATCATACTGAGAGAGATACTGCAGCAGGGTTCGTAATATCTTCAAATCCTGAACCAAGGATTTAGTCTTGGCTCCAAGCTGGTGCCACAAAGGATCTAAGTAATGGCGAATTGTCTAAAACAAGAATAAAATACTGCTAAGAGATATTCAATATAGCTATTATTAATACAAATGATACTGACAACAAACATTATCCCTTGTATACCTAAAAATGGTTAAAATGGTAAATTTTGTTATGTAAGCTTTACCACAATGGTTTAAAAAAATAAAAAACAAAAAACATTATCTCCCAAGGAAGTGGATAGAAAATTTAAGTTCATAAGACTCAGAATGTTCTAATTAGAATGTTTAATTTTTCAAATGTAAAGCTGAGTGTCATCACTACAATCTTTATGATCAGATACAGTCAATTCATAATTACCCACATTTACATTATTAGGAGACAAAGGTCCTGATAAACATCAGATAATCAATTATTCACTTTTATGCAGAATCAAAGCAAGTAATTCAGACACATTTAATTTCTGCCAAATCCTGAATGGATAGAGATGTGAGAGCCAGTTGGATAACGAAGCAGAAGACATAAACTAGGGAAACTGCATGGTATCAAATTAGTATCAGTAGACCTTAGTTTGCTGCTATAAAAGATGTGCTTATTATTTTTTTAAAGTGTGATTCAAGGATGAGAAAATATTTAACAACCAACTAAATCTGAATACTTTTTAAGATCCTAAAAAATTGTCTAAAACACAGAACAGCTTTATGTATATCCTATGTAGGTATCTATATATCCACAGCTATATATATGCATGTCTCCTTCACAAGCTGATTCTGTAACTAAAAGGGATAATGCAGCATGATTCAGAAGCAGTTTCACTACATGGCATCTTATCTAACACATTTAATACTGAATGGAAGTAATATTTAGAAGACCAAATAATCTACTGTCCAAACTGGAACTCTTATAAAAATGAAATGACACTATTAATAATTACTCCAGGACAATAGGCAGACACTGTGACTGTCCTAGATAAACTGGGAGATGTAACTCTTTTGTATATCATCTTTTGTAAAAATCATCTACATGCCTGTTTCCTAAGACCATTAACAAAACTTAAATTTTCTAACAAACGCAAATTATGCCTATATTTTGTTTTGGTTATGAGATGAATACGTAAAACAATACTTTGACTTTCACTGGCCAGGGGATGATTTATAGAAATTTAGTGCAAAGCATATCTGGCTATATTTTGTTTTTCTAGGTACAAATACGGGGGCTTCCCTGGTAGCTCAGTGGCAAAGAATCTGCCTGCAGTGCAGGAGACCTGGGTTTAATCCCTGGGTTGGAAGATTCCCTGGAGAGGAAATGGGAACCCACTCCAGTATTCTTGCCTAGGAAATCCCATGGACAGAGAAGCTTGGCAGACTACAGTCCATGGAGTCACAAGAGTTGGACACAAGTTAGTGACTAAACTACCACCACACAGATATATGTACCATTAGAAGAATGTGAGAGGTGTTTTGGGTATACTAGGCACTAAATTAAAACAAATTTTAAAAACAGAGGCACAAACACATGGAATGGCTTTCATGTATCATTATTTCACAGCAAAAAGACTTTCTCTGGAAGAATCAGAAAAATAAGGACTTAAATTTTTCCCTTTTAAAAATCACTATGCATTATTTTCAATGATGAGATTGATTTAGAATTTGAAAGAAATTGATTCAGAGTTTGAAAGAAAAGAACTTGTCTACAAAAATATGAAAAAAAAGCTGCCTGGAATTTTTTTTTTAGTTTTTTCTAGACATACAATTTGATTTTGGACATTTATGTACCTGTATTAATACTAATCTATGATGAAAAAATTAGTTGAAATAAACATTCCTAGAACTACAGTCTTACCATTTTCTCACTTCAGAATGTAATTTTAAGACAGAGCAAGTTTCACCTTCCTCAGTAATCAAAACTCATCCAAATTATTTTTATTCCAAATAAGAGATCATAAATTATGAAGTATTTTTATGTACACTCTTCTACCTGTAAATATTCAAATGTTGTCATTTCAGAGCAAAAGGTTATTCATTGTTCTCTTACATATACTTAAAAAAAAGAGATAATCATTGTAATAACTGCAAAAATCAGTATTATGCTTTGATGCCAATCAATGTATTCGACTACAAATTACTTTCCAGTAAACCAAAGAAAATATACTTTAAATCACCTCCAACTTAATTTTAAAATGACAACAAATTCCTACTGAGAACATTATAAATATTAAAATAACTTGCATACTTAAAAATTACAACATCACAAACAGTGCTTAAAAAGGGAGAGAAACAGAGTACCTTGTCAAAAGGTTTTCCAATAGCATTTTCTAAAGATAAATCTTCAACTTCAAGCGACGGGTTATGGCATTTTAATTCCTTTAAACAGGCATTTAAAATGTCCAGAATAGCAGTCTGTATAGCAAGCATGGCAGGTGTCATAGAAACATGAATTTCTACGACTTCGGGTTTATGCAGTTCTAAAAACGAGTTTACTGCTACATGGAACCTAAAAAGACAAACATTTTAAAAATATTTTCTAGAGTTGTAGGAGCTCTGTGTTTCTGGTCTCAGTTTAATACTCTAACTTTTGTAAATGGACTGTAAGAAGATCAAACCAGTCAATTCTAAAGGAAATCAGTCCTGAATATTCATTGGAAGGACTGATGCTGAAGCTGAAAATCCAATACTTTGGCCACCTGATGTGAAGAACTGACTCAACTGAAAAGACCCTAATGCTGGGAAAGATTAAGGGCAGAAGTGGAAGGAGCAGCACAGAATGAGATGGTTGGATGGCATCATCAACTCAATAGACATGGATTTGAGCAAACTCTGGGAGATAGTGAAGGACAGGGAAGCCTGGTGTGCTGCAGTCCACTGGCTCGCAAAGAGCCAGACATGACTTAGTGACCGAACAACAACAATGTAATTAAGAAGCAAAACAGAAAGCCAAGTGACAGTGTTTTTAGGATTACTTTTAACCTCTATAAATGGAAGTATTACTCAAATAAGGCAAGGGTCAGGGATTGAACCCAGGTTTCCTGAACTGCAGGGAGATTCTTTACTGTCTGAGCCACCAGGGAAGCCTTAACATATCCATACACCCACCCTTTTCTAGATTTTTTTCCCACGTGGGTCATTAAAGAGCACTGAGTAGAGTTCCCCGTGCTATACAGTAGGTCCTTATTAGTCATCTATTTTATATATAGTAATGTATGTCAGTCCCATCTTCCAATTTATCCCATCCTCTTCCCCACTGCTGATGGGTAATTTTCAAAGTGGAAGTTAGAATCTTAGCCAGTAAATCTGTAGTTTACCTAATGCTGTTGTACACATGAGCCTCCAGATCCCTAGGGATTTCACTAAATGGACAAGAAAGTGGTGGCCCTGGGCTACCAGAAAAATAACTATCAAATCTTTCTTTCTTATTAAAAGAATCACAAATGTGGTGACCATTTATCTATACTTGGGGGCATTGTTATAAACCTGACTAGCATGTGTCAAGTGTAGTGACAGTAAATACGACATTAAAGTGTGAAATTAAAGTACAACAGGTTCTCTTGCAGAAATTGGTCACATAATGCTATTTACCTTGGCCACAGATACAGCTTCCTTACGAAAAGATTTCTCATCACTCTTTCCACGTGACAAAAGCCGGTGTCAAAGGCAACAGCGTTGTCTGTGAAGGCTTTAATAAAACCACGTTTGTTTTTCTGTCGAAAGAGGCGCAAGATGAATGCTTCTTGACAAGACTCGATTATTCTGTGAGCTCTATATACCAAGATGCCTGAGGGGGAAAAAATCATAATTTAGAGTGCACAAAAGACATGTCATTTTTATGCTTGCTTTCACTTATTCATCACAGTTTTCCTGAATGCCTTATTTGAGCATAGGCAAGCTATTCTAGGCTGAGATACAGCCACAAACAAAACACGAAAAGCTGTCCTGTGGCATTTACAATAAGTAATATAAGTAAGATATTTAGTTGTTATAAGGGATAAGTGCTGAGGGAAAAAAGTGAATCAGAGGACAACAAGGAGTATGTGTAAGAGGTGGTGGTTTGCAATTTACTTACATATTTAATCTTTTTAAAAAAGTTGTTGTTGATATACAATATTATACTTACAGGTATATAATACAGTGATTCGCAATTTTGAAAGGTTTTACTCCATTTATAGCTATCATAGAATATTGGCTATATTGTCCATGTTGTACGATAGATATATCCTTGTGGCTTATTTTATACCTAATAGTTGTATTTACTAATACTTTATCCCAATATTGCCCCTTCCTTCCCTCTCCCCATTGGTAACACTAATATGTTCTTTTTTTTTTTCAACTTCTTTGACCAGGGGTCATGACCCCTGCAGTTGAAGCACGGAGTCTTAACCACTGGACAGTCCATGAATTTGTTCTTTGTTTATCTGCAAGTTTGCTTCTTTTTCGGTCATATTCACTAGTTTGTTGTATTTTTTAGGATTTGCAATTTCAGATAGGGTACGCCTCACTGAGGTCTTAAGTGAGTAAAGGCTGGATGGAGATGAGAGGGTGAGCCTTGTGACCATGTGGGCCAAAAGAGTTCCAGCCGAAGGAAGGGTAAGAGCAAAGGCCCTGAGGTGGGGTGTGTCTGACCTGGTGGAGGAAGAATTTCTCAAAGTCAAGTGGGCCATTTGTTCTTTTATATGTGAATCAAATGTGAACTTTGCAAAATAGCTGCCTTTCAGAAGTCTGGGCAACATTTGCTTCACTTACTATAAGAATTCCACTTTCAGAATCAGAGTATATTCTACTGAAAGATAAATTAGTCTATTTGAAATAAAAATCTTAAAAAAAATGCTTAAACGTCTGTTTTGTGGGGTGGATGTGACAACGATACCTCTGAATTATAAAAACAAGGATATACACACGTTTCTTTAATTATAAAAACAGAGTTCTGGACCAGATGATTTCTCATGTGCATATATCATACACACACGCCTCTGTGGTGCAGTAGGATTGGTGGGAAATTAGAGACAGACATGAAATGACATGAGTGCACAGATGTCAATTATTCTATGACAATCTCGTCTTTTAGACCTAAACCAAGCCAGGTACCATATATATTTGCTGTAAACTCACTGGCATGTTTTTGCTCCCATTCTCATCATTCCTGGGATCTGGAAAATGATGAGGGTAACCCATGACTCCTAGTAGTTCAATAGACTCAATTCAGATTCTACTATTTTGGTGTTTAAAATTTAGATTGACATAGATGGAGCTGAAACTTATTCTAGCCAAGCAAAGTGCTTTTCAAAGACAGTAAAAACAAATAGTGCTAAGTAGAAATTTGTAGACAAAGGATTTTCAATGACACCAGTGGATGTTGTTGTTTAGTTGCCCAGTCATGTCTGACTCTTTTGCGACCCCACGGATTAGGATTTTCCAGATAAGAATACTGGAGTGGGTTGCCACTTCCTTTTTCCAGGGGAAGCCAACACCAGTATATGTGCACAACTAATTTACTACTCAGAAAATACTCAGTACCTAGCAGGTGGGTTTTTCCAAGTATGCTTCTGGGCCACAGTTGTGGTCCTGGACGAAATAGGACATGAAAGTTAGAAATAATAAAAATAGACTTCTAAAGAAAAGGTGAATCTCAAGTTAAGAAAATGGTGTGCTCCAAAACGTTGTCATTCTCTTGGAAGCCAGAAGAAGGAGGGAGAAGAGAAGTATATTCTATCCCAGCCCTAAGCACTGGGCTTAGGCTTTTTTATAGATTTTTATTTCATTTAATCCTCATAATAACTCTGTGGGGTAGGTATTACTATGGAGACCAGGAAAGAGAAGCAACTTGACCAGGGTCACCCTACAAGTAAACGGAAGCCGAAGGTTCCAAATCATGAGTGTCTGAGAACACAGCCATGTTCTTGCTATTAGGTGACATCATCTGAGGACCATGCACTCCTCCCCCTTAAAAAAGTACAAGTAAGTTAGGTTTCTGGGTGCAATTCTAGTGCCACATTTTTTGCATCTCATTTTGCTGCACGCTAATTATTTCTTTACACCTATCTCCTCCTGCTTGGGCACAAGATCATTGTAAGAAGAAGTAATCAGAGAGTGCTTACTATGTGCCATGCATAATGCAAAGAATTTCATATACCTGATGTCAGTTCACCCTCACAATAATCCTAGGAGGAAGGAGAGGAAACTGAGCCATACAGAAATGGAGAAACTTGCCCAAGGTCACACAGCTGGCACGTGGTGACGGTGAGCTCAAACCCAGAGGCCGCCTAACTCAGAAGAGCACCCTGCTGTCTCGTCACCTTTGTCTTCAGCACCTATCTCATTCCTGTCAAGTAAGGGACCACTGGCAAGTGAAATCTTTCCTAACATTTAACGTTAAAAATGACATACAGTCTGAATGACGATAAAGCTGAATTACAGCACTGGGTATGCAAATCTAACATGTAACTTTTTTTTTTCCCTTTAAGTTTCCCAAGGAAAGTGTGTTCTGAGGTCTATTTAGAGATGTCAGAATATGCTTTAACAATGAAAGGATCCTGTTTCATTATATGTTTGAAAGCATAATCTGGGGAGGTATTTTCACAGTTCTCCCACTACTGAGAAGTCATGTTGGCAGGGATGCCTAGGGTGGGTGCAGTGATGCTTAGAGCTAGTGAAAGAACAAGTTAGGGCTGGTGCATTCAGGGCTTCCCAGGGGGTTACATGCTCCTAGGACACTGGTCTGTAACAGCTGTGTTGAAAGCTTCTACAGGGGCTGGGAGAATGTGGGGGATAGGCGATGATCCCAGGGGTTGCAGCATTTGAAGGGATTCATTTCTGTGGCTCATCTGCATTCTTTTCAGCCAAGGAGCAGTAACAGCTCCAGCTTCATTATTGGCTGGGAATCAATCAGAAATGGGAATGGCATTTTAATTAGGAACCACCTATAAACTACTCTTTGCATAGTCCTTGGATTCAGATTACTCTCTGCCTAATCAGGTTGAACTGTTACTGGGAGTCACAGAGTAATACTGACATCTAGTGGTCACTTCAATACTTTTTTCCATTTTATCAATTTAAGTAAAGCTAAATTTATAAGAAACCAGCAAGCAGTAAAATATTTTACAATATATCAAGATTTCGGGCTACACAAAGCCTTTTTTTTTTTTGCTGTTATCTATTATTTATCATGTACCATGTACTGTACTAAACAATTATATTTATTTTACTTCATTTAGTCCTTATGATAACTTCACAAGGCACTATTTTCTCAATGTAAGCACTGAGACAACTGAGACTTGTGAAAATTAAGTAACCTGCTTGTAAGCAGCGGCGTTACCCTTCAAAGTCAAATGAGTCTGACCCTAACTGTATAGCCTTGCCACAGCTTGTAGCTGATAAATATAAAAGTACAGCAAAACTTTCCATCAATCAGTTCACTATGAACCATATAAAACATTGATTCAGGGCTTTCCTGGTGGCTCAGTGGTAAAGAACCAGCCTGCCAATGATAGAGACACAACTTCAATCCCTGATCTAGGAAGATCCTACATGTCATGGAGTAACTAGGCCAATGCACTGCAACTACTGAGCTTGTGCTCTCGAGCCTGGGAGCCACAACTACTGAAGCCCGTGTGGCCCAGAGCCCATGCTCCACAAGAGAAGACACCACAGTGAGAATCAGCCCACACACCACAACTATGGGGTAGCCCCCGCTCAAAGCAACTAGAGAAGAGGCCACTCAGCAACGAAAACCCAGCACAGCCAAAAACAAATCAATAAAATTATAAAGTATTACAAATGACATTTCCATTAAAAAAATATTCATTCATACATTTATTCATTAAATATTTCCTGAGAGTCTTCGAGGCTCAGGGCAACGTGTTAGATATAGTAGGAAGGACAATTGTGAATTCCAGCACCTCTCTGCCCTTCAGAAGTTCATTAAAGACCACAGTATATACATACATCATTCACCCAACATATATGTGTTTGGTATCTACTATGTACCAGTTACTAAGCCTGGGATGAAGTTGTTCCTTACTCTTAGGAGGCTTGCCATCTCATGAGCAATACAGACACACAGGCAAATACAGTGTGGTGTTCTGAAGTGCTCTGACTGGGGAGGAGCACAGGGTAACCAGGGAGGACAGAGGCAGGGCCCCTAATTATCTTTGGGGAAATCAGAAAAGGTTTCCCAAAGGACAAACAACAGTGAACTGAAGAGTGAGGGGTTTGAGCCCCACATTGGGTACCAGCGGTCCAGCACTGGGAAGACGAGCCCCCTTGGCTAGTTTGGAAACCAGTGGGGCTTACCAGTGGGGTGCAGGAAACCTAGACTCCACTCTTGAAGACAGCAAGTATGCACAGACGTCTCAGCAGAGGCAGCAGACTGAAAGCTGCCTGGTGCTCCAGCTGCCCTGCAGGACCCTGACCGCCCCTCCCACCCCACCAGCCTGTACCGGGCTCCTGCTCTGGCCCCTCCTGCCCCAGCCCTATCCTCCAACAAGGCAGCTCCACCAGCGCACCCTCAGAGAAGATGCAGTCTGTGCTCTCTTCAGATCCAGGTCTCCCACCAAAACCACTCGTGGGGCACGCAGACTGCAAAGGACACGCCCACACAGGGACATGGATTCAAGATTGGGACAGGTAACTGTGTTGCCTAACTTCATAGGGACAATCAGAGAAAGTCAAGTAAAATGAGAATACAGAAGAATATGTTCCAAACAAAAGAGCAAGATAAAATTCCGAGGAAAAAACCCTAATGAACAGAGATAAGTAATTTACCTGATAAAGAGTTTAAAGTAAAAGTCATAAAAATGCTCACTGAACTTAGGAAACTCAGCAGTGGCCAAAGGACTGGAAAAGGTCAGTTTTCATTCCAATCCCAAAGAAAAGCAATGCCAAAGAATACTCAAACTACCGCACAACTGCATTCATCTCACACGCTAGTAAAGTAATGCTCAAAATTCTCCAAGCCAGGCTTCAGCAATACGTGAACCATTAACTTACAGACGTTCAAGCTGGTTTTAGAAAAGGCAGAGGAACCAGAGATCAAATTGCCAACATCCGATGGATCAATAAAAAAGCAAGAGACTTCCAGAAAAACATCTATTTCTGCTTTATTGACTATGCCAAAGCCTTTGACTGTGTGGATCACAATAAACTGTGGAAAATTCTGAAAGAGATGGAAATACCAGACCACCTGACCTGCCTCCTGAGGAACCTGTATGCAGGTCAGGAAGCAACAGTTAGAACTGGACATGGAACAACAGACTGGTTCCAAATAGGAAAAGGAGTACACCAAGGCTGTATATTGTCACCCTGCTTATTTAACTTATATGCAGGATACATCATGAGAAACGCTGGGCTGGAGGAAGCACAAGCTGGAATCAAGATTGTCAGGAGAAATGTCAATAACCTCAGATATGCAGATGACACCGCCCTTATGGCAGAAAGTGAAGAAGAAATGAAGAGCCTCTTGATGAAAGTGAAAGAGGAGAGTGAAAAAGTTGGCTTAAAGCTCAAAAGCATTCAGAAAACTAAGATCATGGCATCCAGTCCCATCACTTCATGGGAAATAGATAGGGAAACAGTGGAAACAGTGGCTGACTTTATTTTTCTGGGCTACACAATAACTGTAGATGGTGATTGCAGCCATGAAATTAAAAGACGCTTACTCCCTGGAAGGAAAGTTATGACCAAACTAGACAGCATATTAAAAAGCAGAGACATTACTTTGTCAACAAAGGTCCGTCTAGTCAAGGCTATAGTTTTTCCAGTAGTCATGTATGGATGTGAGAGGTGGACTATAATGAAAGCTGAGCGCCGAAGAATTGATGCTTTTGAACTGTGGTGTTCGAGAAGACTCTTGAGAGTTCCTTGGACTGCAAGGAGATCTAACCAGTCCATCCTAAAGGAAATCAGTCCTGGGTGTTCACTGGAAGGACTGATGCTGAAGCTGAAACTCCAATATTTTGACCACCTGATGCAAAGAGTTGACTCATTTGAAAAGACCCTGATGCTGGGAAAGATTGAAAGCAGGAGGAGAAGGGGACGACAGAGGATGAGATGGTTGGATGGCATCACTGACTCAACGGACATGAGTTTGGGTAAACTCTGGGAGTTGGTGATGGACAGGGAGGCCTGGCGGGCTGCGGTCCATGGGGTCGCAAAGAGTTGGACACGACTGAGCGACTGAACTGACTGACTGACTGAACTTGGGAAAAGAACAGAGGAACATAGTGAGAACTTCAACAAAGAACTAGAAAAATACAAAAAAGAGCCAATCAGAACTAAAAAATACAATAAAGTGAAAAATGCTAGAAGGACGAGCATACTAGTCCAAGAAGGACTTAAGTCCTTACTTAAGTAAATTTAAGAAGAGTGGAATTATATCAAGGATCTTTTCCAACCACAACAGTAATGAAACTAGAAATCAATACAGGAAGAAAATGGAAAAATACAGACACATGTAGATAAACAACATGCTACTAAAAAACCAATAGGCCAACAAAGATATTAAATAGGCAATTAAAAAATTCCTTGATATGAATGAAAACAGAAACATAACTTTCCAAAGTCTATGGGATACAGTCAAAGCAGTTCTAAGAGGGAAGTTTAAAGTGACATAGGCCTACCTCAAGAAATATCTCAAGTAAACAACCTAATTTTCCATTTAAAGGAATTAGAAAAAAACAGACAGAGCCCAAAGTCAGCAGAAAGAAGAAAATAAAAACCTGAGTGGAAACAGAGACCAAAAAAAACCAAACAATAGAAAAGATCAATAAAACTTAGAGTTGTTTTTTTTGAAAAGAGAAAATTGATCCTTTATCAAGGCTCAAGACAAAAAAAAAAAGGGGAAGGGCCCAAATAAAATTAAAAATGAAACAGGCAAACTTACAATTGATATCACAGGAATATAAACAGTCATAAGAGAATACACTAAGAGTTATACGCTAACAAATTGGACAACCTAGAAGAAATGGATAAACTCCTAGAAACGTACAATCTTCAAAGACTGAATCAGAAAAAAATAAAATATCTAACTAGTAATAAAACTGAATCACTAATAAAAGAAAAATCTAGGGCTAGGAATTCCACCCAACATTACAGGAAAAGTAAATACCTATGCTTCTCAAACTATCAAAAAAATCCGACGATGGAACACCTCAAAACTCATTCTACAAGGTCAGCATTACTCTGATACCAAAACCAGACAAAGACACTACAAAAAAGAGAAAATATCCCTGATGAACACAGATGCAAAAATACTCAACAAAATATTAGCAAACTGAATTCAACAATATATAAAAAGGATCACACATCATGACCAAGTGTGATTTATTCCAGGGATGCAAGGACGGTTCAGTATTGAAGCTTGACTTGTGAATATTGAACCATTAACAAAACAAAGGATAAAAATCACATAATCTTCTCAATAGATACAGAAAATGCATTTGACAAAATTCAACATCCATTCGTGATAAAAACTCTCAACAAAGTTGGATAGAGAGAACACACCTCAGCATAATAATAGCCATTTTTAACAAAACCACAGCTAATGTTATACTCAATGTTGAAAAGCTGAAAGTTTTTCCTCTAAAATCAGGGACATGACAAGGATGTCAACTTTCCCCACTTCTATTTACCATAGCATTAAAAGGCCTACCCTCAGCAATCAGACAAGAAAAAGAAATAAAAAGCATCCAAATTGGAAATGAAGAAGTAAAACTATTTCCAGATGACATACTACATATAGAAAACGCTAAAAACTCCATCAAAAAACTTTGAGAAGACATTAATTAAGTTGTAGGCTACAAGGTTAACATACAGAAATCTGTTGTGTTTCTTTACACTAAGTATTAGGTATCGAAGAGAGAAATCAATACAATCCTTTTTACAACTTAATCAAAAAGAATAAAATACCTAAGAATAAATTTAACCAAGGACGTGAAAGATCTGTATTCTGAAAACTACGACACTGATGAAAGAAACTGAAGGCAAATGGAAATATATTTTGTTCATGAACTGGAAGAATTAATATTGTTAAAATGACCATACTACCTGAAGCTATCTACAGATTTAATGCAATCCAAATCAAAATATCTATGACATTTTTTAAAAAACTAGAACAAATAATCCTAAAATTTGATTGGAACCACAAGACTTCAAACAGCAAAACCAATCTTGAGAGAAAAGAGCAACACTGGAGCTATCACCTTCCTTGAGACTATATTACAAAGCTATAGTAATCAAAACAGTATGGTTCTGGCCCAAAACCAGACACAAATAAAAATGGAACAAAACAGAAAGCCCAGAAATAAACTCAAGGACATGGTCAATTAATTTACATCACTTCATGGCAAATAGAATGGGAAAAAGTTGAAGTAGTGACAGATTTTCTTTTCTTGGGCTCCAAAATCACTGCTGACAGTGATTGCAGTCATGAAATTAAAAGACACTTGCTCCTTGGAAGAAAAGCTATGACAAAACTAGACAGTGTATTAAAAAGTAAAAACATCATTTTGTTCACAAAAGTCCATATAGTCAGATCCATGGTTTTTCCAGTAGTCATGTATGGATGTGAAAGCTGGCCCATAAAGAAGGCTGAATATTGAATAACTGATGCTTTCGAATTGCAGTGCTACAGAAGACTCTTGAGAGTCCCTTGGACTGCAAGGAGATCAAACCAGTCAATCCTAAAAGAAATCAATCCTGAATATTCACTGGAAGGACTGATGCTGAAATTGAAGCTCCAATACTTTGGCCACCTGATGCAAACAGCTGATTCACTGGAAAATAGCCTTATGATGGGAAAACTGAAGGCAAAAGGAGAAGAGGGCAGCAGAGGACACGATGGTTGGATGGCATCAGCAACTCAAAGTACATGAACTTGAACAAACTCTGGGAGATAATGAAGGACAGGGAAACTTGGCACGTTAGCAGTTCATGGTGTCACAGAGTCGGACATGACTTAGTGACTAAACCACCATAACAAAATGGGGAAAAGAGTCACTTCAATAAGTGGTGCTGGGAAATCTAGACAGTTACATGTAAAAGAATGAAATCAGAACATTTTTCTCACACTGTATTAAATAAACTCAAAATGGACTAGAGACCTAAATTTAAGATCTGAAACCATAAAACTCCTAGGAGAAGACATAGGCAGTATGCTCTCTGACATCTGTCTTAGCAATAATTTTTGAATCTGTCTCTTTAGGCAAGGGAAACAAAAGCAAAAATAATCAAATGAGCCTAAACCAAACTAAAAAGCTTTTGCACAGTGAAAGAAGCCAACCAACAAAATGAAAAAGCAACCTACTGAATGGGAGAAGATATTTGCAAACAATATTTCCAATAAAAGATTAACATCCAAAATGTATAAAAAATTCATACAACTCAATATCAAAAAAAGAAAAAAACTTGATTAAAACATGGGCAGAGGACCTGAATAGGCATTTTTCCAACATTGGCCAACAGACACAAACAATGAGATATCACTTCACACCTCTCAGAATGTCTACTGTGAAAAAGATAAGAAGTTATAAGTGATTTTGAGGTTGTGGAAAAAAAGGGACCCTTGTGCACTCTTGGTGGGAATGTAAACTGGTACAGCCACAATGGAAAATGTATGGAGGTTCCTCAAAGAATTAAAAAGAAAAAGTACCATATGATCCAGCAACTCCACTCCTGGGTATTTGGAGAAAATAAAAACACTAATTGAAAAAGATATATGCACTGCAATGTTCATAGCAGCATTATCTATTAAGATTCAACTGAAGTGTCCACAGGTAGAGGAATGGATAAAGAAGATGTGCAATATATATATATACACACATATAGATCTCTCTCTCTCTCTCTCTCCAATGGAACATTGCTCAGTCATAATAAAAAATGAAATTTTGCCATTTTCCACAACACGGACGGACCTGGAGGGTATTATGCTAAGAGAAGTAAGTCAGAAAAAGACAAATACTGTGTTTTTACTTTTATGTGGGATCTAAAAAATAAAACAAATGAACAAATGTAAAAAAACAGGAACAGACAACAAACTAGTGGTGGCAGTAAGGAGAGGGGTGGGGGAGAAGCAAAATACAAACGGCGGATCAAGAGGTGCAAACTACTAAGTATAAAAGAAACAAGTTAAGGACGTAACGTACTGCTCAGGGGATACAGTCAATCTTTATAATAAATTTGAATGGAGCATAATCTATAAAATATTGAATTAACTGTGTTATATACCTGAAACCAATGTAACACTGTAAGTGAATGACACTGAAAAAATTTTTTTGAAAATTTCAAATCATGGTTAAAAAAAAAAAATACTCTTTAAGGAGGAAAACCAAACTACTTTAGGGGATATACAAAGAATATTTATAAACATTCAGATCTGATTAGCTTCTAAAAGCAACCGCCAGTCAATTACTAAGCACTGACTGAATATGAGCTTAAAAAACATAGAAATGTCAATCTTACATTTAGTTTCTTATTCAGGCCATAAATATTTACTGAGCATCCAAAATGTGTCAGGCATTGTGTTAACACCTGGAAGCAAAATGCTGAGCAAAAAAACATCCAATGCTGTTTACAACAAGGTTCTAGTTTATAGAGTTTAGCAGAGGGAACAGACATACATGGGAAAAAAAGAAACTTATATACAAATAACAATATGGCTTCAAATTCTCACCGGTAATTAAATCTGAAGGTATTCTATCAGTCAGGAAATCAACCACAAGTATTCGGCTTGTTGCAAATATCACACCGCCTTGTGTGTATACTTCATAGCGACTGCTACTTGTGATTTCATTTGTTACTCGGCGAGGGAGATGTTCAACTCCTTCTATCTTCAGCTGATTGATAAAATACTCCTAAATCAAATTAAACTGAATTAGCCGACTATTTAATACAGAGCAGTTTTTAATAGGTTGCAAGTGTTTGTATTTAAAGAGCTTCCCTGAAGGCTCAGAGGTAAAGAATCCGCCGGCAACTCAGAAGACCTGGGTTCCATCCCTGAGTGGGGAATATCCCTTGGAGAAGGAAATGGCAACCCACTTCAGTATTCTTGCCTGGAGAATCCCAGGGACACAGCAGCCTGGCGGGCTTCAGTCCATGGGGTTACAAAGAGTAGGACACGACTGAGCATAGCATAGCACAGTAGCAGCATCTGTACTTAAAATGACATGCTGCCTTTTTCAGAGATTATGAACTTTATAACGAACATACAAATTAAATTACTAATCAATCAATCGACATTTACTTAGGGTTTTGTTTTTGTTTTGGGGTTTGCACTAAAGACTCATTGCACTTGAGATGTTTGTTATTAGCAGTTTAACAACAAAAAGACTTTAAAATCCTGGGCTAAAAGACTGCTACCTAGAAAATACTGCCTGCCAGAGGTAGCTTTGCAGTCACGTGTACCATGTGAGAAGATAACAAGGGAACCCTTTTCCTAGGTGGTGGTTTCGACTATTAGTTCTGTCCTGGTCCCCCCTAGAGGGGATTTCATCATGTCACTGGGACCCTTGGTCCTTCGCATCTTCAGTTAAGTGCCAGTTTTCCTGGGGGGTGCCTGTCATGCTAAGTCCCAGTAGAGCACTTGGGATACCCAGATAAATCAGCCTGGTCCCCAGCTCTTAGTTTATGGTCACTCTTCGCAGCTGGCATCTTCCTGTGGCCACCTGCTCTATATATCTAGGGGCTCATCAGACTTGTCAACCAGGCTGTGACACCTGTCACTATCCCACAACACAGGTGTATCCTGTTTTCCTCAGTGTCCTCTACTCTCCCTAACCCAAGTACCCTTTCCCAATACCTTCAGCTTCCAGCTCCCTTCCCTTCTGACCCTATGACCCTCGTCCCACCGCCTGGGTGAGTCCCCAGTACGTCCTCTTCCCTGCTGAGTTCTCCCCAGCTTCAGCGTCTCCTAAGTGCCCACTCCCCTCAGCGACTCCTCCATCCCCATCACTGTTCCCTTTTAGGGACCTCATTGCTCTGCCTCCAGCAAGTCCCTTAATATCCAACTGCAGGACTGCCTCGTTATTCCCACCCATATCCTCCTCCAAGGATCTCCCCACCCTCTCCAGAGACCTCCGATCCTTCTCCCCCCCTCCATCCTCCTCAAATGAACTTCCCTAACTCCTCTCAGAGACCCTCCAACACTCTCAGTGTCCTCGCACCTGTGTCACGGCCCCGCATCTTCCCTCAGGACCCCGCCGCCCTCTCAGGGTCCTGGCGCCTACTTCAGCGTCCTGCAGCCGCCTCGGGACCTCTCCCGCCGTCTCAGCGTTCCCGCACCCGCGCCGGGGGCCTGCATCTACCTCAGGGACCCTTACTCCACGCCCTCCCTCCCGCGTCAGGGCCCCGCATCGCCCTCAGAGGCCTGGCCTCCGCGCGAGGCCTGCGTCCGCTCTGGAGGCTCCCCAGCCCTCTAGGGGTCCCCTCGTCCCCCGCGCCGGCGGCCGGCCGCACCTCCTCGGCCGGCTGCGTGTTGAGCACCAGCACTAGGCACGCCGGGTGGCAATGCAGCCGGAGGAAGTGATAGAGGAGCCGGTCCGCGCCGAGCCCGCGGGCGCACACTACCAGTCCGTCAGCGTCCAACAGTTCCAGCACCAGCTGCCGCTCATATTCCAAGAGCGGCGCCATAGCCGTCGCTCGAGCCGGCGAGCCCGGCTCCATGGGCGCCCTTCCGGGGCCGTGGCCGAACGTAGCCGAGGGAAGCCGAGTCTGAGCCGAGAGTGGGCCGAACCAGACCGAAGAGAGCCGAGCGTAGCCGAAGGGAGCCGAGTCCGAGACGAAAGCTGCCGAACGTAGCCGAAGAGAGCCGAGCCCTACAGGACGAGAGCCGGCCGAACGCAGCCGAAGAGGAACCTAGAGGAATCGAAGATTCGTGGAGTCGCGGGGAGGTGCTATTACTCTCAACAGGTGTCTGCTGCGGGCTTCAGGTTTCACCTTATCTGTACTTTGGATTTGAGAGTCAGGCGGCCTAGATAGGCTAGAGCGAGAGAGGAGATGTAAACCCAAGGAACTGAGCTCCCTGTCATTGTCCGTTGAAAAAGTTAATTGTCAGTCTAAGGATTGCGCTTAGAATTGGTAGCACCTGCTACCCAGGGTGAGGTTTGCTCCTTTCTTTTGCAATGGGCCCCTCTCTTAAAAATTTTTTTGAATAAGCAGAATAGTTTGTTAATCTCAGGCTCTTGTTTCTCTCGAAAGGTGTTGACTATAATTGCTGCTGCTGCTAAGTCGCTTCAGTCGTGTCCGACTCTGTGCGACCCTATGGACTATAGATTGCCAGGCTCCTCTGTCCATGGGATTCTCCAGGTAAGAATACTGGAGTGGGTTGCTATGCCCTCCTCCAGGAGATCTTCCCCACTCAGGCATCGAACCCGCGCCTCTTATGTCTCCTGTATTGGCAGGTGGGTTCTTAGCTCTGTAAAAAGTCGCAGCCAGGTGTACCTGGTGCAGCCTTGTCTAGTCTTCCACTAGGGGGACACCTAGGTATTTGTTCTGTAGGTAGGAATGCCTGCTAATCTAATTAGAGGAACTCTTGTGTCTCCGTCCCTTTTTCCCCAACCTTCATTATTAGAAAATAAAAAATACTGTATAAGTAAGCAAAAATAAAAATCATTTGTTATTCTATTACCAGAAATTACTACTGTAACATCATCTACACTTTTAGTTTTTGTCTTTTTTTTTTTTTTTGGTATATAAATTGTCACTACACAGAATTATTTTACTGATATAATGAGTAACCCTGATTTAAGCTGAGAGTTTGTTGCCCTCATTTGATAAATCTGTGAGCATGGTATTTAGTATTCTTCTACAAAATTATTTTTTTGACAGTTTTATTGAAGTAATTGTACAGTCACTTTGAGTTGTAAGAAATGCTGTTGCTGTTTAGTTGTGAAGTTCTGTCCGACTTTTTTGCGACCCCATGGACTGTAGCCTGGCAGGCTCCTCTGTTCGTGGGATTTCCCAGGCAAGAATACCGAAGTAGGTTGCTATTCCCTCCTCCAGGGGATATTCCCAGCCCAGAGATTGAACCTGTGTCTCCTGCGTTGGCAGCCAGATTCTTCACCGCTGAGCCACCAGGGAAGCCCCCAAATTCTGTTACATATATGGCTGATGAGATTTCTGCAATGCAAATGTACCATACTCATTTACCTAATTCCTTATTAGTGGACATTGAGTCTGTTTCCACTGTCATATTGTAAATAATATTTTATTGAGCATCTTCAGACATAAATTCACCCTTGCCCTTAAGATGCACCTTAGAAGTGGGTACTTACTAGGATAAAGAGAACAAACATATATAAGGTTTTTCATTACATCCTTGGTGCCACATCACCTTCTAGAAAGCCTGTACCAATTTATATCAACATCAGCAGTTTACAGGGCTTCCCTGATGGCTCAGTGGTAAACAATCTGCCTGCCAATTCAGGAGATGCGGTTTAATCCCTGGGTCCAGAAGATCTGCTGAAGGAGGGCATGGCAACCCACTCCAGTATTCTTGCCTGGAGAATCCTGTGGACAGAGGAGCCTGGCGGGCTACAGTCCATGGGGTGGCAAAAGAGTTGGGTACAACTGATCACACAGCAAGAGGGTCTGTTTCTTTACCTCTTAACATGCTTAATCTACTGTTTTACTTACATTTTGTCAAGGTTTAAACAGTATATGGTATTTCCCAAATGTTGGTTAAATGGAAAAGAATGTCTGCAGACATTCTCCACACAGCCGTTCCTATGAGACACATGTGAATCCCTCCACTTTTGCAAGTGAGAAAATGGAGTCTCAAGGAGCTTTTGTAACTTGGCCAAGACCACTCAACTAGTTACGGCATTTAGTTCAGGACATGATAAGCAGGGACTCAACACGTATGAAGGATATGCATGTTGAAGTAACAACTCTGATATTCAAACCTGATTCCCAGCTGTGATATGCAAAGTAATGGCTCCACAAAGATGTCCATGTTTTAATACCTTGGTACCTGTGAATATGTTACTTTATGTGGCAAATGAGACTTTGCAGACATTATTCATTTAGAGATTTCAAGATGGGGAGTGTATTTTGGATTGTCATGGTGAGCCCACTGTAATTACAAGAGTCCATATAAAGGAAGGAGAGAGACCAGAGGGTGAGAGTCTGAGAAGGAGATGTGACAATGAAAACAGAGGTTGGAATGATGTGGAAGGGGCCACAAGCCAAAGAATGCCGTCTTTTATAGCTGAAAAAGGCAAGGAAATGAATTCTCCTCTGAAGCCTTCAGAAGGAACACATTCTTGCCAACTGATTTTATACTTCTGGTCCCCAGAACTGGAATATAATGAACTTGGGTTGTTCTGAGCTCCTACATTTGTCATACTTTGTTACAACTGGAAACTAATACACAGCATTCACTATTTCTACTAAACTGAGCTCTACAAATGAAGTCCCAAAAGAGTGTGTAATGAAGCAGTAATTTTGGAGGATGATTGGTCAATATGTAGAGAAATTTAAAATATCTATATAGATCCCTATACATGTGAAAATATCTTTACCCCGCAAGTGTTTATTGGCACCCATGACTTGTTGATGAACAAAACAGATAAAAAACTTGGCTACCGTAGAACATATTCTGTGGGGAACTTGTGCATGAAGATGTTTATTCATCATATAGTTTTGTGAACTGTTGTTATTTCTCAGACATTTCTCCTGAATTTCTAATGCTAGGAGACTAGTCAAAACTTTTTATTGTATCCATAATAAGTGTAATATCATATAATACTTATAAGCTGTATGTGACAAGATACCAAATCCATGCTATTATATAATAGAAAAAGCAACTTCAGAATGATAATGTATAGGATGGTCCCATTTGTCTAAAGAACCAGTAAACAGACATTATTTCCTTATGACTACATAGAAAAGCCCTTAACAAAAGTAATAGCTTCTTGGGTGTTGAAATGGGTGGTTGGTGTAGTGTGAGACCTTTACATTTCAGTTTATTTCCTTCTGCTCTGTTTGACTTTCTTACCGTGAACTTATATTGCTTTTATAATGAAAGCAAAAGAAAACACTTTCCAGGTACTAAATAAGTACTTCATCAGTACTGCACAGTGTTACATCGTGAATTCTATATTTAATATGTGTGTTCTGGGCCACAATGTCAAAAGTTGGTAGCTAGGGAAGCAGACTTTTGTATTAATAAATTCTAACAGATGTGTCCAGACATTGTAGCTTTGTCCCTCAGTCAGTTCAGTCGCTCAGTCGTGTCCGACTCTTTGTGACCCCGTGGACTGCAGCATGCCAGGCTTCCCTGTCCATCACCAACTCCCGGAGCTTACTCAAAGTCATGTCCATCGAGTCAGTGATGTCATCCAACCATCTCGTCCTCTGTCATCCCCTTCTCCTCCCCTCTTTAATCTTTCCCAGCATCAGGGTCTTTTCTAGTGAGTCAGTTCTTCGCATCAGGTAGCCAAAGATTTGGAGTTTCAGCTTCAGCATCAGTCTTTCCAATGAATATTCAGGACTGATTTCCTTTAGGATGGACTGGTTGGATCTCCTTGCAGTCCAAGGGGCTCTCAAGAGTCTTCTCCAACACCACAGTTCAAAAGCAGCAATTCTTCGGTGCTCAGCTTTCTTTATAGTCCATCTCTCACATCCCTGGGCAAAAGTTTTTCACTTAAAGGATTCTTCCCCCCACCATGTCACTGTCACGATAATTCTCCAAACCTTTCCTTATTTTTAGATTGTTCTGATCATCAGAGCTGTCTCCAATCTAGATCACTTTTCAAGTTTCAGTTTTGCCAGCGAGGACACAGGTCAGGCAGCAGCCCTGTGGTTTTTGGTGCTGGGCTGCAGTGAGATTAAGCATCATTTTCCTCCTGACCTGAGGTAGAACCCAGCACATCTTAGTTAACCCTGATTGCCACAGGTAGGGCACCATAATTTCTCTCAACAACCTCAGTTTTTTGTGTCCATATGGAGAATGCCTTAAATCTAGAGACTGGAGAAAAGATAAAGAGAGAATGCTTTCTGACTTGAACTCCTTTCCTAGGACGAGATCATCTTTGGGCCCCTTAGAGTTTGCTTGCAAGGTTTAAGGGTTCTGGATGTAACTTAGAAAGACTTGGGCTTGAAACCCAACTCAGCTGTGTGACCTATGCAGGTTATTTAACCTCTCTATACCTAAGTTGCCTAATCTTTAAAATGGAGCTGACATAAAAAAGAATGAAATAATGCCATTTGCAGCAGCATGGATGGACCTCGAGATTATCATACTAAGTAAGCCAGAGAAAGACAAATACCATATGATATCACTTATTTGTGGAATCTAAAATATGATATAGATGAACTTATTTACAAAGCAGAAACAGATTCACAGACAGAAAGCAAATGTATGGTTACCAAAGGGGAAAGAGGGTGAGGGAGGAATAAATTAGGAGTTTGGGATTAGCAGATACACACTATTATACCTAAAACAGATAATCAACAAGGACCTGCTATAGAGCACAAGGAACTATTTTTAGTATCCTGTAATAACCCATAGGGTTATTAGGTGGCTCAGGGGTAAAGAATCCGCCTGCCAACGCAGGAGACACAGTTTCAATCCCTGGGTCGGGAAGATCTCCTGGAGGAGGAAATGGCAAAATGTAATGGACAGAGGAGCCTGGCAGGCTACAGTCCAGAGGGTTGCAAAGAGTCTGGGGTGGTGTCTGATGAGATAACAAAGTAGGAACTGTTATTCTCCTTATTTCCAAGTGAGAAGAGATGAGATTAAGATGGCAAAGTAGAAGGACATGTGCTCATCTTCTCCTGCCAGAGCACCAAAATTGCAACTATCTGTTGAACAACCATCGACAGGAAGAGAGTGGAACCCACCAAAAAAAGATGCTCCACATCCAAGGACAAAGAAGCCACAATGAAATGGTAGGAGGGGAAGAACTACGATAGAATCAAATCCTATACCTGCTGGGTGGGTGGCTTAACACACTGGAGAACAATAATACCAAAGAAGTTCTCACGTTGTTGTGAAGGTTCTAGGCCCCACATCAGGCTTCCCAGCCTGGGGATCCAGCTAGGGGACTGGGAATCCCCAGGGAATCTGACTTCAAAGGCCAGTGGGATTTGATTACTGAGCTTCCACAGGACTGGGGGAACAGAGACTCTTAGAGGGCACAAACAAAACAAAATCTTATGTGCATCAGGACCCAGGGGAAAGGAGCAGTGACCCTCAGGAAGTTGAGACAGACCTACCTGTGAGTGTTTGAGAATCTCCTGCACAGGTGTGGGTATAGATTGGCTTCTTTCACTCAGTCACAGGCATTTACATTTCATCCGTGTCTTTTCGTGGTTTGGTAGCTCATTTTTTTGAGGTAGTGGCCTGCCATAGGGACAGGGGTACTGATAGCATCGGTCTTGGGAGATGTGACTTGTGTAAGCCCTCTTTGGAGAAGACTCTTGAGAGTCCCTTGGTCAGCAAGGAGATCAAACCAGTTGGTCCTAAAGGAAATCAACCCTGAATATTCATTGGAAGGACTGACGCTGAAGCTCCAATATTTTGGCCACCTGATGTGAAGAGTCACTGGAAAAGACCCTGTTAATGAAGGCAGGAGGAGAAGTGGGTGACAGAGAATGAGATGGTTGGATGGCATTACCAACTCAGTGGGCAGGAGTTTGAGCAAACTCTAGGAGATGGTGAAGAACAGGGAAGCCTGGTGTGCTGCAGTCCATGGGGTCGCAGAGTCGACCTACTCAGCAACTGAAAACAGCAGTAGAAGCCTATAGACTCCAGGACTGTGTCACCTCAGGCCAAACAACTAAAGGAGGGAGCACAGCCCCACCCAGCAGCTGACAATTAGATTAAAGTTTTACTGAGTAAGGCCCTACAGGTGAGAAGACATAACTAACTTGTCCACAGCTACACAGGTAAGAGTGGAACATGGAGCACAGTCCATTTGCTTCTAAACCTGAATTCTTTCTTATTGCCACCTTAAATTAAACTCTATTGCCTCCTTAAATGCCTGATGCTGAAGGCCTTGAACGCCATCCTGAGTCATTCAGATTTGAACATGTGGCTCAGATGGTCCCCTTCCTTTCCACTCTCAAATATCCTTTTAACAAATTCAAAATACTCTTGGGCCCATCCTTCATAAAGGCAGTAGGATTTTTTGTGTTTGTTGGTTGGGACAATACATTTAAAAAGCTGCTGTGAATTTAGCGAACCTTCCCAGATAGTGTTAGTGGTCAAGAATCTTGCCTGCCAGTGGAGTAGACACAGGAGACTTGGGTTCGATCCCTGGGTTGGGAAGATCCCCTGGTGTAGGAAGTGGCAATCCATTCCAGTATTCTTTCCTGGAAAATTCCATGGACAGAGGAGCCTGGTGCGTTAAAGTCCATGGGGCCACAAAGAGTCAGACACACACACACATGATTTCAGCAATGCTTTCATATCAATTGTTGACTTATTAATTCCAGCAGCATCTATTAATAGAAACATCTGAAAAACATTAGTATATGACCTTGAGCAGTCTATTACTGATTCTGTCTGTGGGCAATAGTTGGTGCACACAGGACTGGGGAAACAATTGCAATACATGTAGAGTTCTGCAAATGACCTGAGGTCCACGGGAGATTCATTGATGTGTATCACATATGTTTGTTTTTGCTGTTTAGTTGCTAAGTCGTGTCCGACTCTTTTGCAACCCCATGGACTGTAGCCCATCAGGCTCCTCTGTCCATGGGATTTCCCAGGCAAGAATACTGGAGTGAGTTGCCATTCCCTTTTCCAGGGGATCTTCCTGACCCAGGGCTCGAACCTGGGTCTCCTGTGTCTCCTCCATTGTCAGGCAGATTCTTTACTAACTGAGCCACCTGGGAAGCCCATCACGTATATTAATTGTCTGAAAATGAAGTCACCTGCATGCTAATACTCTATAGTTAAGTCCACTGAAAGAAGACATAGCATTTGGTTAACTAATTATTACTCACAGAAGCAGAGGGAGTTTAATTATTAAACTAATCTTTTCTCTTGGAAATAAGGACTTTTGATGGCTTGTAATTAAAATAAATATATTCTTGCTGTTTTGACAAGCCATTCATCTTTAACAAAAGAGAAAAAAAGCAAGAACGAAGCTGAACACAAAAACCAATTACCTGCCCCTCTTTGCAACAACAAGTGGCCTTTTGTGAAAATGATAGTGGTTCCTATGGATTAGCAATTAACCTTTTGTAAGGATTTATGGGGAACCCCATGGAGGCTCTCCCCTGGGGAAAATAATACTTAAATCCAGTAAGCTTTGTGGAATGTGTTTTTCCTTATTTTTGGAGACATTCTTTTCCCCTTACTGCACCTTCTCTCTCAGAATGCATTCTGAGAGGAGGCAGCGGGCAGTGCAAAAGAAAAATTCAGGGCATTTTGTAAAAAACTGAGAATTTCAAGGTGGTGACAGCAGGGCACTTAACCAAGCGTGAGGCCTTCCTGAGCCTGTGTGACTACATGCCTTGGAGCTGATGCTGGCAAAGAGCTTTGACCTTGCAAATGACAATGTTCTAAGTTACCTGTCTTTGTTAGTAGGCACTGATGACCTTGCAGTTGTAATCTGTTTTGCCTGATTTGGAGTTAGTCTTGTGGAGAAGGGAATTCTGAGGTAGTGATGGGAGGGGCCATTTCCCGGTGGACCTTATTCATAAAGATCTTAAAAGTAGAATTAAAAAAAAACAAAACTTTTTTACTTTGTGTTGGGGTATAGCCGATTAACAATGTTGTGATAGTTTCAGGTGAGAAGGGACCCAGTCATTTAAATGTAGACTTTCTCCAAATGTGGCTCTACCTGCAGTCTTATAGATGAGGGCAGGGGTGATAGAAGAAAACATTAAATTTGGGTCTGATATTTGGACCACATTGCTTGTAGTGACCTTTGGCTTAATGTTAAATGGAAATAAGCCATGTAATTTTATTGTAGGACCTTGTCATTGGGGTGGAACATGTAGATAGACTTAATTCTGGAATTTATAAGTAATACATAATTACCATTTTAGCATATATGCAACAATGCTATGATTATCCAAAAAGCCCCAATGATGTTTTATTGTAAAAATACTTCCCAAACCCTGGGGTCCTTATTAATCAGAAATTATTGATTTTGTTGAGTGAAAAAAGTAAGCTGCATAACAATGTATAAATATGCTACCTTTTGTGTAAGATCATTTTTGTGAATGTAGATTTATGCTTGAATATACATAAAGAAAATCTGGCAGGGTATAAGAAACTAAGAAACGTAAAGGAAATTGAACAGATGGAATTCAGGATGAGAAGGGGATTTTTTTTTTCAATGTTTATCTTTTAATTGTTTTTGCTGTTTAAAGTCATATAGTTTAAATGTATTAAAAATTAAATAATATTAACAAGCAAATGTAATTCAATGAAAGATAAGAAATCAATTATTCATGGCACTAGATTTTGGGGTTTAAAGTATTCATTTATTAAATACATGGAAATAAGTGATGGCCATTTGAAATATCCCATTTTGTCATTCTTCATGATCTGGTCCTTTCTTGACCTTCTTCGATGCTTGCTTTGGAATTTGCTTCTTATGTTTTTCTGAGAAATGCCATTGGGCCAGGGTACCTTCTTAATAAAAAATAGGTTTAGGAGATTCAGAGCTGGCTCATTTCAAAAGTAGAATTGATTGTTATTTAACATAGATCTAATCACGCCTAGTTTTGCCTCCACAGGGAGTCATGATATACAGCATTGACATTTAGAGTGAGAATGATGTTTAGAAGTCAAGACAAATTGCTTGAAATAAGAGAAAGGAGGAAATAGTATGATAGCTTTTGTATCATTCTGGTGGGAAAAATAAGATTGTGAATAGCTTATTCATGAAGAGTCCTCTTTAAGACTAATAAATCAAAAGGTTAGTTCTTTACCCATTCTTGAAAAATGAGTAAATGGCCTTCTTCCTTTTTTCTCTCCTGTGCCACTTCTAGATAAATCCTTGATTTTTTTAACCTTATCAAATTTCATCAAACTCTGTGAGGGACAGTCGATGTAGTGGATGCTGTGGTATGCCACACTCCATTCGAAACAAATATTCATTTCCTCATCTGTTGGAAATGCTGGAGGCCAACAGTTCTCATCTGAGTCTCTAAGACTTGCTCTCAGCTGAAGAGGGCTGCCTTGCCCCAGGTCACTTCTCCTTTCTAGGACTAGCCAAGTATGATTGAAGTGGACACGCTAGGTGTTTGGGAGAACACCACATCCCTGGCTTTTCGAGTAAAAACTGTCATAATGGGAGCAGGCCAACAGGAAGTGTCTAAAACGGCCCTTCTCTCTCACATCAGCCAGAATAGTGTATAAAAAACAGTATTACAGGGGTAGCTGTCACCCTCATGTGTGCGTGCTAAGTTTTCAGTTATGTCCATCTCTTTGTGACCTGATGGACGCCACCAGATTCCTCTGTCCATAGGATTCTCCAGGCAAGAATACTGGAGTGGGTTGCCATGCTGTCTTCCAGTGGGGTCTTCCTGACCCAGAAATCAAACCTGGGTCTCTTATGTCTCTTGCATTGGCAGGAAGATTCTTTACCACTGAGCCACCAAGGAAGACCCTGTGCCTATATTAATGATTAAAATGTGGCAAAAATGATGCTGATGTGTGACTTCCAAAGTTAGTATAGTAAAGGCCATGTTGGTTTCTTTTGGGGCACTCTCTTTGGGAGCCTTCAGTTGCCATGTAACCAGTCTGGCTATCCCGAGTCCACCATGTTGAAAGACTATTTGGAGAGATGGGTGAGAGAGAGGGAGAAGGAGAGGGAGAGAAATAGAGATAAAGAGTGAGTGGGAGGGCACTTCCTGGATGGTCCAGTGGCTAAGATTCCGTGCTCCCAACGCAGGGGACCTGGGTTCAATCCCTGGTCAGAGAATGGGATCCCACATGCTGCAGCTGAGAGTTTACATGCCTCAAGTAAAGGTCCCGCATGCTGCAATGATGATCCCATGTATAGCAACTAAGACTTGGCCCAGCCAAATAGATAAATGAATATTTTAAAAAGAGAGAGAGATTGAGATTGAGATTTGCCTGAGAAACCCTTGATGTTTCAGCCCCTAGCTACCTGAGTCATCCCAGCCCAGAGAGTAGATGTGTGAGTGAGAAAGCCTTTGTGATGACCCTGACCCCAGGCACCAATTGACTGTAACCACATGACAGACCCTGATTGAGAATTACCCAGCTGAGCCCAGCTGACCTCCAGAATTAGAATAAACTCAGTCCTGAATATTCATTGGAAGGACTGATGTTGAAGCTGAAACTCCAATGTTTTGGCCACCTGATGCAAAGAGCTGACTCATTTGAAAAGACCCTGATGCTGGGAAAGATTGAAGGCAGGAGGAGAAGGGGATGACAGAGGATGAGATGGTTGGATGGCATCAATGACTCCATGGACATGAGTTTGAGTAAACTCTGGGAGTTAGTGATGGACAGGGAGGCCTGGTGTGCTGCAGTCCATGGGGTTGCAAAGAGTCGGACACGACTGAGCGAGCAACTGAACTGAACTGAAATGCTTGTTATTGGTTTACAGCACTGTATGGTTTGTTACAAGTAGGTAACTGGAACATAGCTGCTGTGCCAGATATGGTATCTTTTGATGGAGGAGATCAATATGTCCTCAGGCACATGGCATGTGACCTTTGATCCAAGAAATGTGCTGATTTTTATCCTGACCAGAAAGACTTTGTATTTACTTAGGATGGACAACAATATACATTTATTGTTTGCCCCAGTCCTATTTTAACTTCCTTTCTTTTTGTCAAAATATAGTCCCAAAGGTCCTGGGTCATCTGGACATCCTGTGCAAAGTCCTATTGGCCCACTCTACTGATGACATCATTGACATACCAAATGGGCAAGAAATGGCAAGTACTTTGGAGGCATTGGTCCATTTGGGCTGCTGTAAAAAGATAACATGTGAAACTTGCCCGATGGTCCAGTGGTTACAAATCTGCCTACCATTGCAGGGGTCACAAGTTCAATCCCTGGTCATGGAAGATCCCACGTGCTGTGAGGCAGCTAAGCCTGTGCACCATAACTACTTAGCCATGGTGCCCTAGAGCCTGTGCTTCACAAGAGAAGCCACCACAATGAGAAGCCCACACACGTCAATGATGAGTAACTCCCACTCACTGCAACAAGAGAAAGCCGGCATGTAGCAACGAAGACCTAGCACAACCACTGAAAAAAAAATAAAAAGATACCTGAGATTGGTTGGCTTGTAAACAGCAGACATTTATTTCTCACTGAGGAAATCCTTGGCTGTCTTTTGAGACTCATTGGCTCGATTTTGATGGTATTTTGATTGGCCTGAGAAACACTGATAACCAGGTGCTCAGATTCCACAGAGAAGAGGATCTAGATTGCTGCACCAGATAAGCCACCTTGACCTTCAGAGGTGCTAGCCATGGGCAAGGGGATTCTAGAATGGCTAGTTGTAGGAAGGGGTATAAAGAGAAGGAGATTTGGAACTGGGACCTGCTTTAGTGATGGGGGCCATAGTTAATCACATTCATTATTATTTGGAAATTTACCCAAGGAAGAGTCCCAGTAGAATCCTGGAAGAGCTGCTCACAGGTTAAATTGTGTGAAACATATGAATCTGACAAGGGCTAGACTGTGGTGGATACTGTAATGTGCTGACCAGATCACTCTCTTCCAGGACTGAAAATTCATTCTCTCATCATGCTGGGGGTATTGGCAGCTGCAGTTTCTTGGCTGAGTTCCTAAGACTTGCCTTCAGCTAAAAAGAGGTGCTTTGCTCAAGATTACTCCACAACTCTTTACAGTGGTGGCTACACCTAAGGACTAGTTGATGCAGGGGTTTGATTGAAGTTCTGTTGCCCCAGGCCAACCCAACTCCAGAACTTCTTATAGGATTAGCTGAGGACTTTCTTGTGACTACATCACAATTCAACTTCTCTTTTTGACTAGTCCTGCTTTTTTTACTTTCTTATAGGTGTTGAAAATTCCCCAATGAACTTCCTGCATGGAAATCTCTTTTTCAAAGTCTGCTTCTTGGAGAATTTGATTTGTGACAGACAGAAAATACATTTATCAATTATGAAGCACATTTTAATGTTATTATATGTGTTTAGAGAATTAAGAATGGGAACGTACAAAGGAGTAAAAGAAAGAAGAGAAAAATTGGCCATAATATTTTTTTGTGAGTTCAGTTCAGTTGCTCAGTCGTGTCCAACTCTTTGTGACCCCATGAGCCGCAGCACGCCAGGCCTCCCTGTCCATCACCAACTCCAGGAATTTACTCAAACTCACTTCCATTGAGTCAGTGATGCCATCCAACCATCTCATCCTCTGTCGTCCCATTCTCCTCCTGCCTTCAATCTTTCCCAGTATCAGGGTCTTTTCAAATGAGTCAGCTCTTCGCATCAGGTAGCCAAAGTCTTGGAGTTTCAGCTTCAACATCAGTCCAATGAACACATCCAATGAACACTCAAGACTGATCTCCTTTAGGACAGACTGGTTGGGTCTCCTTGCAAGCCAAGGGACTCTCAAGAGTCTTCTCCAACACCACAGTTCAAAAGCATCAATTCTTCAGTGCTCAGCTTTCTTTATAGTCCAACTCTCACATCCATACATGACTACTGGGAAAACCATAGCCTTGACTAGACAGACCTTTGTTGGCAAAGTAATGTCTCTGCTTTTTAATATGCTGTCTAGGTTGATCATAACTTTTCTTCCAAGGAGTAAGTGTCTCTTAGTTTCATGGCTGCAGTCACCATCTGCAGTGATTTTGGAGCCCCCCAAAATAAAGTCAGCCACTGTTTCCCCATCTATTTGCCATGAAGTGATGGGATCGGTTGCCATGTTCTTAGTTTTCTGAGTGTTGAGCTTTAAGCCAACTTTTTCACTCTCCTCTTTCACTTTCATCAAGAGGCTCTTTAGTTCTTCTTCACTTTCTGCCACAAGGGTGGTGTCATCTACATATCTGAGGTTATTGATATTTCTCCTGGCAATCTTGATTCCAGCTTGTGTTTCCTCCAGCCCAGTGTTTCTCATGAAGTTCTCTGCATATAAGTTAAATAAGCAGGGTGACAATATACAGCTTTGACGTACTCCTCTTCCTATTTGGAACCAGTCTGTTGTTCCATGTCTAGTTCTAACTGTTTTGTAAGTAGATTTTGCTTTTATTTAAGGTGACTCAGGTGGTTAAGAATATGCCTGCAATGCAGGAGACCCAGGTTTGATCTCTGGGTTGGGAAGATCCCATGGAGAAGGGAATGACTACCCACACCAGTATTCTTGCCAGGAGAATTCCATGGACAAAGGAGCCTAGGAGGCTACAGTCCATGAAGTTGCAAAGAGTTGGACATGACTGAGTGACTAACACTTTCACTTTCAAATGATTTTATACTTACCATATTGCTTTTCAGCTAATAATATGATTTGGAAATCAGTATAAGACAGGTGCTTGAGGGTGAGCAACTGAAGTTGATTCTGGTTTATTAAAGAGCAAAAGAATTTATTGAAAGCTATTCCATAGTTCACAGAATTGTCAGAAAGTCTAGAGAATCAGGTGGCACTAGTGGTGAAGAACACGCTTGCCAATCCAGGAGAAGTGAGTGATGTGGGTTTGATCTTGGGTCAAGAAGATCCCCTGGAGGAGGGCACAGCAACCCACTCCAATATTCTTGCCTGGAGAATCCCATGGACAGAGGAGCCTGGTGGACTACACTCCATAGGATCGAAAAGTGGTACAAGACTGAAGCAACTTAGCTCTAGACAGCCAGGTTACAAAGAAGACAAACCAGAGAAACCAAGAGGACAAACCAGAGGACCAAGCCCATAGGTGTGGCTGCTCTGCAGGAGGAGTATGAGCCACTGTGGCCACCACTGGATAGTGGACACATTCTCCTCTGTGTCTTCTTCTTTGAATCTCTTGTGTCAAATCCAAAGCCCCAAATGAAGATGCCTGTCCATATCCCAGCTGCTAGGGTGTGGTAAAAGTGTGTAAATGGTCTTTTCATGATCTGGAAAGACATACAATAGCCAGTCTCTGTTTCCTAGAAGTTCCTTTTCCATCCTCCATCCTGTCTGTTAGAGGTTGTCCTCATATACATATACTTGGTGATCCCTGGCTCGCTGTTAACAAAGAGTGAAGCACCAAATGACTGACTGGAGACTGTGTATGTGAGTTGGGCTGGTGGACTAATTGATTTCATTGAGGGATTTCAATACTTCAACTTCTCTAGGTCTTTTCTCCTGGAAAAAAAAAATGTTGTTTGTTTGGGAGAAGAATCCACCAGGTTTCTGCTTGGGGACACATGAGTCTGGTTTCCAGAGCTCTGGGACTTGGCTGGGAGGTTTCTGCAGAAGAAAGGTGAATAATGGTCCTGCCTTGCGTCTGGCTTTAGTGGGACTGTTTGTTTCCATTTTAAGATGTTTATTCTGGGGACTTCCCTGGTTGGTCCAGTGGCTAAGACTGTGCTCCCAATGCAGGGGGCCTGGGTTTGATCCTTGGTCAGGGAACTAGATCCCACATGCCACAAACTAAAGATCCCGGTGCAGCCACATTAAAAAAAAAAAGATGTTTCTTCTGGTCTGAAGTAGTTTCCATATGTTATTTCTCCTTTATAGTAGATTATTTAAAATCTGGAATGGCTGTTGGATTTTATCAAATATTCTTCAGCATCTATTGATATGATCATATAAATTTTTTCCTTGATCTATTGAAAAAAGTTGAATTTTAGATTTCCTAGTAATGATCCATTCTTGATTTCCATGGACATTTTAGCTAATTAGGTAACACTTTTGGAAAGTCTGTGACAATGTATCTGTGTAACTACAGAGGCCAAAAAGAAGCCTCATCCCAAGGAGATTGAGCCCAGTGTACTGGCAAAGCATAGGCCCCAAACCCAGAGAGCTGTATCTTTGACCCTCCTTCTGTATCTTACTAATTGTATGGCTGTAGGCAATTTTTTTGATCCTCAGAACTTTGGCCTGTGAAATGGGTGTACAGAAATGAAATGTAACCCATGGGAATGTTTTGAGGATTAACTGAACTAAACTGCTGCACAGTCAGAGCTCAGTGAATGTTAGGGAAAAGATATTTTTGGATAAAATGAATACCTGCAAGAGTAGAGCAGCTTGGTAGTCATCAATGTCAAGACAGTTACAGAGACAGTTTTGTTACTTTGAGCTGAAGTTTGTTTCATATGAACTATGTTTCATATCAAATTGTTAGTACGCTGAGAAAATATTTCTCCTCTTTTTATTCACAACAAATTTTATTCCTAATGCTAGATGCATATTAAAATATATTTTTTAAATTAAATAAATTATATTTGGATGAAACTTTTCCTCATTTCTTTCTCCAGAAAAATTACTGTGGTTCCGAAGAAAGAAGATTGCAAATAAGTGGAATTTGAATATTAACTTTTTGGGGTGAATTTATTTTGCGTAAGCATTAAATCCAAGGGAAGGAACTGAAAGATAGACAGATGGATTCAATTCAGCTTAAATATAGATGCATTTTATATTATATGTGTATTTATGTATATATATTGAACTATATATAATATGGGTTATGTATAATATATATACACACACACTATAGATCTGTTAAGTTGGTGCAAATGTAATTGCGGTTTTGGACCATGAATTTTAAATCATTATAACTAGGCTCAAATACATATTTATTAATCAAAATAGGAAACAAACCATTAACAGTCAACACATTTTTGCCAATGAGAAATTAGTTTATTCCTGTAGCATAAAAACCCGTGCTTCAGGATTCAACGAACTCTTGGAAAGCATATTCTACCTCCTGCTGGTTGTGGAAATGTTTTCCCTTCAAAAAATTGTTGAGATGCTTGAAGAAGTGATAGTCAGTTGGCAAGAGCTCAGGTGAATATGGTGGATGAAGCAAATTCGTAGCCCAGTTCATTCAACTTTTGAAGCGTTGGTTGCATGATGTGTGGTTGGGCGTTGCCAGGGAGAAGAATTGGGCCCTTTCTGTTGACCAATACCGGCTGCAGGCTTTGCAGATTTTTTGGTGTATCTCATCGATTTGCTGAGCATACTTGTCAGATGTAATGGTTTCACTGGGATTCAGAAAGCTACAGTGGATCAGACCGGCAGCAGATCACCAAACAGTGACCATGACCCTTTTTTTGGTGCAAGTTTGACTTTGGAAAGTGCTTTGTAGCTTCTTTCTTGGTCCAGCCACTGAGCTGGTCGTCACTGATTATAGTATAAAGTCCACATTTTATTGAATGTCACAATCCAATCAAGAAATGGTTTGCCATTGTTGCATAGACTAAGAGAAAATAACACTTCAAAATGACGGTATTTTTGATTTGTGGTCAGTTCATGAGGCACCCACTTACTGAGCTTTTTCACCTTTCCAATTTGCTTCAAATGCCAAATGATCATAGAATGGTTGACATTGAGCTCTTTGGCAACTTCCCCTGTAGTTGTAAGATCAGCTTCGATAATTGCTCTCAGTTGGTCTTTGTCAACTTCCAATGGCCAACCACTGCACTCCTCATCTTCAAGGCCCTCGTCTCCTTTGCAAAACTTCTTGAACCACCACTGCACTGTATGTTTGTTAGCAGTTCCTGGGCCAAATGCATTGTTGATGTTGTGAGTTGTCTCCGCTGCTTTACGACCCATTTTGAAAATCATTTGAATTTGCTTTTTGTCTAACATTGTTTCCCTAGTCTAAAATAAATATAAAATAAACAGAAAGTAATAAGTCATTGCTGCTGCTGCTGCTGCTAAGTCGCGTCAGTCGTGTCCGACTCTGTGCGACCCCATAGACAGCAGCCCTCCTCCATCCCTGGGATTTTCCAGGCAAGAATACTGGAGTGGGTTGCCATTTCTTCCTCCAGGGCATGAAAGTGAAAAGTGAAAGTGAAGTCACTCTGTCGTGTCCGACTCTTCGCGACCCCATGGGCTGCAGCCTACCAGGCTCCTCCGTCCATGGGGTTTCCCAGTCAAGAGTACTGGAGTGGAGTGCCATTGCCTTCTCCGAATAAGTCATTAGCAAAAATAAAATAAAGTGAGAAATGTGCATTAAAATAATGTATAACAAAACCACATTTATTTAAGAATGTATTCCAACCCAAATTTTAGCAATGCAAAACCACAATTACTTTTGCACCAACCTAATATATAGCTCAATATATTACATATATATAATACATAATATAGATCAGTGAATTTGAACTTTGTCAATATGTGGCACATGCAGCATTTGTGAATGTGGCTGCAAAAACATACTCTTGATCTGTGTGCATATAACAGTAGTATACTTTATTATTTTTGTTTTAATTGACTTGCATAAATACAGATTTGCATCTTGATGAAATCAGCAATAAATTATGCAGCCTTTCTCATCTTTTCATGTCCTATTCTCTAATATAACTCGACAAATATAGATAGTGTTTACCATCTTTCGGGATGTGAGCAATTGCTTGTTTGTTTTGATGAAGGAAATAAATTATTTTCCCATAATATTAATGTAAGTCCCTAATCTCATTAGGTAAAGAATTTAAAAGACTCCAAAATGATTCAGGAATAGTTAATAGCATCTTAATTATCTCACATCATTTTAGGAAATACAAAATGGCCCTCTGGGGCGTACTTTGTCTTGGTAGAAATAATGACTGATGAAGGTCTAGGGAATGGCTGTGCAGTCATGTGGCAAATTCTTCAAAAAGAAATATACAGTGACTCAAGTCAGATATGTTGACTGGACTCTGGAAAAGGGACTCATTGGAGGTGAGATGGGAAAGTACTGGCTACCAGGAATAAGAGGGATAGAGGTTAGGGACATGTTGGAGAGGGTCAGTAGATGAACTGGCTTTCTCTTTAATAAAGCCATTCCCTGGGAGGAGTTTGACTTGCAGAATGAGGAGAAGGAAAGATTTGAGAAAAGACTGCCTAAAGTTGAATGTGGAGGAGGTGAGCCATGTCTTACTCGAACTCTGAGTCTGATAGACACACCATTAATGCCAGACACAATGGCTTTGGCATTGCTGCTCGTCACCACAAATATGCAGGCGCATGGCAGAAACCAAATGGCATATGAAAGAATGTCAGATTTCCAAAGAGGGCAATCAGACACAACAAGCAGAACAAGAATTGCCTGGTGAACTAGAGATGCTGCAAAAAATGGGAGAACAGTCAAAGTTTGGAGTATTTTTTTTTAATTTATTTATTTGTTTGGCTACATCAGGTCTTAGTTGTGGGATCTTCACTGAAGCTCTCAGATTCAGTAGTTGTAGTTGCCCTGAGGCATGTGGGGTCTTCTTTCTGAGACCCCACATCCTCTGCATTGGAAGGTGGATTCTTTTTTTAAAATATATTTATTTTTAATTGAATGATAATTGCTTTACAATATTGTCTTGGTTTCTCCCATGCATCAACATGAATCAGCATAGGCATACGTATGTCCCCTCCCTCTTGAACTTCCCTCCCACCTCCCACTCTCTTTAGATTGTTACAGAGACCTGATTTGAGTTCACTGAGATTTAGTCATATAGCAAATTCCCATTTGCTATCTATTTTACATATGGCAGTATATATGTTTCCATGTTACTCTCTTCATTCGTCCCACCCTGTCCTTCCTCCCTCTGCCCTTGTGTCTGTTCTGTGTGTCTGCATCTCCATCACTGTCCTGCAAATAGGTTCATCGTACCATCTTTCTAGATTCTGTATATATGCGTTAATATAGGATCTTTGTTTTCCTCTTTCTGACTTACTTCACTCTATTAGTAGGCTCTAGGTTCATTCACCTCATTAGAACTAACTCAAATGCATTCCTTTTTATGGCGGAGTAATATCCATTGTATATATGTCTCACAGCTTCTTTATTCATTCATCTGTCACTGGACATCTAGGTTGTTGGAAGGTAAATTCTTAACCACTGGACCACCAGGGAAGTCCCTAGAATATTTCTAAATTATGTTTTAATGCAATTCTTCAGAGTATTGCATTTGTAAACTTTATATTTGTGAGTGGTCTTAAAGAGGAAAGAGGTGGAGATTGGGAAGGATTATATGGAGAAAATACACGATGGATAAATTAAAATCTGTGATGACACAATCATGTATTTATAGGTTGTCTGTTGTAGAAAGAGCTTCCCAGGTGGCTCGGGAGTAAAGAATCTGCCTGCAATGCCAGAGACATGGGTTCGATCCCTGGGTCAGGAAGATCCCCTGGGGTAGGAAATGGCAACCTGCTCCAGTATTCTTGCCTGGAAAATTCCATGGACAGAGGAGCCCAGCAGGTCCCAGCAGGTGCAGTTCAGGGGATCCCAAAGAGTTGAACATGACTGAGCATACACACTCTATAGTAGAAAATGGAATCAGTGAAGTGGGAGACATGCTCAAAAATTTCTCCCCAAACTCAGAGGCATTTCTTCATATGAACTCTTTAGTTGTGGTATGTGAGATCTTAGTTCCCTGACCACCAATGCTCTCTGCATTGGAAGCATGAGTCTTAGTCACTGGACCACTAGGGAAGTCTGCAAAACTCAGAGGAAGAAGATAGAGACATGGACGTTGACTTAAGAGATAAAGGAAATGTAGAACAAAGGGAGAAAGAGAATAATTTCACAAGGAACAAATAGCATATGGAAAAGGAATAGTTTAAATAAATAACAAGATATTTTGCTTTTTAAGTGAATAAAGATTAAATTTATGGTTTACTGAACATGGGCAAAGATAGACTAATGAAAATAGACTAACAAAGTATAACCCACACAGTATTGAATCTAAGAGGGTTTCATACTTGGATTTTTGCAGAGATATCAATAGAAGTGTTTGAAGAATGACAACACTATTGCCATACGGTAGACAGAAACTGTAAGGTATACTTGATTCCAGAGAGTATAAAAAAGTACAAAAAAATCATCTTTAATCAATGAAATAGGCCAATCTAATGAAATGTTTGCATTTTAAGAGAAGAAAAAGAATATGATGAGCTTGTCAACAAGATAAAGGATTACTTATTAAGGAAAAAAGAGTAAGATTTTTCTTATCTGCCAATAATCAAAGACAATGGGGCAACTTGTACAGAATTTGGAGAGGATAAGATAGTGCATTAAGATCCTGATACTTGGCTTTTCCACTGTTTATGTGAGAAAGCAACAGAAAGACATTCTTAGACATGCTCAAGTTGTATACCCTTAACATACCCTTCCTGAAAGCAATTATCACCATATTCCAGGCAACTGAAAAATGAATCAAATGAAGAATCTGCCTGCAATGCAGGAGAGGTAGGTTGAATTCCTGGGTTGAGAAGATCTCCTGGAGAAGGAAATGGCAATCTACTCCAATATTCTTACCTGGAAAATCCCATGGACAGAGGAGCCTGGTGGGCTACAGTCTACGGGGTTGCAAAATAGTAGGACGTGACTGAGAATGAGAAAGAAATAGAAATTGTGAAATTCATGGTATAAAATGATTGGTGGCAAGTGATTAACTTAGTGATGCTTACATTAAATCTAAATAATTATTACCAATATACCTGCAGAAGGGCTTCCCTGGTGACTCAGATGGTAAAGAATCTGCCTGCAATGCAGGAGACCCAGGTTCGATCCCTGGGTGGGGAAGATCCCTTGGAGAAGGGAATGGCAATCCAGTCCAGTATTCTTGCCTGGAAAATTCCATGGACAGAGGAGCCTGGCTGGCTACAGTTCATGGAATCTCAAAGAGTCAGACACAACTAACACACAGCATAGCACACACATACCTGTAGAACAAAACAAACATTAAAAAAAAAAGTCTTTAAAGAGAATCATGTAATATATAAGTGTATTAATCAGGAATCTTCAGAGAAACAGAACAATAGGATGTGTGTGTGGTGTATGTGTGGTATATATATTTATGTGCTGTGCACATGATATTATAATATCATTATAATGGAAAGTTCCTTAATAACCAAGATCTGAAGGCAATGGCACCCCACTCCTGTACTCTTGCCTGGAAAATCTCATGGATGGAGGAGCCTGGTAGGCTGCAGTCCGTGGGGTCGCTAAGAGTCGGACATGACTGAGCGACTTCACTTTCACTTTTCACTTTCATGCATTGGAGAAGGAAATGGCAACCCACTCCAGTGTTCTTGCCTGGAGAATCCCAGGGACGGCGGAGCCTGGTGGGCTGCCGTCTATGGAGTCGCACAGAGTCGGACACGACTGAGGTGACTTAGCAGTTAGCAAAAGGAGAAATTTTATCCATAAAACTGGGAAATATTAGGGAGTGAACTGAAGGAAAGAAGTGTATACAGTGTATGCTTGCAAACCAGATCTCCAAATGTAGAGGTGGGAAGAGATGTTTCCAGTCAGCTTTGTGAGCCAGTACAAGATGCCTCTAGCACAACCTGTTCATGTGTGTTTACATGCTGCAATCTCACCTACTTTAATTCTCATCCATGCTTTGTTTGTATTTGCCTGATAGATCTTCCTCTAGTACTTTACTCTTCCTATATATTTTAAACAAAATAAAGTTTAAGTTTTTAAAATCTTATTTGAAATTCCTAACCATTTGACACACAAATTTAACCCATTTATACTTACTGGGTTAAATTTGGTCTTCTGATATTTTGTTTGGTCTTATATCTGATATTTTGTTTTATGATTATTGCCTTTGTACATCTGTCTTTCAAAAATATGGATTTCATTTCCTTTTTTTTTCTTCTTCTATATTCTTGAGCGTTTTTGAAATTTGTTCTCTCTAACACAGTTTTCTAGTGTCCTTTCTGCTTTAAACTATCTTCAGCATGGATTTAATTCTTCTACTAGAGTTTAAATTTTCTTGAGTTCTTTTTTTAAAATTCCACATGACTCTTTTTTTTGGTTGCATTTTTGCCCTCACCTTTTTTGGCTCCCTGATTTTGTTTTACAGAGGATTTTTTATTTTCTATCTATCTACCTACCTACCTACTTATCACCTGTGGATAGATGTGCAGTTACTTGCTATTTACCAACAAGTATTTTAAAAAATTCTTTCCATTTCTTTTGGAAAATCATTTTTAAATTATGCTTTTCTCTGAGCCTTTAGGGTAATATTATCTTTCCTTATGTTTCAGTGCCTTTTTATAGGCTTCAAATGTGAATCATAATTTTAAGGAAGCAAATCTTTGCATCATTTAATTAACTATTCCACCAAAACATTGCTTATGAATAATAAGATCTGTGATATTTTATGGCAATGGATTATGGGTCCCAAGTTAGAGAACTCCAAAGAAAGTACATTCTGTGTGTTTTTGAGGCCCCAGAAAAAGTTTTAAAATAATTTATGATCTCTAGAACTTATTTTCATCTACTGAGAAGACAGTCTAGGTATGAGGGATTATTAGAAACTTAAATAGATGAGAAATATTTGGTATAAAAATTGCCTCATTTTGGTAGTAATGTTTTATTAATTTAGAAAAATAAAATTTTATTAGATGTTTCTCAATACCCTACTAAAAGTTTAATATTTTAACCTTAATTCACAACACTGAGGGTTTTAACAACATAAAGAAATTTGGATATTTACAAATTGGTTTCATGGAGAACTCTCAAAAAAAGCAACGCTTATTCATAGTTGTCCTGCCTCTTTCTGCCTTTCTCAGGAACAGAGAATTTTAAGTGCATCAGCACCAGGAATTTATGAATATACAAATATCTATGATCACACATCAGACTTAGCAAAACCCTACAAAGTAGAACAACTTCGTATAAGATATTTGCAGGTTTCCAAATGTTTGTTTCTAAGTGTTCCTGTAGAGAAATATGAGAGATGTCTATTTTTACAGTCTTAGAAGGCACATGCATTTCAGGTACCGGGAGTGAGAAACACCTGCTGGTGTAGGAAGAGCCAGAGATATTTTATTTTGATTTCAGGCCAGCTATCAATACTTGCCAAGAGCACCTGTGCTGAGAATTAGTCAGTTTCTACTCTCAGACACCCTGTTGTGTGATTCTCTGCAATGGTAACTCCTTCTGGCTGGAGTGTGCAGGCAGTGTGTGCTTGATTAATGGACTTAGATATTAAGATACATTCCTATACATCTGAAGGAATTTCTGCTAATGTGGTCTAGGTGAATGTGACCCAGAAGTTCCTCTTAATTCTCTGCTTTGGTGTAACTCAGTGTCTAAAGTGGCAGTGTGCTTTGAGGACAGAACAAATGGACTTCAGTCCTGTAGATCTAGACTGAGGTCCATCATTGCCTTAATTAGCCATGTGACCTTGGGAGGTCATGTAGCTATCATTCATTAAGCACTTTGCCTCCAGTCAGATTCCCCAGAAACAGACCCTGTGGTGAAGATCACCGTGTGCTTCATCAAGGGTTCAGAAAGACAGCTATAGAGAGTATTATGAAATAAAGAATTTATTATAGGGTTGAAAAGTGGAACGACTGAGAAATTATAACCAGGAGCCGTTTTTTCTGGGTCTCTGTTGTTTTATCTGTAAATTTGAGATAATAAAACCTTCCATGCTAAATAGCGCAGAGTAGGTGCTCAAAAAAGTAAATTTCCTTCAACAGGTAAAGCGAGTTCTAGGCAAAACCATTAACTACGTCAGTGGCTCCCAGAATCTCATTTTACAGACTGACACAGTAACTTTAAAAAACGCAGCAGAAACTAACACAACATTGTAAAGCAATTACATTGAAATAAAAATTTCAAAAAACGGGGAAAGTTATGAGTGGGTGCCAACTTTTAATTTTGCCAAATTATAACATCAAATAAGTACTTATTAGCTATGATCACCATCATTTCATAAAAAAACACAACAGTTTATTTATTTATGTCTGTGCTGGGTCTTTGTTTCTGTGCATGAGTTTTCTCTAGTTGCTAAGAGCAGGAGCTACTCTCTAGTTGTGGTGTACAGGCCTCTCTTGCTGCAGAGGAAAGGCTCTAGGGCATGTGGGCTTCAGTAGTTGCGGCACTTGGGCTCAGTAGTTGTAACTCCTGGACTCTAGAGCACAGGCGCAATGGTTGTGGCACATGGGCTTAGTTGCTCCACGGCATGTGGGATCTTCCTGGACCAGGGATTGAACCTGTCTCCTGCATTGGCAGGCAGATTCTTTACCACTGAGCCATCAGGGAAACCCAAGAAACAACATTTTAAAACCCCAAAATGTAAGCCATTCATTATCATCAACTTAACAATAATGATGGACCATGTTGTCAGTTTAGCTTTATTGTGACATGATCCTTATTTTTCCCCTTATACCACACAGGTCAGTGAACAGTGTCATGGGCAGTGGGCAGGCTGGTACACAGGTATGTGTTTTGAGGAAGAATTGAACTAAGTAGCAACTGAATCGGAGAAGGCGATGGCAACCCACTCCAGTACTCTTGCCTGGAAAATCCCATGGCCGGAGGAGCCTGGTAGGCTGCAGTCCATGGGGTCACTAAGAGTCGGACACAACTGAGCGACTTCACTTTCACTTTTCACTTTCGTGCATTGGAGAAGGAAATGGCAACCCACTCCAGTGTTCTTGCCTGGAGAATCGCAGGGATGGCAGAGCCTGGTGGGCTACCATCTATGGGGTCGCACAGAGTCGGACACGACTGACGCGACTTAGCAGCAGCAGCAGCAGCACATCCATGCTTTAGTGTTGCCTGTGGCTGCTACAATCCTGAAATAGCAGAGCTGAGTAGTTGCAACAGAGGCCATATGGCCCACAAAGTCTGAAATATTTATTTTCTGGCCCTTTACAGAAAAAGTTTGCGAATTCCAGGAGTGTATTAGTTTGCTTGGGTTGCCATACAAAGCTATAGAGTGGGTAGATTAAACTATAACAATTTCTTGTCGCAAATTCTGGTGGTTAGAAGTCTAAGATCAAGATGTCAACAGGGTTGGTTTCTTCTGAGGCTTATCTCTTTGACTTATAGAGGGTTGTCTTCTCCCTGTGTCCTCACATGGTCTTCCCTTTGTATGTGTCTGTGTCCACCTTTCTTCTTTTAATAAGGATGCCAGTCATATTGGATTAGAGCCAACCTTTATGACCTCATTTTAAATTAATTATCTTTTTAAAGACCCCCAGATATATTCATACATACCCAACCGAATCCAGAGTTCCAGAGAATAGCAAGGAGAGATAAGAAGGCCTTCTTCAATGAACAATGCAAAGAAGTAAAGGAAATAAATAGAATAGGAAAGACTAGAGATCTCTTCAAGAAAATTGGAGATCTCAAAGGAACATTTCATGCAAGGATGAGCACAAGAAAGGACAAAAATGGCAAGGACCTAACAGAAGCAGAAGAGATTAAGAAGAGGTGGCAAGAATACATAGTAGAACTATACAAAAAATGGTCTTAATGACTCCAGTAACCATGATGGTGTCGTCACTCACCTAGAGCCAGACATCCTTTAGTGTGAAGTCAAGTGGATCTTAGGAAGCATAACCACAAACAAAGCTAGTGAAGGTGATGGAATTCCAGCTGAGCTATTTCTAATCCTAAAAGATGCTGCTGCTGAAGTGCTGCACTCAATATGCCGGCAGTGGCCACAGGACTGGAAAAGGTCAGTTTTCTTTCCGGTCCTAAAGAAGGGCAATGCCAAAGAATGTTCAAGCTACCGTACAATTGCAGTCATTTCACACGCTAGATTATGTTCAAAATCCTTCAAGCTAGGCTTCAGCAGCATTTGAACTGAGAACTTCCAGCTGTACAAGCTGGATTTAGAAAAGGCAGAGGAACCAGAGATCAAATTGCCAACATTCATTAGATTGTAGAGAAAGCAAAGGAATTCTAGAAAAACATCTATCTCTGCTTCATTGTCTACACTAAAGCCTTTGACTGTGGATCACAACAAACTGGAAAATTCATAAAGAAATGGGAATACCAGGCCACCTTACCTGTCTCCTGAGAAACTTGTATGCAGGTCAAGAAACAACAGTTAGAACCAGATATGGAACAACTGATTCTTTTAAAATTGGGAAAAGAATATGACAAGGCTGTGTATTGTCACCCTGTTTATTTAACTTATACGGGGAATGCATCACGAGAAATGCCAGGCTGGATGAATCACAATCTGGAATCAAGATTGCTGGGATAAATATCAACAACCTAGATATGCAAATGATGCCATTATAATGTCACAAAGTGAAGAGGAACTAAAGAGCCTCTTGATGAGGGTGAAAAAGGAGAGTGAAAAACCTGGCTTAAAACTCAACATTCAAAAAACTAAGATCATGGCATCTGATCCCATCACTTCATGGCAAATAGAAGGGGAACAAGTGGAGCAGTGACAGATTTTGTTTTCTTGGGCTCCGAAACCACTCTGGATGGTGACTATAGCTATGAAGTTAAAAGATGCTTGCTCTTGGAAAAAAAGCTATGACAAACCTAGACAGTATATTAAAAAGCAGAGACATTACTTTGCCAACAAAGGTGCATCTAGTCAAAGCTATGGTTTTTCCAGTGGTCATATATGGATGTGAGAGTTGGCCTATAAAGATGGCTGAGCTCCAAAGAATTGATGCTTTTGAATTGTGGTGTTGGAGAAGACTCTTGAGAGTCCCTGGGACTGCAAGGAGATCAAACCAGTCAATCCTGAAGGACATAAGCCCTGAATATTCACTAGAAGGACTGATGCTGAAGCTGAAACTCCAATACTTTGGCCACCTGATGCAAAGAGCTGACTCATTGGAAAAGACCCTGATGCTGGAAAAGATTGAAAGCAAAAGGAGAAAGGGGTGGCAGAGGATGAGATGGTTAAATAGCATCACTGACTCAATGGACATGAATCTGAGGAACTCTGGGAGATAGTGAAGGACAGGGAAGCCTAGTGGGCTATAGTCCATGGGGTTGCAGAGCAGGACATAACTTAGGAACTGAAAAACAACCACAATGGGGTGAACTGATAATGAATCAAAACAGTATGTTAGAGGGAAAAATATGTCTATCTTCAAGTGCAAAATAAAACAGCAAAACCAAAAGCTGTAAACACAACCTCCGTTTTTTTGGAAATACTGTTCTGAGCTGTTGTCTGTGAGAACTTTGGCATCTTGATCTTTATCTTTAAATCAAGGGAAATAGAAAATGTACAAGATAAATTACTCACAAATGGTGGGTTTACATTAATTCCATGGATCTCTGCCAGCACCCAAAGTCCATTTAGCAAGTTGGCAAGGATTCTTATAATGGTAGATGTGGACACAAAAGAATCAAGCAAAAGGTACAGTTTGCTGTGTCTGGGGAAAGAATTCTTGGGCCAAAAAGCCAGAAAAAGAAAAACAAGAATGACTCAGTCTCCAGTGGCTAGTTTTCTTCACAGTCTTGAAGAAGAAAATGATCCAAATACATTAGGAATGAGCCATTGTAGTGGTTCTCTAAGTCTGGTACCCAAAGCACCAGATCCACACTACCTGGGACTTGTTAAAAATGCAGATCCTCAGGTTTTACCCCAAAATAACCAAATTAGGAACTCTGGGGGTACACTTTGTGTTTTAACAAACCTTCTGGTGATTCTGATGCAATCCAAAGTTTGAGAACCACTGAGCTATTGAATTCACTCACATTCAGAATGAAATCTTTAAGCTAAGAATTGCTGTATCAATTAGGATAAGGTTCAGCAGTTGCTTGTAAAAGAAAACCAACATAACAGTGTCTTAAATAAGATAGGCTTTTTTTTCCCCTTGTACATAGAGAAAGTGCAGAGGTAGGAATTTAGAACTGATTGTGTGGTTTAATGATCATCAAGGACCTACATGCCTTACATTTTTTTGTCTACTAAAATGTCTGCTTTCATAGTCAAAGTGACTCATGGTTCAAAGTGGCTGCTGGAATTCCTGCAGTTACATCAGTTTTTCTAGACAAGAGGTAGAAAGCAAGGGAGGAGAGAAAAAGTTACATCTCCTAGAAGAATCAGACTTCTTTAAGAAGCCTTCCTGGAAACTCCACCCAACAAGTTTTTCTCATATAATATTCACTAGCTCTGGTGGAGAGAGAGGCCTGGAAATCTTCCTTCTGCTGGTCACATTGGCCCATGAAATAAAATTGAAGTTCTTTTAGTAAAAAAGAGGGAAGTGAAAATTGGAAGAAGATAGTGGCTCTCTTTCTCCTTCCTTTCTAGAAAGGTGATCAAGATTTGAGCAGATATATTTGGAGACATTTTTGGGGAGAATGGCAGACTTGAATTTGGGCAAGCCAGATCAAAAGAAGGGAGGATGGTACCTGAAGAATTTTGCTACTTTTGAAGGGGTTTTGTGTTTAGATGGCTTCCTTTTGCAACTCAAAGGAAAGCCCTAGCAGTGAGAACCTTAAATGTTTACATTATACATTGAAGTTTCCTTCTGCAACTGACCCAGGTCTTCAATAAAGAATGATGAAAATACTGTACTGGCATACTTTGTGTTGGTGGTCTTGGAGAGAATGACAGACACTGCAATAAGGGAAAGAGAAGGGTTTCAGGGAAGACAGACTTGAGTGACCATTATGTACCCACACACTTGTGGGCAAAGTGTGCAACACATTCCTCCTAAGGTACATGAAATAATTTCAGATAGTACACAAAAATAACATCAATTGCACCTAAAAAGTACTTAACTCGCTTGAGTCAGTTGAAAATCACAAACTTTGCCCTTCCACTTTTCCTCCTTTTTTCTGTTTGGTACATGGGTGTGATATCTGGAGCTCCAGCTGCCATTTTTTGACCATGAGGCAACATTATGAGGATGGAAGCCATATGCTAAGGACAATGCTGTAAAAAGAAAGCAGAAGCTTACTTTCATAATGTATATCTACTTTTAGCCTCAGTCTGTCTGCCTCTGGTCATCTTCTATGTGTGAGAAAAATAAACTCTTAATTCATTTAAGCCACTCTTAATATTTTAGGGATTTGTTCTTAGCTGCTGAATATAATTCCTAACCAATGCAGAACCATCTTTTGCTATTTAGGACTGTTATATGCTTGTAGGCACATTAATCACTGCCATAATTAATGTGAAAAACTGCAGTGCTTTTATTAAGGGAAATTAAGCTCTAACTTTAAGCTAATAATATCAATAATAGGTGTTTGTAGTATGTTCTGAAGATAGCTGTAGTCTGTCATTACCCTAGTAGGAGATGACATTTCCAGTTACAGCCAGGATCTTGGTGGCAGCTGCAGGATCATTGCTCTCTGATTTTCTAGTTGTTAGAGAGTCCAAATGAACTTGGGCGAATTGGTAATAACACACTACATTTGAGAGGCTTTCGTGCATAAAATGATTTGTTTAGATAAAAATTTTGCTTGTCAAGGTGAGAAGCAGGCCACAGGAGCACTTTGAATAGAGATATACAACAAACTGAGTGGGAGTCACAATGTGATGAGAGAGATCATTATATGTATCCTACCCATGGCCAGGTTTCTTCTTCGCAGAAAGCAGTGGAGATGAGCTCAAATTGCAACAGTGGGTGGAGAAGGATGGGAGGACTTTTCTTCTACTTCTCATCAAATGCATCTCATGGTCACTCTTGCCTCCAGGGTAGCAAAACCTGGTTATTGAGTAAAGTGTGTAAGCAAATGTTACTCTTTCTATGTACGAGGCACAGATATCAATTCAGAACACAAACTGATATACGATATATGGGTGCTTATAACATTTCACAGCAGGAGGGGAGGTCAGAAAAAGAAAGTCTAAATGGCTGCCTAGGGGGTGACAAGGAATACAAGATTGAGAAACACCAATGTATCTAGTGTGCTAGACCACATCAGTGGTCCCAATTCTTCACTCCGTGATCCCATGTCTTTTTTTTGTTGTTGTTAAATGTCTAATTTAATTTACTTTTGGCTGCACTGGGCCTTCGCTGCTGTGCTGGTTTTCTCTAGTTGTGGCGAGCAAGGGCTGCTTCTCTAGTTGCGTTGCATGGACTTCTCATTGCAGTGGTTTCTCTTGTTGCGAAATAGAGGCTCTAGGGCTCACGGGCTTCAGTAGTTGTGGCACATGGGCTCCATAGTTTCAGCTCGAGGGCTATAGACCACAGTCTCAGTAGTTGTGGTGCACAGGCTCAGCTGCCCTATGGCGTTGTGGAATCCTCCCGGAGTAGGGATCGAACCCATGTCCCCTACACTGGCAGGCGTACTCTCAGCCACTAGAGCACCAGGGATGTCCCCCATTTCTTTTTTTTTTTTTTTTTTTTTTTTGAGGGTTAACAGCTTAATTTAATCTTTACGATTCCTCCGAGGAACATTGAGAATCAGAAAGGCATTTAGAAAACATTATCTGCACACATAATTTTTTCCCCACTTGATGTTTTTTTCTGGAATGGTCATACCCATTCCTGACACACCTTGCATAGAGGCTCTTGCTACATTTCTTGACTTTGGGTTTTTAGCTGCATCATTTGCTTTGGCCAGTGGGATTTTAGAGCTGGGGATGTGCACAGAGGTTTGCACCGTGCTTGTATAGTTAGATTGTCCTCTTGCATCCCGGTGATCTTGAAACAACTGTCCCTCTGATTTAGGCCCCTTAACAAACTTGAGTGGAACCTGTAACCTGGAGGCATCCAGCCAGTTGCAACCTAGATGAACCAACCCACACCCAGTTAAAGACCCATGAACACAGGAATAAAAGCTTATTTTTGTAAGCCACTGAGATTTTTAGGGTGGGTGGTGGTGGTGGTGGAATTCATTCTGCAGCATTATTATGGTAATAATTGCTTGATTCATCCAGGGGTCCCCCAGGGGAGTCCTGATCCCTCAAACAGTCAGTTCCACTTTAAAATTTGGAGCCCATGACAACAGAATTAATCAAGCCTTAGTTTATTCATTTTAATTTTATAATTCCTTTTTGATTATTTTTTGATGTGGATCAATTTTTTTTAAGTCTTTAAAGAATTTGTTGCAATATTACTTCTGTTTAATGTTTTGGTTTTTGGCCCCAAAGTGTGTGAGATCTTAGCTCTCCAACTGACGATTGAACCCACACCCCCTACATTGGAAGATGAAGTCTTAACCACTGGACCACCAGGGAAGTCCCCAGTGAAGTGAAAGTTGCTCAGTTGTGTCTGACTCTTTGCGACCCCATGGACTGCATAGTCCATGGAATTCTCCAGGCCAGAATACTGGAGTAGGTAACCTTTCCCTTCTTCAGGGGATCTTCCCAACCCAGGGACTGAACCCAGGTCTCCCACATTGTAGGCAGATTCTGTACCAGCTGAGCCACAAGATAAGCCCTGAGCCACAAGGGAAGTCCCCAGGCTCTACTTTAAATTAGACAGAATCATCACTTCTGGTGTAGAATCTGCCTTGGAGTATTTTCGCCTCTATTTCTAGGTCCGGTCTGGATTCCATTGGTGGCTGCCACTAATTGGATTGCAGTGAACTATAATTTCATGAGGGTGTTTTGGATGCTTTGTGGCTTTTGCTGGCTTCCTATTTATCTTTGGATGCTTTAACTCCTGCTTTGTCCCAATATTCCTTTAAAGACATGATTTAGTTATGTTTTCATTCCATTCCCTCTGAGATTGGAAGGCTTTCTGGCTGGTGTGGGAAACCAAGGACTTTGGGTTAATGAGGTTATCCAGTAATATTTGTAAGTGAGATATGAGCTTTTACTTTAATTAATTAAGCATTATTCGGTCTGAGCTCTTTTTTTCCCTTGCTGTGAGCAGGATGTGAAGTGAAAATCAGTTATTTGCCAGGATTCTTTTTCTTCTATGTCTTCAAATGTATGTAAATATCCTAAGACTTGGCTCAGTATAGACAAAACAGTTTTGCTTCAGATGTTTTTGGATGTCACATAGACACAACCTCATTATAGCATCTTTGAAGAGTCAATTTCAAGAAACACTTCAAAGGAATTGCTGATGCATTGGCTTCTAAAAAGAGTTACTATTTATCACAAAATTTTATGGCCTTAAAATATTTTGTGTGCAGTAGAGAAAAATATCATTGAGATAGATTATATTTAAAAATGCAATCAGTGAGTAGTCAAATGAACAAATGTATTTAAACCCTAGCCAATAAAACACAAGAGCATGATATATTGATTTTGCATTTCCTTCTGAGCACGATTATGACATAAAAGAAAATTCTCAATTAAATTAGAAATCACAATAACTATAATTTATGACTGAGTTCATGTCATGAAAATGAAAGCATGGAGTCACAGAAGAAGGAATGGTATTTGCATATCACTGATAATTTTTAAAGTGTAAGATCACAAATAACCTTCACTTTATCTTCTTTCAGGTTTTATATTAAGAAGCCAAACTTTTCTTATTGCCTAAATGTTTCTCTTGCAGTGAGATGTTAGAGAACCTTATTTGTTTGTGAAATTGTTACACTGGAGCTTTCTACCCTGCAGGCCAGTGTTTCCATCTCCCAGCCTGTATTGGCACTACTGTCCAGTATTTTACTATTAAAAGGGACTTCCCTGGTGGTCCAGTGGTTAAAACTCTGTGCTCCCAATGAAGGGGGCATGGGTTTGATCCCTAGTTGGGGAACAAAGATCTCACATGGCAAAAAGAAATGTGGCCCATCAACCTGCAGCATTGGACTCACTTGGAAGTTTGATAGAAATGCAGAATTTCAGGCCCTGCCCTGGACATACTGGAGAAGGGGAAGACAGAGGATGAGATGGCTGGATGGCATCACCGACTTGATGGACATGAGTTTGAGCAAGCTCCGGGCATTGGTGATGGACAGGGTAGCCTGGCATGCTGCAGTCCATGGGATCGAAGAGTCAGACAGGACTGAGTAACTGAACTGAACTGAACTAAAAGGATTCTTATGCATATGCAGTGAGAAGTGCTAGAATCTACCTTTCCTTTGGTTGTCAGAACTAAGAAGTTTGCTTGTGATTGTGGGCCATTAACCACATTACCTGTTTGGTTCCGTCTGTGCTCCTGGGCCCACCCATCCTTATATAAGGCTGTCTTTAAATGTTGAGTGCACTGAGACAAAAAGCTCAGCCACAATCTTTGATCTTCATGGCCCTTAAACAGAGAGAGAGAGAGAACTTGGACTTGGCTCTAGTTCCCTGAAGGAGGTCTGCTAGGTGGGAGAGAGAATGACCCCCTGACTACAGATTACTTTGTGTAGGGGAAAACTTGGTGTGTGTGGACTTGGCTTGGGGTGGGGGGTTCTGTGTTGCAGCTGCCACATGGGACCATCCTGATCACTGTGGGGCCCAACTTCCCTTGCAGGGCCAGCTGTCCTGAGGAGGAACTGGCAGGGGAGACCCCCAGGGTCTCTAGGGGCTGAGGCATTCTTTTAAAGAGCTGAACTTAAGACACAGAGCTGAATTTCAACTCAACTTGAGCCTTTTGGCCCTCACCATGAAACAAAACTCAAAAAAAAAGTGTCTCATTTATTGACCACTTACTATGTTCCAGGGGCTTCCCTGGTGACTCAAGGGTAAAGAATCCGCCTGCAGTGCAGGAGACGTGGGTTCAATCCTTGGGTCAGGAAGATCCCCTGGAGGAGGGCATGGCCACCCTCTCCAGTATTCTTGCCTGGGAAATCCCATGGACAGAGGAGCCTGGTGGGCACAAAGAGTCAGACATGACTTACTAACTAAACAACAACAGCTATGTTCCAGACACCAGGCAAACTGCCTGTGTATATCATCCCTTTCATTTTGCATCCTTCTGAGAGGTTGCTCTTCCTATTGTCATTTTATAAATGAAGAAACTAAAGCTCAGAGAGGTTATTTGGTTGTTCGAGAGCCATTGGCCCATAAGTGATAGAGTAGGATTTGGGCTTCGGATGGGTCTGATGTCAAACCCAGGCTCTTCTTATGCCATAAAGAAACAAGTACCGGCTGTTGTCCGAGCAATGAAGTAAGGGTTAGGGCTTCAGGGTTTGTGGATAAGGTTGTCCCCCACACAAGGATGATAGTCGAGAGGGATGTGAAATGAATTAACGGTAAACACAGTGCCCAGTGCGTTCCTTCTTCAGTCCTTGGAACTGGACTTCTCTTGTCTGTGTGTCTGCATGTGAAAGTCCAAGAGGGCTTACACTCTAGGTACACAAACCCCTCCAGCCACTGGAGAAGGAGCCAGGTGCTGCTTTGGCTTCTTGTCTCACAGTGTGGGACGAGATGTAGGATGTAGGAAGAGGCCCATCACTCATGGGCACAGAGGAGAAAGAGGAAGGGGCCGACTGGCTCCTGCCTTTATTGCAGAGCCCTGCTGACTGGTGAAATGTGCCCACAGACCTTCTCTAGCTGTCACTATCCAATCAGCAAGTCCTCTCCTCATGGGACTGGCATGAACAGAAAGGGCAGAATTTTAGGGGAGAGAGTCAAGTGTCCGACTCCCTTAAAAGTTCAGGTGGGGGACTTCTCTGGTGGTCTAGTGGCTAAGACTCTGAGCTCCCAATGCAGGGAGCACAGGTTCAATCCCTGGTCAAGGAACTATATCCTACATGCCACAACTAAGGCCCACTGCAGATAAATAAATAAAAAATAAAAAAGTTCAAGTGGGACTTCCCACTTGAAGAAGAAGACTCTGTGCTTCTTCTGTAGGGGGTGTGGGTTCAATTTCTGGTTAGGGAACTAAGATCTGCATGCCATGAGACACAGCTAAAAAATAAATCATGTGCTCTACCCCGAGAAATGTTGGTTCCAGTTGGAAAGCACTCAGTGGGGTATTGGAACTTGCTGGTGCCAGCTTGCAGGAACCAATGTATCTGTCTTTTCCCAACTCTGCATCTGTGGATGTCATGATGGTAGTGTTTACACCGTGGAAACTGGTAAATGCTCCACACCAGGGCATCCTCTCCCTGGAGAGCCAGTTGTTAAACACTTGCCAGCACACCTCTGAGAGCAGGTGCATACAAACACAAAAGATCCAGAGTAATTCATCCATAAGTTATACCTAGCATTCAAGTGAAATCCTCTCCCATATGTAGCAAGAGAAATTTCTCAAACGGTTTTCTAAGCTCTGGCAACCAGTCTTCTGCTTTTTTTTCCCTTCAAAAATAATTCCAGTGAGTTCAGAGTTTGTAATGATGGAAATTGATGTGGATGATCCATCAGGCATTGAAAGGAATTGGAACAGCGGTTATCCCATTGGAGCCAGGCTGTCACACTGCAGCCCAGCTCAGAATCCCCTGGGAGGCTTGTTAAAACTCAGATGGCCAGTCTTCACCTTCAGAGTTCCAGATGCCATAGCTCTGGGCTGGAACTTGAGAGTTTGCATTTCTAGCATGTTCTCAGGGGATGCTGCTACTGCTGCTCTGGGGACCACCCTTTAGGCTTTGACACCCACTGGGTTAGAGTCAGGGACAGCTTCCAAAGCATCTCAGTGAGAATGTGAGTGAGGCCAGGGTTAGAAGAGGGGAGGGATCTGACAGCAAAAGGAAGGAGTGAAAGAAGCATCGTAGTTTTTATTTATTTTTATTGGAGTATAGTTGCTTTATAATGCTGTGTTAGTTTCTACTGTCCAGCAAAGGGAATCCGCTATATGTATACATATATCCCCTCTTTTTTGAATTTCCTTCCCACTAAAGAGCGCTGAATAGAGTTCCCTGTTCTTTGAAGCTTCTCGTTAGTTATCTATATTATACATAGTAGTGTACATATGCTAACCCCAGTTCATCCCCTCCCTCCCTTTCCCCCTTTGGTGTCCACACGTTTGTTCTCTACATCTGTGTCTCTATTTCTGCTTTTCAAATAGGTTCATCTGTACCGTTTTTCTAGATTCCATATATATGTGTTAATATACTATCCTTTTCTCTTTCTGACTTACTTCACTCTGCATAACAGTCTCTAGGTGGAAGCACCCCATTTATTAAGTACCTACAAAGTGCTGGACATTAAGTGTAAAGTACTTTAGATATATTGTTTTCTTTAGCATCCTCTCTCCTGAGTAAATGCATTCAGAGTGGATGTCATGGAAACAAACACAAAGATGTTGGGGAATGACCCTTTACTCCACTGCGGAAAACTGGAGATGCCAGAGATAAGGAAGGAGAAATTAGAGTTTCCTTCTTCTCTTGATTCCTGAGCTTGGGTAATTATATCAATCTGTTTGAGATGGGCAAAACACAGAGCAGAAGTTGAAGAAATGTGCTTTGTTTTGAATGTCAGCCAAAGGGAGGATGGTTATTCCAATTTCCCAGTGTCTGCCTCATCCCAAGGCAGCCATTCCCAGGCAGAGCAGGTGCCTTGCCAAGGAAAGGGTGGGAGGAGCAGCAAACCTGGCACCTTGAAGGGCATCCTTTTAAATCACCACTGCGCTTGAGCCTTATGCTATTCCTTTTAATTTTCTTGGTACTATAATTGTAAATGAAAAGCAATATTGCAACACATCCAATTATAACCAGATTCTTGTTCCCTAGGACTCATCAAAGAGGAAAAAAAATGAATTTATAGCTGTGAGAAGTCATTAATCTCTGCACTTATGGCTCTCCACATGATTATAGAGCAGCTGCAGCACTGAGACTCTCTCCCTTGCTCTCCTTTCTCCAGTGATGCTCTTTATCAAGTCCCAGCTGAGCGTTTTGTTATAAATTAGACCTGAAACATGGACTTCATAAGCACCTTGGTTAGGAGTCACTAAATAAGATTTCTTCTTTGGTCTCCTACCCTGGGATCATCCTTCTTTTCCAGTGGGATTTCTCATTTGTGTGAAACTTTTCTTTGATAGTCAGAAGTGGTGTTTATTTGGGGGGAAGCAGAAAGGAGGCAAAATGACCTTGGAAAATGGGGAAATGAGGCATTTTGTGGTTTTACTGCATGAAAGATTGCTCTTCTGGATTTATTAGGAATCAACTACAAGTCACACTTCTCTTCCTTATCTATATTCCTTATATATCATTTCTTCTATGTTCTTTCTGTTACTTCATGTAAGTTAATACTTATACATGAATGCTTAATGTATTATCACTTAATACTTCATGTATTAATACTCAGTACATTAAAATTTAATGTATTAGTTATCTTTCACTGCATGCCAATACTAGTATGAACTTAAGAGCTTAAAACAACTCACACATATGATCTTACCATTTCTTTGGCTGAGGAATCTGAACACAGCTTGACTGGGTCTTCTGTAAGGCTGCCATCAAGGTGTTAATTGGGGCTGTGGTTTCATCTGCAGCTCAACTGGGGAAGAATCCATTTCCAAGCAAGTTGTTGGAAGAATTTAGTGCCTTGCTATAGGACTAACGGTTTCAGTTTCTTATCTTCAGTTCCTTCAGAGGCAGCCAATATTCTGTTCAACACAGAGTTTCCCAACACAGTCACTTGTTTCCTCTGTGCCAACAAAGGAGAGAGAGATGCCAGCAAGACAGGTGCTGAAAGCTTATGTAATGTAATCATATATAGCATGTCGTCTTTGCCATATCCTTTTTTTTTAAGTTGGAGTTTTATATTTGCTTTACAATGTTATGTTGATTTCTGCTGTACAATGAAGTGAATCAACTATATGCCATACATGACAATCCCAACCTCCCAATTCATCTCACTCTCCCTTCCCCTCTGTGTCCATCCATCTGTTCTCTATGCCTGCATCTTTAATCCTGCCCTTCAAATAGGTTCATCTGTACCATTTTTATAGAGTCCACATATATGTGTTAACATACAATATTTGTTTTTCTCTTTCTGACTTATTTCACTCTGTATCACAGACTCTAGGTCCATCTACATCTCCACAAATGACCCAATTTCATTCCTTTTTATGGCTGAGTAATATTCCATTGCATATATTAATATGTACCACATCTCCTAGTTGCAGGTCATGTCTACACTTAAGGAGAGGAAGACGACAAGCACGTGAAATCCAGGAGGTGGGGATGATGGGGGCTACCCTAAGAATTTGTCTGCCACACTAATAGTCATCAGTAATGATGATGATAAAAAATAGCAAATAATAACTACTATAATTTGGTATCTAAATCATGCATTAATCTTCAAAGTTTGAATTTGGGGAAGGAGGGTTTGAATAGGTTCACCAGGTGGAGAAATAGGAGAAGCAATCTGCATGCATAAAAATCATGGACATGGATCTTGTAGACACAGTGGAGAGTTCACATGGAACGTCTTTGGTGGACCATGGGAGAAAGTTTGTACATGCCAGGTTAATAAGACGTCTGCCTTATACCTATCAGTTAACAGACAGATTTAAAAGGTTTTATAGGGAATGAGTTTATGACTATTTGGGGGAAAGGTTGCGGGGGAAGGATAACTTAGGAGTTTGGGATTGACATGTACACAATGCTGTATTTAAGACAGATAACCAGGGGACTTCCCAGGTAGTCCAGTACTTAAGAATCTGCCTTGCAGGGGACACGTGTTCAACCTCTGGTCTGAGAACTAACGTCTTACATGCTGTGGAGCAACTAAGCCCACGTGCCACAACTAGAGAGTCTGTGCAGGGCAAGGAAGGATCCCGCATGATGCAACAAAGGTCCTGTGTGCCTCAACTAAGATTTGGTGCAGCTAAATAAATAAAAAAATGATAAAAAAGAAAACCAAACAATATAAAACAATAAAACTATTGCTATTATTAGTGGATATGAATATTTTGTGTTGTAAAATAAATCTAAACCCAAACGTCAAAAGGCAAAAAAACAAAGATTTTAAAGCAGAGGTTCTATTTAAAGCAGAGCTTCTGTGTTTGTCCAAGTGTCCTTCTTACCCTATACTTCTAAATAATATGCTTGTGATTACTATTCCACTTTTTCATTTATCAGTTTGAAGCATGAATCACTACTTTTCTACTATTATAGAGGAAAATTTGGGTCTTTTATAATTTTTTGTCATCATCTTCCCCCAAATGTTACTTGATGATTTAAAAAAATTAAGTCAAAAATTAAATCAATAGGTTTTATAAAAGGGCTATTATGTAAAATTGTTCTCAGATGAATTAAATTTGTGTGGGTGTATTCCCACTCCCCGACCCTAGCTTCCACAAACATCCTAATAGTGGATTCAGGGCAGTGCACATCAGTGGTTTATTAGCTCCAAGCTCTGCGCAGTGTCTGGGGCAACAGTCTTCCTAAATATCAGGCTTCTGTCACTCTGCTCCAAGGAAACTGTGCAAATGAAACCAGAGACTTCATGTGGGAGGTGGGTGACGGTGGTGGTTTAGTTGCTAAGTCGTGTCTGACTCTTGCGACCCTATGGTCTGTAGCCTGCCAGGCTCCTCAGTCCGTGGGATTTCCCAGGCAAGAATACCGGAGTGGGGTGCCACTTCCTTCTTCAGGGGATCTTCCTGACCCAGGAATCGAACCTAGGCCTCCTGCATTGCAGGCGGATTCCTTACCGCTGAGCCACCTGGGAAGCCCAAGGGAGGTGGGAGACAATGGCAGATGGCTTCACTCCCCCACTCCATTCCTCGAAAGGAAAACCAGCAAGTCCTCACTTCTGTTTTTAACACCGCACTCATGGAACCTCTTTAGGAAGGAGACTGCTGGCTGGCTTCTCTCACCCTTTTCAGAGAAACTTTAATCAGGGTTTATTCGCTCAAGGACACTTGAGACCAATAGCTTTGTCAGCTCTCAGCATGCCTGCCTTCCTTCCTGTCTCCCTTGTGTCTCTCAAACCATCGAGGCTTGCACCGTTGGACAGACTTTCCTGACCATCAGGCACAGTTTCTGCCTCTTGTGAAATGACCTCCTTCAAATGGAGCAGCATGGGGGGCAAATCACGGTCCTTATTTCACCCCTGCCTTGTTTAACTGGCAGGTGGGGGAAGCAGAGGTGCTGCAAATGAGAAGGGAGATGCTGGTGAGGCAGACTGGAGGGCAGGATATGAAAAAGTTTGATTTTCTAATTGTCTTGGCTCCGAGGACCCAGTCCTCCACTGTAGCTGCATGTGTGTGTCTGACTCTTTGCCACCCCATGGACTGTAGCCCGCCAGGCTCCTCTGTCCTTGGGATTTTCCAGGCAGGAATACTGGAGTGGGTTGCCATTTCCTTCTCCAGGGATCCCGGGGATTGAACCTGCATCTCCTGCTTGGCAGGAAGATTGTTTACCACTGAGCCGCTTGGGAAGTCCTCCACTGTAGACTGCACTGTAAATAAAGGCAAAGACCACTGAGCTGAAAGAATAAAATGATTGGTATATTTATAGAACCTGGTCTTTTTGGGCCCCATGTTGAACTCGAAGCTGGCCTGGGAACCTCACTCTGATAGGCAGCATGCATTGTTCATGAAGACTTGTCTAAAACTTTTATTTTTTAATTTTTTAAAAAAATTTTTATTTATTTTTGGCTGTGCTATGGCTTTGTTGCTGCTTGGGCTTTTCTCTAGTTTCCACAAGCAGTTGTGGTGTGCGAGCTTCTCACTGCAGTGGCTTCTCCTGTTGTGGAGCACAGGCTCTAGGCACACAGGCTTCAGCAGTTGCGGCTCTCCGGCTCTAGCGGTGCATGGGCTTAGGTGCTCTGCGGCATGTGGGATCTTCCCAGATCAGGGATTGAATCCGATTCTCCTGCATTGGCAGGCAGATTCTTTACAACTGAGCCCCCAAGGAAGCCTTGTCTAGAACTTGTTTAAACTCTGATCTGATCGTTCTTGCAAAACCCCGAATGTCTATGTGTTTTATTCTGCCATCAATGGGAAACAGGAACAAGAGGAATAAAGATAAATTTCCCTATTACTTTTGGTGCCCGGGAGGCATCTCTGACTTGGGAAGATGAGGTAGATGCCTCATATCAGGAGAGTTTAACACTTTAACCCATATGTTGCCAAAATATGACATATCAACTGGAAGGAAAACATGCAGGTTGTTACGCTGTTAATTCTGAAGTAACTACAGTGCTTAACTCCTTGTGCTTGAAGGAGTTATGATCCTTTTTTATTTCTGACTGACTGTACTGTAATACTCATTTTTAAATTTAAATAAATATAAATATAGTGAAAAAGGACCTTAACCCAGCTTAGGAGAGGTGGGGCTTCCCTGATAGCTCAGTTGGTAAAGTATCCGCCTGCAATGCAGGAGACCCTGGTTCGATCCCTGGGTTGGGAAGATCCTCTGGAGAAGGGAAAGACTACCCACTCCAGTATTATGGCCTGGAGAATTCCATGGACTGGATAGTCCATGGGGTCGCAGAGAGTCAGACACGACTGAGTGACTTTCACTTTCTTAGGACATGTGGTGAGAGCAGTGGACTCAGGGACCACACCATGTCTCTCATCACAGGCAGCTTTTTAAATTTATGAGTGAAACCAGTATTAGAAGTCTCCTCGATGCGTTTCTTGGATCATTAGAAATTGCAGCAGTGGGAGCAGGGAACCATTACAGTGGCAGAGTGGTGTCAAAAGTGGGAAAAGCCTCGTGCTCCCTGAATTACCCAGGGAGAACTCCTCGCAGTTTTAGGAAGAATTCTAACATCTTATCACATGGGGCTCATGAAATGTCCTGAATCAAACCTTACTCACGTCCCCAGATGGCTCAATGGTAAAGAATCCTTCTGCCATTGCAGAAGACACAGGCTCAATCCCTGGGTCAGGAAGATCCCCTGGAGCAGGAAATGGCAACCCACTCCAGTATTATTGCCGGGAGAATTCCATGAACAGAGGAGCCTCATGGGCTACAATACATGGAGTCACAAAGAGTCAGACACATCTGAGCAACTGATCAAGCCTTACTCAGAGAGAGAGGCTTTCACAAAAATTATATAAGATCCGTATTATGATAGCATCCAAAGTGCTCTCCTATCAGTTCTTTCTCCTTCCAGCATAACATGGTAGTCTCCTATTCACATATGATCAGGGTTAGTGGTGGGGGAAAGATGAAGGGACATTTATCAGGAGAGACCCTGACCTTTTTACCTGAGCAAACTGATATTCCAAATAAAAATCCTTTGTCACCCTTGACAAACTTCAGAAGCTCTAATGCTAGATTTTTATAAATAAGGGTAACAGCTGGGAATGTGTTTGACTGCATGGCTTAAGCATTGTAACTGTTTTTCATGTGACAAAAAGTCCAGAGGTAAGCAGTCCTCCAAAAAGAGTGCAGACAGTTCTACTGTAATAGGACATAGGTTACTAAAAATAACTGCATTATATTGATAAATTGCACAATAGAAACCACAAGCTTATGAGAAAGATGGGATTGGGGCACAACATTCAAAACCATCATCAGGAATACATTAGCATAAGAGAAACTCAGTAAAATAAGTTATAATAGTGACATTGTTAATGGTTAAGAAATATTAATATATAAATACTATTATAAATATGGCACTTTCCTTGAAAAAGTCCTGAAGTTTGCTTGTGGAAATGGGTGTTGGTCAGGTACATGGCTCTGTTCAGCTAGGTGCAGTATTCTGCATTTATCTGGTGTTTATTATAGTTAAAATCCCATATAAGCAAAAGTGACATTTACACCGTGCTCAGATTGTTCCCTATGATATCAATCACATGAGAATAAATAAAAAACAAGCATTATAGTGGAATTAACTGTACAACTGCCCAAGGAAGTCATCCAAGAACTAGGCTCCTTCTGTCTTCCTGCTCTGCAAACGTTTGTGTGTCGGTTTTGTCCTCATGGCCTCAAAAAGGCTGCTGCACCTCCAGCTACTGTTTCTACATTCCAGGCAGAAAGAATGGAGGACAAAATGTGAAGGGAAAAAGCACTTTCTCTCTAGAATCTGCCTTGGGAAGGGATATGCTCCCCAGGGACATGCATCTATATCCATTGTCTATAGTGGTATCACACAGTCATTCCCTCTAGCCACAAGGGAGTCTGAGAAGGTGAGTATTTTAGACAAGTACATTGCTAGTTAGTTCTGTATCATTGTCACCTACAGATTTGTTAAGAGTGGGTTGTAACAGGTCCAAGTTCTGGAGATAACTTTGTTTAATAAACATTTTCCTATTTAGTTATCTTGAAAGACACCCGACCACAGATCTTGAAGAGGTTGGAAGACATGTCAGACTGGAAGTTTCCTAACTGCCTAAGTATCTCAACCTTTTAATTTGAGCCTATCATAGGGATATTAATATTACTCAGCTTAATACATATCTAATACACAACAGTTATGTGCCGGGCATTGTGCTAGGTATTGAGGATATAAAGATGAAGATGATAGTGATGTTGGTGATGATAGTGATGTCGATGATGTTGACTAATGCTTACTGAGCACTTACCCTGTGCAAAGCAATATTCTAAGTACTTTGTTCATATTAGCTAATGGATTTCTCACAACAATCATAGGGGTACACTTTATTATTCCTCCAAATCTGTCAAAGATGAGAACCCTGATGCACAGAGAGGTTAAATAATATACTGGGGTGTCTCAGCTTGGCAAGTGGTACTGTCATGATTTCAGTGTGGGTCTATGTTCTTAACGCTATTGAACCACTAAAAGTCTTACTTACTTAGTATTAGAGGCAAGCACATAAGCAAGTAACCAGTAGGCCGAACTTATTGATGGTCTACACAGTATTTAAAAAAATTAAATGCCGATATTTAGAAATTGAGGGATTTTCCCTTATGCATATATTTATTAAGGTTTTCCAGAGAAAAAGAACCATTACATCCATATAGATACATAAAAAGAGGTATATGAGGGATTGGCTCATGCAACTATGGAAACTAAGAGGTCCCACAATCTGCTGTCTGTGACCTGGAGGTATAGGAAAGTTGATGGTGTCATTTCAGTCTGAAATCAAAGGCTTGAGAACCAGAGGAGCAAGTGGTATAAGTCTAAGCTGAGTCTGAAGGCTCCAGAACCGAGGGTACCAATGTACAAGGGCGGTGGGAGAGACGGGTGTCCCAGCTCAAGCAGAAAGGACAAATTCATCCTTCCTGCACCTTTTTGTGCTATTTGGGGCTTGAGTGATGCTCACGCACATGTTGAGGGTGATCTTTTTAATTCAGTCTACTGATTCAGATGCTAATCTCTTCCAGAAACACTCTCCCAGACATACCCACAAATAATGTCTTACCAGCTATCTGAGTGTCCCTTAGCCTGGTCAAGTTGACACAGTAAATGAACCATCACCACTGGTTTCTCCCGAGAAAGACTATTTGACAATACAGTGCTAGTATTCACATATGGCAGGGGCTAGTTGGAGTTGAGTGGTAGCTAGCTCCTCCTTAAAGTGGATCAATTTCTCTCCAGTACCCCACTGCTCACCACTCCCTACTTCCTGTCTTAGGCCTCATCACTTAGTTTACTCATGCTTGGTCCTGCAGTATTTGAGTTAGCAGTTTCTGCACCATGAGATATAATGGGTACAACAGAGGAGGTAAAATCAGTTTTTGGAATCACAGAGAAGAGAGTTGAGGAAAACTTCATAAGGGGCTATGTCAAAACTGGGTCTTGAGGGTGAGAGCAGGTTGATTAAATGAGAAGGGAAGAAAGACATTCCTGGCAGAGGAAATAGCACATGCAAAGGCAGATAGGCAGGACTTCTCTGGTGGCAGTGCTTAAGAATCTGCTTTGCAATGCAAGAGATGCAGGTTCAATCTCTGGTTGGGGAACTTGGATCCCACAAGCTGCAGAGCAACAAACCCCATACACTGCAACTACTGAGCTCACTTGCCACAACGAGAGAGTCTGTGCACCACAACAAAAAATCCCCACAAAAAATTTTTTTTAAGTAGACAGGCTTAGGAAGATGCAGAATATTTGCTCCCTTTTGTCATAACATTTGTGGAATTTGCCATAGTTGAGATCTATTCATTAGAATCTAAAGAAAAAAAAATCTGCTCTCCGTAATCATTGTATCCAACCTGGGCTTTTGGTATAGCTTTTTTTTTTTTTTAATTAGTTTATCTTCTATTTTTTAACTTTACAATATTGTATTTGTTTTGCCATACATTGACATGAATCCACCATGGGTGTGCATGTTTCCCACTAGTTCTATTGATCAAACAAAAGAAAAAAATTTTCTTTCTTTTTTTTTTTTTTAAGAAAAGGTTCTTTTTGCACCAGCATTTTGCTTCCTTGTCTGATGCTTGCTTTGTGTGGATATTGATTTGTTTTCTTTCCAGCTTGCTGGGGAATTTACCTTTCTTGTCCTCATCTCACTTTATACCACAGCTTGAAACTCCCAGATTGAAAGCTCTGGACAGGCAGGATGCGTGCAGACTGCCTGAATTTGAATCCTGTCTCCATCCTCCCCAGCTGTGTGTTCCAGGGAGATGCCCTTAACCTCTCTGGGCTTCAGTTTCCTCATTTGTAAAATGAGAATAACAGTAGGGTTATTAGGAGGAGGATAACAGTAGGGTTATTAGAAGGAGGTTATTAGTAGATTCCGGTATTCCTCCCTGGAGAATCCCATGGACAGAGGAGACTGATGGGCTGCAGTCCATGGGGTCCCAAAGAGTCGGACATTACTGAGCGACTAACACTATTAGTAGGTTATTAGGAGGATTTGATGAGTTACTCCGTGAAGAGCACTTGGAATAATGGCTGGAAACTGGCTCTCAGGACGTGTGGGATGATATTACAAACACCCCCTCAGTGCCTGACTCTGTGCCAGATATCAGAAAAACAGATGCAATGTGGTCCCAGCAGCAGGGAGCTGAGTTTCTGGCAAGAAGGTGGCAGGCAGGTCTGAGAGGAGAAGAACATTTTGTGTTTTAAACCCTGGTCTTTTTCATCATTGATGAAAATGCCAACATCAACCTCTCAGTCTAGACCCTTGGTTCAGAGATGTTGCTTTTCACTGCACTTTGCGAGAAATTTCATGTTGGGTGGGTAGACACCTTTGTGCTCAGACACCGATTCATTCCACAGTGGCATCCTTGTTTGTGCTTTGGCATTTTTTTCCCAGTCCCTTTAAGGAGAGCCGAGTGGATGGGGGGCAAGAGCTGGAAGGAAATAGGTCTGGAAAGAGATATAGTAGAGATTGTGTTTAGTGTGGCTCAGTGATAAATCAGTGTTTACTTTGGGCATAAATTTTTGTGTTATGCTGGCATAGTCAGAACAGATGCATTAAACACAAAACAAAACAAACCTGCAGGAAGAAAAGAAAGTCAGGAGGTTATTGTCTACTTTGTCTCTGCAACAAGGCCACCATGGACTCTTCAAGGTGCCTTGTTGTTCTGATACTGATGGGGAAGAGAATGCCCTAGGGTCTTCTTTCTCTCCCTTCCTCCTGCTGTTTTTTTCGCTGTGATGGTGCTTCTGCTGTCACCTTTCGGTGACAAATGTGCACCTTGTGGGTGTTGAATTTATTCAGCTAGTCCACCTGGGGAAGATTACAAATGAGGAACAAGCTTAGGATTTTTGAAACACGCTTCAAAAAGGGAACAAAGTGGCTTTAGAATGATGCTGGGGTGGCATCTCCTCTGGCTATGCTCTGAAAAAAAGTGAAACAAGACAAATTCAATTCTGAGTAGTACATATTTACAAAGGACAGTAGGAAAGAGGAGTACAAGGGCTCTCTCGGCATAGTAATGTTGGACAATAAAATGTGCACTGCATAATATTTGGAACTCATCTGTCATTCCTTTTGTATTTGTCTCTGACCTAGGAAGAGTGGAAATGGGAGATGGGTGGCTGAATAGATAATTTCATGCAAGAAATAATTCTTAAAACAAACATAGGGACTTCCTTGGTGGTCTAGTAGCTATGACTCCAAGCTCCCAATGCAGGGGGCCTGGGTTTGATCCCTGGTGAGGGAACTAGATCCTGCATGCCACAGTTAAAGATCCTGTGTGCTAAGACCTGGCACAGCCAAGTAAGTTTAAAAAATAAATGCTGAAAACAAAAATGTAGCCAAATGGAGGATGCTCTCTCAGCTAAGAGATTTGACATTCAAGAGGCAATGGAGGGAAAAGAAATGCAAACAGCTGTGACTTACTGGGCTGTTGACAGTAAATCTTGGTCCGAACTACTAAAAAGTTGCGGTAGCCGTGTGGGAAGGCATCTGCTACTCCCTCCTTGGGAGGGGGCTTGGCAGGAGGGGGAAATGGGAGAAGGGATCTCAGGGTGAGATGAAAAGCTATTTACTCTACCTGTTCTTTCCAACACCAGTGCTTGCTGAAAGGCACTGAAGGAGGGAGAAAGATGTCTGCCACCCAAGGTGAAGCCAGTCCACTCACAGCTATTCTTCACTGGAAATTTGTTCTGTGCTGAGCAGTTTCCTTATGGTATTATCTTTTTTCTTAAAATGAATTTTCATTGGAGTATAGTTGCTTTACAATAGTGTGTTAGTTTCTACTGTACAGCGAAGTGAATCAGCTATACATATGCATATATCCCCTCCCTTTTTGGATTTCCTTCCCATTTAGGTCACCACAGAGCACTGAGTAGAGTTCCCTGTGATATACAGTAGTTTCTCATTATCTGTTTTACACATAGTAGCGTATGTACGTCAAGCCCAATCTCCCAATTCATTCCACCCCCCACCTTCCTCCTTGGTGTCCATCCATTTCTTATGGTATTATCTTTAATCATGACAATGTCTGTGAAAGTTTGGTAACATTATCTCTGTTTTTCAATAAACTTTCATCTTAGATTAGATTTACAGGAAAGTTGCAAAGATACTGCAGAGATTTCCAGTATCCCCTCACTCAGTTTCCCCCATTGTCAAGCTCTCGCGTCACCGGGGTGTATTTGTCAAAACTAAGCAACAGATGTTGTTAACTTACTATTAACCAAGTTCTAGGCTAGATTTCAATTTCATCAGTTTTTCCATTAATGTCCTTGTCTTGTCTGGTTGCTATAACAAAAATCCAATAGAGCGGGTGGTTTAAGCAGAATAAGTTTATTGTTCACGGTTCTGGAAGTTGGGAAGTCCAAGATCAAGGTGCCAGCAGATTCAGTGTCTGGGGAGAACCCATGTCCTGGTTCACAGATGGTCATCCCCTTGCTGATAGAAGGGACAGGGAGCTCTGTGAAATCTCATTTATAAGGGCACTTTTCAGGGCTTTCCTGGTGGCTCAGTGGTAAAGAATCTGCCTGCAATGTAGGAGGCGCAGGAGACATGGGTTCGATCCTGGGTCAGGGAGATCCCCTGGAGGAGGGCATGGAAACCCACTCCAGTATTCTTGCCCAGAGAATCTCAGGGACAGAGGAGCCTGGCGGGCTACAGCTCATAGGGTCGCAAAGAGTCGGACATGTCTGAAGCGATGAGCACAGCACAGCAATCTCACTCATGAGGGCTCCAACCTCATGACCTAATTACCTCCCCAAAGTCTCCACCTCTTAATGCCATCACATTAGAGGTTAGGATTTCAATATATAAATTTTGGGGGGGTGCACAAAACTTTCAGTCTGTAGTAGTCTTCTTTCAATTCCAGGATTCTATCCACACTACATGTGGCCACCATGTTCCCTAGTTTCCTCTGCTCTGTGACAGTCTCTCAGTTTTTCCTTGGTTTTCATATCCTTAATAGTCCTGAGGGATACTCATTATCTTGAACATGTGCATGTGTTCTAAGTTGCTTCAGTCATGTCCAACTCTTTGCAGCCCTATGGATTGTGGGATTCTCTAGGCAAGAATACTGGAATGGGTTGCCATGCCCTCCTCCAGGGGATCTTCCTGACCCATGGATTGAACCCATGTCTCTTATATCTCATGCATTAACAGGTGGGTTCTTTACCACTAGCACCCCTTGGGAAGCCCTTTATTTTAACATATCAAGGCATTAAACCTCAGAGAGGTTAAATGGCTTGTTCAGGTTCAGACAGCTTATGGAGGCAGTGCTATATTTCTATGAAGGCAGTTTCAAGCCTGTTTCTCAGATTTGAGCTTGCATTGGACTCACCAGGAGGGCTTGCTAGGACTCAGACTACAGGGACCCACCCCCAGAGTTTCAGATTCAATAGTTCTGGAGTGAAGTCACAATCTGCACGTCTGGAAGTTCTCAAATGATGATGATGGTGATGACAATAACCAATTCCTACCCTAGACATTGAACTGAAGCAGTTACTGAAGAAGAGGAGACTGACAGATAAACAATGTGAACTTCAAATACTCCCTCAAAACTAGTAGCATTTGTTTCTTTCTTTTTGAGAAAGTTTCTACATTAGTAATTCAAAACTTATCCTTCCTTTCTTGCTTTTTAAAAAAATGTTACTACAAAGCTGAACTGTGCTGAAAGTGGAATCTGGAGATTGTTATCCACTGACCTAAGAATTAAGCCACTAAAAGGGATTGGACAATACAGCCTCACTAAAGAGGTGGACTCATTTGTTTATTTATTTCAAAGTATGTATTTATTTATGGCTGCGCTGGGTCTGCATTGCTGTCTGTGGGCTTTCTCTAGTTGCAGTGAGTGGGGGCTACCCTCTACTTGTGGTGCCTGGGCTTCTCTTGTTGTGGAGCATGGGCTGCAAGATGTGGGCTCAGTAATTGTGGCATGTTGCCCTGAGGCATGTGGATTATTCCCAGACCAGGGATCACACCCATGTCCTTTGCATTGGTAGGTGGATTCTTAACAACCGTACCACCACAAAAGTCTCCGATACACCCATTTATTGAATTTAAATAGTAGAATGGTAAAGTGAACCTTTAGCCACTATAATAGCTTCCAGTGACCTGGCATATATTGAACCCACATTACCACACCATTGTTAGTCACTTAAAAAACAAATCACCTATTAATATATTATGTGTTGTCTTCTGTGCAGTTTATAAGGGAGTAACTCAAAATTATATTCTTTCCTTTCAATGATCTTGACCTTAGGCCTATTTTAAATATGTCTTAAAAAGAATCTTGAAGGAGAGGGAAATAAAAATACTCAACCTCCTAGTGTTATCTGAAAAAGTGCTGCAAATTTTCGGAAACCCTTGAATCCGTTACCTTAAGTACTCCCATATTAATGATTCATATTACTTTCAAGCTCTCTCCCTTCATATTTTGATTAGAAGCTCAGCCTGACTTTTAAGTCAGGCCGAATTCACAATAAAATATGAAACTTTAGTTGCTTCATTTATTATCCTTCACATCTCTGCCCCTGAATCATTTAAAACACTTCCAAACAATCATAAGTTTTCTAAAACAAAGTACAAACCATCATGCACACAGCCCTTGGGGGCAGAGGAAAGAATTCTGTGTGTGTTAGCATATTTAATCATCCCATTTTAGGTAAGATAATCCCTTTTAATTTTCTTAAACTGTGTTCACGTGCTTTCATTATTTTCTTTACTTCAAAGATCAACTTGACAACTATTTTTCTTCACTGCTAGGCTTATGGTATCACTCCAGGTCCATCTGATTTCATGGCCTTCGGGGTTGCTTTCATGTATTATGAATTTCTCAATTGGCTGTGTTTATTAGATGGAAACTTACAACTCTTTGTAGAAATATGATCTTGCAGAAACCCTGTTGCCAGGGTTTTTATTTTTAAAGAGAAGGAAATATGAATGTTTTCAGAGGGATGGTGAGAATTGTTTGCAAAACCTACTCACTGATTGTGCATTGGACCATTCTTCTGCCATATGCACCTTTTTCTATTTTGTCTCCTGGTACTTCTCTCTCCATTTAAGCAATGAGTCCTCTGTGTTCCTTGCCTCTGGCAAGGGTTTGTGACAGATATATCTCCTTTTTCTCCTTCCCACTTCAAAATCCTAAATCCATTAATGACAATGGGGTTTTTGACCACAGAGGGCTTTTCCCCAGACTTGGGAAAGGAGGCACTGTAAAGGTTCCTGGGTTTCTAAACTGGGAGAGGAGCAAAGAGAGCTAGTAGATTTTGAAGCAGGAATTATATATGGTTGCAAGTAGCAGACTACCATCTCCTAACAGAGTGACTTAAGCAGTCCACTTGATGCGAAGAGCTGACTCATTTGAAAAGACCTTGTTGTTGGGAAAGATTGAGGGCAGGAGGAGAAGGGGATGACAGAGGATGAGATGGTTGGATGGCATCACCAACTCAATGGACATGGGTTTGGGTGGACTCAGGGAGTTGGTGATGGAAAGGGATGCTTGGCGTGCTGCGGTTCATGGGGTCGCAAAGAGTCAGACACGACTGAGCGACTGAACTGAACTGAAGCAGTCCACAAAGTCGTTTAAAAAAACACGAGTGAGTCCGGAGGCAAGTAGTCCAGAGCTCGTGTGCCAGTGACACAAAATTATTGGTGACTTCTATTTCTTTGTTCCTCCATCCTCACTTCATGGTCTCCATGCTCAAGGTTGCCTCATATTCCAAGGTGGCTACCAGAGCACTAGCCATCACATCTGTTTTCTTGGCAGTAAGAAGGTTGAAAGAGTGCTTCTATCAGGCAAAGCAATTCCTTTTGAAATCTCTGTTCCAGAAGTCACATATAATATATCTACTTATATCTCACTAGACAGAACTTAGCCGCATGGCTGTGTCTAGCTGAACGGGAGACTGGGAAGTTAGCTTTTACAATAGAGTTTTGTTACTAAGGAAGAAGGGGAAGTGGATACTTGGAGGGCAACTAGAAGTGCATGTCACAGGCCTGAAGGTTCTAGGGGGCCGAAGCAAAGTTAACTTCATGTGTGCATAATGTAGACTAATAACAACAACAAAAACGGACATGACCCACTCTCTGGCTATTTAGTATTCATCCACATGCCTCCATGTGTGTTTGAACTTCCACCAACAGCACAAATGACCCTATGCTTCCCCCTCACAATATACAGCCAAGCTTCATGGAAACAAAGGAGTCACAACAGTCATTATACTCATTTCCAGGCCATGTTAATCACCCTCCAAAATCATAGTCCCTTCAGAAGATTTTATTACTTAGACTTACTTGTAAAGTTAACTGCCACTAACAGGACTTGTATAAGATATTGGGGAAGAAGAAAATAAAGGAAGAAATTAGTACACACACACACACACACACACACACACACACACACACACACACACACGCCAAACCAGGAAGAAGATATGCCTGGTTCTACAGTCCTTGCTTCTGTAACTGATCATGAACTTGCTGTTGGTATTATAAGTTCCTCTTCCTCCTATCAGTTTCATATTTCCTTTTTCTTCAGCCAAGACAATTGCTGGTACTTTTCTCTACCTGGTGGTGAAATTCAAACTTTCATTTCTGAAGGGTTGAGATTCTCAACCCTATTTTTGAGGTCATTGTTACTGTAGTTTTCTGTTAATCAAGTACATGAACGTACTGAGAGGAATCCCAGAGAATCTTCTGGTCCAGACATAATTCTTCTTGTTATAATGGTGTTATAGCAACACGATTCCCTCTTCATGACTGGGATCAATCTCCCTTGTCAGTAGAGAAAATCCCTTCTTTACTTGTTAATTCAGTGGCATAAGGAGTTAACAGTGGGCTTTCCCTATGGCTCAGTGGTAAAGAATCCTCCTGCAGTGCAGGAGACGCAGGCAACACTGGTTTGATCCCTGGGTCAGGAAGATCCCCTGGGGTAGGAAATGGCAACCCACTCCAGTATTGTTGTCTGGAAAATCCACTGGAGAGAGGAGCCTGCTGGGCTATAGTCCATAGTCCATAGGGTTGCAAAGAGTTGGACACGACTGAGCATGCATACACTCATGCAAGGAGTCAATTCTAGTCTCATCTTCCAATTCAATGGAACTATGATGGTGCCCCTGGCTGGAAGCACATCCCCACTTGGGACTAAAGTCTCCAAAGCAGCAGAGCTCAAACTTGCTGGAATGGGAAGCAAAAATCCTACAGGTGATTACGAGAGTGAGAAAAGCGATTCCCACCCCCCACCCCTTGATTCCTGGCCCTGTGTAATCTGACTACAGAACAAACAGCACCATGAACTGGTAGCCAAATCAGAAAATGTACTGCCTCCAGTGGAGAGAGCTCCATCCTTTCTGGGAGTTGTCTCCTCGATGGCTTTGTAACTAACTCTTTCGCAGGCTTTGTAACTGACCCTTCCATTCTATTAGGCCAGCTGTTCCTAAACGATGGCCAGCCAGTGAAGTCCACTGGCAAGAACCCATTGATGCATCTATTTTATTGTGAGTATTTGTCTATTTCGGTTGTCATGTGATTGGGACGGGATATGGATGACCATGTTGCTCTTTTACCATTGACAAGATTAAGGTGTGCTTAGCATTGTGGCAATTCTTATTGTCTGAACTCAGGATGACCTCCTTACTGCCACACTGGCTGTTTGCACACAGCATGACCAACTTCTTGCTCTCAGGATTCACTTTTCCCAGTGACATCTGTGTCCTATGCAGCGGTCCATTTCTGGTGGGTACCAGCAAGGTCTGGCATCTGTCATTTCTCTTGTCACTTTCTATCACACCCCATCTTCCAGTCCTCTGCATCTTTGGCTCAGCTCACAATGCCTTTTCCTCTCTGACAGTGAGTCAGCTCCAAATCAACTTGCTAACTCTGTTCCTGTGCCCTTGGAAAGTGTCTCTGCTATCATACTTGTTTTAATGCTTTTTATTATTTATGCTACCCCAGCATCAGCTGTGGTTCCCTGGCTTCCTTAGGATTCAGAACACATCTGTTCAAACCACCGTTCTGTTTCCCCTTGGAGTCCAAAGCCCTTCTCAAAATGTCTGCACGTTCTCAGGTAGCTTATATTCACTACCACTGATTTTCCGGTCTGGATTTTGCACACATTTTCTCTGATTTTTGCATGTTAACCTGGCTATGAAATTAAGCTCTGGCCTCAATATGTAGAATGCTATTTTAGCTGGGATTTTTAAAAGTCTGCTAAGATTGTTCTTTGTATATAGCTGTGGCCTTTAAACATTTTTGATAAAGGGTCAGAATATATTTTCAGCTTTGGGGACCGTAAGGATTCTATTGCAATTACTTCTGTTGTACTGCAAAAATAGCCATAGACCATAGATTAACAAATGGGTATGACTGTGTTACAATAAAACTTTACTGACAAACATTGATAGTAGGCAAGATTTGACGAGCCCATGGGCTGTGGTTTGTCAATCCCTTGTTTTTAAGAAGGCTATGGGTTTTGGTCTATTAAAGTTGTGTTTTTAGTCAATCATCTTACATTCTCTTGTTTGTAATTATTTTCACTTGATTTTGAAAATTTGGGTCTTTCGGGCATACAAATTGAATCACCTGATGTCTCTCTTTGGGCTGCTATAAAGAATACCATAAACTTAAACAACAAATGTTGTTGTTGTTTAGTGTCTAAGTTGTGTTGGACTCTTCTGCAACCCCGTGGACTGTAACCTGCCAGGTTCCTCTGTCCATGGGATTTCCCAGCAAGGATACTGGAATGGGTTGCCATTTCCTTCTTTGGAAGATCTTTCCAACCCCTGGAACCTGTGTTTCCTGCTTGGCAGTGGATTCTTTACCACTGACCCACCAGGGAAGCCCTAAACAACAAACACCATGCATTAAACAATAAGTATTTCTTATAGTTTTGGAGGCTGGCAAGTCCAAAATCAGTATGCAATAGATTGTGTTGGGTGAGGGCCCACTTCCTGGTTCAAAGACATTTTCCTTCTGTGTCCTCACACGGTGGGTGGGGCAAGGGAGCTCTCTGGGTACCTTGTAAGGGCACTAGTCCCATTTATGAGAGCTCTGTCTCCGTGACTTATTCATATCACAAAGATCCTACCTCCTAATAACATCACATTGGAGGTTGGGATTTCAGTAGATGAATTTGGAGGGACACAGACATTCAGTTCATTATAGCTAGTAAGGACTTCCTCCTTGACCAAACTCTAGTCAAGCTCCCTTGTTCCCTCTTCCTGATTAGACCTCATCTTTGAATGTCCATCCTTGGTCCTTGGTCTGCTGTCTTTGGCTTGCTGAGCCCCGTTCAGCAGGAATCCTGCCAAGCCAGTTTAGCAAGAATCACCCCCCCACCACACCTTGATATCTTATCAAATTCCCCCCAATAATTTTCTTTCCAATGATTCCCTCTCCCACTTGCTAGAAATTCCCAACTGTCCTTGTTGTTTTTGAACTTGAGTTTAATCTCTCTCCCCTACTGCAATTGTCTTGAGCAGTCTTGCTTAAATGGTGCAATTTTTTTTTGACCCACCTTAACTAATTTTATTTTAACCTCTTTCCCTTTGTCCAAGTTATCATCTACTGATATAACTTGGTATTTCAGATATAGTAATGAGAGTAGGTGTATGGATAAGCCTCAGTGCAGAAAACAGGAAACACCCCATATGACTGATTGAAGAGCATTTAATGAAAGGACTGTTTCCAAGATGTGCTCAGAGCTAAAGAAACCCGGTAAGAGATGATGAAGCACCCCAGGGCTGGACAAGCAATGTTGGGGCGGCTGTCATACACACCCTACACATGAAGGAGTAGGTAAAGAAAGCAGTTACCAAAACTTCATCAAAGCAGGAGAGGAGAGCGTCTCACAAGAGCTGTGTCTTAGGTAGAAGAACACACCACTGCTAATCATAACTAGATGGAATAACTGAGGACCCTGACCCCACTGTTATCCTGCACCCTGATCTCCTGCTGGTGTGTCCTTTGGAAGATCTCATCCAAAAGCCACAGAACAAGGGAGGCTGGTGATGGAGTCTAAAGAGGTCGGCCTCCTGGAATACAGAGCAGGGAGGAGCCGGATGGAGGGTAGATCTGGGAAGGGGTTGTGGTCAGAGCCAGAGAACATGCATCACAATAAATACTATTGACTTGTCCAGCCTTCAGTGAAGAGTTTCCGGTGTTTGCCTATTAAGGATCAAGATGTGGTATATATATACAGTGGAATATTACTGAATCATAAAAAGGAACAAAATTGGATCATTTGTAGAGAGGTGGATGGGCCTAGGATCTGTCATACAGAGTGAAATAAGTCAAAGAGAAAAACTGGTATTGCATATTAATGCATATATGTGGAATCTAGGAAAATGATACTGATGAACCTATTTGCAGGGCAGGGATAGAGATGAAGACATAGAGAATGGACATGTGGACATAGCAGGGGAAGGAAGGGTGGGATGAATTCGAAGATTAGGATTGACATATACACACTACGCAGAGAAGGCAATGGCACCCCACTCCAGTACTCTTGCCTGGTGGGCTGCCGTCTGTGGGGTTGCACAGAGTTGGACACGACTGAAGTGACTTAGCAGCAGCAGCATACATACTACCATGAATGAAATAGATAGCTAGTGGGAACCTGTATAGGGAACTCTCAGCTCAGTGCTCTGTGGTGAGTGGGATGGGGAGGTGGGAGGGAAGTTCAAGAGGGAGGGGATATATGTGTACATATTACTGATTCACTTTGTTGTACAGCAGAAACCAACACAACATTGCAAAGCAACTATCCTCCAATTAAAAAAAAAAGAGTCATGCCAGTTTGGGGAGTGAAATGGATCTTTTGTATCATATTAAGGAAGTATTTGTTTTTTAAAAGCTTTTCTTTTTAAAACAAGAATGAATGTTGAATCTTTTTAGTGCTTTTTTATTTTCTGTGCAGACGATACTCTGTTTTTTTCTCTTTTACCTTATTAATATAGTGAATTATATTAGTAAGGAGTGTACTTTGAGAAATACTGGCATTCTTGGGAGAAACTCCACTTGGTCATGGAACATGAGTACTATTGGATTCTGTTTGTTGGTATTTTATTTAGATTTTTTGCATGGATATCAGCAAGTGAAAGAGAGAATAGTCTGTATTTTCTTTTGTGCTGGTTTATCATTTTCAGCTTCATAAAAATACAGAGAAGCTTTCTTTTTGTTTTTGAAGAATCTGTTCTCACCTTGGGTATTTTTCCTCTTGCCAGCTGAACTTGGAAATGCATTTCCCCTGTAAACTAATTTGAGAAGATATCCTACTTCAACAATGTGGGGTCTTCCTATTTTAGATTGGTCAAGATAGTCTGAGTTTAATTTTCAATTCAAAGAGTTTGAGGAGAGAGTGGCTTGAAGTTATCCTTGCAGAGGTAGCAAGGACCTTTAGGCAAAGCTTTGCAAAAATTTGGTTCTATTTTCAGACAAAAGCAAGTGAAGGGTTTTTAATAGGTCATTTGCCCAATCACATTTTACATTCTAAGTATCTCATGCTGACCTTCTTATCCTGGGAAAATTACTCTTTAAGCTTCAATTTCTACATCTATAAATCACAGGAAAAAAATCTATATTATAGAATTTGAGTAACTCATTTGAGGTAGGTGATACATATATAAATATTTATCCTTGATTCTGTCTGGCATGTCATAAACATTTATAAATAAGACTATTATTTTTTGTGCATATTCATTCAAGTTATTCTCTTTTGTGTGTTTAAGCAAGATTTTTGTAGTTTCTTCACATAAAAGACAGACCTTTTTTATAAAGATCACTCCTAGTATGTATACTTTTGAAAGTGTAACCTTTTCTGCATTGTTTGTTTATGGGAAGCCTATTGATTTCTGTATATTTATCTTTTTTTTTCTTTTCTTTTTTTTTTCTTTTTTTTAATTTTAGTTGGGGGCTAATTACTTTACAATATTGTAGTAGTTTTTGCCTGTATATTTATCTTGTATCCAGCCATCTTACTGAACTTATTGATGAATTCCTATGTATCTTCAGTTAATTCTATTTTCTTGGTTATTCAATCATATTGTTTGCACACTATTTCCTTTTCAAACCATTATTTGTGAATTACCTGCAGCTTGCATTTGCTTGGAGAATAATATTTATCTTTGGAATCCAAACCACAATTGCATATTACAAACAGATTGTTTGGAGGAGAAGTGACCCACAGTTTAAATTACCTCTGAAGTTGAATAGGATAGTAATTGCAATGATTGCATAAGACACCATTTGGAAACTAAAAGTTGGATATTTAACCTACCAGGTGGAACAGAAAACAGGCTATTATGTGTATGATTGAGTTTAATGGGCTGTTTATATGACCTTCATGTTCCCTACGTGTAATCATGCATTTATTCCATCTTGAACTATGAAAAGATCAGAGAGGTTTAATTATATATCTCTTCCTCTCATACCTTACTGTTGATTTGGAATATAAAACAGGTCTTGATTTCTAGAATTGCTGATTATGCTTGTCACTCAAGAAATATTATATATATTGAAATGTAAAACATAGCAAATAGCAGGCATGTATAGTTATAGTGCAATTCCTGACATATAACAGGTGCTATAGACTGAATTGGTGGCTCAGATGGTAAAATGTCTGCCTATAATGCGGAAGACCTGGGTTCAATACCTGGGTGAGAAAGATCCTCTGGAGAAGGAAATGGCAATCCAATCCAGTACTCTTGCCTGGAAAATCCCATGGATGGAGGAGCCTGATAGGCTACAGTGCATGGGGTCTCAAAGAGTCTGACACGACTGAGCGACTTCACTTCACTTCACAGACTGAATATTGCGTTCCCTCCAGAACGTATATGTTGAAATCCTAACCCCCAATGTGATTAGGGGTTGTAAGGTCATGAGAATGAGCCCTCATGAATAGTATTCAGTTCAGTTCAGTCGCTCAGTCGTGTCCGACTCTTTGCGACCCCATGAATTGCAGCACGCCAGGCCTCCCTGTCCATCACCAACTCCCGGAGTCCACCCAAACCCATGTCCATCGAGTCGGTGATGCCATCCAACCATCTCATCCTCTGTCGTCCCCTTCTCCTCCCGCCCCCAATCCTACCCAGCATTAGAGTCTTTTCCAATGAGTCAACTCTTCGCATGAAGTGGCCAAAGTATTGGAGTTTCAGCTTCAACATCAGTCCTTCCAATGAACACCCAGGATTGATCTCTTTTAGGATGGATTGATTGGATCTCCTTGTAGTCCAAGGGACTCTCAAGAGTCTTCTCCAATACCACAGTTCAAAAGCATCAATTCTACGGTGCTCAGCTTTCTTCACTGTCCAACTCTCACATTCATACATGACCACTGGAAAAACCATAGCCTTGACTAGACGGACTTTTGTTGGCTAAGTAATGTCTCTGCTTTTAAATATGCTATCTAGGTTGGCCATGACCTTCCTTCCAAGGAGTAAGCGTCTTTTAATTTCATGGCTGCAATCACCATCTGCAGTGATTTTGGAGCCCAAAAAAATAAAGTCTGACACTGTTTCTACTGTTTCCCCATCTATTTCCCATGAAGTGATGGGACCGGATGCCATGATCTTAGTTTTCCGAATGTTGAGCTTTAAGCCAACTTTTTCACTCTCCTCTTTCACTTTCATCAAGAGTCTCTTTAGTTCTTCTTCACTTTCTGCCATAAGGGCGGTGTCATCCGCATATCTGAGGTTATTGATATTTCTCCCAGCAATCTTGATTCTAGCTTGTGTTTCTTCCAGCCCAGCGTTTCTCATGATGTACTCTGCATATAAGTTAAATAAGCAGGGTGACAATATACAGCCTTGACGTACTCCTTTTCCTATTTGGAACCAGTCTATTGTTCCATGTCCAGTTCTAACTGTTGCTTCCTGACCTGCATACAGGTTTCACAAGAGACAGGTCAGGTGGTCTGGTATTCCCATCTCTTTCAGAATTTTCCACAGTTTATTGTGATCCACACAGTCAAAGGCTTTGGCATAGTCAATAAAGCAGAAATAGATGTGTTTCTGGAACTCTCTTGCTTTTTCGATGATCCAGTGGATATTGGCAATTTGATCTCTGGTTCCTCTGCCTTTTCTAAAACCGGCTTGAACGTCTGGAAGTTCACGGTTCACGGAATTTTGAGCATTACTTCACTAGCGATCTTTTTTGTACAGTTCTTCTGTGTATTCTTGCCACCTCTTTCTTAATATATTCTGCTTTTCTGTTAGGTCCATACCATTTCTGTCCTTTATCAAGCCTATCTTTGCATGAAATGTTCCTTTGGTATCTCCAATTTTCTTGAAGAGATCTCTAGTCTTTCCCAATCTGTTGTTTTCCTCTATTTCTTTGCATTGATCACTGAGGAAGGCTTTCTTGTCTCTCCTTGCTATTCTTTGGAACTCTGCATTCAGATGGGAATATCTTTCCTTTTCTCCTTTGCTTTTCACTTCTCTTCTCTTCCCAGCTATCTGTAAGGCCTCCTCAGACAGCCATTTTGCTTTTTTGCATTTCTTTTCCATGGGAATTTTCTTGTTCCCTGTCTCCTGTGCAATGTCACTAACCTCTGTCCATAGTTCATCAGGCACTCTGTCTATCAGGTCTAGTCCCTTAAATCTATTTGTCACTTCCACTGTATACTCATAAGGGATTTGATCTAGGTCATACCTGAATGGACTAGTGGTTTTCCCTACTTTCTTCAATTTAAGTCTGAATTTGGCAATAAGCAGTTCATGATCTGAGCCACAGTCTGCTCCCAGTCTTGTTTTTGCTGACTGTATAGAGCTTCTCCATCTTTGGCTGCAAAGAATATAATCAATCTGATTTCGGTGTTGACCATCTGGTGATGTCCACGTGTAGAGTCTTCTCTTGTGTTGTTGGAATAGGGTGTTTGCTATTACCAGTGCATTCTTGTTGCAAAACTCTATTAGTCTTTGCCCTGCTTCATTCTGTACTCCAAGGCCAAACTTGCCTGTTACGCCAGGTGTTTCTTGACTTCCTACTTTTGCATTCCAGTCCCCTATAATGAAAAGGACATCTTTTTGGGGTGTTAGTTCTAGAAGGTCTTGTAGGTCTTCATAGAACCATTCAACTTCAGCTTCTTCGGCATTACTGGTCGGGGCATAGACTTGGATTACTGTGATATTGAATGGTTTGCCTTGGAAACGAACAGAGATCATTCTATCGTTTTTGAGATTGCATCCAAGTACTGCCTTTTGGGCTCTTTTGTTGACCATGATGGCTACTCCATTTCTTCTAAGGGATTCCTGCCCACAGTAGTAGATATAATGGTCATCTGAGTTAAATTCGCCCATTCCAGTCCATCTTAGTTTGCTGATTCCTAGAATGTCGACGTTCACTCTTGCCGTCTCCTGTTTGACCACTTCCAATTTGCCTTGATTCATGGACCTAACATTCCAGGTTCCTATGCAATATTGCTCTTTACAGCATCGGACTTTGCGTCTATCACCAGTCACATCCACAGTTGCGTATTGTTTTTGCTTTGGCTCCATCCCATCATTCTTTCTAAAGTTATTTATCCACTGATCTCCACTAGCATATTGGGTCCTACTGACCTGGGGAGTTCATCCTTCAGTGTCCTATCTTTTTGCCTTTTCATACTGTTCATGGGGTTCTCAAGGCAGGAATACTGAAGTGGTTTGCCATGCCCTTCTCCAGTGGACCACATTCTGTGAATAGTATTAGAGCTCTTTAAAAGAGGCTCCAGAGAGCTCTTGCACACTTTCCCATCACATGAGGACACAATGAGAAGACAACTGCCTATGAACCAGGCACTTGTCAGACTCTGAATGTGCTGGTGGCTTGATCCTGGGCTTCCCAGTCTTCACAACTGTGAGCAATAAATGTTTAAGGCAGATTTTTGTTATATCAGCCTGAACTAAAATGATAAAACACAATAAACATAGCTTTCTCTCTCCTCCCTTTCAAACATTTATGTCCAAGGACTGCAGCTTCATAATTGCAACCCCCAGTTTAAGTTCTTCCCCTGTTCTACTGTCTACACGGTCTGCCTCCTGTCTCCTCTCCATCCTCCTCTTCTACTTTTCGCTTATTTCCTTCACTCCAGCCTCAAAGATCTTGACCTCCCTTAAGCCTTTGAATGAATGAATGTTATAACCTCTAGCATGTAATTTGTGATGATGAACAATAAAATGGTCTTGGCCTGAATTAACAGAATCTGACATCAGAGGCTGATATCTCCTGGTGTGGGGGATACCTTGGGAACTGAACTCTTAAAGCTTAAGGATTGCTAAGGACCAAATTGTGTCCCTTTCAAATTCATATGTTGGAATCCTAACCTCTAATCTGACTGTATTTGGAAACAGGACCTGTGAAGAGGGGGCTTCCCAGGTGGTGCTAGTAGTAAAGAACTCACACATCAACGCAGGAGACATAAGAGACATGGGTTTGATCCCTGGGTTGGGAAGATACCCTGGAGAAGGACACGGTAACACTCCACTGTTCTTGCCTGGAGAATCCCATGGACAAAGGAGCCTGGTGGGCTACAGTCAAAGAGGAGTTAAGACTAAATGAAATCATGAGATGATAGTGCTGGTGCCTTGTAGGAAGAGGAAGATCCACCAGAGCGCTCTCTCTCCCCACCATGTGAGGACATAGAGGGATGGTGACTGTCTACAAGCCAGGAGGAAAGCCCTTACCAGAACTTGAATGGGCTGGCACCTTGATCTTAGGTTTCCCAGCCTCTAGAACTATAAGAAGATAAATTGCTGTCATTTAAGCCACCCAGACTTATTGGGTAGTATTTTGTTAAGACAGCCCTGGCTGACTATTACCAGCATACATAGATGTTTATAAATGGTTCTTGTACCCTTCCAATGCACTGAGAAAAAGTTTGAAACAGAAGAGTAGCTGTGATGGTAATAGTTAATAAAACAGACTTGGGATTCAGTCTGTTCTACAATGCATCATGTCCTCTCTGGACCACTGGCCACCTGGGTCATGGTCTTCTTTTGGTGAGTTGCAGATGTGGGAGAGAATGAGCAAAATAACTGATGTCGCTTGTGGCCTCATCCAGAAACTGATGCATTGTCACTTACATTCATATTCCGCTGGACAAAAAAGGTCATCCTGCCAAGCCAGTAAGAGAAGGACATGGAAATATACTCCTCAAAAGGTACACAATTCTAATACAGGGAGGGCATGAAGAATGGTAGATCATGCTTCAATCTGCCACAGTTCTTTTATTGTTACTATCACTTGAAAATGAATCCAACATAGAGGAAAATAGTCTAGAGATGAAAATAAAAAGAATTGATAACATTATTTGACTCCTGAAGCTTGATTTTTCCCTTGAGACTTTTCTATAAGTGAACCAAAAGACAAGATTTTATTTTAACTTAAGTTGTTTAGAGCTGGGTTCTATCCTTTACCATTGAAAGAATTCTAAAGATTAAAAATGTGGAGTAGAAAAAGAATTCATTAGTCTAGGAGACTAATAGACAAGTAGTAGTTTAGTTGATTAGATTTTAGTTTATAAAATATTTATATACTGTTTCCACTTTGATAAAAGGGGCATATTCCTCATCCCATTGATGTTGAGCTTGGCATAGAAATTGTTTTGGTCCATAAATTTTGGGTGGAAGTGACAGTGTGAATTTCTAAGATTAGGCATCAGTGATATTGTATATATTTTCTCTCTCCTGGGAGTTTCCTATCCTTGTAACCAGAAGAACACATGCCAGGGAGCCATTGGTCCTAGAAGCACAAGAGACACATGGGCAATGACCTGAATCTAGACCAACTGAGCTGTCTAGCCAAATACAGTCAATCTAAGATGTATGAGTGAGAGATGAATTTTTCTCTTTGGATGGAAGTTGTGGTGTTTGTTATACAGCAAGAGATGACTGAAACATGCAGCATTTCCCAAATTTTGAAGGTGAAATCCTTTTGTTCTCATGAAACAGTTTCTAAAGATTGAGGCCTTTCAATTTGGAAAAATGATATTCTGCTTATCTTTCAAACAATCCTACATAAATATTACTTTACCCCCCAAAGTGTTTTGTGAGAGTTGGATGGGAAAAAAAATCTTACTTAGGGTTTAAAATAAATTGCTTTTTAAAAACTATGGAAAAATCAATCAACCAAATTAAAAAATTACATTTTTTTTCTAAAATTACTATAAACTTGAATAGGAAGGGGAAGGAAAGATGAGACTCAGCCATGCACCTTTAGTTTGCCAATTAGCAAGATTATAGTGTCTACAGGAAGAAGTTACTAGCAAGGATTTAGTGGGTCAATAATGTCACACTTGATATCTTTGCAGTTCTCTTACCTTTTTCTTCATGATCACAAGGTTATTGCTGCTCCAGCCATATAATATTCAAGGTCAGCTTCTTGTATACTTGTTGATTATAAAAACAATATCTTTCCCAGAAGTTCTCCTGGGTGCCTTTCCAGTTGTGTTTGGATCATGTCACGTGACCATCTCTCACTGCAAGAGAGTCTGGGAAAGCAAGTGACTAATGTTTCCAAGGCTCTGTAGCAGGACTTGGCAAGAGATAGAAGTGAGTTGTGAATGTCTGTTGGTGCAGTCCATAAGCTGACTGTTGATAAAAAATTGGAATTTTTGCCAGTACTCCAAGCCCCTTGGAGAACATTCTGAGGAGGAAGCTTGCATCCTTGTTGCCATTGCTCAGATGCTCTTCCCTGTGGGTGGAGGAGTAGCTTATCTGGTTACTGGGAGTGATGAAGATCTGCTTCCTGGTGTATGGTCTCTGCCTGCAGGCAGAGCATGTTTTCCTTTCCTCGTATTATCCCTCCTGCTATTTTCCAGCTGCTCTGCTTAAGCAAAGGCAAAAAGAAGCAGAAATCTTGGATGCAAACAAAGTGATCAGATTCAGTTACCATTCCTGAAGCTGGGGTATTCAGATACTACCTAGCTCACAATTTTTAGTTGGATCAATTTTCTTTGGATAGAGAAGAGCACCCCCAAAGCCAAATACCTCACTTGTTAAAATATCTATTTATTTATTTATGGCTGCCATTGAGTCTTCATTGCTGTGCATGGGCTTTCTCTAGTTGCAGTGAGAGGTTCCTCTCTAGTCACAGTGTGAAGGCTTCTCATTGCGATGACTTCTCTTCGTGGAGCACAGGCTCTAGGTGAGCGTGGGCTTCAGTAGTTGCAGTACTCGGGCTCAGTAGTTTTCTCTCTGGGACTCATGGATTCAGTAGTTGTCACACACTGGATTCCTCGTCCCGTGGCATGTGGAATCTTCCCAGACCAGGGATCAATCCCGTGTCCCCTGCATTGGCAGGCGGACTCTCAACCACTGGGCCACCCAGGAAATACAGACATCTCACTTTTTATGCTTTACTATTCGACACGACAATTTCACATCCATTTAACAATACCTTTGTGAGTTTGGCATTGCAGGAATTTAAAAAATTTTTCAGGCTAGATTTTTTTTTTTTTTTAGTTTTTTTTTGCCACTTTATTTTTTAATTGAAGAATGATCGCTTTACAGAATTTTGTTGTTTTCTGTTAAACATCAACAAGAATCAGCCGTAGGTACACCCATGCCCCCTCCCTGCAGGAGTTACTTAACCTCACTTTACAAATGAGGAAACTGAGCCTGGAGAGGGCAAGCGAGATACACACAGCTAGTGTTAGCATAGCCGAAACTCGAGCCTGCTCTTTCCGCTTCAGTCTGTGACACTGCTATTCCTGTGGCATTTATTCTACATTCCCTCTGTGCAGTCTCATCAATTCTGCTCATCCTGTAGTATCTGTTTTTGCATCCTGTTGTCATCCATCCTGAATCCGCCTTCAGCCCAGGAAAGCGATGTCTCAGCAATCGGTCAATGCTAATATGCCAGCAATTTCCCAGAGCTTTGTTGTGAAGGAGTCTGTCTTGATTTATTATTCTAAGTATGTTGCTTAGACAACATTGATTAATGATCAATTTCTACATTACACAGTAATAATAGGGCCTGATGAAACTGTTCAGGAAGCAGAAGCAGCCTTTGAGTAGGTATGAGATGTTCAGCCTTAGACTAGATTGCCTGTGGCTGCCATTCTGCAGACTTTTCACTGATGCTCTACTGACTCTACATTTGAGTTTCCATACTTCTTAAAGGGATATTGGACATCAGGTTATAGTTTTCTGCTTTGTTGTCTACGAGTGCATTTAAAAAAATTTATATTGAAGTATAGTTGATTTACAATGTTACATTAGTTTCAGATGTACAGTAAAGTGATTCTGATATATATATACATATACATTTACACATATACGGGCTTCCCTGGTGGCTCAGATGGTAAAGAATCTGCCTGCAGTGTGGGAAACTGGGGTTTGATCCCTGTGTTGGGAAGATCCCCTGGAGAAGGAAATGGCAACCCACTTCAGTATTCTTGCCTGGAGAATTCCATGGACCGAGGAGCCTGGCTGGCTATAGTCCATGGGGTCACAAAGAGTCAGACACGACTGAGCAACTAACACACACACACACACACACACACACACACACACACACACACGTATTCTTTTTCAGATTCTTTCCCCATTTATTACAAAATATTGAGTAGAGTTCCCTTTGCTATACAGTAGATCCTTGTTGATTCTCTATTGATTATCTATTTTGTATATAGTAGTGTGTATATATTAATCCTAATTTATCTCTCCCTCTTTTCCCTTTTGGTAACTATAAGTTTGTTTTCGAAGTAACTGTGAGTCTGTTTCTGTTTTGCATGTAAATTCATTTATATCATTGTTTTTAGATTCCACATATAGGTGATGTCATATGATACTTGTCTTTCTCTGTCTGACTTCCTTATGAGTGCATTTTGGAGTAGGGTGTTGTCAAGTGTAGTAGCATAATTTTTGGCTCTCAGTTCTATTTTTTCTAGTGGCAAGCAATGCGTAGCACACAGTAGATGCTTAAATGTTTGTTGAACAAATGAATTAATTAGTGGACTTGTGGATAGAATGTACATCTTTTTCAACCTTGGCTGTTCCCTGGACATTAACACATAATGTAAGGATTTCAAGAGTCTCTCTGATTCTACAAAGCTTGGATATTATTCATTCACTTTGAAAAAATCCTAGAAGGAGGCACTATTGTTAGATACCTCTGAGTTGCCTCTCCCTTCCTAGCTCAGTAACTTCAGGCATGTTTTTATCCCAGTAAGCCTCAGTTTCTTCATCCATAAAATAGGAATTCCATTGTCAACACCTGCTTCATGGTTGAAGCAAGATTGAATGAAAACAATGCATGTTGAGTATTCAGCACATTGCCTGCCTGGCATCTGGTAAGTCCTTAGTGACTATGAGCTCTTATTTCTGTTTGACTCAAGATTTAGTGAAGAGAACCTTAAGATGAACCGAAAATGACTAAATTCACCCCACAAAATGAGGACTTAATAGAGTTTGCTATAGAATTAGTTCAGGTCAAATATTTACAACAATCATGAAAGGAAGTTTAGAGGGATTATCGAGACAATTAGTCTGATGTGGCTAAGAGAGTAGAGTGTACTCTTGTTGGTTTGGAGCTTGCCCTTCTGGTGTCCAGCACGCTCTGCTGATCCTATTTGCATTTCTCTGGCTCTTCTCAGACCTCCTGGTCTGTACTGGGATAGAGCTTTGTGTTTGTTTCTGGACCTTCATTCTCAGTCTCTGCTTTGGCAATTTGCCAGAGTTAGATTTTTAACAGAAAGGACTCTATCAGCCATATTCCCAGAGACCCGGTTTCCCTTTAATTCACTCTGCAAAATGCCTGCGATATTTGCCCAGGAAAGTTTTCGGTTTTTTCCTCTGACTCATTTCTACAGCTCTTTAGTCTCATCCCAATTTTGGGGCTTGCCTTTTTTTCCCTTGACTTTGACATGTGTTTATAACTATATCATCCAAACCCATACCAAAATATTGAGCGTTTTCATCACCCTAGAAAGACCTTTCATACCCATTTTTAGTCAGTCTTCCTTCTCTTCAAAGGCAACTGTTATGTGTTCTATTTTTTAAAAAAAAATAATTTTACTTATGTATTTATTTTTGGCTGTTCTGGGTCTTCGTTGCTGTGCGGGCTTTTCTTTGTTCTAGCGAGTAGGGACTATTATTTGTTATGGTGCATGGGTTTCTCATTGGTGTGGTTTCTTCTGTTGCAGAGCATGGGCTCTAGGGTGCATGGGCTTCAGTAGTTGTAGTTCCTGGGTAGATTTTTTTCTACCACTGAGCCACCAGGAAAGCCTTGCTCTCTATCTTTATAGATTAGTTTCGTATGTCCTTGAACATCTTTTGCTCAGTCTTCTGTCTGTGGGATTTATTCTTATTGCGTGGGTTAGAAGTTCATTCCTTTTAATTGCCCATTAGTAGCCCATTATATGAATATTTTGTGGTTTATTTATCTCATTCTTGTATTGATGAACATTTGGATTGTTTCCACTTTTTAGCTATTATGAATCAAGCTTCAATTAAAATTCTTTTATAAGAATTTTTTGTGGGACATATGATTTTATTTCAGTTCAGTTCAGTTCAGTTCAGTTCAGTTGCTCAGTTGTGTCCGACTCTGCGACCCCATGAATTGACGCTCGCCAGGCCTCCCTGTCTATCACCAACTCCTGGAGTCTACCCAAACTCATGTCCATAGCGTCAGTGATGCCATCCAGCCATCTCATCCTCTGTTGTCCCCTTCTCCTCCTGCCCTCAATCCTTCCCAGCATCAGGGTCTATTGAAATGAGTCAACTCTTTGTATGAGGTGGCCAAAGTATTGGAGTTTCAGTTTCAACATCAGTCCTTCCAATGAACACCCAGGATTGATCTCTTTTAGGATGGATTGATTGGATCTCCTTGTAGTCCAAGGGACTCTCAAGAGTCTTCTCCAACATCACAGTTCAAAAGCATCAATTCTTTGGCACTCAGCTTTTTTCACAGTCCAACTCTCACATCCATACATGACCACTGGAAAAACCATAGCCTTGACTAGATGGACCTTTGTTGGCAAAGTAATGTCTCTGTTTTTTAATATGCTGTCTAGGTTGGTCATAACTTTCCTTCCAAGGAGTAAGTGTCTTTTAATTTCATGGCTGCACTCACCATCTGCAGTGATTTTGGAGCCCCCAAAAATAAAGTCTGACACTATTTCCACTGTTTCCCCATCTATTTGCCATGAAGTGATGGGACCAGATGCCATGATCTTAGTTTTATGAATGTTGAGCTTTAAGCCAACTTTTTCACTCTCCTCTTTCACTTTCATCAAGAGGCTTTTAAGTTCCTCTTCACTTTCTGCCATAAGGGTGGTGTCGTTTGCATATCTGAGGTTATTGATATTTCTCCTGGCAATCTTGATTCCAGCTTGTGTTTCTTCCAGCCCAGCGTTTCTCATGATGTACTCTGCATATAAATTAGATAAGCAGGGTGACAATATACAGCCTTGACGTACTCCTTTTCCTATTTGGAACCAGTCTGTTGTTCCATGTCCAGTCCTAACTGTTTCTTCTTGATCTGCATATAGGTTTCTCAAGAGACAGGTCAGGTGCTCTGGTATGCCAATCTCTTTCAGAATTTTCCACAATTTATTGTGATCCACACAGTCAAAAGCTTTGGCATAGTCCATAAAGCAGAAATAGGTATTTCTCTGGAACTCTGTTGCTTTTTCGATGATCCAAGGGATGTTGGCAATTTGATCTCTGGTTCCTCTGCCTTTTCTAAAACCAGCTTGAACATCTGGAATTTCACGGTTTATGTATTGCTGAAGCCTGGCTTGGAGAATTTTGAGCATTACTTTACTAGCATGTGAGATGAGTGCAATTGTGCAGTAATTCTCCAAGGTAAGAGAAACCCAAGTAAGATGGTAGTTGTTGCGAGAGGGCATCAGAGGGCAGACATGCTGAAACCATAATCACAGAAAGCTAGCCAATCTGATCACATGGACCACAACCTTGTCTAACTCAATGAAACTAAGCCATGCCATGTGGGGCCACCCAAGACAGACGGTTCATGGTGGAAAGGTCTGACAGAATGTGGTCCACTGGAGAAGGGCATGGCAAACCACTTCAGTATTCTTGCCTTGAGAACCCCATGAACAGTATGAAAAGGCAAAACGATAGAACACTGAAAGAGGAACTCCCCAGGTCGGTAGGTGCCCAATATGCTACTGGAGATCAGTGGAGAAATAACTCTAGAAAGAATGAAAGGATGGAGCCAAAGCAAAAACAGTACCCAGCTGTGGATGTGACTGGTGATAGAAGCAAGATCCGATGGTGTAAAGAGCAATATTGCATAGGAACCTGGAATGTTAGGTCCATGAATCAAGGCAAATTGGAAGTGGTCAAACAGGAGATGGCAAGAGTGAATGTCAACATTCTAAGAATCAGCGAACTAAGATGGACTGGAATGGGCGAATTTAACTCAGATGACCATTATATCTACTACTGTGGGCAGGAATCCCTTAGAAGAAATGGAGTAGCCATCATGGTCAACAAAAGAGTCCGAAATGCAGTACTTGGATGCAATCTCAAAAATGACAGAATGATCTCTGTTCGTTTCTAAGGCAAACCATTCAATATTACGGTAATCCAAGCCTATGCCCCAACCAGTAACGCTGAAGAAGCTGAAGTTGAATGGTTCTGTGAAGACCTACAAGACCTTTTAGAACTAACACCCAAAAAAGATGTCCTTTTCATTATAGGGGACTGGAATGCAAAAGTAGGAAGTCAAGAAACACCTGGAATAACAGGCAAATTTGGCCTTGGAGTACAGAATGAAGCAGGGCAAAGGCTAATAGAGTTTTGCCAAGAGAACGCATTGGTCATAGCAATCACCCTCTTCCAACAACGCAAGAGAAGACTCTACACGTGGACATCACCAGATGGTCAACACTGAAATCAGATTGATTATATTCTTTGCAGCCAAAGATGGAGAAGCTCTATACATTCAGCAAAAACAAGACCAGGAACTGACTGTGGCTTAGATCATGAACTCCTTATTGCCAAATTCAGACTTAAATTGAAGAAAGTATGGAAAACCGCTAGACCATTCAGGTATGATTTTATTTACTTTTGTGTAAATAGAAGTAGAATTGCTGAATCATCAAGTAAGTGAATACTTATAGGATTTGCCAAGCTATTTTCCCAGGTGCCCATTCCATTTTGCATTTCTTTGACCTTCAGAGGCTTGGCATCCTCACCAGCACTTAGTATGTTCAGTTCTTTCTATTTTAGTCATTCAAGTGGATGGTAACTAATGATGTTGACCATCATTTTATGTGCCTTGCATTTTAAGCTAATTAACACTTCTCCAATTGAAGGGAAGAGTAATTTTCCACTTGAGGTCGACACTGAACATCATTTCCCCCATGACTCCAGACAACGGAGTAAAGATATCACTCAGTTCCCTAGGTAATTTCACTAAATACCCTGTGATAGTTAATTTTGTGTCAACTTGAATGGGCCATGGAATTTCCTAAACATTTGGTCAGACATTATTTTGGGTATGTCTGTGAGTGTGTTTTTGGATGAAATTAACATTTAATTGGTAACTGAATAAAGCAGATTGTACTACTTAAATGTGGGTGGGCCTCATCCAATCAGTAAAAGGCCTGAATAGCACAAAAAGGCTAACCTTTCTGTGAGAAAGAGGAAAATCCTCCTGCTTGACTGCCTTTGACCTGGGACATCAGTTATTTCCTCCTTGCTCACTTGAAATGAAGCACTGGCTTGTCCTGTGTCTCTACTGGTACTCACAGCTTTAGCTCTTCCTAGGTCTCCAGCTTGCCAACTGCAGATCTTGAGGTCTGCCAGCCTCATAATCACATGAGTCAATTTATTATAATAAGTCTCTTTATATTTCTATGCCCCATCAATTCTCTTTCCCTTGAGAACTGTGACTAATACATACTCCTTTCTCTTCCACTTTCTTCACCCAAAGTACTGTCTTTAAGTTCTATTTCTGCACAAGCCCTGTGCTGGCTTCATTAAATAGGCCATAAACATGTGTTCACTGTTTTCATTTAACATCTTTGGGGTTGCAATTAAAATCCTTGCAGAAAAGTTATTCTGAGTTATCTATAAGTCACTCAAAGCAGCCATATTCGGAAGTGATGACCTCTCATTAGCATCACATTAGAGATAACCGCTGAGAGGTTGATCCCTTGCTTTACACTAGTGTTCTTTAACAATGTTTTTCAACTGAAAGATATGATCCAGCAACATAAAAATGAGAGGGCTCTTGCCTTCCTAATAGCAGAGTGACTAATAGAATAACTAGAACAATGATAAACCTCCACAGAAGGAGGATGATTAAGGATGCTGATGGATGCAGCAGCACTGCAATAGAGATCTGTCTCCACACTATGGGATAGAAGCAAATCTTGATTTTTTTCATGATGTGAACTCAAGCATAACATTCTGAAAGCAGAACTCCCTTTAATCAAAATCCTGCTTGTAATGCTTCAGAGATTCAAAGAGCATGTTTCTTTCTTCCTCTCTCTTTCCAAACAACCTATTTATTTACTTGCTTGTTTTTTACTTGTTCATCTGTATACTAACCTATTCATTTATTTATTATATATTTTATTTATACATTATTTATTTACTTACCTATGAGATACTTTCATTAATTAATCTAAAAATGTGTGGACTGAGTTATGTCTCCAGACTGGAGTAGCTTCCCCTCTTAATTTTTTAGTTACCTTTCATACTCCATACAAATCCAGAATCATTTCCTGAGACATCTAACCCCTCCCCAGACTACACGAACCCCACGGGGAGGCTTCTGGGTTTAAAGAGGGTACTTTGGTTTCCAAATGTAGGCAAAGAGAGAATTAGCAATTTGGAAACTAGCCCACCAGCTTGGTGCATCTTTTGTTTACTCCTGAAGGTCCTACTTGGCCTTCAGTATGATCTCCCGCCACCTGTCTATTTTACCCTCAGCTTGGTGATTGTTTCCATTGCTGGACTAAAACCATTTCTCCCAGGTCTGATGTTGAAGCCCTGTCAGTGGGTTCACCAGCCCTCAAGGTGAGGATCCACTCTGCAGGCTTGGTGTCTGTTTCTGAAAAGTCACCATTGTCAACCAGAAACATACACACAACCTGAAAGTTGAGAGTTATTTTTATTTGGTGGGAATGTTTGGGACTCTGAGCCTGGAAGACAGCATCTCAGTAGCTCTGAGAAAACTGCTCCAAGGAGGCAGGAGGGGAAGTCAGGCTATGTACAGGTTTGCAACAAAGGGAGCAGGCAGTCTTAACATCAAAGATCAGGTAGCAAGTTAAGGAATTTAGCATCCTTTGTATGGGAAGATGCAAGCCTCTGGGCTCACTGAATTTATTCTTTTCATATGCATCTCAGCTATCTGGGGCCAAATCCTGTTTCCTTGTTCACCTTAAGGAATGGCAGATGGCTGCTTCTTAAATTCCTCCTCAGCAACTGCCGTCGGGGGGTGACAGCATCCACTGGATGGCAGTTTTGGACCCTCATTCATATTTGGAGGCCCGAAGTCACGATGGCGGTGACATTTCTTGTATATTGATATGGCAGGAGTCACCCCATCTGTTGTCATCATCATCAGAGGAGTCACTCTTCATCCTTCTCTTTCCAAACACACACGGTCCTCTTGAAAAATTTGCCCACACCCACCATAGCTGCCAGGTGAAGGGTATTGGAAAAGACAGCACTTGCCAGCACACAAGAGGGTCCCATTGCTCATCTCTCCAGGGTAGTGGTTGCCTATGAATCTGAAACCTGCCCGCTTGAGTTCAGAGAAGATGTCGAGAGAATCTTCTCCACGAAGTTCCCTGTGGCTACCTGGCCAAAGTAATGGCCTCCAATTCTCTTTCCGCAACATCTAAGAAACAACTCACTGGACGCTTTGCTGTGAAAGTAGTCCTTGTTCATGTTAGCAACCCCAAGTTAGTGTGCCAGACAAACCAAAACATCAGTGTTAGAGCAGAGCAAAGTTTATTGCCAGGCCATGCAAGGAGAAACAGCAGCTTGTGTTCACCCAAACCCTGAACTCTCAATAGGGTTCAGCAAAGCATTTTTAAAGGCCAGGTGAGGGAGGGGCATCCGAGGGTCTGTGATCAACTTGTGCACAATTCTCTGATTGGCTGATGGTGAGGTAACAGGATGGAGTCACAGGGGTTAACATTATCAATCCTTAGGCTTCAGGAGGCCCGCAGGCTACATGCTCATAGTCATCAAGTAGTTAATATCTACTTTTTGTGTGTGTGTAGGGGGTGGGGGGCGGCAGGGATTTCACATCTGTAAAACAACTCAGGAAATGTGCATTAGAGATTGTTATCTAGACATTTCATTCAGAGAGGAGCTGAAGCAGAGGATGTGGGGAAAGGGCCGGCCCCAGGAAGGTCCCATAGGGTCCTGCTCAGTTTATATTCATTGCCGGAGACTTAAGAATTACAGGTGAACAATGAGAGAAAGTAAAAAATCAACCATTATTCAACATTTCTTTCTTTCTTTTTTACTTCTTTGACTGGGCCAAGTCTTAGTTTGCAGCATGCAGGATCTTTAGTTGCAACGTGTGGGATCTAGTTCCCAGACTTGAAATTGAACCCAGGCCCCCTGCGTTGGGAGCGTGGAATCTTAACCACTGGACCACCAGGGAATTCCCTATTGATGCATGTATAAAAGAGATCACTAATGAGAACCTACTGTATAGCTCAGGGAACTCTACTCAACATACTGTGGTGATCTAGATGGGAAGGAAGGCTGAAAAAGAGGTGATATATGTATAGCTGTTTCACTTTGCTGTACTGTAGAAACTAATACAACATTGTAAAGCATTATACTCCAATAAAAATTTTTAAAAATCGCCATTTGCCTTACCTGGTGTTGAACTTCCATATGTATCATTTCAGTCTCTTTTCCATGTACCTACACATACACGAGATTGAATTGTCTGGTGTTGTATCATAATCTGGTTTTATTTTTTCACTTAATAATACATTATTCATGAATCTATTCAAAAATAGATATTGAGCTGCTACTACATGCCAGCCACTGTTCTAGGTACTGGGCATACATCAGCAACAAAAATTCCTGCTGTCAAGCCTCTTGTTTTTAAGTGCCCTGAAGGATAATAAATAAAACAAATGGTTAAAATATGTTATTTGTCAAATAATAAACATTGAAGAGAAAACAGAAATGGAGGAAGAGGGATATAAAGAGTGCATATCTGTGCTGGGGCCCCGGAGCAGACTGCTTCAAAATATGGCTCAAGGGCATATTGATTATTTTGAATTAATGTTGCTTAAGAAATGCTTGTTGCAAGAGGGACCCTCTGACCCTCCTCTCTGTCTCTCTGAAAGCAGGAAATGAATCTCTCCTGTGAAAGGTGCCCTCTCTGCAGTGGGAGGGAGAAGGACTCTTTATCACCAGAGATGGGGAATTTAGGCGGAGAAGCAGTATAAACAAATCCTGTTCCTTAAGAAATTTACTACCTCAAGCCCAGACTCTATTTAGACTTCTTGCATGCACACTCAGTTGCTTCAGTCGTGTCCAACTCTTTGTGACCCTATGGACTGTAGCCTGCCAGGCTCCTCTGTCGATGGGATTCTCTAGGCAAGAATACTGGAGTGGGTTGCTATTTCCTTCTCCAGGGGATCTTCCTGACTCATGGATCGAACCTGCGTCTCTTAAGTCTCCTGCATTGGCAGGCAGATTTTTTACCGCTGAGCCAACCAGGAAGCCCATTTAGACTTCTTAACTATTAATAATTAAGCACCCAAACAGGACTTCCCTGGTGGTCCAGTGGTTAAGACTCTGCACTCCCCAAAGGACATGGGTTCCATCCCTGGTTGGGGAACTAAAATCCCACACCATGCATAGTGTGGCTGAAAAAAGAAAAAGCACCCAAAGTTCATGTTTTTTTGTTCTGTCATTTCCTCACAGATTTTTTGTTTCTTTGTCTAAAGAGTGTAAAAGTTGCCTGCCTTGGTCACTTCTTAGGTCCCATTTCTATGAGACCTCTGGACTCATAAATTAAGCCTTGTTTCATTTCTCCTGTTAATCTCTCTGGTGTGAATTTTGGTATTAATCCAGCCTCAAGAACTCAAGAGGAAAAGAGGGGGAAATTTCCCCCTCCCCACGATGCATGTTGAGGGTGTGTGATGGGGAAAGTTGACATGTTATACGGGAGGCCTTGTGAACAAGGAGATTTCTGAGAGAAGCCCTGGAGAAGGGCAGAGAGAGGAGCATTGCCATACAGACAAAGCTGCCTGAGTCCACAGGGCATCCAGCTTGTTGCAGGAACTGTGAGGAGGCTCACCAGGGCCAGTGGAGAGGGGGAATGATGGAGGAGCCAGGGACAAATGTGGGGGTTGAGAGTAGCCGACCTTGAGCCCCCTCCACTCTCAGGCTCCTTCCTTGTTGTTCTCTGTTTCTCTATGATAGGATTATGGATTTATGTTGTCCACCACCTCTTACTGGACTTTTGTTTCTAGTTTTCCCATAGAAACAATTGTGAGCCCTTGCTAGAGCTTTCACATACTGATTGTCATGCTCCCCTGGTGGCTGAGATGGTAAAGAATCTGCCTGCAATGCAGGAGATGCGGGTTCAATCCCAGGCAAGATACCCTGGAGGAGGGCATGGCAATCCACTCCGGTATTCTTGCCTGGAGAATCCCAGGGACAGAGGATCCTGGAGGGCTACAGTCCATGGGGTCACAAAGAGTTGGACATGACTGAGTGACTAACACATACACAAGAAAGGAGAGCAGATGGTAGAACATGGGCACATGAGGACTTCGTTGGTGGTCCCCATGTGGCTAAGAGTCTACACTCCCAATCCAGGAGGCCGGAGTTCAATCTCTGGCCTGGGAACGGGATCCCACATGCCACAACTAAGAGTTTTCATGCCCCGACTAAGACACAGGGCAGCCAAATAAGTAAATATTATTTTAAAAAAAGAAAAAGAAAATGGGCACATGGTTTTAGCTCATTTCGGCAGGGGGTGGGGGTGGGGTGAAACTTGGAGTCATTGCCCTTAACTCTGTGTTGGGTTTGTGAAGACATGATGCTGTTGACCGCCAGGGCCAGGAATGGCAGCCCTTCCGGCCCTGGGCAAGATTAATGGGATGATGTAATGCCTGATAAATTTACCAGACGGAGGAAGGAAGCAAGAAGGAGGGTTGAAAGGGCAGGAACAAAAAGAGACATAAAAGAGAATACCAGAAGAAAGGGGGAGAGCTGGAAATCTTTATAAGATTAATAATATTTTTGTTGTTCTGATTTAAAAAGTAGAGCACCACGTTAAAAAAAAAATCTGGGAAGTTTACAGAAAAGTAAATATTTAAGTGAAAGCCACATAGCTCCATGTCTAGAGATAACAATGAGACTTTTTATTGCTTTCCACCCAGACATTCACAGAATTGTAGGTGCATACAGTTTTGGATTTTGCTTCTTGTTTAAAATTTTTTCAAGAACCTTGACTTACCGCTACAGGAATATTAAAATCCATGGTTTTCAACCAACATATACTATAGCCTGCCATGCTGAAGTTCATGGGGTCACAAAGCTTCGGACATGACTTAATGACTGAACAGAACAGATTGTAACGAATGTTATCATTTCCTTGTTGTTGAATGCTTTGGTTATTTTTGATATTGTACCATTATAAATAATGCAGCCAGGCAATCCTTCATCAGGCATCTTTGTATCTCTGACTATTAGGATGAATTCTTAGGCGTGCGATAACTTGCACAGGCAGGTGAATTTTTCTTTTTAAAATACCTGAAGGCAAATGATTGATGATTTTGTGCCATGACATTTGATTTGTGTAACCAATTGGGAACAGGTGACTGGCTATTAAGACCATGATTCTGTTGTAGAATCCAGAGTCACAAAACACTCCTCAGAGGACACTCAAGACAGTGGAGTACAGTTTATTACACTGGCGGGTCCAAGGGGAATAGGTTCCCAACAAGGACCCTGATGATTTCAGAGGACTTTATACCCCCCGCCACATGACTGGTTACACGTTAGTAATTAGTTTTACAACATGTGGTACAGAAGAATTAACACTTAAAACATGCAGGTGCAGGCACTATCGTTAATCTATCTGAGACAACCCGACCTTTACTTCCAGGCTGTGTCATCTGTGAAGAAGAGGTTTCCTGGTTTTTCTTTAACAATAGTTAACAGGGTTCAGACCCAGTTCACATCCTCCCTTAAGATGGCTGACAGTCTTCAAGATGGAATCCCCCTTGCCTTCCTCCCAGTGGCCCCAGCAATTCCATAATTTTGATGACAAAGGTCCATATAGTTAAAGCTATGGTTTTTCCAGTAGTTATACAGGGATGTGAGAATTGGACCATACAGAAGGCTGATGCTTTCAAATTGTGGTGTTGGAGAAGACTCTTGAGAGCCCCTTAGACAGCAAGGAGATCAAACCAGTCAATCCTAAAGGAAATCATCCCTGAACATTCATTGGAAGGACTGTTGCCGAGGCTGAAGTTCCAACTCATTGGAAAACACCCTGATGCTGAGAAAGACTGAAGGCAAAAGAGAAGGGAGCAGCAGAGGATGAGATGGTTAGACAGCATCGCTGACTCAATGGACATGAGTCTGAGCAGACTCTGGGAGATGGTGAAGGACAGGGGAGCCTGGTGTGCTTCAGTCCATGGGGTCACAAAGAGATGGACTGAGCAACTGAAAAACAATGACAAATCCAATCCATGGTCATTCCTCAGACTGTAACAAAAATGCTTTGGAGGAAGTACAGGGCATCTAGCATTACATGTTGGACTTAATTTTTTCAGGAAAATGCAACCTTGGGCTAAAAAACATACAAATAGAATCAATGTAAAAAAATATAAAAGAGACTTAGAAGCAGTGTGTGGACCTTAATTAATTGTATCTGTTAAAAAACACAACTGCTGAGATGTTGTTAACTAAAAAAAAAAAAGCACAATCTGAGAGTTGCAAGTTAGGTTTTATTTGGGGCAAAATTAGGACTGCAGCCAGGGAAAAGAGCACCTCAGATAGCTCTGAGAAACTGCTCCAAAGAAGTAGCGGGGTTGGGGGGGTGGGGTGGGGGTGGTGGTGGTCAGTATATATATGGTTTTGGTGAAGGGGGAGTTCATGCAATCAAACATTTATCTTTACAAAAGGTTTTCTGCTAGTCACAAGGAACTGATGTCACCACAAAGGGATTTAGTGCTTTTTTAGATATGGAAAGATAGAAGGATTGGGCTCATAAAATGGGCTCCTGAAAATATCTAGCTATGTGAAGACCTGTTCCACCAGTTTTCCTGGAGCAGAGAGTGCCTCATTCCAGTTCTCCACCAGAACCCCATTCAGGGTGTGTTGAAGGTCTATAGCTGCAGCAGCACAGGATTCAGTCCCTACAGAGGCAGACGGAAAATGCCAACAAGTTGACAGTACATTTTTTTAAAGTCGACAACGTGTTACTTTTATTAGACAATCAGAAATTTGAATGAAGGCTGAATTTTGATAATATTAAGATATTATTATTGACTACTTACTTGTGACCCTGGAAGAAATGGCAATCCACTCCAGCTTTCTTGCCTGGAAAAGTACCATGGAGAGAGGAGACTGGCAGGCTATTCATAGCTTCCCAAAGAGTTGCAAAGCGTCGGACACAACTGAGTGACTGAGCACACACACACATACACACACACATTTACATATAATCTTAAAAGATGAGTCCTTATCTTTTAGAAGTATACTTGGAAACATTGAAGAAGAAATGATATAATGTCTGGGATTTCCTTCTGAGCAATTTGAGGAGGAGTTGATGGGGCAGCGTTGATCATGAATTGACGGTAGCTGAGGTTGGAGGCTGGCTTCCTAGGAGTCTTTATGTCAGAGTTTAGTTTAGCAAACTATGACCTGAGGGCCAAATCCAGCCCATCGCCTGTTTTTGTAAATAAAGTTTTATTGGAACACAACCATGCCCACTTGTTCACATATTTTCTCTGGTTGATTTTGCATTGTAATGTTAGAGTTGAGTTGTTGCTACAAAGACTATCTGAGCCTGAAATATATACTCTCCTGCCCTTTACAGAGTTTGCTGGCCCTTGATTTATGCTATTGTGCCTACTTCTGTTTAAAATAATTCACAATAAAATATTTGAAATACATTTAATTATAAAGATCTATACAGTTCCTATGACTACTGCCATAGAATAGCGTTTCTCTCTTAACTGTCTTGAATACATTAAATCACAGCTGAAATGCATGCCACACATAACAAATTGCTGAAATATCTGTGGGATGATTCTTATATTAAAATGTATTCCTCTGTGTGGGTAATACATGCGTGGAACAAGATTTATAGAAAATGCTCTGGAAACTAAGTCTCCTTTCCTCCCCATCTCTCATCCACCCTGGTCTCCTCCCTGGTATTTCTTGTTTATTCTTCCAGGGATAATTTTTGTATGTACAAACGTAATATAAATTTATAGTGTAATTTATCTCCCATACAAGTGATAGTATACTATATGTATTTGCATTTTGTCACTTAATAATATATCTTGGAGATCTTTCCATGTTAATTGTATAATCATTTCTAAATTACACATAATTATATGTATGTGTGCATGCATGCATGCTCAGTCACTTCAGTTGTTTCCAACTCTTTGAGATCCTATGGACTGTAGCCCGCCAGGCTCCTCTGTCAGTGGGATTCTCCAGGTAAGAATACTGGAGTGGGTTGCCATGCCGTTCTCCAGGGGATCTTCTTGACCCAGGGATCAAACCTGCATCTCCTGTGTCTCCGTGTATATGTGTGTGTGTGTATGTATGTATTCCTGAAGTGTATATATTTAAGAGTTTTATATGAATATATATTTATATATGAAGTATATATATCTAGTAAATATATATATATATATGAAGTATATATATTTAGGATGTTTATATGCATAAAGTGTATATGTATGTGTTATTCTCAGTTTGGGGAAAGAATCAAGGGACAGAGAGGCACCGTGAAATTGAAGACTGGAGAGAGTGTGTTACTGCACTCCTCCATCCCCGTTTTGAAGAGTGGTTGCAAAAAGAATTCAACAAGTTGGAGTTTGTTTATCTTTCCTTCAAATACTGAGAAAAGACAGAAATATCCATTGGTAAATCCTATTTCCTCTCCTGTCAAAGTACCTTCACAATCTGAGTGCTTCTCACCGCTCTCCATCCTGATCTGAGACCTGGTCCCCTCTCACATGGCACCCGTGACCATCTCCTCTCTTGATCTCTCCACCTCTACCCTTGTTTCCTACAGTCTGTTCTTAACACGCAATCAGGGTCATCTTTAAAGAGAAAGTCAGATCGTATCCCCACCTCTGCTCAGAATCCTTCAATGGCTCATCTTACTCGGAATAAAAACGAAAAGCCTCGCAAAGGCTCACACGGTCCTGCCACAACCCCTTCTCTAGGATGCTCTTCCTCACTCCCTTCTGCAGCCACGTGGGCCTCCCTGTCTCCTCTCCCAGCAAAGATCTTGGTTCACCATCCTCATTGCTCATCTCTCACCTCTTTCAAGTTTTGCTCAAATGTCACCATTTCAAACACTCCTTTCCCAACTCCTTCTTTTAAAAATCACCACTCCCACGCATTTCCTGTTCCTTCTTAATGTTTATTATTTTTCTCCATAGTTTTAAGTCTCTTTTGTATTAGTTTCTCGTGGCTGCTGTAACAAATGACCACAAGCTTGGCAGCTTAAAACAACAGAATTGTATTGTCTCCTGGTTCTGGGGGTCAGAAGTCTGAAATCAAGGTGTTGGCAGGGTTGGTTCCTTGTGGAGGCTCTATGGGAAAATAGATTCCGTGCTCCTCTCCTAGAATCTGGTGGTGGCTTTCCTCCGCTTGTAGACGCATCACTCTAGTCTTTGTCTCCATCTTCATAATGCCATCTCCTCTCTGTGTTCTTGCCTTTGCTTCTCTTATAAAGATACATCGTTGGTTTTCCAGCCACCGCTTTAATCCAGGATAATCTTTTCTCCAGCTCCTTTATTCCATTACTTCTGCAAAGACTCTTTCCCCAAATAACAGCATATTCCCAGATCCCAGGTGTAGAACTGAGCAAGACCTTGTAGGGCTCCTGGGCACAAAAGCCTTTCTGTGTCCTCCACTTCTGAATTACAGGAAGTAGGCTTCATTCAGCCTCCATGACTTTTCCCTGAGTTCCAAAGGGCAGGTTCAAACAGATGCTAATTAGAAGAGAGGGGATGCTGAGACAGGGGAGGAACAGTCAAGAATGACTGATGCACAATTCTTGGGACAAGGTCCTGGTTCCCCCTCAAGGGATACACATAACAGTATCTTTGAGCTGTTTTGCAGATACTGAAAACCCCCACCAGGTGGGAGAAGTTAACTGTGTGCTGCCCACAAGCATGTAGACCCCAGACTGGTTGGAACTAGAAGGTTGATGACACTGATGTCCAGTATTCTCACCATGAACCAATCAGAAGAATGTTCATGAGCTGATCATGTCCTCTTTGAACGATCACTATAAAACTCTTCATTACTTGCTCCGGGTCAGGACACACAGTTTTGAGGGTATTATCTCACTGTGTCCCCCTTTGCCTAGGAAAGTAATAAAATTTTTCTTTTCTACTTCATCCAGAACTTCATCTTTGAGATTTAATTCAGTGTCAAGGTATAGAGGTCAGATTCAACATCAGGTGGACATATCTTTTAGGGGACCACCATTTGACCTATTACACCTTCTATCCCTCATACATTTACTGATTCATTTTATATTTGTTTTTTCTCTCTGTCATAAGATATAAAACCCAACAGGGCCAAGTTTTTGGTCTGTGTTTTACCCCACTGCTGTAGTGACTAGACAATGCTCGGCATATGGTAGGGGTCCATTAAGTGTGGGCTGAAAGTGATATAATGATGGTATTTGCCACCAGTTTTAGCACTGTCGACTAAAAAGACGCACAACATGAGAGTTGTGAGCTAAGTTTTATTTGGGGCAAAATGAGTACTGCAGCCTGGAAGGCAGCACCCCAGATATCTCTGAGAGATTGCTCCAAAGAGGCAGTGGGAAGAGGGTTAATACATAAGGTTTTGGTGAAAGGGGAGTTCAATATCATGAAGTGCTCATTTTACAAAAGGTTTTCTGCTGGTCATGAGGATCTGATGTTACCATGAAGGTATTTAGTGCTTTTCTAGATATGAGGAGATGCAAGGATTGAGATAATAAAATCTGTTCCTAAAAACATCCAACTATCTAAAGACCTATCCCATCAGATTCCCTGGAACACAGAGTGCCTCACTCCACCCTGAACTCCCTCAGGGGGTGTTGAATGAAGGTCAACAGCTACAATAGCACACTGTTCATTCTCCGCAGAGGCAGGTGGCAAATGCTGTTGTTGTTCAGTTGTTGGCAATGAAATTGGTAAGTGCCAATTTGTAGTTGACAGCACCAAGAACTATGGAATATCATGTTTTCTCCCTGCCAATCCAAGATGCCTTTGTTCATACTTCACTTCCCAATAAAGTAATATGGAATATGAAAACATGATGTGAAATGTGCCCCATGTAAATAAGTGATGTAAATCACAGAGTCCGTTTATAACTAGAACCTTTTGACAGGAAAGCCAACACAGTATCAACAATGTCATAATCACTGAACACTTTAAGCAATGCAGACAGAAAGGAAATTCTTGACTTCCTTTAGGCTTTTGTTATCAGTAGCTATGCGGATTCTAAGCATAGTTTTGAACTTAAAAAATGACTTGCATATATTTTTGCCTTACATAATGATGTATGATCAGAAACTGGGTGGTAGCTCAAAACTGACATGTTTGGGTAGAGGATTCTGCTCTTAGGACAGAGATAGACTGGGGTCCTGGGATCCCGAGGACAGGGCCTCTCCCACACAGGATCATCTGTCTCTTTTCCTGGTCCAGGATGAAAGGATGCTCCCAGAAATGCTGCTCTGTGTCTGGAAGGAACAGAGGGAGATAACAGGATTTATATTTGAACTCATAGCCTTCGACTTACAGTTTATGGTCAAAACAGAATCAAGGAACCCTCATGACTGCCACCCCATTTGACTCTCAGACACTTTCCCAGGGTGTCTCCCGTGGGAAAATTATTCCGCTTGCCTAAAACATATTAGCATGTTGCCTGAGCCCAAGCTGCAGACAGGTCCCGTGGCTGTGCTCCAGAAAAATGTTCCAGTTTTCTTTCCCTCCAACTGCTCTCGAGGGTCATAGCCCAGGAGGAGGCCTCAGTGAGACCTTCTGTTCTTTACAATGTATTATTTTCAGAGATGTTCCCAGCTTTTAAATCCCAAATGGGAAAATAAGGGGCATTGAACATTCTTCTCTGATGACCTTTTTTCCTCAAATATCTCCCCCCTCCCCTGTTTATCAAAGTGATACAGGCTTGTTGGTCAAAAATTGGGAAATAAAAAAGAAGAGCATGTTAAAAAGACAGTCCACATTACCGATAATTCTACTGCCAGAAATAACTACTATTGTTATTCGAGTTTATTTTATTTTGATATTATCTGAATGTCTACATATATTATACAATTATTATATTTTGCATATAGTTGTTCAACATCTGTTGCAAAAATATTTTAAACATACAGTGCTGGAGTCCTGCTCCAGCTGGTCCAGGGGCCCCCAAGGGATGAATGGCGTCGGCGAAAGGAAAAGAAAGGAGACAGAGAGTTTTTGATGGCCCAAGGACCATAATCTTTATTGCTTTAGTCTATATTTATATAGCACATGTTCTTCTATGTAATGATTCTTACAATATTTTTCCATTCAGATCAGCATCCCCTGATTCTAAGATGTGTTAAAAGTTTTTTCCTAGTCCTTTGTCACATTTTAGTTACCTATTTTTATTTTACTAAAACAGTCTATAAATCATATTATACCATCTACTTATTCTGTACAGCCTGCTACTACAGCGAATACAGTGTTTTGCTCCAGTGAATAAGTACTATAGCAGTGTCTAAGGGCGAAAGTTTCTCATAGAATAGCCATTGTCAGCAGTGGTTTGTTTACCATCTACCCACATAACACAAGACTATTTCTGGCAGGGGCAAGTCTTTTGCAGTTTACCTAGAAACTATTTACCATACAATTCATATATTTCTTTCCATTTACACTTAGATTCTAAGGGGCACAAACATCTCTAGCATCCCGATCTTTATGAGAAAATGCAATTGGCTTAGTTTCTGTAATTTTCCCTGATACATGACCCAAGTTTTCCAGTCATCAATAACAATCTCCTCATGAGGCCAGGTCACAATAGGCTTAGGGCTTGTTTTCCAAATGATCATGGCCTTATTCCCTGGCTGAATGTTAGGGACCCACTAGTCAGGGGCCTCAGTAGGTTCAATAATTTTTGGAATGTTTCTCTGGGGCAAGGGATCATTTTTCTTTTTCCTGGACTCTCATGACCTCATCATGGAAGCCCCTACAACTCCAGCCATCAAAGAATGAAACAGAGTTAGCCACAACAAAAGCATAGAAACAGAAAGGAGTGAAGGTTCCGATCCAGGAGAGAAAACGCTTTGCAGTTTCTTCTTGAGTGGTGCCATGACTTTGTCATCTGGCAGTAGTTCCAGAACGGCTCCCAACAATACAGAAAAATGGAAAGATCATATAGTGGACATGTATGGACCAACCAACCATGTATATTTGTAGTTAACATTTTACTTAACTTGCTTTATCATTTATCTTTTCTTTCCTCTTCTGTCTTCCCTTGTTCTACCTACTAACTCCCTCTTTTATCCCTCCACTGAACTCGCCATCCATCCATCCATCTCGGTCTATGTTCATTCACCCACCCACCTCATTTTTGTGGTGCTTTTCAAAGTAAGTTACAGGCATCCATACAGTTTACCTCTAAACACCAGGAGACACAGGAGATCCAGGTTCGATCCCTGGGTTGGGAAGATCCCCCGGAGGAGGAAATGGCAACTCATTCCAGTATTCTTGCCTGAAAAATCCCATGGACAGAGGAGCCTGGTAGGCTACAGTCCATGGGGTCTCAGAGTCAGACACGACTGAGTGACTAACACACACACAGCAGGCTCTTTGTATCTGGAGGTTCTTTACCCACAGAGTCAATCATTCACGAGTCAAAAATATTTGGGGAAAAAAATTCCAGAAAGTTCCAAAAAGCAAAACTTGAATTTGCCATGCTGGCAACTATTTACATAGCATTTATGTTGTATTTACAACTATTTGCATAGTATTTATGATATATTAGGTGTTATAGACAGACCTCAGAGAAATTGTGGGTTTGGTTCCAGACCACTGCAATAAAGCAAGTATCAAAATAGAGCAAGTCACATGATATTTTATTTTTTTGTTTCCTAGTACATGTAAAAGCTATGTTTACATTACACTTTAGTCTCTTAGGTATTCAATAATATTATGTCTTAAATATGTATATATCTTTATTAAAAAATACTTTATTGCGAAAAATTCTACCATCTGAGCCCTTCAGTGAGTGACAATCATTTTGCAAATAGTAACATCAAAGATTACTGATCACAGATCCCCGTAACAAACATAACAACAACAAAAGTGTTTGAAATATTGCAAGAATTACCAACATGTGACACAGAAACACAAAGTAAACAAATGCTGTTGGAAAAGTGGCACCAATATACTTGCTGGATGCAGGGTTGCCATAAGCCTTCAATCTGTATAAAAGACAAGATCTGTGAAGAACAATAAGGTGAAATGGAATAAAGCAAGGTATACCTACATAAGAAAACTAGAGATGATTTAAAGTGTAACAGAAGGGACTTCCCTGGTGGTCCAGTGGTAAAGAATCCACCTGCCATTGCAGGGGATGTGGGTTTAATCCCTGGTCCGAGAACTAAGATCTCAATGCTGTGGGCAACTAAGCCTGTGGTCCATGACTACTGAGCCCACACTCTACAGTCCATGAGCCTAGAGCCTGTGCTCTGCAACAAGGGAAGCCACTGCAATGAAAAGCCTGTGAGCAGCAACCAAGACCCACAGCAGCCAAAAATAAATAAATATTAAAAAAATAAATACATGAGAGAATATGCTTAAGGTTATATGCAAATACATCATTTTCTGTAAAAGACTTGAGCATCTGTAGATTCTGGTGTCCTAGGGGAGTCCTGGAATCAATCCCCTGCAGAGATCAAGGGGTGGTTGTATATACAGGTACCATAGGGTTCAGGATCTCTGGAGACAAGCACCAAAATTTGTGTAATAGTACCGTGAAAGCGATGGGCTCCCCTGGTGGCTCAGACGGTAAAGACTCTGTCTGCAATGCAGGAGACCAGGTTTGATCTCTGGGTTGGAAAGATCCCCTGGAGAAGGAAGTGGCAACCCACTCTTTATTCCTGCCCGGAAAATCCCATGGATAGAGAAGCTTGTCGGGCTACAGTCCCTGGGGTTGCAAAGAGTCGGACATGACTTATCAACTAATACTTACTTACTGTGAAAGTGATACTAGCCAACACATGTAGTACTTATCTGCCCGGCAAAGTTCCAAGCACTGTATCAACTTACTTAATCCTTAACAATCCAATGAGACAGGTGTTTTCCTGATGATAGCCTCTACTGCTTATATTGTTTAAGACAGTGATGGTTAAGATGCTGTGGTGGTGGTTTAGTCACTAAGTCGTGTCCAACTCTTGCGACCCCATGGACTGTAGCCTGCCAGGCTCCTCTGTCCATGGGCTCTCTAGGTGAGAACACTGGAGTGGGTTGCCATTTCCTTCTCCAGGGGATCTTCCCAACCCAGATGTCGAACCCAGATCTCCTGCATTGCAGGCAGATTCTTGAATCTGGGGAAAATTGGGGGCCATGTTGCAAAGATGTGGGCTTCCCTGGTGGCTCAGCTGGTAAAGAATCTGCCTACAATGCTAGAGACCTGGGTTTGATCCCTGGTTGGGAATATCCCCAGATGTGAGGGTGTTGGGCCAGCAAAATTTTGCAGATGCTTGCTCCTGCAACCTGGAAGTACATAATGCCGTGATGTGGCAGGCCCAGGCAAGCCAGGAAAATTCCCTGCGATTCTGCACACCGGACTTGGCTTCATAGTCACTGCGTTCCCTCCATTACAGGGGAAGCCGCAATTGTGGGAGTGAGAGTGGGGAGGGGTTCAAGTGTTGGTTAAGATTGACCAATAAAGCTGTTTGGAAAAAGAAAATCCCTTCGCTTCTTGGGCAAATCGCTGTCTCCTCTTCCCAAACACAGCTTTGCTAATTGCACAAAAAGGAGGATTTTCTAAGATATCCAACCTTTCCTGAAAACAAGAAAGGTGAGCCGCTAAGACTCCAGGTCAGGAAGGTATGGTGGGATTTTCTGAGGCATAGCTCAACTTTGGAGAGAAAATAACAGACTGAAGTGCTGTCTTCTCTTCCTCCTCCTGGATGGCAGGAAAATGAGCGCCGGCGGTGACTTTGAAACGCTCCGGATACAAAGCACTGTCCTTCTTATTCCTTACCGTAAGATGGCGCTCTGATGCCTGCGTTGTAAACTAGGTCTGCCGGAGAGAGGGCTCCTTGAGCTACCACATAAACAGAAAGACACTGCTCTCATCCATATTTGCTTTACATTTCTATGCTAACAAGGTGCGGTAATTTCATTCCAAATGTGTAAATATTATTGAGTTTGTCAGGGCTGCTGCCTGAATCCGGGACAGAGGACTGATGTTCAGGACCAAGAGGATATGGAAGAAAGAAGCAGTGTGGGGGAGGAACAGAGAAGCTTGGCTGCTTCGGCTTGCTTCAGCTAACATTTCCATATCCTTATGCATTTTGTATTAACACGCCACAATGAGGATCTCTTTGGGGCTGTGGCTCATACATACCCTGTTCTCTGGCCTCAGAGGTGGGAGGTAATTCTGCCCTTTGCACTAAGGCGAGGACGAGGGATTCCAGGAGCAGAGAGCTGGTTGCTCAGGCCATGGTTTGCCTTCTCTCATGTTTCCAGTCCCTTGATTGATTGTTTCTTCTTCTGATTGATTATTATCTGATTCTTTGCTTAATTTGGGCTTCCCTGGTGGCTCAGAGGCTAAAGCGTCGAAGGAAATGGCAACCCACTCCAGTATTCTTGCCTGGAGAATCCCATGGACGGAGGAGCCTGGTGGGCTACAATCCACGGGGTCGCAAAGAGTCGGACACGACTGAACGACTTCACTTGCTTAATTGACTATCTAATTACCTTGGAAGTACCTCAACCGTTTCAGCAGTTGAATGAATGAGAGTCTCATCCTCTCTATGCCCAAGTCAATCCCTCCCCCAAATCCAAGGGATTTTTGAGTCTTATCTGAGTTGTTGAGAACAGGAGATATCAGAGGAACTAGTCTTCCCCTTGAGCCATTCTCCTTTTTATCTGTCACTGCTTCAGAGAGATGAGCTTCTTGGGTGCCCGGGAAGCCCAAAGTATTTCCAGTTTCCCTGAGTTGTTCTCACTTGCTGCTTATTGTTTTCTTAGGAGCCTGGAAGCCTGGTTTGTAGTAAGAGCTTCATGAATATTTGATTGAATGGATGGAGGGAGTGGGTAGATGGGTGGATGGGTGAATAATCAAACCTCTCTACTGGTAGCTGAAATGGTATTACATGATTTCAGTACCAGATGAGGAGACAGAATGTTGATCTATTGTTATGAAAATTGAAGATCATGTTTAACAGTTTCTGTCCTGAAGAAGCTTAGAGTTTGTTTAAAACTTAATTAATTTAAAAGTTGAAGTCTAGTTAATCTTGGTCAGTTGTTCCCTACCCCTACACAGCTGATCCCTTCCTTCCCAGCTCCATCAGTGGGTCCTGTTTAGTCTAAGACATTTGTGACAAATCCAGCCCTCTTGCTGGTGTTGGAGCCATAACCAGGCTTCAGACAATGAGTGTTCAGCACTCCTCTGGTTACTGCAGTTAATCCAGGAGTGAGGATGTAACCCATGTTGGTGTAGTCAGTCTAAGGGAAGAACATCCCTGCCAACTCTGTCACCAAACTGGGGAGAAACCTTGCTCCCTTCTGTGAGATAGGAACAGAGAAGCCTGTAGTTGATAGCTTTATGACATCTAGAAGGAAACTGACCTTAGGATGCTATTAATGCTTTGGCTGGCAGAGTGGTGAGATGCAAAGAATCTCGGTCCTTAGTGACATCATTTGAGTGACTGAATCAACCAGCTCTGAAGCCCATTCAGTCTCTGGGCTTCCTATTACATGAGATATATTAAAATATTTTAATTGTTTAAGCCAGATAAAGTTGGTATTGTGGCTCTTTTTAGTTATATTATTGCCTTTTTAAAAAACAGATAACAAGGAAACTGAAGTTCAGAGAGGTCAATAACAGTGACAATGACGAATAATATTAAGTAACAAAGCCAGGACTGTAACCCTGGACCATCTGACTCTATAGGCCATACTCCAAATCCATTGTATCACCACGCAGGGAATACAATGTAGAAAGTGTTAAGGAGTTTACTAGGGGTTGTAGGAAAAGGGGACAAAAAGAACTTACAACTAGGGAAGGAAAATATTGCAGAGTGTTAAATGAGATTCCTTCTTCCCATAGAACATGGGATAATAGACATGCCAGCAGAGGGAAAATTTGGTTTGTCCAAACTCTAATAGAGATGAATAGTAACACTATTAACTCTGGTAAGCTTAGTAGGACTTGAAATTGGATGTAAACTAAAGTTGATGCTTTTGTGTATTTTGGGAAGAAACATACTCTCCCTTCTTTTTTTCTTCTACCTCTTTATTTCTTGTTCTGTGATCAGGGCATGGGAAGAGATCATTTATTTTCCTATTTAAAGCCAAAGGAAAAAGACCAATTCCCCAATGTCTCTTTAGTCCAGAATGAAGGACAAGCTGACAACTGATGACAACTTGATTTTACCCTGGTTCCTGCCTCCTGGAGCGTGACTTCTTGGACCTTTGCCCAAAGTTGGATTTGCCTGTCACTTCAGATGTTGCAAAGAAGCTTTGCAAAAGCTCTCTCAGGGAACTTGCTGACTGAGGGAATGAATGATGTAGTTCTGGATGAAATTTGCTGAGAGATGAAGTAGAGTGAAACTTCGATTTGTCAGAAATATCAAGAAAGTAACGTTCTTGAAATATGTAGCAGATTTATTCAAGTAATAGGTTCTATTGCCTGCTGCCAGACTTTAAATTTTTATTTGGAAAAGTTTTAAAAATACTGAAAGTTTGAATACACACTTCTCTCAAAAAGATATGCCAATGGCACATGAAAAGATGCTTGATGTCATCATTAGGGAAATGCCAATCAAAACAACAATGAGATACAACTTTATAGCTATTAGGATGGCTATAATTAAAAAAGGAAAAATAGCAAGTATTGGCAAGGAATGTAGAGAAATTGGAACCCTTACACATGCATTGCTGGCGGGGATGTGAAGTGGTGCAGCTGCTATGGAAAATAGAATGGTGGTTTGTCAAACAATTAAATATACAGTTACCATAACCTAGTAATTCCATTTTTGGTATACACACTCCAAAGAACTGAAAACAGGAACTCAAATAGATAATTGTATACCAATGTTTATTACAGCATTAGTCACAATAGCTAAAATGTGGAAACCACCCAAGTGTCTATCAACAGAAGAATGGATAAACAAAACGTGGTATATGCATACAAAGGAATATTATTTGAACATAAAAAGGAATGACATTTTGATGGCATCCTACAATATGGATGAAAACATTGTGTGAAGCAAAATAAGCTAACACAAAAGGAATAGGAAAATTCATAGAGATAGAAAGTAGGTTAGAGGTTACCAAGGACTGAGGGACATTGGAATGGAGGTTATTTCTTAATGGGTACAGTTCCTCTTTAGGGTGATGAAAGAGTTTTGGAAATAGTGGTGATAGTTGTACAATATCGTGAATGCAATTAACAAAATTTAAAGAAAAAATACAGAAAAAGATAAAACAACACCAACAGAATATGTAATGCCCATCAGATTGAATTAACAAATATTAATATTTTATCAGTAGGGAAAACCACTAGACCAGGTGTGACCTAAATCAAATCCCTTACGATTATACAGTGGAAGTGACAAACAGATTCCAAGGGATTAGATCTGATAGAATACCAGAAGAACTATGGATGGAGGTTCATAACATTGTACGGGAGGTGGTGATCAAAACCATCCCCAAGAAGAAGAAAAACAAACAGGCACAATGGTTGTTTGAGGAGGTGTTACAGATAGCTGAGAAAAGAAGAGAAGTGAAAGGTGAAGGAGAAAAGGAAAGCTATTATCCATCTGAATGCAGAGTTCCAAAGAATAGCGAGGAGAAATAAGAAAGCCTTCCTAAGTGATCAGTGCAAAGAAATAGAGGAAAACAATAGAATGGGAAAGACTAGAGATCTTTTAAAGAAAATTAGAGATACCAAGGGAGCATTTCATGCAAAGATGGGTACAAAAAAGGACAGAAACAGTATGGACCTAACAGAGGCAGAATATATTAAGAAGAGGTGGCAAGAATACACAGAATAACTATACAAAAAAGATCTTCATGACCCAGATTAACACGATGGTGTGATCACTCACCTAGAGTCAGACATCCTGGAATGTGCACAGTCAAGTGGGCCTTAGAAAGCATCACTATGAACAAAGCTAGTAGAGGTAATGGAATTCCAGTTGAGCTATTTTGAATCCTGAAAGATAATTTGAACTGTTAAAGTGCTGCACTCAATATGCCAGCAAATTTGGAAAACTCAGCAGTGGCCACAGAACTGGAAAAGGTCAGTTTTCATTCCAGTCCTAAAGAAAGGCAATGCCAAAGAATGTTCAAACTGCTACACAATTTCGCTCATCTCACATGCTAGCAAAGTAATGCTCAAAATTCTCCAAGCCAGGCTTCAACAATACTTGAACCGAGAACTTCCAGATGTTCAGACTGGATTTAGAAAAGGCAGAGGAACCAGAGATCAAGTTGTCAACAGCTGCTGGATCACAGAAAAAGCAAGAGAATTTCAGAAGAACATCTACTTCTGCTTCATTGACTACACTAAAGACTTTTACTGTGTGGATCACAACAAACTGTGGCAAATTCTTCAAGAGATGGGAATACCAGACCACCTTGCCTTCCTCTTGAGAAACCTGTATGCAGGTCAAGAAGCAACAGTTAGAACCAGACATGGAACAACAGACTGGTTTCACGTTGGCAAAGGCTGTATATTCTCACATTGCTTTTTAAATTTATATGCAGAGTACATCATGCAAAATGCCAGGCGGGATGAAGCACAGGCTGGACTCAAGATTGTAGGTTGAAATATCAATAAGCTCAGATAAGCAGATGACACCACCTTTATGGAAGAAAGTGAAGAAGAACTAAAGAGCCTCCTGATGAAAGTCAAAGAGGAGAGTGAAAAAGTTGGCTTAAAACTCAGCATTCAAAAAAAGAAGATCATGGCATCCAGTCCCATCACTTCATGGCAAATAGATGAGGAACAATGGAAACAGTAATAGACTTTATTTTGGGGGGCTTCAAAATCACTGCAGATGGTGAGTGCAGCCATGAAATTAAAAGACTCTTGTTCCTTGGAAGAAAAGCTATGACCAACCTAGACAGAGTATTAAAAAGCAGAGACATTACTGACAAAGGTCTGTATAATCAAAGCTATGGCTTTTCCAATAGTTATATATGAATGTGAGAGTTGGACTATAAAGAAAGCTGAGAGCCAAAGAATTGATGCTTTTGAACTGTGGTGTTGGAGAAGACCCTTGAGAGTCCCTTGGACTGCAAGGAGATCCAACCAGTCCATCCTAAAGGAAATCAATCCTGAATATTCATTGAAAGGGCTGTTGCTGAAGCTGAAGCTCCAATACTTTGGCCACCTGATGCGAAGAGCTGACTCATTTGAAAAGACCCTGATGCTGGGAAAAATTGAAAGCAGGAAGAGAAGGGGACAACAGAAGATGAGATGGTTGGATGGCATCATCAACTCGATGGACTTGAGTTTAAGTTGGCGATGAACAGGGAAGCCTGGTGTGCTGCAGTCCATGGGGTTGCAAAGAGTTGGACATGACTGAGCGACTGAAATGTACTGAATATTTTATCATATTTATCTTAGGGCTGCCCTGGTGGCTCAGACAGTAAAGAATCCGCCTGCAATACAGGAGACATTTGTTCAATCACTGGGTTGGAAAGATCTCCAGGGGATCTTTCCAACCCATGGCAACCCACTAGGTATTTAAAATATAAAACATTGCTGACAAAGTTATTCCCTTGTAGCCTACGTGACTAATGTCCCCTGCCATATCCCTGAAGCCAGTCTCTGAGTCCCCTTACAGCTAGGGTAGACAGCCCCTGTGCATCCTGACTGCCAGCTCAAAAGCCTGCATCCTTCACCTTCCGTGGAAGAGGGCTCCTCTCAGTGGTAGGGAGCTTGCATGGCCTGCCCACAAGGCAATCCCAAAGGGACCAGAGTTGCCATTCCTGGAGGCCAACCCTCATCACTGAGAGATGGAAGTTGGAGAATAAGTATCATGGATTTCTTGACCCTTGGCGAATCATGTCTGAAGCATGTTTTCTCTGTGGCTCTTCAGAGGGTCCCCAGTGAGACTGAGCCCCAGTTGCCTACAGTTGTAACCCTCTTGATTGATACACACTATGTTGGCTTTTTGGCCTTCCCTACATCCTTACGGTTGTTTCTGCAATTGACACCCCCAAAACTACTTGTGCCCAATATCTTGTTTAAGCTCTGTTTTTGGAAGAACTCAAACTAAGACACCCACTTTCCTTCTTATTCTCCTCTTCACTTATAGGAAGAAATCACTTTCATGAAGTTGGTAAAGCTTGGGTGGTCTACCCAAGGTTTAAAAATTGGTGGTTAATACATAAGATATGGAACTAATATTCCAGGTTCCTATGCAATACTGAGGATGAGATGCCTGGATGGCATCACCAATGCAATGTACATGAACTTGGGCAAACTTTGGGAGATGGTGAGGGACAGGGAGGTCTGGTGTGCTGCAGTCCATGGGGTCGCAAAGAGTCAGACATGAATCCGAGACTGCACAACAACATAAGATATGGGGCTTCCCAGGTGGTGTTAGTGCTAAAGAACCTGCTTGCCAATGCAGGATAAGCAAGAGATGTGGGTTTGATACCTGGGTCAGGAAGATCCCCTGGTGAAGGAAATGGCAACCCACTCCAGTATTCTTGCCTGGAAAATCCCATGGACAGAGGAGCCTGGTGGGCTGCAGTCCCTGGGGTCACAAAAGGGTCAGACAACTGAAGTGACTAAACAACAATAGCAAGTGAAAGTGCAGGGTAGCAATCATTGGTGCTGCTCACCAAATATTTCCATGATAACATCTCACTTCCCTGATTCACTGATGTTCAGTGTGACTTGTTTTGACCAATAAAATGCAAGCAAAAGGGCCATGGGTCTGGGTAGTGGTCCTCTAAGCCAGTGCTGTCCTCAGTACATCCCTCCCACAGCCACGGTGATCATGGAAATCATGTTAAGATAAAGCCTCCTCCGACCTGAGTTCCTTGGTCACTGTGATGCTCAGTCTCCTTCCCCTGCTCTCCACAATCACTGGCTTGTATTGTACATGCAGCATGGGCAAGAAATAAATTTTTTTTAAGTCAATGAGATTTTGGCGATTGCTTGTTGCTGCACCTAGCCTGTCCTGATTAATACATAGGCCTGTCACTTAATGGAACTTTTGGGATGTTATTAAAAAATTCAAACAAACCATTCCATAAGCACTGGCTTCTTCAAGGCCTCACTTTGGGATTCTGTGTTTTATCCCATTATTGTCATTGCTTAGAAGACACTTTTAGAACTGCCACAAGAATCTCCAGCTCATTTATTTCTAAGTCCCCGGAGTTGGGTGTGCTCAGTTGCTCAGTCGTGTCTGACTGACTCTTTGTGGCCCCATGGACAGTAAACTACCAGGCTCCTCTACCCATGGAATTTTCCAGGCAAGAATATTTGAGTGGGGTGCCTACTCCAGGGGATCTTCCTGACCCAGGGATCAAACTCATTTCTCTTGCGTCTCCTGTATTGGCAGGCAGATTCTTTAACACTAGCATCACCTGGGAAGCCCTCCCTGAAGCTAGCAAACCTTTATTCTTTGGGGATGAAGTTCATGTTTGGAAATAGATCACATCAAAAGACACTGCAGTCAGGTCTAGAGAGGAAAGTAAGATTCAGCAGGCTGGGGTCATTTTTGGTCCAAAACAAGATGGGACTGGAAAGAAGTGGGATTTATTTGCTTGCTCCATAATCTGGCCTGGTATTATCAGTATTGGCTGGCTTTTGTGACATGTTTCTTTTGTGCCAAGCATGTAACAAAGCACACCCCTTACAACAGTCCCAAGAGGTGGATTTGAGGGTCCTCACTTGACATGTTGGCTCAGGGAAGTGAAGCTCATGGCTCAGCCCCACCATGGCATGGCTGTGAAGCTGGGGGCTGCCCACAGAAATCTGACCCCAGAGCACTCAAGGGAAGACACTCAAGGGAAGACAAAACCCAAGCTTCTGATGGGCAAGAAGAAAGTGGTAACGAGTGTGTTCCGCAGAGAGGTTTGGGTTTAGCCTTCAATTCTTATCCTGGAGAGGCACTGAGCACAGTCGTCAGTGCTATGTCTTTGATCCCCTCTGTTTCCTCACCTGGGAAACAGAGTAGTCGTCATCCTGTGACCAGGTTGTCGTGGGACCCAATGAGCTCTCTGTAAAGCTGTTATTGTGGGGCTTTACAGGCAATTCACTATTAACCTAAGACATGACACCGTAACTAACTCCTGTTAATTTGAACCCTTAGCTACATACTGGACAGCTGGGCGCATGGACTTGGGGTCCAGGTTTCATGAATTTGCATCCCATCTGCATACCTCTTGTGGTCCTGGACAAGCCCCTTGACACCCGGGTTAAATTTTTGTTTCTGCAAAATGGAGGTATTGATTGTACCAGCTTCATAGTGCAGATAAAATGAGCTAATGAGTGTGCAGCTTCTAGAGGCTTCCTGGTAGCAGCATCAACACACCAACTTGTCATCTCCTAACTCTCACCACAACAATGCAATATAGATGGTGCTACCCCATTTGTCAGAAAAGGAAACTGAGGGAAGAGGGGGACCAGGATTTGAACTCAGATCTGTCTCACTCTAATGCGTGTGCCCTCTCCCTTATATCACACTACTAAGTAGCCTTCTTTGTATCTACAGCTGCTTTCAGAACTGCAGAACATCCCAGCTTCTCTGCTGTCTGATTCTGTGTATCATTTGGGCTCCAAATGGCAGCCCAGAGCCCCTGCTCCCCCTTTTTATTAGAGTAGTCAATGGTGAGATGGATGCCCTTGCTCTGGCAATTGGAATTGAAAATATTTTTCTTGAGAACTGGGACTTTAATTTCTGCTCATGTACCTGCTGTAAACCGGTCTTCCCTCTTGTTTCATTTATCATGTTTGGAATCCTTTTCTTCAGAAAGGGTCTTTGAGTTAAAAAAATAATAATAAAATTGGAAATTCAATTGGCCCTAGCCCAGACTAAGGCTCCACCCACTGGCTACTTAAACTGCTGATCTGTGGACCAGGAAGCCACTGGGCCTCTTGTGGGAGGTGCTCTGAAAGAACTCTGGTGCCTTGCTCGAGAGGGCTTTGCTGTAATGCATTACAGGAAGCAGGCTCTGGGGGATGGAGTGGATAGGCTGAAGCAGCCAGTATCACTAAGCAGTTTAAAGCAGACCATTTCCAGCACAGTGGAAAGTTAAGGAAAAGGCTTATGTTGCAAAAGTGGGAGTTTTGGAATGCTAATACACAAAACTGCAGGCTTTCAGGAGACCTCAGGGCCAGGTCTCTTTGTAGAGCATTTCCATCAAATGTTTGTTGAAACAGCAGCTCAGCTGGATCTTTGTGGATTTACACACTGGTCGTTAGCTGCTTGAAGGAGAAGATGGGGAATAATAAGCCTAGAAGCTTCACATGAAAAGTTAGAAATTTTGTCATCAAATGTGAAGAAATGGATACGAAGAAATTTTCTAAGACTCCAAGGTAAATGAATCACAAGCATTTAAAAAAGTGGATCTTTGGAACCCAAATTCTGGTTGTAAGCAACCATCTCCAAATCTCACCAGACACTGTTTCCTATGCTGGGATCATTCTTGGCAGCTGCCTTTCTGCCAGCCTGATCCCAGTCAGTCTTCCGTTTTGTCCCAGGGTGACTAGACCACATGCCTCCAAGCTCTCTGAGGCATACAACCTCTTCATGGCCTCAACCCGGAAGTGATCTGTGTTCCTCTCACTATTGGTCAGAACTAGTCACACGGCCCCATCCTGACTGCAGAGGGAGTTGGGAAATGTAGGGGAGAACATGGACCATTTGTTGAGAATTAAGTTTCTGCTACAGATTTTCTTCCTACATGTTTTCAAGTCATCCAATCTTAGCAGTCTTTCTCTCTCTCTTTTTGGTAATTGCCTGTTGGTTAGTCCACCCAAATCCCAAACCTGTAAACTCTGAGAGAAAGAACTGGACATTCTTTATTGTATACCGTGTATCTAACCCAACCCAACACATGGTCGGGAGGGGGGCGTTCACTATCTAGTTATTGATACAAGAGAGAAAAAAAGAGGGACTTCCCTGGTGGTGGTTCAAAGGCTAAGACTCCATGCTCCAATGCAGGGGGCTCTGGTCAGGGAACTAGATCCCACATGTCATAGCTAAGACCTGACACAGCCAAATAAATAAATGAAATATTTTTTAAAGAAAGAATGAAGAAATAAATGACCCAGGAATATAGCCATTTAAAAAAATAGAGGCATAATTTTTTTAGGTAAGTCTCTCACTCAGGAGGTTAAATGTTTTATTTATAAGTCAGATCACCTTTAACATCTTGGATGTCCATCAGATTTCTGTGATTTGAGAATCAGTCTTCAGACAAGGCTAATGGAAATCTCCCCTCCCCAAAATGAGTATGTGCTAGTGCATGCATGCTCATTTGCTTCAGTTGTGTCTGACTCTTTGTGACCCTATGGACTGTAGCCCACCAGGCTCCTCTGTCCGTTGGATTTTCTTGGCAAGGATACTGGAGTGGGTTGCTATGCCTTCCGCCAGAGGATCTTCCCAACCCAGGGATTGAACCCAATGTCTCCTGTGTCTCCTGCTTTGCAGGCAGATTCTTTACCACTGACCTACCAGGGAAGCTTCCTAAAGGAAATCAGTGCTGAATATTGATTGGAAGGACTGATGTTGAAGCTGAAACTCCAATACTTTGGCCACCTGATGCGAAGAGCTGACTCATTTGAAAAGACCCCGATGCTGGGAAAGATTGACAGAGGGAGGAGAAGGGGACAACAGAGGATGAGATGACTGGATGGCATCACTGACTCCATGGACATGAGTGTGAGTAAACTCTAGGAGTTGGTGATGGACAGGGAGGCCTAGCGTGCTGCAGTCCATGGGGTTGCAGAGTCAAACACGACTGAGTGACTGAACTGAACTGAACTGAACTGAACTACCAGGGAAACCTCTAAATGTGTAGATGTCCTGTATTTAATAGTAGGCTCTATTCCAAGTTTCATGGCTTTATTCTAGCTTCTATATTAATAATCATGACTTGTTTCATCGTTTCCTATCATGCACACACAAATTAAGGAGCAAAAGTACATGACTTTTTTTTTCTTCCCAAACATGATCCGTATTTTAAAAATATTATTATTTATGTAAAAAGTAATTGCAATATTGTGATTAATAAAAAATACCTATATGGTCTTTCGGATAACTAAGATATATTTCTCATATATGTTTGGTCTTCTTCCAGAGTTCCTGGCTCAAAACACTTGGAATTTCCCAAGTGCGGAGAGGGATTAAGGTGTCTTTTGCTATGTGAATGAGGTGACTTTTGGACGCCACCTAAGGATGGGGGCTGGTGGTCCAGGGAGTCAGCCCCGTGACTAGAGGGTTGGAACGTTCAGTCCCTACCTCCGAGGAAGGGAAGTGGGGTATGAGGAGCTAGAGGCTAAATCACCAGAGGCCAATGATTTAATCAACTGTGTCTAGGTAATGAAGCCTTCTGCTCCTGCTGTTCAGTCCCTAAGTCATGTCTGACTCTTTGCAACCCCATGGACTGTGGCACACCAGGCTCCATGGGGTTCTTCAGGCAAGAATACTGGTGTGGGTTGCCATTTTCTTCTCCAGGGGATCTCCCCGGACCAGGGATGGAACTCACGTCCCCTGCTTTGGCAGACAGACTCTTTACTTCTGAACCATCAGGGAAGCCCAGTGATGAAGCCTTTGAAAAACCCTGAAAGGACAGGGGTTGGAGAGCTTCCAGGTTAGTGGACAACTGGAGGGGCTGGGAGAAGAGTGTGCCTGGGGAGGGCATGAAGCTCTGCATCCTTTCCCCAGGCCTCTCCCTAGGACTCTCTTCTGCCTGGTGGTTCTTGAGTTATATCCTTTCATAATAAATCGGGGTAGGGGTGGGAGAGGGGGAGTCAGGAACTCTTTCAGTTTCCGAGAGTGGTTCCTTGTCTAATGTCGTGGTCCGGGTGCGGGTTGGAAAAGAATTTCTAGACATGAGACAGAATGAAAAGGAAATAAAGTTTATTAGAATGGGAGATGCTGTTAGAACAGTGGGCCAGCTCAAGGGAGAACCGGCACTGAACAGGGGTCCTTAGCTCACTTTTATACCCAGGGCACAAGGAGTGGGATAGGGGTCTTCCGGGTCATTTGCTGATTGGATGAGGCACATATACTACATGGGGGAAGGGGAAGGCAAATACCTTCTCCCTATGGGGTAGGAGGGGAGACAGGTTATACTGCTCAGGAGGACCTGAAATCCGTTAATAGTTACAACATGGGGGAGGGAAGGACGATAAGGGTCTGGTTTTTCCATTCCTGCATTCCAAGACCCTCCTTGGTTTTATCTGCTCTTTCATCCTTGGATCACCACATCTAACACTTGGAAATGAATTGTCCAAGGAGAGATACATACTGACAAAGTGAAAGACTTTATTGAAAAGGGTGCTGGTACAGACAGCAGCAAGGTCAGTGAGCCCAGGAGGCCTGGCTTGCAGCCTCAGGATTTATGGTTCAGTTCAGTTCAGTCACTCAGTCGTGTCTGACTCTTTGCGACCCCATGAACTGCAGCATGCCAGGCCTCTCTGTCCATCACCAACTCCCAGAGTCCACCCAAACCCATGTCCATAGAGTCGGTGATGCCATCCAGACATCTCATCCTCTGTCATCCCCTTCTCCTCCTGCCCTCAATCTTTCCCAGCATCAGGGTCTTTTCCAATGAGTCAGCTCTTCGCATCAGGTGGCCAAAGTATTGGAGTTTCAGCTTCAACATCAGTCCTTCCAATGAACACCCAGGACGGATCTTCTTTGGGATGGACTGGTTGGATTTCCTTGCAGTCCAAGGGACTCTCAAGAGTCTTCTCCAACACCACAGTTCAAAAGCATCAATTCTTCTGTGCTCAGCTTTCTTTATAGTCCAACTCTCACATGCATACACGACCACTGGAAAAACCATAGCCTTGACTAGACAGACCTTTGTTGGTAAAGTAATGTCTCTGCTTTTTAATATGCTATTTAGGTTGGTCATAACTTTCCTTCCAAGGAGTAAGCGTCTTTTAATTTCATGGCTGCAGTCGCCATCTGCAGTGATTTTTGAGCCCAGAAAAATAAAGTCAGCCACTGTTTCTACTGTTTCCCCATCTATCTGCCATGAAGTGATGGGACTGGATGCCATCTTAGTTCTCTGAATGTTGAGCTTTAAGCCAACTTTTTCACTCTCCTCTTTCACTTTCATCAAGAGGCTCTTTAGTTCTTCTTCACTTTCTGCCATAAGGGTGGTGTCATCTGCATATCTCAGGTTATTGATATTTCTCCTGCCATTCTTGATTCCAGCTTGTGCTTCTTCCAGCCCAGCGTTTCTCATGATGTACTCTGCATATAAGTTAAATAAGCGGGGTGCCAATATACAGCCTTGACGTACTCCTTTTCCTATTTGGAACCAGTCTGTTGTTCCATGTCCAGTTCTAACTGTTGCTTCCTGACCTGCATACAGGTTCCTCAAGAGGCAGGTCAGGTGGTCTGGTATTTCCATCTCTTTCAGAATTTTCCACAGTTTCTTGTGATCCACACAGTCAAAGGCTTTGGCATAGTCAATAAAGCAGAAATAGATGTTTTTCTGGAACTCTCTTGCTTTTTCAATGATCCATCGGATGTTGGCAATTTGATCTCTGGTTCCTCTGCCTTTTCTAAAACCAGCTTGAACATCTGGAAGTTCACGGTTCATGTATTGCTGAAGCCTGGCTTGGAGAATTTTCCCGGTTTTCTCTGGCCAATCATCTTGTTCCTTCCCATATTTGGTCCGACTCAGGGCCTCCCTGGCTGCGGACGCATCTCAGTCAAGATGAGTTCCAGCGCAAGGGCTTCTGGAAGGACATATTATAGGCTGACATCTCCTTCCGCCTTTGTCCCCTCCAGAGTTCGTCCGGTCTGGCAGCAGCTTGTCTCCACCGTGTTCTTTATCAGGACCTCCTGTTGAGAGACAACTCGTGCAAACAGTTACTATTGTGCCTGATTAGGGTGAGTGGTTTCCATCCGTGGTTCCTTAATAATCTAGTAAGTTAAATATTTCTCTGAGTTGTATGAGTCACCCTAGCAAATTAATCGAACATGAGGATGGGGGTCATGGGAATGTCTGATGTATAGCCAGTCAGTCAGAAGCACAAATAGCTGGGCTTAGGATTGGTCTCTGAGGTAGAGGATGGTCTTGAGGGACTGAGCCCTTTACTGGTGGAATCTGATTCTATCTATGGAATAGACAGTGTCAGAATTGAGTTGAGTTGAATTCTTGAACACCTTGGTGTTGTCTGAGAATTGCTTGTTCATGTGGAGAAGCCTACACACGCGCGCGAGTGCGCACACACACGCACATGTATGCACACGCATGTGCACACACAGAGAACTGGGTCCAGTAATGCTGAGAGTAATACACACCTTTAAGGCATGTATTCATTAGGGTGATGCTTGTTGGAATAAAAAAAACCCCACAAATATTGATGGTTTATTAAAAACTTCTGGCTTACATGGCAGTGGAGTGTGGGTGTTCTATGTTAATGCAAATTCTTTTGCTCCATTCACAGTGAGACCAAACAAACTCAAATGTCAGAGTTTGAAGCAGAGAAAAGTTTGTTGCAAGGTCACGCAAGGCCCAAGCACCCTGAAGGGTTTTGGCAAAGCACTTTTAAAAGCCAGATGAAGGAGAGGGATTTGCAGGGTGTGTGATCAAAATTTTTGCACAATTCTCTGGCTGATGGTGAGATAGCAGGGTAGTGTCAGAGGGGTTAAAGTTATCAGTCCTCAGGCTCCAGGAGGCCTGGGGCTGTGTGCTCTTGGTTGTGAAGTAGTTAACATCTTTTATTTGTTAAAGAGGGGGAGGTTTTTACATCTGAAAACAGCTCAGGAAATGTACATCAAATACTATTATCTAGGTATTTCCAAGTCCCTTGGACTGATAGGAGATCAAACCAGTCGCTCCAAAAGGAAATCAATCCTGAATATTCATTGGAAGAATTGATGCTGAAGCTGAAGCTCCAATAATTTGGCCACCTGATGCCAAGAACTGACTCATTAGAAAAAAACTCCGATGATGGGAAAGATTGAAGGCAGGAGGAGAAGGGGATGACAGAGGATGAGATTGTTGGATGGCATCACTGTCTCAATGGACATGAGTTTGAGCAACCTCTGGGAGATGGTGAGAGGGGACAGGGAAGTCTGGTGTGCTGCAGTCCATGGGGTCGCAAAGAGCAACTGAACAATAAAGGTATTTCAGAGAGGATCTAAAGCAGAGGATATAGGGGAAGGCCTGTCCCAGGAAGGCCCATGGGGTCCTGCTCAGTTGCACTTGACGGGAGGACAGGTAGCTTTTCGTGTGGTGAACTGAGGAGCAGCCTCTTCCTGTCTTGTGTTCCTCCCTCCTTTAGGGCCTTGGGTCCTTCACTTCTGCTTAGCTGCAAGTTAGTGGGGGCAAAAGGAGGAATGTAGCTTGGGAGACAGCACCTCAGATAGCTTCGAGAAACTGCTCCACAGAGGTAGGGGAAAGGACAGTATATATGTGATTTGGGTGAAGGGGGAGTACATGCAATCAAACACATATTTTTTGTGGAAAATTTCTGTTGATCTCATGAAGCTTCTGCTATCACAAGAAACAATCATCACCAGGGATTTTAGTGCTCTTCTAGATGTGAGGAGATACAAGAATTGGGCTCATAAAATCAACTCCTAAGGATATCTAACTATCTGAAGACCTGCCCTGCCAGTTTTTCCCAGAGCACAGAGTGCCTCATTTCTGCTCTCCACCCTGACCTCCTTCTGGAGGTGTTGAAGGTCAGCAGCTGCAGCAGCACATGATTTAATCCTTGTGGAGGTAGGTGGCAAGCACCCGTAGCAAGTGCCGATTTGTAGTTGACATACCACTAGCCACAGTGACTAGGTGAGTGGTGGGCACATCATATAATTCAGGCCAGTGGGAAAAGTGAATCCTCAGACCTGGGCTAGCATAGTCAGTAGACCCTCCCTTTTATTTTCTGTGTGGGTTTGTAAAGTCTGGAACAGGTGCTGTCATTTTGCTATCCTGAGAAAGCCAACTCTGGTGTGTGTGTGTGTGTTTGTGTGTGTGTTTAGGGTGGGAAGGCTGCTTGGAGCCAGATGATGAAGCCAATGCTTGGAAAGCAGGGCCCCTGAAATAAATAAAAACCAGTTTTTTGATGATCTTATTGTTGGGACTGGATTATCTCTAGCCTGCAACTCACTCTATGTCTTGGATTTTCACTTACATTAGTCAATTGATTCCCATTATTAAGGCAATTTGAATTTGCTTCATTGTGATCGAAAATGTACTAGCCAATATGGACCATTTTGGTTTTATAAAAATATCAAGGAAGTCTGGCCAAGCATAAAGGTGACCATAGATAATTTTTCAATATTTTCAGAGAAGACATTATAATAGACAGTTGAAATCATGTTGCATATTTAATTTAATCCTGCTTTCTTTCCTCTTAGCTTGATTTGTAATCATCTCTCCATGTCATTAAATGCTTACTGTAAACATTATTTAAAATGGGTTCAATTTATGTAATGCCAAAACATCTGGTCTTGTCCATCATTCCAGGCATGAAGTTAGTCCAGTGGGTTGTTTGGTGTTATATACAGAAAGCAACTGGCTGGTTAACTGGTATTTTGATTATGGCTGAATTGGCTTGATGTTGGCATCATGTGTATTCTTGCCTAGAGAATCCTGTGGACAGAGGAGCCTGGTGGGCTACTGTCCATAGGGTCGCATAGAGTGGGACACGACTGAAGCGACTTAGCATGCATGCATGCATTGGAGAAGGAAATGGCAACCCACTCCAGTATTCTTGCCTGGAGAATCCCAGGGATGGAGGAGCCTCGTGGGCTGCCGTCTATGGGGTCGCACAGAGTTGGACACAACTGAAGTGACTTAGCAGCAGCAGCAGCAGCAGACTGGATGTTATGACTGGATACAGAGGTGAAACAGAGCCAGTTACAGGGAGAAGCAATAAAAATAAGTGCAATTTAAAAAAAATGGGTTCATATTCTAGTTGGTTAATACTGCCTAATTGTTGGGCATTTAAGTTGCTTTGAGTTTTTGCTTCCCTGATTTTTTTCTTTAGGATCCATTCCTAGAAGTGAAGTTACCTCTTCAAAGGTAGGGCTGAAAAGGGCTTGATAACAATTGCCAAATTGTTGTTTTAGTTGCAGCATGTGGGATCTAGTTCCCTGACTGGGGATCGAACCCAGTCCCCCTGGATTGGGAGTACATAGTCTTAGCCACTGGACCAACAGGCAAGTCCCTGATTGCCAGTAACTTTGATGTCGTCTTTTAACACACATCTCATGACGTAGTATTTAATATACTGCTGACACTCAGATACTTGACTTGCTTGCCGTCTTGACATTTGCCCTGCTTTAGCAGTCAGCTTCCAGATATGGTTCTGAATATCGGATCAGGGTTTCTTAATCTCTGAACTAGTGACAATATCCTAGTGACACACATACATATATACATATATATGTCTAGATACAGGTCTCTGTCTACATTGTATGTATTTTAAATTTTCTGTATGTTTTGACATCTTAAAAACTCTTTATTTCCGACTAAGGAGAGATTGCCTCTCCCAGGCTAGCCAGTTCTTAGGGACGGCAAAGGGCCCTGTGGAAAGCATGCCTATGATATGCAAATTAAGCAGTCCAGAACCACTGTCTCTGTGGCTGTCACACCTCAGGAGACAGTATTCCTCTGCCTTATCATCCCAGGATCAGTACCAGGCCACTGAAGACCACTCCAGAGCCAGCAGGAATGATTCAAAGTAGCCAGTCCTAAGCTGTTTTCACCATTTTGCCTTGCTTTCCCCCCAGAAACCCCAGCAATGGCCGTGGCCTGAACATTCTCCTCTCTCTTATCTTCTGCTTTCTGATAAGTTCAGTTTCCCTCTGTGACCCTGTGTCACAGACAGTGACCCCCTCTCAAAACCTGTGCATACAGTCATCTCTCAGTATCCACAGAAGGTTTGTTCTCGGATCCCCCAAGGATACCAGAATCCAAGGATGCTCAAGTCCCTTATACGAAATGGTCCTCCCTATCCTTGGGTTCTGTATCTGAGAATTCAACCAAGTGCAGTTCAGTTCTGCCTGCATTGGTTGAATCTGTGGACTGAGAACTACGGTTTCAGAAGTCAGGCTGGTATAATGAGCTTTGTTCTTCTGTAAGCCTCTCTTGTTCCTCCATGCCACCTCGCCCCCTCCAGGCCATCCTATGAACAGACAAGTTTAAACAGTTTTAACAACCCACTGTCTGTCATGCTGGTTTTGCTTCTCTGTTGATCCTCGCCTAAACAGGTTTGAATCTATTCAAAAACCAGGCCAAGAGGAGCTGCTGATGGTCTGAATGAAGGGGTGCCAGCACCCTTGGCCCACACAATTAACCCTAGTTCACATACTCTCAACTTGAAAGAGCCAAGGTTTTGCCAAAGTCAGGTTCGGGAGGTGCACCTTGCCTCCTTCTAAGTGGTTTCATTCTGTGCCTTTGACATTTTCCCCCAGAACAGAGTTCACCTCTCCAGACCCTGTGTACTAATCATTCCTTACAGGGCTTCCCTTTTCCCCCGGCCAGGCTTATTAGCGGCATTTTCAGGGCAAACCCTGCAGGAGCCCTGGGCAGAACTCCATGAAATACAAGTGAATGTTTTCAGTGCCAATGACTGCAGCCCCCGAATACCTCTAAAGGACATTTTCATTCCTTTCTCTTGTGTCCATCACCTTCCTCTAGTGCTTAAAGGGTTAGGGATGGTGGTGGGTAGGCTCTGAGCTGTATCTGTAAGACCCAGGTTGGAGGAGACTAATGGTTCTAAACCAAAATTTCCATATGGGTGGCAGAATTAGAGATGCTGTCTGAAGCCTTTCAAAGGAGTGTGGCTGGCACTGTGTAGATCTCAGGGAGGAGGACCATTTCTTCTTATGGAGCATTCATGGGGCGATTGCTCAATTAACCATAGATCTTCCCAGAAGTTTCTAGATGTGATTGAAAATCCCTGCTCTCTGTGGGCAAAGAAGCATCCAAGGAGTGGAAAATTGGGGCACATACTCCCACTGGGGCCCAGGAGGGGGTCTTTAGTTTCAGATTCTTTTGAGCGGAGAGAGTGACTCTAGGTTGCAGACACAAAAAGTTTAAAAAAAGAAGCCAAGTTCATTTATAGTCGACTTATGACCTCCCATTCTCTTTTCCCCCCAGGAGGGCAAAGATGGGGGTCCTTTCACTGTGGCGCCTGCCCCTGTTCAGGGCTTTCCTTGAAAGTCGAAAGCATCAGAAATGAACCCTCCTCCATTGTTAGAACCATATATGCTCATTATAAAAACAAAATTCACACAGTACAGATATATATATATATATATATATATATATATATATATATATATATATATATATGAAAGAGGAAAGAGAAAAACCTTTGAAAATCTACTACCCAGATAACAAGCACTGTTAACATTTTGATAAAATATTCTTCCCGGATATTTCTAAACACACATTCTCTCTCCCCTTTTCTCTCTCTCTCTCACACACTTACACACACACACACACACTCACACTCATACACCCACACACACTTTATGCAAATGAGATCACATCACACTTGTTCTCTTATTCTGTAACCTGCTTTTTCACTCAACATTATGCCATGGTCCTCTTTCTGGGTCAACAAATTTAGAAATATTCTCATCAATTTTAATAGCTTCTTAAAATTTCACTGGGTGGTTAAAATGGACAATCTTTAACTAGTTCCCTGTTGGTGGACGTTTAGGCTGATTTTGATGTTTATTGTAGTGAATGTGGCTATGAAAATCCCTGTGGTTATGTCTTGATCCACACATATAATTTATTGCTTGTTTAAACATCTCTCTCTTTTTTAAAAAAGTGCTATACATAATAGCTTTTTCGGGGGTTGAGATGAGAAAAGAATGTGGCATTTCCAGAGACTTCTGAATGCCCTAGGAGAGTTCTCAGCATAGAAGTAAAACTCAGGAGTCAGGCCCAACATCAGTGCTGTCCTGACTTATAAGGAGCAAGAGAAGTGAAAAGTGCAAGTCATGTCTGACTCTTTGCGACCCCTTGGACTGTAGCTTGCCAGGCTCCTCTGTCCATGGAATTCTCCAGGCCAAAATATTAGAGTGGGTAGATGTTCACTTCCTTAGGGGATCTTCCCAACCCAGGGATTGAACCCAGGTCTCCCACATTGCAGGTGGATTCTTTACCATCTGAGCCACCAGGGATTCCCAGGGAACATGAGGGTACATGCTAAAAGTCCCAGTGCCTAGAATCTTTGCAACATATTGTGTTAGCCTCCTCAGGGGCTGAAATACAAGCCCTAGGCATAAGTGGGGACCTGAGGCAGAGAGGAGCAGGAGAAATTAACACTGTATATCAAGGATTGGATTGAGTTTAAATCCAAATGCCTCTGGGAGGGGTGCAGGGAGCCAGGAAATTACAGTAGAGTGAGGTATGTGTTAAGTACGAAATATGTTGGGCACATCAAAAGGCTCATCAGTCTTTGGAGGTCCAAGAAGCCTTCTTGGAGGAAGCCAACTCCAAGTAAGCACTATAAGGTGTCTTGGAAATGGCCAGGTGATAGAAACGTGGGGAGGGAGAGAGCATCCTGGGAAGAAGGCACAGCTGCTTTAAGGCTGGGGTCGGGGGAGAGTGGAGAAAGATATGGACCCTGCCCTCACTAAGCCCCAAATCTAGACAACCAAATAATCAGGTAAGTTTAAAATGTAGTGCTAAATCTGATAAAGATAGGGACTGTAACCCAGCCTGGGAAGATGCTTGGGATCTCTTAGCTTGTGGAAACCTGATATTCTTCTGAAGGGCATTTCTTCTTTCTTGGCCTTAGGGAACCAAAAGCATTTCTCCTGTAACTCAGAAAACAATATAGTGGTGTTTGCTTCAGGGACCACTAGCATTGTCATTAAGCGTCTTCATTTTCCTGCGGCCAAGATAGAACTGAAGTAATTTACAAGAAGGGAGGCAGAATTTGGGCAAGTAAGCAAGGCAGGATTGTTTTGTGATAAGGACTGTTTGTCAGTGAGAAGTAGGAAACAGCTTTGTAATCATCATGGAGCTGGGATTGTGAGAAGAAAACTGGGAGAAAAGTTATTGTAAGAAACTGAAATGCTCCTAAGAATTAATTTGATGTATGCTAAAGATTCTGGAACTTCAAAAATTCCCTTCTCAGCCTGGGGTGGTTTCTGGAATTTCTACCTCGGAGTGAAGATGTAAATGTGAGTGATTGATTATATATGCAGTGTTCTTTGGACTGTGGTTTATGAGCCATGTACTTTAGAACCATCTGGAAGCTTCTAGATGGCACATCCTTGGGGTCCTAGCCTAGACCTGGGGGAGGTCTTACCTGTTATTCTAGCATCCATCTCAGCTCTGTTCCTACATGCTTCTCTTTCCTAAAGAATCAAGATTTTGTGGTTCAGTTGTACACTCCTCCCCCATGCTCCCATCAAACTCTAGAGAAACTAATCTTTGGTATAATTGAATGGCTCTCAAGGAATTGCTATTTTCCTGCTGGTGATTGCTTCAAGAACAGGCATTTGACCCAATTTGGTTCTGTGCTCTCACTCGGTAAAAGAGCCTTTTGAAAGCTTCAGAAAGTTTCCTCTTTCCTAAGAAAAAGATCTGGGGAGAGAGAACCTGTCTGCTTCCTCTGAATGTTGTTGATTTTGAGCATCTACCTAGAACTGCTACTGTGGCCATTTGTGACCAGCTGAGGATGAAGCCAGTGCTGGAGTGGACAGGGAGAAGAACTTGAAAGAACCTGGCTTCTTAATGACATTGCTGAGTGGCTGGATCCACCTGCCTTTAAAGCTCTTGATCTCTCTGCCAACTTTCATGTTACCTGAGATAATAAACTCTTTACTGTTTGAGCTGACACTTCTTTTCTTAAAAAAAGAATTTATTTATTTGGCTGTGCCAGGTCTTAGTTGCAGCATGTGGGATCTAGTTCCCTGACCAGGGATTGAACATGGGCCCTCTGCATTGGGAGCATGGAAACTTAGCCTCTGGACCACCAGGAAAAGTCTGTCCCATGAGTTGAAGTTTCCATTACTTGCAGATAGAACACTCTAATTGATATATACTCATTGAGTCAGAATCTCTGAGGACACACCTGTTCCAGGTGACTCTGATGTGTGTTCAAGTGTGGGAACACCTGGAGAGGTGGAGGGGATACTAAGCTGGAGGTCACAGGTCTGGGCTCTGGTCCCAGTTGTAATGCTAAATTGCTGAGCAGCCTGGGGCAAGTCATACTCCCTTTCTGAGCCCCAGCTGCCTCATGTAACAAAGAAGGGATACACTCTAGAAATTCTATCCTTGTGAATTTTCCCGTTTTGCTATAATGTGGTTCTAGGCAAGTAGAGTGAGGACCTTTGGTAGGAGATACATTGAGGAAAATATTTCATTAATGTTGATGTCAGTGCAATAGAGAAGGAAGTAATATTATTGCTATTCAGCTATTGGTTTTCAGCTTTCTAGAGAAATACCATAATTAACTCAGGAATTTGAAGGTTCTGTTGTTTAGAAAAATGACTTGGTGGCCATTTTGATTTCAATATGGGCTACTACCCCGCCCCCAGCAAAGCCTGGATGAATGATAGTGAAACAGGAGAGACTGGACTTCTCAGTACTGTGTATTAGAAGTTCGAGGCAACATTGCATTTCCAGCAGTTCATAGAGAAACGGCATGGGGTCCAGAAGCAGAGCAGAAGGAAGATGTGGGGAAGGTCTAAGGAAGGAGATGCCTGATTAAATGAACTGTGGTGAGCCAGGGCTTCCAGGGGACATGGCCAGAGAGAAATTTCCTGGGATACGGAATGGCCCATTATCATCAGGACGGTGATGTCTGACTTGTCACTTGGCCAGTTTTGTGTGTAATTCCCCTGCCTCACCCCAAACCATCAGTGAAAATCTGCAGCACACTTCCTGTTCTCCTGTTTGGGGTTCTTTGGGGAAATAATGAAAACATTGAGGATGAGTTCAGTGTGTAGAAACAGCATGGATATCTCAGGAGGAAATTTTCAGAATCTTCTCACTCTACAGAAGCAGAGAAACCTAGCCAGCATATCAAAAATCAGAGACATCACTTTGCCAACAAAGATCTGTCTAGTCAAAGCTATGGTTTTTCCAGTAGTCATGTATGAATGTGAAAGTTGGACTGTAAAGAAGGCTCAGTGCTGAAAAATTGATGCCTTTGAACTGTGGTGCTGGAGAAGACTCTTGAAAGTCCCTTGGACAGCAAGGAGGTCAAACTAGTCAATCCTAAAGGAAATCAACCCTGAATATTCATTGGAAGGACTGATGCTGAAGCTGGATCTCCAATACTTTGGCCACCTGATGCGAAGAGCCCACTCACAGGAAAAGATGCTGATGCTGGGAAAGATTGAAGGCAGGAGGAGAGGGAGGCAACAGAGGACAAGATGGTTGGTCAATGGACATGAATTTGAGCAAACTCCGAAAGATGGTGAAGGATAGGGAAGCCTGGTGTGCTGCAGTCCACGGGATCACAAAGAGTTGGACACAACTTAGCAACTGAACAACAATAGAACCAGAGAAACTTGACAAGATGCAACCAAATGAACTTATTTCCAGGTCCAGAGAATCCTCAGAACCACCGGAGGCGGAGAGGTGGGGTGGTGGTCATCAAGTTTGACACAAAAAGTGAGATGGGAGTTTGAGCCATTCTCTAAGAATATTGTAAAGAAGGGTGAGCCGAGAAGCTGGAGGGCTAGAGGAACACCAGGGTGTTGGTGACTGGGTAACAACACAAAACTCTTTACAGAGTGTCTGTAGACCGACAAGTCCATGTTATCCTCTCAGTAACCCTGGAGATAGATTAATTATTAGACCAAATTTCAGGTGTGAAATCTAAGGCTCAGAGAGGTCTTCCCGACTTCCTGATGTCCTCATCTTTTCCTAACTGGGACTCTCACTTCTGCACCAACATTTTGCAGCTTGGTTCCCCAGCTTGGATAAAGGAGTGATGAAATTTGACTAGGGATGTGAAAAAGGGTAATTTCAGCAAACTAATTTTATTGATTTCATTTTGAAGACATCTGGTCAGACCCCCCCCACCCCTAATTTTTCCAGCTCTTGATGGCTGATGTCCTCAGATGAAGGAGGAACTCAGATGAGGGTGGAGCTGTGTGGTATCAGCACCTTCCAAAAGCTGGAAGTATGCTCTTCTGGGCAGTATGGATTACCTACAGCAGGCTGATCTTTGGGAAATAGACCCAAAGAAACCCTCACATGAGACTGGAAGTGGCTTTTTTAACCCTCCCCTGCAATCTGTAAATCTGTTAAAGAAACAAAAACAAAACAAAACAAAAAACAGTGCAGCAGTAATGGAGGCACAGTTGCTAAGGCACCAGGGTTGTGACTCAACCAACTGGAGTTTGCAGGCTGCACTGACATGATGGGGGCAGCCACCCACCAGCAAAAGCACAGCTGGTTGCAGATCCGATGGCCAAACAATTGTGTGCATGAAGCCACCATCTCCAGCAGTCTTATTCAACAGCTCACCCTCCCTCCACTCCTGTTGGCATGTCCTGTTGATTCTGCCTCAGTGATAACTTTCATATGAGCATCCCCACTGACAGCTTTTCTCCCTGCCACTGGATTATAAGTTCAGACTTTATCAACTCTCATAGGGAGTTTTGCCATATTCTTTACCTGATCTCCCAGCCTCCAGTTTCTAAATGCTCTGCATTATGTAACAGATCATCAGAATTCTTTTTTGTTTTAATTGAAGTATAGTTGATTTACAACACTGTGTTATTTTCAGGTGTATAGAGAAGTAATTCAGTTTGCTATACGCCTGAAACTTTATGGGAAATAATCTGAAAAAAAAAATGTATGTTGTAGGTTATTACGAGATACTGAATATAGTTCCCTGTGCAATACAGTAGGTCCTTGTTGTTCATCTGTCTTATATATAGTTGTGTGTATCTGTTAATTCCAAACTCCTAATTTATACTTCTCCTTCCGTACCCTAAGAATTCTTCCATTGTCTCTTTCAGGGCCTCTCTCAGCTCTAGGGTTATAAGCAATACCCTCTGGCTTTGATTATATCTCTCTGTCCTTCCTTTGTCTCCTGGTTCCCACTGTTCACTTTTTTCCTTCTTTGGAGGTCTCTCTTCTGCCATAGGTCCACTGTTCCTCTTAGCCTTCTTCAGGAAACATTTGTCCTAAGCCTGGGTGACTTCTGGATCATACATCTTCACTCTTTCTATGGGTCAAAATAGTATCTAGAAAGTATGCTGCTGCTGCTAAGTCGCTTTAGTCGTGTCCGACTCTGTGCGACCCCATAGACGGCAGCCCACTAGGCTCCCCCGTCCCTGGGATTCTCCAGGCAAGAACACTGGAGTGGGTTGCCATTTCCTTCTCCAATGCATGAAAGTGAAAAGTGAAAATGAAGTCGCTCAGTCGTGTCCTACTTTTCGCGACCCCATGGACTGCAGCCTACCGGGCTCCTCCGTCCATGGGATTTTCCAAGCAAGAGTACTGGAGTGGGGTGCCATTGCCTTCTCCTAGTGTGATGCTATATCTCACCACTAAGTACTATGCTTTTTCTCTTTTTTTGACTGGGCTGCATGGTATGTAGGATCTTACTTCCCTGACCAGGTATTGAACCTGCATGCCCTGCATTGAAAGTACAGAGTCTTAACCACTGGACTGCTGGGAAGTCCTGACTGTTCACTTTCCTATTATAAACACCTTCATGAGATAAGAGCTTTTTAGGATCAGACACCACTTGTAGATTCTAGGGACAATGAGATAAGCAATAATGGATAGTAACACCCTGGCAAATTTTCATGTTATTTTATTGTTCAGTATTAACTCATATTAATATGGACCCAGGCACTAATTTCCATCTGAGGTTTATTTTTGAGCATGTTCTCTATGTTGGGCTCCAGGACAATTTCTGTAGAAAGGTGGGTTAGGCAGCTCTTGTGCAAAGGAGCTTGCAGTGCTTGATGATAACTTTTTGTGGAACTTCATACTGTTTTCTAAATTGATAACTACGTATCATGGACTTTTCACTTCTGAAAATGTCCATCTAGGACCTAATTTTTGTCGTTTTTTTCTTGTAATACTCAAGTTTCTTCTCTACAGCTGCTGTAATTAAACAAGAAAGGCATTTGAGAAATCCTTTTTGATGAAGAGCAAAGGAAACTGAGTTTCAGTCTGGTCTGCTAGTCTCATGTTTCACTTGTAACAGTTTTCTTTGATTTTGTTTGAGAGCAACAAGATAAACTTGATTTTTAATTCTCGATTCTAGCTCTTTAAAAAAAAAATTTATTTATTTGGCTACACCAGGTCTTAGTTGCAGCATGTGAGATCTAGTACCCTGACAAGGGATCGAACCTAGGCCCCCTGCATTGGGAATGCAGAGTCTTAGCCACTGGATCACCAGGCAAATCTGATTTTTAGATTTAAAAAGGGAATCTTTAAATCATGTTTTATGAAGGTTTAGAGTGGCAGAGAAGGCACTGGCAACGCACTCCAGTACTCTTGCCTGGAAAATCCCACGGACGGAGGAGCCTGGTAGGCTGCAGTCCATGGGGTTGCTAGGAGTCGGACACGACTGAGCAACTTCACTTTCACTTTTCACTTTCATGCATTGGAGAAGGAAATGGCAACCCACTCCAGTGTTCTTGCCTGGAGAATCCCAGAGACGGAGGAGCCTGGTGGGCTGCCATCTATGGGGTCGCACAGAGTCGGACACGACTGAAGTGACTTAGCAGCAGCAGCAGCAGCAGAGTGGCAAGGCATTAAGAGTAATAGAAAATCAGAGGGTTAGAATTCCTGTTCTGATTTTGCTGTGTTCTGTGACCTTGGCCCATATGTCTAATCTGAAGGGACTCAAAGTTCTGACCTGTAAAACAGGAGAGTGGTCCTAGAATGAGGGACACCCAATAGATTACAATTCAAGTCCATTACTGATGGCTGCCAGAAGTTGTGAGTTGAGAAGAATTCTGAGGCTGAACACTGTGATCAGTTAGTCATGTCTGTCATGGCTGCAAGAAGGGGAGAAGTGAGAAAACACCCATGAATTTTCCATGTTTCCTATATTACCTTTCAGTTGCTCTTTCAGCCTGTAAAAGTCCTGCTTCTATTCCTACAAAACAATGAAGGCTCAGGCACCCTGTTAAACTATCTCCAATGTGCTGTTTATTAATTAAAACTTAAACTCCAATCCTAGTTTGGCCATCACAACTTGCAACAGTGAACTGTAGATGAACTTTAACATTTGAGGTTCATTGTCCATCTTTTTGTGCTATCAAGGGATCTTTTGACACTTGAGCAGCTGGCTTCATCTGTTTTTCCTGACTTTTAGTTACAGTTGTCTCTCTGTATCTATGAGGGGATTGTTTTCAGGATCCCCATCAGATATCAAAATCCACAGGTGCTCAAGTTCCTTATATAAAACAGTGAAATACAGTGTACCCCTTATATCTCCCTGTTCTATATCCATGGACAAGGAAGGCCAACTGTATTTAGAAATAATCATTTTTTTAAAATTTTATTTTTGATTTTTTTCTTTTCCAGTATGGTTTATTACAGAATGTTGAATATGGTTCCCTGTGCCATACAATAGGACCTTGTTGTTATCCATTCTATATGTAGTAGTTTGCATATGCTAATCCAAAGCTCCCAATCCAAACCTCCCCCGCCACCCAGCAACCACAAATCTGTTCTCTAGGTCTGTGAGTCTGTTTCTGTTTCATAGATAAGTTTACTGGTGTCACATTTTAGATTTCACATATAAGCAGTATCATATGGTATTTGTCTTTCTCTTTCTGACTTACTTCACCTAGTGTGATAATCTGCAGGTCCATCCATGTAGCTGTTAATGGCATTATTTCATTCTTTCTTATGACTGAGTAGTATTCCATTGTATATGTGTACCACATCTTCCTTATCCATTCATTTGTCCATGGACATATAGGTTTCCATGTGTTGACTTTTGTAAGTAGTACTGCTATGAATATTAGGATGCATATATCTTTTCAAATAATAGTTTTGTCTGGATATATGCCCAGGAGTGGGATTGCTGGATCATATGGCAGCTCTATTTTTAGTTTTTGAGCAACCTCCATTCAGTTTTCCATAGTGGGTATACCAATTTACAGTCCCACCAACCGTGTAGGAGAGTTCCCTTTTCTGCACACCCTCTTCAGCATTTATTTGCAGACTTTTTCATGATGGCTACTTTGACTGGTGTGAGGTGGTACCTTACTGTTGTTTTAATTCACATTTCTCTAGTAATTAGCAATGTGGAGCATCTTTTCATGTGCCTATTTACCACTTGTATGTTAGAAGTAATCATTCTTAGTGTGAAGATCATAAGCATGTTAAATGAAATAGGAAAGACCAAGCCATAAAGCCCCAGATGATACAGAGTTAGATCTGAGCTACACTTTTTTTAAAAAAGTTTAATTTATTTAAATTGGAGGCTAATTACTTTACAATATTGTAGTGGTTTTTGCCATACATTGACATGAAATCAGCCATGGGTGTACATGTGTTCCCCATCCTGAACACCCCTCCCAGCTCCCTCCCCATCCCATCCCTCAGGGTCATCTCAGTACACCAGCCCTGAGCACCCTGTCTCATGCATCCAACCTGGACTGGTGATCTGTTTCACATATGATAATATACATGTTTCAATGCTATTCTCTCAAATTATCCCACCCTAGCCTTCTCCCACAGAGTCCAAAAGACTGTTCTATACATCTGTGTCTCTTTTGATGTCTCGCATATAGGGTTATTGTTACCATCTTTCTAAATTCCATATATATGCGTTAATATACTGTATTGGTGTTTTTCTTTCTGACTTAACTTTGCTCTGTATAATAGGCTCCAGTTTCATCCACCTCATTAGAACTGATTCAAATGCATTCTTTTTAAAGGCTGAGTAATATTCCATTGTGTATATGTACCACAGCTTTCTTATCCATTCGTCTGCTAATGGACATCTAGGTTGCTTCCATTTCCTGGCTATTGTAAACAGTGCTGTGATGAACATTGGGGTACAGGTGTCTCTTTCAATTCTGGTTTCCTCAGTGTGTATGCCCAGCAGTGGGATTTCTGGGTCATATGGCAGTTCTGTTTCCACTTTTTTAAGGACTCTCCACACTGTTCTCCATAGTGGCTGTACTAGTTTGGATTCCCACCAACAGTGTAAGAGGGTTCCCTTTTCTCCCCACCCTCTCCAGCATTTATTGTAGACTTTTTGATAGCAGCCATTCTGACTGGTGTGAGATGGTACCTCATTGTGGTTTTGATTTGCATTTCTCTGATAATGAGTGATGTTGAGCATCTTTTCATGTGTTTGTTAACCATCTGTATATCTTCTTTGGAGAAATGTCTGTTTGGTTCTTTGGCCCATTTTTTGTTTGGGTCGTTTATTTTCCTGGAATTGAGCTGCAGGAGTTGCTTGTATATTTTTGAGATTAATTCTTTGTCAGTTACAGAGCTACACTTTTTGAGCAGAGGGCATGGGTGCAGGGTTCACTGAGATACTGGGAGGTGAAATAATTCTCCCAAGTGTTGTGCATGTGCTCGCTCAGTCATGTCCAACTCTGTGACCCCATTGACTGCACCCCACCAGGTTCCTCTGTCCATGGAATTTCCCAGGCAAGAATGCTGGAGTCAGTTGCCATTTCCTACTGAGTACCAGGGGATCTTCCTGACCCAGGGATCGAACCTGAATCTCCTGCATTGGCAGATGGATTCTTTACCACTGTGCCACCTGGAAAGCCCAAATTCTCCCAAGACCCCATGGCTAATAAGTGGCAGAGTTGGGGCTCCTGACTGCCAGGAGAGAGGGCTCTGTCTTCTACAACCTGCAGTGCCTGCCAATTCACTCCAAAGCTTTTATTAACTGGGGTGATTTTTATCCCCAATGGAGAGTGCAAATATGGATATATTGTTTTATTTTTTAACTTAAAATCAGAATGGGTGAGAGTATTAGCAGGAATTTAGCACCCATCAGAGATGAGCATGAAATTCAGCATCTATTTTAGGGGCTCTACCCTTACCCTTCCATGAATTGGGCAAGAAAATTGAGAGACCTACAAGGTCTAAGGGAGAGTCATTCAGGCAGGGACAACCTGAAGCCTTGCAGCCTGCTACTGCTTGTTACTTCCCACTGCCACACAGTGTCGCTGTGGAGCAGCGGGCCCCAGTCTGATAGACAAGGCTGGTCCACCTGTATTACCTTCCTTAGATGTTTGGTTATAACAAAGAAGATGGAGTACAAGGACATGCGCTCATCTTCTCCTCTGAGAGCTCCAAAAATGCAACACGCTGCTGAACAGCCATTGACAGGAGAATGCTGGATCCCAGCAAAAAAAGATACCCCATGTCCAAGGGCAAAGGAGAAGCCCCAACAAGACAGTAGGAGGGGCAAAATTGCATTTAAAATCAAACCCCGTACCCGCCTGAGATGCTTAGAGGGCTCAAACAAAACCTTATGTGCACCAGGACCCAGAGAATCCACAGAGACTGAGCCAGACCTGCCTTTGAGTGTTTCAGTATCTCCTGAGGAGGCACAGATCAGCAGTGGCACTGCGGGGACAGGGGCTCTGGCTGCAGCAGACCTGGAGCAGAAATTAAAAGGTGCTTGCTCCTTGGAAGAAAAGCTGTGACCAGCCTAGACAGCGTATTAAAAAACAGAGACATTACTTTACTGACAGAGGTCCGTATAGTCAAAGCTATGTTTTTTTCAGTAGTCATGTATGGATGTGAGAGGTGGACCATAAAGAAGACTGAGCGCCAAAAGAATTGATGCTTTCAAACTGCGGTGTTGGAGAAGACTTTTGAGAGTCCCTTGGACAGCAGGGAGATCCACCCAGTCAATCCTAAAGGAAATCAGTCCTGAATATTCATTGGAAGGAATGAAGCTCCAATACTTTGGCCACCTGATGTGAAGAACTGACTCATTGGAAAAGACCCTGATGCTGGGAAAGATTGAAGGCAGGAGGAGAAGGGGACGACAGAGGATGAGATGGTTGGATGGCATCACTAACTCAGTGGACTTGAGTTTGAGCAAGCTCTGGGAGTTGGTGATGGATGGGGAAGCCTGGCATGTTGCAGTTCATGGGATCACAAAGAGTTGGACAGGACTGAGCAAATGAGCTGAACTGAACTGAAAGTTAGGGCTTTGGGAATCCTGGTGAAGCCAAATCTGGCCCCTGTACCCTGATACCAAATTAGTTCTTGGAGACAGAGTTTTGAGTGAAGTAGAAAAGAATAGCTTTATTGCTTTGCCAGGCAAAGGAGGACACAGCAGCTTCATGCCCTCAAAACTGTGTCTTTACTCTTGAGTGGGCAGTGAGGAGTTTTACAGAAAAGAGGCGTGATCAGCTCATAAACATTCTTCTGATTGGTTGGTGGTTGATTGGGAGTCAGCATCATCAACCATCTGCTTCCAACCGGTCTGGGGTCTGTGTGCTTGTGGGCAGCATGTAGTTAACTTCTCCCATCTGGTAGAGGTTTCAGTATCTGCAAAACAGCTCAAAGATATTGTTGTGTATATCCCTTGCAGGGAACCAGGACCCTGCCCCAAGGCTACACTATTGTTTCTTGACTGTTCCTTCCTTGTCTTTGCAACCCCTTGTTGTTGTTGTTGAGTTGTTAAGTCATGTCTGACTCTTCTGTGACCCCATGGACTGTAGCCCACTAGGCTCCTCTGTCCGTGGGATTTCCCAGGCAAGAATACTGGAGTGGGTTGCCATTTACTTCTCCAGGGGATCTTCCTTTCGCAGCAATGGAACCCTCGTCTCCTGAGTCTCCTGCATTGGCAGGTGCGTTCTTTACCCCTGAGCCCCTGCATCCCCACTCTTCCCTAATTAGCAACTGTTTGAACCTGCCCATTGGAAATCAGGGAAGGTCATGGAGGCTGAGTGAGGCCTATTTCTTGTAATCAACAAATGGGAGACATAGAAAGGCCTTGTGCCCAGGAGTCCCACAGCGTCCTGCTCAGTTTCATTGGGAAGAAAAGCCTTGTGAAAAGAAGTTAGGGGGAGAATCAGCTAGCTTGATTTCAGCTGCATTTCTAAGTCTACTTGCAGTTGAGTTGGGATCTCTGAAAGAGATGTGGAGAAGGCCTAAGGACTTTTCTGGTGGCTCGGGTGGTAAAGAATCTGCCTACAATCCTGGAGACCTGGTTTTGATCCCTGGGTAGAGAAGGTCCCCTGGGGAAAGGAATGGCAACTCACTCCAGTATTCTTGTCTGGAGAATTCCATGGACAGAGCAGCCTGGTGGGGAAGGCCCACAAATGTCTTATGGAGAAGGAACCTTGGTCCACACTTCCCAAACGTGTATTGGAGGGCAGAATCCAGAGTATCTATTCAGCTGGTCCAGGGATGAAAAATTCCCAGTCCTATGCTCCTGGCAGATGTTGCTAATCAATCACAAGGGGTTGTCCTGGGAGCCTGGCTGTGGCTTCACAGCCCATTCAACAGTGCGTTCTACACAGTCAGTAGCAATCAAATGGACTTGGTTTGAGAGAGGAACCATATTGGGCTTCCCTGTTGCCCTTCCCAAGACCTCAGCCATCTCTTCCCAACCTCTAGCACATTGGACAGAAGTAGTGTAACCTATTACTTGGTCTCTGGTGTCAGATCACTGGGCTTGGAGTCCCAGCTCCACCTCCTGGTCACTATGGTCTTTGTCTTGGTGCTTATTCACAACTAACCCCAACTTCGTGTCCTGTGAAATGGGAGCAGCACCAGCATCAACCTCCTAAGAATGGTGGTGGTGGTAGTGGTGGTGTGTGTACGTGTGTGTGTGTACGTGTGTGTGTACATGTGTGTGTACGTGTGTGTGTGTGTACATGTGTGTGTGGGTAGACAGCAAGTATCTAGCCCTATGTCTGGCTAGGTGTTCTGCAAATGAGATTCTTTCCTTTTCCCTCTAAAGAGTCCCACAGGTGGGTTTGGGGGTTGAGTGTAGGCATTGGTTAGAAGGTAGAATTGGAAGAAGATGGAGCAATCAGGGAATAGACTTTGCAGGGCCTTGAGGTCAGGGTTGGGACTTTTGTCTTTTTCTTAAAAATCAAGTTGAGCAGGAGATGAACAGGTTTGGCTTCTCAGAGTTTGCCATGCTCCCTCCCATCTTTTGTTCAAGCTTGCCCTCTTTGCTAGAAAGCTGTATTCTTGTCTCCTGTCTCAAGCCAATCTTGCATCTACTTAACTTTCAGAAGTCTTCCAGATGGCTCTCAGTGATCACCTCCTCGGAGAAGCCTTCTCTGATCTCTTACTGCCTTGTGTTACATGCTCCCAGGACCCACACTGTTAATCTCGTAGCACACCCACACTTGTAGTTTCACATTTATCTGTGTAGTTATGTGACAAAACTGACTCTGCATGTGTGCTAAATCACTTGAGTCGTGTCTGACTCTGTGTGACCCCGTGGACTGTGGTCAGCCACACTCCTCTGTCCATGGGATTCTCCAGGCAAGAATACTGGAGTGAATCATCATGCTCTCCTCCAGGGGATCTTCCCAACCCAGAGACTGGACCTGTGCCTCTTATGTCTCCTGCATTGGCAGGTGAGTTCTTTACCACCAGTGCCACCTGGGAAGCCCCTGCTAGCCTCTAAGCTGTTATCTCCCTAGAGCCTCACCCAGCCCAATAAGTATTAATGTGTCAAATACTGAATAAGTGAAGAGGCAGTGTTGTGCTCTAGAAATGTCATCTGACCACATGGAGGAGAGGACACAGAGCCATGAGGGAAGCAGAGAAACCAGGGAGGAGGCCGATCCTCCAAACCAAATGAAACGTCAAGGTGGCCTTGAACTTAGATGGTGACAACGAGCTTGGAGGGAAGTAGGTTATGTCAAGTGCAAGGAAAGGAAACTTTGTATTAATAAATTACCAGCAGACATTTTTATTCATTCATCCTTTCTTTTTTGGACACTACAACTGGCTTCTTGCTTAATAGAAATTTCCAAAGGATAAGAAGAAGAGACAAAGTAAACCTGGTGGCTCAGACAGTAAAGAATCTGCCTGCAGTGTGGGAAACCCAGGTTTGATGCCCTGGAGAAGGGAATGTCTACCCACTCCAGTATTCTTTCCTAGAGAATTTCATAGACAGAGGAGCCTGGAGGACTACAGTCCATGGGGTCACAAAGAGTTGGACATGACTGAGTGACAAACACTTTCAGACTTTTATGAAAATGTAAACTATTTTGCAAACTGAGATGGGGGAAGGCTCCTAGTCCCCATGCTAATCAGCAGTGGGCAGAGCCCATCTTGGGACCCACTTTCCCCACTGGTTCTCCAAGAAAGGATGTTACTAGCCTGTGAAATCTGTACCTTGATCTGCCAACCCACAGCTCAAAATGCCCAGTGTGTCTTATGAGCTCAGTGGATTAGCTGCTGAGTGGAGAGGAAGAGGCTTATTCAAGTCGGCAAAGCTGAAAGCCTTGTTTGAACTGTGATGTTTCCTGCCGAGCATTTTATGAATATGCAGAATCAAACAGGAACTAATAGGAGCCAGAGGGAGCAGGCAGAGAGAGAGTTTCTTTAAAATCCCAGCCAGTGGAGGCACACAATCATTAAAACACACAACAGGCTGTTACAGACACTTTCAAAAAGAGCTTTCTATTGAGTAATATCCTGGGGGACTTTTATTATTATTTTTTTCTTTGTAGAAAGTTTTCCAGGGGCGACACCAAATGTTCTAAAGCAAGTGGCTGTCTCAAAGGGCCGGACAGAAGCGGAGGGCAGCCTTCCTGCCAGGGACAAAATCGGATCTCCGATCTGGGCCTTCAAAAGGCACTTGCCTCCTTTTCCAGCTGATCTGTCTAATCTCCCAGATTCATTTACGCTCTTCAGTTTGATGGTCTCCACTTGACATCATGGCCCATATGCTTGAAGCTTTTGATGAAAATGGTCCTGCTTGAATTCCCTTATTTAGTTTTAATTTCCTAATTTTAGGTTCGGCTCTGGGTATTGTAACCACTTGTGAAAGTAAAGGGCAACCTCTCCTTTTGAATGCCTCACTGGGATACTCCCTCTTCCTCCCTGGAGCCTGAAGTCCCTGCCTGGGGTCACCTTGAAGATTTCTTGGCAAAAAGCTTAGTAAATACTTATTGTTGATTATTTATGCAGGAGACACCTCCTGGCACCTCTTATCTCCTGGGGTGGTGGCAGAAGCTGTGATTTTCCTTATTTAATATTAAAGTGTTCCCTTTTTCCTTTATTTCTTTGGGTATCTGGATCTTTCTTATTTGACGTCAAGCTCACAGGAGGCTTCTGTTTCCATCCTCCCTCTAAATAAAAGCTATTTAATGAAAAGTAAAAAAAAAAAATAATAATGACACTGGAAAATAAATTCTGCTACTTTTTCTTGCCTAAATACCAGCTAATTAGACCCAAGACCACCTTGGTTATCATCTTCATGGTTTTCTCCTTTGGTAGTTTGTCAAAATGGTACCCTGCCCAAAAGCCATGTCATGTGACTTTATAGAGCCCTCCCACTTTGGCTCTGGACCACCGCGTGACTTCACTGGGCCAATACAGTGTCAGCAAATGTGACTAGCAGAGGCAAGCAATCCTTCCTGATTGGTCCTGTCTGTTCTTGCCCTCTGCCACTGCCATAACAAGGACATTCCCAGGCTCACCCACTGGTCTCAGGGAGAGGATGAGAGATGCATGGAGCAGAACTGAATCTCGTAGTCCTCCTAGCTGACGTCTAGCCAAGACCAGAAGGGAGAACCAGTGAGCCAAGTAGACTCATGAGCTAAAATAACTATCCTGTCAAGACACTGAGTCTGGGGGGAGTTTGTTACATAGCATTATTTTAGCAACAGATAGCTACTGTATCCTGAGAATGCAGCTATGAATGGTTCTGCATATTCCTTCCTATTGCAGGGAATATAGATTAAATAGCTGAGTGTATTGGGAGAAAGCCATGGCTGCACTGACAGTAGTGTATCAGCTGGGCTGGGCTTCCCCAATGGCTCAGGAGGTAAAGAATCCCTCTGCATTGCAGGTGACACAGAAGACGTGAGTTCGATCCTTGGGTCAGGAAGATCCCCTGGAGGAGGAGATGGCAACCCACTCCAGTATTCTTGCCTGGGAAATCCCATGGACAGAGGAGCCTTGTGGGCTATAGTCTATGGGGTCTCAAAGAGTCGGATGCAACTGAGCAGAGCATAGCACATCAGCAGGGCTGGTTTTTTAGAAGAGATGCCTGAAAATTTTCAACCAAGAAAACTCAAAAATTTAACTCTTGGAAGCTGAGAAGCTGAGGGAGATCTTCCTTGGTTTCAGCTTTTTTTTTTTTTGTAACCCTTTGTTCTATTGGTGGGAGAAGGTCTGATTGAATGATGTTGGATATCTCTGAATGTTAGTACACTGCCCGCCTATTGCTTGTATGGCCAGTAAACCTAATAAGCTGGTTCCAGTCTGCAAAACAATAATGAATCTTTTCATGAGTCTTTGGAGGCTGCACACAGGAATGAAACTCACTGGTATTTGAGGTTTATTGCCCAGACAAGCTTTGAAATACCTAAATCTTTTAAAATAGATAATCTTTTTTAGCTACACTTGTTTTTTGCAGAAGGAATATATAATCTATGTCTTCATGAAAAATCCATTTCCTGATACTTGATTCATAACTGTGATTTTGGAGTCCTGAAAAGAACTTTTATTTTTAAAATATAAAATGAATTTATTTGAGTGATTGGATTTATTATGGTTGACCTTCCTCATCCCTAACATAAGACAGAATATGAAGGAATAGTTGATATTAACTGGAAGTTATGGAGTACTGGTCATTTCCGGCCCAGAATCCAGTATACACAGTTTCTCTGATAAATGTATCCTCAATTTCCTCTCAGTTACCATGTCTCCCCCACTTTTAGTCCATGTGTTTCTGGTGGATTTAACTTCACCATGATGATCTCTATGTCCTTCCCTATTCCCCCTCACTTCCTCCAGAGGTAAGCATGTGGCCCAAGCCTGGCCAATCTGACTCTCATATCCTTTAAAACACTGGGGTATTGTCACATGACCCAAGCAAAGCCAATGAGGTCACTGTGATCCAATTAAGACTTTTTGGCTTGTGCAGTCAGAAAAGAGGCATGCTTTCTCTTTCCTGTTGATACTGGAGCTCTGAGAATGTAAGCCTAGTATTTCTAGAAACCATCTTGTTGCCAGAGGAAGCTACCTGTCTGTAGATGGAGCCTGCACAAGGGGGATGCAGACATGAAAGTTGGAGGGACACATGGTACCAATGACATTGTTTGAGCTCCTGGATCCAGCCATACCTGAAGCCACATAACCTGTAATTTACATTTTCATGAGCTGATTTTCCCCCTTTGATGGCACTTTTGAGTTGGTATTTTTTTCACCAACAGCTAGAATTTCTCATTAAGAAATGATGTTTGGAGAGCACAACTCCTTATTAAAAAAGAAATAAGAATCTTCTTGGAGCTTGAGAAAAGATGGGACAAAGAAAGACTTGAAGGCCACTTTGATGAGAGGGAAACAGATATTCTGTAGCTAAAGGGGAAATGCAGAGGCTTGGAGGTATTGTGAGAGTGGGAGAAATGCCATATTTGATGAAGCTGAAAGTGTTTTCCTTGACAAAATGGACTATTACGTTTTTGATAATGGGAATTATGCCACTCCCTATGTCTCCCTTTTTATTTATTTATTTGGCTATGCCAGGTTTTAGTTGTGGCATGTAGGATCATTAGTTTCAGCATGTGGGATCTTTAGTTGTAGCATGAGAACTCTTAGTTTTGGCCTGTGGGATCTAATTCCCTGACCAGGGATCAAACCCAGGACGCCTGCATCAGGAGAGGAGAGTCTTAGCCACTGGACAACCAGGGAAGTCCCTGTGCTTCCCTTTTTAGTTTTGACTGCCAAGCTTTCTTGTATTCAGAAAGCCACATATGCTCTTGGTGGCCAGTACATATGTGTTGTCCCCATTCAGCTCAGTTTGATGAACATACACTCTGCACTCATTCATTCCAGACCATCAGAGGCTATGGGAATACTTAGATGTGTCTGTGGAGGAAAACAGATACATACACAAAAAATTAAATACAATCTATTAGTTGCCACCTGCTGTGGACTGAATTTTGCACTCCATTAAGTATGATGAAGCCTTAACCCTCAGTATGAGTGTATCTGGAGGTGGGGTCTAAGGGAGGTAAATAAGCTTAAATTATACACGGCTGAAGTGAGTTAGCACACAGCACATGTGGTAGGGCAGGACCCCATCTAACAGGAGTGGTGTCATCAGAGGAGGAAGAGACACCAGAGGTCACTCACTCTCTGTGTAGGTGCAGAGGAAAGGCCATGTGAGGACATGTGAGAAGACAGTCATTTGCCAGCCAGGAAGAGAGCTCTCATCAGAAATGGAACACCGCCAGACCCTGATCTGGGACTTCCAGCCGCCAGGTTGATGAGAAATGCATTCCTATTGTCTAAGCCATCCAGTCTGTGCTCTTTTGTTATGGCAGCCCGGTCTGAACAATATACTACTTATTCCTTAATTTCATGGTCTCAGTTCCTTATTATTTATAAATTCATCATTTCTACTGATTGCAGTTCAGTGCTTGGTCACCATGAATCCCCTGGAAGGTAGGGTGAAGTACAAATAAATACATGTAAAAAGATCTGTTTGAAGTTTTCAGTTGTCTTCAAAGCATCAGTCTTAGCTTGCATGCGTGTGTGCTGAGTCATCTGTCTTGTCCAACTCTTTGTGACCCTATGGGATGTAGCCCACCAGGCTCCTCTGTCTTTGGGATTCTCCAGGCAAGAATACTGGAGTGGGTTGCCGTGCCCTCCTCCAGGGGATCTTCCCGACCCAGGGATTGAACCCACGTCTCTTACATCTCCTGCATTGGCAGGCAAGTTTTTTACCACTGGCGCCACCTGGGAAACCCCCAACCTCAGTTTGTATTTCCTCAAAAACCAACCCCAAGACAAGGACCCAAGCAGGTGGCTTACCTGGGGAAATAGACCCCATGAATCACATTGAAGGAGGGGAGGGTGGAAAGAGGGGAAAAGGAGATAATCCAGTAAAGTTTCATTCATGAGCAGGTTCTTGGGCAACTGGGGCTCCATTCCTTCGGAAATCCTCTGAGAAAACGTGTGCAACACACCTCCTGAGTTATCTGGGCTGAGAGGCTGGGATATAGCTTCATTGACTGAGGATTTCTCCAAGGCCACTGGATCCCTGGCACTTCTCCCTTCCCTGTGTGTGCTGCGCAAGCTCCCTGAAGAAACTCTGAGGCAAAGAACCAGAAAGAGGCAGGTACCTGAAGTGGGAAGCCAGCCACAGCCAGGGGCTTTGGGCAAACTCAGAGGCAGACCAAGAATACCTGGGGTTGGACAGGTAGCAACTGCTACAACCCAGGTATGAAGAAACATGGCCTGTGGACAGCACTCAACAAGGATTTTTTTTAAAAAAAATTATTTATTTTTGGCTGTATCGAGTCTTCATTGCTGCATGTGGGTTTCCTCTAGTTGCAGCAGGCAGGGGCTACTCTCATGTTGCAGTGCTTCTCTTATTGCAGAGTACAGCCTCTAGGGTGAATGGACTTCAGTAGTTGCAGCTTGTGGGCTCCAGAGCACAGGCCCAATAGTTGTGGCACATGGGCTTAGTTGCCCTGCGGCATGTGGGATCTTCCTGGACCAGCGAACAAACCTGTGTCTCCTGCCTTGGCACGTGAATTTTTAACTACTGAGCCACCTGGAAAGTCCTCAACAAGGATCTGAAAGGCTGTGAAAGCTGAGTCAGTTGCCACTCTGCTTTATCAAAAGTTTGTGAATAAACATTTTCAACAAGACTCCTCAGATGAGGAAAGCGTGAATGGTAATGCTTTCTGAAATCTGGCATATGATAATGTCAGTTAATGTTTGGATCATGGCATCTGCTCCCATCGCTTCATGGCGAATAGATGGGGAAACAATGGAAACAGTGAGAGACTTTATTTTGGGGGGCTCCAAAATCACTGCAGCCATGAAATTAAAAGATGCTTGCTCCTTGGAAGAAAAGCTATGACCAATCTAGACAGCATATTAAAAAGCAGAGACATTACTTTGCCAACAAAGGTCCATCTAGTCAAAGCTATGGTTTTTCCAGTGGTCATGTATGGATGTGAGAGTTGGACTATAAAGAAAGCTGAGCGCCAAAGAATTGATGCTTTTGAACTGTGGTGTTGGAGAAGACTCTTGAGAGTCCCTTGAACTGCAAGGAGATCCAGCCAGTCCATTGTAAGGGAAATCAGTCCTGAATATTCATTGAAAGGGCTGGTGCTGAAGCTGAAACTCCAATACTTTGGCCACCTGATGTGACAAACTGACTCATTGGAAAAGACCCTGATGCTGGGAAAGATTGAAGGCAGGAGGAGAAGGGGACGAGAGAGGATGAGATGGTTGGGTGGCATCACTGACTCGATGGACATGAGTCTGAGTAAGCTCTGGGAGTCGGTGATGGGCAAGGAGTCATGGTGTGCTGCGGTCCATGGGGTCGCAAAGAGTCAGACACGGCTGAGCGACTGAACTGAACTGAATGTTTGGATGACTGCACCTGCTACCACATGCCTTCCCCCAGCTTATTAAGATATAACGTTGCTTGGTCTTGTGTTGCCATATTTCTTGATTCCAGGATGCCACTGATGGCAAGACAGACTATTAATTTAAGAGCAGCTTTTTGGAAGGCACAGGAAATGACATTAAATATGCATATCAACTACATGACACATCCCAATTTCAGAAGAGTTAGAACGTGAAGGAAAAATATACATCTTAGAGACAAGAAAACAGAGTATATTCAGTTTCATAATACTGACTACCTACTATGTACAAAGTTCTAGTCTAAATTCTGATGTGGCTCCTCCATTAAAATTAATCAAAGTACATACTTATTTCTTATTTAACATTTTTGTTGATACATAATTCATAGGCCATACAATTCACTCCTTTAAAGTTCACAATTCAGTGGTTTTTAGTCTATTCACAGAGGTGTGCAGCCGTCACCACTATCAATTTTAGGACATTTTCTTACCCTTTAACAACCTCTCCCCAGTCTCCCCTCACCCCACCTCCTGGCTACCACTCATCTATATTCTCTCTCTAAAGATTTGCCTGTTCTGGACATTTTTTATAAATGGAATCGTATAATTAAACATTTTTCATCACTTCATGTACCAGGCACAGTTTTAAGCAGTTGATTAGTATTATGTAAATTGATCCTTCACAACTGGTCTACCAAATGGAGTCACTCCACACCCTCCATACCCACGTATCTGATGAGAAGACTGAAGCAAAGAGAGATTAAGTGGCTTCTGGAAGGTCACACAGCTAGTAAGTGGTAGAAATGTGAATTTGTTGCCAGGTAATCTGCCCTGATATCATTCTTTTTTAAAAAAAATTATCTATTTATTTATTTTATTTTTGACTGCACTGGGTCTTTGTTGCTGCCCATGGGTTTTCTCTAGTTGCAGTGAGCGGGGGCTAGTCTCAAGTTGTGACACGTGGGGTTCTCTTTGCAGTGGCTTCTCTTGTTGCAGAGCATAGGCTCTTGGTGTGTAGGTTTCAGTAGTTGTAGTGCATGGGCTTAGTTGCATGTGGGATCTTCCCAGACCAGGGATTGAACCTGTGTCCCCTGCACTGGAAGGCAGATTCTTAACCGCTGGACCACCAGGGAAGTCCCTTGAAAATGTTCTTAACCTTTACTGACTAGCACTGAGGAAATGTGAGAACTTGGATTATCCTGACCTATATTCTGGAACTTTCCTTGCCATGTATTCAGTTGGGGTGCTTCTCCATGGTGGGGCCACCTCTGTATGTGAAAGCTGATACTTTAGGATTGTCTTCTGTAACAGGGAAGCCCTCCAAGCGTTGATGTTCATGCCATGGAGAGGTTGCTCTGTGTCCTACCAATAGCTAAAGCCATTGGTTGTTGAGTGAGCTCTTCCCTGGCTGGATCATCTATTTCCTTATGTATATGGTGAAAGTTCTAACTGACCCATTTCTGAAGTCTCATCTTGGGCTACCTTTGACTATTTTCATCTCTATCATGATTTCTGGAGAAGACTGTGCTTTAAGAAATTAGCATCAATTCCAGTATGAAGATGCCCCTCTAATGAGACAGTAAAGAAAATGGCTTTGTTTTAGGTTAGTTTCCCAAAATGAATTTTGAAAAACATGAAATGCATGGTTTGATATTATGGAATGTTAACCTAATTTTTAAGACAAGGGGGAAAAAAGGAAAAGAGGGTTATGATACTGTGAATTTGGGAGACATTGAGTTTAAGCAAAAACTGTATATGTTTACTACAGGACTTTTCAGAGTCTTTAATATCCTATAATCTCTAGCATGAGGTTTCCCTGGTGACCTAGACAATAAAGGATCTGCCTACAATGCGGGAGACCTGGGTTCAATCCCTGTGTCAGGAAGATCCCCTGGAGAAGGGAATGACTACCCACTCCAGTATTCTTGCCTGGAGAATTCCATGGAGAGAGGAGCCTTTTGGGCTACTGTCCATGGAGTCTCAAAGAGTCGGACACAACTGAACAACTTTAATTTTAATTTAATTATATTAACCTCCAGCACAGGGATTTCCTCACTGTAGGGGACTCACACTGGGACACACTGCAGTCTGAGACACACCAGTGTCCTTTGCTAAGAACTACCCCTCCTCCTTAGCCATATGATGGTAGCAGGAGCAGCTGTGTAACTAAGCCACTTGCTTCAATGGCTTCAGAGAGTGATTGTCCAAATCAAATGGGACAATCACAACATGATATCCCCTTGAACTAGTGAGTTCCTTCTCCTTGAGTCTGGAGAGGCAGTCCCCAGAGCAAGGAGAGGCAGTCTTTCGACATACCTTGTAAAATGCAGGAGTTTTCAGTACATTGTACTAAGTACTTAGTACATGGTATGGTCCAAGATGGGAACTGAGGATGCAACTTTTTATCCCAAACTTATCTGTATTAGCCTTTTAAGCAACAGCATCGTTTAAGCCTGTGCTCCACTGTTTCCACCTGGACTGCATTCTCATGAGTTGCAGAATATTCTTTCAGACTGTATGTTTCTTCTGTAATGAGAATTCAGGTAGGTAATTATAGGTAATTGCTGGTGTTGTTTCAGTGGTTGCAGCATTGTGTGGCAGATATCTCTATATTCCTCTTGGTCTTTTCCTTATGGTCACAAAGCAGCTGCTGCTTCTCCAGCCATCCTTTTTTCTTTTTTATCCAAAGCCAGGTAATGGAAGAAAAGGTCATGTCAACTGCATTTTAAACTTTTCACCAATAAAGTTAAAGCTTACTCAGATTCTAGAAATCCTTACAGCAGAGCTTTCTTATGTCTCAACAACCAAAATTGTGTCTCATGGGATTCCTCATGTGCTAAGGAGGCTGGGAAATTTGGAAATAGAATTGTTGTGATTGGTTCAAATCAATCCCAATCCATTGATTGAGGCTGGACCCAGAGCTTAATCTAAGCTGAGGTTCTGTTTTCATGGAAAAAGGAAGGAGTGAGTAATGAGGAGTCAAAATTACAGAGCCTGCTTTGCCTGCAGGACCTCTGTACTTAGGTGGACACTTGTGAGCCTTCTGGAAGCTTCCTGGTGCTCAGAGAACTATTCAAGCATCAATAAGCCAACAATCTTTCTGTTGGTGAGCCTTGAAGACGCCAGTTTCTCTCCTAAAGCAAATGTGTGAGATATAAGAATTATGGCCCTAGGCAGAATATAAGCATTTAAGGCAGCCGATCATTTTTCCTCTTGATTAATACTCTAACTTGTTCTCACCCTAACCTGACTTTAAATGATTTCACCATTTTTCTCTGTTGCCAGTTAGTATCTATCTATCTATATTGGTTAGTGGATTCCTTTTTTTAAATTTTTAATTAACTAATATATTTTAATTGGAGGCTAATTACTTTACATTATTGTGGTGGTTTTTGCCATACGTTGACACGAACCAGCCATGGGTGTACGTGTATCCCCCGTCCCAAACCCACTCCCACATCCCTTCCCATCCCATCCTTCTGGGTTGTCCCAGTGCACCAGCTTTGAGTGCGCTGTTTCATACATTGAACTTGGACTGGTCATCTGTTTCACATATGGTAATATACATGTTTCAATGCTGTTCTCTCAAATCATCCTACCCTCGCCTTCTTCCACAGAGTCCAAAAGTCTGTTGTTTATTTCTGTCTCTTTTGCTGTCTTGTGTATTAGCTTATCATTACCGTCTTTCTAAATTCCATATATATACGTTAATATACTGTATTGGTGTTTTTCTTTCTGACTTACTTCATTCTGTATAATAGGCTCCAGTTTCATCCACCTCATTAGAACTGATTCAAATGGCTGAGTAATAGTCCATTGTGTATATGTACCACGACTTTCTTATCCATTTGTCTGCCTATGGACATCTAGGTTGCTTCCATGTCCTAACTATTGTAAACAGTGCTGTGATGAATATTGGGGTACATGTGCCTCTTTCAATTCTGGTTTCCTCAGTGTGTATGCCCAGCAGTGGGATTGCTGGCTTGTATAGCAGTTCTATTTCCAGTTTTTTAAGAAATCTCCACACAGTTCTCCACAGTGGCTATACTAGTTTGCATTCCCACCAACAGTGTAAGAGGGTTTCCTTTTCTCCATACCCTCCCCAGAACTTATTGTTTGTAGACTTTTTAAAAAATTTATTTAATTGGAGGCTAATTACTTTACAATATTGTAGTGGTTTTTGCCATGCATTGACATGAATCAGCCATGGGTGTACATGTGTTCCCCATCCTGAGGCCCCCTCCCACCTCCCTCCCTATCCCATCCCTCTGGGTCATCCCAGTGCACCAGCCCTGAGAACCCTGTCTCATGCATCGAACCTGGACTGGTTATCTGTTTCACATATGATAATATACATATTTCATTGCTATTCTCTCAGATCATCCCACCCTTGCCCTCTCCCACAGAGTCCAAAAGACTGTTCTATACATCTGTGTCTCTTTTGCTGTCTCGCATATAGGGTTATCGTTACCATCTTTCTAAATTCCATATATATGCATTAATATACTGTATTGTGTTTTTCTTTTTGGCTTACTTCACTCTGTATACCCACAGCAGGATCTTTTATGACCCACCTCCCAGAGTAATGGAAATAAAAGCAAAAATAAACAAATGGGACCTAACTAAACTTAAAAGCTTTTGCACAAAGAAGGAAACTATAAGCAAAGTGAAAATACAGCCTTCAGAATGGGAGAAAGTAATAGCAAACGAAGCAACTGACAAAGAATTAATCTCAAAAATATACAAGCAACTCCTGCAGCTCAATTCCAGAGAAATAAACAACCCAATCAAAAAATGGGCCAAAGAGCTAAACAGACATTTCTCCAAAGAAGACATACAGATGGCTAACAAACACATGAAAAGATGCTCAATATCACTCATTATCAGAGAAATGCAAATCAAAACCACAATAAGTTACCATCTCATGCCAGTCAGAATGACTGCTATCAAAAAGTCTATAAACAATAAATGCTGGAGAGGGTGTGGAGAAAAGGGAACCCTCTTACACTGTTGGTGGGAATGCAAACTAGTACAGCCACTATGGAGAACCGTGTGGAGATTCCTTTAAAAACTGGAAATAGAACTGCCATATGACCCAGCAATCCCACTGCTGGGCATACACACTGAGGAAACCAGAATTGAAAGAGACACATGTACACAGGGCATTCAGGCCCGATCCCTACTCTAAGCTCCGATTATGCCACCTGCGCCTCCCTGTCCAGCCCTTACTTGCTGGTGGCGGTCGTGAGCGTCTGGGGTACTTCTCTGCTGGCAGTTGTGGTTAGGCGCCTATTCTGTGACTTTGTTTTTTTTTTTTTCTCCCGGTTATGTTGCTCTCGAAAATTCCAAAACTCCCCACAGACCCACTTGTGAGAGGGTTTCCTACTGTTTGAAAACTTCTCCTTCATGACTCCCTCCCCAGGTCTCCATCCCTAACTCTTTTGTCTCTCTTTTTGTCTTTTATATTTTGTCCTACCTCCTTTTGAAGAGAATGGGCTGCCTTTCTGGGTGCCTGGTATCCTCTGCCAGCATTCAGAAGCTGTTTTGTGGAAGTTGCTCGGCATTCAAATGATCTTTAGGTGAATTTGTGGCGGGGGGGAAGAGGTCTCCCCATCCTATTCTTCTGCCATCTTCGGATAGGAGAGCAGTGGTTTCCTTCTTTTAGGATTTTTTTTTTTGGGGGGGTGGGCCATTCTTAAAGTCTTTATTAAACTTGTTACAATATTGTTTCTGTCTTATGTTTTGATATTTTGGTCCTGAGGCATGTGGGGTCTTAGCTGCCCAACCAGGGGTTGAAACAGGACTCCTTGCATTGGAAGGCAAAGTCTTAACCTCTGGACCTCAGGGAACCCTGTTAGTGGGTTCTTATACATATTTCCTTGATGTGCAATTGCCCCTCAGAAAGGATAATCCTTGCTCCATGGCAGCCATTGTTCTAACCATTTTACAAATAAAACTCATTTTTATCTTCATAAGCATTATGAAGTACTCTGTAATGTAAGTGCTATTATTAGCATCACTTTTCAGGTGGGAAAACTGAGGTTCAGAGACGTTAAAGTACTCATTGGTGAGTAAATGATAGAGCCAGATTTGAAGCAAAACTGTATGGCTCCAGAGTTCACAGTCTCAACCTTACTGTAGGCACCTCTGCAGTGCAGTAGAGTGTCCACTGTGGGGAGGACACACAACACAATTTGCTACGAATAACCCCTTCTGTCTTGTACATTGTGGACTGTACAATAGCAGGAGCATCCATGTTTCAGTATGAGCCCCTGTGGTCTCTTGACTCCAGTTCAGCAAATCATGGTACCCTACCTTCCAGAAACAGTGACTGCCTTCCCCTGAGAATCTTTACTTCAGCCAGAAGGAGGGGAGTCTGTTAGTTTCTCTTACCCAAAATACAAAACTCAATACTGCTGCTGGCTATGTGACCGGAGACAGGATGGAAGAAGAGGGATTGTTTTAGCCCTTGATTTCCACGGGTCATTCTAGGAAACTTGAAAGAATGCTGTGTCTTTATTATTTTACTTTACTTGGAATTCAGTTGACGGCAACCCAAAGGCTTTATTAATATTGTATGTGTCAGTATTTTATTGGAAGTACAGTGTTGCCCAAGAAAAAAATCACAAAACTCAATGACATACAATAATACACATTTATTTAGCTCTTAAGGTTCAGGGTTGACTGATCTCAGCTGGCTTGCTCATGCTCTGTGCTTGGCTAAAAGTGGGGTAAGCCGCTCTACTGAACTTGGCTGAGATCTTTCACAAGGAAGTCTGGGGGTTGCCTAGGGGTTGGCTAGTTTAGACTGGCTTCTGCTGGGGGGATTGTCAACTGTGTTCTGCTGCATTTGACTCACCCACCTGCAGGCCAACATGGGTATGTTCTTGTGGTGACAGCAGAAAAGATGCAAGAGTGATAGATGTGCAAATGCTTCTTAACCTTCTGTGTGCATGTGTCATACTTGTTGACATTGCATTGGCTAAAGCAAGTCACATGGTCAAGCCCAAGGTGAGAGTGGGTGGGCTCTACAGTCATTGGCAAAGGGTGCAGGTGGATTGGGTGGGTGTGGAGGATTGGGGACAGTTTTTCAAACATTTGCACCATGGGATAATGGCTCAGAGACAGCTGTTTTTGAATAATTTTTAAGCTAAGAATGAGTTTAACATTGTAAAAGAAGTAATAATAATAATTTGTGACAGAGGCCATATATATCCTACCAAACGTAAAATATTCACTATCTGGTCCTTTTCAGAAAATGTTGATCAACCTGTGGTTTAGAGTGTGGATGCCAGAATCAGTCTACTTGAATTTCAAACCCAGCTCTGCCACTCATGGGCTGTGTGACTTGAGAAAATTACTTGAACCCTCAGATTCCTCATCTGTAAAGTGGGGTTTCCAATAGCATCTACCTCATAGGATTTCTGTGAGGATTAAACAGAATATCATATGTAAAGTCTTAGTCCAGTGCCTGGCATGAGGTAAAGGCCGTGTAAGCCCATCTAGTACTATGACTCCCTGGGCAGACTGGACGGAATGAGGAAGAGCTTCTGTTGTATTATATCGAGTAAGCTTAGGGCTTCGCATGCATGCTTTGAGCTTTTAAGTTTGTCTAAGCCAAGCTCTGTTTAGCCCCAGGTGTGTGATGTACTATGTTCTTAATCACACTTACAGGTGTATCTAGATACATACACAAACAGTATAGAGAAATGCAGGTCGGTCTCATACCCACAGAACGGCAGGTAAGTGGAGACTGGCTCCAGCTGTCCTGTCTCCAAGGTGTCACTCAGCCGACCCTTGGATCTTCTCAGGTTCCCTTGTCCTGCTGTGACACTGCGTGGTTTCTTAGCAAAGGAGGAGGAGCAGCTGTTTCCAAGAAGTGTTTCAGCGAGCTGTTTTTGGCTGGCATCTGGGAGCAGCTGCCGCCACTACTTCACGCTGAGTCACCACGCTGCTCTGCCAAAGCCTAGGTGTGCAGAGAGGAAGGTACTGACTCAGGAAGTCCTGGAGAAGTTGTCACTTGATTCTCCAAAGTGATGGGGGTGCTGACAACTTTTGAATAGAGATTCCAAAGGACCATTCTAGGGCATTGTGCACCATGCTTATTTGTTGGAATTTGTGTGTTGTCTTAAAGCCACTTGACCTTCCTAAACTTCTGTTTCCCTCACCTGGAAAATGGCAGCAATGATGGTATAATAGGGAACAAATCTGACTCCATATTGGACTCGTTATTTTTACTTTAACCTTTGTATTCTAAAAAACTAACTTGTAGCTTTTGCTACAAGTTAATCACTAAAGGGATGTTGTTATTGTTTAGTTGTTAAGTCATGTTCTGCGTGACCCCCTGCATTGGAAACACAGAGTCTTAACCACTGGGCCACCAGGAAAATCCCTTCTGGTTGTCAATATTTCACAGTATGTGAAAGTTATGTGAAACTCAAATTTCAGTGTCTATGAATAAAGTATTATAGAAACACAACCACGCTTATTCCTTTACATATTGTCTCTGCAATACTGCGCAACCATGGCAGAGTTGAGTAGTTGTGATAGAACAGCTTGGTTAGCAGTATTTACTGTCTGACCCCTTACATGAAGAGTTTGCTAACCCTGATGTGGAGCAATATATTGGTTGTGGTTCCCCCAGAGGCAGGCCTCAAGACAAGGATTTGAGACCCTGATGCTGGGAAAGACTGAGGGCAAGAGAAGAAGGGGGTGACAGAGGATGAGATGGTTGAATGACATCACTGACTCAATGGACAGGAGTTTGAGCAAACTCTGGGAGATAGTGAAGGACAGGGATGTCTGGCATGCTGTAGTCCATGCGATCACAAAGAGTCAGACACTATTTAGTGACTGAAAAACAACAACTTTATTTGGGAGGTGATCCCATATAACAGGGCTTCCCTGGTGGCTGAGACAATAAAGAATTTGCCTGCAATGTAGGTGACATGGGTTTGATCCCTGGATTAGGAAGATCTCCTGGAGAAGGGGATAGCTATCCACCCCAGTATTCTTGCCTGGAGAATTCCATGGATGGAGGAGCCTGGCGGGCTACAGTCCAAGGGATTGCAAAGAGTTTGGATGCAACTAACACTTCTACTTTTCACTTCACTTCCCGTGTAAAAATAGAAAGTATAATCTAAGGGAAGTAAAGTAGTCAGTAAAGGGTGTATTGTTCAGATGGGTCATTAGAGCTTAATCCCATTGGGTAGCTTTGGGAATCAGTGTAAAATGCAGCCTTTGAGATATTCTATCCAAGGAGTAGAATTAGTCACTATTTGAAGGCTGCTCTGGGGAAGGAGAGAAGCGTTGATTTCCTGGCATTTATGAGAACAAGCAAGCCATCTTAAATGTAGTAAAGCCTCCATAGGTAAGTTCAGTTCAGTTCAGTCGCTCAGTCGTGTCTGACTCTTTGCGACCCTATGAACCGCAGCACACCAGGCCTCCCTGTCCATCACTAATGCATAAGTCCACCCAAACCCATGTCCATCGAGTCGATGATGCCATCCAGCCATCTCATCCTCTGTCGTCCCCTTCTCCTCCTGCCCTCAATCTTTCCCAGCATTAGGGTCTTTTCCAATGAGTCAGCTCTTCGCATCAGGTGGCCAAAGTATTGGAGTTTCAGCTTCAACATCAGTCCTTCCAATGAACACCCAGGACGGATCTTCTTTGGGATGGACTGGTTGGATCTCCTTGCAGTCCAAGGGACTCTCAAGAGTCTTCTCCAATACCACAGTTCAAAAACATCGATTCTTCGGCACTCAGCTTTCTTTATAGTCCAACTCTCACATTCACATATGACCACTGGAAAAACCATAGCCTTGACTAGACAGACCTTTGTTGGCAAAGTAATGTCTCTGCTTTTCAATATGCTGTCTAGGTTGGTCATAACTTTCCTTCCAAGGAGTAAGCGTCTTTTAATTTCATGGCTGCAGTCACCATCTGCAGTGATTTTGGATCCCAGAAAAATAAAGTCAGCCACTATTTCCACTGTTTCCCCATCTATCTGCCATGAAGTGATGGGACCGGATGCCATGATCTTAGTTTTCTGAATGTTGAGCTTTAAGCCAACTTTTTCACTCTCCTCTTTCACTTATTTGTTAATAAAAAAATAATGAGACAGTCAACTTTGGAAACTGGCAAAATGTGTTGGTTGAGTCAGACTCTGGTGACTTTGGGCAAACACTTAACTTCTCTGAACCTCCTTAAGTCTGTGGTCAGGATTAAATAAGATTATGCTTGGCACTAAGTAAGTGTGCCATAAATTTTAACTGCTATTAATACTTATGGATTGAAATATATTCATATATTGAGTCAGATTCATAAAACTTTTATGAAAATTGTGTCTGTTTCTTTTAAAACCCCTGAGCATGTAATAAGATTCTGTCATTAAAATATTGGAGACATCTGAGAGCCAGAGAAGTCAAATATTAATGAGTTAAGAAAGGAGAACTTGGGCTGATGGCGCTGTTCTGTGGGAGTGTTTCCGAAGTGCATGGACGCCTGTGTCTGAGCATAGAAGTGTCCCAATCCTTAATTAGTTCGCAAGGACTGTGCTGCAGATCTCATTTTTGTGGAAGTTAGGAGGCTCAGGAAGTCCAGAACACATTGCTCAAAATCCTTTTGGTGTCCTTGAGAATTTTTCAACCAGTTTATTTCAACAAACCAATGTCTTGGCACACATGTGCCAGTCACTGGGTTACTAACCAAAGGCAAAATCTGCATCTTCAAGGCATTCCTAGTCTGCCTGAGATGTTCTTACCATGGGCACATCAGCCCAACTAATACTACTGAAAATACTGATCAAAGGGGGAGGCTAACTCTGAGCATGAGAGTCAGCAAAGATGTTCCCAAAGGGACTTTTCTGATGGTCTAGTGGTTAAGACTCTGTGCTCCCAATGCAAGGAGTGTGAATTTGATCCCCGGTCAGGGAACTTAAGACCCCACATGAAGCACAGCATGGCCAAATAAAAGAGAAAAGATGTCCCCAAATAGGTGGCAGGCATGGGCCTAGAAAATGAGACAGATTTTATAGCTGGAAAGGGAAGAATGAACAGGTATTTCTGGAAGAGAGAGGATAAACAATGAAACAGAAATTTGAAAGAATGCTTTCTGACAGAGGGTGTTCCATTAGGAATGGGGCTGGAGCCAGAAGATTGGATTTTGGCATCTTCCATCTTGCAATGAAACCTCTTATTTGAATTTGAACTTTATTGCATTAGCAGTGGGGAACCATCTGATGTTTCAGAGCAGGGCATTAACACAATAAATGATTCTATTAAAAATTCTTTTGACCCAAGCTTGAAGGATCTAAGTGCAGAAGGGGGGGAAGTAGGAAAGAGACTCTTCCCATAAAAGGTTCAGAGAAGAGGCTGAAGTTAGATAAGTGCTGGGAGAAACAGAAAAGAGGGCAGGAGGTGATATGAGCCTCTTAATGATGAACTTTCCTCAGGGAGCAAAAAGTAGAAGCAGGAAGGGTAAAGGACAAAATGGTGTATTCGCTGTGCTTTTAGATATGGCTACTGAGATGCTCAAGATGACCATTCTGTTTACCCGCCTGGGAAGCTCTGAACACTGGTTCTTCTTTGTGGAAGGTCTTGGCTTGGTCTTTTGAGTGAGTTGGTGCTTATAAGTTATTCACACTTGAACATGGGTCCAAGAGAGGTGAAGGAAGGGGAAAACAAAGAAAAATAGCACTAAGGCTAAGAAAAGATAGACACCTTTGAGGGGTGGGGAGTCTGATATGGAAAGAAGGGTGAGAGAAAATAGAGAAGTAGCTTCTTTTTAAAAAAAATTGAGGTAAAATTCATACAACATAACATTGTCATAACCATTTTAAAGTTTGCAATTCAGTGGCATTTAGTTCATCTGCAATGCTATTGCAGCCACCACTTTTATCTAGTTCTTAGATATTTTCATCACCCCAAAAGGAAACCCTGTGCCCACTAAGCAGGCACCCTTCTCCCCCACCAGGCCCTGGCAACCACTGATCTGCTTTTTGTCTTTATATGTGTGTGCTTAGTCACTCAGTCATGTCCAACTTTTGAGACCCCATGGACTGCACCCCGCCAGGCTCCTCTGTCCATGGTATTTTCCAGGCAAGAACATTGGAGTGAGTTGCCATTTCCTACTCCATTCTGTCTCTATGGATTTGCCTATTCTGGAGGTTTCCCATAAACAGAATCATTCAATATGTGACTGTTTGTGCCTGGTTTCTCTCACTTAGCATAATGAACCTCAAAGCCATTTTGCTGGGTCATGTCTGTGATAAGGAGTCAGTTATACGTATGTTCCAGGATTCCCTGGTGGCTCAGATAGTAAAGAGTCTGCTGCATTGTGCAAGACCTGGGTTCTATCCCTGGGTTGGGAAGATCCCCTGGAGAAGGAAATGGCAACCCACTGCAGTATTCTTACCTGGAAAATCCCATGCATGCAGGAGCCTGGCAGGGTACAGTCGAATTGCAAAGAGTCAGACATGACTAAGTGACTTCACTTTCACTTTCATACGTATGTTCCAGTCTCAAGGAGCTCACCCTTGCAGAGCCCTTTGCCTGGAATGCTTTTTCCTCATATGCACACATGGCTGACCCTCTCACTTCATTTCACATCTCCACTCAAGTGTCACCTCCTCCAAGGACTCTTCACTAGTAGGATTGGGGATAAGTTGAGAGGACCTTGAGAAGATAGACTTTGGCAGTAAGTAAAAGAGAACTCCCAAGGTCATTGTCAGTGTAAATGAATTAATGTTTTATGATTCTTAGCTCATTTCAGCTGGTTTTATCTGGTGGCTACTCTGTTTTTTAAAATATTTATTTATTTGGTACATCTAGTCTTAGTTGCAGCATGTGGGATCTTCCATTGTGATTCACAGGGTTCTCTCTAGTTGCATCAAGTTGGGCTCATTAGTTGATGTGCTCCAGAGTGTGTGGGTTCAGTAGTTGCAGCTCTCAGGCTCAGTTGCCTCTGGCATGTGGGATCTTAGTTCCCTGACCACAGATCAAACCCACGTCCTCAGCATTGGAAGGTGGATTCTTTACCACTGGCTACTCTTGCATGGAAGGAACTCTGTGATGGCTTAGGTTGTGTTTTAAAATGTAGGCTTTATTATTATTTGCATATGGCAAGGTCAACACATCAGGAGACGTTGCCATTGAAGAGACAGCTTGTTGTACTCACAGATCACGAGAGAAGGGAACGTGCTATGACAGGCCACACAGACAACCACCAGGGTTGGTCAGGAGGCAGAAGGATTGAGGGGAAAGCATGGGTAGATCCTTCATTGGGATTTCTGCAAGAAGGAGAGGGTCTGGCAAGGTGAGCAGGCTTGGGATTGGCTAGTTTGAATAATTTCAGCAGTCTGGGGTATGAGGGCTATCCCTAGTTGTTTGGTATCTCGGCTAGGCCTAATGAGGGCAGGGCGATAGTAACCTGGAACATGAGAGCTCCGTAAAAATGGTGTTTCATAGTATGGGATCTGGATTGGAGGGTTTGCACATGAAAGAGACACTCACCATTGTTTGCAGCCTCTGGGACCTGGATAACTTTGGGAGAGGTAATCCCTTCAGGTGAGCATGGCCTCCTATATTAATCATCAAAGAACAGAAAATAAAAATACATGTTTAGGGACTTCCCTGGTGGTCCAGTGGCTAAGACTCCACACTCCTAATGAAGGGGGCCCAGGTTCTATCCCTGGTCAGGAAACTAGATGCCAAGTGTGGCAACTAAGACCCAATACAGCCAAATAAATAAGGAAAAATAAATATTAAAAAAACTGAAGAGGCCACCATTTGAAAAAGAATGCATGGTTAATATAGGCTGTTACCTCTTTTGATGACTTAGTACCTTGATTGTTTTTCCTGCCTACTGCTTCCTCTGAGAATGGTCAAGCCCACCCAAAAACAGGTTGGAGGGAGGACAGAAATCAGCCAGGCAGCCCCTCCCCACGGAAGCTTGGTACGAGATGCTGTCTGTGCATGAGGGTTTTTCAGGGCTCCTGGAACCATGGGAGTTGTTTATTTAATGTTTCTTCATTTAGGGGAGATTGCTCTTTCTGAAACTGCTTTGTGTTGGTGACTGCGTCTCCTTTATCTGATTAGTCCTGCTTCTTAGAGTCATTCAAAACCTTTTTTTTCCTCCTTGGTACCATATGTTTTTCCTTTGAGTCTGTAGTACTTTACAATCAAATTCTGGAACTGTGATGTGGTATTTCTCTCCTGATGATTCCTAGAAGGTGGCTTAGTTCAGTGACTGGTAATGGCAGAGGCTGTTATGTTATGGAGAAAGCAAGTAGATGTGTGTGTCTGTGGATCTTTGATTTCCGTGTCTATAGTCTTTGACTTCCCCTCCATATCTATTTCCTTCTCGTGTTTACTATACTTTCAGTTCATCTCTTACATGTACTAGCATTACATGTTGCTTTGACATCTATTCAAAGAACTCTATATAAGTCTGCCTATGACAAAGACATTTGGGCTCTTGGGGGAGTAGAGGTCATATTTATTAATTTTTTTTAAAGTTTTTCTATTTTATTTTTATGTATTTATTTTATTTATTTTTGGTTGCACTGGGCTTCACTGCTATGTGTTGGCTTTCTCTAGTTGTGGTGAGCAGGGGCTACTTTTTGTTTTGGTGTGTGAGCTTCTCATTGTGGAGACTTCTCTCTTGGTGAGAAGCAAAGGCTCTAGGCACCCAGGATTCAGTAGTTGCAACACACAGGCTCAGAAGTTGTGGTGTGCAACTCTAGGGCGTGTGAGTTTCAGTAGTTGCAGCTTGAGTGCCTGAGCTTCAGTAGTTGTACCAAGTGGGCTCAGTAGCTGTGGCACATGGTGTTGGTTGCTCCATGGCTGATGGAGTCTTCCTGGACCAGGGATCAAACCTGTGTCCCCTGTATTGGCAGGTGGATTCCTACCAACTGCGCCACTAGGGAAATCTTGAGGTCATTTTTAAAAGATGATATGGTAGGTGACTCAGTGGTTAAGAATTTACCTGCCAATTCAGGAGACCCCTGATTTGATCCCTGGGTCAGGAAGATCCTCTGGAGAAGGAAATGGCAACCCATTCCAGTATTCTTGCCTGGAGAATCCTGTGGCAGAGGAGCCTGGGAGACTGAAGTCCATGGGGTTGCAAGAGAGTCAGACACAACTTAGCAGCTAAACAACAACAACAAAATGATAAGATTTATTGAGTCTCACTATGTGCCAGACATTGTGCTAAGCATCTTCCATTCATTAACTAATGTATTCTGTCCCCAGACCATCTCAGGTATATATTCCCATTGTACAGATGAGGAAACTAAGACCAAGAGACTTCCTAAAGACCACAAAGGTAGCAAGGCCAGAATCTGGACCCATACCTGATTCCAAGGTATTCCGAGTCTGATTCCAAGATTGTATTTACCAATTTGACTAGATAATGGTTTGTGTGTAGTCGTTAGCTACTTTTGTGTCTATGATTCATTCATGTCTTTCTTCATATAATTAAGTCCTGGAAACTCCAGAATTCCTGAGTCATCAATAAAGAAGTCCCAAATTTTAGGCTCTGGACAAAACTGTAAGGAAAGGAAATTTGTCTTTAGGGTCTTCATCTTCCTCTAATATATTCAACTTTTTCTTTAGATGTTCAGTGGCCTCCTGGTCTCTCCTTTTCCTGATTGTTGTTGTTGTTCAGTCGCCAAGTCACATCCAACTCTCTGTGACCCTATGGACTGCAGTGTGCCAGGTTTCTCTATCCTTCACTATCTCCTGGAGTTTGCTGAAATTCATGTCCATTGAACCAGTGATGCCATCAACCCATCTCATCCTCTGTTGCCCCTTTCTCCTCTTGCCCTCCATTTTTCCCAGCATCAGGGTCTTTTCCAGTGAGTCAGCTTTTCTCAGCAGGTGACTAAAGTATTGGAGCTTCAGCTTCAGCATCAGTCCTTCTAATGGACATTCAGGGTTGATTTCCTTTAGGATTGACTGGTTTGATCTTGCTGCCCAAAGGACTCTAGAAAGCTTCCATTCAGGCCTTGGTGGCTCAGATGGTAAAGAATCTGCCTGCAGTGCAGAAGACCAAGGTTCAATCCCTGGGTTGGGAAGATCCCCTGGAGAAAGGAATGGCAATCCACTTCAGTCTTCTTGGCTGGAGAATTCTATGGACAGAAGAATCTGGTGGGATACAGTCTATGGTGTTGCAAGGAGTTGGACACGACTGAGTGACTAACACTTTCACTTTCATTTTCCTGATACTAGGGTAAAAATAAATGAAGCTTTAAAATATTGCTTTACAGGAGTATCCACATTTTAACAAAATTCAAAACCTCAGTTAAAGAGGCAAAGCTCTGAAGGTGGGCTTTCAAGCATTTTCCATTAATTTATTCCACAAATACCCATTGAGGGCTTACCCTGTCCCAGGCACTGCACAGGGCTCTTGAGTGTACCAAGGTGCTGAGGATGTGGCCCCATTCCTTGAGGAGCTCCCAAGGTAGAGGGAGACAGGTGTGTATACTCTCATGCACTCTGTGAAGAATGCTTTAATGGCAGAACCATCAGAGTGTTATCGAAGCAAAGCTGAGAGCTGATGACCAACATTGGTGTGAGTAAAGAGAATCCTGGAAAAGGGACATTGAGGTAAATTTTGAAGTATGAAATGATGAATGGGCAAAATAAAATCAGGAATTCCAGCTAGAGGGAAAAGAGCATGTATGTGATGGGGACAAGAACTTTTTCTCTTTTTAATTGGCTGCACGGCATGTGGGATCTTAGTTCCCCGACTGGGGATGGAACCCATGCCCCTTGCATTACAAACACAGAGTCTCAGCCACCAGACTGTCAGGGAAGTCTGACAAGAACTTTTACAAATGTGTTAAAGTTCCCACTTTTTCTCTCCTGCCTCCTTCCATCCTCATGTTAAACAGAGTTGAGTGTTTCTTAGTCTGGTTACCTCCAGGCTGTTTAGGGTGAAAAGGATGGGTAAAGAGACAGACAGCATTGTCGGTGGCAGGAGAGGCTTCTTGCTTGAAGCAGAAAGTTGTCAGGGGGAAAGGAAATCACAGAGGTGATATAAAGAGTATGAAAACAATGGGGAGAGGTGGGAAGAAGAGATAATTTTTATAAAATGGAGGTCGGGGAGGGTTTTCTCAGAGGCTAGTAAGAGAGAGGACCTGGAGATGTTTTGAACTGAGAGCGGTCTGAGAAGAGGAAATGGTGTTTCGAGAAATCTGGCTGAGGTTTATGACTTGGTTCCCCTTTAACGTTCTTAGGGAGACCCAAGTAAAGAACGAGGTTCCTTTTCATTTGCTTCAGCTGCCACTTTATGCTTCACTATCTTTGGCTTCCCTGGTGGCTCAGACAGTAAAGAATCTGCCTGCATTGCAGGAGACATGGGTTCGATTAGCTGGGTTGAGAAGATTCTCTGGAGAAGAGAATGGGAACCCACTCCGGTATTCTTGCCTAGAGAAGTCCATAGACAGAGGAGCCTGGCTTGCTACCGTTCAAGGGGTCACAAAGAGTCGGACACAACTGAGTGACTAACACTTTCACTTTCACATGTATACATATGGCTGATTTACTTTGCTGTGCAGTAGAAATTAACACAACATTGTAAAGCAACTATACTTCAATGAGAATTAAAAATAAAAAAAAATGAATTAGCAAAAAAAAAAAGCTATTAAAGTGGCTCTGTATGAGCATTTAGTTTTAATTTTTATTTACATTTTTCTTGGAAGCTTATAGGGTGTATCAGGGTAGACAGAGCTAATGCAACAAATAGCCCTCAAAATGATTGGCTCCAATGCAAGATGGTTTCTTCTCATAGACTAGTCCAAGTCGCGTGTTTCTTCCTATTGGATGGCTTGTTTCCATGTGTTGATTTAAGGACCCAAGATCCCTGCTCGTGCCATTCTGTTATCCCTGTCATCATCAGTGTCCAGCTGCACCTCTTCTCAAGAACCAATCCTGCGGTCACATGTAACTGCAAGAGAGGCTAGGAAGAAGAAATGAATTTTGGTGAATAGTTAGCAATTTCTGCCACACTGAGTGTCTTCAACATCAGACTACTGCCCTCCTTTGTCCTTATTTACATGAGAACAATATTTTCCTATTCATCACAGCAAATGCTGCTCCTGTGGGAGAGGAGACCGTTTAGGATTTATTCCCTACAAGGAAGCGCAGAGATAATGGCAAAGGAGGAATTTAGAATTCTGGGTCATCCCATTTGATTCAAGAGAGCTATCTTGTAAGATCATCTCCACTCAAGGCAGTGAAATGTCATTGACCAGCCAAAAAAATTCTGAGTCTATTAACTATACTACTGATTTAGTGAGTGAGTGAGTGAGTGAGTGAGTGAATGTGTGTGTGTGTGTATATAACAGCAGTTGCAAACTCAGTACTCACAAGTTCCAGACAATATAATGGACAATAAAATAACGAGGTTCAGGTAATATAATGAGGGAAGTAGCCTGAATGCATACTGTGATGAGACAGAAAGTTCTAGAATGACGCAGTGGGCAGTCATTTTTCAGCAGAGTTTTGCATGGTGGAAATGTGAGCCTGATATCAGACTGATTTTCTAGAGATGTTGGAAATACAGATTTTTTTTTAAAATTAAAATATCCTTACCTTTAAATGTTGGCAACTAATCCTAATAAAAATAATACTGCAGGTCAAACAAGACACATCTGTGAGTTCTGTGCCGGCCTAGGAGCTGCCAGTTAGGGATCTCTGACATACATGATGTGAGAAGAGGGAACACCAAGTTCTTATTTGCCCAGCTGACTCGAAGCTATTAGGATGAGCCCTGCAGCTGGATGAAGGTGAGGAAAATTCACATTTTTCTCTGTCGAGGTTGGGATATAGCAAAGGAATCACTGTGGACACCTGAGCAGCAAGGAGTTCATCACTGCATGTGTCTTAGCCCCTTAGAATAGATAAGATTTGAATTTCTTCTCTTTTGTCTATTTATTCTTGTTATTTAAAGTGAACTTTTCTTGTTATCCGAAGTGAAAAGTGAAAGTGTTAGTCGCTCAGAGATGTCTGACTCTTTGTGACCCCATGGGCTGTAGCCTGCCAGGCTCCTCTGTCCATGGAATTCTCCATGCAAGAATACTAGAGTGGGTTCCCATTTCCTTCTCCAGGGCATCTTCCTGGCCCAGGGATTGAACCCCGGTCTCCTGCATCATGGGCAGATTCTTAACCATGTGAGCCACCAGTGATAAGTAACAAATATGATAGAAAGACGGAAGTGATTTATGCAGTAAGGGAGAGAATCGACACCCATTCCCCATCACCATGATAAGCCATTATAAGGTGGGGTCTTGCTTTTCTCTTTTCCTTCATGATCTGGTGCTGGGAAACAAGAGAAGCAGTCAGTTCTCCTAGGTTTTAATAGGACCTTGCAGCATGGGTTTGCCTGTAATGCAATTTCTAGTCTAATTCCACTTCATTCTTGAGCTGCACATCAGATGACTATAGGACATAATTCTATATACATTTTTCATGAGCTGCTTCTCTTAGAGGGAAGTGTTAAAGAGAGATGGTGTCAAGGGAGCCTCCTTGCCTTCCTTCTCTCATGTGCTGGTTGTTCAAGGCGCTCCTGTGATGTTCAGGACTTGGTGGCAGGTGCTGGGGATCTGATGACAGATGTGACAGGCAGGAGCTCTGCTCTCAGAGAGCTCCTGCTCCAGTAGGAGGAGGAGGCATCATTTCAGAAACCCAAAAAAGTTTTTGGGACAACAGAGCAGCTAGAATGGAAAGGCTGACTGTGAGCAGGGGTGAGGTTTTTTTTTTTTTTTTTGAGCCATGCAGCAAGTGGGCTCGAACCTGTGACCCCTGCAGTGGAAGCACAGTTTTAACCACTGGACCAACAGGGAAGTACCAAGGGTGACTTTTTTTTCATTCTTCCAATTACATTTATTATTTTTTAAAAATTTCTTAATTAAAGGATAATTGCTTTACAGAATTTTGTGGTTTCCTGTCATACATCAACAGGAACCAGCCATAGGTACACCATGTCCCCTCTCTCCCGAGCCTCTCTCCCATCTCCCTTCCCATCCCACCCTTCAACCTGTCCAGAGCCCCTGTTTGAGTTCCCTGAGTCATACAGAAAATTCCCATTGGCTTTATATTTTACATATGGTATTATCAATTTTCATATTACTCTCTCCATACATCTCCTCTTCTCCCTCCCCCCTTCCCCCATGTCCATAGGTCTGTCAAGGGTGACTTTTGAGTGGCCTGGAAGACCCCTCTACAGAGTTGATATCAGAACCGAGACCTCAGTAGCAAGGAGGAGCCAGCTATTTGAACAGTTTTGGGAAGGGTGTCCCAGGCAGAGAGAACAGTTAAGTGCCAAATGCCTGAGGCCAGAAAAAAGTTGGTACGTGCCAGAAACAGAAGAAATCCCAGCATGGCTGGATAATGGGGAGAGCAGTGGGCACTGAGGTCAAAGGGATGGGCAGGGGCTAGACCATTTGGAATAGTGTAGGTCATGGTTTGGGATTCAGCTGCTATTCTCTAAGTGTGATGTGGTGGTGGTTTAGTTGCCAAGTCGTGTCCGACTCTTTGCGACCCCATGGACTGTAACCCACCAGGCTCCTCTGTCCATGAGATTCTCCAGGCAAGAATATTGTCATTCCCTTCTCTAGGTGGATCTTCCTGACCCATGGATTGAACCCAGGTCTTCTGCATTGCAGGCAGATTCTTTATGATCTGAGCCACCAGGGAAATCTGGTTTGCTACCTGCTAACCTACATTGAATGTCCCTGTGCCTCAGTTTTCTAATATGTACCTCCCTGATAAGGTTGTTGTTGTCGTTGTTCAGTCGATAAGCTGTGTCTGACTCTTTTTGACCCCACAGACTGCAGCACGCTAGGCTTCCCTGTCCTTCACCATCTACTGGAGTTTGCTCAAACTCGTGTCCATTGAGTTGGTGATGCCATCCAATCATCCCATCCTCTGTCATCCCCTTCTTCTGCCTTCAATCTTTCCCAGCATCAGGGTCTTTTGCAATGAGTCAGCTCTTCGCATCCGGTGGCCTAAGTATTGGAGCTTCAGCTTCAGCATCAGTCCTTCCAATGAATATTCAGGATTTATTTCCTTTAGGATTGACTAGTGGACAAAACATGGTCCACGGGAGAAGGGAATGGCAAACCACTTCAGTATTCTTGCCTTGAGAACCCCGTGAACAGTGTGAAAGGATAAGGTTGTTGTAAGGATCAAATGGGTTGCTATTCTGAAGCACTTAGAACAGTACCTGGCACATGAGAGAGTATATAACCATTTATTAAATAAATAGCAGAAAGGAACATCCAACTCTAGCATCCTACTGTGCAGATGGGCCCTTAGGTATTCGGGAGAAGTCATAGGATGTAATTGTGTTGGACACCCAGTAGTTCTACCTTTGTATCTCTCTTGGGTCATCCATTGGCAACTTTTGATTACTCACGAATTAATTTTCAGCACTGAATGCAGCTTCCTCCTCTCTACCACTTAGGTGGGTCTCAGGAATAGGCCAGAGGTCCTAGAACAAAAAGGCAAAATTCACCAACTCTCACCTGTGACAATGAATCAAGATATTTCCAGTTGTCACAGCTGGTGTGAAGCTGGCATCAAATGAGTAGAGACGAGGGATTCTGCCAAACATCCGACAGTGCAAGGACCAGCCCCCAAACAAACAGTTATCCAACCCCAAAGAGCAAGAGTGCAGAGGTTGAGAACCTTGATTGGACTTTGTTAAGGTGGCAGTTTTTGAGATACATTTGATCTCCTCTGAGTTATAGAGTCATTTGTTGTTGTTTATTCGCTAAGTTGTGTCCAACTCTTTGTGACCCCATGGAGTGTAGTCTTCCAGGCTCCTCTGTCCATGGGATTCTCCAGGCAAGAATACTGGAGTGGGTAGCCATTCCCTTCTCTAGGGGATCGTCCTGACCCAGGGACCGAACCTGAGTCTCCTGCATTGGCACACAGATTCTTTACCACTGAGCCCCTTGAGAAGCACCTACAGAGTTATTAGAAGTCAGCAAGCTTGAAAAGCCTTGCAGACCCACTCTGCTCCCAGGTGAGGCTATTTGAGCTGAGCACCTCTCCCTGTTTCTTCTTTGAGCAGAAAATTCTACAGAGGGAGTTGGTGGAAGTAAAAAATCCATCAGTTCTCATTTTACCAGGCATTTAGGAAAATAACTTTTCTCCTGCAGAAGAAATTACATGAATTACATTAAAATGGTGCTAAGGTAATAAAATTACATGCTCAGGATTCTTCTGAAAACTTCTTTTGTCTGGCAGGGTAATTTGAGTGTGGGAAAGTCAGTCTTCCCAGCCACCACACTTTCACATAAAGAGGAACAGAGGAAATTGGCTCCATCATGCTATTGCTTCAAGTACCACTCTGTGAAATTCCAATTTGTAAAAAATCTGCAGATTTAATCACAAGGCAAACCTTCTGATGCAGATCCATGAGAACAATGATTTGGGTTTTACTTTAAATGCACATTTATAAGGGAAACTTCAAATCACCATATGAATGGCAGTAACCCCAGACACGGGCAAATACTCTTGGAACTGGGCAGAAATGGACTCTAATGTTGTGAGAATCATCCTCACTTTTGGTGTCGGTGCTGTTTGGAAGGAAATAGATAGAAATGCACACGTGATGAGATAAATCTCTTCGCTTCCAGCGTGCTAACAATTTTTAGCTCAGAAGGAAAAAAAAATCCTCGTTTTAATGTAAAAGAAAACTGAAATGACGGGGGAAAGTGACATCTGTTCTTAAGATTCCCAGTGAAAACGTCATTTAGAGGCAAACTGATGCATGTGATACGTTGGCTGAGGCCTTGAGGGATGAGGCTGTGCATGCTGGAGTTGAAACAGGAGAGATCATGGAGACAGAAGCATCCTTGCTTGTGTGGACGGTGGGGCTTGAGCTGCTTTTATTTATTTAATTTTAAAAACATCTTCATGACTTAAAAAAAAAAATTATTTATTTATTTTTGGCTGTGCTGAGTCTTTGTTGCTGTGCGGGCTTTTCTCTCGTTGGGGCGAGCAGGAGCTACTCTCTTGTGGTGGTGCACGGGCTTCTTCTCATTGCTGTGGCTTCTCTTGTTGCGGAGCTTGGGCTACAGGGCATGTGGGCTCAGTAGTTGCAGCTCCCAGGTTCTAGAGCACAGGCTTAGTTGCTCCACAGCATGTAGGATCTTCCTGGATCAGGGGTCAAACCCATGTCTCTTGCATTGGTATGCAGATTCTTTTCCACTGATCCACCAGGGAAGCCTGGTTTGAGTTTTTAGAAGACTGGTTCTCAACCAGTGGTGACTGTGCCTCCCAGGAGACATTTGGCAACATTTGAAGACATTTTTGTTTGTCACTTTTGGCAGGAGGGTTCTGCTGGCACCTCATGAGTAAAGGCTAGGGATGTTGTGAAGGATCCTGTGAGGCACAGGGCTGCCCCCCACAACAGAGACTCACCTGGTCCAAAATAATAATAAAGGTTGGGAAACCCTGTATCAGAGCTTCAATTCCTTCATCCGTAAAATGAGAGTACCTGCTACACCTCTTCCACCTGCTTGTTCTAAGTGTGCAGGAGAATGCGTTCCACAAGTGGTGATTGACTTCATTGATAATAGAGATTTCTAAGGAATTCTTCGATTTTATTTCTCTACCTAAACTCCACCATGTTTCCCCACTGGCTCAATCCTCCAGCAATGCAGGAGGCTCAGATTTAATCCCTGGATCAAGAAGATCCCCTGGAGAAGGAAACAGGCAACCCAATCCAGTATTCTTGCCTGGGAAATCCCATGGACAGAGGAGCCCGGCAGGCTACAGTCCATGGAGTCTCAAAAGAGTTGGACACCACTTAGTGACTAAACAATGAACAAACTACCATAGCCACAGAACGCTTCCTAAAATGCAAATCTGACTCTGCTGTTTCTTTCCTGAAAGCCTATATGTGGCTTTCCATCGACTCCTGTAGTACATCCAAACTGATCTTTATAGCCTTGTTTTTCAACACTGCCCTTCTCCCTTCTACACCCCTATCCCCCAGACCACGATCAGGAATGCAATGGAATTTCTCTCCCTCACCTCCACATCTTTGTACTCACTCTTTTCTTTCCTGAATCCTTCCATCACACTCCTTGCCATTTCACCTAGTCAGTTCCTACTTGTTCTTGATGGCCTTAGCCTCCATGTCACCTCCTCCAGGAAGTCCTCCCTTATTGCCTCAGGGTACTGAAGGTGTACTTGACAAGCTAGCACAGTGTAGTAAACATTTGTTGAACGAATTAATGAATAAATGAATTAATGAGATCGTTGAGTATCGCTGTTTCTGGCAGAAAATAACTCATCTCGATTTGTCTCCCTTCTTTCTCCTTGGGTCACTGTTATGATCATGCTAATGGGTGACAGTCCAAAGGGGGAAGGTTGCTGGGAAGAGCCCAGCAGAGGGTCAAGATACTCTTTAACTTTGACCAATGGCCTTGACATAATCCAGAGGGAAATGTCCTTGCATGAGAATAGCCACCTTAGAGTGGATTAACTGCTATTTTCTGGAACGTAGATTAGTCAGGGAGAGATGAGAACTTGGTGAGTTGCTGGTAGCTCTGGGACTTGTGTGGGTGTTTATGTGTCTGTGTGTGTGTATGTATGTGTATGTGCTCAGTTGTGTCCAACTCTTTGTGACCCCATGAACTGTATGTAGCCTGCCAGACTCCTCTGTCCATGGGATTCTCCAGGCAAGAATACTGGAGTGGGTTGCCACTTCCTTCTCCAGGGGATCTTCCTGACCCAGGGATGGAACCCTCATCTATTGCATCTCCTGCACTGGCAGGTGGATTCTTTACCACCAGCGCCACCTGGGAAGTTCATATTCCAGACTATTTTTTATTGTGTGTCCCACTGAATTTCACATCCTTTGCTACATAATTAAGCTTCTGGAGGACAGAAACAACCCTAGGCATCTTAATGTATATCCTGTCAATGTGCTTGATAAAGTAAACCTTTCTGGTAAAAGTTTTTCCATAATGATATGCAGTGTCCCCATTTTACAAATGAGTAAACTGAATATTCTCAAAGAGGGTAACTGTGTCCTACAGTGAGTTAGCAACCAAACAAGGACTCAAAAAAAAATGGCATAGCTTCATTGGAGACAAATTATAGAAGCTGCAATGTCTTTAAATTTAGAAAACAAAGTTAGCTCCCGCCAGAGCTGCGAGGCAGTTTTGACGTCTTCTGAAAGCCTCTTCTCCCATCCAATTTTATTTCTTAAAGTAGGAAGCCAAAGCTCACAGGGACACTCTGCCTCGTCTCCCCTTCCATTTATCAGTATTTTTGCCTCTCATTATACCCGTGGCCTAGTTTTCCTGGGCTCTTTAGATGTCAATGAGTGTATTACACTAGGTATTGTCCTTGAAAGTTTTTGAAGTTCTTTAAGCTTTATGAACAAGGTCTCTGACTCCAGCTGAGTGCCACCGATGACTTTGGCTCTGCTCTATTTCCTCAAGAAATCTAAAGGATGGTGTTGTCATCTTCCAAAACAGGAACTGATAAAGGCTGCCCTCATACCGAGAATTTCCCCCCTTTTCTCAGAGGCAGCAGAGAAATTGCTAAAATTGAGTTTTAGTATGCAAGGTGCTGCTGTCTTCTAACCAACAAAAAGTAAGCTGCTAGCTCTGGAAGAATGGAGCCCGTGATTTGGGGGAGGCAAGGCGACTGGTGCCGAACCCCGGAGAGAAAGGAGTCAGTGTTTCACATTATAATTCCATTATGGGGAAGCAGGAACCAGCCTGCCTGAGAGTCACGTGTCCTGGGCACATGGTACCGTGACGCTGGATTCTGTCTTTGGATCCAGGTCTCAGGTGACTGTGGGGCTTTTGAAAGGGGACCTGGGTCTACGTTTTTTTTCCACTCTAGGCTTTATCCAACCCAGTGTAAAAATGACTAGCAGTTCCCAGCAGACTCTCATGAAGCTGTTTTGGCACCTCGTGGGGTCAGAGGGGAAGATGGCGGGAGTTTAGCTCCATGCTTAGGAAAGGGGTGTGGAGCTGAGGGCTTGCTCCTCAGTGGGCGGAGTGGACTCCTGAAATCTAATTTAAGGGACTCCGAGAAGACTCACTCACACCCCCGAATACCACCCCTTCAGATGTCGGAAATGTCAGCTAGAGCGTCCATCACTGCTGAGACGTCCATCACGTCTTTCCACAGCTTCCTGAAAGAGGGCAGCACGTTCGATCTGTGACACTTCCACGTGGGTGGTTTTCTCTAGCCAGCTTTCCCTGCTGATTGCAGATGGAAGGTGGTGGGGTGAGGCATGAAGCCAAAAGACACAGAAAAGTGGCTGCCACTGATTGCGGTCACCAGAAGTTCTTTCAGCCGGCTCTGTTTCAACACACTGATCTATAATACCAGTGTCTGTGTTTCAACAAGTTGGGGAATAACATGAGGGTGTACTCCTTTTAACACTCAACTTTTTAAGAAGTGGAGGATCTGGAGCTGGCCGGCATAGATTCTCATTCTCGCTCCACCATTTATGAGCTTTGTGGGCTTGGATAATCGACTCAACCCCTCTGCATCTGTTTCCTTATCTGTAAATGGGAACACTTACAACATAGGCTTATTTGAATGATTAAGTTAGAATAAGATACGCTTTCTGTCCTAGTGCTTGTACACATACACAAAATAGTCCTTATTGGGACTTCCCTGGTGGGCCAGAGGTAAGGAATCTGCCTTCCAGTGTAGGGGACTTAAGTTTGAACCCTGGTTGTGGAACTAGGGCTTCCCTGGTGGCTCAGACAGAATCTGCCTGCAATGTGGAAGACTTGAGTTCGATCTCTCAGGTTGGGAAGATCTCCTGGAGAAGGGAATGGCAACCCACTCCAGTATTCTTGCCTGGAGGATCCCATGGACAGAGGAGCCTGGCAGGCTACAGTCCATGGGGTTGCAAAGAGTTGGACATGACTGAGCAACTAACCCCTTGGGGAACTAAGATCCGACATACCATGGGGCAACTAAGCCCCTACGCCATAAAGAGAACTCTCACACTGTAACAAAGACCCTGTACAGCCAAAAGAAAAAAAAAAAAGATAAGTGGCAAGAATTTACTGTATAACACAGGGAATTATATTCAGTATCTTGTGATTAACTTATAATAGAAAATAATCTGAATAAAATATGTAAAACTGAATCACTTTGCTGTGCACCCGAAACCAACACAATATTGTAAATCAACTATACTTCAATTAAGAAAAATCATTATTACACTGCTATGATGGGGTGTATGTCAAAAGGAAAGAGGGCTGACAGAGCTCACAATGGCAAAGCTGGAACATTTCAAGCAACAGAAACATTAATATCGATAAATATCCATGAGTCCATACTATCAAAGAAATATTTAAATATGTACACAAGTGGGGAAAAGAGATAGATTTCCTGAACAGAAGAATTCCAAATAATTTATGTAGACATATCATCCTCAAGGGTCTTCCCAGGTGGTACCAGTGGTAAAGAACCCCCCTGCCAGTGCAGGAGATGTAAGAGACTCTAGTTCAATTCCTGGGTCCCTGGGTTGGGAAGATCCCCCAGAGAAGGGAATGGCAACCTACTCTAGTATTCTTGCCTGCAGAATCCCATGGACAGAGGAGCCTGGTGGAATATGGTCCATGTGGTTGCAAAGAGTCAGACACAACTGAAGTGACTTAGCCTGCACACAACACATCATGCTCAAGGATGAGTCTCACAGCTGGCCACCCCCTTAAGTGGGGGCTACACACAGTTACTGCCTTCCAAATAGGACAGTATAAAGGGGAGGGGGAGAATGAAAGAGTAATTCACAGTGCAGACATTTTGACAAATGTCAAATGATCTCAGCCAGTGATCAAGGTTAAAATCAACAGCCATGAATCATGTTGATACTAGGTGCCCTTGATATGATGTGATAAAAATGGCAGTTTATCTTTGTGGTCTGCTTCTCTAAACCCCATAACCTCAGCATAATCATGAGAAAAACATCAGACAAATCCAAGTTCAGAGAATCCTACAAGATACGTGTCCAGTATTTCTCAAAAATGTCAAGGTTATCAGGAGGAAGGAACATCTGATAAACTGTCACAGCCAAGCGGATCCTACAGGGATGTCAGCTAACAGTGATGTGGTCCTGAATGGATTCTGGAACACAAAAAGAACAGTAGGTAAAAATAAAGAAAATATGACCAAACGGTGGGCGTTGGTTAATAACCTTGCATCCATTGGCTCATTAACGATAATAGATTACCAGAGTTATCTTGGGCTTCCTTGGTGGCTCATGTGGTAAAGAATCTGCCTGCTGTAGGACACGTGGATTTGGTCCCTGGGTTGGGAAGATCCCCTGGAAAAGGGAATGGCTACCCACTCTAGTATTCTTGCCTGGAGAATTCCATGGACAGAGGAGCCTGGTGGGCTACAGTCCATGGGGTGCAAAGAGTCATACATGACTGAGAGACTGACACTTTCACTTCACTTTTCACCAAAGTAATCTAAGATATTGATAACACAGGACACTGGGCTCAGGGTGTAGGGGAATTCTTTGTGTTGTATCCTCAAATTTTCTGTAAATCTAAAAAAGTATTGAAAAGCAGTCAATTAAAAAAATTATTATTATTATTGTTATCATGATCATTATCACTATCTGTTTTCTGGAGTTCTCTCTCCTGTGAAAAATTTCAAGGCTCCTGTTAAGTCTAAGACAACAGTCCCAGTTACTACTGCTTTTGAGAGCAAGGAGACCAGCTCTTTTTGATTCTGGTTGGTGTGGTTCTGGTTGGGTGATCTGGCTGTCTACATGCTCTTCTAGTGGGACTTTCTTTGGTGGTAGAATGGTGGGCATATAGCTGCCTTCCTGGCTCTTCCAGGGGAATACATATTAATTCTGAAAATGGTAACCTAGCAGCATGACAGGACCCATGTCCACTAAAGAAAAGTGTTTGGTAAAAACTAGCTTTCGTTCCAGGCAAAATCAATCATTTCTTTCTCTATCAACACTGCCTTGTTACATACTCCGGCTGAATCACACATCATGTTGGATCTTCATTATTCATCTCTACCCATCTGTGAACTCCCCAGGGGAAGAGAGTTTTCTCATTTATCTCTGTACTTCCAGAACTTAATCTTAAGCCCAGCATAGATGGCAAAAAAATTGATGACTGAGTGGAGGACTGGGCAGCAGTGTTTAAACTTGCAAAGCTGAAATTCAATTTGATTGCCTATGCCAAAAGAGAAGAGGTAGTGGGAGAGATTGCATTTTCCAAAGTTGGCCACAGAAATATCTCCCATTCCACATTCTGTTTTTTCAGTGTGGCCTTCACGCTTCTCTCACAGCGTGGTGAAGTCTATGTCTTTTCCTCCTGAAAGGAGTCGACCTTTTGGAATGCGTTGACCAATAGCATATGGCAGAAGTGGTACCGTGTAAGTTTAGAGGTTGCATCATAAAAATTCCATAGAGTTCTCTGGCTTTCTCTCTTGGGATGCTCACTCTTGGAATTCAGCCCCCATGGTGTGAGCATGCCCAAGCATAGATATAGAGAGATATGCTTTGAGAGCAACTGAAGTCCTGGTCCACGTCCTTAGCTGAGCTTCCAGCTGAGAGCCAGTGTCAACTTGCCAGCCATCTTGGAAGGGGATTCTTCAGCCCCCAGCCAAGCTACTCCAGCTGCTGGTGTATGGAACAGAGACCAGCTAGCTCATCACACCCTGTCCAATTTCATGAGCCAAGTCAATAACTACTGTTGTTTCAAGCCACCATGTTTTGGAGTGTGTTAGGCAAGGATAACTAGAGCATATGGGAAAATAAAATCCCAACTGATTGAAAATAAGACTTGTGAGTTATTTTACTTTCCTTCCTATTTCATGCAAAAAGCCTTCTGATGCTGGAATTTTTTTTCACCATAAGTGTGAATTGACTGAGAGTGATAGAGCCACATTTGGAAGTGAGTAACCACAAGGATCTCAAAATGATAATTTAATTAATGCATTTATAAATCAATTAGCTAATTCAGCAATCATTTGCATACCTTGTGGTCCAGGTCTCTGGCTAAGGGGAAGTACCTGTCAGTGAGTAACCTAGACATGGTGCTCTGTCTTATGAAGTTTAGCATTCTAGTGAGAAAAGTAAATAAACAGTTACATGATCAGTTTAGATTAATAATTAATTCCATCTCAGTAGTGGAAAGAACTGAAGGATATTTATCCTAGAAAGTAGCTTCTTCAAGTATCTAAGGATTGTGCCATGGTTGATTCACATGGCGAGGGCTTCCTCACAGTATGGTGGCTGGGAGGCTGCTCAGTTGATGACAGTGTCCTTCTGTGGGATGCTTTTCTACTCCCCAATACACAGATGGGCTCTCAGCATCAAGATCTGCCTAGGCGACTCCACTCCTGTCCCCAGAGTTGATTAATCTGGGAGGAACGAGACCTGACTCAGGCTGACCCAGTCACATTCTTGGAGCTGTGAGTAAGACTTGTTAATGGTAGTGCTGGAGATGATCAGTTCAGTTCAGTCACTCAGTTGTGTCCGACTCTTTGCGACCCCATGGACTGCAGTACACCAGGCCTCCCTGTCCATCACCAACTCCCGGAGTTTACTCGAACTCATGTGCATTGAGTTGGTGATGCCATCCAACCATCTCATCCTCTGTCATCCCCTTCTCCTCCCATCTTCAATCTTTCCCAGAATCAGGGTCTTTTCAAATGAGTCAGTTCTTCACATTAGGTGGCCAAAGTATTGGAGTTTCAACTTCAGCTTCAGCACCAGTCCTTCCAATGAATATTCAGGACTGCTTTCCTCTAGGATGGACTGGTTGGATCTCCTTGCTGTCCAAGGGACCCTCAAAAGAGTCTTCTCCAACACCACAGTTCAAAAGCATCAATTTTTTGGTGCTCAACTTTATTTATAGTCCAACTCTCACATCCATACATGACTACTGGAAAAACTATAGCCTTGACTAGATGGACCTTTGCTGGCAGAGTAATGTCTCTGCTTTTTAATATGCTGTCTAGGTTGGTCATAGCTTTTCTTCCAAGGAGTAAGCGTCTTTTAATTTCATGGCTGCAATCACCATCTGCAGTGATTTTGGAGTCCCAAGAAATAAAGTCTGACACTGTGTCCACTCTTTCCCCATCTATTTGCCATGAAGTGATGGGACCAGATGCCATAATCTTAGTTTTCTGAATGTTGAGCTTTAAGCCAACTTTTCCACTCTCCTCTTGCACTTTCATCAAGAGGCTCTTTAGTTCCTCTTCACTTTCTGCCATAAGGGTGGTGTCATCTGCATATCTGAGGTTATTGGTATTTCTCCTGGCAATCTTGATTCCAACTTGTGCTTCATCCAGCCCAGCATTTCTCATGAGGTACTCTGCATATAAGTTAAATAAGCAGGATGACAATATACAGCCTTGACATACTTCTTTCCTGATTGGGAACCAGTCTGTTGTTCCATGTCCAGTTCTAACTGTTGCTTCCTGACCTGCATACAGATTTCCGGAGGCAGGTAAGGTGGTCTGGTATTCCCATCTCTTTCAGAATTTTCCACAGTTTGTGTGATCCACAGTCAAAGACTTTGGCGTAGTCAATAAAGCAGAAGTAGATTTTCTTCTTGAACTCTCTTGCTTTTTCGATGATCCAAGGGATGTTGGCAATTTGATCTCTGGTTCCTCTGCCTTTTCTAAATCCAGCTTGAACATCTGGAAGTTCACAGTTCACGTACTGTTGAAGCCTGGCTTGGAGAATTTTGAGCATTACTTTGCTAGCGTGTGAGATGAGTGCAATTGTGCGGTAGTTTGAGCATTCTTTGGCATTGCCTTTCTTGACAATTGGAATGAAAACTGACATTTTCCAGTCCTGTGGCCACTGCTGAATTTTCCGAATTTGCTGGCATACTGAGTGCAGCACTTTCACAGCATCATCTTTTAGGATCTGAAATAGCTTAGCTGGAATTCCATCACCTCCAGTAGCTTTGTTCGTAGTGATGCTTCCTAAGGCCCACTTGACTTCACTTTCCAGGGTGTCTGGCTCTAGGTGACTGATCACACCATCGTGATTATCTGGGTCATGAAGATCTTTTTTGTGTAGTTCTTCTGTGTATTCTTGCCACCTCTTCTTAATATCTTCTGCTTCTGTTCGGTCCATACCATTTCTGTCCTCTATTGATGGTTTTGTGGTTTTTCCTGATGAGATTAGTCCTGAACCTGTCTCAATTCCTCCTTTCCCTAAGCCTGATTCTCCTCCCCACCATCCCGTCTTCTTCCTCCTCCTGCTCTTTCAGCTCCTTCCCCTTCTCCTTGTTGATCTAATCAGATGCCCAACATCTTTCCAGTCAATTTCCTTTAAGGCTAAAACTAGACTGGTTTTTGTTATGTACAATGACACCAAACCTTCACTAATACAAACTACAAGAGGGATTATCCCTGTCCTTTAAGACTCCCATGGGATAGAATTAAAACCAAGGGTCAGAAGCCACAGCGGGAGAAATTTCGATTGCACATAGAAAAGAAGGTTCTAAGGACCAAAGATATGCATAGACTCAGGTAGTGAGCTTCTTGTCCTTGGAGGTGTTCAGACAAAGTCTGGCCAACCACTTAGATATAATGTTATCAGAGAATTGAGGCATTTACTTCAAAATTGGGCAGCCAAATGACGATGAAATGATGATGATGGTGGTGGTCATGGCAGCTAAGATTTTTGTGCACTTACTGTTTTGCCATGATAAGTATTTAACATACATTGTTAATCCTCACAATAACTCCATGAGGGGACATTGTTGCTATAACCATATGGCAAAATGAGGAAGCTGAGTCTTCGGAAGTTAGGTAACTCACACAAGGTCATTCATTCAATGAGCCAGATTTTAAACTCAGACTCTGTGGGAACCTAGGAACGATGCTCTAGTTTCAGGTGAAACATCTCTCTCCAGCCCCCAAAGCTCATAGAATTTCACCTCCTCTTCTTTATTCCACGTCTCAGAATGGTTCAAAATTAAAAGGTAAAGCAGAAATCTTGGGTAGTTAAACCCTGAATAGTAGAGAATACTTCACATGAAAAAAAAAATTCAGGCATCCTACACTCAGGCATGTTAGACCTGCTAGAATCAGAAAATGGTAGAAAATATGGTCCTCAGAGCACCGTGTTCAATTGGGGATGCTCACTAAATATATCCCACAAGTTGCTGCCTGCATTTTTTTTCTTCTTTTTTTTTTTTTGGTCACTCCTTCCAGTTTGGACATTTACCTGAATCATGTGTACTCTCTCTTTCTGGACTAAATGAGCTTTATAGTAATAATAATTAGTGTTTTGTTTAGTTTGAAAACTCAGCACATCCCTCCCGGCTCTGAATGATTTACTTTGCGATGGATATTGCTGCTGACAGAAGGTGTGTTGTGTGGGGGAGACAATTTGAATTGCCAATAGCCTGTTTGATGAGTTTCCCAGAAGCAGACATGATTCAATTCTGCAGAAGTTTCTTTTAGAAATGTGCCTAAAAAAAATCCTCCACCTCTACCTGATCACTTATCATTCTTTTAAATCATAGGGAAAATGGAAGGTTCCTATCACTTTCTTAATTGAATAAAGGAGACAGACTGGGAGAGATCCTATTGAATACTGAGCAGACTCCAAGCACCTAATTAGAGCATTTGCCTGCAGAGTTCCCTTTGCAGAGGAGGCACCAAGCCCTGCTTCTCTCCCCACCTGTTTCTGATGTGTTTCTGCCTGCCTGGCAGGTTAACATGGCCAATCCGGTGCTTGCCTCTTTCATTGAATACTTAAGTGCATCCCTGTTGCAGGGTGAACAGCAGATCTTCTAAGACTCTTCTGAGCTTTTGTTAAGCCTATTAGGGATGTTTCCAAGGAGATGGAGACAACAGAAGGCAAACAGTGGTCGTTGTATCCCCTCAGGAGCTTGTTTACCTAACTGTGTTTGGAAACTCGTTACTTTATTATGCATCTCTAGTATCCCAAGCAGGTGATGCTTGCATTTAGGAGCCAATTGTGTGCTTTCCATGCACCATACATCTAAATTCTCTCCAATAAGCTATTTTAGGTATAGAAGGAGAACCAAGTTAGATTCTCTGGACCTAAGACTTCTGCTGGCTTGACATAAAAGACACTGGTTTGTTAAAGCTGGGATGCAGCCTGAGTCCCAGGCACAGGATGGCAGAGTACCTTTGGGAGCCCTTGGATGATACTGATAATAATAGCTAAAGTTTCTTGAGACCTTAGCCATATGCCAGGTACTCTTGAGGGGTGGGGGAGCCCAGGTTAACATCTCATTTCCGTTGTTAACAGGGAAAACAAAACTTTGGCTCTCTGCATCTCAGAACCATCAAGAATCTGCTCTAACCACAAAGAATAAAGCTATGAAAGCGACAACCTGGGTTAATTCCCGTAACCACAGGGCAACTGTTTCTAAGAATATGAGTATCCTTGCAGTCATAGGCAAAAAAATGACAAATTCCATGATGCTGGGGATATATCTTTTTTGGTTTTACTCACTATTGATTCCTATTACCTTAACTTATAGCTTCTCCTATAGCACAGAAGTCAGCACACTTTTTCTGGAAGGAAGCAGATATCAAGTATTACAGACTTTGTGGGCCATGTGGCCTCTGTTGTGTGAAAGGAAAATAAAAATGGAGTCAGTATTGCTACAATGGAGCTAGGAGGCCACTGAGGAAGTGGGGCTTATGGATGAAATCTGACCTTTTGACCAGTTATCTTTTTTAAAAAAATTTATTTACTTATTATTGGCTTCATTGGGTCTTTGTTGCTGTGTGTGGGCTTTCCTAGGTGTGGTGAGTGGGGGATACTCACTAGTAGCAGTGTGCAGGCTTCTCATTACAGTGGTTTCTCTTGTTGCCGAGCACAGGCTCTAGAGTCCAGACTCAGTAGTTACGGTGCATGGGCTTCGTTGCCCCACAGCATGTGGAATCTTCCCAGAGCAGGGATCAAACCCATGTCCCCTGTATTGGCAGGTGAATTGTCAACCACTGGACCAGCAGTGAAATCCTGAACACTTACCATCTTAATACAGGCATCCAGAACATTTGCATAAGGTTCTAGAAACTGGAGATATTTATCAGACCCTACAACGACCAGTGACAGCCATCCCTTAAGGATCAATATTTCCTTCTTGTGACAGAGTACCACCTCATGGCTGTTGCTTTTATAGAAGCCCTTGACTCTTCCTCTTCTTCAGAATACTCTTTCAGTTTTACCCAATTCTATCTCCAGAATTGCTATTCTTAAGACCCCAATAAAGTCTTTGGTTATTTGCAGCCTTCTGCTTTTTGTTGTTGTTGACAGTTGCAGTTATTCAACTCTACTCTTGTAGAGCTAAAGCAGCCGTATGCAATGAGTAGACAAAGGGATGTGGATGTGTTTCAATAAAACTTTATTTGCGAAAGGTGGCAGTGGCTCCAGGACTATAGCTTGCTGACTCAGATACAGTATATAGTAGGTTCAGTGTATAATAAATTCAGAAATGTTGATGAAATATAAGCCTAAAGTAGAAAGTTCAGACAAATGAAATTTAAAATGGAAGACCAGGACTTCCCTGGTGGTCCAGTGGTTAAGAATTTCTCTGCCAATGCATGGGATACAGGGTTGATCCCTGGTCCGAGAAGATCCCACAGGCCACAGGGCAACGAAGCCTGTGAGCCACAACTACTGAGCTTGTGCACTCTAGAGCCCATGCTCCGCAACAAGAGAAGCCACTGTAATGAGAAGCCCTCGCTCCACAACTAGAGAGTAGCCCCCACTTGCCACAACTAAAGAAAGCCCATGTGTGGCAACAAACACCCAGTGCAGCCAAAAATAAATGCAAAGCCAATGTTTGTAAAAGGTTTATGACAGTAAATACATGCTTATTGTGGAAATTTTGGAAAATATAAAAAAGTACATTAGGAAGAAAGTAGAAATCCTGACCAAAAGGTAGGCCCAGTTAAAAATCTGGTGAATAATTGTTTCCTTTTAGTCATTTTCCTATGAGTGCCTTTTTAAAAATTTGGTAAACAGCTAGAATTTAAAATATGCATTTGCTCTGTTTTTCTGGAAGGTGGCAGATGAAGCCGGCTTCCTTTGGAACTCTATTGCAAGGAGCGACTCTTCTGTTCAATGAAGAAGCCTCCTTCAAGTCCGCCCAATTGCCTGTATCTCTTGACATCAAAAATCAGATTTCTTCCCATGATTTTAGGTTCTAAAAAATCCTAGAGTGCCTTTTGGATTGCAAAAGATTTACTTAAGCATCTCAGTAGGTTTCAGCACTGAATGCTTTATTGCTTATACTTGGTGTTGCTCATTTAACCAAAACTTGGCATTTCTTCTCTAGTTCTGAGTGCTTGGAAGTGTCTGGGGTGCTGTTGGCAGAGGCCAGGACATTTTGAGGACGTCTTGCCTAAAATGGGAAAGGAGATCTGTGATGAATGGTTGACCCACAGGTGTTAATAACTTGGTGTGAGAGCGAGCCATCAGGAATTTTTTATTTCTAAGTCATAGAGAGCAGGGATTTTCCAGTTCCCCTCTCCTGGGACACACACACACACACACACACACACACACACACACACACACAGACACACACACACATGACATCCCTCCATGCATCTTTGAGAGTGTTTGATCTGCCTTGCATGCGTGCTCAGTCATGTCCGACTCTTTGCAACCCCATGGACTGTAGCCCACTAGGCTCCTCTGTTCATGGAATTTCCCAGGCAAGAATACTGCAGTGAGTTGCCATTCCTCCTCCAGGGGATTTTCCTGACCCAGGGATCAAACTCAAGTCTCTACATCGCCTGCATTGGTAGGTGGGTTCTTTATCACTAGGGCCACTTGGGAAGCAAGTGAAATTAGCAATATGAAGAAAAGAAAACAGAGTGGTATGACAGTGATAGAGGCAGGCAAAGGAGGGCAACATTCTATGCTGATTTCTATCTAAAATGATCTCTTTGCTTTCTTGCTTGTTGGGTTTTTTTAACTTTTTTTTTTTTTTGGCAACTTAACTAAATGGACATCTTCTATATCAATAAATATATTTCCACACTAATTATGTAAAAATTTATATGGTATTCAATAGTATCATACTTTAATCAACTGTAGAAATTTTAGGCTATTTGCAAATTTTTTAAACTTTTTAAGAATGGAATTTCTGGGTCAAAGTCTATGCATTTTAAGTAACCAAAAAAACCAGGAAAGAAGTCTATGAGTGATGCCTTCTGAGTGGAGAGTGATGAGAAGCAGCCAGCCTGGAAGGGTTTGGGACATGAGGACAGAGGGAACAGCAAGTACATTTCTTAAATGATTTTCTGGCCAAAGTTCCCCCAGCTTCTCATCTGTGCGTTTCCTCTCTATTGAGCAGCAACCTGTTAATTACGGGTTGCCAAATAGCACTAGACTCTAGATTAGGTCAGTCTGGAACATCCAGAGCAAAATTCAACTTGGAGATGAACAGACTTATTATCAGTGAGTGCTGTTTGGACTGCTGTTCAATTTTGGAAAATTCCTGAACCCTTGATTGGCTTCTACCAAAAACCAGAGCTGAGTTTCTCCCGCAGAAATGGTCCTGGAACTGTGTGAGCACAGATATATCTGGGAGCTACTGGCTTCCAGCAGATGAGATAAGAAACCTGTTAAATCACAGGCTCATAAAAACAGAACACCATTCCATGTTCGATGCATGAGACAAATGCTCAGGGCTGGGGCGATGGGATGACCCAGAGGGATGGGATGGGGAGGGAGGTGGGAGGAGGGTTCAGGATGGGGAACACATGTAAACCCATGGCTGATTCATGTCAATGTATGGCAAAAACTACTACAATATTGTAAAGTAATTAGCCCACAATTAAAATAAATAAATTTATTAAAAAAAAAAACAAACATACAAGCAAACACACCGAAAAAAAGATCAGATTTGTGGTTAACCAAGGCAGGGATAATGGGGGGAGGGGAATTGGATGAAGGCAGTCAGAAGATACTGCATATGTCCAACTATAAGATAAACAAGTCCCAGGAATGTAACATATAACATGATGAATACACTGTAATTAATACTGCTGTATATTATATACTACACTTGATCTTAGCCAAAAGGCCGAGAAACGATATGAAAGTTGTTAAGAGAGTAAATCGTCAGAGTTCTCATCACACACAAATTTTCTCTGTCACTTTCATTTTGCATTTATGGGAGATGATGTTCACTGAAGTTATTGTGATAATCATTTCAGGATGTATGTACATCACGTCATAGTGCTATACGCTTTAGGCTTATAAAATGTTCCATGTCAGTTACATCTCAATAAAACTGGAAGGAAAAAAGAAATTTGTTAAATCATTCTGCAGTTTCATCTGAAGGAAGGTAATAGGCGTGCTGGGGCTGTGGCAATCAAGTTTGGCTCCTTTAGGGGTGGTGGGGAGAAGACTGGGAGAGATTATGTATTTTCATTCACTACTAACTGAGGTGTTTCTTTGGGTAATATTTGCACTCATCAGACTTGCGGAATGTACCAATGTTCTGTGCTGTTCGAACCAGGGCCACTGCCAGGAAAATGCGATGCACAAGAACTGTTCCAGTTATGAAGGTGATTTTGCTCTACTAAATTCTTATTGTGTATGTTAACACAGGGGCCATACCAAACCATCCTACACTGTAAATATGAACTGTAAAAAAATCTTTGCATTGAGATCCTTATGCAGGTATATTGATATAACATAATAGGAAAATATAAAATGCAGCGTGTTTGTCCATCAGTAGAAAACTGGCGGAAAAAGCTATGATGGTTAGTCATCTAGAAATAGACTGCAGAGGCATTTACTCATTTAGTGAGCACTGTTGAGCACCACCGTGTGCTGGGCAGAGTTCTGGGTAATGGAAGTGGAAAGATAAATAAGACACATTGCTTGTTCTCAGAGAGCTTGTTGTCTTTTGGGGAACTGAGTCATGGCTTTTGTAGTTGCTGCTCTTTAGCTTTGGGCTTCTTATCTCTGAGCCTTGTTTTCATGTCCACAAATCGACAGGACTCAGCCAGGTGACTGGTGGGGTATTTCCACTACCAGGGAGGTGTTTCCAGTGGTATTGCAAGGTAGGCAAAGGAAGCCCAAATAGGGCTGCATGATTGGAGCAAGACAGTCCATGCTAATGGAGACAGGGATGTCTTCCAGGAACAAGATTCAGTAGAACCTTAGGTAGTTTATGAACTCAGCTGTAAACTTGAACTTCGATTGAAATCGGCTTGGTTTCTTAATTAAGAAAAAAACCCTCATGAAATTCTGCTTGAGGTGAATTCTCTGGTCTATTTTATTTTATTAAGATTTTAATTTAACTTTTATTTTATATTGGAGTATAGTTGATTTACAGGGTTGTGTTAGTTTCAGGTGTACACTAAGTGATTAATTATCCATGCTTTTTCACAAGCACATCTATCTATTCTTTTTCAGATTCCTTTTCCATATGAGTTATTACAGAATATTGAGTAGATCCCCCTGTGCTATACAGGGGGTTCTTGTTAATTATCTGTGTCATATATAGTGGTGTATAGGTGATAGTCCCAAACTCCTAATTTATCTCTCCCCTTCCCCCCACTACATTTCCCCTTTGGTAACAATATGTTTGGTTTCAAAGTCTGAGACTATTTCTGTGTGTGTGTGTTTTATGTGTAAGTTCATTTGTATCTTTTTCTTTAGATTCCAGATATAAGTGATACATGATATTTGTCTTTGTCTGACTTACTTCACTTAGTATCCTCTCTCTGGCCTTTATTTTTTAAGATAAAAAAAGAGATGTATTCTTAGAACTAGTGACTGTAGAACTTACTGGTAAGTTTCTAGGTAAATTTCAGATTGGGTTTGGAAATACAATTTTTAAGTAAGTGAAAAGATAAGTAATGATCTAGCATGGATTCACAAGGCAAAAGCAATTCACTGATCAAGAAGTACATTTAGTTTTTGAGGCATATTTTACGTGTATGTTTTAGGTATCATTTTAGGTACTGCAGATTGAACAGTGAATAAAACAGCTAAAAGAATTTTTTCCTTCTCTTGTGGTATTTATATTCTAGAGGAGGTAGGAGTAGTAGCAGACAAAGAACAAGATAAATAAGGAAACAGTGTGTGAGATGACGGTAGGTCATATGGAGAAAAATAAGCAAGGAAGGGGATAATACTACTCCCATTTCTTTATTTTAGTTTTAAAAAACGTCATCACCTGGGAATGAGAAATGAGTGCCTAGTGATTATGGAGTCTCCTTTTGGGGTGATAAAAATGCTTTGAAACTATATAGAAGTGATGATCATACAACATCATGGTTGTAATATAAATGCCAATGAACTATGCATAAAAAATGGGTAATTTTCTTTTATATGAATTTTTTTCCTCAATAATAAAAAAATTATCAGAACAGAATTTTATTTTTTAAAAAGTGACATTTGATAAGGACCTGAAGGAAGTGAGGGAAGGAGTCCCTTTTTCCTTATAAAAAAATTCCATATATGAATAAGAGAGATAATACTTGTGTTGGAAATATCTGGTGATGCATACCTGATGGGTTACCTGTGACTCAGGACGAGTGCTATACGGCCAAGGCTAGTTCACCTGACCCCACTGTCATGGCCAGGGTTGAGATCATCTCCAGGCAGAAGCCAGAGGTCACTGCCCAGGCAGAGCCTGAGAGGTCTCCTTTGGGTGGAAGATGAGCAAACTGAGAGGCTGTGCATTACCTGAAGGAGTGATTTAAATTGTTGCATCCAGCTGGACTAAAATTTATTTTTATTGAATTTTAAAAATATTTATTTATTTATTTGGTGCACTGGATCTTAGTTGCAGCATGTGGGATCTGGTTCCCTGACCAGGGATCGAAACTGGGCCCCTTGCACTGAGAGTGTGGAGTCTTAGCCGCTGGACCACCAGGGAAGTCCCTGGACTAAAATTCATTTTTTTCTTTTATTCCCGCTCCATAGTCAGTGGGGCTGCTCCATAGTCAGTGATGAGAAATACCATATCAGTAATAAACTGCACTTTATTTGCGTGTCTGAGAGGTAATGTGTGTAAACCTGAGACCCCAAATCAGTTGTATGTTCCTTTTTTTTTTTTTTTTGGAGGGACTGGGGAATAATAAGAGTCCTGAACTCTTACAAGTTTCTCTGACAGGTGTGTATGCGTGCTCAGTCACTCTGTTGTGTCCGACTTTGAGATTCCATGGTCTGTAGCCCACCAGCTTCCTCTGTCCATGGAATTTTCCAAGCAAGAATCCTGGAGCAGGTTTTCATTTCCTACTCCAGGGAATCGTCCCCGCCCAGGGATTGAGCCTTCGTCTCCTGCATTGTCAGGTGTATTCTTTACCACTGTGCCACCCGGGAAGTCCCTTCTCTAACAGGTATATGATCTCAAAAAAGTTAAGATGCTCCAGGCACCTCACAAGCAAATATTTTGCTTGTCATAAATAGTAATGGGCATTCTAGGGCTGCGGCAATCAAGTTTGGCTCCTTCAGGCGTGGTGGGGAGAAGATTGGGGAAGGTCATTCTATTTTCTTCTACTACTGACAGAGGTGTTTCTTTAGGTAATATTTGCACTCATCAGCCTTCTGGAATGTACCAGCATTCTGTGCTGTTTGAATCTGGACCACTGCCAAGAAAATACAATTCATAAGAACTGTCTAGTTATGAGAGTGTTTTTGCTGTACTAAATTCTTACTGTATATGTTAACACCGGGGGCTATACCAAACCATCCAACACTGTAAATATGAACTGTAAAAATCTTTGCATAAAGATCCATATGCAGGTATGTTGATATAAGATAACAGGAAAATATTAAATACAAACTGTCCATCAGTAGAAAACTGGTGAAAAAAAACTATGGTTCATCCAAATAATGGAAGAATAATATATATGATAATAATGCAGCTATTAAAAGAAGGAAAGAGAGCTACGCATACTGAAATGAAGTAACCTTTATGATATATTATGAAGAATTCTGCATTTATATTTACTTCCATTCATATAAAGTGAATCTATAAATCCATGTGTATATTATATATTCTTACCTGTATCTATATATTTACACCTATCTAAAACAATGTTAATTTCTATTTGGCTGCTTTTATATAAACTGGTACGCTGTATAGGAATCTAATACTCTTGGTTGCCTCAAGAAGACTGAGGGATAGGATAGGTGGGGAAACAGACATAGAGAAGAATTATTCTTCATTTGAAATTCTTTCATTCTATGTGTTTTAAAAATAAATATTTTCACATATTACTTGTTTTTCCAAAAAATTAGAAATGATTGGATTAAAACACATGTTTTCCTGATTGGGAAAAAAAGCCAGCTGCACATAAATACACTGTACCTAGGATTGAAGGTTAGTTAAATTACCAAGCAGAATCTAGTTTTTACTAGATTGCAGCTTGAAGGTTTTCAGCTTTTCTAAACTGCTAGATACAAAGAGAGGCTCCTCTCTCCCCCAACTGGTTCAATCCAAAATGTGTTATCCTGGAGGAACCAAAAAAATGGCTGGAAGAGAGGAAAAGGGGTGGGGAAGTGTGAGATTTCTGACTCCTTTGCCACTTTAGATTGTCAGTGGGGTACCCTGACATAAGCAAAAATTTGTAGATGAAACTTGAAATAACCTAAAGGGTGTGAAAAGAGGGAAATGGAAGCAGCATTTATTAAATACTTTTTAGGTTTAGCACCTTTGTAAAAGTATTTTCCTTAATTCTTACAACATCCCCATTTTGCACATGAGGAAATGAGGCTCACACAGTAGAGGAATTTGCCCAAGGTCATCCAGCCAGTGAGAGGGATGTAGGGTCTGTAGGGCTCATTCATCTTAAGATCTTTTCACTACATCATGATTTGCAGGTTGAAGTTTGTCTAGAGCAGAAAGAATGAGGCCAGCTTCCTGGCAGAACAACAAGCCATAAGATAATGAGACCCATCACCCTGGAGCATCATTTATTCCTGATGAAAAGTAATTAAATAAATTTTAGGCTTATATTAAAGTAAACACAGATGTAATGTAAAGTGACATGCAAATATCATAGGAGTTTTAAAGATAACATTTATGATGTCAGATAAATTCCTTGTTTGTTTCAAAATCCTTTCCTCACAGCCTCTGAGCACTGGTTCTTCACGATCAACAGTTGTCAGAGTGCTGCATGGGATCACCGTCTGAAAACCAGTGGAATGTGTTTGGTCACATGTCCAATTCTCCCAATTAGTATTGTGGGTTGTTAATCCACCGTGAGAGCAGACTAGGGAAACCAGAGGTGTTGGCATGGAAACCCAAATGTGAGTGACGTAGAAGTCAAGAGAGCAGAGAGGACGGAGGAGTGAGTTCATCATGCAAATATGCACTGTGAATTCCTGGGTAGAGATTCTGTGTAGGCGTTTGTTTTATGCAACCTGGAGTGGGGGTTCTTTTTCAAGTCAGTATCTGGAAGCAGTATAGTGAAGATAAGGCAGATACAAACTATGTGCTGGAACCATACTACTCCTTAGCCTTGTGCCTTGAGAGGCATTGCCGGTCTATCTTAGCTCACTTTCTTCACACTGATCATGGGCTGCATCTCACAATTTTCCCCAACATAATCATCACTACTAATGGCTAAATGGAACTCACATTGCAACAAAATCTACATGCCATGAAAGAATGAAATCTAGTGGCTAGAACACACACTTGGAAACCAGACTATCTAGGTTTGAATCCTGGCTTTGACCTTAATGGCTGTGTGACCATGACCAGGGCACTGAGCTTCTAGGGAATCTCACTCTCTTCTATAAAGTAAGGATAAAAATAGATCCCCACATCATAGAGTTTTTATTGTCAGTTAAAATATGTGCAAAGCTCTTAGAACTGTTGCTGGCATGTACTAAACACTCACTACATTATTTATGTTTTATATTATTAATATAATTGAGTAAGGTAGCTCCATGTTAAAGAGAGTGAGGATCAGGGAAGTTCAGTAACTTGCCCGAGTCATTCAGGTAGGAAGTGGTGTAGCTGCGGAATTGAATTCAGGACTGTGGGCATCACTGTATGCACAATCTACTCCACATCATAGACTGTATCATAAATGCCTTCCCACTGTGGTCAGTTTTCTTAGCATTTCCATTGGTCTGTACGTGTAGGGCTGAAGAGTAGAAGGTACGGACAAAGGGCATTGCCAGAAAAGCCAGAATATAGAGTTGGATGAGGGGCTGTGTTGTGAGTGGGGGAAGTTGAGGGAAGACTGGAATCCTGGGGGCCTGGTCCAGGCTTTGGTGAAAGAATGGGGTTGCTTCTTATTCTTGGGGATGGTGGTGGCAGGAAACAAATGAGACAGAGTACCCTGTGCTTCATATGGGGTGTGGTGTGCTGGGTGGGCAGGGAAGCTTGGGAACCCTGTTTCATAGTCTGCTGGACATTGTGGCTGCAAATCCATGGATAACAGTTGAATCATTCACCTACTGAGCATCTGGCTCTTTCAAAATTAACTCTCCTCCTTCCCAGAACTCTGGCAAGTTTCTCTATGTCTCTGTAGTAGATTGCAAAACTGGTCGTATGCTTCTGTTACCAAGCAGTGGAACCTACTAATCTCTCCTTTGAATCAGAGATATCCATGTGCTTTGTCTTGACCAATAGAAAGTCACCTCCTTGCAGCTTCTTCTCAATGTTTTGGGAACCATCCACCTCCATAGGACAAACTCAGGATGGCTTAGTGGATGATGAGGGACACATGGTCAGAGACCCCTGTTGCCTCTGTGACAGCCAGCTACCCACCAGTCATATGAGTGAAGCCATCCCCAGGCAGCCCCAGCTAACCATCAGCTGATCACAGACATGCACAGGAACCTTAGCTAAGGCAACTGAGGTCAGAAGAACCTCCCAGCTGAACCCAGTTCAGATTGCTGACCCATGGAATGGTGAAAGAAATAAATAATCACTGTTTTGAACCTCTAAATTTTGGAGTGGTTTGTTACACAGCAGAAGATAACCACTACATGGACCAAGTAGGGATGGATGCCAAAGCTCAACCAGTCAAAACAGCCAGCCAATTTTGATTTTGCATCTCTGACATCTAGTCAAGATTTTTCTGTGTAAGGAACACTTTTATTCTATTTTCCTATCATTTATTGTCATTAATTATTCAAATATGAGAGTCTTTAGACCCCCTCAAAACCCAAGGACCTGCATCTCTTCCAACATGGCAGGGATGGGAGCAGGATGGATGGTTTCAGTACTTTTCAATCTATAATTAGCTGCTTACAAGAGATGACAGCATTGGAGTGGGGCAAGGAGCTGGAGTTCCAGGACCTACCAGCCTTACCACACACCCCCCCCCCCGCCAACTTTAATCAGAGCAATTCTAATTTTATTTGTCTATATATGCATTTATTTTGATAATACATTTTTGAGTACTCGTTGTGTTCCAGTTAAATATTTTTTAGAAACTCTGCTTGCCAGACCATTAACTGGTGAACCTGTTTGTTCACTGACAGAAAGATTCATCTGCTACAAAACAAGTTTTGAAATCCACTGCTGTGTACAATATTTTCTTAGAATCCTTTTCAGAAGGTGGAAGCATCTTCCTGGAAAGGTAATTTTGGCTGTCGTTAAGTCAGAGCTGTCTGCACGTGTGCCAGGAGGCTGGCTTGGCTGGAGGGGCAAGGGCTGGCTTTCTTGGGGCTTGGGTGGCGTGGGGAGTGCAGGAGAAAACTTCTGATGGGTGTGATGGGCTCACAGTCGCTCCAGGACCCCCTCCTCAAGTTCAAGTCCTGTGGCCCAGCTCCTGGCTCACCCCCAGCTGCTTCCTGGCTCACCTCCTCCTCCCTCCTCTCATCTAGAATATTCCTGCTGCTGGTGGCTGCATCCAGAACCGAGCAGGCTTCCCTGACAGCGGGGAGTTTGACTGCTTCATTTTCCCTTCTGCTCCCTCACATTCTTCGGTCTTCACTCCAAAACATGGTGCTCAGCAACCTGGCCAGAGAGAAAACAGCTACCATCCAGCCTCTTTTCCCTCTCTCTTCTCTCATCCTTTGAGTGATGGTCTGTTTTTTCTCCTGTTACTTCTTGGAGACCCTTTCACATAGGAAGTGGACATGGGATGAGGATTCAGGAGATGAGGTTCAGGAGACCAATTCTGTGTTTTTCTTAAGTGTGAAAAGAGGGACTTGGCCCCAAGGCTCCTTAAACCAGCCATTTGGAGCCACCTGTGCTGTTTGGCCACAAACAGCACAGTGAGGTGGAGCCTGCTCTCTGTTGAAAAGGAGTATGCAGTAATACCGAGTCACTATGCTAAACACCTGAAACTATCACAATATTGTAAATCAACGATACTTCAATTAATAAAAAAAAGATCAGCAAGTGTTAGGCTGTTAAAGACAGAGAAATCCCGAGCAGATTTTGTTTTCTCTACTAAGAAGGACTGCAGAGATACAAACTATATTATATAGGATAAGTAAACAACAAGGTCCTACTGTATAGCACAGGGAACTATGTTCAGTGTCCTGTGATGAACCACAATGGAAAAGAATATGAAAAAGAATATATATATGTATAACTGAGTCACTTTGCTGTACAGCAGAAATTATAAATCAACTATATTTCAATAAAATAAATCTAAAAAATTGCTACCAAGCTAAAAAAAAAAAAAAAAAAAAAGAAAAAGGATTACAGAAGATGCAAAGGAGAGGTAAATTTTCTACTTTGTGATGTCTTGTTTGTGTCCCAAGGATTAGCATTATAGGGACCTACAAGGACCTGGGATACCAATCCTATAAAACATATTTGAATTTTAAACTTTGTAATTATTTAATGTCTGGACTCCTTACTTCTTCCGAGTTATGTAAGTCTCCCTTATTGGGCTTCCCTGGTGGTTCAGTGGTAGAGACTCCACCTGCCAGTGCAGGGGACATGAGTTGAATCCCTGGTCTGAGAAGATTCCACAAGCTGAGGGGCAAATAAGCCTGTGCACACAACTATTGAGCCTGTGTTCTAGAGCCTGGGGGCTGCAGCTACTGAAGCCCGAGGAGAGCCCAGGCTCTGCTACAGGAGAAGACACCGCAAGGAAAAGCCTGCGCGCCACAACTAGGGAAAAGCCCAAAGAGCAGCGAAGACCCAGCACAGCCAAACAAGAAAAAGTCTCCCTTATTGTCCTGGGTGCTATGTCTGCCCAAATGCCAACACCCCCATAAGTGCTAAATCAACATGAAAGTTGGTTGTTGAAGGCTCTAAAGTTTCCACAGAAAATTTCTCTTTTCCCTCCCGTCCACTGTTGTTCCTCTGACTTCTGTCTGATCCATGTGCATTCAAATACAAGCACATTTATGTTATATGATGGGCTTCCTTGAAGGCTCAGATGGTAAAGAATCTGCCTGCAATGAGAGAGACCTGAGTTCTGTCCCTGGGTCAGGAAGATCCCCCGGAGAAGGGAACGGCTACCCACTCCAATATTCTTGGCTGGAGAATTCCATGGGGTCGCAGTGTCGGGCTTGACTGCGTGACTAACACTTCATGTTATATGAGAAAGATTTCTTAAGATTAATTGCTCTTAGTCACTGCATGGATACTCAGAAGATATTTAACGTCTTCAAACAAACACTTGTTGGGAACTTGCTCTGAGACTAGCACTGTTCTAGATGCTGGGAAGACAACAGTGGGGGGTAAAAGCTTCTAGCACTTACGGAGCCAGTGGGGAGGCAGACAGCACAGACATGGATCAGGAGTGGGGTGGTTGACAGAATAATGCCCCCCCCAAAGATCTCCACATCCCAATTACCAGAACCTGTGATTATGTTATGGTACATGGCAACTGAGAATTAAGGTAGCAGATGGAATAAAGGTGACTAATTAACTGATTTATTTTTATTTAAAAAAATATCTATTTTTTGGCTTTGTCAAGTCTTAGCTGGGAGTCTTACTTGCAGCATGTGGGCTTCTCTCTAGGTGTGGCACGTGGGCTTAGTTGCCCTACTGCATGGGTAATCTTAGTTCCCTGACCAAGGATCAAACCTGTATCCTCTATATTGGAAAGTGGATTCTTAACCACTGGACCACCAGGGGAGCCCCTGACTAACCGATTTATTAATAAAACAGAGAGATGACCCTAGATTATGCAAGCGGGCCCAATATAATCAAAAGGACCTTGACATGTGGCAGGTGTGCGTTAGTTGCTCAGTCGTGTCTGACTCACTGTGACCCCATGGACTGTAGCCTGCCAGGTTCCTCTGTCCATTGACTTCTCCAGGCAAGAATACTGGAGTGGGTTGCCATTTCCTTTTCCAGGGGATCTTCCCAACTCAAGGATCGAACCCATGCATCCTGCATTGCAGGCAGACTCCTGACCATCTGAGCCACCAAGGAAGCCCCAAAAAGAGAGAAGCAGAAATTCACACTCAGAGAGAGAGCATGTGTAATGAGAAATTACTGACCAGCCATTACTAACTTGGAAGATGAAAGAGGATCACTGGCCAAGGAATAGAGGAAGTCTCTTAAAGTTCAAAAAAGCAAGAAAACAGATTTTTCTTTAGAGCCCCCAGAAAAGAACAGGGCCTGCTGACACCTTGGTTCTAGCCCAGTGAGATACATTTTGGATTTCTGACCTTCAGAACAGTAACAGATTAGATTTGTATTGTATAAGCCACTGAGTATGTGGTGATTTGTTACAGCGGCCATAGGAAATTAATACAGATCATGGCTCCTTCTTCTTCATTTCAGTTTTCTCTTTCTTTTTCCACTTATAAGAGTGAGTGTCCTGGGGTCTTTAGAAGTCCTCTCCTTTCTTGTTGAGAGGCTGGTGTATGCATCACTAAAGGAAATAGGGAGCCAACCTTGCTGTGGCTTTCAGAACACCCCCACCCCCAATCCCCCAAAAAACAATAGATATGCTCTTAAGTGGTTCTTGGAATCTCATTTTCTCTCTCAGTGCCTCAGGCTTCCCCACTTAAGAACCTTGCCATATGGCAGTGTTTTTCTGGGTTCCTGTGATGCAGACAGTCATTTGACAAAAGTCACCCCACTGAGGATGCTGGAGGCTGGGGTGTGCTCAGAGATCTGATTTAAAAGGTCCTGAATGACAGCACCATAGTTTAACCTGGTGCCTGCAGCCTATGGAGGAGCATGTAGCCTGCTGGTTACACACCAGTTAACCAGTGGACTGGTGATGGTGTGGACCAGCTGAAAGCAAGAGACTGAAATTCTTTTTCAAATGCCTTAGCTTTCCCTTCTGCTTTTTGTTTATTCATTAAGACCTTAATACTTTTATATTATGATGTATAACACACATTCAGATAAGGGTAAAACAGCCACACATGCACAGCTTAATGAAATATCACAAAGCAAACATTTGTTAAACCACTACCTGGCTAGTGAAAAGGAACATTTCTGACATCCAGAAGCCCTTGTGTGTCCCTTCCCAATGAGCTACTTCCTCCTTCTCAAGCATAACCACTATTATGCCCTCTCATATCTTCTTTTTCTTTTATATGTTTCAAAAATAACACACATACACTACCTTGTGTAAAAGAGATAGCTAGTGGGAACCGTAAAGAAGGCTGAGTGCTGAAGAATGGGTACTTTCGAACTGTGGTGCTAGAGAAGACTCTTGAGGGTTCCTTGGACAGCAAGGAGATCAAACAAGTCAATCCTAAAGGAAATCAACCCTGAATATTCATTGAAAGGACTGATACTGAAGCTGAAGTTCCAATACTTTAACCACCTGATGTGAAGAGCCAACACATTGGAAAAGACCTTGATGTTGAGAAAGATTGAAGGCAGGAGGAGAAGGGGACGACAGAGGATGAGATGGTTGGATGACCACTGACTCAATAGACATGAGTTTACATAGATTCTGGGAGATGCTGAAGGACAAGGAAGCTTGGCATGTTGCAGTCCATGGGGTCTCAAAGAGTTGGACACAACTTAGTGACTGAACAATAAGTGGGAACCTGCTCTAAAGCACAGGGAGCTCAGCTCGTTGCTCTGAGGTGACCTAGGTGGGTGGCATGGGGGCTGGGTTGGGTGGTGGAAGAGGGAGGGGATATATGTATACATATAACTGATTCACTTCTTCATACAGCAGAAACTAACACAACATTGTAAAGTGTTATACTCCAATAAAAAGGCAAATTGGCTTTTTTTTAATTAAAAAATGACATTGTAAAAGTTCAAATAGTATCAAAGCTATAGATGAATGGTTGATCATAATAAGCATTTCTTATTAGTAATGATTATCTCAATTAAAATTATAATGAAGTAAAACACAATAGTGTGCATAATAATATAAGGAACAGCTGGTGCCCAGCACACTGCCTAAGAAATAAAGCATCATCAATATGATTGAAACCTCATATGTTCCTTTCCCTTATCCATCCCTTCCCTGCCCCAATTGTGGTATATATTTATTAACTCCATGCATTTTGCCATATTTTTTCTAACTGTGTTGTGTACCTAAATAATATATCATTTTGTTTTGCACATTTTCACACCATATCATACTGTGCACATTCTCTTTTGCTCAACTCTATTTGTGAGATTCACCCAGGTTGATGGTTCTTCCCAGGTGACCCTAGTGGTAAAGAATCCACCTGCCAGTCCAAGAGATGTAAGAGACACAGGTTTGATCCCTGGATTGGGAAGATCCCCTGAAAGAGGAAATGGCAACCCACCCCAATATTCTTTCCTGGAGAATTCCCTGAACAGAGGAGCCAGGTGGGCTACAGTCCTTGGGGCCGCAAAGAGTTGGATGTGACCGAGAGACTGAGCATACCCAGGCTAATACATGGAGTTCTTGTTTATCCATTTTGTCTTCAGTCTGTTTCGATTTTTCAAAAAGAATAAGAAGGTCTGTCCCATCTCTACCTTTTCCCCATTCCCTGTCCTCAGAGGTAAAGACAGACAGGGGTTTGGTATTTATAATACCCTCAGCTTTCTCTTCCAATGTATATATCCATATGCATATATATGTATATGAAAGTGTTAGTGCTTAGTCATGTCTGACCCTTTGTGTCCCTACGAACTGTAGCCAACCAGGCTCCTCTGTCCATGGAATTCTTCAGGCAAGAATACTGGAGTGGGTAGCCTTTCCCTTCTCCAGGGGATCTTCCTGACCTAGGGATCAAACCCATGTCTCCTGCATTGAAAGGTGGGTACTTTACCACTGAACCACCAGGGAAGACCCATACAGAATTTTAAACAGTTACTTATAAACATTGCATCCTCAGAGGAGATACGAGCCCAAGCTCTGGAGTTGAATGCCAGCTCCCTCACTTAGCAGCTCTGTGACTTTGGGCAACATGTTTCATCTCTCCACATTTCATTTTACTCATCTATAAAATGTGATAATAAAAATAGCTATGTCCAAGTGTTGGTGAAAGGATTCAAGAAGATGATATATGTAAAGTGCTTATCTTACTTTCTGGCCTGTGGCAAGTGCTTCAGTAAATGTTATCTATTATTGTTACATGTTATTCCGTAATGTGCTTTTTCCTTTTAATAATTTATCATGCCATTTTTCTATGTCTGTAAATATGTGTGCTCAGTTGCTAAGTCATGTCCAACTCTTTACGACCCTATGGACTGTAGCATGCCAGGCTTCTCTGTCCATGGAATTTCCTAGGCAAGAATACTGGAGTGGTTTACCATTTCCTTCTCCAGGGGATCTTCCCTACCCAGGGACTGAACCCACATCTCTTGCATTGGCATGTGAGTTCTTTACCTCTGAGCAACCAGGGAAGCCCTGTCTATCAATATAGGACTGTATTATAACATGAAAACACACACATGTGTGTACACACGTACATGCACACACAAACACACAATACCTATTTACAAACCAGAGGATTGGTATGGAAACTCACCATCATGATCAATTTCAACTTAACTTTGTTGGTCATTTTGAGCACTCCTGCTTTTTTATCCTGTAACTAGAGGGCTTGGCAGGTTGGAATATTTGTCGTACATTTCAAGAGTTCTTAGCCAGAGATGGCACCCCTATTCCCTACAGGTCTGTGAATAGAATATAAAGGATTAGTTTGGGATGGAAAAATTATATTTTTGCTGATCTCTTACTAATTTTTAGCATTTCTTTGGTTATGATTGTAGGCAACAAACCACAGTGGAATTAACACTTCCTGTGACTTGGTCACCATTGGGAATCATAGCTATTTTCATATCTCATTGTAATTGTTGCAAAATCTTCAAATATCCTTTAGGCTCATTGCTTCTTTGAAATTACAATAGCTGTTAAGCCTACTGTTAGATTTTTTTTCCTTAATGTGCTAATAAAGAAAAATGCTTATTGCGTGTATATTGCTATATCACAAGTTTGTTTTAATATTTCGATAACTATATTTCAGTGTAATTTGTTGCCTTTGGATCCAATGTAATCTGTTTTATCCATTTAAAATTATTATACTGAGAAAGTGTATATGCTTCACCAAATTGCTGAAGCAATTCATACCTCTAAGGAGATTAAGAGCCCCCTTGGGTTTTCTGACCAAGGTCTGTAGGTGTAGTTAATATTTGCCATACTTTTCGGCTGCTCAGTATCTGAGGTCCTAATATTTGGGGGGAACCTTCCAAATGATGAGGCATAACCTGCCTCCTTGTATAGAGACTGAAAATGGTAGGCACCTGTTCTCTAGGTTTCCATGCAACTGGGACACAGACCCACCATTTGTGTGCATGCATGTGTGCTAAGTCGCTTCAGCTATGTCCAACTCTTTGTGACCCCATGGACTATAGCCCTCCAGGCTCCTCTGTTCATGGATTCTCCAGGCAAGAATACTAGAGTGGGTTGCCATTTCCTCCTCCAGGGGATCTTCCTGATCCAGGGATCGAATTCATGACTCCTGCAGCGCCTGTATTGGCAGGCAGATTCTTTGCCACGGAGCCATGTGGGAAACCCCTATATAGCGAAAGTGAAGGATGGCATTTCTAATATTAGATTGTGAAAGGTTGTGGCTTTCATCTTGACACTCTTTCACTTGCTCTTGGATCATCCACTGGCAAGAAAGCCAGCTTCCATGCTGTGAGCAGTCCTTTGGAGCAGCCCACATGGTGAGACTGTTGCCAGCCAAAATCTTGGCCTTCTGTGTCCACCGAAGCCAAATGAAAAATACGAAGACAGAGTTCGGAGGAAATAGAAAGGTGGTTTTAATTCTCAGCTGGTGGAGAGGGGAAGACAGTAGGCTCACGCCTCAAGAACTGTGCCCCCCAACCCTTGAGGAGTCTAGGGGCTTATATAGAGCACAGGCTTGCAGTCAGGAGTCGGCGGTGGGGAAAAAGGTGGTAGGATCTTGATTTCTTCTTGCGTTGTTTCAAAGACAGTCATAAACTGGCGACAGTAACCCAGCAATTGAATCTGGCACTTCAGTGGCTCTGCAGCCTTCTTTCTGATATGTAACTACAAGGGGAAGTGTGTTGTAGGGGTAAACATTAGATAGGAGATGTATTTAGCATTGAGTCAAAGAAAAAAATGTCAGTTGTAGCTCCTGCAGAGTTAGGGGGCAGAAAAGCAAAGTTACAGACACACAGAGTAGGATCAGTTAAAGTAAAAAACTAGGAATGTTCAGACCCGCTCACTGTTCTTTATCTTCTTCATTCTCAGGAAAGGGGAAGAGAAAAACTCATTCCTCTTTTTTCCTTTTCACTGAAACAAGACTACAATGCCTCTGGCCAAAAGTCAGTGAAACACTGAGGCCTGCCAACAAACATGTGAGTGAGCTTAGAAGTGGATTTTCCACCCAAATCGAGTCTTGTGATGATTGTAGCCTTGATTGACAGCTTTACTGCAATCTAGTAAGAAACCCCAAGGCAGAACCACCCAGCTAAGCTGCTCCTAAACCCTAGACCCTTAGAATATGTGTGAGATAACATGCTTGTAATTTTAATCTGTCAGACTTTTTTGAAGGGAGAAATAGATAGTTTGTTCCACAGTAATAGATATTTAAGACACAAGATTAAATAAAATGTGCTCGCTAGTTAGTATTTGTAGCTCAGTGGATAGGAAGCATGTTACAAGGACTAAGGCAACATGGTGAGTCTTTCCTGTGTTATGCAGCTAATAGAATATGTAACACACAAATGGATAATAGCCATTATATGTAAAGAGATTCTATTAATCATTGTGATAAAGATCAATTACCCAGTAGAAAAATGAGTGTGTGACCATGGGTAAATCATGTAATCAGTTTCCCAACTTACAAAACTTTGACAGTCAAGTGCCTCTTTTGCAGATTGGTTGAAGTCATGCCTGGCATGGAGTAAGTAATAAGGAAGTTTACCTAAAACAGATAAATTTCCATAGAGAAATATGACATGGTCTCACTTATATGTAGGATCAAAAAATAGGCAAGCTCAGAACTAAAGTAGAACGGGGTAATCAGGATGGGGGTGGAGGATGTGAAGTAAATGGGGAGATGTTGGTCAAAGGGTACACATTTTCAGTTATGTAGGATGGATATGTTCTAGAGATGTAATCTCAGGGACTTCTCTGGTGATCCAGTGGTTAGGACAGCATGCTTCCTCTGCATGGGGGCAAGGGTTTGATTCCTGGTCAGGGAACTAAGCTCTCCAAAGCCTTATGGGGCAGTCAAGAAAAAAATAAAAAAGAGATGTAATCTCACATCATGGTGACCATGATTAACAATACCGTATTGAATTCTTTTTTTTTTTTAATTTTAAATTAGTTTATTTATCTATTTTTAACTTTATAATATTGTATTTGTTTTGCCATACATTGACATGAATCCACCATTGGTGTACATGTTTTCCCCTTACAGAACCCCCCTCCCACCTCCCTCCCCATCCCATCCCTCTGGATTGAATTCTTGAACTATGCAATGAGAATAGATATTAGATCTTTTTCTTGAGCTCAGACCTGAGCAGAAGGCACACACTCTTACCATGGTAACTATTAGAAGTAAAGAGTATGTTAATTAGCTTGATTGTAATGTATATATAGAAGATGTGTATGTATATATCCACAGTGTAGCTAATGTACCCTTTAAGGTTGCTGTCTGCCATGCTTAGTTGCTCAGTCTTGTCTGACTTTTTTGCGGCCGGATGGACTGTAGCCTGCCAAGCTCCTCTGTCCATGGGGATTCTCCAAGCAAGAACACTGGAGTGGATTGCCATGCCCTCCTCCAGGGGATCTTCCCAACCCAGGGATCAAACTGAGGTCTCCCGCATTGCAGGCGGATTGTTTACCACCTGAGCCACCTGAGAAGGGTTTAATTCAGTTCAGTCACTCAGTTGTGTCTGACTCTTTGTGACCCCATGAACCGCAGCATGCCAGGCCTCCCTGTCCATCACCATTTCCCGGAGTTTACCCAAACTCATATCCATTGAGTTGGTGATGCCATCCAATCATCTCATCCTCTGTTGTCCCCTTCTCCTCCTGCCTTCAATCTTTGCCAGCATCAGGGTCTTTTCCAATGAGTCAGCTCTTTGCATCAGGTGGCCAAAGTGTTGGAGTCAGTTTCAACATCAGTCCTTCCAATGAACACCCAGGACTGATCTCCTTTAGGATGGACTGGATTGATCTCCTTGCAGTCCAAGGGACTCTCAAGAGTCTTCTCCAACACCACAGTTCAAAAGCATCAATTCTTCGGCACTCGGCTTTCTTTACAGTCCAACTCTCACATCCATACATGACTACTGGAAAAACCATAGCCTTGACTAGACGGACCTTTGTCAGCAAAGTAACGTCTCTGCTTTTTAATATGCTGTCTAGGTTGCTCATAATTTTCCTTCCAAGGAGTAAGCGTCTTTTAATTTCATGGCTACAATCACCATCTGCAGTGATTTTGGAGCCCCTCAAAATAAAGTCAGCCACTGTTTCCACTGTTTCCCTATCTATTTCCCATGAAGTGATGGGACGAGATGCCATGATCTTAAGTTTTCTGAACATTGAGCTTTAAGCCAACTTTTTCACTCTCCTCTTTCACTTTCATCAAGAGGCTCTTTAGTTCTTCTTCGCTTTCTGCCTTAAGGGTGGTGTCATCTGCATATCTGAGGTTATTGATATTTCTCCCAGCAATCTTGATTCCAGCTTGTGCTTCATCCAGCCTGGCACTTTGCATGATGTGCTCTGCATATAAGTTAAATAAGCAGGGTGACAATATACAGCCTTGATGTACTCCTTTTCCTATTTTGAGCCAGTCTGTTGTTCCATGTCCAGTTCTAACTGTTGCTTCCTGACCTGCATACAGGTTTCTCAAGAGGCAGGTCAGGTGGTCTGGTATTCCCATCTCTTTCAGAATTTCCCACAGTTTATTGTGATCCACATAGTCAAAAGCTTTGGCACAGTCAATATGGGAAGGGTTAGGAGCACCCAATCCTTGCCCAGTAGAAAATGTACATTTAACTTTAGACTGTCCCCAAACTTACCTACTAACAGCCTACTATTGACTGTAAACTTTACCAATAACATAAATTGTTGATTAATGCATATTTTATATATTATATATTGTATTCCTATAATAAAGCAAGCTAGAGAAAATAAAATATTAAGAAAATCATAAGGAAGAGAAAATATATGCACAGTACTATAGTATGTTTGTTGATACCATACGTTTACACCATCTGTTTACAAAATGAATTGTAAAGGCTATCGTCTTTCCAGTAGTTATGTACAATTGTGAGAGCTGGACCACAAAGAAGCCAGAGTGCCAAAGAATTGATGCTTTCAAATTGTGGTGCTGGAGGACTCTTGAGGGTCTCTTGGACAGCAAGGGGATCAAACCAGTCAGTCTTAAAAGAAATCAACACTGAATACTCATTGGAAGGACTGATACTGAAACTGAAGCTCCAATACTTTGGTCTCCTGATGCGAACAGCTGACTCATTGGAAAGGACTCTGATGCTGGGAACGATTGAAGGTAGAAGAAGAAGGGTATGACAGAGGATGAGATGGCTGAATGGCATCACCAATGCAATGGACATGAATATGGGCAAACTCCAGGAGATGGTGATGGACAGGGAGGCCTGGCATGCCGCAGTCCATGGGGTTGCGAAGAGTAGGACATGACTGGGCGATTGAATGACAACAACCTACATCAACACAGTCTTATATGGATACAAAACACAGTTTATGTTATATGTACTACTAATAGTGTGACCAAAATCTTGGCTTTCTTTGTCCACTGAAGTCAAATAAAAAAATACAGAGACAGAGTTTGGAGAAAATAGAGAAGTGGCTTTGATCCTTAGCTGGTAGAGTGGAAGAATACTGTAGACTCGTGCCACAAGACCTGTTCCCCTCTTCCATGACGAGTCTATGGGTTTAACTAACAGGAAGGCTCACAGTCAAGGATAGATGATGAAGAACAAAGGTGGAAGGATCTTGAATTCTTCCTCTTGCGTTGTTTCAAAAACAGTCATAGGTTGCCATCAGGTAGCCTGGTGATTGGGTCTGGTAGTCCCATAGCCCAATAGGTGGATGCATTGTCTTTTGTGTATTGTATGGAGGCCTTATTTCTGTAGTGCGAAAAGAGAAGAGCTCCAAGGGCTGGTCTGCAGAGAGAGTGCTGTAAAGGTGAGCCCCAGACAAAGAATGCAGTTAGCATAGAGTCAGGATAATATGGGCTTCTCTGGTGGCTCCAATGCTAAAGCATCTGCCTGCAATGTGGGAGACCCGAGTTCAATCCCTGGGTCAGGGAAGATCCCTGGAGATCCCCTTGAGAAGGCATTGTCTCCCCACTTCAGTATTCTTGCCTGGAGAATTCCATGGACAGCGGAGCCTGGCAAAGTCAGACATGCAAAGAGTCAGACATGACTGAGCCTCTAGGAGACAGACAGAGAGAGGGAAAAGATAACAGGTGCAAAATGTAGCTCATGCAGAGTTAAGGAGAAGAAAAGCAAATGTAGTTACAGGCTACAGATTAGGAATAGTTGAAGTAAAAACTAGGAGTGATCAGGCCTGCTCACTGTTATCTTCTTTGTTCCCAGGAAAGAAAACAAAAACTCATTCCTCTTTTTCCTTTTTCACTGCAACATTTTATCCTTTGCACTGCAACACTAACAATAAACTTCAAACATAAAAATGTAATATGAAGAAGAAATTCATATTTATTTACAGGTATAATAGTTCATGCATTGAAAACAAAGAAGCAGTGTAAGCCTAGTGTAATTGATGGTGCAATATATGGTATGTGTTTGTGTGCATAAATTTTGATAAATTTTTACTTTTTATAATAGCTTTGTATATATTTTGTGGTAGTGATAAATAGACTAGCATGCATTCATAACATACCTAACTTTTTCTTAAAATTTTTCAATATTTCTAGGCTAAATGTTTTGTCTGCAAGTTTTAAAAAACTGTCACAAATCTCCAGAAAATTTTCCAGGATTTTTATTGAAAAAAACTTGAGTAGAAGTGGACCTGTGCAGTTCAAACCCCTGTTGTTCACGGGTCAATTGTACATGTCAAAACATCAAGTTGAAAAAAAATCAAGTTGTACATTTTAAATATATACAATTTAAAAAGATATCTCAATCAAGTTGTTTAAAAGAGATTGAACTGACCCACTGAAAAGGGAAAAAACCCCAAATACTCAGCAAAATAATTATAAATAAGCCAGTTAGTTTATGGAAAGATGTTTACTTCAGTAAAGAACAGAAATATGTTAAGTCCAAGCACCTGTGCTTAGAACAATGTCTGGCATATCATTAATACTCAATAAATATTCGTTGAAAGAATAAGACCTGGAAGATGGAAGGAAGAGTGTAGAGAGTGTGCAGCTGCGGTCAAAGATGCCAAGCATTGGGGAGGGCTAGGTCAATGTCACAAGGAAGGAACAGGTCTGACTTGTTTGAGGACAGTTGGAAATGCTGTGTGGTTGGAGCAAAATAAGCAAGAGGAGCCTAGGTAGGCCCTGGGGGATGTGAACAGACTTGTCAGTCATTGTAAAGACTTTGGCTTTTACTCCGGGCCAAATGAAGAGCTAGTGGTGGGTTTTGAGCAGAGAAGGGGCATCTTCTGACATATTCTGGCTGCTGGCCTCTGAGTTGCCTGATGGGCCAAAGGGAGAACTCAGGCCAGGTGATCAGCAGGGGAGATGGTCAGATTTTTTTAAAACAGCATACATTTATTGGGTTTCCCAGGTTGCTCAGTGGTAAAGAATCTGCCTGCCAATGCAGGAGACACGGGAGACATGGGTTCGATCCCTGGGTCAGTAAGATCCCCTGGAGGAGGGCATGGTAACCCACTCCAGTATTCTTGCCTGGAAAATCCCATGGACAGAGGAGCCTGGTGGGCTACAGTCCATGGGATTGCAGAATTGGATACGACTTAGCCAGTGGCATGCACAAGCTCACATACATTTATTATCTCACTTTGAAATGATCCCATGGATTTTCTTCTTTGGTCTGTTAATATGATGGCTTACACTGAATGATTTTTTAAAGAATATTTACTTGACTTTTTATTTATTTGGCTGCACCAGGTCTTAGTTGTGGCGCATAGGATCTTTGACATTTGTGGCATTATTTGTGGCATATGAATTCTTGGTTGCAGCACATGTGATCTAGTTCCCTGACCAGGGATCGAACCCAGGTCTCCTGCATTAGAACACAGAGTCTTAGCCACTGTACCACCAAGGAAATTCCTTGAATGACTTTTAACTATTGAAAAAGTCTGGGATTCCTAGAATAAACTCCACTTTGCCCTAGGGTATTGTTTTTTTTTTTTTTTTAATGTATCATTGTATTCAATTTTCTGGGCTTTTCTAGTGGCTCAGTTGGTAAAGAATCTACCTGCAATGCAGGAGACCCAGGTTCAACCCCTCAGTGGGGAAGATCCCCTGGAGAAGGAAATGGCAACCCACTCCAGTACTCTTGCCTGGAAAATTCCATGGACAGAGGGGCCTGGTGGGCAACATTCCACGGGGTCACAAAGAGACGGACACGACTGTGCAACTAACTTTCACTTTCATTCAATTTTCTAGTATATGAGTTGTCAGATTTGAGGGCTGTTTGCAGTTAGAACTAGGGCCAGCATCATGGCCATGTGATCTGTGGTGTCACACAGGATCCCTTACTCAGGAGGATCCCTGCTTGGTTTCATGCTCTGTTCTCCTCATCTTGGAATTCTTAATAATCTTTGGATGGGGCCCTCCATTTTCATTTGATCCCAAGCCCCACAGATTATGGACCTTGTCCTGGATAGACTGATAGGATTTGTCAACAGATTGGATGTGTGGTTTGAGAGAAGGAGAGGTGTCAGAGATAATGCGAAGGTCTTGGTCTCAGCAATTGAAGCTGGAGTTGATGTTGAGTGAGATGGGGAAACTGCTGGATTGTTGGGATTAAGAGAAAATGGGAGTTGCAGAGAGAAAGAATTTTCTAGGACATGCTGTCACTTGTGAACTATTCCAGGGTCCTCTTTGGGGAGAGTTTTCTCCCCTCAGATTTCCAGCAGGGCCGCGTCCCCATCCCAGGATGACTTTAGCCTGACTAGCAGAACAGTCACACCAACAGCAGCTGTGTCCTCCTTGGGGACAATGGTCTGACCCCAGAGGGACTGTGCATGCCACTGACTTATTTTTAGAATTTCTCATTTCTCCTCAACGGCAACTGAAATGAAAAATCCTGAGGCTGGATGTGAATGGCTGAACAAAAACCTTTAATTAAGAGTTAAAGACTTTAATTTGCCTATAACTCGGTTTTATTCCTAAATCCTATAATTCTGAAAAGAAAAAGCAATTGAGAGAACAAAAATGCCATCTAATACAAAGCCGCGAACGTGTTAAGCCGAAACAATTGTGGTCTCCAGGGCAATTAAACTCTCCACTTTTCAGATCTGGCGAGAAAAAATGTTTTTTCTCCCGGTCTGAGCTGCACTTTTTCTCCAAGCTCTCCCGTTGTGCTGACTCAGCAGGAAATACATTCCTTCTCTCTCTCCGCCACACACCTCTCCTCAGTCCTCTGGCTGGTCTACCGGTGTTTTCCACTGCCCTCTTCCTCCCAGGTAACCTAGATGAGCCATGGAACAAAAATGAAGCTTTATTTTGCTTCTTTTTTGGCCCCTGAAGAAATGGTGGGGAAAAGTGCTCACACTTCTTTTTTAAAGATGCATATTTCACACAATGTGTCAGAAGAAGCAGTGCAGTGAGAAAGGAGGTGGTGCCAATGGCTGACATGACTGAGAGGGAGAGAAAGCCCTGTGTTGCTCAGATGTAAATAATTTAAGGTTTGGAAGTGCTCACCTTTGGACCCAATGAAGCTGTTGGGAACTTGTGCAGTGGGGGGCAAGAAAATTGCTGAGACAGGAGGGAGAGAAGTGAGCTTACTGGCCTGGACTTGATTGATTCAGCCAGAGGGGAGCAGTTGATGAGCTGTGGCGGTTGAAATCAGCCAGTGCAGAAGATTCCATGAGGACTGAGCCCTCGGGGGGGGGCTGTGGATTGGGAGCCCCCCTCCATCATGTGGGCTGAGAATTCTCATTGCTACCAAAAAGATGGCAGAGGCAGATGACTTACCAAGGCAAAAGAGAAGGGAAAAACATCGTAATAAGTAATATTAATATAGTTCTTACTACATCCTAGGTAACCTTCTAGATTGGTAGCTGGCAAATGTTTTCTATAAAGGGCCAGGCAGTAGATATTTTAGGCTTTGTGCCCATATGGTCTCTGTAGGAACTGCAACTACTTAACTGGGTTCTGGTAGGGTAAAAATAACCAAGGACAGTATGTAAATGAATGGGTGTGGCTGAGTGCCAATAAAACTTTATTTCTGGACACTGAAATTCAAATTTCATTTTTCGTGTGTCATGAAATCTTCTTCTCATTTCCCCCAAGTCTTTAAAAATATAGAATATATTCTTAGCTTGCTGGCAATGCAAGAACAGGTGGCAGGCTGTCTTTGGCCCTTGGGTGATTGTTTCCTGGCCCCTATTCTAGTTATTTTGTATGTGTTAACTCTTTTATCCTCCAAACCCTGTAATAGTAACTTTGACATAAGAGCAAGAGCAGAGAGAAAAAGTCATTGTCAATAGTCTCTCTTATGGGTTGAATTGTGCCACCACCCAATTCGTATGTTGAAGTCCTAACATCCAAGACCACAGCATGTGATGCTATTTGGAAATAGAGTTTTTGCAGATACAATTATTATGAGGTTATTAGAGTGAATCCTAATACGATATGATTGGTATCCTTATTTGGAAATAGAGTTTTTGCAGATACAATTATTATGAGGTTATTAGAGTGAATCCTAATACGATATGACTGGTGTCCTTATAAGAGGAAAAAATTTAGACCTCAAGATACATGCAGGGAGATCTCTGTATGAAGATGAAGGCAGAGATCAAGGTGATGTTTCAGTTAGCCAAGGAGTACCAAAGATTGCCAGGATATCACTAAAAACTGCAGAACATGTGGAACAGATTTCTCTGCTATAGCCCCTAAAAGGGACCAACTTGTCTGTCACATGTTGATTTTAAAACTTCAGAACTGTGAGATGATAATTTCTCAGTTACTCAGTTGTGCCCCACTCTTCGCGGCCACATGGACTGTAGCCCACCAGGCTCCTCTGTCCATGGAATTTTCCAGGCAAGAATCCTGGAATGGGTTGCCATTTCCTGTTCCAGGGGATCTTCCCGACCCAGAGATTGAACTCACATCTCTTGTATCTCCTGCATTGGCAGGTAGTGCCACCTGGAATCCCAATTTCTGTTTAATCAACCTTATTGGTGTACTTTGTTTTAGCTGCCCCAGCAAACAAATGCAGTTACGCAGCCAGTAAATGGCATAGCAGAGGTTGAAAGACAGTTGGATTTCAGAGGCTGGGTACTTAACCGTTGTGCTATTTATTCTGATCATAACTTTATAATAAAAATTAAAAGTGGCTTTAGAGCCTGACAGAACCAGATACAATTCCTGACTAAAATTTCTGTATGCTGTGTGTCTTTGGGCAAGTTCCTCAACCTCTCTGAGCCTTGCTTCCCACTTGTATAAAGTAGGGATTCCAAGATAGCCATTTTATAAGGATGTGAGAAGGTGAAGATGATATACAAATAAAAGAGGATCTATAATATAAGAAACAAAGAAGCCCATGGCACACAGGAAATGTTCAATGGCTGCTAGTAATTTTTATCTGCTTACGTATCCTCAGACTGTTTTTATTAGTGTTTGTAATCTCACAACAGGGGCTTCCCGGGGTCACAGAGGTAAAGAATCTGCCTGCCAATGCAGGAGACCCAAGTGACATGGGTTCAATCCCTGGGTCGAGAAGATCCCCTGGAATAGGAAATGGCAACCCACTCCAGTATTCTTGCTTGGAAAATTTCAGAGATAGAAGCTTGGTGGGCTACAACCCAAAGGATCACAAAGAGTTGGACACCAATGAGCACAATCTCACAAGAAGCCATTTTGTTCTTACAATGACTATTTTGTAGCCACTCTGCAGACAGGCTCTTAGAGGCTCTTCCCCAGCACAGGTCACCTTATATACACAAGGTCTACTTATATACACAGGCCTCCTTATATGCACAAGATTACCAGCCACATTGGATGAGGACCTACCCTAATGACCTCATCTTAGCTAATTACATTAGCTTTTTTGGTTCTCGATGCTCTTGTTGGAGGAGGTCATGGAGAAGATGTGACCATTGGTCGATTCTCTAGCAGGAGGGTAATTGGAGGCTGCTCACCCCTCCCGTCCTTGAAATGTACATTACGCCCACTCTTCTCACACTGGGAGTTGGTTCAAGGTTGTGGCTTTGAGAGAGTAGCGTGTTGTTCTGATTGTCTGGATGGGATATATGGGATATAAGACTAAGCCCTGTAAAGTCCTCTATAAACTGTTGAGACTCTGGTGGGTGGATGCTGAGATCTACTTGTCTTGCAGGGCCCGAGACACACTTCCTAGGTTCCCTGGCTTGTTAGTAAACCTGCCCCCTTCCAGTCTGGAATGGCTGCCTCCTTCTTCCATCTCTCCATGCCCTCCATGTACATGGCAGCTTTCATAGGAAACTCCTGAAGTTTCTAACCTGTGGCCACATCTAGTGGAAGATTCTCTGCTGCTTGCAAGTGAGGCATGGTGAAAACTGCTTGCTCATTTGATTTGCCCTGTTTATTGTTTAGGGTTTATCATCCAAGGAGGAGGTGAGAGACTTAGATGGAGAATTTAGAGAACTTCCTTCTGGCTGTGTCCGGGGGCCTGAGAGAGTAAGGGGAAACTCTGAGGAGTGGGGCAAGGGGATACCACACTTACAGGGAGAACCCTTGGATGGTCTGTAAAAGATCTTTCAGAGAGTGCTTTCACTGCCTTGTCTGTTGTGTTTAGTTGCTAAGTTGTGTTTGACTCTTCGTGATGCTATGGACTGTGGCCTGCCAGCCCCCTCTGTCCGTAGCATTTCCCAGGCAAGAATACTGGAGTGAGTTGCATTTCCTTCTCCAGGGGATCTTCCTGCCCAGGGATTGTACCCATGTCTCCTGCATTGGCAGGCAGAATCTTTACTGCTGAGCCTCCAGGGAAGCCCGCCTTGTCTGTTTGTGGTCAAATCAGGATCCTCTTATATGCTGATTTCCACCTAGGTTCCAGTTTGTATTCTTGAGACTAGAGGAAACGCATTCATTTGGGCTAAGACAAAGTTCTGCCTTCCCATCTCCGTTATGAATTCCTGGCTGGGATTCTCTCAATGATGTCTTTTTCAACTGGGCAGCCAGCAAGGAGCAAGGCATTGACAGAACCTGTTCTGGGATCCAGGATGGTAGGATTTTTTCTTTCTCTTCTGAATATAATTTAGCTGCAAGGGTCTTAGTTGCAGCATGTGAAATCTAGTTCCCTGACCAGGGAATTGAACCCAGGCCTCCTGCATTAGGAGTGTGGAGTCTTAGCCACTAGCCCACCAAGGAAGTCCCCAGGATGGTAAGTTTTGATAGGGGTCCAGAGTGTGGACAGTGACAAGAGTCAAAATAGGGGATATTATTTATGGAATTATGGCCGTAGGCATCGGTGGCAGGAAGGTCCTCAGTACCTAATGCAGGAAATGTGCCAGAGAAGAGGCAGACAGGCGCATAAAGGGAGAACAGCAGCAACAAACTTGTCAGAGGCCAACAGACCCTGGTTCGAATCTCAGTCCTGCCACTTAGAAGCTGTGTGATCTTGAGAAAGATACTGAACCTCTCTGAGCCTTAGCTTTCTAATATTTTTAAATGGAATTAGCAATAGTTACCTTATAGATTAGTTGTCAGTGTTAAACAAGAACATGCGAGTAATAATACAGCTGTTTTGGAGATGTAGAGAGCCTAGCAGGACCCTGGGTTCAAAGTGGGTGCTCAGTAAATGGGGGTGAGAAATGAGGTTGGTGCTCTGCCCAGGTCCACTTGGATCCCATTTTTGCATGACCCCCAGCTTTAGTTTGCTTTCACTTCCTGCAGCTCACATCTGCTGATCTCTTGGAGGGACCTACGCTCTTAGCTTAGGGAGTCTGAAAAGGGAGGTATAGGGCTATCTATGTGTCCAGAAGGCAGCCTTAAACCAAAGACTGGAGGCCCAGTGACACCAGGCCTAAGCCCCCTTTGTGGGTTTCTGCACTTACTTAAATCTCTCTCCTGCCCTTCCCTGCCCTTCCTCTCTTTTTCTGTTTTTTTTTTTTTTTTCCTGGGAACATCTCTTTAATGAATCCCTTGTATATGAACTCTGCGTCTGGAGACCTCAATCTAAGAACCACAACCCTTGTCTTGTTATATTCTAGTCTGAGTTTGGGGCCTCTGAAAATCACCAAGCCAACAAACAGGAAAACCATACTGAATTCCTTTTTTGCATAAGAGATAAAGACAAATGTACTATAAGTAAGTAAGTAAGTAAGTAAGTGTTAGTCACTCAGTCGTGCCTGACTCTTTGCGACCCCATGGACTGTGTCCTGTGTCCGTGAGATTTTCCATCCAAGGATACTGGAGTGTGTTGCCATTTCCTTCTCCAGGGGATCTTCCCAATCCAGGGATCGAACCTGGGTCTCCTGCATTGCAGGCAGTTTCTTTACCGACTGAGCTACAAAGACAAAGTTATTGTAGCTAAGGTCTTTAATGCAAGACAAAAGAAATGCCACAGAGGTCATTTGGGGGAGAGATGGGATCAAGGTTCCATTTGGCTTTTATTTTAAAGATGTATTTATTTTTTGGCTGTGGTGGGTATTCATTGCTGCACTCGGGCTTTCTCTAGTTGTGGTGAATGGGGGGTATTTTCTAGTTGAGGTGCAGGGGCTTCTCATTGCACTGGCTTCTTTTGTGAAGCACAGACTCATGGTACACAGGCTTCAGTAGTTGTAGCATGCCTGTTCAGTAAACCTGTGTGGTGCACAGGTTTGTTTGCTCGGTGGCATGTGAAATCTTCCCCAACCAGGGATTGAACCTGTCTCCCCTGCATTGGCAGGTGGACTCTTACCCACTGTACCACAAAGGAAGCCCTAATTGAGGTTTCAAATCAAAGGTTTATGTCATTCTAAAGGGCGATGGACTTTGTTTACTACTTGGAAAGATGGGATGTTTGAGAGAATGGCAGTGCTGCCTTCCTGAACGGTAAGTTTTATTCTTTTGGGTGGCAGTTCACTTTATCAGTTAAGGCTATGCATGGTCTCAGTTGCAGAAATTTTCCATGGAAAAGGAAAGACAGAAAAACCATATATTTAGGTGCTATCTACATGATTGGTTTATTTTTTCTCTTCCACACCTGGGGACATTTACTGAAGAGATGTTTATAAGCAAATAAGCACAGAACAGCCATTTAACCTGTTCAGTATCTTAAATCTCAGCCCTTTTTAGGTCAGTGGTTGTCAACCTTGGCTGTACCTGGGAAGCTTTAAAAAATATTGGTGTCCAAGTACATCTTAGAGATTCTGATGATATGGATCTGGGGTATAACCTGGGCACTTGAGCATAGACTGTTTTTGTTTATTGCTGTTATTATTGTCAGGTTTATTGCAGCTTAATTTTTGGTGAACAGTTCCATATGTACTAACGAACACATTTGTCATGTAAACAACACTCAGACAAGATATAGATTTTCCCCACTCCCCAAACTTCCTTCATGCCCATTTATAATCAAATCTTCACTTACCATCCCCCCACCTGCCACACACCCAGCCCTTAGCAAACTCTGGTCTATTTTCCGTGCCTATAGTTTTGCCTTTTCCAGTGTACCATTAAAATGGATATAGCCCTTTGAGTCACCTTCTTTAACTTGGTTGCTTTCAGTTTTCAGCAATCGTAAGTAAAGCCACTATACAATCTTAGGTATAGGTTTTGTGTGAACATAACCTTTTATTTCTCTTGAATAATATCTGGGAGTGGGACCTTTGGGTTTTGTAGGTATATACTTAACTTTACAAAAAATTGCAAAGTTGTTTTCCTAAGTCTGTACCATTTAGCATTTCTAACAAAAGCAAATGAGAACATGTTAGGTGTTTGTTTTTTTTATAAAGCAATACTAATGGGTTCATTTTATTATTTCATTGTGTCTTTAATTTGAATTTACGTAATGAAAATGAATTTGAGTATCTTTATAAGCTTATTTGCTCCCTATGTAACTTCTTTGGGGGAAAGTACTGCTGAAATCTTTGACCATTTCTCTAGGGCACAGGGGCTCAGTAGTTGTGGTACACAGGTTTAGTTGCTCTGCAGCATGTGGAGTCTTCCTGGACCAGGGATTGAACTCGTGTCCCTGGCACTGGCAGGTCAATTCGTATCCACTGTGCCACCAGGCAAGTCCCACTGATTGATTTTTGAAGGGTGAACTAACTTTGCATTCCAAAGATCATATTCCTGGGATACCTCATTCATTCATTCATTCCTGATTTTTTTTTATCATTCTATAACTTCTAGATCTCATTTGCTATTTTTTGAGGATATTTGCATCTGTATTTACTGTGGACATTGGTCCAGAGCTGCACTATACAGTGCAGTAATTTCTAGACACTGGGCTATATAAATTTAAATATAAATAGATTAAATTCTTACATAAAATTAAACATTTATTTCCTAAGTTACACTAGTTATATTTCAAGTGCTCAATAGCCCCATGTGGCTCGGGGCTACCATATTGGATAGTGCAGATATTGCCCCCAAGGCAGAAAGTTCTATTGGACAGTACAGTTTTAGAGTTTTCTTCTTTCTTTTTTTTCTAATTTCTTTGTCTGATTTGATACAGTTTGATGGTTGCCCAGTGCATGAGTTGAAAAGTCTTTCCTTCTTTCCTATTTTCCCGAAGAACCTGTGTAGACCTGTTTGTAGAAGAACTGTGGTCTATCTTGGGGAATGTTCCATGTATACTTAAAAAAAAAATGCATACTCTGTTGTTGGGTAGAATGTTTTATGAATGTCAAATTAGGTCAGGTTGTTGATAGTCTTGTCCAAGACTACTATATCCATACTTGATTTCTTCCTACTTTTCCTATCAAGTAGCTCTGAGACATGAATTTGAGCAAACTCTGGGAGACAGTGGAGGACAGAGCCTGGAGTGCTACAGTCCATAAGGTCTCAAAGAGTGGGACACGACTTAGTGACTGAACAACAACAGCATGAAGCAGCACGTGTATTTTTGCATTTATCCATTTCTTCTTTCAGACTTACCAGTTTTTCCTTCGGATATTTAGAAACTCTTTTGTTATTTGTGTATGCATTTAGGATCCTTGTGACAATGGTAAACAGATCGCTGTAGTATTGTATGACTTGTTTCATGCCCCTGCCTCAGGGGCAGAAGATACTTTTGCCTTTTCTCTTGCTGCAGCAGGTCTCTACCTGTGGCTTTGGATTTACTGCTCTACTTCCATCATCTTGTGGAGAAGGAAATGGCAACCCACTCCAGTACTCTTGCCGAGGAGCCTGGTGGGCTACAGTCCATGGGGTCGTAAAGAGTCGGACACGACTGAGTGACTTCACTTTCCATCATCTTGAGGATTTCTTTCTTAAATATTTGTCTGGCTGCATTGGGTCTTAGTTGTAGCACCCAGGATATTTTCGTTGTGGCACATGGGCTTCTTCTCTGCAGTTGTGGCAGTCCAGTTCAGTAGTTGCAGCACAGGCTTAGTTGCCTCGAGACTGGTAGGATCTTAGTTCCCCCACCAGGGATCAAACCCACATCCTCTGCATTGGAAGGCAGATTCTTAACCAGTGGACCACCAGAGAAGTCCTCATCTTGAGGTTTGCATTCTGTTGGGCAGAAGGGTCTCAGTGAAGGCTTTTGCATTTACTCTAGCAGAACAATAGGGCTATACCATCAAGGAAGACCTTTACAGTATCGCACCCTTTATTTGATCTTTCTCTCAAGCACCCTCCAATGGTCAATGGAGAAGAGCTTGGGGATGTGTACAAGCTTCCCTCATGCCTATGACTCTCAGGGATTCAATAATCGTATGCTAGCCCACACTCAGCAGTGGCCACAGGACTGGAAAAAGTCATTGTTCATTCCAATCCCAAGGAAAGACAATGCCAAAGAATGTTCAAACTACTGCGCAGTCACACTCATCTCATATACTAGCAAAGTAATGCTCAACATTCTTCAAGCAAGACTTCAACAGTACATGAACCAAGAACTTCCAGATGTTCAAGCTGGATTTAGAAAAGGCAGAGGAACCAGAGATCAAATTGCCAACATCCATTGGATCATTGAAAAAGCAAGAGAGTTCCAGAAAAACATCTACTTCTGCTTTATTGACTATGCCAAAGCCTTTGACTGTGTGGATCACAACAAAGTGTGGCAAATTCTGAAAGAGATGGGAATACCAGACCACCTGACCTGCCTCCTGAGAAATCTGTATGCAGGTCAAGAAGCAATAATTAGAACTGAACGTGGAACAACAGACTGGTTCCAAATTGGGAAAGGAGTACGTCAAGGCTGTATATTGTCACCCTACTTATTTAACTTCTATGCAGAGTATATCATGCGAAGTGCTAGGCTGGATAAAGCACAAAGTAGAATCAAGATTGCAGGGAGAAATAGCAATAATCTCAGATATGCAGATGACACCACACTTATGGCAGAAAGCGGAAGAGGAACTGAAGAGCCTGTTGATAAAAGTTAAAGAGGAGAGTGAAAAAGTTGGCTTAAAACTCAACATTCAGAAAATGAAGATCATGGCATCTGGTCCCATCACTTCATGACAGATAGATAGGGAAACAATGGAAACAGTGAGAGACTTTATTTTCTTGGGCTCCAAAATTACTGCAGATAGTGAGTGCAGCTATGAAATGAAAAGACGCTTGCTCCTTGGAAGAAAAGCTATGACCAACCTAGACAGCGTATTGAAAAGCAGAGACATTACTTTGCCAACAAAGGTCCATTTAGTCGAAGCTATGGTTTTCCCAGGAGTCATGTATGAATGTGAGAGTTAGACCATAAAGAAAGCTGAGCACTGAAGAACTGATGGTTTTGAACTGTGATGTTGGGAGAAGACTCTTGGAGAAGACTCTTGCGAGTCCCTTGGACAGCAAGGAGATTAAACCAGTCCATCCTAAAGGAAATCAGTCCTGAATATTCACTGGAAAGTCTGATGCTGAAGCTGAACCTCCAATACTTTGGCCACCTGATGGGAAGAGCCGACTCATTGGAAAAGACCCTGATGCTGGGAAAGATTGAAGTCTAAGGAAAAGGGGACAACAGAGGATTAGATGGTTGGATGGCGCCACTGACTCAATGTACATGAGTTTGAGCAAGCTCGGGATGTTGATGATGGACAGGGAAGCCTGATGTGCTGCAGTCCATGGGGTTGCAAAGAATTGGACGTGATTTAGTGACTGAACTGAACTGAGCCCAAACTTGGCCTCCAGAAAATTAAAAAAAAATGTATCTGAGTTCGTCTTACTTGCATGCCTGGTGTCTCTACATTCCATACTTTGCACAGATGATCCTTGGAGGTGCCTTTCTGTAAAGTTCAAGCTACTTGCTTCCCTGTGACCTCAACTTCTAGGTGCGTTGAAGAAACATCATGGTTTTGAAGTTTTTCCTGCCTTTTTCTTGTTGGACTTCTTCCTTGGATGGGAGTGAAGCTCCTTCCAGCTTTCTACATCCTGGAAAACTCTATATGGTTGATAATTTATTTTTTTTTCTACAGGCGTGCTTGCAAACTCCCAATGTAGAAGAGGTCACCTCAGCATTATATGAAAAGTAAAGTTACTTTAATTAAAAAAGGAAAGGATTTTAGTGTGGTGATGAATGCTAGGAAGGACTGATCGGTGCCCTTAAATGCTGCATAACTTAAAAACAGTATTTTGCAAGCCAGGTTTTATCCCAGGGCAAAATTTTAGAGGTAACTTAATAATCCATAAAGCAGGCTTATTCAAAAAGTGCTGGTATCTTCCCCTGGCATGCAATTTTCCTATAATCCTATAGCTCTTGCAAAAGGCATTGTTCTACTAGGTGGTATCTGTCTGTCCTTTGCATGGCAAATCCTCAGGTATAACTTTTTACATAGTACACCCCCTTTCAATAATTGAACCTCATATTCAGAGTGCTGTACTTTCGAAGGGTATAGAGATCATAGGGAAAGAGGATTAATATTTAGGCAAGGCTCAGAAAGAGGGAGAACACAGGAGTTACAGAGAGGAATGGATTGCTTAATAAGGATTTAAAAAGAAAGCTTTTACTTTATTCAGAGTTGTTAACTCGAGTCAGGACACACGAAGCAAAGGCATTGTTTCTAGGAAAGAGTTTGTGTTTCTGAGACTTCAGATCCATTCAGGTCTCCGTGATGGCACCAATGCCATTGACTAATGAATTTAATTTTTCTTAAAGAATGCTGGCTCTGGGAAAGTCCAGTGGCATATACTAGAAGGAGTATTCAGGAAGTCTTCAGAGGCACAGTCCCATCACAGGCTGTGAATGGTGTCCCTGAGACGATACTTGGTTTAGACACAGGTATATTTTGGGGGGATTTTTTAAAATTTAATTTTCAATTAATTTTTACTGAAGTATAATTTCTTTATAATGTTGTATTAGTTTCTGTGTATTGTGCTGTGCTGTGCTTAGTCACTCAGTCGTGTCTGACTCTTTGCGACCCCATGAACTACAGCCCACCAGGCTCCTCTGTCCATGGAATTCTCCAGGCAAGAATACTGGAGTGGGTTGCCATTTCCTTCTCCAGAGGATCTTCCCAACCCAGGGATAGAGCCCAGGTCTCCTGTGTTTCAGGCAGATTCTTTACCATCTGAGCCACCAGGGAAGCCTGTGTTAGTTTCTACTGTATAGTAAAACGAATCACCCATACATATATATAAATCCCCTCCCTTTTGGACTTCTTTCCCATTCAGGTCACCCCAGTGCGTTGTTGAGTTCCCTATTCTATACAGTATGTATACACTATTGATCGGAGAAGGCAATGGCACCCCACTCCAGTACTCTTGCCTGGAAAATCCCATGGATGGAGGAGCCTGGTAGGCTGCAGTCCATGGGGTCGCTAAGAGTCGGACACGACTGAGCGACTTCACTTTCACTTTTCACTTTCATGCATTGGAGAAGGAAATGGCAACCCACTCCAGTGTTCTTGCCTGGAGAATCCCAGGGATGGCGGAGCCTGGTGGGCTGCTGTCTATGGGGTCGCACAGAGTTGGACACGACTGAGGTGACTTAGCAGCAGCATACACTATTGATACTATATGTATAACAGATAGGGCTTCCTTGGTAGCTCAGCTGGTAAAGAATCTGCCTGCAATGCAGGAGACCCCGGTTCAATTCCTGGGTCAGGAAGACATGCTGGGGAAGGGATAGACTACCCACTCTAATATTCTTGGACTTCCCTGGTGGTTCAGATAGTAAAGAATCTGCCTGCAATGTGTAAGACCAGTGTTCGATCCTTGGGTTGGGAAGATTCCCCTGGAGAAGGGAATGGCTTTCTTCTCCAGTATTCTGGCCTGAATACTGGACAGAGGAGCCTGGTGGGCTACAGTCCTTGGGGCAGATAACTAATCACACCTATGTTTTAATGCTGGTTTTTCTTCTGAGTGGCCTTGGGTAAGTTACTTCACCTCTCTGACTCTCAGTTTACCCCTCAGTGACAAGGAGCTGAGAATCCTTATGTCTTAGTGTTACTTGGTAGATGAAGTGATAAAATCTGTAGTGCATCTACCACAAGGCCTGATGCTCAGGAAATGCTCAGTCAGTATAAGTTCACCTCTCCTTTTCCCCTTTCTGGGAGCTGTTCAAAGAAGGGGACATGAACTTGTCCTGTGACAAGCCCTGTCCTGTAGGATCTTGGTTTTACAGAGTACACAATTTTACATTTGTGCCTTGAGAAACCTGGAGGCATCTTTGCTGAATGGGTTGAGGTTTGCACTTGTGCTCTATGGTGACTTAGTTGTATGGATATGGTTATATAAAATATTAATAATTGTTTTCATTCTGCAATTTGGAAATCAGAGCAGTTGTCCCCTTGGCTCACTGTTGGACTGAACCTATCCCTTGGTGAGGTGTGTATAACTGGGGTCAGAAATTGCCAAGGGCTTGAGTCTTCTGCTTGAAAGTTGATTAAATTAGCTAAGACTGTCTGGGTCAGACTGATCTAGGTTTGAATCATGGCTTTGCCAGTTCTTAGCAGCAGAATCCAAAGCAAATTCCTGTTCCTCTCTAAGTCTTAATGTTCTTGGTGACAAACTGGGAGAGGGATGCAATGTCTACTTCATAGGTTGAGATAATCAATGAGGTCAGGCATATCATGCACTCACAAATGTTATATAAACAATTTAGTGCCTGTTTACCATTTACCATGCTTAGCAGTGGGTTAAGCACTTTAATGGGGCTTCCCTGGTGGCTCAGATGGTAAAGAATGTGCCTGCAGTGCAGGAGACACAGATCAATCCCTGGGTCAGGAAGCTCCCTTGGAGAAGGGAATGGCTGCCCACTCCAGTATTCTTGCCTGGAAAATCTCATGGACAGAGGAGCCTGTCACTTTATATATGGATTATATAGTTTAGTTACCATTACAACTCTGTAAAGTAGGCGATGTTAGTATTCCCATTTTACAGAGGAGGAGGCTGAGGTAAGTTACTTAGTCAAGATGTGGTGGTGATGGGTTGTGAACCCATGTCCATACTCAACCCCGTTACTGTGCCCCCCTCCATGTTCTTTGGCTTCTGCTTCTCCCCAAACCACTGTGGAATTTAGAAATAAGTTCTGATATTTGGTGACATATTAGTAGATGACATGCCTAATATTGCCTTCTGAAAAGAGGTTTTGGAGCATTGCAGCTACTCTCAGAGTAGTGAAAGTAGCAGAAGATATTTCGGGGGACAACCTCCTGATATGGTAAGTTTTAATTCCTTGGTTTATCAGGCATTTGAAGCCTTAGGTTGGTAAGGTATACTTATGGGCAGGGCAAAGACTCTGAGGGCTAAACAGACTGGGCAGACAACAGTGTCATGCTTCCCGCAGGCCAAGGGAAAGAGTGATTTTTTAGGTGAGCAGAATGACCAGCAGGAACTCTGTCTGAAGCCTTACCTCTTTAAAAACATGTCTGAAGTTTATTTTTTTTAGATCAATCTTGTTAAATGGAAGGGGGTGTTCCCTAGTTGGTAAAATAATATTGTGCGTTGAATCAGAAGCGTCTGTGCTTGGCAGATAGTCTACAAAGGAGAGATGACATTTTGTCCTGATTTTTTTTTTACCATTTTCCATCAGGTCCCAGTTAACACACAGCTGGTGCTGTGACGTGCAGTGACAAATTAACTTCCTTTGGAGGTTCCTTCACCCTCCAAAGGACTGTCTCCTAGAGAAGGTACCTCAAGAATGGTTTCTCTGTACAGGAATGATTCTAGGAGTTGTAATTTATGAATGCATTTTTGAGGGACTCCATATTTTCTCCAAAACTATGTTAATGCACTAGAGTACTTCATTTCAGTATGCTGGGCATTGAATACAGTGATAGCACCTGATCCACAATTAGAAAGGTAGTCTTTGTGATACAGAATCACTTATAGTCTTTCTTAAGTCTCATTTAGACCTATGTTACCCATGTTACAAAGCCAGGTTAATGATGCAGAGGTAACATCAGAAGTCCTTTACATGAAATTCCTTTCTTTGTAAAAAAAACTGAGTTGATGACCAAAGCTTTAACTGTCTTAAATAATTGATCCACCATACAAAGAAATGTCACAGAAGCTTCCCAGAGAAATGGGCTTCCCAGGAGAAAGCATTAAACCCTTACTGTTTTTCCTTAGTATATACACTCCTGACTCTCACAGATTATTGTTGATAGTTAAGCAGAAACAATAAAATTGTTCACAGTCCTCTCAAATGTGTAGCCATAAACACAATGATCACTATTTATTTCACATACATCTTAGTCTAACTATGTACATCATCTAGAATATTTGCATCTCTGAAAAAATAGATATAATTTACTCCACTTTATAAATTAGGAAAAGGAGGCTAAAGTAAGGAGAGTTAAGTAAATTGCTTAATATCATGTAGCTAGGATGTTGTGGAACCAGATCGGACTTAGTCTGAATTACTTCAAAGCTTCTACCCATTCTATTACTTTGTAGCCACTAGAGGGTATCATGAAGGAAAAGATTCAGTTCTTTTCTTTGAATACCTTACGTGTAGCTAAAGAGCTAAGACAAAACCATCACAATAAAAGGCTGAGAACTTATTTTGTGTCAGGGATTCTGCTCAGCTTTATGTAGAGAATTTCTTATTTAACTATCTCAGCAACCCCATGAAGTACATAGTACAACTGTCCCAAATTGACAAATGATGGCAAATAGCTTCCTTGATATGGTGGATTGGATCTGAGCTTCAAAGACAAGCAGTCTGACTCCAGAGTCTATTCTTTAAACTACCATCACTCCCCAGGACTGTTGATTTGGGACATAGATGGTTCAGAAGACAATTTAGTTGAAGTCAGGCTAAGTGAGGGTTCAACAGTAACTGCAGTTAGGGAGCTGAGGGTCAAGACAGTGATGGGGTAAGTTGTCCATGGCAGTAGACCTTTCAGAACCATGGACAGCCACCTGAAAAACGAGGTTATAGTTTGTCTAAGTCAGGTAAAGCCTTTATCTTCAAACAAGGTTAATGTCTCCTATCCACTATTTTTATTATTAATTGACCTTCATTCACTTGTTGCTTGGCTCAGCGCCTCAGAATTCATGGAATCATTCTCAATACCCTCAAGAACTCTTGATGTCTATATTGATGTAATTTGACCTTCCACTGATGTATAGAACATAGAGCAGGGTCGTGGAGGAGGAGTAGTGATGAGTGTACGGGAATGGGAGAATTCTCAGCCCTCTTAATCCATTGGTTTGTCCTCTAACCATCCATTTTCCTTTATCCTTTAGGATAATATTAAAACTAAGCCCAGGACCCTGACAGTAAATGTGAACAATTTAAAGCAGTTGAGTTGCAGAATACAGGCAATGTCACAAAGAAGTTCATGATTAATTGCTGACTGGAAGGTACAGTTAAATGCCACTGGAGGGTGAAATCATTGTAAGCTGCAGTGGTCTCAGGAGACAATGGAAGGTTGTATTCGTCTGAGTGTAGATAAGGAGCGGGTATTTCAGAAAAAAGTAAAGAGCACAGAAAAAAAATACAGAGGTAGGGAGCTATCAAATGTCTAGTGGGGAATAAACAGGCTGACTTTTTTTTCCTGGAGACTCATATTCGTGAATGACCAGACTTGAGTCTTATTTGTATGTATGTACACAAAATGTGAGCAGAATGAAAAAGCATCAGATATGCTTTCAAGCCGCTGGGTGCTGGTGTGGATACAGAAGGGCTCATGCACCTCTTTAGCCAGACAGCTCTATTAGCACTGTATTTCTGATATAATTATAAAACATCATTGGAGACAAGCTGTGCTGTAGCATTTCTCCCCAAGCATCCAGGGGACCTAGAGAAGCTGGATTGTCATTTGCAGGAGACAAATGACAATGATCCCCTGAGATGTAATGTGCAGAAAAATTGCAATCCTATTATGAGACTGTCATTGTAAAGGTTTCTTCTTGTTCCCAGCTCAGACAGAGGAGGGAGACAAGGTACCATGTTAACAAGAGGAAAGAGATCTTAACCAGAGTACAGAAACATCCCTGCCATTTCAGAAAAACAATTCTTTGGGATTGAGTAAATTTACATGCTTCAGGGAAAAAATGTTTTGATGTATAAGAGAAAGAATATGGCTTAACAGCTAAAGTTTCTCTTCTGGTGTACCTGAGAAGCCTTGGTGATGAAATTTAATTTCCACTTTCTTTGAAGAGATCAGACACTCCATTGTGCCATGAAGGGTGTTCCCAAGTGGAATTGTGTCCATTTTTAAGAGATCCATTAGTTAGTAAGAAACATTGTCTTCAATTTTAAGGAGGAAAAAGAAGACCATGTTTTACTTGGCTTTTTGTGTTGTGTGATGAGAGACAGAGGGTCATGTTCATTCTCAAACCACTGGGAAATATGTGTAAGTATATTTGTGCACATGGAGATGCAAACTTTGATACCTAGTGTGGTGAATATTAAGATATTCATCCTTTACTAAGAGGTCATCCAGATTATTTCATGCCTAATGCCTTCTACCCAGTGAAGTACCAGCAAGGTATATAGGGAAGGACAGGAGCTTTGGCATTGGAGAGATTCAAATTCCAGCTCACTCACTTTCTAACAGCGGATCTTTGGCAAGTTAACTTTTCTGAGCCTCATTTTCTTCATCTGTGCCATGAGGTTACATATTCTCTGGGTGAAACATTTGTGATAGTGCCTGATGTATATCAAGTGCTCAAGAAATATCCATGACACATTCCCACATTACAATCAAAAGCAGTTATTTTGTTGCTTCCTTTGTGAGGCGGTGGACACTTCTTTTTGTCTTCCAGTATCTTTCCCCTCCTCTTCACTACTTAACAGTCTTCTGATTTTCCTTTGAAATAAAACCATCTATTCCCCCGTCTCAGTCCATGTGGCTTGGGTAGAGAGCTTTCTTTAGTGCAGAGGTAGATATACCTTCATCAGTCATAGTTTTCCTTGTTCCTGCCCACCTTGACTGGTTCCGGGATGGACATGTGACCCAATATGGGCCAATGAGACTTGATTCCAGTACTTTTGTGGATCTTTCTGGAAGGAGAAACTCTATTCTTCTGGTGGTTAAGAATGTATCAGATGGTTGCTCAAAAAGTTATACATAGAATGACAACATGACCCATCGATTCCATTCCCAGAAAAATACCAAAAGCAATTAAAAAGAGGTGTTCAAACAAAAGCTTATATATGAATTTCATAGCAGCATTATTCATAATAGCGCAAAGGGGAAAACAACTCAAATGTCCATCAACAGATGAATTAATAAATAAAATGGATAAAAATTCCATACAATGGAATATTATTCAGGCACGTAACGGAAGAAGTACTGATGCATGCTACACCATGGTCGAACCTTGAAAACATCAGTTAGTGACAGCTTTGTAGGCATCCACCTCCTGCTAAGAGAAAAAGGCTGATAACACTCTTAACACAAATGGAAGGAAAGTGTTTCCAGGGCCAGACAGCTCCATTCTCCCCTCAGAAATGAAGGTGACCTGCTCTTTGAATCCTAGGTTACATTTTTCTCTTTTCATGAGTTTATTGAATAAGACCAGCACCGATGCTGCTTTTTCCAGGAAGAATTCAAAGTTGGACTTAGTCACTCACTGTCATAGGGCAAAAATATTTTTGTAAATATCTGTTTCCTACAAAGATTAGGGGGCTATTGAGAGTAGCAACCATGTCTTATTCTTGTTTGTATCCCTCACCTGTAATGCCTACTATGGTGCCTGGCACTGTGTTTTCTCAATGAGTACTGAATTTGAAGAGAGAATTGGTCATAATTGTGTGTGAGAGTAACACGTAACTGATTTTAGATCTAGTTTTGTTGAACACTTAGCATGATTCCTTAAAGTATGCATTTTATTATATAAAGTATAGCCATATGTGTATCTACCTGTAATCTATGCCTATATCTACTTGACACATACATCTTCATCTACATCTGTACCAACACCTGTGTCTACATCTATGTCTGAGTAATACTACCTGAGAGAAACTGAAACCCTTCTCTGTCTATGAAACTCAATATACTGTTGAACCATCTCCCAAGAAAAAGAAATGCAAAACAATCAAAATGGCTGTCTGAGGAGGCCTTACAAATAGCTGTGAAAAGAAGAGAAGCAAAAAGCAAAGGAGAAAAGGAACGATATACCCATTTGAATGCAGAGTTCCAAAGAAGAGCAAAGAGAAATAAGAAAGCCTTCCTCAGTGATCAGTGCAAAGAAATAGAGGAAAACAATAGAATGGAAAAGACTAGAGATCTCTTCAAGAAAATGAGAGATACCAAGGGAACATTTCATGCAAAGATGGGCTCAATAAAGGACAGAAATGGTATGGACCTAACAGAAGCAGAAGTTATTAAGAAGAAGTGGCAAGAATACACAGAAGAACTGTACAAAAAAGATCTTCATGACCTAGATAATCACGATGATGTGATCACTCTTCTAGAGCCAGACATCCTGGAATGTGAAGTCAAGTGGGCCTTAGGAAGCATAACTATGAACAAAGCTAGTGGAGGTGATGGAATTCCAGTTGAGCTATTTCAAATCCTAAAAGATGATGCTGTGAAAGTGCTGCACTCAATATGCCAGCAAATTTGGAAAACTCAGCAGTGGCCACAGGACTGGAAAAGGTCAGTTTTCATTCCAGTCCCTAAGAAAGGCAATGCCAAAGAATGCTCAAACTACTGGACAATTGCACTCAGCTAGTAAAGTGATGCTCAAAATTCTCCAAGCCAGGCTTCAGCAAAACGAAGACTGTGAACTTCCAGATGTTCAAGCTGGATTTAGAAAAGGCAGAGGAACCAGAGATCAAATTGCCAGTATCCACTGGATCATCAAAAAAGCAAGAGAGTCCCAGAAAAACATCTATTTCTGCTTTATTGACTATGCCAAAGCCTTTGACTGTGTGGATCACAATAAGCTGTGGAAAATTCTGAAAGAGATGGAAATACCAGACTACCTCACCTGCCGCTTGAGAAACCTGTATGCAGGTCAGGAAGCAACAGTTAGAACTGGACACTGAGCAACATCCTGGTTCCAAATAGGAAAAGGAGTACGCCAAGGCTGTATATTGTCACCCTGCTTATTTAACTTACATGCAGAGTACATCATGATCAACACTGGGCTGGATGAAGCGCAAGCTGGAATCAAGATTGCTGGAAGAAATATCAATAACCTCAAATGTGCAGATGACACCACCCTTATGGCAGAAAGTGAAGAAGAACTAAACAGCCTCTTGATGAAAGTGAAAGAGGAGAGTGAAAAAGTTGGCTTAAAGCTCAACATTCAGAAAACTAAGATCATGGCATCTGGTCCCATCACTTCATGGCAAATAGATGGGAAAACAGTGGAAACAATGAGTGACTTTATTTTCTTGGGCTGCAAAATCACTGCAGATGGTGACTGCAGCCATGAAATTAAAAGACGCTTACTCCTTGGAAGGAAAATTATGACCAACCTAGACAGCATATTAAAAAGCAGAGACATTACTTTGCCAGCAAAGGTCTGTCTAGTCAAGGCTATGGTTTTTCTAGTAGTTATATATGGATGTGAGAATTGAACTATAAAAAAAGCTGAGTGCCGAAGAATTGATGCTTTTGAAATGTGGTGTTGGAGAAGACTCTTGAGAGTCCCTTGGACAGCAAGGAGATCCAACCAGTCCATTCTAAAGGAGATCAGTCCTGGTGTTCACTGGAAGGACTGATGTTGGAGCTGAAACTCCAATACTTTGGCCACTTAATGCGAAGAGCTGACTCATTTGAAAAGACCCTGATGCTGGCTAAGATTGAACGCAGGAGGAAAAGGGGATGACAGGGGATGAGATGGTTGGATGGCATCACTGACTCAATGGACACGAGTTTGGGTAACCTCTGGGAGTTGGTGATGGACAGTGAGGCCTGGTGTGCTGCAATCCATGGGGTCACAAAGAGTCAGATATGACTGAGTGACTGAACTGAGCTGATACCGTTGAACTTGGTATGAATCACTGAACATACTGTCCTACATATCCTAAAGGTCTCTGAACTATTGTATTACCTTCTACAGTGGGACCTCCATCCCTGTCTTTAACTCAATGATAATCCTAATGATGAAGACAGTATCAGTTTCCAGTTGTTGAGAATTTGCTTTGAGCTGGCATTGCTATCACCCATATACTTTCATTCTTTCCACACAGCAGCCATTTATTTGAGCCAAGTTCTGTGATTATCCTCATTCTACTGATACACTGGAGGAGGCTGAGGGGGGCTCAGCCACGTGCCCAAGGTCACATATTGCATTTGAGGGAAGAATCATGTTTTCAACCCGTTTGACCTCCAATCCCACCTTCCTGACCAGCACAACCGCCAAATGGGAAATTCTGCCCTAGTTGGCCAATTCCCGCTTCCTGCCTGTCACCACCTCCCTCTGAGAGCTGAAGGGTCTAAGAACAGCATCTGAGGAGTCTATACTGCTGGTGCACCCTCTCTTTATGTATCTCTCTCTAGTTTCCTGGAAGGGGCTCAGTTTGGAACAGTTCTGATTTGGTAGCTGCATGAACCCCCTCGAGGGTGGGAGTGGTCTTTTTCTTGTCCCTGTCATTACCCATTATTTCTAGAGATGTGCCTGCATTATAATATGGATAATCACATAGGAAATGACATAGATACTACAAAACCTTGAGAATATGTTGCCAGTCACCAGCGTCTGTCATCATCTTGATAGCAATTTCAAATACATAAGCCCATTTTCCTTCCTAATTTCCAGAAATCAGGCTCAGGGAGACCTTGTCCTCATATTTCTGAGCCCTTTGGTGGAAGAAGAACCGAAGGAGGCACCTGGGCCACCCTGAGCTTATTTGGCTGCAAACCCATCCTTTGTCCTCCCCCTGCACACCATGGTTCCCAGACTCCCATGTCAGCAGAGTTACAGCTGAGTTTGGCCAATGGAAGGTGGTGATGGGAGATAGGCAGGCAAGAGGAAGAGATAAGCCTTGTTTTGGGTTGGCCAAAATTGGTGTTTGACTTCCCATAAGTTGGTACAGAAAAACTGGAATGAACAAACTGGTAAACTCAATATTTCTCTCTCCCTTTGCCTTTGAATGGCATCTCTGCAGCAGCGGTGTCTCCTCAGTGGCTCCAGGTCCTATGGGACAGAGCCCTTTTGTCCTGGACTTCAGTGACACCCGGTCTCCCTTGGTCCCTCATCCTGGTGATTGTGGTAGATTCCTGCTGTGTATTCATCTTTGGCAGGACCAAGACTAGGATGAAAGAGGTGAGGCTGAGTCTTGCAAATATGGGGTCAGATTCTGTCTTTATGTAAAATTTTGATATTTGCCTTATCATGGATTTTTCTGCATCAATCTAGACTTTAAAAAATTTTTTTAAAAATTATTGGAATATTATTGCTTTACAAGATTGTGTTAATTTCTGCTGTACAATGAAGTGAGTCAGCCATATTCATACAGATATCCCCTCCCTCTTGGACCTTCCTTCCACCACACCCCACCTCCTCACCCCACACCTCTAGGTCATCACAGAGCACCGAGCTCAGCTTCCTGTGCTTTAGAGCAGCTTCCCACTAGCTATTTATTTTACACATGGTAGTGTGTATGTCAATTCTAATCTCCCAATTCACTCCCCTCTCCCTGCCCCCGGGGCCACATGTCTGTTGTCTATGTCTACATCTCTATTCCTGTCTTGGAAATAGGTTCATCTGTACCATATTTCTAGATTCCACATGTATATGTTAGTATCCTTGACTTATGATGGAGTTACATCCAGATAAATCCATCATAAGTTGAAAACACTGTAAGTTGAAAATGCATTTGATACACCTGACCTGCTTAACATCATAGCTGAGCCTAGCCTACCTTAAATGAGCTCAGAACATTTACATTAGCCTATAAGGGGAGCAAAATCACTTAACACAAAGCCTATTTGATAACACAGTGTTGGATATCTCTTGTCATTTATATGACACTGAAAGTGAAAAGCAGAATGGTTGTCTGGGTACAGAACGGTTGTAAGAGTGTTGGCAGTTTACCTGGTGATCACATGATTAAGAGATGCTCTTGGCAGCTGCCCAGCACCATCAGAGGGCTGCATTACCTAGGGCCAGCCTGGGCAAAGATCAGAATCCAAAGTATGACGTATGATTTCTACTGAATGCATACCACTTTTCACACCATCGTAAGGTCAAAAAATTGAAGTCAAGCCACTGTTAAGTCAAGACTTGTTGTATTGCTCTTGTTTACTCGCTTAGTCGTGTCTGACTCTTTGTGTCACCAAAGACTGCAGCACGCCAGCCCCCTCTGTCCTCCACTGTCTCCCAGAGTTTGCTTAAATTCATGTTCATTGAGTTGGTTAGATGGTTCAGTTCAGTTCAGTTCAGTCGCTCAGTCGTGTCCGACTCTTTGCGACCCCATGAACTGCAGCACGCCAGGCCTCTCTGTCCATCACCAACTCCCGGAGTCCACCCAAACCCATGTCCGTCGAGTTGGTGATGCCATCCAACCATCTCATCCTCTGTCGTCCCCTTCTCCTCCCGCCCCCAATCCTACCCAGCATTAGGGTCTTTTCCAATGAGTCAACTCTTCGCATGAGGTGGCCAAAGTATTGGAGTTTCAGCTTCAACATCAGTCCTTCCAATGAACACCCAGGATTGATCTCTTTTAGGATGGATTGATTGGATCTCCTTGCAGTCTCATCCTCTGCTTCCCCTTCTCCTTTTGCCTTCAATCTTTCCTAGCATCAGGATCTTTTCCAGTAAGTTGGCTCTTTGCATCAGGTAGCCAAAACACTGGAACTTCAGCTTCAGCATTTGTCCTTCTGATGAATACTCAGGGTTGATTTCCTTTAGGATTGGCTGTTTTGATCTCCTTGCCGTCCAAGGGACTCTCAAGAGTCTTCTCCAGCACCACCATTCAGTACTCAACCTTCTTTTTAAAAAAAAAAAATTATTTTTAATTGAAGGATAATTGTTTTATAGAATTTCGTTTTCTGTCAGACATCAACAAAAATCAGCCATAGTTGCACCCATGGTCCAGCTCTCACATCTGAATATAACTACTGGAAAAACCATTGCTTTAACTGGACAGGCCTTTGTCGGCAAAGTTATGTCTCTGCCTTTTAATACTCTGTCTAGGTTTGTCATAGGTTTCCTTTCAAGGAGTGAGCATCTTAATTTCATTGCTGTGGTGACCATCTGCAATGATTCTGATAGTCAGTACTATATGTATTAAAGTCGGATTTCCACATTGTTCCATTTGGAATCTTGGTCTTTCGTCACCCGAACACCTAATTCCCAGCCTTAAATCCTTGCTGTTTAAAATAGTGAAGTGGTTTCTCTTCCCCAGTTAGACACTGATAGATTGCTTCACACTGATTTTGACTTACCTGTCTCCATGAGGTAGGGATTAGTATTATGTCCATTTTAAGTAGGAGGAGAGATGCTCTGAAACCTTTGGTTACCTGCTAGTGTCACTGAAGCTATGATGGGGCAGAAGTGGGTCTTGAACACAGGTCTGTGGGACTCCAGAATTCTCACTCTTAACCATTAAGCTCTATGGTTTTATTATATATATTTTCAAAGGATTCAACTAAGAACAAAAATCCCTTTTGATCAGGAAGAAACCTTTTGATAGTGGAGAATGCTCTTGAAAGGGTCTCTGTCTGGGCTCTTTCAGACTGGAAATTTACATGCAGAGAAGACAGCCGTGTGAGAACGGGTGATATTGGGATGAAGCCGGGCAGGTTTGTATTCTTCTCTGAGCTGATTTGTCTCAGTAAATCCCCAGAAAATATCACTCGTCTCATTTCCCTTCAATCCTTTTGTCTGAGTTTAAGTTGAAAACACGTTTCCCCCCTCTTTCTTTGTAAATTCTCTTGATTTTGGTTATGTAACCAGGCTAGGCAATTGCCTTTGCGAAACAAAAAGTCTCAAATGAATAGATATCAATGGTAATACCAGTAATTAACAGTTTCTCTCTGCAGAGCATGTCTGAAACTGCTTTTATTGATTTATTTTGACTCTCTTCCATATAGGACAATTTTTCAGCTCACACAAACATATGCTTATCTCCTTTTGGTTCCAGCCATTCTGGGCCCTCCTTTTGGTTCCTCAGGACAGCTCCCACAGTGGGGCAGATGAAACGGGGCTATGGTACCTCAAATGAACCTTGAAAGCTTAACAATGAGTGGGAAAGAGGGAGAACTCTTAATATGGAGTTTGATCTCTGTATTTTCTTTCTGATTTAAGGAGAACTTGGAGTTTCATGGAATTGTGTGTAGGGAGGGTACAGGGGGATGGGAGGAGTCATTCAGGCAAAGATAGGCGTCAAAGAGGAGGAAAATGGAAGAGGAAGAACCAGCTGCCAAGTTCCCCTGACTCAGGAGGCTCTGCTTCTCTGGGATCTAGCCCAGGGCTCCTGTTCTTTCCCCTCAATCAAGGGTATTAAAAGGGCACTTTGTTTGGATGGCTAGGTATGTCAAGGTTACTGCTTTTCCCCTAGAATTGAGTTCTTTTATTAACTTGAATGTAGAAAACTTAGATAACACAGAAGGAAAGGAGGAGAGGATGGGGAGGAAGCTAGTTTTACATATTTTCAAATATTTTGTGGTCCTTCATGGAGATATGTTCCACCCCCGCCCCCACCCCCAACAACTCTCTCTCTCCCACAGGCACCCACATGCACACGATATCTTTGAGATGCCACTGAACATGCCTATAGGACATAAGAGTTTTGAACATGTGACCTGTTTTTCAAAATTTTGATGTATCATGAACCCTTTTACGTGTCAATAATTATAGCTCTGTGTTATCATTTTTCAAGCCCGAATAGTATGCCATTCATTGTTGTTCAGTCGCTCAGTTGTGTCTGACTCTTGAGATACCATGGACTGCAGCAAGCCAGGCTTCCCTATCCTTTACTGTCTCCTAGAGTTTGTTCAAACTCATGTCTGTCTGTCTATCTATCCATCTAGCTATCTCCAATGGAATACTATTCAGCCTTGGAAAATATAATATATGTTATATATATTTCTAATATAATATGGGGCTTCCCTGGTGGTTCAGATGTAAAGTATCTGCCTGCAATGTGGGAGACCTGGGTTCGATCCCTGGGTTTGGAAGATCCCCTGGAGGAAGACATGGCGATCCATTCCAATATTCTTGCCTGGAGAATCCCCATGGACAGAGGAGCCTTGTGGGCTATAGTCCATGGGGTCTCAAAGAGTTGAACATGACTGAGTGACTAAGAATATAATATAATATAATGTAATATAAATATTTTTCATCCTGGCCTCTTTTACTTTCCCTATCTCCTTCTTTCCCTCCCCATCTCTCTCCATTTTTCCTGTATAATCATTCTGAAATAAACAACCTTAATCTTTCTTTATGAATCTGAAACATTTACTTAGAACAGATTCTTAACTGTACATTGTTGGCTCACAAGTGTGCCTATTTTGTTAAAAATATTAATTGGAGGATAATTGCTTCACAATGTTGTACTTGTTTGTGCTGTACAACAATGAGAATCAATCATAATTATATATAAATATCCTCTCCATCTTGAGCCTCCCTCCACCTTCCTGTCCCACCTACCTAGGTCATCACAGAGCACCAGGCTGGGCTTTCTGTGTTATATGGCAGCTACTTCAGTTCAGTTCAGTTCAGTCACTCAGTCCTATCCAACTCTTTGCAACCCAATGGGCTGCAGCCAGGATTCCCTGTCCATCACCAGCTCCAAGAACTAGCTTAAACTCATGTCCACCAAGTCGGTGATGCCATCCAACCATCTCATCCTCTGTTGTCCACTTCTCCTTCTGCCTTCAACCTTTCCCAGCATCAGGGTATTTTCCAATGAGTCAGTCCTTCACATCAAGTGGCCAAAGTATTGGAGCTTCAGCTTTAGCATCAGTCCTTCCAATATTCAGGACTAATTTCCTTTAGAACTGACTGGTTGGATCTCCTTGCTGTCCAGCAGACTCTCAAGAGTCTTCTCCAATACCACAGTTTAAAAGCATCAATTCTTCAGTGCTCGGCTTTCATTATAGTCCAACTCTCACATCCATACATGACCATTGGAAAAATCATAGCTTTGGCTAGACAGACCTTTGCGGCAAAGTAATGTCTCTGCTTTTTAATATGCTGTCTAGGTTGGTCATAACTTTCCTTCCAAGAAGCAAGTGTCTTTTCATCTCATGGCTGCAGTCACCATCTACAGTGATTTTGGAGCCCAAAAAAATAAAGTCAGCCACTGTTCCCACTGTTTCCCCATCTATTTCCCATGAAGTGATGGGACCAGATGCCATGATCTTAATTTTCTGAATGTTGAGCTTTAAGCCAACTTTTTCACTCTTCTGTTTCAGTTTCATCAAGAGGCTGTTTAGTTCTTCTTCACTTTCTGCCATAAGGGTGGTGTCATCTGCGTATCTGAAGTTATTGATATTTCTCCTGGCAGTCTTGATTCCAGCTTGTGCTTCATCCAGCGTGGCATTTTGCATGGTGTACTCTGCATAAAAGTTAAAAAAGCAGGGTGACAATATACAGCCTTGAAGTACTCCTTTCCCAATTTTGAACCAGTCTGTTGTTCCATGCATTCACTATTCTGTCCTCTGAGAAGAATATACTGATGCATACAGGAAGTATGGCAGTTTTTACCTTACAATTACATCATCTTATAAGGCTTCTCAGGAGGTATAGTATTTGCATTGAGGACTCTAGGATGGATATAAGTTAACAAGGCAAAACTCTGGGATGGATATAAGTTAACAAGGCAAAGAGGGGGTGGTGATGGCAAACATTGTGACAGAGGAACTCTCATGTGTAAGGAACATTTGGTAGGGAGTAAAAGACCTGCAAAGTGGCAGATGGAGCACAAAGAATAAAGGGCGAGGGTGTATCATTTAGGACTCTGAGGTTTATTATGAGGAAGTGGCTCATGTGATTGTGGAAACTCTAAAGTCCCCAGATTGTAGTCAGGAAGAAGGAAACCCAGGAGAGCCAATGTTTCATTATAAATCTAAAGGCAGAGGAAAAAAATGAAAAGAAAAACCATAAGACCAGAAGCGTTTGATCTTATTTGTGGGAGAAACAGCACTTTGGGGGGCTTCCCTGGTGGTTTGGACAGTAAAGAATCTGCTTGCGATGCAGGAGATCGAAGTTTGATTCCTGAGTTGGGAAGATGCCCTGGAGAAGGAATTGCCTACCTACTGCAGTATTCTTGCCTGGAGAATTCCTTGGACAGATGAACCTGCTGGGCTACAGTCCATGGGGTCACAAAGAGTCAAACAGGAATGAGCGACTAACTCTTTCACGTTCACTTTCTTCAGCCCTTTTGCTTTCTTGAGGTCTTCAACTGATTAGATGAGACCCTCTCACATCAGGGAGGGCAATCTGCTTTACTTAGTGTACTAATTGAAAAATTAATTTTGTCCCTAAACACCTGTACAGACACATCCAAGATAATATTTGACTAAATGTCTGGGCATCCTGTGGCCCAGTCAGTTTGACCCCCAAAATTAAGCATTATAGGAGGAACATGAAAGGAGGTTCAAGAAGTGGGCAGTAGGGGAGGGAATGTAGGTGGAAGGAGACCTGGACCATACAGGGCCTTGTGGACCACATAAGGGATTTTGGTTTTCCCTGTAAGAGATACTGGAAACTGTGTTTTTGTGTTGTGCTCAGTTGCTCAGTCACGTCTGATTCTGTATCTGCATGGACTGCAGCCTGCCAGGATCCTCTGTACATGGGATTTTCCAGGCAAGAATACTGGAGTGGGTTGTTGTTTCCTCCTCCAAGGGATCTTCCTAACCCAAGGATTGAACCTGCATCACTTGCATCTTTGCATTGGCAGGTGGATTATTTACCACTGTGCCACCTGGGTGGTTTTAGCAAGGCTGGAGATTCAGTGACATAGTCACAGTCACGATAACCCTATGAAGTGTGAGGGGAAGGCATTGCTGACATACATGACAGATGAAAAGACTAGACTACAACCTTTAAGTAGCTCACAGAGGCCCTCTCTCATTCCACAATATAAATTAGGATTCTTTTGTCCGTACTAGACTACTACTTGAGAGTTCACATATCTATAGATAACTTTTGCAAGGCGTTCTGCCAATACACGAATTCACCACATCGCCTTACTTCAATTTGGAATTGCTAAGGAGTTAATGTCCCCAGAAGCCACCCAATGGCAGATGAGGAGTTCGTGGGTAAATACAGCAGTCTGACAGCCCCACGAGCTATTTCAAATCCTGTGATGCTGTGAAAGATGATGCTGTGAAAGTGCTGCACTCAATATGCCAGCAAATTTGGAAAACAACAGTGGCCACAAAACTGGAAAAGGTCAGTTTTCATTCCAATCCCAAAGAAAGGCAATGCCAAAGAATGCTCAAACTACCGCACAATTGCACTCATCTCACACGCTAGTAAAGTAATGCTCAAAATTCTACAAGCCAGGCTTCAGCAATACCTGAACCATGAACTTCCAGATGTTCAAGCTAGATTTAGAAAAGGCAGAGGAACCAGAGATCAAATTGCCAACATCCGCTGGATCATTGAAAAAGCAAGAGGGTTCCAGAAACACATCTATTTCTGCTTTATTGACTATGCCAAAGCCTTTGACTGTGTGGATCACAATAAACTGTGGAAAATTCTGAAAGAGAGGGAATACCAGACCACCTGACCTGCCTGTTGAGAATTCTGTATGCAGGTCAGGAAGCTACAGTTAGAACTGGACATGGAACAACAGACTGGTTCCAAATAGGAAAAGAAGTATGTCAAGGCTATGTATTGTCACCCTGCTTATTTAACTTATATGCAGAGTACATCATGAGAAATGCTGGGCTGGAGGAAGCACAAGCTGGAATCAAGATTGCCAGGAGAAATATCAATAACCTGAGATATGCAGATGACACCACCCTTATGGCAGAAAGTGAAGAAGAACTAAAGAGCCTCTTGATGAAAGTGAAAGAGGAGAGTGAAAAAGTTGACGTAAAGCTCAACATGCAGAAAACTAAGATCATGGTATCCAGTCCCATCACTTCATGGCAAATAGATGGGCAAACAGTGGAAACAGTGGCTGACTTTATTTTTGGGGGCGCCAAAATCACTGCAGATGGTGATTGCAGCCATGAAATTAAAAGACGCTTACTCCTTGGAAGGAAAGTTATGACCAACCTAGACAGTATACTAAAAAGCAGAGACATTACTTTGTCAACAAAGGTCTGTCTAGTCAAGGCTATGATTTTTCCAGTGGTCATGTATGGATGTGAGAGTTGGACTATAAAGAAAGCTGAGTGCAGAAGAACTGATGCTTTTGAACTGTGGTGTTGGAGAAGACTCTTGAGAGTCCCTTGGACTGCAAGAAGATATAACTAGTCCATCCTAAAGGAGATCAGTCCTGGGTCTTCATTGGAAGGACTGATGTTGAAGCTGAAACTCCAATACTTTGGCCACCTGATGCGAAGAGCTGACTCTTTTGAAAAGACCATGATGCTGGGAAAGATTGAAGGCACAAGGAGAAGAGGATGACAGAGGATGAGATGGTTGGATGGCATCACTGACTCAATGGCATGGGTTTGGGTGGACTCCGGGAGTTGGTGATAGACAGGGAGGCGTGGTGTGCTGTGGTTCATGGGGTCGCAAAGAGCTGGACACGACTGAGCGACTGAACTGGACTGAACTGACAGTCCCACGCTATGAAATCAACCCAAGGTGCCTGCTCCCCAGTTCTCTCCCGGAGCTCCCAGTGGGTCTGTGCTCCCATTGCCCAGAGCAAGAATCTCTTGCACAACACAGTCTGTATTGGATGCTTCCTCTCTTCTTCACTACCCTGTTGGGCTTTTCTGAGATCACTTCCCCAACAAACAATTTACATGTAAGTCTTGTCTTAGGACCTGCTTCTTGGGGAGAAACCCAGCCAAAGGCAGGGACACTCCTCCAGGACAGTTTTGCTTCTGTGCACTTCTGTCACCAGCACTCAGGCTTTGTGGCTGGAGGTTTTAGTGATGAGCATGAGGCCACGGCACTCAACATTTTTTCCTCTTTCCCACTCATGAGTACAGAGCTGGTGTCAGGGAAGGGCCTCTGTAGACAGTGTGAGGAAATCTTGTGGGTGATGCATTTGTGATGCATTTCTGCGTAAGGCAGGATTTGACAGTGGGTACCTGCTGGCATGCCAGCAACAGCAATGACACCATGCCTGGGGCTGAAGGATTAATCACCAGCCTCTGCCTAGTCCAGGGTAGCATGCCTGCTATCTTTTTACCTCTGACTCCTCTGCTACCCAGCGGATCCCCAAGGCTCCATCAATAATTCATAGGAGAACCAAGAGCATCACAACTCTGGCACACCTCCTGACAGTCAACTAGATTCTGGGCCTCTCCTACGTTCTGAGTCAGGCTTGGTTCTCTATTTTCCTGAACTGTATGTGGCATCAGGTGAAGAATAAACTTTAGGGCCGTCATTTTCCAAAGATGCCAGAACTAAGGATGTAAATTAAATACTCATAATTAGAAGATGCCTCTCTGCCAGCCTTCTTTACGGAAAAATTTCCTCCTCACTCTTTCTGATATTCCCATGGAGATGAGGGGGGACAATTCCTATCTGGCAGCAGGCTGTGGCATCAAAAATAATGGCTCCAGGCACAAGGAAAATGTAATCAATATTTACCTGCTGAGAGGTCCCATGATGGGAAGAAAATTGACTCTGTTCTCCAGTGTGTATAGCCCATGTTGGTGTCCTGGTTTCTTTGTTTGGCAGAGGGGAAATGCATAATCTTGGTTCTTCAGCGGGGAAAAACTACACGAAACCATTACATTGTCATCAGTCTGTATAAGATAATCCATTGCTGTGGGCAGGAGCTTAAAATATCCTAGTAGGTCTCCTGGTTTTATGCCTGCTTTCTCTTTGTCTGTACCTGAACCATTTCAGTTCAGCAATATGCTTGTCCTTAGTCCCCTCTATTCCTTGCCCCAAACAAATGACAAGTGATGACACTCGTTTCACTATCTATGTCACCTCCCTGGAGAATTCTCTTGGGAAAAAACAACTGACATGGGTTGATCATGTTTCTCTGGACTGTTTCATCATAGATCAGAAAGTTTTACTCTAGAAATAGACCTAAAAATCCAGAGCATATCATCTAAATGATTTTTTTCCCCTCCAGTAGAAGTATACTGATCTGAGTTTCTGGTTGCAAATAAAACAACAGAATGGATTGTGTGTGTGTGTGTGTGTGTGTGTGTGTGTGTGTGTGTGTGTGTGTGTGTGCTTGCGCACGCACATGGGTGCATGCGCACGCACAGGTGCGTGTGTGCTCAGTCATGTTTGAGTCTTTGTGACTCCGTGTACTGTAGCCCGCCAGGCTCCTATGTCCATGGGATTCTCCAGGCAAGAATACTGGAGCGGGTTGCCATTTCCTTCTCCAGGGGATCTTCCCGACCCAGGGTTCAAACCTGCATCTCTTGCACATTCTGCATTGGCAGGTGGCTTCTTTACCGCTCCACCACCTGGGAAGTCCTGGAATGGATGATAGTGATATGAAATGGAAAAGGGATCTATGGTTTGGAAAACAAATAGAAAGCAAAAGAGGCAAGACCTGGCCTGACTTGGCCTTAACACCAGCCAGCCTGGGGTATTCCTGTTGGTGTGGTTGCCCTTCAGTTCAGTTCAATTCAGTCGCTCAGTCATGTCTGACTCTTTGTGACCCCATGGGGTGCCGCATGCCAGGCCTCCCTGTCCATCACCAACTCCCAGAGCTTGCTCAAACTCATGTCCATTAAGTCAATGATGCCATCCAACCATCTCATCCTGTGTCATCCCCTTCTCCTCCCACTTCAATCATTCCCAGCATCAGGATCTTTTCCAGTGAGTCAGTTCTTCGCATCAGGTGGCCAAAGTTTCAGCTTCAGCATCAGTCATTCCAATGAATATTCAGGACTGATTTCCTTTAGGATGGGCTGGTTTGATCTCGTTGCAGTCCAAGGGACTCTCAAGAGTCTTCTCCAACACCACAGTTCAATAGCATCAATTCTTCCGCACTCAGCTTGGTTGCCCTGGATACTGGTTATTTTGCAACTGTACTCCAAAGCCAGTCTTGGCTACGTGAGTATCTTTGAAGATAGCTGTCTTTACATCCTCTATTCAGTGTCAAGTCCTGGAGATTGGTGCCTATCAGCTGAGCTTCCATCATGGCCAGCAACCTCACTTCCAGGTACCAGGGACAGGTACCTCATCCTTTCTACCCCTGTAAGGAGAATTTTTGAAAGAGCAATCTTTTCCATCACCCACCCATCCTCCTCCCTGTTTCTCCCTTTCATTTGTGATATCGCTTTCCCACCCAGCATGTAATTTGCTCATCTATCAGGTTTATGCTCTGCAACCTCCCACAAGGATCCAAGTTCCATGGGAGCAGGACTTTGGTCTTCCTCATTCATTGCTAAATCCTAGAACAGTGCCTGACACATAGGAAGCACTTAGTAAACGTAAGTTAAATGAATGAATCAATGAAATGGGAACGATAGTTTGGATGCTGGACTGCTCCAAAGGCTGGCTATCCCTTGAAAGAAATATTTCTCATTCTTGATGAAAGGAACAATCCCTTTTAGGAGTTGGCTCTTTGTATTTAGTAAGACAAGACCATGAGAAACTCATGCACTGCAGAGAAAAACACTGCACTGTGACATTTTCCCCTCAGATTTTCTTCTATGCAAAGATGACATTTATAGGCAGTATCCCTGGCCTCTGTTTATCTGCAAAGTGAGTCACAGAGGACTCAGCAAGGATCTTGGAATGTGGTGGAGTCACGGAAAGTCCATCTCTTCATACAGAGAATAAAGGGAGAGTCTAGTTCCTCTGCTAAGAAAGACTATTTGGGAAAATAGTACCACTGGACATGGAGCATTCAGGGCAGTGGATCTGTGGGAAAAATTGTAGACTTAGCGGTTTAAGCTCCCTCATCCTGATCATATGCTTAAGGACCGACATTTATTGACTGTATACAACATGCCAGGAGCTCTTCCAAACCTTCCACATCCTTTAATCCACCATACTGTTATCCCCATATTGCAGCTGAAAAGCTGGGACACAGTTGAGATCTATGTGAGCTATGCAAGTTGCATTAAGCACAGTCTCCCTTTCAGAACCATGGACAGGGACCTGGCTGCAACACCAAGCCAAGCTGTCTTCTGAGGACAAGAGAAGAAAGTACTTACCTGAGAGCTACCCATTATACCCAGCACCCAATTGCCCCGACGAGGCTGTGTTGACAGAGGTTTGGCCCAATGGGCTGTCTGTGCTCTAGAGTCTGCAAGCCACAACTACTGAACCCGAATGCTGCAGCTATTGAAGCCTGCATGTCCTAGAGCCTATGCTCTGCAATAAGAGAAGCTACTGCAATGAGAAGCCCACACACTGCAACAAAGAGTAGCCCCTGCTTGCCACAACTAGAGAAAGCCCTCACACAGTAATGAAGCCTCAGCAGAGCAATAAATAAATAAATGAGATGTACAGAAGAGAGCCAATTGTGGGGTACAAGTGCTAGAAGATTCCAAGACTGCTTATAATAGTCCTGTAAAGAGAATCTTTCACTGCAGTCATGCTTGGCTTTTGAAGTAAGAGATTCACTTTTTGCTATGGAGATTCACCATCTTTCTGCCCCTAATACACCACCACAAAGCAAAGCCCCTCGAATGTTAGCTGTTATTGTCCTTAACACAAGGGATTTGGGGAACTGCAACATTTTTTTCTTGTTATGACATGGTGCTAATGGAGTCACTGGTGACTTTCTCCACAGTGGTGCAGTCACTGTGATCAAATGAACATTAACTCAGACATGTGCCTTTACTCTGGGGCCAATAAATTAATTAGGTTTGCACTGGAGATGAATTAAGATATAAGATGCCCAGTAAAATGCAAGATCTCCAGTGAAATTTGAATTTTATATAGACAAGGAATAATTTTTAGTATAAGTATGTCTCATGCAATATTTGCAACATACTTATTCTAAAAACGGAGAAGGCAATGGCACCCCACTCCAGTACTCTTGCCTGGAAAATCCCATGGATGGAGGAGCCTGGTAGGCTACAGTCCATGGGGTCGCTAAGAGTCGGACAAGACTGAGCAACTTCACTTTTACTTTTCCCTTTCATGCACTGGAGAAGGAAATGGCAACCCACTCCAGTGTTCGTGCCTGGAGAATCCCAGGGATGGTGGAGCCTGGTGGGCTGCCGTCTATGGGGTCGCACAGAGTCGGACACGACTGAAGCGACTTAGCAGCAGCAGCAGTGTTCTAAAAAATTATTCATTGTTTATTTGAAATTCAAATTTCACTGGGCATCCTGTACTTTTATGTGCTAAATCTTGCAATCCTAAGACTTTTGTTTTGTCTCTGGCTTTTCCTGGTCTTCTATTAACCTCTTTCTTCCCTCTGCCTGCTTAAATGTGAAATCAGAAGTCATAAAAGACTTGACACAATGACAAGAATTTTAATGGCCTGAGGCATTAATTCATCCTTGACAGGAGACATATCCAATCTGTTTAGGTTCAGTGATTTGAAGTGACACATTTTCATATTTCCCACCTGCACTCCATCCCCACCAAGAATCAGGATGGAATCAGAAGCAATTACTTCCATTCTTAGAGTGTTTGAGGGAAAATGTCTTCTTGTGAAGAGGGTGAGGATTTAAGGCCTAAAGGCGGATGTCGGAGACCCTTTGGGCAGGTGTTAATTCGACTCTCCTTGTACTCCACTGCTAATTTCTTTAACAGTCATGAGAATACAGGTGTAGGTAGCAATGCAGAGGAGAGACATGTCCCAAATTTGGATGATTAAGACACGTTTTCTCATTTCCACCCTGTAATGTGAGATGTTCTTGATTTTCATTTTCACTCGTCATCAACTTGCAGTGGCAGCAAACATTTTAATGTTCAAGTCTCTGCCCTCTACTTCCCAGACCCTCTCTCAAGCCATTTCAGTCTTCATGTAAAGAAAAGAGTCCCGCAGTGAATCTTTACACACAAGTGGAAAGTCCTTGTGTAGTGCAAATTACACATCTTCCCCATTTTATGAGTTTTGTAAATGTTGAGGCTTCTGTTTATCGACTTTTTAAAAGTGGATGTTCTAGTATGCCGCCGGATGTCCTGACCTCTGTTCCTCTTCGTTTCTTCCTACCCATCATCCTTACCCTATTCATCATTTTTGTATTAAACTCACAATTAAGCATTGCCACTCAGAGCAGTGGTCTTCGATTCTGGCTACATTTTCTGATTGCAGGGGTAATTAAAAGAAACCTACAGATGCTCAGGGCACAGCCCTAAAGACTCTGACTTAAATAATCTGAGATGGGATACTGCTAAGCCATTCTAATTGCAGCCAGGATGGAGGACCACTAGCCTAGAGATTGAAAACAGAGAACCAGAACTGAGGGGTCTGGATTCCCATCCTATCTATGATGTGTCCTCTGGCAAGTAACCACCTCCCTGAGGCTCAGTTTCCTCATCCATAAGATGGGGATGGTTGCGGCAGAATTGAGTTGTGATAAGAGATTACATGGCACACAAAGTCTAAAATATTTACTCTGAACCTGTACAGGAAAAGTTTGCTGTAACTTAGCATAACATAAGCCCATGTAACAGGGAAGAACAGAATCTGATTCCATGTTGGATCTGTTTCTTTTACTTTAGCCTTTGTTCTCCATTGTCTTTGTTACTATAATCACTGAAAGAAGGCTGTCATAGCTATGCCCGCATGCGTGCTAAGTTGCTTCAGTCATGTCTGACTCTTTGCAACCCCATGGACTGTATCCCATGAAGCTCCTCTGTCCATGGGATTCTCCAGGCAAAATACTGGAGTGGGTTGCCATGGCTTCTTCCAGGGGGTCTTCCTGACCCAGGGATCGAACTTGTGTCTCTTATGTCTCCTGCATTGGCAGGTGTGTTCTTCACCACTAGTGCCACCTGGGAAGCCCTATCTATAGCTATAAGCATACATAATGGCCTGCCTCATGGAACCCTGCCCCTCTGCCTGAAAGTTAAACTAAACTGCCTTTGTTCAGCTCATAGGGAGACATTTTGACCCTGTGAGTGGCTACAGAAAAGGAAGAAAATTAACACATGTCCTCCCTGCAGCTGGCCAAGCCAAGAGATATTCTGCAAGACTTATGGTCTTCTTATTTTCCTTCCTCACCTCCTCCCCATCTCTATTCTATAAACGAAATTGGCATCCAGATCTTGATAAGATGGTACTCTAGGACATTAGTTTGCCATCTTCTCAGACACCTGAAAGTTATTCCTTGTCTCAACACCGCAAATTACAGCCCTGCTAGGCAGTGAGCAGACTGAGCTTGGATTCGGTAACACTTGTTCCATAAACCTCATTTATGTCCTCATGGGGTTCCTAGCCTAGTCGGGGGAGATACTTTAAATACCTCCCATATATTCCCGGTAAAGATGCAGTGTGGTATTATGGAGACAGTCTGGGATTGGTTTCTTTCCTTAAATCTTCCTTAAACCATACATTTGACCTTAAGTAACCTGCTTTTCCCCCCATTCCTCTGAGCCTCAACTTCCTCATTTTTTATGAGGAAAGGTGGGGTTTGATAATCACTTTGGTCTCTTTTGAGGCTTCCCCTATGGCTCAGTGGTAAAAAATCTTCCTGCAATGCAGGAGATGTGGGTTTGATTCCTGGGTCAGGAAGATCCCCAGGAGGAGGACATGGCAAGCCACTCCAGTATTCTTGCCTGGAGAATCCCATGGACAGAGGAGCCTGGTGGGCTACAGTCTATATGTTCACAAAGAGTCGGATACGACTGAAGCGACTGAGTGCACATGCATTCACAAGGGCTCTTTTATCTCTAGAATGTTCTGATTCTGTCCCTGGCATCCTGTGTTGCTCTTAAAGCACAGCTCTATTCTATGGGAACTGGTCCAGACCTTTTCAGTTGGGTGTGGTGACAGACCAGGCTTTCCCTTCTCTACACTATAGATGTTTTAGAGTGAAGCGATACCGTTCTGCATCACAGCCGCTCTTCTTTTTCTAGAGATTCAGAGAAAGGTTTAGAAATCCCTCTGTGGCAGGAGGCAGATTTGACTGCAGAGAAGACAATTTGGGCAACCTCAGCTGAGAGAGTTTTAAAGATGCTAAGCTGCTGGCTTTGAAGATGGAGGAAGGGGATGGGTGTTGAAGAATGCAAAGAGTGCAGCTCTAAAAGCTAGAAAAGGCAGTTGAAAAAAACCTCCACTCTCCAGGGAGCACAGCCATGTTGATATTTTAATTCCACTCCAGTCAAATTGCTTTTGGAGGGACTTCCCTGGTGGTCCAGTGGTCAAGAGTCCATACTCCTGATGGAAGGGGCCCAGGTTTGATCCCTGATTGGGGAACTAGATCTCACATTCCACAGTTAAGAGTTTGCACGCCACAGCTAAGGATCCTTGGTGCCATAACTAAAGGTCTCATGAGCTGCAACTAAGCCTTGGCACAGTCAAGTAAATAAATAAATACTAAAAAAAAAACCCTTGCTTTTGGAATTGCAACTTTGACAATTGTAAGAGGATAAATGTGTGTTACTTTAAGCCACCGTCTTTGTGGTAATTGTTGTGACAACAACTGTAGGAAAGTAGTATACCTTCCTTACACTGATAAGTAACCCATGGATTCCAAGGAGAACAAGGAGTGTACATGTAAAGTAAGTCTTGTACCAGAGAGAAAGTGAGTAAAGGGTTTTATTTTGGCCAGTTACATGGAAACACTGGAATGGAATAGAGACAGAGGGGGAAATGAAGGAGAGTTGAATGGGGTGAGAGGGAAAATACAGAAGGTCTGTGTTCCTTCCCAGCTCTTCATTTGCATCCATCACTGTGCCAGGGCAAATTCTAAGCTATTCCCACAATCTCCATCTGCTGGCATTAGTGAGACCTGAGACTTGCTGAGACCTGAGACTTACTTCTAACCAGTAGACTTGGCAGAGGTGATGTTTTCTGGGTCTTAGACTAGAGAGAGATGTCCTTGTCTGTGCACAGATTGGAAAAGAATTTCCAGACACGAGGTAGAATGAGAGGAGAATAAAGTTTATTACAGTGGGAGACTCTGTTAGAATAGTGGACTGGCTCAAGGGAGGGCTGAACCCTTTTGCAGGCTAGTGACCAATTTTTATAGCCTCAAGACTGCGAAGATTCCTTCTGGAAGGGTGGCATTAGGTGACTGGTTACGATACTATAGGGTAGATAATAGCGTGGGCATTTTACCTAATATGGGGTCAGGGAACTGGCCAGTTTAGATCCAGAGGCACATGGCAACAATCATTATTTATTAATCCAGAGATTTTTGTCCTGTGAACTTGTACAAAACTCCACACCTGTGCAAGAGAGGCTGTCCCATTGGCCTTGCAGAAGCAAACAGCCTTGTTGGAACTGTCTGTGGAGAGTGGCATGTGTCAGGGAATGGGACTGGTGTCTAGGATTTGAGGAGAGCCCCCATAGCCAGCAAGAAACCAGGACCCATAGTCAATCAGCAACATGAAGGCAAATGTGCCAACTATCAAAATGAATTTGGAAGGAGGTCCTTCCTGAATCCACATTCAAGATGAGAACATGGGGACTTCCCTTGTAGTCCAGAGGTTAAGAATCCACCTTTCAACGCAGAGGGTTCAGGTTTGATGTCTTGTCAGGAAACTAAGATCCCACATGCCATGGAGAAACTGAGCCCATGTGCCACGACTACTGAACCCATATGCTCTGGAGCCCATGGGACACAACTATAGACAAGCCTGCAGGCCACAATGAAAGAGCCTGTGTGTTGTACTAAGACCCAGTGCAGCCCCCCCCCCCAAAAGATGAGAACACAGGCGCCTCCCTCCCCCTGCCCCCGACCCCCTGATTGATGCCTTGTGAGACCCACAGGAAGAGATCAAGCTGTACCTGAATGTCTTGGCCACAGAAATGATGAGATGATAAATGTATCTCTTTTTAGTTGGTAGGTTTGTGGTAACTTATTACACAGCAATAGGAAATATATGTAATAAAATACAACAAAATACATTCTAGTTGAGGTGATTCAATGATTATTGAAGGAGTGTGTCTAAAATCTTTTACTTTCACAAAGGTTTCCACCCTGTGTGAATAACCACAATGCCTATCATCATGACTCTCAAAAATTGAAGTTATCAAAGTTGTATTTAAAATAAAAAATATGACTGAAGAGTTACAGAACATGGAATGATCATTAATGGATGTTTTTTTTTTTTTTTGGCTATACTGGGTCTTATTTGTGGCACATAAGACCTTTGATCTTCATTGGTACATGTAGGATATAGTTCCCTGAACAGGGATTGAACCCAGGCCCTCTGCATTGAGAGCTGGACTGCCAGGGAAGGACAATTAATTTTAAACTTAGTTTAAGCATTTGACAGAATAGAGTATATTTGGCAGTATAGAGAATAGTACACAGAATAGGTAAATTCTGATTAAGGCAAAAGGGAGGACAAGGAGAAATTCAGCATAAGGATAGAATTTAAGATGCGTGTATGGAAAATTCACTATGTGTTGGATGTTATATTGAATACTTTACATATGTATCTTATTTAATCACCTACATATGTATCTTATTTAATCATCATTATCAACTCTATGGGGGTAGGTACTTTGACTATCTCCAGTATACAAATAAATAGGGGCACAGAAAGTTTATTTAACTTGCTCAAAGTCACACAATGATGTCGACTTACAATACAGTATATTAGGGCATATATATGGAATTTAGAAAGATGGTAACAACGATCTTAGATGCAAGGCAGCAAAAGAGACACAGATGTAAAGAATAGACTTTTGGACTATGTGGGAGAAGGCAAGGGTGGGATGCTATGAGAGAATAACATTGAAATATGTATTTTACCATATGTAAACTAGATGACCAGTGCAAATTCGATGCATGAAGCAGGGCACTCAAAGCTGGTGCTCTGGGACAACCCAGAGGGATGGGGTGGGGAGGGAGGTGGGAGGTGGGGCTCAGGATGGGGGGACAGATGTGCACCTGTGGCTGACTCATGTTGATGTATGGCAAAACCCATCGCAATATTGTAAAATAATTATCCTCCAATTAAAATAAATACATTTAAAAAGAAAACCTTAAAAAAAGAGCACAATGTGAGAGTTTCGAGTTAAGATTGATTTGGGGCAAAATGAGTATTAAAGCCTGGTAAACAGCGTCTCGATAGCTCTGAGAAACTGCTCCAAAGAGGTAGGGGGATGGTCGGCATGTATGTGATTTTGATGAAGGGGGAATACATGCAATCAAGCACATATTTTTCCAGAGGATTTCTACTAGTCTCACCATGCTTTGCTATTCATGAGGAACAGTCTTCACCATGAAGGATTTTAGTGCCTTTCTAAATATGGGGAGATACAAGAGTTGGGCTCATAAAATCAGCTCCTGAAAATATCTGACTATCTGAAGTCCTGCCTTGCCAGTTTTCCCCAGAGCACAGAGTGCCTCATTTCTGCTGTCCACCTTGAACTCCTTTCAGAGGGTGTTGAAAGTCAGTAGCTGCTGCAGCACATAATTTAATCCTCATAGAGGTAGACAGCAAGTGCCAATGCATAGCTGATAGCTAGGGCTGATGTCCGGGAGGGACCATGCACAGGGATCCTTGACTAGGCAGGAGGTTGAAGAATGACTGGGGGTATGTAGGAAATGGGAAGGGGTCATGAGGAAGGAGGAAGGTTCTCCAGAAAGAAATGGAGTCCAAGGCAGCTCTATCTGAAGGCAAACTGAGAGGCTATTTATGAAACACACCTCAACTAGGTTTATTGGCAAAGGATGCCTGAAGGATTTTCTTAGAGTGACTCTGAGACCTTGTCCAGCTTCAGTGGGAAGGAGTGATCTGATTATTAGTATTGTTATTATTCATTGATGTAGTTAAAGGATGTTGTTTTTAAATTTAAATTTAATTGGATACAATACAATACAAAATTAAAAAGTTTTTTAAAAGTTTATTATCAAATTATTATTAACTCATGGGATTTTTTAAAAACAACATTGCTTAACTACATCAATGAATAATAATAAAAATAACAAAGTAATGCTCAAAATTCTCCAAGCCACGCTTCAACAGTACGTGAACTGTGAACTTCCAGATGTTCAAGCTCGTTTCAGAAAAGGCAGAGGAACCAGAGATCAAATGGCCAACATCCGCTGGATCATCGAAAAAGCAAGGGCGTTCCAGAAAAACATCTACTTTTACTTTATTGACTACATCAAAGCCTTTGATTGTGTGGATCACAACAAACTGTGGAAAATTGTTTAAGAGATGGGAATACCAGACCACCTGACCTGCCTCCTGAGAAATCTGTATGCAGGTCAAGAAGCAACAGTTAGAACTGGACATGGAACAACAGACTGGTTCCAAATCGCGATAGGAGCACATCAAGGCTATATATTGTCAGCCTGCTTATTTAACTTATATGCAGAGTACATCATGCAAAATGCCAGGCTGGATGAAGCACAAGCTGGAATCAAGATTGCTGGGAGAAATATCAATAACCTCAGGTATGCAGATGACACCACCCATATGGCAGAAGCGAAGAAGAACTAAAGAGCCTCTTGAGGAAAGTGAAAAAGTTTGCTGAAAACTCAACATTTAGAAAACTAAGGTCATGGCATCTGTTCCCATCACTTCATGGCAAATAGATGGGGAAACAATGGAAACAGTGACAGATTTTATTTTTCTGGGCTCCAAAATGACTGCAGATGGTGACTGCAGCCATGAAATGAAAAGATGCTTGCTCCTTGGAAGAAAATCTATGACCAACCTAGACATCATATTAAAAAGCAGAGACATTACTTTGCCAGCAAAGGTCCGTCTAGTCAAAGCTATGGTTTTTCCAGTAGTTGTATGTGAATGTGAGAGTTGGACCATAAAGAAAGCTGAGCACAGAAGAATTGATGCTTTTGAACTGTGGTGTTGGAGAAGACTCTTGAGAGTCCCTTGGACTGCAAGGAGATCCAAGCAGTTAATCCTAAAGGACATCAGTCCTGAATATTCATTGGAAGGACTGATGTTGAAGCTGAAACTCCAGTACTTTGGCCACCTGATGCGAAGAACTGACTCATTGGAAAAGACCCTGATGCTAGGAAAGATTGAAGGCAGGAGGAGAAGGGGATGACAGAGGATGAGATGATTGGATGGCATCACCAGCTCGATGGACATGAGTTTAAGTAAGCTCTGGGAGTTGGTGATGGACAGGGAATCCTAGTGTGCTGCAGTCCATGGAGTTGCAAACAGTCAGACACAACTGAGCAACTCAACTGAACTGAATAGCCGATTAATAATGTTGTGATAGTTTCAGGTGGGTGGCAATGGAACTCAGCCATACATAAACATGTATCTATTCTCCCCCAAACTCCCCTCTCATCCAGGCTGCCACATAACTGTGAGCAGAGCTCCATGTGCTATACAGTAGGTCCTTCTTGTTTATCCATTTTAAATATAGCGGTGTGTACATGTCCATCCCAAACTCCTTAACCATCCCTTCATCCATCCATCCACCTGCAGCAACTATAAGTTTGTTCTCTAAGTCTGTGAGTCTGTTTTTGTTTCGTAAATAAGTTCATCTGTGTCATTTCTTTTTTGATTCCACACTTAAGGGACATTCCTGATAATAGGCTTATAATTGTTGGTAATGTGCCTTTGACAGGGAGAAATATTCTGCACTGGCAGAACATTGGAATCAAGTAATGTGAAAAGAGAAAAGTGGCAGCTTGCCAATGTTTGCATGAGGTCTTGCCAAAGTGAGGGCCACTTCTGGCTGGACAGAGGATGAAGTCCCATAGCAGAGTGTCTAAGAGTGATGGCTGCCAGGTCAGGTGCCTTCTGACGCATTCACATAGCAGCGGTGTTGCCATATGCAAGTTATTGTGCATGTTCTGTGCTTCCGTTTCCTCATCTATAAAATGGAGCTATAGAAAGTGTGTACCTAGTAGCACTGTTGCAAAAATAAAGTGAGTTGATCCCAGTCAAGTGCTTAGAACACTGGCAGTATACACTCAATAGATGTTATTATTATCAATACTATTACTGTGTTGATGATGGACAACTTTTTTATCTTTATTTTTTATTTTTTGCCACATTCCTGGTGAAGCAAGCTGGTTTTTCATGCTATTATATCTTAGATGTTCCAGGCACTCTTCTTGATAACAGTGATCTCATTTCCTCCCATAATTTATCATCATTCCTGTGGTATATGTGAGAATCTTGGAGGACATCAAGACAAAGCAGCAATTACTGGTGGAGCCAGCATTCCAGCCAGAATGCTGAGACCCTTTCTATACTCTTAAGTTGCTCTCACAAGAAGAGACCATCAACCCTAGGGTAAGAGATTGGTACCACCAGTGGCTTAGATGGTAAAGAGTCTGCAAGAAGTGCAGACTACACTCCATAGGGTTATAAGAGTGGGGCATGATTGAGTGCTCTTCAGGTCTGCAGGGAGGAGGATGTTCCTTTCTGCCCCAGCCCATTCTGGTCTCCAGGTGCAGAGCTCTGCTTTTACGTGTAGCAGGGAAAGTGCTCCTTCTGCTGGCCTTCTAGTTTCTTAGAGCCCCAAGTCTGCAGTCTTCATGCTTCATCAGCTGCAGGCCTCCTCAGTGTGCTCCAAAGCAGGGGTCCTCAACCCCTGGACCAGAAACTGGCTTGCACAGCAGGAGGTGAGTGGTGGCCCGTGAGTGAGCAAAGCTTAATATGTATTTACAGCTGCTCCCCATCATTCACATTACTGCCTGAGCTCTGCCTCCTGTCAGATCAGCGTTAGGTCATCACAGGAGTGCGAACCCTAACCCTAAAGGAAATGTGGAATATCCTGCTGCTACTGCTTAGTCAGTCCATTGTGTCTGACTCTCTGTGACCCCAATGGACTGTAGCACACCGGGCTCCTCTGTCCTTGGGATTCTCCAGGCAAGAATACTGGAGTGGGTTGCCATTTTCTCCTCCAGGGGATCTTCCAATCCAGGGATTGCACTCTCCTCTCTTGTGTCTCCTGCATTGGCAGGCGGGTTCCATCCTGAGATTGCCACAAATAGAAATAAAGTGCACAATAAATAATGTAATGTGCTTGAATCATCCCCAAATCAGACCCTGTCTCCCCCATCCCATTTCCATGAAAAATTGTCTTCCATGAAACTGGTCCCTGGCACCAGAAGGGAACCTCACCAGGTAGCAGGACTGGAGACATTCTGAGGGCTTTTGGCAAAAGAGATCTTGGATAGTTTTCTGTTTGGAAGCACAGTTCCCACTGAGTTTAGGGAGAGGTGACCTCACCGTAGGTGAAGATGTTTCCTGGCAGGTTGCTCCCCCTTTTTTCCCCAAAGTGTGTAGGGTTTTAGGAGCTGAACTGAAGGCATAGTCTTCTTTCTGAGATTTCCTGTAGTTTCAAGGGCGTGGTTAGCCTTCCTTATCAGGTACATTGTGATTCAAGGAAAACTGCAGAGACACAGGGAGTGGAAAAGACATTTCACATGAACACTGGGAATGAGAACTTTGGGGAAATGAGGGAGAAAGGAAAACAATGAAGCAAATTGTTGAAGGCGGTCAAAAATCCCAAATGAAAGAAGAAAAATTGTGCCTTTCTGAAAAGACCCAAAGTAAATGACACGTGTTAGGAAGAAGACAACCATGAAGGGTAAACCTGAGGAGAGAGACAGGAGTGGGGAAGGTAACAGAGGACGTAGTGTGCTGGAGTAAGATGGATGGTAGGAGGAAAGGCGGCAGAACGGGAAATATGATAAACTCTTAAGTGCCAGTGAGAGAGATTCCAGTTACGAGAACCTCAGCTAAGACAAACGTAAGAAGTAAAACCCTTTCAGAGCACAGCTGAGGGGCCGAATGGAACCGACAGCCAATGAGGGCGGGGCTGGAGGATGTGAAGCATGAAGGAGACAAATTCAAAGAGAAAGAGAATCTCTGGGCTGCCATGGCTGTCAAATGGCTTTGACAAGGGAGGCAAAGAGGGACAACGAGGAGCTGGTTTGACGGACAAATCTCCCAGCCCCGAGTCACATAGCATTAGAGGGATCTGCTTTGTGGGCCGTGACCGTCTCCGCTCTGGGATTCACATGAGGGCACATTCAGCACTGATGACGCAGGTTCCTTGTCGGTTTGAGATTGGGTTTAAGGTGGAAAAGTCTAGGAAGCAGCTGTAAAGGCTCAGAAGTCAAAACTGTATTTCCAAACTTACAGGCCTGAAAGTGGAGGGAGGGGGTCACCTCTGTTCTAACATCGAAGCCTTTGGTGCTTTTCCTCCAAGGGCTGTCACTTAGGTCTTCAGTCATAGCTTGTTTGTTTGTTTGTTTGTTTGTTTTGATTTTGTCCCAAGTCCTGGTTGAACATAGCTTGGTGGATAGGTATGGAAATCTTGGCCATCGGTAGACTGGATTGGAATCTTAACTCCACCACTTACTGACCTGCTCTTAGTGGTTCAGATGGTAAACAATCTGCCTGCAATGCAGGAGACCCAGGTTTGATCCCGGGGCTGAGAAGATCCCCTGGAGAAGGGAATGGCAACCCACTCCAGTATTCTCGCCTGGAGAATTCCCTGGACAGAGGAGTCTGCAGGACTACAGTCCATGGGGTCGCAAAGAGTCAGACACGACTGAGGGACTAACACTTTCACTTTTCCACCACTTACTGGCTTAAGGTTTCTCAAATAGGATGGAGGTGATGTGGGGCACCGTAGGCTGGCTGTGAGGACCAAATGAAATCAGCTGGGTAATGTTCTCAGCATGGTGGCGAGGCTGAACTGGAGGCTGGGGTGTGGATCAAGGCACAGTCCAGCTCCATGTGGTTCTGGTCTGTGAAGTGAGGCAAGGAGCAGCATATGCTGTAATGAAGTATGAGAAATACAACCATGGGCTCTTGTTTTCAAAGTCTAACAGCATTTAGAGGACTTGTGGAGGAGTTTTAAGGAAGGGAGAAGGAGATACATAGGCATAGGGAAAATGCATACAAGGAGAGAGTGGGGTTCTCTCTACCTCTAGACCAGAGAATTCCTTGAATGTCGGTGAGTAGAAACCAGGTCTACTTGTTTGCAATGCAACTGGAGGCATCAAGACCCCATACAAGGATGCCTGGCTGGCAGCTCAGTAGAGAGGATGTATTCATTACCTGCAAAACAGTTCTCCCAACACAGTGACTTCAAAGAGCAAGCAATGAGCATAATGTATGAGTGTAAGAGGAGTGCTCAGATCAGTTAGAAAGGAAATCAGAGCAAATGGACACAGATTCAGTGAGATATGATGGTTACTACGTTTTGTACTTTATGGGTCCTATAATTTTTGTTGTTTAGTCACTCAGTCATGTCTGACTCTGCAACACCATAGTCTGTTGCCCACCAGGCTCCTCTGTCCATGGGATTTCCCAGGCAAGAATACCAGAGTGGGTTGCCGTTTCCTTCTCCAGGGGATCTTCCTAATCCAGGGATCAAACTCGTGTCTCCTACATTGGCAGGTAGATTCTTTACCACTGAGCCACCAGGGAAGCCCCGTGGGCCCAGTAAATATTTGTCTGAATGAATGAAAGAACAAATGAATGACTGGAGGTTTGGTGCAAAAGCAGAAGACAAACAGCTTGAAAAGATTTTTGAAAAACCAACAAGACATTCATTATATCCCAATTTCTATAGGTCAGAAATTTGAGTATGGCTTAGCATGGTCATTTGGCTTAGATTCTCTGACAAGACTGCAGTCAAGGTGTTGGGTGGAGAAATGTCATCTTGGGACTCAAGTGGGAGATGATCCAGTTCCCAAATCACTCCTGTAGCTGTTGGGAGGATTGAGTTTCTTGTGTGCTGCTGGACTGGAGGCTTTAGTTCTGGCTGTTGGCCCGAAGCCACCGCAGTTCCTTGCAGGATGGCCCCTTCCATAGGGCATCTCACAACATGGCAGCTGGCTTTATCAGGGTTCATCAGAAGAGCCAGAGAGAGAGAGGAGTAAAAGTATTTTGTAATGGAGTTTGAGAGTGACATCTTATTACGTCAGCCATATTATATTCTTTAGTATACACTTGAGTGGAGGGAATTATACAAGGGCATGAATACCAGGAGATGAGCATCTAGGAAGTGGGGACCTTGGAGTCCATGGAAGAAACTGCCTACCATGAAGGACTACAACCATTCTTACAAGAGTTCTATATAAGCCTGCCTTAGATGTAGCAGAGAACAGAAGTCAACTGAGAGTGAAACAATAGGGGTATCATTGGGAGTCTGTGTAAATAGTTAGCCAATCACAGAGAAGGTCTACCCTGTATTTTATACTATATCAGATCCTAGACTCTTGATAGAAGAAGGCAATGGCACCCCACTCCAGTACTCTTGCCTGGAAGATCCCATGGACGGAGGAGCCTGGTAGGCTGCAGTCCATGGGGTCGCTAAGAGTCGGACACGACTGAACGACTTCACTTTCACTTTTCCCTTTCATGCACTGGGGAAGGAAATGGCAACCCACTCCAGTATTCTTGCCTGGAGAATCCCAGGGACGGCGGAGCCTGGTGGGCTGCCGTCTGTGGGGTCGCACAGAGTCGGACACAACTGAAGCGACTTAGCAGCAGCCGCAGCAGCAGACTCTTGATACATGTACAAGGGCATTATGGGAAAAGTTCTAACAATGGCTAGGCTGAAAGGCACATTCACAATTTTAATGGATGCTGACAACTTGCCATCCCCAAAAGGATGTACCAGTTGTTATATACAGAATTCACAGCCGTTCCTTATCATCTCTCTTTTTCCTGGAAAAAATGTTCTGTGGCTAACTGCTGGGAACAGTGGAGTAGAAGTGATACGAGCAAATGATCATGTTCCATCCAAGTCAATGAAAGGTGAATCACAGACATTACCGTACAGCAAAAGAATAACTCTGAGATTAGATTTAGTGGAGCCCAAGGAGGGAGAGTGACTTGTCAAACCATAAATGAAAGTCTGGCTGGGAAGTGTTGAAGAAGAGAAGGGAACAAAATTGACTAGAGCAAGAACTCTGAATCCAGCATGGAGAGTTAATTCTAACTCTGAAGCCCAAGCTCATCCAAACATTAGCCTAAACATTCATTTATTCATCCATCCAATGACTATTTGGTTCATTTTCTACATGTTAGGAGATGTACATGACACTGAGGGTATAACAATAGGCTAGATGAGGGATCAGAACGCTGGCCAGTGGACAGATCTTTAAAATCTTGTAAATACATTTTTTCTTTTTTTGGCTTTGTGGCGTGGCTTGTGGAATCTTAGTTCCCTGACCAGGGATCGAACCTGGGCCCACGGCAGTGAAAGCACTGAGTCTGTACCACTGGACCACCAGGGGATTCCCAGATATTATAAATAAATTTTATTAGAACACAGCTACACTCATATGGGCTTCCTGGATGGCTCAGCAGTAAAGAATCCTCCTGCAATGCAGGAGACACAAAGGACACAGGTTCAGTCCCTGGGTCAGGAAGATCCCCTGGAGGAGGAAATGGTCACTGACTCCAGTATTCTTGCCTGAAAGATCCCACGGACAGAGGAACGTGGCAGGCTACAGTCCAAAGGGTCACAAAGAGTCGGACATGCCTGAGCAACTGAGCACACATAGTCACACTCATTAACTAACAAATTATCCATGAATGTTTTCACACTGTGACAGTGGAGTTGAGTAGTTGTGACAGAGACTGTGTGGTCCACAAAGTTGAAAATATTTACTATTTGTCTCTTACAGAAAAAGTTTGCCAATCCCTAGGTTGACAGTCATGGTTGCCATCTAACAGTAAAGATGGACATTCATCCAATAATGTCCTAGGTGTATAATTATAAACTGTGAGTAATGTTCTGGAAAGTATATGATGCTGTGACAGAATGCAGCATGGGACACTTTTTGATAGAGTGCTCAGGGAATACTTCCTGAGGACATGTATTTTCTTCAGGGTTTGACGGAGGCAGGTAGGAAGCAGCCTGCAAAGACTGGGGGAAGAGATTTCTTTTTTTTTTATTTTTAATAAATTTATTTATTTTAGTTGGTGGCTAATTACTTTACAATATTGTAGTGATTTCTGCCATACATTGACATGAATCAGCCATGGGTTTACATGTGTTCCCCATCCTGAACCCCCCTCCCACCTCCATCCCTCTGGGTCATCCCATTGCCCCAGCCCTGAGCATTTGTCTCATGCATTGAACCTGGAATGGTGTTCTGTTTCACATATGATAATATACATGTTTCAATGCTATTGTCCCAGAACGTCCCACCCTCACCTTCTCCCTCAGAGTCCATAAGACTGTTCTATGCATCTGTGTCTCTTATTCTGTCTCGCATATAGGGTTATCGTTACCATCTTTCAAATTCCATATATATGCATTAGTATACTGTATTGGTGTTTTTCTTTCTGGCTAGAGATTTCTGAACAGAGGCAAGAGGATGTGTCAAGAATCCATGTTGGGAAGGAACTCATCTCTCCCAGGAATGAAGAGGCAGCAGAGTAGCTGGACCATGGAGAGTGAGACAAGACTCAGGATCAGATCTTCAGGGATCCCCAGTCAATGGTCACAGACCTGGATTTTGTTTAAAGCACAATATGAAGACTTTGAAATTTTTATGATCAGTTTGATGAATCTTTAAGACCACTCTGTCTTGTTTAATTAGCTGATTTGAAGAGAGAGGAGACTGGAAAAATATTTAGTACCTAGGCCCTGAATCTTTTTTTGCCTTGACTTAACAGTTCAGGATGTGTGGACAGAGACAGAATGTTTTGTTCACCGAGGGGTGAGGCATGTCAGGTTGGCCATAGAGGTGAGAAGCCCTTGGAAGCTGCCCGAGAAGTGAAGCAATGCCGCCAGGCTCTGGTGGCAGTTTTGAAAAGTGAACCCTCTAGTGGAGATGTCATACTTCTTGGGTCACACAGTCCATGGAAAGGTCTGAACCACAGTGCTGTCCCAGGGAATATTCATCACAGGACTTTTGCAGCGAAGAAAGCTGCTGATGCCTTTTTAAAATAAGATATTTAAAACATTTGATTAATAATTAGTGTCTGTGCTGTCTTCATTGCTCTGTGTGGGCTTTCTCTTCTTGCGGCGAGCTGGGGCTACTCTTGTTGCAGAGCACGGGCTTCTCATTGCGGTGGCTTCTCTTGTGGCACGCAGGCTCACTAATTATGGCACATGGGCTCAGCTGCTCTGGGCATGTGGAATCTTCTTGGAGCAGGGATCGAACTGATGTCCCTTACACTGGCAGGCAGATTCTTTTACCCCTGGACCAGCAGGGAAGTCTTGGTGATGCCTTTAAAAAGTTTTTTAAAATTTATTTTTATTGGAGTATGACTGCTTTACAATGTTGTGTTAGTTTCTGCTGTACAGTGGAGTGAATCAGGTATATGTGTACATATTAAATACATCCCCTCCTTCTTGGACCTCCCTCCCATCCCACTGCTCACGGTCACCACAGAGCACCAAGCTGAGCTCCCTGCCCTATAAAGTAGGTTCCCACTAGCTGGTTGTTTTACACATGGCATTACTGATGCCTTTTTAGACTACTAAAGTGGTAATTTTTATCAAGTATAAATGAACTAAGAGTCACAGACAACTCTTAATCTCCATGTCAACCCCTCTTTCTCCAGCTCTTAGCTATCACTTTCCCTGTGTCCCCTTCTCACAAGTGATGAAGATGTTCCGTTGTTTGGTTTTGCACTTGTTGCTAAAAGTGTTCAGGCTTGAAAACAAAACAAAAGAGCTAAGCAAAACAACTCTGTAAGTGCCTGCTTGACATTGAGCAAGGAATTAATTCACCTTTTCCAGATTTTACCTTATCTTAATGGCTTTCTAATCTCCTCGAAGGAGCATAGCAATTTAGTCATGAGCTTGGAAGTGCTAACCAACATCTTCCCTGAGTAGATAGCTGTGTAATCGAATAAGCTTTCAAGGTGTCTCCTTGGAAGTTGTATTAAAAAGCTAGTACTAAAGCCACTTCAAACGATGTCACTTTTTATCATCCCACTAAACAATGAGAAAACCAAGGGGCAAGCTGCTTAGGACAGTGTGCTATTGGTGAATGATGCAGCTGGACCTGATGTCTTCAAGGTGAACAATTATAGAAAATGAAGCCTTTTTTTGCCGAAATGCAAACTTTTTTTTCTCTTATGGGCTATCATGTTTAATAAAAATATATAATAACATGTAAAAATGTGGACATTTTCCTTTCGGTTGTTTTATAATCAAGAAAGATGTAAATTGATAGTTAATATAGTTAACTATTTTAATTAATCGTTAATTAAAACTATTAGTTAATAGTTAATAACTAGTAGTTATTTTAACAGTTTTCATTCCAATCCCAAAGAAAGGCAGTGCCAAAGAATGTTCAAAATACTGCACAACTGCACTCATCTTACATGCTGGCAAAGTAATGCTCAAAATTCTCCATGCCAGGTTTCAACAGTACGTGAACCATGAACTTCCAGATGCTCAAGCTGGGTTTAGAAAAGGCAGAGGAACCAGAGATCAAATTGCCAACATCCACTGGATCATTGAAAAAGCAAGAGAGTTCCCGAAAAACATCTACTTTTGCTTTATTGATTACGCCAAAGCCTTTAACTGTGGATCACGACAAACTGTGGAAAATTCTGAAAGAGATGGGAGTACCAGACCACCTGTTCTGCCTCCTGAGAAATCTGTATGCAGGTCAAGACACAACAGTTAGAACTGGACATGGAACAACAGACTGGTTCCAAACTGTGAAAGGAGTATGTCAAGGCTGTATATTGTCACCCTACTTATTTAACTTATATGCAGAGTACATCATGAGAAATGCTGGACTGGATGAAGCACAAGTTGGCATCAAGATTGCCGGGAGAAATATCAATAACCTCAGAAACGCAGATGATACCACTCTTACGGCAGAAAGCAAAGAAGAACTAAAGAGCCCTTGATGAAAGTGAAAGAGGAGAGTGAAAAAGTTGGCTTAAAACTCAGCATTCAGAAAACTGAGATCATGGCATCCGGTCCCATCACTTTGTGGCAAATAGATGGGGAAACAGTGAGAGACACTATTTTCTTGGGCTCCAAAATCACTGCAGATGGTGACTGCAGCCATGAAATTAAGACTCTTGCTCCTTGGAAGAAAAGCTATAACCAACCTAGATAGCATATTAAAAAGCAGAGACATTACCTTACCAACAAAGGTCTATCTAGTCAAAGCTATGGTTTTTTCAGTAGTCATGTATGGATGTGAGATTTGGACTATAAAGAAAGCTGAGCACCGCAGAATTGATGCCTTTGAACTGTGGTGTTGGAGAAGACTCTTGAGAGTCCCTTGGACTGCAAGGAGATCCAAGCAGTCAATCATAAAGGAAATCAGTTCTAAATATTCATTGGGAGGACTGTTGCTGAAGCTGAAACTCCAGTACTTTGGCAGCTCACGCAAAGAACTGACTCTTTGGAAAAGACCCCAGTGCTGGGAAATATTGAAGGTGGGAGGAGAAGGGGACGACAGAGGATAAGATGGTTGGATGGCATTACTGACATGATGGACATGAGTTTGAGTAGGCCCCGGGAGTTGGTGATGGACAGGTAAGCCTGGTGTGCTGCAGTCCATGGGGTTGCAAAGAGCTGTACATGACTGAGTGACTGAACTGAACTGACTAAATAGTTAATGACTTGTAAGACAGTATCATTATCACTAGAGAAAGCAAAGACAAATATAATGGCCAGATCATGAGTGAACCTTTTTTTCATTCCTCTGTAGGTTAGAAATTGGTTTTATCCTTGAGAGGATAAAAAGGAAAATGTAGGATTATTGGAAGCTAGGAGCTCAGAGGAAGGGCTGCAGAGCTGGTATTGAAAGTGAAAGTGAAATTCACTCAGTCATGTCTGACTCTGCAACCCTATGGACTATACAGTCCACGGAATTTTCCATGGCCAGAATACTGGAGTGGGTAGCCTTTCCCTTCCCTAGGGGATTTTCCCAACCCAGAAATCAAACCCAGGTGTCCCGCATTGCAGGTGGATTCTTTACCAGCTGAGCCACAAGGGAAGCCCAAGAATACTGGAGTGGGTAACCTATCCTTCTCCAGCAGATCTTCCCAACCCAGGAATTGAACCAGGGCTCTCCTGCATTGCAGGCGGATTCTTTTTTTTTTTAATTTATTTTAATTGGAGGCTAATTACTTTACAATATTTTAGTGATTTTGCCATACATTGACATGGTAGGCGGATTCTTTACCAACTGAGCTATCAGGGAAGCCACAAGGGTTTTGAGCCAGCCAGGAGCTGTTATTGGGAGCATTAAAAGAAGCTAGAGATTGGAGCTAACCACTGCAGCTGGAATAATACTGAAAGGAGAAGTAAAACAAAGAGACATTCTCTTATTCCTTCCTCCTCTAGAATCTTCCATCAGCAGTTCCTAACAGGAAGCCAGTCCCTCAAAGGAGTCTGTGCAATTTAGTGTGCAGAATTCCAACTAGGATAACATACAAGTGTAGAAGGGTGGAGAAAGAGCTGGGACACAATTGATAAATAACTGGCGTAATGGTATTCTTTTCTGTGAATAAAGCATCTTGGATCCATAGGAGCCCCTCAGGCTGGGCTAGGCTCTGAATTCTCTTGACTCCATGAAATTCTAGTAGATTTCTTTCTTTCTGGCATAAACTATTCCAGGCTCATCGTGTATGTTTTATGCTCAAGTCAGCTGTTTCTGCAAAAAATCCTGGGTTCCTTTTAGCAGAGAATGGTATGTAGAGACCAAAATCTAGGCATCATGGATATTTATCAAAACCCTCATTTAAAGTAGGCATTTGCCTACGGTCCATATTATGCTTATAATTGTAACCCACCACCAGTTCTGGAGTTTTGTTGGGGAGGGTTATCTTTGTTTTTGCTGTCAGTCCCTTGTGGAAAGAGATGATTCCAGGTTATTTTAAATTTCCCTCATCATTGTGTTTTTGTTCCTAATTTCATGCTTAGTCTACAAGCTTCTAGTTTTTAAATCCTAAGCCATGTTCCAAGCTGACAATATAATTTGTAAGTTGCTATTCTGTGAAAAATGTACATGAAGAGTGACATTAAAAATCAATCAAACAGACAATGAATACGTTTTGGTATATTTGTGTTATCAGTTGCTCACTATTGTGGGAAATAGATGTCAGTTGAGGAGAGCAAACATTAAGCAAATTTATGTCAAGAACTTCAATTGCAAAGGAGCTGTGGATTTTCTATATAATTAAATGGTAGAAAAACTGGTACATATAGTGAAATCCTCGTTAAAATTCTAGGTGTACAGGGATATTCATACTCACTCAGGAAATCTTGCTCAAGCACATCAACTCCTTTGCATCACCACCAGCCATGTTGAAACTCAGCGACATTATCATAATCTTTACTTTCCCTATAGACCCCGTTTACTTTAATGCATCTTTCGATTATACCCCAACAACTGAAGGCACATAATTATTCAGTTGCTTCCATGCACATAAAAGTGACATGCTTCATAATTTTAAATGTGAAAAATTCTATGAGATTGGTCAACCTGGGAAAATGATATTTTGATAATTGTGCTTGGATACGCCTATGATAAAATCTTCTAAAAGCCCAGAAATTAAACACTTTCCAGATCTTTGAGTAAAGTGAATGCTCAGGAAGATGCCCTATGTTTATGTGTGGCTTTGTGAAGCCTCCAAGCTTCACTAAATACTCTATCTTGAGACATATTAGAGGATAGAGATTCTGATTATTGCCTTCTGCTGCTGTCCTAGTTCTAAGAGAAAGGAACATTCATAAGGAGTTTGGTGGAAAAATAAAGTCTCTCATTTATCACTATGGTCCATTAAATTCCAAAGCATGAAAGTCTGGTAAAAGCAGACTGGAGAACAGAGTGGATCTGATGTCTCTCCCTACCTTCCCCAATACCTAGGTCTTAAATCATCCATCTACTTTTAGCACTAGGAAGCAAAACAGATTTTGAAAATTCTCACCCGGTTTTGAAATTTCTCACTCAATGAAATTTTAAAATTCGCACTGCATGGAGGGTCACTGACAGATTTAACATCTCAAGGTTTTCACAGGAAGGGGCCAGAGAGGACTCCAGGAAGTGCTGACTGCTAGGAAACAGAGAGGAACCCTGGCTTTTTCACCTCAGAGATTGAGGTCTATTGAACAAGAGAGTGGGTGGACCACCTTTCCTTGCTTTAGAGACAAACTGAGTCTCCCAGTGGAAGGCAAGTCCTCCGGAACCTCACCAATCAGATTAGTTAGTCTCAACCTGTAGGGAGAAGCAAAGAAAAGTCAGAGTTAGAGATCAAAGCCATTTCTTTGAGGGGCCAATAGGATGAACATCTTGGTAGACCTCTTTCTTGTTTGAGAATCTGAGAACAGAGGAATAAGGAGTCTTACCGTTTGAGAAGCAGGGATCAAACGCCTTCAGGAGTGGGAGGCAAGGTGTTATGAATGAGTGAAGTGGGCCAGGTAGGACATGAGGGACCCGGAGACACATACCCTGTCCAAAGCTTGCAGTGCCTATTCAAGGTCCAGCAGATGTTGGCATATGGGAACATGTGCTTGGAGCTGCTAGACCTCCTAAATTTTCAAGAGAAGCCAAGAATGAGGCTTTTAAATAAAGCTTTCCAATTTATAAATTTTGACAAGTCATTCAACTTTTTAAAAGGTGCTGTGCACACCAAACAGAACATAGCTGTGTGCTGGACTCAGCCCAGGACCCTCTGACATCTGGTTTGCAGAATCATCAGCTGAGACAATGAAGTGTCACTTTTTTTTAACCTCTGCTTAGGCAGGTGAAATGAGCCAAGGATTAGAATAAGAAATACCACCAAGGATTAGAATAAGAAAAAGAAAAATCCCAAACTTATTGTATCATGGATATTTGTGTTTCCTGGCCTCTCTTCCACCTCCCTGCTGAAACTCTGATTTGAGACAGACGATCTTGGCTTCTTTCTCTGGCCCTGCTGTTTCCCTCGGCAGCTTCTTCATTTGTAAGTCATGTGGTCCCAGTCCCACAGCATCAACACACTGACTCTGGCTGAAGTTTTCTGTCATTCTGATTAGCAAATGTAGGAAGTTGAAGCTGCTGTCCTCAACAGATGAGACACAGAGCCCAATTTTCAGACCAGAAAGGCCAAGGCTTCATCCTGTGTCAGTAAAAATGCCACTCTGCATTCTGCAAGGCTGGAGCCAAGTGCACAGGACAGCTTTGGACAGAGCCCATCTTCAGCATGTCAGTGCCTTTGTGTGGCTGGTGATGGCCTTGAAATGCAAGGGCCGTTAACAGGCTCCTCCTTATTATTATTATAATCTCCTCCTTACCTGTCTCAGATTGCTTTCTGTGCAGAGAAACTTCTGACATTCATTCATTCTTCAGCAAACATTCATTGTGTTCCTGCTAGTAGCTGGGCACTGTTGAGGCACTAGGTATTCAGCATTAAATAAAACAAACTCGCTCCCTGCCTTTGTGGAGCTGACACCCTCATCAGGGAAGACAGGTAAGCAAAAATAATTAAAAGATGATTCAGCCAGTGATGATGCCACGAAGAAGCTAAAACAAGGCGATATCGTAGTGATTGAGGACAGGGTCTCCTTTGATTGGTGTGGCTGAGAGCTTCTCTTTATGGAGATGACATTTTAACTGACACCTGAATCATGTGTACTGTTTAAGTGTCCATGTATTATTGTCATTATTATTTTATTGGATCCTTAGCCCTAGAGTTAATGGAGAAAACATGGTTATTAAAGTTAAATATGGTTAAGGTCTAGAAATGGCATGCATCAAAGTATTAACAGTGGTTATCTCTTGATAGTGGGTTTCATGAATTCATTTAACTTAAGAAGTGTCAATATGACCCTGGGACTGTACTAAGTGCTGGGAATACAGTCATGAGAAAATAAAACAGACAATATCATATGGTTAAAATATACAGTGTTCTGGGGGAAATGCTGTGCTCTGATGAAGGATAAAAAGGGGAGGCACTTAATTTATAATGGTGGGTCAGCTCAGTCTAACACTGACTGAGAAATGAGAAGGATTCAGTCATGTGAAGAATATTGAGAGTGGGAATTTGGAGGAGTATTGCAGTTAATGAGGGTGGCATGGGGAAAGGTCCTGGGGTAGGACAGAATTTGTTATATTTGGGGAACTGAAAGAAAATGTGTTAGGATGGGACAGAGGGGTGAAGAAATAAAACTGGAAACATTTTGAAGGTCCAGATTAGGCAAGTCTTGGGTTCATAAAGAGGGCTTTGGACTTTTTATGGAGAGCAATGGGAAACTCTTGAGAGGTTTTAAGTTGGAGAGTGATGTGACCTGTTGTTCAGTTTTTATGAGGTCACTTTTGTTCACTGGGTGGAGAAGGGGCTGTTAGGGACAGAGTGGAAGCAGGGATACGTGTTAGGAAGTTGTTGCATTTATTCTGGTGAGAGATGATGGTAGCTTGGATGAGGGAAAGAGGACTGAGGTTTATGGTCCTGTAAGTTGGTTCTTGCACAGCTCTAGGGGGTACCTTTTACCTGCACAGTAATGTAAACAATGCTTTCTGGAGTTAAGTGCTGGGCTTGACCCAAGTCTGAGGCAACAGTATCAACAGAGAGATAGAAGGAGTTGGCATTACTGATAATTAGATTGCATGGAGGGAAAGAAGAGGGGACACTTAGAGATGATTCCTAGGGTTCTGAGTTAGGTAACTTTGGGGATGTTGGTGGCATTTTGTTAAATGGAGAAAGACCAGTTGTAAAACAATTTGAGAGAGAAACAACAAGAAACTTTTCTTAGATTTAAGTGTGAGATACGAGAAGACATCCGAGCGAAGAAGTCAAGTAGGTGGTTGAATACACAGGTCTGGAATTCAGAGTGGAGGTCTAGGTCAGGTACCAAATGTTGGAGTTTCTTCAGGATAAAGATAGATTTAATGCCATGGGTATATATAGAGAAAAGATAAGATCTTGAGTCTGTGACTTGAGGAACTTCATAGGTAAGGAGAAGAGGAAGAGTTGGCTAAGAAGACGGAGAGGGAGCTGCCGTGAACTGGGAAGAAATCAGAAAAGTGGAGCATCTTAGAAGGAGCATGGATGACTTAAGAGACAAGAGAGGAAGAGTCAAAACAGTCCCTTATCCTAAGGAATTATTCTTAATTAAAAAGATAAATGCAGGGGCTTCTCTGCTGGTCCAGTGTTTAATACAGGGGACGTGAATTCAGTCCCTGGCCTGGGAAGATTCCACATGCTGTGGAGCAATAAAGCCCGTGCTCCACAACTACCGAAGTCCTCATGCCTCAGGCTAGTGCTCTGCAACAAGAGAAGCCATGGCAATGAGAAGCCTGTGCACAGCAGTGAAGAGGAGCCCCTGCTCACGGCAACTAGAGAAAGCCTGCTGAGAGCAACAAAGACCCAGCATAGCCAAAAATAAATAAATAATTTATGTATTAAAAAAAATAACTGCAAGTGCATGCATTTTTGTCTCTAAAATGATGCAATGGCATGTACATTATTTTTCTGTGAGTGGCAAGGGCTGAGCTGATTTTGCTCCACAAGTGGTAAGCAGTGGTGGGTGTTAGTGGGGTGTGATACAGGAGTACATGGTACCTTATGGTTGTGGATGCTAAAGATGGCTAAGACAGAGCATTGCTCATCACCCAGTTCTTCAGGGGTTAAGTGGAAACCCACTGCACTTGCCCACCTAGAGTGTACCCTGAGAGGAACTCAGGATGAAAACCAGATTGGGGCACTCTATGCTTTGGGTAAACAGGTGCTTAGACAGACACAGCCCTCAGGATGAATTTCAAGGACCTCCAATTCTTGCATCTTCCCATACATGGGAAAGCGCTAAAATCATTAACTTGAGCTATCTGTTCTTTGGCATTGGCAGTAAACTTACCAAGATGTATGCTTGACTCCTTGTGTCCCCTAGCCAAAAGTCGTACAGAAGCTGCTTCTCCTCTGCCTCTTTGGAGCAGTTTCCTCAAAGCTACCTGAGTGACTATCTCAGTAAGACTCTGAATAAAACTTACACTCGCAATTCTTATGTTGTGTGCTTTCCTTTAAGTTGAAACACCCTAAAGGAGATCAGTAGAGCTGAAGTCGGCCCGGTGTAGGGCAGTGGTTCTCACAGGGCCAATTTGTCCCTTGTGGATATTTGGCAATGTTTGGAGACATTTTCAGGCTTCCCTGGTGGCTCAGTTGTAAAGAATCCACCTGCCAATACAGGAGGCACAAGAGACACATATTCGATCCCTGGATCAGGAAAATCCCCTGAAGTAAGAAATGGCAACCCACTCCAGTATTCTTGCCTGGAGAATTCCATGGATACAGGAGCCTGACGGATTATAGTCCATGGGGTCCCCAAAGAGCTGGACACAACTGAGTCCACACACACAGATACATTTTCATTTGTTACGACTGGGTATTGGTCACGATGAGGTTGCTACTGGCTCCTAGTGGGAGTAGGCTAGGGACGCTACTAAATATCCTGCAAAGCACAGGATGGCTCCTGCAACAAACTATCCATCCCTAAATATCAATAGTGTTGACATGGAGAAATCCTGTTATAGTGAGTGCAGGTGCTTGTAGAGATTTCACTGCTTCTCCCTCAAAGACTTCCCTTGGGGAGGAGAGAAACCAGCCATGCCGAGGCTTTATCTGTCTCCATTTTCTCTGAGTATCTGTACCCAGACACAGGGACTTGATTGAAATGATTTCTTGACTGATGTTTCACACTTAGGCATATCTCCAGGCTGTCAGAGATACAATTCATAGAAAAATTTCTGTGACTTGGATATGTATTTTTATTTTTTTCTGGAAAGAGAGGGAGAGCAAGAGAGAGCAAGAGAGAGAGATAGGCTCTTTTGCACCAATGCTGCATTTTATTTCAATTATTCGGAAGTCCTCAAACACTTGTCCTTGTTCAAAAAATGGCATTTATGTTCTATTCTCTTGGGAATTGATTGACAGCAGTCAAAGAGGACTTAGCAACTGAAGGTGACCAAACTAATCTTGGCCTCACATATAGATTCAAATGCAATGTGGCATTTCTATACTGCCTAAGATTTTTCTTTTATCAGAAGTTTGCCTGTAGATGGAAGGTGAAGGGCAGTTGGAGAAGAGACAGGATTATGTGAATTCAGAATTTTATATCCCTAAGGAACGTTAGAAAACATCTAATCTGACCTCTGTACAGCCAGAGACTTAAAGAGTATCACAATTAGCCTCATCTTTCTCCCTCTTTGACTTTGGAGAAGTATAAGAGATTGCATGAAAAACTTGAACAGTGTTATAAAGAAAACTGGCCTGAACTTTCTCTCATGGTCTGTGTGTGGGTTGTAAAAGAATTTCCAGACATGAGGCAGAATGAGAGGAGAATAGAGTTTATTAAAATGGGAGAGGCTGTTAGAACATCAGGCTGGCTCAAGAGAGAGTGGACCCCTTTCGTGTGCTTGTGGCCAATTTTTATAGCCTAACAACAAAGATAATTCCTATGGAGAGGGGTGGCATTAGGTCATTGTTCAGGATTCTATATGATGCCTATGTTTCTTAATATAGAGATGGGAGCTGGCTGGTTAGGAATATGATGGCTCCTGACAAACAGGATGGCTCCTGACAATAGTTGCCATGGAGCTTGGCTAATGTTGGAAATATTGTCCTATGACTTCAATATAGGGTTCCACTCTTTCCAGCTCTGGATAGGTGTTCACTGTGGAGGGAGGAGGAGGAAGAACATGTGACATAAAAGAGGCTCCAGAGCATAGGGTTATAGACTATCTTAGTGTGGAGATAAGGGGCCTGAGGGGCTTCCCAGGTGGCTCAGTGGTAAATAATCCACCTGCCAAGCAGCAGACACAGGTTTGATCACTGGGTTGGGAAGATACCCTGGAGAAGGAAATGGCATCTGCTCTAGTATTCTTGCCTTGGAAAGCCCATGGACAGAGATGCCTGGTGGGTTATAGTCTATAAGGTTGCAAAGAGTCAGACATGACTCAGTGACTAAACCACAACAGCAGCAAAGGTCCTGAAGCTGAATCCAAACTCTGTACCCTGACACTGAATTAAATCCCAGGGATAGAGTTTTGGGTGAAGTAGAAAAGAACAGCTAATATTATTGCTATGCCAGGCAAACCTACAGTGGGCTAGTGCCCCCAAAACTGCATGCCAACCTAGGGGGGGTAGTGAGGAGTTTTATAGGAATGGTTCAAGGAGGGCATGATCAGCTCAAGGACATTCTTCTGACTGGTTGGTGGTGAGATAATTGGGAGTCAACATCTTCAGCCACCTGCTTCCAACAGGTCTGGGGTCTCCATGCTTGTGGGAAGCCTACAGTCAACTTCTCTCACCTGGTGGGGGTTTCAGTATCTGCAGCATAGCCCAGTGATATGGTAATACGTATCCTTGGTTTCTTTTGACTGTTTCTCCCTTGTCTCTGTGTCCCCTCCCTTCCGTGATTGTACTCTGTGTGTGTGTGTGTGCTCAGTTGCTCAGTCGTCCAACTCTTTGCAACCCCATGGACTGTATCCCACCAGGCTCCCCGTCCATGAGATTTCCCAAGCAAGAATACTGGAGTGGGTTGCCATTTTCTCCTCTAGGGGATCTTCCTGACCCAGGAGTTGAGCATCTCAGGCATCTCCTGTATTGGCAGGTGGATTCTTTACCTCTGGACCACCTGGGAAGCTCCTTCCCTGATCAGCAACTGTTTAAACCTGTCCTTTAGAATTCAGGGGAGGTTATGGAGGCTGAATGAAGCCTATTTCCTATAAGCAAGAGACAGAAATGGGGGACACAGAAGGGCTTTTGTTCCCAGGAGCTCTGCAGGGCCCTGCTTGGTTTCTATCCACTGGGGAATTTTGTTCATCACAGAAGACTTGGTCCTTTAACAGCACCTGCCTAAAGTAGGAACTTGGTAAATATCTGTTGAACAGGAGACCCAGGGAAATTTGTGCAAATCCACTGATTTGTGTGTGTGTGGGGGTGGGGGCAGGTTCATTGAAGATGATATTAAATTTCATATTCTTTACCTGTTAAAATGCTTCAGAGAAATAGATGGTGAAGAGGGATAGTAATAGTAAATATCAGATAATATTTATATTCAGCTTCATGAAACAATACCTAAAAACCAAGGGCTTATGTAAGGAAAAAAGTGCATTTTCCTCATGTAATGAAAAGTTTGAAAATGGTTAGGAAGTCCAGTGCTGATGTGGTGACTCAGAGATGCTATCAAGGGACCTAGACTCTTTCTGGTTTCTGTTATTCACCAGCCATCTTTGCATTTATCTTTGTCAAAATGGATATAAGATGGCTGTTTTATGTGCACATATGTTCTCTGTCTTCCTTCTAGCCCAGAAGGAAAGGGAAAGGAAAGAGTGGTTGAGTCTATTCCATTTTATCAGGAGAAGAATGGCTTTTCCAGAAGTCCCACCCACTAAATCTCCTCTTCCATCTTATTGGCTGAAACTAGGTCACATGTTCATTCCTAGCTGCAAGGGAGTCTGGGAAAGGTGTTTGTCAGCTACCCTGGACAAAATATGAACTCTGTTTGTAAAGAAGTAAAGGGGAGCTTGGTACACATCCCTTATTCCACAATTAAAGGGAATGGACTTGCCTGGTCCTTTGTAGTGAATTCAATTCAATGTAGAAACTCCATTCCCATCTGAATGACTTGGCTTGAAATCAGGATGTAGAGCAGCATGGAGCTTGAGTGACACAGCATCTGTTTATCACCACCTGGTAACTGGGCTTTGATTTCTGCTAAAGGTCATGTGGTAGGGCCAGTACATCCTCAGGAGTCTGGGGAATAGCAGTGCCAAGTGAGACAGAAATCAAATAAAGCTGTGGCTGTGGCTGCTTTTATTCACTGTGAAGACAGGACTTAACCAGAGATATCACATTTGGCCAAAGGACAATAAACCTGTGTTATGCTGAGCCCAGTGGAGACATTCCAGACCTGGCTGCATTTGTCTAAGTACTAGAATGCAGTGGACCAAGTGAGAAAAATGGTGTGCACACAAGAAGCGCTCAGTAAATGGTAACTGTGGTGATTATCATTTAATGAATAATATTGACCCAAAGAGAAATCTGATGCACTGTAGGATACAGTTACATTGGTGAGGAGGTTGGCTAATATACAATTATAATTTTGTGTGCAAGTATAGAGAGTGGAAGGAAAGAGCTGAGGTTGGAGAGGATTTGGCATTCCTCTAAGTGTGAAAAAAAACCACTGGGGTGAGGGGAGAAGGGTGTTATCAGGGGGAGTGGCCACATGTATGTTTTGGAGAGCTCTCTCTGTAAATCTTAGACTAGATGGTGAGGGTGGAAACAGAGAGACAGAGATTATGTCACTACTGCAGGTGAGAAGCCTTGGTGACTTGGACCCCAGTGCTTCTGGCGGAAGTGAAGAGAGGTCAGATTTCAGATGTATGTACATATATGCATGTGTGTGTGCTGCGTTGCTTCAGTCGTGTCTGACTCTTTGTGACCCCATGGATTGTAGCCTCCCAGGCTCCTCTGTCCATGGGATTGTCCAGGTAAGAATACTGGGGTGGGTTGGCATGCCCTTCTCCAGGGCATATTTCTGACCCAGGGATTGAGCCCAAGTCTCTTATGTCTGCTGCATTGGCAGGAAGTTCTTTACCACTAGCACTGCTGGGAAGCCCATGTATCTCTATGTAGAGATATATGTATTGACTGTGTCTTGTGGCTTGTGGGATCTTAGTTCCCTAACCAGGGTTAAACTTGGGGCCCCTGCAGTGGAAGTATGGAGTCCTAATCACTAGACTACCAGGGAAATCCCTTGTATATACACTTTGAAGGTAGAACCAACAGGACTAACAGAGGTATTTTAAGTGGGACTTGAGAGGAACAGGGGAGGCAAAGATGTCTCTTGAACAACAGAAATGGTGGAGCTGCCATTTCCCAAATGAGAGGCAACTGCAGGAAGGACAGGTTTAGGGGCAAGTGAGGGGATCAGTCGGAGAAGGCAACGGCACCCCACTCCAGTACTCTTGCCTGGAAAATCCCATGGATGGAGGAGCCTGGTAGGCTGCAGTCCATGGGGTCGCTAAGAGTCGGACACGACTGAGCGACTTCACTTTCACTTTTCCTTTTCATGCACTGGAGAAGGAAATGGCAACCCACTCCAGTGTTCTTGCCTGGAGAATCCCAGGGATGGTGGAGCCTGGTGGGCTGCCGTCTGTGGGGTCACACAGAGTCGGACACGACTGAAGTGACTTAGCAGCAGCAGTAGCAGAGGGGATCAGTAGTTTCTGGCCAAGTCTGAGAGGTCTGGTAGACACCCTATTTGAGACTTAACTAGGCAACTGGAAATTTGAGTCCAAAGGCTAGGATTGAAGTTGGGGCTGGAGAATTGCATTTTAAAGTCCTGATTGTGTTGTTTGTTGTTTAGTGATTAACTCATGTCCAACTCTTTTGTGACCCCATGGACTATAGCCCACCAGGCTTCTCTGTCCATGGAATTTCCAAGACCAGAATAGTGAGTGGATTGCCATCTCCTTCTCCAGGAGATCTTACTGACCCAGGGATTGAACCCACATGTCCTGAATTGCAGGTGGATTCTTTACCACTGAGCCACCAGCTGGGATTTAAAGCCATAGTGCTGGATGGGTTCATGGGGTGGGGATATGTGTAAGTAGAGAAAAGAAGAGATTCAAGAACAGGATCCTGGGTTAGCAAGAAGGAGCAGCCCACAAGGAAAGGGGAAAACAGATGTGGTGTCTAGGAATCAAAGTGGAGAAAAAGCCCCATATGGGTGGATAGGGTCTGTGCAGTGAGGATGCTCTCTGCATTGGCATCATGGGGTCCCCAGAGATGTTGACAAGACCATTCCAGTCCCTTGCCAGGGATGACAGCCTGGTTGAAGAATAGAGCAGCATGACTCCAAGGTTCTGTGAGAAGACTCATGACACGATTTGCTTGCTGTGTAAAGGAATCTGAATTTCATCATGAGGGCAATAACGTTTTAGGAAGAAGAGTGACATGGTCAGATTTGTATTATATAAAGATTACCCTGACTGTGCTGTGGGACAGGAGAGGTGAACTTGAAAACAGCTGGTGAATGATGGTGGCCAGGACAGTGGCAGTGGAGGTGGATGCTATAAACTGATTTGAAAGAAATGGAGGAAATGGAACCCATACTGCTTGAGGTTGGGTTGGAGGTGGGAGGTAGGAGAAAAGGAGGTAGGTTCAGATCCTGACTCTGCCACTGGGTTGTGCTGTGACCTTGAGCAAATCTCTTAACATCCCAGTGCCTCAGTTTCCTCATCTGTAAAATGAAGCTAACAGTAGTATCTACTCCTTAAGGCTGTTCTAGGATTGAATGAGATGATCTGTATCAAATGCTTAGCATAGGGCCTGACCTATAGTAGCTATTGAGAGCCATCGACGGACTCTTTGAACATTTTAAATGTGCTTAACCCCTACTAGGTGTTCTGTTTCTGGGGACTATCTCCCCCTTCTTCAGCAATAAGAACTGTTGTTGTTCAGTTGCTGTCACGTCTGACTCTTTGTGACCCCATGGACTGCAGCACTCCAAGCTTCCCTGCTCTTCACCATCTCCCAGAGTTTGCTCAGACTCATATCCATTGGGTCGGTGATGCCATCCAACCATCTCATCCTCTGTCGTCCCCTTCTCCTTCTGCTTTCAATTTTTACCAGAATCAGGTTCTTTTTCCAATGTGTTGGCTTTTCACATCAGGTGGTTAAAGTATTGGAACTTCAGCTTCAGCATCAGTCCTTCAATGAAATCCAGGGTTGGTTTCCTTGACTGGTTAGGATTGACTAGTTTGATCTCCTTGCTGTCCAAGGGACTCTCAAGAGTCTTCACCAGCACCACAGTTTGAAAACATCAGTTCTTTGGTTCTCAGCCTTCTTTATGGCTTAACTCTCATATCCTTACATGACTACTGGAAAAACCACAGCTTTGACTATATGGACTTGTGTCAGCAAAATGATGTCTCTGCTTTTTCATACACTGTCTAGATTTGTCATAGCTTTTCTTCCAAGGAGGAAGAACTGAGGAAGGCAGAATTAACCACTGGTAAGAATACACAGCTCAGATGACTCTCATTTTCTCTAGGAAAAAAGACATGATTCATATTTATGACTAGATGTCATAGAAACTATACATTATTATTTCATATAATTTCATTAGTGAGATTCAACTATCAAGAAACACTTTGGCTAAAAGGATTCACTCAGAAAAAGGTGGGTATGATTGGCGTCCTTGTGATTGACATGCAGTGACTATTAGGTTTAATGGGACAACAATTTTACATGCAGATTGATTTGCATATATCATGCCTTCAATTTGCCCACAAATCAGGCACTTAGGTACACAATTACCCAATTAGTGGGTGTCATTTCCCAATTTCAGGGGCCAGCATGATAATTGAGCCCTCAAATGTCTAAGCATTCACAATTTGCTTCCTTTTAGGAAAGGTGGCACTTTGGAGTTTCCTGGTAGAGTTGAAACCATCTGACAGCTAAGGAGTCCTTTTCTAACTATATGATGGTGTCATTTCAGTATAGGCTGAGCATGGCGGTTAAGAAATTGAAGGAGCTATTCAATCTGGAGTTTCCACGTGGAGATTGTCGATATCTTACTGGACAGCATAGTGGAATTCCTTGTCCTGGGATGTAGATACTGATGTCTTGGCCTACGTTGGAAATCATCTTTTCCTTCATGGGATAATATTCCTTTCCTCTGGCTTGTGTGTCTCCACTGATTGGCATGCTCTGGCCTCAATGGTAGGGGTATTCTCTTTGTCCATCCAGCATGCCCTTTGTATCACTCCACTGCTTCTGATATTCAGTTAGACCTAGGAGCTTTCTATTTTTGTCCATCATAAAAGGAGTTTCTTGATAGGATCAGGATGTAACACAGAACTTGAGATTTTCAATCTGACCCAGTTTGGTGGGAAGTCACTAGAGATTCTTGTGGAGTTGCTTGCTAAAAGAACCAACCTACATTCCTTCCTTCCTTCCTTCCTTCCATTACCAAATCAAATGGGTATGCTCAGGTATACTCAGTAAAGCCAGTCTACTGACACCAGGTTGTCATGAAGGTGATGCAGCATTTATTTCAAGGCACAAAATAAGGAGTCCAGAACAGCTAATACTCAAAAAGCCCAAACTCCTCAATGGGTTTCAGCAAAGCATTTTTAAAGGCCAGATGAGGGAGGGGCATCCCAGGGTCTTTGATCAGTTTGTGCACAATTCTCTGATTGGTTGATGGTAAGGTCACAGGATGGTGCCAATGATCAGTCTTCAATAGGCCTGGGGGCTATATGCTCATGGCCATCAAATAGTTAGCATCTCCTATTTGGTGAGGACTTTTTAGCATCTGTAAAACAATTCAGGAAACGTCCATAAGATACTACTATATCTAGGGACTCCAGAGAATAGCTAAAGCAGAGGATATGGGGGTTCTTCCCTAGAAAGACCCCTATGGGGGGCCTACTCAATTACCCTTCCTTCTTTCTCTCCTCCCTTCCCATCTTCATGTCTCCCTTCCTCCCTCGTTCCTTTCTTCCTTTGTCTCTCCCTTTCTCCCACCTTTCTTGCTTGTCACAGGAGGGAAAAGAAGATGGTGATATGAGAGGTGTGAAACGCATAAGTTTTGCCCTGAATTACCAAACAACCAAGCCAGGATCATGATCAGGCCTTCCAGTTTTCATCTCCTTGCTACCAAAGTGGTTTGATTTGTGTATTAATCAAAATAATATTAGCAGCTGTCACACAGAGTCCCTGAAATCTCAGTGGTTTCACTCACTTATTTCTTGCTTATTTTTTTATCACCTTTGTCAATGGACAACATTCCATGAAGTCACTCAGAGACCCAGGCTCCTTCTATCTCATAGCTCTGCCCTCTTCTTGGGCCTCAGACTCCTCTCTCTGTTGGCTGATGGAGAAAAAGAAGGTGGAGAAGGCATATGTGCTTCTTACTCACTTTGTATTGGAGGAAATGCATGTCACTTCTACTCACATTCCATTGGTGAGAACAAGTCACATGACCCCCACCTAGCTGCAAGAAATGCTAGGATAAGTAGTCTTTGGATGGACATATAGTCCCCAGCAGTAATTCCACACTTGGCAAGGGAAGACCCAGTCTTTGGTTGTCAGCTAGTCATTTATGTCACAATTCACATTTTTCAGCAAGCATCCCCCTCTCTGCCCCATCTCCCATCCAACTGGAGCTCACTTCATTCTGCTTTATCTAAAGCCTTGCATGACCAGAATTTTTGCCAACTGAAACAGAAAACAGAAGTGCTGCATTCTCTAGCCAGACAAGCTCGCCATGGGATCTCTGAGGTTCATAAATCACAATGCAGAAGCAGTTCATCATCTGAAAAATGAGGACGAAGAGCTGGCAAAGCCCAGCTCATAAAACAGATGTTCTTTTGGTGGAGAACAGCAAAAGAAGCAGGATTATGGAAATCCAAAACCCAGGAAACTAGCCATCCTACCTTAAAAAACCACATCTTTCCTAAAGTAATTCACTTTCCCTATCTTATTTTCCCCACTTCAATTCTCCATTTTAAGCTAGCACAATAGCTGTTTTTCCTGTGTTTCCAGAAGTGTGGACATTAATTTTTTTTCCCACTGCATGACAAATACAATGATACCTCACTAACCACTGCAGGTCTGTTATGTTTCAGGATATATGCTGCTCTGCCATCCTTATCATGAAATCCCACTCAGGATAAATAAGATTCATTTCGGCTATAGCCATTTGTTCTTGTTAGGGAGCTGCCAGGATGGCATGAAATATTAAATGACAAGGGTTAATTCTGTTCTCAGCAAAGAGCTCCCATCTAATTTCCCATAAGATTGTACAATGGGTCATCGTGTCAGGCTTGAAATCATCGCCTGCAAAAGCCTTGCCTGGGAAGGTTCTGTACCCTGGCTGTATTGATGATTCTGGCTTTTGTGATGGGAAAACAAAGCTGATTCTTCCTACCACTGGGAGGAATGAGGGCTTGGTCATTCCCAGGGTGTGCAGCAGTGACTTTGACAATCTGCCTGTAGTGACTGGTGCTTCGTTATTTTCTGCTGGTTCCCTTGTGATGAATGGGGGTTTCTAGGGGTGGTGCTAGTGGTAAAGAACCTTCCTGCCAATGCAGGAGATGTAAGAGACATGGGTTCCATCCCTGAATTGGAAAGATCACCTGGAGAAGGGCATGGCAGCCCACTCCAGTGTTCGTGCCTCAAGAATCCCATGGGTGAAGGAGCCTGGTTGGCTACAGTCCATAGCGTCGCAAAGAGTTGGATATGACTGAAGCAACTATACATACACATCGTTTGGGTATTGGTCTCTCATGCTTACTTATCCTGGTTTCTTATCCAGAGATTATTTGTGTTAAGTGAGAAGGTTGTTGATTTAAATTACATTGATGCTTTATTAATATGTTAAATGATCATGCTTGAGCTATATTCAATGTATATTATTGTACATTATGCAATGCATTAGTAATGAATGAGAATGCTTTACTTAAAGATCTGTCTATAAATCAGTTGAACATTAGGGAAAAAAGAGTCATTGTTTATTTATGAAGCCTGGAAAAGAAATCACAGAGTGTAAACCTTATGTATTCTCTTATTCTAAAAACATTATGAAACTTTGATTATATGTTTGTCATTAAGTTTATGCGCCTGTTGCCTTTATGTTCCTGATATAGTGTTAATCTTAAGGATTAAGCCTCTGAAATCTTCTGTAGACTTAAGAGTAGAAAACTTCAGAGCTAGGCAGTAAAGTTTGCTCGGACAGAACCTGGGTATGTGTTCTCTTGATGTGCAAATGGTACACAGGATGAGCCTTCAGAGTGTGCAGTTCTTGTGGGAGTGTTTTACTAATGCCCAGGGTCCATTAACAATTGGCTTCCCAGTAAATGCAAATTAATAGACATTCAATAGCCTTCGAACTAAGGATGGGACCAAGGTACTGTTTGTTGTTGTTTAGTCACTAAGTCATGTCTGACTCTTGTGACCCCATGGACTGGAACCTGCCAGGCTTCTTCTGTCCATGGGATTTTCCAGGCAAGAATACTAGAATAGGTTGCCATTTCCTTCTCCAGGGGATCTTCCTGATCCAGGGATTGAACCTGTGTCTCCTGCCTTGGCAGACGGATTCTTTACTACTGAGCCACCAGGGAAAACCAAGGTACTGTTAGAACACATACAATAAAGACATTCTGGGAAATTCTTCCCTACAGCAGAAATGTCCCTCTTCATAAGACTTCTGGAGTGGAATATTCACATAAAATTATAGCCAACAGGAAACAAGGCACCATTTCATTACTTGGCTAAGATTCTACTGAGAGCCATTGTTTCAAAATACATTGCTAGAGTGGCCTGAAGAATGTGGCCTTACATAAGAATCTATTGGGACCTCTATTAACTTCTAAACCCTCAGATCCTACTATAGCAATTGGACAAATGCTGGGCAAGTCCTAGGATGTGCATAAGGATGAAAGAAAAGGGCTCAGTATGGCCTCACTGGCTGACCTGTACAATATGGTTGCTTGGATAGACCAGGCAGAGAAAGAGTGATGCTGTTCACAGGACCCATGGCTCAATCATTGTCCTGGAGCCTGGAATATAATGAGATTAGTAGTTCCTTCTCTTGAGGATGAAGAAGAGATTGAATCAAGAGCTGTTCTTTTTAAAAAAAAATGTTATTTATTTATTTGGCTGCATCAAGTCTTGGCTGTGTCACGTTATCTTCATTGCCTTCTGTTAGATTTTTTGCTGCATGGAACAGACTCTCTAATTATGGGCTTCAGTAGTAGTGGCTCCTGGGGATAGTTGCCCCACAGCATGTGGGATCTCAGGTCCCTGTCTAGGGCTCGAACCTGCATCCCCTGCATTGCAAGGCAGATTCTTAACCACTGGATGACCAGGGAAGTCCCAAATCAAGAGCTGCTCTGAACCTTCTCTTCTTGCTATACCTCGTCTGCACTGGGTTTTAGACTGAGATGATGGATATAGAGATAAGTAATACTAATCAGTTGCTATTTTTAAAATACTCAGAGGCTTGCAGTAGAGGTAATCCAGTAAACAAGTTAAACACTCTAGAAAATAGTAATAATCATAAAATGCCAACAACTTACTGAGTGCTTATGATGCATTGGACACTGTGCCAAGAAGTCTATAAGTTCACACGAGTTCTGGAGGTAGCATAGGAAAAGGAATGATCAACTTTGGCAAGACAGGATTTCTGGAGGAGGTGACATTTATGCTGCAATGTAAGAAGGAATAGGAATCCTCCAAATGGAAAAAAGATGAACATTCCAGACAAGTGAAAGGGTGTGTGTGTGTGTGTGTGTGTGTGTGTGTGTATGTGTGTAATGACATAGGCCTAGAGAGAACTATACCCGTCTCAGTGTCTCTAAAACATTATCTAAAGGACAGAGGTGGTGTGAAATGAATTTGAAAACAGAGGAAGAATGAAATTGTACTTTTAATGCTAGGACAAGAAACTTGAATTTTTTTAATTCTAGACAGTAGTCTTTTAAGGGATGTATGGGCTTCCCTTGACATTAGTGGTAAAGAATACACCTGCCGAAGAGCCATTCATGACTGAGCATATACACAAGAGATGTATAAGTAGAGAAAAGATTGCTCTAGGTCTTTGGAAAGGTCTTTCTGGCTACAGTTGGGAAGATGGCTTGGAGGAAATGAGACATGAGAAGTGAGCCACTCAAGAGTCAATAAGGGTGTAAACTAAGGAGATGTGATAACTTAGAGCAGAAAATGATCTGAAAAATATGTGAGAAGTAGAACAGATGCCATAGTGTCTACCTGGATGTGAGGACTGATGGGAAAGGAAAGAGTCCTGGATGACTTCATGGTTTATTCATTAGGTGGCCGCCTCAGTGCAAAGGGCTGGAGTCAAAAGTAGACTGTCCACCTGGTGCCAGTCTCTACTAATTAGAGTTCTTGGTTGAAATCAGAACCAATTCATTTTAAAAATTATTTATTATTTAGTTTACTGTACCAGATCTTGTCTGAAGCACTTGAGATTTTCCGTCTTAGCTGTGGCATGTGGGATATAGTTCCCTGACCAGGGAGTGAACCTGGGCCACTGCACTGTGTGTTTGAAATCTGAGCCACTGGACCACCCTGGAAGTCTCTTAAACTAATTATTTTTATGAATTTATTTAATTGTGGCAAAATACGTACTTATGCTCAGTCGCTTCAGTTGTGTCTGTCTCTGTGTGACCCTATGGCTTGTAGCCCACCAGGATCCTCTGTCCATGGGGGTTCTCCAGGCAAGAATATTGGAGTGGGTAGTCATGCCTGTCTCCAGGGATTCTTCCATACCCAGGGATTGAAACCCTGTCTCTTATGTCTCCTGCATTGGCAGGCAGGTTCTTTACCAGTAGTGCCACCTGGGAAGCCCATGGCAAAATGTACATAACACAAAATTTATTATAACACTTCTAAGTGTACCGTGGTATTAAGTACATTCATACTGTTGTGCAACCATCACCACCTTCCATATCCAGAACTCTTTCCATCTTATGAAACTGAAAATCTATAATTGTTGAATAATAACTCTCCACCCTCCCCTTCCCCTAGCTTCTGGCTATCACAACACAAAAAGTATCTTGTCTCTATGATTTCAGTCACTCTAGGGACCTCATATAAATCAAACCTTACATTATTTGTCCTTTTGGAAGTGACTTGTTTCAGTTAGCGTGATGTCCTCAAGGTTCATCCATGTTGTAGCATGTGTCAGAGTTTCCTTCCTTTTGAAGGCTGAATAATATTCCACTGCTCGTATAGACCACACTTGGCTTATTCATTCATTGGTAGATGAGCACTTAGCTTGCTTCCATGTTTTAGCTATTGTGAATCATTTTGCTATGAATGTGATATACATGTATTTCTTTGAGATTCTGCTTTTAATTCTTTTGGGTTTATAGCTAGAAGCAGACTTGCTAAATTAAATGGTATCTCTTTTTTTAATTTTTGAGGAGCCACCATGCTGTTTTCCAAAGTTCCATCAGCAGTGCCCAAGGGTTCCAATTTCTGTCCCTACATCTGTCCCTACACTTGTTATTTTTTTTTAAATTTTAATTTCTTTAAATCTTTTGGTTGCACCACTCAGAATGTGGGATCTTAGTTCCTCAACCAGGGATCAGACCTGAATCCCCTGCATTGAAACCACTGGACCACCAGGGAAGTCCCTATATTTTTTTTACATAGTCGTGCTAGTGGGTGAGGCCAATTTTTAGATGTCTGAATTTCACCCTGTGCTACTATGAGGCCATTCATTCAGGGTCCCTGGAAAGTTGTGTACAGGATTTATCTTTATTTCCATCCTCAATTTTTCTGTGCCACCATGGAGGATTTTATTTATTTTTTCTGAAAAAAAAAATGAACTTTTACTCATTTATTTTAGTGTGAACATTACTGATAACATTCTAATAGTACACATCTCAATGAGAACAGCATGTTTACAGGGACCATGCAGGAATTTAGGTTATTTGTTCAAATCCTGGTTCAGCTGTTTACTAGCCATGCAACTCTGAGCAAATCAGATCATTCTAACTTCCTCATTGCAAAGTGGGAATTAGAAGTAAGTACCCTTTGCTGAGCTGCTTTGAGAACTGGAAGAACATTTGGTGTCTATTAGAAGTTTGATTGGTATTCATTTTTACTCTTCTAAGGTTAAATAACATTCTTAATGTTGGGTCTTCAGAAAGGGAGGTGGGCAGAGACTGAAACCTGACCACTGACTCTGAAATTCTGTATTCTGTACTACTCACTACTCTGCTTACATGATGGAGTCTTTGGCAGCTCAGACTGCTATAATAAAGATACCATCAGTTAGGTGGCTAAAATAATAAAAATTTATTTCTCACAATTCTGGAGGCTGGAAGTCCAAGATCACTGTGCCAGCAGATACCAGTGTCTGGTGAGAGTCCACTTCCTGGTTCATAGACAGCCTTCTCACTGTGTGTTCTTACAAAATGGGGAGAATTCTGGGCTCTTCATCCTCCTGAAAGTGAAAGTTAGTAGGTCAGTCTTTTTTATGGCTGAGTAATATTCCTGTGTGTGTGTGTGTGTGTGTGTGTGTGTGTGTGTGTGTGTATGCATGCTCAGTCATGTCTTACTCTTTGTGACCCCTGTGGATTATAGCCTGCCAGGCTCCTCTGTCCGTGAAATTTTCCAGGCAAGAATACTGGAGTGGGTAGCCATTCCCTTGTTCCCAGGAATCTTCCTGACCCAGGGATGGAACCCAGGCCTTCCACATTGCAGGCAGATTCTTTACTGTCTGAGCCACCAGGGAAGCCCCGTGCTTAGTTGCTCAGTTGTGTCTGACTCTTTGTGACCCTATGGACTGTAGCCTGCCAGACTCCTCTGTCCATGGGGATTCTCCAGACAAGAATACTGGAGTGGGTTGCCATTTCCTTCTCCCAGTGAAGTGCTATCATGCCATAAATCTCATCCTGGGGCCTCCACCCCCATGACCTCATTGAAACCTAATTACCTCTCAAAGGCCACACTTCCAAATTCCATCACTTTGGTAACTGGGGGATTAAACTTCAACATATGAATATTGAGACATAAACACTTAGTCCACAGCAGATGGCTTTTTTTTTTTGCCATGTGACTTGTCTTCTCTTTCACTGAACCTTCGACTAAGAACAGGCACAAATGCTGATATGATATGCAGTGAACACATTTGACACATGTTTTAACTTCACCTTTTATGAGGGATCTTTCATACCGAATAGTTCTTAGTCACTTGCAAGATGGAGAGATTAGGTTGCAGTCAAAGAGGCCATGACAAGAGCAACATCACCCTAGCTCAGGTGGCCAGAAAACACTTAGTAAAAGAGAAAAACTAGCATTGTGTTAACCCAAGGTGCCCTGAGTGATTATCCCTATGGAACACTTGCAAGTGTGTAATGAAATGAGTGTTGCAGATACTATCAAATTCCCCAGGAAGAGGAAAAGGAAAATCTTTGTAGCACAGAGGTTTTCATTTGTTTTCAAGTAAGAGAAGATGATATAGATTCACTTTGTGATTTTTTTTTCTGGCCTCATAGAGGCTGGTGCTCAAACTACAATTCAGGAAATCTGAACAATTCTAGAGGAAAATGTTACAGTGATCTGCCATAAATGCTCTGAAAATTGAATGATGAACTCTAAAGATGTTGTAAGCATTGTCTTCCTTTGGTTGTCCAGTGGATTCTGAGAAGCTTAACTTTTGAAATTGGTCTCATAAGTCTGTGAGATGGTTCCCTTTAGTTGTGTTTTCCAATAATAACACTCACCCCAGAAATTATTGTCATCTTTTCTTTTAAGTCATTAGGAAAAGGTCATTGTTTGGGTCTTGAATAGGCTTTCCGTGAATTTTCTCTATAATAGAAATCCTTGTTGGTTCCTACAGTGATCCGAGAGATTGCAATCTTTCCAAATTTATTTATGCTTTGGAGTCAGGTGAACTGGGTTCATATCTCAGCTCTATGACTTACTGGCCATGTGAAAAGTGAAAGTGTAAATGTTAGTCTCTATGTCTGACTCTTTGTGACCCCATGGACTGCAGCCCACCAGGCTCCTCTGTCTATGGAATTCTCCAGGCAAGAATGCTGGAGTGGGTTGCCATTCCCTTCTCCAGGGAATCTTCCCGTCCAAGGGATCGAAACCTGTCTCTCACGTTGCAAGCAGATTCTTTACCATCTGAGCCATGAGGAAGCCCTATTGGCCATTGTCAATAAACTTATTTGAACCTATTGGTTTTCTTACCTATGAAATGGGGATAATATCTGTCTCATAAAGATTACATAGGATTCTGTAAGTTGCTTGGTATGATGACAGTGCATGGCACATAGTCCATACTTAATGTGTGATTGTGTGTGTGTGCTTGTTGTGTCTGACACTTTGTGACCCCATAGACTGTAGCCCGCCAGGCTCCTCTGTCCATGGAATTTTCTAGGCAAGAATAATGGAGTGGGTTGCCACTTCCCACTCCAGGGGATCTTCCCGACCCAGGGATTGAGATTATGTCTCTTGCATCTCCTGCACTGGCGTGGGTTTTTTTACTACTGGTGTCTCCTAGGAAGCCCATACTCAGTAAACAATAGCTTTATTATTAACTTGGGCTTCCCTGGTAGCCCAATTATTAACTTGGCTCTGACACCAGGCTCATTTAAAAAGGAAAATAGACATATATGTTGTGTGTAAGGGTCAAAGAAGGCATAGTCAAAGAAGGATGCGGTGGTACTTAATTTCCATCCTACCTCCTTTGCCCTTGGTCTCCCCTGCCACCTCAGTTTTCACCCTTGATCCCTGGTCAGAGTACTGTAATAGGCCGAGTATTCTTCCTTGAGATGAAAGACAATCATGTAGGACTGTGGCTTTGTCTACTGCAAGGCTCCCATTTTCAGATATCTTCCCCAAAAAGGAGAACCAAGCCATCAAGAATCAATTTGGATTTTAAAGAACTATCAGTAAAAGAAAGAGCAGCATTCTTGTGGTTCCATCTAAGAACAAGACTCTGCCCATCAGAATCTATTCTTCTCACTTGCCTGTGCCCCCAGGGTCGTTACTTGTGAACTAGGGGTTATTTTGGACAAGCTTAATCACTCCTGAGACCACTCATTGTAAGCTCAATGACCAATATTTTATTGGCTCAGTTTTTTTTTTTTCTGTTTTAGGGACAAAGTTCACTAGCATTTGGAACTAAAGCTTTACAGACAGTGGCTGGTATAGCATTGTAACTTTTCCCTTTTCTTTATTGCCATCGGACTTATAATTAATAATAAAGCTTGACTTTTGTTCTTCTGTTTTCATCTTCCAAAGTACAATAACTACAAACTGAACTCTAAGTAATTCTTCCATTAGGAGCTGTTCATGCAAAATTAGAGGATTGTTTAGATGAAGCTTGACTTGTCCTCCTTTTCTTTCCTTCCAACTGTGTTGGCTTGAATTTCAGTCATCTGAGGTGGGAGGTGGTCTTTGAAAATAAATGAGAATAAAGCTGCATTTGTCGATTTTCAGTCTGATTTTAACTCTTTATTAAACTATCATGACATATTTATTTAACTAGCACATGAAAACATGAAAATGCAATCCAGCCACTGTTTATGAGAACTAGGGCTTCTCTCTTAGCTCAGCTGGTAAAGAATCCACATGCAATGCAGGGGACCCTGGTTCGATTCCTGGGTCGGGAAGATCCCCCGGAGAAGGGATAGGCTACCCACTCCAGTATTCTTGGGCTTCCCTTGTGGCTCAGCTGGTAAAGAATCCACCTGCAATGCGGGAGGCCTGGGTTCCATCCCTGGGTTGGGAAGATCCCCTGGAGAAGGGAAAGGCTACCTGCTCCAGTATTCTGGCCTGGAGAATTCCATGGACTGTGTAGTTCATGGGGTTGCAGAGAATCAAACATGACTGAGCAACTTTCACTTCACTCACTGTGTGCAAGGCTCAGTGGAAGACACACCGAAGATAGACAGATGAGACAGAACCTCTGACTACAAGTGTATTAAAATGTCTTGGGAGGAAGGGTGTAATTAAGAAAGAGGCCCAAGACTATGATTTGAAGCAACGAAAGCCACCCAAGCACAGTGGAGCATTCTTGAACTCCGGTATGCAGTGGAATTCTAAGAAAGCTTGTTAACTTGCTTAAGAGTTCTAATTGGAGGCAGGTTGGCTTGTGTATAGAGCTACAGACTTTCCCCCTGGTACTTTATTGAGGTATAATTTAGATGGAATAAAATGCACAAATCTTAAGTGTATAGCTTGGTTAAGTTTTGTATATATGTATATATATATACACATAAGTGTCTGAGCGCCTTGTATTAGTAGATATAATCTGTATCTTCAGATCAAGATAGAGTTTATTTCCTTCACTCCAGAAACTTCCTCTGCACCCCTTTCCTGTCAATTCCCCTCCCCAGAGGTAAGTGACCTAATAAAAGGTAAGTCCTAGTGACCTAATCTATGGTGACTTCAATCACCAGAGATTAGTTGAGGGTATTTTTTTCTTTTGTTTTTATAGAAAAAATTATTTTTTAGTTGATTATTTTATAAATTATTTTATAGTTGATACTGTATAGTATAGTTGATTTATAATGTTGCATTAATTTCTAGTGTACAGCAAAGTACAGTATTCAGTTAAATATACATTATATAGACATTATATATATACATACATATACATATATCACCAACTCCTGGAGCTTGCTCAATCTCATGTCCATCCAGTCAGTTATACCATCCAACCATTTCATCCTCTGTTGTCCACTTCTCCTCCTGCCTTCAATCTTTCCCAGAATCAGGGTCTTTTCCAATGAGTCAGTTCTTCCCATCAGGTGGCCAAAGTATTGGAACTTCAGCTTCAGCATTACCCCTTTCAATGAATATCCAGGGTTGATCTCTTTTGGGATTGACTGGTTTGTTCTCCTTGCTGTCCAAGGGACTCCCAAGAGTCTTCTCCAGCAACACAGTTTGAAAGCATCAGTTCTTTGGCACTCAGCCTTCTTTATGGTCCAACTCTCACATCTGTATATAATTACTGGAAAAACCATACCTCTGACTATATGGGCCTTTGTTGGTAACACTCCAACATATGTATTATACGCATACATGTAGTAAGGGACGGGGGAGCCTGGTGGGCTGCCATCTATGGGGTCGCACAGAGTCAGACACAACTGAAGTGACTTAGCAGCAGCAGCAGCAGCAGCAGCAGTATATAGTAGAAAATACTCTAATATATGGTAATTGTTATTATGATTATTAGCATCTCCATATTCTCTTCTTATCTGTCTACTGTAAGGCAGCATTTTCCAAGATGTGCAATCTAGTGCTGAGTGAGTGAGTGAAAGTCGCTCAGTCGTGTCCAACTCTTTGCGACCCCATGAACTCTACAGTCCATGGAATTCTCCAGGCCAGAATACTGGAGCAGGTAGCCTTTCCCTTCTCCAGGGGATCTCCCAACCTAGGGACCAAACCCAGGTCTCCCTCATTTTAGGCGGATTCTTTACCAGCTGAGCCACCAGGGAATCCCAAGAATACTGGAGTGGGTAGCCTATTCCTTCTTCAGTAGATCTTCCTGACCCAGGCATGGAACCGGGGTCTCCTGCATTGCAGGCAGATTCTTTATCAGCTGAGTTACCTGGGAAGCCCGCAATGTGGTGCTACTTGACATATATTGTACTCTATTAAGCAGAAGCAGCATTAAGAAATACTGAATCACACAGTGAAACTTTATTTCTATCCCAGTTTCCTTTAATCCCAATCATGTCAAATGAAGAACCTCGGCATGGTGTTAGTCTGATTTAACACCTCTCCAACACTTGCTAATCTTCCTTTTTAATGAAGTGAGAACAAGACACAGGCTCTTTGTGTTTAGAAGGCAACAGTAGCTAGAAATAATTCAATATTGTTTTGTCTTCACTGTTTTTTTAATTTTTACTGTTAGTAGAATGGAAGGCAAGTGGTACTAGTAGTATTTATGGTAGTGATTTCATCTGTTTCTAAATTGTTTACATCTAAACAGTGAATTATCTGAAAGAAAAAAATGCGAAGAAAATAATATGGGAGGAACTTAGGGGCTGTCCTAAGTTGATCCCCTCCTGGGGGTCCCATACCCAGCTTCATGCTGACCCCCTGCCAGCACACCCAGACACCGACATATGAGTGTGCAAGGGCATATATCCTTCATCCTTGGAGTCCAGATCGTCCAGATCACACAAAGAACATGGCATGTCAGGGTCATTGGAGGTGAAGTTTTTGGTGAACCAGATGGAGGTTAACCAAGCAAGACCAGAGTAAGGACAGCTTTAGTCTTTGGGGAAATGGTCAAAGGGATGTTCAAACAAACTTCCACATTATGCATCATTCAGCCAGAGATATTTGAGCAAGTGCTAACAGGATTTTAGAGACAAGTAGAACTGAGTTCAAATTGTGATTTTTGCAAATTACTGGCTGTGCAACATTGGAAAAGTAACCACTCATGGCCTGGGTTTCCTTATTTTTGAAATCGTGGTTCTAATGCCTCCCTGTCTGAGTCGTTGTGGGGATTAAAGGAGGCAACATGTGTGAATGAATGTTTTGTATTGTTTTGATTATCTTGGATAGAAGTTCAATAATGTATAGCATCTTCATTTGCTTTATCTCTACTGGGAATCAAGCAGGACAACCTTTTCTTGGCTGATTAAGCTTTGCTGCTTGAAAACTTCTCGTATGCCCCTGTTTCCAATATTCTCTCCCAAATTTACCATCAAAACTTGTGGTACTGTGTCCCATCCTCTCAGCCTCTGCTCCCCTGCTAGAGAGAATTAGATATTGATCCTTGTGAATGTAGTAGCATATCTGAATCCAGAATCTGATTTTGATGTTTCTGTTTGATACTTTGTACTTAGATTCCAGGCATTGTGCAGAGAAGTCAGTTAGATGGTAAGCTTCTTGTAGACAGTGACCATATGCTGATCTCTGAATCTGGAGCACCTGGCACAATTTAGGTGCTCAATAAGCACTGGTCCTTGGGTGCCCTGTGGCTTCACTTATTTTCTTAGTAGAATGGAATGTCTTGGAAAGCAGGACCATGTCTGCCTGTTCAGTGTTGAATCTCTCGTACTTGGTGGGCTCTCAAGAGCCCCAGGTTGAAAGAATGAATGAATGAATGAGGCAAAATGAAAGTTGGTTTTTCTTTTCTGTGTTTGAGACTGGGATGTGAGCAGATAACCAGGCCTGCATGATGGGGGAGCCAGTCACTGGCCAGACCTGTGTGCAGCTGGTCTGATCTGCTCTCTTTGTTGGCAAACGCTCTGCCAGAGGCCCCCCTCCAGTGCACCTGCCTGGATTGATCATCTTCTTTGTGATAAACAGGAAGGAAAATCATTATAGCACAAGCGCCTTGTCATTCCACATGCCTCTGCCTGTGATAAATGTTCTCCATTTACAGAGTCATCATTGGAAACCTAGAGGGAATGATTGCCATCCAGCTTAACCTGGAGCAGGTTCACCATTAAACAACTCCTGTAATTTCCACTGCTCAGCATTCATCTTTTCCTTGCAGGGCTGGGGAGGAAACAGGGTTTTTGACGTCAAGACAGACAAATCTGCCACCTAATTGCTCTTTTGTCATTTGAGCATTGCTGTGAGGAAGTGGACAAGAGGGAGTGTCATCAGATGGACAGACATTTGGGGCCACTGGAGCTTTTTAACACGTTTGGTGGAATCATTTGGTGTGATCCAACAAAACTGGTAATACACAGATTCAATAACCCAGCAAGTGAAGTCTTCAGTATTTACCCTGGAGAGTTGCCTGCATTTGTGCTTGCAGAAAGCTCAGAACAGCATTGTGTGTAACAGCCCAGATATGAACAAGATTAAATAGCCATCAACATAATGGTATGTTTTCATAACTTCATGTATTTATACATTAGAATATTCTACAGAAATGAAAACAAATGACTCTGGCATACATGATTCTTTACAAGAATAGTGAAACAATACACAAGAGAGAATATATGCTATGAGCCCATTCATATAGAATCGAACACAGAGGAAAGTGAATATATTGTTTAGGTCTACATACAAAGGAAAAAAGATATAAAGACAAGGAAATAAATGATCACCATAGAAGTTAAGATAGTGGTTGAAAGTTATGATAGAGGGGAGGGAGAGGCATTGATATAAGAGTGGGACCCAGGGGTGCTTTGGGGTTGTTATTCTGATTCTAGTTCTTCACCTTGGTGTTGGTTGTGACAAAGATACTCACTTTATAAGTATTTGCTAAGCTGAGCCTTTGTGCAATTTTCTGTATACAGGTTATTGTTGTGGTTCAGTTGCTAAGTTATGTCCGACTCTTTGCAACCCCATGGCATGCCAGCCTCCTCTGTCCTTCAGTGCTTCCCAGAGTTTGCTCAGATTCATTTCTATTGACTTGATGATGCCATCTAACCATCTCATCGTCTGCTGCCCCCTTACTTTGCAATAAAATATATTTAAAAAATTCAGTCTGTAGATATTGAGCTGTCATTTATCCTAGTCTTTAGGCCAGTGCTTCTCAAACTTGCAAAATGCTAAAATCGAGCCAGGACTTTTGTTAAAGTGCAGGTCCCTAAGTGCCTGGTGATTTTCATAACTGTGGGACTGATGTGTGATTGCTTTATAAAGGAATTTTTGAAAGATTAGTTTAGAGCAAGTTTTTGCATTAGAGTCACTTGGGATGCTTTAAGAATGACTGTTGTCTGGATTCTACCCCCAGAGCATCTGGTTTGATGGGTCTCGGGGCCAATTTGAACATCAAGATTTTTTTAAAGCTCTCCAAATGATTTCAGTGTTCAGCTCACTTGAGACTAGTGTTTCTTAAATTGTAAACTGGGTTTCTAGTTAGTTACCTGAGGATCCTATGAAAATTCAGATTCTGATTCAGTGAGTCTGAATGGATCTGAGATTCTGCATTTCTTATAGGTTCCCAGGTGATGAGGATGCTGCTGGCACATGGACCACACTTGAATTAGCAAAGGTTTTGAGCCTTTGGAATCAGACATGACTGAGTCTCAGCTCTGACCCTAAATTGCTGTGTTACCTGGGCAAGGACTGAACCGTGCTGGGCCTCAATTCATTCATCTATAAAACAGATAACTTTCTAGCAGAGTATCAGGCAGAGAGTAAGTGCTCAGTAGAGATGGCTTTGCTGGTCTGATGTGAGGAGCTTCCAGAGGTTATTGACAGTGGGTGTAGCTTCTAGCGTTGACTCTGCTTCTTCATTGCCTTGAGCCTTGAAGCCTTGTAAGGAGCTCACTGGGAGGGTCAGGTAGAGGGTCAGCAAACCCTGCAGGCCCATTAGTTTAGGAGAAAAGTGTAGTGAGGGCTGCAGCGGATGAGGGTATCTGAGGTTGAAGTGGAGTCTTTGACTAAGCCTGCTGGGGACTGAAGAGAATACAAGACAAGCCATGAATTCTGAGGACAGAAGTCCTTGATGTTGGACTTCTTTGGACCTGCCTTTATTTTCTGTGTGTATATCCATATATACATACGTGTATATACATGTTGTTGCTGTTTAGTAACTAAGTCATGTCCAACTCTTTTGCGACCCCATGGACTATAGCCTTCCAGGCTCCTCTGTCCATAGGATTTCCCAGGGAAGAATACCAGAAGGGAAGGTGTTGCCATTCCCTTCTCCAGGGCATCTTCCTGAACCAGGGGTCGAAGTCATATCTTCTACATTGCAGATGGATTCTTTACCACTGAGCCACCTGGGAAGCCCCCTGGCATAGAGAAGGTATTGTTAAAAGTGTTTCACTTGAATGATATGTTGGCTTCTGTCTCTTGTGTTCTTGGAAGCATCACAGCTGCAGGTGACTCAGTGTAGGCTCAAGTGTGTTGTGGCTGATCTTGTAAATGTCTGCATTTTTTATTTTTTTGATGGCCAGTTTAAGTGCCATGGTGTGAAAGCCCCTTTGCACTTCAAAGTACTATCATTTTAGGTCAGTGGTGCAAACCAGCTTTTAATAACATTATTTGCAGAGAAGAAAGGAAAAAGAAACTTTATTAAACTTCATCACTCCCTCCCCGCACCCTAGCATCATGTCTGAGTCACCTCTCAGTCGCTGATCTGTTCTGGCTGCAATTAAAGTCAAATCGCCTTTGGGACCAGAACAGTCTCATCTTTATTTACAGCACCTGCAAATCATGTTGTTCCTCCTAATTTTAACAGCTTCTTCAGTGGCAAAAATCTCTCCTCTGAAGGAGCGGGTGGAGAAGTGATAAAGAACAGTTACTGAGCTCTTTCCTCTGGGGATAGGATGGAGGAGACTGGGCCAGAAGAAGGGGGTGTTTGTGCTGTGGCAGTAGATGTGGCAGTAGTCCCCCACCCTCTGGATTCAAATGTGGGTGCTATCTTTTATCGACTGGATGACCTTGAGCAGGTCATGGAAACTTGCTGAACTTCAGTCATCTTGTCAATAAGATGATGGGAGATCAATGGCTGGTCAACCAATCCAGTGGACTGTAGGAACCCAAGGAGATCAATGTGAAAAAATTCTTATGTTTTTAGTAGCAGTGAGAGGGAGCAAAAGGTGGGAGAATCTGTAATAATCCTATTACAATAAATCTGTTACAGAAGAACCTTCAAGTTGTGAACTTTCAAAGATGCAAACTTGCGTCCACATGTCCAATCACGTAAGCTAGTTCACGTGTCTGGTGTCCACTGACATGTGCGTGCATCCTCTACAAGTGGTTGTGCTTTTGTGTCCTAGGGTTGTGTAAACAGTACTGTATAGAGTACAGAGTACAGTATCTTTATTTCAAGCCCAGGATGTCCAGAAGCAAGTGGAAAATCAGCAGTGGAAAATCAGCTAGTATTACTGTACTTTTCATGATACTGTACTATAAGATTAAAAATGTTTTCTTTAATTTTGTGTTTGTTTTTTTATGTATTATTTGTGGGAAAAGTATTATAAACCCATATCAGTACAGTACTAATATATAGCTGAATGTGTTAGTTGGATATGTAGGCTAACTTTAATGGACTTTTGAACAAATTGGACTTACAAACACATACTCAGAATGGAACTCATTCATATGTAGGTGACTTACTGTATTTAAATCATCAGGCTCACTGCTTGTTTGAAACCCTTCTCATCATGTATCATCATGCTGAAATGCCTTTTCTTCTATGTCTGTCTCTCTATGCCTTTATCTCCTTGCCTATTTCCTTCAAATTCATTCGGCAGTAATTTATAATTTATAATAATAAACATGACGTGCTAGTCACTGAACAAGACAGATGTGGCTTCCATTCATAAGTAGCTTTTGTTGCTGTCACTAACTCAACATCTGACTCTTTTGCGACCCTGTGGACTGTAGCATGCCAGGCTCCTCCGTCCATGGGATTTCCCAGGCGAGAATACTGGAGTGGGTTGCCATTTCCTTCTCCAGTGGATCTTTCCAATCCAAGGATCAAATTTGCATCTCCTGTATTGCCTGCTGAGTCACCAGGAAAGCCCTGTAAATAGCTCACAAGCTAATAATGGAAGAGAAGCTTGGAAAAAACTCACATGCCTGACTATGTGATTATCATCATGCCACACTCCAGGAAGGGAAAGTGTCTGGAGTTAAGAGAACGTATAGCAGGGAGACCAAATCACACTAAAGGGCCAGGGAGCCCTCTGTGCAGATGGTGTTTCTATGCAGAGACATGAAGGATCCCTGGGAATTAACCAGATGGAAGGAAGGAATAATGTTCCAGGCAGGTGGAACAGCATGTGCTAAGATCTAGAGCTGGAATAAAGCAAGTGAAAGGAGAGGTAAAGTCGAGAGTGGAGAGATCAGGTAGGCAAGTCACTTTGTTAAAGCAGTGGGTGTGTTTTCACAGGAGCCTCCTGCTGTGGTGACACAGTCCTGGCCACGACGACACAACCAAAACAAAAGAGAGCACATAAGCAAAGAAAACAACAGTGAGAAGCATTCTGGTTCTGCTTCCCCTGCATCATTGGCAACCTTTTCTCTAAAAGATGCTTCTTCTTCTTCTTTTTTTATAGACTTTGTTGTTTGAGCAATTTTAGGTTCACAGCAAATGAGCAGGAGGTACGGAAATTTCCCATACACTCCCTACCCCACCACATGCATAGTTTCCCAAATTGTCAGTGTTAAAATGTGTTTCTTCAATCGCCAGCTTAGGACTTTGTGTATGTGTAAGCAGCTCCTTCTTAGAAGAAGTCAAGTTATTCCTTGCCCTTCTGACTCCAGAGGGAAGGTTGGGAGGATAGGAGAAGGCAAAAATAATTTCCAATCAGTGTTGGACTGAGCTCTCCATGTGGGTAAACAGAACTCTGAGACAGAACAGTGGTGCAGTAGTCTACTCATTTAATAAGATTCCTTAGGCTTCTCCTGTGGCTCAGATGGTAAAGAATCTGCCTGCAATGTGAGAGACCCAGGTTTGATCCCTGGGTTGGGACTATCCCCTGGAGAAGGGAACGGCACCCCACTCCAGTCTTCTTGCCTGGAGAATTCCAAGGACAGAGGAGCCTGGTGGGCTACAGTCTATGGGGTTGCAGAGAGCCGGACACAACTGAGTGGCTAACACTTTCACTTTCACTTGCTTGACAGTCCTCTCTGAAGCTGGTATTAATCACCCTCTGACATTGTTCTAGTCCACGCCCTCCCCCTCCAGCTGGACTCAAGCTGACAGACATATTTGCAGACAGACAGATTTGTCCCTCAGGGGATGGTGGCCTTCCCAGTTTCCATGAAAAGTTCATTACCAAGTCCAGGCAATCACATTTACATTGCTAATTGAAGAAGAAAGCTACTGTAAGTGCAAGAGTAAGAATTATTGGGCAGTATCAGGAAAAACATGCCCAGTTCCCCCTGGGGGTGTCAGTCTCAGCAACCACAACAGGACACTCTGCCTGATGCTAATAAAAGAGATGCTTAAAATGAGCACCGAGGAAAATCAGCAGACTCCAGAGACTCTCAGCGATCGCCTCTGACGTGGACTTTTGAGATATTTTAGTGCGATGGGATTTAATTGAAGTGGAGCAGGGTAGCAAATGGATTTCATTTCTTAAGAGGGTTCTCCTAGGGCCAAGGAGATATCTAAGCTGAACTGGTTCCACTGTTTTTCAAACCACTGATTTGGCCTGGCAAAACCCTGTTCCCTGTGAATAGATCCTACCCCTTCACCTCGGCCATCACTTGACCTGTGACCCCATAGGAGGAGTCAAATTATTCACCTGTAGATCATGGACATGAATTTGAGCAAATTCTGGGGAGATGGTGAAGGACAGAGATGCCTGGTGTGCTGCAGTCCATGGGGCCACAAAGAATCAGACACAACTGAGCGACTGAACAAGATCATGGCCACAGGTCCTCCTCTCCCCCTTGGCAGGCACAACAAAGGGGAAAACCACCCCCATCTCCCAGAATGACAGGATGATGAACTCTGACTGTCATGCGTTTTGATGACTGCTCCTTGCTCTCCGTGAAGAACTTGATGTAAAATCCTCAGCGTGGGGGTGTTTAAAACATATAAATTGGTTGTCACTGAGGGGGTTAGCAGAACAGGACCAGTCTCTCTGGATCAGGGTTTCATGTTTCGAGCAAAATAGGTTGTGAAGACCATTTTGGTAACTATTTAAATTATGGTGTACTTCAAACGGCTGTGGGTTAGTTGACATTAGCCTAGATAGCACCACTGAGAGAGAAACACAAGAATATACTTGTGTACCTGTGGACTCCTACGTCCATTTTTTTAAAAAAAAAAATTATTTATTTACTTGGCTGTGCATGCCAAATAAATATTTTGCAAGTATTTATTTACTTAGTTGCAGCAAGTGGGATCTAGTTCCTTGACCAGGGATGGAACCTGGGCCCCCCTGCATTGGGAGCAAGGAGACTTAGCCACTGGACCACCAGGGAAGGCCCTCTTAGCTCCATTTTAACTTGAAGGCTCCCTTTGAATTTCTTTCAGAAAGCTTTTAAATATGGAAAACCCCAATTGTAGATGAAAGTATGATGAAAAAGAGTGACATCTGCAAGATGGCAAGATAGGAGCTTCCTACATCATCCCCCCTCCCATGGAACATCGATTTTGACAATCACCCGCAGACAAGGGTACCTTTGTAGGGAACTGGGACAGTGGAAAGGTTCCAGCACATCCTTGGAGCAAAAAGCCCAAGAATAGACACATTGAAGGGATAAGAACAGCTTCACTTTACCCATGTCATCCTCTGCTCCCTGATTACACAGCTCAGTGTCAGAGAGACCCCCTTTGTTTAGTCGGAGAACAGCGAGAGTGTGTGAGTGAGGGCGTGGCTTCCTCAGTCATGTAGGATGGTTGCCCAAGAGGCTGGCTTTTGTCTCTCCCCATCAAAATAGTGAGGCGAGCTGCAGGACTGAGAGATGGAGAGAGGCAGGGAGCTTAGCAACCAGGGCTCAGCGAGCATCAAAGGGAGGGAGATCCTATTAAGTTCTTCCCTGGACTCCAGCAGGGAGGTTGTCCACCGGCTGCTAGGGATGTCATCTATGGACCTCTAAACTGACCCACCTCTGCATGGTCGGATCCCTGTGTGTGCCCATGGACAGTGCGCGTGAACCTTTGCAGACAGTGAGCATGCGCGAGATTACGGGGCTGGGAAAAAGCACACGAACTTGAAGATCACAGGGCACTGTCCTTGGGAAACAAAACGGAGGCTTTTAACACCCACCTGGCTTTGTGGGACTAAGCAAGGGAAACGATCTTATGGATTCTTCTCTCTGTGGATTCTCTTAACACTTCCTGGATCCCACAGCCCCTGTCTCCTCTTCCTGTTCTGGAAATCTGAAATGTTACTTTCCTCACTTCTATGCACTTCCCATGACTGTGTCTGACTCCGGGACCAAGAGGTGGAAGAGAAAGATAGTAGAAAGCAATGGAGATGCTCTTCCCTCTGACAGAGTTTTAGGTATTTGTCCAATGGCAGCTGCCTCCACCATTTCCACTGCTGTCTTCGGATGGCTTGGTGGCTGGGGCAGAAGAGACGGGAAAAGAGCATAAAAATGGGAAATTACTTCTCTCCTGGGACCTTCTAGGTGCACTCTTTCTCACTTCTTAGATTAGAATGAGGAATCCCTTGGAGCTCTTAGTGTCTGCACCCAGTGACTGCTTTGGGATTTTTGCATGCCTGTGGGTCCTGGCTGCAGATAGTGGCTGGAAAAAAAAAAATCCAAGAAATTCACTGCTAGATTAGTCTTGCTTTGAGTTCTATTTTTTCTTTCATTTTCTCCTTCCTCCTCTTCTTCTTCTTCTTTCCAGTCAGGCTGATAGTTTCCTTTTCCAAGTCCTCAGATGCTGTCCCAGGCCTTCTTGGCAAAGAAGAGGCAGAGTGGGCTATGTTTCTTCATCTTTCCCAGGACTGGGAGATGAATGGTACATTAAAAAAAAATGTGTATTTGTTTATTTTTGGCTGTGCTTAGTCTTCGTTGCTGTGCGCGGGCATTCTCTAGTTGCAGCAAGTGGGGACTGCTCTCTAGTTGTGGCCCACGGGCTCAGTAACTGTGGTTGACTAAGCTGTGGCTTAATTACTCCTCGGCATGTGCAATCTTTCTGAACCAGGGATCGAACCCGTGTGCCCTGCATTGGCAAGCAGATGCTTAACCATTGGACCACCAGGGAAGTCCCTGAATGATTCACTTTTTAAAAACCTATTTTATTTATTAGGCTTAAGTTCTGCATTTTTAAAAGTCAGTTTTATTGCAATGTAAGTTGTTGTTCAGTTGCCCAGTCATGTCTGACTCTTTGTGACCCCATGGACGGCAGCACGCCAGGCCTTCCTGTCCCTCACCATCTCCCGAAGTCTGCCGAAGTTCATGTCCATTGTATCGGTGATGCCATCCAGCCATCTCATCCTCTGATGCCCTCTGTAATCAAATATACACATGATAAGTATACATTCAGTGGACTGTGACATATCTATATACCCATATATACATCCCAATCAAGAGAGGGGACGTTTTCCTCTCCTTAGAAGATTTCTTTATATCCTTTCTAATCTGAATAAAATTTTTTTTAAATTTCTGGAAATGATGATATTTACTATTTATTTTTTAAAAAAAGAGTATTCCAGTTCTTTATTTTTCTCTCTTCTCTCTCTCTTTGAATTATTATAATTCTGCTGAACATTTGAAAATAAGTGGCTGACTTCAAAACCCTCTGCCCCATAAGATATCATGTGTATTTCTTAATAAGGACATTCTCTTACATGATTGCAGCAAATGATTGAAATCAGGAAATTTAACACTTTTACAGAGTAATTATATAATATTCAGTCCATATTAAACTTTTTACCTATTGTCACATTTTGTGTCATTTATACCACATTTTTCCAACCCAATATCATTTTGCTGTTGATTTTTGAAGGAGACTAAAATATCTTCCCAATTCCCAATTCATCAACTCCACATGAGGGGCCAAGAGCCCGGTGGGCTCCCAAATGAAGCAGCACCAAGGTTGATTCTGGATGGAAAGCAGAGGGGGTGAGAGTCCAGGAGGACAGCCCACCGTGGAAGGAAACGTGCTTCTTTTAGCTTGGCCAGCCCGGCCTCTGGCAGAACCCTGCTGGCCAGCCATCCAGACTGCAACTCCTCAGGAGCCTTGGCATTCTGTGAGCCTGCCAACAAAACAAACACAGTCAGAGACAGCAAGCATATTTCTTAAAAGTCAACTTGATCTACCTCCTGGAGTGGAGGCTGCATGTCCGTGTGCCAGTCACATTAGAGTAGTCAATTTCCTGCCAGCAGTCGGTAGAGGATGCAACTCACATGGGCTACCAGGGTGCCCTACCTGCAGCCATGACAAGGGAAAACCATGGTCTACTCCCTAAGATGCACACAACCTGAATTCTCCTAGAAAACAATCCCCCTCTCTCCCTTGCCCGGGACAAATGTGAATTTCGAAGGACGTGCTCTTGGCATTATTCATTTTTATATGGGGGCAACTTCTCAGACGTGGGCAGGTTGGGAACACATGTTTGTGGGCTGGTGGATCTTTGAGATGTGTAGCTGATTTCATGTCTCTTGGCCAGTTTAGAGCAAGTTGTTGCTCCTGGAGACAGTTATCAGATTGAAAATAGTAAGTTATGAATATCTTCAATCCTTCACATTCGAGTTTATAGAAACTGGTACTTATCTTTAATAATGATAGATAATTCATTGCTCTTGTCCCTATGGTAGTGATTTAGTTGCTAAGTCATGACTGACTCTTGTGACCCCACAGACTATAGCCTGCCAGGCTCCTCTGTTCATGGAATTCTCCAGGCAAGAATACTAGAGTGGGTAACCATTTCCTTTTTTGGGGGATTTTCCTAACCCAGGGATCGAACCCATGTCTCCTGCATTGCAGGTGGATTCTTCACCACTAAGCCATCAGGGATTCCCTCTTAGTACTATAGGGTGTAAAAACCCTATAACCAAACCCTGTAACCAAAACCCCATAACCAAAGCCTTTAAGAGTGGAAAGGAGTGATGGTACATTATTAAACAGTCTTCATATTTACCAGTTATACATATATAGTCCAGAAGAATGTAAACACGCACACACATACACACACACCAAATGCACAAAAACCTTTTTCAGGTCAAGTTCTATTTCCAACTATACAGAGACCACTGACAACAGGTGTGCGTGGGAAGTGGATCCTCCTTTCTACCCAATTTGTCACTAGCATCTCAATAGGGATGAAATCTTCTCATATTCGTTCAAGTGCTTTATCTTCATGGTTACTATAGAACTTAACTCCTCGCTTTTAGCTCTTTCTTCTTCAGGATCTTACACTCCTCCCTCTCCTCACCTCACCATCCTGCTTCTTCTATTCTGTATTTAAAAATAGGATGTCAGTTGCTCAGTCACATTTGGTTCCACTGAATAAGTGCAGAGTTGCGATTTGGGGTTGAAGGTTGATGGTGACTTTGGACCAGGTTGGATAGAGCAATGACAGTCCTAGACAATTCAGCTGCCATAATAGCTTCCTCCTGGCTCGCATACTTGACATTATGTTAAAAGAATTTCTATCTTTTTTTTTATTATTATTCACCTCGAGTTACATTAGCAAATGCACCCTGTTCCCCATTTGTTAAATTATCTTTGGAATGTTCCATGCCCAGGAGAGAATAAACCCTATCCATGCAAGTTATGTTAACACAAGCCAAAAATAGGGATTAATTTTTTGGCAAGTGCATCCCTTTTAAGGTAACAAGAGCACAAGGACAAGTAAATGCGATGGTTTCTTCAATTATTTAGGATCTTTAAAAAACAAGAATTTGGATCCCTTCCTTGATTCTGCAACATTAGGACCTCTGAAAGGAAGGCTCATGTACTACATTTTTAGTGAATTTCTCAAGATTCAGGAACTACAGCTTTAGAATGCCTAGCTACTTCCTTCTGGGGAAAGAGGAAAACAACTCCATCCAAGGAAGGGAAAAGTAAGAAGGCATGTGCCTCTGGAGCAGTGGATGAGAGGAGTATTCTCCAAAGACTTGATGGGGAGAGAAAAGCTGATTACAATGGGGGAAGTGAGGAATGCAGCATTACTGACAAAATGTGGATAATTAGTTATTTAGGGAAATTGGATTGTTTAATATTGGATTAAGACTTTTTAGAGTCAAGAAAAGTTGCATTGATTTACAAAGTGAAAAACCAAGGCAATGATATTCACAGCATCGAAGATTTCCCAAAGGGGCAAAAATAACAAGAAGGCATTTTCTGGTGAGCTGAAGCAGGACATAATATATGCTGTTTCTAGTAATGGGATACATTTCTGTTCACTTGGAGCCTAATTCTTTTAAACTTTAGGCTCCATGTAGACTGAAATCTTTATGATTATTTCAAGATAGATAAGACTTCCAGTACTCTGTGCTGCATTAGAAAAGGGGAAACATTTCTATTTTTCAAAAGTGAGAGGTGATGAATCTATCAGTCTTTCATTTATTCCACAAATATTTATTGAATGTCTACTAAATGTTAGATATAAAGCTATGCTTTAGTGACAGACTGATGGACAATCCTAATTGTATGGTGTTTGTATTTGAAGACCGGCCTCCTATATAAGTTTCTATGTAGAAAATTAACCCCAAACTTGGCTTAAAACACTGAACATTTATAATCTCACAATTTCCATAGGCTAGGAATTCAGAAGCATCTTAGCCGTCTGGCTCTGACTCAGGGTCTTTTATGAAATTGAAGTCAAGATATTGACTGAGGATGTGGTGATCTGAAGGCTTGACTGAGTTGGGGAGATTGTTCATGCACTGCTTTTGGCAGGGGGCCTCAGTCACTTGCCACATGGCCTCTTTACAGCTTAGCTTGAGCGTCCTTACAACATGGCAGCTGACTTCCCCCAGAGTGAGTAATCTACAAGAGAGCAAAGAGGAAACTGCCATGTCTTTTATGACCTGATCTTGGAGTTACATACTGTGACTTCTGCCACATTCTGTTCCTTAGAAATCAGTCACTAACTCTAGCCCACACACAAAGGAAAGGGAATTAGGTCCTATCCTTTATTTATTTATTTGGCGGTGTCAGGTCTTAATTGCGGCATGTAGGATCTTTGTTGCATCATGCAGAACCTTTCATTGTGATGCTCAGACTCTCTAGTTGTGGTGTGTGGGCTCCAGAGTGCAGGCTTTGATAGTTGTCACACACAAGCTTAGTTGCCCTAAGGCATGTGGGATCTTAGTTCCTCCACCAGAGATCGAACCTGTGTCCCCTGCATTGCAAGATGGGTTCTTAATCAGTGCACCACCATGAAAGTCCCAGGCCTTATCATTTTAATGGAAGAGTATCAAAGAACTTGTGGACATCTTCTTATATTACACCCCACTTTCCCTAAAGGACTTTGTTACCTGTGATATGGCTAGGTTCAGATGCAGACTTGAAGGAGATGTATAAGCATGCTGACCGAATAATCTAACCACTCTCAAATACTAAGTATGCAATGATTATTGATAATGGTCACATACTAGAATAACTAGGGGAGTATAGCTTTCCAAAAATATTGATACCTGGATTCCAGCTCTAGAAATTCTGACTCAAATGGTCTACAATGGGATCTGGATATTGGTAATTTAAAAAAACTTTCCAGGTGATAAATCATTGCCCAATAAACTCAAAGTTGCTGATTAACAAATCTTTAAGAAACTTTTTTTTTGGATGCCATTTTAAATCTTTATTTGATTGCATGATTTGATGAGCTATCCCCATCTTTTATTGGCCTTTGCCACCATTTTTGCCCATTTATTCCCTTTATACATCTTCTGGTTTGGTTTTCTTATTTATTTTGGACCCATGTTCTCAACTATGTTAGAGCTTGATGTAATGATATTTCCTTATAGCTTCATCATGCATTCTCACATCTAGAGGAAAAATCTTAACTCTAGCAAAATTGGCTTGAAGTATGTGTGTGCTATGTAAAAATGTCAGGAATGCTATAATTATATTTTATCAGGTGAAGCTTAACATTTTAATAGGCAGTGTCTAAGACTGATCTGACAGGGTGTTTTTGGATGGTGAAATGGATGCTCAAAATAAGAAAACACCACTTAGGAACTAAATGAGTCACTTCTGCCAGACAAGTAGGCTTGGAGTTTATGCTGAAGGACCTGTATAATATTTCTGAAGTGCTGTCCTCTTTTAATGTATGTTCATTAAATCTGATTTGGAAGGTTGGGAAAATAACCCTTCTGTGACTTGTTAATCATTAAAGAAGAAGAGTGAACATTGGCAAAGTTCCAGGAGAAGCCCTTAGCTGAGTATTTATATCATCTCTCCATGGGTGTAATTCACCAAAAATACTGATAGCTTAAGCAATTTCATCAGCTACATGTCTCTATCCATTCCTTTGTGTGTTTGTCCACTGAATTGGATGAATGAGCTCGTTATAGCTGCACTATTTACTATCATCTTTCTCTCCTGGGAGTGAATTTAATATACTTGGGTTTTTCAGCTGATGTGTGTGTTGTCTTTGTTTTGTTTATAAGCAGGATAGTCATGAGTCCCTTGCCTTGAGTTAGATCCCCGATGAGAAGCATAATTTTTGCACATTAGCTGGGAAATAGATAAACTATGCGTTTTACATATGTGTGAAGCACTTCTAGTTCTTTATGAAATGTTGATTTTTATCTCTTAAGAATGATTGCTCTTTTCCTGGAGAGCTAAAACGATTCGCCTTTGGAAAGCTGGGTGATTCAACTGCAGCACTGGCCGTCCCAGGACTGCCAAGGTTTGACTCCCGTGACCTGACTGCTAGCTTCCTTCCTTCTTATACAAGGCATTCTGCAGGGAATATAGGTTAAAATAATGGGGTTTAAAGTTAGACTGGATGTGAGTTTCATTTTTGACAGTTCACTGTATGACCTCGTGCAAACTATTTCTCTGTCTCCCATAGAAAGCTGTCATGAGGATTAAATCAGTGCGTAGATAATTCTTGTTTCAGCTTTCCTTGCATATTTCTTAAGAAATATAGTCCTGTCATTATAGTCCTGTTTCCTTTGGGAAATTTTATTCCATAATGCTGAACCTTTCACAAGGATGGACATTTGGTCAAAGAAATTCCAAACAGAATCTTATCAATGGAAATTTATTTTTAGTACCTTAAAGGTATTTTTCCATTGTTTTCTGGATACCATTGTTACTACTGAGAAGTCATCCATTATTCTTATTGCTCTTTTGAAGGTAAATGCTTCTTTTTCCTTTTCCTGCTTTCAAACTTTATCATTAATATTGGATTTTAGAAGTTTTACTTTGATGTGTTTAGGTCTCTCTCTTCCTCTCTCTCTCTCTCTCTCTCATATATATATATATATATATATATATATATATATATATATATATATATATATATATATATATAATCGCTGCTTGAGATTCAGTTTCCCAAAACCGTGTTTTAGGCATTTTTGGAAAATTCTTTTCAAAAATTACTTCTCCCATTCTCCCACCTTCAACCAGTTTCTCTCACTTCCCCTATTGGGCATCCAATTGCATGAATATTAGAGCATATCAAGAAGTCTCTTGTATCTTTTATGTTTTTTAAAAAATGAATTTCCCATCATTTTCTTTGTCTCTATGCTCCATTCTTAGTATGTTCCACTGATGTATCTTTAGACAGACTAATTCTATGTTGTGTCTAATATAATGTTAGAATGTCTGTTGACATATCAAAAACTCTTTCATTTTTTGTATTTTTTCAGCTCTAGAGCTTCCATTTGATTTTTTGATGTAGATTACATTTCTCTGGTTAAATCCTCCATTTTGCTATCTATTTTCTTGAATATATTAAAATCATTGTAAAGTCTCTGATGATCTCTAAAGGCTGTTTTTCGCTTTGCCTGATCTCTTGATGTGCCAGATGCTGCTGCTGCTGCTAAGTCGCTTCAGTCATGCCCGACTCTGTGCAACCCCATAGACAGCAGCCCACCAGGCTCTGCCATCCCTGGGATTCTCCAGGCAAGAGTACTGGAGTGGGGTGCCATTGCCTTCTCCGGATGTGCCATATAACTTTTTATTAGATGCCAGATAAATGAATGAAACAGTATAGAAACTATGGATGATGTTGTTAGTCTTCTAGAAAGGACATGCTTTTGATTTTGGAAGGCAGTTAATGTAGAGGCAGATAACTTTATCTAATATGCAACTCTATCTAATACAAAACTGAATTAGTGTTGATAAGGGAATATATATATTCATTCTGCTCTTAACTTTAGGACAGAATGCTTAAGGACCCCAGATCAAAACCCTGTGGTGTTTACCAAAACCTCTTATTTTTGGCTAGTCCTGAACTCCAATTTTTGTCTCACCATCATTGTGAAACTACTCTAAACTCTGCTTTGCTTTTTGGGATTTTAGTTTATATTTTCTCTTTGGCTTCTCAGCCTCTCAGTGCCTGGTTACAAATCTATATGTTCCTAAAAGGGAAATGCAGAAACTAAATGTAAAGCTTACTTCCATCTTCTCCATGACCTTGGCCCCTCAAGTTATGTCTACTTTGGTAGCGATAGATCTTAATTTTACCCAACCCCCCAGAGACTTCTGAAGGAGCCAATCATTCTTTTTAACACTTTAGTCACCACTTTCTCCCTAGCTTCTCACATTTGTTTCCAAATTGGCGAAGGTTTCAAGGGGAAACTTTGTACAGAATACCAGGCTTTCCTCACATCCTGGCCGCCTTGGTGGATTTTCAGTGACTTTGAACATCTTTTAAAAAATTTCCTGCATTTAAAGTTATTCTTTTTGGAACTTTTGGTCTGATACAAACTGGACCATTACAGTTGGAAGCACCATTCTCTGCTAAAATTTTAGTTTTGGTCTGAGATCCAGAAATGGAAAAGTCCAGTGGTAATTTCTAGGGAACCAATTCTGGGACCTCTACTGCTGAGCACTCTTGTGATGCCCTAGTTGTAGCATTTCCCTGAGATCAATTTCTCTTCTCTTTGTTTGAATATATTACCCACCTACTACTATAGTAAAAATCCTCCTTTTCTTAAACTTAGTCTGAGTATCTGTATTTTCAAATAAACCATAAACATAAAGCACATTTATCAGTTGGCTACTCAGCATAAGAGGACTAATCTGTATTCATGTAAGAGCAAAATTATGTGATTATTTTGAAGGGGTTGTGGGGGGCAAGTGACCTGGTTTTGCTGGGTTTTAAAAGCAGCTCTGTCACTGGACTGCTTGATGAATTTGGAGAATTTATCCCCTTGGGTCTCAGTTTTCTCATCTGTAAAATTTTATGTTTGTACAAGATTACCTCTGAAATTCCTTCAAGCTAAAAATCCTATCTTCTGAATTGGAGCTAATTGGCCCACACAGGAATTGAATACATGAACTTGCTCTTCTAAACCCTTGATCTTACCAATTGATCAGACTAATATTTTACATACCATGTTCCTTGTTGTTGTTTTTTTTTTTTTTAAAAAAAGCTAGCTTTAAAATTTCCTGCCCATGTAAATTGAGGCACATCTGAACAGGAATTATACTAGTTTAGATAATACTGTGCAAGGAACAGACTTAGATGAAAAGGTCATTTTGACAGTGAATATCAATGATCCTACCTAACTTGAAGTCTCTGTAACAACACCTTTGGTGATGGACAGGGTAGACTGGCATGCTGCAGTCCATGGGGTTGCAAAGAGTTGGACACGAAAGAGCGACAGAACTGAACTGAACAACACCTTAAGATGTTCTTTTAATCTGAGCAATTTACAAAGATACCAAAAAAAAAAAAACCCAATAGCAGAGATCTATCTTTATATTTTTGGAATACCTAATATATAGTTACTTCTGCATATACACCCCTACCTTTATATAAATAAAAGCAATATATACAGCAAGATTTTTGACTTTTGTAGGAGGATGTTCATCATTTATTTCCAGTACAGTGAGAACCTATGTATGTCACCATTGACTCTGTGGATGTCAATATCTCAGTTCTTGGTGGACAGTTTAAAATTGAACCCTAGACCTCCTCAATCATGAGGCACTTTTTTCCGGAAGAGACACTTTTTAAAAGTATTACCAACCCAGTTTTTAGATTCTCTAAAATTTATTGAATCCAATTTATCAGAGAAATGTGTGCCTGGTACACATTCGTTTGCTTTTGGGGAGAATTGTTTTGGTTCTATGATATCCAACTTCATCAAATATTAATATGTTCCCTTCCTTCTATATTCCTGTCAATACTATAGGGAAAAATGCCTTTATTTATCATCTGAGTTATTACAATACCTAACCTTAACTTTCAGCCCAGTGATCTTCCCATATTTTCTGTTGTTGCTGTTTAGTTGCTAAGTCATTTCTGACTCTTTTGCACCCCAAAGACTGTAGCCCACCAGGCTCTTCTGTCCATGGGATTTCCCAGACAAAAATACTAGAGTGGGTTGTCATTTCCTTCTCCAGCAAATCTTCCCCCCTGCCAGGGATGGAAGTGGTTTCTCCTGCATTTGGCGGACGGATTCTTTACCACAGCGCCACCTAGTGGATTCCATATAATTTGTTGTCCCTTAGATGCCAAGTGATTTTTTTCGCAAGTCTGATTGTCTCAGTTCAGTTCAGTTGCTCAGTCGTGTCCGACTCTTTGCGACTCCAAGGACTGCAGCACAACAGGCTTCCCTGTCCATCACCAACTCCCAGAGCTTGCTCAAACTCATGTCCATCAAGTCGGTGATGCCATCTAACCATCTCATCCTCTGTCATCCCCTTCTTCTCCTGCCTTCAATCTTTCCCAGCATCAGGGTCTTTTCCAAGGAGTCAGTTCTTCACATCAGGTGGCCAAAGTATTGGAGTTTCAGCTTCAGCATCAGTCCTTCCAATTAATATTCAGGACTGATTTCCTTAGGACTGACTGGTTTGATCTCCTTGCAGTCCAAGGGACCCTCAAGAGTCTTCTCCAAAACCACAGTTCAAAAGCATCAGTTCTTTGGTGCTCAGCTTTCTTTATAGTCCAACTCTCACATCCATACATGACTACTGGAAAAACCATAGCTTTGACTAGACAGACTTTGTTGGCAAAGTAATGTCTATGCTTTTTAATATGCTGTCTAGGTTGGTCATAACTTTTCTTCCAAGGAGCAAGCGTCTTTTAATTTCCTGGCTGCAGTCACCATCTGTAGTGATTTTGGAGCCCCCCAAAATGTAAAGCCTGTCACTGTTTCCATTGTTTCCCCATCTATTTGCCATGAAGTGGTGGGACTGGGTGCCATAATCTTAGTTTTTTGAATGTTGAGTTTTAAGCCAACTTATTCACTCTCTTCTTTCACTTTCATCAAGAGGCTCTTTAGTTCTTCTTTGCTTTCTGCCATAAGGGTGGTATCATCTGCTATCTGAGGTTATTGATATTTCTCCCAGCAGTCTTGATTCCAGCTTGTGCTTCACCCAGCTCAGCATTTCACATGACGTACTCTGCATCGTCTCATCTGCTTGCTAAAAATCCTTCAGTATCTCCTCACTGATCTTAAGAGAAATTGGTCCATTGTCTGACTCTTGTCTATCTCCTCAGCCTCTTCTTCCACTCGACTACCTCCTCTCCCACCCTCCTTTTAGCCACAGTGGTTCTAACTTACCAAAACAACCTTATTCCATAGAGCAGTTTCATTGGTTGTACCTTCTGGGAACACCTTCCTCTCTTTGCCCAGGGCAAGCCAGTCCAACCTTCCAATCTAAAGTCAATCAACCCCCTGGTCTAGGTTAAATCATCTGTCATTGTATTTTATGACCGCTTCACAGTACTTGCATTTATTCCTGTGTTTTGTGAAATTTCATCTGAATCTCTCATGAGAAGCTAAGCTCCATGAAAGCAGGAATGTTTATCTCTCTTATTTACCATTGTTTCTACTCCCCAGAGTATAACACAGTGCCTGGAACATAATAGGTGCTTAATAAATATGTTCTGAGTGAATGAAGAAACCAACCAGCTTAAATTCATTATTTCATCAATTGTGGGGATGGTTTTAAAGATGTTTCCATGAAAATCATTGTTCAATGAGTACATAGTGTGAAACATTTTCTCTGGTTTCAGTACCAGAGATGAGCTGTCTCATGAATAACTGATGTGCTTTATTTTGTCTATAGATACTGAAAATTAAAGAACTGTTTGTTTTTCCTTTTTTGTTTGGATTTTAAGCAGGCCAGAGTGAAATTTAGCATTGAATTCCAGCTGGTTAGGTTCATTTTAACCAAGATCTATTTATTCAGCACACATTTATCAAGCACTTGTAATGTGGGAAACACTGTCCCAGGCTCTAGATAGAGGGGAATGAGTGAAATCAAGCACTATTGGCTTCTATAGGGGCTTCTAATATTGAGGCAGTGGTTAGTGAAAGAATCATACAAGTAAGCCTCACAAATGCAATTTTCAGATGTACTATAGAAAATAAGTCTGTGGTCCAGTGGTAAGAATGTAATCTGCCCATGAAGGTTACATGGGTTCAATCCCTGATCAGGGAAGATCCCACATGTCACGGGGCAACTATGCTTGTGCACCAGGACCACTGAGCCTGTGCTCTAGAGCCCTTGAACTGCAACTGCTGAAGACTAGAGCTCATGCTCTGTAGCCAGAGAAGCCCCCTCAATGAGAAGCCCATGCACCTCAAGGAAGAGTAGCCCCCGCTTGCTGCAAGCCCACCTGCAGCATGAAGACCCTGCACAGCCAAAACAATAAATTTTTAAAAAAGGAAAATAAATCTGTGGAATTATGAGAACTTGGTATAGGAGTATTTGTTCTGGTCAAAGTAATGTTGGAGGGAATGTCAGAAGGAGTAGAAGTCAGTTGGGCAAAGAAAGGGGGGGAAGAACATTCCAGGGAAAAGCATGAGCTGAGGTCCAACAGCAGAAGGGAGTGTAGGGAGGAAAAGAAACTCAAAATTAGGCCAGTGTGGCTGGTGTGGAAAGAACAAGGAGCACTGTGTGAAGCTGAGGTTGATGGGGTGTGCAGAGGTCAGGCTGTGCAGGGTCTCTTGTCAAACTTGCTAAGGAATTCAGTCTTTATCTGGAGAACAAAGGAAAATCATGAAAGGCTTTTTAAAAAAGAAATAGTTAACCTTAACACCTTACATTTTATTTTTTTTAACAATAAAAACATAGATTTATTTATTTGGCTATCTTAGGTCCTAGTTGCAGCACAAGGGATCTTCCTGCAGCTCAAGCTTCTCTCTAGTTCTGCATGAAGGCTCAGTAGCTGTGGCTCTTGGGCTTGGTTGCCCTGGGGCATGTGGGCTGTTAGGTCCCCGACCAGGGATTGAACCCACGTCCTCTCCATTGAAAGATAGATTCTTAACCACTGGACCAGGGAAGTCCCATGAAAGATTTTTAAGAGTGGACATATCTATTTTCAAAGAAAAAAATCATTGTTGCCTCTGATGTGAACACAACATATACATGAATTTATATTCTTGGTATTTTGTACAACCTGACTTTTCTTTCTGTCATACTGTCTTTGGCTAAAATCCCCAGAAATAAAGCCATTTCAGAGATTCTTGTGTAAGTGATTTATTCAAAGAGTGCTCTCAGGAGAAAGAGAATAAAAGGGTAGGGAAAAGAGTTTATCAAAGGTGGGTCCCAAATGGAGTCTAGCTTCAGCCTAATCTCAAGGGAAGCTCTGGAGCAAGTGTTGTATCAGAGCTGACCCCTCCTCGAGGCCAGGGAACCAGCAGGGATCAACTGTGAGTCATCATCAATCAGCACTCCTAGCAGCTCTGGGACACGGCCTGTGAAAACAGGTCTTCGTGGGTCATCAAAAGTGTCCACCACAAGTGCTTTATTTACTTTTTATTGTTTAAAATTTATTGGAGTATAGTTGTTTTACAATGTTGCATTAGTTTCTAATGTACAGCAAAGTGAATCCATTATATGTATACATATATCCCCTCTTTTTTAGATTTCCTTCCCGTTTAGGTCACCACAGAGCTCGGAGTAGAGTTCTCTGTGCTATACAGTAGGTTCTCATTAGATTTATCTATTTTAAACATAATATTAATAGTGTATATGTGTTAATCCCAGTCTTCCAATTCATCCCACCACCCACCTTCCCCCTTTAGGTGTCCATAAGTTAGTTTTATGCATCTGTGACTCTATTTCTGTGTTGCAAATAAGTTCATCCATACCATTTTTCTAGATTCCATATACAAGTGGTATTATGTGATATTTGTTTTTCTCTTTCTGATTTACTTCATTCTGTATGACAGTCTCTAGGTCTAACCAGGTCTCTGCAAATGGCACTATTTCATTCCTTTTAAAAATGTCTCCAATTTTCTTCCCCAGAGCCAGCCACTGTTATGAATTTCTTGTATATGTTTTCAAAAGTAGTCTCCATGTATTTTTAGTTATTGAAGTATAGTTGATTTATAAAGGTGTATTACTTTCTGATGTCCAGCAAAGTGATTCAGTTATGTGTATGCATATGTGCGTGCTAAGTCGCTTCAGTCGTGTCCGACTCTTTGTGACCCTATGGACTGCAGCCTGCCAGGCTGTTCTGTCCATGGGATTCTCCAGGCAAGAATACTGGAGTGGGTTGCTGTGCCCTTCACCAGGGGATCTTCACACACACACACACACACACACACACACACATATTTATTTGTATATTACATTTATTTCATATTCTTTTCCATTGTAGTTTCCCATTACTATACAGTAGATCCTTGTTGGTTATCTATTTTGTATACAGTAGTATGTGTGCATGTTAGTCACTCAGCTGTGTCTGAATTTTTGTGACCCTATGGACCATAGCCCTCTAGGTTCCTCTGTCCATGGAATTCTCCAGGCAAGAATACTGCAGAGGGTAGCCATTCCCTTCTCCAGGGGATCTTCCCGACCTAGAGGTCAAACATGGGCCTCCTGCATTGAAAGCAGATTCTTTACCGTCTGAGCCACAGGGAAGCCCCCCTATAGAGTGTGTATCTAGTAATCCCCAGTGCCTAATTTATCCATCCCCCACCGTTTCCCCTTTGGTAACCATAGGTTTGTTTTCTATGTCTCGTGCATCTTCTCTTACTTTCTGTAAACCAAATTACAGCATGGTGTGCTTAGTCTTCTGCACCTTGTTCTCTTCTCTTAGCAATGAAACTTACAGAGTATTGTATATCAAAACACAGAGAGCTGCGTCATCATTTTTAATGGCTGTAGAGTATTGTATTGTACCATAGTATATTGACCTTGATTTTTTCACAAATATTCCTATATAACTGTACTGTGTATATGTCTATAAGCCACTTCAAATACTTGGAACAGAGTAGAAGGTAAGTAACTAAAACTAATACATGGGATCTCATATCCTATGAAAGACATAATCCAAAAAAACCAATCATAGGACCTGGAAATATCCACCTTCAGAGAGGGAACCGTGTTTTTTCCTGTATGACCCTGTGGAGTCTGATCAGTGATGGATATTCAGTCAATTCATTATGGCTGGAGGACCTTGGCTGAAACTCTTCTCATTTTATCTGAACATGGCAGAAATCCCAAGTCAATTTCAGAGCTTATTTCATAGGTTTCCAAGGAATCCATTATGACTACATCCAAACTTTGGTCCAGAATTTCTTTAATGATTTAATGTAAAGCCTAATAAAATTCCATGGCTTAAAAATAAACCACCCTGATCTAGATATAGCTCAAAGGCAACAGTGATGGTGCTTTTCCCCTGTATCTTTGCCTTTAAAGATTTAATCATCATATCTAAGTCACCGCTTAATGGAGTCAAAGATCTGAAACTGTTCCTGCCCAGTTGTGTTTGCAAAGTGAACAGCTGACATTTGTACGAGGTGAAGAGCTGCTTTGAAAGCTAAGGACAGAATCCTGGCTTCTCCCCTGAGACAGCCTTTGTAGCCATGATTCACACACTGCAGGCACCAACATGGCACTGGAGTGGGCTAGAGATGCTGGTGTTTCTCCAAGCAGAACCTCCCTGGGATCTTTGTCTCACTCTTTCCAAAGGGCTGATGCTGTATGGCCAAATGCCATATGTAAAGCATTTGACCACAAATTTAATGCAGCTCTATGATTCCTGTTTGATTCTTTATGAAGTCATGCAGAGAGAGCTTGATGTCTGCTTGTTGCTCAGATAACCATATCTCACCAAGAGACAGCTAACACTCAGAGCTATATTTAAAGTTGGCTCAGATATTAAATAATCTGCCTGCAATGCAGGAAACCTGGGTTCAATCCCTGTGTTGGAAAGATCCCCTGGAAGAGAGCATGGCAACCCACTCCAGTAGAATCCCATGGACAGGGTAGCCTGGCAGGCTATACAGTCCAGGGGGTCTCAGAGAGTCAGACAGGACTGAGCGACTAAGCACATCATGGTGCAGCAATCAGACACAATATTTTATACTGTACAGTGTCCAGCTTAAGAAAAAAGTACTATTGTAAGTCTTGAATAAACTCGCTGTTTTCTGAGTATCAGAACGTTAAGGTCAGGTGTTTGGTACCTTGAAATTGACAATGACTCAGGTTTTTTTCTTTCACTTTCTCTTTGGAAGAAACAGAAGTGATGAGCAGTGCCAACTACTTTATCCAACACTGCTCAGTGAAGGTGTTGAATAAACTATTCATTATTAGCAAAACTGCATTTTTAAGTTGGCACAATGACACCTTGATGGATTATATATATGGATAGTCATTTCTAATTTGCAGTTTGTACTGTTGACAGCCTACTGGATGCTGGAATCCATCCAAGATGTAATGCTTCATGATGCTCCACCTAAGCCTCAGATTCCTCATGAATAAAAGAATTGTGAGGTTGTTGTAAGGATTTGGTGAGTTAGTTCATGTAAAGCCCTTAGCACAGTGCATGGGACATAGCAATCCCTCATTCAGTATATTTCAAATAGATATTTAATGAGTGCTTTTCATGAGTTGGGCACTGCTCAAGGTACCAGAGATGTATACAGAAACAAGGAATATGATGGTGGTGGTTTAGTTGCTAATTTGTGTCCAACTCTTGAACCTCATGGACTGTAGCCTGCCAGACTCCTCTGTCCATGGGTTCTCCAGGCAAGAATACTGGAATGGGTTGCCATTTCCTTCTCCAGGGAATCTTCCCAACCCAGGAATCGAACCCAGGTCTCCTGCATTGCAGGCAGATTCTTTACTGACTGAGCTACGAGGGAAGCCCAAGGAGTATGATGCTTACATTGTAATTTGTAAAAATGAATAAAGAAATAATCAAGATAAGTCTAGATTCCATGAACAGAGGAGCCTGGCAGGCTACAGTCCATTGGGTTGTAAGAGATGGACATGACTTATAAATAAACCACCACCAGATAGTAGTGAGTGCTATGAAAATAACTATACAGGATATGGTGATCAAAATTGAATGGGAGGGGAGAGATTGGAAGATGAAATGGGGTCATGCACTGACTTTGTGCTGTTTGACCTCAGATCCATCTTTTCCATTTCCCTGTAGTGATCTGTATGGTCGTGGGGCTGTCAGATGTGTCTCCCAAACTCCTGTGGCTATGGATTTCCAGATGGACTCCATCAGTGGAGGCACTGGTAGGAGATTTGAGGGATGGAGGAAGGGAGAAACCAGGGTATTTCTCCCCACCTCTCTATGATGACCTCGTGTGGTTGCATTCCTCTTGTGACTCTGGCTTCTGCTGGGCAGGTCTTACTAAAGCTTCCTCCAGCTTCCACTTGGTGATCTTGGCTCATGTGCTCTGGTAATACCAGTGTCTTCCTTCGGATTTCCAGGGCTGGGTGGACTTAGTGTTCCTGCTGTTGCAAATCTTTGGGTTGTTATTCCTTGTTTGTCTTCAAAGGTTATCCATCCCATACATCATTAATTGTCTATATTAAATTCCTTCTGTATTAGAAATAGAGTCACAGATGTAGAAAACAAACTTATGGTTACCAGGGGAGAAAGGGGGGGAAGGGATAAATTGGGAGATTGAAATTGACATATACACACAACTATACATAAAATAGGTAACTAATAAGAACCTGTTATATGACAGGGAACTCTACTTAATATACTCTTATAATATACACAGTTATTATATAATTCTGCAATGACCTATATGGGAATAGAATCTATAAAAAGAGTGGATATATGTATATATATATAACTGATTCACTTTACTGTACAGCAAAAACTAACACAACATTGTAAATCAACTATATGCCAGTACAAATTAACTTAAATTCCTTCTGGGTTAAATACAAAGAAAGGTTTTTGCTTTCTTTGTTGGATCCTGACTTGCACAAAAAGTTAGAGTTTTTCTCAAAAGATACTATTTGAAATGAAATCTGGAAGGACAGGAAGCTAGGTGTGTGTTCTGGAGGAAGAACATTCCAGGAAGAGGGAACAGCAAGGACAAAAGCACTGAGCTGAGGCTGAGATTCGAGTATTTGAGAAAGAGGAAAGCAAGTGTGGTTGGAGCATGTTGAAGGGGCAGGAAGGTGCTAAGTACAGAGAGAAAGGTAGGGACTCCTCTTGGAAGACCTTACAGGCCAGAGTGAAGGTTTGCGGTTTTATTCTAATCGTATTTGAAAACAATTACAGTGTTTTAAGATAAGAATAGGGCATGTAAGTTATGTTTGAAATAGATCATCCTGGCTGCTCTGTAAGAATATGGTAAAGTCCTAAGATTAGGACAAAGACCAGTTAACAACTTATTGCTGGTGATCCAAGCTAGAAATGATGAGAACTTGAGCTTGGGTGGAAGAAAAGGAAACAGAAGTGGGCTGACTCCTAATATGTTTTGGAAGAATCGTCCGCAGAGCTTACTGATTAGAAGAATGAGGGAGAAAGAGGCATCAAGTGTGACTTCTAGACTTTTGCTCTTAAAGTTGATGGTACAGTTTACACAGATGAAGAAAGCTAAAGGAGCCACAGGTTTTTTGGGGAGAGAAAATGTTGGATTTTGAATATGTTAGAGATGCTTGTTTGACATCTAAATAGAGTTATGTTGGGAGCTGTTGATCATGTCTGGACCTCCAGGGAGAAGTCATGGTTAGAAGTATAAATATGGAAGTCAACAACACAAATCCATGCCTTGGATAAATTTCCAGGAGAAAGAATATAGGTATATATCAACCATTATTATTGTTGTTTATGCTGCTGCTGCTGTTGCTGTTCTTACTGTTATTATAACAAAGTTTCAGACTGCCTCAAAATTAAACTTTGACCCAAGTTTGAGACTTGCTAACTTAACAGTATGTGAATCGTGAACTTCCAGATGTTCAAGTTGGATTTAGAAAAGGCAGAGGAACGAGAGATCAAATAGCCAATATCTGTTGGATCATCAAAAGAGTGAGAGAGTTCCAGAAAAACATATACTTCTGCTTTATTGACTACACCAAAGCCTTTGGCTGTGTGAATCACAACAAACTGTGGAAAATTCTTAAGGACATGGGAATACCAGGACCACCCTCCTGAGAAATCTGTATGCAGGTCAAGAAGCAAGAGTTAGAGCCAAACATGGAGCAACAGACTGGTTCCAAATCAGGAGAGGAGCACGTCAAGGCTGTAAATTGTCACCCTTATTAACTTCTATGCTTATTTAACTTCTATGCAGAGTACATCATGTGAAGTGCCAGGCTGGATGAAGCACAAGCTGGAATCAAGATTGCCGGGAGAAATATTAATAACCTCAGATATGCAAATGACACCACCCTTATGGCAGAAAGTGAAGGAGAACTAAAGAGCTTCTTGATGAAAATGAAAGAGGAGACTGAAAAAGTTGGCTTAAAACTCAACATTTAGAAAACTAAGATTATGGCATCCGGGACCATCACTTCATGGGAAATAGATGGGAAAACAATGGAAACAATGACAGACTTTATTTTGGGGGGCTCCAAAATCACTGCAGATGGTGACTACAGCCATGAAATGGAAAGACATTTGCTCCTTGGAAGAAAAGTTATGACCAAGCTATATAGCATATTAAAAAGGAGAGAGATTACTTTACCGACAACGGTCCACCTAGTCAAAGCTATGGTTTTTCCAATAATCATGTATGGATGTGAGAGTTTGACTATAAAGAAAGCTGAGCGCAGAAGAATTGATGCTTTTGAACCATGGTGTTGGAGAAGACTCTTGAGAGTCCCTTGGACAGCAAGGGGATCCAACCAGTCAATCCTAAAGGAAGTCAGTCCTGAATATTCACTGGAAAGACTAATGCTGAAGCTGAAACTCCAATCTTTGACCACCTGATGTGAAGAACTGACTCTTTGGATAAGACCCTGATGCTGGGAAACATTGAATACAGAAGGAGAAGGGGACAACAGAAGATGAGATGGTTGGATGGCATCACCGATTTGATGGACATGATTTTGAGCAGGCTCAGGGAGTTGGTGATGGGCAGGGAGGCCTGATGTGCTGCAGTCCGTGGGGTTGCAAGGAGTCGGACACAACTGAGCAACTGCACTGAACTGAACTGAACAGAAGGTAATGACGCAAGTGAGTATAGTGACCAATTCACCTAGATGCTTGTTAAAACATTCTTATCCTTTTCTCTGTAGACCAGATGGCTAGCTGGATAGGTAGTAAGTGTAATGAATGGTCTGAGGCTCTGAACATCACCTCCACATGCACGTTTTCTGGAGAGAGGCCCAGACCAGTTCATTACCGAGTAGTGAATAAATCTGCTTCATATTCATATTTTGTATGAATAATTGAATAATCCGTACTAAATTCCCCCATGTGAATATTTTGTGAAATATAAGTTGTGATGAGTACATTTGAGTTCACAAATTCTTAACTTCTTTATTTAGATAGACTTAGAGAATGTTGTGCTTAGTGAAAAGTGTCAGACAGAGAAAGACAAATTCTGTATCACCTGTATATGGAATCTGAAAATTAATACAAATGGATCTATGTACAAAGCAGAAAGATACAGATATGGAAAACAAATTTATGTTTATCAAGTGGGAGAGGAGAGAAGAAGGGACAAATTAGAAGTGTGGAATTAACAAATACATACTACTACTATACATTAAAAAGATGAGCAACAAAAATTTAATGTAAAGCATAGGGAATTTTGCCCTATACTTTGTAATTATCTATAGTGCAATATAATTTACAAAATACTGAAGTACTATGCTGTACATCTGAAATTAACCATATTGTGAATCAACTATACTTCAATTTAAAAAATAAAATAAATAGATGAAAATAATAAGTAAGAATAAAAGAATCCTTAAAAAAAAGAAATAAAGAATTGTTTTTAAGGCCTAACCAGCTCTTTCCAGAAAATTCCCTAGAATACAACTAAGGAAATACTTCAAAGCGAAAGAGGTAAACAAGGCACAGGGAGCTCAATTATGACCTCTTTGTTCTTAAGTCATTGCCTAGTGAGTCTCCAGGAGCTTAATTTACCCACTGCTGTGGTTGTGCACTGCCTCTTAGTCATGTAGGGGCAAACTTTGATAAGAGAAAATGTTTTGACTATTCATCAGCTATGGAATTAGGAGTGACCTTGGTGTTACCATATGGAAGTCAAGTACACCCGGGAAGAGCACCAACAGCAGGGTCTACAAGGTGCTGTTTGTTCATTGTTCGCTAAAGCCTTATTTGAATGCAACTTGGAGGTGAATGTGCATGTTTGAAAAATAACTTTGGCTGTCCGTTTCTTAAATTAATAGACCATTCTAGGCTCTATTAGAAGCAGGGGCATGTAGTGCTGCTTGGTGAATAGCAACAAGAAGATGATTCAGGGAGATATTTTATCTGCGATGGTGCCAAATTCAGAGCATGCCAGCCTTGAGAGTGGCTTGGCAGTCTCCATAATACTGGTAATAATTTCTCCACTTGCCTATGTTAGTCTAATCAAACCTATCAGAATTCTGAACATCGAGATGTTAACACTGCCAGGAATTCTCTGCCTTGGACAATGTCAGATAGAAACCCTGATAGTAACTTCATTCTGTTATTTCACCCAAGAGTACTGTTCATCTTCAGCTCTCTCATTTTCTCTTCTATTTTTATCCCAGTGAATCTGGTATGTGGTAAATCCATGAATCCATATTAGTTGCACATTTGCGTGGTAGGGGTAGGAAAGGGGTAAAAACTACAGATAAACAAACACAAGACAAACCAACTCTAACAGTGGGGCACAAATATCCACCAGTTTTGTTTGGGGGTATTTTTTTGTTTATTTCTTGGATACTGGAGTTCCATATTGGATTCACTATGCAGTTCTCAGCATGACACTTCTTTTCAAGTTTTAATGCTTCCTTCATAACTCAAAACGTATAAATCTACGGTAACAAAATCAGCATGATATTGGCATAGCTATAGACAAAGGAGATCAATAGAACAAGATGAAGAGCCCACAGGGTAGAAATGGTTTTGCATATCAGTGGAGAAAAAGTGGATGTTTTGATTAATGTTGCTGAGACATTTGTTATTTATATGGAAAGACATGTGATTGGACCCCTACCTCACATGGTATACAAACATGAATTCCAACTTTATTAAACATCCAAATGTACAAGGGAAAACTAGAAAAACTTTTATTTATTTTTTTATTTACTTTTGTTGATCCTACATGGCCTGCAGGATCTTAGTTCCCCGACCAGGACTGAACCTGCACCCTCGGCAGTGAAAATGCTGAGTCCTAACCACTGGATCACCACAGAATTCCCTAGAAAGCTTTTCAGAAGAGAATGTTTGTGGATGTTTTCATGAACTTAAGATATGGGAAGATTTCTTAAACAAGGCCTAAAAAGCACAATCCATAAAGGACGTGATTGACAAATTTACCCAAGTGAAAACCAAGCATATGCATTTATCCAAAGATGTCACATAAAGAGTGAGAATGGAAACTCTGAGGCTGAATTCCTTCTGTTCTATTTGCGAATGTTGGTTTATCAAGACCATCCCAAGCTATAAGAATGTAGACAGATGTTAGGGCTGCTTGGATGTGACAACACTTGCTGACCTCATCTCCATTATTGGTGACCCTGTCCTTCCTATCAAAGTCATGGAGAGGATAAATTTAGCATAATTGCTATTCTCTGCTTTTTCTGCAGAGTGTTAAAGTACTTTTGCATTCCTCTGGTTTGAAATGTGCTCTGCAGCTTTTCTGACTACTGCCAAAATATATGATATCGTCAAAGAATTGGAGTTTATAACTCAAAAACATGTGTGTGTGGATGTGCATGCTCGAAAAGTTCAAGAAGTACTAAAAGTCTCTCCTTCAAGTGTGAATACAGTGCATGCTCATTATAGAGAAAATTTGCAATACAGAAAAATAAATAAGAAATAACTCATAATTCTCCTACCGTCCATAGTCATTTATTAACATTTTGGTGTTTGCTTTTTTCTATGTGTATCACATTTTAACGTATTATTGAATTCTGGTCAATTCACTGAAGATAATAACACAAACTTCCTCTGTGTTGTTATAAACTTTGTAGAAACATTATTTTCTTTTTCTTTAGCTTCTGTTTTTCCCCCAGTTTTATTGAGCTATAATTGACATACAGCACTGTATAAGTTTAACGTATACAGTATAATAATTTGTTTACATACATCTAGAAACATTATTTTTAATGGCAGTCCATGGGAAGTTGTACACCATTTTCATTAGGATCCTAGGCTCCAGGGCCATACTATCTAAGTTTGATTCCCAAATCCACCACTTATTAGCTGTGTGGTCATGAGCAAGAGACTGAATATCTCTTCCCTTTGGTTTCCTCATCTGTAGAATGGGCTAATAAGGGTATCTACCTCACAGAAAGGACTGTTGGAATTTGATACTTATAAATTGTGCTTAGCAGCTATTCATTGGTAGTTGTTGCTATTATCATTGTGTGTAAAGGGGTTGATGGATTTCAGTATCCTCCAGGCCCACTCTATTAGTGCTAGAGCTTTCCTTGGTATCTTCCCATTGGTCTCTGTACATAGAGGATTCTACAGTTGTGGGGCTCATGAGTGTCCTGAAAGGTGTTAGTCCACATGGTGTAGTTTGGAGATCCTCAAAGACTCAAGGGCATAGGTGGTAATTCTTTTGCCAGAATAATATTGGAGACCTGCAGGTGGCTCCTGTGGGAAAACCCTTATGAGAACACTGAGGACTGAACACTGGGTTCTCAGCATCAGCCCCAATACGAGCTTCCTCTAATGGGGATGTTGGGGCTGTTTTGTGATGCTGCCATCTCTTCATGTGATCCTCTGGGGTCCATCCCTCCTTTCCTAGTCTTAGGCAGCATCCACCCTCCATGAGCATGTCTTATCCCTTTGCCCAACCAGGAACAAAGATGGGAGGCATGATTGCCTACCCTTTTCTTTCCAGCCAATTATTGTTACAGAAACTTCATCAGTCAACTTTCCCCAAAGACCATTCTATGTGATTATCAAGGCTTTTTTTGGGAAGTTAGAAAGACTGGATATGGCTTGTTTCTTTCTTTCCATTCTCATGATAACAATCCCAATTTACTTTGAATGCCTCTGATTAACTAGGAGAAGGGTCATGTATAATGGAGCACAGAAAATAAAGCACGAAGATTAATATTTTAAAGTATTATCTCATCATAAGTGAATGTATCATAATTTACTTAATCTCTCTCCTATTACTGGACATTTAGATCATTTCCGATTCTTAGCTATTAAAATGGCACTGTGATTAACAATGCTAAAAATCTTTTCATATTTTGGATGACTTAGTATGAATTACCAGAAGTGGAAATTCTGGGTCAAAAAATACAAAAAATAATAAATGCTTTAAGAATTTTCTTTCTTGTGTTAGGGGTAGTTTCCATTGTTTTATCAGGTGGTAGAAAATTAAGCATAAGAACAGGGTCAGATTTTTAAAATCATTGCTATTTAACTGTCTGAATACCTGTAATATCTATTTATACTGACCAAAAGACCCTCAACAGTTTACTGATGTCTGAATTTCTTTGACTAATGACTTTCTTCTCTTGTTAAAACTGTTAATACTTTGGGGAATAGTAAAAGTTTAAGACTGTGCACTAAAAGACAGAGTTCTTTTTATCGGATCCTTAACTAACCTAACTTGTTTAACTAAGCATTGATTAGTAGAAGTGGCATGGTCAGTGGGACAAAGGGGCAGGCAGTGTCACTGGGTGTCACACGTTGCATTAGAATGGGTTCCTGGAGGTTACAATAGCCAACTTTCAATTTCCTCAGTCTTTAAAGAGAAACAAATATGAGATGAACTGATGGGGCATCAAGATGACTATTATGCCTCAGTTTCACAATCATATTTTCAAACAGTGGAGAGTAGATCAAAATAAACATGAAGAACAAGGTTGTCCCTGATGTACTTTTGTGATGGAAGGAGAATGTTGTCCACTCACAGATAGTCTAAGCTTTGTCGTATAAAGAATTCTAACAGGGGTGCTATCAACCTGAGCCTACCATAGACACCAGATCTTGAATGAGATGGGTCCTATCCCTCTATAACACAAACCTCTACAAAGGAAAAGCAGTACTCACTGAAAGTAAGTAAATGGCGCTACAGAATATATGTATAATTTTATTGTACACTTAACACAAATATAATCATATACAAGAAATTAAAGACACTGTACAGTAAAGCTGGTAATTCATATCCAGTTGGTCCTCACTAGGAATTCCTGAAAGCTTTAGTCAGTGACTCGATTCTCATTTGGTCCGGATTTTTCTTCTACAGAACCTCTAAGATCCGTGAATTATTTTCTGCATGTCTCATGTTCTTCTTGCTTTATGCAGTCCTCTGCTGGAACACTTGCTTCCCTGAGTTAGAGAAAACTTATTACCAGAAGTTACAGGAAATCCTCAGTCTCTGAAAGTGTAAAGCTTCAACATTTAGTTTAAATATGGAGCCCTCATCAACTGCGTTGCTATGGAGATCCTTCCTCTCTTGTGCTCTGCAACTTGTCTGCTGCCAATTACCCAGAAATAACTTCTCTATTTCTATGGAGTATTCTGCGTCTCACCTACTGCTGCCTCTGTATCTTTTTGAATTTTGGTGGAAGGAGGAGGGATTTTCATTTATATTCTTTGTAGGCAGGAAAGATCATTTTCAATGTGTCCCAGCTGAAAAGGATCCCCCACTGTGCCACTTCCTGTGTAACACTATTAAACCTCCCTCTTCACTGCTTAGCTGCAGTGGATGAAGGTTAATGTTTTAACTATTTTATACTCACAATAGACTAGACTACCACCTTGGTGGAAGTGGTGGGAAAGATGGTTGTGGGTCAGTTTGACATTGTAGACTGTTGTTTTTTCCCTAGTAGTTTGATGAGTCAATTTATTTTCCCATATGAGCTGCCATTCAGAGTCAACTCCAGTGGGGAGTTAGGAGTTGAGTGTGGGATTTGTCTATTTCTCTATTTTGATTTGGAGCATCCATGCTTGGGAATTAAAGAGTCTTCCTTGAACTGATTCAGCATCATATGGCAGATTTGAATGTACTCGGTCTATAACCATTGAGCTAGAGCCCATGGGTGGCTTTATATTGCAGCAGGAATTTCAACTCTGAAAATTCCTTATATTGATTCTCTTGGTAGGCCAGCAGGCTCTGATGCAATAGGAGCCTCCTTTATCTATTGCTTCATGCTGAAAACTGATGACAGTTTTGTGGTTGATCATTCCCTCTCTAAGCTCAACCAAGTGGTGTTCTAAGAATATCCTGGCTTCATAGAAGCCTTCCATTGTATTTTATAGGTTCACTTTTAGCGAGTGGTTTAATGAACACAGATCTGTTCTGAAGCACTAAGTTTCCTGCACTGGTAGCAGGGATGGAGAAAATGGGTAAGTTTTTTGAATTCTGCCCAACTTGGAGGCCTTTGCATGAAAGGAAATGAAAGATTTGTCTGCCTGCATTCTCTTTCCATGTTTACAGCCCACTTGGAACCTATAAGGAGAATGTAATCCAAAAGGTTTGGAGAGTATGGTGGATCAGATCCAAAGGTATCACTGGCTGGATCTGAGATAAAGATGATGGACAGTGGAGGAGGACCAATAAGAGACTGCCCAGTCTCATACTGTTTGTATATCAGTTTCTGACTTTCAGACAAGTAGACTCCAAATTTGTCAAACTAGTGAAGTGTCCCTACATCAGACTTCCCAGAAAACCTGTGTATGATGGGCTGATATGTATAATCATTGAGGTTTATTTATTTTTGGCTGCAGTAGGTCTTCATTGCCACATGTGGGCTTTCTATTGTTGCAGCAAAGAGAGGCTACTCTCTAGTTGCAGTGCACAGGCTTCTCATTGCGGTGGCTTCTCTTGTTGTGGAGCATGGCTATGGAGAGTGGGTTTCAGTAGTTGTAGTGCATCGGTTTAGTTGCCCTACAACATGTGGGATCTTTCCAGGCTAGAAATCAAACCCATGTCCCCTGCATTGGCAGGTGGATTCTTAACCACTGGACCACCAGGCAAGTCTAATCATTGAGATTTGATTCTCTGTCTTTGATAGATTGCCCTCATTCCTTGTTCACTGAATGCAATAGATATCACTATGCTTCCTGAAAGCATCACCCAAACACTTTTCTTCTTCCTCTTCAACGCTTTTAAAGCTATTGTAGAAGAATAGGGATTGCAGGGAGGGAGCACTACACAATGCTGAGATGACAGTCTGTTAAAAATTAGCCCAAAGTTGTATTATCTGGACAAAAAGGAGATACACTTCAAATTCAGATATTGTTTAGATATTAAGGAATCTATCCTCCAAAAATTGTCACATTGTTTCAGAAACCCTGCATATTAGAATGTTCATTGCAGCCTTGTTTGTGTAAATAAAAAATTGGAAACAACCTAAGTATCCAACCAAAGAGGACTGGCTGAATAAATGCTAGTTCATCCATACAGTGGAATACTGTTGGCCTTATAGAAACTTGGGCAGAACTTTAAAGTGTGACTCAGCAATGGAATATAACAATGAATATAAGGGTATAGTAAATCTCCTACATACAAGCCATCAAGTTGTGAACTTTCAAAGATGCAAACGTGCATTCTATCAATGTCAAGAATGAGTGAAACTGCAGCTCTCCTCTGTCTCCTATAGATGGGGATCCTTCTCCTCTACTATCTTGCACCTCCTTTCCCTCCTCCAGTCAGTAACTCTTCTTGCCTGTTCACTTGATGCCAGCTGCTGTATGCCAGCTGTTGTACTGTACTTTTCAAGGTACTGTATCATAAGATTAAAAATAATAATTTTTGTGTGTTTGTTTTTTAATATATTATTTGTGTGAAAAGTATTATAAATCTATTACCGTACAACATGTATAGCTGATTGTGTTATTTGGGTACCTAGGCTAACTTTGTTGGACTTATGAACAAATTGGACTAATGAACTTGCTCTTGTAATAGGACTTGTTCGTATGTAGGGGACTTACTGTATAGTAAAAAACCTGGAAGGCCATGTGTGAACTTATTAGCAGTAGTTAGCTATGGACAGTCAGTTTAGTAGGAGGAGATTTTTACTCTCTACTTATTTTATTTTATATATATATATATATATGTATATGTATATATATATATATATGTAATACACAAACATTATGCATACATCCTTGTATTACTTATAAAATCTTTTTTAAATGTCTTAAAAATCAATTCTCCATATTTGTTTATTTTGTTTGTTTGATTATACTATTCAAATCATGGGTAAAGATCATGTCTGTGACAGACTTCCATGGATGTCTTCAAGTTACACATGATTACTAGACCCCAAGTGATGACTCCGTCTCTTGCTCTCCCATTCAAGAGAGCACTCAAAGTGACTTGAGTCAGGGTACTACAATTATAAGAATAACCTTAAATATGTTGCAATTTACTTTTTTAAAAAAGTCACATAATATAAAGCATACTATTTTAACCATATTTCAGTATACATTTCAGTGGCACTAAGTACACTCACACTGTTTTGTGTAACTTTCACCATCATCCATAATCTCCCGAATGTTTCACTTTCCTAAGCTGAAACTCTGTCTCCATTAAACCCACTAAGTCCCCATCCCCCTGCCCCACACTCTACCCTTTCCTTCCTCACCACCCTGCCCTTCCCTTATCCCTGGCCCCTGACATCTATCAGTGTACTTTCTGACTCTACGAATTTGACCCTTCTAGGTATGTTTAAAAGTAAAGGTATCCGTAAAATTAGTATTTCTGTCTATATAGATATGTCTGTCTACCTATCTCAAAAGCAAATTATATGAGACACATGTAACTGAGAACTACTAACATTGATGGGCAGTCATGACCTTCAGGTGAGATATTATACAAAGGTGTGTGTGATACCAAGAAGATCAAAGTGCCATCTTTACCTTAAAGCTGCTTGAAGTAGAGAAGTATGTCTAGCAAGACATCTCATGATGAGCTCCTGCCTCGATTTGCGTGCATGGATATTTTGGGGGCAACTTCCAGCAGGGAGACTGAGGGAAGTCCTCGTGAAGGAGGTGTCTCATCACAGTGGTATGATTAAAAGATTCAGAGGTGTGTGTAGGTGGGTTTAAGCTGAGGAGGAGAGTGGTAGGCAAAGATTATCTTTAGAGGATACTGCAACCTTCATGAAGGTGAGGGATTTGTTTCATTGGCTATGCTTTGCCTAATGTGTAACAGCCAGACATTGAGAAGGTGCTCAGCAATAATTGTTGTGTAGATAACAAGTCAAATTTAGCATCAGAAATAGAAATCAATCTAGTCTGGAAAACAGCCTATGGATCCCAGTGCCCTGTTGGTGAGACAATAGCTGCTGTGCATCTTCTTAATGTGCGAGACTCCTGGGAGGACTGCTGGATTCAGTCCTTTAACAATAGCCTTGGAAGATTGATGATTTCTGGGGTCCAGAGCTCTTTATTGACTGCTGAGCAGAAGACAAAAAAAAAGGAAGACAAGATCTCTGCCAGTAAACAGTTTGCTGATTCCTCTATGTGGCTGGCTTTTGATAAGTTGCACATTTGCACAGCTCCAGACACCATCTCTGTATTTATGTGTCCCTCATGCTAATCCCTGAGTGATGATGGATAGCGTGAATTATTGTTCCCCTTTTACCACTTCTGGGATCCAGAAGTGCAGGGACTTGTTGGTCTCACAACCCAGGAGTACAGAGCCGGGGAGAAAAATCAATGTCTCCCGACCTTGCTGCAGTTCCCCTTCCAGTCACACAGGCTGGGACACGGTGAGACCTCTGTGAGCAGCTTGGTAAGTCTTAGGAGGTACTGCTTGCTGCTGTAATTAAGGTGTGGATAATAGGTTTCCATTCCTCTGGGAAAGAGGAAAAAACAAAGCAAAACAAACAAAAACCCTCTGAGATGCTTCTGCTTTGTGTATTGACTTGAGGGTTTCTGTTTTGTTTGACTTTCTGGAAATCCCAGGAATGAGATTTGCCTTTTTTCTACCCTTGATTAGAATTATTGAATGTCTTCTGTTTAGTTCTTCGGAATACAATCCTCTTCAATTTACAGTGAGCAAAAATCCTTCTTTCATGTCTACTTCCCCACCATTTCCTTCTCCAAACAATCCTGGACGTTGGGGCAGATAAGTCATGGGTTATATATGCTCAGATGTCAGGACAGCACTGATCCTTGGAATAACAATGGAGCATTTGTCCATGTTTGGTTACTTCCTTTCCTTTTACATCTTCCCTTTCCCATGCTCATTTCCTCATATTTTCCTTCTTTGCTATGTCTAAATATACCCTCTAATTCCGTGAAGCATTTAAAAGCAAAATTGGATATTCATTCATTCAGTAATAATGACTGCAGACCTGCTGTGTGCCGGGTGAACTTTGCTATTGGTATCAGCTTTCTATAGCTACTTCATAAGTTACCGCAAACTTAGTGGGTTGAACAAACTCGCTTGTTATTTCACACTTTCTGTAGATCAGTGATCCGGGCTTAGCTCTGTCTTCTGCTCAGAGTCTCATCTAGCTGAAATCTAGGTGTCCCCTGGGGCTTCAATCTCATCTGATGCTTGCTGTGCTCTTCCAAGCTTACTGGTTGATGACAGAACTCATTTTTTTGTGGTTGCGTGGCTGAAGTCCGCTTTGTTAGCTGTTAGCTGGGGACCACTTTCAGCCCTCAGAGGCCAACCTCAAATCCTTGCCACGTGGTCTCCTTCTCTTACCACGTGGAAGCTGACCTCTTAGACACTAGACAAACACCTACTGCTGCTTCTCATCTCTCTGACATCATTTAAGGACTTGCTTGATTGAAGGTCAGTCTACCTGGGATGATCCCTTTTGATTAACTAATTAGGGATTTTTATTGTCTCTACAAAGTATCATCCTCTTTCCTCTTTCCCATATATGTAACCTTCTCATGAGAGTGATGGCCCATCATAGTCTTAAGACCTGCCTAGATTCATGGGAAGGGATTATACAGGTCTTGTATCCCAGAGAACAAGAATCTTGGAGGCCATTTAGTATCCTGCCTAGTAAGCTACACAGTAGATACATTTGTAACTAACATGTGCTTGATCCCTGCCCTGATGACAGGTATGTTTAGTGGGGGAGCCAAACAACAATAAACAGATATTTAAAATTTGTGATAAATTCTGTGAGAGGAATCAACAGATTGATATGAAAAAATACTATGCACAGGTGACATTGTTTATTTTTGTTGAAGTATTTAGAATTTATTGAAGTTTTACAATGTTGTGTTAGTTTCTGCTGTACAAGGGAGTAAAACAGCCATATGTATACATATATCCCCTTCCTGTTGGACCTCCCTACCATTCCATGGCCCCCCTCATCCCATCCATCTAGGTCATCACAGAGCACCAAACTAAGCTTCTTGTGCTATACAGCAGCTTCCCACTTGCTATCTATTTTACACATGGTAGTGTATATGTGTCAATCTGAATCTTCCAATTCATCCCACCCTCCCCTACTTGCCCCCCATGTTCTCCACATATCCATTCTCTACATCTGCATCACTATTTCTTTCCTGCAAATAGGTTCATTCTTCTAGATTCCACATACATGTATTAATATACAATATTTGTTTTTCTCCTTCTGACTTACTTTACTCTGTATAACAGACCCTAGCTCCATCCACATCTCTACAAATGACCTAATTTCATTCCTTTTTTTATGGCTGAGTAATATTCCATTATACATATGTACTACATCTTCTTTATCCATTCACCTGTTGATGGACACTTATGTTGTTTCCATGCCCTGGCTACTGTAAATAGTGTAGAACAACATTTATCCTGAGTAGTGTGGAGGATAGAAAGGAACAGTCACCTAAGATCTGGAGAAAGCATTCCATGCAGACCCACCAACTGGTTCAAAAGCATGGATGTCAAGAAGACTTGTGCTTCTGTTTTTCATGAACAGAGAGGAGACTGGTGTGATGGAAGCAGAAGGAAGGAGAAAATGAAGTCTGAGAGGTAGGCAGGGGCCAGATGAAGCAGAGACTCAGAAATCATGGTAAGATGTTTTGGAGATGGGAAGCTAAAAGTAATTTTATTCAGGGGAGAAATATGATCTGATTTAAGATCTGTGATATTGTGATACATAATAAGAAGTATGTATTTAGGCTTCATGCCATTTTGGGGGGTACAGAGCTCCTAAAACCATTGGAATTTACTAAGGGTTGAGAGAGATCAAGCTATCTTTTGTTATGTTAGTGAGATGACATTTGGACTGAACCTAAGGGTGATGACTAGTCCTCAGTGAAACCAACCAAATGATTAGAGAGTTGGAACTTTAAGTCCCTCCCAGATCTCTGGGGAATGGAGAAGAGTTCAACTGGAGGTGGAGATGGAGTTCAATTACCAATAGCAAATGATTTAATCAACTGTGTCTATGAAATGAAGCTTCCATAAAAACCCAAAAAGGACCGGGTTTACAGAGCTTATAGTTTGCAGGACACATTGGCATTTTGGGGTGAGTAGCCCCTGGAGAGGGCTTGGAAACTCGGTGCTCCTTCCCACATACTTTGCCTTAGGCATCTCCTCCATCTGGCTGTTCCTGAGTTATATCCTTTTATAATAAATAGGTGATCTAGTAGGTAACATGCTTCTCTGAGTTCTATGAGCTGCTTTAGAAAATTAATCAATCCAAGGAGGAAGTGATGGGAACTGCCAGTCTGTATAGCCAGTTGGCCAGAAGCCAAGGGAACAACCTGGACTGCTGATTGACCTCTGAGGGTGAGGTGTCAGCCTTGTAAGAGTGAGCCCTTAATCTGTGGGATCTGACACTGTATTCAGGTAGACAGTGTCAGAATTGAGTTGAATTGTAGGACATTCAGCTGGTGTTGGAGAACTGCTTGGTGGCATGGTGGTGAAAACCCCCTACACGCTGGAACTGGGTGCAGGATTATAAGATCACTTTGTGTAGAAATTGGATCTTAGAAGTTCAGGAGAGGAAGTTGGGAGACCAAAGTGGAAATTTCTAAGAGAATCCAGTAAAGAGGCAATGGAGGGCTGCACCAGAGTGGTGGTTGTGAAGATAGGAAAAAGGAAATAGAGTTGAGATATATTTTGGAGACATTAAGGACAGGAGTTGCTGATGGATGGAATGTGGCACCTAGCAGGGGCATTTCAATTTTAAAAGGTTAATCACTTTGCTTAAGGTCACACAGTTAATACTCATCTACAGGCAGTTTGTGGATGCAGGTAGTCTAGCTCCAAATCTGCTAATCTCTCTCCATCCCTTTAATTCTTTAGTGAAAGAACAATGTGAACCAGGCAGGTGATATCATTAATTGACACTGTGGAAAATATGCTACAAACCTGCTTATTTTTTCCTCTTAAAAATGCAGGTAAAAGCCGTAGGGAGTTGCTCAGTGAAGTTGATTCCAGACACACAGCAGAGAGCAGTAGCTTGCAATAAACAGCAGCTTGAAGCAAGACCTTAGTTCCCTGATGGGGTATCAAACCATGGCAAAGGTGGTGAGAGCACCAAGTCCTAACCACTAAACCATGAAGGCCTGTGGCTAGAATCTGGGACCCAGTTCTTATCCGCCTTGAAAAAAAAAATTCTGACAAGGAGATGGAAGGTAGAGAGGAAAGTAAGGTGTCCATGTGTACAGACTTATGGGTGAGCTTGGAGAGACATTTATGTCTTTGGGGAAGTTTAAATCATTTATAAGCTGGAAGTCTTCCAGGTCTTTGTTTTCCTGTGGCCAATTGTTTTTCTTTGACTCCATGGCTGATTTCCTTCAAGACCTTTCCTACATGTGTGTGCATCCTTCAGCAAAGATGGATTTCAGTTCAAGGGTCTTTGGGGGAGTTAGGACACTTTATTATGGCCTGGCATCCCCTCCCTTTTTGGCCTCTAAGACGTGTTTCTGTGCATGTGCAGTGAAGGTCTTCCTGGCCCCAAAGATGGGAAATATGTGACCTCTTGATCTTTTACACAAACAAGGTTTATCCCCCTCTCTGCCCTTGCCATTAGTGTCATCGCAAGTGTCCACAGGAGACAAAGTCCAAGTATTTACCCTGTTTCTGTTGTTATTTCCATCTCAAAGTATTAACAAGAGACTAGCTATACATGTCTAATAACCTAGAGCTTATCTATCCCCTGCCTCAAGAAATATAAACAGGAGGCCACTTTTAAATGCTTAGCCTGTCAAAAATGCAATATGGAGCAGGGTGCTCGGGGCTGGTGCACTGGGATGACCCAGAGGGATGGGGTGGGGAGGGGTGTGGGAGGGGGGTTCAGGATGGGGAACGCATGTACACCCGTGGCTGAGTCATGTCAAAGTATGGCAAAACCACTACAATATTGTAAAGGAATTAGCCTCCAATTAAAATGAATAAATTTATTAAAAAAAAATAAATGCTTAGCCTGGAAGCCACCTTTCTCCTGCCTCAAAGTCAGCACATCCATATCTTTATTGCAAACCAGGGTAACATGATCCTGGAAGTCACAGTCAGTCAGAGTAGGATTGTTGAATTTTTTTTTTTTTCTTTTTACCACAAGGAGATAATCTTTTTCTGAAAGATTTCCAAAGGAACCCATCACAGGGTTTCTGGATACTGGATGGTGATTGTCATGCTGTAAAAACACCTTTGTATAATGAGCAAAGGAAGAAAGCAAGGAGGGGTGATTGCCCTGGATTTGGGTGATTTATGATTTCAATTTTTAAATTTGTGAGTCAGATTTGAGGACTATGATGATCTACAAAGTCAGTCGAATTATCGCCAAAACAAGCTCTCTCTCACCGCCCGCCCTCCTTGTCACTCTGTCCAGAGGAAGACAAAAACATTTGCATAAGCACCAGACTAAATGATTTGGTGTCTATTAATCTACCTGACAGAGACAATAGTTTCATTTTTTTGAATGGCTGTAAATTGTATTAACAGACAGAGCTGGTAAGAAATTAAGGGGCTTATAATGTTGGACCCAAATCAACAATTTAAATGACTACCTGTACCACAGTTTGTATCTCAGGAGCTCCTCTTGGTCTTTGATGGAGAACAATGAGATACACCTCAAAAAATGAGGTACACAAAGAGAAGAACTGCTCTTTTGGGGTAAGGGCATATTTGGTCAATATAAACCAAAAGAGAAGGATTTTGTTAAGCACGATGGGGGTGTTGGGGTTTCCCAGGTGAAGCAGTGGTAGAGAACCTGCCTACCGATGCAGAAGATGCAAGAGATGCAGGTTTGATCCCTGGGGGGGGAAAGATCCCCTGGAGAAGGAAATGGCAACCCACTCCAGTATTCTTGCCTGGGAAATTTCATGGACAGAGGAGCCTGGTGGGCTACAGGTCCATGGAGTCACAAAGAGTCAGACAGGACTGAGCAACTGAGTATGCACATATGGGGGTGTTATCAAAGGGGTGAACATAGGGACATTGGAGAAGGCATATCAGCAACTTACATTTGCTTGTGGCTCTGCAGATTGCTATCTAGGGCATGTGCTTCCCTGAGATGGCTAGTGTCAGTTGAAGGTCCCTTCAGACCACTTAACCAGTGAGAGGTTGTTGCTGAACAATGAAAAGACGCCGGGATTCTTGGCCTCCGATGGGGGAGAATTCAATCCGGGGCCGGAGATGAGGCTTGATCACTCAGAGCTTTTGTGTAATAAAGTTTTATTAAAGTATAAAGGAGATAGAGAAAGCTTCTGACATAGGCATCAGAAGGGGGCAGAAAGAGTGCCCCCCTGCTAGTCTTCAGCTGGATGTTATATGGTCACTAGCAGTTTGTTAATGAAAGAAAGGAATGTCTTAAAACTCAGAATGGCACCAGGCCCCTCATCCATAAGATGTATCTTGGCACCAGACGAGTCATCCTGGGCCATAAAACAATTGACTTGAATCTTGTAGAAAGGCAGATTACCATACAAATAGTTTTGTTTACATAGATTAGGGGAACAATGTCTGAGTATAACATACTGGTTTGTCAAGTAGGTTCTGAGCCATTAGGCAGAACGGACTTGAAGACAGAGTTTGGGGTAAATGCATAGTACATTAACATAGCTTAAGACAAATATTTCCATAAGAAGAATGCATTGGTTAACTCAAGATTTGAGAATAGTTAACTTCAGGTGGAACCAGGTGTCATTATGGCAACGCAGTATTTTAAGAGAAACCTCCTTTTAAATTTGTATAGAGAGGGGGAAAAATATATATGTATCACCAGTGTGTTTCCTTCTGCCGCTTAAGAGAGAGATAAAAATGTCTGACACCTGCAGCCCATTTCCTCCATTTGGAGACCCCTGGCCTACCTGCCTGTTACCCTCTCACCAGATGGAATGGATACCAAGGAAGCCATACTGTGAAGTAGTTTAGCTAAACGCTCAACAGCTTGCTACTACCACCATTTCTACCTTTATTAGTACTGCAATTCATCATCATATGTTAAGAGGTAACAGTGATTGAAGACTAATCATGGTCTAGGCATTATGCTAATTGTTTTACACCAATTAACTCATTTAATTCTTTACAACAATCCTGTCTTGCAGACACTAGGATGATCTCTTTTAAAGGAAATAGAGGCTTAGAAATATTAAGGCAATTTCCTACGGATTCTTAGACAGTGAATGGCAGATCTAGTATTAGAATATAAGGTATTTTACTCTGGCTTTAGTGCTTTTAAATATAAATATAAAATAAGTGCCCTACCTTAGTAACTGTGTTCTAGTCCATCTCTTTTCTCCCTCCTTCCCATTCCTTTACGGATAAAAAACCGTATCTTAGAGAAGTGAAATGACTTGCCCAAGGTCATTTACTTGTGTAAATTTTTAATGAGAAATCCAAGAGACATTTAGTTGCTTAGGAAGAGTTTTTGAATGTCACTGGTATTCTAGCGGTGTTCTCGATAGGAAAATGAAAGCCTCTGGCAGAAGAAAGAGTTTCTGGACACCTGAGAATGATGTAGAAGGATTGCAGCTATGTTTGTTTATGAGAATACCTTAGTCTTGATGTGCAGAAGTCCTGGTTCAGTTGAACAAATTATTCTAATGAATTCTAAGGGGGAAAAAAAGGTTAAACAAAGCAGTGATTTAAAATCAATAGAAAATGATTTTTTTTTAATTGCCTAGTTGCACTTAGAAGTTTCTCATTCTATAATATTTTAAAATATAATTACGATAAAGTCTCCCATCCTAGGGAATATCACCCTAGACATTAATTTATAAATGACCCACATTTTCAAATTCCACCATGTTGGGTTTTTTTTCCCATAAAACTTATGTTATTATTTTTTGTTAAATTTTTAAAAGCAACTTTTATTTATTTGTTTATTTTTTGGCTGTGCTGGGTCTTTGCTGCTGCTTGGGCTTTTCTCTAGTTTCAGTGAGCAGCGGCTACTCTTCATTGTGGTATAGGGGCTACTCATTGTGGTGGCTTCTCTTATTGTGGAGCACAGGCTCTAGGGTGCGCAGGCTTCAGTAGTTGTGGTTCCCAGGATCTAGAGCGCAAGCTCAGTGGTTGAGGTGCTCAAGCTTAGTTGCTCCATGGGCATGTGGGATCTTACCTGACCGGGGATTGAACCCACATCTCCTGCACTGGCAGGTGGATTCTTTACCACTGAGCCACCACAGAAGCCCATAAGTTGTTATTCCCTTAATCTCTTCTCTGTTTGCTTCTAGACCAGCATTAGCAGTTGCATTTCTTGGGAGAAGGGACTGGGTGGGGAGAATAACTTTTTTTTTTTAACTCACAGGAATTACTGCATCTTGATTACTAATGGGAAACAGTGTTTGGTGGTCAACTAAGTCCACTCACTATTTACAATTTGCAGAGGCATGATGTTCTGACAGTTGTCTCTTAAACTCACAAATGGGTCATTTCAAATGATAGATGTTCAGAGCCACTCATAAATTGTTAGAATCAAGAAAGATAAATGTCAACTGTCCACTGTACTAGCAAAAGTAATTGGCACTTGTGCTTAATTAAGTACAGCTATTAAAGTTAAAACCATGATTGAAAAGAGAAAGGTTTTTTTTAACTTTAGGTAATTATGGGCATAGGAAGTCTTTCTAGAATATGTAGTTGTAACCTAGTCTACACTCCTGTTTATTTTGTTCAGAAATCCTAGTCGCTGATTGGGTTTGATGAAAGAAACAATTTAGAGCTGTCTGGTCTTGCATATCCATACATACTGTTTCTCAAACTTCCATGATGATGAGAGTACTTGTCAAGTCTAGAGATTATCCAATTTCTGCCCCAGGAAATTCTGACTCAGTAAGACTCAGTTGAAGCATAGGAATCTGTTTCAACAAATACTCCAAGATATTCTTATCATTGAGAAAGTTTGAGAAATACTGTGATGTAAGAGGAAACACCACTCTTTGCCTAAGATGTCATGATTTCAACAGGAGAAAGATTTGAGTATAAATATGAAATATCCTTATGCAAGTTCATCACTGAAGTTGCTGTGTATCCTTATTTCCATTTGGACGCCTGGTTGGTTTTTTTGTAATAGTTGCAGTAGTTGCACCTGTTGTAGATAACACAGTTAGTACTTCCTCCCTTTCCCATGTTTATTAGAGAAATGAAAGATATATTTAAAAAAACAAATTGAGATTCTGAAAGTTAATACTATGATGTCTGAGATTAAAAAGTAATATACTGAGTGGTATTAATAGCAGATTAGATGTTACAGAGGAAAAGATTAGTAAACTTGAAGAGATAATGATGAGAAGGAAATGGCAACCCACTCCAGTATTCTTGCCTGGAAAATCCCATGGATGGAGGAGCCTGGCAGGCTATAGTCTATGGGGTCACAAAGAGTCAGACACGACTGAGCGACTTCACTTCACCTGAAATAGAATGCACATAGGAAAAACACTGGGAAAAAATAAGCAGCATAAATGAGATGTGGGAAAACTTTAAGGAGCTCAATATGTTTATAATTGCAATGTGGAAGAATGGGTGGCAAAAAAAATTTGAGGAGATAATGGCTGAAAAAATTTAAAATTTGATGTGAAGTTTAAACCTTGTAGCTCTAAGGAGCTCAACAAACAGCAAGGACAAGAAAGATGACAAAAACTTATCCAAAGTATGTCATATAAAATTGCTTAAAACCAGGGATGAAAAGAAAATCTTAAAGCACTCAGAGAAAAAGCACACATCATATGTAGAGGAACAATGATAAGCATGACAGCCAATTTCTTAGACACAATGCAAGGAGACAGTGGAACAACTTCAAAGGATCAAAAGAAAAAAACTGTCAGCTATGAATTCTATACCTAGTAAAAATGTCTTTCAAAACAGGAAGGTGAAATAAGGACTTTCATAAAATGTGTAATGTCTGATTTTTTTCTGATGAGAAATATTAGATTTTTATGGCATCATTTTTCTTTTCCAGTGGAAAACTCAGTCTATCCTTTAGGTAATTTTTTCCTCTTTGGATGGTGCTTTTGCATCTCATTTTTTGTAAGTGAGAGATAGAAAATGCATGTTGGTAAAGTTGAAAGAGAAATGCTTGGCATCAGTACTAGGGCCTGCCCAACACAAAATGCGTTTTTCTTTTTCTTAAAATAATATTATTTACTTATTTTTGGCTGTGCTGGGTCTTTTTGCTGCACAGGCTTTTTCTCTAGTTGTGGTGAGTGGGAGATACTCTCTAGTTGCAGTGTATGGGCTTCTTGTTGTGGTAGCTTCTCTTGTTGTGGAGCATGGACTTTAAGGCATGTGAGCCTCAGTAGTTGCAGCTCCTGTGTTCTAGAGCCAGCCTCGATAGTTGTGGTGCATGAGCTTAGTTGCTCTGTGGCACATGGGATTTTCCTAGATCAGGGATTGGACCCACGTCTCCTGCACTGGCAGGGAGATTCTTTATCACTGAGCCACCAGATAGGCCTAAAATGTACTTTTCATATCCTGTTCAGATCTCTGGTATGAACCCAGATTTCAGGATAAGTGAGCTAAAGCCAAGCTGCTATTCCTATAGTGACCCTGAAAAGAGGATGAAAATTGCAACCTCAGTATCCTACTGAGCTTCAAGTCTCCATTTGTTGCATGTTCTTAGGGAAGTATTGGGTTCCAAGTTATATATGACAGATGCTGAATGATTCTTAGTGAGACCCATAAACTGTACTGAGCATTAATAGCATTCATATTGTAACCAGCTAGAAAGAGTCACAAGCTAAAGTGGGCCATGTCCAGGGAATTTTGTGTTTCACACTTTGGGTGCAATGTTAGCCTCCTGGAGAGTGGTGATTATCTCTAAGACAATGAATTGATCCAGACATTGATCCATACAAGTTTAGCAAGTATTTATTGAGCATCTGTAATGTAGCAGCTATTATGTTAGGCATTCAATTTATGAAAATATCCATACAGACTCTCCTTCAGGAGGTTATAGCTAATGTAAGAGGTAGACCTGGAAAATAATTACAGCACAGATTAAGTATAAATAGAGTTCATCAAAGAGCTATTGTATTAGTTCAGCATAAGAATATACCAGAAACTCTGATAGGCAGTGGAGAGCAAGACAGGAGTCTATAAAGCTTATAATATAACTTATGGGGTTCTATGGTAATAATGGGCTTCCCAGGTGGTGCTAGTGGTAAAGAACCAGTCTGCCAATGCAGATGACACAAGAGACATGGGTTTGATCCCTGGGTCAGGAAGATTCCCTGAAGGAGGGCATGGCAATCCACTCTAGTATTCTTGCGTGGAGAATCTCATAGACCGAGGAACCTGGTGGGCTACAGTCCAGTGAAAGTCACCCAGTTGGGTCCAACTCTTTGTGACCCCGTTGACTATACAGCCCATAGGATTCTCCAGGCCAGAATACTGGAGTGGGTAGCCATTTCCTTCCGCAGGGGATCTTCCTGACCCAAGAATCGAACCGGGGTCTCCTGCATTTCAGGCAGATTCTTTACCAGATGAACTGCCAGGGAAAGTGACTTAGCATGCATGGTAATAGTAAGAAAGAAGTGTATCTTCTTTGTCTTAGGCATTTTGAACCACCACAATTTATTTGATGGACTTGACTCCTAATATTTATTGAACAACAACAGAAAAAGACAATTTTTGCTTCTGGATTTATTCAATTATTTTGAGAAGAACAGCTGCTGTTGGCCTCAAAGGGAGTCATTATGCATATAATAAGGTATGCATGACTTCTTTGGTCCTTAATTCATTATTATAAAGACGACTCAATTATTTAAGTTGTAGAAACACACATACTTGTTCCTGGAAGAAATCTTAGAAATTATTTAACCGATTTTCATCTCCACCCCCTGTTAAAGATAAGGAGAGTGAGGACTAAAAACCTCTTTGATGTCATTTAGTTAATGGTGCAATTGGGATTAGGGTCCCTTTTCGCTTCCTACAACACCTTCTAGCCTCCAATAGTGTCGGTATAAAATAGAGTGGATGAAAAATAAGGGCAAAAGGCAACTGGACCACAGGTTGACTTAAAAAGTCTGAGTTGAAGAAGTGTAGAGACTAAAGAGATTTTCAGAGATGAATCGTACAGTACAGGGTACTAGATCAGGAGTGAAGGTCAGAGCCATGGAGAACACCAATGAGAACTCTCAGGGGGAGTTTTCAGCTTTAGTAAATCATCCAAGAATTCTTAATCCTAAAACTCACACTATGCCTTCCTCAAGATGGGGAATTTAGGCTTTTTACTTTAGGAAATTTCCCACTGGGTGATGTTGTGGAAATAACACAGCATTGGGAGGTAGAAAGTCCAAAATCAACTTTCACATTTTCTGACTGTCATATCCTGAGTAGCCATTTAGTGTTTCTGGAGCTTCATTATATTTATGTGTAAATTGTAAGTGATCCTGATGCTGGGAAAGATTGAAGGCAGGAGGAGAAGAGGGCAACGGAGGATGAGATGGTTGGATGGAATCATTGACTCGATGGACATGAGTTTGAGCAAACTCTGGGAGATAGTCAAGGAAAGGGAAGCCTGGTGTACTGCAATCCATGAGGTTGCAAAGAGTCCGAGTTACAAACGAGTTACTGAACAACAATAAAAGTGGTAATAAAATTAAAATGTATCTTTCAGAGATTCTGTAAATATTAAGTGAGATAATTTACTAGAAATGCCTATTTTGAGTAATAAATTATTATGCAGAATCTTTGTTTTTATTATTGTATACATTCTTTCTAGTATTTTTGGTCATGGTATCTTAGAACTTAGTATTGGATCTTTTTAGTCTTTGGTTCAGGATCCTCAGTAGATAGTAGTGATGTCTCTTATTTTGAAATAAATCTCAGGAAACTTGAGTTCAGTGTGGTGGATTGAACACATCCCTTTATGCCTGCCCTCCTGAAATCCCCTAAAACATCAACAAAATGATAAAAAGTAAAAAACTTTTAAAAAGCTACACAGAGAAACAGAGGACATAATAATAATAATAGGCAAGAAATTTCAGTATATTTTTGATTGCTGATAAAAAGATGGGCAAAGGATAACTACCTGGCAGACTGAGAAAGTTGAAAGGTACCAGCAAGAAGAGGGAGAAGGCTAAAAAGGAGATATATTTGCTGAAGCCCAGAAAGATTCAAAAAAGGCGTGAGGAAGGATTGAGAACATGAAGACTGGTTGAAAGTTTTTATAATGAGAAGTGAAACTACGGGAGCTCCTCCGTCACTGCAAACCTAGAAATGATTTTTACTACATCTCTCCTTCCTTGGCAGAAGATTGCAAGTTTATTCTCCAGGAAGATACAGCCAGAGGATCTCTAGATTAGGATACCAGATAAACGAAATTGGTGGAAGGTACTCTACTAAAGATAAGGCATTGAGAAAATATCTGCATTCTAAATGGTGAGACTCTGAGTTCTCTTTTTCCTCTCAGCTCCCAGAATGTTGTCAGCCAAACCTAGACCATCCAACTAGGGCATTGAAGTTATCTCTGGGAATATTTACTACCTGAAAAAATAATTTGTTGTTGTTATTGTTGTTCTGTCGCTAGGTTGTGTCCAACTCTTTGCGACTCCATGGACTGCAGCATGCTAGGCTCCTCTGTCCTCCGCTATCTCCCGGAGTTTTCTCAGATTCATGTCCATTGAGTCAGTGATGCTATCAAACCATCTCATCCTCTGCTGCCCTCTTCTCCTTTTTCCTTCCATCTTTCCCAGCATCACGGTCTCTTCCAATAAGTTGGCTCTTTGCATCAGGTAGCCAAAGGATTGGAGCTTCAGCTTCAGCATCAGTCCTTCCAATGAATATTCAGGGTTGATTTCCTTTAGGATTGATTGGTTTGATCTCCTTGCTGTCCAAGGGACTCTCAAAAGGCTTCTCCAGCACCACAGCTCGAAAGCATCAATTCTTTGGCTCTCAGCCTCCATTATGGTCCAACTCTCACATCCATACATGACTACTGGAAAAACCATAGCTTTGCCTATACAGACTGTTGTGGACAAAGTGATGTCTTTGCTTTTTAACACTCTGTCTAGGTTTTCCATAGCTTTCCTTCCAAGGAACAAGTGTCTTTTAATTTCATGGCTGCAGCCACCATCTGCAGTGATTTTGGAGCCCAAGAAAATAAAATCTGATCAGATGCTGTGATCTTAGTTTTTTGAACGATGAGTTTCAAGCCAGCTTTTTCACTCTCCTCTTTCATCCTCATCAAGAGACTCGTTAGCTTCTCTTCACTTTTTGCCATCTGCATGTCTGAGGTTGTTGATATTTCTCCTGGCAGCCTTGATTCCAGCTTTTGATTTATCCAGCCTGGCATTTAGCATGATGTATGAAATGCATATAAGTTAAATAAGCAGGGTGACAATATACAGCCTTGTATAGACATACTGGTGTTTAGGTGCACCTAGAGAAATAGTTAAGTCATTACTCCTAGAGTGAAGTCCACAAATTCACAAGTTCTATCTATGAAGATAGAACTACCCATCATCCTCAACCAGCATTTCAGTGTCTTGTTATTCAATAAAATCCAATTCCATATTGGATTTAAAATGAATGAATAAAATCTTCTGATCTTCAGACACTTAAGGAAAGCCTCTACTATGAAATTCAATGACCTAAGTAAAAGAATGCAGAGGAAATAGTGTCCAGACCACAAAACAGCCATTAGTACCTTCAGAGAGATAGTAGACTATAACCATTGCATTATGAAACAAGAACAGGATGCTTTAGAAAAGGTATAGAAAAGAGCAAGAAAGAAATATTGGAAGTTAAAAGATGGAGGGATATTTGCCAAATTTTAATATAAGAATTTAGAGATAAAGTCAAGGTAATGACTCAAAATTTTAAGAATAACAAAAAGATAGAAAAGATGAAGATAGAAATATTGTTGGCCAAGAAAAGAAAACAGAGAAAATGGAAAGAAGGAAATTATTAAACTATCAGACCTCCATGACATGAATTAAAAGAAGTGTCATTGGGCATCCACACAATGTGAATAAAAATTCTACATACTAAACTACCTCACTGTGAATTTTAGAGCAGCAGTGATTAAAAAAAAAAAAAAGATGGACATAAAACTTTCCCAAGATTTTAAAAATGCCCTAAAGAATGTGGACTTAGAATGGCATTGAGATTTTCAAGAGTAACACTGCAGTCTAACCACTGGGATTTAGAATACAATAGAAGGGGTGCATTCAGCATTTTGAGGGAAAAATTATTTCCAATCTAATATTTCACACTCAGACAAATGATCCATAAAGTTGGATGATGGAAAAAAGAAATCTTCAGACAGATAAGATTTCATTAAATTAATCTTTGAAGTTTCCTTTCCTGAAAAGTACTGAAAATGTACTCTCCTAAAACAAGGAGTAACTCAAATAAAAAGAAGACGTGGCAATCAACTGCTGGACATTTATCCAAAGGAAATGAAATCAGTGCCTTGAAGAGATATCTGTGCTGTCATGTTCATTGCACTATTATTCACAATAGCCAAAATATGGAAACAATCTAAATGTCCAGTGTTTATTGGATGGATAAAGAAAATGTGGCATGTGAATTTAATGGAATATTACTGAACTCTTAAAAAAGAAGAAATTCCTGCCGTTTGCAACAGCATGGATGAAGCTTGAGGATATTATGCTAAAGGAAATAAGCCAAACATACACAATGACTGTGGCTCAGATCATGAACTCCTTATTGCCAAATTCAGACTTAAACTGAAGAAAGTAGGGAAAACCACTAGACCAGATTCAGGTATAGAGTGACCTAGATCAAATCCCTTACAGCGATTATACAATGGAAATGACAAATAGATTCAAGGAAATGGTATGGACCTAAGAGAAGCAGAAGATATTAAGAAGAGTGGCAAGAATACACAGAAGAACCTTAATGACCCAGATAACCATGATGTTGTGATCACTCACCTAGAGCCAGACATCCTGGAATGTGAAGTCGACAGCACAAAGACAAAGCTAGTAGAGGTGATGGAATTACAGTTGTGCTACTTCAGGTCGTAAAAGATGATGCTGTGAAAGTGCTACACTCAATATTCCAGCAAATTTGGAAAACTCAGCAGTGGCCACAGGACTGGAAAAGTCAGTTTTCATTCCAATCCCAAAGAAAGGCAATACCAAAGAATGTTCAAACTACCACCCAAATGCACTCATCTCACATGCTAGCAAAGTAATGCTCAAAATTCTCCAAGCCAGGCATCAACAGTACATGAACCGTGAGGTTTCAGATGTTCAAACTGGATTTAGAAAAGGCAGAGAAAACAGAGATCAAATTGCCAACATCCATTGGACCATCAAAAAAGCAAGAGAGTTCCAGAGAAACATCTACTTCTGCTTTATTGACTACACCAAAGCCTTTGACTGTGTGGATCGCAACAAACTGGAAAATTCTTCAAGAAATGGGAATGCCAGACCACCTTACCTGCCTCCTGAGAAATCTGTATGCAGGTCAAGAAGCAACAGTTAGAACTGGACATGGAACAACAGACTGGTTCCAAATCAGGAAGGGAGTATGTCAAGGCTGTATATTGTCACCCTGCTTATTTAACTTGTATGCAGAGTACATCATGCAAAATGCCAGGCTGGATGAAGCATAGACTAGACTCAAGATTGCTGGGAGAAATATCAATAACCTCAGAAATGCAGATGATACCACCCTTATGGCAGAAAGCGAAGAACTAAAGAGCATCTCGATGAAAGTGAAAGAAGAGAGTGAAAAAGTTGGCTTAAAACTCAACATTCAGAAAATGAAGATCATGGCATCCGGTCCCATCATTTCATGGCAAATAGATGGGGAAACAATGGAAACAGTGAGTGACTTATTTTGGGGGGTTCCAAAATCACTGCAGATGGTGGATGCAGCCGTGAAATTAAAAGACGCTTGCTCCTTGGAAGAAAAGCTATGACCAACCTAGACAGAATATTAAAAAGCAGAGACATTACTTTGCCAACAAAGGTCCATCTAGTCAAGCTATGGTTTTTCCAGTAGTCATGTATGGATGTAAGAGTTGGGCTATAAAGAAGTTGAGTGCTGAAGAATTGATGCTTTTGAACTGTGGTGTTGGTGAAGACTCTTGAGAGTCCCTTGGACTGCAAGGAGATCCAACCAGTCCATCCTAAAGGAGATCAGTTCTGAATATTCATTGGAAGGACTGATGCTGAAGCTGAAAGTCCAGTACTTTGGCCGCCTGATGCAAAGAACTGACTCATTTGAAAAGACCCTGATGCTGGGAAAGGTTGAAGGCAGGAGGAGAAGACAGAGGATGAGATGGTTGGATGGCATCACCGACTCTGTGGACATGAGTTTGAGCAAGCTCTGGGAGTTGGTGATGGACAGGGAAGCCAGGCGTGCTGAAGTCCATGGGGTCGCAAAGAGTCGCACACGACAGAATGACTGAACTGAACTGAAATGAACTGAGACAAATACTGTATGGTCTCACCTATATGTGGGATCAAAAATAATCAAGCTCACAGAAACAGACAGTAGAGTGGTAGTTTGCAGGGACTGGGGAGAGGGAAAATGAGGATATGAAAGGGTTCAAATATTGGATTATGCAAGATAAGTTCTGGAGATCTACATACAGATAAGATACTATACAGATACATACAGATAAGATACTATAGCTAACAATGCTGCATGGTACACTTAAAATTTGCCCTGAGAGTAGATCTGTGTTAAGTTTTCTTTTCACAAATAATAACTATAATAATATAATAAAACGGTGAGAGAAAATTTGGGAGGTGATGGATATGTTTATGGTCTTGATGATGGTGATGGTTTCATAAGTGTGTGTGAAATGAAGTGTTAGTTGCTCAGTTGTGTCCAACTCTTTGGAGCCCTATGGACTGTAGTCTGGCCAGGCTCCTCTGTCCATGGAATTCTCCAGGCAAGAATACTGGAGTAGGTAGTCATTCCCTTCTTCAGGGGATCTTCCTGACCCAGGGATCAAACCCAGGTCTCCTGCATTGCAAGTGGATTCTTTACCCTTATAGCCACCAAGGAAGCCCTCATAGTGTATATCTATCCCCCAAACCATCAAGTTGTATACATTAAATACGTATAGCTTTTAATGTCAATTATTTTCCAGTTAAGAAAAAGAAAAACTATATAAAATTCAGGAAACAAAGGCTCCAACTTGGGAAAGAGACAAAAGGAATTTCCACGTTAATGAAAGGGATTTCCAGGATGCTGAAGAGCTGTGAGTGGATCATAATCTCCAGATTATAATCAGAGAAACAAGAACTCCTAGAGCATTGTCTTCAATAACCATAAAAGAATGAAAACTCTGCGTGTTTCTGATTTACACCTTTGCCCATTCTCTCCACTCCCCCATTAGGGATGACTAAATTCATGAAGTTCAGGAATTCTAAATCTGGCTGACATATTTTCTCTTATGTCATAGATTAGAAAACCTGGGTATGTGGGACTAAAATATTATTATTTCAGGCATCTGGATCCATGGACTCCAGACAAACTGCCTACTCCTGAGATCTATAATTAAAATATGATATTAAAATAACTTCACTGCTAAATGCAAAGGAATTAAAAGTGTCCTATATTCATTTAAAGCTATTATAGAAGATCAAGAAGTCATACTCTTGAGAATAAAATGAGTAGATTTTGGATTATCCCGGATTTAAATCTGAAGGTACAACTTTAACAGAGTTAAAAAATTAATAAATACTACTACTATCGAGGAATGAAAGAGAAGAAAACTCAAATATATTGGTCCCCTACTATGTGCTAAGTCTTATACTTGGCATGTAGAGTCAAAAAAACCTTATGAGGATGCCTTTCTAGAAGTGATGAAAAGATGAAGGAGAGCCCCTCCCCACGCCCTTACTTTATTTGGTTGATTTTTAGCTCAGCTGGTAAAGAATCTGCCTGCAATGCAGGAGACTCAGTTTGATTCCTGGGTCAGGAAGATCCCCTGGAGCAGGAATAGGCTACCCACTCCAGGATTCCTGGGCTTCCCTGGTGGCTCAGCTGGTAAAGAATCTGCCCGCAATGCAGGAGACCTGGGTTCGATCCCTTGGTTGGGAAGATCCCCTGGAGAAGGGAACGGCTACACACTCCAGTATTCTGGCCTGGAGAATTCAGGTCGCAAAGAGTCAGGTATGACTGAGCGACTTTCACTTCCCAGCTCTAGAGATATGGATTCACTGATTATTGGATATTCTGAGCCATGGTAGGAAAGAGGCAATGGTGGCAGAGAAGGTACGTGGTTGAGGAGGTACAAGTCAGAGAGATGGCCAGCCAGAGAGGTTCCAGTTTTTCCTAGGAAGCTGTGGGACGTGGATCTTTTTCTTCACCCATGATGTTTCTATGTACCAGGAGTTGTTATGGTACCTCTTCTTTTCCTCCTCTTTCTCGCTTTCTTCCCTTTTCCCCTCCTCCTTCTCCCCTTCTTCCTCCTCCCCCTTCTCCTTCCCCTTCTCTCTTCTCCCTGTTCCTCCTCCTCTTCCCCTCCTTCGCCTCTTCTTTTTCTTATCCTTCTGCTTCTCCCCCTTCTTCTTCCAGCTTAGAAAACAGACCCAGAAAATATAATCACCTGCCAAATTTCATACATACAGTAAATTTGAGGGCATGATTGGATCCTGTCTGATTAAAGGGCCTGTCCTTCACTTGTAGTGTGTAGTTATGCAGTGCTTACAACTCCCAAACGTGTTGGGCTCTCTGCAGTTTCTTTATTGGCTCTGTTTTCTTATGAATCAGAACTTCCCTGTCAGCCTTGAACCGGTCAAACTCTAGACATTTATAGGAGAAAGAGATAAACATGGCTTAGTTTATACCACTGATATTTTGAGTTTCTTTCACAATCAAACCTAACCTAAGTCAATATTAATTTAAGCCTGTTTAGTCACAGAATATTCTATTATCTTATAAATGCATATTCATGGAGAACATACTAGACACCTGGCACTATGCCAGTTTTAGGGGATAGCATGATGAGGAGTAATAAACACAAATTCGGTCGAACACCCACTGGGAAATATTACCCAAAAAAAAGCAATTTGTTATTCAAGGTGGTTAGGTCTTTAGTTTATTAACCAACATGTAAATGTGGATTTAAAAAATCATATTAGAAAAATGAAAACTAGGGGACTGTGGGAATGAGATATAGGCAATGAAAGGAAATTTCATTGTTGGGGAGCTCTGAATATTTGAGGGATTGAGGAAGGCCAAAGCTAGAAGGCAAGGTGGAATAGGATAATTGATAAAGCCAAATTACTTCCTTTCTAATTTTGCTGCAGTCTTTGGAGCCACTTACATGGGCTTCCAGTGCCAAGTGTGAACTGACCTTTCCCATTCCACCTGGGCAATGTCACCTTTTCTTGCTGAGCTTGTCTGACACATTTTGGGATGGAGGAGAAACGCATTTACCCAGTGTTCCTTGAACAGCCAGCCTATGATATTGTTCTAGGAGGCCCTGATGAGTTCATCTTTGCCTGCTAAACAGATGAGATATTCCAGGTTTAAAATAACTTTATGCCACCAGAGTCACTGCAGAAGATGTTCTCAGTTAAGATCTGCCATTCATCCTATGGGGGCAAAAATCCATAAAGCTATCAGTAGCACAGGAATAAAGGCAGATGGGGAGAGAGAAAGCGCTCACTAGCCAACATCTTCATCACAAAATACCTACTGTTAGGATACTGTCCAGATGGCTGTAAATTCAGGAGTTCAGTGAAATGGAGTCAGGAAGAGGGTGGGAAGAAGCAACAGGTGAAAACCCAGGTTTCCTCATGTTCTTTAGGAAGCTGATGCTTACTCAAACATTCATTCATTCCAAAGATATGTATTGAGTACTATCATGTGCTGCACACTGTGGCTGGGATACAAAGATGGAAAAAACAGACATGGTCTCTGTTCCGATGGGTCTCATCAACAAGAAGAATATGAATTTGCAGAGAGAGCCTGGGAGGTTGCAGGAAAAGGGAAACAAAAAGACATTTTTTGAGTGTTTATTGTCCTCTTAATCTCATAATAACTATGAAGGATACAATTATCCTCCTTGGCTCCATTATACAGAAGGAGTATGTGTGTGCTAAGTTGCTTCATTTGTGTCCGACTCTTTGTGACTGCATAGACTGTAGCCCTCCAGGCTCCTCTGTCCATGGGATTCTCCAGGTAAGAATACTGGAGTAGATTGTCATGCCCTCCACTACAGGATCTTTCCAACCCAGAGATCGAACCCACATCTCCTGAAGCTCCTGCATTGCAGGTGGATTTTATTTTATTTTATTTTTTTATCTCTGTGCCTTCTGGGAAGCCCATAGTAAAGGAGACCAGAACTCAAAAAGTTTAGGTAACTACCCCAAACTATTTGCTAACTAGTAAGAAACAAACAGAATTTTAACCTGGGTCAATGTGACTCCATTACTTAAACTATTGGTGATTAGATGAATGTCCTGTATCATTTCTTTTTTTTGGGGGGGTGTGGTTGTGTTGGGTCCTCATTGTGGCACATGGGCTTCTCTAGTTGTGGCATGCAGACTTAGTTGCCCTGTGCCATGTGAGATTTTAGTTTCCTGACCAGGGATCGAACCTGTGTCCCCTGTATTTGCAGGCAGATTGTTAATCGCTGGACCACCAGGGAAGTCCCCGTGTATCATTTCTTGATTTATCTCCAGGGAGGAGGATCTATCAGGGGCTGGCTTCCTTCTAAAGCCCAGCATAAACATAAGCCCCATAAACATGCTTGAGGAGATAAAAACTCATTTTAACATTCAGCTACAGTGAATATTTGGGTTTCCTGGTAGCTCAGCTGGTAAAGAATCTGCCTGTAATGCAGGAGACCCTGGATTGATTCCTGGGTCAGGAAGATCCACTGGAGAAGGGATAGGCTACCCACTCTAGCGTTCTTGGGCTTCCCTGTTGGCTCAGCTGGTAAAGAATCCGCCTGCAACATGGGAGACCTGGGTTCAATCCTTGGGTTGGGAAGATCCTTTGGAGAAGGGAATGACTACCCATTCCAGTATTCTGGCCTGGAGAATTCCATGGACTGTATAGTCCATGGAGTTGCAAAGAGTAAGACACAACTGAATGACTTTCACTTTCACAGTGAATATTATTAAGAGGGTAAATCTGCCACTACATATTAAAAAAAAAAACCTTAAAAATCAAAATTGTATAGAAATGGTATTAGAAATGTTTGAGGTTTATTCCTGGCAGTTTAATTTGGATGCATTTCATGGTCATGACTTTGGAGTTGGCAAATGGGTAGCTAAGAATCTTTACTTCCCACAATCTGTGGTTTGGATCTTTGAATTTTTTTTTCCTAATTGCAAAGTAATCAAGCAGATTTTAGTAATTCAACCAAGTCAGACATATCTATTTGTTGTTGTTATTCAATCACTAAGTCATGTCTGACTCTTTGAGATCCCATGGACTGCAGCACACCAGGTTTCCCTGTCCTTCACTATCTCCCAGTGTTTGCTCAAACTTATGTCCATTGAGTCGGTGATACTATCTAACCATCTCATTCTCTGCCACCCTCTTCTCCTTCTGCCTTCATATATCCCAGGATAAGAATCTTCTCCAATGAGTCAGGTTTTTGCATCAGGTGGCCAAAAAATTGGAGCTTCAGCTTCAGCAGCAGACCTTCCAATGAATAGTCAGGGTTGATTTCCTTTAGGATGGACTGGTTTGATCTCCTTGCAGTATAAGGGACTCTCAAGAGTCTTCAGCACCACAATTTGAGAGCATCAATACTTTGGCACTCAACCTTCTGTACCGTCCAACTCTCACATGTGTATAGCTTTACCTATATGGACTTTTGTTGGCAAAGTGATATCTCTGCTTTTTAACATGCTGTCTAGGTTTTCCATGGAGAAGGAAATGGCAACCCACTCCAGTATCCTTGCCTGGAGAATCCCAGGGATGGAGAAGAGCCTGGTGGGCTGCCATCTATGGGGTTGCACAGAGTCGGACACGACTTAAGTGACTTAGCAGCAGCAGCAGCAGGTTTGCCATAGCTTTCCTTCCAAGGAGCTTGGAAGGAAGCTTTCCTTCCAAGGAGCAAGCGCCTTTTAATTTCATGGCTGCAGTCACCATCCACAGTGATTTTGGAGCCCAAGAAAATAAAATCAGTCACCTTTCCCAAATTTTTCCCCATCTATTTGCTATGAAGTGATGGGACAAGATGCCATGATCTTCGTTTTTTTAATGTTGAGTTTTAAACTAGGTTTTTCACTCTCCTCTTTCACCCTCATCAAAAGGCTCTTTAGTTCCTCTTCAGTTTCTACCATTAGAGTAGTATCATCTGCATATCTGAGGCTGTTGATATTTCTCCTGGAAATCTTGATTCCAGCTTGTGCTTCATCCAGCCCAGCATTTTGTATGATGTATACTGCTTATAAGTTAAATAAGCAGGATGACAATATACTGCTTTGATGTACTCCTTTCCCAATTTGGAACCAGTTTGCTATTCCCTATCTGGTTCTAACTGTTGCTTCTTGACCTGCATACAGGTTTCTCAGGAGGCAGGTTAGGTGGTCTTCACATCTCTTTAAAGAAATTCCACAGTTTGTTGTGATCCACACAAAGACTTCAGTGTAGTCAATGAAGCAGAAGTAGATGTTTTTCTGAAATTCCCTTGCTTTCTCTATGATCCAACAAATGTTGGCAATTTGATCTCTGGTTCCTCTGCCTTTTATGTATCCAGCTTATACCTCTGAAAGTTTTTGGTTCATGCAGTTCTGAAGCCTAGCTTGAAGGATTTTGAGCATTACTTTGCTAGCATGTGAAATGAGTGTAATTGTTTGGTAGTTTGAACACTCTTTAGCATTATCTGTACTAATGGCTAAGGCCCACATATTAAGTTCTAACCACTGTTCTAAATGTTTTGCCTTTATCACCTTGTTTAAACCTCTCTACATCCCTCTGCAATAGATTTTATGAGTATCATTCCCATTTTATGGATGAGGACATTTTGGCTCAGCAAGGATAAGTTGGTTCCTCTAGACCATACCACTGGCAAATGACAGAGCCAGGATTTGAAAGGATTTTGGACACTAGAGTTTAGTGTATATTCTTCCATCTTCCTCCAATGGAAAGGGAAAATCCTCTGCCTTTTCTCTGTTTACGCTCATCAGGAATAAAATGGTGTTTGCAGAAATCTGTTCCGGGAAGTAGATTAAAAAGAATTTTCAATTTTTCTCTGGTTCTATTACTTACATCTTCAGATTTGAGCATCTCAGTGGGAACTGAGATCACAGTCTAGGCAGGCTTGGGAAACCTCCAGTCTGGGGACTAGAGGGCTCCCTGTGGGGTGCCAGTTGATTAGATATTTGCCTTCAGGGTCAGCAGAGCTATGGCATCCAGAGAAGGACACGTTGGCTCTGTTCTGAGCCATTGGCTACCGTCCAATGCACCAGGAAGCAATCCTGCTGACTGGCCCTCCCCTAGGCTAGCAGAATCCATGGTTTTCTCTGCTCCTCTTCCTGAAGTCCAGAACTAATTTTTACCCTAGGCCCTGAATAGCTCAAAGAATGTAAGACATTTCACTTTAACTTAATCCTCCCCCAACATATTCTTCCCTCACTGATTCCAAACTATGCCCCAGATCAAGGTAACTCCCTCAGAAGTCTTTTTGCCGTTTCTTACTGTTCATAGGGTTCTTAATGCAAGAATATGAAGTGGCTTGCCATTCCCGTCTCCAGCGGATCACATTTTGTCAGAACTCTCCACCATGACCTTTCCATCTTGGGTGGCCCTGCCACCACTTCAAGGCAAATAGACGGGGAAAAAATGGAAACAGTGTCAGACTTCATTTTTCTGGGCTTCAAAATCACTGCGGACAGTGACTGCAGCCATGAAATTAAAAGACACTTGCTCCTTGGAAGAAAAGCTGTGATACCTAGACAACATATTAAAAACCAGAGACATCACTTTGCCAACAAAGTTCACTATTGTCAAAGCTGTGGTTTTTCCAGTAGTCATGTGCAGATGTGAGAGTTGGACCATAAGGAAGGCTGAGTGCTGAAGAATTGATGGTTTCCAATTATGGTGCTGGAGAAGACTCTTGAGAGTCCCTTGGACTGCAAAGAGATCAAAGCAGTCAATCCTAAAGGAGATCAGTCCTGAATATTCATTGGAAGGACTGATACTGAAGCTGAAGCTCCAATACTTTGGCCACCTGATGCAAAGAGCCAACTCATTGGAAAAGACCCTGATGTTGGAAAAGATTGAAGGTAGGAGGAGAAGGGAATGACAGAGGATGAGATGTTTGGATGGCATCACCAACTCAATGGATATGAGTTTGAGCAAACTCCAAGAGTTGGTGAAGGACAGGGCAGCCTGGCATGCTGCAGTCCATGGGGACTGAATAAAAACATGGAAGTCTGTGGGACAGACATGGACTGGGGTTTCTCAAGCCTTACACACAGGCTGCCTATCTCTTGGTTTAGATTTGCCCCAACTGGAGCCTGAAGGAATATTTTCTGGAGGAAAATTAAGAAAACATATCTGGACTAGGAGTCTAGAAAACATATCTGAAGAAGCAGGGCAACCACTGCTGGGAAGCCAAAGCTTATATTGAACAGAAATGTCACTGAGAGAAAGAAATCTCTGACCCTTTCTAGGCATTGAATAAGAAATCTGAGTTTTCTGTAGAAAAGATGTCTTTATTGTTTGATAGGAATATATCCAAAAAAGAGGTACACAAAGTACAAGAGAACGAAAAGAGAAATACAGAAAAAGATGAAAGATAAAAGTGAAGGAGAGAGAGAGAAGCTATAAATATGAATGGATATGAGATAGCCAGGTCTTACAAAGCACACCGGAAGCGATTTTTTTTAAAAATTGTTTATTTGTTTTTGTCTGTGTTGGGTCTTGTGTTGCTCTCTAGTTGTGGAGAGTGGGGGCTACTCTCTAGTTGTGCTGTCTGGTCTCTAGGGCTTCAGTAGTTGTGGCCAATTGGCTTAGCTGCCCCAGGGCATGTGGAATCTTCTTGGACCAGAGATTGAACCCATGTCTCCTGCATTGGCAGGCAGATTCTTAACCACTGGACCACAAGGGATGTCCCAGAAGCAATTGTTTTATTTTCCCCTTTTCTGCCTCTCTTGTTTTCTCCTGGGCTGTTCAGGGTCATTCACACGTGTTCCATCTAGACTATCTTACTTGGATATCTCCCAGTGTTCTTAATTGCTTCTACCTCTCACCTCAACCAGTACTTGCTTGTCCCAAAGATGTTTGAGTAGCAAAAAGTGTCTTGATGGATCAGGAAACATTGGTTCAATTTTCAAATCTGCCCTACATAGACTGTATGACCTTGGAGAAATTTACTTCCCCTCACCAGGACTCAGTTTCCCCATCAGTAAAATGAAGGAATGCAATTCAGTAAAGTCTCCCATCCTTTCTTGCTGTAAGAGTTTATCATGCCATTTGAAGTGAAGTGAAAATCGCTCAGTTGTGTCCAACTCTTTGCAACCCCATGGACTATACAGTCCATGGAATTCTCCAGGCCAGAATACTGGAGTGAGTAGCCTATCCCTTCTCCACTGGATCTTCCTGACCCAGGAATTGAACCAGGGTCTCCTGCATTGCAGGCAGATTCTTTACCAACTGAGCTCTCAGGGGAGTGTGGCCATATGATTCCTAGAGGTCTCTTTTCCTTGGGGGCTCAGGTGAACATTTCCCTTGAGGATCAGTATTACCTGAAAGTTTAAGAATAAAAATTTCCAGTCCTCTAGCTCAATCCTTTGCTTCAGAATCATCAGGGCAAGGTCCTGGGAAGAGGGGAAAGACATCAAAACTCCCAAGTGATATTTTTGTCTTGGGGGAAGTTTGGAAAACAAGATGGTAAGGTAATTTATTTCTTGACTGATATGGTTTAATGTGCTATCTGTCCTAGTTTAAATATTTACATTTCAAAGGGGTCTCAACTGCCTAACCTGAGCAAACTCTAGGAGATAGTGAAGGACAGGGAAGCCTGACGTGCTGCAATTCATAGAGCTGCAGAGAGTCAGATATGACTTACAACTGAACAAGATCAATAACTACCTAAACCTGACATTTATTAGTGTTTGAGAACAACATAGGGTGAGGAGGAAGCACTTCTGGAGAGTGTACCTGTGCCTGGAAGCAGCTAAATGTCACATACATACTGTCTCAAATATGTTCACTTAGGAAAGTTATTTAACTTCTCTATGCCTCAGTTTCCTTGTCTGTAATATGGAATAATATGGGGTAAAAATCTATGTCACTGGCTGTTGGGAAGGTTGTAAGTTTAGCATGGGACCTGGCATATAAGTAGCACTCAACACTTTTTTTTCCAATGGACCTTAGGAGAAATATATTATTATCTCCATTTTACAAATCTGGAAAGTAGATTCATGTGGGTCACGTTTGTTGCTGAAATGGATTTTATAGGTAATTTGTTGGTGATGCAAATGGAATTTGAACCCAGGTCTACAGTGACCCTAAAACTTTCATTCCTTGTCTATACCATCTGGTCACCTACTATAGCTGAGTGGCAAGCCAATCCTGACTTAGTCAGATAACTGGCCAGTATAGAAATCTGTTTTGTAAAGTGGATGTTGAACACAATGGGATGATCCATTCATGCTGGTAGAACAGCCTCTGGGCAGCACATCCTTTAGGCTCTTGGATGATGATGGTTCTTCTTTTGTTGTCAAGGTTTTGCTCAAGAGAGTTGTACAGACTTCCTTTTCTCTTGGAGGATTTATAATTCACCATATTCCCTTCCTGGCTGCCCCAACTCCTGTTGCATCGGGTTTGATATACATTTCTCGTTTGATCTCTTATTCATGACAGCAGTTTTCACAAACAAATAGAGGAGAGTTTTCCATCCCAGAGGCAAATGGTTGATGTAATTCCTGGGCTTGAAACAGGAGTGATGGTTTGGCTTCTCTGTGCATATCTGTGTCTAAATGCAGTATTTGCATACTGTGTAGACATTTTACACATTCCAGTGTTTCCCACTGATGCCAGTGAGTTTGTGTACTTGCTAGCCTCAGTTGTGACAACTCACATGTATAGAGCCCTATAAATTGAGTGTTTATGCCGTTCCCAAATTCTTATATTAAAGTCTTAGCCCCCAGTATGATGGCATTTGGAGACAGCACCTCTTAGGAAGTAAAATTAAATGAGGTCCTAAGGGTGAAGCCCTGACCCTTGACAAAGATTAATGTCCTTAGAAGAAGGGAAAGAGAAAACGCATTGCCCAAGAAATGTGTATTTCCAAGTAGAAACTGGTCATTCCATATCATGTGAAGAAGAGAGTGGAATTGCCTTGCATTCCATGCTCTAGAACCCAGGGCTCTAGAACTATAACTTTTTAAGCTGGAGAATAAAAAAGGCTTTAGTAAGAGGTGCATTTGGTAAAAGCATCAGGGTACAGCATAGGTCTCAAACTGGAAACTATGGCTGAATTAGCCCACAGAAGTGTGCTTTATTTGGCCTGCATATTGTTTTATTTTGGTGGTTCTTTTGTTTTAATTGGTTCAAAACCAGACAAACTCTAAACACTTTTTGACCATGAGCAGTTCACTTCTCTGAGTCTTAGTTTCTTATATGTCAAAATGCTTGCAGGTTCATAGTGAGCATTCCGTGAAATCGCATATACAAAGCGCGCAGCACAAAGCAGGGCCCATTCTAGGTGTTCAGGAAATGGCAGCTTCTGTTGATGAACACAGTGAGTGCGCTAACAAATACGAGTTTTCCACCATGGAGAGTGTCCAAGGCTTTCACTTGGTCGATTTACAGGGAATCACTTTCCAATTTGATCAGCTGAGAAGTGTTGATGGCTTATCCCATCACCTCATGGTCAAGTACCAGCCCAGTTTGCTCACTCACCGGCTGCCATAAAGCTCTGATATTCTCCAAATGTCATTTGGAGAAGCTACTCCTTCTTTGAGTGACAGCCCAGAACTATGATGACTCACATTGGGGAATGTTGGCTTGCCCACCACTCATTGGCCTTGGTCCATCCCTTGGCCTCCAAGGCTTGCCTTCCTTTGGATCTAAGATAGTATTTCAAAGAATGGCAGATACCTCAGGGTTGAAATTCTTTGAGAGTGGAAGGATAACCATAAGTGGGCCATCAAAAGGAATGCACAGCTTGGCAAAGTCCTCCCAGTGGGAATATGCATCTATATAGTAATTACCTCTTGACTCCTTGAACTACTATACTCCAATGAAAAGTCCTTGAAGTTGGAGTCCATGAGCGACTCATTTTTGTATCCCTAATTCTAGCACAGGAACCTGGCTCAGGGGTGGCGCTAACTAAGGGCTAGTTGGATGTGTCTCTGAATAACTGTTATTTTTTTCTTTTTAAAAATCTTTTTATGGAAAATTTTGAGCAAACACAAAAATAGGGCCACTATATAATGATCCTTCAGGGACTAATCCCTCAGCTTCAACTGTTATTAACATTTGCCTCTCTTCATTCAGCTACTCTTCCTGTTTTTTTTTTTTTCTGTAATAGTTTAAAGCAAATAAAATATTATAGCACTTCAACTATAAATAATATAGTATGCATTAATAACCAAAAAAGAATCTTTTAAAAGCAGAACTATAATATTGTTAATCATACCCAACAAGTTCAATGGTAATTTCATATATATCCTCTACTACTTGGTTTATATTCAAAATTCTACATTTGTCTTAAAATCTTTTTTTTTGGCCATGCTTTGAATGTTTGTTCAGCTTCATTTTAAGTATTTTGTTTATTTACTCTCAGAGTTGGTTTATGACTTTGGGATATGTTTGTTTTGTTTTGTACAGTCTTATTCAGGATATTTAAGGACCCTGTAGTTGAAGAGCTCATCACAGTTTGTATGGGACACATGTTAGAGAATGAAACCTTGTATGCTTCTGTTAATCAAAACAAAATCTACTTAGAAATTTCAGATACAAACACGCATGCACGTACATACACACACACAACACAACCTATACTTGAAATAGAAACAAAGAAAATTTTGGCTTTCTTCAGATTAAAATAGGAAGGACTAGGATACACTTTTCAAATAAACCACTTATTTTGGTAAAGATGTTTCAACTTTTTAAAAAGTATATTTTATTTTTTTTTAAATTAGAGGATAATGGTTTTTGCCATACATCAAGATGCATCGGCATTAGGTATACATATGTCCCCTCACTCTTGAACCCTCTTCCTAGCTCTTGCCCCATCCTACACCTCTAGGTTGTCACAGAGCACTGGCTTTGTGTTTTCCTGCATCATGCATTGAACTCCCACTGGCTATGTGTTTTACATATGGTAATGTATGTGTTTCAAGGCTATTCTTTCATATCATCCCACTCTCTCCTTCTCCTGTTGTGTCCAAAATGTTTATTTGCTGCCCTGCAAGTAGGATCATCAGTACTTTCTTTCTGATTCCATGTATATGCATTAACACACAATATTTGTCTTTCTCTTTCTGACTGACTTCACTCTGTACCCTAGGCTCTAGGTTGCTCATTAGAACTGACTCAAATCTGTTCCTTATCATAGCTGAGTAATATTCAATGGTGTATATGTAACCACAATTTCCTTATGCATTCATCTGTCATTGGACATCTAGTTTGCTTCCATGTCTTAGCTATTGTAAATAGTGCTGCAATGAACATAGAGTATATGAGTCTTTTTCAGTTCTGGTTTCTTCAGGGTATATGCCCAGTAGTGGGATTGCTGGGTTGTATGGTAGCTTTTTCCTAGTTTTTTAAGGAAGCTCCACACTGTTCCCCACAGTGGCTATATCAGTTTGCATTCCCACCAGCAGTGCAAGAGGGTTCCCTTTTCTCTACACCCTCTCCAGCATTTATTGATTGTAGACTTTTCAATGATGGCCAGTGTGAGATGATACCTCATGTAGTTTTTATTTCATTTCTCTAATAATGAGCAATATTGAACATCTTTTCATGTGTTTATTAGCTACCTGTATATCTTCTTTGGACAAATGTCTGTTGAGGTTTTCTGCCTACTTTTTGATTGGGTTGCTTTTCTAATATTGAGCTACATGAGCTACTGGTATATTTTGGAGATTAATTCTTTGTCTCTTGCTTCATTTGCTGTTAATTTCTCCCATTCTGATAGTTGTCTTTTCACCTTGCTTATAGTTTCCTTCATTGTGCAAAAGTTTTTAAGTTTAATTGGGTCCCATTTGTTTATTTTTGTTTTTATTTCCATTATCCTCGGAGGTGGATCATAGAGGATCTTGCTGTCAGAGAGTGTCCTGCCTACGTTTCCCTCTAAGAGTTTATAGTTTCTGGTTTTTACGTTTAGATCTTTAATCCATTTTGAGTTTATTTTTGTGTATGGTGTTAGGAAGTGTTCTAATTTCATTCTTTTACATGTAGTTGACCAGTTTTCCCAGCACTACTTGTTGAAGAGACTGTCTTTTCTCCATTGTATATTTTTGCCTCCTTTATCAGAGATAAGGTGCCCTCAACTGGTTTTTATACACTTGAAGTGATTTTCATATTGAGATAAGTCTGAGCACTTTAAGAAATGAATTGACTATTACTGTCTGTGACCTTCCGGAGAAGGCAATGGCACCCCACTCCAGTACTCTTGCCTGGAAAATCCCAAGGACGGAGGAGCCTGGTAGGCTACAGTCCATGGGGTCGCTAAGAGTCGGACATGGCTGAGCGACTTCACTTTCACTTTTCCCTTTCATGCACTGGAGAAGGAAATGGCAGCCCACTCCAGTATTCTTGCCTGGAGAATCCCAGGGACGGCGGAGCCTGGTGGGCTGCCGTCTGTGGGGTCGCACAGAGTCGGACACGACTGAAGCGACTTAGCAGCAGCAGCAGCAGTCTGTGACCTTCTATGCAAAATTTTAGATTTTGGATAATATTTATGGAGGTGCTTATAACTGAAATTATTTATGAAAAGAATTTCTTATATCTTAGCTACTACTTGGCTTATGTTTGAAATTCTTAAAATCTATTTTTATGGTTATTTTTTTGTGATTGGGATCAAAACAACTCTAGCATTTTAACTATAACAGTTTATATAAGAATACAACTGTGATAATTAAGCTCCCCATCTTTTGTTTGGCTCATGCTGTTTATTTGTGAATTAAAAAGTGAGTCACTGCCTGATAGAACTTTCTACATCTGAGATTTGGCTGATTCTAATCTTGTGACTTTTTAACAACTTCCTTCCATTTCCTTTATTTCCTGTAATCTAGTAGTTAGGGTTAGGAGCTTTATGATTTTCATGCTTGTTTTCTTCTGGAAAAAAATACCCCTTGGATACCTCTGTTTGCTTCCTATGGCATAACATCTGGAGGCACTGGCTGTCCCACTTTTAGTGATTGAAAAATAGCAATCTCAAAATTATATAATTTCTGCTGAATTTGTTAACAGGAATTCTCTTATAAGAAACAATCTTAGTGAGGTAGATGAACCTAGAGTCTTCCATACACAGTGAAGTAAGTCAGAAGGAGAAAAACAAATGTTATATATTAATGCATGTATTTGCTATGAAGTGACATGAAGTGATGGGACCAGATGCCATGATCTTTGTTTTCTGAATGTTGAGCTTTAAGCCAACTTTTTCACTCTCTTCTTTCACTTTCATCAAGAGGCTCTTTAGTTCTTCACTTTCTGCCATAAGGGTGGTGTCATCTGCATATATGAGGTTATTGCTATTTCTCCCAGCAATCTTGATTCCAGCTTATGCTTCATCCAGCCCAGTGTTTCTCATGATGTACTCTGCATATAAGTTAAATAAGCAGGGTGACAATGTACAACCTTGATGTACTCCTTTTCCTATTTGAAGCCAGTCTGTTCTTCCATGTCCAGTACTAACTATTGCTTCCTGACCTGCATACAGATGTCTCAAGAGGCAGATCAGGTGGTCTGGTATTCCTATCTCTTTCAGAATTTTCCACAGTTTATTGTGATCCACATAGTCAAAGACTTTGGCATAGTCAATAAAGCAGAAGTAGATGTTTTTCTGGATCTCTCTTGCTTTTTTCGATGATTCAGCAGATGTTGGCAATTTGATCTCTGGTTCCTCTGCCTTTTCTAAGTCCAGCTTGAACATCTGGAAGTTGGGTTAAAGTTCAACATTCAGAAAACAAAGATCATGGCATCCGGTCCCATCACTGCATGGCATATAGATGGAGAAACAGTGGAAATAGTGGCAGACTTTATTTTGGGGGGGCTCCAAAATCACTGCAGATGGTGATTGCAGCCATGAAATCAAAAGATGCTTCCTCCTTGGGAGAAAAGTTATGACCAACCTAGACAGCATATTAAAAATCAGAGACGTTAGTTTGCCAACAAAGGTCTGTCTAGTCAAAGCTATGGTTTTTCCAGTAGTCATGTATGGATGTGAGAGTTGGACTATAAAGAAAGCTGAGTGCTGAAGAATTGATGCTTTTGAATTATGGTGTTGGGGAAGACTCTTGAGAGTCCCTTGGACTGCAAGGAGATCCAAGAAGTCAATCCTAAAGGAGATCAGTCCTGAATATTCATTGGAAGGACTGACCTTGAAGCTGAAACTCCAGTACTTTGGCCACCTGATGCGAAGAGCTGACTCATTTGAAAAGACCCTGATGCTGGAAAAAAATTGAAGGCAGGAGGAGAAGGGGACGACAGAGGATGAGACGGTTGGATAGCATCACTGACTCAATGGACACGAGTTTGAGTAAACTCTGGGAGTTGGTGATGGACAGGGAATCCTGGTGTGCTGCAGTCTATGGGGTCGCAAAGAGTCAGAATGACTGAGTGACTGAAGTGAACTGAACTGAACTGAATGCATATATATAGAATCTAGAAAAATACTACTGATGAACCTATTTGCAGGGCATGAATAGAGACACAGACATACATAACAGACTTGTGAACATAGGGCAGGAAGGATAAGGCAGGACAAATTGAAAGAGTAGTGTTGACATGTATACACTATCATGTGTAAAGTAGATAACTAGTGGGAAGGTGCTGTGTAACACAGTGAGCTTAGCTTGGCGGTCTGTGGATAACCTAGAGGAGTGGGATGGGGGTAGGAGGAAAGCTCAAGAGGGAGGAAATATATGTATATAAATATATAGCTGATTCACATCATTGTACAGCAGAAGCTAATGCAACATTGTAAAGCAATTATCCTCCAATTAAAAAAAAATCTGGTGACTCTGAAATACAGTTGACCCTTGAACAACCTGGGTTTGAACTGCAAGGGTCTACTGGTACCTAGATATTTTCCAATAGTAAATACTACAGAGCTACACAGTCAGGTCCACGGTTGGTTGAACCCACAGGTAAGAGAGAAACTGCAGATATGGAGGGCCAATTATAAATTACATACAGATTAGCGCCTCCCATGTTGTTCAAGGGTCAACATGAATATAGTCTATTTATAAAATCAGGCTAGATGCTTGATTTCTGTAATTTTAATGATCAGTTCTTCACATCAGGTGGCCAAAGTATTGGAGCTTCAGCTTCAGCATCAGTCTTTCCAATGAATATTCAGGAATGATTTCCTTTAGGATTAACTGGCTTGATCTCCTCGCAGTCCAAAGGGACTCTCAAGAGTCATCTCCAACACCACAGTTCAAAAGCATCAATGCTTTGTGCTCAGCTTTCTTTACGGTTCAATTCTCACATCCATACCTAACTATTGGAAAAACCATAGCTTTGACAAGATGGACCTTTGTTGGCAAAGTAATGTCTCTATTTTCTAATATGCTGTCTAGGTTGGTTATAGCTTTTCTTCCAAGGAGCAAGAGTCTTTTAATTTTATGGCTGCAGTCACCATCTGCAGTGATTTTGGAACGCAAAAAAAATAAAGTCTGTCACTGTTTCCATTGTTTCCCCATCTGTTTGCCACGAAGTGATGGGACCAGATGCCATGATCTTTGTTTTTTGAATGTTGAGTTTTAAGCCATCTTTTTCACTCTCCTCTTTCACTTTCATCAAGAGGCTCTAGTTCCTCTTCACTTTCTGCCATAAGGGTGGTGTCATCTGCATATCTGAGGTTATTTATATTTTTCCCAGCAATCTTGTTTCCAGCTTGTGCTTCATCTATCCCGACATTTCTCATGATGTACTCTGCATATAAGTTAAATAAGCAGAGTGACAGTATACAGACTTAATGTTTTCCTTTCCCAATTTGGAACCAGTTTGTTGTTCCATGTCCAGTTCTAACTGTTGCTTCTTGACATGCATACAGATTTCTCAGGAGGCAGGTCAGGTGGTCTGGTATTCCCATCTCTTTCAGAATTTTCCACAGTTTATTGTGATCCACACAGTCAAAGGCTTTAGTGTAGTCAATGAAGCAGAAGTAGATGTTTTTCTGGAATTCTCTTGTTTTTTCTATGATCCAGTGGATGACGGCAATTTGATCTCTGGTTCCTCTGCCTTTTCTAAATCCAGCTTGAACATCTGGAAGTTCTTGGTTCACATACTGTTGAAGCCTAGCTTGAAGAACATTGAGCATTACTTTGCTAGTGTGTGAGACGAGTGCAATTGTGCTATAGTTTGAACATTCTTTGGCATTGCCTTTCTTTGGGATTGGAATGAAAACTGACTTCCATTCCTGTGGCCACTGCTGAGTTTTCCAAATTTGCTGGCATATTGAGTGCCACACTTTCACAACATCATCTTTAAGACTTGAAATAGCTCTGCTGGAATTCCTTCACCTCCACTAGCTTTGTTTGTAGTGATGCTTCCTAACGCCCACTTGACTTCACATTCAAGGACGTCTGGCTCTAGGTGAGTGATCACGCCATCGTGGTTATCTGGGATCATTAAGGTCTTTTTTGTATAGTTCTGTGTATTCTTGCCGCCTCTTCCTAATATACAATTATATATGTATATACATATATATATATGTATGTAATTTCAAAATAAGAATAACTGATACTAACACTGCTAGAAATAGTTTAAGCTCTTTTGCATTTTGGATATCTGCCCCTTGAAATGTAAATTCAACATATTCTGTGCCTATCACTTAAAATAATTTTTGGATGATTATGCCAAAAACTTGATATACAGTTATGTTATTTGCTTCAATTTGTGTTCTGCAGGAAATTATCCAGTACCAGTGTGGTCTCCTCTAATTCAATTCAATTCTGAAATTAACTACCCAGAGTTAACATCCAATCTCATACGGTAAAGGGTAAGGTTCCCCAAGAAGACTCCCCCTTACTTCAGACACCAGCCTCAAGTAGGGGCCCAAGGCCACTTTCATTATGCACAACTATAATTTTGGGCCTTCCCACAACTAACTTCCTTCTGTAATTTATAGAACTACTCACAGAACTCAGGAAAGTGCTATAAGTAGAATTACCATTTTCACATAAAGGATACAAATGAACAGCTAGATAAGGTATATAGGGTGGCAAGGTTTAAGTATTATGTATTCAGAGTGTCTACCCTTCTCTAGGCCTTTGATACGTTCATCAGCCAGGAAACTCGCTCAATCCCTGAGGTTCAGTTTTTTTTTTGTTTTTTTTTTTTAACCAAGGTCTATTAATTACATAGGAATGACTGATTAAATCATTGACTATGTGATTGAACTCATATTCCAGGACTCTTCCCCTCCCCAAATGTTGGGCTGCTGAAAGTTCCAACCCTCTCATCATGTGGTTGGTTTTTCTAGGGACCAGCCCTCATCCCAAAGCTATCTAGGAGCTATGACATTAGTCACCTCATCAGTATACAATGGCATGCCCATCACTCATGAAGTTTCAAGGATTTTTGAAGCTCTGCGCCAGAAAGCAGGGACAAAGACCAGAGATTTTTAAAAATTTATATCACGTAGATTATTCTCAATTTAATGCTATTTACTTTTTTTTAAAAAATCATTATTTATTTGGCTGCACCAGGTCTTAGTTGCACCAAGCAAGATCTTCGTTGAGGCATGTGAACTGAGTAGCTGTGGTGTGCAGGCTTAGGTGCTCCAGGGTATGTGGGATATGAGCTCCCCAACCAGGGATCAAACCCGCGTACGTCTCCTGCATTAGAAGACAGATTCTTAACCACTGGACCACCAGGGAAGTCCCTTAATGTTATTTTTAATGGTGAATATTGCTATTATGACAGTGCTCAAATAAAGGTGCCTAGCAGAACATTTTGTACATTGAAGGTGCTCCACTAATTATTTGCGCTCAGATGATTCTCAGTCTCCTTGGGTTTATGAATAAAATGGTGCCTATGTTCTTTGTATATGGGTTTCATACACATGGGTATTTTTCTCCCATCTTGGTTCTTTCCAAGATTAGGACAATTCCATTTCTTCTCATATATAATATATCAGTATTGCTGTGGCTGGGTTTGATCAATGAATATTGAATTAAATTGAAACTTAAAAAAAAATGCTGAGGATATAAAGGTAGGAGGTGTTAGGAAAATACTCTTAACTCTTCCATCTATTAGTAATTTTAATATATAGTTTCCCAGAAAAAGAATCTACCTTTATTTCTTTGCCTTCATATCTTCTATTTTGTTTCTATCGGTGATTCTCAAGGCTTGTGGCAGCTGTCAGACTCCCAGGGGAGCTTTCAAAAAAATTACCCTAGGCCTGGGAAAGACCCCTTTCTTCACCTACCTGGAGTCAAGTTTAATCAATTCTAATTCAGTTGATCTGGACTGTGTTTGGAGCATAGGTATTTTTTTAAAATATACCCAAGCATTAGTATGAACTCATATTTAGATTAATATAGATGCAGATGGTTACATATAGAAGTATTTATAGAAAATTGTGTATATATACACACACACACACATATATATATACAGTTAGATTAGATACATGACATTTCTTTTCTGTTAGTTGAGAGGACCTAGAAGATAAACCCAGTAGCAACAAGCAGTCCTAGAGCTCATATCTTAATTTCTCATATATTCTTCAATAAACTCTAAGCTCCAATAATATGTATCAGTGGTCCTTGGAGAAATAACTGATTCTAAGACTGGGCAAAAAATACATAAAATAAACCTAGAGCACTTGTGCTAGAGAGAGTTAAGGAAGTGCTAAAAACAAAAAACATGGGTTTGGGTAAACTCCGGGAGTTGGTGGTGGACAGGGAGGCCTGGCGTGCTGCGATTCATGGGGTCGCAAAGAGTCGGACACGACTGAGCGACTGAACTGAACTGAACTGAAAAAACAAAAACCAACCACAAACAAAAAAAAACGCCCCACAGTGATGGGGATATGTCAAAGATGCAGAAGTCAATTGAAAGAATTCCCAATGGCCTAAGCTGGAATAATTTGAGCACCAAAATAATAAAGTAGTGTTGGATGACAACTCATAGTGAAAAATAGCCACCAATCCACACTGATATAAGTAAATAGTTAAATAAATGGGAGAAAGAGACCAATCTTCCAGGCAGAAGAATTCCAAATAATTCAGGTAGATACTCCTTTTTCAAGGAGGGAGAGCCTCAGACCCCACTCTATGTAGGCCTCATATAAAGACTTCCTTCCAAAGAGTCCAGTATGGAAAGTGGAGAATAAGAGAGAATCAAGGTCAACATCAACAGTGATAAGTCATCTTGAAAGCATGTACCCTTTGATATTATGGCATTTTACCTCTGTTCTTCCTTTTATGAACCCATAACCCCAGTCTAATCAGAAGAGAAATATCAGACAAATCTCAGTGGAGGCATATCCTACATTCATACTAGAATAGCACTCCTCAAACTGTCAAGGTCTTCAAAAACAAGATGAGTCTGAGAAACTGTCACAGCCTAGATTGCTTAAGGAGAGCATGATGACTGTATGTCACATGGTCCCCTGGATGAAATTCTGCAACAAAGAAAGGACATTAGGTAAAAACTATAGATGTAAGAAGAAACTATGGGCTCTAGTTAATAATCGTGTATTAATACTGGTTCACTTACTGTAAAAAATGTATCAGATTAATGTACCATGCTAATAACAGGAAGACCTGGAGGTGGGGTATTTGGGGACTCATTGTGCTATCTTCACAATTTTTCTATATATCCAAAAGTTTGCTAAAGTGAAAAGGCTTATTAAAAAAGAAAGAAAGAAAAAAAGAAACCCTACCCAGGTATTTTCTTGCTTCCTCTCCTTTGCAATATCCCAGACAAAATGAAAAGAAGAGAATGATCCATTCTACCAGTTACAATGCCCACTCAAGTATGAATTGGATTAGCTGTTAAAACTGAGGTGTGACTTTCTAATAGGCTTAACATTTTCAGGTGGTATTTACATTTTAAAAGAGGCTCTTATTGACTCAAATCTCAAAATATAATACCCAGGAGATATTTCTGAGCTGAGTCTTTTTGGTGCTCTGTATCTGTGACTTCCATAAGCAGTCCTCACAAAGAATAACAGCACAAAAATAGATTCATAAACTTTCCAACAGACTTCTGAAGTCTTCAGAGACAAAGCTGGTAGCTTTGGACACAAACAGGAAATAAAATTTCAAAACGCCAAACCAGGAGAAACAAACCGTGGTGCAATGGGAAGATCTTGGCCACAGATATCAAATGGACCTGGGTTCTAATTATGACGCCAGGAACTTTCATGGCAGGCCAGTGGTTAAGACTGCGTTTCCAGTGCAGGGGGCTCAGGTGCAATCCCTAACAAGGAAATTAAGATCCCAGATGCTCTACAGCAAGGCCAAAAAAAAAAAAAAAATTACGATGCCAACACTGATAACTTGATAACGTTGGCCATACTACTTGATTTTTTGAGTCCCAGTTTCCATACTTGAAATAGAGATAGTTAAATATTTATCGTGGTGCCAAACTGACACAATGGGGCTTCCCTGGTGGCTCAGTGGCGAAGAATCCACCTGCCAATGCAGTAGGCTTGGGTTCAGTTCTTGAGTTGGGAAGATCCCCTGGAGAAGGAAATGACTTCCCACTCCAGTATTCTTGCCTGGGAAATTCCACAGACAGAGGAGCCTTGTGGGCTACAGCCCATGGGGTCACAAAAGAGTTGGACATGACTACTAACACAACAAGTGATACAATACAAAATAAAATGCCGAGTATGATACTTAGCACACAACGGATTTTTTTTTAAGATGATTGTGAATGTTTTGCTATATTTATCTTCATCATTGTGATCACCATCAATGGCTCCTGCACTGCCAAGCTGAATAGCCTGGGAAAAATTACTTACCATCCCCCAGCTTCAGTTGCTTTGTAAAATGTGTATAAAAATTTTATATTCCGTATGGAAGGGCTATGAAGATTAAATGAAGTAATGGCTTTATGTGTTTTTCCTTGTGGTCTGCCACAGTTGTTTGTGTCTGCCTGATTCTCTATCTGTCCATCAGTCTTCATATCTATTCATCTATCTTTAATATTTAAATAGAGTTAACAAAATTTTCTGTGCAAAAAAAGTATTTGTTTTTAACAGTGGAGAGAAATGAGTTATAAAAAAGCTCAAAGGCCTTCTTTGATATTCCTGTGTTTCAGATAAAATTCTCAGAAAATTCATATACATGAAGAGAGACTTAATCTGCAATAATTAATAAAAAAACTATTGGTTTTGAATGATATTGGAACTGTAGGTTTATTCCAGGAGCCTGCCTCTACTTAAAGGTTACTCCTAATTAATATTTTTTTGAATTAAAAAAAATGTTGGTGTTTTCTTGCTAGGGGCACTGAGGCCGGCTGAGAAATTATTAATAATTCTGGATGCTTTGAAGCCTGAAGCCATGAATACTTTTCTTATTTTTCAATGCAATTGCCTGCATTGCAGGATCCTTGCAAGCTGCTTGTCAATAAATATTCAAAAACTTCATGGTCATGCTGCAATAAGCAATACAGTGGTTAAATAGCCTTTGTTATCCCTGTCACTTTTCACTGACATCTGCCCAAGACCACACACTGATTCCTCCCTCAAGCAACACAGGCTCACTTTTCTCTCAGATTGCAGCCAGAAAACAGGCAGACATAGTGGTCACATTGCTGAAAATGTGAAAGTAAAAGTCGCTCAGTTCGTGTCCGACTCTCTGGGACCCCATGGACTGTACAGTCCATGGAATTCTCCAAGCCAGAATACTGGAGTGGGTAGCCTTTCCCTTTCTCCAGGGGATCTTCCCAACCGAGGGATCGAACCCAGGTCTCTCACATTGCAGGCAGATTCTTTACAAGCTGAGCCACAAGGGAAGCCCAAGAATACTGGAGTGGGTAGCCTTTCCCTTCTCCAGGGGATCTTCCCGACCCAGGAATCGAACTGGGGTCTCCTGCATTGCAGGTGGTATTCTTTCCCAACTGAGCTATGAGGGAAGCCTTGCTTGGTTGAGTCCAACGTTGCCTGGTTGAAACTCTGAGACCTTTTGGACGAACTGGGAATCTAGCATGAAGGGAAAGGAAAGAACTAAAAAGGGGCCCAGGACTGACTCCTGAGTAACTCTGCCCTTTAGAGTTAAGAAGGAGAGTGACAGAGAGATGTAAAGCCATGGTCTGGGAGAGAGGAGGAGAACCCGATATTCTAGAAGCAAGCAGAGCCCAGCTGTCCACACAGGCCTTGACAAGTGCTGTTGAGAGACTGAGTGAAATCAAGTCAAAGGGCTCTGCGTTTGACAGATGGAGGTCATTGGTAATATTGGTAAGTGAAGTTCCCATGGAGGGGGAAGGGTGGGGGATCTAAAGGGGAGAAGCAAATGGGGAGTGAGAGTGTGGGGGAAACCTGTGCCTTTCTTTGTGTTTGAAAATTTTTAAAATTAAATAAAAGAAAACACTTCTAAAGCCAGTATCAAAAACTATATTTGGGTATGCCCCACCACACACACCGGCCCTCACTTTTCACATCATGGCCGATATAGGGTAGGAACTCAGGTCCACTGAATCTCGGTGCCACCCTCCTTCCCACCACACCGTGTCACAGCTCTGTGAAGCTACTTCCTTTACAGCTTTTACTTTTCTGAAGCCTTAATAATTAGATTCCTCTGCTACTCTCTATCTGATGCTATTTTGAGGTCAACGCTCTCCATCTAACTTTCTAGAAACAACTGATTCTCAAGACTCGATTGCATGGTAGAGTAAGGTCTTCTTTTCTTCAGTGCCCCTTAACTAACCATATGGTAAGGGTAAAAGACCCAAGTTCTTCCTATGGTCTGTAGCGATGGTCCCCAACCTTTTTGACCCCAGGGATCTGTTTCCTGGAAGACAGTTTTTCCACAGACCAGCATGGGGAGGGGGTGGTTTTGAGATGAGTCAAGCACATTACATTTATTGCACCCTTTATTTCTGATCTAATGCTGCTGCTGACCTGACAGGGGGTACCAATCCGCAGTCCAGAGCTTGGGGATCCTGGTCTACAGGGTTGTTCCACATGCCCATTTGGCTCCTGGCCCCTTAACTTTTCTCACCACTTGCCCCCGTCACAGTCCCCCAGCCATATTGGCTTCACTGCAGATCCTCGATCATACAAATATCCACCTTGGAGCCTTTCCACCTGCTCTTTCCCCTTGCCTTGGACACTGACCAATAATTACATGATTCACTCCCTAACTTCATCTGGAACTCTGCCCAAATGCCACCTCCTCAAGTGTTACCTTTTTTAACATGCCTAGCTGAAAGAGCAACACTTGTCCCTTTCTTACTCCTTAATTCTTGATTATCGTATTTTCATAATACTGATCCCATTCTGATTATATTATTCATTCAGTATTTATTTCTTAACTGTTTCTGTACCACTCTTCCCACACCCAAAAGCAAGCTTCAGGTGATTAGCCTGTATGGTGGACAGGTTCTTGGTACAAAGCAGTTATTGATAAATAGTTGTTGAGTGAGTGAATAAATATGTCTGGGACTTCCCTAGTGGTCCAGGGGTTAAGAATCCACCTTGCAGTGCAGGGGATGCAGGTTAGATCCCTGGTTGGGGAACTAAGATCCCACATGCTATGGAGCAACTAAGCCCGCGTGCCACAACTGCTGAGACCACACCTCACAACTACAACTAGAGTCCGTGTGTGCAAGGAAAGATCCTGTATGATGCAATGAAGATCCTGTGTGCTGCAACTAATACCCAGTGCAGCCAAAAAAAAAAAAAAGAGAGAGAGAGAGAGGAGAAAGAGAATATGGCTGATATTTTCTGACTTTAAGATGATTTTTTTTATCTTTTTCTTATTTTTAAAAATTATTTGTAATCACCAAGGAAAGGACCACAGAGTTAATTCAGGAGTCTTAGAGTTGTGGGAGACCTAAAAAAGCATCTAAATCAGTATTTCCCACCAATTTCTATGTTATTAGGGGAATCTGTGAAAAAAATAAGACTTTTGAAATAAAGCACATTTGGAGTATAATGCACATTAATACAGAGTAATAGAGAAATTCTATCATAAAGAAAATTTAACTGGTTTGGTGGTGATTTAGTCACTAAGTCGTGTCTGACTCTTGCAACCCCATGGACTGTAGCCTGCCAGGCTCCTCTGTCCATCGGATTCTCCTGGCAAGAACACTGGAGTGGGTTGCCGTCTCCTTCTCCCGGGGATCTTTCTGACCCAGGAATCAAATCCAGGTCTCTTGCATTGCAGGTAGATTCTTTACCAACTGAGCTATGAGGGAAGCCTCAGCACTAACTGGGCAATTCACCTAAAAGATTTTTAATTAATTATTTTTGGCTGTGGTTGTAGCAACAAAATTATTTTGTTGCTACATGTGGGCTTTCTCTAGATGCAGTGAGTGGGGCCTGCTCTCAGTTGTGGTGTCCAGGCTTCCTATTGTGGTGGCTTCTCTCATTGTAGAGCACAGACTCTAGGCATACGGGCTCAGTAGTTGCATCACATGGGCTCATTATTTGCAGCTCGTGGGCTCTAGAGTGTGGGCTCAGTAGTTGTGGTGCTGGAGCTTAGTTGCTCCGCAGCATGTGGAATCTTCCTGGGCCAGGAATTGAACCCATTTCCCCCGGGTTCCCTGAATGCCTAGAGTCTGTGCATTGGCAGGGCTTCCCTGATGGCTCAGTTGGTAAAGAATCCACCTGCAATGCAGGAGACCCCAGTTTGATTCCTGGGCTGAGAAGATCCGCTAGAGAATGGATAGGCTGCCTACTCCAGTATTTTTGGTCAGCTGGTAAAGAATCTTCCTGCAATGTGGGAGACCTGGGTTGGGAAGATCCCCTGGAGAAAGGAAAGGCTACCCACTCCAGTATTCTTGCCTGGAGAATTCCACGGACTGTATAGTTCATGGAGTCACAAAGAGTTGGACAAGACTGAGCGAGTTTCACTTTCACTTTCCCCTGCATTGGCAGGTGGATTCTTAATCTCTCGAGCACCAGGGAAGTCCTGAAAATATATGTATTGATCATAGCATATTTTATTTCTTTGGAAATTTTCATGGTACTCTATTTTGTGGAATATATAGAAACACATAAATGTACAGTATAACCTAGCAAGAAAGATCAGTATGGTGCAGGCATTAAGACTGTAGAATCTGACCTCCAGTCTGCCTTAATTATATCTCGGCTCCTAGGCTACAAGCTGTGTAACTTTGGGCAAGTTATTTAATCCTTTTGTGACTCTGTTTCCTCATGGGCAAAATGAGGATGATAATAGTGGAACCTACCTCATTCAGCTGTAATGATGATTAAGTGGGTTAATCCATATAGGTACTTAAACTGATGCCTAACTCATAGTAAGCACCCACTAGCTCTTAGCTGTTACTATTATACATGCATATGTTTTTCAGTAAAATCAAGTACCAACCCAGTGTTGGTTTTCAAACTCTTTTGACCCTGGCAATTTTAAAAAGCAAACGGGTTTCAATCTTGTTGTAGTGACAAGGGATTCTGACCTTTTTTCCAGGAACTGCTCTTGGGCAGTTTGAAAACCTCTCTTGCCCATTTCACCAAATATTTAATAATCTCATTTGACCTCTTGGTTTCTTTATTTCTGGCTGCTAAGCTGTACTCAGACAGAAAATGTGAAAAATAGAATGATGTCCTGACTACGCAGATATGCAATTATCTTTCACAAATACATGGTTTCCTTCTTCCTCTGCTTATGTTTCTGGCCTCTGTCTGTCTCACTGTTATTTCAATCTCTTGTCTCTCTCTCTCTTTTTTTTTTAACTGAAGTATTTATTGCTTCCCTGGTGGCTGAGAAGGTAAAGAATCTGCCTGCAATACAGGAGACCCAGGTTCAATCCCTAGGTCCGGAAGATCCCCTGGAGAAGGGAATGGAAATCCACTCCAGTGTTCTTGCCTGGAGAATTCTGTGGACAGAGGAGCCTGGGAGGCTGCAGTCCATGGGGTCTCAAAGAGTTGGACATGACTGAGTGACTAACACATACCTCGTACACAGTTGATTTACAACGTTGTGTTAGTTGTGTATAGCAAAGTGATTCAGTTATATTAATACATATATATGTATTCTTTTTCATATTCTTTTCCATTATGGTTTATTATAGGATATTGAATACAGTTCCCTGTGTTATACAGTAGTGACCTTGCTGTATGTCTATTTTGTACATAATTGTTTGTATCTGCTAATCCCAACTCCTAATTTATCCCTCTTCCACCCTCTTCCTCCTTTGGTAACCGTATGTTTGTTTTCTGTTTCTGTGTGTCTGTTTCTATTTTGTAAATAAGTTAATCTAAGTTTTTAGATTACATATTTAATTGGTATGGTATTTTTCTTTCTATGTCTGATATATTTCACTTAGCATAACACTCTCCAAGTCTATCCATGTTGCTGCAGATGGCAAAATTTCATTCTTATTTATGACTGAGTAGTATTCCATTTGTGTGTGTGTGTGTGTGTGTGTGTGTGTATATATATATTCCATAGAGAAGTTCATCTTCTCTAACCATTCGTCTGTTGATAGATAACCTAGGTTACTTCCATTTCTTGGCTATTGTGAATAGTGACTCTGCTTTGAACATTGGGGTGCGTATATCTTTTCAAATTAGAGTTTCTCTGGATATACGCCCAGGAGAGGGATTGCTGGATCATATGGCAACTTTTAGTTTTTAAAGGAACCTCCATATCATTTTCCATAGTGGCTGCACCAATTTATTTGCCCACCGACAGTATAGGAGGGTTCCTTTTTTCTGCCTTCTCTCTAGCATTTGTGATTTGTGTCTCTCTGTCTTGATCTCAGCGTTTAGCTGTTTCTGTCCTAATTTCTATTTGTTTCTGTCTTTGTTGTTATCTCTGCTTATGTCTGCCTTTTTATCTTTGTCTCTTTCTTTTTCAATGTCTTTCTCATATACACACAAAAACAATACACGTGGTATGTCTGTTTTTCTCTTTGCATGTGTATGTGTGTACATGAGCTATTTTCCCAGACATGACTCTGCTTCCTCTTGTATCTTCTATTACCAACTTTTCTTTCCCTTTATCACGAGAGGCTTGGCTTCCCAAAGACACACGTCCAAGTTCTCTTGATTTGAGCCTTTTGAGTTGAGCTAAGTGGAAGATAAAGGCCCCTCTGAATGGCTTCTTTTCTTTAAACTAGATCCTGGCAAACATGCCAGTGTCTATTTGGAAAGTCTTTCATTTGGGAGGATTTTTCCTCCTCAAAATCCCTTTTAAAATTACCCATTTGCGGTTTAGTCTTTGTCTGTTTGTGCAGCTCAGTTCCACCCGAGGTCAATCACCTCTCTTCTCTGCCTTTCAATTATCTTTGGTGCTTTTATTCCCATGCACAACTTGAGTTGCTACCTAGCAATTTGAATCAGGGTGTTCAGCCTCTGAGATTTGTGAATGAATAGCACTCCTGGTAACAAGCATTAGTTGACAAGCTCCATCTTCTGTCCGCATTGTTAAATGGTGGGAAGAATGAAATATAAATAAAGTCAAATTCTTGTATCTTCTTTTGGGTAATTCTCTTGTTAATTTCACTGTGAGTCGAAAACCTGTGGTTTTTATTGGAAGCAAGGACATTTGACACTAGCACTTTAATCAGATTTGTCCAGAGTAGTTTGGAAGTTGATTTTCAAGACATCAAAACATTATCCAGAAGACTCTGTCATGGTGGGTTTGTTTTTGTGGGTTAAAAAAAAATCTCCCAACCACTTTTGACCTATATAATCTGTCTTCGGAAAGTGATTTCCGCATGCATGACATGGTTAGACTGCCTTGTAAAAACACAATTTTTATTTGACAGTTTTAATATTTTGAACAGTCCATGTTGACATTTTTATCAGATGGGTTGCTTGTTTTCACTGACAGTAGGAGTTTGCAAACTAATGAGGAAAATAAGAAAGGAAATTAGCTTGAAGCTGCTGAGTATTTGCGACCAGAAGGTAAACGAAGGAGGTACTAGAGTCTGGAAATGATTACCATCACTGCCACAGTCCTCCATTAGCACTGGCAAAAGACCCAGGGTCTGACAGTTAAATTAAAGCTTGCAACCCAGTGAAAAATTAGCAGCAGAAAGCTTGAATTCTGGTAACATCACACCGCATGCCATTTACTGTAGGACTTTGACAACTCTGCTCCATTCATAAGATTCATTGGTGAAGCAAGATCCCTTAGAAGATGTAGAAAACAAATTCATCTATAGCAGGCAATGTTCACAAAGCAATGACCGGGCAGTCTGCTATGGAAGTCAAACCTTATTCAGTGAAATTCTTCTTTTATTATGTGGCGTTGGATGATGACAGAAGTCTGAACCTTAAAAGAAATTTTTTTTAATTGGAGGGAAATTGCTTTACAGTGTTATGTTGGTTTATGCCATACAACAATGCAAGTCAGTCATAATTATACATACATCATCTGCCTCCCCTCATCCCACCCCTCTAGGTCATCACAGACTGCCAGGCTGGAGTCCCTGCGTTATATAGCAGCTTCCAACCAGCTATCTATTTTACACATGGTAGTGTATATATATCAGTGCTACTTTCTCCATTCGTCCCACCCTCTCCTTCCCTGATTGTGTCCATAAGTCCACTCTCTACATCTGCATCTCTATCCTTCCATGAAAATACGTTCATCAATACCATTTTTCTAGATTCCATATATACACATTTATATATAGTATTTGTTTTTCTCTGTTACTTACTTCACTCTGTATAACAGGCTCTAGGTTCATCCACCTCATTAGAACTGACTCACATGCATTCTTTTTTATGGCTGAGTAATATTCCATTGTGTATTTCTTCCACATCTTCTTTATCCATTCATCTGTAGATGGACATCTAGGTTGCTTTCTTGCTGCAGTAAACATCATACATATGTCTTTAGAAGTGTGGCTTTCTCAGGGTATATGCCCAGTAGTAGGATTGCTGGGTCATGTGTGTGTGTGTGTATGTGTGTGTGTGTGCTCAGTTGTGTCTGACTCTTTGTGACCCCATGGACTATAGCCTGCCAGGCACCTCTGTGCATGGAATTTTCCAGGCAAGAATATGGGAGTGAGTTGCCACTTCCTATTCCAGGGGGTCTTCCTGACCCCAGAGGTCGAACCCATGTCTCTTGCGTCTCCTGCATTGACAGGCAGATTTTTTATCAACTGCACCAGTTGGGAAGACCTTTACTAGGGTTATGCCCAGTAGTAGGATTGCTGAGTCACATGGTAGATTTATTCCTAGTTATTTAAGAAATCTCCATATTGTTCTCTCTAATGGCTGTATCAGTTTACATTTCCATCAACAGTGTAGGAGCCTTCCCCTTTCTCCATATCCTCTCCAGCATTTACTGTTTGTAGATTTTTTGATGATGGCCATTCTGACTGGTGTGAAGTGATGAGTCTGAACTTTGAAGTCAGAGTTGTGTCCAATACCCAGTTCCAACACTTATTGGCTGCGTGTCCTTGGTCTGGTAACTTCACCTTTTTGAGCCTTAGTTTCCTTACCTTCAAAATATATATAATACCATAAACTACCTAATAAAATTACTGGGGGTCAATAAGATAATGCATACAAAGTACACGGTGATGCCTGGCCCGTCATAAATGATGGAATGAACAGTTGATCTTGTTCAAGAAAATGGTAGAGAAGGAGATTCCTTTCACTGTAGACATTTGGAAACTCCTTGGAAAATGTGGAATCTGAGATTCATCTTGAACTAAGATTAAGGATTTTACATGAGCATATAAGTTGGGAGAAGAATGGAAACCGGGAAAAAAGGAGACAGCTTAAGCAAAAATTGGCAGATGGGAGGGTTTATGGCTTATTTAAGGAATAGGAGAAGGGCGAGGGATAGGGAATGACCTTGAGCTAAAATAGATTTGGGACCACTTTCTCTGTGATTCGTCATGCATAAGACATGACCTTCTTGAGTAGCCAGGTTCAAACTAGGTTCTCTAGTACAGTTCTTAAGTATCAGACTACAGGGAATACCCAAGGGTACTCCATCGTTTAGGTAGCTCACTATTTTTTCCAAGATCCTCAAAAGCACTAACCCTTATCCCCTTACCCTGGCCAATGCTTGCCAATCTGATAGATGAAAAAATGGCATCTTCTAGTTGACACTTCACTTTAAAAAATTTGCAGTACAAATGTAATGCTATAATCTTTTAGGCAATTAATCTGGCAGTGTCTGTAAAAATTAATTATAATTATATTAATTGGGCTTCCCTGGTAGCTCAATGGTAAAGAATCCACCTGCCAACACAGGAGACACGGGTTTGATCCCTGGGTTGGGAAGATCCCCTGGAGAAGGAAATGGCAACTCACTCCAGTATTCTTGCCTGGGAAATCCCATGGACAGAGGAGCCTGGCAGGCTACACTCTACGGGGTTGCAAACGAATTGAATACAAGTTAGTGACTAAACAACAGCAATAATTGTATTAATTATATAATTAGATATGGGCTTCCCAGGGGGCACTAGTGGTGAAGAACCCACATGCCAGTGCAGAAGTAAGAGATGCAGGTACGATTCCTGGATCAAGAAGACTCCCTGCATGGCAGCCCACTCCAGTATTCTTGCCTGAAGAATCCCATTGACAGAGGAGCATGGCGGGCTACAGTCCATGGAGTTGCAAAGAGTCAGACATGATTGAAGTGATTTAGCATGCATAATTAAATATAAAATTAATTGTAAAATTAATTACAGTAATACCCCTTCAGTCACAAATCCAACTGTGAGGAATCTTATAGAAAGAAGCATCTTAGTACCTGAAGATCTCTGTGTTAGCATGTTTATTAAAGTATTATTAACAATGGTTAAAAAGAGAGCAAATTCCATATCATCTACTGATAGAGATGGTTGAGTTGATGGACTGTATTTCTCCTTTTACAGAACACTATTCAGTATTTGGGGAAATTAATTACATCTCTATGCCTTAATGTGAGCAAGTTGTATACTATAGTGGGAATAGTGTGATCTAGTTATTTTAAAAATAACTTTATGTATGTGACTATGTATACATATGGTTGGATGAATGTAGATGTAAAAGATCATACACCAAATATGTGTGTTATCCTGTTTCTTTGGTGGAAGGGTGACAAGAATTGAATGAGAAGAGAGAAACAGTTGCCTTTCTCTTTGTACAGCTCTGATTTCGACTTGTTGTCACAAGCATGCATTGTGTAACTTGAAAGGAAAATCCAATAAAATATATAAAAAAGGTATTCACCTGGTGAATGGCGAATACAGAAAAAGAAAAGTAGAATAAAAGCAAAAGGAAATTGTGTGGGTTGTAAACCTAGGAAAGAATGAGTGATAGTCATTTCTGTTCATTTAAGTACCCGATGGGTTTAAAGTCTGCTTGAAGGCGAATTTTTCTCACCTCCTGCACAGTGTAAAAGGAAGCTACACAGATCTTAGCTTGTCATGGAATCTGCCTTACATGAGGTGGTCTCTGATGACCTGTCCAGCCCCATCTCCCACCTGACTTACTCATTGGTAATATTGAACTGTGTTTATCTAGTGGCCCACATTCTATCTTAAACACACACACATGTGTGTGCACACTTGCATGCACACACACATGCACCAACATTCATGGCTGTGCTTTACGTGGTTCCCCACCTGTATGTTGTTCCTTTAGACCAGAACACTCTTTCCTCTATTGATTGCCTGGTTAAGTCCCACTCTCTAAGATTTGAGTTGGGAAATATTCCTCCTCTGAAGGCTGGACTAAGCAACCTGCATATGTGCCTTCCCCTCACCAGCAGCCTAAGTAACTGTCTAGCTCAGCATTTCATCTGTGCGGATGGTACTATCTTCTTCTCAAAATGAATTTTCTTACTCTCTTTTCCTTAAACTATTTTAACTAGGTTTCAGTCCCAGTTAAGATTTTTCACAGAATTTCTCCAAAGCACTAGAAATTGAGTGAATTTTTATTTGGTTTCCATTTCAGATGAGGCATTGGAAGCTCAGAGTAGTTGAGTGACCTCCTCAAGTTCCCACAGTAAAGGACTGACAGGATCAAACATCAAAATCGTCTATCTCCATACTCCTAACTTGGGGCTTTTCTGCTCCACCCACACTGAAACTGCAGATATAGACACACTCCAATGACATTAACTGGTGACTCTATTACTATTATCCAGGTATGTCTTATAGTCTATTTACAGGTTGCCTCAGAAAATCCCATTGGTTTTGCCTCATGTTGACTTGCTCTAAGCCAGACTACAATACCCTAATGACCACATGTATGAATTAGGATACCTTCAGTTTAAGTAACAAGAAATTCTAACTTAAAATAGCTTAAATGTTAAATATGTGCATTATCTCATATAAAGAAAAGTTTGTCTCAAGACATGAGCAAGGAGACTACCCAGGCGGTCCAGTAGTTAAGATTTTGCACATCTAACACAGGGAGCGTGGGTTTGATTCCTGGTTGCGGAACTAAGATCTCACATGCTATGTGGCATGGCCAAAGTTAAAATTTAAAAATAAATAAATAGACATGACTCTGACATATGAACAAGGTCAATTGAAATAAAATAAAACTTCCCCTTTAAAAAAAAGAAACACACATTAGGAAGAACATTAGTCTTCCCACCTTTCTCCTCAGCCACCCTACACTTGTGACTTTTATCCCCAACTGAGTCACCTCATGGTTACAGGACGATTGCTGCAGTTCCAGGCCTCACAACTGCATATAAGAACAATCAAATGTGAAGAAAAAATCCCTACCTTTAACTCTTTCAAAGGTAGGAGATAAAAATTCCAAAAGTCTTCCTCTATGAGACTGTGCAGTGAAGGATTAAAATTGCCCCAATCTTTGGGCTTTGGCCTCAGCTCCTGGGAGGTAACCTCTAAGCCCTTGGGGATTCCTGCATGATAAGAATATCTGTTTTTCTGGGGGCTTTGGGCCAGGCCAGACAGTGTCTGCTGGCAATGTGACTTAAGGTGGGAAGCCTTGCATAGTACATTAGCTTGATCTCTGCAAGGCCTGGAGATTAAGGTCAGCCATGGGAGTGGTCAGTTGCATCTTTGTGACTGAGCCCCAATAAAAACTCTGGATACCAAGGTTTGGATAATATTCCTGGCTTGCGACATATCATGCATCATCATGCACTGCTGCTTGAGAAGTAAGTGCTATCTGCATGACTTCACTGGAAAAGAACAACCACAATCTCCACACTGGGTATCTCTTAAATGTTGCTCATGAAACTTGGCTGATTTTAATATGTTCTTTTGCTATAAAAAAAAAACCCTTAATAGTTGCTATTGAAACTGTTAGGTGGCATTTCAGGGGGCTTCAAAGAGCTCTAGTTCTTTATGTTTCTTTGCAGAAAGAATTCATCAAGAGGTGAAGTGATAGATAAGTGGTTTATTAGAATAGGACGCTTGTGAGGCTTACACTTGTGGTGGAGAGGGTGCCACACCCTGAGAACTTATTGGGCTACAGGTTTATAATCAAAGGAAAAGTGGGGTGGAGGAGAAGACCTTCTTTGTCTTTCTTGAGTATATGTCATGCTCCCATCATCAGTTCCCCCTCCCAGTTGGGTAGGGGAGTTTTTTGGTTCCTACATGGTCAAGCTAGGTTTACAAATTATTGTGTGTGTGTGTGTGTGTGTGTGTGTGTGTGTGTGTGTGTGTGTGTGTGTGCACGTGCATGTGCGTGCAGAGGGCATGTTCCAGGGATCATTAACTTAGTAAGCTCACTGGGCAGGTTGTGGGTCTCATGCCACCATTGTTTTATTGTTTGGGGGCCTGTCTTGTGCTTCTATTGCATGGTTTTATTGCTTGGTTTTGTGGTTAAGTAAACCTGCTTTTGTGAGTAATCATTAACTTACAGGGGTCTCCCATATTTTTTTCTGTTAGCTTTTGATCACCTATTCTGTCCCTTTACTCTGTCCCTATCAGAATTCTGAGTTCTGTGAAAGTGAAAGTATTAGTCACAGTTGTATCCAACTCTTTGCCACCCCATGGACTGTAGCCTTCCAGGTTCCTCTGTTCATGAAATTCTCCAGGCAACAATACTGGAGTGGGTAGCCATTCCCTTCTCCAGGGAACCTTCCCAACCCAGGAATTGAACTCTAGTCTCCTGCATTGCAGGCTGATTCTTTACTGTCTGAGCCACCAGGGAAGTCCGAGTTCTGTGAGTCCTAGTCAATTATCGTATTGTACCTGCACGTGATCTCGGAGACCAACAAACTTGTAGGTGATGTCAGAAGCGAGAGTGGTCTTGTAGACATTGTTCTCTACCTCTTTTGACCAGAGCAACATCCCAGGCTCACCTCTCAATCAATCACAGGCGAGTGGAATTGTCATGAGTGGCTTGAGCTGATAAAGATTTAGCCTCTGGGCTGCTGAAGAGCCTCCTTTGGAGCACATGGCCTATGAGTCTTGACATTTCTGTTAGCAACAAAGAAGGGGGGCATAGCTGTTGGGGAAACAACTAGCAGTGTCAACCACAAACTGTTGCCAGTCTTTTTCTGCCCAATGGAAGCAACTACAGTACCAGAGGAACCTTTTACCTCTGCACTTTGCATCCATCTCTGCTTCCCATGGGCTGAGGCACAGGGAATCTTCATTCCAGATAGCAACACTGATAAACTTTTCAGTGCTGTTATCCACCCAGAGTCCAGAAGGCCTTGACACAAGCAGCTTGAGCTGATCTTCTCCCACAATTGGTATTTGTGCAGAATAAGGACCGAAAATAACTAAGTAGAAACACGAGACAGGTCTTCCTGAGGGCAATTTTCTATTCACAAACCTCCCATGTGTATAAACCCAGCATCCCAACCAGTTTTCCTTTGGCATTCAAGTTGACTGTAGAGATACAAGTGCCCAATCAAAACAATAAATTCAGGGACTTCCCTAGTGGTCCAGTGACTAAGACTACACACTCCCAATGCAGGGGTCCAGGGTTTGCTCCCTAATCAGGGAACTAGATCCCACATGCTACAATCAAAGATCCTGCATGCTGCAACTAAGACCTGGCACAATAAATATTTTAAAAGTAATAAATTCATATAATAATGATGTCAGCTGATTGACTGCTATTATGTGCTAGGATTGGGGAAGGGCTATGCATGTATTATCTCATTTACTCCTCAAAACAATCATGTGGGGTGGGTTTTGTTGATAATTCTTTCTCTGTAAATAAGGGAACTGAATCTCAGAGAGTTGCAGTAACTTTCCCATAGTCACACAGCCAGTAAGAGCTGTAGTTAACCCGGAAGCCTCTAAATCAGAGTCTAGAGCCATTGGGCTACACTGCTGTGTGAGGTTCTGTCTGCTGGGAAAGAGACTTCATCCCAGGAACAGTAGGATACCACTGAAGGGTTATGAGGAAAGGATGACTAACTCATTCTGGGAAGGGCATCTGGGTAAGATGAGAGTGTTCCAAGCTGCCCGTGTTAGGCATGGCCAAACTACTACTGGAGTTTCTTTGAGAGCTATTAATACCTTGAATGCACACTTGCCTCATCTGAGAAGCATCCTTTTGATCTGTTTTACACCTTGGTTTCCATGTAATATTTCATTTGAATGAAATATTTAATTGTTTTTAGAAAAGAAAATTAGAATTCCATTGTGGACCAAATCCAGAAAGTTGGTAATTTTGTAAAGTTCTGTTGAAAGAAAATCATGTCCATTTACATGTTGTCTAAGGTTGTTTTTGCTGTAAATAGCAAAGCCTAAAATATTTTCTATCTGGCCCTTTGCTGAAAATGTTTGCAGGCCTCTGAGCTAGATCAGGGTTTCTCAGACTTGGCACTGTTAACATCTTGGGTTGAATGATTCTTTTTGCATGATTCTGATCTGTGTATTGTAAAATGTTTTAACAGCATTCCTGGCCCAACAAGACACCAGTAGCATCGTCCCCACAACTGTCAACCAACACCCCCCGATGAGAACCACTGAACTGGATAAAATTCATGTTCTTTCCAGGTCTGAAATTCTAGATGTTTATTTATTTATTATTGGAGCATAGTTGATTTATAAAACTGTGTTAGTTTCAGGTGTAAAGCAAAGTAATTCAGTTATACACACACACACATATATATATATACTTATATATGTTGATATATTTGCTAGCATTTAACTGCAAGATACAAAAAAGCATCAGCTGTTACTTCTCTTCTTTCATTTCTCATTTTGTTTATTTGTGTCCTCTCTCGTTTCTTCTTGGTGAGCCTGGCTAGAGGTCTGTCAATTTTGTTTACCCTTTCAAAACCCAGCTCTTGGTTTTAGTGATCTTTTCTATGGGTTTTTTTTTTATTTATTTCCTCTCTGATCTTTATTGTTTTCTTTCTTCTGCTGACTTTGGGTTTTGTTTGTCTTATTTTTCTGATTCTTTTAGTTAGTAGGTTAAGTTGCTTTTCGAATTTTTGTTGTTTCTTGCCGAAGGCCTGTGCTGCTATAAACTTCTCTCTTAGAACTATTTTTGCTGCGCCCCATAGATTGTGTAAGGTTGTTCTCATTGTCGTTTGTCTCAAGGTAATTTCTGATTTTCTCTTTGATTTCATTGTTGACCCACTGATTTTTTGGTGGCATATTGTTTAGTCTCTATGTAATCATTTTTTTCCCTTTTTATCTTTCTGTGGTTGATTTCTAGTTTTATACCACTGTGGTCAGAGAAGATGCTTGAAATAATTTCTACCCTCTTACGTTTTTAAAAATCTTTTCTTCAATTCTGAGTGATAGTTTTCTGAGTAGTGTATCCTAGGTTTTTCCCTTTCAGCACTTTAAATATGTCATGCCACTCCCTCTTGCTTGAAAATTTTCTACAGAAAAGTTTGCTGATAGCTGATTCCCTTGCATGTGTGACTCTTTGTTTTTCTCTTGCTGCCTTTAGGATTCTCTTTTTAAATTTTGTCATTTTAATTATGCTATGTTTTGGAGTGAGTCTCTTTGGGTTCGTGTTTGCACTGTCTGTGATTCCTGTACCAGGATATCTTTTTCCTTCTTTAGGCTCAGGATTCTTTCAGGCATAATTTTATAGAATACATTTTTGTTCCCTTTCTGTATTTCTTCATCTGGGACCCCTATAATATGCCTCGGGGACACAGAAAAGGATGAGGATATTACAGGCTTGTAGGTCATCTTCCCATGTGACTCTGTAGCCTTGGTTGTAGACGAATTTTTCTGATAGTTTCATTTGCTTTCATGAGAATTGCTCCACACGGAGATGTATTTTTGCTGCTGTTGGGGGGAGTTGAGTTCACTGTCCTACTCTGCCATCTTGATCTCCTCTCCTCCCTGGTGCAAATTTGAATTTTCCCACAGAATAGGAGAGATACCTCTCTGAAGTACTATAGTTTTAAGAAAGTTTGTGAAATGAATGATCAAATTTTCTCAGTTCTCTTTTTTTGCTGATAAAGAAATATGGCTATGTGACTAATACATTCAATGGTACAGAGTAAAAGAAAATGGGAATTAAGCTACATTTTATGATTTGATAATTATAAACTCTTGGAGCTGGAATATCGCTGTAGGGTTAGACAAGAAAATGATGCTTGATTATGATATTTCCAGGCTTATAGTGTCAGTACCATAATTTTAAAAACTCAAGTTTTGGACTGTGATGGTTTCCATTTTCACAATTTCTTCTGCTTTTAAAAATCCTAAGAATTCAGAGATCCTCTGTACCTGTGCCATCATCAAGTACTGAAATGGTGGTCTCGAAGTCAATTTCACTGAACTAATAGCTATAGAGTTGTCTACAGTTTAAACATCTCCTTGCAGCCAAGAGATGACACAATGGTGTAATCAGAGAGGCATGTAAGCTAATTATCTATGGTTGAATTTTGATTCAGATTCAGCTTTTCTAATAAGAGATTTCACACTTAGGTTCTGAGCCATGATTGGGAACTCTCTCTTTAATGTGTATGAATGTGTGTGCATACACAGGAATGTGAAAGACGTGCTAATGTGGAAAGTTGTCCAGGGTAAATAAATGATATGAAGGTCTCTGTCCAAATGCTGAAATTCTTGAAACCTTTGCAACCAGTGGGTGGATCCTGGGCTGAAAGGCAAAAAGTCTGGGTTGCATTCTGCTTCTGCTCATTGCCTGTTCTGTGTCCTTGGGAGAGGTTCCCCTCTCTGGGCCTCAGTTTTCTCATATGTCAAATGAGCACATTAGATGGAACAAAGCATTTGCCATTGTGTTTTGTAGTTCTTCTCTCCCCCAGTCTTTCTTTCTCTGATCTCTAGCCCCATATGTAGGCCAGCTCAACATATTCAACTCCTTCTCTTTTTTTTTAATTTTTTTTGTTTTTTATTTTATTTTATTATTTTATATCTATATACACTTATGAGACTTATGAGAAAGCTGAAGGCAAATAGCATGAAGAATCCCCATATACCCTTAAGTCAGCTTTTATGAATGGTAACTGGTCAACCACTTGTAAAAGAATGAAACTAGAACACTTTCTAACACCATACACAAAAATATACTCAAAATGGATTTAAGATCTAAACATAAGACCAGAAACTATAAAACTCCTTCTCTTTTATCTTTCCCAGTCCATTATCTCCTGTTGACTTTCACTGGCAGCAGTACTATTATGGGATAATTTTCCAAAAAGATAGAATCATGATTTCCTTAGTCATATCAATAAACACATTAGGTTGAATAGTATCCCCCTATTCACATTTGTGAATGTGACCTTATTTGAGGATAAGATATTTTCAGATGTAATCAAATTAAGATGAGATCATACTAAATTAGGGTAGGTCCTAAATCCAATGACTGGTGCTCTATAAGGGGAAAATCTCAAGACAGACTCACAGGGAGAATGCTGGGTGTAGACAAATGCAGAGAATTAGAGTGATGTATCTGCAGAACAAGGAGTGCCAGAAACTACAAGAAACTAAAGAAAAGCATGGGAGGATCTCCTCCTAGAACTGTCAGAGGGAGCACGGCCAGGCTGACACCTTGCTTTCAGGTGTCTCTCCTCCAGAACTGTGAACGAATAAATTTCTGTTGTCTTAAGTCACTCCGTTTATGGTTATTTGTTATGGGAGCCTAGAAAACTGAAACACTCACATTAAAGATTTTATTTAACTCAAATGAGGACAATAGGCAACAAATGGTTCAAAGCACAAATTAAAGTTTGGACTCTGTGGGAGAAGGCAAGGGTGGGATGATCTGAGAGAATAACATTGAAACATGTATATTATCATGTGTGAGACAGATCGCCAGTCCAGGCTCGATGCATGAGACAAGTGCTCAGGGCTGGTGCACTGGGATGACCCAGAGGGATGGGATGGGGAGGGAGGTGGGAGGGGGGTTCAGGATGGGGAGCACATGTAAACCCATGGCTGATTCATATCAATGTATGGCAAAAACCACTACAATATTGTAAAGTAATTAGCCTCCAACTAAAATAAATAAATTAAAAAAATAATGGGGAGTAAAGGAAAGTTAAAATAGATTTGCAAATGAATACAAAGCTCCTTTACATGGGGATGAGGGAGTGGGGGTTATCTCCCTACTGGACATAACTTACTTGCATGTCTATACTAGAATAGTTTTTACTGCTATCAGCTATCTACAACTTACAAAGTTGGGAAGTAGCTCCTGTAGAATCAGACAAGTTGGAAGATACTCTCTTAACAATGCATGGTTGTCCACTGACATACACACGTTCCCTCTGCACTTTCTTATTCACCCAGGCTGAGTTCAGGGTCATTTTGTGGGGTGAGGGCATGCTGTGTGGCATGTGGGATCTTAGTTCCCTGACTGGGGATTGAACCCCATCTTCTGCATTGGAAGAACAGTGTCTTAACAACTGGACCACCAGGGAAGTCCTCCAGGGTCATTTTTCAAGTTTTCTTTCTCTTCCATGCTCCTTGAAACCTTCTTCTTGCCTGCTTCCCTTCTTCTACCTCCACCTACTTTAGATTCCTCCTGAATCATCCCTGGTTTCCCCTATTCCAACTTTCACTTGGAGGCCTAAAACTGGCCCCAGGTTCCTGTTGTGATGGAGATTAAGGCAGTGTAGTGGCCTGAGTAGCATCTCCCCAAAATTCCTGTCCACCTGGAACCAAAGAATGTGATTTTATTTGGAAATAGGGCATATAAAGGATGCAATTTGTTAAAAACCTTGAGATGAAGTCATGGATGTAAGGTCAACCTAACTCTAGTGACTTGTATCCTTTTAAGAGGAGGAGAGGACACAGAAAGACACACAGACACACAGGGAGGAAGTCCACATGAAGATGGGGGCAGAGATTGTAGTCACGCTGCCACAAACCAAGGGAGACCAGGAGCCACCAGCAGGTGCAAGAAATATAGAAGGACTCTCACCAAGGGCCTCCAGAGAGAGCATGGCCCTGCCAACACCTTAATTCCAGCTCCATGAAATTGATTTCAGACTTCTGGCCTCCAGAATTGTGAGGCAATAAATTTGTTTTGTTTTCAGCCACTGAATGTGAAGTAATTTATTATGGCAGCCCTTGGAAACTATGACAGGGGAGACGGCAGCGAGAAATAATTCAATTTCACAAACTTTTGCTAAGGACCTGCAAAGACTTCCAGCCTTGTGCCAGGCATTGGAGAACTGGAAAGTGTTGAAGAGGAGGTCTGGTCACCTTTGATAACACATGGTGGTGACCACATCATGTGGGCTGCCTTGCCTCCTCTTCCTCCTCCTCTCCTTCTCTTCCTCATCATCCTCATCCTTTTTCACTTGCAAATGGATCTTCCTTTTCAATTCATCATTTAGGTTTTGTCTTTGTATTGGATCCCTCTTGGGCGTGCATGCGTGTGTGCTAAGTCGCTTCAGTCGTGTCCAACTCTTTGTGACCCTGTGGACTGTAGCCCACCAGGCTCCTCTGTCCATGGAATTCTCCAGGTAAGAATACTAGAGTGTATTGCCTTGCTCTCCTCCAGGGGATCTTCCGGACTCAGGGATTGAACCTGTGTCTCTTATGTCTTCTGCACTGACAGGTGGGTTCTTTACCACTAGTGCCACCTGGGATGCTGTAAACCCTGTGAGCCCCACCTGTTACTCCAGATGCTTCTGCAGCCACTAGTTGGGAGTAGATGTCAACAGTCTTCAACTGGTCAATCCCCACCCTGGACCCTGAGGGTATATTTCTGGCTTCTATAACACCATGATGGTCTATAGGACCTGATTGGCCTTTAGCTTGGACACAGAAGTTGTGTATATATTTGTGTGTGTGTGTGTGTGTGTGTGTGTCTGTGTGTGTTTAATGCCTGTGGGACCACCTTGAACAATGGGGCTGAGCAGTTGAATACCCCCCAGCAGAGAGATTCAGATGCATTTCATCAGCCTCTGCAGACTGAGCACCCTCAGCAGGGGTCACCCCATAGTGTATCTTTGCATTGCTCTCCCTTCCCCCTTGTTATTCTTCCCTGGACTGACTGCAAGTCCCTATAATCAATTCCCAAAGAAACGACCTACAGGGAGGCCCTGGCCGCTCTCTTCTCTCCCTACGGTGTCTTGCTCTGCCAGGTCTTCTATTCATACAACTACAGGCTTGAGTCATCTTGTGCAAATCACTCCCCTCTCTGCTTTCTTCCCCTCTGGCCCAGGCCAGGTTTTCATTCTTCTGATCATAATGGAATAAAATATGAAATATGAGGAGACAGAAGCTGGTTGAAGGAGTCCATCAGACCTTGATGCCATGGTTGTTAAATGCCAGGGGTTGCTCTGGACAGAAGAATGGGGTCATCATTGTCTGCAGCTCAGATCTTCCAGATGCTTCTGGGGACCTGAACCAGAGAAGTGGAGGGCCATTTTCAACTTTTTACTGTCCCCTTTGGGCAGAAATTGAGAGTCCTGAATAACTCCAGTTATCACCATGTATTTCCTATTGCTGCTGTTAACATATTATCACAAACTATTGCCTTCCCAGGTGACTCAGTGGTAAAGAACCCACCTACCAAGGCAGGAGATGTGGGTTCAGTCTCTGGGTTGCAAAGATCCCCTGGAGTAGGAAATGGCAACCCACTCCAGTATTCTTCCCTGGGAGAATCCTATGGACAGAGGAGCCTGGAGGCCTACAGTCCATGGGGTTGCAAAGAGCTGTCTATTTAAAATGATTCAATTAGCCAGGATGACATATTTTATAAAGGGAATACTGTTCTTCAGCATTTTTAAGAACCTGTTTAAACCACGGGCTCTTTGTCACCAAGAGGTTGTATGCATGTGTGCTTAGCAACTAAGCAGCAGCAGCAGCATTGGCTCAAAACAACATAAATGCGTCATTTTGTAGTTCTGGAGGTCAGAAGTCCTAAAACCAAGGTGTTGGCAGGGCTACATTCTTCTTGGAGGTTTTAGAGGAGAATGCATTTCCTTGCCTTTTCCAGTTTATAGAGGTCTCCTGCATTCCTTGACTTGTGGCCCCTTCTGCTTTCTTCCAAATGCATTGCTCCAACCTCCATAATTCCATCATCACATCTCCTTCTCGTTCTCTGACCTCTTGCCTCCCTCCTATAAGATCCTTTGTAGTTACATTGTGTTCAGCCAGGTAATCCAGGCTCATCTCCCCCATGTCAGTGTCCTTAATCACATCCGCAAAGTCCCTCTTGCCACATGTTACCTTTAACACATTCACAGGTTCTGAGGATTAGAGCATGGAAATCTTTGGAAGGGGTCGTTATTTAGATGAGCAAAAACCTTCTTTTATCATATTTATGACATCGGTGAAAAGTCCTTTATCCATCTATTTATTATATATAATCTGTCTACTTAACTGCATCCTTACCCATCTCACTGACCATGATTCTTAAATAATGAGGGATTTTCTACATGGCATAATTATCAAACAAAATGAAATTTAAGCAAAGAATCTTCAGACAATGAAAAATGCTTGGTCACTACAGAGGAACAAGGTAATTTTAGAAATGACCCTTGGACTCTGGAGCACCTTGTTGAAAAGTAATATTTTTTCCAGGAGGAAATATTATTATGTGGAAGTCTCAGGTTGTATCAGATCTTTACAAAATCAGTGTCTGTCAAACTGGGTCTAAAATGAGATTTCTGCGCAAAGATTAGGTAACTTCTGCTTAGCTGTTAATTGATACTATCAGGATGAGATCTTAATGCCTGACCCATTTCTTCTCTTCTGGTCCTTGTGGGTGGACATTTTTCTCTTGGATTTGCCAAAAGCAAAAGGTAACAGTTCCAACCACTGGGGATTTAAATGAGAGAAGGTTTATCATTTTCTCCTTATAGTTGTGGGCTTCCTGGGGGGTTCAGTGGTAAAGAATCCACATGCCAAGTCAGGTTCAGTCCTTGGGTTGAGAAGATCACCTGAAAAGGACATGGCAACCCAGTCCAGTATTCTTGCCTGGAGAATTCCATGGATAGAGGAGCCTGGCAGGCTACAGTCCATGGGGTCATGAAAGAGTCGGATATGACTTAGTGGCTAAGCAACAACAACAACCCACGATTGTAATCACAGAGGACCATGCATATCTAGTGCCATTTGTGTAAATCTCTGCACACTGTCACATTCCCATCTTGTGGTTCTTTTATTCCTGTTGAAGTTGTTATAATGATTGTATGCAACATAATGTTCTCAGAAGCCTATGTTCTATCGGATGTGTGATGGAGAAACTTGTCGTGGTTTCTCAAGAAAATAAAAGTTCTCTATTCAAAATGACCTCTGAACTTCTGGCCACTTATTCATTGCGCAGCCCGAGTGTGTGATGCAATTAATCCTTCAACAGAGTGGGTGGGAAAGTCAGACCGGGCAGGTGGGCTTGACACCTACTAGAGGCAACATTTGTGTCCCACACTGATGAGGGATCAGGGAGTTAAGATTATAACCAAAGGAAGAGAGTTTATCGAGGAATTCATTCCTGCCCTCTGGCATTTGCTGAATATCTTTATGGACTGAGATTATTTCCCTCTTACAAAGGCCGAGTTACTTGGAAAAGCATTCGTTCAGACTCATCATCTTAGGACTTAACAGCAGGTGCTAATGGCACGTGTGTTTTTATAACTAAGCATTTGAAAAAAGCAATTATTTTGGACAGAAATTTTGACCTTAGAGTAGCTGTCCTTGGCAACTATAAACTTAATACTCTATAACCCTAGGGGTCCAGCTGCCTTTGTGGCTAATCCTCTCAGAGGCTAATCCTCAGGGCCTCTACAGATAATGGACCTCCTTCCTCCAAACTTCTACTTTCACTATAGATGAATCTACTTTTTCAGTTTCTTCCACTGATCAGGAACATCAAATAGCTCTCCATTTCATATGTTTCCTATGAATAGAGTCCAGCCTTCTTTGTCAGGCCCAAGGCTACATTTCTTGTCTTATCTCCTACTTTTTCCCAGAAAGTTTCAGCTATTGAAGACATCTTGCCTTATCCTGCACCTATGACTTTGGTCAATACTTATTTTAGCTTAGAACCTGCTCTCTCATCCTTTTTCTGCAAATTCCTATCTCTTCTATAAGGGACAGTTTAAGTGCTTTCTGCTCCCAAAAGCATCCTAGTATTTTCTCAACTGGATGAAGCCTTTTTTTTCCTTGAAATTTTCCTTCCTAAGACAGTGTTTCTGTAAACTTTCCTACTTAGGTATTGTTTGTGAGAAATGTTGGGCTCATTACTGCCTATGATTTTTTTTAAGTTAATAGTTCAAGTCATATTTCCCTTAAAGGATTGACTTGCTATGAAGTTCAATTTAATATTACTTGAATGAGCAATCCCCTGTATATTTAAAATGATTCAATTAGCTAGGATGACATATTTTATAAAGGGAATACTGTTCTTCAGCATTTTTAAGAACCTGTTTAAACCACAAGCTCTTTTTCACCAAGAGGTTGTATGCATGTGTGCTAAGCTGCTTCAGTCAGGTCTGACTCTTTGTGATCCTATGGACCATAGCCCTCCAGGCTCCTCTGTCTATGGGATTCTCCAGGCAAGAATACTGGAGTGGCTTGCCATACCCTCCTCCAGGGGATCTTCCTGACCCAGGAAGATCTTAGGTCTCCTGCACTGGCAGGCAGGTTGTTTACCACTAGCACCACCTGGAAAGCCCTCACCAAGAGGTTAACAAGGCAAAATTCCAGAGAATTTTGCATAATATTTCAGAACTACCTCAAACCACCACACCTTCATTGGCTCCTGATTAAGAACTTGTGCTTCAATAGGTTAATTCTCTTGCATTGTGTATTAGCTGAAGCACAAGGGAACCATATTTGATATTGCCAATAGACAACTTCCAACAGGATTAACATTAGACTTGATTTAATAACTGTATTTTTAGAGTCTGCTGTCAGAAGGAAAAGAAAAGACATCATTAAGGCCTATCTATATATAGGCCTTGATAAGTCAAGACATTATAAGCGCTATTTGCTGTGATGGAAGTGACATACACATTTTAGCTCTAAACTGATCAGAAATGCTTCAATTCAAGTGGCCAAGGGCTCAAACTGCCCTCTTGGTGGCATAAAAATAACTTTTCCAGATCAGTGGCAATCACTGAATGCATGGGATTCAATCCTCTCATAAAGTAATAGTACACTCTGGTGTCAATGGAGCTATTTCTTATTAAGCAAGATTAAAGCTATAGCTAAATATCCAATCAACTGTTTGGGACGTTTTTTTTTTGTGGTTGTTATACAAAGCTGTTACAATAGCTGTGGGCCAAGTGATTAATTAACTGGCCAAATTAGTTGATTTAATTTGGTCATTATTATGCTAGAGAAAGCAATCCTCATGAAAGCAATCGAGTTTTGGACGCTAGCTGTTCTCAGAGCTTCAGTGTCACTATACGCAAGTTAAAACTGAACTGAACTGAACTGAACTCTGTCTCTCTCTTGCTCTTCCTGCTTCAAGTCTTCTCTCTCTGAGAAATCCTTCACCTTTTCTCTGGCTCTCCACTCCTTTCCATTGATTCATGTAATATTCCTCGTCATTCCTTTTACTGACATTTCTACCAACCCCTCAAACCAGACCACTGCAATGCCCTCCAATCATGCCTCCAGCTTCTATTCTCTCCTCCATGCCAACAAGTTTATTTTAAAATTATTACTTTGAATTTTTAAATTTTTTTGGAGTGCTAGGTCTTCATTGTGGTTTACAGGCTTTTTCCACTTTTGGTGTGCTGGAGCCTCTCTCTGTCTGTGGAGAAATGGCTTAGTTGACTCTGTTGGCTTAGATGATAAAGAATCTGTCTGCATGCAGGAGACCCAGGTTCTATCCCTGGGTACAGAAGATCCCCTGGAGAAGGGAATGGCAACCCACTCCAGTATTCTTGCCTGAGAAATCCCAAGAACATAGAAGCCTGGTGGGCTATGGTCCATGGCATCACCAAGAGCTGAAAACAACACTTTCACTTTCATGTGGAATTTAGTTCCCTGACCAGGGATCGAGTCAAACTCATGTCCCCTGCATTGGAAAGTGGATTATTAACCACTGGATCACCAGGGGAGAACCCCCCCCACAAATTCTTACTTTTTATGAATGTACATAATACTCAACATTCAAAAAACTAAGATCATGGCATCTGGTCCCATCACTTCATGGCAAATAGATGGGGAAACAGTGGAAACAGTGACAGACTTTATTTTCTTGGGCTTCAAAATCACTGCAGATGTTGACTGCAGTCATTAAATTAAAAGACACTTGCTCCTTGGAAGAAAAGCTATGACAAACCTAGACAGCATATTAAAAAGCAGAGAGATTACCGACAAAGGTCCATCTAGTCAAAGCCATGGTTTTTCCAGGAGTCATGTATGGATGTGAGTTGGGCCATAAAGAAGTTTAAGCACTGAAGGATTGATGCTTGAACTATGGTGTTGGAGAAGACTCTTGAGAGTCCCTTGGACAGCAAGGAGATCAAACCAGTCAGTCCTAAAGGAAATCAGTCCTGAATATTCACTGGAAAGACTGATGCTGAAGCTGAAGCTCCAATATTTTGGTCACTTCATGTGAAGAACTGACTCATTGGAAAAGAGCCTGGAAAGATTGAAGAAGGCAGGAGGAGAAGGGGACAACAAAGGATGAGATGGTTGGATGGCATCACTGACTCTATGGACATGAGTTTGAGCAAGCTCTGGGAATTGGTGATGGACAGGGAAACCTGGCGTGCTGCAGTCCATGGGGTCACGAAGACAGATACGACAGAGTGACTGAACTGAACTGAATACATGAATGCATTCTCTCATCAAAAGACATGGAGCATGTGTGTGAAATCCCTTTGACACCCTTATCCCCCAAATTGTGTTCCTCTCTCCAGACTATTCATGTGTGTACAGTTTGGCAGGTGAATTTCCAGGCATCATTCTTTGTATTTGCCAGTATATGTACTCATTAAAAATATATTGAATGTGTGTATCAGTAGTATCTCAATTTGTTATTATTTTTAACTCAGTAGTATGATTTGGAGGTCTTTACAAATTCTTACATGGAGATTGACTTCATTTTTTTCAACTACTGCATGGGATTCCATAGTATAAATATGCCAAACTTACTAGGCCACTTCCTGTTGATATTTTCACATTTTCCTAATTGAAACCAACATGATTTATGTCTGCATCTTCTAAAACCCCACTCAGTGAGCAGTCCTTCATAGAGCTTTCAGGTGTTTATACCATAAATGCACGTGGGGAGGTCTCTACTCTGATTCTCCTTCTTTTTGTATTTTACTTCTTGCTGCTTCCCTACTATATGCCCACCACTAAGTTGGTATTTACATTCCTCACCACTCTTGTGCTTTGGCTCATTCAGTACGAGGCTCAAATTTTTTTTTTTAATCATGTTCATGATCATTGTCATCATCCTTATTATCATTATCTTCCTCCTCCTTACCATCATCATCACATCCTCCTTACCCTTACTACTATAGTCTAGTCATTTGCTAAGTACTTTACACACATCTAATCTTTCCTCATTTTCTTAGTACTCTACATGTATCTAATCTTTCTCACCAACCTATGATATAGGTATCTTAACTTTCCTCATTGTACAGATAAAGAAATGAAACACTGAGGTTAAATAATTTGCCCAAAGTCACCTAACATGTACACGATGTGACCAGGATTCAAGTCTAGGCAGCCCAGCTCCAGAGTCAATGCTTCTAACCTCTCATCTGTACATTTTCTCTTTCACAAATCATAAGCCACCAACTCTTTAGATCTTCCTTGACCATCACTGCAGACCTTTACATTTGTTCTCCTGTTCAACAGACATTCCGAGCTCCCTACTCTGTGTATGTTCTGTGCCAGTTTCTGGGGCGATATTGGCAAATGAAATGGTGCAGCCCCTGTCCTGAACTTGTCAGGACAATAAACTTAACCTTCAGATGCATAGCTATCCATACCACTCAGAGGTATGAGATGAATATTACTTTTTATCTTTTTATGGTGTGTTTTGCATCCTGTATCTCCTTTAGGGAATTAGTTGTGTTTTTGCTGTTGGACATCTCTCTTAACACTTAGATGATCACAATTGCTTAATGATCATTTAATGATGATGATGCTATAACAGACGATGTTCCATATAGATTGCTTAAGCTTTACCTACAAAAGAATCTGGATATGGTGCCAGATAAATCATAAGTCTCACTCCCACCTTCATGTCCAGAAAACGACTTGACATATGGCTGAAACCCATTCATTGAAGACTTTTATGTCCCCTCTCAGGAAGTAGGACTTCAGTATCTACAGATCATCTGAAGAACCTCATCTGATGCTTTGGGTTCTTTCAAGAAGAACCTTTGGGCTTAGAGAAGTGTGTGGAGTCAGTCCTGGCTCTTGAGCTCCAAGCTTGTCACAGTAAGGGAGACAAAGGGTAAAAGAGGGCCTGTTCATCAGAGTGGCTGCATGTCTGTCGATTTCACCTTCTGTGGATCTGCTTCTGTTGAACTCATGCCTCTGGTGCCCACATTTAATATTTTATATGCTCCCCTGACCTAGAGGAAGTCAAAGCATTTGTAAACATCTTTAGGATTCATGGTTTAGAAGAGGATTATCCCATCATGTGACATACCAAGTGAAAAATACCAGGGGTTGTGCTTTCACTTTCTCTTTTACATAACAGAGATTGAGAAGAGCTTCAGAGGGAAGCAGGTAGAAACAACCACAATTAAGTGGAAACAGATTTGCGGTATGACTCAGGGAGCTCAAACAGGTGCTCTGTGACAACCTGGGGGGGATGGGATGGGAGGTGGGAGAGGGGTTCAAGAGGGAGGGGACATCTGTATATCTATGGCTGATTCATGCTGATGTATGGCAGAAACCAACACAATATTGTAAAGCAATTATCCTTCAGTTAAAAATAAATACATTTTTTAAAAAGAAAGTGGAAACAATTGAGCTAGTGGTTCAGAGGTCTATGTTCCACATCAAGATGCCACCAATGGGCAAGAAAAAAAAAAAACCCACTGGGCCAAATTTGTTAAAATCAGGCCTTGCTTAACACACCAGACAGTACCTTCAGAGCTTTTTTAGAGCATTTTGTTGTTGTTCATTTTGCCTTGATTCTGCTCCAACATGGGGAATTAAACTCAGTCTCTTTACCTGTTCTGAGCATATTTGGCAAAATACTCACAGGTTTATAATACATCCTTGCTTCGAGAAAGAGGAAGTCTTCCCTGATCCCAGTATTTCGTCTTTATCCAGTGTTTGGGGTGGATAAACACAGCCTTGTGAGGTTTCACTGTGTCTGTTTCACAGATGAAGGAAAGCTGATTGCTTAAGTTAGTGGCAGAGTAAATATTAGGTTTTGGCACTTCAAATCCCTGTCCAACCACCAGTTTTCCACCACTATGCTTTTTTACTCTGCACTGAGTATACCTCTTAAGATGAATATCAACATTAGCCTGAGAGGTCTGGACAGTATTCAAAATCATATCCCACCAGTTCTACAGAGGCTGAGCTCTAATAATGCCAACATGCTCTTTAGTTCCTCCAAACATCTCTTGGCCTTTTATACCCCTCTGATTTTTGCACACGTGGTTCTCTCTCTCTCCTCCTCCTCCTTTGTGTGATGAGAGCCTCCAATTCCAGACTTAGCTCAAATATCACTTTCTCTGGAAAGCTCTGCATGCTCTCATTTTCGCTCCAGCATCTTGAGATGGCCCTTTCCTTTAATATTCGTCTCAAGTGTCTAAAACTCCAATCTAGATAAGGCACAACAACACAAGAGAAGACTCTATACATGAACATCACCAGATGGTCAACACCGAAATCAGATTGATTATTTTCTTTGCAGCCAAAGATGGAGAAGCTCTATACAGTCAGCAAAAACAAGACCAGGAGCTGACTGTGGATCAGATCATGAACTCTTTATTGCCAAATTCAGACTGAAATTGAAGAAAGTGGAGAAAACCACTAGACCATTCAAATCCCTTTTGACTATACAGTGTGAGTGAGAAATAGATTTAAAGGACTAGATCTGATAGACATAATACCTGATGAACTATGGATGGAGGTTCATGACATTGTACAGAAGACAGGAATCAAGACCATCCCCAAGAAAAAGAAATGCAAAAAAGCAAAATGGCTGCCTGAGGAGGCCTTACAAATAGCTGTGAAAAGATGGGAAGCAAAAAGCAACGGAAAAAAGGAACGATATACCCATTTGAATGCAGAGTTCCAAAGAATAGCAAGGAGAGATAAGAAAGCTTTCCTCAGCAATCATTGCAAAGAAATAGAGGAAAACAATAGAATGGGAAAGACTAGAGATCTTTTCAAGCAAATTAGAGATACCAAGGGAACATTTCATGCAAAGATGGGCACAATAAGGACAGAAATGGTAGGGACCTAACAGAAGCAGAAGATATTAAGAAGAGGTGGCAAGAGTACACAGAAGAATTGTACAAAAAAGTTCTTCATGACCCAGACAATCACAATGGTGTGTCCACTCACCTAGAGCCAGACATCTTGTAATGTGAAGTCAAGTGGGCCTTAGGAAGCATCACTATGAACAAAGCTAGTGGAGGTGATGGAATTCCAGTTGAGCTATTTCAAATCCTGAAGATGAGGCTGCGAAAGTGCTGCACTCAATATGCCAGCAAATCTGGAAAACTCAGCAGTGGCCACAGGACTGGAAAAGGTCAGTTTTCATTCCAATCCCAAAGAAAGGCAATGCCAAAGAATGCTCAAACTAGCACACAATTGCACTCCTCTCACACGCTAGTAAAGTAATGTTTAAAATTCTCCAAGCCAGGCTTCAGCAATACGTGAACTGTGAACTTCCAGATGTTCAAGCTGGTTTTAGAAAAGGCAGAGGAACAAGAGATCAAATTGCCAACATCCGATGGATCATCAAAAACACAAGAGAGTACCAGAAACACATCTATTTCTCCTTTATTGACTATGCCAAAGCCTTTGACTGTGTGGATCACAATAAACTGTGGAAAATCCTGAAAGAGATGGGCATGCCAGACCACCTGACCTGCCTCTTGAGAAACCTGTATGCAGGTCAGGAAGCAACAGTTAGAACTGGACATGGCACAACAGACTGGTTCCAAATAGGAAAAGGAGTATGTCAAGGCTGTATATTGCCACCCTGCTTATTTAACTTATATGCAGAGTACATCATGAGAAACACTGGGCTGGATGAAGCACAAGCTGGAATCAAGATTGCCAGGAGAAATATCAATAACCTCAGAAACGCAGATGACACCACCCTTATGGCAGAAAGTGAAGAGGAACTAAAGAGCCTCTTGATGAAAGTGAAAGAGGAGAGTGAAAAAGTTGGCTTAAAGCTCAACGTTCAGAAAACTAAGATCATGGCATCCAGTCCCATCACTTCATGGGTAGTAGATGGAGAAACAGTGGAAACAGTGGCTGACTTTATTTTTCTGGGATCCAAAATCACTGCAGATGGTGATTGCAGCCATGAAATTAAAAGATGCTTACTCCTTGGAAGGGGGTTATGACCAACCTAGATAGCATATTAAAAAGCAGAGACACTACTTTGTCAACAAAGGTGCGTCTAGTCAAGGCTATGGTTTTTTCCAGTGGTCATGTATGAATGTGAGAGTTGGACTATAAATAAAGCTGAGTGCCTGAAGAATTGATGCTTTTGAACTGGGTGTTGGAGGAGACTCTTGAGAGTCCCTTGGACTGCAAGGAGATCCAACCAGTCCATCCTAAAGGAGATTGGTCCTGAATATTCATTGGAAGGACTACTGATGTTGAAGCTGAAACTGCAATACTTTGGCCACCTGATGTGAAGAACTGACTCCCTGGAAAAGACTCTGATGGTGGGAAAGATTGAGGGCAGGAGGAGAAGGGGACGACAGAGGATGAGATGGCTGGATGGCATCATCGACTCGATGGACATGGGTTTGGGTGGACTCAGGGAGTTGGTGATGGACAAGGAGGCCTGGCATACTGCGGTTCATGGGGTCGCCAAGAGTCGGACACGACTGAGCGACTGAACTGAACTGAAGAGAAGGCATAAAATCTATCTGTGCCCAGTATGTCTGGGGATTCTTGGCAGGACCCAGTATGGGGACACTTATCCTCTCCTGGTTGTCTCTTACCCTGAGTTCCTGTGTTCTGGCCACCTCCTTCAATTTCTCTCTTCTTGCCCTTCCCCCCTTGACCCATACTGACACGGTCTTCAAAGTACCGCTGACACAGGCTGTCCTGTCTAGCAGATATTTATTTAGCAGAAGGTTTTTGCTCACAGTGGGAGATTACCTCATGGAAGAACAGAAGAGACAATAACTTGAGATGAAATATTAGATGTCGCGATCCCAAGAACTCATCAAATGTTCCCTGGCACTGGGGATTTCTCACTGACTGCGTCTCAGCTGAGGATTTTATTTTATATACCTTTCTTGCCCTGCCTCTGTGGGTGTCCCCTCCCCTTGACTTTTGCCAGCCTTGAACCCTTAACGTTCTTGTGACTTACATACAGAGCTTTCTATGTGTTTTCCTCTTTTCCTCTGAACTAATTTCTGGCTGACTTGACATATGCAAAAATTTCATTAAGGTGGCTGCACTTATTAAAATGTTTTTTTCTTCTGGTCTCTCCCTTTAGCTCACAAAGCATCTGACATGCAGACGTTATTTTTTATTCGTAGCATCTCCAATGGGTGAGAAAATGGAATTGCTAGAAGGGAGATAGTCAAGGACTCTGTTTTCTCATTTTAAAATGTGTGTTTATTTATGGTTTGCATTTTATTTTTACAGTGAGTGCCTATTGATTTATTGGTGTGTTTGTAATGAAATCATTAATGCAAGGAAGTTTAAAATGGCCTCTTTCTAATTCTTGGGATAATATTCAATTCTCAGACAAGGAGTTTCTTTCACAGGGGCCTTGTAAACAGAAGAGGAGCCATGGAAAGATTTTTTCTCCTTCCATTCGGGCAGAGCAAAGCAAGTTCTTTGTTTATGTCAGATTTCCCAGAAACCATGTGAGAAGGCAGAGGCTGCATCCTTGTAGTGTAAGGAAAAGTGGTGGTTCAGTGGGAAAGTACCCACTGCCTAGAGCGTATTCTTTCTGGTTGTTGAGTGTTTACTGTCGTTGAATTCTTTGACGACTGTAAGTCGTGGGTGACCCACAGCAAAGCAAAACCATCCTTGCCAGTAGACATCCAAAAATTCTGTAAAATGAAGATTCATATCCGGACAGTGGAGATTCTCAGGTAGAAGAGGCCAGTTTTTCCCAGTTTGCATATCCACTTTAATATTCCTGACCCATGCATGTGTATAATCTTTGCCTTCTCCTTTAACCTGACAGTAACCTCCTACCAGTTCCCTCATTAATGACAACTAACTTCTCTAACACATTTTCACTTTACTTCCATGTGAAAGTCATGACTTGACATTCTCTGAAGTTTTAAAATAATCCTGTAATAATTCCTTTGTTGCCTCTCTCAAGGACTGATGATGCGTGGTTCCCACAATAAATGTTTGTTGAATGAATGGATAAATGAAAAAACAAGAACGTCTAACCTCACTGTGCCGAAGAATTGATGCCAACTGTGATGCTGGAGAAGACTTTCGAGAGTCCCTTGGACTGCAAGGAGATCAAACAAGTCAATCCTAAAGGAAATCAACCCTGAATATTCATTGGAAGGACTGATGCTGAAACTGAAGCTCCAACACTTTGGCCACCTCATGCAAAGAGCTGACTCATTGGAAAATACCTGATGTTGGGAAAGATTGAGGGCAAGAGGAGAAGTGGGTGACAGAGAATGAGACAGTTGGAAGGCATCATTGACTCAATGGACATGAGTCTGAGCAAACCCCCAGAGATAGTAAAGGCAGACACTCACGATGAGTTGGACACTACTTAGCAACTGAACAACAAACAAACCTCATTGATGTTAAAATAACATGAGTTCAAGTAGCTGCATTATTAACAAGTCTGAACTTTCTCATGGCTTGCCAGCTAATGTTAAGATTGGTGATTACTTGGGTTTTACCCAAGCCATCATCATTTGATGTTATTTGAATTAGAAAAATATTTTTTTAGAAAAATCAGAAAAGATAGAAAGGTTAAAGAATAAATTGTAACCATTCCATAATCTCTCTCCCTTGAGTAATCACAATTTTTTAAAGCATAATTTAACTACTTTAAGATAGATAATACACATATATGGCAAAAGTACAAAGTGCACAAAAAACTTTTAAATAAACATTTTCCTTTCTTACCAGAATAGTAGTGGCTTAAAACAGCACAGATTTATCTTACAATTCTAGTGAATAGATGCCCTAAGATCAAGGTGTTGGAAAGACTGTATTTCTTCTAATTCTCTAGGGGAGAAGCTATTTCCTTGCCTCTTCCAGCTTCTAGATGCTTTTTGAGGCTTTTGGCCCATACCTGCATTTTAAGTCCGCAATGTAACATCTTCATATCTTGCTTTCTCTCTGACATCCTCTTCTGTCATCACATATCCCAACTCTGACATTTTGGCCTCCTTTTTTTTAAAAAACAAAAATAATAATTTATTCATTTTATTTTTGGTTGTACTGGGTCTTCATTGCTGTGCACGGGCTTTCTCTAGTTGTGAAGAGTGGGGGCTACTCTCTAGTTGTGGTCCCAGGCTTCTCATTGCAGTGGCTTCTCTTGTTGCAGAGCACGGACTCTAGTTGTGTAGGCTTCAGTAGTCTTGGTTCATGGACTCTAGAGCACAGGGTCAATAGTTGTGGCATATGGGCCTAGTTGCTCTGCAGCATGTAGAATCTTCCCTGACCAGGGATTGAACCCTTGTCCCCTGCGTTGGCAGGAGGATTCCCATCCACTGAACCAGCAAGGAAGTCCTGGCTTCCCTCTTTTCAGGATCTTATGATTGCATTGGGCCCACTGGATAATCCAAGATAACCTTCCCTTCTCAAGATCCTTTACTTAACCACATTGCAATGTCTCTTGCCATATACATACCACAAATACCGAAAAATGGGACCTGGACATTTTTGGATCTTATTATTCTGCCTACCATAGTCTCCTAGGGTTGAGTAATCACTATTAATTCTCGGTTTATTTCCTTCTAATTTTTTTCTCTGCCTCTCTTCATTAAACAAGAATTTACTAAGTACTTACTACGAGCCAGATACTATAGCTATAGCACTGAAGAAAGCAGACAAGGCCCCTACCCTTTTAGAGCTGATGGTCTAAGTGGGAGAGGAGAAAAAAAATGGATACATAAATGAATAAAAATATCCCAGTCAATAAAGAGCATGTGTATATTTCTGAATGAATATTTTCCACGCATTGAGATTGTGTGAGTTAGTAAAGTATGTTTTAATCCATTTATCCATTGTTAACTGCTTAAGCTCAAATGCATCAGTACAGAATTGCTTTATTGAATTATAGTTGATTTAGAATGTTGTGTGAATTTCTGCTGTACAGCAAAGTGGCCCAGTTATATATACATATATGAATATTCTTTTTTGTATTCTTTTCCATCCAGGTTTATCACAGGATACTGAACATAGTTCCCTGCAGAACTGGATTTTGAATCAGCATCTGACTCTCCTCAATGGTCCTGACTCTCCTCTGTGGCCCCAGAAGATTCTATAACCAGGTGTAAGAAGTTAAAGTTGGTCACCCCCAAAGGTCAATGGCTCTGCTGCGCCTCTGTGCATCTGAGACTCAAAGTCAGACGTTCAAATTCAACAGCCTCCTGGGGGAACACAGAGTAAGGTAAATTTTTTTTTTTTCTGTAGGGTTACAAATAAGAAAGGCATTCCCAAAGGGCGGGGAACTTGAATTTCCCTTTGATCTGTCCTTGGTTGGCGGGAGGGGAGGGGACTGTCACGTGGAGGAGAGAGAAGCGAAGGTGGTAGAGGAGAAGGTGAGGAAGGGTGGCAGCTAAGTCTGACATTTTTCTCTTGAAAATGTGATACTCCTGTAGGCATCCCCCACATATTTGGGGGAGAAATCACGGTTTATCAGCATTCAGACTTGGTAGGTTTCTTTTCTTGTCAGGATGTTTCATTTAAAATGAAATGTTCTGCAAACTTGCAATCTTTTATTTTATTTGAGAGCCCGATCTGAGAATACTTATCTTGGAGATGAAGGGGTGTGTGTGTGTGTGTGTGTGTGTGTGTGTGTTTCAGTTTTAGGCTAGGTCCCACATAGGAGCTGTGCTCTAAGATTGGGAAGAAGGTGAGACCCTTTGAAGGGCTTACATGTAAATTGATTCCAAGTCATGGCTTAATATTGATTTATAGTAAATTTCCTGTGGGGCAAGTTCATGAGTTGTTTCTTTCTATGATTTAGGACACAAGAGCCCTGGTTTTGTGACACATGATAATGGCCTTTTCATATAATTAGACACGAGAGCAGTGTCATCTGTTAAGGCTCTCTTTCTCTGCCTCTTTCTCAGTCCCTCTCCCGATTCTGAAGTCTCAGAATATTTTGTCCTGATAGCAAAAAAAGCAATGTTTCAATTCAGACATCTGGAAAAGATGTAACAGGGTTTACCAGACACAGGCATTGGAGAGACACTACATTCATTTTAGAGTCATGTCTTCACTCACTCTAATATGTATATTCTTAATTGAATTATAATTGACATACAATATTATATGTTTCATGTGTACAAATTAGCAATTCAGTATTTGTGGACATTATGAGGTGATCATTACCATAAGTCTAGTTACCATCTGTCATCATTTAAACTTATTACAGTACCATTCACTATATTTCTAATGCTGTGTATCACATCCCTGTGACTTACTTATTATAACTGGAAATTTGTTCCTCTTAATCCCTTTTACCATCCATCCTCCCAACCCCTTCCCCTCTGGAGACCGTCAGTCTGTTCTCTGTATCTATGAGTCTGTTTCTCTGTATATTTGTTCATTTACTTTGTTTTTTAGCTTCCACATAGACGTGAAATCATTTGGTATTTGTCTTTCTCTGACAGACTTAATTTCAGTTGTTTCCATATCTTGGCTCTTGTAAATAATCCTGCAATAAACATAACGTTGCATATCTCTGTTCAAATTAGTGTTTTTTGTTTTATTTAGATAAATACCCAGAAATGGAATTGCTGGATTACATGGTAGTCCTATTTTTAGTTCTTTGAAGAAAATTTGTGCTGTTTCCCATATTACATTCCCTCCAGTGGTGAACAAGGGAGAATATGTTTGAATATCATATATCTGATAAGGAGTCAAATCCAGAATATATTAAAAAACTCATACAACCTAATGTCGAAAACCAAACAGTTTAATAGAAAAATGGGCAGGGGACTTGAACAGACATTTTTTCCAAATAAAAATATTCAGATGGCACTTTAGAAAAAGCTCAACATCACTAGTCATCAGGGAAATGCAAATCAAAACCACAGTAAGACATCACTTCACTCTTGTCAGAATGGATATTATCAACAAGGCAAGGAATAACAAGTGTTGGCAAGGATATGGAGAAAAAGGAAAGTTTTTCTATAACATCATGTAATATCATGTTAAATGCTCACAGATGTCCATATAGTCAAAGCTTATGGTTTTTCCAGTTTTCATGTATGGATGTGGGAGTTGAACCATAAAGAAAGCTGAGTGCCAAAGAATTGATGCTTTTGAAATTTGGTGTTGGAGAAGACTCTTGAGAGTTCTTCAGACAGCATGGAGTTCAAACCAGTCAATCCTAAAGGAAATCAACCCTGAATATTCATTGGAAGAACTGATGCTGAAGCTGAAGCTCGAATTCTTTGGCCACCTGATATGAAGAGCCAACTCTCTGGAAAATACCCCAGTGCTGGGAAAGACTGAAACAGGCAGGAGGAGAAGGGGGCAACAGAGGATGAGATGGTTGGATGGCATCACCGACTCAATGGGCATGACTTTGAGCAAACTCCAGAAGATAATGAAGGACAAGGAAGCCTGGCATGCTACCGTTCATGGGATCACGAAGTCAGACACAACTGAGCAACTGAACAACGACAAATGTATTATGTTTATTTAATATACTATATTAATTGTATATATTATAATGTATTATATTTAATAATATATAACATATTTAATATATTAATTAGTATCATAATATTTGGTTATTTATTTTCTGATACTTCTAGGGGTAAGTCTTGGTTTCACTCATCCAGATGTTGATTACTGATCTTTGATATGTTTTAGACTCTTCACCCACCATATTTGATTATTGGATTAAGGTTGCCAAGTTCCCTGCCCCATCCCCTCAGCTGCTATGGTCCCAGGGCTCTGGAGTAATACAAGTTACAAAAGAGACTAACCGCCTGGCAAACATTTAGGAGGTGTTACTGGACCATGCATTACTGTGATGTTTTCACAGATACTCTCCAGCTACCTGTTCTCTTCCCAACACACTTCCTTAACCACCCAAGTGAGCATCATTGGGAGACTCTAAGTCATTTCATCCACAGCCTTCAATCCATGACTCAAGATGTTCCTATTTTGCCATATGGGGAAGAAGGAGAGGTTTCTAATTCTGACTTGTTTCATAGCTGGATTCATTGAAATAAACTCTGGCCTTAATATACTCATCCTAAACCTCTTGGATTTTATACACCAGAGAGGAAGAATACCTTCCTCTTTCATCTTTCTCTCCTTTGACCTTGTTCTTTGAAGGCTATGACAGTTATCTAAGACCTACAGGTAGATCATAAACAGGTGAATATTCTTTAAATTTTTTTTAATTGGAGGATAATTGCTTTACAATGTTGTGCTGGTTTCTGCCATACATCAGCCATAGGTAATATATGTCTCCTCCCTCTTGAACCTCCCTCCCACCTCCCGCCCTATCCCACCCCTCTAGGTTGTCACAGAGCACCAGGCTCAGCTCCCTGGATTGTACAGCAACTTTCAATTAGTATCTGTTTTACATATGGTACTATATGTACTTCAATGCTACTCTCTCAATTCGTCCCACCCTCTCCTTCCCCCGCTGTGTCCATAAGTTTGTTTTCTTGTCTGAGTCTCTATTGCTGCCCTGAAAATAAGGTCATCAGTACCATTTTTCTCGATTCTATGTATATGTGTTAGTATTTCTTTTTCTCTTTCCGACGTCTCTCTGTATAACTAAACAGGTGAATTTAAACTAATAATTTAGGGAAGGAAGGAAAGGAAAATTATATGTACAAAAGGCTTGAATGAAGGTTTGAACTTTTCTGTACAAATTAACTTATCATTGTATTTTATTAAGTTCTTGTAGGATTCATGTCCTTCCTCTGTGGGTTTGAAAGTTTCCCTTAACTGACTGTAAGCCCACTGTGGACATGAATTGTCCGTGACATCTTTGCCTCAGCCACCACCACTTCTCTTTCAGGTTATAGCAACAGCCTCCTGTACGGTCTCACTACTTGAACACCTATAATACATTTATATGTATTAATATATATATATAATGTATACCTATAATACAGTTTCCACACAGTGGCCAGATGATGTTTAAAAACATAAGTCAAATCATATTACTCCCTTGCTAAAACCACCCAGTGGCTTCTGTTGTCCCACAGCAGAAATGGAAACTTTACCATGACGTACAAGGTCAGTCTCTACATCCATCTATTCTACATCCATCTATTTCCTCTTCGGTTCACTTGCCAACGTTCCAAAAATCTGACCTTCCCATCCCAGGGCCTTTGTACTACTGTTCTGTCTTCCTAGAATGCTCTTCTTTCTTTATTTTTAATTGAGGGTAATTGCTTTACAATATTGTGTTGGTCTCTGCCATATATCAACATGAGTCAGCCATTGGTACACACATGTCCCTCCCTCTGGAACCTCCCTCCCACCTCCCACCCCATCCCACCCCTCTAGGTTGTCAGAGAGCACCAGGTTTGAGATCCCTGCATCATAGAACAAATTCCCACTGGCTATCTATTTTACACACGGTAATGTATATGTTTCAATGCTGCTCTCTCAATTCGTCCTTCCCTCTCCTTTCCCCACTGTGTCCACAAGTCTGAATGCTCTGCTTTAAGACTTTTCATGTAGCTAATTTCTTCTTGCTGTTGAGATATCTCCTGCTCCAATATCAACCTTTTTCATTCTTTCTTTATCTTAGTTTATCTGAAAAAGTGCTCGTCTCTGTAAGATATTTTTTCTTCATTTTCTTCTTTTGTTTTTCTGTCTTCTGTCCTCCTTCCATCTCCCTCCAAGAAGATGTAAGCTCCTTGACAGCAGAGATCTTTTACTGTCTTGTTCACAGCTGTATTCTTGCTTAGCATCTGGTACAAAACTTGACATGTAGTGGGTGGTCAATAGATATTTGTGGGTTGAATGGATGAATTATTTAACATCCCTTCCATTCCAGATTGGAGGCAAGATTTTCTTTGGGAAGTAAAGGATGTATTTGCATTGATTGATTATTGTTTGTATAAACTATTGCAAATGGAACATGAGGCTGGGAGCACTGACTTATAGAAGCATTGGTTCCTGGGGTGAGTGGCATTCAGCCCGTCATGCCTGAGTGACACATTTTCTCTCCCAGTGTAGTCAAAGCTGTTGATCTGTGTGTGGCTCAGATTCCATGGGCCCAGAAGCAGATGTAATTAACTGCCTAAGTTTTGAAAAGGTATTTTGAACTAACCCAGAGCAACCAACTTTGTAAACAGTAGTTAGCTAGGAGAAAAGGTAAAGCTGTATGTGTCCTCCCATTTTCTATCATATGCATTTCAAGGTTCAAAGGGATTATATGAAAATGAATATTCCAGCATTCTCATATACACCTGCCTTCAAAAGAAGAAAGAGAAAGTTTTAAGTTAAGTAGGGCAGCATGCCTGCCACTTTAAATGGTAAGGCCAGGGATGTTTGAGGAGCAAAAAGGACCATGCAGATGGAAATCATTTCTCACTCTAACTATGTCCAGTGGGACTTTTCTCAGAAGGGGTGCATTTACTTATAGTAATTGGGGTGGGGAAATATTGCTGGCCCTATTTCTTATTGACAGATGAAACTGAAGCCTAAAGGTCAGTAATACACACCTACTTTTCTGTCCAAGTGATTTGTTGTTTTTTTTTTTCATTCATTCATTCAAGATTTGTTAGGCCTCAGTGTGCAGCAGGGGCTGTGTGCTAGTTGTATATATTCAATGAACAAAACAGATGCAGTTCCTCCCTGTCCTCGTGGGGCTTAGAGTCCTTGGTAAGGAGGACAGTGAAAGGAAGGACAGGCATTTGACAAATAAACATGCAGATAAATATTTAATTATTATAATAGAGCAAAGGCTGTGAAGAGAAAGGACAGGGTGTTATAAGAGGGGATATGAGGGAATCTTCTTTATTTAATGATTCATACTGGAATATAATTGCTTTATAATGTTGCGTTAGTTTCTGCTATACAAGGAAGTGAATCAGCTGTATATATATGTATATATATGTGTGTGTGTGTATATATATATATATATATATATATATATATATATATATATATATAGGCTTCCCAGGTGGCGCTAGTGATAAAGAACCTGCCTGCCAAAGCAAGGAGACACAAGAGATGCTTGTTTGATCCCTGGGTTGGGAAGATTCCCTGGAGGAGGGCATGGCAACTCACTCTAGTGTTCTTGCCTGCGGAATCCCATGCACAGAGGAGACTGGTGGGCTACAGGCCCAAAGGTCACAGAGTTGGACATGACTGAAGTGACTTAGCATGCATACACACACACATGTGTATATCCCCTCCCTTTATTTAGGTCATCAAGGAGCACCAAGCTGAGCTTCCTGTGTTTTATAGCATGTGAGGGAACCTTCTTTAAATTAGGGGATCAGAAAAGCCTTTCTGAGGAAGTGACATTCAGCTTAGACCAAAGAAGGAGGAGAAGCTGGGGAAGAAGTGCTCCAGTTCTGAAGAGTGGTGATCAGCTGGGGCCAGGAAGGCGCTTGATGTGATCCAGAGGTGGACAAGCCCACGTGGCTGGATGATGGAGAGTTAAGGGGCCTAGACACAGTGGCTGATGGGGGCAAGGTTGTGAGGCTACATGGAAATTTGGATTTTATTTTGTAGGTAACTGGAAGCCAAGAGAGGAAACATCTGAGACTGTGCTTCCCTAGCAAGCTGAACAAGAATAGGTCCCCAAACCTCTCAGAGTTCCCTAACACAACTGAGTTTCAACTGAGGTTACCTGGGAGAAATATAATCAACCCTCTTGTTTGTAGAGGACAGTACCTTCTGCCTCCTGGGGGTCCACCCAGAGTAATTCTGACAGTGCTACCACCAGGCCATCCTTTTCTGTGAAGGACGCTGAATCTTGCAAAACTCAAAGGAGATTTACCCATAGGATGGAATAATATGCAGCCATTAAAATAATAAAGAAAAGAATTGGGAATTTCCTAGCAGTTGCTCCAGTGGTTCCAGCTCCACACTTCCACTGTAGGGGGGGCACAGGTTCGATTCTTTCTTGGGGAACTAAGATTCTACATACTGTGTGGCATAGCCAAAAAAGAAAAATACTAAGAAAGAAGGAAAGAAAAAGACAGGAATTTAAAGGATGTGAGAAGATGCCTTGACTGTATCTGATTGTTGTTTTTCAGTTGCTCATTCATGTCTGACTCTTTGTGACCCCATGGACGGCAGCACACCAGGCTTCCCTGTCCTTCACTATTACCCAGAGTTTGCTCAAACTCATGTCCATTGAGTCAAAGATGCCATCCAACCATCTCATCCTCTTTCACCTGCTTCTCTTCTTGCCCTCAATCTTTCCCAGCATCAGGGTCTTCCAATGAGTTGGCTCTTCACATCACTTGGCCAAAGTTGTTGGAGCTTCAACTTCAGCATCAGTCCTTCCAACGAATATTCAGAACTGATTTCCTTTAGGATTGACTGGTTTGATCTCCTTGCAGACAAAGGGACTGTCAAGAGTCTTCTCCAGGCCCACAATTCAAAAAACATGAATTCTTTGGCACTCAGCTTTCTTTACAGACCAACTCTCACATCCATACATGACTCCTGGGAAAACCATAGCTTTGACTATATGGATCTTTGTCATCAAAGTAATGTCTCTGCTTTTTAATATGCTTTCTAGGTTTGTCATAACTTTTCTTCCAAGGAGCAAGCGTCTTTTAGTTTCATGGCTGCATTCACCATCCACAGTGATTTTGGAGCCCAAGAAAATAAAGTCTCTCCCTGTTTTCATTTTTTCCCCATCTATTTGCCATGAAGTAATGGGGCCAGATGCCATGATCTTAGTATCTGATTACAAATAATGTGTATTACATGATCTTATTTTTTTTAATTCTGTTACCCAATCCTTGGATATTTATCAAAATGGCACTTCTGAGTGGTAGGATCCCACATATGTTTAACTCTCACCAAACTTTGAGAGAAGACACTGCAGGCCTTAATTTCTAGATGAAGAAAGCTATTAGAGGTAATACACTGTTGGGGCTTTCCAGGTGGCTCGGTGGTAAAGAACCCACCTGCCAATGCAGGAGACAAAAGAGACATCGGTTCAATCCCTGGGTCAGGAAGATCCCCTGGAGTAGGAAATGGCAACTTGCTCCAGGCTTCTTGCCTGGGAAATTCCAAAGACAGAGGAACCTGCCAAGCTATGGGCTATAGTCCATGGGTTCCCAAAGACTCTGACTTGATTGAGCACACATACACACACAACACCCTGTTAAGTCACTCACACTCATTCATTCATTCCTTCAAGAAATATTTATTAGGTACTTACTATGTAGCAGGGGTTCTGCTCAGTTCAGTTTCAGTTCAGTCACTCAGTCATGTCCGACTCTTTGTGATCCCATGGACTTCAGCATTCTGGGCTTCTGTGTCCATCACCAACTCCTGGAGCTTGCTCAAACTCATGTCCATAGAGTTGGTGATGCAACCCAACCATCTCATCCTCTGTTCCCCCTTCTCCTCTTACTTTCAATCTTTCCCAGCATCAGGGTCTTTTCCAATGAGTCGGTTCTTCACATCAAGTAGCCAAAGTATTGGAGCTTCAGCTTCAACATCAGTCCTTCCAGTAAATATTCAGGACTGATTTCCTTTAGGACTGACTGGTTGGATCTCCTTGAAGTCCAAGGGACTCTAAGAATCTTCTCCAACACCACAGTTCAAAAGCATCAATTCTTTGGTGCTCAGCTTTCTCTATAGTCCAACTCTCACATCCATACGTGACTCCTGGAAAAAACATAGCTTTGACTAGATCGACATTTGTTGGCAAAGTAATGTCTCTGCTTTTTAATATGCTGTCTAGGTTGGCCATAACTTTTCTTCCAAGAGGCAAGCATCTTTTAATTTCATGGCTGCAGTCACCATCTGCAGTGATTTTGGAGCCCCCCAAAATAAGGTCCATCACTGTTTCCATTGTTTCCCCATCTACCTGCCATGAAGTGATGTGATCCTATCCCATGATCTTAGTTTTCTGAATGTTGAGTTTTAAGCCAACTTTTTCACTCTCCTCTTTCACTTTCATCAAGAGGCTCTTTAGTGCTTGATTGCTTTCTGCCATAAGGGTGGTATCATCTGCATATCTGAGGTTATTGATATTTCTCCCAGCAATCTTGATTCTAGCCTGTGCTTCATCCAACCCAGCATTTTGAATAATGTACTCTGCATATAAGTTAAATAAGCAGGGTGACAATATGCAGCCTTGACATACTCCTTTCCCAATTTGGAGTCCATTGTTCCATGTCCGGTTCTAACTGTTTCTTCTTGACCCACATACAGGTTTCTCAGGAGGCAGGTACAGTGGTCTGGTATTCTCATCTCTTTAAACTTTCCACATTTTGTTGTGATGCACGCAGTCAAAGGCTTTGGTGTAGTCAATAAAGCAGAAATAGATGTTTTTCTGGAACTCTCTTGCTTTTTCGATGATCCAAAAAATGTTGGCAATTTGATCTCTGGTTCCTCTGTCTTTTCTAAATCCACCTTGAACATCCAGAAGTTCATCGTTCACATACTGTTGAAGCCTTGCTTGGAGAGTGCTTGGGGTTGTGCTAGGCACTGAGTTTTCAATGATGAATATAACAGATGACTTTTAAAAATGTATCCTCTGTTATTTCAGACATAATGAAAAAGTATCAAATAAAAAGTGCAACTAACATCCATGTAGCCAATAATTAGCCAAAGAAATAAAACATAACTGATGCAGTTGAAGGTCCCTGTATATTATTCATTTCCCATTACACTCCATCCTTTCCCCTTAGGGGTAAACACTTCTGTAACTTGGGTGTTTATCATTCTCAGACATTTCCTGGATTATCATTAATTTTTATCTCCTTTTTCCATGCTCACATCTTTGAAATTTCCTGCAGTGAACACATATCCTTTCAAGGAAAAAAAAGTAGATATTATTTTTTAAAACCCAAAAGGAGATGTTGGAAATCAGGTCCCCCCAAAAGAATGCCTTCAGGAACCTGCAGTCAAGGGCCCTCCTTCATCCTGGTGGGTCCTTATAACCCTCCTGCCCAAGCTGTCCCTCCCAACCCCTCTCCTGAGATCTAGATAATCATCAGCCGGGAAGGTCTCCTTCTCAGGTCCTCTTGCTTCCTAAAAATATTTAAAGGACAGTGTTTGTTGATGACTGGAGATGGGGCTGTCAGTCTTCTGATGGGGCTGTGTCCTTGATCTCTGGCTACACCCTGTTCTTTGGGACGACACTGACCAAGGGCAAAGAAGATCAAATGCTCAACCCCAGAAGCAGGGGGCAATGTCCTCTGGATGCATTTTCAATATGAAAGCTGAAATTAGAGTGAAACTTTACCTTGCATTTTTTATAATGTGTGTCTTAGTCAACTTCTGTATTTGCAAAGACAAAGGGAATTAATATTTAATATGGGCATGGTGAAAGGAGAGGGGAAAGATCCCTTCTCTGCTGTGTCTTTGATTCTTCAATCTCCTTGGAATATCAGCCCTTAATCTTTTGATTATGAGCTTGACACCGTCCTCTTCCATTTCTCATTAACATTGGGTAAGAACTGTTGTTGGAGAAGGGAGTGGCAACCCACCCCAGTGTTCTTGCCTGGAGAATTCCATGAACAGAGGAGCCTGGCGAGTTACAGTGCATGGGATTGAAGAGAGTTGGACATGACTGAGTGAATTTCACTACACTACACTAAGAACTGTTGTATCCTTGGACTTAGATAGATCTGAACTTTGGTGCCAGCCCTGTCATTTATGACTCTGAGCTTCAATTTCCTCTCCAGAAAAATGGGATAATATGAATAATACCTACCTCTTGGGTATTCATTGGATATTCATTGGAAGGACTGATGCTGAAGCTGAAGCTCCAATACTTTGGCCACCTGATGTGAGGAAATGACTCATTTGAAAAGACCCTGATGCTGGGAAAGATTGAGGGCAGGAGGAGAAGGAGACGGCAGAGGATGAGACGGTTGGATGGCATCACTGACTCTATGGACATGAGTTTGAGTAGGCTCTGGGAGTTGGTGATGGGCAGGGGAGCCTGGTGTGCTGCAGTCCATGGGGTCGCAAAGAGTCAGACACAACTGGGCGACTGAACTGAACTGACCTCTTGGGAGGTGCAATGGAGATTCAATGAGATAACTAGGTGTAGCACATGAAAACAATATTTGGAACCTTACAAACCCAAATGAACAATCGCTTATCAGCCTTCTGAAGGATGAGAATGGAGTGGCTATATCTGCCATAGGAAGGGTAAAAGAAATCTTTTTTATTTAGGTAGACTGGTGTGGAAGAGAAAGGGGAAATCTGAAACTTTACAGCTTCTACCCAATCTGTTGTGCAGCATGGAAGTCATGTCTTGGAATATTTCACAACTGATTTCAAAAGAGATATTTTTGTGTTTATGAGAGATGAAGATGTGTCCAAGGTTAAATTGCTCTGCAGAATATGGGAGGGTCTGCGGGTGAAGGAACTCAAGAAAGAAAATGAAGGAGATAGTCTTGTAGCTTCTTATTCAGCAGGTCTGGGGGGAGGCCTGTGATTCTGCATTTCTAGCAAGCTCCCAGGTGATGCTCCTGCTGCAGGTACACAAGTCAGTCTTAGAGGAGCGATGTCTTAGGCATCAAGGAAAATATCACAGGGATGGTACATGGCTGCTCTTGCTTTTTTGTTTGTTTTAGAAGGCACATTTAGTAATTTCATTGCCTTCTTCAGGATCGTTATTGAGAATTTTCCCTTATAATGTAAATATTAAGATTTTTTTTTAGGGTTCTTTTTTTTTTTACTATGGTAAAAGTCACAGAATCTAAGACACACTATTTTAACCATATTTAACTGTACAGTTCAGTGGCACTAAGTACTTTCACCTGGTTTTGCAACTCTCACCATCACTCAGCTCCCAAATTTTTCACCTTCTTAAGCTGAAACTCTGTCCGCATTAGACACTAACTCCCCATGCCCCCTCCTCAGCCCTCTCACTTCCTGACCCCTGGCATTTACCAGTGTATTTTTAACTCTGAATTTGACTATGCTAGTACCTCATATAAGTGGAATCAAACACTATTTGTCTGCACCTAATATATATTGGAATGCATTTTTAAAGTTGACTTAATACATGTGTGCACTGATTCTTTGTGATTCTTTGGTCTTATGTTTAAGGATGTTGGGAATTAGTACTTTGAAAAACAGAAGAAAATCCATGTGTTAGGGATGGGAAGTAGTGGGGAATACGGAAAAAGTCTCAAAGTCAAAGCTAGAGTGAAGTTTGCCCTCATGATTTATCTCTATCGAGCTGTCTGGTTAATTGGCTCTCAAGTGGACAGACTTGGATCTGAGCCTGGAAAGTACTCAGACTTAAAGGTCCTGCCTTCCAGGGTGATTATAAGGATGAGTTAGGTAGGGTAAGTAAAGTGTCTTAACTTATAAACTAATTCTTTGATCATTTAAACAATATTTACTGAACACCTATTATATCTGAAGAATGCTGAGTGCTGAAAATTGATGCCTTCAAATTGTGGTGCTGGAGAAGACTCTACAGAGTCCCTTGGACTGCAAGGAAATCAAACCCGTCATTCCTAAAGGAAATCAACCCTGAATATTAATCAGAAGGACTGTTGCTAAAGCTAAGACTCCAAAACTTTGGTCACCTGATGCAAAGAGCCCACTCATTGGAAAAGACCCTATTGTTGGGAAAGATTGACAGCAAAAGGAAAAGGGGACAGCAGGGGATGAGATGGTTGGATAGCATCACTGACTCAACAGGCTTGAGTTTGAGCAAACTCCAGGAGATGGTGGAGCACAGAGGAGCCTGGCATGCTACAGTCCATGAAGTTGCAAAGAGTTAGACACAACTTAGCGACTGGAACAACAACAATTGTATCTGAAGAAATAATGCACAGTGGATAAAGCTGATGCTGGCCTGGCCCTCATGGAGCTTAGAGTCTAGCAGAGTAGACAGACATGAGTCAATTAATAATAGTAAGTGAACACCATGTTGCAGATTCAGTTGATGAGTTTCTTGGAGCCTCTGTTGCCTTCCTGACAGCTCATACCACCAGTGTCATGCTAAGGCTTGTGATTGCCTCTAATTTTATGTCCCCCTACCACCGGGGCAGCCTTTAGTCTCTGACTGATGAGTAGCTACCAAAACCCAGCTCCCTTTGCTTCAAAGCAAGACAGACTCAGTGGTTCAGTCCCTGCTCTGGAGCTCCTGGGTGGGGGTGGGTGCCGACCCTTCATGTCACCTGAACCTGTTTCTTTGCCGATGCTTTGTGTCACCTGTATCATCTATATCTTTGCTCAGCTTTTCCATGTCCTGTCCTGCATCCCATGCTCCCTTACAAGTTTCCCCCAAAAGCCTTCCCTTAGGAAGCCAGCCAATTGCACAAGAATCCTCAGGATCTCCTTCGAGGGAAACTGACCTGAAATACAGGATAATTCTTAGTAGTGATGAGGGCTATGGAAACAGGGCAGGAGAAATGTGCCAGAGGGTGATGAGGGAAGAGGGGCTTATTTTAGATCAGGTGTCGAGGAGGGTTTTTGGAGGAAGGAGCATTTTGAACTGAGACCTGGCTGGGAAGGGAGAATGTCTACACTGACCCAGGGGAGAAGCGTTTCAAGAAATAACTGGTAAAGGATCTCAGGAGGAAGTGAACGGAAGCCTGGAAGACAGCCTGAGGCTGGAGTGTAGTAGATAAGGGCAGACTGGAAGGGCGTGAGGTCAGAAAAGCAGCCACAGTGCCCTTCTTTGTAAGCTGAGGAAAGAAGTGGATTGTATTCTAGATGTGATTTGAATATACTGAAGGGAGTGAAACTTGATTCAGGTTTCAACAAGATCACTCAGGATGCTAAGGATGCTGTTGTTGTTGTTTAGTTGCTAAGTCGTGTCTGAATCTTTGCCACCCCATGGACTGTAGCCTGAGAGGCTTCTCTGTCCATGGGATTTCCCAGGCAAGAATACTGGAGTGGGTTGCCATTTCCTTCTCCAAGAGATCTTCCCAATCCAAGGAGAGAACATGTGTCTCGTGGGTCTCTTGGATTGCTAGGCGGATTCTTTACTGCTGAGCCACCAGGAAAGTGTGCTTGTGCTTAGTCATTCAGTTGTGTCAGACTCTTTGTGTCTGAGAGGTGTCTTAGAGGGCATTTCTGCGTTAGGAAGGAAATTGGCATGACTACCCTCCAAGGGCTGTTTGAAATAAACTGTAACTCGATGGGACTTCCTGGTTACTCTGCTGGTAAAGAATCCTCCTGCAGTGCAGGAGACCTGGATTCGATCCCTGGGTTGGGAAGATCCTCTGGAGGAGGGCATGGCAGCCCACTCTAGTATTCTTGCCTGGAGAATCCCCATGGACAGAGGAGCCTGGTGGGCTATAGTCATGGGGCTACAAAGAGTTGGACATGACTGAGCGACTAAGCACAGCACACAGCACACAGCACATAACTCAATGACCTCTTATGGTATTACCCCTGGGGCCACATGACTCACCTACTAAGACTTTTTGTTTGATTGTGTTTCATTTATTGGAAAAACTGATAAGACCTTGTTTCAAGTATATAATTTCCAGATGCTTTTATTGCCTTTTCCTCTCTTTTATTGACTTTTTTTTTTCAATCCTGATAGCTCTTTATTTTCTTTAATAAATTTGCTATTTGCAATAGGTGTCCATCATGAGAATAATCAAAATTAGGTGAATGTGACAAAAGACTGACAAAGTGTTTCACACCTCTGAATAACACCAAGTCAAGAATGGCAGAGAGTTGCAAAATAAGACTACTTCAATGCTACTTATGGTCTTGCAATAAAACCAGCAACACATCCATTTCAAGAGCTATCATCTCACTTCCAACTTCTTCCCCTTCACATATGACAATATACATGTTTCAATGTTATTGTCCCAGAACGTCCAACCCTCACCTTCTCCCTCAGAGTCCACAGGACTGTTCTATGCATCTGTGTCTCTTATTCTGTCTCGCATATAGGGTTACCATTACCATCTTTCAAATTCCATATACATGCATTAGTATACTGTATTGGTGCTTTTCTTTCTGGCTCACTTCACTCTGTATAATGGGCTCCAGTTTCATCCATCTCAATAGAACGGATTCAAATGTATTCTTTTTAATGGCTGAGTAATATTCCATTGTGTATATGTACCACAGCTTCCTTATCCATTCGTCTGCCGATGGACATCTAGGTTGCTTCCATGTCCTGGCTATTGTAAACAGTGCTGCGATGAACATTGGGGTACACGCGTCTCTTTCAATTCTGGTTTCCTCGGTGTATATGCCTAGCAGTGGGATTGCTGGGTCATATGGCAGTTCTATTCCCAGTTTTTTAAGGAATCTCCACACTGTTCTCCATAGTGGCTGTACTATTGACTTTTAAATACAGAAAGATGAGACACATTTTGCAGAGTGCTAGTATTTGACCCAATCAGGTTATAAAACAGAATGACTTTCCTTTTCTTCTCTTCAAGTATTTAAACTCCAGGCAACTGCTACTCTCTAACTGCAGTGCACAAGCCTCTCACTTAGTGGCTTCTCTTGTTGTGGAGCACAGGCTTAGTAGTTGTGGTGCATGGGTTTATTTGCTCTGTTGCATGTGGGATCTTCCCGGACCAGGCCTCAAACCTGTATCCTGCTTTGGCGGGCAGATTTTTTTTTACCGCTGAGCCACCAGGGAAGCCCCTCAACAATTATTAACCATAATGGCTGACATCCATTAGCTACTAACTGTGTGCCAGACTCTGAGTTTGGCGTACACTTGCATATATCATTTTTTTCTCACCATAACACTAGGAGGGGGGGTCTATATCCATTATAGAGAAGAGAAAACAGTTTGAGTGAGTCAAGTAGCTTGCTCAGCTTGGCAGCTAGTAGGTGGCAAAAATAACTTGAACTCATGTTATCTGACCCCCAATTATCTGAACTCATGTTATTCAGACACTGTCCCACCACTGGGCTGAAACATCATTAGTGTTTGGTACATAGACTGACATATTTTAAGCAATAAGTGGTATTCATTTGCATAAATGTGATTTTGTCCATTTTTGTCATCCATCACATAACATTTAGTTTCCAATCAAAGGTACAGATATGTATAAGTACCTATGTGTGTGTGTATACACCAGGACAGTGGTCCCCAACCTTTCTGACACTAGGGACCGGTTTCATGGAAGACAGTTTTTCCATGGACCAGGGATGGGGTTAGATTTGGGATGAATCTCCTAAGGAGCAAGCAACCTAGATCTCTCGCATGCACAGTTCACAGTAAGGTTTGCACTCCTCTGAGAGTCTAATGCCACCACCGAGTTAGCCAGAGGCAAAGTTCAGGCAGTACCGTGACTGATGGGGAGTGCCTGTCAATACAGTCAAAACTTCACTCCATTGCCTGCCTCTTGCCTCCTGCTGTGTGGCCCGGTTCCTAATAGTCCATGGACCGGGACTCCTGCAGTCTGATAAAAACACCGTAAGATGTTGATCTCATTCCCTCATCCCATCTGGCCCCGCCCCATATCCCTAACATTTAGAACAGTGCATGGAATGAAGCAGACACTCAAGTGAGTGCTTGTTGAATAAACAAGCTAAGTCAATACTAGCTCAACCAGCAGCTTTTTTCTTTAAATTTGTAAACGTTTTGTAATCAGAGTCTTCCCTTGAAGCAATCTATCACAAACATCTACGACATTTACTACTTCAGCAGCACCTCACTTTTAACGGCTGTGCAGAGTTATAAATTGACACGTTCAGGTTGTTTTTTTATTATTATTACCTCTTGAGAGCATCTTGAAGCATCATCTTTCTTTGGCCTCAGGAATTCTCCCCTTTTCTGTGATTTCTCTGGCTGTTTCATCATCCTAGAGCCTTCTCGTCTTCCGTCTTCCTCTCTGAGGATTCTGACGTCTCTCGGGGCTTGAGTTGGGCTCTCATTCCTCTCTGTCTTCACACTTTCTGGGCAAGCCCAGCCACATGTCTATCTCCAGTTAGGACCCTCCAGATGCACACTACGTGCTCTACATCCCTCGCCTTCTCTCACTTATTCTCCACAGCGGTGTTGGAGATAGGCACTGTCAAACTTGGAGGCATAACGAGCCTGCATGACTTCCCAAGCATCACACATCTGGAAAACAGAAAAAAGTGAAAGTGAAGTCGCTCAGTCGTGTCCGACTCTTTGCAACCCCATGGACTGTAGCCTACCAGGCTCCTCTGTCCATGGGATTCTCCAGGCAAGAATACTGGAGTGGTTTGCCATTTCTTTCTCCAGGGGATCTTCCTGACCCAGAGGTCAAACCCGGGTCTCCTGCATTACAGGCAGACACTTTACTCTCTGAGCCACCAGGGAAAACAGAAGAGCTAGGATTTTAAGTCAGATCTGTCTGATCAAAACAACAGGAGCTCCATCCTCTGTGTTCTCCAGATCAATAACACAGAATATCTTATGTTCCTTCACAACTACACATAGAAGCTGTAAATCCTATGTTTTAATCCCCCATGACTACTTTTGTGAGCCATTTCTTCTCACTAAAAGGATTATCTCTTGAATTCTTCTTTTCTCTTCCAATTCTCTTTTGCCTCCCAATTCTTCCTTCTCCTTTTGGTTTTTTCCTATTGAATCTTCAAGCTTAGTAGTTGGAGATTTCCACCCAACTGTAGTTGGAGTTTTGGTGGAATTTCAAAGTCTGTCTAGTAACTTTGGAGCAGTTAACATTCACTAATTGAGCTGTGGCTGCCTAGAAAGATCCTGAACTTAAGCCAGTTGAATCACTGCACTCTGCTGGATCAAATAATTAAACCAGGGATGGTCAGCTTCAGAGAAGCCGTCTGTCATTTCTCCCTTGGCCCCCTTACCCCCAGGCAACATCCCATCCACATAGAGGGTCCATGGAGAGGAGGATGGGATTCCAGGAACCACATAGAGGTTACACTATGTGACCATCCAAATGGAGAAAAGTGGTCAAAAGATTGAAACTTCTGTTATGAGTAAGTACTTGGAGTGTAGTGAACTACATGATGAATAACCTTTACAAAAATGGTTAGGAGAGTAAATCTTAAGAGCTCTCATTACAAGGAGAGTTTTTTTTCTTTTTTCTTTTTATTGTATCTTTATAGTATGATGGATGTTAGCTGAACCTATTGTGGTCATCATTTCACATGTATGCAAATCAAACCATCATACTGTATGCCTTGAATTTATACAGTGATGTATATCAGTTTTCATTAGGACTGGGGAAAAAAGGCAAAACTACCCAAAGCAATTTGCAACAAACATGAGACTTGATGGTCCTCATGGGATGCTTTTGATGCCTTCCTTAGGTTCAAATGGAACTAGCTGGGTGATTCTGAACATTGGGAGAAGCAATCCATCCAAGTATATCTTGAGATCAGTGTTGGCAGTGTCTGAAATAAGAACTTGAATATCAAAAAATCTACCAAGTACTAAAATGGTCTATTCTGGGCTGTCCAACAGCCAGAATGTATATTGTCTGATCCACCTGTCATCAGCTACACACAAGCCCACTCCAGTATTCTTGCCTGGGAAATCCCATGGACAGAGGAGCCTGGTGGGCTGCAGTCCACGGGGTCACAAGAGTCGGACATGACTTAGCAACTAAAACTTGACCTTGGCATGTGGCTATAGATCCCTTGTAACAAGTGAGTAGGGCAAACAAAGAACAGAATTTTCAATATTATTTAATATCCATACGTGCAGTTATTTCAAGACCAAAGGGATGAAAAAAAAGAGCACTTGGAGAGTTCATACATGCAACTCAGGTTTCTAGTCTATAGAATTGTGAGCAAGTAAATTTCTGTTGTTTGAGCCACCCAGTCTGTAGTACTTTATTATGGTAGCTTGAGTGGGCTAATATATTCTCTCTCCATCCATTTACCCTTCCATTCTTCCATCTATCTATCTAGTAATTATGATTTATTTTAATCATGTCATAAATGTCACGTGCTCCTAGGGGATCATGTTATTTTCTTGTCTTCAACACAATGTTATTACTAACTGAAAATTGACGTTAATAATGATGGTTACTGTTTCTAACCTGCCAACTTGAGCTAGGCCCTTATATTTATTTTCTAATTTAATCTTCCCCACTATTTCAAACACGTTAAGTAAAATATTCAAAATCAAAGTCTTGAATCCATGCCTCTTTGCCTCTCAAAGTATTTGATGATTTGTCTCAAAGAAGCCAGGAGCTTGTATTCCTTCATACTCACTCAGTTTCATTCACAAATGCCTCAAGCCAAGGGCAGCAGTGATTAATACATAGTTTCTTTTGCAGGGGGGAAAGAAAATAACTTACTGCTTCCAAAACCCTATAGGCCCTTTATATCTTAAAATACTATACCCCTGGTAATACTCTGCTCCTGTTAGGAGGAAATATGATAGGAGCATGACTTTGGAGCCAAATAGAAATAGGTTCAAATTCTAGCTCTACCATCTACTTCCTACCTTGTAAACTAAGGCAAGTTACTGAACCTCGTAACTTTTCTTAATTATGCGGAGAGGATAATGGTATCTATCTTCAAACATATCCATCTGTTGAACAAATGTTTTTCAATCGTGAGTGCTGAGTATGTGGAAATTTGCTTGATGGTAGCCCTTGAGCAGGGAGCAAGACACACATTGTCTCCACCTACCCAGAGCTGTGGCCCAAAGGAAAAGGCAGATAATTAATCAAATAATCACACAAGCAATTAACTGCACTCATGATAAATGCAACAGAGGGAAAATATGATAAATTATGAGAGCACTTAGTCAGGGCATATGAAGAGGTGACAATTATCCCGGGATCCAGAGAATGAGGAAGAATGGTCTTACTTTTATTCTCATTCTCAATACATCTTAAATAGAGCTTTTATTGTGCAAAGAATCTCATTCCCAAGTCTAAAGAGCAAGGTATTCTTGGACCTGAAGTTTCTGTCTGCCTTACACTTCATTTGTACAGGTGGTTACAGGGTTTTTAAGCTTCATTTCAAAGTCAAGGATAAAAGCTGTCCTTAATTTTTCTTTCTCCAAAGGCATATGCAGAGGACAGAGCCTCAGGAGAGGGAAAATGCCATTGTAATGTAATTATCTTTGTAGCTGGCAGGTTGGAAGTCGCCACTGCCCAGATTGAATGATGTAAGAGGAACGCTGTCACTGATTCACATGTATGGTAGGATATTAAGAAGCAGCAAAATCCACATTTAGGATGAGGTAGTAGGGAGCTTGTGATCTCACAGTCAAGTACCTCTTTGTCCTAAGTTGTAGGACTTAAAATACTCAGTGTACATTTTAGGGAAATGGTATTTTTAAATATAATTTTAATTAAAAATATAAATATAAAAACATTAAAATACAACTGTATCATTGATACCAAAGTCTCCCTCCCACCTCAGACTCCCATGACTTTTCCCACGAACAACCAGCATTCATGGCTTCTTACGTATATTTTAAATAAATTTTCAGTGTATTATAAGTACATGTATGTCAGTATATTCTCTTTTTTTAACATAAAAGGGATAAAACTAAGCACAATGTTCTGTATATTACATTTTTCACTTACTATTTTCAAATAAATAATACAGATCCACCTTAATCTCTTTTTTTCCTCCAAATAGGTGTATATAATAGGTGTATAGGTGTATAGATTGTCCCATCTATAAAATGGGACAATCTTGACCTGCTTTAAAAATTCAACAACACTCCTGTTGATGAATATTTAGGTTGTTTCCAGTCTTTCTCTTTTATGAACAATGTTTTTATAAATCTCTTCATGCGTATATCTTAGTGCGTTTTTGCAAGGACAAATGTTGCTGTTGTTGTTCAGTTCAGTTCAGTCACTCAGTCATGTCTGACTCTTTGCAACCCCATGGACTACAGCAAGCCAAGCTTCCCTGTCTATCACCAACTCCCAGAGTTTACTCAGACTCATGTCCAATGAGTTGGTGATGCCACCCAACCATCTCATCCTCTGTCATCCCCTTCTCCTCCCGCCTTCCATCATTCCCAGCATGAGGGTCTTTTGCAATGAGTCAACTCTTCGCATGAGGTGGCCAAAGTATTGGAGTTTCAGCTTCAATATCAGTCCTTCCAATGAACACCCAGGACTGATCTCCTTTAGGATGGACAGGTTGGACCTCCTTGCAGTCCAAGGGACTCTCAAGAGTCTTTTCCAACACCACAGTTCAAAAGCATCAATTCTTTGGGGCTCAGCTTTCTTTGTAGTCCAACTTTCACATTCATACATGACTACTGGAAAAAACATAGCTTTGACTAAACAGACCTTTGTTGGCAAAGTAATGTCTCTGCTTTTTAATATGCTATCTTGGTTGGGCATAACTTTTCTTCCAAGGAGCAAGCATCTTTTAATTTCATAACTGCAATCACCATCAGCAGTGATTTTGGAGCCCCCAAAAGTAAAGTCTGACACTGTTTCCATTGTTTCCCCATCTATTTGCCATGAAGTGATGGCCCTGGATGCCATGATCTTAGTTTTCTGAATGCTGAGTTTTAAGCCAACTTTTTCACTCTCCTCTTGCACTTTCATCAAGAGGCTCTTTAGTTCCTCTTCACTTTCTGCCATAAGGGTGGTGTCATCTGCATTTCTGAGGTTATTGATATTTCTTCCGGCAATCTTAATTCCAGCTTATACGTCATCCAGTCCAGAATTTCTCATGATGTACTCTGCATATACGTTAAATAAGCAGGGTGACAATATACAGCCTTGACATACTCCTTTCCCAATTTGGAACCAGTCTGTTGTTCCATGTCCCGTTCTAACTGTTGCTTCTTGACCTGCATACAGATTTCTCAGGAGGCAGGTAAGGTGGTCTGGTATTCTCATCTCTTTAAGAATTTTCCACAGTTTGCTGTGATCCACACAGTCAAAGGCTTTGGCACAGTCAATAAAGCAGAAGTAGAAGTTTTTCTGGAACTCTCTTGCTTTTTTGATGATCCAACAGATGTTGGCAATTTGATCTCTGGTTCCTCTGCCTTTTCTAAATCCATCTTGAACATCTGGAAGTTCACGGTTCACGTACTGTTGAAGCTTGGCTTGAATAATTTTGAGAATTACTTTTCTAGCATGTGAGATGAGTGCAATTGTGTGGTAGTCTGAGCATCATTGGCATTGCCTCTCTTTGGGATTGGAATGAAACTGACCTTTTCCAGTCCTGTGGCCACTGCTGAGTTTTCCAAATCTGCTGCCGTATTGAGTGTAGCACTTTTGCAGCATTGTCTTTTAGAATTTGAAATAGCTCAACTGGAATTCCATCACCTCCACTAGCTTTGTTCATAGTGATACTTCCTAAGGCCCACTTGACTTCACATTCCAGGATGTCTGGCTCCAGGTGAGTGATCACACCATGTGATTATCTGGGTCATGAAAATCTTTTTTGTATAGTTCTTCTGTGTATTCTTGTTGTAGGGGAAGGTAAATTCCTGGTATATCATAGGATTTGTATCTTACAGTTTTTATAATTGGGGTTGATTTGGCTTCCCAGAAGCTGTCCTGCTTGACACATTTCAGCCAGGCTCTCCTCAATAACACTGTCAGTTATAAATATCTTTATAATTTTCAGCCTGTGAGGTGAAAATTAGGGTCTCATTGTTATTTTAATTTTCATTTCTTTAATTATGAGGGAGGTTAGACATCATTTCATATGTTAATGAGGCATTTGATTGTTTTTTTCCCCCTCTGGTGAACTGCTCTTTGTGTCCTCAGCTAATTTTTCTACTGGGACCATTTTTTAATTTCTTTGAAAGAGCACTGATTTGATGAAAGAAATTGATCCTTCTGTTACTGGTGGTGCAAAAGTATTTTTCCTTCAGTTTATAATTTTTTCTTTTGATTTTATTATGGATGGGCAGAATCTATTTGTTCTGATTTATTCAAATATCCATAATTGCTCCTAAAGGACAACTGGTCCTTTGGATCTTTCACCTCATGTCTTCTTAGTTCTTTGATTCATTCATTCCCCAAATACTTATTGAGCTGTTACTGTTATAGCCTCGCATTCCGGGAAACAAGCTCACTCAGAAGGACATGCAGATAGTGAAGCGCAGTTTATTACACCGGCGGGCCCAAGGCAGAGTATCCTCTTAGCCAAGGACCCCGACCAGCATTTGTGAAAATCTTTTATAGCCCATGTGTACGTGTCTGAACCCACCACCCAATTTCCTTGTGACTTACATAAACAAAGGAAAGGTAAATACAATCACAATAACCCCATCATTCATGTGTTATGTGTTCAAACAGTCAACAATCAATAAGCCTGAGGTTACATTCCAAACAGTCAATAATCAATAAGCCTGAGGTTACAGATAAAAATTTATGACCTGTCCGGAGGGGTCTTATCCTTCTATTGTCATTTCCACAGGCATTAAGCACAGAGTTCAGAGTCCATTAGAGAGGTGGCCGAACATGATCAGCACGAACAAGCCTAAGATAGAGTCCAGGCCCGATGAATTCCTTCTTCATTATTATGTGTCAGACATTGTTTCAGGTTCTGGGAAGACAAAAATAAAATTATCACAAACCTTTGACTTCTAGGGGCTAGTGAGAAGACACAGATAGTCAAAAAGCAGGTAAAATATATTGAATGTTCAGTGATGATACATGCTAGGGAGAAAATAAAGCAAGTGAAAGGAATCAAGATTTCATGGGGTGGGCGGGTTATAGGGTGGCAGTTGCAAAATTTGAATTTGCAAAGCCTTGTCTTATTGTGAAGGTGACATTTGATTAAAGATATGAAGGGGGCAAGGAAATGAGCCACGTGAAGATCTGGGAGAAAAGCACTCAGCTAAGAAAACAGCCAGTACAAAGGGAGCATGGTGGGAATAGCAAAATGTAGTAAATCCCTACATAAGAACCTTCAATTTGCAAACTTTCAAAGATGTGGACGTGCCTTCACACATCCAGTCTCGTAAGTTAATTCACATGTCTGGTGTACATTGATATGTGCTTCTATCCTCTACAAGTGGTGTGCTTTGGTGTACTTTGCTGTACAGTACTGTAGAGAGCCCAGTAGTACAGTGTCTTTATTTCAAGCCCAGCATGTCCAGAAATAAGTGTAAAAGCAGCAAGGGTACTACTGTAGTTTTCAAGGTACTGTATTGTAAGACTAAAAATGTTTTCTATTTGTGTGTGTTTTTTAAATGTATTATTTGTGTGAAAAGTATGTGGCCTTAAAAAATATTCACAACCTAAAAGTTGCGAGTTGCTTTAGGTGGTGGGTATTTTTAGGACTTCAAGCCCTGGAGATAGCATATCAATTGACCCTGAGATAAATACTCTTGAGATGGTGAAGGGAGGAGCCAGGTTACATAGAAGTTTTGCAACAAAGGGCAAGTAGTCTGAACATCAAGAGATTATTGTTAATTAGAGGAAACCAGTTATCCCAAGTTAAGGAATTTAGTGTATTTCTATGTGTGGAAAGATACAAGAGTCTGGTCTCACTGAAATCATTCCTTTCATATGCATCTCAGCTGTCTGGGGCCAGTTTCCTGTGTTTTTCACATCCTGAGCTTCCTTGGGGCTCACTGTAGGGAGTGACTGTAGTCTGACGGCTGCTAAAGTGCAGGTATTCTTTTCCTTCCTGAGTGCCATTAGGGCTTACCAGCTCATTTTGGAGGGCTGTATTCACTGTTGATTGTGACATCCTTGTTTACTGATATGGCAGGAAATATTCCATTTCTGAAGTATTGTAAAGCTATTACAGCACAGTACTGTATAGCTGATTGTGTTAGTTGGGAACCTAGGCTATCTTTGTTGGACTTAGGAACAAATTGGACTGACTGACCCACTCTCGAAACAGAACTCATTTGTATGTAGGGGACTTATTCTACTAAGTAGGAATTGAGGGCTTCCCTGGTGGCTCATATGGTAAAAAATCTTCCTGCAATGTGGGAGACCTGGGTTTGATCCCTGGGTTGGGAAGATCCCTTGGAGGAGGGCATGGCAACCCACTCCAGTATTCTTGCCTGGAGAATCCCCACAGACAAAGGTGCCTGGTGGGCTACAGTCCATGGGGTCACAAAGAGTCAGACACAACTGAGCAACTAACACTTCACTACACTTCAGGAATTGAAGTCAGAGATGTGCTGGCGAGGAGGGCAGATTGTTAGACACTGTTTTTGTGAGAGTGGAAGCTGGACGACTAGTGTGGAGGCTATGGTTCTAATCCAGTTAAGAAATGATGGCTGCTTGGACCAAGATGATAGCAGGGGAGGGTTGAGAAGAGGTGGGATTCCAGTTGTATTGTAGAGGAGGAGTCATGGACTCTATTGAAAGATTTATACGGGATACAGCAGAAAGAGAGAAGCCAGGAATGGCTTCTATTTTGGTGAGAAATGGAAAAAATGGTGTCAGCATTACTGGGAGGGGACAGATTTAGAGGCACATGATCATAAGTCCAGTTTTGGTCATGTTAAGATTTAAATGTCCATTATGACATTAAGAACAGATGTTGAGCAAGCAGCTGAATATAGGGGTCTGGCATTCAGGAGAGAGTTCTTACCTACCAATAAAATTTGGGAGTCATTAGCTTAGAGATACTGTTTAATGTCATGAGGATGAAAGCACTAGAAAATAAACATAGATAACAAATAGAAGTCCAAGGGCAGAGCCCTGGGACCCTCTGAAAAGTGGCAAGAAAATTAGGAAGATGCAAAGTCATGGTCAATAGGCTCTGGTGCTTAAGGTGAATAAGAAGCAAGCATAGGAAATTATGTACCAGTCAGGGGGACCAGAATGTGCAAGGGCCATGAGTGAGGAAAAGGATGGTCAAGGTCAGGATTGTAACTGAGGACTGGCAGATCTCACTGGTTTACTAATGCCTTTTGTTTGGCTCGTCCAGTTTTGTTTGCTTGTTTGTTTTAGTGGAATTAGTTGTTAGCTCTAAGAAAGCTGCTCCTGGACTCAGAGTCCTCACATTTCCCAGCGTTTGAAAATAGGAAGACTGCACATTTTTAAGAAAAAATTTGGAAACCTGCCATCTCTTCAATAATCAGTGTATTTCACAACAATGGCTCCAGTTCCTCCACAGGCAAGAACTGGCTATTGCCAAAAGCTGAGAGCTGAAGAATTGATGCTTTTGAACTGCGGTTGGAAAAGATCTTGAGAGTCCCTTGGACTGCAAGGAGATCAAACCAATCAATCCTAAAGGAAATCAGTCCTGAATATTCATTGGAAGGACTGATGCTGAAGCTGAAGCTACAATACTTTGGCCACCTGATATGAAAAACTGACTCACTGGAAAAGACCTTGATGCTGGGAAAGATTGAAGGCGGGAGGAGAAGGGGATGACAGAGGATGAGATGGTTGGATGGCATCACCAACTTGATGGACATGAGTTTGTGCGAGCTCCAGTAGTTGGTGATGGACAGGGAGGCCTGGCGTGCTGCAGTCCATGGGGTCACAAAGAGTTGGACACGACTGAGTGACTGAACTGAACTGAACTAGCTGCTGCCCACTTAGAAGGCTTGTGTGATTTGCTGCAGGAGTCCCCTGGCCTGGCTCATTCATTTTAGTTCCAGGTGCAAAATGCTATGCCCTTAAGCTTATCAACTGGAACTTCTTTCAGTCTGGGCTCCTCCTCACCCCACCCCAGGACCAGGTGAGGTGGCTTCTGTTGGGGGCACCTCCAGGTTGGAGTTATGAAATGGTTCTGTGTCAGACTCACTGTGCATCCTGAGTCAGTCCTGCAGTTAAGGTAACTGACTGATCTGTCCAGGTCGGCCCAGATCTGCATGGTTTCCCAGGATATGGGACTTTTCTGTGCTGAAACAGGAAGGACCCATGCAAACCGAGACAAATTGACCAGCCATCACTCTGAATCTGCCTGGCATTCTAAGTTGAATGGCAGGCATCAAAACTCCGCATTTCCCCCCAAGATGCTGACATGCTCTTTAAAACTGTTAGAAGATGAAACTTGAGATAGAAAAAGAGACTGGAATTTGAAATCAAATTTTTATAATAGAAATTACAGACAGTCCTTGCTCATGAAGGGGATCATTATTATTACTATAGTTAAGGTCGGGAAGATCCCGTGGAGAAGGAAATGGCAACCCACTCCAGTATTCTTGCCTGGAGAATCCCATGGGCAGAGGAGCCTGGATGCTAGAGTCCATGGGGTTGTGAAGAGTCAGACACAACTTACTGACTACGTAAGAACAATAGCTGATTGACAAAGTAGTTATAGTTTCAGGTGCACAGCAGAGAAATACATATTAATATATTGGGATGGCCAAAATGTTCACTTGGATTTCTCCATACAATGTTACAGAAAAACTCAAATGAAATTTTTGGCCAACTGAATACATGTATCTATTCTTCCCCAAATTTCCCTCCCTGGACTACACATTTTGTATGCACTCACTCACTTCACGCTAGAAGCCCCATGATGTAAGGACTGGTATTTTCCCAGTGGAGATGCAGAAGTTGAGTCTCGCTGTGTAAGGTCACAGATGTAGTAAGTGACAGAGGCCTGTGTGTTTCTGAAGTCTGCACAATCTTGATCAGTGTCTAAAGTTCAAACAGGGACTCCTTTAGGTGGCTGGCATGGACTGGATTGGTTGCAGGCTGAAGAAAGCACCTCCCTCCACCATCCTCCAGGTCAAACCACCCCCTCAAAGGCCTCCCTGTACTTCAGAAGTCAGGGCCCAGCATTGAGAAGCCACCTCCTTCTAGTTATCTGGTTTTATGCCAAGTGGCTTAATATCCTGGCAACACAAGCCCTGGCATTTTATATCCCCCCTGTTTTCTGAAATTTGCAACCAAATGAGGAGCACATTGGGCTCTGCAAAGCAGAGATGGGATCAGAGCTAGCCAAGTGGCAGCCGCTCCCTTTCATAGGTGGGGATTTAATTAGGCTTCTGTGTCACACGGGCTTAGGAGAGCTGTCTTTTCTGTTGTGCTCATGGAAGTTGACTTCCTTCTTCCCCTCCTGGGCCCACAGTGGGTGGGGAGAAGGAACGGTCTTTCTTATTTCTCTGAAGCTGAGCTGTGAGTCCCAAGCATGGGCCTCTGAGCTTTTTCTTTTATGGGAGTCATTTAGGTAGAAGCTGAAGTCATGTGCAGCCTAGTCAGAGATAACAAGGGCCTGAGTGCCCCTTTCATGATCCTGTCGGGGATTCAGACATCCCTGGAAGGCTGGAAGGGGTCTATCAGATCCCTCTGGTGAAAAATATGGTCCTTGTGGCTTCATGCCCTTGACTCGACCCATCTCCTCTTCTCGCAGCCATAACCCTGGGCTTTGCATCAGGCCCACTTCCTAGCCTCCAGCTTCCTCTTCTTCACTGATTGATTTCCACTCATGCTTCAGGAAATGCCGCTGTTTTTTAGGGACATCATCTCCAATCCTTTCGACTAGATTAAACCCCACTGTTTCCTGGCCCCAGAGGACACCGTAGTCCCCTTTCCTTAATACCCTTCCCGGCTATAATTTGCTTAATGTCTCTCTCCTAGTCTAGAAAGCTCTCCCCCAGAATAATTTTCAAAAAGTTAAAAACATGACTTTCAGGCAGATATCAACTGAACACATGTCAAGATTTTATTTCACCCTTTAATGAAGGAATCCATAGAAAAGGCAAAACTTATTCAAAGAGCAGTTTGAAGAACTGGATATTTATAGGCATTTTAGAAAGAAAAACGTTAGACTAAGACTGCTAGGTTAGATGCAAAACTGAGTACTGTCCTGTAGGACAAGAAAACGGAAACTGTAGGGCGGCCTTCTCAACTGCACAGAAATCTGCAAGGTGACATGTAGCTTCAGAGTATTTGGTCTCTAATCAAAGAATAAATAACAAAACCAATGTAGATACATCTTCTAAGAGTTCTAAATAAATCTTGAGTGAGCCGAATTGTTAAACAACGCTCTGATATAACATTGAGAGTGCAGGCTATGTTCTTTTGACCTTATTTATAAATTTTATATCATCTTTTTAAAATAGCCCATATGATCAAGGTCCCTGTTGTGGTGTTGATGTAGCACCTAGCTCAGCTCTTGGCATGAAACTTTTGCTGTGATCAGAATCCAGTGGAGATTTATCAATTACTGACCTGTTGCTGTTGTTTGGTCGCTCAGTCGTGTCCGACTCCTTTGCGACCAGGGACAGTAGCCCGCCAGGCTCCTCTGCCCATGGGGTTCTCCAGGCAAGAATACTGGAGTGGGTTGCCATGTCCTCTTCCAGGGGATCTCCCAGACCCAGGGATTGAGCCCCTGTCTCCTGCATTGGCAGGCAGATTCTTTACCACTGAGCCACCAGGGAAGCCAATAAAAGAATATTGTGTAGCAAATTAACCTGAAGTCTGTGTTAGTCAGCTAAGGCTGCTAGACTGGGTGGCTTACAAAACAGAAATGTATTTTCTCACAGTTCTGGAGGGGAGAAGTCCAAAATTAAAGTTTCTGTGATTGGGTTCTGGTGAGAGGTCTCTTCCTGGCTTGCAGAGAGCTGCCTTCTTGTCCTCACAGGGCCTTTCCTCCTTGTACACAGAGAAGGAGTGTTCTGGTGTCTCTTTCTATAAGGACACTAGTCCTTTTGTATCAGCGCTCCATTTTTATGCCCTCATTTAACCTTGTTTACTTCCTGACTCCAAAAACAGTCACATTGGGAATTAGGGTTTCCACAGATGAATTTTGGGAGGATGCATACGTTCATTCCATAACAAAGCCCAATTTTGAATGGAATCAGATGTGAATCAGGTTCATTCGTGTTTTAAATTTTTTTTTATTTAATATTTTTTTATGTAAGTATTGTTGTTTTACAATGTTGGGCCAATTTTTGCTGTACAACAAAGTGACTCAGTTTTACACATATATACATGCAATGGCACCCCACTCCAGTACTCTTGCCTGGAAAATCCCATGGACGGAGGAACCTGGTAGGCTGCAGTCCATGGGGTCGTTAAGAGTCGGACACGACTGAGCAACTTCACTTTCATTTTTCATTTTCACGCATTGGAGAAGGAAATGGCAACCCACAGCAGCAGAAGCAGATGTGTATGTGTACATTTGTATATCTTTTAAGAAATGCCTATTTGTATATCTTTTAAGAAATGCCTATTTAAATTCTTTGCCTATTTCTTAATCAAGTTTTTTGTTTAATTGTTGAATTGTAAGAGTTTGCTTATTATTATTATTGCTGGAGTAGAATTGCTTTACAACATTGCCTTGGTTTCTACTGTACAACAAAGTGAATCAGATACATGTATACATATATAATTTCCTTCTTGAGCCCCCCGCCCCCACATCCCATATTCCTTTTATACAAGACTTCAAGGCTTTTGTTTGTTCTGGGTAAACTATGCAGGCTTCATTATTCAATTGGTTTCTATCTCATGACTATTATCACTGTTTCTTCTGGGTACACAAAAGTGTAGACATCAGTACTAAGTGATGCAATAAAGCTTTTCTCCTCTTGTGTGGGATCCAGTTATATCTATTGACTAATATAGTGTAGCAAATATCAGTCATTTTTGTCCACTTATCATCCATTCTTCCTTACTCTGTTATTAGATGCTTGATTGTCATCTGGGGAGCCACAACTCCCCCACTCTCAACCCACATGATCCAGAAGGAGTTTCCTCTGTTCTCACATCCAGCAGTAGCCAAGAGATTCAGGCAGAGACAGAATATACAACCCTCAGAACTGATTGGTTTATAGTTGGGCTTGTGATTTAACCTGGGAGAATCCAAGTCTTAACTAAGACTTTTTCTGTAGCTACCAAGAACAGTCTTCACCTCTTCTTTTAGGGTTGTCCAGTTTTTATGTTTGGAGAAGGCAATGGCACCCCCACTCCAGTACTCTTGCCTGGAAAATCCCATGGACGGAGGAGCCTGGTAGGCTGCAGTCCGTGGGGTCGCGAAGAGTTGGACACAACTAAGTGACTTCACTTTCACTTTTCACTTTCATGCATTGGAGAAGGAAATGGCAACCCACTCCAGTGTTCTTGCCTGGAGAATCCCAGGGATGGGGGAGCCTGGTGGGCTGCCGTCTATGGGGTCGCACAGAGTCGGACACAACTGAAGCGACTTAGCAGCAGCAGCAGCAGCAGTTTTTATGTTAATAATATAAGCCAAAAGGAGCTGTGGACATTTTTGCAGTCTTATGATGACATTTTAAGACTGAAGCTATTGAATGCTGGCTCCCCCAAATAGCAACAAAGCAATTTGATGATAAGTCAAAGTTGAGCTGATTTTTACCATAGAAAGTAGAGCTCTACCTTGATAGAATCTTACTAGCATCACAGAGAAGTGAGGACAAAATTGAAATATTTATTGAGATTCTGAAGTCAATTTATGGTGGGCTTCTAATGTGAGGACTTTGTCAGGATTAGTAAGGACTGTGATATAATAATTTAGGATTGGTGGGCATATCAGGATGAGAAATTCGAGGTGAGGGATTCAAAGAGTCTTGGGTATAAACTACTGTTTAATGCTTTCTATTGAAGTATTGATGGAGCTTTTCCTGAAGTTCCTTAAAAGAATAATAAAGTTAATTTGCCACTTTTATCTTTCTGGGTGAGAGTTTTCTGGAACAGTAGAATTATGTCTATGAAGACAGGAAAATAGTAAGTGTTAGTCATTCAGTTGTGTCTGATTCTGAGAGCCCACAGACTATAGCCTGCCAGATTCCACTGTCTATGGGATTCTCCAGGCAAGAATACTGGAGTGGGTAGCTATTCCCTTTTCCAGGGGATCTTCCCAACCCAGGGATTAAACCCAGGTCTCCCGCACTCAGGGCAAATTCTTTACTGTTTGAGCCATCAGGGGAGCCCTGGGAAAATAGTAAAGTCACGAAAATGTAGACAAGCCTCTTATCCTTATCCATCAGAGGGCAGACAGAATGAAAACCACAATCACAGAAAACTAACCAAACTGATCACATGGGGTTTGCCTTGTCTAACTCAATGAAACTATGAGCCATGCCGTGTAGGGCCACCCAAGATGGACGGGTCATGGGGGAGAGTTCTTGACCAAACGTGGTCCACTGGAGAAGGGAATGGCAAACCACTTCAGTATTCTTGTCTTGAGAACCCCATGAACAGTGTGAAAAGGCAAAAAGATATGACACTGAAAGGTGAACTCCCCAGGTCAGTAGGTGCCCAATATGCTACTGGAGAAGAATGGAGAAATAGCTCCAGAAAGAAAGAAGAGGTTGAGCCAAAGCAAAAACAATTCCCAGCTGTGGATGTGACATGATGGAAGTAAAGTCTCATGCTGTAAATAATATTATTGCATAGGAACCTGGAATGTAAGGTCCATGAATCCAAGGTAAATTGGAAGTGGTCAAGTAGGAGATGGCAAGAATGAAAATTGACATTTTAGGAATCAGCGAATTAAAATGGACTGGAATGGGAGAATTTAATTCAGATGACCATTACATCTACTACTGTGGGCAAGAATCCCGTAGAAGAAATGGAGTAGCCCACATAGGCAACAAGAGTCCAAAATACAGTACTTGGGTGCAATCTCAAAAATGACAGAATGATCTCTGTTCATTTCCAAGGCAAACTACTCAATATCACAGTAATCCAAGTCTATGCCCCAACCACTAGTGCCAAAGAAGCTGAAGTTGAATGGTTCTATGAAGACCTAAAACTAACATGAAAGAAAGATGTCCTTTTCATCATTGGGGACTGGAATGCAAAAAGTAGGAAGTCAAGAGATACCTGGAGTAACAGGCAAGTTTGGCCTTGGAGTACAAAATGAAACAGGGCAAAGGTTAACAAAGTTTTGCCAAGAGGACACACTAGTCATAGCAAACGCCTTCTTCCAACAACACAAGAGATAACTCACCAGATGGTCAATACTGAAATCAGATTGATTATATTCTTTGCAGTCGAAGATGCAGAAGCTCTATACAGTCAGCAAAAACAAGACTGGGAGCTGACTGTGGCTCAGATCATGAACTCCTTATTGCCAAATTCAGACTTAAATTGAAGAAATTAGGGAAAACCACTAGACCATGCAGGTATGACCTAAATCAAATCCTTATGATTATACAGTGGAAGTGACAAATAGATTCCAGGGATTAAGTCTGATAGAATGCCTGAAGAACTATTGACAGAGATTCATAACATTATACAGGAGGCTGTGATCAAAACCATCCTCAAGAAAAAGAAATGCAAAAAGGCAAAATGGTTGCCTGAGGAGGCCTCACAAATAGCTGAGAAAAGAAGAGAAGCTCACGGCAAAGGAGAAAAGGAAAGATATATCCCTCTGAATGCAGAGCTCCAAAGAATAGCAAGGAGAGATAAGAAAACCTTCCTCAGTGATCACTGCAAAGAAATAAAGGAAAAAAATAGAATGGGAAAGACTAGAGATCTCTTCAAGAAAATGAAAGATACCAAGGGAAAATTTCATGCATAGATGGGCACAATAATGGACAGAAACAGTATGGACCTAAGAGAAGCACAAGATATTAAGAAGAGGTGGCAAGAATACACGGAAGAACTATACAAAAAAGGTCTTAATGACACAGATAATCATGATGGTGTGATCACTCACCTAATGCCAGACATCCTGGAGTGCAAAGTCAAGTGGGCCTCAGGAAGTATCACTATGAACAAAGCTAGTGGAGGTGATGGAATTCCAGTTGAGCTATTTCAAATCCTAAAGGATGATACTGTGAAAGTATTGAATTCAATATGCCAGCAAATTTGGAAAACTCAGCAGTGGCAACAAGACTGGAAAAGGTCAGTTTTCATTTCAATCCCAAAGAAAGGCAATGCCAAAGAATGTTCAAACTACCACACAATTACTCTCATCTCACATGCTAGCAAAGAAATGATCAAAATTCTTCAAGGTAGGCTTAAACAGTGTGTGAACTGAGAACTTGCAGATGTTCAAATTGGATTTAGAAAAGGCAGAAGAACCAGATATCAAATAGCCAACATCCGTTGGATCATAGATAAAACAAGAGAATTCCAGGAAAATATTTACTTCTGCTTCATTGACTATGCTAAAGCCTTTGACTATGTGGATCACAACAAACTCTGGAAAATTCTTAAAGAGATGGGAATACCAGACCACCTTACCTGCCTCATGAGAAACTTGTATGGGGGTCAAGAAAAAACAGTTAGAACTAGACATGGAATAATGGACTGGTTCCAAATTGGGAAAGGAGTACATCAAGGCTGTATATTATCACCCTGCTCATTTAACTTATGTGCAGAGTACATCATGTGAAATGCTGGGATAGGTGAAGCACAAGCTGGAATCAAGATTGCGGAGAGAAATATCAATAACCTCAGATATGCAGTTGACACCACCCTTATGGCAGAAAGTGAAGAGGAACTAAAGAGTCTCTTGGTGAAAGTGAAAGAGGAGAGTGAAAAAACTGACTTAAAACTAAACATTCAAACAACGAAGATCATGGCATCTGGTCCCATCACTTCGTGGCAAATAGATGGAGAAACAATGGAAACAGTGAGAGACTTTCTTTCCTTGGGCTCCAAAATCACTGCAGATGGTGACTGCAGCCATGAAATTAAAAGATGCTCACTCCTTGGAAGAAAAGCCATGACCAACCTAGACAGCATATTAAGAAGCAGAGACATTACTTTGCCAACAAAAGTTCATCTAGTTAAAGCTATGGTTTTTCCAGTAGCCATGTATGGATATGAGAGTTGGACTATAAAGAAAGCTGAGTGTCGAAGAATTATTGCTTTTGAACTGTGGTGTTGCAGAAGACTCTTGAGAGTTCTTCAGACAGCATGGAGATCAAACCAGTCAATCCTAAAGGAAATCAACCCTGAACATTCATTGGAAGAACTGATGCTGAAGCTGAAGCTCCAATTCTTTGGTCACCTCATGTGAAGAACTGAATCAATGGAAAAGACCCTGATGCCTGGAAAGATTGAAGAAGGCAGGAGGAGAAGGGGATGTCAGAGGATGAGATGGTTGGATGATGTATCTGACTCTATGAACATGAGTCTGTGCAGTCTCCTGGAGTTGGTGATGAACAGGGAAACCTGGCGTGCTGGAGTCCATGGGGTTGCAAAGAGTTGGACAAGACTAAGCAACTGAACTGAGCTGAACTGATAATGTAGATAGTAAGCTATGAATGTAGGTGATGGAAGGCAGAGAGATGAAAGATATGATTCTGTTGACATCATTTAAATTTCTAGCAGGGAGTGTAGGGATAAATTAGGAGTTTGCAATTAACATATACCCACTAATATATATATATAATACATAACCAACAAGGACCTACTATATAGCACAGGGAACTATATTCAATATTTTATAATAACCTATAAAAGGGAAAGAATCTGAAAAACATAGATATATATGTGTATAGCTGAATTGCTTTGCTGTACACTTGAAATTAACACAACATTGTAAATCAACTATGCTTCAATACAAATAAATAAATTTCTGAATCCAGAAATACTGAAATCAGACATGGCTAGTTGAATCATGCTCTCTTTGCATTAGAATTACACATTCTCATCTTTTATCATGCAACCAGAACACCTCCTACCAAACAATGTGGATTCTATTTCCCAGCCCCACTGATGCTGGGCTAGTCACAGGACTGGACTTGGCCAACAGAATGCAGGTAGGAGTGATGGCTGCATTTCAAGCAGTGACCTTAGAGCATTTGTATTTCTACCGCCCTCTTGAAGCTCCTGTGATCAGCCATAAAATGATCTTCCTCAAGCTGCCCCTCCGTTTTTGGCAGGGCATCGGAGTAGAGACCCATGGAGTAGTCAGAACAAGCCAGGAGTCCTGAGTCCTGCCTGGTTCAACCAGGTTCAACCCAGATCTGCCAAAAAGATTCCCCAAGGACCTATGAGAAAGGAAAACAAAGATTTGTTGTTGAAAGCTACTGAGATAAGGAAGTTGTTTGCCACACAATAAAAAATGACTAACATTAAAGAGTTCACCTTAGGGCTTTTTAGATATATGATCCAATAGGTTCTCCATATTGCTTAAATTAATTTGAGTTGGAGTTTTGTTATTTGTTAACTAGAAGAGTTTTCTGCGTTAGTGTCTTTTTATGGCATTGCATCACTTTTTGGCTCATAGAAACCTCTGTGACACCCCAAGTCTTTCTCAAGGAAGCCACAGCCAAGCTTGATCCTCTCCATTCTCTGCTTGAGCACTGATTATTTTTTAAAGCATTATTTATTCTTGTTAATGCTTATCTTTTGGTTTGCACTCAGTATTCCAGTCTAGTGAGATCTTTCTCAATTTGACTCTTTCATTCTGGGGCTTAGCTGTCTCATTCAACATTTTGTCAAATACAAATTGGATTCATGTGGCTACAAGGGCCTCTTCCAAGACCCTGATTTCTCCATTATGATCTTGCAGGGTTGCACTGAAAACCAACCTCAAGACTGACCCCCAGCCACACAAATGATTATTATTTGGGCCAGGTATTCTAGATGAAGCTCATAGGACAGAAATATTTTTCAGTGACTTTTTTTTTTTGCCACCATAATAATCTCAGAGGAGTGAAAATAAGGAGATATTATGCTGGATATTTTTGCAGATAACATTTTCCAAATCTACCAGCAATTGAGTGACACACTTTTCAAGTCAATGGGTTGGAATCTGTCAACCTAAAAAAAATAAAATTGCCCAGCTCTTAAGTTCTAGTCCTGCCCAATGATGTCAAATAATTGACCTTGAGCAAGTCATTAATATCTGTCCTCTGACTCTTTGTTACTATGACTTGGATAGGATTTGTACCTATTGAGGTACCAAGGCAGTTATAAACATATCAACTTACTCAAACCTATCTCTTCTTCCTAGCTTGTCTCGGTACATGGATTTTTAAAATCTGGGGTATATGTTTCCCATCAGAGCTTCCATAGCACATCCCCACATCCAGCATTTCACTGTGTTGTAATTTCCCATTACCTTGTGAGTTTATCCTGCTTATCTCTGGGCTTTTTGAGAGGAAGAATCAAGTTGATCTTGTTATCAGAATACCTGACATTGTTTCTGGCGGACAGTGGACACTCAATAAATATTTGGTTCAATGAATAGAAATTGTTCTGAAGTTTTGTGTGTGTGTGTGTGTGTGTGTGTGTGTGTGTGTGTGTGTGTGTCTGCATGTGTCTGTGTGTATTCGTGTTAAAACAGCTGGATAATGTTCATCATTTGCCTGAAGCATTGGCTAATGTTAAATTTAAATTAAAATATGCTCTTGGGTGACTACATCTTCAATTTCATGGTTGATTCCTTTGTGATTGACTTATTAAGCTAAACTGGGAATTGAAAACTAGAATACCTTGAGGGGCCAGAAAGAAGCATAATAGACAAGGATGGTTAGGTATAACTGAAAAAACCCTAATATCTTCATAGGAATGGATATCCAGTATCTTCATAGGAATAGACACTCAGTATTGATAGATAGTCTAGTTTTTCAGAGTAGGATTTTAGTTTTAAAATGTGCTTTTAAGAAATGTAAAAGGTCCTGATTTCAATTTTTTTTATTAATAGAATTGGGAAATACTAAAACAGAATGTCTAGAATATTATATGGGCCAAATAAAATATATCTGAAGCTTAGAGCCAACTCATAAGCCATCAGTCTCAGAAAAGGAGTTAAATGTTTTACACCTGTAATGGTATTTTAGTTTGCAATGCATATTTAATTTACAATGAACAACCTTGAACTAGAGGAAGTGTTAACTGCTCAGTCATGGCCACTTCTTTGTGACCCCCTGTAGCCCACCAGGCTCCTCTCTTCTTGGGATTCTCCAGGCAAGAAGACTGGAATAGGTAGCCATTCCCTTCTCTAGAGTATATACCTGACTCAGGGGTCAAACCTGGGTCTCTTGCATTGTAGGCAGATTCTTTCCCATCTGAACCACCAGGGAAGCCCAAAGAACAACCTTGGGTAATATCAACCACAACGTTTATTGTTGAATAGTACAAAACCTATAAAATTGATAGAGATCCAATTAAGGCCAAATTTTGAGGCCTGAGGTTAGATTTTAGTGGGCCTGCTTCACAAAGGGTTTCCCAGATAACACAGGAAGGATTATGGCATTAAAGATCAATTTTTAGCATTTTATACTAAACAAGTTAGAGACCTTGAGTCTGTCGTCTTCAGGTCATTGATCTCCATTATGTCGAAATAATGAAAGTTATGTCACCCTTGAAAAGCTCCCTATCATACCCCCTGACCTTGCCTCACCATGCTCTCAATGTTTAGGCATTAATATCCATGGAGAGAGATGGGGTTCTTAACTGCTTCTGGCTTTCAGCCCATCAGTTATTGTTGTCAGTTCATCCTGCTCACTCTAGTAACCACTAGTCAAGCATGTCAAAATTGTTATGTATTTGTGAAGATAGGAACTGGAATCTCTCCTTGGAAAAATGACCATGTTAATCAAAGCCTACAACTTCCAACAAGCAGAAATCCATCTGAGGGTTTCATTTTATTAGCCATTCATTGAAAAATATTTAATATTCATGCCTCGTTGACCCTAGATATGGAATGGATCATGCATCATATAGCATTTTTATTAAAAAGCACAGCAAGATATTAAAATAACTGCAAGTGAGTCTAAAAGAACCACTGTATCTAGGACGTTGCCTTCCTATGAGAATATGAAAAAATAGAATTCTGTGTTCCTGGGAATGAGAACTCGAGTGAGGAGAGGAGTGGTAAAGACAGGGTGGAAGCGAGTGGGGTAAAAATGGTAAGGTGTTCTCCTACAGCAAGTATCTAGTCTTTCACTGAAAAGTGAAAGTGAAAGTTGTTCAGTTGTGTCTGACTCTTTGCAGCCCCATGGACTATACAGTTCGTGGAATCCTCCAGGCTAGAATTTTGGAGTGGGTAGCCTTTCCCTTCTCCAGGGGATCTTCCCAACCCAGGGATCGAACCCAGGTCTCCTGCATTGCAGGCGGATTCTTTACCAGCTGAGTCACAAGGGAAGCCCTTTTATGCTTTTGCTGAACACCTGTCATTTATAGAGAAGAGTGGGGATGCTCTACTGAGGATGATTTCAAGACCACTCACTAATTTAGAAAGATGGAGTGATGTAAGTGAATAATGATGTCTGTTACAAGCATCGGAAGAAGAAATAGCAGTATATATATTTATGTTACCTGTAGCCTAAGTAGAATAAATAAAACAGAAAGTTTGCAAAGGATTATCATAAGATCCAATATGCATGGGACAGTATCAGTTTATCCCTGTCATAAATCACTTAATCCTTCTCAGTTATGCATGTACACTTCTTTATTTTCAAGAAGGTCCTAGTCTGGATAGTAAGTGATCTACAGTCACTCAGGAAAGATTCTTGCATGATTATTATTAGTTCATTTGTTAACTCAAGAAATATTCCTAAATCTGTTCTGTTGGGCCCTCATCACTCATTATTAGCCACTATCTTCTTTTGGGGGACCAGGGTTTTCCCAGTATTCTGCTCAAAATATCTCAATACTATACAGCCTTCTTCCCTTGTAGTTCAGCAGGTAAAGAATTCACCTGTAATGCGGGAGACCTGGGTTTGATCCCTGGGTTGGGAAGATCCCCTGCAGAAGGGAAAGGCTACCCACTCCAGTATTCAGGCCTAGAGAATTCCATGGACTGTATAGTCCATGGAGTCACAAAGAGTCGGACACAGTTGGTTGACTTTCACCTTTTTTTCACTAAGCATAATTCCATACTTCCTATCTAAAGCACTCTAGGATATATTCTGGAACACAGCCATGAGATCACATTCCTTAGCCACTCCTGTATCTGACAATTCTCTCTTTCTTCCTCCCCAAAATAACTCCTGAAAAAAAATCTCTCTTCTAAATGGAGCTCCTTCTTTATTTCTGCCATACTGTCTATGTCAAATAATGTCAATTTCCAAAAGCCTAGATCAAAGACTAAGAATGTATGTATCAGATTTTTCTGCTGCAGATTCCTGGGAGTTTAAAATCTTGGATTCTGTCTGGATTTTTCATTTGGCTTTCCAAGGGCAGAGCTGGGGTTCTCTAACACAAACACCTATCACAACTGAGGTTCCTAGCTAGGTATGCCCTCATGGAAATACTGGTCGATTTCCATGCTGTCAGCAGACTTTGAGAGAAGCCAGATTTCTCAACCTCAGCAATATTAACATTTTGGGCTGGATAACTCTTTGTTTGTTGTCTGTGCATTTTTGGTTAGTTAGCAGCATCCTTGGCTCAACCCACCAAATGCTAGTAGCACTCTCTCATCCCCAATTGTGAAAACAGAACTTTCTCCAGATGTTGCCAAACATCCCCTGGAGATGAGACAAAATTGTTGCCTGTTGAGAGATATTGGGATAGGCATTCTGAAGATCAAGACAAATAAACTACTCTTATGAACAAGTCATGTGAGCAAGTGTATTACAAAACTCTAAGTGCTCTGTTAAGGTTTGGCAAAAGTGCTGTCAGAGCCAAAGAAGGAGGGATTGTTTCTTCTAGGACAGTCAGAGCTTTACAGAGGATGTGCCTTTGGGGCTTCAGGTGATCATTTGATATTCCCCAGGTGGGAAAGAAGGGGAGGACCTCCCAAGCCAAGGGGCTGTGATGTGAAGGTGAACAGCATATTTGAAACAGAGTAAGAAATTTAAAGGGAATGGGGTAATGGGTACACTAGGGAGAGAGTTAGGGATTGAGGGATAGGACGGGGACCTAGATTTAAGTCCACTTTGGAAAACTGCTGGAATATGAATCTGGACTTCGTTAACTGGGCAGCAGGGAATTACAAAAAGGCTAATAAAAGTGATACAGGCAGATGTGGGCTTTAGAGAGATCACATGGGTGTTGGTGAGAGTTGGGGCATCAGGGTAAATGACACTGTCTTTGGAATCAGGCTGCCTTGGGCTGGGATCTTGCTTCACCATCGAATAGCATGTGGGACCCTGGGCAAAGCATGTTTCTTCCCTAAACCCCCACTTCGTCCTCTGCAAAATGAAGATGATAATCCTGCCTACCCCACTGGCTTGTTGTGAGGATTAAAGAAGTTAATTCATGTAATGTGCTTAAAGTGTCTGGATGAAGTTGAAACTCATTAAATAATTGTTCTAGATTCCCAGGAAGGGTGGGGGTTTGAGACTGAAGGCAGGGAGACCAGTTTAGAAGAAGGAATGAGATGACTGGGACATGAGCTAGCACAATGATGGGGTGATGGAGAAGAGCTGCAGTAGCTCCTACCTGAACTAAGTGGACTCAAGAAACTGACATTCTCCAGGGACCCAGCAACAAGACATTCAAATCTCCAAACAGATGCCCTATTCCTGGGGTTCCTACCATGTCCAGGTCTGGACAGTCCCATGCTGAAATTTTCCACCACATTGCCCCTGATAGCGTGAGCCTGAGATCTGAGATAGAAAGAGTTAATTCAATGAGGATTCACAGTTGAAGGGTAGATCTTCATTTCATTCTGCTTTGTCTGTATTTTCCTGTTCTCTTCTGCAGCCTGCCTTCTGTTCTGAGGAAGAAGGGCTGCAAATGACCTGCTTCAGGACCAAATAACAATTTAATAGAGTGGAGATTCATTAAGACAGTGCTGATGGCGACTGTAGTCTCTGGAATGGAGAAACAGCCCAGAGGACATAGATTCCCTACCAGTTTTCTGACCTCAATTTACAAGGCACAATTAAGTTCTGGAAACCTCAGAACAGAATGAAATAATGAAACTACTGGCTTTTAATCACTAGTAGAATCATGAGGAGTTAGTAGACCTCTAACATTATTCAGTTCTCTCTTTTAAAGGAAAGTTTCTGTATCAGTGACACATAACCTGATGCGATTGCTATTTTTCCTTTCATTCTCAGAATGTATTCATCCAAATATATATTTTTAAAAACAAAACTATGTACCATGATAGTGCCAGGTATTGGAAAAACAGTGATAAACAATGCCAACCTAACCCTTGTTCTTGTGGAGATTACCTTCAGGGAGAGCCAAACAACAACAAAAAAAAAACTGCTAAAAAAGTATGGCAATTACTAGAAAAGGAAATGAACCAACTGGTCTTTATGTGGCTAAAGGACATGGATCCCAATTTTAAACGTGATTCTCAGGTTTGTTTTTTTTTTTCTTTCAGATCATAATTGTTATGAAGCAGACAGACAATTTTATGCCTACCTCTGGCAGCTTGGGGAATTGACTTAAATTGATTGAGTCATGGGTTAATAACTCAGAGTTATTATCACTTTCTTACATATCGAGGAAATCAGTGTTGAATGGCAGAATAGAGAAACATTATTTGTTTTAGTTTTTTCATAGTTAGGTGAGGTTTGGTTTCTTAGAGTATTTTGGAAAAACTTCAGCAATGATGTTAAGGTAGGGGTTAGGAGTGTGGTCCCTGAAGTCAGATACTTGGGTCAAAATTTAGGCCTGCTACTTATTAGCTAAATGACTTTGGCAGGCTCATTCACCTTACCAGGTCTCAGTTTGTAAAGTGGGATAATAACCAACTTCTCAGAGATGTTGGGAGAATTGAATGAGATGATGCATATGAAGGCTTAGCAAAGTGTCTGACACATATGGCATATTTCTAAAATAATATAACAGAGAAAGGAGGTGTGCTATATTGCCAGGTGGGGTGGAAATTACTGAACTGGTCTCTGAGCAGCAGCAACCAGCAGCAAGGAAGAGTATGTTCAAAGGCAGCTTTGCCTGCTCCTAGCAATGATTCCATTCCCCTCTCTCAACCCCAACTTCCTCCTCTGCAAAATAGGAATAATAATGACCATCTTTTGAGGCTGCAGTGAGGATATGAAGCAATGTATTTAAAACATCTAGAATGGAGGCCAGTACATATCAGTCCTCAGTACAACGTAAGGATCACCATCATCACCATCACATCATCATCACCATTAGTGCCATCATCACCATCATCATCACCACTATCATCACCATCATCGTCACCACCTTCATCACCACCATCATCCTTCATCATCACTATCATCATCATCACCACCATTATTAGAGACAGTTGGTTGTTTTGCTGCTTAGCATGCTTTTTCCCTTCCCATCTGCCTTAGGTTATATTGCCTAGAAGCACAATTTGCAACAGGATATTTTTGTGTGTGTGCAAATAGTTTATTGACAGACTGCTCTCAAGACAAACAAGTATCACGGAATCAGGAGAGAGTGGGAGAGGAAAGATGCAAAGAAGTGATTTGGGGTGATGTCCAGCTTTGGTCAGATCCTGCAGGGAGTTCTAGTGCACTGTAACACAGAGTTTATCTATCCAGAGGTCAGAGAACTGGGCTTTATACTGCCATGTCAGTCAGTCATTGGTTGCTTGCCTGCCCCCAGAAGGACCTAATTTCCCAGACACACCTGATGAGAAGGCTCCTATCAATAGCAAGGCAATCCCCCAGGGAAGGATGCAAGATAAACTGTCAGCACCCAGCATCACAGCAGCTGGGAGATGAATGCAGAGACTTTGTATTGAGGCTGGGATACCAGTAGCATCCACTGTACCTTTCCGAAGCACTTTGATTTCCTCTGGAAGCCCCCTCCCCTACTCTCAATCTTATCCAACTCCAAGGGGAGACTTGTGACCTGAGACTTGGCCAAAGAGACTATGAGATTTGCCTGCCCACAGTGATTGGTTCAGGGGTGATCATGTGATCTCATGAAAGCCAATTAAACTCAAGGAAACTTTTGCTAGGAATGCTGGGAGAGAGTTACATGGTCTTTCCCACAGATAATGCTAACAATTATGGCATCACAAGCTAGACCAGTCAGGGGCCAAACTTGGGGTCTGAGAATGAAGATAGTTCAGTGGATGATAGTCAAATGACAGAGAGAAACAAGGTCCCTGGATCAAAACATGCTTGAAGTTTACTCTCCCCTTGCATCTTCACATTACATAAGCCGTTTCTCCCACTTTTGCTTGTTTCTCTGAGCTGGAAATTCTGGATACCTGTAATAGTGAGTCCTGACTGATATCATTGCTATAATGGCCCCAGGAGCGCTATGTAAATGAGAAGCAGTCAATCAACTTACAGGATTATTGTTGCTATGTAAATAAAGTTCCTTTTGACTGAGTGAACAGAGCCTTCCAAGCCAGGGCAGTTTTCCAAATTAGATTTTTCATTGTCTCAGCCAGAAAAGAGGCACATTAGGCTACTCAGAGGGCACCAAGGCTGCCCATATCTCTGAGAATGAGACTTTCCTGCCAGCTTTCCCTAATTACTGAGGGCCAGGTGCTGGCAAAGTGACTTTCAAACAAAGTGGCCATCATAAGGCTGACAGCTTAAACCAAGCCAGAGGAAGGCATAGATTTACTTTAGAAGGAAAGGTAGACAAAAGTAGAGGGCAGGCAAATGGATGATGTCAATGGGCATTTTTAAGAGATAGATTGAGTCATGTTCAAAATGGTAAGAATTTATTTGAGCAAAAATCTATTTGAATCTGCCAGTGCCAAATAGGAAGTGGTTAGGAGTAGCCCAACACAGGAGCTTGGGGAAAGATGTTTATAGAGAAAGGTTGAAAGTAATGTGAGGGAATGGTTTGATCAGCTATAGCTTAAGTGGTTGCCTTATGGGGAGAAACCTAGTTGGCTATTTGTGGCTGGTTGTCTTTAGGTATCAATTGTTTAACCTTGAGAGATTTCAGGCTTAGATTTTGGTTTGCTTATGTCAGCTGCGTGCTCAGTTGCTAAGTCGTGCCTAACTCTTTGTGACCCCATCCATGGACCGTAGCCCACCAGGTTCTTCTGTCCGTGGGATTTTCCAGGCAAGAATACTGGAGTGGGTTGTCATTTCCTTCTCCAGGGAATCTTCCTGACCCAGGGATCCCTGGGTCTCCTACGTCTCCTGCATTGGCAGGTGGAGTCTTTACCACTGAGCCACCTGAAGCTATTAAGATATTAAAGTCAACTTAGTCTATTGACCTTCTTGTTTAGTTAATTTAAAAACATGGACAGAAGCAGTTCACTAACAACAAGCAAAACCCCTTTAAATCCACACAGACACCTACTAATAAGGCAAAACACATTAACCTTTACTCACAGTTATTTGCATTTTTAAAAGTTTATTATCTTTTCATTTCCATTTCTTACTGTTTTTTTTTAAAAAAAAACTTTTTCTATACTATTACATTGTGCCCTTGGATTGCCTGCTGACCTCATTTCATAAGATCTCAACACTTGATGCAGTCAGAAAAAGAACTCTTAAAAAATTTGTGGGGGAAAATAAAGAGGTTTTAAGAACCATCAAACCATTTCCATTAGACTGAGCTTGGTTTCTAGCCTTTCTGTACAACAAGAATATATTTTCTATGAATCAGATTTGGAAACCATAATGTCTTGTCTTTTCATTGGAGGATTTTTCCAGCTTAAGGTGGGGAGGGCTCTGGCAATTCTGGAGTGTTTAGAAGAATGAGCAGTCTACAGCCACAAGGGGAAGACTGAGGATAGCCATCCAGAACCAGTGAAGTGACACATAAGGGCAATGCCAGGAGAGAAAAATGAACTTGTGGATGAGCCAGTATAGAGAGAAAGGGAAGAAAGAAAACAGTGTGGAAATAAGTTCCAGTAATATGTCACCTACCTGCCCAGCTGACTGTGGCTAACTGGCCAACTGTGCTTGGCATTTAGTGTCCCTGACTGGCTTGGTGTGGCCAAGATATATTTTCCTCAAGCAGCATTTTTCAAAGTGCAATTCGGGGCCCACCTTCACCAGCATGTCCTGGGAGGTGTGTTGAAAAGCTGATTCTTGTATTTCACCTACTGCTACTTAAACATTTCTGGGCATGGAGCTGGGTGGCTGCCTTTTTTTTTTTTTTTTACAGCTTTACTGAGGTATGATTGACTTACAATAACTTCACACATTAGAAAGTGAAAGTGAAAGTGAAGTCGCTCAGTTGTGTCCAATTCTTTGCGACCCTATGGACTATATAGCCCACCATGCTCCTCCATCCATGGGATTTTCCAGGCAAGAATACTGGAGTGGGTTGCCATTTCCTTCTCTAGAGGATCTTACTGACCCAGGGATCAAACCCAGGTCTCCCGTATTGTAGGCAGATGCTTTACCATCTGAGCCACCAGGGAAACAATAGCTTCACACATTAAGGTATACAATTTGATGAGTTTGGACATTATGATGTGTTTGTGAAGTCATCACCACAATCAAGATCATGAATATATCACCTCCTCAAGTTTCCTGGAGTCCTTTTGTAATGCATTCATCTCTGTTCCTTCTCCATCCTCCTATCTCAGATTGCCATGGATCTACGGTCTCTGTAGATCAGTTTATAATTTTCTAGAATTTCATATAAACGGATTCATAGATTACACACTCTTTTTGTTTGGTGACTTTCACTCATTTATTCTATCCATCTAATGAGAGACTGCTCAGATGCTTCTATTTTTTGACTATTACATGTAAAGTTGCTTTGACCATATGTCTACAAGTCTTTGTATGGACCTAGGTCTCAATTGCCCCTTGGTTCATACCTAAGAACAGAATGATTGGATCATAGTTTAGTCAAATGTTTAAATTTTTAAAAAATTTGCAAGCATGTATATGTCCCACAGGTGCTTCCCCAGGTGGCGCTAGTTGTAAAGAACCCACCTGCCAATACAGGAGACATAAGAGATGCAGATTCAGTCCCTGGGTTGGGAAGATCCCCTGGAGGAGAACATGGCATCCCACTCCAACATTCTTGCCCATGAACAGAGGAGTGTGATGGGCTACAGTCCATATCGTCGTGATGAGTCAGACACAATTGAAGCAACTTAGCATGCACACACGCATATGTCCCAGAGTGCGTGTAACTTTTCCAGAGAGTTTTTGTAGAATTGGTATTGTTTATTTCTTCAATGTTTGCTTGAATTCACAAATGAATTCATCTAGGCAAGGAGGTTTCTTGGTGGTAAGGTGTTTTAAACTCTAAATTTAATTTCTTCAGTAGATATAGGACTATCAGATATTCTATTTCTTTTCAAATGAGTTTTGATAGTTTGTGGTTTTTAAGGTGTTTGCCCATTTCATCAACAAGTCGCTGATTATAACGGCATATTGGTATTCATAATATTTCCTTATTAGGCCTTTAATGTTTGTAAGATCAATAGTGATGTCTCCCCTCTCATTTTGGATATTGGTGATTGACATCGTTTTTCATCCTGATCAATTTGAGTAGAAGTATATTAATTTGATTAATCTCTTCAAAAACTTGTTTTAGTTTTAATATGTATATTTTCTATGTCACTTATGTCTATTCTTTATTACATTTCTTCTTCTGGTTTCTTGGATTTAATTTGGCTTTCTTTTTATCAGTCAGTTCAGTAGCTCAGTCATGTCCAACTTTGGGACCCCATGGATGGCAGCACACTAGGCTTCCCTGTCCATCACCAACTCCCAGAGCCTGCTCAATTTCATGTCCATCGAGTCAGTGATGCAATCCAACCATCTCATCCTCTGTCATCCCCTTCTCCTGCGTTCAATCTTTCCCAGCATTAGGGTCTTTTCCAGAGTCAGTTCTTCGCATCAAGTGGCCAAAATATTGGAGTTTCAGCTTTAGCATCAGTCCTTCCAGTGTATATTCAGGACTGATCTCCTTTAGGATGGACTGGTTTGATCTCCTTGCTGTCCAAGGGACTCTCAAGAGTCTTCTCCAACACCACAGTTCAAAGGCATCAATTCTTTGGCACTCAGCTTTCTTTATGGTCCAATTCTCACATCCATACATGACTACTGGAAAAACCATAGCTTTGACTAGACAGACTTTTGTTGGTAAAGTAATGTCTCTGCTTTTTACTTATAAATATTTACGCCTACTTTCCTCTCAGGGTTACAGTTACATTATCAAAGGCATCTGAAATTGTTCCACAGCATATTTATCTTCTGGGTTTGTGTCATTCTTTTTTTTTCCTCTCAAGTTTCCATTGCTGTGTCTTCAATTCACTAATCTTTTCCTCCATAGTGTCTAATCTGTTGTTAATTTCATCTAGTGTATTTTTCACCTTATAGATTGTATTTTTCCTTTCTAGAAGTGTGATTTTGATCTTTTAAAATATCTTCTCTCCTTAACATGGTCAAGCTTTTCTCTCTTCTTGATCATATGAAATATATTAATAATAGCTGTTTTGTTTTCCTGGTCTACCTGGTTTCTCGTCACTGTCATTTCTGGGTGTTTTTCCGCTGATTAATTATTCTCCTCATTTTTCATAAGTGTTTTCTACTCCCTTGCTTGCCTGGAAATTTTTATTATTATCGGCCATTTTGAATTTTACCTTGTTGGAAGCTGAGTAGTTTTGTAATCTTATAAATATTTTGGGATTTTGTTGTGGGACATAGTTAAGTTTGTTGCTTTCTAGGCTTGCTTTTTAAGTTTTGGTAAGCAGATCCTTTAGTTCAGGGCTTACATTTCCAAACTAATAAGATGACTCATTTTTCAGAATTTTCATTTTTCGTGAATTATAAGGTTTTTCTCTCCAGCTAGTAAAAACATAAGCTATTCCTGAACTTTCATCATATTTGGGGATTGTCCAGGCTCCAGTATTTGACAAGGCTCCAGTATACTTTTAGGGGCACAATGCAAGTTGTGAATTTTGTCCTAGGCAATTTGAGGGTGCTAATAGAAACCAGCAGTGAATGGGATAACAAGATTAGTCATGAAATAGGTATTTACACACTCATGGCTCTTTTCTGACCTGAGGAACCTCAAGTTATTTTTTTATTCTTTAATCAGAGGGGTAAGAAGGGAAGGGGATTATATGCCATGTTGTTTCAAATAGGCTTCTTCTGTTTTAAGCCAGATTATTGTATAGACTTCATGAGTAAGCACATAAGGTGGCCTAGATAATGTTGGAGTAAGTTATTCTTATTGTTCAAGCCACTATCCCTCCTATTAAGCTCTTAAAACTCTGTTTAGATATTCTGGAAGTCTGGGTTTACTGGACACTCAGATGCCAGTGGGAAGAGAAGACTCAGAAATACCACTTTAATACATAAGATATCTAGCTGATGCACAGAAAAACTCCTGATTATCTGGTTGACAATGAGGGCAACCTCTAGGGAAATGACTTTAGCCTGCTCCTGCTTAACTTAAAATTGAACCACATGTCAGTCAGACCAGAGGATCACTTACAGTCCCTGATTTAGCCATCAAATTCTGAGATCATTCCAAATAGTAATTCTGTTTCCATTATCCTACTGTTTCTACAGATTTTAATCTACATAAAAACAACAGCTGATACGGAATTATGTCTTGTCAACTTTGAGTATTAACATTAAAATAATTATTGGCATTTTATTTGTAATTTAGTAAAATTTTATTCTGCTAGAATATATATGCTCTACAAAGGTAGGAATTTTGCCTGTTTTTCCTACTGCTATAACATCAGCAGCTAAGGTATTGCCTGGCATGTAGTAGATGATAAATTAATTTTTATTGAATGGCTTAATTTTAATGGCTACATAATAATTCATGTTTATCATTGTAAATCAAACTATACAAAGAAACATATAGGACATTCAATGATTAACCTCCTTGTACTCCACGCTCCTCTCCCCACAAATTAGATGAGCAGTATTTACTTTTGGTATTATATATGTATTTTTCATTTTTCACAAGACTCAGACAAAGCTATGGAAAATTATACACATTCATATTGTTTATTCTCTTATTTTTCTGCTTGTTGTTTTTCTTCATTTCCCCCTCTCTTTCTTGCATTTCTACTTAATATACAATGATACAGTGATGTCCTATTAAGCTGGTGGGTCTCATTCTAATTGCACATTAAAATCACTGTTGAAGGTTTAAAACAATTCCAAAGACTAGACTCATCTAAGACCAACTGAATCACTTTGGCCAGTAGCATTTTTTAAAAGTTCTCTAGATGATTCTAATGTGCAGTCAGGGTTGAAAGCTCTCATCTACCTTAATACATATAAATGTAACTCATCCATTTTAATCATTACATAATATTTCATAGTAGGGTGCATCAAAATCTGTTCGTCTGCTTTTCCATTCATGTTCATTAGGTTGTTCCTGATTTCTTTCCCTTATTCTCCATTGTTTGGTGCAGAAACTGTCAGTATTACAGTATTCTCTCCATGGGTTATATCTTTTATCATTTGGGCAAATTCATGCTTTTGGTCTTTATTTGTGTTCTATCTGTTGATACCAGTACCGCTCATGCTTTCCATTGTTGTTTTTGCATTTGCCTACTGTACCTTTGTTGTTGTTGTGGTTTAGTCAATAAGTTGTGTCTAACTCTTTTGCAACCCCGTGGACTATGCATAGCCCGCTAGACTCCTCTGTCCATGGGATTTCCCAGGCAAGAATATTGCACTGGTTGCCACTTCCTTCCCCAGGGCATCTTCGTGAACCAGGGATGGAACCTGTATCTCCTGCATTGGCAGGCAGATTCTTTACCACTGAGCCACCAGGGAAGTCCACTGTACCTTTACTTGTAGATATATTCACAAACTTTTGTTGTCCCTTGTTTTAGGCATAAACAGCATATAGCTGGAATTAAACCAAAATTCTTATGTGAAATCCTTTGCATTTTTATGAGGATATTAGCATCTTAAATAAGAATCCAAAAAGACTGTAAAATCTTCAGGCCTCAAATTGATGGGCATCATAGTGGAGTTCAGACCCCTGGCCATCCTGACAGAGGATGAGCAGGATGACTGTTCTGGCCTCACCTCTCCAACCTTTTCAGTCCCTGTGTATGCAGCAGTCACATGAGGAGCTTCTCATTGCAAACACAAATTCCACATGTAAACTGTTTCTTTCTTAATTTTATCACTCTTCCCTCTTAATTTTCAAGAGGCTTAAGTTATTAGCACTTGTCTCAACAGTGCAGGCTCGCCTGGTATCTCTGAGGATGTGTTGTTGATAACTTCCCAAATGATGTCACCCCAGAAAGCACAGCTCCAAAGTACCCTTTCCATTGTGGGCATTGTTCACAAAGTGCCTGAATAATTCAGTGACCTACAGCCTGGATGCATTTATAGAAGTGCAAATTGAAAAGTAAATCAGAAACTTCATTTCCATGTCTGGGACTCTCAAAACTCTGTATATTCCCTGTGTACCAACACATCTTATCAGTGGGGGTGGGGAGAGGCAGAAATAGTCTCCTGTGGGAGCTGAAAGATCCAGTTCCTTCCAGGAGCTCTTTTTTCTCATATCCTCAGCAGCAAATTAAGGAATTTGGTGGGGGGTGGGTGGGGGAGTTCACTTGAAGAACTGATGCTGAAACTCCAATACTTTGGCCATCTGGTGTGAAGAGCCGACTCATTGGAAAAGACACTGATGCTTGGAAAGATTAAGGGCAGGAGGAGAAGGGGATGACAGGATGAGATGGTTAGATAGCATCACCAACTCAATGGACATGAGTCTGAGCAAACTCTGGGAGATAGTGAAGGACAGGGAAGCCTGGCGTGCTGTAGTTCATGGAGTTGCAAAGAGTTGGACACTACTTAGCAAATGAGCAATAACAACATGACTCCCTGCCTCCCTTTTCAGGAGCTTTCCACAGTAACACGTATTAAACACGTACTCAGTGCCAGGCACTGTGATAAGCATCTGAATAGATTATTTTAGTTAACTATCCCCACTACTCGATGAGGTAAGCGCTGCTAGTTTCCCATTCTTCAGATGAGATAACTGAGGCTCAGAGAAATGATGTCACTTGCTCAAGGTCACCCAGTAAGTTAGACAGGGAATATGGATTTGAGCCCCAGTCTGTATGTTGTCAGAGTTATGACTTTATCCCCTATGATAACATGATTGAATCTAGAATGAAGGACTCATCACGCTCGGGGTCCTGCCAATCTCTCTGACGTAATCTGTCTCATCTGGGCCCCTGGCCTCCTCACCGCCCATACTCCAGCCATACCTGCATGCATGCATACTTAGTTGATTCAGTTGTGTCCAACTCTTTATGACTTCATGGACTGTAGCATCCAGGCTCCTCTGTGTATGAGATTCTCTGGGCAAGAATACTGGAGTGGGTTGCTGTGCCCTCCTCCAGGGGATCTTCCTGACTCAGGGACTGAACTCGTGTCTCCTGCATTGCAGGTGGATTCTTTACCACTGAGCTGCTGAGGAAGCCCCTAGCCATACCTAAGCCATCCCCTTAATGTGCTTCATTGTCTTCCCCCTCCATGCCTTTGCTTCCCCTGTACCCCCTGAGTGGGGTTGACCCCTGGATTCCATGCACAGTTCTATCAGAGCTCTCCTATACTTTATAGCATCCCATGCCTTCTCATCTCCCTACTCCCAGCCCCCAAAAGTGTGAGCTCCCCGTGGGCAGGGACTGTGTCTCACTCACCACTGTATCTGATCACCTAGCACAGTGCCTGGCACACAGCAGATGCTCAATAATAAATTGGATGTTCCTAATCCCCCCCAAACTTTTTTCTCCCCACTGTGAAAGAAGTCAAGCCCTTTTGACCTGTCATTTCATTCCTCTTCAGACAAGTGGGAGGCACATTTATTTCTATCACCTTATTTGTTTCCCTTTATTGGTTGTTGGTCTTGAACACTTGGTCTAGAAGTGGAAAAAGTGGAAACAGTAACAGATTTTCTTTTCTTGGGCTCCAAAATCACCGAGGACAGTGACTGCAGCCATGAAATTAAAAGATGCTTGCTCCTTGGAAGAAAAGTTGTGACAAATCTAGGTAGCATATTAAAAAGCAGAGACATCACTTTGCCAACAAAGGTCCATATAGTCAAAACTACCATTTTTCCAATAGTCATGTATAGGTGTAAGAGTTGTATCATAATGAAGGCCGAGCACTAAAGAACTGATGCTTTTGAACTGTGGTGTTGGAGAAGACTTGTAAGTCCCTTGGACTATAAGGACCTTCAACCAGTCAATCCTGAATATTCATTGGAAAGACTGACGCTGAAGCTGGAGCTCCAATACTTTGGCCACCTGATGTGAACAGCCAACTCTTTGGAAAAGACCCTGATGCTGGGAAAGATTGAGGGCAGGATGAGAAAGGGATGACAGAGGATGAGATGGTTGGATGACATCATCAACTCAATGGACATGAGTTGGAGCAAACTCAGGGAGATAGTGAAGGACTGGGAAGCCTATTGTGCTGCAGTCCATGGGGTTGCAAAGAGTCAGGCATGAATGAGTGACTGAACAACAACAACAACCCTTCTAAAATGTAAAAAAAAAAAAAAAAGTCTCCATGGTCCAATCACAACTGTTTGGTGTGATCTGGCTTGATTTTGCAGTTTTCCACCTTTGGCATGGATTTTCAGACAGGGCTAAGCAGAGAAACCTATCTGGATTTGAATTCCCACTCTATCATGTTTGAATCAGGCAGCTCTGATTTGCTGGACTTGAATCACACACCCATCCTTGGTCTGGTCGATCATCTCCAAACCATGCAAAATCAAAACCGGGGAGAGAGTGGTTCTTCCCTAGAGGAAGAAGAGAGAATAAATGCTGGTGAGCACAATGGTGTCTGCTCCAGAGGCTACAACTGAATGATTTGGGTCTACAAATGCTCCCGCCTAATGGCTCAGCTGGTATAGAATCCGCCTGCATTGTGGGAGACCTCAATTTGATCCCTTGGTTGGGAAGATCCCCTGGAAAAGGGAATGGCTACCCACTCCACTATTCTTGCCTGGAGAATTCCATGAACAGAGGAGCCTGGCGGGCTATAGTCCATGGCGTCGCAAAGAGTCAGACACAACTGAGCGACTTCCACTTTCACTAATCTTGCCATAGGGAGCCCCTACATCTCTCCATTCCCAAAGACAGAGCAGGCTGCAGAGGGGGAGGCCCTAGCTGCATACCTCCCACCATGCAGTAAGCCCAGGGCTGCTTTGGCCCAAGGCTAATGAGGCAGAGGGGTATTTGCAAAGCCCTCTCCAGAGAATTTGCAAAACATAGAAGAAATTGAATAGTATCATCAAGTTATCATGCTGCACCCTGGATTCTAAAATGAGCTTCCTCTCTTTGATCTTGTTCTAATGGAGAATGCCCATGGCATTCGCTGTGACCTAAATCCCTCACAAGATAGCTGGAGAGGAAAACTGCACCAGAAGAGAACTGTGGCCTGGAATATCAGTGAAAGGGGCCAATTAGCCCTGCTCCCTGAGATCCTATCACCCGGCCTGCATATTCATGGGATTCGCATACAGAAGAGCCAGCAGCTGCTGATAAAAATGGTTCACTTTGTTGTGGGGAAGTCTGGGGAGACCTCCTGAAGCTGCTCATTGGTGAAATGTCCTCTTCAGGGGTTGTTCTGTTCCCACTCAATGTGGTCCTTTGGAATAATAAAAAATCTGGATCTTCCAGCTTCAGGGAGCAAATGCTTGCCTTCCAGCTGGGTTGTGTTGGGTAGGGGGTGGTTAAAATCCTGGATATAAATTGTTGACTCTTTGCAATCCCATGGACCACAGCACACCAGGCTTCCCTGTCCCCCACCATCTCCTGGAGCTTACTCAGACTCAAGTCCATTGAGTCGGTGATGCCATCCAACCATCTCATCCTCTGTCATCCCCTTCTTCTTCCTTCATTCTTTCCCAGCATTGTGTATATCCTGATGCTGAGATATAAATTCAGAGGGATAAATCCTTAGTTTACCTGCTGCAGAACTGTCCTAAATGACCCCCCCACACACACCTTTTAAAGGATGAGAGTAGGGGTGAGTTAGAGACAGGTGTCTGTGGAAATTTGACTTGGAAGAATGCCGGAGACTTGGTAATTCCTATCTGGGATGGTCTGGGGCAGTGCTTCTCAGACTTTACTAATAGACACACAAACATTTGAGTCTTTTGATAGTATTTCAGATCCTGCCTTTCTAGATCTAGGATGGAGTTGAGATTCTGCATTTCCTGCAAGCTCCTAGATGGGCCATGCTTCTCCTGGTCCATGGGCCACTCTTTAAGAGTATAAAGAGATGGCTCCAAAACTTGGTTGCATATTAGAATTGCTCGGAGAGCTTTTAAAAATCAGGGTGCCAGGCTACACCCCTGACCAGTTAGATCAGAATCTCAGAGTGACACCTAGGAATCAGTATTTTTAAATTTTTTATAGCCGATAAGGGCTTCCTATGTGGCGCTAGTGGTCAAGAACCTGCCTGCCAAGCAGGAGACATAAGAGACACTGTTGCTATCTCCAGGGGTCAGGAAGATCCCCTGGAGGAGGTTATGGCAACCCATTTCAGTATTCTTGCCTGGAGAATCCCATCAACAGAGGAGTCTGGTGGGCTACAGTCCATGGGGGTCATACAGAGTCGGATATGACTGAAGCGACTCTAGTGTGCATACACTCATAGGCGATTCACAATGTTGTGAAAGTTTCAGGTGAACAATGAAGGGACTCAGCCTATACATACCCGTACATGTATCCATTCTCCCCCAAACTCCCCTCTACTCCCCTCTTATCCAGGCTGCCACATAATATTGAGCAGAATTACTTGTGTTATACAGTAGGTCCTTGCTGGTCATCCATTTAAAATAAAGCAGTGTACATGTCCATCCCAAACTCGCTAACTATACCTTCCTCCTATCCTCCCCCCAACCCCAGGCAATCACAAGTTCGTTTTCTAAGTCTCTTTCTGTTTTGTAAGTTAATTTTTATCATTTATTTTTAGATTAGGAATCAATATTTTTGTAAAGCCTCCCGTGTAATTCCTACATTCAGCTTGAGAATCAATGGTATAGTGGTTCACAACCTTGGCTACTGCACCTTACAATCGCCTTGGGAGTCTAAAAGGTATCCAGGCTCAGCCCCATCTCATGGTGAATCTCTTGTGAGGTGTGTACGGTAGGGATGGACCTGAGCATTCTTATGTTTTAAAAGTTTCAGAGCTGATTATTTGCAGCCAAGTTTGATGATCAGAGATGTAGAAGGAATCAGCCTCTGTAGTTCTTTCCCATCCTGAGATCCTGTGAATTACTTTTGATATTGTTATCATGAGGGAGCTTATTATCAGCTTTGGACTCAGATTTATATCTCTTAAGGCAACCATAGGTACATTGCTGTACAGCAGGCCCCTTATTCACCTTGCTTAACTGAAGCTTTATGTCCATTGATTTGTAACTTCCTCCCTCTGCCCTCCCTCCAGCTCCTGACAACCGTTATTCTTTTTGATTCTATGAATTTGACTATGTTAGATATCTCAATAAGGAGAATCATGTGGTATTTGTCCATCTATGACTTATATCACTTGGCAAATGTCCTCAGGTTTCATCCATCTTGTAGCATATTGCAGGGTCTCCTTTTTAGGTCTGCATAGTATTCCATTGTGTGTATACAACACATTTTCTCTATTGATTTATCTGCTGATGGGCATTTAAGTTGTTTCCACATCATGGCTGCTGTGACTAGTGCTGCGATAATCATAGGAATGTTAAGATCTCTTAAAGAAGCTGATTTCAATTCTTTTGGATAAATACCCAATAGTGGGATGGTTAGACCTAGGATAGTTTCAATTTTTGACTTATGCCCTTCTATTCTTTTTAAAATAGTTTTATTGCATCTCTGTCTATATATTTTTTTGTTTCTTTGTTTCTTGGCCATGCTAATCAGCATCACAAGGTCTTAATTCCAAGACCAGGGATCAAACCTTCACCCCTGCAGTGGAAGCATGAGGTCTTATCACTGGACCACCAGGGGCGTCCCTCTTCTAGTCCATCTTATTTTACAAGTTTGGAGTGTTCAACACCACATTCTCCCTTGTTTTAAAATATCACTTCCCCATATTGTATCTTTTTCTATAAGACATTTCTTAATGACTGCACATTACTATCGGAGAAGGCAATGGCACCCCACTCCAGTACTCTAGCCTGAAAGATCTCATGGACGGAGGAGCCTGGTAGGTTGCAGTCCATGGGGTCGCTAAGACTGAGCGACTTCACTTTCACTTTTACTTTCATGCATTGGGGAAGAAAATGGCAAACCACTCCAGTGTTCTTGCCTGGAGAATCCCAGGGACGGTGGAGCCTGGTGGGCTGCTGTCTATGGGGTCGCACAGAGTCGGACACGACTGAAGCGACTTAGCAGCAGCAGCAGCACATTACTATCATGATTCATTTAACCATTCTTCAACTCTTGATAAATACTTAGATTGCTCCTAAGTGAAAGTGAAAATGAAGTCGCCCAGTCGTGTCCGACTCTTTGGGATCCCATGGACTGTAGCCTACCAGGCTTCTCCGTCCACGGGATTTTTCAGGCAAGGATACGGGAGTGGGTTGCCATTTCCTTCTCCAGGAGATTTTCCCGACCCACAAATTAAACCCAGGTCTCCCTCATTGTAGGCAGACGCTTTACCATCTGAGCCACCAGGGAACTAGATTGCTCCTAACTTAAATATAATTTCTTTAATAAAATGTCTTGGATATGAAACTGTAGGCTGAGACAGGAATGTTTCTTTAGGAGAATGGATTCATACTGTCAAAGTAGGGCTTCAAATTTGTAAGTCATTGTTTAATAACCAGTGCCTTGCATGCAGTAAGCATCTAATTGTTGAATGAAAGAGTAAATAAATAAACTGAGTCCTTGCATCTCCAACATTCAGCAGGGTGCCTGGCCCATAGGACTCATTCAACAAATGTTCCTAGAATGCATGAATGAGTAAACTTCGTATAAAACATTAAAAAAAAATAGCTATCCATGGCTAGGATGTGTCAGAAGACTGATTAGAATATAATTTACTTTTGTTCTTCACAAGCAGTCAAGCCCAATTACCTATAAATGCTTCCCAAAGTGAAGGCTAACATCATAATTTGCTCTTAGTAAGGTATCAGAAAATTAATTGTTCCATTTCTCAAAGACCTTTACTGTGACATATATATATATATATATATATATATATATATATATATCCCTCCACAGTAGCAATTATCTATAATTACTAATGAAAACAGGTGTCTTCAAAGCCTTTTCAAATTGAGACATGAATGGTTCATTATCGTAGCAGGGCAACTACCAATATCTAATTTTCAATGAGATGTTGAAATCAAACATAATGCGGAGGATCAGCGGCGCTTCCTGGCTGCTGTTCATTAGAAGAAATTTGGTGGAGGCAGCAGAGGTTGACAGATGTTAAAATAAGAAGCTGAGTTTCTTGGGGATGTGGAGCACTGCGTGGCTGAGAGAGGTACAAGATAGCAACATTTTTTGTACAGGGGATAAAAATCTCTTCTTCCAAAAGCTTTTTCATGGAGCAAAATTAGCTCAATTAAGCCATTGTCTCCAAGCTTACTTTCTGCATCTGTACAGTGGCCACGAGACAACCTCAGCTTATTAGGGCATAGAACCCCCTTTATAAATAAGATTTAGGACTCTTTTGGGGAAGTAACTGAGAAAATGGATGACAAGGAAACAGCAAACTGTCTGGTGTGGGCCTGGTGGTCAAGATGTGGTTCTATTCTTTTTTCTTTTAATTTATTTTTCAATCTTGTTAAAATGTATATATATAATTTTTATTTATGTATTTATTTTTGGCTGTGCTGGGTCATTGTTGCTATGCCAGCTCTTCTCTAGTTGCAGCAACTGGGTACTACTCTCTAGTTGTGCTGTGAGGACCTCTCATTGTGATGACTTCTCTTGTTGCAGAGCACGGGCTCTAGGGCATGAGGGCTTCAGTAGTTGTGGCTCATGGGCTTAGTTGCTCTTCAGCCTGTGGGATCTTGATCAGGGATCGAACCCGTGTCTCCTGCATTGGCAGGCAGATTCTTTACCACTTAGCCTCTAGAGAAGCCCTTAAATTCACTTTTAATTGGAGGATAATTGCTTTACAATGTTGTGTTGGTTTCTGCCATACAACAACAACGTGAAGCGCTATGTGTGCATGCGTGTTCATTCACTTCAGGTATGTCCCACTCTTTGTGACCCTATAGACTGTAGCCCTTCAGGCCCCTCTGTCCATGGGGTTCTACTGGAGTGGGTTGCCATGTCCTGCTCCAGGGAATCTTCCCAACCCAGGGATCGAACCCGTCTCTTATGTCTCCTGCATTGGCAGGCGGCTTCTTTACCACTAGCACCACCTGGGAATGTATACATATCATATATCCCCTCCCTCTGGAGCCTCCCTTTCCACCCCATCCCACCCCTCTAGGTTATCACAGAGCACCGTGCAGGGCTCCCTGTACTGTATAACAGCTTCCCGCTAGCTATCTGTTTTACACATGGTAGTATATACATGTCAGTGGTATTCTCTCAGTTTGTCCCACTCTCTCCTTCCTCCACTGTGTCCACAAAGTCCTTTCTCTTTGTTTCTCCTTTAAAGTTTTCTTTCATTCCCAATTTCTATCAACTTGTGGTAAGAGCGGTGGACCAGGTATAATAATAATCTAATCCCTGCAGAAATGAGAACTCTGCACTCCTGTCTCTACACTTCCTGTTGCATTGCATGCTGGCAGTTATCTCTCATGAGCATATGCATAGAGCAAGGAGTTGAAAGGAGAGAAGTTGAAAAATATCAGAACTTGGCCTGTGGCTCAAGACACAGTCTCCATGCATTGGAAGCATAGACACATTTATTTTGGTGGATTTGCCTTCCCTGCATCCTAGTTTTAGTTGGAAATAGTGAAGAGGATCAGTATTTTCTCTAATTTTGTTCTTTGGGGATATTCTTGTAATCCTGAGAACCGGATTGTGAGATCTATCCCATTGCCCATATAGCTAGCCAAATGCCGCTTGGACTTTGTGATTCCCATAGAATGCAGCCCCAGAGGCTGCTTGACTTTAAAAGCTTTCTCCAGCCTAACGTGTTGGAGGAAAACTGTAGACTACCTTTCCCCTTGGGAAATCTGCAACGGAAATTGACATATTTCCGCAAGGAGAGTCCTAGAGCAGAGAAACACAATTAACTGGGTTTATCCAGTCTTTTCTAAAACTATTTGGCCACAAAACTCCTTTTATATGGAAGAACTATTAACATCCCACTCATTTTGTGTCATGGGGAGCACATTTTAAGAAACACTGGTTTATGGTCTTTTTATCTTTGGTTTTCCTATCAACTTTTGAATTCTTTATGTGTCTCTATGAGTCTCTTCAGGAGAAACTGAGCTGTGGAGGGCAATTTTGTTTTTGCGCATCCAACAGTCTGTTGATTTCTTCTTTCTCCCCTCTAGCTAGTGACTCTGGGGAGTTTTCAGTCACAGAATCCTCCTCCTGCCTCTGACACCCACAGGGTTGCCGGGTCAAATATAAGACACCCATTGTTTATTCAGGTAAACAATGAATAGCTTTTTAGTCCGTGCTTATCTCTTTTTTTTATTTGCTGAATCAAGCAGCTCTACCGTTAGGGTGGCTGTGCACCCCCAGGCTGGCCCATCTTGGACCTGCCTTCTTCCAGTTCATAATGCCTGTTCTGGGAGGTATTATCTCACTCAAACACGTTAATCAGAGAACATCCCCTATGATTCTTCATTCTGTGCTGGAAGAAAATGACTTTGTGATGCGTGTCACAAAGCTGAAGGAAAGGTCAGTGACTAGGTCAACCATCTCCCCCTCCATGTGGAAAAAGGCTACCTGTGGAAGGTAAGGATGCAGCCACCACCTACAGAGAAATAAGCCAAGAAGGGGAGAGCCATGGAGTTCTTACGACTTTAGCGATGTCCCTGGATCCACTCCAGATTGCAACTAGTCTCCTTCAGCTTCCCAGGTACACAAGCCAGTAGAGTTAACTTTTGCTTTGTTACTGTTGGTATCTTTTCTTTTCCTAAGCTAATTTGAATTGCAACCAATACAGAGTATAATTTATTTAACGTCTTCTATACACCAGGGCTTGCACTAGGTGATTCCCTTTGCCCATCGCCTGGCATTTAGGGCCACTTGACCATGACAGTCAGATTCACCAAGCCAGTCCTTTTTCCTAATCCCAGCTTCCCACGCCTGGCTACCCCTATGTTGTTAAATTCTGAATTTGAATGGAGTCTTGAAGAATCAGCGTGCTTCAACACAAAACCCAGGCAAAAGCATCAGATACAATTTTGCTGCAAACCAGAGAGGGAATGGAAAGGAGGAGAGGTTCCTGTCCACAGTCTGCCTCTTACTTAGAGTCCTTGGCAGCAGAGCAGCTGTTGGACATCAGTTTGAGAGTGAAGTCTTGGGACTAGGGATTCCCATTAGACCTGGTGTGTCACAAGGAATGTGAGATTGAATCCTCCTCCCTCAACTTATGTAAGGAAGGCAGTCACTGAGGGGAAGAGGCTGCTGGTTCTCTCAAAGACATTCATTTGGATGACTCATGGTCTTCTAATATTCTGGGACTAATAGCTGCCAAAGACTTCACTCAACGTTGCAAATTTCAAATCCTGGCGCACATACCATATTCAAAAAGATGTTCAAAAAATAAATAACATGGAAGGAATTTGTTGTTTCTGTTCAAGGGCTGAGATAGCCCTGAAATTTCTCTGGCTTCCTCTCTCCTTTGTGTGTAAAGCTTGTGATCCAGCCACTGAGAATCACCAGAAATTCACTGGGCTCTTCATGTTCCCTCAGCACTGTGTCTCTGCACACACTGTTCCATCTTACTGGAATAGTTTCCCCATCCTGATTCTTACTGTGAAAGCCAGCTCTCTTTGGACACCTGGCTCATTCATGATCGTTTCCTTCCAGTTCTTTTTAAGTCCACATGTGATCCTTCACCTGTTTGATTTCAGTATGTCCTGAATTTACCCTTAGTATTGAACAGATGACCCTGTATTGTAATTATTGGTACGTTTCTTCACTTCAGCTCTAAATTGTGAACTCCTTTGGGGATGGAGAGTGGGAATCTTTCACCTACATATACTCAGAACTTAGTGTGGTACCTGGAAAAATAGTATTTGTGGATCAATATGCGTTTTTTAAAAATAGCAATTTCTGAAATCTCTGTTTTCGCTTTGAGGGCCTTTGTTGTCCTTTGTGTGTCAGAGTGTAGTGGAAAGCTTTTGCTTTCTGGTATTCATTCCCCTCTTTCTACTCACCTTAAATTTTGGTAGATTCTTCAGGTACTGGGAAAGCTGACATTAACCTCTGGATCATGTGACCTGGTGCAGCCAATAAGCACTATTCATCCCCTTGGCTCTGGTTGTTGGTTCAGAGGTGGACTTGTGACCTAAGCCAATCCAATCATAGTGAATCTCAGATCTTGGCTGGAAACTGTGTTGTTGTTGTTTGGTTGCCAAATTGTGTCCAGCTCTTTGCGACTCCATGAATTGCAGCACACCAGGCTCCTTCATCCTTCACTATCTTCCCGAGTTTGCTCAAACTCATATCCATTGAGTTGGTGATGCCATCCAATCATCACATCCTCTGTCACCCCCTTCTCCTCCTGCCCTCAATTTTTTAGAGCATCAGGATCTTTTCCAATGAGTCAGCTCATTGAATCAGGTGGCCAAAGTATTGGAGCTTCTGTTTCAGCATCAGTCTTTCCAATGAATATTTAGAGTTGATTTCCTTTAGGATTGACTGGTTTGATCTCCTTCTGTTCAAGGGACTCTTAAGAGTCTTCTCCAGCACCACAATTCAAAAGCATCCATTCTCCAGCACGCAACCTTCTTTATGGTCCAAGTCTCACATCTGTACATGACTATGGAAAACTCTGGGCTGACACTAACCTCTGGATCATGTGACCTGGCCCAACTAGTCAGCAGTGTCCATCCCTTTGGCTCTGATGGTTGGTTCAGGGATAGCCATGTGACCTGAGCCAGTCCAATCAGATCTTGGCTGGAAATGCTGGACCACAGAAGCTCTTTTTTCTTTTTTTAATTCTGCCTTGGGTAGATGCTAAGTCTTGAACTCCTGAAGATATTTTGCTACTGTGAGAGAAGCCATCCTTAGGACATAGCTAAGAGAACTGCAGAGAAACCAAGTTGCAAAACTAAAAACCAAATGATATTTTTAGTCTCTGGAGCAAGCCATATTGGAAATCTACCCTAACTCTGGACTTTCCTGCTGTGCAAGTCAGTAAATTCTCTGTCTTGCACATTTTAAAGCCAGCATGAGTTTAGTTTTTCATTATTTGCAACACAAAGTCCAATACTTAAGTCTTAACTGGTACTCAGAGCCTCTTTCTTCCCTGTGAACTTATTCAAGTGAGGGCTATTGCTTAAGATTAAGTCAGTCATCCCAATTGGTGTGGCTGACTTTAGCTGAAAGTATAGGCTGTGTTTGGAGCTTCTGGGAATACCCTCCACCTTTTCTGTAATCCACCCTGTCAGTGTTTATTGAACACTGCTCTGTTCCAAGCACTGGGCCAGATGCTCTGTGACATCACAATAAGAGCAAAGATCCCATCTGCAAGGTGCTGGCAGTCTAGTGAATCTGAAGGCACCCTGAGCCATGGCTTAAGAAATACATGCTTTAATTGAAACATATGCATTATCATATATAAAGCAGAGAGCCAGTGGGAATTTGCTGTATGATGCAGGGAGCTCATAGCCAGTGCTCTGTGATAACCTAAGGGGGTGGGATGGCTTAGGGGTTGGGAGGGACATTCACAAAGGAGGGGACATATGTATACCTATGGCTAATTCATGTCAGTGTATAGCAGAAACCAGCACAACATTGTAAAGCAATTGTCCTCCAATTAAAAATAAATTAAAAAGAGAAATACATGCTTGCTTTCCCCCCAATCTGCTTTGTGATCTTGTGCTGATCATCATCCTTCCCTGAACTTGAGCTTCTCATCTATAATGTGAGTGCACTCTCTAAAATCCTCTCCAGCATTAACATGCCACTCTCTAAATACATTTGATGTTGCGTCTGCTCAAAATAGAGCTTCAGGCTTATTTACCCACCCAATATTTGTTAAGAGTCTATTATGTTCTAGGTGCTGGAGACACAGCAGTGAACACAACAGACAAAAGCACCTAATCTCTTAGAGTTTACATTCTGGTGGAAGAAGCAGATAACAGAGAAACACCTAAGTGAGATACAGTTGTTGTTTAGTCACTAAGTTGTGTCCCACGCTTTGCAACCCCAAGGATTGTATTCTGCCAGGCTCCAATGTCCATGGGATTTCCGAGGCAAGAATACTGGAGTGGGTTGCCATTTCCTTCTCCAGGGGATCTTCCTGACCCAGGAATCAAACCCACATCTCCTGCTTGGCAGGCAGATTCTTTACCACTAAGCCACCTGGGAAGCCCAAGATGGAGAGTAGACCCTTATTATTCACGGAATAAGTATTTGTGAATTTGTCTACTTGCCAAAATTTCTTTCTAATCCCCACACCAATACTTAAGGCACTTTCATGGTCATTGGGTGACAAGCAGGGAGTGGTGAAAAAATTGAGTCACTTAATACGCAATTCCCAACTGAGGTCAAACAAGGTGATACCTTCTCCTAACAGCTCTCCTGTTGTAAACAAACTCCTTGTGGCACAAAACTTTTAGTGCCAAGTTTTAAATTTCTGTCTTTTTGTGAGTGATTTTAAATAGCCCAGATATATAGTTCTGAAGTGCTGTCTAGTCTTCCTAAGGGCAAGAAAGCTGTATGAGCCTTACAGAGAAAATATATACTTAATTCGGGCATGAATTATAGTGTGTGTTGGTTGTGAGTTCAATATTAATGGAACCATGTATGTTAAATAAGGTGCCTTTAAACAAAACCACAAAGAACAAGGTCATAAATTGATGGGTTGACAAAAACGGGATGACAAGAGCCTTGCAGGAAACTGAATTTTATGTTACCTCCAGGAGCAAATGGCTCAGTGTTTGCTTATTCACAGTTTACATCAACTTCATGAAACATCACTACCGCAATAATAAGGAGTGACTGGATACCATGTGAGTTTGCGGTAAGAGCTGTGAAGGAAAGCAAAGGGTGGAAGCATGAAAAAGGAGTCCATGTCTTTAAAGGGTGCCAAGAAAGTGTTTTTCAAGCAGAAAGAATGGCGAGAGTGAGAACTCTGCAGTGGAAATGTGCTCCACATGTTTGAGGGGTAGTCTGGTGGCTGGTGTGGCTGGAGAGGATTGAGACCCGAGACAGTGGAGGGAGATGGAGATGAGAAGGTAGCAGAGGCCACACCATGGAGGGCGAGAGTGAGAACTCTGCAGTGGAAATGTGCTCCACATGTTTGAGGGGTAGTCTGGTGGCTGGTGTGGCTGGAGAGGATTGAGACCCGAGACAGTGGAGGGAGATGGAGATGAGAAGGTAGCAGAGGCCACACCATGGAGGGCTCTGGGGCTATGACAAGGACTCTGACTGCCTTCTGAACCACATGGGATAGCATTGGTGGGTTTTGACAGAGAAGGGATATGATCTGAATTCATGTTTGTTTGTTTGTTTACTGCATTGCGTCTTTGTTGCAGCACTTGGGTGTCTCTTGCTGTGGTGTGAGGGTTTAGTTGCCCCGAGGTATGTGGAATCTTAGTTCCCTGACCAGGGATCGAACCCATGTCTCCTGCATTGGAAGGCGGATTCTTAACCACTGGACCACCAGGGAAGTCTCGGTCGGAGTTCATTTTAATGGGATCTGTCTGGCTGCGGCATTGAGAATAGACTGAAGCAGGTCAAAGCAAAGGACAGCAGGCCAGCCAGGAGGCAGTTACAGTGACCTGGGTGAGGGCAGACAGTGAATCTTGAATGATACACCTGCACAATCTCCATTAGCCTCCTAACAGAGCAAAGGTTGCTGGGAGTCCGAGAAGCTGGCTCTTATTGCAAAAGTCCTTGAACTTGAGCAGTAAATTATCCTCAAAGTTTCATTAGCTCACCTTGGCATGGTTCTCTCCTTGGACGCCCTGTGCCACGACTCCTCTTGAGAAGTGGCTATAAATAACCTGCGATTCTGCTCTCATCAGGGAAACAGGACCTGGAGTCGCTTTCCGGACACGTTAATAACCACCCTCTCCTCACTCCCAAATTAATCTTGTTATGAGGCTGCCTTGCCCCGGGTATCTTCTAATCATCATTTAACCCCAGGACTCAGCCATCCTACAGCACCAGGCTGTGTCTCTTCTTAGTGGCCTCAGAGGAGCACCAGGTCCATTGAAGTTCCAGCCAAGTATCTTTTCCAGACAAATCCATTGCATTGCAACAGAGAAAATGTGGTTTTGATCTAATTAACTGAATTCTTTATAGCTGCTCTGTGATAACCTGTACAGAGGAGCCTGAGGGGCTACAGTCCATGGGGTTGCAAAAGAGTCCAGCACCACTTAGGCACTATACAACAACAATGATAGCCCGTACTTTGGGGCAAATTTGGGGCACAATTAAAGATTCAAGAAGCAGGCAAGAGATTTGAATTCAACTTTTATTAACTTGGGCTTCCCTGGTGGCTTAGAGGGTAAAGAATCTGCCTGCAGTGTAGGAGATCTGGGTTCAATCCCTGGGTCGGGAAGATCCCCTGAAGAACGGAATGGCTACACACTCTCTTCTTGCCTGGAGAATCACATGAACATAGGAGCCTGGTGGGCTACAGTCCATGGAGTCAAAGAGGAGCACACGACTGAATGACTAACACTTTATTAACTCTTTAAGACCAATAGATGGGAGGAAGGAAAAGGGAACTGACATTTGTTGAGGGTGTCCTCTGAGCATTCATTTATTCCTTCAGTCAATAATTATGAACACCTACTATGTGCTAGTCATTGTTCTAGGGGCTGGGGATAGAGCAGAGAGCCAAGAGACATGTTAACCAATGAAGTGAGAAGCAGAACAAAATGATGCACTAATTCAGAGCATGAACTAGAGCTGGACTGTGTCCCCACCTGAACTCTGGTGGTGTGACCTCGTGTGACTTCATCTCTACCCCATAGCTCACTTGCATCATCTGTAAAACAGGAGATAATAAAAATACCTGGATCACAGGTCATTAAATTAAGTGAATTCATGTTCAGTGTATTTAGTATCAGTCTGATTGAGTGTGCTTGGTAAGTGATGTGAGAGTACACGAATCCTGAAGGAGGAGTTTAAGGAAATCTGAGAGTGGAAACTGGGCCAGCCTCATCTCAGTAGACTCAAGCTTTGCTAAGCTCATCTGCATCTCCACACAATCTCAAGAAGTCAGCCATCATTCCTCTTTGTCCCAAATGGGGAACCTGAGAACCAGGACTAGGAAGCTGTCTGCCGCTGAGCACACAGCATCTGTGTGGCAGGATGGAATCGAGCCTGCGTATGATTGATTCCAGAGTCCTTCCCCAGGCTGAACTTCACTGTGGGTTGAGAGTTGAGAGTTGTTCAGTTGCTCAGTTGTGCCCAGCTCTTAGCAATCCCATAGACTGCTGTATGCCAGGTTTTCCTGTACTTCTCCTTCTCCTGGAGTTTGCTCAAACTCATGTCCATTGAGTCAGTGATGCCATCGAACCATCTTGTCCTCTGTTTGCCCCTTCTCCTCCTGCCTTCAATCTTTCCCAGCATCAGGGTCTTTTCCAATGAGTAGGCTCTTCGCATCAGATGGACAGAGATTGGAGCTTCAGCAATAGTCCTTCCAATGAATATGCAGGGTTGGTTTCCTTTAGGATTGACTGCTCTGATCTCCTTGCTGTCCAAGGAACTCTCAAGAGTCTTCTCCAATACTACAATTTGAAAATATCAATTCTTCAGTGCTCAGCCTTCTTTATGGTCCAACTCTCACATCTGCACATGACTACTGGGAAAACCATAGCTTTGACTCGACAGACCTTTGTCAGCAAAGTATGCTGTCTAAGTTTGTCATAGCTTTTCTTCCAAGGAGCAAGCATCTTTTAATTTCATGGCTTCAGTCACCATCTGCAGTGATTTTGGAGCCCAAGAAAATAAAATCTGTCACTGTTTCCATTGTTTCCCCATCTATTTGCCATGAAGTGATGGTGGAGAGTTATTTTACCCCTAAATACAAAACACCATGCCCCTTCCCTCCAGCTAAGTAGCATGGGGGACAAGGATCTCTGGGAAGAGGACATAGATTAGTCCAGCACTGTTTTTGTACTACATCACAACAGATGGCCATAGTGTATTCTCTTGAACTTCTCTGGGAGGGGAAACTCACTACCTCCCCAAGCATCTCAATCACAGATTTCCTGGTTTTCCTGAGACACTTGTTGTAAGAATTGATGAATTCTCTCTCTTAATCATTTTTAAACAGTTGAATTTCTTGTGCATTCTAAAATGTTTTTTTTCCACACAGTTCACATGTGCCTTTCCCACTCCAACCACCCATCATTTGAAGGAGCTACCAAACTTTCTTGGGTTTAGAAGGAAAAAAAACCTTATTTCCCCCCAGCAATTTTTAGATGGATTTTGAGTATGGTAACGCCATCTTTGTTCACCATAAAAGAGGGCTCCATCTGAGTGACAGGACTAATGTTCTCTAAGCTCAGATTAGAACTGGGAGAGATTGAAGGCAGGAGAAGGGGATGACAGAGGATGAGGTGGTTGGATGGCATTGATTCAATGGACGTGTTTGAATGAGCTATTCAGTGAGTTTGAGCAACCTCCAGGAGACGGTAAAGGCCGGGGGACCCTGGCATGCTGCACTCCATGGGGTTGCAAAGAGTTGGACACGACTGAGTGACTGAGCAACAGCAACAAAGCTCAGATTAGGCTCTAGGGTTGATGACACAAATTTTGTATGGGTAGAATATTCTAGAGGCATTTAATTTTATTATGACCAAGATCTATGCTAACACCATATAGAATTGTTTGTTAATTTAATCCTCACAGCAACCCTATGAGATTTTTGCTACCCTGTTCAGTAGTGTGGAAACCAAGGTTCAGAGAACTCAGTAATTGTCTGATGAAATGTCATAAATGGTCAAATCACTTCTTGAACAAATGTCACCTGACCCCAGGGCCCACTTTCTTAACCACAGATCACAGCCTCCCTGGTTCATGAAAGTTCTAATGATGTCATAGAAAGTATCATGTATGCTTGAAATTACTACATGGCTTCAATGCTAACAGTTTGTCTCTGTACTGGGTAGTATTCTTGGAATACAGTAAGCACTCAGTAAACACCAAATGAATGAGTGAGTGAGTGAATTTAAGACTTCATGTGTAGGATTGGTACAGTCTCCGCATGGTATTTGAAAGGCTTTGTTGTTTTTGTTCAGTCGTTAAGTCCTGCCTGACTCTTGTGACCCCATGGACTATAGCCTGTCAAATTCCTCTGTCCATGGGATTCCCCAGGCAAGAATCCTGGAGTAGGTTGCCATTATCTTCTCCAGGGGATCTTCCTGACCAAGGGACTGAACCCATTCTCCTGTATTGTCAGTCAGATCTTTTACCACTGAGCCACCAGGGAACCCTAACTTGCTTTAACATAATCCATTTTCCTTCTTTGACTTTCAAAGTTAGTATTGAATAGTAAAAGTCTAATTTTTTTTTTTTAATTGGAGTTTCAGAAGCATCCTAGTAACAGTAGCCTTGACTTTGGGGAATTGGAGGCAATTTTTGGACCCCAGAAACTTGCAATCTCTCCTTCCCTGCCAAGGGTGGCTTAACCTTGGCAATTCTCATCTTCTTTTTGGTCAACACTGCTGCTGCTGCTGCTGCTAAGTCACCTCAGTCGTGTCCGACTCTGTGCGACCCTATAGACGGCAGCCCACCAGGCTCCTTCCCTGGGATTCTCGAGGCAAGAATACTGGAGTGGGTTGCCATTTCCTCCTCCAGTGCATGAAAGTGAAAAGTGAAAGTTAGGTCGCTCAGTCATGTCCGACTCTTAGCGACCCCATGGACTGCAACCTACTAGGTTCTTCTGTCCATGGGATTTTCCAGGCAAGAGTACTGGAGTGGGGTATTAAGAAAACAAACTCGAAAGCTCCAGTGTCAAAGAAGCTTTATGACTATTTGTTTTTTCATGAATTTATTGTATATAGGATGCTGTTTTTTAAAATATTTATTTATTAAGTCTTAGTTGCGGCAGGCAGGATCTCAGATGGAGCATGTGGGATCTTCTATCGCAGCTCGAGGGCCTCTCTTCAGTTGTAGCAGGTGGGCTCCAGAGCATGTGGGCTTAGTTGCTCCTCAGTACGTGGGATCTTAGTTTCCCGACCAAGGGTCAAACCCATGTCCTCTGCTTTGGAAGGTGGATTCTTAACCACTGAACCTCCAGGGAAGTCTGTATACATAAGATGCTTGAAGGAGCCCAGGAACTGTGGATCATTTGCATACTCATGTAACCCATTCATGTATTCATTAGTCTAGCTATGGAATGAAATGAAAGGGATAGCATTAATTTTGATAGAAGCAACTGGAGAGTATCTGTCATTTGATGCTCCAGACTAACGTCTCTCTAGGAGCTGGGGATTCAGAGGTGGGAGGTCTGGGGGAAGGTGCGGCTGGAATTTGGAAGTATCTGCTCATAGTAAGCAATATCCCCAGGGATCACATCATGGAGCCATGATAAAGTCAAGGGTACAAGCTCTTTAATGGCTGCATTCACAAGTTATCAATCACATTCAAAGAGTTTGTTTGAAATAGTTGTTCTATTGAGTTGTAGAAGTCCCCCAAAGCTGTAGAAGTCCCCAAAAGCAAGCTTCCAGAAGTTGGAGGGACACAGTGTCATTTTTAAAAAAATTTGTTTTGTTTGTTTAGGGTTTTTTAGGGCAATAGAAAGTTGCGTTTATTTTATTTCATTGGGGTTGCTGGCTAACTTTATTTTTAATTGGTTATAGCTGGTTTACAATGTTGCATTATTTTCTGCTGTACAGAAAAGTGGATCAGCCACACATATACATATATCCTCTCTTCCTTGGATTTCCTTCCCCTTTAGGTCACCACAGAGCACTGAGTAGAGTCCCCTGTGCTATACAATAGGTTCTCAATAGTTACCTATTTTATACATAGTAGTGTATATATGCCAATCCCAACCTTCTGATTCATTCCACTCCCCCGCCCCCTTTGGTATCCATACTTAGGGACACAATGTTTTGAAGTGAGGGGTCTTAGAGTCTCAGCTCCAACTTCTTCTTAGTTGTATGAATTCCTTGTCAGTGAGGAGGTTAGTCTGTGTGAAATCTCAGTGGGGCAAAGTGATTTAATAAAAATGATTAGCTTTTTAAGAAATTGATCAAACTGGGATTCAAATCCTGCATCTACCGCTTACCAGCTGTGAGTCCTTAGGCCACCTCTTGATCTTCCCAAGCCTGTTTCCTTATCTGTAAAACAGCAATGAGTATATCTAACCGTTCAGGATTGTTTGAGGAATAACACAAGAGTGGGTGTAAATTTTCTGGCATGGGCATGATTTTCAATGTCAAATGTCATTCTCTTCCTATGTTCCTTCAGGGTGCTCCCAATACCTAAGCATAAGCTCTATTTTTAGCTAATACTAATTGTATATCAGAAATCTGACGCTTGAGGTTAATGGAAAATCCAACTCAAGTTGCCTTGAACAGCAAAAGGGACTTATTGACTGGATTGATGAGCATGCCAGAGGAAGTTCTGGCCTCAAGCAGGCTTTGATGCTTCTTACCCAGGTATTTTCCACCTCTTCTCTCCAAATTGTTCTTTTCTGCTTCATTGTAAGAATGACTCTCCTTATGATGCAAAGTGACTGCCAGGAGCTTGCAAGAATCCGATTCTTCCTCATCACTTAGCAGCAGGAACTAAGTATGCCTTTTCTCACAGCCACCTCACATAGCGGAGAAATGTTTTCTCTTCCAACAAGTATATCTGTTATCTCTTTGGCTCAAAATGTATCCGATACACTGAACCAATCAGAGTGGCTTCCTGGAGGGTGTAGACTGTTTTAAGCCAATCAAGGCACATCCCTGGAGTGAGGGTGGGGCAGTTTTAGTACCAAGAGAAAAGGGTAGTGAATGTGAGTTGCTTTTTTACTGTTTAGTGTCCTTCAAATAAAATAAAGGAATTTGCCTTGAAGCCTCCAAGTTGTGGTCTTACACCATTTTAGAGGACCTCACAGGATGCTAGATTTTAGTAGGATGCTATTTTTCATCTTTAACAGTCCTGACTCACATATTTTCCTCCACAAAGACAGGAAGATCATCATCTAGGTTGGACTTAAAGGTCTCTGGACCATCCCAGCTGGAATATTTTACACAGCCCCTATAACAGTGGAAAATTTACTTGGTTGCAAGGGAGTTAATTGGTAGTAACTAAAGCCCAGTGGTACAATTTGGTGGTGATTCAGAGGGGAATGATGCTTAAGGCTTATCAACGATGCCACAAGGGATTGGCTTTATAATTCAGTTGCACAATTTAGTTTTTTGTAAATCGTGACTCTGATACTCCAAATCACTGTGCTAGCTCACAAGGCAGGAAGTGTTCAAATAAAAGACTGTGGTTTGGAGATAAATATAGAATCTAGAAAAATGGTATTGATGAACCTATTTTCAGGGCAGAAATAGAGACACAGACATAGAGAACAGGCTTGTGGACACAGTGAGGGAAGGAGAGAGTGGGATGAATTGAGAGAGAATCATTGACATACATACACTACCATGTGTATAATAGTGGGAAGTTCCTGTATAGCACAGGGAGCTCAGCTCAATTCTCGTGATGACCTAGAGGGGTGGGATGGGGAGTGAGAAAGAGGTTCAAGAAGGAGGGAATATATGTATACATATAGTTGATCCACTTGGTTTTACAGCAGAAACTAACACAACAGTGTAAAGAAATTATGCGTGCGTGCATGCTAAGTTTCTTCAGTCGTGTCCGACTCTTTGTGACCCTATGGACTATAGCCTGCCAGGCTCCTCTGTCCGTGGGATTCTCCAGGCAAGAATACTGGAGTGGGTTGCCACACCCTCCTCCAGGGGATCTTCCTGATCCAGGGATCAAACGCACATCTTTTATGTCTTCTTCATTGGCAGGTGTGTTCTTTACCACTAGTGCCACCTGGGAAGCCCCCAAAGCAATTATACTCCAATTAAAAACTAAAACACCCATGTTGTGGTCTTCATGAGATTCAACCTAGTCTTTCCTATCTGACAGGACAGTGGTACTTTAGATCTGCTGAGTGCCAAGACTACCAGTCACATGGCACAAGTCAGAGCCCCACATTTTGCTAGCTGGACCTCTGTTTTCTCACCTGTACAATGGGAAAGTTTTTGATTTCTACTGCAAAGAGTTGTGGTGAATCTATATAAAGTAAACACAGTGCCTGGCACAATAAGTGCTTAATAGAGTTGCTCTTATTGGAAGTAGGGATAACAGAAAGGGATATTGGATATGATCAGTTATAATACATGCATTGTGTGCTTCAGTGTCCTCACCTATAGAATGGGGATATTGATATCTTATAGGATTGCTGGGAGATAAATGAATTAAAATACATCATTCAGTGCCTTGCACACAGTAGGCATTCAGGAAGGATGTAGTCCAGTGGTTTTCACCCAAGAATGATATTGTGCCCCACAGGACAGTTGGTAATGCCCAGAGGCATTTTTGGTTTTCACAGATGATGACGGCATCCAGTGTGTAGAGACCAGGGATGTAGCTAAACAGCCACAGGGCACAGGACAGACTCCCCACAGCAAAAGTTATCTGGCTCAAAATATCAATACCGCCCAAGGTTGAGAACCTCTGCTATAGTCAAAAGCCTGAACGAGGTCATCTTTTGTTCCTTTGGTGGCTTTTGTGACTTCTGCTTCCCATGGACATTTGTTCCCAGGGGACAGAGGCCGATTTTCAAAAAAGAGCCAGATTGGCCTTGTGAAGTGAGCTCTGATTATGCTCCTTTAAAAAGTATGTTTAAAAATAAATCTTTCTGTTAAAAAAAAAAAAAACCCTCATTATTCTAAAACACCCCAGGCTCAACCACTTCCTGGATCTATCTTTCCAAATTCAACCTGGGTTCACAGAGCAGCCTCATCAGTTGTAACCTTGAGCAAATTATTACCTCTCTTAGCCTCACTTTACTCAACTGCAAAATGGGAATAATCATATCAATACATTGGCCCCTCAGGGTTGTTGCTGAGACCCTGTGAGTTAAGGTAGCAGATATATTAGCACAAAGTGAGGCACCTTGTGAACATGTGAGATCATTGTTGGGGTCTTGGTGATTGCTTTCTTTTTTTAAAAAAAATTTATTTATTTGGCTGCACTGGGTGTTAGATGTGGCACATGGCATCTTCGGCGTTTGTTATGGCATGTGGGATTTTTAGTTGTGGCGTGTGGGATCTAGTTCCTTGACCGGGGATTGAACCCGGGCCCCCTGCATTGGGAGCCCATCATCCTAGCCAGTGGACCACCAGGGAAGTCCCCTGGTCCTTGTGAACTCATGTGGCATCATGGCATCTGCCTCTCCCTTCTTTTGTTGAAGCTTCACAATAAAAAGAGAACATAGATGTGAAATCATTTTTCTCCCTAAAATCAAAAGGCGTCATAAACATAAGGCTGTTGTTAATATTAATTTGAAGGATGATGAGGAATATCCTGGGAGACTCCCTCCGGTGAGGATTTCATGAATTTCCAGGGCAGAGATCCGGCTTCCCCGCAGAGCCTAACCTCCTTGTCTTGGCAGAGATGAACGCCAGATCTATGCTTCCCCAGGAGCCTGCATCTTATTTTCCTACTGCTTCCCTGATTTCACTGCAATTGATTTTCCATTTCATAGCGAGGTGGGGAAATACAAAAAGCAGAAGCAAAATGCATCCTCAGTCCTTTACCAATTGTATTTCTTTTCACCTGATCATTTAGGAAAACAGTGTGAAGCCCCCAGGTGCGTGTGTGCACACACAGCAATTGTGTGTCTGCCTTCCGGAGTTGGAGGAGTAATCACATGCTTCTGATTAGTTGTGTTACTGTTGTTTTGTCGCTAAGTCGTGTCTGGCTCTTTGCAACCCCATGGACTGTAGCCTGCCAGGCTCCTCTGTCCATGGAATTCTCCAGGAAAAAATACTGGGAGTGGGTTGCCACTTCTTTCTCCAGGGGATCTTTCCAACCCAGGGATCAAACCTGCATCTCCTGCATTGCTGGTGATTCTTTACCACTGAGCCACCAGGGAAGCCCAAGTACTTCGGTGCATGCCTGTGTGTGCACTCACAGTTGCATATGTGTCGGTGTGTGTGTCTTGTGTGCCTGTGTCATTATATTTGTGTGTGAGAATTTGTATCTAAGATGGTACATGTCCCTGCATGCTTGTGCTATGTGTGCATGTTTGAGTGTGTGAGTTCTCTGTTGCAAACACTCATCTGTTTTGTGTTTGTGTTTGTAGGTGCCTAAGTGATTTTTTTATTGTTATGGGTGTCAGGTGCAGGAGAATATTCCTACCTGTAGAGACACAAGCAGATGAGTATTTGTGCATGCACTGCAGGCTGTGAATATAAATCCATGCTTGTGCTTATGTGTATTTTCGTGAATATTGTCGACAACTATGCATCTGATACATTGGTGTGTGTTTATAGGTGTGTGTGTGTGTATGTGTGTGTGTGCACATGTAAAAGAGAGAAAAAGGAGCAAAGATCTTCAGTGGAATTTTATCTTTGTGGACATCACCACTTGGACTGAATATTTTCCCTATTTAATCATCTCAGGGAAGAAACAGTGACCATATAAATGCAGGGGGAAAAGTTACCAGCCAATTAGTTTTTCCCTCCCTTTTCACAATGACTACTTACAGGTATTTTTTATAGCACAGGGAACTCTACTCAGTGCTCTGTGGTGCCAAAGAGGGGTTATTTGTATATGTGTGGCTGATTCACTTTGTTGTACAGTAGAGATTAACACAACTAAAGCAACAAAACTCCATATAAAAGAGAGTGTATTAAAATGTAGGGAAAAAATTACTTTAATTTTTTTATAGGAGTATAATTGACTTACAATATTATATAGGTTTCAGGTGTACAGCACAGTGACTCAGTTATACATATATATGAAAGTGAAAGTGAAAGTCGCCCAGTCGTGTCCAACTCTTTGCGACCCCATGAACTCTACAGTCCATGGAATTCTCCAGGCCAGAACACTGGAGTGTGTAGCCTTTCCCTTCTCCAGGGGATCTTCCAAACCCAGAGATCGAACCCAGGTCTCCTGCATTGCAGGCGGATTCTTTACCAGCTGAGCCACAAGGGAAGCCCAAGAATACTGGAGTGGGTAGCCTAGCCCTTCTCCAGCAGATCTTCCTGACCCAGGAATCAAACCAGGGTCTCCTGCATTGCAGGTGGATTCTTTACCAACTGAGCTATCAGGGAAGCATACATATATATACATATATATATATGTGTGTGTGTGTGTGTGTGTATACATATATGTATGTGTGTATATATATGTATGTATATGTATATATATATACACCCTCTTAGATTCTTTTCCCATATAGGTCATTACAGAGTATTGAGTAGAGTTCCCTGTACTATACAGTAGGCTTATATTATTAATAGTTATCTATTTCATATATAGTAGTGTATATATGTCAATCCCAACCATTTTAAAGGTAGAAAAATATGAGAGTATGACAACATGTCACTTGCATTAAAAATTTCTGATTAAGGAGAGGAAGCCATTTTTCAAAGCTTCACTGTGTATCTGATATTTCCAGAAGGCCTGGAAGCAGAAGGGCCAGACTCTCATCCAGCAATCTTGCCTCATTTACCTTCTGACAAACCGCCCGTCTGAGGGAACATACTGAGAATCCCTGGCTTAGCTCTGCATTTGCTTATCCATGTTTGAGAGTTGCCACTTCAACGGTTTTCAAAATGATGAGGAGGATGTTTGGCTGGTGCTAAAATGGGAAGTCTGGATTTTAGCTCTATGATTTCAGAAAGTTCAAATTCTATGTTGACTTGAGCTGGCGAGACATGTACACATTATCTAGCTTAAGTTTCTTGTTGCAGGGCTGAGGACACTGAGACCCAAGGTGGGAGAGTTTGTTTCTAGGGGCTGGAGAGACAGAAGTGAACATGATAAGCGAGGTCTCCATGAAGATGAAAACCTAGCGAGAGATGGGGACCCCTCACCCCTGCTCACTCAGCTCCAAGCATGTAGCTTTCTTTCTGTTCCTCTAAGCTCATCCATGCCCCTGGGCCTTTGCACTTTCTGTTCCCTTTTTTGGGAATATTCTGGACTTCACACTCCTTGTCACTCACCTCTCAGCTCCATATACTCAGTCTAAAATCCTCCCCACCCAGTGTGGTCTTCATAGTCCTTCTCATAAATAAAAGGCTTCCACGTGTATTTGTATGTTACCATGTTCGTCTTTTGTTTTCCCCCAACTAGAATGTGAGCTCTAAAATGACCAGAATCATTTCTGCCTTGTCCACTGGCCTATACCAATTGCCTTGCACATAGTAGATGCTCCATCAAAAGTGTTTGATGAATGAATGAATGACTTAAAGGAATAAATGTAGAATTTCCCAAGTCAGAAGTGTTACGAAGAAACTTAAACAGTGTGATGGTCTCTTGGAGGCCTTTGAGGTAACAGCTTGGTGATGAAGTGTGAGCCCTGAGGAGAGAAAGGAAGGATGTTGGCCTGGGGCTGGCAGGAGCCCTGTGGATACCAGTGTGGCTGTGACAGGGCAGGAAAGTGGGGAGTCACCTGGCGGAGCCACAAACAAGATCTGATGATGTTGGGCAGGGACCAGCTAACTCTTCCAGTAAAAAGCCGTGCGGTAAACAGTTCAGCGTTTCACCCTGTATGGTTTCTGTCACAATGGCTCCATTCTGCCATGTACAGAAAAATCAGCCACAATCGGTACAAAAATGAATGGGTGCGGTTGTTTTTTCCCCAAAAAACTGTCTTGACACATATAAATGTTAGGCTGGCTTTGTTTGTCCCAAGGGCCTCAGTTTGCAGACCTCTGATGTTGGGAATGCTAGGCTATGGGAAAGTATTTGTGTTTCATCCTCAAGGCATCAGGAAATCTTATGACTGGTGCCTTTGAAAACCATCTTTCTGCGGAGAATGGAATGGAAGGGCGGGAGAAAGCACAAGCATACTTCATTTCTGTTTGGGCTCTGTGGCAGTGGAAAGACTGCTGTGCTCTACTCAGGAGTGTCTGACTCTTTGCGACCCCATAGACTGTAGCCACCCCCCCACCAAGGCTCCTCTGTCCATGGGATTTACCAGGCAAGAATACTGGAGTGGGTTGCCATTTCCTGCTCTAGGGGATCTTCCTGACCCAGAGATCAAACCTGCATCTCTGGCGTTTCTGGCTTGGCAGATGGATTCTTGACCAGTCTCTACTTCCAATCAATGGCGGTTGAATTAGATGGTGGTTCAGCTCTTAACAACCTTGTCCAGATGATGCAGTTTGTTCCTGAAGACCCAAACTGTAAACTACCCAAATGTCCATCAACAGAGCACGCATAAACTGTGATACATCTATACAATGGGATGCTCCTCAGCAATAAAAAGAGTAAGTTACTATATGCAACAACATAAATGAATCTCAAAAGCTGTATGCTGATAGAAAGGAGACAGAAGAGAGTCCATTCTGCACGATCTCATTCACAGAAAATTTAGATAAAGCAAAGCTAAACTATAGTGACAAAACAAAAGGTGATTGTTTTTGTCAATCACTCTCTCACCGGCGTTCAGCGGGAGAGATACTGACTGCAAACAGTTATGAAGGAACTTTCTGGGGGTGATGGATATATTCTATAGGTTGAATGTAATGATGGTTACTGTGATGTATGTATCCAAACTCGTCAAACTTTATTTAAATGATTGCATATTACTGCCTATAAATTATAACTTCAAAAAAGTTGATTAAAAGTCACTTTTAAAGTAGTGAAGGCAATACTACTCCTGGGCATATATTAAAAAAAAAAAACATAGTTCAAAAAGATACAAGTAGCACAATGTTCATTGCAGCACTATTTACAGTAGCCAGAACATAGAGGCAATCTAAATGTCCATCAATGAAAGAATGGATAAAGAAGATATGGTGTAAATATACAATGGAATATTAGTCAGCTCATAAAAAGAACAAAATATGCCATTTGCAGGGACATGGATGGACCTAGAGACTGTTGTACTGAGTGAAGTCAGATGGAAAAAGACAAATATTATATGATTCACTTTACTGTGCATAGAAACTCACACAATGTGGTCAATCAACTATGATCCAATAAATATTAGTTAAAAAATAAAAATAGTGAAGGGACGTTGAATGTCTTCTACAAGGAATTTAATGCGTGTGTGTGTACATGTCTGTTTATATATATCTGGACATTGAGTTGAGGAAAAGATGTAAGCATTGAGTTAAAGGTTAGACTAAAATCCCTTAAACATCCATTCAGCCCTATTATTATATGATACTCCAAAATCGACAGGTTAAATTGGTTGCTGGGCATTATCCTCCATGGGTCATCTCTTCTGATGGCCAAGGTAATGTCAGAGACCCTCAGAGAGCATTAGAACTCTAGAGCCAGCTGCCTGAGTGATCAGCTTCCAACTGTCAAAGTTCTGGCCTGGCAATTAACTCATTGAAGCCATTTGCTTTCTCAGAATGAATCAACAGCTTTTTCTTATCATTCCTGTACACATTTTACATCCAATGGCATTTTTTTTAATCCCCAAAAGATTGTGTTATTAAAGTTTTGTGTGAAGCTGTGATTGCCATCCTTGGAACTGAAGATGCAATCAAGGGGACAGAATTGATGCCTTATAATTCAATGAATGGATGTGCTTCTGTGGTAATTTCTTCAGTAATTACTTGTGTAAACTGTGTGTTTCTGTAATTGAAACTCGAGAGTGTGGGGTAATTTATCAAAATCTATAATTTATTACAGCTTTTCCATTTTGTCTCTTGTTTTCTCTACTTGTCCTCATTAGACTGTTGTCCTCTCACCACCACTCCAGTCCATCATAACTGTTTAGACAAGGAGGCAAAAAATGTACTGATGGGAATTTGGGAAAAAATGTTCTGATGAACTTGGATAGAAGTTTAAAATGCATTTTCTAAAGAACACAGCTGTTATTGTCGTTTGCAACATGTATTTTCTGACAGATTCTAAAAGATTATTTACGAAATGGTTTAAAAGGAATTGTCTGCTTCAAACGTCTTGATAATAACACAAGTTTTCTCTTGTGATCAGCAAGTATTCTGGGTGTGTCTCGCGTTTGTTCACAAAAGTCTAGAGAGGAAGGTAGGAGCTGGGAGGTAGGTTCTGCTAGCAGAGGACACTGAATCACAGAGACTTCTGAGAGCAAATCTGTGTCTCCTGACTTAAGGAACTGTCATAGGGCAATGTGAGAGGGAAACTGTTAGAATCCCATTCCAAGCCCATGAGAAAGCCACCCTAACAAATGTCCAGGAGCTGTCCATGGTGCTTACCCATTTCTTTCCAGTAGATACCAGATAGGGACTTCCCAGGTGGTGGAATGGTAGAGAATTCACCTGCCAATGCAGCAGACGCAAGAAATGCACATCCACTCTCTGGGTCAGGAAGATCCCCTGGGAAAGGAAATGGCATCCTGTTCCAGTAGCCTTGCCTGGGAAATTCCTTGGAAAGAGGAGACTGGTGAGCTACAGTCCATGGGGTCTCAAAGAGTGGGACGTGACTGAGCACACACACAGATAACAGGTATCAGGCAAATTCTTGTGTGCTGTGTGAAGGACCCTAAAGTCAAAGACAATTGAGATAAACTTCTATAATCTAACATATGTTTAAAGCAAACTTTAGTTGTTTCATCACTAAAATAAAGCACAGAAAAGAAGAAAAATATAAGAAAACAACATTTGCTCTCCCACCAGCAAAATCCACTTTTAGTATTTTGACATGGTTTTCTCCAGTATCTTTTTCTGTGCATGGTTTCTGTGTTATTTGATACTGTTTCACATTGCTTGTGCATATTCTCCATGGCACTCAAAACAATAAAAAATACAGTTTTAAGCTTTTCTTTATGATTTTTGAGGTGTAGTTTGCACATAGTAAAGTCTACCCATTTTAATGTACAGGTCACTTGATGAAAGTGAAAGAGGAGAGTGAAAAATCTGGCTTAAAACTTAACATTTAAAAAACTAAGATCATGGCATCTGGGCCCATCACTTCTTAGCAAATAGATGGGGAAACAATGGAAACAGTGACAGACTTTATTTTCTTGGGCTCCAAAATCACTGCAGATGGTGACTGCAGCCATGAAATTAAAAGACACTTGCTCTTTGAAAGAAAAGCTATGACCAACCTAGACAGCATATTAAAAAACAGAGACATTACTTTGCCAACAAATGTCCATCTAGTCAAGGCTATAGTTTTTCCAGTAGTCATGTATGGATGTGAGAGTTGGACCATAAAGAAAGCTGAGCACTGAAGAACTGATCCTTTTGAACTGCGGTGTTGAAGAAGACTCTTGAGAGTCCCTTGGACTGCAAGGAAGTAAAATCAATCAATTATAAAGGAAATCAGTCCTGAATATCCATTGGAAGGACTGATGCTGAAGCTGAAACTCCAATACTTTGGCCACCTGATGGGAAGAACTGACTCATTGGAAAGACCCTGATGCTGGGAAAGGTTGAAGGCAGAAGGAGAAGGGGACGACAGAGGATGAGATGGTTGAACGGCATCACCGACTCAATGGACATGAGTTTGAGCAAGGTCCAGGAGTTGGTGATGGACAGGGAGGCCTGGCGTGCTGCAGTCCTTGGGGTTGCAAACAGTCAGAAACGACTGAGCAACTGAGCTGAACTGAATGTACAGTTCTCTGAATTTTGACACTTGTGTAGAAACCCCTATAATCAAGATGTTGAACAGCCCTGTTGTCACCAACAATTTCCTCATAAACCTTTTAAATCATCCTCTCTCCCCACTTCTAGACACTGGTAGTCACTGATTTTTTTTCTATCCTTCTAGAAAAATATTATCTTTATAACATAATATTACAATAAGAAGGTATATCATAATCTCTTAATTTCATTTCTGTAAAATATTTATTCTATTTTCCTCCCATTATAAATAATACTATAATGAATACTTTTGTGCACATAGCTTTTCAAGAATCTTAAGTAATTACAATACTATGGAATTCCAGGAATGAGGTTGATGCATTAGAGATGAGGAAAGTTTTGAAGCTTGACTCTTGGAGCAGACACCAAATTAAGACACTTGATAATGAAAATCCAAGGAACTATTTATAAAAACCTCATACTAGAAGGGAGAGGCGTAGCTCTGATACTTTGGCCACCTGATATGAAGACCTGACTCATTGGAAAAGACCCCAATGCTGGAAAAGATTGAACATCAAAGGATAAGAGGGTGGCAGAGGATGAGATGGGTTTAGATAGCATCACCAACTCAATAGACATGAATTTGAGCAAACTCTTGGAGATAGTGGAGGACAAAGGAGCATAGTGTGCTGCAACTCAAGGGGCCACAAAGAGTTGGACATAACTTAGTGACTGAACAATATCAACAATTTCTTAATAACTTCAGACATAGTTAAACATCTTAGCTTGGCATTCAAGGTCTTTTATCATCTGCCCTATGTCTATCCACACCACCACCCCCATCATGATTTATATGTATATCTACTCTATATGTACCATTACTTGTGTTCCTGGGCTTCCCAGGTGGTGCAGTGGTAAAGAATCTGCCGGCCAATGCAGGAAACGCAAGAGACACAGGTTTGATCTCTGGGTTGGGAGGATCTCCTTGAATAGGAAATGGCAACCTGCTCCAGTATTCTTACCTGCAAAATACCATGGACAGAGGATCCTGGCAAACTACAGTTCACGTTTTCACAAAGAGTCTCAACTAAACACACACTTGTGCTCTTAGTTCCTGTCTTTGGACATATTTGCCCCCCCGCCCACTTTCTGAAAAATCTCCTCCCCCCCTCCACTGTCCCCTTCTTTTTTAGCCTTCTCAGCCAACCATCCCTTAGTGCTAGTCACCTTTGTGTTCCCACAGTTCCTTCTGCTGAGCTCTGTGTTAGGACTCATCCATGTATACCCTCAACAATTACATATTGAGAGTCTACGATATGCAGGGCCCTGTGGACATGGCAGTGGATGAGAGACACAATATCCTTGTCAAATGGAAAGCAACATTCTTAGAGCCAAAGAGATGATATCAGAGCAGAGACAGGAATAATGAAAAGAAGGAATTGTAGGGATAGATAGGTGAAAAGTGCTTTGCGTGCATGCATGCTAAGTTGCTTCAGTCGTGTCCAACTCTTTGTGACCCTATGGACTGTAGCCCACCAGGCTCTTCTGTCCATGGGATTCTCTAGGCAAGAATACTGGAGTGGGTTGCCATGCCCTCCTCCAGAGAATCTTCCTGACCCAGGGATCAAACCTGCATCTCTTGCAACTCCTACATTGCAGACTGATTCTTTACCTCTGAGCCCCCAGGGGAAATCTGAAAAGTGCATTAGGCAGATGGCAAAACAGGTACAAAGATCCTGAAAAATGGAATGCTTGGCTTATCTGAGGAAAAGTAAAGAGGCTACATGGGATCTGATGAGTAAGAAAAAAAGTTGTAGGAAATAAAGTTAAAGAGGAAAAGTAGGTCCTGATCATTTATGGCCTTGTAAGTCATGACAAGGTGGCACAGTGGCCTACCAATGCAGGAGACACCAGAGAAGTGGGTTCAATCCCTGGGTCAGGAAGATCCCCAGGAGTAGGGAATGGCAACCTATTCCAGTATTGTTGCCTGGAAAATTTCATGGACAGAGAGCCTGATGGGCTACAGTTCATGGGGTTGTAAAGAGTTGGACACGACTGAGCACATACATACATATAAGTCATAGCACAGAGTATGGCTTTTATTGCAAATATGATTGAATGATTAGAATTTTTAATTAGGAGAATTAGAAGATGTAATTAGGATTTTAAGAACATCACTCTGAATTCTGGGTGAAGAAGAGGGAAAATAATAGAAGACTACCAAGAAGGCGGCCATGGCAGTCACGTAGGTATGAAACTATGACGGCTTAGGTCAGCAGTCAGGAAACTGTTTCTGTAATGGGCCAATTAGTAAAAAATTGGGGCTTTGTGGAACAAATGGTTTCTGTCACAACCACTCAGTTCTGCCATTGTAGCATGAAAGCAGCCACAGACAATATACAAATGAATGAGGGTGGCTGTTTTCCAATAAAATGTTATTCACAAGAACAGATGCTGGGCTGGATTTGGCCCAAGGGCCATAATTTGTTGAGCCCTCTCTTATAGTAAGAGTTATGATGAAGGTAGTGATGAATGAGTAGATTAAACATTCATTTTTGGATATGGAGTAGGTTTTTTCTGAGAAGTCAAAAGTTCTGTTTTCAACCTCAGGTTTTTAAGATGCTCATTTCATGTCTACATGAAGATTTTGCATTGGCTATTGGAGAGTTGAGTGAAGCGTAGAGTACTGTGGCAGGATTGACTAGCATTATTAATTCTGGGATTATCATCATGCAGTTGATAAATAAGAAAGGATATAGCCATCAAGGGAAAGGGCTTAGATAGAGAAGAGCAGAGAAGAGACGGGAGGTGAGGGAAGATAAGGCTAAGGGTTGAGCTTTGGATGATTTCCACATCAAGAAGTTGGCATATGAGGATGACCCAGAAAAGAAGAGGGGCTTCCTGTGAAGAAGTGGATATCTCCAAATTCAGGAGCAGAGGATGCTTTTAATTGAAGTATTGTTGATTTATGGGGCTTCCCCAATGGCTCCGCAGGTAAAAGAATCTGCCTGCAATGCAGGAGATGCCAGAGACTCGGGTTTGATCCCTGGATCGGGAAGATCCACTGGAGAAGGGCATGGCAAACCACTCCAGTATTCTTGCTGGGAATATCCCTGAGGAGCCTGGCAGGCTAAGGTCCATGGGGTCGCAGAGTCGGACACGACTGAGCGACTTCACTTTCACTTTTACCTTTCATGCACTGGAGAAGGAAATGGCACCCCTCTCCAGTGTTCTTGCCTGGAGAATCCCGGGGATGGCGGAGCCTGGTGGGCTGCCGTCTATGGGGTCGCACAGAGTCGGACACGACTGAAGCGGCTTAGCAGCAGCAGCAGCAGCAGCAGCAGCAGCAAGGTATGAGGTGGAAAGATAAGAGGATGGAAGACTTAAGTTTGAGGTCTTAGACCTGGTGCTCTCAAAGTTCTAGAGTGTATTCATGCCAACATGTTGAGAGATGAGATGAGATGAGGTGAGACAAACGAATAGCGGTAGGGTGGTCAAGGACCTGAGGGGCGGGGTCCTTGGACGGATAATTGGATAATTCACATGGATACTGAAGCCACAAGGAAGGATGACAGGAATAATGGTTGACAGAGAAACAGTGGTCCAGATGCTAGACTCTTCAGTGAATGAGAGTGAGCGCCTGTGAAGTCAGCCCACAACTCTGAAAAGAAGGGGCCATGGTTTGTGAAGGCTTGGAGTAAACTTCAAAAAAGCTGAAAGTTTGGAAGCGGGAAGGGAAAGAAAAGGCTGAGAAGCAGCCGTGTTGAAGTAAGAAGGGTGCTTTCTTACCTCTTCTCATGTAGGAAAAAAAGTATTGCTCTCAGGGGCTGGTCATATTTTGGTTTGCATCTCTGTAGAGGCATATCTCATTTTCTTGCGCCTCACTTTATTGCTCTTCCTGGATATTGTGCTTTTTACAAATAAATAGAACAGAAACAGACTCATAGGTGTAGAGAACAAACTACTAGTTATCAGTAGGAAGAGGGGTTGGAGAAGGGAAAAATAAGAATAGGAGATCAAGAAGTAGAAACTACTACGTATAAAGTAAATAAGATACAGGATATATTGTAGTGCACAGCGAATACAGCCAATATTTTATACTAGCTTTAAATGGAATGTAATCTATAAAAATATTGAATCGCTACGTTGTACACATGAAACTATTACAATACTGTAAGTCAGCAGTGTCAGGTAGGTCTATCGGTGCTATTTTCCCTACACTATTTCCAGTTTGCATCTCTGTGTCACATTTTGGTAATTCTTGCAATATTTTAAATGTTTATTAGATTTGTTACAGTGTTCTGTGATCAGTTATCTTTGATATTCTACAAGATGGTGGTTAGTTTTTTTTTTTAGAAATAAAGTTTTCTTAAATTAAGATATGTACATTGTGTTTTAAAGACATAATGCATTACACACTTAATAAACTACAGCAAACATGGGCTTCCCTGGTACCTCAGCTGGTGAAGAATCTGTCTGCAATGCAGGAGACCCCGATTCAATTCCTGAGCTGGGAAGATCCCCTGGAGAAGGAATAGGCTATCCACCCCAGTATTCTTGGACTTTCCTGGTGGCTAAGACAGTAAAGAATTCAACTGCAATGCGGGAGACATGGGCTTGACCCCTGGGTTGGAAAGAGCCCCTGGAGGAGGGGATCACTCCAGTATTCTTGCCTGGAGCACCCCATGGAGAGAAGCCTGGTGGGCTACAGTCCATGGGTCACAAAGAGTTGGACATGACTGAGCGACTAAGCACAGCACAGCACACTGTGTAAACATAACTTTTACATGCCCTGTGTGCTAAGTCACTCAGTCATGTCCAACTCTGTGCAGCCCTGTGGACTGTGGCCTGCCAGGCTCCTCTGTCCATGGAATTCTCCAGACAAGAATTTTGGAGTGGGTTGCCATGTCCTCCTCCAGGGGAGCTTCCCGACCCAGGGATCGAATCCGTGTCTCCTGGGTCTCCTGCATTGGCAAGCAGATTCTTACCTGCTGAGCCATTGGGGAAACCCTTTACATGCGCTAAGAAACCAAATAATTCACATGACTCACTTTTTTTTTTTGCCATATTTGCTTTATTGTGGTGACCTGGAACCAAACCCACAATATCTCTGATACACACCTGTATATATGGTATTACTCTGTTACCCAGGCAAGAAAACTGAGGTTCAGCAAGATTAGGGAAACTGGCCAAGGTCACAGCCACTTGGGCTCTAGCCCATGTCTGTTGATTCTGGAGCCTGTGTTCCAGTTTGACATGATTCACAAATCTGAACCCCATGCTGTATCCAGTTCTGCCACGTGTGGCCTATTCTGCCCTGACCCTGCAGCTTCCTCCTTCAAAGGTCACCCCCTGAGGCTACTCAGGAGGTTACTGGCATCTGTAGCCTCCTCTGAGGCTGACCTGGGCCAAGAATCCTTGGATATTGTCCTCAGGGTTAATGACCTGCACAGGGAATTCACCCTTGACTTCTCCTCCCTCCCAGATTCTATTCCGAGCAGGGACATGTTGGTACAGACAGCTGGTTTTCATTCTCTTGATGCTGACAGTGGGATAATGACTCAAATTGGCCTTGGTTATGAAACGAAGCCCTGGGAGGGAATTCTCATCAGACTCCTTAGGAGAGCAGAGAAAGGGATTGGAATTAAAGTGGTAACTGATGACTTGGTTGGCATTCAGACTGACTCCTTAAGTCTTTCTTCCTCTTCATGTCATCATTAAATGAGATAGAGCAGGCAACTGGTAAATGGGAGAAACCTAGGCTAGTGTTCCGATGCTGTGATAGCTGGTCTTTAATAGCTCTCATTTAGGCTCTGAGGGCTTTCCAGGTGATGCGAGTGGTAAAGAACCCACCTGCAAATGCAGGAGACCTAAGAGACTCGGGTTTGATCCCTGTATCACGAAGATATCCCATGGAGGAGGGCTGCCATCTAACTCGTCTATCTCATCCTCTGTTGCCTCCTTCTCCTCTTGCCCTCAATGTTTCCCAGGATCAGGGTCTTTTCCATAGGATTGTTGTAAAGATTAAATAATTTAAATACGTTAAGCTCTTAAAATGATGCCTGGCACATAGGCAGTGTTTGCTATCATTTTTGCTTTGTTTATGTTTTAATTGAAGTGTAGTTGATTTACAATGTTGTGTTAATTTCTGCTGTACAGCAAAGTGATTCAGTTACATATATATCTTCATATTCTTTTCCATTATGTTTTATCATAGGATATTGAATATAGTTCCCCGTGCTATACAGTAGGACCTTGTTTATTTGTCCTATATTAAACAGCAGGACTTGCTTGGTGGTGCAGTGGATAAGGATCCACCTGCCAATGGAGGGTACATGGGTTTGATTCCTGGTCGGCGAAGATTCTACATGCCATGGAGCAGCTAAGCCTGCTGGCCACAACTACTGAACCTGTACTCCGCAACAAGAGAAGCCACCACAGTGAGAAACCCATGCACCACAATGAAAAGTAGCCCCATTCACCACAATTAGAGAAAGCCTATGCAAAGCAGCAAAGACCTAGCACCACCAACAATAAATAAATAGATACCATTTTAAAACTTTTTATGACCCCATGGCCTGTAGCACACCAGGCTCCTTGGCCCATGGGATTTCCCAGGCAAGAATACTGGAGTGGGTTTCCATTTCTTTCTCCAGGGGATCTTCCCAACCCAGGGATCAAACCCACATCTCTTGCATCTCTTGCATTGGCAGGAAGATTGTTCAACACTGTACCACCTGGGAAGTCCCATCATATGCTTACTCCAAATCAGGTGAGAGAATAGGATTTCCTCCAGATCAGTCAGGTCACCCAGGAACTGAAGGTGAGATTAGCCTTCCAGAAGCATATGGACACCAGGAAAATCATAGTACCTGAAAAAAAAAATCATACTCCGAGAGAAAGAAAGGGAAATGAATCTAGGCATATTCAATATTCTGTGACATACCATCTTAGAAAAGAATATGAAAAAGAGTATATATATATATATATATGCACACACACATACACACTGTCACTCTGCTGTATAGAAGAAATTATATAACATTTTAAATCAACTATACTTTAATAAACTTTTTTTTAAAAGCTTTATGGAGTTTGGAGATGTGGCAGTTTTTATTGATTGAGCACATATCATGTTTGGCCTCTATGAAGACACTTTACAAGAATCTTATTTAATTCCTTTAATTAACCCCTAAAATTAGTTCCATTTAGTAGGATGAGGGGGATAAACTGAGGTTAAAACAGGGCATTTGGCTTGTTTCAGGCCACAGATCTAAGCCAAAAAATCAAAATTGGAACCCAGGTCTCTCTGGATCAAAAGCCTAAACTTTTCCTATGACCCTAAAATAACCAAATGCCACTCTCATATTCTTCTATTATTTGAGATTCATATGAGAAAAAGTCAAACTTTTAATGAGGATCCTGACGAATTTCAATTCGATGACCCAGTTTTTTTTCCCCTAATTTTTATTTTAGAATAAGACTTTCAAAGCACCTATATATATGCACTTTTTCGCTTTTTTTCTGCTCCAAATTCTGTGACCTCCTCTTTCTGCCTGCTTTCACTGAGAACTTTTAGGATAAAACATCTTAATTGGCTGCTCTGATGCCCTCTGGGCTGCATGGGATCAGGAGTGCTGGGGTTCCATGCTGGTTTGCCTCCTCTTCTCTATCAGCCAGGAGCCAGGGGAGAGCTGAGGGTATTATGACCACATGAAACTCAGGTCATGCTCAGATCTTGTGTGGAAACCTTCAGCTGCTTCTCCCCTTTGTTCCCTAAAATCCCTTATACTTCTAAGACAGGGGCAGGAATTCTGGTTAGTTGAGGCCCCAGCCAAGCACCGGGCAGTATATTACTGCTTAATTCTCACACCCACATCAAATATCGGCATCCTTTATAAAGGTGAGACACTGGTTCACAGAGGTGAAATAACCACCCAAGGTAACACAGCTGGTGAGTGGGGATTCGGAACTGACCTGAAGAACTCCATGAAATTGCTGAAGAAGAGCTCCATGAAAGAGCTGAAAAAATCTTTAATTTTTTATTGTGCCTCCCAAATTGTAAATTTCTATAGTGTCAGTCACTCAGTCCTTGTGAACTCATGGACCATAGCCCGCCAGGATTCTCTGTCTGTGGAATTCTCCAAGCAAGAATACTGGAGTGGGTTGCCATGCCTTCCTCCAGGGGATCCTCCTGAACCAGGGATTGAACCTGTGTCTCCTGCACTGAAGGCAGTTTCTTTTCCATCTGAGACACCAGGAAAGTCTAAATTTCTATAGGGAATCTGCTAAAGTCTTATACTTCTTTGCTCTATATCCTAGGTAAAGTCATATGAATTTATTTCGCTTGCAACTAACAGAAACCTACTCAGATTAGCTTAAGCTAACCAGGGTCTTGAATGCAGTATAGACTTTCCTCCTCATCATGAGCTTCTGTGTGTTTGCTTCATTCTTCTTCACTTAAACTGGTTTGCTTGACTTTCCACAAATTAAAAAAAAAAAAAAAGGACTACTGGCACCTCTAGTTTACATGACGAGATCATTCATACAGAAGAGCTTTCTTTTCCTCCCCTCCCCCACCATTTCTCAATCCATCTTAATCCTCTCTGTATTCTAATCTACAGGGTTAAGCCTGGCCTGGCTAAGGTCTGTATCCAACACTAACTCAGTCATCTATGTCTGAAGTCTGGGAGTGACACTGGACCAAAATGGTAGCTTTCCTTGGAAATATGTGGTTGGAAGGAGGAGGAAGTGGTCTCAGAAAAATTTGAAAGGGAGATCCCAGAAGCTGTGGTTTTACTGGATAGACTGCCTAATAGTTCTCCTTTATAAAAGTATTGAAACTGTATTACCTCATTAAGACAATCTAGTGAATTACATGTTAGGAATGCAGAACACTGTCAATTGATGTAAGTGCTCAATAAATGCAGAAGGTTTTTTGTTTGTCTTAAAATACACATATATTCTTTTTTAGGTTATTTTTCCTTTACGTGTTATTGCAAGATTTTGAATATAGTTCCTCTGCTCGACAGGAGGTCCGTGTTTATTTAATTTATATATAGTAGTGTATATATGTTAATCCCCAATTCCTAGTTTCCCCTTCCTCCCTTTCCCCTTTGGTAACCATAAGTTTGTTTTCTACATCTGTGAGTCTGTTTCCATTTTGTAAATAAGTCCACTTGTATCATTTTTTTAAGATTCCGCATATTAGTGATATGTGTCCGTCTCTGTCTGGCTTACTTCACCTAGTATGGTAATCTCAATGTCCATCCATGTTGCTGCAAATAGTATTATTTCATTTTTTTATGGCTGAGTAATATTCCATTATATTTCTATACCACATTTTCTTTATCCACTCATCTGTCGATGGACATTTGGATTATTTCCATGTCTTGGCTATTGTAAATAGTCCTGCTGTGAACACTGGGGTGCATGCATCTTTTCGAATTAGAGTTTTCCTCTTTTCCAGATATATGTCCAGGAGTGGGATTGCTGGATTGTATGATAGTTCAATTTTTAGCTTTTGAGGAACCTTGATACCACTCTCCACAGTGGCTGTATCAAAAGTACAGAAGGTTTTTATCCCATCCTTTGAGTCTTGAGTTGGAAAACAGAAGTTGCCATTTGAGAGAGGAAGTCAGGGGAAGAGCTCAGGGGGACAAGGTAAAAGGCCATGACATTCTTCTTAGAATCAAAATTGGTGCATGCTTATCTCTAAGGCAGAATTCCTTTCATTATAAGCAGAGTCAAAATATTTGCAGGTTTTTTTCTCCTTCACTTAAGACCGTGTTCCTAACCGTAAACACACATATGGATTTTTTAAGCAGATGTGTTTAAAAAATACTGATGCTGAGGCCCAGTCCTACCTCCAGGGATTCTGATTCAATTCATCTGGGGTGGGGCAGATGCATTAATTTTCCAAAGAGCTTCTGAGATGAGTCTCATACACACAGAAAGGAGAGCTACTGACTTATAGTGAGAAGCAGTTATCTGAGGTCCTGAACCTATTCCAAGAAGTGCTCAGACCAAAAGCCACATGATCACAGGAGGCAGGGACGGTGTCTTTTGTTCCAGGGAGATGTGGGCCAGGCTCTGAAGTGATGTCCTCTCCAGGAGGTACTGTGCTGAGGCTATTGATGGGTCTATTCTAGAGTGAGACCTGTTTTGGCTAATTACAAGAGAAATACTGAAGCTCGGGTGGATCTTGTTAGTGTCAAGTATATTCCTACTGGGCCCAATTTGCTCTACCCTTTTAATTCATCATCTCCCATTTGAAATGGCATCAGGGCATATTAGGAAGAGTTCTCAGAGACCGAAGGGGACAGGAATGACAAGTTCAAGTGGCTGTTCCTGACATACAGCCAAACTTTAAGAGCAGAAGGAGAATGCACACTAGCTGCATTAGCTCACATCAGGGAGGGCCTCCTGGTCTCAACCTTTGCTCCCTTTTTAGACAATTAAAACAGCCACCCTGCCTAGGCAAATTTGCTAACAGCACATTGAATCCGTACAAAAATTTACAACCTACAAAACTCCCTCACAAATACCTCACTGTTCCCCAAAGTGTGATAACATACAGCATAGCTCCATAGGCAGTATAGAAGATGCTTTTAAGTGGTACACGGAGATTTTTAATAGTTATCTTAATGCCTATTTGGGGAAACATAATTATCAAGTGGAAACTGATTTCACAGATATTATTTCTTATGATAAAGTAGATGATTAATATTTTACCTCCCCCTTAGAGTGAGTTGATTTAAAAAGAAGTGTTAATTTCAGGTTGTGGTTGATACGGTAAGACAGCATGATGTGTTTTGAGGATGATCAAAGTTTGGGGGACACTGGGTTATTTCATTGTCACCAATAATCCAGAGTAAGTTGGTTGTTATCTGGTGGGGAGTTGTTTCATTGATTATTGAATTGGAGCTTTGAGAGTTTAAATAACTCATCCAGGCTTGTTTTTTATTATATATGTGCATGTGGACTAAGGGGCTTCAGTCATGTCCGACTCTGTGCGACCCTATGGACTGTAGCCTGCCGGTCTCCTCTGTCCATGGGATTCTCCAGGCAAGAATACTGGAGTGGGTTGCCATGCCCTACTCCAGGGGATCTTCCCGACCCAGGGATCGACCCTGTGTCTTTTACGTCTCCAGCATTTGCAGCTGGGTTCTTTACCACTAGTGCCACCTGGGAAGTCCTTTGAGCTTATTATATGTGTATATATATATATATATATATTCAAATTCATGTCCTCTGAGTCTAATTCCAGGCTTCTTTCTATGAACTTACTCTTCTGTTGAGAGTTAATGTCTAAGTTCAGTTCAGTCGCTCAGTTGTATCCAACTCTTTGCGATCCCATGGACTGCTGCACACCAGGCTTCTGTGTCCATCACCAACTCCCGGAGCTTACTCAAACCCATGTCCATAGAGTCAGTGATGTCATCCAACCATCTCATCCTCTGTCATCTCCTTCTCCTCCTGCCCTCAATCTTTCCCAGCATCAGGGTCTTTTCCAATGAGTCAGTTCTTCTTTGTTGTTCTAGCATGTGAGAAAGGGCTTTCCAGAGTCACCCACACATAGAATAGATGGCATCTGTCGCCCTGGATATGTAATGGAATGGACCAGTTCAGTGGTTCTCTAAGGGTGGCTTCCGGGCCAACAGCAGAAGCATCACCTGGAATCTCTGCAAATTCTTAGACCAACTAGAGGACTGCTGGGTCAGAAATTCTGAAGGTGGGGCTCAGAAATCTGTTTTATCAAACTTCTAAGGTGATTCCGAGGTACACTGTAGTTTGGGAACTATCTTCTGGTTTTCAACTGGGGATGACATGGTCTCCATAGGAGACATTTAACCATATCTGGAGACATGGCACAATGGTAAAGAAACTGCTTGTCAATGCAGGAGATGCAAGAGATGTGGGTTCAATCCCTGGGTCAGGAAGATCACCTGGAGAAGGGAATGCCAACCCACTCCAGTATTCTTGCTGGAGAATCCCCATGGACAGAGGAGCCTGGGGGTCTACAGTCCATGGGGTCACAAAGAGTCAGACCTGACTGAGCAAGGAGACACTTGTAGTTGTCCCACTTGGGGCAGACGGTGCTGCAGACCTCTGGTGAGTAGAGGCCTGGGATGCTGCTAAACATCCTATACAGGACAGCCTCCTACAACAACGATTGATCCATCCCAAGATGTCAGTAGGGGTGAGATGGAGAAACCCTGCACCAAACCAGTTTATCTTAACTTGATGAGCACGGTGGTTTAGTCAATGTTGTATACTTTCTTTTTTTAATTAAAAAAAAAATTGGCCTTGTCATGTGGCATGTGGGATCTTAGTGCCCATACCAAGGGTTAAATGTACGCCCCCTGCACTGGAAGGATGGTCTTAACTACTGGAGTACCAGGGAAGTCCTACAATGGTGTATACTTAAGAGACTACAAATCATTTAAACATTGAAGCTTCCTTTGGCCTCTGGTTGACTGAGTAGCACACTGGCCATCTGCCAGTGCTCACAGGTTCATGGTCAGCGGGCAAGGAACTTCTCCAAGCTGTAGCCATAGTCATGATATCTGAAATGGATATCAAGTTGTGGTCAGAGGTGGTGGTGGAATCTAGCCCAAGAAACCAGGGCACCCCTGGGATAATATGGGGGGCTTGTGTCTGGTGAACCCCATTTGGCCTTCTTAGCACTTAGGACTTCAAACTGTCCTCTGAATGCTAAGACTTCACCCCCTCCAAAAAAGAATGCATATCTAGTTCCCTGATAACTAGGCCATGTATCATAAAAGTCAACAGAACTGTCTGGCGAATGAGAGTGTTTGGAATCAAATCCCAGCTTTGCTAGTTCATGGCTGTGTGACTTTGGCAAACTGGTCACCTCTCTAAGCCTCAGTTTCCTCATTTGTAGAATAAGGGTGATAATAATTGGAGTTATGGCTCAGTGGTAAAGAATCTACCTACCAAGGCAGGAGACACAAGGAACTCGGGTTCAATCCCTAGATCAGAAAGATCCCCTAAAGGAGGAAATAGCAACCCACCCCAGTATTCTTGCCTGGAAAATTCCATTAACGGAGGAGCCTGGCTGCAATGAGTTGGACACAACTGAGCACGCACACACACACACACACACACGAGGACTGAATGGCACACTGCATGTAAAACTCTTAGAACAATGCCAGATCCATAGAAAATGCTTACCACATGTAAAGAATCAGCATCACTGTCTTTTTAGGTCTTGCATTTTTAAAATGGCGAGCCTGTCCCCTTTGTCCTAAGTAAGAACCCCTGATGCTCGTGTGTTTGAACTCATCCCCAGTCTCCTCTCTCCTCGCTCTTCCTCAGATTTGACAGTGGATGCTCCTTGTCCAGGACCGACCTTGTCTCTCTCTACGCCTCTGATATGCCAGGAGACAAACAGCATCATCTTCCTGCAGCCTCTTGGACTCCACCCTGGTCCTGGAAGGTTGGTGTGATTTTATTTTATTTTTTTTACAATGAGGATAGGATGGGTGTCTGGCATTACACTAGCTGCTCTCAGTTTCAAAGAATGCATTTTGAATGATGGGTTATCAGCATCAGGGAAGATATTTTCAGGCAGGAGATGACTTTACCCCACATGGGTAGGCTCTCCCTGAAGTTTTCATAAGGTCAGTCTTGCCCAGGTTAATATGGCTTTCAAAATAATAAAAGGGAAGAATCAAAATCTGTCTGCTTTCATTAAGTCTAACCTTTGCCTGCATATGGGAATATGTATAACTCAGCACCATGCAGAAGGCTGGCTGGCCTCTAGGTCAAGCTGGATACAAAGGAGAGGAACGGGGCTTCTCATTAATGGCCCTGGAAGCAAACGGGGTCAACATCATTAATATCAGAACATCCCCCAATTATCTTCAGATGATCAACCCCCTGAAGGAGGGGCCAGTGGGGGAAGCTGTCACTAGGATGAGAACTATTCAAGCTTCTTTTTCTTCTGTGTAACCTCCGAAGTCTGTGGCTCCCAGCTCAAACTAGCATCTACTGCAAAAGCCTCTTTCTGTCTTTGCATCTGAGAATCGCAGTGGGAACTCTCCTTCTAGTCAAAACAGAAAGAGATGGGAAAACTTTGCACAGGTGGCTACGCAGCCCTCCTGATAGGAATGCTCTCATCTTATATGAAATTACTGGGAAGCAGTTGGAACCAGCTTTGGATTCTAAGGTTGGGGGAGGAGAGAAGTCGGCAGATTCAAACATGACAGGAGCTCCTATCAGATTTGTTGTTGGTATTCCAGAGTTCTGTTCCTGGGCCACAGAGCATCTCCCAGGGTATGTGTGGGCTTCATGCAAAAATGATAAAGTTAACAGGCAGCATCCCTCCTTCAGAGGGAGTTATTTCTTGACTGTTTTTTTTTTTTCCTGAGCCACCCTAGGAGGAGAGCGCTGATGGATAGAGACTTCTATTTCAAAGGTTTGTTTAGTTTTTCAGGGAGAAGTGATACTTTGGTGACTCATCCTAACAGCAGTTGTAGGGGGAAATCTGCTAAAGGTTAAGAGCATTAAACATACGGAACGTGAAACAGTTAAATGATAGTGTACAGTATACCAAGTCCTGCGCTGGATACAAGGGCAGCGGCTCTCAACCTTGACTGTTCATTAGAGTTCTCCTTGGCACTCAGAAACAATGTAATAAAATAATACAATACAAGTTCCAACCACCAGACTAATTAAACCAGAACCTCTGGGGATTATCCCAGGCGTCTGTAGTTTTCAAAACTCCCCAGGTGATTTCAATGTGAAATCAGGGTGAAGCGACTTAGACCTAAATTGACAAGAGTTGAAAAAGACATAATTTGCGCCCATGAGAAAGTAAACAGAAACAACCATGTAAATAAATACATGTATTTATTTACATAAGATGCACATAAGACATTAGATGCACTCATGGTGATGCGCTCAAAGGATCAGGTTTTTGGAGAGAAGGAATAGACTTATTTTCATTGGGAGGATCAGGGGATCCTTCATGGAAGAGATGAAGTCAGAATAATTTTGAAGATGACAAAGGATGTTTGCCAAGTTGACAAGCAGGGAAGAAGATTGGAGGGGGGAAGGGAAGTCACATGCTCTGCATGCAGGTAGAGGAAAGCCAAGAAGATGCCAGAGATTTTTTTGACCCATAACTGTCAGATAGAGAACAATTTGTGTGGAGTGCTCTCAATATCCAACCTGGAAGCTGCTCTTGACTGCTGAGAAGCCAGTGGCTGGAACAAAATCCCCCTTTCTCTTCAGTGGAGTCTGTAGCATAAGAGTTGAGAGCTAGAAGGCAGTACATGGGCAGAGATGCCCTTCTCAGAGTAAGGTGTGACAAGGGAGGACCCTGAATGACAGTCAGCATTTTGTACTATTAATTTTTTAAAGCATTATTTAGCATTTAGTGAAATCGTGTGGCTTCAAACCACAAAGATACCAGACCCCTCTTCCTGCTCTTAATCTTCTCCATGGCTCTTCTGCTGATGAATTTGACCTTCATGATGACAGGCAGCTTCAGGAGTTTCTCTTCTCCAGAATGTTTTAAGTGTGATCATATCACATCCATGATGGGACTGTCTCCAGTCTTGGTTTTGGTAACATTTATCTATGTCTGCTCCAAGGCCCATGATTTATTGAGGTCGACATTTGGGTAGAAGTTCTGGTTCCTCTTTAAGTGGTTATGCCTCACATAAACCTCGTCAAAGTAACCTAGGTAGCTTTGCCTAAGTTGATTTTTCAGTGATGCCTGCCACTAGCCTGACCCTGCTTCCCCAGTGCTTCTTTCTGGTTGTTGCTGATGTGGCTGTTGCCTTGGCTCCCATGGTCCTGAATCTTACGGTTCTTCCTTAGTTTGGATGGTATGTCAGTGACTGAGACAAATGAGATATCAATATTTTTGAAGCTGCATCATTTTCATAAGTGGATGCTGTAGCTAGCAGAAACAAAGATAACTGTGCTTACAAAGATACAATTTACATATAATTTGGTACTTGGTGCAAGTTTTGAAGACATGGTGTGAATTTTCACAATGGCATTCATGTTTGGAAATACTGCTTGAGGTCAACACCAGTCAAGCCTATCACCAGTTGAGTTGTGACGAGCCTTCCATCATGTGACATCTTGTCAATTGCCACATATGGCATTGCCGATAAAGATGCTACAGCAAAAGCTACAACTAACAATAATTAAAAAAAAAATATTGAGGGCTTACAAGTGGCTCAGTGGTAAAGAATCTGCCAATGCAGGAGACACAGGAGATGTGGGAGACACAGGTTTGTTCCCTTTCCTCCAGGAACATCCCCTGGAGGAGGACATGGCAGCCCACTCTAGTATATTTGTCTGGAAAATTCCATGGACAGAGGAGCCTGGAAGGCTATAGTCCATAGGGTCGCAAAGAGTCAGACATGACTAAGCACACACGTGCATGTGTGCATGCATGCGTGTGTGCACACACACACACACAATGCCCTAAATATGTTAACAATTTAAAGAAATCTTTGATTATGTTTTGCCACTTACACTCCATTTATTTTACTTTTAATATCATCAAATATTTTACTTGCACATCTGTTTACTCATAACACGGATAATAGTTTTAAAAGTTTTTAAAGAGACCTTTTTTCTCATTTTTTGTGGTAAATCGTATCTTCCAATAGAGTTTTTTGTTTTGTTTCGGGTGTGTGGGCTTCTCTAGTTGTGGCACGTGGGCTTAGTTGCCGCGAGGCATGTGGGATCTTAGTTCTCAAAATCAGGCATCAAACCCACATCCCCTGCATTGGACGGCAGATTCTTAACTACTGGACCATCAAGGAAGTCTTCCAATACAGTCTTAATTTTTAAAATTTATTTTGTTCAAGTATATTTGATTTATAATGTGTTAATTTCTGCTATACAGTAAAGTCATTCCGTTGTACATACATATATTCTTTTTCATAGTCTTTTCCATGATGGCTTATCACAGGATGTAATATAGTTCCCTGTTCCATGCAGTAGGACCTTGTTGTTTACCCATTCTATACATAAAAGCTTGCAACTGCTGATCTCAGACTGCCGCTCCGTCCCTCCCCCATGTTCCCCTCCCCCTTGGCAACCACAAGTCTGTTCTCTGCGTCTGTGAGTCTGTTTCGTTCTAATATGGCTTTAGATTAAGAGAGAAGTAAGATGCCAACTTGGGGAGAGAAGAGTGTAGAATAGGAAACATCACTGTGAAAGCGGTAGAAGGAGCCGAATGCCCATTCCTGCTGCTTCAGGCGATGTGGGAAGAAATAAGTTAATGGTTCTGTGAGGCAGTTGAGGAAACACGTGTATTTTTATCAGCCTCTCTGGGTTGAAGTGCAGGGAGGGGAAACCAGCTAGATAGATTGAGGGGGAGATGAAAGCAGAAGAGAATTTTTCTTTGCCTGCTTCCTATTTAGGATCTGAGAAGAGAAGGATTTCTAAGGCATCCCCCGTGATAACATGGGGCCGCCCCTTCAGAGCCACAACAGATGCACGCTGTGGTTAGGGGAAGAGTTGGACTGAGACAGGATCTTAAGCCTCCCTGGGCTCTTGTGGGGACCAGGAAAAACCAGATTTTTTTCTGAATTATGGAAGGACCTGGATATTAGCTGAGCATGACTAGGAAGCTTGCCTTAGGGTCGCTGCTCCAGAAGTGAAGTGGTCTGTGGGAGGATGCTGCATTGTAGGCCACCTAGCCTGGGGGCTCAAAGGGAGTGATCAGCCTCAGAGAGATGTGTGGAAGCAGGGAGGGACCCATCACAGGCCCCTAGTGAGCTGGGAGAGCACAGATCTTAAGTTTACCTGTCATCAGCTTCCATGTTGATGGCAACTTCCACTGCCAAGCAGGGTGTCCAGAAACTGGGCAGCAAAGGACATCACGGTGGAGACCAGACGAGCCTGGATACAGTGGATGAGCCTGCGTGAGTGGATCTGAAACCCCTACCATCCCTGCCACCACAGTGCTGTGTTCTCCAGCCTCCTGGATCCCATCCAATGCCCGGTGGAGAATAAGCATAAGGATGGGGGAAGATAAATAGAAGGGGAAAATGTAGAAATAGTGGCAGATTTTATTTTCTTGGGCCCCAAATTTACTGTGGATGGTGACTGCAGCCATGAAATTAAAAGACGCTTCCTCCATGGAAGGAAGGCTCTGACAAACCTAGATAGCATATTAAAAAGCAGAGTCATCACTTTGCCAACAAAGATCCGTATAGTCAAAACTATAGTTTTTCCAATAGTCATATACAGATGTGAGAGTTGGATCATGAAGATGGCTAAGCACAGAAGAGCTGATGCTTTCAAATTGTTCTGCTGGAGAAGACTCTTGAGAGTCCCTTCGACAGCAAGGAGATCAGAGCAGTCAATCCTAAAGGAAATCAACCCTGAATATTCATTGGAAGGACTGATGCTAAAGCTAAAGCTCCAATACTTCGGCCACCTGAGGGGAAGAGCCAACTCATTGGAAAAGACCCTGATGCTGGGAAAGACTGAGGGCAAAAGGATAAGGGGATGACAGAGGATGAGATGGTTGGATGGCATCATGAACTCAATGGACATGAGTTTGAGCAAACTCTGGGAGATGGTGAAGGACAGGGAAGTCTGGTGTGCTGTGTCCATGGAATCGCAAAGAGTCAGACATGACTTAGCAACTGAACATCAACACAGGGAGAAAGAAATTGGGAACAATGGGGAGAAGTTAACTCACCTTAAGAGATTGTTTGAAGTATTGCATCAGCCTGAATTAACGTGATTAAACTATTAAAACTTCAGGGGTTCCCCATGGCCACTTGAGGCGAGGGCTTGTGAGGTTAATTCAGGACATATAAACGGTGCATTTTCTTTGACATCTGTACAAATCTGTGATCCAGCTATACTAGTTTCCAAGACTACTACAACCAATCACCACCAACCAGGTGCCTTAAAATAACAGAAATTTGTACTCTCATGGATCAGGAGGCCAGAAATCTTAAACCAAGGAATCAGCAGCATTGGTTTCTTCTAGAGCCTCCGAGGGAGATCCTCATGGTTGCCAGCCATCATGGGTATTTGTTGGCAGGTAGATTCATCGCTCAGAACTCTGCATCCATCTTCATATGGCTTGTCCTCTGTGTGTCTCAGTCTCTCTCTCTCTCTGTTTTAAAATTAAAGATATCGGAGATTTCCCCAGTGGTCTAGTGGCTAAGACTCCACGCTCCCAATATAGGGAGCCTAGGTTTGATCCCTGGTCAGGGAACTAGAGCCCATGTGCCAAGCAACTAAAGGTCCCATGTGACTCAACTAAGACCTGATACAGCCAAATAAATAAATAAATAAAGTAAAAAATAAAGTGCAAGATTTAAAAAAAATGTGTTATTGGATTTAGCACCCACCCTAATTCAATATGACCTCACCTTAATTAATGACATTTGCAAAGATCTTCTTTCCAAATACTCTGAGGTTCTGGGTGGACATGAATATCTGGTGACTCTATACAGCCCAGGGCTTCCCTGGTGGCTCAGTGGTAAAGAATCCATCTGCAATGCAGGAGACCTGAGTTCCATCCCTGGGTCGGGAAGATCCCCTGGAGAAGGGAATGATACCCACTCTAGTATTCTTGCCTGGAGAATCCCACAGACAGAGGAGCCTGGTGGGCTACAGTCCATGGGATCGCAAAGAGTCAGACCTGACTGAACAACTAACACTTTTACTTTTCATACAATCCAGCACACTGACAATAATTATTTATTTATCACTCACTACCCTGTAAGCTTCCCCTTTGGGGAAGCCCCTGGGCTTCTCTGATGGCTCAGCAGGTAAAGAATCTGCCTGCAATGCAGGAGACACAGGAGACACAGGGGACTCGGGTTCAATACCTGGGTCAGAAAGATCCCCTGGAGGAGGGCATGGCAACCACTCCAGTATTCTTGCCTGGAGAATCCCATGGACAGAGGAAACTGGAAGGCTACAGTCCACAGTGTCGCAAAGAATTGGACACAATTGAGTGACTAAGCATACACCCTGTAAGCTCTCAGAGGGCAGTGACCAGATGGGTTTTATTGACCCTATTGGCACCTCACACAGAGTGTGCTCCCAGAGTGTATTCATTGATCAAGTGAAAGAACAGATGCGTTTCATCAGTGTGACTTCTGCTTCTTCCATTATAGGGAAGGATTATAGCCTTCTACCCATCCCAGCGGTACCTCTTCAGTCCATTGTGGGTCAGACTAGTCTTCCGTCCCCTGACTCAGGACCTGCATCCCAACTTTTTTCTAGCCCCTGTACGAGGTTTCTCCAACAAAATGGCTTCAATTTATGAGCTGTGAATTGTTCAAAACTTGTTCCCCTTGGCTTCTAAGTAGAAAGTGATTATTGAACCTTATTCTATCTCCTTCAGCATTTGTTGAGCAAGAGAGGAGTCCCGCCTCTGTGAAAATACAGAGGACATTTATTTCTCACCTTGCAAGGCTAAGAGAGGCCCTGTCTATCCTGTCTACCCTTCCTGACCCTACATTAGTGCTACTGTTTATCTGAGTTGAAGATTAGCCTGGGCACGATGCCTCTTCTGCAAGAGGGAATGTCTCCAAGCAGAATTTTGGAAAGCTTTTGATCAGGCTGCCATATAATTAGGAGATAAAATAGGGCATAGGCAACTGATGAAAAAGGGGGGGAAAATTCAGTCAGTTCCAGGCATTGTGCTTCATCTATGGTAAAATGATGATTACTTCTTTTTGCTTATTCTGCTATATGCTTGCGACAAAAGTGATTACTTAGGCAGGCTTGGTCAAATATTTAGGACCTGTAGACAAATTCAATGTAATGATTAAGTGTCAAAACTGCTTTCAAAGCCCAGGGAACTTGCATTTTTCAATTCAACAATTGTATTCCAAACCCAGATCTAAGTGTGATCAAAATTAAATCCCTCTTCCATCCTCATTTCTGCCAGCCTACTCTAAACCATCTCTCTCTAAAATGCTCTGATTTTTGCCTCCTGGCAATGAAACTCAAGATGAAAACCCAAGCCATAGATTCAGACAAACCCAACTATGTACTTAGTTGTGTTTTCAACCAGTGTTTCTCAGCCCTGGCTGTGTGTTAGAATTACTTCGGGAGCTTAAAAATCCTGATATGCAAGCCCCACCCTACACCAATGATATCACAATCTTTGGAGGTAGGACCCAGGCATTAATAGTTCCTAAAACTCCTCAGGCAATGACAAGATTCATCTATATTTCAGAACCAGGGATCTCAGATGAATCATTTGTCTTTCTAAGCCTCGGTTTGATCTTCTGTAGATGGAGGTAATTTCCATTCTCATAGAGTTTTTTCTGAGGATTCAATGACAGTGTGTGAAATATTTTTAGTATAGTGCCAGCTAGTTAATAATCTCTCAGTACACTATAGCTGCTTTTATTATGTTTAGTTTTGTATTGTTCACAAATGGTTTCTTATGTCTTATTTCCAAGATAAGATAAGTTCTTCTCTAGAGACTATTATATTTTATCCTTAATTAAATAATTAAGAAGTATTTCTTATGGTACATCTCTGTATTAAGTACTATAAGGAAGAGGACTTAAAAATAGTTAAGACAAGGCTTCTTATCTCCAAGAGCTCAACATGTAATGGGGAAAGATGACATCACATACTTGGCTCTGATCCAAAGTACACGCCACAATAAGCATGTTGGTATAAGTACCCAGGACGTGCAATGGAGGAGTGCTGTTTTGTCGCTCAGTTGTGTATGACTGTTTGCGACCCCATGGACTGTAGCCTGCCAGCCTCCTCTGTCCATGGGATTTCCCAGGCAAAAATGCTGGAATGCCATTTCCTCTTCCAGGGGATTTTCCCAACCCAGGGATCCAACCAGCGTCTCTTGGGACTCCTGCCTTGGCAGGCAGATTCTTTGCCACTAGTGCTACCTGGGAAGCCCCAAATTGGAGGAGAGTGCAGTTTATTCTGGTTGGAATTCTTGAAAGACTTCTTAGACAAAGTAGAACCTGCACTAACTGGGTTTTGTAGAATGAGTTAGCCTGAGATGGACAAGTCAGTGCTGGGCAGAGTATAGGGAGAATTGCTTTTACAAAGACAAAGGGGAAGAAGAACATTGAATTTTTTTTTCCCAGAAAGGCAAGTGGTTTATGTCTCAAGAGTGCATTTGAGAAAGAACCACAATGGTAGAGAATAACATAAAGGTAGCTAGAGGCAATTGATGGAGGTCTTGGCAATCCAAGGTAAAGAGTTTGGACTTTTTGTCTGTTTTACTAGTTGGGAGCACAGGTTGTTGGTTGTTATGACCTTCTTGCTAGTTGGGGTTGAGTTGTGCAAATAGAGAACAGTCATGTTTACAACCCCACAAGGCCCAGTCACATCAGGCTCATTAGCATCAAGCCTGGTACAAAAGAGAATACATTTCCTAAAATGTGTGTAGGACAGACACTGGTAAAAATATGCTCTATTGCCCATTACCTGGGGGCTTATTAGAAAAACACAATCTTGGATTTTATCCCAGAAATATTACATCTAAATCTGAATTTTAACAAGATCCCCAGTGATTGATATGCACGTTAACATTTGAGAAGCATTAGGCTAGCCTCTCCTCTTTGCAACATCTTTCCCAATATCCATCCAGTTGAACACGTCTCTCATCAACGTAACAGCTGGTGTCCCATAATAATCAATAAGAATGTTAGCAGAAAGGAACAAGTTGGCAAATATGACCTTTCCCCCCAATTTAGAAATGTTTTGTTTCCAGGAGTCTCTTGTGGTAATATCAATTTCTTCTTATGGATACTCCTCACATTTTAACATACAATATTTACTTATTAATGCTGGAAAAGTCACCAGTATATGTGGACTTCTTGCCACCAGTGACCTCATTCAGATGCATACATGCGTTTTCCAAAGTCAAGCAAAATTAGTAAGGGTACATAAATCTTAATAATTGTATCCTCTGATTCCTTGATATCTTGATTCCTTGATATTGCCAACAGAGAGTTACCTTGTTGGCAATCAAGATATGCTCTATTACTAAAAGTTGCATAAATATGTTTCCTGGGGTAAAATGATTACAGGAAATAACATATATTTCCTTTCCTTTCTGTGGTATGTATAATATGTGCTAACGTATTTTAAAAATATTTATTTATTCATTTTTGGCTGCCTTGGGTCTTAGTTGCAGCAGGCAGGATCTTCATCGCGGCACCCAGCTTCTGCCTAGTTGTGACATGCAGGCTTAGTTGCCTGACTGTATGTGAGACCTTAGTTCCTCAACCAGGGATTGAACCTGTGTCCCCTTGCATTGCAAGGTGGATTCTTAACCACTGGACCACCAGGGAAGTCCCATTATAATGTTTGGTAACATATTTAAGATTCTATGGTATCCTGCAGGAAGGGTCTGGTTAATTTACTGTCCCCACTGTGTTTCACCACAGAACACACTTAATGCATTAATCTCTTGCAGAGCACAATTAGAGAAATTCTGCTGTGTGAAAGAAAGGGATGGACAATGTCAAGGGGTGTAAAATTAACCATTAGAAACGCACAATTCACAGAGAAAAAGGGTGGAGAGGAAACTGTGCCAGGATAAACTTGAACTCCATTAGCCTCAGACTTCTGTCCTGAAGGAAGGTACTCAATTGGTTCAGAGCTTTTCTAACTTACCAAATGCTGTTTTAAGCCTCTCCAAATATCTGAACACATTCTCAGTAAATGGAAAAAATATTATCCAATTTTACAGTTAGAACCATATAAAACTTCTGGGAAGGGGTAATGGCTTTGGTATCAGACACACCTGTGACCTTGGGTGAGTTCTTTACCTATACGAGTCTTAGTTTTCTCATCTCTAAAATGGGAACACTGATTTCCACATAACAGATTTTTTTAGTATTATATTTGTTTTAACCAGTCAATTTAGTCTTAAATAAATTTAAAATATAAGAAAAAAATCACATATATACTCATGCAGTTACCATTTCTATTGCTCTTCATTCTTTCATGTAGCTCCACACTTCCATATGAAATTATTTTTCTTCTGCCTGAAGAAATTCATTTAACATTTCTTCTAGTGCCAATTTTCCACTGCTGAATTATTTGGATTTTGTGTGTCTGAGAAATTCTTTATTTCAGCTTCATTTTGAAAGATATTCTCATTGGGTGTAGAATCTTAGGTTGACAGTTCCCGCCCCGCTCTGCCCCCTGAACTTTAGTGATACTCCTGCACCGTTGTTTACTGTCATGCCAAACTTTGTTCCTGTGCATGTTATGTGTCTCATTTCTCTAACTACTTTTATGATTTTCTCTTTATCACTGGTTGTAAGCAATTAGATTATGATATGTCTTGGTGCCATTTTCTTATATTTCTTGTAATTCAGTTTGTTTGAGCTTCTTGGTTTACTTTGTTCACATTTTCCTTTCATTTATAAATTTTTGTCATTATTTTTTCGAGTATATTTCTTAGTTCCCCACTCTTTGGGGTCTATAACTACACATATGTTAGGCCAATGGAAGTTGATCGCAGCTTACTGATGCTTTATTTTATTTTTATCCGTTTATTTTTCCTTTGCGTGTCACTTTGGAAGATTTCTATTGCTATGTCTTCAAATTCACAAAACTGTTTTGTAATGTCTAATTTTACGCTGATCTCCAGCGCAGTTTTCATCTCTGGAAGTTCAATTTAGGTCTTCCATGTGTCTTCCATGTCTTTACTTAATATGCTCAATTTTTCTTCTACATTCTTGAACATACGAGATACAGTTATAGTGACTGTTTTAATATTTTCGTCTAATTGGTTCTATATATGTGTCATTTCTGGGCATGCTTTGATTATTTCTTTATTCTCCTCACCGTGGATCATATTTTCCCTCATCTTTAAATGCCTGGTAATTTTTGTTTGGACACTAGACATTGTGGTTTTAGCTTGTTGGGTGTTAGATAATTTTGTATTTCTATAAATATTCTTGAACTCTGTCCTGGGATGCAGTTAAGTTCTTGGGAACATTTTGATCCTTTTGAGGCTTTCTTTTCAGCTTTATTAGGGGGACTAGAGCAGTTCTTAGTCTATGACTAATTTTGCCCCACTACAAAGGCAGTATCTTTCTGAGTACTTTACCTAACACACTGTTCAACCTGTGAGCTTTTTCACTCTGGTTAGCAGAAATAGGAACTTGCCCTGGCTTTTTGTGAGCTCTGGGAATTATTCCTTTTGCTACTTTCAGATAATTCTTTCCCTAGACTTTGCTAGTTTTATCAACCACTATGCTGACCAGTGGGCTTCCCTCATAGCTCAGTCAGTAAAGAATTCCACCTGCAGTGCAGGAGTCTGCCTGCAATTCAGGAGACCCAGGTTTGATTCCTGGGTTGAGAAGATCCTCTGGAGAAGGAAGTGGCAAACCACTCCAGTATTCTTGCCTGGAAAATTCCAGGCGGGCTACCGTTCATGGGGTTGCAAGAGTCAGTCAGATACGACTTAGTGGCTAAACCACTACCACCACCACCAACCCCCATGCTGACCAGTAGTGAGCCTGGGACTTGAGAGGAAACTTCTTCAGACCTCTCTACTATCTCTCTCTCTCTCCCCTCCCCACCTCCACTCCTGTCCACTACTCTTCTCTGTGAACTCTCTAATCACCTTCATCTCCCTGAGTTTCCATCTCTTTCTCAATCGGATCACTGGAATTTGCCTGAGTTTCCTCTCCCAACACTGTGGCCTGAAAACTCTCTGCAGTAGTAACTTGGGACAATTTCTAGGACTTATATGATTTGATTCCTTCATTTCAGGGATCACTGCATTGCACTGCCTGATGTCCAATATCTGAAAACAGATATTCCATTTCCTGCACCCAGTTTTTCAGGGGGGTTTAAGTAGGAAGATAAATCTGTTCACTGTTACTTCACCTTGGTTGCAAGCAAAAGATTATATATATATATATATATATATATATATATATATATATATATATATATATATATATATATGAAAAATTCTGAATGCAGGCAGACAATATATAAATAATATCCTTATTGCTATAATTTATGATCTTAAATTGAGGTTTCTTGCATTTATTCTAGACATTTCTGCTTGTTTGTTCAAAATAATGTCTTGACTGTCACAACTTTGTGTGAACTCCACATGCTAGCAATGGGGTCTCTTATCAGTGGCTAATTTCCCCAAAAGATTTGCAGTGAACTGCAAGGGTCAGATTTCAGATAATAAATGACTTTTATTTGGCTACAACTACAATCTGGGCTATCACTGATCGATTTATTAGTAGTTAGTCTCAATTTAAGAACATTAGCCAAAGTTTTGTCTTTAGCCAAGACATGTTACTAATGAAGTGATGTACCCCCCAAAATTTACATTTGGTAAATTTTGCTTTCCCTAGGTATCCATGCCTGGTGAACATCTAATTGACCTATGCAGGCAGAGGCATATGCCCATAGTGGATGCTGCACAAACTGCAGGCATAGTTCTAATGTGTATTAATGGGACCTACTATGATACCTGGGCTTCCCTCGTGGCTCAGGTGATAAAGAATCTGCCTGCAATGCAGGAGACTGGGTTTGATCCCTACCTAGTTCCCAGGATTAAGTACCTAAATGACAAAGATCCTTGACCACAGAGATGGTAACTTCTATAATGCTTTTTATTACAAAACCTCAACAGAAAATTTGCATTTTTCAATAATTAATCTACACAGAATAACTATAGTGTCATTTATTATTATTGCTTGTTTGGGCTGAAATGATAAAATATGAAAATAACAGCTACTACTTGATAAATTATGTTTAAGCCATCATTTTTTGGCCTCAAAACAACTGTGCAAAAAAAGCAGAAGTGAGAAAACTTTACTGTTCTGAATACATTGTGCTTGTCCCTCATGAATTGGTAAGAAAGTCTATTCAGTAGTTACAATTTTGTTTGACTGATAAAATTATGGGAATGAATGAATAATTACCACACCAGTACAGTTTGTCAACATGATATGATAAAATGGTTATCATCTTTGGAGTCAGACAGATATGGATTCATATCTCAGCTCACTAATTTGTTTTGTGATCCTCGAAGATTTACATAACTTACCTGAATGAGTTCAAATTCTTTACTATTAGTAAATAATTAGTAAATATTAAGATTCAGCATGATTTGAGCAGTTAATATGTGACAGCCACCATAGTAAGGTGAAATCAGGATAATTATTACCCTCATTTTACAGATGAGGGCTTCCCTGATAGCTCAGTTGGTAAAGAATCTGCGTGCAATGTAGGAGACCCCAGTTCGATTCCTGGGTTGGGAAGATCCCCTGGAGAAGGGAAAGGCTACCCCTCCAGTATTCTTGCCTGGAGAATTCCATGGACTGTATAGTCCATGGGATCTCAGAGAATTGGACATGACTGAGCGACTTTCACTTTACAGATGAGGGAAATGAAGCTTAAATACGTCACTTGCCATGAGTCACATGGGTAGTAAATGAAGATCCAGAATTTGAACCCTGACTGACAATAGTATCATGCAAAAATAAGGCAAAACAACACGTATGTTAAAAAGTCATTGGTAAGGATTAAATGTCACGCCGTGTGTTCCTAATACATGGTGATTCTTCAATAAGTGACACTCTCCTTTTTGTCACTAATTTCTTAAACAAGGATTCCATAGAGGGAGATATAAATCTTTTTTTTTTTTTTTTTTTGCTGTTGTTTAGTTGCTAAGTCATGTCCAGCTCTTTAGCAACCCCATGGACTGTAGTTGGCCAAGCTCCTCTCTCCATAGGATTTCCCATGCAAGAATACTGGAGTAGGTTGCCATTTCCTTCTCCAGGGACTCCTCTCGACCCAGGGATCGAACTGCATCTCCTGCAATTGGCAGGCAGATTCTTTTACCACTGATCCACCAGGGAAGCCCCAGTTTTTTAAAGAATTTATTTATTTATTTGATTGTACCATGTCTTAGTTGTGACATGTGAGATCTAGTTCCCTGACAAGGGATCGAACCTGGGTCCCTTGCATTGGAGCAAGTAGTTTTAGCCACTGGACCACCCAAAAAGTCCCAAGATCTAATAATTTTAAAGAGCAGTTCTTGGTGGTGAGAATACTTGAGATCAATGGGAAAATTCAAATGCAGACAATGAAGAAAACTTTATGATGTTATAGGAATATTAGTTTATGAGACCCATGCCTGAGGATATTGTGAAATCATCTTCACAGCAATAAATGAGGCAGGCAGTATCTTCATCATTTCTATTGGGACTTGTGGAGGACACATCTACTTTATTCAAGTTCATCCAGTAAAGTCTGGGGAACAGAGGTCGAGTCCAGACAGTCCGAATCCAGAGTTCCAGTTCTAATCACTAAAGCATCCTGCATCTTCATAGCTCTCAGACATCATTTTTAACTGGGGTTTTTGCATTAAAAAAAATTATTTTTTTTTGACTGCACCACACAGCATGTGGGATCTTAGTCCCCTGGCCAGGGTTTGAACCCATGCCACCGCCTGTATTGGAAGTGCAGTCTTAACCACTGGACCACCAGGAAAATCCCATTTTTGCATATCTGATTGAAACAAACTATGGGTTTGTGCCAGGATCATCCGAGAAAATTCTGTCCCACTCAGGGAGGTAGCATCCCATTGAAAGTTAACATGGCAAGTTCAAGACAGGTTATGCAAATATTTCTATTGCACTTTCCATTGTGTAATTAGCCTCTTGCCACAGCGTGACTTCAGATTTCAATTCATGAAAGCAATTTGGAGCCAAGAAAGATTGATGCCTGAAATCCTGGAAGTCATACGAGAAATCCCTTTTCCTCCCAGGTTTACAGCGATTAAATCCTTGATAATGAATTGCTCATCAGTTCTGCAGGCATCGGAAGTGATTGCCTTTGCAGGTAGCAATCATTCTGTGCAATTGCCACAATTATCAATCCCCTTCAGGATGGTTGGGATTTAGCAATAGGGACCAGAAGAAGGAAGATTTTTCAAGATAGGGACTAATATTAGAAACTTGCCAATGAGAAATGATGTCTTTTCACTAATGAAGGTCTCTTAGAAAGCGAGCAGTGGCTTGAAAATGATCAGGATTTCTGAGGCTCCTCCCTTACAGACTTGAATGCACTGTGTACACCCAGAAGACAAGATAATTTTAAAGATCTATCATAGATTTTATTTTTCTTCTTCATGACTCCCACCAATTATTATGCTGACACATATTCATTTCTGACCTAAGTGTTAAATTCCAGGTACTTTTTAATGCTGGAGTATATACTTTCTCCCCCCTGGAAAAATAATTTGTCAGCATACATGAAAAGCCTTAAAATATTTATACCCTCTGTCTTTTTCATACCTTTTCTGGGAGTCTATCCTATGAAAAGCAGAGGAGTGGGAAAAGATTGAAACACTCAGGGTTATTTCTAATAGAAAAATATTAGAAAATACTTCAATGCTCAATAACAGAATAGTTAAGTAAATTATAGTTCATTAAATGGTGGGGTATTATGCAGCCATTAAACATGTTTTTGAAGAGTGGTTAATGACACATGGAAAATACTCATTATAGAATGTCAAGTGGAAAAAATAAACACAATCAAGGTTGAATAACAGTAGGTATAATGTAATTTATTAAGCATCCATTATATAACCCTGAAAGGTAGGTATTTTTATCCCCATATAACAGAAAGGGAAACAAAAGTTCAAAGAGGTTAGCGGAGAAAGAGAGAGAGAGGGAGGAAAAATGTGATATGAAAATATACAAAATTTATTGGTAGTTACCCTGGAGGGATAGGAACTGAAAACAACTGTGTTTTCATTATGCATTGTGGTAATTTCCACCATAAGCGTGCATTATATTTGCAAGCAGAAAATAACAAATATCATTAAAATATTCTGGGCACCTAAGAAACAAACAACCTTGGAAAAGAACTTTTTCTTGGACTGGGAAGCAGGAGGTAAACACGAATTTTAGTCTTCGAAGACCTAGACTTGACCACAGTCTTGCTCGCTACTCTGGCCACTGGTTAGGGGATTATTCAGACATGGGAATCTCCCTAGCCGAGCTAGCGGTCTTCCTACTGCTGATCCTCTCTTTCTGTGTGAGTTCTTGTCCCAGAAGGAAACATCTGGTAAACTCACCCACCCTCAGGAATTTGACACTAAGAGTGCTATTTCTCAGAATTCCTACCTGGTTCTGGTTCTGGAATGCCTGATCCAGGAATCATTCAGGCTCCTTAACAAAAATGTTGATTCCTGGACCTTTCAGACTCCCTGAATCAGGATGAGACTGGTGATGCTGCATCTGCAACAAGAGCTCCAGGTGATGCTATTTTGCTATTGTTAGAGACCATTACCCCCGAGGAACCTACTGTTAATGAGGAGAGAACTAAGAGGGAAATGTTGAATCCAGTGAATGCTTCTACAGGGAAGATATCTGGGGGCAGAAAATCCCTTTAAACATGTCAGTTCAGCAATTGCCTAGTAGGATCCTGGCTCTGTACCTTCTCTCTAGGGTGACCTTGACTTTGGGAAGTTATTTCCCCTCTCTGAGAGTCTCATTGCTTTCATCTATGAAATGAGAATGGCATGACAATGATTGGTGATGATGTTGATGATGATGGTGATGGTGGTGATGATGGTAGTGAAATGATGATGATGATGGTGGTGGTGGTGGTGACAATGGTGATAATGGTGATGGTGGTGATGATGATGGTGGTGATAGTGATGATGATGGTGGTGATGGTGGTGATGATGATGGTGATGGCAATGGTGATGGTGATGACAATAATGGTGATGGTGGAGGTGATGGTAGTGGTGGTGATGGTGGTGGTGATGATGATGGTGACAATGGTGATGGTGGTGATAATGATGGTGATGATGATGATGGTGGTGGTGGCAATCACAATAATGGTGGTGGTGATGACAATAATGGTGTTTGTGGTGGTGGTGATGATGGTGATGGTGATGATGATGGTGATAGTGTTGATGATAATGATGGTGGTGGTGATGATGATGGTGATGGCAATAATGATGGTTTGGTGATGATGATGATGATATGATGGAGCCCACCTGGCTATTCTCTCCATGGGACTTCCCAGGCAAGAATTCTTTACCACTGAGCCACCAAGGAAGCCCTTAAAATGGCCCACAAGGTCCTATATGATCCACTTTCTACCCCCATAACCTCTCTGATCCCACTGTATTCTCTGTTTCTGTTTAATCAAGCCAAGCACACTTCCATCATAAGACTCTCTCATTGCTATACAGATCGGCCATCTAATTCCATTGAGCCTTTTGCTCAAAGATACCTTTTCTGTGAGAACATCCTATTTAAAATTTCAACATTCCTCATCATGACACCCCCAACCTTCCCTCACTTGCTTTCCTTTTTGTTTTGCCCTGCACTTACCACCTTCAAACATACTGTATAATTGGCTTATTATTATTATTATTCTTTTTTTGCACCCTCTCCCTCCACATATCTGTTGAAACCCCTCTATCTTTTTATTGTTGCTAATTGATATCCCCAAGCACCTTGAACAGTGCCTGGAGCACAGTAGGTTCTCAGTAGATAGTGGTTGAGTAATGCATGAGGGAGTGAATGAATGAATAAACAACAACTTGATAAATCTCTATTCTCTTCTTCACCAGGGGGATTGATTCTTACTTAAGACAGAATGGCTTTAATATTGTAATGTTTACTCATTTGCCTTTTGTTTTATCTGTGTTTTAGGTAAGTCTTTGAAAGTCCCTGCTAATCTACCATATCTTTCTGATCAAAGCTTTTGTGTCTCTGAGTTCTGTGTACAGATGACTTGGACTGTTCAACATCTGGCTAGTGGGCAAGGGTCTGGAGAGCTATTTGCCATGGGCATCATTTTTAAAAGGGTGCTGAAAAAGAGGAACTCAGTGCCTCGCTGCCACAGACATGGGGACAAGGCTTTCTGCAACAGACATAGACGCAGACCATAGTGAGTTCCATTAAGACAGGATTGCGCTATTACATTGATCTCTCCAGAGGAGCCTCTTGACATGAATCTAATACAATTTTCCAAGTTACTAAAACCAGTTCTGACTCTCTGCCTCCTCTGAGTTTCTCCCGAGACTGCAGAAAACAAGGCTACCGGCTCAGAAATCAAAATGTGTTTGGTGGGGAAGTATTGCAGATTAAAACACACCACATTTTAGTGATGGGTATTATTATTGTTGTCATTTATTATTTATTTGCCCTCCTCCTTACACAAAGAAGACTTGGTAATGATACCTGCTTCCTTGCTCTAAAAGCCTTCACATTTGCCCCCAATTGGCCTGAGTGATATAATTAGCCTGGAAGAGCCACTCACTCATTATTATTCTGATAAAAGCAAGTTTTCTCCAGGCCAGCTTGCTTTCTCCACTACCCCGGGCCTCCATGGAAGGGATCAATAAGGATATATAAAACACTCAGAAGGGCACCATTCTGTGGAGAGGGGACCAGGCGGCAGAACCATAAAGAGCTTCTCAGGGCTGCTTGAACTCCCTCTGGCCAGGCCCGCGGACTTTAATGATTGTTTTTGTCACTCTGCACAGCAAGATGTAATTTACCTTTCCTGGGATTTCAGAGGGGATGTTCTCTTACGCTTGGGTCTGTTTTGCATAATCACACTGGAGTTCTTTAGCCATCTCTTGCAGTGGCACAAACCAGAAAGCAGAAAGAGAAACAAATGGGCAACTCTTGGAGTGTTCCAATTCCATCCAACAGCCTTGGTGTGATTCCTAGCACATGGAGCACAGATCCAGAAGAAGCCTGGGGGACTACCTGGTGGTCCAGTGGCTTGGACTCCATGCTCCCAAGGCAGGGGGCCTGGGTTCGATCCCTGGTTAAGGAACTAGATCCCACAAGCTGAAACTAAGATCTGGGGCAGCCCAATAAAAAAAAAAAAAAAGAAAAAAGCCTGGGGAATTAGATTGATGTTATCTGATTATCTAAAGTGACAGGGTGGTGGGATAGTCATGGGGTGGATCTCTGTTGAGGAAGACCTTGATTTCAGTCTTGGTTCTCCTCCTTTCCATCAACATGAACTTGGGTAATTTATCGGAACTTTCTATGACTGTGTTTATTCATCTGTAAGACAGGAACCATAAAACCTCTTGTAGAGTTGTCGTGAGAAACAGAGGAAATAACTTACAAATCTTGCCACATGGTAGGTACAGAATGCATCCTGATGATGTGAAGAAATGCCTCTTTTGAATCTCCCCAGGGGTGGTGGTCCATATGTTGTGAATAGTGGGTTTCATCATCCCACAACTAAAGTTCCTCTGTTTCTCAGCCCTTTTATATTCCCGGTTATTTTTCCCCCTCAGGCAAAGATCTCCGGTGATGGCAATGATTTCCATAATCTTGTCACCTTAATTGCTGCTGTCACTATAGGTACTGAAGTTAATTTTGATTTCTTTTTGTTTCTGCTTAGCGCTTTGGAATGTGACTAATGGAATTATTTTGGGCTTTAGCTTAGAGTCATGTTCCTGGCAGCTTGACGAGCAAGCCTGAGCTTTCTGTGTCGGGCCACTTTCTGCCCAGGGACAGGAAGGTTTTTGAAAGTCTCAGGAAAGGGGATCAACTACTTGAGGTCATTTCAGACAAATGGCACATAAATGGTGTGCGCTTTCTTATTATCAGTTCCCTTTTGTACACCCCAATGAAATCTTATGTGTTGGTCTTACCACAATTTGAGTGCTGTAAGGAAGGAAAGAAAACAAACTTTATCAAGTGCCTAGGCAGGATATTGGAGCTTCCCAGATGGCTCTAGTGGTAAAGAACCTGCCTGCCAATGTAGGAGACATAAGAGATGAGGGTTTGATCGCTGGGTCAGGAATATCCCCTGGAAAAGGACGTGGCAACCCACTCTAGTATTCTTGCCTGGAGAATCCCATGCACAGAGAAGCCTGGCAGGCTGTGGTCCACAGGGTCACAGAGTCAGACACGACTGAAGTGACTTAGCACAAACATTATATTGCTTTAAACTATGTGACTGGTCATAAAAACTCCAGAAGCAAAATCTAAAATATGACACAGGTGAACTTATTTATGAAATAGAAACAGATTCACAGACATAGAAAACAAACTTATGGTTACCAAAGGGAAAGGGGGTGGGGGAGGGATAAATTAGGAGTTTGGGATTAGCAGATAAAACTACTATATATAAAATACTATATATATATATAACACTATATGTATATAAAACTTTACATATTTATAAAACTACTATATATAAAATAGATAAACAACAAAATCCTACTGTATAGCATGGGGAACTATGTTCAATATCCTGTAATAAACCTTAATGGAATAAACCATAATTCATACACACACACATATGGGCTTCCCTGGTAGCTCAGTTGGTAAAGAATCTGCCTGCAATGCAGAAGACCTGGGTTCCATCCCTGGATTGGGAAGATCCCCTGGAGAAAGGAATGGCAACCCACTCCAGTATCCTTGCCTGAAGAATCTCATGGATAGAGGAGCCTGGTGGGATCCATGGGATCCATGGGATCCCAAAGAGTTGGACATGACTGAGCGACTAACACACATATAAGTGTGTGTGTATATATGTATATATATATATATAAATACACACATCTGAATCACTTTGCTGTACACCAGAAACTAACAAAATTGAAAGTCGATTATACTTCAATTAAGGAAAAAAAAACTTCAGGAGCAAGGGGTGCCTCTGTCACTTATGCTACACCCTCCAAATGCTTCCTCCCTGGAATCAAGTCTTGAGTAAAAGAGTATTCACCACTACTGATCCTATTGCAGCTTCCAGAGGAGACCAGTCTTTCTAAAGTTCCTTGGAGCTGCCCTTTCTAACCCTAATTTTTTAAGCTTGGTTAGGGAGCTGAAGGATGGAATGGGTGAATTTAACTCAGATGACCATTATATATACTACTGTGGGCAGGAATCCCTTACAAGAATGGAATAGCCATCACAGCCAACAAAAGAGTCTGAACTGCAGTACTTGGATGCAATCTCAAAAGCGATAGAATGATATCTGTTCGTTTCCAAGGCAAACCATTCAATATTACGGTAATTCAAGTCTATGCCCTGACCAGTAATGCCGAAGAAGCTGAAGTTGAACAGTTCTATGAACACCTACAAGACCTTCTAAAACTAATACCCCAAAACGATGTCCTTTTCATTATAGGGGACTGGAATGCAAAAGTAGGAAGTCAAAAAACACCTGGAGTAACAGGCAAATTTGGCCTTGGAGTATAGAATGAAGCAGGGCAAAGGCTAATAGAGTTCTGCCAAGAGAACGCACTGGTCATAGCAAACATCGTCTTCCAACAACACAAGAGAAGACTCTACACATGGACATCACCAGATAGTCGGCATCGAAATCAGATTGATTATATTCTTTGCAGCCAAAGATGGAGAAGCTCTATACAGTACAAGACTGTGAGATGACTATGGCTCAGATCATGAAATCCTTATTGCCAAATTCAGACACAAATTGAAGAAAGTGGAGAAAACCACTAGACCATTCAGGTATGATCTAAATCAAATCCCCTATGACTACACAGTGGAAGTGAGAAATAGATTTAAGAGACTAGATCTGATAGACAGAGTGCCTGATGAACTATGGGCAGAGGTTCATGATGTTGTACAGAAGACAGGAATCAAAACCATCCCCAAGAAAAAGAAATGCAAAAAAACAAAATGGCTGTCTGAGGAGGCCTTACAAACAGATGTGAAAAGAAGAGAAGCAAAAAGCAAAGGAGAAAAGAAAAGATATACGCATTGAATGCAGAGTTCCAAAGAACAGCAAGGAGAGATAAGAAAGCCTTCCTCAGTGATCAATGCAGAGAAATAGAGGAAAACAATAGAATGGGAAAGACTAGAGATCTCTTCAAGAACATGAGAGATACTAAGGAAACATTTCATGCAAAGATGGGCACAATAAAGGACAGAAATGGTAGGGACATAACAGAAGCAGAAGATATTAAGAAGAGGTGGCAAGAATACACAGGAGAATTGTACAAAAAAGATCTTCACGACACAGATAATCATGATGGTGTGACCACTCACCTAGAGCCAGACATCCTGGAATGTGAAATCAAGTTGGCCTTAGAAAGCATCACTATGAACAAAGCTAGTGGAGGTGATGGAATTACAGTTGAGCTATTTCAAATCCTCAAAGATGCTGTGAAAATGCTGCATTCAATATGCCAGAAAATTTGGAAAACTCAGCAGTGGTCACAGGACTGGAAAAGGTCAGTTTTCATTTCAATCCCAAAGAAAGGCAATGCCAAAGAATGCTCAAACTACCGCACAATTGCACTCATCTTACACTCTAGTAAAGTAATGCTTAAAATTCTCCAATTCAGGCTTCAGCAATACATGAACCACGAACTTCCAGATGTTCAAGCTGGTTTTAGAAAAGGCAGAGGAACCAGAGATCAAATTGCCAACGTCCGCTGGACCATTGAAAAAGCAAGAGAGTTCCAGAAAAACATCTACCTCTGCTTTATTGACTATGCCAAAGCATTTGACTGTGTGGATCATAATAAACTGTGGAAAATTCTGAAAGAGATGGGAATACCAGACCACCTGACCTGCCTCTTGAGAAACCTGTATTCAGGTCAGGAAGCAACAGTTGGAACTGGACATGGAACAACAGACTGGTTCCAAATAGGAAAAGGAGTACATCAAGGCTGTATATTGTTACCCTGCTTATTTAACTTATATGCAGAGTACATCATGAGAAACGCTGGGCTGGAAGAAGCACGAGCTGGAATCAAGATTACCAGGAGAAATATCAATAACCTCAGATATGCAGATGACACCTCCCTTATGGCAGAAAGCAAAGAAGAACTAAAGAGCCTCTTGATGAAAGTGAAAGAGGAGAGTGAAAAAGTTGGCTTAAAGCTCAACATTCAGAAAACTAAGATCATGACATCTGGTCCCATCACTTCATGGGAAATAGATGGACAAACAATGGAAACAGTGCCTGACTTTATTTTTCTGGGCTCCAAAATCACTGCTGATGGTGATTGCAGCCATGAAATTAAAAGACGCTTACTCCTTGGAAGGAAAGTTATGACCAACATAGATAGCATATTTAGAAGCAGAGACCTTACTTTGCCAACAAAGGTCCATCTAGTCAAGGCTATGGTTTTTCCAGTGGTCATGTATGGATGTGAGAGTTGGACTACAAAGAAAGCTGAGCGTAGAATTGATGCTTTTGAACTGTGGTGTTGGAGAAGACTCTTGAGAGTCCCTTGGACTGCAAGGAGATCCAACCAGTCCATCCTAAAGGAGATCAGTCCTGGGTGTTCTTTGGAAGGACTGATGTTGAAGCTGAAACTCCGATACTTTGGCCACCTCATGCAAAGAGTTGACTCATTTGAAAGGACCCTGATGCTGGAAAGGGTTGGGGGTGGGAGGAGAAGGGGATGACAGAGGATGAAATGGCTGGGTGGCATCATTGACTTGATGGACATGGGTTTGGGTGGACTCAGGGAGTTGGTGATGGACAGGGAGGCCTGGCGTGCTACGATTCATGGGGTCACAAAGAGTCAGACACGACTGAGTGACTGAACTGAACTGAACTGATTCTTGAAGCCACCCTGCCTTTTCCCAGCAAGCTCCCTTTCTCCCTTGGTTAATTAGTCAGTTCCTATAACTTAGGACCGAAGAACCCTAACTCCTTGTATGCACTTACAATTTTTAGGATACCAGTGGTGACATAACCTTACTCTGTCTTTCTTCCTCTTCCTCTCTTTCCCATTGCTGAGCCTGAAATACCGTGCCCACCTATCCTCTCCACTGCTTCTTCATCCTTCCAGACACAGGTCAAATGTTATTTCCTCAATCAAATATCCCAGAGAGACCGATGTTGTTTCCTCTGTGTCCCCCACAGTGTTCCTGCCTCCCACGTTCAGTTCAGTTCAGTTCAGTCGCTCAGTCGTGTCTGACTCTTTGCAACCCCATGAACCACAGCACGCCAGGCCTCCCTGTCCATCACCAACTCCCGGAGTCTACCCAAACCCATGTCCATCGAGTCGGTGATTCCATCCAACCATCTCATCCTCTGTCATCCCCTTCTCCTCCTGCCCCCAATCCTACCCAGCATTAGGATCTTTTCCAATGAGTCAACTCTTCACATGAGGTGGCCAAAGTATTGGAGTTTCAGCTTCAACATCAGTCCTTCCAATGGACACCCAGGATTGATCTCCTTTAGGATAGATTGATTGGATCTCCTTGCAGTCCAAGGGACTCTCAAGAGTCTTCTCCAACACCACAGTTCAAAAGCATCAATTCTGCGGCGCTCAGCTTTCTTTGTAGTCCAACTCTCACATCCATACATGACCACTGGAAAAACCATAGCCTTGACTAGACAGACCTTTGTTGGCAAAGTAATGTCTCTGCTTTTAAATATGCTATCTAAGTTGGCCATAACCTTCCTTCCAAGGAGTAAGCGTCTTTTAATTTCATGGCTGCAATCACCATCTGAAGTGATTTTGGATCCCCGAAAAATAAAGTCTGACACTGTGTCCACTGTTTCCCCATCTATTTCCCATGAAGTGATGGGACCAGATGCCATGATCTTAGTTTTCTGAATGTTGAGCTTTAAGCCAACTTTTTCACTCTCCTCTTTCACTTTCATCAAGAGGCTCTTTAGTTCTTCTTCACTTTCTGCCAAAAGGGTGGTGTAGTAGCATCCGTTATATCACACTGCTAGTTTTGTTTGCATGTCTGCCTTCCTGCCATGGAACACTCCTCTGGGGTTACAATCAGATTTCTGAAGGCCACCCACATGACGCTGAGCACAGTGCCACACACAGGCTCCCTGTTAATCCACCATTCCTGGGACATGTCGGTGGATGGATGGATGCACTGACCCCACCGACGGACAGAAGGTCTGAAGGTTGTCAGATGCCCTGACCGAGAGCAGCTGTGCTGAATTTTCTCAGAATACACCTGTAGTGGGTTTATAGTCATCTGTTCAAAGTGCTCTGGGCCAAAACCAAAGAGTTTATTCCTCCTGATGAGCAGAGGACAAAGAGTGGAAAGTCACTCTGACCTCTAAGATCCTCTTTTATCACAAATAACATGGATTTTTTTTTTCTGATTATAAAAGCAGTACAAACATAGTGTCAGGAATTTATATAATACCTGAAAGACAGAAAGGAGAAAATAAGAATGCCCCATAGCCCTGGCACCCAGAGATAAATGCTGTCATTTTAAAGTACTTTATTCTAGTCTTTTTTTCCTCCAGGTATCGCAATTTGTAGATATATTTATTTATGCACATTTTTGTTATGTGCTTTCTTGCATTTGATCTTAGATAGTATCCATTTTCTTTTATGTACCACTTTTATTAATTTTTTGTTTTTTATTGAAGTATAGTTGATTTACAATGTTATGTTAGTTTCAGGTATACAGCAAAGTGATTTGTGTGTGTGTGTGTGTGTATCTATCCTTTTTCAGATTCTTTTCCCTTATATAGTATTACAAAATATTGAGTGTAATTCCTTGTGCTATACAATAGATATATGTTAGTTATCTATTTTATATATGAAAAAAGTGAAAGCATCTGATGCTTTCAGATTCCATGCATTGTAGCCCACCAGGCTCCTCTGTCATGGAATTCTTCAGGCAAGAACACTGGAGTGAGTAGCCATTCCCTTCTCCAGTGTATATATGTTAATCCCTAATTCGAAATTTGTCCTTCCTCTCCTTCCCGCTTTGGTAACCATAAATTTGTTTTCTATGTCTGTGGGTCTAATTCTGCTTTGTATACAAGTTCATTCATATCATATTTTTTTTAGATTCCATATTAAAGTGACATCATGTGATGTTTATCTTCGTATGTTTGACTTCACTTTAGTATAATAATCTCTAAGTCTATCCATGTTGCTGCCAATAGTATTATTCCATTCTTTTGTATGGATGAGTAATATTCCATTCTGTACATATTATGTACTGCTTTTAGAGTCTGTATGATAGTCCATCCTATAGAGAAACTAACATTGCATTCATCAGTCTTCTCACTTGCTGTTTCTATGTTGTCCTCTTTTTGGTGTGTGGTTGTAAATAATACTGAACTGAGGTTTGGGAGGGGGTTAATAAATAGTATCCTCTCAGGACTTCCCTGGTGGCCTAGTGATTAAGAATCCCACTGCTGGGCATACACACCGAGGAAACCAGAATTGAAAGAGATACGTGTACCCCAATGTTCATTGCAGCACTGTTTATAATAGCCAGGACTTGGAAGCAACCTAGATGCCCATCAGCAGACGAGTGGATAAGGAAGCTGTGGTACATATACACAATGGAATATTACTCGGCCATTAAAAAGAATACATTTGAATCAGTTCTAATGAGGTGGATGAAACTGGAGCCTATTATACAGAGTGAAGTAAGCCAGAAAGAAAAACACTAATACAGTATACTAACACATATATATGGTATTTAGTCAATCGGTAAAGATAACCCTGTATGTGAGACATCAAAAGAGACACAGATAAATAGAACAGTATTATGGACTCTATGGGAGAGGATGAGGGCGGGATTGTATGGGAGAATGGCATGGAAGCATGGAAATTATCATATGTGAAATGAATCACCAGTCCAGGTTCAATGCATGATACAGGGTGCTCGGGGCTGGTACACTGGGATGACCTGGAGGGATGGGATGGGGAGAGAGGTGGAAGGGGGGTTCTGGAAGGGGAAAACATGTACACCCATGGTGGATTCATGTCAATGTATGGCAAAACAAATAAAAATAATAATAAAAATAAAATAAAATAAAAGAATCCTCCTTGCAATGCAGCAGATGTGGGTTCGATCCCTGGTTGGAGAACTGAGATCCCACGTGTCCTGGAGCAACTAAGCTTGTGCGTCTCAACTACTGAAGCCAGTGTGCTCCAGAGCCTGTGTGCCACAACTAGTGAGCCCAAGTGCCACAACTCGAGAGTCCATGCACCCCATCAAAAAGATCCCGCATGATGCAACTAAGACCCAATACAGCCAAATAAATAAATAACTTAAATGAAAAATAGTACCCTCTTGTCTCCACCCTCAGAGCCAGCTGAATGTTAGACACATAGAAGTTAGGACAAATAAGGATCTATCAACTTAGTTACTGATAATCGCGTACTAATTTGGAGGAGGTAGAACCACAAAGAATTCCCTGATGCCACATTCCAGAATATTTTTTCCAGCTTTGTTGAGATACAGTTGACCTATGACATTGTATATGTTTAAGATGTAAAAGTCAAGGCTTGATCCATGTACATATCATGAACTGTTCCCACAATAATCTTAGTTAACACATCCGTCACCTTGCACAGTTCCAGTTATTTTTGTGTGAATGGTGAGACATTTAAGAACTACCCTCTTATCAGCTTCCAAGTGTCAAATGCAGTTTTGTTAGCTCCATTCTCCACACTGTACATGAGATCCCCAACACTGATTCATCTCATAACTGGAAGTTTAGACTCTTGGGACAATACTTTCCCATTTTCCCCACCCCTCAGCCTCTGGAAACCACCGATCAGTTTTCTGTTTCTAAGAGTTCATTTTTTTTTAACATTTCACTTGTAAGTGAGGTCGTACTTTATTGGTCTTCCTCAGTTTGGCTTATTTCACTGAGCACGATGTTCTGAAATTTCATTCATGTTATCACAAATGGCAAGATTTCCTTCTTTTTATGGCTGAGTTATATATACATACAATTGTTGTTTTTCAGTCACCCAGTCGTGTCTGACTGTTTGTGACCCCATGGACTGCAGCATGCCAGGCCTCCCTGTCCCTCACCATCTCCCAGAGTTTGCCCAAGTTCATGTTCATTGCATTGGTGATGCCATTCAGCCATCTCATCCTCTGATGCCCTCCTCTCCTACCCTTGATCTTTCTCAGCATCAGGGACTTTTTCAATGAGTCATCTGTTTGAATCAGGTGACCAAAATACTGGAACTTCAGTTTCAGCATCAGTCCTTCCAGTGAATATTCAGGGTTGATCTCCCTTAAGATTGACTGGTCCAAGGGACTTTCAGAAGTCTTCTCCAGCACCACAGTTAGAAGGTATCAATTCTTTGACATTCTGCCTTCTTTACTGTCCAGCTCTTAAAACCATATGTGACCACTATATACATACATACATATATATATATATGTATAAAATACATTGCATGTCATCTATTAGAGAGAGAGACAGAGGGAGAAGAGAGCAGTAGACACCTTCTTATGTGGGGAGTCAGATTCCACCCAGAGGGAGAGGGTAGAGAAAGCAGGACCCCTCAGACCCCATGTCTTCTCCCAAATTCACCAACTGTATGGATCGCACCCTTGTCCCCCGAGAGCCCAAGAAGTAATACTTTAGTGGACATCTTCCACTTGACCAATTATGTTGGATATTCTGAAGCACAAGTCCATAAGTATTTTCTTTTTATTTGCTTATTTATCTATTTTTTTGCTTTACAATATTTTACTGGTTTTGCCATACATTGACATGAATCCACCATGGGTGTACATGTGTTCCCCTTCCAGAACCCCCCTCCCACCTCCCTCCCCATCCCATCCCTCATAAGTATTTTCTTAAGGAAGATTTCTATAAGAGTTATTGAGAAGTTGAATATTTTTAAGACTTTTGAGACATATTTTCAATTTGTTCACTGTAAAGTTTGTTCAAATTTACCATGCCACCAGCAGCGTATACAGTTGACCATGTCACTGAATCTTCATAAGCATTGGGCAGTGCCACTTTAAAGCTGTTCTTCTCTATTTGATTGAAAAAAAGAGCAGTTTATTTTTTCATTTGTGTTTATCTGCATAGAAAGAAAGCTGATAACTTTTTTCATCTGTCATTTGAGCTTTTGCTCTAAATAAGCCAACCATTCATGCCCTTTGGCCATTTTTCTACTGAATTTTAATTTCTGAATGGGTTTTATATACTAAGTATAACAAATTTGTTTGCTATATTTTTAATTTTGTTTTTTTCTTTTATTTTGTTGATACTTTAAATAAGTTATATATTACGGATTTGTTGAGTGTTTTTTATTCTTCCGTTGCTTACAAATTTATTCCTTTTCAGATATAATTTGCCTGTACCTTTTAATGGTTTTATTCATATACTTACACCTAACATTTTAATCTGGTTAGAGTTTACTTTGGTGTGTGTTGTCAGGCTGATTTCTGTTCTTCCATAACAGATAATTCATTGTCCCGGAACTTATTGCTATTTCATGTAGTATCTTATTAGAAATTTAATATCTAGCAGGACAGGGTGCCTCTCATTTAACACCTCTCTTATATCCCCTCATCTCATATTTTCAAATGAAACTTAGAATAATTTTACTTCATTCTAAAAAATTTCCCAAAAAAGGACAATGCCAAAGAATGTTCAAACTACCAGGCAGTTGTGCTCAGTTCACATGCTAGCAAGGTAATGCTCAAAATCCTTCAAGCTAGGCTTCAATAGTATGTGAACTGAGAACTTCCAGATGTTCAAGCTGGATTTAGAAAAGGCAGAGGACCCAGAGGTCAAATTGCCAACATCTATTTGTATCATAGAAAAAACAAGGGAATTCCAGAAAAACATCTACTGCTGCTTTATTGACTAAAGCCTTTGACTGTGGGGATCACAACAAACTGGGAAATTCCTAAAGAGATGGGAATGCCAGACCACCTGACCTGCCTCCTGAGAAATCTGTATGCAGGTCAAGAAGCAACAGTTAGAACTGGACATGGAACAAAGGACTGGTTCCAAGTTGGGAAATGAGTACATCAAGGCTGTCTATTGTCATCCTGATTATTTAACTTATATGCAGATTGCATCATGTGAAATGCCGAGCTGGATGAATCACAAGCTGGAATCAAGATTGGTGGGAGAAATACCAATACCTCAGATATGCAGGTGACACCATCCTAATGGCAGAAAGCAATGAGGAAGTTAAGAGCCTCTTGGATGAAGGTGAAAGAGGAGAATGAAAAACCTAGCTTAAAACTCAACATTCAAAAAACGAAGTCATAGTATACAGTCCCATCACTTCATGGCAAATAGATGGGGAAACAGTGGAAACAGTGACAGACTTTCTTTTCTTGGGCTCCAAAATCACCGTGGACAGTGAGTGTGGCCATGAAATTAAAAGATGCTTGCTCCTTGGAAGAAAAGCTATGACAAACCTAGACAGCCCGTTAAAAAGCAGAGACATCACTTTACCAACAAAGGTCCATCTAATCAAAGCTATGGTTTTTCCAGGAGTCATGTGTGGATGTGAGAGTTGGACCATAAAGAAGGCTAAGTGCCAAAGAACTGATGCTTTCAAACTGTGGTGCTGCAGATGACTCTTGAGAGTGCCTTTCACAACAAGGTGATCAAACCAGTGAGTCCTAAAGGGAATCAACCCTGAATATTCACTGGAAGGACTGATGCTGAAGCTGAAACTCCAATACTTTGGCCACCTGATGCAAAGAACCGACTCATCGGAAAAGACCCTGATGCTGGGAAAGATTGAAGGCAGGAGGAGAAGCAGGCAAGAGAGAATGGGATGGTTAGATGGCATCAATGACTCAACAGACATGAGTTTGAGCAAACTCTGGGTGATAGTGAAGGACAGGGAAGCCTGGCATGCTGCAGTCCATGGGATCACAAAGAGTCAGACATGACTGAGTGACTGAACAACAACAACAACGAATTTCTTTTATTTATTTATTTATTTATTGAAGTATAATTGCTTTACAATGTTGTGTTAGTTTTTGCTGTACAACGAAGTGAATCAGCTGTATGCATACATATATCCCCTCCCTCGTGGACCTCCCGCACTGCCCATCCCACCCTTCTAGGTCATCACAGAGTCAGTACAGAGTGTCAAAAAACCTTCATATCATATATATTGTGTGTGTGTTTTGCCTATGAGTTCTGGGCTTTTGTTGTTGTTTTTGCTGCTGGAAATCAACTGTTTTGTATTTTCTAATTCCTTTGTTTTAAACATATAGGAAGATGTAAATGTATTAATTTTGCAACTCATTACCTTCAAAACATTTTTATTATTTCCATTTTCCCAGCTCATATTTTTTTTCTAAGTAGGTAATCGTATCTTGTGGAAAGAGTAGTAAATGTCCCTATTCCTTTATTTCTCATGACCTGTTGGATAGATTAGAATATCCGGCACATTAATAAACAACAGTGGGTTGCCTTGTCTTATTGGTAATGTTAATAGAACTATCTCCTTAACCATTGACTTAAGATAATTTAAAAAATTGTGTTGAGGCACTTTCATTTTATTTTAGTTGCATTAAGTTTTTGTTAGTAATGCAGTGAGTGTGGACTTCCTCAGAAGCCTCCTCTTTTTCTTTTTTGAGGATGATTTTATCATTGTTTCAGGAGATTTGGTGGTGATTCTTGGGTCATAAGGGCTTCCCTGGTACCTCAGTGAGAAAAGAATCCGACTGCTGTGCAGGAGACCCCAGTTCGATCCTTGGGTCAGGAAGATCCCCTGGAGGAGGGCATGGCAACCCACTCCAGTATTCTGGCCTGGAGGATCCCCATGGACAAAGGTGCCTGGTAGGCTACAGTCCACGGGGTCGCAAAGAATCAGACATGACTGAGCAGCTAAGCACAGCACAACACAATGATCTTTCCTCCTCAAGTACTGGCAATATGGAAGAAAATTTGAGACCCGTATCATGTTTTCATCTTCCCAGGTAAACCATTTTTCAGTTATGTTTCATTTTCTGCCTGGCTGCATGTAGGATTTTAAACATTTTTCCTTGAAATTCTAAAACTTAACCAGATTGTATCTAGATGGTGTCATTCAGTGTATCTATTAGAATTACAAATTCAGATCATCCATAAACCTGAAAGGTGTGTTGCTATGTTACCTCTCTGATTATTGCTTTTGTCTTTTCTTATGATTGTGGTTTTAGAAACATCAGTGGTGCCCTGAATCTTCATGTTTGGTTCTATGATCTGATATATCTCTTACCATTTCACATCTTTATTCTTTATACAGGATTCCCTGATAACTCAGTTGGTAAAGAATCCACCTGCATTGCGGGAGACCTGGGTTCAATCCCTGGGTTGGGAAGATCCCCTGGAGATGGGAAAGGCTACCCACTCCAGTATTCTGGAAAGGCAACTCATTCCAGTGTTCTTTTATACTGCATTCTGGATGAGATTTGTGTGTGCTACACACATCAGTGCTTAGTTTCTGTAGTATTCTGCATGTTTATAATGTAAGGTTTAATTTTGCCTACTACATTTTGTATTTCTTTGCACTGTTTCTATATCTTGTCAGGACATTTTCTTCTCTGTCCTTCTTTCTCCTGATTCCCTTTTATAACACTATCATATGTATTTTACCTGAAATATTATTCATTGATCAAACGTTTTGTTTTAATTGCTAAACTTTGAGTTAATAAGTTCTTTTCAGAATCTAAAAGTAACATATATTTACTGAAAAAAATTTAAGAAATACAGAGAAATATTTAGAAGAATATAAAATGACCATTTTTCCATTAAAAAATCACTGCCAGGATAATGGGGTAATTTTTTTTTATGAATTGGAAAACTTAATATTATTCTTTTTAAAATTTATTATTAACTGGAAGATAATTGCTTTATAATGCTGTTTCTGCCATACAATGATGTGAATCAGCCATGAGTGTGCATATATCTCCTCCCCACCCCATCCCACCTCCCCTAGGTCATCACAGAGCACCAGGCTGAGCTCCCTGTGTTATATAGGAACTTCCCACTAGCTTTCCATTTTACTCCTCCACTGTTCTTGCCTGGAGAATCCCAGGGACGGCAGAGCCTGGTGGGCTGCCGTCTATGGGGTTGCACAGAGTCAGACATGACTGAAGTGACTTAGCAGCAGCAGCAGTGTATATATGTCACTGCTACTCTCCCAATTCATCTCATCCTCTTTTAGTCAAAATTTTTATTTCCTTGGTATACATTTTTTCTTTTATTCTGAAGTCATTATAGACCTACCGGCCACTGCAAATATAGTATATAGGGTTCCATGAGCCCTCTACTCTGGTTCCCTCAGCAGTGCCATCTCATAGAACTTTAGCATAGTATGAATCTAAGAAGTTGACGTAAAATACTGTTTCCTAGACACAGATTTTACCAAGTTTTTAGCATTTTTTACATGCATTTATTTGCATGTGTATGTGTATATGTCTATGCAATTTCAGCCCCTGGATAGGTTATGGAACCACTAGTATAATCGAAATACAAAGCTAATCAGTACAAAGGAACTCCCTGCTACTACCTTCTTATATTCACACTTCCATCCTTGTATCTTGGCAACCATGAACTAATCTGTTTTCATCTCTTTAGTTTTGTCATATCAAAATTGCTATATAAATGGAATCATGCAGTATACAACCTTTTGGGATTGACTTATTTTACAATGCATAATGCCTTTGAGATACATCCAGGATGTTGTGTGTACCAGTACATGGGTGGATCAGAGTTTATATAAACATACACCCACTGAAGAACATTTAAGTTGCTTCCAGTTGTTTTTTTTTTCCCCCCCTCCTATTACGAAGAAAGCTGCTGTGAACATTCAAGCACAGACTGGGATTTTTGGCTTTCATTGTTTTTAGATTCTATTCTTAAAATCTAACATTCTATTGTAAGCGTTTCTCCATATCGTTCTTTCATCTTTGAAGACATGGTTTTTAATGCCTGCATAATATTCTACCATATGGCTGGACCTCCATTTATTTAACCATTTCCCTATAAGTTCATGTTTCTTTGAATTTTATCAAGAGCTCACTAGATGCTCTTTAAATTTTTCTTCTTTTTCTCAGTAAATCTCTTTAAAATGTGTGTGCTTTCTGTGCATTTTGAGTGCAATGTTTCATGGTTTTTATGATTGGAAGTTGTTTCATAGACTCCAGGTTGTTGGTTTTATAAAATTCTTCTTTCAAACTGTTTTTTTTTTTTTTTGGCTGCACTATGCAGCATATGGGACCCTGGCTCCCAGGCCAGGGATGGAATCTGTGCCCCTTGCAGTGGAAACATGAAACCTTAACCACTGGACAACCAGTTGTTGATCAGTTGCTCAGGTGTGTCTGACTCTTTTTGACCCCATGGACTGCAGCACACAAGGCTACCCTGTCCTTCACCATCTCCCCGCGTTTGCTCAAACTCATGTCCACTGAGTCAGTGATGTCATCCAACCATCTCATCCTCTGTTGCCACCTTCACCTCCTGCCCTCAATCATTCCCAGCATCAGGGTCTTTTCCAATGAGTCGGCTCTTGCATCTGGTGGCCAAAGTATTAGAGTTTCAGCTTCAGCATCAGTCCTTCCAGTGAATATTCAGATTTGATTTCCTTTAGGATTGAAATCCCTGAAGTCTTCTTCAGTCTTCTCAAAAATGAAGAGAAGCTTGGTATTTGGTGATAGGTTGGGTGGATTTTCCTCTGTATTCCTAATTGTCCGCCAGGGTACAATTACACCTCCCTCTCTCAGACCTTTTGAAGGATGGCTGATTAATATATTCTGCCAGCCATATTTCTGAAGCTAGTGGCTATATAGTGAGTATGAGTGTAAGAGACAGCTTTACCCCACTGATGCTGCAGTGGGAATTTATTCGTGGATTATTTAACAGGGTCTGTGGTCCTTCCCTTGTCTGGAGCAGCACATTAAATCCTACACAGAGTACACCACTCTGGGACTTCCCTGGTGGCCCAGTGGTTAAGACTCTGCATTCCCAATGCAGGGGACCTGGGTTCTATCAGAGAACTAGATCCCACATGCCACAACTAAAGTTCCTGCATTATGCAACTAAGATTCGGTACATCCAAATAAATAAATAAATTTTATTTATTTATTTAAAAGCCGAATAAATAAAATTTAAAAAGTACACTGTCCCTACTGCTCCCTATCTCTCCCTGACTCCTCCTGCTTTGGTTGTCATATCTCCCATCCAAGGTGACAATAAGCAACTGCTGTTCACTCTTTCTCTGCATCCTTCACAACATCACAATTCCAGCTACTGTGGTCCCTACGTGACTATAATAAGAAAGATGCAGTTTTGGGGGGATGGGGATCAGTGAAGGAATCATGACCGCATCAGAATGTGTCTCCTACATAGCAGAAACTCACGTGTCTCAGATACCACAGCTCAGGGAAAATCTATTACCTTTTCCCTTCCTGATCTTGCTGTTCTGTCTCAGGTGGCCAAGAGTGACTTCTTCATGGAAATGTCTCCTAGAGTCTGGCTAGTGCTATTCCAACCATGCATCTTGATGTGGCTTGAAATTATTTTCACAGAAAAGAGGTGCTGTGAAAATCAGGCATCTCTAGAGTTCCACCCTCATTATCCAGAAGTCTGTAATAGCTTTGTGATCTAAGACAATGGTACTGGGGGCAGGGTCTTATTCTTCTCCAAATGATGATGACTGTCAATTCTGAAACACTTCCTTGTTTAAAACACTTAATATACATTATCTCAGCTCATTCACCTAGTTTCTGAGCACCTGTTATACGCCAAGCATTGGGGACACCAAATGAATGACACATTTCTTTTCTTTTTGCTTCAAATCCTTCAATGGTGTCACATAATACTTAGAATAAAGTTTTTGTTTCATCACTACTCAGGCTGACCCTTTCTGCCCCTCCAATCTCATCTTCTCTCTCTTATAGCCATTTTCCATTTCTCTTAAGCCACAGAGATCTCTGATTTGTTTCTCCTTCCCACTTCCAAAATCTGTTATTTCTTTTGCCTGAAATTCTCTTTCTTTATTAACTCGCTGCTTCTTGTCATTCAAATCTCAGCTTAAATGTCACCTCCTAGAGAGGTTAAAAGGTTCTGCTTCAAATGATCAAATATTGTAAACAAAAGCATTCTTCCCCAGTCAAATCATTACTTGTATTATCTGCAATCAATTAGCTAATTGATCAATAGCTAGTAAGTATCCACTATGAGTCAGGCATTGTTTGGCATGTGTATACAGTTCATGCCCAGTCGCTCTGTTGTGTCTGGCACTTTGCAACACCATTGGTGGGCTGCAGCCCACCAGGATCCTTTGTTCATAGAATTTTCTAGGCAGGCATAGTGGAGTGGGTTACATTTCCTACTCCAGGAGTTCTTCCCAACTCAGGGATTGAACCTGCATCTCCTGTGTCTGCTGCATTGGCAGGCATATTCTTTAGCACTGAGCCACCTGTGAAGCACCGTATATACAGTGAAAGAGAGCTTAACTTGACCCCTGACTATTTGGACTCTACATTCTTTTGGGATTTGACAGTCTTCAAATAGATCACTAATAAGAACATGCTGTAAAGCTTAAGGGACTCTACTCAGTACTCTGTGAAAGTGAAAGTGTTAGGCGCTCAGTTGTTTCTGACTCTTCGTGGCCCTGTGAACTGTAGCCCGCCAGGCTCCTCTGTCCTTGGAAATCTGCAGGCAGTAATACTGGAGTGGGTTGCCATTCCCTTCTCCAAGGGATCTTCCTGACCCCATGATCAAACTCAGGTCTCCTGCATCTCAGGTAGATTCTTTACAGTCTGAGTCATCAGGGAAGCCTTGGATATATATATATATATAGGATATATATATATAGGATATATATATATTGGATATATATATATATATATATATATATATATATATATATATATATATAACAGATTCACTTTACTGTATGCCTGAAACTAACACAACATTATAAATCAACTATACTAAAAAAATAAAAATTTAAAAATTAAAAAAAAAAAACAGACCAGAAATTGGCAGAGGATGGGCAGGAGAGGTGAAACAAGATGATGTCATCCTAGGAAGAAAGCTAGGTTGCCCTAAAACCTCTTGCTAGAAATCCTCATTGGTTTCTCCCCTTTGATTTCTAATCTGCTCATTTATGAGTTCAGATTCTGAAGGAAAAAGGATTAATTTTTAGTGACCTGAAGGCTCTCCAAGAGCACCATTATCGTTGCCTATTTAGGAACCTAGCCCACCTCCCAGCTCCACTCCCAGGAGTGATTCACCTGGGATTGAGTGAGGACACAGGGCTCCGAGCACACTGGCCACGGTGTTTGCCCACAGAATGTTCCCATGGAGGCTCTGTTTGACTTTTGCTTTTCCCTTCCTTGTGAAGAAATTGACTAGGACTTGTTGTCATGGTGATGCAGAATGCTGAGAACCTTGCTCTGAGAGAACATTTTCTTTGTTCTTCCTTCCTAGTGGAGAGGTGAGATGGGTAGGGCTAGGAATGGAGTCTGGAATCTGAAACTGGCAAATACTTCAATTTCAGAGGCCACTGGCTCTAGTTTACAAGCCCAACCTTGCCACAAATAAGCTATTTAATCCCAGCAGGTAGCTTAACCCTACTTAACCCTTAGCTTCAGTTTCCTCATCAGAAATTGGGGATAAGAAAAAGCTTTATTTTGGAGTTTCTGAAAAACCAATGAAGTTATTCCTTTCAGTGTTTAGGTTAGTACCTAGCACACAGTAAGGCAATTATTACTTTCAGAATATTGCAAATGCAGTATTTGCAATGGTTACTTTCATGACTACTGCTATTATCATCACCATCTCCTCATCATCAACTCTGTCCTCGTCATCCTCACCAACAGTTTCCCAGTGATATCTTTGTAGAGAAAAGTGAAAGTGAAAGTTGCTCAGTCGTGTCTGACTCTTTGTGACCCCATGGACTGTAGAGTCCATGGAATTCTCCAGGCCAGAATACTGGAGTGGGTAGCGTTGTTCTTCTCCAGGGGATCTTCCCAACCCAGGGATCAAACCCAGGTCTTCTGCATTGCAGGTGGGTTATTTACCAGCTGAGCCACCACGGAAGCCCTTGTAGAGGAAAAATTCATAGCAAAGAACAAAGAGATTCAAGTGCAAATCCTGATTTCACTACTTATAAGCAAGTCTATTGATACAACTGTCTTAGAAAACGGAGATAATGAAATCTATCTTTTTTCAGGGTTATTTTAAAGAGTCAGTGAACTTAGTGAGGTAAAAATGTCCAGCACAAAATAAGTGCTTATCAGAGATGAGTTGAACTGAGTTTGAATCATACTCCTGCAGCAAAATAGCCTTTGGTTTTAGGATATGTCTTGCACTGCTAAAACTTGAAAGGGATTTAAGAATTCAAGAAAAAATTAAAACCAATATTCCCCTCCTCCAGCGAGTGAAAACCAAAGAACATCTTGCACGTGGTGATATAGTGCTGGACAGTCAACTGGCTGATTAACAGATGTCTGCTGAGCACCTTCTGCATGTTGATTGCTGTTCCTGGCACTCTTCAGAAAGAAGGAAGACACAGAAGGCCCCAAAGGGCCTGTGTAAGTCACACAGATATGGCACCACGAAGACAATTGGGCAAGGCATTGGCGACCCTGTAGTTCCCAGATAAAAGGCTCAGACTCAGTTTATTTTAAAGACCTTCAGATTCTGGCCTCTCTATGTCTTCCTGCAGACTTATTTCTTACCATTCTTCACAAACACTCCAGCCCCAGTTAGTATGATTGTGTAATGCTCCTTCATGCCCCAGTGATTTTGTTCCTGCTATGACTTCTGCCCAGACCACTCTGTCCAAAACTTTTTATGCTCTTCATCTTTGCAAACTCAGTGATGACCAATGTCCCCCCAGGGATTCCCTTTATGACCTACCATCTTGTGTGTCTACTATCTGTCGGTTAGTCTCTCAGTCATGTCCAACTCTTTGTGACCCCATGGGTAGTAGCCCATCTGGCTCCTCTGTCCATGGAGTTTTCCAGGCCAGAATACTGGAGTGGGTTGCTGTTTTCTTCTCCAGGGGATCTTCCCAACCCAAGGATCAAACCCGGATCTTCTGCATCACAGGCAGATTCTTTACCACCTGAGCCACCAGGGAAGCCCATGTCTACTATTTAAATATGGTGGTGGTGATGGTGGTGGTTTAGTCACTAAATCATGTCAGACTCTTGTGACCCCATGAACTGTAGCCTGCCAGGCTCCTCTGTCCATGAGATCCTCCAGGCAAGAATACTGGAGAGGGTTGCCATTTCCTTCTCCAGGGGATCTTCCTGACCCTGGAATCAAACCTGGGTCTCCTGCATTGCAGGCAGATTCTTTACCAATTGAGCTATGAGGGAAGCCCCATTTAAATATAGTATCTACTGGATTTCTATCTATTTTCTGATCAGTTGAGCCATATGAAATAGCCATTTTGGATATTAAAAGTGGTTGAATATTGTCAGTTTCATTTGGTTAGAACAAATCTCATGTCCTGTGTATGACTCTGTGCACTGCTTCCAAACCCCACCCCTAACCCACACAATCCCAACCCCCTCCCCCACTTTTGACCTTGGGAAAGTTATTTAACCGTTCTCTGTCTCAGTTTCCCTATTTGTAAAGTAGAAATAATTTATCCTATCTCGTAATATTTATGGGGAGATTATATATAAAATTTAACAGATTCTCAGGCATATGAAAAGTGAAAGTCACTCAGTTGTGTCCAATTCTTTGTCCATGAAATATATAGTCCATGGAATTCTTCAGGCCAGAATACTGGAGTGGGTAGCCTTTCCCTTCTCCAGAGGATCTTCCCAATGCAGAGATTGAGCCCAGGTCTCCCCACATTGCAGGCAGTTTCTTTACCAGCTGAACCACAAGGGAGGTCCTTGCATATAATTAATGATAAATAACAGTAAGTGTTAACTTAGAGTCACTGGTTTATTTTACTGGACTCCTCATTTACACTATAAGATCACTGAGGACACATACTGAATACTATTTGACTTTATTACCCTGTAGCCAAGAATAGCAACAAAGACAGGTGACTAATAGATGTTTATTGAATAAATAAAGACCTAGGTATGAGTTCCCATGCAGACATACACCAGCTATATGATCTTGGACAAGCCAGTCAGCCCTCTGAAACTCTTTTTTTTTTAATCTGTAAAATGAGAATAATAATTTTAAAATGCCTTTTCTACAGGACTTCCTGGTGGTCCAGTGGTTAAGACTTCACCTTCCAATGCAGGGGGTGAGGGCTTTATCCCTGGTTGGGGAGCCAAGATATCCACATGCCTCATGGCCAAAAACCAAGCATAAAATGGAAGCAATATTGTAACAAATTCGATAAAGACTTTTAAAATGATCCACATCAAAAGAATCTCTAAACAAATAAAATGCCTTTTCTATCTCCTAACATTTTCTGTAGCTATTGAACAACATTCATTAATTCTACAAATATTTTTAGTGTCTGCTATATACGTGCTTGAAAATATACATACTGCCAAAATATTTTGGCAGTGAAGCTGCGTTGTCATCTGTAAAACTCTAATCATATATAAGAGGTAACCTCTTTCTTTATAGAAAGAATCAACCACTGGGCATGAAAAAGAAAAAAGATATCTTCATATGAAAGCTTCCTAGATGATAGAGAAAAATGAAGCATTTACACTGATTCTGAGACCCGAGGTCTGATAGCAGAGCAATAACAGTCCATAATTAGATTTTTAAAAATTGTCCTGAAATACACATTTCACAGTCTTTGACGTAAAGTTAAAAATAATTCCTTCTTCTACAGCTTGAGGAAGTTGAATATCCTTAAAGTGAAAATGAAGTGAAAGTGAAAGTCGCTCAATCGTGTCCGACTCTTTGCGAACCCATGGATTATACAGTCCATGGAATTCTCCAAGCCAGAATACTGGAGTGGGTAGCCTTTCCCTTCTCCAGGAGATCTTCCTAACCCAGGGATTGAACCCAGGTCCCTCGCATTGAAGGCAGATTCTTTACCAGCTGAGCCACAAGGGAAACCCTGAATATCCTTAGACTGTGTATATTTAATGCAGAGGGAAGAAGGCTAGGGTGATAAAGCCATGAGGGGCCTTACAGGGGAAGGGAAGGGGTGATGGTTGTTCGGGGTCAAGTTCACTAGCTAACAGGTCTCCCTGGTGGCCCATCATCTTTCTAAAAACATCAGAGGGAAGGATTGAAATTGACACTATGGTTTGCTACTTGAGATATGAGCCAAGTTCAAGGACTGGCCTATAAGAAGCTCTCTTTGACCTCACTGAGTTTCACTGATTGCTTAAAAGGGACCCCCCCTCCCCAATTCCAGACTAGCCCTACCACCCCACACTCCCAAGAACATCTCCATCATCCCAACACCAACTGTCCCAGCCCAAATGCATACACAAGCAATGGGGAGGGAGGTAGGAGTTGTTCATTCAGAACAAGGACCAGGAAGATGAGCAAACAACCCTTCAACTTGGTGCAGAACCAAGAAGCAAAGATCCTCAAGGGAAAGGGGTAGGGAGAGAATTATTGCGAGTGCCCCCTGAGTGCCTACCATGTGCACGACTCTGGAATAGAGGATTTACACACATCCGGGTTTAAAAAAAAAAAAAAGGATTATTCCAGAAAAATGTTTTTCTCATTTGATAAATGGACAAAGTCAAAGCAGACATGAATTGGAGTAAAAATGAGTTGGTAGGAAGTCTAAAATTTTTACAAAATAAAAATTTTTAAAAAGCTAGATTGACAGATATTAATCTGTTACTAGAGTGTTGACTCTTGGTTGCAAGATATAGAAATCCAATGATACTTAGAAAAGCAGAATATTTGGGTGACCCACGGAAGCCATGAAGGCAATGCCCCTGGACCTCAGATCTAATGGGAATCAAGGACTTGGATAATCCTTGGGTAATCCAGGACCCTCCAGATAATCTCTTCTCTCAATCTGCCTCCTCTCTGAGAGTTTATTCCATTTTCCTGCTGTCTCCCACACTGACTTTCTGCAATTCTGAAAACACCTCTCAAGCTTTGCCTCTTTACAGTCCTGCAGATATATAGGATGCCTTTCCCAGTTCCAGGTCTCCAATTCTCAGAAAAGGAATCTGATAGTATTAGATGCCCATCCATGGACCGTCTGGAATCAACTCTGTGCAGGACTGGGATAACACTTTTCTAACAAGGCAGCTTCTAGAATAAACTCCTGGATGGAGTGAGAGGGGAGACCAGGGATGTCTGGGCAGATACTCAGCATGAGGGTGAAGGGATAAAATGGTGTAAGAAAAAGGGCTTGAGTGTTGTTCCTGCAGAATAGAAATACCTACCATTCAGGAGCTTACTGTATAACCAAAGAGGTAACATTTACCAATGATCAGTGCTAGTGTCTGAAGCCTGGCTGTAGGCATGCTGGGCATTTGTACTTGGTCGTGGGCTGAAACAGTGTGAAAAGGAGAAGAAGTGTGATCAGCAGTTAGTTATGCATTTATTATCCATGTCTTGTACTGGTGCTTTGTTTACATACATCGCATGCAACTTTTATCCCCATCTTGTTGGCATGGAAACTGAGACCCCAGGAGGTGAGGTGACTTCCTCAAAGTCACAATTGTAACTAGTAGTAAAAACAGATTCTAAGTCATGGAGCAGAGGGAGCAAGGTCCAAGAGGGAGGGAATATATGTATTCATAGAGCTGATTTGGGCTTTCCATGTGGTACTAGTTAGAAAGAACCCACCTACCAATGCAGGCGACGTAAAAGATGAGTGTTTGATCCCAAGGTTGGGAAGATCTCCTGGAGGTGGGCATAACAACCCACTACAGTATTCTTGCCTGGAGAATCCCATGGACAGAGGAGCCTGGGGGACTGCAGTCCACAGGGTTGCAAAGAGTCGGATACCACTGAAGCGACTCAGCATGCACGCATAGCTGATTCACTTCAGTGTACAGTAGAAACAAACACAACACTGTAAAGCAATTGTACTCTGGTAAAAAAACAAAGACAAATTGTAAAAGTGGTGCCATTTCTAAATCCTCTGTTACTCTGAAATCAGGCTCATCCCTGTTATTTTTTCGAACTTCAAAAAAGTTTGAACTTTAAAGCATAAAGTTAGGTGGCAAAGATTTGGTTTCCTTCCGATTTCTGTAAAGCTTTTGGTTCCACTCTGGCCTCAGGGAGCTGCTTGCCAACATCTCTGAATCAGTTAAACCATCCCTCTAAGAAATGAAAAAATGCAACCAACCAAGCCTCGAGTGATTCATGGCACCCACTATACGTATTTATAGGCTACGTGGAAGGGTGAAATCCACTCGAGGCTCTCTTGTTCACACCCCCACGCATCTGTGGGCCTGCATCAGGCACTTAGAGGAACCGAAGCTCCTGCCACTTATTCACCCACACGTGTCTGTGATGGGGTCTGAACTCTCCATGAACCACCACCAACTCACAGAGCCAAACTCTAAGTGCCCATCTGTGGAAGCAGAGTTCCAAAATGAGAATTCTGCTCTCGGTCCGTAGAAACATTCTTCTGGTCATTTTTTTCCTGAGTTCCATTTCTCTTCCCTTGGAGATCTGGGATGATTGGCATGAGGTTTAGACTGATCAGGGTTTGATGGTCTGCTCCTGCTGACTCTGACCTTGAACATGTCTCTTAAGCCTTTTGAGATTTAATGTCTTCTCTTTAAAAAGGAGCTATTACAAACCATGGGACTGCTGTCATGAGCAAAGTGTGGGACAGGGTTTTAGGAAAACTGCAAGACATAGCAAATGCCTCTAGGGTAGTAATAGAGGGCAGCTGATACAACCCCAAAGCTGGAAAGGGCAACAGGAGGAGGTGGTTACTGGTACCCAGAGAAGGCAGCCATGTGGAAAAGGCTACATGACAGGAACTAGAGTCTAGAGCAGGATGATGCATCCAGCTCATCTGTTGTCACCTGGGAGGGAGGGAGTCAGGGAACTGAATACCTTGACCATATTCTACTCCTTCCCTCCGACATCTGCTGGTGCCTCCCTTGGTTAAATCTATATAGAAGCTGGAAGAATAAAGGACTCATGTGGTCCATACAGGTTAGCATCCTCGTACCCAGAGCAGGATGGAGAGGCGTGGAGGGTGAACCCTGGAGGGGCCCATGGAAGACATCCAGCTCAAGTATCAGAGAGAGAGATGCAAGTAGAGTGCTTCATCACAGAGCTTGGCATGGGATATGTGTTTAATAAATAGTGACCTTAATTACATAGTCAAAGTGTGAAGAATTACAGTGCTACCACTTGGGGATTCTTTTCAACTTCAATCTTGATATACAAGTTTATAGAAAAATTAGGGAAAGATAATTCCCATTTTCCATGTTCTTTGTTTTGAAGACTTGCAGATCCTCTCCACCCCAGCAGTGCCCTCTGGCACTTTCTACATTTCTTCTTTGTTGATGTTCAGTTGCTAAGTCGTTTCCAACTCTTTGTGACCCCATGGACTGCAGCACTCCAGGCTTCCCTGTCCTTCACTATCTCCCAGAGTTTAATTCAGGCTTAAATTGAAGAAAGTAGGGAGAACCACTGGACCATTCAGGTATGACCTAAATCAAATCCCTTATGATTATACAGTGGAAGTGAGGAATAGATACAAGGGATTAGATCTGGTAGACAGAGTGCCTGAAGAATTACGGGTGGAGGTTCGTAACATTGTATAGGAGGCGATGATCAAAATCATCCCCAAGAAAAAGAAACAAGAAGGCAAAGTAATTGTCTGAGGAAGCCTTACAAATAGCTGAGAAAAGAAGAGAAGCAAAAGGGAAAGATATACCCAGCTGAAAGCAAAGTTCTAAAGAATAGCAAGGAGAGATAAGAAAGCTTCTTAAGTGAACAATGCAAAGAAATAGAGGAAAACAATAGAATGGGAAAGACTAGAGATCTCTTTCAAGAAAATTGAAGATACCAAGGGAACATTTCATGCAGAGATGGGCACAATAAAGGCAAGGATCTAACAAGCAGAAGAGATTTAGGAAGAGGTGCCAAGAATGCACAGAAGAACTGTACAAAAAAGATCTTAATGATCCAGATAACCTTGATGATGTGGTCACTCACCTAGAGCCAGACATCCTGAAGTGTGAAGTTAAGTGGGCCTTAGCAAGCATTACTACTAAAGTTTCTTCTTAGGGAAGACATTCATTCATTCATTCATTCATTTATTCATGGTTTACTCAACAATGATTGACTCAGCATCATCTCTGTGCCAGGCATGGTACAGGGCACTCAACTCACAGTGATGGACACACATCTAGTCCCTGTGTTTGCAGGCTATCAGAGGGCAGGAACACATAAGCTCCTATAGTAAGTCCCCTAAATATGAACAAGTTCTGTTCAGAGAGTGCATTGTTTAAGTCCAATTTGTTCGTAAGTCCAACAAAGTACGCCTAAGTTCCCGGCTATCACAATCAGCTATATAGTACTGTACTGCAATAGATTTACAACACTTTTCACACAAATAATATATAAAAAGAAACAAATATAAAAAATAAAGAAAGCATTTAAAATCTTACAGTATAGTACCTTGAAAATACAGTAGTACAGTACAACAGGGCTTCCCAGGTGACTCAGTGGTAAAGAATCCGCCTGCCCATGAAGGAGATGCAGGAGATGTGGGTTCGATCCCTGGGTCAGGAAGATCCCCTGGAGAAGGAAATGGCAACCCACTCCAGTGTTCTTGCCTGTGAAATCCCATGGACAGAGGAGGCTGGCGGGCTACAGTCTATGGGGTCGCAGAGAGTTGGGCACGACTGAGCGACTGAGCACGCATGCCCAGGACAACAGCTGGCATTCAAGGGCTGGCTTCGAGTGAACAGGCAAGAAGAGTTACTGACTGCAGGAAGAAGAGGAGGTGGTCGAGCTGAAGGATCACCAGCAATAGGAGATTGAGGGTGTTCTGCCAAAAGTGAAAGCTTTTGTCTCAGGTTCAAAGGATTTGTTAACAAAACAAGTCACTGATTATATACAAAAAATAACACAAATATTTATTAGAGAATCACTTACTGTCAATAACATCAAGAGAAAACAGAGAGAGCAGAGACTACATCATCAAATTGGGTTTTGGCCAGCATCCAGACCTAAACAGCACTGGGAAGTCTCGTGCCACAGCACATCTGGAGTCCCAGTTGGGAAAAGGTCCCAGGCAGCCCGTCGGCTCTGCGGGTGAGATTTCAAAGATTGCAGTTCAAGGTTCCTGTTTATAATTCCAAGATGGAGGCAAACTGATATCACCATCAATCTGTGACCAAATTGCAACCCTTTTAATGTGAATGCTGTTTGTTTGGTCTTGTAAAACTTGGAATGTAGCTAAGCTTGAGGCTTAGTTGGCCAGACCCCTCCAGGATCCCAACAATCTCAAGATTCCACCCCCATCTTATCTAAGGTTCTGCGAGTCTTGCACTCACAGCAGGCAGTTACTTCCAGTCACTCCCAGTCAGGGCAATGTCCACACAGGTTAGAAGCAAAGTCCGAGGCCTGCTCTGCTTTGTCTCCGAAGCCTAAATAAGACTATTTTTTAAATTTCCCTAACAGAGGGTGAGATGCAATTTCACTCATGCCTGATGTTGATGGGACGCATGTTCGCCCTTTTTTTTTTTTGGCTGCACTGGGTCTTCATTGCTTTGTGCGGGCTTTCCCTAGTTGTGGCGAGTGGGGAGGCTACTCTTCATGGCAGTGCCCAGGCTTCTCATTGCAGTGGCTTCTCTTGTGAAGCACAGGCTCTAGGCATGTGAACTTCAGCAGTTGTGGCACATAGACTCAGTAGTTGTGGCTCATGGACCCTAGAGTGTGGGCTTCAGTAGTTGCAGAAGCAGGTTCGGTAGTTGTGGCGCACGGGCACATTGGCTTCTTTGAAAGTTCGCAACTTGGAGATTCCTCTGTAGGGAACAAACTGTAGTGATGAAGCAGCATGTGAGATGTGAGATGGAGGTCAGTGTGGTTGAGCAGGTACCTCCACAGCTTGATTGGAGCTCCAGCCTGATGCTGTTTGAAAATGAACCTTCAAGAGTTGGCAAAGAGAAGAAGCTCTCCACAAAGGAAGACATCGTTAAATGCAAAGGTTTGAGGATTAGCCAAAGTCGTTGCCAGCCCCAGCTTTGGTGTCTTTCCAATTCTTTGGTCTTTCCAACTTTTTGGTGGGGTGTGCATTTAAATGAATAAGCGTAGGGTCGTTAATTGCTTATAGAATAAAAAAAGAGAGTCTTGTTTATGTGCTGAGCACATTCTCTTCCACCTAATTAGCTCAACAAAGCTGAACACAGAGTCATTTCTGACCCTCCCTAGGCAATTAAACATAAGTGTTTTCTACCATCTATAAGCCTTCCACCGCCTTCTGAATTCCTGCTGCCAAGGAGAGGTGTGTAAGGGATGTGCGTGAGTATAGCTCCCTTTCTAGCAAAGAAATCATGATGGCGTCTGGGGCCCTGGTTGTGATGCTTGTCTTGGTCCATTCTCAGCCTTTCATCTTTGCCTGTCTGCAAAGGAAAATTGCAAAAAAGAAAAAGAAATTGCAGAAGTCTGACTTGGTTGCCCCAGAAGATGCCCAGTATACTGAGGGAGAAAGAGCATAGCCTCCAAAATGGAGTACCCTAGAACAGGGGTCCCCAAACTCCAGGATCTAATGCCTGATGATCTATGGTGGAGCTTATGTAATAAAAATAGAAATAAAGTGTACAATAAATGTAATGTGCTTGAATCATCCTGAAACCACCCCCACTTCCATGAAACTGGTCCCTGGTGCCAAAAAATGTTGGGGACCACTACCTAGATGACTCCCACCGCTGTCATCTGGGAGCAGCAGAGGATAAATGGAAGTGGCCAATTGTCCTGAAATAGATGTGCTGATATTCCCAAGGTTCTGAATGATGCACTTAGTGCAGAGAGAGCAGGGCGATGCTGACAGGGCAGGGAGTGCCTTGGGCATCTCCCTGCTTCCCAACCCCAAGAAAGGGCGACCAAACACTCCCGTGTTCAAGAGAGACTGAGAGTGATTGAAGCCCAGAGTGACCATGGCTTTGACCAGGAGGGATGGAGTGGTTCTCAAGGGATGCTAGCACAGACTGATAATGAAAGAAAAATAGAACCCTTCCTCCCTTAGCATGGTGTGACTCAAGAAGCCTCAGAGTTAAGCCACAACATGTTGAGAAAGAAGAAGAGATAAACCCTGAATAGTCCAAGATTTACTTTTCTTTGCTTGGTGAAATTGAGACTCAAAGCAAAAGTTAAGACGTTTTATTAAAAAGAAAGTTTCCTATCTTGCCATTGTCCCCTCTCTGCCACACATACACCAAGTAAAGCACAGGTCCAAGTGTCAGAATCTCTGGGTGTGAGGCTCTAGTGCTCACTGGCTGTTAATAGCTGTAAAAAACCCATTTTGCAGATGAGGAAACTGAGGGATAGAAAGGTTAAGAAGCATGTGGCTGGTAACTGACTGAGGCAGAATGCTAATTCATGTCAGTTTGTCCCCTAAACCATCATATTTAATAGCTAAAACTATCCTCTGAGAAATCTGTGTGCACGTCAGGAAGCAACAGTTAAAACTGGACATGGAACAACAGACTAGTTCCAAATCGGGAAAGGAGTACGTCAAGGCCGTATATTGTCACCGTGCTTATTTAACTTATATGCAGAGTACATCATGAGGAGCGCTGGGCTGGGCAGAGTACATCATGAGAAATGCTGAAGCACAAGCTGGAATCAAGATTTCCAGGAGAAATATCAATAACCTCAGATATGCAGATGACACCACCCTTATGGCAGTAAGTGAAGAAGAACTAAAGAGCCTCTTGAGGAAAATGAAAGAGGAGAGTGAAAAAGTTGACTTAAAGCTCAACATTCAGAAAACTAAGATCATGGCATCTGGTCCCATCACTTCATGGCAAATAGATGGGGAAACAGTGACAGACTTTATTTTGGGGGGCTCCAAAATCACTGCAGATGGTGACTGCAGCCATGAAATTAAAAGACTCTTGCTCCTTGGAAGAAAAGCTATAACCAACCTAGACAGCATATTAAAAAGCAGAGACATTACTTTGCCAACAAAGGTCCATCTAGTCAAGGCTATGGGTTTTCCAGAAGTCATGTATGGATGTAAGAGTTGGACTATAAAGAAAGCTGAGCACCGAAGAATTGATGCTTTTGAACTGTGGTGTTGCAGAAGACTCTTGAGAGTCCCTTGGACTGCAAGGAGATCCAACCAGTCCATCCTAAAGGAAATCAGTCCTGAATATTCATTGGAAGGACTAATGCTGAAGCTCAAGCTCCAATACTTTGGCCACCTGATGTGAAGAACTGACTCATTTGAAAAGGCCCTGATGTAGGGAAAGATTGAAGGTGGGAGGAGAAGGGGACGGCAGAGAATGAGATGGCTGGATGGCATCACCGACTTAATGGACAGGAGTTTGAGTAAACTCCGGGAGTTGATGATGGACAGGGAGTCTTGGCGTGCTGCAGTCCATGGGATCGCAAAGAGTCAGACACGACTGAGCGACTGAACTGAACTGAACTGATGGTCAGAATACAGCAGGTGCCCAGAAAATTGTTGTTGTTGTTCGGTCACTAAGCCTGTCTGACTCTTTGTGACTCCATGGAGTGTAGCCTGCCAAGCTTCTCTGTCTATGGGATTCTCCAGGCAAGAATAGTGAAGTGGGTTGCCATTTCCTCCTCCAGGGGATCTTCCCTACCCAGGGTTCGAACCCAGGTGTCCTTTATTGCAGGTGGATTCTTTACCACTGAGCCACTATTGAACCCTTCCCCACCTCACCCCCAGAAAATAAGGTGGGTAGAAAACCAACAGAGTCTAGTCTTTTATATGCAAATTCCAGTTTGCATTAGGAAGCACAGTGAAAGGGCTTTGAATGAATTCATGTGGCACAAGCTGGGAGCACTTTCTCCAACCTCATCTCTCCCCAGCCTCTCTTTTGCTTTGTGGTCTCAGCACCTCATAACCCCCGAGAACTTATGTGATATTTTAGACCTCTGTAATTTTATGTGGACTGTTCTGTCTGCTTTAGCATTCCTTTTTCCTCCTTTTTGTATGGCAAAATACTTCTCCTCCATCAGGTCGTCAAAGACAGCCTAATTACTTTCCCCCCAGTCTGTGTAAGGTACCCTGCCCTGTGATCCTGTGGACCCCATGCTAATCTCTACCATGACACCTGTTATCCTGGATCAGAACAACCATTTCTGGTTCCGTTTTCTGATCAGACTGTGCAGTCCTTGAGGACAGGTGGGTCTCTTATTCTTTTTTTTGATTCCCTAGTGACTGTCGTAGCAGTCAGAGCTCCGGCTGGAAAAGAATTTCCAGACATGGAGTGTTGCTGAAAGGAGTGAGTTTATTAAGAACAAAGAGCAGAGATCACGTGGGTGCTTCGAGCACCGCGGCCGACCTCCTGACAGGCCAAGGAGAGTCGACGCTTTTCGTGGGTTAGTAACCAATTTTTCTAGCCTCAAGACAAAGAAAATTCCTGCTAGAAGTGTGGCATTAGGTGATTGGTTAGGGCACAATAGGGTGCGTACTGGGGTGGGTATTTTTGCCTAATATGGGTTCAGGGACTTGGCTGGGAAGGATCAGGATGGGGGTGTTGTCAATGGTTACCATGGGGCTCAGTCAGTTCCAGCAATGATTTTGGTCCTATGCTTTGTATGTGTGGCCTTGCTGTAAGGCCTTGCACCTGTGACCTTGGTGTTAGGGGAAGCACACTGACTGAAACTGCCCACCCTGGCCAGGCACCATAGAAACTATTTGCTTGAGCTGTTTTACAACAGGAGGTCCTGGTAAGGAACACTGAACTAATAAGCCAGCACCAACTGGAAGAGTTCAGAAAAGGTCAAAAGGAGACACCACGTGTCTGACCACCTCCCAGAATCCTCTCTGGCATCCATCTTGGCTGAACAAGGCGTGCACCACCAGCAAGGACTCTGATTCAGAATGACTGGCTAAAGACAACCCGGAAGCTAATCCCATCACCATAAAACCGGAGACTGTGAGCCACATGGCAGAGCATTTCTCCTGAGTTCCCTTAGTCCTGCTCTCCGCCCAGGCACCCTTTCCCAATAAAATCTCTTTGTCAGCACATGTGTCTCCTCGGACAATTCGTTTCCGAGTGTTAGGCAAGAGCCCAGTTTTGGGCCCTGGAAGGGGTCCCCTTTCCTGCAACATTGGTATGGGGCTCCATAGTGAGCAGCCCAGTGCCTGTCGCATAGTGTGTATTCAGTAAATGTTTGTCGACACTCTTGTGGTAATCACTTGTGGAGCATGTGTAGAGAAAGAGTGAAAGAATGCTGGTGGCTGCGTGACACAAACACAAAGAATGAAGTGGGTTATGTGGGATGGCAGGAAGGGTCTATACAGTCCAGACGCCTTGACTTGCCCCCCTGAAACCCTGGAAAACTCGATCAATCATAACATGAGTTATATAGCATGAGCTTTGGGTTATAAAGACTGAGTCTGAATGTCAGCTTTGTTTAAGGACTTTAATAGTAAGGTAAAATATTCTCTGTGCATCTGGGTATGTGTGTAATTACTTATATCTTATCTTCTCCTCTACAACTGTGAATTCCGTGGGGGACTGTGACTGTCTTGATTACTCATATTTCTCCTGTACTTCACACATATTTGTTGAATGAATAAAGGTATTATAAATGAATGTCATGGCTTAGCTGTGTAGCCTTTGACAAGTTACATAATCTCATATAAAATCTTTCAATAGATAGACAGATGGCATATAGATAGTAGTTAAATAGATAGATGATTGGTAGACAGCCATAGCATATAGGTAGGTGGTATAGTAGATAGACAGATGGCATATAGATAGTAGCTAGAGAGATTGTGTCATTGTTTAGTTGCTGAGTTGTGTCTGACTCTTTTGCAACCCCATGGATTCTAACCCACCAGGCTCCTCTGTCCATAGGATTTCCCAGACAAGGATACTGGTGTGGGTTGCCCATTTCCTCCTTCAGAGGATCTTCCCAACCCAGGGTTCGAACCCACATTTTCTGCATTGCAGGCAGATTCTTTACCACTGAGCCACTGGGGAAGCAAAGATAGATAGGTAGAAGGTACATAGGTAGATAGGTAGATAGATAATAGAAAGGTATAGAGACAGATGGCATATACATAGATAAATAGATATTCTCATATATAAAATGAGGGTGAAAATTTCTTAGCCAAACTCCTAAGAACACTTCCTGACTCTCCTCTCATAGCTCTCAGCCAACCCATGAGTAAGTTCTGAAAATTCTACCTCAGAAACATAATTTCATCTCCATTCCTCCAACTTGACTGTCACCATATCCGAGCTGACAGCTGCAAAGCTTCCTAATTCATTTCCTTCTTCCGTCCCAGCCTCTCACAATCTATTCACTGAAGAGCAGCCAGATTGATTTTATAAAATACAAATCAAATCACAACACTACCTTGCTTAAAATCCCCCAGTGGTCTACCACTTTCTTGGAATGGCATCAAAACTCCTGACCTTGGTTTTCTAAATCCTTCATGACCGTCATGTCCTATCTCTTCCAACTCTCCAGCTACACTGTTTGCTTTGTTGTTGTTGTTGTTGTTGCTACTTGTTATTCTTTGAATCCATCATGCTTATTCTCAACTGAAGACTTTTGCACTGGCTGTAATCTGTGCCTGGAAATGGCTTGATTTTCACATAGATAGCTGTCTCACTCTTTGTCATTCAGATTTCACCTTCACTGGCACCTCAGAGATGCCTTTCACTATGACCTGATCTAAACTAACGTATGTTCTATATTTATCCCATGTTTTACTGACCTTCAGAGATCTCTGCAGCCTTGAAGTTTTATTTGATTCATTTATTTGAGGTTGTCTGTCTCCCTTAGGGCTTTCTAGGTGGTGCTAGTGGTAAAGAATCCATTTGTCAATGCAGGAGACCTTAGAGATGGGGGTTCGGTCCCTGGGTGGGGAAGATCCCCTGGAGGAGGGCATGGCAGTCCTCTTCAGTATTCTTGCCTGGAGAATCCCATGCACAGAGGAGTCTGGTGCGTGAGTCCATAGGGTCACAAAGAGTCAGACACGACTGAAGTGACTCAGCACACATGCATGCAGGTCTCCCTTACCAGAAGGTAGCTCCATGGATGGGAAGTACGTTGAATTCATGGAAATATCCACAGTACCTAGAATAATGCTAGTAACTCAAAAATATTTGTGAAATAAATATATAAACCCCTACATCTTAGTGTAGTTTTGAAGGCTAAATGAGATAATTTACATAAAGCACTTAGCCCTTTGTTTGACACATAAATAACACGCAGTAAATGTAGTTATTCTAGTCATTTATTACATTGCTTTACACAAAGAAACAAACAAAAAAATCCTACTTCTAAGTTTCTGTTTCTGCATCAATTCAATCCAATCCTTTGGGAACTGGAATTCGGGAGGTCCTCCAAACAGAACTGACTTGTTTCTGTTTACCAGGTCTGGGTGATAGCACTGACTCAGATCCCTCTCACTTATCAGCAAGAATTTGATCCATATCTGCTCCCAGCAAATCGAACACCTCCTTCTTGAGCAAGTCATTCTGCAGAAACAGAACATTTCCTTGCAGTGCTTGGGCCACTTCTCTGATCCTTTGTTTACTGTATTGATGGTTCTCTGTTAGTAACACTAAGAAGCACAAACAGCAGTTCAGTCTCATCCTTTCCTTTTTTTTTTTTAGGGAGAATGTTTCCTTGTTTGTTTTGCTACACCATCAGCTCACCCACATCAGATATCTGTGTAAGGAATATTCTAGAAATTACAATGAACTTTTGCTTCTCTGTGGCTGTATTCTCTAAGACTGTGGCATTTTCAGGGTAGGCTAGGCTCTTCTGTGATAAACAAAACAAAACAAAGCTTTAAATTCCAAAGGATTCACACATAAAAGCTGATTTATTGTTCGCTCAAAATCCACTTCAGGTCACTCAACTTAGTCCCTTCCAAGGTCACTCAGGGATCCGGTCTGCTTCCTTCTGTGCCCATCACACATTCAGAGTTGCCATTGCAGAATACGAGAGGGATGGAGAGTTGGACAGGAGTATAGAAAATAGAGCATTGTCATATACATAGAACACAAGTGTGCTGGATGTTAATAACCTAAAATTCTAAAATTTTAAATATTATATGGTATTAATATAACAAGTGCTTGGGATGACCAAGCCACACACCTTTAACCCTCCTGAGTTCAGCACTGCAGTGGCGGACAGTTCCAAGCCCGTTGTCAGTGTCCCATGTTAAGAGCCATCAGGTCTCTACAGTCTGCTTTTCGTAAAGCTGACAAAGGATTATCAATTGATCAACTCGGAAGTCCAGGAAGGTTAAAGTCCTTTAGGGTAACTCCCAAATAATGAGGGCTGTAAGTCTGTGGATAAATGTCTAGGCTTTCCTATCCTCCAGCAGGACAATTCTTCTTCTTTTTTTTAATTAAAATTTGTTTTGTTTGTTATGACTTCTCTGGTGGCTCAGACGGTAAAGCAGCTACCTACAATGTGGGAGACCCAGGTTCAATCCCTGGGTGGGGAAGATCTCCTGGAGAAGGAAATGGCAACCCACTCCAGTATTCTTGCCTAGAAAATCCCATGGATGGAGGAACCTGGTAGACTACAGTCCATGAGGTCGCAGAGAGTTGGACACAACTGAGCGACTTCACTTTCTTTGTTTGTTATTGCTTTCATCCAATTTTTTTGAACCTTGCAGCATGTGGGGTCTTAGCTCCCTGACTAGGGATTGAACACATGCCCCCTGCAGTAGAAATGCAGAGTCTTAACCATTGGACCACCAGGGAAGTTCTCCCATAGGAAAATTCTGTGATGAATTCTCTGTGAGTCTTTAGGGGGTTCCTCAGCAAGACCAAACTCTGTCTATAGCTCTAGTTAATTTTTTAATGCACTCTTGATTGGCTTTTTCCCTACCTCGCCTCATTTTCCCCATCCCTTCACTTCTCTTTTCTGAAATCTCCCCTCAGTAAATAAACTGTACTCAAGTCCTTATCTTAGGGTCATCTTTGGGGGAAAAACAAAACTAAAATATATGAGAAAATAAATTTAGAAAATATTGAGTTACCTGTAACTAACCATGTCTTCTTTTATAGAAGTTCTAGAGCTTTAATATGCTAATGTTTATTCTGACTCTTCATGAGCAGAATTCAGAAATTTAAGCTTCCCAAACTTAGATTATAAGCTTTTATCCCCAAGGCAACCTGGAGAATTAGTACCCCATGAAGCACAGGTCAGGAATGCTTGATTTAAAGTTCCTACAGCTTTTTCTACTTTGAATAAAGAAAAATATTTAAAAATTTAAATGGCATAGAAGAGTAAGAGTGGAAGAAAAAGGATTTTCAAACGTATCAAAACATGAGTATCTTATTTTTGTACCACTGACAAGAACAAAATTGACTACCAGGCTGGTACCTACCCCATGAAGGAAGAGTCCTGTGGCAGGTCCCAAGGGTGGGCATTAAGTAGCCAGATATTGTCTGAAAAGCTTCTTGCAACTTCCCCTGGAGAATGGAACCATGTGCTCTTTAGTGAAAAAGAGCAAATTCTTCCTCTGCATGCTAAGTTGCTTCAGTAGTGTCCGACTCTTTGTGACCCCATGGACTCTAGCCTGCCAGGACTCCTTTGTCCATGGAATTCTCCAGGCCAGAATACTGGACTGGGTTGCCATTCCCTTTTCCAGGGGGTCTTCCCAACCCAGAGATGGAACCCGCATCTCTTCCCTCTTCTGCGTTGGCAGGCGGGTTCTTTACCACTAGCTCCAACTAAGCCCACTCTTCCTCTCTCTCATCTTTTAATTACTGTGCGGGATGGTGAAGTTAAACCCAGCAGGTAAGCAACTCTTGTACAAATTTCTGAAGCTACCTCATGAGCTGGTTAATTGTATCTGCCTGCAGAGGCTTATTAGCATAATTAATCTTACCCTGTGATTACCCTGAGGAGGAAGTTCTGAATGCACAGGTGGGATATGGTGAATGAGCATCTGTGCCTGTCTCCCAGGGACAAAGAAACATGGGCTGGAGAAGGTTTGAGGACCACAGCCAGAGTCATTTGCATGAACATGGGACAGGGCTTCATGCACATGCACGTGCTCAGTCACTCGGTCATGTCTGACTCTTTGTGACCCTTCGGACTGTAGCCTGTTAAGCTCCTCTGTCCATGGGATTTTTCAGGCAAGAATACTCGAGTGAGTTGCTGATTCCTTCTCTAGGGGCTCTTCCTGACCCAGGGATCAAACCCGTGTCTCCAGTATCTCTTGCATTGTAAGTGGATTCTTTACTGCTGAACCACTGGGGAAGGCAGGGCTTTGTGGGATAGGAGAAAAGAGGAGAGGAGAGGCACTTTGTACAGGTCAAGGCCCATGGGCTGGGATGTGCCCACCTATCTTTATATAGTTGTAGAATTCCAGGTCTCCTTTGTCTGCTGAGAGCTCCCTGAGGACCAGGGTTTCGTCTTCTACACTTTCCAGAGTTCTTTCATTACTTGGTACAGAGATGGGCCTCTTATTAACTTTGGATAGAGTAAGATATTTGGGATAAGATGGGGAGAACAAAAGAATAGATGGAATTAGAGGAAGAAATGAAAATACTATATTAGAAAAGATAGAGGGAGATAAGTGGTTATGTAGATGGATACTAAGTGATGGAAAGATAGACTGTTGTGAAGTACTGACCATGCAACAGGAGGGTGCAATAAAGCAGCTCTGGTACTGATCTCTATTAGGCATCTTTTAAAATTATCACAAGAGCCCACAGCACACATTGGTTCTCAACTTAAAGATGCCTAAGAATCACCAATAAACTTTGTTAAAATGCATAATAATGAGTTGCCTCTAGAGAGATTTTAGTCCTACAATCTTAAATACGATCTAAGAATCTGCATCTATTAGTGGTCTAGGAGATCCCCATGTGGTTGGGCCTAGGACTTCACTTTGAGAAATGTTCCTTCTCTAATGAATGAATGAATATGTCCTTTGAGGCAGTTATTTTAGTGATCAATTTCAGAAAGGCAGAGACTGAGGGGCAGAGCAAGTGAGTAGCTTGTGCAAGCTCCCACAGAGAGTAATGGAGGATAAATAGAACTCCTATTTGCCCTTTCTACTGTAGGAGACATGTAGCAAAGATTATGAAAGTGATCCTTGCTTGTCTTTTCCTTAAAACATAAACAGAGGAAGAAGTGCAAGGAGGGATATATCAAATTTGAATCATTTCTTCATTCACTCATTCAACCAATATCTTAAGCATGCACTCTGTGCCAGATACTGAGATTGTAATAATGAACAGAAAGACATGATGCCAGCCTTTTTGGAGTTTACAGTCTAGAGTAAATAGATATAAATGAGAATCATCACATAAATACAACCTTATAAATTGCTCCAAATATTTTTTTTCCAGATACAGTGTTTATGGTGTTAAGAAAAGATTTAACAGGGGCCCTGGCCTGGCCTTGAGGATCAGGGAAGGACTTCTATTTGAGTTAGTGTCTTAAGTATGAGTATGAGTTAACCAAATGAATAGGGTAGAAAGAAGCGCATCCCAGACAGTAGAAAAAGCTTGCATAAAACTCTGGAAGGGGGCTAGGGAGTAGAGGGCTTGAAAAATGGAGAGGATGTGAATTAGGCTGAATCCTTCAAGCTGCATTTCTTGGGAACCAGAGTACAGTCTGGGCAATTGAGTAAGGTGCATCTTCAGCTAAGAAAGATGGAATCCTAATCATTGGTTTGGGAATGTGGAAAAGCAAAATTATCTGAAGACAGGCTTATATGTTGGAGAAATTAAATCAGAAGGAGAACCTGAGTGGTCAGAAGCTAACCTGGAGGGTCTAGAAGAAGAGGTTCTGGAATCAGTTTTTGAATACACTGATGCCATTGGAAACCTGCTTTTATTTGATGCTACCTGCAAAATCCAGGAGTCCAGTGGAATTAAACAAGCCTTTTGAATGCCACATTATAAAGGTGGGAGAAAAGGTAAATTCCCACCAGTCCCATTGTCCATTATAAGGAAAGCATCTGCTTTTCTCCTCTGGCCCAGAGCCCAAAGGCCATATTAGCTAGTTAGTATATAAATAGTGAGCATGTGTGTCAGGCTGGATGCTAGGTATTTGTTATATGGCAGTAAACAGAGGGGCTTCCCTGATAGCTCAGTTGGTAAAGGATCTGCCTGCAATGCAAGAGACCTCGGTTCAATTCCTGGATCGGGAAGATCCACGTGGAGAAGGGATAGGCTACCCTCTGCAGTATTCTTGGGCTTCCCTTGCGGCTCAGCTGGTAAAGAATCTGCCCACAATGAGGGAGACCTGGGTTCAATCCCTGGCTTGGGAAGATCCCCTGGAGAAGGGAAAGGCTACCCACTCCAGTATTCTGGCCTGGAGAATTCCACGGACTCTATAATCCATGGGGTAGCAAAGAGTCAGACACAACTGAGCGACTTTCACTTTCAGTGAACAGAACTACTAACTCAATTCCCACCCTCTTGAAGATTACAGAGAAATGGAAGTGACTTTCATTAACTACATAACTACAATTCTGATCAGTGTGATGAATACTTAATCCAAGAAAGTGAGGATTTCTTTGGGAACTTCACCTAGTCTGAGAAGTCAGTGGCTGAGGTGGAGAAGGGTGCTCTGAGAACATGACATTTAAACTGAGACCTAAAGAACAAGGTTAGGGACATCCCTGGTGGTCCAATTGTTAAGATTTCACCTGCCACTTCAAGGGGTGCAGGTTTGATCGCTGGTCAGGGAGCTAAGAGCCTAACTGTCTCAGGGCCAAAACCCCAAAACACAACAGAAGCAATACTGTAACAAATTTAAGAAAGACTTTAAAAAAAATGGTCCACATGCAAAAAAAAAATCTTGAAAAAGAAAAAACAAGGTTCATGAAGTCGCTGGTGGGATGGGGAATGCATACATGTGTAAACCCTGTGCCAGTAGGTCCTGCAAAGAGTCCAAGCAACTGGCAGAGGGTGTGTGTATCTGCAGAAAAGAAATTCATTGGAAAAATAAAGCAAAAAGTTTGTGAATGCTTAGACCACATGGGAGCTTACCACCATGGTCCAGTGAGTGACTTTGTTCTGAAAGAAATGGGTGACTATTGAGAGATTTACCCCAGACAATGGCAAAAGCTGGTTCATCTTCAGTCTCTAGGGTGCTATAGCACAGGACAGGAATTCTTATCCCAACCAGGCTCTGTGCCTCCACTAAAGGGAATGGAAAGGATCCAACAGTGATAGGAAGGAAGAAGATGCTTCCTGACTCTGAGCAAGTCCAATCCCCATCCTGAACCTCAGCTTCTCATCTAACCACTAAGAATTTGGGCCCAACACTTAGTAAGTATTTATTGAATCATTGGAGATAAATATACTTGCTTTCTGGCCTTAGCTTTCTCTAGAGTGGAGCTATTTTTCTCCCTTCTAAAAGATCTCTTGAAATACAAGAACATTATTTAGAAATGAGATCCTCCAGTAGATTGATCTGTTCCGATATGAGATGAGAAAGGGAATAAAACCACATCCATTTAAAATCTGACTGAGGAACAGGAGAGTAAAACCCACTCAGTCTAACAACGAGACTGAGCTGAATTTTGTTGTGATTTTTTGTTGGCTGTTAAGTTTCCCAGTTTTTCTGAAGGGAGATAAAAGCACCCTCAAGAATAACAATGTGTTGAACTGGCAAATTTCAGGAGCATTCACACTTGCAATTTGTGTTGCAAGTCTTTCCTCCCTGAATTGTTTTCACTTTTCAGTTGAGGGATTTTTCTAGTGGAGACAAATGAACCCAGTGTGAGACGAATAGAGGAGAAAGCAAGAAACATGCCCAGTGGCCCAAGACTCCACGTGGCAGAGGAAGAAGAAGGTCAGTGACCAAACCCAACATCTGGCTGTCCTCTTGGCTCCATCCTGCAGGGCACCCACTGGAGAATATCAATATAGACATTATTCTCTGAATAAAGGGGTGATGAAGTTTTTCAGTAAAAGATAAAATTGTAAATCACTTGGGCTTTTCAGGTCATGCAGACTGTTTCTATTAGTCAGCTCTTTGGTTGTAGCAGGAAAGCAGTTGTGGATACCATGTATGTGAATGGGTATGTCTGTACTTCTGAAAAGAGGCAGTGAGCACTTTGACCCATGGGCTGCAGTAGGCAAAGGAAGGGGGCACTTCCCTGGTGGTCCAGTGGTTAAGAATCTACCCGCCAATGCAGCGGACAAGGGCTCAATCTCTGGTCCGGGAAATAAGATCCCACACGCCGCAGGGCAACTAAGCTCATGCACTGCACTCTGGAGCCCCAAGTCACAACTACTGAGCCTGCACATTTTAGAGCCTGTGTCCCACAATGAGAGAAGCCACCACGGTGAAAAACTTACACTCAGCAACTAGAGAGTAGCCCTCTCTTGGGGTGACTAGAGAAAAGCCTATACAGCACTGAAGACCCAGCGCAGCCAAATATAAATAAATAAAGGGCTGTGGTGCCAGACATATGGGCTTGAAACTGACTCTGTCTTTACAAGCTCATGACCTTGAGATAAATGACTCTACCTTTCTGAGGCTCTGTGGTGGGCGTTTGTTGTATGTGCTGCCCTACATCCTACTTCTTGAGAGAACAAGATGACGGGTTGTTTTGAGGGGGTTTTATCTGAGGGGAGGGCATCTTACTTCGTGACGAGGACCAAAGTTGGTGGCTTTTCACCTTCCTGCACCACGTTCTACCGGAGAGCCTATCCTTGCTGGACAAAATCTTGTGATCTGGACTTTTCCTATGACCTCCAGACCTTCCAAAATCAAACTTGCCCCATGTTCAACTCCATTTGAGAGATGACAGCTGGGACTATTCTGTGCTTTAGAGCAGCTGTCTGAGGAGTGGGTGATTGTGATCCTCACCCCCCAGAAGACATTTGACAACATCTGATGACATTTTTATTAGTCACATCTTGGGGGGAAGGAGGACGTGCTACTGGCATTGATGAGTGGAGGCCAGAGATGCTGTTGAACATCCCACGATGCATTAGACAGCCCTTCACAACAGATAATTAGTTATCTGTCCCCAAGTGTTAAGAATGCTAAGGTAGAGGACTTACCTGGTGGTCCATTGGCTAACATTCTGCGCTCTTGATCCCTGGTCAGGAAACTGGATCCCGCAGACCATAACTAAAGATCTTGCGTGCTGTGACTAAGACCTAGCACAGCCAAATGAAATTTTTTTAAGTGTTAAGGCAAAGAAACCCTACTTTGAAGTTAACAGCTAGTAGCAATATTTTCTTTGATAAATTGTTATGTTTTCAAATAGGGCATCTATTATCCATTATAACAAAATCTTTGATTACCCTAGATCTCTAAATATCAGCATTAGAAGGAGACTATTTGAGCATTTGTGGAAACGTTTTTCTACATGTAGGACTTAATGAATTTCTCAGGTTCTTATTTTTCTCAACTGTTAAGTGGGGATGAAGATGGAAACTGTCTTAGGAATTTGGGGTTTCTGCAGTGGCTCAGCAGTAAAGAATCTGCATGCAGTGCAGGAGACACAGGGAAACATGGGTTTGATTCTGGATTGGGAAAATCTCCTTAAGGAAGGCATGGCAACCCATTCCAGTATTCTTGCCTGGAGAATCCCCATGGACAGAGAAGCCTGTTGGGCTACAGTCCATAGGGTCACAAAGAGTCAGACACTACTGAGCAACTGGGCACGCGTGCCGTGGAAGCATCTCCCTGCAAAATGGGGTGATTATTATTTTTAACTACCCATTATTGAACCCTCATGAAGTGCCAGGCAGTACACTCAGCTGAAAAGCTTCCCCTATTCCTCACAATTACTCTATAAAGGAAGTAGCAGGCTTCATAGAATTGTGCCCATTTTAGAGATAAAATAACTGAGGCATGGAAAGTTTAACTGATGAAACTGCTATGTAATTCTCATAACACACAAGTCATGGAGTAAGGAGAAAGGAAGATAGATTTTGAGCCTGGGATATCCTGGACTTTTTTTTATTAATTAGCATTCCCTTAGGGCATAAGGTAACCAGAAAAATAAAAATGAAAAAGAACAACCCTGTCAACTAAATAGTGAAGCAATTAGATAGAAGTCAATATTAACAAGATTCTGTGATTCCAGGGGCCCAAAGACAAGGATTCAGCAGCCTCTGCCACTTAGCAATTTTGTAGACTTGTGGCCTAAAGGAAAGGGATGTGACACAGGAATTGATTCCTTGCCAGCTGATTAGTAGCTGGCTGTTTCCTGAGAAGCCCATAGTCCCATCCCATCCAAAACCAGAAAGATGCTGCAGACAGTAACCAGTTAAATACAGAATCTGCTAAGGAAGCTTTTTCTTTTAGGAAGTAGAGCTCCCTGCTCTGCACAGACACACAATTTGCAAAGGGTGTTTTTCCTACTTCTTGACCTTAGCTACTCAAAGCACCAAGCCAAGAACAGAATCATCAACGTCAAGAGTTGACACTGGATTCCCTCACTTCTGTAACTGGAGAAGGTAATGAAGTTCAAGGGCAGTTCTTCAGAGAGTAGGTCAAACCCTCCAGTCTAAGAATCTTCCTAGACTCTTCTCTCTGTTCCATGACCTTTAGGCAGTCTGTCTCAAGTATTGATGGCTTTATCTCTGCGTTCCCTCCCCTGCCTAGCCAGGCCTTTCCCTCCCCTTGCCAACAGCATTAATGCCCATCCACAGTTTCCTAGAACTACTGCAGTAGCTTCCTAACTGGTCACACAACCTCACACTCATTCTTCCCAATCTATTTATACTATTTATACGTGAACTCCACAGTGAACTTTCTACACTGCAGGTTTGATTATGCCATCACTCTATTTAGATGGTCCCAATACGATAGGATAAAACTAAGCTTCCAGCATGAGACAATATCCTCTAAAATCTAGCCTCATCTCTCACCCTCACTTCCTCCAGTCCCCATCATATTGGATGATATTCAGTTCCACAAGCTTTACTTTTACAGATGCTATTTCTTCTATCTGAATTACCTTTTCCATCCTTCTTCAAGTTTAATTGGATTAAACAAGTGGTTTAATTTTATTCATTTTTTGAAGACTGAAATTAAGGGTAAAAAACCCTCTGAATTCACTCAGGCACTTGTCTCTCTGCATTTCTGTGGCCTTGTCTTCTTACCTCTTATGGTGGCTTAGAGCTATGTTCACAGATTCTTTGACACGCCTCTTCTTCAGAATGTGCAGTCTAATTCCCTACACCTTGAATGCAGACCAAATTTGGTGACTTGCTTCCAGCAAATAGCATGCAGCAGGATTAATGGAACATGACTATGAGGCTAGATCATGAACAACGTTTGCTGCCTTGCTTCCTTCTTGAACCACCCACTCTGGAGGAAGCCAGCTGCCATCTTGTGAAGATACTCAAGCAGCCTGAGGATGAGAGCCAACAAGAGCAAGGTCTGTCTTATAAATGGATACTGCAGTGCCAGTCAAGTTTTCAGACAGTTGCAGTCCCAAACAACATATTGACTACATGCTCATCAGAGACCCTGATCTTAGCCACACCTGAATCTCTGACTCACAGAATTTATAAGCATAAAACATTGTGGGTTTTTTTTTCTCTTAAAAATTTTTTTGTTTCTTTATTTTTGGTTGTGCTGAGTCTTTCTTGCTGCGTGGGCTTTTCTCTAGTTGTGGAGAGTGTTGAGGCTATTCTCTAGTTGTGGTGCACAGGTTTCTCATTGCAGTGGCGTCTCTTGTTGTGTAGCAAGAGCTCTAGGGTGCACAGACCTCAGCAGTTGCAGCTCCCGAGCTCTAGAGCACAGGCTCAGTAGTTGTGCACAGGCTTGGTTGCTCTGTGACAGGTGGGATTCTCCCAAACCAGGGATCAGCCACAAGGAAGTCCAAAACATTGTGGGTTTAAGTCACCAAACATTGGGGTCATTCATCATACCTCAGTAGATGACTAATAAGCCTCTAGAGCCAACTGTCTGGGTTTAGTCCTGGCCCTGTCCCTAATTAACTCTATGACTTTCAACTAGTTACTGCATTTCTTTTTTTTTTTAATTGACCTTGCGACACAGCATGTGGGATTTTAGTTACCCAACCAGGGATCGAACCTGAGCCCCCTGCATTCGCTGACGCCATCCAACCATCTCATCCTCTGTTTCCCCCTTTTCCACCTGCCCTCAATATTTCCCAGCCAAGGGCTTTCCCAAAGAGTCAGCTCTTCGCATCCAGTTGCCAAAGTATTGGAGCTTCAGCATCAGTCCTTCAAATAAATATATTCAGGGTTGATTTCCTTTATGATTGACTGGTTTGATCTCCTTGCAGTCAGGGCTATACTTATAGGGTTACCACTTGTAGTTCTGTGATCTTAGATAAGTTTATGTAACTTTGCTAAGGTTCTTTTGTGTGTATGTTTGCTCAGTCATGTCCAGCTCTTTGCGACCCCAAGGACTATAGCCTGCCAGGTGTTTCTCATCTGGAAAATGGGAATTAAAGTTAACAGTCATCTCAGTCTGGTTATCAATTGCTGCATGACAGACTACGCCAATAAAGAGGGGTGTCCTTCAGCTTTCTCCAGATAAACAGAACCAATCGGATATGCATATATGGAGAGAGAGAGGTATCTTGTGAGGGACTGACTCATGCAATTACAGAAGCCAAGAAGTCCTACAGTTTATTGTCTGGGAGCTGGAGCCCAGGAAAGCTAGTGTTATAATTCAGTCTGAGTCCACAGGCCCAGGAACCAGGAACACCAGAGTCCAAGGGTGGGAGAAGATGGATGGATGTCACAGCTCAAGCAGAAAGAACAAATTTACCTTTTCTCTGTCTTTTCATTCTATTTGAGCCCTCAACAAATTGAATGATACCCACTTTCACAGAGGAGTGTGATCATGTTTATTCAGTCTGTCAATTCAGTGTTAATCTCTTCCAGAAACACAGACATGCCCAGACATGTTTTACCAGCTAGTTGGAAATCCTTTAGCCCAGTCAACTTGACACACAAAATTAACCAACCATAAGAGGCTTAAAACAAAAACGCATTTTGCTTGTGTGTTTGCAGCCTGGGCCAAGCTCAGTATGGAAATATCTCTGCTCTACTCAGCATGGGCTGTGGCTACTCCCCTGTGAGCTGAGAATCTGCCTCCAAGATGGGTCACAATCACGGTTTCCAAGTCAGGGCCGGCTGCTGGCTGGAAGGTCACCTGAGGACTCTGGGGACCTCAGTCTATCCCCGTGGAGGCATCTTCACGTGTCCTAGGTTTCTTCACAGCATGGTGGTTGGGTTCAAGAGTGACTCTCTCATAGAGATAGCCAGAGAGAGCTGTATCTCTCATTGTGCAGCCTTGGAGATCACATAGACTCTATTGCTCTGACAGTCACAAAAGCCACCCAGCTGCAAGGGGAAGAGACACAGACTTCATTTCTTAATAGGAGTGGCAAGCTTTTATAGGATAAGTGGAACAGGAAAATCTAGTCTAGTTACTGTATCTTATTGTAAATAAGGTAAGGAATGTAAAGTGCTTAGTTTGGTTTCTGGCATGGAGTATGTATTTTATAAATATTTGGTTGATGAATGATAAATTTACTTACATAAATTTTAAACTTGAGTTTGCTCATCTGTATTATGGGACATGCATGAACTGGGCCTCTCTGGTAGCTCAGCTGGTAAAGAATCCACCTGCAATGCAGGAGACCCCAGTTCGATTCCTTGGTTGGGAAGATCCCCTGCAGAAGGGATAGGCTACCCATTCCCGTATTCTTGCGCTTCTCTGGTGGCTCAGATGGTAAAGAATCTGCCTGCAGTGAGGAAGACTTAGGTTCGATCCCTGGGTTGGGAAGATTCCCTGGAAGAGGGCATGTCAATCTACTCCAGTATTCTAGCCTGGAGAATCCCCATGGACAGAGGAGCCTGGTGGGCAGCAGTCCATGGGGTCGCAAAGAGTTTGAGGCCTTACAAATAGCTAGGAGAAGAAGAGAAGTGAAAAGCAAAGGAGAAAAGGAAACATACTCCCATCTGAATGCAGAGTTCCAAAGAATAGCAAGGAGAGATAAGAAAGGCTTCCTCAGTGATCAGTGCAAAGAAATAGAAGAAAACAACAGATTGGGAAACACTAGAGATCTCTTCAAGAAAATTAGAGATACAAGGGAACATTTCATGCAAAGATGGGCTCGATAAAGGACAGAAATGGTATGGACTTAACAGAAGCAGAAGCTATTAAGAAGAGGTGGCAAGAATACACAGGAGAACTGTACAAAAAAGATCTTCACAACCCAAATAATCACGATGCTGTGATCACTCACCTGGAGCCAGACATCCTGGAATGTGAAGTCAAGGGGGCCTTAGAAAGCATCACTATGAACAAAGCTAGTGGAGGTGACGGAATTCCAGTTGAGCTATTTCAAATCCTGAAAGATGATGCTGTGAAAGTGCTGCACTCAATATGCCAGCAAATCTGGAAAACTCAGCAGTGGCCACAGGACCGGGAAAGGTCAGTTTTCATTCCAATCCCAAAGAAAGGCAAAGCCAAAGAATGCTCAAACTACCACACAATTGCACTCATCTTTGCTGCTGCTGCTGCTAAGTCACTTCAGGCACGTCCGACTCTGTGCGACCCCATAGACGGCAGCCCACCAGGCTCCCCCATCCCTGGGATTCTCCAGGCAAGAACACTGGAGTGGGTTCCCATTTCCTTCTCCAATGCATGAAAGTGAAAAGTGAAAGTGAAGTTGCTCAGTCGTGTCCAACTCTCAGCGACCCCATGGACTGCAGCCTGCCAGGCTCCTCCGTCCATGGGATTTTCCAGGCAAGAGTACTGGAGTGGGATGCCATTGCCTTCTCCAGCACTCATCTCACACGCTAGTAAAGTAATGCTCAAAATTCTCCAAGCCAGGCTTCAGCAATACGTGAACTGTGAACTTCCAGATGTTCAAGCTGGTTTTAGAAAAGGCAGAGGAACCAGAGATCAAATTGCCAACATCCGCTGGATCATTGAAAAAGCAAGAGAGTTCCAGAAAAATATCTATTTCTGCTTTATTGACCATGCCAAAGCCTTTGACTGTGTGGATCACAATAAACTGTGGAAAATTCTGAAAGAGATGGGAATACCAGACCATCTGACCTGTCTCTTGAGAAACCTGTATGCAGGTCAGGAAGCAGCAGTTAGAACTGGACATGGAACAACAGACTGGTTCCAAATAGGGAAAGGAGTACGTCAAGGCTGTATATTGTCACCGTGCTTATTTAACTTATATGCAGAGTACATCATGAGAAACATTGGGCTGGAAGAAGCACAAGCTGGAATCAAGATTGCCAGGGGAAATATCAATAACCTCAGATATGCAGATGACACCACCCTTATGGCAGAAAGCGAAGAAGAACTAAAGAGCCTCTTGATGAAGGTGAAAGAGGAGAGTGAAAAAGTTGGCTTAAGGCTCAACGTTCAGAAAACTAAGATCATGGCATCTGGTCCCATCACTTCATGGCAAATAGATGGGGAAATAGTGGAAACAGTGGCAGACTTTGTTTTTTGGGGGGCTCCAAAATCACTACTGATGGTGATTGCAGCCATGAATTAAAAGATGCTTACTCCTTGGAAGGAAGGTTATGACCAACCTAGACAGCATATTTAAAAGCAGAGACATTACTTTGCCAACAAAAGTCCATCTAGTCAAGGCTATGGTTTTTCCAGTGGTCATGTATGGATGTGAGAGTTGGACGGTGAAAAAAGCTGAGCTCCGAAGAATTGATACTTTTGAACTGTGGTGTTGGAGAAGACTCTTGAGAGTCCCTTGGACTGCAAGAAGATCCAACTAGTCCATCCTAAAGGAGATCAGTCCTGGGTGTTCATTGGAAGGACTGATGTTGAAGCTGAAACTCCAATACTTTGGCCACCTCATGCAAAGAGTTGACTCATTGGAAAAGACCCTAATGTTGGGAAGTATTGGGGGCAGGAGGAGAAGGGGACGGCAGAGGATGAGATGGTTGGATGGCATCACCGACTCTATGGACATGGGTTTGGGTAAACTCTGGGAGTTGGTGATGGACAGGGAGGCCTGGTGTGCTGCGATTCATGGGGTCACAAAGAGTTGGACACTACTGAGCGACTGAACTGAACTCAACTAACAACTAAGCACACAGCACATGATAGAATTAGGGAGACTTGTTGTGAGGTTTACAAATGCACATAAACCGTCAACACATGCTAAGTCTTTGCATTATTATTATTGTGACCCTAATGATTCCATTCCTCTCCTCGAGGCACACATAGAGCTGTCTCATTTTGAGGCTGTTTATGTGTGTTACGTTTCTGCAACAATAGACTCCACCTCCAGGAGGGCGGGGCTATGTCGCTCCCTTGGCGTTTTCTATTAATCCAGTTTTGCCGAGAATGCAGTGGACACTCAATCACCGCTCAATGACTATTCAAATGTGTATTTTAGGGGTCATATTAAACATGGAGATTGATAGTGACTGTGAGGTTATCTGGGCTTCCTGGGTGGTGCTAGAGGTAAAGATCATGCCTGCCAGTGCAGGAGACATAAGAGAAGTTTCAATCCCTGGGTCAGGAAGATCCCCTGGAAGAGGGCAAGGCAACCCACTCCTATTCTTGCCTGGAAAATCCTATGGACAGAGGAGCCTGGTGTGCTATGGTCCAGAGAGTTGGACACGACTGAAGCAACTTAGCACACACACACATAAGGACATCTAAGTTCAGTTCGGTTCGGTTCAGTTCAGTTGCTCAGTCGTGTCCAACTCTTTGTGACCCCATGGACTGCAGGATTCATGCAAACTTGTTTCTTTCTCCATACCCATTATTTTAAGATAGAATAACTTCTAATGGCTGTGTATCAGCATTATTTTTGCCCTTTTTTCCTAATTAAATTATGTTAGAGCATCTTCATTAAGGTCTCCAGACATGGTATGTGGGGGTCGATAACAGTATAATATTAGCAAATGCCAGGTTGGAAAAGCTGAAGAGGAAGGCACACTTCCTTCTCCTCTGAAATGTAAACTTTCCTCATCTGTTATATGAACTCCAGTGGTTTCAAATTTTGATGTATGATCTGAGACACCGAATAATCTGGTTACAATTTATTTGCAAAAACCAAGGAGATAAGTGAAGTGAAAATCATTAAGTCATGTCCAACTCTTTACAGTCCATGGAATTCTCCAGGCCAGAATACTGGAGTGGGTAGCCTTTCCCTTCTCCAGGGGATCTTCCCAACCTAGGGATCGAATCCAGGTCTCCCGCATTGCAGGTGGATTCTTTACCAGCTGAGCCACCAGGGAAGCCCTGAAAAAAAAAAGAATAAAACAACAATAGGCTAGAAGATCTCCAGGCATAGGTAAAGGTTATACAATAATTCATCTGGCTTGCCTAGATTATGCTCTCTTTGTGCCCTGCTCCCCTTGTCATCTGTGCGGTAGCATGGGAGAAGGGGAGTGGAACTGAGGGAGGGAGAGTAACATTTGCTGTATAAAGTCTGTAAAATCATTTCTCCCTGAAGCATGCCGAGACCAGGACTGTGCTTGACTGATAAGGCATGGGCACATGCTAAGAATGTCTAAGATCCTTCCAGTCAAAGAGTCTCCATCATTTTTATGATATCTCATGATCCCCAAGGAGCCACAATTGGTAGAAGGAGAAGATGAACCATAACAAAATAAGTGTCCCCATGAGGTTATTCTTATTATTCTCTGAGTTTCCTTCAGAGTCCCTCTGTTCAATGAGTTGCCCGGTAGAATGAGTACATCAAAGTTGGAACACTTCTGATCTGTCCCTAAATTTAATATATTTTTGGTCCCCTAGAAATGGGCAGGTTTTTTTTGTTTCCCTCTTGAGATGATTCTAATATATAGGATTTTTAAAAGATATATTATAACCTCGAGGCAAACAAAAACAATCATCACTTGGTTCTTTTAAAGTTAAAAGAGCATTACCCAAATCTTTGAGTATTACCCAAAACTTCACAAATAATAATAATACCTAAATGAGTAGCAATTTAAATTTTATGAAGTGATTGCTAGCAATGTTAATATTATCCCCAGTTTATAGAAGAGACAGAGGGTCAATGATTTGTACCTTACCCAAACCCATGGTAAAATAGTAATAGTGAAATGGCAACATATATACACTATAAACTAGTTTTGAGCTTTAGAGATGATGCATGAAAAGTATCTAGCACTTGAACACTCCCCCTAAAAATGTTGTAACAGATCTATACCCTCCATCACAGTATCCCCAGTGCCTAGCATAGTATATGAAATATGGGACATACTCAGTATAGGTTCATCCATGCATTGAACAAATATTGCAAATATTGGTTGTGCTTCTGTGACATGTCAGACACTGTCCTTGACATAAAGGAAGGAAGAAGGGTGATAAGTGAGGAATTCTTCCTAAAGTCTTGCCTAGAGAGGCCCTACTCATATTTTTTAACAATGAAACTATTGCTTCTTTCAATTTTCTTTTTATTTCTCAGGTAGATTACCTGGGTCTTCAGTTCCTGTTTGGGGACTGTCCTAAGCATAAAGGATAACAACAGAAAGTTTGGGGGCTGTGTTTATTGGTAGCTGAGTAGCCCAGGTAGTACAGTGGTAAAGAATCTGCCTGCCCATGCAGGAAACGCAAGAGACACAGGTTTGATCCCTGGGTCAGGAAGATTCCCTGGAGTAGGAAATGGCAGCCCACTCCAGTATTCTTGCCAGGAAAATTCCATGGATAGAGAAGCCTGGTGGGACTATAGTCCATGGGGTTGCAAAGAGTTGGACATGACTGAGCATGCACAGCATGGCTCACACAATGAGTGGCCAACACAAAGAATCTTGTTCAAGAGGCTTTAATATTATAGATGGTAAATGGTCCTGCTGCTGCTGCTGCTAAGTCGCTTCAGTCGTGTCCGACTCTGTGCGACCACATAGACGGCAGCCCACCAGGCTCCTCCATCCCTGGGATTCTCCAGGCAATAATACTGGAGTGGGGTGCCATTTCCTCCTCCAGTGCATTAAAGTGAAAAGTGAAAGTGAAGTCGCTCAGTCGTGTCCAACTCTTCGCGACCTCATGGGCTGCAGCCTACCAGGCTCCTCCATCCCTGGGGTTTCCCAGGCAAGAGTACTGGAGTGGGGTGCCATCGCCTTCTCTGGGTAAATGGTCCTAGGTCAAATAAAAAGGACAAAGTGAACAAGGGAAGTGGAATGATGAGAGACAATACAGAGCTGGTACTTGAATAGAGAACCAGCCTAACAGAGGCATTCAGAACTTAGGCTACGAACTATAAGTATGTACAGGATCTTTCTTTTAATGTGGCAACATGCAGCAGGCAGTGTGAGACAACTATATAAACAAAATCCACCCAAAGACACCCTCACTTCTGACTCCAATTGTAGATTCAGAGGATCCCCCAAAGCACTTTTAGTTTTGGTAATTTGCTGGAAGGATTCATGGAACTCACAAAAAGCTGTCATATTCACAGGGAAAAGACACAGATTGAAAGGGAGCTCACGGGCAGAGTCCAGGAGATGTTGGATATTTGGAGCTTAGATTATCCTTTCTCCATGAAGTTCTGGATAGTGTGACTTTCCCAGCATAAATAGGTGACTGTATGTACAAAGTGTCACCAACCAGGGAAACTCACCTGAAATTCTAGGGCTTTTATTGGGGTTCGATTATATACTGCTTTGACGAGAACTCATCTGGTGTTAGAACTGATAACATAAGGCTAACTGTTAGTCTTCAGCTCCTTCATAGGTAGAACTGATATTTTATGACCCAAAGCCTCACTTATAAATCACACTGCTAGACTGTCTGATGGCCAGGGATGCAGGCAAACAAGGACACTCTTATCAGGCATGACATTCCAAAGGTCAAGGGATTGCACACCATTAGCCGAAAGCAAAGTTCAGACCCCTGTTTGGGTAAGGTTAATTCTTCACTTGCACAGTGCCCTTAAAAGGAAATGCAGATGGCCAACAGGCACTTGAAAATATGCTCAACATCACTAATCATCAGAGAAAGGCAAATCAAAACCATAGTGGGCTATCACCTTTGGTGACTGGCTATCAGCAAAAATAACAAAGTTTGACCAGGATGTGGAAAACAGGGAATCCTTGTACACTGATGATGGGAATGTAAGCTGGTGCAGCCACTGTGGAAAATGGTAAAAAGGTTTCTCAAAAAACTAAAAATAGAATTACCATATGACCTAGCAATTCCACTCTTGGGTATATATCTGAGAAAAACAAAAACAATAATTGGAAGAGATACATGTACCCTAATGTTCATTGCAGCATCATTTACAGTTGATAAGATATGGAAGCAATCTAAGTGTCCCTCAACAGATGAATGGCTAGGAAGAAGGGGTCTCTGTATGTATATATATGTATGTGTACACACACACACACACACACACACACACACACACACACACACACACACACACACTGGAATACTACTTAGCCATTAAAAAGAATGAAAATTTTCCATTTGCAGCAATATGGATGGACTTGGAGGGTATTATTGCTAAGTGAAGTGTCAGGCGGGAAAAGACAAATATTGTATGATACCCCTTACATGTGAAATATAACAAACTAGTGAATATATCAAAAAAGAAGTAGACTTACATATATAGAGAACAAGCTAGTGATTACCAGTGGGGAGAAGGAAGGGGGAAGGAAGTAAGAGGTACAAACTATTAGATACAAAATAAAACATAAAGATATATTGTACAACATGGGGAATATAGCCAATATTTTATAATGACTAAGTGGAGTATCACCTTTAAAACTGTGAGTCACTCTATTGTACACCTGTAACTTATATAATATTGTACATCAACTATACTTCAATCACAAAAAAGAATAGATCTTGGTATTTCAGAATTGCCCCAGTGAATCATTCATTTATTCATTTCTCTGTGCAAATAATGTGCTGGGCACCATGGGGGAAACAGCAGCAAAGAAGATATGATTCTGGAGCTGACTCAGATGTGAGCAATTAATTGGAGACATGAAGGAGGTGGAGGATGGGAAAGGGATCTAACTAGCTAGTGGGGATAGCACTAAAGATGAAAACAGGAAAGTTCAAGTGCACTATCTAAGGGGACCTGGGACCCCGAGGTCTTCTTCCAGAAGAGAGAATGAGAAAGGCCAACCATAACTCTTTAAGATCCATAGGAAACAGATGGAGAAGAGTCACCAGCCAGATCTTTATCCCATTTTACTTTCTTTCTAGAACTTAACATATCTGAAATTACTGGTTTTCTTATTTGCTTCTTTAGTGTCTATCTAGGCTTCCCTGGTGGCTCAGAGGGTAAAAGCGTCTGCCTGCAATGCGGGAGACCCTGGTTCGATCCCTGGGTCGGGAAGATCCCCTGGAGAAGGAAATGGCAACCCACTCCAGTACTCTTGCCTGGAAAATCCCATGGATGGAGAAGCCTGATAAGCTACAGTCCATGGGGTCGCAAAGAGTCGGTCACGACGGAGCGACTTCACTTCACTTCAGTGTCTATCTCTGCCAATAGAATAAGGGATGATGCTTGACTTCCTGACCAGTCTATTCCCAGTTCCCAGAATAGTGCCTAGCACAAGGTGGACACTCATTATTCATTAATTAAATGAATTTTTTCCAACCCCTAGTCATAAGAAGGATCTCTGAACTTTCTACCTGCAGGGCTTAGGTTTCTCCAGCTTAAACCAAAGAGAAACCTATAGCCACCAACAGAGTGTTTAGCGCGAAGCCAACTCTTGTTCATTTTTTTTTTCCCAGCGGAAGAGTGATGCATTATGTTGTGGGGAGAGGAGGCTATGTTTCATTTGTCCATTTAGATCCACTTAAGAGCTGAGGGGGTAATTGTAGATGCAAGACAGCATGCTGCCTTTAACTGGAAAAACTCCACTCTGAGTTAATAAAGAATCGGGTACTTAGCTATATGTTTTCACATCTTAACACATGAAGGCATTTTTCCGAGGGTTGAATGAACGTAACTATCAATTTCCACACGTTTGTTATGATTCAGCTGGGGTTGGGCAAATGCTTCCTAAACACAGGCTGTTGACAATGATGATGAGCGCTGCTCCTCACTGTCCTTGTCCCCCAGGTACAAGTTTGTGTCCCTTTCTTTTGACTGTTTGATTTATTTTCACATACATCTGCGGTGAACGCAAAACACTGAAGCTGCTCTTGAAATCAGTCCAACGGGGGACGAAATGGACTTTGACTCTGCTCTCTGTGTAGGAAGTGAGGGAGTCCATCCTTATGGGGGGGTGTATAAATTGGCAGAGAATGACCTGGGGTCAGTGCAGAGATGGACTTCTCATATTTACTGGCAGATAGGAAATTCAGACAGACAGGGGTGGAGGAGGATGACTAGAAGGGGAAACTTTTGTTTTGAAGAGGATCATCTACTAAATTATGTATATAAAGTGAATTTAAATCAATGATTTCTAAAGGCATAATTACGTGGTTTTATGCATCTGGAGATATTCTGGTATAGTAGCTGAATGGATTAAAATAGTAGAGTTAGAATACCACTCAGGCAATAAGATGAAAAAGAGGTGGTTGGTTATATCTCTGATAGTAATAGTGATGTGGGCCAAGAACATACCTGGAATTCAACCAAGTGGAGAGGCGTGTCCTACTTAGGGTGAAAAAAAAATAGGCAAAATTCCAAATTGCCTGGTTCTCAGACTCCTTTCCTTCATGAAAATGCCTTTGTAATAAAGAGACCCATGTGCCTGGAAGTATATATTATAGTAACCAGGGACAGAACAACATGGGACTAATACAGACGATAGCAGGCACATGAAAAGATACTCAGCACCCCTAGTTGCTAGAGAAATGCAGATCAGAACTACAGATACAATGAGGCATCACCTCACACCAGTCAGAATGGCCATCATTAAAACATCCACAGATAACAAATGCTGTTGATGGGAATGTTAATTGGTACAGCCACCATAGAAAACAACATTGAGGTTCCTCAAAGAACTAAAAACAGAGTTGCCGTATGATCCAGCAACCTTACTCCTAGGCATTATACAGACATAATTGTAATTCAAAAAAATACATGCTCTCCTATGTTTATAGCAGCACTATTCACAATAGCCAACACATGGAAACAATCTAAATGTTCACTGACAGATGAATGGATAAGGAAGATGTGGTACATGTATACAATGGAAAACTACTCAGCCATAAAAAAGAACGAAATATCCCCATTTGCTGCAAATGCATAAACAACAAGGTCCTACTGTATAGCACAGGAAGCTATATTCAGTATCCAGTGATAAATCATAATGGAGAAGAATATATGTGTATATGTATAACTGAATCACTTTGCTGTACAGAAGAAATTAACACAATGTTGTAAATCAACTATACATCAATAAAATAAATTTAACAAACAAAATATCCATGGGTATAAGCAGCTCCAAATTGGAAGGTCCAAAGTGGGATAGAGAAGAAGCTCTCCTCCCTTCTGATCATCCCTACTGATCCACATCCAAGGTCTAATGCTACATCTTGGGTTACAAGGCGCAGTGTGGCTTCTTTCCTGAAGACTGTGCATACACAGAGGATCTAGAATCTAGGATGGCTCTGCCTGGATTTGAATCCCAATTCCATTCCCATTGCTTCCCTGGTGGCTCAGAGGGTAAAGCGTCTGCCTGCAATGCAGGAGACCTGGGTTCGATCCCTGGGTCAGGAAGATCCCTGGAGAAGGAAATGGCAACCCACTCTGGTATTCTTGCCGGAAAAATCCCATGGATGGACAAGCCTGGTAGGCTACGGTCCAGGGGGTCGTAAAGAGTCAGACATGACTGAGTGACTTCACTTTACTTTCCATTCCTTATCACCTGTGTGACTTTGGGTAAATCTGATTCTTTTCTTCCTCCTCTGTAAAACAAGGATGACAACCCGCATCTAGAGCTACTGTGAGAGTTAGGTGACTTTGTACAATGCCTGGCATGCAGGGATCAATCATCAGACATTTTCTTTGATGATATTTAATACTTTAAATAGAGGATGCATGAGTGTGAGTCTGGGTGGGAAAACGGAACAGTGTCAGTGAAGACAAAATCCCTTCCAAAAGTACCTCTATTAATGCAAGTTCAGGTGCTCAATACCCAGTGAGGCCAAACAAGCTGAAATGATGGAATTTGAAACAGAGAGCAGCTTATTGCAGGGCCATGACAAAAGACAAGTTGCTCATGCCCTAAAAAATCCCTGAGTTCCCAGAAGGGTTTCAGCAAAGCATTTTTAAAAGCCAGGTGAGGAGGGCAGGGTCTGTGATCAGCTTGTGCACAAGCCTCTGAGTGGCTGATGGTGAGGTAGCAGGGTGATGTTACAGGGTTAACATTATCAATCCTTGGGCTCTAGGAGGCCTGGGGCTCTGTGTTCATGGTTGTCAAACAGTTAAACATATTTCATTTGTTGAAGAGGGGGAGGATTTTTACAACTTCAAAACAACTCAGGAAATGTGCATTAAATACTGTTACGTAAGTACTTCAGAGAGGAGCTAAAGCAGAGGACATAGAAGATGGTTTGGCCTGGGAAGACCCCATAGGGTGCTGTTCAGCTACCCCTCTCAGATTCTGCCAGCCTCTCCTAGTCTTTTTTCCCTCTGCCTGAATCTCTCCCCTCCAGTCTCTCCTTAGAGGTTTAATTGACATAGTTTCTCCTTCAATTCCAAAAGCAAGCAAGCAAACAAACACAGTGAAAGAGGGTGTGCAGTGGTTCTGAAAACTTCAACCTTTTACAGCTGTGCATGGGTGGTCAAGTATGTCCTGCAGGGGGAGCCGTTCCCTTTCCCTCTTAGTTTCTTAGCACAAGTCCAAAGAAGACAAAGGGCTATCTCAAAAGAATCAAATGGTACAGACATCGTCTCATTACTTCACTAGTACCCCTTGAAGAGTGGAGATCTTTATTTCATTTATGAGATGAGGGGATTATAACATAAACTGGGCAAGCCTTCTCTACTGGAAAGAGTTATTATGCTAAAGGCAGTGAACCCCTCTTTTTCTCACCTCTTTTTCTCTGGATGAGTGAGGTAAGCTTTGGTTTTTCACAAAGCTGGACAACCAACCAGACCTAAAAATCTTCCCCTTCGTGGGCCCTTGTATTATTCAGCAACTGGCATAAAAGGCAGTACCTTAAAATGTAGTGGCATAACCATTTACTAGGGTTTTCCTGGTGGCTCAGCTGTAAAGAATCTGCCTGCCAATGCAGGAGATGGAGGAAACTCAACTTCAATCCCTGGGTCAGGAAGATCCCCAGAGGAGGGCATGACAACCCATTCCAGTATTCTTGCCTGGAAAATCCCATGGACAGTGGAGCCTGGTAGGCTATGGTCCATGCAAAGAGTCAGACACGACTTACCGACTGTAAGCATGCACACAACCATTTATTGGGTTGAGCAAGAAGTTCATTTAAGTTTTTCCATAAGATGGCATGGAAAAATTGGAATGAATTTTTTGGCCAATGTGATATTATTGTTTACAAGTCTATGGGCAATCTAGTCAGTTTTGCCAGTTTTGGGTGGGGAGTGGGCAGGATCTTTAATGCACCTTCAGGCAACTGGAGAGTTGGCCAGGGGCTAGCTGGTCTAGGATGGCTTTGCTCTGCTCCGTGTGCCTCTCATCCTCCAACAGGGTAGCCCGGGCTTATTCTTACGGTGCCAGCAGGGATCTGAGAGTGAGTAAACTCCAGTATTCTTGCCTGGAGAATCCCGTGGACAGAGGAGCCCAGCAGGCTCCATGGGGTCTCCGTCCATGGGGTCGCAAGAGTTGGAAACAACTTAGTGACTGAAAGAGAGAGAAACCGAGCTGTATATGAGAACAAGAAGATACTCACACGTGCTTCCAAGCCTCTGGTGGCATGAACTTTGCTGTAATCTTGTCAACTTAAAAAATAGTCACAACCTGAAAGTTGAGAGTGATGTTTTATTCGGCAGAAATTCTTAGGACTTCAAGCCCAGGAGACAGCATTTCAAGGAGCCCTGAGAGAACTGCTCGGAGGAGGCAAGAGGACGAGCCAGGTTAAAATTTTACAACAATGGGCAGGTAGCCTGAACATCAAGAGATTATTGTAAATTAAAGAAGACTAGATATCCCAAGTGAAGAATTTATCTCTTTTTTGGTGTATGGGAAGATGCAAGAGTCTGGGCTCACTGAAGTGATTCCTTTCATATGCACCTCAACTATCCTGGGGCTAGTATCCTGCTCTGTTTTTTTTTTTTTTTTTTTTGCATCCTGAGTTCCTCAGGGAGGGAGTGACTGAATGGATCCCCAAAGATATTCTCCTTCCTGAGTGCCCCAGAGGCTGAAATTGCTGATGACTCTAAGTGACATCCTTGTTTATTGATACGGCAGGAAATACTCCATTTCTAAATCTCACCTTCCAAAACAAGTCACACATCTGAGTCAGGGAACTACAGAATGACAAGCAAAGGGTGTGGATATAGGCAGGTCATTTACTGGGGTCATTATTGCAATCTATCTACCCCAGTCCCAAAGTCTGCTATATAGGAGGTGGGGTGTACACAGCTTCCAAGGGTGAGAAAAACCATCTCACTTGGGAAGGCTTAGACAGCTTTGTGATGGAGAAGATTCCTGGGTCAAACATTTTTTTCTTTATGGGGTTGCAAAAATGAATCTGATAATTTATTGAGATCTTTCAAGCACAGGCTTTCTTCTTGCCCAAGAAAATCAGCAATCATTCTATGAATATATGTATTAATCTTGGATCCATTAAAAATGTCTATTATGCATTTTTAAAAGTTTTCATTGGAGCATGCATTCTACCAGAAAGCTCAGAGGCATGATTAGGGCTTGGTGCTTTGGAGGAACTGGCAGTAATCAGCAAGCAAAGTAAAAGATGAATCGTGAACAGTGAGGTTGAAAGGTTGTGCTGAAGTGCTGAGGGTTTCTATTGTACCCATCTACCGGAAACCACTGAAGGTTTTTATATTGTTGAATGTGGTCTGCCTTCTTTGGAAAGATAACCTTGTCCCTCAGTTAGGAAGAGGAGGGAGAACTGCACACCCACCTGATCTGAAAGTCAAGAGAATTTTGTTATCAAATAATACTCCTTTCTCCACCCACCTGCTTAGTTTAGCTCTTTTGTTCCTCTCAGGCACACAGTTAAGCGCTTCTAATTCACAGACCTGGAAGCCAGCTCTTTTTGTAGTCCTTAGACAATCGATTCCGGCCACACACAGGCGCACACAAGAACACTAGAAATAATGCCTGGGATGCCAAGTAAGTCCCCAGTTTGAGGCTCGTTCTTGCTTTCTCCTTTTGAAGCATCTATAATTAGACTTGAGAGAAAGACTTTCTTTAATTCATGCTATTTCACGTAAGATCATTAGCAGGATTCGGCCGGATCTTTATTACGCCGGTGCACGCTACCTCTGTCAAGTTGAGAGCAACAGTGGGGCTCTACTCATCTTCAGGAAGCCAGCCCATTCTTCTGAGGAAGGAAAAATGGCCCCAGCCCCAGGTTGCCATAGACACCGGAGAAGACTGTCACAGAGCCGCAGTATACCTATTTCCCGGTGGCGGGCAGAATTAGAGGTGTTGGCGGATCAAGGGAGAGCTAGAGAATCCCAGGGACGGCAGAGCCTGGTGGGCTGCCGTCTGTGGGGTCGCACAGAGTCGGACACGACTGAAGCGACTTAGCAGCAGCAGCAGCCGCCTCATGAAACAAAAGGTCCTTCAGCATCTCCTGACATACTTCTTTGCAGAAGCAGCCTCCTGGCGCCCTTCTCCTTCTCCCCCTCTGCCTGAAGCCAGGTGAACGAATTTACATCCAAAGACGGAGACAGTAACTTCCACCACGTTGAGGTCAATTTCAAAGGCCTTCTTGAAACAACGTCAGTGGCTTCCCATGGTTCCAGAGTTCCTTTTGTATATATAGAATTTTATTTCTTTACATATATTTTGGCTCCGCTGGGTCTTCCTTGCTGCGCAGGCTTTTCTCTAGTGGTGGCGAGCAGGGGCTACTCTCTAGTTGCAGTCCACGGGCTTCTTTTTGAGGTGGCTTCTCTTGTTTCAGAGCGTGGGCTCTAGGATTTCCGGGCTTCAGTAGTTTTCAGTTCCCTGGCTCTGAAGCACAGGCTCAATAGCTGTGGCGCACAAGCTGAGTTGCTCCATGGCATGTGGGATCCTCCCAGATAAGGGATCGAAGCTGTGTCTCCTGCATTGGCAGGTGGATTCTTTACCACTGAGTCTCCAGGAAAGCCTGGTTCCAAGCTTCTTGATGTGACCCTAAGTCCTGAAAAGTCGCTGTCACCTGCTAGCGTCTCCATGTTCTTTAGTCACTCTTGTTACAGCCCAGCTGTTCTCCTTTGAGTTCATAAATATGCAACACAGTCCCACCTAGGGGACCTTTGTCCCTGGTGGCCCCCCTTTGCTAACTTCTCTCACTCTTGCCTCTTGTGTGGCTGGTTTTCTTGTTCTCCAGGTCTCATGTGAAGGTTGCTTTCCCTGGAGACCTGTCTGAGCATGTGGGGTGTGTGTGTGTGTTAGTTGCTCAGTTGTGTCTGACTCTTTGTGACCCCATGGACTGTAGCCCACCAGTCTCTTCTGTCCATGGAATTTCCCAGGCAAGAATACTGGAGTGGGTTGCCATTTCCTTCTCCAGGGGATCTTTTTGACTCAGGGATCAAACCTGGGTTTCCTGCATTGCAGGCAGATTCTTTACCATCTGAGCCAACAGGGAAGCCTGCCTGTTTGAGCATGATTACCTCTGAAAGAGTTCCTCCATGCCAGCTATTCTCCATCATATCATCTTGGTTCTTGCTCAGTAATTTTCACCATCTATAATTATCTTTTATTTACTGTTTGTTTTTATGGCTGGTCTCCCCAACTAGGGTGCAATCTGCATAAAGCCAGGTACCTGATAGTTGTCTCTGCTCATCTTTGCTTGGTTTCCTCCCACAGCAGATGCTGAGCAAGGAGTCAAGTGCAAATGGTTTTATTTATTTATTTTTGGTTATGCTGGGTCTTTGTTGCTGCACACAGACTTTCTCTAATTGTAGCAAGTGGGGCTACTCTTTAGTTGCCAGTGTGTGGGTTTCTCACTGCAGTGGCTTCTCTTGTTGTGGAGCTTGGGCTCTAGGCACACGGGCTTCAGTAGTTGTGACAGATAAGCTTAGTAGCCCTGCGGTATGTAGAATCTTCCCAGGTCAGGGATCGAGTCCATGTCCCCTGCATTGGCAGGCGGGTTCTTAACCACTGGACCACCAGGGAAGTCTTGCAAATGGTTTGTTTGGGAGGTGAAGAAAGTGCAGTAAGGGGATGAGAGTGAGACAAGGAAAGGAAGACAGCCAATAAAACTCTGTGATAACAAGGTACCATTCGAAGTGGATTATGCACATCAGAAATTTATTTCTGAATGTTCTGGAGACTGGAGGTCTGAGATCAGGGTGTCAGCAGGGTCAGGGTTGAGTAGGAGCTCTCTTCCAGGCTGCAGATGGCCAAATACTCCTTGTGTCTTTTTGTGGAAGCAGGGGAAGTGAGCTCTCTGGGGTCTCTGATATAAGAACACTCATCCCATTCATAAAGACTCCACCCACATGACCTAATCCCTTCCCAAAGTCTTAAACACCATCACCTTGGATATTAAGTTTTAACATTATGGGGGGATACAGACTTTCAGTCTATAGCAGGTGTGTAATGGTGAGTTACCACTGGGGCAACTGGAGTATGATGCTCCTTGGGACTCTAGGAGCCAGTGTAGACACACATTCAGAGTTGTCCCACCTCAGGGGTGATGGAGCTGGGGTAATTACATAGTATCTCCCACCAGTCACTGAGGGCTGTTCTCAGGGAACAGGGAGTCTCCAGCTCTGTCATCCTGCCAAGTTCCTGGGCAGAGGGGCTCTGGTGGCCAGAGGAAATGTTCAACTAAAGACTTGTGGGTGAGAGCACTAAGAGTTGTTTTGTGTACACCGTACTGATAAGACCTAAGAGGGGGTCCTGACAGCATCTGTTAGGTGCTTCACAGACATTTGTTGACTGAACGCAAGAATGCATGCATGCATGCATGAATGAATTAATGGATTCTATGTCTTTTGCTGTAGCTAATATCAGACCCTCAAGAAATGTTCAGCAACCAGTCCACATTAAAGAAGCAGCACAGATTTTCATCTCAAGCAGAGCTGGGTTCAAATGCAGCTGGGGGACTTTAAACAAGTTACATAGTCTCTCTGAGTATCAGTTTACCCACCTGTAAAATGGTGATAATAACTCCTACCTCCGAGAATTATTTTAAAATGACTAGAGATAGTGTAAACCAAGTTCGCAACTGTGTCTGGCGTATAGTAGGGAACCAATAAATCTCATCTCTCTTTGCCATGGAAGGGAAGCATGTTGTCTATGGCAGTATGTAGTTAACTACTACAAGGGCTGTTCAAGGGCTAACTTGAACAACAAAAATTAGGAGACCCATGAAAGCTGGAGTGGTCATGAGTAGCTTCTACGTTTTGAAGAATGAGCAGGGTTAGGGCAGATCTGGGCAAGATTAATGATGAAGAATATTATTCACTTCTACTTATCAGATGCTCACCATGTCTTAGAGCCTGTGGGAAAGCACTTTGTATGTGTATTTACTTTTTTTTTTTTTTTGCCATACCACATGGCATGTGGATTATTAGTTCTACAACCAGATAGCGAACCTGTGCCCTCTGCAGTGGAAGCATGGAGTCTTAAGCACTGGATGGCCAGGGAAGTCTCTGTATATGTATTTCCTAATCTACACAATATAACTCCATGAGGTACTACCTCCCTGCCCTCAACCCTGAAGATGAAAACACTAAAGGGTAAATTACTTACCTGAGGCCACTCAGCCAGTAAGTGGTGGAATATGGGTTAAAATTAATGGTCTTTTGAGAACTAGCTTTGTTAGGAAAGAGTATAATGTAGTTCTTCCCAGAATGTGGGAGTAGGACATGGGGGTGGGAGCAACTCAACGGGAGTGATGGGAACATGGAAATCCGGGCTGGCCAAAAATATCATGGGAGAGAGACATGTGGGGACTGCACATAAGGGGATGCAAGGGTCAACATGCAGTGTTTTTAAATTGAGGTGAAAGTTCCATACAGCAGAGAACACACACACTGATTTGTTGTTGTTCAGTTGGTAAGTCATGTCCAACTCTTCACAACCCCATGGACCACAGCACACCAGGCTTCCCCATCCTTCACCATCTCCCAGAGCTTGCTCAAACTCATGTCCATTGAGTCAGTGATGCCATCCAACCATCTCATCCTCTGTCACCCTCTTCACCTCCTGCCCTCAATCTTTCCCAGCTTCAGGGTCTTTTCCAATGAGTCGACTCTTCACATCAGGTGGCCAAAGTATTGGAGCTTTAGCTTCAGCATCAATTCCTCCAATGAATATTCAGTGTTGATTTCCTTTAGAATTGACTGGTTTGATCTCCTTATAGTCCAAGGGACTCTCAAGAGTCTTCTCTTACTGTACCATATTGTACCAAACTGTACCTAACCAATGAATTTGTGCCTCTGTATATACCTGGTGGGCTACAGTCCATGGGGTCGAAAAGAGTCAGACACAACTGAGGACTAAGCACACACAAGCACATATACCCATATAACCACCAGATCAAGATAAGGAACATTTCCATCACTCTAGAAATTTCCCTCATGTCCCTTTCCAATCAGTGGAAATCCACCCTCAGGAAATCACTCTTTGGCTTTTTTGTTAACCACCAAAGATTAGATTCTTAAAGTACATATTTTTAATGCATAAAAGAAATACATGCTTGTAGGAAATTCACACAATGACAAAAAATTCAGAAAGAATAATCTAAATCATCCATCATCCTATAGCTCATAAGTAACCACCTTGAACATTGTGGTTAATTCCTTACTGTCTTTACATTTTTTAAATTTTAACTTGAGATCATACTATATATTCAATTTTATATGCTGTTTTTTTTTTAATGCATCGTTAGGACAGAAGCATTTTCCCAGGTGAATTATAAATTCTTTGTAAACTTCATTTTACATGACTTCAATATTCCATTGAGGAATTCAGCAAAAATACCTACCAATTCTACATATTGGCTGTTTGAGTTTGCTTCCAATGTTTCATAGTAATGAATGCTTTTTTTGATAAAGTCGTCTGGATTTCAGACTGATTAGAATGGAAGTGGAAGTACTGGTTGAAATAGTACATAACCTTTTTTTGGGGGCTGGCAGGGGTGCTGCACTGCATGGCTCTCATGTGATCAGTTCCCTGACCCAGGATTGAACCCAGACCCTCAGCAGTGAAAGCTCAGAGTCCTAACTACTGGACCATGAGGAATTCCCCAAAACAATACATATTCTTCAAACCCTTGATATATAGGCATCAAACAGCTTTACAGAACAGATAGACTTACATTCTTATCATCTGGGTCCATGATGGGTGCCACTGAATTTCACACTCATCAGCCTTAAGCACCATGAGGTAGTGGTGTTTAGTTGCTAAATCATGTCTGACTCTTGCGATCCCATGGACTGGATCCCGCCAGGCTCCCCTGTCCAAGGGATTTCCCAGGCAAGAAAACTGGTGTGTGTTGCCAGTTCCTTCTCCAGGGGATCTTCCCAACCCAGGGCTTGAACCCTGGTCTCCTGTGCTGCAGTTGGTCTCCTGAGCTGCAGTTGGTCTCCTGCATTGCAGGCAGATTCTTTACCCACTTAACCACCAGTTTGTTAAATGTGAAGTACCATCTGGAAAAGCTCCAAAAGGCTCTCCTGCTAGAAGCTTCAGTGACCACGCTGAAGGATGTTGCTGGTTTCTTTCTCCTCTCCTATTCTGTGATGCTGAGATAGTCCCAATAGGTAACCTCAGAAATGACTCTGGTTCAACGGTTGGAGCCACCAAGGAGTCATGAGCAGGGAAGACAGACCCTTGGAGCAGGGTCACAGATGGCCTCCGGTTATCTAACCTCCTTCTTAAGAGTCCATTCTGTCCACCTCTCATTTCATCATGGGCGTGGAGAAGCAAGAAGTTGAAAGACCCAGTCTGTGCCTTGGGCAGCTTCAAAGGGGCCCTTTGTGAGGTTGGGAGATGCGAGAGGACTGATAATTACAGTGGAGTGCACAGCCGAGAAGCATAGTGATGGGGGCCAAACTAACATTTAGGGCAGACTCCATAATGGCCTTTTGAAGGCTGTTAAAAATCACCCTCCCATCTCCAGGAAATCTGGCCTTTTGCACCGAAATCAAAGGCCAGAGTATGTGTGCAAAGTTCTCAATAGTACACTTCCAAACTTGCTTCCAGGAAAACCGTTCCAAAGAAAATTCTCCACCATGAGCAGGAAAACTTACTTCTCACTGACTTCCAGAAGACCTCAAAGAGTAAACGGAGAAGGCATTTGCACCCCGCTCCAGTACTCTTGCTTGGAAAATCCCATGGACGGAGGAGCCTGGTAGGCTGCAGTCCATGGGGTCGCTAGGAGTCAGACACGACTGAGTGACTTCACTTTCACTTTTCACTTTCATGCACTGGAAAAGGAAATGCCAACCCACTCCAGTATTCTTGCCTGGAGAATCCCAGGGACAGCAGAGCCTGGTGGGCTGCCATCTATGGGGTCGCACAGAGTCAGACACAACTGAAGCGACTTAGCAGCAGCAGCAGCAAAGAGTAAAGGCAATGATGGCTATTTCTGGGAGCCAGAGGCTCCTGTGAACAGGTGGTCTCCTTCCAAATCCACCTTGGAAGCACTGCTTCCTCGTTTAAGGTTCATTACCCTTCCAGGAACTAACATAATGTTGAAGGTCAGTTATGCTTCAAAATCAAACAAATGAATTCATAGAAAAAAGTGATCAGATAAGGTTTTCAGAGGCAGGAGGTGAGGGGAAGGGGAACTGGATGAAGGTAGTCAAGGTACAAACTTCCAGTTACAGGATAAATAAGTATTAGGGATGTAATGTACAACATGATAAATGTAACTAACACTGCTCTATGTTATATATGAAATCGTTATGAGAGGAAATCCTAAGAGTTCTCATCACCTGGGAAATTTTTTTCTGTTTTTTAAATATTGCATCTATATGAGATGATGGATGTTCACTGAACTTATTGTGGTCATCATTTCCTGATGTATGTGAGTCAAATCATTATTCTGTACATCTTAAACTTATACAGTGCTGCATGTCAATAACATCTCAATAAAACTGGAAGAGAAAAAAGGGAGGGTAGATAGCCTTGAGCCTGTGCTTCTTGAAGCATGGAGTCTTAACCACTGGACTGCCATGAAAGTTTCATGGTTGTTTAATTTTCTGAGGGTCTTCCCTACCATTTTCCACAGTGGCTGTGCCAATTTACAGTCCCACCAACAGTGCACAAGTGTTCTTTTTTCTCCGCATTCACACTAGCATTTATCACTTGTCTTTTTGATGATAGCCATCCTTTCAGGTGGAAGGTAATATTTCATGGTGGTTTTATGTGCCTCACTGAACTTGTAACACCAAATTAGATTTTTTTTTTTATAGACTATGAGTAACTTGCAGGCAAAGATCAAATTAGTTCTCCCATATTTGCCTCCATAGGGTTTAACTCAGTGTCAAGCACATAGTAGGTGCTCAGCAAATGTTGTTAATATATGAATAAACCTGCACTCTAGTTTATATAAGCAATAATAATACTTACAATGAGTACTTGCTATGTGCCAGGCAATATTCTATATGTCTTTTTTGCACTCACTAAATCATTACTTGTCCAGGAGGTATTATTATTATCCTTCATATCTTCCCAACCCAGGGATCGAAACCATGTCTCCTCCATTGCAGGCAGATTCTTTACCAGCTGAGCCACCAGGGAAGCCCAAGAGTACTGGAGTGGGTAGCCTATCCCTTCTCCAGGGGATCTTTCCGACCCAGAAATCAAACTGGAGTCTCCTGCATTGCAGGTGTATTCTTTACGAGCTAAGCTACCAGGGAAGCCCCTTTATCCTTCTAGATAATATTGTATATACTAGATGAGGAAATATATATTATATAGCCCAAAGAGGTTCAGCAACTAGCCCAAAGTCACACAGCTGATACATGGTGGAGTGAGAATTTGCATCCAAGTCACATGGCTTCATTATTTTATATTATGCCCTGAATGATAATGAAGACCCAGGGTTCCATTATAGGAAAGGGGTATAGAATAAAATGATTTCAAATTGACCTGAAACTAATGCTCCCTTTCCACCATCACCAATACATAAGCCAATTTACGTGCATTCCTTTCTTCCTTCCTTTGCTCCTTCTACAAATATTTACTAACTACTGTGATCCAGGGACTACTGTAGAAATTGGCTTTCAGTAATGAAGGGGAAAGGACATAAGCCTTTATCTCCACAAAACTCTCTCTCAACAAACATCTCCTGAGAACCTCCTTTGTGCCAAAATCATGCTAGGTTCTAGAGATACAAACATGCATCAGGAAGAGTCAAAGTTCCTTGTAGACGGGACAGACACAATGGCAATAATTAAGATGGAAAGAAAAATAAAGAAAATATGCCCTCCCTGAAAGCAATTTCAAAGTAAACGTAGATAGAGAGATGGAGAGAAAGATACATAGATAAAAAGATAGATAGATAGACAAATGGAAAGGAGGTGAAAAAGAACAGAAATCTGCATGAGGGGAGAAATGAAACAAAAGTGAAAGTCACAGAGTTGTGTCCGACCCTTTGTGACCTCATGGACTGCAGCCTGCCAGGCTCCTCTGTCCATGGGATTCTCCAGACAAGAGTACTGGAGAGGGTCACCATTTCTTCTCCAGGGGATCTTCCTGACCCAGGGGTCAAATCTGGGTTGCCTGCATTGCAGGCTGATTCTTTACCATCTGAACCACACTGAACCCAACTCTAGGACTTTCTGGAAGTCTTTCTGGAGAAGATACAGCTGCCCCTGAATCTTTAGGCATCCTCAGATGTCACCCAGGTAAAGAAAGTTGGACAGCTCCAGTGAAAGCACAGAGGTAAAGAAATACTTCTCTGTGTGGCTATCTACAACTATTTTTATATGTTAGAGAAACTAAGAAGGCCAGGTGGTAACACTGGAGAACAAAGGAACATGAACCCCAGAACACACTGGAGAAATAAAGAAAATGCTTCCATAAGACGTATGAGACCTTACATTTTTTCTTTACATCCTAGTGAACAAAAATGAAAAGGAACAGAGGAGAGAGGAGGTGATCTTCCTTCTAAGACGAGTTGTATAAAACTTAAATCTTGGCAGATAGCCATGATATGAATGACTCTTGCTTCTCCAGGCCAAGAAATACTTCAAATAAGTAGCTGGACTTCCAGGCTGGACTCCTACTTTTGTATGAGAAGGAAACTGCCCTTAAACAAGATGGATGTTCAGGGTTTTCCATAAATGACAGAAAATAATGTCAAGAGGGAGAAAAATGAATAAAGACAAGTCTGAGAAGAATGAATGAAGGGGCATTAGTGGGTGGTTTATGATGTGTGGCATTTTGTTAATGTTAAACTTTCCCAGGTGTGTCATATAAGTCACAGAACAAGGCAATGGGTGGAAGTTTTATTTTCTTGTGTGAACAATGAGTGCTCATGAACTAAATAAAAATAAGGGGCTTGGGAACATGGGGAGTTGATTACCAGGGCATAAAATAGATCATAAGGACTATATCCCGCCATGTACCAACAAAACAACCTGCACCATTTATGTTTGTTTGCTTCTTTGAAGGAAGGTTATCAAATGTTTTCACGATGCATTTTTTTTTAAGATGCTGTGTCTCTGGCTTTATTTCATCTTTTTTTTTTGTTTTTGGCCCCACCACGTGGCATGTGGGATCTCAGTTCCTTGACCAGTGATTGAACCCATGCCTCCTGCATTGGCAGCACAGGCTCTTAACCACTGGACTCCCAGGGAAATCCCTGTCATGCATTATTCATCTGATTTTATCTCAGCCTTGGGAAGGAGAAATCACATCATCCCCATTTTACAGATAATGGAGAATGAGATGGACTGGTCTTTCTCAAGATCTTTCAGCCACTAAGGAACCAAACTGGAATCCAAACTCAGGTGCACTGACTCTAAAATGAATTCACTGTGTCTGTGCAGTGCTTCACAAGCCTCTTCAGAGCAAACATTTTCTAAAGAAACTTAGTGAGAACTCCTCCATTCCCCTAGTGTTAAAGTCACATTTGACAATCAGCCTTGAGAAAAAACCTCAACACACACCTGAAACTATCACAACATTGTTAATTGGCTATATCCCAATACAAAATACTTTTGGTGTTAACAAAAAATAAAATTAAAAAGAAAAAAATCCCAACACAGATGAAGTTTGTATATTTGGCGTAGTTGGAATCCCAGTAACTATGTTTTCTACCTTTCTCCAACACACGTGTGTGTGCTCAGTCACTTCAGTCATATCCGACTCTTTGTGACCCTATGCACTGTAGCCTTCCAGGCTTCTTGGTCCATGGGATTCTTCAGGCAAGAATACTGGAGTGGGTTGCCAGGTCTTCTTCTAGGGAATCTTCCTGACACAGGTATGGAACCCGTATCTCCTGCATTGCAGGCAGATTCTTTACCACTGAGTCACCAGGGAAGCCCAGTGAACTTCCCCCCCACTCTCCAAATGACTTTTTGTCTCAAAAGAATAGAAATTTGATCAGAAATCAAATTTTGCAGATTTATTACTGTCTTCTCCAGTTATAACTCTGGAGAAGGAAATCTGCCTCTCAGAACTGGAGGAGAGAGTAGGGTAAACTGCCCAACCTAGTTTTATTTGCAGAGTATGTTGTTTTGAGCCATTTTCTTTCACTTTTAAACTTTTATTTTGAAATCACTATAGATTCACTGGAAGTTACATGAACAGTACAGAGTCTTGTGTACCCTTCACCCAGCTTCCTCCAATGGTAACATCTAATAAATCTATAGTACAATATCATTGCAACCTCAGTGTCCATCAGCAGAGGAATGGATACAGAAGATGTGGTGTGTATTTACAATGGAATATTACTCAGTCATAAAAAGGAACAAAATTGGGTCATTTGTAGAGACATGGATGGACCTAGAGACTGTCATACAGAGTGTAGTAAGTTAAAAAGACAAATATCATATATTAACAAATATATATGGAATCTGAAAAAATGGTATAGGTGATCTTATATGCAAAGCAGAAATGAAGGCATGGGCACAAAGGTCAAATCTATGGATACTAAGAGAGAAAGAGGGGTGGGATGAATTGGGAGATTGGAATTGACATGTATACACTATTGACACTCTGTATAAAATAGATAACTAATGTGAACCTACGTATAGCACAGGAAACTCTACTCAATGCTCTGTGGTGGCCTAAATGGGAAGGAAATCCCAAGAGAGGATATATGTATATAGCTGATTATATATATATATATGTATGTATGTATGTATGTATACATACATACACGCGCACACACACACACACACACACACACACACACACACACATATAGGCTTCCCAGGTGGCTCAGTGGTAAAGAATCCATCTGCCAATGCAAGAAACACAGGACATGCGGGTTTGATCCCTGGGTTGGGATGATGCCCTGGAGAAGGAAATGGCAACCCACTCCAGTACTCTTGCCTGGAAAATCCCATAGACAGAGGAGCCTGGTGGAATATAGCCCATGAGGTCACAAAGAGTTGGACATGACTGAGCCACTGAGCACAGACATATATATATAACTGATTCTAACACACATTTAAAGCAATTATACTCCTATAAAAATTAAATATATATATTTATATAAAATATATATATATTAATTGCAGAGCATTTAATTTTTTTTTTCTGAATTAGTTATTAAGATTAAAGCAAAACAAGCAAGTAAATGTTAGCAACAAAGCTAGGAGATCTAACAAGAAAGTTAGAGTTCTGGTCTTTTTTGAAAACCTGGAAGATCTGGCAACGTGGTCCTGCCTGAGCAGTAAAGGCGGCTAGTGATGCTGTTCCTTGTCTGCAGGCAAGGGCTCAACAGGTCCATGAGGCTATCTTCACTTGTGTTACCTGCCTGGCCTCTGGAGGCAGCTGAGTTTTCAGTGCATTCTTCAGAAAAGGGAGTTATTATTATTATTACTACTAAGTTACAGTTAGCATACAATATTGTATTAGTTTCAGATGTGAAACATGGTGATACAATATTTTTATACTATGAAATAATCACTACAGTAAGTCCAGTTACCATCTGTCACCATACAAAATTGTTACAATATTAGTGATTATATTTCCTACTATTTACAATAGCCAAGATAAGAAAGTAACTTAAATGTCCATCAACAGATGCATGGATAAAGAAGATGTGATATATACATATATATATATGAATATGTGAAAGTCAGTCAGTCGTGTCCAACTCTTTGCAACCCCATGGACTGAATTCTCCAGGCCAGAAACTGGAGTGGGTAGCCTTTCCCTTCTCCAGGGTATCTTCTCAATCCAGGGATAGGACCCAGGTCTCCTGCACTGCAGGCGAATTCTTTACCAGCTGAGCCACAAGGGAAGCCCATAAATACACATAAATATACATAAATTTGAGCCACCTGAGAACCCACGTATTTATATGAATATATATATGTATATAAATACATGGGTTCCCAGGTGGTTCAAATTGTGAAAGCAAATTGACTCCTCTGCCACCTACTGTTCTTCTCCACTCCCTGCCCCATCCCCATCACTTCATCTAATTATTGCTGTTGTGAGTTGGAGTAATCCTGGGCCTTCGAACATGCCCATATCCCTTCTTAAAGCAAAACATATGTAGGCTCTAAGCTAATGAGAAAGACATTTGGAAAGAAAACTGTGAAGCAGAAAAAGGAGACTGTTAACAGAATAACTAGGAAACATGCTAAAAGATGGCCAGTGTTGGCTTTTCCCAGAGAAGGCAATGGCACCCCACTCCAGTTTTCTTGCCTGGAGAATCCCAGGGACGGCGGAGCCTGGTGGGCTGCTGTCTATGGGGTTGCACAGAGTCGGACACGACTGAAGCGACTTAGCAGCAGCAGCAGCAGCAGCAGCAGAAGCAGCAGCAGCAGTTGACTTTTCCAAATTTGGATGTCTTATATTTACTCTGTTTTAAAGCCAGACAATGGCAAAATCCTCCTTTCTTTTTCTTCTCCAATAAAAGGACTTAAACTCCATCCCTGGTTCCCAACACAGCAGGGAATTGGACAGATCTAATCCAGAAACTGACAACTCTGCCCTGAAGCCAAAGAGAGGAGGAGAGGATAACTACTGGGGAAGAGAAGGCACATTAAAAGGACGTGCTAAGTCGTTTCAGTTGTGTCCACTCTTTGTGACCCTGTGGACCGTAGCCTGCCAGGTTTCTCTGTCCATGTAATTCTCCAGGCAAGAATACTGGAGAAAACTGGAGTGGGTTGCCATGCCCTCCTCCAGGGGGTCTTCCTGAACTGGGGACCAAACACACACTGCTGAGCCACCTGAGAAACCCCGTTAAGGGGATAGGGTGCCACAAATTGGGCTTCCCAGATGGCTCAGTGGTAAAGAATCCACCTGCCAAAGCAGGAGACGTAGGAGATGCAGGTCCCATCCTTGGGTCAGGAAGATCCCCTGGAGAAGGAAATGGCAACCCACTCCAGTTTTCTTGCCTGGAAACTCCCATGAAGAGGGGAGCCTGGTGGGCTACCTATGGGGTTGCAAAGAGTTGGACGTGACTGAGCACGCACACCATCAATGGGAAGTAGAGAAGATATAAAGGCGAGAAGTTTCCTTCTAAGGAAAGGGAGCCCCAAACATCTAAAATGAATCCCTACACATATACACAGTCACTATTAAGAAAGCATCTGTGGGAATTTCCTGGAAGTCCAATGGTTGCGACTCTCTGCTTCCAATGCAGGGGGCATGGGTTCTATCCCCGGTCAGGGAAATAAAATCCCACCTGGCATGTGGTGCAGCCCAAACAATTTTTTTAATTGAAAAAATGTAAAAACAAAGATTTAAAAATAAATAAATACGTACATACGGAAAGAAGCCATCTGCAAATTCATAATTTCGGGGGGGAGGGGTGTTTGAGAGTGTAATATTAAGACTGAGAATTTACTAGGTCTCTCCTCCTCCAGTACGTGTAGAAAGATCACGACCCTCCCAGAATACACATCCTCTTCCTTTGTGCCTAAATTTTAACCCAGCCCTGTAATAACATTTCATCTAATCATAGCCCCAGCTGCCCATGCTGGTAAATGGCTGAGATCACTGCCACTCTAATGGAAAGTTTGGAAGGTCAAAAGAAGCAGAGCTGGCTCCCAACTGGGCTTTTGAGAGCTGACCTTTTGTTTCCTCCATGGCTCTGCGGCAGAAATAAAATTTCCTAAGACGGTCCCCATAATTGGGTTTAGCACAATGGCATCAGCAAAGACGCTTGGAAGATGGAGAGTCAGACTCAAATTCAAGAAATTAAAAATTTGAGAGGTGCTTCCCTGGTGGCTCAGTGGTAAAGAATCTACCTGCCAATGCAAGAGATAAGGGTTGGATCCCTGATCCAGGAAGATCCCACATGCTGTGGAGCAACTAAGCCCATGCACCACAACTATTGAGCCTGTGCTCTAGAGCCCGGGAGACTCAACTCCTGAGCCCACGTGCTGTGACTACTGGAGCCTGCAAGCCCTAGAGCCTGTGCTCTGAAACAAGAGAAGCTACCACAATGAGAAGTCTGCCCACCACAACTAGATGAAAGCCCTCACAACAATCAAGACTCAGCACAGCCAAAAATAAATAAAATTATAAACAGTTTGAAAGCTCAAGGGACACCCAAAAGGCATGTAGTCCAGTCTCTTGCTTTTGGGCTTCCTTGGTGGCTCAGCTGGTAAAGAATATGCCTGCAATGCAGGAGACATGGGTTCAATCCCTGGTTTGGGAAGATCCCCTGGAGAAGGGAAAGGCTACTCACTCCAGTATTCTGGCCTGGAGAATTCCATGGACTGTATAGTCCACGGGGTCGCAAAGAGTCAGACATGACTTGAGTGACTTTCACTTGCTTTCAGTTTCAACCATTCTTCACGGAAAGGTAACAAATCTTCCCTCTTGGCCTCCGTATTCCAGATGTCACCTGAAAGATGGGCTCTCCTGGACAGACATTTCTAGAATCGCTGCAGGTAACCTTTTAAGTGTCAGTGCGTGCATGCTCAGTTGCTTCAGCCATGTCCGTCTTCATGACCCTTTGGACTGTAGCCCGCCAGGCTCCTCTGTCCATGGGATTCTTCAGGCAAGAATACTGGAGTGGGTTGCCATGCCCTCCTCCAGGGGATCTTCCTGACCCAGAGATCGACCCCTCATCTCTTATGTCTCCTTCATTGGCAGGTGGGTTCCTTACCACTAGTGCCACCTGAGAAGCCAATCTTTTAAGTATACTTTATAAAATAAAAATACCCCGAGCTCTGTGCCTACATATCCTTGGCATTCTTTTTAAGTCAGCTTCTTGAGTTTTCTCATTAGCAGAGATGGAGGCGATCACCTCACATAGCAAAGGGATGAAGACAGTAATTAAGTGGCTGTGTTATCTTTTCCTTTCTAGGTTAACTAATCCCAATTATTTTTTAACCTTTCACACGGACCCATTTTTTCTGACCTTTGAATGAATTTTCACTGCTTACCGCTGGTCCTTATCTAGAGGTGCCACAGGCTTCACAGTTTGCCAAAGCTTTTCAATAGCAATAATGAAATGCTTACTATTTTCTCCCTCTTTGTAAGGGTAGACTCCCATTTTTGAGAAATATCTAACAAAAATTACATGCCTAATTTTCAGCTGCAGCTCTGCAATGGCATTCCTACCAAATACATCAGCTAGGCTCTCTATTTTTTATTTTTTGCAGCTAAATGTTTTATCTACAAAATAAAATAATTATTGAAAGTATCTTCAATGCATTATTGAGGCCCTGCTAGGTATGGAGGAGTGTGCTATGTACTATGTGTGCATGCTAAGTCGCTTCAGTCATGTCTGGCTCTTTGTGATCCCATGGACTGTAACTCACCAGGCCCCTCTGTCCATGGGATTCTCCAGGCTAGAATACTGGAGTGGGTTGCCATTCCCTTCTCCAGGGGATCTTCCCGACCCAGGAATCAAACCCGAGTCTCCTGCACTGGCAGGCAGGTTCTTTACCACTAGCGCCACCTGGGAAGCCTGCTGTGTACTATGTATGTGTTAGTCACTCAGTCAATTCCTACTCTTTGCGACCCCATGGACTGTAGCCTGCCAAGCTCCTTTGTCCATGAACTTTTCCAGGCAAGAATGCTGGAGTGCATAGCTCCAGTTTCCCTTCTCCAGGGGATCTTCCTGACCCAGGGATTGAACCTAGGTCTCCCACACTGGGGACAGAGTCTTTAGCATCTGAACCAACAGGAAAACCCCTAATTAAGTGGTGGAAAAGTGATATAAACTCTGACTTGTCTTGCCCGAAAGCCAATCAGTGGAATTTTCAGGGTTTGGTGGTTTTTGCTATATTTACATTTATGACCTTGGCACTCTTATCTTACAAGTCAAGCATCACCTTAAAAATACAAAGCTGATATTAGTAACTATGATAAACATCATCTACAAGAAGCTAATGGAGAGGGACTTCCCTGGTGATCCAGTGGTTAAGACTTTGCCCTCCAATGCAGGGGGTCCAGGTCTGATCCCTGATTGGAGAGATAAGCTCCTACATGCCTCGTGGCCAAAACACTGAAATGTAAAACAGAATCCATTGAATGAATTCAGTGAATTCAATAAAGACTTTAAAAATGGTCCACATCAAAAGAATTCTTAAATAAGAGAAAAAAGCCAAGGGGGAGTTTACAGGAGAGAGAATTGAAACCCATCAAGACCTTCCCAATGGAGTCACATGTCCTGTTTGTTCTTCGTGGTTCTGGAGGCCATACAGAATGGAGAATGAATGCACGGTCCCTGGGACCAAGCTGGTTTCATCCCAGCTTCCCACTTAACAGCTGTGAAGCCTTAGGAAAAATGCTTCTCTTTCTGCTTCCATTTTCCCATTTGTACAATCAAAATATTTGTAGCATTGATCTCGTTGCACTATTGGGTGTATTCATATGTTAAAAGTGCAAAAAATTGATTCTGAAATAGATGAAGTGCTGCATAATTAGTGACCATCACTGTCCCAGAAATCTCTTCTCCCCAGGGTGTCCCAGCTTTTAAAGTCCATCTTTTCCGGAGTTGTATCGCCTCTATGGTAACCATGGCAAACAGCCCCTGTAGATGTTTCCAAGACATTTTTTTTTCCTTAAGCAAAAACTTGAAAATCTCTTTTGAAAACTAAAGCTATCTAATTCTTCCAGGCCGAAAGAAATCTAAATTTCCATCAGAGCTGTGAAATGCTTTAAGCAAGGATATGAGGGATTAGACAGGATGTCCTAAGGCAATTAACTACACAAATGGACGAGGCAAAAATCAAGTCTATCTGAAATACAAGGTCATTGTGTTTTAAGGTGACTGTGGAAACCAGCAGGAATAGAAAATGGAAAGGATTCTAAAGTGTCCTTGCTTACTTGAGTAGTTTATTCCCTTCTGTTTTCTTACATATAAAATTTGTACAGTAAGTCCTCTACATATGAACAAGTTCAGTTCCAAGAGCATGTTCGTTAAAACAAATTTGTTCATAAATCCAACAAAGGTAGCCTAGGTACCCAACTAACACAATTGGCTATATCATACTGGACTGTAGTAAGTTAGTAATACTTTTCACAGAAATAATATGTAAAAAAAATGAACACACAAAAAATAAAAAAAACACTTTAATCTTACAGTACAGTATCTAGTACAGTACAACAGCTGGCATACAGGGACTGGCATCGAGTGAACAGGCAAGAGGAGTTACACACAGGAGGAGAGAGAGGAGGTGGGAGATGGTAGAGCTGAAGGATCATCAGCAATAGGAGACGGAGGGCGAGCTGCAATTTCACTCATGTCTGACATTGATGGCACAGGTCCTGGTTCCTTGCTGGAATTAGATGCATGTTCACGTCTTTAAAAGTTCGAAACTTGAGGGTTTGTACGTACGGGACCTACTGTATGGAAGTATAACATGTCTATGGGCAAGGATACAAATCTTAAATGAACTTTAAGCACACACAGATGTAACAGACATTCAGATCAGGGGATAGAACATTGAATGAACCTCTCTCACCTTATTTTACTATTTTTAATTCATATTCATACACACACCCCTAATGAGGAATGACAATATTCAAATGTTTAAAAATAAACCATTTTGCTTGAACTATCAGAAGCTATGGGATGAACTAATTTTTTTTTCTCAGATTTTGGCCATGGTTGAGTCCACCAGAAATAATTTTTTTAATGTCTGGATAGTCTGTGTATTATTTTTTTTAATAAATTTATTTATTTTAGTTGGCGGCTAATTACTTTACAATATTGTAGTGGTTTTTGCCATACATTGACGTGAACCAGCCATGGGTTTACATGTGTTCCCCATCCTGAACCCCCCCTCCCACCTCCCTCCCCATCCCATCCCTCTGGGTCATCCCATTGCCCCAGCCCTGAGCATTCGTCTCATGCATCAAACCTGGAATGGTGTTCTGTTTCACATATGATAATATACATGTTTCAATGCTATTCTCCCAGAACGTCCCACCCTCACCTTCTCCCTCAGAGTCCATAAGACTGTTCTATGCATCTGTGTCTCTTATTCTGTCTCGCATATAGGGTTATCGTTACCATCTTTCAAACTCTATATATATGCATTAGTATACTGTATTGGTGTTTTTCTTTCTGGCTTACTTCACTCTGTATAATGGGCTCCAGTTTCATCCATTTCAATAGAACCAATTCAAATGTATTCTTTTTAATGGCTCAGTAATATTCCATTGTGTATATGTACCACAGCTTCCTTATCCATTCGTCTGCTGATGGACATCTAGGTTGCTTCCATGTCCTGGCTATTGTAAACAGTGCTGCGATGAACATTGGGGTACACGTGTCTCTTTCAGTTCTGGTTTCCTCGGTGTGTATGCCCAGCAGTGGGATTGCTGGGTCGTATGGCAGTTCTATTCCCAGTTTTTTAAGGAATCTCCACACTGTTCTCCATAGTGGCTGTACTAGTTTGCATTCCCACCAACAATGTGAGAGGGTTCCCTTTTCTCCACACCCTCTCCAGCATTTATTGCTTGTAGACCTTTGGATAGCAGCCATTCTGACAGGCGTGAAATGGTACCTCATTGTGCTTTTGATTTGCTTTTATCTAATAATGAGTGATGTTGAGCATCTTTTCATGTGTTTGTTAGCCATCTGTATGTCTTCTTTGGAGAAATGTCTGCTTAGTTCTTTGGCCCATTTTTTGATTGGGTCGTTTATTTTTCTGGAATTCAGCTGCAGGAGTTGCTTGTATATTTTTGAGATTAATTGTTTGTCTGTTGCTTCGTTTGCTATTATTTTCTGCCATTCTGAAGGCTGTCTTTTCACCTTGCTTATAGTTTCCTTTGTTGTGCAAAAGCTTTTAATTTTAATTAGGTCCCACTTGTTTATTTTTGCTTTTATTTCCAATATTCTGGGAGGTGGGTCATGGAGGATCCTGCTGTGATTTATGTCAGAGAGTGTTTTGCCTATGTTTTCCTCTAGGAGTTTTATAGTTTCTGGTCTTACGTTTAGATCTTTAATCCATTTTGAGTTTATTTTTGTGTATGGTGTTAGGAAGTGTTCTAGTTTCATTCTTTTACAAGTGGTTGACCTGTTTTCCCAGCACCACTTGTTAAAGAGATTGTCTTTTCTCCATTGTATATTCTTGCCTCCTTTGTCGAAGATAAGGTGTCCACAGGTGCGTGGATTTATCTCTGGGCTTTCTATTTTGTTCCATTGATCTATATTTCTATCTTTGTGCCAGTACCATACTGTCTTGATGACTGTGGCTTTGTAGTAGAGCCTGAAGTCAGGCAGGTTGATTCCTCCAGTTCCATTCTTCTTTCTCAAGATTGCTTTGGCTATTCGAGGTTTTTTATATTTCCATACAAATTGTGAAATGATTTGTTCTAGTTCTGTGAAAAATACCGTTGGTAGCTTGATAGGGATTGCATTGAATCTGTAGATTGCTTTGGGTAGTATACTCATTTTCACTATATTAATTCTTCCAGTCCATGAACACGGTATATTTCTCCATCTGTTTGTGTCCTCTTTGATTTCTTTCATCAGTGTTTCATAGTTTTCTATATATAAGTCTTTTGTTTCTTTAGGTAGATATATTCCTAAGTATTTTATTCTTTTTGTTGCAATGGTGAATGGTATTGTTTCCTTAATTTCTCTTTCTGTTTTCTCATTATTGGAGTATAGGAATGCAAGGGATTTCTGTGTGTTAATTTTATATCCTGCAACATTAGCTCTGGTAATTTTCTGGTAGAATCTTTAGGGTTTTCTATGTAGAGGATCATGTCATCTGCCAACAGTGAGAGTTTTACTTCTTCTTTGCCTATCTGTACTCCTTTTATTTCTTTTTCAGCTCTGATTGCTGTGGCCAAAACTTCCAAAACTATGTTGAATAGTAGTGGTGAAAATGGGCACCCTTGCTTTGTTCCTGACTTTAGGGGAAATGCTTTCAATTTTTCACCATTGAGGATAATGTTTGCTGTGGGTTTGTCATATATAGCTTTTATTATGTTGAGGTATGTTCCCTCTATTCCTGCTTTCTGGAGGGTTTTTATCATAAATGGATGTTGAATTTTGTCAAAGGCTTTTTCTGCATCTATTGAGATAATCATATGGTTTTTATCTTTCAATTTGTTAATGTGGTGTATTACATTGATTGATTTGCGGATGTTAAAGAAACCTTGCATTCCTGGGATAAAGCCCACTTGGTCATGATGTATGATCTTTTTAATATGATGTTGGATTCTGTTTGCTAGAATTTTATTAAGGATTTTTACATCTATGTTCATCAGTGATATTGGCCTGTAGTTTTCTTTTTTTGTGGCATCTTTGTCTGGTTTTGGAATTAGGGTGATGGTGGCCTCATAGAATGAGTTTGGAAGTTTACCATCTTCTGCAATTTTCTGGAAGAGTTTGAGTAGGATAGGTGTTAGCTCTTCTCTACATTTTTGGTAGAATTCAGCTGTGAAGCCGTCTGGTCCTGGGCTTTTGTTTGCTGGAAGGTTTCTGATTACAGTTTCGATTTCCGTACTTGTGATGGGTCTGTTAAGATCTTCTATTTCTTCCTGGTTCAGTTTTGGAAAGTTATACTCTTCTAAGAATTGTTCCATTTCTTCCAAGTTGTCCATTTTATTGGCATATAGCTGTTGGTAGTAGTCTCTTATGATCCTTTGTATTGCTGTGTAGTCTGTTGTGATCTCTCCATTTTCATTTCTAATTTTGTTGATCTGATTCTTCTCCCTCTGTTTCTTGATGAGTCTGGCTAATGGCTTGTCAATTTTGTTTATCTTCTCGAAAAACCAGCTTTTAGTTTTGTTGATTTTTGCTATGGTCTCTTTTGTTTCTTTTGCATTTATTTCTGCCCTAATTTTTAAGATTTCTTTCCTTCTACTAACCCTGGGGTTCTTCATTTCTTCCTTCTCTAGTTGCTTTAGGTGTAGAGTTAGTTTATTTATTTGATTTTTTTTCTTGTTTCTTGAGGTACGCCTGTATTGCTATGAACCTTCCCCTTAGCATTGCTTTTACAGTGTCCCATAGGTTTTGGGTTGTTATGTTTTCATTTTCATTCGTTTCTATGCATATTTTGATTTCTTTTTTGATTTCTTCTGTGATTTGTTGGTTATTCAGAAGCGTGTTGTTTAGCCTCCATATGTTGGAATTTTTAGTAGTTTTTTTCCTGTAATTGAGGTCTAATCTTACTGCATTGTGGTCAGAGAAGATGATTGGGATGATTTCAATTTTTTTGAATTTACCAAGGCTAGATTTATGGCCCAGGATGTGATCTATACTGGAGAAAGTTCCGTGTGCACTTGAGAAAAAGGTGAAATTGATTGTTTTGGGGTGGAGTGTCCTGTAAATATCAATTAAATCTAACTTGTCTATTGTATCATTTAAAGTTTGTGTTTCCTTGTTAATTTTCTGTTTAGTTGATCTATCCATATGTGTGAGTGGAGTATTAAAGTCTCCCACTATTATTGTGTTATTGTTCATTTCCCCTTTCATACTTGTTAGTATTTGCCTTACATATTGTGGTGCTCTTATGTTGGGTGCATATATATTTATAATTGTTATATCTTCTTCTTGGATTGATCCTTTGATCATTATGTGGTGTCCTTCTTTGTCTCTTTTCACAGCCTTTATTTTAAAGTCTATTTTATCTGAAATGAGTGTTGCGACTCCTGCTTTCTTTTGGTCTCCGTTTTCATGAAATATCTTTTTCCAGCCCTTCACTTTCAGCCTGTATGTGTCCCTTGCTTTGTGGTGGGTCTCTTGTAGACAGCATATATAGGGGTCTTGTTTTTGTATCCATTCAGCCAGTCTTTGTCTTTTGGTTGGGGCATTCAACCCATTTACATTTAAGGTAATTATTGATAAGTATGATCCCATTGCCATTTACTTTGTTGTTTTGAGTTCGTGTTTAAACATCCTTTCTGTGTTTCCTGTTTAGAGAAGATCCTTTAGCATTTGTTGGAGAGCTGGTTTGGTGGTGCTGAATTCCCTCAGCTCTTGCTTGTCTGTAAAGCTTTTGAATTCTCCTTCATATCTGAATGAGATCCTTTCTGGGTACAGTAATCTGGGTTGTAGATTATTCTCTTTCATCACTTTAAGTATGTCCTGCCATTCCCTTCTAGCCTGAAGAGTTTCTATTGAAACATCAGCTGTTACCCTTATGGGGATCCCCTTGTGTGTTATTTGTTGTTTTTCCCTTGCTGCTTTTAATATTTGTTCTTTGTGTTTGATCTTTGTTAATTTGATTAATATGTGTCTTGGGGTGTTTCGCCTTGGGTTTATCCTGTTTGGGACTCTCTGGGTTTATTGGACTTCTGTGATTATTTCCTTTCCCATTTTAGAGAAATTTTCAACTATTATCTCCTCGAGTATTTTTTCATGGCCTTTCTTTTTATCTTCTTCTTCTGGGACTCCTATGATTCGAATGTTGGGGCGTTTCATATTGTCCCAGAGGTCCCTGAGGTTTTCCTCATTTCTTTTGATTCTTTTTTCTTTTTTCCTCTCTGCTTCATTTATTTCCACCATTCTATCTTCTACCTCACTTATCCTATCTTCTGCCTCCGTTATTCTACTGTTGGTTCCATCCAGAGTGTCTTTTATCTCCTTTATTTCGTTATTCATTATATATTGACACTTTTTTATTTCTTCTAGGTCCTTGATAAACATTTCTTGCATCTTCTCAATCCTTGTCTCCAGGCTATTTATCTGTAACTCCATTTCATTTTCAAGATTTTGGATCATTTTTATTATCATTATTCTAAATTCTTTTTCAGATAGATTCCCTATCTCCTCCTCTTTTGTTTGGTTTGGTGGGCATTTATCATTTTCCTTTCCTTGCTGAGTATTTCTCTGCCTTTTCATCTTGTTTAGATTGCTGTGTTTGGGGTGGCCTTTCTGTATTCTGATAGTTTGAAGTTCCTCTTTATTGTGGAGGTTCCTCACTGTGGGTGGGGTTGGACGGGTGGCTTGTCAAGGTTTCCTGGTTGGGGAAGCTTGTGTCGGTGTTCTGGTGGGTGGAGCTGGATTTCTTCTCTCTAGAGTGCAATGGAGTGTCTAGTATTGAGTTTTGAGATGTCTATGGGTTTGGTGTGCCTCTGGGCAGCCTGTATATTGATGCTCATGGCTATGTTCCTGCATTGCTGGAGAATTTGTGTGGTATGTCTTGCTCTGGAACTTATTGGCTCTTGTGTGGAGCTTGGTTTCAGTGTATGTATGGAGGCTTTTGGATGATCTCTTATTAATTAATGTTTCCTCTGGTTTTCAGTCTTATTCTTGCAGTAGCCTCAAGACTTCTCCATCCATACAGCACCGATAATAAAACTTTTAGGTTAATGGTGAAAAGATTCTCCACAGTGAGGGATACCCAGAGAGGTTCACTGAGTTACATGGAGAGGTGAAGGGGTGGGGGGGGTCGAGGTGACCACGAGGAGAAGAGGGGGACTCAAACGTGGAGAGAGTAGTCTAACCAGTAAGCACTTCCCTCTATGCTCTTCACAGTCTGGAATGCTCAGAGAGGTTCATGGAGATACATAGAGAGGGGGGAGGAAGGTAATAGAGGTGAGCATGAGTAGAAAGGGAGGAATCAAGAGGGGAGCGAGAGATCTGGGCAGCATTCTGTTCCCAAAGTGTTCTCCGGTGCCCAGAACACCCTCAGAGATTCACAGAGTTGGGTTGAGAAGAGAAGGAGGAGGGTGGGAGATAGAGGTTCCCTGGGGGAGAAGAAAGAGCATAAGTCGGGGGAGAGAGTAATCAAGCCAGTAATCACACTCCTGAGTAAAAATGGGTACTAAAGATTGGGTCCTTAAATGTACAAAATTGATATCAAATATGTAAAACAAAGATTAAAAATCTAGAGTAGAGGTTAGACTCTTAAAAAAATACAATATAAAAGAAAAAAAGAAAACAAAATCACAAAAAGTATAAGATACATGTATACAGTTTGCTTTAAAAAAGGGGTCTTTTTTTTTTTTTTGCAAGGTAATAGTGGGTTATAAAAATGAAAATTAAAGGTGTAATAGAGGACTTATAGAAAAAAGAAAAAAAATTAAAAAAAATGATAATAGTAAAAATATATCCAGGACTTTCTCTGGAGCTGTTGTGAGCAGCGTGGGGTCAGTTCAGTTTCAGATAGATCCTTGTTCCTGCTTATACTTTTCAAGATCTATAGGCCCCTTTCAATGCAGGTGGTGTTAACTACAGGGATTTTAATCTGTTGGCCTGTCACTTCCAAAGTGCTTCCCTCTGTTTATTTGGCTTCTGTTTGCAGGTCTCTTCAGTGTCTAATTTCCGCCCTGCCACAAAGGGGTGGAGGTGGTCTCTTTAGGTTCACTTGTTCAGTCGTGCTATTGGGAGGGAGGAAAACTGCAAACCAATATCACTGGCGTGTGTGTGGAGAGCTCGCAGTGTCTTGGCTGCACTGGGTTTGCCCCCGCTCATGCTGTGTGTGCTTTCCCAGTCTGCCCTGCTCAGGCTTCAGGTTACTCTGCCAGGGAGTGGGCCCTAAGATGCGTGCACTTCCCAGGTCTAAGCAGCTCAGGTTCAGGTTCCCAGGTACTCCACAAAGGTGCAGACTGGGTTGGGCCGGCGGTTTGCGCCGTTCCCGGTCGGAGCAGCTCAGGCAGCCAGGAGTTTGGCGAGCGCGCTCTCCCCTGTTGGGGCGGTGCGGCTTATCACCTCCCTGGACCCCGCCTCGGTTTATGGGCGCGCCCAGCTCCGGTGTGCTTTGTGTCAGTTCTGGGGAGCTAGTCTCTGGCTGCGACCCTCCCGGTGGCTGTCGACCCTCCGGGATCTCAGGCAGTCTTTGCTTAGAAACTGGAAGCCTGTTTGCAGTTTGGTAGGGGGTGCCCTCTCTGGGGCCGAGTTTGCTCCTTTCCGGCTCTGGCTGGCCCCGCCTGCCCGCTGTGTCCGGCGGGGGATGGGGCAGTCCGCAGCCGGCTAGCTCTCCTCTGGTATTGCTCAGTCCTTTGTTCTGTGAGCGGGCCGGCAGTGCCTTAGATTTGGGCTTTTCAGGGGTTAGTCCTCTCTCTCTGGCTGTCCCACAGTTTAGGTTGCTGTCTCACATTAGCTCCCTCAGATTGCCCTCAGGGCACTCGGGCCAGGTCCTTACCCTAAGCAGTGCCGCCCGCTCCTCTCCCTTCAGCCCCCACTTGCTGGCGGCAGATGCGAGCGTCTGGGGTTCTTTGCTGGGAGTTTCCTTTAGGCACGTAATCTGTGGGTTTTATTTATTTTTCCTCCTGGTTATGTTGCCCTCCGAGATTCGAAATCTTCCCCCAAACCCGCCGGTGAGAGGGTTTCCTGGTGTTTGGAAACTTCTCCTCTTTTACGACTCCCTCCCTGGGATGGGTCTCTGTCCCTAACTCTTTTGTCTCTCTTTTTATCTTTTATATTTTCTCCTACCTCCTTTTAAAGATAATGGGCTGTATTTCTGGATGCCTGATGTCCTCTGCCAGCATTCAGAAGTTGTTTTGTGAAGTTTGCTCAGCATTCAGATGTTCTTTTGATAAATTTGTGGGGGAGAGAGTGGTCTCTCCGTCCTATTCCTCTGCCATCTTAGCCCCGCCTCCAGTCTGTATATTATTAATAGCTGCTCGTTGAAAACTACTTTTTCCCAGTTACATGCCAATGAACATAAAATTGTAAAAAATAAAATAAAATAAAATAAAATAAAAATTCCCTTTGGAATAGACATCATTCTTCATTGAGCAGGGCTCAATTATGCATTTGACTGCCTTTTCTCAGGACAGTTTACCATCATTTGCCCAGTGCTCTGTTATTCAATTGTTATGTGTTTATCTTCTCTTTTCAACCACATTTCAGATTCCTGTAGGAAGAATTCTCACTAAACTTCTTTTGATGTCTTTGTACTTCTGAATACTCATGACACAGAGTTATCTCACTATATTTCCTGAAGAAATGATTCAAAGAATGTGTGTATCTATCCTCTCCGGCAATACATATTGTTAAAGTAATAGAAGTTTCACTACACAAAACAAAAACAGAACCTTGGTACATTCTTGAAAGCTGGTGTTTTCATTAATTAGCATAATGGATTAAGTAAACAGGGAAGAAATTATGTTTGAAAAAGAACAGATTACCTACGGGGCTGAGATTTCGTCATGTGATACATTTGCAATGTTTGTATATTTTTCGTCTTAAAGAGGGATTACTAACGAAGCCTAAAGGCATTCTCCGTTCATGGTATATTCAGAAAAATACCAATTTCTTTCCAGTCAAAACAGAATACAACTACTTTGTAATAGGAAGAATGGTTAATAGGTTATTGAATGATACTGAATTACTTAGCTAAAGTTCTGCTAAAAACCTGGAACACCAGCTCCTATTACTTAATTAATTCTTCATTCCAACAAGAATCATTGAGTAGATACTGTGTACCAGGCATAGCTTGTCTATCACAGAAATGTCACCAAGCTGACGAAAGCAGACAGTAAATGATCTAGAACCCAAGCACACATAATCTATCCTAAAGATATGAGGTTAAGTCCGGTGGGCAAATCCTCCAAGCTGTGCTCAAATGCTTTCTCCTTCATGAACCCATCCTTCTATTTCCCCACTGCATTCCTAAAGATTTTACCCAATACCTCCATTTTCACTTATTTCTTTTTGTGTTATATTATTGTTACCTTGGATGCTGTGAAGCATGGTGGTCAGAATGTGAATTTTACCGTCAGATTGAGATTTGCATCCTAGCTTTAATCTTTCCTTGCCCTGTGTCCTTGAGCATAGGAAGTAACCCCTCTGGACCTCAGTTTATTCACCTGTGAAATAGGAATAATTAAAACTCCCCACAAGCTATCATACACATGGGAATTCCCTGGAAGTGCAGTGGTTAGGACTCTGAGCTTCCAACACCAGAGGCCTGGGTTTGACCCCTGGTCAGGAAACTAAGATCTCAACAGCCATGGGGTGTGGCCAAAAAAATCATAAATGCAGTGTGTTTCATGCACTCAGAGATAATAGTAATTACAATGAACACTTACAGCACTAACTGAATTTTTATGAGTACTTTAAGTATATTAACTCATTTAACCCTCACAATAACCCTACAGAATAGGCACTTTGGTTATTTCACCTGAGAAACTGAGATGCAGAGAGGTTTAGGGAACTCTCCCAACGTGACACAGTGAGTTAAGTGGTGAAATGGAGTTTTGATTGAGGTGTGTTGCCTCTAGTCTTCATGATTGTACCACTCTGTTCTACTGACTTTTCTAGAACATGGTAGGCACAAAATTAATAAGTGGTAGCTATTAATATGGGCTTCTTACGTGGCGCTAGTAGTAAAGAATCTGTCTGCCAATACAGGAGACATAAAACACGTGGGGTTCGATCCCTGGGTTAGCAAGATCCCCTGGAGGATGGCATGACAACCCACTCCAGTATTCTTGTCTAGAGAATCCCATGGACAAGGGGAGGCTGGCAGGCTACAGTCCATAAAGTCACAAAGAGTTGGACACTACTGACGTGATTTGGCACACACTATAATAAACACAATTTTAATCATCCTTTCCCAGCACTATGTTAATAACATAGTGAAACAAAAAGCACATCATATTTCTTCATCTGTCTTCCTACTTTTGTGCTCTGCACATAGTAGGTCCACAACGTTTGTTTGTTTAGTTGAAATGCCGTTCTTAAAAATGAAACAGCAAAAGAAAATAAATAAAGATCTAAGGGATACACTATTTTAAATTATAATTCTATCAAGTTTTTGAATCAATGCTTCTTTATGACCCTAGAGACTAATGCAAAAATGCAAATTTTTGAGCATTTTAGAATGTCACCCTCCATTTCAATCATTTCACAGCTCATTAGCTTCCAGGTTTTTTTTTTTTTCCTCTCTCAGTCCCTCACAATAAGGATTCTTAGAAAATAATTCTCACCTTCCAGTCCACATTTGCAGCTTCTGTTTTTGTTTGTTTGTTTTGCAGCCTTGCAAATAGTCACCTGCCCACTGGCACAGGGGAATGGCATCTATTCTAAGATGTTTGTAGAGAATATAGGTGTCCTACATATTCTGAACTTGGAAGTACAGAAAAGAGAAATTAGGATGGATTGACCAGCTTTTAAATTGGTTGTTCAGCTTTTCATCTTTTCAGAGACAGTGGGAGAGAAATTCAAAACATGAGACTTTACAAGCCTGGGTACAACCTAAAGACATGTTATTTTAATTTTATTATTGGAATTGAGTATGTATTTCCTTACAAGTCTGAATTCTTCAACAGGTAGGACAACAAAGTCACTGTTGGAACACAGGAAGCTGAGTGAGTCCCAAACCAGTTGTTTAAGTCCATTGACTCTCAGATTGACCATGGAAGAAATCATGCTTACTACAAAATGGACCATGGCCGTGGAGTTGGAAAATCAAACAAACAACAAAAAAGCAGTATCATTTATTTTTTAGATTCCACATATATATATTTGTCTTTCTCTGTCTGACTTACTTCACCCAGTATGACAATCTCTCGGTCCATCCATGGTGCTGCAAAAGGCATTATTTTGTTCTTTTTTATGGCTGAGTAATATTCCATGATATATATGTGACACATCTTATTTACCTATTCCTCTCTGGATGGGCACTTAGGTTGCTTCCATGTTCTATCTATTGTAAACAGTCCTGCAATGAACATTGGGGTACATGTGTCTTTTCCAATTATGGTTTTCTCCAAGTATATGCCCAGGAATGGGATTGCTAGAGGAACCAAATACACTTGGTTTGTTTGTTTGCCCTTTCTTGCTTCAAGCTATTGTTTTGTTGCTGGATATACAGCCTGATAAGATCTTGGTAAAAATAAGTTGGATATTAGAAAATATAACCACGAACACATCATGTATTCCAGTTGGATGAAAATGTATACATAACCAATGTAAGTTTCCTCTCCTAAATCAGAAATCTCTTCTGTCCATTCAATTCTTTCTCCCCTTGACATCTTCTGAGTTTCTACTCAGTTCTAGGTATTATGATGGGCAGTGTGTCTAAAGAACTAAACAATACGAGAAACATCTTTCAAAAGAATGTAGTCTGGTATTTATTTAGTATAAAAGGTTTGTGCACCGTGTAACAAATACAGTTTTTACAAATCTGTTTTGAAAAAAAAAAAAGAACTAAACAACTGAGAACAAAAGAAGTTTACCATATAGATGTGGAAAGAGGCAGGTTAACAGGCAGTGACTGTAAAACCTGGGGAGGTCAAGTTCAAGACACTGAAATCAGCCTGGACCATGAAGGTGGTCATAGACTTTCTCAAGTAGGGAAAACTGAGATGGGTCCTGACATGTGTAGGAGTTTTCCCCTATCCAGCGAAGGAGGTTTCCCAAACAGCCTCTGCACAAGCATTCCTCATGAGGAGAGTCTCCCTCCTTTTCTAGTAGTTAGCCATGTGGGAGCAGTTGTTGGAATACTTCTGGAACCTAAATACATCTTCCTGTAACACTTCTCTTATCTCTGGTTTTATCTTTTGGAAAAACTCTTCTTTTTACAGAGTTCCGTCAGACAGTTGAAGATAGTCTTTATGTCCATTGTAACTCTCCCTTATAAAAAGAAATATCTTGTAATCACTCCTCATATAACTTAATATCAATTCCTTTCATCTTTCTGATCACCCTTTGCTGATAAAAATAAAATTAAATGTTCATCGAGTCCCTTTCAGGGCCTGTACTAAGCACTTTTGGCTTATTATCTCCACCCTCATGACAAATCCTTTGAAAGGTTCTTCTTACCCTATTTATTTATTTGGGTGTGCGAGGTCTTAGTTGCACAAGGGATCTTTAGTCACAGCATGTGGATTCTGGTTCCCTGACTAGGGTTTGAAGCTGAGCCCCCTGCACTGGGAGCACAGAGTTGTAGCCACTGGGCCACCAGGGAAGCCCCTATTCTTGTTGTTGTTTTGCCAAGCTTCTCAGCATGTTAGATCTTAGTTCCCCAACCAGGGATCACACCCATGCCCCCTGCATTGAAAGTGTGGAATCTTGACTACTAGACCACCAGGGAAGTCACTTTACCCCATTTATAAATGAGAAAGTGAGGACTTAGAAAAATAACCTGCTCAAAGTAACCCACCAGAGACCTAGCTTTCAGCAGTAACCGTGCCTCCTAGATTCCCACTGATTTCATTAAAATGATCAAAGACAAAGGCTTGTGGTACCCTTTTCTCCCTTCTAGCTGAGGAAAAGCGTGAGATCCAAGAAGTAAGATGCACTTGGAACAAGTTAGGTAAACAAAGTGAAGCCCCTGTCTATAATTGTACCTAACTTGGCGCTCCATGTTCTGGGTAGGGAAGACGATGTTTTTGTTAGAAGCAATGTGGTGTCACCGTCACAAGCACACGGACTCCTCTGTCTAAATAGTGAGGGACAAGTCACAGTGGTACTCGTGTCTGATAAACACAGCGCATCACATGCCAGATCTCCCACCACACCCATCCATCTCAGACTCTGAAACCATGGGGTCCAGCAAGTCCCACACCTACATCCCCGTCTTCCTATCCTTTTGCGTTTTTATACATTTCTCCACCTTCTGCCCTTCATCCTAGAAAATTGAAATGACTGCTTACATATTTTATGAGAAACCACACCATGGGAGGTTTCTACCCAAGGGAACATTTGGCAATGTCTGGAGACTTTTTGGTTGTCACAACTGAGGTGGTGGGGGTGGCAGCTGGTGTAACTGGCATCTAGGGAGTGGAATGATACTGCTAAACATCCTACGATGGACAGGACAGCCCCGGACAGCAGAGGGTGATCCAGCCCCCAAAGTCTGTCATGCTGAAGCTGAGAAACCCTACGTTCACTCATCTGTCTCTCAGTCTTCATTTCCTCTTCCTCTCCTTCTACTTCCCTTTTCTCCCTTCTTCCATTTGTTTTTTCTCATTCTTTTTTCCTCCCTTTTCTTTCTAATCCTCTGGTCTGTCCAAATTCCTTCCTCAGTCGATGACAGATAAAGTAAAACTCTGCTTATCCTCACTGAACAAAGTTTTCATCTAAAACCCCAAATGGTAGGGCTGCCCTCGTGGTCCAATGGTTAAGACTCCATGCTTCCAATGGAGGGGGGCAAGGGTTTGATCCCTGGTCGGGGAACTAGGGGCATGACCAAATTTTTTTTTTTTTTTAATAAAAACCCCAATGGTAATGGTGGCCAGAGGTAAGCAACATGGTGGCATCTAGGATACCAGGTCCTGTTAAGGTGGGTGCCCTATAAATGCTTCTTCCTCTAAGCTTTCAGCCTGCTGGAGTTTGCAAAAAGGAAGCATTAATCTTGTACTTTGGCAGATTAAGAATCCAGTAACCTAGAAAGCTCAGCATTCCCCACTTTCCCATGTAATGTCCTCTACTGGTCAGGCACCTTAAAGGAGCATCATTAGCTCGTTAAGGACTATATCTGTCTGCTAGGGTTACCATAACAAAGTACCACAAACCGGATGACTTACACAGCAGAAATTTATTTTCTTCCAGTTCTAGATGCTGGAAGTCTGAGATCAAAGTTCCTATGCGGTTACTTCTTTTGAGACCTCTCTCCTTGGCTTATAGATAGATAACTGTCTTCTCCCAATATCTTCATATCATGCTTCTTCTGTGTTTTTTCTTCTCTTCTTTCTTTCTTGTTTTTTCCAGCTTTATTGGGTACACCTGACAAGTAAAAATTGTATGTACTTAAGGTATACAGCATGATGTTTTTATATACGTACACATTGTGAAATGATTATCACAGTCAAGCCAATTAACATATTCATCACCTCCTCTTTTAAGGATGCCAGTCATTGGATTAAGGCCCACCCTAATGACCTCATCTAACCCTCATTATCTCTTTAAAGGCCCTATGTCCAAACATAGTTGCTTTCTGAGATTATGGGGGCTTAAACATATGAATTTGGTGAAGGGGGAATAATTCAGCCCCACATAAGAATGTTGCAACTCATATTTACCTCTTGCTAAATTGTAAATTATACGTTAATATCTCCTTCATCTGCAAACTATCTTAATTTATAAATAAGAAAAACACACTCAACTAGTCATCAAGTCAATTACAACTCCAAAAACTCCAAAATACCTTTGAAATGGGTTCTGTCATGGGTTGTGTCTGCTTGCCCCCACATCCATATGTTGAAGTACTAACATCAGTACCTCAGAATGTGACTTTATTTGGAAACTGAGACTTCATGGGTGTAATTAGTTAAGATGAGGTGATACAGTAATAAGGTGGGCCCCAATTATGATTGGTGCCGTTAGAATAAAGCAAAGTTTGGACACGGAGACAGACAAGCACAGGGAAGGAGCATGTGAAGACGGAAGGAGAGATTTGGATGTTGCAACAGAAACCAAGGAATGCCAAAGGCTCCCAGCAAACCATCATGAGCTAGGAGTAAGGCACAGAGTGGATTCTCTGGACCTCACAGTCTTCAGAAAGCACCCACATCTGACACCTTGATCTCGAGCTTCTAGCCTCCAGAACTGTAACACAGTACATTCGTATAGTTTAAGCAACCCAATTTGTTGTCCTTTGTTGTAGCAGCCCGAAAAACGAACACAGGTCATCTCCTGTATATGTTCTGTAAAAAATTAATAAATAGAAATCTCAATTAAATAGAGTTAGGAGACCAGAAGGGGGCGCTCTCACACCCTTCCACGATATAATAGCACAACCCATCAGGAAGAAGACAGACTTCTCTTCTTTTCCTGGTGAGGACTCAGCCAATGACTACAGCCCTCTCAACTTCCTTTTCACCTCTGTAAAAGAGTTCTTTTTCTCTGGCCATGTAGGGACTTGTTCATGACTCCCCATGGTTGCAGACCTAAAATTGCAATTCTCTGCTGATTCCCAAAGAAATCCATCTTTGCTAAAGAAACATCAGCAGTCTATTTGTTTCAGGTCGACAGCCCATAACTACAGCTGAAATTGTTCACCATCTTTTCATCATTTCTCACCTAGTCTATAGGTGCTGTTCCCCTCGCAAGACTAACACTGTCTCCTTCCATTTATTCTCCACTCACCTGCATGGTGACCTTTCCACAATTCAAGTGTCACCTTGTACAGAATCCTCACCATTATCCTCAGGATGTGCACCAAGATTATCAGCCCAACATCAGGAACAAAGTCCCCCATTAATAAAATTACTTCTCTTCCGGAAGCATTATCCAAGTTTTAGATCTCATGAATTTCCTCTTAGGGGTCAGAATTCACTTGGATATGAAATAGAAAGGAAGACCCAGTCTCAGGAAATTGAATTACCTTTGGGAAGCTATCATCAGAAACAGATATATCTATCTTTTGTTGTTGTTGTTCAGTCGTTAAGTTGTGTCCGATTCCCTGTCCTTTGCTATCTCCCTGAGTTTGCTCAAACTCATGTCCACTGAGTCGATGATACCATCCAACCATCTCATCTTCTGTCACCCCCTTCTTCTCCTGCCCTCAATCTTTCCCAGCATCAGGGCTTTTACCAGTGAGTAAACTGTTCGCATCTGGTGGCCAAATATTGGAGCTTCAGCTTCAGTATCAGTCCTTCCAATGAATATTCAGTATTGATTTCCTTTAGAACTGACTGGTTTGATCTCCTTGCCATCCCAGGGGCTCTCAAGAGTCTTCTCCAGTCCCATAGTTCAAAAACATCAATTCTTTGCTGCTCAGCCTTCTTCAAGGTCCAACTCCCACATCCGTACAAGACTACTGGATAACTGTCTTTAGGACTGACAATCACTGGGGCCTCCCAAGGAGACATTCTCCACTCAGGGTGTGTTTATTTGGGGGCAAGGAACCCCTAATTGTTTTGAGCTCTTGGTCAGTATACTTGACAATCCAGCCTTTGTCATCTTTTTGGTGGCCCATCCAGGAGGATCCCCAGTGATGGAATCCAACCAACGGTATAGCTCAGTGATAAAAGTGTTTGACGACTGCATTTCTCTCATTTCCCCCACCCCCAGCCCTTGCTGATGATTCTAAGCAAGAATAATCGACTTTATTATGCTGGGTTAGGAGGATGCTCTTCCACAGAAAATTACCCACAGCAAATAAAAACAATTCCATATGGCAGCTCCATTCACTGCAAGACTGGCTAAACCTTGACAGCACAGTTTGTGCTCGTATGTCATCTTTCTTGTTGCCTTGGCTATTTGCCAGCATGTGGTATTCTGTGTCCCTCGGTGACAAATTCAACCCAGAAAATTCCTTGCAGAGTTCTTTTTATCTCTAGATTTCTAGTAGTTCTCTCTACTTTGTCTTTAGGGCAGATTCTAAACCTTAAATTGACTTCTCCTGGAAATCATTCAATGTCCAGTAAATATTTATTAAACACCTCCAGTGTGATGTGCCATATATAAAACTCCAGAAATGCTATACTTCTGTAAAAGATGATGCTTTTAACTCATTATCGAGTGAGTTGTATCTTCAATGATTTTTTCTATCTGTGAATATGAGTTGTTCTAGAATAATACCCTGTTTGCCTATCCTTACAGTTTGGAGAACAAAACCTGTTGTCTGTCTCCAGTTTGCCTTGTAAATACCTCATCTCCTGCTTCCTCTCTATTTGTCTCCTCTCAAGTCCCCCCCCTCACATGCTGTCCACACTGCATTAAATATCCTGCCTTATCATCTACTCGCCCATCTCTATGCATTTACTTCCTTCTATCCTGTACTATCTGGAATGCAAGTTTCTGGCTTTCAAGATTCAACTCAAGCCACATCTCCTTCACAGGGCTTTGTTTTTTCTTTTTTAGTTCTTCTACCTCCCAGTTAGAATGATTCATCCCTTACAATTCTTTTGGGTTTGGTTTTTCGCGTTAACTCCAATTGCCTCAATGTGTTTCGTATGACAGTCATCTGTTTACACCTCTTTTTTTAAATTGAAGTATAGTTGATGTACCATATTATATAACTCACAAGTGTACTCCAGAGTGATTCACACTTTTTAAAGGTTTTATTCCATTTATGCATGTGTGTGTGTCACTTCAGTTGTGTCTGACTCCTCGCAACCCTGTGGACAGTAGCCCACCAGACCCCTCTGTCCATGGACTTTTCCAGCCAAGAATACTGAAATGGGTTGCCATACCTTCCTCCAGGGGATCTTCCCAATCCAGGGATTAAACCCACGTCTCCTGCAGCTCCTACATGGCAGGAGATTCTTTACTGCTGAGCCACTGGGGAAGCCCCATATTCCATTTATAGTTTTTATGAAATATTGGCTATAATCCCCATGTTGTACAATAGATCCTTGTAGCTTATTTTATACATAATAGTTTATATCTCTTAATCCCCTCTGCCTACAGTATTCCATCCCCCTCCCCTCTCCCTCTTGGTAACCACTAGTTTGTTCTCTGTATCTGTGTTCTGCTTCTTTTTTTTATATTTCTTTATCAGAGAGGGAAGAGTGACTTTATCTAGCTATATACCCTGGATAGGCTCCTTAGCTTCTCTTCCCTTCTTTATAAAAGGAAATATTATAACACTCACCTTAGAGCAAAGAATTCATTTCTTTCCCTTACTCATGCTGCTCTGGCTGGTGAGTTTGGACTAAAGGGCCATGTGGCATTTCTAGTCTTGAGCATTGAATTGGCGAAGTGTGATGCTCCCAAACTCCCCTTCCCTCTGCAAGGCCAAGTAGCAATGTTCCTGAGAATGCCTGATCTTCTGCCTGATTTCCAGAGTAGCAGTCTCCAGCTGACTATTATAGATGTACAGCAAGAGTAAAAAATAAACCTCTTTTTATAGCCTCTGACGTTTGAGAGTTGCCTGTTACTGCAGCATAGCCTAGACTATCCTGACTGATGCAGAGGGTTATTGTGAGAATTAAATACAATAAGGTAAGAATAATGCTTGGTGGTACTTGGCAGACTGGAAGTGCTCAGTCATCGTTTGTAAAGCAGAGTGAGGAGGAGAGGATGTAGATTCTAAATGATCTATGTACAGCCATCCCATTTCAGTGTTACATTTTGATGTGTCTGAAAGATCCCACAAATAAAGGAGCTTTATTAAGTTAGCTCTGTGGCACTTGCTTCCCCTTAATATTAATTTCCTAGTATGAAATTAAGTCATCCAGCCTGGCTTAAACTAATAGAGCATCAATATAAGTACTTTATTAAGTGATCTTAAGATTGATTGACATATATACACTACTGACATTATGTATAGAAGAGATAACTAATGAGGACCTATGTATAGTTCAGGGAACCCTACTCAGTGCTCTGTGGGGACCCAAATGGGAAGGAAATCGAAAAAAGAGGCAACATATACATATGTATATGTATATATATATATAGCTGATTCACTTTGCTATACAGTAGAAACTAACACAACATTGTAAAGCAACAATACTCCAATAGACATTAATTTGAAAAAAAAAAAAAGCCTCTACGGGGCCCTTAAGAAGAGAGGTTGTTTCCTTCTATCACTTTGGGAGCAGATGGACTTTACACAAATAGTGTGTCACCAGGGACTCAGTCTCCTAGAAGTAGGGGCTCCTTAATGTAGTGGCTACAGGAAATGGTTTTAGAGTCAGAGAGACCTGTGTTCAAAATCGACTCCACTGCCTTCTGGCTCTGTGAACCTAGGGGAACTGATTAACCTCTTGGCACTACAGTTTCCCTTGCATAAAATGGAAAGTGCAATAGTGCCTACCTCAGAGAATTGTGGTGAGAATTAAATGAGATAACACATATAAAACACTTGGCGAAGTGCCTGGTGTGGAGTAAGCTCCCAATAAATGGTAGCTATTATTATTACAGCAAGATGCAGCTCAGACTACATTTTCTGCCAAATACTCTACAAAACCCAATGAACTGTGAAGTTTCTATTATAACAGAAAGGAAAGAAGGAAAGTTAACAGAGACCTTTGATGTTGGTGTAGCAAAGGGTAGATCAGTCTTCTGTTGTCTGCTTCCCACGCATTAGCTTTCCCTTACAGAGTGGCTATAGGGAGGGGAGCACAGGAAATTTGACCTTGAACCATGCCTAAGAACTCCATCTCTATCTACAGGATCAGCAGAACAACAATAATAACTCTTATTTCTAGTTTCCTGGTCTTTGGGTTTCTTAAGGATTCTATGGGAGGAAAGAGATGAGTAAATAAACAACAGCCATGACTTTCAAACTGGTCTTCCCAAAACAATGTTAATCGAGAATAGAAATCAGCTAAACATGTTCAGCTAAAAAATAAAAGCTAAACATGTTTTTCATATCTTTTAAAAAAATATTTATTTATTTTCGACTGTGCTGGGTCTTCTTTGCTGTGCAAGGGCTGTCTCTAGTTGTGGTGACTGGGGACTACTCTCGGGTTGTGATGGGCAGGCTTCTCATTGCAGTGGCAATCACTGCAATTGCCAAAACAAGGCTTCCCTTGTTCTGGAACATGGGCTCTAGAGCACAGGCTCAGTAGTTGCCGCTCAGCATGTGGCATCTTCCAAACCAGGGATCGTACCCATGTCCGCTGCAGCTGTCAGGCAGATTCTTAACCAATGGACCACCAGGGAAGTTCTGTTTTTCATATTAATGTAAATGAGTGGTTCTCTTTCAAAGAAGAGTTTCTCTGAATGTTACAAAGTTTTACTTTTCTCTGGTGACTTGGGACAGGAGTTTCCTTCACTCTCAAAGGATGAAGAAGAGACTCATCATTTCTCAGGGCTTCTCTGATGGCCCAATGTTCCCTTGGACCACTCAGTTATACCGAAATCTGTATCTTCCCAAATGGCGATTCCTAGGACCTCAAACAGTTAGAACCAGACATGGAACAACAGACTGGTTCTAAATTGGGGAAGGAGTAGGTCAAGGCTATATATTGTCATCCTGCTAATTTAACTTATATGCAGAGTACATCATGCAAAATGCCAGGCTGGATGAAGCACAAGCTGGAATAAAGATTGCTGGGAGAAATATCAATAACCTCAGATATACAGATGACACCACCCTAATGGCAGAAAGAAAAGAGGAACTAAAGAGCCTCTTGATGAAGGTGAAAGAGGAGAGTGAAAAAGTTGGCTTGAAACTCAACATTCAGAAAACTAAGATCATGGCATCCGGACCCATCATTTCATGGCAAATAGATGGGGAAAAAATGGAAACAGTGAGAGACTTTATTTTCTCAGGCTCCAAAATCACTGCAGATGGTGACTGAAGCCATGAAGCTAAAAGACTCTTGATCCTTGGAAGAAAAGCTATGACCAACCTAGACAGCATATTAAAAAGCAGAGACATTATTTGCCAACAAAGGTCTGTCTAGTCAAAGCTTTCGTTTTTCCAGTGGTCATGTATGGATGTAAGAGTTGGACCATAAGGAAGGCTGAACACTGAAGAATTGATGCTTTTGAACTGTGGTGTTGGAGAAGACTCTTGAGAGTCCCTTGGACCACAAGGAGATCCAACAAGTCAATCCTAAAGGAAATCAGTCCTGAATACTCATTGGAAGAACTGATGTTGAAGCTGAAACTCCAATACTTTGGCCACCTCATGTGAAGAGTCAACTAATCGGAAAAGACCCTGATGCTGGGAAAGATTGAAGGCAGGAGGAGAAGGGGATGACAGAGGATGAGATGGTTGGATGGCATCACTGACTCAATGGACATGTGTTTGAGCAAGCTCCAGGAGATGGTAAAGGACAGGGAATCCTGGCGTGCTGCAGTCCATGGGATCGCAAAGAGTTGGACATGACTGAACGACTAAGCAACAACAAAGGATCTCAAATAAAGTTTGGGCTTCCCAGATGGCACTAGTGGTAAAGATTCTGTCTGCAAATGCAAGAGATGCAAGAGATGCGGATACAGTCCCTGGGTTGGGAAGATCCCCTGGAGTAGGAAATGTTAACCCACTACAGTATTCTTGCACGAAAGATTCCATGGACAGAGGAGCCCTGGCAGGCTACAGTTTATGGGACCGTAGAAAGTCAGACATGACTAAAGGCAGCAGCAAATAAAGTTCTTTGTTCTTTGCCCAACAATCTTGATACTGATTATTGTTTAACAGGAGACAGACATGGTGAGGGATACATGCAGCCTCTTGGAGCTGAGAGCAGTCCTTGGTTGAAAGACAATAGGAAGCAGAGGCATCAGCCCTACAGTTGCAAAGACCTGAATTCAGCCAACAACCTGAATGACCTTGGAAGTGGCTTTATTCCCAGAGCCTCCAGAATGGAACATGACCCTGCTAATGCCTTGATTTTGGCCCCATAAAAGCTTGAGCAGAGTTCTCAGCCATACTGTGCCTGGTCTTGCTTATCAGCTCCTAAATGTGTGATGATTTGTTATGCAGAACTAACACAGGGAAAGTGAGTTACTTTATTTGAATATTAAATGAAAAACTGGCCCCAGAAAGCCAAAGAAATCAGGGATGATTTGGGTAAATGATAGGAGCTTCCCTGGTGGCTCAGAGGGTAAAGAATCTGCCTCCAATACAGGAGACATGCGTTTGATCCCTGGGTCAGGAAGATCCCCTAGAGGAAGGCATGGCTACCCATTCCAGTATTCTAGCCTGGAGAATTTCATGGATAGAGGAGCCTGGGTAAATGATGACTCTCCCTTGGAAATACTGAAAAACAGGTTCACAGAATATAAAACAAAATGTAACTATGAGTATCTTAAAGGGATGGGATAGATTACAGGGTATATTATTTCTTCTTTTTTGCTTTTCTCTGCCTTAGAACGTGTCTCACTTTCACCATAAGACAAAAATAAAGGAAACGATTTCCAGGGAAACACAAGGCAGATGTCAGATGGCCAGACAGCAAAATGAGTAGGCGATCCTTTCTGCCCTCCCTGGCAGCTCAAAGCCTTTCTTCTTTTCAGACCCATATTTGGATACCTGACTTCTGTGAACTCCTGGATGCCCAGAGCAAGCCTTTTTTTATCACTGACTAATAAAACTTGGAGGTGATCAAGCCTATCCCTCTCTTTTTGTAGGTAAAGGAACTGGTTCTCAGGGAAACTAATTTATCCAAAGCCCTGAAACTGATTGTGGTAGAACTGGGGTAGAAATCCAAGCTCCTCCCTCTCCATCCTGCCCTCTTTCCTCTTCACTCCAAAGTTGCCACGGGAACATTTCCTTTTAGAGCTGAAAGGAATCTCCACTCTCAGCTGGGGCAAGATCCTCATTAGGGAGACAAGGAAATAGAGACACAAAATTGGTGTAATACTGTCACCAAGATCACTTGCCAGAGAGTGGAAGCCACAGGGTCAGAATTCCAATTTCACTCTCTTCCTAATGGTTTTCTATTGATCGTTTCGAATGTAGTTTTCTCCAGTCTATTTGAAGGTTGGTGGCGTGGAGAAACTTGCTTTTTTCACCTGGTGCTCGTGGCAGAGAAATATACATATTTGTCATTTGCTTTCCGCTTTAACCTGGGAGCAGAGTTACACCCCACACACATTCAGCACCTCCCGGCCCCTCTGTGCTGCTTAAGGGGGCTGTTTGCAGAATGCACCTGAGTGGGACATCAAGGGCCACATGTTACTAGGGGGTGAGCCTGGGTCTTTGGAGTGATGCTTCCTGTGGCCCTTTTTCTCCTGTGACCACAGAGGGAAGGGAAACTGAGCAGGTCCAGCTCAGCTGTCTCTGCAAACTCAGTCCCACAATAGGAAACATAGGAGAGTAATGGCCTATAGGGGCTTCCCTGGTGGCTCAGGTGGTAAAGAATCTGCCTGCGATGCAGGAGACCCAGGTTCAGTCCCTGGGTTGGGAAGATCCCCCGGAGGAGAAAATGGCAACCCACTTACACTTACTTATTTAATGGCCTATATGGGAAAAGATCTAAAAAACAGTGGACATATGTATATGCATAATCGAATTACTTTGCTGTACCCTTGAAACCAACGCAACATTGTATATCAACTATGCTTCAATTAAAAAAGAAAACATATGGAGTGAAAAGCCCTATGAAGCACTGGGTTGGCCAGAAAGGTTTTCATTACGAAGAAACCCAAACGAAAATTTTGGCCAACCCAATATTGAGGGCCCCATCTAGGCATTCCCTGTGCTTGTCACCAAGCATTCAGCTTTTCCTCTGCTTCCTTCTGGTGAGACCTTTCTTTCAGTGCTGTCACCAAACCCAGCTTGGGTCCCATTGCCCGCTCGCAAGGCGGGAGGAGAAGGGGACGACAGAGGATGAGATGGTTGGATGGCATCACCGACTCGAGGGACGTGAGTTTGAGCAAGCTCTGGGAGACGGTGAAGGACAGGGAAGCCTGGCGTGCTGCCGTCCACGGGGTCGCAAAGAGTTGGATACAACTTGGCGATGGAACTGAACTGCCCGCTTCTAGTAAAGCTAGTCTACTGACACCTAGTGGTGTGGAAGGAAAGTGCAGCATTTAGTGCAGGACGCCAAGCAAGGGACTTCCCTGGTGGTCCAATGTCGAACGTACTTCCAATGCAGGGCGCCTGGGCTCAATCCCTGGTCAGGGAACTAGATCCCGAGTGCTGCAACTAATACCCTGCACAGCCAAATAAATAAATAAATATTTAGCTTCCCCAATGGCTCAGCAGGTTAAGAATCCCCCTTCAATGCAGGTGACACAGAAGACCTGGGTTCAATCCCTGGGTCGAGAAGATCCCTTGGAGAAGGAAATACCAACCCACTCCAGTATTCTTGCCTGAAAAATTCCACAGACAGAGGAGCCTGGTGGGCTACAGTCCAAAGGGTCACAAAGAATCAGACACAATCGACCAAACAAACAAGGAGTCCAGGATAACTAGTGCTCAGAACACCCAAACTCCCCAATGGGTTTCAGCAAAGCATTTTTAAATGCCAGGTGAGGGATGTGGGGGGGCTACAAGGTATGTGATCAGCTTGTGCCCAATTCTCTGATTGGCTGTTGATGAGGTAACAGGGAGGTGTCACGGGGTTAGCGTTATCAATCCTTAGGCACTGTAATAGCCACGCGTTCCGGGAAACAAGCTCACTCAGAAGGACGATGCAGATAGTGAAGTGCAGTTTATTACACCGGCGGGCCCAAGGCAGAGTATCCTCTTAGCCAAGGACTCCGACCAGCATTTGCGAAAATCTTTTATACCCCATGTGTACGTGTCTGAACCCACCACCCAATTTCCTTGTGACTTACATAAACAAAGGAAAGGTAAATACAATCACAATAGCCCCATCATTCATGTGTTATGTGTTCAAACAGTCAACAATCAATAAGCCTGAGGTTACATTCCAAACAGTCAATAATCAATAAGCCTGAGGTTACCTTCCAAACAGTCAATAATCGATAAGCCTAAGGTTACAGATAAAAAATTTATGACCTGTCCGGAGGGGGTCTTGTCCTTCTATTGTCATTTGGGTTACAAAGTTCACAAGACATTGTAAGAAGCAGGGCCCACAAAGCAGTATGATTAGAACTATTATGACAACAGTAACAATAGTTTTCCACCAATCTCCCTTTACCCAGGACAGGACCGAAGTCGAAAAGGGAATATTTTCATCAGACATGGCTTTCACTTGATTTTGCATATCTTCCAAGGCAGTAGATACATTTTTAGACAGGTCAGGGATGTATACACAACATTCGACTTTAATTATGGTGCAAGTCCCTCCCTGGGCTGCTGTGAGTATGTCTAATGCCATCCTATTTTGAATTACTGCCCTCCTCATCTGAATTTGTTCTTCGTTCAAGACTTGAATGGCTTTTGTACTGTCTAAGAGGACCTGTTTAGTGAAATTAGTTAAGGCCTCCACCTTAATCATGATATCTGTTGTCCCTACAGAGGGTACAAACAAGGCAGCAAGATAGTCATACCATTGGAACACAGATCTTGTCCTTCTTGCATGCAGATAGGGCAGGTTTACTGGAGGTTGGTGTAGGCTAGGCTTAATACTGCCACGGGCGAAAGCAAATCCCAGTGTGCAACGCCCTACCCAGCCAACTGGTAACCATGGCCATAAGTTAAGCCCACAGAGCCACTGGGTCCCGTTGGGGGCTACCCAACGGATTCCAGGATTATACTTCTGGTCGGAACCGGGCCACTGAACCGACTGATTGGGGTGATAGGTAACTTCTATGATTTGTTTACACTGTTCAGGAGACAAATAACCCATATATTTTAATTCTTTGGGGTCCAGGTGGCGGTCTCCAAATCCAACTTTGTGTTCTTTTTGTTCCCAGCAAATAGTAGCGGGAACAATCAACTGTCCTTTCTCAGGAGTCATCCAGAAATATTCATCCCAGACCTGGTAGTATTGCTCAAGGTACCGGGAGGCTTGTCCGCCTTTTGTAAGGGAGCCCTTCTCTTTTTTATTTTTCATATATGAGGGATAAGCTCTTGTTACCTCCGTAAGACTAGTGTTCATATTAAATGTAACCCCATGTCCCTGGCCCATTGATGGCCTTTTCTTACACCAGGAGAGCAAAGAAAGGTTATGATTGGTGAGAGAAAGGAAAGTTCCCTTCTGTTGTTCCAAGAAGGAGCACAGTGGTATAAAGTCTCCATAACGAAGTGGCGACACCCACCAGGGGAGTCCGTCCGTAACTGACAGGGGCATAGCCCCACATACCCAACAGTCGGAGGAGTTGTGGAAGTCCACGTAGGAATGCGCCCATGAGATGAAGACGTTGTCCTGTGCAGCAACAGTGGTCAGGTTCAGAACTGCGTTGGTGAGGCCGAGTAGCAGGAGTCGTTTACCCAGCTCCATCCTAGAGAGGGCTCATCTGGGACCTCGTTTTCTTCTTCCTCTTCAGAATGATCTTGGTTTCCCGAGGGTCAGTGGGGTCCTTCTGGGTGGTCCACTCGGCGTCTTCCGGGTCAGCGTGGTATGCCTTCTTTGCTCTGGTGTGATGGATCCAAGGGGCAATGCCTGCAACTTTAACTGCGGTAGGGGTGGTTGAAACAACAGTGTAAGGACCTTTCCATCGGGGGGCCAGTGAGTCATGTTTCCAGTCTTTTACCCATACCTGGTCCCCTGGTATAAACTCATGCATCTGCTCCCCCAAGGGGAATGGTATTCTTGCTTGCACAAACTTATTTACTTGATTAATTACCTTACCTAGTTGTTCCATCTGCTGTGATATCCCGTCTACCCTTACCTGAAGTATATCAGTTGTTACCTGTCTTATTATGGGAGGAGGCCTCCCATACACAATTTCGTAGGGAGAGTAGCCGTGAGACCGTGGGGTCATCCTGCGCTTGAGCAAGGCCATGGGAAGTAAATCTACCCAGGAACAGTCAGTTTCTATAATCCATTTAGAAAGTGTCTCCTTTAGCGTCCGGTTAGTTCTTTCTACCATTCCGGAGCTCTGAGGCCGGTAGGTGGTGTGTAACTTCCATTTTATATTCATGGCTTTACTTACTTGTTGTATCAGATCTGATATGAAGGCTGGGCCGTTATCTGATCCTATGCTGGTGGGGAATCCAAATCGGGGAACTATTTCCCTAAGCAGGCTCCAAGCTACTTCTGATGCTCTCTCAGTTCGGGTGGGGAAGGCCTCCACCCATCCCGAGAATGTACATACCAGGACCAACAGGTAGCAAAAATGGCGATATGGTTTCATCTCAGTGAAGTCCACTTCCAGATGTTCAAAAGGAAGAGTACCTTTTAATTGGATACCTGGAGGTTTTGGTCTGCACCCTGGAGCGGCGTTAATCTGAGAGCAGGCGTTGCAATTTTGGGATTCTGTTCTACATAGAGAGGAGAGGCGAGGAATCAGAAAATACCTTCGGATCAATTCCTCTAATTTGTCATGTCCCAGGTGAATCATGCAATGAGCTTGGCTCACCAGAGAGGGGGCCATCTTTTCAGGCACTAGTAGCTTACCATCCGGTAGTTCCCACCATCCTTTTTCTGTCTTGGTGGCTCCCTCCACTTCAGCTAGTTGGTTTTGAGCCTCAGTGTATGTTGGGGAGTCTAGGGCCAGCTCGGGTAGCTCAGCTAGGACAAAAGTTCTCATGGGGATTTTCCCGGATTCCTTTCTGTCCTCAGCTGCTCGTCTGGCGGTCTCGTCAGCCAGCCTATTCCCTCTAGCCTGTGGGGTGTCTTCCTTCTGGTGCCCACGGCAGTGCATGACTGCTACCTCCGTGGGACTCCAGACAGCATCTAGCAGAGTCAGGATCTCCTCTTTATTCTTAATGTCCTTTCCATTGGCTTTTAGAAGGCCTCTCTCCCGGTATAGCGCCCCATGTACGTGGAGCGTAGCAAAAGCATACCGGGAGTCGGTGTAGACGTTCACCTTTTTACCCTTTGACAATTGCAGTGCCCGGACTAAGGCCCATAATTCAGCTCGTTGGGCTGACCAGTGTTGTGGTAAGGAGCCGGCCTCGATAACAGTCCTCTCTGTGACTACAGCATAGCCTGACATTCGCTGTCCTAGCTTTACCAGGCTGGTGCCATCAGTATACAGAGTCCAGTCAGGATTTGAAATTGGCCTGTCTCGGAGGCCTGGACGGCTAGCATAGACCTCCTCTAAGACTTCCTTGCAATCGTGGGTGGGTCCACCTTCTCCTGTTGGGAGAAGCGTTGCTGGGTTTAAACCCTGGCAAGGCTCGATACGGAGGTTGGGGTTTTCATATAGCAGTCCCTGGTATTGAATAATCCGGGAATTGGACAGCCATTTGTGGGGATCTCCTCGAAGGAGGGTGTTGACTTCATGTGGGACCTTTACGATCAGGTCCTGGCCGAAAGTTAATTTTGTGGCTTCGCGTACCAGTAAGGTGACCGCAGCTACTGCCCGCAGACAGCTAGGCCAGCCGGTGGCAACATTATCAAGTCACTTTGAAAGGTAAGCTATCGGCCTGTCCCACGTTCCCAAGGTTTGAGTCAAAACCCCCATGGCTGTTTTATCTTTCTCGGTCACATATAAGGTGAATGGTTTGGTGAGGTCTGGCAATCCCAAGGCGGGGGCGGAGGTGATTGCTAGTCTTAGCTCCTCAAAAGCTTTTTGCTGTTTCTCAGTCCAACTTACTGGATTTTCTTCAGGCCCTGTCAGGAGCTCAAATAGGGGTTGGGCTATTTGAGAATACCTTGGAATCCAAATCCTGCAGAATCCAGTGGCCCCTAGGAACTCCCTGACTTGTCGCCGAGTCTTAGGCGTGAGGAGCCTCAGAATTACTTCTTTTCTAGATTGATCTAGCAATCTTGTGCCTTCCCTTAAGACAAACCCCAGATACCTTACCTCCTCCTTGCAGATTTGTGCCTTTTTCCTCGACACTCGGTATCCCGCTTCTGCCAGCAGTTGGAGGAGCGCTTGGGTCCCTTCCCAGCATTCTTCCCAGGTCTCAGCGGCCAGCAACAGGTCGTCCACATACTGCAGGAGCCAACATCCATACCTTTCAGGCTGGAAAGGTTCCAGGTCTGAGGCCAAGGCTTCTCCAAAGATGTCTGGAGCATTTTTGAATCCTTGCGGGAGGCGGGTCCAAGTGAGCTGCTGCTTATTGCCTCCGATTGGGTCCTCCCATTCAAAGGCAAAGATGGGTTGTGATGCAGGTGCTAGGCATATACAGAAAAAGGCATCTTTGAGGTCCAAGCAAGTATAGATCCTTGTCTTAGGTGGGAGGAGGCTAAGTAAGGTATAGGGGTTTGGGACAGTCGGGTGCAGAGTCACAGTGGCCTGATTGACCAGTCTGAGATCCTGTACAGGCCTATAGTCTTGTCCTCCTTCCTTCTTTACCGGTAAGATGGGTGTGTTCCAGGCTGATTGACATTCCACCAGGATGCCTGCTTGCTTTAGCCTATTGATGTGAGGCAGAATCCCAATTCGGGCTTCTAAGGGTATTGGGTATTGACGCTTTCTTACCGGGGTGGCGCCGGGTTTGAGTTCTATTATTACAGGGGCTTGGTGTCTGGCTAGCCCAGGGGGGTTATCTTCGGCCCAGACCTCAGGGAATAGCTGAGTTAGCCTTCTCTCCAGCCCTGTTGCCTGGTCTTGTTTATTTCCAGGGGGCTCATGTAGCCTCCATTCGTCTTGAGGGGGCACAGAGAGGGAGAGTAAATAGGTTGTTGTGCCCACTCGAAAAGTGGGCCTCTCTTCAGGAGAGAAAGTCACTTGTGCTCCCAGCTTTGAGAGCAAGTCTTTCCCCAGCAGGGGTACTTGGTGACCCCCCATCTGACATTTCCTGGGCTGGCAAAACGACTTAACCATTTCTTCTCCTGAAACCCCGGTTACGGCAGTGGTCCTTTTAGACATTGGCGCCATGGGTTTAGTTACCACAGACAATCCCGCCCCAGTGTCCACCATAAAGTCAATATCTTGATCCCCAATTTTTAAAGTTACCATGGGCTCTCGGGGACCTGATGTCTTTGAGCCCCGGCATCCCTATTCAGTCTCTATGTTAGTGAGTTTTGCAACCGGGAGGGGTTTATTCTCCCTTCTTCCTTCTGGGCACTCATTCTTCCAATGACCGAACCCACGGCATCGGGCGCATTGATTTAGCTGTAATGGAGCCCGTGGTCTCCGTGGGGGCTGGTTGGAGGGCTGTCCTGACCTCGGAGCCAGAGGGGGTTTCTTTGTTTTGGCGGTGGAAAAGTCTTCAGAAGACCTTCCAAGCGCAGCAGCCAGCATTGCAAACCTCTCATCTGTTCTCCTCTGCTCGTCTTTATACCTTTCCTCGTATTTCTTCTCTATTTCTGTGTCCCTATTCCGGAAAACCTTATCCGCTATTTCAGTCAGCTGAGAGCTAGACATGGATATAACCCCCTTGGTCTTTTGAAGCTTTCGTTTTATGTCAGGACATGCTTGCGAGATAAATGCCGAATTGATAACAATCTACCGTCCTCCCCTATCATTGGGGGTTGCTGAACTTCTCTCAGGGGCATCTGCAAGGGTATTCTTCCCTCTGGCTCTTTGGCAGAACGGAGCCTTTGTTTAATCCCAGTGGTTCCTCCCCCTTGTCTGGGAGTACTTACCGGGAGTGGAGGGTAGAATTTAGGAAACGTAGAAGCAGCATCCGGGGTGGTAGAGTCCGGTGGGCTCATTGTCCCTGCAGCTGAGACTGGAGCCTGCCGAGTGGGCGGCTCTACAACCTGTGGAGCTGTTGGGACCGCTGAGGAGTCCGGGAGGCTTACTGATCTTGGGCTGGTTCCTCCCGTTGGGCCTCCGGCGGCTGCGGTGATACTAGTTGGCGGGACCATCATCCAATACGGCGGTGGGGAAGTTCATCTCTTTCAGGGTCCTGTAAAATTTCCTCCTCGTCCTTGGTTACCTTTTGGGCCATCAAGATTTTTCCTTCACTGCCATGAGCATAAAAACGGGCCCATTTTGGGGGGGTCTTGGGCTATTCCCAGCCATGAGTCTATGTACGGGAACTGATCGGGGTGTCCGGGTTTTCCCGTAACTATAGCATAGACTGCGTTGATGAGATTTAAGTCCATAGTTCCCTCTGGTGGCCAGCCAACTCCCATGGAAGGCCATTCGACTTCACAAAGGTACGGAGCCGGCCGGGTGTCATTTTCTTCCCATAGTCTCCATCGAACCCTTTCTTAAAATTCTTAATCATATTCTCCAATACAGTGGCCTTAGATCCGCTTCCTCCCATTTTCTTACCTCTGGATTTCCCTGTCCCAGGGCCTTCCCGAGAAGCCAATCTACCTGTTTCCACTGGTCGGGGAGATGATAGGTCACACAGCAGATGGGTACCTCCTGGGGGAGGGCAGAATACGAGCACACGGAATTCAATATCTCCTTTCTACAACCCTGTGGCGACCATTCGGCACTTTCCCTAAGACAGCGTGGACACACCTCCTAACTGGCTTTGTTAAACCCTAAGTTCCCTTTCTTTATCCCTGGCACGGCCGTCGACCCGACTGCCGAGTAGCTATTGTCGCCAACCTAAACCAGTTTCCTATGTGTCTCCCTTCTGGTCCCTCCCAGAGGGGTGATCAGGCCCCCTCTTCCACCCTACCAGGTGGGTTCCTCCACACCTGAGTGCTCAGTTCCCTTGCTGCCGTTCACTACCTGCCAAAGCGAAGAAACCGGGCATTGAAAGGCCGAGTTCTTCCAGAGGGGCGAGGCGTCTTCCCCCCTCTAGGAGATTCAAGCTACAAAGCCTCGGGGTGGCCTCAAACGAGACCTGTCTCCTCAAAGTGAGGAGTTTCCCGGCCAACGCACCAAATGTTATAGCCACGCGTTCCAGGAAACAAGCTCACTCAGAAGGACGATGCAGATAGTGAAGTGCAGTTTATTACACCGGCGGGCCCAAGGCAGAGTATCCTCTTAGCCAAGGACTCCGACCAGCATTTGTGAAAATCTTTTATACCCCATGTGTATGTGTCTGAACCCACCACCCAATTTCCTTGTGACTTACATAAACAAAGGAAAGGTAAATACAATCACAATAACCCCATCATTCATGTGTTATGTGTTCAAACAGTCAATAATCAATAAGCCTGAGGTTACATTCCAAACAGTCAATAATCAATAAGCCTGAGGTTACATTCCAAACAGTCAATAATCGATAAGCCTAAGGTTACAGATAAAAATTTATGACCTGTCCGGAGGGGGTCTTGTCCTTCGATTGTCATTTCCACAGGCACTAAGCACAGAGTTCAGAGTCCATTAGAGAGGCGGCCGAACATAATCAGCACGAACAGGCCTAAGGTGGAGTCCAGGCCCTATGAATTCCTTTTTCAGCACTAATAGGTACTGGGGCTATGTGCTCAGTTCAGTTTGGTCACTCAGTCATGTCTGACTCTTTGTGACCTCATAGACTGCAGCATGCCAGGCTTCCCTGTCCATCACCAACTCCTGGAGCTTGCTCAAACTTGTGTCCTTTGAGTCGGTGATGCCAACATGCTCAGAGTCATCAAGTAGTTAATTTCATCCATTTTGTCGGGGTTTTATCCTCTGTAAAACAACTCAGGGAATAGGCATCAGATCCTACTATCTGGGTACTTCAGAAAAGAGCTACAGCAAAGGATATGGGGGAGAAGGCTGTCCTGAGAAGACCCCTGGAGCCCTGCTGGGTTACACAGTGTTATTGGACTGGATTTGCTCCAAACTGGCATTTATTTGTGCAGATGCACCCAAGGTATTAGGTGAAGTGGAAGGCCAGTAAGAGGTTTTATGACATTTCAGGCAAGAATTGTGTACAGTAGAATGGTCTGGAGGAAAGGGAAGAGAACAAATATTTGCTGATATCCCCTGCACCTCATGCATTGTGATAGGTCCTTTAACATACAACAGAATTATAGCAATTAAAATGTACTGATGGTTTATTGAGTTCCACTGAATGAAGTTCATGATTGGGTTCATTAGAGCCAAAGGATGGTATATCGGAATTACGTGGAGTAGAGAAAATGCCTGTTGTCAGTAAAGATAGGGATTACAAGTGGCATTGCCTCCAGGAGATCTGAATGCAGTGCAGACTCTCTTACCTGGCATGGGCTGGGGAGTTCCAGCCAACTGCATATTCTTGTTGATGGAAAAGGCTCACTTCCAAGTGTTCTCTAGGTTTGCATTCACTGGTCCCAGTTTAATCAGTGCTGAAAATGATGTGGAAATCCACTCTCTCCTTGCCTGGTGTGTGGGAAGAGCAGTTGGATCTCTGCTTTCCCCTGAAGCAGATTTGAGCTGATTAGCTTGGAGTAGCCCTAACACCATCTTCTCATGAGTGGAAGCTTGTCTGGGTGAGAGGATTTCACAGTGTTTGCTGTTTGCAGAACTTCAGTTGTTTCCAAACAAGGCTGATTATAATACATCCTGAGGCTGGAGAGGCTATGAGCTCATGCTGGGAGGTGGGGAGGGGGGGTCAGGGACACTTCACCACTTGTGTATTTCTTGGGGTGACTCCAATTTCTCTACACCTCCAATTTTGTCTTTCCCCATTCCTTCCTCCCTCCCTCTCCCTGTTGCCATTAGCCTGAACTTTTATTACTTTCTCTAATGAAACACATTCTATCTCACCTTGATGAGTTTGAAACAGCTGTTTCTTCTAGATGGAACAATTCTACCCTCCTTAACATCCTTCCTTCCACAAACCATCTGTGCTAAAACAGGATTATTCCAGTCTCAGACTAAACCTCACTCCCTCCAGGAAGTCATTTCTGGCTCCTCCATCCCCTAAGATTAGGTGATATCCATTGCATCTTTCCTCCCCACTTGCAGGCATCTCTCCTAGACTGGACACTCTGGGAGAAGAGGGTCACACCTACCTGTTCAACTTTGTGTTCCCATTGACCAGAACAATGCTAAGCACACACTGAACCTGGAGTAAGTATCTGCTAAGTGAACAGCTTTCTCTGGTCTTCTTTTCTTCTTTCTTAAAAATTTTTATTGAAATATAGTTGATTGACAATGTTGTATTAGTTTCAGTTGTACAGCAAAGTGATCCATATTATATGTATATGTATATATATATACACACACATGCATATATATGTGTGCATGTGTGTACCCTGCCAGGCTTCTCTGTCCATGGGATTCTGCAGACAAAAATAAAATGGGGTGGGTTGCCATGCCCTCCTCCAGGGGATCTTCCCAACTCAGGAATTGAGCCTGTGTCTCCTGCATTGCAGGCAGATTCGATGAACCACCAAGGAAGCCTTATACATATATATGTGTGTGTGTGTGTATGTGTGTGTGTGTGTGTGTGTGTGTGTATGTGTGTATCTATATATATTTCAAAATTCTTTTCCATTATAGATTATGACAAGATATTGAGTATAGTTCTCTGTGCTATACAGTAGTTTATTGTTATCTATTATATACATAATAGTATGTGTATTTTAATTCCAAACTTTTATTTTATCCCTCCCCTGCCTTTCCCCGTTGGCAATCATAAATTTGTTTTCTATGACTGAGTCTGCTTTGTAAATAAGTTAATTTGTATCATCTTTTTAGATTCCACACATAAGTTATATCTTGTGACATTTGGCTTCTCTGTCTGACTTACTTCACTTAGTGTGATAATCTCTAGGTCTACCCTCGCTGCTGCAAATGGCATGGTTTCATTCTTTTTTATGGCTGAGTAACAGTCCTATATATATATATATATATAGAGAGAGAGAGAGAGAGAGAGAGAGTCACACACACACACACACACACATGCATATATCTACTTCTTCTTTATCCATTCATCTGTCGACGGACATTTATGGTTGCTTTCGTGTCTTGACTATTGTAAATAGTGCTGTTATGAACATAGGGGCGCATGCACCTTTTGAATCGTTGTCTGGATGTATGCCAGGAGTGGGATCACTGAATCATATGGGAGCTCTATTTCTAGTTTTTTAAGGAGTCCCCATACTGTTCTCCATAGTTTTTGTATCACATTGTTATCAAAAATGGGAAGGTTATAGTAGATCTCAGTAAACATTCACAAAATAAAATAGAATGCCCAGGGCAAGGTTAATTGAGCTCTGGCTCCTGTGCCAAATCCAGCCTGCTATGTGGTTTGACTGAAACGCAGTCATGTCTATTTGGTTATGGATCCTCTATGGCTGATTGTGTATCACAACAGCAAAGCAGAGTTATTGCAATAAAGACTGCACAGCCCACCAAGCCAAGAATAGTTTGTATAATATCTGGCCAACTCCAGGTCTAGATTCTTTCCTTTCAAGTTCAGGAAGTGATATAAGTAAATAACCACTTCAAAATACCTCCTCGCCTTTTGATTTTTCAATCTCTGCTTATAGCCACATTTACTTTTCCCATTAATCTTTAAACTGCAGAGTTCCACACATTATACACTAAAGAGGTCTAAGGTTTAAGAATTTAAAATGTTTAGGAGAAAAAATAATTGTGTCTTGGGCCAAAAGTCACTAAAAAACATTTCTAGTTTTAAAATTTCTCCCTTTCTCTGCTTCTTCTCTGCCTAATTAAATCTTACCAACTTCCAGAGCACAGATCAAGTTTCCCGTTTTCAGGAGGTCCCGCTGTTCCCTCCAGCTCTCAGAATGTCTATTTTCCTTGGAGGTTATTCCTATAAAACTTAATGCGTGAGCCATTTCTTTGGGGCTCCCTGATGACAGCTCTCATATTGTCTTATGCCATTATTTAATGTATATTAATTTTATTTTCCCAATTAGATGCTAAACACCCGACTGTGAGGTCATTAAGTACCAAGCTTGAACTAAAAACGTTATCAAGTTTAATTTGCTCCTTCATCATCCAGTTTGCTTAAATGGGCTTATATAAGACCGAAAAGTCACATTTCACTAGCTTTGCTTCAACTGCTCACAAGGAACCAGCCAGTCTCTATAGAGTGTCCCTAGTTTAGGTCTGGGAATCTCCCAAGTGTTGTCTCATTTGTGCTCATTAACCAGGGTGTTAACTTGACCACTGTGTGATAATGTAAAATGTTCTTTCTCTCCTGCTCTGCCCTGGGCTGTTTATTCTGCCCCTTGGGTGGGATAATGGTATCTTAGCGAGACTTGAAAAGCATTGAGTCCCCTGTGTGCCCAAGGCTAGACTATGACTTGCAGGACTTAAGATGCTCACGCCATACTATATTGTTATCAAGTCAAGCAGAAGGTGAATAAAATCACCCCACCCATGTGCTACTTTGCCCAGAGAACATCTCTGCTTGGTCCCCCATCATTAGAGCTCCTGCAGCTTCTCTTCTCTCCAGGTACCCAGGCAGGAGTCTCTGGATCTGGCTGGGCGATCCAAACAGACTTCTTGCTATGCACATTATTTCCTCTGTGCTAATGAATCTCTGAAGACTGGAGTCCCATCACGAAGAACCCCACTTTCTGGTATCTAGGTATCTATGCCCTTAAGTTGTCTCATCCCACCGTGAAACGAGGCTAGCCCTGTGTAACTCATAGAATGTACCAGAAGTGATGCTGTGTGGTTTCTAAATCTAGGTTCTAAGAGGCTTTGCTGTGTCCATCTTGGTCTTTTTGAACACTTGCTCTGGAGGAAGTCACCTGTTGTATATCTAGGTTGAGTATCCTGACACCATCATATTGTGAGGAAACCCAACCTGGTCACATGAAGAAAGAGCAGTGCTAGTCCACCCGCAAAATGTTCCGGCCGTCTCAGCCCAGACACCAGGCATGTGAGTGAAGCAGACATCTTTGACAGTCCAGCAGATGCCACAGGGTAAAGAATTGAAGACCCAGAATTACATCCCAGTTGAGAGTCCATCATCTCTAGCCATTCAAACACACCTAGATCAGCCACTGAAACAGCAAATTAGACATGCCTAGACAAGCCATATTCTCAGAGATGAATATAACAGAATTTCAGGGGAGGGCCTCCCCTCTCAAACTTGCCAGGTATCTGTTGGATGAAGGAGGAAAGGAAGGAAAAAAGGAAGGATTCAAAGAAGGAAGGGGAAGATGAACAAAATAAGAGGTTCATGGTTTCAGCAAGAAAAATACAAGATGGCACTTATGAAGGGTATCATTTGGTATAAGCCTTCCCACGTGATTTTCAAAGTTCTGCCAGCTTCACCACACCAATGCTTCAAGCATCCACTGCTTGACTCCAGTGTTAGGTAGATAAGTCATAACGACAGTGTCAATAGGGTAACCTTACCCCCCACCCCCCCCTTGCTCTGCTCATCGGAGTTAATCTGCCCATTGTCCCCACTCAGGAAATCTGTGATGCGCTGCTCTTAGAGTTCAGGTGTCTACATATCTTCCCACCACCCAGCACAGGTTGTCTTTGTGGGTGGTACCTACACAGACAGAAATCTGTGATGGTGACATCTGCCCAATGCATGTGACACCCATGACCGTGCCATTCAGTCAAGCTTCTTCTTGTTTAGGAACAAGGAACACAGTAGTGGTTGGCAGGTCTAAAGGGACCAACAGCATAGACTTGCAGAAAGAAACGAAGACCCCATGCTCAGTTGCTCAGTCGTGTCCAACTCTTTGCGAGGGACTGTAGCCCATGAGGCTCCTCTATCCATGGGATTATCCCAGCAAGAATACTGGAGTGGGTTGCCATTTCCTCCTCCAGGAAGACTCCATGACAGGAACCCAATTGTTAGTGAGAGAGAAAGTGAATTCACCAAACAAGTAGCTATTCACTCAGTCTTGCTGCTGTTTCTACTCCGTGGTTTCCAATTCAGTTCTTAGGAGCAACTCCCTTGTCCTTTTGTGGACAGGTAGTCTCTGATTTTCTCTTTTTTAACTTAAAACTTTCCAAATAACATAAGGGACAAGAAGAGAATGTTGGCTTCCATTTTCACTTTATAAGTGCCTCCATCTCTGAATTCCTTCAAATGACAAAACATATCATAAAACATGAAACATATACCATTCTCTCCTTCGGGTGCAAACCATCCTTCAACACATTGTCACAAATCCTGCACCGATGTTAACAGTCCTCTAACATCCTGAAAATGTCTGCATCCATTCACGTCTTCTCCAGTTGCTATGGAGTGATGGGAGCAGTGATTTATTCAAAAGGAGCCTTCAGCAAGAAGAAAGTTATAGCTTGCGTGATTTTCTCTGTGGCTGCCCTAAATTTTTGATAAGCAGGCTTTCTCCATCTCAGTTACCATTGGATTTTGATTTAAACATTTCTTCCGGAGATAACTTAAAGGAACTTATCCCAATTTCTTAGGTTTCTGGGTAGTTTTCACAGGAATTAATGTGTGAATCAAAGTCCTCCTGGGTGATCCAGCCTCCCAGAGGCTACAGCACATGATAGTTAAGATGTGGACCCTGGAGGCTGGTTGCCGTGGTTTGAGTATCTGCTCTATTGTTTTTCTGCTGTATGGTCTAGGGTGAGGCACTTAAGCTTTTCAGTCTTGTTCCGCTTTCTAAGGATGGAGTAACAACTGCATTCACTTTGTGATGTTGAAAGAATTAAATAAATGAATGCATAAAAGCTTGAGACTCTAAGTAAGCCTATGATAAAGTGCCAGGTTCTGTTGTTATTAGTTATAAAGCTTTCTGATAGCTACTGTCTAGTTTGTTTCTCAACTGTGTGATTTTTTTTTTAACTCTTTGAGATTTTATTCATGCATAATATATGTACAAAAAAGTGCTAAGGTCATAAGAGCACAGCTCAATGGATTTTCACAAATTGGTCATAGTCATGTGAGCAGCCCCAGAGCAAAAACAGACATCACTAGGACCCAAGAAACTTCTCCGCTCCCCCCATCTCCTAGTCACTACTTCCCGAAGAGGACTGCACTTCTGATTTCTAATGCCATTGATTAGTTTTGCCTGTTTTTGAATTTTATGTAATCTTCCAGTATGTACCCTTTGGGGACTGGTTTATTTTGCTCAATATTATATGTGTGTGAGTCACCCATACTTTTGCATGTATAATATCCTGAATGTGTAATATCCCACCATGTGAATACATTAAGGTTTATTTATCTGTTGTTCTACTGCTGATCAGAATTTGGGTAGCTTCCAGTTTGGGGAGGTTATGAAGAGTGTTACAAACATTCTTGAACATTTCTTGGCTGGACATACATATACATTACTGTTGGCAATGAAATGAGTGGTCATGGAGAATGACCACTACATTTGTGTAGGTTTTTTTTAATTTATTTTTGGCTGCCTTGGGTTTTCATTGCTGTGTGCGGGCTCATAGTGGTGGCTTCTCTAGCTGTGGAGCAAGGCTCTAGGGCATGTGGGCTCAGTCGTTGTGGCACATGGACTTAGTTTTTCCACAGCGTGTGGGAGCTTCCCAGACCAGGGATCAAACCTGTGTCCCCTGCATTGGCAGGTGGACTCTTAACCACTGGATCACCAGGGAAGTCCAATAAATGTGGTTTTAACAGACAATGCCAATAATTTTTCAAAGCCATGGTACCACTTTACATGCCAACCCCTTGTATATGAGAGCTCTTTGTTCTCTCTTCATTTCTGCCACTAGCTTTTTCTGTCTTTTCCATTTTAACCATTTTGGTAGGTGTGTTGGTTTTGTTTTTGAAAATCCATCTAGCAAAGAACAGTGAGAAGAACGCTACAGTAAAAAAAAAAAAAAAAAAAAAAAAAAAAAATTAAATGTGAGCCCCTAACTCGAATTTACCAAATCTACTTCCTAGATGTGTGACATGGTGAGTCATTTTACTTCTCTAAGCCTATTTCCCTGAGTTTAAAATGAGGCTAATAATATCCCCAGGGAATTCAAAGCCCTTGTTTCAAGGAATACTGTGTGGGCATTTGTGAACACCTACTCCATCCTGTTTTCAAGTCCATTTTCTCCCTGGATGCTAGAACTTACTCATCTGCCAGTGCTATACACCAACAACAAATTGTAATCATTAGGTCGAGGTAGTAATTTCTGTGGTTGAAAAGTCAGGGCTTAATGGGTCATGCTGCTCTCTCAACAGGACTTTTGCATGCAAGAGTACAACACGGAGAGGTAGTGGAGGCTTTGTTTTCCTCCTATTTACTAAATTAAGAAGTGAAAACAGAACCTGGGGATAGCTTAAAACTGTACACCCAACTCTATCTCATTTGGTGATCAAGTGGCATATCTCAGCCATGAGAAGGTCAAATTTAACTCATGGGGGAAAAGCCACAAAAAGGACTTACCAAGATAATCCTTAAATGACAGGACTTGGAAAGAAGAGATTAATCTGGCCACCGAAATCCCCTATTGGCTCTGCTGTTGCCTTTACTTCTTAGCTGTTGCTACATTTCCAAGATGACTTTTGACAATGTAATAAAATGGCCCAGGTTTAGCTTAGGGACATCTTGCTTTCTCTTCTGCTTAATCTCCCTTTAAGGACATACTCATAGATACTCAGAGTATCAACTGGCTGATTCAGACATCTGGTAGACCAATTTCTTCACAGCTGTATACATGCAGATATCTCAAAGCAGGGGTGCATAGTCAATTAGAATCTCATCATCAAAGCATCTTTCATTCACTCTAAAAGCCAATGTCTTTAATATTTTCAAGAGAGAAATCCTTGTTTTTAGAGCCTGGTGAAGAACCTCAGAAATAGTTCGATCTGCTTGTTACAAATGATAAAATTGATGACAAGAGTGATAAATTGCTTGCTCCTGGGGCTGTTAGGTCGTTTCAGTCATGTCCGACTCTGTGCGACCCCATAGACGCTACACAAGGTTAATTTAGTGACAGGTTTTATTTGTTCAAATTTCCTGATTTTCAATCATAGAATTTTCTTCAAATTCCATAAAGAAATTTGGAGGTGAGCACACAACTGATGGTGTAGATCTTAATTGTGATTATGTGGGGGTTTCTTCCTGCATCCTTCGGAGTCAGATTTTCCTTTGTGAGAACTTCCCTGAGTTTTCACTTGATCCAGATGAAATCAATCCCTCCTTTTTCTGTGTGCCTAGGGTAGTTTTGCGTATTTCTCTACTATACCATTTCACTCATTCATTTATTATTAGTTCCTTCATGTGTGTATGTATGACTGCATTCCCCAAGAACATCACATGTTATTAGATTGGTTATATAATCATCCCTTGTCTTCTTGAATCTGATAGCTGCCTAAAGTCAGGTATCAGAAGGAATTCATCTTTGCAACTTGCATAATGGCTATCACAGTGAGAGAAATATACAGAGACAGAGAGAGGAAAAAGGAGAGAGGGGGGAGAAAGAGAATGTAGTATAGGGGAAAGAAGAGAAAAGAAAGAAAAGACAGAGGAGAGAATTTAGATGTTGTGGACAGCTGTTGCTATTGCCTACTGAGCATCTCTATCCCCTTCTTCCAGCTTTTGCATCAAAATTTTCATCTGGGAAACCAGCCCTCTCTACTCTCACCCAGCCCGTGGACCTCACGTGGGGCTGACCTCATAGTCCCCTACTCCAGGGACTGTCCAAGCACCACGTTTCACCCTTTGACCATAATCGTGGGCACATGTGACCAAGTCAGACTGGTGTCACTCAATTTTGGGAATTTTATGAGAACTACTAAAAGGAGAAGCCCTCTTTTCACAGGTTTCAAGGGAGTGTGTCTGGGTCTACCAGCAGCAATTTTGTCAGCATGAGGGGAAAAATCTGCCAAAGAACAAAACTTATTCAGATAGAAGCAGAGATGAAAATAGATTCCTGATGCTGTGATTTGAGCCCCTGAATCCAGCTGTGCCTGAAGCTGGATTATTTTATGATTCTAGTCATCTGAGCCAATGCATTTCCATTTTCCTGCTGAAACCAGTTTGAGTTAGGTTTCTCTCATCTGTCTGTAATCAAGAGAACTCCAATTAACACAAGAGTTACAGGAGGAAAAAAGAGAAAAGAGTAAGGAAAAATAAGAGGACAGGCTTTGGGTACCTTTGGGTTCTCCTTCTAGGTCCTCTCCACTGATTGAATATTCATGGTCTAACCCCATAACCAGCTTGTGAATGACCTTTCTTGTTAGGTGGGAGAGAAAGGCCAGGCCAGGGCAGACCCACGTTGGAGGTGTGTTTGGAGAATGGCCTCCTCAGCCTTCTGCAACTTATTCTACCTACCTCTCCAGTTAGGCTTCCCAGGTGGCGCTAGTGGTAAAAAATCTGCCTGCCAACGCAGGTGATTCAAGGGACTCGGTTTTGATCCCTAGATCGGGAAGATGCCCTGGAGGAGGAAATGGCAACCCACTCCAGTATTCTTGCCTGGAGAATTCCATGGACAGAGGAGCCTGGCGGGTTACAATTCATGGGGTCGCATATAATCAGACACGACTGAGTGACTAATACACACACCTCTCCAGTTAGGAATGATATAACCATGGGTACATCTTTCCCTTCCATATATATAGCAAGTCTAACAGAGGAGCCCGGTGGACTATAGTCCATGGGGTCGCAAAAGAGTTGGACATGACGTAGCAACTAAACTACAACAACAAACCATAAAACAAGGATTTGGCTTATATTTTCAAAGCCCCTTCTATCTCTGACACCCTAGGTGCCTCATCTGGGTCTCCTGAAGCTCCAAACCAGTCTCATCCCCAAAGGTCTCTCTGAATCCCATGATGGGGCATCTTGGGTGAACAACCATCTCAGCTTTCCCAGGACTTAGGGGGGATCATGGGACACAGGACATTTAGTTCTGAAACCCAGAACATCCCAGGAAACTGGGACAAGTTTGGCTCCCCGGACTGACATATTCCCATTAGCTGCTGCAGCCCAAGGGTAAGGCTCCCTCTGACAGATCAGACATTGAGAGTCTAAAATGACGGTGACCTGTCTCCAAGAATTTCACAACTTTGCAACAATGAGTTGTAAAACTCCTTGTATAAAAATATTGTTTAATTGTTAAGTCTCATAATGATAAAAGTCAAACATGTTATTTATAGAAATGTAGATAGACATAATGGTGGATTCCCAGGTGGCTCCTATGGTAAAAAATCTACCTGCCAATGCAGGAGACTCTGGAGACCTGAGTTTGATCCCTGGGTCGGGAAGATCCTCTGGAGGAGGAAATGGCAACCCACTCCAATAATCTTGCCTGGAGAATTCCACGGACAGAGGAGTCTGGTGGGCTGCAGTCCATGGGGTCACAAAGAGTCGGACAGGACTGAGTGAGCACACGGGCACAAACAGAAATAATAGGTAAGTGGGTTGATGATAGACAGACAGACAGACGGGCGGACAAGGGATATGCTCGTATTCACCTTACTTTTCCTTCTTCCATCTTGCTACTTGAAATTCAGACTGCTGTCAAGCCATCTTTGCTGATGCAGAAACAAGAACTGCCTAGGGATAGCAGAGCAACAAGAAAGGAGGATCCTGGACCCCTGATTGACCTTGTAGAGCAGAGGGGCCATGCTCGCCTGGACTACTTGCCTTGCATCTCATCTTTTTTATGTTTAAGTCATTACTATTCTGTGCTATTGACACACACAGGTAAACTAACTAATTCACACATTATCTCATCTGGCCATCTCTGGAGCTGTTTCTGAAGAGCAGTTAAGGACTCTGCCCTTGACCACATACCTGGTTAGTGGCTGAGATTCCAGTAGAGTTTAGGCCTGACTCACATACAATTTGGGCTTCTAATCTCCAGGCTTTACTGTCATTCTCACTTTTCCTTTTATGCAGTGCCTTCCAGCTTCCCAAGTGTTCCATGATTATTACTCAGTTAAGGAGGCAGGGATTATTACTGTAGTTATTAGCCAGATCACTTAGGTATTTGACTAAAAGCATCCAGTGAAGTAGAGATGGAGCTAGGATAAAAGACCTAGTCTTTGAAACTTCGCAGCATTGCCTCTTTCACTTGACTTTATCTGTCTTGCCCTCTTGGAAGCATCAGACTCCACCAGCCTTTACTAATATTTTTTAATTACTCTAAGCCATTCATTCAGATATTAAATTCAAGAATACTAATGACAGCTATTTTCTTTGAATTAAGGTATATTTGACAGGAGAAAATTAATTTGTGAGTCAGACATAAATGAAGTTATGGTCAATTTCAGCCTCCCCTCCCACAGAGAGTAGTATCTTTTTCACTAGGTTTATTCAGAATTTTTATTAGTATCAGTGAAATGGAGTTTAAACAATCTCTCTTTGAGCAAACAAATGATCTAATTCAGCCACAACCTGTCAGGCTTTGTTTATTGAGATTTAACAGCGGTCCCTAATTCTTATCATCAATTTAGCATCCTTGAAACAGCCAGCTTCATTCCCCAGTGCTCAATTTTGTGACAAACACTCTATTTTTCTTGCATATTTTCTGAACTGTAGGTTCTAATTCTGTGTTCCAGTTAATTAGCACCGTCTGTAATTTTAGACAACCCATATCTGTTAAGGCACCCAAAATTCCATCTTTGTTTCCAAAGGTGGCTGTTTGTTGTGCCAGAAGGTACTTAGCTGCCGAAATAAATAGATGACGTATCACTTATAAAAAGTGCCGTTGTCTCATTGGGCAGATGTCTGGTGGTGATGGTACCTAAATATAGCATGCCGATTTTAGGGCAGAGATGTAATTTTAAAAAGTAATCATAAAACTATTGATCGGAAAGATATCACTCATTTCCTGTTCACTGTGATTAAAGAGACCTTCATCCTTACCAGGCTTAGGAATTTTTAACCCTTGAAAACGAAAGCCCCCATGAACAGATTTCACACCAGAAAACTAAAAGGGATGGTTAGATAGCATCACAGACTCAATGGGCATGAATTTGAGCAAACTCCAGGAGATAGTGAAGGACAGGGAAGCCTGGCATGCTGCAGTCCATAGGTCAAAAAAAGTCAGACACAAATTTGAGACTGAACAGCAACAACAACCCAGAGGGAGAAAAGTGTGGGTCAAAGACCTTTTTCTGTCCTTTAATTCCAGCAACGAAAACACATTCAGGAGAGAAAAAAAGGAGGTGCTATGGGAGGTACCATCTTAAATAATAACAAAACTCCTAAAAATATAATCATTGTTACCATATTTCAAACTTCATCATGTGCCTGACATTGTGATAAGCACTTTATTTATATCGTGGGTTCATTCAGTTCTCGGCATGCCTGTCATCAGAGCAAGATGTATTCATGTGAAGAACACAAAACTTACATTTTAGGGTCCCCTCCCTCATATGGACCATTTCTAAGGCCCTAGCAATGTGTTTCCATCATCACACATTGCTTTGAAAATTTGTAAAAGTAAAATGTTTGACAGGCAGTGGCTTAAGTCTGAGAATTCTTTCTCCTGGGGCTTGTCCTTTATTACATATTCCATCGTGGTTGGTGCTGGAGAGGCTGAGAGCACTTGGGGATTTGGGATTCAGCCGCAGCAACACATCAGGATGGGGTTTTGTGGGATATATTTATGTGGTTCTCACTCATTTCCATGAATAGTTAAGTTACTCTAGTGGGAGTGACTTATCCCTATGGTTTCCAGGAACACTCCCGCTGCCACTGCACTGACTCATATGATATCTTGATCCAAAATTGCAGGGGCAGAGGTGGTACCGCAATGGGGCCAGAGAAATGCAGGTACCAGAGGAGAATTTAGGTTGGAAGTCTACAGGGTCAGAAGCTAGTCTATGGGAAATTCTTCTAAAGCTTATAACCCATATATGAAACAAACTCATTAGAGCTTTCCCCAAATTTAGAGACAATACAAATTTACATGACATTACTAAAACAGTGAGTTGTATAGCTGAAACAAAATTTTCTAAACAATCAATATTCATATAATATTTTATCAGCCATGCTAGAAAAAGTTAAAGGGACATCCCTGGTGGTCTAGTGACTAAGACTCGGAGGTCCCAATGCAGGAGGCCTGGGTTCAGTCCCTGGTTAGGGATCCCACATACCACAAATAAGACCTGGCACAGCCAAATAAATAGTTTTGAAAAGAAAAAGTTAGAATTATTTATTCTCTTTATAGAAAGTATCTTTATAAAATTATTGTACTATGAAGACAGAGTAAGCAGCATGAGCAGAGGATAAAAATTAATTTATAGAGATTTATTAGTCTTTAAGTAGTCAAAACTATTATCTTTAAAAATTTGGTGATGTGGGCATTTATCATCTTTTAAACTTTGAAATCTGTTGTGGCTTCCTTTTTAATTCTAAATTAACATTTATTTTTGTACCTGATTTTCATAGTTTTGATTTTGCTTTCTTTTAAAGAGTGTATACAACATAGTATAACTTGCAGATCCCATAAAATGTAAAAATGGCTAAGCAGTAGAGAGATTTATTTCTCATATGATAAAGCATCTAGAGAAAAATGTTTCAGAGAAAGTAGTTTCAGCACCTAGACACTGTCAGGGCTCTGTATGACTTTTCTGTGATTTTCTTGGTTTTCCCCTCATGACTGCAAGATGGCTGCTGTAGCACCAACCATCATAGAATCATTAATGTCTAAAGCTATGAAGAAAGGAAGATGGGCTCACTCTTTTCTCCACTCTCTTTCTTGTTGTTAGGGAAGGAAGTCTTTCCCCAGCATTCTCCAGCAGGTTTCCCTTTGGACTGCATGATCCAGAAATGATTGCATGGCCTAACCTGAATGGACTAGGATTATTATGATCACTCTAAAAGTCAAAATTCATCCCCTGGGACAAGATACCTTGCCTTGAGTACCTAAATAAAACAACACTTTATTTTCAACAAAGATGGGAAGACTGTTGGTTAGGCAACAGCACAATAGCATCTCACAGTCTCACAACAGCATCACTGTCTCCTTTCCGTCCCCTTACACAAACAAGTTGAGGCTTAGTGATGTAAAGTGTTATGTTTCGAGAGTCACACACCTAGGAAGTCATGGAAAGCCCATATGTGTTTAACTCTGGGACTCAACTGATGTCTTATACTATGTCATGTAGCCTTCCCAACCCACAAGGCCACTGGTGTACACTACAAGCTGTAGAACTTTGGGGAGAATGGGAGGAAGGAGGATAGGGCAGCAGAATGCTGGTCAGAAAGTCTCAAAGGGTCAAAGAGGGAGAGGGGCCTCTGTTCTGAGACCAGGGATCAAATTTCAATAGGGAGCATTACAGGTACCCAAGATACATTTTGTTGTTTTTTGAGTGAAGAAGGGCATGTCAGGTAGTGGAGATGACATAAAGAAATAATAGTGGAACGTGACTGGATTAAGGGTAAAGAAAGACTGTTTGAATCAGAAATCTACCATTTTCAAGATCTGTTGAGTTACTTCCCCTTGCAATATCTTATATTTTCAGAGGGGGATAGTTTGATGGGATCAAAGAAAAATCAGAGGAACCATCAGCTTTATGCCCCTTTTCCTTCACAGGGGAGGAAACTGAGGCCCATAATGGTAAATTAGTGACTTGCCCCCTAATCCCAACCACTTAGTATCAAAGCCTTCACCTACAAATTTGAGTTACTTGTTTTTCAGTCTGTCTTTTAGACCCTGAACTGGGAAGGCATCATTCTGTACTCAGTTCTTTATACAACCTACTCAGATCATTTAATGCTAATAACATGCTTCTTTCCTTGTGGAAGTATGTCTATGATGACATTCAGCAGCACCATCTAATACTGTGATTAAGTAATGCTTTTGAATTACTGTCTCCATTTCCAATAGGGTGTTTGGGAGATGTCAAACCCAATAGAGATCATGAATAATATTCCACATAAGATTAATATGATTGCTATCAAGGGTGCATTCCACAGGGTACCTCTCATTTCTGGTCAATTACACATCCATTCATTCATTCCACAAGATATACCACACATCAAATATGCTGCTCCAAACTCAGTTTATAATTGTTCAGTTCAGTTCAGTTCAGTTGCTCAGTTGTGTCTGACTCTTTGCAACCACATGGACTATAACACGCCAGGCTTTCCTGTCCATCACCAACTCCCAGAGCCTACTCAAACTCATGTCCATTGTGTTGGGGATGCCATCCAAATATCTCATCCTCTGTCGTCCCCTTCTCCTCCCACCTTCAATCTTTCCCAGCATCAGGGTCTTTTCCAATGAGTCAGTTCTTCGCATCAGGTGACCAAAGTATTGGAACTTCAGCTTCAGCCTCAGTCCTTCCAGTAAATATTCAGGGTTGATTTCCTTTAGGATAAATTCATTAAGAAGATTAAAGAAATGAAAGTGGGTAAAGAGCTCAGAGGGATAATTGGAGCATAGGCGCCCAATAAATTCTCTTTAAACTTTGGAAGATCCAGCAATATGTTTATTACTCTGACAAATTATAGCAGTGTTTCCCCAAGTATGGCCAAACTCTCTAGGTCTGGACCTAGAAATATGCATTTTAGTGAACTCCCCAAGTGATGTGGACGTAGGCTTATGTTGGAGAATCACCAACTTACCTGCTAAGAGATGTTGGGTAAATCTGTTTGGTTCACAGCAATTTCCTCATTTGGTTCTCAATAAATTAAGTCCACGTCAAGAAGAGGGGGCACACATCCAGTGTCTTCTAGTCTGTGTCCTTCAACAGCTGGCCACTTGGGGTCACGTGATCTTCAGGAAATGGAAACAGGCAAGCTGATGTGTTTAGACATGGAGTGAGGATTTTCAGAATGAATTTTTCACTTGTCATCTAATTGAGTCACCATTGTGGGGACCCTGGCAGCAACTGTCCCCCTTATTGGGGAAGGACGCCATTGGAAAGCCAAGGAGAGCCATGGCTGCCCTGCCCCTCTGCCCCCCACCTAGAGTTGGTGAGTGGTATCTGAATGTGCCTCCCATCCATGATCACACTGGGGCTTCCCAGATGGCACCAGTGGTAAAGAGCCCACCTGTCAATGCAGGATACATAAGAGACTCAGGTTCGATCCGTGGATCAGAAAGATCCCCTGGAGGAGGGCATGGCCACCCACTCCATTATTCTTGCTTAGAGAATCCCATGGACAGAGGAGCCTGGGGGGCTACAGTCCATAGGGTTGCAGAGAGTCAAACATGAATGAAGCGACTTAACATGCATGATCACACTTGGTTCTTTCCGAAAAGAAAAACAGTGACTTTATGTTATGATGATTTGGCTCTGCCAAAAATCCAGAAACAGCAAACTTCAAGTAACAATAAATAACAGCGTTTAGTAAGATGTACTAAATAACGGTATTTAGTGTGTTGTTACATACAAGAACAGTTCGTGAATGGGGAACTTTCAGACTTAAAAAGGATATGAAGCTCAGGGGCATGACTCTACAGGATGGCTTATAAAGTGACAGTGAGGAAGTTGTTTCACCTTTACAGTCATTGCTTATTACAGTGGAGATTTCCAGGCATCAGGGGATTGGTTAAAAGTGATTATCTTATTCCCTTGCCACAGTGAAGATGCGGTTTAAGGGTAGAAACTTGTAGCTAGTAGATAAATAAGTCCTGGAGATCGAAAGCATAGCATAGTGTTCACACACAATAATATTGTAATATAAATATCAAAATGGCTAAGAGATTAGAACTTAATTAGGCTCAGAATACTTATTCCCAGAAATGATAATTTTGTGTTGTGATAGAGGTGTTAGCTAAATCTACAATGATCATTATATTGTGCTATGTAAATGTATCAAATTAACAGGTAATATGCCTTAAACTTATACAGTGTTATTATGTCAAAAATATTTCAATAAAGAAATAAATTTAATAGACTCACAGACATAGAAAACAAACTTATGGTTACCAAAGAGGAAAGGCGAGGGGAGGGACAAACTAGGAGTTTGGGATTAATAGATACATACCCTCCTCATTTCCGTGCTGGAGAACCATGGCTACACCCAGCCGGCCTGTTATGTAGCACTGAGGTATTGAAGAACTCCCATGGAAGGCCAGAAAGCCACGCTCCTGGTAGGAGCCAGAAGCAACAGAGCCAGGAGTGATGCGCCAATTTGACCAGGATGTTAGTGATGAGACCGTAAGCGGGCTGGTCTTTGAGCATGTGTGAAGCATTGCTGGGGCCTCACAGAAACAGCCAAGGGAGGTGGTGGGGAAGGAGAAGGCCTTGTAGTTCTTTGCTGGAGACAAAGAGCCATTGCAATTTAAGTGTTTATGCCAATTTGGCTCCATTTGTGGGTAAGCCAGGTGAAATCTGGATCATTTTGGATATATCTGTGCATGTTGCTGCACTAGACTGTGAACACATAGAAGGAAAGACTCAGGTCTTGTGTGATTTTTAATCCCAGCATCTGGTGCACAAATTTGGGGCTTAATCAATACTTGCTAAATAGCCTGATGAACTCCATTTATTAATCTATTCATTCATTCATTTATTTAACAAATAATCAGTGAATATAATATTGTCCAGGCACTGTGTTAGAGCTGGGTTAACATTGGTGAATAAACCACATTGTTAGCTGCCCTTGTGAAGCCTGTAATCTAGTGAGGGATGGACAAGCACATAAAATTAATATATAATTGAAAAAATTATGAAAAATGCTATATGTGGAATATAGGGATAAGGATAAAGGGAGAAGGAAGATGCCTGCAGATCGAGTACCAGGAAAACCCTCTTTGAGGATTGATGTTTAAGTCAAGAAGTCTTGAAGGATGGAAACATGGAAGGTGGAAGAGCCTTCTCAGCAGCCATCACAGCATGGGCAAAGACCCTGAGGCAAGAATTAACAGAGTGGCACATGATTTATGGACATGAAGTTGAGCAGACTCCAGGAGATGGTGAAAGACAGGGAAGCCTGGCGTGCTGCAGTTCATGGGATCGCAAAGAGTTAGATATGACTTAGTTACTGAACAACAACAACACCAGATTTATAAGAAACATAACCCATACCCTAGATTGCTGCTCATTGAACAGCCCTACCCTATTTAAGCAACAGAAATCCTGAAATAAGAGTCAAGTCTGTCTGAGACAAACCAAGTTCTGTTGTGAGACCTTGGGATTGCTTTAGTGGGTGCTCCTTTACAAAAGGAGAGTCATCCATTTGGAAAATCCAGGCACTGCAGAGTTTGAGTTTCTAGGAGACGTTAGCATCTCAGGGCTCAACCTAAAAATCTTGTCTTGTAAAGGTTTCTAATTTGTTACGCTTCCCCCCACTCTTGATCATGGAAGATGAAAGCGTGAGTCATGCGATTTAGAATGTGTCAGTGTCACATTTCAGGGCCACGTTCCAAATAGAAAGGAATATTTTTTTTTTCTGAAGATAATGAAAAAGTTCTAGCTCTGCTGTTACTATTTATGTGACCCTGAACCTCTTACCTTAACTTCCCACACCTGGTTGCTTCCTCGCTAAAACTGTCTTTGTGAGCCCTGTGATGTTTATGAGAACTGGTTCAGCTTCGTGCAGAAGGAAAGCATTTCTTGAGCACCTAACAGTCAGTCACTCATTTGACAAAATGCGTTGATTCCCTCTCTGTATGTTTTAAGCACTGAGTGAAACTCTGGAGATATAACAGAGTAAAAGAGGAGCATCCCAGCTGCCAAGAGCTCACGGTCTACCAGGAAAGACAGGCTTAAAACACCAGCAGATGTGAATTTCAGCCCAAAATGTGAGCACTATATATAAAACAGGTAAACATCAAGGATTTACTGTATACCACAAATAATGGAAAAGAATCTAAAGAATTTTTTGAACATATATATATATGTATATATACACACACGCACACACACACACATATATATATTTACTGTTATTTTGTTGCTAAGTCGTGTCTTTTGCAACTCCATGGGCTGTAGCCTGCCAGCCTTCTCTGTCCAGGGGATTTCCCAGGCAAAGATACTGGAGTGGCTTGCCATTTCCTTCTCCAGGAGATCTTCCCTACCCAGGGACTGAGCTCACATCTTCTGCTTGGCAGGCAGATTCTTTAGCACTGAGCAACTAGGGAAGCCCCATATATATAAAATCACTTTGCTATACACTTGAAACTAACACAATATTGCAAATCAACTATACTCCAGTCAAATTATTTTTTAAAAGTGAGGTTGCAAGAAATAACAAAGATATTTATTGTCTGTAAACCAAGTGAAGGTTCATTTCAAACCCCAATAGTGTCTGGTTGGCAGGTAATTCAATCTTGGACATTACCAGGCTCAGTCTCTTGATGTGAGACTTTGCAGAGGACCTTGATTTCATCCCATGAGACTCCTAGCAGAGAACTTATGCTTGGCCCAGATTCCTGACCCCGGGAAATGGTAAGATAATAAATTTGTATTGTTTTAAGCCCTTGGATTAGTGGTGGATTTGCAGCAGTAAAACAAGAATACAGAGGGTCTCTACCCTTCCCTACATCTCTCCTGGTTTCTGTGAATGTCCTAGTGTGTGAGCCTTCACGGTTCCTGCTGTGGTTTCCATGACACCTGAGAAACAACAAGTCTTATTGACCAGCAGCCCAGACATTGTGATCCAATGTCTCTGGTGCACTAGACCTCCTAGTCCTTGTGCCAAGCATCCATCCCCACTGTCCATCCTCGCTCTGGGGGACTCTCTTGTCTCAAAGCTAGACCCTCAAGTCAAGCTCCTCTCTTCCTGTTCTCCTGCTGGGATGATGCCAGAAATGGCTTAGACTTTCATAAGATGCAGGGGAAAAAAAACCCCACCAATTTCTTTCTTTGCTTTAAAATGACATGGAGAATCATCATAGAGCACTGAGCTAGAAGGGTGGGATGGGGGGAGGGAGGTTTAAGAAGGAGGGGATGTATGTATACCTACAGCTGATTCACTTTGTTGTTCAGCAGAAACTAACACAACATTGTAAAGCAATCATGTGCTCAGTTGCTCAGTTGTGGCCAGCTCTTTGTGACCCCATGGACTGTGGCCCACCAGGCTCCTCTGCCCATGGAATTCTCCAGGTAAAAATGCTGGAGTAGGTAGCCATTTCCTTCTCCAGTAAAGCAATTATACTCCAATAATAAAATAAATTCATAATAAAAAACAAACAAAAAATTGACATGGAAGAAGGGGTCCTATAGACAACTTGGAATGAGTGTGAGGGATTGGGGGGAGTTTGGAAAGCAAAGCATGGCTATTTCTCCTGTGTTCTTATCATTCTACAGAAGTGACAATGAAACACCAATGTCTTAATATATTTTCCTACCAAACTAATGATGACATTATACCGTTTCAAGTGCTGTAATAGGAGAAGAACATGGTGCAACAGGAACATATACCAGAGGCTGTTGGCATTTTCTAGCGAGTCTAATGGAAGATTGTTGGGCTGCACCCAGCAGTCTGCAAGCCCTGTACTTAACCAGCTTCAGGATGGAAGAAAGAGCTTGGAGTCAGTGACAGAGACATCAATGGTTTAATGAATGGGGGGATCTTACAAGCAAGTTCCTGGAGCGACACTCCACCATGTGTGGCAGATGGTGGGTGGGACATGGCAGGAGGTTACCAGTTATAGGAGGAATTGACGTCAGATTGGCTCATCCGTTACCAGGGAAACAAGCAGGGGGGCACACCTCTCACCACCCCTTTGATAAGCTATCATGGTCGAGATGTTCTAATCTGAAGATCGGAACAATCACTAGCTGGGGCAGAGGCAAATATATAGGAAGGTCAGTCATGTGAGTAGGATGTAGGTGAAGCAAGCATTGGTCAAACAGGGGATGTACAGAGAGCAAGAGAAGAGCCATCTTAGGGGCCTGATCATACAGAAATTTACTGGTGGAAGTGGAATTTAGTCTGAGAATCAAAGAATGAGGAATTAACCAGGTGAAAGGGTAGTGGGATTAGGAGGGGGGTGGAAGGAGACGATATGTTATTGACTCAAAGCCAAGCAAGACATAGCACAGTTAAAGAATGAAAGAACAGAGCATGTGCTGGAGAGAAAGGGATGAAGCTTGGGGGATAAGTCTGGGTAAATAAGAAAGGATCAGCCAGGAAAAGCCGTACAAACCCAGCTAACAACATTTCTGCATCAGTCAGCTTTTGCTGTTGTGATTCTGCCTAACAAAAACCTCCCAAACAACTTGCACTATAAAAAAAAAAAGCCTTTTGGTTTTGCTAGTGGGTCTCTGGAGAGGCAGTTGTGTTTCTGGGCTTGACTAGAATCAGCTAGGTTTGAATCTAGGTTGGGCAGTGGGTTGACTCCACCTGCTTCCTCATTCTCTTTGGACCAATGGCTAAGTGAGGCATATTTTTTCTCACAGTAGTTGGCAGATAGGCAACAAGGTGAGAGGAAGCATGTAATGTTTCTTAGGGTCTCAGCTGGGAACTGGCACAACGGTAGTTCCATTTAAGTTCCAATGGCCAAGGCTGGTCACCTGGCCAGGGCAGGAAAGGTCACTTTGCCCACAGAGGAAGGGACATACTACAGAGGCCCACAGAAAAGGGCAGGGAGGTGCAATTTCTAATTTAGGGAGGGAACAAAGAAGTGGGAACAGTAGCCCAACTTGTCATCCTAGCGGTAGAAATCCATGCCAGGGTTTCAAGGAGAGCTATGAATAAAACCATCAGATGAGCAAAACGTTATGCTAATGTGAACAGCCACCACTTTCAAGGGTCCTGAGCACGTCCTCCATGGTTCTAGGTCCCGCGTGGTCACCTGAGCCTCAAAGCTGGCCTAACTGTTCTCAGAGAGTCACACAACCTTTAATGAACTGTTACCCCTTCCTTCCGCTGTGATCCTTAATAGGACTAACCCAGGAAGTCTCCTGCATTGCAAATGCATTTTTTACCATCCGAGCCACCAGGGAAGCCCCAACAATACACGAGAGTGGATGTCCAACACGGTCCCCTTCTGCCATCTTCTGTCCCAAACCCCTGGAAATGACCAAAATAATATTACTAAAAGGGAAAACAAATGATCAATGGAAAACAACAAGAGAGGGACATTAGTGGACCGAAAACAATGAGAAATCACTACGAGCAAGTAAACAGGATGTGACTGAAGGAAGGAAAATTGGCAAGAGGCTTGGGACAGGACTGGTTACATACTTTGCAGGGCCCAATGCAAAGTGAAGATGCCAGCCCAGGTTAAGAAATGATTCAGGATTTCAAGATGGCAACACCAGAGAACTGAAACAAGCCCAGAGCCCTTCTAAGTGCACAGCCCATTGAGAAGAAGACAGATTCCATTAAGGTGACTAGTCAGTTGACCTTAAGACAGAGAGAGGATCCTAAGTTATCCAACTGGGCCCAGTGTAATCATGTGAGCCTCATGAGACTCTAAGCAGAGAAACCACCAAGCTAAGCTGCACATAACCTTCTGAAAGATGGAAAGTATGAGATAATAAATCCATATTGTTTAAAAGAAAAAAGAAGAATAAGATTCCTTTTCTTTCCTGGCAAGCGCTCAGCCAATGAAAAACCACAGACACTGCATAGGCCACATGCCCATGAAGCTGGCTGGCTAAGGGCAGCATGTACCATGAGCAGGAGGAGGCCGAGAGCAACAATCATGGGGACTGGTTTGAAATCAGGTTTATAACCAGGACAGGATTTTCAGGTGGTGCCATGGTAAAAAATATGCCTGCCAATGCAAGAGATGCAGGAGATGCGGGTTTGATCCCTGGGTTGGGAAGATCCCCTGGAGGAGGAAATGACAACCTACTACAGTATTCTTGCCAGGATAATCCCATGGACAGAGGAGCCTGGCAGGCTACAGTCTATGGGGTGGTAAAGAGCTGGACACAACTGAGCGATTGAGCACACATTACAACCAGAGCAGTTGGTTAGTTTAGCGTGTATCTTCTGCCAGGCCTGAAACCCTCCACTTGTTCCCATCAGGTGAAGGATTGGTTCTTCTGGCCTGGACTACTGTCACAGTATCCACACATTGGGTGGCTTAGACAACAGAGATGCATTGTCTCCCAACTCTGGAAGCCAGAAATCAGGAACTGTGGTGTCAGCAGGCTGGTTCCTCCTGGAGGCAGTGAGAGAACTCAGTCCCATGCCTCTTCCCTAGCTTCTGGAGGTCTGCTGGCAATCTTTGATGTTCCCTGGCTTGTGCTGATGCATTGCCCCGATCTCTGCCTTCAGCTTCACATGATGTACTGCCCACGTACATGTCTGCGTCCAAAGAACCACTTTTTATAAGACATCACTCATACTGGATTAAGGGGAGGGTCCATCCTTCTCCAGTAGGACCTCATTTTAAATAATTGTATCTGCCATGACCCTATTTCTAAACATCATATTCTGCTCAATATTTCATAATAATCTATAAAAGACTCTGAAAAAGAATATATATAGACACTTAGATAAAACTGAGTCATTGTGCAGTACACATGAAACTAACACAACATAGTGAATCAACTCTAGTTCAATTAAAAAAAATAAAGTCACATTCTAAAGCACTGGGGGTTAGCCAAATGTCCAATGACAAATGAATGGAAAATGAAGATGTAATACATATATACAATAAAATACTACTTAGTCATAATAAGTAACAAAACTGGGTCATTTATAGTGATGTGGATGGACCTAGAGTCTCTCACACAGAGTGAAGTAAGTCAGAAAGAGAAAAAACAAATACTGTATATTAATGCAGACATATGGAATCTAGAAAAATAGTGCAGATATGAACCTATTTGCAGGGCAGGAATAAAGATGCAGATGTAGAGAATGAACATATGGACCCAGGGGGAAGGAGAGGGTGGAATGAATTGGGAGAGTATGATTGATATATACACACTACCGTGTGTAAAATGGTAGTGTAGAAGGGCTTCCTTGGTGGCTCAGCTGGTAAAGAATCTGCCCGCCATGCGGGAGATCTGGGTTCGATCCCTGGGTTGGGAAGATCCCCTGGAGAAGGGAAAGGCTACCCACTCCAGTATTCTGGCCTGGAGAATCCCATGGACTGTACAGTCCATGGGGTCACAAAGAGTCGGACACAACTAAGTGGCTTTCACTTTCACTTCATGGGTAAAATAGATAGCTAGTGGGAAGCTGCTGTATAGTACAGGGGACTCAGCTTAGTGCTCTCTGGTGACCTAGATGGATGGGATGGGGGGTGGGAGGGAGGTCCAAGAGGCAAGGGATAGATGTATACATAGAGCTGATGCACTTCACTGTACGGTAGAAACTAACACAACATTGTAAAGCAATTATACTCTAATGATGAAAAATAAAAGTTTAAAGCACTAAGGGTTGGGAATTCAACATATGAATCTGACCAGAGATACAATTCAACCCACAACAGGGGTGTGGTGGGAGCTTGAGGCCGAGGTGCAGGGTCGTGCCCTGGCACAGACTTCTTCACTCCCAGGACACTGGCAGGCAGGGAAGCCCCCGCCCCACGCCTCACCTGGCTGCTCCTCCCTCGACAACCACAGGCAGCAGATGGCTCTAAACAGACAGTAGCAAACCAGGACCATCAAACACCAGGGGCAAACCAAATGTCAGGGAATGAGAAAGGTGCTCATGAAGAATATCATTTCATTAGACCGCATCACTTATCCGAAACAGATGGACTTTTCATAGTCCCCTGACGGGTCTGAAGTTTTACCGCAATTACCCAACAGGTGCAGCCATCTCTCGCACTACCTTACCTGCTGCAGTCAGGTTACAGAGTTTGGAAACACTGTGGCTTGACTCACTCAAGATCAGAGGTTGTGAACCTCCGCTACACACTGGAGTCCCCTGAGGGGCTTTGAAAATGCTGCCTGGGCCCCACCATTGAATTGGTCTGGGGGTGCAACCTGGACACCGAGACTTTTTTCTTTTGAAAGCTCTCAGGTGATCACAGTGCATAGCGGAGGCTGACAACCGCTGGCTTGGAACGCTCCCAGAACCTAGCCATCTGCGTAGCTGTAATGATGCATATTGATTGCAGATGGCATGGGATAGGTTTGTTGGGGGTTGTCTTTTGTTCGTTGCTTTGGAAAGAAATGCATCAATATCCCTATTCTTTAACTCTGCAGGGCCATGTGCTCTATTTTCTTTAGCCTAACTTCTGTCGGTTGCTAAGGAGCCAAATCTTTGCTGTATGAAGTTCGACTTTGGCTTACACAAGCAGCACCTCAGCTGGAAACCGAGGCAGCACAGTGAATTGTAGTAAAACTGGAATAGAACAGAAACTAGGTTTGCATTCAGTGCAATGTATGATCAGGAGTAATCATGTGGACCATAGCATCTTTTTTTCCCAAGGATGTGGGTTGGTCTTGCCTACTCTATTCAGCAAAAAACATTAGTCAATGGCCACAGTGCATCTCTCCCTCTGCCTCTTGGGTTCTTTTCCTTTCTCTCTCTTGCTCTCTCACTGATTCTCTTTCCATCTTCTCATTTATTCTCATCTTCTTTCTCTTCTCTTACATTCCTTCCCAATTTGTCTCTCTCTTTCCCCTTCTATCCTCAAAACTCTTACTCTCACCTCTTTTCACAGGTTGGGGTAGAGGGAGTGTAGGTTCAATAGCTCAAATGCTCTGACAATCAGGACATTATACGTGCAAACCCTACGATCTTCTGGGACATCTGCTATTGCTTCTTGTAAAAGATGTGAGGAGAAGCCACACAGCCAAGAGAACTAAGTAGGTCTCTCTTTCCCTTAACCCGTGAAGTCTTTCTCTCCCACAGTCTTCTCTTTCCAAATCTGCTATGTCACCCTGTTCGCTGGTCCCAGAAACTACCTAGGGAAGTTGGCCACACAAACCTGGGAAATAATAATAGTGATTGACTAGAGCATGCTTCTTACATGCCAGGCATCCTTCTTAGCACCTCTGACAGATAAGGAGACATACCCAGAGAAAGGGGTAGATTTCAAGCCCAGCCTTTGTGCTCCAGGGTCTTTATATTATGAGCATTTCAGAAGGGGAAGTGAGAAAAAAGATTACAGAGAAGGACAGAGAGACAGAAAGTAAAAAGCAGAAAGACGAAAGACAGAGACATGGGGTTGAAGAGAGACGATCACTGAGATGCAAAGAAGAAGCAGCAGAATGGGAGCATGAAAACCTCAACAGTAACAATCACAGAGCTGAGAGAGAGACCTGGTGAACACACCTTGTATTGGCCATGAATTGAGGAAAAACAATTCCGTGTCTGGGGCCAATTTAGCTGAGAATCTCCAACTGTATGAAGTAAAGTTTGACTCGGGTATGGCTTGAAGAAAATTCTGATGTCAAGGTTCACTGGTTTTGGAAAATGTGTGTTTGTTTCTGGTTCACCTGGTGCCTTTTGAAAAGGGAGAAAAAAATCCCCTTTACTTTTAGTTTCAAGCCAGAAAAAAAAAAAAAAAAAAAAGTAAAACATTGTATTTAAGTTCCATTTAATTCAGCCTTCAGAAAACCAAGGCAAAAAAGAAATCTGATTTTTTTTCAAGTCTCACCATTGGGACTTGCCAATTGAAATCCTCAAAGACCTTGCCAATGCCTGACCTCGTAGTTTCATTAGAAGTAAGTGGAGATAACAAGGCAGGATGGGGCTGCATTTCCTGGATCCGAAGTTCCAAGAGCACTCATCGTAGGGAAGTAGGAATGGATGGAACCCATTAGTGCTTATAATTGGTGGAGGTATTGCATTGCAATTTCCAGGTTAATTCCAGTATCCTCAGCTAATCAATTTTATTTTTTTAATTTCTCAGTGTGGTAGGTGTTAGGATGCTAGACTTATCTTTTGTGGTATGTTGGTGGGACCCTGAATCATTAAGAGGACTTATTTCCCTTCCAAGTGGTCTTGGAACATTGCTATCTGCTCATTCCATGCTGTGGTCACTTGAGTGTAAGATGGAGACCTAATTTAATTCAGTAAAGGTTGCATGTTCTTCAATCGGGGAATGGAAAAGTGAACTGTGGTACATCCAAACAGTAGAATATTATTCAGCATTAAAAAGAAATGACCCATCGAGCCATAAAATGACATGAAGGAACTTTAAATGCTTATGGCTGACTAAGTGAAAGAAGCCAATCTAAAAATGCTACATACTATACAGCATTCTTTAAGTTTTGAGGTGAACCTAAAACTGCTCTAAAAAATAAAGTCTCTACTTTCAAATTGCGGTGCTGGAGAAGACTCTTGAGAGTCCCTTGGATGGCAAGGAGATCAAACCAGGCAATCCTAAAGGAAATTAACCCTGAATATTTATTGGAAGGACTGATGCTGAAGCTGAAGCTCACATACTTTGGCCACCTGATGAGAAGAGCCAACTCACTGGAAAAGACCCTGATGGTGGGAAAGATTGAGGACAGGAGAACAGGACAACAGAGGGTGAGATGGTTGGATGGCATCACGGACTCAATGGGCATGAGTTTGAGCAAACTCCAGGAGATAGTGAAGGACAGGAAAGCTTGGCATGCTGCAGTCCATGGGGTCGCAAAGAGCTGGACATGACTTAGCAACTGTACGATAACACAAACATTTAAAAAATGATTTATATATTAAAGACTTGATAATCTCATTTGTTAGGATGCTATTAAACATGAAAAATTCTCTTTCCTCTTTGGTTTTTTTCCACCTCGTCTGAATTGGGTCCTATTTTTTGCTCAAATTGATTTTTGATAGAACATCTACTATGTGCCAAGTTTCTCTCTTTTACAAAGGAGACTTAGGCTCAGAAAGGCTATCGATATTTCCAAAGTACACAGCACATAACAGAACCAGGATTTTTCAAACACAAGATTTTCCAAATTCTGAGCTTTCCCACTGCTTCTCCATCCTGAGTACCTGCTAGAGCTTTGGCAGTCATTTCCATGCAGCTTTCTGTAGTTTGCTACTTAACTCCTGGGATTGAAAACTCCTCAGTCTCCTGTTCCATATTGCAATTTACAAAGACCATCCCAGAACTGATACGTGGGAGCCACCAGGACCCAGATTTCAACTAACAGAAATTGCTCCACAGGGCAGAGAGCTCCCCAGGGTAGAATGGACTGCCTCAGTAGTATCAACCTCCCCATCATCACAGATATTCAAGCAGACGATAGAAAAACAAGGATTCTTAAATTGGGATTCACAGATGAACTGTGGACCATCTAAAACTGCCAAATTTTGAGTGTAGAGTGCACACATATATGGAGGAGAGTTACACTAGGTTTTCAAAATTTAGTTTGACCCAATAGTTGAGAACTTTTGAGACCAAAGGTGGAGGAGAGAGTGGAATGAAATTATATCCCAAAGTTGATCATCCAAGAGTCTCCCTTTCAGTCATTTTCATGAGTGAAAATGAGTCCTCAGGGATAATATCAAGCCAGGCATCAGCTGAAAGACTTGAGTCACCTGTGCTCCACCATAGGAGTCAGTGCTTTCCTAGGGTCAGGGTGAAAATGAACTGTGAATTGCATAAAGTATAAGGAATCTTCCTGAGGTGATGGAAGTGCTCTAAACGTGTACCATGTATTTCTACTAAAAAAAAAGCTATATTTGAAAGCACTAAAAACTAATATATAGACTTAAAGGATAGACTTGTGGTTGTCAAGAAGAAGAGGTGTGAATGAGGAATGGATTGGGAGTTTGGAGTTAGCAGAGGCAAACTATTATGCATAGAATGGATGAACAATAAGGTCCTACTGTATAGCACAGGGAACAATATTCAATATCCTTTGATAAACCATAGTGGAAATGAATATAAAAATGTATGTATGTGTATAACTGAATCACTTTGCTGTCCAGCATAAATTAACATATTGGAAATCAACTAAACTCCAGTAAAAAAAAAAAAATTAAAAATGAATGTGCATTAGTTTCTTAGAGCTTTTGTAACAAAGTAACAGCAACTTGGTGCCTTAAAATAAGAGAAAGTCACGTTAAACTAATTATACCTACAACAATCCTATTTTCAAGTAAGGTCATATTCTTAGCTACTGCGGGTCAAGATTTCAATATATCTTGTTTGATGTACACAATTCAATATACAGCAAAGTAAAATCATAGTTCTGCTGGCAAATGTATGTAAATTTACAGAGATAGATATATTTTATAATATGTAAGTTAAACTTGGTAAAAAATTAATAAACAGAAGCCTCAATAAAGTAGAATTGGGAAACCAGAAGGGGGAGCTCTCATGCCCTCTGATGATAGCACAGCCCAAACGAAAGAAGAAAGACTCCTTTTCTTTGCTGGCAAGGACTCAGCCAGTGAAAAACCATGGAACCTTTATTTACTGTTACCCACACCCCTACCCCCACTTGGTTTTCTTCTCTATGAAAGCTTCTCCTTCTCTTGTGCCTGGGACTTGCAGTGACTCAATATGGTTGCAGACCCCAAAATTAATGTTCTCTGCTGATTCCGAATAAACCCGTCTTTCATGGAGAAAAAATATCAGCAGTCTATTTGTTTCAGGTCAACATTTTAAATCAAATAATCTTTAAAGAGTGGCAAGGAGATTTTTTCAAACCATTGCTGGGATTCTGAAGTTCATGTAGACAGCACTACATCTTAACACACCATCTGAAAGTTCCAAGTGATATTTAGTGAACCAGCTATTCCATTTCTCATATATAGCTCAGAGACACACTCCTATGAGTTTAGATAGCACAAAATTAGGAACAATCTAAATCTCCTGGTAAATAAGTTGAGATATAGCCGATCGTGGAATACTATGCAACAATGACAAAGAACGAGGTAATTTGACATTTAGTGACCTGGAAAGGAATCTGAGCTAGCTCGTTATGAGGAGAAAAAAGCACACACAGACTGACACAGGAAGCAGACCGTTTGAATAAGGCAAAAAAAGTCAACATCAAAAAAAAGTATACTACATGTTGTCTGAGGAGACAAACACAACAAATAATATTGAGCATTTACTATGTTCCAGGCTCTGTTCCAACAGACTGATACATAATAACTTATTAACTTCTCAGAACTAATTAACTACTATATTGTTATAGCCCATTTAATGAAGAGGAAGCTAGGGCACAAAGAGGTTAAGTTACGTCTCCAAAGATATTACGAGGTGGAGTCAGAATTTGAATCCAGGCTTGTCTGAATGCAAAGGACTCTTTCCACTCGGGACTGTTTTATGTATTCCGGAAGAACGCGCATTAAAATAATGAATGTGCTTGTATTCACTGGGAATATACTACATACCACCTTATAAATTGCTTTTTTTCATTTACAAGTCTATTATGAACACTGCCCCCATTTCATTAAGTATTTCTCTTAAAAATATATTTTGGTTTTATTCCTTAATAACTCTTAGTCGTCATGATAAACCTACCATGTTTGGGGAACTTGCAGGAGAGCTGGAGGTAAAGTTAAAGACCACCTTGCTCGCCTTCCTTGCTTATGAATGTAGCATATTCCCAATGAGTATAAGCACACACACACACACACATATGTGTGTGTGTGCATGTCTGTATGGGTATGTGTACAGAAAAATTTCACACATATAAAAAATTTTCTGAGTAAGACAAGGCAGATTATTACCAGTGATGGCATTGGAATTACTGATATTTTATTCTTGGCATGTTTTTGCATTTTATAATTTTTCTGTTAAGTACAGATTTTACTTTATTAGCTGGGGAAAAATAAGTTTTTGTGAATATGTTCTTCTGATCATTAAGTTAATATGTGTACCTTCTAAGAGAGCTAATATTTTGTAACTATGTAATTGGAATTAAAATAATAGTTGACCAAAAAAAAAAAAAAAACCCAAAAGTCGTGAGCATTCACCTTCAGAAATGAGGTAGAGGAGAATCCATGACTCCAGTTAATAATCAATGGGATTTTAAGTTTTTGACTATTGTAGGAAATAATATGGAGAGATTTGTGTATCATTTACTCAGCTTCCCCTAATAATATTATCTTGGAAATTGTAATAAAATATCATTATCAGGACATTGACATTGGTATAAGACACTGACAAATCCACCTATTTTTATTCATTCATGTGTGTGTATTTGGCTCTATGCACCTTTTAAATTTTATCTATTTATTTTTGGCTGTGTTGGATCTTCGATGCTGTGCACAGGCTTTCTCTAGTTTTGGTGAATGGGGGCTACTCTCTAGTTGTGGTGTGCAGGCTTCTCATTTTGGTGGCTTCTCTGGTTGTGGAGCATGGGCTTTAGGACTTTCAGGCTTCAGTAGTTGTGGCTCATGGGGCTTAGTTGCCCCACAGCACGTGGAATTTTCCTGGATGAAGAATCAAAAGTTCCATACATTCCATATGAATTTTAAAATCATTTTTTACTGTCTGTGAAACACTCTGTTGGAATTTTTATAAGATTTGCATTAAGTCTGTAGATTTGGGGAGGGGGCAGCATGGACACATAAAAAGTATTTTTCTAATCTACAGACATGGGATATCTTTCCCTTTATTTGTATCTTATTCAATTTCTTTCATCAATGTTTTGTCATTTCCAGTGTCAGGTCTTTCACCTCCTTGGCTAAATGTATTCCAGTTCTCTCAGTGCCATAGTTTACTCTTAGCCTGTAGAAATAGAACTGATTTTTTCCATGTTGAATTTATATCCTGCAAATCTAATGAAACCCTTTATTAGTTCTAACAGTTTTTCTGGTGGCATCTTTAGGATTTTCTATACATAAAATCATGTCATCTGCAAACAGAGAAAATTTCACTTCTTCTTTCCTACTTGGGTGCCATTTGTTTCTTCCTCTTGCCTAATTACTTCTGGCTAAGACTTCCAATACTATTAAACAAAAAAAAAGAAGAAGTGTTGAGAGTGATACCTTTGTCTTGTTTCTGGTCTTAGAGGAAAAGGTTTTTCACCATGACAGCATGATGTTAGCTGTGGGTTTGTCGCATTTGGCCTGTATTATGTTGACATTCATTTCATCTATACCTAATCTGCTGAGATTTTTTTTTTTATCATGAGCAGATGTTGAGTTTTGGCAAATGCTTGTTCAGTATCTATTGAAATGAACATATGATTTTTATCCTTCGTTCTGTCAATGTGGTGTATCATGTATATTGATCGTATATGTTGAATCATTCTTACATTCTGGCAATAAACCCCATTTGATGGTACTGTATGACCCTTTAAATGTGCTGTTGACATTTGTTTGCTTGTATTGTGTTGAGGTTTTCTGCATTCATACTCACCAGGAATATTGTCCTGGAGTTTTCTTTTCTTGGAGATCATTATCTGACTTTGATATCAGGGTTCTGTTGACCTCCTAACATGAGCTTAGGAGCAATTCCTTTCCTCTTCAAATATTTGTAAGAGTTTGGAGAGGGTTGACATTAATTAGTCTTTAAACGTTTGGTAGAATTGACCCATGAAGCCATCTGGTCCTGGGCTTTTCTTTGTTAGGACTTTTTTGATTACTGATTTAATCTCCTTATTTCTTCATGTTTAAGGCTTGGTAGTTTACATGTTTTTAGGAATTCATCCATTTCTTCCAGGTTGTCCAATTTGTTGGTATGTAATTGTTCACAGTAGTCTCTTACGATCCTTTGTGTTTCTGTGGCATCAATTGTAATATATCCTCTCTCATTTCTATTTATTTTAATCTCTCTTTGTCTTAGTCTTGCCAAAGATTTCTCAGTTTCATTTATCTTTACAAAAACTCAACTCTTAGTATCATTGACCTTCTATTGTTTTTCTAGTCTCTATTTACACTTACCCGATATAACTATGTGTTCAATGATCATGAAGCTAACTAGGCCGTGGCCAGTTAGTACGTATAAGCTTACTGCTGAGTCAAACAGTATACATGGATTATCTTTTCTCGTAATGTAACTTTATATTTTCTTGGAGTTGACAATTGCTCCAGTTTTTCATTTGCTTAGCTTTCACATTCCACAGAACTCTAGAAATCATTTTAACACTGTCTTCCTCGCAGGCAAGTGAAACATTTATATTCATCTCTCTCAAGTTCCTCTGTTTTCCTGTTCTAATCTGTTGTGGCTCTTCGCTGGGCCTACTTCCCAATGTCATCTGGAGACATCCCCTCAGAACCATTCTTAAAATTACCTCTGCTTCTGCTTTCTGCTGGATCCCTCCCCTAGAAATCTTATTTTTCTGTCTTTTGGCTACTTCTTTTTAGAGGAACACTTTGTCCAATAGCTTTCCGAGAACTTACAAATACTAAGAAAAAAAAAAAGCTATTTGGTCACTCGTTTGAATAGCATAGAATTCTTATTCAGAAATCATTATTAGTCAGAAAATTGAAATCATTGCTCTATTGTCTCCTAGTTTCCAACATCATTGCTAAGAAAACTAACACCATACTCATTTCCAATTCTTTTTATATTGTCTCCTTTTTGTCTCTTTTGAAGCATTTCAGTTTTTCTTTATTCCCCTTGTTTTAAAATTAAATAATGATGTGTCTTAGTTTTATTATTATTACTGTTTTGTTTGTTCTGGTCATTGGGTTAGAAAGAGAGTGTTTTTCAAAGCTGGAAAATATTTCTTGTTTTTTTCCTTTAATAGGTTTTCCTTTCTCTGTAATTCCTGTTCTATTTTTTTTAAAACTCTCTTTAGTAAACTATTGAATCTCTTGGATTGATGCTCAAATTTAAAGTATGTATATATGTGTTTCCATGTTTTTATCTTTTGGTACTACTTCCTCTGAGATGTCTTTGATTTTATCTTTCAACTCTTATGTTTATTTTGTTCTTTTAAAAGTTTGGTTATGATATTTTAACTTAAAAGATCTCCTTCATATATCTGATACTTTATCTATGATTTCCTGTTTCATGGATATTTCATGAATTATAAAGTAAAATTAGCTATGATGATAGCTGATATCAGTTGAACTATGGAATATTGTAAGAACTTTGTGAAATTAGCTCCTTTAATCCCCATAACCATGGACTGAGGTGAGGGCATGGTTCTCTAAAACAAAAGCAAGGCATTGATAATAGAAGAAAAGGAAAGGAATGTGGAATGCCAAAAAAGGACAGAGAGCCATGACAGAAGGATTCGAAGTAATATATACCTACCAGGAGAAGGGGACGCCAGAGGATGAGACGGTTGGATGGCATCACCAACTCAATGAACATGAGTTTGAACAAACTCTGAGAGATAGTGAAGGACAGGGAAGACTGGTGCGCCAAGGTCCATGGGGTTACAATGAATTTCAACAAGACTTATCAACTGAACAGCAACAACCAGGGCCCAGGCACTGTTGTAGGCCCAGGGGCTGGGACCTTGGAGAGGACCATAAGCCACCATTCCTGCTCTATTCACATCCTTTAGTATAGTTGAAAGCTAATGGCATTTGCCACTTGTCAGCCCCTGATGAATTCCTCCCCCAGTGCCTTGAAGCAGCCAGGAGCTCTGCAGGAAAGGCCTCCTGGAACAGGAGGAGGAAAGGGAGGGGACCTCGGAGTTGCTCCTTCTTTGTGAAAAACTTTGATGGGAAAATTGTCAGCTGTACTCCCACTCTCTCTGAAAGTCAGTGTGATGCTGCATCCATCTTAATCACCATCGGAGAGAGCAGGCATTTTAATAAGCAGCATTATTCATGAAAACTGTGTTCTCCTTTCCCACTTCCTTCCAAAATAAGATAGACGTGAACTTGGAATGAACTCCTCATTTGTCTCCTTCTTGCTTCTTCTTTATATTGAAACCTGTTACCTTCCCACCATGGTCTCCATCCTCTGGACATCTTTGGGGAATAAGTGAGGAGCAGCTGTCCACCTGGGGGCGGGGGTAGGGGTGGGGAGGGAGAGTGTGGCTGGAGGTGTCTGGGTACCTAGAGTGTAGGGACCTGTCACTACAAATTGAGAGGCCAAAGAGATGGGATCCCTGCTGTGGTGAACCTAGAAGTCATTCACTGAACCAACGACTTATTTAAAAAGTATTAATTGGTCACTTAATGTGTGTTTTGCTGAGAACACAATGAATCAGATATGATTTCTATCTCTGGCATGCATACCTGCTAAGTTGCTTCAGTAATGCCTGACTATTCATGACCCTGTGAATTGCAGTCCGCCAGTCTCCTCTGTCAAAGAGATTCTCTAGGCAAGAATACTGGAGTGGGTTGCCATGCCCTTCCCCAGGGGATCTTCCCAACCTAGGGACTGAACCCACGTCTCTTATGTCTCCTGCAATGGCAGGCAGGTTCTTTACCACTAGTGCCACCTGGGAAGCCTTCTATCTCCAGAGGAACTATCAATTCACTCAAGAAATAATTTTGAGCTGTGGAACAGACCCCAGACAAGATTCTTAGTGTGCATATGCCTTATGCCTTGTAATTCATTGCATTATAGGGACACCTACATATTTAAGGTATTGTACTAGACACTGGGCTTACAGAAACACAGAAAGTCCAAGCCTTTGTTCTAATCAAGGTCTAGAAGAGAAGGTTAGGAAAAGAAAAGAAATCTATAAAACATATTATATATTGTGGAGGATGACACAGGTAACAGCTCTCAACTTCTCCCTTCTAGAGACTTCTCTGTGTGTTTCAGAGGCACTAATCCCACTCTGTGCTCAGAGATGAGCACATGAACAGAGGCTGGCCAAGTAGAGCATTGCACCTTCCTGTACATAGTGATTGTTTCAGAGATGGAACAGGACTCAGACTGAATAATGCAACACTTTGTGGGGACACTGCTGGGACCATTGGAGTAAGGCACGTGTTTATATTAGGGTTTCTCAGTGTGTACCTTGCTACCATATGGAGAGAGAGTTGTTGTTGTTGAGTCTCTCCGTCATGTCCAACTCTTTGAGACCCCATGGACTGCAACACACCAGCCTTCCCTGTCCTTCACTATCTTCTGGAGTTTGCTCAAACTCATGTCCATTGAGTCAGTGATGCCATCAAACCATCTCATCCTCTGTCGTCCCTTTCGCCTCTTGCCCTCAATCTTTCCCAGCACCAGGGTCTTTTCCAGTGAGTCTGTTCTATACATCAGGTGGCCAAAGTATTGGGTTTCAGCTTCAGCATCAGTCCTTCCAATGAATATTCAGAAGATAGCCTGCCTAAGAGTAAAACCAATGAGGAGCAAAATAGAGCAGAGATGAAAAGAGATCAAACCCTTTTGACACTGAGTGCCTGGAACCAGTCATATCTAAAGTAGTCATACAAGAGTAATCCCTAAACTCTTGGGGATTTTAGGGAGGCCTCAATTGTTGTGCTTCACTTAATTGTCCACTGCAGATACTTTTTTTTTTTTTTACAAATTGAAGATTTATGCAAATCCTACATGGAGCAAGTCTATCATCATCATTTTTCTGACAACATTTGCTCATTTTATGTTTCTGTGCCACATTTTGGTAATTCTCACAATATTTAAAATTTTTCCATATTTTATTTATTATGATGATCAGTGATCATATGTTATCAGTGATCTTGGACTTTACTACTTTGGCTCACTGAAGGCTCAGATGACAGCATATTTTTTAGCAATATAGTATTTTTAAAAGATAATTATTTCTTTATTTGGCTGGGCCAGGTCTTAGTTTTGGCATGCAAGATCTTCAGCTGCAGCATGTGGGATCTAGTTCCCTGACCAGGAATGGAACCTTTGCATTGGGAGCACGTGAAGTCTCGGCCACTGGACCACCAGGGAAGTCCCCAGTAGTGAAGTATTTTTAAATTAAGGTATACATATTTCTTTCTAAGACATAATGCTATTGCATACACAATTGACTACAGTGAATGTAAACATAACATTTATATGCACTGGGAAACAAAAAAATTTGTGTGACTTGCTTTATTGTGATACTTTACTGTTGTTGTTCAGTAACTAAGTTGTGTCTGTCTCTGCAACTCCATGGACTGCAGCACACTAGGCTTCCCTATCCTTCACTATCTCCCAAAGTTTGTCTGTTGAGAAGGTGATGCTATCCAACCATCTCATCCTGTCATCCCCTTCTCCTGACTTCAGTCTTTCCCAGCATCAGGGTCTTTTCCAATGAGTTGGCCCTTTGCATCAGCTGGCCAAAGTATTGGAGCTTTAGCTTCAGCATCGGTCCTTCCAAAGAATATTCAAGTCTGATTTCCTTTAGGATTGACTGGTTTGATCTCCTTGCAGTCCAAGGGACTCCCAAGAGTCTTCTCCAGCACCACAGTTTGAAAACATCAGTTCTTGGGTGCTCAGCCTTCTTTATGGTTCAACTCTCACATCTGTACATGACTACTAGAAAAATCACAGTTTTTGCTATACAGATCTTTGCTGGCAAAGTGATGTCTTTGCTATTTAATACGCTGCTTAGGTTTGTCATAACTTTTCTTACACAGAGCAATAGTCTTTTAAATTTTGTGGCTGCGGTCACCATCCTCAGTGATTTTGGACCCCAACAAAATAAAATCAATCACTGTTTCTACTTTTTACCCATCTATTTGCCATGAAGTGATGGGACTGGATGTCATGGTCTTAGTTTTTTGAATGCCAAGTCTTAGGCTAGATTTTAGTCTCCTCATTCACTCTCATCAAGAGGCTTAGTTCCTCTTCACTTTCTGCCATTAGAGTGTTATCATCTGCATATCTGAGGTTGTTGATATTTCTCCTGGCAATCTTGACTCCAGCTTGTGATTCATCCAGCCTGGCATTTCAAAAAATGTACTCTGCATATAAGTTAAATAAGCAGGGTGACAATATACAGCCTTGGCATGCTCCTTTCCCAATTTTGAACCAGCCCATTGTTCCATGTCAGGTGCTAACTGTTGCTTCTTGACCTGCATACAGGTTTCTCAGGAGGCAGATAAGGTGGTCTGGTATTCCCATCTCTTGAAGAATTTTCCACAGTTTCTTGTGATCCACACAGTCAAAGGCTTTAGCATAGTCAATGAAGCAGAAGAAGATGTTTTCTTGGAATTCCCTTGCTTTTTGGTGATTCAGCGGATGTTGGCAATTTGATCTCTGGTTCCTCTGCCTTTTCTAAATCCAGCTTGTACATGTGGAAGTTCTCAGTTCATGTACTGTTGAACCTAGGTGAAAGGATTTTGTTCATTACTTTGCTAGCATGTTAAATCACTGCAATTATACAGTAGTTTGAGCATTCTTTGGCACTGTCTTTGGGACTGGAATGAAAACTGACCTTTTTCAGTCCTGTGGCCACTGCTGAGTTTTCCAAATTTGCTGGCATATTGAATGTAGCACTTTAACAGCATCATTGCTTTCCTGTGATGTTTGCTTTATTGCAGTGGTCTAGAACTGAATCCTCAGTATCTCCCAGGGATGACTTGACATGGATCATTAAATCTCTCCTTTGATCTAAGCCAGTTTGAGCTCTGTTCCTAACTAATATAGAATCTGATACATATTAATATTTCCCAACCCTTCAGCCTTTGTAGAATCAAACAGGGCCACGTGTCAGGTGTCTCCAATTCCTAAAATGAGATTTTATTTTTTATACAGAAAAAAGTAAGAAAAATGAGATCCAGAGAAGTTAATTATTTTCCTAAGATCACACGATCACCACTCTGCCACATGGCAGAGTTGAGATTTGGATTTAAGTTAGTCTGATTCCAAAGAAAAAGCTCTTCATCATCATGATGGTGGCCCCATATAACTTACATTCAGAAAATGTACTCTTGAATCCTAGGGGGGTGGGATGGGGGAAATGGTAGGAGGCTCAAGAGGCAAGAGATATACATATATTTATGACTGATTCTAGTTGTTGTATGGCAGAAATCAGCACAACATTGTAAAGCAATTATCCCCCAATTAAATATAAAAAATAAATAAAATGTACTCTTAACTATCAATCACCAGAATTTTAAGGGGGTTTCTCAGTGGCTCAGTCAGTAAAGAATCCACCTTCAGTGTAGGAGATACAGGAGACCCGGGTTCAATCCTTGGGTTGGGAAGATCTTCTGGAGAAGGAAATGGAAACCCACTCCAGTATTCTTGCCTGGGAAATCCCATGGTCAGAGGGGCCTGGTGGGCTACCATCCATGGGGTCTCAAAGAGTTGGACATGACTTAATAGAAATTGTGCATGCGTGCATATATTATTTACTAATCACAAAATATCTATGAATTGGATACTTTTATGCTCACTTTACAAATGAGAAAACTAAGGTTCAAAGAGTTAACTTGGCCAAGATCACTTACCATTAAGAGGCAAGTCATGGCTTGGAACTGAAACTGCTCTTGTTCCAAAGGTCCCTTCATGTTCTTTCCAGAAAATCAGTTTCCCAAACTTATTCAGTGGCATCTACAGGGGATCTGATTTTATCTCCAAGAATGCCTTCACTGTGGTGCACAGCTACAGTCCATCTTGCTGCTGCTCCATAACTCTTCACTCTGCACGCTTTCCAATACCCAAGGGAAGAGAAAGTACTGAGCTCTTTGGGTAAAAATGGCATTTTAAAAAATGCTCCTGGAGAACAAGATGGTGGAGGAGTGGGTGGATGTGAAGTACATCTCTTTCCACGGATGCATGCAGAACACCAGCTGAGAGCAGACAGGAGTAACTGACCAGTGGAAAAGAATATATAGAACCATGCAAAACTCAAGATCAAGCCCTGAGCCCTTGGAGTGAGAGCACTGACTCCGAAACCCAGACTACCAGATAACTAACCCTAGGGATTATCAAATAGTGAGAACTCCCACAAAGGAAACCACTTGAATATAAGACTTGGCATCACCCATCCACCAGTAGCACCCTGTGCAGGAGGCCTCATCCAAACAAGAAACAAAACAAAACTACAAAGCTAATCATCAGCAGACAGGATTACCACCTCACTCAGCCTTGCCCATCAGAGGAAAAACAAACAAACAAAAAACTGAGCACAAATCTCACCCTATACAAAGCTTACACAAACCACTGCACCAAACTTAGGAGGGCAGAAACCAAAAGGAAGAAAGAATTCAACCTTAAAGCCTGGGAAAAGGAGACCTCAAACACAGTAAGTTCAAAAAAAAAATAATGAAAAGGCAGAGAAATACTGCACAAATGAAGGAACAAACTAGAAACACAGAAGTCTAAATAAATGAAGAGGAAATAGGCAAACTACCTGAAAAAGAATTCAGAATAATGAGAGTAAAGATGATAAAAAAACATGGAAAACAGAATGGAGAAAAGGCAAGAATCAATTAACAAAGACGTAGAAGAATTAAAGAGTAAACATACAGAGACAAACAAAACAATTACTCAAATTAAAAATACTCTAGAAGGAATAAGTAGCAGAATATATGAGGCAGAAGAACAAATCAGTAAACTGGAAGATACTGCTACTGCTAAGTCGCTTCAGTCGTGTCTGATTCTGTGCAACCCCATAGACGGCAGCCCACCAGGCTCCCCCATCCCTGGGATTCTCCAGGCAAGAACACTGGAGTGGGTTGCCATTTCCTTCTCCCATGCATGAAAGTGAAAAGTAAACTGGAAGATAAAATGGTAGAAATAACTTCTGAGGAGCAGAATAAAGTAAAAAGAATGAAAAGAACTGAGGATATTCTCAGAGACCTCTGGGACAATATAAATTTACCAACATTTGAATTATAGAGGTCCCAGAAGAAGGAAAGAAAAAGAAAAATGAGAAAATTTTTGAAGAGAGTATAGTTGAAAATTTCCCCAACATGGAAAAGGAAATAGTCAATCAAGTCCAAGAGGTGCAGAGTCCCATACAGAATAAACCCATGGAGAAACAAGCCAAGACACATATTAATCAAACTAACAAAGGTTAAACACAAAGAAAGAATATTAAAAGCAGCAAGGGAAAAGCAACAAGTAAGATACAAGGGAAACCCCATACATTTAACAGCTGATCTTTCAGCAGAAACTCTGCAGGCCAGAAGGAAATGGCAGGATATATTTAAAATAATTAAAGGGAAATATCTACCAAGATTACTGTACCCAGCAAGGATCTTGTTCAAAATAAAGAGAAATAAAAAGCTTTTCAGACAAGCAAAAGTTAAGAGAATTCAGTACCACCAAACCAGCTTTACAATAAATGTTAAAGGGACTTTATATAGTCAAGAAATACATAAGAAGTAAACAATCTACAAAATCAACCCCCAAACAATTAAGAATATGGCACTAGGAACACATATATCAATAATTACTTTAAATGTAAATGGATTAAATGCTCCAACCAAAAGACAGACTGGCTGAATGGATACAAAAACAAGACCAACATATATGCTGTCTACAAGAAACCCACTTCAGACCTAAAGACACATATAGACTGAAAGTGAGAGGATGGAAAAATATATTCCATGCAAATTGGAAGCAGAAGAAAGCTGGAGTAGCAATTCTCATATCAGACAAAATAGACCTTAAAGTAAAGAAGATTACAAGAGATAAGGAAGGACACTACATAATGATCAAGGGATCAATCCAAGAGGAAGACATAACAATTGTAAATATCTATGCACCAAATATAGGAGCACCTCAATACATAAGACAACACTAACAGACATAAAAGGAGAAATTGACAGTAACACAATAATAGTAGGAGACTTTTACACCCCACTCACACCAGTGGACAGATCATCAAAACAGAAAACAAATAAGGAAGCACAAGTCTTAAATGATACATTAGATGAGATGGATCTCATCGATATCTTCAGGACATTCCATCCAAATGCAGAAGAATATACCTTCTTTCAAGTGCACATGGAACATTCTCCAGGATAGACCATATCTTGGGTCACAAATCAAACCTCAGTAAATTTAAGAAAATTGAAATCGTATGAAGCATCTTTTCTGACCACAACGCTATGAGACTAGATATCAATTACAAGAAAAAAACTGTAAAAAACACAAACACATGGAGATTAAACAATACGTTTTTAAACAATGAACAGGTTACTGAAGAAATTAAAAGGGAAATCAAAAAATTTCTAGAAACGAATGACAATGAAAATACAACAACTCAGAACCTATGAGATGCAGCAAAAGCAATTCTAAGAGGGAAGTTTATAGCAATACAATCCTATCTCAAGAAATAAGAAAAACATCAAATAGATAATTTCTAACTTTACACCTAAAACAACTGAAAAAAGAAGAACAAAAAACTCCAAAATTAGCAGAAGGAAAGAAGTCATTAAGATCAGAGCAGAAATGAATGAAAAAGAATGAAAGAAGCAATAGTAAAGATTAATAAAACTAAAAGCTGGTTCTTTGAGAAGATAAACAAAACTGACAAACCTTTAGCCATGACTCATCAAGAAAAAAAGAGAGAAGAACCAAATAAACAAAATTAGAAATGAAAAAAGAGAGGTTACAACAGACAATGCAGAAATACAAAGGATTATAAGAGACTATTATGAACAATTATATGGCAATAAAATGGATAACCTGGAAGAAATGGACAGATTCTTAGAAAAGTTCAATCTTCCAAGACTTAACCAGGAAGAAATAGGAATTATGAACAACCCAATTACAAGCACTGAAATTGAAGCTGTGATCAAAAATCTCCCCCAAAACCAAAGCCCAGGACCTGATGGCTTCACAGGAGAATTCTATCAAACATTTAGAGAAGAGCTAATACCTATCCTTCTAAAATTCTTCCAAAAAATTTCAGAGGAAGAGACACTTCCAAACTCATTCTATGAGGCCACCATCACCCTGATACCAAAACCAGACAAAATCAACACAAAAAAAGAAAACTACAGGCCAATATCATTGGCGAACATAGATGTCAAAATCCTCAACAAAATTTTGGCAAACAGAATTCAACAACACATTAAAAAACTCATACACCATGATCAAGTTGGGCTTATTCCAGGGATGCAAGGATTCTTCAATATATGCAAATCAGTCAATGTGATACACCGTATTAACAAATTGAAAGATAAAAACCATATGATTGTCTCAACAGATGCAGAAAAAGCCTTTGACAAAATTAAGCACCCATTTATGATTAAAACTCTTCAAAAAAATGGGCATGGAAGTAACCTACTTCAACATCAGTCAGTTGCTCAGTCGTGTTTGACTCTTTGCCACCACATGGACTGCAGCACACCAGGCTTCTCTGTCCATCATCAACCCTTAGAGCTTACTCAGACTCATGTCCAGAGAGTCGGTGATGCCGTCCAACCATCTCATCCTCTATCGCCCCCTTTGCTTCCTGCCTTCAATCTTTCCCAGCATCAGAGTCCCTTCCAATGAGCCAGTTCTTCACATCAGGTGGCCAAAGTATTGGAGTTTCAGCTTCAGCGTCAGTCCTTCCAATGAACACCCAGGACTGATCTCCTTTAGGATGGACTGGTTGGATCTCCTTGCTGTCCAAGGGACTCTCAAGAGTCTTCTCCAACACCACAGTTCAAAAGCATCAATTCTTCAGCACTCAGCTTTCTTTATAGTCATCCATACATGACTACTGGAAGAACTATAGCTTTAACTAGATGGACCTTTGTTGGCAGAGTAATGTCTCTGCTTTTTAATATGTTGTCTAGGTTTGTCATAGCTTTTCTTCTGAGGAGCAGGCGTCTTTTAACTTCATGGCTTCAGTCACCATTTGCAGTGATTTTGGAGGCCAAGAAAATAAAGTCTCTCACTGTTTCCATTGTTTCCCCATCTATTTGCCATGAACTGATGGGACTGGATGCCATGATCTTAGTTTTCTGAATGTTGAACTTTAAGCCAACTTTTTCACTCTCCTCTTTCACTTTCATCAAGAGGCTCTTTAGTTCTTTGCTTTCTGCCATAACAGTGGTATCATCTGCATATCTGAGGTTATTGATATTTCTCCCAGCAATCTTGATTCCAGCTTGTGCTTCATCCAGCCCAGCGTTTCTCATGATGTACTCTGCATATAAGTTAAATAAACAGGGTGACAATATATAAACTTGTATGTAGAGGAAAGTACTCCTTTCCTGATTTGGAACCAGTCTGTAGTTCCATGTCCAGTTCTAACTGTTGCTTCTTGACTTGCATACAGGTTTCTCAGGATGCAGGTCAGGTGGTCTGGTATTCTCATCTCTTGAAGAATTTTCCACAGTTTGTTGTGATCCACACAGTCAAAGGCTTTGGCGTAGTCAATAAAGCAGAGGTAGACGTTTTTCTGGAACTCTCTTGCTTTTTTGATGATCCAGCAGATGTTGGCAATTTGATCTCTGGTTCCTCTGCCTTTTCTAATTCCAGTTTGAACATCTGGAAGTTCACAGTTCACATACTGTTGAAGCCTGGCTTGGAGAATATTGAGCATTACTTTGTTAGCGTGTGAGATGAGTGCAATTGTGCGGTAGTGTGAGCATTCTTTGGCATTGCCTTTCTTTGGGATTGGAATGAAAACAGACCTTTTCCCATCCTGTGGCCACTGCTGAGCTTTCCAAATTTGCTGGCATTTTGAGTGCAGCACTTGCACAGCATCATCTTTTAGGATTTGAAATAGCTCAACTGAAATTCCATCACCTCCACTAGCTTTGTTCATAGTGATGCTTCCTAAGGGCAACTTGACTTTGTATTCCAGGATGTCTGGCTCTAGGTAAGTGATCACACCATTGTGGTTATCTGGGTAGTAACATAGTAAAGGCCTTATATGATAAGCCTACAGCAAATATTATCAATGGTGAAAAATTAAAAGCATTCCTCCTAAAATCAGGAAGAAGAGAAGGGTGTCCACTTTCACCACTATTATTCAACATAGTTTTGGAAGTCCTAGCTACAGCAATCAGAGAAGAAAAAGCAATAAAAGGAATCCAGATTGGAAAAGAAGTAAATCTTTCACTGTTTACAGATGACTTGATCCTATGCATAGAAAACCATAAAGATATTATCAGAATATTACTAGAGCTAATCAGTGAGTTTAGCAAAGTCACAGGATATAAAATCAATACACAGAAATCACTTGCATTTCTATACACTAACAATGAAAAATCAGAAAGAGAAATTAAGAAATCAATCCCATTCACCATTGCAACAAAAAGAATTAAATATCTAGGAATTAACTTACCTAAGGAGACAAAAGAACTGTACACAGAAAATTATAAGATACTGATGAAAGAAATCAAAGGTGACATAAACAGATGGAGAGATATTCTATGTTCCTGGGTTGCAAGAATCAATAGAGTAAAAACGACTATACTACCAAACACATTCTACAGAATCAATGCGTTCCCTATCAAATTATCAATGACATTTTTCACAGAACTACAACAAAAAATTTCACAATTCGTATGGAAACACAAAAGACCCCGAATAGCCAAAGCAGTCTTGAGAAAGAAGAATGGAACTGGAGGAAACAACTTTCCTGACTTCAGATTATACTTCAAAGCTACAGTCATCAAGATAGTATGGTACTGGCACAAAAACAGAAATATAGACAAATGGAACAAGATAGAAAGCCCAGAAATAAACCCATGCACCTATGGGTACCTTATTTTTGACAAAGGAGGCAAGAATATACAATGGGGAAAAGACAGCCTCTTCAATAAATGGTGCTGGGAAAACTGGACAGCTACATGGAATAGAATGAAATTAGAACACTTCCAAATGCCATACACAAAAATAAACTCGAAATGGATTAAAGTCCTAAATGTAACACCAGAAACTATAAAACTCTTAGAGGAAAACATAGGCAGAACACTTGATGACATAAATCAAAGCAAGATCCTCTATGACCCACCTCCTAGAGTAAAGGAAATAAAAACAAAAGTAAACAAGTGGGGCCTGGTTAAACTTAAAAGCTTTTGCACAGCAAAAGAAACTCTAAGCAAGGTGAAAAGACAACTCTCAGAATGGGAGAAAATAACAGCAAATGAAACATCTGACAAAGGATTAATTTCCAAAATATACAAGCAGCTCATACAACTCAATAACAGAAAAACAACCCAATCAAAAAGTGGGAAAAAGACCTAAACAGACATTTCTCCAAAGAAAACACACAGATGGCTAACAAACACATGAAAAGATGCTCACAATCACTCATTATTAGAGAACTGCAAATCAAAACCACAATGAGCTATGACCTCACACCAGTCAGAATGGCCATCATCAAAATGTCTATAAACAATAAATGCTGGAGAGGATGTGGATAAAAGGGAACACTCTTGCACTGTTGATGGGAATGTAAATTGACACAGCCACTATGGAAGACGGTATGGAGATTCCTTAAAAAACTAGCAATAAAACCACCATATGACCCAGCAATCCCACCCCTAGCCATATGATCTGAGGAAACCAAAACTGAAAAAGACACGTGTATTCCATTGTTCATTGCAGCTTTATTTGCAATAGCTAGAACATGGAAGCAACCTAGATGTCCATCGACAGATGAATGGATAAAGAAGTTGTGGTACATACACACAATGGAATATTACTCAGCCATAAAGGAATGCATATGAGTCAGTTCTAATGAGGTGGGTGAATCTAAAGCCTGTTATACAGAGTGAAGTAAGTCAGAAAGAGAAAGATAAATATTGTATACTAACGCATATATATGGAATCTAGAAAAATGGTACTGAAGAATTTATTTGCAGGGCAGCAATGGAGAAACAGACATAGAGAATAGACTTGTGGACATGGGGAGAGGGGAGGAGAGGGTGAGATGTTTGGAGAGAGTAAGATGAAAACTTACATTACTATATGTAAAATAGATAGCCAATGGGAATTTGCTGTATGTCTCAGGAAACTCAAACAGGGACTCTATCAACCTAGAGGGGTGGGATGGGGAGGGAGATTGGAGGGAGGTTCAAAAGGGAGGGGATATATGTATAAATATAGCTGATTCATGTTGAGGTTTGACAGAAAACAACAAAATCTGTAAAGCAATTATTAAATTCAATAAATAAATAAATTAAATTAAATTTATTTAATTTCAATTAAAAATAAATAAATTAAATTATATTATTTAATTAAAAAATAAGTAAATTCTAAAAAATGCTCTTTCTACCTCTGCCTTCAATGGTCATGGAAATACCACTGTATAGTTTACTTATAATCTGATTTTCTTCTCTCTTATTAATTTTTTTATTTTTAATTGGAGGATAATTGCCTTATAATGTTATGTTGGTTTCTGCCTACAATAACATGAATCAACCATAAGTATGTTATATATATGGTAGAATATATATATATATGAGAATACTTTCTCAATTCATCCCACCCTCTTCTTCCCCTGCTCTGTCCACCAGTCTATTTTCTACATCTGCCTCTCTATTCCTGGTCTGCAAATATTAATAGGTTCATCAGTACCACTTTTCTAGATCCCATATATATGTGTTAATATATGATATTTGTTTTTCTCTTTCTAACCTACTTCACTCTGTATAAAATCTTATTTTTTAAATAGCACACATGCTAAAACTCAAATAGTACAAAAGTATTTACAATGAAAACTAGGTCTCTCTCCCACCTACAATCCTAGCCCCAACGGTAACAGAGGCAGCTACCACCAATGATTCACGTGGTTATTCTAAAGATGATCTGTGCATACACAAACACTCATAGCCCTTAAGTTCCATGCATTTTGGGCCATCGTTCTTAACCAGGAGTGCTTTAGCATTGCTTTCCCCAGGGAACATCTAGTAATGTCTGGAGATATTATACAGAGTGAAGTATGTCGAAAGAGAAACACCAATACGGTATATTAACACATATATATGGAATTTAGAAAGACAATAACAGTGACCCTATATGCAAGACAGCAAAAGAGACACAGATGTAAAGAACAGACTTTTGCACTATGTGGGAGAAGGCGAGGGTGGGACGGTATGAGAGAATAACATTGTAACATGTATATTACCATATGTAAAATAGATGACCAGTGCAAGTTTGATGCATGAAGCAGGGCACTCAAAGCTGGTGCATTGGGACAACCCAGAGGGATGGGGTGGGGAGGGAGGTGGGAGAGGGGTTCAGTATGGTGGGACACATGTATGCCCATGGCTGATTCATGTTGATGTATGGCAAAAACCACAATATCACAAAGTTATTAGCCACCAATTAAAATTAATTACTTTTTAAAAATGTTATTTATTTATTTATATATTTGGCTACACTGGGTCTTTGTTGCTGTACATGGGCTTTCTCTAGTTGCCATGAGCAGGGGCTATTCTCTAATGATGGTGTATGGAATTCTCCTTGCAGTGGCTTCTCTGGTTGCACAGCACAGGTTCTAGGGCACATGTGCTCAGTAGCTGGAGCTTTCAGGCTCTAGAGCACAGGCTCAGTAGTTGTGGAGCATGGGCTTAGTTGCTCTGCAGCTCATGTGGGATCTTCCCAGACCAGGGATCAAACTCATGTCCTTTGCATTGCAAGGCAGATTTTTAACCATTAGACCACCAGGGAAGTCCTGGAGACATTTCTTATTGTCATGGCTTGAGAGTGGTAGGGATTGCCTCTGGCATCTGGTTGGTAGATGCTGCAGATCATCCGGCAATGCACAGGACAGCCCCTCCACAACAGAGAATTATCTGGTCCAAATTGTCAATAGTGCTGAAGTTGAAAATCTCTCCTCTAAAGGAATCTGTTTCTAACTTGCTTTCAACACTTAGCCATGTGTTGAGCCTCTTTCCATATCAGCTTACACTGATATTTTTCAGTGTTTTAAATAGCTTTGTGATAATTATATAGATAGGTCATACTTCATTTAATTAGCCTGCTATTGATAAAGATTTAGGTTATTTACGGTATAAGACAAGTACAGTACAATACCATGCAGCAAAGAGTCTGAACATGTCTTTGCACCCAGAATTCGTGTATCTGTAAGATATATTCACAGAGGGTCAATCCACTGAGTCAAAGGGAAAGTATTTTCTCTTTGCTTTGAGAGGTATTTCCAAGCTGCTCTTCAGAGAAGCCCTACTGGATTACACAGCCGCATCCATGAATAAGAACACCTGATTCCTCACATTCACTCATACTGGGTTTTACCAAGTATTTTAACTTTAGTCCATTTGATAGATAAATAATTGGTGTGTGCTCAGTTGTGTTCTACTCTTTGCGACCCCATGGACTGTAGCCCGCCAGGCTCCCCTGTGCATGGGATTCCCCAGGCAAGAATACTGGAGTGGGTTGCCATTTCCTTCTCCAGGGGATCTTCCTGACCCAGGAATCGAACCCAGGTCTCCCGCACTGCAGGCAGATTCTTTACTGTCTGAGCCACTTAGAAGCCTACATATTAGTTAGAAACAGGTGGGGACTCTCTAATGCAATGGCAACCCACTCCAGTACTCTTGCCTGGAAAATCCCATGGACAGAGGAGCCTGGTAGGCTGCAGTCCAAGGGGTCGCGAAGAGTCGGACATGATTGAGCGACTTCACTTTCACTAATGCATCCGAAGCCATTCCAGTCCTTATCTTCAGGACCAGAGGTGTTTTTTGTTTTTGTTTTTTTTGTGTGTGTATGGCGATTCCAAGAGAGATTAAAATTGCAGAAAACCAGAAGGAGGACTGTGCCTCTGAATAAGCAAATTAATTTATTTTAGGCTGATTAAAAACTACATTTCTATTTCCCAGAGTGGAGTTTAGAGAACATTTCTTACTCTATAAATGATGAGATCTTATATGAAGAAGACATTTACCCAAAGGGAACGTAAAACAGAAGAAGTTTTAATGCCACTTCCCTCCTTTCAGGAGATAGGAGAAAGGCAAGGGTTACAGCATCTCACCAGCCAGCGAGGGTGCCATGCTCACCAGTGACAGAGAACAGGGTGAACCCCCGTGAGCCAGACTGTGTCTTGAATGGATAAGGGATAAAGAGTTCCTCTACCAATATGGATGGCAATAGCCATGAACAGTCTATATGTACATAAATAGCCTATATGTACCATTGCTCAAGCTGCTCAGGAACAGAAAACTATGGATTGACTTTGTTATGGGGCAATCTGAGCATTGACAGGAACTAGGTACTAAGGGACTATGCTGCCCAGTTTCTGGCAATCCATCAATTTTTTTGCCTTGTGTTGCCAACTATCAATCATTTGTTTATATTTTGAACATCACATTTATTCTTAATTTTAATGCCTCATAAATTTTCAGGGAGGAAAAGGTAGAGGATTGTCCCAGTATACTCCCCCATTATGACTTTGTTGTTGTTCAATTGCTAAGTCGTGTCCGACTCTTTGCAACCCCATGGACTGCAGCATGCCAGGCTCCCCTGTCCTTCACGGTCTCCCTGAGTTTGCTCAAATTCATGTCCATTGAGTCAGTGATGCTATCTAGTCATCTCATCCTCTGCCACCCTCTTCTCCTTTTGCCTTCAATCTTTCCCAGCATCAGGGTCTTTTCCAGTGAATTAGCCCTTCGCATCAGGTGGCCCAAGTGTTGGAGCTTCAGCTTCAGCATCAGTCTTTCAGTGAATATTCAGGGTTGATTTCCTTTAGGATTGACTGGTTCGATCTTCCTGCAGTCCAAGGGACTATCAAGAGTTTTCTCCAGGACCACAATTTTAAAGCATCAATTCTTTGGTGCTTAGTCTTCTTTATGGTCCAAATCTCGAATCTGTAAAAGCCATAGTTGGATATGATTGGAAAAACCATAGCTTTGACTATTCATATTAGTATGCCATCAGTCTAATTGAAATGTTGTCCATGGTATGTTATATAACTGCTGGAAATATTCACTGCTTCTCTCTAAGGGAAGACTGTACATTTTCCCCACTAATATCAGGCTTGACCATATGACTTGTTTTGGCAAGTAGAATGTGAACCAAAGTGACATGAACCAGTCATGAACAGAGTCATCATCTAGTAGTCCACTTCCTCTCCTTTTTCTCTGCAACACTATCAGTGACATTCCAGGGCGGACTTCTTCTATCACCTTGGATGCTTGTGTTGGTTGCTGTAACTTGAAATCAGGAAATGTGAGTACTCCAAATTTTCTGTTTTTCAAGACTGTTTTGGCTGTTTAGGATCCCTTGCATTTCCATATGATTTTTAGTATCAGCTTGTCAACTGCTGCAAAAGTGGGAAAAGAATTTTAATAGACACTGTGTTGAATCTGTAGATCAATTTGGGGAATGTTGTCATCTTAACAGTATGAAGTCTTCTGATCCATGAATACATTCTATCTCCCCCCCGTTTTTTTTTTTTTTACTTCTTAGTTGTCTTCAAGGATGTTTTTCAGTTTTCAGTGCACTAGTCGTATATTTCTTTTATTAAATTTCCTGAACATTGTATTATTTTTAAGGCTACTGTTAGTGGAATTTTCATTTCCTTTTTGAATTGTTCATTACTGGTGTATAAAAATACAACTGATTTTTGCATGTTGATGTTGTATCCTATATCTTGTGGAAGTAATCTGTTAGCTTCAGTCTTTTTTTATTCCTTTGGATATTCTGTGTAAAAGATTTTGTCATTTGCAAAAAGATGCCAAGATGCCAGTTTTACTTCTTTTATTCCAGGATGGACAATTTTATTTCTTTTTCACATCTAATTGCCCTAGTTAGAAACTTTAGTACAATGTTGAATAAAAGTAGCAAGAGTTGACATCCTTGTCTTGTTCCCGATCTTAAGGGGAAAGCTTTCAGTCCTTCACCGTTAAGTATGATGTTAGATATGAATTTTTCATAGATATCCGTTATCAAGTTGAGGAAGTTCCTTTCTAGTCCTAGTTTATTGAATATTTTTACTCAGGAAAGAGGATTAGATTTTCTCAAACACCTTTTCTGCATTTATTGAAATTACCATGTAGTTTTGTCCTTTAACTCTATTAGTGTGACATATTATATTGATTGATTTTTCATATATCCAACCAACATTATATTCCTGGAATAAATTCCACTCGGTTGTGGGGTGCAACCCTTTTTATATTTTGCTGGATATACTTTCTTAGCATTGTGTTGAAGATTTTTGTGACTACATAATACAAGGGATATTAGCTTGTAGTTTTCTTGTGACGCCTTTTTCTGGTTTCAGTATCAGAGTGCTCTTATCCCAATAGAATGAATTGGAATGTATTCCCTCCTTTTCTATTTTTTAAGGTTTTCTTTTTAAACATTTGGTAGAATTTGCCAGTGAAGCCATCTGAGTCTGGGATTTGTTTTGTTCGTGTTTGTCTCTTAACTTGATATTCAGACCTTCTTGAGTCAGTGTTGGTAATCTTTGTTTTTCTAGGAACTTGCCCATTTCTTTTAGATTTTCTATTTGTTGGCATGCAGTTGTACATAATATTCTCTTATAGTTCTTATTTCTGTGAGATTGGTATTAATGACCCCATTTTCATTTTTAACTGTAGTAATTTGAGTCTTCTCTTTTTTTCTTGATTACTCTGGATAAAGTTTTGTTACTTTTGTTATATTTTCCAAGAACCAAGGTTTGGTTTCATCAATAGTTTTCTCTGTTATTTTTCTTTTCTCTACCACCAATTTCTCTCTAATATTTTTTATTTCCTTCCATCTATTTGCTTTGGGTTTAGTTTGCTCTTCCTTTTCTAGTTTGCTAGTGTAGAAGACTAAGTTACTGCCTTGAGATCTTTCTAATTCCCCGACCACATTTTGTTCTTGTTTCTGTCACTGCTGTTGCTGCTGTGTGTTTAGTGCTGTGTGTTTAGTGACTTTCCTGAACTAATTATTTAACATTTCTATTCATTGGTATGTGTAGACATTGAAGTTTCTGTTTGCTTAGCTTAATAGTTAATAATTGGACAGAAATTTTCTTGGATTCTTGGAACCAGTAAGTCACACAGGCTTTGTTTATGGTCTCTGTCTAAATGTGGAGACTCCCCTTCAGTCCTATGGCAGGCAGTTTACAACTCTTCCTCAGTCTTTACCTCCTACTTGTGTAAAGCCTCAAGGTCAGTAGTGAGAACTTAGGGCCTTCCCATTTCTTTCCTAATCATGTGCAGCATTGTTCATGTGTGTATTCACCTAGATTCTCAGGAACATGTCAGAAATTTACAAGACCTTCAATGGACATCTCATTTTTCACCTTTTCCTTTTAATTTTTTTTTTTTTTTTTTCCTGGTCAGTTTATTTTGTTTTCTCAAATTTTTGTTGCTGCCTCAGGCAGCTTCCATATTAAACAATTGCCACTAATTGTTTTTGACAAATGCCTAGGGGGAAAAGGGCATGAGACAGGTCAGGTAAATACATGTTGCGTTAGTGAGTGTTTCCAGGCAATTGTCAGTTCAGTTCAGTTCAGTTCAGTCGCTCAGTCGTGTCCGGCTCTTTGAGACCCCATGAATTGTAGCACGCCAGGCCTCCCTGTCCATCACCAACTCCTGGAGTTTACCCAAACTCATGTCCATCGAGTTGGTGATACCATCCAGCCATCTCATCCTCTGTCATCCCCTTCTCCTCCTGCCCCCAATCCTTCCCAGCATCAGGGTCTTTTCCAATGAGAATGTTAGGTCCATGAATCAAGGCAAATTGGAAGTGGTCAAACAGGAGATGGAAAGAGTGAACGTTGACATTCTAAGAATCAGAGAACTAAGATGGACTGGAAAGGGTGAATTTAACTCTGATGACCATTATATATACTACTGTGGGCAGGAATCCTTTAGAAGAAATGGAGTAGCCATCATGGTCAACAAAAGAGTCTGAAATGCAGTACTTGGATGCAGTCTCAAAAATGACAGAATGATCTCTGTTCATTTCCAAGGCAAACTATTCAGTATCACGGTAATCCAAGCCTATGCCCCAACCAGTAACACTGAAGAAGCTGAAGTTGAACGGTTCTATGAAGACCTACAAGACCTTTTAGAACTAACACCCAAAAAAGATGTCCTTTTCATTTTAGGGGACTGGAAAACAAAAGTAGGAAGTCAGGAAACACCTGGAGTAACAGGCAAATTTGGCCTTGGAGTACTGAATAAAGCAGGGCAAAGGCTAATAGAGTTTTGCCAAGAGAATGCACTGGTCACAGCAAACACCCTCTTCCAACAACACAAGAGAAGACTCTACACATGGACATCACCAGATGGTCAATACGGAAATCAGATTGATTATATTCTTTGCAGCCAAAGATGGAGAAGCTCTATACAGTCAGCAAAAACAAGACCAGGGGCAGACTGTGGCTCAGATCATGAACTCCTTATTACCAAATTCAGACTTAAATCGAAGAAAGTAGGGAAAACCAGTAGACCATTCAGGTATGACCTAAATCAAACCCCTTATGATTATACAGTGGAAGTGAGAAATAGACTTAAGGGTCTAGATCTGATAGACAAGAGTGCATGATGAACTATGGACGCAGGTTCGTGACATTGTACAGGAGACAGGGATTAAGACCACCCCCATGAAAAAGAAACGCAAAAAAGCAAAATGGCTGTCTGAGGAGGCCTTATAAATAGCTGTGAAAAGAAGAGAAGCAAAAAGCAAAGGAGAAAAGGCAATTGTCAGATAGGTCAAAAATGACAATTACCTGAGAATGGTTTTTCTGGAGAGCTCCAAACTTGTTCTTTCCCTTCACTGGCCACTGCACATGCATGCTAAGTCACTTCAATCTTGTCTGACTCTTTGTGACCCTCTGGACTAGAGCCCGCCAAGCTCTTCTGTCCATGGGATTTTCCAAGAAAGAATACTGGAGTGGGTTGCCATATACTGCTCCAGGGGATCTTCCTGACCTAGGGATCAAACCTGAATCTCTTATGCCTCCTGCACTGGCAGGCAGATTCTTTACCACTAACACCACCCGGGAAGACAGTTTTCACTGTGGTTGCAGGTTTTTGATTTTCAAGGCTATCATGGAGCTGGAGAGAGGGACTTGAAGGGAGCAAGTTAAAACGCCACAAAGCTCTCTATTCTTATTGATATTTATCTGCTTTTCTTGACAAATATTTCTTAGATTGTTGCAAGCCTTTGGTTAACCTCCAGAGTTCTGAAAAAGTTGGGTTTTGACAATTTTCACTAGTGTTGTATATATGGAACAACAGATTTTTGAAGTTCATTACAATGCCATTCCCACTGATGTCCCTCTGATGGATGTTGCTGCTACTGCTGCTAAGTCGCTTCAGTCGTGTCCGACTCTGTGCGACCCGATAGACAGCAGCCCAGCAGGCTTCCCCATCCCTGGGATTCTCCAGGCAAGAATACTGGAGTGGGTTGCCCTTTCCTTCTCCAAGGCACGAAAGTGAAAAGTGAAAGTGAAGTCTCTCAGTCATGTCTGACTTTTGGCGACCCCATGGACTGCAGCCCATCAGGCTCCTCCGTCCATGGGATTTTCCAGGCAAGAGTACTGGAGTGGGGTGCCATTGCCTTCTCCCTGATGGATGTTAATCTGAGTCTAAATACTTTACTTTTATAATCTTTTTTTTATTATTAATCTATTTATTTTAGTTGGAGGCTAATTACTTTACAATATTGTAGTGTTTTTTGTCATACATTGATATGAATCAGCCATGGGTTTACACATGTTCCCCATCCTGAACCCCCCTCCCACCTCCCTCCTCATCCCATCCCTCTGGGTCATCCCATTACCCCAGCCCTGAGCACTTGTCTCATGCATCAAACCTGGACTGGCGTTCTGTTTCACATATGATAATATACATGTTTCAATGCTATTCTCTCAGATCGTCCCACCCTCACCTTCTCCCACAGAGTCCAAAAGACTGTTCTATGCATCTGTGTCTCTTTTTCTGTCTTGCATATAGGGTTATCATTACCATCTTTCAAATTCCGTATATATGCGTTAGTATACTGTATTGGTGTTTTTCTTTCTGGCTTACTTCACTCTGTATAATGGGCTCCAGTTTCATCCACCTCATTAGAACTGATTCAAATGTATTCTTTTTAATGGCTGAGTAATATTCCATTGTGTATATGTACCACAGCTTCCTTATCCATTCATCTGCTGATGGACATCTAGGTTGCTTCCATTTCCTGGCTATTGTAGACAGTGCTGCGGTGAACATTGGGGTACATGTGTCTCTTTCAATTCTGGTTTCCTTGATGTGTATGCCCAGCAGTGGGATTGCTGGGTTGTATGGCAGTTCTATTTCCAGTTTTGTAAGGAATCTCCACACTGTTCTCCATCGTGGCTGTACTAGTTTGCATTCCCACCAACAGTGTGAGAGGATTCCCTTTTCTCCACACCCTCTCCAGCATTTATTGCTTGTAGACTTTTGGATAGCAGCCAATCTGACTGGTGTGAAATGGTATCTCATTGTGGTTTTGATTTGCATTTCTCTAATAATGAGTGATGTTGAATATCTTTTCATGTGTTTGTTAGCCATCTGTATGTCTTCTTTGGAGAAATGTCTGTTTAGTTCTTCGGCCCATTTTTAATCTTTTTTTTAAAGTGTCTCTCTCGTTAAACCAAGGCTCCACAAGGGCAATAATTCAGGTTTTCTTATTTATAATATTCCACTATGTGAAAGTCGCTCAGTCGTGTCCGACTCTTTGCAACCCCATGGACTATACAGTCCATGGAATTCTCCAGGCCAGAATACTGAAGTATTCTGAAGTATTCAGTGATACCTACTTGTGTTTTTGATTTGCATTTTCCTGATGATTAGTGATGTTGAGCACCTTTCCATGTGCCTGTTGGCCAGTTGTATTTTTCCTTTGGAAACAAATGTCTCTTCAGGTCTTTTGCTGATTTTTCAGTTGAGTTGTTTGGTTTTTTGATACTGAGTTATATGAGCTCTTTATATATTTTGGACTCCTTATCAGACATCACACTATGAAAAGCAGTATGGAGTTTTCTCAAAAAACTAAAAATAGAACTACCATATGATCCAGCAATTCCACTCCTGAGTATATGCACAAAGAAAATGAAAACATTAATTTGAAAATATATATACACCCTGTGTTCATCAGTATAGTTCAGCCACTCAGTCATGTCTGACTCTTTGTGACCCTATGGACTGCAGCATGCCAGGCTTCCCTGTCCACCACCAACTCCCAGAGATGTACAAACTCATGTCCATCAAGTCAGTGATGCCATCCAACCATCTCATCCTCTGTCATCCCCTTCTCCTCCCGCCCCCAATCCTTCCTAGCATCAGGGTCTTTTCCAACAAGTCAGTTCTTCACATAAGGGGGCCAGAGTATTGGAACTTCAGCTTTAGCATCAGTCCTTCCAATGAGTATTCAGGTCTGATTTCCTTTAGGATTGACTCATTTGATCTCCTTGCAGTCCAAGGGACTCTCAGGAGTCTTCTCCAACACCACAGTTCAGAAGCATCAATTCTTTGGTGCTCAGCCTTCTTTATAGTCCAACTCTCACATCCATAGTTGACTACTAGAATAAAGATAGCTTTGACTAGACAGACCTTTGTTGACAAAGTAATGTCTCTGCTTTTTAATATGCTGTCTAGATTTGTCATAGCTTTTCTTCCAAGGAGCAAGCATCTTTTAATTTCATGGCTGCAGTCACCATCTGCAGTGATTTTGGAGCCCAAGAAACTAAAATCTGTCACTGTTTCCATTGTTTCCTCATCGAACTGCCATGAAGTGATGAGACTAGATGCCATGATGTTAGTTTTTTGAATGTTGAATTTTAAGCCAGCTTTTTCACTCTCCTCTTTCACTTTCATCAAGAGGCTCTTTAGTTCCTTTTTACCTTCTATCATAAAGGTGTTGTTATCTGCATATCTGAGGTTATTTATACTTCTCATGGCAAACTTGATTGCAGCTTGTGCTTCATCCAGCCTGGCATTTCTCATGATGTACTCTGCACATAAGTTAAATAAGCAGGTTGACAATATACAGCCTTGATGTACTCCTTTCCTGATTTAGAACCAGTCTATTTTTCCAGGTCCAGTTCTAACTGTTGCTTCTTGACCTACATACAGGTTTCTCAAGAGACAGGTAAGGTGGTCTGGTATTCCCATCTCTCTAAGAGTCTTCCACAGTTTGTTGTGATCCACATAGTCAAAGGCTTTAGCATAGTCAACAAAGCAGAAGTAGATGTTTTTCTGTAGTTCTCTTGCTTTTTCTATGATCCAATGGATGTTGGAAATTTGATCTCTGGTTCCTCTGCCTTTTCTAAATCCAGCATAAACATCTTGCAGTTCTGGGTTCACATACTGTTGAAGCCTGGCTTGGAGAATTTTGAGCATTATTTTGTTAACGTGTGAGACGAGTGAAATTGTGCTGCAGTTTGAACATTCTTTGGCATTGCCTTTCTTTGGGATTGGAATGAAAACTGACCTTTTCCAGTCCTGTGGCCACTGCTGAATTTTCCAAATTTGCTGGCATATTGAGTGCAGCACTTGCACAGCATCATCTTTTAGGATTTGAAATAGCTCAGCAGGAATTCCACCACCTCCACTATCTTTGTTTGTAGTGATGCTTCCTAGGCCCACTTAACTTCAATGTTCATAGGAGTCCCATGTTCATAGGAGCATTATTCACAATAGCCAAGATATGGTAATGACCTAAGGAAGATATGGTACATATGTATGCAATGGAACATTATTCAGCTTTAAAAAAAAAAGAATGACTTTTTCTATTTACAACAACATGAATGGACCTGAAGTTTAGTGAAATAAGTCAAACAGTGACAAATACTCAATGTTTCCACTTACATATGGAATCTAAAAAAAATGACAAAATGGAAACAGATTCATAGGTATAGGGAACAAACTAGTGGTTACCAGAGGGAAGAGAGTTGGAAGGAGAGGCAATATAAGGGTATGGGATTGAGAAATGGACTGCCATATCAGCAAACAAGGATGTCACAGTCATCAGAGATGAGAGTAAAAAAGTTGGCTTAAAGCTCAACATTCAGAAAACTAAGATCATGGCATCTGGTCCCATCACTTCATGGCAAATAGATGGGAAACAGTGGAAACAGTGGCTGACTTTATTTTTTGGGCTCCAAAATCACTGCAGATGGTGATTGCAGCCATGAAATTAAAAGACGCTTACTCCTTGGAAGGAAAGTTATGACCAACCTAGACAGCATATTAAAAAGCGGAGACATTACTTTGCCACCAATGTCCGTCTAGTCAAGGCTATGGTTTTTCCAGTGATCATGTATGGATGTGAGAGTTGGACTATGAAGAAAGCTGAGCACAGAAGAATTGATGGTTTTGAACTGTGGTGTTGGAGAAGACTCTTGAGAGTCCCTTGGACTACAAGGAGATCCAACCAGTCCATCCTAAAGGAGATCAATCCTGGGTGTTCATTGGAAGGACTGATGTTGAAGCTGAAGCTCCAATACTTTGGCTACCTGCTGTGAAGAGGTGACTCATCTGAAAAGACCCTAATGCTGGGAAAGATTGAGGGCAGGAGGAGAAGGGGATGACGGAGGATGAGATGGTTGGATGGCATCACCGACTCAATGGACATGAGTTTGAGTAAACTCCGGGAGTTGGTGATGGACAGAGAGGCCTGGTGTGCTGTGGTTCATGGGGTCCCAAAGAGTTGAACACAACTGAGCTACTGAACTGAACTGAACTGAATGTGAACCCCTGAGCCCTAAGGGCAATCAAGAAGGAGAATACCTGCAATCTCAAAGTCATCAGATTCCATTCACTCCCTCTGGGTGAGCCCAAGGGAGCTCAGAATGTAAAATACACAGGATACTGGCCACAAGGTAGCTGAGATGCATTTGAAAGGAATGAATTCAGTGAGCCCAGACTCTTGCATCTTCAGATACACAGAAAAGTGCTAAATTCCTTAACTTGGGAAATCTGGCTTTCTTTAATTGACAATAATCTTTTGATGTTCAGACTACCTGCTCCTTGTGGCAAAACATCCATAAAACCTGACTGGAACCCTCACCTCCAGGGCAGTTCTCTCAGGTTACTTGAGATGCTATCTCCTGGGCTTAAAGCCCTAAAAATTCCCAACTCTCAACTTTTAGGTTGTGGCTAATTTGTAAGTCGACAAGATTAAGAGATAAAAACTACTATGTGCAAAATAAATAAGTTGCAAGGATATACTGTACAACATGGGGAACATAATTAGTATTTTATAGTAATGTCAAATGGAGTATAACCTATGAATCTATTGAATTACTATGTGGTACATCCGAAACGAATAAGTCATCGTAAATCAACTTTATGCAAAAAAAAAAATCAATTATCTTACTGAAGTTAACTGTACTTCATGATTCTTATTCCTGGCTGCATATTAGAATCACCTGGGAAGGTTGTGACTCATTGGGTTTGGGGTGGAGACCACTGGGTGATTCCACAGTGGGAGCCAAGGTTGAGAATCACTGCTTCAGTATCTCCCAGCTCTACTTCGATTCAATGGTGTGTTTGTAGTGTCTCAAACTTCAGGTTTCTTGGCTTTAACTGGAGAGCTTGTTTAAAAAATCCAGATGCCAAGAATCCACCCCGTGCCCATTTTCTCAAATCCATGGAGGTGAGGACAGCCATCTGGAATTTAGCAAATCCCTCAGTTGAGAACCAATGATCTGCCTTCATCCTTTTGCTTTACACAGGAAGAAGCAGACACCCAGAGAGGAAGATGACTTTCCAAGTCTGTCTCTCTCAGATTTTAGTTCCTCTCACCAGACACAGTGCTTAACCATAGCAGACACAGAGTAAAAGTTTGATGATTGAATAATTGTTGAATGGCTTTCACCTTATGACTTTAGAGAGGCTGTGCATCATTGTGGTTAAATTAACAGGCCCTGGAGCTAGACCTCCTTCATTCAAATCCCAACTCTGCCACATACTAGCTTTGCCACTTTGGGTGAGTTAACTCTGCCTTTGTTTTTTCAACTGTATCATGGGACTTATAATAGAATCTCCCTTATAGGGTTGTAAGGAATAAATGGGTCTAATTCACCTAGTGAACTGGCAGAATCAGCAAAGAAAAATACAGAAACTTACAATATTAAAGAAGCACTCACTGTTTCTCTAAAATCCAAGTTTAACTGGATTTCTTGTGTTTTTATTCGCTAAATCTGGCAACCATCATTTAGCATACCCGGCAAGTGCTAATAGATGTTTTCTATGTTTTTTTTTTTTTAATTTTTATTATTGAGCCCACTCTGGTCTAAGCCTTTTGCTCAAAGTAAAGAGCCCTTCAGAACCTTGCTAATTTGGCTTCCAATAATATTAGTGTGTAACCAAACAGAGGGTACACTGGAGCTTTTCATTACTAAGTAAACACTCCCTCAAAAATAAAATAAATTTATGCTAAAGATAATAAGATCACGGTGGGAACACTTAAAATAGCTAACTGAACAAGATGTTTTAATGAAACTTCCGATGTTTTAGAAGCTCTCATTTCCACACAATTAGGATAATTATAAATTATTTTGTGCTTGAAAGAAAGTCCACTCAAAGCCATCTTCTCAAGCCAGTTCAGGGTTTGAGCTATCACCTCTGGAAAATAAATCCTTATTAACAGAATTTCCTTTAACTTTATTTTCAAAATGGTGTCAGAAAATCAGCATTTGGCAGGAATGGAGACACAGACATAGATAACAAATATATGGATTACAAGGGGGAAGAGGGTGGAATTGGGAGATTGGGATTGACATATATACACTATTGATACTGTGTGTAAAATGGATAACTATGAGGACCTACAGTATAGCTCAGGGAACTCTACTCAAAGCTCTGTAGTAACCTAAACGGGAATGAAATCCCCCAAAGAGGGGATATATGTAAACATAGAGCTGATTCACTTTGCTGTACAGTGGAAACTAACACAACATTGTAAAGCAACTATGTGTGTGTGTGTGTGTGTGTGTGTGTCGTAGTCACTCAGTCATGTCCTACTCTTTGAGACCCCATGGACTGTAGGCCACCAGGCTCCTCTGTCCAAGGGATTCTCCAGGCAAGAATACTGGAGTGGGTAGCCATTCCCTTCTCCAGGGGATTCTCCCAACCCAGGGATCAAACCCAGGTCTCCTCATCGCAGGCAGATTCTTTACCATCTGAGCCACCAGGGAAGCCTTATATGCCAATAAAAATTAATAATAAAAAAAAGAAAATTATCATTTGAATTCTGGATCTCCTACAAATTCACTGTGTGTCTTTGGGTAAAGGTATTTTTATGTTTCAGGACCTTTATTTCCTCATTTTGAAAATGTTGCCATTCTATCATAGTCTCAGAGATCCCTTTCAAGGCCAATGATTCTATTTCACACTGAGGTCTGTGTCTGAGCAGAAAAGGCACCTAGCAAGGCACAAGGCGATGTGTATGTATAAACACTATTTACATTAATTGTTACCAGCCCAGAAGGAGTAAAAACAGACCGAACCCATGATTGTGGAGCTTTGGAGCACACACAGCCCAAGGTTCTCCGCCTAGGCTGCACACTGAAATAAGCTAAGGGACTTTAAATTAAATGCCCACACCAGATCTCCACTCCCAGGGATGCTGATCCAATCGGTCTGGATAGGGAGCAGGCACACTGGAGCTGCCCAGGTATTAATGATACAGAGCCAGGGCAGAGAACCATTGGCTTAACTGGCCCCCATGATCCCAGTTTTTATCCTCTCATATCCCTCTCAAATTCACCCCAAATCCTTCAAGATGAGGCTCATAGGTGATCACAGATCACATTGCTCCAGATCACTTGATTTTCATTTGCACGTGGCTAACTAGGATGCTATAAGCGTGAAGAGAAAAGCCCCATGCAGGATCGACCTGGAAGTGCAACAGCACAGCTTAGTCTTGGTCATACCCTCTGCTTCTCTCTTTTAAAATTTTTGGTCAGAGGACAACTGCTTTACAATGTTGCATTTTTCTGCTCTACAACAATGTGAATCAGCCAGGCCCCTCAGTCCACGGAATTCTCCAGGCAAAAATACTGGAGTGAGTAGCCATTCCCTTCTCTGAGAGATTGTCCCAACCCAGGAATTGAACCTGAGTCTCCTGCACTGCAGGCAAATTCTTTACCATATGAGCCACCAGGGAAGCCAAAATCAGCCATAATTATATATATATATATATATATATACATTTCTCCTCCCTCTTGAGCCTCCCTCCCCTCTTCCGTCCTACCCCTCTTAGGTCATCAGAGCACTAGACTGGCCCCCTTGTGTTAAACAGCAGCTTCCCACTAGCTACCTATGTTACACATGGTAGTGTATATGTGTCAACGCCACGAGGTATCACCTCACAGCAGTCACAGTGGCATTTGCATCCTTCTTTTGGCTAAACACCCTGTTCGTCTCATTTCGACTCACCTCACTCTTGGGGTCCCAAGAAAGTCATCTCTGCAGCCTCCCCACACTGTGACTTACAAATCTCACTGTACAGGATATAGTCTCCTCAGTCCACCAGTTTAGCACCTTTGCTTTTCTTGATCATTATGAACTATCTGGAATATACGGAAGAGGACAGATTCATTTAATTAGCTAACAAGCCGCCACACCTGTCTGCCAGAGTGAACAAATGTTAATGCTTTGCTCCGACTTCCTTTATGGTCTTTTCTAATCTGCTCTTGATTTTCTCCCAGGTGTTACCATCACTCCCAAATTAGTGAGCGTCCCTCTCATTCTTGATCTTAAAGCCTTTCTATATACAAATGTTAATAAATGACAAAGGATATTGTTTTGTATGTTTGTAAAACTATACATGAATGGAGTCACACTGACTATTTATTCTGCAGCTTACTTTTTTCAGGCAGCATTTTGAGAGTTATCTAAATTCAGTTTATTCATTTTAACACCTCTGTAATGTTCCATTGTGTAACTGTCTAACATTTTATTCATTCTAGTGCATCATCTTTTTACCGACAGAACATTTAAAATCTTTCCAAACACACCTATTCACACAAAAATGATCTTACTGGCTAAAGAGTTTCTTTTCCAGAAAAAATGTTGGATTATGCACCCAAATGTGTGCATATTCGTTTGACATTGTGCACTAAGCCCACTGTCAGTCACATGTTAAATATCCATAAAGTTTAATTTCCTTCTTTTTTAAAAAACAGTTTTATGTATTTATTTATTTCATTTTTGGCTGTGCTGGGTCTTCATGGCTGGCTGCACAGGCTTTTCTCCAGTTGCAGCGAGTGGGACTACTCTCTAGTTATGGTGCTTGGGCTTTTCACTGCAGTGGCTTCTCTTGCATGAAGCATGGGCTCTAGGGTGCGCGGGCTTCAGTAACTGCAGCACAGTAGTTGTGGCTCATGGGCTTAGTTGTTCCACAGCATGTGAGGTCTTCCTGGATCAAGGATCGAACCTACGTCTCCTGCATTGGCAGGTGGGTTCTTTACCACTTAGCCACCAGAGAAGCCCCTTAATTTCCTTCTTAATTGTGAATGAACATAAATATTGTTAAAAGTTCTATTAAAAATATTTTCTCCCCATATCCCAATGTGAGTTTTTTACACACGTTGTCTTGCTTCAGAGGCCATTGCTCTAACAAATGCATCTTTAACTTCACTGAATGGTTTTCTATCTTCTAAAAGAATTCACTTTCGCCCCAATAAATTTCTTTACTTTTTTTTATTGGAGGATGATTGCTTTACAATGTTGTGTTTTACACATGGTAGTGTGTATATGTCACTGCTACTCTCCCAGTTTGTCTCACCCTATTTTGATCAACACAACCTCCATTATCTCACCAGTTGCGCTGTCTTTTAATAGGGGAGAGGTAGAGAGGGATAAATTAGGAATTTGGGGTTAAAATATATACACTACTATATATAAAATGGGCTTCCCTGGTAGCTCAGACAGTCAAGAATCCGCCTGCAAGCAGGAGACCTGGGTTCGATCCCTGGGTTGGGAAGATCCCCTGGAGGAGGGCATGACAATCCATTCCAGTATTCTTGCCTGGAGAATCCCCATGGACAGAGGAGCCTGGCGGGCTATGGTCCATGGGGTCTCAAAGAGTCGGACACGACTGAGCAACTAAGCACAGCACAGCATATATAAAATAGATAACCAACAAGGATTACTGTATAGCACAGGGAACTGTACTCAGTATCTTATAAATGCCTATAATGGAAGAGAATGTAAAAAGAGAACATATATATATATATATATATATATATATATCTGTATCACTTTACTGTACACCTGAAACTAATGCAGTATTGTAAATCAGCTATATTTAAATTAAAAAAAATATTTTTAAAGTCTTCTCTCAGTGTTAAAACAAGCCCATACTGCATTACACACTTTCTCTCTCCTTATCCATATAGCTACTCCCTCTCCCATTCAAATTTAAAACCTTCAAATCCAAACAGGTTCTGAGCTCCCAGGGGTCTTTCTTCTGATTGTCCTAAGTCATGTTCCTTCCAATGAGCATATCTCTGTATACAGAGTTGATACTGATTTAGTGTGAGTTTGGTCTGTTGCAACTCCTCGGATAGCAGTTACAAGGAAGACCCTACCTATGCTACCAAAATTCCTTGAAGTTCCTCTCTTCCCATGTCACTGTGGAAGAACCTCCCTCTGGCTCCCCAGGGGGCTAGAAACACGGTTGCAAAATCATCGTCATGATTACACCTACTAGTGCCCATGGCTCAGATATGGCTGATTAGAAACGCCTTTGCAGGTGATTTCAGCCCAATTTTAAGGACTTGTTGATTAACTTGGTTGATTAATCACTTGACACACAGTAGGGAATTGCCAGTCTGTGGGTACTTTGGAGAAGCCTTTTCTGAATTATAGATGATTACAGCCATTGACAACATGGATTTGAATTCCAACTAGGAGGCTAATGGCCTGGAAGACTGTGGGATACCCAGGGATAAGTAAGGGCTCATTAGCAGATCTTTCTTCTCCGTCCAGATTTTAGGAAAGGAGACAAAGACCAGTTCAGTTGTGTGTGTGTGTCTGTCTGTCTGCCACCTATTCTGGGAGGGATCTTCATTTTCTCAGCCCGTTCATCTTGTTTTAGGACAAGGAGCAGCATTTTCGTTGCAAATGATGCAAAATGCTATAGAAGCTGAATAATGAATCAAGAGATCGATGATTCAATTCTTAGTTTCCCATCCAAGGATGAAGCAAATTTGAGCACACTGCTTGACTTCTCTGCCTCTTGGCTTCCTGTTCTGAAAAATGAGGACAATGATAATACTCTCCTCTTACTATTGTGAGGATTAAGTGGGAGAAGGTTTGTAAAGTGCCTGGCACAGCATAAGAGCTTAATAAGTGAGACCCATGGGTGACATCCTTCCTTCCTCTGTTTTATGTATCCATTTTGCCCAAATTCAGATCTCAGCATGATTGGGTACCACAGAGTATACTCTGTGTGGTGTCTGGCATTCAATAAGCATTCCATACACAGCAGTAGAAAAAGTTTGATCTCTGAATGGTTGTTGGCACTTGTTTTGAGGCATTTATTTAGAAGTTCACCATAGTAATTTGTTTAATTCTTTGAGTTTAAATTTTGTTGATTGGAACTTGGGTTCACAGATGATTCTTGAGGTTATTAAGATCTTTGAGAGAAGGAGAGAATAATTGACACCCATTAATTCAGATATTTACAAGCCTAGATCCTTGATACTCATAGGATACCCCGGGAACCATCAACACTGGCATCGCCTGGGAACTTGTGTACAAATGGAGAATCTCAGCATCCCCAGACCTACTGAATCAGAATCTGGATTTTAACAGAATCCTTGGTGATTTTCTTGCACAATAAAGTTTGAAATGTCTTTACCTAAATATTTATACCACATGTGAAAACACACTTCCACTCTCCTTAGATAGATGCCACCTCTATTTACACAGGTTAACTCTGTCTAGAGCTGGCACTACAGAAAGTGAGTGGACAAGACTCAGTGTTGCAATAAAGCACTACCTATTGAGTTATCGGCAAGACCTTTTCAAATAATGTGAGCCACTTAAACAAAATATTGGATATTTTGTCACAAGGTGAACTGACGGCAGTTTTGTATACACCTTCTTCACATGGCCCTTGAATGATCCTTATTTTCTGGACCCACGGCAAGACAAAATTACCAATATTATATACCATGTGATGATAACACCAAAATAAGGGCTCCATGCATTTCAATTCAAGGCCATCTAGAAGACTTCAGGGGAGTTTTAACTTTCTATGAAATAAAACTTTCCTGGTGGAAATTTCTTTCTTTAATATTTATTTATTTGTTTGGCTGCACAGTGTCTTAGCTGCAGCATGCTGGATCTTTCAGTTGTGGCATGTGGGATCTAATTCCCTGACTGAGGAGCAAACCCAGGCCCCCTGCATAGGGAGAGCTGAGTCTTAGCCACTGGACCACCAGGCAAGTCCCCATCCTTAAGGGAAATTTCTTGCTGTCCTCATTTTTTTTCAGTGGTTCAAACCCATGGGTTGTCCATGGAATCCCATAGACAGATACAAACCTGGGAGTCATCCCTGACTCCTCACCATCATCATCCTTTTTGGAACACAAATATGAAGTCCCAAGGTCCTTGTATGTTATGACCCTCTCTGCCCTCCTCACTGTTGCATAACCCAAATGGCTCATTTCCTCATTTCTATCGACCACAGAAGAACTGAGCCCCTAACTCTGACATTGCCCAGCATCATGCTCAAATGAACATGATTCTCCAACCAAAGAAATTCGCCAGATACAAAAGTTTTTATTATAACTGTCATTTGCATTATTCAAAAAGTGATTGATGTCCACGGAAGGAACTCATTCAGACAGAGCAATTCCTCAGACATCAGGAATCAAGTCTCTTTCAGAGGCTGATCAGAGAATAAGCAAAATATGAAACAATCTCTCAAGAACCTCTTATCATTAAATTGTCTATTTAATAAAAATATTCCCTGGTGTTCATTATAATTGGGTATTGTCTATTTAATATTGTCTATATGGCATATTGTCTGTTGAATAAAAATACTGAATGGTGTTAATTATATTTGGGTGAAAAGAATCATCTTGCATATTCATTGAAAGATATAAACCACCCAAATTCTGCAAGTTGAGTGAATGCTGAATGGGGAAATATCTCTTGTTGCTGGTTCTAAATTTGCTTCTCTTTATTTTCTCAGTGCGTCTCTTGTCTTTGTGTGATTCAGTGTCTTTGGCAAAGACACAATTGCTTTTCCCTGTTCCTTGGAGCATGCGAACACCAGAGACTAGCCTTATTCCTCCCTCCCTAGATTCTGGTCTGTTTCATATTGTTTTTAAGAACCTAGTGGACACGGGTCTTTCTGAGGAAGTCCAAGCTAGTTCTAACAGGCAGAGTAAATCTGTTAGCAGGCTGCTAAGCCAATGAGAGGAAAGATAAGGAAACTGTCTAGAGGTGTTACAGTTCCTCAAACTGGGCAGGTCATCTAAGATCAGTTTTTGTTTTATTATAGACTTTAAGCCACACATCTTAGATCAGGGGTCTTCACACTTGAGAATGCACCAGAAATCATATGGAGGGATTTCGCTGGTAGTCCAGTGGTTAGGAATCTGCCTGCCAATGCAGGGGATACAAGTTTGATCCCTGGTCCGGGCAGTTTCCACACAACTCGAGGCAACGAAGCTCATGTGCCACAACTACTGAGCCCACTCTAGAGTAGAACTCTAGAGCCAGCAAGCTGAAATTACTGAGCCTGGGTACCACAGCTACTAAATCCTGCTCACCTAGGACCCATGCTCTGCAACAAGAGAAGCCACTGTAATGAGAAGCCCACACACCTCAATGAAGAGGAGCCAGGCTCACAGCAACTAGAGAAAGTCAACGTACAGCAATGAAGACCCAGCACAGCCAAACATAAAATAACACACAAATAAAATGTTTAAAAGGAAAATATTATTTCAAACCAGAAATCATATGGAATGCTTGTTAAAATACAGATTGCTGGGCTCCACCAGCTGGGTGTCTAACTCAGAAGGTCGGGGAGGACCTGAGAGGGTACATTTCTAACGAGTTCTCAGGAGATGCTGACATGGCTCCTCTGCCCCCAAAGTCTTGCATCAGAGTATTCTGAGACTTGAGAATGCGTGTATCTATCTCACATGGTGGAACAGTGCACCCTAAAGGCTAAGACCATCAATGCCATGCAAGCCTATTCTGAAGCCAGCACTGTGCTTGATTCAGCATCAAGGCTGCAGGAAAGGCTGGGCCCTGCTGGCCTCGGGAACTCTATCCTCTGTCACCCCCAAGCCCTGTCTTACGTCTCAGCTTTACCAAGTCACTTGTGCTGTGTGTGTGTATGTGTGCTCAGTTGCTAAGCCATGTCTGACTCTTTTTGCAACCTCGAAGACTGTAGCCCACCAGGGTCCTCTGTCCATGGGATTTCCCAGGCAAGAATATTGAAGTGGGTTGTCATTTCTTCTTCCAGAGCATCTTCCCAACCCACGGATGGAACCTGTGTCTCCTGCCTTGCAGGCGAATTCTCTAGTGTTGAGTCACCGGGGAAGCTCACCAAGCCACTTGCAGTCTTTCAGATTCAAAAATACGTCTGGACTTTAGCATCTTTGCACACACTTTTTTGATCTGTTCTGAATACTGTCCCCCACTTCTCTGTTTCATGCTTCAGAGCTCAGTTCAGGTGCCATTTTTCTCAGGACCACCCTCTCTTCTTCAAGGAAAATCTTGACCTCAAACAAGTGACAATCTGGAATGAGAATTAGGAAATGAAAAATTTCCAATTGTGACACTGCCTCTGTATTTTGCTTTACACATATTTCAATGTAGGGCTCATTTTCCAACATTGAAATGGTTGTTTTCTATGGCTGCTTCTCCCCCTAGACTAATAGCCTCTTGGAAGGCCAAATCCACATCTTTTCATTCCTCTGTACTTAGTTGGTCATGTGGTTGAGTCTTTTCTAAAGGCTTTCTGAGTTCAACACAACAACCTTATACTAACACTAGTGCGGCAGATGTGGAAACCTTAATTATTTTATTAGTTGGCCTCAGAATTCTTTTTATATGTGCTTGCCTGTTTCTGTTAAGAAGAATCCCTTGAGAAGCCACTTGAGGCTTGAATAAAAGCTCAGAGCACCTGAACTTTGGTGGGAAAATTCAAAGTGATGAAAGAAAAGGGTACTTGGCTTTGTGTGAGAAGGTGAAAGGAAGGTGGCTTTGCTCCTGGGGTAGGGAGAGAAGGAATATACTAGTAGAAGAAAGAGAAATGAAATAGGGCAGGTGATGAGTGAAAGAGATTGAGAAAGAGGGGCATCTGTCACCAGTGAGATGGGCTGAGACTAAGGCATGAGATGGGATGAAGCAGCCAGGGAAAAGTTCTCTGGCTCCAGGGTGACCAAAGCATTTCAGCAACAGATGAAGTTTTTATATCACTTTGATTAGGAAGCTCTTCTATGTGTGTCCTGTGCACCCCATAATTTTCAACAAAATCCACCAACTCACAAATGCCTTTTACAAGTGCTTTCTGTTAATGTTTATTTTTGGCAAATAAAGGAAGAGTCAGAGTTTTGTGTCTGGGTCAGCACACTGAGGACTGGAGCCAGGATTCCTGGAATGATGGTAAGATGATCTTAGAGATAAAGTGATACAGAATGCCAGTCAAGAAATACTCACTGAGCATGACTGGGTGCTGGTCATGCTTGCTGAACTGGGGATACTGCAGTGAACACAGTGAGGGAGGAAAGTCATTGATCTCACAGAGTTTACATGCACATGGAGGAGACATTTAACACAACTGGAGTGCTGAGTGCTAAGCAGGAAAATGAAATAGGGCAAGATGATGGTGTGATGATGGCCCAGGGTGACTGGGGAATGCCTCTTTGAGGAGGGAATGATGCAGCGGATGTGCTGTGCTTAGTCACTCAATCGTGTCCGACTCTTTGTGACCCCATGGGCTGTAGCTCGCCAGGCACCTCTATCCATGGCAATTCTCCAGGTAAGAATACTTGAGTGGGTCACCATGCCCTCCTCCAGGGGATCTTCCCAACCGAGGGGGTCGAACACAGGTCTCCTGCATTGCAGGCAGATTCTTTACTGTCTGAGCCACCAGGGAAGCCCTGATGGAGCAGAGAGCTGACTGAAATAAACAGCCATAGGCAATCTGTGTGAGAGACCACTGGGCAGAGGAAAAAGCGAACCAGTCCTGAGAGGCAGAATGGTCCAGTCCAGAACAGCAAGGCTGCCAGCACTTCAGGAGCAGAGTGAATGTGGAGAGGAAAAGAAAGGAGGTCACCAGACAACAGGGAGAAGATCACTTGGGGTGTTGATTGGCAAGGACTCTGGATTTTACCCTGAGTGGAGGAGGGTGTGGGATAGGGAAATTGAGCACCATTGAAGGGTTTAGAGCAGAGAAGTGACATGATCTGATTTGAGTTTTAAAGGCTTTTTCTGGCTGCTGTGTGGAGAATAGACAATAAGTGGTGAGAGTGAGAAGGAGCCCGAATGAGCTTCAGAATTAATGGAAATCTTGAGCAAGACTTGGGACTTCCCCTGGTCATGGAATTGAGATTTATATCCACCTCTTGTAGATTGCATACAGTTGGGAGACCCTCTTAACATCTGGATTTAGTGCTACTGCTACTTCTACTATTACTTACTGTTACTACAATTGCAGTAAATAATGATTACTAATAGAGTGGTAATATTATTACTACTGCTACTGCTACTGTGACTGGTATAGCTACTGTTGCTTAGCACTTTATTACTAGGAAAGTACTTTGTGATTACTATGCTGATTTATTACAATAGAGTAATAAGCATTATGTGGCAGAAGCATCGAAGAATGATTTGCATATTAAAGCAATCTCATCCAGCTCTCTCAACAAACCTATGGGAGAGGAGCTATTTTTAAAATTCATATTTTGCAGATGAGAAAACAAACACTGGGACATATTCAGTAAGTTACCTAAGGTCACGTAACTGTTAAGTGATGGCAACAGGACATGACCTTAGGCCTTTCTGACTCTAAAGCCTGAAATTCTTTACCTCCCTTCTGTAATAACAAGTGGCAATGAATATTTCAGTGTTAATGCAAACAAGAGGTACAGGGGAACTAGTCGGTTAAATAAAGGCCCTTCATTCCATAGACCATTTATGTGAGACTATTGTATTGAAATATGAAACAGAGGAGGCATCAGCTTAGGTGAAGATGGAAGGGAAGAAGTCCTTTGAGAAGGACAGGGTGGAGATGCTAGGATGGGAAGGTAGGGGCGTGATGCTCATAAGATGTACAACACAAATGGTTAAAATCAGGTGTTCTGCTATTAGGAAACAGATTAACACCGCAAGCCCTACTCATTCATTCAGACATCCTTGGGCAAGTTCCTGGACCTCTCTGAGCTTCAATTTCATCATTGGTAAATGGGGGAAAAAATAGTATCGTCCCTATAGGGATGTCAATGAAGTTAAGCATGTAAAGTTTGTAAGATGCTTCGCATTTAGCAAATATTCAAAAAAAAAAAAAAAAAAAAGAAGAAGGTTAGGGACTTCCCTGGTGGTCCAGTGGCTAAGACTCTGTTCTCCCAGTGCAGGGAGCCTGGGTTCAATCCTTGGTCATGGAGCTAGATCCCACATGCCACAACTAAGAATTCACATGCTGCAATTCAAGATTCCCATGTGTTGCAATGAAGATTGAAGCTCCCGCACACCACAGCTAAGACCTGATACAGCCAAATAAATAGTCAAGAAACAAAAGGTTAGCCTTTATTAATTTAGAGGGACGTGGACAAAAGAGAGAAACAATTACTCTTTGGTGACTGATTCAAGGATGGGAAAAGAATGACTCCCCCCACCCTGCCTCTGGCCAGTTTTCTGGGTTAAGTGGCTAAGGGCATCACGGTACCATGAATTGAAACATATGGTCCTGGTGGAGAATCAGGCTTTTTCAAGACAACGTATCCTGTTGTCTTAAGAATGGAAGAAAGAGAAAGGTGGGCAAGGAGATACAGAAGAAAAGATGATGGTGGATTTTCTCAGCCTTTAAGGGAGAAATTGAATCATCTCTGAGTGTGGGAAATGAAGGATGCAGTGGGAGTGTTAGAAAAGAGGAAGAATGAGGTGAGGTGTTAGTTTATATCTCCCCAAGCAGAACCTGAGACAAGGACTCGGGTGGTGTATTGGAGAGTTTATCTTTAAAAGTCGGAAGAGGGAGCAGTACAAATCAGACGAGAAGGGAAGAAAAGCTGATAACAGGGGCATTATTATTATTGCCACACCACGCAGCATCCTCGACCTCAGTTCCCTGACCGGGGACGGAACCCATGCCTCCTGTATTAGGAGCGCCAAATTTTAGCCGCTGAATCACCAAGGAAGTTCCATGGCGGCGGGAGAGGGGGGGGCAGGGGGCAGTTATTATTGAGTTATTGGCACTGTGGGCAACCAGAAAGCTTCCTGCTGGAGCTCCTTGGAGAAGCTGTGTAGAAGGCACTTCAGAAAGCCTCCTCTAATGACTAGGAGTTTGGGCATTTATCCCCTGACTCTTTGTCTCCCATTGGCTGAGGGTCACCATGCTGGGTCACACATGTTTCCATGTGTGATCGGAGTGAGCTGCCGCCATTAAAAAAAAAAAAAAAAGTCCCTAAGACAGCAAGGTGGGGAGACACTGTGGGGACCTGAAGTCAGACACTGGCAGTGACCATTTAGCTCAGCTAAAATCAGACCCTGATGCTGGGAAAGATTGAAGGCAGGAGAAGAAACGGATGACACAGGATGAGACAGTTGGAAGGCATCACCGGCTCAAAGGACATGAGTTTGAGCAAACCCTGGGAGATGGTGAAAGACAAGAAAGCCTGCTGTGCTGCAGTATATGGGGTTGCAAAGAGCTGGACATGACTGACTGAACAACTACAAAAATCAGAGATGGGTTAAGGTAAAGTGACACATGGGTACGCGTGGCATCTGCTAGGTGGTAGATTGGGGTTTAAACCCACATGGGATGGAATTCAAAACTCTCCTCTCAGCTACCATGCTACAGTCTTAAGCAAAGAATTCTATTAAATTGAAAATGGCAACAACATTAATGGGCCAGTTCTTCCCAGGACTAATTATTGGAATTTTGCTGACAGTGTTCTCCAGACCAGGACCTAAAAATACCCATTTCTTGAGAGACCAGACACATCACAGACTCTAAAGAGGAAAATGAGAGCCACAGCGAATTCAAAATTGGAAATTCTTCTCCAGTTCAAATTCGAGGGATGGGAATTGCATTTCTTAGCCCAATCAAGACATTCTTTATCTCCAATGACTTTATGTAGTCATTAAAGTTCCAGGCTTTTGTCCTTGAAGGAGGAATTCCAAAAATTCCATGTATAATCTGCTTAGCTCAGTATTGTGCCCAGCGGATTAAGGTACTTTTCCATCTTCCTCATTCTGACAAACCCTTTAACACTGGTCCTAAAAACACTTTAGGAAATCCTAAAGGAAATCAGTTCTGAATATTCATTGCAAGGACTGATGCTGATGCTGAAACTCCGATACTTTGGCCACATAATGCTGACTCATTGGAAAAGACCCTGATGCTGGGAAAGATTGAAGGCGGGAGGAGAAAGGGAAGACAGAGGATGAGATGGTTGGATGGCAATACCGACTCAATGGACATGAGTTTGAGCATGCCTTGGGAGTTTGTGATGGACAGGGAAACCTGGTGTGCTGCAGTCCATGGGGTCACAAAGAGTTGGACACGACTGAGCAACTTAACTGAACTGAAAAACTCTGTCTTCTAGGCCTATCAACCATATCGTGTTTATCTTCTTTAACCTTCAGAATTTCCACTGGATGATTGAACTATTTAGAATTGTGCTGAATTTGAGAGTCCTGAAAATAGGGTAAAGTTTTCTCATGATTTTCATGTTCTGCAGAATGGAAAGGAATGGGGAGAGGAAAGCAGAGATAAATTACTGAGCATTTACTTATGCCCAATACATCTTCATAGATTGCATGCATGCATGTGAAGTCACTTCAGTCGTGTCCGACTCTTTGTAACTCCATGGATCATAGTCCCCCAGGCTCCTCTGTCCATGGGATTCTTCAGGCAAGAATGCTGGAGTGGGTTGCCATGCCTTCCTCCAAGGGATTTTTCCCAACCCAGGGACTGAACCCGCGTCTCTTACATCTCCTGCATTGGCAGATGGGTCCTTTACCATTAGTGCCACCTGGGAAGCTCGATTCTTCATAGATTATTTCATCTAATTCTGATAAGTTGATGACTTTTTAAGGTTCAAAAACTCGTGCTCATCTTTATCCATTCATCTGTCATTGGATAGTTGGGTTGTTTTCATGCAATTATAAACAGTGCTGCAATGAACATTGGTGTACATGTATCCTTTTGAATAATGGTTTCTCAGGGCATATGGCCAGTAGTGGAATTAGTGGGCCATATGATACTTCTATTTTTAGTTTTTTAAGGAATCTCTATACTGTTCTCCACAGTGGCTGCATCAGTTTACATTCCCACCAATAGTGTAAGAGGGTTCCCTTTTCTCCACTCTCTCTAGCATTTATTGTTTGTACAATTTTTTTGATGATGGCCAGGCTAGTGGGAACCTGCTACAAAGCACACCTGTCTGGGATGGGTCTGTGATGCTCTGTGATGACCGAGATGGGTGGGATGGGGAGTGGGATGGGTGTGGGAGGGAGGTCCAAGAGGGAGGGGATATATGTATACATATAGCAGATTCACTTCATTGTGCAGCAGAAACTAACAGAACATTGTAAAGCAATTATATTCCAATTAAAAACAAACAAACAAAAACTCATGCTTGAAGCCAATATTTGGACTCAATTACTGTCTGGACAGCAACAATAGCACCTCATACTGCAAATTCCTCTCCTACCCCTGGATAGACATCACTAATCAATCAGGCTCTTCAAAATCCTTCTCAGTGTCCCAAATAGTCACTACCAATTGAATAAGAGCCAACTGATTTCCCACTGTTAATGTAAAGCAATAGAATGACTAGTCATTTTACGAGCAGAACAAGTTTATTTAGGAGCTGCAGAGAATTTAAGTTCTGGACATTCAACAATGGGGAACCGTGTGCCAGCCTGGTAAAACAAAAGAGAGGAAACTCTTTTATAGAGGAGAAGGGGACCCTAGTTGGAAGGGGCTGTTATAAACTAAAGTCCACTGGAGAAAACTGGGAGTTTGACGTACAGTGGCTTTTCGTTGGTGAGGATGACAGGCTCTCATTGGCTAAGCTGTTGCTAGGTCAGGAGAAAAAACATTTTTTCCTCTCTGGCTGGCCGTAGTAGTGTCACTTCCGGCCGAAGATGCAAAGTAGTCTCTTCCCATTAGGACTTGTATTGACATCTTGTTATGTGTGTGAGAGCGCCCCCTTCTGGCTTCCAGATTCCCGAGTTCAATAAGATTTTCCTTTATTAATTTTCACATGACTTACCAAAGATTTGAGGCCTCCCTGGCTTCCCTGGTAGCTCAGCTGGTAAAGAATCCACCTGCAATGTGGGAGACCTGGGTTTGATCCTTGGGTTGGGAAGATCCCCTGGAGAAGGGAAAGGCTACCCACTCCAGTATTCTGGCCTGGAGAATTCCATGGCCTGTATAGTCCATGGGGTCACAAAGAGTCGGACACGACTGAGTGACTTTAACTTCACTTTGGTGGTTCAGAAGGTAAAGAATCTGCATGCAATGCAGGAGACTCAGGTTCGATCCCTGGGTTGGGAAGATCCCCTGGAGTAGGAAATGGCAACCCGCTCCAGTATTCTTGCCTGGAAAATTCCATGGACAGAGGAGCCTGGCAGGCTACAGTCCATGGGGTCACAAAGAGTCAGACACAACTGAGCAACTGACACCAAAGATTTGCTAGCAGAAAGACAATTCTCCTTCCACGGGAGGACATGCCCATCACAGAGCCACACCACTGCTGTCCAGACCAATCTGAAAGGTCATCCCAAGGCCAGTGTGCCTGATTCCTACCAGGATCACACTTTCATGGCAACAAAGAGTGTTGGCGTATAACACTCCTCTCATCCCCAGCAGCAACCACTGATAACATATTAATACACTTCTTTTCAGTCTATTCTCACTGCAGAAATTTTGCTGTGGACTTGAACTTAATTGTGATCACACCGCAGCTGCTTTTCAAATGCTGCCTTTTTCATGTATCATCATAACAAAAGCATTAAACAGACTCTCCTATCATAATGCTCTCCATTGGTTCATTTTTATTTCTGCTCCAATTACAGGAAAACAAAGAAATCAGACCATGCACTCCTTTCTCCCTCTCTTCTGCACTCTGTGGGTAGAATAGATAGTTAGTGGAAAGGTGCTGTTTGGCACAGGGAGTTTAGCTTGGTGCTCTGTGATGACCTAGAGGGGTGGGGTGGAGGGAGGGTGGTCCAACAGGGTGGGGATATATGTATTCATATAGCTGATTCACTTCCTTGTACAGCAGAAACTGACATGACATTGTAAAGCAATTATACTCCAGTAAAAACAATAAATAGTCATTAAAAAAAAAAAGATATCTAAGAAGTGAGCATTGCTACTCAGCTTGGGGAAAGTGGAAGGTCTTTTTTGGGGGGGGGGCTTTTTTTGCTAGAAGTTGGAAAAGTTTCTTTCAGCCATCACTTCTTTCAGCTGTCATTGATACTCATCTCTCCAGCCTGCTTTGATGTCAGCAAAACCATTTTATTTGCGCAGGAGCCGGCACGGTGGCTGATTCCCCACCTGTTGTCATCCCCTCCCCCGCCCCCTCCGAACTTCCTCCAGCAGAGAACTTAGAAAAAACTCTTCACAGGGTAGCTGTGTGTTGGCTACAGTGCCGCAGTTCCCCATGTTTGATCTTATGTTTCTTGCCGGGAACTTGTATCTCAGACTAGAGTAAATTATTTACCAGTGCTAGCAAGCAAGTCTTGTGTTATTCAAAATATAAACCTGAAATATCGGAGCAATCAGACCTTGCCAGCTGACACTATTTATGCTTTGCAGACAAAGGGACAGATCAAAGGATGAATCATAATTATTCCAACACATTAGTTTTTCCAAGTGAAAGAGGGGGAGATGCAGTCCTCTCTGGTGACCATGAACTTCAGGAAATAAACACTGATTTGCTCCTCTCCTCCCCAGACCCATCCCAGACAGGTGTGAGTGGGTGATCGGGACCTGAGCTGACTCTAAAACTGTTCTGGCTTCCTTTCCTTGCTCTCTCAACCTCATGCACATCAAGAGTCCTTGGTTGGTAGTTCTGCTCATCACAGTGTTTTCTGTCTCCTTTCTCTTCTCTGCCACCCACCAGTCTGAGTTCCTGAAAGGGCAGAAAACCAAGTTATACAGAAAAGTGTGTTTATGTGGAAGCAGCTGTCATTTGCTTTC